>JARCFY010000001.1:53850878-58850878 GCA_029233225.1 Lepidodactylus listeri | reverse complement strand
ATAAGTATCTTGTGCTTTAAAGATTGGGGGGGGGGGGGGGGGGGAGGCTCCTGCCGGAACCCGGTATTGCCAGAGGCGCGGATCTGGATTTTTAAAAAGGGTATTGTGTGTGTTGACTCCATTTTTATAGCTTCGGATGTGTGCGCTCCTTTTACAGTCGACAGAGACGCGTCAGCCAGGCAAAGCATTCGGGCAGAAAGTGGAGCTTCCAAGGGCTGCACGATAACCCAGATTCCCCAGCCCATTTACAAAAAAGCGCCCCAGTTAGCACAGGCGTTTATTGCAAGCGGGGAAAAACACGCGCCTGTGTGAATGTCTCCTGTGCTTAAGAGAAGGGCGGAAAGGCATGTCCAACTCGAGCCCATGCCAAGTTATCCCGACGGCTTCGGGGCGGGCGTCGCGCGTCACGTCCCGCAGGATCCCAGACTGCTTCCCCGAGCGCCTCTGCCTGTATGCCCGCCTCTCCAGCCATCCGACCCCGGCGTGGCTTCTTCCTCGGGAAGCGAGTCCCACCAAGTTCGGCGGGGCTTGCAGCGCCTGCGGCTGCCGCGAGTCTCCAGGCCGACAGCTCGCCTTGCAAAACTTTTTCAGGGGGCCGAAAATAAAGGAGGTGGGCGGGCAGGCGGGCGCGAAAGGCGACAAGACGAGCGACACGCTGCAGTTGGCTCAGTCCCACCCCCCGAAATATTGTGTGTGTGTGTGTGGGGGGGGGGGGGTTGCTCTCTTCGTTTCTCTCCCGGCCTGGCTGTTTTCCTCTCGAGGAGGGGGAGGGAAGTGGCGGCCGCAGGAGACCCCCTCAGGGACCGGGAGGAGGGAAGCGGAAAGGGGGGCGGGGGAGAAGGAACTGGTCTCCCATCCCGCCTCTCCCCTGTGCGATCCCAGCGGCAGGAAGGGAAGGGGCAGGCTGGGGAAGGAAGGGGGGGAGGGAGGAACTGCCTGCTTGCCTGGCTGTGTGGTGGAGGAGGAGGAGGAGGAGGAGGGGCCCCGAGCTGCCGCTGCTGCCGCCACCACCACCGCCGGGCTACGGAGGCTGAGCTCAGCGGCGGCAGACGCGCTGGTGGGGCCTTGGGCACGCCGAGCCGGGGAAGGCGAGGCGGCGGCGAGAAGGGGAAGGGGAGCCGTAAAGCCAGCGGGGCGAGGCCGGCGCCGCGCCCGCCTCAGGAGGTCGCGGCCAGCTGCTGGGCGCAAGGAAGGAAGGGAGGAAGGAAGGAAGGGAAAGCCGCGAGCGGAGCAGGCGGGGGGAAGAGCCCAGCCGCCGCCGCCGCCGCCGAGACAAAGAGCGGAGCCCGCCGGGAAGAGAGCGAGAGAGCGAAAGGGGGGGAGAGACTCCGCTTCTCTCCCTCCCTCTCTTCCTGCTGCCGCCTGGGCCCGGAGGGTCCCGCACCGGAGTCCGCAACTGACCGCCCCCCCCCCCCCCCCCAGCAGGTAGGAATGGAGGAGGAAGCGCCATAAACTTGGGAGTGGGGTCGGCGGGGGAGTTTGGCGGGGGATTTCGTGTGTGTGTGTGGGTCTTGCTTGGGGGTGGGGGCGGTTTGGCGAATTCCCCCCGCTCGCTCGACCCGTCCCGCTGCCGACGCCGGGCCTAGGCGAGCGCGCCCGTGTGGAGGAGGAGGGGGAGGAGGAGGAGGGAAAGGGGGAGCCTGGAGGACCGGCGCCTCCGCCCTTTCCTCCCTCCGTCTTTTTTTCTTCTTCTGCACGGGGGTTTTGTGGCCGGAGAAAAGGGCAGAATGTGAAAAATCACACCCTGATTGAGAGGATCTGGCTGGTCGTGGGCGGTGGTGGGAGCCTCTTCAGGCTTTGGTCAAAGAAAAAGGGGCTGCTTTTTTATGATTTAAAGGAAAGCGGGGCGTGGGGGAAGGGAGGCGGGTTCTTGTTGGCGAACGGAGAGCTGTCGTGGGGATGGGTGTATATTTCTTTCCCCGAGGAAAGGGGCGAAAATCCGGGGGGGGGGGGAGATAGATCTGGGAGGGAAGGAGGACTAGATTTGTTTTTCCGGGGCGGGGGCAGCGAAAGGAGAGAAGTGGGATGGCCCAGGCAGGGAAGGGTTCAGAGGCAGGCAGGCTGTTGCAAAGCGCCTTGTGTGTGTGTGTGTGTGTCGCTCGCTCTCTTGGGGAGGGGGCGTGTGGTTGGGAATAGGTGGGAGATTATCTCCCCCTCCCCCCCCCCCCCCCAAGGAAGATTTGCTCTCTGGAAGGAAAGAAGGGGTATGGACGCTGGTTCCTTCACTCCGTTGTGGAGTGGTAGAGCGAACGGTGTCACAGAAGGCAGGGAGAGGTTTCACAATAGAGCAGGACTGGTGGGCTCTGGGGACAAGCGCAGGAGGGTGAACAGGTAGGAACAAGGGAAGGTGAGAGCAGGACACATTTTTCCACCCCCCGCCCCCGCTTAGTTTTCAGGAGCAGGGGAGAAGATGTCAAGGTGGAGCAGCTCTGGTTCGTGCTAAAGGGTTAAATGTTATTCTTGTTCTTTTGTCCCTTGGTCCTGTGTATGTGTTTACTCAATGCTATTGAGATCAATGTACTGTGCACTGGGTGGTTTAAACGTAGGACATTTCTGGTTTATGGTAACCATTATTTCTTCCTTTGTGTAAGTATGCATACCTTTTTAAGGGCTGAAATCTATCCCTTTTGTTTTGCTTTTTTCTTTTCTTTTTTTAAAAAAGAGGGTTAGTTCACATATTATGCAAGAGTGAAAGCAGGTATATTCTACAGGGAACGAGTCATTGTTTCCTCACAAGGATTTCTGTTTGCTGTATTCATAGTTTACGTTTTTTAGGTGTATGTAATTTCCCCTGACCAGCAGTCTCTCAGATGTGAAAGTGGGACAGGCTGCATTATGCAGAGCTTGGTAAAATTTAAATGTGATTTGAGGTTGTCATATGGTAGACATTTGACTGTACATTCAAATTCCAGCCTTCAGGAAGGTGGTGATGTCGTTGTCAGTCATAAGACAACTGCTTTGCCTGAGTCTGAACACACCAAAGATGACATCAAAACCAGTCCTTAGGAATGGTTGGCCTGAACTCATCTTGCAAGTATGGTCATGTTCATGTCAAGGTATTTCAGTTTAGGGCCATAATGGTTTTAAATGTCCCAGTTTTGCTGTGCAAATGGAAGATGTCTACCAAATTCTCTCTGTAGAATATTGAATCCTACTCTTGAAATTGACAGGAGTTCTGGCAGCATAGGGATGCTATAATTCTTCCCACATTTTTTCTGTTCACCGTAGAAAGAATGGTTATTTCTTTTCTACAAAATGGGATAGCCGTGGTGTATCTTTACATGATTTCAGTGATCATGATCCTCCTGGAAGGTGTGGATATACAGCATTAAAATATGCACACTCCTTGATAGTCTTTATGTAAATATCTGACTGCTAACTTTCATTCAGGTGAACACAGTCTGTGACATACTTAGGACACTAGTAAGCAAAATGAAACTGAAATTTTACAGATTTTTCTTTTGTACAGCCACACTATTAATGCTGTGCCTATCTCTGTTCAGGAGACATGCCAGCAAATAGGTCTGCAGACTGGAAGGTCAGTTGTTCAGCAGCTTGAGACCCGAGTGCTGTGTGATGGAGTGAGCTCCCGTCTCTGGCCCCAACTTCTGCCAACCTAACAGTTAAAAAGCAAGAAATTGCAAGTAGATAAATAGGTACCACTTTGGTGGGAAGGTAACAGCGTCCAGTCATGCCGGCCACATGACCATGGAAACGTCTTCAGACAGTGCTGGCTTGGAAACGGAGATGAGCACCACAACCCTAGAGTCGAATTTGACTGGCTTTCGAGCAGGGGAAACCTTTACCTTTAGGTCTGTACTGGTGGCTGCTGATTCTTAATAGGTGGAATACCCAGGGCAGAGACATGGCATCCTGTGTTGTCCACTGTTGCTACCCTGAGTTTCTTCAGGGTATGCTGTTTGTTTATGTGGAGAAAAGTAAAAGACTGTACTTGAGGCTAACATTGGGATGGGGCAAAACTTTTGCTCACTGATCTTAACCATGGGAGGGCCATTCTGGAGGTCCACTCTGCATCCGCTGGTGTTTGTGCTGCTGTAATGCTCCATCCATTACACAGCCAGCCCCGCGAGTGAGGATGTGAGGCGGTGCTAAATATAGGTGGGCGGGGAGAAGAATGGTATTCTTCACCTATCGAATTGTAGAGGCGTTTAGCTAGTTACTTAATAGAGCCAGTTTGTTCTGTGAAGTGTCTTATTTGTGTACCTGTTTTCTGGAGCTGTAGTGACACTCAAACAATGTTAAATTTGAAATTTTAAAGCGGGTGTTCTGTATTGTATTTCATCATGTATTTTGTTAACCGTATTTGGAGTAGTTGTTTAGGATGGGGGCATATTGATTGTAGCAGCCGCCCAGCATTTCATGAAATGAGTTCTGTAAGCTTATTATATCGGCGTGGACACGTAGACCAAGTGGGAGGGTACTTCGGTTATGTACTCCAGGATAACTGCATTGGCTTCAGTGGGGCTTGAGCCTTCTATACAGCTGTAATCAAACTCAACATTTATCTGAAGCCTCCAGTGTTTTTAATACTTCTGATTCTCTGTATGTACATGGGAATGTGCAGATTACCTAGCTGTTCGGAATCGTTCTTCCTTTCAAACATGATCCAGTTTGTTTAATTTGAATAGTTTGCAGTAGTCAGCTGAAATGATACTGTTAATGTACAGCCTTTTTTGGACAACAGTTAATCCTCTGCAGTGTTATGCAGAACTCTTGCTATCCTCGGTTATCTTTCTCAGCATTGAGAGTAGCAGTCTGGGGAAAGTAGAGCCATTTCTTAGGTCTTGAACCAGAATTTCATGTCTCAGCACTTCACTTCATTTAAATCAATAGGACTTGAATATTTAGGATTAGGTTTGCCTATTAACTGCTGTTTATAACATTGTACATAGACTGGAAGCCACTAGGGCGCGGGTACCATGGCTTTCTTTGTTCTGCACAGTACTGAGCATGGTGCTGGTGATCAGTTTGGTTGTGCACATTAATTGTAATAGTAGGATTTGTTTTTTTATGGGCATGGGGTAGGAGGTTGGAATCTTCCAAGAACAGGCGATGTAAAATAGATGTGTTGTTCTTTTACAAAAACTATTTGACCCTCACATAATATTGGTTTGAAACCCTAGAGTGTAGAAAATAGTGGTATGAATATTAAAGAGTACTGAACACCTTCAGTGAATTGATAATTCTTTATGTATTAACCTGTTAGGAAATGCAACAGGAGATTTTTGGCGTAAGGGTGAATGCTGTTAACTTTACCTGGGATTGTTGTTGGATTTTTATTTAATTTGAAGAGCCACTTCACACACATCATTTCCCCTGCCTGGAAATAATCTCCCTGTCAGGAAACCATGTAAACCCTTCTGTTGTTTTGCTGCAAGTATGTATTGAGAAAGCTGGTGCTCAGGTACTGACTTGGATCCACCAGGAAGTTTCTGCAGATTTTCCGTCCTCAGGGTCACTTGGGGCGGCAGCAGGAAAGGGAAGGTGTGGATGTGGTGCTCTGTGAAGAAAAAACCTTCTGTCAGTGGGCGTGTTTGATGGGATCCATACCAATACCTGTATACTGTCAGCAAAACAAGCGCAGCGGCTAGGCCGAACAAAAGTTTATCTCTATGTTAGGAAAATCACATGTGGACTGTACTTGTACGATTGCTAGTGAATACAGGAGGAAGAATCTGAAGACTAGAAATTTCTGTATGTGGTAAATTGGCATCAACTTCAATGGATTATGCTGGTTTAATTAAAGCTGGAACCAATGACATTAAGTTATGTTAGGTCATACATCTTACCTTTTTGTGTCGGTAGAGCTTTCCTTACCAACTAATTTGCTCCCATGGTGAAATCTCATTGTGATAAGTTTTGATTTTCTTTATTTTGTCCATAATATATGCTTTATACTGAGTAAAAACTGCTACAATAGTGCCATACTTTGTGATACATACAGATGGAGGGAGGGATTGGAAAAGAACACTCTTCTAAACCCTTCAGAGGACAGAAATAGTATTTGTGACTTTTCTGAAAGTTCCTAAGTAACACACAGCCTATTTTGGTACCTTATGTAATTGCAACTTAGATACCAGTCCAAAACACTAGACAAAAATGTGTGCTTAGAATACTGTCTATTTTTATATTTTTTATTAGACCGATCCATTATTTTGGAAACTAGATCTTCCCATGGTGGTTATACTACTGTTTAACCAGGAAAAATTGAAAACTGAAAATTGTTATAGTGATGGTTTCCCTATAGCTAAAATTTCCAGTGCACTTTTTGAAAACTTGGAATGGCATTTTTCAAATTTTGATTTACTGTAGTTTATATAAAATACTGTCACAGTGTGCTGAATGCTTTTGGCCATGAGTTTTCAAGCCAGTGTAGTGCTGTTGGGAAGCTACAGATAGAAGTGAGTCATCTGTTCTTGGAAGCCAGAGTAAGCATGATGTGGCCCAGTTTGGAGAAGCAGGACTTGAGCACTTGAAGTCTACTGTTTTCAGTGGTAATTTGCTCAGCTTTTCAGTGTAGCATCTCTAGTCTAACCGGAATACCATAATGCTGCATAGTAGAAAAATTCTCTAGATATGAATCAAAATGCTTCATGTCTTTACATCATCTTGTGCATGCCTAGCAAAAAAAAGACACTGCCTCCTAACAGGGAGACAGAAGTGCTGAACGTTCTTTATCAGATTTTCTTTTCTCAGACTTCAGAAGTTGTGAGATGTGTCTCAATAGCACTCTTCGATTTTACGGAAAGTGATAATGGTGATCAAACTGCCTTTGTAAATATGGATTAGCCTAGTTCTAAAATTATTCTAATAACTTATAAAGATAAAAATAATTCAAAATACTTTGAAATACAACAAGCATTAACCCAGGAACTAGCTTCCATTTTGTCAGTGTCATTTCTCCTTATTCAAGCTTCATCATCCTGTAATGCAATATTCTCCAGTGTTTCATTGTATATTTACCAAAGCTTTCATCTCCTGAAGTGTGTTAGTTATTTCATTGATACTATATTATAAAAGATACAAAGTATTGAATTTTGTACTTTGTCAGAGTAATAGACAATTAGAATGAAATATTAAAATCAGAGGGAAAGCATTTCAGATTCTGAGTGTTAAACTTGATTTTAGGGAGATAACTCTTCAGAACTGAAGAAAAATATTATAAGGTGACAATTTGGTTTCTTACCTGAACATGCAGTTTTACTGTTCATTATATCTCCCCTCAGATCTACATTTCCATATAGTTAGTGAGAAAGGAGAGTTATAAATATTTTAATGAATGAAACACGATGTTGAGAAAATCTGCTCTTAAGTATGATGGATGAAATTTTTTCACCCAGGCAATTTTCAAGCATTCTGATCATTATATACTTCAAACACAAGTTCAATGAAGGAGCTTTTCCAGGACAACAAAATTATTTTTTGTCACTCTGTGAAATGTGCGCCCTTGAGTTGCCAGTTACGTTAATTGAAGGTGGTTTCCAAACCTTTTAAATGTATTGAGCCACTACACATCCTGTGCCACCTATCCCTTTGCTCACCCTCTTCCCACAGCTCATGGTGGGGAGAAGGATGAGGAAGGTAATTGGTGGGAACGTGGCAAGAGATCCAGTGGCTTCAGCATTGTCATTTTTGGTACCATCTCTAAAAGATAGGGAGAAAACATACTATTAATTTGGATATCCAGTCAGTGTTCAGACACAGCACTCAGCCAACAGATATTTTCCAACACCGTTCATATTGATTTGGTCGAATGCCACCAATCAAAATTATTTGCATAACAAAACAAAATGGTTGTGCTGCATCAATATATCTAATAGTCAACATGGTTGCACCTGCGGATAACTAAATCTGCAAGTTGGGGCTTAGACAGAAGAGATAATTTTTTTAGAAACTTGGGGACCCTCAGGTTTGCAGAAAAATTGGAAACTGTTTTTTTTACTATAAGGGGGCATGCAGCAGACAAAGTAAACCTACTGTAATGAGAAGGCGGAATCACTGGAGAGCCTGCTGCCTGCCAGTGCTGTCTCTTTTGGTGGGCAGGCACTGCCGTCAGCACTACTGCCGAAGTGGTAGTGCTGCGATCATGGGAGGAGGAGCGTGAACTACTCCTGGCTCTCTGCTGCCCCCCCCCCCCCAACACCAGCATTCCGTATGTGTGTGTTCCACCTTCCTCCAAAGAATCAAGGTGGGTATATAAAATCTCTTAACATTTGAAGTTAACTTGTGGTAGTGTTATACTGCAAATTAATAGGGAGACATCTTCACGTCTGATAAGCATTGGAGAGAAGGGAATTATCCCGAGTGAGAAGCTGGAGCAGTTGGTGTTTTAGCAGACAGCTGAGCGTGGTAATACATTTTGTTCTCTGCCACCTACTCTTGCTCCATTTGGAGAATGGTTGAAATAAATATGGTTTATTGCATGCCCACTAACTGATGTCATTCCAAATATCTGTTTCCTAAAACAAGCAAAAGTAGTTCTCATCGCAAAGTGGAAATGGGATGGTTTTTATTGGAATGTTAAAGGCAATATTAAAAAAGGTGGTGGGGAGAAAGGTGCTGTCCTGCAGCTGTGTCTCAATGGGTGAACTACGGTTTAAGGTGTTGGGAATGTTGCTTCTGCATCAGATCCTTGTGTTGACTTGTAATAAGTATGTAAATATAACGTTGTAAGGGCAATATAAGCAGTCATTTCAGGGGAAAGAGTGATGTGGTATTAAAAACTTTCCAGTGCTTTATTTTTCTGCAGAAAAATTTCCATTTGTAAAGACTCATTGTTTCATAAAATTAACAATAATGAGTGGATGCCCTTGCCAGTACAATATTAGGCAAGTTGGCAATTTCAGAGTTGTAATTAATGTTTTCCAGGAGATTTCCCCCCCCAGGAATTGTGCAAGATAGCACATATGTGTTTTGTTGATTGGTAAATTGTGGGTGGGGGTAAAACTACAACTACTTTTTTAAAAAAATAAATTTTATTTTAACTGTTTAAGGGAATTCAGAATAAAGAAAAGGAATATAAGATATGGTTACAAAAACACAATACAAAGGGCAATTTTGCAAATATTAAGGACAATCCTTGATTAAAATACATGTGTATATATAATTCATATGCAAGGTGGTAGCTTAAAAAGCAACTATAACAACCTATTTGACTTATTCTACCATTTTCTCATCATATGTTATCATTTTTATCTTGTCTTATTGATCTTATCTATTAACTACAACTACATCTTATCTATTAACTACAACAGCTAGTGCAGAATGCCGCATCCAGGCTTTTGATGGGCCTCCCCAAATGGGAGCACATATAGCCTGTGCTGAAGACACTGCACGGGCTGCCAATAGCATGCTGAATTCACTTCAAGGTGCTGGTACTTACCTTTAAAGCCCTATATGGCCAAGGTCCGACATACCTGAGGGACTGTCTTTCCCCATAGATATCCCAGAGAGCATTTTGGTCAGGTTCGCAAAACCGACTGACCCTCCCGGGTCCCAAGGATGCCAGGCTTGCCACCTCCTGGGCCAGGGCCTTCTCAGTGGTGGCTCCATACTGGTGGAATGAGCTCCCGGAAGAGATCAGGGCCCTGCGGGATCTTCTACAGTTCCGCAGGGCCTGCAAGGCGGAGCTCTTCCACCAGGCTTTCAACTAAGGAGCCGCCACTACCACTACCATCAATGATCTCTATTATAGAGTTTGGGCCTTGGCTTCGACATCTGGCCTGTGTCGCCGCTTGAATTTTGGAAGATCACTGAGCAGAATGATCGTAGGCCATTGTTCGCTCTCATTGGTACGCCATCTAAAGTAATTAAGGAAACATCGCCAGCACCTTATGATCTTTTATGCGTACTGAATTGTTTTTAGATGATTTTATGTGGATTTTATTGATATTTATGCATTCATTATTGTGAGCCTGCTTTGCGGGGAGGGTGGGATACAAATCCAACAAACAAATAATCCAAATAAAAAAATAAAGTTTGGCTGTGCTGGTCAAATTCTTTCTCATGGTGGGAGGCATATTCTAATCGCCAGCCTAATATGGAACTTAGAAGCGAAAGTGGCAGTGAAACGGAGGTGTTCCATTACGAGTTAAATTCTGTTGAAATAGATTAGTGGATAACTATATCCATGAGGTGTTGTGCATAGTGTTTTGGTTGTGCTAAAATTAGTGTGTCAGCAGTTTTCAGTGCATTCATTTTTTTTGTTAAATTTTAACAGTGTATTGTAGTGTATGCTGTGTTGTCTTTTTCTCCATCCAGGGAAAAGCTCCAGTGGATCCATGCCAATGTCTTGTGTAGTTCAGCAAGCACCATACATTTTTCATTTAGCAAGTTGACCGGATGAAGAATTTTTTGTCACTTAAGTATTTATGTGCTTTTTGCTACAAACATGCTAGCATTATTCCATCCAAGCAATGCATTTTTTCTTTCTGCTTGCTGTCACTGATGGGACACCTTGCAAATTATGCAAGTTCCATCACTGAGGTGAGGACATAAGGGCATAAAAGTTGTAGGAAGAACCCAAGTTTGAGTTCAGTTGAAAGACTAGTTTCTTGCTGGCAGCAGCTCCAAGCTATCTCTTCGTTAAAGAAAGTCATTCTATTTTCAGAATGATTGCTTAACTTGAAATAATACTTTAATGACACAGTAGGTAGGGTTAAAGGTGAACACTGATATTCAAGTTGCTTTTATCATGCTCAGGTACCCGTCAATCCTCCCTCTTAGTTGTGGACTCTTGGGAGCAAAAATTCTACTTTGTGAGCTACTGGCATTAAAGTTGTGCGCAAGCTATTTGGCTACAGCATAAATTAGTTTGCTCTGGAGCCTTCCTTCCTGAGCTAAGACAAAACTGTGTGAGCCAGAGGCTAAAAAACTGTGAGCAAGCTCACACTAACTCAGCTTAGAGGGAATGCTGGCTACCAGCAAGCATCTTTCAAAGATACATTTAGTAATACTGAATATGTTTTGATTGGGTTGCGTTTGCTAATTCAATATTTTAATAACGTTAATTTCATTGATCCCTATTAAAATTCTGAAGCTTTGTTTCGGGAATTTATTTCACAGCTCAGCTGTTGACTTAGGTTTCATTCATGAGGGCTTTTCAACTCACTTTGGCCTCTGAAGGCCAACAGATTTTTTTAAAGGAGTTCACACAGCTTAAGTATAAAAGCTTAAGTCCTCCCACAGAAATAGATCCAAGATGGGTAGCTGTGTTAGTCTTCCTGTAGCAGTAGAAAAGAGCAAGAGTCCAGTAGCACCTCAAAAACTAACAAAATATATGACAAGGTGTGAGCTTTCATGAGTCATGAAGAAGTGAGCAGTGACTCACGAAAGTTCATACCCTGCCACACATTTTGTTTGTCTTTAAGGGGCTACTGGACTCTTGCTCTTTTCTACTGTCCTTCCACAGTTAATGAAGACTTAATATGGGTTTTCTAAAACCTATTTTGATTAGAGTTTAAATGGGGGGGCGCGTGACCTCAGAAACGTCTTCGGACAGCGCTGGCTCTTCGTCTTGGAAACGAAGATGAGCACTGCATCCCTTGAGTCGTATTCGACTGGCTTTCGAGCAAGGGAAACCTTTACCTTTATCTCTAAGGTATATGAATAAAATTTTAAAACAGTTCATTTTAAGAAACGAAGGTGGCTTAAAGAGCCCAAATGAAAGTCAAGTAGAGCAGTGCTACGTGACATTATGTGCTATGCTAATCATTCTAAGGTAGAAAAATAATATATAAAAATATTTAGTACATTTTGACTACGTATTACTTTTAGTTTTTTTGTGTCTGTGGGTGAGGGAGATGCACGCATGAGTGTTCCAGGCCTGATTGTCAGGATTGCTGATAGCAGATATGTAGAGATAAGGCGCTAACATTAAAGTGTGGCATGTCTTTCAGTGGGCTAGAGTATATTTATTCAGTCTGGTGTTTACTACAAACCCTGTATACAGGGTTTAGACTAGGTTAGTGATCCAATAGTTCATCATCCTGCTAGCTTAGTGCTTGTGCTCTCTGCTCCCTGCCTTATGTTAGAAGATGTCTGTGTTGACGAGGTCAAGATTCATCTAGCATTGGAGCAGTGGCACAACTGTATTGAACAGCTTGAAGGAAAGTCAGTTGGATTCCTTGATTGGCTTATTGAGTCGTCAAGTCAGCTGGAAACAGAAGCTGAATGGGAAAGTGATTTTTCAGGCCTGGTGAGGAGGGCTAACAGGTTTCAGAATTCTTTTGTTATTGAAGTTAAGTCAGTAACTTGGATTTGAAAATATGAAAATAAAGTCACTGTAGAGAACATGTGTAAGAGATCAGAGGGACGTTGGTAACAATTAAGCTAGGAAAAAAGGTTGCTGTGAGGTATTCATTCCAGTACAGTAGGAAAATACAGATCGTATCAATGGGTTAAGCTCAGGGAAATCCAAGAGTATGATATATTTAAGTTGCAAAATTCCTCTGTGTTACTTCCCATTCATTCTGCTCCTGAATCTTGAACACGGGACCTTGGGGCAAGGCTCAGCTCCTTACTCCCTGCACCACCACAACCATAAACAAGGGCCCTCCCAGAAGAGGCGTGTGACTGGGAGGAGCCAGTCAGAGAAGAACTGGATTGCTGCACATGCTCTTTCTTTGACTTGACTCCTCAGCCTTAACAACTTATTAAGAAGGGATCTGGCTTGGCCTCTGCCTGCCTTTTGAATCTGCTGTGTCAGACCTGGCCTGCCTATGGCTGCCTCCTACCTCTGCTCCTGACATATCAGACTTGATCTCATGCTTGCCTTCAACTACCCCCCCACCCCCCACCCCCAAATCCCTCACAAACCATTGCTTTCTTGTTTCTGTCTCATCTGGCCGCAACAATGCTGCTTGCCTCTAGCCTGGTTCCTGACCAGTGAGGCTCGTGTATTTGGACTGTCTCCCAGCCGACCCTGAGAGATCCACTGTTTTATTTCCCAAAGCATACTTATTTTAGGAACTGCTTTTATTTTTATTCAGAAGTGCAGCTCGGACTTTCAGTCTGCAAGTAAGAAGCTGTTCCCAGTGGATAAATATATCTTTTAGTGCTGTTGCAGTATGCTTCTTTAGGGCAGTCCTCTCAGGAGCAGGCAATACAAGACCTGCAGAAAGCTTTTTCTCCTGAACGTCACAGTCCTGTGGTGGATGTTAATTTGTGTTTTGATCTATGAAGAGGATTTGGACAACAGTGGCATGTGGTCCCCTCCTCTGTGGAACAGAACGAAGGAAGTAATGTGTATCCTTGTAAAGGTGTAAAGTTGGTTGGTCTTCTGTTGATCAATGCCTTGACTGAAGGAGATTGCACCAGTGGTGGCATGCGAAGAGGTATTTTTTTAATGCGAAATGGGGTTGGGGTAAGAGAAGATATATAGATATGATGAAAAATAAATGGTTACTATATTGCAGAAATCTGGTAGTCGCTTAAAATGTTTAGTGGATCTGAAAAGAGATTTAAGGCTCTCTTCATTGCTGCACTTTGGCACCCATCCAGGATGGAAGATGCTGATTCTGTAGGAAAGACACATATATCAGTTTCTCCCACTTGGTGATATTCTTCACATGCAGCCCACTCTGAAGAGGCTAGGACTGCATGTTAGCACATATTCCCAGACAATCCTCTCCATGGTGAGCCTGATTTGAGGTCTTTTCCCAGTACCAGTAGGAGATGGGTGATCAGCCTCAAGATTGGATGGATGGATGGATGGATGGATGGAGGAAGCAGAGGCCTTCCTCAGTGTCCCCTCCCAGGAGAAGAGCAGAGTTAGGCTCATCTGTATACCATTGCAGTCGAATGAACATGAGTTCATCCCCTTGTATTTCTGAACCTGGAGCTATTGAGAGAGACCATGTTTTATCCCTGGTTGTGTTGTGCTTTGAGGACAACTGCCTTTGAAATTCAACATTGTGTCAGATACCATGAGATACTCATTGTGTGGGGGCTGCTAAAGCCAGACAAAAGATTGTGGGTCCCTTTTGTACAAGTGGTAATTTTAGGATGTCCCTCTTTATTGTCAGAAAATATGTATATATACGAACCCAGGTAGGTCAGTAATCCAGTTTGGTGTAGTGGTTAAGTGCACGGACTCTAATCTGGAAGAACTGGGTTTGAGTCCCCACTCTTCCACATGCAGCTGCTGAATGACCTTGGGTAAGCCATAGTTCTGTCAGAACTGTTCTCTCAAGGACAGTTCTCAAAAGAGCTCTCTCAGCCCCACCTACCTCACATGGGGTAGTGGGGGTTGTGGGGATGGGAAGGGAGAGGACTTCGTAAGCCGCTCTGAGATGCCGAGTGAAGGGTGGGGTATAAATCCAATATCTTCTGCTTTACCCCAAGTAGTGTGGATTTTTCTGTCTTTGGTTCCCCTAGCTCTCTTGCTTAATCCTCAGCCATTTCATCAAGCGACAGTAGTTGAATAAACTTGCTTATGAAAGAAGGACTTTAATATCCTTTGGCTTATCTAATTTTTTATCATCCTGTTTAGACCTTCAGAATGTATTCAGTTGAGATTGATCATTGGTGTGTGAAATGACCAAATTACAGCAATGTGGCATCTTGTGAAGTAATGCATTTTCATGTGCACCTAACAGAAATGAGCATAATATACCAACAGCCATATTTCTTTGTGCTTCTGGTGTGGAAATGTACTGATCTGTCATTAGCTACAGTCAAAAATATATTTAGCAGATGCCTCAGCATCAACATCTGAAGAAAATAGCCTCCACCTTCCAGGATGATTATCCTTACAGTGTACCTAGGCATTTGGGATTTTTTTTTTTTGCTTTTGACTAAGGGGAGGATAAAACCTTACTTACAAGAGGGTGATGTCTCACCTGGGGGACCTGCAAGGACTCATGGGAGAAGGAAAATCCCATCTCTCTCTCCCCCCCCCCCCCCCGTCAGTCCTCCTTCCCTTTTTCTCCACCCCAGTTTTTGCTCTCATACCTAATGGCCTGGTTTCCTTCACCCTCCCCAATGTACCCCAGTGTTCTTTTTCTTTGCAGCTGATCCACACCCTTTTAAATGGGTTTTTTTTTTTTTGGTGTCTTATTGTAGCTAAGCAACTCAGGATGTTGGCCAAGAATGTTTTTTTGGAGGGGGTGGCATCTGCGGGATATATTAGTATTAGACTGTTTCTAACCTTCAGTTTTTGTTTAACTCTCTGTGTTTTTGTGCAAAGCTGTGGGTTGTCCCAGAGTTGCAGGGAAAACGTACCCTAGCCTTGGGCGGGCTTTTTTTTGCTGTTAAATATAGTTGAAGAATATTGGCTTGGATCACATTGGGATGCACTGTGTATACTGCAGTTTTCCTACATCCTACCTCTCAGCAGTCTTCTGCGCCCCTCAGATTTTGTCCCCATACGTCAGAGAACTCCCAGAAAGCATCATGGGTTCAACCTGGGGGGGCCTGCAGTGAGAGGAGAGGAATTTGCAAAATGGCTCTCCTATGAGAGAGGAAGTGACTACAGGAGCAGAAAGCCATTGTATGATAATGTATTGAACATTTATGGGAAAAGGCAGAAAAATATTAAGTTCAGTTTATTGAGTGGTTGTTCATATGTCACATACAACCACAGTGAGAGAACAGCATGCACAGATACAGCTTGTTGGTCCTATGTGTGCAACCTTGCTCCTGATTCCTCTGTTCTAATGCTGAGAACGGAAACTGAACACTAACTCTGGTTACACCATCACAGGTGAATAGTTATTCAGGACATCCAGACATTCTGTAAATGCTGTAGCAAAGAGAGTATGTATATATTTGTAATTGTTCCTTGGTAGTAGGAGAATCAACAGAAGAATATTCCTTGCCTGTACTGGGACTCAAATAACTGATCTTTATGTCTCTCTGCCTCAGTGTACTGCACCTAAAAACTCGTATCAAGAACTAGACCGGGGGAATGTGACCCTGCTCGCCCTGCTGAATCTCTCAGTACTATTGACTTGTAGTATCCTACTGCGCTTCCTCTTGGTGCTGGGACTAAGGGGCACCAGGTTACAGTGATTTGAGTCCTGTCTGGGGAGTTGGTTTGAGAAGTTGGTTTGGGGGGATTCCTGTTCTGCCCCATGCCTGTTGGTCTGTGTGGTTCTGTAGGATTCAGTCTTATCAGAGCTCATCAGGAGGTATGGGTTGTGGTGCACCGGTATGGGGGTGATACCCAGCTCTGCCTTTTCCACCTAATTCTTAGAGTCTGAAACTTAATCTTGGCAAGACAGAGGGTCTCTGGATGAGTATAAAGGCAGACTGGAGGCGTGAGATCTCTCCTGTCTCGGATGGGGTTAGACTCCACTTGAAAAGCCAGGTTCTCACTTTGGGAAGTACTGCTCGACACAGGCGAATGTGGTGGTTCAGAGCGCTTTTCCCCAGCTTTGGCTGGTGTATCAGTTGTGCCCATTCCTCATTCAGTCAGATCTGTCCACAATGATCCAGGCCTTAGTTACTTATGGACTGGACTATTGCAATGTGCTCTGCTTGGGGCTACCCTTGAAGGACATTCAGAAGCTGCAGCAGGCATAGAATGCTGCAAGTAGACTCCTGGTCAGGGCCAGCTATTTGGGAGCATGTGACTCCAATACTATAGCACTTGGACCCACTTCCAGTCTGCTCCTGAGCTCAGCTGGTTTTGTCCTTTAAAGCCCATTATGGCTTGGGACTAGGATATCTGAAGGACCTGTGTTTTCCCATATGTTCCTGCCTAGGAATTAAGATCACAGGGAGAGGCCCTCCTGATTGTCCTATCTACCAAAGAAATTTGTCCGGGTGCACCAAAGAGGGCCTTTTGGGTAGGAGCCCCATGATTATGGAACAACCTCCTCAGCGAGCTGCATTTAACCCCCCCTCACTTTCAGTCTTCAGGAGACAGTTGAAAACAGTTTCATTTAGAGCTATATCTGATTAGTTCAGGTTTTTATTTATTGGCAGTCCTAACTGTGATTTTAAATTGTGGTCTTTTATGTATTTTTCTGGCAATTGTTTTTATTTACATTGTAAACTGCCTTGAATCCCACACAGTAGAAAGGAGGTTAATACGTGTTTTAAATAAATAAAAAATGCTACATGCCGCAGGTGTTAAAAGAAGGCTCTTGTTCTTTGTCCTGGTGAGGGCATAAGTCACTTGATGGGAAGGGGCATATGTGAGACCACTGGCAGGGACCTTAGCCTTGCTCTTGTTAACTGTGTGCTTTTATAGGTGTTTCTACATCCAAGCCCGCATGTGCTGTGTTGAGCTTTCTTTGGTGTTTCTAATTCTGCAGGGAGCTAAATGTGCCAAGTGGGATACCATATCTGTTTTTAGCAGTATGCCCCTACAGTTCCTTAACAGCAGACACGGTTCTGTGAGTTTTGGCCAGGTGAGTAATATTTGTCATAAAGATGTCTTTTAGCTGTCACTCGGCCTCTGTCCCTTGAGTTATGTAAAATGTTAAATTTTGAGTGTCAGCCGGCTTGCATAGAGGGACTGAGAAGCAAGTTAGTATTTCATGGATCTTTGTAATAACTTCTGGCATTGTGGAATTAATTTACTTAGCTAATCAGAGTAATGTGAGCACACAAGTGTCAAACTTAAAGAACTCTACCAGAATGGATTTTTTTAAGGACTCCTTGTTGCCTGTCATTTAGATACTTTCAGATGTGGGCACTTTATCGCAAGTGTCCTTACTGTGGAATTTTTGCCTGTAGAAAGCATTTCCATTTTAAAGGCCTGTCTTCCAATAGAATGTAATATGGTTGCCACTTATTGAATTTTGTCATACAGCGAATGATAACTTTATAAAGGATTATTTTACTTCAGCATGAACCCATGGCAGTCTTTGAAATAGAAGCATAAATTACTGTGAGGATAAAAGGGATTTCTGAGCTAGTAGGCTTTTGTTAAGACAGCTGTCTCTCCGGAGAGCTGAACCCCCTTTCCTATACACACTTCTTGCATTTAAAATCTACATGGCAGATGAACCCTTTTAAGTGTACTTTTTAAATCCCTTTCTTGCTGCTTACCTGTGTTTCAAATTTAAACCCTGCAGTCATCAAGACAGAGATAGCAAGCACAGGTTTCAGGTTTGAACCCTGCACCCATCTATGGAGATGATGTTGATAAATCTCAGTCTGTTAAGTGTTACAAAGAAAACTGAATGGTTGTCAAAGGCCTTGCCTTTGGTTGTTGAGCAAAGGCTTCACACCCCATGCACATGATGTTATTTTTGTTGCAAAGTTTCTCTTTCCATGCCCCCACCAGACACCACCAGTGAGGTAGAGTTGAGGCAGGGAGAATTATCAAATGTTGACATGTTGTGTTTCATTATCAGGGACAGAAGAGACACTGTGGTGTTGCACCGTGGTTTGGAAGCAGGTATGCAGTTTGGAAGCAAGTATGCAATTATTAGACTGGGTGGACACATGTTAATGTGTATTGTGGGTGGGATTAGTAACAAGCACAGTCCTTGCATTCTTTGTACATAACAGACACCTAGACAGCCAGAAAAATGCCACATGATTTGGTATTGTCAAATACCAGAAGAAGAAAGTATAAAGGAATGGGAGAAAAATAAAATACCTAGCTTGTATATCATGCAGAAGTCAGATGAGATTTCATTCCGTAATGTGTTTAATCCTTGGCAAACAAATTAATCTTGAAATGCTGCTGTTCTTTTTAGAGTCATGTGATGGTTGTAAACCACTTTATATTCAAAATGATAGTGCCCCCCCCCCCCCCCCCCAGTTTTAATAACATTTGATTCTGTTGTTGGTAGAAGTAGATTTCACAGATTCAGGAATATGTTATAGCTCTAATGTTAGGGTAACGTGAACAGCTGAAGAAAAATGGTGGTTTTTTTGCTGTGTTTTCTCATCAGAGTGAATAGGTTTTCATGACTGGAAACCATAGATTCTCCTGCCCCAATTTTCTTATTGATATTTGTCTTTTTTTAAAGTTTCTTTGGATATGCGCTGTAAAATAAACCTAAGCTTATTTATATCTGTATTAAAAAGATTTTCAATGAAGTATTAAAATAGCTAGTCATTTCTGTAATCAAAGTAGTAAGATTACACAGTAAAATTCATCCAGCTTTTTTTCTAGCAACCTGTTTTATTTTTTAATATATGTTGCCTGTTTTCAAAATCAAGAACATAAAAAATTCTCATTCTTGTCATTGTATATTGTTAAAACTGAACTCCCATAATTGTTTGTGTTAAAATAGTAGACAAAATTCTGTAAAGTGTTAACTGTTTTTCTGGCAGTTGGAGATGGTATAAATAATTTTTTTTATTTAAGATAAATAAAAAAGAATGAATTTTCTTCATTTCCCTTTTTTTGTTCATTGTACAGTAATTGAAAACCTTTGGAATTATCCTGTATGTGTTAGACCCTAAAGGACCAATTCTCCGGTCGAAAACATGGATGTACTTGGGTTGGTTGGAATCCAAAAGTTGTACTTGTACATGGGGTGGGGGTGGGGATCAGGTAGCTGATTTCTGCCATTCCAATCCTTCCTCATGACATATCTTGCACGGTTCCAGAGGACCAGCGGATCAAATTTGTTTTTTATAGGTTTTATTACCATTCTGTGTTTTGTTCCCATTTCTCTAGTGTGGAGAATTTGTTTTTTTGACATTTTACCCCTTTGTCTGTTTCTCTTACATAGTATTATTGGCAACTTTTCTGTATCCTTGTTGGTTTGGTCCCAATTATATTTTTACTGACTATCAGATTATTCTCCCGCGCTGTCATGTGCAGTCTTTTTAAAAGCCATCTATTAGAAAAAAAGGCAATTTAAAATGGTAGGCAGCTTCAGCTTTCACAGTTAATGCAGCTTTCAATTGCATAATTGTGAGAACCTCTAGTATCACTGTAGTAGAAGATGAGTGTCAGATTTCTGTACTTATTTTAAACCAATATTTAAAGTTTCTGTTGTTTGTTCCTAGAAGTTTCTAGGCCCTTAGATAGGTTTGGGTGATATAGCTTGTCCAGTCTTATGATCTCTGGGCACATTTCCTTGGGAGGGAGCTCTTTCCAGATGGTTGTGATATGGTACTGCATTTGTAAAGTCTTAATTCTTTGAATTAAGTGTCTTCAGCCCACGTGTCAAGAGAGGATCACAGAGCTTGACCTGTTGGGTTGCAAGCCTCCTCCAAGCTGGCATAAGTTTTTGGTTTTGTTTTGAATGACTCGCTCTTCAGTGCACATGCACAGAGAACAATGATTTCATATCTCTTGCTTTTCTTTGCCTGATGCTGAGATGAGTGGCAGAATGGTGAAACAAGGTTGACCCTTATTTTGCATTTCTTTTGCCTTGCTTTCTCTCGTTCTGCTGCCTATAGTCCTAGCCTTGACACTGATGAGATCATAATTGTGGACCTACCCTTCCTGTCACGTGATAGTCACATGATTTCCTGCCATGTAGTTGCAGCTCGGAGGGTCCTAGATATGGAATGGTTGATGAGCACTGCTTTAAACAAGATACCTCATGCCATTGATTGAGGGTGGGTTCCAGTCTCTCTTCCATAAATTACAGCACCCTGATTATTGTAGTTTCTGCAAGGTGCGTTAATAGATTACTGATTATTGCATAGATGAACTCTCGGGATATATAAATTCTTTCATGTACAACCCCAAAATCCCAATTAACGAAGATATCCTTTAAGAAATCACATTGCTGAGTCTCAATTGCTAGGAGCCATGTTTCTCGTATGTGGTAAATTTCAGATCAGCTAGGGCTTGGAAGTGCCTGGAAGCTCTAAAAATCGTGCCTCAATTTGAATTAAGGAGTTAATATTTGATACTCAAGTTTCAGTCAGTCAGATTAGGTATTAAATGGCTTAAGATGCTCTTTGTGATCAATGAATGACTTTCTGTCATCTTTTCTCCCACCCCTACATTTTCAGGATCTTTTACATTAAAATCTGCCTGTAAATTAAAGGAAAGTATTTCTTTGAATGTATTGCCATTTAACGGAAGCTAAATATGTTCCTGTATTTCAAAAATCAGAGAAGGAAGACTGTCAAGAAATAGAAAAGGGAAAAAGAAATTAGCTTCCTGTGAAAGATATGAATGAATGTTTTAACCTTAACTAGGTAACTTGAACTCAATCCGAGTATCTTGCCCATGGAAAATTTCACACATGAGATACATAGATTAAGATGTTTATTATCTCTTTGGACTCAGTGGAAGTTGACAGTGCAGCAAACAGGTTGCAAGGAAACATTTTAGTAGTCCAAATTTGCAAGATTAAAATACACAATTTTCAGATTTAAAAGCACTCAACATTTAAATCACACAAGATTAGTAAATGCACAGGATCAGACTGAGCACAGTTAAAACTGCTGAAACAATTTATCCTCCAACAAATGTTCTCTGGAATAAGACCGCTTCACATGTCTTTCTAAGCATAGAATATAGCCCCCCCCCATTTATTTTGGTAGACCATTCCAGAGAAAAGGCCTGTAATCTTGTTGAAGCGTTACAGACAGCCCTAACAAAGGGCACCTTAAGGAGAGGGCTATCTAAAGGACATAACTGGTGCAGGGAGCTGCAGTTCAAGTTTTGTAGGTTTTGGGTTGTGATTTATTTTTGTAGGTTGAAGTCCCATTGAACACCAGAAGGATTTAGATGTTGTAATACCCTTGGAAATGTAAATTTAAAGCACGTTAACGAAATAAATTATGAACATAATATCTTAGTCAATTATTTTCCTTAATAAGAACGTCTGTAGTGTAGTGCGTTTAAAATGGATACGGCAGGAATATCTTTCTCAGAAAGCACTTAGTGGAAAATCTACGAAGAGACTTGCAATATAACCCTGTATCTTATATTTGTAAGTAATATTATTGAACAGATCTCTGGAGTGGCAACATATGTGTTTTCTAAGTAATAAATAGATAACAGTTTAACATCTTCTGTTGCTAGTTTCATGAACTTTACCTAATGCACAGGAACAGGGAGGATACATGCTAGGTGTGTGACTAGTTAAATATCTGTTGAAGGTATCAAAATAATTTTTATATGTGGTGAGATTGATGACAGACATAATTTTTCTTACAATCCTGTCAATACTCTGCTTAGTTTCTTGGACAGATGTCAGTCAAGAACGCTATGATTTGGTATGTTAATCTTCTATAGTAGCAAAATCTGTTATAGTTAGTAAATAATGTATCACCCGGAGCTAGATAGCCTGATATTGTTGGATCTCAGAAGTTAAGCAGGGTCAGCTCTGGCTAGTATTTGGATGGCAGGCCTCCAAGGAATACCAGGATCATGATGCGGAGGCAGGCAGCGGCAAACCACCTCTGAACATTTCTTGCCTTGAAAACCCTACAGGATCACAATAAGTCAGCTGTAATCATTTGACAGCAAAAAAAAAAGTGCGTATGTATGGCACTACTGATTTTATTTTTTATATACAAATGCATTATAAAATATATATTTAAAATGAGATGTTCAATGTGGTTCGAGGCAATGTGGTTCGAGGCAAAGGAAGTTCTTGCTAGATAGTTTCCAAGATGTATTCCGTTGCCTTTTTACTGAGATAAGACCAGAAAGTTTCTCATTGTTTATGTTCCAGTCTCAGAGTTGGAACTGATCATGAAGTGATTCCATGTTTAGTATGATTTCCACATCTAATCCTGCAGGACTCTTTGAGTTTTAAAACAGAAATGACATGATTGGTTTGAGCTCAGCTATTGTCTTCAGATAGCTTTAAAGATACCATTAGTTTGAAAGCAAGACAGATGTCATTGCAAAGCTAAAAGAGAACATTGTTCAGTGATTTGTAGTGTTCTGTCATCAGTCTGTGAAACAAATTCAGTAAAATGAAGCACACGGCATATAATGTAGGTACGCTTTGAAAAGGAGGAAACTTAACAGAGGTCTCTTGAGGTATAAGCTTGCATTAGTCCATATTGCTTTTGGGTTCTTGACTTCTATTTTGAGATGTTGGTTAAGATATGGTGAGTTGTGTAGACTGCTGTTGACTGGGTAAGCATAGTGAACCATGCAATTAAATGTGCTTAACTGTTCTCATGATGAGCTCCTACTTTCAATTGTTTTTATGTTTGCTAAACCTATACATGTTCAAGCTACATCTTTGGATGGTCATGATACATCACTACCTCAGCCCAAGCATCTATGGATAAAGTGTGTGGGGGATCTTTTTATTCCTACTTATGGGTCAGTGGCATCTCAGTGGATGTCCTGTGCAGTACTCAGTATCCAAGGTGATTACATTGAGAACACAGATGAGACTGAATAGCATTCACCACCTGAGCAGATTTTAATAGGCCAAATTAGCATGGTACGGTACCGTGGGGAGCAAACATGAGGTACTGTCCTTTGCAAAACTGCTGAAACTTGAGTCTACACTTTTTCTTTTGTTTGATACTATGCAGAAAGGTTTGTCATTGGTTTGAGTGGGTTTTCCTCATGTATGCTGTCACATGATTGCCAAAATGCTTTGCATTGGAAGTAACCTGTAGCTTTAAGTGTTGTAACAGTGTTCACAGTACAGCAGGAAAGGGTGAGGCTGCTGGGCAGAAATCAGTGTCAATATGTCCCTTTATCTAGGGCATATTGGTTGGCCTTGAACGTGTTTGTGCTTGGTGTATTACTGTAGCGGCAATATCCCATATTTCTAGATGTATCCAGATACCAGGGGAGGGTAATGGAGGCTAACAAGGGAAGAATATAGGCAATATTGTTTGATGATCAGGAGTATGAGGTTAAGCCAGAAGATTCAGATTCAAAAAATAACGTGCTCTTTTGGACTCACAGTGTCTTTATGTATTTGTTTACTGACTGACTTCCTTTATAGTCTTATGACAGAGAACCAAGGTGGATTACTTTGTACGTGACTCCATTGCAGAGTAGTGTTGAGAATTCCCAGCATCTCTGATAAAGCCGTGCTTGACAAACCCCAGGCACCGAGCTGCAGTGGTGACTGCAAATCTGCTGCTGGCAACTGGAGCTGCAGGGCAGGGATCCCCTGCTGATGTCGAAGCCATTGGGGAGGGTCGCAGCCAGAGCAGGCAGAAGGGGGGAATGGCAGAGCCCAAGCACTGCTAAGCAAGTAAAGCCCTCCTTCCCCCTGCCCTGGCACAGCCTTGACCACACCTTTCAGATCGGGATACTCTTCCAGATGCTTTTTCCTAGTGGCCTGTTGCAGCAAAACCTCCGGCCCATCCCCAGCTGGCGTCCCTCTCTCACGTGTGCACTTCTGCACCGAGGCAGCCAAGGCCACCTCCCCTTCTCTGGCTGCTCTGGCTTTGGTGGGAGGCTACAAGGAGGCTGGTTGCCTGGTAACTGCCAGGCTCTCAAGGCCTCTGTTACAGACTTCTCTGGTTTCTGCTCCCTGTGAAGTACAGACCCATCTCTGGGGTGGGAGGAAGCAGGCGAGTGGATCAGACTTTTAAGATAATATTAGGTTTTCCTCCACATTTCTTTAGTGCAAGAAGTCAAACCAATACACGTTTATTTAATTATTATATTTTCTACCCATAGGACTCTCTTCATCCACATTGTATCCTTGCAGTAACCTTGTGAGATGGGTCAGGCTGAGACTGATCCAAGGCCAACCGGTAGCTCTGCCCGTGATGGGAGTTGAATGATCCCAAGCCTCCCCAGTTCAAGTTGTGCATTCTGTCTGCTGTGCCATACTGGTTGAAAAGTTAGTCTAATGTGGAGGTATGAGGAGTGTTTGTGTAGTCCAAAATCCTAGTATTATAATGGAAAAGGTTTTTTAAAAAAAACCAAAATAAAACAAGGTAAATGTGAGGCAGCCAAGGGTAGCCTAATCTCTTCAGATCTTGGAAGTTAAGCAGGGTCAGCCTTGGCTAGTATTTGGATGGGAGACCTCCAAGGAATACCAGGGTCATGAAGTGAAGGCAAGCAATGGCAAACCACCTCTGAAGGTCTCTTGCCTTGGAAACCCTATGGGGTCACCGGAAGTCAGCTGTAACTTGATGGCTTAAAACAACAACAGAATGAGGGGCATTAAGCGTGTCATCCAGGGTGAGCCTGTATCACACTTTAAATCAGATCCTTGTAAATGTATATGCCCTCTTTTCAGAGACCCGCTTGAGGTGGTGCATGTGATGATGAGAATATTGTATTTGTTACCTATTAAAGTTGGGTTCCTGAATGTTTGGGCTGGCCCCTAAATCCAAAGAAAAATGGTCAAGGCCTGTGATAAAGCTACCTATAGGTCTGCAGCCATATTTGTTTTCTTTGGATTATTTCTTTATTTAACCCACTGTATCACTGAACAGCAGAGTATACTGCTTTTTTTAAAAAGTTAACATTTTCTGTAAAACTCTTAACAAAAATAATGTAAGCAGCAGTAGTAAAATATATCTTCAGATAGCAGAATCTGAAAAACAACAACAACCGTACTTTCTGGTTTGAATAAACTAAATTCATTCCTGAAAGAATCACAGGCATACTTTTCTCATGTTTGGTTTCCTTTCGTTGAATCATTTATCATTTTATTCTTTATCACATTTATATCCAATACTTGTCCATCGAGACAGTGTGCATAGGGGGCTTCCATCTGTGTACTGATCAGATCCCGTACCTTTTTGGCTTTGGCTTCAGCAAGGTCGCGGTATTGCATGTGTTCCAACAATACCCTGGGAATCAAGGCATTTAGGAAGCATAGTGCTGCTTGTCAGTAGTTAATGGATTTTAACAGTGTGAATTGTTAGGCGTCTTGTGGAGATAGGGCGAGAGAACAAGCATTTCGTGTTTTCTTCTCCAACAATTCATCTGATGGACGGGGGAGAGGGTGGAATGAGCATTCTGTCTCCCCATCAGGAGATTGTACAGTGGAGGGGCACGTTACTCTCCTCTTAGATGAGACTTGAGAGAAACGTCTGAAGCCACTGTGACATGTGATTAGCAATAGTCCTACTCGATGCTGGCTTTAATTTTAAGAGGGCGGGTGTGGTGTGGCGCTTAGACTTGGATTGGGGAGAACCAAAGTACAATTCAGTATTACTTTAGGCAGAGGGAGAGTGACTGGCCCAAATACCTGACAGGCTTGGTGAGTTCCTTGGACGAAGAACAGGATCAGTTGCTTCTAAAAACCTATGTCTAATGCGTGAAATGCTTGATGAGAAAAAAATTTCGATATGTTTCGCAAAGTCTCCAAACACCAACAAAAAAGAACAAATCATTTGTTGGCGAGGGTTTTTTAAGGGGGGGATTCTGTTTGCTTTAAACAGTGTGTCCATCCAATAATGTTCACTGGAGAGAATTATTAAGTAGACTGAAATTCTTGACCTATCAGTGCGATTCAGCTAGTTTAATTTTAAAAAAACCTGCCAGATTTTAAAATGTTAACTGAAATGTCTTTGTGTTTTGTTTCAGAATCTTTTGCAAGTGTAACATTATTGAAAAGTCCTAGCTTTCAGTGTTTGGATCCTGAATTGTGTGCCAAAGGTAAGATGCTCTGATCCTGTTAGTTGGAGGTTATTATTGTTTACTAATGATTCTTATTGGTAGAATTGCAGTTTATCTCCAGTTGTGTGTCTCCTGTAATTTTTTGTGTACTCGTGGAGCTAAAACTGCAGCATTAATGGTTATAGCATCAACGATTGCAGTATCAACAGTAAACTCGGAATAGTTTCTGTTACTTTGTTCATGTGTCTTTAAAACACATATATATGATTCATATGTTACAGTAGCTTGTTACCTTTTTCTTAAGTTGCTCATTCAGTGTACTTCACTGACAAAGCTCCAGTGTGCTGTTTATTTTAGGAAGGGCACTTCTGCTGGTACAAGAAGGGGAAGGAAACTGGATTATTTTTGCTGATTTCTCCTTCCCACTGTAGCTCTCTATATTACATTTCATCCTGTTTCCAGTGGACTTTCAACTTTCTAGAAAAGACTTTGGGAAATCCAGGATGCTGTAGTATGAAGAGATATGAGAAAAATGCATCACGTGAGCAGAGTTCTGCTCACTATTTCTCCAAATGAATCTATTTCCCCCTGGGTAAATGGTATGGAAGTAACAGTATTTTATGTACTATTTTCTAACTTTCAAAATAGGTTTATTGCATGGATGGACAACCAGAGGTCCATCAGGACCCAAGGATAACCTCTGCCACAGATATTCTCCAAGGCAAAGTGCTTTTTAACTTCTTTAATAACTGTACTTCCCTATTTGCATGCTTCAGCTGGCTATTCTGAGGTACAAGACAGGAGCTTATTAATTAGGGATTCTGCAATTTCCCCTCGTACCACCCCTGTCTTTGGCTTTCTCTTCTTCTCTCCACTGGCAGCCTCTCTCCAGGAGAAGTTTGCCCAGGTTGTAAAGGTCTCACAGTGGCCATGGGGGCTGTGATCCATTCTCTTGATTTTCTTGATCCAGTCCATGTTTTATGTCAAACTTTACAAAATACCTGCAAGAGAAGCCATGTGGGTTATCCTCAGAAATCATCAACAGGAAGAAGAAAAGGCAGATTCTACTCTAAAATTAATTCGTTCTGGAAGACATTTGTGATATATTTAAATTTGGTTGTCTAGAAAAGAATTGTCCCTGTGCTGCAGCTGTGTCATGGGGGTATAAGAGATAACATACATGAAAGCTTACTCTGTGTGTGTGTGCGCGCGCTGTTGTGCAGGAGATTCCAATGGATGGTTTGGCAATTGGTCAAACTGAACATCAGTAAATAGGTGTTATATTTGCAAGTAGAGATTATGAGGCGATCTGAACTCACAGGAGTTCAGGAATCCCTTTGTACTCCTATATGAAAAACAACAGAGATTATCAGTTCTCACTCTGATGGGGAGGGTATCTTTTAGTGCTTCCCATCAAGAATGCGGGACCAAAACTTGAATTTTCTGTCACCGGGTTGGGAGTTACCCATTGATTCAATTTGTTCCCTGTCTTAACCAGGGAATGCAGGCTTTTCATAGGAGCTGCGAGAGCCAGGCTCCTCTAGGATACAACCCCCCCCCCCCGAGGGGAGGGAGAGATGAGTCTGTGAAATGGAGATGGGACCCACCACAAAAGGGCCCACAGACGCAGCACAGAAGACTGTTCCATAGCACACATACTCTCCATGGGAGAGGTAATTGGGCTCTGCTTCTTCTGGCTCTGGAACCTCAGACATCCCTTCTCATCAAGAATGAGGAGAAGTCTCAGATGAGGAAGAGACAGTAGTTTTTGAACAGCCTAGATGTCTATTTAAATAGCAACATTATCAGGGGTTGCTAGCCAAAGCTATAATGGCCCTGGATCTCTTAGAGCCTGGTGTGTAGAGGGAAGAGAAAAAGAACCCTAAAGCAAAACCAAAGGGAACTAAAGCATTCTCCCCCCCCCCCCCCCCCCAAGTTACCAGGAGTAGAGAGGTTTGCATCCTCCCCGGAATTTTTTGAACACCAAACGAAAGAATTGTGGACTTAAACCCCTCTCTAATAAGAAAAATCCCAACCTAGCCAAAAGACACTACTCTCTGCCTAATCAAGCAATTGATCTTTTCCAGGTACCTTTAGCAGATACCTCAGTCGTGGAGTCTGGTCACTAAGGACAGTAAAGGATCACTGCTCAATTGGATTGTAGGTTGGACTGTGCCCTTGGAAAGTCACATAAGCCCTTGGCCTGTGGCCATCAGGGGCCTTGGAAAAAACCAGGAGAACACCCCCCCCCAAAAAAAAAGAGTAACGATGTGATGGGAAGAAAAGTATTTTATTTAGTTATACTGGTCTTGCACCTTTTGCATGGGCTTCTCCAGGAGATGCAGGAAACAGACACAGTCCTTGTGTCTGTGGATCACTGAATGCATTCAAGTAGATGTGGAGCCTGTATTAAAACTTAGATTATTTAATGGCTGCTTCTGTTTTTGCAATTTTAATTGTACGCTTTTGTACCTGGAGATTGCTGTCCTATAATATATGTAAAATTATTGAGTTCATCATGTCGTTGACTTCTTGTCCAGCAGTATTTGGTTGCATGTTGATTGATTTTGGGCTCTGCTAATGAGAGTGGCAGTAAGCGTCTGTTGCAGTCTGATCATTCATCTTCATTATGCCACATAATTCCAGTTAAGGAAAGAATATGTTGATTTATAACATTGCCATTATTAAAAGGGATAAAGCAATTTACTTTAACGTAATTTTAAGTAATCTAGTTTCTATTGCATGGTAAATATTTTTAGAAAACAATTGCATGTGTATCTATAGTGAAGCTTCCTTTAGTTAGACTTGATTTTTTAAAAAAATGACGGTTTTGTTCACTGCCATGGCACTATTGCATCTTAACAAATTCAGAATAGTACCACAGGCATTTCAGCAGTTTAATGTTAATTGTGTTGTCTTCGTGGGTTAATACTTGAGATACTCTATTATTGTACTGATTACATTTTTACCTTGTCCTTCCTCCAGTGAGCTCAGGACATCATATATGGTTTTCTCTCCTCCTCCATTATATCCTCACAGCAACCCTGTGAGTAGGTTGGGCTGAGCGGTTGGCTCAGGGTCATCTAGTGAGTTTCATGGCCAGCGGAGATTTGAACCTGGGTTTTCAGGTCCTTATCCAACGCTGTAAGCACTGTGCTTCCCTGGCTGTACCACGGTAGTGGAAGTATACATTTGGGACCAAATAAGTACTGCCACAGTCCAATTAGGGAATGGTTTTTAAATGGACTTGCAGGACCAGAGACAGTTATAAAGACCAGGTGCTATAGGCAGAAGGCAATATCCTGAGTTCAAAATGGGGAGGGAGCTGGGAATAAGTTGACATGCTGGAGAAACCAGTCTAGAGTGGGAAGCCAGAATTCAAAGGAAAATATCCAGGATCAGGTCAAGGGATTACATGACAGGTCTTTGAACAGCCATACTTCTAAAAGGAAGGAACAATTGTAGTCTTCTGTTATTTTTCCAATACTGTAATACTGTTCTGTACTTTGACACATGGAGGAAACTTTTCCACTGTACTTGTGTGAGCACCTAAGATACTATGGAACATTAACTAGCCTCAGTAGACTTGAATAGGGACCCGTAACCCCTGAAAGGTACCTAGAAATGATAGTTTTTCCTCTCTGGTGACCACCACCTTCCCAAAAACAGAGGAGTGGGAAGTGTTTGATGGAAGCGGTTTCTGTGCTTTTCTCCTCAGAGTGAGATGTGCAAGTAGCTGGTAAAAGAGAAGAAGCAGGAGCTTTCTTGCAAAAATGGATGCAGAATGTTCTGAGTTCCGGTCCAGGGCCAGGGGTGGTCTGTAGCTACCAGCTGTGGATGAAGCACAGATGGCTTAGACAGCTTTCTGTTTATTTAAAGGAAGTTCGTTTTGATAAAATGGTGATTCTACTGTAGTCATCACCAATTGATGAAGCATATGGTGTCTCAGGAAGTATCCAAAACAAAATGGAAAAACTGTGTCTGTCTGCTATGTGGAATATCTGTTGCATTCTTGCTGCTAGTAACATTGCTTTTATGAAGTGTGATATTTTAAACTGCTATACAGCGCTAATTAGAAATTCAGATACTTGTTATCAGTCACTATCATTTTGTTGATTTTTAGCAGCTCAGAATATATGACAAGCAACTTACTCCTTGGATAGTTCTATCTCTCAAACTATATTTTTGTGGCTTAACATACCGTTTATCTGTGGTTGTCACACAATTCATGAGCTGAAATGACCCCAGGGCTTAAAATGTGCTAGAATTAATGTTTGCTGTAAATATCATGCCTTGGTATATTATACAATAAATTCTCTAGGCAATATCTAGGTTACTGAAGTATGTGGGATTTTTTTAGAACACTCCATTAAGAGGGATGCATGCATGGAAGCTAAAATATACCACCAGCTGACAAAGTAGAATTTCCACACTGTTTACTGAGGTGATTTTATTTAAGATGGTTTATATGCTCAGAATTTAGTGTCTTTTAAAGATACAGCTTAAAACAGTTTGAGGGCAAAAATAGCCATATGTTGTCTTAAATTCTAATAGTGATTCTTTATTTAATCTTTGTTGGATAATATTTACTGTGATTTAAAAAAATTCTGCAGAATACATGTGAAGATGTTGGAAGCTGGAAATAATGTATCCCAATCATGACAAGGACAGTCTGATTAGAGGCAGTGACAGACTGCACTTTCAGAAGCTTAGAAGTGCTATACAAACAGCTGAAGGACTGTGAAGGGTTAATTCTTCACAGAAGCCAGAGAGCCTTGAGTGACAGTCTGTTCCAAGCAATCTGATTGGTTAGCATCAGCTGAGCAGAGAAAGTCTGGAGATTGCTGCATGCTGAGGAGAGATTCAGTCAGATTTCTACCTTCATGGAGTCAGTCTGATTTCAGCCTTAGATGAGAGCAGTTTAACACAGACTGGAGAACTGGGGGAAAGTTGGCAAGGAAGTTTGGGAAGTAGATGAAGACTCCCATCCGAGCCAAAGAAAGGGGATAGATCTTCTGGAGAGAAAAGAAAATTCCCTACCCAGTCAAACAGGGAGGTAGCGCTGAAGAGTGCAGAGATCCCTGGTCTGGTGTAGAAACTGCCTGTGGAGACCTTAAGAGTCAGTTAAAAACTCAAGATAAGTAGTTGAAACATAAGGCCTAGTCTGTGCATGTACTGGTTTTACCTCAGAAATTTCACCCCCTGATTTCACCTGACCTTTTCCCACTGTGTTAAATAAAATATTTAGTTATTTTTAAATTTCAAAATGCCTCAAGTGCCATTTAAGTTGTTTAAGTTAAAGTGGACTCCTGAGCCTTCCCTCAGGTTCCTGGGCTGAGCCAGCAGCCAAAATATCGTACTGTGACAAGGTTGGGACAGCCAGAGTTCTTCAGCAAAGGAGAAAACACATGACTAGGGTGGCTCAGTCACAAAAGGGAAAGAAAAATGGAGGGAAAAACTTGCCTCTGAGGGAGGGAAGTGGACGGGGCTGTCATAACTATTATGGCCAAAGCATACCAATTTTTCTCTTGGAATGAACTTTGACCTGTGTCATGTTGTTCCTACTCTTCTTTCTTTTTTTACATTTAGAATAGATTTTAGGCTTTAAATTAGTGAGAGAATATCTGGGATGGACTAATATTCAGTCCTGTACCCTGGATGCTAGTGCATAGTACAGTGAAACAATTATTTCTATGTAAGATTTCTGCAAAGTGGTCAAGATACTCATGTTGTATAGGAAAGAGCCTGATGATATCTGGAAGTTTTATGTCATTGTTGATTTTTAGGCTTTTCCACAGTTGTCTTTAGAAACTGATCAGTAAGAAAGATTTCCAAAATTAATAGCTTAGGAAAACTTTGAAGTATTATTTCTAACTTATTTAGACACATGTGCAAAAATATCCTTTATGCTATATTTTACACATTAATATTCATGCTTACACATCAGTTGTTGATACAATTGGAAATAAATGTGTTCCAGTTTATGAAAAAACTGTTAGTGTTGGATATAATTAACTTTTAAACTTATTGCTTATGACTGCTGCATAGATGTACAATAGATATACCGGGAATTTGAAATTCTGTTGAGAAAAAAATATACATGCTCTTTAAAGAGCTGATGACACAGAAGTCTTGCAGCAGTCAGAATTAATAGTATCTATAAATTGTTTCACAAGAGGTTCAGTGTAAATTCCTATTTTATTTTTATTTATTTAAAATATTTATATAAACAGCTTTCTTCCAAATATCTCGAGACCCAAGTTTAATGGACTTCTGTACATTCTGAACTTGGGGAGGATAGACCAGATGTTGGTTTTTTTACTGAATTTTCCCAGTTAGTAGTAGAGGTCAGAAACGTGTGGTGTATTAAGTTTCATGCCCAGTTAGACCTGTCCCTCTGTGTAACAAGGAAAAATGCAGAAAAGAAAGAAGAGGTGATCCCAGGAAGTCTTCTGATATACATCCAGATTTTGAAAAAGTGTACAATAGCAAGGCAGTAGTCCTTCAAGCAGATCGTCCTGCTTTCCCATATCCTTTACATGTGCACAAGATAATGCAGTACTGTTGCTATGTGAGAGTTTACAGGAATATCATGCAGAGTCACATGCAGTTTGTGCACCCTTTGACCAATCATGTGGAAACAAAGCTAAACTAAAAGCCACAGAGACAACAAAGGGAAGGCTGGAGTAACAAAGGGTGGAAGAATTTCTGTCCCAAATCCCCCCCTCTTCAGTTCTGTCAGGCATCTGTGTAATTGTTCCTGTGTTGTTTATTGCATCATATTATTTATTATTACTATTATTAAATTAAACTTTTAGACTACCCTCCCCTGTACACATACGGCTCAGGGCGGTCAACAACAACAATAATAAAAACCAGTTTCAGATGGTGCTTAAATAATCAGATTATACAGTTTCCCCATGGGGGAGAAGAAAGAAAGGGAATGCCAGGCAAGATGGCTGAAAACCGTCACTGTCCTCAACCGCAGGCCTGGCAGAACATCTCTACAGGCCCTGCGGAACGGCATAAGGTCCCACAGGGCATGGATGTTATTCGGCAGGCAGTTCCAGCAGGTTGAGAACAGCTGAATGTCTTTCAAGCCAGGGATCACCAGTAAGTTCTTATTTGCACAGTGTAATGCTCTTCAAGGGGTATACCAGGAGAGGTGGTCCCATACATACGTCGGTCCCAGACCATTTAGGGCCCTAAACGTTAATACCAAAACCTTGAATTGGATCCGGTACTCCACCTGGAGCCAGTGCAGCTGGCAAAGTACTGGTTGAATGTGTGCCATCCATGGGGTTCTGGTAACCTGTGCTGCTGCGGTCTGGATAAGTTGTAATCTCCGGGTCAGACTCAAGGGTATCCCTGCATAGAGCGAATTACAGTAGTCTAGCCTGGAGGTGACTGTTGCATGGATGATTGTGGCTAGGTTAGAGTGGGACAGGAAAGGGGCTTTTCGATAGCACGAGTCTTCCTATGCTATTGAAAAGCTACAGTTGTATCGTACTTCACTCCCCCCCCCTCCCCAATTCTATTATATCCCTGATTTCTTCCTTGCCTGGCTTCTAGGCTAGCCAACTTTTGAACCATCCTCTTTACCTGCTAATTCCAGTGTTCCAAGCCACTGTTAATGGTAACAGTTGGCCTGGCTGTGTGTTTCCAGTCAGTTGGCAGACCAACCACCTAGCCGCATATTCCTGTTTTCTTCCCTTTTCTTACTAAGTTTGAAAAGATATTCAAAGAATACAGGACAGAAGTATTGTTCATAGTTGCAGTTTTGTGTGGTGTTAGTTGTACATTGTGTATACAAAGGAAATAGAACAGGCCAAAAAAAAAAAGATATTTTTCCTCTTGACCATATTGTAACTTTCATTTTAAACTGTATTCTGTTTATAACACAGACTAAATAACACATTTTCCTCTTGGAGAACAGGAGGTCAATAGTAGCATTTAGAGTCTAGACAGTACACAGTGAAATCCCTTAGAAAATAGGTAATGGCGTTCCAGGAGATGAGTAATAAAATAGCTCTATAAGACATTTCTGAGCTTTGTCCTTGTATGTAAGATCAAGGTTAAATTCTTACATTTCAGAAGTAAATTCCTTCAACAAACTGATCGAGGCACTAGGGTTCTTTTTAAAAGGAAAGCAGCTTACTTTCATGTAGAAACCAATAAGCGAAGAGAACAAATTGAGTCAAATCGCTGTCTCAGATCAAAAGTTTGATACTGGTAATGACTTAAACAGTATTAATCAGTTATACGACAAGAACCACTATGGTGGACTAGTGATCAGAGTGTTAGGCTAGGATCTGGGAAACCCAAGTTCAAATCCCTACTCTGCTGTGGAAACAAAGTGGTTTACTGTGGGCCCGTCAGAAGCTCTCAGCCTAACACAGAGCTGTTCTGAGGATAAAGTGGAGGAGAGGAGAATGATGTAAGCCACTTTGGATCCCCACTGGGGAGAAAGGCAGGGTATAAATGAAGTAACTAAATGAAGAACAGCTACAGCACGTGGGTAATTATGTGCCGTGGGATTTCTTTCTTACCACTCAGCATAAGTGGGCATTTGTTGCTGAGGAAGAATCTGACTTCGTTCTCTTCCTTGCCTGTTGTGGAGAATTCTTGGACAGAACAAATTTACTACTAAGAGCTGTTTGGATGTTATAAACAGGGGATGAGCTGGACCTTCTCTTCTGATGTACTGTGGGCTCCTTGCATATTGGTGGTATCTATCCATGAGACTTGGATTATTTCTAAAGTGCATGCATCTCGGTTGTCCTGATTCTCCCCTCCCTTTCATAATGTTAAAACAAGCATCATATACTTGTTTATATCACTCCAAAAAAATCTTCTGCATGCCCTTTAAGAAAAACCTGGGATTACAAAACCTTCTGTTAGTAAGTAGTCTGGTGGCTGAATTATCCCCACATCTCCTAGTCTTTTGGAAATATGGTAGTGAAGTGACAGAAAGCATCACTGTCAAAGTATCAAAGAAGGGTTATCCTAGTGTCCGGCTGATAAGAGGGTCAATTGCAATGGGGTGGGGGAATTTTTACTACAGGATACCATATGATGATGTGTGCATTCATCAAGATCTAGTTATGGTTTCTCAAGGTACTAAGGAGATGCCTCTTGGCACTTGTCTCTGTAGGATGGATTTTGATGTTATTTTCTTTTTTAAAAAGCCCATTGCCATTCTAGAATTGCTCAGTATTTGGATGCAGGTAGTGAGAGGGAAAGGTCTTCAGTATTAGGGACTGAGTAACCCACTAAATCCCAGCTTTTTGAGTTTGGATTGACAATAGTCCTTGTTGGCAGGCTTCTTGAAAGCTTGACAGCTATCAACTTGCTGCTCCTGACTGCTTAAATTTGTGGGGGCAGGGGTGGAAATGGGTCCAGGAGACAGTAAATGCTTCCTTGAGAGATGAGATGGTCACTCGTGCCTTGAAGCAAGCAGCGGTACGTCCACTCCTAAAGAACCTTACCCTGTTCCCAGGTGGGTTGACTAATTACTGTCTAGTCTCAAATGTACCATTTTCAAGCAAGGTGATAGAACAAGTGGTAACTGACCAACTTCACTGATTCCTGAACAAAGTGGATTCTTTAGGTCCATTCCAATCTGGTTTCAGGCCTGGTTATGGGACCGAAATGGCCTTGGTCGTTCTGGTGGATGACACATGTTGGGTCATGTACAGGGGGCAGTACAACTCTGTTAATTCTCCTGGGCATCTCAGCAGCTTTCCATAACATCAGAGAAGGTATCCTTTGGGATTTTTGTGGGACTGGAAGGCACGGTTTTGTGATGATTTCGGTCCTACCTTAAGGGTAGGTTTCAGAGTGTGGTGCCGAGGGACTTCTGCTCTGCCTCTTGGCCTTTGGCCTGCAGGTTCCCCCAAGGTTCCATCTTGTCCCCCATGCTTTTCAACATCTATGTAAAATCACTGGGGGAGGTTGTGCAAAGATTTGGGCTGAGTTGCCACCAATTTGCAGCTCATACTCAGCTCTCATACTTCCAGCAGATCCCAGGGAGGCTGTGGATATAGTGAGTACCAGGTGCCTGGAGGCAGTTTTCGAATGGATGAGAGCTAACAAACTGGAACTTAATCCTAACAAAAGAGGTGCTAATGCTGGGGGGAACGTTTGACCCAGGAAATGGCTTATCCCCTGTTCTGGATGGGGTTGCACTCCCTAAAGGAGCAGGTTCATAGCTTAGGTATACTACTGAACCTGAGCCTCCTGTTGGATAAACAGGTGGCAGCAGTGGCCAAGGATGCCGTTCACCAGCTTTAACTGATCTTGCCACTGTGATGCATGCCCTGGTAACATCTAGATTAGATTACTGCAGTGACCTCTGCTCTGGGCTGCCCTTGAAGCCTATCCAGAAGCTACAGTTGGACTAGAATGCTGCGGCCAGAGTGTTGACCGGAGTCGGTGTCAGGGACTGTATCACTTCAGTCTTGTTTCCATCAACATCATCTTTCAGTTTGCTTCCAGGCTCAATTCAAAGTGCTGTTAATGATCTTTAACGACCTGTATGGCCTGGGACCAACAGACCTTAAGGACCACCTCCTCTGATATGAACCTACCTGTACTCTCCAGTCATCTTCAGATGCCCTGCTTCAGTTGCCCACACCATCTGAAGCTAGATGGGTGGAAACTCAAGAAAGGACCTTTTTTGGTTATGGCCACAAAACTTTGGAAATCTCTCCCCGAGGAGATTTGTCTTTCTCCCTCTATTGGGAATCTTTCACCAGCAGGTGAAGACTTTTGTGTTTTTGCATACCTTTAGTAATGGTTACTGGGTCTCCTTCCAGTGCTTAAGTGTTTTTAATTGAATTACTGTATAATTTTTAAATCCTTAATTTTTTAAATGTTTTTAATGTGTGCTGCCTTGTAGACCCTGATCATATGGGAAAGCGGCATAAAAATGTTTTTTAAAAATAAACTTTATGTATGAACTCTCCAGTTCGAAATGCACTGACAACTGCTGGGAGGGTGGAGCATTGGAAGGGGAATATCACTGATTCAGTAGTGCCACTTCTGGATGCCTCCCCACTAGGGCTGCCAAGTCCCCCGGTAGGGCGGGGGAAACACCAATTTTAAATACTCACCCCCGCTTTTTCAAAGTTGGCCACCGGGGGGACAAAATGGCTGCCTTAAAAGGGAAATGTCTGCAGAGAGCCTGCCCTGCAGTAAAAAGCCTCACCAGACATTTCCCCTTTAAGAAGTCAGCAAGAGAGCTTCCACAGCAAGAGAGGTCCGCCCAGAGATTAAGGAGGGACTGAAGGAGCTGCTTTTGCATGTGGCTGGCAACATTGCTGTAGTAAGTTTCTCTTCCAGCTCTTTTCCTTCTCTCTCCCTTTCTTTTTTCTGTCTGTCTGTCTGTCTGTCTGTCTCTCTCTCTCTCTGTCCCCATCCAGCAGAGGTCTATCAGTGGCTATTATAGCCACAAAGTCTAAATGGAACCCTTTGTCTGGGGCAGTGATGCTCTGCATTCTTGGTGCTTGGGGGGCAACAGTGGGAGGGCTTCTGGAGTTCTGGCCCCGCTGCTGGACCTCCTGAGGGCACCTGGTATTTTTGGCCACTGTTGTGACACAGAGTGTTGTACTGGATGGGCTGTACTGGATGGGCCGATCCACTGTGGCTTCTCTCCTGTTCTTATGATATGAAAATCATATTTAGCACTTGTGTAGCACTTAGTGCTTCATATTCTGCCGAGATGAGGAAGGATTCAGTAGGGCTGTTGCTCAGTGATAGAGCATCTGCTTGACATGCAGGAGGTATCAGCTTCTTCAGCTAAAAAAGGATCAGGTAATAGGTGACATTAAAGATCTCAGCCTGAGACCCTGGAGAGCCACTACCAGTCTGAGTAGTCAATACTGACCTTGATGGACCAATGGCCTGATTCAGTATTAGGAAACTTCATGAGTTCATGTGTCAGCATGTGGAAGCAACATGACAGGATGTGACATCACAAAATGATGTCACTTCCTTTCTCCTGGCTCCACCCCCAAAGTCCCCAGATATTTCCCAAGTTGGACTTGGCAGCCCTACTCCCCACTCTAGGAATTCCCCCAATCTTTGTGATAAAGACCACAGAGATAGGGGAAATTCCTAGAGTGTTGTGGACATGGTGACTGGAACTGATGTTGCTGCTTCTGTGCCATCTCCTCCAGTTTTCTGCCACTGTGAGAGCGGAGGAGAGCCAGTGAAGAACAGGAGGTCACCTGCCAGCCTATGCTAAGTGTAGGTAATGATGCTATGCAGATACACCAGTAGTAGCGTTATGTCTTGGAGCCCATCATTTAAAGGAAGGGGGTGTGAGCTGACAATGGGGCTGGGGAAAGTCAGAAAAATGCAAACAGATTCTCCCTTCCAGTAATCCAGTTACCTTGTTCTTACTCTCTGATACTTGGTCGAGAAGTCTCCTCCTTGCTCTACTTTTTCAAGTGTTCCTTTCTATGAGGAAGCTACAGCTGTCTGTTAGTGCAGTTCTTTCTTTTCTTTATCCACATCCTTTACCGTGGATGCTCTTTGTTCTAAATTTTTCCTCTTGTGGAACTGCCCTTCTCCCTCTGAGGTGGAGGCCATCTTGTGGGTGATTCCCACCTATCTTCAGGGAGGCAGGACTAAAACAAACTTCTTCCTGCTTCCTGTGGTGGGAGTCGCCCCAGGATCAGTTCGCTTCCTGCCTCAGAAGGGAGAGCAGCTTGGTGTTGGCTCTGCTTAACACCTAAAACCTACAGCTTAGATCTCTTGTCTCCTTTTCCTACCCTATTTCTCCTATATATTCTTCTCTATATCCCCCCCAACAACAACAACAAAAAAACACCTCTTCGCTCTCTCTCTCTTCCCCTCCTATTCACCCCCCCCGAGGGGGAAGCGACTAGTAGTGTCTCCACTCACGGAGACCGGAGAACTTGCCGCCGCCGGAGAGACCTCCGCAACGAGCCAGATGGGAGCGCGCTGGCGAAACGAACGGCGCCGACCGGCACAAGAGGCAAGCGGAGCCTGAAGAGCCCGGGGAAGGGCACAGCGGCGGCAGTGCAAAAAAGCGCACCAAACAAACGGCCAGCGCTTGCACAGCCGCGAAAACAAAAACGAAAGCGGCATCGGCGGCGGCCATTTCGGCGCAATCAAGCCGTGAATCTTATCAAGCCGGGGAGGGCTTACCTTCCATACCCCCGCGACTGGCGAACCCCGAGGCTAATTGCTACACCGGGGAGGATCAGGTCCGCCTGATCCAAGAAAGTTTCGCCCACGAGGAGGAGGAGGAGGAAGCAGGGAATGAGGAGATCGAGGAGGACGATGAAGAAGACCAGCAGATGGGTAACGTAGATGGGGGATCCCCTCTCTTTTCTAGGGCAGCCATAGCCTTCCTTAAGAAAGCGATGAGGGAGGAGATAGCCTTATTCCACAGGGCCAAGGGATGTCCTATTTCCCCCACCTCGCCCTCCCCCTCACCACCTCCGCGCCTTCCCCAAGGGAACAAGGGGAAGTGGCCCGCTAAGGCTGCTCAGAAGAGCACAGCCAAGAAAACCTGCCCCCATGACAGACAAAGTCTCCAAGGGGATGATGCATCTCACTATTCAAGTGATAAGGAGGAGGGTGAATTTTCCTCTGATGAGGATAAAGACAGGGAAGACTTGGCACCTAAGCCTATTCTTCCAAAAGACCAGTCCTTCCACTTTTTTAGAACTGAGGACCTCCAGTTCTTGCTTACTAAGACCCTGTCAACCTTGCACATAAAATATGGCAATAAGGCCTCTAACCCGGCTCCTGATCCTCAGAGCAATGAAGAGGGATCAGAAATCACTGATGAGTTTTTCCCCCCAGTGGATCCTTCTGAAATAGCTTTCCCTTTCCCCGGTTTCTATATTAGGAAAGTGAAAGCTGAATGGGAAAACCCCTTATCTACAAGGGCCTTCCCCAATATTACTAAAAGGCTTTACCCAATGCATGCCTCTGCTACAGAACTTTTACAGGTCCCTGTGGTGGACGCACCGGTGGCAGCTCTGCAGTCAACTGGTCTAGTCGCTGAGGATGGCCACGGCACACTGCGCAATAGTCTGGATAAAAGGGCGGAGTTTGCCCTTCGCCGGTCCCATGAGGCAAACGCCTTAGCCATCAGGACATTTTCAGCAGCGTCCACAGTATCTAGAGCATCAATAGTCTGGATGCGCAAACTGATCCAGATGATACCGGAGAACAATCGTGGGCTACTGGAAGGGGCCAACAGATTGATTAAGGCGATATCCTTCACAGCGGATGCAACTCTCGACTCCATGGTCTTCTCAGCCAGGGCGATGTCCACGGCGGCCGCGGCACGACGTACAGTGTGGCTAAGATCATGGCCAGCAGACTACCAGTCCAAGGCCACGGTGTCATCATACCCTTACCAGGGAAAAAAAGCTGTTTGGGGACTCATTAGACAAAATCCTCGTGGAAACACGTGACAAGAAGAAAGCCTTACCCAAAACCATTCGCCCCTCTGATAGAAGACCAGCGGGTTCACCATCAACTTCTTCGTCCTTTCGTCCCTTCAACTCGCCCTACCGCCCACGTCAGGATTACAGACGCCCCTCATGGAACTCCAACAGGCAGTCCTTTTGCAGAGGAGGCTTCAACAGTAACCGCTTCGGCAGAAACCCCGGAAACAGACCGGACAAGGGCGGTGACCCCAAGTCCTTTAAAGCGTGACTATCTAGAACCACCGGTGGGAGGTCGACTATGTATTTTCAGCCAGGCCCGGTTAACCTCCCAACCAGACGCTTGGACCGCGGAACTCATCTCCGAAGGCTACAAAATCGAATTTCGGTCTCTTCCACCACAATGCTTCCTGGCTTCACCACTTCAACGCAACAGAGAAAAACAAAACAGAACTCTTGCAGCTATGAAACATCTGATCCAAATTCAGGCTGTAGAACCAGTGCCGCTGAAAGAACACCAGACCGGGGTGTACTCCATCTTCTTCACCGTCCCCAAAAAGAATGGGGATTGGAGAGCCATCCTGGACCTAAAATTTCTGAACCAATTCGTGCACCTACGGCATTTCCGCATGGAAACCCTGCGGTCCATCGCAGAATCACTACAACCAGGTGAGTTCTTGGCTTCAATAGACTTGACGGAAGCCTATCTCCATATTCCGATATCTCCCCAGCACAGGAGATTCTTGCGTTTCTGCGTAGGCGAGACCCACCTGCAGTTCAGAGCCCTCGCATTCAGCCTGTCCTCGGCCCCAAGGGTCTTCACAAAAACCCTAGTCCATCCTGTGGTCCTCCTGCGAAAACAGGGCATCCACATTCATCCCTACTTGGACGACCTGCTGCTGCGTTCTCCGTCAAGGCACCAATGCCACAGAGACATCTACAAGACCATCCAGTGCTTACGGCACTTCGGTTTCCTCATCAACAAACAGAAGAGTTCCCTGAGCCCAACCCAACGGCTAGAACACCTGGGAGTCATATTAGACACTCACTCTGCGAAACTCTTCCTTCCGGCGTCCAAGGCAAAGAAGGTCCAAGGGATAGCTCTGCAAATCATCAAGGCGCGGTTCTCATCCCTTTCTCTGCTGACCAGAATGATGGGCCTCATGGTCTCGTCCTTCGACACCCTCCAGTGGGGACGATTCCACTCCAGGGTTCTTCAGAAATTTCTCAGACCCTACCAAAACTCCATCTCATTGAAGATGGAACTTTCCCTAAAGGTACCATTATCAGTCAAGTCAAGTCTAAGATGGTGGTCCAGAAAGTCAAATCTAACGCACAGCAGATTGTTCTGGATTCGGGACCAGATACAAATCTTCATGGACGCCAGCCTGAATGGCTGGGGAGCCACATTACTTCAACAACCAGTTCAAGGTCAATGGTCCGCCTCGGAAACAGCGCTCCCAATCAATCTACTGGAGCTGCGAGCTGTCCGCCTGGCCCTACTCCACTTCGCCTCTCAGATACAGCAGAAGCACGTACTCATCAGGACGGACAACATCTCGGCCAAGGCCTATCTGAGCAAACAAGGGGGTCTCCGATCGACGGCTCTATCCAGAGAAGCCGACCTTCTCCTGAGATGGGCGGAGACCAACCTGGCATCCCTACAGGCGGAACACGTGAAGGGGTCTACCAACATCCAGGCGGATTGGCTGAGTCGCCAAGCCATTCAAGAGGGAGAATGGTCTCTTCACAGGAGCATCTTCAATCTGATTGCATCAAAACTGGGAACCCCTCAAGTAGATCTTTTCGCGTCCCCAACCAATGCTCAACTGGTCAGATTTTATACCAGGTTCTTTCATCCGTTAGCGGAAGGAACGGACTCACTTCTATCTCCATGGCCTGCGGAACTTCTTTATGCATTCCCTCCCCTACCGGTCCTCCCGAGGCTGATCCGGAAAATAAGGACATTGAGGGCAGAAATCATAGTAGTGGCACCCTATTGGCCTCGTCGTCCATGGTTCACATCACTTCAGGAGCTGTCAGTGGCCCCGCCCTTCAAACTACCCGTCTCGGAAGACATGCTTCATCAGGGCCCGATCCATCACCCAGATCCGGGATGGCTTCAACTGACCGCGTGGAGGTTGAAAGGCAAAAATTCCTCAGGCTAGGATACGATAACTCCATCATCAACACTATCCTGGCTTCAAGGAAACCTTCCACTACTAGAATTTACAATGTAACATGGAAAGCGTTCGTCCGTTGGGCTCGAAGGAAGAAGGTGGATGCACTCCATCCACGGGTTGCAACCATTTTGGCCTTTCTTCAGGACGGACGGAAGACCGGCCTTAAGGCTTCCACCCTTCGAAGACAGATGGCAGCGCTGTCTACAGTCCTTCCCCAATATAAGGGCCTACCGATATCACAACACCCACATATTCGGCTTTTCCTCAAAGGTGCATCCCACAGTGACCCACCAACCTGTCACAGATTTCCAACTTGGAGACTGAACCCCATCCTTACAGCTCTAACCAAAAAGCCATTTGAGCCCCTGTCAAACGTACCACTCAAATTCCTGAGGATGAAGACATTATTTTTCGTAGCAATTACCTCAGCAAGAAGGATCTCAGAATTAGGCGCTCTTTCAATCAGAAGCGACCTCTGTGTGTTTCACAAGGACAAAGTGATTCTTCGAACGGACCCATCCTTCTGTCCAAAAATAAACACTAGATTCCATAGGACGCAGGAAATCTTTCTGCCTTCCTTTTCTCCAAACCCTTCCCATCCGTTGGAAAGGACGTGGCACACCTTAGACGTCAGAAGAGCCCTGAAATGTTACATTCTTAGAACGTCGTCCATCAGGAGAACAGAGGCAATGTTTATCAATGTTTCCCCCCCTCATACAGGGAAGAAAATGTCCACAGCTTCCATAGGCTATACCATCAAGGCATGCATTCTCGAAGCATACAAAAGTATGAACCTCTTAGTTCCAAAGGGCATCACCGCCCATTCCGTCTGAAGTGCAGCCACGAGTACAGCATTCAACAACAGGGCCTCCATAGAGGAAGTCTGTAGAGCCGCAACTTGGTCTTCGCCAACCACGTTCATACGCCACTATAAAATCAACACATATGCATCGGCGGATGCCGCATTCGGACGTCGTGTGTTACTAGCAGTTTTTTCAACAGATGACGACCACCCACCCCAAGCTTAGGACCACTGCTCTGGGAGGTCCCACAAGATGGCCTCCACCTCAGAGGGAGAACGACCAGTGGACTTACCGTGAGGGGTCCTTCTCCTCTGAGGGTTGGAGGACATCTTGGCCCTCCTGGGTCGTCATCAATATCCTGCAGACAAGTCCTCACCTCTAAGAAGTTGTGATGTGACCACAAGTCAACGCGAACAATGTGGTGCAGTAAGGAGGGAAATAGAGAGAGTTCACCGAGGTTGGGTTGTTTGATACCTATTTCATCATAACCAAAGTTGTATATAATTGGGGGAGAAAGTATTATCTTCTTCCTGTTTTTTCTTCACTTCCTGTTACATGTATTAACAGCATTGTTGAGTTGTTTTCCTTTCATATATTCGATGTAGAGTAGTTCATCCAGCTTTAGGAGCACCCGAACTGATCCTGGGGCGACTCCCACCACAGGAAGCAGGAAGAAGTTTGTTTTAGTCCTGCCTCCCTGAAGATAGGTGGGAATCACCCACAAGATGTCCTCCAACCCTCAGAGGAGAAGGACCCCTCACGGTAAGTCCACTGGTCGTTCCTGCAGTTCCTATCCTAACCTTTCACCAGTTTCATACTCTTGACCTAACTCCTTCCAGCTACACAAACTCTTTAATCCCAACCCTCCTTTACTGAGGCCAGCCTTGAGTTGTCAGGATGGATGAATAAACACATCCCTAAGCCTTCCTGAGGCTGAACTCTGCCCCCACCCTTGGTGTAAAAGTGGAAGGCAAATGTCTTTGTATGACTTAATAGATGGTATCTTTAGACTGTGCCCTTCCCCAGCCACCTGCAGGAGCACAGTTGTTTTTGTAACCTGGTAGGGAGTGATAGATGGGCTAGGTGCGACTGGACTTGAGTTGGTAATTGGTATTTCTCTGCTGGTTCCGCTGTTCTTCTTTGCTGTGCTGGAAACAGCTGAAGCTGCTGTTTGTGAATATTGCAAGCAGATATGCTTCCTAGATGGTGTGAGTTTGATCAGTTTAATTTATAGTTTGGTTTAGTGGTTAGGAGTGTGGACTCTAATTTGAAAGAACCAGGTTTGATTCCCCACTCCTCCACAGGGAGCTGCTGGTGTGACCTTGGGTCAGTTACAAGTTCTCAGCTGTTTTCTCAAGAGCAGTCCTCGAAAGAGCTCACTCAGCCTCAGCTACCTCACAGGGTGTCTGTTGTGGGCAAGGGAAGGAGACTGTGAGCTGCTCTGAGACTTCAAGTGAAGGGCGGGGTATAAATCTAATCTCCTCCTCCTCCTCGTTAATCTTGAGCAACATGGAGATGTCACCCTTTGAATACTGGTAGTGATTCTGTGGCTGATTATATTGCAAACAACATCATTTTCAAATTACAGGTTATTTTCTGAATACATGGATGTCCTTTACTCTTCTTCAGTCTACATTTCCTTCTTTTGCTATGTTCATGACCACTTTAAGAACATAAGAGAAGCCATGTTGGATTAGGCTAATGGTCCATACAGTCCAACATTCTCTGTCACACAGTGGCCAAAACCCAGGTGCCATCAGGAGGTTCACCAGCAGGGCCAGATCTCCAGAAGCCCTCTCCACGGTTGCCCTCTTAAGTGGAAAACAAAGCATCACTGCCCCAGATATAGTATTCTATCTATACCTTATGGACCTGTCCCATATGTTTGTTGTTTGTTTGCTTATTATTTGTATTTATAGCCCGCCGATCCCATGAGCAGGTTCAGGGCGAGTAACATCATAGAACAATACAATAAATACAGTTTAAAAACCAAACAATTTAAAATAATAATAAACATTAAAACACAATCACAATTCAGACAAGTCAGCTGGTTATGGAAGGTTCCCTGGCATGTTATTTGGGTTGCTAGGTGGGTGACAGCAACTTCAGGAAGGCCACATAGGGACACCGAGAGCCAGTTTGGTGTAGTGGTTAAGTGCGCGGACTCTAATCTGGGAGAACCGGGTTTGATTCCCCACTCCTCCACTTGCACCTGGCTGGATGACCTTGGGCAAGCCATAGCTCTGTACCAGCTGTTCCCTCAAGGACAGCTTGGGAAAGAGCTCTCTCAGCCCCACCTACCTCACAGGGTGTCTGTTGTGGGGAGGGGAGGGGAAAAGAGTTTGTAAGCCGCTCTGAGACTCTTAAGTGAGTGAAGGGCGGGATATAAATCCAATCTCTTCTTCTTCTTCTTCTCATCCGAAAGCCTGGTGGAACTGCTCCATTTTGCAGACCCTGCGGAATTGAAGAAGATCACACAGGGCCCTAATCTCAACTGGGAGCACGTTCCACCAGCCAGGGGCCAGGACAGAAAAAGTCCTTGCCCTGTTCAAGGCAAGATGGACGTCCTTCAGGCCAGGGACAACCAGGAGATGTTGGTCCATAGAGCGTAATGCTCTTCGGGGCATATATGGGAAGAGGTGGTCCCTCAGATATGTGGGTCCCAGGCCGAGTAAGGCTTAAAGGTAATTAATACCTTGAAGCAAATCCGGAAATCAACTGGCAACCAGTGCAGTTGGCAGAGCACCTGCCGAATGTGAGCCTGCACAGGTGTTGATGTCAGCAGACCTTGAAGTTGTCTATGCTTGTAGCCACCACCACTTCCTGCACCAGTGAATTCCATGTGTTAATTACTCTTTGGGGGATGAAAAATTTCCTTTTATCTTTTCTAAGCCTACTGCACCTTAATTTCATTGAGTGCCCATGAGTTCTTGTATTCTGAGAAAGGAAGAAAAGTACTTCTTTCTCTACCTTCTCTATCCCACGCATAATTTTGTAAACCTCGGTGATGTCACCCATCAACTGTCATTTCTCCAAGCTAGAGAGCCCTAACCTCTTTAACCTTTCTTCATAGGGAAGGTGTTCCATCCCCTTAATCATTTTAGTTGCCTTTTCTGCATCTTTTCCAATGCTATAATATCTTTTTGAGGTGTGGTGACCTGAACTGTACACAGTATTCCAAATGAGGCCGCACAATAGATTTATACAGGGGCATTATGATACTGGGTGATTTGTTTTCAGTTCCCTTCCCAATAAACCCCAGCATAACATTTGCCCTTTTTTATTGCAGTCACACACTGTCTCGTCATCTTCCACGGCTCCCAAGATCTCTCTCCTGGTCAGTTACTGCCAGTTTGGACCCCATCAACGTATATTTATAGTTGGGATTTTTGGCTCCAGTTGCATTACTTTGCACTTGCCCACGTTGAACCTAATTTGCCATGTTGATACCCACTCGCCCAGCCTCAACAAATCACTCTGGAGTGCCTCACAGTCCTCCCTGGTTCTCACCCCCCTGAACAACTAAATGTCATCCACAAACTTAGCGACTTCACTGCTTACTCCCAACTCCAGATCATTAATGAACACATTAAAAAGCATCCGACCTAGTACCAAGCCCTGCAGTACCCCACTGCTTACCACTTTCTACTGTGAAAACTGCCCATTTACGCTCACCCTCTGTTTCCTGTTAACCAGTTCTTAATCCACAAGAGGACTTGTCCTCTTATCCCATGACTTTGGAGCTTACTTAGGAGCCTTTGATGAGGAACTTTATCAAAAGCTTTCTGAAAGTCTAGTCCCAAGGGGCTACATGAAGCCTCTTTCTACTTGTAGTAGACTTTCCATCAATGGACTTTTCCCGGGAAGCATTTCTAGGGCTATAGAGCATGCTGCCATCCCCGTTCATAATCGAAAACAGTTGTCAGCCTTCGCCTTTTCTACTCTTAAAGGTCAGAGCAGGTTGGGATGTTTTTACACAGAAACAATGTCTGAGTAGCAGATTTTTCTGCTGCTTTTGAAGAGCGTTGCTTGCTGCAGCGGAATTCTGCCGTCATTCATCTTTTTCTAAAGCTTTTTTTTTTGGTTTTTGAAAAACAACAGTATTTTGAATATTTAGGTTTGTGTTTTACACCTAAGATTAGGTGGATTTTTTGTTTGTTTGTTACTGAAAATTGGTTATATTACTTTTTCTGTGCTGCTTAGCTTTTTCTAGCAGAATGAAACAAGAAGCTTTTAACTGTAGAGGTGTACAGTTCTGAAGAATGATTTTGGTGGAAATCATGTGGTTGGTTTCCAGTATATAGAGTGATAAACCTGGCAAATTTGGATAAACATATGTCATTTTGGAAGGAAAGCAGATGTGGAGAGCTACTGTGGTATAGTGGTTAGATTGTTTTACTAGAACTGGCGAGAGCTTGATTCGAATTCTGTTCTTACATGAAGTTCAGCATGTATTGTGACATTCCGATATTTTTAATAATACTGCCTTAAAATTATTATCAAAAAGCATTAGAACATTACTTCGTTCAGACAAACCATCGACCCAGTCACTTTCTTCAAGCCTGACTTACTTTGCTGAGGTGCTATGAGAATGCAATGTTATTCTGGGTCTTTAGGAGAAGGGTAGGATAAAAATTAATTAATAAAAATACGTATGTCTTTTTTCTGTCCTTGATTTGCATTTTCTGGCAGCTGTTGTACTTTTTTATTTGTCCAGTTGTGTTCTTCAGGAACAGTTATGTTTAAGAGTAACTTCAAGATGATAGCAAGTCAGCAGCTTTCCAGTCAGTGTAGCTGTGGAAAAATTAATTCTTGCTGCGGATTAAACACAAAACACTTTTCTTTTCTGGGACTGTGGTGAAGGAAAAGAAGTATTTGACTACTTATCTTGAGGTCAACAAACTATAAAGCTCCTTTTTTCTGGAACATTTCCAAAGCCTGAATCTTTCAGGAGCAAGGTTTAGCAATTGATGGCTGCGTTTTAAGCCTGTCTTGTTTTGTTTTTACTTAAGAGTTTAATAATACTTTTAAACAGCATATTAAAAAACCTCCCCTGAGAGTGGAATTAAGTAGGATGTAAAAATGTGTTCTTATTTGTCTTTCCTTCAAGCATCCAAGATGCTTCGTTGCATGACAGCAGTGCAGCACTGAATGAGAAACTGTAATTTTCAAAGAAAAATAAATCCAAAGAGTATTGCAGTGCTAGCCTTCAAAATAACCGAGAGCAAGCTGGGTAAGTAGGAAGATCACTTATTCAGGTGATGTTTTCTGAGGGGTACCATGCTGAGAAACCATAACCCATCTGACACATCCTTGATAGGAAAAGACTGCCTTGCCTTTACTTCATTTAAACACAAATTATAACCTCACAGGGTCCAGGAGGACACAATACAATGCTATAATGGAAAAACAGCACCTTTATTAAAATGGTTACAACTCAGTGTGTTGCTGTATGATCAAAGTCTCTGTGCTTTAGCGGCCTAGAGTCTTGCATGTACATATGGGAAAATTAGGTTCAGAACTTGAGTTTTACCATCCAGCTGCCTTTGTGGCCTCAGTAAGTTGCTCTCTTTCTATTTCATGGTAATTACCAGGACGAAATCAGATCATTCTGTGTGTGCTCACCTTAGAAGCTGAAGGGAGGAAAAATTATGCAAATATAACAGGTAATTCAGAGGTCTGTTATCAGTTTGGAGGATTCTAGGAGGTAGTTTCATTGCACAAATATCTTTTTCAAAGATTTGACACCCTGAATTAAGGTGTTTAAGATCTTTCCTTTGTGTTTTGATTCTGATTTTTTAAAACTTTCAGTTTACTGGAATGTTATTACCAGTGGGATTAGTCTTGTGAATATTCACACTCTAACCTCATGGACTAAATAGTACCCAACATAATGATGAAGACTATAGTAACCAGCATTTATTTTCACTACTAGCTGTAGACTTTGATGGCATTTCATTGTTTCCTTAGAAGATTTCCTTAAAATTTTTCTTGAGAACATGAAGGAAAAATTAGGAGCTTGAATAGCATCTCCCCCCACCCCCAAAGCTAAATTGGCCTTTTAGTTTAGCACTTAACTGGGACCCCCACGACTGGTAAGTGTTACAATCTCATGGTGCTATTGCTGCCGACTTTCTGTTCTGCAGCAACGGATAGAATTGTAGTTTAATACCAGGGGGGTGGGGGGGGCTTGTTAAAGATAAAGAACATTAGGTAAGCTGTACTCTCTATATTTTTCTAGCCTTGATGAAGTCATTGTCTCAGTGCTAGAAAGGGTAATGCCAGAGCTGCAGGCACAGCCTTCATAGGGTTGTCCTGTTGATTCAAGCAATGGAGGTTGGGCATTGGGGGGTATATTCCTGCTGATGATGATCCCATGTCAGGATAGTCACCTCAGATTTCTTCTCCTATGAGGTAAGCTGATTGTGTAATCATCATAGGGAGAGAAGCTGTGGTACAGTAAACATTGCCAAGTCGGAGCTGGATCTCTATCTTGAAATAAAAATCTGAAACATTTTTTCAGTGTTTCCCTCTGAAGGTGAGGGGCAAAAAACCCACCTAATGATTCTGCTGCTTCTCTAGAGAAGAATACTGACAACGGCAGATTCATTATCTTAAGGGCAATATTGTGGCATGTTAGAAGGTCTTCTCACCATCTTGCAGCTCAGACTGCCATTTTAAGTTCAGCTGATCTCAGGTGTACGGCAAACACTGTGAAGAGAAATCCAGACTTGTGTGGCAGGCAGCAAGGTGGTGCTTTTGCCAGATTGTATGGCGTAAAGCTTCTAGTTGGTGTGTCCTATAGAGCTGATTTCTTGAGGTGGAGGGGGGAGTATTTTGTGTTTGGAGAAGAGTTGGTTGTGTTAAAATAGCTTTTTGTTTTTCTGCCTTCTTGACATCCAATATACTTACGTTTGACTATTTAGTCATTTGTGTTACTTATTAGAATAAGAGTTGGATTTATACCCTGCCTTTCACTCACAATCTCCTTTCCTTCCTCTCCCCACAACAGACACCCTGTGAGGTAGGTGGGGCTGAGAGAGCTCTGAGAGAACTGTGACTGACCCAAGGTCACCCCCACTGGCTGCAGATGGAGGAATGGGGAATCAAACCCAGTTCTCCAGATTAGAGTCCGCCGCTCTTGACCACTACAACAAACTGCCTTGCAGCTCCTGGGTGAAACTACATAAGAGACTGCTGCCAAGTTTATGCCACTTGAGAGAATATGTGTTAAAATAATTAGTTATTCTTTCTCACAAAAATCAAAAAAAAAAAAGTGCTTTGTTCAGATTTTACAGTTCTGTCGGTGAACTGTGATGATAATGACAGAAAAGCAGATGTGGGTTAAAGTTGGTGTCAATAACCTTTTTTTTTTTTCCAAAAAAAAAATCAGTGTTGGCATTTCGGAAAACCAATGCAAACAAATGTATATTTGACACAGTGTTTGATATTTGACACAAATCATAAAGTACTCCTTTCACATTTTCCATTCATTATGGTCACTTTTCAGATAAGGGTACAAGTAATCACAGTTCACATCTTTAATGGCAGGTTTAAGGCTCAGTTGTACTACTGAATGTATATTCAGTGAAGTTTTTTTGGCAGGATGTGTTGTGTAGACTGTGCCCGTGCCACTAGGAGTGCATGCATCCTTGTGCTGCAAGGAGGCTACACAGATATTTTGTTGGCTCAAAAAGCAAACTAAGTTGAGGTTTTCCTGTAAGCAGCTCAGATCAAGCAGAGGATGTTTAAAAAAATTTGTAGCGGCTGTATTCTGTATCTTATCAGATGAATAGCACATTGGATAGAAGAGCAGGTGTGGGTTATATGAGAAACTTAAAAAACAGTCAGCACCTGTATTTGAGATAAAATGCAAATAAGGTATGATACTTGATATGCTTTATCTGAGTAAACCATAGTTTTAATTTTGTTATGGTGTCAGACTATTATATACGAAGGGGTAAGAGAAATTATAATCTTGTAACTTCAGTTTGTAGCTGTGATAGAATAAAAGATCTTTCCTTTGTATTTCTTCTTTAAAAAGTCGTGCATGTAAAATGTTCATATCGTAGCTTGACACTGCACACATAAATGTTGTACATCGGTAATGGAGTGAGGTATTTGTTTTACTATATTTATGTGTCTGATGTTGGATGGGAGGGGGGTGTTCAGTTTCTTCTCTCATCAGTGCCATGGGATTAAGGGCTGTGAGACCCTCATAATCATGCTACCCTCTGCCATTAGAAGTGTCGTAATGAACACAAGGTCTATAGGCTTGACTTTAAAAAGAGAGAGAGAGAATGTTAGGAGCTAGGAGTGCACTCATATATACTTGTCATGCAGAACTTAATTGATGCTGCATTAAATGTCTTCTGTTCCTCTACTAACAAATTCACTTCTGAATTGTTTTCTTGCTTCATCTTCAAGCTGAACTTTCAGATCCTGGCCGAAGGCAAACTCTGGTTCATTTTGTCCATATTTAATGATAGGGCCGACACACTGCTTAACCACAGTTAAAGATGGAATGTAGACCGGAATGATCAGGTCTGCATGTGGCGGGGAGCATGTTTTTTCTGAGGTGACTCTCGATTTTGTTAACTGCAGTTGGCTGGGAGACAGCCCAATGCCCGTACCAAGCCGAAGTCTGGCTATGTTTGTATAAATTAATAGGCTTGTTTAAATTTATGTAAGAGTTCTGTGCACTGATATGAAAAATAATTTATCCTTGAGCATCCTTTTCTAGAAATGAAGTAGACACTGGTAGCACTAGGATTGAGGGACCAGGTCCTTATGTTCAGCTTTACTGTTTGCACATATTCTCTATGCAACACCACAGTCAGGTCCTAAAGGACATTGTTTTCCCATAGAACAGCTCCAGTTCTCACTTCTCTTGCTTGTTAAGAAAGCACAATTGGGTTATGTGATAAAGTGGGCAGAACAGAGTGTGCTGGGAAGCTATGCTTGGGGATAACATTCTGGGTTTAGAAGATGTTTATGTAGCTTTTGTTTGGACTGTGCATAGAAGGCATAGAACACCCAGTTTCTTGAGTACCTTCATAGGTCAGCATGATATCAAAAATAAGATCTACTGTTTCTCCCCCATTGGGCAGAGGTTAGGGTACAGGAGACTATTTTGCAAAGCTGCTAAAGTCAATATTTGTAACCCCCTAGTTACAATTTGGAATGTTATATTGATACTTATTTTTCTTACTATTAAGGCTTTTCATATTTAGGTAATAATTTATTAATTGAACTGGGAAATCCCCCCACCCCACTCAGATGAGTAAAGAGAAATCAGGGTGTTGTGTTCTTGCCTCTGGTTGCCCTGACTGGTGATAATCTAGCTTTATGCTGACACAGTAGTTGTTAACATTGGGACATTTTGACTGTCCATGCTCAGAATAATTTGAATTAATCGAAATGTACATCAGCAGTATAAGAGCATCCAGATCGGGCTGAACTGTAATCTCCCTGTGGCTAGAACATGTTATTGACCTGTAGTTTGTCTATTTTGTGATTACAGCATGCTAGTTTTATTTAGAAACTGTGATTTGCCCTTGTACAGTACTCATAGGGGGAGGCATTTTAAAACTGCAACAGTCAGAAAATGGAATACAACTGTTTGTCCCTGTTCCACAATCCATTCCGTTTCTGTGTGGGCAATTTTGTTGGTTGTATATTTATGTTTATCCAAATACAAACACATGGAGAAAACTAAAATATGCAAACAAGGATAACTAGATATTGTACCTATTGTACCATCAAGTCTTAATCTCCATTTTTGTTATTTTAAGGATTTCTTCACTTTTTTTTTTTTTTTTGCTGTGTGTCTTGCAAGGGATCCATTTATTTCAGCTCGAGCTCGAAGCAGATTCATATCACTTTGCTGCCTTTATTTTCAAAGAGAAAGCAGCCATGGCTCTTTGTTCCTTGCATCCTTGGGTGGAACCCGAGATCTTTTTACACCAAGGGTGACTTAACCAAATTAAATCTGCCAAACCCTTCTTCACGTCATCTTAAACTATTGCAAATTACAAGTGTAGGCTTTACATCTTGCCCAGAAAGATATATCTCTTTCCCCTTGAATAATGATGGCAATGATGTACATCCATCCTGCTGAAGAATTTTCTTTACTACTTTGTGAGTTTTTAGCTGCAGCAAATAAAGAAGATATTTTACTGATGCTTTGGAATCATTTTCTGTTGGACCAACATGGCTGCCTATGACAGCACATCCAGGATTATGTATAGTTGCCTTGTGCTGCTTCCTTTACAACCCAGTGACTCTCTGCTTTGTATTAATCCTGACAAATTTCATCAGGCCGCCATTTTATCTGCCTGTTGTTTCCCCTCTTTTTACCATTTTGCTGTTTTGTTATTGAAGAGTACTTTTTGTTTTAGGTTGCATTGGAGATAGCGACGTCAAACTTAGAAAAATTTTGAGTCCAGTGAGGGAAGGTTCGGGGGGGGGGGGGTGGAATTGGAGAGAGAAGTACATTTAATACTTTCTTCTCAGACCTAAACTGATTTAATTGCTTTAAAAGCATAAATGCATAATTTATAATTTAGCATATAAACTTGTAGTATTTTGGTATATTTAGGGAATTTAGAAGTATGAATGCCTCAGTTTTCACCAAGGGAAAAAATTGTGAATATACCCAGGACTAAAGAGAGCACGCGCATGCACACCCTGTGCTGTCTTAGCATATGTGTCTTAGTTTTGTTTTTTCCTGAGATGGGCAAAATAAAAGATTAAAATAGAAAACAACTTTTGTAGTCAATAGTCTTATACACTCCTAATAGATCTAAAGCATATTTAGATATTGAGTTAAACTTTACAAAATTGTAGACTGAATTATTCAATAGTGTATAATTGTACACATTTTAGCATGTCAGTTGTGTACAAAATTAGTATATTTTGATAATATAGCTATTAAAACATTTTGTGTGTGTGATTCTCATTTTGTGTGTGTGTGTGTGTGTGTATGTGTGTGTGTGTGTGTGTGTGGGATTCTCTAATGCTGCAGATTCTTAGTTAAAAATATTCACAGTACACATTTGGAGTTAGAAACATCTAGTCACTCATTCCAACAGCGAATATATTATCTAGGGTTTTTTCCCCACAGAGCTCCCCTCCCTGGTAGGAACTCTTTTTTTCATGGGCCTTCACATCTTTAATTGAAGGTCTTTTTCTTTGGCCCTTGTCTTAAAGCTGCACCACTGATTAGAGTTCATAAAGTAATTTGCAGTAGCACAGCATGTATTACTGTTTTGTATTTTTGTATTGTATTTCAGTGTGACATTTCACTGTATAATCTTACCCTTTTCCCTTCAAAAATCAGAGGACTGCCCAACTGCATGTATCTTGGCAAGTGCAAGAAATCTCTTCTCTGCACTTAAATGGAATTTGACTAGTAAAGAAATTACAGAAGATTGTCTAACTTGCATTCTTCATCTCTTAACACTGCAATGCAATTTTTACAATTACAGTTACGGTTGTATTAGTTGTAAACTGAATATGGTAGATTCTTATAAATGTACAGGTTAAAGGATGTAAACCAAATGTTTGGAGATGATCGAGAGGGTCTGCATGCACAATTTCTGAGTTCTCTTAATGACGTGCAAGCCCTTGCGTGTACATTAACAGCTGTTGTGTTTCCTGCACAGTGAAGAAAATCTCGTCAGGTCTTGGAAGCTAAGCTGGGTTGGTCCTGCATAGACCTTGGATGGGAGACCACCAAGGAAGTCCAGGGTTCTTATGCAGAGGCAGGCAGTGGCAAACCACCTCTGTTCATCTCTTGCCTTGAAAAGCCGTACGGGGTCACCTACGACTTGACGGCACTTTTCTCCCCCATTGTTTTAAGAGAGAAATAAGCAGCATATTATGACGAAAGTTACTAAAACATGACAGAGAAGTGAAGGTAGCGGTGACCATGAACAGAATTCTGTCAGATAGTAAGGAATGTTGGCAGATTATTTCATCTTCACGTGTAAGTTCAGAAAAAACATGTACAAGTTTTAACCCTGCGTTTTCAATTTGTTGGTCACTGTCTTGGTTCCAGTCGCAGCTTGTTTCCTATGTATGTCTGTCATTCTCATAAAAAATGGAAAGCCTCTGTACCTCAGTATCATAGGGATAATGATAGTCCTTGAGACAGTAGTCTAGAATAATTAGGCACAAAAGTTCTGTGAATGTGAAGTAGCTGGATAAGTTTCTTCTAAAAAGTACACAGCTGGAAAGTGTGTTGTCTGTGATATACCGGTTCTCGTGTGTGAAAAAGAAAACGGTGTTCCCAAATGAAGTGCCTGGAAAGGATAGTAATGCAAGACTTCTTTCTAGACCAGTTGTGGCAAGATTTGTGCCTCTTCAATAGAAACAATATTTTTCATGAAGAAACCTGCAGAGGTGATAGAGTATTAAATGTGTAGGTGGTGCAATAATCCCACATAACACAAACGATCTCGTGTCATTTTTTAAAGAAACCCCCAGCTAATCTGGCTACTTTTAGGGAGGCGGTTTGATTTAATGTAGTATCAAAGCTGCAATGGCTTGTGAGTGCGTTCTGATTTATTTACTGTTTCTATATTGCTTTCCCTTGCTGCTCAAAGACGTGTTCAACAAAAACAGTAAAATTAAAGTTAAGCAGAAATACAACATACTGAAAAAAGTTAACACAATTAAGCACTACGGTTTTAAGATGTTTTATGTTTTCAGGCTTTAATGTTAAAACAGTGGTGGAGGAGCATGTTCAGTATTTCAATGAATGAATCTATTTGTTTTATGACAGAGAGACTCCATGAAAGATGACAGAAGAAGTTATTGTTATAGCAAAGTGGGATTACACTGCACAACAGGACCAAGAACTTGACATAAAGAAGAATGAACGCCTCTGGCTGCTGGATGATTCCAAAACGTGGTGGAGGGTAAGAAACGCAGCCAACAAAACAGGATACGTGCCGTCAAATTATGTCGAACGAAAGAACAGCTTGAAGAAGGGCTCTTTGGTTAAAAACCTGAAAGATACACTGGGTAAGTCCTCCTTGGAAACTTGAGGTTGTTTTCTCAAAAACTAATTCGTTTCTGAAAATACTTGTAGAATGTGGATCACATTATTTTGTGGGTTTTTTAAAAAAAATGTGAATGCATGTTAAGTCAGTAAATGCAATTTGTTGTGGTAGATAAGATGAGATTCCAGAGTGTGTTTTCTTAATCTTTTCAGGCACAAGTATAAGTGATTTTCTAAAATCACTCATTATACTTGTATTTTTTTCTTAAAAGAGTACTTGTAATTGGGTTCAGATCCTTGGTGGAGCTAATAAAGATATTGTCATTCCAATGTGACATGAGCCCAGAGCCCTCTGAAATTGAGCCTGGGCTTGCATCTGTTTAAATTTGGTGTCATCCTCACAGTGTAATGGAATGAATTCTGGAGTCCTGCATAACCCCTGCGTCTGGGGTGCCTTTGTAGCATTTTTATAGGGGTCCACATAGGTGCACACAGAAGGACTTTACCTACCTCCTCTACCCCCGTATTTGGGTGTTTGGGAAAAGAGAACAGAATTTGGTTGGGTTTTTGCAAGGTTCCTTTATGTGAGCCCCCAAGGGCTGCATTGTGTTTCTTTGGATGCTTACAGGTGAAATGTGAAAAAGTGTAAATTGTGAACAACAAAGGAGGCAAATTTCCCATTGTTATATAGGCCAGTAATGATGACTGTGCTCTGCAAAGCCATTCCTGTGTTTATTTTTGTGTTTGGGTGTGGATTGTGAATATTTTAATACTCTTATGTTCTAGCCTGGTTTATTTCTTGATAGTTTAAGAAGCATGGAGACCACCCCTAGAAGGTGGTTTCCCTCAAGGTTAGATTGCTAGTGATCCTGGGTTTCTCTTTCCTTCCTGGGTAAATTTGCTTGAGTCATCCAAAACTGTATTGCCCGTGACTTCCTTAGTGTGGTGAAACTTGCTGGCTCCTGTTTCTTGTTTCTGGCACCTGGGATTTCCCACTCCTGCAACATCATTATTACAACAGTTTGAAAGCTTTTCATTTATTACCCCCCCCCCTCCCCGAACAGCAGAATAAGAAACAGTGTCTTGTGAAAAACTTGGTGTGGTTTGGTTTGTGAATGGCATCAACTCAGCTAGTGGGAATCACCAAGAAGTACAGAAGTTTATTTAGTTCAGAGAAGTTTTGTTTTAGTTATTTTTTTTCAGCTTGGTAGAAGAAAACAGTTATGTTTGAACCAAGCCTCAGTATCTTAACGTTTTTTAAATTTTTCTATATTTGCTCCTTCTTAATTTCAGTTTCTTGAGTGCTGAAGGATACCTTTATTTGTCTGCATGATTGAGTGGATATGCATGTCTGTGAGAGGGGAGTGTTGTGTGTAGGGGTACATTTTATATAATCATCTGAGTATGTGTGTGAGAGAAGTATGCACCTACTCTGTAATTACGTTTAAAATTGGTGGTGTGGTCCATGGTTTTAAAATTAACTCTCTATTGTACTACAGTCCATGCATTTTTTTAAAAAAAAGTAATTTAGCCTGATCTTGTCATATCTCAGAAGCTAAGCAGTTTGGTCCTAGCTAATATTTGGATGGGAGACCTCCAAGGAAGTCCAGGTTTGCCATGCAGAGGCAGGCAATGACAAACCACCTCTGTTTGTCTCTTGCCTTGAAAACCCTGCAGGGTCACCAGAAGTTGACTGCAATTTGATGGTACTTTCCACCACCAGTATAGCATCAAATACTCTAGCAGACGCCTTGAGATTTCTGAGGGTGGAACTCCGTTCCCGTTGTTTCAGCGAAGCCAGTCGCTTTTGCTGATTAACAGGGAGACCTAAAGTGGGCCTTTTCCAACTCAGCGATGCACTTATTTATTTAACTTTTATGCCCCACACTGCCTTGTCATTTTGGTACCTGAAGATGGATATTGTCATCAAAACGTGCATTCAGCCAATTACTTGGATCCTGGGTGTAGGCATCCCAATACAGAGTCACAGCCAGATGTTAAGTCTGTAGCTAAGTGGAAGCCGGGTTCGGTGGGCCAGTCTATTCTGCTGGGTGAGGACAGTCACATGACACCAGTGTTGTTTAATGTCAATAAGGCTGTCTATTTTTGAAGATGTTAACAATGATGTGGATGGCCATATGGATAAATATTATTGATACAATGGAATATGACTGCGTGATTTATAGTTCGTTTGCGCTTGTAGGATAGTCAACAGCAATTGACAACACTTTTAGATCTGTCTTGTCTTTCCCTGCCCTGTTAGTTGGTAAACCTGTATTGGAGACCTAAGCAAATGCCATACTGATATTTTTTTTTCCTGTTCTAATAGTATGGAATCATCATAAAAAGGTCAATAACTTGCATGGAAGCATAAGCTGTTAGTGAGTACTAAAATATGATGTTATAGGCAGAGAGATGGGATGGATATTTCTACTCACTAAGCCTCTTATCAGCAGTCTTGGTTAAGAGTTTAGGAGCCCTTTTGGATTCCACACATTTAAAAAAAAGACAGCAATTGAATATGGTAGCCAAAACTGTTCCAAGTTTTAGTACTTTGAAAGCTCGAGTACTGTAAAATGCTTTGTGTTGGCCTGCCCTTGAAAATGACTTGGAAGGTGCAGTTAGGGCAGAACGCCAGGAACCTGGCAACAGTTGTGATCCTTGTTATGCCAGTACTTAGACCGTTTTATCGACTTCCCATTTGCTTCCTGGTCCAGTTACAGTTATAACCTTTAAAACTCTTTATGGTTTGAGATGGTCTTACTTGAAAGATCGTTACTATCTACTGGAGTTCAGTTCTTCTCATCATTCTCTGCTCTCTGTCCCTTTATGTAACAGGCAACGATGTGCCAGGCATTCTCTTTATAGCAGCCCCCATTCTGTGAAATAACCTTTCCAAGAATGGAGGAAGCCCTTCTCTCGCCTCGTTTTTAACAGGTTCTGTAAGGTCAGTGCTTTCAAGCTGTGGTCAGGTGGCTAAGGCAGCACAAGCTGAAATTGAATCTATACAGGACACAAATCATGCTGGTCAGAAAGGCCTGATGTTCCAGAGGGAGTGAGTCCACATCCTGGATGGAATGGAGTTGGCTCTTGCAGAGCAAGTTAAGAGCTTGGACCCAGCAGGTTGATGTAGTTGCTAAGAGTGCCTTCTGTCAGCTGTATCTGGTTCACCAACTCTCTCTTTTCTCGGTCGACCTGGCCGTGCTGATCCATTCTTGTAACCTCGTGGCTGGATTACTGTGGCGTGATCTGTGTTGGGTTGTCCTTGAAGACAGCCTGGATGGGAACATATCTTGCCCATTTTGAAACAGCTATACTGGCTGCCAGTTTGTTTCCCAGCTCAATTCAAGGTGCTGGTTAAAGCTCTTCAAACCTGGAGCTCTGTCATCCCATATCACCCGTCAGCTATGGTCTTCATGCTGCCTTCTGCCTGCTCGCTTACTTAGGGTGGCCTCCGTTGCACTGCCCAGACCTCAGGACTTTCCATTATGGTTCTCACTCTGTGGAATGGATTCCCTCATTGGAGATCATCTACAGGGGTTGCAAGGCTTGTTTGTTCACCAAGGCTTTGATGGGGTACGCACAGCAGGCATCTTTGGGAGTTAAAGAGTTGTGGGTTTATCTGGTTTTAATCTGTAGGGTTTTAATTATTATCCGAGAGGCAGGGTATAAATATGTTAATGAATGAAAATAAAGCTGAGTTCTGACCAAAGGCTTTTGGGACTGTTTGCTTTGTACGCACTATTTTAATCGGCTAGCAGTTTCTTTTATTTATTTACAACGTTTATATCCCACCTTACTACCAATGCTCCCTCTAAGCTGTGGAGTCTTGTGAGCAAAAATTCTACTTTCTGAGCTACTGGCATTAAAGTTGTGAGTGAGCGATTTGGCTGCTGCATAAATTTGTTTGCTCTGGAGCCCTCCTTCCTAAGACAAAAATGTGTAAGCTGGAGGCTAAAAAACTGTGAGCGAGCTCACACTAACTCAGCTGAGAGGGAACACTGCTTACTACCCAGTCGGGGCTACCAAGGCTGCTGCTGTTTTTATTTGTCGATCCTGTCCGGGGTGGGGGGTGGGGCTTATAAATAATTTTAATAAATAAATAGAATTTTGTTGATAGCTTTAGTCAAGAAGCAGTGTTTTCAAAAGTCAAAACCACAATTAACTTTGATTCCATACTATACTTTTGAACATTTGTATCACTCAGTAAAAATGGCAAGATGCAAACTTGGCAGAAAGAGGGGAAACCAGCAGTGACCCCTTTCAGTTGGCCTGCCTTTTCACCCACCCTAGTCTGTCTTTTCCTTTGTGCTGAGGATATGATTTTTAGCTTCTGGGGATGGAGGGTGCCATACCACTAGAGTGCCCTGAAGAATTTCCCTGTATACTGTATAGGTCATGAATGGTGTCTGCAAGATAGGGTTGCCAGCTCTGGGCTGGAAAATACCTGAAGATTTTGATGATGGAGCCTGAGGGAAGGCTGGGTTTGGGGAGGGGAGGGACTTCAGTGGAGTATAATGCCATAGACTGTACCTTCCGAAGCAGACTTTTCTCCAGGACAACTAATCTCTGTCGCCTGGAGATCAGTTGTAATCCCAGGAGATCTCCAGCCACCACCAGGAGGTTGGCAAACCTGCTGCAAGAATAGAAGCCAGTGTAGACCTGAACTATTCATATACTACATCTTCCATGACAGTATGTTCATTTACTCCCTTCTGCCTTCAAACAGCGATAGCCCTGCTCAGGGTGTGTATCTGCTCTTTAGTCTCGAGGTCACGAAGGGGTGGATGACAACACATGGTGTGAGTTTGAAAGAAAAGGCCACATAGTGTTGGTGAAAGGGCTGCTGACTCCTTCGGCAAACTGGAATCATGTTAATGGCAGTTTTCCCCACTACTGAGGCAGTAAAATAGACAGCAATTTACGGTATCTGGAACACTCAAACCCAAATTTCTTTTATTTGAGTCTGATTTTTGGCTTTATTGCTGCCAAATTATCTGCTTTTTTCCTTTCCCATGACAGTGCATCTGTGCTTTGATTGAGCAGTAATTATTTCAAATCCAAATAGTTGCTGAAATTAATAGCAAAGTTGCTCACGATCGTCGTTATACAGTTTTCCGTTGTTTGAGGTTAAATATGCTGTATGCCTTTGCAGTGCTGCTTGCTTTTTTCCTCTTTCATTTAACTTCCTGTTTATTATAACTGTCAGCTATTTCCTTTTTTGAGGCCACCCAATCTGTTAGCTGTCAGGTCACTTTAGATTCCTTACCTCCCCATTTCACTGCCAAAGGAAATTTAAACATTTGGTTAAACTTTGGCTTTATTGTCTGAGATGTTTCAGCCTGATTCACTGAAATGCTTGATGACTGGTATTAGACAATCGGGGGTTTCTAATTGATCTTCAGCGTGGTCTCTGTGGTTCATACTGATGGGTTTCTGCGCCTGCGCAGGAATCCTTCGGTATAGTAGAAAGCTCTCGACAGATTTTCGTGCCCAGCGCCTCCGGGCATGCGCAGAACGCCCACTGCACATGCCCAGAGGAGCGGGCATGGACATCCCACCAGTTCTCTTCTGACTGCCATGCTGCTAGCAGCTTCTGTGTTTAGCTGAGTCCTTTGAGGAAAGCTCTCCTTCGCCTCGCTTTCTTGTCTTCTCACTCTTCTCCTTAACTTTCAACTTTCGTTCTGTTTAAAAAAAAATTACAAAAAAAAAAACTTTCTTCTCGGGTGGTGGGGTTCTTCCCTTTCTGCCTTCAGGCTCCCTCCCCCCTTATTTTTTCATCTCTGTTTTTCTACTTTATGGCTACAAAGTGGGGCTGCTTCAAACGTTGCTTGGCTTGCGGCAGCAAATTGGCAGCTCCTGACGGCCACTCCTTGTGCATTCTCTGCCTCGGAGAAAGTCACCGGCCCGATCCCTTCCCTCATTGTGCTAAGTTTAGCAACCAAAGTTGGAAAAATAGGGTAGCCCGCTTGAAGGTCACTTTACTGGAGCCGGCATTGCTTCCTGTATCGACCTCGACGACCCCTTCCCGTCGACGTTGACGGTATCGACAGCCAACTTCGCGCTCCCTCAACATCGAGGCCGTCATCCGATATAACTCGACCTGTATCGAAACACCAGGCTCCGATGCAGTCCACGGCTTCGATGCCAATTAAAAAGAAGGAGGATAAGTCCGAAAAACGCCACAAGGCTCTATCTGCAGCCACTGGCAAGCCTTTGATTAAGGCCCCGATTAAGGTTTCCGAACCAGTAGCAACCCCACTAGATGCTACCTCGGTACCAATAACTCCTTTGATCGTGCCTCCACCACCTACCGAAGTGACCACTATCACTCTTCTGGATTCTCCCATCCGGCAACCGCACGAGGCACTACCGGACAACATTCTGGAAGAACAGGAGTTCCTCGAGACCAGCCAAGAACAGCTCTATGCTCCGTCATCACGACGCATGAGCTCTCATTCTCGGTCTCGATCGCCATCCGAGGGATCCCTCTCCTGCGTCAAGACCGATCCTCCTCATCCAGACAGGAACGATAGACACGACTACCGGCCTCTGCCACCTTGATACTGCTCCCCGAGGTGTAGGTCTCCTCAATATGGATCACCCAGACACCGATCCCCCATTTCAATGCGCTGGGCATATGCTCCTCCAATGGCACCATGGGATTGACACCGGCCTCCCTATCCATATGGAGGCTACCCACCATCGACATTGATGCCCTGGATCCCTCCAGTCGCCCACTCCGACTGGGACAGGTATTCCCATCAGGCTCAATCTTGATTGCCAGTGGGATCACATCCACTGCCTTCGGTGGCACAGTCTAGAACCCCTACCCGGACTACGATCCACCAATGTCCTACTCTGCCATCGGCACCGAGTGCCACTGAACCATCAATGGCCACAGCATCGAAACACTCCATGCGGGACCCGCAACCGACACAGATGACCCTACCCCCGGCTCAGTCGATCCAGACGGAAGCAGCACCTGCCTCTTTCTCGTCCGAATGGGATTCCGATCAGTCCGACCACAGTTCCCCTGTCGACCCTTCCCCGAAACCTGATGTCGCAGAAAATCTACCAATCTCCCCGTCAGAAGATCTCACTTCCTATGGGGATCTGATTAAATTAATGGCCCTCTCCCTTGGCCTCCCTATTGTACAACCAAGGCCTGCTATAACTGATCCGGTGTTCAATATCATACAAATGGACACTTCCACTTCCATCGCACTGCCGATGTCTGCGGTCTTTTTCCAAGCCACCAAATCGGTATGGGATAAGCCCTCATCAACACCGTTCTCTACCAGACGCCTGGATCACATGTACAGGGTTCAGGAAACGAATGCTGAGTTCCTGACAAACCATCCTTGCCCCAACTTGATGGTCGTCACCTCAGCTTCCAGATCCAGGTGGACACATTCTACCACTGCAGATAGGGAAGGGCATAAGCTTGACGCCTTCGGATGCCGTTTCTACTCAGCTGGAGCTCTGGGGCTGAAAGTCACCAGTTATTCCGCCTGCATGGGAAGATACCACTACACCCTGTGGGAACAGCTTTTGAAAGCCATCAGTTTGCTCCCTGAGGACCAGAGACTGGCTGCCTGGAGGATACAGAAGGAAGGCCTCACTCTTGCTAAACAGCAGGTGAACACCTCCAAACATGCTTTAGACACCACTGATACCGTCCTTCAAGACCTTGATAAAAGCATCAAGGCCTCCCGCACACTAGGGGTGTCTTCTGCTCCTCGCCAATCCAAACCACAAAGTTGGTCTAGACCGTGGTCCCGCAGGTCATCAAACCAGAATTCCCCAGATAAATCCTGATGTCCACGTACTTCCCCAGGTGTGCAGAAACAATCACATGCTCCGAGACAGAAGTTCTCACTAGCCCAACAGCCTGGCCGCTCCAGGCAGTCCTGGCAGGCCAAGCAGGGCCTTTGACTTTATCCGTCCTGTCTCCCTTCACACTCGTCTTGCCCCCTTCCTTCCAATGTGGAACAGGGTAACGTCAGACTCTTGGGTCCTCACCATTATCTCCAGGGGATACCTCGTTGAATTCCTCCAGCCCCTCGCCCGACCCCAACCTTCGTCGCTACCGCACTGTCACCTGTCCTCCTTCAAGAAGTCAGCATCCTCCTCGACAAGGGTGCCATAGAACCTGTCCCCACTCACCACCAATGCAAAGGTTTCTACTTGAGGTACTTCCCAGTTCCCAAATGAGATGGCGGCACCAGACCCATCTTGGACCTTCGAGGTCTCAACCTGTTCATACAATACCGCCGGTTCCGAATGGTGACACTACGCTCCATTTTTCTCCTACTACGCAGACAAGCATGGATGGCCATTCTGCATGCAGGGTGGAACCAACCCCCTCTTCCTGGGAGACGGCCTACTCTACCTATGGAATCACAATTTCGTCTATGCCTTTCCAGCTCCACTACTCACACGAGTGGTACACAAGATACTACATGAGACAGTGGAATGCATATTGATCACTCCTTGGTAGCCCAGACAAGCCTGGTTTCCAGTCCTCCTCTCGCTGGCCCAGGGGAAATTCCATCACTTTCCTCTACTACCAGATCTCCTGATACTCTCCGACTCCCCCATCCTTCACCACGACATTCCTCATCTCAAGCTCATGGCGTGGAGACTCCCCCCTCCATATTCTCTGACAGAGTAAATAATGTCCTGCTTAATACCCACAAGGCATCCACTCGCCAGTCGTACACTTACAAATGGGCTTGTTTCTGTACTTACCTAGCCTCGTCCGACATAGAACCCTGCTCTGAGGGCCTGTCCCGTATTTTTTATTTCCTCCTATCCCTAGCGGATGCTGGACTCTCACACTCTTCTCTGAGAGTATACCTGTCTGCAATCTCGGCTTTCCACAACAGAATTGACAGCTGCTCTGTTTTCGCCCACCCCCTTTCAAAATGCTTTCTGAAGGGCCTTCTCCATCTCTATCCACCCACCAGAGTCCCACCACAGCCTCGGGATCTGCCATTGGTCCTCCGCACGCTCACTCGGAAGCCGTTTGAACCATTGGTATCCTGTGATCTCCACCTGCTGGCTTGGAAAATGGCCTTCTTACTCACCATCACTTCTGCCTGTCGAGTTGGCGAACTCCTAGCCCTCAGACACGATCCTCCGTTCCTCTGCTTCCTACTGAACGCAGTTTCCATGATTCCAGACATTTCATTCCTCCCTAAAGTCGTCTCCGACTTCCACCTGCAGTCTGAGATCATCTTGCCTGACTTCTTCCCTTCTTACGTTTCTGAGCAAGAACGTCTCTTACATACCCTTGACGTAAAATGAGCACTTCTTTTCTACCTTGCTCGTACTAAGCCTACTAGGAAAACACCCAGGCTCTTTGTTTCCTATGCGTCACACAGAGTGGGCAAACCCATCACTGCCCAAAGACTGTCCAGATGGATTTTGGGGCTTATCAAACTTGCCTATGAACTTGCCAAGACCCCACTTCCGGGGCCCATCCGGGCACACTCCACCAAGTCTATAGCCGCCTCTACGGCATTCCTTAAAGGTGCCTCCCTAATGGACATTTGCACAGCTGCGACTTGGGCTATTCCGAACACTTTTATGAGGCACTATGCACTGGACACTCGAGTAGCTGCCTCTCTGTGATGGGTCACCTTATCTTATCCGCTATTTCTCAGTGACAGCCTGCCTGCTGCCCCCTCCAGGTAGGACACTGCTCGCTACTCTCACATCAGTGTGAAGCACAGAGACCACATCGAAGATAAACAGGTTGCCTACCTGTAACTGATGATCTTCGAGTGGTCATCTGTGCATTCACACTACCCGCTAGGCTTTCTTCCTATTTTCCTGTTTGGTTGCAGCGGTCAGAAGGAACTGGCGGGATGTCCGCGCCTGCTCCTCTGGGCTTGCGCGGTGGGGGCTCCACGCATTGGGCACGAAAATCCGTTGAGAGCTTTCTACTATACCAAAGGATTCCTGCGCAGGCGCAGAAACCCATCAGTGTGAATGCACAGATGACCACTCGAAGATCATCAGTTACAGGTAGGCAGCCTGTTTTTCTCTCCCTTCCACTTTTATTTTTTGAGAATTCTTTTTAGAACTTGCATTGAATGTTTTGACTGCCTGGAGTTGTTCACAGGACTGTAACACAATATGTAACAGTCTGCTGCTGAAGATAGTTGTTGAGAGCACTGAGAACTGCAGTCCCAAGTGTTGAAATGGCTCCACAAAATATTTTTAATCTGAGGAGGCGATTTGTGTTTGAGACTCACAGCTTAGGTTCTTGGATTAACTTTATATTTTTGTGGAGCCATGTTCAAAAAGGGGGCCCAGGAAAACCATTCTTCATTTGTGTCACGTGTGGAAATCATGTAGGAGTCTTGTCATTCACTGAAACTTGTTCATAAATGCAAGTCGCATTAAAAGATGTATTGGACTTTGTTACCAAGCAATGACTTGCAGGTGTTAGATAATGATCCAAGACCCTACACAACAGACTGAATGTTCATGTTACCTTACGTCAAACTATTTTTCTCTGAGGCTGTTGGCACATTAACATGAATTGCTAAACATGTATGTGTGAATCAGCTGGAAGTTTTATTGCAGCAAAAAAACCAGTGAAGATTGCTTGGTACAGAATTGTACAGTCATTGGCATGAAATTGAAGTTAGAGACCTCATATGCACGTCTTATGTATGAATAGTTCTTATTGTTTCATACTTACAGGTTGTCAGTAACTTGTATGTTCTTGATGGGTACATTGCAGAAATGGCACCTCTCATGTCTCCAGAGCTGCAGAATAAGAAATACGTTGTGTTTGGAAATATATTCCTTTCACAACAGGTTAGGATTTGTGCTCTATAGACACAAGTTCTAGCTTTTTTTAAAGTAGTACATAAAAACAAAACAAAGCCTCTATTTTTTAGGTACATATAGAAAATCCTATAGGTTTTTCTGTAGGGCACCATGGACATTGGTGGTGCTGTGTTAGTAAGTGTTCACCTGTGGTTAACTTTGCCTTACTTTCCCTCCCCTGCCTTTGTTTTCTCTCTCTCAGCGTTTAGATCATAAAGCTCTTTATAGCAAGAATCTATGATATTCAATACCATCAGTGTTACTATATGAAAATAGATTGGATCCAGTGGTCACTTTCTGCTGATGAAAAGCACTTCCTTCAGCAGAATGGAATGTTTCTGTTTCCTCTCTTCAGCTGCAACCCACAAAGCTCCCTGAAATGCTGCCCTTGGGACATAGGGCACCCTCAGAAATAACGCGAGGTGTGAACTGGGGACCTGCAGTGAGACAAGAGGATCACAAAAATTACTTCCCCTTTCACAGGCAGAAAATGGTCTTTGGATCACCCTATTATTCTTATTGTTAATTTGGTATTAGGCCTGTGTTTTTGTGTCAGTATTCTACCTGAAAGGCTGTGGTTGTGAGCAAGTAGCTTGCCTGAGTTCAGTCCCACAAGTCCATAGCTGAGATGAGATTTAAGAAGGGAATTTTTAGTGTGTTGTCGTATTGGAATTGTCTGTTTTAGTATTTATATGTTACCTGTTTTTTTTTTAAAGCCTAGAAACCTCAAAAGTAATAATGCCAAAGCTACATCCAGCGGCCACTTTTGGCCAGTGTTCAGGTGGGATTATTGCCAGGGTTGTTTCTCCCATCCCTTTTCACATGGAGGATCCTGGTTGGAGGCTAGCTTCAGTTACCCATGTGTGAAGGATAATCAGAGTAAGTTTTTCTCTTCAGCTAGGACTCAATGCCTGGATTTGTTTTTAGGATCCTAGGCTTCAGGGGGACGGCAAGTGGAGACTAGCTCGTTTACCCACGTTCCCGCATTAGTACATCATGGCTGACTGGAATTGGTTTAGGGCCAGGGTTCTCTGTGCAAGAAAGGGCTGCATCTGATTACATGTGCAAGCTGGTTAACAGGTGGGGTTTCTGCAGCTCCTATATTAATGTTGGTTGAAAGTCTGAATACGACGGTGATTCCTGAAATGTATTTTCTGTCCAGTGACCATTGAATTAAAATTGCAGTTTTGTTTTTTTTTGTAATGAAAAAGATTAGTAAGCTGTGCTGAGCTTGATGCTTTTTAATAATATTTGTCTAGTTTTGCATATTCGCCTTACATTGGCTTGCCTCTTTTCTCCAAGGTCGGGGACAGAGGGTGGTGCTGGGGGAACAGACGTCCCGGAGGCACCCACTGGTGTGCGGAGTGCCGCAAGGGGCGGTGTTGTCTCCGATGCTGTTTAACATCTATATGCGTCCCCTCGCCCAGATTGCCTGGAGACACAGGCTGGGTTGTCACCAGTACGCTGATGACACCCAGCTGTATCTGTTGTTGGGCGGCCAGTCTGGAGCCACCCCAGATGACTTAGGTTGGGCGCTTCAGGACGTAGCAGGCTGGCTTGGGCTGAGTCAACTGAAACTGAATCCAACGAAGACGGAGGTCCTGTGCCTGAGTCGGAGCGGACCAGGGGTAGGGATCCCATTGCCGGCCTTCGGGGGGCACCATTGGTGCCAGCACAGAGGGTCTGGAGTTTGGGAGTGCTCCTGGATGCCTCTTTAACCATGGAGGCCCAGGTAGCCGCCACTGCCAAGGCAGCCTTTTACCATCTACAGCTGATTAGGCAGTTGGTTCCCTTCCTTGACCGCAATGACCTGGTGATAGTGATCCATGCTATGGTCACCTCAAGGCTGGACTACTGTAACGCTCTCTACATGGGGCTGCCCTTGTCTCAGCTCCGGAGGCTGCAGCTAGTGCAGAATTCCGTGGCTCAGCTGTTGATGGACCTCTCGGTCCGAGACCACATCCAGCTGGTGCTAAGGTCACTGCACTGGCTGCCTATAGCTTACCGGATCCGGTTCAAGGTGCTGGTATTAACCTTTAAAGCCCTATATGGTCAGGGGCCATCCTACCTAAGGGACCACCTTTCCCCATATATACCCCAGAGAGCACTGCGGTCAAGCACCCAACATCGCCTGACCCTCCCTGGCCCTAGGCATCCACCAGGACCCGGGCCTTCTCAGTGGTGGCTCTGTCCTGGTGGAATGAGCTCCCAGATAACATCAGGGCCCTGCAGGACCTTTTACAGTTCTGCAGGACCTGCAAAGCAGAGCTCTTCCGCCAGGCTTACACGTAGGAGCTGCCACTGGGGGAAAAGGGGTCACTGGTGCCGCCGGTCGGACGATCTTGGCCGGGAAATCAATCATGGAAATGCCACCTGCCTAGGGATACAGGGACTGCTCCTGTTGTGCAGGCCCTGCATCTCTGCTATCTGTTAGATTCTTGTAGCTGTATGTTTTTATGACTTGTGTTTTACGTAGATGAAGTTTAACAAATTTTAACTGTTTTGTGATTGTTGATTTTATCGATTATTAGCCACCTAGAGCCAGCCTTGCTGGCTAGGCGGGGTATAAATCCAAATAAATAAATAAATAGCTCCCACCTTTCTTGACATTTTGAAAATACAGTTTTGCGGCTTACAGTATATCGTAGAAATTTTAGGCTATTTCATTGTATTTTCAAATAAAATGATTTTTTTATAGAACATTCTTAAGACCACTACAAAACCATTTAGAATATCCAGAATGGGTAGGAAGACATTTCCTTGAAAGGGTAAGTCGTACAAATATAAGGAAGCATAGCCAGTGTTACATGGTGGTTAGAGTGGTCAGACTGGGATCTGGGAGACTCACCTTCAAATGGAAGTTTGCTGGGTGACTTTCCAATAGCACACTCTCAGCCCAATCTACCTCACAGGGCTGTTGTGAGGATAAAATGGAAGAGAGGAGAATGACGTAAGACACTTTGGGCCCCCAAGAAAGGTGGGGTATACATGAAGTACATAAATAAACCTGTACAGGTTCAGTTGCCAAATACTGTGCTGCAGACCTGTTATCTTCCCTTCTTCAGTACAGCAACACGTCTTAGCATGGGGGGTCATCACAAGTCACTAGATCTGTTTAAAATGTTTTCTCTAGATCTGTTTAAAAAGCTTTCTCAAGTCTCGAACTTTATAGCAGGACAGGCCAGAGAAGATGTGCACCCTGATTCTTCTCCCCAGGGATCCAAAGAAACAAGACTGAGGAACTCCTGTACTTTTTTAATGAGCAACGAACTCAGTAAACCTGAACAGAGGGAAGAAGTGCTTTTCCTGTATCCTAAATTGCAACTTCCAGGCAAAAATCATCCCATCTTTGTTTTTGCCTTTTAAAATGTATTGGAGGGGGAGGATAAGGCTGGGTATTTACTAAAATAGGCTCTAGAAATTATATTTGAGGACTGTGCAGAAGTCAGTGTTGCTCTTGCCGAGCAGCAGAATGAGTCATGGGTACTGCAGTTAGCAATCAGCTAAGTGCCAGGAGTTAAGTAACTATCAGATTTTCTTAGTTTTTGACAACTTTAATCTCGGCTTTTGATTTGATTTGTTGGTCTTTTTTAAAGGATGACTTCTTTAAAAAGTGGCTGAATTTGACTGGATGGAGGATTGTTTATTTACTTTGCATATGGCCCATCTTTCTTGCTGAGACATGAGGCAGGGATTACACAGCAGTCAAATAAGAGCCAGTGTGGTATAGTTGTTAAAGAGTGTCGGACTAGTATCTGGGAGATCCAGGTTCAAATCCTCACTCAGGCTGTGGAAGCTCGCTGGGTGACCTTGGCCCAGTCACTCTGTCTTAGCCTAACCTGCCTCACATGGTTGTTGCGAGGATAAAATGGAGGAGAGGAGAATGATAGACACAGCTTTGTGGCCCTGTCGGGAAGAAAGGTGGGGAATGAAATAAATAAATAGTACGAGACATTCAGTGAGCAGTAAGAGCAGAACAGAAATTAGAAACAGTGCAAAAAAGTTATCAGATGTCATAAACAACATGAAAAAATTGAATTGAAAAAATAGAAACCATGCAGTAAGATAATACATACAGTAAAGTGGAATAGACTATAATCTGTATTCCCTTTGTAAAAGCACTGTCCATTCTGTGGCACAGCAGCCTTTACTCTCTTTATAGAAATGCATTCCTAATGTAATAACGCCTGTTGCGCCTCATCTATTGTTTTCTAATTCAAAACAAGTGGTTCTGTTTATGGGGTGTAACGTGATAAACTGCTAAATACTGAGCACCATTTATATGCATATTTATTCTTTGGAGGCTTTTTAAGCAGCTGTAGAGTATTTTTTTCCCTTAGATTCTATCCATCCAGCCACAAAATAAAATGGCAGATGTATTACTGTGAATATGGCAACAGTTTCTCCTTAAAACCCTCAGTTCATTTCCTTTTCAGGTTTAGTTGTCACAGTTAATATAACACAGTAGTCCTAACAATTTATATAAGTTTTGGCCTGTAATTCCAGGTTATTATAAAAGCTATCAAAATTTTTGTTACTGTGATTGGGAGCGGGGGGGGGGGGGGAGTCTTCAGGAAAAAAATAGCCTGTGCAGTTGTTTTTATTTTGTTTATTTATTTTTAGATTTACACCCTGCCCCCCTCCCCTGGGTCACAGGTCTCATGGTGGCTCACAACATCCAATAAAACTATAAACAAACATTAAACTTACTTATAAAAACGTTAAATTGCTATCCAAAGCTCAGGCATCAGAGTAAAATAATAATTTGGCACACAGCAAACCAACGCACCAGACTGCTGTCACAGAAAACAAAACAAAACAGCAGCACTGCTAATAGGTGGTAGAAAACTGGCCTTGAACATCTGCAACGGAAAGCCTGGTGGAACAACTCCATCTTACAGGCCCTATGGAATCTAGAAAGGTTCCACAGGGCCCAAGTGTCATCTGGCAGAGAGTTCCACCAGGCAGGGGCCACCATAGAAAAAGCTCTTGCCCTCATCGAGGACAGCTGAACCACCTGTGGGCCAGGCACCAGCGGCTGACCACATAAAGAAGAACAAAGCATTCGGGGCAGGGCACATATAGGGAGAGGTGGTCCCGTAGGTATGAAGGTCTCAGACTGCTTAGGGCTTTAAAGGTGAGAACCAGAACTTTGAACGTGAGTGTGTGGGGGTGACCTTGGTGAGCATCCTGGTCAGAGATGCTAATTGCAACTGCCTGTGATATTGCTGTAGAACCCAGGCTACCCAGTGCCAAAGTGGATACATTTTTGGTCTGTATTGCATTTCCAGAGCTTTGCTTTATTCCATAGATAGAACTAACAGATGTTCAGTTTGAGAAAATAAAAGGGTGTACTTTCATAGTGGGGTTTAAACTATTGACCCCAGATTGTGGCAGCAGGTTTTTTTTCCCTCCCCTCCTTTGCCAGGCTGTGTATCGTGCTACAGACCTTTACCTGGAGTTTCTGAAAATGGAAATGCTCGTGTCTGCGTAGTTCTGTAATATACACAGGAACCGGGGAATGCAAAATCCCTCAAAAATCCCTTTTTAAAACCATCCTTCTCTTTCCAATTGAAATCAAGAGGCTTAATTTTGGCCCGACTGTGCCATTAAGTTAAACGCCTCCTTGCCTTATTTTGGCTTTTCAGATAGTGCCATTAAGTTGAAACCTCCTTTTGTCTATGGAAGGTTGAATGAGTCAAAAGAATGTGATTTCTGAGGACAAGCATTATAAATGCAACACAAAAAGACATGTGTTGCATCTGTGTTTGTTTAAGTATTTTAGACTCTTATCACCTTAACAGCATGACTGTTGATTTGATAAAACTATCCAGACACTGCCAGCCTTTTCTTCTTGGAAGTTCTGAGTTCTTCATCTCAAGTAAGTGATCTTGTTGAGTGTGTATTACAGAGAAATCCAAACAGTACTCCTTAATTTAAGTGCAGAGGAATATATTTCATTATACCAACAAGTCAGTATATGCCTCATCATTAAATATGTGGACTATAAAGCTGGGAAACTTGACTTAAATTGATTCCTCCTCATATTCAAACACAGGACAGAAATAATTAGATAAATCTCTGAGAACTGGAGGATTGATGTGAAGCTAAACTGGCAAAATGTTTGTAATCTACAGTCTGAACCCTTGGATTACCAGTGACTATGAAAAAGAAAAAGATACATACTGTGTGGAGTTTTGGAAAGTCTGTAGTTTCTCAAATAGTGTCTAATTATTATACCGCCCGGTATAAACTCAACAGGTGTTTTAAAAATAGGATGGCCAAACAATGAAAGTCTGTCGTTTAAAATCAGTATGGACTGTATATAGCAGGTAAAGTAAATTAGTGTGTCAGTGAACAGGATAGATCCAGGTTACCAGAATCAGCATTGTTCTTTCACCTGGGGAAGGTGAGAAGTTTAAAGTGCTCTGAGAACTCATCAGTAAAACGTACGAATATGCAAAAACATGTGAAGGCTTGGTAAATTTGAGCTTCTTATGTATAAACTTGCTTTCTCTGCAAACTGAGTACTGAAAACTATAATTAGAAAGTGGCACATTAGTCTACAGAAACAGGCTTTAAAAGAATCGGTTGCTGTAAAACATGGAATGGAAGTGCGCATCTCCCCCCCCCCCCCCCCCCATTAGATTTATGTTGGCATGCAGCAGTAGTACTTTAGAAACAGTAAAGCCACATACCTTTTGCTCTGCTGCCTCCTGGAGCTCAGGGATCATATTTTCTCTGTCTTGAATTCGACATTGTCACCTGCTCTTCTGTTAGCACCCAGCTTCTCTGCAACCAGAAGAAGGAAAGGACAGACAGCTAGAACAACAAAAGCCTTAATTACTGATCTTTTTTTAATGTGTTCTGCGTATAGAACCATTGACGTGAATAACTGAAAGGCAGGGTGTGACTGTTTAAAATAAGGAAATACGTTTTGCCTACTGTTCCTTGCCAGATTTTTTTGTTTGTTTTTCTCAGGAAAGTTTGTTTCCAGTTTTTAAGGATATTGGTTACATACGTTATAATTTATAAGTTAAAACACTATGTATTTCCCTCACGTGACCAGTTCTCCTTTTTAAGGGTTGGGATCCATGGCGTGAATGAGGTGGCTCAGAGGTGTGAGCACAAAGATTGGATAGGTATGCAGTTTTGGTATAAAGAACGTGTGCTATGTAATAATGTGCTACCAAAATTATGTTCACATGTTCTTGAAAGGGACTTATGTACTGACTTGCAAGTATGGAAGAAAGATGAATTTGTCCTGCTGAGACATATTCAAGATGTGATAGGCAAAAGTATTAATGTATTCTTTTATTCATTTAATAGAGAGAATTTGTTTCTTACATTTTTAGGTTTGCCTCCCTGTTAGTTCTGGGGAGTGGTACCACTGTGTCTTTCAAAACTGTTCTTGAAACCTGAATTACCAAGAAACATACACAAAATGTATTTTTCTCATTGCACATTACTGGTTTTGTATAGTTAGTGTTGTTGAAGCTAATTTTTTGTTTCAGAGCAAAAAGATGTCCCAGATAGTGTTCAGTGGCACAGGGACAGACTTCCAAATCATGAACAATCTTTCATTGTATTTGAAGTTTCCGCAGTATTCCAGAGGAGACCTAGTAATAGTTTGTCTTCTATGAATTTTCATTGGATGCAGCTGTTCCTTATAATAAAGGCAGTCTATATTTTGACTTGTCTGCATGCAGTTTAAATAATGCTTGAGGGTATTGTTTTAAACAAGGGAGTATAAAACAGTTGACTCCCAATTGTTCTTTTTTACTAAACTAGACAGACATATGGACTACCTTCTCCTGAACAAACCTACCTGCTCCCTCCAGTCATCCCAGGAGGCTGTGCTTTGTTTGCCCCCTCGATCTGAAGCTAGATGGGTGGCAACTTGAGAAAGGGCCTGTTCTGTCATGGCACCAAAACTTTGGAACTCCCCCCCTAGGGAGAATCATTTGTCTTCACTTGTCAGTGACCTTTCCCAGGAGGTGAAGACTTATTTTGTTTGGTACACATCCAGTAGTAGTTATTGGTCCCCCTTCTAGTGGTGTTTGTTCAATGTTCCCTCTGATTTTTTTTCCTCTACTGAGCAGAGCAGTTGACATACTGAGCCGAATATAACTCCTATGATCTTAAAACGGACAATGGGCGGTACAAGATTATTTGCATCTCTAGATTGCTGCTGAGCAGGGCTTCCTGTGTTAATGAGCGGCCGCTCACATGCACAGTTTAGAGGAAACACTGGTTTGTTTATGTGTTTTAATTGAATTTTATAATTTTAACTATATTTTAAATTGTTTAAATGGTTTGAGTTTTTAATTTTTGTCACATTGTGGACACAGATTGTGTGGAAATGTGGCATAAAAATGTTTCGAATGAATAAATAACACAGTAATAAATTTGAGCTTGTATTTTGTAGCTTGAAGCACAATTGTAGAGGATCCTAATGAGGATATGTGAAAACTACAGTATAAATTGTAATATGATTATAGAAATCAACATTTAGTGCTATTTAAATAATTAAAACGTGTTAATCATGTGGGTGTCTCAATGGTGTTAAATATTAAATTAAATATAGATCTTATTTGTAATCTCGAGCCTAAATGGTACGGAATTCTGTTGTGGTTGTGGCATAACACCTGAGTGAATGGAAGTCTGTTGCTTGAAACATCTGGGCTCTCTTTCTCAAGAAAGAACCAAAAAATCACTTAATCTCCCTAAAGTTCATTTGCATAAAGATTATTACAGACATGGTTAACTGGAGACATATAGGAAACAGGAAGCAGAAGTCATTTGTACTATTTAACTGAATGGTTTCTAAGTAAAAAGGGGAAAGTAAATGCTGAACTTTGAGGCAGTGTTACATGGGTGAAAAACGTGCCTTCCTCTGTGATCATGGGTTGTGCAGCTATAGCTGATAAGGAATCCCTAGAAGGTATTATAGTATACAATCCCTCCAAAAGCACTCATCATATCTTGGTCATTTTTCTAGCCTTTAATAAACCTTTGCAAATAATGTTAACATGGTTTTTTAAAAAGTACTTCTACATATGGCAGATAAGCTCAGAATTTCCCAGCAGTTAACACGAAACAGCACTTGCCCACAGTTTCTGACTGAGTGTTCTTGTATTACTTGATGGGAATTTTTGTTCCCCTGCCAGAATGGCCAATGATTTATATAGATTCTGGGACTTGTTCTTAAATAATTATCCTGTAATACTACTGAAGAAAATAGTGGAATCCAGGGTTGCCAACCTCCAGGTGGTACCTGGTGATCTGCTATTACAACTGATCTCCGGACAATAGAAGTCAGTTTACCTGAAGGAAATGGCTGCTTTGGAAGGTGGACTCGATAATAGCACTGTACACCAGTGAAGTCCTTCCCTTCCTTAAACCTCACCCCCCAAATCTCCCAAGTATTTGCCGTTGCAGAGCTGGCATCCCTAGTGGAATCTGTTGTTATGCTGTGTTTTGAAGAGAGCCTTTCATTGAGAAAGTTTTACTGGAGTCATACTGAAATAATAGCAACACTGTTTCCTGTATCCCATAGTATAGTCACAGCTTTATTAACTGGCATTCAGGTGGAGTTGGGGTTGCCTGTTAATTAAACATGCCGGTTAAGGCTGCACTCAAGCAAGTCGAGCTGCGTTCGCCTGACTAGCTCCGCTGCCATTCATGTGACTGATTTGGGCGGTTCTTGGCATGCCGTTTAATGTACCTTTCCAGTTAACCACGTGGCAGTTAACAAGAGTTTTTACTGTGCCATAACTTGCCATTGCTTTGCCATATTGCATGGTCACTGGCTAGGAGGAATGCCTAGTTGGATCACTTAGATGAGGGAGAAGAGGCATTATTACCTTTAGATCATACCTGTGCGGTCTGAGAAGAATCCTTAATTTTTTCCCCCTTCAGGTGTAGTGGGACCTGAAGCTCCTTATATTAGTTCAGCAAGCCCACTTCTTTTGTCGTGCTGTTTGTTGTTTCAACTTCCATTTCACCAGCAAATCCTTTTTTTATGCTGTTGAGATAATACTTTTCCATAATGCCAGCATATTAAGCTGCCCAAGACCAGCATTTTAAGTTTTAACTGTTTGGTCTGTACTTAAGCAGTGATGTATTTAAACAAACTACGTTGGTATCTGTAATCATGCAGTTTTATATGTATATATAAGTAAAATTGGAGTTTAGGATTTTTTTAAAAATTATTTAAGTGATGGAGTTTTTTTGTTGTACTCCTCATGATCCTTCAGTCTATGTTCATATCACAATCATTATAGGATCCTTATAGGATCCCTGTACCATTTGAAAACTGTTGGGTTTTCTTCATGTGTGACATCTGTCGTTAGTGAGTATTGAATGGTGTTTGGGTTTTCGGTTTGAGATAGATTTTTTTTGCATACAATAAGAATCCCAGACTGCAAATTAAGTTTGAATTCTTATTTCCAGATTGATTGAACTTGAATTAGGGTTAGGTTCGTGAACCTTTGGGGTTAATTGGTGGTGGAAAGTACTGTCAGGAGCAGCTGACTTATGGTGACCCTGTAGGGTTTTCAAGGCAAGAGACGTGCAGAGGTGGTTGGCCATTGCCTGTCCTCTGCATAGCAACCCTGGACTTTCCTTGGTGGTCTCCCATCCAAATACTAACCAGGGCCGGCCTTAGCTTACCTTTCAGATATGACAAGTTTGGGCTAGCCTGTACTATCCAGGTCAGGACTGTATGATTTAGAGCTTAGTAAACACAACTGCAAATCTGAGAATACAGTAATGAATAAATTATTCCTTCACTGGATCTGTATCACAGTAGTGTTAAAATGGAGATTATATTACTGATCTATTAGTGCCAAGAGTTGAACGTATACCTCAGTAATTTATTACAGGTTTTGGAAAGTATTGTGCTTCACAGTGTTGCATTCCAGCTTTCTTGGTAATTGTGTTGGCATGGTAAAAGATTGTGAGGGCACTTGTATCTCAGAAGAGAATAATATGGTATGGGATTCCCACTGCTGACTCCAAATAGAACTGGGCATACTTGATAATGATAGTACGTTGTGGTGCAAATCTCACTTTTTAATTACACATTGCTAGATTGTATAAATTGATCAGAATGCAGCTGATGTGAAACCGATGTGCTCGTCTTTACTGTAAAATTTCTAGTAAAATGTAAAACTGTAACTGTGTGTGTATGTATTAAGGAAGTTATACTTCTGCTTTTGGAAAGTGCCGTCTTTTCTGCTTTCTGACTTCAATGCAGCTTTGTATAGTAAGTAAATATTCCCATGTGGTGACAGGTGGTAAGAGAGGAAGAAAAGATAACAAGTGGGGTTTCAACCAGTTCCTGCTGCATCTCCTCCATGCCATGCAACACTTTGTTCGGGAGGGTGCCCTGACCCTTGACCATGTCTTTGCTGGTGTGGGGAGTTGCACAGGAGGCTGCTGGAAGAGGAAGAGATGGGAAAGATCTGCTTCTAATAACTCTTATTTTTGTAGTAGGTTCAGTCCAGTTCATATTTGTTAGTGGGAGTGATTTCTTATTGTGTGAAACTGTAGTGGAATCAGAATTAAAGGTCATTTTACATTTTAAAAGATATTATTCCTAGAACATAGCCCAATGTTTAATGAATTTTGCCTTTGACACACTGGCTATATTTCTCTGCCTGTTCCGTCTATTGTGATTATGTTGAAAAACTCACTGTAAGGGCTCATCAGAGCTTTTATCTATTAGTTACCCTTCTGAAATGAAGAAACTTCTTTAAATATTAACATGTTCATTTTTCCTGACAGCTTTTCGGGCATGGTAGCTCCTTTCGTCTTTGTCTTTATTACTTTCTTGACAGATACAGGAAGCAGTTGGAGGATTTTCCAGCTCTGTACTTGATCAGGTATATTTATTGAATGTTCATTAGATTTCTTTTTTATTTTAACAGGTTTGGGTAAAACAAAAAGGAAGACGAGTGCTCGAGATGCTTCGCCAACTCCTAGCACTGATGCAGAGTACCCATCTAACGGTAGCAGTGCTGATCGGATTTATGATCTGAACATCCCAGCCTATGTTAAATTTGCCTACGTGGCAGAGAGGGAGGATGAATTGTCCCTTGTGAAAGGATCTCGAGTCATTGTTATGGAGAAATGCAGTGACGGCTGGTGGAGAGGGAGCTACAATGGGCAGATTGGCTGGTTTCCTTCAAACTATGTCGTAGAAGAAGTTGAAGAAGCAACTGCCGATTCACCGAGTTTTCTGAGTTTAAGGAAAGGAGCATCCATGAGTAATGGCCAGACCGTGAAAGTGCTTCATGTTGTTCAGACACTGTATCCGTTTAGTTCTGTCACAGAAGAAGAGCTCAACTTTGAGAAAGGTGAAACCATGGAAGTCATAGAGAAACCTGAAAATGACCCAGAATGGTGGAAATGTAAAAATTCTCGAGGGCAAATTGGCCTCGTTCCCAAAAACTATGTAGTAATAGTCAGTGATGGTCCTACCCTTAATGCTTCCCATCCACCTCAGATAAGCTACACAGGGCCCTCTTCTACAGGACGGTTTGCTGGAAGAGAGTGGTATTATGGGAATGTTACTCGGCATCAGGCAGAATGTGCTCTGAATGAAAGGGGAGTGGAAGGGGACTTCCTTGTCAGAGACAGTGAATCTTCGGTAAGTAGGCCTCACTCTGAAATTTGAAATGTTGCAAAGTACTTGATTTTTGGTTTTGCAGTTCATTATGTGAGGTTTATTAAACTGCAGATATTCCACTGGAGAAGAAAGTGACTGTCATACTGAAAGCCTTTCCAGGATTAGAGCTATATGTTATGCTAACACGGATCGCCTTCATCCATCACTTGATAATGCAGCTGTCTTTAGAGATGAACAGGGCAAATATTACCTAGATAGACTTAATTCACATGCAATACAAAATTGTAATCTGATGTTTGTGCATAATCCTTGGATCCTCCTTTGTCTGCTGCAGTACCCTCTCTCCCTTCCTTCCCATTTTGACACTAAATTGGTATGTACAAACCAACCATAATTGGCTGGTTTGGTTCTAAAGGAAAGCTGTGGCATGGTTAGAGAGAGAAGTACAACACAAGGACGAGTGTGTGCCCTGCCAGCTTCTTCATGGGTCACCAGATCATTGTTTGGTTTGCATCTTAATGGGAGGCCGTTCAGATAAATTCCGTTTTGTATCTCTAATATACCATTATTGGTGGGGATGGATGTCTAATTTGAAAAGAGGATTTCCTGTGAATATAAATGCAATATTCATTATTAATAACCATAATAAATATTTCACAATAGGTTCTGTTTGTGTTGATGCATCTCCACCAATAATGAAGTATTACATTAAAATGTTTAATTTAGTAGAATCATAAATGAATAGAACATCCTTGGTATATTTATGCGCTTTCTTTTTTTCTCTCTCTCCTAATAATGCTTTAAAAAAAAGCAGCCCTGGACATATGAAACTGCAGTGTACATTCTAAATTTGAGTAGGCTGTGGCAGAAAAATTGCTACCTCTGCCTCTTGCCCTTTTATAGCTCCAAAGAAACAGTTACGTTATTTGCTGTTGAAAAGGCAAAGGCTCCATTCCTGTGCATACCTAGTTGGCACTGATTGCATTGAAGTCCTGAGCTTGCATAGGATTGCAGCTGGATACTCTTGAGACACACATTTAAGCCCGACCAATTTTTGCAGCAACAGCTGCCATTGTATGCAGTTGACTGACTACTAACTGTTAGGTGGGCTGGCTCTCCTGCTGCTTCCTGTGGGTTCCACACTAGGGCTCTCCACAGCTGCCATAATTACCACCAAATGAAACACTAAGATGTTTGTCAAATTTAAATCTGTATATCCTACCCTTGCTTATTTCAGTATTACCATTTTTTAAAAAAAAACAACTTATAATCACTACTTGTTTGTGAGCTTATATGACCTTCTCCCTTCCTCAGAGACCCTACTACCCTCCACAACCTCTGTCACCACAGGTTCGGGGTTACAGATAGGTCAGGCATTGATAGTTTTCCACCCATCTTGCCTCTTTCCAAATATAGAGAAAGTGCTACTGACCCTTCCATGGTACCAGTTTTGCCTCCTCCCTCACCAGACAGGGTAGCCCAGTCCCCTTGAACACTCACTACTCATTCAGACACTGCACAGAGCTTTTGGGGTTGTGACTGAAATACTGTTTCATTCGCTGCCACCATTTATTCATACAGGCATATCCAAGTGCATGGATGCACTTCTTTCCCCGAGACCATACACATCCACCCCACAGGGTTAAATAAACAAAAGTTAGCTTTTGAATTATGGTTTAAACACAACCTTGGAGTGAATCAGGGAGACAATTACAAAGGCTCTTCACACTTGAACTTTTGAACCGTAGCTCTACTCAGGCATTTGGGATCCTTTGTTACAAACTGACCTTTTCTCAGTCCACAGTGAGCTGCCGTTCTCCTACACCCTGGCTCAAGCATGCTGCTTCTTCCCTCAGCTAGTTCTGCCTCCCAACTGAACTAACAGCTGTTTAACTGTCAGCTCTGACCATGACTCTGTCAGCTCATGTTGGTGGATCTTAGGGAGAGGCAGAACCTAATCTGTCCATCACAGGCCATCCATCCATCCATCAGGTAGATGGCTTCAGAAGCAGGGTTTGGAAGTCTGGATACATGAGCTTAGCTCATACCTTTCTCTTGTTCCCAGGAGGAAGTCACGGTGGGGATATAAACATGGCTAGGAATATAAACATGGCCATTACCAGTGAGCCAGTTCGTTGTGCCCACCTTCTTGTTGTTAGCCCCTTCTCCAGAGTGAACGACAGTTTAGTCCAGGCCACTAAGTTTGTTAGCTTGTACAAACTGACCTGCAATTTATAACAGAGGCTTGGAGCTACTGATTTGTAAAAAGTTGGTAGCCAATAACATTTTTGTTTGTGAAACAACTTAGTTTTTTGATGATTAACCTTTTTGTTTTGTGTGTGCGCTGTTCCTATATATTTACTAAAAAAGGACGGTAGTGGGAGGGAGTTCTGTTTTTAAAGTCATCTTATGGTGGGATAGCTGTATGCATTTTAGGGGGTGTTTTGATCCCATCATTTGTTCATGGGAATTAAAACTGTGCCAACTGCACTCAACTTTCCAGGCCTTCTCTATGATTCATGGAGCAGGTGTATGAGCAAGAGATCTAATCTTTTCCCTTTGGCCTGCAGGAAAATGGATTGGGCATTTCATTTACAATACAATCTGTATGTGTTACTAAAAATTGGGGAGCACATGAGAATTATTATACCCCATATGGGGTGAGACTGAGAAAATAGAGACTGTTGATGTAAGGCAATCCTCGCAAGGTGATGGCTGAGATAAGATTTGCATCACTGTTTCCAGCTCACGCCTCACGCACGATACCAGCTCTCAGTAAGACCTTTGTTCTTAGGAAGCTAGAAGAGTATAGGTGTGGCCGTGCCTCCTCCCTACCTAATCCCTGCCAGCATCTCAAACTAGTTCAGCTCTGCGGCAAACTGATCTTCCCACCGAATTTTTGAGGCAAAAGGCTGGCAGGAACCCTGCAGTGGTTCCAAGGGCCCAAACTTGCTTTTCAGGCATCTTGTGGGTTCTAGAAACTGCTTACAAAGGTGTTGCTAACCGTAGATTCTTCATCCCCTCAGCTGACTAGTAATATTGTTCCTTGCATGTTCAACCTGACAAACAACCATAGTTTGGCCTTGTGTGTGTATAATTTCAGACCAGGTCTCGGAGGTAGGTGGACAACTCATTTTGCAGAACATCTCACAACACGTTTGGGGAAAATTTTATGAATGATTCAAAGTTTGCTGAGCCAGTAATCACACTCTGCTTTGGGACAAAGACAGTCATCCTCAGGGATATAGTTGGACACTGAAGCTGCTTGTTTTCCTGTGGCTTAGAATCACGTATATTGAATGGAGTATATTACTAACTTCGTAAAAAAGTTCATGTGATCATTGTTGGTTGGAATTCAACTTTTGCATATGACCTTTGTAACTGAGTGGATAACATTTGAGTGTGCCAGATCCAGTGCCTCGGGTATTCTGTAACAGCATTGACCAGGAAATGATGAATCCATCTATTTTGGATAGGGTTAACCTCTTCCAGAGTGTGTATGTAGTTTAGGGTGCTGATGAACATTCAGGTGCCTTTAACCAACGTCAGTAGGTTCACCAGTTGTGTTCCTTTGTGAACTGGAATCTGGCCATAAGTTATCCATGCTCTGATTATATCCACACCTGATTATTGTCATGCATTCTATGTGGGGCTGTCTTTAAAAGCTTCATTCAGTGCAAAATGGAACAGAGAGTCTGCTTACTAATAACTGCATGAAACACATCTCAGCTGAAAGAAATGGGACTGGCTGCCAACTTGTTTCAAGCACAATGCAAAATGCTGGTGCACACCTTTAAATGGGACTGGGATGCCTTAAGGGGCATCCTTCTTCCATATGAACCCTCTGAACATTAGGATCAGCATGTGAGGTCTGGTAGAGCATGCTGTGGGTGGCCATGAGGGAAAAGGCCTTAGTCTGCGGAATGCCTTCCCTATTACTGTGTTTCTGGCATCCTCTTTGCCTGATTAAAACATTTTTCTTCTCTCAGGCTTCTATTTTTAAATTTAAATGGTTCTCTTCCTGATCATGACTATTTCTATTAACTGACCATCATTTTAATTCTGTAGAAAACAGATGTTCATAGCTATGTTGCTAAATTATTTCATCATTTTACTTCCTTTAAACTACTCGTTTTATATGTTTTTCTGCTGCTGACTTTTTTTAGTTGCTGTTCTTTATTTTAATATTTTGCTCCTGAGTTTGTTTTCAGTTGACTCGGACATGTTTAACTCCCTTATTGTTCACAGCCTCAAGAACTTTAAATAATGACTCAGTAGAATACCTTGTCTGCAAAATGAAACAGAAGGAGGAGAAACCATCTTGCTTGAGTTCTAGAGAACTTATAAATTGCTTGAGGGAAAGACCTTGGAGGGGAGAAAACTGCCGTTTCCAAATTGTGTCCTGCTACCATGATTCCTTGTGGGCCTCTAGTTTGTATATATTGTTTAATTGAAAGGAACATAGGGGTTCAGAGCAAATCCACGTACAAACTATGGTTATATAAGGCAGTAAAATTTTCATATATAATAGGAGGTATCTTCCTCCTGGGTAGACGGGGTACTCTCAACACTTTCCACTATTAATCTGTGTTAGACCACGTATTGGAGTAACCAAACTTAAATTCAGCTGAAACATTACAGTAATTGATCAAAAGAGGAGTGTTTGCTTGATCCAGCATACTTTGTTCTTCAGTAGCATCGCAAGACATTTATTAGAAGTACTGTTTAAGAAAATACATAAGAAAATACAGTGGCACACCAGCCACTAATCTGGTCTAGATTTGAGTAGTTCACCAGCCTTGAGGGTTTGTTTTTTAAAAAAAATACTAGTTCCATTCGTTTGCCATGAGTTTCTCTGTGCTATTTGTTCTAGTGTATCTGTGTTAGACATGCTTCTGACTCCACATGCACAATTTGGTATCTGTTATTAATCTAGGCCCACATCTGACTCTCCCCATCAGACCCTTTAAATTATGTATCCTGAAACTAGAATTCATGAATGCCATCATGCCAACTGTTATTCGTTTTTCTTGATTTTTCTATCTTTCGGGGCGTATTAAGACTACATATTTGTAATGGTTGGAAGTATAATCAAGAGGCATTTGTGAACATGGACAGCGCTAGTACTGTGATCATAAGATTTTTTCCACACCACATTCTGCAGTATAGTAGAATAAAGCATAAAAATGTTATCTGCAAATTATTTCTTTTATTGCTGTGGCAATACACTATTTTCACACAGGTTTTCTTAATATCATTGTGGACACTGGGTCAGCATTACCGTGCCTACAGGGCACTGACCCATAACAAATAACTAGTATAGGCATACTCTTAAAATGCCCGTGAGCACTGGGTGAAACTCCAGGGGCTGAAGCATGGGAAAGATTGCGTGCAAAGCCATCCAACTACAGCAGCTATGTCCAGTGGGAAAAGGGGCAGAAATATCTGCCAAGAGCTGAAACCAAGGGAGGGGGGGAGGAATAGAAACAAAATATAAAAATAAACACTCTTGGAACAAATTCAAGGAGGATAGTGGCGAACAGTTTCAGACTGCATTTTTATTTTCCACATAGTATATAGGATGGCTGTGTTTTGCAAGAGTGGATGTTATGCTTCAATATAAACATTTGCATTGAGAAAGAATAGGAAGTGATAATGCCAGTAACATTTTCCATGTCACTTAATTCCTGTGTTGCTTAAAATACAAATTCACAGTTAGGAGGAGAGCAGTGGCCTTTTTCTTTTCTCTTTTTGCAACAGCTGTTCTTTGAATTCTTGTATTTAATTATGCCTCTGTCAAAGGGTCAAAATTGGCCTTCCTTTAGATGCATATTTTGGTGTGTGATAGAAGAAGTAGCTTTAGCTTTATATGCAGACTTAATATGTAAATATTAGAGCTGGAAAACCATTGTTTAATGTTAGGCCAAGAGTAGAATTTTTCTTAAGTATACAATGATTGATAGATGATGATTGTCAACCTTCTAAATAATTAGTTGCCTGGTCCTTGCTCATGTCTCCCTTTCCTATCCATACCCATCTCCTCTGTGAGCTGCCTTTCTTCGCCTAGAATGCCTGTTCTGCCCTCACAAGTAACACACACTTCTATTGCTGTAGACCTCCTTATACTTTTTTTGGACCTTCTTATATTGTTTTGGTACTAGTTCATGTTCAGCCATTAAATTTTCCTCCCCAGTGGTGAATGTTTTCCATAGTTCCCATACAGTTTTATTGATATTCCAATAATAGAATTTGTTGCCAAAAATAAAATAAAAATAAAGCTCAAGTATTTCTAATTCATTTTTCTTTAATTAAATGGGGAAAAACCCAACTTTCTTCGATGATTTGTCGGTAGCAGTCCCAGTTATTTCATTTTTAGAAAGCCCAAAGGATCGTCTGTGGCTGTAGACTTCTTGCTGTGGCCAGATCTCCTAATTGCACCAGTCATGCATCTAGTGTATTCTTTAAGTGTGTGGCTGAGATTACACCAATAGAGAATTATTTGGTGTTATGGTTAATGTCCTCTGTGTTATTTTTAGGTCTTGCAGTCTAAGTGTCCTTGTTTCTAGTAGGTGTGGGGAAAGAGCCAGATATGTGTGGGCTGTGTGGAAGCTTAGTAACATGGGTTGGAAGTTGAAGATTTAAGTGTCTTGGACAGGCAACCAAGGCCGGAGGGTCTAAATCACTAGAATTACCAGATTGTCTGGCTGGCCTGATGTGGCTAGCCCGTTGGAAAGCCCCACCCATAGAATGAGTTATCCAAAATAATTGCTGGTAAACTTTGCCACCACCTTTTAATGAAGAGCTATATATAGTTCTGTGCATTCTTATGAAACGAAGAGCTCATTGCTTCTTGGGTGCTGCAGTAAGTCTCCATCACCATAGAAATTAGCAGTGAGGAAACTGCTATTTAATATCATCCCCTGTTTATTTAGAATGTTTGTGTGCCACATTTTCAGAGCCTTGCTCAAGGTGGCTGACACTAAAAAAAAACAGCACAATATTAAAAAACAAGCTGTTAGATATCAGCACTATAAAAACTATCCAGAAGCAGGTCATTAAAAAGCTGATCAGATAGAACGCATAATTAAAAGCCTGGGTAAAAAGGTATGTTTTTCGCCTGGTGCCTAAAAGAAAGTAAAGGAGGCAACAAGTGGGCCTCGGGTGGGGGGGCATTCCAGAGGTGAAGTGCCACCACAGAAAATGCTGTGGCTGTGGTTGCCACCAGCTGCTCTGAAGGTGGGCGCAGAGAGCGGGGCTTGACATGCAAATCTTAACTGGTGGGCTGGATAGGACGGGGGTAAACAGTCCTTCAGTTACTCTGCCCCCCCCCCCAGCTGTTTAAAGCCTTAAAGGTAAGAATCAACATTTTGAATTGTGCCCAGTAAAAGAAAAGTAACTAGTGCAGATCTTCTGAACAGCAGGTGATGAAGAACAGGTTTTTATACCCCGCTTTTCTCTATCCTAAGGAGTCTCAAAGCAGCTTATAATCACCTTCCCTCCTTCTTTCAACAACCAGCCCCTTGTGAGGTAGGTGGGGCTGAGAGTTCTGAGACCACTGTGATTGGTCCAAGGTCGCCCAGCAGGCTTCATGTGCAGGAGTGGGGAATCAACCCCGGTTCTCCAGATTAGAGTCCATCATTCTTACCCAGTACACCACGCTGGTATTCTATCCAGTTTCTCCAGTTTAGCTACTCGGTTCTTTGGCTACTTTGGCAATCTATGTCCAGCCTAACGAACTGAAAGAGAAAACATCCATTTGACTGGTGTCTAAGATAATTTGATGCTTGTTCTGTTCATTCATATAGCCCAAGCTCCTGAACTGGCCATCAGTGAATAGACGGTCTTCAGAGGAAGAACTGATTGTGGGAAATTTCAAAAACAAAACAAAAAAGGACCAAAAGATACGCATATGAAACATATTTGCTTTTTAAGGGGGGAGCATGATTCAGTCCTAGTGACTGAAATATGACATTCCTCAGTTACAGAAGTTCTGTTTGCAAAGCACTTTTTAAAAAAACTTTACAACATTTACTTGTTTACTTCATTTTGTGATAATTGTCTCCCCAGTGGGCCCCATAGTGGCTTATATAAGTCTCTCCTCCATGCTGGGACGAGTGAGAGGGACTGGCCCAAAATCACCCAGTGAGCTTCTGTGGCTGAGTGGGGATTCGCACCTGGTTCTCCCAGATCCTAGTCCAAACTCTAAGCACTACACCTCACCGGTTCTCAGGTGGCAAAAATAAACCAGGTGTCTGAAAACATGAATCTCTCACGAAGTTTGTCTCATAGTAACCTGTAAAGGACAAACATACTTTAAACACCATGATGGGGAAGTAATTTGATTCTGCAGATGTGTGTCCTGTTCTTAAAAGTTAAATAGGACCCACTCTTAAAACCTTCGCATGTATTTGAAAGGTACCTCTTTGGCAGGACAAAGCAAGAAAGGCCCTCTTGTGGCCACTGCTTAAAAGAACATTGCTGGTCGAATACTTCTGTTCCTTCTGCGTGAGAGCTGGATATGTGAACATCTTTGTATAATTTTGGTGTTCTGGTTTCTATCCCTAGCGTTGATGGTGTATAGCAGTCTCTAGCGCTGCGGACGAGCTTTTGCTTAACTGTACCTACTCATCTTGGTATTAGTAATTTGCTGTTTTGAAGTACCTGCAGCACTGAAACAGGGTGGGGATGCAGGAGCGTAGCTGAGGTAATTCATAGCCGACTTAAAATTGTATGTTTGTCGCTTACTGTCTTTAAACGTCTTCTCCCCTTTCTGTTCACAGCCCAGTGACTTTTCAGTATCTCTAAAGGCATCAGGGAAGAACAAACATTTCAAAGTGCAGTTGGTGGACAGTGTCTATTGCATTGGGCAGCGTCGATTTAATACTATGGATGAGTTGGTGGAACACTACAAAAAAGCTCCCATCTTCACCAGTGAACATGGAGAAAAGTTATATCTTGTCAAAGCACTTCAGTGACATTGAAGATGGACTAGGCCTGCCAGGCCTCTACTAACTTACAAGCCTTAGGTCCTACATTCACTTTTATAGAGCAGAGCAATCTACACCCATCTGAAACAGTCTTCAAAGAATGACCTCTTTCTAAAGTATTTGCTTGGTTGGTTATATTCTCTATTCCATTCCCCCCACCCACCCCTTTTTTTCTGTTTGTCTTTTAAAACTTCAGTTGTTTCATGTTCCCTCAGGTTGAAAATTTCACTTAAATGACCATTGCAAGCACTCATTTTCCTCCCTGGTTTCTAAGCTCCCCTCCTCCGTATACGTTTACATAGTTAGCTCACACAACTGAGGGGTGTTCTCAATTCAAAGCAGTGTTAAATTGTTCGGATAGCTCACGCTGGCAGAACTCGTCATTAAGAGACTTTGGGCACAGTTTGAATGCACTGAACCTGCAGCTAATTAAGTGAAATATAGTAGACATTAACAGTTGTGGCTGTGAGTTCTGTAGCTATTTTGCTTACCAAGTAGTATATTCCAGAAATTCCTAGTTTCTAGAAGCACTCTTTACACTCTTTTTCTCAACTATTACATTGCCTCCTTGACTCTTTGTGAAGAGTACACTAATTAAAGCATTTTGTAATAGTACTTCTTAAACTACTACGGTAAGATTGTAGTAAAAGAAAACTATCTAGCGTATTTTGACATGTAAATGCAACAGATGTTTCATTGAAAGTTGATTACTTAGAGAATCATTGAATTGTAATGGTTGAATGTTTTGGTAATCTCCAACCAAATGTGCCATCCACATAATGCTTTTCTCTTCTTGCCCTTCTGCTTGTTTGAATTAAACAATTATGTATTTAATTCTTAAAGTAATATGTATCTGTAGCTGATTGACACTAATAAACATAACTAATTATAGGTAGGTGGGGCTTCCAACACATACATGCATTTGTATAATATATATATATATATATACACACATACATATATATATATTTGCATTTCCAGGGGAAAAAAATCAGGGTACAAAAAAGTGGAATGATTGGTAGTAAGACACACAGAATGTTATATGAAGAATACACGTTTTCTCTTTCTTTACTTTTAACTTTCGTTATGGTTTTTACATATAATCTTGATGGCACATTCCTGAAAATTGAGAAAAAAGGACCTTTGATCCCAGAATCTTGCATACCCAGTTCTTTGGATATTGTAATAAAAAAAAAAAGGTATCATGTGAAGATGGAGTATTGAATTTATGTTTGGGTACATATGATGAATTCCCCCCCCCCCCCAATGTGTGGAGGATAGAACTTGAATGACTGATCAGTCTGTTGAAAAGCTCGATATGTTCTGTGGCGTTCCTAATTTTGTTTACTGTAATTTGCAATTTCATAAGTTATTCGTAGAATCTACGACATACCCTGTGGTCTAGATGCTTTGTTTCACTTTTTTTGTTAAAATGCCCATCACTGAGATCTAACGCTGTACTAACTTTGCGGTTTCAGTAACCTCCCCACTTGCATTGGTGTCTAATCTAAAGACCCTATCACCGTAGTAGACTTCGAAGTTCTTTAACTCATCTCAGCACGTGCTACTGGAAGCAGTCTATCTATGCTACTCAAGCAATTATCTTGAGAGCAAGACACTTACTCCTCTGGTATTTCCTTTGCTGTGATTCCATTCATTGGAGCAGCAATTGTTTGCCGCCTGGCCTACAGTACCTTATTTAAAGCTATCTAGGTGGTGCTGGTTTGTTTTGAAGCACATTCCTTCGCTTAGAATTGCTCTGCAGCAGATGGGTTGTGGCCTACAGCCTTGTTTTTGTGATGCTTATCATGCTTAAATCTAACTATGTGGACACAGTTTAGTTTATGTGCCATATCTGTAAATGTGTTCAATCACCGAACTGTCAGGAACGAAGAAATCTTGAGGGCAGATCAACAAGTCATACCTTTATTATGGTATCCTGCCTGTCAAAGGCTGGCAGCAGACATTCAAGAATTAGTTGGCAAGAGATTTTTTTTGTTTTTGTCCATAGGGCAAGTTTCTTCTCAGCTCCCAGCACTTAGCAAGTAGCTTAAACTCCATATGCCTATGCCTATGCATAAAAGCTTTAATTAAAATGAGTTTGGTCATATGATTGTGGGTGATTTCATCTATGAATGTCTAGTATATTTTTAATCGTGTTATGCTCATGGCCTTAGTATGGTGATAGATACTCAGGAGAAATCATTTTTTTAAATCTCTTAATTTTAAATTGTTTTGCTTTTAAAGTTTATTGTTAACTTTTATTGTGTATTTCCTTGATGCATTGCAGGGGGGAGGGGGTGTTGCTGTTTTCCTTATGCTTATTTCCCACAAGTTGGACAGTCTCAGTAACACTTCCTGTTTTTCAGTACTGGGGTACAGTCTACGAAAACATTTTCCTGCACTAGCTCTATTGAAATCCATTTCAGCAGTTATTATGCATTAAATGTTCTCAAAACATTGCCCAGTGTTTCTAAGGTTCCTTTACAAGCTGGGAAATCCAATTCGACAAAGTTGAAAAGGTTGCAATATTATTTTTTTTTATAATGGACCTTGTATTCTCTTATTGCTTTCTATCTCAATACAATATAAAGTGAATTGCTTTTACTGTTAAAATGTGTTGATTGAGCTCTTCACAGAGAGCAATTAGTAGCTTAATTTATCACACCTCAAAGACAAATAAAAACAGCTCAAATTATCCTTTCCAGTGGGTACCAGGTTGCATTTGTGAACCATGAATTCAGTCAAGTCAGCAGACCAAGCCTGTTCAGCGGACTAAATACCTCTCCAGTTTCTGGTTTGGATTCTGTCCTTCTGCTTGCATCGTCCTGTTCTCTGTCGCCGAGCATTGTACTCTGGTGCCACTGGTGTCCTCCTCATACTGCTCTGTCTCCATACTGAGGATTGGTAGGAGAGCCCTCTTTGGGTTCTGTGTAATTTGAGGGAAAGGCAGCTCTTTGCCATCATCAGTATTCAGAGAAATGGGGGGAACAAGAGAGACTTCAAAGGCTGGCCTGCTTTTGGAGAAAAGGAAGTGTGAGGGGGTCACCATGAATGCCGTAAGCTAACCTATCTTCAGCAGCAGTTGCCTTTTTGTTTTTGGAACTTGGAGGACTGTCCCTTCCATAAGAGCTGACGGAACAAACAAGGGCTGCTACATCACTATCGGAGAAAGCTCTTCCTGTTCCTTTCCCCTGTCTTGTGACAGTGCCAGGAGCCTTCTCCTGCTTGGTAGAGGGGGATTCTTCTTCCACACGTCATCAGATACTTTATATAAATTCACTTTCTTGCATGGAGTTATTTTTCAAGTGATCCCTGCCTCGAACATCTATACGCAGCTTGCTTCTTTCAGCATAGTTTTTGTGTAATCCAGAACTGCCATTTTTTGATGAGCAGTGGCTGGTGGTGAAGAGGCAGTGATTAACTCGACTGCAGCAAGATACTGTAGATTGGAAGTCATAATCACCTGTGTTGTTACACGTTAGATCTGAGATGGAATATTTCACTTTGTTGGGAGCTTGGTCACATGTATAAAGAAGGCTGCTTAGACAGGTTACATCTGTGCATGCCCACAATGTTTGCTAAGTCTCTTCTGCTCCATGTAAAAATATAATTACAAGTCTTGAGTATGTTGGGAATTTGACACGGTTTTTAGTAAATGGTCAGAAAATCTGACTGCAGTAATCAATTTAGCCCTCTAAAATGGTGTTTCAGGTTTCATCACTTCTGGCTGCTACAGAAGTAAGATTGAAAAGGGTCCCTTCTGAACTCATTGCAATCTTTTGGCTTTGGATATATTTGTTGGTTTATTTATTTTGTTTATACTCTTCCTTTCTCTTGAATGTCAATCCAAAGTCATTTACCTTGTTCTCTCCTCTAATTGATCCACACAAACAGCCCTTTAAGGTAGGTTACGATGAGCCACACAGCAAGTTTCCATGAGAAGAGTATAAGTTCAAACCTGAGTGTCCTGGCTCTCACATTTCCTTACACCGGTTATGGATTTGACTGAAATCTTACTGCTGAAAAAGAACTTAAAACAAATTGTATACTTGACTGGAAATAGTAGAATTATGTTCTGGCACTGAATGATTTACCCTGACCTGAAAGGCCCAGGCTAGCCTGATATCAACAGATCTTGGCAGCGAAGGAGGGTTGGCCTGGTTACTACTTGGATAGGAGACCACCAAAGATGCCTAGGGTTGCTATGCAGTGGCAGGCAATGGCAAACCAACTCTGGCTGATCTTTTGCCTTGAAAGCACTGTGGGGTCATCATAAGTCAGCTGTGACTTGATGGCATTTCCCTCCACCACTGAATTATGTATTCTTTTTAAAAAATACTTATACTCTTGCCTGTTGATGTCCCATCAAGCCATCATAAAGAATCTACAACTCTTTTGATTAAAACAATGCAATAAATGTGGTTTCCCTTGAGAGAGCATGACTCCTGGCTCACCTCATGGTGCTGAAGAGAGTCATGTAGGATCATGTGGTTCCCGAAGCCATAATAACCAACAGAAATGGCTCCTCGAGTATATTTCTAAGCTGCATCATTTAACCATCAGCCAAAGAAGGTTTTGTAGCATCTCTGATAGCTCAGACTAGCCTAATCTCATCATAGCTTGGAAACTAAGCAGTGCCCATACTTGGATAGGAGACCACCAGAGAAGAATGGGGCTGCTATGCAGAGAAAGGTGACGGCAAACCACCTGTGTTCAGCTCTGGCCTTGACAGCCCCATTAGGTGGAACTTCATGGAATCACCATAAATTGGTTGCAACTCAGTGGCTCGTTTTACCTTTTCATTGTTATGTAATTACCAAATATGTTTATGTATAATTAAACCCATTCCAAAATTACACATCACAATTTGGGGACCGTCTCTTGGGTCAACTGTTCATCACTTAATTGGAGATAACAAAGGAATTGATGAGTGAATGGATATCTGTTTAATTATTGGTCCTCTAGCTACTTCTCACCGGTATTTGTGATGATTAGAGTTGTTAATGAAGGTCCTCCTGGTTTCCCTCTTATTCCAGGTACTTAACTGGAAAGCTTGAGTGCACTTGCATTAACTTGTTCACTGTTATTGCTGGAAGTACTAAAGGTGACCAGAAGCTAAAATACTGTTGATTTACAGGCGTATCTTGGGAGTGATATGAAAAGGAAATAACACTTCAGCACAACTATGTTTTCGAGATACCCCTCATATGGTGCTGTGCTACATATATAAGATTAAATGCACAACAGAATGTCATCCACAGATTTTTTTTTGTCTTTTTTCAATAAACTTCCTTCAGAAATATACAGTATAACAGGCAGGAAGAATCAGTAAAGAGAGGAACCTTAGTTGATATAGATTCTTGTTTTTAATGTCAGCACTGACAGACAGATAAAGGTGATGTACCTAACTAACTTCTAAAAAGTACAGAGCCCAATACTAACCATGGAAATTAAATCAGTGTTAAGGAGGAGGCCGTTAACTAGTAGAAAAGGTACATTACATGGAGACATGGCCTTATTCCTTTTCATAGGGACATTTACCATCATTTCATTAATTGAGCCCGTATAACCTTCATGAAAATGTCCCAGCAAGAGAAGTCAGGGCTGGTAAGTTCCAATCAGTGTGTAAAATTCAGTCCCTCTCACCTGGGCACCTTAACATGTATAAAATTTTTCTTGAGCATCCATTCCATTAATGCCAATAACAGAGCTGCCTGCAGTCCCTAGGTAGGGCAGGATATTTTTTTTCCCATCCCACTTTTTCATTGGTCATCAGCTGTTCTCATCCCTCCAAACTTGCTTAGCTTTCCTGCTTCTGAGAAAACAATTGGTTTGCTTGCACATATTTCTTTCTTGTATGAAAGAAAAAAAACAATCCACCACAGAAAGAAGGGACCTTCCCCAGGGATCCCTAGGCTTACTGGGGATAACCCTTGAAACTGGTTTTCATTACCAGAGCTGAGGAACAGACTGAGCAGGTATTGTATACACCCCTCCTTCACAGATACTACTCCACATGTAAAATTAAGGATAAAGGCTGTAACAGGCACTGGCATGACCCCCAAATAAAAAGCATTGCCTCTAGTTTTGACAACATAACGCACAGAGAACTCTGTCTTTTCCTACAACAATCCTAGTTTTCTCTTGGCAAGTCAATTTGTCCCCAATTTGCATCCTTCACCAGCTGCAATAAGTTGCTGCCTTCATTCGAAACTGGCCAACTAATTTCCAGAAAGCAGCCTGTTTTTGTTTTTGATGAAAACAAATCACTGGACTGCATTATAAATAGCTGGAAAGCATTGCTGTAAAATGGCATACATATAATTTATAGGGATTGTTGTAATTATAGTGTGTTATAAATATTCAAAAACACCTCAGTAATTGTGGCACATAAAGCGGTTGACTGCAGTTAAAAAAAAACCCAACAACCCTAAAGGGATGAGAGTAACTGTGAAAGTGTTACAAAAACCACTGCTTACCTCCCAGGAGCAGCAAGAGATGCAATGAAGGATCCATTAGAAACCCACTGGAGTATCTGAAGGGGGCTGACCCAGCTAACCTAACGTAGCCTAAAACAAAGCTTACTGTAAACGGACATATACAAGGCATTTATCTGGCATTCCGGAAGGTAAATATTTTTCCACTGTTGTAAATGCAAATAAAGATGCTTCATGGAGCATCCTAGCTTGCTTGAAACGAGCACTACGCCCATGTGTAATTAGCAGTGCCTGTAAAACATGGCTCATGGCCAATTTACTTGCTGTGGCATTTCATGGTTCTAAGTCCTACCCTGTTTTGGAGGCGATACCCTGTTGTGAACTTGCTGAAATAAATGACCTGCATTGTCTGAATGTTTGGGTTTTTACTTTGTTGAAGAACTGCAGAACTGAAAGGTTGGGTGCTAACTCAAAATTGTTGCATTTCCCTGTCTGTATATTTGACTCCCCACTATCTCAGTCTTTTTCCAATCTCTGGTATTCAGTTACAGTTGATATGATTTTTTATACATCAATTCAACTGGGAAAATGGGTACCTCTTGTGTTGGGGGGTGCTAAAGCTTGATACTTCAAACTTATCAAGAATATGATGGCTGTACAAAGGGTCCTAGTGACTGAATTTGTCCTATCCTCCCAATCATGGACCCCCAGGCAGAGGAATATTCTGGGAAGGGCAGGCTATAAGGCAGGAATGGCAGGATGCTCCTCCCTCCCCCCCCCCCCCCCCCCCCGCTACCTGCTAACAATGTAAGCCAATTTGGGTCACCACTGAGGAGAAACGTGGAGTATAAATTGCTTTAAAAATGGCATATACGCAATCCTACTATCTCAGATACAATGTATTGGCATCTCTCCACCCCTGGCAATCTGTTGATGAGGTCCTTTTTATTATGTAGAAAACAAACCTTTTGCTGCATTATTTAATATTGTCAGGCTGAGTTAGGTTATCTAAAGACAGCCCAAGAACAGCAACTGGGTAAAGCAATGTATGAAAAGAGTGGTAAATCACACAGCAACATCTGAATTAGCATTGGGCCAAGTTATGTGCTTTCTGAATTAGCATTGGGCCAAGTTATGTGCTTTCTTCACATGAAGCTCTGTTGTACTCCAGGAAGAAATACAGACTCGGAATCCTATTGCGTCAGTTTGTTTCTGACATTGTGAATGTGGAATTTCTGGTTTTGAGATTATATATGAACTCAGTGGAATTTGAACTTTCTACATTTGTTTGCTTAAATGGTAATACTGCCCTTGAACCAAATTTAAGGGTTACAACTTGCAAGATCTGAAGTGGTCCAGCCAATGATAATTCTAACCTTGCTCAAGAATTTTAATTGATACCAAGATTTATCTCTGAACTGATGGCGGAACATAGGTAACAACTGTAGCAGTTTGGGAGTGGGAAAAGGCATAAGAAGAAAATAGCCAAGGACTCATTAATCTCTGTATCAGCAATCAAATAAATTATAGCAATTGCAGCCCAGGGCCAGATGTGATCTTTGCATTTTGAGAAGAAACTTGAAGAGGACCTCTAAATGCATTCCTTCCTGAAATGTCCATTGAGAAAACCATTGGCACAAATTAACATATTACCAAAGCTACTGTTGCAAGTGCTTCCTCTTGCACAGCAGTGGAACATGAACACAACTATGATTAATTAATTATAATTCATTCATTTGGCCTACACTAGATACAGCCAAAACCATAATTATTGGGAAGTCGAATCTTGAATTAAGAATACTTGCAGCCTTTCTTCCAATTAAAAAAATATTTAAATAAATTACAGATATATACCAAAAATACCAAAAAAGTCTTAATTGCCAGTCTAAATCCCCTTCCATCTTGACTCCATGAACATAGAAAACCCTTCACCAGCAAATGACAATACTATTTCCAATTATACAATTGCCAGTTCCAATCTTTGTATTGCTCTTGACCATAAAAGGTCTACTCTATACGAATCTCTGTTTTTTCTTTTCTTTTTTTGGTATTTTTGTATTTGTGTGTGTGTGCCCATGCCTGGAAGTCATGGTGACCTCTGGGGCATGGAGGATGCTCAGAGAAGTGGCTGGATAGCCTGCCTCTGCCCCCACTTCCTTGGTATTCTCTGGAGGTTTCCAAATATTTGCCAGGGTCAGCCCTGCTTAGCTTCAAAGATCTGATGAGATCGGACTTGCCTTGGCTATCCAGGTCAGGGCACATATCTCTGTTTTTTCTGATAAGCAGTTAATTTCACTAAAAGATCTCCTTTATTTTCAACGAACAGTTTTGTAGTTTAGGGATATCCCCACCCACCCCCAATTGCCTGGCAAAAAACAGCCTGGCAGCAGTAATCATATGTAAGGCAACCTTTTACTGATCTCCAGGGGTATCAGGTAGGTAATTCAGCAGCTGTGTCTCTGATTTATGGGGGGGGGGGGGTTGTTTTTCCAGTTGAGTTCCACCATTTGTTTCCAATAGGTATGCATGCAGGTATGCATGTCCACCACATGAGAAAGAAATCTGCCTTACAGAACCAGCATATGCTAGTACCTGAGTTATAGACCTTTGCCAACCTTAACGGAGTTATCATTTTCAACACGTTTCATCTAAAAGAGAGGCAAACTCTAAAGGTGGTACCATGAGTGAAGATAAATTTCCATGTTAAATCATCTAAGTTGTTACCTTTTTTTGCCTCCTTGCAAAAGTTTTGATCAAGTTTGAGCATCATTTTCTTTTCTTTTTTAAGTTCAAGTTTTTATTTATAGTTTGAAATTACAATGTTCATAACAACAAATGTAGCTACATCAAATATACAATTTAAAATATATTAAATAAACAGTTCAAAAGTACACTTAGGAATATATCATAGTTATCCATCAATATGGTCTCTGTGTTTAAACTTCCACTTCACACAAGGAGCCCATTTCTTAACTATATATGAATCTTCTACCTGCAAGTCTGATTTTTGTATGTCATCTGATATTTTATCCATAACAAAATGATCCCATAGTTTTATATACCGGTAAAGAACTGTGGGAGGATTCTTGTCTTTCCACTTTACAGTTATTATGTTTTTTGCTGCCATGACCATTGTCATAGTAAGATCTTTCTAAATTTTAAAATTTTCCCATAGATTCAGTAGAATTAGTTCTGGAATTACTGGAATTGTAATATCTGTTATGCAAGCAATTTGAGCATCATTTCCAATAAACAAGAATACATTCTGGAAATAAAACTTTTACCATCTGCTAAAAGCAGTTCCTCAAATTCTGTTGTAGGTCTTAAAATAGTATTTTTTGGTATAAGTTCACAAAGGTTGCCTCTAGCTTGGAGATATTCATATACTGAAATACTAGGCTGTAAAATATCTTTGTTACCACTATACAGGACTACTTGGTTATCAATTACCAAGTTTCTGTAATCACTAAATCCTGAAAATTCCCACCTACTCAAAGGGAGACAGTCCAGGCTCATCTCATTAATTGTGTCACTAATTACAGATGCTAAAGGGAAAAAATCTTGGTGACAATTTATTTTTAACTTGATTCTATACATTCAGTATTGCATTTATGATGGTGTTATCATTATTATAGTATTTATTCCTATTTTCTTTCCTCACCCAAGGCCAACTTTTCAGGGGTACCTTTATAAAAGACTGTTCTATAAAGGCTGGTATATTTTCAGCAGTGTTTAATAGCCAGTCTTTCAAACATTTTACTCTGGCAGCTTAGTAGTATAGTTTAAGACTGGGTATCTCCAAGCCACCATTCAATTTTTTATCATACATGTTGCTATACTGTATCCTAGGTTTCTTTTTATTCCAGATGAAGACTTTTAATAATAGCTGCCATTCTCTTAACATCTTTTCTGAAATTTCAGCCAGGAGATTACCAAATTTAAAAAATAATTTAGGAAGAATCATCATTTTTATCATGTTTACACATCCAAGGAAAGATAAATTTAAAATTTCCCAAAGCGGAAACTTTTTTTAAATTTTGGTTGTTACTGGATCACAATTGATCTTTAAAAATCCATCATTATTCTTATTTAACCAGTTACTGAGATACCTAATTTGGTCAATAATCTTCATATCCTATATCCAGCGATCTTTTTTGCATTCATTTAAATGTTTATTAAGACAGATAAGATTTTCTAGTGTTAAGAACATAAGAACGTAAGAGAAGCCAGTGTTGGATCATCCACTGTTGGATCATCCAGTCCAACACTCTGTCACACAGAGTCACACAGAGGCCAAAAACACCAGGTGCCCTCAGAAGGTCCAGCAGTGGGGCCAGGACACTAGAGCCTTCCCACTGTTGCCCCCCAGACTGAAGTTCCTATCTATACTTTGTGGCTAATAGCCACTGATGGACCTCTGCTCCATATGTTTATCTAATTCCCTCTTGAACCTGTCTATGCTTGTAGCCACCACCACCTCCTGTGAATGCCACGTGTTAATCACTCTTTGGATGAAGAAGTACTTCCTTTTATCTGTTCTAACCCGACTGATCAGCAATTTCATTGAGTGCCCACGAGTTCTTGTATTGTGAGAAAGGGAGAAAAGTACTTCTTTCTCTACCTGCTCTATCCCATGCATAATCTTATAAACCTCAATCATGTGTTCTACTGGACTGTTCAATGTCTGTTAAAAAATTACAATATCATCTGCATAGAGGCCAGTTTTATTTTGGATTGCTCTTTTTTTTAAATGCCATCGATTTTTGAAACTGCTAGAGACAACATGGCTTCTGGCTTCTGATTGAGATACAGAGTATGTTGTGCTGAGAGATTTTCAATCCTTAATTGGTTTTTGCCTCGCATATCTCCCTGGACTTATTTGGAAAACCTTGTTGGTATTGTGGTGGATAGTGAGGACGATATGGTTGCAAACCTTGTCCTGATACACCAAAAGATCGGGCTGTTTGTTTATTCTTCTTCATTTGTTGAAGAAATTCATTTGTTGATTCAGAAAACAATGAATTGCCCTCGAATGGAAGATCTTCAATATGGTTTCGCGTGTCCTGTGGCAGTACTGTAGACCTCGTCCAAGCATGTCTGCAAATTGCAATAGAAAATGCGAGACCCCTAGCTGATGTTTCAGCAGCATGTTTACTAGCATTCAACTGTTGCTTACTGAGTTTCAAAGCCTCCCCATGCAACACCCTAGCTAGGGAGTGATCCTCATCAGGTAGTTTTTCAATAAACACTGAAAGTTTCTCATTCACAAACATTTGGTAAACTGACATAATGGCCTGATAATTAGCAATCTTTAGATTAAGCGCAGCAGTTGCATAAAACTTTCTGCTGAGGACATCAACTTTTCTACCTTCCTTGTCATCGGGGGTGGTATGTTGTCCACCTCTATACCTGCCCTGCATCTCCTCCGCTATCATTGATGATGGAATAGGATGCGTAAACAAAAACTAGCAATTGTCAGGATGGTTCTTGTATAGATTCTCCACTCTCCTTGATATAGCCGGAAGAGAGGAAGGGTTTTTCCATGCCTCTTTAATGATGTCTACTATTTCCTCAATAAGAGGGAAACACCAATTGTGGTTTATTAGGGTAAAGCTTTCCCATTATTTTCCCTTTTGGCTTTGCCTCAATTGGAATCGCCTCTAAATCCAGAGCTCGTGCTATTCTCAGCATCTGATCAGTAGAAATCCTTAGATTCTCTGCAGGGGAAAATGTATCTTGATCCCCAACTGCTAGATCTGGGGAAGTTTCTGACTGGACCGACACACTCACCAAAGATCTGTTGTCGTCTTCTCCTCCTTATGTGAATGGAACAGAACGGTATGGAGGTTCCCAATCAAGACTACTGTGAGGGGAATAATCCTGTCCCTCCAGCATTGGTTCCGACACAGGGGATCGCCCTCTCCTGGCATGCCCCTCAATGCAAGTAGCTTGGCTATGTGTAACTACCACACACTCCCGATCTCCCCTGGATGGCAAGCAATGACGATGTCTGCAGCCAGCAGATGAAATCGGGGAATTCGAAGCTCGTCTCTTTCTCTGTTCCGGTGTAGCAATTGGTGACATAATGATTGGTGATGGGGTACCTGACCCAATGTCTCTGCTCAGAACAGGAATTTCAAGCTGTCCCCTCCATTCCTCCGTTGTAGGAGAACGATCATGCACCTTCTTAGTGTGCTTTTTTTTCTCCTTACGGTTTTTTGCGGGAGGTACTGACTGTGCACTTTCCGGAGCTGAGGTTTGATTTGCCACCCGCTTTACAGCTGTGGTCGACTGAGGCACAGATCTAAATGAGGTGACAGAGGGTGCCTTCGCACTCTGATTTAAAAAGGGTGAAGGTTCAATTGAAGAAGCCGACTTCTCCTGGGCAGATGATCTTACTGCCGGGATATCAGAAGCGGCTAATGCTTTCTGCCACAGCGCGGCCTTCAGTCTTGCTTCCCTGTCAGATTGTGTTTTATGAGTAAACTTTTGACAAACGGAACAATTAGTCACATTGTGTTGTTCCCCAAGACACAGCAGACAAACTATGTGATCATCCGTTTTTGTCATTTTTGAGCCACAATCGGCACATTTTTTTGAACAAAGTCATACTGACAGAAATAATATCACTAAGAATACTGTGAAGAAATGTTCTTCTCAAGCGGTGGCTAAAAGAGAACTGAGGGAGTGTGTGGAGCCCCTCCCCCAGATCAGGTGACCGTTGGGGAAATGGTACATTGATGTCTGTTGGGAGGGGCTACTCCCACTCTAATTTTATGCTATAAAGTATTCTTCTGGTGGCTGGCCTGTGGCTGCACAGTTCCCAAGTGGGACTGCACAAGACAACATTGATAAACTGTCACTTCCTGACTCTTGTACAGGTTTCTCAGAAGACATGTGAGGTGGTCTGGTACTTCCATCTCTTTAAGGACTTGCCACAGTTTGTTATGATCTACATAATCAAAGGCTTTGGCGTAGTCAATGAAGCAGAAGTACTCCCTTGCTTTCTCCATAATCCAACGAATGTTGGCAATTTGATCTCTAGTTCCTCTACCTCTTCAAAACCCAGCTTGTACTTCTGGCAGTTCTTTATCCATGTACTGCTGAAGCCTAGCAGGGCACAGACTGAGCTAATTAGTTAATTGCTCTCAATGTTAAATTGATCTTGGATGGAGAATAGAATACCAGTCATCTTACATAAAGAGGTTGTTGCAGCTAGGCAAAGTTTTGCAGATAGATATGCTTGTGAAAGTGTCAGGCAGTCCTCTAAACTTTGTTTGGGGAAAAAAACTACAGGTGTTACTGACGAATGATGTTATGATGTTTTCACCCACCCTCACAGTGTTCCCCTTTATCTTCTTTTAGGATGAGCAGCCCCTTTTTCATCTTTGTTTTTCTCTGGCTGACCCACCCAGTTGGTTGAATGTATGTTGTTAGGTGCTGACCCAGCCTAGGAAATTGAGAGGAGAAGCTAAAATTCTTCTTTTTGTCTGTGTTTGGAAATGGCACATGAGAGGCTGATGGTCGTTCAAAAATAACAAACTGTTTTATCTAGCTATATGGGAAAATGGTCCAGTTGGAGTCAGGTGAAGGACTTATGAACAGACAACAAGAATAATGCCAGCTAATTTGTCACAAACAAGTAACTATTTCCATTATTCAGACAGGTCTTTAAAACACGAGGAGAGAGATTTCTTGGCAGTCTCTGCCTAAGTACACAAGCATAAACTTCTTTGTCTCACAGACACTTAAGTTGGTGAAGGCAGGAACATTCAAACAAATTCCCATTTCCTTCCTTATCCACAGTCTAGGGGTCACCCCTGTCTTTTAGGAGCTATTTTCTTCAGTTTTGTTAGGGGTGGGCTAAGCTTCCAGCTTACTCAGAATCCTTCTTGATCCTCTTCTTCAAACTGGATAGGATCACCCCCATTTTCTAGGAGAAATTTCCCTCAGGGTTGAATGGGTATCCTTGATCCTCTCACACCCTTAGCCTCCTTTCCCAGAACTCTCTGTTCTGAAATGTCAACTCTTAACTGCCTCTCCTGATTCTCTTAACTGAAAAATTCCATTTGAATCCCCTGTCACTCAAGGTTCTCAGACCAGGCTACAGTATTAATCATTTACTGTCCGCCATAGATGTATTTCGCCAACTAAGGAAGTTTGATTAAAACACAGTAGGCAGAGTCCATTACATCAAACATTTATTTTAGCTCTCAAGCTTGTGAAATGTGAAGTAACAGTCATGCAGGAATGGACTTAATGATATTTTGTTGAACTGGTGGTTTTTCATTTGAATTTCATCTCTCAGGGTGTTCTCAGGATGACAGAGTAGCCTGGCCCTATGCTTCTGTGAGTTAGAATGGCATATTTTGGATTTTAAAAAAATACTTGATAATTAGGCATTTTAGCCCTTCATCAGCTGGCAGCATCTCACTTGATAGCTTGTTGGTGGGTATATCCTAACAAGCAAGTGGTCCTGATTAGGATAATAAAGTAATAAACAGGGTTCCAAATGGTTAACTAGCATTAAGTGACATAGAATTAAAATGATGGAAATAATTCCAAGGTGTTTAGGAATCAATCTAACCTCATTAACATTGGCCACACGGCAGAGACTGAAACAAAATGGGCTGAGGTGAGATGGCGGTAGCAAACTCGTGTGGAGTGATGATGATGGCATTAAATTAAACTGGTAACTAATCAATTTGACCAGTAAGAGCACTTGAGCCAAGCTAGAAATCAACCTTGGGGAGTACCGTTAAATGTCAGCTGTGAAGGAGACTGAGTAGAGTGGCAAGACTGATCTGAGCAAAAAGAGGAAAACTAAATTACCTAAAACTGGAGGGCTTCAATAATGCAATAGATCTTGGGGGTGGGAGGTATCCAGAGATGAAAGATCACAGTCTTACTGACAAAGCATGGAAGGAAAAGGTAAGGATCCTGGAAATCCTAAGCACAGTTACGCCCTTCTAAGCCCACTGACTTCAGGAAGAAAGTACCACCAATGTATTATTTAAAATTAATCCAAGGAAACAGCGTGTTCGTACTTCAGAAGCAATTCTGTGCAACAGCTCTGTTGTATTAGTTCAGCCTGATTGACCTGAGGTATTAAGCCTAATGAAAGCGAAACTTGAAAGAGGGTAATGTATTTGTCCTTATCAGGTGTGGGACATGCGCTCACACATGGGCTCTTTAAACTTGACCACTGCCATGTAGTTATGTAGCAAGGCACTATCTCCAGGTATGTATTTACTTTGCAAGAACAAGGGAGCCTTGGATCACAGTCCCAGTGATAAACCCTTCCACCATGTTAATGGAGTGCTGCCTAAATAGCACAGGGGAATAGTGGTTTTCATAGATTTTAGTAGGTTTCCGGAAAGAATTCGTGGGGGAGCCAGGTGTCACTTGGTTGGAAACAATACACCCCTTACAAATGATGTGACCATGTAAATTGGTACAACTTGGCTATTGATTTATTTGTTATATTTATATCCCGCCATCCCCACAAGCAGGCTCAGGGTGGCTTACATTGCTTGGCAACCTGCCCCATGTACACATAAAACATATGAAACATTTAAAACCATTTAAATCACTCAGAACAATTTACAATTAAGATGCTCGTGATATTAAAACAAGATGGCATACTGTATAATACAACAACTATGAATGTACAGGAGGAATTACGGCTGTTCAAAGAGATGAGAAAGTTGTAGGATACATTGCAGTAATAAGGAAATTTGGAAAGACAATGCAGGTGAGTGTGTATATAATTATGATAATATTACAGTAAGGCTAGACTCCTCTGAACTCAGGTGGAAGGGACTGGAAAGCCTGGTGCTCTGAGAACATAAATACAGGAGTCATACAATAAAACCTAGCTGAAATGAGAAAACTGGAGGAATATCCAGGTATATGATCTATCAAAAGCAGCCAACTGGGAGTGATGGCACTTTCTGTATGTCAAAGTACCTAGTCTAAGCAAAAGGAATAAACTACTGAAATCACTCTGGATGGAAATACCAAGCCCCAAAAGTAACGGGAAATCCCATCCTTAGACCTGATGTAGGCACAGATAGTTATTATCCTATGCTTATTCAGCAGGGAGGAAGTGTGCAGGAGAGACCTTACTCCATGGTGCCAAGAGTGTAGCAATTGTATTAATGTCCATGGCAACCCTACCACAACCAACCAATGGATCCCCCATCACAGGCTGGTGGAAAGAGCCAACCCTATTGGCTGCTAATCACCTGACATCAGGATGCTGCTGCCCATCTGTAGAAAACCACAGTAGAGGAAACAACGGAAGCACACCACCCTCCACTATGTTGTTACTGGGAGGAGCCCAGGTGAATGTACTCCAGGGTGTTGCACATTTGCAACCATTTTCCCTTGTCAGAATCAAAACAAGGCATGGGGGCCCTGCCCTGTATAGCCCAGGTAAGCCTGACCTCGTCACATCTTGGAAGCTAAGCAGGGCCAACCCTGGCAAGGAGTTGGATGGGAGACCCCAAATATCAGGGCCGGGAGGCAGAGGCCATATCTATTATTTAATTTTTTTGCTATAGGATGTAGTAGCCAGTATTCCCTCTAAGCTGAGTTAGTGTGAGCTAGCTCACAGTTTTTTAGCCTCCAGCTCATGCATTTTTGTCTTAGCTCAGGAAGGGTGGCTCCAGAGCAAACTGGTTTCTACAGTAGCCAAATCACTTGCTCACAACCTTAATGCCAGTAGCTCACAAAGTCGAATTTCTGCTCACAAAACTCCACAGCTTAGAGGGAGCATTGGACTGCTTTAAATTACCTGACAAGGAATTAGACAAACTCACTGAGGGCAGGTACTGACTTCATGTCCTGGAAATGGGAGGGGGACCAGGGGACCCCAGGTCTGATGCAGCAGGTTATTTCTTAGGTCATCCTAAATATATAGTTTGCAAGACATATGATCTGAATGAATCTAGGGTAAAGTTATTCATACAAGGGGCAAAATTACTGCACACATACTTCAGAGCAGACACTTTAGAATGACACTGGAATATACTCACAGTCTCTGGAATGAGATAGGCAGTTGTCAAGATAAAGGATATCTGTATGATAAAATTATGAAATAATTCCTCTTAACATATTTTTGTCTTCAGTAGGTGTACAAGTTCAAGTTTTTACCACAGCCTAAAGTTAATTGAAAGTGCTCCTGACTAATTAGAATGTTCTTAATTCATGTGTCCTATCAGCTCAGAATGAGAAACTGTAAATTAATTACTATAATCTTACCTGTGCAGGAATTGGCAGCTATAATTCAACATAAACAAAGTATATATAGGTAAAGTATATAGGTAAAAGTCTCTGTCTGTGCTTCTGCAAATATCCTCCAATTTGTATAAATACCTCAGTGGAATTCCATTTCTCCGCAGCTTTCTAATGAAAGAGGGGAATCCCCCCTCCCCACAGACAGACTAGTTAATTGGTCATCTACTTATGTCAAAGGAACATCTGAAGGTCCATTTAGGTGATGATATCAGAGGGGCAAGAACGGTCAAAGATCTTTTCAGAAATCATCTCTGCTTCTTTCCTAACCCCCCACCCCACCCTAAATAATTGGCCAGGGACAATGCTCATGTAAAATTTCCAGCCATTGCTTGTGTTGGTTGCTCACTGTGGTTAGTCTCTGCTATGTTCTGCATCCATTCTGACCAGTAAAGATGGCCTTCCCCCAAGCACAGCAAAGATTCAGGCGGAAAAAAATATAAAGGATGTATCCTTGCCTGCTTGCCCCTCCACCCAAATTTGTGTCTGAGAGTTGGTGAACCCTCAGAATGTTGTAGAGGGAAAAGTGAGGAAAGTGGCCAAAAATTTCTCACATCCTTCTGCAGGTAGAAGGTCTTTCTGTGTGGCAAAAACAAAGCTGGGATCCAATCCTAAACTGTATATTAGTAGAGGTGTACACCATATGTCCTAAACTTATTAAGACATTCTGCTTGAGGGAGTGGGGGGGAAAGAGAGAGAGAGAGAGAGAAGCATGGGTATATGTGCAACAGAGCTAAGTGAAGTAGTAATAACCCAAAGAGATTTGAGACTTATCGACAGCAGTGACATTTCAAGGCCTTTACCTCTTGGTTCAACTCATTATGATAAAAGAAGGCAGAATGGCTTGATTAACATTCAGGGAGGCCCTGATCTCAAAGAAACATTCTTTCTTGAGAGTGGAGTCACAAAAGTCCTCAGATTTCAAGCTGAAAGGAGATGAGCTTCCTTTATGGAGACAGATACACAAAATAGAGATGCCCACTTGCTCATATGCTAGGAAGGGGCATGACAGATGACTATTTGGGCCAAAAAGGTTTTGGGATGTGTGCCTTGATTTGATTGGAGAAAAAGGCACACATGGGAACTCAAAACCTACTTTCATGACAGGAAGGGTTAGAAAGTCTGGAGGATACCCTATCAAGAGGTGCAGGAGCCAAGGACAAGGGGAACAATGGAGTGAAGTCTGTCTTGACAAGCCTGTTCTAAAAGTCCTTGTGGGCTTGCATCCATTCCAGAGAAGAGAATGCCAAGGTAGCAGCAGTGCCTGTACAGTTTAGCGTTCCCCTGAGTTTCTGCTATCAAAGTCCTTAGAGCAAGCAAAGACCCTAGTTAAAAAAAGGACATTGGATACCAAACAGCAAACTTCTTGGCTCCATGAAAATGAGATATGTTGTAACCCCAGCAGCCTACTTATCATCATTAGAGAATCCGTCCCATTGCAGGGCTTTCTCCATGCCTAAATGGAATATGTTCCCCTCTGTCGTTGTCGAGGGACATTACAAAAAGATTCCAGTGGTTGAGAGGGTCTGCCGTTGCGGAGCAAGCACAGTTGAGACAATTGAGTCAATGTTAATGCAGAATCAAAGGTTAAGACAGATTCAGACAGCAGTCGCCTCTGTATTTTTTCATCATTTATTCCACAGACTAACTGATCTCTTAACATTTATGTCAACACGGTACCATAACTGCAGTTCTGAGAGAGCTTCCTCAGTTCAGCTACAAACTCCCCTATAGACTCCCTGGACTTTCTGGATCGTGAATTAAATTTAAAACGCTGCACTATCCCATTAGGAGCAGGGTTAAAGTGGGCCTGCAACAGATTTACTAACTCTCCCAAAGTTTTACTACTGGATTTTTCAGGTAGTCAGAGATTTCTCATTAATCTATAAGAGGAAGGCCCCACACTGATGAGCAGAGCTGCTCTCTTTTCTCCTCCTCTGTGACATCATTTGCAGTGAAAAAAAAATGAGTGAGAATTTCACAGTTGAAAAGTACTGGAGTCGGGAGGCCGGTGGAGTGAGTTTCAGCATGATCAAGTTTATTGTAGGTCAGGAACAAGCATACCTGAGGTGGCCCGGGGGTCAGTTTATATGCACAGAAAAGCCTCGCCCCCATCCACACCCACACTGTGGGATAGGTTAATCTTCCCACCAGAGATTACATTGGTTCATTTGAATATGCTAAGCCCCTGTTAGGTGGATCTTTAGGAGCCTGGGTGCTATTGTTCTTTTACCTCAAGCTTGTACCTTTTCCAGACCATGCGGTCAGACTGCATGGCCAGCGCCATTACATGTTTGGTCACATCAAAGAATCATACAAGTGTACCCATAGAGAATCGCAGCCTGGTTGTCTGTGGAATTGCATCCAGGACATAACGACAGTATTCCTCCCAAGTTTGTTGTTGCTGATCATATTGTGAAACAGTCTGCACAGTGGCAGCCACGTTCTCCCAGCTTCATGATTACTCACAAAGCAAAAGCAACACCCTTCTGCAGCTACTTGTTTGTAAGGATGCCTTCAGTTCATCCTCATTGCCATTTGTAGTGTTGTGAACAATAGGACATATCATTAAGTTGCTTCAATTTAAGAAGGTTTTTTTTAAAAAAAATCGTTCTCTGACGCATTCTGACCCTTCTTTTAGTCGGCCTCTCAATCAGCTTGCTCAGCCACTCGCTCACATACAGGAACCCTGTAGGGCCAAAACGAAGGACATGTGAAACAGAAATTTGCCCCTAGATGCTCTTTGTATACCTTACCATAGATCTGATGCTGCAGTCCTGTCTATAGCAAATCTCTGAACACCAGTACCCGGGGGGGGAGGGGGGGGGGCTCAGCCTCTCTGCCCTGTTTGTTCAGCCCTCCAGATTAGCCTCTGTGTAAAACAGTATGCTGGCCTAAAAGAATCACAAGTCTGATCCAGCAGTGTGGGTCTGATCCAGACCATGTTGGTCTGAAGCAACAGAACAAACTTGGAGTCCAGTGGCACCTTTAAGAGCAACAAAGTTTAATTCTGGGCATAAGCTTTCGTATGCATGCACACTTCTTCAGATACATTGAAACAGACTTTGCCAGCCATTATATATGGGTAGAGAAGAACCTCCCACCCACTTTCTGTCTATCTATATGCCACCTACCCTCTCTACCTATATGTAATGGTTGGCAAAGTCTGTTTCAATGTATCTGAAGAAATGTACATGTTACATTCTTAAATAGGTCCCCCCATCTGAAAACTAAATTTAAAATATCGCTCCAAAGAGCCCCCAGTGTGCATCTGATAAGACCTTTCCTTCTCTCTCCTTTTCAAAATGCCCTAGATCCTGTTCCTGGTGATAGCTACATAAAAGGCATTACATTTAACAGGTAAATCACTATATCTTCCCATCATTGTAGCTTCATATTGCCTTATTAATTTTTTTCTCCTGTAACCATCAAAGACAAACCTTTTCACCCGGTATCTTTGTAGCATACTTTTGTAAACTCACTAGACATAGAAAGACACTTTATCCATATTTAAAGAATCAAAATATTTCTATGAGAGGCAGGAGGTAGGCTGCCCAGTATTACTGACTAGTGAGGGGGAAATATATGCATTTGTAATTGTACCATAAAGACCAAAAGTAAGTTCCAAGAAGAATATTAGATTAAAAAATGAAGGCTGCAATTCTACATATAATTACTTGGATACAAATCTTATGGAAAGCAGTGTAATATGCTTCTGAGTAAATATACTTAGGCTCAGTGTATTGATGTGAAAGAAAAATATTTCTGTTTGGGGAAAGTTTAATGTGCAAAACAGAATTTACCATTACTTTGGCTTTTCTTTGCTACCCAAATATTTGTGTTTTCAGGTGCCACCACTGAAACCACATCCCTAGTAGAGATTTGCTTTAGCATTATAGAACAGATAACATTATACTTCCTGTTGGGAAGACTAGGACAGTTTATGCAGTTGGCTATCATGAGGCAGAAATTCTTCAGTTCACTTCAACCATTCATTTACAGGTCCCAGGGAAGACTCTGAACTTCCAGTCAATTGATTGGATTAGCAGCTCCTGGCAGGACTGGAGGCGCTTCTCTCATTTGCCCCCAACAAACATTCATGCAAATACTAGCACAATGGTTATCTCTGGTGAAGGAGTTTTATCTTTAAAAAAACATCCTAGCAAATTATGGATAACCTGAAAATAGTTGGCAAGGTGCTAGAACGGTCTAGAATCTGTTGGTCATACAGGAACAAGTCAGATGTTTCCAAAGTACTTTTCCAATTAGAATAGAAGTTTGGATCTCTCTCAATATTTGTGATGATGTTTTACACTTCAAGTTTTATTGTGTTAACTATATATTTGTATAAGTGAAATGTTGTTACCCACCCTAAGCTCGCTTCTGGGAAGAGCAGGCTAGAAATGTGAAGAAATAAATAAATAAAGCATAATTTGTACTATGAATAATAAATAATAATAAAACCAAGGCAAAATCCTCTAACCCAAATCATCCAAATGAAAACCTCTCAGGTTCTATTATCTATTCTCATATACATCTAAATCAGACAACAATAAAATCATAATTTTCAAAGCCACAACATTTATTTGCTTCATTTACTTCTCCTCAATGGGGACTATTAGCAGCTTAAATAAATCCTCATTGCCTCCATTTTATCTTTACAACAACTCTCTGAGCAAGGTCACTCAGCAAGTGAAGAGAAATGTACTCTGTACATTACTTTCAGTAAAAGAAACCAGTATATTTCCACAGGAGAGTCTTTTTGCAATAGCTGATGGTTTAGAACAGGGGTGGGCAAACTGTGGCTCGGGAGCTGAATGCGGCTCTTTCACATATATTATGTGGCTCCCAGCAGGGCGGCTGGGGAAGCTAAATATCATTAGCAAACAAATATCATTGGACAAATTAATATCATTATCAATATCTGCTTTTACCCCTTTTGTTATTATTTCTGGCAGTCTCATTTAACGTTAATAAAAAGCAAATTTGCTTATTTTCCAATAAAAGCAGGTAATATTTGCTCATGTCTTGCGGCTCTCAAACATCTGATGTTTATTCTATGCGGCTCTTATGTTAAGCAAGTTTGGCCACCCCTGTTCTAGGTGGCTCTTACGCTGAGCAAGTTTGCCCACCCCTGGTTTAGAATAAGAATGAAAATCCTTCAGACAGCTTTTGATTATTTATTGGGGGGGGGCTTATATGCCTTCATGTCCACAAGAATCTCAACCAAGGGGACACCCTTTTTCTCTATGGCTTCATTCCCTTCTGTACATGTGGACAGCGGAGTGTGGGGCCCAGGAAGGACAGGAGGAGCCTGAGTTCAACTGATACCCAGAAGTAGTGAGTCATGCCAAAGAGGAAAGGAATGCAGGGCTGAATCCACCCTGAGAGGGATTCAACTGAGGGCCATTTCACCCAAAGACCCCAGAGCTTTCTCCCAACTCATCTGATCATAACCCGTGACCCAGAGTTTCCAAAACAATTAGCAACAGGCCAAACCCAGAAATTTCTTTCCTGTCTAAAAAACTGGAAAGGAAGATCCCAGCACTTCCCCAATCATGGCAAATACCCATGAATGCATGCTTATCTGACTTTCAGATCTCGTTGACCAATAAAAAAAAACTTTTATTTTTATTAGGAAAGGCTCAAAATTACCTCTCCAAAATGAACTGTGAATCCATGAATATACCCAGCAATGTACTCTGTCCTCCCTTAACCTATCGTTGGAGACCAGAGAGGATGATTCCCCCCCCCTCCCCAGTGCAGCACATGAATATTTTGTTGATTGTTATGTCACTGTATCGAACTGTTGATAGGAAAACGTATAATTTTATTAGGCTGCTGAATCTCTCTTTCCCCTTTCTCTCCCCCCCCCCCCCCCACCCTTTCATGCAGCATCCGGAACGCATGACTTCATCTGCTTTATTAATTTGGACCTTGGGAATGCTGGCTTTCTATCAAAACCTAGGAGAATGTGCTGAGCAAACACCAACAGAATGGACTATACTGGAGCTTAGATTTACAGCTCCCTTATATGCAAGTAAGCTTCCCGAGAGCTTTGTTTTTATGAGATCATCTTTAATGATACAGCTTTGTCTTCTTTGGCTAATTGGATTAGACACATAGGGCATCACTAAGGCACAGATAAATACTTTTAAAACCACGGACCTTTTTAGTAACCTTCCAGAGACATAGGCTGCTGAAGCTCATTTTTAAATTGCAGATTCACAACCATTAACTCTGACAGTGATCAGGGTTGTCCTTGGATGTCATTCAGCTCAGTTCCCCCAGAGATTTAGTTGCAAGTTCCATGCAAAGGGAGAAAATGATTCCTCTTTAATCAACATGCAGCTGCACCCCAAATATGACTTCAAGGTGTTGGTTGTGTGTGTGCATTTATACCCTCCATGGATCATCATTACTGTATATGTTTATACCCTTCAGTTGTCAAAAGGGTATGCTTTTTACAGTTGTACTGCAAGCGCACAAGAATCTTGAGGAGGCCTGGGATGGTATTGTCAGGTGGCCGTTGTTCTGGCCCTGTGAAGATATTTGCTAACTGCCTTTGGTTAAGCCTACTGCTAACAGCTGTAAACAGAGCTATATTTTGTTATTCTCAGCCTCCTAAGGAAGTGGAGTATAAGCCCCACATGTTGCTGATTATTAGGCCTGGCAAGCATGACTCAGCAAGCTAAGTTTTTATATGGGTGCAAGAGGGCTCACCGAGTGACAAGGTCCTAGGCATGATCACTGCTGTTAGTGTTGGAATATGCAAGGTCTATCGTGCATGGATAAAGAAAATGTCAAGAACATCCTGCAGGGGGCAGCAAAGGGGACAACTAGTTCGCATAGTGAGATTAGGGACTTTCTACTGTTTTCAAATAGTCTCTTTCCTGATTGGCTCAGTTAGGGCTTTTTCCCACTCCTGCTGAGAACTGCTCATTACTGACTCCCTGCTAGCTAGTTAGGCAGTTAAACTTCTCTTTCTCTCTCCTCTTTCTTACAAGGTTTGTTCTGTTCTTAACCAATTTTATTCTTTAAACAGCTTGTACTCCACTTTACTGTATATCTAAACTCTGCCAACAGTAAGAAGCCCCCGGTAACAGAAGGGATGTAGAGTTGCCAGCCTCCAGGTGGAGTTCCCTAGAATTACAACCAATCTCCAAGCTACAGAGATCCATTCACTGGAGACAATGGCAGTTTTGGAGGGTGGACTCTCTGACATCACATCCCTGCTGAGCTTCCTCCTCTAAGAGGGAAGGAAGATGTTTCCAATATTGTCTTTGGTTGCTTTTATTAAAATCAATCCTAGGATTTGACAATATCTTGCCTCTATGAGCTGACTGACCTCCCACATTCCTAAAATAACCCCCTGCCTCTGTCACAACAACAGTGCCATCCAAAGAAGGGTGTTACACTGCTAAGTCCGTGAACTTGGAAGTGTGTGACTACTTATGATGGCACTGTTAGAGCCCTAGCATTGGGGACCCTAAGGTGGAGTGGGCTCAACCAGTGCCATCCTAAGCCTTGTAATGATAATTCATTTCTTCGAATACACTGGAACTAACAAAACTAACTAAACTAACAAAGACCAGAAACCCATGAATACAATGATGAAGAATTAGTAGAAATAGCTTGTGAATATTTGTCAGACGTTCCAGTCTGAAGAGTGTTGTGCAGGATGTCTCTGGTGTCAGTTCAGTATTCAGGACACCTCCAAGTCCTATCACTGAGAAGGACTGACTCAGATAGGAAATTTGTTTGGACTTGGAGGTGTTTTGTATACTGAGCTGACACCAGAGATGTTTTGTGCAATATCCTTCATTCAGATTGGAACATTTGATAAATATTCACCTGTTATTTTTGTAAATTCTTCATCAAAATATTTACGGGTTTCTGGTCTTTTGTCTGTTAATGCAACAGACAAAATGCAAAGGTGCTGGGGGGGAAGGAGGCAACCGTGGGAGGGCTTCTAGTGTCCTGGACATCCTGAGGGCACCTGGTATTTTTGGCCACTGTGTGACAGAGTGTTTGACTGGATGGGCCATTGGCCTGATCCAACACTGGCTTCTCTTATGTTCTTAACAGACTTTGCCAACCTATGGGTAAAGAAAAGAACCTCCCACCCATCTTCTCTCTATCTATATGCCACCTTCTCACTCTCTACCTACATGTCATGGTTGGCAAAGTCTGTTTCAATGTATCTAAAGAAATATACATGCATTCAAAAGCTTATACCCAGGATTAAACTTTGTTGGTCCTAAAGGTGCCACTGGACTTAAACTTTCTTCTGTCACTAGGTACTTACAATCCACAGAACATCTGGTCTTGGTGGGTTGCTTGGTGCCCACCTGCACACCTGCAAGTATTTTCTAGCATCATCCCCCTCATCATCCCTCATTGCAAATGCACCCACAAGCTAGTGTGCTGCTCTCGGCAACCAGAACCATGCCAGCCCGAGATGGGTCCCAAACAAAGGAACAGCTTCCCTTTTCAGACGCCTCCTCACACGGACTCCTAGGGCCTTAGCCAATCTGGGTGCTGAGTCCAGGGGCTCAAGGCCACCAGAACATGGACCCTCTAATGAAGAGGTGTTAACACATCAAAGAGCTATCTTGTTTCCCCTTTATGTTGTAAATGATGGTCTCCATCCAGAGAAGTGCATGTTTCCCATATTCTCCCCATCTCAGGGACACCAGTGCACCCTTCCAGCACCATATGTCTCACAGCATATCTTGCCCATGTCCCTTATCCCACTACAATTTCATTAGCATTTTTTTAAAAAATCCAAATATAACAGTACTAAAATACTAAAACACAAGTAAAAGTTGCATAAAGAAGCTAAATACAGCAAATCCAGCAGCTTATCAATGATAAAGAGCAGAAAAAAATAAACAGGGAAATAAGATAACCGCAGAGGCACCAGCTAAACTCAAACAGCAGATCCTCTGACGCACGTAAAAAAGCCAGTTCTCTCACGGAAACCGTTAAGCCCAGGCAAACAACCAAGTCTTGTTAAAACTGGCGGCCATAACAATTTAACAAAAGCATTTGTAGTAATAAAAATATATATTTCAAATGTGCTATCAAAATGAACATCATGGTTCAGGGCTTAAATGTCAGTTTGACACTGGGCCACAACAGAACACACACAAATGTTCCCTGGTTTTTTTGTGTCCATGGTAGCAAACTTTCTTTCTTTCCAGCCCCTTTTTTGTTGAAGGAGACAAGATCTTGAACAACCCTAAAACATAGAATAATGACACACAATGTTGGCAAACAAAGTGAAAATACAAAGTTTTACCTCCTAGCGAGAGGTGGTTCTTGTGGGCAAGAACAGGTGCGATTTTTTAATTATTGTTTCCTAAATATAGCAATAACCTATAGTTTTATAATGTAGTAAAACCTCAGTTAGTTCTGACTCACATATACAATCCTTGGACTGAGATCCTACATGCGGCACAATCATTTCCAGCTGTCCAAGGACCGGGGGGGGGGGGGCGCTTTGAGTCTCAAGCTGCCATGCCTCTCAGCCACATGAAAAACTACTTTGAACACTGAGTGAACTTTCAAAAGCAATGTGTTTTTTTAGCCTGGGAATCTGTGGATCTAAGAAAAAGGCAGGGATCTTATTGGAGCATGTCCAAACTCTACAGCACACCTGAAGCAGCTCTTTGGATCTCTGTCCTCTAATGCAAGCACATAAGCTTTGCATGAAATGATGGGTAGAAAACACTATAAAAACGTTTTGGATTCATACTAGCAACAATCAAATATTGGTGGAGCAGCCACACAGAAGAGAGAATAAAATATTTTAAATTCCTGGATTCCAGTATCAGGTGTTTGAACGGCTGATGCAGGTATGAGGCAGCAGTTTTTCAAGAACACCTCAGCAGAAAGTGAATACAGTGATAGGCCATACAGGATAAAGGCTGCCATAATACCCTATTTGGGCAAGGTATTGGAGAGGGAGGTGGCGTCCCAGTTGCAGAGCTTCATGGATGACACCTCCATGCTAGACCGGTTTCAACCTGGCTTCCGACTGGGTCATGGGACGGAGTCGGTTCTGGTCGCCCTCACGGATGACCTCCGAAGACATCTGGATCGAGGCGGCACGGCAGCACTGGTGTTGTTAGATCTGTCAGCGGCTTTTGATGTGGTCGACCACCAGTTGCTGATCCACCACCTCGCCGATGCGGGGATACGGGGGCTCGCTTTACAATGGCTTGCCTCCTTTCTCCAAGATCGGGGACAGAGGGTTGCGCTCGGGGAACAGACCTCCCAGAGGCACCCACTGGTGTGTGGTGTTCCTCAAGGGGCAGTTCTGTCCCCGATGTTGTTCAACATCTATATGCGCTCCCTTGGCCAGATTGTCCGGAGGCACGGGCTGGGGTGTCATCAATATGCGGATGACACCCAGCTTTATCTGTTGTTGGGCGGCCAGTCCGGCTCTACCCCAGATGACCTGGAGCGGGCGCTACAGGAGGTTGTGGACTGGCTTAAACTGAGTCGTCTGAAATTGAATCCTTCGAAGACGGAGGTCCTGTGCCTGAGTCGGACCAGATCGGGGTTGGGGCATCCACTTCCGTCCTTCGGTGGGGCGCCATTGGTGCCAGCTCCGAGGGTCAGGAGTTTGGGTGTGCTCCTGGACTCTGCCTTGACGATGGAGGCCCAGGTAGCAGCCACTGCCAAAGCAGCCTTTTTCTTTTTTTCTTCTTTTTTTAAATATTTTATTAAGGTTTTTTTACTACAACATGTAATGATATCTTACATTATTTTTCAAATATACATAGAGAGCCATTCGTTCATTCCAACCAGTTGTATAGTTTGGACCAAATCTCCGTTGTGTCTTTTTTGGCATACACATTCAAAAGAAAACCTAATTTGTCCATTTCCGCCCAGTTTGTTAATAAGCTAATTAAATCTTGTCTCGGGAGCGTCGCTAATTTCCATACTTTAGCCCTTAATATACGGGCTGCAGTCACTATGTAGGTCATTAGTCTCTGATTTTCTTTAGGTAGTCCATCTGGTATCATATTCAACAAAAAGATTGTAGGATCTAAAGGCAGTTCTATTTCTTAGATTTCTCGAATCATATTTTTAACCATTTCCCAATATTCTCTAACCCTTTTACACGACCACCACAGATGAAAAAATGAGCCTATAGTGCTTCCACAACTCCAACATTTGTCTGATACATTCTTGTAACACTTACTTAGCTTGTCTGGCGACCAGTGCCAGTGAAAAAACATCTTATATATGTTCTCTTTATAGTTAACAACTTTTAAAAATTTGACTGACTTCCAAATCTTAGACAATCTCTCAATATCTATGGTGCTACCTATATCTCTCATCCATTGAATCATTGTGGGTTTAATTACTTCCTCCTGCATTTCTAGATTTAATAAATAATTATATATTTTATTAATTAATTTATCATTGTTTTTTAGCCATATTTTATCTAATTCATTAGGCTTCAAGCAGAAGCCACTTTTAACATCATGTTGGTACCTAGAGTGTAATTGCATGTTTTCCCACCAGGACAAATGCAGTCCTAACTCTTCTCTTAGTTGTAAGTCTTTTTTAATGTTTCCTGTGTTTTCTAATAATTTATCATAGCTTACTAAGTTTTTAGTGTTCATCAATGTAGGTTTTGTGAAGGCTTCTAATGGTGAAACCCAGCCAGATATTTTAGGGTAGCATTTATCTTTCACCTCTATCCAGGTATTCATCACAGCCACTCTAAGTTTATGTGTATTAAAGTTAGAATATATTTTGTACTTACCGTACCAGACATAGGCATGCCAACCCATGTACAGGTCGTGTCCTTCCAATGCAAGGGTTCTGGAGTTATTTAGCATTACCCAGTCTTTTATCCACACCATAGTGGCAGCCTTCCCATATAATTCCCAATTAGGTAGCCCTATTCCGCCTCTTTCTTTTTGATCTTGAAGTAGTTTCAATTTAATTCGCAGTTTCTTCAGAAACCATATAAATTTCCTAATTGTGCCATTAAATTCTTTATAAAACTGATCTTTCTTTTTTAATAGCGGTATAGTTTGGGCCAAGAACAGAAATTTAGGTAGGATATTCATTTTGATGGCTGCTACTTTACCCAACCACAACAAGGAAGAGAAGGAAGAGGAGGAAAAGAAAAAGAAAAAGGAAGGAACAAAAAAAGGTAAGAAAAAAGAGGACTCATTAACTCCGTGGCAAATCCAAACAAGGTATCAAGCGAAATCTAGGCCTAGAGGCTCGAAGACAAAAGATGGCACAGAGCAGTAAAGATTTTCGGCTCATCTCAATTAATGTAAATGGCTTGAACGCACCGCAAAAAAGAAGAATATTTCACCAACAATATAAGTTAAAAGCGGAGGTCATCTGTCTACAAGAAACGCACATTAAGAAAGAATATATAAAACATATTAAATGTAAAAAACTGGGGATTGCATTTGTTGCAGCAGATGATAAGGAAAAAAAAGGGGGAGTGGTGACTTATGTAAAAGAATATCTACACCCCAACCTGATCCATGCGTCGGAAGATGGGAGAATTATAGCAATATCAATAATTAGACAAGGTAGGGAACAGGTGATTATAAATGTTTATGCACCTAACGCTAACCAACTACCCTTCTTTAAAGAACTAGCGGAAGTGATGAAAAAAATAAAATATAGGAATTTGTGCTTAATAGGGGATTTTAATGTGGTGGTAGACAGAAATTTAGATAGAAAAAGTATTAGGAAAGTCAGAAAAAAAGGCCAAACCCTACCAAATAGCTTTTATCATATGGCAGAAGAACATGACATTTTAGACGCATGGAGAACAAAATACACAACTAAAAAGGTATTTACATACTACTCCGCACGGTATAACTCGTGGTCGCTCATTGATATGGCATGGATATCAAGGGCATTAATACTAGAGATGAATGATATAGAAATTTTGCCATTAACCTTTGCTGACCATAACCCTGTGGTAATATCATTCAGGGAACTGAAAAAATCCACTAGGTGGACATTGAACAAATATGTGCTGAAAGATCAGGCATTTGTCGATAGTTTAAAGGAAGATATAAGGGATTTCTTTAAAAGAAATCTGCAACCTCAAACATCTGTGCAAGTAGAATGGGACACATTTAAGGCGTATATTAGGGGTAAACTAATCAATTATGTATCTTGGAAAAAAAACCAAGAAAATAAAGAGTATGAATACCTAGTAAGGCAGATTAAACTAGAAGAAGAAAATAGAATGAATACACAAGGGAATATAAAATGCAAACATAGGTTGATCTATAAACAACATAAACTAAATTTACTATTGAGTAGGGAGGTAGTGAAAAGAATACAGTATAATAAGCTTTTCTTTTTCAAGAACGCCAATAAACCCTTGAGATGGCTAGCGTACAAACTAAAACAGGAAGAAGCTAAAAGGTCAATAATATCCCTTAAAAATGTGAAGGGAGATAATAAATATCTCCAGGAAGATTTAAAGCAAATAGCAGAAAATTACTTCAGAGAGATGTATAAACAGGGTGGTGAAAGGGGTGAACAAATCGAGGAATATCTGAAAAATAATAACAAAATAAAATTCTCTGAAGAGCAGAGGAGAAAATTGAGTGAACCTATTGTGATGTTTGAAGTCATAGAAGCCATAAAAAGACAAAAGAAAAATAACTCACCAGGTCCCGATGGATTGCCAGGTGAATTTTACCAAATCTTTGAGGGGCAAATTTCGGTCATTTATAAAGATCTAGTGAAGAATATAGCTGATACTGGAGCCATCCCTGACTCTTGGAACTCAGCTCTAATTACATTAATACGTAAAGACAAGGAGAAATTAGACCAAATCGGGAATTATAGACCAATCTCTCTATTAAACGCAGATTATAAAATCTTCGCGAATATTCTAGTTGATAGGTTTAAAAAAGTTTTGAATCAGATAATCAATCAAGATCAGGCAGGCTTCCTCCCCAAAAGACAACTAAGGGAAAATATTAGAACACTGATTAACACTCTGGTGTATTACGAGGCACATCCTGAAAAAGCCATTGCCCTGATGTTTATGGACGCGGAGAAAGCATTCGATAATTTGTCATGGAAATTTCTGTTAGCCAAATTAAAAGAATATGATCCAGGGAAAAACTTTGAAACCATGATAGAAGCGATATATAAAAAACAATCTGCTAGAGTGAGGATAAATGGAGATATCTCTCTTGAGTTTCCAATTGAGAAGGGTACAAGACAGGGATGCCCCCTGTTGCCCCTTCTCTTTATTTTTGCATTGGAGATGTTATGTGATCAGGTGAGAGAGAAAGGGTCGATCAAGGGGCTTAAGTGTAAGGGACAAGAGTTTAAGATCTGTGCCTGTGCAGACGATTTAATGTTTATTACTGAAGAGCCCTTAGATTCTATACGAAAGCTAACAGAATTAATCAAAGATTTTGGGAAGGTGGCCGGTTTGAGAATTAATATGAATAAAACCAAATTGTTAACTAAAAATTGTTCAGATCAGATGAAAATTAAAATCCAAAATAACACGGGGATTGAGATAGTTAAAAAAATTAAATATTTAGGGATAATATGCACTAACAAAACAAGTTCATTAGTGGAGGATAATTACATCAAATTATTAAAGAAGGTTAAAGAAGATTTAAATAAATGGCCAAAGCAGCCTTTTTCCATCTACGGCTGATTAGGCAGTTGGCCCCCTTCCTCGAATGCAAAGACCTAGCTACAGTGATCCATGCTATGGTCACCTCACGTCTTGACCACTGTAACACACTCTACTTAGGGCTGCCCTTGTTCCAGATCCGGAGGCTGCAGCTGGTGCAGAACGCTGCGGCCAGGCTGTTGATGGGTCTCTCTTTGCGGGACCATGTCAGGCCTGTGCTGCAGTTGCTGCACTGGCTGCCTATTGCTTACCGGATCAGGTTCAAGGTGCTGGTGTTAACCTTTAAAGCTCTTTATGGTCAGGGGCCTGCCTACTTGAGGGACCGCCTTTCCCCATATCGGCCCCAGAGGTTACTGAGGTCAGGCACTCAAAATCGCCTGACTTGCCCCGGTCCGAAAGAAGCCCGTTTGACTTGCACCAGGGCCAGGGCTTTCTCGGTGGTGGCTCCTTACTGGTGGAACGAGCTCCCGGATGACATCAGGGCCCTGCGGGACCTATTGCAGTTCCGCAGGGCCTGTAAGACGGAGCTCTTCTGCCAGGCTTTTAAATAGGAGCCGCCATCGGGTGGAGAACTGGCCTACTAACATCGCCCTGGTCTTGTTGGTGTATCCCTGTGGCCTTTGTTTGCCGGGAAACTCTGAAGTCGCCATCTTTGGAAGCTGTATTGTAATGTTTTAATGGTTTTATAATGTTTAATGGTTTTATATTGTAAACCTTAATGGTATTGTGTTCTGTTAGCCGCCTTGAGCCGGTTCGGTGGCTAGGCGGGATACAAATAGAATAAATAAATAAATAAATAAATAATGAACCTGAAAGATATAATTAAAATGAAAAGTATAAACTAGAGAGTGATTAAAGTACTAGTCAGCTAATTGACTGAAAGGGGCATGTTTGATAAAAAAAATCAGTTTCCAGATCAATTGTAGAATGCCAGTCTTCTCTACTTACTGATGCTGAAGTTCGTTGCATATTCTCTGCTTATGCAACAGGGGAATTTTCCTTCCAAACAGGCAAACTATTAGTTGACTGCTGTTCAGTGCACAGAGAACTATTTGCAAAAGAAAGACTTATCACCAATAGCCTCAAAATGACCAGAGATAATGATTTTTTCTCAACTTTATGAAGAGCTAATGTTGACTCTTTTGCAATTTCCTTCAAAGGCTACTGCTACATATGTTTAAAAATCTTGGCAAGATCAGACTCACGTACCATTAGTGCCTCGCACACTCCTATATGCCTGTCTTCAACAGATAACACTTTAGGCCCCCATCCTTCGAGAAACTGAGGGGAAAAATTGGTCTTCATAGTTTATGCTCTAAGAATTTCCCCATGCCTCCATACCATAGCTATTAAGAAAACTGATTCATGAAAGTTTATAGTCTTGAAATAGGGATGCCAGCCTCCAGGTAGGACCTGGGGAGCCTCTTAAATTACAGCTCATCTCCAGAAGACAGAGATTAGTTCCCTGGGAGAAAATTGATGCTTTGGAGGGTGGACTCTATGATATTGTACCTCACTGAGGTCCTTGTCCTTCCCAGGGTGCATCCCCAAATCTCCAGGAGTTTTTCTAACTAGAGCTGGCAATCCTTCCTTCACCTCCTTCACTAGTGGCCAAGGGGGACCTAGCAACCCTATTCTTGTTGGTATTTAAGGTGCAACCAGACTTGAATTTTGTCTGCTGCAATTAATCTCTTCCCTAGGTTCAAACAAGGCAACTCAAAGGTTCCTTGCCCTGGATATGGAGGTGTACCTGTGATAGAATGTCCATGTGTACCACTAGATCCCTAAGTAAGACCTTCTACATTGTTCTGAAGAGGCTTATGGAATGCTTGGTGGGTTATAAATCATATGGTTTCTTATGTACTGGTTGCCTCCAAAATATAACAATAAAGGAACTACGTATGCTGGAGTTTACCCTGCATCAAGTGTGTCTTACCAGATTCTTAGTCAAAATCTGGATTTTTATAATGGAAACATTGACATAATACACTTCCTTGGGGATTCTTCTTTAAAAGAAGCTTTCTACAGTGCTGGAGTGACCCTAGAAAATTGTTTATCCTTTTACAAAGATGATGAATCAACTGACTAAAAGGGGGGGGGGGGGGCTTGTGAACACTTATTTTCACTGTGTTGCGCACAGCAAGGACAGCTGTCAGAAATGCAAAAAACAAAACAAAAGAACCCCTTGGAAATTACTGTATAAAGAGAGACTTTAAAGTATCCTTTATTTAGCAGCATTGAAGTGCTTGCCAATAAGAAGGGAGGGGGAGGAGAATGGAAGCTCAGATGTGTTTACAAAGGTCAAAAGAAATTTTCCTGAAGTTCAGCCAACTCCTAATACGAGCAACTCATACCAGTTTGATTATACAAGTGGGGGGGGGGGGGAACCAAGAGTTAAGGGGGGTGGGTGGAATGGACAATTTGAAATCCAGCTCTATCCCTAAACATACCTTCCTCTAGGCTTCCTTCTTTCAGGTGCTTAAGCAACACCCCCCCATTCCTTCTTTTACTAAATCTCAGCTGTTCTCAACATTCAGCGCTCTTTGAGCATTTGCTGTTTTACATTCCCCCCCACTCTTTTGCTTAATTTACAATGTCATATTTTTCTGCATCTCCAGGAGACCACCTGAATATGTACAGACCCCAGGCTTGGTTGTAGGTGGACTTATTTGTCTATTATTTATCTACCCAAGGACCAGATAATTTACTATTACGCATAGGATTAGAGCTAATTCTGTCTAAAGTTTACTGAGATATTGTACAAAAATGAAGACAAAACTAACTTCAGAGTTGTATGTCTTGTGTGTTCAAAGTTGCATTGTAAAATTCACTTTAGCCAAGCCTATGCTTTCTGGATTCAACATCATCAATGTATCTAATTCTCAACATGGCCCTATCTGTGCATACTTAAATCTAGAGGCTTGGGGCCATGAATAGACAAGATAGATCTTTCTACAAACCTGAAAAATGGCCTAGATTTGCAGAACAATATAAAATCTGAAAAGGGGTGGGTGCCAGTTTAAATAATAAAAGCCACATCTGTAGCTTAAGAAATAAATTCCCTGTCAGTGGTGCTGTGGCCATTGCTAGGCAACCACAACAATATTGCCCGCCTTCAAACCTTGGATTCTGTCAGAAAAGGGGGGGGGCAGGGCATCCCAGGGCTAGTTTGGCCTTTGAGGAAGAGGACTCAATCTGGCCCGGCCTTGTAGTAACCACTGCATAACTTGCATGACTCTCCCAGGATAGAAAGGGAAGAAGAGGGGAATGATACTGTAAGCCAGTTCGGGAAGAAACACAGGCTATAAATAAAATTTTAAAAATCCGGTAAGAACATAAGAAGAATCCTGCTGGATCAGACCAGTGGTCCATCTAGTTCAGCATCCTGTCTCACACAGTAGCCAACCAATTCCTCTGGAAGGCCAATAACAAAGCATACAGGCCAGAGCCTTTCTTGATGTTGCCTCCTGGCTCTGGGATTCAGAGGTTGATTGCCTCTGAATATCAAGGTTCCCTTTAGTCTAGTAGCCACCGAGAACATCTTGATCATATTCTCCATAATATAATCCTCCAGATATTATTAACCGGCCCCTATCAGCAGGGTCCTTTCGAGCAGGAGCTCGGGGAGTGCAGCTCCGGGAGTTGGTGCCAGCCCCCCCCCCCCCCGCGGGAGAATGCCTGCTTGTGTCATGGCTGCAGCAAAATGACCCCATCCCCTGGAAAGGTCCTTGTTCCTCCGACCAGCCTTCTGAAGGCTTCAGCCACCACTGAAGCTATCCTCCCAGAATAGTGGTGTATTTCTGAGGCTTGGATTCGTAGCTGTCCCCTCTCTGACAGCTCTTTCTTTCTTTCTTTCTTTCTTTCTTGCCTTCTGACATACTTCTGGTGATGTTAGGGGGTGTGGCATATGCAAATAAGTTATGCTAATGAGTTACGCTAATGAGCTCCTGGACCTCTTTTTCTACGAAATGAACCCTGCCTATCAGTGAAGGCAAAAGTGCCGCTGCATAAGTAGCAGCTTACCAATATTTTTTTTAATCATCTTGATGCTTTCATTTGTTAGGCAGGGCAAGTTTCTGACTCCATAGCCCTAGAGCAGTCAAGCAAACATAGCATGCTTTCCCTCAGATCCACCTGCTATAACTCGTAGGCATCTCCAAGAGAAAAGATAGGGTGAGAGAGGGTAATTGTGGGTATCTGTATACTTGAAGAAGTCCTACTTTACATAATTGCATTTTTAAAAAAAATTAAATAATTGCCTTTTTAAAATGAACTTGGATTTCTGGGATAACAGCCAAATATTATTTCCATAAAATTATTGGGAAACCATGAAATGAACTAATTTATTGTGGTGGCCAAGGTGAATTCAGATCTACTGAGGATGATTAAAGTATGTTTTCTAATAAAGTTAATGCCTTAATAATTCTCGATAGTTGTTTGTATAGCAGGGCTATGCAGTTAACTAATGAAATGTCAGATGCCCCATCCTAAGCTATAATAAAGTAACTGTTATGTTGTACAGTCTAAGGGCCAAACTAAGCATTATGTTTTACAAGTCAGGTCTGGTTAATGGCACATGCTGCTCCAAAATGGGGCAAATAACTCTCCCCAGCTGTTTCTATTTGGGAAAATGCTGGGGGGGGGGCACTGTGGTCTCATGCTGAATTGTGCCTCTATGAACTTTTTAAATGATGTTCCCTGCAGCTGCTGTATGACTGCAGAGAAAGCCCTACCCAACTCATGACCAAATGTCGCATGTAGTTGGCCGGCCCTAAATTTTGATCTGGCTCATTCAGATAGTTCAAATTAATAAATAGCTTCTGCCTAGGTACAGAGGTGCCTGTTATTCCTACAACATAATACTACCCACGTGGTTTCAGTATTCAGATACTTCCCAAAGGAGTTTGAAATGAGGCCCAGGCATGGAGCAATGGATACTCTTTAGTAGAGGCCTGGTTAGCAAGCCCTCTCCCATAGTGCGGTTTCATTTTGTAAATTCAGAAATAAAATATAAATGTCTATTTCATGACTCATGAGGTGACCTTAGATCAAAGCTCTCTAGCCTTTGCCTGATCATCTTGACCATGAGTAGTCCCATAGAGTGTCTGCAGTGTTTTGAAAGGGGGGGGGGGGAGAGAGTTTAAAACTGTTTTCACACACAGTCCCTGGGCTATTTGATAAAGTAATACTGTATTTGAACTGCAGTTTAATTGTGTAAAACAGAATTCTGCAACTGGTGGTTCTCCTTGGAAACTACACTGTGTTACATTAGCTTTTTGAAAGTTCTCTAGGGGAAAAACAGCCTGAACTAAGGATGTAGACCTCACTTTGCCTAGGGGTGGAGCAGGGCTGAACTTGGTCTGGGACCACACTTAATAATCTATATTATTTTAATATGATTTTTTTTTATATTTCAAAAAAACCCCATGTCATCAATAATTAATCATGTGGTTTGAATCCCCCCCCCCCCCCCACTTGTAATAGACTAAATCTCAGTCAAAGAAAGAGGACTCTCTGAGAAGAAAGATTTCAGGAATTCCTTGACGGAGACAATTTAAACATATATTTCATTTGTGTATGAAAGGAAATACCACCTCCCCCCCCCCCTCCTCACAGCTTAGGCTAATTGTTTGACTGGCCCAAGGGTCACATATTGTGCTTCTTGGCTAAGTGGGGATTTGAACTCTGGATTTCCCAACCTTAGACCAACACTCTAACAACTACACCACTCACATAACTGGAAACACAATATGAATCCCCAAATGCATCTCAGAATCCACAGTAAATCCACAGTAAATACTGGCTTCTCAGATGCCCTGACCTGAAATTATGGGTTCATTTGTTCGGTTGAAGTAGGGTCCTTTGGTGAACCAGCTTTGTCACCCCCCCCCCATGTATAGATGCACAGAGACAAAAAATGGCCTTTTCCATATATTCCATTTCTTTTCCTCTAAAGCTGCAAGTCCCAGGATACCAATATCACCTTAACTTAGGGCTGCCAAGTCAGCCCGGGGGGCGGGGGATTCCCCGCTACAGGGGTTCCCAATCTGCCGGCCAGCATTCAGCCAGCGGGGGGAACCCCACCCCCGAAGTCGTCCTGTCAGGACGACATCCCCATCGTAATGACATCACTCAGAAGGGACGTCATCATGTAGGGGACGTTGCCGGGACGACGCTCTAGCAATCACCCCAAAACTCTATGCTACCATAGAGTTTTGGGGCGATTGCCAGAGCATCGCCCTGGCAACGCCCCCAATGTGATGATGTCACTTCTGGTGACATCATCATGGCGCGCATGCAAGCGTGCGCGCTGGGGAAGCTCCCGGCGCCAGGAGGACTCCCCCCCGCCGGTAAGTTTTTAGGACTTGGCAACCCTATCTTAACTCCCAGTATGTTGTCTGTTTCAATGATCCGCAGGCTGAGCGTAGGGGCTTTAAGCAGACCTTCCAAAGATCCTAAAGAAAAAATAAGGTAAGGCAGTGGAGAGGTGCTCCTGTATGGCAAGTAAATGTCCCAAAGTCCCAGAGAAAGAAAGCGGAGTTGATAGTCTCTTTGTGAGTAGAGAAGATGAGGCTGCACAGTTTAAGCCTGAGCATCTTCATGATGTTACCAGGCAGCCTGTGGAGGGCACTGCCCCCTCTGGGAAATCTGGGGGGGGGGGGACTTGAGCCCCATTGCCCCCATAGTTTATGCCCCTGGCCTGAGCCTCCCCTGCCTAAAACTTCTTTGCTTCAAATGGTCTCCCCAGCCACTTCCTCACTTGCTCCAGGGTTCCAGATACATTTGCAAGAGTAAGCATGCATCTGGAATTCTACAGTGACCTCATGCTACTTTCTCCCTTTGCAGAACAGCAGGAAGGAAGAGTTAAACTGCCTTTCTCCTCTGGGGAGGTCACCCACTCCTGAAATCTTTTGCCCCTAGAAACTCCACCACTGTGTAGGGTAGGGTTATAGGTTGTTAAAATGCATGCATCTGTGTATATGATGTATACTTCCATAGTGTATATGTGATGTATCATTCCACTGAATTCATAGTTGAGGGGAGATTTGCACCAGAAACTTTGCAACTTACTTTCCTAGGACTATATACTAGCTTTCAGGCTTTTGGTACATTTTTGTAGTGCTTTATCAGTTAACGTAACTTGCTGCAAAATGTCTCTTAAAACTATAGTTTGCCATTCTACACACAAGTGAAAAGGTTTTTGTGTAGCAAGCAAGCAGTTGCTGGCAAAAACACTAGGCCCAGTGGAAGGGAAAGAACAGCAAAAGCAGCAGTAAATATTTTCGCTGACAGCAAAGCATCAGGAAGTGGAAAGAGGCACCTGGGGGGAAGATTCTGACTAGCTCCTTCAGGCCCTGGCACCGCTGGAAGGGTTCAGGGATACAGACTCCTCTTTCATGTAGCACACCGAGTGAGAGAAACAGGCACAAGTCCACAAGGCACTAGATAAAACAATATATAACACTCACACATTGCTCGCTGAGCAGTAAGGGCTTTGTTCAGCAGGCAGCAGAGGGACTGCATGCCTGCTTGGCGGCCATGCCGAAAATAATGAGTGCACATTGACGAGAAGGGGGAAAGACACAAATGCCAGATTTTCTGAAAAGCAATCTTTTATACTAGTACTTTGGCCTGGGCAATTGTGAAAACGGAAATAAGGCAAGAGGAAATTATGGGCTCATATTCTGTAGCTCTGGCTGGCTTGAAGTTGAGCCAAAAGAAAAAAGGCATATGTATGGGGTTTTTTTAAATAGTGCTAGTCTTGTAAGACAACCAAGGAGCTAGAAACCTTAGTGGCTTCCTGTCTTATTTCCTTTACATCAGTCACAGGAGATAAATCCGACTTTTGTGTATATCTTGATAAGCAGTTAGCTGTCCAAGCACTATTTATTGGCCGCTCTGCAAAAAATGCTTTTGGGCATGCCTAAGGACAATGCAAGTTTCCCTTTCTGAAGTCAAATGTGCTCATGCTGGATTCTTTGGGTTGCCTTCTGTTTACATAAATACTGATCTTAACAGCACTGTTCCCTATCAGTGTAATAGCTCTTCCATCTCATACTTGGTCTTGAGCACCACTCAAGGACTGAGTCCAGGATCATCTCTCCTCTAGTTAGCTATGGGACTAACTACTCCTTTACAGTACCTAGAAATTGTGTTTTTTTTCTGAACATACATCAACCTAGTCAACATTCTCCTCAGCCCGCACCTTCTTCCGGTCCCCAGTTTAAACTGCATTAATAAAATTAATGATAAAGTAACACTTACCTCTTTGAAGAAGAGTTGGTTTTTATATCCCATTTTACTCTACCTTTAGGAGTCTCAAACGGGCTTAGAATCTCCTTCCCCTCCTCTCCCCACAAATCTCCTTCACTTCCTCTCCTCTTCCCTTTCTCTCCCCACAACTTGTGAGGTAGGTGGGGCTGAGAGAGTTCTGAGAGAAACTGTGCTTGGCCCAAGGTCTGAAAGAACTGTGACTGGCCCAGCAGGCTTCATGCGGAGGAATGGGGAATCAAACCCAGTTCTCCAGATTCGAGTCCACTGCTCTTAACCACTACACCACACTGGCTCTCTTTGCTTAACACAGTCACCTTATATTCTTTTTGCAGAGGCTTTGATGCTGTGGCAGTTGCTGGGGCCCTCTTGCTCACCAGGGAAACTACTGCATGAGAAGCACGTCCAAATCTACCTGAGACATTGTGTGACCCTTTCAATGTATGTCTATAATTCTGAGGGAAGATGGCATGGTATAGCCCGATCTTGGAAGCTGAGTTGGTACTTGGCAGGAAGACCACTAATGAAGACTCTGCAGAGGAAGGCAATGGCAAACCACCTCTGCTTCTCCATTGCCTTGAAAGTAGGGATGGGCACGAGCTGGCTCACAAACTAAAGTTTGTGATGAATTTTGGCTGGTTTGTGGTTTGCAAAGTGAAGTTCATGGCAGGTCAACTGGCATGAACTTTCAAGCTGTTCATGGTGGTTCATGAACGGATACATTTCCAGACAGACTGCCTCTGCTCAATCTAAATGTTTACCAAATTTCAAACCAACGGGGGGGCAGAACTTGGAGGGCACGTAGAGGAGCATCCAGGAGAGGTCCCCCATGACTTTGATGCATCTAGCTTGTACAGGATCTGTTCTATACACTCCTGAACCTCATTAACCTGCAACAGTACTTTCCCCAGAAATTACTTTCCTGACGGCATGTTCGGGGGGGGGGGGGGTAACTCAGACCCCTGTAAATCCAATCTTCACCAAACTTGGAGGGCAGGTAGAAGAGAGTCAGCTGGAGATCCCCTGTGAGTTTGGTGTCTTTAGCTTGCTGGGAGGCCATTCTGCTGCATCATGAACCTCACAGTCGTTTGGCAGCTAAAAGTATGTAACGGTTCATGGTTCACGAACTGGGCACACCACGAACCTAACTGAACTGCATTATCTCAGTTCATGCCCATCCCTACTTGAAAACCCCTTGCTGGAGTTTCCATAGTTCAGCTGCAACTTGATGGCACTGTACACAAACACACACCCCCTATAATTTTACACAATGAAGATAAACGTTACCATGCAATTGGTCCTATTTATTTGTTTGTTTGTTTGTTTGTTTTTCATATTTATACCCCGCCGTCTCTGTGAATGGGCTCAGGGTGACTTACAAGGGCACAAGGCTAATTCAATATATTATAAAACAGATAAAATGAGCATAAAAACAATTCCAATAAATACCATAGTTTACAATAAAGTGCTTCCAGTTATCATTAACTCAGATGGCTACACAATGGTTAGGTCCGAGCCCCCTTTGCCACCAGGCCTGGGTTGCGCTGGGCCAGCTGCCATCACAGGTGTCATTCGTGGTGGGTGGTATTACTAGTGGCGGCTCCTATTCAAAGGCCTGGCGGAAGAGCTCCATCTTGCAGGCCCTGCGGAACTGCATTAAATCCTGCAGGGCCCTGATCTCCTCCTCAACCTTTACTATTTTCAAACATCTGCTCTCCCTAGCCTCATTTTGTGTAAGCCAGTGGGGATAGGTAAATCTCTTTTCCCTTTGTATAAATCAGTGTTACATGGAGTTCAGTCAACATCCTTTGGCTGTGCTTGAATTATCATTTACACAGTGCACTAATTCCAAAGAATTTATTCTAAAAATGAATTTAGAGAAAGCGATAACAAAGGAGAGGAAAGAAGAAAGGGTTACATCACACAGGTTGGTTGCCCTACTGGTGGAAATGCAGTAGAATGTTGTAGTAGTAGTAGTAGTAGTAGTAGTAGTAGTATTTCTTAGGAAAGCAGCTGATTTCATGGAGAGATTTGTAAAGATAACACAGGTGATAAATGGCATCTGCTGCCAACTGTAACTGCAGGTCTGAAGAGAAATCTGGTACAAATAATGAAGGGGAGGCATGAGATTATCTTCAAGTGTGAGCTTGTGGGATCCTCAGCACTGTACGGACTGAGAAAAAGGTCTGCAGGCAGAAGAGTGGATATAAGACTCTAATTACAAAAGTCATGTCTATGACCACTGCAAAAGATAATGCCTTTGGAGAGAAGAGAGACACCATGAGGGATGTTCAGAAAGAAAGCTCCACGTTTCAAGGATCTGATCTTCAGAGCAAAGGTTTTAGCAGCACACTGTTAGAAGGGAATGGCAATATTGTCCATAAAGTACTGTCGTCCCTCACCACTGGAAAAGTGTCTCATTTAGAGATTAGCTTTAAACATTTAAGATCTAAAGGACCTTTAGCCTCCCCCTTCCCCAACCTGTAACATTTAACTCACTTTATCATGCATATCAGTATCTTTCCTTTAAACCCTAGTGGTGGTGTCAAATGGGTAGATTGCCTTCTGTGAGGATATGATCCTGAGGTGAGATCCAACCCTGCAGTAAAAGACTAGTAATTTCAAAGACCCTTGAGAAATAAAAGCTAGCACCATAAATACAAATCCACTTTTATTCTAGCATCAAGGACTATAAAATACATTTAGCTCATGAAAATTTGTACTGGAGTTATGTGTTGTTCTATTAAGGTGCCAAGTTTCCAGTTTCTTTTTGCCACAACAGTCTTGCTACCTTTCTTGAATTCCTCACCGTTTTATTTTCAGTCCCCTGAACACACTTTACGTTAAATACATGGAAAGTGCTGAAAAAAACCCTGACACATCATCATTGTGTAACGATCGTTTACAGCTGTGTGTTGTTCATGATCTGAAGTGCTGTATCTGGCTATGGCTACCATGGGCAGGCCTTGGCTGCATGCTGCAAAGTTATAGATCAGGGACGATTTGTCAAGTATGATGATCTATTTGTATCCTCCTACTGATTTTTTGCCTTGGAAACTTTGGAAATGGTCGGTTCTGAATTTCCCAAGGAAAGTCCATCTCCTCATCACCTTGGAATGTTCTGCACAGCTGCAGGCAAACCTCTTGGTTCTGGAGAGGGTCATGGGAAGAGCGGGGCAGTGCTGAAGCAGATGCATGCCTTATAAGTCAGATAGCTGTGCTCGAGCAATCGTGTCTCTCCCAGCCTCGTCCTTGGTACTCTGTGCAGAAAATAAGCACGTTAGGTAGACATTCTGTACTGTAACACCACATTTACTATTAAAATTCAGTGGTCTTGAATTGCTCTAGTTCTCCTCCCCACTCTCTTTGGAAGTTTCTAGCCAGCAGCTGTTCCAAAGGCTTGTTGAGGCAGTGTGAAATTTTCTTCAGGGCAAGAAAACCATGCATAAATAATAGATTGCTGTAAATATGAGGACATCCGATTTTTTTATGGTCCAGAAATGTTTATTCATATCAAAGGATAGTTCATGTTCTCCATAACACAATGCCAGAAGATGCAGCTTCAGTGAACCCACCCCTCCCCATGAAGCTTCCTTGGTGGAAATTCATATCTAGTTTCTTGAAAGAATGTTCCCAAGGAAGGTTGAAATGATATGGGCCCCCCAGTGTGGCCCTACAGATACAGTGATGGATCTGTGTTACAGTTGCCAGATCTGTGCTGGCAAATGCACAGTGCCTGGGGAGGGTGCCAGTGCCTGGGGAGGGTGGAATTTCAGGGGAATGTGACATCACTTCTGGGTGATGCTTGAGGAATTTACCCAATTGCTATGGTCTTTCCCCCAAAACTCTGCCTACCCCAGGCACTGGCCTAAAAATCTCCAGGCATCTGCTGGCATGGAAAGTCAATGAAAGGTCAATGGATATGACATCATTTCTTGGCGACACTCTAGGAATCCCCCAATCTCAATGGTCTTTACTTTGGAAATGGCCATTTTTGAATTTTCCAGGATATGTCCATCTCCTCACTACCTTGAAATGAATTAAGATAATAGAGTGGTGACACTGTATGAATCACCCCCTATGTCTATAGTCTTTACCACAGAGATTGGGGGAAATTCCTACAGGATCACCATATACACCATTCCACACCCATTTTTTCTCCTGCTCTTCAAATATTGAAGGTGGGGGGCTGAGAGCGGGAGGGAGAGCTTGCCCACTGCCACCAGGCAAATGGTGGGCCTAAGGTGAGCTGAAATCCAATGGCATCATTAGATTCAGTTTGTGAACTTCAACAGAGCACTGCAGCTTGCCTTTTAAAGTTCTGTGGACACTGGATAATCTAGGCTGACCTGATCTTGTCAGAGTTCAGAAGCTAAGCAGGGTTGGCCCTGGTCAGTATTTGGATGGGAAATCACCAAGGAATACCAGGCTCACTATGCAGAGGCAAGGTACTTTAGTTTTCGTTATTAATCAGGTATATCTTTAGGATTGCCAGCTCTGAGCTGGGAAATACCTGGCTGTTTGGGGGGAGGAGTCTGAGGAAGGTGTGGTTTGGGAAGAGGAGGGACTTCAATGGTGTACAAAGCCAAAGAGTCCACTTTCCAAAGTTGCCATTTTTTCCAGGTGAATTGATCTCTGTTGCCTGGAGATCAGTTGTAATCCCAGGAGATCTCCAGCCACCACCTGGAAGTTGACAGCCCTATGACCACACACCTCTGTCCTGTATGTGAAATTGTGATTTGGGGCACACCATGTTCCAAGTGGGAAGACTCCCTTCCCCCACAGCCCCACTGTCCTCAGCCTCCTCTTGCCTGCCTCCTTAATTTTCCCCACTCCAGAGGATGGCAGCTGCCAGCCTTCTCCTTAGACATACTTATGATTCTGGGCAGGCAAGCTTCTCCCTCAAAGACTAATATGCAGAAGATGAGTTGTCCCACCCCCCATCCCAAGGCTGGGGCAGCAAGAAGGAAGTTCCTTCATGGGTGGAGGAAATCTTTACCCATGAAGAAGCAGTGGAGCTGTAGAGAGGGAAGCAGTAAGGAGGGGTGTGGCCTGTCCTAGGCGAACTGGGCTGCTGTATGTTTTCTGCGCAAGGAACGGGTCATTTCTGCTTGAATGAGAGCCCCTTTTCTGTTGCAATTGCTCTTTGAAGAGGGGAGAAGTAGTGCAAAGGCTTTTGAGTTGATGTGGGCGACTAGGTGCTTTTCCTGGTTGCTGTTGTTTTCTTCCACTGATTTAGCTCGGGTAGCAGCCCTGACCTGGATAGCCCAGGCTAGCCCGATCTCATCAGATCTGGGAAGCTAAGCAGGGTGGGCTGTGGCTAGGAATGGAAAGGGTGGCCTCCAAGGAATACCAGGACTGTGACACAGAGGCGAGCAACGGCAAACTACCTCTGAATTGTCTCTTGCCTAAAAATCAAGTCTAGCTCACCACCTAATGGTGCATAAAGCTAGAGAGCTAGAACTTCCGGCTGCCAATCTTAGGATCTCCTGGCTATACTACACTCAGAGCCATACGACAAATAATTAATTATTATTAGCCTGTGTAGCAACTTAGTACTGGTTTGTTAAGATTAAATCAGTCATAAACTGCATATTTGCAAAGCAAGAAACCCAGTGGGTCAGTGCACAATCTGAGACAATAGGTAGTTTGTTTTCATTTTATATTTGTTTTGCAAATTAGTAGTGTAGGATCCTTCTGCCCTACCAGCCCGAATGGGAATCAGCTCCCACTGCCTACCCTATTATAGCATCAGAGCGGAGACCCGGGCAGTTCTGGCCTTTGCAAGAGCTTTATTACAATGCAAGCACTATTCACATTCTTAATGTCTGACAAAGACCTAGCAGGATCATATTACACTTTCTTTTCTTGCACATAACACACACACGAATGCTACTACCGAATGAGGCTCAAAAGCAAGTTTATACGGGGGAGGACTACGTCGCTCTGGAAATGAATAAATCTGCTACATTACTTTTTCCCTTGCAAGTCTGCTTTGAGTTTTTTAATTCTCTGTTTCATGTAGGCCACTTCATGAATGTCTAGTCAGTATCTGTTAATGAGTCTCCTTTAGCTTTGACACATTTCGAAATTTGTTTTTTGAAAGCCACTCCGGGCAGAAACTGCAGAGGCCAGAGAGCACAGTATTTGGCTAGAAGGTAGTTCAGTTGCATCTCCAATACAGCCTTACTCTGATAGGGAATAAGCAGAGGCATGCTGCCCCCTACATGATCTCTTTACATATCTCTTTCCCCAAGTGTGTTGCTGCCCTGGTTTTCTCCATATGGCCCAGATCAAGATAGCGAGCTTGTTTTCTTCTTACGGTGTGAAACAGAAACTGGTTACTCACATTCACAAAAAGTAGTGCAGTGGCTTTGGATGGCTGTATATGAAAGTCTGGGGGGGTGGGGGGAGCTGATACTTCTGCATTGAAACTAGCCAGTGCTGCACCTGAAAACACATACTCAGCATCTTACATTTCAACAGCTTAAACTCATGAATGCCTGCGGAGAGTCACATGCTCTTTTTCATGTATGCACACACACAAAGAGCTTTCCCACTCCACCCGGGTTGGGATAGGGCTGCCGTGTCTCCCCTGGCTACTGGTGGGGGATGCGGGATTGTTGTAGTTCAGTTGCACAGTCGAGTCTGACTCTTTGCGACCCCATGAACCACATCATGCCAGGCCCTCCTGATACGTGTGAGTGACCGGACCGGAGTCAAGCAGGAGACTTCACACAGAGAGAGTGAACAAGGCCATTTTATTTTACGTGGTTTGCAAAGCACGGAGAAGCCGGATGGGCAGTCCACCCGTCGCTTCTGGTGAGGCACAGCACACCCACAGCTTTTATAATTCCCTACCTCCTCAAGCCCACCAATTGGCAGCTTGCTCACAATCTTGCTAACCAATCACGCGCTGTTGCCATCCCTACTTCAGGCTTGTGTTCTTTTTACACCTGCTTAGTTCCCCCGCTTCCCCCTCCCTTCCCTCTCCCTGGTCATGTGGTGAAGCTAGCTGCAAAAGCTTACTTCCTGTTTCTGAGTTGTCTACAAGCAGTATTGTTCTCCTTTCACTCCTGTCTTCCATCATGCTCCGGAGTTTGCTCGATTTCATGTTCATTGCATTGATAACACTGTCTAAACCATCTCATCCTTTGCCATCCCCTTCTTCTTTTACCTTCAATCTTTCCCAGCATCAGGGTCTTCTCCAGTGAGTGCTCCCTTCTAGGCAGGTAGGGTAGGGTAGGGTGGCCAAATCCAGGTTGGGAAGATTCTGTAGATTTGGGGATTGATCCTAGGGAGGACTAGGACCTCAGCTGGGTAAAATGCCTCTAAAACGTATCCTCTCCCCGCCGGGGAACTGATCTCTGTAGTCTGGAGATGAATTTGGAGGCTGGCATCCCTAGGTTGGGATGTATACAGAAAAAAAATCTTAAGTTTTTAATGGGAATAAAATTGAGAAAGAACACATCTTGTTCTGTGGTGGTTTTTTTCCTACTTCCAGGGTGCCTCCTTGACTGTGAACCCAAGTACGGGCTGCCACAGAGAGAACCAAATAGAATCTATGGAGCTACTGAAAGGTTCCATAGAAAAACAGACTTATACCTGACACACAACAGAAACTGGTGTCAGACTCTTGAACAAAGTTACTCTCAACAACACTCTCTTGCAGTGATTTGTTTATTGAGCAGTAAAGATGATTCAAGCTGAGACCTTCTGGGTCAGAACTAACGTTCAGGCACCAAAGCCAAAAGTTATACAAAGTTCAAACAGCCCCCCCCCCCCGGTCCAGTCCAATCACATCCAACATTCAGCCCGCCTAGATTTCACGCGCTCTAGCCCCCACCTGCAAGACTACTGTTACATTATCTATGATTGCAGAGAAAGCAGAGACAGTGTCCAAGGTCGTTTCTCTTCATCCCAGGAAAGGGAGGCATCTTAGAGAACAGTTGCCCAGCCACTACAACAAAGCTATTCTCACACTCACACTCACACTCCTTAGGATTTCCAGCACAAGATCCCATAACACTGAATTCTATGGCAAATGAGACACCGAGTTTGACAATTGGTAGGCTTTTATATTGTGGAAGGAGATGAAGTCCTTTGAATCCCATTCAATACAGGGGGCCAGAAATGAGAGAGTTTAGTGAGGAAATTGATTGGTCTTCAAGACTAGGGGTTTGCAAATGTATTTATGTAGATAATTTTTTAATCCACCTTTCTCCCACCAGGGATTCAAAGTGGATATGGGGAGAATAGACAATGGGCAGCAGGTGTCATCCCCATAACATGGTCAGACTGATCTGAAGCAAGCATAGCTAGATTTGAAATGATACAGCACCTCCCACTTTCACTCGGAGTGGTTAACAGGAGGCCAGAGACAGTGGACAAGCCCTCTGTTGGAGCAGTGGGGTCATTGTCGAAGGCATTTGTCTGAAGCTTTGCAAACACCATGACAAGCTTAGCACAGGAGCTGGGGCAACAGGAAAGTAATGATGCTTGGCTCTCTGCTGGTTGCCACCATGTGGCCCTTAACCTTGGGCCCCAGGGTGCACCCCCCACAGTCGCTGTCGTCACCAGGAGGACTGGGGCTTGTGGCAGGTATAAATGCAGGGAATGGAGGGCTCACAATGGCGGTCTCGCATGACAAACCAATAGTTCCAGAAACAAAGGTGTAGACACCTCTTCAGCAGTTAATGGTCCCAAATGCACCTGTTCAAGGAAACACAGATGCCAGTTACCTGCTTACTCCTGATTAAAGGGGCTGAATGTCCACCTGTTTTGAAAGGCACTTATGTACCACTAGATCTTGCAAAGAGTAAAGTACTTTTCTCTAAGCAATAAAATAAGATAGTTGGGCTGCTGCCCAACCCTCCATCTGTGGTGACAAATCCCCCCTCCGGGCATGTGCCACAGCAGATTACAGTGAAAATGTTCTCAGCCATAGTGAAACTCGGTTAACTTGGCCTCCTAAAAATGTGCTTTGTTCAAAGAGTGAAGAGGTAAACTGTGTATGTTTATGAGTCTATCAGAGAGAGAGACAGAGAGAGAGAGAGAGAGAATTATCTTTGTTCCCTATAATACTATTAAGTACTTCCCAGTTCCCCAAATGGTGAGACATTCCCATGGCACCAGGTTCCTGGCTTACTTTTCCTTGCATAAGAGAATGGGAGAGACTTACAATGTATTTGTGATATAGGCTTTGTCCAGAAATATACAACCAGAGGTGAACAGGCTCTTTCACGACAGCACATCCCTTACCCATTATCATTTTTCCCACAGGGACCCTTACAGCACTCTTCATCTGCGTTCAGATGGCAAACATAACCACAGCTATGATACCAGGCTCGAGTGCATGTTTTGCTCACCACGCTTTCTCCTTCCCTTCTCACACAGAGAAGAATGAAGGAATGTACACATGTAATATTTTGGGTTAGGCCGGAGTTATCTTCCCTCCACTAACTGGGATTCTAAACCAGAGCTTTAAGCCATAGAATCCCAGTCAGTCGAGGTAGGGTACTCATTCTAGTTAACACACATATCTGTGTTCACGTCTCATAGGTAGCCAGAGTTTATTTCTCACTGGGATATTTTTCATCACATTCTGCATAAGGAAGAATGGGGAGATCAAGAGCATGAATATAGAAACAAACCAGTTTTGCGTCTATTTTAGTTTAACCACAGTTAAATTTGTGGACTGAGTATAAATTCTTTTTCTCTGAAACTAGCTCCAGACGGCGTCTCTGACTGTGGAACCATCCAAGACCATTAAAGAATATTTATATCCTTATTTAAAAGATCATGAGTCCCATCAGGTGTGTCATTTTAAGCCAAACCACAGTTACGGACCAATTCATAATAATCAGGCAACAATCTCAAATGTGTAAGAGTACACAATTTATACAAAATATAAATATAATAAGGAGAAAAGTAATTAAGCTGGATTCTCATACCTTTATTTAGCAATATAAGAGTTGGATGTGTCTACTCAAAAGAAGTAATGTTTCCATAAAAATATACTAGCGCCGTCTGATTTTCAAAATGCTTGCCAGAAGTAATTAATCTCAAAGTAATTTGTGGTAGAGGCAATGTTGGAAGTAATTTCCATGGCAAGAAATTAAAATGACAAGAACCTAAAAGATACAGAATTAAATCTTTAAGGAAAGATGATTAGACACACAACTCTTATAATAAATAGGTTGCCTGTAATTGGTTCAATTACCAAAATGATTTTGAATTGTTTCTTCTTAGAACACCATATAAAAGGAATCTTTTGCAGCTTAGAGCTGTATAATTCTATAAACAATATAAATATTATGTTCCATGCTCAATCTGGAGGAACAAATGCATGATAATATACTAGAAAACAACATACTTTTTTGAAAAAAAAAATCAGGTGGTGTTCAGGGATATCTAGGGATATCTACCAGATCTTGAATCAAAGATCGCAATGAGGTTTTAGCATTGCCTACAGCTTCCTGGTGCAATTGTAGTAAACATTTAATCATCAAAAAGGGAGGGAAAAATTGCTGCAGCCCATTTCAGATTTCTCTTGAAATAAGTGGGGGTGGTGTTTTTTGTTGAGTTTTATAGACATTGGCTATTACAACCAAAACAGCTCAGGTTTTCCATAATGAGTCATTTCCCCCTTCCATAAAGCTGAGCAGACCCAGTTCCCTGTCTTTGCTCTCTTTCCTCCCAAATATTTCCAACTCCCATTTGGAGAATACCTGGAGATTTGGGGGTGGTGCCAGGCGTGGGGTTTGGAAAAGGGAGGGACCTCAGCAGCATATAATGTCATAGGTCTCACCCTCTGAAGCAGCCATTTTCTCCAGGAAAACTGGTCTCTGTCATCTGGAGATGAGTTGTCATTTTAGGATTTCTTCAGCCTCCACCTGGAGGATGGCAGACTTGCTTCCAAGCCACAATGTTTTAAAGTATGTGTGTGCCGTCTATTGTGGCCTGTGATAAGTAAAACACAACTGGCAAATGAAAACCTTCCAAAGTTAATTTCCTTTAGTTAAAAATATCTGCTGTTGTAAGCAAAATTATATCTATCCCTCCTCCCTGTTTCTGGTTGCTAGAAGATCTGCATAAACTCATGGTAATTTCCCCTCACAGAATTAACATTCTCTTGCTGTTTTATTCTCCTCCTTAAATTGTAATAGTTTAGCAACAAGACAAGTCATAAAGTATGAAAGAGACATTACATTTCTAGTGATTTACCCCTCTTCGAAATTTCTACTGCATGGATTCCCGTTTATCTAGGTTTGGTATTCAGATCCATGGAGGGGATTCCAGTATTATTCAGCTCCATTATTCCTGATGGGGATTATTTCCAGAGGTCTGGAGAGGCTGTTTTTTTTACCAAATTGCACCAAAATTGCAGCAGAGCTGCTGGAGCCTGTCCTTTAAATAACCACCAAGTTTCAAGTGAATTGAACCAACAGATCCAATCTTATGGGCCCCTGAAAAAGTTGCCCCCAGCCATCCTCCATTGTTTCCCAAGGGGGGGATTCCATGCTTTCTCTAGGACAAAGAACAGCCAGAAACACAAGAGCAAGTAAAGCAACCCCTAACCAAAAGCTTCTCGAAGCAGATGGAACCAGTAAGCCCAAAGAACCAGTACAGAACCAGGGAATCCCAGCAGAAATGTGGGACAACGTGGCACGCCTAACACAATGGATATAACCTGAAAATCCAGCCCAGTATGAAACCAGAGGATCCTCCACACCAAACCAAATAGGAAAGCTATCGCAAGCTTACCTAATGTAAAATCAGAGAATCCAACCCAATGCACACCTAAGGCAATGTCAAAACAGAGAATCCCCAGCAACCAATCAATTTGCGCAAAGAACACTATGCTCTTTAGGAGGGACCGTGGCTCAGAGCTAAAGAATCTGCTTTGCATGCAGAAGATCACAGGCTCAATCCCTGGCATCTCAAGTTAAAAGGACCAGGCAGTAGGTGATGTGAAAGACCTCTCTGCCTGAGATCCTGGAGAGTTGCTGCCAGTCTAAGTAGACAGTAGGTTTTTTGATGGAGCAAGGGTCTGATTCAGTATCAGGCAGCCTCATGTGTAATGTTTGCAAGGCATAGGTCCCATTCAGACGGGCAGCTAATCCCGTCCTTGGCCAGGCTCTAATTTCATCTAGATCTTTCTTATCCAGCATTGCATGACCAGACAGCTCCCCTGTGAATTGCTTTACCGCACGTGACTCTGTGGTGGACTGTCTAAATGGCATCCACCTTAAGGAGCCGTGTGGTTGGCTGTTTTTTAAAAAATCCTGTTTGCACATGTGCATATGTGCCTCACCGTCTACTTGTTTTTCCACACATGTGCAAACTTAAATGGTAAAAGCACCACCAGTGGTACCTTCCTCTAGGTACCATTTCAGTTAACAAAGTGCATAAATATCACGGGACCTTCAGAAACATTAAATTGTTTGGATTGTTTGAGCGGAGCTCTGCGGACGTTGCATGTTTAAGCAGTTATGCATGCATTTTTTTAAAATGGCAGCCATTTGGGATGGTCTGGTGACCATCCCTATGGGCTGATTGCATGCTGGTGGTATGACCAGATGGGGGAAAGTCTGCCATTGGCCTGTTGGCAAGCTTAGGACTGGACTTTCACCACTATCTTTTAAGTATGGCTCCCTGACGGGGATCAACGGGCTGATCATGGAAGTGGCACATTTCCCAGATGTTGCTGTCTGGATGTGCCCTTTAAATCCACAAGGCACTTGTGCCTGGCGCAGCTCAGAAGAGTCATCTGAACACGACCTTAGAGAACTAATTTCAAAGCACAGAGTCTAAGCCAAATCAACCTGGCAAGCCAAAACCAAGCCCTGGAAACAGAGACACACAGCAAAATTCAAGAGTGGGGGAAACATTCCTGGGAGCCTTAAAATGCTAGCTCCTGATATTCCCAGTTACTCCCAAGATTTCCAGGATTTTTTTTTGGAACCCATTTCCCAGAAAATCCTGGATAACATCCAGAGACCCAAATATATCCAGAAAATACTGACAATGTATTATTTGGGTACATATTTGGACTGGACATATCCAAATATTCATCCCTACATGTAAAGATGAGGGAAAGCACATGAAAAAAAATGTTGCTGTAATAATAATAGCAGATGCCTAACAACCTCCTATAGGTTAATAGAAATAAACAACTCTGAAAAACTAAACTGTGTGTAGACTTTCAGATATTGTCAGAAAGATTTTAGAAAAATCTGGTTCATAGAAACACCATTATTAAATAATTCTTTACCAGAACCCCCCCCCCCCGAACAATTTCAGAATTCCTAAACCAAATATCTTAAGACTGAGAAAAGAAAAAAAATCCATATCTATTGAAGTCCTCAGGAGCCATTTTCGTATTTACAGATTCCTTCTCCAGAGTGTTAAAGCTTTATCTTGGTGAAGATAGCAAGACTCTCATCTTTGGAAGATGTAACAAGCTTTGATGAAAAACAAATGGTATAAGAATTAGGAGCAGTGTTCTCTCTAAGCTGAGTTAGTGTGAGCTAGCTCACAGTTTTTTAGTCTTCAGCTCACACGTTTTTCTTAGCTCAGGAAGGATGGCTCCGGAGCAAACTAATTTATGCAGTAGCCAAATCACTCACTCACAACTTTAATGCCAGTAGCTCACAATGTAGAATTTTTGCTCACAGCTTAGAGGGAGCATTGATTAGGAGAGTTGTCTGAAGAAGCTTCGGAACACGAAAGTTCTATTTGCACTGGTGCTGCTTTTCATGACCATTCTAAGCCAGTGCATTTGTGCCAGTATAGGTAGCACAAAGTATCAACAGAGCAATATCTCAGTGCAATGGCATCACGATGGGCAAAGAATACATCATGCTGAAGATCTCATTAAACAGATCGGTGCTCCTGTTGTCTTCTGGAGGTGGGAAAGCTCTTAGTTTCTAAGAGAAATCAAGCATTCCACAAACATGCTCACCAAGTAGCCAGTGGCAAGGATGTCTTGCCAGTCCCCCTGGTGATGTGGAAGTAAGCAGCAGGGCCACATACATTTGCCGATGATAGCAGCAAAGGCAACCAAGGCTACAGTTTGGTTGCTGACTGAGCAATGGGGTGCAGCTAGGCAAGGTCTGGTTGTCCTGCACTGATGTTCTGCTCAGGAAAGCTGGCTACCCATTGCTGGCCCTTAAGGGAGAAGAGGAGAAGTGGGAAGCAGCAGCAGTAGCTGGGCAGCTACAATTTATCCCCCTCCCCCCCTCCCGGTCCCTGGTTTTTTTTTCTGTCACTTTTTATCCAAGGAAAGGAATAGTTTCTTAGGACTTGATGTTTTCATCTCTGACTCCTCCTTCCCCCCTTCTGACAAGTTTGCCTCTTACTCTCCTATTTTCTTTGTTTTAATTTTCATGCCCTCATTCCCGCACACACACCCCATCTGTAAGCGACTACTGACTTTCATTTTCTGAGCCTTTCTTCTTTGCCTCTACATTTGCAGCTTCCTCTTGAGATATTTTTGATGTGCCATCCCAGTAGAGTGAGACACCACCCCCTCCCCAGTTTTGGAGAACTCATATGTGTTCCATTCTAAATAAGCACAGCAGGCGAGCGGGCTTGTACATGAGAATCCACCACAAAAATCTCCTCCCTCTCTTTTGGGGACTATTCAGAGCACGCAAAGCACTGAAGCCACTATGGATAGTGCTGTGTGTCTTGTTGCAATTCCATGTAAATAGACAACTAGTGCAGGAGAGAGAGGGAGAGAGAACACTCTTTATTCCTCCAATTTAAAACATTCCACTACTCTTCAAACATTCTATTGCACACTTTGAACTGTCCATAAATCCAGGCCAGGGTGTGGGTATGCACCAAGGAGCAATCTACGCTTCATTCGCAATAGCTTGGGCCACTGGAGTTATTAGGAGCCTGAAAAAAGTTTAGTCCACCAAACCAATAATGCCTTTTAGTCGCACTTTTAAAAAACTTTTTTCCCAGTTAACTTAATGGAATCCCATCACCCCTGTAGGAAAAAGAAAAGCACTATACTTGGGGACCCAGTGAAAGCCTTTATCTGTACTTCTGAGGGCCAGTATATATATTACCTCTGACAAGAGTCAGGTCACAAGGGCTTGACCTGACTCTATCACATATTCAAAAACAGGATATGTACAGAATGCACGCACAGAATCATAGAGTTGGAAGGGACCTCCAGGGTAATCTAGTCCAACCCCCTGCACAATGCAGGAAATTAACAAATACCTTCCCCCCACACACCCCCACTGACCCCCTGCTCCATGCCCGGAAAATGGCAAAAAACCTCCTGGATCTCCAGCCAAACTGGCCTGGAGAAAAATTGTTTCCTGACCCCAATGTGGTGATCAGCATTTCCCTGGGCATGTAAGAAAGGGCCACAAGAACTAATCACTGAGGCAACCCTCCCTGCCCTCCCTCTCAGGATCTGCCTAAGTTCACAGAATCAGCATTGCTGTCAGATGGCCCTCTAGCCTCTGTTTAAAACCTCCAAAGAAGGAGAACCCACCACCTCCCAAGGAAGCCCATTCCACTGAGGAACCGCTCTGTCAGGAAGTTCTTCCTAATGTTTAGCCAAAACTCTTCTGATTTAATTTCAACCCGTTGTTTCTGGTCCAACCTTCTGGGGCAACAGAAAACTCCATATTATCCTCTATATGACAGCACTTCAAGTACTAGAAGATGGCTCTCATATCACCTCTTAGTCATCACTGTGATACACAAACCTTCCATAAGTGCATACTCCACTGGTTGGACTGAGCCTTTTCTATCACAGATATAATCAACAGATGTTGATATTTGATAAGGGATCAAAATGCACAAACTATACGGTTCCTACAACCCCCCCCCCCCCCAGAAACAAGCATAAAGGCCACCTATGCATGCTGACATCTGGTGATCTCACACATGGCTTTTTTCACTGGCTGTAGCTTTGCACCACATCATACACTTTCATGAACACTCTTTATATACAAGGAGTGCCATTATGTGAATTAGCCCAAAATGTACTGCTTAGCTTAGAAATTTCTAAGCTGCTTTTCCACAGGTCCGTGCAGAGCAGAAAACAATATATACAAGCAATTAAAAAAAAAACCGTGTAGAAAAATCCTCTATCCGAACTTCAGCAGAAGTTAATGATGGATTAAAAGCTAAGCAGTAGTAGCAAAGATTGCCCAGTGCAATGAAGTGCCTTTTTCCTCCCACTAAAACTGCAGCAAAGTGAGGTTTCTTTTTCTTTTTTTAAAGTACATTTTATTAAAGTTTATACAGATTACAATTCCATCATAATTATCGCAATTGAAAAGAAAGCATGATACAAACTTCACCAACTCAAAAACACACGTATTTGTGTTTTATGACGATAAATTTCCCTAAAGTGAGTCTATTTTTGCCTCTTCCCATTTATCCATTTATAAACTCTATTCCATCTTTGATCATAAAGTTCTTCCTTTTGGTTTGAGAGTCTCATATTAAGTTTGTCCATTTCCGCAACCTCTAACATCTTTATAGTAATTTCTTCTCTTGATGGGAGTCTATCCCCTTTCTAATTTTTCACCATCAAAATCCTAGTTATAGTAATAATATATGTTATAACATATTTCTCCGACCCTATATTTTTACGAAGTATATTCAGTAAAAATATTTCTGGTAACAACGACAGATCAACATCAAAAATCTCTATAATCATCTTTTGAACTACTAGCCAACATCTTTGTACTTTTCCACATTTACACCACAAATGAAAGAAGGTTCCAACATTGGTCTTACATTTCCAACAGGTTTTAAATACATTGGGAAAACACTTAGCAGACCTATCAGGAGACCAGCGCCATCTATGAAACATCTTAAAAATATTTTCTTTGTATGGCACTGACCTCATATATTTAGCGGATTTCCATATCTCATTCCACTCCTCAATATCAATTGTATGACCAATATCTTTCATCCATAATACCATAACTGTTTTTACCCTCTCTTCTTGCATTACATCATCCAGCAACCATTTATACAATTTCTGAATTAACTTCTCTTTAGATTGCAACCATATTTTATCCAGTTGTGTAAAAGTTTTTTCAAACCCCATTTTTTAAATCTTTTTCATATCTCGATTTCAATTGTATTTTCTCCTACCAGGAAAGATCTATTCCTTGCCTTACCAAAACATCTTCAGGTTTTAACTTGTTTTACTTATTAAATTCTCATATGTTTCTTTGTTGTCTAGCGTATATAATGTAGGTTTCACAAAAGCCTCAAGGGGCGATACCCATCTTGGTATTAATCTATAAAACTGATTCTTAATCTGTGTCCATGTTTGCATGAGTGCGCCTCTAAAAATATGTTCTTTAAAGTTGGTATGTGCCATTTCTTTACCATACCACAAATAAGTGTGCCAGCCCATCCTAAGGTCAAATCCTTCCAATTTTAACCATCTCCTATTTTCTAACAATTCCTGAGATTTTTACTAGTTCTTGAATCTGTTTTAAGGTACAATTTTTACCAAAAGTTTTGTTTTTTGAATATTTATTTGCAAACCTGCTCTTGCACCATATTCTTGAATCTCTTCAAGTAAAAATGGTAACACTATCTGAGGATCTTCAAGAATAAAAACTAGATCGTCTGCAAACGCTTGGAGTTTATATGACTCTCCTTAAATCTTCAAACCTTTAATATTTACATTTTCCCTTACTTGTTCATTTAATGATTCCAGTACAAAAATAAACAAGAGAGGCGATAATAGACCCCCTTGTCTAGTGCCTTTTTGTATAGAAACTGATTGTGTCATTTCACCATTTATCATAACCTTGGCATTCTGTACCGTATATATAGCAATCATACACCAAAATTTTTCCCCACAGTTCCAAGACTTCAATTTTTTTAATAAGAAGGCCCAGCTAACATTATCGAACACTTTTTTTGCGTCTAGGAACATCAGCACTAATTGCTTACCAGGATGCATTTCATAATATTCTATGACATTAATTATTGTTCTAATATTATTTTGCATTTGTCTATTTGGAAGAAATCCCACCTGGTCACCTGGTATAATTTGCATGAGTACTCTTTTAAATCTTGTGGCCAGTATATTCACAAATATTTTATAATCCGTGTTTAATAACGAGATTGGTCTGTAGTTTTTAATTTGGGATGCATCTGAGTTGGGCTTATGAATTAAAGTAATTAGAGCTTCATTCCACGTATCTGGTATACTTCCTAATATTCTAATGTTCTGTAAAACCTCCTTGAATGGATTTGTTATTTGGTCTTCAAATATCTGAAACAATTCCAATAGTTTGGAATTCCAAAAACAATTCCAATTCCAATATCTGAAACAATTCCCATCCAGTTCCGGCGTTTTATTTTTCTTGACTTTTCTAATGGCTTCCACTATTTCAAAGGTTGCAAAGGGTTCGTTTAACTGCCTAATTTGTTTCTTATCAAATTTCTTATTATTCTCCTTATATATTTTTCAATTTCTTTTATATTTTTATCATCTTGTTTATATAGTGTTTTATAAAAAAATTTCCACTATCAGTTTAAGATCCTGAGCTAGAAATTTTTCTTCATTTTTCAGTACTTGAATCACCCTTTTTTCTTTGTCTTTCCTAATCTTATAAGCTAACTATCTACTTGGTTTGTTAGCATTTTCGAAATGGAACTGTTTCATATATTCTATTTTGGCTGCAATTTCTTGTGTTAGTATAAGATTTAATTGGTGTTGATAGATAGCTATCCTGACCTTTACTTTTTCCATCTCTTCCATTTTTTTCATCTTAACCTCTTGTTCCAGTATTTTCTTCCGCAGTTCTTCAAAGCTTTTTCTCTCTCTTTTTTTCTTCCAAGCCTCTTGACTAATAAACCAGCCTCTGATGTATGCCTTGAACATGTCCCAGACTACGTTAATCGGAGTTTCTGGACATATATTATTTTCAAAAAATTATTTAATTACAATTTTTGCTTTATCTCTAATTGATTGCTTTTTAATTAAATTCAAATTCAATGTCCATCTTCTTCTTCTATGTTGGCTCACAAATGATATCAACACTGGACTATGATCATCAAAAGTATTAGCTAGTATTTCAACTTCATCAATACTTGATATTAATGTTGTTGATGTCCACACCATGTCTATCCTGGACCATGAATTATGCCTAGCAGAATAATACGTAAAGTCTTTTTTAGTGTTATTTCGAACTCTCCATTCGACCATCATGTTTTTCAGTATGGCAGAAGAATTAAACAAAGTGAGGTTTCTTGAGCAGAGAATTCCAGAAATGCTGTCATAATAACAGCAAGAACTGCTGCCCCTCCCCTCTGATCTAGGGATAATGAACCTGGGAAAGAAATAACATGAGAGCTGGTTAAGCTGAACTGGTTTTATTAATAGGGTGCTCCACACCTCCTTGATGGGCCATATTACTTAAGGACAACTGCAGGTTGGGTGAGCCAAAAGCTAAACCTGGAGGCTGGGTTTCCTTAAAGGGAGGATGCATCAAAGTTCACACAGTATTCCAATCTATTGGCCACCAGGACCAGATACATATTATACTGCCTCAGAGCCATTGTTGTTCCTCTATATGAAAGCACTACTATATTTATTTACTGCTTTTCTCCCCAAAGGGAACCCAATGCAGCTTCAAACAATTGCCTCCCTGGCTTAATTGTGGATTTTTTTGCCCACCCTTCCAAGCTTCAAGCAAGCTTTTGACTTAAAAAAATAATTTTCAGGTACCTGGGACATTTATCCACACAAATGTTCACCTGACACTTAAAAACAACAACAGCCCAACAAATGCATTTGTGTTCTTTAAAGATTTTTTTAAAATTTGGAAGGAGACTTCGTGATTGGCTGGCCCGTGGGCCAATCATGAAGCTACCTCCTTATCTGACATTGTGATGTGCTGATTAACACAAAGGATAACCAAGCAAAATCAGCACACTGCAAAGCCAGATAGGGAAATGGCTTCATGGATGCTACAAGAGCCAACCAATCAGTTCTGTACAGAATAAAAATTACTGCAGTTCCACAACAGGCTAATTACTTTATATGGCAGACCCTGTCCACTTTCCTCCCTATTAGGCAAGATTTCTCCTCCATTTTTCTTTTGTGTCCCTTCACTGACTGAGCAGCCCTGGTAATGTGTATTCTTCTCTGTTACAGCAGCTTTAGCAGTCCCACCCCATGTCAGTAATATGTAATGGCTATTTTCTCAGCCCAGGACCTGAGAGAAGGGTTAGGGTTTCCTTTTAGCTTAAATGACAGAAACAGCATTTGAAATGCTTTTACAATTCAAAAATAATGGAAGGTTTTATTTTACATCAAGGGGAAAGTTCAGGTGAAGTCATGGGTTGAAAATGCTGAGGTAAAATCGTATAAGCACAAGCTCTTATATTTCAGGCTAATGAAAGTATATTGAATTATTCACAGTTACTCTACTTCTTTATTTTGAGAGGCTTTTGTTCCTGGGTTTTCCCAAACCACTCCAACTCACTTTATTGGTATAATCGCTGACTCTTTTGGTGCCCAGAAGGCTGGTACCCTCTTCCCAGTACCCAAACCCCTTCTCTTGGAACACCAGAAATCTTCTTGTTAACTGACTTCCAAAGTCTCCACAAGCATTATCCAATCACACTAGACCAGGGAATTGCTACTTCTCTGAGATAACCAGGGCTCCGTTCGGGCCGGAGCGGGCCGGAGCGCCGCTCCGGGAGAGAGGAGGGCGGGGGGCGGGGACTTAACAAAGCCCCGTCCCCCGCTCACTCCTCCCGGCAGCGGCAGGCCGCCGCCGGCCCTGCAAAAATCCTCTTCCCTCCCCCCGTCCAGGGCCGCGGCAAACGCCGCGGGCCCCGGGACAGCCGCCCCCGTCCCTCCCCGCCTCCCCCCGCACTCAAGCCTCCGAGGCCGCGGCGAGCGCCGCGGGCCCCGAGGCAGCCGCCCCCGTCCCTCCCCGCCTCCCCCCGCACTGAAGCCTCCGAGGCCGCGGCGAACGCCGCGGGCCCCGAGGCAGCCGCCCCCGTCCCTCCCCGCCTCCCCCCGCACTGAAGCCTCCGAGGCCGCGGCGAACGCCGCCGGCCCCGAGGCAGCCGCCCCCGTCCCTCCCCGCCTCCCCCCGCACTGAAGCCTCCGAGGCCGCGGCGAACGCCGCTGGCCCCGAGGCAGCCGCCCCCGTCCCTCCCCGCCTCCCCCCGCACTGAAGCCTCCGAGGCCGCGGCGAGCGCCGCGGGCCCCAGGGCAGCCGCCCCCGTCCCTCCCCGCCTCCCCCCGCACTCAAGCCTCCGAGGCCGCGGCGAGCGCCGCCAGCCCCGGGACAGCCTCCTCCTTCCCTCCCCGCCCTAAAACTCCCGGCCGTGGAAAGCGCCGCTGCCCTGGGAGAAGCCTCCTCCTTCCCTCCTTCCCTCCCTCCCCCACTCACTGCTCCTGGGCCCCAGGGGGGCGCAAGGGAGGGAGAAGCCGGGCCCCAGAGGCCTGAAGCCCCTGGGGCCCAAGCAAGAGGGGGGAGGAAGGAAAATGCTGGCCCCAGTGGGGGGGAGAAGCGCCCCCCTTCCTTTCTTCCTTCTCTCTCTCTCTCTCTCTCTCTCTCTCTCCACACCTAGCTACCTACCTTCCTGTTCCTTCCTTTCCCCCTTCCTTCCTTCTCTCTCTCTCTCCCCCACCTACCTACCTTCCTGTTCCTTCCTTTCCCCCTTCCTTCCTTCCTTCCTTCCTTCCTTCCTTCCTTCCTTCCTTCCTTCCTTCCTTCCTTCCTTCCTTCCTTCCTTCCTTCCTTCTCTCTCTCTCTCACCCACCTACCTACCTGTTCCTTCCTTCCTTCCTTCTCTCTCTCTCTCCCCCACCTACCTACCTACCTGTTCCTTCCTTCCTTCTCTCTCCCCCCCACCTACCTACCTACCTTACTGTTCCTTTCTTTCTTCCTTCCTTCCCCCCTCCCTCCCTCCTTCCTTTCTTCTCTCTCTCTCCCCCACCTACCTACCTACCTTCCTTCCTGTTCCTTTCCTTCCTTCCCCCTCCCTCCCTCCCTCCCTCCCTTCTTGCCTTCTGACACACTGCCAATGACGTCAGGGATGTGTGGCCTTTTGACACTTCCGGTGACGTCAGGGGGTGTGGCATATGCAAATAAGTTATGCTAATGAGCTCCTGCACCTCTTTTTTTACGAAAGGACCCCTGGAGATAACTTTCCCTGTTTGACTGGGTAGGGATTCTTCTTCTCTCCTTAGAAGATTTATCTCCTCTTCCTTTGGCCTGAATGCGAGACCTCTTATGCTACTCAAACCTCCTTGTCAAACTTCCCCCCAGTTTGCTGTCTGTGTTCACATTGCTGTAAACTAATGCAGACTTAAGTTAAGACTATATTTAGTTATGGATGAATTCTGACTTTGTCAGCACTAAACCCCTTTTCTGTCAGGGCTAGATCATCTCAACACACATCTTGTCATAGTTAAGGCAGGAATCTGAATCTGTTCTCCTCAGCATCCAGCTCTCACAATACTTTTTTTTATTGCTCAGCTGATGCCAACCAATCAGATTGCCTGGAGCAGCCTATCACTCAAGGCTCTCTGGCTTTGTGAAGTATTAACCCTTCACAGTCCTGTAGTTTTAGGTACAGCACTTTTAAGCCTCTTAAAAAGTGCAGTCCATCACACTTTCAGATATGTACAGCCTTCCTGTATGTAAATATACATAACCTGGTGCAAAACCTTCCTAGTAGAAGAGAAGAGGAAGAGGAGAGATTGGATTTATACCCCACCGTTCATTTGGAGTCTCATAGCAGCTTATAAACTCCTTTCCCTTCCCCTCCCCACAACAGGCACCCTGTGAGCTGTGAGAGAACTGCTCTTTTAAGGACAGCTCTTGCAGAACTATGGCTTGCCCAAGGTCATCCAGCAGCTGCAAGTGGAGGAGTGGGGAATGAAACCTGGTTCTCCCAGATTAGAATCCACGCACTTAACCACTACACCAAACTAGATCTTAGTAAATAATGTTAAATGGAAGAAGAAGGCTGGATTTATACCCTGCCCTTCACTACCTGAAGGAGTCTCAGAGCGGCTTACAATCCCTTTCCCTTCCCCTCCCCACAACAGACACCCTGTGAGGTAGGTGGGGCTGAGAGAGCTCTCTCAGGAACTGCCCTTAAGATAGGGCTGCCAAGTCCAACTTGGGAAATATCTGGGGACTTTGGGGGTGGAGCCAGGAGACTTTGGGGGTGGAGCCAGGAGAAAGGAAGTGACATCATTTTGTGATGTCACATCCTGTGATGTTGCTTCCACATGCTTCCACATGAACTCATGAAGTTTCCTAATACTGAATCAGGCCATTGGTCCATCAAGGTCAGTATTGACTACTCAGACTGGTAGTGGCTCTCCAGGGTCTCAGGGTGAGATCTTTAATGTCACCTATTACCTGATCCTTTTTTAGCTGAAGAGGCTGATACCTCCTGCATGTCAAGCAGATGCTCTATCACTGAGCAACGGCCCTACTGAAGCCTTCCTCATCTCGGCAGAATATGAAGCACTAAGTGCTACACAAGTGCTAAATATGATTTTCATATCATAAGAACAGGAGAGAAGCCACAGTGGATCGGCCCATCCAGTACAGCCCATCCAGTACAACACTCTGTGTCACAACAGTGGCCAAAAATACCAGGTGCCCTCAGGAGGTCCAGCAGCGGGGCCAGAACTCCAGAAGCCCTCCCACTGTTGCCCCCCAAGCACCAAGAATTCAGAGCCTCACTGCCCCAGACAAAGGGTTCCATTTAGACCTTGTGGCTAATAATAGCCACTGATAGACCTCTGCTGGATGGGGACAGAGAGAGAGAGACAGACAGACAGACAGACAGACAGAAAAAAGAAAGGGAGAGAGAGAAGGGAAAAAAACTGGCAGAGGCACTTACTTCCATTTAGACCTTGTGGCTAATAATAGCCACTGATAGACCTCTGCTGGATGGGGACAGAGAGAGAGACAGACAGACAGACAGAAAAAAGAAAGAGGGAGAGAGAATGAAAAGAGCTGGAAGAGAAACTCACCTTGCCAGCCACATGCAAAAGCAGCTCCTTCAGTCCCTCCTTAATCTCTGGGCGGACCTCTCTTGCTGTGGAAGCTCTCTTGCTGACTTCTTAAAGGGGAAATGTCTGGTGAGGCTTTTTACTGCAGGGTAGGCTCTCTGCAGACATTTCCCTTTTAAGGCAGCCATTTTGTCCCCCCAGTGGCCAACTTTGGAAAAGCGGGAGGTAAGCACTAAAAATCGGTGTTTCCCCCGCCCTACCGGGAGACTTGGCAGCCCTACCTTAAGAACAGCTCTAAAAGAACTTATCCAAGGTCACACCAGCAGCTGCATGTGGAGGAGTGGGGAACCAAACCCAGTTCTCCCAGATTAGAGTCCGCGCTCCTAACCACTATACCAAACTGCAAGAAGGTGCTCCTTGAGATACCCTGGGCCAGCCATTAAGGACTTAACCGGTAACAACCAGCACATTAAACATATCCCACAGGCAAACTAGAAATCAATGCAAAGTAGCCAGCATGGAGCTCTACATGTTGCTGCAGCTTGCAAGCAAATTCCGATTCACACTTCACTAGTTGTAGCTTTTGAGCCATCCCCAAAGGCAGCCCCACAGAGAACAAAACTGCTTAGTCTGCATTCCTGTGTACACTTACTCATGAGTGAGGCCCTTTGAACACTATGGGAATTACAGCTAAACTAAACATGTTTTTCATAGAAACAAGCAGAAATCCGAGTGAAATACAGTGAAAGATGAGAGCTCAAATCTCTCTTGTAAATATCTTTACAAAGAAAAGTGACTTCAGTATTGCTAGATATTACTTAGACACTACATAGCAGAAACAAAAAGCTATAACCTTTGCCTGAAACAACTGGGCATGATCTAGCAGATGGAGAAGTGGCGAGATTACAAGATGGTTAACAAATGTTTACACCGCTTGAAAGTGGCTGCTGGCATAATGACAAACATGGTAAAATATGGAACAGAAAGATAAACATGAAAGCCAAGCAGTAACACAGACCCCAGCAGATGCGGGCAGAAATTAATGGCATGGTTGCCATAACAGATTCAGATGTGTCACAGTGAATTTATCTTCAAACAGATTGTAGTGGTAGCAAATGGTTGAGGTGGATAAAAGCTACACAGGTAAACGTCCAAATCAAGAAGATGCTGGAAGATGCATGATTAAAATTTCATAGCATTTAATAAAACGAAAATAGCTGATACAAAGGATTTGAACTGAGGTCATGGGGGGAGGGGGGCGGTTTAATCCTTTCTGTCCCCGCGGTTTTATCAAATCCACTATCCCCCTCTACTGTTCCTAGACCAGGAAGGAAAAGGAAACAGGCATCCTGTCCTGTTTTTCCCCTTCTTCGAGGGCTGATAATAGAATTGGTTTTGATTGCAGAAAATAAGTGGGTGAAAGGGTTAAACTCATTATTTCACACCCAGTATAAATAAGGTTGCCAGGTCTGATTTAGGAAATACTTGGGGATTTGGGAGGTGGAACTCAGGAAGAATGTGATGTCATCTTGTGATACCATACCCTGTGACATCTGTAAGTCATTTCCTCCTTTCAAAATTCTAATTCTCTGCTTTACATCAGAATGACGTCAGCATGTTACCAGGGTAAGCTGGGGGTGCTCTGGAATTTGGGGGAAACTCTGTGGTTAGAGTTTCGCCCAAAATCCAGGGCATCCCCACTTTAACAATGATGCCCTGTGTACTCAGGATAAGATGAAACTCTTCTGCCAATTTTTTGTTGTTGAGGTGGTGGGCGTCCCCCTTAGCGGGTCAGATTTGTATTATCATCTAGGAACCCAAATTTGAATGAGACCTCATCTGTTGTGACTTGGATCAGAATTATTAGAATGTTATCGTATTTTATTTGAGGTTGTTTACGGTGATGAAACCCACCCTGAGCCTGCTATGTCAGGAGGGCGGGATACAAATCCAATAAACAAACAAATAAATAAATAAAAATAACACCAGTGTACCACCAGTATCATTGGTGTATCATCCACAAGGGCCCCTGACCAACCAGTAAGTCCCTGGTTGCTAGGGGGGACCTGGCACCCCTATTTCAGAAGGAGCTGATCCCCCATCACAAAGTGGAGGTGAATCAGTCTGCCTTGAAGGTGATCAGGTATTACAAAAGTTAGAAACCAAGTACAGCAGCTGTGTTAGGGAACTTTGCCTTCCAGCCTGCTTCTTTCTTTGTGAGTTTTGCCCTGTGCAGTTGTAGTAGGAGTAGGAGTAGGAGTATTGTTTTGTTGTATGTGGCCATAAGCCTTCATAATATCAAAACACTCACAAAAAGTTTATACATTAACATATAATAGGATGATTCAACCTCTATTCAAATGTATGGCACACAAAATTATCTCAACTTTTAGTCTTTAAGTCCAATAGATCTTTTAAGATCACTCACTTGGTTGCAACAGGCCACATCATGCCAAGCCCTCTCGTGATACAGAGTTATGTTGATTTCCTCACAGTGGATCTCTATGCAGTTGTAGCATCCTTATATTAATTGTGTTCTGTTTTTGTTAAATAGTGGGTTCCATGGAGCAGCGAACTCACTACTAGTGATCAGCTCTACTTTATTAGTGATTTCAGCAAGCACAAGACTGAACTCCAGGGCCTCAGCCCTGTTTAAATAGCATGCAGTTGCCACACCCAAACACACCCCTCTCCCAACAATTGGCTATTTACATAACATTACTTCTCTATTGGTTACTGCCAGAGTCTTGGTGGGCTATTGTTCTTGGGCTCCAAGCTCAGCCAGTCTCTGGTGGAACAGCCCTGGAATGTTTCAGTCCCAATACGTAACAGTTTTTATAAGTGTTATTTGGCTCATAGAGGGCTTCTGCTCATAGAACACAATTTTCCCACTTTCCCTACTCCCCTAAAAGGATTTCTGGGGCCACTTAAGTCTGCTGCAGTGTGTGAGTGGAAGCCCTACTACCCATGGAAATGTGTAGCTGAAATCCAATACAATATTGTATCACCATGTTTTCTTGCAAATCTTTGTTGCTCTTTTAATACTGAATTGTCCAGAAGATAACCCAGGCTAGCTTGATCCCATCAAATCTCGGAAGCTAAACAGGATTGGCCTTGGCTAGTATTTGGAAAGGTGACCTCCAAGGAATACCAGGGCTACAATGCAGAGGTAGGCAATGGCAAACCACCTCTGAACATCTCTGGCCTAAAAAAAACAAGTCTAGCTTACCACCTAGTGGTGCATAACACTAAAAGAGCTAGAACCTCTGGCTGCCAGACAATCTTAGGATCTCCTGGCCATACAATGCCATACGATAATTACTAATTATTATTGTCCAGAAAAACCTTAGCTGAATTCAGTAAGAGATGCACTTAACTGAAACATCCCCATTGTTGTTTATTCTGCTAACTGGTCATGTCTTTAAATTAAGTCTTCAACATATTATACTAGGGACGAATATGTACTCTGCCATAGTAAGACACCCCATTTCCATTATTATGTACCTTTTCAGAGACTTCGTTGCCAGCAACCTTTTATTTTGTTAGCTTTTCTCCCCAATCCTTGAAGACATGGCATCTGGTAACTGGCATATCTCTGTAGCTTAACGCTGGTAATTAATGTATTTCTGTAGCTTAACAGTACAGCAATATATTAATTACTGTTTTTTAAAAAAAGCCTCAAAAAGGGCCTCTGATGCCATTGGAAGATAGCTGCTGCAGGGTGGAGGGGAGAATATGTGGGGGAGCCTACCTGTGGACACTCAGTTAAAGGAGCATGGAAAGCCATGCATGTGTAGACGTAGTCCAAGACTAAATTCTACAAGCTAATAAATTTATCTATCTGTTTTTACACTACAACTGCAGAGGGAGCTTTGGGTTAAACCAACATGTTGTTCCATACGTTTTAAAACTTCTTTAACTGAGTAGCAAAGGTACTAGTACTGCTGGAGCAGTAAAAGGAGAGATACCACAGTCTGCAAATTTCTCTCTAATGTGCTTTGCAGTGCTCTCAAGCAGGAGGGACAAGGAGAATGGCCTGAATAAGAACGTAATATCAGACTTGTGCTCCATCTAGTCTATCATCAGTTTCATAGGCGTCAACTATGGGGGGGCTCGAGGGCTCGAGTCACCCCCGAAATTTCCCGGGGGGGGGGATCAGCCACCCCTGGCAAAATGGAGCACCCACCGGGCCCTTCCTAGGCCCACCTGCCCGCTTGCTGGCTGGTTGCTGCAGCCTCTCCCCCCCCCCCCCCCCGGGCCTGGCCACTCCTGCCTCCGTCCCTCCCTCCGTCCGTCCAGGGGCCAGCTGGGCAAATGCCCAGCATGCTGGCGTCACCCGGAAGTGACGCCATCACGCTGGGCACGTTGCCGGGGTGATGCTCTGGCAATCGCCCTGAAACTCTATGAGTCCTCTCCTGTATACTACACAAAAGGGGCATTCATAATCTCTGTGCTTATATAAATTCAGGAGCTGGGCACATATCTCCTGTTTTTAAGTTATTCATACAGAAGCTGTAAAGTAGCCTTGTGTAAACAAGGAGGCAAAGGGAGCAGCCAACAGAGATGAAGAGGCCAAGGAAATGGGAAGAATGTCCTCCTCCACCTTCCCCCACCCATTAACTGGCTCAATCACTTGCAGAGTGTAATAACTACAGGGCTTATTTGTGGACAAAACAGCCAGCAATAAAAACGAAAAATTAAAGTTTTGGGCAAATGAGTACATGTAATATTCAACAAAATACCACAAAGCACAGGATTTTGTGGGTTTGGTTCTAATCATCAAGCATACTCTGCTCACATTCTCCTTTGATAATAAATTTCTCCCTCTCTCCCTCTTTTTAAAAGGAAAAAATGCTTTACAAAACATAATTGAACTGAAAGAAGAAACCTAATGATGGATATATTTCTCCCTTAAGGTAGCTTCAAAGAAATTATCTTTTCTTTTGCCTTCCCCAAGGATTTAATATTGTAAAAGCTTTACTGGTCAAAGTTCCTATAAGCCTGCACTAACCTCTGCTCCAAGGGTTATTCCCATAGTGGTGTGAGGGAAATGTGAACACACAGCCTAATCCAAGGATTGTTTAGGAAGGGGGGGAAACCATGAAAACAGAAAGCCCTTCTACATTGGAAAAGGATTGCCTTGCCTTGCCCTCCCTCTGATTCCTCAAGCTCCACATGGAGGATAACTCTTTTTAATGCTTCATAATGGATCCAACTGACTGTCAATCAAGTTTATGTCTGACTAGGAATAAGGCCCATTGTGGAAATAAATACAACAGGGTCTAGAAAAAGGCTCTGGGAGAGTGCCAAGGCCTTGGGCACTCAGTGTCAATTTGCTGTGACAACTCAGCAGGGAATAAGGACACAGAGTCCACCATTTTCTCCAGGGGAACTGATCAATGCCATCTGGAGAGCAGTTGTAATTCTGAGTGATCTCCAGCCCTCACCTGGAGATTGGTAACAGTGGTTCCCCAAAAGGGAATAGCTGGTTTGGAGGGCAGAGTTTATGGCATTGTACCTGTCTGAGGCCCCACCCCTCCTCAAATCTCACCCTCTGCAGGCTCCATCCCTCAAATCTCCTGGAATTCCCCACCTGGAGTTGGCAACCCTATCTCCTTCTCATCCAGGCATCAACCTACCTTTATTTCCCCCTCACTGTTCAGCTTTCCATCTGTTCAACTCCCCCGCCCTGCCTGTCTCTGGCTTATAGCCTGAGTCAGCATAGGCAGCAGGAGACTTTCCTAACCTCCTGCAGGATGAATGGATGGGCTGGAGTCTATATTGATGGTGCCCTGCCCCTTGGGAGGGTCCCTCTTTTCCTGCATTTTTTGGCCTTGGGACAGCTAGGAACTGTAAGCCAGCAGATGAGGAAGCCCCATTCAACCCAATGAGTGATACCCCTGCAGGCCCTTCTCTGGAACCAAAGCTTAATTCAGGGGCGTAGAGTTTTGTACTTACCAGGGTGGCTCTTGCGCATGCTGCAATGGTATCCCTGCTGCCGCCGCCGTCACAAGAACCTCCCCCCCCGGCCTGGCCAGCCAGCTGGCCGGCTGGCTCCCCTGAACCCACTGGCTCCCTCCCTCCCTGTTGAGGCCCCAGCGTGATGATGTCACCCAGAAGTGATATCATCACGCCGGGCACATTGCCGGGGCGACTCTCTGGCAATCGCTCCGAAACTCTATGGTGCCATAGAGTTTCCGGACGACTGGTAGAGCGTCACCCCGGCAACCTGCCCGGCGTGATGATGTCACTTCCAGGTGACATCATCATGCCAGGAGGGAGGAAGCCAGTGGGTTCAGGGGAGGGGAGCCAGTCCGTCTGCCAGTCAGGCGGGCAAGCGGCTCATGCAGCAGCTGGGGCAGCAGGGGTGGCGGGTGAGCAGCTGTTGTGGCGGCAAGGCTGGTGGGCGAGCCGGCGGGCAGGCCTGTCTGCCTAACATGGAAGGCAGGGAGGTGTGGCGGCAGTGGGGGGGGCGGGTGCCCATTTCCCTGGGGGGGCCTCAGACCCCCCTGGGAAACTTTGGGGGTGGCCTGAGCCCCCAAGCCCCCCCGTAGTTGACGCCTATGGCTTAATTGAACCTTATGGGGGAACATTTTACCACAGACAACAGCCATCTTACAAACAAAGGTAACTGCCATTTTGTTACACCTACCAACAGCCACTGAGGGAACAGTTAGTGCCTCACAGGAGACAAGCAGGAGAAGTGTCTTCGTCAAGAGCAAAAGCAATCTGTCAGAAATTCTGACAGGGCACAGTGGCTGAAGGAGAGGGCACGAAAGAGGAGCAGACCCAGCACCCAGCCAATGACACATGAGTACTCAGAGCCAGTGGATAGGAACAGCTTCTGAGTGACAGGGTAGGGAGCTAAAGGGTGTCGGAGCTTGTGGAATGTTGAGGAAAGAGTCACACGAAAACTCATTTATATAATAAGGAGAGATGGTCATGGGCTGATTATTTGTTGCTGCTAGGTTGAAATGCTGATTCTGTTTCTACAGTAATATACTACATTGGCCCTTATAATAAATTAAATTTATTATTTGTTAGCTCATAATAATGTACACAAAAATTAAATATGTTTTTTTTAATTTTTCAGATTTAAAGGGGGGGAATTAAATATCCATGTTTAACACCCAATAGACAGAAGTCATGTGGCTTGCAGTCAATAACTGGCTTGATAACTAGATAATTTTTTAAAACTGATCCAAGCAGTAAATCCACATTTTGGCAAGTAACCAACAGCAGGGTCCATTGTGAAAAGCCACAGTAACAGACCTGGTCCCAGTTTTCTTTCTTTTGTAGCCCCCGTCTCTGAACCTACCACCAGGATTCACCCCACACAGCCTATTAAATTATACACTGACTCTTTTGCATAACTTGTCAGGCTTTACCAAGATTAGATTCAGATGTTCTTGAGCGGGTTTTTTCCTGAATGAAAAATTGGCAACCCTATTTTTGTCTAGGTTGCTAAAAATATCCTGGTATATCATTCATTGCTCTTCAGTAATATCCAAAAGGACCAAAGTTCTTTATTTATAACAAGGCCAAGTAGTCACAAGAATACTGCCATAGTGTGCTGATTTATTATGTATAGCCAAAATATGCTTGTCTCCATCATCTGCAAGATATTAAGAAACATAAGAACACCCCCCCAAATCTCTTGCTCATTATTCTCTCACACACGCAACACGCACAAATTCCTTTAAGATGAGAACACAACTACACATTTGCTTGCAATCATCTTCCTTCCCTACTGATTGAGCTGAAATGTGATTCCTCCAAATTCATCCTTAGATCACTTAGGGCAAGTTTTTCTGCAAAAGGACAGATTCCTGAGGAATGGAATCAATGTGCACTTCATATATTTGTCCCAGTGGTTCCAAAAAGCTGTAATAAATTTTTCCCGTACTGCTTGGTTACTTCTTTCAAAACTCAAGGTGTGCTTAAATAAAGACCAACTTGTTTCTGTAGCGGGTGGGGAATCTAATTTCTTTTGGCCAGACGTGAAGACAGGAAGCAGATTATTTGAAAGGTAAATTTTTTAAAGAAGTGTTTACTATAAGAATATGAAACTATTTTTATAAACTATTCTATTCAAATAAGTTCGAATGTAATTTGTTATTACATTAGGACAGCAGAAGCAAGATGTTGGTATTCAGTATAAATGTCACAGACTGGTGTACTGAAATATTATTTGTTTGCTCAGGGTAATGTAGCTTGTGTGAGATGTTTCTTTCAACTCACTGGATATGTTAGTAGTTTAGTAAAGCTGCACTTCTCCCCGGTTGCTGAAATTTAATCCTAAATTATTTTAGCTATTAATCAGAGATCAGGTTCTGATAATTGACTTGAGGATTCTGTTTCTGCAAAATTAAACGCTGTTCCGTGTGTAACAGATGAAAAGTAGGAAAAAACAGTAAAATCCTTCAATTCTGTGAACTGTAGATCTAGATCACAGCATGAATAAAGTCATATAGTTTTGCTTATGTTAAGTGTGCTGCCTTTTTATCCATTCTTTAATCTGTTCATAGACACAACCAATCAAGAACTTTTCTTGCATGTGCCTAATTGAAATGAATGGCAATTCCACATTGCGTATATTGTACTTCTTTGCATTTCTGTCATTCAAAGGTGTTGTAAAGCCTCCGGTGTTTAAAATATGATCCATTGTGGTTAAAGATCTCTCTGTGAAATAAGGTTAAAAAGGTATCGATTCTAGCTGCATAGAGTAGGATTTCAGAATGTGTAGCTGGATAGAAAATCTTTTAAAATAGATAAAATAATTGATTTATCACATTGCAATATAGATTATGCAAGTGTGCATTTTTGAACAATGAAGTATTTTGCATGTTGCATTAAATTGCCATGTGGTTGAACTTCTCACTAATAACTTTAAATAAGTTCTTTTCTGTTTCTGTTAACTATTGGATATAGAAGGAGTAAGCAGTGATGAGCAGTGAAGCATTAAGATTCTCTAGAATGATATCATGATATAATTCACTCGTTCACATCTGAGAATGTGAAAGATCTTTTCACATAAAATGTACTTACTGGATTGCATTCTGGTTTTTCCAAATATCCTTCTTTTTTGTTCTGCATGGTCTTACTATTTCTTTTCTCTACTGGTTTAGCTGAAAACTCATTGGATGTTCTGTATTAACTAATTCACAGTAGTATGTCAGAGTTTGCTCGACTCTACGGAATTTGGTCTTCTAGTCCAAAATGATTCCGCTCTGAAAGTCAAATTAAAAGTAACGGTGAAAAAAAAAATGAAGAAAAAGCAGAACTAGACAGCACAGATATTTTGCATGTGGTTAAATCATCTCTTTTAACACTGTTTTATTTTAAGCTCAGTATTCACTCAACCTTAGCACTGAAACCTGTGTGTTAGAATTCTTCACAGAGTTAGCACTCCTGGGAAGAAGCAGAATTTTAACAAACACTTAAAGAGTTCTTGAAAAATACCATTTTGCCTTCTGTTTTAACAAAGGGATGGGGGAGGTTAAGATGATCACATTAACAGCTCGAGGCTGAAGGATAAACATAACGTCCTTGAAAGAATAGCTCTGGCAGAGACCGAATTCTACAGATCCTACTTCTGTTCTTTTAAGCATGATTTAGCATAGCGAAGGGGGGGGGGGGAAACACCCCAACAGACAATAGTAACCTCAGAAAACCAGCGTATTTAAGTGTGGGGCCGATTGAAGAAAGAGACATACATTAGCATTGGCAATCATCCCAATAGTGTGGAGTAACAAAAGCAGCCTCCTATTCAGTCATGATAGTGTCCCCCCCATCCCATCCCATTGTATTCTGATGCCTAACTTCTTAGCACCTGGAGTGCTGTCCCCCCCCCCCCCCCCCCCCCGGAGAGGATGGTCTCTGTCAGCATAGCTATGACTCTCCCTCCCCCAACCCATATACCAGAAGCAGATAACATCTAGCCTTCCACCCATGCTCCCTCTAAGCTTTGGAGTCTTGTGAGCAAAAATCCTACTTTGTGGGCTACTGGCATTAAAGTTGTGAGCCAGCAATCTGGCTACTGCATAAATTAGTCTGCTCTGGAGCCATCCTTCCGGAGCTAAGACAAAAATGTGTGCGCCAGAGGCTAAAAAACGGTGAGCTTGTCACACTAACCCAGCTTAGAGGGAACACTGCCTTCCACCCTTACCCACCTGTGACAAGATGTTTTGCCAGATAATGAGAGGTGGGGCAGAATTTAGCTACATAAAAGGCAAGTCGGACATGCATGATTATTCTCCGTGATGTAGAATGGAGCGGAGACATGGCCTTTTCATCTGGATATGTTCAGTATTTCATAGGAGAAAAGTCTTCTCTGGATTTCATGACTGATCTCCAGGCGCTGATGGACCTGGACGGAGTTATCCGGACCAAGCGTGCCTATGGTGTGTGACTGCTCCATAATCATGCAGCTTTTTCACTCAGGAGATATTTAAAGCCAGATACTGATTTTTTTTAGTTAGCTGAGGTTCTCTAATGGCTGTATTTAGCATAAGACACAATACAAAAACATAAAAATTTCTGGATCAGAGCCAAGGTCAATCATGTCTAGGACTGTTTCTTTAGTGGTCAATGAACTGCATAGCAAGGCAAGTTGAAGAGACTTTTCAGGGAGGGGGAAGGGGATAGTTGTGGATTTCTTGTGTTGTGCAGGGGGTTGGACTAGATGACCCCTGAAATCCCTTCCAGCTCTGTTTCTGTTTCCTCTAATGTGGACATTTCTTTTTTAGCTCTCCACTCCTTTTTAAAGCTAGTAAGAAGGCAGAGTTTAACTTTTAATGTATATTTTGCCCTCCCTAGATATTACAATAAGTAAAATAAATATGCTTTAATAGTATTTGGTGCCTTTCAGAAATATGTATGTGGGTAGATAATGACGATGTGAGCTTTTGATACTTGAAGAGAACAGTGTAAGTTTGTGAATTTTTAGAGTGCATATGAGAGTTCACAATGTGTAAAAGTCAAGGCCTTACCATTAAAGAAGATACTGCAGTAGAATCTTTGCATTGGGCAATATGAAACTGAGCTGGTTGTTTCAAATGAGATCATCACGAAGAATGGAAATCTTTTAACAGCACAGTTAAATGCAATAACAAGAAATTCAGGAACTGCCAAATCATAAATGGGCAGAAATACTTGTTATTCTGTGATACTGCAAGAAAAAAGCCTCTCTTAAGCAATGCTCCCTCTAAGCTGTGGGGTCTTGTGAGCAAAAATCCTACTTTGTGAGCTACTGGCATTAAAGTTGACAGCGAGCAATTTGGATGCTGCATAAATTAGTTTGTTCTGGAGCCATCCTTCCTGAGCTGAGACAAAAATGTGAAAGCCAGAGGCTAAAAAACTGTGAGCTAGCTCACACTAACTCTGCTCTTAAGCCATTTCTACTCATGATGATTTTTGGTTTTGGCCCTCAAGTCATAGCTGACTTATGGTAACCCCATGGGGCTTTCAAGGCAGGAGACATTCAGAGGTACATTTGCCCCTGACTGCCTCCGCATCAGGACCCTAGTATTCCTAGGAGGTCTCCCAACCAAATACTAGCCAGGGCTGACCCTGATTTGCATTTGAGATCTGACAAGATCGGGCTAGCCTGGGCTATCCAGATCAGGGCACACATCGTGATAAAAATAAACTCTCTATAACAGGGGTGGCCAAACTGTGGCTCGGGAGCTGCATGTGGCTTTTTCACACATATTGTGCGGCTCCCGGCAGGGTGGCTGGGGAAGTCTTCTCTTCCCCAGCCAGTGTTCCCCTCCTTGGGTAGGCTTGAGGTGTGTGGGGGGGTGGGGGGGACAAAGAAAGAAAGCAACTTTAAATGTGTTCTCAAAGGCCCCCCCACCAGTCTGGAGAAAGCATTTGTCTCTTTAAATATCATTATCAATTTCTGTTTTTACTCCTTTTGTTTTTATTTCTGGCAGTCTTATTTAATGTTAATAAAAAGCAAATTTGCATATTTTCCAATGAAATGTGTGTGTAATATTTGTTCATGTCTTGTGGCTCTCAGACATCTGATGTTTCTTCTATGAGGTTCTTGTGTTAAGTGAGTTTGGCCACCCCTGCTTTATATTAATACACAGGTGGAAATGTTAGTGTGGAGGAGAGAACAGAGAAGAACAATTCCTAAAACATATGTACATACAGATGTACATACAGAGATTAACTAATTATAATCCAAACAAAATGCCCTGATCATCATTACTATCTAGGTGAATTGAAATAAACTGTTAATAATGCCTGCAAATAAAATGGTTGTTAAGGGCAGAAGAGTCAAGGGGCTTTCCCCCATAAATGGGCTTGCAGCTGCCTCTTTAAAACAGTTGAAATTATGCCTTTTATTAATTCAGCGTTGATCATATCCATCCATCTGATAACTGACTAATAAGTTAGGAAAGGCAAGGTCCAAGAATGCAAGTCAAAAGCCTCACACCTGTAAGATTTCTCTCTCAGCATGAGGTGACAACTGAAATAATTGATTTTGTAGGTAAAGTCCAAGCTAGAAAAAGATAGATTTTATCCTCAAAGTGTATCACAACTGGTTATAGCAGGCCATTGACAGTTCTACTACTGCATGAGGGCCAAAATATAACGTGCCCTTCACCATTCAGAGTAGCTGTGGTGACTGGCTTTGAGCATATACAGTTGTGGTAAAAATATTATTTTTCTTGTCATATCAACTGCCCATTCAGGTTGTGGTCACACAGTCATTTTGATCAGGTTTCACTGCTGTTCCCTCTTGCATTTAAAATTGCTAATCAGACACCCGCATCCGTCTCCTGCACTGAAGTGGGCACATTCGCGCAATCCTCCCGGTTCCCTAGCAAGTTTTCCTTCACCTGGAAAATCAAGTACTTTCCGGGTATTTGAGCTTTGAATCCACAATTTCACTTATCTGGACAGCCATCTCTTGCAATGATCGCAGTTAGATCATCTGAACGTCCTTCTCACAATGGTTCCCCCCCCCCCAAGTTTCCGTTGTTGTGTGCATGAGCAATCTTGCGCTTAATAAATTCAGTGTATAAACATTCAAGTGCACATATAGACTCCAGCACTCAGTTGTACGTCACTGGTTAATTTTCTTCACTCTTTGGGCAAGAACAAGGGAGTACAGCAAGTCCCAGTGAGAGCAGTAATTCAGCCATGTGCATATGCGCATGTGCAAAGCCAATTTTCTTTTTTAAAAAAACAAAAAACCCAGCCATGCTGCCCAAGTGGCCGTGCAGCTATTTGGACGGTGCCCAGAGCCTCGTCCACAATGCAAGCGGTTCAGGGAAGGATGTGTGGTCATCCCAACCTAAACAAAAATAATCCTGATCAAACCTATAGTGGGAACAAATTGGGATAAGCTTGCCGTGTGACCACAGCCTCATTCCACTGTTGTTCAGGGCTTCAACGTCGAGCTGAGGGAGCACTCTTATTGGTGAATGATGGACAAGCAACCATCACCCCACACAACTTTAATCTCAGGCTACTTAGTGTGTGTGTGGGGGATCTACTTGGCTTAACCTGGAGAAAAACAAGAATGCACATCAGATGCAAAAGCAAGAGTTCAAGGTCAAAGCCAACGTATACATAAAAAATATACTGATTAAACCTAGATATCCTATTTTGTAGATTCATCTGAACTGGTATTTGGTTCTAAAAACATACATTGTTAGAACAGTGAATTCCAGTTCCATAAGAATCAGAGTACATAATCCAGCTACAGTTAAACACTTTTAAAGCCCATTGATTTCAGCTTGGCTAATTCTCTCACACCAGAACTAGTGGTTATGTTCAGAGTGCTTAATTTTGCTTTGTTCAAGCCCAGAGTACACTAGGTTATTTCCATATTTTACTACCTCTAGCAAATTTCAAAAACAAATTCAATATGTCATAAGCTGAACTAAAACTAAGTCATAAGTATTACCAAAGAAAGTTTCCTCCAGCCACATTAAGTGGTAATAATTGGGGGAATTTTTTAATGTTTTAAGTAAGGACGTGTCTTCCTAGTGGAAATTTCAGTGTCCAATATGTTAAGTCTGTCCAGATTGCTCATATAATAGCCTCTTGGGACACACAGTTTCACTCTACATTAGTGCGACGTTCACTGCGGAGAATGAGTGCTTTGTACTTGCCTGATTTTCCCTTCAGTCAAAGAAAGGCTTTTGAGCATTCTATTCTATTTCCCTCAATTTACAAGTGATTACCCGTCGAAAATTACACCGCACGTCACATGTGCTGTCACACATTTGACATGAAAATATGTGCTAATCAGCAGCAGAAGATACTTCTTCAAAAGCATTCAGCTCAAAACGGGCACGCTCTTCATTTTGCAGCTCTCTTTGCATCGTCACCATCATCATATAGTTATTACTGGTGCTGATCCTTTGTCTAGCAAAATAAAACTACCCCGCAGGTCTGTCTTCTGTATGGCACTCACTTATGCATCTGCAGAGACAGGCTAGGAGTAAAATTGGAAGTGCTTAGTGTAGCCAAAGCTATCATTTTCCAAACAATTACTCTAGTTCAGTCTTTGCTCGCTTTGGGTATTGGACTCAGCTTGACAAATGCTTCATTAAGTTGAGGCATCCAGTTATCAGATGACAATGCATCCTGAGAGCAATGTGGTTGCTTGGTCCAAGTCTGTAGTACCAATGAATGCTAGCTGGGATAATTAGATTCTTTATACGAATTCCTTTCTTTCCCACTTCAGTGCTAAAACCAGAAGTGGAGAAAGAGTCCCCGCTACTATCAAAGCAAAAGCCAGGAAAAATGTTATGAACAATAATACTACATGACCATTGCTGTTCAGGTAGGGACATCTGAATGACCCATTCTGATCCCCCCCCCCCCCCAAGTTTTAGCATGCCTGAAGTTCCTTTTCTGTATGAATGCCCCTGGCAAATAAGACTGGTGAGCAAAATTATCCAGAACATGGAAAAGGTCTTTCTCAATATGGGATGGGTTAAACATCTGAGATCTGATCCATTCTGTGGCATTTCTGAATTCTTAATAGAATATTAGTGTTATTTAAAGACTGGTGGTTTTACTGGCATTTTAGTGATAAACAATTGTTTATGGCAATGAAGTATAAATGAAAACAAAAACAAAACCCAAGACCAGGTTTTGGGCAATGAAGGGTCCTCCTATGTAGGGGTTGGGAAACAAATTTATTCATAACAAATGACTTCTCAAGCTGTGTGAGTCAGCAAAGCCTGCCATTTGCATCCAGAACTGAGATATGGACAGCTAGAACAGCTGCCTCCTGTACATGCATTTTGATCATGCAAAACACTAAATGGTTGTTCAAAACTTTTTTTGATTTCTTAAATACCTAGACACCATGAATAGTCAAGGGTTAGTGTTGCATAGTTGGCAGAGATAACTGAATTTAGCTATAACTTTGCATAGAATTATTACATCGATTAATCACTGGAATGCATCATAATCCTCACTTCTAAGGGTTTAGATTCATTACTTGCAGTCTAAATTTCTGCCACAACTTCAAAAATACCAAAAACAGCCTCAGAAATAGCAGGTTTCAGGAACAGCTCATGTTAGGGGATAAACAAATCAATGTTACAAGTGAAGACACCAATTAGTCAACACTCTTTGATTCATTAATCAGTTTTTCAACAGAATTCAGTTTACTGTTCCTTTGACTACACACTACAATACAGTTCCAGCAATGCGCAAGCAGAAACATAAACAGACTTAGCACATTTCTGCTTGCTCAAGATCCTGTGATAGGCCTAGTGATTTTCTTCCCTATATATTACAGTGCCCTGAAACTGGAAACTCAAGATCTTGCACAAGCATAAACCTAAGTGGGGGTACAATGCTGGACTTAACACAAGCAGCTACTATAGCCTTTTCTCATGTTTCCACTTGCCCAAGAGCGCTGGATCCAACCCAAAGTTTGGAATGTTTAAGAAATAAAAAAATTACCTATTCTTTGTTCTAAAACACAACCCTTCTGGTGCCAAAATGCTCTGTACATTTAGAATTAATGGGCCATGTTTTAGCATTTGATCCTGTGGTTTCTTTATGATGTTATGTTAGATTGTGTACCTCACTCAGACACAGAGCTTTATCATGAAATTTAAATTGTTTTTTTAAAAAATGAAAGAACAATAGGTCTCAGGTCAGCCAGCAAGCTTTGGGTCCAGTGGGTATTTAAATCCCAGTCTTCTCAGTCACAGCCCAACAAAATACCGAACCGTTCTATACGATACTAACCTGCCTGGCTATCAGGTAACCATAGTGAATCATCCAATCATCACCAATTATTAAAGAGTACAGAGAAGTCTACCAGATGATGGGGAAACTTGAAATGTGAACTCATCCAAAGAGTGATTAACACATGGAATTCACTGCCACAGTAGGTGGCGGCAGCTACAAGCACGGATGCCTTCAAAAGGGATAAACATATGGAGCAGAGGTCCATCTGTGGCTACTAGCCACAAGGTATAGATAGGAAGTCTCAGTCTGGGGCAAGTGATGCTCTGTATTCTTGGTGCTTGGGGGTGGGGGGACAGTTGGAGAGCTTCTAGTGTCCTGGCCCCACTGCTGGACCTCCTGAGGGCACCTGGTGTTTTTGGCCACTGTGTGACTGAGTGTTGGACCAGATGGGCCATTGGCCTGATCCATCATTGGCTTCTCTTATGTTCTTAGTATTTTTTCCTTGCTGCTGCTGCTAGAAGGATGGGGACATTTATTATTTATTTTAATATTTACATTTTGACTCCCTTGGGCTCAGGGTGGTTTACGCACCACAGTTAAAACATTGCAACTTAAAATTAACAGCCTAAACCCCCAGATATCCCCCCACCCAAAAAAATACCTGGCTGGAGTTTATATTACATTGAAAGCCCTGGTAAATTAAACGTCCTTGCAATGCCCGATGTGTTCCTCTCACTTCCGGAAGGAGCCTGTTCCACACAGTGGGGGGTTGAATGGAAAGAGAACAGGCTCTGGTTGATGGCAGGTCTCTCCCCCCACCCTTAATTGGGGAACAGTCAGTAGGCGGCAGCCTGAAGGTCATAATTCTTTCACGAGGACATATCGGCGGAAGGCAGTCCTTTAGATATGTGGAGCCTAGACAACAAACGTTAAAAGTTATAAGCAGCACTTTGAATTGGACTTGGTTTTCTTTCCCAGCACAAAACACTTCCCCATCACCTTCCTTCCCGCTCTGCTTTCTTATAGCAGGGCCACTGGTGAAACAGTTCAAGGTTGACGGACATCTGAAACATTACGAAAGAAAAGCCATAGATGTAAAAATCTTATTCAGATTCTCTTTTTCTTCTGCTGTGCATCAGCGACTAGATTTTGCATACAACAATGTGAGAGTCAAAACACTTAGGGAGAATTTGACTGATGGCTTTAAGGTTCTTGCTGTTTGAAGAAAAAAATCACAACTCCCGTAGTTTTCTTGGAACTAACTTTAAAAACCAGTTTGAAATGCCAAGTTGCCTTTAACAGGTGACCTGTTACTGGGGGCAATTCAATTTGAGTAATATAGGAACACTCATTAAAAGAAATCAATGACAGCTTACTAAGCGAGTAGAAATTCTGTCTCTATGTAGTCATCAAACACATCTTAATCAGGATAGATTATAAAACTGGAAGAGTGTTCCACCAGGTTGGAGCCAGGGCCAAAAAGGCCTTGGTCCTGGTTGAGGACAGCCAAACACTATTTGGACCTGGGTTCACCAGCAGATTTTGGTCACTAGAGCGTAATGCTCTTTGGAGGATATACCAGGAAAATGAACTGTAGGGGAACAGATTTCTCATTGTCAAACCTCAGAGAGGAGATTGTTGGAGCAGGACTACGGTGGAAGGGAGGACATGATAAAGGGGTACCTTATAGCGTGGGCTGCTAGCCAAAATGGAAAGAATGAGCTAACTGCAGCAATATAGTTAGAGCCATGGAGTTGTACAACAGCTTGATCAGTAGTTATTAAAGTGTAGAAACATTACATGAACATAACTTAAGAAATCCAAATATTTAATTTAAAATTAAAGGTATGATCCTGCCCCAACTTGTAGGACATAGAATATAAATTCTGAGTAGCCAGAAATAAACCAGGAACTATACATGTACAGCTATTGGCTCTTACTTCCAACCGTCCAGAATAGTACATGTATGATTCCTCCTCTCATGGCTCAGCAGTGCAATAGATGCTCCAGTGAAACAAGTTCTTGGATGGATCTTAGCTAGAGATTGTACAGAAGAAGACTGACAAATCCCTGATGGCCGAACCAGAAACTGAAGGGGCTGGATGGGCTGACTGCATGGTAGCCTTCTGATTCCAGCAGCCAGCTTAGTAGCCAGCCATTACGTAGCGGGCGAGCCTCAGCCTGGTAGGGATTCAATCGCCCCTCAATGTGAGTTTTGCCATGGCTCCTCAACTCAATCTGTGTGGGGGTGATAAGCAGGCCCATTGCCACATTGGGGCATTTGGGGGCAGAGCCCCACCACTGATGAGCCCTGCCCCACCCCAGGAGGATGCCAGACCCCCCACCTCCAGTGTACCTAACCCCCACAGACTGCCCCTACCCCACATGCTGTTGGGTAATCTATATAAGTTCCCCATTCCCCTGCCCGAGCTCTTCAGTCCCTGCCCCACCAGCCAAAATTTTCTGGCATGGGGCTGATGATAAGGGCCATGTCCTAAGTAACTGGGGATAAGTCACATGATTGCACCTTAAGTTGCTAGAGCAGTTGCTGCATTTATTTATTGCCAACAAAATCTCACTCTCTTACTTTATCCGGAGGGCAAGAAGCACTGTTCCCTTTTCCCTGATAGCTAACAGTCTACCAAAGCATTCAGTCCACCAAAGACACGAAACTGCCTCATACTAAAAATCCAGCATGCTCAGAAGGAAGTAATTTCACAGTCTTTCTTTTACACACAAACAAGCACAATTTATTGCGAATAAATAAATAAATAAACAAATAGTCTTGAGTGAGGGTAAGATTGCTCTTCGGTTTCAGTATTGTCTATACCAGGAACCCCCAACCTTGTTGTGCTGATGGCACTCATTGGATTTTGAGAACAGGATACCAGGGGTCACCACAAAATGGCTGCCACAGGAGATGGGGCCAGTCACAAAAGGTTGAGAGGTTCTAAACCCAAAACCCTCCTATGATGGAGGAAGCAGTTTCTGAATGGGTGCTCTGTGCAGACATAAAAGTAATTCCTTGTGGCCTCTTCTGTAGCATCTCCTGAACCAAGGAGGCAGGTGAAAACCAGGATTGGAGTTTTGCTTTGGGGAAGAAGAAACTGGGTGTCAGAAAATACTTTGGTCGCTATACCCCACTGGAGATCACTGGTTTACTCAGCTGGCTGTTCTGTAGTCTCTTATAAAAAGTATTTTCAAGCTCTACCGCATGCGTTTTTGTAAACTGAAAAGGACAGAGATGGAAGCTGGGATCTCCTGGATATAAAAAACATATGCTCTAAAAACTGAACTATGGCTCTTGCAATTATACAATGCTGAAGATAAAACTGTATGCATAGTACTGTGAAAGTGTTATGAAGTGGCTATTTACTGCAGCACTGAATAACTAAAGAAGTCTCTTGTGGGAAAGATAATTAGAGGCTTTGAGAAAGCTCTTGCAACTAATTTTGACAGGTGAATATATACTGACTTTTTAAAAAGCAGGCTTTTAAAAGACACAGCCTGGCATGCTGAATGGGCTAGATTCCTGTTTAATTTTGGAAGAGATCCTAAGGAGAACAGAATGTGTTAGTGTCTGCTTTCTTATGAGTCTCCAACTTGTTTGGAGTGTTAATACATGTAGTACAAATTATTATTATAATTTCCTAGAGAGTTGCTTACTTTTTTTTCTACTGTCTGACTCAAGGCATCATCCAGCACACTGGTAATGCTTCGGATGTTAGGGTGTGGTCTGGTAAAGTCGGTTTTGGGTCAGAATGTCAGATGCTGAGAAAACAGCTTGCCCAAATGTTGGTGAAAAGAAATAATCCTGGGTGAGACCGCTGATTCTTTAAGACTATTTCCAGTAAAACAATTTCCCCTAATCGAAGAGTTCATTCTGCCTCATATCTCTGCTGAAATATGATTATCCAACATGAGGGTGAGCCCAGACCGCCATTTATGGTTTGTTTATTGACAGCAGGAGTCCATAACTACACTCTCTGTCCCCCAAGGACTGCAGAGCTCCTGCGTATCTGGCCCAAGTCAGCATTTTTAGGTTTTCTTCATCAAATTTCACACCAAGTACACAAGAATTTCCCTTTCTGGAACAAGAACTCTCTCCACTCTTTTATTAAGCTATCTAAGTACAGCAGGTGTCCTCATGCCCTCTGCCCAGTATGGTGGGCAGTAAGTCAGAGAGCAGTGTGGTTCAGTGGTTAAGAGTGGTGGACTCTAATATGGAGAACTCCTCCATATGAAGTCTGCTGGGTGACCTTGGGCCAGTCACAGTTCTCTCAGAGCTCTCTCAGTCCCACCTACCTCACGAGGGGCCTCTTGTGGGGAGAGGAAGGGAAGGAGATTGTATGCGACTTTGAAACTAATTAAGATAGAGAAAAGTGGAGTATAAAAATCTAATCTTCTTCCGCCCATTGGTGCTGAGGTGGGTGCCTGGAAGAAAATGGATGGGGAAAGCAGAGTTGTGCCAACACCATAATGTCATTTCTGGCTTGAAACCTCTCAGCATTTTGGGAACTGTCCAGCATTTTGTGATTGGTATAAAGGCAGTCATAGGGTTGCCAAGCACAGCCTGGCAACCAGCAGGAGATAGGGGAAGTGGGGACAGTTTGGGTAGGACAGGGGTGGGCAAACTTGCTCAGCGTAAGAGCCACCTAGAACACTGGTGGCCAAACTTGCTTAACGTAAGAGCCGCATAGAATAAACATCAGATGTTTGGGAGCCACAAGACATGAACAAATATTACCTGCTTTTATTGGAAAATAAGCAAATTTGCTTTTTCTTAACATTAAATGAGACTGCCAAAAATAATAACAAAAGGGGTAAAAGCAGATATTGATAATGATATTAATTTGTCCAATGATATTTGTTTGCTAATGATATTTAGCTTCCCCAGCCACCCTGCCGGGAGCCACATAATATATGTGAAAGAGCCGCATGCGGCTCCCGAGCCACAGTTGCCCACCCCTGGAGTAGGAGAATTGGTGTCCCCAATTCGATGACATCACTTCCTGCATGACACAGAAGTGGAATCATCACACAAGGGGCGAGCTAGTGACAGCTGTAAACGATGGAATCACAGAGTTTGGGGCAAATACCAGAGCGTCACCCAAAGTGATAACATTACTTGCAGGTCCCACTGGAAGCATGCAAGGGATGACACTCCCCATTTTCCCTACAAATTTCCTCCCACTGCCCAGCAAAGAGCTGAGGGCATAGGCGTCAACTATGGGGGGGGAGGGGCTCGAGGGCCACCCCCAAAATTTCCCGGGGGGGGACTGAGCCCCCCCGGGAAAATGGTGCGCCCTCCGCCGCGCCTCCCCGGGCCCTTCCTAGGGCCGCCGCCTCTCTCTTCCCCCCCTCGGCCTGACCACTCTGTCCCTCCCTCCGTCCGTCCAGGGGCCAGCTAAGCAAATGCCCAGCTGGCCCCTGGACAGACGGAGGGAGGGACGGAAGCAGGAGAGGTCAGGTCGGGGGGGGGGGGAGGCGGCGGTGGGAACATGGTCCCGGCAAGCACGCACGCTTTGCGCGTGCGCACGGAAGAGCTCCCACCCCCCTCAGGATTTTGAAAACTTGACACCCCTGGGTGAGGGCCACAGGAGCAGGGGTGGGAGAGCATAGTGAATAGCTCAGTGAAAGTGTCAACCTACTGTGCTGCAGCAGCGAAAAAGGGGAAACTGTGTTAGGGATTTTTAGGAAAGATTGAGACTAAAATGGCCAATACTGTAATGCCCCATGTAAGATCTATGGTGCTGCAGCCTCGTTTGGAATACTGTGTACAGTTCTGGTTGCCGTATCTCAAAAAGGACATCACAGAGCTGGAAAAAAAACACAGAAGGTGGCAACCAAGATGATGAGGGGGTTGGAGCACCTTCCCTATGAGGAAAGGCTGAAGCGTCTGGGACTTTTCAGGTTAGAAAAGAGACAACTGAGGGGGACATACGATAAAGGTTTATAAAATTATGCCTGGGGTCGAGAGAGTTGACATAGAGAATTTTTCTCCCTCTCCCAGAATATTAGAACGAGGGCATCCAGTGAAACTTATGGGTAGTAGGTTCAGAATGGGCAAAAGGAAATACTTCTTTATACAGAGAGTGATTAAAAATGTGGAATTCATTGCCAGAGGATGTAGTGATGGTCACAGGAATAAACAGCTTTAAAGGGGAAATAGATTTGTGGAGGGTAAATCTATCAGTGGCTTCTAGCCATGGTGACTTAGAGGAACCTCCACATTCAGGGGAACTATGCCTCTGAATCCCAGAGCCAGGAGCCTGCTGGCCCTCCAGAGGGACTGAGGGGCCACTGTGTGAGACAGGATGCTGGACCGGATGGACCACTGGTCTGACCCAGCAGGGCTCTTCTTATGCTAGAAGCTGGCAGTCCTAGGTTTTACCTGTTCTCACGATTTGAAAAGGAAGGCTGAATACTACAATTTTGCACAAGCCGTGTGTCCTGGGCCATCCACAGGACTGGTCGGTCGAGCCTGCCTGGCAGTTCACTTGGTTAGATGAAGTGCCTCCTCCAGGGAGGAGTGCCGGGCATGTCCATAAGTCGTAATGGCCAACGGCGCCCCTCGCGCCTTGCCACTCGGGTTCCCCCGCCTCTCCGAGTCCCGGGAAGGGTCCCTTTAAGCCAAAGGCAAGAGGCTTCCCCTAGTCCCAAAGAGACCGGTCTCCACTGAGCATCCACTTGCAAGCCGTTCTGCAAAACCGGAGCGGGGACGGGGGGGGGGGGGGGGGGGGGGGGTGAACAGGACCCTTTGAAGACTCCCGGAACTTCACTCCAGCGCAGCCCTTCCTGGATTAGCGCCCACCTCTCCCGAAGTTGCTGCGAAGGAACCTTCCCTCCCGACGGCTTGTCTCCAACGTGCCCCGAGCTCCTGTGTATTTTTTTGCTGCAACCAACCAACGCGGCTCGCTCGGCGGGGGGAGGGGGCTGACCTGCTTGCAGTTGTCGGAGCAAAGCACGCTTGGCCTGGCCGGCGTCCACCAGCAATATTGCGGCGGCCCGCCAGGGCGGGAAACAGGCGGGCCCGCTCCGCAGCGTCCAGACCGCCCTTCCTCCCGCCCGCGGCAGCCGCCTTCTCCTCCTCCTTCCTTTCGCCCTCTCCCAGGTGCTGCGCTCGCCAGACGCCAGCTGCGACGCCCTCCCTCCTCGCCGGGATGCCGCCACCGCTCTCCTGCTGGTCCGGCCGGGGGGCCCTCTCCTTGGCCGCCCTGCTGCTCGTCCTGCTCGCCGCCTCCAGCCCCGGTGAGTCGGGGGGAGGGGAGGGAAGGGAGCCGCCGCACGTGCGGAGAGCGCCTGCCGGCAAGGAGGCGGCGGGAGAGGGGGCTGGGGTGCAATGTTCCCTCTAAGCTGTGGAGTCTTGTGAGCACAAATTCTACTTTGTGAGCTACTGGCATTAAAGTTATGAGCAGGTGATTTGGCTACTGCAAGAATTAGCTTGCCCTGGAGCCAATCCTCCCTGAGCCAAGACAAAAATGTGCGAGCCGGAGGCTTAAAAAGTATGAGCTAGCTCACACTAACTCAGCTTATAGGGAACACTGCGTCCCCCACCCCCACCAAACAATCTGCCCGTCCTTGACCCTGCCAGGATTCCTGAAAGGTGCACTTAGGGGAAGAAGGGGCGGAGGAGTAGGTGGTTTGGATCCTACAGGACAAATTTCGAGCCCCGTGGCACCTTTAAGACCAGCAGAGTTTTGTTCAAGGGATGAGCTCTCGTGGGCAAAGCACACTTCTTCAGATACAATGAAATGGAAATAGAAACAACGGTCATATATATAGAAGGTGCGGGCAATAAATTAGCATACAGAATAACAAAGATACTTTTAACAGATTAAACTAATAACAAGCATCGTTTATATGGCTGTTGTCCGTTTGGGTTCAACCCGTGGGGGAAAACATGGCAAGGAAATAAATATGTCAGAATTGGAGATTGATGGAGCCTTAATGGCGAGAGTCTGCCCTTTTGGGAATGCTCACACTGTGAATAAAACTTTGTTGGTCTTAAATGTGCCACTGGACTCAAACTTCTGTTGCTGTCGTACAGGCCAACACGGCTGCCCACCTGGATCCTATAGGCTAAAGGAAACACACTCAATGCAAGCGAACTTTGGAGCAAGGCTTCTGTGCTTTTCAAAGGAATTCGTCAGGTGGCAACACTCTCTCCCAGCGTAGAGATGCAGTGATGGGGGTAGAGCTTGCTGGATTTCCACTTGCCACTCAGGCACAGGGAGGCTGGGGGGGGGGGGGGGGGAGATTTGGGCAGTCTCCATTTCTAACCCTTGTTAGTGCCATTTCAAACACTGTCAGTCAAATCCTTCTCCCAGCCTTTTTCTGGCAATGCCTTCAATGGCTGCGCTATCAGATCAAAATTCAGGACATTCCCTATTCTGGACATGCAGTGGTGGGAAAGGCTACACTGGTGGAATATCTGCCTGTTGTACAGTTGTGAAAGCACTGGACACTCCTGGAGACAGGGGAGAAGGAACCGCCTGCCATCGCCCCTCCCCACAATTTCTCCGGCAAATGCTTGGGTTTTTTTTTAGTCTTTTATTTGCATTTAAGAGATCATGCCCTATCCAGGTGCTCTGTCTCACCTCACGTGCTTCTTGTGCTGAATTAGTGATGTCATGATACATTAATATAAATGGCTCCAGGCACATGTATTTAAATATTGTAATATTTTTGTAGCTGGAAGGCAGGGAAGAAGGTTAGCCTTCTTCTGTGTTTAAAAGGTGTATTGTCCCGTCCCGCCACCAGAGTACCTGTGTCTTTAACAACATAGTAAGTAGAAATGCACAACTGAACCTCTGCCCAGCTCAAGATGAACCAGTGACAAAAAGCATAATTCAGTGAAGTTTTTGCCTGACATCTTTATATGCAGAAAGCTGGCTGAAAACAAAGCCATTCTAAATCTGCATTTTGATACATACAGAGAGAGGGGGGGGGAGAGAGATGAATACATATTCTAGTTCGTAACTAACATATACCCAGTACTTCGTGGTCAACTCACACTTTTACTGTTAAAAACTGTAAAGCTACCAATTTGGGTGACAGCCAGTTTGGTGTAGTGGTTAGGAGTGCGGACTCTAATCTGGGAGAACCGGGTTTGATCCCCCACTCCTCCACATGCAGCTGCTGGTGTGACCTTGGGTCAGTCATAAATTCTTTCAGAGCTGTTCTCTTAAGGGGAGTTCTCGAGAGAGCTCTCTCTGCCCCACTCACCTCGCAGGATGTCTGTAGTGGGGAGGGGAAGGGATTGTAAGCCGCTCTGAGACTCCTTCGGGTAGTGAAGGGCAGAGTATAAATCCAATCTTCTCCTCCTCCTCCTCTTCTTCCTGCAGTCACTGGCTCTGACACCCACACATTAGCCTCCCTTCACACAACTCTGTTAAAGCAAATGTCATTCTGCTTTCAACCCACAACATGTTAGAAGTGATGGTGGGCAAAGGGAGCAAAGCCAATGGTTTATCTAGCTATCCAAATATTGACAGGCTGCTCTTCTGGAGTTCAAAGCCGGTTGACAAAGTATTTAAAAATGCAATAAACATTCAGTGAGAAACAACTGAACAAATTCAAACAGCCGGCATCTGCTTGCTGTGTCAGCCCTTTTAAAGTTAGGGTGTTATGTGTCAGATTCAAGAGAAGCAGAAGGATTTTATTAATGCTTGCTTTGTATGACTAGAATAAGAGGGGTGTGTGCACAGGCTGGGGGGATGTATTCTCCCCTACCATAGGTGGAGAAAGGAACCTTAACTTCCCTCTGGGCATCTTGTTTTCCCTGCAGGTTCCCTTTGCATATGTAGTCACATTCCTTACTAAGGAAACAGTAGTTACTTAAATATTTTCAGTCTTTTAAAACTCTAATGTATGCACTTGATTCATTTAGGTGTTGCAAGAGGGAATAAACTTAAGATGATGCTTCAAAGACGAGAAGGTAAGGTTCATCTCTTTCACTTAGTATTCTAATTTCTGTGCCAACAGCTAAATTTGGCCAGAAACACACATTCTAATTGCTTCTTGTGTCCTGAAACCCCTGGCATTGGTTCTTTTTGTGAAGAGCCATTTTAGTTTTCCCCCCCCCCCCCAAAAAAGGTATTTTTCAGAAGGCAAATGGTTTGCAGGGAGAGTAAACCTTTCCCACTGTTTCCCGCTTTCCCCCCCAGAATACCAGCCAGATTCCAGATCCATGGAATGTTTGTAATGGAAGAGCACGTCTAAAACGTTATTTAACAGAAGAGGCTGGGGTTGGATCCTTTCAGTTTTCCGCTGGATCTCACCTGATTCTGCTCCTCACTGCAACCCCTATCCCACGTGGCTTTTACTCCTGTGCATTTCATAATCCCTGGCATAACCTTTTTAGTGGTCAAAAAAAGCCCCTGGTTCCTCTTTTTTTTCAGTAGAAAAGCTGGTAGGATCAAACCCTAGGTGTGGAACTGTAAAGGAAAACTGGCAGGTAAAGGAAGAGTCAAGCACCCTTTCTCCATGCTTCTTCCTATATTCCAGGTTTGCTTTTCAGAGAGGAAATAGCGGTCATGGTTGCAGAAATATGTAGTTCCAGACCTGCATGTCTCTGTGATAGTTGTTGCTGGGATTACACTGCCAAACCACTTAGGGAGGCTTTGTCTCCCACTGCACTCTGCTGGCAGCCTCTACCTAGGAAAACTATAACCAAGTTGAACAGTGGCTACCAATAGGCCAAAGGGCCTGTGAGGACTTGCAAAGGGAACTTCATTTTCCTCTTTATGCCCTCTGCATGCTGTTCCATCTTTCTTTCCTTTGGGCAATTCCCCATATTCTCCTTTCTCTGCTTCTTCCTCTCCTCTCCACTTACCAACCTACCTTTTTATCTGCCCCCCATCTCCAGCTATATTTATTATTTCATATATTGACAAATGGAGGCATACATATCTTAAAGCTACAGGTGCTGCTTCTTTTATTTGGGGGCATTTTTTTTTTTAAGATTTCATATTTTTCAGCAAACCTGGGGCATTTCCAGGTTTGTAAAAAAGATCTATCTAGTCTGTTCATGGCCCAACTATCCAGATTTAAGTATCCACAAATTTGGCCATGTTGAGAATTAGATGTATTGATGATGTGAGGCCTTGCCTTGCCACAAAGAAATGTTCCTGAGATAAATGCTCAGCAGCATGCCGCTTATAGCAGGGGCCTGCAATTAACCTATGATTCTAGAGTTAAATATGGCTCTTTAAAAACAAGAGGGTGGGATGCTGGAATAACCAGTATGTGAAGGGAATGGTAGGCAAAGATCTTTATGGGACTAAAAGGCTTCTCAGAGATGCTTTACAACAAGGTAGATAGATATATAATCCAGGCACGCACCATAAATTTTGACATTGCTTGGCTGTAAGTCTGCGGATTTCTGGAATAGCGGATAGTGGTTGTTTTACCTGCACAGATTGAACAAAGTACTTTCCAGGACACTTGGTATCATATTAACAAGGAGGTTTCCTGTCACAAAGTCTGGAAGTGCATAACCATTGATATAAACTGAGAGAAACCATAGCTACACAAAGATAGGAATCCTAAGCAGGTCTACTGAGAATTGTATTCAGGTATACTAAACGGAGCTTATGCCTAGGAAGGTGGTCTCAGGATTGCACTATAAGAATTTGTGATACATTCAGAGATATTATTGTGCTGGTACAGGCAGGATGTTCCCTTCAATATTGTCTTCACAGCTAGCATAAATATATCAATCAATCAATTTATTACGGTCATAGACCAGCAAACAATACAGTAAGAGGCAAGTAAGTAACATCATAAATATACATACTGTAGTTCAGTGATGTTGTTTATTCAAGGTCTCCCACATTCAAATCTAAAGTATGTAGTTAACATAAGGTTGTGTCCAGCAGACAATGGAGGGGAAGGGATTTTTGCCGATTCTCCCTCCTACTGCAGACCTCCAGCTTCCTCATGCTGCTCTGGGCAATGGGGTCCCAGGAGCAGCATTTGGGGGAGCATTTAGGATTTAGTGGAAGGAGGGAGGAGAGAAACCTGCAGGCTGATGATGGAAATCCCTCCATCAATGGAAATTTCTGGTGGATCCAAGCCATACATTGCCAAGTAGCAGCAACACTTTCATGTGTTCGTGTGTTCATATACTGTGAGCAACCTTTGGAATAATAAAATGTATGTTTTCTTATTCTCATCCCAGCCTCAGTTCCAGCTAAGGGAGAAGTGTCGGTCAAAGAAGATAAGGCCAAAGAGTTCTTAAGCAGCCTGAAACGCCAGAAACGCCAGCTTTGGGACAGGAGTCAGCCTGATGTACAGCAGTGGTACCAGCAGTTCCTTTACTTGGGCTTTGATGAAGCTGTACGTCACAAAAATTTCAGTTTAAACATTAAGGAGAGAATCATAAACATTATAGGTCATATGGCCACATAGTTGTGAAATGGTGTATTTTTCCCCCTTTGACATATCTGTGGACATAATCTACAAGAGTGGTCTGTTGTACTTAATTTGAGTCTAATATAATCAGTAAGAAATTAAATATCTAGGGATGGGCACAAACCAGCGCACGAACTAAAGTTCGTGATGAATTTTAGCTGGCTCGTAAAGTGAAGTTCGTGGCAGGTCAGTTGGCATGACCTTTCCATGAACTTTCAAGCGGTTCATGGCGATTAATGAATGGAAACATTTCCAGAAACTGTCTCCCTTCAATCAAAATGTTTACCAAACTTCAAAGCAACTTAACTTGGAGAGCATGTAGAGCAGAATCAGGGGCAGGTCCCCTGTGAGTTTGATGTCCCTAGCTTGTACAGGGTCCATTCTATACACTCCTGAATCTGCGCCTGTCATTTCCCCAGAAAGCACTTTCCTGAGAGTACCTTCTTTGGGGGGCTGTAACTTGGACCTTGTAAACCCAATCTTCAGCGAACTTGGAGGGCAGGTAGAGGAGAGTCAGCTAGAGATCCCCTGCGAGTTTGGTATTTCTAGCATGCTGGGGGAGGGGGGGGAGAGGCATTCTACCACATCACAAACCTCACAATCTGAACTGATTTGTTTGGTGCCTAAAAGTTTCTGAAGGTTCATGGCTCACAAACCAAACACGCCAGATATCACATGTTCCCAGTTCGTGCCCATCCCTATATATATCAGCAGTAAATACTTTGCCCCACATTACTTTTCCCCATTGCCAAAGAAGAACTGCCAAGTTTCTTTTAAATCCTTGATAGATGGCAGATTTACATCACCTTGATAGTCGCTTGATGAATATGAATATACTCAGAATGATTTTAACCATATTTTTTCTGAAGTTACGTTTATGTTGATCTGTCTGTACAGCACAGCTTTCCCTTGAACACCAGTTGACCACGTAGAGTTCCATTTCAACAGAACTGTTTTGCAACCATGTGATGCATGGTAGTTCACCTTCTAAGGGCTCCCTTGAACTATTACAAGTGTTACAGTATTTCTCCTAAACAAAAAGCAAACAAAATGTTTCTTCCAAAAATGATAGGAAGTGCCAATTGCCCATTCTCCTCCTAAAATTAGATTTCCTAGGGTCTCCTCAAACAAAAATTCGAATAAATGTTCGAACCAGTCATGTTGAACTCCGTTTTCTACACGGATATGACCTTAGCAAAGTAGCATCAGTTTTTATAAGGTACCATAATTTCTGAGCATTACAAGGATAGTTTAATGAAAACATAGCCAGAAGCATTTGAACCCAGATCTGCAAAAACTGCCATGTTAAACAGGAGAAATAAGAAGGATTAAAGGTACAACAAGGCATGTAATCTAGTATAATGTAACCTAAGATATTACTTTCAAATGGGGACCCTCCCCCACTATCTCCTCTTTCTCTTTACTGAAAGCCCCATACCTTTTCCTGGCCTCCTTCTCTTATTCTAGGGTTGCCAACATCCAGGTGTGGGCTGGAGATACCCTGGAATCACAGCAGATCTCCCAACTACACAAATCAGTTCCACCTTAGACTTGCCAGCTCCAGAATGGGCAATTACTGGAAATATGGTGATGGAGCCTTGGGAGGGTGAGGTTTGGGGAAGGAAGTGACCCCAGTGCCAGTGACCCTCCAAAGCCGCCATTTTCTCCTGGGGAATTGATCTGCCATCTGGAGAGAAGTTGTAATTCCAGGTGATCTCCAGCCCCCACCTGGAGGCTGGCAACCCTAGTTCCCCTGAAGGAAATGGATGCTTTGGAGGGTGGAGTTTATGGCATTGTACCCCTCTGAGGTTCCTCCCCTCCTCAAACCCCACATTCCTCAGGCTCTAGCCCCCAAATCTCTTGCAATTTCCCAACCCGGAGTTGGCAACCCTATCTCCTTTTCACCCAGCAGCCAACCTACCTTTATCTACCCCTGTGTCTTCAGCTTCCCACACACACACACACACACACACCTGGCAGCATCTACCTAGCAAAACTGTGGCCCGGTCACATGGTGCCAGACACTGGACAAGGCTCACTTGCATGCAGGCAGGAACCTTCAAGGCCTTGTGGGGTGCCACCTCACTTTCCCCTCTGTCCCTCTCCCTGCACTATTTCCTCTTTCCCTTCTGTCAGCCCCGTATCCTCTCCCCTTTCCCTGCCTCATCCTCTCCTTCTCAGCTATTCACCAACCTACTTTTTATCTGCCTCCCATCTTCAGCTATTTTTATTATTTATTTCATTTATACCACACTTTTCTCCACAGTAGGGACCAAAGCAGCATACATTATTTTCCTCTTCTCCTTTTTGTCCGCACAAAAACTCTGTGAGGTAGGTTGGTCTGAAAGTATGTGACTGGCCCAAAATCACCCAGTGAGCTTCCACAGGAAAATGGGGATTTGAACCAGGGTCTACCAGACCCTGTGACGCTCTAACAGCTATACCACACTGGCTTTCATAGATAGGATGGCTGCAGCAAGTAGCCAGGCCTAGTTGAGTCATGCAAGTCGGGTGATATCAAGTCACCCAGAGGTTGCTCTCAGGTCTGTGGTTTCCAGTCTCCAGGTGGAACCTGGAGATCCCCTGGAATTACAACTGAATTCCAAATGACAGATATCTGTCCCCCTGGAAAAAATAACTGCTTTGGAGGGTGGACTCTATGGCATTATATTGAAGTGAACCTCCCCAAACTCACTTTCCACAGACTTCACCACAAAATATTTAGGAGTTTCCCAACCTGGAGCTGGTAATCCCAGTCAGGCCTAGCCACAAGGTGTCCTCCCTCAAAGGCCAAAACAGGCCTGGAAACGGCTCTGGCCCTCCCTCTTGCTTTTACTGACAGAACCAAGCCTTGGAACCTGTCATTGCCTAGCAGCAGCCACTGAAGGAAATCCATTGTTTAAAGCTCCAGGCACTCCTTTTACCATTTTCAGCTTTTTAAAACTCCCCAATGTCTTTTTTTTTTAGATTGCACATTTTCTTGCAAACCTGGGGCCCTTTTCAGGTTTTTAGAAAGATCTGTCTTGACCGTTTACAGCTCCAGTCACTGGATTTAAGTACCCAAAGTTGTGGCCAACTTTGCTATTACAATATAAGATGAGACTAGATGACAAGCCATTTTGGATCAGAGATGACCATAAGAAGTTAGAAGTGATAAAGTGACACAAAAGTATGAGAGGAAAGAGAGGTGAACAGGAGAGGTGAACTGTGTTTGAGATACAAAAATACACAGAAATTTTGGCCCTTGCACGCCAAGTTCGATTTTTCCTCATTCCCATACAGTAATACGGTTTTACAAGTTTTATTTATTTTGTACCGTTTCATCCTGGCCTTTCTTCAAGGAGTTCAACAAAAAGCATGCAGCATTCTCCCTCCTCCATTTAATCATAACAGTCCAGGTCAGGGGTGGGCAAACTGTGGCTCGGGAGCCGCATGCGGCTCTTTTACATATGTTATGTGGCTCCCGGCAGGGTGGCTGGGGAAGCTAAATATCATTAGGAAACCAGTATCATTGGACAAATTAATATCATTATCAATATCTGCTTTTACCCCTTTTGTTATTATTTTTGGCAGTCTCATTTAATGTTAATAAAAAGCAAATTTGCTCATTTTCCAATAAAAAGTGGGTAGTATTTGTTCATGTCTTGTGGCTCTCAAACATCTGATGTTTATTCTATGCGGCTCTTACGTTAAGCAAGTTTGGCCACCCCTGTTCTAGGTGGCTCTTATGCTGAGCAAGTTTGCCCACCTCTGGTCCAGGTAGATGCAACTGGCCCAAGGAAGTGAGCTTCATGGCACAGTGGAAATTTGAATCTGGTTCTTCCAGATCCCAATCTGATACTCTTAACCCCTACAGTAGCCCTCCAAAAATGATTTTTGGAATACTCCTGGACTGTTATGGGGAGGTGAAAAAAAACCCCTACTTACACAAACTCCTTTTGCTTATGGGAATTTTTTGCTTTATATCCACTGCCTGCTTTTATTGCTGATCTTAGAAAACTACAGTAGAAATCACTTTGGGCATTGGAAAGGCAACACAGAAGTATTTCTGAGTAATATGTTTTGAGAGTTTGCAATGCAGGTCAGTTTGCATTTTATCAAGCTTAAATGGGATTTTATTGTTGTTTTAATTTGGAATTATACACAAGGGAAAGGCAGGATATAAATAGATACAAAGGTGTTTTAGAACAGTCTTCAAAGCCCAGCGTGTGCCTGCAGGAAGCAGCTACTGCTCTTGGAGGAGAGAGTATAAACATTTTAAGGTTGCTGCTTTTTGGTAACTGCCCCTTATTTCTTTTTTCTTGCATACAGAAATTTGAAGATGATGTCTCCTATTGGTCAAACTTAGGACGCAGTGGCCATGAATATTATGGTGGTTATTACCACCACCATTATGATGAAGATGCTCCTATCGGCCCACGAAACCCACACACTTTCAGACATGGAGCCAGTGTCAACTATGATGATTATTAACCTTGAATTCTCTTCCCTTCTGTGACCAAGAACATCCTGAAGAGTAATAAGGACCCCTCTTTCCTTTACTGTTCCTCTTTTTCAATTTGAGTTAGAATTGTTACACGCAATGAGAAAAATGAAATTATGCTTTTTATATTCACTCAGTAGCGCACAATATAGATGTGTTAGAATTTAAGTTTCATAATAAACTGAACTATTTCATCAATGTAGTGAAAAATAATTGGTCCTGTTTCAAATTCCTTGGCCTTGAAGGATGTTCCTATAAACTGAATCTATTCACAGTTTAAAAAAAAAATCAAAACAACGGGTTGGAGTCTTGTCCCTCAGGAACAGCATTTTGGGTTGTAGTGGGAGAAGAAGAAAAAGGAATCCAAACCAATGACTTGCAAAAAAAGGAACAGGGTACACAAGCGTCAGTTCCCCTATCAAAAGCCAGCACCACATAATCTTAATTACCAGTCCTGTTTGACACACCAACACTGGCAACTGGCATGCTTGCACTACAAAAAGACCTCAAGCTCAGTTGTATAGGCCTTCACAACTCAAAGCAATCCTTCAGTCTTCTGCTTACAAATATCCAAGGTGGTAAACTCTACTGTCCTGTACTGCAACAGAGCTGCCTAGACCATGTCTATAAAGTTCTCTAACCCATTAAAGCTTACACCACTAGCATGGTTGAAGTAATTAATTATTTAATTATCATATGGCAGTGTGTAGAATAGGCTGGAGACCCGAAAATTGTCTGGCAGTGAGAAGTTCTAGCTCTTTAGCGTTATGCACCACTAGGTGGTAAGTTAATAAGGCAAGGGACATATCAGAAGTGGCTTGCCATTGTCTGCCTCTGCATCACGACCCTGGTATTCCTTGGAAGTCACTCTTCCAAATACTAGCCAAGGCTGACACTGCTTAGCCTCCAAGATCTGACAGGATCAGGCTAGCCTGGGCTATCCAGGCCAGGGCATTGATGTGTAAGACTAGGATCTGGGAAACTTGGGCTTGATGACCTTGGGCCAGTCAGTCTTTCTCAGCCTAACCCACATCACAGGGTTGTTGCACGGATCAAAGGAGGCAGGGAGAACGACGTAAGCTGCTTTGGGTCCCCACTGTAAAGGTTTCCCTTGCTCGAGAGCTAGTCAAATCCGACTCTAGGGTTGTGGTACTCAACTCCAAGTCCAAGCCAAATAGCCAGCGCTGTCCAAAGACGTCTCCGTGGTCATGTGGCCGGCGTGACTAGACACCAAGGTGCACAGAATGCTGTTACCTTCCCAGCAAAATGGTACCTATTTATCTACTTGCAATTTCTTGCTTCTGAACTGCTAGATTGGCAGGAGATGGGACCAGAGATGGTAGCTCAGTCCGCCATGCAGCACTCGGGTCTCGAACTGCTGAACTACTGACCTTCCGGTCTGCAATTCAGTGTCTTAACCACTGAGCCACCACGGTGGGTCCCCACTGAACAAATAAACAAAACAGATGGGAGGAAGATACAGTATGATGGCAGTGTACCACCAATGCTTCTCACATAGATTGAATGGTAGGGGGAAATGATACTGAGCAGGGGCTCAAACACCCTCCCTCATTCTAACCACAAAGGCGTCAATAATTCTTATAAACAACAGAGAGTTGCTTAACAAAATTCCAAAACATGTTTTACTTCTTTAAATAGAACAGGGTAGCACTATCCTCATGGGAATTTAGGGCCAAACTAGACAATACGGTATCCCTGAGTCCACCATGGGGACATGCTGTCATTTTAGAGCTTGCTTTTTACTTCCGAAAATGCTGCAAGGGTCTAATCTTGTTGGAGACCCCAGCACTGGGGGATGAGGGACTCCTGTCCCCCCCACCCCGGTTGCCATTATCAAGGGTCCCCCAGTAGGATCTCTTTCCTGTGGTGGTTTCAAAAGTAAAGAAGTTCTAGAATGAAGCCAAGCCACACAACCCATAGAAGACTTGGAGACAGGGTATTATCCACTTTGGCCTTTAGACCAATATGAATAGATGCTGGGAATCTGTCTACTGGTACAGCAAAAAAAATGTGCTGCTTCTCGAGCCATGAGCAAGGAAGGCTTTGTGTGAAACTTTAGGCATGGGCTTAGCCAATCTCAGTGGGCCTTAATACTGCTTACTTGGGGCTGGATTGTGCCACTGAAATTATTTCATATCCAGTATCTCTTAAAAGATGTTAACAAACAATTCAAAGAGGGAAGAATGTCAGCAAGTCAGGCATTTATACTTGTATCACTCTTCATATAATCGCATTACACCCCAACCAGGGAAAGATTTTACTTGAAAAATTGACACCTGTGAGTTTCAGTATTTTATTAAAATAGCATCTTCAACCACTGGTAACCAATAATACATTAACTTCTTCTTTTTTTTCTCCCTGGAATATGCACAACACAGTAGTGATTTAAAATAGCATTTATCCATGATAGTCCGTGAAAATATTTCAAATTCAAGTGTGCAACTAGAACTAAACATTTGAAAGAAAAGTTTTAAAGAATACATAAAGCTCTCATACAGCATTTTTATAATTCTATTAATACTAAATGCCAGTGCTTTTGAATCACCTGACAATACTGTAAGCTTCTTTTTTTCCCTTTGTGCATAGTATCTCTCCTTTAAAGTACCGGCTTTATAAATTAATTGGCATTTTGTCATCTCATCTGCAGCTTCACAAAGAAACCAGTAAATAAAACTGTCAAGGACAGTCACAACAAAACAATCTCACAGCAAGGTATAAAACTTGAGAATACTAAAAAAAAAAGATGCGTCTATCCCTATTTTACATAAAAAGACAGTTTTAAAAAGTGCAAGGCAAAGATTGCAGTTTTCTTATTTAGGCACATCCACTTCTTTAAAGCAAGCTTCAGAGTGAAATTCCAGTTTTTTTTCTTCATGATACCTGTTCCTGAAGTCTCTTTTTTAAAAAGACAAATTACACCTTCTCAAATGTAAGATACAGAATTTATTTCCTGTTGAACTTAGTAGGTTTTTTAAAAATTTTTTAGCTATGTCTGGTTCTTCCTTTTTTTATCCTGGCAGGTTTGGGTTTAGGGATATACTGATTATTTGCTTGATATTCCAGTTCTTTTCGGAAGTAATGAATTGCTTTATTTAAGCCTTCTTCCAAAGGGACCTGTTTTCAAAGAGATAAGATAAAGCCAAATGAACAATGTGCTGTTTAGTGCCGAAGCTGTGAAAAATACACCTCTGCTCATGAAATCTTTCATCATCACAGCTCTATCACAAATTGCTTATATGCAACAGATAATTAAAATCCATTATATATTTGCATACCTCAACAAGTTATCTGCAGATATTTTTCAGAGTTCATTCCTGTGAAAGCTGTGTGAATTGATAGCTATCTAAGTTATTCAGATCCAAAAAAAGTGTGAAACTGACATCTGGTAGGTCTCTGTACCAACCTGTACTCTTAAGGGCCCCAATTTGCCAAATTGCATTCCTTTCACCAAAGGAGCAGCAAAGGATTATTTGTTGGGGGAGGTGTAGGAAAAGACATGCCTTCCTCCTAATGCACCTCTTCCCCTTCCCATAATCTGAAACACTTGTTGCAGAGAAAAGGTGGACAGTCCTTTTCAGGGGTCTTACTATTTCCAAGCTCTCAAGCAGCAGGGGGAGCTCATGTCTCACCCTCCCCTTTTAAAAACAAAAGTGGGGTAGAAATCCTTAGACAGAGCTGGACTGATGTTCTCCCGGTCCACTAATGATCACAGATCCGGAAGACTACGTTGATCTGTTCAACAAATTAAAACACATGGGTTGAACAAGACTATTGGTAAAAATATCTCAGTCACGCTGCTCTGCTCCCTTCTGCACAGCCCTACCAGGACTTGCACAGTTGCTTCTAAAAGCTTGGCAGTAAAATGTGGGAGAGTGGAACTTCCATAGGGACAGCTGGCATACACTGAAGATCTTGGGCAGGCTGTACTGATAGAAAACTGGCAAGTTTCTATGATTAGCTGAAGGTCAGAACTCATCTGTTCTGGACTGTGTTTAACCCCTCCCAGGGAGGCGCTTGCCACTTAAGCTCCTGTTACCAGAGTATCTATGGAGCCCAAACCTGCCACTTAACTGCTTTCTGCTAATCAGGTGTATTGCAGCACACAGCGCTCGCTAATGGACATTGAAGAGTCATCCCACCCACCCCCTGGAATATTATGAAGGGGCTCCTTGCTTCTCCACATTTCAGTAAAACACTAGGTCCTTACACAGGGAGGGGCTGTGGCACAGTGGTAGAGCATCTGCTCGACAGGTTGAAGGTTCCAGGTTCAATCCCTGGAATCTCCAGTTAAAAAAGACCAGGAAGTGGGTAATGTGCACGACCTTTGCCTGAGGCCCTGGAAAAGCACTGCCAGTCTGAGTAGACAATACTGACTTTGATGAACCAATAGTCTGATTCAGTATGAGGCATCTTTGCATGTGTGTGTGTATAAACACACATGTTTAATGGATTCAAGTGACTAGTTTGGCTGTTGCCATTTAATTCCTCACACTGGAACATCCTAAAATTGTTTCACGCCCTGAATTGTCACAATAAACGGAAACCAGTACTCCACAGTTAAGGAACTTTCAGCCTTTTGAACCAATGGTGTTTCCCCTCCTGCATATGCAGCACAAAGTGCACAGCCTAAAAACAAGCCAGTACAACTAGGTGACTGTGTCAAAACTACATAAATATGCCAATATGAGAAACAAGATACTAATTCCATACTCAGGCACCAAATTGTAAAAAAAACACTGAAAAATGGGAGTCCCATGTGTAATAGTACAGAATTTTGCTTTTCATTCATGAAGACATGGTACTGCTACAGAAATGAATAGAGATGTGAAGGCCTGTAAAACCCCTGGGGGGGGGGGAGGAGAGAATCAGGAAAAAATATCCCTTTTAAAAAGAAGACACCCCCCCCCCCAATTTTTCTGATGAAAATTTGGAAAAATCTGGAAAGCACTGAAGAAAAATTCTTATGAAACATTCTATTTTTACAATTAGTAAAATGCTTCTTGGGGCAAGGTTTTCACACTCAAATGCACAGCATGAAAAGTCTGACAACTTTTTCAATTTTTTTCCAACAGAAAAACTGGAAAATCAGGGGGAACACTGAAAAAAACTACCTTGAGTGAGAAAAGCCTTGTCTCACAAAGCATTTCAGTCACTCTAAATGCACAACATGAAGACGACTGAGGACTTTCTCAGCGTTTCCAATGAAAAACTCTTGTACTGTAGACATATACAACATATCAATTTGAAGAACATTTTTGTTTAAATGGAAATAATTTGGGAAACAATTAATACGCTATAATATGTTATTCCTTTCCATTTATTATTCATGGTCACAGACCAATTAGTCATACGCAAAAATAATATCTTATTAAAGAGTTCAGTGTTTTCAATGTCACTTCAAAAAAGATGTGGACAGAATGGAGTGGATGCAGAGGAGAGTGACGAGGATGATCGGGGGCCTGGAGACCAAGCCCTATGAGGAAACACTGAGGGACCTGGGAATGTTCAGTCCGGAGAAAAGGAGGCTGACGGGGGACATGATGGCTCTCTGTAAGTATCTGAAGGGTTGTCACGTAGAGGGGGGCAGGGAGCTGTTCCTGTTGGCAGCAGAGGATAGGACTCACAATAATGGGTTTAAATTAAGGGTGGGAAGGTACCACCAGCTGGACATTAGGAAACACTTTTTTACAATAAGAGTTGTTGAACAGTGGAATCAGCTGACTAGGAAGGTGGTGAGCTCCCCCTTACTGGCAGTCTTTAAGCAGTGGCTGGACAAGCACTTGTCAGGGATACTCTAAGCTGATCCTGCATTGAACAGGAGGTTGCCCTAGATCAGGGGTGTCAAACTCATTTGTCGTGAGGGCCGGATCTGATATAAATGAGACCGTGTTGGGCCAGGACATGCGTGTCATAAAATGTAATGCCAGGTAGCTATAACCTTTATAAAGAACACAAACACAAAGGGTTTTTTTTTTTACTTAAAATAAAAACATGCTTAAAACATTAGAATTCTTGCAATATTTTGTTTATTTAACAGTCTCTGATAACTGACACCTCTTGCTCTGAATTACTGCATCAAAATGTCTGTGCTGTTGCAATCCTGAGTATGCTGTTCAAGTGTGTATCTGTAAGCTGCAAACCTACTTTTGATTTACTGACATTCACCACAGAAATCTCATGCTCAGAGTTCTGAGTCTAAGACCCAGGGGAAAACATGAAATGGCTGAGCGATTGAGAGAGTCTGGCAAAGCAAGCTATGATGCAGCAGCAGCAACAGAACTGGAAGCAGGAGATGGTCAGTTCCAGTGCAGGCCTGATAGAAGCCCTCTGGGCGCCTGATCCGGCTCCCAGGCTGCATATTTGACACTCCTGTCCTAGATGGCCTGTATGGCCACTTCTAACTATGTGGTTCTATGATTTTACAATTTAGCTTAATATCCAAACATGCCAGCAACCTTGCCTATTATGGCTATATGAGTTTCTGCCCAAATAATATACTCTCTTGTCTACTATAGAATTTGTTTACTACCTTCAATGTTTATTTTTCCTACCACACAGATGGCTAAAATTAAAGATACATGTGCTATGGTTGCACAGGGGGTAGTAGTTTGCAATTTCTTCTGTAGTATTAGATATACATAACCAATACTCCCTCTAAGTTGTGGAGTCTTGTGAGCAAAAGTTCTACTTTGTGAGCTACTGGCATTAAAGTTGTGAGTGAGTGACTTGGCTACTGCATAAATTAGTTTGCTCTGGAGCCATCCTTCCTAAGCTAAGACAAAAATGTGTGAGCTGGAGGCTAAAAAAATGTTACCTAAACTAACTCAGCTTAGAGGGAACACATAACAGTTCTTATTATAGAAAATGAAGATATTTATACTTTTTAAATGTCATAAATAAGGTCAAATAGTACACTTTCACATGTTAAATTATGAATGACACATTTTATGTTGTTTCATCAGTAGAAGAAGTGTCATTTGATAGGAAAATACTACATTTATTTCAGTTTTCCCGATATTTCCAGACCTGCACCAAATGATTTTTTCCCCATGGTTCAAAATTTCTGGATGTTTTACATCCCTCACCAGCACAGGATATTCTTAAAAGGATGCTGCTTTTGCAGGCCTTGATCAATGTTTACCCACTTTATATGAAAAAGTAATTTTGTATGTGTTTCTGAGTGTTACACAGCCTTGTCCCTGCCACTGAAGCAACACTACAAAACTATATTAGCCTCTACTGAAAATGAGAATACTACAAAGGCTAGGATTCAAAAAAAACATATGTGGACAAAAATGAACTTTTCTAGTTGCAGTGCTATTGCTGGGAGAACGGGTGCTAAGGTCTCATGGCAGAGCCTAGCAAATAAGTTCAAAAAGGCAGAGTCCCGAGAGCTGGGTGAGTGATAACACTCTCAACAGGAGCAATGTTAGGGCAACATGGAGAACAAATGGAAATCTTATCCTTCAATACCTTTGCTAAATCACTTTAGCTCTTACAGTCCCTGCTAATTCATGCTGAATTTAACTAACCCTGCTTTTCGTATTAAGAACAAATAATACAGTAAACTACAGAATGGTGGCAATTTTCCATTCCAGGCCACAGTACCATCAGCATTGTTCCTCTGCCCCTCCCCATCTCACCCTAAAATGAAGTAGTGCATTTACCAGTTCATTAGGTCAGCCATACATAGATAATAAGGGGCACTGAGGCATATTCACCTACTAATTGTTGCTACATTTATAAACTAAATCATATATAGTGATACTATGCAAGCAATACATACCACAGGTTCCCAACCAAGTAATAACTTGGCTTTCCTAATGTCAGGCTTTCTTTTTTGAGGATCATCTTGAGCTTCTGAGAGAAACTGGATTTCACTTCCACTGCCTGTAAATTCACACATAAATGTTACTATGTGCTAATTTTTATATTTCCAGTTTTTGTGAACAGGCCATGTAAGACAGTCCCTCACGTCTCCGAATTCTCAGATATTCCAAGACAGATGGCATAAAAGGCTCCACATTTGCCAAGATTCAACATACCAAGTCAACAAACCACAGAGGCCCAGTGTAGGCATAATGCCTGATCTCCCAACCACGCATATAAGATAGGAAAGCACTTTAAGGACATACACATTTCTCCTCCTCTTTTCTGGGTATGGTTTACATCAAACCTTCATCAATATTATCATTATGGTTAACTTTAAAAAACTCCCCCTGAACAGTATGCAAGTATTCCATCCAATCACACTATATACCAGCAACGGCAGGTATGAGATATGTACATTTTTATTTATGTATTAAAACATTTATGTCCCATCTTTCCTTGTGGTTGAAGGCAGCTTTACAAATGGTTAAAAACGTTTCCCGTTTAAAGGCAAAAATAAAATAACAAACCCCAAATCTCTCCCCCACCCTTCTTAAAAGATGCCTACCAATTCAGACTTCCTCACAAGCCCTGGCAAACAGATAGGCCTGAAACTCCTCTTTTAGGGAGCCCATTTCACAGAGCCATGATGGAAAAGACCTGGGCTCTGGTCAATGCCAGATGGACCACTCTAGAGTAGTGAGACAGCCAAGAGACGGCTGCTGGACTTTGCTTAAAAGTAATTATGGTTTTACTTACCGACTAGCTTTTTAATTAACTGGGCAAATTCTAGGATAGTGTGCTCTTCTGGATTCCCCTAAGGATACAATGAGGATTAATGAAAAAGGAAATAGTCTTACTTTTTGGGGGGAAATTGTGGGTTTTTTTGGTAACATGATACCTTGACGGATAAAGTATGTTCCCAATTGTTGCTTCATTTCAGAGCTACAGTAAAGGGCAAACACCAACGATTTTCAGATAGCTTAAGGCAATTTCCCCCCCCCTCCCCCCTTTGGAGAACAGAAGCTTGGGATGCAGGGCATTACTATAGCAGTTGACAAGAAAATGTCAACAGCCAGTTATGAAATGTTGTCAATGGGTGCAAAGGACACAGAAACAGAAAACACTATTGTTTCTGTAGACAATGATGTTAACAGATTCTCAATGGTAATTATCTTCAGTATTGCACTTTTATCTTTTATTATGCATGTGCAGCAAATAAAATCAGCAGAGTAGGCAGGACCATAACCCACAGAACTACACAATACCATAAGGATTCTTTAACACCAGTTTCAATTGATTGTGGGACTGTTTTGAAGCCTTTTCCATCCACTTTGATCCACACTAAGGAGAAAGCTGGAAAGCAAAGTGTTCACTTACCAAGTTAACAGGACTGCTGACATTGCTGTTCATTAAGGCCACCAACCCATTCACAAGGTCACTGCAAAAAGAGAGGACAACCTCCCTTGAGTCAAGAGTAATACACCCAGAGTGTATACACAGCCCGACCTTTCAAGTGCGCTTCTTAAGTCTTCCACATAGAAACATTTCTGTGTAGTGGTACATGTTACATAAATACCAGCCCCAGAAGTAAGCAAAACAGAGTGAAGCACAGAAGAACACATTAGAAGCCTTATCCCACCACTCCACTTATCAGTTGAAGCCTTCCACCAATCTAAGTGGACCTTTGTTGAAGAAATGAGGAGTGCAGGAACCTTTTCATGGACTCCCATCCCCACTGTGTTCATTGTGGAGGGAGAGAAACTGGCTTCCAATTGCATCAAGAGAGAGAAGAGTTGTTTCAGAACACCCCTTATTTACTTAACTTCAAACCCAAATGTAAAACACTTTAAAACATATAAGAATCTGGAATGCAGCATACAGAATTAATCAAATTAATCAAATATCTAATGACAGTGCACTGTAATTTTATAAAGGATATATCCTGGTTGCCTGCCAAGACCTGTAATGCAGGGTGGTTGGCCATACAACAGTGAACAAGGCTAAATTCAGATATTAAGTACCTTTTCCCATCCACAGGAGCTAATGTAACTAACTGTAAGTCAAGTCTGTTGCTCAGCATCTGACGTATACCTGATGTACACAACAAAGCTCAGACCTTTTTTTCTATCTCTGGAGTCAGGAAAGTCAAGGAAACCTAGGGTGACTCAGAGTCAAGGAGGCTAGTTACAGATACTCTATCTATTTAGAATTCAATAGTATATAAACATTCCAAAAGGAAAAATGTCATATACAGGGTTACCAGTACCAGAAGGCCACAGCTCTTAGCAGAGTCCTGAAGCCTCCTGGGAAACAGAACCAAAGATCCAATTATACTTTATTATAGAAATCAAAGTAGATTAGATTTAACAGAGGACTGAGGCTCAATCCAGGCTAAAACCCTAAAGTTACCTGGTCTGTAGCTCAATCAATGTGGATTTCAGGGGACCTAGGTGTTCTGAATATTAAACTATATCACAATGCAGCTAAATTAGTATGGATTAATGGTTGATTACATTTGGATAGTAACCTGCCAAAATTAGTAAGTGAGAAAAATCCTGTTCAGATGCCACTTAGAACCTTTTTGTGGGTGTCAGAAAGAGAGTATATAGAAATGACAACACAATAATATATAATCTGTTGATCATAATGGATGATTATAAGAATTTTTTTCCCAGGTGTCTCGCCTCTATCTTCTGTAGCAAGGGACTTAAACATTAAAAGTTGAAGTTAGCATCTTCATACATGTGGGGAAAATCTACATTGGACTGTAATAAGACTTTGATAAATCAGATACCAGAAGAATTTATTGTAATAGCCAAAGGCCGTCACAATACAGAATTAGGATAATAAAAAGAAAATAATTCTAATCATACATGGATAAAACAGTGATTAAAAATACAGTAAAATATGGGCCAGCTATTAATGTTAAACAGTAAAATTGTAAGATAATGAATCCAGTTAATCATAAAAAAGTTAATTTTCTGAAGCTGCAGTCTTAGCTCTCATTTTTTTTGCAGCCAAGGTGAAAAGAGACACTCTATAACTGACAAGCGGATCAGTGACAGATAATGTTAGTGTCAGAGGAAATTTTTTGTCCTATTAGCAGATTATCAAGAAATTTAGATCTAGCTGCTGTATACATAGGACAAAATAAAATATAGTGAAGAATGTCCTCTGGGACTGAGGCACCGCATATACAAGAATGTAAAGCCAGGTAAATCAGAATAATGCATTCTCCTTTATAGTATAAGCAAAAATAGTGATGGTCAAATATCATGGTTTGAATACTTGCAAATGGGAAGTTCTCTTGTAAAATGATTTTACACAAAGACCAGGACCAAAGCAAGTTAAAGAATTTAAAGGGTTACAAGTCCAGCCTTAAAAGCATGTGTTTTCCAAATCCTATGGTATGATTAGTAGTGCTGTATCTATAAAACCTCTAAATTTACTAATAAATGAGATCAAGCTTTAGGTTATGAAGTCACAGAGGATGTTTGGAAATTTGCTCTGCCCTGAGGCTCATCTTTGCCCGTAGGCTCGAACTTTAAAGAAAATATTTATAAAATGGTCCATCGTTATTTGATATTCCATTCCATTCAGTTTATTAATGCTCACAGACCAATTGGTCATATGCAAACAGGGAAAGATTCAAAACACATAATTATAAATGCAGTTTTTATATTATAGGACAGCATTTTTAAATGCTATAGGCAAACATTTTACCATTGGAAGAGTCACGAGGGTCAACGACCTAGCTATAATCTCCAGCTCTGAAACTGGAGTCAATTTTTTGAATGTAAACTGTAATCCACTTTTCTCGGGCAATACTATATTTATTACAGACAATTAAAAAAATGCCAAACAGTATCTCACTTTCCACACTTAGAATCACAAAGCGCCCAGAAAACAGAATCCACGCAAGCCTACCTGATAATTCCCCTTAAGGGCAACACATTTAATCTTGCTTTAGCAAATAGGATTCGATATTTAGGCACTACTAGGAGCTTACATTAAGCAGGTAGAGTCTTTGGGACCAAGAGACCTGAATAATACATGGAAGCACATCCTTCAAGCTCTACAATAGGGGTGTGCGTTCAGATCTACCCAAGCCGAAAATATACCCGAAGAGCATATCCATGTTAGCCTGTAGCAGCTAAATGGAAAACAGCAGTACCTTAAAGATTAACAAATTTACTTTGACTTGAGCTTTCACAGTTTTAAACTCATTTCAGGAGCAATTAGTGGAAATAAACCTCCGCTGGCGAAACTGAAAGCTCCCCTCTCCAAATTTCTCCTTTACAAATATGAACTGCGTATCCAGGCTAAAACACAAGATGGCAGTGATGCATTAGAAAAAGCTGAAGATGCAACCTTGGTAGGACTTTTAGTGTCACTGATGGATCGCTGTGTTGGTCTGTCTGTCCTTTTATTTTACATTAAATAAGGCAAAGTAATAAAGTTGTAAACCAAAACTAAGAATGAACAAAAGGCTAGAGTGTATTTTATCAAGGGGACTCCCAATAGCTCTGTGAGCCCTTTGCAAGGACAGAGGGCAAGCCCTTCATATGCCATCCAGCTAACATGAAAATGGAGCTTTCTCGGTCTTCCTGGAATGGAGACGGGAACTTTCTCTTTCAAGGAAAGTGGATCAGATAATCTTCCCCCTCTTCTGATGAGGAGCTCAGAGGGCTGCTGTCAACTACAGTCATCCAGATCACCTGAGAACACTAGTCAGAGCGAACACTAGATGCACAATCGCCCTCCGTGTAACTCTCAGTGCTACCGCAAATTAAAAAGAATTTGCGGAAGCAACAGAGCATTCACAAAGAGATTTTTATCTGCACTTTCCTTGCCTCAGCCCTCTGTAGCTGCCATTCCCCTTGCTGGAACCAGAAGGCCTTTCAAAAATGGCAACAGCTGTAACACTAGAGTTACAGCATTATAACAATTTATTGCAACAGCATACTAGTTCCCACATGTCTTTCTTTTTAGTCTCCAGCCTTTCTGGTTGCAGAATTATAAGGAGAAATAAGTCCAGAGCAAAAAGAAGAAGAAATTTAACAAAAAAATGAATGCTGTGATCGGCCTACATTGATGTAGTGTGCTCACTATTACCATTTTTTTTAGAAGCCCTCTAGCGGGGAGTGGAGAGAAATGACCCCAGCAAGGACTCAACTAAGGCAAATCATACGTGAAAATATGCATTCCCATCCACAGGTGCTTCATACCGTGATCCTTCCAAAAACATCGTATCAAACCAGGTTTTGGGAATACTGCAGGAAAGAGGGTGGAAACCCAGGAACAGGACAGGAGCATGGTACGTGGATAATCCCCAAAACAGTGCTGCAGTAAGGAAGCCAAGGGGGAGCAAAACCCTGAAAGTTTTCCCTGGTCTGCTCCTACTCCTGTCCAGTCAGTCCAGAGGCGATACATTGCTGATTAATACTGTGACCAAGTTCCTTGCTGCCTCTGGAACAAAGTCCCTTCCAATCAAGGGTTAGAACTCCGGGTTCAGGGCCTTTTAAGGGGCCCTACAGAATCAAGTTCTCTCTCTAAGACTTGACCTTGTCAGCTGTCAGAACCCTGGAGCAATCAGTTCCCAATAACAGTCATTCAAAAGAATAAAGGTTTATTGAGACACTGGAAGTATCCAGACTCTTTACCCTTTTGTGTTAGAACTGAGCAAAAGTGTGCAAACCTGGCAATTATACTAGGCACATTATTTATATATCTAATAGCCAAGGCGTCCCCTATGTGCAGATATCTAAATCTGCACATCGGGGGCATTTAGGGAACAAAGAGATTTTACTGCACATTTGGGGCAATCCCCAGATGTGCAGAAAAATCTGAAATCTATAAAAAACTAAAGGGTATACTTAAATCCCGCCCAAAAGTAAAAGAGCGTTCCTTGCACATGTGCAGACAATGCTCTAAGAACTGCCTCGCCACCGCTGGGGGGGGGAAGGCTTGGTGGCCCGCTAGACCTCACCACTGCCGCTGCTACAGGAGAGGGGAGGGAGAAGGCTTGGTGGGCTGGTGGCTGTGAGCCGCTCAGCCCTTGCCGTTACCGCTGGGGGGAGAGGAAGAAGGCTTGGCAGGCTGGCCAGGCCTCGCTGCTGCTAGGGGAGAGGGGAGGGAGAAGGTGTGGTGGGCCGAGCTCAGGCCTCGCTGGAGGTGCAGGAGGGAGAAGGTTTGGCAGGCCCGGCAGCTGGGAGCCGCGCAAGCCTCACCATTGGTGCCGGGGGGGCAGGGGAGAAGGGGAGAAGGCTCACCTGCGGCTGCTTCCTTCTCCTCCATGTGGAGCTTCTCCTCCACCCCCCCAGCAAGTACTGCGGGTCCCCCTTCTTGTACATTCTAATGACCAATAGCCAATCATACTGATGCCAAAAGCCCGCCAACATAACGGTTCATTATTCCCAAGAGAAAGCAGACACCAGGGAGCTCAAGGCTACACTTCTGAGCTAAAAGAGATAACAAGGTGCAAATGGCAAAGCTAGCAGAAACGAAAGCAGACATTCCTTCTCCCCCTCACCTCCCATAGCAACCAAGCCTGATGCAGCAGGCTGGTTGACATCAGCTATGCATGGATAACAGCAAGTTTAAATTAAAAGTTATAAGTATCATACACATGTGTAATGTACGTATGGTATTGTTTGAACAATGGAAGCCTCCACATGGCATAATGTGGCTTGTCCCACACACTTTGAAAAGGCAAGGGAGGTCAAAACGAGAGTGCTTGGGTTGCAAGTTTTAGAACTGGTGCTCTCAGCAACCCGGAAGAAGCAGAAAGAAGAAGATATGACTTCAGATTTTTTTTTAAAAAATCAGGAGTTGAAAAGTTACATGCTTGATGTCACTACATGGCTGTTAAAACAGCCCCAACATTTCCTTTATGCTCTTATTTTGTTGTTATCTAACAAATATATTGCTTAGGGGGATAGAAAGAATGTACCTGACATATTGGAAGGCTCTTGTTTGAGTGCCAGGCCCATATACCTAGGGAAGAAAACAAAACAAATTAAAATCCACATTACTGATGCCTGATGATCTAGGACAGACAACAAGCTGCAGGCAATTATGACCCCTTGGCAACACTTTCCAATTAATGCATTTGAGAAAATGGGCTCAAAGGAAAATAGGAGAATCCAACCACAACACTTTTATCTATAAAAAAATACTTTCCAAGTGCCTCTTTATCAGCCTATTAGTTTTAACCTACAGAAACGATTCCATATATTATAAGTGAAAGAAAATTAGCTCAAGAACACTTTAAAAAATATTTGCCACCAAGAGTTCAGAATGGCCAAAATGGGTTGCTTGGGTAACCTAACATTTAGACTTTGGTTTTAGTCTCAATGTAGCACCTGCAAGAAAAAGCTACCTTCAAAAAAAAATGAGATGGAATCTTCTGAGAATAAACAAATACTTCATTTTTTTTGGTTTTGTACAAGGCTGAAATAGGCACATGGTGTGGAGGAAATAGAAATGAGGCTGAGTGTTCCCAATGACTTTCCTGACAGTTTTACAGCCTGAAGAAAATTTACACCAGCCTCTTTCCCTAGCACCTAAATAACTGTAAGTTGAGAGCTGAAAGACTGGGAACACCACGTGTCCTAGCAACACTCTTGTCAACCTGAAGAGCTTTGCTAGCATACAGTTGTTTGCCAGAAAAGAAGAGACTCCAATCTTCTACAGCTCTCCTGGGTGAATCTCAGGAGGTTTTACTGTGCTTCAAAATAAGTGCAATACCTCGATACATCCTTGTTTAAAATTCTTTCTGAAAAGATGGGGAGGACATTGATTACTGTTTTACCACACATCACATCTCTTTGGTTACAGAGGTTACAGAAGTAACAGAGGTTACAAAGAGCACATTAGGAAAACAACAAAGAGTGAGGATTTTAAAGTTCCAGAGGAACTTCTCATTTTTCTTCTGTATTTACAGCATTTACAGATGAGAGTGCTAACGAAAGCACAGGGCGTTTTGGATAGCTTTTGACGAAACCATATAAGCAACTGGTTTGCACATTTACCTCTCCTTGACTACAGAGGTGATCTCCCAAGTGTGAACCACTTTTACATCACTTAACATCAGCTCAACAGTAAACAGTTTTAACAGACCATTCACATAACTGGTGGAGAACTGAATAACCAACAATGCAATCCTAAGCAGAACAACAGTGGCTGGCTCTCATCAATGGGTTTTGCTTAAGAGAGCTGCCCATTTATATCTCCTCCACATAACCATGTGAATGCTCCAGAGGACAAGGTAATGAATACGTACCGTTAAGGGCTCTCCCTGAAGAGCCTGCAGGATAAAGTTACTGACAACTCGGCCATCATTCATGTGCATCCGCGGACCAAAAGTATTGAATATTCTTGCAACTCTTACTTCTACACCTTCCTGAAATAACAAGATAGCCAACATAGGTATTTTTTTTACCACCGCTAACTGAAGAAACTCAGCAATAATAAGATGGATTCTCTGATTAAGTATAAAGATCCAGTAAACAGCTAGATGGAAAAGGAGACATCTAACAACAACAATAACACCTCCCACTTAACTGCATGCAGGAAACCAAGTGGACAATAACGCACTTTGTTTAGCGAAAAAAAATACCCTTGTATTTGCTGGCCAAAATAAATCACCTTTTTGCCTGTCTCCAAAGAGTTCATGGTGGTTTATGATTCTGTCTGTCCCATTTTATCCTCACAGTCACCCTGTGAAGTTAGTCTGAAAGATACCAGCTGGCCTAACGCTCTCCCTTTAAAATCACCACAAACAAAATGGGCCAGTCCAAATCGAATTTCCCATATTGTAAGTCATGTGACTCTTTGAAGAATTGTGTACATGCTAATTTGTTATAAAAAGTCACTCTGGATCATGTTATTTTTATATTTATGTATCTAGCTGCTAACATTCTTTCTCGACATCACTGAAAGAAATGCAATATACATCCTTACTGGAAGGCAATTAAAAAGGATAAAACTTAGAAAGGAGGGACCAGAGTTATGACATCACTAGTGTCCTTGACCCTGATGATGGTCTCTCCTTCCTGTCACATAATTCTGACATCACATGATGACCTTTTGGTCATGTACTTGCAACTTAGTGGGGCCTACACTTAGTGGGTCCCATGTCTGGAAAGGGTGAACACCACTGCCCTAGAAGTCTGAACAGGAATCACACTGGCAATTTTAGAACAGCATCTACTCTAAAGCTAACTGTGACATGGTCCAAGACTTTCAAACAGCAAATCCAATGTCAAGCCCTTTAGGATGTATCAGAACACAGACTGGATCCAATAACTCCCTCCTACCCCCCCCCCCCCCATACTCCCCAATGGAAGGGAACCTAATTCCATGGATTTTAAATTATGTTGCTTTAAGATTCTTAGTCTGGGAGATTCTAAGATAACTTTGGTATAGTCACCAAAAATTAGTCAATACATATAGCACCTCCACCTAGACATCTGCTAACACCTTTTCTGGCTACTAATTTAAAAAAAAAACTTTGAAAAAGGCAATAATTTGGTTTTTATCTGTGTTTTCCTAATACAGACATTTCAGATACCTGCTTCATATATGCATAGCACATTGTTTCAGCAACTCTCTTTCCTTCATCATAACAAGCTCTAGGTCCTATGGGATTCACATGACCCCAGTAATCTTCATTCTGTGGGTGAACTTCAGGATCTTAAGAAGAGATGAAGATGTTATCAGTTTTGTCCTTTAGCCAGTTAACACAGAAAATATGCTAACTCCAACTCTGTAGAGCAGTTGAAACATCTGAGATGAGCCCCCTCCCAATTTGCCTTTTGCTTAGAAAGTGGCAATCTTATCCAACATTTTCCTTCCCTCATTTCTATTTCAGTCTTTCTTGAATTATCCCAGCCAGTCAAGAATCACATACAGAGAGAGACATGATCAAACTAAACAATCACATTCTACTATGCATCGATGTCAGTAATAGCAAATGAAGTCAGTTTAGAGAAAGCACGATGCTTCCTATACTGGTCACGTGACTGAATCACAGCCACACAGATACTTTTGCAGAGGAAGACACATTTCTAATGGGTGAAAGGCAATACACCCTTGCCTTTTGTTCATTCTTAGTTTTGGCATACAGCTTTATTTATTTGCCTTATTTAAAGTAACCTAAAATGATAAATAGATTGAAGGATGGAAAGGTAGAGGGGGGAGACACACATACAGAGAACTACTGTCACTTCATTCTACTCCCGGCTTGACTTTTCTGTCCTGCTGTAACTATGACAAGCAGATGGAAAACTCCTTTATTCCAGGATACCACTTGAGAGCCTAAACTGATTTCATGAAACGTTATTCTGAGTTGACTGCCAATTTTCATTCAGTATGAAAGACTGATGCATGTATCTTCCAAATTGCTTTACTGTGGATTAATGGAGGAATGATGATCTTAAATATCACAAGTGAAAACAGGTCAACAGCTTTTTATAAAGAGTGTGTATTTATGTGTGTTGAAAGGCTTTATGAAGGGACGACAGCACAGTTCACACAGAACAAGTGACTGAATAGGTAGAAAACAGTACACAGCAAAAAGCTGCTGATACAAAGCAAGAGTAGATGTTAAAAGTATGTCAGATGGTAGGGCTTCACCCTTCAGCAAACACTGGCTTCCACCCAAATCAGCTGCTGCTAATATGCCAAGACAAGCCCACTTCTTACCTCCATACACTTCAGAGGTGGATGCGAGAAGAAGCCTTGCTCCAACCCTCTTTGCTAACCCTTAAAACAGAAAAAAATGAATTTTAGTGAAACAAAAATGAAGTTACTCCCTTTACTTTTGAACCAGCTTGAGGCAAATAAATAACAGAACAGAAAGTCAAGGACTGCTTCGGCAAGGGGATAATGATAGGAGGTCTCTCTTGGAACATGTTCACAAATCTTCTGTTTCTGAAGCAAAACTAGCTTTTTGTGCTTGGAAATTCTGTTGCACTGCTATCCTCTATGCCACGTAATGAAAATGGTATTAGCCAACTACAATACAATCTCATCTTCAGCTTATGAGCTTCAACCTGCCTTCTGTCCCACAGATTTTAGAACCTCTTATGGCCAAGGCCCTACAAGATTGTAACAATCCCAATAGGTGTCAAGATAGGAGATTATCTTGACAGCTTTTGGGATTCAGACTACTGGATGGAATGAAAATGGCATATTTACAAGGTATATGTAGGAAAGCATGACAGAGCATGCACAAATATGTCTTCCTCCTTCCCATCATGCCAATACCATCATGGTAGTCACCAATGCTCCCTCTAAGCTGTGGATTCTTGTGAGCAGAAATTCTACTTTGTGAGCTATTGGCATTAAATAATAAATAATAAATAAATAAATAAATTAAAGTTGTGAGCGAGCGATTTGGCTACTGCATAAATTAGTTTGCTCTGGGGCCATCCTTCCTGAGCCAAGTCAAAAATGTGTGAGCTGGAGGCTAAAAAACTGTGAGCTAGCTCACACTAACTCAACTTAGAGGTAACACCGGTAGTCACTATGATTACCAGAATGTAAGTTAAAGTATGCTGCATTCTGGAGGCAGTTTTACAATTGTTTAAAAAAACACATGAATCATCACCATAAAACCCAAATAAAAAAATCAATCAACAGTGAACAAGCACTAACTGGGCAGAAAAATCACCAATTATTACATAAGTAGAATATTTATAGTCTGATATGCTACTCAACACATTTAAAATTGAAAGGCTGGACTTCATTCCAATAAAATCACACCAGAGGCATAATATGATTTGAGAACTGCTGAGCAAAGGAGTTAATTTAGATTTAAACTCACCTAACATGTTCAGTGTCCCAATGGTATTTGTTTTTAAAGTCTTGATAGGATTATACATATAATTTGGTGGAGAAGCTGGAGATGCTAGATGATAAATCTGGTCCACTATAAAACAACAGAAGTTTTTAAAAATCAGAGCAGAAAGGTAGGGGGGGAAATCACTTGGAGGTTCAATGAAACAGTAATATGTTTCTTCGACCTTCACATAATTCTGTGCAGAAATAAAGTTACATGCATGACTAAAATGTAGGTAATATTTTGATCTGTACTTTGCCACTGCAAGATTGCATGGAAAATGTAGCACAAATTGAACATCCTAGGAGAAACAGAATTAGAAAATGTGGATAATGTCAGTATTCCCTCCAAACAATCATGGACTGGTTCAAATTTGCATGTAACGTTACTAGATTTTTCAACCCCTGATTTGCTGCTTGAATGTGTGAATTCATAGAAATCCACTGCAGTTTTTTTCCCCTGTGGTGTCTGATGCAGCCATCAAGTGATAAATATGCATATCTGAACCAGCCAAACCTCTGTCCTTCCTATCAACAGAAAGAAATGTGGGATGGATATAATAACTGGAGGAAAACTCATGGGCAAATCCAATAGTAATTAATTTTCTGCCAAACTCAGTAAGCAGATGCTACAAGAAGTGGGCAATAGTTTACAACGGCAGCAGATGCCGGACAGATGGATATAAAAAAGTAACACAGCCTAATTATTCAGTCTATTTTTCTCTTAGTGGTTAAGAGAGGTATGAAAAACTTTTGTAATAAGCAAACTATACAAAAATCAGCTCAATTTTCCACATCTTATTGTAACTGGCAGAAGATTTAAATTGGAACAATCACCCAAACAATTCTCCATTCAATTGAATAAATTACACTGATGCAATAAAAACGCACTTGTAAGAGAGAAACAACCTTTCCTCTAGTTTATCTGTTCCATGTGGTTTGTTTGAAATAAACTGGATAAATATTTCAGGTGCACACAGTGACTTGTAAACCACTATTAATAGGAAAGTGTTTATCTAGAGTTGGTATGTACATTTGAAGCTACACTTTTACAGGAAACTGTGAATTTCTGCCTTCTGTATTTTCCCCTTCCCACTGACATACAGCAGACACGTTAAACTGTGCAATGCCTTTTTGTTCAGTCACACTGGGATTGCCTTTCATACACACAACAAAAATAAGCTATATACATTCATACCCAGACAAGGCTGGAACCTGGCATTAAAAACAGGCTGCTGATTTAATAGTGTCCCACTGGTATTATTTAACCAAAAGCTACTGATTGTATAAATGAAGCGCTGCAGGTCATTAGCAGATTCCAACTGCGCAACTACACCTCCACGGTCCAAAAGCAAAAGTGGTCAGACAATCCAATTACACTGCAGTTGGAGGTAGGGGGTGAATCTTATTAATTCCACTTTACAACAGTTTCAGTGACAAGGAAAAAGTGTGTTTTCTTAGGAATGTGACAAGTCTCTGTTACGTAAGTAATATTTACTATGTTCCATGGTCTAACGATTACAGAAATAAAGGCAATGGTTTCTCAAACAACAGCTTCATTTAAAAAACGCATTTAAAGCTTGTCAGAACCTTGACTACACACTGAGAACCTACTTAAAGATTCTATAGTATCTGTACCTTCAACATACAGCAAGGAAGCAAGACCACAGTGACACACTGATATAAAGTCTGCAGGCAATGCATGCATATTCGTTTAAATGCAAAGAACAAGACCGAACATATAAAAGCACTGCACACTGGAGTAATCATACATGAATGGCTGGCATTAGCTTTAATAGAGTCATGTGCAAGTAAACTGCACCTGGAAATGAGGATCCCACTGTCCCATCCTGTGGATATTTGATGCAAAGAAAAAAGGACAACAGACTCGCTACCCTTTTAATGCTTGTCCATGTAGCTATCTGCTTTTCTTAGAATGCCTCTAGGAGTGCATCCAATATGATCATTGTGAAGGGAACCAACACTAGGTACTGATGTTCTGAAGATGCACACGACTGAACGATGAATGGAGATTCCACCCACAGATTCAGAACTGTTCCAATGTATCTCTTCTAAAATAATAACCATTCTGAATGGATAGGTTCTATTCCCCAATGCAACTAGGTCTAACAGGTTTCCCAGCTTCCTGCCCCACTCCCTCCCTGCTTCCACCCACTGGGAATACTAAAGGTTTCCCTTGCTTGAAAGCCAGTCAAATCCAACTCTAGAGGGCAGTGCTCATCTCTGTTTCCAAGCCAAAGAGTCAGCGCTGTCCGAAGACATTTCTGTGGTCATGTGGCCGGCATGACTAAACGCCAAGGTGCAAACCGGTACCTATTTATCTACTTGCAATTTCTTGCTTTCAAATTGCTAGGTTGGCAGGAGCTGGGACCAGAGATGGGAGCTCACTCTGTCACGCAGCACTCGGGTCTCGAACTGCCGAACTACCGATCTTCCGGTCTGGAGTTCAGCGTCTTAACCTCTGAGTACTACAGCTGCACAATTTCCACAATTCCATGACGGAAATTTTGCCAGCCCCACAGAGGTATTAGTAAGAGAGAAAATGCAACAGAATTCATGCAGAGACATTGTAGCTTGTGGGTGAGAAGCTACTCACCTTCGATGTAGAGGGGCTCTACAACATCATGATTAATCAGTTCAAAGTTCTCATGGCCAATCCAGTGTTCCACGTTTCTTTTCCTGCCCGTAAAGAAGTTGTCCACAACTGTAACTTCATGGCCATCCATCATTAGTTTGTCAGTAAGATGAGAACCCACAAACCCTGCTCCTCCAGTTATCTGCATTAGGATAGTTGGCATATAAATTTTTCTTCTCTTTTACAGAATAAAAGACACAGCACACAAAGACTACAGACATCAAATGAATTAAAAGCAGCTGTCAGAATGTAGCTTATAACTAGACAAATGGGGAAGGGGGGGGGGGGGAGAGGCAAAAGAACCCCAATGCTGCTTTTGTTTTTTTTAGCTTCAAAAATGTACTCTGTTCACTTCATATAACCACAAGCTTTCTAAATTCAGAACCGCTAACTTCGAAGTAAGCACAAAAATCAGAAGAATGTAGTACAAGAGTTTCTTCTGCAAATTATTACCCCCACCCCTTAAATAATACATTTTGTTTCCACTCACTAGAAAGCATAGAAACTGAGAACAATTAGGGACATCGCAAGGTTTCCAGTGTTCAAAATGCTTATATTCCTTATGGAATTTTGCAACCCTTCCACAACTGAAGCACAGATGGTAACAGTTTTCAGAACGTGGCACCCTCCCACCACCAACAAGATTAATAATAGAGGGCGCAAGAATCTGCTGTCTGGACTCTGGATAGATTATTTATTTCATTAGATTACTTGGCCGTCCTTCCCCACTTACGCGGGCCTCAGGGCAGTTTACAACCAAATAAAACCATAAAAATGCAGTGTTAAAAACATTCAGCATAAATATTTTAAAACATTTTAAAAGCAAGGTGGCATATCTAGCATTCAGGGTTTTGTTTTTTGTTTTTTTTTGGGGGGGGGGGGGTGCCAGGCAGATGTAAGGAGCCGTCACTGGCCTCAAACAAAGGCCTGGCGGAACATCACTGCCTTACATGCCCTGCGAAACTTTAGTAGGTCAAACAGGGCACAGATGTCATTCGGCAGAGAGTTTTACCAGACTGGTCTGGTTGAGGCCAGACGGATATCTTTGGGTTCTATAGGCGCACAGGTCAAACTGTAAGTGCAGAACTACATGACTGACTGCTGCCACATGTAAAAACGACCATTGGGGACTTACCGTGAGGGGTCCTTCTCCTCTGAGGTCAGGAGGACATCTCTTTGGGTTATTCCCATCATTCCTTTAGGAAGGCAGGAAACACTTTTTTCCCCTTCCTCTTGGTGCCTTGGGAATAGCCCCGCCTCCAGTTCCGGGACTCCGCCAGCAGTAACCTGTACTGACCTAATATGTCAGTGTCCAACTATAGAAAATACTTTTTAAACCCAGGAAACTTGAACTATCATAGAGAGGAAAACTCTCCATGTCATCCCCCCCCCCCAGAATGACACGAAGACAGATAACAGAAAAAGAACAGAGAAGAGGAGTACAGCACAGCAGAGGTTAGACTATAGAGATGATGATGCAGATAGGGAGGGCTGAGATGTCCTCCACCTCAGAGGGAGAACAACCATTGGGAACTTACCGTGAGGGGTCCTTCTCCTCTGAGGTCAGGAGGACATCTCTTTGGGACCTCCCAGAGCAGTGTCCCCTTATACGGGAGAGGCATCATCGTCGGTCAAAGGCAAAGTGTACTGAAGAACTCACCTCCCAAAAGCGGCATCAACTGACGCAAGGGTGTCCAGTTTATAGTGTCGTATGAGTGTTGAGACTGACAACCAGGTCGCTGCTCTGCACACCTCTTCAACTTTCGCCTGGTTGGCAAGAGGCACTCCTCTGGTGGAGGCACTCCTCACTGTGCTGTGATCCAGGCCTGACGTCTTGTAGGCTTCTGCTCTGCAGGACCTAAGTACCCTGCTGATGGATGTTTTTGACATTCTGTTGCCCATCCTGGGTGAAGAGATGTTGATGAACATGCCTTCTGTCTTCTGAATAGGTTCTGTCCTGATGATGTATGTTTTCAGGGCGCGTCGAACATCCAAGGTATGCCACAAAATTTCTTTTGAGTGCTTTGGGTTTGGACAAAAACTTCGCAGGTATACCTCTTGTGATCTATGAAATGTGGATGCTACCTTAGTTTGGAAGGTAGGGTCAGTTCTGAGTACCACTTTGTCTTTGTGGAATATGCACAGGGTGGATTTCACGGAAAAGGTGCTGATTTCCGAGACCCACCGTGCTGAGGTGATGGCTACTAAGAAAAGTGTCTTCATTCTGAGCCACTTTAAACGAAGCTCCCTGATTGGTTTGAAGGGGGCTTTGGTCAAGGCTGTTAGGATAATACTCAACTTCCATGTGGGAAAACGGTATATCTGTGGAGGAGACTTGGTGGAAGCTCCTTGCAGAAACAGTTGGACATGGAGGTGCTTAGATAGTTTATAGCCCCCCACCAAGGGGAGAACAGTGGAGAGAGCCGCCATCTGCCTGCGAAGTGTGGAGGCCTTGAGGCCAGAGTCCAACCCGTCCTGCAGGAAGGATAAGGCAGAGGCTATTGATGGAGCTAAGGCGTCAAGATGTTTCCTCCTGCACCGTCTAACAAAGGACTTCCAGGTCATATTGTAGATCCTAATAGTTGACTGTTGCCTAGATGCTAAGATAGTGTCCAAGACCTGAGGGAATATCCTAGGCGAGAGAGTTGTTGCCGCTCAACCTCCAGGCGGTTAAACAGAGCCAATCCGGATGGGGGTGCCAGATTGGTCCCTGTCTCAGCATGCGCAGTGCCTTTGGCAGAGATAGATGGGGCAAGACAGACAGTTCCACCAGGGTTGAGTACCACGGCCACCATGCCCACAGAGGTGCCACCAAAATGACCTCCGCCTTCTCTTCCCGAATTCTTCGAATGGTTCTCAGGATCAGAGGGACAGGTGGGAAGGCGTAAAGAAGACTGGGAGGCCATGGAGAAATCAAGGCATCTGTCGCTTCTGCGTCCCTGTGGTAGTGTCTTGTGAAGAACCGGGGAAGTTGGTGGTTCGACGGAGACGCAAATAGATCCACAAGCGGCTGGCTCAGACGCGTAACAATGAGGTGAAACAAGTCCGGGTGGAGAGACCATTCCTCCTTGTTGATGGTCTCCCGACTGAGCCAGTCCGCCTGGACATTGTGGACTCCCTTGACATGTTCTGCCCGGACTGATGCTAGGTTCCTCTCAACCCAGGAGAAGAGCCGCAACGCTTCCCGTTGTAATTGTTGTGTTTTGGAGCCGCCCTGGTTGTTGAGATACGCTTTGGCTGCCACATTGTCCATTCGGACCAGGACATGTTGATTGCTGATCCTCTGTCCGAAGTGTAGCAGGGCCAAGTGTATTGCCCTCAGCTCCAGAAGATTGATCAGGAGACGCTGTTCTTCCACAGACCACCGACCTTGAGCCGGACTCCCCTCCAAGACCACTCCCCAGCCGGAGAGACTGGCATCTGTGAATAGCTCCAGAAGAGGCTGTGCAAAGCAGACTTTGCCTCCTCATAAATTCTGAAGGTTCATCCACCACAGGAGAGTGGATTTGATTGGAGCTGGGAGCTGTAGATTCATGGGTCTGCATTCCATGATCTGCCTTTGATAGGGCCTCAGGAAGCGTTGTAGTGCCCTGGAGTGGAGTCGAGCCCACTGGATCAGGTCTATGCAGGAGATCATCAACCCTAAGAGTTTTGCCAGGGTCATCAGTGTAGTGGACGAACTCCGCACTACAATAGTTGCCATGTCTCGAATCTTCTTGGCCTTATCCAAGGGCAAAAAGAGGGCATTGAGCGTGGTATCTATTACCGCTCCCAGGTGTTCTATCTGGCGAGATGGCAGTAGAGAGCTCTTGGGGAAGTTGATCAAGAACCCATGATCTAGTAGGCACTGCAGGGTCTTGTTGGTGTTCTGTGTTGCTGAGTCTGCGTTGTGTCCCCTTACCAAGATGTCGTCTAGATAAGGATGCACATGCACTCCCTGTCTCCTGAGGTGGACTATCGGATTGACCAGTAGCTTGGAGAACAGTCTGGGAGCTGTGAACAGACCAAATGGTAGTGCTCTGTATTGGAGATGTCAACCTCAGATGCAGAAGGCCTCAAGTTCTCTGTGATCGATCTCAGAGTTTCCATCCGAAGATGTCGAAGTTTGATAAACTTGTTGAGGAACTTCAGGTCGAGGATGGCCCTCCAATCGCCGTTCCGTTAGGGAACTAGGAAGAGAATCGAGTAGACCCCGAGGCTGTGTTCTGACCGAGGACCCAGCTCTATCACGTGGATGTCGAGTAGATGTTGTAGCGCTCTGTCGACTAGAGCTTGTTTGGTGGTGAATTTGCTTACTGGAGAAATTAGGAATCTGTCCGGGGGGAGGCAACGGAATTCTATTGTGTAACCTTGGGACACAGCTTCCTGCACCCAAACGTCTGCTTGGGCTGCCGTCCAGGCTGCAGAAAACAGTAGTAGTCATGCCCCTACTGGCACTGCTGGGTAGTCACGCCTGTCTGGGCTTGGCGTCTCAGTCTCCAACTCAGGTACAGTTGAAGGACGATCTCGGGAACCTGAAGTTGAATGCATCTCACTTGGGAAGGGACCGGTTAGGCGTCCAGTTATTTCTCCTCTGGTCCTGTCAAAATCTTGGTAGAGAGTGTTGCATATGAAAGGACTGCGATGTCCTTCTGTCAGTCTGTCAAAAATTTCTGGGCGTCGCGCCTTCTTTTTATCTCGTGTCTCCACGAGGATCCTCTCTAAGGCGTCTCCAAATAGACGGTCCCTCTGGAATGGGTAAGCCGAGACCATCAGTTTGGATTGGAAATCTGCTTGCCAGGCCCTCAGCCAGAGAAGTCGCCTCGTCACCGCAGTGGAGGCCATAGCCCGGGATGTGAAGGTCAAAATGTCCAGGGTGACATCCACCAAAAAAGAGGCCCCTTTTAGGATGTGGGTCAGTCCCTCCAGTAGACCTCGGTTGTTCTCAGTCAGAAGTTGGATCAGTTTGCAGAGCCAGATGATGGAAGCCCTGGATTCAGTGGACGTGGTTGCGGCAGCCCTGACCATCATGGTGATGGCTTCGTATATCTTCTTGAGCGTCGCGTCCGCCTTTTTGTCAATGGGTTCTCTTATGGAGCCATGGCCATCCTCTGAGACCGGTCCAGTGGATTGGATGGCTGCCACCGGCCCATCTACTGCTGAAGTCTGTAAGAGATTGCGCATGTACGTGGGAAGGGCGTACAGTTTACATACGAAGCTAGGAAACTGTCTATTGGCAGTGGGCATGTCCCATGCCGTTCTGAGCTGTCTTTCAAAGTATTCAGGAAAGGGGAAAGCCTTTTCTACTGGTTCTTCTGGAGGAAAGAATTCTTTCAGGCCCTTGGACCTGGATTTGAGCCTGGATCTAACTGGGGCCTGGTCCTCAGAGGCAGGAGCCTCCTGGATTTCAAGGGCCTTCAGAGCCTCAGTTAGGAAGTACTGGTAGTCCTCCACTTAAAAAAATCTCGAGGGCTCAGGCATCTTTAAATCCTCCTCCTCCTCCTCAGAGAAGAACTCGCCCTCCTCTCTGTCCTCAGAAATGGAGGATGCAGAATCTCCCTCCTCCCAATGTTCCCCCCTTCCACGCTGTCCATGCGCATTGTGGTGTGCTTTCTGAGCCGCCTTAGTGGGCCAGGGAGTCGGTGGGGGGGAGATAGCACTCCTCTATGGCCAGTCATGCCTGCTTTGGCACAGAAGGACAACATTTCCTCCTGCATGGCCCTTCACACGACTATCACGAGGTCGGGAGACATTTGGGAGGACCCAGGTGGTTCTATGAGCCCCCTCCCAGAGGTTGGGTCTGTCCCGGGGTGACGCGAGCCGGAGATTTTACGTGCTCCTTCAGTCATGAAAATTCCCGGCGGGAGGTCCGTCTGGCCTGCGGCGCTCCGTGTCGCGATTTCAAAATGGCCGCCGCCATCTTCAGGGCGCCTGATTTTGGCGGCCTCTGCTCCCTCAAATGGCCGCCGGCGCTTCCAAGCGCTCTGCACCGCTGCCGCCGGGTTCATTGGGGTGGCACAAGCAAGCCGCGAAGGCAAGTAGGCCCCACAGTCGGCTGCCACAACAGCGGTCTCCTCACCGGAGGAAAATCCGTCGGAGTGCTCCGCTGCTGTTGCCATGGCGGAGCCGCACTCAGGATTGAAGTCTCCGTGTTTCCCCGAGGCCACAGAGTAGGGGGGGGGGGGAAGGAGGTAGAAAACGGTAAGAAAAGTTGCTAGGTAGCGGGGGGAGGAAGAGTAAACAGAGTAGAGCTGAAAGGGAAAACTTTTTCAAGAAAAAATAGGCAAAGAAATCAGTCAGATAGACAGAGCCATGACTCTAGCTGCTACTCCCTAAGAGGCAGGAATAGAACTGGAGGCGGGGCTATTCCCAAGGCACCAAGAGGAAGGGGGGAAAAGTGTTTCCTGCCTCCCTAAAGGAATGATGGGAATAACCCAAAGAGATGTCCTCCACCTCAGAGGGAGAACAACGGCCTCCCCTGCTCTACCTAGTATCATCTACCTGTTGGTTGTGGTTGGCCCACTTGCTCAGATCAGGCCTTGGATTAAATCGAGCAGCCATACAGATAGTCAATTCAGGGGCTAATGAATTGTGCTCGGTCACCATCTTGTTGACGCAGGTTTCGTTAATTGTCTTATGTTTTAACAGTTTAAATTATTATATAATAATTGTTTATAATTACCGTTGTAATCCAGCCTGAGCCCTGCTGTGCAGGGGAAGGCGGACTAGGAATCCAATTAAATAAATAAATAAGGTCTTTGCACACAGAAAGTTTTCCTACCAGGGAAACCTCCCTGGACATGACAAGCATTCTATAGACCCCAAGTCTGAAGATGTATAGCCCAGGATGCATGCAGGAGGTCCTAGATTCAATTCTAGCCATTTCTAGCATAAGTAACACGTGTAACACCTTCCTCTAGCTGAGATCCCGGAGAGCTGCTGCCAGTCTATAGACATGACCAAGTGAAATAGCGTGACCCAACACAAAGCAACTTCATCTAATGGCTGTACCACATGCTACTTCTGCACATCTGTATTTGCCCTGAGTAAAATTTCAATGTAATATAGCTTAAGGATAAAACTATCACCTCTTGGTTTGTGCAACATACTTTTTTTATTGTTCTGACCTCTAATATGATAACGAAGGGGGGGGGGATCTATGTATAGTGAATGATTCTTCCAATGCACCTCAGAGTCTCTAGCAAGTTTTCAACAGCTCTGCAACCCGATATTAAATCCTAACTGTAGGTCTCTCCATAGGCAGCAGAGACAGAAAACATAAGGCTCTATAGTTGGGGTCACTTAGAAGGTCCTGTTCCACACAGCATTCCAGAGGGTATAGAAAACAACTGAGCACTATTGAACCACTGAAGCAAACAAATGGGCTTCAGTCTGATGTGGCAACTTCTTCAGTTATGTAACTGCCAAATTCAGTATTCAGCTAAGGAAACCAAAATAACAACTTAAGAGTGCTCATTGCTGCTCTGGATAATTAGCAATAGGGTTTTTTTTTTTTGCAGAACACAGTCTGAGTCCAGTGGCACCCTGAAGACCAACAAAGTTTTATTCAAGGTATGAGCTTTCATGTGCACGCACACTTCTTCAGATACAAAGTTACTGAAAATATTAAACATCCCTGATAATGTGCTACCTTTACCAATTATTTATTCCTACTGATTAAGAACAGAAAAATGTATTTGATTATGAGAAGAATTATATGCCTGTTTTTAAAGTTAAATGATTTTTTTAGCCTGTCCTTTTATTATTTAATCCAAACGTTTGACAAAGCAGTCAGTAAAAACCGTACTATAAACACAGATATTAAATTTACAAACACAATAATACATTTTTAAACCATGTCATCAATATTAACAAAATTTAGTACTGTATTTTTTCCCTTAGATGGCGTACATGTACATTTGGAAATAAGAACTACTGTGTGAAAGCTAGTGAAAGCTTCATTCCCGTTCATTCAAAGACCGCATTAAAGATTTACCCAGTGTAGTTTTTCACATTTATAGCTATGATGATCTTTCTGTAAAATTCAATTCTACACAGCAATAAAGCTATAGACTGACATACAGCTTGCTAGGATGGAACCCCAAACCTTCAGGGTAGCTGAATCTAAACTCCTTCACTGATTCCTACAAACTGTCGTAGTACTTGATTCAGATGATGGAATGCGGCCAAAGTATTTGCAGAGGATGACACACCATCAGAACTGAAGATCGGACACCTATGTAACTCGGTTTTTTAAATTTAGACTGAAGAATGGTTTCTGGTTTTCATGGTTGTTGTAGGTTTGCTAGTAACCACTTATTATATTTGGTTTTAAACAACACTTTAACCTGCCTTTTTAGACAAAGGCAGGATAAAAGTACTGTGAATGAACCTACCACTGCAGTAATCTTCTCAGGCCCTGCTTTGGATGCCCTCGTCTTCTGAGATGAGGCAAATATCAAATAGGTGAGGGCTTCTAGGATTTAGCACCAAAACTCTAGAACTCTCTCCCCAAGGAGAGACTTGTCTGTCCCCTTCTGCTGCCATCTTCCACCAGCAGGTGGAAACTTCTTTGTTTGTTTGGTGTTCTTGCAGTGATCCCTCCTCCCTGCACAATATTTAATTATTGTTTTTATGGTTTTGTATGCATATTTTATGTCTGGTTTTAATTGCTTTTTAAATGTATGTATGTTTTTAATTTGTTAGCCACTTTGGTGGCCCTCTTATGAGGGCAGAAAGGTGGGGTATGATTTTTTTTAATGAATATTTTCGGAAGACTTAAGAAGGAGCATCCCCACACCGCCAAACTCAAGTTTATTATCCATATTCTGCACAAAGCATGAGAAAAGGGTATTTGCATGTAACAGACTGCCTCCAGCCTTAGGGCCCACTGTGACCTTTATTTGCTTTTCCTTTTGAGTTTTCAAAAGCAGCTTATGTATATCTTTCGATAACATGTGATTCAACTATTGACCGAAGAAATTTAAAGCACTGAGTGCTCCTAGACCAGTCACCAGTTCTCCACATTTCGAATCAATCAAGATTGCCCTTTTAAATTATACTGACTTAATAGGGATCCCAGCAAGAGGCATTCAAGGCAAATGAGAAGCAGAGGTGGTTTGTCCCTGCCTTCCTCTGCAGAGTCTTCCTTGATGGTCACTCACCTCCTGACCCAGCTTAGCTTCCGAAATCTGATGAGCTCAGGCTGCAGCATACCATTTCACATCCCAAATTATACTGTACTGCACACCAAATTAAGAAGCATGATTAGGGCATTCTCAGCTTCCAGCTACTTTCTACTGGAGACTTGCTGAATCATCATTTGCAGTTTCCCCTTGTTTATTCACTGACTACTATTCACATGTTTTATTGTGCAACTAACAGCCTGGAGCCTTCGAAAGGGGGTAGAGAGGGGAAAAGCTTTAAATAAGTGCATTCATTCAGGCCACTGAGAAATTATTTACATCTTGTCATTTTTCCTAATTAACCTTATATAAATATTTGGAGCACTGATTATTTTTTAAAGTTGCTAACTTACCAAAATCCTTTTACGATCCTTTTCAGATAGGAACTTCACTGGTGGATACTTCTGAGTAAAACTAAGGAACATTTCAAAACAGAAACACAAAGATTTAAAGAATATTAAAATTGGTGGAGAGTTACTTCTGCATGTATGTACCCTGTAAAGAAACATAGGAGAGCCAAAGACCACTTAACTTGCCATTTTTACTACATTTCATACTTCAGTTTTTAATGCTGACATACTTTTACTCAGCTAGATCACTGTTCACTGATGCCTGGCATGCATTACATAAAATATGTAAGATGACTACAGAATATAAAACGACATGGCTTTCTCCAAGTGTTGAGTTTCATACCGTCAAAATGAACAGAAATGTACTTTGGAGAACTGAAATAATTTGTTTATTCATCAAAATGAAAAAGTTTAGAAAGAAAACTCTTAGCAAATGTTCAGTGCTACAGTTTTTAATAACAATGTCTAAAATGCTCTCAATAGAAGAGGAGATTGGATCTATACCCCACCTGTCACTCGGCGTCTCAAAGCAGTTTACAATCTCCTTCCCTTCCTCTCCCCACACCAGACACCCTGTGAGGTAGATGGGGCTCAGAGAGCTCTCAGAGAACTGCTGTCAGAGAACTTTGACTGATCTATCGTCACCCAGCAGCTCCAGATTAGAGTCTGCCACTCTTAACCACTACACCAAACTGGCTATTGTTTCATTTTGGATCTCCATGTTCTCTTTGTGTTCTGCAAAATATCCTACTAGAGGTTAAGGAAACTCTATTGTTCAGGCAGCACAATACCCTTGCAGGAGAACACAGTACTTTCTAAACATACAGCTGCTCTTGTGGGAACTTATTAGCCAACCTGTTATTCGCATGCACACTTTTTGCCCTTATCAAAAGTTCTTGATGAAAAATACTAGATGCCATTACAGTCGAAGAACATCTGTTAACATTCTCGAATTCCAAAAGAGTTTTTAAAAAGTGAAGGCTTATATTTGATACTAAACTGCTCATTAGTATAGACACATCTAATCTAAAAGGCACAAAACTTTGGAATTTTCAATACAAAAGTGGTCAGCTTTGTCTATTTTCACAGCTTGTGTGGGTGTTTCAGCAATCACTGCAGAGCTGAACATGGAAGGACATTCAGGAAGGAAGGGAACCATGCCATTGCCCCCCAACTTGTGATTTTGCTGAACTGGTGTAGGAAGCATCTTTCTAAGGCTACTAAGACCTACATGTAACTCTGAATTAATCCCAAACCTGCAGATCTCAAGGATATGTTCAGGTCAAATTCTGAAATCTGAACTGCAAATTATCAGGAACAGACACGTTTTCCAAGCCCAATTGGCTTCTCCCACTACCTTTCCCCACTACTTTTCCCATTACCTGTTGATATATATGTAAGTAGCATACTTTACTCAACATAGCCTGAATTCTGCCAGCCCATGCTACCAGCCTGGCTGGGATCAACTACCATTTGGCTCCTGCCCTCTTAGAACGGCCTCCTAAAAACAGCTACTTATATTTATTAAATATTAAATCTCCAAAAGATGTTTATTAAGCAGTATACAATATGATAAAACACTATTAAAAACAAACCAGAGACACAGTCCCATTGTGACGGAGAGAGGACAGACGTTTCCCTAGCAACAGCAGAACCAACAACAGTGGCAATCTGAACCAGCCAATGGGAGCTTGTCTACTAGAAGACCAGGTAAGGTCTGACTGTTGGAATGTCAGATTTTGAGGGCTGACAATTGGATAGTGGGAAGTTGGGAGTAAGACAGAAGGGTGGTTTTACTAGGAATGTAAAGTAAAGATCTGTAGATATCAGATTGCTGGTTAAGTTTTCCAGCAACAGAGCGTAAAAAGGCATCACAGTATTCAAGCAGGATTTGCTGCCTCTGGTATGAAATTAAGTTGCAAGAGAGCACTCTATATATTATAAACCTGCCTGACCAAGGATTTTCCTTGGGCATGTATTATTTATATAACCATATCTCAGTTGTATGTTACCTTCTGAATAAACTTCTTTCTTGTTCACTTCTGAATTGTTCCTGTTAAGTTTACCTCATTATCTCTCAGTTATCAATCCAGGCTTGGGTGGAGTTATACCCAGGACCAGTGCTCCCTCGAGCTGTGGAGTCTTGTGAGTAAAAATTCTACTTTGTGAGCTACTGGCATTAAAGTTGTGAGTGGGTGATTTGGCTACTGCATAAATTAGTCTGCTTTGGAGCCATCCTTCCTGAGCTAAGACAAAAATGTGTGAGCCAGAGGTAAAAAAACTGTGAGCTAGCTCACACTACCTTAGCTTAGAGGGAACATTGCCCAGGACCAGATTCTATCCCTTCAAACCTTTTAAATTATCACTGGAACCCGAGTGTAGCGTGGTAGGTGGGAAACTATGAAAAGGGAAATCTTCAGGGTGGTATCTAGCCTCGGGAAAACATTCACATCCATAAAAACAAACAGCAATATAACATCAAGCCAAAAGAGGCAAATAGCTGAGACAACAAAACCTTTGTGGTAGTTTAAACAGCTAATTAAAAAAGCAGGCCATTCTGTCTTATCACCACAGAACAGCTAGATAACTTATCTAAGAGCTAGAACTTGCTTGTGCGTGTGGTTCCCCCCCTCCTTTGTTGTTCTGTTTTCTTATTTGTATAGAGTATATACTCTTTTTAGGCTCTAAACTGTCATGAACACAACAGTAGGAAAGTAATATATAAATATATTAAATAACAGAGCGGTAAAAAATTGGGCCTCAAGAGTCATGTTGTTGCCGTCAGTAACAATCTTATGAAATATTTTCTTTGTGGTAAAAATCATCAGAGTGTGGATTCAAAGTGGTAGATAAAAACCCAATATCAGTGAGGTGAGATGCTCAAAAATAAGTTATAGGAGATCCAATAGCACCCTTTCAGCTTCTGATTAATTCTGTTCCTGCAGCCTAACACATTTACAATGCCACCCTATACAAAGTTATTCTATTCTATACCCATTAACTTTGAATACACTGGGGCAAAGGAAAATGCTGGAGAAAGCAAGCATTTGAGGCTCAAAAGCTACAATATCGTTTTTTCAAGCTGAATACATTTTCTGGATGTATTTATTAACTATATTATACTAAGACCCCTCAAACGCAGGCCTACAGGCTCTACTCCAAACTATGCCACAGACTTCAGCATGTACAAGGCTTAGGTATTTTCTGAAGAGAAGTTATGTAAATGTGAGTTCAGTCAGTGTTCCAAATCACCACTCCAATATTCTTGGGCAAGTTTCTTCATGATTCAAGAGAATCACACAAGCATTGTCTATGGCAATATCGTCAAACAAGCATACCTTTTTTCCAGTTCTCGGATCTTCTCCCTTAAAGGTGCAACAACCTAAATACAAAAGTCACAAGTAAATGCTTGGTGGGTCTTCTTGCACATGCACTTCTCCACAAGAGCAGCAAATCGTAAGAGATTACAAGAATTACTAGTGCCTAGTACCTTGGTTCAAAATGGACAAAATGCTGAGACAGCCAACACTAGCTCTTCCCATCTTTTAAAAGTCACCTTCACTTAGACCTGATCTACTCAGAAAGGATGGGTGAGAGGAATTAAACTCTTCCACATCCCTGGCATGGTTTTGAAAGCTGAAGTGTAAAGAAGGGGGGGGGGGCACAATCAATACACAGCCAAAGCAGAGAAGAAATAAACTATGGTGCAGTGGGAAGAGATTTTTATTTGGTTTCACTCAGAGATCCCTAAGTGTTTCAGCAAGCTGTCAGAATATTTATAATATATAAAAACAGATATAAATCCCCCCCCATAAATATACAAATACAGAAGACTGCAAACTGAAGCCTCTGTGTTTCAAGCCGGGGGGGGGGGGGGGGGACAGGCAAAAAGATAGACACCTATCTTTGTTTCTTTAAACAGCTAATAAGACTATGTTGGAGGAGTATTCATAAATATATCAAGTAGTATACACTACCAAAGTTACGAATGATGCATTTTATGTTTTTAAAACAGTAAAATAAGTTCGATAAGAACATTAGGATTGCATATATTTACACGTTTTCGAGTGTTCACTCACCCATGGTTTTAAATTTTTTGGAAAATTTCTGGAAATGTCAATGCAGAGACCTGTCTATCCATTGAAAATTGATGCAAGACACTGCTGCCCCTCCTGCTTAGAGTTACTAACATTTTTACTGGTCTTACTTCTGTGCAGCCTGGAGTACAAGTATTAAGCAGGCAAAACTTTTCATATCACTTTCAGGAAAAGCTGTGACAGCAGGGTGCTGCCTCAACTCCCCCCCCCCCAAAAAAAATCTCTCACACACCCCAGTGCCAGTGACCAAGCCATTTGGGTTTTGGTATGTTTGTGAGTGGTCAATATGACTAGATACAAAAATAACCATGTTGGATAATGTGCTGAGGTTACAGATGGCCTCGGGGAGAGGGAGTAGCAGTAGCACAAGTATCTGAAATAATTTCTACTTCCTCCCCAGTTTCCTGGAATGATTCATACTGACAACTTCTTTCAACAGCACATGAATAAATGTATTGTCTTTTCTTAGAAGAGCTTACAAAAAACAGTTGGATGGGCAAGTAACGGGGTACACCAGTATAGTAACTATTTATAGCTAAGGGGAGTTGAAGTGCTTTAAAAGGGTTATAGTATCCCACTCAAGGTTACAGAAATGACAGGCTGTTACTGTCGGAGCAAGAGATGGATTGATTTTACTCGGAATGATTCACTAAACTCTTGAATGTTAGCTTGTCTCTCAGGATTTTCCCCTCATCCCTCTAACAAGTCAATAACACGCCATTTCTCTGAAGTAAACTAACCTGCCTATCACAGGATACCTAACCCTGCCCTTCTATTGATGTCTGAACTCCATCCAATGTCTGAGCCCCGTCCATTTAGCTCTATTGATATCTGAGCCTCATCTGAGGAATTTTCCCATTATAGCCTATTTTTCTACTCACTTCCCCCCCCCCCCCCCCCGCCCTTCCCTCTCTGGCAAATCTACAGCCTTCCATTGTTTAGAAACTCTAGAGATTTGCATACACAGCAGGGATTTAGGGACTGGCTGTGATACACTGAGGGTGGGACTAGAATTCATCCATCAGAGCTGTTAAAAGTCAAACTGCTGTTAAACCGGTGATTCTAGAAAGCTGGCAACTTTACCTCTGACCACCCAGGAGCTGTGCATGGAGGGTGCCTCAGAGGACTTCAGTAGGAAGGGAGAGGCATCAAATATTATTATTATTATTATTATTATTATATATTCAATTTATACCCTGCCCTATCCCATGAGTGGGATCAGGGTGGCTTACAACACAAGATTCATAAAACAATAAAAGCAATAAAACCACTAAACAACAGATGGCACTATCCCTTCTGTGAACTCTACTCCAAGCATTTTGTTAATTGCTTGCAACAGCTACCCACAGTAAATACTAGAACACCGTGCAGTTCAATTTGATACTCAACATAAACCATTTCCTTACTAACATAGCTATTATAGATACATAATGGAATCCAGAGTTGCCCCTGAAATATCTATATTTTATTAAGCAGGCCACCAAAAATCTAAAAACATACATAGCACATTTCAATGCTCATATATAACACAATCCTTGATGGTAGATATGTGCATCTGAACAACAGCAGGAAGTTCATTTGGTTGCATATTGATTTATTTCTGTTTTTCATCTTTGCTGATTATACATTATCCACCGTAAGAGCTGAGACAGGGTGGGACATAAAAATATAAACAATCTAGGAAACAGCTCCCAATGAATTTGTGTTTTTCAGCACGAATAAACAGGCATGAAGGCCAGCAAAACTGCATGCCAAATAATTTAAGAACTGCAGCAAGATTTCAGAGGGAGGAAATAAAAGGATGAAGATCCATTTAAAACAAAAACAAAAAGAGGGCACACTCATATCTAGTAGTAAAATTAGGGTAAACCTTTCAAGTTTGCAGGAGCAGAACACAGTAAAGCCAATCTAGTATTAAATAACCATTGTACCTCTTCAATCTTGCTTTCCATTTTTTGATCACCATTATCCTGGATAGACCTGTTGGTATAAAGCCACAAGAGAACAGAAGACTGTAAGAATAGCTTTGCAGGATGAGACAAAGAGTCTGTCTAGTCCAAGAATAAGTCTCAAGCAGCAGCTAGATGCTCTCTGAAAGTCATAAGCAGGGCAGGAGAGCAACAGCCACTGCCTGATGCCTCCAGAATCTAGTAAACAGGACCACTCTACCTTCAAATACGGAGGCTTTGTTCTTTACATAGAAGAAGAAGAAGAAGAAGAGATTGGATTTATACCCCGCCCTCCACTCCCCAAGGGAGTCTCAGAGCGGCTTACAAACTCCTTTTCCCTTCCCCTCCCCACAACAGACACCCTGTGAGGTAGGTGGGGCTAAGAGAGCTCTTTCCCAAGCTGTCCTTGAGGGAACAGCTGGTACAGAGCTATGGCTTGCCCAAGGTCATCCAGCCAGGTGCAAGTGGAGGAGTGGGGAATCAAACCCGGTTCTCCCAGATTAGAGTCTGCGCACTTAACCACTACACCAAACTGGCTCTATATAAAGGATAGGTCTTTTTGTTTATTTATTTTAAGAAGGAAAGCATTGTAATTCCTGTTTCTCATGTAAATTTGTGCTGCTTTACAGAGATGACCAGAATGTAGGCTCTAAAACAGTGGGAACTCAGAACAGTTTTATGCACCCATGCACCCTCATATGCCACATGAAGAACATCAGGCGTGATCCGATGATGCCCAAATACCTAAAGGGATGTACAAGCTTCAACACAAGGGCACACAATGATATTTTTCAGGCAACAGAGAGTACAGCTCAGCTCTGCACCTGTCAAGGGTAACACCTTCATTCAGGACGTCTGTGGGCAACCAAAACGTTGTTATGTACAGAGTTCAGCTGCATTCTTCATCCCAAGGGTCATCATATAAAATGCTTTCTGAGTGTGAGCAATGTCCTCAACCAGACCCAATTAATCCTATGAGTTCTGAATGCTGTTGTACAGAATTCATGCAATGCATACAATTACAATGAGTGATGTTGTAAGCCTGCAAGGTGCTTTCTGCACTCTTATGAAGGATCCATGAGAGAAAATAAATGGACTATGTTGTTGAATATGTGGGAAAGACTATGAGACAGGGTAACCAGGGGGAAAACAACTGCAAACGTTTCCAGCAAAGGTTTAAAGTACCGTTTTCTGAGGTTGCCACCTCCAGGCCAGGAGGTTTCTCCCAACACAAAGAGAGTCACACAAGAAATAGCCATATTGGCCTTTTCGCCAGGGACTTGTCTTCACAAGCCACCATCACAGTATGTACTCTCTACACTTCGCAGGCTACCCGCCACCCCCAAACATCCTCCCATTTGGTACAACAAAGGATCCTCTCACAGGGATGCGAGGACAGCAGGACATTTCCTGGCAGAACCGGTTCTGACTGCCCAAGGCCCTGCCTTCATCTAAAAGACAATGCTCCTAGCCGATGATGTCAGCTTCCAGCCCTAGGTATATCTCTGACCATCAGGTAGAATCAAATACTGACCACTCCTCCTAGCCCCTCTTCCACTGGACAAGAGCTAGTCAGTTGACTCTCTAAGGGGTGGTCTCAGGAGACCTCCCCCCAAATAAAGGAGAGCTCCCAGCACACAACTCACTCTCTCTTGCATCTCTCTCTCTGACCCTACCATGGTTCATGACCCCCCCCCCCATTCCCTATAACCTCCCCTTGTTTCTCCAGCAGGACCACACCAACTCTCTCTGCACAGATAAATATAGCATACCAATGATTTCCTAATAATGCAACCGTCCCTTTAATTCTATCTGACTTCCTAGAACTGTATGAATGTGTGAACGTTTCTGTAACACTTGAATAAGTTACCTTTTATTCTTTAAGTAAAAGAAAACCTTTTTATACTGATAACAGTCTCCTTGTCAATTCCTTGGTTTGTCTGGGAGAGGCACAACCTCTGTATAAACAGGTGTGATCCTTTTATGCCTATTTACAGTTATTAATATTCATAATTCCCCAATATTCTTAAAGCAAATAGAGCAATTAGGCTAACAATGCGACACTGAACCCAGCTGACTTTCAGCCTGGCGCTGCTGCAGGAATAGCAAAAGTAAACATTTTTTCAGAGAAATCCAATCTGACTCCGAACATGCATCAGGAAGCAGAGTTTTTAAAAGCAGACTATTTATGCATTTATTTTCAGAAACAATTCTGTTGTATGTGATTTTATAATACTGAAACAGTTTAGTGTTTATTGCCAAGCAAACAAAATTGACCTACTGTTCACATTGCAAAAAAAAAAAAAAAGATACTTCAATGAAAACTTAATGCTTTCAGAACTTTATTTTAACTTGCATCATAATGTTCTATAACAGTAATAGTGTTTTTACTGTTTAGGGTATTCATTCATTTGCTTATGTGGATTTTAAATCGGACTCTATGAACATAAGAAAAAGATAGCAAAGAAAACTGCAAGTGCCCTTTTTCCAGGGATGAACACACATTTGCTTTGCTTTGTAGCAAATGTTCAGAGCCCATTCATACGTGAAATGCAAGAGTTGGAAAATAAGAGTGGTATAACACTGAAAGACTTAGTAAATTCTGCAGATGAATTCTCTCTGATGAATATTAGAATACCGGAGAAAAGAAAACTCAAGAATATGGGCTTATGCAGAACAATAACTCTTGTGGCCTCCTGGATCAACTTCAGAAGGGTTTTGCATGGATAACCCAACCAAAGGTAATTATAGAGGGTGAACTGTTCAAACAGTTTGTTTGGATGACATCTCTCAGGCAGCAGTCTATTCCTACATTAACTCCAGCATGAATACTGCCGCCTGTTTCTCATCATCACTTCAGTGGGGGAGTGATCTAGGCTGCTATTGTTCCCTGATTTGCCTTCAGGCAGAGAAGGAAGCAACAGATACTCCATATTCCCTTACATGGAGACTGTGCCAGGAAGCAGCCTCCCAGAACCATGCTCAGAGATCGTTATGCTACTCCAAAACGGTCCATACCCTTGATTTTTACAAACAACATGTACTTTGTTCGTGCACAGATTTCAAACACTTTCTTTAGCATATAATTGCTTACGAGGATTTGTGCAAACAGGAAGTTTGACAACATAATCACATAAGGAGAATTTGTACCCACCAAGCTAATATACCCACTTCTGAGTGAACTTGCATACATCTGTCTGGGCATCTCATCTTAATGTTCAATGTAAAAATAAAGGAATTGTTTAATGTGTTTTGCATCCTGAGGGTTTCATGGGAGGCTCCAGTGCTAAAATAAAGTTCATTCAGGTAAAACAGGGCTCTTTTACTTTACTGTATGGCTGCTGGGACACCTTCAGTAACAGAAGGGCTTTTATTAACTAGATACACACATGCCACAGTGTGTGAGAAATCAGGTAAACAATTCCTCTCACATTTGTTTGCAAAACCATATTGCCCTGTACACTCCTATTTAAACAAGTCTCCCAGCTGACTTTTGTAACCTTGTTTTTGAATGTTCATGTGCTTAGCTGCCTTTCCACAAGCCAGCCAACGGCATGGGGGGGGAGCACTTACAGGGACCAGAATCCCACACCGTCACTCATTTCAGTGTTTTCCTGACAGCAGCCATCTTTTTGACCTAAGGTTGACTTACTAAGGAAAAGTTTAGGTAAAGGGAAGCAGGCAAAAGAATTATGATGCACATCAAACATTCTGTTTGTATTGGGAGAACTCTTTCACCCAGAATTTTTGAGGCCAGAAAGAGAGACTATCCCTCAGCCTTTGAAGAAGTGAAACAGCATATAGTAACTTTTCTCTTTTCTAGAAAATGAACTGGTCATTGCAGGAAATGCAAAAGCCATTACTGTACTGCAAGCAGAGTGCTGAACTGAGAGCAGGGTGACCTAGGCCTTGGTCTCATGGTAAATCTCCACTAACAGATGGCATTTCAGTCAAACAGGATTTCCTTGCCTACTTCCGGTGCAGTATGAAATGCCCTCCCAAAATGCAGTTCCCAAGGGAACACTCTAGGAACAGCATGGAAGGGGGGAGGGTGAACTGGAGGTCTGCAGCCAGACCCACCCTTCCATTAGCACAAGTCTACTGCTGGATCTAAGCTTTACATCTTTTCCACACTGTCAGTTTTGTCACTCTTTTGTCCCTATTGTTTTGGGTCATCATCTCACATGTGTTTTGCTCCCTCTGGACTACTAGAGAGAGTAAAACACATTTGGGGGGGGGGGGGGGGGAACCCTGAAGCAATAGGGACAAACATGACAATGTGGACAAGACCTTGGGCTTAAGTTCCAGGAAGGCATGAAGCTGAGAAGGGAGCACTGAACCAGCAACCATTTCTCACCATAACCTGTTTTACAGGCTGGGGCACAGAAAACATTAGTTCTACACAGAAAAGGCTACCATGAAGAGCACAGATGTACACTGTAGCTATCAAAGGTTATCACTGCTCATATAAAAAGCATGTGTTTTATGATACGGGGAGGGTTCTAGTAGTTTTCATAGCAGAAAGGGCAGCCGCAAGGAGAACGACAATAAACATGACCCTAAACATGGCTCTACACTACAGGATACTGGAGTTGAGGAATTGGGCACGTTAACAAAAGTTAAACTTCTCCCAGTCTATTTCTGCCCCTTGTCCATCGAAGCCATAAGGCAACCAGAAGGTAACAGACTAGTGCTGTTTGTGGGGGGACCTTCTTTACTCAAGCGAGAAAAGCAGCTTTTTGTCCTGCATCGACAAAAAAATCCAGCAAATAAAACTGAAAATATATATATAAAAGAATAACCAAAACTTGCACCCTCACTAAAATCATTTCTGAGATCTGCAGCTGGCCACCTTTAGCAAGAGAAATCTCTGATAGTCATCATTTATTCCCTTCTCCTCTTCTTCAAGGAAGAGAGGAAGAGATTTGGGAGGAACAGATTTCTTACTCAGGTGAGGAAGATAGTTCTAGTTTGTATCTACAGATGTTTTGAAAAGTTACCTCATGTTGACGACGTTTCCCCATACAGCTGCAAGAGAGGGGGAAAGAAAGAGAATGAATTAGCATTGCTTAGCAATTTAAGTTACTTTAAAATACATCCATCTGAGGTCTCCAAATTAACATAGACTAATAAGAGTAACTGTTCTAAAAAAAGTCACACAATATACATCAAATTACTAGAAAACTATCAGAAACTGGAAACATAAACCAAAACAATTAGTCCCTCAAAAAGAGTTAAAAATCAATTGTGACAATTAAATTGAAAAAAAATATTAAACACAGCAAGGTCCGGAAGGCTTTCAGACAGAATCTGAATTTAATGTGTTTCTCTTTCAAGAGCTTTAGACTGCTTTCTGTTCCTTCAGAGAATGCCTTTCAGAATAGAAAACAGCACTGCAATTCAAGTCTACATTATTATACACTCATGTTCATGAATTCCATGCTTCAGGCTAATAGTGGTGGCGAAGAAACAGTTTTCAGAATGGGTTCACTTAGCAGAGTCAGATACACCTCTACAACTGTTGACAGATCACACCTGTTAGGACAAGATGTTAAGGAAGATGGAAATCCCCGCGCACACATCTGGAATCCCTCCCCAGCCCAAAACTTCATTTTCGTGAAATCGGACAGAGACGTTCTAACGATTCTATCCTCACTTTTGGGGGAAAACAAAAACTCGCTTTTTGACCTCTTATCCAGGAGAGCCTTGAAATCCCCCACCCCCAAGACTCAATAATTATTCAATGTGTCATCTGATCATACCCATGATGCCAAAATTGCTCTATCCATATTATACCGCATATAGCCTAGATATCCCATACACACATGCACATACACAAAATATATATTTACCCAAAGGAGATGACCCCGAAGGTGAGACAGCCTCCCCCCTTTTAAAAAGATTATTACCATAAACATCAGAAACTTCTACGTGAATTCACAACAGCCTCCTTTGTTTCTTGATGGCACATGTGGGGGAAAAAAACCCTCTACTGTTTTCAGAAAAACAGGGTCAGTAAGAAAGCACTACATGAGCAACAACCTGGGGCGACACTCAAAAATAGGCTTGATGTAGATTAGATTTCGGTTAATTAATAGAACAACTTTGCAGCTTGAAAAGAGTAAAGTAGGAGAACAATGGGCAACAGGTCATTAATAAGGGTAACATCAAAGATTCTAAAATAAGTAGCTTCTGATTTGCATACTGTAGTACAGAAGGGGGGGAAGGTGTTTTTTTTTAATTTTTTTAAATAGACTGCTGCCTTGTTCTTGTTCCAGCACCACCATTATGCCAAAATGAATGTGCATTGTTTCATGGAAAATGCTAGATACAAAGCTCGAATTAATGCAGTGGCAGTGTTACTCTGATCAAACTGATATTTAATCACAATACTGTACTAGAATCCATAAACAAAGGCAATTCTTGATTAATATCAAAAAAACTTCAAAGTCACCTTCAGCACCTGCCTTTAGCAAGAGGAAGGCACCCCAAACACTGATTGTAGAGACACATTACCTGCTTTTTAACATTTATTACAGAAGGCAACAAGCCAAGTGTTCCTTTCCCACCTTAAATGCAGCACTGTAGTATTAAGCATCTTAAAATGTATGACATTTCCCCATGTCATACTATAGATAGGTAAAGGTTTCCCTTGCTCGAAAGCCAGTCATATCCGATTCGGGGTGGGGGGTGGGGTGGTTGCTCATCTCTAGATGCTGAGGCACACGGAACATGCAAATACATCTACTGGAAAGGCCAGGATCAAATCCTTTTCTTTCCTAGGCATAACTATCACTAGCACTGAAATTTTATCCAATATCTTGAATTTTACCGAACATTTATGATTTCCATCAGGCAACACATTGAAGAGTACATGGAAGCAAAGGAAAATGTAGTTGTAAATGCTTTGGAAACACAATTCTGTAACAAGTTTTAGGTGGGGCTGCTGCTGTAAAGCTACCAGGAAGTAGCTGGTAGCCCACTAGGAGCATAAAATTCTGATTTTATAGCAACCACAGTGGTTTTCAGTTAATTTCCTGGTCTAAGTCCAACTGCTTGTTTTGGGTTTTATGGTGCTATGTGATTTGGGACTTAAGGGGATGCATTCAGATGTTGTGCTGGAGCCAGTTCAAATTGCCCGGCTCCGATGTGGTTTTTTTTACACCAGACAATCGCGATCACACGGGAGTGTATGTCAGGGTGTGTTTTTGTTTTTTTCTAAGTTTGTGTATGTGCATAGCCACTCATCTGGAGATTTGAAAAACTATACCCTTGCACATGCGCAAAAGCAGTAGAGCAAATCCTGTCACAGTTCCACAAGCACCATGATTTCACCACTGTGACAGAACACGTCCCTTCAAACTTTTCACCCAAAACTGGCCTCCTTGGAATCCTGAACTCAAAACTAGTGAAAATGTAAACTTTTTTTATATAGACACAGGAGCGGAGCAGCGCTTATACGCATATCACCGATGCAAAAATAAAAATGGCAGGTGAAAAGTGGAAGCCTCTGGCTTCCGCGGCGGGGGGGTGTTAAAGACTCAGAAATGGCTCAACAATGGTGGAGCGATCACACAGGGGAAACTGCGCTTTCAACTGGGAGAGCTGAGAAAGCACCACTTGGGACCTGGTAACAAAATACTATGGTTTGCTCCGGAATTTGCTCCAGAAAGCAGCGACTGGGGACGGGAGGCAGCTGATGCTGTCTGAACGCGCACATTTGCTCCATTTTTGAAGAGTGTCGAAGCCGGATCAAACGGTGCATCTGAAGAACCCCTTTCTTCCATACAAATCTACCTGAGAACTTAGATACACCAGCAAAAGCCCACACACAATTACCCCCAGATCAAACATGCAGCGTATGGCTACAAGCAAGAGGACCTTTTCAGTGGCAATACCACATTTAAGGAACATATGGCCAAGAGCCACTCATCCTTCTCCCTTCATTGGTTTCCCATGGCTAAGTTAAAAGGGTGTTCTTCCATAGGGAACATGGATTCTAAACTTCCAGGTGCTTGTTTATACAATTCTGTTGTTGCATTCATTTGCATGAATTTTTTAATGGAGGCTGTTGCTTATGTTTACTTCTTACTGTTTTGGTCTAGCAATTAATTTTGACAGTCAGCTAGCTATGGCTCTGAATAAATACCACCAAGAAGATGTGAGTTCTCTCCACACCACCCTTTCAACATCTCCACACACACCCATAACCTTTATACACCATGAGTTCTCCCAAGAAATGTAGTTCATAACCCTGAGGAAAAGTATTTCTTAAGTATTTTTGAAGTACCTTCAAAGCCCTACATGGCCAGGGTCCAACATACCTGAGGGACCGCCTATTTCCATATATACCCCAGTGAGCACTTCAGTCGGGGGCCCAAAATCTACTCTGTATACCAGGCCCCAGGGAGGCCAGGCTTGCTGGAACCAGGGCTAGGGCTTTTTCGGTGGCAGCCCCTGTTTGGTGGAATGAGCTCCTGAGCTCCCTGAGGGACCTTATGCAGTTCCGCAGGGACTGCAAGACGGAGCTCTTCCACCAGGCTTTCAAATAGGAGCTGCCACCGCTGGCCCCATATCACGATTGCTATCTGGTGATGTGGGTTACCCTGGTGGCTGCCCAGGCCTGATGGCCATGGAAGGCCATACTTGACCCTAAGCCATCTGTTTTTATATTATAACTGGAAGCATTGGTTAACTGGAATTTTACTGTAAATAGATTGTTTTAGGATTTTATAGTGGATTTTAAATGTTATTGTACTGTATGCTGCACTTTGTGCCATGTTAGCTGCACTAAGCCCGCTTGCGGGGAGGGCAGGGTATAAAACTAAAGAATAAATAAAATAAATAAAAATTTTCATTCTTCAGCGTTACTCAGTGAACAGAAGCCAAGCCTAGCAAGAACTGATAACCTTGATACTTACTATGTACCCTTACTAGGAACTCAGAGAAAGGAACACATCATTGTAAGAAATCTGAAATCCACACTGACTTATAACGACCACAAAATCCTGACCTAAAAAACATGGACAGACTTATTTGTGACATGGGCAAACAGCATCTTGGTACTCCAAAGCCTCTAAACAGCATGTACCAGTCGTGCTCCTTAGATCAACTCCCACTTCATGCATACTCTTCCCTAGATTTGCTCAATTTGCCTCAGCCAATGAGCAGTTGCTGCCCTCCCCAAAGAGGTAAGAAGGGCACGAACAGGACAACTCTTTAGAAAGAAATTCAAAGCAGCCCTGCTTCAAGTGTACTGATTCAACCAGTTTAGGGAGCATAGTTGATTAACCCGGGCTTTGTCTATCTGTTGCGGTGTTTATTCAATGTGATTGTATTATCTTGGTTGTTTTAATCACTAGGGCATAGCTTGCTGGCGTGCTATTGTAAGCTTCCTTGAAGTTTAGGGGGAGGGTGGAGCTGGAATACAAATGTCTGAATAAATATATTTTTAAAAAACAGTTCCTATGTTCTCGTATTCTAGACAGACCAAAAACTCAAGCAGTAGAAAAGACCAAGAGTCCAGTAACACCTTAGACTAACAAAATATGTGGAAGGGGTATGAGCTTTCGTGAGTCACTGCTCACTTCTTCAGATAACTGAGGCATTTGAAAAAGTGAGCAGTGACTCATGACAGCTCATACCCTGCCACATATTTTGTTAGTCTTTAAGGTGCTACTGGAATCTTGCTCTTTTCTACTGCTACAGACAGACTAAGGCTGCAGTCATACAGCCCCTTTAAATCCGGGAGCCCTCCCAGATTAAAGGGGCCACATTTTTTTACCTTGGGTTTTACCTCGGGTTTACACATCCCAACCCCTGCTGCAGTGGGCGGTGGCGGGAGGAGGATGAGGCGGCGGCAGGCGGCGGCAGGTAACAGCAGCGGCCGGAGGAGGCTGCGGAGGGAGGCAGCGGCAGATGGAGGCGGCGGCCGGAGGTGGCAGCGGAAGCAGCAGCAGCAGAAGCAGCAGCGGCCGGCCAGCCTCGACGCATGTGGCAGCGGCGGCTTTTTCTGTGGCGGTGGCAGCGGCGGCCAGGGGAGGCACTCTTCCCCGAGCCCCCCCCCGGCCACCTGGTAAGTTGGGGGGGGGGGTTTTCCCCCTTTTACACTTGGGCGCTTGAGTGGCCAAGCGCCCAAGTGTAAAAGGGGGGGAAATGGCGGGGGGCCCCCATCTGGACAGCCCTGCTCTCGCACCACTAAGAAGAAGCAACACCTGTGTTGGACCACAAGCAGCAGCATCTCTGGAGAAAAGGCATACCTACATAACAACTGTGTTTCTATCAGGGCCACTTTACTGATCCGGAAGGGTTAACTAGGACTTTGAGTAGTCTACTAATCCAAAGATGAGGCGAGTTGACTGATTCTTTTATTTCTGTAATCACCACCAAGGGGTAGAGAGAACTGAATGAGAAATTTTACCCCACTTGCATCTGATTGAGTAAGAGAGCCAGTTTGGTGTAGTGGTTAAGTGCGCGGACTCTAATCTGGGAGAACCGGGTTTGATTCCCCACTCCTCCACTTGCAGCTGCTGGATGACCTTGGGCAAGCCATAGCTCTGTACCAGCTGTTCCCTCAAGGACAGCTTGGGAAAGAGCTCTCTCAGCCCCACCTACCTCACAGGGTGTCTGTTGTGGGGAGGGGAAGGGAAAAGGAGTTTGTAAGCCGCTCTGAGACTCCTCTGGGGAGTGAAGGGCGGGGTATAAATCCAATCTCTTCTCTTCTCTTCTTCTAAAGGAAGTACACTTTACCCAAGAATAATCACTCTGCTCACAGACAGTTTCCTTCTCATCCTGGGTAATAAAGATGAACTGAGTACATCTGACTGTTGATTGCAGCTAATAACATGTTTTCCCCCAAACTGGTAGGTAAACAGAAAAGCATACTTCGATCTACGGCTGTGCGTCTAATGACCTGGCAGAAAGCTTTAGCCAAAGGTTCTGTAGGTCCTTCCACATGACATAATTAATCAAGTGTTTCATTTAGCACAAGTGTGATTTTATAGCAAAAGCTGAGAAGGCAAACCTCTCAAGAGGGAAGCTCTACCCTCTTGGAAAGAATATTCATCAAAACAATACAACAGCTGTGACAATGAGCTCAAAAAACTGGAGCTGCAACTATGTATGATATTTTTTAACCAGTAAAATTCAAGTACGTAGCTGTTATATTAGAACAATCACATTCTCTTTGCAACCTAAAAAACATTATGCACACAAGTTTTAAAATAAAATATAAATATTCAAATTAAGAAATATATGCTTGGGCTAATGTCCTTGCTTAGAGCTGCATTCAGAATACCTGTTCAGTGGCATCTTTCACGGCTTAGAAACATGTGGATTTATTGCAGGAATTCTAGCGACCACAACCAGGATCATTTCTTCTTTTTGCATATGTGGGCCATTGCTCTATGGATCAATAACTGTGGGAAACAATGGCTAAGACAATCTCTTGTAATGTGGTCTTTGAATTTCTTCTCTGAACTTATGCTGCAAACAATGCTCCCTCTAAGCTGTGGAATCTTGTGAGCAAAAATTCTAGTTTGTGAGCCACTGGCATTAAACTTGTGAGTGAGCGATTTGGCTATTGCACAAGTTAGTTTGCTCTGGAGCCATCTTTCCTGAGCTAAGACAAAAATGAGCCAGAGGCTAAAAAAATCTGTGAGCTAGCTCATACTAACTCAGCTTAGAGGGAACACTGGCTGCAAAGCTCCTAAGGCAGTACCATATGACTATATCAGCATAATTACAGATAGGCTTTCTGTTTATCAAAAAAAAAGTGTTTTCAAAAATCAGTGTTAACATTTCACCATATATAGTTAAGAAGACTGTTCCACTAATGGAAATGCTTTAAGAAAGAAGGCAGACAAGGTCATGTAGCCACTAAATACGCCATTTCACAGGAGAGTATTAGACCAAGATTGTCTGCACATATACCTGCAGAAGTGGATCGATCAAGCTGCTAAAAGCTATTTCACTTCAGCATTCTCTGACTTAAGAGCAGTGAGGACAATGAAGGCAGTAATCACCAAGGAGATGATGTTTCAGAAATGGAAGATATCATACAGAAAGGTTTTGCACACAGAAAATAATGTTAATAAGCAGTTTGTTACCAGTGACATACACTGACAGACATAGCAGAATCATAGTTAAGTTACTGAAGAAAACCAGGGGTTTTTTTTTAAACCGTTTAAAAAGAAAACTCCAAAACAGAGATGAAAGGAGGCTCATCTTAAATAAACAGATAATTGCCTGGCACAAGCACTGAAGTAACAAAATGCATACCAATCTATACCATGTATGCATCCAATGTTATCCTACACCAGAGGACACGGAAAAAGACACATTCATATTGCATAGTTCTGCCTTGTTTAAAATGGGGCTGCACTAAACCAGCTGCCTACGCGACTTGAGGTCAGTCTCCATTCAATGCTCCTTTTGCAGGGATGACATACATATGAACCCCATGTTGCCGCTCCTTGCCTGGAACCCATGAACCTCTGGACCAACACAAGCAGCAGTAACAGCTTACCACAACCTTCTCTTTGAAGAGCCATCTGGGCCAAACTACTTAGTGCTTCTGTTGTGTACTAAGAGACTCCAATACTTTCCAGCTTCAATCTGTTTCCATAAGGGGTTACGACTCACCGCAGCACTTGATTGGCTAGGCCAGGGGTGGCCAACCTGTGGCTCGGGAGCCATATGCGGCTCTTTCACACATATTATGTGGCTCCTGGCAGGGCAGCTGGGGAAGCTAAATATCATTAGAAAACAAATATCATTGGACAAATAAATACCATTATCAATATCTGCTTTTACCCCTTTTGTTATTATTTTTGGCAGTCACATTTAATGTTGATAAGAGGCAAATCTGCATATTTCCCAATAAAAACACGTAATGTTTGTTCATGTCGTGCGGCTCTCAAACATCTGATGTTTATTCTATGTGGCTCTTACGTTAAGCAAGTTTGGCCACCCCTGGGCTAGGCATTGGTTCCGCTGAGGGAAGGAAAGTGCAATTGTCTGTCGTTTTAGAGCTATTGCTGTGGGTAACACTCAGAGCCACTGCCATAAGACAGTTAACTGGAGTCAATACAATCCTAAGTAGACTTACTCCACTGAAAACCCAACAAAGCCAATAGGCTTAAACTGGAGTAACTCCACACAGGATTGTGCTGCCAGCCACTTACTGGACATTGTGACACAACCAGCGCCAACCAACAGAATGCTACACTCTCTTCATAACTACACACCGTTTTATAAAGTGTTTTGATTAGGAATGTTTGGTGATTTCTCACACTGAACCAGTTCCAAAGGGGTATCGAGCTAGCTGAATCCATTTAAAGCTTAATGTGGCTATCTCATTTTATCCCCACAACATGCACACTATTGCCAAATGCCTAAAAAGCATCTGCAGCACACTTCTGTGCTCAAAGATTATCTCTTATAGTCTATGTGTATCATCTAAGGAAAAAAGGGTAGGAGCCAACCACAACCCTCCAGAAAGTGTTAAGATTTCCAAGAAGAAGAGATTGGATTTATACCCTGCCCTTCACTACCCAAAGAAGTCTCAGAGTGGCTTACAATCTCCTTTCTTTTCCCCTCTCCACAACAGACACACTGTGAGGTAGGTGGGGCTGAGAGAACTCTTTAAGAACGGCTCTTGAGAGAACAGCTCTGAAATAACTTGTGATTGACCCAAGGTCACACCAGCAACTGCATGTAGAGGAATGAGGAATCAAAGCCAGTTCTCCCAGATCAGAGTCCGCGCTCCTAACCACTACACCTCTTAGGCAGAGGTTTTTCTACAGCACAATGGAACACACGTGAACTTTATCTCTAATAAGGAAACCCAGGAACTACTGCATGGCGCAAGAAGAGTGGATATTTAGCCCACAGCTATGACCTTGTCAGCGTTCAAGCTAATGCAGATAAGCAGAGTGGAAGTTTACTATGAACCTCCAGCTAACCTCTGTGCTGACTTTCTAAAGCAGTGAGGAGAGACAGAAGGGACAAAATTACAGCAGAAACCAGAGAACATAATAGGAATGGGTATCACAGCTTCTTTAATACTACCCTCCAAAGGGTGGGTACTACCCCCAAATAACAAACCCACTGGATTCAGCAAGCAACCAAGGGGTCCTAAGATACACACATTATTTTCCAAAAGCTACTAAAAATCCTGAAGTCACTACAAAGAACAAAAACTCAGACAAATTGGGAAAAGAATAGTATCAAAACATTCAAAAGATGTACAAACTACGGACAGGAAAATACACACAATAGATTAGGATACAATAAAATGGGAGATCTTAAGCATTAATATCCTGATGTTTTTACCTAATCCCAACACAGTTAAAAAGTTTGGCAAACATGATACAGACTTCAGTCTAGCTCAGGGGTGGGCAATTGTTTTGGCCCCGGGGGCCACTTTGTGGGAGCAGAGGTTAGCGGAGGGCCGCACCTTTTAAAATGATTGCATTCATTAGTTAACTTTGCATTTCAGAAAAGGTATAAATTGTATCATAAAAATCAATAAATATAAATAAAATAAAATAGTGGTAGTTTTATTCAATTTATTTATTGTGCTAATTTCATATCATCTATAGCTGCAAGCATATTTAATTTTAGAATCAGTTTAATGAGACAAATGTACCCTATCATGCTTTTCTACAATTTTTTTTGAAATCAGGAGTGAGATTGCTTGTTGAGATTCTCATCACAGCCTGCAAGTTAATGTCTGTCAAAAAGCGTCTATATTTACTCTTGTTGATCTTCATGCAAGAAAAACTTTGCTCACAAATATATATAGACCCAAATATGGAGGACATTTTCCCAGCAAATTTCTTCATACATGGAAATTTTTTCAGCAGACAAAGATTTGTAAAAGTCAACTAATGTCACAGCATTAAACATTTCTTTCACAGTGTGATCTGACTGAATGTCAACAAGTCAACAAGTTCAAGCTGCAGCTCCTCAGGTGCTGCATCAATATCAGCAGTGATGGGATAAGAGAGCAAATTGAATTTAGGCTCAATTTTCTTGAAGTCCTGAAATCTTCTTGGCGGGCCGCAAAAAACTCTGTGGCGGGCCGCATGTGGCCCCCGGGCCGCCATTTGCCAACCCCTGGTCTAGCTGATGTGATCTACTACACTTATCTGCTATAGAATATCCCAATACTAAATCCATGATCTGAACACAATCCCCCCCAATCTTGGGCATAACCAACACACTGTATTATATGAAGAACCTCAAAGCAAGGAGGTAGATTCAGATGGGTAGCCATGTTGGTCTGAAGCAGCAGAACGAAGTCCAAGTCTAGTGGCACCTTTAAGACCAATAAAGTTTTATTCAAAGTGTAAGCTTTTGTGTGCACGCACACTTCTTCAGATACAATGAAATGGAATTTACCAATCCATACATACAGGTAGAGGGTGAGCAGTAAATTAGCATACAGAATAATTAAGATGTTTAACAGATTCAACTCAGTTAATTACTCTCAGCATTCCACAATTAAGGCTACATCTGCCCATCGATCTCCAATTTTGATATATTTATTTCCTTCACTATGTCCCCCCCCCCCCGAATTAAACCCAAATAAATAGTAACCATATAAACTAAGCTTGTTATTCCTGTTTGGTCCCTGAATCTGTTAAACATCTTCATTATGCTGTATGCAAATTTACTGCTTACCCTCTACCTATATATATAGACTGGCGATTTCGATTTCATTGTATCTGAAGAAATGTGCATACACATGAAACCTTCTACCTTGAATAAAAGTTTGTTGGTTCTAAAGGTGCCACTGGACTCCAACTTTGTTCTCAAAGCAAGAAAACGGTGTTCAGTCCATTAACAGGATGGTTCATCTGGCAATGCCCACTCTTGCCCTCAAGGCGCCATTACAGACTGCAGCACATGTACTTGAATACTCGTAATGGGTCACACAGTTTTCCTGTAGTTCACTGATAGGTTCATACACTGTGTGTCCCCCCCCCCCCCCAGATCTTTGAGTACGGTCAGAACAAAGCTTGGCTTCCTGTTAACCATCCACATGACCTGCAAAAGCCACCATTTTATGCGACTAAAAGTCGGTACAGATTACAAGGAAAGTAAAGAATACACAAAGACTCGTTTCTTTTGACTACTACCTTAGACCCTGCTGCCCCTTCCCACCTAAACATGCAGCAATACATGAACATATGCTCTCTCTTCTCTAAGCCATTTAACTCATACAAATGCATATCCAGAATTAGCTTAAAGATAAGCAATTATTCCAGGAAAAGTGAGACATAAGCGCCCAGAAGAGGCAAAATGTAAGAGAAAACACTGCCACTTCCCATATCATACATTTGCCCGTAGTTTTCCAAAATGTCCCTGTAGTATCAGCTCTTAAAACACTGAGCATAGCTTCATCCACACACACTTCAAGGCAACAACCTCATTAGACTTTGTCATCTCCCCTGACTTTGGCTCCGAATCTATAGCTCTGAAGGCTGCCACCTAATTACAAAAGGAAGCTGTTGCTTTATGGCAGCTCCACAGCATCTATTGAAGTATATGTACATAGCAGTAAGCAGCTGAACTGTGTATATAGCAGTGAGGCTGTACACAATTCTGAGATACGTGGTTTTCAATGCCAAGTTTTCCTTAAAGGCCAATTTCCTTGTCATTCTAGCCCTTATATTACAGGCCTTGTGCTGCCTTGTCTGCAAAGCCAGTTAAAGAACAGCTGTCAAATATACCAGGATATCGTCCAGCTTCCAGAGCATGAAAACTAGACCTTTGTTACTCATAGCAACAAAGAGGAAAACAGCCAGAGAATCTGACCAAGAGATCAGGATCCCACTAAAGGCCAAACAAAGGTAGATGTTCCTCCAACTCTAACACATACTATACTGTATGCATTACAAACAGACTATCTTAACTATCTCTCTCAGACACAACAGGATGCACACTACTACTTCTCCAAGATAAAACAGTTTGCAAGGGCTTACAAAACCAAGATCTCAAGAACAGAGAAAGATATTTAATGTCTCAGCAACCCAGCTATGCTGAACCAGTCTTAGCTACCCCTGGCCATGTGCATGATTCAGCTTCCAGCATGCATTCACAACATCCAGAAATGGATGTTTTCCAGCAGCGACTAAATGCCAAACCCTGCATGTGGAGTAAACACATGGGACCCTGCTGAAACTCCCTCTTGCCACAACACTGTCCAAGTGGAAGTAAATCAAAACATAGGGGCAAACAAACTGGCTGTGTGAAATTGTTACCAACGCTGGCAGCTGGATTCCCATCTAACAGAAAATACTTTAAAATATATAGCTATACTTAATTATACATCCAAATCGTAAACACGTAATGTTACAATTCACAAAGGTTCTGGTTGGAGAAGGCATGCACAAATAATGCCAAGTCTCAAAATCGATGCCTGTCAGCTTTCAAATACGCAGCCCAGGCCTAACCTGGTGACAGCTTCAAAGTCAAAGGCCTGAGTGTTCTGCTTTTAAGACTTTCTAAAGTTTTTTCAGAGATATAAGCGGTAGAAAAGACAACCAAGAATCACAGTACAGATTTCCTTTCCTCCTCCCGCGCTGCGCATTCCCCAAAATATAATTTAATTGTGGCGAGACCTGTAAACCGCATCAGAAACTCAGCCCGCCTGAGGGTCAAAATCTACAAACTCCCAGAATCACTGTCTCTTTCACATACAGCCCCTCTCCCAACTCGTTTTGGTTCAACTGTTGTCTTGCCGAACTGGAACACCTCTGATACTACACTTACAAAAAAACACACGCGCGCGCGCGCAGACACCCCAGCAGCAGCAAGGAAGCAGCATGCAACGACCTTCCACTTGGGGTAAGGCAAGGGGCGCCCCCAACTCCAAAGCAGCATGACTGACCCGAATGAATGAGAGCTCCCCTCCCCTCCACTTACAGGCGACATAGGCGACCAGGGCGAGCCCCATGAGAAGCTTCATCCTCCTCCTCCTGTTGATGGCAGACAGCAGGCGCTGCAACGTCCCCTTACTCAACATCCCCAGCGGGGTGCAGAAGGAACAAGCGGGAGCAGAGCGCAGGCACCGCGAAGGAGCATCTGCAACCCCGAGACCCCAGGAACGCCGCGGAGCGCCTCAGCCCGCCGCGCCACCAGCGGCAGCAGCAGCAGCCGCTGCTGAGCCAGTTCCCGGCCGCAACATCCACCACCACGCACGCGCGCCGGCGACACCCGCGGGTTCAGCCCCTGCGCTCGACATGGAAGGAGATCGAAGCGGCGGAAGGAGAAGGGGACGCCGTCGAAGGGGGATGAGGTCACTCCAGACGACTGCGCGTGCGCGGGAAAGCGAGCTTGCCCGCCACGGTTGGCTGGAGTTTTTTGCAGTGCGATGAGATGCAGGCGATTGAAAGCTTTCAGAGAGCCGCTTTGGACAGGAGGGGTTAGCACGGTGTTTGCTAGTGTAAAGACGTGTGTTGTGTCCAATGCCCCCTCTAAGCTGCGGAGTCTTGTGAGCAAAAATTCTGCTCTGTGAGCTACTGGCACTTGCGAGCGAGCGATTTGGCTGCTGCAAAAATCAGTTTGCTCTGGAGCCATCCTTCCTGAGGCAAGACAAAAATGCGTGAGCCGGAGGCTAAAAAACTGAGCAAGCCCACACTAATTCAGCTTAGAGGGTAGATCCAGTTGGTCAGCCGTGGTGGTCTGAAGCAGTAGAACAAACTTAAGAGTCCAGTGGCACCTTTAAGGCCAACGAAGGTTTATTTAAGGTATGAGCTTTCGCGTGCACACGCAAATTTGATAAAGTGCGTGTGCACACGAAACCTCATACCTTGAATAAACCTTTGTTCAGCTTATTCTTGTTCAGCTGGTTGTGTCTGTGAAAATAAACATGAGTCTTAAAGCCTTCAACATGAGCTGCAGGGTAGATGCCAGTATAAGCACTAGAGCCAACTTCCTGAATGCGATAAGCGGATCTTCATTGTGCAATTGTTTTCTAGAGGATGGGGGGGGGGGGGGGGACCTCAAAATGCCGGCGGTCAAGAGAGGCCACGAAATGCCGACGATGCAGGGTGAAGTGAAAATGGAATTGTTTAGGAAGACATTTTTATAAAGGGTTTTAATTTCTGGAGGGAATTGTTACCTACTCTGTATATATGCGTGTCTTATTAGTTTGGTGGATTTTGAAAATAAACCCTTTAAAGAAAAATAAAATTACAGCGTGAGTTGTCCAGTTTTTCTTGCCTTTCCTCCTGATTCTTAAAAATCCATCGTATTGAACATGTTGTTCTGCTTTTATTACATTGTTTTCTAATTTTGTAGTCAATTTTACTGCATTGTCTATTGTATGCATGTTACACTTTCACCTTGACCTACTTCATGGGATTGTTAGGAGGATAAAATGAAGGGGGAAAGGCAATCTGGGTCCCCGCTAGAAAGAAAGGTGGACTATAAAATAATAAATATTACTGATTGGAATTTTTAAAATGTTGCAGTTTTGATCTGAGTGTTAGTAAGAACACCAGGCTAGAAATGAATAAACAAAATTATGTGAAATTCAAATTAGTGAAGACCATAGGCATCAACTACGGGGGGGGGGCTCGAGCCACCCCCGAAATTTCCCGGGGGGGACTGAGCCCCCCCCCCGGAAAACGGTGCGCCCTCCGCCGCGCCTCCCTTGGCCCTTCCTTGGGCCGCCATCGCTGCCTCTCCCCCCCCCCCCCGCCTGGCCACTCCCTCCGTCCGTCCAGGGGCCAGCTAAGCAAATTCCCAGTGCCAAATTATAGTGCCAAAATTTTTGTTTTAGCCCCAAATATCCCAGTGTTAAAGAGAACCCAATTTTTTGAAGAGTTAGATAAAATAACCAGGCGATTTATTTGGCATCCCAAAAAAGCAAGAATAAGATGAAAAATACTGCAAGACCGAAAAGAAAGAGGATTTTGTGTACCTAACTGGAAATTATATTATCAAATGGCTTCCCTAAACTGGATAAAGGACTGGATAACCTTGGAAAATCCAAGGTGTTTAAATCTAGAAGGCCATGATCTCTATATGGGATGGCACATGTATATCTGGTACGGGAAAGACAAGATTCACTCTAACTTTCAGCTTCATATAATAAGAGGCGCATTACTAAAATCTGGAATGATCTAAAAGAGAGATACTATACAAAAATACCTAAATGGGTCTCGCCATTAGAGGCATTTATAAAACTGTCACTCATTACCAACAATAAGAGAGAAAGCTACGAGGTACTACTGGATAAAGCTAATAATTTAAAGACAGAAGAGAACCTTTCCTCAACTCATAATATTAATTTATCGTGGTGGGAAAATATAGAATTAAAATCTAGACACAATAAAGATAAAACAAAAGTTTTCTATGAATCCAAAAATGACTTGGGTAAAATATGGCTATCCTCAAGTGATAAGATGATTCAGAAATTGTATAAATTTTTATTAGAAGATTACATGCAGGATGAAGTAGTAAAGACCACAATGATTTCCTGGATGCGGGATATAGACCATACCATAAAAACAGAAGACTGGTCAAAGATATGGAAGACAACTAAATACATGAGAGCGATATCTTATAAAGAAAACATCCTTAAAAGGTTTCATAGATGGTATTTTATCCCCAGATAAAACTGCAAACTGTAATCCAAATGTTTCCAATAGCTGTTGGAAATGTAAATCAAATGTGGGAACGTTTTACCATATGTGGTGGTGTTGTGCAAAAGCTCAAAATTTTTGGCAGAAAGTATTTAGAATAATTCTAGAACTTTTAAATGTGAAGTTAGCAATAACCCCAGAAACGTACTTACTGAATATAATTCCTGAAGGTTTTGAGCAGAATGATGTATATTTGTTAATTTACATACTAACATCTGCTAGAATTCTGTTTGCCAAATACTGGAAAATTGAAAAAGTACCCTCCAAAGAAGAGATAGTATTTAAATTAATGGATGTAGCAGAAATGGATAAATTGAACATGTTAATTCAAGGGAAGGAAGAGGATGAGTATTTGAAAAGATGGTCAAGAGGGTATAAATGGATAGAAAAAGAAATAGTGTAATAGACTCAAAATGTATGACAATCGAAGGTATATATTGTTTTATATAAAAATGATAACGTTTTTTTAAAAGGACAGGATTTCTGCTACCCACTACAGCTGAAGTACATTGTGGCCAGCAAACCCCCAAAGAGGACATGGTCCACACTGGAGAACTACCTGTTCATTTGACGAAGAGGGGTGCAAGCAGAAGCAAATAAAAGTTGGTCCTTGCTTATTAAATGTTTTGTAAAAGCCTTTTGTTTTCCCTAAGCCAGGGGTGGGCAATTGTTTTGGCTTGGGGGCCGCTTTGTGGGAGCGGAGGTTAGCAGAGGGCCGCACCTTTTAAAATGATTGCATTCATTAGTTAACTTTGCATTTCAGAAAAGGTATAAATTGTAAAAATCATAAAAATCAATAAATATAAATTAAATAAAATCATGGTAGTTTTATTCAATTTATTTATTGTGCTAATTTCATATCATCTATAGCTGCAAGCTAGGGTTGTCAAGTCCTGGGGACTTTGGGGGTGGAGCCAGGAGAAGGCGAGGTTTGGGGAGGGGAGGGGCCTCAGCATGGTACAATGCCATAGAGTCCACCCTTCAAAACAGTCATTTTCTCCAGGGGAGCTGATCTCTGTCAGCTGGGGATAAGTTGTAAAAGCGGGAGATTCCCAGGCCCCACCTGGAGGCTGGCAACCCTACTGCAAGCACATTTAATTTTAGAATCAGTTTAATGAGACAAATGTACACTATCACACTTTTCTACAATTTTTTTTGAAATCAGGAGTGAGATTGCTTGTTGAGATTCTCATCACAGCCTGCAAGTTAATGTCTGTCATAATGTCTATATTTACTCTTGTTGATCTTCATGCAAGAAAAACTTTGCTCACAAATATATGTAGACCCAAAGATAGAGAACATTTTCCCAGCAAATTTCTTCATACATGGAAACTTTTCAGCAGACAAAGATTTGCAAAAGTCAACTAATGTCACAGCATTAAACATTTCTTTCACAGTGTGATCTGACTGCATGTCAATAAGTTCAAGCTGCAGCTCCTCAGGTGCTGACAGTGGCCAACTGTCTTGGCGGGCTGCAAAAAACTCTGTGGCGGGCCGCATGTGGCCCCCGGGCCGCCACTTGCCCACCCCTGCCCTAAGCATCCCCGGTTAACTAACTGGTTTTATTTTTGTATCTGTTGTTTTCAGTCTCATGTTAGATGCTTCTGCTTCTCTGTCTCTGAACAATGAGGAGTTCTGGGGGCAGCAGTACAGGTTGTGGTTTCTTCTGGATGTGGAAACACCCATAAGATCTAGATTGTCTTTGTAATATTGTCTTGGTTAATTGTCTTTGTTTTAGGAACATAAGGGTCTTAAGGGTAAGCCCCTTCTGTTCATAAAACAAAGACAATAAACACTACTTCAGCAGGTGTCATACTTCTCATCCTACTGAAAAAGCAGCTTGTGCTGTCTCCTCCAAGGCTAAACTTGGATTTCAAGCTAATTCTGGCATGATTAAGTTTCGGTCTTTTCCAGAGTCAGAACTGAAAACTGGGTCCAACTATTTTTTGGCTTCTTCCTCTAGCTCTGAGGCACATCATCCTCTGAGGATTACAGCCATATGGGGGGAAACCCCTCATCTGATTATTAGAAGTACTTTTGTTAAAGTCAGTCCAATTATTCACAGTGGTCAGGATGGCCACCTCCATAGCACTGGCTTTAGTGCTCATTTATGTTCTGTTGTTATAAACAGATTTTATTTATTCATAGTGAAGTTTTGCACACTGCTGTCAATTGTTCAAGAGAAAAGCTATATAGTCAGTATGCTGCTGGCTGTTGCTATGATCCATTGCTAGTTGTCTGCCTGGGTGTCCTCCCAGTAGCATCAGAACCTACATACTTTTCATATTCTTTCATGACAGAATCATGAGCTCCAAGACCAGACCTGCAAACAACTTATGACCACTATGACATTTGGTAGCCCTCCAGGAGCTCAATAAAATGGTTGGGGTTTTTTGGGGGGGAGGGGTTGCTGGTTGTCTGAAGCTGCAAAACAGGGACAAGTAAGAAGCTGGGTTTGGTTTGATTGGTAGGGTTACCAGGTATTGCTTGGAAAATACCTGGGGACTTTGGGGTTGGAGCCAGGAGAGGGTGGGGTTTGGGGAGAGAAGGGGCCTCAGCATGGTACAATGCCATAGAATCCACCTCCAAAGTAGCCATTTTCTCCAGGGGAGCTGATCTCTGTCAGCTGGAGATCAGTTGTAAAAACGGGAGATCCCCAGGCCTCACCTGGAGGCTGGCAATCCTATTGATTGGGCACAACTTGTGTGGTTCTCACAAAGATCATGCTGGGAAGGAAATACATCTCTAACCGAATGCTGCAAAAAAATTATCCTTCCCACAATATTCTTGCTTTGCAGTTATGGAAGGGAGAGCAAAATACAACAACTGAGGCCTATGTTCTGAAGCAGCAGTTGCACCAGCCAGTATGGCATAGTGACGAGCGTGTTAGCTAAGACAACCAGATTTGTTAGTTTATTTATTTATCTATCGAACTTACATTCCACTCTCCCCACAAGTGGGTGGATCACAAAGCCATTCAGTATTACAACATAAATACATTAATAGACAATTTAAAAACAGTTAAGAACAGCGATTTAAAAACAGATTGCACTATTTGTTTATACACACAATCTCCAGAGCTGGTGCCGCTAGGTCTCTGAGATCAACTTGATCTGGGCCACATTGAGCTGATGAACTTCAGCAGGGGAGGTCGACTTTTTCACTGAACGCCCGCCGCCTCAGCCAAAGGCCTGGCGGAACAGCTCCATTTTACATGCCCTGTGGAACAGCAATAGGGCCTACAGGGCCCTGATCTCACACCAGAGCATATTCTACCAGGCCGGGGCCAGGGCAGAAAAAGCCCTGGCCCCGGTCAAGGCTAAACGGACGTCTGGAATCCCCAGTCTGCCATGAAAATGAGCCGACTGACTGAGGCCCTGACAATCTCTCAGCTTAACCTACCTCATTGGGTTGTTGTGGGGATAAAGGGGAGGAAGACAGAACAATGTGATAAGCTGTTTTAGGTCCTGATGAGGGACAAAAGTGAAATATAAATAAAAAATAAAATAATACTACAGTGGTAATCCCTCCTGCACAAGTGCAGTCTGGCCAAACAATGTTCTTTAAGGTTTTTTTCCTTTTTTTCACAAGTGTATCTACAGAAATAGCAGGAAGGGACAAAAAAACTATTTTTTGGGGGGGGGGTCTTTCTTTCTTTCTTTCTTTCTTTCTTTCTTTCTTTCTTTCTTTCTTTCTTTCTTTCTTTCGTTCGCTTCTAGAACCAAAGGTCTTAAGATCACCCAAAACAAATCAACCATCAAACATGGGCACACAGTCTAAATATTCAACAAAAGATGGGTGACAAGAGGAGGAGGAATAATTAGGTTCTGGTTTCTTTGTTGTTGTTGTTTTTTTTAAAAAAAAAACTCTAGAAGGTTAAACTTTCCAGCCCGCATGTGAATTTTACCAGGAGATATCTTACACGGGGCTGTGTGATTTTGGATTGTCAAATGATTTTTTGCAATAGCTGTTCAAAAGGAACATTTTCATGTTATGAAAAGAAGCAGTAAAATCTGATTGCTGTGTTATCATCGTCCACGTTGTTATTTGTACTCCAAAAAAGCAAAACAATAGTATGCTAAATCATGACTTAAATAAAGCTTAATAGAGTAATAGGCATGTATTCTCAGGGAGCTCAACACCAACTTTATTACAAATGCTTATTGCCCATAAAATGCTCTAATCTGAAACTTTGTTTCCATCTTCTAAACTTCTGTTACCTACATTCTTGTCCTTTATTGAATATTTTTCATATTTCATATACCAGGCTATGGATCTAGAATTTTTTCTCTGTAACCATCAGTGTACATCTTGATTGGAACTCCTAGATAGTGCCTCTTTATCATAATAATTTGCTCCATCCAGTCTGATCCAAGGCAGTTAACTGCTGTATTAAAGCCTAATCTAAGACCATTATATGTGCAATAACACCCTTAAGTGTGTGATAATCACAAAGCCAGTACTATTTAATGACCTGTGCTGTCAGATACTAACTGTAAATACAGATTTCCTTTGGGACAGTATGCTAGGTACAGATGCTCTGGACAGGTTCTTTATTTGGCTGGTATTTCATGCTGTAGACAGGGCTTTTTTTTGTAGAAAAAGCCCAGCAGAACTCATTAGCATAATAGGCCACACGCAACAGCAGAAATGCATTAGCATATTTGGCCACACCCCTGACAGCACAGCTCCCTCCCAGGATTGGCTTCCCCAGGTACCCCGCGGCTTGTGGGGCACATGGGGAACCCGAGGAAAGGAAGGCAGTTTCTGGATCAGCTTCCCCAGGCGCCCCGCAGCTGTGGGGCACCTGGGGAACAAAGAGGGGAGGCAGTTTAAACTGCCTTCCCTCCCTGGATCAACTTGGCTTCCCCAGGCACCCTGCAACTTGCGAGGCACCTGGGGAACCCAAGGGGGGGAGGCTGTAGGCGTGGCCAACTCGGAAGCCAGCCAGAACTCCGTTCCTATGCGTTCTTGCCCCAAAATAGCCCTGACTGTAGATTTTTCATGCACTTCATTGCACACCCAAAAGGGAGGGGAGAACCCTGCATTCACACCAAGTGTGTGTGAATAGTGGAATGTGTGGAACATTGCTGGCTCTGGATGATATTGGAATGACACATTCTTCAGAACATAAGCTTAATTACAGCAGTTTCATCTCAGAACAAATGAGCCAACAAGACGAGTACCACTGAGGACCCAGACACCAAATTTCCCACAGCATCTCCACAAGTTTGAAATTCGGGGAACCGTTTTCAAGATGGAAAGAGTGGCTTATTGCCCACTCTTGAGTGCCAATTTGTCTCATTAGAAATTAAATGCTGGATTTTTCTTCCTGTGTCTACATTATGGCACAAAAAGATTGGTGCGAAAGTATTCCCATTTGTTCTTGGCTGGACTGTGGCACAGCAAATAGAACTGAGAACCAGTGGTTTTGCTTTGTCCAGTTTCTTTAACTTACACCAGATCACAGCATATGTAATGTCCCTAGGGTTGCCAGGCCACTGGTCTGAGTGGGGATTCCCCCGATTTTTTGGGCTTCTGCCCACCTCTGGCCAGCTGGCAGGTGGAAGAAGCCTCACCTGCAAATGGAAACCACAAAGCGACACTCTGCTTTTTGGGAAAAACTCTTTTTAGGCCAAAACCCCCAGAGTTTTGCCCAAAATGCAGAGGGTTGATATATGACATCCCCGACATGATGACATCACTTTTGTCTGACATCATCGCATCAGGGGCATCGCATGACATCCCCACCCACCCCACAAATGTACCTCAAATCCCCCTGCTGGCAAGCCAAGGGGACTTGGCAACACTAAACGCTCCCCTTTGGAGGGACATTACAACGTAAGCTGATATACAAAACTGGAAACTGAACAAGAGCTCCACCCAATAGGACCAAACTAAATCACACACTGCTTTTCTGCTCCCTGCAAAAAGCAGCGGGGAGTAGAAAGCAGGGGTCACAAACCACTATGAATTGGTTCGTATCGGTTTGTGGCTTGGCCACCCTACTGGTATCTCTCAAACACAGGGTTCTTTCTGGGTTCACAGTAGGTTTGGAAAGCTGCTAAAACCTCTGACAGGATCTTGTTGTCAGGGTCTGCAAACACACCTTGTAAATTACTGTAAACTTCAAGGTCTTTGTCTTCTATGCAGTGAAGCAAGACTGCAATTGTATAATCCTCAGACTCTTTTTCAGTCTCGGTGACTGCTAGGTACGGTTTCAACTTTTGTTCCTATCTCCTCCAATTCTCCTCTAAATTTCCCACAAAGGATAAATCTGATGGACGCTTGAAATGTTCCACTGCTTTACGAGGGACGCAATCTGGATCCTTCCCGTTCCAGCACTGGAGACCCAAAGGAGATACAGGCCAACTTCTGACACTATATAAATGTCCCCCTTTGGCTGTGGGTTCCCGGGTTAGGGTACTAGCTCAGGCACCCGTTCTTAGGTCCACTTAGCAGAGATAAGATGGCTCAAAATATCAGCTGTTCATTTGCAAGAAGACAATTCAAACAACCAACAACCTCAGCTAACATACAAAACTGGAAACTGAACAATATTGTTCCCAACCTCTTGGTGGTGGCTGGAGATCTGGGATTACAACAGATCTCCAGGTGACAGCGATTGATTCAACTGGAGAAAATGGCTGCTTCAGATGGTGGACTCTATGGCATTATATCCATTGAAGTCCCTCCCCTCCACAAATCCCACCCTCCTCAGGTTCCACCTCCCAAATCTCCAGGTATTTCCCAACCCAGAGCTGGCGACCCTGTTCAGTAGTAAACCCTGTTCATGGTGAGAGTGTAACATTCGGACTCCTCATTCGGCAACATAAACTTTAAGTCTTTAAGTGATCTTAGCTCCCCAAGACGAAAAAAAGTCTGAAGAAAACAAAACCAATAATCAAAGTTTTTTTCGGTTTAATACCCGTCGGCCATACACAGATAGATAGATAGATAGATAGACAGATAGATAGACAGACAGACAGACAGACAGACAGACAGACAGACAGACATTTTAAAAAACAGTAAAACAAAATAAATAAATGTTGAACAAAACCAATATCTCTCCTTGCCCTCAAATCCAAACAGCATCTTTTAGCTCTCCTACAAAATTAAGACAGCCTCTTGGTTCACTGTTGTAGTCCAACCACACTTAATCCATTTTGGCTCCCTGACTGAACAACAACAACTTTCAAAAGCACCAAACCAAACAGCATCCAGCTTCTTTCTGCTTTGTAAATAAGTCCTCAAGGCTTTGGCTCAGCTACCCATACGAGACTGGGCAGTACACGTGATTGTCCACGCTTTACATTCAGCGATTCTCCCAAAACATGGCTCAAAGTAAAATAACATACACTCACATCATATATTTTATTTTTGTGCTCCTTGCAGGGGGGAAAACCGCTTAAACACAAATGTGCAGATGGATTCCATGTTCTTGTGTCTCTACAAATATTATTACAATGACAGTCTAAAAATAACTTTGCTCAGTTACATTTATAGCAGTTAAAACTAGAGCAAGAGATTTGTTTACAAATGAATGGGATTTATTATAGAATTGAAATTACTGCAGAGTCTTAACGTATTACCAAGGCCCCTACCTTGGGGAATGCTCGGCCTGAGGAGGTCAGGAAGCCTCCCGCGCTTCTGGTATTCTGCAGACTGTGTAAAACAGAATTACTCAGGAAGACAAGAAAGGCAACAAGGCTATATTATAACAGAATAGTTCAGGAGACTGTTAGCCTAATTACTCTATTTACTTTAATAATATTATTAATAACTGGCAATAGGCATAAAAGGATCACACCTGTTTATACAGAGGTTGTGCCTCTCCCAGACAAACCAAGGAATTGACAAGGAGACTGTTATCAGTATAAAAAGGTTTTCTTTTACTTAAAGAATGAAAGGTAACTTATTCAAGTGTTACAGAAACGTTCACACATTCATACAGTTCTAGGAAGTCAGATAGAATTAAAGGGACGGTTGCATTATTAGGAAATCATTGGTATGCTATATTTATCTGTGCAGAGAGAGTTGGTGTGGTCCTGCTGGAGAAACAAGGGGAGGTTATAGGGAATTGGGGGGGGGGGGGTCGTGAACCAGGAGCCATGGTAGGGTCAGAGAGAGAGAAGCAAGAGAATGATGCAAGAGAGAGAGTTATGTGCTGGGAGCTCTCCTTTATTTGGGGGGTGGGAGGTGGTCTCTGGGGGCAGGCTTGGCCAGATGCCTATCTTGAGACCACCCCTTAGAGAGTCAACCCACTAGCTCTTGTCCAGTGGAAGAGGGGCTAGGAGGAGTGGTCAGTATTTGATTCTACCTGATGGTCAGAAATATATCTAGGGCCGGAAGCTGACATCATTGGCTAGGAGCATTGTCTTTTAGATGAAGGCAGGGCCTTGGGCAGCCAGAACCGGTTCTGCCAGGAAACGTCCCACTGACTTCGCATCCCTGTGAGAAGATCCTTTGTTGTACCAAACGGGAGGATGTTTGGAGGGGGTAGCCTGCGACGTGTAGAGAGTGCATACTGTGATGGTGGCTTGTGAAGGCAAGTCTCAACTGAAAAGGACAATACGGCTATTTCCTGTGTGAGTCTCTTTGTGTTGGGAGAAACCTCCTGTGTGACTCTCTTTGTGTTGGGAGAAACCTCCTGGCCTGGAGGTGGCAACTTCAGAAAACGTTTAAACCTTTGCTGGAAACGTTTGCAGTCATTTTCCCCCTGGTTACCCTGTCTCATAGTCTTTCCCACACATTCAACAACATAGTCCATTTATTTTCTCTCATGGATCCCTCATAAGAGTGCAGAAAGCACCTTGCCAGCTTACAAGACGCTTCGAGAATGGAACCGGTCTGTGGGCTTCCCTGGTGTGTATAGTATGTGTTGCTATATGCATTCTCTTGTTCTCAGTACACTGTGTTAACTATTTATGTAATACCATTTACTGCTTGCATAATGTGTCATGTTTAATACTTATGCTTTGTTTCAGGTTTCTGCTTTGTTCCAGATTTCTGCAATCCTAGTCCTAGTACATTGCTTATTAGATGTCTCACCTTATTGATCACATCGATTCACATTGTTTAATCCGCCTTTACTCTCAGTAGGAAAGGCAGACTGTAAAGAACAGAAATAAATGACTAACATGGGCACAAGAATTGCAGCTGTGTTATGTGCTTGTGGGTATTTGGGTGGGTCTTGTGTTTCTGTATAGCGGATGTACTTAATGTATTATCTTGCTTTTGTCCAAGTATGGGGAATCTGGATGGCTTTAAAAGGGAAGACCAATTTGTAAAGGATAGAGCTAGCAATCGCTATTATCCATCACTGAAAAACCTCCATGGTCAGAGGCAGTCTACTTCTGAAATCAGTTGCTGGGGGGCTTAGCATGGGAAGGATATTGCCCGTCAGTGGCCAGTGTTGGAAATCAGATGCTAGGGTACATGGATCCTTGGACCAATCCATTGTGCTTGTTCTTGTGTTCTCAAAACAAAAAAATGTTGTATTTGTTTTATGTAATTGCTCATTATGGCATACAGTTGTCCCTGTCTTAATGCCTCCCAGTTCAAACAGCATTTCATTATAGCACTATGGAAGAGCTACATCCACTTTATACTTTGTTAATTGTTGACCCCAAACTTGCACATTTTATTTTCTGTGCGTTCGTTTCAATTTACTTGCTCAAAAACATAGATTATCACATAATTAATCTTCTGTCTTGAGTAATATTACAGTGAGACTGATTACAGAAATTTTATACTGGATCTAAAAGGAATATTTTCTAAATCTGCGTGTCTCTCACACAGTCACCATTATGTTTAATACTGAAATGCAGTTTCATCATTAAAACCACCATTCATCACATTTATCACTGTCCAGATATCTTTACTAGTGGGGATACTGTTTTCTAACATATTACATTCTATTGATGATTTTGCCTGAAATAAAGAATGAGCTCTCATTAGCATTTTTAATTAGCATTTTTAAAAATTGATAATATATCAAACATTAACATATGACAATATATGGTCCAACTATATACATCAAAACAGTTAGACCAACCAAACAACACAACATTAATCTGTGAAGAAGAATGTCACACAACAGTTATTAATTAAAAAAAAAGGCTGGTACAGTTTGGGCTGCAGTTAAAAGTATGCAATAAGATCTTTCTTATGTTTAGGAATTGAGTTGTTAGGCCATAGGTTTACCAAATGATTTCCAGGCTGCTTGACAAGGAGTAATTAGTAATATATCCCTTATGTACTTAAGAAACTTACTCCAAAATAGTTTTAATTTTTGGACATATCTACCAACAATGGATGAATGTGCCTGTGTTTCCACAGCCCTTCCACTTGTTAGCATTTTAACATGTGATCATGCACAAACTTAGCTATTCAGGCATTCAAGCTTGTATGTGCAACTGACTCATTAGAAGTGTAGAGAAAGGGATCACCCCCTGCTTGCCCCACCCCTGGAAGTCAGCATGTACAGTCAAACATCTGCATTGGATACATGTGCAGAATCCTCCACACAGTCTGGAATGCTGTTTTGTAGAGGGTCACTGCAGATGTTTGCACACACATGTGTGTGTTTGGAGGGGGATGACCAGCAATCTTGCTGTCTTACATGGTGCCCTTACATTACATGTATGTGTATGTGGGAACATATGCTGCTCATTCAAGTGGACATTGTCTATCCAGTATTTAAAGCATTGTTTTCTTTTCCAAGAGTATTTTATGAGTACTTAAACCATGTATAAACCTAGGCTGAGAAAGTATCTCAACATCTGAGTAAGAGGAAATTCTGTCTAATGAAACAATACTGGTCCAGTCAACAGCTTGTGTATTAGGGGCCCTGAAAAATTTGGGGGAGCTTTTTGAAAATTTACAGCATGAAGGAAAATTAGGACTGAGAGAACACTGAAGGTCATTGCAGTGTGTAATGAATTGGCTTCATACAAAAAAGGATAATTGAAAATAGAATAAATCCTAAACTTCAGCATAATATGAAGCTGGGAGAAACCAAATGGAGACTCTTACCATTGTGGTTAGGTTGTAGTTTTAAGAATATTTACTTGGGAGTCTTCCTACTGTACAAGACCTTGGCATACAATTGGTGTGCAGTCCCTGTAACCCTCGGGCTTTTCTTGCCGCATAGCTAATTCCCCCAAACAATGAGGCATTGGTGCCTAGGGGTATCAGAGAGGCATCACTGCCAATGGGGCAATACCACAAGAAAGTGGCAAAGGAGCAACTGACATTTTTTTTGACCAGGGGAGACTATCCATCCAGTAATGCCCATTTCCTGTGAATTTCTGGGCTTTCAAGGCTTTGCATAAAAATCTTGTTTGAGGAAACCAGTGAGGAGAATCCTGGAGCAGCGTGGTGGCTTATCATACAATCTCTGAGGTACCTTCCCCCTGATGTTGTCCAATTTTTCATCCATTTCTGATCTAGAGTTACATAAGTTTGTAGTCTGGTGAAAACCAAAAATATTAGATGATGAAGCAGGTGCAGAACGTAAAGCAAATATTTGCATTGACAGCTGCCTGTTTAATGTGAGTCCACTGGTGCATGCAAGTATGGTTTGCATTTGAAATTAGTTGGCCAGATTTCCTGTCCAGCATTACATTTTGGTTATATATTTCCTGCTGTTTGTTCAAGCTGATTTGATTAGTATTTTAAAGGACAAGCATTAAACATGCTTTTGCTTATTCTCATCCAATTTGACCTTTTATATCACATCAAGTCATTTGTACCGCATCCTGAAAGTTGTGCAGGGGATGTTATGAATCAGTACTGTGTCACAGAAAGATTCTTAGACAACATATATTTTTCGAGCCCTCCTTGGAAATAACCACCAGTAATCTGCTCAAGGTACATAGAAATGATTACATTTAAAATCCCGGGCCATAACATTTTGGTTGGAGAGAGTAGAATACTGTATGGCTTTTGTCTTACTTAGGGTAGAAGAGACCTTAAATAAATGAAGTGAATACTTAAACCTAAATCCACCTGCAAATCAAATCAAGATTGGGCGGGGTGGGGGGGGGGAGAGATGTTTTGTGTTTCGTGTATTCTAACCAGTATGAAGTCCAGGGGCAATCTGTACAGGCTCATCTCCTTTTCAAAGAAAAGGCCCAGAAAAATAGTCTGTTCTAACAACCCTTACTTGAAAATTTGCAGTGCAAACTTAAGCAGAGTTATATTCCCTTTAGCTTCAGCTTAAATACTTTGGCCACCAAATGAGAAGAGAGCACTCACTGGAGAAGACCCTGATGCCAGGAAAGATTGAACGTAAAAGAAGAAGGGGACAACAAAGGATGAGATGGTTAGACAGTGTTATCGATGCAAAAAACACGAAATTCAGCAAACTCCGGAGCACGACAGAAGACTGGAGGGCCTGGCGTGATGTGGCTTATGGGGTCATGAAGAGTTGAACAACAACATATTCCCGTCTAAATGCATTGACTTCAGTGGACTCTGAAGGGTATGACTCTTCAGAAGCTTCTCTCCTATATGACTCATCGTCCTCTCAGAATAGGAAAATGCAAACTCGGTGTTGCCAGACCCCCTGAGGAGCAGGCAGGCTTTGTAATCACAGCCGTGTCAACCTGCAGCATTCATGATAAACACACAAACTAGCTGCAAGTCAGAAACTAGATCTGGTGTCTCCCAAGTGAGGGAATTGTTTCAGGTCTCAATTTCCCCCCTTCTTTTGTAAAACTGCAGGTTGTTTTACTTGTACAAATGTCATGTGTATATTCTTTATATCTATGTGTTCATTTTTTAAAAACCATTTGACTGCTCTCTAAATAGGGTGAGCCAGTTTGGTGTAGTGGTTAAGTGCGTGGACTCTGATCTGGGAGAACCGGGTTTGATTCCCCACTCCTCCACTTGCACCTGCTGGATGGCCTTGGGCAAACCATAGTTCTGTCAGAGCTGTCCTTGAAAGAGCAGTTTCTGTCAGAGCTCTCTCAGCCCCACCTACCTCACAGGGTGTCTGTTGTGGGGAGGAGAAGGGAAAGGAGTTTGTAAGCCGCTCTGAGATGCCAAGTGAAGGGTGGGTATAAATCCAATCTTCTCCTCCTCTTCTTCTTCTTGGACAACAACTTGGCAAATAAAGCTTAAGTATAAGGTGATGCAACCTGGAACCAAAAACTCTTAACTTAAAAAAAATGGTGATGGGGTCTGAAATGGCTGATAATGAGAGGAGGACAGATCTTGGGGTTGCAATGGATAATGTGATTGGCAGCAGCACAATTCATAGGGAAACCCCACAAGCCCGGCCCCGTGTGGAAACCATCTCAGTATGTAACAGCTGTGGGGGGAAAGAAGAAAACTCTGCTGGGGATGATCAGGAACGAGATTAAAAACAAGAAGACAAATATTGTAATATCTCTGTATAGATCTACAGTGTGGCATTGTTTAGAATACTTTGTATAGTTCGGGTTGCCATATCTCAAAAAGGATATTGCGGAACTGGAAAATGTGCAGGAAGGAGTAGTCAATATTATTAAAGGAAAGGATAAAAGAGTCTGGGGCATTTCAGTTTAGAAAAAAAGATGATTTAGGGGGAAATAGTCAAGGTTTATAAAATTACTTGATGGTGGAAAGTGCCATCAAGTTGGAGCTGCCTTATGGCAATCTCTTGGGGTTTTCAAGGCAAGAGCCACTCAGAGTTGGTTTGCCATTGCCTGCCTCTGCATAGCAACCCAGGACTCCCTTAACTGTCTCCCATTCGAATACTAACCATGGCTAACCCTGCTTAACTTCCAAGATCTAATGAGACTGGCTTAGCTGGGGCCATCCAGGTATAATTGCCGGCCTCCAGGTGGTGGCTGGAGATTTAGGATTACAACTGATTTTTAGGCAACTGGAAAAAATGGCTGCTTTGGAAGGTGGACTCTATGGCACTATAGCTCACTGAAGTCCATCCCCTCTCCAACCCCCACTCCTCAGGCTCCACACCCAATGTCTGAAGGTATTTCCCAGCCTGGAGTTGGCATCCAGGTCAGGGTTATAAAATTATACATGGGGTAAATTAAGTGGACAGAGAGGTTTTTCTCCCTCTTCTATAACACTAACACTCAGAGGCACCCAGTGAAGTTGATGGAAGCTACTGAGGACAGACAAAAGGAAATGCTCCTTTACTTAAATACTCAGGTACAAGTATTTAAACTGTAGAATTCACTGTCATTGGGCATAGTGATGGCCACAAGCACTGATAACTTTGGAGGGGGATTAGACAGATTCATAGAGAAGAGGTTCATCAGTGGCTACTAGCCATGGTGACTGAAGGGAACTTCATAGTCAGGGGCAGCAACAGCAGTGCTAGGAAGCAACATGAGGGGAAGATCTTGGTAGGTGGGACCCGGGGCCAACTTCTAGCTGGGACCCGGGGCTCCCCCAGAATTAGGGGCGTAGAGTTTTTCTCAAATAATGATGTTTAAACATATTGTCCATTTTTGTTTTGCCATAATACAAATATGCATGCCACCCAAATCTACAATCATGACCTTCCAGGGACAATAACATTCTATCTTGTAACATAGTCCATGCCCCTACCCAGGTCAAACATATTGCATCATGGTATAACCTTAGATTTGGTAGTTGAAACCCTCCTCTTTCTTTGGCATCACACATTATTTTCATCTTAATTCTTGGTTTTTTCCCTCCCCACACAAATTTAGACAGCTCCTTCTGCCAACCTTTGAATGTTTTTACATCTTTCACAATTGGAATAGTTTGAAACAAAAACATTAATCGTGGTAACACATTCATCTTGACCACCGCAATTCTACCCAGCAATGACAAATTCAATACATTCCACTTTTTAATATCCTGCATAATTTGCAACCATAATTTTTCATAATTATTTTTATAAAGATCAATATTTTTCATAGTTAGGTTTACACCCAGATATTTTGTCTTTTTCACCACCTCACATTCTGTAAGTTTTTGTAACTCGTTTTGTTTCTTATTTGACATATTTTTGCACATTACTTTCGATTTGTTTTTATTTACATAAAATCCTGCTAAGTCACCAAACTCTTTTACTCTCTGTAACAAATGTGGTAATGTGGATAAGGGGTCTTCCACTATAAACATCACATCATCTGCAAAGGCCCTATATTTGAAAGAAAAACCTTTAGTTGTTAAGCCTTTAATATCTTTGTCTTCCTTCACATTTAACAGTAGAACTTCTAAAATCCAAATAAATAGCAGCGGCGAAAGCGGGCATCCTTGTCTTGTTCCTTTTTCAACTTTAAAATCGTCTGTCTTTTCAGTATTAATTATTATTGAGGATTTCTGTTCTTTATATATTGCTTTAATGAAGTTAAGCATATATTCACCGATCTCAAGATGTTCTAAAACTTCAAACATAAAATCCCAGTTTAAATTATCAAACGCTTTCTCCGCATCTAAAAAGAAAAAGCCCACTTCCTTTTCAGGATGTTTATCGTAGTATTCTATAGCGTCCACTACTACTCTTAGATTGTCCCTTATTTGTCGATTAGGTAAGAACCCTGCTTGTTCTGTTTGTATAGTCTCTTTAAGGTGCTCTTTTAGTCTATCCGCTATAATCTTAGCAAAAATCTTATAATCATTATTCAGTAAAGAGATCGGTCTATAATTCTTAACATTGGTCAAATCCTGATTTTCTTTCGGGATCAGTGAGATGGATGCATCTTTCCAGGTTTCTGGTACCTCTCCAGTAACTCTTATATCGTTCATCAATAGCAGTAACACCGGTGAAACTGACTCCTGTAACGTTTTGTAGAACTTCGCTGTAAATCCATCCGGTCCAGGTGCTTTACCTAATTTTGAGTCATTTATTGCATTTTTGATCTCTTGTAATGATACTGGATTATTAAATAGTTCTTTAATTTTCTCTGTTGGTTTTGGTAGCTTTAATGTTTGCAGGTATTCTTTAATCTTTCTTCTGTCTTTGTTTTCCTTCTTAAAAAGTTTTGCGTAGTATTTAAAAAATTCTCTTTTTATTCCTTTGTTATCTATTATCTCAATATTATCTCTTATCACTTTAGTGATAAATTTATTTTCACGTTTTTTCTTTAATTGCCATGCTAAGTATTTTCCGGGTTTATTTGCACCTTCAAATGCTTTTTGTTGAAGTTTTTTTAAGTTCCAGTACATCTCCTGATTCAAAATGGCTTTTGCTTGGTCTTGTAGCATCCAAATTTCCTTTTGCAGTTTCTTTTTCCCTGGTTTCTTCTTCAGTTCTTCTTCCTTTGTTTTAATGGCTTGTAAAATATTTTCATATTGCTCTTTTTTCTTTTTATTATCTTTAGCATTTAACGATATCAATAGTCCTCTCATCACTGCTTTATATGCATCCCATACGGTTTGAATTTTAACTTCTTTCTGCATGTTTACTTGGAAGTATAGGTCTGTTTCTTCAAGTAATTTTTTAATTATTTCTTGATTATCTAATAAGTCCTCGTTTATTCTCCATCTCTTTTGTTTTTTAATCTGCCCAGCTGTCCATAAACACGGATTGTGATCTGAGATTATTCTGGGTAAAATTTCCACTTTTCTTGTCTTGAAGGTTAGGTTAGTAGTCATCCAAATCATGTCAATTCTTGAATGTGAGTCATGTCTGTTAGAGTAAAAGGTAAAGTCTTTTCCTTGTGGGTTAGCTTTCCTCCAAATATCTTCCAACTTTTCTTGTTTTATCAGTTCAAAAAAGTTTTTTGGAAGCTTCCCTAACGTCTCATCCTTTCTTTTAGAGCGCCTGTCTAGTTTATTATCTACAGTTCCGTTGAAATCTCCTAACATCATAATTTGATCATAGTTTACATTGTCCAATTCCATTTGAAGTTCTTTAAAAAAAATTTCTTTAGCTCCATTCGGAGCATAAATGTTCACAATCAAAGTTTTCACTCCTTGCAGTAAAATTTCAATAGCTAAATATCTTCCATCTTTGTCTTTGAATATTACTTTGGGTTCCAAATCTTTTTTGACATATGTTACAACACCATTTTTTTTGTTGCTTGCTAAAGAATAAAATTCTTCTCCCAATTTTTTCCTTATTAAATATTTATGGTCTTGGTTTTTAAGATGAGCTTCTTGCAAGCAAATTATATTACATTTTTGTTTTTCCAACCAATGACCTACCATTCTACGTTTTTGGGGTGAATTTAGTCCATTTACATTCCATGTAAGTATTTTGTAATCCATTTTGATATATTCTTAAATATCTCCAAAATCATCTTTATTCTCTCCCAGGAATGCATACATTTCTTCTGTGCTTTTAATCACTACTCTGGATTTGCCATAATAAAAACTTAGTCCTTGAGGTATTTCCCAACGAAATCTGATTTTTTTCTCCTTCAGTTTATCCGTCAGACGCTTGAATTTTTTCCTTTCTTGCAGTATTGCTCTAGGCAATTCTTTCATTACTATGATTTTCTTTCCATCTATTACAAAGGGGTCAGTAAAGCACTTCCTGTAGATTTGTTCTTTTGTTCTTTTCATTGTAAATTGGACAACCACGTCTCTTGGTATGTTTTTGTCTCTTGCATATGTAGAATTAACTCTATAAACAAGATCCATGTGTTCTTTAACAACTTCTTCCTGTTCTTGTAAAAAATCTGCTATTGCTTCTTGCATTCTTGTAAAAATATCCTCATTCAATTTTTCCTCAATCCCTCGAAATCTCAAGTGGTTTTGCATATCTTTATAATGCATCATCTTTTCCATCCTCTCGTTCTCTCTCATTGTCTTATGGGTGTTTTCTTCCAGTTCTTTTACTTTAGTTTCTATATCTTGTGTTCTTGTGGATAATTTTTGAAATTCTGCTTTTAATTCCATGCAATTTTTATCTGCTTGAGCCGCTATATTATTCATTTTAACATTTACCTCTCCTATAGCGTCTAACATTTTCTTTTCCATTGCTTCCATAACGGCTAGTAGCTCTTTTTCTTTTTTTGCTGCCATTGTAGGAGAGGACCATGTGGCTGCTCTCGATCTTAGTCCGCGGTCCGTTTTGCCTCTTTAAAAAGATCGATTTTATCTTGTCTTCCAAATCAAACACCAATTAGTGCATTCAAACAAGCTAATCTTGCCAAGTCAAATTATGTTGGTTTCAGCCTTCTACGTTATATAATCTTTGAGATATTGCAGTTTAAAAATTTTATAAATCCAAAATGGCGGCCGCGACTTCTCTATGGTTAATGTCAAAGGTTATAGTCTTTTTACCTTGCTTCTGGCTTGCCGTAGTTTCCTTTTGTCCCTTCCTTTTCTTTACTTGTCTGCTCTCTGCACGTCACTTCCTGTTATGGTCTTTCTGGTCCGGCAGTATTTAGAGTCCCCTTTCTGGTCCGGCAGTATTTAGAGTCCCCTTTCTGGTCCGGCAGTATTTAGAGTCCCCTTTACCTTCTTCCGGTTCTTCTCCTTTTTCCTTCTTGTCTGCTCTTCTAGCCGTCACTTCCTGATTCAGTCCTCACGTCTTAATCTCGCGATGCTTGGTTCCCTTCTCCCTCTTTGTCTCGCGATGCTTGGCTTCCCCTCCCGACTCCTTTTAACCGCAGGAATGTTAAACAACTTGTTTTTTTGGCTTTTTAAGTTCAAATTCGGTTTTTTAGCACTTCAAAACTGCTCTCATCCAATCAACATCAGTCTATTGCTTCACCCGATCTGTTTTTCATCTTTCAAAACGCGGCAATGGTAAGGCAAAAAACTTTTTTCCGTTACCTTTTGTTGTTACTTCGCTTCAGATGTGGTCCCAACGTTTAAACTTTGTCTTCTTTGTTAAGGAATCAGGGGAATTGGAGGTTTTATGCTGAATTTTTCAGCTCAGCTCGGCTCCTTAGAGATACTCGCAAGAATCCTCTTCGGCTGCAGTGCTCAAGGTGTCGGAAAAGTCTCCTCCGAGACTTTCCCTTCACCGAGGTTGCTCAAACCTGGATTATATTGCTTGCTGGTCCTCACACTACCTGTGTGAGGTTGCGTCGGGTGGATTAACCCACCCAAGCTGTCAGGAAGAGCCGCTGTCCGCCTTGCACATTTGCAAAGCGTGTCAGACCTCCCTTCTCCCAACCGGAAACTCAGGGGCGTAGAGTTTTTGACTTCCTTGGGTTGTGGGGGCTCTTGCGCATGCACACGCGCAAAGTGCGTGCGCACGCCGGTACGATGTCCTCACTGCCACTGCCACAAGAGCCTCCCCCCACAACCCCAGCCTGCCCAGCATGATGATGTCACTTCCGGGTGACATCATCATGCTGGGCGGATCCCCGGATGGCCCCGGGAGGGAGGGAGGGAGTGGGTTCAGGGGAGGGGAGCCAGCCGGCTGGGCAGGCGGGCGGCTCTGGCGACGGTGGGCAGGCCTAGCAAGGGAGGCAGGGAGGCGCAGTGGCAGCAGGTGGGTGCCCCATTTCACTGGGGGGGCTCAGTCCCCCCTGGAAAGTTCAGGGGTGGCCTGAGCCCCCGAGCCCCCCTGTAGTTTACGCCTATGCCCGGAATTACAGCTCATCTTGAGAGTATAGAGATCAGTTCGCCTGGAGAAAATGGATGCTTTGGAGGGTGGGCTCTGTAGCATTGTACCCCACTGAGGTCCCTGTCCTCCCCAGGCTCCAGCTACATATCTCCAGGAATTTCCCAACCTGGATCTGGCAACGCCCCCCCCCCTCCAATCCCCTGCTGGTGGCTGGGAACCTAGCAACCCCTAGGCCTTGGCCTCTGTGCCCTATTTATTGGCCATCCAGGGCAAAAGGTTGGTTATTGTGTGAAGCAAGTTGCTGGGCTAGCTGGATCTTATATTCTCTGGAGCTAGAAGGAAATGAAGCCATGGGCAGTAGTCGTATAACCAGCCTCACAGATTGTTTCCCTCCAGTTTTCCCTCAGTCCTCTATTAATGCTTCAATATTCAGACTAAGCAGATGATGATATTTTTGCATCCCCTCCTCTTTGCTTTCGGCACATCTTCTAAAGAAATGCAACACATTGCAAGCAATGAACCATCCAAACAGGATAAGTTGAGCCTGCTGTAGCTGATTCCTGATTAGCCAGCTTTATCATCCATCTGCTGCTAAATTTACCACATTCTGAAAGGAAGTCTGTTTTTCCAGTTTGCATGGCACAACTGCAGGGCTGCAGCAGAGCTGTAACCTTGTGTAAACATAATGATAAAATGGTCCCTTTCTGTCTGCCAACTGAATTTAGGGTCGCCAGCCTCCAGGTGGTGGCTGGAGATCTCCCTCTATTACGGCTTTCCTCCAGGTGACAGAGAACAGTTCACTGGGATAAAATGGCTGAGTTGGAAGGTGGACTCTATGGTATTATACCCCACTAAAGTCCGTCCCCTCCCCAAACCCTGCCCTTCTCAGGCTCCAACCCCCCAAACCTCCAGGAATTTCCCAGCCTGGAGCTGGCAACCCTATGAATGGATCCTAAACATTTCTAGAAGCATATCTTCTTGCAAGGCCAATAGGCTGAACCCAAAATTCTCATTTGGCATTGTGGTTTGTTCATAAAACTTAGCACCTTTCATTTTAACCACCTGTTTGCTAGCACAGAATGTCATAGGGTGGGTCTCTAAAATGTATTCACTGTTGCTGGTATTTATTTATTTATTTATCATATTTTATGTATGTATTTATTTATTTATTTATTTTATTTGCTTGAATTGTGTCTTACCCTCCCTGCCGAGGCAGGCCCAGGGCGGCTCACATTAAAAATTAAAATATATTAAACACAGATGAAAAAACACAATACAACGTCATTAAACATTACAATGACAGATAAAATGTGGGTAAAGTGCTGGCAGCGCTAACAGTAGCACCCCAGTAAGCCATAATGAGATGATATAGAGTATGGCCACAATGTCTAATGTAACGGAAGCGGTTGAAGGGCCTTAGTTGTTATCGGTAGCGGCTCCTAGTCGTGTGGCAGAGTCACACACAGGAAGCAGTTGATAATATAAAATACGTAACCAACTGTTGCTTGATTCAATCACTAAATTATTAGTGACAGAAAGATCTCCTAGCGAGCTTTTAGACTAAGCAGGAAGCAGCTGAAGCACATAATTTCAACAATACAGATTTGTCGTAATCATCATGCAAACTGAGGAGCTGCAGGAGGTCTTTGTATTCAGTCTCTTCAGAATGATAGGGCTATTTAGACTAGGACTTTCAGTTATTCAGCACAAAAACATAGTAATTTCTTGCTGTCTGCTCATTCAGGGTCCTTCACAATGACAGAATGGTCATTCTACCTAAAAGGAAAACAGCAGCCAAAGTTTTGATCCATAGAAATTAGGGTTGCCAACCTCCAGGTGGGGCCTGGGGATCCCCTGCTTTTACAACTGATCTCTAGCTGACCGAGATCAATTCCCCTGGAGAAAATGGCTGCTTTGAAGGGTGGCCTCTATGGCATTGTACCATGCTGAGGCCCTTCCCCTCCCCAAACCCCGACCTCTCCTGGCTCCACCCCCAAAGTCCCCAGGTATTTTCCAATTTGGACTTGGCAACCCTAATAGAAATAGAGCAAAAACAGGAGGCCATTTTGAACAATAAAAGAAAGTATACCATGGCAATCTGCTTGTAGGGAAATTATTATAAAGTATTTTTAATTAATATTTCACTCATCTGTAAAAGTATATTCAATATGGAGTTAGCAGATTCATGCTGGTACCATGCTACAGTGGCTCAAGTGGTTGAGATGCTGAACTGCAGACTGGAAGGTCGGTAGTTCAGCAGTTTGAGACCCGAGTGCTGCATGACAGAGTGAGCTCCCGTCTCTGGCCCCAACTCCTGCTAACCTAGCAGTTCGAAAGCAAGAAATTGCAAGTAGATAAATAGGTACCACTTTGGTGGGAAGGTAACAGCATTCCGTGTGCCTCAGCGTCTAGTCATACCGGCCACATGACCACAGAAATGTCTTTGGACAGCGCTGCCTCTTTGGCTTGGAAACGGAGATGAGCACCGCATCCCTGGAGTCGTATTCGACTGGCTTTCAAGCAAGGGAAACCTTTGCCTTTACCTTTATCATGCAATACCCAGAGTGGATATATTCAGGAGGTGCATGAGGGAAATCCTATAATATTGGGAAGAAGTACTAGAGAATATTAAATCCCTAAATTCTTCCATCATGATTTCTTCACTGAGAGTTATTTACAGTAAACAAGGGCCAAAGTAAGGTCTACCTCACAAACAAACAAATACCCTGAATGAGATAACTTTTTTCCCCTTCCCCTTTCTGTCTTCCATACTCTTATGCAGGGCTCATTTTGTAGCAGGAGTTCCTTTGCATATTAGGCCACACACCCCTGATGTAGTCAATCCTCCAAGAGCTTACAGAGCTCTTCTTACAGGGGCTACTGTAAGCTCTTGGAGGATTGGCTACATCAGGGGTGTGTGGCCTAATATGCAAAGGAGCTCCTGCTACAAAATAAGCCCTGCTCTTATGTGTGTGTAAAGTGTCCTTGAGTTGCACTGACATAGGGCAACCCTACAGAGTTTTCAAGGCCAGTGATTAAACAGAGGTGATTGCTATTGTCTTCCTTTGCAAAGGCTTCCTTGGTGGTCTCCCATACAAGTACCAGTGCTCCTTCTTAGCTGTGGAGTCTTGTGAGCAAAAATTCTGCTTTGTGGGCTACTGGCATTAAAGTTGTGAGTGAGCATTTGGCTACTGCATAAATTAGTTTGCTCTGGAGCTATCCTTCCTCAGTTAAGACAAAAAATGTATGAGCTGGAAACTAAAAAATTGTGAGCTAGCGCACACTAACTCAGCTTAGAGGGAACACTGGTACCAACCCTGCTCAGCTTCTGAGATCTGACAAGATTGGACTATATTATACCATTCCACATCCACTCCCTACTCTTACCGGTTGCAATAGATGAAAGGCTACCTTTTTCCTCAAAGGATATGGTGTAGCTATACTTAGAACTCTGTATGCTGCTTGTTTAATCTCAAAAAGGATATTGTAGTACTAGAAAGGACAATCAAAATGGGGAATTTTCCTTATGCAGGAAGGCTGAAGAGAATGGATGTCATTACAGTGTTTTTGCTGGCAGTCTTTGTAGTCTGTAGTTTTGAGCTTTCTCTGTTTTATATCATTTTAATCTGTTATCCATGCTGGATCCCAGTTGTCTGAGAAAAAGTGCGCTTATAAAAGGGTTAAATAAATAAGAGCTTAGGACTTTTTTTAGTTAACAAAAATGGATGACCAAAGAGGTTTATAAGACTAGCATAGTGTAGAAAAAGAGGAATTTCCTTCTTCAAATACTAGTCAAATTCAGAATAGGCAAAAGGGAGTACTAAGTTACACAGCACATATCTAAGATGTTATATCCACTAACTTATACAGATGTTTTAAACTGAGAAACTCACGGACAACAGCTGTAAACCATGACTGGTGGATCTCCTAAATCCATGTCTCCAACTGTTAGGACTTTTGTCCAATAATCAGAAAAATCAGAGTAATGAATCTTGCTTTTCTGGAAAGAAGAGATTGCTTCTTTTAGTTTAAAAGAAGTTTATTACTAAAGGGAAAAGGTAAACGGGATTAGCTACAAATAAACAAAACATGCTTTCTAAGGAGCTGCATTGTGCTTCGTCTTCACACTAAGACATACTGATAGAGAGTGAGAGATTGCAATGGAGGATCTCTCCTTCTTCTTGACCCCTGAAAGGAAACACCTGATATCATTGACCAATTAGCAAGACAGTACACCTTCAGTTTTCCCGGGCTCAAAGTTAATTGGCCAGCTGCCAGGTATTGCTTCCAGGCTAACATAGGTAAACAAACAAGTTGCATAGTTAACCCTATAATGACTGAATTTCTCAGGCCTTGCATTACATGCTCATTTCTCCAACACCCCTTCTCAAGACCTGAAATGCAAGTCATTATACATGCATACACAAAACATTATTGAACATTAGCATCAAGCATATTCAACATTTCACGAAGTCTTTCAAACTTGTCTTTGGTCAGTGGCTTAGTCAGAATATCAGCCACCATCTCTTCTGTACGACAATGCTTAATCTCTATCAACCTTTTCTGGTACAAATCTTTAACTAATGCACATTTAATACCAATAGATCTACTTCTAGCAGTCGTGCTTTCTTCCTTACATATAGTTATACAAGCTTGATTATCCTCTAACATAAGTATAGGTACAGGTTCAATTATTCCAAAATCTTTCAACATCTCAAAGATCCATTCAAGTCTGCTGCAGGCACTTGCTGCTGAAATGCACTCAGCTTCTGCTGTGGATTGCGCTACAACAGTCTGCTTTCTACTAGTCCAGTCTATCAGTCCATCTCCATAAAAGAATAGGTATCCACTGGTAGACTTGTAGTTGTTCATCTCTTCTCCCCAACTGGCATCCATGTAGCCGACTAGTCTTGGTTGTTCAGTTGGTGCAATTTTTAGTTTTAAGTCCATTGTTCCTCTTAGGTAACGTGCCATCTTCTTTACTGCGCTCCAATCATGATGATTTGGCGAACTTACTTTTCTACTTAGAAATCCAACTGCCGCTGTAATATCTGGACGCGTTGATTTGCTCAGGTACAAGAGCTTTCCGACAGCCTCTCTGTATCCTCCTATGTCCTTTAGTGGTGTGCCGTCCTTCTCCTTCAGATATCCAGGTTCAAGTGGGATTGTTGAAGCTTTGCAGTTCTTCATGCCAACAGATTCTATAAAGTCCATAATCTTTCTTTTCTGGCATAAAAGAAAAGTTCCATCCTCGAGTCTCTCAATTTGCATTCCGAGATATTGTTGAACATCTCCTAGCTGTTTGACTTCCACTTCCTTATTCAGTCCATCAGCTATTGCTTTGATGTCTCCATTGTTTTGACAAGCCACGATCAAGTCGTCAACGTAAACAAGAACATACTGGTATTGTCCATTTCTGATTCTAGTGTACAGACAAGGTTCAGCTTTCCCTTGCTTGAAGCCTTGCTTCTTTAAAAGTTCAGTAAGTTTGTCATACCAGGCCTTTGCTCCTTGCTTTAGGCCATAGAGTCCTTTATTGAGTTTGTAGACGTAGTTTTCTTGACCTTTGACCTTGAAACCTTCAGGTTGTTCCATGTAGATCTCCTCAGATAGTTCTCCATTGAGAAAAGCAGTCTTTACATCAAGTTCTACTATCATGTTCCTAGATGCTGCAACACTTAGAAGTGTTCTGAATGTTGCTTGGTCAGTAACTGGAGCAAAAGTTTCAAAATAGTCAGTCCCATATTGCTGTGAGTAGCCTTTAGCTACTAGGTGTGCTTTGTATAGCTCCACAGTTCCATCTTCCTTGTGCTTTATTTTGAAGACCCATTTACATCCAACAGGGTTTCTGCCTTGAGGTAGTTGAGTGAGAGTCCAGGCCTCTTTTTCGCTAATGGATAGCAGCTCCTGTTCCATTGCTTCAAGCCATCTGCCTCGCAGGTAAGTTGCAAACTTCCTTCCAGTTCTTGGGTTCCTTTGCAGATTGCACAAGTTCACAAAATCCATATTTCATTGGAGGTTGTCCCTTAGTGCTCCTTTCTGATCGCCTCACACTGGGTGTGGGTTCTGCTGTGGGTTCTGCTGTGGGTTGAGACGCTTCCTCTGGTGTGGCCCCTGCTTCCCCTTCTGTTTCAGTAGTTTCCTCAGAAGGTGGACCTGCTGCTTCACTTGCCAGTTCCCCAGCCAGTTCACCAGCAGTCACTACAGGTAGCCAAGCAACGAACTCATCAGGTGCAGTCCCAGGCATCTTTGGATCAGCTGCAGTGGAAACACTAGGCAATACAGTCTCATTAACAAAAACAACATTGCGTTCCTCAACTGTGTGGGTTTGGGGATTGTATATCCTGTACCCTTTCCCACCAACAGGATAGCCTACAATAAGTCCAGTTTCAGATCTGGAATCAAGCTTTCCCCTCTTTTCCTTTGGTATGTGTGCATACCCTTTTGCGCCAAAAGCTTTGATATGTCTTAGACCAGGCTGTCTTCCAAACCAAGCCTGAAAAGGGGAGGTTCCAATAATCTTTGAGGGTAATCTGTTGTGTAAGTACACTGCTGTGTTCAGGGCTTCTGCCCATAAACCGTTTGGCAGTCCAGAATGCATTAGCATAGCTCTGCACATCCCTTGCAGTGTTCTATTTAATCTCTCAGAAGCTCCATTTTGCTGGGGTGAATAAGCAATGGATACTTTATGTTGAATTCCTTGCTCTTGTAGAAATTGTTTGAATTCAGCATTACAATATTCACCACCTCCATCTGTGAGTAAGCTTTGAGGTGCTTTGCCAAATTTATTTTTAACAATAGCCACATAATTTTTAAATCTACGCAGTGTTTCATCCTTACTTCTCAGCATATACACATAAGTGTATTTTGTTTTATTCTCTGTGAAAGTCACAAAATATTTGCTCCCACCTAGGGATGCAGGTAAAGGCCCAACAAGATCACTGTATACAGTTTCCAAAAATTCTTGATTTTGCACTGGAGTTTTCCCAGAATAACTTGGGGCATCTCCCTTTGCTCTGAGGCATGTCTCACATCTAGTTTCACTCTTTTCACAATGCACAACAGGTATTCCACATTGCTTTAACAACTGCTCAACAGATTTCAAATTTCTATGTCCCATTTTAATATGCCACGAAAATAAACATTTTTCATGTTTACAAGCATCATCACAAGCATCCTTAGTCTGGCAAATCTGTTCCTTATCATCAACAGTCTCTATTTCCTCATCAGGATCAACATCAAAAGTTTCTGTCTCCTCATCATCACAAGCTACAAAGTAATGAAAGCCATTTTTCTCTTCCACTTTAAATTCAAGCTCTCCATCCTTGGTAGAGACCTTGCTTCCTTGCTCTGGTTTGAGCACTACAATATGGCCAGTATTCATAAGGCTTTTTGTTGAAATTAAGTTCTCAACAGCTTCAGGCACATAAGCTGTATTTTGCAATTCAACATCAATTATTTGATTATCTGTAGTGGACAATCGCAATTTTACAGTCCCAACGCCTTCCACATTTAATAATTCCCTGTTAGCTTGGTAAATTCTTGGTTTGTTTTCAACATCTATGTTACTAAACCAGGCTTTTTCTCTACACACATGTGTGCAAGCGCCAGAATCGATTAAAAATATTTTCTTATCATCTGTGTTAAAATCATCAGTGATCCTAAAAGCATGACCTTTGCTCTGTGTCCCAGCTGCAAACTTTCTGCCTCTGTGCTGTGCATGTGAAACGTGACCTCTGCTCCTCCCATAATGGCTTCCCCTTCCACTGGCTGGTTCTTTGTTACTGGAACCATGTGCTCCTGTGGCTCTTTGTTCTTGGGGCTCATCATTAGGTGCATTCTTAGAAGAGCAGTACTTTGCAAGATGATTTTTCCCACATATAAAACACTCTATTTTCCTTTTAAATCTCTGTCCATGCTTTAGACTCAAAACAGACATCTCATCAGACAAACTTTCTTTCAAATTTCTAGAATCATATTCCTCAGTTAGTGCAGACAAAAGACCTTCTAAAGTCAGATCATCTTTCAGTCTAATCATACTGGTTACAGATTTATAGGAGCCAGGCAGACCCTTGAGAACTGAAGAAATCGTATCTGTATCAGAGGGTGCTTCATTCAGGTCTTTAAGCTGTGTGTAAATGCCCATTAATTTGTCCATCTCTTTGGGAAGGCAGTCTCCCTCCTTCATCCTGAAATCAAAAATCTTTCCCTTGAGGGAATAGAGTTTACTCTTGCTGTGTTTATCAAATTTGTCCTTTAGCTTTAGAAGCATCAATCTGGACGTGGCTAGCCCTCTTAATCCTGGTACCTCTGTGTAGGGGATACTCCCTAAAATCAGGGCTTTAGCAAAACCATCCATCATAAGGAATTGTGTCTTATCAGGGTCAGATTCTGGAGGATTTTCAGTTGTTAATACTTGAAGGGCATTGTGAGTCTGCAGACGACTCTTCAAATACTCCTCCCACCACTGATAGTTAGCCCTTGTAAGTCTGAGGTTTGGCATTTCTTGGGATGGGGCATTAAAAGCCATTTTGTTACTCACATCCCTTTGGATTTGAGGTAGAAGCACAGGTTGAGCCTCTTCGCTGGAATCTGGCTCGCTCATCTACTTCTCCAGGAGCTGGCAGGGTTAATCTCTCCTCTCTCTGCAGCAGCAGCAGCAGCGTGAAGTTCAAAAGCTCCTTTGCCTCGCCTTCCTTTGTTCTCCTGGCAGCAGCGTCTCTCCGGTGCTCCAAGGCTCAGCTCCACTTACAGCAGGCAAAAATTAATCCAGTCAAAAAAGATCCTTTGCTCCTGGCAAACTACAATCCAGCATAGGTTTTCCCCTGATCAGCAAGGAAACAGGGTTGGGCCTTTCTGGCTGCAAGATTGCTCTGAGAGCAGGAAGGAAAAAAGTGGTCGTTTTAAAAATCCAAGCCTCTAGCATTTCTCCAACACCAACTGCCAACTCCAACTGGTTAGGGCCTTGGGGATTCAGCAATCAGTCAGCAGAAGGCCCCGAGGGTCACAGATAGGACTGCCAACTTCCGGTTGGAACCTGGAGATCTCCTGGAATTGCTGCTGACTCCAGATAATAGAGATTAGTTTCCCTGGAAAAAATGGCTGCTTTGGAGGATGAGATCTATGACATTATACCCTGCTGAGATCTCTCCCCTCCCCAGGCTCTGCTCCAAAATCTCCAGGAATTTTCCCGCCTGGTGTTAGACTTGTGAATTCCAGCAACCCTCTATGCAACAGATCTACAGGACCCAGAGGCTGACAGAACTATAATTTAGGCCTCAAGCCTAGCAGAGGAATTTTTCTGTTCATCTGAAAGATGTTGACAGTTTTATTAAGGTTGCCAACCTCCAGGTGGTGCCTGGAGATCTCCTAGGATTACAACTCAGCCGCCCTGAGCCTGCCGAATGGCAGGGAGGGCGGGATAGAAATGCAAATATAAAATAAATATATATATATAAATATCTTCAGGCAATAGAGATCATTCACCTGGAGAAAATGGCCGCTTGATCATAAGTGATATATCTGGGGGTGTTGGATTTGGAACCCAGTCCAAACCTGAACCTGGTCCAACCCTATCCAAATAGTCACTGTCAGACAATACTCTTCCTTCTTGAGAACCAGCTTTTATGAGAGAGCTATTCTCATATGCACACACGCCCAAAGTGTCTTTTAGGGTCCTTGACTGACAACATGAAGATTCAACAGATATATAGGGAATATATTTACTGTTGACTAGACATGTGTCTCTGTTGGAAGTGTAAACACATAGCAGACCAATATTAATACAAGTGAAATTTTCCCTTTGGAATGCAGAGAGGGGAAGGACTGAATGGGGGTGTAATACCATAGAGTCCACCTTCCAAAGTGGCCATTTTTTCAAGGTGAATGATCTCTATTGCCTGAAGATCAGTTGTAATCCTAGAAGATCTCTAGCCACCACCTGGAGGCTGGCAACCTTAATAAAACTGTGGACTGCTGGTCAGAGAACAGCTCTGAAAAAACTTGTAACTGACCCAAGGTCACACTCACAGCTGCATGTGGAGGAGTGGGGAATCAAACACAGTCCTCCCAGGTTAGAGTCTGAGCGCCTAACCACTACACCAAACTAGCATTGTGGAGAGTTAGCAATGAGGCAAGAAGAATCAGTATTGAGGTAAGGTGAGTTAGCATTTATTGAAAAATTCTGCTTTGGAGGAAATTTGTCCTCTGGGGTTGAAAGGAACTTGTGAGAATTTCTGTTTTGGGGGGATTTATCCTCTTGGGTGAAGAGGAACAGTGGAGAAATTGACTTTTTGAATTTTGTTATTCTTTGGCGAATGGGGTGTGTGTGTTTGTGTGTGTCCACGGAGAATTTACCCTCTTGGGTGATGAATCTGTAATAAGTTGAAATAAAGGGAAGCCTCTTGTTGCCTTAAAATCTTTATTGTTGCACAGCTGAAATAAAAGTAGTTAAAACATTCGGATTACATCTGGTTCCTTTCATATGAGATTTTGCTTATTTTGCACTATGGTTAAAAGATCCCTTGTAAATGGCTGGGGTGGGGGAGGAGAAAATTTATGATCCTTGCATACATGGATCATTGGACCCAACCCAGTGTTGATTGTGAGCTTGTATCTGATAGAAACAAAATGTTGGACTAGATGGAAACTTTAATTGATCCAAGAGGCTAAGTTCAAACCACATTCCTTTCCCAGTCTATCTGTTCACAATTTCTCACTTAGCTAGGCATATTTCTTTTTCCTCACAGGGAAGTGCATCTTTTTAATACTTTGTCACTGAAAAAAAATGCCAGTATCATCTAGGAAATCCTGTATCCCTATAATTAAAAGTCTGGTCCTATCTTGCACCAGAAACCACCCATTAGGTTTAATCCTAGCTTGAAACTGGGGCTGGGAGGAAAATCTTCACTGGAAAAATTAGGCTGGTCAAGCACTTAGGCTGGTCGAGAGCCAGTTTGGTGTAGTGGTTAAGTGCGTGGACTCTAATCTGGGAGAACCGGGTTTGATTCCCCAATCCTCCACTTGCACCTGCTGGATGACCTTGGGCAAGCCATAGCTCTGTACCAGCTGTTCTCTCAAGGACAGTTCTCTCAGAGCTCTCTCAGCCCCACCCACCTCACAGGGTGTCTGTTGCGGGGAGGGGAAGGGAAAGGAGTTTGTAAAACGCTCTAAGACTCCCTTGGCTAGTGAAGGGCAGGGTATAAATCCAATCTCCTCCTCCTCTTCTTCTCTTATAAAGTTGGTTTCATTTGCTGAGTTTCACTTAGGGTTGTCAGCCAGTGGCAGGAACCCAGGGGGCAGGGACATGGGGGCAGAGTTGCCCAACTGTGATTCCCCCCCACACCAGGGCTAGTGATGGGGCGGGATGGGACAGGGGCGGGCACTGGAGAATGGGCAGCCAGAACGGCACCCTCGTTGAGCTGTTGCCCTAGGCAATGGTCTAAAAATTAACAATAACGAGCCGGCCCTGACCTGAGCAGCAGTGGGGAAACAGGAGCTGGGGGCTTTCTGGCCCACAGCGGGAACCTCAGGACCCTGTTTTCACTTGATCACTTGGAGGGGAGGCCCAGCCCTTCCTGGTCAAGTCTGGGGGAGGAGCTTGAGCCCCTGACTCCTCCTTTTCCAGGGTTCATGCACAGCGTATTCCTGCAGCCCGGACTGAAGCTTGCTTCAGTGCATTATATTGAAAACAGCTGCCAGGGATAATGTGCTTCAGTCAATTAAAATATTTACATCCATGCAAGAGAGAGCAGCTTCTAGAACTCACTTTAAAAAAAAGCCCAGTGATACATTCTCTTTTATTAGGTGTGAGAGTCCTACAGAGTCAGTCACCAACAAGTGTAAGAGTCCTTAAACAGGAATGCTTTATTGAGTAAGGTCTGCTGTGGTCATCTGCACTTCTTGTGTTAGTAATGGCGGGTACCCCCGCATTCAGTGTAATTATACGGAATACAAAATGGGTCTGGTAAGGCATGTACACCAATCATCATGTCATAGAAAAAGATGCTTAAAATACTGGTTTACAGTTCCCAGAGAAAAAGGCGCTTAAAATACTGGTTTATAGTTCCCAGAGAAATAAGTGGGAGGAAGAATAGTCAGACAGAAGAAGAGATACATGGGCTGGCACCACAGTGTCTCAAGGTTGGAGTAGCACAAAGAGCAATAAGCATGCCATGAGAAATATAACATTCCACAATCCTGGCATACAAGGTTCGCTCATCCCACCTCCCGGACAGGAGATGGCAGCATTAGCTGACATTAGGTCAGCATGAGAATTAGCAAGCTGTTTCATTCTATTTTCGTATTCAGCAGTTCTTTCTTGACTCTGCCATTCACTAAGACGCCAACACCCCCCCCCCCCCAAAGTGCTGTTCAAATAGTGTGTGTGTGTGGGGGGGGGTGGAGTAAAAAAAACAAAAGGCTTATGAATGAAAACAAATTTGGCTTCCAGGAGAGTAATCCAAAAATCAGCATGTGTTCCCAAGCTGCAACATTTGTAATTTTCTAGGGCTTTCCCCCCTTTTTCTTGCTTTCTAGTCCGTCCCCTCCCCCTGCCTTGCTGCAGGGCAATTTCCCAAGCTCTGAGCATTCTCTTGCATGTCTGCTGCATTTATTGCATTGCCTGGGGCACTGCAAGGCCCCAGGGGTCACAGCCTCAGCACTGGCGCACCGCTTCTAACATGGAGGACGCACTTTCCTCCTTGTCAGCCATTTGTGGACATTTTTGCTCTGCTCCTTGAAGGGATCTGAGGGCAACAGCTGTCGCACCACCCTCTGTGCCCTCAGAGCCCCCCAGCCGGCTGCCAAGATAGGTACCTAAGAGGCCTCCTTACACATTCGAAAGTCCTGATGCTTGTTGGGTGATGACGCAGGTGCCTCAAACCAGATGTTCAAAGGGAGTTTTGTGCCTCCCACGCTCATGTGAGTCTTTTTTCTCCTTGGGCGCAGGGCAGGCAGACAAGAGCAAGAGCTATCGGGTCTGTTTTTCACTTTCATGCTGTTGATGGTGGGTAGTGGCCGGGGGATTTTGAAGGGAAGAGACGAACAGAGGTGGTTTCCCATTGCCTGCCTCTGTGTAGCAGCCCTGACCTTCCTTGGTGGTTTCCCATCCAAATACTAACCAGGGTCGACTCTGCTTAGCTTCTAAGATCTGATAAGATCAGGCTAGCCTGGGCCATCCAGGTCAGGGCACTTTCATGTGACTGCATGTCAATTTTGCACCAGAGCCAAAAGTGGGGCAGTTTACAGAGTAGAAAACAGCATGAAGAAGAAAGATGCAGCTACTTCTATCCACATGTTGCAGTTGTTGCCCTATCCGTGTGCTTCTGTCCTGATAAGTGTCGTTCCTTGCCTGTCTCCAGATGGCTATTCTTAGGGCAATATCCTGCTTCTTTGCAAAAGTTCCACAACTATCCATCTCTCTCAGCTAGTGATGAAGCTAGAAACCTGCCTCTGCTCTCTACTGCCTAGTATGTTAATTCCTGAATAAAACCCCTTCTTTATACTTAGATCAGTTTGTGTACCTCTGTTGTGTTAATCTCTCAGCCAGCAGGGATATGCGGGCCCAGATTAAACACATCTGATTAAAGTTAGAAAACTGCCAGAGGCTTCTAAGGTGCCAGCCAAGCAGAAGCAGGTGAGACAAAGATCAAAGATGGAGAAAGAATGAAGATCCATTTGATCGAGAGAGACCGGTGGCCCAGGTGTCACCCAGACTGGACAGCCAGCTGACAGTACTGACAGACAAGCATTCTGGGATTCCACAAGCAGTAAGGGGAGAAAAGCCATTGTGATGAGTCTAACAGATTGGCGGCTATTAAAGGTCATTAAGATGCAAGCAGCCAAAGGGGGCTGAGAGGAATTAGAATGACTATATGTCAAAATTCCCTAACTTGTCAGATGTCTCTTCAGAAATGCTTGTTCGGTATAAGAATGAAAGGGAGTGATAACTTGAGAGATCATTTGGATGGGATGCTGAATTTAGCTCAACAACTGAGAGCTGCAGGAAAGGAAATTCCAGATCAGGATAGGCTTGTTTTAATTTTAATCAGTTTGCTAAAATCATAGAGGCTAAAGATCATTTACCTCTGAAAGAAGTTATCAGTCAACTAGAGGAGGAACATGATTGCAGCTAAAGTGGCTAAGTCTATGTCAGAATGGGGTCCTGGCTGGAGTGTTGGACTCAGACCGGGGAGACCAAAGCTCAGATTCCCACTTTGTCATGGAACCTTGCTGGCTAACCTTAGGCCAGTCACTCTCTCCCAGCCAAACCTACCTTACAGGGCTGTTGTGAGGATAAAAAGGAGGGGACAACAATGGACACCACTTTGACCTCCACATGGTAGCTGGAGAGCTCCTGCTATTATAACTGATCCCCAGGTGACAGAGGTCAGTTAACCTGGAGAAACTGGTCACTTTGGAAGGTGGACTCTATGGGATTTTATCCATTAAAGTCCCTCCCCTCTCCCCTCTCCAAACCCCACCCTTTTAGGCTCCACCCCAAAAATCTCCAGGTATTTCCCAACTCAGAGCTGGCAACCCTACGAGCTGCTTCAAAGAAAGCCAGGATAAAATGGAGGAGAGGGTAAAGATTTTTGGGTAGCCACTGGGGATAAAAGTGGGATATAAATCTATAAATTTATACAGCTGATACCATACAGAGGTGTGTCTGTGTGTGATGCTTCAGTATGGGTTTGCCTATACTCAGCATAGAGACAAATCCAAGAAAAATACCATAGGAGTGATTTAACCTTCATCAAGGAAGCAGTATGAATGTTACAGAAATGAAAATCATTACTGTTGGGATTGGTGCAATTTGGAACGATTGCTACAATGCATTGAGAATGCCATCAGAGAATATTCTTTTAGTAGGTGATTTATTTATTTTTTATTTATAAAATTTTAGGCCACCTTTCCACTTAATAGGGTCCCTAAGGCAGTGAACATCAAAACATTACAACATTTAAAATAAAGTATATATAAAATAGTTCAATTAAATATATATAAACACATACGACATCAAAATCAGGAAGGAGAGCCAATGCTACCATGGAACAAGCTTTGAATTAATTTGCCTTTTAACAGTAATTTAGCAATGAATGTATTTTTATCACTCACATTAATTTACAGTTACTTCTGCTTCTTACCTGCGGAGGTCATGCCATGACCAGGATGCAATTAAGATCCCTAATCCATGCATCTGCCGGTGGAGATATTTCAGGGAATTCACATTTGCTACTGAGGTTCCTGCAGGCCAAGTCGGTCTTCTACTTCTGTGGTTAAATTGCAACTGGGGGGGAAAAAAACCCTGCTAAAATAATAGAAATTACTCTTATGATTCACAAGTTTTTCCATCTGCAAAGGCATACACCTTTTAGACACAAAGAAATCCATGCTGCCCATGAGCAGTATCAATTGCTTTGGCTTATCATCACACTCTTTATTTAGAGTAAGTACTTATATTTTGTTCTAGATTGTGATTGAAATACAGTAGGCAGCTCGGTTTTTTGTTTTGGTTTGTTTTGCCACCTAAGCTATTAGCAAATGACTCGCATAGGCTGCCAGTAAACTACATCATTGGGGATATGAACCCAGGTTTGCCACTTTCCAATTCAGCAGATAGTCCACTGTTCTACTCAGGACGTCAGGTTCTCAAAAACACAGAATCTAAGTATGACAAATTAGGAAATGTTCAGTAGCTCCTCTGTCATTGACGGATACTTCGTTTGATACCTCAGGTTTTTGGAGAAAAGTCTAGAGTAGGAATCTTCAACCTTGTGGGACCTATGGGTGCTTTTGGAATTCTGAAAACACCTAGCTGGTGCCACCACAAAATGGCTGCCATGGGAGACATGGGCAACCATAAAATAGCTCCCATGGGGTGAAGGCTAATCACAAGATATTGGGGGGTTCAAGGGCAAGTATCTTCCTATGAAGGAGGCTACTTTTCCCAAATGGATGCTCTTTGTTGACAGAGATGTGATGCCTCCTGTGGTTTCCTTAAGCAACTTCTGCTCCAGACTGGCTCTTTGCTTTGCAGATGAAAAAAGTGGGCACCCAGAAAATACATTAGTGGGAACCATGGTGTCCACAGTCAATATACTGGGGATCTAGGACTTATTTCAATATACTGGGGATCTAGGACTTATTTCAATTATTTCCCAGGATGAAGAAAGATATCATAGAACAGTTGGCACACAGCGACTCATTTCAAGATTCATTAGCCATGCTCTCTATTAGAAAAAAATGTTCTTTCTGACGGTAAACTCGTTTTTCCTTACTATGGTTAGCAATATTGATTCCTGAGGTGTTTGATCTTGTGAATGTTGCCCTTGGATTTTTAAGTGTGGAAGCATCCTGGAATGAAAAATCAGAATGTTTCAGGTCTCTTCATCCTTGAGCTTAGAGTAACTGCTAAATATTGTAGAGTACTGGGAAAAAATATTTTGACCCCAATTAATGCTTAATAACTGCAGCTATCTAAATGACTTCTCAGTCATTTTCCACCACCACCCAGCCCTCTGAATTCTCTTGCATAAATCCCCCCCAAAAAACACCACTTTCCATCTTCAGCCTGTGCACGCCACACAATAAGTCGAGTAAATTGAGCTGGTGTGAACACCAGCATGAATATACTGTCACCTTAAGTGGTATCGTGAATGTAATCTTCTGCTCTCGCTTTTTATCAGATCAAGTTCCAGCATTTTAGGAGTGTTTTAAATTAATATTATGTTATTTTATGTTTATGTTGTCCATGATGTGTTTTAATTGTATTTATATGAAATTCTATGTAAGCTGCTCTGAGCCCACCTTGGCGAGGAGGGCAAGATATAAACCAAATTGAATGAATGAATGAATAAATCTTGAGTTCCAAGCAGTGTCCCTGTGTCTTTTAAGGCTTGGAAGTTTGTAAGTCACCATGACCTCCAAAAGCTTTATCACTTTTAACAGATTGTCAGTGTTTACCATACTGGAGGGAATTTGCTACATGTCTGTAAAAATCATTCTCTCCCTGAAGAGATCCCTAGTTTCTGTATAGTTAGAGGCAACTGTTGACTTTAATGTGTTGGTGTGATAGTGTTAAGCTTATAAGACTTAAAACAAATTAACTCTAAGCAACTACCAATGTAATGCTTGGTATCCATGAAGTTACTTATTTAAGCACAGATATACAGAATTGCTATGCTGGCATTGATTAGTGCAATATAGATCCAAAGGCAATGGTTCTTGGTTCATGTAAGGTCATGCTTCAGCTACAGAAAAGTCACATAGAAAACCACCACAACAGCGTTTTATAACACATTAAAGATTAACAGTTGTATTGTGGCATAAATTGTTGTGGGTTTATACCAGAATAAAGCAGTTAGTCTTTAAAGTATCACTACTACTTTGGGGGAGGTTGAGTTGGAGTGCCTGTCCCCCTCCTGGTACGGGGACCCCCATAAGGGGGCTGGCCCCTGGCTCCCATCCTCAGATGTCAAGAGAGTCATGCAGTGGTGTACACCCGTGTAGGACCCATGGACATGAGACATAGGGAGGGGAAAACAAACATGACCCAAAAACCAGAATCAAGATCCACAAGGGTAAGAAACAAGTCTGATATAGGGTCAGTATTAAAAACCTAGTTAAAACTTATACAAAAATACATGTATTTATTAGAAAGGTAGTTAAAAACAATTAAGGGCTCAGTGAAAGCCTCGTAGAAAAGTTTAAGTGGCCTGAACACAGGGGCCAATACATACGACCTGACACGTTTCAGCCCTGTTGGGGGCCCTCTTCAGAGGTCAAACAGTCTGAGGGACACATGTCACAATACAACATATTACAGTAAGATAACCAATAAATTAATACAGGACCAAAAAAAGGAAAGTTAAGCAGCAAGAGTAATAGACACAAGCCAAAGATGTGTGTGAGGCCTCTAAAGATGAAAGTCATGTGCCTGATGTCAAATGCACTGCTATTTGCTTGAGGACACTTTAGCTTTGACTATGATAGCCACACAGGTGCTTTTGGGACCAAAATTGGAAAGTGTTCTAATTCAGCAGCTGTGCATTTAGCACCAGTCCCCCAGCTCTTGACTTGCACACTTTCTCACAGTGTGTCAGACCTTTTAACCCTTCCTTTCCTAGCGGAGAAGATTTCTGACCTATTCTGAAATAGGATTTGAGTCCCCACGTGTGCTCCTTTCTCCAATCATATGAAGGTGCCTGTTCCCAAAAGTGTTATGGCCCAACGCAGGCTATTCAAACACTCACCTGTCTTGCCCCTGCCTGACAGATGGGCAAATGGTAATCTCTGTCCTGTCTGTTTGTCTCCATACATGAAAACTCATCTCCTCTCAGCCTGGAATCCAAGGAGTTTATTGCTTTGTTCCCAGGAAAGGGTGCTTTTGCTAAGATCAGGGCCTCCTGGAGTTTTTAAATCAACGTATCCTGCATCCCTCATCATGACATTCCCAAGTCCATCTCTTTATTCTGATGTTCTGATAGTAAACACTAACTTTTCCTTTCTGCTGAGTCACTTCCATAAAATCGTTTCAGAGGGCAGCTGCATTGGACTGCAGTAGAACAGTAATATTCAAGTCCAGTAGTACCTTAGAGACCAACCAGATTTTTGGCACATAGGCTTTTGAGAATCACTGTAGCTGGCAGCCGTACTCTTATGAGTAAGAGCTTCCAGGGCGGAAGATACCCCTGTCAGGAAAGCATGGGCTCTGCTGCCTCTCATTTTAGAAATTAAGAACTATACATCAATTAATTATTTCTGTAATGTTGTCCTTCTTTGTCTTGATGGTATTTGCTAATGCAGCACTTGTCTGCAGGGACCTGTAGCAGTCCTTGTTGATGGCTTGGTTCCCGGTGATGCACATACACATTTTAATTTTTCTAAAGGGCTAGTAATTAAAATGCCTTTTGTTACTTTTGGAACTCCCAAAGTTACACAGCGTCTTAGCCCTTATTGCAAGATTGCTTGTATTTATAAGCCGTGTTTGGGTTCTTCTTGAATTTATGATCCTCCTAGCACTTCAGCACAGTTGATTGCGGAAAGCCAGTCAGGCGTAGTAGTTAAGAGAGGCAGACTCTAATCTGGAGAACCAGGTTTGATTCCCCACTCCTCCATGTGAAGCCAGATGGGTGACCTTGGGTCAGTCACAGTTCTCTTACCCTCCCCCCCCCCCCAATAAACCTAGCTCGCCACAAAAACTAGAGCTTCAGGCTGCCAAACAATCCCCGGATTTCCTGGCTATACAACACCCACTGCCATATGATAATTATTATTAATTACTGTTGATTGTGGTAACAACCATATCTTACATTTCCCTTTTTGTATGGTGGGTAACAATGGGAACAGAAACTTTTCTGTTTCCTTCCATCTACTCCCTACCAACCTACTACAAAGACCAGCTCTGTGTCACTGCATTTACTTCATATTTACCACTTGCTATCATTATCTCTTTCTCATATTGAAAATTCCAGGGTGGAATCTGCATTAATGTCCTGACCTGGATAGCCCAGGCTAGTCCAATCTCACCCTGTATAGTATTTAGATGGAAGACCTCCAAGGAACACCAGGGTCATGATGCAGAGGCAGGCAACGGCAAACCACCTCTGAAACGTTTCTTGCCTTTAAAACCTTATGGGGTTGCCATGACGACAAAAAAAATTAAAAAGCTGTGTTAACCTGTAGTACCAAAGATAAAGCTGTGTTAACCTGTAGTACCAAAGATAAGGTATCTTCAGATACCTTAACCATGTAGTCCTGAGCAGAGTTACACCTGTCTAAGTCCACTGAAAGAACCCCTCAAATTCCTGTTGGGATGAAGTCCAATATGGATGAAACGAGTGAATAATTCTAGAAAACCTCGTCAGAAACCTTGGAAACCTTATGGAGAAAATTGTGTGAAAACCTTGAAATTATGAACTGGACTTTTTTATCACATATTTATTGAAATTTATTAATACACATTAGCGTTTTCACAACCTTTAGTTTTCTTGTTTGTTCTTGCTCATTGGGGTTGTGGTTTTCTTGTTTGCTAAGTCCACTGAAAGCAACGGGTCTAGAAGGGCGAAACTCTGCATAGGACAGCACTGTTAGGAAACCAATTCTAAGCAGGTCTACCCGGCATCCTACTCAGGTCTATTCAGTGGGGCTTACTGCCAGGAAAGCATTCTTAGGATTTCACTGTAACAGACTCACAGGATTCCCCCCCACCCCCAGCAAAAGCTTTTGTGAACTAGGACAAACTTCTTCAGAGGCAGTGAACAGCTTCTGTCATTTTATGTAGGAGCGGATGAATCCTGGGTATGAAATGCCTTTGTAGAACCCATTTTCAAAAGCTTTCCCAACGCAGTTTTTGTGGGCTGCTGGGAAGAAGGTCACCATTAGTGTTTCCCACCTTAACAGAAGAAAGAACAGCAGCATCCCCACTTTCCATAGCTGTTTTGCACTATAAGCAGGGCTTTTTTTCTAGGGGAACACGCTGGAAAAGAGTTCCAGAACCTTTTCAACAAAATTCTTTTAAAAATGTTTAAAAGTTTATGAGTTTTCAGTACACAGACTGAAAACTTCATTTCCCTCTTGAGAGTTCTGGCATCTTTTTTTTTTTTTAGCCCTAATTATAAGAATGCCTCAGCTTCAGAATTTGTTTCCTCTGAAAGCTATGACCTAACTGCATCGGTCACCTCTTGCTAGTAATGGAACAAATGTCTTGCTGGAGGCATTATATTCAGAACTGGCTTCCGGAACAAAAGAGTCAGTGGCAATCACAACAGAAAATATAGGTGAAACGAGGTGAAAGAAACCAACATCTGAAAGATGTGAAGCTTATTCTGTTCCAAACCTTTCCAACATGTATAGTTCCTCTGAATAATAGCTATACGGAGTTTGGACTCTAACCTGGGAGAACTGGGTTTGATTCCCCACTCCTCCACATGCAGCTGCTGGTGTGACCTTGGGTCAGTTACAAGTTCTCTCAGAGCTGTTCTTGAAAGAGCTCTTTCAGCCCCACCTACCTCATGGGTGTCTGTTGTGGGGAGGGGAAGGGAAAGGAGATCGTAAACTGCTCTGAGACTCTCGGGTAGCGAAGGGCAGGGTATTAATCCAATCTCTTCTTCTTCTTTGTGTCATTGTGAAGGACATTATTCGGAGGAATTGTTTAAGGCAGCTTTATCAAATATGTATCTTAACTCAAGACCAAATACAAATTTAATGGAACATAATTGAGAAACTCTGCAATGTTACTCATATTAAAAATGTAAAATTAATGGATATTTTAAAATGGGGGCATGATCCAGATATCTTGTAGAGTAGGAAGACATTGATCATGCAGAAGACAGTAGATAAAGGGCAGCTGGGGATGGAAACAAAGGAACGGAACGGAATTTCAGGTAATGAAATTCAGTTCTTCTCGCCCACCTCTTCCTATGGCCATTTACCTCCACAGAGCACTCCTCTCTTAGTGATTCTGCCTGAAAAGGCAAGCAAGGCCAATATCTGTTCTTTTTAGAATTACCTTTTAATCCCCAGGGACATCTTCCTATGCTTTCCAACTCCCCTGTGCCAGGGAAGGAGATGAGGAATTTGAATTGTGCCTAGTTTTTTCATCTAGGAAAGCTGGCAGCCGAAAAAGGCCATCCAGACCCTGCAAACAGGTGCCTCCAGGAAGTCCTTGAACCACAGATGAAGGCAACAGCCCTCCCTTGTGTGAACCTCAGCATCCAGTTGGCATTCATCCCCTTATTACCTGTGAAGACAGAAGTACAATGTACCTGTCATGGGTAATAGTCATTTATGAAGCTGTCTTCTGTGCATTGTTTGTTCTCCTTTTCAGGCCCTGACTGCATGTGGAGGTAAATTCAACCTCGTGGAAACATTGAGGAACTCCTGACCCACGATAACCTTTACTGCCCTTAATGGAACCCATTTTCCAAGGCTGCAATTCCTGGCTGGGGGATACTTATGCATCTTGCTTCACAAAATATGGCAGACTTACAGCTTCATTCCCAGGACTGTCTTGCTGTGGATTTTGGGTTTTTTTAAGAACAAAAATAATATTTGAATGCGGTTGACTGATTATTTTGAAAGACATAATTTTCTCCCCATACCACCCTGCATTATGCTTTCTGCCTCTCTCCTTCTTATATAATCTTATACTTACTGAACAGGAGAAAAACGGAAGCCGTCATTGGCTCCTTTAACAGCCAGGAATCCTCAGATCCCAGCAGTGATGGGTAGTTTAGCGCTCTGGCCAAGCTTGATTATCTAAAACTACAGAGCACAGGCTGGGATTACTTTAGTTCCTGCAGGCTTCTCGACAGTCTTTTAATGAAACCAAACCTTGGGTCAGGGAGCATGAAGGCTTGTAACTCATTAAAAGGCCTACTGCAAGCTCTTAGCGAGTTCAGCCAGCATCTCTCTACCCCCTTACAATCTAATAAAGAACCTTTTTATAACAGATGAACTCTCAGTTGGTTTTTAAGAGCTGTGGGCATTTTTTTTTTAAAAAGCCTTTTTATTTTGCAGTTGTTATGCAGCAAACTATCCCAAACACCCTGACATCTGTTATAGTTGTGGCGACATCATACAATTTAGTCACAAATGAAAGATTTAGTGGAAAGCCTTTGCTCCTTACAACTCAGACACAAATGAATGATTAAAGAGCTAGTTGTTTTTATTTTTGTTAGTTTAGGCTAAATAATAATCACTCGAGATTAATTCAGTTGGGTTAACTAATTCATTTTCCTGTCATTGCCAAGGTTGATTGGTTCCAGTGGGGTGAGAAAAGTTTTGTTTGTTTTCTTTCTCTTGTATCACATACAGATTTTTATCATGCTAATTGAAGACATGAAGTTCTCAGCAGCCAAAACTGCTAGGTAGTTTGTTTAGAGTATTTCAAAAATACATTTTCCCCACTTACAAATACAATGACTAAAACCAGCTAACAAAGATAAAAACTAATAGCCCTGCCATGTTTTCTGCTCATACTGACTCATGCTAATGACTGGACTATGATAATACATGGTTTGTGGGGTTGCCTTTGAAGACACATTGGCAGTTAAAATTGATATTAGGTGCAATAGCAAGACTCCTGCCTGGGATCAGCTGCTCGGTATTCAGAACTCCTGCACTGGATCCCGATTTTAGCTCACCCGCATTGGATCCCAGTTTTAGCTTGCCTGCAGAGTCTAATGGACCCTATGTGGTTCCAGATGGCCCTGCGGGATCCAATGCCACCTGGCGGCTTGCTAGATGAGCTTGTGGAGGACTGGCAGACCCGGCTCTTCATGGCCATCAACGAGATTGCTCCCCGGTGCCCTCTGCGCTCCTGAAATAGGCTTGCACCCTGGTATACCCAGGAGCTGTGGCTTATGAAGCAGGAGCTATGTCGGCTGGAGAGACAGTGGCAGCGTGCTCGGGACGAAGCTACAAGAACATCCTATAGGACGCTTATGAGATCTTATGAGATGGCAACCAAGGCCGCAAAGAGAGAGTTCTATGCGGCCTCAATGTTTCAAGCACTACAAACCTAAAATCATCACATGAATGATTTTTTCCGATAAAATGAGGGACAAGTGGGGAATCCGTTCTATTCTGTCTAATCTGAGATTTATGTTCAATTATTCTGGTACATACTGTCCTTGTGGACATACCAATATAATTTAATTAAATCACAAGAACATTGAATTAAATATATCACCCATTATGAAGCACAATTTGAAAAATGTTTAAGTGTTACATTAAATGTGGAAAACTTTATTACGTTGGTGCACCAAGCCTGTGGACAGATCGAGCATCTGCCACAACTGTAATGACCTGGGTTAACCACTAGAGATCTCTCTGGTCTACCTATATTAGTGAGCACTAATATATCCCTTAGACTCTTCTCCTGAACCCAATTCTAGGGTTTTTTTTACACCCTGGTAGATCGCTCACCACATGCCAATACTTATGTATAATTTTCTTTATTTTGCCCACTAAGGGTGTGTAATCAAATGCACATGTTAATGTGTCAAAATCTTTCCCCTCATTCACACCTGAATCTGGTTGCAGCAAACTATTACGTGGTCGCAGGCGCACTCTTAAAGACGCCTTACCTATAACATGAGGAGGGTATCCTCTAGCTACAAACTGATTATATAGCTTCCTACTTTCTCTATAGTATTGATCTGAAGAAGTGCAGTTACGTTTAGCTCCTAAGATGATGTGAAGAAAAATGATGATATGAGTTCCGATCAGTGGGTTTAGAGTACATCCTAACAGCTAATTGGGAAGAGTCCATTTTATACACTATGGTATCTAAAAAATTAATTTCATTATTATAAAACTGAGCTGTAAACTTAATTGTTGGATGTAAATTATTTAACCAAGTAACAAAGTCCAATATTGCCCCATCATTCAAAAAACAAGAAATAAGACATCCAAAAATCTCCTAAAGAAAAATATATACTGAAAAAATGGATTATTGATTTCATTCATAATCCACTGAGATTCAAATTCAGCCATAAATAAATCGGCAATACTCGGTGCAAATGCACTGCCCATGGACACGCCTTTAGTCTGGAAGTAAAATTGATCCCCATATCTGAAAAAACTATTTTCCAAAATTATGTCAGCAAAATCCAAAAGAAAATGTGTTGGCGGCGTCCTACAAGTTCTATTTTCCAATGTATACAGCGCCTGGCCTCCTCGTGTGGAATATTAGTATAGAGAGCAGTCACATCTAATGTAACCAAAACCACTCCAAAGAGTGTAACCAAAACCACTCCAAACCAAGTCCTCCACCTGAATAATAGTCCGTTGTGTCTTTAATGTATGAATGTGTGCCCGAAATGAATGGCATTAAGAAATGGTCAATGTATTTAGAAACTGGTTCCAAAACAGAATTGGAACCAGACACTATAGGTCTACCCAACAGTGGTAAGCTGGGCTTATGTATTTTCAGTAGAGCATAAAATATCGGCACCCTATAATAATCATTAATCAGATATTCAGGTGTTGGTTGGTCTATATCAGGGGTGGCCAACCTGTGGCTCGGGAGCCACATGCGGCTCTTTCACATATATTGTGCGGCTCCTGGCAGGGCGGCTGGGGAAGCAAAGGGGAGGCATGCTTTTTCTCTCTTCCTTCCTTCCTTCCTTCCTTCCTTCCTTCCTTCCTTCCTTCCTTCCTTCCTTCCTTCCTTCCTTCCCTCCTCCCTCCCATCTATTTGCTTTCCTAGTTTCTCTCTCTCTCTTTCTTATAACTGGTTTTCCTCGTTTGTTTTTATTTTTGGCAGTCCCATTTAACGTTAATAAAAAGCAAATTTGCATATTTTTAAAAATAAAAACGTGTGTGTGATATTTGTTCCTGTCTTGCGGCTCTCAGACATCTCTATGTGGCTCTTACGTTTATTCTATGTGGCTCTTACGTTAAGCAAGGTTGGCCACCCCTGGTCTATATAATCCAAAGCTAATCCTTCATGTACCACTGTTTTAATTATATTTAAAAATTTTGTGGTAGGATCCCCAGGTATAGGTTTATAAACTGTGCAATCATTTAATAAGGTGTGGACCATAATGGAATAATCTTCCTTATTCATAATCACAAAACTACCACCTTTATCAGCTTGTTTAATAACCAAGGTATCATCATTTACAATGTTCTTTAGCAATCGGTTGTCACTCACAGAAAGATTTAAAAAAGTTCTCTTATTTGTAGATTCCACAATCTCTAAGACACTTAATATTAATTGATCAAAAACAATAATGGAAGGAGTTACACCAGGTACAAATCGTGATTTGGGTTTAAACACCCAATGCAGTTCATTAGTTCCCGCACCAAAAAGTTTTTTTAATTTCAATTGTCTTATTAGTTGAAACAAATCAATTCTGGTGCAAAATGGATTATACTTAGGAGTGGGTACAAACCCCAAACCTAAATTAAGGACCCTTTTCTCCGTTGCAGTGAAATCCCGGGAGGAGAGGTTGACCACTAAACCCTTTTCCACCCCCTGCATTGCGGGAATTGCTGTAAAAAAATCTGGCATGCCACCTGTTTAGTTTTCCTATATAAACTGGGTCTATAAGAAGGTCCTGGTCTAAATGGAGCTCCTTCCTCCCCAGAAGTATTTGCAGACTCATCCTCGGTTGTTTCAAGATCCGAATAAGTGTTTTTTAGAATCTGCCCAGCGTACCCTGTGCTGGTTATTTACATCCTGAGAAGACCATTTATAAAATTTGTTTTGAGAGTAGTCCCTGCTATCCCTTTCATGCTTTTAATTTTTTATTTCATTAGTCCTTTTTTCAAATAATTTAAATTCTTCTTCTAAAGCTTTTAATTTTTGAAGAGAAATAGTCATTAGGCATGGAGGTACAGAATTTATCTTCCATTGTTTGAATCCAATTTACTGGATTCAAAGACCGCCTGCTCAATAATCAAGAGCATTAAGTCATAGGCACACTTATTTAATATAGATATCCACTTATTTATAAATTCGTCATTATTCAAAAACATTGTGGGTCCTTTCTGAATACGTAGACCTCTAGGAATCATATTGGATTGGCAATAGTTGCTTAATGATGGTGCGTGCAACCCCATTCTTATTTGTTTCTTTTTAAAGTATTCCAACTGTGTCCAGTCCTTCATCATGAGCTAAGCCTTGCACCAACTTAGGGATTCAAACTTGGGTCTCCAGGATTCTAGTCCTGCATTTTGATGAATGGGTTGTAATACACCTTCCATATAGCTGCATGAAGAATATATACAGATGTCTGCTTTGCTTCCCTGCACTGATCAGTGCTGGTAGGTCTAAGACTGAGTTTGTCTGTATAAATAAAATAAGTCTTTGGAAGCAGTTGAAAATTTTATTTTGATCGGAGGGACTTGCTAGCAAAGGATCTGGTTTGTCTCTGCTTGAGTGTCAAGTCCCTTTTGGCAATGACGCCTTGCATCAAATCAGCAGATGCTACAGGGCATCTGTGTATTCAACAGGGGTGCCATCTGTTTCAACTGTGTTTGCTTTATATCATTCCATATTAGCAAGGGCAATATACGAAATGAGCCAGAGCAAGTGTTTGGCTTGTGACAGAATTCACAACTTGGAAATGGCCCTAGAACCCATCTGTCTGGAATGCTTTATGGGTTGCTTAGGGCTATAATAGTTCCATGTCTTTATATATTCCTACATGTGATCTCCGCTGGCAGTGGATATAGGATTCTTTTTATTCAACAGTTTATTTTTTTAGCCAGTTATTTGATTAAATAAGGGATTTAAATCAATATAATATCCCAGATAATTATGTGTGCATGTGTGTTTTAAAAAAGGGTATCTACTTATGATTTTTGAACATATTAATCAGAGGTTAGATCCTACTCACAGTTAGGCTTATTACATTATTTTGCCTCCAATGGGACTTAGGCAGCTGAATGGTGTACGGGATTATATCCCATATAAAAAACTGTGGGGAAAAATACATTAAACATATTTCCCTAACTAGATTAGATGATGTGGTGCAACAGCCATCAGCACTCAAATATCTTTCCTCAGAGATTAGTACACATGGAAAGAAGAAGAAAGGGGGGAAAGGGGAGGATAGGTGGGCTGCCAGAAGGAAAAGAGGAGATAGTGTGGGTATGGCAATAGACTTCTTGTGAGTTCCTTCTGGACACCACACAACTGGACCTTAGTTTTCCCAGAAAAAAGCTGCTGTGGGAGTGAAGGAAATGGGGGCGCATAAACATAAGATGGCCAGTGGTGGGGAGGAGAGCAGAAAAGGGAAGAGGAGGTAGAGAAGGAGGATATAGTGGAGCAGGGAAAATTGTTGGAAATACGTATGTTGGAAGGTCTAAATTCAGTAATTATAGGGATACGGTGTGCTGTTGTTTAGACTGACCTGGAAGGAAACCTGGCACAAAGCCAATGGGAAGAAAGCCCAGGAAAACTGGAGTCTATTTACTAACGATCACTGGTTAATGTATTCAGGTGATTTCCTTCCAGGGTCAAGAAGAAAGAAGAATCTCCATTACCAACTGTGTGGTCAGTCAGTCTGTTGTTGTACTTGTAACAGTAAGGATGTAGTCTTAAGTGTTTGTTGTTTTGTAGATTTCCCTTTAGAAATAAAGATTTTTACATAAAAAGAAAATGCCTCCTCACCAGTGAACAAAGGTCCATTCCAAGCTCTGAATATGTTTTTACCAAATTTTCCAACAAAAATAAGACCCCCCCCCCAAAGTCCTTATCCCCCCCCCCCTTTTCTAGCCATAATATGAAATGGAAATTATCATTTGAAGGCAAGAGTTGAAATTGAATTATGTTGATGTTTTGTCAGTGACTTCATCTTCGGTTGTGTTTCATACCAGAATCAGATTTGCTCATCTCAATACATGTCCCCAGAGTCTATGTTGTCCACAGATTTCAACCAAAGGATAAATTCTTTAAATTGAGCTTCGGGCAACTTTCACTCTTGTTCACTTTCTTTCCTCTTCCCAAGCATACAAACTGACAGGAATTAAAGCGTGTGTAGGCTGCACAATGACTGGATGCTGACCTTAAATGACCTGGTGGTATCTTCCCCCGACTTTAAAGAACTGGTATGCCTTCAACTTGTATGTCTTTCTCAAATGGGTAATTTGGAGAGACACTGCGACTGGTGTCTTGGTTAGTATGCTGGACTTAAACTAGAGACCTTGTTCAAATCCCTTGTCAGACGCAAAGCTTACTGGACCAGTCGCTCACTATTTCTCAGCCTAGCTTTAATGCATGGAGGTGATGGATGACACCGGATAAGTCTAGGCATTCCACACTGAGCTCTTGTTGAGGAGCGGATATATGAAGCTGCCTTATGCCAATTCAGACCACAGGTCCTGCAGGCTAAGAATCATCTGCTTTAATGGGCAGCAGCTCAATGGGGTCTCAGATGGAGAAACTTCTTTCCTAACACCTCTCAATTTGAGTTCCTTTAACTGAAGCTGCTAGCCAACCAGCAAGTGTACTAAAGAAGTGTCCAATGGTTTATATCATACTGAACTGGTAAATCTGCCCTGCTTAGCCATCTGATAGTTAAGACGGCACTGTATGCAAGACAGGTGTATCCTGCCTTACTGGTCAGTTGCCATTGTAAGCCAGGATCCAAAGGATCATACTTGGGCTGCATCCACATGCCAACCATTGCCTCTGCAGCCACAAATACCAGGTGCAGAGGCCACATGAAGAGTTGATCAGTCGACCACACATTTGGTGGATCAGTCCATTCCCACCTTGTCCAAGCTGACTTGCACCTTCCACTTCATATTTCTTTCCAGGAAATCTGGGCAAAAACTGCTTTCACATGCCCTTGTATCTTACTTAAAAAGGAAAACAGAAAGCTGGGAATTCCAAGGAACTAGTAGATTGTAGCAATGGATTATGACAACATTATTGCCCTATGCCACAATAGCAGTTAATTGATTATTTTTAAAAAGATCACAACAAGCCTTGCAGTGTTATGGCAGGAACAATGCCATCTCTGTTTATCCGTGTATCTTTCAGGTTGTTTTCTCCTGAAAGAAAAGTATATTAATTTTACCCGAAAGGACGAGCCATCTGCTAGATTTAGATACAGCATGAAAGGGATAAAATCAGGCTCTAAGTCACTTTTGTAAAAAATAAAAAAATGAAAATTAAAGGTGATAATTAGGTTGTTTGCTTGTTCCACCCAAAGTACATTTCAATAACCTGTATGTTTACACCTCAATTTTATGGACCCAATTATGGAACCAATTGCAGGCTTGTATGAGTGGAGAGAAGAAGATTTACAGCAAAATCCGGGGGGGGGGGGGGGATGGATTCAGGGAGGTGACTGACCCTTATGCCAGTGTGTCTCCAAGATAGGCCAACATAAGGGCCAGTTATGCCCGCACAGGACTCCAAAACTGCTGTGCTGCTCTTGGGTGCCGGCACAGCTCTATGGTTGCTGTGCGCTGGTGCAATTCAGGCACATGCCTCTGTACTGGTATCGATGTGGGTGGACTGTGAGGCATGGCCGGAGTTAGTCAGCTCCCTAATGCCTTTCAGCCCGGGAACACCCCGATTCAGGCGCAAAACAGTGCCAAGAAAAATGGTGGTGCAGCCCATAGGCACCCACAGAACAGTAAAAACACATGCCCTCCCACTGCTGCAGCCACACCCATGAGGCCCCAAGCAGCTTAGGATGCCAACCTCCCTCCCTGGTGGTAGCCAAGCCCCCTTCCCAGCACCCAATCACACGTGCTACAAACCCTACTTGGATGGGTGCCAGCTCCGTCTCTTCCATGAGGAAGTGCACATGCTACCATAGGTTGGCCAGCATGGCATCTAGGAGGCTTGCAGATGAGAACCTCTGCCACAACCCCTTGGAAGGATCCAGAACCTGAGGGAGATCAGGACCTTCTGTAAGACAGGGATGGTGCAGGGGGTGGGAACTTGGCCCTGGAGAGCTGGCCCGAGCTCCTTGCACAGAGCCTGGATGTCCATCCTGTCCAGGCGGAAACGATCCAGGGAGTTGCTGTCAGACAGATGGTGCTTGTTGATATGTGCTCAGCATCACTGAGCATGGTGCCTTCTCTGCTGTCGCTGTGCCACTCAGACATAGAGTATGGGCAGCAAGTGGGTGTGTCAGATCCCGAGCAGGGGCAGAAGGGGGCACCACTCCAAGGCAGACTGGCCAGGGCCTGCAAAAGAAGGGCCTGCATTCAGTAAGGTTGAAGGTGCTTTGGGCCTATGTGGTCCAGGCGCCTTCTGGCCCCAATCCTCCACAGCCCTTCAAGAAGGAAATTTGAGAATGCATTCTTATAATAAATATGTATATCACCTCCCTCCTCTTAAACGGATTGTAATTTTTTTCCTGTTACCATGAGGCTTTAAGATTCTTTAACTAGACTATTGTATCTGGGACATCCTTTTGTAGTTTTACTAAACAGATTTTTGTAGCTATATATTATATGATAAAATATCAAATATGCTTTCTTTTCTTAGGTAAAGGTAAAGGTTTCCCTTGCTCGAAAGCCAGTCAAATACGACTCTAGGGATGCGGTGCTCATCTCCGTTTTCAAGCCGAAGAGCCAGCTCTGTCCGAAGACATTTCCGTGGTCATGTGGCTGGCATGACTAGACACTGAGGCACACGGAACGCTGTTACCTTCCCACCGAAGTGGTACCTATTTATTAACTTGCAATTTCTTGCTTTCGAACTACTAGGTTGGCAGGAGCTGGGGCCAGAGATGGGAGCTCACTCCATCATGCAGCACTCAGGTCTTGAACTGCTGAACTACTGATTATCCAGTCTGCAGTTCAGCCTCTTAACCACTTGAGCCACTGCAGTTCTTTTCTTAACTAGCATCAAATGTTTGTTGTTAAAAGAACCTCAGTTTCCAAAGATAGCTTACATCTTGTTTTTCTCTAATTATAGTGATGTTTTCCTCCAAAAGCATTTGGATAACTGATCCACATTTTTATTTATAAGACTTATACTCTGACTTCGTATTTAAAAATAAATACTCAAGGTGGCACACGCGCCACTAAAATTCCTTGCATTCCACCCCCCCCCCCCCAGATTTCTCTCCCTGAATTTATGACATTGTTTAATCTACAAGAAGTATAAACATTATCTTAAAGTTGAGCAAGGTAGGAAAAGAAAAATATTGCTACCAAAGTTTAGGCATTTGGCTCCAGTTGAAGTACCAGCTCTTCCTGAGTTCACAGAGTGCTGAATCCTTATCTCACAACAGATAATTTTTAGTTCCAGGTTTTCAACCTCCAGAAATAATTCTCTGTGAACATTGGTGGGTCTTAATCAGGGCTGGTATCAACACAGGGTAGCTGCAGAAACACAGATCTTCTGTTGAGGCCCTGGCTGCCAACCTCAAGGTGGTGACTGGAGATCTCCTGGGATTACAACTCATCTCCAGGCAACAGAGATTCACCTGGAGAAAACGGCTGCTTTGGAAGTGGACTTTATGCCATTATACCACACTGAAGTCCCTCCCCTTCCCAAACCCCACCCTCCTCAAGCTCCAAATTCTCCAGATGTTTTCCAGCCCAGAGCTGGCAACCCTAGTTGGGGCTCACTGCCACCCCTCCACCTGCTTGCCTTCCCTGCCACTCGTCTGCTTGTTGTGAGTCCTTCTACCAACTACACTTCGGTCTGTGGACACCGCCCAGTATCAGTGGGGAAAGGGTGTGCAGAAGCTGAAAAACAGCAGTACTTGCTGCAGCAGTGATCCTAGTGGCCCAGCACAGTTGAGGAAGGTTGTGAGCACTGGGAGGACTGGAAAATGAGCAAGTGGGTGGAGGAAGGATGCATGGGTAGGCAGTAGGGTTGCCAGCCTCCAGGTGGGGGCTGGAGACCTCCTGCTTTTACAGCTGGTCTCCAGGTGACAGAGATCAGCTCCCCTGGAGAAAATGGCTGATTTTGGAGGGTGGACTCTATGGCATGGTACCATGCTGCGGCCCCTCCCCTCCCTCTCCCCTATCCACCCGCAAAGGCCCCAGGTATTTTCCAACCCAGACCTGACAACCCTAGTAGGCAGTGAGGGAGGAGGGGAAACACAGGTAAGAGGGGCAGGCACCGCCCCAAGCAAGAAAGGAGATGTGGGCCCCAGACACTCTCTGCCCAGGTCCCACCAAAACCTGGAGCTTGCCTTGATCCTGATCAAGGAATTATTTTACTTCCATTGTGAATTGTGGTTTTATGTGCCAACATAACTACCTTTCAAAAACTGGGATGGATTAAACAACATAAAGAAAATTGGCTTTGCTATCTCCAAATGAAAGATGTTTGGAACACAAATCACCGTACATGGAACCTAAACCTCATTCAAAACATAATTTTCCTTTCCTTTAAAGGTTGATGCTGGCAACATTTACAAACTATACATAAATGCTCTGTGGGCCTGCTAGTCGTACAGAAACAAGGAGAAAGTGATAACTTACTTCCATTTGAATGGGTTCCAATGTAAGCTCAGTAGTCATGTTCACAATTACATGTTCATATTATTAGTGGCTTAATACTGATTACAGCACTGAAGGAACCATATTAACATTCTCACTCAATATGTCCCGCTATACCATTCATGTCATGGTGTATTAATAGGCTATCTGGTGATCCATCCAAGAGGGCATCCACATCTTAATATGGTATTCAACTGCATTATAATTAATCTACCAGAATGCCAAGATAGCTGAAAAGTCAAATGACTCTGAAAGAAAAAACCTAGGGGAAAGTCAATCGAATTAACTTTTATCACAGAATTAATGCCCGAATGTAAAAACATGTCCCCCTTAATATTGTACGCTTAGCAATGCATTGGAATGTATATATTGAAGGCATGAGGATATTTTAGCTACTTGCTGATAACTGAATATCATTTAAAAATGCCAGGAATGTACTTCTTGCCAGAGAGCAAGTCAAAAGTAGTATTGTAAGATTTCTGCCAAACTTAATTTGAAAACTTAACTCCTAAAAATTAACCACAATGGCAGATCTTGTTATGAATTTCCATGTTCTCATTAAAAGAGAGCACATGGCAATTCATAATAAGATTTGGCATGTGGGTAATTTTATAGGAATCATGTTTTCAAATTAGATTGAAACGGATTTGTTTATACAAATGTATGCACATAAATGCTCCAAGTAAGAAGAGTACAGTAAAAGTCTGCTGGATTGGACCAAAGGTCCACTGGCCAGAACATTCCATTCCCAAGTATGACCAGGCCAGTGTTCCTTGGAAGATTCCTAGAAGGACAGAGAGGCAACAACCATTTTTGCACACGCCAGCATTTCAGTACAAGAAAATAAATGTCCATGTGTACTTGCAATGAATGTTTCATGACCAGGATCACTACCTAAGACCTTTTCTTTCCCCGCTTACATTGCTGAATACTCTTCTCCATTTGTGGTGCATTATATTCTTTTAAACTTCTGATTCCTGCAGTAGATATTATTCTACAGTTATTCCAGAATAAATGGATGTCAAACATTTTCTTTAAGTATTATATAGTGAGACGGCTGCAGAGAAAGCCCATGACAAAACATTTCTGCTTCTCAATTCTCTTGAAAGCCCCTTGCTGGAATCACCATAAATCCATTGCAACTTTAATAGCACATATGAATATAGGGATGTGGCTATGGGTGCAGTACAGAAAGGGAGCTGCACACTGGTATTTTGCATGTGCATGAAGATGCACAAACTCTTTCACCTCCAGAGTCATGATAGTAATATTTAATTCCCTGCAAATGGAAATACTGTGTTGTGGTCCATAATCTAATCTTTCCTTACAGGCTTGAAAACTCAAATGAACCTACAAAATTCCTCATCCACCAGGTTTCCCTCTCAGTTAAATAGAGGAGGCAGAGACACATGCATTTCCCCACATGTACAAAAGCTGTTCCCTCAAGACAAAGTTGGCTTTATAAGTTAGAGAGGAATACAAGTAAGGGAGGAAATAAGCATAGGACTAAAACAGTATTAAGACGTTATGGAATTAGAGTATTGTGTACAAAAATACAGATGTAAAAGTTCTCTTTATTATAACGCAAGTACTGTATGCTATATGTTTTGACCCTTTGAACCCCGTATTGCATCTTGTTTTTCTTATGAAATAAAAATTTCAAAAAGAAAAGAAAAAGCTGTTCCCTCTGTTAAAATGAACAGGGAATCTCACATGTGCAAGATCATTACAATTAAGTACAGTGCAGACCCCCGAGTTACGATTCTATCAGTGGATCACCTAAGATGAGTTATATTGTTTTACTCCCATTGACTTCAGTGAACTTAATAGGATATAATTGCTTAGGATGGCACTGTTAAGGCTGCGATCCTAAGAACACTTTCCTGGGGAATAAGCTTTATGGAATAAAATGGGTCTTCTGAGTAGACCTGCTTAGGATTGCTTCCTAAGTGTTTTCATTGCTGCCCGAAGTTCAAGGTTTTTGGAAAGTGAGGTTTCTTTCCTCCTCCCCCACAGTGTCATGGCACATCTGTACACCTCCAGGGTCCCCCCCCCCCAGCTTTTCTCCAGTCTTTCTCAAGCCTGCTTTGCTCCAAAGTTTGGGGAAGATCACAGTAAAGCCTGGATGGAAGCTAGGGTTGCCAAGTCCTACCTCCTATTGGAGCAGGGGAGAGTCTGTTGCTGCCTGGGAGTCTTCTCTCTCATGTGCAAAGCGTGCACGGCGCGATGACGTCACCCGGAAGTGACATCATCGCGTCGGGCACGTTGGAGGTGGGGCCTCAGTAATTTGAGGGAAAACCATAGAGTTTTCCCTCAGATTACAGAGCATCCTCCCGAAAAGTGCCCAACGTGATGACGTCACCTCCGGGTGACATCATTGCGTTGGGCATGTCTCCTCAGCCCGGCAATTTGGGGGTGGGGTTCCCCCCTGGCGGCCTGATCCTGGCCGGCGGGCAGCGGGCCGCTGGAGCAAGGGTTTCCCCGCCCCCCTGGGAGACTTGGCAACCCTAATGGCAGCAGTGTGGGTGAAACAATTTGGATTTTCCAGCTCACATGGCAGACATTTTCCCCAACCCTAACCCTGCAGCAGCCATTCCACCCCCCCCGCCTGCCCATCACCAGAATGTTTTTTTAAACCAATCAACACTGGAATATTGTTATATCAATATATTATTGTAACAATAGATGTAGCAGGTTCTTCAGCCCCTTACCTTGCACAGATATAAGGAAAAAGACATATCTTTGCATTGCGTTTTTCAGACAACCTGGTAAACCTACTATTACAATGGTATATCAATATTCTAGTGACATTTCTTTTAAAAAACTGCAAAAGCCCTGAAGGCTGGGGGAGGTGGTAGCCACCGTAGGGGGATTGGGACATGGAAACCTGCTACGTGGAAGCCCTGCTGCTGCTGTTCTTTTCCTGCAGCCACTCCAGCAACAGGGAAAAGACCAAATCCCATCCCTGTGTGGAAGCCACCCTGAAATAACTACACACACTTGTGCATAATACTGTTGGTCTTTCTGCAACTGAGAATTAATTACCTTGTCATTTGCCAGTTGAAATGTTGAAATGCCAACAAAAGTGGTACGAGAAAAGACATTTAGTGACATGCAGAGGTCATTTCGAGCAGGAGCTTGGGGGAGCTCAGCTCTGGGAGTTGGTGCCAGCCCCCCGTCTCTGCAGGGGAATGCCTGCTTGTGTCGTGGCTGCAGCAAAATGACCCCATCCCCTGGAAAGGTCCTTGTTCCTCCAACCAGCCTTCTGAAGGCTTCAGCCACCACTGAAGCTATCCTCCCAGAATAGTGATATTTCTGAGGCTTGGATTAGTAGCGGTCCCCTCTCTGCAATCTCTCTCTCTCCTTCTGACACACTTCCGGTGATGTCAGGTGGTGTAGCATTTGCAAATAAGTTATGCTAATGAGCTCCTGCACCTTTTTTTCTACAAAATGATCCCTGGTGACATGCACATTTTAAAAAATGTCTTTTGTTATGTGCAAAATACACTGTAATGTACATTTTTTTCGCCCTGCTTAAAGACAGAAATACCTCAAGTAAAAAGCTACCTTAGGATATCATCAGTGTTTTCTTCAAAGTGAAAACAAAAACTGCTCTTGGTCTTTCTTCTAACGACTGTTGATGTTCTCAGCCAATGACTAAGATTTTTATTCTAAGATTTCTGCTCTTCCTTGCCTATAAAGTGGTGTGTACTTCTGAATAATTTCAAGGTCAGCATCACACCGGGGATGGAAACAGCATAGTTCTGTCGCCAGGACCACCCGTTGATGCTGAAAATCAAGGGTGTAATCTTACTATAATCGAAAGATGCCTTCACATACACAGTATAGGTCACACTCATTCACACAGCAGCCTGACCCCCAAATAATGTGCCTCAAGCATTCCACTGTGTTAGGACACAACAGACACACTGCTGAACAAATAATAAAGCAAATAACAAGCGCCCTGACCTGGATAGCCCAGGCAAGCCTGATCGCATCAGATCTTGGAATCTAAGCAGGACTGACCCTGGCAAGTAATTAGAAGGGAGACCTCCAAGGAATTCCAGGGTTCGGGACGCAGGGGCAGGCAATCAAGTCACCTCTCTGAAAAATGTCCAAGCCCCAGTAGGAGTTGCTAGAAGTCACCATGACTTCCAGGCATGCAAGTGCATGTGCACCCCTCCAAATAATCAACAGCAAATAACAGGCATTCGTTTATTCCAGTGTGGCGCCAGTACAGCTAGTTGACATCCTGGGCTATTTAAACACATTAAAAAAAAAAAAGATGGAAATCCCAAGTGTATTGGAGTCCATAGTGGCACCACTGTCACCCACCAAACATGGGGGAGCATGCTGGCAATGCCCCCCATCTCAACTACATATGGACCAGCCAACCAATGTATGTCTCCCTGACATCACCCTGCCCAGACCCATTTACAGAACAAAAGAAGGAACAAAGGAAGCACAGGCCCTCCTACTCTGGGAAATACTGTAATGTGCCCAGTAAAATTGCGGTGTCTATCACATTCTTGCATCGCTGGAGATGGCTAGTTGATATCCTGTGCTACCTTAGTACAGAAAAGAATTTGGCATGACCACTGATATTATGCGAATTATCCAATAAATGGTCCCAAAATTTCTGCACCTAGCATTCACTATGACAATAAGCATTCCTAGTGGGTAAAAACAGCATTTTCCCCCCAGCAACAACAGCCTGTGATTTAAGAACATAAGAAGAGCTCTGCTGGATCAGACCAGTGGTCCATCTAGTCCAGCATCCAATCTCACACAGTGGCCAACCAGTTCCTCTGGAGGGCCAACAACTGGGCATAGAGGCCGAGACGTTCCTCTGATGTTGCCTCCTAGCCTGCCTCTCAACATGGAGGTTCTACTCAGTTTCCTTGGCTAGTAGCCACTGATAGACTTCATGAATCTATCTAATCCCCTTTCAAAGCTGTCTGTTCCTGTGGCCATCACTACATCCTCTGTCAGCGAATTCCACATTTTAACCGCTCACTGTGTAAAGTAGTATTTCCTTCTGTCCATCCCAAAGAGAGCTTGCTGGTAAACATCAACCTTCCTCCTAAAATGTCAAAAACAGACACTGATACCCAGTGGACGATCTTAGAGGAATATCTGCTAGATCTACAAAGTAACCATGCACAAGCTGTTATGATAATAGGGGGGGGGGATTTCAATGCAAGAATTGGCTCAAATGATAATGAACTGCTCCGCTCCAATTTCTGGAAAGAAAACTTCCTCTATCATAACACCACAGAAGGAATGCACCATTCTAAAGATAAAGGTATTAACAGATCGGGGGCCAGTCTGGTGAACATGGCGTACAGATTGTCATTAATGGTTTTAAATGGGAACAGCACTGTCAATCCTTGTGGAGAGTTTCCATTCGTCTCCTCACAAGGTGCTAGTGTTATTGATTACATCTTGATTGAAGACTCCAGCCTTCCTAAAGTATGTGAGTTCAAAGTAAGTGACCAGGGAACAAGTGACCATTTCCCCATTTCCATCAAAGTATCACTAAAGGCCATGCCAAATTTGAATACTCACCAAATCGTATCTAAGACAATGCCCATTAAGTGGAGGTGGTCCAAAGGATTGGCTGAAGCTGCTCTAAAAATACTCCACGCTGGGCAAGCACAAAAACTAAAAGAGAAAATCATGACAGAACAAGACTGCCACACAGCTCTGGAAAAAATGTCATTGCTCATTAAACTTTTTGACCCGGTTCTATTCAAAAGTGGAAAAGGAAAAGGAAACTCAAGCAGATCTGGCTGCCATGTGTTTCCCTTGTGCATGAATGAGGAATTGAGGAATTGAGGAATCGCACTGAGCACCCCCTATGGAGTATGCAATGATGACCATCCTGACAGCATGAGAGTGTGCTTGAGCGATCAGATGGGGGAAAGTCCATCTGTGGCCCATTGGCAAGCATTAGGGCTGGACTTTCCCCCGGTGTTTTTTAACTCTGCTTCCGTGGTGGAGCAGCATGGATTGCTGACGACTGTGGGATGCTTCCCAGATGTTGCTGTCTGATCACTCCCTTCAGATCCATCAGGCATTCACACCTATGTCAGATCTAAAGGAGTGTGTGGTCACAGCCTTTGTCAACTCTCTCCACCCTGTGTGTAATTTTATAAACCTCTATCATGTCCCCCAATAGTCACCTCTTTTCTAAACTGAAAAGTCCCAGACTCTTCAGCCTTTCCTCACAGGGAAGGTGCTCCAGCCCCCTAATCATCTTGGTTGCCCTCCTCTGCACTTTATCCAGCTCTGTGATATCCTTCTTGAGATATGGTGACCAGAACTGTACATGGTATTCCAAATGAGGTTGTACCATAGATCTGTACAGGGGCATTATAATACTGGCCGTTTCATTATCAGTCCCTTTCTTAATAATCCCTAACATAGAGTTTGCCTTGTTCACGGCTGAAACACATGGGGTTGACACTTTCACTGAGCTATCCACTGTGATCCCAAAATCTTTTTTCTTCACAGTCTCAGCAAGTTCAGAGACCCCATTAGTCTATATTTGAAGCTGGTATTTATTGTCCCAATGTGCATCATCCTTAAACTTACCAACACTGAACTTTATTTGCCACACTGTTGCCCATTCACCCAACTGGTACAGATCTTGGAGCTCTTCACAGTCATCCTTGGTTTGAGTTCTGGGGAAATGTTATTTTCTCACAACAGATGTGATAACATTTGGAATCTTCTGCAACACCTGCATGAACATTTGTTGTACATAATGCAATTGCCTAGAGAAGTTTTCTGATCCCTATATATGCTAAATGGAATGCTTGAAGAATGCTTATCGAGCAGCTAAATTAATCCTTGCACCAAAGAACACCTACATCTGTTGTGCTGATCTCCTCTCATAAAACACAAACACAGAAATCAGATACAATTAAACTTCCCCTGGCTGACTTTTAAATTTGAGTTGAAATGCTTACCTAAAAAAGTATAGCTGGAAGGACTACCGTAGCTGTATTTTTGCAGCAGAAACTGTATGTGTGCCTGCAAAGCTTCCCCAGACCTTTAACGTAGCACCTTTTGTCTTGAATAGATGCTGATCTTACAGAATTCTGTAGAGTGAGCATTGGGGGCGGGGGGGGGGCTGGGTAGGATTGTCTACAGACAAACTGTGATAAATGTGAGCTTTTCGAAGAAGCAGGTACATACTGCAGACACAACAGATGGTGAAGGGTTATATAAATCATCTCAAAATACGAGCAAACGAGATCACCTAACCCAAAGAAATTAGTTCATTTATTGGGATTGCTGACTATTGCTATACAATTTCCCCCTCAGTCTGGCAAACACTCTATGCCCATTGGAACAGGAGCTACAGAAAGGAAACTACTAGCAATAGACCAGAAATGTGAAAGAATCTTCATAAAGCAAGCAAGCAAGCAAACAAGCAAACAAACACTTGCCCCTCAGGACAAGCATCAACACAATCAAATGAGGACATTTCATTGATATGTCTATGAGATTTAAGCAGGGGTCCTTTTGTAAAAAAAAAAAGGTGCAGGAGCTCATTAGCATAACTCATTAGCATAACTCATTAGCATATGCCACATCCCCTGACATCACTGGAAGAGTGTCAGAAAGGGAATGTCAGTTTCAGCCCCATTATACCCTATGGGCCATTGAAATCAATGGCAAAAACTCATAGGGTATACGAGGGGCTGGAGGAAAGGGGGTTTGAGGGAGAGGCTCCAAACTTGCAGGATAGCTGCTGGGGCCTCTCCTCGAAATACCCACCAAGTTTCAAGAAGATTGGACCACGGGGTCCAATTCTATGGGCCTCCAAACAGATAGCCCCATCCCCTTTATTGTTCTCTATGGTGGGAAAAAACGTGGGAAAAAACGAATCAGAGAATCTGATTCGGCCAGTGGCTGCCCTACTGCCCCTCCTGAGCTAGCGGAGCAGCGGTCCGCCTTGCTCCGGCCCCTGGCTTTAAGTGATGATTTCACTGAGACTGTTAATCCCAGCAGAATATACCAAAACAGAACAGGGAGTTCTGAATCTGGTCTGGGAAGTAAAGAAGTTTCAGCATTTCCTATGTAGTAAGACATAAGTTTGCAACATAAATTCTTGCTTTCCATTCTTCATTCTCAAAGTGCATCCCAAAGATAGCACCTGCCCTTCAATATAAAGCCTCAAATTGTTTTTAGGAGCTCATAGTGGAAAAGGACTGTAACATGGATGACCTCTCACAATTGAGTTTCTGGTGGTGGAAAGTGCCGTCAACTCACATCTGACTTATGACAACCCTGCAGGGATTTCAAGGCAAGAGAGGTTCAGAGGTGGTTAGCCATTGCTTGCCTCCGCATCATGACCCTGGTATTCCTTGGTGGTCTCCCATCCAAATGCTAGTCAGGACTGACCCTGCTTAGCTTCTGAGATCTGATGAGATCGGGCTTGCCTGGGCTATCCAGGTCAAGCAACTGGCTTATACTGGAAAGAAACAGCAGTCTTGAGCAGCAGGATGAATCCACTGCTGGAGAGATGTTCATTGTGATTGTATAAATAATTTGGTGCGACCTTCAGTTGGAATCCTGTGTGCAATTCCGGTCACTACACCTCAGAAAGGATATTACAGCATTGGGGAAATTGCAGAAAAGGGTAACCAGAATGATAAAAGGGTTGGAACACATTCCCTATGAAGAAAGGTTGAAGCGCTTGGGGCTCTTTACTTGGAGAAGCGGCAACTGAGGGGTGACATGATCGAGGTTTACAAGATTATGTATGGAATAGAGCAGGTTGAGAAAGAGGTACTTTTCTCCCTTTCTCATGATACAAGAACTTGTGGGCACTCCATGAAATTGTTGAGGAGTCGGGTTAGAATGGATAAAAGGAAGTCCTTCTTCACCCAAAGAGTGATTAACACGTGGAATTCACTGCCACAGGAGATGGTGGTGGCTACAAGCATGGACAGCTTCAAGAGGGAATTGGACAAACATAGGGAGCAGAGGTCCATCAGTGGCTATTAGCCACAACGTATAGATGGGAACTCTCAGTCTGGGGCAAGTGATGCTCTGTATTCTTGGTGCTTGCCGGGGGCAACAGTGGGAGGGCTTCTGGTTTCCTGGCTTCACCGGTGGACCTCCTGATGGCACCTGGTATTTTTGGCCATTGTGTGACAGAGTGCTGGATTGGATGAACCATTCGCCTGATCCAACACTGGCTTGTATTATGTTATGTTCTTATGTTAACTGGCACTTTGGTCCCACATCAGTATTGTTGGAATGATAGCAAAGTGTCATCATCAAAAGACTGCTAGTGTTTCAGTAACACTTCTTACTACATACTTTACATACAGATTGCTGCCATGTCCTGTATTAGTACTGCTGAAATAATAGGCAAAGATTTCTTTTACTTATTTCCTTTACAGCCCATTTTTCTTCCCGAGGAGGACCCAAAGTAGCTAACAAAATTCTTCCATTCTCCATTTTATCCTCACAACAACCCCATGAGGTAGGCTAGGCTGGGAGTATGTGATTGGCTGAAGGTCACCCAGCAAGCTTCTGTGGTAGAGCGAAGATTCTAACCTGAGTCTCCCGGATCAATCAAACAACCAATCAATCAATCGAGTCAAGTTTATTGCATTAGCTCACAGCCCTAGCAAACAACATTAAGAAAAACAGTGCAACATTAAGAAAAACAGCATAAAACAATCACAAGACTCATTAGAACCCACAAATATTCATTAAAAATCTAAAAACATAATATATAATTAACAAACATGAATCTTAGAAACAAAGGGCAAGGTTTAACAATGAACTACTGATCCTATAATAGCACAGAAAGACCCAATGTGAGCAAAATAACTATTCATCAACCCCACTTACATCAGAGGGTTTTGACTCGATCTTTATAACTAAGGCACTAAATGCTGCCATATGTAATGTGACCCACTGATTTTGGTCTGTGAGTAATATTACAAGTTTGGGCCAGCCCAATTGTCCTAGATATCTTGTTAGAATGTTCCCAAGGTACTGTTCATGGTCCACTGCAAATGTTGGGCACTAAAAAAACCACGTGGGCCTGGTTCTCAATAGATCTCTTGTCACAAGAGCAGACTCGCTCATTATTTGGGATATTGCTGTAATGACCTCTGAACATTGCTAGTTGTAAGATACCCAATCGTGCCTTAGTAAAGGCCTTCCTATGCTCAAAATTTAATAGATCAGTAAAATAAGCTGGAAGATTTAATGGAAGGGGAGAAAGTTGCCTATAAATGGAGTCTACTCTTGAGGTGCCTGATGATACAGCATCTATCTGAGCACCAGTGTTCCTTCTAAGCTGGGTTAGTGTGAGCTAGCTCAGTTTTTTAGCCTCCAGCTCACACATTTTTGTCTTAGCTCAGGAAGGATGGTTCCAGAGCAAACTAATTTATGCAGTAGCCAAATTGGCTCACTCACAACTTTAATGCCAGTAGCCCACAAAGTAGAATTTTTGCTCACAAGACTCCACAGCTTAGAGGGAGCATTGCTGAGCATCTATCTCCAACAGCCTTTATTAACTGTTTGGCTGCAAAAAACCCTAGCCTTCTTAGATATTCCTCAGAGAAACCAAGTTTGGCTACTACATTTAATACATGACTTCTTCATGAGTTAAATTTCATCTTGTCATGAGCCAGGGTTAAAAAACTTGGAAGTGGGCAGAAAAGGATTTTCAACCAAAAATTAATGAACAGCTTTGGGAATAGAATTGTTATTGGAGGCAAGGACAACTCAGGTCTAACTATAGATGATGCTGTTGAATTTGGGACTGCTAATAACATGCAGGTAATTTATTTTGAACAACTTCAAGAGTGTGCAAATTTCCAAATACATATATTAACTGGGAAAGTACCTTTGTTCTGTAAATATCCAAAAGTGGGGGTATTAACTTGCCTCTGCTTGTTCTATAAAATCTGAGGATACCAAACACAATCTTATTGAAATTCTGCTTTGCATTTTCAATGTGTGCCGGTCACCTGCTCTAATGGGATTCCATCCATTGTCCAGTTGTGGAGATGGGTCCTTCTACTATACCATGTTAGCTCTCACAATGGCAGATAAGAATACTGTAAAAGGATGGCAAGCCATATAGTGGACTTTCTGCGGTGAACACAGAAGTATCCTGATTGAAACAAAAAAAGCTGCTTCTTACCAGAACATGCCCCACCTACTTTAATGTTATTATTCTGTAACCTACCTGTGTGATGGAAACTGCGCTTCCCAGGGTCCTTGCTTTTGGAAAAAGAAAACAGAAAAACACAGATATAGGTTAAGTTCTACAAAAAGTGCTGTCCTCTAAATCTAGATACACATGGTGACTGGGGTGGGAAATACTCTGCATATGCTCAGACACATGCTTTGAGTTTGTTTTCCATATTCCTCTAGCTCAGTCCTTGCATTGCTCTGGAGCAATCAATCAAGCTGCACAACATAAAAAAGTTCACCAGGCAATTTTAAGCAGGTTTAGTACATTTGTTGGAGATGGTTGATGTCTGTTACATAAACCCTCTGGCATTCATATTTTACTTCTTCAGTTTCTCAGTAGCAGGAGCAAACTTACAGACCAGAAATAAATACAGAGATGAACAAGCAGAGAAACCTGCTTATAGCTGTGCCCGCCCTAGGAAACTGAACATGCAAAGAGATGAGGGAAGGTGCTTTGATCTCTCTAGGATGCCTAACTTACAGGAAAGATCAGAGAATCTGGGCAACCCGAGGTCTTTAATGATTGCAGCTAGGGGGACAAAGAAAACCTAAACAAAAGGAGAAGTCCATCTATTTCCAGCAGTAGCAAACAAAACACAGCTTACTAACTTTATAGTTCTGTTTGGAAATTGATATCTCACATCACAGCACCTGTGAAGACAGCTGAGAGTTTATTGAGATTCTTCTGTACAAACTTCACTCACTTTTGTACACATTACTGGAGAAAGTAGATTGCAGCAGCCTTCCCCTTCCCTGCCTGCACCTCACGCATCTCATTGGCCTTTGGAAATCCTCTGTTTGCACATTACTGTGTTCTGTGTCAGGTGGGAGTTGAGAGTTCTCCTTAATTCCCACACACATTGGTGCCCAATTCAGAATTGTGACTGTGGTGCGCATGGAGAAAAGACTTTAGCCCCTGCCCCATTTTCCCAACCTGCAAAGATCCCTGGTGGGGGGGGGGGAGGAAGAAAAAGAAAAAGAGGAGGAGGAGGAGATTGGATTTATACCCCTCCCTTCACTTGGGAATCTCAGAACGGCTTACAAACTCCTTTCCCTTCCCCTCCCCACAACAGACACCCTGTGAGGTAGGTGAGGCTGAGAGAGCTCTTTCAAGAACAGCTCTGACAGAATTATGGCTTGCCCAAGGTATTCCAGCAGCTGCAAGTGGAAGAGTGGGGAATCAAACCCGGTTCTCCTAGATTAGAGTCCACACACTTAACCACTACACCAAACTGGCTCACAGTTGGGGGAAAGTCCATGAGTATACTCATGAATTCCCCAATAGGCCAAATAGTGCCCTTGCAGACATTCTCAGTTCAGGAAAATGTCACCAGGAAGGTAAGACTGAAGCCCAGGATGTGTCACAGCAGTCACCTCACCTACAGCTGATGTCTAGGAACACGCTAACCCACTTGGGGAGCTTCCTCATTATGCCACCTCAATCAGTTGCTTGGATGGCTTGGCCAAAGAACTGCCTCTGGGAAAAGAGTCGAGAAAGGAAACAGAAGAAGATGAAGAGATTGGATTTATATCCTGCCCTTCACTCACTTGGGATCTCAGAGCGGCTTTCAAACTCCTTTCCCTTCCCCTCCCCACAACAGACACCCTGTGAGGTAGGTGGGGCTGAGAGAGCTCTGAGACAACCGTCCTTGAGAGAACAGCTGGTACAGAGCTATGGCTTGCCCAAGGTCATCCAGCAGGTGCAAGTGGAGGCGTGGGGAATCAAACCCGGTTCTCCCAGATTAGAGTCTGCGCACTTAACCACTACACCAGACTGGCTCCAACAGAGGAAAGGAGGGGCAAAAGACAGAAAAGAGTGAAGAATGGACAAAGAAATGGCACCTGCCCCACTTCAGCAGGATTGTGCAGCAGTGTTTCAGACCCCATGCTGTTACTCTACTGGCAACGCTCTATGTCAAGTCATGATGTGTGAAATAGAGCAAGAAATGTTCTGAAAATGTTATCCTTCTCCGTCTTTTGATGTCAACATAGCCAAGAGTAAAATGTTGAACTTTGCTGTGAATATTTGCATATCTCTCCACCCCATTGCTGGCCTTCACCCAACAACACTTGAAATAGGGGAATGGATGGTGGGTGACACTAGGGCAAGGAAACTACATCCCAGGCCCTCGGATGGTAGTGGTGGTTCGTAGGGGTCCTTTCGTGCAGGATTTCGGGGGAGCGCAGCTCCGGGAGTTGGTGCCAGCCCCCCCCCCCCCCCCCGAGTGAGAATGCCTGCTTGTGTCATGGCTGCAGCAAAATGACCCCGTCCCCTGGAAAGGTCCTTGTTCCTCCAACCAGCCTACTGAAGGCTTCAGCCACCACTGAAGCTATCCTCCCAGAATAGTGGTATTTCTTAGGCTTGGATTAGTAGCTGTCCCCTCTCTGCCAGCTCTTTCTTTCTTTCTTTCTTTCTTTCTTTCTTTCTTTCTTTCTTTCTTTCTTTCTTTCTTTCTTTCTTTCTTTCTTTCTTTCTTTCTTTCTTTCTTTCTTTCTTTCTTTCTTTCTTTCTTTCTTTCTTTCTTTCTTGCCTTTCTTTCTTGCCTTCTCTTCTTTCTTGCCTTCTGACATACTTCTGGTGATGTCAGGGGTGTGTGGCATATGCAAATATGTTATGCTAATGAGTTATGCTAATGAGCTCCTGCACCTCTTTTTCTACAAAATGACCCCATGTGGTTCGTGCCACAAGGTATGGGATCTGTGCAGTTTCAGATATGTTTCTATAGTAGTTATGAAATTGTATTTATGTATGGGATTGGCTAGGTGGGTGCCATAACTTTGTACTGGGCCCAGAGAAATGATGATATGGTAGCTAAAAAGGCAAATGCAATTTTGGGCTGTATCAACAGAAGTATAGTGTCCCAATCATGCAAAATGTTGGTATTACTTTGCTCTGGTTAGACCTCACCTAGAGTATTGTGTTCAGTTTTGGGCACCACAATTTAGGAAGGCTACAGACAAGCTGGAACATGTCCAGGGGAGGGCAATGAAGATGTTGAGGGGTCTGGAGACAAGGTTGAAGGAGATGGATATGTTTATCCTGGCGAGGAGATGACTGAGAGGTGATATGATGACCATCTTGAACTACTTAAAGGGCTGCCATATAGAGGATGGTGCAGAGTTGTTTTTTGTTGCCCCAGAGGGTTGGACCAATGGGTTGAAATTGTCAGAAGAGGTTTCGGCTAAACATTAGGATGAACTTTCTGACAGAGTGGTTCCTCAGTGGAACAGGCTTCTTCAGGAGGTGGTGGGTTCTCCTTTTTTGGAGGTTTTAAACAGAGGCTAGATGGCCATCTGACAGCAATGCTGATTCTGTGAACTTAGGCAGATCATGAGAAGGGAGGGCAGGGAGGGTTGCCTCAGTGCTTAGTTCTTGTGGCCCTTTCTCTGCATTTTATTTACTTAATTTATAGTCTGTCTTTCTCACTGAAACTGGATAATTTTTTTAAAAAGTGTAATAAAAACAGAATACTCAATCCAACTTGAATCCAAATGTGTGTAGGAGTGCAGACAGCCTCAGTCTCAACCTGAAATGCAGTATCTACTTTTTAATTTACAAAACAATGCTCTGGTGGTGGGGGTGGGGGTGGTGATAGAAAGTGCCACCAAGTTGCAGCTGACTTATGGTAACCTTGCAGGGTTTTCAAGGCAAAAGAAGAACACAGGTGGTTTGCTGTTGTCTGCCTCTGCTTAGAGACCATGGAATTCCTTGGTGGATTCCCATCCAAGTACTAACCAGGTCTGACCCTGCTCAGGTTCTGTAATTTTACAAGACTGGGCTAGCCTGGGCCATCCAGGTTAAAATCATGCTCCATCTCGTCTCTATCCCCCCTCAGTTTTTTTCTTATGTACCCCACTTTTTCTGTCCTCCTTTCCTTTTTAAAACAAAACAAAACATGACAAAGTATTTAAAATGGTGGTGGTAACACTAGTGGAAATCCCTTCAGGTCAGGACATGATCCACTTTGGAAATCCCGATGCACTTGTTGGAACCCAGTGGATAAACCTGCTGCTCTCCAAGATAATTCCAGAGGGATAGTGATGTTAGTCTATTGTAGTAAAATAAGAGTCTGATGGCATCTTAAAGACTAACAGTAATTATTCCAGCATGAACTTCTCCAGAATGAGAGCTGGAGAGAAAGAAGAAGAAAAAACTAAGAAAAGAGGAGACCTGTAAGCTGAGTCAGTCAGAAAACTGACCAGGAACTGAAGGCAGCCTGTGCCAAGGAGGGACCAACAGCATGCAGGGACTCTTACTTTACCCTGGGCAGTGGATTTAGGGCAGTCCAGCTGGGACTGTCAACCTATTATTTATATATGGCATTTTAGGAAGGAAATGGAACGTTCTCTTTCATAAGAACATAACAGAAGCCAATGGCCCATCGAGTCCAACACTCTGTCACACAATGGCCAAAAACACCAGGTGCCCTCAGGAGGTCCAGCAGTGGAGGCAAGACCCTAGAAGCCCTCCCACTGTTGCCCCCCCCCCCCCCAAGCACCAAGAATACAGAGCATCACTTGCCCCAGACTGAGAGTTCCTATCTATACCTTGTGGCTAATAGCCACTGATGAACCTCTGCTCCGTATGTTTATCCAATTCCCTCTTGAAGCTGTCCATGCTTGTAACCGCCGCCACCTCCTGTGGCAGTGAATTCCACGTGTTAATCACTCTTTGGGCGAAGAAGTACTTCCTTTTATCCCTTCTAACCCGACTGCTCAGTAATTTCATGCCCACGAGTCTTTTATTGTGAGAAAGGGAGAAAAGTACTACTTTTTCTACCTGCTCTATCCCATGCATAATCTTGTAAACCTCGATCATGTTACCCCTCAGTTGTTGTTTCTCCAGGCTAAAGAGCCCCAAGTGCTTTAACCTTTCTTCATAGGGAAAGTGTTCAAACCCTTTTATCCTTCTAGTTGCCCTTTTCTGCACTTTCCTCAATGCTATAATATCCTTTCTGAGGTGTGGTGACCAGAACTGTACACAGTATTTCAAATTAGGCTGCACCATTGATTTATACAGGGGCATTATGATACTGGCTGATCTGTTTTCAGTTCCCTTCCTAATAACCCCCAGCACAGCATTGGCCTTTTTTATTGCAGTCGCATCCTGTCTTGACATTTTCAGTGAGTTATTTACTATAACTTCAAGATCTCTCTCTGGGTCAGTCTCCACCAGTTCGGCCACCATCAATGTGTATTTATAGTTAGGATTTTTGGCCCCAGTGTGCATCCTTTTGCACTTGGCCACACTGAACCCCATTTGCCACACTGACACCCACTTGCCCATCCTCAACAGATCCCTTTGGAGTGCCTCACCATCCTCCCGGGTTCTCACCCCCCTGAACTGATGAGATTACAGGATGCGATCCTGTGGACAGGACCAGGTGACTCCGGTCGTCTCAGATGCGTGAAGGTTACAGTGCCACACTGGGATCTGAGAAACCCAGGTGGGAATCTCCTCTCACGCCATGGAAGCTTGCTGGGTGACCTTGGGCCAGTCAGGCACCCACCACACAGGGTTGTTGTGAGGATAAAACAGAGGAGAAGAGACTGGTGTAAGCTGCTTTGGATCCCCACTGGGGAGACTGGCGGGATAGAGAGAGAGAGATAGATAAATAAATAAATAAATAAATACCCCGACCAGTGGAAAGCTGCCTGCGGGGTTGGGGCTGCCATTTCCCTCTCAGAGGCGCTGGCAACAGGGAGTCCTTCTTCTTCTTCTCCGGGGGGGGGGGTCGGGGGGTCTTCTTCTCCACGGGGCCCCAGCACAACGCCCCAGTTCTTGGCACTGCTAACGAGCGCCCGGGCGCGGCCGTCCCGTTCCGTGGAGGTGCTGGCCAGCCTCGAGCAGATCCCTCTCCGGCAGCGCTGGAAGCGCCCCGGAGGCGGAGGCGCTCTGGCCGGGGCTATAGTAAAGCCACCAGCGGAGCCGGCCTGCTCGTCGGAGAAGGGGCGGCGCTTTGGCGCGCGTGTCCCTGCGGGGGCGGAGACCGCCGGGTCTCGGGCGCTGGAAGTTGCGTGGCTCCTTCGCGGAGGGCGGGAAAAGTAGAAGGCGGCAGGCGCAGCAGGCGCCGTGCCTCGAGGACCGCGGGGCAGGCAGGCAGGAGAGGCTCCCGCCGCGCCAGGAGCGACGCGCTTCCCAAGTTTGTGTGGGGAACGGCGGCGGCGGCGGCTGCTGCTGCGGCTCCGGAGTCCTGGAAAGGGGGCGGGGGGCGCGCGCCTTCCGGAGCTGGTGGCTGTCCAGAGGTGGGTCGGCGCTCGTGCTGTGGGGGAGGAGTGGGTGGGTGCAGGAGAAGCGCGGAGAGGAAGGGAAGGCCGCCGGGCAGGGCCGGCACGGACGGCGGTCAGGACGCCAATTTGCCCAGGGAAATCCCTTTCGGGATTCCAGCATGAGGTGCGGGACGCCTTGCAAAGGGACCCGGGGTGGGTGCTTGATAGAGAAGGGAGTTCTGCCTGGAGCGCCAAACTCCCAGCCAAACTCCTAGAGAACTAGGCGGGGAGGGCGGCAGGCAGGCAGCGGCGCCAGCCTCCAGGTGGGACCTGAGGATCTCCCCGGAATTACAGCTCAGCCTCGCCAGACGACAGAGATCCGTTGTCCTGGAGGAAATGGATGCAGCGGAGGGGGGCTTATGACAAGATGGAATTTAACGCATGGAGAAGTCATGGATTAAATGTAGTAGCGAAACTTGGTTTCTCTGATGAGGTCCCTGTCCTCCCTAGGCTTAATCCCCAAAATTCCAGGAGTTTCCCAACCTGGATCTGGCAACCCTCCCCCAATCCCCCACTGGGGGCCCCGGCCAACCGTAAGCGACCGGCTGGCAAGAAACTTCAACTTCTTCCTGCTTCTAGTGTTCAGGTCGGCTAGGGCAGTTTTGTGCTTAAATTTGAATTCCTTTTTTATCTTAGAAGGCAATTTTAAGTAGCTCAGAATCCCACTCGGGTAGATTCTCTGGAGCTAACTCAAAAGTATTCTCATTTGTTAGGATTGTACTTCTATGCTCCCCTTTTGCAAGCACCATGCAAAGTCTGATTTGCACACACCTAGTTCGTTAGTAATAGTCTGGTTTTCTTACTGAGATTCAAGGTGGATGACACGGTGTAAGATACAATCAGCAGGCTGGGACATCCAACAAACAATGCCATAGGGTTTGGATAGCAGAAGCCAGCCTGGTGTAGTGTTTAAAGTGACAGAGTGGGATTTGGGAAACCAGGTTCAAATCCCCACCCAGCCATGGAAGCTTGGTGGGTGACCTTTGGCCAGTTACACGCTCTCAGTCTAACCTATTTTCCAGGGTTGTTGTGTGGCCAAAATGGAGGAAAGGAGATTAATACAAGTTGGTTTTGGGTACCACAGGAGACAAAGGTGGGAAATAAATATAGTAAATAAATAAAATAAATCTGAGAACAGGCACTGGAAGGATTTTGTCATTCCACCATGAGCTTGGGTAAAATTAGGGAGCCACCTGAATTAGGGAACCACCTGAATTCATGGAATTCAAATAGAACTGGATGTTAGGCTCGCTTTTCAGGGTGCATCCATGCAGACATATGGATAAAAATAATTCCCATGAAGTGGATTTAACTGTAAACATATTAGGCATTAGTTTGTGTGAGATTTGTTCTCCTGTGTACTAGAATCTTGTCTTATCCATCTCAGAGGGTATCTCTGTTATTAAATTAAAATTGGACAAGATTAGAGGGGGAGGGACAGCTCAATTATATGTGATTTTGCTTGAAACAGGTATATACATTTAACTGTTTGTGATGGATACTCCTACACATCTAATGAAGTGAGCTGCTGTGACTCATGAAAACTTATGCTGGAATAAGTGTTGCTGATCTTTAAAGTGCTACTGGGCTCCTCATTCTTTTTTTGTTTTTTTATTTGTTTACATTATTTATAGTTTGCTTTTTTTCCACAGGGACCAAAGGCAGATCACACATTGTGCATCAGTACAATCAACAAAATGGGACATTCAGTAATTAATAATGCATTTTGGTTAGTCTTGTAAGGGATTTAAATGGCAGTGTGTGTCTTGAGTGCAGTTCAGAGGCATATTTGGGGAAAAAAATAAAAGGGAAAAAAGGAAAAGAACAGTCTGTAGCATTCTGTGTTTGAAACCAGAATACGTAAATGAGGTATAAGGGTAGAGAACTCTTATAAAAACTGATTTTAAAAGCATGCACTAATCAAACCGAATTAAAATTTCTAGCAAGGTAGGAAAATCTGTCTGTTATTATTGTTTTTGGTTAAGCCATAAGCAAAGTCCAGTCCTGCCTACCCTTTATACAGATACATGTAACACCCCCACCCCAAACCTCCATTTTTAAGTAAAAGCAGCTATGGAGGGAACCAGGGAAATACTGAAATATTACCCCACTATTTCTCCATTCCAAATTCCTCCCTGCAATAACTACTGCTGAGAATTTGTTAGATATGCTTGTGTAGTTAGGCATGTATCTTACTTTGTATTTTTCTAACATCTGACTTCAGCGTTTTGCTGTGCATTCCATTGTGTCCTGTTTGTATACAAAGGCATGTTTAAGGCATTCAGTATTCAAGATTTTTATTTACCTGTAAAATAGTTGCAGAGAGCTACAGATGGCAATGCTGTGGTGGACAATTGTGTCCATTATTGGAGAGGATTAGAACTGAGACTACTCTCAGCTATCACTTGCATTCCCTGCTGTTTGAATGCAGCCAGATGTCACCCAGATGTGACCTGCAATATTGAAAACATTCACATTTACCTTGGCTTTTCTTATTGTCAAAGCTGGTGGGATATAAATACATCCAAGACTCTAGTCTCATGTCATCTGGAAATTCTGATAACTACTTTTCCCTTTTCATCGGATAAAAACTAAAATCTTTATCTTGGGTCTGACTTTATTTTTTCACATTGCTTCTCGAGGAACTGCTTTGCATGGGTGACAGCAGTCTTTTAAAGAGTGAAACTATATGAAAATTCAACCAAGAGCCAGTATAAGAAAGCCCATTTGTATAACTGAAAATGTACAAATTAATGATACTGTTAATTAACATGGTGATTTTGTAAACTCTAAAGTTTCTGTGGCCAGATACTGGTTATTGCAAGTCTTTTAACAGGAAGCAGCACACATGAGTTATTGTAATGAATAATAAATATGCACAGGAACACCCTACACAGTTGTTCTAATGCACTGGCATAAAACTTGCACATTGTTTGCATGCGAATTACACTGGTGATTGTTCATCTCTGTAATTTCCCTTTGTTAAATGTCTCAAAGGAGCCTATTAGTCCCATAATAGTCCCATAATTAGTCCCTTGGCCTGCTCTTCCAGCAGTCTATCTACGCCTCCTTAACTTAAATATTTCTTTTTCTTTTTACAAGAGCCATGCTTGGTTCTTAGTTGCAGACCCTCAGGCTTGTAAAGGCCATTTGGGGTTTTGGGGTTTTTTTGTAGTCAAGGCACAGCTGGTTTATGGTGACCCCATCAGGTTTCAAGGCAAGAGACATTCAGAGGCGGCTTATCATTTCCTGCCTCCGTTTTGTAACCCTGGACTTCCCTGGTGGTCTCCGATCCAAATACTAACCAGGGCTGACCCTGCTTCGCTTCTGAGATCTGATGAGATCGAGCTAGCCTGGGCTATTCAGGTCAGAACTGTAAATCTCATAAAAGCTAATATATATTCAGGAGAACTGCAAGTGTGCACCAAAATTCTATCGGTATTGTTTCTAGTTTGTTTTGTAGTAATTGTTGCTGTCATTTCACACGGTCATTTCCTTGTGTTCTGTTGGTTACATTTATGGTTGTTTGTTTGCTTTCCACCCAATATAGGAGCAGTTTCCAGAGTTTATAGCACACAGCCTGTGGGATCACATCTGCCAGATATCAGATGGCTGGGATGAAACTGTTCTGTTTGGTAACCAATTAAAGACAAAAAATAAGCTCACTTTTATATTTCGCCATCCCGTCAGGTTGAAATTCTCAGGAATTCTTCTCATTACCCAGGGGATCCTTCTTGCCAGTAAGAGAAAGGGTCCTGGTTTTATAGACTATTAACGTTCTGCATTTCCTAATAAGCACAGATAGGTATTTGGCATCTGAACAAAGGCAGACGAAGCATTGCTGAAGAGGTATAGAGGCTATCCAAGAGATCAGATGGCCTTGAAAAAATGGCAGTGGGAAACGTTGGGAAGGAATCCGTGGGACGTGTTTGGCACCTCGAGAAGGCAGGTAGTGCTGCTGAATGGGCAGTGTTGACCCTTAGGAGCTCTGGCGTTCTTCCACAAATCAGTTGCATACTTGCAACTACAGTAGCAAAGGGAAGTGATGGAGAATCGGTAAAGGCATCGACTCTCAAAATAAATACCGGACGATCTTTCACACATGCTGGATGATGCACTTTCAATCCACTTTCAGTGTACTTTGCAACTGGATTTTACTGCAAAATCTACTTGCAAACAATCACTGAAGTGCATTGAAAGTTATACGTGATCTATAGTACCTTCCCCAGGCTACTAAGAAAAAGAATGTTACAATGACTGTTGGAAATGCAGTTTCTGGATACCTATTAGTGGGATTCTTTTTAAGGACAAGATCAATATATACTCTGCCAGTGGGTCCAAGTGCCTTGTCACTTAGCTGCCTGCTCATTCCACCCCCCCCCTTCCCCCCATCTGACTCCTTTTGTTGAATGGAAAGTGCACGAGCAAGGCACCACAATAATGAGGATGAATTACCTATTCCAATTATTTCTAAAGATCAGTATAATAACTATTAAAGGACATGGTGTATTGAGTTCATGTTCTGAGTAATTATCTACTGACCTCTTGAGAGTCATTTAATGATTGAAATGCTTAAAATACAAACTGTAGGATGTGAACAATGGCTATTTTTATGCAAACACTTTTAAGTAACACTGGGTAAGTAGCTATACAGAATAGTCTATGATTACTTACATTTGCTAAAATGTGGAGTGTAACTAAATTTTGTTCTTTCCCCCCTCAATCAAGACTATATGCAAAAATAATGAATCCGTTTCTGCTGATAAATATTTGATAGCTTTTATTTTAGATGTTAATAGTGTATAATATTTATTAAAAGAGGAACAGTTCTTTTTAAAAATTATAAGGACATATTTTGTTAACGTAATCGCTGGAATTCTGTCTCTCAAGATACAGTCGCCGCCATGTGATTGTGGCAACTTTGTTTGTGGCTCACAAAATGTACACAAGGCAGCCTGAGAGAACCAGCTGAGAAGCAACTTATATGCATTACACATTATATTAATGACCATTTGCTGTACGTACATTGGTTTTGTGCCAGCATTTCTCACAGCACTGTGGCCATATACATGAATACCTGAGAACTATGGTCCTACTGGTGTATACATAGCAATCATGTTTGCCTGTTCAGAAGCATTTTGGAAGTTTCATATGAGTTCAGAGATTACAAATAATAGATAAGACAGAAAGATTGATGGAAGCTGGTGTTCTGCAGATGGGTGCCTTAAATTGAAGAAGAGATTAGGGGCATTGCTCCAGCTGTCTATCTACTTTAACAGCAAGAAATGTGTTTAGAATAAGAGTTCCAGAGATTAATTTTTCTCTGAATATTATTAGGTATTACCCTAGATGTATTTGGTTTATTTCTACTCTGAGATATAAATTGTAAAGCAATTACAATCTGTATAAAGTATGGCTGCGGTCACACTGGCGGCTTGGCACGATATGGTGCCACCTCTAATTGAATTGGTTTAAAGTGTTGCGGGCATATCAGCCACACAGCACACCCTGCTGCGGGTTATCCACAGAGATATCCTGTGGGAAAGCATCCACATTATTGCTGCGCCTCGGCCTCGGAGCGTACCACAAAACCCATCAAATTCATGTGCTTGCATAAGTGTGCATGCACACGCATGTGCACTAATGTGCATAAGCACACATAGACATTTTTTTTTAAAAAAGCCTCTCTAGCAGCAGAATGGATCTGCAGGTTCAGACTGCCAAATCCATTCTGTGCACGCTCCCCCGTGTTCAGACATTCAGCCATGCGCAATGACTGCACAAGGAACCAAAAACACCACTTGTGATGTGGTGCCTTTTTAACCCAGCTCCAAGTTGTCCTATGATGGGAGAGCCAGTTTGGTGTAGTGGTTAAGTGCGCGGACTCTAATCTGGGAGAACCGGGTTTGATTCCCCACTCCTCCACTTGCACCTGGCTGGATGACCTTGGGCAAGCCATAGCTCTGTTCCAGCTGTTCCCTCAAGAACAGCTTGGGAAAGAGCTCTCTCAGCCCCACCTACCTCACAGGGTGTCTGTTGTGGGGAGGGGAAGGAAAAAAGAGTTTGTAAGCCGCTCTGAGACTCCCTTGGGGAGTGGAGGGCGGGGTATAAATCCAATCTCTTCTTCTTCTTCTACGTATGGCTGGGGAACGCCTGACAGAGGTGGCTGTCTGACTGCGCCCATTTGTTCCAGAGGGGAGGACTGTGTCGGGCCAAACTGCCCATGTGATCACAGCGTATGTGTGATTGTCTTATATCATATTAGAAAAACAGATAATTGGAAGTGTTTGTATAGTTATAAACATGGTAATGTAACATATGGCAACATAATGATCAAGGAGACTTGTATAATTTAAGCTTATTAACCCCTAGCTTTATCTTCAGATAGGCTGTATTTTGATTTTGTTTTATGTTTCCTAACCCTTTAAAAACCTTGTTACTTGTTTTGGGGGACAAAACTAGATGGAACATTGAGATCCATGCATGGATCGGAAATCCAGTTTTGGAATAGGGTTGTGGAGCGGAGGAAGAGGTTTAGCTCTCCCTTCCTGAGTAGATTCACTAATTTATTTACTTCTTTTATACCTCACCTTTCTCCTCAGTGAGGACTCAGAGCGGCTTGCATAATTCTCCTTTCCTCCAACTTATCCTTACAACAACAACCCTGTGAGGTAGGTTAGGCTGAGAGAGTGTGACTGGCCCAAGATCATCCAGCAAGCTTCCATGGCAGGGTGGGGATTCGAACGTGGGTCTCCCAGATCCTAGTCTGATACTCCAACCACTTCACCCTGCATTGCTATTATCCCTGAAAGAAAAAGAAGACAGGTTATGTGTTTCTGTTACTTTCCATGGTAAATAGTGCAAAGGAGAGAGAACGGTTGTAATTAGGAACACTCTGGTTGTGACCCAGATCTGTTATGTCAGAAAACCCTCTATCTCCCAGTATAATGCAGTTTGGCGTTCAGTGTTTCCATACATGGAAAGATATGCAAGGATAGTAAGCGTCATTGCAGGAAAAACAATAACCTGGTTAATAAACAGAATTCCTTAGTATAAAATTACTGCCTTCATTATAATGTTTTGTCTCTTTTTCCTTACATGTAGAATGCAGGAACTGGTATAAGAGAGTAACTTGGCAACAGCACACCATTTGGGGAAGGCTTTTGGGGTTTGGAGGAAGAGAGGAGAGACCACTCCTGTGCAGTTTCGAAAGATGCCGTCTTCATTGTAATGCATAATTTACATTAGTCTTCAGATTCTTGGCATCCTCTGTTCAGCACTGACGGCCAGTTGCAGAGAAAGCGATATCTTGCAGCACATTGTTTGATGCCAACAGCTGGTCTGTCATGACTGGTGTATGTGTAACAATAGCAAGATAGCCATCTTCAGACAGCAATAAACCTGAAAATAAGGTTCTTCATCTCGCTATGATGTCAGAAATGAACGCCAGCTGGACATTCAGCCTGAACACATCTACAGATGAGCTGGGAACTGGCCTGTCTAGGACGGGGCACACCGTTGTGGCCGTTTTTCTTGGGCTAATACTGGTCTTTGGCTTTTGGAACAACTTGATCGTCCTCATTCTCTTCTGCAAGTTTAAAGCTCTCCGTAACCCTGTGAACATGATGCTGCTTAACATCAGTCTTAGCGACATGCTGGTCTGTATCACTGGCACCACCATCAGTTTTGCATCCAACATCTATGGCAAATGGCTTGGAGGGGAATACGGCTGTAGATGGTACGGCTTTGTCAATTCCTGTTTCGGTAAGAGTTCAACATTTAAAAAAAATTCACTGCTGTTGTAATACTGATGCTTTATTTAATGTTATAATACTTCCTGGAATGGTATTCTATGAAGACGTTCGTTGGTTCAATTAACAGTGCAGTCCGAAGTAAAGTTGTACTGTTCCAAATTCATTGAGGTCAGTATGCTTAGGAGGACATAACTTTGTTTAGGATTTGCACTGTAAGCTGAACTAGATACGTGCTGGCAGTCCCAGACCTGGGAGATGATTTTCCCCTCTGCCCAAGTTCCAGTTGTACGTTTGCTGCACTATGAGGGAAGGGGGCTGAGGGCAGTGTGATGCAGAGTCAAAACTAAATGCAGAAGAATATGCAAAACTAAACTCATTGAGACCATTGAAACAATGCTCTCGACCAGCCCGTTGTTGGCTGAATTATTTTTTTAAAGAAAATCTTGAGCTGAACAGAATTGTGCTTTGCAGTTAAGCAGTTGGATGACCACTTCTTTGCTGTTTCACAGGTTACTGTACTTTATGTAACCCTTTTCCGTCAAGCAACAGACTTTTGTCTGATTGTGTAAATCTGTTAATGCATTGCTCCCAAATTACATGTTGCTCCCTTTGGTTTTGCTGCGTGCCTTGGACTTTATATATTGTTTTGGATTAAAGTGGGGCAAACATTCAGCTGTATGAGGTTGTTCTTTGCACTAATGAGTTGGAGAGGCAAACCAGCCTTGTGCTAGAAATGATGGTATTCTCTTAGAACTTCTAACAGCTTCATTCATACCTTGGTAAGGCACAGGGAAGCCACGTTTGTCCAATGCCAAAACCTGTCTTCTCTTTACATATGATTAAGACTTTAATTCTGTAAAATTAATGCATACGCTGTAGAAATAAGCAAAGGAAACTGCCATAGAAACATCCAGGATCCTTTCTTCATAAATAATGAATTTCTTTAAGATGATACGGTCTTGTTGACTTTATTGTCAATGACTTTATTGTCATGAGAGCCAGTTTGGTGTAGTGGTTAAAAACACAGACTCCAATCTGGGAGAACTGGATTTGATTCCCCACTCCTTCACGTGCAGCTGCTGGTGTGATTTTGGGTCAGTTACAAGTTCTTTCAGAGTTGTTCTCAAAAGAGCAGTTCTCGAAAGAACTCTCTCAGCCCCACCTACCTCACGGGTGTCTGTTGCGGGGAGGGGAAGGGAAAGGAGATTGTAAGCCACTCTGAGACTCTGAGTGAAGGGTGGGGTATAAATCTATTCTCCTCTTCTTCCTCCTCCTCCTTTTCCATCCATTTTAAAAAGAACTTCTCAAACACCAGGAAGAAAGCCAGAGAAAGAGAAAATTTATTCTTTCCCTATGAAATAAGAGAGATGGAAATATTAGAATGCCAAAATGTGAGAGAGGTGAAAGAAGAGAACGTAGATATGTTTTTCATAGATTGAGAAAGTGTAGAATTAATTCGATAAAACAGCAAAACTAATCTGCCACTATTTTACTTAGAAGTACAAGCAACCAAATTCTTGCTGCCAAACAGATGAAAAACTTGAACACTTTTATTATATATTTGGAGATTTTATTTTGGGCTTTTTGCCCAAAGGGGTACAAAGTAACTTACAGTACAGTAATGAAATGCAATTTAACAAGCAGTTTAAACAAACAATACAATTGAAAAAGGGAGAAACCCCCCCCCCCAAGAAAACAAACCCATCCTTGGCTGGTTATGACCACTGGGCATAAAATATATAGCTGGCATAAAATGGTAAAAATAATGCAAGCATCATGTTCCCTTCAGAAAATGGAAATGAAAGAAATGAAGAAACTTACAGTGTCACCTTAAGAAAGCAAAAAGAAGTGAAAATGGACATATACATTCCTAAAAATAGCCATGGGTGGGGGGAGTAGACCCTGATTTAAATTGGAACTAGGGGGAGGGAAATTAATTCTGTCCCATGCCTTTTTTTTTGTGCCATCAAGTCACAGCCAGCTGATGGTGACCCCCGTAGGGTTTTCAAGGCAGCAGATGTTCAGAGGTGGTTTACCATGGCCAGCATTTGCATAATGACCCTGAGATTCCTTAGTGGTCTTCCATCCAAGTAATAACAGTGGTTGACCCTGCTTAGCTTATGAGATCTGGCAAGATTGGGCTATCCCGGGCTATCCCATGCCATTACCTGATCAAAGGTAAAGGCTTCCCTTGCTTGAAAGCCAGTCAACTTCGACTCTCGGGGGCAGTGCTCATCTCCGTTTCCAAGCCACATGTGGTCATGTGGCCGGGATGACTAAATGCTGAGGTGCCCATTAATACTTGTATTTGTCATAGAGGGGCCGATTTCTCTAGGGGACATGATGCAGAGGGGGGAAGATACAGTGTCCTCCTGATCAGAGGTATACCTTACTTAGTCCATTGAGAGTTACACCCTACTTGGAGTTACACCCTTAGTCCATTGAAGTCAGTGGTTTAGAAGAACGTAGCTGTCTTTAGGATTATTGTCTCTCACAGATTTCCTCTGTAATGTATAGCCTGGCCTTTAGCATCTTTAAAGTGGAATCTTATATAGACTTATTCTAGTCTTCTAAGCCCGTTGATTTCAGTGGGCTTAGACTGGAGTAATTCTACATAGGATTGCTCTGTTACTTTATTGGTATGGCTGGTGAAAGACTGTTTCTTCTAACCTTAATTAGATTCTTTTGTTTTGATTTAGAGAATCTTACTTGTTTACATCAATGTTTTCCAAAATAATATAAAATGGGGTGGATCATTGCTGCAGGTGAAGTGGCCTTGGAGAATCATTAAACGACTTGTGAATCAGTAAACAAGAGCATTTGTTGATTCATTGACCACACCACAATTACATAATTAATAATCAATAAATAACTTCCTAGTTATCCATTGTTTTTGTCTGTGTGTGATTAAAAATAACTTTTCACTAAAAAGAGAAGATACTTGCTATCAGCTGAGTGAAAATGTTGGTATTACTGTTTCTGTTCCCGTTTCTTTTACTTCCCATTTAATGAATTAAGACTGTTGGCAGCTCCCTGTCTACACATATGGAATCAGCAGAGATGTTTAACTTGGAGGATGTTTAATATGAGCTAGAAGGAACTTTGGGGTAAAACAGCCTCTTCCTGTTCCAGCTTTTGTTGATAAGTTCTTTCTTTTCTTGGTTCCCTGCGTTGAATAGGTTTGGGCAGGGGTAGTATTCTTTTAAAAACAAAAAAGTATGATGAGAATGTAATTAGCTTAATAAAGCTTTGTATTTATATAGTGCTTTCTAAGGGACAATATAAATATTGTGCACCTTATTTAATTACTTATATCCCACTGAGCTCTCCAGAGGGGTCCCAAATGTGACTTACAGTACAAAAACCAACACACAAAAAATGCAACAGAAACAGGAGAAGGGTGGGAGGCTTCCAAGTGAAAAGTAGGTCAGCCTCTTTCTTTTAGGAGCACTGCGCATTGCTAGTGAGGCTTTTGAAGTAGTGGCATTCAATATGAGTGACACCTTGTCTTTTAGTACTGCTAATAGCAGCTGTTTTACAGTCCTGCTGTGAACAAAAGTGAACATTGAATTTGGAATCTGAGTATTCTAGAATTATATATAATATCCTGCAGTGAGAAGCATAGTGACATGCCACTTACGATGCCCACTTCCCTCCCTCAGAGGCAAGATTTTCTGTCTGTTATTCTTTCCCTTTTGTGACTGAGCCACCGTAGTTGTTTGTTTTCTTCTTTCCATAAGAATGCTGGCTGTCCCACCCTGCCACAGTATAATATTTTGGCTGTTTGCTCAACCCAGGAACCTGCGGGAAGGAATGGGAGCCCCCTTTAACTTACATGACTTAAATGGCACTTGAGAAGTTTTTATATTTCAAATTAACAAAATATTTTATTCAACATAAGAGGAGAAAGTTCGTGAAATTTCTGAGGTAAAACCAGTACATGCACAGACTTCAGCTCTTATGTTTCAGGCTAATGAGAGTTTAAGCTTTTCACAGTGACTTAAATCTTTATGTTGCAAGGCTTTTGTTCCAGTGTTTTTCCCAAACACTCCAGTACACTTTCTCTGAGTATTCGTTGACTCTTTTGGTTTCCATAAGGCTGGTACACTCTTTCCAGTACCCAAACCTCTTCTCTTGAAACACCAGTATTCATTTTGAGTTTTTAACTGACTCTTAAGGTCTCCAAAGGCAGTTTCTAACCACACCAGACCAGGGATCTCTGCACTCTTCAGAAATAACTCCCTGTTTGACTGGGTAGGGAATCTTCTCTCTCTATAGAAGATCTATCCCCTTTCCTTGACCCAAATGAGAGACTTTGCCTACTTCCCAAACTTCCTTGCCAACTTCCCCCCCCAGTTCTCCTGTCTGTGTTAAATTGCTCTCAGATTCCGAATTCCGAAACTGTCAGTACTCAACTCTTCTCAGCTAGGGCTGAAATCAGACTGAATCCTCCTCAGCAACCAGTTCAGAAGTTTTGCTCTGCTGAACTGATGCCAACCAATCAAATTGCCTGGAGCAGTCTGTCACTCAAGGCTCTCTGGTTCTGTGAAGAATTAACCCTTCACAGTCCTTCAGCTGTTTACACAGCACTTCTAAGCTTTTAAAAGTATGAAGCATAATAATAGGATAAAAGCATGAAAATGTTTTCCTCCAAAATGTAGACAGTCATACAGTACTTTTTGTATATAATCAGAAAATAGACCTCCTATATCCTGAAGAATATAGACTGGATTCCAATGTTTTCTAGTAATATTTATTGGAATAAATCACATATATTGGGTTAATTATATAATTTCTTTCCATATCAGCAATCCTCAGCCACTAGAAAGGGATGATTCAGGCATGCAAGGAACCACTTCCATCAGCTATTTGTCCCAGAACTTTCAAACTGAAGCTCTTTGGTGTAATGGTTAAGAGTGGTGAACTCTTATCTTGGAGAAGCGGGTTTGATTCCCCACTCCTCCTCCACATGCAGCCAGCTGGGTGACCTTGGGTCAGTCACAGTTCTCTCAGAGCTGTTCTCTCAAGAAGAGTTCTTTTCAGAGCTCTCTCAGCCCCACCTACCTAACAGAGTGTCTGCTGAGGGGAGAGGAAGGGAAGGAGATTTTAAGCTACTCTGAGACCCTGAGTGAAGGTCAGGGTATAAGTCCATCTTCCTCCTCCTTCCTCCTCTTCTTTCCTCCTCCTCCTCCATCCATTTTAAAAAGAAGTTCTCAGACACCAGGAAGAAAGCCAGAGAAAGAGAAAATTTATTCTTTCCCCATGAAATAAGAGAGATGGAAATATTAGAATGCCAAAATGTGAGAGAGGTGAAAGAAGAGAATGTAGATATGTTTTTCATGGATTGAGAAAGTGTAGAACTAATTTGATAAAACAACAAACTGAAGCTCTCTGGTGTAATGGTTAAGAGTGGTGGACTTTAATCTGGAGAACCGGGTTTGATTCCCCATTCCTCCATATACAGCCAGCTGGGTGACCTTGGGTCAGTTGCAGTTCTCTCAGAGCTCTCTGAGCTCCACCTGCCTCACAGGGTGCCTGTTGTGAGGAGAGGAAGGGAAAGAGATTGTTAGCCACTCTGAGTGAAGGGCAGGGTATAAATACAACTCTTCTTTGTACCTCCTAGAAGTTTCAGTTTTCAGATGCCAAGGTTAAGCAATGATATAAAGGGAATATAAGTTTAGCTTTTTATCCTCCCATTAATAATATATAGGGGATATTGTCTTAATGGTCCCCAGACTTTTTCAGCCCGTGGGCACCTTTGGAATTCTGACATGGTCAAACCCACAAAATGCTTGCCATAGGAGGCAGAGCCAACCACAAAATGTCGGAGAGTGAGATTAGAGCTCAACTCTATGAATAACACTTCAGGCAGAAGCTCTCCTTAAAGCGAACATACTGTGTAAAAATATTTCCTTGCATAAAAATACTTCCTTACATACATTTGTCTTCAGACACGCAGTGAAGGTCCGTGTGTTGCAGCAGCTGTTGCTGAAAGCAATGTTCTTTTGAATCTGCTCAACCAATCAGAAGTCCTGCTGGGCAAAAGCCCCCCTGACCACCTGGCCACACTGACTTTCTAAAAACACTTGGCGGGCACCAGGAAAGGGGTCAGTGAGTGCCCCGTTGCCCACAGGCATCCTGTTGGGGACACCTCTCTTAAGTCATAGTGGAAAAATAACAACAATCATCATGATTTTATTTGTTTGAATATTTATATCCCAGTTTTCTCCCCAGTAAGACCCAAAGCAGCTTACAAAAAATACAGTGGAACCAAACAAAAGAGGAAAAGGCCTTTGAATGCAGAGCCCCCTCCCCACACTAGAAGATCTTGTTCTAGGCTGTAACCCTCAGTTGAAGAGCTTGGACTTCAGACCAAGACCCCTTTAGCTCACCCGCAAGGGCTCATCCCGCTGTGTATGCCCAGGCTTTAAGTACTTGTAGAAGAAGAGAGACAAACTCAGTCAGAGCTTACTCCGCTAACCAGCTAGCATCGTCTTTCTCAATTGCTTCCCTTCCAGGGATTCCAGTGTGATTCTGTTTACTGTCCTGAATAGGAATTATTTCCCTTGTGACAGATCCTAGCACTTTTGCAGACGTTGCTTGAATGAGAATAGTTTTGAGGTTGTCAAAGGGTTCGGAAGGAAGTTAGGCAAAACAGAAATTAATACACCGTTTTGTGCTGGCAATTAATTCAGACATTGAACATGTCCCTTGACATTTTAATCATGCACGAAGTGGTATTTAGCTTTCTGTACTGTGTGAAATACGTGCTGACTTCTTCTGTGCTTTTTTTTTTTTTTTGCTGCCTGTTGCAGGTATTGTGTCCTTGATCTCACTGGCCGTTCTGTCTTACGAACGTTACAGCACACTCACACTCAGCAATAAACGTGGCTCTGATTATCGAAAGGTCCTGCTAGGAGTTGGTGGCTCCTGGTTCTATTCTCTGATTTGGACTGTACCGCCTCTCTTTGGCTGGAGCAGCTATGGGACTGAAGGGGCGGGCACCAGCTGTTCAGTTCAGTGGAGCTCTGAATCACTAGAGTCGGTATCCTACATCATCTGCCTCTTCTTATTCTGCTTGGTCATCCCAGTAATGGTCATGATATACAGTTATGGACGCCTCTTTTATGCTGTCAAAAGAGTAAGTGATGCCACAAGATTATTGCATGCTGTATACTGATATGGAATGCTATCTCTAAGAAAATGTGTGTTACTTGCTCTCAACAGTATATGTGTATACTACTACGTACACTTAACTTGGGAATAACTTAATGACCCCTAATTGTCAGTTCAATCCTAAAAACACTTTCCTGGGAGTAAACCCCATTGAATCGAAGTCAGAGTCGACCTGTCTAGGATCGCTTTTTGTATTTGCTACACTTAATTAATTGAAAATTGACACGCTGCCTTTCCAAGTTTGTTCAAAGTGTCTAAACTTATTTTAACCCATAGTATTTTTCAGGACTGACAGGCAGAGATAAATTGAATTATCGTATGGTGTTGTGTGTGGAATAGCCAGGAGATTCCCCCGGGGGGATTGTTTGGCTGCTGAAGCTGTAGCTCTTTTTTGACACCACTAGGTGGCAAGCTGTGCTTATTTTTAGGCTGAGAGTGCTGTGACTTGCCTAAGGTTACCCAGCTAACTTCAAGTGGGGAATCGAACCCAGTTCTCCAGATTAGAATCTGCCACTCTTAACCACTACCCCAAACTGGCTGTCTGCAGGCAGAGATTGATATTCGTGACACTTGTGCTATAGGATCCCTCTAAACCCTGCCTTGTCCGTGCTATTTAATATCTTTACAAAACCCCTGGAAAAAGGTTGTTCATGGATATGGAGTAAAGCATCATCCACATGCAGATGACATGCAACTCTGTCTCTCCTTTTCAAGAAACTCTAGGAGACATAGAGGCTATGACTGGGTGTTGGCATTTGTAGTGTTCTAGATGAAGTCCAGTAAACTAAAGCTCAGTTGAGAGGGGGAACTGCTGTTGGAGAATAACTGCAGAACCCCATCAATTTGTCACAAGAAAATTGATGAAGCAATTGCTTGTTTGATCAGAGATGTTACAGTTTTCATGATGTGCTTGTCACAGCCTTAACTCATGTTGGGTTCATGTTGTAGAATAAAGTAATTGACATATTTCAGACTCTGTACTGCTCGAGTGATGGTAACTTCTGAAAGATTACATTGGAGGCTCTTTGCATAGTATTGCTGTTGCCCATTGGAAGTAATGTAGGTTTTCGAGAAGAATTAGGTCTGGATGCGGGTAATGTGGAGCTGGAATCTTTATCTAAAGCCCATGGTAATCACAGCTCTGGTCAGGTTCCCAGGGGCAGAGATGATTTTGATGCTCTGGGCAAAAGTCAAAGATGCCCTCCAGAATCACTGCCTGTATGCCCCTCTGAGAACAGGTGAGGGATGCTGTCAGAAGCTGGCTACCTGAGCCTTGGGCATGGCAGGTGCAAGTAGCCACTGCCCAAACCCCAGATGGGGTGGACTCATGGCTGTCACTGTGAGAGGGTGGAACTGAGCCCTGAACAGGTTGGGAATGAATGGTACTGCTTTTCTGCTTTTCTTCCCTGCATTAGGAGTGTGTAGGTGGGTGGTTGCCCTTTCAGCAAGGGGCACGGAGCAGCTGCCCATTGACTAAGACGCACCCTAGCAGCTTCCTGAAATATGTTATCATTGAGGTCCCTAAGTGTAAGAGAAGAAGGAGACAGCAATTGGATGCACTGAATTCCTGATCTTACGCATATGCTTACTTTGGTTAAGTAGACTTAAGCAGTGTTAGTTCTTCATGTCTTTTTCTCAAGGGAAACTGAAGTTCTTTCATGATCTAATTTGTGTACTGAGCATGGTTTACCAGAAAAGTTAGGTTAACAAATCTGTGAAAGAATGCCTCTGTAGTGTAATCACTATATTAATTTGGATTACATTCTAAACTCTTGGTTAACTGTGATATCATGAAAGGAAACTGGGAAGAATATATTAAGATGAATACTTATTTATTTATTTTGCTCATCTTTGGCATATGAGGTGTCCAACTGATTTCATTTTTGTATAGCTTTGGGAAAAATAGTATCAATAAACAACACTCATCAGTTGTTCTGGATCATGACTTTTGTATGTTGAATTAAACAGATTAGCATAGCAATCAGGAAAGCATAGAAGGTCACGGAAGCTCAAAGAGATTGTATGATTACATTTTATACGTATTTGAAATGAAATACATCTAAAGCTCTCACCGCCTACTTTATTTTCTATTTGCATTGCAATTAACCTTCTGGGAAGATAACTCTGGAAGAAAAACCAGGCTATTAGAAAAGTAGTTTTAAAAGTTCAGATTACTACTGCTTGGGCTTTGATATTAAGCCTTGCTTTATAAGGTCTCAGAGAAAAAAGAAACAATTGCATTTTATTTTCAAGTTTTGATGTCATCACTCCAACCCCCTAGCCTTCTGCTAATGTGAGAAGCATAATCAATCTATATATCTAATTCTCAACAGTCCCCCTTACATGCAGATATTTATTTCTGCAGATAGAGGGCATACTCTCCCCGAACAGGTTTTTCTACAGACTTGGGACTCCGTGGGTCTGCAGAAAAATCCAAAAAGATTAAAAAAACACTCATGGAGGGTTGAATCCCCTCCAATACCTTTTGAAATGGCCACCACCAGGATCTACTCCAGGCCCCACAGCATCAACAGTGAGAGATAGATTGGCTGATAGCCGGAGGGCGGGGGAAGCAAAAAACAGAACTGGATGTGGAATTGGAGAGGATTCCTCCTGTAGTATGAATGGCTAAATAGCAGGGGGGGTTGAAGCCAGGCCTGGGACTAGGATTGCCCACTCAAAGATGCAGAATTCCTGGATATTCTGTGGTGAAGTCTGAGGACATTATTGAGAATGTTGCTGCACAATGTCCCTGTTTGGGGGCAGGGCTTGCCCCACTGGCCAGCGGTGGGCAAAAGCTCCCCCCCAAATGGGGGAAGCCCATGCCAGGACGAGAGATGTGGCAACCCTAAGCAAGCAGGTTTGGAAAAGATCAGAAAAAAACAGGGAGAACCCTGTGGGGAAGCAGGGAAAACCCAGTTCCCAATAGCATTGAACCCTGGGCAAATAGCATGTGTGGAAATGGCTGCTGTATCATTATTTCAGTTTGGTTAAGTTGCAAATAACTCCCATACAATTGGGCTATCTGTTTCTATATATTTGATGCAGCTGTATTTCATAATGTTTCATACAACTGGGCTGTTTCTGCACATTTTGGAAATCCTTATCTATAATTCGGCTAGAAAGCTCGCTTGGTCTTTTTTTTTAAAAAAAGCTTTGAATCCTATCTCATCCTAACTGTAAGCGTGTCCTTTAAAGGTTAAATCCCATTGTAAAAGGTCAAATGCTAAGACACTGGTCTGATGTTTTCCAGAAGTATGTCTCGTATTTGCATCTATGGACATATTGTTGGCAAAAAATTATGTAGGCAGTTGTCCTCTGAGGCAAATACATGTACAACATCAAACCTATGTTCTGTTCCGTCACACTGACATGTTTGCTAAAATGTTCTTCATCGTTTGACGGAGCTATGATACTCTGCGTTACTGGTAGGCCTGAATTTTCTTCCCAAATCAAGGTCTGGCTCAACTTAGATCAACAGAATATTAATTTATGAATACTATAAGGCTTTCATTGATTGCTAATAAAGCTTTGATCTTCCCTATACATTAAAAAACAGGGTGAAAGACCCAGTGCAGTCAAGTTCTTATAATAATAATAATAATAATAATAAAATGACTAATAACCAGTCATTAAATTATAAAGAAGATTTGTAAAAGACATCTGATCAGTAAGATGGCTTCTGAATTTAAAAACTGCTAGCCAAACCAAGTTTAAAGATGAAAGAAGACCAGCTTCCAGTTTGGGAGTCGTGGAGGGGATGCACCAAGGAACTTTAAAAATAGTGCTCAAAAATTTAAATTGTACTGAATCAGTACAAGAACCAGCTGCTTATGCCCATGCTGGAGTTTCTTATTTAATACTTAAGGGTTAAAAATTTGCCCAGTAGAGACTCACAAAGTACAAAATGTGCTCTAACATTTCCATGATAAAATTTTGATACACGAGGACCCTGCTAGAATCAGAATGAGACTGCTTTGTTCATGTTTTAGGATTTGATGTGGATCTGACTTTCACTCTGCAGCATTTGTGGGCTAGGAAACATGAATTCCATGGACTGGGGGGAAGATCTTCAGGAAAGAAAGCACCTCATTGTACCACAAATTTCCCGCAGAAATGCATTTGCTTCTCTGCTGAATAGTATCTGTTACTGCAGATTTCTCAAACTATTTGAGTTAGCCCCTGATAATTTTTTAAAAATCACAAACACATTTTCCTTTTTCAGTCATTTTGTTGTTGTGGTTTGGAGACCTGTAAACCTTTCCCCTCCTTCTGTCAAGCAGAATCCAGGGATGGCTTGCTAGAGGCAACATACATCTACGAAAGCCTCTGTTCCCCACAGAGGGGAAGCTGAATCCAGAAGTGTAAGGAAGGATTGTAAAATTCATGTGTTTTAGATGCGACATGCCTTGTCTAATCCCACTTGGCAACCAATTTCTTGCTGGAATGAGAAAACTATAAAGAACATCGGTGCTCCTTGAGCATGGTTGGATGAATGTGTTGTGACAGGATCTTCAGCACTGGGACATCGCAGCACTTTGTGTCTCCCTGGGGATACATAAAACAAGTTTATTTGTGGGAGAAATTGATTTTTCTATTTTGCTTTTAAGGCAAATGCAATACTCTCAGTGGGTCTAAAGGGAATTGCACCTTTGCAATACAGTCTTGCAAGCTTTGGTCCTAAGAGGATCTGTGGTGCTGTTGCTCCTCGCTCTTGAATGCTGATGAGCAATCCAGAAGCTAAAGTGAAGCCTGTTTGAATCCAGTTGTCCTCTCTGCCCCATAGTTTCTAGGTCTTCATATGTAACTACCTTACCCATTCATTTCTATTGGCAAGGACCGGTTCTGAACTATGCTCAAAAGTCTGCACATAAGTAAACAGAGTTGTTTCATAAGCTCAGCTTCCCATCAGCCTAGAAAGCCAACACCATTACAATTAGAGTGCAACTATGAATTATTGTGGTGACAATTTTTTTTTAGACACAATATCTTTCGCTCTCCACATCTTCCTTATGGTTAGTGAAAGGCTTTACTTTTGTGTTGTGTAGAATAGTTCAGAAAGAACCACAGTTAAGAGATTCTGAAATGAATGACTGCTGAAATGGCTTCCGGGGGCATTACTCACCCTGTTGCAGGGCAGGTACACTGAGTACTTCATGTACTGCTACACAGTGGGGCTAAAAGCACCCCTTCCGGCTGCTTTGCTTGGGAAAACAGTGCAGGGTGAAAGACTGGAGCCCCTCCTTTCCCAACAGGGCTCACAATAGGGAGGGCTGCCAGCAATGTTCCCTCTAATCCCCCCCCCCTAAGTGGAGCAGTTCACATCCTGAGCAGAATATAACTGCTGTAATCTTAAAATGGGCAATGGGCACTGTAAGCATAGGCATAATCTTCGGGGGGGGGGGGCTGTGGAGCGCAAGTCCCTCCCCCCGAACATTTCCAGATGGTGCTGAGCCTCCCCTGGGGGCAGGTTCCAGCCCATTTTGAAAGCAAGGGTTTTTCCCCTCCACTTTCCGAGATTATGTTTGGAGGCTGGGTTGGGACTGGGAGGGAGAGAAGTCACAGCGGGGGCTTGCTTCCCCCTGGAAGCTAACCTCCACCCCCCAGCAGCCCTCAGTTCAGCCTAGAGGAGCTGGAAGGCTGCACATGGAGACTGACTTTGCTGCTTTCCCGCGCTGCGTGCGTGCACAGAACAAGGTAAGGAAGTGTGCTTGTCCAGGAAAGCTAAGCCTCGATTCCTTCTCACAGTTTCCTGTGGCTCTTTTAATTCCCTATGTTAGTGAACTCCCCCCCCCTTCCCCCACTGACAATTTAGCTACCACTTTCTTGCAGACTTTCTCCCCCGCTCTTTCTTTAGAAATGCAAGCTACCATGTGCTTTTCAACTTTTGCATTTCTGAGAAGGGAGCTTGCCTAGGTAAAGTTTTTGGTAGAAACTGAGGGAGATTTTTTTTTTTAAGCCTGAGTGCTGTTAACTTAATGAAAACATTTCTTTCTGCAGCGACTGGCTCCTCAGTTTTCAAGGATACCACTAATCCCCGTAGCTGGGATTGTTGCAGTCTATTGATGCTCTCTTCATTTTAACAGCAGGAAATCAAAACAGACGAAGATAGGGTTTATTTATTTACTGTCCTCTGTGGTACAAGCACAGTGGCTGTTGCCATTAATAGGTAGTAAAGGAGTTAAAGATCCCACTCTGGGTCTTATGGTGCACATTGATTACTGCCCTGATTTTGCATTTTATAAAGGGCTAAAGAGGCTTGTTTTGCCACTTCGTGTTGCATAGTTAGGAGGTGCAATCCTGATCAGATCTACTCAGAAGTAAGTCCCATTTTAATAAGTGGAGCTTATTCCTAAGAAAGTGTTCTTGGGATTGCAGTTGGACTCCAGTCCATGTTAGTAGTATATAGAAACAGGAAATGGTAGTTATTTTGGATTCTGAATAAAAATGTCTTAGCTTGTGTGTGATGTAAAAGCCATTTTGGTCCAGGAGACAGAAAGCTGCTCCATGACTTGGGAGAGAGGAATTCAAGTATTATGCTAGTAAACTTGGAATAGCTTTAGGATGCATATATTTTCATACATCCAGCCCTTTTTTTGTAGAAAAAGCCCAGCAGGAACTCATTAGCATAATAGGCCCCACCCAACAGCGGAAACTCATTAGTGTATTAGGCCACACCCCTGACAGTGCAATTCATTAGCATATTAGGCAGAGGGGCTGGGAAAGCACAGGATAGGCATAGGGAGGCAAAGAAAGGAATTTTCAGTGTGCCTGGGTTCCCTGCCTGCCCTTTTCCAGCTGGGACATGACAGCTAGAGAGGGGAAGGTAGAGAGAGGCTTTTCCTTGTCAATTTCACTCTCAGCTGACCCACAGGGAGTGAAATTGACAAGGAAATCCCCATGGGCTCCCCAGAGGGAGAGAGAGCAATTTAACATGCCGCCTCTCCCTCTTGTGTGTAACGTGGGGAGGGCAGTGTGCTGTGTAGCCGTGCATGCCAGTGGTTTTGGTTGTAGGCGTGGCCAACTCAGGAGCCAGCCGGAACTCCGTTCCTGTGTGTTCCTGCCCAAAAATAGCCCTACATACATCTGCAGATTTATGAATGTGTGTTGCGTCTGCTTTTTCTCTTCCACTGCAGTGTCTGAAGACAATCTCTTGCAGGATTGATGCACACTGTTGAGGTGCTTCTACTGTACGTTCATTTCTCTCACTCAAGAATAGAAAGGCAAAAAGTTTAAGCACTTTTCCTTTTGTTTATCTGTGCTTTTTGTGTTAGCCCAAATAGTATGTAAACTTTTCCTACCAGTAGGAATAATGTTGAACTGTTTCACAGTGTTACACACAATAGAGAAATGAAGTAATTTTCAGAGTTATAGTGCTATATAAATATGTTGCAGTGGTGTAAGCGATAACTTTCTTCAAGTTCTGCCACTGTGGCAGACCTAATTTAGTGAAGCATGTTACCTCCAAGGGACCAGAGCCTGGAATTTAGATGTAATCACTGATAGTCTTGCAGAACTGAACATAAGAACAGCCAATGTTCGATCAGGTCAATGGCCCATTCAGTCCAACACTCTGTGTCACACGGTGGCCAAAAATACCAGATGCTATCAGGAGGTCCGCCAGTGGGGCCAGGACACTAGAAGCCCTCCCACTGTTGCCCCCCCGCCCCCAAGTACAATTTACAGAGTTATAGTACTATATAAATATGTTGCAGTGGTGTAAGCGATAACTTTCTTCAAGTTCTGCCACTGTGGCAGACCTAATTTAGTGAAGCATGTTACCTCCAAAGGACCAGAGCCTGGAATTTAGATGTAATCACTGATAGTCTTGCAGAACTGAACATAAGAACAGCCAATGTTCGATCAGGTCAATGGCCCATTCAGTCCAACACTCTGTGTCACACGGTGGCCAAAAATACCAGATGCTATCAGGAGGTCCACCAGTGGGGCCAGGACACTAGAAGCCCTCCCACTGTTGCCCCCCCAAGTACAAAGAATACAGAGCCTCACTTGCCCCAGACTGAGAGTTCCTATCTGTACCTTGTGGCTAATAGCCACTTATGGACCTCTGCTCCATATCTATATTCTAAGGTCTACCCATAAAGTGGAAAGGGCTGGGTAGACCTGGCCTCCAGAGGTCTACCCACCGATTTCACCTCCCTGCCCCCAGTTTTCCTGGCAAGGCCCGTGCGCCTCAGAGGTGCAGGGCCTGCCGATTTCTCTCCCCCCGCCCCCCACCCACCCGCCAGTGAAGGCGAGGCCCGGGGGCTTCCAGCTGGGCCTCGTCAGCTCCCCCCCAGCTCTTTCCCCCGACCCCCAGCGATGGCGAGGCCTGGCAAGGGCTTCTCCACCTGCCGCTGCCACCAACCAGCAGCAGCAGCAGCCGTGGAGCCAAGGTAAGTGCGTTTTCTGCGCACACACAGGGAATGCATTTTACTTTTGGGGGATTTAACAATTTAACCTTTTTTTTTTTTACTTTTCAGATTTTTCTACACACATGGGGAGTCCCCCAAGTGTGTCGGAAAATCTCTCTCCCCCCCCCCCCCGCGGATTTAGATATCTGCATGGTGAGCCACTTGGCTATTAGTATATAGATGCTTATTAAATTTGCAGTGTAAGGATATAGGATGATTTTGACATGCTAGAAAACTGGGCTAAAACTGGGCCAGTCTGTGGAAATCGGCAGCACTTCCCCGGAAAGAAGCCGTGATTGCTAAATTATTAGACTGGGCAGAAATGAGTAAGTTAAGTTTTCTTTTGAATGCGGATGCGAAAATAGACCCAAAGCTGGTTTGGTCCAAATTTTATGCATGGATAAGCTAAGGAGTGTGGCTCCATCATTATGTATATGTTATGTGTGGAATAATGTAAAAAAAAACTGACTTAAAAATAAATTTAAAAAAGAAAAGAAAAAGAAAACTGGGCTAAAACAAAATGAATTTTAATGGGAATAAATGTAAAGTTCAGCATTTAGGTAAGAAAAATCAAATGCATAATTATAGGATGGGGGAAGACTTGTCTTGGCAGTAGCATGCGTGAAAAGGATCTAGGAGTCTTAGTAGAACATACATTTTTGGGCTGTATCAACAGAAGTATAGTGTCCAGATCACGCAAAGTGATGGTATCACTTTACTCTGCTCTGGTTATACCTCACCTAGAATACGGTGTTCAGTTTTGGGCACCACAATTTAAGAAGGATACAGACAAGCTGGAGCGTGTCCAGAGGAGGGCAATGAAGATGGTGAGGGGTCTGGAGACCAAGCCCTATGAGGAAAGGTTGAAGGAGCTGGGTATGTTTAGCCTGGAGAGGAGATGACTGAGAGGTAATATGATAACCATCTTCAAGTACTTGAAGTGCTGTCATATAAAGGATGGTACTGAGTTGTTTTCTGGTGCCCCAGAAGGTAGGACCAGAACCAGTGGGTTGAAATTAAGTCAGAAGAGGTTTCAGCTAAACATTAGGAAGAACTGCCTGACAATTAGAGCAGTTCCTCAGTGGAACATGCTTCCTTGGGAGTTGGTGGGCTTTCCTTCTTTGGAGGTTTTCAAACAGAGTCTAGAGGGCCATCTGGCAGCAATGCTGATTCTATGAAATTAAGACAGATCATGAGAGGGAGGGCAGGACGGGTTGTCTCAGTGCTTAGTTCTTGTGGCCCTTTCTTACATGCCCAGGGAAATGCTGATCGCCACTTTGGGGTCAGGAAGCAATTTTTCTCCAGGCCAGCTTGGCTGGAGAACCGGGAGGTTTTTGTCATCTTCTGGGCGTGGAGCAGGGGTCACTGTGTGTGTGTGTGTTGGGGGGGGGGGGGGAGGTATTTGTGAATTTCCTGCATTGAGTAGGGGGTTGGACTAGATGATCCTGGAGGTCCCTTCCAACTCTATGATTCTGAGGACTTCGGTGATATTTGTGCTTTTTGAATTTTAGGAATAAAATCTAATGGAATATAGAAAAAACAAAGCAGGGTACTTCAGGTTGCTGTCTATCAGCTGAATGACTAGTAAAGCGCTTGAGCTCATTCCCAGGAGGCGTATCATGCTATATTGACCTGGCTGTACACATAGATTTCCGTGATACTTTGGGCTCAGACTGTTTACATTTTTAGGAAACGGAAAACAAACAGCATCTCTCTTTTTAAACCAATGAGTTGATCCCAGTCTTCGTCCACCTTCTCTGTGCGCTAATTAATTAATTAATTTTCAATTGCCACCTGTGAATGTGCAGAAACCCCAGTTCTTCTGTGGAACTTTTACTGTCCTACTTCTAGACACAGGACCATTAAATTTGGTATTAGAATTAGGGATTATTCAGAAAGCTGAACATTTTCAACAGTGTATTTGATTCTGTCTAAACAGAATTGCAAATATATCAGGTACAGGACTTACAGTATATGGTGGGGGTTCTTTAGGATTAATAACCCTGTGTCACTTTGTGTGTTAGAAGAACTTGAGGATATCCAGAGTTTTCAGAAGATTTTAGACATGGAAATGTGGCTTTCCCAAATAGTTTCTAAAGTTGCAGGCAGGTCTAGAGTAACCAATGCCATTTAAAAAAAAACATACAGTTTTAAGATTTATCACTATTATGGAATATCCAGTGGTAGACAGCATATTAAAATCTACATCATTAGAATAATGGTTGATTTCCGTACTCAGGTTTTAACTGCTGCAATAAAAGCCATCAGGGTTTTGTATGAAAAGTAGGTTATGTGCTGGGTTTGTACATAGATGGAGGGAGGGGGGATGCTGTTATCAGGTGTTTTTCAGAAGCACAATGGAACTGAGGCATTTATAAGGCTATATTGTGGCACAAGTCCCAGATCCTCTTGGTCCTGTCAGCTCACTCTGTTCTAGTGTATGTTTGGGAACGGAACCAAAATGAATCTAAGAGACAAGAGGGGACCTGCAACAAAATGTTGTGTAATGTGTTGTGGCCCTACTATAGTCTTCATTGCCAGCAGTCCCTGCAAGGAGCTTGTGGGGAGGGGACATTCCCCCACCTTTGTTTCCCTCTTCTCCCCTTTATTGTCAAAGCTCCCTTCTGTCTTTCTGCACACACCCCTTATCTACCATACCTTCCTCACCTCCCCTTCTCCTGTCACCTCTTCTATGTCAGCTTTCTCCCTACCCACTTCTCTAGCAAACCTTTCTTACCTTTCTCCTCTCACTCCTTGCATCTTACCCCTCTTACTCCTGCCCTTCTCAGACACTGTCCTCTTTCCCCCACCCCCTCGCAGTCTGCCCCTCTTTCTCTCCCTTATTTCTCTACCCCCCCACATACACAATCTCCCCCTGTTCCTCTTTCTCTCCCCCTCCCTCAGACAACCCTCTCCTGTTCCTTTTCTTTCTCCCCCCCAACAGACAATCCTTTATTCTTTCTCTGTCTCTCTCTCGCTTCTCAGAGAACCCCACTTCTTTCTGTTTCTGGCGAGGGAGAGGGGCCGATGCAGGCTTCACCTCCTCGGGCCTCAGCTGACCGGCGGCAGGGCCAGCTTGGACAGCAGCAGTAGAGGGCAGGCAGGCAGGCTCCCAGAGAGGCACCGCTGCCCCTTTGGCTCCCTTAGCTGACCTGCCGCCTTCAGTCCCTGGGAGTGCCCAAACCTGGTGGCTGAAGCCCTACCCTGTGTGAGACTGTGCCAATAGATATAGTCCACAACAGGTCTCCTTAAGTATAAAGTCCTTTATTTGTAGAGAAGATCATGTTGGTCAAACACTTTTCCTGTTAGTAATGCCAAAACTTAGAAATGCAACTACAATTATACTTGATATGAAATATGGCCCGTCTACCATCTACCAATCAATAGTGAGAATTATTGGCACCCAAATACTCTAGCCCACTGTTCCCAAGGAAAGCGCGGCAAAATAGGTTCTCAGGGAAAAACACTGTTGGTTTTTGGAGAAGATGTTCCCAGAGAAAACTAAGCAAAGAAATACATAACACCTGTTATTCTTGTAACACATAACAGGAGGCTTTCTGTTCAAGGCCGTTAGCTAAGGAATAGCCAGCTAGAGATAAGAGGGGAGGAAAAGCAAATGAGTAATGAGCATGCGCAAAGCGAAGCAGGCAAGCAAGGCTCACATTCCAAAGGTGGGAGTCAGGTCACCGATGCTATTAGGGCTGCCAAGTCCCCGGGTAGGGCGGGAGAAGCACCGATTTTTAAAGCTTTCCCCCGCTTTTTCAGAATTGGCCACCGGGGGAGGCAATGGCTGCCAGCAGGGAAACGTCGGAGCCTGCACTGGCCTCTTAAAAGGGAAATGTCTGCAGAGAGCCTGCCCTGCAGTAAAAAGCCTCAACAGACATTTCCCCTTTAAGAGAGAGGAAGAGAGTCCCGCCCAGAGAGGCTCTTTCTGCTGAAGGGCCTGCTTTTGCATGTGGCCTGCTGCTGGAGTAAGCTGCTTGGGGTAAGCTGCTGGGGTCTGCCAGCTCTTTTCCTTCTCTCTCTCTCCCCCTCCCCCTTTCTTTCTTTTTTCTGTCTGTCTGTCTCTCTCTCTCTCTGTCCCCATCCAGCAGAGGTCTATCAGTGGCTATTATAGCCACAAGGTCTAAATGGAGCCCTTTGTCTGGGGCAGTGATGCTCTGAATTCTTGGTGCTTGGGGGGCAACAGTGGGAGGGCTTCTGGAGTTCTGGCCCTGCTGCTGGACCTCCTGAGGGCACCTGGTATTTTTGGCCACTGTGTGACACAGAGTGTTGTACTGGACGGGCTGTTGGCCTGATCCACTGTGGCTTCTCTCCTGTTCTTATGATATGAAAATCATATTTAGCACTTGTGCAGCACTTAGTGCTTCATATTCTGCCGAGATGAGGAAGGATTCAGTAGGGCCATTGCTCAGTGATAGAGCATCTGCTTGACATGCAGGAGGTATCAGCCTCTTCAGCTAAAAAAGGATCAGGTCATAGGTGACATTAAAGATCTCAGCCTGAGACCCTGGAGAGCCACTACCAGTCTGAGTAGTCAATACTGACCTTGATGGACCAATGGCCTGATTCAGTATTAAATAAAATGATTCCATGGCACTGCAGGGTTTTGAGCCAGGCTCTCCCAGATCCCAGCCAAACAAACTGACTGCTACATAACACTGACTCTTGTGTCAGCATGTGGAAGCAACATCACAGGATGTGACATCACAAAATGATGTCACTTCCTTTCTCCTGGCTCCACCCCCAAAGTCTCCTGGCTCCACCCCCAAAGTCCTCAGATATTTCCCAAGTTGGACTTGGCAGCCCTAGTCCGTCCCCTCCCCAAACCCTGCCCTTCTCAGGCTCCAACCCCCCAAACCTCCAGGAATTTCCCAGCCTGGAGCTGGCAACCCTATGAATGGATCCTAAACATTTCTAGAAGCATATCTTCTTGCAAGGCCAATAGGCTGAACCCAAAATTCTCATTTGGCATTGTGGTTTGTTCATAAAACTTAGCACCTTTCATTTTAACCACCTGTTTGCTAGCACAGAATGTCATAGGGTGGGTCTCTAAAATGTATTCACTGTTGCTGGTATTTATTTATTTATTTATCATATTTTATGTATGTATGTATGTATTTATTTTATTTGCTTGAATTGTGTCTTACCCTCCCTGCCGAGGCAGGCCCAGGGCGGCTCACATTAAAAATTAAAATATATTAAACACAGATGAAAAAACACAATACAACGTCATAAAACATTACAATGACAGATAAAATGTGGGTAAAGTGCTGGCGACGCTAACAGTAGCACCCCAGTAAGCCATAATGAGATGATATAGAGTATGGCCACAATGTCTAATGTAACGGAAGCGGTTGAAGGGCCTTAGTTGTTATCGGTAGCGGCTCCTAGTCGTGTGGCAGAGTCACACACAGGAAGCAGTTGATAATATAAAATACGTAACCAACTGTTGCTTGATTCAATCACTAAATTATTAGTGACAGAAAGATCTCCTAGCGAGCTTTTAGACTAAGCAGGAAGCAGCTGAAGCACATCATTTCAACAATACAGATTTGTCGTAATCATCATGCAAACTGAGGAGCTGCAGGAGGTCTTTGTATTCAGTCTCTTCAGAATGATAGGGCTATTTAGACTAGGACTTTCAGTTATTCAGCACAAAAACATAGTAATTTCTTGCTGTCTGCTCATTCAGGGTCCTTCACAATGACAGAATGGTCATTCTACCTAAAAGGAAAACAGCAGCCAAAGTTTTGATCCATAGAAATTAGGGTTGCCAACCTCCAGGTGGGGCCTGGGGATCCCCTGCTTTTACAACTGATCTCTAGCTGACCGAGATCAATTCCCCTGGAGAAAATGGCTGCTTTGAAGGGTGGCCTCTATGGCATTGTACCATGCTGAGGCCCTTCCCCTCCCCAAACCCCGACCTCTCCTGGCTCCACCCCCAAAGTCCCCAGGTATTTTCCAATTTGGACTTGGCAACCCTAGATGCTATCTCCCGAGCGGGACTTAAAAGGGTCGGAAAAAACCTTGGAACACAATGCAATGTTAAGATGGTAAAACAGCAAGCACTGACACATGTAATACGTTCAGCAACCTTATTGATCATGACAAGCAATCTTATTGATCATGACAAGACAGTCACCCATACCTATGGCAGCGCTAACTGACATTCTGCTGGGATGGGGCTGGCGGTGGGGTGCATGGTTATTGACGCGCGGCTCTCCAGTGTCTTTCCCCGGTGGTCCCAGTAGCAGCATGGAAGGTTCTTGCTGATGGGGTAGTCGGGTTAGAATGGATAAAAGGAAGTACTTCCTCACCCAAAGAGGGATTAGATTAACACATTCATTCACTGCCACAGGAGGAGGTAGCAGCTACAAGCATGGATGGCTTCAAGAGGGAATTAGATAAACACAAGTGGAGACCTGCAAGAAATTTGCAGGATAGTTATCCCATTCCTCACACCTTTGCTTCCTCCCTTCTCCCCCTACCTCTCTCACACTCTTTCTCCCTTCTGCCCCCCTTTCTTACTCTCTCGCTCTCCTCCATGTATGTTACTTCCTCTCTCTTTCTGACCCGTCATCATTCCCTTTGTTTTTTTGCCTCCCCACCTCATCACTCTTTCTCTCTCTTTCTGCCTCCCACCTCAAATCCCACCCTCCCCAGGCTCCACCTCTCAAATTTCTGGGAATTTACCAACCTGGAGTTGGCAACCCTATTTCCTTCCCACCCAACAGCCAACCTACCTTTCTCTGTCTTCAGCTTTCTATCTCCACCCCCCTCCCCTGCAGCCTCTACCTAGGAAAATGACAGTCTTTCTCCACAATGGGGACTAAAGCAGCTTACATTATTATTTCCTCTTTGTTATCTGCACAACAACCCTGTGAGGTTGGTTAGGCTGAAAGTATGTGACTGGTCCAAAATCTCCCAGTCAGCTTCCACTGCAAGATGGGGATCTGAACCTGGGTCTCGCAGATCCCAGTCTGAAGCTCGAACTGTTCCACCACAATGGCTTTCATACGGTGGCCGCTGATGAACTGTAGCAAAACAGCTGGGCCTAATTAAGTCATGCAAATCAGGTGGTATCAAGTCACACAGAGGGTGCTGCCTAGGGATGCCAGCCTCCAGATGGGACCTGGGGATCCCCTGGAGTTACTGCTCATCTCCAGACTACAGAGATAACTTTCCATGGAGAAAATGGATGCTTTGGAGGGTGGAGTTTATGGCATTGTACCTCACTGAGGTCCCTGTCCTCCCCAGGCTCCACCCCCAAATCTCCAGGAGTTTCCCAGCCTGGATCTGGATCCGCTGCTGGTGGCTGGGGGGATATTTGGCAACCCTAGACTGCTGCCAGTAAAATCCCTGCCTTTGACTGACAGAAACAGTTGGAACCTCCCCCCCTCCCCCGAACATTCTAATCTCCTCACAGTTGACGCCTGGAGCTGAGGCCATTTCAAAAGGTATTTTGGGGGATTCTATGGTCCCTGAAGGGTTTTTTTTTAACTTTTCGGATTTTTCTGCACATGGTGGGAGTGCCCCCTGTGTGTAGGAAAACCTCCCCCCCCAAGGGCCCCCTAGCTCGGATTTAGATATCCGCACAGGGGGGGCCCCCTTCGCTATTAGATATATAGATTCCCCCTGATGAAGCTGCACGCGAAATGTGTAGGGGTTGTACAATTATTAAAGATTCTATTTCTCTCTGCACCAATTCGTTTCTTCATCTTAATTTTGCCTTGGTGTGGCCCTCTTTTCTTCTCTCTTTCAGACCCACCAATTGATTTTGATTGGCACTGAAAAATTTAAAACATCATCCTCAACACAGGTTATGTAAAATCTGATGAATGGAGCTTTGAATCTCAAAAGCTCATAACCCCAGAATCTGGTTGGTCTCTAAGGTGCTACAAGACTCGAATCTAGCTGTAAAAAAAATCTATTGAAACCATTGATATTTAAACAGCTTAACTCAGTGCAGGCTCATGGTTGGGCCTTCACTGAATTTGTTACGATTCTTCTTTTACATATGATGTTTTATTTCCTATTTAAGTTAATGTTACATGGAGACAGAACTGAAAACAAATAGTTTGAGTATTAAGGATGTTTTCAGTACATCTGCTTTTTAATAAAATATGTGACTTGCTGCCAGTAAGATGTTGTGTGATTTTTACCAGGTTGGAAAAATCCAGAAGACTTCTGCCCGTAAACGAGAATTCCATGTGCTCTTCATGGTGATCACTACTGTCATCTGTTACCTGATTTGTTGGATGCCCTATGGAGTTATAGCGCTGCTTGCAACTTTCGGTAGGCCGGGCTCACTGACTCCAGTAGCAAGTATCATACCATCCATCCTGGCAAAGTGCAGCACTGTATATAATCCAATCATCTACATACTTATGAATAAACAGGTGAGAACCGTGATCAACTTAGCTACTGCCAGCCTTACCCCCTCAGTCTTTTCGAATTCTCCTCCTTACGAACAGCCCGCGTCCCGCACGGCTTTCTTCCATGGAGGTCTAACAATCCCCAGCATAGCTTTATTGTGTGGGCAAAGGTGAAATCTCCTCTTATTTTTATCACTGAAAAATCTGATACCCACTCACTGTTGTTTATATTCAGGAGAGAATGATATGCTGCCACAGTTCCTCCCCCCCCCCCGGGGCCTCCATAAAATGGCTTTGTTCCTAAGGGTTTTTTGGCATATGAAGAGAAGCAACCAAGTGGCAGACCATCAATCAGCCTGCAGGAAAAAAAAAATACGGTTAAATAATTAATATTTTTTACCTTTATACTCACAGTTCTGACTGATTTGTATGGCTGTAATATTACAGTTCTTTGATCTGCATGTCATAATTTGCACTCTATGCAGATTGTTCACTCATTAAATTGTTGCATGGTCTATTATTTATTTATTCTGTGTCTGGCTCTGGTAAGTACCACTAAAAGTTGGGAAAGATAAGAGGAGGCATACTTGTACCTGACGGGAAAATATTCATTCTTCCATTTCAGACTAAAATTTGACATGATGTTGCTATTTTCCCTGTCTCACCTACATTGCAGGAAACACTTCATAGTGGAGAGACCTGGCTATATGATGTAAAGCTGTGCTCTGTAAGAGCCTGTTCACATAACTGACTCTCTTTTTTGTAAATCTAACTTTGAAGATCTGTTAAATTCACTGAGTATTTCTTCCTTTTTTAAAAGACTTGTTTGAGCAGGGCTCACAACTGAAACAATAAAACAAAACCATGCAGCCATTTTAAAAAACATTTTTAAAAAGCCAGAGTGTAAAAACAACCTATAAAGAAAAGGTCCAAACTTTTAAAAAAACAAAGCAATTAAAATAGGCCAGATCATCTAAAAACAACTCAAGACATAAAAACAAAACCATTAACCCAGAAGACCATAAAAACAATTTTAAAAGACCAATCAAGGTCAAATTCTGGCTGAAAGATCTAGCCTGGGGCCTGAAAGAGAGTAGAGTAGGAACCAGGCAGGCCTCAAGGGGAGCCACCACTGAAATGTCCTCTAGCTGGTCACCACCCATCTCATCTCTGCAGGTGGGGGCACAGCACAGAACAGGGCTTGTGAGGATGACAGTCTGGGAATTTCTGACCATATCACTAGAGACCCAGTGCAGTGTAGTGGCTCAAGTGTTAGAGCAGGATCTGGGAAACACAGGTTCGAATCCCTGCTCTGCCATGGAAACTTGCTGGGTGACCTTGGGCCAATCACGGCCTAACCTAACTCATAGAATTGATGTGAGGATAAAATGGAAGAAGAGATTGGATTTATACCCCACCCTTCACTACCCGAAGGAGTCTCAGGTTGCATTCAGATTCGCAGTTTGGCCCAATATAGGCACATTTTACATACAGATTAAATGGAACCGGTCACACAGCCACATCTGTCAGGCGTTCCCCGGGCATACTCACCCCGTCAGAGGATGACTTGGAGTCAGGTTAAAAAGTGGTGTTTGTGTTCCCCTGCACATTCATTGTGCATGGCCGGATGTCTGAACACAGGGGAGTGTGTGCAGAATGGATTTGGAAGTCTGAACCTGCAGATCCGTTCTGCCACTGGGGTTGCATTTTTTTAAAAAAAATGACTGTGCGCACATGCGCACTATGCATGCACATGAATTTTAAATTTTTTTTGGCAGTGCTCTCCGAGGCTGAAGCACTGCAATAATGTGGATGCTGTACCACGGGATGTCTCCGTGGGTAACCTGCAGCAGGGTGTGCTTGTGTGGCTGATATGCCCCACAACACTTTAAACCGGTTCAATTTGAGGCAGCGCCATCTGGCGCCACGCCGCCAGCGTGATCACAGCCTCAGAGCGGCTTACAATCTCCTTTCCCTTCCCCTCCACACAACAGACACCCTGTAAGGTAGATGCGGTTGAGAGAACTCTCTCGAGAACTGCTTGTGAGAGAACTGCTCTGAAAGAATTTACAACTGACCCAAGGTCACTCCAGCAGCTGCCTGTGGAGTGAATCGGGGGATGAAACCCGATTCTCCCAGATTAGAGTCCGCACTACACCAAACTGGAGGAGAGGAAAACGATGCATGCCGCTTTGGGTCCCCATTGGGGAGAAATGCGGGATATAAATAAAGCAAATAATAACAACATGTACCCATCAACTCAAACTATGAGGGTATATAGTTGGCACAAAAGCTAAGGTAAAAAGAGCAAATATTTTTAATAAGATGTAGTGATTTGCAGCTTTTAATTGTTTAGGCTTCCATACAGTTTTTAAATTAAATTATGTATATGTATGTCTTTGATTTTTTTCTTACCTGTTCTTGTAAACTTTGTTCTTGTAATGGAACTGAAGATAATTGACACTGTTAGCTAAGAATTATTGCAGTGAGGGGTAAAAGTTTAGAGGGAAAGGCACTTCCTGCAAATGTCTCCCTGCGTATGATAGACTTCTGCAGATGACCCAACCAGTGGATGATTGACACTTTTGTCAATGACTCAGCCAGGGGGAGACCACTGAATCATTTACACTTGCCCCGTTCTCAAAAACTCCATATGACGACTGGGTCTTCTACACATTGGCTTGGATCCACCAGAGATTTCCGCAGGTGGAAGGGATTTCTGTCTATGGAGCACAGTTCCCCCTCTTCCCACTCCTGCTGTGCCCCCAAATATCCCAGCAGTGTTGCTCCTTTGGGAAAAGGGAGCCCTTAGGAATAGCGGGGGGGGGGGGAGAGGAATGAAGCTGAGCGAAGCTCCAGTAGCTCTTGGGGACACTTAGCTCAGATCTTTCAGCAGCCCAATGATCCATGTTACTTCATCCTCTGCCACGATGGGAGGAGGCCATGGGGGAGCTGTGTTGGTGTTGCTGGCTGGGTCTGAACTGAACTGAGTGGCTGGCCTTTGCAGTGCTCATTTGCAGAGCTGAAGGAGTGATTACTTTGGGTTGCTTCTGGGCCAGTCCATCCCAGCCCTTGCAATGTTATAGGAGCCGCTGGGTTGATCACCCACTTCCTGCTGGGAGGAGTGATAGGGAAGCAGTGGCTGTGACTCTGTTTCTTGCCTTTGAGGTGCAGGGGTCAGACCCAGCAGCTGCCCATGCATGCCAACTTCGTGCTGTCTGGATATTTGCCCTCATCATGCGTGGGCTCCCTTGCTGGACTGAATAGTCTGGGCAGGCACCCAGACATGGGGTATCTGACAGACCCTCATTTGTTCTAGAAGAGGATGGAGCGTTCCTAGTTATACTTCCATGCTGCAGGGATGCATATGCCTCTAACCACTGTTTTTGGCTGGGTCCATGACTTTTTGGCTGGGTCTATGATTCACAGACGTTGACGGATCATTAGCAAGTGGATGTAACAGCCCAAGGAATGTAGCCGAAATTGACATTTACTGATGACATTATGAATGTGCAGGTGTCTCTGGATGTAGGAAAGGCATTAGGAAAAGTTTTGCTCATATTGTCAAAGCAAACCCGTACTGTGTTAACAACTTCAAATTTACCAATAATTGGAAAGAACAGATACCAGCACAAAGAAGCTTCACACTGCCATCTGGTGTTTAAATCCATGAGGACATTTTACTAAACCAATCCGAATCAACAGAATGTAGGCCCCTCAGTTGCAAATGGAAGGGATTGCAAAGAGGGTTGCTAACTCCAGCTTGGGAAATTCCTGGAGGTTTGGGGGAGGTGCCTGTAGAGGGTGTATTTTGAGGAGGGTAGAGGGCTCAGTGGAGATGTGATGCGATACCGTGTCCTCCAAAGCTGCCATTTTCTCCAGGGGAGCCGATCTTTGTAGTCTGGAGAGAAATAAGAATTCCAGGAGATCTCCAGGTCCTACCTGGAAGTCAGCAACCCTAGCTGCAAATGTGATCCCTGGCAAAAAAAAAGATCTTGCCACCAGTCTTCCCTCTAAGCTGAGTTAGTGTGAGCTAGCTCAGTTTTTTAGCCTCCGGCTCACACATTTTTGTCTTATTCAGTAGCCAAATCACCAGCTCAGAACTTTAATGCCAGTAACTCACAAAGTAGAATTTTTGTTCACAAGACTCCACAGCTTAGAGGGAGCATTGCTTGCCACTGTGGTGCATGCTCTGCTAACATCTAGATTAGATTACTGCAGTGCACTCTATGTGGGGCTGCCCTTGGAGACTCTTTGGAAGCTGCCGTTGCTACAGAACTCTGCGGCTAGAATGTTGATTGGAGTGGACTGTGGAGACCATATCACTCCAGTCTTTTTCCAACTACACTCGTTTCCTAAGAGCAGTGGGGAATTAAAAGGAATACAGATGGAAGCTATGGAAGCAATAGATTCTTTTTTCAATTAGTTGTGCAGGCCATGAAACCTTGTGACTTAAACAGGAATCTAGTGGTCCTTGTGATCCCTTTCACAGCAAGAGACCCACGTGGCTACTGCCTCCTGGCAACTTGAAGTTCCAGACAACGGCCTTGAAGACATAAATTGCTTTAAGTGGTATGTCTTTTTGTAAGGGATGGTTAACCCGTTACAATTGCCAGAGGTAGATAATGGACATCTATTGACATGTATGTGCATCTAGCCATTCTGGATGCTTGTGCATTTTGAGCTGGTTCAAGGGGACAAAGGAGGAGCAAGTGAAGGCCTGCTAGGAAGTACCGGGAGGCAGCAAGATACTGCAAGTGGCCACATATATAGGAATGCTCCCCCGCTCCCCCTGCTTAAACATTAAATGCAAGAATATTCTGTTGAAATTGGGGGGGGGGGGGAGGCATAGTTTTTCCACATTATCAAACTCTGATACTATGTAAAAAAAAATTATATATCTCTAGCATGATATATGGGGATTGGAAGGATTCATGGGGGATCGATCTGCCATTGGCTACTGGCCAAGATGACTAAAGGAAACTTCCATGTCCAGAAGCAACAAATGGGAATATCAGTGCTAAGAGGCAACATTAGTTTGTTGCCCATTTGTTGGGCAACTGGGTGGCTGCCGTGTGGAACAGTATGCTGGCCTAGAGGAAGCACTGGTCTGATGCAGCAGGGCTTTTCTTAGGTAGGTAGTTTTGTTTTCTTCCTGGCAGGTATTTACATGGCAAATGAGGGCTACACGTTTTTAAATAAATAAATGGTGATGTTGGCAGAGCCACACACCTTGTTCAGGTGCCCTCATCATAGCCTTCTGACCCCTAAAGGGTGTGTGTGTTTGTGTGTGCGCGTGTGGCACCTGGTATTTTTGGCCATTGTGTGACACAGAGTGTTGGACTGGATGGGCCATTGGCCTGATCCAGCATTGGCTTCTCTTATGTTCTTAGGTGAGGGACACACACCGCTTCCCTAACAGCTCAGTGGATCCCCTCCCTCCCTAATCAACCAGATAGTCGAAACAACAGGTGTATTAGCTACCCAGGGGCCAGGGGTGGGAGTGGGGAAGGAAATCATTGCCCTTCTGCCACTCTTTTGGTAAGCATTCAGGCTCTCTTCTGTCAATAGAGATGTTCTTGCAGCATGCAAGTTTGTGTTGCTTGTCGCAAACCGATCTATGATTGCTATTGACATGTGTATTGATGTGATAACAGGACAGATGTGCCTCATTGCACAAATTTAGGATGCTGTTGAAGCTGTGGTGGGCGGATGCTGATCTTAGGGTGGTGCTGGTGTTTAAATGCAGAACCATCCCTTCCCAATGCCTCATTAACAGTCCAAGTAATTCGGGGACTTCTTGTAGGTTCATCACCGACTTGCTATATAGTAGCTATATAGCAGCAACTAACAGCCAATCTGGATTTTAGCAGCTGTCTTTCTGGGTGTGTTTTCAGAATTTATTTTAATTGTAGACAAATAGGCAGGAGTCATTTCTAGCAGGAGCTTGGGGGAGTGCAGCTCCGGGAGTTGGTGCCAGCCCCCCCCCCCACGGGGGAATGCCTGCTTGTGTCATGGCTGCAGCGAAATGACCCCGTCCCCTGGAAAGGTCCTTGTTCCTCCGACCAGCCTTCTGAAGGCCTCAGCCACCACTGAAGCTATCATCCCAGAACAGTGGTATTTCTGAGGCTTGGATTAGTAGCTGTCTCCTCCCTTTCTTTCTTTCTTTCTTTCTTTCTTTCTTTCTTTCTTTCTTTCTTTCTTTCTTTCTTTCTTTCTTTCTTTCTTTCTCTTTCTTTCTTTCTTTCTTTTTCTTCCTTCCTTCCTTCCTTCGATGTCACGTGGTGTAGCATATGCAAATAAGTTATGCTAATGAGCTCCTGTACCTCTTTTTCTGCAAAATGACCCCTGCTTATAGGAATAGTTTTGTTTGGCCTGAAAATGCAAATGGGTTTTACAGGGAAAGGTTTGTGTTCAGGAGCTGGCAGGAGAAGTAATCTTATGTTCGTAGCTGTTTCCTGAACAATCAAAGTGGCTGTCATTCAGAAACGCTCCAAGGAGCCAACATTATGTTGGAATCGATCCTGAGAGAATTTCTTTGCTCAACCCTTTATGGAGCTGAAAGATGCAGCCCAAATGGAAATGATGAATGATTCATAATGGGCTCTAATAGAATTTTCAATTAGTCTAGCCCTGGGCCATTTTTTAGTAATCTACCAAGGGTGCAAATTTGATGGTTTTAGTAGTTGGGTAGAATTAATTTAAAGTCCAAGATCTTCTATTTAAATGTTGCTGTTTTCATTGTTGCCTGCCCTTGTAATTTTAAATTATGCTCTGCACCTTTATGATCTTCTTCGTGGTCTCTGTGCATCACACCTCTGGGAATAAATGTGCCTGCACTGACCCCGATCGGTACTTCCTATAGCGAAAGGGATTTTCGCGCTCGTTCCCCCGGTCACGTGCACTGCGCATGACCAGGGGAGGGGCACGACAATCCCGCCAGTTCTTTTCTGATCACCGTATCGAAAGGACCCCCTTTTTCTTATGCCTCGTCGGTAAATATTCTTTTGACTGCTTTCTTGGTAAATTGACCTACGGACTGTTTAAGGACTTGATTTCTCTATCGCCCTCCCACCCGCGGCCTATGGCCAAACGGTGGGGTTTCTTTAAACATTGCCTCCAGTGTAATAGCAAAATCCCCCCCCCGACAAGCACTCACTGTGCTTCCTTTGCCTCGGGGAGGCCCATTGGGTCGACTCTTGCGCCCACTGCGCTTGCTTCTCCAAGCAGACCAGAAGAACCGGGCTGCCAGGCTGCATGTGGCTCTGTTGGAACAGGCATTATCCCCTACCATGTCTTCACAAGACACGTTGGGCCACGCATTGCTGTTGACCTCGGTCTCTGGCCCCGCTGCGATCCCATCATCGATCGCGATCGATGCCGACAGATCGGGAACAAAACACTCGACATCGATTTCTCTATCAGACGCTCCTACCCCCACTAAACAGTGTAAGGAGGGTAAAGATGATAGACAGGCCAAACACAAAAAGCACAAGAAGGGATCTTCTAAAAGTGCTTCGTCCATGCCGATCGCATCGGACACGACCCACTACGGGCTGAGAGTGCTTGAGCCTGCAGGTCTTGGGCAGCATCAGGGAACTCTACTGTCTCCCTTACTGCGTCCTATCCACGTTACGGACTCGGACCTGGATATGGACCTTACCCAAGTACCAATACCGTGCGACATCGAGGACTATGAGGACCATGTGATAGCTGGTCCCAGCCCCTCTCCACCTCCTCCTGAGGATCGGGAGCAACCATCGGGACGGTACCCCCTGCCTCCATGGGACACACACCGTTGGCCCCACCCATATGGGGCATATTCAATGCCAACACCCCATTGGTATCCCCCTCCACACCGGCGGACTGGGATTGATGCTCCATTTTGTCGTGTCCATTTTGTCGTGTCTCTCGCGCTCCTGCGACTTTTCGACCTTGGAACTCCCACGCCCTCAACCTTTGGCGTCGGCGACCAGGAGTACTGGCTCTTCAGCTCCGCGCCAAAAGCATCAGCCGTCACGACCAACGACCTTGATACCAGCACTGACACCGCAAACACCACTGTCGGAGGTCTTAGATCGTCTGGACTCATCGGCGGCGTCTTCCTCATTGGTATCGGGAGAGGAAAGACCACCACAGGAACCTTCCCCACCACAAGATGTGGCTGACAATCTGCCCATCTCCCCTTCGGACGACCTTAAACCCTATGGGGAATTCATCAAACGTATGGCGAACACTCTGACTCTGTTGTTCAACCCCTGCCGGTAGCTACGGACTTAGTGTTCGATATCGTTCAGATGGACACCTCGACACCGGTGGCGCTGCCTCTCATCTCGGTTCTGTCACAGGCAGCTAAGCCTCCATGGCCGCATCCAGCCTCCACCCTGATATCGAGTAAACGGATCGATCACATGTATCGGGTGCAGGAAGAGGCAGCAGAATTTTTGTTCATGCACCCTAAGCCGAATTCCATCATGGTCTCACCTTCCTCTAAGGGCAGGAGGGGCCACTCCACCCCTACAGATAAAGAAGGGAGGAAACTGGACTCTTTCGGCCGAAAGTTTTATTCAGCAGGGGCTCTGGGCATAAAAACATCCAACTATACAGCCTGTATGGGGAGATACCAGTACGCCCTTTGGGAGCAACTGTCCACCTTCCTAGCCTTGCTTCCTGAACATGCTAACCGTCAGGCTAGAAAGATTCAGAAAGAGGGCATGATGTTGGCTAAACAGCAACTCAATGCAGTCAAACACAGTACAGACGTGGCTGCTAAGGCACGGACCTCTGTGATCACCCTTCGCCGCCATGCCTGGCTCCGGTCTACCTCTCTTCCTAATGACACCAAGGCCTTTGTTGAGAACTTGCCCTTTGAGGGGGAGGGTCTGTTTAGCTCTACCACTGATGCCATACTCCAGGAAATGGATAAGAGCATTAAGACATCACGCAACCTGGGTGTTTCCCAACCCAAACAAAAATCCTGGACCAAGTCTTGGTCTCGCAAGTCATCCCAGAAATCCTCTCCAGACACACAGTGGCACAGACAACCCACTTTTCAACCAAGGTCCTATGGAGCTAGACAGAAGTTCTCCCATAAGGCTAAGCCTGCTAAGACGCCCGAACAGGGCCTTTGACTAACAGCCCGTGCTCCCTACCCGCCTGTCCCCCTTCCTACCAATGTGGACCCAGATCACATCGGACAGGTGGGCCCTCGCATTGATATCAGAGGGCTTTATGAGAGAATTTATTCACGAGTCCTCAGAGTCTCATTTTACTGCGACACCCAGCTCAGATGTTCTCTGTGAAGAGGTGCGGAAGCTCCTGTCAAAGGATAGAACCTGTTTCGGAACCTCAGCAGGGCAGTGGTTTCTACTCCTGCTACTTTACAGTCCCCAAGAGGGATGGAGGCCTTCGCCCCATTCTTGACCTTCGCAACCTCAACACCTTAACACCTTTATAATCTACAAGAAATTCCGAATGATGACCTTGCAGAACATCCTCCTGTTTCTGGAATAGGGAGTATGGATGGCCACCTTAGACCTGAAGGATGCCTATTTTCATATCACCATCCACCACCACCACAGAAAATACCTGCGTTTTGTGGTGGGGCAGGAACACTATCAGTTCAAGGCCCCCCCATTTGGCCTATCCACGGCTCTGCGCATCTTCACCAAGCTGATGGTAGTTACTGCGGCCGCCCTCCATCTCCAGGGGGTTAGAATTTCCCCCTATATAGACAACTGGCTGCTCGTGGCGGAGTCAGAACTGACCCTTCAAAACCACGTCGCTCTTACCAGGTCCATGCTGAATGCGCTGGGACTGACGGTCAATCTAGAAAAATCAGCCCTCACCCCTATCAGATGGGCTCAGTTTATTGGGGCTATCCTCGACTCCCACATCTGCAGAGCATTCCTCCCTCCTGGGAGAGCTACAGACATCATCACTCTGATCAAAATTTGCCGTCAACAAGAGATGGCTTCGGCCAAACAGCTCCAGCGCCTCTTGGGCCTCATGGCCACCACCACCGTTGTCATACCCTTTGCAAGACTGCATATGAGACCAATCCAACTAGTTCCTTTGTCGCTTTTGCCCCCTTCCCACCCACAGTCAAAAACCTTCTGTCTCTCTTCGTCGGTTCTAGACTCCCTGGTGTGGTGGGAGATCCCGTGGAAACTATTGGCGGGAGCCCCGTTCCACACCCCCACCCCAATAGTCACCATCATCATGGATGCATCTCTTTGGGGTTGGGGCGCTCATATGAGCAGCCTGAGTGTAGGGGGTCAATGGGAATCACACGTGGCATCAAACCACATCAACTTCCTAGAACTCTTGGCAGTGCGTTATGCTCTCTGCTCGTTCCAACACTCTATACTCAACAAGACGGTGGCTATTCTCACAGACAATACGACCACCATGTTTTACATCAATCGACAAGGAGGAACAGTATCTCGCAGCCTCTGTTGACTAGCCCTGGAGATATGGGAAGAGTGTCAAGGGTGGAATGTCTTTTTGATTGCAGCTCACCTCTTGGGGTCCTTAAATATCCAAGCAGACTTCCTGAGCCAAGGGGGAGCCTCCTGGCACGAATGGGAGCTCCACTGGACTTACCTGCGACCAATTTTCCAGGAGTGGGGCTTCCCAACCGTAGTTGTATTTGCCTCTTGAGAGAACACCAAATGCCGTCTATTCTGCTCCAGAGCGGACAGGGATCCCCTCTCTCTAGGAGACGGGTTCCTAATCTCTTGGTTGCATCGCTTTGTGTACCTCTTCCCCCCGATACCATTGATCACCAAGGTGATCAACAAGATCCTGAGAGACCGCCCACGGTGTGTGCTGATAACTCCATGGTGGCCCAGGCAACACTGTTTCCCCAGCCTACTGCATCTCTCCAAGGCGACCTTTCATCACCTCCCGGTGGTGCCGGATCTCCTTCTGTCCCAGGGTGGGCAGATCCTACATCACAATGTTCCCCATCCCAAGACTGATGGCATGGCTAATTCTGCCATCAGTCTAGACGAGAGAATATCTCAGGTGCTGCTAACTGTAGGAGGCTCTCCACCAGAGAATCATATGACTCTAAATGGAAGAAATTCCTGGCATACCTGACCTCTAAGGCTGTCTTGGCACCAGTGACCCTCGATGTCATCTTTGGCTTTCTCTTGTCATGCGTTGATGTGGGCCTTGTATACACCTCTCTGAGGGTTTACCTTGCTACTGTCTCTGCTTACCACCCTATCGTGGACAGATTCTCGATCTTCTCCCACCCCAAGGTGAAGCAATTGATGAGGGGACTTTTCTGCCTTTTCCCGCCAAGACATGCTCTGACTCCGGCCTGGGAGCTTCCCCTAGTCTTGGCAAAGTTGATGGGCAAAACTTTCGAGCCATTAGCGACATGTAGCCATCAGCTCCTATCCTGGAAGGTTGCCTTTCTTGTGGCCATTAAGTCTGCTCACAGACTAAGTGAACTCTCAGCGCTCAGGTGCGACCCTCCTTACCTGGTCTTCCGCCAGGATGCTGTGACTTTGATTCCGGACATTTCTTTTTTGCCTAAGGTCGTGTCTGAGTTTCATCTGAGTGTGGACATTTCTCTACCGGTGTTCTATCGCAACCCTCAATCGGAGGATGACCGCTGTTTACACGCACTTGATGTAAAGAGGGCCCTCCTGTTTTACCTGCAGCACACAAGGCCCCTCTGTAAGTCTCCAGCCCTTTTTGTCTCGTATGCTAGCCCGAGACAGGGCCAGAAGTGTCGTCCCAGAGACTCTCTAAATGGATCACGGGGACGATTAAGTTATGCTACATGTTAGCAAAGAGGCCACTGCCAGGCCCACTCCATGTTCACTCTACTAGAGAAGTGGCAACTTCTACCGCATTTCTTAGAGGGACCTCACTGAGTGATATCTGCAATGCGGCTACTTGAGCTTCCCCTCACACGTTTGTGAGACTCTACGCCCTCTATGTCCGTCCTCACCAATGCTCGGCCATGGGATGGGCAGTGTTGCAAGCAGTGCATGAGTAGGACCTCCATCACCCTCCTCCAGGTATGTGGGTTTTTCTCACTTGCTAGTCTCCCAGAGGTGTGATGCACAGAGACCATGAAGAAGATATACAGGATGCTTACCTGTAAATGGGGATCTTCGAGTGGTCATCTGTGCATTCACACCATCCACCCTCCTTTCCCCTCTGCTGTCGGTCAGAAGGAACTGGCGGGATTGTCGTGCCCCTCCCCTGGTCATGCACAGTGGGGCCGTGCACGTGACTGGGGGAATGGGCGCGAAAATCCCTTTTGCTTTAGGAAGTACCGATCGGGGTCGGCGCAGGCGCACTTATTCCCAGAGGTGTGAATGTACAGATGACCACTCGAAGATCCCCAGTTACAGGTAAACAACCTGTATTTATTTTCATTGGTTTGGCAGCATATGGCTAAATTATTGTTTTAATAACACAAACCTGTATAACTATCTTAAAGGCTTATTATTTCAATAAAAACACATACAGATGTCTCTAACAGATACATTAGTGTACTCATGGGGCATGAACTTGTTACACATCTCTTTCAGTCGCACTGTTCTTTTGCATAATAAATTAAAGATTCAGTTTCTAACCCCTCAAGTTTAATTTTAAACTAGTAATGGAACTAAATGGCACACCAGCCTTTGAAACTGTTAAGACTTCATGCTTATCTCATTTTCCAAATCTGTGTTGAGTTGAAATGTTTTTCTTTCTCAGGAACAGCTTACAGTTATTCATAAAACAAAGTAAATGAAGATACACAGTTCAGAAATTCTGGTGCAATACAAATAATTAATTAATGCAACAGAGTAGATGAGGACACAAATGAAAGTATAAAAATAGTAGTAGAGGAAAGCCTTTTGTTCCCATCAGAGATGCAGACTTACCATTCTAGCCTGGTTCTTCAGTGTTCTGTATTCTTATCCATGTTTTTCAACCTTTATAATAGTTCTTTAAATGAGATCATCTGGCACTTTGGGTTTGGGTGACCAACAGACTGATGACACCCCATTCTGAATTGCCCAGGCTATTAGATGCAACTGCTTCTATCCTGAATCAGTGCCTTGTTGTCCAGGTGAAGCTGGATGGTTTAGAATACCTGAAAGAGTCCAGCTGTTCTAAACATAAGTGACACTACTTAGTAGAGTGGATGTTTAGCAATGACCATTCTTACTAGTTTTAGAGGGAGTGAGATTATCCTCATCCAAGCAGGTAAAAGGTTTTGGGATGATCTTGGATTCTAAATTGCTTTTTTTTTTGGGGGGGGGGGAGGTATTCTTGCACTTTGTGTGTGTGTGCCCATGCCTAGAAGTCATGGTGACCTCTGGTGACTCTTACTGGGGCACGGAGGATGTTCAGAGAAGTGGCTTGATAGCCTGCCTCTGGCCTCCCAGCCCTGGTATTCTCTGGAGGTTTCCCATCCCAATACTTGCCCGGGTCAGCCCTGCCCAGCTTCTGAGTTCTGATGAGGCTTGTCTGGGCTATCCAGGTCAGGCTTGTCTGGGCTATCCAGGTCAGGGCCCAAGGTGCTTTTTGAGAAACAAGTATAGGCTTTGGCTAAGGGTGCTTTCTTTCAACTACATCTCATTATAAAACTAAACTCCCTTCCTGACTTAGTTGATCTGTTATGCTGATCCATACTACTGTAACTTTGGGGTTGAATTACAAAAGGACTTAAGAGATGCCTGGATCTGACTAGTGGTCTATCTAGTCTAGCACATAATCCTACTTCACATAATGACCAATGAGTTACCCTGGAGAGCCAGCAAACCAGACATAGAGGACAAGGTGTTCCCCCGATGTTGCCTTGTAGAATTGGTATTAAAATACTTACTACTTCTGGATGGCCAGTTGCAAATCTAATTTCCTTTTAAAGCTATCTATACTAGTGACCACCATTACATCCATTACAACGGAATTACTTATTAAAGGCCTTAGGCTAATTTCAAGTCTCAAGTTCATTGATATGGGTGAAGTTGAGTCCTTTGAGTCCTTTGGACCTAAGCCATTGCTTTGTATTCAGCTTGGAAACAATATGGAAGCCAGTCTAGATGGTGTAACACTTGTCTTAATATGATCATTCTAGCAGGTGCTTGTAAAGACTCAGACCCTACAGTGTGGACCACCTGAAATTTCCAGTCTTTCAGGACAGATGCATCTTTTTCTCTTCCTTGTATTCTCTAAGTAACAAAACTAATAATAATCTGACATTGTTCATCAAATGCTTCCATTAATAAATACATCCTAATTTGCAGTTGATTGGAAGTATACATCAGGCGGTATTAGTCAGTCACCTGACTAATAGTTTCAGGGGGTATCTATGTTGGTCTGCGGTGGAACAGCTAGATTTGAGTCCAGTAGCAACTGAGAGACCAACAAGATTTTCAGAATATAAACTTTGACTATCAGAAGCTTATATTCCAAAATTTTTGCTGTTCTCTAAGGTGCACTGTACTCAAGATCTGCCTGTTCATTTGACTGAGGGATTCTGACTCACTAATGTTGAAAAGGAGCTAGGCAAAGTCTTGACTTTGCATGTCTCAGCATTTTGAACTTCCAATTTAAGTGTCTTTTCTAGAAAATGTTGTGTTAGCTTTGACGATGACTATGCTTTTGATGGATGCACAGAAGTTAGCTTCAAAGTCAGGTCCATTTCTGAAGTTACCCTTGATTTCCTAGAAGAAAATGCAGTAGTGCAACATTAAAGTGCCCCGTTAGTTAGTGGTATTTGGTATTCTTAAATGGTGCGTGGCTCACAGCCTCTCTACTGAAACCTTATGTTCTTTGTCTTTTTCAGTTTATTTGATTTGTATTTTGGTAAGCTGCTTTGGGTCCCCCATTGAGGAGAAAATTGGGGCTGCAAGAAAATTAAATGGTTCACAAATTACCATACTGAAAGCACATAGTGCTATAAAAGTTACAGCTTAATCATGACCATATGAACAAGTCCTACGATTGCCAGATCTACACTTCAGTCTCTTTGACTGTGCCTCTAATATAAGAGAATGAAAAACATAGAAGAAACAGGCACTACTGCTTCTTCATAGGGGGTTAGGTGTTCACAGTATGATATAGAAACAGATACAAATTATTTCCTGCCTGGATTAATACAGTGATAACTAGAAAAAAAGTATTTTAGTTTATGTCATTTATCTTTATATGTAGGCTTGATCCATCACTACTTTAGCTTGTGAACCTATCTAATTTCGTGATCACTGCACAAACAGGTACCACTAATTGCCAGCAATGGATCCAGCAGGAGAGTTCACAGGAGGAGTTGATTTCTCTCTTCTGTTTGCTCTGAAAATTCTCTCAGAGGATTGGGAGAGCCTCACAAACAGAATGTACCATAGTATGACCTGGCTCTGACTGAGGACAGTTGCATGCTCTTTGAGACGGGGATTTTAAGATTTTTCTTTTATCTCATTTTCATAAGCTTTCAACTTGTGGAAGCAGGGACTAAACTTGGTTTCACTAGCAAGCTATGGATTAGTTATCACGGATTCCCAGGCCAACAGTGATTCAAAACCCAATTATCTAATTTTTTAAAAAAATATACTTAATATTGACATTTAGTTTGCAATATAAGCTAAGTAATGAGAGCAGATCAGTACTTCTAATCAAATTAAAAAAACAAACTTTATTTACAAGAAAAGTCTGTACACTGTGCGTACATAAAAATATATAAAACCAAAATAGAAAATACAAAAGTGTTAAAATGTATACAAACACTGTTTAAAAATGTGACTCCTGGAAAATCTCAAACTTTTCATTTGTTGAAGAGTGCACATTCACTTAAAAAATCATCATACAAAATAATTCTCAAGGCTATTAAAAAGTACACCGTCTTCTATTTGAATAGCTCAGCAACTACAGCGTCAGAAAGTGAGATGATAATGCATGACTCTAAGGCGTGTGCACAGGATGGTCATTCAAGAACAAAGATGCAAATTTGTGTTGAAAAGTTGAAGAGGAGGAATGGGTTTAAATTAAGTTGAAGAGGAGGAATGGGTTAAACCCATAAAAAAGGGTTTAAATTAAATAAGTGTTCACCAGACATGGATTACTTAAAATCATGAGTTAAACCAGGTGTCCTCTTTGCGCAGAAGGAGATGACGGGATTATCGAACTACTACTTCCCTCTAGGAGGACATTTATATATGATAAAGTCAACATATAATACCTCCCACAGTGGGTTTGAGGAAAGAAAAATTAGAAGGTGGCTTTAAAAATGTATCAGTTCTTTTTGTATGTCGCATAAGAATTTCACAACCCTGTCCGTGCTCAGTTTCCGCAGCAGTTCAACCACTCTTTCTGGCGCAGTATTACTGAATCAGTACTTACTGAATTACCATTGTTAGTAGGACTTTTAAAAGTGATGCGTGAATGTGAACTTGTCAAAAATTATGATCACAGCCAGTTAAAAACAGATTATCTTCTGAATTAACAAAGTCAAAATTCAGCGGCCCTCTTAAAACAGAAATAAAAAACTCTTCTAAAATAGTTTTGTCAAGTACCAAGAAACATGTAGGGTCAGAGCAATATTTGCAAAAACACCCAGTTCTATTAAGTCAGTGATTTGTGAAATGTGAAGGAACACTCGGCTGTATCCATTGGTATTACTTTAGATCTTTTACTTGACATGTGTAACACGAATAGGTGTTTCCTTTAATGTCTTAGGGATGAGTGCTCTCATGTAGCTATAGGATTGGCTTGGGTGGTGATGAAATGGGAGGGGAGAAACAGTCTTTCTTTCCTTCCTTCCTCTCTGCTTTCCTGCAATCAAAATTCTTTTTAAGCAGGAATTCAAAAGTCCCTATGCTCTTGGATAACTGCACTACATATGTAAGCGCTGTCAACTCACAGCTAAATTATGGTGACCCCAGCATGGGGTTTTCAAGGCAAGTGAGAAGCAGAACTGGTTTGCCATTGCCTTCCTCTATAGAGTTCTCCTTGGTGTTCCCCCATCCTAGTACTGACCCTTCTTAGCTTCCAACGTCTGACAAGACCAGGCCAGTCTGGGCAATCCAGGTCAGGCCAGTAACTGTACAAGCAAGTTTAATTCTCTTTCAGTACTTCTTTTGTGCAGGAAAATAAGACCACCAGAACAATATAATCAGTGTGAAGTACACTCCTCACTTACATACTTTGGTCAGTGCTACTCTTATGTTATTTAGATTACAAGAGTTGGGAGGGGAAAAGAATTAATTTACCCAGGGCTGCAAAAAAAATGACTGAAACACCTCTGTTTGTTAATCAAGGTTGGGATGACAGAAGACCTGGAGTGTACAATAGCACTCTTTTCAGACTCATGTGGGACAGATATAGACTAAAAGCTAGTGGAGCTGAGAATTCTAGGGGAAACAACAAGAGTTAATTTAGGCGGGTCTGTTAGCATGTTTCTTAGTACATTAATTAATTGGTGACTGATGCTTGTCAATAAAGCTAGTCAGTCCAGTTCGGGCTCTCTGACTATATACCGCTTCTCTCCACATAAACATATGTTTAGTGGCATAATTTCACTGCCTTTGACAGACTTACTACCAACAGCAACATTTACTTCCCATTAAGTATGCTTAGGATAGCAGCCCTATGGTATGTACTCAGTCACTATTTCAACTACTTTGCAGTTGTGGACAGGATGGTTAAAGGATGGAGAAATAATAGATTTAAAAAAGCTTTTCAATTTAAAGATGGAGTGCAATTCTCAGTAACATTAGTCACCAAATAACTACCAGGGCATATTTTGTATTGCGTGTAAAGTGCTGTCAAGTCTCAGCTGACATGGCAACCTTATAGTGTTTCCAAGGCAAGAGACAAGCAGAAGAGGTTTACTGTTGCCTGCCCTTGCATAGCAACCCTGGGCTTCCCTTGGTGGTTTCACATCCAGGTACTAACCCAGGGTTGATCCTGCTTAGCTTCTGAGATCTGATGAGATCTTGTAAAGCAATCCAGATTCTTAATTCAGAACTGAATTCTGTAAGCAAATTAAACAATCTTGCATAATCTCTAGATTATGTATAGTTTATTCCACAATTTTTACCATTTTGCATAATTTATTCTGGTTTTGCTAATCATGGGGAGGAGACAAAGGGCCCTGAAGAATTGCCCCAGATCAGAGATTTTGGTCTGTCACTTCTCTGAGTTCTGAGATTTCAGAGGCACACTTTCAAACATGTTTGCAGTCATAAAGGGCTAGCAACTTGCTTTTTTAAAAAAATAGCTGGACGCTAAAATTCTCAAAAAGCTGAACTCTGCCTTATAATATGTTCTATATTTTTTCTGTGCTTCCGCTGCCTCATAGTGTAATGCAGCCCTGCAAATGAACCCTGGTAATAAAACAGGTTATGAGACCACAAACAAAAAAATTAGAATAACTCATTGCATATGGTCCTGGTCACATACAAGGATAACAAGGAATGCAAGTAATCATTTGTTTTTTTGACTAGTAACAAGGATTGGCTTAAATAGTTCAGAGAAATCCCCTGCATCATACAAAAGAACACTTTGATTTAACCATTTAAAGGTGTTATGCATAAAAATCAAGAGAGTGCCATGTTAAATTCACAGTGGGAAGCATAGACCATAACAAATAATAACAGAGATTCAGCATATTTGCCCCCAAGATGTTGAGTGCAACTTTTCATCTGCTCAGTCATCAAACTGAAACCTTCACTGTTTTTATACCAGCCAAAATTCACCTATCTCGCCAGTTCCTGCCTTTTTAAAAAAAAAAACACAAAGTGTAGGCTGCTTTTTAACCAACAAATAAAGCAACAGTTTAAACAGGCTTCATATTTTTACGTGAGATTTTTCACTGACTTCAAGTAGGAGTTACAGACATATGTGCAATATTTATAAATCTGCACTATAAAATGTACTATATACCATAAGCTGGTCTAAAAAATATAAAAATATGTTTAACATCTAATACACATTCATTCACTGTCTTAAACTGAATGGATTGTTTGCATTTTCAGCAAGTCATTATTGATTCTGCTAATGCTTTCCTTTTACTTTTGAAAAGGAGAATGATAGACTGGTGTAGGTGGGTACCTCAATGCTTATTTTTCCTTCCACACTTTCCACTTTTAATTGGCATCCTTCATCTGTTCAGTTTTGGAAAGCCAACACTGTTGGGAGTTTTTAAGATCACCAGAACTGCTAACATTCTAAAACTTGCACTCCAAACTCTGCTGAAGTCAGTGGAATAAACAAACAGCTTAAATGGCTATGGTTATGTTGGAATACTTAAAAGATGAGATGGGAAACTTGCCTTTGGAAGCTGCTTCTTTAGAGGATGACTGAAAACTTGCAGAATTCAGAGATTTGTGCTTGCCTATCTTTTGGAAAAGGCTAAAAATTTTAAGTTACTTTTCAGAAGACGTATGAACAGCATAAATTTTGGTTAAGGTTCTTGCAGAAATGTCCAAGAGGTCAATCCCTTAGAATATGCCTTAATGAAAATAACAGTATAGATGGAATCATCAAACGCATGATTTGCTATCATGTAAGAAATAATATCCCTATTAAAATAGCTCAAGTAGTATTGATAAACAGAAGCACCTACATGGAGGCATCAATGGCAAAAGATTTCTCTGTACTTAGTTGTTTGAAAATGTTGAAGGACTGTGTTTTACTTAAATAGCTCAGGGTGATACTTCACGCTGCCAGTTCTTTAATCTTCACAGGAAGTAAACCACCTGGGTTTCTGCTTCTAGATCTTCCTAGTGGGTCTGGGGTGGTTTTGGTGGTGGTGGTCAGATGCAAATACAGAAATGCAAGAATGAGACTGATTTTTACAATACTTCTCACAACTCCTACCACAGATAACAGTAATGTGTTTCTTAAAGCCAGTTCCCAGCTTGTTTCTGAACACAGCATAGACCAAAGGCCAAACTAGACAAGATGGGCATTGTGGACAACACTCAGGATGGGAGGTCCTTTAAACTTGTTTTGGGGGAGGGGAATTCTGGTTGGGACCACTGTGGGATTAAGAAGACTTAGCCCCCGTCCACACGAGCGAGATAAGCCAGACGGGAAGTGACACAAATTTGTGCCAGCGCAATTTGCGCCGCTTTTGCGGGATCACACAGGTCCATGGACCTGTGAGGGCGAACCACCGCTGCGTGATCACATGCAGCCGCGGGTGAGTTGGATTTTTTTCCCCTGGCCATTTTCAGTGCACTTATCTGATTCTACAAGGGATCGATGACTTGCCTCTCCATCCTTGGGGTCATCCGATGATGCGCATACCGGGATGGGAGGGGAAACCCCCCCAAAAAGCCCGCTCCCCAACGCCACTTGTTTGCGCTGGCGCGATCACACCAGGAAAGGTCAGTTCTGGGCCGTCGAATACCATTTGAGACTGCCTTTTCACTGGTAGCTAAATAAGCCGATTCCCCACTGGCTCAAAGCGGTTTGCGACACTTTGACACCGGCTCCAGGATGCTTCCCAGATGTGCTTGTGTGATCGCGCCACTTTGAGCCGGCGGGGAATCGTCCTTCTTGTGTCGCAAATGGGTGCGTATGATCGCGCCCTTAGATTTATACCCCACCCTTCACTCGGAGTCTCAGAGTGGCTTACAATTGCCTTCCTTTCCTCTCCCCACAACAGATACCCTGTGAGGTAGGTGGGGCTGAGAGAGCTCTGAGAGAACTGCTTTTGAGAGACCAGCTCTGAGAGAACTGTGACTGACCAAGGTCACCCAGCTGGCTTTATGTGAAAGAGTGGGGAATCAAACACATTTCTACAGATTACAGTCCACTGCTCTTAATCATCACACCAAACTGGGAGGAGGAGGAGATCCTGCCTTCATCATTCCAGGTCATTCCATCACTGACCTAAGACTGGCAGTCCTCAAAAAAAAAATTTTTTTTCAGAGAGAAATGTGACATTTCTTAACTCAAGTTAGTTCACAGGTTCAGAACAATGGACCCCCCCCCCCCAGGGCTGAATAGGAATGTAGGATTTTTATGGATGCTAATTTTCTGCCCCCAAGCATTTCTCCTCTGCTCTAATTACAAGCATTCTTTACAACACCTTTCCCAATTCTGATTAGGATAAAAGGACTCAGATCTCCACTTCTACTCTACTGTGTCTGATGAAGTGAACTTTGACTCTCGAATGCTTATACTGTGAAACTCTTGTTGGTCTCTAAGGTGCTACTGGACTCAAATCTAACTGCCTTCATCCCTGGTTGCAATCACACGCACAATTTGCTCCGACATAGGTGTGAATGACTTTCCTGCTGATCGCCCCAGCACGCTTCCATGGTGTTGGGATGGTCTGATCAGGCCATCCCGACTCTGTGCCGTTGTTTTTGCCCTTCTCGGTATGCACATCATCACACACTCCATAGGGAGCCTGCAGGGCTAAGGTACGAATCTTCGATCCCTTGTTTAAGTGCATCAGAGACAAACGGCACCCCCCCCCCCCCGACTCACCCGCGGTTGCGTCTGATCATGCCCTCATCTACAAAAGTCTGTGTGATTGCGCAATTGCAGGTCAACTTACGCCTGAGGGAATAGCCTTGCTTACCCCCCACTTTATCTTGTGCGTCTGACCGCCACCCGTGACATTTTTCTGACACAAAAAGGCGCCAAGGGATGTTTTGCCTGGAAGCCCCTGCTGCTGTTTCAGGTTAGAGAAATGGTGGGTGGGGGGCAGGATCCCTTCTTGCCCCCGTCTTGATGCTCCTGACCAGAATAGGGCCTCCATGACACATTTGAAAGGAATTCCTGGCTGGGAATTCACTCTCCAAAATGGCAGCATGTCCCCCCAGGAATGCCCATCGCCATCTAGTTTGGTCCTCCTAAGACAAAACATGAATTCACCTCACTGGGTGTGAAAATGAAACCAAGACATTCAAATGAACTTGAATAAGAATAAAGTAGGAACATCAAGATTTGTCTATGGGATTAGAAGTGGCCAGGAGATATGCCATATTAAAAATTATGGTTTCATTTACTTTATCAATGATGGCGCACCAGGACATTGAGGTACTGCCTTAAGGATAACTGTGACCAAGCAGAGTAGTGGCTTGGATTTAGAACTTGTGTGCAGGGCTTCCATACCCTATAATGGCCTGGTATGGTACTACTATGTATGCTTCCATGCATGGCCTAAGAAAAGGAATCAAACCTCACTGTGCTCTACAGTGATTCCTCTGAACTAGGGCTGCCAGCAATGGGTAGGGAAATGCCTGGAGATTTGGGGGCTGGAGCTTGGGAGGGGAGGTACCTTGGCAGGGTATAATGCCAGAGTCCAGCATCCAAGGCAGCCATTTTCTCCAGGTGAACTGATTTCTGTAATTTGGAGATCAGCTGTAATTTCAGGAGATCTCCAGGCCCTACCTGGAGGTTGTTAGTCAAATTCCAAGCACTGTATCTTTGCTGCATTGGGCAGAACATTTAATCTGGAGGTCATAAAAATATTAGTCTAGAAACTTGGTCTTTGTTCTTCCCAAATCTGCAAGAAAAGAATTCCTTTATATCAGAGCTGAATTGCTTCTAATAATACACCTAGAGGGTGACATCAGGGGGGGAAAGCTGCTAATTTAAGCATTCTGCTTACATGAGCAGTGAAACATGGAAGTGGTGAGCTTATGCAAGATGATGGCTTTGCTTCCAAAAAAAATGCAGTTTCCTATTACTCATTTCATGGAATGAGAACCATGAACTTGCACAAGCTCTCGGAGCCCACATTACACTGCTTATGTTAGTAGATTTCTTCTGTAAGCCGTTTATTTAGTGCAAATTGATTCTGTCTGCTGCTCTCAGACCTACCCTATTCAACATGAAAATTCAGCTATCAGATGATAACCTAATTACTTGAACATTTCACCACATGATAGCTCACCACTGGATACCTAAGAGCAGTAGCTGAAGCAAAAGCTCCCATGTGGTAAAATTCTTGTGGCCATGATGCATTGTTTGACAGGTCAGCATCAATCCATTGTCCTGTAGACATGACAGTATGGCACATTCTTGTTTATACATTCAGCCCCAAATAGGCCAGCAAATATTATTCGGTCTTACTTAAGCACTGGTACCAGCATGCTGCACAGGCACAAAATGTAACATGCTGTTCTTCAGAGTAGTCAAGTAGATTGCCTTTCTATGACACAGCATCAGTTTATATAACCAAATACATGCAATCTTAATGCACATTAAATTAGACTAGCACAAATGTTTGTTTTCGTTTTAAATCAGGGTGCCACGCTTTGTCATGAAGAGAATATAAATAAAATGAGTGTAAATTAATAAGAGTATGGCTCATGATGTTCATTATACATCTGGTACAGCTATGTTGTTTTTACGTGTGAGGAGAAATCCTAAGATGCTATTAGATCCATTCTTCCTTCCTTCCTTCCTTCCTTCCTTCCTTCCTTCCTTCCTTCCTTCCTCTCGCTCTACATGGACTGTTTCAGTAGGTTAGACTTGGCTACTAAAATACCTTCTCTAAAGAACTGCAATCTGGCACAAGTGGTATAAATGTTTGCCGTTCTGACATCTCCCACATACAAACGCTCACTGTTAGTTTGCTTTCACGGCTGTTTGCATCTCTCAAAAGCTAAGCCTTAAGAAAACAAAAAACCCTCTATCCGCAAAGCAATAATAAATACTCAGGCCTCAGAAGCAAGAACTTCTCCCCATGCCTGCTACCTAATTACAGTTTATAGACGCAAGACTAGGTTGGTCTAGGATCCATTTTTTTTCAAGTATTTTTTGTTGTTTATAGTACGACAGTAGCACCTTATTGCACATTGTTTCAGAAAGGTTCCCTCTTAAGTGTAGGGGAATCGGTTTTGTCCAGGGCATTTCACTGACCTGAACCCTGGCAAAATCACTTTTCCTTTCCGGTACAGATCATCCTGTAATCCTTTGTTCATCCTCTGCACCAACAGTTTCTCGTAGAGCAGTGGATGATAAGCCCCCAGGGTACAAGCTGCATCATAGTACAGTTCATGGTAGTGGCAAAGGTCAGTCTGTCGGACTGAAGGAATGTATTCATATACGTGCACTTCACTGCACATTGACATCATGATGAGGATTCCTGAAAAAAAATAAAATAAATGAAGTGTATAGAGTAGAAAACTGCAGTGTCACTTTCAAATATAAAAAAAGCTTCATCTCCTGCATTTACAGAAGTGTGGCAAAGTTTAGTTACTAGAAAGCACTGACCATTGCAAAGAGTCACTGGAAAAGATAATGATGCTAGGAAAAGTGGTAAAAGAGGGAGACCAAACATAAGATGGAATGACTCTATAAAGGAAGCCACAGCCCTCAGTTTGAAAGACCTGAGTAAGGCTGTTAATTATAGGATGTTTTGGAGGTTCTCATTTCATAGGGTCACCCTAAGTCTGAAGTAGGGTTGCCAAACCCCTGATGGGGTCGGGGTTTCCCCCAGTTTCGGGGGCCCCAATCCACCACCAGCTAGCTGGCTGGCAGGGGGAGCTCCACCCCAAAGAGCCCCGCTGCAATGACACCACCCCGGAGATGACATCATTGTATCGGGCATGTCACGCAGGGGACGCTCTAGCATTTGGCTAAAAACATTACGGTGACCATAGAGATTTTAGCCAAATGCTAGAGTGTCCCCAGCATGATGACGTCACTTCTGGGTGAAGTGATTGTGGCACACGCGCAAATTATACGTGCCAGAAGACCTTAGGACCCAGCCGGGAGCCCCCCAATGGCAGATGGGTTAGACCTGGCACCCCTAGTCTGAAGTGACTCAATGGCACTTAGCACACAACTTTATTGTAGCTGACCCTTAGCATAACGTTAACATATTGTAGCTTTGAGCAAACAAAGCAACCTTGTGTGTTAAGTATTTATCTGAATCAGATGGGTTTCTGATAGTCATTTAGGAAGGAACTTTACAAAAGCCAGCTACATTCTGTGGCACAGCATAATAAACTACCATCTGTGGTAATGTTCAGTGAAATCCTAAGCAGACTTGCACCCTATCAAGTCATAAAAGGGTAGAATAGCTAAATTTAGGTCTAATAGCCTCTTAGAGACCATGAAGATTTCCAGGGTACAGGCTTTTGAGAGTCAAAGCTCCCTTTGTCAGACAGCTGATGAAGGGAGCTTTGGATCTCTATATAAAGTTTATTCCCCAGAAATCTTGTTGGTCTATAAGGTTCAACTGGATCTTAATCTGGCTTTTCTACTGCAGACCGACATGACTGCTCACCTGAAGCGCTGAAGCGTGTAACTCTGTTCAGGTAGTAGTTATACCATCAGGCTTCTTTGAAGATGAATGCATCCTTATTGTGATTACAGATACTGTTCTTCTTTTTAACTGATTTATTCCCTCAGCTTAGACATGCTTCGTTGGAAGTCATCCCCAATAAAATAATTACAACTATTGCTAAATAAGTGGGCTCAGAATTGCTGTGTTTTTTCTCCCCCTGATCGCTTTTTAAAAACTGGTCTGTATGTAAGTCGTGACACTTGCTCGCCATACAATCATTTTTACTGAAAACATTTAGAAGCCATTTGTAAGAAGTTTCTGAAGTGTCTTTCCCTTCCCAGTTAAAATTCAGAGAAATGGACAAAACGGGTCAAAGACATTTTTCGTCCTTAAATCAATCATAATGGGGCCAGAGTTACCACAAGTGCCATCTTCTCCCATATGTTCCTGCCTGGGAGTTAAGATCATAGGGAGAGGCCCTCCTGAACCACCAACCAAAGATGCACAAAAGTGGGCCTTTTCAGTGGCAGCCTCATGATTACGGAACAACCTTCCCAAAGAGGTGTGCCTGGCCCCCTCACTTTTGATCTTTAGGAGGCAGTTGAAGACTAGGAATTAGAAATTTGAATAGAAGCTAATTCTGGTGTGGGGTCAGAAGACACAGGTTGGGATCAGGCTTACCTAGGCTTCGCAGAGTTTATGGCTGAGGACAGACTGGCAATCTGGAGCGAGATGAATGCGGAGGAAACTGCTGCGGGGGAAAAACTCCCCGGGGCTGGCCGTTCACACCGGCCAGTGTATTGCGCAACGGTGCCGATACGGAGCGTTCAGACTGCTGCGGAGTGGCCCCACGTGGGCCGGCCTCCGCAGCTCGTGATAGGGCGGTTTCGGCAATTTGCGCATGTGCGCACATGCGCAAACTGGCAAAACGCTGCGTTCACACTGCCACCTCTGCTTGCCTCCCGCCTTCTTCCGATTCACACTGCCTGGAAGCGGGAGGCAAGCGCAAGACGGCCCCTGGACACCGGTTTCTCCCGGTGTCCTGTTAAAGCGGATGGAAAGCGAGTGGGAGACGGGTAAGTGCGAAACGGAGCCGACGGACAGATGCGCATGTCTGAACGCGCTCCCTTCTTCCACTTCCAACGTGGGGCTGTCCCGCTTTACATTGCCAATCTGTCCTCAGCCTCTGACTAGGCTTGGAAACATGAATAAAGAACCCCTGCCCATATATTTTTTGTTTCCTATCCTTAATGCCAGTGTGTAGGATTGCCAGGTCTTACCCATCTGCCAATGAGGGGATCCTGACTTGCTTCCTGGTCACCATAGAGTTTTTAGCCGAATGCTAGAATGTCCTCAGCGTGATGACATCACCTCCGGGTGATGTCATTGCAGTTTGGGGGCTGGCTGGTGTTGAGTTGGGGGAAACCCCACCCCCATTGAGGGGTTGGCAACCCTACCAGTGTGATGCCCAAGTTACTCTGCGGCAGCAAAAACCTCAAAGACCATCAATAGCTTTATTGTAGTGTAAATTTTTGTGGGCTATAGCCCACTTCATCAGATGCATGAAGTTAACATACCAGTAAGCAGAAATATATACACAGCAAAGACAGTGTGAACAATAGGGATAAAAAGTCATGAAATGGAGAAGTATGGTTGGTGGCTCACAAGTATAAACACATTCACAAGAGCTATAACTGGTGATGGCCTACTTAGTTACACCAAGCAATTTAATACCTATAGAAGTTAGGAATGCTGTTTTAAGTCACGATTAATGCAATTAAACTTTTGATTAATTCTATTTCAACAAACGCTAAAAACACTAAATTCTTATATTTCTAATGATTAATGAATGAGTTAAAATTCATCAATGGGGTATAAAGATATGCTTCAAGAAACTGCTTGCACAGGGAAATTAAGGAGTTGAATGATTTACAAAAGTGTAATAGTTAATGAGTGGCATGCAGATTAGGCATCAACATTCAAAATTTAAGCTCTCTTTTGCTTTCCTCCAATTGAACTATGTGCATTCTGTTGTATTAAACCTGTTTATCATTTGTGCATTGAAAGGAAAAAGTTAACCTGAAAAGTACTGATCATGGCTTTGGGGTGGTTACGATCACAATATGTTAGACTTCTTGACTTTATTACTTGATTAATGATGTATAGACAGAAACCTATAACCAACAAAATTAAAATGAATGTTTTTTGTTTTTCAGTTCTACAAATGCTTTCTCATGCTTTTTCACTGTCAACCTTCATCAGCTGATGGAGAAACCAAATGCCAGTCAAAGGTCATAGTCATCCAGCTAACCCAGAAAGTAGACATTGGAGTTCCGTGCAGTAGCCAAATAGTGCCACAAACAGATGAAAAAATGGTCTGTCTTCTGAGCCCAGAATCAAACATGGAGCTTGCTTCAGAGAGTTTACAACAGATGTCCAAGGAAAATAGACGCTTGTAAATGAGTGCATGCTGTCATCGACATACAATCACAATATGTTACAATTTTACTACCGGTTTGTTTTATTTCCCCTAAAGGAATTTGCTGTGCGTTGACCAGGAAAGAAACAAAATGTATTGTTATTACTCAGACAGAAGTAGGGATTATTTGATTATTGTGCTGAAAAACATTGGAAAAGGGTAAAGGCTTTGAACATCTTGTAATCCAACGAACTCCAGCAATCCAGCACAGTCCAGTATTGTTGTATGAAAGGTTTTCTGAATCCCCTTCCTACAGTCCCCCTCAGGCAACGAACACAGGGTTTCATCAAGCCTTGGGTGATCAGGGGAATAAAACCTCACCACTCTTCTTCTGTAGCCTCAAGTGTCCCCCAAAATACTGATCCTTTGGGACAGAGGACTCTTCATAAAAACATGAACGGAAAATGGAGTCTGCAGTGAGCAAAGGTAATTGGTGAAAACTATCTCCCCCTCATTAGCATGAATTCACCATAAGATCCAAGCCATTCTTTAAATCTGTTCACTCTGTAGTAGCAATGTTCGCAGACCTCACAAATAAGACCACTGCCAAAAGCAGCTTAAAAAAAATAAAATGTACATTTGTTTGATGTGTCCCTGAGGTTTAAGTAGTTTGTAGTTGTTTCATAAGATTCAGCAATCTTTTCCAGAGAGCTACCTAAAGGTAGTTTTCCAAAATGTATATTTGCTAGCCTCAGCTCCTTGTGTGTCTTTCATAGTTGCGTCTTTTTTACTGATGTGTTTCAGAAGCTTTGAATGCCTCATCTGAAAAAAGAAACTTCTCACAATCATGCGACTCTAACATGAAAGTATCTTTTCAGATGGTATATTTTAACTCCAAGAGTACTCCCAATCAGTGTTCCCTCTAAGCAGAGTTAGTGTGAGCTAGCTCACAGTTTTTTAGCCTCCGGCTCACACATTCTTGTCTCAGCTCAGGAAGGAGGGCTCCAGAGCAAACTAATTTATGCAGCAGCCAAATCACTCACTCACAACTTTAATGCTTATAGCTCACAAAGTAGAATTTTTGCTCACAAGACTCCACAGCTTAGAGGGAGCATTGCTCCCAATCCACTTTCTCAAAAGGAGTCTGTCTTCCTATGATACCAACATGCTTTTGAATCCTTTGTTGATTTTTGTGTGGATGCTGTTAATTCAGGAAAAGATTCAGAAGAAAAAAACCACATACCCCAGCTAATGCAGGTTTTACATTCACGCTGAGAGCCTATTCAAAACAAAGTATTTATTTACTTACTTACTTATTTTCTCCCCAATGGGGACTCAAAGTTGCCCCATCTCACACAACAACCCTGTGAAGTAGGTTAGGCTAAGAATGTCTCATCTACCCTTTCAATTACAGATCTCAGAAACAGGATACTTGGTAAATCATTGAGGCACGGTTCATGCTACAGAAATTCAAGACTCTCGCATGATCAAAGAGACGGACACTGTTCATAATACATTGTGATTTACAAACTGCCAGGGATTCTTCCAGGAGCTTTGGGGAAGGGGAAGTGTTCTCAAGAAGTGAAATGTGTAACACCTGTAGCTGCTTAGGGAGAAATGAACCTCACACTTCTCTTGCTTTAGATAATACCACTGTGTGCATGCCACAAAACCAGTCTAGGTTCTGTTAGATTCTGGTGTGGAATAAAGTAAGATTAATGGTGCAATGCCCCATCTCTGGTTATAATTTTTCTTTTAAACACACTGTCTCCAATTTAGATATCTCTGACTGCTGTCAAAACACTTCATTACAGTTGCTGTTCTAAAGGACCAGTCACTTACTCTACTTTCCCATCTCCCACTGCAAGCTTGCTAATGTTCTTGTTGAACACATTATGTATGAACAGTGCTAGCCACGGTGACCGTGCTGACTCAGTATGGGGAAGGGAACACACAGGCTGAGTCTGTTTTCCACTTCCCCTCCCTAGCAGGTGACAGAACAGACAGAGGACATCACATCTTGGTGCACACACAAGGAAGGCCATTTGGTATTCAGCCCCACAGAATTTTTATGCTAGCACTGAACTTGATTCAGGTTAGCTTCCCAAGGTCACTGTAACTAGTTAAACAAATGGTCCTGATGCAGAGCCTCTCATACATTAAGACTGAACACATGCTATTTCCCATAAGAATCTTCCCCACAATAAAGATGGGAGTTGTCAGCTAGATGTTATGCTCAGTGTAGGGCTGAAGACAGACTGAAGCTCTGCCATGCCACGGAAGCGGAGGCAGAGCAAGCCGGGGGCGAAGCGTCCCGGAGCTTGCCATTTGCACTGCGGCGCAAGCATTCCGGGAGGAGGCGGCCTGCAGCGTCCACACTGCAGGCGGCTCCTGGCGGAGCGGCACGCAGCTGTGCACTTCTGGGTGCGTTCACACCACCCAGAAGCGGGCCGCCAGAGACCTGTTTCAAGGGGTCTCCAGCTGAAGAGGCACGACGGTGCCTCGTGGACGGGTGAGTCCACGCTGCCGATGGGGGACAGCTGCAGCAATGTGCACGGCTCCTCTTCCTCCACTTTTAAAGCGGAGGCATAGCAGCCCACATTGGCAGTCTGTCCTCAGCCTAGGGTTGCCTCCCAAAATAGTGTTTAGCCACATTTAGAAGAAAAGAAGAGATTTGATTTGTACCCCACCCTTCACTACCGAGGGAGTCTCAGAGTGGCTTACAATCTCTTTTCCCTTCTCCTCCCCACAACAGACACCCTGTGAGGTAGGTGGGGCTGAGAGAGCTCTTTCAAGAACTGCCCCTGAGAGAACAGTGCTGTAAGAACTTGTAACTGACCCAAGGTCACACCAGCAGTTGCATGTGGAGGAGCCGGGAATCAAACCCGGTTCTCCCAGGTTAGAGTCTGTGCTCCTAACCACTACACCCAACCACTATTGTGCCACAACATCATATGTATTTCTTTGCCCTGCTCCACATTATGGGCTGTTGAAGGCAAGAAAAAACACATTGTGATGATGCTACAACAGAGATAAATGTGTCAAGGAGAGAGAAAAGAAAACTTGGCAAGAACTGCCATAACATCCAGTCCTACCAGACTGAGAGGTCACCAGGTAGTTCCTAGAATCAATTGTTCCACTTCCCAAAATGTCATAAGGCCTCTGGAGCTGTGTAGTTGTGGTACAGGAACATTGTGTACTTATGGCCCATACTCAAGGTCAGCGTGCTTCTGTGTATGAATTACTTTTCTAGAAAGGCGCAGAATTGTTTTCCAACATGGATGATTTTTGTTTTTCAAAACAGACATAAGTACATGTACACAAAATAAATCACTTCATTTTTCAGTTAGGAAATGAAGACTTCTTAAAAGATTGGGTCAAAATCAGCTTAATTAGCTCAGATCAAACTTGGCATTTTGCAATCTATGCTGAAAATCTTTCAGTAGCAGAATCAAGATTAAAATCTGTGCATGGATATATGTATACACATATAAATGAACATATATATTAAAAACTCTTAAAGTTTATTTTGTTTTTGGCATTTGTAATTGCTCTAGAGCTTTTCAATTTACAGCATGTATTTTTTTGTGAACTGCAATTTGAGTTTGTAATTAACAAACTAATTAAAAAGCCATTTTCAGAAGTCTGGAAGTACACAAAAATGATTTGTTTTGCACTAACTCTCATCCAAAGTCAGCTGAAAAAAATAACACAATTCAAAGGTTTATCATAAATTCAGCCCTGCTTCTTGCTTAGCAATAGCTATTCTTCCAAAGTTAATTAAAATTCAATGTTTCTTCAAAGTGATGAGTACATAGAAGTTCTTTATCAGAATCATGAAGTAGCCATATCTTTGTGAGGGAAAAACATATTTCATATTTGCATATATTTCAGCATTTCATATCAAATCCATGTTTACTTTATTACAGAAAAATCTGTTTAACCACAAGAGTTAACTACTCAATCCAAGGGGTTGTGTTTGCATCAGAATCCTTTATGGCCATTACAGACGTTTCCTGACAGAAACAGGCAGACATATTCACGGTTGTTGTTGGGACACTGATAGGAATCCAGACTCTGCAGAGAACCCACACTAAGGGGAAGTTCTTACAGCAAAGAATCTACACAAATAAAATTGGAAGACAGGAAACAGCCTTTTTTGAGTACCAGGAAATTTGTTCACAGCCCAAGCATGGCTATCTGGGCAAATTCTTCGTTCACAGTTATTGATATTGTAGGCAGTACTTATCTGATGAGCCTGATTATTACAATATGGAGATGACTAATGCCTTATGAGGTTTATCAACACCACTTCTATCAAAGACTCTTGAAAGAATTCATTCATCTTTAGAGCTGTCCCTCTTCTCTGCCTGAGCTCAAGAAAGAGCTCAGATTTCTTTAGAAATCAGTTTGGGGAGTTCTGATGAACTGGTCCTGATCTTCTGAATCGGATAAAATAGTATTTCCTGGATGACAAATTTAGGTGAGGGGAAGATGGCCTTGGGTCACAACCTGGCTGACTCATATTCTGAGGGATGATGAACAGTCTCTATGTTTCAGGTATCTGATGAAGGGAGCTTTGACTATCCAGAGGTTATACCCTAGAAATCTTGTTGGACTTTAAGGTGCTACTGTTCTTGAATCTACCAGTCTATATGTTGTTACAGTGGGATCCTGCTGCTATTAGTGGATGTGGATTCAAAATGAATGAAAGCCCATCCAGTTATACTGATCTCTTTCCTAACTAATTTAGTGAGAAACAACCCATTTTAGGCCTTACCAGTAGTTTCTCAGAAGAGGCGAGAACAGACTGGGGAAAACAAGTATTTTGAATACATTGCTTCCTGCATAGGATGGGAATGATCATCCAAAGGAGGATGTCTTCCACCTCTGAAAGACCAGATGCAATAATCCTGCACAAGAAACACAGCCTGTTTGGAAGACATTTGAAACTGGAGTTACAGATGAACAACTGTACAGTTATTGCCCCCAAATGATAATCCAGCCAGTAAAAGCAATGGCCCCTTAGATGTTACTGTGACACTCATGCAGAGATAAAAGTTTTTAGAACCAGTAATCATCTACTGAGACAATGTACATTGGATGTCTGTCAAACTGTATTATGAAGATTTATATAGCTGTTTTACTGGTGTTCAGTGATATGATTCAACATTTGTTCCTGCTGAAAAATGCCGTACAAGCAGAACCATGGGGACATGTGGCATTTAAAACATTTGTGACAAAGCTAAAGTTACCAGTGCTCTGCTAAGTGGAGTTACACTCTTCCAAGCCCATTAGTTATCTCTGTTTAGGAGTGCTCTGTAATTCACACATTTGCCATTTAGAACAGCCATATTTCATATTTGTTTGGGCTGCTCAAGGATGAGCAGTTTGGAAGCTGAAAGGGCACTTTTCTAGTTAACCGGAGAAAACAAACCCAACAGTAATTAAAGTAGGAATTAATTACTAATGAATTGATATGGCATGCCTACATGTCATTTCCACGTACTGTAAAAGGCAGGAATATTTAAGCTTGTGCCATGTATTCTATGAAACAATATCTACAATTTTAATGGCTGCACCAGTTATTTTAGATCAGATGACACAAAACAACACACAACCCATTTGCCCCAATCCAGTGACAGCAAACCGCACAGAGATAGTTTCTAGTCCTGATCCAACTATGGGCACAAACAAACTGTATCAAGGATTGCACAAACTGAATGCTCTTCAAAAATGAGTAAGTGCACCACTGAACTGTTTAAGAGGAAGGGAAGAAAGAGGGAACTAAATCCAGCCCTACCTGCATGTTAGTATAATTACTAATATCCTATTATAATTACAGCCTTTTGAAGAGACTCTGTATTGTTCTGACTGGGGAGAGGAATCGCATGTGTAGTTCAGCTGATGCAGAGGGTTTTCACACTTGGACTGTACAGCCAGATTCAAGGGAGAGGGGAAACACATTTGAAAGTGCATGTCACCAGGCTGAAAACTCCCATCTGGATAAGGAATGGTAAGTACAGTAATGTACATGTTTTTAAAATGTACAGTCAGTTAGTTCCCTGTGCAGATAAAGCAGGGGCAGGTGACATTTTTTGGACATAGCGCAAAAAAAATTCTACCTGCAAAGATACTGGCGTGCTAACAAATCAAAGGGACAAGGAAGATAAGAGCTGTATTTGGCCAGGTGCAGTGGGAATCAGAATTTAGAACACTAGAGTGTAGTGAATAAATGTTGGCATTCATACACAAAAACAAACCATGGTTTGTTCATTACAGGAATAAGCCCCTGAAGTCCTTGGGCTTTTCTTTCCTTGTGTGCGGTTCAGACATTAAAAGTTTTATGGATATTTGGGACGCCACAGTTTGCTGTAATGTAGATTGAATGGCTAACTTGCTTACAAAGATTTGACTCCAGGATGGCATGAAAATTTTGCATAGGAGCTATTATCTTTTTCAAAATTCAATAGCTGGTATGCTTTTAAAACATTTGAACAGATGATCTAATTAAGACACTGTATGTGTGTGTTTGTAACTTATTGATGACAATGGTATTATAGTAGTGCTATAACTAACATATGTCACTTTTCTGCAGCTGTGTTTCCAGTGTGACTTGTGACTCTGAACATCTTACACTAACCTGTTCTTGATCAACTAATGATTTTTTTTTTAAGACACAGAGTAATTTTACAATGCACCGAAGTAATCGTTTTCTTCCTTGGTCTTATCTCTGTTCATGCCAAAATGTTATGGAGTACTAACAAATAAATTGGCTTGTATTTTACTGTCATATTACTTGCACAATCCTGAAACAGTGAATATTCAGTAAAGTATTTTGTGGTTAGTTCATAGTTGTTTTCCTTTCCTGAAGATAAATGACTTTCAAAACTTGCTTTGGTGAATTGTCACATCCCTTACTGTAGGTGGTGGTGAAGATTACTTTCTGAGCAATGCCAGCTACTGCCATGCTATAAATCAAAAAACAAATTCTTTTACATCTGGCACAATGGAAATGCAAAAGTGGCAGATGTTTCGGTAGATGTGAGTGGGATCTTGAGTGGCCCACAGAGAAATGTCTCTTGAAATGAGATGCAGATTTTCCCCTCATGTGTTTTAACCATGCAACAAAAGCGATTTGTAAGCTGACTTCTGCTTATATTTACATTCACACATACTATAACAAACTTTGCAGAGTATGGTGAATGGTAACTACAGATAAGGTTGAGTGAAGGTGAAGTTACAAAACTGAATAAGTGAAAATGCTACAATAGTTGAGTTGCAGCATGAAGAGATTTTGACATGCAAAGCACGACTACTGAAATCAGAGATGGTCCAGACCACTGTGTTCCTTGCACATTTACCTGTCCAGTGATTGTTCCTTGGATGTTTAAGTAAGCCTTCACAAATCAGTTACAGTCAGAACTGATGTTGTTGTACGTCCAACTCAAATCCAGTGAGGAGTCATCAAGTGAGGAGTCATCAAGTGATGAAAATGCATGTGTGAATCTGTCTTAATTCTAAACCATTTGTGATCTGCCACTAAAAATAGTCAGTTTGCATTTTCATCTGCAAACACATGAAGATTAAGTCCAGAGTTTGTTATAATAGAGTACTTCCAGGATAGCATTTTGGATGAATAAAAATGTGGGCAGAAGGTAGGACAATGTTACTATATGAACAATGTTACTGTAAGAACAATGTTACTATAAAATTAATTGTAACTGCTTAACTCTATGGAAAGGGTTGAACCACCTAACCAACTTTTCTATGGGTGAAAATAGATGGAGGGGTCTCCTTTGTCGACACAAAAAAGCCATACTGGCGAGACTGAGACCTGCATGGACAAAAGCCATGTGGGAAGGGAACTGTTGTAAGGTGGGAAGTTTGAAGAGACTGAGCAAAAAATCTGGCTGAATTCTACCTAAAGTTAGGTAAACAGGTGGAACTATTTTTGAATATTTCCCAGAATTAGTGGTCTTCACAATGTTATTAGGGTGTGCCTGTGTAGGCTCTTAATGGGGAATCTGCTATCCAATGTATAACACTCAAATAACTAGCAACCCAATTATGATTCAAGTTTATCCCATGGTAACGTACAAGTAAATAAAGCAGAGATCACAGTTAATCAACATAATATTGTCCTTTATTCCAATTTGCAGAGGGGAAACTTTTCACACGTTTGCTTCTAAAACAGGTGGCCAAACTGTGGCTCAGGAGCCACATGTGGCTCTTTCACACATATCGTGTGGCTCCCAGCGGGGTAGCTGGGAAAGTGAAGGGGAGGCATGCCTCACCGATCAGTCTTCCCTTCCCCAGCCAGTGTTCCCCTTCCTGGGAAGGCTTGAGGCAGGGGGGAGAAGAAAGAAAGCAACTTTAACTTTAAATGTGTCCCAAAGCACCCACCACCACCACCGACAAATATCATTGGACAAATAAATATTATCAATATTTATGTTTACCCTTTTTGTTTTTATTTTTGCCCGTCTCATTTAATGTTAATAAAAAGCAAATTTTCCTATTTTGCAATAAAAACATGTCTGTAATATTTGTTCATGTCATGCGGCTCTCAAACATCTGACGTTTATTCTATGTGGCTCTTACGTTAATCAAGTTTGGCCACCCCTGTTCTAAAAGAACACTAGAGTAGATGACAGTCACAGGAAGATGCAGCATGAGAAAACTGCTCCCTCTCTTATTTCTCAGATCAATGTTATGGTCACTAACTGGTGGAACTAAATTTGTAAGGCAAGAAATAAAAGGTACATCAGCCCTTTCAAAATGTATTTTACCATTTTGTTCCCTGCCTATTCTCCAAGGAACCTAGGGTGGCACAAATGGCATTCACGTTGTATTTTCACAAATATTTTGAAATGTAAGTCAGGTTGTGAGAAAGAGAAACTTACCCCAAACCTTCATCTCTGCATCATATTAGTTGTCACAGTGTATTCTTAACCCTTCAGAGATAAATCTTTTTCCTCTCTCAAAAGATTATGAACGTGTACCAGCTGGGTGATTGCCAACCTCCAGGTGGGGCCTGGAGATCTCCTGGAATTACAACTGATCTCTAGACTACAAGCATCAGTTCCCCTGGTGAACTGCTTTGGAAGGTGGATGCTATGGCATTATATTTTGCTGATAACATGCAACCAGACCACAGTTTTCCCAGGTACGGGCTGCTAGAGGGACAGAAGGAGGGAAAGCAGAAGATGAGAGAAGATAAAGGTAGGTTGGGTGGTAGGAGTGAAGCAGGAAAAGGGGAGAGACTATGAGGGCTGCCAGGGAAGGGAAAGAGGGAAATGGGGGGAGGGGGGAATCAGCCTTCCAAATCCTTGCGGGTCTAACAAACAGGTGCTGGAGGAACACTTGTACCTAAAACCCTAAATACGTTATTATAGCAATCTGATTTTGTTTAATGAGTAGAAACGAACACCAGCATTTAGAGAAAGGAATACTGTCTACAACAGTGTTAAGAAACCAGAATTTCTCTTCAGATTGTATACATTTTTCGCCTCTTACAACTGTGTTAAAACATGCAAAATGCTACATGGCATAATCCCATAGAGTTCTGTAACCTAACCACAGCTGTGAATAAGCCCTTTGCTATCCACAGAATTAGTATGAGGGATGAACTTAACAAAGCAGAATTCTCAAAGCAATGAGCTGGCTCCAGCCAGCTTTGTGAAAAAGGGTATCTCCTTTACCCCCCCTGTTGTAAGTAAGAGACTGAGAATAAGCAAACCAGCTGACTGCATGCAACCCAGTATAATTTTTATAATGAGGAAATTTTGAAATAATTTGGTAAGAGGTCGATTTTAATATCTTTCCCCAATTATTAAATTCCTTATTTCCTTTATTAAAGCTGAACTATGCAGCTGGAAAATAAATATGACGTTATAATAACTGCAAATTATCCAGCAGTATCTTTTGACAACCCCCATTTCTTTGATTCTGCCAGCATTAGTTCAAAGCATTACCAGCATGAATAGATAATGGATGGCCACTTGGAAAAAATTGTACCACCAGTAACAATATATGCAGGTAGAATCACATGCTTGTGTAATTATCTTGGCCTCAACGTCCATCCTTCAAAGAAACCATTACCCAAGTACCCTTCCAACTGCATTCCACGTTACCTGGTTATACCATTACCCAAGTACCCTTCCAACTGCATTCCACGTTACCTGGTTATATATTTCATACTTTGTGGCTCCATGCATCAGAGGAGTGGATGCTTTGAGTTTTTAATTTTATTGTTGCTATGACTGATAGATCCATGCAACGATTTCACCAGTATACTCAGGCACCCCGATCGAGATAGGGCAGGGATAGAAAACCACACGTGCAACAAACTACCACTCAGCTGCTACCACAGTTAAGATACTCTGAATATCAACCATCAGCCACTTGGGATGTAGCAGGTGGATTAGTTTCTCTGTCCATTCTCACCTCTCAGCTGACCAGCAATATTTAGATCACTTAACTGGGCTCTGGTAGCAGAAGACAGAAATAAAATCCCACATGATATATGCTCATTATCACTCACACTTGTGCTTTTGGTTCCTCTGGATTCCTCTGAATTCTGAGAAAGGGAGCTAAAACTCTCAAAAGCTTAAACCCCCAAAATCTTGTTGGTCTCTAAGGTGTTACTGGACTCAAATCTGGATTCTAAATTTCCTATAGGAATAATAAGCTGCCTGAAGATGTATGGGCAACTGTAGCAAATCCTTAACAGTTGGGATAATGCTATAGTTGCCAGTTACCTGGAGATTTTAGGGGTGGAGCCCAAAGAGAGTTTGGGGTTTGGGGAGGGGAAGGATCCATCTGATATTAGGCCATACAGGCCACCCTTCAAGGCAGCCATTTTCTCTAGTTGAACTGATCTCTGTCACCTGGAGTTAAGTGGTTATCCTGGAAGATCTCCAGTCACCACTTGGAGGATGTGAACCCTAGGTAATGTACACAAGTTAGAAATGAAATTATTGAAAATGGGAAGTGCCTCTGATAACAACAGAGCCCAATTACATGGATACTCTGGGCTCTGCTCTAAAAGGAACACACAAATGTCATTTTAGCCACAGTACTGTGACCTGGATAAACATGTCTATCATTTACATTTTGCATAATTTCTAGAAAATGCTTTAGTAATAAATAATTTGTATACGCATTTGTTTATCACAACTCTAATAGCTGCTGCACTGTGGAAAGTAGGGATGGGCACAAAATAGGAAAATACAGTTCGATTCCTGGTACCTGGCTGAGCCATGAACCAAACCAAACCAAACCAGAAGGCTCATTCATGTACCAAACTGGTTTGTGGGGTTCATGTCCCTGTAAACCCCATTGAAAGGGACCACAATCCTTTTAAATGGGGTTTGCAGAAAGCCCAAAGACCGCCTCAGCTGTTTCGGGCTGTCTTGTGCAGTCTCTTTGAACTTTAAAGGGACTGCAAAAGACAGCCTGAAAAACAGCTGTGCAGTGGGGGGGGGGGTTCCCCACCACACAACTGTTTTGGGCTGTCTTCTGCAGTTTAAAGGGACTGCACAGGACAGCCCAAAAGAGCTGCTGGCCAGGAGCGCCTCCCCATCATGCAGGTATTTTTTGAGCTGCCCGGCTGGAGTGCCTTCCAATCACTCATCTGTTTTCTGGGCTGTCTTCTGCAGTCCCTTTAAAGTTCAAAGAGACTGCAGAAGACAGCCCAAATAAGCTGCACGGTGGGGAATGCCTCCCCATCACGCACCTGCTTTTCAGGCTGTCTTCTGCAGTCCTTTTAAAGTTTAAAGGGACTCCACAAGAAAGCCCAAAACTGCTGAGTCTGAAACAGCTGTATTTGTGGCTTTCGTTGGGAGTCCCTTTACACCCCTGCTTCCTGCTCCATTCATGAATTGCCCTAAAAGTTTGTGGAGGTTGTGATCGGGAGACCCTCCAGGAACTCTTCCTCCTGAACCATGAACAGGACAAAATTCATGACAAGTTTTGCTTTGTGGTTTGTTACATGCCCATTCTTAGTGGAAAGTTCATAAAGGAAGGACATCTGAATATATATATATATAAGGCTTTGAAAATACATAAAGCTTATACCACTTTTAGAGCTACCTATCTATCACCTCTGAGTTAATTGTATTATTGCCACAATGAAGTTACACATGCCAGTGATACAATCATTCTTCAAACACAGCTAGCACTGAAATCTATTTATGATACATCTACAAGATGCAGACACACATACCAATGAAACCTGAAGAAGGAGGGTTGGGCTGAATCTTCTCCTTGGTGTTCTCCTGAATAATGTCCCAGAGCTGCCATATGAACTTTGGATGGAGAATGTAAAATGGCTGGTTTGGATTCTTCCTGCGATGCTGAACATAGGGAGTAAACAAATTGTAGTCTGGCTTCTTATACCACTGGGAGGAGAAAACAGAAGGAACGCATACTTCCTTAGAGTATTCAGTACAAACAAACATGTGTCTCTAAAGCATCACATTGGCAGCTGTCTGTTGATATAGAAATGTACCATAATGATCTGTAGCAAGCAGATCTGGGCACCTGTAAATTTCATCTGAAAATTAGTCTTTCCATTAGGATGCTCTGCTGGGAAACAAAACCTAAGGCAGGGCAGCTGAACTGATAGAGTTTGTATGCTTTCCAGTTAGGCAAATGTCCCTGTGGTCTAGCCCTTTGCCTCTAAAGAATCTGGGAGAATCCACAAACGTCAGGTATTTGATAAGCCACTCCACTGAAGAGATAAGAGGCAGTTCTGAGAATTATAATAACCTTCTGCCATCTATATGGTGCACAAAACCAATGTGTAGTCCTACTATGAATCAAGGGAGATCTGGCTGGAAAGAACTTCTGAAGGGGTTACACCCACTGTGAGCAAACTGTACCCAGCCTACTCTTTGGGTTAAAGCCTTTGTACTTAGCTGTCACTACAGCCATGTGGTGAGTATCTGACTAATTACTATACTGGGCTTGCACAGAGAGTGATGACCTCTACAGGAATAGTGATCCAGGCAAGCACTGCAGCAAAAACACAGCATTTGCTATTGTTGTAGTACAGGAACTCACTCCTCCCTTCCTTTAGTCACATTTATATATGGCTGGGCCATTATAAAGGCCAAAATGAAGCACTATCAGTAAGAGTTTCCTTGCGTACTTACACTAAACTGCAATTGTTTGGAAGATTGTTGCCGTATTCGGACTAAAGAAACAGATTTGAAAAGAACAGTGTCATGTGTGGGTAGGTATATGGACCAGAAGGATAAGACTACAGTCAGGAGCCATGGGGATGTATAACAACAACAACAACAACAAACACATGTGCAAGCCACAGAAAGAAAATATTTTGATTGCTGGGAATGTGAACTTCGGTGGTTCTCTTCCATTTGAGTCCAGTATACATAAATTCCAGCATTTCATACCCTTTTCCGTAGTTGTACATAGTTGTAAGGGTTAGAAATCCTTCCCTCTGAACTACATCTACCATTGAATGGGTCTCAGAAACATACACATTATGCACAGCAACTCACAACTCCTAGTAGCAATGGGTGAAACATCACTAAATTAAGATAGCAGATTTCTCCCCCCCCCCCCCCCCCCCTTTTCCAGATGAAATTTAAAAGCCATGTTGGCTGCTCTCTACTTTTCTGTAATTGTTAGATTATTATTTTCTGCTGGTTGACCATCATTGCTTTAAATCCAGCCATCTTATTTTGTTCAAGGTCACCAAATACTCCACCTTTGAACAGCTCCCACCTCACATAGCTTTAATCCTTGTGGGTTCCATGACTTCAAGCAAAACTTTTTCGGCTAGTCACCCTCACCTATTTTCACCAGCAGAAAACCAGTTGGATCCAATCCAATGAAACAGCAAAATTCAAAGCATTCCAGTTTGGTGTAGCCGGTTTGGTGTAGTAGTTAGGAGGGCAGGCTCTAATCTGGAAGAACCAGGTTTGATTCCCCACTCCTCCATATGCAGCTGCTGGTGTGACCTTGGGTCAGTTACAAGTTCTTTCAGCGCTGTTCTCTCAGGGGCAGTTCTTGAAAGAGCTCTCTCTGCTCCACCTACCTCACAAGGTGTCTGTTGCAGGATGGGGAAGGGAAAGGAGATTGTAAGCCACTCTGAGATTCCCTCGGGTAGTGAAGGGTGGGGTATAAATCCAATCTCCTCTTCCTCCTCCTCCTTTGCAGTTTATCACAATTGATGGACAACCCGCCCCCCATCTGATTTAGAACAGGCTTGGTTTTTATTGCTTTTCTTGGAGAGAAAAACATACCTCAGCTTTTTTTCTGGGAGTTTTCTTGATCCCTAGCACTGGCAGTACTTTACTATATTGTTCTATCTTAACCCCATGTCCAGTTCTAATGACAGATATATGAGCTGGGAGGGAATCTTGCAAAGAATTTATAAAGGACCTCTGCTTTATGAAGGGTCAGTGCGCTTCCCTGATCTTCGTTAGCCATGTTCAGAGACTGCAAAGCGTCTTGTTCCCAAAGCTTGAAATTTTCTCTAAGCTCTGCCCTCTGAGTCAATAGCTCATGAATTGCACAATTCCCTGGAGCTGTACAAATCACCTTTTGTACTGCTCTGCCTGAGCAGTAACTAATACCCCGCAGCCTGACTAAAAGTAGAGAAACATTTCAAGGAGATGAAAAGTGCCCAGCGCAAGAGGAACAGACTCAGCAGCAGATGAAGAGAGGCACAAGGGAAACAAGGGAATGGGATCGAAGCCAGTGAATCTGGGTATCACCGCTACTTACCACATTCAGATTAGCAGAATAGGGAGCAGGATCCCAAGCTACTAAGATAACATCTTTATATAAGGAGCTCTCAATGAAGTGGTGGTTAGGATTCGTAAGAATCTATAAATATAAAAAAGAAGCACTTTACAAACCAACCTGTAAAATCATTCTAATAAAAAAGCAAAGCAGCACAAGAGCATTTTTTTTAAGAACCCTACTTCTTAGCTTTAAACGATATATATGTATGGTTTATATATGGTTCTAACACATCCTCAAAAGTTTTTGTACACCTCCTCCCATCAGCTTGCCAATTAAACCCTCTTCTCAAACTGTTGTATTCTTATTATTTTACAGCCACAGCTTGCAGAGACTTTGGGATGCAAAAGGCCCTTTCTGATTGGCTAACAAATAAAGACTCTCATTGGTCCTTAAGCCACTCTAGGTAACCAATTGCTGAGCCTCGCTTAGGTCCAATAGGATTGTTTGTACATAGTTACATTGTTTGAAGTTATGAGTTGGAAACAGTATAAATTAAGGTGCCGCTCTCATAGAGCTGTCTTTGAGCTGAAGCAATGGTTTGAATAAAAGCCTGTTTGTTTGATTCATCGCCTCCTGCTCAGTACTTAAAACAAACCCATTCTCTGTGCCCTTGCTTGGAGAGGTGAAGTGGGTGGCACCCAGAGAGAGGTGAGTGGGTGGCGCCACACACACTGTTGTGTTCTAATGGTGACCGCACACGCGGTCACCAAAACGCATGTAGCCGGGTGAGATACCAAGCTTCGCCTCGGGAGACAATAGCCCAGCCGGATTGTAAATTAGACCAATCTGCCACCCGGGATTCTCCAGGGGACCGATGGTTTATGTTGACTCATGAGTGACCCTATCAGGGTGTTTGGGCGAGGCCGGGGGTGCGGTTTAGACATGTATTTAAGCAGACCCCCAAAGCCCCGTTATGCACGCATTTTCTGTACCATCAATAAACTTATGAACTGATTCACTGCAATGCATCTCTGGACCCAGTACTTTATACACACTGAGGCTCACCTTCCTATCCTTAAACGCCAGGCCAAAATGTCTCTGTTTCCCCAGGATTTTAAACTAAGGAGATCTAGTTTTTAAACCTTTTTTTATGGTTTGCTCCAACAGTTTTATCAATATTGTTTTAGATTGTTCTGTTTGTTTTTTGATGCTTTGTCCTTTTGCTGCTTTGTCCTTTTGTGCTTTTGATGCTTTGTCCTGGCAGGTTTTTATTTACCTGTCTTTGAATGTTTTTTTGGCTTGGCTTTTTATTGTTTTGCTGCGAGCTGCCTCAAGTGGGGTCTGGAGAAGAGGCATTTCCTAAATAAATAAAATGTTGTTTGCAATGGCATTGGTTGAGAAAGTACCACATCCCCAATACTCAGTTTGTAATCCTGAGTCTCACTATAGGGAACATTCTGTCTCCCCTGCAGCAATGAATATGTGTTCTGCTCATTGAACTAGTTAATTTGCCTATCTATTTGTACCTGACACTGCCATGGAAACACAAAGCACAATATAACATGCCCGGTGCCATTTTGGAACTTCTTTGGCTGCAGTGTTATACAAAGTCTTTGTCCCTCCCCCTTATCCTAGATAGTGATTGGGAGGTTGCCTGCTCATCTTAGAATGAGTGCTAGTACACCTCTCTCTCCTAATATCTCTACAAAGGAAGCAATCACCATTCTTCTTTCAAGGCGACTATTGCGTAACAGCAAGTATTTTCTTTTGACTTCGGTTACATAGGGACAGGATACAGTGGTAGCATTTTCATTTCCTTTTCTTGGTCATTATCAGTAAGTGTTGAAGGTTTAACGTATTTTGTATTTCCCCAATATGTTTCCCTTCAATCTTGGAATGCTCTGAGCTATTTAATACACAGTTCTTGGTGACTAACCAAATTGTGCTTTAGAGCATTTTTTTAAAAGGGCTATTTAATATTATTCTAATATTAGCTGAAAGAAAATGATGACTTGATTTAGTCAAAGTTAAAATCTCATTGAAATTTCAGGAGAGTTAAGTAGATGCTTAAAACTCTCCCACTGAAGCCTAAAAGCCTAGAACTAAGCATACTCACTAAGCTTCCTTGAGTTGTGGGATTTATTTATGAGTAAAGACGGCTGGGCTCCTTCTACTGATCAACTAGCTGATGTTTTCACTTCCCCATAGACAACCAAGAGTGCTGCCTGAATTTATATATTTTTTATTGGGGGGAACCTAACATGGCAATATCCTTTCATTTAAATTTTTATAACCTGCTTCCAACAGTGCTGACGGCAGTCTACCTGCTGTTAAAAGTTATGTTTATGTTCTACAAGACCAGCTCTCTAGGGCAGCAAATTCTGTCCTTTGGCAGCCAGCATCTTCTTTCTTATACACCACACCTCAGTTACAGGGAAGGTGCTCTTTAACCTCTAGGGTTGCCAGGTCTCATCAATGCACTGGCAGGAGGTGGGAGGGAGCCTTCCAGGAGTGGGGTGAGGCTCTGTGGTGTGATGATGTCATGTGGAAGAGACATCATCACGGGGATGTCGCATGGTGACACTCTGGTTTGAGGGCAAAACTCTATGGTAAAATTGCCCTCAAATTATAAAATTTTGTCCAAAACCCCGGGTGTCGTTATGCGACATCCCCAACATGATGACATCATTTCTGGGTCACTCTTTTGGGTGGGGGCTCCCCCGCTGGCCAGTTTGGGGGTGGGGATTTCCCACCTGGACACGGGGAATGGCAACCCTATTAACCTCCTCTATCCCAGGGTGAACTATGAAAGAGGATATGATGAGAATTCTCCCTTAACCCCTTCATAAAACAGGAGAGTGTCAAGTTTGGACCAGGCAGACCCAATTCAAATTCCTCTGCTGCAAAGCTCACTGAACCAGTCATACACTCAGCCTATCCACCTGTTAGTATTCTTGTGAGGGTAAAATGGGGGGGGGGGGGGGGAGAGAGAGAGAAATGAAGAGAAGAATTCCCACACTGAAATGAAGAATTACCCTATTTAATTCCCTGGAAGACGGGGCAAAATAAAAATCAAATAAATAAATGCTCACATAGTTTCTGTTGTCATGGAAGTAAAGTTTGGTAGGAAGTTACAGTGGAGCTACATGTAAAAAGCAGTTCCACGATTCTTTAAAGGGATCGGTTTCGCTTTAATCAAATAGTGGTTGAGGCTGCAGTATGAAGATCAGTGTAGAGGAGATGTGCTTCTTAACGTTTTGCCCCCAAGCTGTTTTCTCACCACTAAGGGTTGCCAACAACCTGGAGGGAAAAAAATCCTGCCCCTTTAAACAGAAGCTTAATTTGATGTCATTTACCAGGTGATATTATCTACTTCTGTGTCAAGAAAAGTGTCAACTGCTCATTTCTATATATTACACTACCGTTAAAGGGGCAAGACTTTTTTTCCAGGTGTCTGGCCCACATAACCCCCCAGTAGTCACCACCAATGCTCTCTCTAAGCTGTGGAGTCTTGTGAACAAAAATTCTGAGTTACTGGCATTAAAGTTGGGAGCGAGAGATTTGGCTATTGCATAAATTAGTTTGCTCTGGAGCTATCCTTCCTGCGCTAAGACAAAAATGTGTGAGCCAGAAGCTAAAAAACTGTGAGCTAGCTTACATTAACTCAGCTTAGAGCGAACACTGGCCACCACCCTTCTAATTTCTGCCCTGTTGGCTGCATTTGGGGGGCAGGGAATCATCCCTGTAAAGAATCCAAGAACAACATGTAAGGCGTAGTGAATGGCTTAATCTTATAATGAGGGGGATGGCTATGCTAGATCAGATAGGCTTTTGTCATCCAAGTACTGATCTGGCTCAATCCAGTTTAGCTTTCAACATCAGACAAGATTAGAGGTAGGTGCCAACAGGCTGGTTTGCACAGGACAAACTAAAAGGGTGCAGCCGATATCCCTGTCCTTTACTCCTGGGTCTGTTCTTACTATGGCCATTGCAAATATTAATTGACTCTTTTAAGAAACTGGGCACGATGCTTTGCCATGGGTATGCAGTCTCCTCTGCATTAAGATGAGGATAGCATCTGGTCTGGAAAGCATGTCGACTATGAAATATGAATATTGGATATGGACTACATGGAACATGAAAGAATATGGGCCTAGCCTGGAGAGGAGATGACATGATAACCATCTTCAAGTACTTGAAGGGCTGTCATATAGAAGATGGTGTGGAGTTGTTTTCTGTGGCCCCAGAAGGTTGGACCAGAACCAGTAGGTTGAAATTAAATCAGAAGAGTTTTTGGCTAGACATTAGGAAGAACTTCCAGACAGTTAGAGTGGTTCCTCAGTGGAACAGGCTTCCTTGGGAGGTGGTGGGCTCTCCATCTTTGGAGGTTTTCAAACAGAGGCTAGATGGCCATCTGACAGCAATGCTGATTGTGTGAACTTAAGCAGATCATGAGAGGGAGGGCTGCATCAGTGCTTAGTTCTCGTGGCCCTTTCTTACGTGCCCAGAGAAATGCTGGTTGCCACTTTGGGGTCAGGCGGCAATTTAACTCCAGGCCAGTTGACCAGTGATCCTGGAGGCTTTTTGCCATCTTCTTGGGCATGGAGCAGGGGTCACTGTGTTTGTGTGTTTGTGTGTGGGAGGTATTTGTGAATTCTCTGCATTGTGCAGTGGGTTGGACTAGATGACCCTGGAGGTCCCTCCCAACTCTATGATTCTACCTGCTCTGCATTGCAACATGCCTGCTTCACATTTGCTACCAGCTTCCAAAGAATTTATCTGTTACCCCTAATACAGTGCAATCACACGTCAGTTTTCATGAGTGGAAGGAGGAATAATGACTCTGTTGTATTATGTTTCCACAGGGACCCTATCAGGAGATGAAGATGCACACATACAGAACTTCTGATCTGTATGCACAATGATGCCACTAATTATACAAGGAAATCACTCGACGGGGGGCTGTAAGAAACAGACTGGTATTAGCAGCCTCATTTTATAGATGGAAAATTTAAAATCAAAATACTGAAGTAAACATACAGTACAATAACCACAAGAGGGCACTGCAGATTCAAAAATCCTGCTCCAATTCAGACATGGAAGTTAATTTAAAAAAAAGAAAAGAGAACGGACCAGTGGATACTTACCGTGAGGGGTCCTTCTCCTCTGAGGTAAGGAGGACATCTTCATGGGTGTTTCCCATCCTACTTGTAGGGAGGCAGGAACTGAAATCTTTTACTTCCTGTCCTCTAGATGGGACACGCCCCTTGAAGCCAGTTCGGGAAATTCCCAGGAGCGGTGAGAACTGAAACCAACAAACTGAACAGAACTGTAAACACATATAAAGTAACATGCTCGAGTGAGCAACAGTACAGCATATGAACAGAATGAACAGGAAGTAACAGTGAGAAAAATAGGAATGGATAGGAGATGATGGATCAGTGGGAGGGCGAAGATGTCCTCCTTACCTCAGAGGAGAAGGACCCCTCACGGTAAGTATCCACTGGTCCGTTCTCCCTCTGAGAGGAGGACATCTTCATGGGACCTCCCATAGCAGTGTCCCTGGAATCGGGTGGGACATCATCTACTTCTTCGAGAACACGCTGCAGGACTCTTCGGCCGAAGACGGCGTCGGCTGAGTCAAACATATCCAGCTTGTAATGCTTTACAAAGGTGGAGATGGACGTCCAGGTTGCTGCACGGCAGATCTCGTCAGCTGAGGCTCTGTTGGAGAATGCTGCAGAGGTGGCCGCGCTTCTTACGGAATGAGCTGTAATCCCTGAGGGGATCTGAATTCCTTTCACGCGATATGCTTCCATTATGCATTGTTTAAGAGAGGAGCTGATAGCGGCTCTAGACATCTTGCAACCCTTGTTAGGGGGCGATACCGCCACGAACATTGACTCGGTTCTACGGAATGAACTAGTACGGTGCAGAAAAGCCTTGAGGGATCTCCTCACATCTAGGCAGTGGAATAATCTCTCCTTAGGGTGGGTCGGATTGGGGCAGAAGGATGGTAGGCAAATTTCCTGTGCCCGATGAAACCTAGAATTCACCTTGGGTAAGAAGGACGGGTCGGTGAAGAGCACAACCTTATCCTTGTGAAAGGAGCAGAACCTCGGGTTTACAGAGAGGGCCCCGAGCTCCGAGACCCTCCTTGCTGATGTCACGGCAACCAGAAAGAGAGTCTTCATCCGAAGGTATTTAAGGGAGATCTCACTGATAGGTTCAAAGGGTGGGGCTGACAAAGCCGATAGCACTACGTTCAGCCTCCAGGTAGGGAATCGATGGACAACCGGCGGATCCTTCATGGCCGCTCCCTTCAAAAACCTCCGAATGTGAGGATGTTGAGACAGAGTCCAGCCGTCAAATCTTGGGATTACGGTTGTTAAGGCAGCTATCTGGCGCCTGAGAGTGGACGCTTTGAGGCCCGTGTCATGGCCGTCCTGAAGGAAGGACAATATGCTGGACATGTTGGGCTTTAGAAGGTTAATTTTCTTTCGCCTTGCCCATCTAGCAAAGGCTTTCCAGGTGGTGTCGTATATTCTATTGGTAGAGGGTCTTCGTGAAGCCAGCATAGTGGTAGTAACTGCTTCCGAATAACCATGTATCAGCAGGTTTTGCCGCTCAACCTCCATGCGGTTAATCGTAGCCAGGCTGGGTTCGGGTGCCAGATTGGACCCTGGCTGAGCATGTCCGGAGAAATGGGCAGGGGAAGTGGCGGGAGGATCGCCAGATGTTGTAGCTCTGAGAACCAAGGCCTCCTTGGCCAGAGGGGAGCCACAACGATTATTTCCGCTTGCTGATGTTTGATCTTTCTTAGAAGTTTCGGCAGCAATGGAGTCGGGGGGTAGGCATACAAGATACCCTTGGGCCACTGACAGGTTAGGGCGTCCGTGTCCTCTGCCGAGCGATGGAAGAATCTCGTGACGAACCTGCACGTTTGGTGATTGTCTGGGGAGGCGAACAGGTCCACATCCGGCATGCCATACCTGCTTGCTATAAGAAGAAAAAGATCTTTTTTGAGCGTCCATTCCCCTTCTCTCAATGTTTGTCGGCTCAACCAGTCTGCGCGTACATTCAGGGATCCTTTGATGTGTTCCGCTCTGATGGATAGGAGGTGGGCCTCTGCCCACGCCAAGATTTTCATCGCTTCCCTGTGGAGTCTGGAGGACCGGGATCCACCTTGATGGTTCAGGTAGGTCTTCGCTGCCACGTTGTCCGTCCTGACGAGGACATGCTGATGTACAATCTGAGGCTGGAAGTGGATAAGGGCCAGGCGTATGGCACGAAGTTCCAGCAGATTTATGGGTAGTGACTGCTCCTCCGTTGACCATACGCCCTGTACAGGGGAATTGAGTAGGATTGCTCCCCATCCCTGGAGGCTGGCATCCGTCACGACCTGTCTCCATTCTGTGACGTAATAGCAGTTCCCCTGGGTAAGATTCGTCAACTTGGACCACCAGGACAGGCTGAGCTTCGTCAGATGAGGCACTGTGACTGGAACTTCTATTTTGGCTAAGATGTTGGATTGTAGCGGTCTGAGGAGCTGTTGTAGTGGTCTTGCGTGTAATCGAGCCCAGGGGACAGAGTCTATGCACGAGATGAACAGACCCAGCAGTCTTGTTAGGGACGACAGGGAAGACTGTCTGGCTCTGATGGTCTGAATAGAGAGTCTGCGAATCTTCTCCGCCTTTGGGCGGGGGAGGAACAGGCGGTTTCGGGTGGTGTTGATTATTACTCCGAGGTGCTCGAGGGATTGAGATGGTGTGAGGCAGCTTTTTTGATGGTTGACGACGAAGCCGTGAGACTGAAGGCAGTGAATGGTCTCGGCTGTGTCCTGAGTCGCCTTCTCCTTGGAGCTGGAGCGGATTAACAAATCGTCTAAATAGGGGTGGATGTGAATTCCCCGTTGTCTCAAGATGGCAATGGGGTGGATCAGGACCTTGGAAAAGACACGCGGAGCGGTTGAGAGGCCGAATGGAAGGGCCCTGAATTGCCAGTGGGCGCCCTGGACCAGGAACCGGAGAAAACGTCTGTGGGCAGGGAACATGGGTACATGTAGGTAAGCCTCCTTCAGGTCGATGGAGGTAAGGAATTCTCCTGGATGTAGGGCCTCTGTGATGGATCTTAGGGTTTCCATCCTGAAGTGTCTTAGTCTGACGAAGCGATTTACGTACTTTAAGTCCAGGATCGCTCGCCAGTCTCCATTCCGTTTGGGAACAGTGAAGAAGATTGAATAGATACCCTGTCCCTCCTGGTCTGGTGGGACAGGTTCTATGGCCAGGATGGAGCGAAGGTGTGATATGGCGTCCTGGGTTCTTTGTAACTTTAGAGGGTTCTTTAGTCTTGGAGATGGAAGGAAGCGGTCTCTGGGCTTTGATTGAAATTCGATGATGTAGCCCTTGGATGTGACCTCCAGAGACCATGCATCTGCCTTGGATTCGAGCCAGCGATGGTGGAAGAGGAGCAGACGGCCTCCCACCGGGGACTCGTTGCAGTCATGCGGAGGGTTTGTTAAAGTTGCCTCTGTGTGGCTTGTCATCCCTGTTGGAAAAGGGTCTGCCAGCGCGACCCTGGAAGGGGTTTCTCTTGAAGCCTTGTCTGGAAGTGCCCCACGACGATCTATAGGCGTCCCTGCCGAATCTAGGTAGAGATCTTTGGGTGCGAAAGGAGTGCTGGTTAGAGGAGTAATGACTGTACTGTCTGCGATCCGTCCTGCCTAGGGTCCTAGGCATCGCCTTTTTCTTATCCTTGGTTTCTATGAGGATTCTATCTAGAGCTTCACCGAAGAGGCGATCGCCCTGGAAGGGGTAGGCAGTTACAATCGTTTTGGCGTGCAGATCAGCAGGCCAGGCTCTGAGCCAGAGGGTTCGGCGCGCAGCAACCGCGGAGGCAAGTGCCCTGGAAGAGAAAACCATGGCATCCAGGGTGGCGTCGGTTGGAGAAGTAAGACGCCTTAAGTAGCCGGTTGGCACCCTCAGCCAGTCGTTTGTTGGACGGTGGTATGAGCTGTACCAGCTTTCTTGCCCAGGCTATGGCCGCTCTTCCTACGATAGTGGCTGTCGCGGAGGCCTTGATGGCTAAGACATTGGCTTCATGCGATTTTCTGAGTGCAAATTCAGCCTTCCTATCTAGGCTGTCTTTCACTGAGCCGTCGCCGTCCTCAGAGAGGAGACCGGAACTCTGAAGTGCGGCGACCGGAGCGTCCACCGGGGGAACCTGTAGAAGCTTGTTAGTGAAAGAAGGCAATGCATATAATTTTCTAATATTGGGTGGGCAATGCTTATTGGCCATGGGCTTCTGCCATTCTTTAGTCAATTGGGTCTCCAAAAACTCAGGGAATGGAAAGACCCGTTCTGTACTGGGGTGTCTAGGAAAGTAATCCTTGTTTCCCTTTGGTCTGGACCCTTCTGTCTTGGATGGACCGGCTGGGTCCTCCCCCTGCAGCTTGGGCTGCAGCTCTAAGGCTGATAGTGCTTTGGAAAGGAGGTATTGGTATTCCTCGGGTTTAAAAAAGCGAAGAGAGGGGTCTGAGGCATCTACCTCCTCCTCCTCCTCCTCCTCATCCGATAGGAATTCACCTTCCTCCCTTTCATCTAGTTCACTGCCCCCTGGGGTGGATGGGTCCCATGTGGGGCAGTACTGGTCCTTTCTGGGCGGCTTAGGTGACCAGCGGGGTCTTTCTCCTTCCTCCTCCTCCTCCTCTTCCTCTGGGTAGGTGGCACCCCTGAGGTCTCTTTGGAAAGTGGGGGCCGATGGTGGGGGGCCTTGAAGGGAGCGGGAGTGGAACTCTTCCCTTACGGCCTGTTTAATAGCCCGGATTAAGGCGGGGGAAATGGCCTTTTCCCCGTCCGCAGGGTTACTCACGGGTAGGGCCGTGTGGCCCGGCGAAGCACCAATCCCTCTCCCACTCGGAGCCTGGGTGAAAGGAGGGTCCTGTCCGGCATCCGAGGGTGTTGGATGGCTTATGGACACGGCGATAGCCGTTCCGCAGCCTTCTGCCGCTTTTCCGTGGGGCCGGGCCTTAGCGGGTGGTTGCAAAATGGCGCCCGCTCCGTCCGCCGACGAACGCTGCCGTTTCTTCGCGCGCTTTTCCCCTGGCGCGGCTTTTTTCTTGCTGGCCTTTGCGGGAGCGGCTTTAGCTGGCGCGGTCGCCGCCGTCGCGGTTGGCGCCGTTGCGATTGCCGCCGGCACAGCAGATGCCGGCGCGGCTTCCTGGGGCTCCCCGGATTGAATTCGGGAGCCCGAAGAGGAAGGATCCTCTCTCTCTCCTTCGGAGAGGAATCCATCGCCCCCATCCATTCGGAAAGTCGAGGTGGGGGGGGGGGTGAGAGGTAGTAGAAATTGAGGGGGAGCAAAGCCGGAGGAGGGAGGAGTAGATTAGAAGATCAATAGGTAGGAGACAAGGTTAGAGGAGAGAGTTTGAAAAAAGTCTTGAGAAAAAAGTCTTGAAAAAAGTCTTGAAAGGAAAACTGACAAAGATGATTTCTAAGGCACGAGAGGCCACGATGTGCTGCTCTCCCTACTGAGGCAGGAACAGAACTGGCTTCAAGGGGCGTGTCCCATCTAGAGGACAGGAAGTAAAAGATTTCAGTTCCTGCCTCCCTACAAGTAGGATGGGAAACACCCATGAAGATGTCCTCCTCTCAGAGGGAGAACACCTATATTTGTTTTAGTCACCACACCTTTCTTTGTTTACACCACCTTCCAAAGTTCAGCTTACATGAATGTTATCTCCAGGACTAACTGTGCAACAATAGAATTTTATATCCCACATATGTTGAAAGCAAGAACAAATAAAGGCAATGAAAACAGTGGACAAGCAGGAATTTCCCTATTCCACTGCCCTCCTTTTTATGCCAAGGAAGCATTGCCTGCATGATTTAAAACTTCTTTTTGAACTTTTAAAAACTTATTTTCCACAATCATCGTGAATAGATCCCATTCTAGGAAATAAAAGCTGCAATTTCAATGCTCTACCCATGTTGGATTCTGCACTGTGTGGCTGACACCAGTAATACATGACTGATCAGCCCCTTTTTGTTGTATAAAATCATTTGATAAGCTCCTTTGTGTTGACAGAAATGAAATCATAATCCCGAGGACAGACTGAAAATATGTAGCTATTCAAGAGACTCACCTGAGAATTAATGATACGCATGGTAGTTTTGTTTCCAACGTCTTTTTCATAGCCTCGTGTGGGAGCAGAATTAAATCGAAGAACTGCATCATGGGAATCTAAAGGCAGAACAGGGCACATTAGATGTATTTTTATGCAAATAAATGAAAGTCATTTTAAAAATCATTTAAATTTTGCTGTTGGAAAGAAAATGAATATCTCATGATTTTTTTTTTTAAAAAGTCATCTATCATGGGCTACTGCATTATCCAAACCCAATGAAAACTCAGCACAGGCAGAGACTGGCAAAAGAAAAGCCCTGTGCAAACAAAACTGTTGGTGATTCTTATATGGGTCACTCACAATCTATCATAAAGTGCTCACAGGCAAGCTCCACTGAGATGAATAAAATTTCTGCATGTGCAAGTTTATTTCAGGGGCTTCACACTGCAGGACTTTTGGCCCCTTGGGTTCCTGCCATGTCCCTCCTTGATGCTGGTGGTTTTAGTTCCAAACCACTGGGAACTTCACCCATGCAGGCCACACTGAAATGGAAGGGGGGTATGGGGCAAAATGATGAATGTGTTCTTCGGAAACAACCATTTCTGGAAGTCTATATAAGCCATGCTCCCATCATATCATGCTTCTTTTCTCTAGGAACACTTCCTGATCTGAAACTAAGGACATCAAAGTGCTCCATGTTTAGAAAAGACTAAGTACCAGGTATTGCCTTAAGATGTAATTAGGCCTTTAGATCAGGCTAATTTTCTTTATTCTAAATGAAAAAATCATCAAAAAAGCTTTTTGGAATGTTTCCCACGGATGGAGCACATTTTCAGTGACATTTTCTTCAGATACACTAGCACTTAAGCTTAAATTTTAATATTATGTTTTATTCAAAAAAGAATCCTACTGCATTATCAAAACCAGCATTTTAAAAAGCATCAGTTTCAACGGCATTCCCAGCACACCAGTTCATTAGTAAACTGTGCATAGTATTAGCACAGAACATTCAAAATGTCTTGCATGGATAGCCGTTACCGTGGCACTGATATGAAAATGTTGGGCTGTACACATACACATTTTTGTCAAATAATTAAAACAAAAGCCTTGAGGCAAAAACCAAATTTCAGCATTTCTGACAGAAATACAGAAGGGGGAGCCCAAAGACTACTGGCATACTTTTTAGAAAACCCATATGGTAGTTAATCTGTTAATCAGGCGGCTTGCTTTCACAGGCCTCAAACACTCATCCTTTAATGGACCTCTGTATTCTCAACTGTGGCCACTATGTTCAAGTCCTCAGATCCTGGACATAGCTCATACTTTCAGACTCACCAGCCAATGTAGTGGGAAACAGACACCATCAGCCATAGAAGAAATATACCAGGACAGCTTTGTCCTCCATGTTGATTGCCCAGTTTAGGATTACATAATTATTTTCTGATGGTGCTTATGTGCACCAGTCCTGCATCCTACATTTGGCCCTTACATGTAAAAAGTATCAGATTCTCAGCTACTGACAGTGTCTTGGACCACATGCATTTCAGGTTTCTAAGTGGTACAGAAGTACCCAAGAGTTCTGATTAGCGTATGTGGAAAAGAACCAACCAGGCCCAGTTCAAATGTTATCTGTCTCCACAGCTTGGCTGCTGTTCACTGCCCTTCCCTCATGTCATATCAGTAAGTTCTGCATCACTTATTTTGGCAGGATCACCAATGTCAGCAACTTCAGTGGGGCACTGTTGTGGGAAAAACCCAACAGTAACTCTTGGACTATGCCTCAGCCAGCAAGCAAGAAGATATACTTGTATATGATGTGAACTAAAGCTAGCTAAATTAGGCAGTTCCTGAAAATTGCTATAAATATATATGCAGATGTTGCAATGAAGGCTTGTCTTCCTCCTCTTTAGTTCCTTATATCCTGTGACCCAGAAATGAAGGTAGACAAGACAGGAAAAGGATGCAGTGGAGACAAGAGTACAATGTGCAGCGCCCCAGTGTAAGAGGGCTACAGGGATTAGTGTATGAGCCAGCAACAGAAGGAGAAGAATAGCATTCTACGAAGGAAACACAAGAATGGCAGAAGGGGGATCATCAGGGTGGGAGAATCAGGCTGCTGTAAATAGGGTTGCCAAGTCTGGGTTGGAAAATACCTGGAGACTTTGGGGGTGGTGCCAGGAGAGGGCAGGGTTTGGGGAGGGGAGGGGCCTCAGCATGGTACAATGCCATAGAATCCATCCTCCAAAGCAGCCATTTTCTCCAGGAGAGCTGATCTCTGTCAGCTGGAGATTAGTTGTAAAAGAGGGGGATCCCCAGGCCCCACCTGGGGGCTGGCAGCCCTAGCTGTAAACCTTGTGGTTTCTCACAGAAGGACAAACATTTATCAGGAGCTGTTAACTGGAAGCCCTGAGATAATGTCAGTGCTTGAAATGGTTGAAACATGCTATATAAATGTGACCACTTCTATTACTTATACTACTACCACCACCGCTACTACTGCTGCTGCTGCTTCTCCTACTCCTGATTTAGAATTATACAAGTGAACATTTTTAAAGCAATTCTTACATACAAGAATGGGTAATGAATGAAACATTAGGCTGTGTAAATTTCGTTTGTGTTTTAGGTTTTTTTTTTAAGTACATAACCTAGCGTCTTGCCTTTGAAGATGAATGAAACCAAAAGTTCTGCCAAAATACAAGAAAAGAACATCCAAGTCTGGGTACTCCCAGGTGAATGTGACAGCATGTATTATTCCTAATGGGTTGTAAATTGTTTGCAAAGTCCTAATGGTCCCACATATATGCTCATCTAGTTTACGGTAAACTTGAGGGGGCCTGCAATTTATATGCTACTGACTGCAGGGCAGAGTGCTCTCCTTATCTGGAACTCTCATGGCAACTGATACAGGGGAAGAAGGACAGAGTCCACTGTTACGACACACATTTGCAACAGGAAGAGGAACTGAGGTACAATATAGTTTGTGAGTGGCCCTTAGTAAGCCAGCAGCAATAAGAGGCAAAAATTTGTTTATTGGATTCCTTTATACCCTACCTTTCTCCCCAATAGGGACCCAAAGAGGCTTACGTTGTTCTCCCCTTCTTCATTTTATCCTCACAACAACCCTATGAGGTAGTTTAGGCTGAGGGAACATGACAGACCCAAGGTCACCCAGTGACTTTCCATGGCACATGTAGGAATTTGAACCTGGGCAAAAGCCATGCTATAATGCAAACATCAAAGTTATGGGATTTAAAAGAATGCTAGATTAGTACCACCAACAGCCACCTGCCCTTATCCAATATGTATGCAGTAATGCATAGGAGACTGTTCCATAAGTAAAACTGGTTTAAAAAAACCACCCAGAAAAATCTTGACTGCGATGGGTGCAATTCTGCTTGTGACTGCAGTGTGAAGGCTGTAGATGCAGACAAGCAGGGGCTCCTCAAATAACAATACCATGCGCAGATTGAGGGGAAAGGGAAGGATACAGCCTGCAGCAGGATATACTGGAGACGAAATATCAGCTCTTATTAAGAGGCAAAGGCCGCTGGCTCAGAGGCAGTTCAGCAGCCCATTACATGGTAAGGGTCAGTGCACCTTCCAGATCCTTCAGACGTAAAACACAGTTGTGGAACTGCACTGAGTAATCTGGGCACAGTGGGATCTCTGCATAGCAAGGACATGCTCCAGAAAAGGTGCCTGTGCATCCCCCCGCCCCCAAATCTGAGTAATGGAAATGCTTGGTTTTATACTTAGTGACAGCACAGATTGGGAAAGCAGGAGCTATTTCACCTAAAATATTTCAAATGTGGTTGGTAGTCTCTCAAACTGGAGGTTACCCCTATTTTGATTTTTAGTGCCAGGGCAGCATGGCATTTGGGCCAAGCAGGGAGCCAATTAAAGAAGCTGGATGGTGACAGCAGTTATAGAGATTTAAAGGGAAACCATCTGGGTAAAAAAAAAAAAATCCAAAGCTTTGAGATGCAGCAGAGTGTTCAAGTGTAAAATTCTAAGTGATTAGAGGATTAGCATTTTTTTTAAATCCAAGGAAGAGTCAGTTCTTGATACTGGAGACTCAAAGCAACAATGTTGAAGGAAGGAGGTAAGAACTTGTGGGTGGGAGAGTATTAATTACAGCTTTTCCAGTTTCAGAATGAAATTTAGGTTTGCCAGAACTTTAATCAGAAAGCCATGATACAGCAAAAACTAATGGCTTAAGCCCCATGGAATTCAGCTGGTCAGTTTAAGCATATTTTTAAATATCTCTCAGTGAAATTCACCGCGCTTAAATAGGTGGATCAGACCCAGAATGGGGACATTGTTTTCCCTCCAATGTACTGCAGTTAAAATATAAGTCAACATACACAGAAATCTGTTTTCTAAATAAGCCTCCAAACCAAAGTAACAGTTTGGGAGGTAAGAAAACACCCCTAAAATAAACAAGAAACTTATTCATATAATTAGAAATACTAGAAGTTGATGATTCAATTAAATCCACAGCTGCTTGGCTCATTGCTCGCACTGAGCTCTCAATGCCAACAGCTCCTGTGTAACTAATGACAAGGCAACTCTTCATGTCAAGGATTCTCTACTTCTATCCAGCCAATTAAGAAAAAGAATGCCTTCCTGAGGCCTGTCCCTGAATCAGTCATACAAGAAACCTGCTTTGTAACCATTATGCTTTCTCAGGCCCCAGCTCTCCAATGACTTTGGTACTGTGAGACTGAGAGGGCCACTGAAATAAACCTCTTTCTTACTTGTTTCTATCAAGCCTCCTGTGTGCTTCCTTCAAGCCTGTACTCCCCTCATAATAGGCCAAGAGACTGCTGGGTCAAGGGTTGCCAGCTCTGGGTTGGGAAAGACCTGGAGATTTTGTGGGTGGAGCTTGGGGAAGGTGGAGTTTGGGGAGAGGAGGAACCTCAATGTGTTATAAAGCAACACAGTCCACCCTTCAAATCAGCCATTTTCTCCAGGGGAACTGAGATCTGTCATACAGAAATTACTTGTAATACCAGGAGATCTCCAGGCCCCATATGGACATTGGATTGTTCCCTCTAAGCTGAGTTAGTGTGAGCTAGCTCACAGTTTTCAGCCTCTGGCTCACACATGTTTGTCTTAGCTCAGGAAGGATGGCTCCAGAGCAAACGAATGTACGCCAGATCGCTTGCTCACAACTTTAATGCCAGTAGCTCACAAAGTAGAATTTTTGTTCACAAGACTCCACAGCTTAGAGGGAGCATTTTGGAACCCTAGCTGAGTGGACCAGAGGAATAAGCAGTCCCCAAAGCCTCAGTTATAAAAATAAAAGTATGGGGTGTATGTGGGGGGGGAGAAGTTTGTAGGGTCTGATTTTTTGTGTGTGTGATCTCAGAAGCTAAGCAGGGCCAACCCCTGGCAAGTACTTGGGAGGGAGATCTCCAAGGAATATCAGAGGGGGGACACAGAGGCAGGCTAATCAAGCCACCTTCTCTGAAAAACGTCCAAGCCCCCAGTAGGAGACACCAGAAGTTAACCATGACTTTCAGGCAAAACACATACACACACACACAAATATAAAAAAGCAGGAATAACACATGTGCAAATGCACACACATACACCTGCATGCGCATACTTACTTATGCAGGCAGCTGACAATACCAACAAGCAATACAAAAAATGGCCAAAGGTTTTGGCTTGTGCTGGCTCTGAGAAGCAGGTTGACAGGCACTGCCACCTAGCCCGGTAATAATGAAGATACACAGTGGACAGAATAGTTCTCATCATGACTTCCCACAGAAGTCAGATTCGAACTCTCAGAACAGTGGGTGAACAGAGCCACTTATCCAGAAGATAAAAGAGAGCTGAGCCAATAACCTGTAATTATCTATGGTCCCTTGTTCTCATTTTCTATTTCATTCAGTCTCTGATAGTACCTTTGACCATGTAAACAAGTCGGAGAGAACAGAACAGGACCAGTAACCAAGCATGCAGATAATGGTACCAGCAGCCCACATATTTTACCGACAGCCCAAACCCAGAAAAGCGATGCCACTTTCATGGAGAACGAAAGTTCACTGAGAACTTTTCACTGAGAACATGAGTGCTGGCATGGTCAGTCATTTTAAGTACACTCTGTTTATATTGGGTGAAAGCCCCTGGAGCACCCCCAACCCCCATGAATGTATTAGGGTTGCCAGTTCTGGGTGGGGAAGCACCTAGAGATCTGGGGTGTGGAGCCTGGGGGGAAGGGTTTGGGGACCTCAGCAGGGTACAATGCCATAGAGTCCACCCTCCAAAGCAGCCATATTCTCCAGGGGAACTGATCTCTGTTGTCTGGAGATCAATTGTAATACCAGGAAATCTCCATGTCTCACCTGGAGGTTGACAAACCTAGTATGTATGCCAAAATACATTCATGCAGATTGTACCGATTTCCTCTTTTTCACTACAGCTCCTATCTTGCAAAGTGTTACGCTTCAAAATGACTCCCAGCTCTAAAGAGCAGCTTTTTGGATGGGAGCATAGAAGATCACTAAAATCAGCCACACATGTATGCAGAAGGTCATGGATGACCTTTGGGCTGATGCTGACATTTGATGTTGTCACCCACCTATTTCATCACCTAGGGAGGAGTTCAGTATGGCACCAGCAGACATAACGACAGCACAGGTTCCAAACCCATGTGGATACAATTTACTCAGCGATATCTGGGGGACGTGTTTTTCCCAGCCAAGCACAGAAAAAGGGGCCTCTTTGCCATCTATGGTCCTGATGTTCACTCTTGCCTTGAGCTCACAGAAGAGCTGTTCAGAGGTCAACTTGGAGTTTCGCTTCCCTTTGAACCGCACCCCATGCTTATTGGTATTCAGGTAATCTTTCATTGCTTTCTGCAGGCGAGGATTCAACATCTTGGAAGAGACGTTCCCTTTCCAAAGCTTATACAGGAAAGATTTTGACATTGTGGAATATATTCCATCCCATTCATCAGACTCTTCGAACATCTGGCTTCTCCTGCGTCTTGTGTGCCTTCTCTTCATCTTCTTTTGAGGGAGCCAGGTATTCTGCAAAGAGTTCCCTTTCTGATCCTCCCCCTCTGCGGAAATCAATTTCACTATTCGCTGAACACGACTCTGTGACCGAGGCTGACCAGCAGCAAATAAATAATCAGCATCCCTCTGATAGAAAGCACTTTTTGATTTTCTTTTTAACTGGGAAGGGAAAAATTCTTCTTCGCTTTCAAAGCCATCTTCTAAGTCCGTCCACTTTTTAATGTTTCCATTCCCTGATTTAAATGAATCCAAGATATCTTTGTTAAGAAGCACCTCGTTCCCATCAATTGGTTCGGAGAAAGACGCGTCGTGTATTGCTCCCATGATAACTCTCTGCTTGCCTTGAATGGGCAGAAGCCTCTTGGTCTCGATGTAAGAGAAGGAACTTGGAACTGCTTCAGCGGTGTTGCTGTCGGTGAAATAGATGAAAATCACCAGGAATAGCAGGCCCCACGCAAATATTCCAAATAGCATTAGTTGTTTCCATTGCTTCAAGTTAGGTTTCATGGCAATGCCTGCACCAGTTCCTCCGTATCTTAAATGCCTGATGAAGGGAAATTGAACCTGGAAAAGAGTATTTAGTATCTGTTAAGCACAGTCGTGATGGTACCATGGAAGCAAAGCAAGATAAAAAGGAAAGCACTGAAAGGACAAAGATAATTAATCTGAAAGATACATGCAATAGTAGTTAATATGAGAACACACGTTGACATGTAATTGCGCGCCCCCCATTCTCTTCACAACAGTCAGTACTATTATTCTTAGGATCATGGTATCAGTTTGTAAAGTGGTTCAGCAAATCTACTTATAATTCTGACCTTACCCTTTCTCCAAAGACCTCCAGTTCTCCCCATTTCCATCCTATAAACTTTACACACTTCTGCCATATTACACAGTTTAACTAAAATCTATACATGGGATTTTTAAAATGCCCCATGCAAATGTACGCTTGTATGATTTTACTTACACTAATCATAGCATGAAAGGTCTGAAGGACACCAACTCAAAGACCCCTGTTTAACACATCAGTCCTTGCAGTTTAGCTCAGCCAAAACTGCACTTCAAGACAAGAGTTGGTGTAACAAAAGGTGCAGCAGACCAAACCATGCCTCTGTTCAGATCTCAGGATTTCGAAATCCTAAAAATATTTTCCTGGGATTAAGTCCCACTGAATAGACCTCACTAGACCTGCTTTTGATCACTTCCTTAGTGACTTCTGGAAAATCTCTGTCTCAGTTTCGGCTGCCCATCTGAAATATGCTAATACTGACCTACCTTACTGGGTTTGTCCTAGAAAATCCATCTTGCAGGGTTGTGCTCAGGATTACTAAATTATGTTAAGTGTAACATTGTGAACACTCTTGAGTGCTGTTTGAACACTATATTATTCTGAAGTAAGGTTTTTAAGTAAGGCAATTTCTATAGGTTACAAATTCTTTTAAGCACTCATTATACATTTCCCCAGTTTGCATTACAACAAAGAATATTCTGTAGCGAAAATATTGTACCCGAGGAGCTTTGATCCTATTCTTTAATCCTATTCAAGCAGCTGACGACAGTCCTTTTGTCATAACTCCCACTGTTTTGCAACAGAAGGCACTTTTAATTTCTCTAAACTAGGCCTCCTTCTGTTTATTACAACAAGAGAGCAGAGTAAAGCATCTTGAGTCCTTTCAGACTTTCCTCTATTTCAGTAGCTTCTATTGTTAAGTTCTTCACCACTAAGAAAAAATACAGCAGCTTAGAGGTCAGGAGGGTTCAAGTTGATGTTCTATGTTGGGCACTGTTATGTTAAAAAGGCCCTTTGCCCCTTGGAAAAAAAGAGGGGGGGAGGTGTATTGCAGCTTTTCAATTAGAGGCTCATCCCCGGGTTAGCGGGGTTGTGAATTTTGTGGCCAGACATTCCCAGGGTTGTGGAAACTCAAACTTGATGAGAAGACTATGCAGCCTGATTGAGCAGAAAATGTTTCAGAAGAATTAACTGGGAAAGGGGTTTAAGAAACCTTTCCAGTACAAAGCAAAACAAATGAAGGTTTCTCTTCAAGTATGGAAAGAAACACTGCAGAGAGAAATTCAGCCTGCGGTGCAGCTGCTGCTTGGCTTTGAATATCCTCTTCCATATGACCCTTCCTATGAAATAGACTGCCCCAAGCTTCGTTGCTGTTGCTCCCCGCCCCCCCCCCCCCGAACACCATAATTATTTTGGTTGAAAATACAATTTATTAGGTTTCCAACAATATTTTATACAGTCCAGTACAAGGATAACTGTGAAAAGTAAGAGAGGAAGTGCTATATAAAATTAATAAGCTTATAGAGGATGAGCTTGTAATAGGTTCCAGGGCCATTCTTCAATTCTTAGGGCCGGGGGTCATTTTGAGCAGGAATGTGCAGGAACACCGTTCTGGGAGTAACAAGCCCAAGAGCGGGCACATATGGTGACAAGCTGTGGAAAAAAGCAAAAGCATACTAACGATCTGTATTTTCATGCTTGTTGTAGGGTAGCTTCCCTGCAAGAGCAAAAGAAACCTGAAGTGTCTTTAGTCAAAGTGTAAAGCTGGCTCACCAGCTCTGAGTTGGGAAATACCTGGAGATTTTTGGGATGGAGCCTGAGTGGTGGATGTTGCCTTCTGACACACTTCTGGTGACATCAGGGGGTGTGGCACATGCAAATAAATTATGCTAATGAGTTATGCTAATGAGCCCCTGCACCTCTTTTTCTACTTAATGACCCCTGCTTAGGGCTAATGCTAGGCAGCGTGCGCAATGCAGAAATCTGATTGTCTCCAACAGGGTTCCCAACTACTAAGTACTGATCTTCTCCCATTTTGTGAAATTAACATAAATCTGTAAGGGGAGCTCTGGCTTTAGGAAGACTTGCTGCATTTCTTTATTCAATTCCACTCTTCTTTTGAAAATAGTGATTTTTATCAGTGATTGTGGATACCAAGCGGTGACAAACCAGAATCTGATTTATAATGCTCAGTGAGAAAAAAAAAATCAAGTCTAATGCAGTAGGATGATAAATACCACAAAGCTCCCCCACCCTGCAAGACCATGTTCTGCACAAAATTACAGATTTGTAGGAAAAAAAAAAGTTTTACAATCTTTTCATCATTCTAATCACAGTATCTGGAGGTATGAAACATTTTGCAAAGAATAAAAGCAGGACTAGTAAAGATAGAGGAATGGGTGTGGTCTTAAACAAAAGACATACAAGTGGTGTGGAAGCTGTAGCTGGTATGGAAAGAACAAACATCAGCTGGCTCTCCAACATGATTAGTTTCTACACAATGGAATGAGCCACACCGAGATGGCACTTCTGCCAATCAACTATAATATAATTGGACTTAAATCTGGAAGGTTCAGTACATTCAGCCAAATGGTCTCTCTATATCATTTGATTTCTAAGGCCCTGTTCATTACCTGCTGATTACAACAGTAAGGCAAGTGTGCAGATCAAAAAGCACCAACAGAAGTTTCATATCAGCCTCAGACAGAACACTTTTCTGTGGAAGCCACATTCTGAGTAATCAAGGGATAAAAGATCAGTGATGTTCGTTTACGAGCAAGCCAGCTCGAATTCTTTCTTCAGAAAGCACCGAACACACATACACATATCTTCCAAGAAAACATGAACCACTCATGTGTATACAGTATGGGCATTTGAACTGGCCATTTAATAGCTATGATGCCATCCTCAAAAGCAAACACAGTAGAATACAGAACAGCAACAAACCAGCCATTGCCAAACAGGGAGGTTATGTTCTGTTTTGTTTTAAGGATGCAAGGTAAAAATTTAATTAAAAATCATGAAGCTAACTCTCTATAAAAGGGGCTAACTTTCCTATAGGAGTCCCACTGAATTAATAGGCAGTGGTGCTACTGTAAAGCAATCTAGAAAGAGATCCGCAGAATTCCCTTTCAAGCAGGGGTAGATTAGCCATTAAGGCCACTGAGGAAAGTCCTGGTGGGCTGGTGGCCTTGGGACCAACTCCTCCCATACGCAATGGGGCCACCATAGCTCCAAGCAGCCTTCGCCCTGTATGGGGTGGGTGGCCAGCCCCAGTGGCAACAGAGCTGCCTGCCTGTGTGAGCTGCCACTGCAGCAACAAGCATGTTGGCTGCCCAAGCCACTCTCAAGCGGCTGCAGCAGTAAGTGTGTTGGCTTCTTGAGCCAGGGTGATGAACAGCCACAGCCAGTTAATGAGCTGGCTGCCCAAGCCACCTGCAAGTAGCTGCTTTTGTTCCTTTTCATGGTTAGGGGTGGGTGGGTAGGGTTGCCAGGTCCCCCTGACGCATGGGGGATCTCTTGGTTTCCGGTCCTTTTCCCTTGATGCTGGCCAGCTGGGTAGCGAGGAGGAATTACCCCCCACACAATAGGCAAGAAATAAATGGAATGTTAGGGGGTGATGCTCTGGTTTTTGGGCAAAATGCTATGGTAGAATTACCTTCAAACCACTGAGTTTTGCCCCAAAACCTGTGTTGCCCCCCCCCCCCCCGACATCTTCAACGTGCTTACATCACTTCTGGGTAACGTAGGCACTGCACATTTTCCCAGCTCCTGGTAAGTTCCACCCCATCCACTGCCCTCGAGTCTTACTGACCTGACAACCCCAAGGGGGGGGGTCAGACTGGGGATTGGGGCCCTTTCACAGACCATTTTTTCCTCCCAATCCACCCCTGATTTCAAGTTATTTTTCCCAAGCAGGTTAATTTATTCCCAGTACTATTAACCACTGAAGTTGCTGGCTTTACTAGAGTTATATGTTTTAATCGTGGTTTTAATTTGTATTGAATTTATTGTTGTACTATATCTATACTGTTGGAACCCGCCCTGAGCCCATCAAGGGGAGGGTGGGATATAAATCCAAACAAATAAACAATTCAGTGAGGATTCTTTATCAGAGTTCCCACATTGGGGTTCTGATATACATATTTCTCTAGCTATTATTGTTTTATCAGTACCTACATTTTAACTGAAGTTTTTGGGCTTGGAAACATAAACAGATTACAGAGGCAATCTTTATAAAATTTGGTCAAATATATTCTGGGTATCTGCCAGATTTCAGAGTCTGGTTGAATATCCGTTTCAGTTGCAGCCGAAGCACACAGTCAGCCAGATAACTAAACAATCTCCAGCTTTAAAATGGGAAAGACCAGTCATTCTAGTATTCAAAAGCTGTAAGGGGTCAGGAGTGGGTGTGAATTATGGCAGGCACCATCTGGGCATTTCCCCCCTGCTGCTGCCACCACCATCTGTCCAAGAGCCTCTGTGGTTAATTATGTCTGCTGGTAAGGAAATGCATGCTTCTCTACCACAACTTTCCTATGAACAGAATTTTGTTCCTCTCTAGTACAAAACCTGCCATGCGTTTTCATGTGTGTCTAAAATGTTCAGCAGTGTTTTTTATGCACTCTGAGGTTGGGACAAGGGCAACCACAAGTCAATTATCACAAGTATGGTTATAAATCTGCAAGTCAAGAAAGAAATTGTGACCCATTTCCAACCTACACCACCTGTGGAACTGATTTCTCTCCGTCTGACTCATTCTATTTAGAAGAGTGGATGAGCTAAGAAAACTGCAGTTCAAACCAGCACGTTCCTCTTCTCTGACATCATGGGCAACTGTGCGTGACTGCAGGAATATTCTATGCTACATTACAACCAGAAATGGCTGCTAGGAGAAGGAGTTATAGGTACCGAATGAACCATTCGGCGCCAGAACAGGCCTATATAACAGCATGCTTTACGAACTGCATTAATCACACCTGCACAAATCGGCACATGTAAGTTTGGGATGGACTCCGAGTTTTACTTCAGATACTTAATTTAAGGAATGCATAATAAAGAACACATTTCTGGACTCTTAAAAGATTCGGGCAGCATAAATAAATGTGTGGTCTCGGTAAGTCACATGTCTCTCTGTAGTTTCTTACTAGAAATAAAACAGCACAGGTCCTTACAGAGTTCCATAATCTATATGCGATTGGTCATATTTCCGCTTTCAGAAAACTTAGAAAAAGGGGTTCTTAAAAAAACAACAACCCAACCCCAAAAACAAAAACAAGCATAACCATAACAACAAAAAAAACATTGTCCCAAAAACATAGTCATAATTCTAACCAACCTGAAGTTGGTTCTTCAAAATAATTTTATGAATACAGAATATCGGAGAGGCACTGCGGTCCAGCGATAGAAAGCAGGGTTTGGAACATACTTGTGCCACTGACTCACTCTATAGACTTGGGCAAATCACTGTCAACCTCAGTCCTCCATCTGTAAAACAGAAACAGGAGTAAGCTTCCACAGAGTTGTTATGACACCAAATATAACAAACCAAATGTATAAATGACACACGTTACAATGAAATTTTTATGTGAAATAAAGCTATCGATTTACATTTTCACTTCCAAATTACAATTTTCAACAAGGTCCAGGGTGTTTTGTTGCTGAGCTAAACAAAAGTGTTCACAGAATTGTCAAGCTTTCCTAGGCAGTAATGCAAGATGATTGTGACATGGCTGTTAAGAATTTTAGCCTGTTAATGCTAATAAAAGACCTGAACAGTATGTAACACAGCTATTTTAAAGTCTGCCTTACAAAGGGGTGTTAAAAACTTAATGTGGGACAGGGCTAAGTTTCCGGGGGGGGGGATTTTTCCTTTTCCCCCCGTTGCTGCTGGTGGTGGAAAGTGCCATCCAGTTGCGGCTGACTTATGGCGACCTTGTAGAGTTTTCAAGGCAAGAGATGTTCAGAGGCGGTTTGCCATTGCTCGCCTCTGCATAGCGACCCTGGGGGGTCCCCTCCAAGTACTAACCAGGGCTGGCTCTGCCTAGCAGCTAAGATCTGAGAAGATCAGGCTAGCCCGGGCCATCCAGGTCAAGGCTATTCAGTGCTAGACAACTGAAATAACCATTATTAAATAAATGCTTTGGGAGGTAGGGCCCAGTCCCTAGCTACTGACTCACACAAAGCCTATCCCCACCATTAGTACTAAGGCTTAGAGCTTTGGAGGCAGATGGCATGACTTGGATCGCTGACAGGATTAGCCCATAATACCTTGAGAAATGAAATAAAGTGCACATAAATTTTACTTGGATTCAGCTTGTCTTCATTTTAAAAAATTGGTTTACATTATTTAATATTGTTTCACATATGCAGGGTCACTGATGAATTTGGGAGTCAGTCATTTCCACTGTTTCAACAGGAAATAGATTTTCATTTGTAACACATACGCCCCTGGGATGAAATTCTCAGGAACTGAAACCCTCAACAATAGGATCATCCCAGCTAAACTGAGGACACAGAGAGAAAAGTTCCCCATTTTACAAGCTATTGAAATGACATTTACAGAGATGGTACATAGAAGTATAGCTATAAATCTTACCATCCTATGTTTAAACAAAGAGAGAGTCTAAACCCTGCACACAACGCATCAGTCCTATGATTTTTCTCTGCCAAGACAACTTTGTTTATCTGTTCAGGGCCTTCTGTGGGTGCCACCCTACAAATGGAAGACCAACAGTCACCCATACATGTGCATTCCCTGCTGTGGCCCCCCCCCCACCTTGAAGAATGGCCTGCCTGAGGAGATAAGGAAGGTTCCCACACTTCTGTCATTCCTCAAGCTATGTAAAACATATTTGTTCATGAGGTTCATAAAGTTAATTGGACTATACTATAGCAGAACAGTTCAGGAAGGCAGTTTACAAAGGGAAAGGAACTCTGGACTATACCACTGTGTATGGGATGCATTATCTGTTTGCTATACGTATTATCCTGCTGTCACTGCATTATTTCCTACAATTTTCTGCATTGTATTTGCATTACATTATTTTCTACAATTTTTCTGCATTGTATCTGCATTTTGTATCATGTCTAATATTCAATGCTGGTTTCATATTTCTGTAATCCTAGTTCTTGTACCTTGCTTATTAGATGTCTCATCCTACGGACTGCATTGATTTGTAGTGTAATCTACCTTGAGCTTTCAGTGAGAAAGGCAGATGACAAATATAAAAATAAACAAATGGGCTTGTTTGAAGAAACTCATATTATTCGCACAGAGACTTTGTTTTTGTGTAAGAAATGCACCTGTTTCTACCTGTGTTTTACACATGAATGGGCAGATTCATAGTCAGGCAGATTTTTAAGTAAGAAGAGATATCTGATTTTTTTTAATAGCCTCCATTCATAGTGTGTGCACCTGCTTCTGTTTTTAATTGTTGCAAAATGGAAGTCCAATAACCTCTATTTTGCCTCTCTGCCTTCTGCCAGTCCTATGCTCCATGCCAAGTAAGGTCCTGGACTTCCTGACTCCCAACAAATTGCTACTCAATTCCCTTGCTGCTGTCTCTTAACACTCAAGGAAATAAAAATATCTTAAAGGGATGAAAACTGAAAGCAGAGTACAGTTGAAGACACTTAGGCCAAATCTACACCTCCCCTCTGAAGTAGTTTGACTGCTGTCTTTTCCTACACTCATTTCACACTGGTGTCAAATCTCACTTTGTTTTTCCCCCTGGGTCTGAAGAGCAGCAAGCAACAGGATCTGTTTAAAGCAATAAAATGCTAGCTTGACCACAGGAGGACAATTAACAAATGTAGATAGTAATTTTTAAACTAGAACAAGTATGGTTTGAAACTAGAAACAGGTATAGATGGGTTTTTTTGAAACTAGAATGATTCCAGCGGGAAAGTCAGATGTAGATTTGACCTTACATGCCTCGAACCACCTCTCCACCCCACAAAAAATCCCCTCAACTAGGCCTATTTGGTTTGAGTTCAAAAACTGGAAATTTTATGTTAATCTCCCAAATTTAACAAATAATGTGTGCTTAGCTTGGATTTGAGAACAAAATACATACCTCTGGGGAGTACTGGCATTGTCCATAAAATTGCTGTAAATGTATAACTTTCCACAAATATTTTAAATGCTATCCTGATTCCTATTCTCTTTGTGACTGTCCCCTTCAAAAGATGGCAACACATCAATTTCAAACAGGAGATTAATCAGACGCTTGTGTTTGAATTAATTCCGGAGAATATTATTTCAAAGGTCAATATTCCGCCCTAATCCTCTTTGCTTTATTCTGATTAACATGACTTCATTGGTGATGCTTTCAGAAATATATTAACATTTTAATTACAACAGCAATTAAGTAATATAATTTATGATGGCACCAATATCAGAAGTAGATATTTGTGTAATGTGTTGTTATCTTAATATTTTAGATTACTGTGAATAAAAGATTAAAAGCAAGGTTGCAAGCCCCATGCAGGCATGCTTGGAAATTAAGTAGCACTGAACAAAGTGATATTTACTCCTGAGTAAACTTTCATCAAGCTGCAAGTATAATATAAACAGAATCGGGAACACGCCTGTGCATCTATCTCTTATAACAAGCAGTGGCGGGTCTACATTTTTGGGACCCTGAAGCCTGAACTGTTATGGGGGCCCCTTCTCAACCAGCAACAACAGGGCAACATCCATTTTAAATATTGGGTTCAAGACCCAGGATTGCAGTGAAACAGCTCTAGGGTTGCCAGCCTCCAGGTGTGGCCTGGGGATCTTCCTCTTTTACAACTGATCCCTGGCTGAAAAAGATCAGTTCCCCTGGAGAAAATGGTTGCTTTGAAGGGTGGACTCTATGGCATTGTACCATGCTGAGGCCCCTCCCCTCCCAAAACCCTGCTCTCTCCTGGCTCCACCCCAAAATTCTCCAGGTATTTTCCAACCCAGACCTGGCAACCCTAAACAGCTCTACTTTATTAAGTGATTTCAGGGACTAGACTGAAACACCAGAGCACCAGTCTTGTTTAAATAGCATGCAAAAACCAAACACACCCAACTGCCAACAACAGGCTATTTACATAACATTAGTTTCTCATTGGTCACTTCCAGAGTCCTAGTGGGCTATTGTTCTAGAGCTCCAAGCTCAGCCAGTCTGTGGTAGACAGTACTGGAATGTTCCAGACCTAATACATAACAATCCAACAAGGTCCAAAGGGCTTTGCTGCCCTTGCAAGGACCTTGAGACCCAAATGGCAGAGAACAGGGTGGAGGGGTGGAGCCCTTGAAAGTGTTCCATATGAAATGGGTATTAGAACGTATTCTAAGGTTAATATTAAGTACTTCAATCCATTGGCTTATGATTCTGTCACTAAAATAGCCTTATTTTAATAACAAACACTTAAAAAAACTCCATCAAAAAAACTCCATCAATTTACTCATTAAAAAAAAAAAGTTGCTTCAGGGCCCCTCCAGGATTAGGGCCCCCAAAGCGTAAGCTTCATTAGTTTCATAGTAGATCCACCCCTGATAACAGGGGATCCCAATCTTGTTAATCCTACAGGCACCTTTGGAATTCGGACACAAGATGATGGGTGCAATCACAAAATAGCTGCCACCAGAGGGAGAGCCACACACACCAAAACAGAGGAAGCTAGGATTGCCAGCTCTGGGTTCAGAAATACCTGGAGATTTCTGGAAGTGGAGTAGGGTTGCCAAGTCTTACCACTGTAATAGCAGGGGAGTCCTGAGTCCTTTCTTGGAGTCCTCGCGCACATGCTAACATGTGTGCAGCGCAATGACGTTGCCTAGAAGTGACGTCAATCATGCTGGGGACATCGCCGGGCAATGCTCTGGTAATTGCCCTAAAACTCTATGGTACCATAGAGTTTTCAGGGCAATCGCTAGAGCTTCACCCGGCGACATGCCCAGTGTGATGCCGTCACTTCCGGGCAACATCATTGCACTGGCCACATCAGCCTGATTTGGCCACTTCCAGGGTAGGGTTCTCCCCGCTGGCCGGATCTGTACCAGCAGATTGGGGGGCTTTTAGTGGAGGAATCCCCGCCCCCCAGGGGGACTTGGCAGCCCTAGAGTGAAGCCTGGGGAGGGTGGGGTTTGGGAAGGGGAGGGACCTCAGCAGGGTATAATGCCACAGAAACCGCCCTCCTAAGTAGCCATTTTCTCCAGGGGAACTCATCTTGGTTGGCTGGAGATCAGTTGTAATAGTGGAAGAACTCTGTGTGCTACCTTATGGTTGGCAACTCTAGGGGAAGCCCAAGTGTGGGGGACAAGAGGAAATACACTGGGAAAGAGAAATGGGAGAGAGAATAAAACCAACACTTTAGTAGCAGCCGTCACCAAAACAATGTTATTTTAATCTGCACAGACAATCAGCTCTCCAATGGCCAATTAGAAGAACTGATGGGCAAGAGCCCCACTTTATAAAAACACTTGGGCAGCACCAGGAAATATCCCAGTGGGTGCCAGACACGATATTGGGGACCCATCCTATAACATTTAGCAGCCCACCTGCGATCACCCTTTATTTAGCTGCCACAGATAAGGAGCCTGAAATGTACAGACCCTATGTGGGAATATTGTCCACACGAACGGCACGTCCACTTCAGGGCCAGACCATGAGCCCACTTGTTGCCTGTCTTCAGTTTGGTTATATAGGGGGGGTACGCAGCCTATTTGAGGAATGCTGCCAAAAGGGGGGGAATAAAGATCCATTTAGTTGCTCAACAACTCATAAGTATCATTGAAACCTCAGCTTCCCTGGACTTGAATGCTATTTTTATTTCATATAACCTAATAAACAAAATAACACATAATATGGCTAAGTTGCTGATGACAAGCCAATGACTGCTAGCTGGGATATTTTATTTGGCCTCCTCAAAGAAAATAAAGTAGTATTAATGTTTACATTCTCTCTTTTTCCGGCGCAGTTTCATGCATGGCTGGGTGATTTACTACTGTAAGCCAACATTTGATCAAGAGGCCTTTCTTTTGCATGTGATGCAGCTGTACATGTAACCGGAGACCAGCCACGGGCATTAGTCGTGGTTCTTCCCTGGCTAAAAAAACAAAAAGCCTTGCGGCTATATGGTACAAATCACTACCATGCAATCAATGTGTAGAAGAGGCTCAGTCCAATGCAGACAATATCTCTTATTTTCTTCCTCAGAGCTTAATTATGCCACGCACAAATACATATGGCCACACAAGATGCAAGACTATATTTAAAAGAATACTCAAAAGTTAGGAGGTTGAATCCAGCCAATTTAGCTTTTCTATTCAATCTGATTTAATCCCCCCGCCCCCGGGTTCCCATTACATATGTCTTCTATCAACACTGGCTCCATGATGCCTAGCATAGTTTTCTTGGTGGCCAAAGGGGAACCGCTCTTCCCTTTTTCACCGGCAGAACAGCTGGTTGGATCCAACCCAAGGATGGTGCTAGCAAGTGGACTGGACTACCTGTCTTGCCCCCTTTCACAGTAGCTCAGGGTTTCCAACCTCCAGGTAGCACCTGGAGATCTCCAGATGATTAAGATTAGGTCTCCTGGATAAAGTGGCAGCTTCTCAATGAACATTTATTAAGATCAGCAGATCAGTCCATAAAAAAGCACAGTTCACATATAAATGTGAAAATATGCAGAGATTAAAATCTGTAGCCTTATTTTGCTATAATAATTACCACATAAAAGTTTGGAATATCTGCTTTCTTATGGAAAGCGTCTAAGCACAGAATTTGGCCACTTTAGAGGTGGTCTCATTGGAGTGGTCTGCAAGGAGGAAATATGTATAGAATGGTTCAGATCTTTCTGGGTACATGGTAGAATAGGGGTAAGATAAGTGGAATGGACGTCCTTATAAAATGGACAGTGTAATAACGTATGTTCCACTGTTTCCATTGTGTTCAATTGGCAGGACCACAGATGCAGAGGGTAGGGAATGTGTAAGTATCTCATTTCCAATAATGCTGAGGGAAGGAAGTTAAAATGGGCTAGGATGAAAGCTCTGCAGTATTTGAGGAACTCTAAAACATAAAGATAGTTTGCTGGCGCAAAGTTTTGGCTATAATTTCCTACCTCTAGACAGAGATTTGCCCAAATTCTATCAGCTTGAAGAGCTGTATCCCAGATTAGTTGTCTGAGTATTTCTTTAGCTCTCGAGAACCCAAGATGGTATATTGCTAAGGGGAAGAAGCTGAGCAGTTGTATTTTATTCTCAGCCGCATCCACCCAACCTGAGCAGTGGCTATCCTCTAGAATTAAGGGGGTTAATCCAGATGCATTAAGGTTTAGCTTGAGCCAGAAACATATAGCTTGATACCAACCAGGAGTGTCAAGTGACATCTGCCCGATTCTATTCTAGAATTGCATTTCATGTATAATGAGGAACACCAAATATACATCTGAGGAATTTAGACTGAACTACTTCCAAGGGACAAAAATCTTTGTACAAACAGATTTGTGAGTTATACAGAAGATGAGGTATCACTTTACCTTGGAAAACTTTAATTGCGTTAGGGGATATGTGAGCCCCCTTTTGAGTGGAAATATCTCAGAATAGCTGATGCTACTCTTTAAGCACTCTTGGTAACCTAGGTCATCTGAGCCCTCCATGAACCTGTCGATTGAAATGCTATACCTAGATACTTGAAGATATTCACCTGTTCTATGTTATGTCCATTGATCTGTCATCTATGTTTAACATATCTCCTGGTGAGGACTAGAATCTTGGCCTTTGGAAATTTGCCAGTTGTTCCTCTTCGCAGTATGCAGTAAGAGCCCAAAGCTCTACTTCAGAATAGGATAAAATGGCTGCATCATCCGAGTATAGTAAGGTGCTCTGTGTTAAATTTGGCATGCACCATTGAATTAATAAAGAAGTTAAATAACAGAGGGGCTAGAATACGGCCTTGCTTCACTCCCCTCTTCATACGGACCCTAGAAGATAGATAGCTCTTTTGGCGGGATCTTACAGACAGGAAATTGTTTTTATGCAACATATGGATAAATAATCTGTGATCTACTGATGATGTCTCCAATTTAGCCCATAATCTATCCCAAGCAGGGTTACAAGTGCACACGGAAGTTTTGAATTATTTTTTTCTGTGTGCTTATAGGGGTATATGGCTTGGGTGACTGTGGACCTGCACTTACACCTTTTTTGGACAGGTGTGCAACCCTCATCCTTAACTAGGGATACCAGCCTTCAGGTGGGACCTGGGGATCCCTCTGAATTACAGCTCATCTCCAGACTACAGAGATCAGTTCCCCTGAAGAAAATGGCTGTTTTGGAGGGTGGACTCTATGGCATTGTAACCTGCTGAGATCCCTCCCCTCCTCTCCCAAACCCCACCCTCCCCAGGTTCCACCCCCTCCCCCCAAATCTCCAGGTATTTCCCAATCCAGAACTCACAACCCTTTTCTCATGCTTTACTAAAATCTAAGATATGACTACATTTAGATTTATTCATTCAATTTACATCCCCAACCTTTCTCCAAGTAGCTCAGGGTGAAGTGTGCGGTTCTCCCACTCTTCAGAGAGTGACTGGCTCAAAGTCACTCAGTGATCAGTTATGGCTGAGCAGGGATCTAAACCCCGGTTTCCCTAGTGCTGGTTCAACACCTGAATCAATGTCTTTTTCTGTCTTGAACCACTATGCTATACATTTAGAGTATTGAAGCATTCTTTTAACTTCATGCAGAGAAGGAAAAAACAGTTCTGTTTCTGTGGTTATTCAATAACTCCTTTAACAAAAATGGACTGTTATCAAATGTAATCCGATAATCATTTTCATTACATAAAATACATTCTGGCAAATACTCAAACATGGATTTTATTTTTTGATCATGAGCATGTCTGTGAAGCAATCAAAGAAACTTATTAAGTCAAACTTTTTAAAAATGGGTAGTGACTGAAAACTAGTGAACTAGAACTAAAGGAATGCTGTTTTAAAATTACAGAATGCGTCTTATTTGGTCTTCATGGTAGAACAAAAGTTCCGAGTAAGCACAAAGAATATGATCAGAATTATCCTTTAAAAGTATATTATTGCTGTCCTACATATCTGCTTTTACTGGCAGTTCAAAGATCTCCTGCCATCATCAACAAGATATCTTACACACAGCTTCTACTGTCTGAAGAATTCACTGATCAACAGTTACACAATATTTTATCACCAGAACATTACAAATCACCACCAAGTGTGATTCTTCAGTCTATTAATTCAATTTTTAAGTGCCAGAAAATAACAGCCTTCTGTTAAAAAAAAAACCAAACAGAAAACGGGAGGGGATTATGAAGCAGTCTGTGATATATACTAGGCTAAACAGATACCAATAACATTTGGAAGACCTTCTAATGTGTATCATTAGAGACAAATGTGAATGCCAGCCCCTTTAACCCTGTTGTCACAATCCTGAGTTGGCACTCTGTGTAATGAACAGTGAAAACCATTAAAAGGTAAGCCACAGCCTTCCCCAGCATGCAGACAGCCTAAATGTCACTGTCTCCATACAATCTGCACACACAGATGAAGTATGACAACATATTTTCAAATCACCTGAGCAGAACAGGCCCCGAGGGCATGCTGTTCAGGAGCCAGCATTTCTAGCAGCAGGAGTCACAGTTTCCTTCTCAAAAATCTCAGGTGGATTCAGAGATGTATCTGTTTGCTGCCAGTCATACAGTTAGTATAGAGAATGCAATGTTACTCTCCTAGATTGGATTCCTAGAAGCTCTGTTGCTACAGACAACTGTACATGCTTCAGTCTCTAGGACAATTCTGGCCAGTGTGCATAGGTGAACGAAAAGTTTATCAGTTTCAACACTGTTCTGGACAAGGGGCTAGATAATGTGCCACCTGCATGGAATTTTTCAGGATTGGCATATGGATACACAAACCATTGTACAAACTAGTATGGAGGGGAGGGAGGAATATATATGTGAACAGAAGTTGTTTGGAAACTCCATGGATATCCTAGATGCTCTGTTGATATCCAGCACCACATTGTGGAAAAGTCCACAAAAATAAAGAGACAAGCTAACAACAAGAAATAAACTATGTTTTGAGTAACTCAAACTAGACTTGATTGATGATGACAGTTTGAAATTGCAGACGTTTTATCTTGGAAGGCAGGCACTGATCACAATGCAAAGACTGCTTGTTTTGTGCAACAGCAATCCATATTCATTGGTTGTTTCAACCACGATACATATCTACTAGCTGAAACGTTTAAAAACACAGCATTTCACAAATACCTTATTTGTGAAGCAGCTATCTTGTAATTCAAGATTCTTCTGAGAAAGTACATTCTCAGACACAGCTTGTTAAATGCTGAAGCTATGCCCAGTTCCTTAGTTAACATCTGCAATTAAATTCAGGATGTGGAAAGTACACAAACCGGATTTTGATAAAATTTGTCTTTGGTTTTTTTTATTCTGCAGTGCTGGACCTAGCCAGGATATCTGAACTAGGCACTCCAAATGCCACAACATCTTTCATCAAGTTTCTGCTCTCCTTGGCATATCAAGTGATGTCACTGGTCTTATGGCAGGGTTTTTTAGGGTATCTCCATCACTATGGATCGGGCCCTCCCTCCAAGGCATCCAAAAGTGTGGGTAAAACAAACAAACCTACAATAGAAAGAGGCACTTTAATCCCCCCCAGGTCGGTTCTGACTCAGACTTTGCCGATTTTCACCCAAGTACCTTAAGTCTTTATGAGAATTATACTGTTAGGCCTGCAGCCCTTTAAACTGATTCCTTGGTGTCCAGATGTGCAAGGAGATGGGAAATCATGTACATGCTCAGTGACTTTTATCACTATGTTTCTAGAGCTCCCAAGCCTCTGCAGGCTCTGGCTTCAAATCACATTTTTTTAAAAATGGGGTGCTTAGAAGCAGTCACTGCTGTCGTTAAGTCTTAACCCAGGATGCCCTAAAATGTTGTTTGAAACACATTTTTTTAAAAAAAATTGGAAATGCCTCAGTAGTTTAAACATTCTCTCATTTTGTGTTATTTTCTTCCTCTTGTTTTTCATCCAGAAATAAAAGAGGAACAAGTCTTTTGATTAGGGAAGGATTGCATTTCAAAGAGAAGGGGGGAGAGGGAGACATGATTACAAGCTCTACTTGGCAGACAAGAATCAGAAATTGAGTACCAGCATCTGTCTTGAAGGCATCAGCAAGTGGAGGCGACAATGAGCAATTCTGGCTCACCAGGGGAGGGTTTTTTTAAAGATAGATGTATGATCAGATCAAAGTTCTGAAACATTTATTAAGTACTGTCTGATCTTCCTTTTGTTTGCAACTAGTGATTTTTAATGGCACAAAATGAATCTCTTCTTCCTGGCACTGAATTGTGAACAAAGTGTACATACCGAGGGCTGGATGAATGCATTACATCTTCTCTTGTACATATAATTCCATTAAGAAAAGCTTGAGGGTTGCATGACAAGAATGGGATCTAGCTGGATTAGTTGACAGACGCTCCAGGTCCCGTAGGCAGCAGTCCCTTTCTGGTTTCACAGAATTGTTGTTATATCTGAATTTCTCTTACACATGGTATAGGGGACTGCTTTCCTGGATCCATGGGCCCGAAGGGAGGTTTCTACCATTCTAGCTCCATTTTGATAAGCAACTCACAAAGAGATATTGAGAGAAAAATGCTGCAAAACATAATCCAGTCCTTTTTATCCTATTTTTTTTAAACCTTAATATAGTATTCACTCAGAGATATTGCTCACCACTTTAAAGATATGGGTGCATTCTTGATATTTGCTTTAAAACGTCTATAATTATGCTTGCCACATTCTGTTAAGAAGAGCATTTCCCATAGAACTGAATGTGCAAACCCCAGAGTTCATCAGCTTATTAGGGATTCCTCAGTGACAAGATCGGTAACAGCAGACACGTTTCTCTCAAGGGCACCTTGCCCAGTAGGGTTGCCAAGTCCGGGTTGGAAAATACCTTGGGACTTTGGGGGTGGAGCCGGGAGAGGGCGGGGTTTGGGGAGGGGCTGGGCCTCAGCATGGTACAATGCCATAGAGGCCACCCTTCAAAGCAGCCATTTTCTCCAGGGGAACTGATCTCTGTCAGCTAGAGATCAGTTGTAAAAGCAGAGGATCCCCAGGCCCCACCTGGAGGTTGGCAACCCTATTGCCCAGTGATCTTCCTTTCTGCTGAGGTGGGTAAAGCATACTAAGCAACAGTGGGGGTAACAGGTCAGGTGAATATCCATTGTGAATACAGTGTGTAATCTAAAACACTGCCCATAATTCTTTGATACATGTAGTGTTCTGTGGTGGACAACTTCTCAAGGGTTTCTTGAATGTAAAAAGTTTGATGAAAACAACTGTTCTACGCTATGAAAGGACTAGAAAGCAGAATAGCTTGCATGGATGTACAAAGTTTTGGGTTTCGCTTTCCTCCCTGACATTTTGAGACATATTGCATTGGGCATTTTGAAGATAAAAGTGTTCCAAAACATGAGGTGTTTTTCAGTTCTGGAAATCTTCCTAATTGCCTTTGGCTCACTATAACTTTAAGATGGCTTGACTAAAAAAAAGTTAAAAAAAATAAAATTTGCTTTAGTGTTACTTGGCAAAGACTAGTACCTCTGACTAATCTAAGGGTACTTTGTTATTTCAAGTGAATTGTATGCACGCCACATAACACCGCCTCATTGCCTACAATACATGCTGGCATTTAAACACGCTGGGAAAACTGATACCAGTGGAGTAAAATTAATTTATCAATTCCATGAGTATTTAGGATTGTGGTTCTCACATCATTATATTATTGTTACATCAAACCAAATTGGATTCTTAAAATAAAAAAAAACGTAAAAAACAATTATTAAACAAACTGACCTTGCACCATCTGGTATGCAAAAATTCTAAATAACTAATATCTCTCATTTTTCCAGGCTTTGGACTACAAGAGGAGATTGAAAACCAGAAACCCCAGATTAGAATTGTCCCACACTAAATCCTAAAAAAATGTTTTCAGTGGGGACTAAGCCCCACTGAATGCAGTGCCGTAGGATTCTGAGTAGACATGCTTAGGATTGCTTTCTTAAACATCCTTTTTTGTAAATTAAAACTGGAGGCATGCATCATTTCTTAATGGATTCTTCATTCCATATGAAGCAATCAACATAAAAAGTCCACTGTCCTAATGTAAAAGAATGTGAATTACTTACCACCAGACAAAGCTATCACTTCTGATGTTCCTCACAGTCAGCCATGGCTGCCATTCCCAGGCGGGAGGTGGCACATCCTATCCCTCTCCTTGGGCCTCTCACCCCCTCCTTTGGAATGTCGCTCTCTGTTCTCACTAGCAACGGCTTATCTCACTGCACCTCCCTAGCCTTGACTTGTAGTTTTTCACAGCATCTCAGTCGTTTCTTTCTTGCAGGTGCCAACTGTAACTTTTTCCCACTTTCAAGCCTGGGAATGAATGTCCAGTATATTTGGGTGCCTTTTTATCTGTATGGTGATTGGAGGTTTTACTGTGCATTACACTGTTTGAATACACTATAACTGTACCCCTTCTACCCCTTCCCCTCTATTACTGACTCAAGACATGTAGACGACTATCAGATCCACTGGCAATAAAATACTTTTTGGTTAAGAACTTCTGATTGCAGTTTGAAATCTCTTAGACTCTCACAATTGTATTTCTGAACATACTTCCTCCTGGAAGAAGGCAAGCCCTTAAAAATGGCTCACCATCTCCTCTGAGGTCAGGTAATGCTCCTGGATCTTCATACTGGGAATGAGTGAATGATTCACTCACAAGTGATGCAAAGAAGTGGCACAGTTTCCTGCACTCAGCAGAAATGGATTTGAAAGAGGTTGGCCACAGCAATAAATCATGCAAAGATGGACCTCTGTGAACAGTGGCTTAGAATCAGATGAGAACTTAATATATTTTTAATTCAATTAAATAAATAATGCTTTATGATGTGTTGGTATGCCCAATACACACTTCGGGAATAACTATCCTATAAGAATCAGAATGATAAAAAAACAGATAAAACCAATCCCTAAAGTATTCATAGTTACAGTCAGTGTGGTATAGTAGTTAGTAGATGCTATCCTAATAACATATGTGAATAAAATGGGACTTACTGCTGCCAGAGTGTTGGACTAGGCCTGAGGAGATCCAGGTTTAAATCCTCACCTATCATGAAACAAACTGGGCGAACATGAACCAGTCTTTTTCTTTCAGCCTAACCTGGGTCACTGTGACTATAAAAATGGAGGAAGGTGGGATAAAAATGAAAGGATGCAGAATCAAAGTAACCCATAGTCCAGGGGTGGGCAAATTGCGGTCCGTGGGCCACATGCGGCCTGCCACAGAGTTTTTTGTGGCCCGCCAAGACAGTCGGCCACGTGATGGCGGAGGACAATGAGTCTGCAGCCAGCCAGCAGAGCCTCGAGCTGGACAACCAGGACACCTGCGGCATCGACGGCAACAATGAGGAGGAGACAGAGCACTCCAAGGGGTAGGACCCCACTTGCCTGCCCGCTTGCCTGGCGGCGGGTGCGCTGTTTGGCTGGCGCTCGGGGGGTCAGCCTGGCCGGGGGAGAGGCAGGAAGCTGGGTGGGCAGTCACTCCTCCCACCCAGAGCCAGTCCCCTGAGGCACTGGGAGGCGTGCAAGCTAGGGAGGAGGTGGATGGGGGCAGCAGTGCAGGGGGGATGGCGGAGGAGGGGAGGCCGTGCCCATCACGAGCAGGAAGGGAGAGACAAGCCGCTTCCCTTTGCGTCTCTGGCGAGCCCGGGGAACCGGAGGGCAGTGTTGCCACTCGGTGCATTTTCTTTCCTTGTCCCCGTCGGGAGGCTCCTCAGCTTTGGACGCCTGCCCGCCCGTTCACCTGCTTGTGCGGAGGGGACTGCTTTACCCGCTCAGGTGCGCATCCCCCGGAGCCAACACCTCTTGCCTGTCCTTTGAATGATACTGGCTGTAGTTGGCGAGTATGTGATTTGGTGTCTGTGGGAGGATCTCCTCCTTCTCTTCTCTCCCTCCCCCCGGCTCTTCCACCCCCAATTTTTCCTTTGCAATATTTTAAAAGGTGCGGCCCTCCGCTAACCTCCGCTCCCACAAAGTGGCACCCAAGCCAAAACAATTGCCCACCCCTGCCATAGTCAAATTGTTTAGAGTTGGCAGTGCTGCAATTTCTAGGCATAAGCAGTAATTTAGCTGCAGTGATGACTGTAAATGTAACAAATTGGGTCATATATCAAAGATCACAGGAGGGCACAGGTCAGATGTCAAGATAATGCCCCTGTGAGTAGGAAATACTCAGTTAAACAAATTGTATCCTCTTGGCCAGTTCATATGAACACTCAGCTCAACAAGATAAGCCACGTGAAATTCCTTCATGAGTTACTTTCCTGGCCTGTAAGAAGCCAAGGGCACCTGTGACTAACAGTTTTTGTGTGTGCTACTTCAACATAATACAAAAAGTTGATTTGTAGTGCTGTGGCATGCAAAATGGAGGAAAGAGATGTGCATGGCCATATTGCATGATATCATGCTTGCAGATTGTTCCTAACTGTCATCAAACTGCAGAGACTGCCACAGGGTTCCATGCTTTCTCCAGTGTTATTCAATATTTATTAATTACAATATTTATAGCCTGCCTTTCTCCATGGCTCAAGATGGCTTACCAATTCAAATCGAGAACATGCAAAATACAATAAACCCCTCCCCCTCTAAAAAATGCCTGCAGCCTACTAGCAAATAAAATGGCCATGCAGCACCTCCTAAACATCTCTGGAGATGGCACGTTCCTCCTTCTGCTCCTCAGGGACCCAGTTCCATTGGGTGGAAGCTGTGATGGAAAAATCATGGGCTCTGATCAGTGCCAGGCAAACCCTGAGCAGGGGAACAGCTAGTAGGTGGCACAATGAGGACGGCAGTTGGTGCACAAAGACATACTAATTTCACACACTTTGGAAAATACACTTTCAGTGCGCTTTAGCAATCCTTTGCAGCTGGAATTTCCTGAGTGAAACAGGAAAATCTATTTGCAAACGTTTGCTAAAGTGCACTGAAAGTGTGAAAATAGGAAGAGACGGTGTTTTAGATATACGGGTACTAGGCCATGAAGGGCTTTAAAGATCATAATCAGCACAGTGAATTGAACATGAAAACAAACTGATGACCAAGGTAGCTGTTTCAAAATATGCAGGGTATGTCCTGTTGGCTCGCCTGACAGTAACTGAGCTGCTGTACTCTGAACCAGCTGAAGTTTCCAGGCTGTCTTCATGGTCAGCCCAAATTAGAGTTTGGTACAGTAACCCAGCTGTAAAGTTACAAAAATACAGATTAGCATTAGCATGGTCAAGTCAGCAGAGTCTAAGAAGGCAGCTGGTGAACCTAATGCCGCCGCTTGGTGAGAAGCCATCTTTGGCTACTGCACCAATGTGCTTTGCAAACAGGGCCCCCTGTGTAGCCCTGTGTAGACCACGAGTGGATCCAAATCTCTTCAAAGCATCAGTCTTTTTGACTGGCATTACCTGTGTTCTGTCTGGATTCACATTCAGCTTGCTTTGCTGCTTCCATTTGTCTGCAATCTCAAAGGATTGCTGAAAGCTGAGACAGATGCATCTGGAAGCTTAGATAAAGAAATATAGAGATAAGCGTCACCTGCCTGAGAGCTCCAGATGATCTAACTGAATAGCCTCTTAAATATATTAAAGAGTGTGGTTGAGAGAATGGAACCCTGGGGCACTCCACGAGCAATGCTCCCTCTAAGCTGTGGAGTCCTGTGAGCAAAAACTCTACTTTGTGAGCTACTGGCATCAAAGTTGTGAGTGAGCGATTTGGCTACTGCATAAATTAGTTTGCTCTGGAGCCATCCTTCCTGAACTAAGACAAAAATGTGTAAGCTGGAGGCTAAAAAACTGTGAGCTAGCTCACACTATCTCAGTTTAGAGAGAACACTGCTCCACAGAAAAAATCCCATCTCTTTGATTCTGTTGCTCCAGTGGAAACTCTTATGTCCAATCCCAATAAGATAGAAGTGATGCTGGTCAGTAAAGCATCTGCTTTGGAGGAGGACCCATGTTAGATATCCAGTCTTCATGGAAAGACACCATGGTTATCTTGCTAGATTATTGGAGAAACAGGTCCTGTAAGGGCCATAAGTGCTTCTTAACAACTACACCTGACCTGCAAGTTTTCCTTTTATCTGGAGACTGCTGATCTGGCCATGCTGGCCCATGCAAGAGTTACCTCAAGGCCTGATTTACTGTAACACACTATACACGAGGCTGCAACTGGTGCAAAATGCAGCAGTCAGTCTATTATTGGGGTGGACTGCAGGGGTCACATCAGAACTACGTTGCAATCTTTGCATTGGCTGCCTATTGATTTCTAAGCGCTATTCAAGGTAGTAGAGCTTAAAGACCTTCATGACTGAAGGCCTACATACCTGAAGGACCACGTCTCCCAATATAAGCTTATGAAGTGACTGCACTCAGCACAGTAGCACCTGTTGGTTAGCCCAAACCCTGCAATGGTGTGTTTCATTTCTGCCTGCTCACGGGCTTTCTTTGTAGCTGCTCCAGCTCTACAGAACAGCTTTCCAGAGGAAGGCCCTAGTATCTCCCATAATTTCATAAGGGCTGTAAAACTGAACTTCCAAAGACAGTTTTTGGAGTCCCTTTGTGCCTTCTATAGCCTAATGGACCTTTGAGGAAGGGGTCTTATGGACGTTCTTTATGAGGTTTCTGCTGGAGGTTTCAGTAACTTGGTATTTTAAACTTTTTCGTATTTTATATTGTTTTTAATATATCACCCGTCTTGGTTTTGAGTTGCCTGGGAGAAAAGCAGACTTATAAAGGTTTTAAATAAATAAAACAAAACTAAAGTAAGTAAAACAAACCCCCCCTTGTCTGTTTTTCTCACTGACAGCAATAAACGACTCATCCAGAAATCTGAATGCAGAAATCGATGTGATAAAATCCAGGACTCTGTTTTGTCTTAGATTTTTCCTTCCATTTTTGCAAATACGATTGAAAAATCTTTCAGCTGTATAGGAGCCTGTTCTTTTTGGCTTCATGCATGCATGACTGCCATTGATAGTTGTTACAAGAGAGTGCATCAAAGGGAATGCTGCATCTTCAGAAATCAATATGCTATTATAGCTGACCACACTCAAGAAATCCTTACATTTAAATAACATTAAAGTTATGACTCAAACCTACATAACCCATAAAATTTAAATCATTTACTCAAGAGACTAAACTGCACAAAGCTTTCCCCTCATCTCTTGGCTTACCTAATCACAGATTTGTCAGAAATGTTTTATTTGTAGGGCTTAAATAGTGTGTGCATATTTCTTCATGGAAAGCATGCTGGCACAGTAGATATAGAGATGGAGTGATTTTCTTGTCCTGGAGTCCAAACATTCATTATCCACATAGCCCTGCAAGGCAGTAGTTCAGAATCAAACTCTGCTGTGTAGTAATAACTTAAGTTTTCAACCACACCCACATTCCCTGGAAGGGACACCTGTTACTATATTCCTTAAGGAGATATTATGAAGCTGCAAATACCCTGTCAGTAGGCTGCCCAAAGAAATTTCAAATATTATTAAGGCTGACTTACAACCTGATCCAGTGCATGCCTGTTCCATCACAGGTTGGAGATTTTGCCTACTGTTGCCAGTGTAAATATTTAAGTTAGTGGCAAAGGGGGGGGGGGTGGCAGTGGAAAAGCAGAGAAATTGGTAAAGAGCCAGATTTACCAGCCACCTTTGAGAACCAGACAGGAATATGAGACTACTGTGGGAGAGCTTCAGTATTTTCTTAGCTCTCAGCAGCAGTCTGAACATCTACTTGTATAAGCACCCCAAGTATAAGCACCTCATGCAAGCACAACCGTCTTGCTCTCTCTTTCACACAAAGCATTCCAGATTGCAAACCAGAATCCTGAGGAAACTATTGCGCATCGTTGGGAGTCCAGTGGCCCCTTTAAGACGAACAAAGTTTTATTCACAGTATAAGCTTTCGTGTGCATGCACACTTTTTCAGATATACAGAAGACATTCTTCAGTATCTGAAGAAGTGTGCTTGCACACAAAAGCTTATACCGTGAATAAAACTTTGTTGGTCTTAAAGGGGTTACTGGATCCAAACTTTGTTCTGCTGCTTCAGGCCAACACGGCTACCCACCTGAATCTATTGCACATAATCTATTGTGTTTCTCAAAGTACAGCGGCATATGGCCACCGGGGGGCACTCCAGCACATTGAAGGATACCTGGCAGTCATCACTGATTTGTGTCCCTAATCACAGGTGGTAGGTAGCTACTTAGAGCTGCTGGAAGGGGTGGGGGAACGGACAGACCGGAAGACAGTAAAACTGAAAGAGACTGTAGAACCCAGGGAACTGGGAGAATTGAGTGTTCAGATTGTCAGCTAGAAGCAAGGGCATTCCATTGGCCAGTGAAAAGGGACAGGCATATTTAAATAAGAAACAGAACACCACTATATCCTGTACATGATACATTTTCATCTCTTTGGCATAGCTGTTTTTCAATTTAAGACACTTCATATGTTACAGCAGCCTCTGAAACGGCTGCCACAGCATGTGTGCATATATATGCATCCAACTACTTGAAAAAGAGCCTCAAATAGAAAATCTCTTTGCCAGTACTTTATCTATCAGGGGCTGCTGATGTTGCCACAAACATCCTTCTATATGACCAATGCAATACTCTACAATGTGCAGCTGGCCATGTGGACCAGCAGTGTGAATGCTACAGAAGCACCACGGAGGCTTACACACGGGGAAAACTTTTTCAGCAGCAGCTGTGCCACTCACTGCCTTCACACAAGAAGCAGTCCTGTGGAGGATGCACAGCAAAAGAACATGGGCAGAAGCAAAAATCTCCTTGCTAGTTCTTCTCCCTCTAGTAAATCCACAAATAAAAATCCAGTTAAAATCCCTATTTAGTTGTCACTTTGGGCACATGTGTTATAAAAACACATTTCATTGCAAATAATGTACAGCCCCAAGAAAAGCAAAAAAAATAAAATAAAATAAATTCTGGATAACTGTCAACACATGCACAGAAACTACTTTTCAAAACATGACTGTCGTAAGGCAAGACATTAATCCAACAGCATTTTAAAAAAATCTAAGGCATTGTGAAGACAAACTATAAGGTGGTGAAACAACACCCTCGGTTAAACTATTATAATGTTTTCCCATTCACCAAAGGTATTCTCAGTTCACAGTAGGAGGCTGTGAATAACACCACACAGAAACAGCAATAGAACAGTATCATGCAAGGGTACTAGCCAGTCAGCACAAGGAAGGAAGGGTTGTTGTTCCAGCAACCAGACAATTCTCTAGCTTGGTAATTCTGCATCTAGCATCCACTCCACATTTTCTCAACTTGGAGGAAGAGGTGCAGCTAAAAACCACATTCAAATACCTTTAGGGCAATGCCCACTCATGAATGGCCAAAACTATACAGAAGGTACCATAAAACCCGACAATCAAAGAAAGCGAAAGCGGCATGCAGTGTAGAGGGTATCATAAAATCTGATGATCAAAGAAGGTTTTATAGAACAATGGAGGGAAAAGTCAATGCAGAATCACCCTAAGAAATGCAGCATACAGATGCCTAGTCAACTCCCCACCTGAAAACCCCCAGAAGAATCTAAGTCCAACTGTAGAATCAAGGATTCTACACCAACAATGCCAACAGTGTTCTGAAATAAGGTAGAGGGCAACTAGAGACATGACTCTCTCTGTGGTGGTGTCTCGGCTACGGTTTGCCCTCCCCACAAAGATTCACCTCGCAGCTAGGTTTCAGATGCCCAGGAAGCAAAACATTTGGATATTTTTTTTTGTTAATAGTGTTGTGCCCACGGACGGCCCTTGCTGAGAATGTTTTTACTACTGGAACAACTTTATTGCCCTTATAAACTCCCTGCTGAATTTCCTACCTGTGTTTTTATGTAGCCCTTTTATCTTGCTGTTTTATTAATATGACTGTGTATTGTTTGTAATGTATGCCAGTGCTTTCACTGATTTTATTCTAAGCTGCTTCGGGCATATTTTATGGAGAGGAGGCAAACAATAAATGTGACGAGCCTGTATGAAGGGAACAAGCTTTTTACAAGGAGATGAGAGGCACCTGGACATGAAGAATGGCAGCTACACACCACCCACCAGGTAGCCCTTCAAACTGCCCAGTAGCTCAGTGGGAATCAGCACTGCAATGGGAAACTGGAGTGGCGGGGGGGCGGGGGGGAGGAAGAGTTAAAATCCCATCCTAGGGAAATGGAAATGCCAAGCCAAAGGCAGGCTGGCAACCATCAATATAGATGGGAAAGGGCAGGCAGAATAGAATTCACACTGCCACTCTTTCTACCAAGCAAAGCTCCCACAGACTTCACAACCCGACTCAAAGGACAACCTCATGATGGTTCTTGGAACCAGTAACACACTGCCTTCTGTCCTTTTAGCCACACAGTCTGCTATCAAAGGTGGGCAACGTGTACCAGCACAGTCTCTACCAATTAAGAGGCACCACATTTAGTCCCTGGGCATAGAGTGTCTGAAGAAAAAGACTGGAAAGGGAAAATTCACACATCTGAGCCAGTGTTCTTCTGTAAGCAGAGAGGAAGTACAAGAATCAGCTGCCTCGCTCACCTGCAGCTCAAATTATATGGGGGGAGGGGGGGAAGGTTAGCGTTGGGCAAGGGGGCCTTACTGAAATTCTCATGCCCTACTCCCCTGACTCAATTTTTAGCCTACCCCACTCATGCTCATACACTATATCCCCAGCTCTGTGCCTACAGGGTGTCTCTGCCTGTCTTCAGGGGCTAGAAGTTCTGCTCCTTCGTTCCACAGTATTACTTCCAGGCTCACACATATAAGATCTCTGTGTGCTTCTCCTGGCCCTTAAGGGCAAGTCCTCCAACACTGATTGTTCCCCGGCCAGTTTTCAAGAAATGCCTACTGCTCCCCTTGGAGTGGACCATTTATGGAAGAACCAGCCTGTAATGCATTTTCTACTAGGCTAGAAAGTTCCCTCAGCTAGTGTATCTAGCAGACACAAATGTGTGGCAAGAGACTTGGACAGATTATCTGGCCTCATCAACTGTACGGGGTGAATGAGACAAGCAGGCAGCCACCATCAGGGTACAGACAGATTCTGTAAAATCTGGCAAATCTGGATGGAGAAAAGAAAGCAACACAGAGGTAGAGACTAGACTGCCCTCAGCCAGGAAACATAGCTGCAGACAGACATGGTGAAGGAATCGTGGCATGAGGAACCTTTGAATGGAGGTAGGAAGATCAAGCCATTCCCCCCAAGCCCTCTAAAACAGCAGCTCCAAAAAGCTCATCTCAATTTAACAATATATATTTGTACCCTGCTTTTCCCCTAATAAGACTATAAGGACATACAAAGAGCCCTGCTGGATCAGATCAGTGGTTCTTCTAGTACAGTATCACATAGCTGATTAATCAGTTACTCTGGAGGCCCAACAACAGGGCACAGAAGCCGAGGCCTTCCCTGGATGTTGTCTCCTGGCACTGGGATTGAGAGGTTTACAGCCTCTGACTGTGGAGGCTCCCTTTATTCACCACTAGCCTGATACCTGTGCTTCGCTACGGTATTTAAGTTCCATAAATCCAGTTATAATACTGAGATGTGAAGTTTGAAATGTAACATTTGTTGTAGGAATTCTAATGGAGAAGATTGTAGTGTAAAAAACGAAGTGAGACATAGTACTGTTTTTTCTCTCTCTACTGAAGGACCTCTCTGTAGACCACATTGGTGGTTCTGCCCTCAGGTGCTAGTATCGCCAGGCTGCTTGGTGAGCTCACTCTGGAGCAGGCAACATAGAACTGTCCATTTAAGAAGCAGTCATCTGTTAAGTCAGCTCTTGCCACCTTCTATGAAAGTGGTGGCCTTTCTCCTGGTGTTCCTGGATTCTTTTGCTCATATGGAGATTGTGTTGTTCTGAGCACTTCAGGGTGATCTTGCTGGTACTTGGCCTACATAGCTCAGTGTCCTGAAGGAGTACTATGTGCAAATGTCTTTGCTGCATTCCTAAGTTGCCTCCTCCTTGTAGCGTTAAAATACCCTGGCCCTGCTCCAACACCTGAGACACTTGCCTGTCTGGTGTGTGTGGGGATTATGTTTAAAGGCATCTGGGAGGCTGGGCCAGCAGCAGGGCTAAGGCAGTCCTGTTGAGCAAACCTCCCCGCCGGCTGTAAGCATCCCACCTCCTCTCCTACACCTGACAGGCAGCTGCCTGTCCAGTGTAGGAGTGAGAGGAGTATTAGAAGCCACTGTGGAGGTAGGACCAGCAGGATCACTAAGGCATTACTGCTGGGGCGGGCTTCCTCATGGCTTTAAGCACTCTGCAACCACTGCTGCACCTGACAGACAACTACCTGTTATGTGTAGGAGGTTAGGGGGATTGTGTTGGGAGCCATCAGAGAGGCTGGGCCAGCAGCATCACTGCACCTCACAGATGGTTGTTTGCCATTCCTGCTGTTAGCTCTCTGCAGTCTCCCGTAACTGTTTTTTTTTTAACCTTAGAATGCTAACCTCCGCAGCTGACGAATCAGAGAGTGGGGGGTGCAAGGAAGCAGCCACATAGGAATCAATGGGGGGAGCACATTTCCCCCCTTTTGACCCACTTATGGGTAACATTTCTAAAAATCCCTTCTTAGTGAGCACCTACGGCATGGTAGGAGCGCTCTCCCCGAATTTGGTGTTTCTAGGTCCAATGGTTTGGCCTGGGCATTGATTTTACAGTGAAGGGACTTTCTTTTATATATATAGATGGCTAGTGGCCACTGATAGATCTATCCTCCATGAATCTGTGTAATCCCCTTTTAAAGCTGCCTATGCTTGTGGCCATCACTACATCGTCTGACAGTAAATTCTACATTTTAATCACCTAAAGTGGACCCAGCCAAATCTGTACAGGCTAGCTGATCTCATCAGATCTTGGAATCTAAGTGGGGTTGGCCCTGGTCAGTATTTGGATGGGAGACCACTGAGTAATACCAGGGTCACTACACAGAGCCAGGCAATGGCAAACCACCTCTGAACATCTCTTGCCTTGAAAACCCTACAAGGTCACTGTTATGTCAGCAGAGACTTGATGGCAGCAAACAAACAAACAAAAAATGGGGACCCACAGCACCCCACACAAGACTATTTTCCCCTTCTCCATTTTATCTTCACAACAACCCTGTGAGGTAAGTGAAACTGAGGGAGAGTGACTGGCCCAAAGGTCACCCAAAAGGTCACCCAGAGAGCTTCCACAGCAGATGAGGGAGTTGAACTGTTTTCCCAGATCCTAGATTGTTTTGTCCTACAAGAGGTGGTGGGCTGGAACTCTGAAAACCGAGCACCAAGCAGACCCCAGGGTACCATTCATTTTGTTAATTCCCCTTTATTCCATCCAGTCACAACTCCCACATTTTCACCAGTTGATTGATGGTGACTGCAGGCTATTTTTCTACCAGACCTTGTTATCCATCTCCTTAACCCTCCACTGCACGCAGTCTGACTACATGGTTTATCACACCATCAGTAACCGAGGAGAGAAGCAGGAAGAAGTGAGCAGCTGGAGCCCATCCCTCATCTTGCTGGTCCTCCAGACATCATGCTGTGGACAAGAGAAAGTCTCTCAGCCCTGGTTGTAGTGACAAGAGAAGCCCCTAGACCAGGAGTGTCAAATATGCGGCCCGGGGTGGGATCAGGCACTCAATGGAACTGGCTGGCTTCTGCTTCTTCCAGTTCTGCTGCTGCTGTGTCACTGTAGGTTTGCAGCTTACAGATACACACCTGAACAGCATACTCACGATTACAACAGAACTCTGATGTAATAATTCAAAGCAAGAGGTGCCAGTTATCAGACAATGTTAAATAAACAAAATATTACAAGAGTGCTAATGTTTTAAGCATGTTTTTATTTTAAGTTTTTTTTAAAAAAACCTTTGTCTTGGTGTCCTTTATAAAGTTTATATCTCCGCTATCTGGCATTACATTTTATGACACACGTGGCCCGGCCCAACAAGGTCTCATTTATGTCATATCCGGGCTTCATAACAATGAGTTCGACACCTCTGCCCTAGACTCTTCCTGTACTGTATACCAATCTGACTGATTATCAAGCAGGGGCCCCAACTCATGACAAAAGAGACACAGCTTGGACAGCCATAGCTTTTATTAAAAGGGCAGAAATGGTACAATCAGTTAGGCTGGGGTAACCTGCCCCTTTCTTCCTGAGGGGTCCTTCCCCAAGTCTCATACATAAAAGGCAGCTCACTCTCTCTCTCTCCCATAATGCATCTTGATGCTGGCATTGGCTGCATCTTTGTTACTTTAACTTAGAAATGCATAAGGGAAAGGAGGAAAACCCACAGAAGAGGTCAGCTTTTTAATGGCTGCTGGTGGTGTAGGTTGTCAGTCTGTATGGCACTGGGGATAGCGAGGAGAGATCTTCTTGCCTCTGCTGGCTAGCGGCCTGTGAGGAGACACAAGAAATATGAGGATGGTAATATGGGTGTTGATTAGGTGCTTTCCAGCCTGCATGTCTCAGCCTAGCTCCCCATTCTGCCACTGTTATCTTCCTGATGTCGTCATTTGAAGTTGCATCTATTGGGGGACACAGTATAGTTGTTAAGACAATACTCACCTGTCCCATTTACAAAGTTGTAGCGAAAATGTCTGCAGGTTCTCTTTGTACCACTCCATGCCTTCTGGCTCTCATCCTGGAAGGACAGATACTCATGAAATCGTAGTCAGCAGCAACGCTCCCTCTAAACTGTGGAGTCTTGAGAGCAAAAATTCTACTTTGTGAGGCACTGGCATTAAGGTTGTGAGCGAGCAATTTGGCTACTGCGTAAATTAGTTTGCTCCGGAGCCATCCTTCCTGAGCTAGGACAAAAATGTGTGAGCCAGAGGCTAAAAACTTGTGAGCTAGCTCACACTAGCTCAACTTAGAGGGAACACTGGTCAGCAATAGTGACAGAGTGGTGTGTTATATATTCAAGCCATGCACACAGGCACTTCAGGCCTGTGACCCACAGGGCCTCCTTACTACAAACTGAATTCTTGTACCAAAACCGCTGACTGAGGGCCTTGCTCTTAACTGCTAAGAGAACAGCTTTAAGCCAAAGAATCCTGACATGGGGCGAAAGTGATGCAACCCTGCACTAATCATCTTGATATATGAGGGGTGTTACCTTGCTGGGCATTGTATACTCCTGACATTGTTCTATGATTGGCAGCTGCAGTACCTGGATTCTAACCCTGCACTGCAGTGGTGGGAGCAAAGAGGGAGCAGTCACCTGGGACACCCTGCAGCAAGCACATTTTAACTTGGAGGAGAGAACAAGCCCACAGGATTCCTATGAAGCCTCATTCCTGCCTCACCATGCCTTTGCTCTTCCTGCCCTTTCTTCTTGCAGTTCTCAGCTAGCCTCAGGACTCTGCCAGTAATGGATACTGCAGGCACTATGGTGGCACTACACTGACTCTATTTGCTTATGATACTTAATCTACTTAATTTACAGCCCATTTTTCTCCCCAATGGGGACCCAAAGGCAGCTCCACTCCTCCGTTTTATCCTCTTGACAACCCTGTGTGCTGGTAAGGCTGAGAGTGTGTAACAGGCCCTTGTTCACCCAGCAAGCCTCCATGGCTGAACGGGGATATGAACCTGGGTCTCCCAAATCTTAGTCTGACAGTTTAATTTATATACCACGCTGCAAGCAATAAGCCCAGAGGGAAAGAAGAGTTGGATTTATACCCCGTCCTTCACTCGGAGTCTCAGAGCAGTTTACAATCTCCTTTCCCTTCCCCTCCCCACAACAGACATCCTGTGAGGTAGGTGGGGCTGAGAGAACTGCTCTTGAGAGAATGGCTCCAAAAGAACTTGTGATTGACCCAAGGTCACCCAGCTGGCTGCATACGGAGGAGTGGGGAATCAAACCTGGTTCTCCAGATTAGAGTCTGCCACTCTTAACCACTATAGCAAACTGGCTCTCTAGGAAGACAGCCTATAAATTAGGGCTGGCCTTTACAACTAGCCAAACTTGCCTTCACCCTGCTCCTTCTCTAGAGTGAGAGGATGGGGGTTTGCCCCATGCCGTGCCAAGCTCAGGTTCCAGTATGAATATGAACAGGAAACCACTTGAGCCGCTTCTCTCCTTGCTGGCAATAAAGAGTTTATCATCCTAATCTCAGAGACACCAGGAAAGCAGCAAAAAGTCTTATTAATGTCTAAGAATCTCTGAGGTTCACCTAGGCACCATGGAGGGACCCTCACCACTCTGGACTGTAAAGTAAAAGATGTGCCCACCATTAAAGGATGTACAGGTGAACCCCTGAAATTAACTTAAACATCTAAGGATTACGATACATTCTACAAAATGCCATAATGACCACTGTGCTTTAAAATGAAGAAGAGGAGGAGATTGGATTTATACCCCACCCTCCACTCCCCAAGGGAGTCTCAGAGCGGCTTACAAACGCCTTTTCCCTTCCCCTCCCCACAACAGACACCCTTTGAGGTAGGTGGGTCTGAGAGAGCTCTTTCCCAAGCTGTCCTTGAGGGAACAGCTGGTACAGAGCTATGGCTTGCCCAAGGTCATCCAGCCAGGTGCAAGTGGAGGAGTGGGGAATCAAACCCGGTTCTCCCAGATTAGAGTCCGCGCACTTAACCACTACACCCAACTGACTCCAAAATGGCAGCTTTTGTCTACACAACACACATGTATACTGCAGTAATGCAGAAATAATAACAAACCCCTACAGCTGTGATTCTGCAAAAGTTAATTTTTGTGACATTAACAAAAAACATTGTGATTCAACTTAAAGAGTATAGTTTCCCCAGTGTTCTACTGCATTTCAAATGTGCACTCTACAGAGACCTCTGAGGGAGAAGAGCTTATCCATAAAATTCCACTTGAAAGAATGTGATCTACATTCTTGCTTATAGTGAAATCACATTAATAATCACATTCATACAGGATATTCTAAAGAAATAAAATAAACCCTATACAGGGCTAATACAATTCAGGGAAACAAGAATATTTCATATTTACAATTGGCTCTAATATAATGATACTAACAAAATGCCCATCATTTTGGTAGGTCAGCAAGGGCCCATATACTACAAGGACCTATGTATGATGCAATTGGATTTTGAGACTCATTGCACACCTCATGGTCTTTCTTTAAGATGACACCTCCCACACCCATCTATATCAGGAGACAGACAAATCTTGTGCCTATTACAATGCCCACTAGTTTTTTCCCCATTTCATTTATAATTTACCTTCCCCTACAGTCACTACCCAAACTGGCTTAAATCATTCTCCTCCGCTCCATTTTATGTTTACCCAAAAGCAGAACTTTACATGGATGCATGGCTTCCATTCATTTATCTTATACCTGGGATCACCATTACAGGTGGAAACGATACATGTCCATGGTAATCCTAGTTTTAGGTTAAGGTTTTCCACCTCCCCAAAGCAGCATTGTCCACTGGACCTATTTGCAATGCAATGCACATGACTATTATCTGGACCTTTTCATATGTCTGTTTTCCTACCCTAGGTAGTGTCTTAAGGCCCAATATTACACTGTTGATTCCACTCCCATGTTAAGTATGTTTAGAACAGAAACTTAGTCATGCTAGCATGCAACAAAGATGGAATAAAGGGAATTTTAAAATATAAACTTGTGGCTTGAAAGAAAATTTTTCTTCATTATTTTCATGAATCCATTTTACAGCATAGTTTCCAAGTATAATTAACTATATAATATTGATTTAAATAATATAATTCTCAAAAATTGCACTCTTTGGCATTATTTTTTTTATTGTATTCCCCAAAGCTGCAAAATTAAGCACGATGAAGATGTAAAAGTTTATCACAGGCTGCACACACACTTGCTCCTACACCAGTAATGCTCACATTTTAGGGACTGAACATCATTATTTTGGCTAAACAGTGTGCATAGACTGCTGTGCTAATCTTTAATAATTAAACAAGACAAAGATCAAATGATGCCTAATAAGCCATTTACAAGACAAATTAACCATGTTGTGGAAGACTATTCCAACAATTTGCGAAACAGTAAGTGGGAATTATATTATTTATGTTCGCTTCCTTCCAAGCTGTTCCTAATAGTATTCCTTTCTTCCCCATTCTTTCATGAGTATTTGGAGTGTCCAAGGTGATTTTTCTCTCTCTTAGCGATGAAACCTCCAAACTGACTTGCAAAAAGAAAGGCAGCTGAGTCCCTTAATTGTTTTTGTTTCTTTCTTGTGTACTGGCTTTCACCAAGACAACTGCAAAGGGAGATGATGTGAGAATTGTAAGAAATTATACTGCTGTTTACTGAAGCACTGATATTTAGGAGCCTGGGGATAATTGCCAAATCATAAGTAACACTGAATTTGTTGCCTCTAACATTCGTGGTCAAACACATCTCCTTTCAATGCTTCTTGCTGTTACTGCGTATCTCCATTCAAAGCAGTGCCAAAGATGCAAATGGAAGATACAGCCATAGCACTGTGTTAATTATAGAAATAAGCTTGAGGTGAACTGCTGCTTCCAGAAACAAGGCAAGAAAGAATTACCTAAGGCTTGCTGCCAGTTTGTGACATGAAGGAAACTCCTGTGCCTTTAAAATCAGTGTGATAAAGGGCATTTAAGCAGGTGCATTGCCTCTCAGTTTAGGCAGCAAACACCACCTTTTGAAACTGGAATCCACAACACTATTCATTTAGCAGGTGCTGGTCTTGAATCCTAGCCTACGAGGACTTTTGATATATGCCTCCCTTTGTTTTGTGTTTGTGGTTGCATACTTATGCCAACTTCTTATAAGGATACATTTCACAAATAATGACTTGGTTCTATGACCAAGAGGGCAGATGAAGGAATAGCTAGGAACTGGATAGCATTATCCACAAAGCCAAACATACATCTCAAAGTCCAAATGTATTATATTTTCTCAGGCATAAACCCCAGTAATTCTGCATAGCACTGCACCCTAAGCTTTGTAGCACAGAAAATATATGCACTGAGTTTATCCTTGTGCTTAATCATGAGAAAAGCCATTGAGTGTCTTCAAAGGTCAAAAGTCTCCAGGGAGGATATAACATTTAATTAATATTTTCTAAGAAAGATAAGAATAGCTGGCAACACTGGGTCAGAAAGGAAAACCCTAAAGCCTCTCTCCATTTTATTTCTTCTATTCAGTTTTCCCCACTTCAGTTTCACAGTAATAGACACAACACTGTCAACTCGCATTTTTAAAATAAATTATTGACAAACGTACTTAAAACTCAGGGACTACCTAACTGAGGGTGATTCTGCATTGGCTTTTCCCGCCGTTGCTTTATCAAACCCATGTTGGAACAGAAATTCCCCTCTGCATTATATGCTGCTTTCACTTCCTTTGATCATCAGATTTTATGGTACCCTCTGCATTGCATGCCGCTTTCACTTTCTTTGATCACCGAGTTTTATGGTACCTTCTGCATAGATTCATGGCTGTTTTATGGTAGTTCAGGAGTGCCTCTGCCATCAGTATGGTGTTTTCCCCACGGTATTTGAATGTGGTTTTGAGCTGCATCTTTTCCTCAGTGTTGAGAAAATGTGGAGCGAATGCCAGACTCAAAACCAGCCTGAGAGGCAATCAGCATTAATGTATTGTACAGCAATCATGAGGATCTTTGAAAATACCAATACCATGGAATCTTTTCCTCAAGACAGGAACATGGTTTTCTAGAATATACCAAGTTTAATCATGTTGTTGTCTTTCCCACTGGGTTTTTTTCTGGGGGGGGGTAATGACAAAGTCATTTTATACAACTATTTCCATTAGCAAGTGTGTATCATGTACCCTTTTGTGTGTATGCGTGTGTGTATGTGTATACAGCCGTGCCTGGAAGTCATGGCAACCTCTGGTGACTCTTACTGGGGCACAGAGGACATTCAGAGAAGTGGCTTGATAGCCTGCCTCTGCCTCCCAACCTTGGTATTCTTTGGCGGTCTCCCATCCAAATACTTGCCAGGGCTGGTCCTGCTTAGCTTCTGAGATCTGACAAGATCAGGCTTGCCTGGGCTATCCAGGTCAGGGCTCATGTACTCTTTTTAACAGAAGAAACATCCTGTGTCTTCTTCCATAACAGAAACTGTATGTCCTACCAAAACTGGGGAAAGGGCAACTAGGAACATCAAAGCCATGGCATAGCTGCTGTCTTAGAGGAATACATTCATCCAAATACCAGATGATATGGATCCTAATAAGTAACACTCAAGATCTTCATTAGAATCAAGAATTAAAAAATGGCCCTTCAAGTCAGTTTAAAACATGCCTCACTAGCATGGTAAGGAAGAGAAACTCAATTAAAAAACTCCTCAGGGAAACCAGAAAGGATAAGGAGTGATCAGGCAGCAGCTACCTAAGTGAAAACAGAACTAGGTTTCTTTAGTGAAACCCAAATCTCCTGCATTCCTTTTCTCATTAGTACCGTCCACTGCTATTTCGCTGGCTGTACTGTACCACACCAAGTCTCTCTCTTACTCTATTTTCTGCCAAGTTCAGCAAATAGTTTTCTCATCACTCTCTTTCAATTAGAGATTAATGCTATCTGCCAGTGGAGCCAATCAAGTTATTCCGAGTCTCATACCCGCTGTTTTCCATACCCGTAGTTCCTATACAGACTTCTACAAATGTATGGCTGAGGACAGACTGGCAGTCTGGCCAGCTCTGCCTCCGCTTTAAAAAGTCCAGACTGCCACATCTGCCCGAAGGAGGTGGCCCGGACGCAATGCGTCCAGCGCCGTGCTCCTCCTGCAGCAGCCGGGCACCACTTAAAAGTGGTGTCCTGGCTGCTGCGGCACGCGTTCCACCCGCTTCTGGTGGGTGTGAATGCACGCCGGGCCGGGGGAGCCACGTGGCGTTTGGATGATGACACCGGAAGCCGCCCGCAGTCTGGACGCTGCGGGCAGCTTCCTTGCGGCGGCGTGCAAACGCCGCGCGGCGGGGGCAATTCCCCCCACCTTGTTCTGCCGCGCCGCGGAGGCACAGCTCAACTTGAGTCTGTCCGCAGCCTATGTATATGTGTTTTAATATTATTTAGTAGTTTGGCATAAAGAAGAGAGTTCTCCATCACATTTAGTTCTCTGCAGTCCACCCACACCAATACTCCCTCTAAGCTGTGGAGTCTTGGGAGCAAAAATTCTACTTTGTGAGCTGCTGGCATTAAAGTTGTGAGCAACTGATTTGGCCACTGCATAGATTAGTTTACTCTGGAGCCATCCTTCCTGAGCTAAGACAAAAATGTATGAGCCGGAGGCTAAGAAACTGTAAGCTAGCTCACACTAACTCAGCTTCGAAGGAACACTGATCCATAATCATGATGAACTTAAGCAGTGCTGCAGTTTTAGCCCATACATCAGAATGGCTACATGAAATGGACTCCCTCAAGCTACAGTCACTCTGTTGTATCCATAAAGTATTTCCATTTACAAAAGAGGTGGAGGCAATTTCCACTGATTGTCTCCTCCCACTGCAGATTCATACTGTGTCGATACCTGATGGTCCATTGACCTGTTTCACAGGACTCAATGGCCTGCAGAAGGAGGTGGAAGCAAGAAAGTCCTGCTCTGCAAAGTCCATGGGTGACTGTGGGGGTGGTCTTGTGATTCTGTGGCCCAGACAGAACTCATGAATGAGACCCCAGAATCACTGTGGGTGGCCCTACCCATCCCCCAAATGAGGGAGGGAAGGAGAAAGAGCTGGCTGGCTGGGCACTTCCTCCTTATGTGAGCAGCTCCACCTCCTCCTTGTACTGCATAGATGTGGTGGGGGCACAGTGCCCGGGGCTGCTGTCTTAGATGCCCCTGGATGACTAAACACATGCCACAACATCTACCTACTATATTGATGATACATTGATTTACACACATACATCACACAGACACACGAAGATGCTATATACTGAGTCACACCATTAGAACATAAGAGAAGCCAATGTTGGATCACGCAAATGGGCCCATCCAGTCCAACACTCTGTCACACAGTGGCCAAAAATAGCAGGTGCCATCAGGAGGTCCACCAGTGGGGCGAGGTCACTAGAAGCCCTCCCACTGTTGAACACCCCCCCCCCCAAGCACCAAGAATACAGAGCATCACTTGCCCCAAACTGAGAGCTCCATATGTTTATCCATTGGTCTATTAAGGTCAGTATTGTCTATCTAGCTGGCAGGGGCTCTATAGGGTCTCAGGGTCAGTCTTTCTCATCACCTGCTACCTGATCCTTTTAACTGGAGAATCTGGGATTTGAACCTGGGTCCTTCTGCATGCAAAGCATATCCTCTAACACTGATTCATGGCCATTCACCATCTCTGGATTATTCAACACTTGTTAACTTTCCCTTTAAATTGTGAACACTTTCCTTTTAACGGTACTGTGTGTATGAGTTGAGTGACATCTAGTGATTAATCTGTGAAGGTACAGTCAATTCGCACGAGATGATCACTTGAGGTTAAAGTCAGTGAGTGATGAACATGCATGTGTGAACCAGCCTTCATATAAGTATGTATATACCAATTCAAAAGTATTCCACAGGACAGCTATGCAGAGAGAGAACCTACGTTCAAGTTCTAGTCTATTCAGTACACCTATCAACGACGTATTATCCGTTCCTCAAAATGAAAGAACAAAGTGGGCATGCATAGGAGAACCCTGAAAATATGAAAGGCTATTTTAATTTTATGCTACACAGGGAAATGCATTATAATATATATGTGCATATGCACTGTGCATATTTTAAGAAACAGCATGCGGTCATGCAAATGCATAAAGATGACATTCTTACTGGTAAACAGCATTCACAGAATGAAGATTGATACACAAGGTTGCCATTGTAGCAAGCCACCTTAATATTGTCTTGATAACAATGTCTGGTCCAAGAATAGGCATACAGGGAGAACATGAGCCATGAATATGAGAATATGAGCTATTTCCACAGGTCTGCTTCCTTACATCAATCTTAAGCAGCGGCTCACAGAAGTTCTAAAATGAAGAATGTCACCCCACGGATTTCTTGAAATTTTCTTTGCCCATATAAATACTTCATCAGAGAAATGCAAACGTGCAAGTTTTGGATATCAGAAAAGAGGGCAACAGTACACCCAAATGCATTTGTAGTTTATTTTATCACCTGTGCAGCCTGCACAAGGCTTACACAAGAATACTGTATAGTAATTGCCCTAACTTGCTGCAAGAAATTTGACTGCAGTAAAAAAAAGACAGAGGAGATTTGTACTTTTAAGAGCTATGCCGTTAAGAAAGAAGAATACACAGAAAAAGCTAAGAGAAGATGTTAAATATCGCACTCTATATCAGCTTATTTTTACTGTATTCTATATGAGGCTTATTTTTACTGTATTCCGTATGGAGGCAAGTTTGTGAAGAGTCAGGGTCAGAAGCAAAGTACTCCGTATACCACAATCTTCTGCACAATGAAATCTCCCCATTCATGCTTGCACTGCTCACTGTCCCTTAGCTGTACTGTTTATAAGCTCTGAGGAAGAAAAAAGTGCAAAGTGTTCCCCACACTCACAGCGTGTGGTCCTTTTAGAGATTCCTTAACTCCAGTATGATCATATCAAATTTTCTCAAGAGATTCAAAGCACTCCACTCAAATACAGACAATTGCCACTATTTCAACTTTAATCACTCAGGAGTTTCATTTACAAGAACTGGCATCTTCTTCTAAATTACTTATTTTAATTTTTAGGCAGGCTTTAATTTTCAGAACAAATTTAGAGCTAATTTCTTCGTCCTCAAACAAATACCAATGAAAGGGTTAGTGTTTAAAGAAATGTGCATTTCATTCTCACCCTTGGTCCTATAAGTTGCAACTGGCACCCTTGCCAATAAATCCTATAAACTTCAGTGAATCACCTGCCCTAAGATTAGGGTAGTTGATCAGAATTCAAATGGCTGAAATGGACTATTAACCCATGCAAGTACTGTAAAGATGTAAACCAGTGATCTATAGCATATTGTCAAAATATCTGTAAACCGTATTTTTTCCTTAGGATAGCCACCCCATGGAAAAATATATATTTCCAACTGTACAGAAACACTCAAGAGCGCACAATCTCATAGATGTTCACAAGCAGGGACCCCCCCCCCCCCCCCCGTTGCTTTACTCAAAAGTCAACCTGGAAAAAACACACCCAAAAGAGCTAATAGGAGAAAGCCCTGGAAAGCCATTTTTAAAGACCTAATTTAAATTCTTGGACAGCACCGCTTCTCTAAACTTCTCTATTCAAGTCCCTGAACTGCCAAGTCATACAAACACACACACACACACACAGCCTACTGGAAGGCGCAGAGAAGACGGGAAACAAAAAGACCTCCGGATTGCAACTCAGCCGGCCTTTCCCGTGGATATTCTCCCGAACAGCCAGTACCAAAAGCGGGGTGGGGGGTGGTGAGGGGTAGCATCCAAAGCACACACTGCATTTCTGTTTGTCGGTCTAAGCGAGCGGGATCCCTTCCGATGCTCCCGGCGAAGCTCTGCGAGGTTTTCAAAACCCTCCTCGTTTCTGGAGTGATGCTAGGGCTTTTCCTCGCACACAAAAGCGTCAGGTGATGAACGGCGGGCAGAGCGCGAGCAAGAGAGAGCGCTGCACTTTTACGAGCCGGAGGAGGGCAAGGGGACTGCTGGTCTCCCCCCCCGCCCCCGCACTTGAGAGCGGCCACAGTCCGGGGCGGGAGGCGCCCAGGGGCGCTCCGCTCGCGTCCGTTCCACTTGCCCGGCGCGGTTAAACCGGGCGCGGGCCGGCGGCAAAGAAAGACAGCGTCTCCCTTAATAACATGACGGGACACCCCCACCCCACTCCCTTCTTTTTGGCTCCGGCTTCTTCCTCCCGCGCCCACTAAACAGGCAGAGACCCCTCGAGACTGGGTTTGCAGCAGCTCTCCCCCTCCGCGCCTTGAGGAAGAGCCGGGAGCAAAGGTCCCCCCGCCTGCACGCGCCAGCCCGCTCCCACGCCTCCCCCTCTTCCCCCCCCCGCTCCCCAACTGTCAGCAGCCCCCCCCTTCCCGCCCCGGGCGCCTCCCGCCCCTGACCCCTGCTGCCCCTCTCTCTCCCCCGCTGCACATGGCCGTGGAGGTGGCACGCGGGGCTGAGCGCGCGCCTGCCCCTCTGGCTCCCTCGCGCTCTCTCGCGGCTCTCCTGCGTTGGCGGCGGCGGCGGGGTCTCCACTTGGCCGCCCCCCGGGACGGGGCAGCCTTCCTCCCCTGCGTCCCCCTCCGCGGCGGCTCCCAGTCCCCCTTACCGACGGAAGGCGTGCCCGAGCCAGCCAGCCGGCTTAGTTCAGGCTCATGATCCTTCGCTCCCCGGAGAAGGCGGGCGGTGGCGGCGGCGCGGCGGAGCCCACGGGGGCGTTAGAGCCCCGGGCCACTCTGCAGCCGCTGCTCGGGCTGCTCCTGCTGCCGGCTGGCTGCTGCGAGCACCGGTGGCCGCTGGTGCGGAGGAGGAGGAGGGGGGGACATGCTGAGGGAGGCAACCGCGCCGCTGCCGCTCCTGTTCCAGCTTCTGCCTCGGCTGGCGGTGTGCGTCTCTCTATGGCTCCTTCTGAGGTGGGAACTGCCGCCGCCGCCGCCCGCCGCTGCTGCTTCCGTCGGCTCTGCCGCGTCCTGGACTGGGCGGGAGGGAGGGAGAGGAGAGAAGAGAGAGAGTGGAGGGGGTGCGCGCGCGGCTTGGGCATTGTTCTGGGGTGGGTAGCGGAGACTCGGGCCGCGGGGGGGGGGGGGGGGGGAGGGAGGGAGGAGGGAGTAAGGCGGCGGCGGCGGGCGGGGGGTGCGTATGTGGAGAGGCGCGCTAGCCATTGGCGGGCTACTCCTCGGAGTCTTAAGGCAAGTTAGGGCGGCGGGGGAAGGTCAAGGCGGCGAGCACGCCCGCTCTCTCGAGGAACCTGTCCAGGCGACCTGCCCGTGCGCAGCAACAGTGCCGAGAGGGGAGTGGGAGCACACCTGCTGCGGGCGGCGGTGGCGGCTGACTCTGCCCTCGACCGGCTTGGGCTGGCCAGCCAGGGTCCCCCCGCTTTCACCTACCTAGAGGAGAAGGGGATTGCTCTTTGCTGGAAGAGATTGGATTAATACCCCGTTTTTCTCTTTATGGCGTCTCAGAGCGGCTTCCAATCTCCTTCCCCTCCTCTCCCCACAGCAGACAGCCGGTGAGGTCGGTGGGGCTGAGGGAGCTCAAAGAGCCCGGGGTCAGTCAGACCCAAGGTCACCCCAGCTGGCTGCACGTGGAGGAGAAGTGGGGAATCGAACCCGGGTCTCCAGATTAGAGCCTGCCGCTCTTAACCACAAACTGGCTGGTGGAGTCCTAGGTTTCTGAGCCCAGAGGCGGTTGCAAAGTGATTGGGACCCTGCTTTTGCAGAGTTCAGGCTTGGACCTCTGAAGATTAAGTGTTTCAATTTACATGTGCCTAGGGCTTGCTGCAGATATTTGTTTCCATGCCCGAGGTGGGGAGGGGCTTGGACCCCCAGCCAGCGCAGCCCCATTCCCCTCCACATCCATAGAGTTGTACACAATGTGAATGTCTGAATAGGGCACAGGAATTCCCTGGGTGTGAAAAATTCCACTGCAGAACAGGCAGTGTCTATTCTGTGTTCCCATATACCAGCTGGTGTAGTGGTTAGGAGCACGGACTGTAATCTGGGAGAACTGGGTTTGATTCCCAACTCCTCCACATGCAGCTGCTGGTGTGACATTGGGTCAGTCATAAGTTCCTTTGGAGCTGTTCTCAAGAGCAGTCCTTGAAAGAGCTCTCAGCCCCACCTACCTCACAGGGTGTCTGTTGTGGGGAGGGGAAGGGGAAAGGGAAAGGATTGTAAACTGCTCTGAGACTCCTTTGGTAGTGCAGGGCTGGGTATAAATCCAATCTCCTCCTCCTCAATAGTGTCATAACAGTATTTGAGAAAGGTACTCACAGGAGTTGGAAAAACATAAGAGAAGCCAATGTTGGATCAGGCCAGTGGCCCATCCAGTCCAACACTCTGTCACACAGTGGCCAAAAACACCAGGTGCCCTCAGAAGGTCCAGCAGTGGGGCCAGGACACTAGAAGCCCTCCCACTGTTGCCCCCCCCCCCCAAGCACCAAGAATACAGAGCATCTCTTGCCCCAGACTGAGAGTTCCTATCTATACTTTGTGGCTAATAGCCACTGATGGATCTCTGCTCCATATGTTTATTTAATTCCCTCTTGAAGCCAAAGACTACTTTGTGAGGAGGCATCCGTACAAATTAGCATCTTCCATCTCATTAGGTGTTCTGGACCAGATTAGATCCCCTTCTGCAAGATTTTATGGATGTCCTGATTAAAAGCTTGATTTTTTTTTAAAAAATCCCTGTCTTTCTCATGTATACAGGTTCCTAGCCTGACCTGGCTAGCCCAGGCTAGCCTGATCTTGTCAGATCTCGGAAGCTAAGCAAGGCTTAGATCTGGCTACTACTTGGTTGGGAGACCTCCAAGGAATACTAGGGTTGCTATGCAGAGCCAGGCCATGGTAAACCACCTCTGGAGGTCTCTTGCCTTGAAAGCCCTACAGGGTCATCACGAGTCTAGTGTGACTTGACAGCACTTTCCACCATACAGGTTCTTACAGAAGAAATCAGACCCAGAACCAAAGACCCTGATTTTAAAATGTTTCCCCTTATTCCTTTTATCCATTGTGCCAGTTCACACAACCACTAGTGGGGAACTTTAGGAAAAGAATTATTGTTTCACCAGTTACATTTATATAACTGCCTGTTTTTGCAGCTGTTTTAAAAGCTTCTTTTGTTGTTCCTATGGTTGTGCAGAGTGCTTTCTCCCTTACCACTTATTAATTATGCCCCTATGTATCTGGGATCAGAGTGGAGTGCTTCCATGCCTACATGAACTCCAATTTTGCATGGAGAAGCCCAAACTTCAGCCCTTAGCATCTCCAATTAGAAAGATCTCAAGAGCAGGAAAAGACCTTTGCTTTAGGCATTGAAGAATCATGACCTGTTCATTTAGACTGCATTGTGCTGCAGTCTCACTATATGCCTGGATATATGTCAAGTTTCTTTTTCTTTTTAACATGGGTAAAAATAATGGGAACTTCATGCATATGCATGACTAAAGAAATGCTGATAGATGGGGGAAACGTGTACTGTGGTGTCTACTATCATGTGTGAAGGTCAAAGTTACGCTTAACTGATAAATGCACACCCACTGCCAGTGTACTTCTGTTTAGGATTTTACTGCATGCTGCCAAGAGGCGAATATACATGTATGAGATCGTGCATACCTGCATGTATGATCTTCAAAGGTACTTGGAATATTTAGATTAGTCTCCTATTGCTTTGTGAATATGGATTATTTCTTCCCATTGCAATGTCCAGGGAACCTGCACATATAAATGATACAGTGCTTATTTGAACAAAGACTAATGTCAGTATTGGGATACATGTGTTTGCATAACAGCCTCTGGACTCTCTGGGCACATCCTTGATCATCTAATAATATTATTTTTTCAAAAATATTGTATAGAGACTTAGTTTCTATATATTTCTCTGTTTAAGTATTTATATATACATACGAGTGTGTTGCCCGATGGATTCTGCAGTTATCTTATGCTCCATGTCTTTTAAACAAATTTCGACTCCCTTCTGTCTCTTCTAACTCTTCCTTTGTGCCTTTTTTTGCATAGAAAGAGCTTTCATCTTGAGGCTCTCAAGAGCCATGCGTTTCAGAAGATGTACCAAAGAAAAGAAGTGCGCACAGTGAGCCAGACAATTAGAAATGAGACTGATTCAGAGCAAGCTGCTTTTGTTGGGATGATTACTTTTAGCTACATCAATAAATGAGAAGATTATCAGGAAGAAATAGCTGTTAAACTATGTCCTAAGAAAAAGCCCCAACAATATAATTTATCTTCATTCACATTCTGTGAATATATGCTAAATTTAATAGAGTACTGGCAGTGTGGATAGGGAAATAAGCTTAGCTACAGATGTATTTAATCCCGAAGTTCCCACTGTTAAGAATGCAATGTACAGTACAGCTTCTTGTTGACTGTGCTGGAGAATCACCAGTGGGTCTGATCACAGATTCAGCATGTGTCCAAGGCAGAGCAAGTTGTCTTGTGACTTTCATATAACTGCAGCAGGTCAAGAAAAATTCCCTTTGTTTATCCCACTCTAATTTATCATGATGCACAATCTATTTTTAGTAGGATTTCCCAGACATATAATTGTACTAGTCTCCCCACTGTCTGTGCTAGTCATGTACTAATTTAAGCAAGCCAAACAAAAGCTACCCATTGGCCAAAGTCAAATTGGGCTTCTTTGCTCTAGTGTAGTGCCCTGACCTGGATGGCCCAGGCTAGCCTGATCTCGTCAGATCTCGACAGGAAAACAGGGTTGTCCCTTTTTCATGTTTGGATGGGAGACCACCAAGGAATCTGTGCAGAGGAAGGCAATGGAAAACCAGCTCTGTTTGTCTCTTGTCTTGAAAACCCTACAGGGTCTCCATAAGCCACCTGCAACTTAATGCCACTTCTCTCTCTCTCTCTCTCTCTCTCACACACACACACACACACACACACACACACACACACACACAAACGCACACACACACACACACACTAAATTGTCATATCCACAGGCAAGGTATGTTCATCTTATTTCTCACGCTAGCCTCTATTGAAATTCTGCACAGAAGATTAATTTTCAATATTGTTTTCAAAATCCATGAGCCCTTGAAACTCACCACGTTACACCCCAACACGGCCAGACTGGGTGGCAGCAGCACCTCCAGGAGCATATGGTACAGGAGCTCTGAATCTAGCTTCAAAATATGTGTTCACAAAATGCCTTTGCTTCCAATACAAAGTATGTTTGATTTGTAATGACGCTTTCATGGCCCTTGTGTTTTGGTAATTCCTTTGTGAACTACAGTAAAGATACTGACTCATCAGCAACTTGTACAGTGTTGCACTAAAAGAAGAAGAGAAGGGATTGGATTTATACCCCGCCCTCCACTCACTTGGAGTCTCAGAGCGGTTTACAAACTCCTTTCCCTCCCCCTCCCCACAACAGACACCCTGTGAACGAAACACTTGCATTCTGGCAACATGTTTTTTTAAACCTTGGGCTGTAGGTTGTTACTGGTTTTCCAGAACTTTCAGAAAAACTGTTTATACCAAAAAATTGAAATAAAATTAATGAAATGCCTGCAAATTATGGAAATGTATACCCACCCATCCCATAAAGATGGAATGTAGCTGATGGGGTGAAAAACTGCCATCTTTCCTGGCTGGCTTTGTACTGTCTTCCCCATAGACCTTGGTTCCTCCCTCTTTCTTTCCCTTGAGACTCTTGCCATATTCTGCAATTACATTTCCATCCTTTCCGCAGACCCCTGCTTGCTATATATGTATGGAATAGTTTTTCTAGAGGTCAGTAATTGCTTCATAGAGTCACAGCTGCTGAAAAGGTTCCCCCCTCCCCCGTACTCCCTTGTCCCTTGGCTGTGAGAATGCATTGCTATTAGAGTACATGCACTTCATTCCAGTTTGTGAAAGGGCTTATGTGAAGAGAAGTGGTTCTTCAGCTAATGCAGGTCCTGTTAAAACACAGCAGCTCTTCTGCCTTTCACCCAGTGTAAAGAGATGTGTAGGTCGTTATGTACTGAAATAGAGCTGAGAGGGAAATGGGCAGTAGTCTAATGGCTCTGAAGTCCCTGGGACAAGGAAAGCAGCAATGTTTCGAAATGCTGTCTCTGGAGGAAGCGCACTTGCAGGTCCCTTCCAGGTGAAAAATCACCCCCAAACAATTCATTACATTCTTGTCTCTGTTTTCTGTTGGTACCTTTCCCATTCCCTGATCTGAATGGCCCAAGACAGCCTGATCTCACCAGATCTCAGAACCTAAGCAGGGTTGGCCCTGGTTAGTATGTGGATGGGAGGCCACCAAGGAAGTCCAAGGTTGCTATGCAGAGGCATGCAATAGCAAACTACCTCTGAATGTCTCCTGCCTTGGAAATCCTACAAGGTCACCATGAATTGGCTGTGATTTGAGAGCCCTTTCCACCACCACCCCTTTCCCATGAACACTGGCTAAGTTATTTATTCCTTTATTTTGTTTATATCCCACCTCCAGTGTTCCCTCTAAGCTGAGTTAGTGTGAGCTAGCTCACAGTTTTTTAGCCTCCGGCTCGGACATTTTTGTCTTGGCTCAGGAAGGATGGCTCCAGAGCAAACTAATTTATGCAGTAGCCAAATTGTTCACTCACAGCTTTAGTGTCAGTAGCTCACAAAGTAGAATTTTTGCTCACAAGACTTCACAGCTTAGAGGGAGCATTGCGCTGCCTCTGTCCCTACTGGGGACCTGTCATTCTCCCCACTCCATTTTGTCCTCTCAACAACCCTTTGAGGTAGGTGAGGCAGCAGGAGAGTGACTGGTGCCGAGGTCACTCACCAAACTTCCCTTGCAAAGTGGATATTCATAGCTGGGTCTTCTAGGTCCTAGTCTGAGACTTTAACCACTGCACTGCACTGGCTCTCAGTAATTCAGAAGAGTGCCACAGATGGGTGAGATTATTGTTATACAAAAATCCCGCATTGCACAGCAGTACCTTGGACTGGAAAACGAGCTGTGCAATTATATTTATGTGAAGAAAAGTTTCGAGTTCTATGTTAAGTGAGTTCCAAATTTTAAGCACCATCTCATAGTTGTACTTGGCACACATTAAAAGAGTCCTGACTTGATATACTTCCATTAAAAAAAAAGCTTTACAAATGCTGCAGTCAAGAAATGTGCAAAGGAAAACTGGCCTTTTAAAGAGGAATCTCTCTGGCTCAGAGTGACAAAGAAGATTGCCGTGATGTTCATGGAGTGGACCGTGCAGTCACATGTGAGGAGCTGCATATGGTCAGGTCTGCTGTAGGGAGCTTTCCTATGAATTTAAGGCCATCTACATTACCTCTCTGCCTATGTTGAGAAGAGGGAGGGTCATTCCTACATCTCAACTGCTACGAAGGTTCCACCATAGAGGAAGGCAGAGGACTTGTTTGACTGCATAGACAACCACTGATGAGTGTCTCCTGTGGAATGCCCCACTCTTTGAGGTTTAGGTAAAGGTAAAGGTTTCCCTTGCTCAAAAGCCAGTCGAATCCGACTCTAGGGGGCGGTGCTCATCTCCATTTCCAAGCCAAAGAGCCAGCGCTGTCCGAAGACTTCTCCGTGGTCACGTGGGCAGAATGACTAAACGCTGAGGCACACAGAACGCTGTTACCTTCCCACCGAAGCAGTACCTATTTATCTACTTGCAATTTCTTGCTTTCGAACTGCTAGGTTGGCAGGAGCTGGGTCCAGAGATGGGAGCTCACTCTATCACGCTGCACTCGGGTCTTGAACTGCCAAACTACAGACCTTCTGGTCTGCAGCTCAGTGTCTTAACCTCTGAGCCACTGTGGTCCCTTTCTTTGAGGTTTACCTGATAATAACACTATTCTTTTAGGTGCCAGGCAAAAAACATCCCCCCCATGGCTTTTAAATGAGGGGCCCCAAACTTTTAATTGTTTTTTACAATCTGAGAATAGTTTGAGGACTTCTATAAGGATCACTGAAGCTGCTAGATGATTTATGCTCTGGGTTTCATTGAGTCAATCCATCTCATGTTGGATTTTCCTCTTTCCTTACTGTCTTTGAATTTTTGTAGTGTTATTATCTTTTCCAGTGAATCTTGCCTTCCCATAATGTGACCATAGTATGATAGCCTCAGTTTAGTCACTTTAGTTTCACTAACAATAGGTGCAGACATAACAGCAACTAAACACAGTTTTTTTGCAGTTAAACAAGAGCAAAAGGTTTATCTTAGCAGATTTTACTAGGAAATAGTAATTTCCGTGGAGTACTGGCTCTGACTAAAGGATGCATATTTTATAAACCTGACAATGTTATTTTGAACAAGATTAATAAACATAAATACTAATAACAAAGCAGACCTTTAGAAAGGTCACAGATTACCCAGGAACTTTAAAAAAGCATACATTTTAAAAAGGGCATGACACAGGATTGCAATTTAAATAATTCTACTTATGAGAATGTGATTTGTATGGAAAGTGTCATCGTTTGCAATATAGAATTGTATACCATTTTTGAAAATCTCCCTGGTCTGATATAATAATCAACGCTGTCAAATAAAATAATAAAACTTAACATTGTTTTGGTGTATTCAATCCTAAACAACAAGAAAATGTTGTTGTTGTTTTTACTAATCGTATCAGAAAGATGAACCATACCTGCCAATACAGAATGGCCAATACATTGTTAGCCAGTTTTTGGTTGTAAAATACCTTGATCATTAAACGTATTGGCAGGAATGTACAGAGAAGAGCTGTTCTTGAATGTATTTCATAGAGATAATGGATCCAGAGTTTGTAGAGACAAAAATATAACAACAGTGGTGGCAGATCTACACATAAGTTTCTATAAAACGTTTACAAATATCTAAAAATAAGTTAATATGCAATTATCTTGTATATGCCACACATTCAAATATTGATATTCTTAGGTCTTCAGTCTGGCCGAGGACAGACTGGGGTTCTGGAGCACCCTGCCTCCGCTTTAGAAGCGGAGGCAGAGGGGGTGTCCAGACAGCCGCAGCTGTCCCCCGTCGCCAGCGCAGACTCACCCGTCCGCGAGGCGCCGGCATGCCGCTTCAGCCGGAGACGCCTGGGAACTGGTCCCCAGGCGTCTCCACGCGCGTCCCCAGCGCTTCCGGCGGGTGTGAACGTGCCAAAGGCGCATCGCACATGCCGCTGGAAGTCTGAACGGCGGCTGCAGCTGCGCATAGCCATGGCTCGCCCAGGCAGCCGGCAGCCGTGCTCCGCCACCCCTCGCAGCCAGTGCGAACAAGGCGGCCTGGGCAGCTTTTCCCAGATCTCCAATCTGTCCTCGGCCTCTGTTGATTTACCAGAGGTGGGCTTTTGTCATTCCAGTGTTGAAGTATGAATCTTTTAGCTGTAGTAAGGGCATGGAGGGTCCATTTTCATTAACCATTGGTTAGCCTCCAAGAGATGGACAGATACCTTCAGTGGACTTGGACAGTGTAACTCTTCTTAGGACTGTACTGTGAGTCTTATAGCTGGCAAAGCAATGGAACACAACCAAATACATGCCATATGCAAAAACACAATGTGTATTGATTTGCTGTTCAGACAATTTAATTGCTTCCATGTGCAAAAAATTTCCCAACTGCCTCTTATCATCCAGAATAAGTCCTAAAAGGAGACATGTGATTCCACAAAATTAATTACTGTCTACCCATAATAGCCTTATAATTTACTATTTTAAAGGGTAAAGCCAAGGATGAGTATACCTTGTTCCATACAATATAGAAATTTTCACACTCTTTATCCTCAGGCACAGAATGGGCAGTATTCCTCTGCAAGATTTCCAACACTATGAAACTGAATAAGGGATGTTGATTCCAGTACTTGTTCTCTGTCTTTCTCATGGTAGCATGAAAGCTGGTCTTATTCAAGATGCCAGCACAACACAAGAAGGACCTTGCATCATATGCAAAGCAATCAGACCCACTGGTTTTGCATGCAGAACTCTACATTCACAATCTAGCACACTTAGGCCATCTTCATTAACTATTTGCCATACAACGTCAACTATTCACTAGGCAATATCAGAAAAAAAGATCATCCACTACATTATCTGGTGATGAGTTAGGGAGGACTTCAGTTCAGAATGCTGTGAATCTCCTTCAGCTTTACACAGAGCTAACTCTGAAGGGGAAAGTAATAGAAAAAAATACAATGCCTCCCCCCCCCCACTAGTTAATAGTAGACCAATCACAGGTCAGTCACACAGTAGCTATGCAATTTGCAGAGCACCAGAAAGAACCTGTAAATACACAGTTTCTATGAGAACAGAATTAGATGCTGACTGCGGAAATGCTATCTATATGGAATATTTTAAAAAAAGCTTCCCCAAGAGAGCAGCGATTGGTAGAAAGAAACGCTCTGGAAAGAAAGACTGACCTGGAAAAAAAATCACTTGTGGCTGTGGTCACACGGCAAGGTAACTGCGATTTTGGTCTCACTATAAATACAATCGGGATTGTTTTTTTCCAGGTTGGGATGATCACACATCCCTCCCTGAACCACAAGCATTGCGTGACGAGGTTCTGAGCAGCGTCTAGATAGCTGTGCTGTCATTTTGGCAGTGAAGTGTGAGATTTTTTTAAAAAATTGCTTTGCGCATGTGCACATGCACACAGCTGAATCACCGCCCGCACTGGACTCACCCGACCCTTCCTTCCCCCCCGCAACTTTCCCTGCTGTTTTCTGCTGCCTGTCTCCAGACAATGGGATCCTCCCCGGTCTCATCTTAACCGAGGGCCCCCTGGAAGCCAGGGAAGGCAGCAGCAGCTGCCTGGAGCACAACAGCTCCTCTGCCAAACCAACCTCTCCCTGGTGCCAGGGGCTCCCTCCCTCCCTCCTAACACCACAGCTATATATGCGCTGGCACATATAAATGTTGAATTTGTTCAGCACACGATTGCTCATGCGTTTAAAGGAGGAAGCTCAGGAAAAAAAAAATTGCGTGAAGAATGACCAGATGACCCTAATCACAATCCATGCGAGAGATGTCTGTCCAGTTCGGCGAAAATGCGGATTTAAAGCGCAAATACCGGGAAAGTACTGGATTTTCCCGGTGTCGGAAAATGCACTAGGGAACTGGAGCATTGCAGGAGGGAGCCTGCTTTGGCGCTGGAGGCGGATCGGCCCGTCTGATCAGCAAATTTAAATGTGGGAGGGAACAGTGGCGAAACCTGATCAAAACAACCGTGTGACTGCACCCGGTGTCACAAGATCATATTTATTTATTATTTAATGTAGTTTTACACTTCTCCCAGCAAAAAGTTCTTAGGCCATTTGCAAGAAAATCCAACACAGGAAATAACCACATCAATAACATCACTAGTTATTGAAACATTAAAGGAAGTGACCAAATAACAACAAAGCCAATGCTTCAGCATGCTATGGAAAACAAACATCTTTACCATAAAGAATTAAAGGCAAACAGATACTGGGAGGGCACCTAGGGTTTCCAGCCTCCAGGGCGTGGCTGGAGATCTGGAATTACAACTGATCTCTAAGTTACAGAGATCAGTTGCCCTAGAGAAAATGGCTGCTTTGGAAGGCAGACTCTAAGGCAGTATAGTCCCCAAAACCTTAACTCCCCAGGCTCCACCCCTCAAATCTTCCAAGTATTTTCATACCCAGAGCTGGAAACCCTAACTGGGTACCATCTATGGGGCACCTTTCTCTCATAGCAACTCATTTTCCCAAGTGTGGGGGGTGCACAGAGAAGGATCTTTATTAAGCTGGGGAGATTTGTATGAAAGCAGGTGAGCCTTAAAGCACTTTAATTTGTATGTAAAATGTTAACTTTTTTCCTCCCATAGAGAACAATGGAGGGAATGGGGGCAACCTGTTTGGGGGCCCGTAGAATGGGACCCCCTGGTCCAATCTTCTTGAAACTTGGTGGGTATTTCAAGAAGAGGTCCCAGCAGCTACCCTGCAAGTTTGGAGCCTCTCCCTCAAACCCCCTTTCTTCCAGTCGCTTTTAAAGTTGCCACCGAATTTCGGCGGCATTTCGGCAGTGGGCTGAATTAGATTAGAGAATCTGATTCAGCCCGTGGCTGCCCTAGTGGCCAATCCTGAGCTGGCAGAGCTTTGCTCTGCCTCGCTCCGGCCCCAACGGACCCCTGCCCATACCTGTCTGGATTTTCTGTCAGGCATGCACTGGGAGTCCCATGCTTATAGCTCAGTTCCCAGGTATGTGGGGTTCTGATCAAGGTACCTAGCTTTTTGTGTCCTGAAATGGCCCTGGAGAACCACTGTGAGGCAAAGCACCCTGGTTTCCTACAAGGGTTAACATGATTATTAGCAGGCCTGCTCCAGCTTGAAGGCGTCTGTAACTGGGCCTTCCTGCTGACATTATCCGTATCTCTTTCAAGGCCGGATTCAAGAATGTGGTAATTGGCTAATCATGAGAACCTATGTTCAGCTGTGTAACTGGATGGGAGGGGGAAGCAGGAGGGGATGTCAACATCTTCTGGAGAGGTCCACCAAGCAAGCTCCCTGATTCGGTTTGTGGGAGACCACATGGAAAAGACTATAATTAGGCCACAGGCCGTGCTAACTTTATTATTTTGCCATGCTATTGCTATGCTATATAAGAGCCACTGTGGTGTAGTGGTTAAGAGTGGCAGACTCTAATCTGGAGAACCAAGTTTGATTCCCCACACCTCCACATGAAGCCAGCTGGGTGACTTTAGGTCAGTCACAGTTCTCCCAGAGCTCTCTCAGCCCCACTTACCTCACTGGGTGTCTGTTGTGGGGAGAGGAACTCTGAGACTCCTTTGGATAGTGAAGAACTGGGTATAAAAACCAATTCTCCTCCTCCTCCTCCTTCTCCCCACTCCCAGAATGCTTAAGCCTCTAGCTTGGACTCTTGAATTCTAAGAAGGTTTCCCATCTAATACCAGGTTATTGAATGTATTAAAGTTAGCTTTGTTGTTTTCTTTGCTGCTGAGTGGTGGAGACTGTGCTGTATAGTAATATTCTGGGTTTTTTAAAAAGTCTATTCCAGTTAGGGTTGCCAAGTCCGGGTTGGAAAATATCTGGGGACTTTGGGGGTGGAGCCAGGAGAAGGTGGGGTTTGGAGAGGGGAGGGGCCTCAGCATGGTACAGTGCTATAGAGTTCACCCTTCAGAGCAGCCATTTTCTCCAGGGGAACTGCTGTCTGTCAGCTGGAGATCAGTTGTAAAAGCGGGAGATCCCCAGGCCCCACCTGGAGGCTGGCAACTCTAATTCCAGTGGTGGCAAACCTATGGCATACATGCCAGAGGTGGCACTCAGAGCCCTCTCTGTGGGCACGCACACAGTTTGGGCACTTAGTCTCTAAAAGGAAAAAGACAACACAGACTCGAGGCTGGGCTGCTCTCAAACTTACAAAGTATGAGCCAAGGTTAGACAAATTAACAGCATGCATACAACAGCAAAAATCACATTAATTGTTCAAAAGCATGCCAAATGCAAACTTTTACCTTTCAATAAAAAGTTGTTTGTATAATTGAAAGCTCTGTTATTGTGTTTTTCTTTTAAGACAAAAGATGTTAATTAGTTCTTTTTTCTACACTAAAACCTCAGTATTCAGGTTAAATTGTCGTGCTGGCACCTTGCGATAAATAATTGGGTTTTGGGTTGCAGTTTGGGCACTTGGTCTCTAAAAGGTTCGCCATCACTGGTCTATTCAGTAAACCTTTATACATTTTTACAAAGGCCTGCTTTATTTGTGTGTGTTTAACCTGAAGGGCCCACGGGGCTGGGTGCTGCTAACTTACAAAAGAAGTGGTGACCCAGCCTTGGGTTCTTGTTAACCACTATTTTCCCTACCAGGAAAACTTACATGAGGCATATCAATACATGTGTGGCCTCTAGTGAGGCAAACAGTGGCTCCCTGGTGCTGTTTCAGGTTAAGAAAATAATGCAGGGGGGGGGGGGTTTAAATGTCCTCTTGCCATGTGCTGTAGTTGCAATATGAAGCAGGCAACATGCACCTGGGAACTGAATTCTGAGCATGGAACATGCAGCGCACATCCCCCCCGCCCCCGGGCACTCCTATTTTATTGCAACAGTCAAACCGGGGATGATGTGAGGAAAATGTATGCACTTTGGCCTTTAGTCTGAGCTTATCTCGAACTGTTTAAACAAAACAGCCAGGCAACAGAATAATGAATATTAATAAACAGCCACAGTTTTGCGATTAACTGGCATGATAACAAAGACCATCATGAATGGGATGTTTCCATTTCGTATATTCATTAGCTAGTAAATGAATGCACTTGACAGCTCAACCAAACTGCATACTAATTCTCTTAATCGACAAAACATCTTGAATGCATATTCTTAATTAAAAAAAACAACCCTTCTCACACTTTCATTCTTGTAGTGGATATTTTGGATTGCCATCAGTGTCCCAGAGAGCTTGCTCATCTCAGTGATGGCAGTAAGGATAAGCCAGATCAGACCTGTTATTGGGATATGTCTGTTCCTTTCAAATTGGATCTGAGTTTGGATTTGCTCTGTTACAGTGCTGATTATTCCAGAAATGATGTACTTTCCTTTTCAAGCTCATCTTCTGATATTGGTGGTATAACTTCAACATCAGTAACACAATCTCTTCCCAAAAGTTCACAGTGGGATACTCTCCCTTATTTTCTGAAGTACTCCCAGCAATCGAAGCCTGTAATTAATTTGACTCGCCTTGCCAGATGGTTCCAAAGGACATCCCAGTTATTTCATTTATTTTGAAGCAAGGAGTTTCACCTTATGTTTAGAGCTGGACTTCTCCAAAAGGGTTTTTTCCCCCAGTTTGTTGGTGACATGGATAATGTTTACAGGCTTTGTGTAGATTCCAGAATATCAGTAGCAGTGAGTAACTTTTACTGTAAAGCGTTGACCTCATCAGTTTTCTGTGCCACGTCAGCCTCACAGGAAGGGAATCATCTTCCCCTTTGGGGTACACAAAGGGAAGAAAAACCTTGCCTGGAGTTAAGAGGCAGGATTGGTGGTATTTATGAGAGAGCTCTGTAAGTCTCTGCATCTAGCATGAACATGTCCAGTTTCCAGCATGTGACTGCACAGAAGCTACAGAGATGAATTTTAAGTTTGTGGTTCTTCAATTTAACTAATTACCTGCAGTGTCCATTGAGAGGAAGTAATTACCTTGGGAACAGACACTTAGGAAAACAACAGTGTCTCTCTGTATAAAATAAGCAAGGACAGAGGAAATTAGGAAAATGAATAAATACACACTTGGAACTGCTATTCTACACACATTTAATTGTGAGTGAGAAATCAATTGGCAGAGTTCCAGATTAAGTGTAGAACAAAGGTGTCACAGTGGGATATTTAATGAATTTGAGTTGTGGCTTGAGCTATGAGCAGAGATGTTCCTGGGTTAAAATAGAAACTCGCTGGGCGGCCTTAAGCAAGTTGCAAAAGCTGAGTCTCAGGTCCCCACATTTATTGTTGAGCTACTAGCATTTTATATGTACAGAGTTGTTACATCTGGAAATAGCATAATGTAATTTGAGCAATCAGGAAACGTGCGACAGAAATGGTATCGATCATATTAAAACCCATTTATTCCACATTTGTGACACTTAACTGAATGGGTCTGTTCTGGATCAAGTCAATCGTGGACTTACTACTTTGAAAATTTACTATGCATACTTGATGAGAAAGAGGTAACTTCCATAATAATGCTTAACAGGAGGATCTTTGGGGCCCATGTTGGTCGATCATTCCAAGTGCTGAGCTTAAGCCACTCCTTTAGTTACCAATCAGCTTCCAGATTCCAGCTACTCTCTGTTACCTACAAAGTCCTTAATGGCCTTGTGTCCGCATTCCTACTGGACTGCTAATCTTGCTATGCTTGGCCACAACAGCTTCACTCATCAATGACTTCTGAAAGTGTCACCTTGCAACAGGGTAAGGTAGACAGCTCTCAGTACATGAGCGTTCTCTGTTTTGGTTTCCACCTTCGAGAACAGCCGGCCTGAAGAGGTTGGGAAGGCCCCCATCATGCTGCAGAATGCACAAACCAGAAATGTTCAGAAGGGTGTTTTCATAAAGGGACAGTTTATGGAACACTAAGGTGGAACATTTTTATAATGGAAAAAGATTGCTGTCTATTGCAGAGTTTATGGTATGCATCATTTATTTTATTTATTTATTTTTGGAATTCATATCCTGCCCTCCCCACCTTATGGCAGGCTCAGGGCGGCTACCAACAGTTCCATAACATAAAATGATAAAAAATTAAACATTTCCATAAAACATACAGTACAGCAAAGTCATAGGCCATACTGTCTCCCCAGTCCGAGATGGCATAAATTCCTCATCTTTGTCGGGGCAGCGTCCCAGATGGCAACCAGTTCCAGTCGGTGCTAGTTGTTCTGGATTGGCGGGTTCCACTAATAGGGCCAGGGCTACCAGAGTCGAGGCAGCCCCTACTTGAAAGCCTGGTGGAAGAGCTCCGTCTTGCAGGCCCTGCGGAACTGCAAAAGGTCCCGCAGGGCCCTGATGTTGTCTGGGAGCTCGTTCCACCAGTACGGGGCTGCCACTGAAAAGGCCCTGTCCCTTGTAGCTGCCAGTTGGGCCTCCCTCAGCCCTGGGAGAACCAGGCGATTTTGGGATCCCGATCGGAGTGCTCACTGGGGTATATACAGGGAGAGGCGGTCCCTCAGGTAGATAGGTCCCTGGCCATATAGGGCTTTATAGGTAAGCACCAGCACCTTGAACCTTATCCGGTATGCTATAGGCAGCCAGTGCAGTGCTTTTAAGGCGGGCTGGATATGCTCCCGCAAGGAGAGGCTCATCAGCAGCCTCACCGCCGCATTCTGCACCAGCTGCAGCTTCTGGATTTGGGACAAGGGCAGCCTCATGTAGAGTGTGTTACAGTAATCCAATCTTGAGTTGACCAAAGCGTGGATCACTGTAGCCAGGTCATCACATTCAAGGAAGGGAATCAACTGCTTGATCAGCCATAAATGGTAAAAGGCCGACCTTGCAGTGGCTGCTACCTGGGCCTCCATCGTTAAAGAGGGGTCCAAGAGCACTCCCAAACTCCTAACCTCCGACGCTGGTACCAACGGCGCCCCGTCAAAGGTCGGGAGATGGATCCCTACCCTTGGTCCACTCCGACTCAGGCATAGGATCTCTGTCTTCATTGGATTAAATTTCAATCGGCTCTGCCTGAGCCAACCATCCACGGTCTTCAGTGCCAGGTCCAGATCTCCCGGACTAGAGTCCGACTGGCCGCCCAACAACAGATAGAGCTGGGTATCATCAGCATATTGATGACAACCCAGCCCATGCCTCTGGGCAATCTGGGCAAGGGGGCACATATAGATGCTAAACAGTGTTGGGGAAAGTACCGCTCCCTGTGGCACTCCGCAGACCAGCGGGTGCCTTTGGGAGAGCTGTTCCCCAACTGCCACCCTCTGTTCCCAGCCTTGGAGAAATGAGGAGAGCCACTGTAAGGCCAATCCCTGAATTCCAATGTCAGCGAGGCCGACAGGTCCAACATCAGCACTGCCTCACCACCTCGATCCAGATGCCTCCAGAGGTCATCTGTGAGGGCGACCAGCACTGTCGCAGTCCCACGGCCTAGTCGGAAACCAGACTGGAATGGATCTAATATGGAGGCGTCATCCATAAAGCCCTGTAATTGGTCCGCCACCGCCATCTCGATTAATTTACCCAAATAGAGTAAATTAGACACCGGTCAATAGTTGGATAGTTTGGCCAGGGCCAATGATGGCTTTTTCAAAAGGGGGCATACAATAGCCTCCTTTAGGGCACTAGGGAACATCCCCTTTACAAGGGATGTATTTATGACCTCCCTTAGTGCCCCTCGTAACCCATCCCGACTACCCTTGACTAACCATGATGGGCACGGATCGAGACTACAGGCGGTTGGACGGACTGATAAGAGCAATTTGTTGACCTCCTTTAGGCAGAGTAGATTGAAATAATCCAAAATGTGACCAGAAGATGTGCTTGGAGCCTCAAGTTCCACTACTGTATCATCTGTGGCAGGGAGGTCCCGGCGGAGTGACAGGACTTTATCTGTGAAATAGTTCCCAAAAGCCTCACAGCTGATGTCTAATTCCCTATCATTTGATCTGCACTCTGGCAGAGTCGTCAAAAGCTGAATTGTCCTAAATAATTGGGCTGGGCGGGAGCTTGCAGACATTATCTTGGCCGCAAAAAAGACTTTTTTTGCAGCCTTGACCGCCACCTCATAGGATTTCATAAACGTCCTATAGGATGCTCTTCCCACTTCATCAGGAGTGCAATGCCACCATCTCTCTAGCCATCTGAGCTCCCGCTTCATTTCCTCAACTCTGCTGTATACCAGGGGGTGAGTCGTGAGTGGGGATGTAGAGGGCACCAGGGAGCAATCTCGTTGCTGGCTGCTGAAAGATGATGTTGCCAGTCCTCAACTTGCTTATCCAATGAGCCACCAGGGGGCCTCGGATCCCACAGAGTCACCTGGAATCGCATGGGATCCATTTGACTCCGTGGGCGAGCTAAAATATGCTCGCCACCAAACAGGGTTGGAGCAGCATGTTCACCCGGGCCTTTAGGGCCTGGTGGTCCGACCATGGTATGACCGTGGTTGTAATCCGGTCCATGGACCGTGGTTGTAATCCGGTCCATCATAAACCCCACTGCAAAAATCAAATCGAGTGTGTGACCGGCTCTGTGTGTGGGGGTTGTAACAAACTGGGTGAGTCCTAGCGCCACCATGGACGACACCAGATCCATTGCCTGCGTGGAGGTCGCGTCCTCAGCATGGGCATTGAAATCACCCCAAACTAATAGTCGAGGGTACTCTAGCGCCCAGCCTGATACGGCCTCCAGCAGGGATGGCAGGCTGTTTGCCGGTGCATTGAGTGGTCGGTACACCAGCCAAACAGCCAAACTCTCACTCTCCCTGGCTTCCCAAACAAAGCCAGCTTACTCTATGCCTGTAAGAATCAGCGGCGGAAGCGCCCTGAAGGTGTAATTCTCCCGGATGAACATTGCCATCCCTCCCCCCTGCCCCTGAGTCTGTGATTGGTGGAGGACCGAGAAACCAGGAGGCGCCATTTGGGAGAGAGACACTGTCTCTCACTCTCGCACCCAGGTCTTGGTCACGCACGCCAGGTCCACATCCTGCTCTGAAACAAAGTCATGCAGAGTTATGGTCTTATTATTGATGGACCTGGTGTTACACAACACCAATGTCAGTGTGGGGTTCTCCCTCCTGGCCCCACTACCTACCACCTTTGGGATGGGACACAGATTGGAAGGGGACCGAGCCCGTCCATATCTCCATTCCCTTCCCATCCACTTCCATCTGGTCCCACCGCCATAGCTCCCCATCCCCAGGAGCACAGGGATCCCTTGGCTGGTCATGTGTCCATTGGTGGCCTGGCATGTAGACCTCAGCCGCCGTTGGACTTTGACCAGCATTGACAACTGCCCTGGTTTCCCACACACACCGACCGTCAAATAATGGGTGCTGTCCAGTGCACCCATCCAAATTCGACTAGACCAATTTAGAGGTAGTCCGCTCAGTATAGCTACACGCTGTACCAGATGACATCCCATCAGAATTCCTACCCTAACCCTACACTAAACCCTCTACTACCTATACTATACTACTATAATCTATCAATAAATAAGGGGTGGGAACTAACTAATCTAAGACTACCACTACTAACTAACTAATCATCTTTCTTTTACTTGTAGTTTTCTCTCTGCATTGTTTATAGTATAACATGATGCCTTAGACCAGGGGTGGGCAATTGTTTTGGCTCGGGGGCCGCTTTGTGGGAGCGGAGGTTAGCGGAGGGCTGCACCTTTTAAAATGATTGCATTCATTAGTTAACTTTGCATTTCAGAAAAGATATAAATTGTATCATAAAAATCAATAAATATAAATTAAATTAAATAGTGGTAGTTTTATTCAATTTATTTACTGTACTAATTTCATATCATCTATACCTGCAAGCACATTTAATTTTAGAATCAGTTTAATGAGACAAATGTGCCCTATCACACTTTTCTACAATTTTTTTGAAATCAGGAGTGAGATTGCTTGTTGAGATTCTCATCACAGCCTGCAAGTTAATGTCTGTCAGATGTCTACATTTACTCTTGTTAATCTTCATGCAAGAGCAACTTTGCTCACAAATATATGTAGACCCAAATATAGAGAACATTTTCCCAGCAAATTTCTTCATACATGGAAATTTTTCAGCAGACAAAGATTTGTAAAAGTCAACTAGTGTCACAGCATTAAACATTTCTTTCACAGTGTGATCTGACTGCATGTCAATAAGTTAAAGCTGCAGCTCCTCAGGTGCTGACAGTGGCCAACTGTCTTGGCGGGTCGCAAAAAACTCTGTGGCGGGCCGCATGTGGCCCCCGGGCCGCCATTTGCCCACCCCTGCCTTAGACCCTTTTTTTGCGCACTGTTTTCTAATTCTATAATTCTGGTTGTTTATTGGATGTTTTATGGTGTCTGATTGCATTTCAAACATATTTTGTAATTTGCCTTGAGTGTCGGCAAGAAAAGTGGGCGATAAATAAAGTAAATAAAGAGATAGGTCTTGTCCTGAGAAGCGCTTTTATGAGAGATCATTTTGGAGCCACGCGTATGCCAACCTGAAGTTTTCTTGTTTTGCTTCCTTGTGGGAAGAGAAGGGTATAAGTATGATAAGATATATAATTTTTGTTAAGGTTAGGTGTGAAACAAATTGTATTTAATTATCTTTCTTAGGAATGAGCCTTCTACCTGGAAGTAAATTAATTAAATGAACTTTCTTACAAGCAGCTACAGCCACAACAATCCTTCATTTAGAAAGACGTCTTTTATCTAGGTCTTGATATGCTTCATATACTCCTGTACTTCTAGGGTATCACATGGGGATTCCTACAGTCCCAGGTGGGTTGTTCAGGGCCAAATTACACGTTAGGTACAGGTATGCATAAAATTATTGCAACAGTTTGAGAGGGTGTAATTAGGGACAGAGGATCTGTGAGGAGGAGGATGTTTAAGCCTTTTCCTGCAAGTTGTTTTTCTACTCGATATTGTCCTAGGTTGCCATCACACATGCGAGATAAAGTGTGTGTGGGGGGGAGAGGCTATTTCCTCTGGCGGAAGTTGACCTGCAGTTGCGCAATCACATGGTCTTTTGAAGCTGTGGGCACAGCCTGCTCTTGCATAATCAGATGCAACCGCGGTGAGTCAGGGTGGGTTTTTTTACTGTTTGTCTCCGATGCACTTAAACAGGGGATTGATGATTCGCACCTCAGCCCTGCGGACTCCCTACAGAGTGTGTGATGATGTGCATATTGAGGAGGGCAAAAAACAATGGCATGGAGTCAGGATGGTCTGATCAGACCATCCCAACGCCATGAGAGTGTGCTGGATCGATCAGACATGGGAAAGTCTGTCTGTGGCCCATAACAACCCATTTGCTACTGGATTTTCTGAGGTGTCTTTTAAATCCGCTTGTGCATTGGAGCAAAATGGGTTGCCGACAGCTGCAGGGTGCTTCCCAGATGTTGTTGTGTGATCGCGCTCCTTTAATCTGCCTGGCATTTGCACCTATGTTGGGGCTAATTGTGTGTGTGATCGCAACCCTATAGTCCTTTTTTCTGTCTGCAGATCAATGCGTTTGGAAATCCAGAAGGAGGTGGGAGTGGCCATGGAAGGTGAGCAGGAAAACAACTGGAGGAGAAAACTCCCTTTTGTACCCTCAAGGAGCTGCCTTACACCCACCTGCCTGTAATTATCTAGTTTGGCCCCGAGTACAGCACCAGAAACACAGGAATCAGTGCCCAAGAAATGAAGGAGTTATATGGATCTTATATGCCCCCTCCCCATGCAGACTGCTGACATCACTGCCAATGCTCCCTTTAAGCTGTGCAGTCTTGTGAGCAAAAATTCGCCTTTGTGAGCTATTGGCATTAAAGTTGTGAGTGAGCGATTTGGCCACTGCATAAATCAGTTTGCTCTGGAGCCATCCTTCCTCAGCTAAGACAAAACTGTATGAGCTGGAGGCTAAAAAACTGAGAGTTAGCCCACACTAACTCAGCTTAGAAGGAACGCTGATCGCTGCCTGGATAACTGATGAAGCACAGTAGGCTGCAGTCTGTTGAAGCAGAGGTGGTGAAAGGGCCTTCCCTAACAATGCTTATTAGCTTTCATCACTGGCTAGGCGGGGTATAAATTGAAACAAACAAACAAATAAATAAATACATTTATTCCCCAGCTGTTTGCAGTGCACCCTTCATGCTAGGGCCTAAGCATATATTACAATCTCCACGCTGAATGGATGCTGCCAAAAACAGCCTCTTTGGGCATCAGATCCCCAGTTGGGTCATAATATTTAGAAGCACTTTCTATGGGGATATTGGGCACCGGGTTATAAATCTCCAGCCTTTGGGGACAGCTATCAGAAAGGCAGCGTGGAGGTGTGGAACGACTCCCAGAAAGTGCCTCTAAGTGCTGTGATCCAGACAATTATCAGTCACCACTGACACAGCACCCATTATCAAGTCTCCTTCGCCATATCAGGCATGTTACTAATGTCCCGGTTCTTCTGCCTTGTAGCGATCTTGTTTACCTCCAATTCTGATCATGCCTGTTTTGCTCTTTTAGAACATTCCATGGCATGTGTGCATAAACATGACAGTATGACTGTTTTGGTCAGTTTAATACACTCTCATTGTCTCTCCTGTTGAGGTGCAGATGGGGCATCCATTTTCAGTGGGGACAGTCATCAACTCCCCCCATACACACTTTTAAAAAAGACAATAGCTTGAGATATATGTTCAAGGGCAGAGCTGCTACACAACGACATAGCTGAGGTTCAAATCTCAGTTTGGTGTAGTGCTTAGGAGTGGCGGACTCTAATCTGGGAGAACTGGGTTTGATTCCGCACTCCTTCACATGCAGCTGCTGGTGTGACCTTGGGTCAGTTACAAGATCTTTCAGAGCTGTTCTCTCATGGGCAGTCCATGAAAGAGCTCTCTCAGCCCCACCTGCCTCACAGGGTGTCTGTTGTGGGGAGGGAAAGGGAAAGGAGATTGTAGGCCATTCTGAGACTCCTTCAGGTTGTGAAGGGTGGGGTATAAATCCAATCTCCTCCTCCTCCTCTTCTTCTTGTTCCAAAATGGAGCCTGAGTCTGTGATGGAGCTTGGATTTTACTGAATGTTTAAAGGACTAACACATCCTCATGAGGAGATCACCAATAGTGAAATGTCCCAAATTCACAGACAACTCAAGTACTCAGGGGTAGTAAATGTCCAAATCACAACATGAGCGCTCTGGTTACTTTTTTCTGCCTCTCGAGATCCATGTACCCCAAAAGATTATTGATGCTGTCATGGTTGATTATGCTGGCAAGCCTTTAGAAAAAGCTGTTGGGGGGGGGGATAAGAACAATTCAGTCTTCACCTTGAAATGGATTTCACCCTTCCTTCTCCAGTGCTGCATCTTTTATGCATCTAGGATCCAAGAAGATCATTTCAGCAGACATTCTTGAAATATCAGCGTTATATGAGCTACAGTTATGGATAAGACCAAAAATCCATCAGATGTTGTATCTTGTCTCTTGAAACAAGAAAAGTTCAGGTGGTTTAGAGAAGCAAAGGGCAAAATCCAGTCTCTGGATCAACTGAGGCAAGGAAGAAGATTAAGGATTTTGTTTTGTTTTAAATAAACACTTAATATTCATAGTCATTTTACAGCCTTGTAACAATAAATGCTGAAACGTTCAGAAGCCAAGAGAAAAGAAAGATAAATCAAAATTCATCTTGGTTTTAAATAATCTCTTTCTTTCACACACACAAACACACACAATAAATATGCACAAAAACATCTAATCCATGAAAGAAGAACAACTTTATATAAAACTAACCATCATTATAAAAGATTCAATACTGTAAAATTATTAAACCTCATAATTCTGCAATAATATTTATATCATTGTTCTGCCTGAATTTAACATTGTATTTATTAGGAAATGGGAGGTTGGATCCAAACCAGTGAATTAGATCAAGCAGTGAATAGAAAACTCTTTCCTTGAGTTGGAAAGCACCTTTGGATATGACCTGATGTTTTGACAGAGTAAAGAAAGATGCTTTTGGATTTATATCATACCAATTATTAATGGGACTGATCTGCAAAAAACGTATACTTACATGCACATTACATATCTAGAATCCCAGCTCCTGCCAACCTAGCAGTTCGAAAGCAAGAAATTGCAAGTACATATATAGGTACCACTTCAGTGGGAAGGTAACAGCGTTCCATGCGCCTCAGCCTCAGTCATGCCAGCCACATAACCACGAAAACGTCTTCAGACTCTTTGGCTTGGAAACAGAGATGAGCACTGCCCCCTAGAGTCAAATGCGATTGGCTTTTGAGTAAGGGAAACCTTTACCATTACCTTTAATCCTTCTGGATCCATCCCTACAACAAGCTATGGGACATTACATATGGCTCTCAATGTTTGTATTAGGATGCAACATTGAACAGATAGTCAATTTCAGTTTCAGCACAGGTATATGAGTGCAAGATTCCAGGCCCCTCCAAACAAATGGTTGCCATGATGAAAGATGACCACACCACTTATCTGATTACTGATGCATATATGATCCCCAATGGAAACCACGTGAAAAATTAATGGAGCTAAATGAAAGGGGTGGCCACTGGTGTACGTGCATGCCTTTGGATCAGGGCCACTGGCCATTATTAGCATACAGGAGTTGTAGCAAATGATTATATTTTATTGTTAATTTTTGGTAACCTGAGGTTTAGGATGCCTCCGTAAAGAAGCTGCACTTTAAGCTGACAGCAATTTTTCACAAACTTATCACATTAGTCTTGTGGATTATATGTGAAGATGTACTACTTTTAATCACATTGAGTAATAGGCATTTTCTCCCATTAATCTCACTGACTTGTTTTTGTTTTTGCTATAAGAAAGGGAAGTTATTTGATTCTTTGATTTGACTTCTGTAGGATCATTCTGATCCCTGGGAGTTCGTTGTGTGCAAGATTTATGATATAATATGCAAAAAATGCCCAAGACCAAGATGATGTGAATATAATTGGATTAACATCAGCAAACAAAATGAAATACAGCAACGTGAACAATCAAAGTGATTTATTCATGGATTATTGAATGACATAAAGCAAAATGTGAGATCCAAAATATGTCCATGGAGAAAGGCATTAAAATGAAAAAAATGCAATTGTTGCAGTAAACTCCCATCCCTGCATAAAGCAAACAAATATCACAAATCCCGCTCTTAAGCACTTTATCCACTTAACTTAGTTACTACTTTTTGCTGACAAAAGAGGAAATTTGTGAAGGATCACTTTGATTCAGGACACCAAATAACTCTCCCCCAAGCCAGTTTGCTTTCAAAGAAGGAGGCTTTCAAAAGGAGCTTAATTTTCTCATGTACAGTTATAGAAGATCTTGGCAGGAAGTGTAAAGAGGAAGACAGCGGCTCCGCTTTCTAATGAATGCACCCGGAAAACAAGTTCTATTTTTTTTTAAAAATATCAATAATTGTAAAGTTATTATGACAAGAAAATACGAGAGATCTAAGGCCTGTGGGGTGGTTGGGGGGGGGGGGGGGAATGAAGACTTGAATCAGAGAAAAGGATCAAAGATCAGAGGACTTGCTGGAAAACACAGATTACAAAGGGGACAAGAACGTACATGTAAATCTGGGGTTTGGGACAGAAGAGACAGAGTCTTTTATAACTACTAGTACCTTGTGTGTTTTGGCTTTTCTTTTGATGCACTTGCTCTGGTTCTGCTATGTTATTACATTATTGAAGGCCAGCTGTGTATATTACATGGTCAGGGTTAAAAAGATGTCAGCATTCAGACATACCGCAGTTAAAATGCTTATTTGTTTTCCAAACATGTATTGTTTTACTGAATCCAGTTACATTGAGAATTTTTCAAAAAGTGTTTCAATTCAAAGTCTTTTATTAAAAATAGTGATAAGAGAGACTGTGCATTTTTAAAATTTTATTCTATAGTTGGAATCTGAATGTTTTGAACCAGTTTTATGGTTTCCAAAATTAGCTAGCATGAAGATTTGTCTTACTTCTACTCCAGTCATTGTGCCATACTTTTAAAAAGTGTGGAGTCTGGGCTTCCGGTTTACAGTGGCTTTTATGGCGGGCATGCGTCCCCAAAGCTCCAGGAGACGTGGCCTGGTCCTGGTGGTGAGAAGGGGTCTCAAACAGGTTTCGGGCCCCCAGGAGCCTTTGTAGGGGGCTCCTGCCTGAGGCGTGTGGGATAGCCTCTCCTGGGGTGGCAACCCTGGGATCGAGGCTTCCCTTTGCCTCTGAAGGTTCTGCCGCCGAGGAGTCCATGGGCATCCAGAAGCGCTCCTGGACGGCTGCAGAGCCAGAATGGCAGTAAGAATATTGAAAACTTACCCGATTTGCTTGGCATGACTGTGAGTGACCATTTCTTCAGAAGATTCTCTGACTTTATCTAGATGCGGGTTTTTAAAAAAAGTTTAAATCCCCCCTCCTTTCCTTGGCATGGAGTAACGGCACATTAGAGAATTGCTCTAAGTGCTGCATGGCTGAAGGCCAAAAGGGATCAAGCTGAGAGGCGGAGATTAAAAAAGAGGGACTTTTAACAGATTGCAGAGAACTTTTTCTTAAATATAAAAAAAAGGAATGGCTGGAAGGGGAGAAAAGATGGTGGGGAAACCCAGACCATCTCCCAAAGCCACGTCAACACTTCCTGGCACAAAGTCTGAGATTAGCACAGACCTAAATGCAGTTTTGGCATTAGCTTTGCGCCCCCTGATGGACCAGCTGACCTCTGTACCAAAAACTGGACTATTTGCAAAAACAAGTCACAGATGCAAAAACGAGATCTGAGCAGATGGCTAAAGTGCTGGCAGAGGTCAAGACCAAGGCAGAAAAGACGGATTTAAGAATGGATGTGATGGAAAAGGAAAGGATTTCAGACAAAGATAATCTTTTGAGACTTCAGATGGAACGTTCTTCTTTTTTTTGAGATTTCAGGGGATTGCTGAGCAAAAAGGAGAGAACCTCAAAAAGATGCTGAGTGAGGCTTTGGCTCTAATGACAGATTTAAAAGCGGATGAAATACAAAGTGATATGGATATGGCCTACAGGACATATCCTGAGTATGTTAAGAAGAAAAATCTGCCAGGAGAGGTGATGGTGAGGTTCTCTAAGAGATCAACTAGAGATGTGGTGCTCAAGGCCACAAACAGAAAACCCCTGAAGATTCAAGAAGCGGATATAAAAGTTTGGACCTAATATATCTGAATACACATCCCTACTAAGAAGTTCTATGTGGAACAGCATCTGAGCAAGCAAGAGGTGCTATTTTTAAGCAAATTGCCTGGCTCTGTCATTTCCTGCAAGGGCTGTGAATTACTGGGAAGAGGGAGCACAGGCAGATACTTCCTGCCACTGTAGGCTTCCTTGTGAACTGCCTGGTACAAAGCATCTGGGACATCTTTGTCCCTTGTGTGAACTGAATGGCTTTCTGGTTGCCTATGGAGAGACAAGATAAAAATGATAGTGGTATTCCATGGATAGCAGCTGAAACAGTACCTGTTAATGGGTGCCCATTAAAAATGAATTATTGAGAAAAAATATGCCTCTGCCTAATATTTTCCATTTAGCATGCTACAGCCAGGCTTCACAATAACCCAGAGAATGAGTACACATGGAGAAAATGGTCCAGATGTTTACATCTGGGCATCTTTTAACATCTCTTAACATTAAAACAATAACCATGAAATTGTACAGAATTACCCTGGAACTGCCTGCAGTGGTTATTTGTTCTGCTGTCAGAGGTGCCCTAAGTCTGATCCTGCAAGGAAATGTCAAAAGAGTGTAGGGCTAGCACTAAGTGAAGTGGATTTTAACTGACAAAAGCTTGTTGCCTTCTGTGACATATGGCAACAGAGCTCTTCTTTCTCCACTGTGCAGACTTACTTTATGCTGCCTAATTGGACCAACAATGCTACTACCAACTTGTTAAGCCCATACATAGTTTTCCCTACAACGCAAGGAGGGGAGGAGGAAACACTAGATGGGAAACACTAGGTGGCCATAGATGTTGTAGCATTTTGCCAGTCTTGGGATGCTTTGAGGGAGAGGGTGAGCATTTTCAGGAACTGGGATGAAAGGCTCCCATCTCCTTCTGGTGTTCTCCATTGCTTACTTGCTTTGGGTGCCTTGCTCTTGAATCCCCAGTTGAACCAGTGTGGTTGAGGCGGTTGAGTGGGAATTCTATCAGGACTTCTGAAGCAAAGAGTACGGCACCTGAAAACCCAAACGTTATTCATCTATCCTGCAAATGAACAACAGCTGTCAGCCATGGCTGTGCAAAGTGCCGTTTCACAAAATTCCCACTTCAGACCAAATTATCTGTCCACATGGGGGCAGAGAGGATGTGACCCCAGGCTGAACATCTGGATGTGAGTTGTGTTTCCTTGTTGGGTTTATATCCAACTTGTGCTGTGCTGTGATTGGTTGCTGAGTTTGTTGAGATTCTCTCTTTTACTGTCTAGGGGATCAGCTTCTATTACTGCAGTGCACAGCCCAAAGTGAAAGGAGCATGTATTTTTTCCTGCTGCAATATGCCATGGCCACAACAGTCAACCTGCTGGGTGGACTGTCCCAAGAAATCCAATAAGAAAACTATAGTCAGTTGAAGCATAAGCACGGCCTTTATAGGATGCTTGAAGTGCACAAAAATAGATTTTAGAAACCTAGTCAAGAGTCACATGTTCAAATGATTTCTTTTGTTTAATGTCAAAAAATAAAAAGCTAGATAAAAGAACATGCTGGCAGGTAAAAATCCAGCTAGCATCATTGTTACTTTAAACTGGACTGGGAATCTGGCCAGAATGCAAATCCTCTGTTTAAGCTTCTTGCATCTTTGGCATCCTCAATAAGCTTTATTGCCTAAAATAGAATTTCAGGCAATGTGGATACTTAGCCCCGGGGGGGGGGTGGCGGGGAGAATTAAAGGCTGCAGTCACACATGCCAGTTGAAGCAGAGGGGAAGAGAGGCTATTTCCTTCAGAGGAATTTGACACACAGTTGTGAGATCACACAGCCTTTTGAAGCTGCAGGCACAGCCCATCACTGTGTGATCAGACACAACTGTGGGTGAGTCATTGTTTTTTTGCCCTTTGTTTCCTTTGTGCATAAATGAGGAATCAAGGAATCACACCTCTGCACTGAGGGCCCCCTATGGAATATGCGATGAAGTGCATACTGTGAAGGGGGGGGGGACACGGCATGGAGTCAGGATGGCATGATCAGACCATCCCGACAACATGAGAGCATGCTTGAGTGATCAGACAGGAGAAAGTCTGTCTGTGGCCCGTCAGCAAGCATTAGGACTGGACTTTTCCTGGTGTCTTTTAACTCCCCTTCTGTGGCAGACCAGCACGGGTTGCCAACAATTACGGGATGCTTCCCGGATGTTGCTGTCTGATCACTCCCTTTAGATCCATCAGGCATTCGCACCTATGTCAGATCGAAAGGAGCATGTGATCACAGCCAAAGTGTCTTATTAACTTATTGCATCATGGCCTTTTGTAGGTAAAAGTCTAGTTCATCAGATGAAAGGCAATCAGCTGTGCTGAGAGAATAAAAATGCATAGAATGCATAGACACACTTGTATAAAATATTTGTGAAGTGGGGCATCTGTTTTACAAGACTGGATAACAGAGAAAGGTAGCAGAAATGCAACAGATGGTCAATTAACTAAAGTCAATATGATCCAATAACGAGTTCAATCAGTTCCAAGACACAGGTAAGGCTTTCCAAGGTGATGTGCCACTCAGTTCTTCCACATGCAGAAGTCTGCAGTAATGATCAATTCAACTGTTGGTCAGGGAAGATGGAAGATGTAAAGCTCTTGCTGCTTCAGATGCATAGTGGTTATGTCTGGAACTGAATTTGCCTACAAGGGAGTCATATCCTGTCTTTTTATGAAAGGGTGTAAACCAATTTTCTTTTTCATATCCTTGCATGAAAGCTGATATGTGGGATAGCGTTATCTCTGAAGGAACCATTTTCTCTGCCCTTTAAACATGCCACGATGAAATACGTCTGCTATCAGAGAGGCAGAGCAAGATTCACATCCATAAGTAAGCTGATAACATGGGACACACCAGAAGACTACAGTGTCTGCCTGGAAGGAAATTGAATAGCAATTGTTTGGACATAAATATGTCTGAGGTGTGGAAAGAGCCTTGCAACCTGGGGGAAAGAGGGATGATGTAGAAGTCCCCCAAAAGAAATAAATTGAAATGAAATGGTTAACTGGGTTATTTTGAGGCAACTCTAGAAAGAAGCTAGCAGGACTTTTATGAGTGAAGAAGGAGGGGGGGGGAGGAGATTGGATTTATATCCCACCCTTAGAGCAGCTTACAATCTTCTTCCCTTCCTCTCCCCACAGCAGACACCCTTTGAGGTAGGTGGGGCTGAGAGAGCTTTAAGAGAACAGCTCTTGAGAGAACAGCTCTGAGAGAACTGTGGCTTGACCAAGGTCACCTAGCAGCTGCATGTGGAGGAGTGGGGAATCAAACTTCCATAACCACTACACCAAACCACCACAGAAGGAGGAGGAGACTGGATTTATAACCCACCCTTCACTCGGAGGCTGTGGTCACATACACTAAATAATCCACTTTCAATCCACTTTCAGTGCACTTTCCAACTGGATTTTACTGTGTCTGATTGTGCATTGGCTTTTCCCTCATTTGTTTTATGAAACCCATGTTGGAACAGAAATTCCCCTCTGCATTGCATGCTGGTTTCACTTCCTTTGATTATCGAGTTTTATGGTAGCTTCCACACTCTGTGCCACTTTTGAGTTCTTTGATTGTTGGATTTAATGGTACCTTCTACATAGATTTATGGCCATTTTATGGTCATTCAGGGGTGACTTTGCAGTCAATATGGTGTTGCCCCAAGGTATTTGAATGTGGTTTTGAGCTGCACTTTTTCCTCCCAGTTGAGAAAATGTGGAGTGAATGCTAGATGCAGAATCATCCTGTTTGAACTGGCAAAATCCAGTTGGAAAGTGCATTGAAAGTGAATTGAAAGTGGATTATTTAGTGTGTGTGACCACAGCCAGAGTCTCAGGGCAGCTTACAATCTCCTTCAGACACCCTGTGAGATAGGTGAGGCTGAGAGGGCTCTGAGAGAACAGCTCTTGAGAGAGCAGCTCTGAGGGGACTATGACTTGCCCAAGGTCACCCAGCAGCTACATGTGGAGAAGTGGGGAATCAAACCTGGTTCTCCCAGATTAGAGTCCACTGCTCCATAACCACTACACCAAACCACTACACAAGAGTAAAAAACCCCTCAATTCCTTGAAAGTGCCATTGGTATCTCCATGTATAAAGTGTCTCAACGAATCAGTTCACTATAGTGGTTAAAGGGTACAGATCTCTACTTGGCCATGTGACTTACTGGGTGTCCTAGGGCTAGTCATTCCCTGTCAGCCTAACCTACAAGTGATAATTATTGTACACCTTCCCGTAATTTCAGAGTAACACTGGGATAAAATATCAGCCAGATCAAAGCTCCCGAAACAACACAATGCTGGTTAGTTAACTGGGGAGGAAGTGTCTTCATACAAAAGACAAACAGGATGGCATCATAATGAAGCATCTCAGGCCACTGAGCCCACAAACCTCTCAGTTTTTTTCTTGGGCCAGTTCTAAAACAGTGGGCACCTGAGCGGTGTTTTCCTTCTGTTCTTCCTGTCTCCAGAGCTACCCCAGCTGGACCACTGGACTCAAGACTGACCCAACTTACAGCTGGTTACTTTTTGTTTGTTTCTAATTTAAATGGGATATCTTGTTAAATTGTCTCTTTATTATATTAGTACTGTAATCCACTTTGAGTCCCTTCAGGGAGACAAGTGATGAAAAAATATACTAGGTAAGCAAGTAAATTCTACGCAGGGATCCCCCCCCCCCGAAAAGCAGGAAACCTTCACATTAAAGGGAATTATTCACACGACATCATGCTCATTCCAAGCACGACATGGCATCCCTTGGGCTTTCCCCTTTAAACTGGTTAAACTCATTTTAATCTGGCCTGAAGAGGAATCTGCAGAGTGGTTATAGGGCAGTTTCCATATGGACACTCCCCCAGTTGCCACTACCAGGAGGGGAAAGTAGGGCTAACCTTGCTGCTGCATGCATGCCATCCCCTCCTTTTTAGCCCATCAGGAGGTTCCCCCCCTTTCCAGTTTGAGCCAGTTTGGTGTAGTGGTTAAGTGCGTGGACTCTAATCTGGGAGAACCGGGTTTGATTCCCCACTCCTCCACTTGCACCTGGCTGGATGACCTTGGGCAAGCCATAGCTCTGAACCAGCTGTTCCCTCAAGGACAGCTTGGGAAAGAGCTCTCTCAGCCCTACCTACCTCACAGGGTGTCTGTTGTGGGGAGGGGAAGGGAAAAGGAGTTTGTAAACCGCTCTGAGACTCCCTTGGGGAGTGGAGAGCGGGGTATAAATCCAATCTCTTCTTCTTCTTCTTCTTTCCCTGGAGTTGCACAGCTGTGTTAGAAGAAGAAGAGGAGGAGGAGATTGGATTTATACCCCGCCCTTCACTTGTAGTCTCAGAGTGGTTTACAAACTCTTTTCCCTTCCCTTCCTTTCCCCACAGCAGGCACCCTGTGAGGTAGGTGGGGCTGAGAGAGCTCTTTTCAGATCTGTCCTTGAGAGAACAGCTGGTACAGAACTATGGCTTGCCTAAGGTCATCCAGCAGGTGCAAGTGGAGGAGTGGGGAATCAAACCTGGTTCTCCCAGATTAGAGTCCGTGCACTTAACCACTTCACCAAACTGGCTCTCACCAGAGCAGCTTGGTAGGAAAATGGAAAGTCAGGGGAAATAGGGGGTTTCGGAAGTTCTGCCAAAATTGCTGTTATGCTGTATGGAGTAGAGGTGTGCAACACCCCCTCAAAAATGGTATTTTTCAATTCGGCTCTATTGGACATCGCCCCCCCCCCCCCCGCCCCGGGATTTCTGAAAAATCCTGGATTTTTCAGAAATCTTGAATTTGGGGGGGTCCAACAGACCCAAACTGAAAAACATCAGTTAAAAATAAATAAATAAAAAAGCCAGCCCGACCTGTCTGGGAGGGCTTCTCCTGCGGCCCGGGTTAACCAGCACCTCAGGAGAAACTGGTCCCAGGACCTGTGTGTGGTGGCAGGGAGGTCTCTTCTCATTGCACACAGATCTGGCTTGGAGGGGTTCTCCTGCCGTGTGGGTTGACCAGTGTCACAGGAGAAGCTGGGCCCAGGATCTGCATGTTGCGAGGAGGGGTTCCTACCACCCTGGCTGATCCTGGGCTGTTTCCTCTTGCAGTTCAGTTTAAACCAAGCAGAAAGAAGAGCCAGCCACAGCTGAGGTGCTGTGGAACTCTCAGCTCCCCCCCCCTCCAGCTAACCCAGCTAAATTCAGCTTTTATTCGGGCTCAGCTATACAGGTAGCCAAATCAGATCCACTGATATGTCTTCGGCTTAATTAATAACCGAAAAATACTGTAAGGTTCCCCCTCTAGCTCGGTTTATGCTTAATGCACACCTCTAGTATGAAGGGCAGGGCTTGTTGATTCTGGGCAAAAACCTATAACCAGGTCCCCTCTTCCCTTTGGCACAGTGCCTTTTTCCTTGAGCAACACCCTTTCCAGTTGGCTCCTCTCCTTTGGCTCTACCTGTTCTTCAACTACTCCCTTTTCCATTTCAATTTGTTTACTCTGGTTAAGCAGAGATCATACAAAATGTTGATTTATTGCTTACCTTTTATTACTATTGTGTACTGGGTTTGTTGCATTGAAGAGTTGGACTATGACGTAGCGATCAGCATTATTTATTGGTACACAACTAAGCATGCATAACCGGCCAAGATGGCCAACTTTATACAGTCACTAGGACACACCCAAAAGTCCTATTGGCAGGTTTTAATTTCCTGCCAGAGTTCTTATTGGAGGGCTAGTGATGGCCTAGGATCCTTGACGCCTATTGTTTTCAGGAGTCAAGCTTGGGCTGTATGTCGCTGGACCCTAGTGGTGGTCAGCGGACATAACAATTAACTTCTATGAAACAACATATCTTAGATGTAATATTGTTTTACAAGTATATAGTTCCTCTAATGCATCAACTAGTTATGGCAACTGCAGCAAAATAGATTTGACAGCATCTAGGCGAGCACTCCAACGTGTCTGAGACAGAGCTTAGGGGGTCAGTTGTGACAAATGCTGCTCGGCCACTTCCCAGCATTTTGTTCCTCCATGGGGAAAAAAATGCCTACAGTTGGTGTAATAGTCCAAAAATTCCTTTGCCTGGCCAGAACTGTCTACAGCGTGCAACAGCACAAGATTCCAGTTGTGGGGAGACCAAGGTGCAAAGAACACCTGAGGATTTTTTTCAAGAACAATGGCTTGCACTCCTTTGTATTGCACTCATTTGTAAGCCACTTTGAGTCCGCCCTGGGGAGAAAGATGGGGTGTAAATGATGTAAATAAATATCTCTAAAGACACCTGAGAGGTAAAATAGTCAAAGCTGCTCAAGATTACAAATTGTACCCTATAGATCAAGACTGAGTGATGATTTTTTAAATATTTGACCTCAAAGGTCCATTTTAAACACTTTCATCACTGAGTGGTTCTCCACTGATCACTCTCCCATCCCCATATAGCACATGCTCTAGGGCCGAGTTCAGACTGGCAGTTTGGCCCGATAGAGGTACCTTTCTCAAGTGGATTAAGTGGGCCGGTTCACACAGCCACAGCTGTTTGGCGTTCCCCTGCTGTACTCATCTCGTCCTTTAACGATTTGATCCTGCTCTATAAAAGTACCAGGTGAAAGCCGGGGCAAGCTGTGGAGGGCGTGTTGATTGTGCTTCCCGGAAGTGTGGATGTAAAAAAAGCCACAATCAAGCAGTGCTGGTAATGTGAACCTGCTGATCCGGCAGGAATGTACATAACTGCCCATGCGTGCTGTACGTTTGAGCACACAACCATCTGCGGGGGCGCTTCTGGCTCATGGAGTTAAAGCTCCCAGCCATGGGATCCTTCCCCATTTGCTGCTGCACAGGTTGGCAGAGCGGACCAAAGCCGTGTGCAACTGTGCTGCCACCTGGAGACGCCCTGCAGTGCAACTGCTCCATTCCGCCTCCTCCCTGTATACTGCCACATCAGTCAGAGCAGTGCGACTGGGAATCCCCGCCACAACTTGGCCTGGGTCTTTTTGCCCCGCCTCCCTTCCGCTTTATACTGCCAGTCTGTCCTCAGTCTAGGTAAACCAGAGCAAAGGCTGACAATTACTGGGTAGAGCAAAGCTTGTGTCTAGTGGCACTTTTAAGACCAACAAAGTTTTATACAAGGTATAACCTTCCGTATGCATGCACACTTCTTCAGTTGCAAGTGTGCGCATGTACAAAAAAGCTCATACCTTGAATAAAACTTTGTTGGTCTTAAAGGTCTTAAATTACTTAAACTTTGTTCTGCTGCTCCAGACCAACATGACTGCCCGTCATTACTGGGCAGAATAGTATTTTGCTATGCCATGGAGGAGAATGGGATTGCATGCTGTTTGGTTTACAAGTATAAAAATGTGGCTTAGCATTGCCAGCGCCATGTTTAATTGCTTTGCAAGTGGGCCCCTGCTGCCAAAAGTAGAAGTTCAAAGAGAAGAAGCTTGTGCTGAGCACTGAGATAAGCTTATCTAGGGGAGTCAGCTAAGACCATCTAGGTAAACAACCCTGGGAGACTTTAAGGCTGTGTTCACACTGGAGTGTTGGAGCCTGCTGGAGCCGGCTGCAAACGGCTGGTTCCGTAAAATCACGATCACACTAACCTCTCCTCGTGTCGCCTTCAAGCAGCTCCCCCACGTTCACACTAACAATGGGGGTGGGTGGGGGGGGTTTCGGGGTTTTAAATATTTTTTTTCGCCACTTGCGCATGCGCATAAGCGGTCATGCAGGCGGATGGAAAAAATTTTTTCGCGCATTCACAGCACCATCGGATTGAATCACTGCTTCCTTTAGACACTTGAAAACGCTGTGATATTTCAACCCGAAAATAGTGACTGCAAACTCATGTACACGGTAGAACTAGCCTCCATTTGCACATCTGTCCTTTAAATGTAGGTTTGTATGGGCGCTCATGCGGATCTCGCTAAATGCAAAAAAAAAAAGGCGGACGAAAAGCGGAAGCCAGAGGCTTCCGCGGGGAGGGGAGGGGGGTTACTCAGAAGTGCCTCGGAGATGGCTCAGCATTTACACAGCACACAAATGCGACTGCAGGCAGAAGAGGACAGCTGAGACCAGCAGGGGAGCTGGTCTCGGATTTCAGACACTTTGTCACACCTGAGTGATGGCTGGGGACGAGAGCCAGCTGTTACAGAGTAAACGTGCAGATTGGAGCCGGCTGCAGCCAGCTCAAATCTGCAAGTGTGAATGCACTCTAACAGACACAAGGACACAGATTTGTGTGAACGGCCCTTGGAATGTGTAGGGTCTGAGTTGGAAATTTACTCAGAAGTCTTACGTTTCAGTTCTGGCTACAGCTCTTATGCATGCTTAATGTTATGTAACCTAAAATTGAAGGGGACACCCCTGCAAAGGTGTGGTTTCTGTTTGCAGACCTGTTTCTGTGATCACCATTTGCCCAGCAAATAAATCTTTAAGCTTGTTACCCAACTGTCTATTTGGACCTTTGGCTATACAACAAATCTGGTAAATTCCACCACAGCATTTAACAATGGCAACATTAGATCTCACAGGTCATTTTAGTTCATTAGAAAAAGAATCAAACAGAAGCAACAGAAAAAGGCCCAATTTATTGGAACTAACAAATTCCCAGCTAGCTTTTGAATTGTATTTTAAAAATTACGTTTGCGAGGATTTCAGCAAAGACCTGCAATTAAAAATGACCTCAGCATGTAATCTCAGACTTTGCTCATACCAAGAAGTACAGTGTGTCAGACAATGTCAGTCTTTTTTAGGTACAAATCTTGGAGCATCACCAAGTAGCACCAAGCCACCACAGGTCCGTGTCAGCTTTCCATTATCAAAGGTAAAGGCACAGGTACCCCAATTCCTGATCTTTACTTTACAGACTGAACATGCCCACTATTATAGACAGAGATGGGGCCAGACCCACTGGGCTCTAACTCCATCAACTGGCGCACCTTGCCAACTGCTGATGCTGGCAGCAATATAATCCATGTAGGTAATGTTTGCAAGTCCCTGATCACACATTCATGTAAAGATCGTCCTTCACAGTATCTTGAAACCTACTTTACATTCAGTGCCATGTAATTCAGTTAAGTCTGTAACACATCCTATATTCCATGTTAAGACTGCAAACTGCAGGCTTATTCATCGTACCCTGAAACACTCCCCCCTTCCTGTATCATCCAGACTGATGAAGATCTCTTGGGAGCTTAGAAACTTGCTCTGTTGATTTTGGAATTTTCTACAGATCAACATAACTGCTTATCAATCTTTCTCCATGTCTGAATATACAACATCTTAGTTAAAGGGACAGTGTGTTCTTCCCCTGGAGTTCTAAAACATCATGTATTAGAAGTGGAAGGGAGCATCTCAACTACCCATTTTATCTGACATTTCTATATTATTGGACAGGCTTTAAAGATTACAAAATGCCTTGACAAGCAATTTATTCTCTGACAAACAACATAAAAGAAAAAACATTATTTTCAGTTTGCAGTCCTTCTCACAACACTTTTTTGGAACATCTGCTTAATTCTAATGGCTTTTACAGGTAAACACATTTGAATTGCAGTTTACATAATAATTGAGCCTAGAACAAAAATAGATAATTTTACAAAAAAAGGTTAAGCAATCCATTTTTTGTTTGAAACCAGACACCCCTTCCATTCTTTACACATGATCAGAGTCTTGTGAATGAATAAAGATCCCCACCCAAAATTTCCCTCACTTCCACTTTCCTAGGTGGCAGTATGCCAAATGAGAATCCCTCCAAATGTATCACTATAAAAGTGTTTCTTCCTCTGAGCATGACTACTGTGTATTTTCTTGGACAGATGGCCCCTCTGATTCAGACTGTCTTCCACTAAACTCACCCCCCCTCAAAAGCCCAAAGCCCTGCTCTGGTTTGGTTCCATGTAATTTGCTACAGGAGGACTTAAGGATAACTACAGGCACTCAGGCTGGAATGCAGTAGGGTGGCCAGCCTCCAGGAGGGTATAAATTATAAGAGATCATGGGAGAAGCTGATCAACCGATACAAACAACTGTGATATAGTTACTAAGAACTTATTTTATGTAAATTTCTATGCAATTTACTTGTATTACTTAAATTCTATAAATATTTTTAACATTAATAGATACCGAAGAATTTAACAGTGCATAGAATTCCTCTATGATGAATAAAGTGCTTGGGTCAAATAACTGCCCATATACCACTCTAAACTTCTAATTGTCAGCTTCTTCGTGTATTCAAAGTTCTATATGGCAACCCCTCCTCTTTATGTTATAAGCATCAGTCAAGGCCACATTCTTTCTCCACTTCTATTAGCACATCTGCGGATGCCACATAGAACCCTCATTAGCAAAAGCTGTTTCCAGCCACCTTTCCACTCCCTCTTTTCCCAAACACCTTTGAACTCCCCCCAGTAAAAATAAAGCCCCCCAAATCTCCTACCTTATGTGCTGCTGCTGAGAGGAATCAGTGGTTGCCTGGCATGAGCTAGCAGGCTAACACACAAAAAGGACTGAGCCACATGCTTCAGAGCCTGCAGGAGCTTCGTGCACCAAACAAACTGCAAAGGGAAAATGGGGGGGCTCACAGCCTCATTATCAAAGCTGAGGAGGGATGTGGGATGAGGGAGGGAGACTCCCTTCCTCATTGGCAGAAGCTGCAATTAGGAGTGGGGCCTCTGGCAGCTCTTACTGGTCAGCAACTGTTTTGACTTTGGGCCTGATGGAGGGCAACAACAGGGAACAGGGTGAGAACAGGGATGTGTGGATGTTCCCCACCCATTCCTGTGCTGCCTGCTGTTGTGGTGGAGGCATGTTTTCATGCTCCCACGTGGATGCAGTCTTGTTAATTTCAAGCTAACTTCCATGTTCCAACATGAGTCCTGTTTTCTAGGGTAAATTACAAATTTGCTTTCGGTGAGTGTGTGTGCATATAAAAGTTGTATAGGTGTATAGTGAAACTGTATAGTTGTCTGTAGTGGCAGAAAACTGCAGCTGAGTTATGGTGACCCCGTGCCATTTTCAGGGCAAGAGACCAACAGAAGTGGTTTGCCATTGCCTTCCTCTTTGTAGCAGCCCTAGGACTTCCTTGGTGGTCTCCCATCTAAGTACCAACTAGGACTGACCCTGCTTAGCTTTTGAGATCTGACAAGATCAGGAGATCTGACAAGATCAGGCTAGCTTGGGCCATCCAGGTCAGGGTGTAGTTAAATAGTAACACTGTTTTTAAACATATTTTAAAGTTGTAAAGGGATGTGTGTATGAATGCATTTATGAAAGTTCTAAAAAATATATATATCTAAATCTGCCTCAAAACAACCTTTCAAGGCACTGACCACTGACCAGGGAAGAAAAGATGTCACTTGTTTTTATTTGTTTGTTTGTTTGTTTATTCGATTTTATACCCCGCTCTCCCCGCGAACAGGCTAAGGGCGGCTGTTTTTCCTGTCCACCAGTGTGTAAGTAACTCTTACACTTACACACACACACACACACACACACACACACACAGAGTTACTTCCTTCAGAGCTTCCATTTTAATGGGAGCTAAAGTTGTTCCCCATACCTAAGCACGTGCATATATACACAGTTACCAGTTTGGATGCTTGAGTCAAAAGTGTCCTTATATGAAATGAATGTTGGAAAAAATATTTTATATGGAAAAAATTGCTCAAAATTAATGTCCCCCCTCACTTTCCATGCAATTGGGGATAATAAGGCTCATTACTGATGATATATGGTCTCAATTTCTCATGTTGAAAAGGTTAAGTGAAATAATCACTTTTTCCAAATCACACTGGTGTCAAAGGATAAGAAATAAAGTTATATCTGCTGAATCATAGAAATAGAAATGATGTGACTTTATATGGCATTTTGTACCTTGTTAAAGCAGTGAGCATCCGTCAGAAAGAAAACATACTCTAGCTAATCTTTAGAGACCAATAACTGCAGAACATGGCAGCTTTTACACTCTTGGGCTTATGGCTAGCTAACAGTGGGGAATTATGCAGTCTTCTCAAGTCCCTTCCTAAATGATGGAAAATTGAACCATGATGCTCTGATGCCCCTTCAGATTCTACATGCCTGTCTAACACTGAGTGCTAATGAAGCCCTAGTTCTCATTGAGATGGTAAACTTGTGTTAGTGTATGTGGTAAATAATTTCAGACTGCAGTTTGGAACTCAAAGGTTAGAGTGTACCACCACAGAAAAAAAAGTCCATTCACACAGAAAACCAGATGTCAGAAAGCAGGATTTTAGCCTAGCTTTTTCATGGATACATTTTCTATAAGAGGGTAATTTTTTTTAGAATCATAGAGTTGGAAGGGACCTCCAGGGTCATCTAATCCAGCCCCCTACACAATGCAGGACATTCATAAATACCTCCGCCCTAACATCCCCAGTGACTGTTGTTCCATGCCCAGAAGATGACAAAAAACCTCCAGGATCTCCAGCCAAACTGGCCTGGAGAAAAATTGCTTCCTGACCCCAAAGTGGGCATGTAAGAAAGGGCCACAAGGACTAAGAACTGAGGCAACCCTCCCTGCCCTCCCTCTCATGATCTGCCTAAATTCACAGAATCAGCATTGCTGTCAGATGGCCATCTAGCCTCTGTTTGAAAACCTCCAAAGAAGGCGAGCCCACCACCTTCTGAGGAAGCCTGTTCCATGGAGGAACCACTCTAAATGCAAGGAAATTCTTTCTAATGTTTAGCCAAAAATTCTTTTGATTTATTTTCAACCTGTTGGTTCTGGTCTGACTTTACATTTATCCCCACTGAAATTCATTTTATTTGTTTTAGCCCAGTTTTTCAGCATGTCAAGATCATCCTGTATCCTGACTCGGTCTTCCACCATATTTGTTACCCCTCCCAGTTTAGTATCATATACAAATTTAATAAGCATTCCCTCTATTCCTTCATTTAAATCATTGATAAAGATGTTGAACAAAACAGGTTCCAGGACAGATCCTTGAGGCACTCCATTTGTCACTCCTCTCCAAGAGGATGAGGCACCATTCACAAGCACTCTTTGGGTGTGATCTGTCAACCAGTTACAGATCTACCTACCAGTCATAGGATCCAAACCACATTTTATCAATTTGTCAACAAGAATATGATGTGGAACCTTACCAAAAGCCTTACTTTGTATGAACACTGAACTATATAAACCCCTCAGTAGACTGATGGTATAGTTCAAAGGCAACTTTACTACTTCAGGAAGAGTTAGGCCTTAGATCTGTGACAGGCTTGCCGGTCACCTACTGGGGGCAGGGGATCTTTCCTGCTGCAGCTCAGTAGCCAGCTGAGGGGAAAATGGCAGCAAACTGGGAAACACTGGTAGTGTCTCAGTGCATTGACATCACTCCTGACAGGGGTCATTTCGAGGGGGAACAACAAGGAACAGCGCTCCAGGAGCAACAAGCCCAGGGCTAGAGTGTCACACGCTCACTTCAGAGCCCAGTTTGGTACAGTGATTAAGTGCGCAGACTCTGATCTGGGAGAACCGGGTTTGATTCCCCATTCCTCCACTCGCACCTGCTGGATGACCTTGGGCAAGCCATAGCTCTGGCACAGCTGTTCTTGAAAAAGAGCAGCTTCTGTCAGAGCTCTCTCAGCCCACTTACCTCACAGGGTGTCTGTTGTGGGGAGGAGAAGGGAAAGGAGTTTGTAAGCTGCTCTGAGACTCCTTTGGGTAGTGGAGGGTGGGGTATCAATCCAATCTCTTCTTCTTCTTCTATGGTGTATGCTGGCACAAGACAATAATTTCCCCTGCTGCCAGCGTAGCTCCAGTGCGCCCAGGTCTCCAGCTCCAAGACTGAGGAGTGAGTGCTGGGCTCGGGCAGCCGCCCTGCCCCCTCATTAGTAGCCTCCTGGCTATAAGGCACCCCTGATCCCAGCAGCCCTCACTTGTGGCGACGCATGGGTGTCTGCTGCTTGTTCTTGCTGTTGTTTGTGTTGTCCCTCCATGCCTATTTTCTTTGTGCTTTTGAAGCAGTTTTTCTCTAGGTAGGCTCGCCAGCTCTGAGTTGGGAAATACCTGGAGATTTTTGGAGAGGAGCCTGAGTAGTAGGTCTTGCCTTCTGACACACTTCCGGTGATGTCAGAGGGTGTGGCATATGCAAATAAGTTATGCTAATGAGTTATGCTAATGAGCTCCTGCATCTCTTTTTCTACGAAATGACCCCTGACTCCCGGTGTACCAGGAAGTGACATCAGCATGTCCCTAGAGGACACCAGGGATGCTCTGGCATTTGGATGAAATGCTATGGTTAAACCCCAAAAGTTTTGCCTAAATGCCAGAGTGTCCCTGGCACCTCCCAGTGACATGCTGATGTCACTTCTATACACATTGGGGAGTAATGTCAGTGTGTCACCGGCATCATCATTATGTTGCCAGCAAGGGCCCCCAACACTTGTAAGTTCCCCCATCAGGACAACTCATTAAACATGACTTCCCATACATAGAGATTCCATAGTATTCAGTATGACCTCCAATGGAATGTTTAATGGCATTAATTTACACATTCACTCACCAGTAATCTTGCTTTTCTGATTCAAAGAGACATTAAAAAATCATTCATAACTATTTTGTTGTATTGAACAAACACACACACACATGGTGGACTGTCATGAAAAATCACTATAAACAACCATTTTCTAAAAATAAAAAGTTGGGCATACATTCCTACTGCCTAAAAATGTCAGAATCATCCTCAATTCATAGAGTTGGCTTCAGACTAAAATGGCCATTTCCACTAAGTCCCCCGTTCCCTCTGCAGACCTCCTTTTTGTCATTCCCCAGAGTTTCCTATCCTCCCGGAGCAGCATTTTATGAAGATTGGTGGGCTATTGTGATGAGGAAGAAAGGAAAGTTCCATTCTGCAGTTGGAAAATTTAGTCTGGATGTCACTAAAATTGACCCCCCTTCCCCCACATGACCTGTAATGAGAGTTCTTTGAATAGCAAGCATTCATAAACAGTGGGTGTCTGGTCACCTCAGAATCAAGAATTCTATGGAGGTTGTATTTTTCATTCTACAACCTGTCAATAAACTACAGTTTATGCCATATTTCATCTTTATAATGCATGACAATGGTTCAGACTGAGATATATAATTTTCTTCCTCTATACATAAAAAGCAGTTATTTACATACGTCAAGAAATAAAGTGATCTTCAACACAGTACATATTTACTGCGATGGCTTTCATCACAGTCTCCAGGCAAATCAAGTGGGTCATTAGCTGTGTATCAAGCAACAAAAAGTCTCTCAGACTTGCTTTTTCCTTTACAGCATAAACATTCCTACTGTGTTTAATCAATCAATTCATAGTCAATCTAGAGTCAAAGGGCTCTTGGCCTGTGGCTCTTAGCCTGGGGATCAGCCCTGAATGCCCTGCATCACTCTAGATACCTTTAAACCACTAGCCAGTTATGAAGGCAGAAAGTAGGCAGGGGAGCAGGGGCTATCTAGTGCTTTGCAGAGAGTACAACATGTATATCTACCCTCCAGGTGAAAATTATGAGTGTGTGCTTGCTGCATGGGGGGAGGTGGGCTTCTGGTTAGTGAGTGATTCGATCATTAGGAATATAGAGAGTGCGGTCTATGATGGGCGTTTTGACTGCATGGTGACTTGCCTGCCTGGTGTGAAGGCTGCAGACATCATGTACTGTGTAGATAGCTTGATAGATTATGCTGGGGAGGAGACAGCAGTTATGGTGCATGCTGACACAATGACATTGGGAAATGGAGTTTTGTGGTTCTGGAGGAAAAATTTAGATTACTAGGCAGAAAGTTGAAGGCCAGGACCTCAAAGGCATTCTTAGAAGTGCTGCTGGTTCCATGCGCAGGGCCAGGGGTCTCAATGCATGAGAAAGCAGTGCCAGGAGGAATGGTTAGATTTGTTGGGCACTGGGGAACTTTCTGGGACAAGCCAAACCTGTCCAAAAGAGACGGGCTTCACTTGAACCAAAAGGGAACCAGGCTGCTGGCAATTAATACTAGACAGGTGGCAGAGCAACTTTTAAACTAATCCCAGGGGGAAAGCTGATGGGAGCTGGGGATCCTCCAGTTCAGAACAAGTCAGGCCATAGGGATGACTGCATGAACACTCAGGGTAATAGCGCTAGGAGTGTAATTGAACCTGGGAGTGAGGACACAATGGCAACTGAAGGCCATGTATGGTGACTAAGGAACCGAGGAAGGCGAGGCTTACTGGAGAGAGAAACACATATATCTGGAGCAGGAAACCAGCCAGAGAAGCAATAGGGGCTTTTGGATGGCAAAAGAATAAAGGGATTGCTAAAGAAAGATGGAGAGATGGCAGTGAAGCTCAATGACTTTTTTGCTTCCATATTCACTATGGAAAGTGTGGGGCATGTACCCATGCCACAGCCCCTATTTTCAGAAATAGGGTCTGAGGAACTGAGCCAAATTGAGTTGACTAGAGATGAAGTTCTAGATCTATTGGGGAAATTAAAAATGGATAAGTGTCCAGGTCCTGATGGCATACACACAAGAGTTCTTAAGGAACTCAGATGTGAGGTAGCTGATCTACCAACCCGTATATGTAACCTATCACTATATTCAGCTGCTGTACCAGAAGACTGGAGAGTAACAAATGTTACACCAGTAACATTAAAAAGGGATCCAGGTGAGAAGCAGGAAATTACAGGCCAATTAGCCTAACATCTGTTCCAGGCCAATTAATAGAAACTGTAATCAAAGGCAGAAGTGTTAGGCACACAGAGGGACAAAGCCTGCTGAGGGAAAATCAGCATGGCTTCTGCAAAGGGAAGTCCTGCCTCATCAAATTTTTGGAGACCTTTGAGAAAGTGAACAATGTAGACAGACCCATAGCTAGAAAATTTTCATGGGGAGGGGGCAAGAGAGGGTGCAGAATCTAATTTAATTAACTAAATTAAATTAATCAACAGGGCTAATTCACTTACGTGCACTCTTTCTGTGCCTGCTCTTGCTTGCTTGCTCCTGGCATAAAAAAAATGATATTGTATTGTCCTGGCTATTTTTCTGCTCTGGACACAGAAAGAATACTAGAAATTGATTTAAAATGTTTGTGAGCATGATTTAAGAGTTTCATACAAAAGTCTGCAAATATCTGAAGATGTTTTCACAAGCAACAGTAGTAAGGAATCCCCTACAAATAGTTGAATGCAGTTTATTTCATGCAATTTTTATTTATTTAATAGGGTCAGTAGGTGATGCAATTTGCTCTGGATTTTGGTAGAGTGAACCTTGATACTAAACAGTATTTAGTCTATACATGCATAATGAAATATCCCATGATAATTCCAGAGTGGGAAGACATGGAGTGTATTCTAGTTATCTGAAAACACTCGTAATGAATTCTGGAAATCCTACTAGCTAAATGAGCAGAGTGGAGATATCAGTCATGAGAAATTATTAGTCCACCATCTTCATCCCAGTTTTGATCCAATCTCCATCAGGCAGTCATAAGGTAAGAACATAACAACTTTAGAGAAGCCATACTGGATCAGACCAATGGCGCACCCATAGATTTATACAGGGGCATTATGATACTTGCTGACTTGTTTTCAATCCCCTTCATAATAACCCCATCAGCATATATTTATAGTTAGGATTTTTGGCTCCAAAGTGCATTACTTTGCACTTGCCCACATTGAACCTCATTTGCCACACTGCCACCCACTCGCCCAGCCTCAACAGATCCCTCTGGAGAACCTCACAGTCTGCCCTGGTTCTCACTGCCCCTGAACAACGTAGTGTCATCCACAAATTTAGCCACTTCATTGCTTATTCCCAACTCCAAATCATTAATGAACAAGTTAAAAAAAGGTAATTATTAGCAACATACAGGAGATCCTGCAAAGGCACCTTGAACATTCCTCTACCCATGGCAACCACCTATCAGGTAGCAGGAAAAATAACGAGATACATATTTTTATTACTCTGAATATTTTAACAAAACAGGATTCTTGTAGATGCAGAAAGCAGAGCTCTTATAGGGCACTGTGAGAACATACATGAATGAATTCATCCAGATCTGTACACCTCAGCAGCCATTTTTTGCAGATGTAAAAACTACAATTCCCATGAGGCAGCGTGAGAATGCACATATGTGAATTTATCCAGAACTATACAGCTCGGGAGCCATTAATGAACACTGAAAGATTTAGAGACACTTAAACCATAAATTAACCTCAATTTGTGATTTTTAAAATTAATTAATTTTTTTTGCTTTTACTCATGTGATTTTAAACAATTATGGCTGGGGAAGAGGTGCAGCTGTGGCAAAGCAGTATGTGATCATGCATGTGCTGCTGCTTCTTTACAAAACCAAACAATGACTGGACTGTTCATTGTCTCACGTGTTGATTCCAATAATCATAACGTGTGAGCAGGCTGAGAAGAAAACCAGCAGATGACGGAGCACTACATTGTTTAACTGGAATGCAGTGTATGTATACCACTTATAAGTTATACATTTTGACAGTCCCTTACACCTTTCATTTTAAAACAAAGGTAAAGACTGTCTTTCGGCAGAAGGGACTAGCTGTTTAGAATTTGCAGCTGTCAGCTATACAATATAAATTCACTTTCCTTAAGTAGCTCTGCAACAGTAAGGAGCAATAATGGGAAGGGACTAGCTAAAACGATCTACTTTCCTTTTGCTTATTAGGAAAAGTGTTTCACGCCCCCCCCCCCCCCCCAACTACATCTATGACTGAGCAGAAAATGGATTCTCCTTTAGCACATTGGTGATTGCACTGTACTCTGTTTGCTGTCCCTAGCCTGGGTAGCTTTTATTATTATTATTTAATCCCATACATCTTTCATCGCTCAGCTTTCTACGCTGATTCCATAAAGATGGCTTACTGTTCTATGCAAAAACATAGTCAAACTAATTTGGTACTCCATGTAGTTATGTCTGATTAGGGCAAATCAGATCTTCTGGCTACTAATAAAACTCTGCCTGTGACCACAAAGTGGAAATCCCCAGGTTGCCGCAGATTACAAAGGAAATGAATTTGCACTTCCCGAGAAATATGGATGCACAGAATGGAAATATTTTTGTAATAACCCAGATCTTTGGAGTACATTTTGAACTCTGTCCAGCAGCCATTGCAGAATAGCAGCTTTTTCACATTCATACAAACTTATATTTTGATGAGGCAATGCTTCTTGGAATGTAAGCATCCCAATCAGTGATTCCTTGTGGACGAAGACATCACAAGTGCACAGAGCTCTTCTGTCTGCCCTGTTCTGCCATTAACCGGTGGTTTGGGTAGCTCTGTAGAGCTGCTATCCCCCCTCCACTGAAGTAAATCTGCATTGTGGCTGACACAGGAGCTCTTTGTGCCCAGCAGCGCACAGGCAAGACTCAGGATCTGAGGTCATCGGTAATTAAAATCGAACTACACTAAGCCAAGGGCAGAAATGTTGGTTGTGGAAGACCAGTTTACAGGAGATTTGGGGCCCCAGAGAGTATATATGCAGTAAACAGACTCATACACGTTAAACATAAATAAAATCAATTTTTTCAAGTTCAGATTGCAGAATTCACTCTTCTCCCCCCCCATACAGTCAAGACTTTCTGTTGTGTGTTTAAAGCCCTCTTCTGTCATCTCTGTGGTGTTAGAGATGATGTACCATTTAGCCCTGAATAAACAGGGATGAAGATCTTGTCTGACAGTTGGGGCTGCAAACTGACCAGGAAAAAAGTGACTTGGCAATTCTTGCTTGCTTTAGAGACTGTTTCCAGATAAACAAGGAGAAAGACCTCCCCCCCACTGCCATTTTTTGTCACTGCCATTGTTGTCTGTGCACCATACATAGACAAAGAGACAGGTTTTTAAATATGTTCTGCTCTTCTCGTAGTCCGACTCCAAATAGGTGGCCTGGGCTTTGCTCAGTCTGCTCCTGGAACCAGTTCAAATGGCTTCATTTCCAGACCTTTTGTTGTATCAAGCAACTGAGTACAATCTAAGTTCCAAACAAGGTTTACTGTAGATTGTAACAGACTAGCGTTGCCTACTCTGGGTTGGGAAATTCCTGGAGATTTTTGGGGTGCAATGCCACAGAGTCAGTCCACCCTCCAAAGCAGCATTTTCTCCAGAGGGACTGATCTCTATTATCTGGAGATCAATGGTAATTCTGGGAGATCTCTAGGCCCCATCTGGAGGTTGACAAACCTATAACTGGCATAAGAACTGTGGTGAGGGTTGACAGGTCCCTCCTGGCAACCGGTGGGGGATGATGGGGGACTTAGCTGGTATGGGAGGTAGGCCCAGCCGATGTTGCAGTGACATTTTTATGTTATTTCCAACATGACCCGGAAGTGAAATCATCATGAAGCAATGTCAGGGTGACACTCTAGTATCTGGGCAAAAATTCTATGGTAAATGTGGCTTCTACCATAGAGGTTTTGCCCAAATACCAGATTGTAGCCCTGACAGCACCGATGTGATGATGGCACTTCGGGGGCATGTTGGAACTGATGTAAACATGTTGCTGCAGTGTTGACTGGGCCTTGCTCTTTTTCCATGTAAGTCCCCCCATCAGCCAGCTGATCAGTGGTGGGGCAGTGGGTCCTGGCAGTGGGGGTGTCTGGCAACCCTAACTGTGACATCACTCAGTTCTTAGGCATAAGCCTAGGCTAAATCTCCTCCTTTCTACTTCCTGATTCCTGTTTTACCATACTAGACCCCCAGCAGGCAGTGCTTCTATGATTTACAGCCACTGTTATATCTAAGAATAGCCCCCGTTTTGATTTCTAGAACTTTCAACCTACCTGACAGTGGTATAAGGAAGGCACCCTTGTGCCAAGGCTCTATGCATGGGAATGGTTGCCAAGTGGCCAGACCTATATGTATTGTTGGTCTTTACCTGTTCTCTGGAAGTAGTGTACAGAGTTCCGCAACATAGGCATATTTCCTGGCCTGGGACATTAAGACATAATGGCTGTGTTCACACTGGAATGCTGTAGCCAGCTAGAGCCGGCTGCAAACGGCCGCTTCTGCAAAATCGCGATCACACTACCCTCTCCTCGCGTCGCCTGCAAGCGTCTCCCGCACGTTCACACTAATGTGGGGGGGGGGGGGCGGTTTCTTATTCTTTTTTTTAATTTTTTTCGCCGCTTTTTCATGCGCTCATGCACTTATACAGGCGGCCATGAGTGTGATTTTTCGCACATGCTCCCTTCGTTACTTTTATAAACTTGTAATCTAGCCACCCCTTTGAAAACTTGAAAACGCTGAGACTTGGCGACCCAAAAATAGCCTAATCGTGACCACAAAAGCATGTGCACGGTAGAACTAGCCTCCATTTCCACATCTGTCTTTAAAATGTAGATTTGTATGGGCGCTCATGTGCTCATCGCTAAACTTAAAAAAAAAAAAAAAGGCGGACGCAAAGCGGAAGCCAGAGGCTTCCGCGAGGGAGGGAGGAGGTTGCTCGGGAGTCAATCAGGGACGGCTCCCTGTTTACACAGCAGAAGAAAGCGACAGGGGCCGGAAGAGGACAGCTGAGACCAGCAAGGGAGCTGGTCTCAGATTTCAGACACTTCTCAACGCCTCTTGAGCCGGTAAGCGACGCTTGGGGACGGGAGACAGATGCTGAGGTGTAGACATGGCAGATTTGAGCCGGCTGCAGCCGGCTTAAAGCTGCCAGTGTGAACGCACCCAATGACTGCCTCTCCCCATCCAGGCACTCTCTTTGATGGACACAAAAAAGTGCACTCAAAGTACAGAAATACTCTGCTGACTCTATGTCTGTCTGTCTGTCTGTGGCCCATTCTGCATCTAGCATTCGTTCTGTGGTTTTAGCAAACCCACAGAGGAACAGAAAAAGATGTGGCTCAAAACCACATTCAAATACCCCGGGCCAACATCATACTGACTGCAGAGTCACCCCTGAACGTCCATAAAACGGCCATAAGTCTATGCAGATGCTACCATAAAACTGAGAGATCAAAGGAAATGAAACTGGCATGCAGTGTGAAGGCTACAATTAAATCCGACAATCCAAGAAAGTGAAAGTGGCATGCAATGCAGAGGTGGATTTCTGTGCCAGCGTGGGTTTGGTAAAACAGCGGAGCAAATGCTAGATGCAGAATGGGCCCCTGTGGTGCATTTTCATCATTCAGCCTTCTACTCATTTCCCTCACATCTCAAGCCCGGTGTCTACCTGCAGTCTTACTCAACCTTCCCAGCACTTTGCACCGAGTATGCAACATCGTGGCATCTTTCGGTAGCGGCCCTAGCTGCAAGGAACATTCCTCTATTGCTTTCTTAAATGTTTTGACCTGTCCTGTCCACAGAATGTGCGTAAATATGGTTTAGATATTCAGAAAAGAGTGGAATTTATCTGTCCACAGTGTGAAAAAATATCTGCTAAACTACAGGGAATATTTGACACAAATGGTCTCCTGAAAGGTTGCCTAATATGTACCTGTCTGATATTATTCTAAGTAATTGAGTCAATGAGCAGGAGTGAGAAAACTGTCAATTCCTCAACACCGAGCTCCCCAAGGAGGATTAATGTTATAATTAATGCTAGTTGACATTTTGCTCTCCTTCACACATACATGTGTGATTTTCTCTTTATCCTTTGGCATTTGATTCAGCTAAAACACAGTCAACTGCTACAGAATTATAATTGGAACCTTCTTCGGCGAGTGAACATCCAGCTTAGAAGGTGGTAATGTTTTCAGTAAGAATGGTTCATGTCTGCCTTTGTCATCCTTGATGTTTCTCTGGTCTAGCCAATGGAGGAAAGCCATGCAGAAAGTGGGAAATCATTACTACTATCATTGCTTTCACAAAGCACCTAAAATTACTAGGCGCTGTTCAATAAATTTCAGAAAAGACACTTTCCTGCCTGCAGGCTCACAATCTGAAACTGACTGACATAAAACCAAGGGTAAGAGAGTGAACAAGAGAGAGTGTGGTGAGGGAAGAGAAGAAAGAGTCTTCAGGGTTCTCGAAAAGCATCGCCTCATAACTACTGGTGAGCATTTCTTGAATACTGGGGTTCCCAAATGGAGGGTATTGGTCCCCTTGGCAAATATTGATTTGCAGTTTCCCACAGTTCCTCATATGCAAAAGTGCCAGGAGTTTCCTAGCTGCCGACAACTGCACTAGCTAGTTCTTCTCTTTCCCTTGTCAGACAAGATGGCTCAATCAGGACAGGGGAGGAGGGTTACAGTGAAAAGAGTCTCCTCACTTTGGAGCATTGGGGTGGGGCATTACAAGCACAGTGGGATGGGCAATCATAGCCATTAAGAATTTGCCTTAAGTGCCTATAACTAATGCTTCTGGGAAAGCTGTAAACATTCATGGAGTTAAGAGAAACGGGCCCGGAAAACAGTGAGCCAGTGGGGAGCACTGCCCGCTCAGCTTTGGGCTCTCTTATGCAGTCCCTTTAAATGCATCCTGTTTAAAGGAACTGCAGAAGAAAACCCAAAAAACAGGAGAGCAGCAGGAACAATCTGCTTTGCTGATTTTCCTGGTAATTCTTAAATATATTTTTTGGGGAATTTTGGGGGGAATTTGTTTTGGTTTTCCTGAAAAATCCCAGATACCTTTGGGATGCCAAAATATACCCAAATAACGTATATTTTCAGCTCTGGTAGATCTGAATGCACACCCTACTTGACAGTGATCTTGAGATGGAGAAGGAAATAAGGAGGTGACTAAAGCTGATAATGTTATTATACTGGGAGACTTCAACTACCCTCATGTTGACTGGGTAAACATGTGCACAAGTCATTCTGTAGAAATGAGATTTCTAGACATCATAAATGACTGTGCACTGGAACAGTTGGTCACAGAGCCAACCAGAGAGGTAGTGATCTTGGACCTGGTTTTCAGCAGGTCTCAAGATCTGGTGAGAGATGTAGAGTATGGTGCATCAATTGGGAACAGAGACCACAATGCTATTAAGTTCAGCATTCAGGTCAATGGAAAGGTACCCCTAAGGTCCAAAACTGTAACACTTGATTTCAAATGAGGGAATAAAATGGTCAACATTATAATGCCCCTGTATGGATCTATTGTGCGGCCTCATTTGGAATATTGTGTACAGTTCTGGTCACCATATCTCAAAAAAGACATCACAGAAAAAGTACAGAGGAGGGTTATCAAGAAGATTAGAGAGTTGGAGCACCTTCCCTATGAGGAAAGGCTGAAGAGTCTGGGACATTTCAGTTAAGAAAAGAGATGAGGGATGTGATAGAGGTTTATAAAATCATGCCTCAGGTGGAGAGTGTTGACAAAGCGAACGTCTCCCTCTCCTAAAATAGTAGAACTTGAGGGCATCCAATGAAGCTGATGGACAGTAGGTTCAGGATGGACAAAAGGAAATACTTCTTTATGTAGAGAGTGATTAAAATGCAGGATTCACTGACAGAGGATGTAGTGATGGCCACAGGGATAAACAGCTTTAAAAGGGGATTAGATAGATTCATGGAGGATAGGTCTGTCAGTGGCTTCTAGCTATGGTGACTGAGGGGAACCTCTACATTCTGAAGCACTGAACCTCTGAATCCTGGAGCCAGGAGGCAACATCAGGAGAAGGTCTCAGCCTCTGTGCCCTGTTGTTGGCCCTCCAGAGGAACTGTTTGGCCACTGTGAGAGACAGGATGCTGGACTAGGCGGACCACTGGTCTGTTCCAACAGGGCTCTTCTTGTGTTCTTATTATAACAGCTTGGAGATCACTTGTAGATTAAGCAAGCATGTGGTTTCTGGCTGGCTAGCAGCTCCAAGCACTGGTACACTGTATGAGCTGCTAGACAGTTAGCAAGTGCACATTCTTTTCATATTACGAATACCAGTAATGGTGTTGGTAATTATTCCAACTCTTGACTCCAATTAACTTTACAAATCTGTTTTCCAGAAAAGGCAAATAACCTTACCTTAAAAAAAATAAATAAAGCAGGCATTTCAAAATTGCTTAAAACATATATGTTTTAGATTGTTGCTTTTTATCTCCAAGGCACATTATTCTGAATCTGCACTTCTTAGACCCAAGGCTTATTTATGTATGCAGGCTTTCACCACATAGACCATGTAATGTAAGCATACACTTACATTCCACATGCATTTTGATGGAAACCCTCACAGCAGAATACTAACATATACATCTTTTGTTTAACGCATGGTGGCTGGTAGGGTGAGGGACATCGTTCCATTCTGACTCTTCTTCCTACTGGAATAACATCCAAAATCATTGTTTAGGAATATTCAAATGAATCTGAGCATTAGCATGTCATAGTGGTTAATCTAGGACTGAGGAGACCTGAGTTCAAATGCCACTCAGTCATGAGGCTCACTGCATGGCCTTGGGCCAGTCCCTAAATGAAGGGCAGAATATAAAACGTGATAGACAGACAGACGATAGTATTTTCAATGTACTTGAAGCAAAGAATGCATCTATGTAAGAAAGCACCCTTAATTGATTGATTGATTGATTAGTTAATTATGGTATGTCACTGTGTGTAGTATAGCTAGGAGATTCTAAGATGGTCTGGCAGTCAGAGGTTCTAGCTATTTTAGTGTTATGTAGCACTAGGTGACGAGCTATGCTTGTTTTTTAAAGCAAGAGATGTTTCAGAGATGGTTTGTCATTGCCTGCCTTGGTGTCATGCCCCTGGCATTCCTTGGAGGTCACCCATCCAAATACTAGCCAGAAATGACCTTCCAAGATCTGACAAGATCAGGGTAGCCTGGGCTGATCAAATATCTGTCTGTCTGTCTGTCTGTCTGTCTGTCTGTCTGTCTATCTATCTATCTATCTATCTATCTATCTATCTATCTATCTATCATGAATTCTACTGAATGCTGTCAGTAACTCACGTAAAGCCAGTCACATGTGTTTCTGGAGGATGGGTAAGCTGAGATAAAATCCTTTAAATATTGTTAATAGTGAAAAAAATCTCAATCTGTACCCTATTAAAATGTTTTGTAAGTCAAGAAAATAAAACCACATAACCTTCAAACCCATATACATAAACATCTCCTTTCCTATAATGGGGAAATGGTTGTAACTTAAATATTCTGCCAACCTTGGGCTGAATATTATACACTTTATTTGGCTGAGAAATCATAACTGTATATATGGCATTGTTGGTGTATTTCAATGTACCTTACACTTTTACATCATTGTAACATAGCATGTAAAAGATAAAAAAACTTACCAATTCATCAATGAAATAAATATGTACAACTAACAGAACATAACATATAATTCAGTTGTCTTCAAATCACAGGTCAGGGGTAGATTCATACTGGGGAGGCCAGAGTGGGAGGCTGGCAGGGTGACACTCTGGGATTCACCTCAATTTCTATGGTTTAACCATAGAGTTTTGGGGTGAATCCGACCTAAAGCATCACCTTGGCTCAATGACATCACTCCTCAATTTTTGCTGGAAGTGACATCATGCATCAGCATGATGTTGAGAAGATTGCCCCTGCCCCTCCACACTCCACTGTGTCCTAGTCCTCCCCTGCCAGGCCACTAATCACTAGAGAGCCATCTTTTTTTTTTTTGCTGCTTTGGGGGATGATTTGCTGCTAGTGTGCATGAGCACCACACCTCCCACCTCTCTTTGCGTGCACTCTGAGAAGAGCAGCAGTGTGGTGAAGTAAGGGAACTCAGGCTGCGATCACACACACTAAGTAATCCACTTTCAATGCACTTTCCAACTGGATTATACTGTGTGAACTGGCATAATCCAGTTGGAAGGTGCATTGAAAGTGGATTATTTGGTGCGTGCAACCAAATGACCTTTGTTGAATATGCTGCAGTGCTCAGTGCTGTTCAGTGACCTTTGTTGAATATGCTGCAGCATGCTTTGCTGAACAAAGAGACAGGATCCTAGTAGTTTGCTGCATTGCTGACCAGTGTGTGTCCGAGTCCAGTTCCAGGTGCTGGCTGTGACCTTCAGGCACCTAATCCACTGGAATCTGAGGAACTGCACAGGGTACCTCCTTCCATCACCACCACCACCACTATCTCTTGTGCATTAAGATCTGCCAAGGAGGCCCTACTCAGGATGCCAGTTTTCAAGGATGTTACTTATTTATTTGCTTAGTTAGATATTTGCATCTTACCCATCCCTCAAGGAGTTCAGGGCTGCATACTTGGCTCTCTGTTCCTTCCTTTTATCCTCACAACTGCCTTTCTGTCCAGTGCATTTTAATTCCACCCCTTCACTCACTGTCATCAGGGCTATGAGCATAGTCACCCCTTCTCAATTTTATCCTCATAAGGGCCTTGCAAAGTAGGTTAGGCTGAGAGTGAGAGAGATTGGCCCAGGTGGGGTCTGGAGAGTTAACAACTGATCTCCAGATTATTTATTTATTTATTTATTTCATGAGATTTATATCCCGCCCTCCTCGCCAATGGCGGGCTCAGGGCGGCTAACAACACAAAAGTAACACAAACAATATCAATAAAACAGTAAAACTTATACCACAAGATCAGCAGCTACAATTTTTCTTCAAGTGTATCAGGTCAGCACTCAGATGTAATCCCTGTGTGAGTGCAGATGTCCCTGCTGGCAGATGGAGTTGGGCCAGGGCCAGAATGTAAGCATTAGGCGGCCCCTACTTGAAAGCCTGGTGGAAGAGCTCCGTCTTACAGGCCCTGCGGAATTGTAACAAATCCCGCAGGGCCCTGATGTTCTCCGGGAGCTCATTCCACCAGTGTGTGGCCGCCACTGAAAAAGCCCTGGCCCTTGTACCTGCCAGCTGCGTCTCTTTCGGTCCAGGCAGGACCAATCGGTTTTGGGATCCTGACCGAAGTGCTCGCTGGGGAACATATGGAGAGAGGCGGTCCTTCAGGTAAGTAGGCCCCAGGCTATATAGGGCTTTATAGGTAAGCACCAGCACCTTGAACCATATCCGGTACGCTATAGGCAGCCAGTGCTGTGCTTTTAAGGCGGGCTGGATATGCTCCCGCACGGGGAGACCTAACAACAGCCACACCGCAGCATTCTGCATCAGCTGCAGCTTCCAGATTTGGCACAAGGGCAGCCCCATGTAGAGGGCGTTACAGTAGTCCAATCTTGAGGTGAACAAAGCATGGATCACTGTCACCAGTTCGTTGCGTTCAAGGAAGGGGACCAACTGCTTGATCAGCCGAAGATGATAGAACACTGACCTCACAGTGGCTGCTACCTGGTCCTCCATCGTTAACGAGGAGTCCAGGAGCACTCCCAAACTCCTAACCTCCGCCGCTGGTACCAATGGCACCCCCTCGAAGGCCGGGAGAGGGATCTCCAACCCTGGTCCACTCCGACTCAGGTGCAGGATCTTCGTCTTTGTCGGATTCAATTTCATTCAACTCTGCCTGAACCATCCAGTCACGGCCGCCAACGCCAGATCTAAATAATCCGGGCCGGAGACCGACTGGCCACCCAACAACAGATAGAGCTGGGTATCATTCGCATACTGATGACACCCCAGCCCAGATTGCAGAGATCAGTGTCCTGAAGAAAATGCCTACTTTGGAGGGTGGACTGACTTTGTGGAATTAAACCCCACTGAGGTCCCTTCCCTCCCTAACCCTGCAGTCCCAAGCCTCTGTCCCTCTGATCTCCTGCAATTTCCAAATGCAGAATTGGCAACCCTACTCAGCATGCTTCAGGGCAGAGTGGGGTAGGTGGTGGGGTAGTTTGGTGTAGTGGTTAGGAGCGCAGAATCTAATCTGGGAGAGTCTGGTTTGATTCCCCACTCCTCCACATACAGCTGCTGGTGTGACTTTGGGCCAGTCATGAGTTCTCTCAGAGCTGTTCTCTCACGTGCGGTTTTCTCAGAACTCTCTCAGCCCCACCTACCTCACAGGGTGTCTGTTGTGGGGAGGGGAAGGGAAAGGAGACTGTAAGCTGCTCTGAGACTCCTTCAGGTAGTGAAGGGCGGGGTATAAATCCAAATACTTTTCTTCTTCACCTGTGTCTCCCAGGTCTTGGTTCAGCACCCTAACCACAAGCAACACAGCCTTCTTATAGCTCCCATAACTACATGGGACATTTTTTCCCCAGAAGGCTCATGCAACCCTTATATTCGCCTCTTACCCTCTTTTGCATGCCTTTGAAAGATGAGCTCTTTGTCAGTACTAATTTATTTTGAGACAGAGGACACGATCTGCAGTTACTTTTAATTGTTTTGATGGGTTATAATAGTTTTGATGGATTTCGATAGTTTGGAATACTCACTGTAAACTTTATTTTATTGTAGTACACAGTTTTGTAAACAAACATGGATTAAAGATAGAAAGGAAACAATTTAGGACATCTGGCTAATTTTTTAAAAAAAGTTTCAGCTATTATAAAATGTTTCAGTGTGCAAGTTTGATGCATTTCTCTTAGAGGAGTACTCCACAGTAGAGGTCAGGTCACAGCACCTGGAAGGCACAGGCTCTGACAGGTTACAATTTTTCAGGTCTGTCCAGTGGGGTTTACTCCCAGGGAAGTGTTCTTAGGACTGCACTCTAGGTTTGCTGAAGTTGTCATGATTTTGAGGCTATTTCTTATATTCATTCTTAAGCTGGTACTGCACTTTTGTTGAAGCTGTATCAACCCACTTTAACAAGGTGAGAAACTTCTGTCCAACAACCTTTTTATGAAAAACAATGAGATTTACCACATCAAAAGAAAGCTGATTTAAAAGTGTTCATGCTGACATGCTAAATCTCTTGTAAGTGTTCTCTTGATTGTCTTCAGGCTTTTATTCCATCATAAAATTTATAGTGTTCAGACTCAGTATTAGGTTTTGGGTGGACAGATTTATAAAATCTCAGCTGATGGAGTTATCTAAATCTCTACTTCCATCTTTCGCATAAAATGTTCATTTTAAATTCTTTTTATTGCTGGACATGGGGGGACATTAGAACAAATTCAGTGAGTTATCTGAAGTATATTCTCTCCTTGGAAAGAATCATGCCTTTCTTTTGAAAGATAAAAATGGATGCCATATTGGTATACAGTTTGTTCTTTTCTTAGGCCAAACAGGCAATATCCTAATTAGTTGGGGGAATTAACTTAAAGGAGACAGAGCAAGAGGGTGTAATTGGGATTCTCCACTATCTATTACAATTCTGCAGGGCCTGCAAGACGGAGCTCTTCCACCAAGCATTTGATTGAGGGGCTGCACCTAATCAGCACAACATCGAGCGAGGAACCAGTGCCTGGTAATACATCTTTGGCCGCCTGCCTCTGTTTAGGTGCTTAACATCTACGCCCACATTATATATGGGGCCTGATGCCAGTCTACATCTAATGCTGATCAGATTTTCCATGGTGACAATTAAGGACAGTTTATTCGCCATCAATACAATAACATTTTATGAATTTAGACCTTATATTGTTTTATCCTTTTAAACTTGTATGATATTTGTGGATCTGTAAACTGCCCTGAGCCTGCTTCAGTGGGGAGGGTGGGATATAAATTAAATGAAATAAATAAATAAAATGTTTATGGGGATTTTCCCCTTATGAGAACTCTCAAAATAAACTAGACAGATTTTCGACTAGGAAAGTTTTTATCAAAAGGAAAGAATAAAACAAAAATATACACAATAAACACACACAGAGAAAGGAAGGATGGAGAGGGGAAGGATGGAGAGGGGAAAAGTGATTTCAGGGGAAGGCTATAGTTACCAGTCTTGGAGAAAAGAGGTCCACGGAGGCAGCAGCAGAACGAACAGTGTTTCATGGAGAGAAGGGGAGAAGACTCAATGGATTGGGAGTGTGAGTATGGATCCAGGAACACACACCCTGCACTGGTGGTTAGGTGCTCTTGATATAGGGCAAAATGGGCCCTCAGGAGCAAGCTGACGTGATGCCCCCAAAACAATAACTTGATGGGCTTTCCTAAGTTATGCAAGAGGAGTGAAAGAAGCTCGATGATCTTGCAAATACTGGATGGAAAGCTAATGGGCTTGGTGAATAGAACTGAGAGTTAAGTGTCACTTAATTAGGGTAAGTGGGTGCAGAAGAAGTAAGGCTGGACTTGATGAGATTATTCCAAGGCTGAGTCAATAGGTTTTGGGAGACCCATTGTCCTACCGTTATCCATCTCTCTGGGGCATGGAGGAGGCCATTAACCAGTCATCCACTCTGACTCACCTTCCAAAATATTTCCCCACATAGGCGTCAACTACAGGGGCTCGGGGGCTCAGGCCACCCCTGAAGTTTCCCAGGGGGGACTGAGCCCCCCTGGCAAAACGAGGCACCCGCCCGCTGCCGTGGCCGCACCTCCCCACCTCTACCGTGCCTCCCCACCTGGTTGGACCATGTCCCTGGTTGGACCGCTTGGACCATGTCTCCACTGCTGCCTCCCACCCGCCTGGCTGGCCGGCCGGCTCCCCTGAATCCACTCGTTCTCTCCCTCCTCCCTCCCTTCCAGGTGACATCATCATGCTGGGCTGTCCCCAGATGGCCCCAGGAGGAGGGAGAGAGCGAGTGGGCTTAGGGGAGCTGGCCGGCTGGCCGGCAGGGCAAGCAGGTGGGTAGGCGAGTGAGGGGGGGAGGCGACAGCGGGGACATGGTCCAAGTGTGTGTGCGTGCTTTGCACGCACGCACGAATCCCTGCCCCCCCCAGGAAGTTAAGAACTCTATGCCCCTGCTTCCCCAGGTTCTTAGGTGGCTGGCATCCGTTTTGCTCCACTTTAGGCCAGGCAGTGCATCCACTATGATTTTTGAGATGATATTTTAAGAAGGGTGTTTCTGCTTCTCTAAGCTATAAACTGGCCCTCTGTGAGAGGAGGGGTCTGACAGCTAATAATACCAATCTCTGTTTCATTGTGATGTTTCATATAATTGATGCACTTCTGTTTGAATCTACAGTGGCTCCAGATCCCCACTGTGCAGAAGATACAATTCATATAGAAAGCTTGAAAGCAGGAGACCATTTTGCTGAGTTTGTGATAAAAGAGAGGAAGAAAGGGCACGAGAAAACCTTTGTTAAGTAATAAAACACTTTGAAGATACCTGTGGGAGTTCTATGGCCTGGTACTCCTCACCAATGCTATGAAAGAAATCTGTGGTGTACTTAAGTAATTTCTCACATCTAACCATGTATGAGAAAGGTAATTATGGTTGACAAGCCTGTGTAACTTGTGGGAGAGGGAACAACTCAAGAAATCTTTCATAAAATCTGGCTGGGCTAACAAATATTGCTTTCTGTGACTTTAAGATGACACTGTTAACACACGTGATGTGCAGCCATCTTTTATATTAGTACCTGTATGTTTTTTCCTCTGTAAATTGATAAATACCTGGTGTGCATGTATATGTGAGGATTATGAGAAGAAAAAAGGCTGACAGGCAAATGAAGAAGAAGAAGAGGAGGAGGCGTCTCAGAGTGGCTTACAATCCCCTTTCCCTTCCTCTCCCCACAATAGACACCCTGTGAGGTAGATGGGGCTGAGAGAGCTCTGAGAAAACTGCTCTTGCGAGAACAGCTTTGACCCAAGGTCACACCAGCAGCTGCACGTGGAGGAGTGGGGAATCGAATCCGGTTCTCCCAGATTAAAGTCCACGCTCCTAACCACTACACCAAAATGGTAAAGCATCTCCTCCTCACCTGTTGGTCTTCCACCAAGGGTGGCTACCTCCCATGCTGGAGAGAAAATAACATACTACTGTACATTTCCCAAAATTACAGAGGGGAGAGATCGTGGGAACATCTATGGTACTCATCATTGTCTAGATGCACTACATGCCCCTCTGTTCATGAGGAAACGTTTTCTGCACAGATAGAAACAACTATCACCACCCCTGGCTTCCTGCAAGTAAAGTTGGGTGGGATAAGGAGGTAGAGAGGTGTGTTGTTACTGGTAGGAGGTTCACTGGCTGTATGGGGGCCTTTGTGCTGCCTTGAATGATGTCATTGGGAGCCTAATGAGACCAGAAGCCTCTCCAGTTTGTAATCAATTTAAAATTGCATTAATTTCAAGCACCCAGCAGATGTCCTTCAAACAAATCCAATTTAACACAACTCATTATACTTTAGACCCCAGGGAGGTTGGCTGTTGTACACCCATCACTGAGCCCCCTCCCCAATTAAAGAATTCCTCCCTTTGTATTGTCTTATTCTTTCCCAAACTCATTGGCATACAAAACCTGAAGCTGGTTTTATATACAAGGTGTCTGTTGTGTTTGGCGACTTTTAATGTCTGGATTTTATGTCTGAACCCCTTCATAATTTGGGTTTGTAAATCATTTCTACTCACTCTTGCTCATACTGTCTGTATGAAAATTTATGAACACCTTCACAGCTAAAGTAACACTTATTGAGCAGTATGGAGAAAGTCTAGCGTCTCATATGCATAAACCCCACTGATGGTAATAAGCCGGCAAGTTTTATTTACAAGGAGGGCAAAAATTGGCTTGTATCAGATTCCTATGTACACCCCCCCCCCCCCCCCACACACACACAGAGGCACCTTCCATGTGTTGATTCATACACTGCCTTCCTGACAAGGGAGCCGTGTATCAGTGTATCCCATTCTCTCTTTTGAAAACCAGAAGCAAGCAGACTAGATCCATTCCACAGACATCACTGGAGCAGGGAGTCAGGGTCTGGACCCAGGTGTGGACTGGCCATTTCACTTACGGGGAAAATTCATGGGGGGGGGGGCACTGCCCTCAGGGGCTGCTGGCAGCCTGGAGTAGCAGAAAAAGAGACCACGATGGAAGAAGTACAAAATCAACAGAAAACACCATGTGAAAACAAGCAATATATGCAATAAAATATTTAATAAAAATATAAATTGCATATAATGTACAAACACTTTATTGATATTAGCAAAATTCATATAAAGGCAATCAAATGCATAATCAAAACAACAAATTAAATAGAGGGAACAGTCCAAATTATTTTCTTATCTAAACAGCTAGCTCCTATGTAGAAATAATCCAAAATATATATTTGATCCCTGGAGTAAACAAACCCAAGCCCCAGTAGCACTGCCAAGTGCTGCAGGAACCATTCAGCTCAGATCTGGCCAGCAGTGCCAACAATGGGTGCCAGTCCACTGCTGCCAGGAGGAGGCAACAGGTGAGTGGACACCCCTTGTGGATGCTACTCACCAGCCTGGAATGGAGCAGCCCCTGCAGAGCTGACTTGGAGCGCCACAGGGGCTGCTCAGTCTGGCTTGCTCCTGGGCCATTAGGGCTGCCAGATCTGGGTTGGGAAATAACCTGGAGATTTTGGGGGCGGAGCCTGAGGATGGTGGGGGTTGTGGAGGGGAGGGACTTAATGCCATACAATCCACTTCCCAAAGCCACCATTTTCTCCAGGTGAACCATCTCTGTTGCCTGGAGATGGATTACAATCCCAGCAGATCCGCATCCCAAGACCTAGAAGCTGGCAACCCTGTGGACCATCCAAACTTCCCAGTTCACTCCTGGAAAGAGAGATTGGCATGACTGTTTTTCCTCGCCTTGCCTTCCTGGAGAGGATGAGGGATCAGTGCTTCCGATCTCCATCAATCTTATTTTGACCTTGTCAGCAGCACCATTGATCTTCTCCAAGGCAGCAGTAGTTTTTGCTTACTCTGCCTATTGCCATGGCAGTCTTTCCCTGACTCAGCAAAGGCAGCAGCTGCCATTACAAGAATGAACCAGTGGCAGAGACTCCTGGAGTTTCCAGACTGCTAAGGTTTTTCCACGATACATGGGAAAGTAAAGTATAGTTCAGAGTTCAGATGTGTTTCATTACACCTTGATCTCTGAAGAAGCCCAGAAACAGGACATTCTCCTTCAAAAATTCGACTTTGTGAGCTACTGGCATTAAAGCTGTGAGTGAGCGATTTGGCTACCGCATAAATTAGTTGGCTCTGGAGCTCATCCTTCCTCAGCTAAGACAAAAATGTGTGAGCTGGAGGTTAAAAAACCTGTGAGCTAGCTCACACTAACTCAGCTTAGAGGGAACACCGCTCCTGTGCCGTTTTGGGCTCTGGAAACATGGGGGAAAGGGACAGCCTTCCCAGTCTCCATCTGTTCCTGGTGCCTTCCTCACTTTGCTGCTGGCATGACACTTTTCCAGAGCAGCAGAAATGTATTCAGAAGCAACGCAGTGGGTGTATGAGCTGCAGCAAGGATCTGCATTTTCTTGACAACAAAAGATGGCTCTTTGCATGGTGGGAAACTACGATTTGCCCCCAGGAGATGTGCTTGCACTGAGATTCCCCACACCTGAGTGACAGCGGGACATCACAATAATAACAACAACCTGGGAAGGACTTCAGCACACAGTCATACTTGGTTTTCCCTTGACTGCACTACCATTCCTAACCCATCCCTTAATGAAAAATGAGACAGATTCTTCCCAGCCTCACCCGTCTAACACATAGACCATGATTGCGCTTTGCACATGAGTCCCATCAGTGGGCCTTAACCATTGATTTTGGGATGGCAGCTGAAGTAATTCCTGATGAGAAACTCAGCCACCAGGGTGATAAGAGCCTATTAGTAGACACATCTTGTCTTCTTCCCTCAAATCCTTCCTTCTGGACTTTGTATCAGTTTAAATTAAAACGAAATTGCTTCTAAAGGAATATTATGTTCGTTGCTAGGAAGGGGGTTTCTTTTCCCTGCCATACACTAAGTAGCGAAAAGAGTTCCCCTCGAGGATTGTAACGTTGCCTCAGGCAACTGGATTGCCATGCCAAGAAGTAACTGAGGCACCCTTCAAAGCGTAAGCTGTAAAAGGGGACACGTTGCCCAGAGTGAGTTGAATGGACAGGAAAGGAGGTGTGACCTGAATGCTGAAGTGTGCAAAAGCGGCAGCCGCTGTGTTTAAAAACCCACGCAGAATGTGTTTAAAAACCTATGCAGAATCCCACAACGAAGATTCCTGGGAGAGTGGAGAAATGTATTTTATTTATCAGCATGTACAGCTTGCCATTCTGCAAACATCGATACATTCTCAGCTGCCGCAGAAACTTTTCACCTTCAATCTGTTAAAGTATGTGAAGGGGAAGTCCTGGGGCATGGGCGGTTTGCCCAACTACAAATTCCCCTTTTCCAGTCTGAGGAGGCTTTGAGTGTGAGCAGAACAACACGCCAGGAGCCCAATGTTTGGTCTGTGCTTTTTCTTGCTCTTTGTTAGCTGCTTATGAGTCGCCCTTCAGGTCCCATATTTTGAGGGAGAATGTCCTGTTTCTGGGCTTCCCCAAAAACCAAGGTGTAAGGAAACACATCTGAACTATACTTTACTTTCCCATGTATCGCGGAAGAACCTTAGCAGTCTGAATTCTGGAAACTCCCCCTCAGTGACCAATGAGTGAGTGAAGAACAAACAAGTTAGTATTTCTACAAAAGAGTAACGCTGTTACTTCATGCCTCACATTTTGAAGGAGAAGAATGTCCTCGTCTTGGAGCCTTTCTAGAAATTATGCTGTCCCATATTTCTGTTTTCTATGTGTTGAGGGATTTGAAAGTTCCCCCAGGAAGTGATAAATGAATGAGTGAGTGAGTTGAGTGACATCACTCTATGTAGAATTTTGGATTTATATAAGGACCATCTCCCCTTGTATGAACCCACATACTAACTTAGGTCCTCAGCCATCTTGTGCAGATATCAGTGGCACAATCCCATCCTTTTCCTGTCATGGCTGCAATTTTGTGGAATGGGACTGGTGGAGGAGATCTGGAGGGTGCCCTTGCTGCCGCTTTTTTCTCAAAGTGTGTAAAACAACCTGGTTTTCTAGCGCTTTCTCATATTAAAACTTATTTCTAATTTTTTTTTATGGCAGTGATTTACTCACCTGTTAATTCAGAATGCTCTAGTGTGGTGTTTCAGCAACTCTGCTCCTTGAATCCAGGCCAGTGTTTTAGCTGCTTTAGTCCACTCCAGGACTTGGTGTGGGCAGGAACAGAGAAAAAGGAATTTGTACTCAGGGTTGCTCCAGACAGAGAAAGAAATTGATTTATTAGACAGCGCTCCTGTTTGAAACCATGCTGCCTCTTTATTTTGATATCTAGCATTAAGAACACAACATAGTGTTATGTTGTTTCTATTTACAGCATGTTTTCTGAGTATGCAAGCCACTGTGAATGAAGGGTAGGGAGGAAACAATATTTTCAAACAAACAAATAATGTTTGGCTCTGCCTTATTCCAGCAGCTTCAGGGCACTCTGCATAAATATTTATGTCTACCAATTGCAACTTTCTCATCTGCAATATTCATAAATATTAACTACAGAAGAATAATTTAGATTGGAAGAGAAGAAAAGATTGGATTTATACCCCGCCCTTCACTACCCAAGGGAGTCTCAGAGTGGCTTACAAACTCCTTTCCCTTCCCCTCCCCGCAACAGACACCCTGTGTGGTAGGTGGGGTGAGAGAGCTCTGACGGAAACTGCTCTTTTTCAAGAACAGCTGTGCCAGAGCTACAGTTTGCCAAAGGTCATCCAGCAGGTGCAAGTGGAGGAGTGGGGAATCAAAGTCCACGCACTTAACCACTACACCAAACAGGATTGGATTAAAATGTTTCACAGCATTGGGAGAGCTTGCTGGCTTTGTACACATTAGCCCCAAAAGAAACAAATTTAAATATGAAGAAGGTTTTTAAACTTTCTGTGTGGACACTTCTGAGGTACAAGCTTCATTTCCCAGCTACTGACATCCACTGCTTAGATCCTTCATGACTCATACAATTCCCTCCCTGATGACATCAGCTGCTGGTTCTAAGCCCTGCTGACTTGCATCACTGTACATCAGTCCATTTTAGGGGAAGGAGCATTGTCCTCTGATCAGAACTTCCTGGGACTTAATAATGACTTTCAGTTTCACTGCAAACATGTAATTCACATGGTGAGTGGTTGAGCTTGCTGTGTGGCAGCAACCATATTGCTGAGTAATTTTAGACAACATTATGTGGGGATCATAATGTATAGGTCAACCATGAGATACTTTTAAAGAAAATACCTAGAGTTCTTAGAATATAAGGACATAAGAAGAGCCCTGCTGGATCAGACCAGTGGTCCATCTAGTCCAGTGTCTTGTCTCACACAGTGGCCAACCAGTTCCTCTGGAGGGTCACCAGCAGGGCATAGAAGCAGAGGTCTTCCCCTGATGTTGCCTCCTGGCTCCAGGATTCAGAGGTTCAGTGCCTCTGAATGTGGAGGTTCCCCTCAGTCACCATGGCTGGTAGCCACTAATAGACCTATCCTCCATGAAGCTATCTAATCCCTGTTCTAATCTATCTAAGCTGTTGATTCATGTGGCCATCACTACATCCCCTGTCAGTGAATTCCACATTTTAATCACTCTCTGTGTAAAGAAGGCACTTTTTAATGATGGCACTTTTTAATTTCATTGTACTATGTACAATGACAATAAAGTATATATATATATATATATAAGTTCTATTGGACTACTGTGGAAAATTAGTTTGTTGGTTTGTAGGAAACGTTTGTGACACCTGTGTTCCATCTACAGAAAAGAGGTCCCCAAAGTAGTGCCCCCAGCCGCTATGCCCACTGAAACCTTTCCTGGTGCTCACCAAGTGTTTTTAGAAAGTGGGAGGGGCAGGTAGGGTTCTTGTTCAACAGTGCTTCCGATTGTCTACTGAAAATCTGTTTGGCTTTGAAGCGTGTTGGATCCTAAATATGGTACTAATCTGAATTGTATTGCTGAGAAAAGACTAGAGTAACTTTCTGTCTCCCATATTTTCTACTGCCATTTAGAAGTTGCCACTTCATCCATGCACTGTGGTATTACACTCCACATAGACTTGCTATAATTAATTCAAAAAATACAGCTACATGCTAAGTGTAGCAATAATGTGCATTACCTGCATTGTTGGATGAGTTGTCCCAAGCTTGAACCATTCTGGAAATTAATTATTAATAAAATTAAAGTTATAACTGGTATTCAAATACAATTCAATCCATGAGTATTGCTTCTACATGTAGACTTTGGTGTGAATTTACTGCCAGTCCCATATTGCTTAGGTATAAAAATGACTACACTAGCAGCAGTCAAACCTACAGAGTAGGAATGAATAATTCCGGTGCATTCCTGCTCTGTTGGGGAAAGGACGTGGGGGGCGGGTGTCAAGAATCCTTCTGTACAAGGGATATCCAACACCTGCTACATGTTTTTCAACTGTTTAGAATCCAACAAGAAGAGAAGGCAGATTAAGAAATGTGAGAAGACGGGAGATGGCTAACAAACACAAGAATGCAAGTGCTTTTCTGAAAGAATAAGGAAATCCAGTCTTATCAGACCAATGGAGCACTTTTATGGGATTTGAGCACTGTTCTGCAAAGCCCATTTTTCAGGGCATGGTCTCACATATTTCAGACCACAAAAAAGGGCAGGTAATTCAATACATGTGATTGGCTCCAGGCACAATGAAGTTTGATTGGCACTTGCTGTGCCCAACTGAAGACTGGCCAATCTTAAGCAAACAGGGAGATGTGGAGTACAAGACTACTGGTGTGTGTCATTGTACAACAACTGAAGTGGCAACATCTTCCTTTTTAAATATTTTATCAACTGAATACAACAACAATTAGAATTACAATAGTTTTCAGGTAAAATAATTAACCAAAGGTCAAGAGGGATAACAAAGATTGTTTTGTACTATTACAAACAATAGAAACGTCATATCAAATGCATTATCTTTGCAATTTCTGGAATTTCTCCTTGAACACTTAAATACAGTCAGAGTGACAGAGTGTTGACAGAGTGTGACAGAGTGTTGGACTGGATGGGCCATTGGCCTGATCCAAAATTGGCTTTTCTTATGTTCTTCTATGGAAATGCAAAGATTGCCAGATGCCTATGACATGTACACTTGTACAACACTCTTGACTATACAGTAGTAGAAAGTTTGTATACAATATTTCCATTTTTTGGACTGACAGCTTCTCTTGGCAGTAAGACTTGTTGGCAGAGTTTATATGCTACTAATTTTCATGTAAATTAGTGTTAGTTTCCATTATGACTACTGTATTTGGGATGTTGCTTCTATGCTGAATGGTATACGATTTTTTGATACTTGGGCATTAAGAATACAGTTTATATAAATGTCTGTATCCCATACAGATCTATGCACAATTGCCCACTGTGGCCTTAGCCTGGAATAACTCTGCATAGATTGCACTATACATGTATTAGTTGTAGCTGCGGGCTTTAGACAAGCATTTGAGTTTCCTATACCATAGAATATAGTATGGATATGATATCCTTACAAGTTTAATTAATGTGATCTGTGTAGATGCAATAGGGATCTACTTAAAACCTATCAATTGTAGCAATGGAGCTTAGGCAATAAGGATGTGGACAATGAAGAGAATTTAAAAAAAAGCTTTATGACACCTTCAAGGCCAACAGATTTATTGTGGCATAAACTGTCATAGACTAGAGCCTACATTAAGTGTGTCCTCATTGGCATTTGATACTGGCAGAGAGGAAAAATGGTACGCAGTAGAGTGACAAGCTAATGGAACCGAAAGAGACAGTCCTGTGAACATGTGTTAGTGGTTATTAATGTGAGCCCTATGTCTCTCTGGGTAGTGATCTAAAAATCTTGATGCTGCGTATTTGGTGGAAGGAAAGATGGATGTGGCAAGGAATACGTGAGTCAGAAGTTACCCAGTACTATATTACCAGCACAGTCAGCACACGGCAAAGCTGGTTTTCCTTTGGAAGTACCTCAGTAGGGGGTTAATCAGGAGACAAAAGTTTAGGATTTTGGGCCACCCCCTTCCCCCATTTGCCCCTGACAGCCATCTAGGAAGGTTGATCTATACTGGTTACTGGAGGGTTATTTATACTGCTCATGTCATCTATGAGGATAAACTCAGATACTGAATTTCTACCTGAAGCCCCTTTTAAAAAAAGAACTCACAGCAGACCAGTTGGTGTAGTGGTTAAGTGCGCAGAATCTAATCTGGGAGAACCGGGTTTGATTCCCCTCTCCTCCACTTGCAGCTGCTGGATGACCTTGAGCAGTTCTTGAAAGAGCAGTTCTTGAAAGAGCTCTCTCAGCCCCACCTATCTCACAGGATGTCTGTTGTGGGGAGGGGAAGGGAAAGGAAATTGTAAACTACTCTGAGACTCCTTCAGGTAGTGAAGGGTGGGATATAAATCCAATCTCCTCCTCCTCCTCCTCTAACATTAAGGGGTTGGCTAATGGTAACTGGGCTCAAGGTTCTCATTGTATACATGCATGAGATTTGTGTCTTATGTGAACATACTGTAAATATACTCATGTACATCAAGTTGCCTTGTTTGGAGGGCTCCTTTTATGTACTAATTGTTCTATGCATGTTGGAGAACACTTGATGATAGTGCTGAGTACTTGGTGGCAAGGAGCACATTATTCATCAAGAACCACTGTATTAGAAGCTGACTTCTGTGATCTTTGCAGAATCCAGCAAAGTAAGGGTGGGTAGGACAACAAGAGTGCTTAAATAGGAAGTAGGTGAGTAGGAGGCTATCAGACAGCCCAGCACTTAGGCTAAAAGGCAATCAGAGGTACAGAGAGCCACAAAGCTAAGGCTGAAGAACATCAGCAGGCCTTGAGAGTTATGTAGGAATAAGTAAGCAGTGATTGTTTCTTCCTAATCATGTAAAGTACTTACTAGGAGGTTTCTGCCCACAAGTTTCTTTTTGTTAACTTGAAGATCCTGTAGACCCATATTATGCACGCGCCATCTTGTACCAGCTGTCCTGGCAGTGCAGTGAGCAAGGAGCTTGTGTATGAATTGCATGGCTCCTGATTTGTACCCTGCAGAGCTCAGCACTAAAGTATGGCTCTATTATATGTTCAAAGGCCTACAGAAAAAGTCTTTAGTTTAGATTGTGTGGACTCTGATGGAATGCAGTACTTTTAAGGCAGAACATTTATGGCCAATTTGGGTGAATGCTGCATTTAAAAGGAATAAGGAGATACTTAAAAGCATTTGGTACTGTAAGAGGTTTTTTTTGAAGCCATTTGGCAGAAATCCTGGAGCTCTGTTATCACAGTAGACCTCTGCACATTAAAAAAAAAAATCTGTCCGTCATTTGGGTGTTGCTATAGTAACAACCTAGTTCCAGCTGGAAGGAACTGGTTCACTTGTGCCTGCATTCTCTTGAACTTACAAGCTTGTTTTCTCCCAATGTGTGGCAGTAAACTGATGTTTATAATTTGGGGTACAGTATAATACCTGAAAAATATGGGTGTCTCAGTCAAACTGTTTTCTCATTCCAAATGCCTCATTTTTTCATTCTGAAACCTATTATGAAATCTATATGAGTGGATAACATATAATTATTTCCGATGAATCAGTCAGATGCAGAAAAGCAATTTTACAGTATTTTAACCAATTAGGCTTTCTCTTAAGATTTCTCAACAAATAGATTATTGCAATGATATTCCTTGGCTCTCCTGCTGTTTGCAGTAGAGTATGTACAGACAAGTCTACAGTAATTACAAATGGACTCCAGATGGTATGTTGATGGTATTTTCTAGCCAAGTGCTGAAGTTCAGAGTTGCAAATTAGGAAGCTTGCCTAATGTGTCTTAAGATGCCTCAGGGACACCTTTTCTATTGTTCTGTTTGAATTCAGGGCAAAGGAAAGATGAGATATGGTGATAATATTGTTCTGTTGACTTCCTTAGACCTGCACTGAAAATGGGAAATTTGTGTACACATAGGCAAGCTGAGAAATGTATGGTCTGTATAAAGGCAGGAAAAGTGTTTGGGTTGATTCACAGGTGCTTGCATATTTATCGCTTGATGAATAAACATCAAGTGTGGGCTCCTATAGGAGAATAAACATCACAGATCAAACATGAAAGACAAAACCATCACCTCAGATGGAGCACTGTTTCATGGCGCAGTCCACTGATCATCAAGCGTTGAAGAAACAAGTGATGAGAAATCAAGACAAGATCTGGCATTTGTGACCCAGACTGTCATGACCAACGCTGAGCTGGCTCTGGATTCGGACTCAGAAGCCTATGAGGAGCTTGAGGAGCCAGAGACATGGCTGAGGGGAGAGCAGTAAACTCTGGAAGGCCCCTGCAGGGCAGATGACCCTGGCTATCTGCTCCAGAACTTGCCCCTGAGGAACATGCAGTGGGAGATCCTCCAGAACTGCAGTGGGAGCTCCTCCACCAGAACTTCCCTCTGTGCCACCAGATCCTGGGACAACTAAGTACCAGCCCAGAATTTTGTTCACCAGAAATCACCTCCATTTAGTGGGAGTGGTGGAGGCAGGGGGCTCTTGCCAAGATAGCCCAGCAAAGACGCAATGCCAGACTGGCAGCCTGTGCTCCATCTCCTGGGCCAGATCATGGCAGATGTAATCCTTTCCAGGATTCTGGCCCCAGTTAAGCCTGCCTAGGTAAGTCCCAGATGCTGTTTCCAGAGCAGGTGGAGCTGCTATCTTCTCAGCCTATTTAAACCTTGGGCTGGGAGAGGGAGCTTGATGGATCAGCTGGTCCACTAGGTGTAATCCTAACAGAATGGTCCCTTCTTGCCCCCAGTTCCTAATGATGCTCAAGCTTTGGTATCTAAACTGGAGGGTTCTGCTACTTGTGGAGACCTTCCTGGCCCTGCTTGCAGAATACAGGACACAAACCAGGGAAACATATGAGCAGAAACAGAATGAAGACAGAACAAGAAAAGGATTATAGACACACAGGTTCCGGTGTCCTATTTGTCTGTTTCATGCTCTGTTCTTTGCTATACTAGATAAACAGTTATGGAGATGAAAGGCCAAAACTGATATTTGTTCTTTGATTGGGTTAATTTGAATTAAAATGATAATAAATATTAGGGTGGAAACAGAAGCAAGGGTCAGGGAGAACCTTGTGTTGGTTCAGCATGATCTCATTTCTGCTGGAGTAGCTGAGTTTGTCTATGGGAATGGGAACTCTGTGATGTCGGCTTGCTTCTTGTAACCCAAAATTTGGCAGTGTGGGTTGCTTGATTCCATTAGGCACATTCACTGATCTTCTAGAAATAATTTCGAGGAGCTGAGAGTGTGTTCCTGATTCCTGCCATTTCAGGGTGACCATAGAGGAAAGAAAATAGTATATGAATGATGCCTCACTTCCTCTGGTTAAGCTGATAACAGAGCAGGCACCGAATGGAAATCTTGGCTGTTTAGGCCGACAGCCATCTTAGTCTCAGATCTTTATTAAAGTTGCAGTCCTGTAAACTCAACATATGACTCCTGTGAGAGGGGGTGTTGCAATGTGGTAATCTACACAGATGGTCATTCCATGCTGATTAATGGGGGAAACCATCAGGGTATGCATACATATCTCACAATTTAAAGGGCAATTATATGTGGAAATATTGAACATTTCTCTTGTTAATTTGACAAGGGTCTATTCTGAAAATGTAAGGTTTTGCTTTGCAGGCCATACATAGAGGCTGAGGGGGGACACGATTGCTCTCTTTTAGTATTTGAAGGGCTGTCACTTAGAGGAGGGCAAGGAGCTGTTCCTGTTGGCAGCAGGGGATAGGACTCGCAATAATGGGTTTAAATTATGGGTGGAAAGGTACTGGCTGGATATTAGGATTTTATTTTTACAGTAAGCTTAGTTCAGTAGTGGAATCCGCTGCCTAGGGAGTTGGTGAGCTCCCCCTCACTGACACTTTTTAAGCAGTGGCTGGACGAACACTTGTCGGGGATGCTCTGGGCTGATCCTGAATTGAGCAGGGGGTTGGACTAGCTGGCCTGTATGGACCCTTCCGACACTTATGATTCTACATTCAGGCACATAAGATGACGCAAAACATCTCTATTACCTCAATCCTATATTAGGATGGAACTAGATATGATGACAAATATAGGCTTTCCTTCCAAAAAGTAGCAACCCAGTGTCAAGTTCTCTTTCCCCCTTTTGTAAGAAGCAGGTATGAATCACCATGGTCATTATCATGTATTTCCCATCAAACACATCTAGTGGGAGCCAATATATGTGGACTGGAGGGTGAGGAAATGCACAACATGAAGGGATGGAGATAAGAGGAATGAGAACTTGAAAGAGGTTTGGAAACCAGTCCCATGACTCAGAGAAATGACTGTCTGTGCAATTTTGCCCGCTGATGGCTTGGCATAGCATTGATGTATCTGGTGTCATCTCTGTATTATGCCAGTAAAGCTGCCTGTGCCATGGGGGGCAGAATGCTTTTCTTAATTATGCAAAAGAACGGTGAGAATACTACGCAGCTAAAGCATTCAGAAAATAAAACATATAACATTTTTATTTGGCTCTAGACTCAGCAGATCTAACCCCGTGTGCCTGAGAGGCAGACTTGCTGAGTTACAAGATGCCATTTTATATGTTCGTTTTTGCAGGGGAAATGTACTGTGAGTCCAACAAAAACATTAATTCAGCTGCACTGCATATCTTATATCTTCCTTGCACATATTTTACCTCAACCAGTAACAATATATGGAGCTCAAACGTGAAGAACGAAAAGGGAGGGGGATTCCAAATAACCACAAAGGAACTCTGTTGCTCATTTCTGTAGTTAACTGTTTTTTACTTGGGTGGAAATATAGAAGTTTTGTCAAAAGCCGTTCAGCCAGAATATTAGCATTTAAATTATTTACCCCAAACTCCTAGAGTTGTACTGTATTTACGGATTAGAATGGGGGAAAATGTTTTTTCTTGCATGGCCAGAGCCATTCTCTTCAGGGCAGTGACACAGCTGCTTATGTTGTGATAGCTGTTATCCCAACCGCAGGAAAAAGGCAGAGGAACATCTATTAAATTAAAAGACCGGTATTTCAGAATAATGCCATTGTCCTGGCGGTGGTGATTTTAGAAAGCAATACTGTTTACCTGCATAAGGCTGAGGAAAGGTGGGATGGAATCCTAAACAGAATATCATCATGCATATGCAAAGTATTATATCGGACTGCAGAGTTGTTGAGTTTCATTTCAATAAGAGATCTTAATGATCTGGGGTTCATTTTATAAGTAGTTCCATGAACATACGAAGCTGCCTTATACTGTCAGTCCACTGGTCTATCAAGGTAATTACTATCTACTCCAACTGGCAGTGGCTCTCCAGTAGAGGTCTTCCATATCACCTATCCTGGGCCTTTTAGCTGGAGATGTCGGGGACTGAACCACAGTTTCTCCCATGACCATTTACCATTGAGCCACCACAGTCCATCCTATGACCCCTATTTTGAACTATACAAACAGGCATCCTTGGGAGGTGGTGGGCTCTCCTTCTTTGGAGGTTTTCAAACAGGCTAGATGGCCATCTGTCAGCAATGCTGATTCTGTAAACTTAGGCAGATCATGAGGGGGAGGGCAGGAAGGGTTGCCTCAGTGCTTAGTTCTTGTGGCCCTTTCTTACATGCCCAGGAAAATGCTGATTGCAACTTTGGGGTCAGGAAGCAATTTTTCTCCTGGCCAGTTTGGCTGGAGATCCTGGAGGGTTTTTTGTGATCTTCTGGGCATGGAGTGTGTCACTGGGTGTGTGTCTGGGGGGGAAGGTATTTGTGAATTTCCTGCATTGTGCGGGGGTTGCACTAGATGACCCTGGAGGTCCCTTCCAACTCTATGATTCTATTAAACAGTTCCACACGAAACAAGCTACATAAGGTGTCAATGGGATTTCAAGGAAAGGCTGGACACCACCTGCAGGAGTGCTAAGTACAGAATATTTTGTTGTTGATAGCACTGATGTTCTCATGGAAGTTTAAACACATTCTAGCGTCCTTCAGCTCTTTGACAGAGCCAGTTCTTTGTCCTTGCAGCTTCATTATTCTTCCTCTGAAGCTCTTTTCATGCAACGTGTGAAAGAGTTTTGAGTCACTTATTCTTCTGGAAAAAAACAGTCACGTAACAAACAAGAGAACCGACCCATGTAATGTCTGTACAACTCTAACAGCCCTTTGCACAAACATTTAGTTACATAATTACATTTAGCCTAACTACTCAAATTCCACTTGCATCCTGGCCAAGGCTTTCGCAATGATCACTGCCAACTCAATCTAATCCAATAATGAATTGTTGACTAATGCTCCCCCCTCCCCATAAAGTGCCAAATGGCATGTTCTGTCTTGTTGAAACAGCTAAGTGTCCTGGGTCTTTGTCTAGAAGGTAGGGTGATTAATGTAATTTTTGTATAAAATGACCATTCTTTTTAAAAAAAGGAAATAATGGTCTTGCAGAAGCCAGCACAGTAGAACAGATGCCTTTTTTTGGAAGTGTTTTGTTGTTGTTTTTTGCAAGTACAACATCCATATGGATTTCAGCAGAAGTTCCATAGCTAGTTTACGTCCAGGCTAGGTGTGAAAATTATTTTAACAAGTCCAAAAATAAAAAATTTCATGGGGAAGTCAGTGGAACTGCATAGCAGTCAGCAGAATTATACACCTTTATTTCAAGCTAGCTCCTTTGTCATATACAGCTTTTTAATATGTATCCCTTTCCCCCCCCCCCCCCTCTTTGCCTTGTGCAGCTATTAACACAGTAAATTGAAAAATAAGTGTGAGGGGTAGAGCCAAGGAATCCCTTATATGTTTGTCAGAATTCTGTGTCACAACGGGACTCCCCCAATTGCTTAATCAGCAGCTTCTTAATGTTGCTTTGCGGCTACTGCAGAAAGTTCCCTGCCTCTGGGGAGCAGCTTATTGAGAGGCATGTGGAAGTGGGTTGCAGCTGGAAGTGGGTTGCCACTGGCTACCTCGATTTCCTTCTGTTTGGTCTTTGGAATTAGGTCAAGAGCAAGCCTGAAAGTGGAAGATGTAAGTGGAAAGTGGAAGATCTGTTTCCTGTGTGGACCATCTGACCTACAGCAGCACAGAAAGTATAAAGAGTTGTATGCCCTCAAACCCCAACATTCTATGAGCTGTGAGAAATGGGGGCAAAGATAATTGAACTTGCCCTATACATTTCCAGGGATATTAGTAACCAGGGGTCCGTTGGAGCGGGAGCGCACAGGAGCGCAGCTCCGGGAGTGAGGAGCCCAGGGGGCGGGCACATGACCAAGCCCCGCCCCCTCCTCAGCTTCCCTGAGCAGTGCAGAGGCGCAGCACCCCGGGGAAAGCCCTGCTAGGGTCTTCATTGTTTTTAATGTTTTGTTTTAATATTGATAATTTTATCATTGTTCCTTTTATGACTGTGTGCTGCTTTTCCAGAGACTTGCTCAAGGTGGCATATAAATTTTCTAAGTATACCATTTTTTATCTGGGCACATGGCACATAAGTACTGGAGAAATTTTTACCAACCCTTCAGCAGCTTCCACCCCATCAGTTTGGTGTAGTGGTCAGGAGTTGGACTCTAATCTGGGAGAACCGGGTTTGATTCCCCACTCCTCCACATGCAGCTGCTGGTGTGACCTTGGGCCAGTCACAAGTTCTCTCAGAGCTGTTCTCTCATGAGCAGTTCTCAAAAGACCTCTCTCAGCACCACCTACCTTACAGGGTGTCTTGTTGTGGGGAGGGGAAGGGAAAGGGATGGGTGTTGCACATGTCCTGGGTATCTCAAGTCTACTTGAAACCTGGTGGTTTCAAGGGAGCAGGAAGAGAATGACGGTGTGTTCTTTACGCTTATTTTTATTGCACAAAGTATTGGATGGGGAAGGGAATGGAGGAAGAGCAGGTCAGTTTCACTCACCTGTGGAGTGGAGCCTGAGGGGTGGGTGCTGCCTTCTGACACACTTCTGGTATGTTAGGGGGTGTGGCATATGCAAATGAGTTATGCTAATGAGCTCCTGCACCTCTTTTTCTATGAAATGACCCCTGTTAGTAACGATACTACATATAAAGCCCTCATGATCTTCCATAATCTGATGCTTTCAGGATTCATTTAGGAATCTTAACGCTACAAACTTTGATGGTCATAGGATGCAATCCAAACCAAACAAACTGGTGCAGGGTAATATGTATAGAACACTTGGTTATGATGGATTTATGTCTTCTAAATTGATGAAGAAAATACTTTACAAAATAAATTAATTGTTAAGAGCCTTGGCAGTAAGGAAGTTGAGTGAGTGAGCAGCAAGCAAACAGAATCATCTGAAGAGATGTTTAGCCAATAGCTGATGCCCATGAGTGGGGAATAGGAGGAGCATTAGGAGAAAATGGAAAGGGGGGGAAATTGTACTAAAACTGTAGTTGGGCCCCATCAAGATGGCTGTAGTTCAGTGGCAGAGCATCTGCTTTACATGCAGAAGTCCCCAGGTTCACTCTCCATCATCTTCAAGTAAAAGCATCAGGTAGTACGTAATTTGAAAAACTGAGATCCTGGATACCGGCTGATAGTCAGAATAGACAATACTAACATTAATAGATCAGTGATCATTCTTACTAAGAACTTATACTCTTCTAGGTGGATTAGTTGACTTTCAGTGTGGCTGTCATTTGATTGTACTCACAGTCAGGGTAGTTAAAGCATGACTAAAAGGTGATTCTCCTCCCCCTTTAAATTACCCTTAAAGTGTTGCCTTTAAATCCACGTTGGACTGGGAATATGGTATGTGGCTGTCACTTTGAAACCAGTAACAAATAGGAAATGAATTCTCCTTTTTGTTGCAGAAATTAGAACATGTTAGCATATTATTTCCCACTTAATTTTTAGTGTTTGATTCAGCTCTCAGTATGCAGAAGTGTGGAATACTATAAGCTTCCTTTCCCCCCATGTTTCAGAATATAGCTATTTATGCCCATTTCAAGTCGCACCTTTTTTGTGTGAAATGGGAGTTCTGCTCCATGTTGATGATCATATCTTACAGGAAAGTCATTTAGAGCATGCAAGAAAGAAACCATGTTTAAATAATTGTTTCTGCAAATCAAGTGACAATTCTATAAATGTTGAAACGTTCCTTAAACTAGCCTAGTCTTCAGCTGCTTCAGGAAGCAACTTTGATGCAGAAGGGGACTATGCAGATGAGGGTCAAATGCCTCAGGGAAACCCCAGGTCATACACAGATCCCATGGTGGCCCAAGGTATCTTCTGATGACTTCATAAGCCCTCCAGAGAGCAAGAATTGTTGCCTGCCCATGAGGCTCAGGGTTCAGACTTTTCAGATGAGGAAACAATCCATTGCTCTGCAAAGGGGTTCACTATCCCTTATGCCCCTTTATGCCCAGTAAACTTTTGTAAAACAAGACAGAATGTGTACCTAGAATGCATGACTCCAAGCCAGGTCTCCTGCTAACTGTCAGCTAAGGGGGCAATCAGTTTATATCATGCTTAGATGAGGTCAGGCTGTTCCTGAAACACTGTCCTTTGGATATGAACCTTTGGTGCTCTTCCAGCTGCTGTAGAACAACAGCCAGTACCTGCCACTTGCCCCTCACTCCTGGATGACTTCTGTTTAACATAAGAAAAAGAACATAAGAGAAGCCAATGTTGGATCAGGCCAGTGGCCCATCCAGTCCAACACTCTGTCACATAGTGGCCAAAAACACCAGGTGCCCTCAGAAGGTCTAGCAGAGGGGGCAGGATACTAGAAGCCCTCCCACTGTTGCCCCCCCCCCCCAAGCACCAAGAATACAGAGCATCACTTGCCCCCAGACTGAGAGTTCCTATCTATACTTTGTGGCTAATAGCCACTGATGGACCTCTGCTCCATATGTTTATCTAATCCCCTCTTGAAGCCGTCCATGCTTGTAGCCGCTACCACCTCCTGTGGCAGTGATTTCCACATGTTAATCACTCTTTGGGTGAAGAAGTACTTCCTTTTATCTGTTCTAACCCGACTGCTCAGCAATTTCATGGAGTGCCCATGAGTTCTTGTATTGTGAGAAAGGGAGAAAAGTACTTCTTTCTCTACCTGCTCTATCCAGGGGTCATTTCGTAGAAAAAGAGGTGCAGGAGCTCATTAGCATAACTCATTAGCATAACTTATTTGCATATGCTACACCACCTGACATCACCAGAAGTATGTCAGAAGGCGAGAGAGAGAGAGAGAGAGAGAGAAAGAGAGAGAGAGAGAAAGAAAGAAAAGAAAAGAAAAGAAAAGAAAAGAAAAGAAAAATCCGGCAGAGAGGGGACAGCTACTAATCCAAGCCTCAGAAGCTGGCAGAGAGGGGTCAGCTACTAATCCAAGCCTCAGAAATGCCACTATTCTGGGAGGATAGCTTCAGTGGTGGCTGAAGCCTTCAGAAGGCTGGTCAGAGGAACAAGGACCTTTCCAGGGGACGGGTGATTTTGCTGCAGCCATGACACAAGCAGGCATTCTCCCGCGCGGGAGGGGGGTTGGCACCAATTCCCAGAGCTGAGTTCCCCCAAGCTCCTGCTCAAAATGACCCCTGGCTCTATCCCAGGGGTGGCCAACCTGTGGCTCGGGAGCCACATGCGGCTCTTTCACACATATTGTGCGGCTGGGGAAGCAAAGGGGAGGCATGCTTTTTCTCTCTTTCTCCCTCCCTTCCTTCCCTCCTCCCTCCCATCTATTTGCTTTCCTAGTTTCTCTCTCTCTCTTTCTTATAACTGGTTTTCCTCGTTTGTTTTTATTTTTGGCAGTCCCATTTAACGTTAATAAAAAGCAAATTTGCATATTTTAAAAAATAAAAACGTGTGTGTGATATTTGTTCCTGTCTTGCGGCTCTCAGACATATCTATGTGGCTCTTACGTTTATTCTATGTGGCTCTTACGTTAAGCAAGGTTGGCCACCCCTGCTCTATCCCATGCATAATCTTATAAACCTCGATCATGTCACCCCTCAGCTATTGTTTCTCTAAGCTAAAGAGCCCCAAGCGCTTTAACCTTTCTTCATAGGGAAAGCGTTCCAACCCTTTTATCATTCTAGTTGCCCTTTTCTGCACTTTTTCCAATGCTATAATATCTTTTTTGAGGTATGGCGACCAGAACTGTACACAGTACTCCAAATGAGGTTGCACCATAGATTTATACAGGGGCATTATGATACTGGCTGATTTGTTTTCCATTCCTTTCCTAATAACCCCCAGCATAGCGTTGGCCTTTTTCATTGCAGTCGCACACTGTCTCAACATTTTCATTGAATTATCTACTACGACTCCAAGATCTCTCTCTTGGTCAGTCTCCGCCAGTTCGGACCCCATTGTGTATTTATAGTTAGGATTTTTGACTCCAATGTGCATCACTTTGCACTTGGCCACATTAAACCCCATTTGCCACGTTGATGCCCACTCGCCCATCCTCGACAGATCCCTTTGGAGTGCCTCACAATCTTCCCTGGTTCTCACCATTCTGAACAACTTCGTGTCATCTGCAAATTTAGCCACTTCACTGCTTAAGATTCTACAGACTGACTGACAGCATGACTGAAACAGGCCTTTGTAACAGGAGTGCATGCCCAAAGTGTAGTAGTTGGAGTGTCAGACTAGGATTTGGGACAGCCAAGTTCAAGCTACCGCTCTGCTATGGAAGCTTGCTGGGTGACCTTGGGCCAGTCCCACCCTCTCAGCCTAAACTATCTCATTGTGTTGTGAGGATGAAATTGATGAGAATGATGGAAGCCATTTTGGGTCCCCATTGGAAAGATTGGCAAGAGAGGTGTAAATGAAGTGAGTGAATGAATAAGTACCTTTGCTCAAAGACAAGGAGTTAACTGTTAGATTTAGCTAAGAACACTGCTATAGTTACTGATTATTAAAGGCTAAGTACAACAAATGTTCTTAAAAATAGTACTATTTCTTTGGCAACTTAATCTTGAAGATGTATAAGAGTTGGCCTTTAAATCTTGCCTAGGATGTCCCCACCCCAGGTCTTTGTATGGCCCAGCTAATGAACACATGACAGAGGACTCTTTTTCACATTTCCCTGAGCACAATTTTACAAAAAGGAGTAATTTATATACCAAGTATATTAGAAGAGTGCATATATTTGAAACCAGTAACAAATAGGAAATGAATTCTTTTTTTAAAGAAATAGCTCATTAGAGCATGTTAGCATATTATTTCCCACTCGTAATTTTTAGTGTTTGATTCAGCTCTCAGTATGCAGAAGTGTGGAAGCCTATAAGCTTTGTGTAATCCACTGCTAAATGACTCACAGGATTACTTTGAATTACAGTACAAAAACATAATATCTTTTATTCGTAAACCCAAGTCCAAAAATAGCTTGTGAACAATGCAATAGAGAGAAACTTTAATAATGAATGGAAGTGGGTTTTATTTCCCTGCAAAGTGTTCATATAGCCCACATGATTAAAGGTGCAAAATTACCCTACACTAGACATTCTTTCCAAATTTATGGGAACCAGAAACACACCTTTGTATCTTCCAACCCAGCTTTTCATCTCACGAATAGACTCTGGTTCCCATCTCACTTACAGCTGATTTGCACAGCTATAACTCCAAAATTAACCCCACTGAAGTCATCGATGTATTCAGAGTCAAGCCAAATGTACTCTGAAATTCCATTTGGTGGTTTTGTAATGAGGAAAACATTGCAGCCCGGAGCAGGAAAAATGGGCTTCTATAATGCTTTGTTGTATAGCAGCAAAAGGAAACTATGAACATGGTGGGAAGTAATTTAATGTTTTGACCTCTCTTGATTACCTTCTGAAGTGCTTCCATGTGCTCCAAGAGCTCATCTGTGACCCTGTGCACTGTGTGATTTGAATGCTATAATCTGTTTCCATTATTCTTCCACATCCTTAATCCCTTCCCTTATTGAAGTGCACAATCTTTCCCACACTCAGCCAAACAGATTAAAAAGATGGGGGAGAGATCTGGTCAGCTTCTGTCAAATTTTGCAAGAACAGCCAGCACGTTATTCAGAAAATCAAGAAGCATTCTTTGGCTGCGCAGCCAGAAGAGGAGGAAGACAACTGCATATCAAAGTTGGATTTCTCTCATACTAGACTCCAGCAGAACTGATTCTGCTGGATATAACAGAATGAATCAGTTCAGATTTACTTGAACATGTCAAAATGTCCCTAAAATGAGATGCGTTTCCCATTAACAAAAGGACTAAATCCAGCAGGGGAAGCAGGCTTTGTATCTACTATATTTTATCATCTGGTGCTTTGTACTTGATGTATGAAGAACAGCATGCAGAGAATGACCTTGAGCAGCCGATTTTATATCATAGGCTGGTTGGATCATACAGGTCACTCACCTGCAAAGGATTATGTGGGGTATTTGTTGAAGGAAGCCTCCAGGAATGAAGCTGCCAACGCTGAAGAAAAAAAGAAAACCTCTTACTGATGTTTTACTGGAGAGATTTTCCATTAAGTTGAAGCAGGGCATGAAGTGAGCACATGTGCAGTATCTATGACTTTAAAGTTTGCAGTGCAGTCCTATCCACATTGATTACAGTGGGCTGGAGTAACTCTATGTAGCACCGTACTGTTAGAGATTAACTTCCCACATTATGCAATTGTTGCTATGGACAGTGTATAGTGATTTTCATATATATATATATATATATATATATATATATATATATATATATATATATATATATATATTGTTTATTATTGTTGCTACTGAATAGTTTTATCTCATTGTTCCAAGGAAAACCACCTTTCCTTGGAATGGCAGGGAATAAAAATTGCAAAATAAATAAATAAGGTGAGAGCTTCTGGTGTTAAATTGAATTATAGCCGCTCTCCCTAATTGTACAATAAATTCTGCAGCTGGCAGGTTTAGAAAAGCCAAACCAAGTTATGTAAATAAAAATTATTTTGATTGATCTGACAGTTGAAGTCACTGGACATGATCCAACCAAATTTAAGTACCTTCAAGTCCTGTTAATTTCAGTAGGGGAGCTGGTCACACAGGGATCTGTTGCCCTCTGACATCAGCAGGCTTTACAATGCCACCCTTTGAATGTTTACACAGAAATAAATCCCAATTTGTTCCATGGGGATTATTTCCAAATAAGTGTGCAGTCTAAAAAAGTGTTTAGTTTGGACTGGATTGTTCACTTTCTAATGACTGCCTGAAATGTACCCTTAAAAACTAGTGTGGTAAATTGACTAGAATGCTGAGCTTTCATTGGGGCATTTGGGCTTGGATCTGAACTCATATACGAAGCTTATTTAATGATCTTGGACCACTTACCATCCTCTCAGCACAACCCACCTCACAGAGTTTTGTGACAATAAAAGGCAGTGGTCACACCTGAGCTCCTTGATAGATGCTTGGGATAAAACTATAATTAACAATAAAAGTATATTTTCATTTTCAGATCTAGAAGCATAAAACTAACTCGCCATGTTCCAAAGTGTCTTACTTCAACTCAAAATGTTCTGTTCAGATTAATGTCTTGAAACACAAAGATAATGGAGAAGATTTCATTAGATTCTTATCGACTATATATGGTTTTGCAGTTTAAGTACGATAGCTATACTTTGGTGCTACTGAAGGAACTCATTTAAAAAGATGCAACAGTATTAAAAAAGAAGCTCTTTCTACGTGGAAGAGAATTCTCTTTGAATTCTGTTCCATTTCAAGTGATTACGAGTTTTGTGAATAATAGGAATTTTGCTGCAGGATTTTGGGAGTCACAAGGTCAGCAAGACTCTAATCATCAGCTTTTCATTAGTGCCCCCATGTTCTCACTCATGGTGAAGCAGATGTCTTATCTGCACAGAGAATTATAGCAGAAAAATGTAGACACATTCCAAATACTGGGGGGGTGGGGGGACTGTTTTATATTTCAGCAGCTACTTCAACTCTGGAGACTAAAATAAAATGGAACTATTGTCCCAGGATTCTGTAGAACTATGAAGTTTGGTAGATTTCCAGGCCATCTTTCACTTATCTGAAAACTTACTAATACAAGCCTGACTTTTAGAAAGAAGAGATATTATCTCTGTAAGTCACTCAAAAGCTTGGCTGCTGCCTCACTGAACTCCTACAAAAGGATTGTACAGGTGAGGCAGAAAGTGATAGAACTACATGGAAAGATGTTCTGCACAGCCATCTTGCCATCTTCATATGATAGTGCCCATATAGGCCTTTTTAAAAAGCCTTTGTTTCCATTACAAAGGAAACTCTGAATCAGGATTGTTCTCAATGATCCTCCACCATTAAGGGTGCTCAGTGCTCCTAATGTCCAAGTCTGATCAGCCGCCAGAAGTGCTAGAAGATCTGCTGGTTTGTGAAAACTACCTGGTGCAAATAAACAGAGGTGGCGGGGGAATGTGATGGGTTCTTGCTCCGGTTTTGCTGTTCTCCTTCTTTGGCTTTTGTAATGTTGTGTATTGAGCCTGAATTTACCTGCAAAAGGACTTATCTTGGGACGCATAACAATAGATTGCTAGGATCCTAGAATGGGCCAGTAGGGAGACAAGGATCCTAGAGGAAACCAACTGGGAAGCAATAGAGTGTAAATAGCCTATTGTTGGGAGTGGAGTGTGTTTGGGGTGTAATCCTTTTCAGGCATAAATACTGGGCTTCGGCCAGGGTTCTTCTTTTCTCCTTGCCGTAATCACTAATAAACTATGAGCTGATCATTCTACGTGTCTAAACCCAGTACATTTCACCATCAGTCTACTGTGGGGTTTATATAATTCAGTGTTCATACACAGTAAGGCTTTTGATAAAGTTCCACATAATATTTTTGTTGACAAATTGGTAAAATGTGGTTTAGATCCTATGACTGTTAGGTGGATCTGTAAAGAGTGCTTGTGAATGGTTCCTCATCCTCTTGGAGAGGAGTGGCAAGTGGAGTGCCTCAGAGGTCTTGGGACCTGTTTTGTTCAACATATTTCATGTAATTCATCCAAAGCTCTCACAATGGGACAGGGAGGGCAATAAAAAAAATCTAAAACATTTCCATCCTGGCATCACTATATTTCGTATAGGGATGCAGAGTCAGAAATTGACTAAATAAGAGCAGACCTGAATATAGTAAATCAGTAAATGAATCAGAACAGATTGATTTGTGGCATTCATGGCCTGTCAGAAGCCTTCCAGTGTGAGGGTGATTCTGGCATCTCACTGCCTGCTTTCATTTTCACAGGCCATGCAAGCATGGAGCACGGGGGACACATCAGAATGGTCTCTGACATGGATGTCATACAACCAGAACAGTTAGCTGATCTTCCATCTGGGTGATTTATAATTTTAAAACAGTTAAAATACAATCAGCATAAAATTATCACAATAATAATCATATAGAGGATGGTGTGGAATTGTTTTCTGTTGCCCCGGAAGGTCAGACTGGAACCAATGGGTTGAAATTAAATCAGAAGAGTTTCCGGCTAAACATTAGGAAGAACTTCCTGACAGAGCGGTTCCTCAGTGGAACAGGCTTCCTCAGGAAATGGTGGGCTCTCCTTCTTTGGAGGTTTTCAAACAGAGGCTAGATGGCCTTCTGACAACAATGCTGATTCTGTGAACTTAGGCAGATCATGAGAGGGTGGGCGGGAAAGGTTGCCTCAGTGCTTAGTTCTTGTGGACCTTTCTTACATGCCCAGGGAAATGCTGATTGCCACTTTGGGCCACTTTGGCCAGAAATCCTGAAGGTTTTTGGTCATCTTCTGGGCATGGAACAGTGTCACTGTGGGTGTGGAGGGAGAGGTATTTGTGAATTTCCTGCATTGTGCAGGGGGTTGGACTAGATGACCCTGGAAATGCCTTCCAACTCTATGATTCTATGATTCTAATGCAATAAATTAACAGTCCAGATGGTGATATAGACCCCTTTTGCCAGCTACAGTGCTGTCCATGCAGCAGGGCAGGGAAGGGCAGGTGGAGGTCATAGGAAAAAAGCAGAAAGAGGGTGCCAGTCTTAACTGTTGCTGTCCTCAACTAAAAGCCTGGCAGAACATCTCCGCCTTGCAGACCCTGCGGAATTGCATCAGATCCCGCAGGGCCCTGATGTTGTTTAATAGAGAGTTCCACCAGGTCAGGGCCAGGACCAAAAAGGCTGTGGCCCTAGTCAAGAACAGCAGGACTTTCAGTGGGTAGGTACGAACAAAGCAAAGGAGCAGAGGCAGAAGCTCTTCTCTGTGGCAATGGACAACTCACCTGTGTTACAGATTGGTGGTAGGACACCTGAGGAAGCTCCAGCTCACAACAGGAAGATGAACGAGCACATATGAACACACACATGCACACAGACCTCTCTGTGTGAGAGAACTGCTGATTTAGTATCTGTGATTTCTCACATATCGTTTTTTTCTGTTTAAAAGCACTGCAGCATCAGAAAGACCAAATATACATTCAGGGCAGGGTCTATTTTCTTTTTTTTTAAAAACCCTGCTGCTTCTCCCACTTCACCCAGCTGCACTCCCTTGTTTGAAACGTATTTTCTCATGGCCAGGCTCTGATATGGGAAGTCAGTTGGCTGAGGTAAATTAAATTGCTGAAAGGAATGGAGTACAACGAGGGTGAGGCAGAGGAGTGGGGCAAGGCTTATGTCTCTTCACTTATGTACTCCAGGTTTCTTCACCCACAGAGACTGTTCACAGAATTCCAGGAAAGGAGGGATAATGCTCCATTTATTTATTTATTTGACTTATACCCTGCCCTCCCCACAAGCGGGCTCAGGGCAGCTCCATCATTTCAGCCCTGGAATTCTTTACTCACTGTGCAAGCATGCAATTTAACTGCCTATAGAATGGGGACATTTTCTCTGATCTCTGACTGAGAAGGAAGACTGCATTGGGTGAGGAATGCAGTTCTCAATAATTTCATCTCAATTGGATGGGGGCGGGAAGAGATGTTACACCCAGAAATCCATTTCCCATTCAAGCCATTTCCTGATATGATCAGCTGAAGTCTGATTCCAAAGGAACTGGCTCAAGTTTTAAAAGAACACAATTCAATAATCTGACTCCATTTCTTTAGACATCCCTGATTTTTTTTTAGCAACATCCCTTGCCTTACCCCAGGGGTGGCCAAACTGGGGCTCAGGAGCCACATGCGGCTCTCTCACACATATTGTACAGCTCCCAGCTGGGCGGCTGGGGAAGCCAAGAGGAGGCATGGCGCCCTAATCAGTCTTCCCTTCCCCAGCCAGTGTTCCCCTTTCTGGGTAGGCTTGAGGCAGGGGGGAGCAGAGAAAGAAAGCAACTTTAACTTTAAATGTGTTCTCAAAGCCCCCCCTCCAGCCAGTTCAGTTTCTTTTTATACTCTTATCCATTACTTTTGTTGGAAGAAGAAGAAGAAAAAAAACAGTGGCAAAGAGCATCAGACCTTAGTCTGTAATGGTTGCCCTGCCACTATTTCTTTGTTTGTGAGTAAAATACGCAATGTCTGATGCCATAAGCCCAAATACAGGAGGGCTGTCCTGATTTCTTTACAGTACTGACAGTGGTGAATGTAGCAGTGATGTAATCAGACAAGAGAGAGGGCTACATTTCCCCATGTCAATTAATTTTGGTTCCCTTTACAGAACAAACAAGCTTAGTGAGCTTTATTGTCACCAATCTCAATTAGGTTTACGCTAATGCATTTGGAGGCACTGAATGCAGGGATGAAAGGACAAATAGACTTGGGTACCATGCCACATCATCACTTTGGAGCGGAGTATGTTTATAAGCTGATCTATCAGTGGCTTAAGCTGAAGTGCCTGGATATAAGCTTTTTTTAGCCCCACTAATTTTAGTGGACCTTCATATGGCAATCCTCCTAGTTAATGGGGCACTGCATCAGGGATAGCACATATTCCTGCATTGCCACAAGAGGCCATGTTACTTCAGAGTCATGATTCTGGTTAATACAGAGCAGGAGAACACACTGGTTTCCGTGTAGCCGTCGCCAAAAGCAGCCGCCTGTATATTCATATCCTCATTCTCCTCTAATGTTTATTTAGTAAGACAAAGCACATTACATGGTGTCATCATGTTGCAACTTTCCACTCGCAGCTCCACTTCACTGGCCGCCACTTGCGAGGCTGGGGAAATTCCAGACACAGTGATGTCATCCCATGTGTTTCCCTTACCAATGGGGCCATCCTAAGCAGAGTGACACCCTTCTGAGTTCACTGGGGTCCATGGGTTTAGGAGGGGTGCAACTCTGCTTAGGACTGCACTGTTAATGTTAAGGGCTGCTGGTTTTTGGCAATGGTTGCAGGCAGACATTATGTAGCGTTCCAGGCAAAGACTTGAAAATCACTGAGAGGAGAGAAGAAGAAAAAATACCATCCGTGAAAGTGAGTGTAGAAAAAGGAGAGATAACCCAAACACCAGGAAACTTAGGAAAATATAGTCCTAAGCCTAAGAAACAAGGATCTGTGGGCACAGAGCGAAACTGGATTGTTGAATCTGTTTTGGAGGCTGCTATTAGGAACTGCCTAGGAATCTGTCATTACATAAACAAATGGGGCTGGACTGATTTTCTCACTAGCAATACATGTGTTTCTGTATAAAGCTTTATATATATATATATATAAAACTTGCACCTATCTTTTCCCCCATAGTCTTCCCCCCCCCCTTAACATTTGTGAATATACTTGTGTAACTTTTATTTTGCTACTGTAGACAAAGACTCCAGCTCATCCAAGTGAGCTTCTATACCCACTGGAGTAATTTAATTATTCAGGTTCAAATAGCTCCTAAGCCACAGTGCATGTAAAGAAGAAAGGGAAAGAGGATAGTGTTAATAAACCCAGTTTTACTGTGTTAAAATAGCTATGGAAAACATCCTGACATTCCTCACGGAATCCTTATATGGTCCAGTATTGTAGGCTCTTTTCCTATTTGAAAAAAAATAGAATGGTTCCCATTGCTGTTGTGCATGAGGTGGGATCTGGGAGAACAGTTTCAGTGGAATGTATTTGGCCATCTGGAGACTTTCCCCATTTCCCCCTCCTGCTACTCCTGAGGTCATGAGACCTTCAGGAACATCAGCTGGGGCAAACAGGGAATTCTGCAGTGGGAGTGAAAATTGCTGCCCCCTGTTCCAAAGACTTAAGCACTTTGTGGTTGGACACATGCCAGTATATAGAGTGTATAGCAAACAAATACCAGATAGGCAGTGGTGGCCCAATATCTCCAGAAGATACAGCATAGCTCCAGCATAGCTCCTCTCCAACTGAGGGGTTTCTTTTCAACTGTGTCCTCCCCCCCTCCCCCCAAACTAGTGCTGTCACTTGAATCTAGGTTTCAGGAATGTCCTATCAGACATTGCCAATGAACATTACATGTTTTCCTGGTAAATTTCACTTTTGTTTTTGCGGGCGGGTAGACTCATAGTATGGGATGATTGCAGCATATCTCAGAAAGCTGTGTCAGAAGTTTTAGACTGGACATTACAGGATTTTCGAAGAAATGACTATGAGTCACTGGAGTTTTGGTAACTGTGGGGCAACATTGTGCTGGAAGCAGTCTGAATGCAGATTCCTATAAAACAAATGCAGAAACAAGATGATGCCCCAACACTAACTGGAAATGAAAGTGGGAGGGAAAGCAGAATGGAAAAATAGGATGCACTCAGAAACTGAGGCAAAATACGGGTGCAGAAAGGGCCACTTGTAGTAGCTGGGGCTTCCAACAGACACTTCCTGGAGACTGTTATTCTGTGAGGAATGAAAATGGATGAATTGCTAAGGGTGCCAACTCTGGGTTGGGAAATTCCTGGGAATTTAGGGAGTGGATCCTGGGGAGGGCCAGATTCGGAGAGGGGGACATCAGTGGGATATAATTTCATAGAGTGCGTCTACCCTCCAAAGCAGCCATTTTCTCCAGGGGAACTAATCTCTGTAATTTGGAGATCTGTTTTAATTCCAGGAAATCTCCAGCCCCAACCTGGAGGCTGGCAACCCTACTTGTAGGCCTGGATTAAATGGTTTTTAAAAAGCAGGCAACCCCCCAGGTGATGAACTGTGCCAATGCTCCCTCTAAGCTATGGAGTCTTATGAGCAAAAATTCTGCTTTGTGAGCTACTGGCATTAAAGTTGTGAGCAAGCAATTTGGCTTCTGTATAAATTAGTTTGCTCTGGAGTCATCCTTCCTGAGCTCAGGCAAAAATGTGTGAGCCAGAGGCTAAAAAACCATGAGCTAGCTCACACTAACTCAGCTTAGAGGGAACACTGAGTGGTACTACTTCATAATCAAGGTTTCTTAGGAGGTGACTTACTCAAAGTTTGGCAGTAGGGCAAAATATAATTATATTAATCAGAATTTGAAAGTGATAATGGTCATGGCTGCAAATACTCATATTTGCCATTTTATTCTCCACTGGCTGCATAAAAAAAAGATTGGAGGTAGGAATGGCTGTTGTGTTTTTGAGTACCTGTTTTCTTACAGATTTTATTATGTCTCTTCAAAGAGAGCCACATAGCACAGTTTGTTTCATCTGCATAGTTTCCTGTCTTCCTAGCATTTGAATATCCAGATAGGAAATTAAATCTCTCAGGAAAAAGAGAGTACAAAGCAAGATTAATTATAGGAGAACACTTGCCGTGAGAATGGGAGAATTGTGCTGCCACTGCTGGATATTGATATGATTGGAAAGAAGACTTATTGGAGGCTGGTTTTTTTTTCACAGACTGTCTTTTCCTTTCCAAGGTTTCCTTTTAAGATCAGAGGCAATACTTCTTCAAAGGAGGTTCTCAAAAGTACCAGCGTTCTCTATGAGGGTCATCATAAACTATTCCCCCTTTATCAGGTCTAACACTCTCCTGCCAGACAATGCCAGTACTGGGAGCATAATGAGGGGAACCAGGCGTTTGATATAGATTTCATATAGAAGTTGAAGGCTTCAGATCAGGTGATGTTATGTTCCTTAAAGGAGTTTGAAGGCAGCCATCTTGCCACTCACCGGTATTATGCTTGACATCAATGCCCACAGACTGACAGCAAGATTCATAAATACTATGAGCCCTGGTTGTAGTTCTGCAAAGAGACCCTTCTCCATCTTTACAGAGACTGATTTCAACAGAGTAATCCTATGCAATGCAAATCAGTGGGCAAGACAGAAGAAGAAGAAGAGGAAGAAGAAGAGAAAGAGGAGATTGGATTTATGCCCTGCCCTTCATGACCTGAAGGAGTCTCAGAGAGGCTTACAAACTCCTTTTCCTTCCCCCACAACAGACACCCTGTGAGGTAGGTGGGGCTGAGAGAGGTCTCTCGAGGACTGCCCTTGTGAGAACAGCTCTGAAAGAACTTATGACTGACCCAAGGTCACACCAGCAGCTGCATGTGGAGGAGTGGGGAATCAAACCTGGCTCTCCCAGATTAGGGGATATGCTCTTAACCACTACACCAAATGACTGGAGTAACTCTGCGTAGTATCGCACTATTAGTTGCCTGTCCTGATCACACTGTACCATTTCTCAGATACAGGTTATGGGTCCCTGTCACCGCAGCCACCCCTTCCAGGGTAAACTGTGGGGTTCATAGAGGTCACAGCACAAAAATTTACAAAACACTTGAGAAAGCCTACCGCCTCCAAAAGTGTAAGGTAGTACTGCCACCAGGTTCTCTCAGAATAACCCCACCAGCATGGGAATAGAGAACCACACTTCCCAGCCTCTCAGGGTGTCACTAAAACAAGTTACTCAGTAGCAATGTGGTCTGATCCAAGGCAAAATAGATTTAGGCTTTACGGTTGCAAGAATTCAAAGAGAGTCTCAAAGTAAAAATATATATTATTTATTTGTGTGCAAATATTGCTTTAAACAAGACAAGACTTGAAGGAGGGATAAAACAAAAAAACTTATGCTTTATAGCCTAACTAAACATTTAAGAAACAAGTTACCTTCACAGGTTCAGACAAGACAGAGGTCCACACAGTTGTAATCCATAAATCAGAGAGAGACCTGTCCAGGCCTAGTCACCAAGTATCATTGTGACTAACTCGCCCACTTGACCACTCCGGTCTGAGTAGACAACAGCTAGCCCTATGTTCCATTAAACAAGGCACTTTATAGAAAAATGGCCTCTGAAAGAGCCATGGCCAGTGACCAATCAGAGGGCATTTCAATGATGTAATTCTTTCTCTGTTGCTAAGCTAATTAACATCCCATAATTGTAAGAGCGAAACTTATTTCTGCAGCTAACAAGCTCGATCTCACAACCAGGTGCACTTTGGTGGTAGTTGAATCGGAATGTGCCTAACGAGCTTCTAAGATAAGAGCAAGAAAGCTCAGAAGGAGGCAAGTGGGAGACAAGGTTATTTTGCCCCACTGTTATCTCTCTTCTCTGTCTCTAGGGAAAGTTTTAGAACCAAAGTGGCTTTTTGAAACAGGCTTTCAAACTTTGGTTCGGACCTGTTTTGAAAAGAAAATGGCTTTTCTTTACAGTCCCGTCTTCATCTATCACCAATGACCAGGGTCTTAGGAGTCCCTTAATATTTATGTTGTGCTTTCACATATGCAAATTTTATTTTAGTCTATTCTGATTCATAGCTGCACCAGAAGCCACTCATGATATTCTCTGACACTTCAGGACTGGTTTATCAGGAGGTGTGAAGAATGCTATTGAATACTTGAGGGACCTGCATACCTGAGGGACCGCCTTTCCCCATACGTTCCCCAGAGAGCCCTGAGATTGGGGACCCAGAATCGGCTGGTCCTCCCAAACATCAAGGAGGTCAGGCTGGTAACAACGAGGGCTAGGGCATTCTCGGTGGCAGCTCCACTCTGATGGAACGAGTTCCAGGAGGAGATCAGGGCCCTGTGGGACCTATTACAGTTCCACAGGGTCTGTAAGATGGAGCTCTTCTGCCAGGCCTTTGGAGCTGCCACCACTACCATCACTACTGTCACTGTCACCTCTGACAACTGACAGTCATGACAAATGAGCCCAACCTCTCTGGGTCCCCCCCCTCTTGCTATGCCCACCTTCTCATCTAACTGTAGCCCGAACCGAGCACCGCGCCCATCTGACGGGAACTAAGTAGCTGACTACTCTGAGAAACTAATGCCAGCACTTGTTATGTGAAATGTATGGTTTGAAATTTTGTACTGTTTATTGTATTTAATATGGTTGTAAGCCGCCCTGAGCTGGCTTTGCTGGAAGGGTGAGGTAAAAGTTTAACAAACAAACAAACAAACAAACAAACAAATAAATAAGAATCTGAGAAGTCAATCCACATAGATGCTCCCCTGTTGTATTCCAATTCAGATTAACCCCAACTATGTGCAGCTGCAGATAGCTGCCAAAATGATATTGCAAATGATATGGATTGGCTGGAGATCTTGGAGGTTTTCTGTCATTTTTTGGGTGTGGAACAGGGGTGTGTGTGTGTGTGTGTGGAGGGGGGAGGTACTTGTGAATTTCCTGCTTTGTACAGTGGGTTGGACTAGATGACTCTGGAGGTCCCTTCCAACTCTATGAAGCTATGATTCCCATTAAAATCCTAATAACAGTGCAGGCTGGGAGTAGTGGAAACAGATGGGTCAAGTTATAAATTTAAATTGGGGCAGTTCACACGTGCAACTTCCCTTTAATAAAAGATGGAAGTTGTGATATTTGTTACATCTGTTTTGGCTCTGATGAAATGTTGTTTTCTCTTCCCAGCAAACCCTGGGGAACTCTTAGTCCCAAGAGGAGCAGCTAAAAAGTTCTAAGCCAATGTTAAGGACCCTCACCAAGCAACAGTTCCTGGGATCCTCTGGAGGAAGCCATGACAGTTAGACTGGTACACCACCACTAGATGTTTGTCATGTCCCATCTAAACCACAATGGAACAACAGAAAGGACTGTGATTGTTGTTGCCAATGTATGTCACCTGGTTTTGTGATGCTAATCTTCAAAATAGCCCCCTTTCCAGAAAAAAAAAACACCTTTTATTTGTTTGGTAGATTAGTTCTGAGGGTTACTTTGCCAACCAATCAAGAATACCATTGTTTTAAAGGACATAATGCCAAGGGCTATAGCAAATGCTATATAGTATATAGGACAAAGACGTTCAGTTATAGTGACATGCTCAAAATTATATACTTTACTGGATAATCAAAAAAATATCTAATTCTACTGTCCTTGTATTTACTTGTACTTTTGCCTGCCAATTACCCTATATTAAGTATATGTACAGGGGATTACACCACTAGAGAGCTCTGCTGAATGTGCAGAAACAAAGACATTTCTTGCCATATTGCTGAAATATAATCTCCCAAACAGTTCTACATTTCGGACGACACACACCAGAAATCTAGTGCATCACTCAGCCAGCAGCCAGTTCCTGCCAAGAGCTGATAACAGACCCATTGATTTTATTTCCTTGGTAACAATTTACTTACAGGAGGTTGCTAATATTTGCCGAATGCAGCTCTTCAGTGGTAGGAAAAGTGCTGATTAGCAGTTTGTGCTTTTGCTAGTCCACACTTAGACTGAGAGGGAGGTGCAATTCATTTTTTTCTGGTCAGGTGAAAGGAGGCATTTTTAGTTAGAAGGGGAAAAGACCCATAAGCTTGTGCACACCCTACAGTCTGAGTGATTAATGCTGTTTTAACAGACAGTAAATGGTTAATGCTTTAACCTGGTCTGAGAACCTTGAGTGACAAAGGATTCAAACAGAATTCTACAGATGAAAGTGTCATAAGAAGTGGCACTTAGGAATGACACTTGACAGTGAAGGGGAGTTAAACAGAGGGAGAGGATCAAGAAAGATCATGAGTTAGGGAAGTGGGATGTGTGGCCCTTCTCTCAGGGAAATAGCTTCTAGTAAAGGGAGGTGATCCCTATCAAATCTGAGGGAAATAGCTCCTAGTAAAGGAGGGTGATCTCTATCAAGTGGTTAAGAAGGGATATTGAAACTAGTGTGAATGTTCCTGCCTTCACTTTGAGACAAAGAAGCTTATGCTTGTTTATTTAAGCAGAGACTGCCGAGAAAACTCTCTCCTCAATTTTAAAGACCTGTCTTGTTCGTGACAAACTATTGTTTGTATTTATACAAGGTTACCTCATTCCTGTTGCCTGTTCACCTTCAAAGTCCTAAACCTGACACCTACCTGAACATTTCCCCTCAGAAGTGAAATAAAATAGTTTGTTAGTTTTGAATTACCATCAGCCTCTCTGTGCCATTATAAGACAAGGGGGGAAAAAAAAGAAGGATTTTAGTCGGTCCCTCAGTTCCCTAGACTGGGCCAGTATATAACAACTGGGTGGGATGGACAGAGAAACAAAGAGGAAAGAAAGGGGATACTCAGCCCAGAAGGAGATAAAGGGAACCAGAAAGGGCAATAGTTACAGCTGCCTTTAATAGGAACATTCTAGTTTGTATACCTTCTAGTAAAACTCTCTCTTGAAATGGAGGGAAAGTATATAATGCAATCCAGAATGCATCCCAGGAATTTGCTAGTATTCAGACTGGACATGTGAGACAAAAACAAAAGACTGGAGAAAGTGCACTGGGTATATTTCTCTTTCCATCCACAATGTGATCCTAGGTTTCACATGCCTTTCATGTAAATCTGACCCCCAGCACCTGTTGAACCCTGTACAACAGATATTATCAAGTTCACACTGTGGAAACTGTTGCTCGGTGGAAGGTGAAAACAAAGATGGCAGGAACCCTTTTGCACTGATTACTTATGAACTTGGGAGAGGCAATTTGACAAGGCACTATTCTGATAATTATTAAATACTACTTAAAGGTAATTGGTGTGCAATGAAGGGATTATGGAGAGACATTAGAGCAAAATAAAACCATCTTTCAGCTCCATCTGTTTCCCCCCCTCCCCCAATTCTATCAGGTTTTAAGCTGTTGTAATCCTCAGAGGTCTTCATCTGCAGTGCATGAAACCAGGTCACGTGGGGGAAAAAAAGAAAGATGAAAGAACGCAGCTCTTTACGGTCTGTTTGTGGTGAGCAAATCGAAATATGGTGACCTTGTTGCCTTATTGATCTGCGTGATGCAGGAGGCCAAAACAAGTTTAAAAGGTTTAATGTGGTCTGAATAACATTTACCCAGCTGCCGAGCTGATCGATAGGAATGAGCCACTTCAACACCAACTTTGTTCAGGACTGTAATAGGGAGTCATATACTTACATTTTAACAAGAGACTTTAGCTTATACAGTAATTTTAAAAGGAAAGAATACCTCTTCAGTATCCACCTCTTCCATGAAACTTTTGGTCTCTAGCCCTTAACTACAGCACATTTAACAGTGCCGATTTTGACCTGCAAGGACCTAAATACTCAGGGCCCAGGGAATCTGAAGGGCTCTCTACAAACCTTCCCATTCTCTCACTGGAAGTCCTCCTTCAGGTCTTCCCTTCTTCAGAGGTGAAGTAGGTGGTGTCCAAAGATACAACCTTTTCTGTGGTAGAATCACCACTTTGGAATTCCCTTACCTTTCATTTTCTGCCGTTTCAGCACCAGGGAAAGCCTCCTTTTCCCTTCTATTGACTTTCCATTGATCTCTTTCAGCCAAACTCCACAATACGGTTTTTTAATGGAGAACCTGGACTCAGCTCCCTTTCCCTTCAGCAGCAAGCAGGTGTGGAGAGCAGCCTTTTAAAAGACTGCAGGGGCCCAAATCAGCTTGGGACTTCACTGTGGGGGGCTTCTGCTTCCTTCCCATTTCCCTGAGCTGAAACAGCCCGGGGGGGGGGTGTCATTTGCCCCATTTTGGAGCTGCATATGCATGGAATACTACACAGACTGAGTTCTTAAAAATCATATTGGGTCATTTGGCCCTTAGGCTGTCAGTTGGCTTTTGGCTTTGGCTTTGTCACATTTCCTGTTGTTTTCTTTATTTGGTTTATTTGGTTTGGGTCTTCAGTTATAGCTAGATACAGCTAGCTGTATCTGATGAAGTGAGCCATGACTCACAAAAACTCCTACCCTGCCACATATTTTGGTAGTTTTTAAGGTGTTGCTGGACTCTTGCTGTTTTCTGTTGCTACAGACTAACACAGCTACCCACCTTGATTTATTTGATATTGTAATTCTAACTTCTGTATAAGCTACTTAGAACATAATCTTCTAAAATGCAAATATATAAAACATTTTTACCATAACATAAATTTCAGCCCAGCCAAAACAATCACAGACTGCCCTGGGTGAACCTTTAGGGATCAAAACTAAGCAATGAAAGAGTTGGGAAATGTCAGGTACTGACATAAAGTGGCTTCTCTAGGTAACAGTCCCACGTACACACACTTTCTATTATATGCAACTTGGAGTATAAACATGTCTCCCTAACAGATGAATGCATCATACATTTGATGTAGTGAGCGCTGACTTATGCTGGAGTAAATTGTATTAGCTGCCCTATCTTATTTTGCAGTTGTTACCCGAAGACATCATGTTGCACAGGTGAATCAAACACATTATATTTGGTGTTACGCTTGATCTTCCCCATTACCCCCCTCTCATGGCAATAGATGCCTACAAAACTTGTGTGACCACATTCCATGCAACACAATCACATTTCACACTTTTCATGTTCATGGTATGGGGTGGAAGGGGGTGGTGGATTTGACCAGTGAAAGTGCATTGTGGCTTGAATACTACCAAAATACTGTGGCACTGTAACAAACATTCTACTTTCAGGAAGGCCAAGCAGAATATAATTACTGTATTACACAGAATTTTTAAAAAACTGGTTGTTAAATAAGTAACCAGAACAAACCAAAGATATTACCTGGGCAAATTAATCTAAAAATATCTTATACAGTGACAGACATAAATGTCTGAATATATTTTTCATATTTATTACTGACCGTGCATGTTTTCAGTGAAAGATAACACCCCAAGTCCTCGTAGAATAGTGGAATCAAGAATATATATATATATATATATTGACAATCAGTTCACAAAATGCCATTTTAAAATTCTTTTCATTGGTTCTTAAAAATGAAAATATATGGGCACAGTCAAGGCAAAGCTAAGCACTCTGGTGCTCCATTGATTTCATTTAGAGTGAGTTAAGCAAGGAGGGACTTTCTTTCACACTGAAATCAATGGGACTTCTAAGTGCTTAACTTCCACCGGGTTGCACCTTGATAGATTTGTTTGTTTTTTCCCAGCTTTGGACTTGAAAAGGCTTTATGATAAGTTATTCACTCTGAATCGTCATGGATTTGAAACTGTGTCTCCCTCTGAATGCGGGGCCAGTTGTATGAGTTAAGCTGCACTTTTGAAAAAAAGGAATATAAAATAGTATTTATTGAATTTGCATTTGTTTATTACTCTGATGTACCCGGAGGACTAACTCTGCTGCAGAAGTGGCAAGGACTAGTAACCTATGAGAAGCTATACAATAAAGTTTAATGGTGCAGCAAGCAATGGGTTCCACAAAACATGCCTCTGAAATGTTCAGTTTTTGTATAGCCTGCCAGGAGCAGCAAAGCAAGTGGGCGGCGGAGCAACAACCAAATTGTCTGGCAAAGCAAATCCATTTGTATTATAATTAACCTTGTGCAAAATGTGGAGGCTCTTGCTGACACTCAACATGTAGGGCTGCATCCAGATGTCACATCTGCAATTAAACCAGTGTGTGCACAGACCCAGTTTACAAGCTGAGTTTACACACATGTTGATTTAATGTCAGCTCAAAGCAATGTCTGAATGAAGCCTGAGAGATCCAAGGAATATTGAGGGATACAAAGAGGTTTGATCAGAACGGTAAAAATAGCAACATTTCTTAAGAAGGGGTGGGTAGATAACCACACTATGCCTGGGACTCATAGAAAAGAGTAATGCTGAGTGGGGGGTGGGATGCAATGAGACATCAGCTGCTTTTTATCAGGTGCTTTTTTAATGCAGGGAGATATCAGCTGAGCCAGACGATCTGTTCAGAGCCTACCCTGGGCAAATAAACTCTCCATACAGTGGCCAAAGTTGATTAGATGTGAGGCTAGAATTGCCTCTGAATTTTGCCTGATTTCTAGGTGAATCTGGGAAGGTTCTGCTCAGGAAAAGTATCCATGTGATTCTGAGAGGTTAAAAGCAAGCATTTTATAAATCTAGCAAAGTTGTTCAGGGGAGTTTGGCCCATTTCCGGCTTAAATGCAGAAAGGTGGTGAAAAGTACTGGAGTCAGGAGGCCAGTAACAGTGAAATCAGCATGATAGTTTATTGCGGGTCAGATGGAACATGGAAAACCCCGGGGTCAGAGCCCTCTTTTATTCCGGTCGGAGACACACCTCCAACATCGCCCAAATGTCCTGATAGGACCTTACAATAGTGGTTACATTGCATAGGTCCCCTGGAGGAACCTAGGCACATGATTGGTGGCCTTTCAGTATCCGGCCGGCTATTGTTCTACCTGGCTGAAGCTCAGGTAGATTCTGGCCATGTGCAAACAGCCACGTGGTGGTCACCATTACATGAGCACATGGCAACCATGATAGTAATACACAACACTCCTCCCCCCATAGTCTGGTCCCCCCCTACGAAACATAGTCTTTTAAGTATCCTGGCTGCCAGCGTTCGCTCCCCGAGCACTAGGGTGTTGCTGGTTGCGGAGTGACGTTCGTTTTGGGGAGCGGGGGAGCCGGCGACCGTTTGGGGATTTCGATAGGCACGTCCGGAGGCAGCACCGGTGAAGTAGACTCGCTTAAGCTACCTGGGGTTTGGAGATCCGCTGGCTCAGCATCAGGGCTGGATTCCATGAGCAGTCACTGGTCGGGAACTTCAGTTGCCAGAGTCTCTGGGACGTGGGGTGCAGTGCTCTGGATGCGCTGCCACAGCTGGTCGATGTGACGCCTCCACACTAACCTTTCCTCAGTGAGAACCTCATTGGAAAGAGGTCCTGTGGAACTGACAACTCTCCCAGGGACCCATGCCAGACCTCTGGCATAGTTCTGAAGGGGTCCTCGGGGGAGAAACCTCGAGGGGCTGCCTGGAACTCTGACCCGGTGCTGCTGTCGGTGGCATGGTCAGGGTGGAGCTGGTCAAGCAGGGGGCCGAGGCACTGGCCCATCAGCATCTCCACAGGACTGCGTCCCGTTCCGGTATGTGGGGTAGATCACTGGCCGAACAGGAACTTTGCCGGCTTGAATTCCCAGTCACCCTGATCCATCCTTCTAAGGGCTTCCTTGGTGGTTCTCACCATCCTCTCTGCTTGCCCATTGGTTGCAGGGTGGAAGGGTGCTGAATAGATGTGGCAGAGGCTGAGGGAGTCCACAATGTACTGGAACTCCATGGAGGTGAATGCTGTCCCATTGTCAGTGATGAGGGTGTCCAGCAGTCCGTGTGTGGAGAACACTCGCCACATGGCTCGAATGGCCATGTCAGATGAGGTAGCCTGCACCAGGACTACCTCCAGCCACTTGCTGTAACTGTCTGCAATGATAAAGAAAAGCTGTCCCTGGACCGGCCCCACGAAGTCCAGGTGGAGTCAAGACCAGGGCTTGTTGGTCGACTCCCAGGGCCGTACGGGGGTGTGAGGTGGCTCGGGGTGCGACTCCTGGCATCGGCCACATTGGTGGACCTGGTCCTCAATCTCTTTGTCCATGCTGGGCCACCACACATAACTGTGGGCCAGAGCCTTCATCCAGACAATCCCCAGATGAGACTCATGGAGCACTTGAGTGTGGAGTGGCCCCGGAATGACCACCCTGGTTCCCCACAACAAACACCCCACAACAAACACCCCACAACAAACACATGATCGGTGGCCTTTCAGGATCCGGACAGCTATTATTCTACCTGGCCGAAGCTCAGGTAGATTCTGGCCATGTGCAAACGGCCCCATGGTGGTTGCCATTACATAAGCACATGGCGATCCTGATAGTAATACACAACAGGTGGATTGTTAGCTAGTTCGCACAGGGGCTGCTCCATAAGTGTACAGAAGCCTCAGCCCGGCTATAGAAGCAACCTTCAGTCTGATGACTGCTGCAGCCAGCCAGAAGGCCCTGTTCCAGGCCTTGTAGCAGTTTGGCCTTGGCTCAGGTTACGTTTACTTCTTGTTTTTCTTTGGTGCCTAAAGGAGGGTGAAACAAATTTAAAGTCCAGTGGCACCTTTAAGTCCAACAAAGATTTATTCAAGGTATGAGCTTTCATGTGCATGCACATTTTTTCAAATACGTTGGAATGGAAGGTAGAGTTCAAAGTTATAGGCAGAGGCTAAACAGCAAACTAACATGTAACATGATGAAGATGTTTTAAGATTTGCAAAGACAAAACTAAATAACAAGGTACGGTTATACGGTCAACAGTTGTTTTGATTTAATTAAAGGGGAAAGGACAGCAAAGCAACAAATATGTCAGAATAGGGGATAAATGTGTAAAGGAGATAACAGCATTTCTTTCTTTCTTTTTTTGAGGTGGGTGCAGTGGTATGCCAGCAAAACAAAAGGGTGCAAGCAGTCTCAGCAGTGCTGGTCAGAGGACTGGAACAGGGCTTGCCTTGTAGCTGTAATGAGTGTCAGAAGCCTGTAGTTACTATAGCTAATCAGAGGCATCAGTACCTACAGAGACCAACCAACATGCTCCAGTGTGATTCAGCTCTTGGTATAACTATTACACACATTGCTCTACCATTGCCAAATATCCTCCTTTGGAACCTCACTAGTTCTGAGGTAGTCTTTTTATTCGGAGTTTACCCTTCATATTCAGTAAAATGGTTTCCATTCAATGGTGGGATGAACTGATTCTTTCCCTTCACACTAGCAGAGCATGAAAGAAAATCTAATTAAGTGCAGCAATTACAATTCTGTAATCACTCTTCCATCTGAACTATCTCAGCTGTTTAATAATGCAGGATTTACACTGTAGCAATGAGCACAGAGCTGCAAAAACACAGTCATGTCTATTTAAATGCACGTTTCTTTCAAAAGTAACAATCAAGGGGGGAGAACCGTGGCCCATTGGCTGTCTCACACAATTTTTAAGAGTGGTAGTAAGTGACAGCTCTTTCCATGCACTGACCAATCCTGTAGTCATGTGGCAAAATACATTTTCTGGTAGCTGGTCAAGGATAGCAATTTCTAATTATCCTGTGGGAACCATAGTTATGTGATTTTTCACTAACGCCGAGGACAGACTTGTAGTTTGCCGTGCCTCCGCGGCGCGGCAGACTAAAGTAGGGGGAATTGCCCCCACCGCACGGCGTTCGCACGCCGCCAGAAGGAAGCCACCCTTCTACGGCGGCATGCGAACGCCGCATGGCTCCCCCTCCCGGCGCACGTTCACCCTCCAGCGGGTGGAATGCGCGCCGCAGCAGCCGGGGCACCACTTTTAAGTAGTGCCCAGCTGCTGCAGGAGGAGCGCGGCACTGGACGCGATGTGGCCGAGACTGCCAGTTTGTCCTCGGCCTAAGTTAGAGCAACCAGACTGAAAGGAAAACAGGGCTTTTGTGATTTACTTTATTGCCTTTATTTGTTGATTTATGTCAAATATTAATATTACCACACTCAAGGTGGCACACATAACAATATCATAAATCAGTATAAAACCATTAAGTAAAGGTAAAGGTTCCCTTGCAAAATGTACAATATACCACAAAAGTGGAATAGTCAAAAATCTCAAGGTAAAGTTTGTACCAAGTCCCTCACTTCTTATTGGCTACCAAAGAAAGACATCAGAACCATTTAATGAGTATCATTGGAAGGTTTCCCTATGAAGAAAGGTTGAAGTGCTTGGGGCTCTTTAGCTTGGAGAAACGACAGCTGAGGGGTGACATGATTGAGGTTTATAAGATTATGCATGGGATAGAGCAGGTAAAGAAAGAAGTCCTTTTCTCCCTTTCTCACAATACAAGAACTCGTGGGCACTCCATGAAATTGCTTAGCAGTCAGGTTAGAACAGATAAAAGGAAGTACTTCTTCATCCAAAGAGTGATTAACATGTGGAACTCGCTGCCACAGGAGGTGGTGGCGGCTACAAGCATGGACAGCTTCAAGAGGGAATTAGATAAGCATATGGAGCAGAGGTCTATCAGTGGCTATTAGCCACAAAGTACAGATAGGAATTGTCAGTCTGGGGCAAGTGATGCTCTGTAATCTTGGTGCTTGGGGGGGCAACAGTGGGAGGGCTTCTAGTGTCCTGGCCCCACTGGTGGACCTCCTGAGGGCACCTGGTGTTTTTGGCCACTGTGTGACAGAGTGTTGGACTGGATGGGCCACTGTCCTGATCCAACACTGGCTTCTCTTATGCTCTCTCTTATGTTCTTTTGTTATTCCAGAACCACAAATCAAATACTCTGTTCTTAAATGTTTATGATTTTATCTTATGCTTGGGACCCACCTTAGTGGTCCATTGAGTTCAGCATGCTGTTTAACACAGTGGCCAACAAGATGCCAACAACAATAACAACAAACATGGTATTGCGGCTGAAGCCCTACCTGGCGCTGCCTCCCAGCACTGGTATTCTGCCCTTGTATATGGAGGCTCAGTCCCTGTGTGCTCCAGGGGCTAACACCAAAAGTGTCATTTGGCCCTATTTTTCTCCTGTAATTATAAGTATTTTCAATACATTTTGGTTGACAATAAATATTATTTAAAAATTCAATTAGAACTCTTGATTGTAAAAACATACATTTGGATTTGAATAATTTTATTAAGAAACTAGCAAGATGGACCTTCATACTGTTCTTCAAGCGGTAGTTTTTAATAATTACTCCAGATATGAAGACTGGATGCAGATCTAAATCACATCAGCTTGAGTTCCTCATGGCTTAAGAGCCAGTTTGGTCTGGTGGTTAAGAGTGTTGGACTCTAATTTGGAGAACTGGGTTTGATTCCCCACTTCTCCACATGCAGACAGCTGGGTGACCTTGGGTCAGTCACAGTTCTCTCAGAGCTCTCTCAGCCCCACCTATCTCACAAGATGTCTGCTGTGGGGAGAGGAAGGGACTGTAAGCCGCTTTGAGACTCTGAGTGAAGAGTGGGGTATAAATCTTTGGAAGTATTTATCAGAAGTCCCCAGCTTGATGCAATGATGTCTCCTCCGATGGTTATTTCTTCACAGATCTTGCATTGTAGTGCAGCCTTGTGAGACATGGTGCCCTCATCCCATATTACAAGTCTACAACTTATGTAAAATTGTATTGTATTGTAAGTTGGTTGGTTAGCATGCAATGGTAATTTCAGCTGTAGGAAAATATGTATGCCGTAGGCACTTTTTGTTTCCTTTACAAACCATTCAAACATCCCACCTTCCTCTCCAACTTTGTAGCGGTGGCTGAGGCTTCACTTCAGCTTGCAGGAAGACTTCACCCTTAGCAACAATTTGTAAAAATCCTTGGAAGAGCGTCAGTGGTTGGTTGTATGAACAACCACTGGATCAAGGAAGTACAGTCACAGCGGAAGGAGTGGTTTTTTGAAGTGTAGCTCAGAGAAGTTATTAAGTAAACTGCCTTTGCTTTGTAAATGCCTCTGCTGCATCTACCTTCCTGGCTTCTAGCAAGTAAGCCATCACTTCCATTGGTAGAAGCAGAGAGATGCTCTGGAGATAATCTGGGCCATGGTGTTCTGATTCACTCTGGCACTGTAAATTCCATGTTCATCCTGAAGTCGGCAGCTGATGTTGAAACTCCTAGCTTTATTTTCTGATGTCTTAGGCCTGTTATGTTGCTTCCACTTCAAACAGCAGGAAGATGTTCTGGAGATAATCTGGGGCAGGATATTACAATTCCCTTCATTTTTTAGACTGCATTCCCATGATCCTCCTGAAGCTGATGGCTAATTTTGAAACTCCTGGCTTTATTTTCTGATGAATTATGCTGGCTGCAGATAGCCATTCCTTCCATTACAAATTGTGTGTGTTCTGGAGGTAATCTGGGCCAGGATATTCCAATTCCTCTCCTTGCTGGAAGTTTATTCCCATGGCTGCAGAACCTCTATGGAGTAATTGCCACACGGGTCCGGAGACTGCAGAAGGGAGGGGGACTGATTGATGTCATCATATTTTGTAATTAGCTTATTAATTGACTGGTTTTTTTTTTAAATCCTACTTGCACTCCACCAGTGAGAAATGGTGGGGGTGACGATATATGCCCCTTGCTACTCCAAGCCTCACACCCCACATGAATCTAGTTCAAGATCCCACAGGGAATCTCATTATGAATTTTGTTCGCCCACATCTCTCCATCTTTTTTAAAGCCTCCATTTTAGCTTTTGGGTTTTTGGGTTTTTTTTTTTGGCAAACCAGAGTTTCCTCTGAGTCCTGCAATATAATCTCCCCTGTCTGTGTTTTCCCATTGTGGGTTTTTAGATCCACAATGAATTAAACATAAGCTAGGGAGACTTTTAATTACTAAATATAGGGGAACTTCATATGCAAACTCAAGTGGTGCCAACCTATCTACTAACTCAGTGCTCAGCTGCCTCATTATCACCTCATTTTCGCTCATGTCTAAACCTGGCCTAATTCTAGGGGTATGGGTATCAGTACAAACAACAATGGATAAATCAGCATGGACAGTGATCAGGTCTTGAAATTAACAATAACAGAGCAAGGGAAATCTGTCCTTTGACTCCAATCTGCCTCTCATGCTGTAGTCCCAATACAAACCAGAGTCCTCATGTCTCTCATTTAATCTTTACAAATTTCAAGATATTTGTTTATGGATCTCCCTGGCCCCACCGGTGGAACTCCTGATGGCACCTGGTATTTTTGGCCACTGTGTGATTGGATGGGCCAACACTGGCTTCTCTTATGTTCAGTTCTACCATGAGATGAAGTGTTTTTACGCTCGCTAAACATCATACAATAAGGATCTATTCTAATATGCTACACACTTGTAAATCTGCCTGTCTAAGGCATCATTTTCCTTGAACCACCTTTCTAATATAGATGGGGAAGGTCAGAGGGAAGCAAATAAAATAAAACATTTGTAGAATGTTTCCACCTCTGTGACAACCTTCACAAATTCTCTTTTCCTTAAAAACAACCTATAGTCATTTCCCCTGCATTAGAGATCATCAATGCCCTTACGACAGCAGCAACTATTACACCAGATTCTAAAGGCACCTTTAAGACCAACAATTTTTTATTCAAGGTATAAGCTTTTGTGTGCATGCACACTTCTTGTTCTGCTGCTTCGGACCAACACAGCTACCCACCTGCACCAGATTCTAATTTCACCTCAGACTTATTTGCACATCTATAGGCCAATACATATCCCACAAACAAAATTCTTCCATGTAGGACATACAGGGATGGACAGCAATCATTCTAGTACTCCTCCTGATGCATTCCCACTATTTGGTGGACAGCTGACCTGTAATAATTATAAGAAATCAGTTGAATCTGTGTGGAGATAGCCTCAAAAACTGCCTTAGTTTCCTGACTGTGTGCTTCTGAGTTATCCATATATTCTGTTACTACTTCTACCTGTGTCTGTTATAACAGCACTGATAACTCAAAGGAGATCGAGGATCAAGGCATTTTCAAACATGTTTTTCATATTAAACTCATCTTCTTCTGGGATATTTCTAACATTTGCATCAGTTTCCAAGGCATCTTGTATTCCTCTCCTCTCTGCCAGAGCCTGTAAATGTTGCTTGAGGCCCAAGAGACAAAAAGCTGAGTTCAGGTTTTGGGAAAATTTTAAACACAGTACATTTCACCTGGTGCAAGGTGGAGAGTGATGAATTATGAAATTGTGCTCAGTGCAATATATTGCTGTCAGTTCAAAGCAAAAGAGGTGAAGCAAAAATTGGAGTCTGAAGCAAACTGCATCTCAAAGGCAGGCAAATTTCAGTCAGATCATTATAAATTATGAAAACGTATATACTGTGCGAGTGCCATGCCACCAACTCTTTTTGGGCACAGTATGTATTTTTTATGAAATGAAAACACTCATTAAATGGTGAAGAAAATCAATCAGTTCCAACTTTTGCTTTGACTACAAGAAAAAGGATCAAAACATTTTTTTCCTTAAATTACATATGAGGTGGTACCTCTCCCCTGCACGTCTGCAACATATGCACTCGACTTATAGTCCTCTCTGCTAGAAAGGATGTGGCAAAGTTAGCAACTTCTATCATTATTGGTGGGCATGTTTGGAAATACAATCCTTCTGGAAACAAGTTATTGGGGAAATCGACAAAATTACATCTCAAAAACTTCCTCTGAACCCATGGACACTGCTCCTTGAGCTGGTGGATCAAACCACATGTTCAAACCACAGAGAACTCGAAGCTTTCTTCAAAACATTTTTGGGCCCTTTTTTATATGACCAGGATGACATATAGCTATAATGGAAAAGTATGGGCACAGTCTCCTCCACGAGCACCCTTGAAACCAAAGGAAGCAGTGCCAACCCCCCCCCCCCCCCGTGCTAGAAGAACAGCTCCCATTTATTTTAAGGAGTTTATGCAGGATAACTTCCTGATGGATCATCACAAAGAAAGACCATGAATACGAAACAATCTGAAGAGTACTGGACTCAGGAGACCAGGAACGGTGAAATCATGAAGCCTTTATTGAGTGATTCAGCATGTCCAGTAGATGGTCAGATCAAGCATGCTTACAGGGCTCCAGGGCCCTCATTATATGCTGGCCAGAGCCACACCTCCGGCCTCACCCAAAAGACCTGATAGGGGCTTAACATATGCACATGTTTGTCATAGGTTCCCTAGAGGAGCCTTTGACCGCATTGGCTCCCCAGGGAGGACCTAGGTCCCACAGTGGTGGAGACTTAGAATCCGGACATCTATTGTTCCTCCAGATTCAAGCTCCCCTCTCTGCCTGACCATGTGCTCTGGCCATGTGGTGGGCGCCATTACCTGGGAGCACATGGCAGGCTGATTGTTACACAGAACATACTACATTACACAATCTTTGTCATGAGGAGCATGACATAGGTCCTGTAGCCTGTTACCCTTCCAACCTAGACAGGACTGATCCCTCACGCTAGTCCTTCGAATTCCCAGATGCCTCTGTCCCACCACTATGAAGGTACAGAGACATTTAAGATCATCTGCAACCTGCTTCCCCACAACCCTGGAATTGTGGCATATTCTCTGCCATTCCTACTCTAGTTATAAATAATGTAAGGTGGTGGGAAGATCATTAGAAGTGCTGTGGAAAGTTGTAACCTCAAGAACCTGAGAGCCAAGTATGCAGCAAAACTGCTTCAGGTAACTGCCTAGTTAGCTGGCTAAACAGACAGAAGAGAACGTTTAAAAGAGAAGAGATCAATTGAGTTCAGAAGAGATCGGTTACAAGAGCAGTTTTGCTGAGCTGGTGCTTTAGAGGTTCTTGTCAATATCAGTTGTCTCCTGGTTTGGATTTAGGACTGTCTATCATTATCCATATGATTTGCTCAGTATCTAGAGCAATAGGATGTAGGTCCAAGCCTTTAGTTCCTTTCTCTGCTCCAGAAGCTGATGAATCTCTTATAAGGGGAGAATGAGGATGCACTTGTAATGAAGATTAAGACACATTAAATTTTGGACTTCCGGTACATTATATGCTTAATGGAGGACGCCTCTCTCTGCATCTGCGGGAGAGGCGATCCTCTCTCGGTGGGTTAGAAAGGGTCCTGGACTAGTCCGGACCCTCAGAGACCCTAGCGAAGGGGCTCTGCCTGGGGTGCCTGAAGGCAGCCTCTCCTCGCGGTGGCGACTGCAGGATTGAGGCTCCTTTTTACCCCTGTAGGTTTGCCCACTGCAGAAGCCGCATGGCTACAAAAGCGTAACCGAGAAGCAGCAGAGAATGCAAGGCAGAGAAGCAACGTAACTCCTGATACGCAATGGCAAAACTGTGAGTCTCAAACAGTGGAAGCAGCAGGGATGGGTTGGAGGGACGAAACCCCCCCTCCCCTCAATGTAATTTATGGTGCGAGACTTTCCCACGGCTTTGTTACGACTACGGAGCGTAATCTGAGTGCTGGAGGGCAGGATCGCGCAGACAAAGAAGAGAGCTTTGCAAAGGCATTAGTGTAACAAAAAGCCATTGTTTTCTTCGGGACTCCTTATCTAACTGTAAACAACTGAGAAAGTAAGCAAGAATAGTGGGGAGAAAACCCCCCCTAAAGTTGGAAGTTCAGTTCCGAGTGCAAAGGGTGATACCACAGAGCTGAATACAGTGTTGTCAGCGATGCTGCGACCTCTAGTGGATCAGCTGGCTACTCTCAATACTAAAATGGATGCTATACAGAAAGCAATGACTGAGTCCGGAAAGAGATCGGAAAAGCTGCAGCAGGAACTCTTGGAAGTCAAAAAAGTAGTTGATAAAAATGACTCTAGATTGCAAAAAATAGAAAAAGATAAAGCTCTGCAAGTAGACAGTGTTTTAAAGCTTCAAATGGACCACTCAAATTTTCACTTGAGATTTCAGAATGTTCCTGAACAAAAAGGAGAGAACATTAAAAAGCTGTTAAGCGATGCATTGGCGCCTGTGACAGGTTGGGAAGCAGAGAAAATACAAAGCGATATGGATTTAGTCTACAGGACTTATCCAGAATTTGTAAAAAAGAAAAACCTGCCAGGTGAAATTGTGATAAGGTTCTCCAGAAGATCAAGAAGAGATATGGTGTTAAAAGCCACGAATAGAACAGTTCTGAAGATTCAAGAAGAAGAGATCAAAGTATTAAAAGATATTCCATTTGAAATTCGAAAAAGAAGAAAAGCCTACAGGAGCTTGACGGCATGGTTACAATCGGAGTCTATTTCTTATCGGGATATTCCAGAGGGACTGATCTTCAGCTACAAAGCCAAGAAATATAAAATTGACTCTATTGAAAAGGCAAAAATTTTTTTTGAAAAACGTAAGAAGAAAAAAGCAGAGACTGAGTCAGATGACTCACTGGAATCGCAGGAGAGTATGTATGGATTTAATGGCTCAGAAAGTGGAGAACTTGAAGAATAGTCAGATTCTGAAAAAGGGGCCGCGGCTCCTAAACCTCAGGAAGAAAGAAAGAAGGAAAGAAGAGGACCGAAGAAAAAATGGTTGAATTGTTTTTTAATATCGTGATGCACTATGTCAGATAATGATTTAAACCTAGATTTTAGATACTTCTATGTCTGTATGTGATCCAGTTATCTAGCTTTTAGCTTTAATCTAGACAACAAAATAGATTTAACAGATGATACCAAGATTTAACATTGCTTTTCAATATAATAATATTCTTATTTTGAAGCATTTCAAACAGTATTCTCTGTATAATATAGTTTAGCGTAGGTTTTTAGCATGTAAAAGTAGTATAGGAAAAAATGCAATAATATATATTTTTTTAAGACACATTAAATTTTGAAACAAGTGAACAAATTTCAATTTTGGCTTTGGCTATAAAAAGAAGCAACAACATCTGAAATGATGTCACTGCACTGCAAAACACTGTAGGAATACTCCTGGTCTCTATGGTGAGATGGTATCGGAAATGCAACCTATCTCCACACCCCCAGTCCTCCTGCTGTTAGCCAGCCTAGTCTCCTGGATCCTAATCCAGCATGCTAACCACTACAGCATACTGGCTGGTATAGAGGACGTAGTTTTATTTACCTGTAAAAGCAGGAGACTAAACACGTGGAATGCGAATTTAATAACAAGTTTAGAACTGTGTTCAGGATGCAGGGCTGTGAACAGCTGAAAGGGCTTGGTAGGAAGAGAATAGTACGGACCAAAGCAACTGAGTGGTCCACACCAAAGATTTTTAGTTCTAGATACTCATACATTGCCTGAATAATAATACACCAGAGTAAGAAGACAACACCTCAAAGTTATCTATCTATCTATCTGTCTGTCTGTCTGTCTGTCTGTCTGTCTGTCTGTCTGTTGTCATCATCATCATCATTTATCTATCTATCTTCAAATTTTACTGAATAACATTAATCAGGGTTTTATTATTATTAATAATAATAATATTATTAATTTATTATTAATTATTATATATAATAAAACTTTGGTTACCCTTTTTGAACCGGATCACTGTATCCTTTATAATATACTAGGAGTAAGGCCCGTTGTGGGAAGAAATACAGCGGGCTCTAGAAGGAAGCTCCAGGTGAGTGTCCCGGCTGTGGTTGGTGGGGCGGCAGAGGGAAGGGGAAAATAGAGGGAGGCAAGCCATGTTTATTTCCTTCTGCTTAGCTATCAGGCAGGCTATCTCAAGGCCTTTTGCTGCCCCAAGTGGGTAGTATGGGAGGAGAGCCTCATGGTAACAGGTATGGTTCTCTCCACTGCTGACTTATGTTGATTTGGGGTTATGCAGTGGCAGCTAAGGCAGAAAAGTACCTCCTCCTGTGCCATGTCTTCTGGGTTCCAAGGGTCTGGAAAGTGGTTCCATAGCCAGGTACAGGGTTGCCAACTCTGGGTTGGGAAATACCTGTAGATTTGAGGGGTAGAGCCTGGGGAGGGTGGGGTTTGGGGTGTGGAGGGACTTCAGTAGAGTATAGTGCCATAGAGTCCACTATCCAAAGCAGCCATTGTCTCCTAGAGAACTGATCTTTGTATCTGGAGATCAATTGTAATAACTGGGACATTTTCTGTAGGAGAAATGATGTGCTGTGGCTGGGGAATACGATGATTTCTGGGAGATCTCCAGGCCCCACAGGGAGACTGGCAACTCCAGTCAGGCCCATAGCTAACATGGGGCCCACAGTGCTCCTTCTAGCATTTCTTCTAGGTCCCTCCCTCCCAGGCTAGCACCAAAGTACCTCAACTTGCTGCCTCTGCCATGCTGCCTCCAACCTGGCTGCCAGACAACTGAGTGCCTTGGCTGCTTCCCCACCAGACTTGCTCCACTCCCAGCCAGCGACATCCAGAATGGAGGTGGCAGCCGTTCCAGCAGCAGGAGGTGCCTGGCTTGCTCGGTGGTGTGGTAGGTGGGCAGGTGGGCTTGCTGGGCTAGCCTGAGTGAGTGGGCTGGGGAGAATGTCCTGCTGCCTCTTCCCACTCCCACCATCAGATTTCTTTCTCCCCCTTCACTGCCAATCCCCCTCCTGGATGCTGTTGCTGCCCACTGCCTGCTTCTCCCTGCCTAGCTTCACAACTTGAGCAGGTTGGCAGTGCTGCAAGGGAGAGAGGAAGCTGTGGCTGCTGGGCATTACCCCCCTCACTTGCCCTGAAGTCTGGTGGGGGTGCAGGACTGTCTTAGAAGAAGGCTGGCTTCTAAAGTGTTTCACTAATTAGCTATGATTTAATTAGCTGGTGTCCCCCCAGGCCCCCTCCCCAAAAATATCGCTAGCTATGGGGCTGACTCCAGTGACCGTTTAAGGGAAGATTGGGATATGTATTTTACCTCAGGACTCATTCAATGACTCCCAACAGCAACAGCAAACTGTTTAGAATTTAGAGGCAAAGGCCGATCAGGCCACACATGCAAATGACCTCTGTGTTCTGACTGGCTGTTGGGGTGAGAGGAACAGCAAACTGTTTAGAATGTGGGAGGCGAGACTCAGGCAACACAGCCAGTGAATAGGGACAGCTTCTGAGTGACACATCAGGGAGCCAACTGATTTAGGAGTGCATGGAATGTTCAGCAAAGTGCCACCCGAAAACACAATCTTCTTGATGAATAAAATATACTCTTTAATATCACCAAACAATAATGAAAGGTTTTTAATGCTCCTTTGTGAATTTTGTAGAGGCATCTGGTCAGTCAGTATTGGAAATAAGATGCTGGACTAGTAGAACTGATTGGATACAGAAAGACATGCATTCTTATGATTCTACTTCCATGATGTCGGACATACCACCATAATGCCACAGTTCGAATGCTTTAAATCTTGCAGCCAGAACATTTTTCTTGGAATAAATTAAGTTTGTAGAATTTAATTGACTAGGCACACATATATTCCACCAGTGTGATTCACAGCTAGAGGCAGAATACTGTAAATAAAACAGTAAAATCACCATTGTAACAAATGGAAGTGTATCTAATAATACTTTTTGCTGGAAACCATTCTGCAATTTTAAATTGTTTAAATGTGTGACTTTTGGTTGTGCAGTCAATGTTTATTAAACGTATTTGTTGTTCTGCTACTAATTTTAAGCTCTAAGTAGAGCTAACGACAGTGCTTGGGCCAGGTGCTCAGCAGTCCTTGGTGGGCTATGCATTTTATATTCATTTCTCTTTCTCTTTCTGCCCCATTACTCTCCCAGCCTCTTGCCTGCTTCCTCTCCCACCCTGCACAGCAGCAGCAGCAGCAGCAGCAGTGGTAGCAGTACTCCCAGCCACCCAGCTGCTTCCTCTCCCCCCACAGCAGCAGTGGCAGCTCTCCGGGAATCACAATTGGTCTCCCAGCTACAGAGATCAATTCACCTTAGGGCTGCCAGCTCCAGGTTGGGAAATTCCTGGAAATTTATGGGTGGAGTTTTGGGACATTGAGGCTTGTGGAGAAAAGCAGCCTCAGCAGGGTATAATGCCATAGACTCAACCCTCCAAAGCAGCCATTTTACCCAGGGTAACTGATCTCAGTCACCTGGACAACAGCTGTAATTCTGGGTGATCTCCAGCCTTCACCTGAAGGCTTACAATGGTAGTTCTTGTGGAGGAAATGGCTGGATTGGAGGGTGGAGTCTATGGTATTACACTGGTCTGAAATTCTTCCCTGCCCCAAATCCCACCCTCCCTAGCCTCCACACCTCAAATGTCAAGGAATTTCCCAACCTGGAGTTGGCAACCCTATTTCCTTCCCACCCAATAGCCAACCTATCTTTATCTGCCTTTATCTGTCTTCAGCTTTCTGTCTCCACCCCCCTCCCCCACAGCCCCTCCCCAGGAAAATTACAGTCTTTCTCCACAGTGGGGACCAAAGCAGCTCACATTATTCTCTCCTTCTTTTTATCTTCACAACAACTCTGTGAGGTTGGTTAGGCTGAAAGTGTGTGACTGGTCCAAAATCATGCAGTCAGCTTCTACCACAAGATGGGATCTGAACCTGGGTCTTGCAGACCCTACTTTGACGCACTAACTACTGCACCACAATGGCTTTCATACAGTGGCTGCTGTTGAAGAGTAGTAAGCAGCTGGGTCTACTTGAGTCATGCAAATCAGGTGGTATCAAGTCACCTAGAGTGTGCTGCCTAGGGATGCCAGCCTCCAGGTGGGATCTGGGAATCCCCTGGAATTGCTGCTCATTTCCAGATTACAGAGAACTTCTCCTGTGGAGAAAAGGGATGCTTTGGAGGGTGGACTCTATGGCATTGTACCTCACTGAGGTCCCTGTCCTTCCCAGGGTCCACCCCAAATCTCCAGGAGTTTCCTAGCCTGGATCTGGCAACCTTACCCCCCCCCCCCCATCTCGTGCCAGGAGCCGGGGGACCTGGCAACCCTAGTCTGCTGCCAGGCCTAGGGTTGCCAGCCTCCAAGTGGAACCTAGAGACCCCCCAGAATTACAACTGAACTCTAGACAGCAGAGGCCTGTCTCCCTGGAGGAAATGGTTGCTTTGGAGGGTGGACTCTGTGGCATTATACCCAGCTGAAGCCTCTCCCTTCCCCAAACCCAGCCCTCCTTAGAGTCCACCACAAATTCTCTTGGAATTCCCCAGCCTGGCACTGGCAACCCTTGTCAGGCCTGGCCCCAAGGCTCCCTCCCTCAAAGGCCAAAATAGGCCTGGAAAGGGCCCTTTCTCCTCCCCCTGCCTTTTACTGACAGAGCCAGTTAGAAGCCTTCCCCCTCCCCCTTCCTTTTACTGACAGAGCCAGTTAGAAGCCTTCCCCCTCCCCAGTATTCTAATCTCTCACTGTTGATGCCTGGAGTGACTGGCTCCTGCAGAGGCCATTTCAAAAGGTATTGGGGGGGAATTCAACCCTCCTCAAGTTTTTTTTAAAAACTTTTTGGATTTTTTTTACAGAGCCAGAAACTCCCCTGAGTCTGTAGAAAAAGCTGTTGAAGGAGAGTGAGCCCTCTGTTGGCAGAAATAAGTATCCACACCCAAAACAGACCTTGGCTATTAGATATATAGACATAATAGTGTGTCAGTTGTCATTGTTATTATTGTTATAACTGTTTGTTATCTTTACATGGTGCTGTGTTTTTTCAGTTTCATGATTCCAACATTTGGATGGTCAAAGGAGACCCCCTACCTATTTTTTTCCCACCAGCAGAAAAACTGGTTGGATCCAACCCAATATATGAGTACAAGTATTTAGGTTTCAGCTGTTTTGCATTTAGTGACTAAGTCTTCTTCTTAGTCTATATTAACTGCATGGGTACCATTCTGGGTACAAGTCTTCAACCAATGTACATCACATCACTGCAGTTATATGGTTTTCCTTTCCTTTTAGTTTCAGATGGCATATCTGTATTCATTCCATCAAGCTCTTCATTTCTTCCTTTATATCCAGACTCTTTCATTTTTGTTGTTGTTTCCTTTTTACTTTGTTGTTTTTAAATGTTAACTGGTGATGAGAAACCTACAAAGAGTAAGAGATGGTTGGGACAATTTGGATTATGGTTCATTGGGCTGTCTGCTCTTATCTGAAGCAGCTATGTAACATTTGGCTGCAAATGTGGCAAAAACACCTGCTCTTCTGAGATTTCCAGCTAAATTTTGCAGAATTGATGGTCCCCTGATAAGCTTGGTATAATCCTCTGCACTATTCTCTGTTTATCTGAACAAAATCCCAATTCTAAACCTTTTGAGTTTTGCACATTTCGGAGTTTAGTCCCTTCTAGCACTAATGAGTTTTTGACAACTTAAGCTACTGAGGTCTGGAATATAAACAATTTGTTCAACTATTATGTGCTACAAATCTTTGAAATGGTTTAAGTCTACATTGATTGTGAGTTATATTTTCATTCATTACTCTTAAAAGATTAATTTTGATTTGTAGTTAACATATTGCTTCCTGGATTTTTTTTTTAATTGTCTATGTTATGCAAGTTGTTTTGGTGTTTGGCTCCATTGAGGGTCAATAGATGAGACCCTGGGAGATCTGTAACCAGATCTTCTCAGTGTTTGAAAAATACAAATAGGAATACCATGGGAACTCACTCTGGATCAGGCTATATCATCAAAGAAGAGGGAATTAAACTCTTTCCTTTATATATCTTTGACACTTGAAACAGACCCTTCTTCCTGTGTACTGAGAAGATAGGGCGCCTCCCCCCCCCACTACTATGAAGACTAATTACTAGGGATGTGCACCAAGAAAAAAAATTGTTATACTTTCTTAATTGGGGTTCAGGGGGATTTTTTTCTTAATTGCTTTATGTTCGTGAAGAACATTGCTGTCTCAGAATTCAAATCCATATGGCTTTTTGAGTTACAGTGCTTTGGGACCCTTAGGCCCCGTCCACACTGTCACTTTTGTCCCTCATTTCTCCCTATTGCTTCAGGTTCCCCCTCCCCCCATATGTTTTGTTCTCTCTAGTAGTCCCAGAGGGAGCAAAACACATGTGGAAAAGGGGGAGGAACCCAAAGCAATAGGGAGAAATGAGCAGCAAAAGTGACAGTGTGGACGGGGCCTTAGTTTTACTAGGGAATCTATTGGAGAATTTGAGGCAGCTGTTTATAAATCTAATTGCACCAAATTAGCACTGAACATAGTCCTTCCTCTACTCTAAACCCCCCCCCCCAGTTTCAAATGAATTGGACCAAGGAATTTGATTTTACAGACCCTGCAAATAGATGTCGGTTGGTGCAGATTCAGCTCTCTCCACTGATTCCTAAGGGGGGGGGGTTGCCAGCCACGGGCATTAAAAAACCCAGTCTGCATTACTCTTACAGTGACTGATTGATATATTTTTAAAACCTTTCTGCTGAATACTCTGCATTTGCCTACCTTCCTTGTTGTGGTCTGTTCTATGTTTCCTTTCACTAATGAGGAAGGAGATTCTTTCCCAAGGGGGCTGGAGTGGCTGGTTTTCAACCAAATAACACCAAAATTGTAGAGGCATTTGTGCTGCCTTTCAACTAATAATTCCCAAGTTTTAAGAGAAATAGACCAAAGGGATCAATTCTACAGGCCCCTGAACAAGGTGACCCCAGCAATCATACTAGGAAAGAAAAAAAGGTCTTCACCCTCACAAAGGAGGGAGCGAAGGAGAACAACAGCTGTCTGCTGCTTGTCTCCAATGGTGATTGGCTGGGAGCAGTCTGTGCTACTCCCCTCTAAGGATCTGATAGGAAGGGAGAAATGTCATTATCTGGGAAATAAGTAGAATCAAAGAAAAACACATGTGCATGGTGGATTGTTGGTAAAATCAAAAGCAAGCAAGCAAGCAAAAATTGATTGTTCAAGGGAGGGGATATAATTTCCAAGAATCCCATGTTTGTATTCCCATTCTTGGACATCAGCATAACATCTTGAACTAGAGATTTCAGTGTACATCTTTGGCTTGGGTTTTTTTCCCCCCTGCACACCTGTACTAACCACAGTAAGCTGGAGTGACTTAAAATTAGTAAAAGTACGTAGATGGACATAGCCCACATGGATCAGATCCTTATCATATCTCTCGACCAGCTTCTATTACTATTTTATTATGCTGAAAAAAATATCACGCATCTCCCAGCATCTTATCGGTCTTGACCTTTACTTTACATTTTGTCTTGAGAACAGATAAGCTAAGGTGCTATGCATTCTCCTATCAAATATGAAGAGCACGGGTGTTTAAAATATGGCATGTTTCATTTTCAGGGAACCTTATAGAAATTTCTTCCATCAATACTTACATTTTAGAGAGGACATGTCCCAAACCTTACATTCACTCATTATTTCCAGGCAAAATAGCCTGGATTTTCACTCATAGAAGCAAATACTCAACAAGCTCATGATTCTTTTGACCACTGACTGGGGTAGGCAATGAACACCAGAAACTCTAGATCTTCTACTTTTGTCATATCAGTTGTGGAGTTAAACTGAACGTACTGAGATTCTGAACAGCTTGACTCCCATGGAAGTCTTGGTTGATGATCTTCCGCAGCATAAAAGATATGATGTCCTCCCTCCCTCTTAGGCTGCCAGGCCTCCCACCTGTCCATGTCCAATGAACATCGCACTGGTTTCCATGCACAACCTGGAAACCCAACTCCTTCCCTATAGCTTTTAATGACATGTAGGAAAAGACCAGGGGAGTAGTCAAGCTAGAGTTTTGCTCTAGGACTTTTTTTGAGCCATAGTGATGTCCTCAATCAGTGTTGCATGCTCATTAGGTAGAGCTACCTCTGTAGTAAATGGAGATCGGGGTGTGGCAGCACAACACAGGGCTAGTTAAATCTAGCCTTGGGCCAGGGAGTGTGCTCTGCCACCCTAGAGTCACTTTGATCCAAGGTCACTAGTATGGCTGCGCCATATCTAGCATGATTCAGTTGGAATGCTGGAAAAAGGTAGCTCCTTGATCGTTTTTCTACCCCTGAAGTGACCTTTGTGGTATGGTGTGGCCTCACAGCCTGCTTTCCCAGGGCTCTTCTTTGGCCAAGTTTCTCATGGTTGAAAGGGAAGCTGGTCTGAGAGGAGGAGGAGAGCCAAGGTAAGGCTAGGCCATGCCTGGGAAGAGCAAAGACAGGCTGGAAGGTCCAGCAAGGTCCAGTGGAGGGGTCCCTTCTTGCTGAGCAACAATCATTTAAAGTTAGAATTTGGTGTGTGGTAGTTCTGGGAGGGAAAGTCTGACTGCCCTCTTCCACCACAGCTGTACTACCCTGCTAGGACCTCACTAACAAAGCATCTTTTGGGAACAGAGATTATGGAGGTATTATTTTTATCCACTGCAGTCACATTCCTAGGTGTGTGCACTGAAAGCAAACCACTGCATTTCATACCAAAATTTCTACAGCAGCCTAATTATTTTTTTTAAAAGTTCTGTTTACAATCTATATAATATGTCTGGCCAAGAACAACCTTTTTTCTCCTGCATTTTCTTTGCTCACACACCAACATCTTTATAGCCACATGCTGCAATTTGTTTGGGATTCAGGCCAAAAAGTTTGCCTGCCCCTGATATAAGTTTATCCTGCCTTTGATGGAACTCTCTCAACTTCCTGTATTCCTGGATTATCATTCTGATAATGATATGAACAAAAGAACACATTTTCCACACTTCATCAAAGATGTTCGTTATTTCTTCATGCTATTTTATTGCAGACTATCATAAGAATAATAATGAAAAACTGAGCTTTTCATTGCTTGTGGTCTTCGGTTTCTCAGTTTTGGAGAGTCTGATTGCATTTGATGTTGGAAAGAGTGATGAAGTCTTTAACAGCAACATTTGCTCCCTCAGTTATGGTATGTAGGAGGATGAAGAGGTTTTCTCTTCTTTAAACCAAACACTGATTATAAAAACATGACAGGGAAATGTTGTGATAACAAGCAAAAGTGTCACTGTTTCTATTTCTGTTTGCAACATGCTCTGGATTCCTTCTCAGAAATTTGTGTTTTACCAACACACGTTGCAATATTTGAGTAAAATTCATTGCTGGCGGCAGATAACTGTATTTGTGATATTCTTTTTTTTTTTAAAAATAAATCAATACTTTTCTACATTATCTGTATTCCTGCATCCCACCTTGTGCATGACCCAATTCTTTATAGCACCATTATATAATCTGCTACTGCCTTGTGAAATGTGTTCCTTTGAAAGCAGGAATGGATTCCCCCAAGAGCTGTCATCCCATAAACATGGGATAAACTTTCTACACATGCCACACACACAAACACACGTTGCTGTTAAATCCTGTATCATGGTATATATGTATTTAAATCAAGCTATGGAGTACACAGTAAATAATTATAGGAAGTTAGACTCTCTTTTCTCTGATTTATTACCCAATCAAAGGGTAAAATTTAAGGCTGATCTGAGAATACGGGCTTTGTTTTTGTGATGATTTACACAGGCAGAAATCAGCAAGGGTGGTCATTAGGTTTGCAAGAACAGAGCTGGTGATGAATTCAGACTGCATACCACACTAGGACAGAAACCAAAGGATGGGGATCTTTGCTGGCCGAGCAGCACACCAGGTCAGTGGAGTTTGTAGGGGAGGGACACCACCCACCTACAGGGGAAGGGACACCACCCACCACTGGGCTGTTAAAGGAGAAATTTGCCTATTCCAAAGAATGAGTGCATGCTCTTTGAACTGAAGCTGTTATATCAGGAATCTTATATGCCGTTTGTTGAAAAATTGTTAGGTGAGTAAATCAGTGCTCCAAGAGGGGTATCACGACCCAGGTCCGGTGGAGTTTATGGCAAGGTTCCAGTGACACAAGGGACTGATATGGTTCTGCCTGGTTTTACAAAGCCACTGGCCATGCTTGACCCCTCAAACTGAGTAACATTTAGGGTTGCCAATGTCCAGGCAGCTGAAGATCTCCTGGGATTACAACTGATCTCCAGACTACAGAAATCAGTTCCCCTGTAAAAAATGGCTGCTTTGGAGGGTGGGTTCTATGGCATTGTACCCCACGGAGGTCCCTCCCCTCCATCCCCCACCTTCCTCAGGCTCCCCTCCAAAATCTCCAGGTCTTTCCTATACCAGAGCTGGCAACCCTAGCAACATTGCTCAAACACCTCCTGAGCACCTCATGGACTACCCAATCCCCTCTTGCCTACTCCACTGTCTCCTTGCCTCCAGACTAGGGATGGGCATGAACCCCCAAATTCCAGTTCATTTAGGGGTCTGGGGCAGTCCTGAACTGAACCCTAAACCAAACCAAAAATATGCCCAAACCGAACCAGCCAGTTAAGATCCCCTTTCTCCCAGCTGTGGCAAGCTGCAGCCGGGAGAAAGGGAGGGGGGATTGCCCAGGAAGGGTTAAATAGCTGGAAGCCATTTCATCCTAACAGCAGGGTGGGTAAGCCCATCCACTGTTAGACTTAAAAGGCTGGCTTCAAAGTGGGAGGAAGCCAAACAGAGCACTGAAATGGATTGCAGCCATTTAAACCTAACAGGTGAGCTGCGGACCTGTGCCACTCAGCTGTTGGGTTTAAATGGCCCAAACAGCTGAAGCAAACTGGATAAAAGTGTGGTAAATGTTCAGGGAAGATGCCTTCCCTGAACATCAGTTTGGGTGCTCCAAACCAGGCCAAGTTCATGCCAAATTTTTGCTCATGAACTGGTTCATGCCTAGACAGGAAGCCATGGTCAGAAGGATTTGAAAGCTGTGTCCACTTGTGGCACCTTGGTGGCAATTGGCCACCAATATCGATATGGATATTCTATTTTATTTATTTTCTTTAATTTATATCCTGCCCTCCCCTTGAGCATGCTGATGGTGGCGTGTAATGTGGCATATGGCATGGTGGCGTGTAATGTGGGGTACCACAAAGTGACAAAAGTAGTTTGGACACAGTGAGTCACGCATCAGACTACCTTCCTAAATGGATATACTGAATAACATCCTCTCTTTGTTCTATTAGCTTTTCCCAGTGACATTAATAACCAATGGCAATCATACACTCACACACAAACTACAAGTGTACCTCAAGAAATCTTTCCGGAAAAATAGTACTGAAATATCTCAAATCTGACAGGTTTTAATCTTTACATCTAATTACAAAGAAAAATGGCTCAGACTGAACTCCTTTTCTAAGCCTCTCAAAGACAGTAAACACCCCTTTCTCTCCCTCCCCTTCTGTCTCTCAAGGTCTTCAAAGGAAAGAAACTGCATATAATCTTATCAGATTCCTGAGATGAAAAATCTTAGACATTTTGTTCCTTGGCTATTGGCAAGGGCAAGATGAAGAAGCAAAAAAGAATAATAGTAGCAGTTTTGTGTACACAATTGTATGAGAGAGAGAGAGAGAGAGAGAGAGAGATCAGTATGTTAAGAATTTGAGGTTGTAAAAATTTGCAGAAGCCTTTATTAACTTTGCCTTTTCTAATAAAAGATCAGAACATTAAAACAAGAAAAAGGAAAGATGTTACTTGGAGCAGGAAAAGGAAAATTAAATCAGTTGTTACAGGTATGACATATTTTGAATTTTGATTTCAGAAATTAATGCCAGCTTTGTTTTTTTGAAATGTTCTGTCTCCTGACTAATTTGCAGACAACAGAAAAATTAGTGACCTGTGCTATGAGAGACAGGAAACTGTAAAACACATGCTTCTCCACCTTGCAAACTAGCTGCTTTTGTGATACATTATCACAGGGCTCAGTTAATTGATACTAGGGATGGGCACAAACCAGGAAAATGGTGGTCTGTTGGGGTTTGTGGTTCATTTAATTAAACAAATTGCAAACCATGAACTTACACGAACTTTTCTGTTTCCTGAACCAGTTCATGGTTCATTCGGTTCATGAGTTTGGGAGGTGGTAGAATAGCCCCACCCAGAAGTGAGCCGCAAAGGGATTTAAATGCCATGAGAGCCCACCAATGGCCTGTGGCCCTCCTGAGTGAGCTCCCAAGGCATTTAAATGCCTTTGGAACCCACCTCTGGGTCCGGCTGGCCTGAGTGAGCTCCAAGAGTGAGCTCTGAAGCCTTTATAGGCTTTTGGCACTCACTCTGGGAGCTCAGTCAAGTTGGGCCCCTACCTGGTAGAATGAGCTCCCATATGAGTTCAGGGCCCTGGGGGACCTTCTACAGTGCTGCAGGGCCTGCAAGATGGAGCTCTTCCATCAGGCTTATAGCTGAGGCAGCAAGCGTCCACACTTTTTTGGGCCTCCCCTCCAGTGCTCCAGTAATTCAGATCTGAATAACCATTTGGAACCCCAACTACCTCACCTGTTGAGGCTCTGGTTAGATGCTATGTATATTTTATTTGATGTGTTTTAATTGTTTTTAACTGTTTTTGTATATTATGTATGATGGAACTCACCCAGAGCCTGCTGTGTGGGGAAGGGAGGATACAAATCTAATAAAATACAAATAAATAAAATAAAAGGCTTTTATAGGCCTTATATGCCCTTATATGGACATATAAGGCCTATAAAAGCCTTCAGAACCCACTCTCAGAGCTCAGTCTTGGAGCTCACTCAGGCCAGCCACACCTGAAGGTGGGTTCTGAAGGCATTTAAATGCCTTTGGAGCTCACTTCTGGGTGGGGCCGTTCTACCACCTTCTGAACCAAATGAACCATGAACCAGTTCGGGAAACAGAAAAGTTCACATAAATTTGTGGTTCATCATTCGTTTAATCAAATGATCCGTAAAACCCAAAGATCCACCATTTTCCTGGTGTGTGCCCATCCCTAGTAACAATGAACTTCTATTTAAATGCTGTTTCAGTGAGCATGGAAGAATGCTAAAGGGGGTAAACAGTAACATATTGAGGTTATTTGCTTATTTAAGGAAGACAATTATTCATTTTGTCTATATATCTAATTCTGAACATGGCTCCATAGTCTGGATTGAAAAATCTGTACAATGGGGCACATACAGAACGGGGAGTGTGTGTGGGGACACACACTCAGGTTTAAAGGGAAATCTTAATTTTTTAAATTAAAAGTTTTAAAATGATGAATTGTCTCAAGATTTCCCCCCAAGATCTCAACAGTGATTTTGGGTTGCCAAGGCAGCCACTGCCAACAGTCTGTGATTGCCTAGCCGCTGCACTTTATTTTTGAAACCTGTGGTGAGTTTGGGGTAAATTTTGAAAACCTTTTAAAACCAGAGATGAATCTGCAATAGAAACAAAGTGTCAAGATAATCGGGAGAGGAAGAAAGAAAAATGGAGCAAAAAGGGGGAGAATGTGGCTGGAAGGACAAAAGAAAGCAGGGAAATGGAAAAAGTTATGAGTGGAAGAACAGAAGGAAGGACTGGAGGTAAAGTGGCAGATGGAGGGAACTGAGAAAGGTAGGTGGGTGGGAAAGAAGGAAGCAGGGATTTGGAGAAGCTGTGGAGACTGCAAGGAGAAGGGAAGCAGAGACAGCATGGGGAAAAGGACCAGTGGGGAAAGATGAAATCCCATCCCACCTGCACGAGTTATTGTACATTTGCAGTGCTGACAATTTATAGTCAAAATACATAGGAACATTTGGAATATCTGTCATGGCTGTAGATGCTTCTGTTAATTAGGAAGAAATCACTGACTTTGCAATTTCTTCCAAGTCCCACCAGGCAACGTAGCAGCCAGCTTAGCAAGGAAGATAGGCTATAGACCCGCTCTTCTGAAAAGGTTAATTCTGCACATATTCTTGCTGTACTCAGGACAAAATTAAAGCCAGTTCAAGCATTTAGCATTGCACATGATACAGTCCTCAGGACATGTACCACATAGGGAAGTGAATGTTTGTGTATATTCCCTCCCCACTGATACAGGTGCATTCAACATGCAAAGTTGTATGAGGAAGAACATTCTATTCCTAGTCTTGCCTCTAATATCCTTGCTATGCTTGTAGAAAAAGTTTTTTAGGAAGGAGCTTTCAATGCGGTACTGTACATACTTAAAGTAGTACATAGTATATTGAATGCTCTGACAGAAGATAATGGGTGAGCTCTTATATGGCTATTCCATAGTAAATACATTTTGTTAACTGGTCATGAACAGGGAGCTATTTTTTCATTGGTCTTTTACCTGTTCATAGGCAGTTCACACTTGTAATTTTGGCGTATTCAAATAGTATCCTGTAGGAGTATCAACATGCATCTTCTCACACAGTGTAATATGAGCTAGTTTCCCTTCTCCCCCCACATACCTACCTCAAGGCCTGCTATTCAGCAGTCATTTGTATAAATAGTGAGCAAGTCAGCCAGTGATTATAAATAAACACTTAAAAAAAAAAAGGCTTACTGTTTGGTGTTCATTTTAGTCACAGCATGCAAGTCAATAATAAATGTCAATAATGAGGCATGCAAAGAGAGATTTTGAGGAGCAGGTTGTTAAAAGCATCACGACAAAGAATAAACATTAAAAAAAATATATTTGGAATAGGAAGCCAGCCAGAGAAGCAGTGGGGCCTTTGGATGGTGAAGGAATAAAGGGATTGTTAAAGGAGGATGGGGAGATGGCAGAGAAGCTCAATGAATTCTTTGCTTCTGTGTTCACTAACTCATATATGTAACGAAGTTTGAGTCCAGTGGCACCTTTAAAAACAACAAAGTTTAATTCTGGTTATGTCACCTGAATCTATCATATATGTAACCTCACTAAATTCAGCTGCTGTACCAAAAGAATGGTATACCAATGTTACACCAAATGTTACACCAGTTTTTCAAAAGGGATTCAGAGGGGAACCAGGAGATTACAGGCTAGTCAGTCTAACATCTGTCCCATGCAATTTAGTAAAAACTGTAATTAGAACTGTTATGCACATAGGGGGACAAAGCCTTCTGAGGGAAAATCAGCATGGATTCTCCCAAGGGAAGTCCTACCTCACCAGATTTTTGGAGTTCTTTGAGAAAGTGAACAAGCATGTAGACATTCAGATATGACTGACATCTGAACAGGTTATTTTACATGGTAGTTGTGATTTTATGATCTGTGATTTTATGTTGTTTTAATCTGTTATTAAACAATTGTTATGATATTGATTTAAACTGCCCTAAGCCCATGTGCGGGGAGGGCAGTATATAAATCCAATGAATGAATGAATGAATAAATGAATGAATGAATAGACAACAGTTACCCGGTAGACATTATATACTTGGACTTTCAAAAGGCTTTTGACAAGGTACCTCACAAAAGACTCCTGAGTAAATTTAGCAGTCATGGGACAAGAGGACAGGTTCTCTTATGGATTAAAAACTGGTTTAATGACAAGAGGTGCTAGGGGAGCAGCAGTCCTCGAGGCACCCACTTGACTGTGGTGTGCCGCAAGGGGCGGTGCTCTCCCCGATGCTGTTTAACATCTATATGCGCCCCCTTGCCCAGATTGTCTGGAGGTTTGGGCTGGGATGTCACCAGTATGCAGATGACACCCAGCTCTATCTGATGTTGGGTGGCCAGTCGGACTCCGGCCCAGACAATCTAGACCGGGCATTGCACGCCGTGGCTGACTGGCTCAGATCAAGCAGGTTGAAATTGAACCCGGCGAAGACGGAAGTCCTGTGCCTGGGTCGCTGTGGCTTGGGGCGGGGGGTCCCGCTCCTGAGCTTCAACGGGGCGCTGTTGGTGCCTGCGTCGAGGGTTAGGAGTTTGGGAGTGCTGCTGGAGCCCTCCCTGTCAATGGAGGCCCAGGTATCAGCCACTGCTAAGTCGGCCTTTTATCATCTGAGGCTGGCGAGGCAGCTGGTTCCCTACCTCGACCGTGATGACCTAGCCACAGTGATTCATGCGACGGTCACCTCGAGGCTAGACTACTGTAACGCTCTCTACATGGAGCTGCCTTTGGCGCAAATTCGGAGGCTGCAGCTGGTGCAGAATGCCGCGGCCAGGCTGCTAATGGGTCTTGCGAGGCATGACCACATCGGGCCTGTGCTGGCGGCACTGCACTGGCTGCCTATAGCATACCAAGTTCGCTTCAAAGTGCTGGTTCTTATCTACAAAGCCCTATATGGCCAGGGTCCAACATACCTTAGGGACCGCCTTTCTCCGCATATACCCCAGAGAGCACTACGGTCGGGGTCCGAACATCGACTATGTGTCCCTGGCCCCAGGGATGCCAAGCTGGCCAGAACAAGGACCAGGGCGTTTTCAGTGGCGGCTCCTATCTGGTGGAACGAGCTCCCGGAGGAGATCAGGGCCCTGCGGGACCTGATGCAGCGGGACCTGGGCCTGCTAAATGGAGCTCTTCCACCAGGCTTTTGAATAGGAGCCGCCACCAAAGATACCACCCATCATTTTTAACATCTATGATGACCCTGGTCCTATATGGTCTTGGCACAGGGCCGGGGGGGGGGGGGGGGGCTATGCGACCCACTAAGTCACCACCAGAAGTGATATCATGGAAGTTTTAATATGTTTTAATTGTATTTATTATGAATGTTTTATTGATTTTATAGGTTTTCATGTGTTTGACTGGCCATTGGCCCATGTAAGCCGCCCTGAGCCCGCTTGCGGGGAGGGCGGGATATAAATCTCAAAATAAATAAATAAAATAAATAAGAGGCAAAGAGTAGGAGTCAATGGATAGTTCTCAAAATGGAGGGAAGTAAGTGGTGGGGTCCCACGAGGATCAGTAACAAGGCTGGTACTATTTAATTTATTCCTAAATGATCTGGAACTAGGAGCGACTAGTGTAATGGCCAAGTTTGCAGATGATACAAAATTATTCAGAATCTTGAAAACCAAGGCTGACTGTGAAGAGCTCCAAGAGGATCTCCACAAACTGGGTGAGCGGGAAACAATGTGGCAAGTGAAGCTCAGTGCTGGTAAATGTAAAGTGATACACACTGGGACAAAAAATCCCAACTTCAAGTATAGGCTAATGGGGCCTGAACTTGTTGAAACTGAGAGGGGAAAAGGTCTTGGGGTCATACTGGATAGCTCAATAAAAGTGTCAATCCCATGTGCTGCAGCAGTGTTATGTATTGACCATGCGGTCGCCATGTGCTCTCTTCATTGCGACCGCATGGCCAGAGCACATGGCCAGAGCATGGCCAGAGCACATGGCCAAGAAACTACCTGAGCTTCAGCCAGGTAGAACAAAGGCCAGGTGGATTCAAACCGGCCACCAATCCTGTACCTAGGTTTCTCCCAGGGAACCTATGAAATGTAAATAGACTTCTAATAGCCTATCAGGCCAGTTGGGTGAGGTCAGGGGATTGTCCCTGACCAGCATAAAAGGAGGGCTTGGAGCCCTGGGTTGTATGCTTCATCCGGACCAGCAATAAAGATCTAGCTGTTTCACTATTCCATGGACTCCCGACTCCAATACTTATCAGTGGCGACGAAGGTGGGATCCCGATGAGCGACACTCCAGCAGACCACAGCAGCACAGCGAGCTCCGTCCCGCCGGCCGCAGGCATCTCCGAGCTCCAGCGCTCCAACGCCTCGCCGCAAGCTGCTCTGAGCCCAATCCTCCGGCACTAGCCAGCGCCAAGCCTCAGCGCTCCCCAGCACCGCCGCAAGACACGAGGACATCGCTCAAACAGCCGCCGCCGCTCCTGCTCTGGTAAATATGGCAAACGCTCCGGGACCAATTACCCCTTTCAATACGTCTCGCCCCGAGACGTGGGAGTCCTGGCTCAAGACGCTGGGTTGTGCCTTTAAGGTCCGCGGAATCACAGATGCGGACCTGAAGAGTGCCTGGCTCTTGAGTTCCGGAGGGGTGGAGGTCATGCGGGTGGCCCAGAACCTCCTAGCCCCGCAAGACCCCACCGAGGTGTCTTACGACGTGCTCACCAAGACCCTCGGCGATTACTTCGCCCCGAAGCCATCAAAACTGGCCAGGCGCTGGGAGTTCATACAGCGCCAGCAGCAGCCGGGGGAGTCAGCCGCCACCTTCCTGGCTGAACTCCGTCGACTAGCCATGGGCTGCGAATTCCGCCAGATGGATGACCACGTGGAGACCGCCTTCATGGGAGGGGTCCGGGAAGCCAAGCTCCGCTGGCGCCTCATTGCAATGCCGGAGCCAACCTTGGAGAAGATGCTCGAAACTGCGGCAGCCTTCGAGACAACGCAAAAGGACAAGGCAGCCACCAAAGTCCACCAGGCGGCTCCTCCCGAACCCGACTCAAGCGAAGAAGAGGACGTCCACCGGATGCAACCACGCTCGAAGAAGGGTGAGCCCGGCGTCCCCAGGCCCAAGGGCCGGCGCCCAGCATCTGTCTCTGTTCCCTCTCCTGCTTCCCTCAACAGGCAGGCCCCAACGTGCGCCAGCTGTGGGGACCCCCACGACAGACGGACATGCCGCTTCCGTGATGCCATCTGCCGCGCCTGCGGGAAAGCAGGACATCTCGCCCGGGCCTGCCGCCTGAGGAACAGCCACCGTGCCCCAGCAGCGAACTTCGAAGAAGTGGGTAGTGTCGTTCCCACGGCCACGGTAATGAACTTGCCTCAGCCCATCCCGGGCGCAATTTCCGTGTCTCTCCGAATAGAGGGAGTTCCTTGCTCCATGGAACTGGACTCAGGGTCAGCATATTCAATTGTGTCCGCAGCTACGTTCCGCCGCCTCTGCCCGAAGGGGGCACGCTGGCTGCGGCTGCCGGCTGGGTTGGTCCTCCGGGACTTCCAGAAAAACCCAGTGGCTATTAAGGGGCTAGCCAGGGTCCGGGTCCAGTACCATGCCTTTAATGGCCTGCTGGACCTTCTCGTGGTGGAGCGCAATCTAACCAGTCTCCTAGGTCGCGCCTGGTTCAAGCCGCTCGGAGTGCAGTGGACCGGAATACACCGCATGGGCTCTACTGACTTCTCATCCATCTGCGAGGAATTTCCCGCCGTTTTCGATGGCTCATTGGGCTGCTACAAAGGACCCCCGGTTTCCTTCGACCTGGACCCGGCAGTCCGGCCCATCCGCGTGGCCGTCCGCCGGCCACCACTCGCCTTCCAGCCCAAAGTGGAGGCAGAGTTGGAAAAGCTCGTGGCACAAGGGGTGCTCGAGCCGGTCTCCCACGCCAAGTGGGAGACTCCCATTGTGACCCCCCTCAAAGCTAACGGGGAAGTCCGCATCTGCGCGGATTACAAATGTACAATTAATAAGGCATTACAGGACCACGCGTACCCGGTACCGGTGGTCAGCCATGTTCTGGCCTCCCTCGCGGGTGCCAAAATATTTGGAAAATTAGACTTGGCCCAAGCCTATCAGCAGCTTCCCGTAGACGAAGCAACGGCAGAGGCACAAACGATTGTGACTCACAAGGGAGCGTTCAAGGTAAAACGCCTCCAATTTGGGGTCAGCGTAGCACCCGGAATCTTTCAAAATCTAATGGATTCTCTCCTAAAAGATGTTCCAGGAGTGAAGCCGTTCTTCGACGACGTCCTCATCGCCGCCCCGGACGCCGACACGTTCGCAGCTCGCCTCCGGATGGTGCTGCAAAGGTTCCAGGACGCGGGTCTCAAGGTTCGAAAAGACAAGTGCACCCTGGGAGTCTCCTCGGTGACCTTCTTGGGGTTCCAAGTCACCGCAGACGGCATTCACCCTACAAAGGAGAAGGTAGTGGCAATTACAGGTGCACCCCGCCCGTCCTCAAAGGCGGAACTCCAGGCGTTCTTGGGACTTGTGAACTTCTACCACGCCTTCCTTCCACACAAGGCGGCAGTCGCTGAACCCCTGCATCGTCTCCTGGACAAGGGAGCGGCTTGGGCCTGGGGTCCCAAGCATGATGCAGCCTTCCGGGCCGTCAAAGACTTATTAATTTCAAATGCGGTCTTAGCGCATTTCGATGAGAGGCTCCCTGTCATCCTGGCCTGCGACGCATCCCCCTACGGCGTTGGGGCGGTCTTGGGACACCGGCTACCCAACGGAAAGGAGGTACCGGTTGCCTACTACTCCAGGACCCTGTCGTCGGCAGAACGGAACTACGCCCAGATCGACAAGGAGGCCCTAGCAATCGTAGCTGGCGTCAGGAAATTTCACGACTATCTCTACGGACGGTCGTTCACTGTGGCCACAGATCACAAGCCGCTGCTGGGTCTCCTTGCCCCCCACAGGCAGACCCCTCACATGCTGTCCCCGCGGGTCCTGCGGTGGTCAATTTTTTTGTCAGGCTACTCCTACGAATTGGTACATCGACCGGGGAAGGCGATGGGTCATGCAGACGCCCTCAGCCGTCTTCCCCTCCCGTCCTGCGACCCTGATCCGGCTCCCGCTTTCCACGTCGCGCTCCTAGAGGATCTACCGGAGCGCCCCGTACAGGTATCAGATGTGGCCCGTCGCACGCGGCGGGACCGCATCCTTTCCCGTGTCTCGGACTGGGTGGGAAGGGGGTGGCCGGAAAAACCGGGACCAGATTTTGCCGCTTTCACGGCACGCAGGCACGAACTATCGGCCCACAAGGGATGCCTGCTATGGGGATCTCGAGTGGTGATCCCCGGGCCCCTGCGGCCCCGAGTGCTAGAGGCCCTCCACGAGGCTCACCCGGGAATTGTGCGCATGAAAGCTCTGGCCCGGAGTTACGTATGGTGGCCAGGCCTGGACAAAGACATTGAGGGGCGGGTCCAGAAGTGTACCAAATGCCAGGAGTCACGGCCAGATCCGCCACACGCTCCTGTCCGATCCTGGGAATCTACTAACAAGCCCTGGTCCCGCCTGCACCTAGACTTCGCGGGACCGGTCCAGGGCCGGTTGTTTCTTATCGTTGTTGACAGCTACAGCAAGTGGCTTGAGGTAGTGCCGGTAGCTTCGACCTCCACCAACGCTGCCTTAAGAAGTCTCTGGCCGATCTTCGCAACACACGGAATGCCAGAAACTCTCGTAACCGACAACGGGACCGCCTTCACCTCCGGCGAGTTTCAACGGTTTGTGGAAGCCTGCGGTCTGCGCCACATCCGCTCCGCTCCATTCCACCCCGCAACCAATGGCCAGGCCGAGCGCATGGTGAGGACAACGAAGGACGCGTTAAAGAAGATGGAGCATGGCGACTGGGAAGAGCAGCTGTACAAGTTCCTGTTCTGCCAACGGAACACACCCCACTCAGGGACCGGGCGCCGGCCAGCCGAACTTCTGATGGGAAGACGACTGGGAACCGTCTTGGACCGCCTACATCCCGACCGAGCAATCGAGGGGAACCCGACAATGGAGGACCGGCCAGCTGCCCGAGGATTTGCTCCCGAAGACCCCGTATACGCAAAGAACTTCGCGCGGGGTCCGACATGGCTCCCCGCGAGGATCGTCCGAGTCACAGGGCCTTATTCCTATGAGGTCCTTACGGAAGATGGCGTAGTCTGGAAACGGCACATTGACCAGATTCGACGCCGTACCCAGAACCACGATGATACCCAGGCCCCCGAACTCCCTGCACCAACAGACCGTGACATCGACATGACTCCAGAAGCAGCGCCAGACCTGCCCACGGACGAAGCAGTCGCACCATCCACACCTGAACAACCCCCGAGCAGACAGGCCCCGCCAGCAGAACAACTACCCACACCGCAACCTGCCGACACTAGCAACACGCCCCGCCTTACAACCCCCCGGCGCTCTGGACGTGAGCGCAGACGCCCGGACTATCTCAAAGACTATGTGTGCAGAGGGGTTCTGGACTATGGGGGGAGGGGTGTTATGTATTGACCATGCGGTCGCCATGTGCTCTCTTCATTGCGACCGCATGGCCAGAGCACATGGCCAGAGCATGGCCAGAGCACATGGCCAAGAAACTACCTGAGCTTCAGCCAGGTAGAACAAAGGCCAGGTGGATTCAAACCGGCCACCAATCCTGTACCTAGGTTTCTCCCAGGGAACCTATGAAATGTAAATAGACTTCTAATAGCCTATCAGGCCAGTTGGGTGAGGTCAGGGGATTGTCCCTGACCAGCATAAAAGGAGGGCTTGGAGCCCTGGGTTGTATGCTTCATCCGGACCAGCAATAAAGATCTAGCTGTTTCACTATTCCATGGACTCCCGACTCCAATACTTATCAAGCAGTGAAAAAGGCAAACTATGTTACGGATTATTAGGAAAGGCATTGAGAATAAGGTTGCCAGTTCCTGCGCTCTCACCAGCGGGAGGTGAGAGGAAGCTTTCTGGAAGTGGGAAAAGCAGGATGATGTCACCATGTGCAATGTCCCCGGCATGATGACATCAAGAGGAAGTTACATCACCATGCCACTTCTGGTGACATTCTTATTTATTTATTTATTTTATTTATACCCTGCCCTTCCTGCAAGCAGGCTCAGGGCGGCTTACAGAGTTGGTCTACGGTGACTGTTAATATACATAAAATCAAACTAAAATCATCAACTACAATAAATACAGTCAAATTTCAAAATACAGTACATCAGTCAAAGTGCCAGTGCTACTCCTATGTTTGCATAAGATGGGGTGCTGGAATTTTCCTACTGCTAAACCATTTGCTGTACAGTGATGGTTGGGCTTGTTGGTGGTAGTGGGGGCGGCTCCTAGTTGAAGGCCTGGTGGAGGAGCTGCATCTTACAGGCCCTATGAAACTGTGAAAGATCCTGCAGGGCCCTGATCCCCTTCGGAAGCTTATTCCACCAGTGTGGAGCTGCCACCGAAAAAGCCCTGGTTCTAGTGGTGGCGAGTCTGGTGTCCTTGGGGCCTGTAAGGGCCAGTCGGTTCTGGGACCCCAACCTCAGTGCTCTCTGGGATATATATGGGGAAAGGCGGTCCCTCAGGTACCTCAGACCCTGGCCATATAGGGCTTTAAAGGTAAATACCAGTACCTTGAAGCAGATTCGGTATGCTATTGGCAGCCAGTGCAGTGCCTTCAGCACAGGCTAGATGGGCGTCCATCTAGGGAGGCCCATCAAAGCTCCTAACCTCTAGTGCTGGCACCAACGGCGCTCCATCGAAGGTCGGTATTTTGGGCACAAGGTGACACTCTGGTATTTTGGGCAAAACTCTATGATTACCATAGAATTTTGCCCCAAGTACCAGAGTGTTGCTGCACGACGTCCCTGGTGTGATGATGTAACTTCCGTGTAATGTCATCACACTGGGGACATTGTGGCAGTTGGGAGCAGGGCCCACAAAATCAGGAGATCCCCCTCTCCCACCTGGGGGATGGCAACCCTAACTGAGAATAAAATGGCTGATATTGTAATGCCCCTGTATGGATATGCGCTGCAGCCTCATTTGGAATACTGTGTACAGTTCTGGTCACTGTATTTCCAAAAGGGCATTGTGGAGCTGGAAAAAGTACAGAGGAGGGCAACCAAGATGATTTGAGGTTGGAGCACCTTCCCTATGAGGAAAGGCCGAAGCATCTGGGACTTTTCAGTTTTGAAAAGAGATGACTGGGGGGGGGGATATGATAGAGGTTTATAAAATTATGCCTGGGGTGGAGAGAGTTGACAAAGAGAAAACCTTCTCTCTCTCCCAAAATACTAGAATTCAAAGGCATCCAATGAATCTGGTGTGCAGTAGGTTCAGGACAGACAAAGGAAATACTACTTTATGCAGAGAGTGATTAAAATGTGGAAGTCTCTGCCAGAGGATATAGTGATGACCACAGGAATAAACTGCTTTAAAAGATAGATTCATGGAGGATAAGTATCAATGGCTACTAGCCATGATGATCGATGGGATCCTCCACAATCAGAGGCATTAAATTTCTGAATCCCAGAGCCAAGAGGCAACATCGGAGGAAGCTCTCAGTCTCTATGCTGTATTGGTGGCCCTCCAGAGGAACCGGTTGACCACTGTGTGAGACAGGATGCTGGACTAGATGGGCCACTGGTCTGATCCAGCAGTGCTCTTCTTATGTTCATTATCACAAAGCCTTGTGAGAAAGATCATTCTCTCTCCCATGTCATTTAATTATCTTCTTTGACCAGACTATCCATGATCCTGGGGGAGAACTGATCTCACCTGAGGCACAGATACAAATACAGCCGGAAGGTAAAGAAAAAAAGTCCACCACCACAACTACTGTGCAGCTGTAAAGCTCTTTGATAGCTGTTTGACTCATGCAACTGCAACCTGAAGATGAGGCATGCCTTGCAGGGGACCATGGCTGTCAAACACAGTATGTTTGCCTACCAAACCTGTTATTAGCAAAGGCTGTAACATCCGTCAGAGGAACATGAATGCTCAAATGTGATCCTACTATGTCTACAGCATAATATGTGACATAAAAATTGTGTGTGAACCTGAAGATTCTCCCTTCCTCTCTTTTTCGGGCATCTGGAAGCAGTACTGATCACTCACTGAATATCCAGACAGTATAATTATGACTGACTATGCAAATTGGACATGCTAAATTACCATACCTCATTTCTGTGATTTGTAACAGGTGTCTTATCCACTCTACCAGCCAAGTATCAGAGGCAATTAGGGATGGGACCATAGAAAGGCTTTCTATCTTACCATTTATTTCCATTTCAGATAAGACAGCATTCTTATATTTTTCCCCCTTGCTACTCTTCTCCATAAGAACAGCTCTGCATACTTAATGGGATCACTCCAGGATTGGAATGTAGCCATTAAAGGATATTACTTGTTTAAAAATAGCAGATTCAAAAGTAAGTGAAGGAGAGTAGCGTTGCATGTTAAAAATGGGTAGATCTGGCCAGAACTCTAAGAACATGGTAACTCTGTGGAGAGCAAGTAGATAAAAATAAATAGAAAAAGTAATAAAAGCAATATTGTGGTTGGACTCTACGTCAGACTGTCAAACAAAGGAGAGAATGTGGATTATTCTTTCCTGGAACAAAGTACAAATCACTGACTCTATCCTAACCAATCAGGAAGACCTGCTCAATGAGATGAAAGTAGAGCAAAAGTGACCACCTGATGTCAGAATTCTTTACTGTATGGAAAGTCCTAGGTGAAGGTAGTCAAACAAGTCCTTGAAGTCCGAGAAAGCAGATTTTAATAAATTTGGGGAAATGCTGGGTATGTTGCCAGTGGATTGAGAAGGATGTTGCTACCCTTAGGACTGCACTCTAAATTTGCCACACAGAACATTGCAACTGGGGAAAGAGCAGTTGGCATCAAAAATGTTGCAAATGTCTCTTAGCTTCCTCAAGTCTTCACTGTTATAAATGACAAGAAAATGTCCCATTTCCTCCCCATCATTTGAGAAAGGGCACACCTCTGCTTCCTTCCTTTATCAATCACACTAAATCCATTGCTTTCATAGAGAGGGTATAAAGAGTATCAGGAAATCTATATCTCTGTCAAACATCTCTGTATTCTTTGAATCAATGATTCTACTCAGGTTAGCTTTCCAGTTCAGTCAACAAATATAAGTACACTACATCACCAAAAGCAAAAGCCGGCAGCAGTGAAAAGATCCAGTAAAGTAATGTCAAAATGAATGGCTGGCTTTTTTTAAAAGAGAAAAGATTAAATATAGTGATAATGTGATTGATGTGAGCTGCAGTGTACCCCACATGTTACTTCGTCCACAGTATCATCTGAAGAAGAATCCACCAAGTCTACCAGTAATGTGAGCAGAAAGTATAAGTGCCATGACATGTATAACGTGTGGAGTCAGGATGGACATTTTTCTTGCAACACAGAGTGTTGTTTTTCTTAAGAGCGAAGTTAGAATTTCCCAGTGGCTGAAAAATAAGCAAACGACAATCACCCTGTATCTCTTGAATCACTGCACACTCATCATCACTGTGGAGACAAAAGGACTGATTCCTCTTTGTAAATCAAAGCTGAGCTTCATTGCCTTCTTTACCCTCAGGAGCTCATTAGTTGCTATGGAGAGCCTCTACACAAATATTGTATATGCAGCAATCCAGGACTGCAGCTAACTGAAAACTCCAGGACAAATCAAACACTTGAGTGAGATTCGGAAGGAAACGCCAAATTGGTTTGAGTGATAACTTAATATCATGCACACACACACAGCATTTTAAAGAGGACCCATGGGGGGACTTTTGGCTGGTGACATCCGTGGTTGGAAGTTTCATTTATGGGGGAAAAAGGCTTAGACTGATTTACGGATTAATCTAAACAGAAGTGTCAAACATAGGGCCAGCAGCCCCAATGTTCCTGCAGCATCTCTACCATCTAGCACACAAACTGAATTATTTTCAAGGGTAGGAATGTCGTGATGTCTGTTATGTGCTATACCACACTGCGCCAACGTTAAGAGACCCAAGTCTTCCAGACCCCTCTGCACATTAAACTGCACCACACCAGCGGTAGTGTATTATACAGCTTATTTTATAGTGCAATTATTAATTAGAGAGACAAAGTGCTTCGCCAGGACTCCATACAACAAGAAGAGAGAATAATTCTGTACATTGACTACATATATATACAAGTCAGTAACCAATCAGGTTAGTGCTGAGTCATGTAGATCCCATCCATCACTGTCACACTGGGAACAAGTCTAAACTAGTCTGTACAAGTTCTACTGCCTCTTTCGCAGTCACATGACTCCTGCTGGCTGTCAACTAGATCCTGCTGATCTGCCAGCTCAGTGCATGAAAACTAAGAGTCTCAAATACCAACAAGGAAGTGATAAAGGACATGGGAGTTGACCTGCTCATGGCTATCATTGCATGCCATATTATGTAGATACACATGATATTTTTTTCTTGCTCATTTTAGTAATATTTAACTTTTCCTTATTAATTTTATTGATTAAAATATTTATAACCTGGCTTTCCTTGGCTTTCAAGGTGGCTTCTAACTCCATCAAAATCAATACTCTGACTTTGGTTAAGACTGCACTTGAGTATAGTTTACTTGCCTGTATGGCAAAAACTATTTATACACATATATATTTTTCTAAATGGCAATTTGAATGGCAAATTGACATGGAAAATGGTATACAGTTATTTGGTATTAAATTCAGGTGGCATGGACACTTTCTGATGAAAAAATACGGGTATGTCCTAAGAGCCTGCTGAGTATAGAATCTCTCGTGTCTATTTGAGTTGAATATGACACCCCGACTGGAAAATCTGTCTACTTTAAAAGCAATTTAAGGGATGCTACCTAATGTTGAATTCATGAAACATTTATACATAAATTGATAAAAGAAGTCTGAGATTTCAAAAATAACATGAAGAATGTTGTTTGTCTTTACTTCCTATAGCTTTCCTTCTAAATTTCAATCTTGTTTCAATTCGTATTTTATTTCCGGGTTTCTCAGCATATGGAGAGCTACATTCCAGTAATCTTATGGCAAGCCCAGGGGATCTGAACACGCAACAGACCAATTAAATTTAAATACCAAGCATTTTGTGATTAAAATCCAGCAGCTGGACATGACTTTCTTTACAGGGCTGTAATCGTTCCATAATTTGTATAGTACAGTCAGAATAGCCATAATGACTTCATGGGAAACAAATATTCCTCTTCTGAGGAAAAAGCACGTGAGTTTGAGTAACTTACTGATGAAGCCCAGGAGCCAGGAGCCCGCTCAGATCTCATCTGGGTTCAGTTAGGGAGTGATTGTGAGCAGATGGGGCTGACTCCCAGGAAAGTGTTTTTAGAACTGCAAACTTGATGGCTTTAAGAAAGCCACTGTTCTCTCAGGAACTCATTGGTAAACCCACAGTACAGGTATGACAAACTTTGCAGGGTTGTTCTTAGTTAAATAAGTGTAACACTTTGGAAAAAGACTGTTCAAAGATTATCTATATGGGGTTTATTTTATAGTTCTGTGGATGTCTGCTAACATTCATTGTCTGCTTTGGGGGAGGAATATGAATACGTTCTACTTGTTTATTATTTTTTTCCATTAAAAATGTAAAATTATGAAAGTCTATATGAACTGCCTATGGTTTTTCAGGAGGCCACTCCAAAAGTCTTGATGTTATATTCTGCTTGAAGTGGACTTAAGGTACTGGAACGTGGGTTCTCCTATATGTTATACTGGTGATGTGAACAGATCTGAACATACTTTATAAAGGCGCTTCTATTGAGTCAGACCACTAGACTTAGATGAGTCAATGCCATCTGCTTGAGCTGGTAACAGTTTCCAGGGCTTTGAGCAGAAGTCTTTGACAGCATTATGGCATAAGACCAGGGGCGTAGACTTTCCAATTTCCCGAGGTGGAGGTGGGGCTGGGCCTGCGCCAGAGATGCTGCTTGGCTAGGTCTTTAAAAGAACTGGGGTCCAGTGACATCATAGGGTGAAGCCAGTGATATCACAGGGCATTGTCACTATCTATGGACTGGAATAACAGCTCACACAGTAGAATGACAGCTCCTGGGAATTGGTTCAGTGCTCTGGGACTAGAATGACAGCCCCCACAGTGGAATGACAGGCCCTGCAAGTAGCAGAATTTTTCCGGGACTGGAATGACAGCCACTAAAGTGGAAAGAAGAAGAGGAGATTGTATTTATACCCTGCCCTTCACTACCCGAAGGAGTCTCAGAGTGGCTTACAATCTCCCTTCCCTTCCCCTCCCCACAACAGACACCCTGTAAAGTAGGTGGGGCTGAGAGAGCTCTGAGAGAGCTGCTCATAAGAGAACAGGTCCTGGGAGTTGCAGAAGCATTTGGGATTATCATTCCACTCTGGGGGCTGCCATTCCAGTCCCAGAATGCTTCTGCTTCTCCTGGGGCTGTCATTCCACTCTATGACCTGTCATTCCAGTCTTGGAGCACTGTCATTCCAGTCGCAGAGCACTGACTCTGTTCCCAGGGTCTGTCATTCCACTCTGCAACCTGTCATTCTAGTCCCAGAGCACAGATTCTGTTGTTAGGGAGCGTCATTCCACTCTGGAAGCTGTCATTCCAGTACCAGACAATTTCTGCTAACTTCCAGGGTCTGTCATGCCACTTTGCAACCTGTCATTCCAGTCCCAGAGCACAGATTCTCTTTCTAGGGACCGTCATTCCACTCTAAGACCTGCTATTACAGTCCCAGAGTAGCCTATCTGAGCCCAAAGACCTCAATGGAAAAACCATTCTGCATTTTCTTTGCAACTTTTTTTGTGCTGTAATGTATTTCAGTGGAGCCCATGCTAGTCAATTGGCATTCCTTGCTCCCATTATCTCCAATGGGCCTTCAATCCTCTCCCATTGCTTCCAATGGGCAATCCTGTCATTCTTTTTAGTACTTCCCAGTTGGTTGCCCCTTTGAAACTGTACCACACTATTTTAGGTAACAGCAAAATGAAGAGCATGAAGATGAACAGAGTGCACATTCCTTGCCAATGTTCCTCTGGGCTGCACACAGGGCAAAAGAAAATTTTAAAAGGCCTCTGATCTACATGTGTTCCCCTGCCCCCGAAACTTGTTCATGCAGATGGTCTTTCTCATTGCTTCAGAGAGACAGCACCCAGGCTGCCATTTTTGGAATTGTCCTTTTTTTCAAAAGATACCACCGCACCATTTAAAAATGAGATGGAAATTGAAAGAAGAGCTTAGGAGTGTCTGAAGCAACCCCCTTCTTACCTACCATGGGAAAAAACTGTTCTCAATCAAGGATATATAGACGCAAGTAAAATAAAATAGAGACACATTTCCCTCCCAAATGTAAATTGGAGACAAGCAAGTATGTTCAGTCCAATGGAGACTTCACAGTCTGACTGTTGCCACTTTGAAAATGGGTGGAGCCAGCCAGGGTTAAGGACTATACTTTCTTTTCTAACAGACACCAAATATATTCAAGGACTGATATGTTTTGGTATCAGAGAACCAGTTTGGTGTAGTGGTTAAGTGCGCAGACTCTAATCTGGGAGAACCGTGTTTGATTCCCTCCACTTGCACCTGCTGGATGACTCTGGGCAAGCCAAAGTTCTGGCACAGCTGTTCTTGAAAAAGAGCAGCTTCGGTCAGAGCTCTCTCAGCCCCACAGGGTGTCTGTTGTGGGGAGGAGAAGGGAAAGGAGTTTGTAAGCCACTCTGAGACTCCTTTGGGTAGTGAAGGGCATGGTATAAATCCAATCTCTTCTTCTTCTTCTTCTTAGTAATCTAGAGAGTGCAAAAATACAGCCAAAAATCTTTGCAGATCATAACTACTGTTAATTAGCATTTGTAAGAAGATGAGCCTGGAAGGTCATTACACACTGACTTCCTTCTTTCCAGACCAGAGGAAAAAATCTACACAGGAGGAAGTTTTCCTGCTTGCCAATGTCCCAGGAGAAATATATATTGCTTCATAGGATCCATTACCTCATTCATGTTTCCAAAGATCATTATCTCTCCTTCTTCTAAAATGGATCGATCGGAAAATGGTTTGGAGTTTGTCACTATTGCCTGGCATAGGTTGCCCAGGGGAGGCTCAGCCCCCCCCCCAAAAAAAAAGTCTGGGGAAGCTTGAACCCCCAAGCCCTCCTATAGCTTATCCCTATGCATGGAACCCTCCTAGCCAGAGAGACTGGAAATTAAACTCCACAGTGTAGTTTTTCTATGACTTTCTGCAAACACGAGACTCTAACCACTGTAAATAGTATTTTTAGTTATCCTTCCTTCTGGTTTATTGCTGCATGATGTACTTGTATTGAATGGTAAACAAAGGTATAATGCATTTGCTATCAAGTTTCTGCCTACAAGGCAATGTGTTCCTCCATTGGACTCCAGCTTACCTCCCAACAGCCACTGGGAGGGTTGTCACAAGAAATGCACACAGCACAGGCTTCTTTCTATGCTTTTTAAAATACTGACTCATGTGGTCAGGGCTAATTTTAAACATGCTGCAGGCAAAGGGGTTTGGGTTTTTTTTGGTGTATGTGGGGGATTAAAATATGTATGAATAACATGGACATTGCTCCACACAAATGGCTAATAGCTAGGGTTGCCAACCATCAGGTGGGGGCTGGAGTTCTCCAGGGATTTCAACTGCTCTCCAGACTACAGTGGTCAGTTCCCAGGAGGAAATAGCTGAGGGTGGCACCACAGGCATGCTGAGCTTACTCCCCAAACTCCACCCTCCCCAAGCACCCCCCCCCCCCAGGTCTCCAGGAATTCCCTAAACCAGAACTGGCAACCCTGTTAGTTCAGAGGGACTGCAGTGCACTTCAGGTCCCCAATCCCAATGACAACCAAACCCCTAAGATAATGCCATGGGTCTCATTTTTTGGAAGTGGACTTGGCCATTAAAGATAACTGATGGTTGTCTTGTGCATATTCAGAATTGTTTACAGTAAGAACAGTCTACATTGATTACCTAATTTTCATGTGCCTATGCAGTATCTTATTCTCTCCAGATATATGAGTACAAATCGATCATTGTTACTACTTACATAATTCGAGTGTGTCTTGACTCTCAAAACCTTGCAACTTTATCACAATTTATGTTTCTTTCAAACGACATCTCCCATTCCCCTCTGTCCCTTTCCCTACTGTCACACATACATTTAATTTAAAGTTTAAATTTCTCTTGAGAAGGTTAATTAATTCAAGTAAAAGATGATGCCAAAATATCCAGATGGACATCAGGTACACAATATTGTACAGGATTCACATTTTTTTTAAAAAAACACACCCCTAATCTATTTCATAAGAGATAATTTAATTAATGTAAGATTGGAAAATTTCTGCCAAAGGCTAGCCAAAAACCATTTACTTACAAACATATTGCCAAATAATAGATTTAAATTATTTAATACTGTGAAGATGAGACATATGGCCTGCTTGCTCATTAGTCCATCAAATATGGCTCCCTCCACCACTTCATCTTATGGGCAACAATATCTCATTTGCCTGCTGTTAGGAGGGTCACATCAAGAGTCATCTGCAGTTTCTTCTTTCTCAAAACAGCCCAAGAATCAAATACAGTGCAAATCAGTCACATTTGTTTTTCCTTAGCTAATTTGAATATATACACTGCCTCAAAATAATCTAGAGGTGGCTGCAGGAGGCAGTGTTTTATTATGACATATGTATTCATATTTTCTTCAGGTTTCCCAACAGACCTGCAGTTAACATACTAGAACAGCTGCTAGGGCCACCTGACTAGCAAGGGGGCTGTTCTTGGCCTGCAACAGGGAGCTCTGCCAATTTTTTAAGGCCTTATGTGTATTTTCATATGTCCACAACACAAGGAACTGTGTCCATTATTAAAGTTCCACTATTACTCCATTGCCCTTGTGACCACCAAACAGCCAACTTATGCAGAGCAAGGGATACGGTACCATGGATGGTGGCCTTTTTATATACAAAAGGCAAGACAGCTGCCCACAGGGTGTCTGTTGTGGGGAGAGGAAGGGAGCGAGATTGTAAGTCACTCTGAGACTCCACGTGAAGGGCAGGGTATAAATCCAATCTCCTCCTCCTGTTTATTTCTCAGGAATGTGGGGCTATATGGGGGGGAGCAAGTGACCCCCACACCAGCTAGTTACTCTGCAGCACTTGACTTCCATTAAGACTTCAGCTCCTCCGGCTGCCTGTGCCTGTCTTCTCCTCTCCTTTTCAGGGGTGAGCCTAATTCTTACCATGGGATAGTGTTGTCACCCTCCAGGTGGGGCCTGGAGATCTCCCAGAATTACAAGTGATCTCCAGACTACAGCAACCTGTTCCCCTAGAGAAAATGGCTGCCTTGGAGGGTGGACTCTGTGACATTATATCCTGCTCAGGTCCCTCCCCTCCACAAACTCTTCCCTTCTCAGGCTCTGCCTCTCAATCTCCAGGAATTCCCAACCTCAAGATCCCAACCCTAAGGATGGCTGTGGAGCTGCCAGCAGTGGGTTTGGAAATTCCTGGAGATGTGATGCCACAGAGCAGGGATGTGATGCCATAGAGACTGCCATATGAAGCTGTCATTTCTGCCGGGGGAACTGATCTCTGTAGTCTGATGGCCAAAGTATCAGAGAAGGGGCCCAGTCCTCACCTGGTAATCAAGGATGGCCCAGTTATTGTGCAGACCTGCGGTGGACTATTTCAGGTTGAGCATTGTGAAGCTGGTCTACAGAAACCTGGAAACTGCTTTGTTCTGTTGGGGCATTTACTCCAACCAAGACTTACTGTTGTATTCTTATTATTTTACAGCCACAGTTTGCAGAGACTTTGGGATGCAAAAGGCCCTTTCTGATTGGCTAACAAATAAAGACTCTCATTGGTCCTTAAGCCACTCTAGGTAACCAATTGCTGAGCCTCGCTTAGGTCCAATAGGATTGTTTGTACATAGTTACATTGTTTGAAGTTATGAGTTGGAAACAGTATAAATTAAGGTGCCGCTCTCATAGAGCTGTCTTTGAGCTGAAGCAAAGGTTTGAATAAAAGCCTGTTTGTTTGATTCATCGCCTCCCACTCAATACTTAAAACTTACATAGTATGTACCCTCAGAATATCATCTGAACACCAGAGCAAATGATGTATCTATGTATCTAACTCTCAATGTGGCCAAATCTGTGGATACTTAAATCCAGAAACTGGAGCCATGAACAGACGAGACAGATCTGTCTAATCTGAAAAATGCTATAGGTTTCCAGGAAATGTGAAATCTAAAAACAACACAAAATAACAGAGGGCTTGTGTCCATAAAGTGCTATCAAGTTGCAGCCAACTTATGGTGAACCCTTAAGCGTTTTCAAGGCAAAAGACAAAGATAGGTGGTTTGCCATTGCCTGCCTCTGAATTCCATCCCTGGAGTGCTTAGGTGGTCTCCCATCCAAGAACTAAGTAGGGCCAACCCTGCGTAGCTGCTGAGGTTAGACAAGATCAAGCAAGCCAGGGCCATCTAAGTAATGGCAATGGCAGGTTGGGCTCTCCCCAAATAATAGAACCAGTGCAAGTAGCTTTAAGAGACAAATGACCTCAGTGGCTCTTGCTAGGCAACCACACAATATAGCCATGCTTCAAGCCTTGTTTTCTGTCAGTAAAAGGGAGGGGAGCAGGGTCCTTTCCAGGCCTACTTTGGTCTTTGAGGGCTACTTATGGGGCCACTGCATAAATGCCAGTGTGTTATAGTGGCTAGAGTTTCAGATTAGGATCTGAGAGACCCACATTTGAATCACTGCTCTGCTATGGAAACTCACTGGGTGACCCTGGACCAGTTATACATTCCCTGCCTAACTTAGTTCACATGGTTATTGTGAAGATAAAAGTAAAGAAGAGAAGAATGATATAAGCTGCTTTGGGTCCCTGTCATGGAGAAAGGTGGTGTATAAATGAACTAAAAATAAAGCTGAAGATGGGGGGCAGTTAAAAGGTAGGCTGGTGGGTAGGTGGTAAGGAGATAATGAAGCAGGAAAGTGTGAGGATATGGGGGTTGCCAGGAAAAGGGGGAAAAGAAATAGTGTGGGGAGAGTGATACAGGGAAAAATGAGATGTCCCCCGTAAATCCTTGTGGGTTCCCCACTATGCAGCTGACCCAAGCCCAGTCACTGGCACTATGCAACTGGACTACAGTTTTCCAGGATAGAGGCTGCTGGGAGAGGAAAGGAGGGGAAGCTGAAGACAGGGAGGCCAATAAAGTACGTTGGCTGGTGGGTGGGAAGGAGAAAGAAGCGGGGAAAGTGGAAGATGCTATGGGGCTTTCAGGAAAGGGGGATGGGAAAATGAGATGCCCCTGTAAGTCTTTGCGGGTCCCCTACTATATATTAATTAGGCTTGCCATTGCCAGGTCTCCTGTTACAATGGGATAATTCCTGGCACAGCTGCACTTTGCCCACCAGCACCCAAACTGTGGGCAGGAAAAAAAGGGGGGGAGATTGGGGAGCATGCTGGCAGCAATTTGCCACACTGATGCCAAGGGACATTAACCCACTGGCATCATGCCGTAGTACAAGGCTTCACCTCCTTTTTGCTCCCAGTGCTTGCTGGCTGTAGCCTGGCAATCTTAATATTAATACCTACGTAAGATATATAGCCCTATTCCAAGTGCTTAGGATATGCGTGAACGTAATGTTCTGTAGCTACTTTCTATAGCTATTGAAACAGGAGTTGGCTGGCATCTTTTAGACTAAAAACATTTTGTTCCAGCACATGTTTTCATGGACAATGTAGCCTCTGAAGATGTGTGCTCTAGTCTAGTTAAGTTTATGCTGAAATAAAATGTTATTAATCTTTGAAGCACCTCAAAATTATTATTTCTTTTTGCTGGAACAGCTGAACACAGTTGCCTCTTTGTTATTTTTTGTGGCTATATCAACCATAAAGATAAAATAAACAAAACAGCTCTAATTTTGAAGAAGATTCCTGAGAAATACGGACAGGAATGATGAACTGAATTTTGAAGAATCCTAGGGAATGTCCGCTCAGTAGCTGTGGCTGACTATCAACAGGAGCTTGGCAACCAAGAAGAAAAAGCAGAGCTCCTAAAGTGAACAGGCACCTTGTCTGCCCTGACCCCCACCCCAGTGTCTTCAGAGCGACAATTGCAAACCATATGGAGTTTTCCCTGAAAGCCCTGGTGGCAAAGCTGGACAGAAAAACTGAATGTGTCCTTGCTGTTGGACATTGTGGGAAACATTATGCCGAACTAGACATACCATTGGTCTGATCCAGCAAGACTTTCTTTTACATTCTTGTACTCTTACAACTATTCTGAAGTCGACCAATAGCATTCTACAACATGACAGCTGAGCTTAAAGTGTCCTCTTGTGGGGGGAGACATGTTTTTTTAAAAACTTGGAGAAAAAACAATACGCAAACCTCCTGCTGTTTATGACTTTTGTCGTGAAGACAGTAATTAAGAAGAAGATGATAAGCAAACGTTTCTGTTCTTGGTGACAGGACTTCATAACCAAAAATCTCATAAGTATCCTGTACTAAACACTTATTGTCTCTGTAGCACTGAGAGGCTTATGATTTACATTGCTTTTCAAAATGCAAAAGACAACATGACAGGAAGAGAAACAACACTGAGAGTCAGAAGTGAGGAGATCCATTACATGTGCGGGACAAATGACTGTCAGAGGAAATGAGGCCTCAGTTATTGGCGCATGCGACTTAAGTGTGCACTAATTAGTGGTGAAACCTAAACTGAGAAACAGAATTTGTCCATAAACTATCACCTCTTTAGTTATTGCTTTTTTTAAACAACCGGTACATTCTTGTAACACTGAAAAAGCCCCACACCTGACATTTTGTAACACTCAAAGAACCCTCTAATCTCATGCCCAAGCATGTCTCTGCACAACTAGTGGCAGGGGCAACTTTGCACCCACCCCCATCAGAGAAGGGGAGGCACCAGGCATGGGGGAGGGGGGAGGAAGAGCTGCTTTGTGCAGTGCAGCCAATGAGATGCCAAGAACAGGAGTTTATGTAAAGCAGGGTCCTCCCCACTTGGCCCTTCTGCTGACTTCATTTTCAATATTTTCATCACCAGTGGTGGCTGCAAGAAAGCCTGCTGCCTAGTAAAGGCCACCCTTGGCAGCTCTTCTTTGGGGTGTCGCTCTCACCAGGGACGTTTCAGTGAGAAGGAAAGAGTGGCTGTAGCAGTGGGGAGGGCTGTGACCAGGCTGAGGTTGTAGGTTGAGAATGAAGTATTTTACTCAGCTTGTAATCATCTCAGAAATGTTGAATTATGCAAATCTGTACTCTGAACTCCCCAATTCTGATTTTTACCTTTATCATAGTAGGGCTGCCAAACTCCAGATGGGGCCTAGAGATCTCCTGGAATTACAACTGATCTCCAGACTATAGAGATTTGTTCTTAAGGTTGCCAGGTCCTCCCTGGCTGCCAGCGGGGGGACTCCCCATCCTTCCTACATTTCTTCCTCACCCGGAAGTGATGCCAATGCATTTCCGACATCAGGGGCGACACTCTAGGTTTTGGGCAGAACTCGATGGGTTTTTGGGCTTCAGAACCATAGAGTTTTGCCCAAAACCTAGAGCATTGCCCCTGACGTCGGAAATGCGATGACATCACTCTCGAGTGATTTCATTGGTGGGGGCACCAAGTGGGGGCTTCTAAGGGTGGGGCTTCCCCCGCTGGCCAGCTGGACTGTGACATATTGAGGCCCCTGAAATTGGGGGATCCCCTAGCCCCAAAGAGGGAATGGCAACCCTATCTGTTCCCCTGGAGAAAATGGCTGTTGAGTGTAGACTCTTTGTCATTATACCTTGCTGAGGTCCCTGCGTTCCCCAAACCCCATCCGCCTCAGGCTCCCCCCAAATTACTAGGAATATCCCAACACAGAGTTAGCAACCCTAATGGTTAGCAAATAGTAGAACTTTTTCCATTTTCTATAAGAGAAAGAAATTCCTTTATATCCACTCTTAATTTTTCTTAAGGCATTCTCCTCTTTTTGTGAATATAGGCTCCTGTAATGATAAAGATAACATATGATCTAATACAGGCCTGCAGTTGTGACCTACCAAGGTAACGTGTGATATCTGCAATCCTTGCAATAAACCCCCCCAGATGTATTAGATAACTGATGGTCCATCATACACAATGTGCATTTTGTTGCTTGATAGAGGCAAGGAGACAACACAAGGCAGCTAGATTCCAGTCCAGTCACACAACAAGATTTTGGGGGGTATGAGCTTTTGAGAATCAAAGCTTCCTTCAGCAGATACAAGTAGGAATGGATATCCATGAGTCTTTATATCCCAGTCTGAAGATGAGAGGGTTGTTGCAAAGAAAGGAGTCAGGAAGTAGAAGAGCAATGTGAAATGTGATTAGCTTGATAAAACTGGGAGAGAACTGCTTAGGGGCAGAAAATTAGAATTTGTAGTGATATAAGACTCTAAGGTCACTATTCAGCTGGGGGGGAGTCCTGAATTCGTGAATGAACTCAAGTTCAGCAATTTCATTTTGTAATCTCTCTTTGAAACTTCTCTGTTTGGGGACTGCCACTCTTCGGTCAGCACTGGAATGTCATAGAAGATTACAATCTGCTCCCACTAGTTTTTGAATGTTGTGATTTTTGCTATCAGATTTAAGTTTATTTATTCTTTTGTGTAGAGATTGACCTGTTTGTTCAATATAGAGAGTGGAAGGGCATTATTGACACTTGAGGGATGAATGAGGGATGCTGTTGACACTTGAAGGATGACACTTGGAAGACGAACAAGCCTGAGAGGGTATGGCTGGTGTTGTTAGGTCCGGTGATTAAGTTGCCAGAGTGAATATGGGGGGGAAAGTAGGCATCTTGGTTCATTGCAGGCCCTGGTCCTAGTGTCTGTGTCCATGTTAGGAACAGCATTATTGTGGGTGAAAATTTGTTTAAGGTCTGAGGGTAAGAAAAGGTTTGCCTCCCAATGCCTGTGAGAGATGGGTACCATTGTCCAGCATAGGCTGCCAGTCATTAATCACTGCTGCATCCTAAATAGAATAGGCATCATTGACTTGCAAGCCTTTATTGCAGAAGCCTATTCTATTCTGGGTGCAGCAGTGGTTTTATTTCCTTTGCAGCTGCAGCACAACTTGGGCTCGGAAGGCTATCTGTTGACTGTTTTCTTCTCTCCACTGAGTTCCGTTTCCTTTCTGCTGAGTGGCTGCTATTGTTCTGGCTGACTATAAATATTTCCACTAGTGCTAAGAAACAGATAAGACAGAAACAGACTCTGACCCCCTACTGCTATCTTTCCTTCTTGCTTGCCTACTTCCTTCTGCAAGGTTGATTCTGTTCTTCCAGACCAGTAAGGTCTCTGCTGGGGAGACTTCCTGATTCTATTCCCACTTCCTGCCTTTCTTCCCAAGACTAACTTGCAATTTCTAGAATTTATGGAATTTGCAAAAAGAAAAAAAAAGGAGGGTTTTATCAGATTTTTGGTATGTTTTTTAAAAATGGGCCCAATGTCTTAATTTTTTTATAGTTGCTTGTTCCACTTAAAATACTCGATGTACATAAAACAACATGATAAAATACCCAGGCAAAAATTAACCAGTTTGGTGTAGTGGTTAAAAGCGGCGGACTCTAATCTGGAGAACCGGGTTTGATTCCCCACTCCTCCACATGCAGCTGCTGGATGATCATGGGTTAGTCACAGTTCTCTCAGAGCTGTTCTCTCAAGAGCAGTTGTCTCGGAGCTCTCTCAGCCCCACCTACCTCACAGGGTGTCTGTTGTGGGGAGGGGAAGGGAAGGAGGTTGTAAGCTCCTCTGAGACTCCAAGGGAAGGGTGGGGTGTAAATCCCATCTCTTCTTCTTCTTTTTAACATTTTGGGATTGGTTTTTATCAAGTGAAGCAGATTAGAACTAAGTTTAATAATTTCAAATGCTCATTAGAGCCACATTGGCTGTTTTATATTTACATCTAAATATGCAATATGGATTTGACAAATGTCTGTTTGCAGATGTGTACATCTTACATGTATAGTCATCAAGCCTCGAAGACTCACTCAGGCTACCTTGTGAATATATACTCAGCTGAAAAACCCACTGCATAATATGAGAAATGGCCCTTGACCGCTCTCTTGTCAAGGCTGAAACATTCTTTTTGACAGGGGGTCTGATTCACAGTCAAGCTATTAAGCAAGTTACCTTAGTAGTTATCAGGGCTCTGTAATACCATGCTATCTGGGACAGATATACTGAATGATGGCTCCTGGGTTTGAACCTTCTGGGGATCTCTTCGTGATACTCCAAGCTATGTTATAATGAAACTTTCTTCTTTATACAGAATATTACCATATGCAGTATTTCCCCCCCTATAACCCCAGTAATGTTTTATGCTTGTACGTGCCTAAAATTTCTCCTTTGTGCATTACCTTTAGACATAATTAATGGCCCAAACTCTTGTAAAGCTCGGCAGGGTTTACCCCCCCCTTCATTTCTCATATGAGGTTGTCAAATTTCATTTTGCAAATAGATGGAACTCGAGTCTCATTTGCTTCAAGTTCCTTGTTCTGCACTTTCTTGATTCTTCTGTTTATAGGAGCTCATAAAGTATGTCTTCAATAGACTAGTGTTTCCCGTTTAATGGGTACACATTTCAGTTTCAGGTGCCATATTCAGTAAGGTAAACAATTGCTTGGGGCTAATTTCAGGTCTTCCAGGCCAAACAGTCGTTTAGAGATGATTCTGCAAGGGCCTGAATCCTGGGTCCATATCTAGATTTGCATTCTTCTGAGATATAAGATTTTTGCCACATACTTTAGGGTTGCCAGCTCTGGATTGGAAAATACCTGGAGACTTTGGGGGTGAATCCGGGAAAGGGTAGGGTTTGGGGAGGAGAGGGGCCTCAGCATGGTACAATGCCATAGAGTCCACCCTTCAAAGCAGCCATTTTCTCTAGGGGAGCTGATCTCTGTCAGCTGGAGATCAGTTGTAAAAGCAGGAAATCTCCAGGCCCCACCTGGAGGCTGGCAACCCTGACATACTTACAAACTATCTCCAGAATGGAATATCAGAAGAACCAGGTTTCTAACTGATCAATTGGGAGGGGACTCCTGATTTTCCCCCGCCTTAGAACTTTGCTGGGTACAGAGGAAAATTTCCACAGCAGGAGGTCAGAAGCTGGTTCTCAGCTGATCCCTCATCAGCTATGAGTATAGATCAAGATAGGTAGCCATGTTAGTCACTAGGACAGTGACTCATGAAAGCTCATACTTTGCCACAAATTTTGTTAGTCTTTAAGGTGCTACTGGACTCTTTCTCTTTTCTACAGCTATGAGTAGTTTTCTAATGGCCTCAAGTAGCCTGCTCCTGCAAATACACACAAACCGGTTGCAAGCAGCCTATTAACTGGCTGCCTGATCACCACTGGTGAACAGCAGCCCTGGATTAACCGTTAAGCAAAAGAAGCACACCAAGGGAAGGGGGGCACCTTGAAGATGAAATATTTTCCCTCAGTCATTCCTTCCAGTTATAACAAATAATAGGCAGTGGAACCATTAACACCGGGGGGGGGGGGGCAACGGGGGCAGCGATGTGACAAGACAAGCTGGATGCCTTGTCTCTGTTAAGTATAGAAGCTGATTTGTTATGCCAGATTAGTTTTGAGGACTTGGTCAAAGACTTGTAAAGTTAAAAAAGTAGGAGAAAACTGTTAAAAGCATAAATGAAGTTATGTGGGCAATGATAAGCATTAGTTTGCAACTTTTGATCCATGTATATTGAAATGCTATATATCTTCAAGGTTAGAAAGCAGTGGAATAAAAGATGTTTGGTTCCATACAAATAATGATATTTCTCCATTAAAATATCTTTTAAAAAAAATTGTCCACCAACATCAATTTCTTTAATCTTTTATTCAGCTGTGTGACCTTGGGTCAGTCACAGTTCTCTCAGAGCTGTTCTCTTAAGAGAAGGTCTCTCAGAGCTCTCTCAGCTCCACCTACCTCACAGGGTGTCTGTTATGGGGAGAGGAAGGGAAAGAGATTGTAAGCCGCTCTGGGGAGTGGTATAAATCCAACTCTTCTTCTTCCTCTTCTTCTTCCTCCTCCTCCTCCTCCTCCTCTCTTGAGCATCAATAGTTCAACAACAAAACAACAACAAAAGAATAATAATGATAACAACAAATACAATAATAACAACTAGAGCACCAAGTTGTTCAGATCTGACTATTTATTAGATTTGATTACATAGGGGAAAAAATTGGCAACTGCCAGAGTAGTACTATGACCACTTCCAGCCAAAGGAATCTATAATTTGCAATGGGTTGGGAAGGCAAACCAGATCTTTTAAAAAGTGAGAAATAAATGTGGTTCTATACCTATGGAATTTTGGACAATCCAATAAGCAATGGAGCAACACTCCCTGTATCACAACTGCAAAATCTATCATCTAATGGAATTCTTCCAAAACAGCCAGAAAATTCTGCCTTTGGAACTGAATTAAAATGAGCCAACATAAAGGCTTGTCGTTATTTAGGAACCATCAGGTAGTTGAGATACACTGGGCTAGATTTTGGATATGCCAGTCCCATATACAGAAGAGAACTCTACGGGCCTGGATTCTGTCACTGAACTCATCTAAAGCATAAAGGTGTCTCAAAATCAAGTTTCTGGGGCAACTGATATCGTTAAGGGAAACCCCTCACATCGATTTCCGTAGAAAGAGGATTGAAAAGTATGTTCTCAAGATCACATAATTTCAGTAGAGATAATATCAAATAATATTTTGCCTTATAATCTTTGGGAGGGTGATTAAAAATGGTTTCCAATCATTTTTTTGTATTTGCATTTCCCCCTTATAACAATTTTATTTAAAATGCATTTAAAAGTATTGAAAATGTGCATTTTCCTGTTGCCCCAGTTATTGGTAAATATTTAGAGCTAAATAATTTTTTAAAAGTTTCTATTTAATATAGTTGTGGGGTCTGGCCTGGGGGATGGCTGTCAGTTAGCACTGCCATAGGCGTGGGTATGATCAATGTATTGCTGAGTTACGTGTATCAGTACTGGCTGTTTTACCCTCAGGATCTGATCTCATAACATTGCTTTGTGTTCCAAGGTTTCTTTCAACCCCTTTAGGTCCTGCCCGGGAGATAGCATCGGTATCCTGACTCCCACCTTTGAAATGTGAGACTTGCTTGCCTGCTTCGCTTTGCGCATGGTCATTACTCATTTGCTTTCCTTTCCTTCTTATCTCTAGCTGGCTATTCCTTGGCTAACGACCTTGAACAGGAGAGCCTCCTGTTATGTGTTACATGAATCACAGGTGTTATGTATTTCTTTTGCTTTGTTTCCTCTGGGAACATTTTCTCCAAAAATCCTCAGCAGTATTTTTCCCTGGGAACCTATTTTGCCGCGCTTTCCTTGGGAACATTGAGCCAGTGTATTTGGGCGCCAATAATTCTCTCTATTGATTGGTAGATGGTAGGCAGGCCATATTTCATATCAAGTATAATTGCAATGGCATTGTTAGGCTTGGACATTACTAACAGGAAAAGTGTTTGACCAACATGATCTTTTCTACAAATAAAGGACTTTCTATTTAAGGAGACCTGTTGTGGACTATATCTCTTGGCCTATTCTCACAATGGCCTGGAAGAAAACTGAATTTTTAAATCTCTTATTTCACCTTCAGCACTTATTGAGTCTTAATGTCTTGTCAGTTAAGCAGCGGAAGGGCCGAAGGGCACCATTGTTGGGCTGCACTTAGGGCAATAGTTGGCCTTAATCGGGTCCTGCGAATGGTACATGAGATGAACCGGCAGGTGCTTGAGCATCCTTGGTCCTGATCTGTTGAGTCACCTTCCTGCTTGCCTGATTCTGGCATTCCCTGTGACCTTGGCTTCTGTCTAATGATTTCCATGCTGTCCTTCTTTGTTATTGACTTGTGGCTTTCCTTGTCACCTCTGGCTCCAGGTTATTGATTTAGTACAGTCTCAGCTTCTCTTTCCCTGCTGCTGACCTCTGGATTTCCTTGTGGCTCCAGCTCTGGCTTAGTGATTCAGCATGGTCGGGGATTTCTGCTTCCCCTGGTGTTTGACCTTTTCTTGACCCTAGCCCTGGCACAGCACTACCCTCCACCCATGACATCTCCAGTAAGCTTGCACATGAGGCCTGATGAAAGGAAGCTGAGGTGAGGAATGTTTTTTATGCCTAGCTATGATCAAGAGGGAAGGGTTTGGCATCATTGCGAGGATGAACGGGGGCCTGGAGACCAAGCACTATGAGGAAAGGCTGAGGGACTTGGGAATGTTTAGTCTGGAGAAGAGGAGGTTGAGGAGGGATATGATTGCTCTCTTGAAGTATTTGAGGGGCTGTCACTTAGAGGAGGGCAGGGAGCTGTTCCTGTTGGCAGCGGAGAATAGGACTTGAAATAATGGGTTTAAATTAAGGATGGGAAGGTACCGGTTGGATATTAGGTAAAGGTTTTTTACAATAAGGGTCACTGAACAGTGGAATCAGCTGCCTAGGGAGGTGGTGAGCTCCCCCTCACTGGCAGTCTTTAAGCAGTGGCTGGACAAACAGGGATGCTGGAGGCTGATCCTCCATTGAGCAGGGGGTTGGACTAGATGGCCTGTATGAGCCCTTCCAACTCTGTGATTCTATGATTCTGTTAAGCAATCTTTAAGCAGCAGCTGGACAAACACTTGTCAGGGATGCTCTAGGCTGATCCTGCATTGAGCAGGGGGTTGAACTAGATGGCTTGTATGGCCCCTTCCAACTCTGTGATTCTGTGATTCTATTGGATGTCCACACCTTACTTCTTCTGCTTGCAGAGCATTATAATTTTTGTATACCTATTTTGAGGAAAATGCTCTTAAAAGAAACCCATTTATGATCTACTCTCTGCTTTTGAAAGCATGTGAAATGTTACTTTCCACAGCTACAGTGCATAGAATCTGCTGATGTTTATAGACTGCAGACAGAATAGTCGTTTAGTTTGGGGGTATTTTTAAGCATGACTAATTAAACTGGCTTCCACACCAGAATTTAGAGGAATAGTCACAATCAAGGTCATGGTGCTTATGTAACAATTATGTTAGAACTGGAAGCAGATCTTGCTGCTTATGTCCCTTAATTGGTAAGGGAATTTTGAACCCAAATTTTAATATTTATAGCCTCTTTCTTATTAACTCCTTGCATTTACCCGATGACTTTTTAATTATCTTCATCTGCTACTATTTGCATAGTCTATTTATTTTAATGTGCAGTCAATATTCATACACCAAGCTGAGAGTTATATTGGGAAATGTGCTGCAACACCTCAAAGAGTTACTAAGGAGAGAATTGCAGGGTTTTAATTTCCAAGTGAAATAAATGTGGGTGAGTGTTTCTGAAAGCACTATTTAGGGAAGTATGTGAAGAGGGCTGACTAGATTCCTCTTAATCTGAAGATAGGAGTGCTTTGCCTGGGAAAAAAATGATTTGCTTATCAAAGTACACCCTGACCGGTTCATACCACCAATATCACTTCTCTCTGTTTAGTGAACTTGAACAACAAGCTTATTCTGTCGCTACATGAGAGCAATAAAATCATATGTTCTCTGCTTGAAACAAACTTCGAAACCCTGGAAGCCCTAAAAGGAAGCTCTCAAACGGCTTAATGCAGATTATGGTAAACCAAGCCAGCTGCTTCAGCCCTGAGTATCAGATTTGTTTACATTCCCAAACTCAGTGAAAGGGAAAATGATGCATTTGGTGGAAGAGAACTTGTAGTTCATGCAACATTAGGCACGTCTGGAATAAATTTCATTCGACACAGCTACCTTATGTTGGCAGAGCCCAGTGTGAAATCTGCCCATCATATTAATAATCAAAGGAAACGTAGATACGGTCAAAGCAAATCAGGTTTGCAAGTTAACTCACAGCGACAAAGCCTCCGTAAGCCAACCAGATGCCACAGAATGAATTATTCAGAAAAGGGGGGGGGGGTTGACTTAATTCTGTGAAATTAGTTTTCAGATTTTGTCTGAAGTGGAGCTCGCCATGAGAAAATGAGAAAAGCCAGTGTTCTGCCTTTTCCAAGCAGTGACCTTTCTAAGAAAGATTAGATTATTGGATGAGAGCATCCTTAGCCATCTTCATTCTTCCTTACTAGATAGACTATGATAAACACACAGAAGCTGTACAATAAGGCATAACCTAGCTCACTGACGATGGTCATCAAGGGGCAGGTATCAGAAATCTAAACCTTTCAGAATGGAAATAAGGCAAGGGTTCCAGGCCATGGACTACCTTTTACACTGAAATCACATACCAAGGATAATAGGTTTTGCGGAGATAGGTCAGTGGCTTATCAGTTCTAGTGTTGCCAGGCTCCAAGTAGGCCCTGGTGTTCTCCTGGAATGACAACTGATCTCCAGCCTACAGAGATCAGTTCCTTTGGAGAAAATGGCAACTTTGGAAGGCAGACTCTTTAAAATGCTCCATAGTGTGGGTCAAACTACATTTGATTAGGTTTGCCAGCTCTGGGTCAGGAAATGTCTGGAGAATATTTACAAACTGTTTTATAGATGGCATTGGTCACCGGACAAGCTGAGTAAATGTTTTAAAAATGTGTCCAACTTGTGTTGGGCCTGTGGGAAAAACTGCGGGACACTATACCATATGTGGTGGTCCTGCAAAGTTATACAAAAATTTTGGGAAATGGTTAAGGGATTGATTTTTGAGATTACAGACTTGGAGATAGACTTGAACCCAGAGATTTATTTGTTAAATATGTTAGCGGATAATATGAGGGTATCAGATGTGAAACTTGTAGTGTATATATTAACAGCAGCCCGTATATTACGGGCAAAAGCTTGGAAAACGTCGCTTTTGCCAAAAAGGGAAGAGATAGTAAACAAGCTATCGGAATGGGCTGAATTGGACAGATTGACTTACTTGTTGAATATGGACAACAAAACGGATCCCATTACTGTATGGTCCAAATTCCTTATGTGGTTGGAATAATTGTGGTGCTCGGTTAATTTGGAATTTCGTGCTTTGGTGGTTGTATGTATATATTTTAGAGAGAAAAAATACAATAATAAAAAAAATATATTTTTTTAAAAAGGAAATGTCTGGAGATTTGGGGGTGGAGCCTGGGGAAGGTGGGGTTTGGGGAGGGGAGGGACCTTAGTGTTATATAATGCCATAGATTCCATCCTCCAAAGCAGCCATTTTCTCCAGGGGAACAGATCTTGGTCATCTGGAGATCAAGTGTAATAGTGGGAGATCTCCAGGTATCACCTGGAGGCCAGCAACCCTACATATTATGTCTAGTTATATGAATATTTTCCTCAATGTATTATTTGTTTAAATCCCAAAGCAGTTGCAAGAAATGGAAATCTGGAACAGTGGTGCAAGGAGAGGCAAAAAAGCAGTTGAACTCAAACCCTGAAGTCTCTGTTGTTGTTGTTTTAAATCTAAGACGACTGGAGACTACCCCCCCCCCCCGCACATGAGGTAAAAATATGGCTAAACCTCCCCTATTACATAATACCTTTTCTTACATTCAAGCAAGAGTGCGCTCTTTTTACCATCTACGTGTTAGGTTCATACAATAAGGTATGCCAAGAGGGTTTCTTAATGGATGTTCCATGGTGATTGAATTCCTGTGACAGAGATTTCCCCATACAGCAATCTGCTGTATGAATTTAGGCAGAAGTTGAGAGGGTGGGCAGGAAAGGGATGTGTTCTGCTACTGTGGCCCTTTCTCATGTGCCCAGGATAATGCCGATCACCACTTTGGGGTCAGGAAGAAATTTTCCTCCAGGCCAGTTTGGCCCAGGGATCCTGGAAGGGTTTTTTGGGGGGCCTTCCTCTGGGCATAGAGCAGGGGTCACTGGGGAGTGGTGGGGGGTGAGGGTGGAAGGTAGCTGTGAATTTTCTGCATTGTAAAGGCGGTTGAACTAGGTGGCCCTTGGGTTACCTTCCAGCTATATGTTTCAATGTTTCTACCTATTTTTAAGGTCACTGTGCAACAATAAGAATCATGGATTCTGGATTGGGACTGGGAGGCATTGTTCTGTGGTGGTTTCGGTCCTGCCTCGAGGATAGGTTTCCAAGTGTGGTGCGGAGGGACTGCTTCTCTGCCCCTTGGCTTCTGGCCTACGGGGTTCTCCAAGATTCCATCTTGTTCCCCACGGTTTTCAGCATCTATGTAAAGCTGCTGGTATTTATTTATTTATTTGTTTGTTTCATTTATATCCCGCCTTGTCAGTTATACAACCGACTCATCCATGGTAGAAGTCATCCAGAGATTTGGGCTAAGTTGTGATCAATATGCAGATGACACTTGGCTCTGTCTCACAGTACCAGCAGATGCCAAGGTAGCTGTGGAAATTGTGAACAGGTGCCGGGAGGCAGTTTTGGAATGGATCATATCATTAACACATGAAACAGCCTTACACTTGGTCCATCAAAGTCAGTACTGTTTACTCAGACTGGAAGCAGCTCTCCAGATTCTCAGGCACCTATTACAATCCCTTTAACTTGAGATGCCAGGGCTTCAATGGGACCTCTGCATGCGAAGCAGATGCTCCACTACTGAGCCACAGCCCCTCATTAAATGGGGGCTGACAAGCTGAAACTTAGGCTGTGGTCACACAGCAAGGAAACTTGCGATTTAGTCCCGCTATGCTACACTTGGGGTTTTATTCTCTGGGCTGGGGATAGTCACACTCCCCGCCCCCCCCCCCCCCCGAACCACAACCATTGCAGGATGAGGCTCTGGGCACCATCTAGATCGCTGCGTGAATTTTTTTTTTTTAAATTGCTTTGCACATACGGACACACGCATACGCACATAGCTGAAAATCACCAAAAATAACCTTACTGGAGGGGGGGGGGGGGGAGAGAATACGCCTCAAGTGTGCTGGGCTTGCCTCACTGTCCCCAGCCCCTGCACGGCTTGCAGCTGCTGCTGCTGCCCCCCCAGGAGAGCAGCAGGAGGTGCCCCTTCCCCAGTGGGCAGAGCCGGCGGCGCCCCCCTCAACTCAGACCTCTACAATGCTCTGGCCAGCAAGGAGGAGGAGGAGGAGGAGGAGAAAAACATGGGAGCAGGATGCGGCCGGGCCAGCCCATGGGAAGCACCTCTGCCCACCCAGCCGCTGCCACGCACGAAGCTCCTCAGCCATCCCCAACCCCTGCAGCAGCCGCAGCAGCACCAGGGCACTGGAGGCCCCGCTTTGGCCAGTGTGCCAAAGAATGGTCAGATGACCCTAATCAGATTCATTTTGAGAGAGGACTGTCCAGAGCGGCGAAATTGCAGGTTCAAAGCGCAACAACCCAGAAAATACTTAATTTTCCCGGGGTTGGAAAATGCGCTAGGGACCCGGGAGCATTGCGGGAGTGAGCCCGCTTTGGCATGGGAGGTGATCCAGCCTGTCTGATCAACAAATTTAAATGTGCCAGGGAACAGCAGCGAAGCCCAATCAAAAGGACTGTGTGACCACGCTCTTAATCCCAACAGAACAGAGGTGTTACTGGTGGGAGGAAGGTCTTGTAACAGACAGCTCATGCCCTGCACTAGGGATGGTCTTTCCTAAGAGAAAGTCACCTCAAAACAACCTCTGAACCTTCAACAAGCAGTGCCTTCATGAAGACAGGCCTGGCTTAAACACTGACTTCTGCTGGGAGACTAAGAAAATCTCATTTTGGACTTGAATGCAGGCCAAGTGAGAAAACAGGGTCCGATTTCACACCAGGCGCTGCTCGCCATCAGTCTTCTTTTGACCCACGGCTTCACCCAATTTCTTCCAATTTCCTCCATGGCTTCAGTGATCCTCAAAAAGGATCACTGAAGTTGCGGGTCAAAATGTGCCCCATGGCAAATAGTGAGAAATTGACACACTCAATCAGGGCAAAGTGAAGACCAATGGTGAAGCAGTACCTGATGAGAAATCGGTTAGGGCTAGCTGCACTTTCAGAACATCCTCCATGCAAGCAACCCACCCTAACTCTTCTATCAGTCCCCACACTCTTCTTATAAAGACTAGAATGGTCAAATCTCTGCTCTTGCCTCAGGTATCTTCTAATGACCAAATGACCAGTCTTTTGTTTGTCAAATGTACAGGTAGGCAGGGACAAAGAGTCTCTGGTCTGCGTAATTGTCATGAATGGAGTATGTTGCATGTTCCTGCCCCCAAATCCTGTCACATTCGTATGCCATGAAATACCTTCTGGATAATTTTCTCATTCCTGTCTCCGTATCTTTTCTAAAATATCTGTATTCTGTATACCTATGCCAGACCCATCAAGGAAAACACTACATGTCCATCACTGTTGAATGGTCATCCATTCAGGTTAATCCTGCAACACATTAAGAAACCTCAACTCCATTTTCTGGCACCTAGGAAACGCCAGATCATGCTATTGTTCCATAATCCATAATGGGTTTCCATCAACCCATTGTGAAACTAGCCACCACATTTCAGCATACCCCCAAGTCACATTCTGAGTATAAATATGCCCAAACCAACAATGGCATGGTGTGATTGAGCTGGGCGCACATATTATATAACTCAGGTCCCCCGTGGTCTTGCTGGTTGGGTCCACACACCTTCTCTCTACAACCTCTGGACCACATCACCTCTTCAAGATAGGTATAGTATTACTCCGATTTCCCCATCTGCTCTATCAGTCAGCTAACTCGTTTTGCTTCACATTGTATGCTTGCAATCCTTGATTTGAATGTAAATATCTAAATAATTTTTCTTAATAAAACCCATTTCATTCACAATTTGGACTGGTTATTGACTCAACCAGGGGTCTAAAAGGGACTATCTCCATAAACACTGATAGCAGATCTCGGTTTACCCCAGCCTCTCGCTAGCTCTGCCTTGGTAGCGAATTTCCCCAATTCAAATCAAAGGCAAGAATTTGATTAATAAAGCTGTTAGGGGTAACAGTCTGACCCAGGAAATGGGTACCTCTTCTGGAAGGGGTTGCATTTCCCTTTGAAGAACAGGTTCACAACTTGGGGGTGCTCCTGGACTGAGGCCTCTTATTGGGTAAACAGGTGGCAGTGGTGGCCGAGGTGCCTTTCACCTGCTTCAGCAGAAAAGATCTGGGCAGAAAAGATCTTGCCAGTGGGGTGCATGCCCTGGCAATATCTAGATTAGAATACTGCAGTTCGCTCTACATGGGGCTGCCCTTGAAGACTGTCCCAAAGCTGCAGTTGTTACAGAATGCTGCAGCCAGAGTGTTGGCTCGGTGTCTTCTGCCAGTGGGCGAAGACTTCTTTGTTTTGGTTGGCATACCCTCAATAACAGTTACTGATTCTCCTCTGGTATGGTATGTGTTTTTATTGAATTCTCTTTATAATTATAAATTTTGTTTTTAATTGTTCAAATGTTTTTATGTTCACTGCCTTGGGTATCCAAGTATTTTTTTACTAAATAAATTAAATAAGTAAGAATGAGAAACCTATTTTTTCAAGGTTTTTTTTATAACAGGATACTACCATTCCATTTACCATGTTGCATGCAAAACTGCATACTGGCAGAACAGAATACATACAGCTGTCATTTTAAGGGAATGATGGAAAACATCAAGAACTTGTGAACAGACATTGTCATAGTTGTGTGTTCCAGAAGATCTTGTATCTTTAAACAGGAAAAGCAAGTTAATGATTTCCATATGCAATGTAAATATCTAACTGCTTTGAATGTAGAAGATGAGAGGAAGTATCAGGAAATCCTATGAGGAATGCACAATGGTTATTACATAAAACTCCAGTTAGATCTGACAGCATTCTAAAATTGTTCTGGACCAAAAGTTCCCACTGAGAATATATGTGAGTCAAAAGCTACCTGGAATGATTGGTCATTATTATTCTGTAAAACCTGCTGTTCACTGACTAGGAATGTTAGCTATTCTTGGAGCTGAACAAAAGAGGGATTGTAGACCATGCTTTTTAGATTTTTCTATATGCAGACAACTTGGCAGTGTGATATACTAACCACATTTCACCATTGTTTATAGATGTGGTCAAAATTATTGGCCTTCCTGCTGGATATTGATTTCAATGATACGATAAGCAACTAAACTATGCTTTGATTTACCTTGATGGGCACATTTATGAGAGCTCTGTTGAAAAGAAAAAAGCAATGATAGTTGCTATGTAATTTAAGATTGGAAGAACCAGTAAAACAGTCTTCTAAAAGGAAAACAGACTGTCTAAGAATCTTATCTACCTTGGTGACACATTACTTTTAAGGAAATAAAACAGTAATGTTAGGATCACTAGCAAATGTGAGGCAAATAAATGGACATGAAACTCCAAAGGCTGGAGGAGATAGCCTGAAGGGGCTCTGTTTGCATTTAGTAGTCTGGCAATTTAACACATTCATTGTGACATGGCTTCAGTAGGCTGTTGCCTAATTCTTTGGGTGCACCACGCACAGAGTTGTAAAGAGGAAGAGAAAAACTAGATTGGAAAAGAAACACTAGTTGCTAGATTGACAGTGGCATTTTTTTTTGCACAGTTACTCCAGTCTAAACCCACAAAAATGAATGGACTTAGACTGGAGTACCTCCAAAGTATAACAGTGCCACCCTAAACAAAGTTATACCCTATTGATTGGACTGAAGTCAACTGGCTTAGAAGGAGGTAACGCTGCTTAGAATGGCACTAGAAGTAAAGTCCATCAGGTACACTCATCTTTTGCTCAAGAATAAAAGCTGCTGTGCCCCCAGAAGGTGACAACTTTCTGTAATTATAGTAACACATACTTTTTATTTAAGGAAATCTAGAGCTGAATTTTCTGACATCCATTTTATATTCCAGCCACCCTCTAAACACCATTTGGTTAAGTAGTCTGGTGCTAAGGTCAGAGATACTGTGGCCACTGTCATTTTTGTCACTCATTTGTCCCTATTGCTTCAGGGTTCCCCCCCCCCATGTGTTTTGCTCTCTCTAGTAGTCCCAGAGGGAGTGAAACACATGTGGAAAGTGGGGGGGCAAAGCAATAGGGACAAATGAGTGACAAAAATGACAGCGTAGAAATGGCCTATGTTCAGGGGTTCTGAAATATTTTATCTGTTGGGTCCTCAGTGCTGCCATTTTGAAAACCTGATTTCCATTCGTTATAGGCCCGTTTGGCCTATGCAAAAAGCAGGAGGGCGCTTATTTATTAATATGTGTACAGACCACCTTTCCTCGTGGCTCAAGATTGCTTATGAAATTACAGTTAAAATAATAAATCCCCAAGTAAGCCCCTGCCACAGAGTGGTGTTATGGTTAGAGTGCTGAACTAGGATCTAGGAAACCCAGGTCTGAATCCATAGAATCTTGCTGGGTGACCTTGGGCAAGTCGAACACTCTCAGCCTAACCTTTTTCACAATATTGTTAGAATAAAATGGAGGAGAGGAGACCAATGTAAGCTGCTTTGAATCCCCTTTAGGGAGAAAGACAGGGTATAAATGAAATAAATAAATAAATATCTGCAATCTATATACTATTAAAAGCCTTAGCCAATGAAATGGCCTTGCAGTGGCATCACACCTTTCTAGGAATTGCTAAAAACTCTGTTGTTTTACCATAAAGTTTCTGGCAGTGGTGTGACATCACTTCTGTGTTTTCCCTGGAAGTGACATCATGCCATAAGCAACAGGCACTGGGGGCAGAGCATCTCCTGCCTGCACCAGAACATTAACAACCCTGTAGATATCGTTGCTAAATTATGGATGGACTCCTTTCAGCAATGAGAAGAAAAATAAAAAAGGGAAAAAAGATGGTTTATTTGCACACAGGAATTTTAAAGAGGGAAGCCACAATTCATATTTATGGCAATCTTTATTTATGGCAGCCAAGTGCAAAATACTGTGTAAAACAGCAGCGCTCAGACTAAGTCCAGACCAGCGCTGGTCACTTCTTTTGTCTTTTATTTCTCACTGTTCTAGAAGAAGGAGGAGGAGGAGGAGGAGGAGAGATTGGATGTATACCCCATCCTTCACTTCCTGAAGGGGTCTCAGATTGGTTTACAGCCCCTTTCCCTTCCCCTCCCCACAACAGATAGCCTGTGAGGTAGGTTCTGAGTTCTTTCACTCTTTTGGGTGCAGGTATTTCATGTTTTCCCCATAAACCTACAATGAATTTGTGCAATATCACTTATGTACTCATAGCCATCACTACTATAGTATAGTATAGTATTATAACAGTCATAATCCAGATTTTAAAAAAATAGCTAAGGATAAAATACAAGTCTGCCATAAATAAACTACTAAAATGTACATCCAGGCTATAACTGAACTAATCCAGCAATAATATATATTTATAAAGTTAATATACATATGATCATTAATATATTGGCTCCTCAAAATAGAGAGCGAAGCTCCTATTTTAACTATTCTTCTGTTTAATCACTTGGGCACAGAACCTAGCGGTCACTGGCCATCACCACTATCATACAGTATTCTTACAAAAAGTTAGGTGGGACGGAGTCTCAAAGCACACTGGTGAAGTATCAAGGTTTAACTAAAAGATATCAAAAAGCTGAAATATTTGAACTAATATGAAAATGGTGAAACCATTTCAAGATTTCCATACCAACCCCCCTGAATTGTTACACTGTTTTACCCTATTAATGATAAATCCTGCAATCTCCCTAAAGTATGCTACAGCATACGTGACCTAGAGGAAGATAGGCATGCGCCACTTGAGTATGGCAAAGAGTTAATACAACCCTAAAACTACAAGCCCCCAAGGAGCCAAGCAGATACACCACAACACTCAGTCTTTAGTTGAAGTGAGCAATTTACAGTCTTTAAAAATAGCAAGGCAAATTGAAACACCCAACATCCAAATGGGAAGATCCATAGAAATCTGTGGCTTGCGTCCAAAAAATTGTAATTACATTCCTTGAGAGAATTTTTAGAAATGGAAGTCCTTGTCTTAATCTCTCAGATCACTTACTTTGATGAAGTCCTTAAGTATTTTATTTACTTCACTGGTAATATACTAGTGTACACACCACTCACTGTTTACTCTATGAAACTTAAATCTAATCTTGGTTTCTTGGAATACGTAAATATGTCAGACTCAAAGATCATGGTAATTACACAATAAGAATCAGTAGTAATGAAGGGAATTAAGCCATCTTTTTTTTATACCCATTGTCAAATAGGGGTTAAGGAAAAAGAAGGATTGAACCCTCCCACTCCAATTACCACTTCTTTCATGTGCTAAATAGTTGTGACCTTAAGTTATGTATGGACCACGTTCATTAGTCATTTTCTTCCGAGATAAGGCTGAATTCATTAGTTTCTGATTCAGATTCAGATTCATAACTGTTACTTATAATTAACTGCTAAAGGAGGCTATTAGTGTCTCACCAGAATATTTCCCTCTTCTGCAAAATGCTAACAGTTTCCAGTGTTGGAAAATGGTGCTTCTTGTCTTCTGGTGGAACTGACTGATATTAACAAATGAGTCTGAATGGGGCAATTACCCTCATGGAGGCACAGGATTCTGTGTTATGAAGAGAATAGCATCCTTCTGTGAACAGAAATTAAAATAATAGGTTCGTTGTATCATATTTTCTGTGATGTTTCTAGACATTAGGATGGCATATGTTCTAATCAAGGTACCCCTCTTTACTATACTATTAAAATACAAGCGTGCTACTGAAGTGAGTAGCGCCATCCCAGATTATGGTACAGTATCTGAGTATAGTTTCTCTATCTGTTGTAAACCACTGAGCAGAAAGCATGTTACCCTGCATCACGGTAGAATAGATTGCAATGTGAACATTAATAGTGCTTTGATGAAGTGCTCATGAATATATGCAATTGCCTTATACTGACTTCTGATCCAATGTCTAGGCTATCAGGCCCCTGAAACCCTGTAACTGGAGTAACCCAGGATTGAACTGGAGACTTTTGACATGCAAAGCAGATGCGCTACAACTGACCCCTTGAACTTTACACTGGTATTTGAAAATATTTGAGAGAATGAAGTCTATGGGACAGAGAAATACAAAGCAAATGAAATGAAACTGTGCAGAGATGGCAGATGAGTGAACAAGAGAGAAAAGGAGAAAAGCTTGCACAATTCTATGTATATTTCACTAGGTGCCAGTAATTTCAGATCAATTCTGATACAGATTTATAAGTTTATGTCCTTTGACTTTTTATGACATTCCAGTTTTAAAAGTCAGGGCTTCACAGAAAATGTGGACTCTATGAAATTCCAAGTGAAGGTACATATATTACATCCCCAACATTCATGTTTCAAATTTCCAAAATTTGGGGAAATTCAAATTTGACATTTTCAGATCTGGACAATTTCTTGAATTTTAACTATAAGCAAATCTTTTTCATTATTGCTTTATTGGGTCTGTAGGAAAATCCCCAATGACAGCAATGAGTGTTACATACACACTCTACAATAATCACCTCAGAACAGTTGTGTGAGCAAAGAAAGTCACAGACTTTGAGGTTTTTTTTAAAAAAATGAAGGGATAGCTATTGGTTTTTATTGTGATGTCCATTGGAATCATGAAAGGTTTTTCTCTTTTATTTGATCCCAATATTTCTTCCTTGCTATTGATAGAAAATCAGTATCTGCCATGACTATAGCCACAGAACAGCTGTGAGAAATACTATCTTGTGGGCAAGCCAGCAAGCTGAACTTCATTTCACAAGCTGAGGCAAGGATTTGACTCCTAGAATGTCTGACAAACATTCTTGATGGATATCTCTGGGTAGTAAAATAGTGGGCATGCATATCAATAATTAATAATCCATACCTGTTAATCCCCCATTCATATCTATGGTGCTTGCTCTTCTAAGAATCAGGAAAATCTTTTGTATTCTAAAATATAGAGTTCAAAGCCCATGATCTTAAGAACATATGCTTGGATCCAAGTGTGCTTTCCACTTGTGGTGGACACTTTAACTGTCTGAAGAGGGGGGTAGTGGTTTCACTGATTCCCCCCACCACCACCACTTTGACCCCATAATTTTCCTTGGGATTCATGGACCCAAAGAGGGGGAACAATTTTAGAGTAACAGAGGACTTCAGGTGGAGGACAGAGTCAGGAAAGTAATCTTTTTTGCGGCAGTTTTACTCATGCTGCATAGGATTCAAGTCAGAGTTTCATTGGACTAGCAGTTTGGAGGAAACAATACAGCCCCCCACTTTGTGATTGCTCAAGATCTGTCCAAGAAAGACACAGTCAATAACTGATATGATTGCCATATTTGGGATGAGATTTTTTTGTGATTTCTGATCTCTGACAGCACGTGGCTATAATTATATAACAGAGCTATCTAGATTAATCCTAATAACACCTTGCTGATGATCTGATTGGGAATATGCTGTCTGGAATGCACAAAATGATCCGGGATGTTTTAGTTTATTCTGCCTTCTGTCAGGGAGTTGCAGATGATGGCTTTGGGCCTCTTCTGGATGTATAACTTTATCTGGCACTAATACAGTTATCACTGTTTAAAGATTTGTGCTAGCTCATGCTCGTCTCAAAAGAACTTGACCCTCAATTTCCTACTGATTTGCCTCTGTCAATAACTTTTAACAATGAGACACCAAATAGTTGGATTAATTGTTAATGATTCACAAATCCATTTGGCTCAAACACCTGATTTTGCTACACACATTCCATGGACAGAAACTAAAGTTCATGGGCAAGGTTGGTGTAGCTCCCCAACCATCTTTAGGTACTCATTTTATTTACCAGGAGTCTATATGCCTCAGAAGTCAAGGTTAGCATCTTTGTGATTGATTAAAAGGCTGAAAGCAGAGGGGAAAAGGAACAACTGCAGAGCTGAGTAGTGCTAGGACATGAACTCTCAGTAAATACAAAAGACTCCTCACTGGGGATAATGCGCTCTGCTGATGAAGATCAGTGATGTGCATCTGAATGCTATTAGCTATCCACTGACAGTCCATCTTCAGTGCATGTATAGATAGTGCAAGCTATTAACTCTGTAATGCAGCTATACTTCATGGTTAGAACTCAACATAATACCTTGTGTTCCATTTTCCTACAAGTCGGTATTTTTTTTTTAAAAAAAAAATCTTAACAATTTAATTGATTGAGTGGGGTGGGGGAGACACACACACACACACACACATTCTCCTTTTAACTTTACAGATAACAAGGCACAAAAATTTCATGTATCTCAGATGCTGATCTATAAATGCATAAAGTAATCATGAGATTTTATTAGAGTCTGTGCACAGGGCATGCACTGGTTATCATTATTTGCACAGATTAGCACAGTAGCGAAGGCCAGACACACAGTGATGGGTTAGGATAGCATAAGAATGTTTGGTTACCATTGACATGTGATTGCTCAAAATGGATAAGAATGTGCCATGTTGGAGTTTCTTTTTCATGTGTGGACAGTAGCACAACAGTGGTAATTACCTAAGGCTCACTGAAGTGATCGCTTACCTTTCTGGGATAACTCTGGATCAGATTTTTCCCCATGCATGTGGAGTGATTCATTTGACTGTGCTGAGATATTTGAGAGAAGTCTGTGGTTGGTATCTCTGATGCTAATCAGGGATTCTGAAATACCCACCCGTTCAGCTCATGTTCTGTTTGCTAGTTGAGAACTGGGAGCTGATTTTTTGATATTTGGCTCAACTGCTTATTGACCCATTCATGGCTGTTCAACAGGTTGCTTTGTTGCATCCCTTCCTAAATGTGCAGTTCAGTGCAATCAGCTTTTTGCAAAAAGCAATCAGCTTTTTGTGCATGCACAATTATCACAGAGGCTAATAAGCTCTACTCCACATTCTTTGTGTATGACTGCTCCACATGGTAGCCAGTTTTTAAATAGATAATTAATCCCCCATCATATAAATCAGTCATAAATGAATGCTGTGTTTTAATAAAATCCTACCTTTCAGTATTTGTCTTAAGTAGTCCCTAGTGATACCTAATGATTGGTGTGAATCAGTGGCATATGCACAGCTTTACAGAAACCTGATTTGGCAGGCATTTGTGGCTCTTTGGCATGAAGCAGACTGCGTGATTGGCTCATATCTTATCAACAACTTTCAACATGGTAGATTCAACCACTGAACATGTTCACAGTGAAATTCGCAGCATCCCTAATGTTAATTACTTCAGCTACACCACCGTCATTCTTATAATAGTTATTTATTTATTTACTTAATTTATACTCTGCCTTTCCCTCCAACAGCAACCTTAAATGGCTTACATGGTTTTCCTTGGCCCCATTTAATCTCTGTGAGGTAAATTAGGCTGAGTGTGTAAGACTGGCCAAAGGTCACTGATTTCTTCCCACCATCAGTTAACATGAATATTGGTAGGCCTGTTCCGGCTCTCAGGTGTTCATAATTGGGCCTCCCTGCCTACACTATCCTTATTTCCTTCAAGGCTAGATTCAAGAATGTGTTGGCTAATTCTGGGAACCTGTGTTCAGTTTTGTAGCTAGATGTGGGGAAGAGCACGAGCAGATGTCGTCATCTTCTAGAGGGTTCTATCAAGTGAGCTCCCTGACTGGGTTTGTGAGACTACCTAATGCCAGATGGCCAAAGACAATAATTAAGCCGTAGACACGAGGGAAGCCATGCTAACTTCATGATTTGACTGGGCTGTGGCTCTGACTGTGCTAAGCCCCATCGCAATGGACTGCTACACAGACAACGCTTAAGCCTCTAGCTTGGACTCTGATATTCTAAAGGGTGTGCCATCTAACACCAAGTATTGAAGTATTAGATAGACAAGTTAACTTTTTAAAATTTTCTTGCTGCAAGATTGTAGAGATGGTGTAGCATAGTGATATATCTTATTTCTTAAGGCATTTAATAAAGCTTTATATATTTGACCAGGGTCTGGTTCCTTGTGTGCGGATAACCTTGAGGACTCACAACTCTGAAGGCTGCCGGCTTAACCAAGGGGTAGTGGCTCAGAGGGACCCAGGCTTGGTTCTTGAGAGTCACTCAGCAAGCATTCCATGGCAGAGCGGAGATTTGAATCTGGGTCTCCTGGATCTTAGCCTGATGTAACCATTACAGCTCACTAGCTCTCACTTGTCTCATTTTTTGCTGCACTATATTTTTTGTTGCTGTTTTTGCTGTCAAGTCACAGCCAGCTTGCAGCTGCAGTGGCTCAGAGGTTAAGACGCTGAGCTGCAGACTGGAAAGTTGGTAGCTCAGCAGTTCGAGACCCGAGTGCTGTGTGATGGAGTGAGCTCCCGTCTGTGGCCCCAGCTCCTGAAAGCCTAGCAGTTCAAAAGCAAGGAATTACAAGTAGATAAATAGGTACTGCTTCAGTGGGAAGGTAACAACATTCTGTGCGCCTTGGCATTTAGTCATGCTGGCCACATGACCACGAAAAAAGTATTTGGACTACGCTGGCTCTTTGGCTTGGAAACAGAGATGAGCACCTCCTCCTAGAGTCGGATTCGACTGGCTTTCGAGCAAGGGAAACCTTTACCTTTGCCTTTACACAGCCAATTTATGGCAACACAGTACGGGTTTAAAGGCAAGAGATGTTCAGGGGGGATTTGCCATTGCCTGTCTCTGCGTAACAACCCTGGACTTCCTCGGTAGTTTCCCATTTAAGTACTACTCAGGGCTGACCCTGCTTAGGGCTATCCAGGTCAGAGCCACATTATATTTTACATTTTCCTATTTTACCATGATTGGGAATGTTTCACACCCATCTGATCCTTGAATCAGATCTTGTTTTGAGTCCCCCCCTTCTGATATTCATACAAATTGTCCTGATGGACTTGCCTTCCAATACACCTGATGAAGTGAACTGTGATTCATAAAATCTTATGCTGGAAGAAGTTTTGTTAGACTTTAAGGCAGGGGTCTGTTCTGCCTGTGTAAAGTACTGGGTTTGGAGACTCGTTGAGTGATCAAAGCTCATAGTTTATTTGAAGGCTGGAACAAGGCTACCTTGCTGGACTCGCAGGTCCGCTTATATCCCCATTCTCAACCACACCCATGCACACACACAACATCTGTGATTTACTATTTACAGTGATCCTACATCCTAGTGGTCAATCTACAGATGCAGCCTTCCCCATTGGTCCTGACTAGGATCCGCTGGGTCTATTGTCTTTGGGGGTGAAGCTTGACAGCTTCGCCTGGCCACATGTTTGGCTGACTGCATGTGCGGCTCACAGGACAGAACATAACAGCCTGGCTTAGGGCTATTCATCAGAAGGTGTCAATGCTCAGCTTTTCACCTGAGTCTTTACAGATAATGGCCCTAGACCAAGCACGGGCCACAGTCAAGCAGAGAATGCTAGACACTTAGAGACAGAATGATATTGCCAAGGTCTCGAGATTTTATGCTCCTCTCCAGAAGAGATATGTAGTTTCCCCAGACCCCTATCTATCGAATCTGACAGTTCCATCCTATAGAAGAGCCTTTTCTATGGCCTGAAGTAACACTTTCCCTTCTGCAGTTATAGGGGGTCATTACAAAAAGGTGCCTATGGCTGAGTGTGTTTGTCCATGTGGCACGAGTAAAGTAGAAACGATCAAACATACTGGGTGTAGCCTTTACAAAAGAACGATGAGCCAAATTTATTCAACCTATACTGGCAAAATTTATGGGCCTCCCGGACGCTAAATTAAGGGATATACTTTTGGTGGATTCTAACCCTCAAGTTATACTTGCTTGCTCCAGATTATTGGCTGCAGCCTGTAGAATCCACAAAGATTACATAAAAGAGTGATATAAATGTCCCTTAGGCTTTGCATCTTTCCGCCCTTAAGAATATTATAAGTTCCCTTCTTCTTTTAAATACTTCTTTCTTAAGTCTTTGTACATTTTATTATAATATTCCCATACAAAATGGCTGTGCACTTTCTGTATTTAATGTAAACTAGTTTGATTCTATCTATGCTGGCCATGGCTGCAATAACAATAAACTATGGCTATGGTTAAGGCAGGGGTCGACAACCTTTTATAATTCAAGAGCCGAACTATGTAAAAATTCAGAGCAAGAGACTAGCAAATATACAATATAAGAAAGACCATTCACATAACTAAAAACATACCGTCTACCACTACTGATAAATGACAGGTTTAGACACAATCCATAAAGTTTCTGATATGCATATTTAAGAAGCCCTTTAGTCCCATAAGAATCTTTGTCTGTTATTCATAGACTGGTTATTTTAGCATTGTAACTACTCCTCCACTGTACCTAAACTGAAAGATTTCATTTTGTCTTTCTTCTAGAAAGCCATATCTGGCTCTGGAGCAGACTCCTGCTTTCAGTTGCTGCTGATCTCTTGTTTTATTGTGCTACTACACAGCTACCCATCTGGAAGTACAGTGTTTTGTCAGTCCGTTTGTCAGTCACGTTCAAAGGTACTTAACAGGTGTGCTGTCTAATTTGCATGTGATGTTACCAGGTTAACAGCACAGGCCATTACTATATAGCACTCTAACTTTACATTGACCAGGAAACATGACAAGCAGTTTTTTTCCAGAAGATTATGGATTGAATACATTATTATTGAGGCACCTGGAAGATGAGATGGGTCTTGCTAGCATAGTGTTGAGATCATTCTGGTCTTTTCTATCAGACTACTCTTGAAAGGTTGTGGGGAAGGGGAAATGCTGAGCGATCACCATGGGAGCTGACATGAAGAAGAAGAAGAGTTGGTTTTTATACCCTGATTTTTACTACCCGAAGGAGTCTCCAAGTGGCTTACAATCACCTTCCCTTCCTCTCCGCACAACAGACACCCTGTGAGGTAGGTGGGGCTGAGAGAGAAGGAGAAGGGTTGGTTTTATACCCCATCCTTCACTATCTGAAGGAGTCTCCGAGTGGCTTACAATTGCCTTCCCTTCCACTGCCCACAACAGGCACCTTGTGAGGAAGGTGGCGCTAAGAGAGCTCTGAGAGACCTGTGACTGACCCAAGGTCACCCAGCTGGCTTCATGTAGAGGAGTGGGGAATCAAACCCAGTTCTCCAGACTGAAGTCCACTACTCTTAACCACTACACCAACTTGGCACTGAGGGAACCACAATGCTCTGTGTTATCGCCTGTGGTGTTTGATATCCATGTAAGGCCCCTTGACGTGATTGTCTGCAGTTCTGGAATAGGTTGTCATCAATGTTCTGATGACACCCCAGCTATACATTGTTCCAAAATAAACCACCGGTGGCTGCTGTCTCTGTCCTTGCCCAGTGTCTGAATATGGTGGTCAAGTTGGTGAGAGAGAACAAGCTGAAGGTCAGTCTGAATAAAATGGAGGTGATGCTGGCTGGAAAGGCAACAGCTTTAAATTAGATTCTCTTTTCTACCACTGATGGTGTGCAGTTTTCACTGAAAGACTCTGTGACGAGCTTAAGGGTCTTGCTGGATCCTGGTCTCCTGTTGGAGAAACAGGTATCCATGATGGTGAAAAATGTTTCCCTCCCAGCCATATATAGGTGAGAAGATGGCACTGCATTTATAGACACCTGATCTAGCCACTCTGATCCATGTTTCAGTAACCCCAAGGTTAGAGCACTGTGAAGTCCTCTGCATGGGGCTGCCCTTGAAGACGATCTGGAAACTGCAGCTGGTACAAAAGGGCAGCCTGGTTGTTGTCTGGAGCTAGCTGGCAGAACCATGCCACTCTTATTCAGTGGCCCCTTCAATGGATCTGATTCCTGAACAGTTTCTAGGTCCAGTTCAAGGTGTTGGTGTTCAACATTAAAGACTTTCATGACTTGGGGCCCATAACCTTGAAAAACATTCCCTACATGTTCATGTGCAGCAGCTACCGCCCCCCCCCCCGCCAAGTAATGTTCCCTGGTCAGTACCACTCTTGTCTAAGGCACATTTGGTAACAGTTGGGGCCTGAGCTTTCTCTGTGGTTGTCCCACAGCTCTGGAACAGCCTCCTCCTTCCTTTCCATTGTGAGAGTCAGCATGGTAGGAGTGGTTAGGAGCAGCGGACTGTAATCTGGATAACTGGGTTTGCTTCCCCACTCCTCCTCATGCAGCCAGTCATAGTTTCTCTCAGAAGGTTGGATAGACTCAAAAAATATTTCAAAATGTTTTTATGTATGTTAATCCCCTTTTGCGGTGTAAAACTATATAAATATTTTTTTTTTAAAAAAGGAACTCTCTCAGCCTCATTGACCTCACCGGCTGCCTGTTGTGGGGAGAGGAAGGGAAGGAGATTGTAAGCCACTCTGAGACTCCTTCGGATAGTGAAGGGCAGCATATAAAACCAACTCTTCCTTCTCCTCCTCCTTGGGCAAGCCATAGTTCTGGCACAGCTGTTCTTGAAAAAGAGCAGTTTCTGTCAGAGTTCTCTCAGCCCCGCCTACCTCACAGAGTGTCTCTTGTGCAGAGGGGAAGGGAAGGGAGTTTGTAAACTGCCCTGGGGTAGTGAAGGGTGGGGTATAAATCCAATCTCCTCTTCTCTCTCCTCTTCTTCTGATGATGACGATGCAAAGCATTGTGGACACTTCTTGGTGCAGCCTGAGCCTTAGCGAAGAGCAAGTACCTGCTGGTGGGGGCATGATGTGTTTTAGATTAGTTTTTAATGCTTTAAATCTGATGTTCTGTTTTATCACATTGTTTTTATGTTATCGTCACCTGCCTTGGCTCTTGAGATGCCCATAGAAAAAGGTGGGCATATAAAATTTTTAAACAAATAAATAAATTATGGGTTAAGGCCCCGTATTCCATATATAAATCCGGCTTGTGGATTGCTGATGAAGATGCCAGTGGAATTCTCCTTATATGGACTCAACATTTTACAGAATACGACAGAACATTTTACAACATTTATATGTATTCTGAGTCCCCTTTGTTTTGCACGTTGGCCAGTTTATTTGCACAGTAGCTGCAAGCTGTATATTGCTGAAATGAACAGTTTTCCAGAAAAGGTGTCTCTAGCTGCTTGAGTGTGCTGCCCCAAAATCTCTCTCTTCTATAAAGGTCAAAAATGTGCTGAATGTACTTTATAAAGCACAGCTTAAAGATGCACTTTAGGGAACAAAAATGCTTTTCATAATAACACACACAGCTCTGACAATAAAGACCGCACTCCTGAGTATTTTCACTTGGCAATAATCAACACGAGGACTTAGTTTCAAGTAAACTTGTTTGAATGGCCAGAATGTTAAAGTTCTTTTCTATGTTTTTTGTGATATAAGGAATGGATGAATAGGTCTCCTCAGAGAAGGCAAAGTAGCAGCTTCTGCCTGGATCTACCTCTGGCTGAGAATTAGCAACCTGAAAATAAGGGTTGTATTTGGAGTATTTTATTTATTTATTTATTTATTTATTTCATCTAATTTATATTCCGCCCTCCCTGCCATATGGCAGGCTCAGGGCGGCTAACAGCATATCAACAATTTCCATACATAATGTAAGTATTTAAAACATTAAAACATATAACTAACATAACATTATACAGATGGCGTATCTTCAATTTGATCATTCAATGCAGCACCTGAATGCAACCTTAGAACAGCTACAGCTGGTGGATAAAATCGGTCCAGGGCCAGATGTAAATCTCAGTGCTAGGCGGCCCCTACCCGAAAGCCTGGTGGAAGAGCTCCGTCTTGCAGGCCCTGCGGAATTGTAAATAGTCCCGCAGGGCCCTGATGTCATCCAGGAGCTCATTCCACCAGTATGGGGCCGCCACAGAAAAGGCCCTGGACCTTGTACCCGCCAGCCGAGCCTCCCTTGGCCCTGGGAGGGTCAAACGATTTTGGGAACCAGACCGTAGTGCTCGCTGGGGAACATATGGGGCCGTGGTGGCTCAGAGGTTAAGTCGCTGAGTTGCAGACTGGAAGGTCACTAATTCCGCAGTTCGAGACCCCAGTGCTGCATGACAGAGTGAGCTCCCGTCTCTGGCCCAAGCTCCTGCTAACCTAGCAGTTTGAAAGCAAGAAATTGCAAGTAGATAAATAGATACCACTTCGGTGGGAAGGTGTGATGGAATTAAAGATCTGGGACCAGCAGAATGTAAACAAGGAACACTGCTGAGTCACATGACCGAGTGAGGAAAGGGCCTTTTGGCTCAGAACACTCAGTGACTGACACTTAAGGGGCACAACTGACAGTTTGGGGCTGACGGTGGAGAATGAGAGTCTGTGGAGGGAACAGTCCTCTGTAGCTCTGTGTGAGCAGCCTAAAATGCCAGTTGAAGCAGATAACTGGGGGCTGGATAGTTTGGTTCAGGGGACAGTGAACAGACTAGTGAAAGTAGAGCACATAAGTGGTCACAAACACAAAATACATCACTCCTGAAGAATCTGGGATGGGTGGTTAAGTGAGGGCTGAGGAAATGTCTGGCAGAGTCTGGACAGCTGGTTGGTGGCCAGTTGGGACTCAAGAAAAAAAAAAAGGGCCAGGAAGCCAAAGCCAAAAGGCTAAGCACTAAGCAGGACAGGAGAGTGTACACATGAAGGTGTTGAGTGAATTTATGGACATTAAAGCAATAAAAAAAATTAATCAATAATTATGCTGAATAGAACTCTGCATATTGCTTAGTAAGTTAGAAGCTTTAAAATGCAAGGTCAATAAAACAAGATTCTTTGCTGTTACATGGAACACTAACAACATCTAGCTAACAGTCTTACATTGTTTAGTGGGCAACATTATTGCTCTTAGGCTGGGCTAAAGAACCATGGGAACGGCAAGCAATTAGCAACATTTAAATAAAAACATTCCTAACACTTAAGCAGCTAGTTAGGCAAAGTTATATCGTATGATTTGTTAACAAATATGATGCTGTATAACACTGTCCCCTTCCTTTCTGTGCGTCCCCGCCCCCTGGTATAAAACACCAAGCCTCAGTAAAATCTGGGCTTGGTAGCTTTAATGGATTACCATTGCCGAGACTGACGTCATAAAAATAAAGGCTTTCTTCTCTACCTGATGTTCAAACCTTAGGATCATTAAAAAATCTCTGTTCTTGGTTTATAGTGCTTCAACATCTAAAGAAACTGGAAACAATATAGCCTACTGCCTAAGTGTAATCCAAGCCAAACATGCCAGCCCATAAAGAAATAAAGTGTCAACTGTATATACATCCTCCATCCCCCTGTTGTGTTCTGAAAATACTGTTTTGTTTTGAAGTGAAAACACATTAGTGCCTGACTCTTAAAACCAACAACAAATATATCTAGCAGTGGTCCTCAACATACCTATAAAGAAATTTAAAACAAACCCTGAAGAGATTATTAGGAGATAGAGGGAGGTGGTCAGTATAGTAAAGGCAAGCCTGATCAGTCACCTCACAAAACGTCACAATACAGCAGATTATAAGCCCGCGCATCATAGAAGGTAACAGCGTTCCGTGCACCTCAGTGTTTAGTCATGCCAGCCACATGACCATGGAAAAGTCTTCAGACAATGCTAGCTCTTTGGCTTAGAAATGGAGATGAGCGCTACCCCCTAGAGACGGATCTGACTGGCTTTGAGCAAGGAAAACCTTTAACTTTTTATTTGGAGTAAGGTCATGTATCATTTTAAAAACTTCAGTCATTTTATTTAATATCTTTCCTTACTATATAAAGCCATTTTCAAGTGGCAAGATTTCATGGGGCGCCAAAATCAGTTGGCTGGAAGGACTGCCACTCAAAAGGGGTCCCTGGCCGCTGGTTGCATTCTCTCACTGCTTTGCCTCAGTCCTGCCCTCAGAGCCACCGGCCAGTGTCTCAGCCTCAGTCTGGAGGGAGCCAGTGAAGGGGAAGGACTGGGTGCTGGGTCTACTCTTCTCCTCTGCCCACTGCCAGGTGGGTCTAACTGTCCCCTTAGTGGCCTGCTTCTGTCAGTGAAAACACAATGGACTTTCAGCATAATCCCCTGCCCTGCCCACTGCCAGGCTGGCCACTTTTCCTGTCAGAATAAACTGAAACGGGCATTTCACACAGCACCCCGTAGCGCTTCAGGACCGGTACAAGAACTGAAGAACGCTTGGGAGGAGGTTTCAAGGTAAACCAGCTCAGGAACACTTCCCCAATGGGAGAGGCATGTTTCTGTGTGAAAGGGCCAATATGTTCCGTTAGGGAACTGGTACTAATACGGTTCTGTGTGAAATGCCTGACAGAAACCGTTACTGAAGTGTTCCTGAAATGGAACATATTGGCTGTGTGAAATTCCTCAGGCTCTCTCTCCTGCTTAGCTCCACCGTGGCTGGCTGGCTAATGAGGTGGGCTAGCAACCATCAAACCATTCCCTTCAACCCCCTGCTGTGTGGCTGACTTCCTCCTAGGGTTGCCAATCTCCAGGTGGGACCTGGAGATCTATTGTTACAATTGATCTCCAGATGACAGGGATCAGTTCCCCTGGAGAAAATGGCTGCTTTGGAGGGTAGACACTATGGCATTATACCCTGCTGGGTCCTTCCATCTCCCCCAAATGCTGCCCTCCACAGGAGCCACCCCCCAAAAATCTCCAAGTATTTCCCTAATCAGAGCAGGCTAGGTTGCCAAGCTGGCAGTGGGCGGGGGAGGGGGTTATGCTGAAAGTCCATCATCTTTTTACTGACAGAAGCAGGCCACTGAGGGGACAGTTAGACCCACCTGACAGTGGGCAGAGGAGAAGAGTTGCCAGTCTCCAGGCGAGGGCTGGAGATCACTTAGAATTACAAGTGCTCTCCAGATGGCAGAGATCAGTTCCCCTGGAGAAAATGGCTGCTTTGGAGGGTAGACACTATGGCATTATACTCTGCTGAGTCCTTCCACCCCACCCCCATGCTGCCCTCCACAGGATCCACTCCCCAAATCACCAGGTATATAGGGGCTGGCAACTTTCCCCTCAGTGCCTGTTGCTAGGCAACCAAGCTTGCTTCTCTGAAAGCCCCTTTCCACACCTGTGTTGGCCTCTGGGAGAAAACTCATTGGGGCAGCTGAACAGAATGCCATAGAGGCCACCCTCCAAAGCAGTCATTTTCTCCGGGGGGGGGGGAGAGATCTGTTGTCTGGAGTTCAATTGTGATACCTGGTGATCTTCAGGCTCCACCTGGAGGTTGGGTACCATAGGCATAGCAGGCAGCGCTTCAGAGCAGGATCTGCTAGACCCAGGTTCTTGCTGAGTGGGTGATTTTGGGCCAGTCACAGACTTTAAGCCTAACCTACCTCACAGGGTTGTTGTGCAAGTCAAAAGGGGGGGAGAATGATGTCAGCTGCTTTGGTCCCCATTGCAGAGAAATACTACTTTTCCTGCAGGGGAACTATGGTTGCCAATCTCCAGGCGAGGGCTGGAGATCACTCGGACTTACAAGTGCTCCCCAGATGGCAGAGATCAGTTCCCCAAGAGAAAATGGTGGATTCTGTGTCCTTATACCGGGCTGAGATGAACCCCCTATGACAGCCAATGTGACATAGCAGTCAGGGCTTCAGAGGCTGCAGGGGTGGGAGGGATGGAAAGTTGAAGAATGAGGTTGATGATTGGCTGGGAAGGAGATAGGGTTGCCAACTCCAGGTGGAAAATTCCTGGATATTTGAGGGATGGAGCCTGGATACGGTCAGGTTGGAGAAGGGGGGTGACCTCAGACAGGTACAATGCCATAGACTTCACCTTCCAAGCCAACCAGTCCCTCATGGAGAACCATTGTTGCCAGTCTCCAGGTGGGGCCTGGAAATGACTCAGAATTACTACTGCTCACTAGGAGGGAGGGGGGAGGAGATGGGAAGCTGAAGCCAGGGGGCAGATAATGATACATTGATGGTTGGCTGGGAGTGAGATAGGGTTGCCAACTCCAGATTTGAGAGTGGACCCAGGAGAGGGTGAGGTTTCAGCAGGGGTGGGACCTCAGACAGGTACAATGCCATAGAGTTCACCCTCCAAACCACCTGTTCCCTCATGGGGAACAATTGCTGCGAATCTCCAGGGGAGGGATGGAGATCACACCGAATTACAACTGCTCTTCAGATGGCAGAGATCTTCCCCTGGAGAAAATGATGGACTCTGTGTCATACCCTGCTGAGGTCGCCACAGCAAAATGACGCTGAGTGCCCAAGGCTGGGGCATTCTCCCAGAGCCTCTTCCTAGAGCCTGTTGTATTTATTTCCACAACGGGCCTTATTCCTAGTCGGTAATAAAGCTAGTTCAGAAATCAACAGTCATTCCCATTGTTTCCACGCAACACATATTTATGGAGTAACTTTTCCTCCTGCCCAGTTGGGATGATATTCCGAAGAAGTATATCCCTCTACCAAAGGATCATCCCTCTTAAATTTCAGACAGACGAGCAGAAGGCTCATCTGTACACTGTTCAGGCTTTCACTTGCAAAGTGGGTGCAGGCGAGCATGAATCGAAGACAAACATTTTTCTTCTTTCTCAGAGCCTCAGTCATCAGGTGGGCGAATATGTCTTTTTTCAAAAGAAGGCATATACAGGTGCCCTTGCACTTTCTATTCCTTACACTGACACGCTCCATTTATTCCAGCTTCTTCCTAGTCTGGCTGACTTCCCATATGACTGGAGAAAAATGCTTCGAGTGTTAGATCAGAATATAGTTCTGCTGACAGGGTGCTTGTCCCCCATCCCCCTCAATAGACCTCTCTGCTCCCTACCTCCTTTTTGGGGAAGAAGACACCTTAGCTTTTGGATATCTGCCTCTGTACCCCACATCTGCCATCTCCCCATATCTGCCTGTTATCCCCCATATCGGCCAGTTATAAAGCACTTCCTTCTGCCTACCAATAAAAGAGAGAGAGAGAGAGAGAGAGAAACAATGGCCTGTGTGCCTCTGTCTCCCCCTCCCCATCTGCCCTGCCTGTCTGCCAGCAAATACAAGTGAAGCATTTGTCTCTGTAGGGCAGATGGACTGACAATGAGATGGTGCAGTGATTGGCAAGACATAGAAATGTTGAGCATAAAAATGCCAGTTGGGACGATTCCATTAAGCTGGAAGGCTTTCAGAAGGATGGCGTTCCAGTACTGCCCCTGTATCCTCTTGCAAATTCATTCTCTCCCCTGGTGGTCCAGCCCCTTTCCCATCTCCCAACACCAGACAGTGAGAGGCCAGAATAATTGTGGAATTGGTAGGCACAGTCGGGAATTGTTCTTTGCAGATTCAGAGCTTTAATGACGTTTCCATGTGAGCTGTTAGGTCTGACCACAATCAGTAAAATTTGGAATGTCCTGCTAAGAACCCTCATCCCTTCAACTGTTTACCATTGCTGAAGCTATCAAAGGGAAGAAAGTCAACTGTCCATCATACTGGAATCTGGACCTTTCTGAGAATCTCCTCCCAAAGCAATATACTTTATTAGCTTTTAATGATGGCCCATTTTTGGTCTGAGAATACTGCTATCTTGTTGATCAATGGATTAAGGATATTCTTCTTAAAAAATCACAGAAATGGATGGATGGTCTGTACACCATTTTCTTTAGCTTGATGGTCATACTGTGCCACAGTAAATTCCCACTGTAAGAAGTGCTCAGATTTTAGGGAGCTTTTTGGCTTTTACAGGGGTCATTTTGTAGAAAAAGAGGTGCAGAAGCTCATTAGCATAACTCATTTGCATATGCCACACCCCCTAACATACCAGAAGTGTATCAGAAGGCAACACCCACCCCTCAGGCTCCACTCTACAGGTGAGTGAAACTGACCTGCTCTTCCTCCATTCCCTTCCCCATCCAATACTTTGTGCAATAAAAATAAGCGTAAAGGACACACCCGCATTCTCTTCCTGCTCCCTTGAAACCACGAGGTTTCAAGTAGACTTGAGACACCCAGGACATGTGCACCACCCATCCCTTTCCCTTCCCCTCCCCACAACAAGACACCCTGTGAGGTAGGTGGGGCTGAGAGAGGTCTTTTGAGAACTGCTCATGAGAGAACAGCTCTGAGAGAACTTGTGACTCGCCCAAGGTCACACCAGCAGCTGCATGTGGAGGAGTGGGGAATCAAACCCGTTTCTCCCAGATTAGAGTCCAACTCCTGACCACTACATCAAACTGATGGGGTGGAAGCTGCTGAAGGGTTGGTGAAATTTCTCCAGTATATATATGCCATGTGCCCAGATAAAAAATTGTATACTTAGAAAATGTATATGCCACCTTGAGCAAGTCTCTGGAAAAGCAGCACACAGTCATAAAAGGAACAATGATAAAATTATCAATGTTAAAACAAAACATTAAAAACAATAAATACCCTAGCAGGGCTTTCCCCGGGGCGCTGCACTTCTGCACTGCTCGGGGAAGCCGAGGAGGGAGCGATGCTTGGTCATGTGCCCGCCCCCTGGGCTCCTCACTCCCAGAGCTGCGCTTCTGTGCACTCCTGCTCCAACGGACCCCTGAGCTTTTAGCAGGAGGGTGGAGGTGAGGAATTCCCATTGTGTTGCTGGAAATGCCTTCTGTTAGGGAAAATTTATTGCCAGATCCAAGCCTATATTTGCACATTCTAATTCTAATATCACAAAAGCCAGTGCCTCCTGTTATCTTTTGTCTTTCCATTCTCTATAATGAAAGGACATTCCTCCCCAAATGCCCACTTATTAGACCCTGATTTTAATCCAAGGGGTGATTAATTAACATGTGGAAATAGATTTCTGATCATGGGTCCCCACCAATGCAAGCAGCTGCTGTGAATAGATAAAACTAAAATACTCTGGCCCTGTGCCTAGCACAGACCTCTACATGTTGTTCTGTAGTGTAGGGGGGCAAATCTTTCTTTCTCTTGCTGAGAATTGCTTTGGCAAGGCAAGAGGGAAGGCACACACAAATTGCTCAGATGCTCACTGCTGCTTTTTAGTGTGTTATTTAGACAATCTACAAGAGGTGAACCTGCAATACTCATGGGAGGGAGTATTCCCGCCCTCCACCCCCTCCCCCATTCCAGAGGCGCGGCAAGGCCTGAGGCCCACAGCACTGCCTCCCACCCCCTCCTGCCCCTCCCCCATTTCAGAGCCAATAGTGAGGCTCAAGGCCCGCTGCGCCGCTTCCCACCCCTTCCCCCATTTCCGAGCTGGCAGCACGGTGAGGCCCAAGGCCTGCCGTGCCCCCTCCCGCCCCCTCCCCCATTCCAGAGCTGGCGGCGTGGCCTAAGGCCCACCGCGCCACCTCCCACCCCCTCCCCAATAGCAGCCAAAGCATTCTCTGCGCATGCACAGAGAATGTTTTAACTGTTAGGGGGATTTAAATATCCCCCGAATATTTTTAAAAACTTTTGGAATTTTTCTGCACACGGGGGAAATGCCCCCCATGTGTAGGGAAATCTCCCTTCCCCCCACGTGCCCCCGCGTGAATTTAGGTATCCACACACAGGGGGTACCTTTGAAATTAGATATATAGATAGTAAAACAAATAAACCTTACAATCGGATTTTATAAATCTAGCAGTCTTAAAACTGTTATTATGGTGATCAGTTCTATCTTATTCTGTAAACAAAACTCTTTTAAAAATCTATACTTAATGTTATAATTTTGTAGGTCATTTATACAGACTTTATAACTGAGTTGAACAACTTTAGGAATGACAATTTTATTGTTTTGATGTCTGATCTGCAACTCTGATAATTATTCATAGCTGCCCTGCAACCAGCCGTCTATGGAACAGCTATGTATCTGGAGCATCCCTTGGTCTTCACCTTCAGATGTTATATAGTGCACTTCCAGATTGGAGTGGGTACTTCTGTGGAGGGCTTGCTCTTTACACCACCACATAACTAAGACAAGTACCACCATTGTCAGCAGTGAGGGAGAAGGGCAAATCTATCAAGCCCACTCCCCAGGTTTCTTTGGTGGTGGTGGGGGAGCTCAGTGGAAATGTAATTCCATAGCATACATCCTCCAAAAATAAAATTTCCTCCAGGAGACTAATCTCTGTAGGCTCCATCTGGAAACTGGCAACACTTGGAGGCCAACAGGATCTTGGGGAAGCTTCAGTACCTCAGATAAGAAGAGCCCTGCTGGATCAAGCCAGTGGTCCACTTAGTGTAGCATCCTGTCTCACACAGTGGCCAGCCACTTCCTACGGAGGTCCAGCAAAAGGGCACAGAGGCCAAGGCCTTCCCCTAATATTGCCTCCTGGCACCGGGATTCAGAGGTTTACTGCCTCTGAATGTGTGGGCAAACAAAGTCCTCAGTGGTCTTCAGTGCCTCAAGGAGTTTTAATTATCCCACATCTCTTTCTCAGATCTGCACTCAACTAGCTGCGTCTGACCTATTTATGTAGAGATAAGGCTAAAGGAAACTCATCAGACAACCCATATAACTGCTATTTGTTAATATTTGATGGCTCTTGCTAAAATTCGTTTATTGTTGATGTTGTTTTAATACGATTTTAATGACTCTGCTGAATGTTCTCTTTATATTTTTATGCTGCTATGGTTTTGCAGTACTGTTTTATTAATATTATTGATTATTGTTTTCATCTCCCTTTCTGCAGCCAGTTTAGGACTGGGAAGCAAAATTCCTACTTGGACTTGATGGCAACTAGAAAGTACTGCACAGTTTGAGGTTTGGTGAGTGGGAAGGTTGCTACTGTAACTGGGAATTATGGTCTGAGGAAAGAATGACTGTTTTAAACAGATCTGGGTGGGTAGTCGTGTTGGTCTGAAGCAGTAGAACAAAGTTGGCATCCACTGGCACCTTTTAGACCAAAAAATTTTCATTTAAAGTATGAGCTTTTGTGTGCACGCACACTTCCTCAGATACACTGAAACGGAATTTAACAGTTCATACATATAGACAGATGTTGAACAGCAAATTACCATGCAGCATAATGAAGATGTTTTAAACAGGTGCGTGCAGCCATACCTGTATCTGATTGATGGAGTGCACTGTTAATCCCAGTCTCTACAGGGTTGAGTCAACTTTGCCTCCTCCATACGAGGCAGTCAAGGAGACATTGGTTTAGGTCTCTCACTTCTCAAGGCCAACTGAAGGGGACAACATTAGATTTATTTTTTAAACTAACAAAGTAGTGTCAAAGTCTCAGACTAGGATCTGGAAGGCCCAGGTTCAAATCCCCACTCTGCCATGGAAGCTGGCTGGGCAGCCTAACCTACCCCAGGTGTCCATTTGGTAGAAAAGTGGACTATAACTATCTAAAATAAATAATGTTTTTAAAGCTGATGCCAAAATACATGGTCCAGTCAAGTCTAATTCTCTTTCATCCATCTTTTCTTTCTATAATAATCAATATGATCAACTAATAATAACTTTGAAATTAAAAGATAAGGCTGCAATAAATCCAAATTAGACATCAGTGTGTGTGTTTTTTATTGCAGTATCTGTGAGCAGGGGCGTAGACTTTTGGAAATTCTGGGGGGGGGGGGCAGGGGCTCCTTAGCGTGCATGCTTTGCGCGTGCACTCGCTGGGGCAATGTTCTCTCTCCCCCCCCCCGGGAAACCGCTGCGCCTCCCCGGGCCCTTCTGAGACCTGCCAGCCGCTGCTGGTGGTGCCTCTCTCTCCCCTCCCGGCCACCCCTTCCCTCTCCCTCTCCAGCAGCAGCAGCGTGGTGGCAGGCGCTCCATTTTGCCGGGAGTGGCTGAGCCCCCCCCCCCCGGGAAATTTCGGGGGTGGCTCGAGCCCTCGAGCCCCCTCGTACTCTACACCTATGTCTGTGAGAAGGGTTTTGTCTGCTTCGTTCTTGTTGTGGGACTGACTGGGAGAGGGGAGATCTCCAGCACAAAGGCGAACAAGATATTGGGTCTTCTGCACAATAAGACTTCCTGGAGAAGTTTATGGGCATCAGATAGAAGTGTGTTAATTATTAAATATAACGTGGTAAAGTAGCACATTTCAATTTTTTTCACCCTGCCCCCAATTAATGACTTCTGAATGCAAGCAGATTTAAAGACATTTAGGGAAGACTTTAGGTAGTTTTTGCACACATTGTAGGATGTATACTGTGCTTAGAATGTCTGGCAGAGTATTTTCTCTTACCTCTAGCTGTCAAGAATAAGTACTTTGCAAATCCCAAGTAAATCCTTCAGTCCTGGTTTAGAACCCCCCCTCCCCCCCCAACTTGATCTATGTGTGTGTTAAAGCTGTAACGCTGGTCCTATGAGTGATGATTCCTCCCATGCAAACTTTGCCCCACGCTGCATTCTTTTCATTTGGCTATCATTAATCACAAGGCAAGATAGCAGCATAATTAAAGAAGGGATGGACTCTGCCCCCTTGTAACAAACCAATCCACAGAACAACCCTCTGTTTTTCATAAGGCATTCTCTCCCGCCCTCACAAGAATCACCTGGGAATTCTGGGCCCTCAGAAGGCTTTTACAAACTGCTCACTAATGGCATCTTTGCATTTCCTGACAACAGAATAGGCTTCATGCTTGCATGAGTTCTGTTCCATTCTGCTTTGTTGAACAAAATGATTATAGACTTTAATATACCTTTTCAGGGCCTTTGGCAGTGCCAGGTCTCAGTTGGGGAGGGGGAAAATTCCAGCAGATGGATTTTACTTGCCAGCTTGTCAACCCGGCTGCCAAGCAAGTGGGCATTTAACAAAAGCCCTGTTCTCAAAGCATCCCCTCTGGACATGAGGACATGGCAGGGGAAGGGGATCACACATGCTGACCCCACCCTGACCGCCATGCATAGATACAGAGTTCTGTACAGAGCCCACGTGCATATCCACTGTTCATACATCTGCACAAGCCATGTGCTCGGTAGCACCACTGTTTGGAAGCCAGTGGTTTGGATCAGGTATTATGATACTCTTGGAGCTGAAAGAGCATTTTGGGAAGTAGGCGCTTCAAAGGGGAGATGTACAATTTTTCAGTCAGATTTCTTCTTTGAATAATTGTGGGCCAGAGCCAGAGGATCAAAGAGATGTTTGAAAGTTCAGAGAGAAGCATCCTCTGAAAGGAGAACCCTGGGCTGGCCTTTAAGAGCCATTGAGTAAGAGGACAAAAAAGTATCCTGGAAAGCAGTGGGATAGATTTTTAGATAAAGTAACAAAAGAAATCTGTGTCTCCTACAGGTGACCTTTTTATCAAATTGCTCTTGGGTTTAAATGGGTATACTCTACCAGCTGGGTGCCCCAGGCTAGCCTGGTCTTGTCAGATCTTGGAAGCTAAGCAGCATTGGCCCTGGATGGGAGACGACCACCAAGACAAGTCTAGCGTCACTACCCAGAGGCAGGCAGTGGCTAAACTCCTCTGCACATCTCTTGCCTTGAAAACCTTACCGGGTTGCTGTAGGTCAGCTGTGACTTGATGGTACTTCCCATCACCAGTATGGGATGTAGATGCAGATTTGGTAACTCCACAATATTTCCCGTCTGTTGGGTGCACATTTCATATACCCCAGATAAAAGTCTGCCAGCAAGCTCTGTGTGGCACTGTACACAAGAGGTGGGCAAAGGACCTTATCCAAATGTATCAGCTGCTCAAAAGAGCCTGCTGCTTGCATTTGCAAAACTGCACCCCCCCCCCAAAAAAGAACCCCCTGCAGACTTCAGTTTACATGGGAACAATAATTCACACCTGGAAAATGTGTGATGAATACGTTTATAGGACTTTCCCCAGCAACGAAGGTTCTGGAGAGAGCTAACAAAGGCAGGAGTAGCATGCTTATAAAAGTGCTCATGTTAATGCAACTCTTCCAAAGAATTCACTAAGGACTGATGATCTGAGACGAAGCAGAATGTTTGGCACATCTCACCTGCAGGAGACGTCTGGAATGAAACAAGGGGAATCTATCTGACCCTAAACTTTGGCAGTCCCTCCCACCTAGGACCTGCAGTTTGAGTGTAAAGAGTAGGATGAGATATCCTGTGGGGGTTCTTCCATTTTTATGATGCTTTCAATCCAAACAACAAGGTAAAGAATACATTCAGTTTTAATGGAAACGGGCTGAGCCAGCAGGTTTCTGAACACCTGGGGCTGTTGTGCAATTCCTCCTTCCTTTGCTCGCACAGCTTGCTAATCAATATGGATCTTCTGGTGTACTGCTAGAAACAGACATTTGGCTCTTTATGTGGTTATTATTTCAACAACAATAATTTGAAATAAATGGGTAAGCTCAGTTTTGGAAAGAAAATAATGTCTTCTAGGAATTCTTTGTCGAACCCCCAGCCTTTCCTCTGATAAAATGATGGAACCTAATGAAAGCTTTGGTAGTTCCCATTTGCCCTACAGGCCGATTAGTCCCAAAGAGTTTGGAATAACAGCAAGCAGAAGAGCAAGATCGACATGTTTCATTTTATAGATGCTGTTTGGGGTTTGCTATTAAACTTTCCTGGTTCCCTGTGCTTCACTTCCTTCTTAATTTTCAGATAGGAGAGGTGGATATAGAGATTATACGCCACTTCTTTAGGGTTTTGGGGTTTTTTTGCACAATGGAGAAGATGCAATAGTGTGCTGCAGACTCATTAACCAAAATAAGTCCTTGCTTCCAGCTGACTTGAGGATGGGTTGTAGAGAAATAACGAGCAGCTACATCCTTCTGTGCTTTGAACATTTAGAACAAACCAAATGCTTGTGCAGCTTGAAATCTCACTCTGGACACAGGCATTCAGAATGTTTCCACAAACCCAAATCAAAGTCCAAACAACCATTTAAAATGTGCATTATAAAGACAGCGATAAGGGTGATGGCCTAAGAAAGAAAGCTTTGTTATACGATTCTTTATTATCATGATATGCACAATTTTTAGCTTTTTCTATACTTGCTTCAATAAAGGAAGGAAGGAACTCCTGAAGAACAAGCAGTTGTCTGATCCAATTTGCCAGTCTTACACTCTGACTGGTGTGTGTGTGTCTCTTTCACATGGCGAAGATTTCCTGGGAGTTCTCATTGCCACTGTGTCTACCAATTAATTGCAGTGGCGATGGAGTTCCACATGGAGTGTTTCCCTGTATTTTTCCTGCCCCAGTGACCATCCCACCCCTCTCCACACTGTGCCACCAATTAGCTTTTGGGAGATTTTTTAAAATTGTCAGTTGCTAGGTCATGTTGTCATTAGTGCTAGATCAGTATGTCATTATATGTTAAAACCATCTATCTACTAAAGGTAAAGGTTTCCCCTTGCTCGAAAGCCAGTTGAATCTGACTCTAGGGGGCGGTGCTCATCTCTGTTTCAAAGCCAAAGAGCCAGCGCTGTCTGAAGGCTTTTCCATGGTCATGTGGCTGGCATGACTAAACGCCGAGGCACATGGAATGCTGTTATATTCTCACCAAAGTGATACCTGTTTATCTACTTGCAATTTCTTGCTTTCGAACTGCTAGGTTGGCAGGAGCTGGGGCCAGAGATGGGAGCTCACTCCGTCACATGGTACTTGGGTCTCAAACTGCTGAACTACAGCTCAGCTCAGCTCAGCGTCTTAACCTCTGAGCCACCTGAATTCCCCTGAATTCCTAGTTTTCTTTTGTGTGTGTGTGTCTCATCCTTTTCATTGTACAGATCAGCCTTTCACCTTATATTTCCACAATAAAAAGAACTAGAGACTCACTTTAAAAAAAAATGAAAGGTAGGAATTCTGATGACATAATAGATTGTTTTATGTTTAATTATACAGTGATCTAGCAATTGCTGTTTGTTTGTTTTATTTTTTTTTAAAATCTGAAAAAGCTTCCTGGATATACAGTGAAAGAATGGTCAATGCACAGGTGGTTGGGCTAAAAAACTGGTGTGGACATGTGTGTCAGAACAAGTCCTTAATCTGGCAGTTCTCATATGGTTGTTGTAAAAAAACACCTAAATGACATTCAATTATAATTTCCCTTAAACTTGGGTCCAGAGTCAGGAAGAAATCTGTTGTGTTTGTTTAGAATATGAAGCAGTAATAGCTTGTATCCTAAAGCTCTGGTATCCTAAAGCTCTGGTATCCTATTGGCTGATTAATAAAGACTCCCATTGGTCCTGAAGCCAATCTAGATACCCAATCACTGAGCCCTGCTTGGGTCCAATAGTATTGCTTGTATATAGTTACATTGTTGAAAGTTATGTGTTGGAACAGTATAAATGAAAGTGCTGCTCTCATAGAGTTGTCTTTTGAGCTGAACAATGTCACTGAATAAAAGCCTGTTTGTTTGAATTCATCGGCTTCTGCTCAATACTTAAAAAAATCTAAATGAACAGAAGAAAAATCTGTTCACCCTATGGATCCTTCCAGAGTAACTTCCTCCCCACAACAAACATCCTCATCTCCATACAGTCAATGAGGTTCAACTTCATCCATTTATAAATAGGCAGCATTTACAAAGCTAATAACGATCTATTCCAGTCATTGTTTTCATTTGTTTATTCCCCACCCCATTTCCATCCTTTTTGCTGTTACTCTTTGATGAAGGATTTTGTGAATTTTGAAAGGCACTTGATGAATCACACAGAAGCTGCTTAATATTAATAGCCATGATCTTTATGCCATTGAAGCTGGCTTATTACAATGCCAGCTGCTGGCTTTGTGGTGCCAAATAGGTTTTGACTAGGCAGGAACTCGCTTGCAAGACACAACTCTCTCACACAAAGGATAGATATTTAATGGCTCTTGCGGATAAGCATTAGGTCTTGAAAGGAAAATTCTGATGTACAGTTGTACTTATATCTGAGCTGGCCCAGATGGGCCTTGGTAGGATATAGATTTCAAATGCATTAAGGGATAGGAGCCAATCTCAAACTTATGCACACACACACACCCTTCACATACAGTGCAAGATGTGGTCTGAAATCTACACCCATACATCCTTACACACACACACACATGCTCTGCCTACATGATCCATCTGTTACATCTTATTTATGGCTTCACAACATGTTGTGTGCACAAGAGAAGGGCACAAATGAGTGAATGTTCCCTTATTTCCTTTCCTTTCCCACTGTTTTATGTTTTTCATCAGGGGTACTCTACGGCCGAGGACAGACTGGCAATCTGCCCCGCTATGCCTCCGCTTCTAAAGCGGAGGCAGAGAGGGCATTCAGATTGCCGCAGCTGTCCCCCGTGGGTGGCCCGCACGTACCTGCCTGTGGGGCGCTCTCCATGCGCGGCAGCCGGAGACCTCTTGGAACTGGTCTCCAGCCGCCTGCACGCGTGTCCCTGCCGCTTCCTGGCAGTCTGGACGCATCACAGAGCGGGGCCGGAAGTGTAAACCGGCTGTCCCGGCCCTGCCTCGCTGGAACAGCCGCGCGCCGCTCGCCGCCGCAGTGGAGGCTCCAGGGACCGGCGGAGGAAGAGTGGACGCGCCGGTCCACCTCCTTACAGGTGAGGTCCCACAGCACTGGAGCCAGTGCGAACGGGCAGCCACGGGACGGGTTGGCCCCGGGGCTTTTTCGCCCGCTCGCACTGCGCTCCAGTTTGCCAGTCTGTCTTCAGCCTACCTCCCCTCTGTTTGGCTTGTAGGTTGGTTGGGGGCAAAAAAAATGTTTTATTTTGAATATTCAAAATTGGTCAAGAGAAGATCAGAAATGTACGCGCCCCCCCTCACTCCATCTCTTTTCCACCATTGTTTTTACATGTCTGGCTGTAGGCTTGTTCACTGGAGTGTTGAGACCCTGATTACAAATACTCTGCATGGGTGCATTCTTGCACTTGTTTTTCTAAGATTATCCTTTCCATATATCCCTACCTAAACTAAAACAGAAAAAAAGATATAGAACTTACAAAAAGGGTCCTCTCTTTGGTAGTCTTGGTACTGCTGGGTGATTGGGGGTGGGGAGCTGTATGGCTTGTCTCTAAAGTTATAATTATGATTGTTTTGTACACTGGCTACCATTATTGAGTATGTCTGATCACAAAATATTTACATGTTCTCCCATGGCTACCTGGGGAACTTTTCTATCCTGTAAATACTTAGCATGTGCTGATATAGTCCAAAGAATTCACAGAGATCAAGTATAGCAGAGTCCAAGAGGTTATGGGTAATTGAGAGGACAAATCATGTATATAAATCTAGTTGATTTCATATCATGAGTTTTAGAAATTTATAAGAGATTTTTAAAACCTGCTTCTATATACTTTATACATAATCTATATTTAGAAATGTTTAACAATTTTTTAAAAATGGTTACATCTGTATTACTGATGCAGTTAAAATATGGCTGCAACCAATTTGTACTGGTTATGTACCAAATAAACTTGACTTGACTTGAGATGTGCTGATGTGATGAATGGCACTGATAATATCCCTATAAAGGCTGCCAATTTTGCAGGTGAAAAGGCAGCACATGTACTTTAACGCGGAAATAATAAAAATGTGATCTCACAAAGATAAGCCAGCCTGAAAAGAAGTCCTTTGTTTATATGGCAGAGGGGAGTTTTCCTTTTGTACATGGCAAGTATCAAAAGTGTTCCTTTGGGGAGACAGGGAAGTTAGATTTATGGCCAAGTACTTGTCATAATTGAAAAAGGCTACAATGCTCCTGTCCAGTTGTTTAGATACTGAGTAAATTGCTGGAATTGGCCCATTGCTTGTTTTGGAAATCTGGATGGTTAGTTGAGATCAGATTCTCTGGAAGAAGGCTCCAGGGTCCCTGGGGGAAATGGCCCTTGACTGAATCCCTCTTAGGGTGGGTGTTTTGCACTGCAGAGTAGCTGCCCTGCATTCCTTTCCTCCGGTGGCTTGACTGACTGCCTTTTAATATAATTTTGATTCCGGCTCCTTCTATTAATTCTAGGCCACATGTTCAAAAAAGGGGAAACAAACTATGACAAAACAAAAATGACGAAATTATGACGAAAAACAGTCCCTGGGGGTTAAGTGTCTCGGGGGCACCATCAAAGCACACTGATTTCAATGGACTAAGAAGTGGTAATTCCATTTAGGACTGAACTCTGAAATAGTTAGATCGTGACACTGTAAAACCAGCATTAAAATCAGTGTTTAATGTACCATTGAAATCAGCCAAAGACGTTGATAGCCCACAACTGAATCAAGTTTCAAGTTTATTTGGAATGTAACCAGCACAAATCAGTTGCAGCAATGTTTTAACTGCATCAATAGTACAAATGTGACAATTTAAAAAATTTCTTTAGCTTTTCTAAAACATATGGATTGTATATACATTATATATACATTATATGACAACAATTTTTAAAATTCTCTTATAATTTTCTAAAAACTCTTGTGATATGGAGGTTTATATACACAGGATTTGTCCTCTCAATTACCCATAACCTCTAGGGTTCTTCTATAGTTGATCTCTACGAGTTCTTTGGGCTATAGCTATTAATTTAGCATCGTTCAACATGAGCTGTGGGTCAGGGTCAAATAGAAGTTTCTGGCTTATCTCCTTAGATAAGCCCCATGCCCACGGAACCGCCTTAGAACAGGATAAAGGATCTTTGCTCTCCTATCTTTGTAGTAGCCACAATGCAATAATATATGTTCAATTGTTTCTATTTTCCCAGAGCCACAAGGGCATAGTTGCTCAGTCAATGGCATCTTTTTATACTGGCCTTCTAGAACCGCCGAGGGATAGATATTGCATCTGGCCTACAATGTGATGGAATCTCTAGGAGCAATATGTTTTCTGTGAGGCCAGATAGGTCAAAACATTAGCAATATCATTTTGCCTTTCAGTGTTGTGTATTCTTTGTTTAATTCTGGCCCTGGCCTGTTCTAGCAACATTATCTGCAGGGACTCAAAGGAGAAACCAAGTAGGTGTATCTTCTGGTAAACCACTCTAAGCCAGTTTGAACAGTGAGTATCCCTAAGTATTAGGGCAGTAATATTGGAGGGTCTGTGGCATAGCCCCAGCCAGGCATTTATGGAGGCCTGGATTATCCTGGCCTCTACTCTAATCAGCCCAGTTTCTAGATATAAACTGGATTAGAGGCACTAGTTGGGACTTGGAAGACAGCTCTTAAAAATTTTGACCGTATCTTCTCCAGGGGCACAAAGCTTGAAGAGGGAGGGCCCAGCATAGTACCATATATAAACTGTAGTACTATTTTTCCTGTGAAATTCACCTTTCCTTTTCCTTAGTGGAAGGGAAAGAAAGGTTTCAGAAGTGTGTGAATCATCAGCAATGCAAATAACTTGGTGTTTTATAGCTGCTATGAATTACTTTGATGTGTGTGTTTATTGTTTTCTGACTGGGCTTCACCAGCTGTATATCTTGTAGTATTTATTTAAATGAAAGCAATCTGATTTATCCTTAGATTGTTTTATTTAGGGCAGTGAAATACTCCAATGGTAGATTTATGGTGCAATCCTAAGCAAAGTTACAGACTTCAAAGTCCACTGAAGTCAATGTTCTTAGAAGGGTATAATTCTACTCAGGACTGCACAGATAGAATGGGTTGGAATTTCAGAAATGTGAATGTTTTCAAGCTTGCTGCTTTCATCAGCTAAAAACACCTGGCCAATAAATAGCATTTTAACTTTACAAATTTGTTGTGATGCCCAATCTCTAAGAAATAACTTATAGTAGCTCTTGCACTGCTCACCAGTTTTTATTGACGATTGCTTCATTGTAGCTATAGGTATAAAGCATTTATCATGTGGTATCTTAGACACTCTGCCTGCTATTCATGCTTAGGAAATGTATTTCATCACCAAGCTGTCCAGCCAAAATGGATGGTGTTTCTCTGTACTAAATTTATGGCTCAATTACAATCAATCTTATACTATCAGCTCCCAGTGCATATATACAATTAATACCAAGAAAATTGGGAACCATCATTTCAGATGTCACGTTGCAAAAAAGAAGAAAAATTAAATCGATGCTTCCTCTTAATAGATAATTGGCTTTAGCGTATGATCTTATGCTGAAATGCCATTTTCACCTGTACAGGCTGATATTATTCTTAATAGTAAACAAATAACTTATTCTAGTTTTGTAAGTTTTACGGCTATCACTGACAAACAGCTTGTACAAACCGAAAGTTAAATTTTGTAGGAGCACGCAAAAATGTATATTGGATTTTAGTCATTTGTCATTCAAAAGGTTGTAATTCTTTGGAATTAAATACTGGAGTTAAAGTGAGTCATATTAGGAAATCAATCCAATAGCAGTATAAAGAAATCTGAGAGATCTCAGATATTAAATAAGCAGTTCTCCTGGCACAGATAGAAGATATTGCCTCTGCTGCCTCCTGTTTCACAGGAATATGAAACTAGACAATGAGGTAGAAGAATAATTGTTGGTTCAGATATTTTAAGTCCCTAAATGGCCTGGGGACAGGATACTTGAAGGACTGCATCCACCCGTATTGTGTAGCCTGCCAATTAAAATCATCTTCTGAAGCCCTAATCTCTATGCCCCCCTCAAGAGGTGAGGTGGTAATGGCCAGAGGCAAAACTTCTTCAGTGCTGGTGCCTCATTTTTGGAATTTATTTGTTTATTTATTTGATTTCTAGCCTTTTTTCCCTTGTATAGCAGACTCAGGACGGGTTACAACAGTATAGTGAAAAAAGTACAATACCATAGTTAAAACATAAGTATAATCATTAAAAACCCAAATGTAAACCTCAGTCAGTAATAACAATCACATAGCAATCAATAGAACCAATTGATACCTCTACTCCTAGATAAACTCTGCATACACATGTAGTAGGTAGTAACTAATACTGAGGCAGATGGGTAGATGAGAAGAACAATACAAGATGGAAACAAGCAGGGGGAAGGCAATGCTGATAGAACTCCGCTGCCTCAACCATAGGCCTGGAGGGACATCTCCATTTTACAGGCTGTGAGAAACTGCATTAAGTCCTGCAGGGCCCAGATCTCTCTTAAGAGAGTTTTCCATCAGGTTGGCACCAGAGATGAAAAAGTTCTGGCTCTGGTTGAGGTGAAGCAGAAGCAGAAACAGCAGCAGAAGAAGAGATTGGATTTATATCCCACCCTTCACTCGGAGTCCTTTGGGCCGGGGATTACCAGCAGATTGTGATCCATACAGCGTAATGCTCTTTGAGGGTCATACCGGGAGATACGGTCCTGAAGGTATGTTTGTCCCAGACCGCATAGGGCTTTAAAGATTAAAAACACAACCTTGAATTTGACTCGGTATTCAACTGGGACCCAGTGCAGTTGGTGGAGTACCGGTTGTATGTGGGCTCTTAGTGGTGTTCCTGTGAGGAAACATGCTGCTGCATTCTGAACCAGTTAGAGTTTCCGGGTCAATCTCAAGAGTAGCCCAGCAGAGAGCAAGTTACAGCAGTTGAGCCTGAAGGTGACCATTGCATGGATCACTGTGGCTAAGTCACTGTGAGAGAGGTAGGGAATCAGTTGCCTGACCTGATGAAGATGGGAAAATGCTGATTTCGCAACATTTGTGATTAGGGCCTCCACTGATAATGAGGCATCCAAGATCACGCCCCAACTCTTCACTGTTGATGCTGGTGTTGGTTAAGAGTTGGGAGCTGGATCTCTGGTCCCATCTCCCCTGCCCGGCTCAGGCACAGGACCTCTGACTTTGATGGACTAATAACATTCCTGTGAGACTATGCCTTTATCGTTTTGCAAAATATGCAAAACATAACTGCTCAGTAAAGCATTTTTGTAGTGGGAGCAGGGCTGCAATGTAATAAATCAGCTCAGGAGATTACTTTTTTAGGGATAATGTTTTTCCTTCACTGATTGTCTTGTTGCCTTAAACAGATGTTTACTTGCATTGCTCTTGTTCCCCCCCCCCCCCCCCAATTCTATGATCCCAGTGCCCTAACATGGATAGCCCAGGCTAGCCCAATCGCATCAGATTTCGGAAGCTAAGCAGGGTCGCTCCTGGCTAGTATTTGGATGGGAGACCTCCAAGGAATACCAAGGTCATGATGTGGAGGCAGGCAATGGCAAACCACCTCTGAATGTCTCTTGCCTTGAAAACCCTATGGGGTCGCAATAGGTTTGCTGTGACTTGACAGCATTTTTCACCACCAAAATCCCACCCAAACTGCATTGTTCTATTTTATCAGAATCAGATTTGCCATTAGATTTTTTAAAAAGTGGGAGAACCACAAGGACTTGTGGGGAGCATATTCCTATTTCTTTTTTCCCTTTCTTGAAAGCCCCTACATCCTGTCCTTTCCCTCCTTCCTTCTCATCTTCCCACCCACCAACCTTTTATCTGTGCCTAATCTTCAGCTATATGTATTATTTATTTACTTCATTTACACCCTGCTTTTTTCCACAATGGGGACCCAAAGCAGTTTATATCATTTGCTTCCATTTTATCTTTGAAACAACCTTGTGATGCAGGTTAAGCTAAGCCAAGGTCACCCAGCAAGTGGGTTTTTTGGGGTGGCCACTGTTGAACAGTAGCAAGCAGCTTGGCCTAGGGGAGTCATAAAAATTCCATTTTAGCAAGTCATCCAGTAACTGCTTCCAGGCAGAGTTGCTTCCAGGTAGGGGGATGGGGAGAGGACTTACTGGGAACAGCAGGAAGGCCCATTCAACCTACAGCAACATGCCTACATCACTGGCCACATGACCTGGAAGTAATATTTTGCTTCTGGGATGCTGAGGTGACACACTGGTATTTGGGCAAAAACTCTATGGTAATTTTGACTTCTACCATAGAGTTTTTTCCAATATACCAGAGTGTCACCCCTGATGTCCTCGAAGTGATAGTGTCATTTCTGGGTCATATGTGATGTATGTAGATATGTTGCTGCACCTGGGAGGATTTTCCCTTTTTTTTCAGGGTGAGTTCCCCCTCACTGGCCAGCTGATTGAAGGCAGGAAGATAGGCCCTGGAACCAGAGGATCCCCACCTTCACTGGGGGGTCTGGCAACCCTAATTTCAGGACCAACTCCATAATTTGTCTCTCCCTCAAAAGCAAAACTAGCCCAGGAAAGGGCCTTCTCCCTCCTCCTGCCATTTACTGACAGAAACTAAGGCTTCAACTGGCAATTGAACTGGCAATTCAACTGGGGTTGCCTAACAATGGCCACAGAGAGAATTTTCCAAAATGTTTTGAGCAATGTGGAAGTTGCCTTTTATTTTTTTTCAGCAGTTCCTACAAATATATTCACTTATGTACTTATGTATTCTTAGCCCCTCTTTTTCTCCTGACTTTGCTTGACTGCATCTGTAGTCACATCACCTCAGTCACTGCATGATTTCTGATTAGCTGGGATTGCCCATGTGACTAATCCAAAAATAGTAGTACCATCCCAACAGCAGTGAGCCTGCTGTGCGGGGAGAGCGGCCTAGAAATTGAATTAATCAATCAATTAATTAATTAAATAAAGGTAGAGAACACCGAATGGCACCGAATGGGACTGAAAAAGATGAAGATTCTCATTCTCTGAACAACTTTGGAAAACGACACCTGTTCCACAAATTGTTACATTCAGCTCAAAAATCAAAACGGGAGAATATCCGGCACTGACTTAGAATCTGAGATTCATCTGCCTCAGCTGCAGCCAATATGAGTATAGTGGAACGATGGAAAACTTTTTTAGCATCCTGCAAAGTGGTACAATCACTAATACGTGAGGCTGCCTGGTGCCCGTAAAGTAAGTAATGATTCTCTGGCTTCACTCAGCAGTGACAAATGTACCTCACAAAACCTACAACAATAATCCTTGGTTGAAAGGATGTAATTTATAACTCTCAAGAAGAGACAGTTTTGAATTGCTTTTTTTCTCTCCAGAGAACATGTCTGTCAGAGCACTGAGGTCCAGCTACCTGTTGTTTCGAACGATAGTTTCCCTTTCACTCGAATGGCTTCAAAACTCCGAAGTCTTTCATGTAACAAAAAGAGGGCGTTATCATCTAGTTCTGCTGGATCCAAATGCGTTTGGCTAAAAATTCCATTAAGATTTGGAACTAAAATGCCTTTAGGATTTAAAGACCGATTCACTTTTTCTTCTTCCCAAAAGCAAGCAAATCTTTTAGACGTAAGAATGCAGGCAACCTATAATATGCAAGGAGAATAAAGGTCTCTTTTTTTTTTGTCTTATTAGAAAGCCATCAAGCATAGCCGATGTGTCATTCCCGATGTGTCATTTTTCATACTTGACAGCTGATCAGCACAAACTGAATGCTGCCCACCAGAAATGTTTTGTGGCATATAAGGACTTTGACATTACCCCTGCTTTTGCCTTCCCGTTCACACACAGAAATGTGTAGCAGTTTTGTTGCATCCCTGATAGTAAGAATATACATTTTTTTCAATTTCATCAAAATTGTTATCAAAATTTTTATTTATTTGTTTGTGATTTGTTATTGCATTGGCTTTGATTCTGTGGAAAATCTTCAGGGATGAATGGGATTTTTTTTGACAGCAGAACAGAACTTCCTCATCTCCCTGCTCCAGTCCCAACCCCCAGTGCTGCTGGGGGGGGGGGGAAGAAATCCCAAGGAAAAGAAGAGATTGGAACGGCTTACTATCTCCTTTCCCTTCCCCTCTCCATAACAGACACCCTGTGAGGTAGGTGGGGCTGAGAAAGCTCTCTCGAGAACTGCCCTTGAGAGAACAGCTCTGAGAGAACTTGTGACTGACCCAAGATCACACCAGCAGCTACATGTGGAGGAGTGGGGAATCAAACCTGGTTCTCCCACATTAGTGTCTGTGCCCCTAACCACTACACTAAACTGGCTCTCAAACAGCATGAGAAGGGGGCGCTGAAGGCCTGCAGTGGGAGAGGGAGTCAGCTGAAATAATCCCCTTTCCTTTAGTAGAAATCTTCCACTGGATCCAGCCTATTGATTTAATTTTCAATTTTTGTCTTATATTGTTTTTATTGGAGAGACATATTTTAATGGGAAATGGATATGGTCAGGCTGGAATTTCTTTGTTTGCCACCGACTGAAATGAAATGTTCAGGGTTTGAAATGTTTGCCTAAGAATCCTCCTTGATACATTTTAACCAGATAGGAGGGGGGTGGAAATCCTGTTTCATAGGCTAGAAAAAGGAAAACACATTTCTGTCTGTAACATCCCCTCCTCCTCCCATTTAATTAGGATGAAATGTTCAAGAACTGTAACCATCACCCAAGGGATACTTCCTGCTGAAGTTCAGGCAGATAGGACAAAAAAAAGTAATAAGTTTTATAGAAAATGTATTTCTTACAAAAGTGTTGGCCCTGGAGACATTTGTGCTCCAAGGAGGCAGTAGAATTATACAACAAAAGGAGGCATTTCGTACCATGAAGAAGCAGACAAAGTTACAGTTGGCACAGGGAACACCAAGGAAGGTTGGCGGCATGGCAAAACATGCACAGAGAACTGCATTTTTAAAATATCTTGTGTGTGTGTGTGTGTGTGTGTGTGTGTGTATGTTTGTATGCTTGCCTGGAAGTCATGGTGACTTCTGCTGACCCCAACTGGAGGCTTGGACGTTTTCTAGAGAGGTGGCTTGATTAACCTGCCTCTGTGTCCTGCCTCTGGTATTCCTTGGAGGTCGCCCTTCCAAGTACTTGCCAAAGTCGGCCCTGCTTAACTTCTGAGATCTGACAAGATTACACTTACCCGGACTATCCAGGTCAAGGCGCAGAGGACTGCATTTCGACAGCCATAGGGATATAGTTGTCTTGCTGTACCTCTCAGAATAACTACCACTGGTAAACATCATCAAGGGAAAATACTATGACTACAGAGGGCAGAAATGTTAGAGAGGATTGCATAGTGGGCAGTGCCATCTTGTTGGGTGCCAGAGCCCTGGTGGAGGCAGGGGTTCCCCGTTGCCAGGCCTCAGCACCCTGCTGCTGATCAGTTGGGTGCCAGGGAGGACTTACCTGGAAAAAGAGGAGGTCCAGTTGATGTTGCAGTGACATGTCTATGTCACTTCTGATGTGACATGGAAGTGGTGTCATCATGTTGGCAACATCAGGGCAACACTCTGGTATTTGGGCAAAAACTCTGTGTCAGTAGCCAAATTTACCATAGAGTTTTTGCTCAAATACCAGAGTGTCGTCCCGACGTCTCTGCAAGATGACATCACTTTGGGTTCATCTCAGAAGTGTAGACACATCACTGTAATGTTGGCTGGGCCTCCCTCCCACTCCCAGTAAGTCCTGCCCATCCCCCACTGGTTGCCAGGAGGTGGGCTGATACTGGCTATCCTGTGTGAATCTTCCCCATCTAGGGATGCCAGCCTCCAGGTGGGGCCTGGAGATCTCCCACTTTTACAACTGATCTCCAGCTGACAGAGGTCAGCTCCCCTGGAGAAAATGGCTGCTTTGAATGGTGGACTCTATGGCATTGTACCATGCTGAGACCCCTCCCCTCTCCAACCCCCACTGTCTCCTGGATCCACCCCCAAAGTCTTCAAGTATTTTCCAACCCAGACCTGGCAACCCTATGTCCATCCCATGACCATCCACAGGGCATTGGCTGGCCACTGAAAACACTACTGACCTACTGGTGCACCTTCAACACAGGGAGTGTTATGGGAAGGCCAAAACATCCAATCATAGCTCATCTGGAACAGGGAAGGCTGTGCAGCAGGATTTTTCTACCCTGGGAGAGCCCACCACAGCCAATGAAGAAGGAGCAGGCACAGCTGAGTTCATTACCCCTCCTGGCAGGGATTCAGCTGCTGACTCCAATGTGGGCCTCAGGCAGTGGGGAGAGGCTGGATCCATGCCCAGTGATTCTGCAGCCCTGCACAGCCTCAGACATGACACAGTGAAAGTGGGGAAGACTTGGTGAAGGTCAGGGACTCAGAGAAGGTGGTAGATGAAGTGAAAGGAAGGGGTGGAGCTCCCACTATTAAAGAGGCAGTGGCAGAGCTGAAGAGGAAGCCTCTATTAGTCACAGAGGAAAGAAGAAGGGAGGCAACTGAGAAAATAATGCCAGGCCAACTGGTGGGAGAAAAGAGGTGGCAGAGAAGGGAACCCAGCAGCAAAGAGCTGCTGAGTGGCCAAGACTGCTGGGTGTTGGTTGGAAGGCTGCTGCTACTGTTTTATGTAGTCGAAGAAGGGACTCCCCCCTGAAAATATGTTTTAAGGACACTTGTACTGTGACAAGCACTAATACATTTAGTTCAGTTTTAGTTAGAGGCTTTATCTGATCAGCTTCTCAATGTTTAATATTTTTGTTTTTTGGATAGTTTTTACGTTGTTTACGTCTAATAACTTGTTTTTTAAATAACTTTTTAAATATATTGTAGTTTTAATTTCAAGCTGCCTTGGGCAGGACTCTGAAGAGGCAGTATTCTAAATATAAATAAATAACTATTCTAAATAAATTAAATAAATAGTTGCATCACAATTTAAGATTTCAGTAGCCTTCACTGGAGTGGGGGTTCCCCACTACTATGTGCCATTGCCCCCCCCCCCCGCAAGGCACCCACACCTCCTTAAAAAGACACTGCTGTTGTTATTTTGTAAATGCAGTGGTTTAGGATTGCCAGGTCCTACCTGGCTTCCAGGGGGGGGTGTCGCAGGTCCATCCTGGATCTTCTGGTGTGCACACAAAGCACATGCATCACAATGACATCACCCGGAAGTGACATAATTGCGTTGCTGTTGTCAGGGTGATGGCACTCTGGTTTTGAGCTCTATTTTACCATAGAGTTGGGGGGGGGGCTTTGTGGATGGGTTCCCCCCTCCACTGGCCAGTTGGTTGGAAGCAGAAAGGCCTGCAAAAGTGGGGGAACCCCCACCCGGACTGGGGGCCTGGCAACCCTCCAGTGGTTTGATACCTGGATCCATGTCAGTCTCTCAGCTAATTAGCATGCCTTTATGAGCCTGTTAGGCAGGAAGGGCGGGATACAAATCTAATAAAATAAAAAGAAATAAAATATATTTAAAATATCCCATTTCCTGTGTTGGTGAGGTTCTATTTCCCAATGCCAACTGAATATCCTGTTCCCACGTGGCCTTCCCTGTAGAAGGAGGTGCCCACAGTGGGGTAATGATTTTACTTAAGAGTGGTTTTAAACCTTCCTTTCTCAAGTCATGAACTGTAGGCAAATTGCAATGGTAATTACAAACAAGCAGTCACCTTATTATTTTAAAAAACAAAAAAAACAAAACAAGCCAACCTCAGATCCATGGAAAACATACATTCCTTAACTGGACAAAGCCCTCCTAAACAACTGCAACCTTCGTAAAATGTTAACAATGTAGATGTTTGTTTTAACTGTTAAAGGATATTCTACTACTCTGAAAAATGCCCACAAGCAGGCAAAAGCGGTCAAAAACGTTGAGTAAATCTTGGTCAGCAGAGCATGGTCGTCACTAGAATACATGCCAGGAGAGACTGTCCTGCAGGTAAATGTGTCCCAGACCAACAACCTGATGGAACCAGCACCTTGAATTTAACTCAGAAACACACAGGCAGTCGTTGCGATGCTCTTCTAACAGGTGGGATATGCATGCTGGCTTTCACCAGATAACGTAAACAGTGCTGCATTTTTCACTTACTGTTGTTTCCAAACCTGTCTTCAGGATCAGCCCATGCAAAATTCATTACAACCTCCGAACGTCTGTTTCTCCCTTCTCTTCTGTGACTATGCAGTTAGATGTGTGGGAAGGTATTGATCTAAGCCCAACTTTGGTGTGTCTCCCCTAGGGTTGCCAAGTCCTCCCTGGCCACCAGCAGGGGATGGGGGGTTGGGCTGCCAGGTCTAGAGAGGGCAACTCCTGGAGATTTGGGGATGGAGCCCAAGGATGACAGAAACCTCCATGGGGTACAGTGCCACAGAGTCCACCCTTCAAAGCATCTGTTTTCTCCAGGGGAGCTGATCTCTGTAGTCTGGAGAGGATCTGGAGGCTGGCATCCCTAGTTTCCCCATGCTGTGAAATTCTAAGGAAAGGCATATTTTGGGTCTTTCTTCCAAGTGAAATTTCAGATGTTCTTCAAACTCATAAAACCCTTGCCCTTTGAGCTTTCCAGTGTTACCTCTACTGTATTCACATGGGCAGGCTATAAAGTCTTACAAATAAACCTGTTCAATATCATAATGCTTAAAAATTGATGAAATATATGATCTGGCTTCTGCTGAATACAGCATTGCAAGGAACTTGCCTGCTATTATCACTAGATCAAATTTAGATTTACAAATCCCATGTCTGCTTGCAAAAGAATGATAAAATACACATTAGTTATGCACTCAGTATATAATTACCACGAAAGACATTTTATCTTTCAGTTAATTGATTTCCCCATATTTGTACTTAATGCTTTGTTTAACACAGCTTCCTCAATGAATATTGATCTGCTACTTGGAAACACACAGGGCCAATAAACACATTAACTTCAGCCACTTATATGCAAATGTAACAATACCCCCAAGAGGTCTACTCCTGTGAGCAATGTGACTTATGACAAGACAGTTCAAGTAATAACTCATACCTTCCTGGGAGCAAGGATTTCTCATTTGGAAACGCAGTCTTGCTTACGGCAGCTGGCGTTCAGTCTATATGGGTGCCTGTACAACTTATTACAGGAGTGAGGCCTGACTCTGGCCAAAGAAGCTGCTCTGACTGGAAACACTGGTGCTTTCCACACTAGACCTTGAATCCTGGTTCAACCTTGTCCCTGAACTTACATTCTACGCTACACATGAGTTCACCCCAGTAATCATCGTGGGGTATTTTTACATTCTACACTACATGTGAGTTCACCCCAGTAATTATCTCAGGGTATTTTTTGTTTCTGCATTACATGGAGATCACCCCAGTTTTGCCCCACACTTGTCCCAGGATAAACAGATGCTGTTATAACCAGGGATAAATGCAAGTATCACGAGTTGAACTCTGATAAAACCAGGGATGAGATCGAGTGTGGAAAGGACCATTCGCAGGGGAGCAGTACCTTTAAATGATAATTACCCTGCCAGTTGCCAGTTTGGACTGCTCTGACATATGTGTCAGAGAAAATTTGATAACCGATACTATAAGTGCAAGGTTCGAGTCCAGTAGGCCCTTAAAGATCAACAAGATTTCCAATGTATAAGCTTTCAAGAGTTAAAGCTAACTTTGCCACCTATGAAGTGATCTGTGAGTGACTCATGAAAGCTTACACCCTGGAAATCTTGTTCGTCTTTAAGGTGCTGCTGGACTGAAATCTAGCTCTTTCACAGCAGACCAACATGGCTACCCACTGGAAGATAGGGTTGCCAATTTGGTGTGGTAGTTAGGAGCGTGGACTCTAATATGGGAGAACTGGGTTTGATTGATTCCCCACTCCTCCACAAGCAGCTACTGGTGTGACCTTGGATCAGTCATAAGTTCTTTTAGAGCTGTTCTCTCAAGGACAGTTCTGGAAAGAGCTCTCTCAGCCCCACTTACCTCACAGGGTGTCTGTTGTGGGGAGGGGAAGGGAAAGGGATTGTAAGCTGCTTTGAGACTCCTTTGGGTAGTGAAGGGTGCGGTATAAATTCAATCTCTTCTTCCTACCACATTCCGGCAAGGGCTCCAGTTACCATAGAGTTTCCCCCCAAAGGCTAGAGTGTCCCCCACACGATGACATCACCTCCGGGTGACATCATTGCACCAGGCACGTCTGGAATGGGTGAGGCTGCTCGAGGGCAGGGCTGCTCAGGGATGGGGCTCCTCCACTGGCCAGCTGGGTGGCAGCAGACTGGGCCCCCAAAAGCAGGGGATCCCCCACCCCCATTGAGGGGATAGCAACCCTACCTGAAAATATCATATGTGTAAAAGAAATTGGTTTTTAAAGCATATTTAGTCTTAATGTTTATTGTTTTGATTATTAACTAACATTCTTATAAATGTTTCAAGTCCTGTTTAATGTTCCTTTCTTACTAGTTATATAAGAATCATGTCTAATCTTTTGAATCTGGATTCTCTATTTAAAAAAAAAATCCAGTGCAGTTAAGCTGGTCTTAAGGGCAAGAGAAAAAGAGCTAGTGGTTTTTGGTTTTGTTTTTTAAAAATCCAGCATTCATATATTTTAATCAGCTTTGCATATTTTATGGGCTTTGCTTGCTTAAAAATAGCAGATGTTAGCTACTTGCTGCTGATGAGCAGAGGTTGAAGTAACCCACCTGCGAGCACTCTAGGCTGTGCTGAAAGAGGCATCTGGGGACAAGGCTGGTAGGATAAACACCTAAAACAGCACTAATTTACTTCATTTAGCTGCACCGGAGCCTGATTTTCCCGCCGCCAAGTTGAGAAAAGCCAGACATAACACAGTGAAGATGTTAGGCAGAACCGAAGGATGGAATCCAGTGAGTTACCTAGAGTGCTGCAGAGGATTCATTTATTTCTACTGCTCGAACCCCACAAGCTTTTCTCAAACAGTGGTGCCTGCAACCATGGTGCATGCTGGGTTGTTTCAAGTCCTCCAGCCTCTTGTGTTGGATTTTCTTTTTTTATTCTGTCTTGCATTCTACTGGATTGTCTACACAATCTTTGGATGGGTCTCCCTGTGTGCAGTGCAAGAGCCCAGTGGGGTGTCAGCTCCCTGCTCACAAGCAGTGAGGTGGGGAGCTGAGCTGACAGGTGTTTGAGTGTCAAACTTTGACCATTCCGAATTCCAGCAGTTCACCCATTCTGTCTGAAACTCTGGACACACTACTGTCACCATCTTCTAAAGTTTCAGCCTGTGTGAGCAGAGTAAAAAAGACTGCAGCAAACCAAGGAAAGATCCCCATTTAACCTGGTAAAATTCTTTTCTTTTTTTGTCTTTTGCACTATCCCATTCCACTCAATTCCACATGGTTATGTCCTCACCTGGATGGCCTAGGCTAGCCTGATCTTGTCAGATCTCAGAAGCTAAGCAGGGTCAGCCCTGGCCAGTATTTGGATGGGAGACCTCCAAGGAATACCAGGGGCCTGACACAAAGGCAGGCAATGGCAAACAATCTCTGAAATGTCTCTTGCCTTAAAAACAAGTCTAGCTTGCCACCTGGTGGTGCATAACGCTAAACGAGCTAGAACTTTTGGCTGCTAGACAATCTTAGGAGCTCCTGGCTATACTACACACACTACCGTATGATAATGAATTAATTAATGCATTGTTATGCACACATCCAAAGGAAACCAAGAAATTTAGTAATGTGGAATCTTGGGGCTATGAGCCAATGAAACTAAGCAAAGGGATTCTCTGTAAGGAGCAGAGGAAATCTCTCTTTTTGTATCTGCTTCTCAAGTACAAAGATCAAGTTTACGAGGATATTCCCAGCTAACATATAATAAGGAAAGCCTTACTGGACCTCTTAACTTTCCATCTTCACCCCCATCTTGGCATTTATACTCATACTTTGCTAAGAGCTGGGTAGGAATGTGATCTCCCTTATCTCAAAGCTTAAATGTCAATGGGTGATAGTCAGGAAAGAAGCTGAGGCACAAGCTCATGTGAGCAGTTGGGATGGGAGTACCAGTGAAAGACAGCCTGCCTCTTGGCAGCCATCTTGACATTGTTGAGATCCCGCTCCCACAGCCCATTTCCTGCTCTGCATCAAAGCAAGTATGATTTCAATGGCATGGTAGCATTCTTGAAATAATTGAGGCTTACAGATGCTTAACTTTGGCTGAATCAAGCTGTTGTTTCCAGCATGTCCATTTTGTTGTTTGCTTTATTAGATGTCTTTCATTGAGATATCTGTGGAGTGGACTGGACTGAGAGCCATAAATAGTCATTTATCTGTATGTTGGCTCCAAGAGTGATAAAAAATGTGACCATAAAATGTGTCAAATCTGTCATACACTAATGTGTAGATATCTATAATTGTAATGAGAGTTATTCTTTCAGGGTAAATATCAAAAGGAAAGCTCACTTGTATGAAGGAATGCAGTTGTCTTGCAAATTTTACTGCCTGCGCCATCTTTTCTTAGATTTTCGGTGGCTTGTTATGCCATTTCACTCTTCCTTAAATTCTGCTTCACTTCAATCTAAATTTACCTATGATAATTTCTAAAATGTATTTTGGAACTGGTGTAGATGCAGTTTTGCCCCAGCTTTCAGCTCCTTCAGTTTGTTTGCATCTTTTTTTTTCCATCCTAGGTTACTGAAAATGCACACATGAAAAATGGCAGAAAAGCAGTCTTGATGTGATTGTACATTTTAAGTATTAAGCAGGAGGCGATGAATTCAAACAAACAGGCTTTTATTCAGTGACACTGTTCAGCTCAAAAGACAGCTCTATGAGAGCAGCACTTTCATTTATACTGTTCCAACACATAACTTTCAACAATGTAACTATATACAAGCAATACTATTGGACTCAAGCAGGGCTCAGTGATTGGGTATCTAGATTGGCTTCAGGAGCAATGGGAGTCTTTATTAATCAGCCAATAGGATACCAGAGCTTTAGGATACCAGAGCCCTTTTCAAGCTATTACGGCTTCATATTCTAAACAAACACAACAGTACATCGTATGATTGTAGTAAGATTCTTTTTGTGCAGTGTGGAACTGTGCATACCAGCACATTAGGAAAACCCCAGATTTAAAACCATATCATGTTTGTTTTTCTGAAATGTTTTATCAGTCCATACAGAGAGAAATGACACAGAGAACCTGAGGGGAAAGCAAGCTTGAGCAATATGTGCACGTACAACTTGTGTAATAGAAAATATGAAACAATGGACTGTTCTTAATACTCTTTCCCCTTTTGGAACAGTGTAGGGGAAATTCCGGAAGAAATTCTGATGAGAAGAATTTGGGAAGCAAAACCTAGGATCAAATTAGATGAGTCATATGATAATCCATGCAGTCTCTTTATATTTTCTCCCAAAAAGTAAACTCGCTCTCCAGAGAAGGTAATTTCCATTGCATGAAATAGCATGAGAAAAAGGAACAGAGCCCGTCTCCTCAATTTAGCTCCTTCTAAGCATACTTTTAAAGGAAAACAACAACACAGGATCTCCATAGTTTTAATCTTGCTTGATCCCAGCATCAATCCTAGGATGTCATCTCTAATTCCAATTTTTTTTTGCTGATAGTGAAAAGGTTGGTTGTTTCTATTCAGTAGTGCAGCATGACCTTCTGAACCAGTGTTTGTCATTGCACGTTGAGAGCATGGAGGTTTCACAATACTTTTCACTGGAGACTGGCTAGAGATTAAGAGCTTTCTAATTACCATATTATTAATCAAGTCCACAAAGTAAGCCATTGTCTTATGGGTAAACAAGAAAGCATTATTAGGTCTTTTAAACAACTGGTATCACATGCAGAAATAGACTGTCAACATTTTCAGAGTTCTGTAGCCATTAAAAGTGCCACACATAGCCTGAGGACTGTATTGCATTTGGGATGGCAAAATAGCGTTTTGTGGCAGCTTTACAATACCAAACATAATGGATTCCGATAGGAAGAAAGCACGCCACGTCTCAGGTTTTTCATAGATGTAGCCTGAGGAGCGACTTGTTCATCATCCTTTAAATAATTGTGGTCACCAGCCTGCCACTTCAAATACTTAATGCTTCTGTGACTGGCTGAGACAACTAATTAGCTCAATGGCAGTATGAATCCCTGGTTAATGAAAGATGTTGCTGCAGCATCCGTTGTTGCGACACTTACAAAGTAAGTGGAAGGTCCAGCCAGTCTTAAGCACTTTTTAGTCCTATTGATTTTCAGAGAGCTATCCTTAAGTATGTCAACTCTGCTATTGAACTCAGTGTCTTGGAAATGCTTGAGTTTGGCTATATCACACACTGAGCTAAAGTAACCAAGTAAAGTGGCTATATCACACACTGAGCTAAAGTAACCAATGAGGACTTCATACCCCATGCATCACTAACGTTTATCTTTGAACACTGGTTCATGTGTAGGAGCTTGAAATTTTAGTGAGCTTTAATTTCTGTAAATATTTGGTGTTAAATAGTGAAGGCATATGACAACAAATGGTTTCTAACTTTGGTGTAAAACATGCATGATAGCTGCACATATGCTTGTTTCACTGCATAGACTTGTGGCAGGAAACTCTAAGGGAAGGACTGTGATGGAGTGGCATACAGAAGGGTCCTAGATTCAGTCCATGGTATCTCTAACTCAAAGATTTCGGAAAGATAGTACGCAGGGCCAATACTCCCTCTAAGCCATGGAGTCTAGTGAGCAAAAATTCTACTTTGTGAGCTACTAGCATTGAAGCTGTGAGTGAGCAATTTGGCCACTACATAAATTAGTTTGCTCTGCAGCCATCCTTCCTGAGCTGAGACAAAAAATGTGTGAGCCAGAGGCTGAAAAACCTGAGTTAGTTCACACTAACTCAGCTTAGAGGGTACACTGCTCAGGGCTCTTTTTGTAGAAAAAGCCCAGCAGGAACTCATTAGCATATTTGGCCACACCCCTGCCAGCACAGTTCATTAGCATATTAGGCCAAACCCCATGTTACCAGAAGTGTGGTCATCCAGCCACACCCACCTTTTGCTTCTTATTCTGTTTACCTTGTTTGTTGTCAAAACAGTTTTGACAAAACCAGTAAAAACATTATTTTCTGTCCCATCTATACAAAATCTTGCCTGAACCAATATCTTATGTCCAACAATTATTCTCACACTGGATTGGAATCAATTCCTAAAGGATAGGTTCCAGTGGAAATCATCTTGCCTTCCTGCAGAACTAGTATGCTGAATATGAATTTTTAGGGTTGCCAACCTACAGGTGGGGTCTGGAGATCTCCTGGAATTACAACTGAGCTCCAAACTACAGAGATCAGGTCAATGGCTGCTTTGGGAAGTGGAGTCCATGGCATTATGCTTTGCTTAGGTCCCTCCTTCCCCTAAACCCCACCCTCCTCAAGCTCCACTCCCGAATCTCCAGGTATTTCCTCAGCCTGGAGTTGGCAACCCTAGTTCACTGGTAGAACAACCCTAGGTTTGTGGATGCACTTGACAGGAGTAGTTTGTGGACTATTTTATTCAAGGTACAAAATTTTATTCAAGGTATAGGATTTCATGTGCCACCCACACTTCTTCAGATGGAAGAAGTGTGAATGCACACAAAAGCTTATACCTTGGATGAAACTTTGGACTCCAATTTTGTTCTGCTGCTTCAGACCAACATGGCTACCCACCTGAATTATTACACTATAATATTTTTACAAGCAATTATGTACCAGTGGAGTGGTTACCATGGAGAGTCTGTCCCACAGGTAAAATTATCCTGTGAGCAGGGGGGCTTTACCACATCAAAGTATCACTACCGTCACAAGATCACCAATTGTTAGAAGTCAACTCCTCAGAAGCAGAAATCTCTCTTATTAGGAGGTTTAAGAACATCAACTTTGCTGGCCCATTAAAGGCAGATGTCAGCCCAGTGGCAGGAGAAGAAGGACAATAATCTTCTTCAGAAACTCTGCCCACTTTTTAAATTTCACAAAACAGGCAATCTCCAAAGTGCTGCTGACCATGCTCATTTTTAGTTACATCTCTGTTTCTCTGCAGATGTCCCCCAAAGTCCCCCATGCAACAGTCAAGTGTTCTGCCAACACACACAGCAATGAAGCTACTTTTTCAGATGTTTTCTCTTGCATGGCAGTTAGCACCAAACCACTTTAATACAGACTTTAGACACACATATATTTGCAAGCCATTCCCAACAAGACAGAACAATGAACTAGTTAACACTCAGGCTTCAAACTTCCTTTTCTTAAACAGAAGATGCCATGAGAAAACTAAAGAGATTCTCAAAAATTAAAGAAATAGTCAAAACCAGCATTTCCTGGGCTCTTTGCTTTTTTACATCCCTCCCCTTTTCCAACAATTTTTGTTTAAAAAAAACAGAAAGAACAAAATGAAACAAGAAAGAGAGAGAGAGGGAGAGAGGGAGGGAGGGAGGGAGGAAGGAAGGAAGGAAAAAGAGAGATAGAGAGAAAGAGAGTGAGGGTCAGTGGGTGGGAGGAAAAAAGAGAGAAAGGAAGGAAGAAAAGAAGGAAAAGAGAGAGAGAAAAGAAAGAGGGAGGGAGGGAGGGAGGGAGGGAGAGAGGGGGGAAAGAAAGGAAGGGAGAGAGAGAGAAAGGTGGGGACAGAGAGAAAGGAAAGAAGGAAGGAAGGAAGGAAGGAAGGAAGGAAGGAAGGTGGGGGAGAGAGAGAGAGAAAGAGAAGGAAAAGAAATGGGGGAATGCACTTACCGGAGCAGGGAGAGCGTAGGTGCAGCAACATGACATCAGCCAGCCAAATGCAGAGAGCCCAGGCCTTTCAGTGCAAAAAGCCCAGGCCCGGTGCTCAATCTCCGGGCGGGACTTTTTCCTGCCAGCTCTCTGCACTTAAAGGGAAAGCTCCCTTTCAGTGCAAAGAGCCCAGGCCTGGTGCTCAATCTCTGAGTGGGGCTTTTTCCTGCCGGCTCTCTGCACTTAAAAGGGAAAGCTCCCTTTGAGTGCAAAGAGCCCAGGCCCAGCAGGGAGGGGCGAGGTGGGCTCGGACGCCAGCCAGAACACTGTTCTGGTGCGTTCTGGCTGAAAAAGAGCCCTGATCATACTTACTCAAAAGGAAGATGACCTTGAATGTAAGATGACACCCCAAAAAAAGAGAAGCTTATATATATAAGCAGATGACCCTCTGTGACAGACTGTTCAGAAGGGCTGTACAAACAGCTGTGAAGGGTTACTTCTTCACAGAAACAGAGAGCCTTGAGTGACAGGCTGTTCCATGATATCTGATTGGTTAGCGTCAGCTGAGCAGAGAAAGACTTCTGAACTGGATGCTGAAGAGAATTGAGTTTGATTTCCATTCTAGTTGAGAAGAGTACTGACAGTTTTGGAATTCAGCCCTGACTAACAGCAGTTTAACACAGGCAGTTTAGGAAGTAGGCGAAGACTCCCATTTGAGCCAAATAAAGGGGATAGATCTTCTAATGAGAGGAGGATTTCTCTACCCAGTCAAACAGGGAATTAGCTCTAAAGAGTGGAGAAATCCCTAGTCTGGTGTGGTTAGGAACTGCCTTTGGAGACCTGAAGAGTCAGTTAAAAACTCAAGATGAGTACTTAGGGTTGCCAGTCCCCAGTTGGGGGCAGGGGATCCCTGGTTTGGAGCCCCTCCCCCTGCTTCAGGGATAGGAGGAACCCCCCCCCCCCCAAAGCTGGAAAAAAACTCAACTTACTGTAAGGAGAGAGGGAAGAAGCAGGAAATAAATGTGGCCATGTCGGTTATGTGTGTGTGTGGGGGGGGAATACTCTGGTTTTTAGGCAAAACTCTATGGTTTGAAGCCAATTTTACCATAGAGTTTTGCCCAAAAACCAGAGCATCACCTCCGACATCACCAATGTGCCTACATCACTTTCGGGTCATGTAGGCACATAGTGTTTATTTCTGGGCACATAACTTTCCATGCCCAGAATGCTCCCTCCATCCCCCCGCCCATGGGTCCAATAGACTTGGCAACCCTATGAGTACTGGTGTTTCAAGATAAGGGGTTTGGGTATTGGAAAGAGTGTACCAGCCTTCTGGAAACCAAACAAGTCAGGGAATACTCAAAGAAAGTGTACTAGTGTTTGGGAAAGTAACTGTGAATAGTTTAAGAAACTCTCATTAGCCTGAACTTAAGAAATTCCTATTAGCCTGAAATATAAGAACTAAAGTCTGTGCATGTACTGATTTTACCTCAGAGTTATGTATAGAGTTTCCTCAGAAATTTTACTTCTGATTTCACCTGACCTTTCCCCTCTATATTGAGTGAAATATTTTGTTAATTTGGAATATAAAAACTTATTGAGTGCCATTTAAGTTGTATAAGTCAAAAGGTGCTCCCATTCCTTTCCTTGGGTTCCTAAGATGAGAAAACAGCCAAAATATTATACTTTGAAAGCCAGAATTCTTCAGAAAAGAAGAAAACAGATAACTAGGGCAGCTCAGTAACAGAAGAAAAAGAAAAATGGAGGGAAAATCTCGCCTCTGAGGGAGGGAACTGGATAGGGGCATCATACTTTCAATTTACCCAATTTACCTTCACATCCACCCTGTGCTGCATGAATTCCAGATCCATTTCAAGGTGCTGGTGCTAACCTTTAAAGCCCTATATGGTCAGGGGCCAGCATACCTTTGATGGATCTTGGCTTAATTTTATAAAAAGACCCCAAAACATTATAGGGTCTTAGATTGAGGCCTTAAAGATCTATCCAGCTTTTGCTAACAAGAACCTGATAGGTAACTGATTAAGCCACTAGTTGTTATGCCTAGGTGACTTTCAAGTATGCTTACCAATCAATGCACCTGTGTAACGCCTACTACACAATGGAAAAAGAAGAAAAATAGTAACACAAGATATATAATTTACGCTTTAAAGCTACTTCAAAGCAATGCTATTAAGGGAAAATCTATTAAGGGATTACAGGTGCAGTCCTGATTTCTGATAACGTGAAAGGACAGGATTTGGCTCTGGTGAAATGTCAAGCTTCTTAGAATAAACTTTGGGACACATAGTTGTAGGAAGGCAACCAAATATGGAATATGCCTCTGTTTGTCAAAACTGTATATAAAGTGTGTATGTAGCCATGTAAACTTCGGAAAAACACCCTTGCAGGTTTTTCCCACTTTGATTGCAGTAAAGCTTTGTTTATATCCTCCAGGTTTGGCTCCCTTATGTCTCTTAATAAGAGAACAGGTACATGAGGTCTCTATTGAGATAACCCCTTTCGAGACTGCCTCCCCCCATATGAGCCCCATAGTGCACTAAGCTTGACTAATCAACATCTCTTGGAAGTCCCCAGTCCCAGGGATGTCTGACTTGCCTCGATCTGGTGGAATGAGCTCCTGTGTGAGATCAGGGCCCTGTGGGATCTATTACAATTCCGCAGGGCCTGTAAGATGGAGCTCTTCCACTGGGCTTTTGGTTGAAGTGGCAGGTGACCCTTCTCTGTGGCCAACCCCATCAGTGACCTGGATTCTAAAATCCTAAAATCTTTAACATCTTAATGCCAGCTTACTCACTGAGATTGATATGGTTCTATCAGAGTTGACATGGTACTTAGGAGTTATGTTATTTTATACTGTTGTTTTAATTTGGTTTTAATTGTATTGCATTTTATACCGTTGGTATCCGCTCTAAGCCCGCTTGCAGGGAGGGCAGGATATAAATCCAGATAGATAGATAGATAGATAGATAGATAGATAGGTAGATTCTTTCTAAAAAGGTAGCAGTATTAACAAAGTTCTTTCATTGAATAATATTCAATATACAATAATCAATTTATACTAGAGAAGAAAATAATTTCATTTTTATCCCTCTTTGCATTGTAACTCTTCACAAGTAGTATTCAGTCACCCTGTTTTAAATTTCAAAAGGCAAGAGACTGGCTTCTTTCAAACCTGCCCCTACAAAAACCAAAGTGCTAGGCAAAGGCTGAGATAACTGACCAAGTGGCAATGCAATCCTAAACAGCATTACACCATTCGAAATCCATGGAAATCATGGGCTTAGAAGGGTATAACTCTCCTTGGCAATGCACTATTAAACTGTCTCCCCATTCCACTCCCAACCTAGTCCTGAAATGCATTTGGTAAGCTAGGAAATCACAGTTTTCCAAGAGCCTGTTAAATCACCAATCTAGCAGGGAGATCTTTATCTTTCCTGATTTAAAATGCCCACAAACTCATAACAGCCATAGCTATTGTTGTGCTAAATTGCTATAAAACCTGTGGGTTGCTCTCTCCTGGAAAAAGAGAGAGTTAAACTACTAGGCAACTCCTGCCTGTAGTACAAAGCAGGAAGCAAAAGCCAGTGTGTAGTAAAATCCTGAGACAGAAACATGGGTCAATATTAGTAGGGAAGCAAATACACGCCGACTGTTCTTACCATTTCTTCCCATTTGCCAGCAACAAAGTGCACTTTCCAAAGCCAGTGAGTCCACCTGATTCCTCCTCTTTCCTTTCAAAACTCAAAGCAGCCCGATAGGCAGCATTTTCCGGAGTGCCACCTTCTGTGCTGCCGAATGAGTTCATGCGCTCTCTGCATCACTCTCTGTGTGTGCAGTGAATCACCTTTCACATCAGCCTTCCACCATCTCTGCATAACATCACTCAGAAGATCTGTATACCCAAGTGGAAGACAACTTCCCCCTTTGTAAGAAAGCCATGAAATGTTAAAAAAAGTCATCTTCCTTTTTTTGAGTAAATACAGTATTATCTCTATATACAGAATAATGTAAGTGTAATGTAGTATGCTCTGTGTAGCAACCAGCCTGCCATGTGCTCCCAGGTAATGGCGCCCACCGCATGGCCAGAGCACATGGTCAGGCAGAGAGGGGAGCTTGAATCTGGAGGAACAATAGACATCTGGATTGAAAGCCTCCACCAATGTGGGACCTAGGTTCTCCCTGGGGAGCCAATGCAATCAAAGGCTCCTCCAGGGAACCTATGACAAACATGCACATATGTTAAGCCCCTGCCAGGTCTTTTGGGTGCGGCCGGAGGTGTGGCTCCGGCCAGCATATAATGAGGGCCCTGGAGCCCTGGAAGCATGCTTGTTCTGACCATCCACTGGGCATGCTGAATCACTCAATAAAGTCTTCATGATTTCACCGTTCCTGGTCTCCTAAATCCAGTACTCTTCAGTAAGGTTGCCAACCTTCAAGTGGGGCATTTCCAGACTCATTTCCAGACTACAGAGATCTATTTCCCCGAAGAAAATGGCTGCTGTGGAGGGTGGACTCTGTGGCATTAAAACCCACTGAGGTGCCTCCCTTCCTCAAAGCAAGCCCTCCTCAGGCTCCACCCCCAAATCGGCAGTATTTCCCAACCCAGAGCTTGCAACCCTAAGCATAATGAGATGGCAGAGGCTTGAAGCAGTGGGATGCACACATTTTTGAAGTTTCACTCTATGAATAATCCTTTCCAAGTGAGGCTAGAACCATTAACTCCGGTGGGGAAGTGTTAAAATGTCCCTATACACAGCTCATTCTACCACCTCAAGATTACACTACTTCATTTTGCTGTATAGATGACACCTAAGATCCTGGAGAGCTTCCGGAATGTTGAGAGTAATTAACTGATACCCTGCCATTACGCTCCATCCGTCTCCTCTCAAGCATGGAGGCGACCTTACATCATCTTCTTCTTTGAAGTGGGGTGATTGGCTGTGTAGAGTTATCTCCTGTCCCCAGACCAGAAAAATTTATGTGTGTGTGTTCACATCTATATCTGGTTGTGTAATCCTAAACAGAGTTCTATTCTTTTTCTAAACTCATTGACTTCTGTGACTTTTAAAATGCAGAACTCTGCTTACGAATGCACTGTTAATCTATATGTTTACCTATGTCTACCAATTTATCAATCTACCTCTTATCTTCGAATCTTTTTTTTATAATGGTTTCTGAACTTCCTCACACTAGAGATATATACAGATTGTTAACAAAAGTGCAGCAAACTATACTTGAAAGAATTAGGAAGTTACAGAGTATTACACCACCAGCTTGAAAATGTGCATGAATAAGTTTAGAGCAAGTGTTTATGTAAACAAGGCTTATTTAAGGCTTATTTGCTTACTATGTATAGCAGTGAGAGTGTCTACACTTTGATTAAGAGGGCCCATTAATGGATAAACTGTTAATCTCACCTTGGTAAACAAAACAGATAATCAAGATTAATGTCCACGTCAGACATTTCATCATAATGTATTGCATTCCTATTTGACCACAAGTATCTCTGTGATTTGGCTCTTTTGCCTTGGGAGGGAAGCCAGTCTGCAAATCGATGCTAGTGTGCTGCTGATGCTTGAGACAGGCTGTTTTTCTGTGGTGCCCACAGGAAACTGTGGATGCTCATGAGAAGCTCTTCATTTGGTGTATCAGAAGCACATAGAGATCAGCACGACTTATTACAGAGATGTTGTACAGAAGAGAGTCAGGTGGATCCTACCCCTATCTTCCCACTCCAGTGAACTAAGTTCATTTATTTATTGAAAGTTGGAAGCCTTCCTCCAGTCTAAAGAGGCTTCCTCCAGTTTAAGTGGTTCTGATAGATTAAGTGGGAGAAAGTCTCCTCTGGCTGGAGTAAAGTGACTTGGATGGAGAATGGTTGGACTTACCACACTGTGTAGAGTTCAGGATAAACAAATGATCTTAGGTGGAACACCTTGGAAGAAATGAGCAGGCATCACTTATTGACTTAACTGAAAGAAATTTGCTCTGTATTTCTAATGTCCTGGTATAGAATGGGAAACATTCGAAATATCCTTTTTTCCAGTATGAGATGGTCAATTTAACAGCTTTGAGCTGTCACAGTATCAGAGCCACTATTGTAATATTGATATGCCACCCCATGTTGGTAGGATGAGTTGTAACAATACAGCTGCATATGCATCCTCTCTCAGTCAAAGCAGCCCTAAAAAGGCTCCAAACTCAGCACACAAACTTCCTTCGACTATGGTGTAAAGTACTACCAGTCTCATTTTCTCAGTTCCTATTCTCCTGTTCCAGAGACCAAGTTTGGTGTAGTGGTTAAGTGCGTGGACTCTGATCTGGGAAAACCGGGTTTGATTCACTATTCCTCCACTTGCCTTGGGCAAGCTATAGTTCTGTCAGAGCTGTCCTTGAAAGCTCTCTCAGCCCCACCTACCTCACAAGGTGTCTGTTGTAGGGAGGGGAAGGGAAAGGAGTTTGTAAGCCACTGAGACTCTGAGTGAAGGGCAGGGTATAAATCCAATCTCCTCCTCCTCCTCTTCTTCTTTTCTTCTTCTTCTTTTTCACAAACAAGGGGTTAGATCCAGCCAATTTCTCCAAAGGTGGACAACCCAAAAGAGTTATGCGGGGAACCATGGGATCAGAAAAAGTCATGTGGGATGGGGGCTATGGTAAAGTGAGAATATGGGATGACTGAGCAACAAAGCTGGCTGGATGCTATCCATTGTGTATGTTTGTCATCTCTCTCTATCTCTGTGTATTACACAGTGAATGTATTTACACTGTAAAAAAAACCCATGAAGAGGGCCAATAGTGAGTGAAAGAAATGCAGAGCACAGAAAATACAAAAGGCTGGGGTCCTTCAATTTATATTTGTGTGTCTGAATACAAATCTAAATCAGAGAACCCAAAAAAAATCGAAATCATTGGTGGGGCTAATAAGGAGGAATGAAATCAGGCAAGCTTATTCCTCTTCCATTTTTCCACAGCAGAATGGCAGAAGGATACAACCCGGGCTTAGTTTAGTAAGGAGAGGTATAGGTACTAAAGGTGCATTTACAAGTTAGTAATGCAATGCTTCCACTTTATGAACTGGCTGTGTTTCTGAAAAGCAGGTCAGATCTCTACAGAAAACCAAGAAAATAATTGACACGGGAGGGCTTGTGTTTGAGTACATTGTTTTTGCTTGTGTACATACCTAGCGATTCCACCTCACTAGGATCACCAAGTGAAAATTGGGTATCATCAGTTAAAATGCAGGTGGTAGGCAAGTGTTACCAATCTGGATGAATGTTATTTCAGTACTCCAGAATCCACAGTTCTAAACTTCAGCTATGCCATCCATTATCTTACCGTACTGTACAATTGTGCTGAATGTTTAAAGAGTCCCCCCCTCCCCATTTAACTGTACAAGCCTCGAATGGAAGAAATAAATACCATAGTTTGTTTCAGCAAGCAATGCTCCCTCTAAGCTGTGGAGTCTTGTGAGCAAAAATTCTACTTTGTGAGCTACTGGCATTAAAGTTGTGAACAAGCAATTTGGCTGCTGCATAAATTAGTTTGCTCTGGAACCATCCTTCTTGAGCTAAGACAAAAATGTGTGAGCCGGAGGCTAAACAACTGTGAGCTAGCTCACACTAACTCAGCTTAGAAGGAACACCATCAGCAAGGTAGCTCATTACACTTTAGCCAAGCTAAAATTTATCCAAGGTTCTCTGTCACTATTCCTTCTTCCTACAGATTGTCTGGAAAGGATTTGGTCCTACTTGGAAATATTGCTGGTCCATCTTGTGAGGAAGGTTGGCTATAGCCTTACTGAAACTACTACCAGTTTCTTTAATAAGCTGCTGTGGGTGACAGTTCAATTGTTCTATAAAACCTAGGAAATCCTCAGTGAACCCAGGGCTCCCATCCTGTTGCCTGCCCAGTAGTTCTCAACCTTTTCTAGTGTGACTCACTTCTAAGCTCATTGTATCCTTCAAGAGCCATTTGCAAAGTAACTCCATGCTGTTCCTCTGTTGTTGTTTAGTCGCAGTCGAGTCTGACTCTTCACAACCCCATGGACCACATCATGTCAGGCCCTCCTGTCTTCTGTCATGTTCCAGCATTTGCTTAATTTCATGTTTGTTGCATCGATGACACTGTCTAACCATCTCATCCTTTGCAGTCCCCTTCTTCTTTGACCCCTTCTTTGGCATCAGGGTCTTCTCCAGTGAATGCTCCCTTCTCATTTGGTGGCCAAAGTATTTGAGCTTCACCTTCAGGATCTGGCTTTCGAGAGAACAGTCAGGGTTGATTTCTTTTAGGATTGACTGATTTGATCTCCTTGCAGTCCAAGGGACTCTCAAGAGTCTTCTCCAGCACCACAATTCAAAAGAATCCTCTACCCTGTCATAAAACATGGGACTCTTGCATTAGTTAACACAGAACATGTTCTGTTTTTGTATGTTTGGTGATGGAAAGTGCTGTCAACTCATAGGCATCTTGGGCTGACCCTGTAGAGTTTTCAAAGCAAAAGCTGTTCAGAGGTGGCTTGCTATTACCTGCCTCTGCAGAGCCACTTCTCTGATGGTTTCCCATTCCAGTAGTAACCAGGGCCAGCCCTGCTTAGCTTCTGAGATTTGATGACCTCAAACTAGCTTTCAAGCAGTAGGCGGAGCAATAGTTATGGAACAGTAGGCTTCATTTTCCATTTAGCATAGGCAAACCAAAAATTGCCTTTGAGCTTCCCCTCCCAGCTCACCCTGTTCCTCCTCCTCCTGTCTGGCCTCACAACTAACCTGCAAGAATGCTACGGGTCACTTTGGGGTCCCAACCCACAGTTTTGAGAACCACTGATCTAGGCGTTTATGAGTGATATTAGCAAACAATATTTTTGGGCAGCTTCTGTAACAGAATAGATGAAGCATGGGAACTTAGTAGAACTAACTTTACATGATGCTGGGTTCAAACCTGTACATTAGTGGATTCCTGACATTTTTGTGTGTGTTGCTTTCATGTAAGCATCTTATTCAAATTATGCTGATAACCATTGTTAATAAGGATGAGCGAATTTTCCCCGTTTGCTTCTATTTATTGTTCTGGAATTTCTCTCTGCATTGTGTTTCACTCCTTGTTAATTTTAGTTTAACTAGGAACGTTTGTAAAATTAATGATGCACTTGGATTTTGTCACTTTGCTTCTGCCTTCAGTCCCCTCAGTCTATTTGCATCTTTAATGACTTTACTGTGCATTGATGAAAATACCAAAACCAAAACAAACACCAACTCCACAACAAAAAACACACAGTCCGGGTATGAACCTTAAGATTCTTCCTGAGCAGTCTGGTATTGATATACACATATACTCCATGTATAGATAAAACCCACAAAAATAATCTTGATATGACTGTACATCAACGGGACTCCTTTTTTTGCAGTCTTTTATTTGGGAAAACAAAACAGAGCAGTGGCCAGTCCCTAATGCATGAGCCCAGGACCAATTAATTCAGAACTCCAAAATCCAAAGAGAAATTCAAATGAGGACGTGCTCAGAAGCATCCCTAATGGACTAATTTGGAAATATCCAGCTTGCCACGAGTACTCAGATCCCATATGTTGCTCTTAGCTCTTGCTAAGTGCCTTCTACAAACAGAAGCATGGCTCCTGCAGTTCCAGCCATATTTACCCACCGAGTTCAATCATGCTATGTTGGCATAAAACAAAACAACAAACCACCATATACTACTTTTATTAGGACCAGCCAAAAAAAAAAAATCAGATTAGATGTTAAAGGGGGAGATGTTTGATTTTGTATGTATCATTGTAGGACCACATGTCTGTTTACTACCAGACGGTCCTGAATAGTTTGAACAGTGCTGTGAGGAGCTGGAGACTTCCATTGGAGGCTTCCGTTGTTTCCTTCTTTCCCAAAAGCAGAAGGTGTAACTTTGCACTAGCACCATACAGTTGCTTTCAATACAGGATGTTGACACATGGCCATGAGATTAGGGTTTGAAACATTTGGAGATTTGGAGGTGGAGTCTGGGGAGGGCAGGATTTGGGGGTGTAAATGGACCTCAGTGGGGTATAGATTCCACCCTCCAAAGCAGCCATTTTCTCCAGGTGAACTGATCTGGAGATCGGTTGTAATTCCAGAAGATCTGCAGGGCTCACCTGGAGGTTGGGAACTCTTCCCCCATCACACAAAGCTGTTTTTCCACATCCAGCTTGATGTCAAGTTCTGGGAGAAAGCCTGAACAATGTTTTGTATCATTTTGTTTAGTCCTAATAACAGGTATTGCATGGATTCAGTTTTTGAGTTCAACCAAAAGATTTTCTTTTCTAATATTTTTTTTATTTCCCATTACGTTACTCTTGTATTAACTTGTGGTGTTGTCTTTATAATGGTAAGCAAGCCAGTAGGTAGAATAACTGATAGTTGACTAATTTATTAAAATATGTATTTACCATTTATCAAATTTGTGAGCACAATTGATAAATGTCACCTTCATATGAAATATAGCTAGAAGTTTCCTCTTGCTTTTCACAACCTTTCTGTGAACAGTATGCATTCATGTTTCTTGTTGCAGATACATAAAATACAATACCTCCATTTAACAATAGGTATATAATGATAGTTTTTAAAACTTGTTTTCCTATCAAAATATTCTGCAATTCACTGGGAACCTTTCTAGTCATATGATGCCATTTTATTTCCACAGATGTTTGCTACACTTTTAATGGACTCCCCACTGGGCTTGATGCAAATGGTACATTAGAGTTTTAGAAATTTCGATACTACACTCCTAGCAGTGCCATTTTATCTTATGCACTCTTGTACCAGAAAGGATGGGAAAGCAGGCTTTAAAGAATTAAACCCTGGTGAACTTAGTGGCTCAGTGGTTAAGACGCCGACCGGAAGGTCGGTAGTTCAGCAGTTCAAGACCCAAGTGCTGCATGATGGAGTGAGCTTCCCTCTGGTCCCAGCTCCTAGCATTTCGAAAGCAAGAAATTGCAAGTAGATAAATAGGTACCACTTTGGTGAGAAGGTAACCCTTTAACTTTACTGAACTTCAAGCTGGGTTTAGTGTCACAGGTTTAAGCAATGAGAAAGGAACCGAAAATCCGCACAGCATCTTGGAGATTGGAGGAGAAGCATCATCGCTCACTATTATGAAAGGCTGTGGGAGCCTAAGATGTTTGGGCTCCCTGCCAGGCATCAAAGGGCATATCTGAAATGCCTTCATGCAGAAACGTATTTAATGTACACACTGCAGCAAAACAACCAGGGATGATGCAATGTAGAATCCTTCAGGTAAACAAGCTGATAAGACTGAAACTTCTCCTGCTCTTGAAAGTTTGGGAATATGCAAAAACTAGCCATTTGTAAGCTACGGCTATTTCCAGGGAAGGGAGTAAACAATGTTAAGCCCACTGGAACCTGCTTCTATGTAAATGTAGTCAGGATTTTTCTGTAAGTGTTGATCTTTCCTTGACAGCAGAACTGGGGATGCGATCCAGTTTTTCAGCAAAAAGCTATTTGACCTTGAATTGGCAGTTTCATCCCAGTGCAATTACAAATGGGACTGGAATTTAAAAAAATATTTTGTACTCAGCAAGTTGAATATACACACAATGATGCGTAATTTGGAAGTGCATAAAATTAACCATATTTTCAGGGTTGCTTTTGTGCATGCATACACGTTTATTATTTTTTCATGGTCACAGGGTTTTTGCGCATGTGTATGCATTAATTTACTTGCATTTGGTTTTGAAGCTTATGTTGCATGAATAAAGATTCGTCAGGTTTTCTTACTAGTCTACCAACCATTGTTGGAGGCGTTCAGATAACATGCTTACATTTGCATGTATCAAATCTTGTACCATGTGTTGCTTTCTTATGGTTCTGAACAACAGAACAAGAGCTGAATCAGTGGGATTTTTTCTTGAATACTGTTTAGGGTAACAGTACCTAGTCAATGTGTGTATTCATTCCACACATACACACAAAATCATGTACACAGATGCTCATAGGGTTGCCAGGTCCTGTGCTCTCACTGGCAGGGGTGGGAGGAAGCTTTCCAGGAGTGGGGGGGGCAGGGTGGCGTTACACACACAATGTCCCCAGAATTATGACATCACATGGAAGTGACATCATCATTCTGGGGATGTTGTATGGTGACGCTCTGGTATTTGGGGCAAAATTCTATGGTTACCATAGAGTTTTGCCCAAAATACCAGTGCATCCGCATGATGTCCCCAGTGTGCTGATGTCACTTCCATGTGACATCATCACACTGGGGACATGGTGCCAGGTCCTGGCAGTTGGGGGTAGGGCTAGATGCGAGATGCTCACGAATAGAGAGAAACACAAACACAAATCAAGGTTACTCAGTTCTGTTGAGCACGGTCTCTCTCTCTCTCTCTCTCTCTCTCTCTCTCTCACACACACACACACACACACACACGATATTATTACAATATATTTAGGAAAAAACTTCAGCACTACAAAACAGCACAGGCACCACAGGGAAAATGTGTTGCTAAATGTTTGTTCCAAAATTTAGAAATCACGTAAGGAAAAATCTTTTAAAATGTCATATATTGTGTGCATTATTCCACCTTCCTACTGAGTAAATTATACATGAAATACATTAAAATGCATTTAAAGTCACAGGGAAATGGTCAGCTGTAAAGGTAAAATGTGTACAATTTCGATGAAAATACACATCTTGAACTTTGTAAGCCTAATGAATCCCCCCCCCCCCATTTCCACATCACAGGTGCATTAGCTGTTCAGACACATTAAGTCTATTAAGCCTATCATATCAATAATTTCCCCATCCCTGGCTAGTAGATTTGTATATTTCTTTTATTACTGTTATTAATTACAGTAAGTACAAAAATGGGGTGTTTTGTAATTATCATAATTAATATGAACACTAAACAAAGTGCTCATCTAAGCAGCCTATAATGAAACCAATACATGATTTTCTTTCATGTTGTTCTGGTTTATTTTGTTATTGCAGTCTCTTCTTCTATTCGTTTCACTTTTACAAGGCAGCCAGCATTTTCCTAATAAGGCATGGAGAGAACACAGTGTTCCTTAGCAAGAGCTGGGAGAGAGGCTCTGGGCTTTCTTGACTGACAGCAAGCTGTGGCCACTAGGATTATATACAAATGTGATGTGTTCCAATTGTGAAGGACATGGAGCAGGACTTTGCCTCCTGTCTCCTTGAAATACGCCCCTCCTGTGCGAAATTCCCTCTTGCCATGTGCATTCCCCTTCATGCCTGCTGCTGTCCAAACCTTATGCCTTGTTGAAGAAATCCACTTTATGATCCCCCTGCTGTTGCCTGCCTCCCCAGATGAAGCTTGACAGGTCCCCCTGGCATGTGGGGCATCCCCTGGTTTCTGGCACCACCACACCCCGGCTTGCTGGGGGGGGGGGAAGAATCCCCCCCCCCCAAAAAAAACCAGTCAAGAAGTCAGAAATAAATGTGACATGCCTACATCACCCAGAAGTGATGTGGGCACATTGGTGATGTGTGTGGGGGGGATGCTCTGGTTTTTGGAAAAAATCTATGGTAGAATTAGCTTCAAACCATAGAGTTTTGCCCCAAAATCAGAGTGTCACGCATACACCCCGACATCATTGACATGACTATGTTACTTCCGCTGCATTTGTTTCCAGCTCCTTGTTGACGTAGGCAAGCCACATTCTTTCAGCTCCTGGTAAGTTCCCCCCATCCCCTGCCCGCAAGTCCTAGGGACCTGGCAACCCTACCCCAGATGGTTTATTTACCTTGAGCCACCAGCTGCCCTTGCCTTGTCAGTCTGCCTCTGCCTCCTGTGACAGTTCTTCAAGTCAATAGCTGCAGTGCAGTCCTTGTTGCTGTTTGGAATCTTTCTAGGCAATTGTCCTGTTAACCTGAATGTTAAACATTGGCACATTTCATTGCCTCAAAAAGGAGGAGTCTTTATTCTATCTGTCTGAAATTTGGCAGTATCGGTGTCCTTGTGGAATTCTACAATACCCCCAGCTTTTATCCAATTTGGATGGAAAACCATGAAGTTACAGGCTTGAGAAAACAGGTGCGGGTTCTCCAGTGAAACTAGTGGGAAATAGCAATGAAACAGAATTATGAAAACCAAACAACCATAATGAAAGAAACGATAACAGAACAAAACCATATAAAACAACCCAATAACAAAACTGTCCCTTTTGGTATTAAAAACAAAAGAAACACAAGCCATGGCGTTGGGCTGGATCCAGCCAATTCTTCTGCTGGTGAAAAAGGAAGGCGGGATCTTCTTTGATCACCCCAAAAAGTTGTGCTGGGGGTCATGGGAACTCCATGAACAAAAGCCATGTGGGATGGAGATGTAGTTAGAAGAATAATTGGGTGCAGGGCTCTTTTTCTAGCAGGAACTCCTTTGCATATTAGGCAACACACCTTTAATGTAGCCAATCCTCCAAGAGCTTACAGTAGCCCCTGTAAGAAGAGCTCAGTAAGCTCTTGGAGGATTGGCTACATTAGGGGTGTGCTGCCTAATATGCAAAGGAGCTCCTGCTAGAAAAAGAGCCCTGATTGGGTGAGATTAAACAAAAAAAAGTGGCTGGACCCAACCCAGTGACTTTTGTACACTGCCTTGAGGACACCACAAAGCTGACCATTTCATTGGCAAGTGTAACATATAAACACACACTTAAAGTATACGGGTGGGAAAATCTGCATCTGTGAGAGCTTCCCTGGTCATCACTGGCACCACTGGGATAAGATGCTTCCCCCCTGGCTATAATATGATATTCATGCACAATGGGAAGCTGTCTGCTAAGCCCCACTGTAGTTTTCTAGGCCATTATCTGTCCTGTCCACTGTCTTATATGTGAAGTATTTACTGCTGTTTTTTAGGCAACGGGGGTGGGGGAGGAAGCACTTCATCATGTGCCCTGTGACAAAACAAACTCCTGAATTAGCCTCAATGTACAATGGTTTCATTTTGGAGAATGCACATCCTGTTCCTTTCAGAATCTTAATTGGGCTTTTACATTTTTTTTTCTTATTCTTTCTCCTGTTCCTGTTATTTGTAGTACTGCATTCATAACAGGCTAATAAGCAGCCAGTGCTGCATGTGTCACAGACTGAGTGCAATTTAGACAATTCATATGGCTTCCAGTGTAATTATTATTGTTTTGTGCAGCAATTCTGCCACCAATTTTCTCAAGACATCTCTTAATAGTTTTCTCAGTACTAAGCCTTTGACTGACGTTACTTTAATTTTACTGAGATTTTAGGTTGAATCATTTATCTTTGTGTGCAATTCTGTTTCTTAATATTTCAGACTTTTTGCCACAGAGGCAAACAACATGTTACACACAGATTAGGGCTGCCAAGTCCAACTTGGGAAATATCTGGGGACTTTGGGGGTGGAGCCAGGAGACTTTGGGGGTGGAGCCAGGAGAAAGGAAGTGACATCATTTTGTGATGTCACATCCTGTGATGTTGCTTCCACATGCTGACACATGAACTCATGAAGTTTCCTAATACTGAATCAGGCCATTGGTCCATCAGGGTCAGTATTGACTACTCAGACTGGTAGTGGCTCTCCAGGGTCTCAGGCTGAGATCTTTAATGTCACCTATTACCTGATCCTTTTTTAGCTGAAGAGGCTGATACCTCCTGCATGTCAAGCAGATGCTCTATCACTGAACAACGGCCCTACTGAATCCTTCCTCATCTCGGCAGAATATGAAGCACTAAGTGCTACACAAGTGCTAAATATGATTTTCATATCATAAGAACAGGAGAGAAGCCACAGTGGATCGGCCCATCCAGTACAGCCCATCCAGTACAACACTCTGTGTCACAACAGTGGCCAAAAATACCAGGTGCCCTCAGGAGGTCCAGCAGCGGGGCCAGAACTCCAGAAGCCCTCCCACTGTTGCCCCCCAAGCACCAAGAATGCAGAGCCTCACTGCCCCAGACAAAGGGTTCCATTTAGACCTTGTGGCTAATAATAGCCACTGATAGACCTCTGCTGGATGGGGACAGGGAGAGACAGACAGACAGACAGACAGACAGAAAATAGAAAGAGGGAGAGAGAGAAGGGAAAAAAACTGGCAGAGGCACTTACTTCCATTTAGACCTTGTGGCTATAATAGCCACTGATAGACCTCTGCTGGATGGGGACAGAGAGAGAGACAGACAGACAGACAGAAAAAAGAAAGAGGGAGAGAGAATGAAAAGAGCTGGAAGAGAAACTCACCTTGCCAGCCACATGCAAAAGCAGCTCCTTCAGTCCCTCCTTAATCTCTGGACGGACCTCTCTTGCTGTGGAAGCTCTCTTGCTGACTTCTTAAAGGGGAAATGTCTGGTGAGGCTTTTTACTGCAGGGCAGGCTCTCTGCAGACATTTCCCTTTTAAGGCAGCCATTTTGTCCCCCCGGTGGGCAACTTTGGAAAAGCGGGAGATAAGCACTAAAAATCGGTGTTTCTCCCGCCCTACCGGGGGACTTGGCAGCCCTAACACAGATAGATGAGAAAAGGCCAATGGCTGCTTTCCCTGGGGAGCAGGAAAGAGGTGCAGAGGAGAGGAAATGCTTAACTCTTTCTCTGTCTGATGCTGTTTCACTCCGTATCTAACTATCCTGATGGGAGCTGCATCCAAGAAACTGAGGGCCTGGCCCCAATATTGACATCATTGTTAACAGCCAATTTATCCCAGACTATGATGTCAGCTGGCTGTTGCCTGAGGATGCTGCTAAGGCCTGCCACCCGATAACAAATGAGCACATTATATTACATTTATAATTGTATTGCTCTGATTTTATTTAATTTTTGTTTTAATTGTTTTATACACTCCATGTAAGCCGCCCTGAGCCTACCTTGGCAGGGAAGGTGGGATGATGATGACGACGACGACAACAACAACAACGTTGGCTTGGATCCAGATTAGCGACTGCTTAGGCACAAGGACTTTCACTCATGCTAAAAAAAAATACTGCTTCCCCACAACTAGTCCCTATCCACCCTCCATCTGCTGACACTTCTCCCTCCATGTACGCTGTTTGTCACATTCTTTAAGCACATAAAATATTTCTCAGTTAATGGCTTGCGGTTGCAAGGTGTCTCCCTGTGTTTCATAACACTTCTTGATTCAGTAATTATTAATGGCAGAAGCAGGTGAAATGCCTAGCCTTGAAGCTGTATGCATATGTGCATTCTCCCATTGCCTTATGGAAATTCTTGGTTTGACTAACAAAAGAGGCACCTCAGAGCTGTGTGGCTTGGTTTTGTGTTTTTTTTAAACCTTATTCTTGGACCCACTGTTTGTTTATAGGAAGGGCAAACTTTTCAGCTTGGGATAATTAGGACAGGCACATTTTCACATCTATGTGGTGGGAGTTGTATTGGGAGGAATACCTATTATTCTGTAGGCAATCATGTGATTTCATCCTGTGTTATTATAATCTGACTGGCTGCCTTCATAAGCTCATACTCCTATAGTACAGACAGCTACTATGTCTGCACAGATTCCTGACATAATGTTAAATTCAAACTTCAGGGGGGAAATCAAGGTGATTGGGTGAAAGGCTCTAGTCATATGTAAATGAATGGTTCAAATGTTGATCATGTTCACGCCAACATTCTTAGTATCTCATTTTTGGTACTCATAAATATGCATGGAGCGTTTTCAAGTGTTTGATATGATGTTGGCAAAAATGTGAGGTGTCTGGAGTCAAGCATGGAGTGAAACCATGTGAAAATAGAGGACAAGAGACCACTCAAGGCAGCTATCCTGAGTTCCTTGGACCCTGCCAATAGTAGCTGTTACTTCAGTCTCATGCCTACTGTCTGGAGCAGCCAGGACTTGCCTGCAGCACTGCCAATGGTGGGGAAGAGAGTCAGTGCAGGACAGGGATGCAGACACACTACCAAGCTGCAGCTCCAGCCAAGGAGGGAATTATATTAACAACTGCTGTGGCAGTTGCTACTCTAAAGGGGGAATAACCTCACCTTGCCCAATAGGTACTATGGAATTGTTGAGTAGCACAACTGACAAAGAATCCATCATCATGGAACCAATACCCTAGCATATCTTCTGATTCAAATAAATGGCAGAATATTTCAAATTTATTAATAGCTGCCTTGGGCCACCCTGATAGTAACAAGCTGGAATCAGTTTCGCTGTTCCATGGTCCCTCCTTATTACAACTGTCTAAAGGTAAAGGTTTTCCTTGCTTGAAAGCCAGTCAAACATGACTCTAGGGATGTGGTGCTCATCTCCGTTTCCAAGCCAAAGAGCCAGCGTTGTCCAAAGACATTTCCGTAGTCATGTGGCTAGCATGACTAGACGCTGAGGCGCATGGAACGCTGTTACCTTCCCACCGAAGTGGTACCTATTTATTTACTTGCAGTTTCTTACTTTCAAACTGCTAGGCTGGCAGGAGCTGGGAGCTCACTCTGTTATGCAGAAATGGGAGCTCACTCTGTTATGCAGCACTCGAGTCTCGAACTGCTGAACTACTGACCTTCCAGAGTACAGTTCAGCATCTTAACCACTTAAGCCAATATATAATTGACTCCAAATTAATTTAGAAGCACACACAAACACATGCATGAAGCTGTCTTATACTGATGCAGCCTTTTGGTCCATTAGGGTTTCCAGCCTCCAGGTGGGGCCTGGGGATCTCCGGCTTTTACAACTGAACTGCAGCTGACAGAGATCAGCTCTCCTGGAGAAAATGGCTGCTTTGAAGGGTAGACTCTATGGCATTGTACTATGCTGAGGCCTCTCCCCTCCCCAAACCCCGCCCTCTCCTGGCTCCACCCCCAAAGTCTCCAGGTATTTCCCAACCCAGACTTGGCAATCCTGTGGTCCATGAAGGCCAGTATTGTCTACTCACACTGACAGCAGCTCACCAGAGTCTCAGGCTAGGGTTGCCACTAGTCCCCAGGTCCCAGCAGGGATTTCCCCAGTTTTCGGAGTTTCTGCCCACTGCCATCCAGCTGGCTGGTGGGGGAAACCCCGCCCACAAACAGCCATGTCCCTGAGTGACATCCTGAACATAGCAACATCACCTGGAAGTGATGTCATCATGTTGGCAACATTATGGGAGATGCTCTGATTTGAGGGCAAAACTCTATGGTAAATTTGCCCTCAAACCACAGCGTTGCAGCACAATGCCACCAATGTGATGATATCACTTCTGGGTGTCATCATCACATCAAAGATGTTACATGATGTTCCCACCGTCTCCAGCACCCCACAAATTCCCCCACTGGCAACGAGGTAGAACCTGGCAACCCCATCTCAGGCAGAGGTGTTTCATGTCATCTGCTACCCTTTCCTTAACTGGAAATGCCAGGGATCAAAACTGAGACCTTCTGCATGTAAAGCAGAGGCTATTCCACTGAGCCACGGCCCCCTTTCCCAAAATTCCTATAAACATGCACCTTTATATTCTATGCAAAGAAAGATGTGTACACCTGTGTATATGTTCACACTAAATTGCCCTAATTCAGAGTAGATTAACACACTTTGTCCCCATGGTAAGATCCATATTTGATAGGCTTATGTGAGACACCCAGTGCACATGAATTTACACTTTAAATGGATCTTGGCCCTGTAGGGTATGTATACAAAGGGCTTCCTCACACTTCTTTCAGCACCCAACTGAAAGTGTGGAGGGTAATCTCAAGTGGACAGAAGGTACAATGGGATATCAACCACACCAGCATTGTACCCCCCCCCCCCCCACCCACTAGACTGTGCGGCAGCTGCTACCATCCTGGGACTCCTTGTAGATTAAAATGGTAACAGAAGGCAGATTAAAATGTAGATTAAAATGGTAACAGAGGGCAGCAACTATATGTACAGTGTGCCACATATGTTTCAGATTCACTCTTGTATTTTATACCAGACTAGGAGTAAGGCCCGTTATGGGAAGAAATACAACGGGCTCTAGAAGGAAGCTCCAGGTGAGTGTCCTGGCTGTGGCTGGTGATGCGGCAGAGGGAAGGGGGAAATAGAGGGAGGCAAGCCATGTTTATTTCCATGTTTATTATGAGGCAAGGCTGTCTCAAGTCCTTTAGCTGCCCCAAGTGGGTAGTATGAGAGGAGAGCCTCATGGTAACAGGTATGGTTCCCTCTACCCCTGACTTACGTTGATTTGGGACTATGCAGTGGCAGCTAAGGTAGAAAAGCACTTCCTCCTATGCCATGTCTTCTGGGTTCCAAGGGTCTGGAAAGTGGTTCCATAGCCAGGTACAGGGTTGCCAACTCTGGGCTGGGAAATACCTATATATTTGAGGGGTAGAGCCTGGGGAGGGCCAGGTTTGGGGTGCGGAGGGACTTCAGCAGGGTAGAGTTCCATAGAGTCTACTGCCCAAAGCAGACATTGTCTCCAGGAGAACTGATCTTGGTATCTGGAGATCAATTGTAATAGCTGGGAAATTTTCTGTAAGGGAAATGATGTGCTGTGGCTGGGGAACACGGTAATTTCTGGGAGATATCCAGGCCCCACAGGGAGGTTGGCAACTCCAGTCAGGCCCATAGCTAACATGGGACCCACAGGGCCCGGCCCCCTAGCATTTCTTCTGGGCCCCTCCCTCCCAGGCTAGCACCAAAGTGCCTCCAACCTGGCTGCCAGACAACTCAGTGCCTTGGCTGTTTCCTCACTGGCCTCAATCCACTCCCAGCCAGCAACATCCAGAACAGCGGTGGTGGAGGTGACGGCAGTTCCAGCAGCAGGAGGTGCCTGGCTTGTTCGGTGGTGTGGTGGGTGGGCTTGCTGGGCTAGCCTGAGTGAGTGGGCTGGGGAGAGTGTCCTGCCACCTCTTCCCACTCCCACTGTCAGATCTCTTTCTCCCCCCTTCCCTGCCAATCCCCCTCCTGGGTGCTGCTGCTGCCCACTGCCTGCTCCTCCCTGCCTAGCTTCACAACTTGAGCAGGTATACAGTGCTGCAGGGGAGAGAGGAAGCTGCGGCTGCTGGGCATTACCCCCCTCACTTGCCCTGGAGTCTAGCAGGGGTGCAGCACCGCCTTAGAAGAAGGCTGGCTTCTAAGGAGTTTCATTAATTAAATTTGATTTAATTAGCCAGTTCCCCCCAGACCCCCTCCCCAAAATATCCCTAGCTATTGGGCTGATTCCAGTGATTGTTTAAGGGATATGTAGTTTACCTCAGGACTCATTCAATGAACAGCAACAGCAAACTGTTTAGTATGTTAAAGGCAAAGGCCAATAAGGCTGCATATGCAAATGACGTCTGTGTTCTGACTGGCTATGGGGGGAGGCGAGACTCAGGCAACGCAGCCAGCGGATAGGGACAGCTTGAGTGACAGATCAGGGAGCCAAAGGCTGTGGGAGTGTGTGGAACGCTGAGGAAAGAGTCACCCCAACATTCAATTATATAATAAGGAGAGATAGCTTTTTTTAAAAAAAGAGAGAGAGATACTCATGGGAAGTACAAAATAAAATAACTGTTTTACATTTTCCCCAAATGTTTGCTTCACATATTTTTTCTACAGCTAAATACAATGCAAACTAGCAGCAATGATAAGTGCACTTTTCAGCATTACCACATCCCACTGCACATTGAGGCAGTCTTGAGCTTGGCTTATTGGTCTTGCATTTGAAAGGGGTCTCTAAAACTCTCTGCACACAGGAAGTGAATTATGCTGCTATTTGGATTCTGGCCCATAGCAACAGATAAGGCTTTGGTATCTGTCACATCTGGGTTCCTTAATTTAATAAATAACATTGGCTCTGCAGATGCCTCTTTTCTTTTCTCCCCCAAGTATATTTTCCCTAAACTGCACTGTTCCCCTGCTGTGATTCTCAAGTTTTCTTCCTGATCTACTCAGTATGTATGTTTTATGAATAGTATTTGTACGCTCATGTACAATCTAACCACTTTATGGCAGAGGTCATGAAAAATTGAAAGGTTTAACCGCAGCTGTGAGATAAATAAGTATTTCTCCCACAGGCTTAAGAGCCAACATGTTCATATACTACTCAGGTTCCTCTGTCTTACAGGGACAAACTGTGCCCCGCTGTTCGGAATTAATCTGAGGAAAATAAACCAACATCAATGGCAGCAACAGTATACAAGGGCACATCAACCTTTCCAGATGTTTTAAAATTACCAAAGTCATAAAATGCAAAGAAAAAAGAAAATTAACAATGTAATATTCTTTAAATCACAATCGGTTTTTCTATTTAAAGTCAATCGACGGGTAGCAACTCCATTTGCTTGTTTTTTTCCCCCAGTCAAGTTCACAGCCGAATATAAATGAGGCTGTTGAAATGGAAACTTTTCACTCTGCATAATTTGCATAAATGAAACGTGCACCTATTTTCAATGCAATTCTTTTATTTCTGTAAAATTTGATTTTGTTAAAAAAAGAAGTATGGAGGGGGAAGTGGGTTAATCATCGGCCTAAGTGAGAAGGAGCAGGGCATTTTTGGATGAAATCTATTAGAATAACTCAGGTCCATACATAACACGGATAGAGACACAAGACCCTTCAGTAGCAGTCTGTGCGCACATAGGATTGCCAACTTCCATGTGGGACCTGGAGTTCTCTGGGAATTTATAACTGACCTCCAGACTACAGTTCCACTGGGAGAAAATGAATGCTTTAGAGGGTGGCCTCTGTGGCATTATGCTCTGCTAAGGTCCCTCCTCTTCCCAAACCCCACCCTTCCTAGGAGGCACATAACACAGATGGACGGATATCTGCATAACACGGATATCTGCATCTCATTGGAGCCTGTGTACATATACCTTAGATGTAGCAGGGATAGCTACCAGGTAGCCCAAAGGGGTAGAGAGGGGCTACTCTAGGATTACCAATCTCAAAATGGGACCTGGAGTTCTCACAAAATTGCAACTGATCTCCAGGCTACAGAGATCAGTTTTCCTGGAGAAAATGGCTGCTTTGGATGATATCACATTCACTCTGAACTCCTTCACCTCCCCAAACTTGCCCTCCCCTGGCACAGCTGCCCTGAGCCTGCCTTCGCCAGGAGCAAGGGCGTAGACTTTCCAATTTCCGGGGGGGGGGGGGGGCTGGAGCTGGGCCAAAGACATCACAGTCCATTGTCTCCGGTGGAGGCTCAGCACCTCCTGGAAAAGTTTGGGGGGGGGGGCTCCAGCTCCCCAGCCCCCCTGAAGTTGACGCCTATGGCCAGGAGGGCAGGATATAAATATAAATATATAAATAAAATCTCCAAGAATGTCCCATGTTATAGTTTGCAACACTATGCTGGCACTAATCAATGTTAGGAGTGCCATAAGAAATGTGCATGCACAAAACATTAATATCTGGTCTTCCAGATCTTATTCTTTAAAACATTTTAATGCTGTCTTTCCACCTGACCAGGGTCCACAAGGTGGCTCACATAAAAAAAAACATTTAAACAGTTAAGCAATTAAAATACAGTTTAAAATTACAAAATAATTTAATTAAACTCATAAAGGCCACTAGAAGGGCGGCCAGTGACTGTGATTGGGGGTACATCAGACAAAACAAAAAAGGAACTTCACAGGCTGGTGAAAGACACCGATGGATGAATCTCCCCAGGGAGGGAGTTCCAAAGTTTTGGTGCCACAGCTGCCACAAATTTTTGGTTTCCTTCTTCAGGCTGCCAACCCAACTATCTAGCTTCAGGAGGTGGGGACAACTGAAGCAGAGCCTCCGAAGATGACTGTAGGAGTATAGGTAGGTTCGTATGTGAGGAGATTTTGTAGCACTACAAGATCCAGAAGAAGGAGACTGCAGGATTTGATTTAATTTAATTTTAAATATTTCTGCAAAGCAGAACCCAAGACAGTTTGCAATAAAAGAGTCACCAAACATATTTCTAGGCTAGGGTCCATAAAATATGCTCCATGTTCTTGTTTGCTTGCTTTGTATTAGGCCTCCTTATACCGTTCTGTCTTGGTTTTCTCAATTGACCATCGCGAAATGTGGGAGGGTTGTTTCTTTTGGCTAGCTTAAATGCTTCCCCCTCTACTGTTTTCCTGGGTAGAGTCTGAGGAGCAGCTTACTTGGACGGATTGTGTTCTTGTGGATCCAATGCAGCTGAAACTTTAGCTCATATCTTTGACAACTTGTTGGTGGACCCTTTGAGAGATCTCTGGATTCAGCAAATGGCAGCTTCTGGTTCTTCTTCCACTTCTCCAGCTTTTCTGCTTGCTGCCCCTGATTTTGGCATAACACTGGCTGTGGCAAGATTTTTGGCTGCAGTGGGTTCAATGCAAGGGTGGAATTAGAGAGCCGTATTGAAGTCATTTGTGCTCTCCAAGATTGTTAGGTCATTGGCTTATCTGAAATAAAGATTAACGATCCCCAAAAATTCTAGGCCAAATGAAAAGATAAATATAGCTGTGGAGCTATTCAGTCTCCATGGGGTATATGTGTGAACTAACACTTGGCAGAGTTGTGAAGCCTCCACCAAGGTGGCTTTCCATTTTGTGTGAATGGGTGCCTTGCTTTAACCAGTTTGTCACTTAAAAACCGGCTTTCCTATATGAGTTATCTTTCTCATCAGTCATGGTTTACATGCTGTTATAAAGATCCCCCCCCCCATGTTACTGCATGTCATTTTCCAAATTTAGTTATGTGTTGTTTAATCGAGAGCGATTATAATCATTATCATTGTAATTATGGAACAGCTTAGTTCAGGGAGCCATTACATTAAGTTGCACATGTAAACCAGGGAAATAATGGTTCATTTTCCAAAGAGCCTTAAATGCTAATATCAAGAGCAAAAGGGATGGGGGGGGGGGGCGAAATCACTTGTTATCTCAGCTTTACCCTTGGGAAAGTATGGCTCAGTGTGGTTTTGAGCTTATTTTTATCAATTGACGATCCTTAAATATGGGAGGGTTTTTCCCTAGGAATCTGGACACGATCCTTATACTCTATTATGAATCCCTGCTAAGTGCTTTAATGACAACATTCTCAGGATCAATCCCTGGATCCTTTGATTGACAAAAAATGATGACTATTTGGGGCAAGAGAAATTGTCTAGCATGAGTTCCTTCCAAAATTAAACCACTCCCCAAAGATATTTCAGCAATTCAAAGAACTTCCTTGGCTCAGTTCAGCATTGTCTTCCCACAGTATCTTCTAGTTTTAGAGAAACAAGGAATGTAACTAAGGTTATAATTTGGTACATCCCATGTATAGAAATAAAGGGCATAATCTGGCATGCAAAAAAAGTCTCCCTGCTATTCAGAATTGGCCAGAAATGGGGCTTTGTGAGCCTCATGAGGCTCACAGGAGCCTCAGCAGGAGTTCTGAGGCAATTCAAAAACAAAGCTAAAAGGGAATTAAATGGCGAGGCCCTGGTAAACTCATTACAAAGAAGGAATATGTATTACTGCCAGCAGTTACCACCTTTTTAAAAAAAACCCCACATTTAAAAAAACAAAAACAAATAGGGCCTCAGATGGCATTCAAAATACAGACATGGCAGCCAAAACTGGAAAGAAAAATGTGCAGCTGCACAGTCTGAGGGAGCCCAGATAAAAGCTTCTTGGGAAAAAAACATTATTGTCAAAAGTGCCATTCTGTGCTCTCCTTGTACTGAGGTTAGTAAGTAATCCCACCCCACCCAGCCCCTTGCCTTTGCTGCTGGAAGGTGTGAGGGTGTTGAGGGACTGGAATATCAATGGATGCTGGGGCCTGGGGAAACACGTAAGCATCAAACACCCTGGGAGAAAAAGAAGAAGCCACAATTTGGCTTGTGGGAGATCAGAGACAGTAGGACAAAACAAACTTTTGTCTGTTTAGTTATTTAAACCAGGGCATTATGGGATAAATACTGTGGGCTAGATTTCTGTCTTGGAGGTTTGAACCATAAGAACATTTTGTATATCTATTCAGTCTGTTGAATTGCTGTCCTCTATCCATTGTTCTGTGAAAGGTTTTGGGAAACAAGTATAACTTTTCTTCCCAAATGCCTGATTTAAGCATCTTTGCTCCTCTTCTTGACACGCACCATTTCCTTCATACCAGAAGCTAATTTAGGTGTATTCTAAGTTGACATAAAAATATGGTATTCAATTTCTCTCTCTCTCTCTCTCTCTCTCTCTCTCACACACACACACACACACACAAAACAACTCACACTCACATATGTCCCAGTACTTCCTATCTCTTTCCAAACAATGATGTCCTTGTTTTGTAATGAAGAATGAAAAAAATGCTACTGTTACAATATTTCATCTACAAACAGTGCGTATAATTTGCTGAGCTACACATGATTATCAGTATTCGAATTGTAAAAAGCACAAGCCTATCAATTTTGGTCTCCCATTAATCTTGTATTTTTCCCCCAGACAATGCAGATAATTTATTTTCAGACGGCAGTTATTCTTTTATTTTGTTTACTGAGCATTTCCATTAAACAACAACAACAACAAGCCACTGCATTGAAATGTGTGCATGAAGGGAACATGCCTAACAGGTTCCATGTCTGGCAAATGATATTATTTAAAAATATTTCCTGTTCAAATCCGGCATTGTTTATGATTCACCTTATCTCACCCTGAGTTGTTATCATGGATAGTTAGACCATAAACAAATAACATTTCTGGAATGAACGTCACTAAGCTTTAAGGGGGGAGGGTACACTCTGTCCGTGTCTCTGCGCATTAATTTTGTTATCATTCCTCTTTCAGCCTTTTATACCCTGCTGACCTTGAGCAAAATTTCTGGCAGCAAGATGGTCATCCAGCTTCACAAGCGGAGACAGATTAGTCAACACATGGCAGAGAACAAGGGGGGGGAAATCAAACGCTGGAAGAAAAGATTTCCAGGGCAATCCCACCCAGATTTACTCCAGTCAAACTTTATTAAAAGTCAGTGGGTTGAGCCTGGAGTAACTCTGCATTGGACGGCACGGTTAAAAGACTGGGGGCGTTTTCTCACTAGCTTTCCCCCGCGGTTTACACCGAAGCTAGCACCGGAGCTTCTGGTCAGTTTCCCACCATTTGCTCCCTGCTCACAATTTCCTCCCGAGTATCACTGCACTGCTCTGGAGCTTCCCTGGAGCAAGAAAATCCTGTTCCTAGCATGTTTTTCTTGCTCCAGGGAAGCTCTGGAGAAAACGCCCTGGGAGTGAAACTAAATGGGAGATGAGAATGCAAACTGAAGAGACTTGTCAGTGTTGTAGAAATTTCTTCCTCTCTACCATTTCTGGGATGGATATGTGTGGCTCTGTTGGCAGACATCAGGCTGTGGTCAGACATGCCTTTAAATCTGGCTCAGCTTGGAATGCCTGATGGATCTAAAGGGCATGATCAGACAGCAACATCTGGGAAAGGTCCTGCAGCTGTCAGCACCCTGTGCTGCTCTGCCACAGAAGCGGAGTTAAAAGACACTGGGGAAAGTCCAGTCCTAATGCTTGCCAATGCTTGCCAACAGGCCTCGGACAGACTTTCTCGTCTGATTGCTCAAGCATGCTCTCATGCCATCGGGATGGTCTGCTCATTCCATCCTGGCTCGGTGCCATTCCCCCCCCCCCCCCCACTTAGCAGTATGTGCATAACTGCATACTCCATGGGGAACCCTCAGTGCGAAGGTGTGATTCCTCATTTATGTGCATGGGAAACAAAAGGCAACTGCCCCCCCTCCAAATGTGCTGCCTGATCAGGCAGAGACAGGCTGAGCCCTCCGCTACAAAGGATGTGTGATTGTGCAACACCATGTCTATTTCAACCTGGGGAAGTAGGCTCACTTCCCCTCCGCACCGAATGGCATGTCTGACTGCGGCCATCAGTCTCAGAGACCGGGAGAAGATATACTATATTCACAAACCAGAACTTATAACCAGTATTCCAAACAAAAGCTTGCATTTCTCTCAGTGCATTGACTTCTCCTTTCCTAGGGATCACCAGCTTGCTTATATATTTCAGCCTGTCCCCCTGCTGGTGATTCTGACCCTCCTGCCCCATTCTTGCTGGTTAGTACTCCCCATTCTCAAGAGTGAGGCTTCAAAGGTCAGGGTCAGTTGTAAATAGCTATCCTCTTTTTGTCCTTCAAAAACTTTAGTAGTTGTGGTGGGGGGTTTTGAATATTGAAATGAAAACTCACCACGTTGGTTAGTCAATACCATTGTTTCCATTGGATTCAACAGGAAACACATTTCTGGGCATAACTTCCCTGCATTCAAACACCAAGCTGAGATGGAATTCTCAAGGATTGTACTACAGACCCAAGAGGTCCTCCATGACAAATGCCAGACAGATAACAAAAAGTGTCTCCCTTGAGAAACAATTAACATTCTCTTCTGAAGGTCAGAAGAGAATTTCCTCCTTTCCCAGAATACTTAGGCAGCAAGTGTAGGTCTATTTATTTCTAAAACCAGGATGCACAAGAAAAGGAAACCATGACTGAAATATGCACTTTAACTTGCTTCATTCCAGTGCTTTCAGGATTTTTCTTCCCCTCTGGCTCTAGGAATATAAGTCAGCAGGGCTGGGAGAAAAATGTTGAAATATGATGTGAGATTAGACAGAATTTATCACCCTGGCCTAAGCATTCCAGTTTCTTTTAAATTAACAGACGTCTCCACATTCTATTTACTTTACATGAAAGATTGCCTTTGCCCCCTGATTCGGCAAGAAAGAGGCAGACACAAATCATTGGGTTCAAACAAGGGCCACTTTATTAACTAATTTATTTCACACAACATGGCAAGGGGTTGTACTGAAGCTCATGACAGGTGTCCATCTCCAGCCCACCTTCATGCCTTATTGGGCGATGCACCCACTCTTATCTCAAGGATTCTAACAAAACTCTTGACCAGCAGCTTGGCAACTATAGCAGAAATGCCTGGCCAACCACCCTGAGGCCCCAAAGCCTGCTAGGGTAGCTGGGCCAGGTTGTTCCCACGCCGGACCTCCTTTCCCATCCCTGAGCCACAAGGCCCGAGAGCCGTTCTTGGATGCCCACTTAATTATCATAACAATGCCTAGGTGCTCACCATTCCCACTTTCTGGTCGCTCTACCCCGCTACAGCAAAGGCCCCACTAAGCGATCCAGTGCCAACCACACCCCTCACCTCAAACCTGATAAAAAGATATCATTGCCCTTGTTCGAAAGGGGCACCCCGTTGTCCCTATATAGGTCTCGCTGAGAAGAGGGAGGAGCCAGCTTTTAACTAGCTGGCTCCTCCTTCTTCCTCCCAGCGCTGTGTAAAGCACAGCATCGGTGCTTCCCCCCTTGCCTTCAGGAGGCAAATTGGCCCCCCCACACCATTGCTACACTTGGTGAGGGTTGGGGCTTGCCTTCTTTGTATCATACTGGAGTCCCCCTATGTCAGGGGTCCCCAAACTATGGCCTGTGGGCCACATGCGGCCTGCCGAGGACATTTATCCGGCCCGCTGGGTGTTTTTGCCACCACTGTCCTCCGATTCCAGGGCCAGTTAATTCAGTAGACGAGATTAGGTGATTGCCTATGAGCACATGGGCCTGAGGGCGCAGATTAGGCCTTCAGCCCCGCCCCCTATCCTTCACCAAAAGCCCGCCCTCTTGAAGCCTCTCAGGAGCACTCAGGAGTCGAGGGACCAGTTCAGTCCTTCTGCTGCCTGTTTCCGGCTGCCCTGCCCCCTCTCTCCTTCCCTCCCTCTCCAAAAGCCCGCCCTCTTGCAGCTGCGTGCATCGGAGCACTCTGGAGTTTGTAAGGGAGCACGTGCAGTGCTCGTGCGCCTACCTCGACGCTGTTTCCCACAACAAAAGCCTTAACTGTGCACTGCACAAACACACACACAGCCGGATTCCAGCTGCAACTGCAAGGCAAGTGGGGCCAGCCCAGGGGTGGTTGGTTGGTTGCCGCCTTGCCAGGGAGCAATGGGGTTGGGGTGGCTACAGCAGGCAAGTCAAAGGGTGGTGGGACAGGAGGCTGGCTACTGGTGGTGGTGGCGAGCTATCTTGTTTTTTTCTCCTCCCCAGCCTTAGCCATGCCTGCTGGGGGGGGGGGGGGGGGAGAGCCTCTATCTGGTCCAGAGAGGCCCCTCGTCTCAAAGGAGAGGGGAAAGGGGCGCATTGGTGCTTCCCCCCCCCCCCCCGCGCGCCTGACTTTTGTGTGCCGCCGCCGGAGCCTCTCTGAGACGGGGAGCCATGCCTTCTGCTGCTTCTTTGCTGTGTGCCCGACTGTCCTGCCTGGCTAGCGGGGGCTCAGAGCAGTTGGGGGGGGGGAACAATTTTCAGAGCCTTTGGAGTTCTCTTTGGGTTAGCAACCGCTGCTTAGAAGTTGCCCGAGGGGGGGGGGTAGAATTCCGAGCGCGAAAAGAGCTGCCTGGAACCTCCAGGCTCCGAAGGAACTTTTATTTTCTTTGGATGTGTGTGTGTGTGGATGTGTGTGTATGTGCCGGCCAAAAGAAGTGACACCACCAACTGCCCCCTCCCTGACACCTGCTACAATGGGGGAGGGGAGAGGAGAGAGAGAGAGAGAGACTCCTTGCAATGTGTGTGTGTGTGTGTGTGTGTGTGTGTGTGTGTGTGTCCGGCCAAAGGAAGCTACGCCACCCGCCGCCGGGGGGGGGGGGGGATTGAATGCAAAAGTGTGGAGATGCTCCAGGACTCAGAGAGTCAAGAGGTAGGCTCCAAGCCAGTCTGATAGGGTTGCCAGACCCCAGTGGGGAAATTCCTGGAGATTTGCAAGTGGAGCCTGGGGAGGACAGGGACCCCAGTGGGGTCCAGTGCCACAGAGTCCACCCTCCAAAGCAGCCATTTCATCCGGGGGAACTGGTCTCTATAGTCTGGAGATGAGCTGTAATTCTGGGGGATCCACAGGTCCCACCTGGAGGTTGGCACCCTCAAAGCCAGATCCAACAGCTGGGGTTAGCAGAGCAGAGCGGGGTGGGGGGGTGGGGGGGGGGGGGGTGGGAGAGCCGTACCAAGAGAGAGAGAGGAAAATAAGAAAAAGTGGAGGGTGTATCTTACTTTTCCTGGTGTCCTGTGTACTCTCCATGCTGATGGGGAAAGGGCCAAGAAATGGAAGCAAACAGGGACTCTCAGTCTGGGGCAAGTGATGCTCTGTATTCTTGGTGCTTGGGGGGGGGGGGAGGCAACAGTGGGAGGGCTTCCTGCCCCCACTGCTGGACCTTCTGAGGGCACCTGGTGTTTTTGGCCACTGTGTGACAGAGGGTTGGACTGGATGGGCCACTGGCCTGATCCAACATTGGCCTCTCTTATGTTCTTATGGGTGCTTTTCCTTGGCAACCCTTTTTTGGACCTTTCATAAAGGAGTGAAGGACCTCTGAGCATGTGTAGCTCCCTCCCCCAACAGGCAGGAAAACAGGAGGGATGTGTCTGTGGGTTTGTGTGATGCTGCCCCAGTGAAAGATTATCGCCAGGCTTCTCTCCTCCCATTTGCCCTTTGACAACAAGCAGCTTTCTTAAATCAACACATCTTAAACCCATGAGTGGCTATTAGAAGAAGAGATTGGATTTATATCCCGCCCTTCACTCACTTAGAGTCTCAGAGTGGCTTACAAACTCCTTTCCCTTCCCCTCCCCACAACAGACACCCTGTGAGGTAGGTGGGGCTGAGAGAGCTCTGCGACAACTGCCCTTGAGAGAACAGCTGGTACAGAGCTGGTACAGATTTTTCCAGGTATTACACAGGATTGCCCAAGGTCATCCAGCAGATGCAAGTGGAGGCGTGGGGAATCAAACCCTGTTCTCCCAGATTAGAGTCTCTGCACACTTAACCACTTGTTCCCGTTTTGTTTTTTTACTCCAAAATAAGATATGTGCAGTGTGCATAGGAATTTGTTCATAGTTTTTTTTTTAAACTATAGTCCGGCCCGCCAGCGGTCTGAGGGACAGTGAACTGGCCCCCTGTTTAAAGAGTTTGAGGACCCCTGCCCTATGTTGTGGTGAGCAGTACCATTGCCAGGCTGTGCATCAGTGAGTAAGAGGCATTCTCTCCATGATCAGAGGAATGCATTACTTTACACAGGCAAAATACAGCAAGGGGTGTGTGGGTAATTAATGCTGAATTCAGATATCAGGCCATGTGAAACTGGAAATTTGTTTTCCTTCTCCTGCCTTCCATCTCATGGCCCCGCCTATTCCTGAGGCAAACATCTCAATGCAAACAGAAGAAGCGATCCCAAAATCTTTACTCAAGTTTTCTGCCCAATATCCTCACTTGTTGCTGCAGGCATTAAAACAACAGAACAGTACAGCAACAAAAACTCAACTTCTAACTCAGTGGCTTATTTTTAACAGCTCTGGGACATTCAGGTCACACAGCTTGACTTGCAAGGGGGGAAATATGTAATTCATTAAAACTTTAGCTGGTTCCTGTCCAGGAGTGGCCTAGCCTGGCCACTAGCATTGGCTACCAGCTACAACAGTGAAATATGTTTCCCCTCCTGTTCTCACGCATTCTCACTCAGGGCTTCTGCCGTAGCCTATTAGAGAGGCAGTATGCAGCAGGAACAAACAAAAGAAACAAAAGGGATACTGCAGAGCTAAGGCTGCCAACTCCGGGGTGTGAATTCTTGGATTTTTGCGGGTGGAACCTGAGGAGGACAGGGTTTGTGGAGTGGAGGAACCTTAGTGAGGTATAATGCTATACAGTCCAGTCTCCAAAGCAGCCATTTCCTCCAGGGGCACGGATCTCTGTAGTCTGGAGGTCATTAGTAATTCTGGGAAATCTCCAGGCACCACCTGGAGCCTGGTAATCCTAGGCAGAGCAGCTGAGAATGAATTCAGGAAGCAGTTAGTTGCAGCCAGCTTGCAGCTTTCCCACCTTCAGTTCCTTACAGGCAGTCCCCCCCCCAAAAAAACCCCAATGAACATTTTCCCTCATAGCTCTGCAAAAGAAAAGGCTAGGAATATACTTTTTTTTTTAAATGGAATCTCAGGATTTAGAGGCAGAGCATTGCCTCACACTAGGCCCCCCTTTAGTTATATAGGGATGCAGCTTCCGGAATCACAGCTCATATCCAGAATACAGAAATCATTTCTGTAATGATTTCATGTTTTTGTGTGTGTGTTCCTTTCAATGTTTAGTGCGTCTGCAGTAATGTAAGGAGGGTGATGGGGAGACAAGTGTGATTTTGATTGGCTGATGACTGAGAGTGTGGGAGGAGATGTTCTTAGAGGAATCTGTGTGTAGGTGTCTATGATTCTGTGTCTAAAGTTTGGAGAGAGTATAGTCTGTGTGACTATAAGGGTTTTGTAAGGGAGTCTATATGGCAAAAAAACAAGTTGTGTCTAAACTGTGTGCTTAGACAAATGTTTTATCGTGTGCCTAAGACAAAGAGTTTAGCCTGTGTGGCTGCATATGAGAGAGAAATAAGCCTGTCAGAGTAGAGTTTGGAGAAAGAGACTGTTTGTAGCATCAAGCTTTGCCAGTTATATTTACAAGTTCCTTTCTTCAACAACTGTTCAAAATAACCAGAAACCTATTTTGATCTTTATTAAATAAATCATATTTTGTTTAAACTTATCCCAGAAATCAGTACAGTATTTCCTCAGGGCCACATAGTCCTCTGAAGTGCCCAGATCCTAGGTCATTCTACCAAAAGAGAGAGATTTGGAATTTTAAATTCCTGATGGCAGCAGAAAACTACCAAATGTATATACCCAGAGGGGGTTTAAAGGTAAAACTGTTTCCCCAAGTAGCAAGAACCTCACAAGCTCCCCTGGAGAAAATGGATGCTTTGGACAGTGGACTCTATGGCACTGTAGCCCACTGAGTTCCCTCACTTCCCCAGTCTGTCTCCAAATTTCCAGGGGTTTCACAACCTGGATCTGGTAAACCCCCCATCCCCCACTGGTGGCCAGTGGGACCTGACAACCCTAGCTATGGGTCTGTTGGAGGTAATAGCAGCTGGATTGTACCACCATGAGGAAATGGTTAGGCTATGTGCCATTATGTTAAATTAAAGAGATTATGTGATGAGAGCTCTGAAATGTGATCTTCACCACTGATCTTATGACTGGCCTCTGCTTCAATCTCTCTGCTCTACAAAATAGGCCAGCTGCAGACCAGAGGGAAAGGCCAAGTCTTAACTTTTGCCTTACCCCCATCATGGAGTCCTACATATCTGCCAGTGAAGTTTTTCCTCTAGCTTTCTAACAAGCAGGCACAGCCACAAATGATATGATGGTTGGTGGAAAGTGGAAATACTGTGCACAGAACTGCCAATCAGTATGTCAGTTGTCTGTTCTGGTTGGGTGGTGTTTTTCTCATACACACACAGACTTACACCCATTCTTCCCCCATTTTCGTTGTTCCTCTATCCACACACTACTAGGGAAACAAAAATCAGTAGACCTTAACTATTAGACTTCGTGAGAAATATTTCTGGTTACATTTGAAGCACTGACAATGTTAAACAATGAGTGTGGGTTTGGGTAGGTAAAGTTCTGGTTGCACAAGACTAATGGTGGCTTGCTGGACAAAGTGGGTCACCATCTCTACTGTTGGAGCCCAGAGATATGGTACAAGATTTATATATATATATATATACACATCAAACCAATGAGTTAAAGTACTTTTTTTTTTAAAAAAAATCATCTTTTGCTCAGCAATGCAATTCATTTCAGCATGAACATGAACCATACAAAAATTACATTTTGTAGTCATAGATTTTTCATAAGTATTAACAGCCATAAAAATGAATGTTCGCTAGAGGGGTGTGGAAAATTTCTATTTAGGATGAAGTATTTCTGGGATGAAGTAAATCTGTGTGGGTGGAGGGATTCTCTGAAGCAACTGGCAAGCCTAAAACTGTGAACTGTGGGTGAGAAAAGTTAATGTATTCAGAGAGCTCTGGAGAAACTTACCTGAGCCTTCCTGAGGGCATCTGTCCCTTCATTCCAATCAGTCACCGCAAATTCAAATGATGGCTGTACCTCAGACTCTCGGTGCTTTTTGAAGATGTAGCACTGATCGTTTTCTCTGCGGGACCATCGCAATGATGTAATCATGTGGAACTTAATTATTCCAGTGATGGAATAGTCTCCCTAACAATTGCTCATTGTCTTAATGTTATGTTATTTTTATATTTTTTTAAATACTTCATCCTTCCTCCAAGGAACTCAACGTGACGTACATAGCTCTCCCTCCCTCATTTTATCCTCGTAATAGTCCTGTGAGGTAAATTAAGCTTACAATGTGACTGACCCAAGGCTATCCAGTGAGCTTCTATGACAGAGTGAGGATTTGAATCCGAGTCTCTACAGTCAAATTCCAACATCCTGTTCTTATGCCAGACTGGCTCTCTCATTTTAGATAATAAAGCTCCTTTCACACAGTGGCTCCTTCTGCACAAAGAGCAGCGAGTAGGGCTGAGGTGCTTGGGAATGGCATTCGCATTCTCCATTCCTGCGCTGCTCCCTTCTGCTCATCAGGTTGGCCCAGAAGCACTGACCTGATAATAGTCACATCAGCCCCCGCTGCAGCTCACAGCCCCCCCCCCCAATAAATCCTTGGCTCACAGCTGAGCCTCAGTGGAGGGTTCCCCCCTCAAGCCCTGTTAAAGGACTAAAAGGGAGGTGTTTGTTATGTACTGGTGGAGCTTCAGTCTCAGCAAGGCTCCTAAAGCCTACAAGGCTATTGGTGGTTTTACTGGCAACAGCCAATCAGAACTATGGAATATAACCCAATAGCTGCAAGGGCATAAAGTTACTTTGTATATAGTTCATGCAAATGAAGGATTCTCGCTGCCTCCTTGTTATTGGTTGTTATTTGAGGTGGGTGTGGTTTTGCAAGAGTATAAATTGGCCCCTGTTGAGCCTGGTTCTTTGGTTCATAGTTCAATAAAGAAGCATGTTGCTTTGAAAAGAGCTGCCTCAGCTCAATATTTTATAGTGCTAAGCTCCACGCCCACCATTGGCTGCAGGCAGAGCTTTCACACCGTGGTTCTGCTTGCCCACACTGCATATTTCACCTTCATGTTGGAACAATGACAGTTTCTCTTTGCTCTGGTTTGAAAGGGAAAGCCCTAGGAGCGTTTTCTGAGTACAGCATGATGTGGGAGCTCATAGGTAAAGCTGGGGAGTGCTGTGTCCACCTGGGGGGGGGGGGGGAAATCCCCATGTGGAAACAAAAAGCCCAAGTCAAAACTTTTTTAGTCTACCATGCCTGCCAGTTTTAGCTCTATTTTTAAACCTCACTGATTTTTTAAAAAGCTTTGTTTTAACTTTAAAATTCCAAATGCCTTTTATTCCAGCATTTGTTATTGTGGCAATGCATGGTGCTAGGCAAGGACTAACTGAGGGAGGCATGCAGCCCACAGCAATGCCAGCTTGGTGTAGTGGTTAAGTGGTATAGTGGGTGACCTTGGGCCAGTCACAGTTCTCTCAGAGCTCTCTCAGCCCCACCTACCTCACAGGGTGTCTGTTGTGGGGAAGGGAAGGGAAAGGAGATTGTAAGCTCCTCCAAGACTCCTTCAGATAGTGAAGAGCAGGGTATAAAACCAATCTCCTCCTCCTCCCTTCTCAATGGTGCTGCCACAGTCTGCTCATTCTTGCCTCATCTTCTCCATCTGTCATTCTTCCCACTGAAGTGCTTTCTCGGGAAGTCAGGCATAAGCACTTGAGCCCTCCCAGTAAGATGGCAAGGCAAGGAAAAGGCCAGAGTAGAAGAGGGTACCTTTCCCAAGGTTGTTTAGTCTGCCCAGTCCTCCCCTGCTTCAGTTGAAGTGAGTACAAGGTTGGCATGACAGATATTTTTTGTTCAAAAAGAATGGATGGGGTTCTTAGCACAGAACTCCAAATTTGCAGATTTATCCAATGCATTAACTAGGTTAGTACAAGGAACATCATGGCTGACAGCATGGAGGCAGCAGAGGCCAGTTTCTATGACGCCAGTTATATTTTTGACAATCTGGGGTGCTGGTTGTTGGGTGCCAAACAACTACGTTTTATTCTGGTGTCTGAGCTAGGGTGCCATTTTATGACTTTAACTTAGGTCAAATCTGCATCTGACTTTCCCGCTGCAATCATTCTAGTTCCAAAAAACCCCGTCTATACCTGTTTCTAGTTTCATATCATACTTGTTCTAGTTTAAAAATTACTGTTTACATTCGTTAATTGCCCTCCTGTGGTCAAGCTAGCATTATACTGCTTTAAACAGATCCTGGTGCTCTTCAGACCCAGGGAGTGAAATCTGAAACCAGCGTGAAATGAGTGTAGGAAAAGACAGCAGTCAAACTACTTCAGAGGGGAGGTGTAAATTGGGCCTTAATGTTTTTTTTTTGTAAGTATGTGTTTTCTTTCTTTATACATTGTTTTATTGGATATTCTGAGCTGCCTCGAGCCCTGTGACCCAGAGGAGGGGCAGGGTGTAAGTTAAATAGTTATCGGAGTGAAGAGAAGAAGAGAAGATTTATACCCTGCCCTTCACTACCTGAAGGAGTCTCAGAGTGGTTTATAATCTCTTTTCCCTTCTCCTTCCCACAACAGACACTCTGTGAGGTAGGTGGGGCTGAGAAAGCTCTTTGGAGAACTGCTCCTAAGAAAACAGAACTTGTAACTGACCCAAGGTCACACCAGCAGCTGAATGTGGAGGAGTGGGGAATCAAACCCGGTTCTCCCAGATAAAAGTCCATGCTCCTAACCATTACACCAAAATAACCTGTCTGGTTGGGGGCTTCTATTAAAGTTTCTACTAGTCCTAAACAAAGGGAAACACAGAAATTAAAAACAGGAGGCGGTATTTTTATAACAGCATACAGAACATTTGCTATGCAAATAGCACCCTGGAAGAGGAAATCTGCATTAAGATTCACTGAGATACAAATGTTTTTATTTGTTGGCAAAGAAAAAGAAATCTGATTGAATATCTTGCTGCATAATCTGTCATCTTGCATGATTGTATTATTAGACTGGAAAGTTTGCGGAGAAGGGTAAGGCTGAGAATGCAGAACACAAGAGGGAGGAGAGATCTACAAATAAAGAGAGATCAGAAAGTACACTTACAATTGGCAGCTGCCCTTCATGAATTTTGAAAGGCTGGCATTTAGAGAAATTTCTTTTTAGATTTCATCCCGGTAGTAGATTTTTTTTAAAAAAGTCAGGCTGACTTGTAGAAGTAAAAGTATGTTATATGCAAAAGACATCCTGATTTCTTGGCTGATGTGTGATTTTTGCTCTTCTGTGATTAAAATGGGTGCACTCGAAAAATGAGTGATTTTTAATTTTATTCCTCATCCCAGAAGATGCCATGGGGGGAGGGGGGAGTAGCCCTGTTTACACGTCAGGAGGATGCATCATTTCTGTATGCTTCTGAGCATGAAATATAGTGCTACAGGTTTGGATTCTGATAACTGTTGAGCTGTCTGTCCTACCTGACAAAAAGAACGGTAGGATATCTTAATGATTGATGGGGTACCTTCAGTGGGCCTTAAATGTCAGGAAATGGCTGCGGCTGAGAACCCATCAGGGCTAGGCAGACTTCCCTCCTAGTTGAACGGAGAGGGCAGTGTGCCTACATACTCCCAACATTTTCCTCTGCAGGCCCCCCCTCCCCTGCAATATACATGGGCTGAAGAAGTGTATAAGGAGCTCCTCTTCCATGGCTACAGGCTGCAGCTCATCTTCTTTCAAGGCAAGAATGCACCTTAATGTAGAAATGTGGATTTTGTCAAGGAGTGACCATTGTCTTTTTTTTGTACTGCTAAAAGTGAAGGGTAATATTAAAACTGCAAATGTGAATAGTCCTAAATCAGGCAGAAACACATGCGTGGTGATGGAGAAATATGTGGCAATATGTATTTAATAATCCTTTTTAGTTTTTTTCAGCATTCTCTCTCTCTTTGTGCAGCGTCACATTGACCTCTGGTGACTGACTCCTACTGGGGGGCCTGGAGAATATTCAGAGAGGTGGCTGAAAGACTGCCTCTGGTCCTCCCGACTTGGTGTTCCAAGGAACTCTCCCATCTGAGTACTAACCACAGTCGACCCTGCTTTGCTTCCAAGATCTGACAAGATTGGGCTTGCCTGGGCTATCCAGGTCAGGGCTGTTTGTTTTCTTTTTAACCTGTTTTCTAGGAAACAGCAGACAAGTGGTCAGAAGACTAGAAGTTTGCTGTGTGGGGCAGGGTGGGGATATCATCACAGCCTTGAATTCTGATTACTCTGGTCAAGTTTAGAGGAAAGGATGGAGCAGACAGACACTCCTATGGGTTGGTTGAAGTACATGGGTCCAGGATCTCTCTTTCTCAGGACTGGATACAGGGAGGATAGCTGCTGCCCTGTAGGAGTGCCTCTTTGCCTCTCACTGTGCTCCACGTGTACGTTTATAAGTAAAGCAAATACTACAAAAAAGGGCATAAATCTCTAGAACTTTTCCTTCAAGAGGAACTAGCCTAGGTAAATACTGCCCCTGAAACTTGTCACTCAGAAAAGAAGGGCATTCATAACAATCATCAGCCTTATATTCTAATAGTCAAGTGTGACCCAATCTGTGGGTATCTTCATGCATGAATTGGGGCCACAGTAGTTCTGGTCACTTGGAAAACCCCCCAGGTTTGCAGAAAAATCTGAAAACTTAAAAAATACAATTGGGGGGATGAATCCCCCCAATAAAGCAGTGCTGTCAGTGCATGTGCAGACAACAGATTTACCTTCCTTCTGAAGAACCAGCAGCAGCGGTGTCTGGGAGCCACTCTAGGCCTGGCCATGACAGTGTCTGGGAACCACTCTGGGCCCAGCTGCAATGGCAGTGGTGTCTGGGAGCTGCTCCAGGCCTGGATGCAGCAGCATATGGGAGCTGCTGTGGACCCAGCTGTGGTGGTTGCCAAGTCCAGGAGGTGCTCATGGCATGGAGGCTTCTGGACACCACAGCTGCTGTGGCTGGCCCAGAGAAATGTGTGGAGTACTCCAGGGTTTGGCAATCAGGGGGGGAGAGGATGGGATGCCCCCCCATGAGTCTTGCAGGTTCCCATTTATACATGTAATTCTCAACATGGCTCCATCTGTGGATACTAATCCAGAGACTGGAATCACAACAGACAAGACAGATCTTTCTAAAAACCTGAGAAAAGTCACAGCTTTGGTGGGTTAAACCACCCAAAACAATAGAAGCAGTACCTGTAGCTTTAAGAAACAAATGCCCTCAGTAGCCATTGTTATACAACTATAACAGTATTGCCAACCTACAAGCCTTGATTTATGTCAGTAAAAGGCAGGGAGAGGGAACATAGAACTTTCCAGGGCTATTTTGGGCTTTGAGGGCGGAGTCGTTGGGGCCAGGTCTGGCAGCAACCATTGACTTGCTACCCTGCAACTTACATGACATACCCAGACCCAGCTGCTTCCTACTGTTCAACTGTCTCTCCCCAGAAAAGCAAACGTGGTGTACTGGTTAGAGCTTCAGACTGGGATTTCGGAGACCCAGGTTTGAGTCCCACTTTGTTATGGAAGCTCACTGGGTGACTTTAGGCCAGTCATACACTGGCAGACTAACCTGTCACAGGGTTGTTGTGAGGATAAAATGGAGGAGAGGAGACTGATCTAAGTTCCTTTGGGTCTATACTGGGGAGAAAGGCGAGGTACAAATGAAGTAAATAAATATAGCCAAAGATGACGTGTAGCTAGAAATTAGATAGGTAGTGTTAGGTAGGCTGGTGGGTGGGTGGATGGGTGGGTAGGAAGGAGAGAAGGATGGAAACAGGGAAAGATGAGGATATGGGGTCTGCTGGAAGAAGATAAATAGTGTGAGATGGGGGCATACAGGGCAAAGTAAGGTATTCTTATAAATCCTGCAGGTTCCCAAGCTGGCTAGCATCACAGAGTTGGACCAAACTTTTCCTGGGGAAAGGCTGCCAGGGGTGGGAATAAAGGAAAACTGAAGATGGGACAGATAACCGTAGATTGGCTGGTGGGCAGTAAGGAAAGAAGGGGCTTTGGGGAAGAGGAAATAGTGGGGGAGAGGAAAATTAAATGACATGACCACCACAGGACCTTGCATGTCCCTCACATGTACGGGATATGAATTTCACCTAACAATCTAACACACGTGAATTAGAACAATACAATGCTGGGATTATGGAATTAAATGTGAATATACTATGTAACAGCATGATTTGGCATGACAACTCTAAAATTATTTTACCACCTTCCTTCTCTGTATGTTGATTTAGCCTCCCCATTCCTAAATTTCTTCTTCTACTTTGAGAAAAGTGTTCCTCTCAAGGTTTTATTTTTCCTATTTAGGCAAGTTTTCAATGAATTTCTGCTCTCTAAATGCATGACAGTTCAAATTGTCTTAAATGGGAAATGCTACCACTCCCCTTATGAGATTGCATCAGGCATTCAGTTTAGTGAATTTGGGAATTCTCAATTTAATCTGGCTTCCAATTTGTTTAACTGCATGAAAAGTTTTACATGTTGACATTTTGGTTGAGTAATTTAACGTTTAGAAAAGTTAACTAGAAGAGGAGGATATATGGTAGTGATACTCATGCCATGGCCCTGGAGCCAGGTGTGAGTCTTTGACAAGACACCTGGAACCAGATGTGGGTCTGAATACCATCCCCCAATGTGGCACCTGCCCATGTTCCAAAAACTGGGCAACGCCATTGCCATGTGGGGCTGGTGGCTGGCAGGTTATTCCCACCTTGAAACAGCTGCTGCCAGAGGGTCTGAAGGATGGATGACCTGCAGGCTGCATGGTAGGAATGGAAGTAAAGGGCTTGGGAAATCATGTGTGTGCAGCCAAGGTTATAGTAATACAAAAGGGGACCTGCAAGAAACTTGCGAGGGAGTGCATCCCATCCTTTGCTTCCTTCCTTCTCTCTCCCCTTCTCAAATAATCTTCCATCCCTATTTCTCCCATCTCCTTTGCTGACAAACTTACCCGCTTCTCTTTCTCTTCCCCTTCTCTCCCCCATTTCTCCTCCCTCCCCTTCTCTGACAATCTACTCCCTCTTTCCCCCTTCTCTGTCAATATCCCCCATCTCACTTTCTTGCCCCTCCCCTTGTCACCTTGGCCTCCTCTTCAGCTGTAGCTTTGCAGCAGGACCATTGGCAGCTGGCAGAGCCCCCAGCAGCTGGCAGGGCTCTCCAGAGCCACTGCATCAGTGGCAGGGCTCCCAGAAGCCAGCAGGGCCTTTGGGAGCCAGCACGTCAGTGGCAGGAACTCTGGCAGGGCCTCTGGGAGTAGCTGCATTGTCTGCACAGGGTAAGTAATCTGCACACACATGACACAGATAACATTATTGTTTGGGGAGGGGTTAAACCCCCCCTCCCCCCTCTCTATATTTCCATGTGGCTCCTTTGGTTTATATAGTTGATAACATTGCTCCATGTAAGCCACTGAGTGAGTAGCAAATCATTTCTTGTGAGTGCTCTATACAAACATTCATGTCATGAATAAAGATTTTTATATATTTTACTGCATTCTCATCCATAGTATGTTTCTGTCCAATTACTGTCCTCATTGGACAGATCAACAAATGACAAAGTATTCATGTGGCATCATTTGCACTAATTATTCATTAGAACAACAGTTTCATTTCTAAAGGTCAAAAAAGGCCCAATACTGAACTTCTGAAAAAATTGCTAATGTACATAGGTAGTTATGGATCTTTAATATTGATTAGCTATTTAAGTCTGCAGTAGCAATTTGAGTGGCATTTTTAGTCTAGCTGGAGCTGAAATTGATTCACACTTTTCCGGGAAAGATTTAAGAAACTGCAGTGCTAATCAAGGGAAATTAAATCATGAAATGACTTGATTATCAGAGCCTTCAACATTTGGAGCAATTTAAAAATAAAACAAATACTTCTCACTCAAGGCTGACAACAAAGAAAACTTCTGTTCCAGAGTGATTATACTGCAGAATGATAAAAAATCATTATATATTTAACTATGGTCATAACATTTGTAATTGCACAAACCTTCCATTCAGCTCAGATTCTGGAATTTGTCAAATCTAGGCAGAAAGGATGACATGAGTGCAGTTATTTGTGAAATATTTCAACAACACAGAAACAACAAAGGAAATAACAAAGAGCCATTGTGATACAGTGGTTAGAATGTCAGGTTGCGATCACATGCACAATTAGCCCCGACATCGGTGCGAATGCCAGGCGGATTAAAGGAGTGCGATCAGACAACATCTGGGAAGTGCCCTGCAGCCGTGGACAACCTGTTTTGCTCTGCTGCACAAGCAGAGTTAAAAGACACCTCGGAAAGTCTGGTAGCAAATGGGTTGCTACGGGCCACAGACCGACTTTCCTGTGTCTGATTGCTCCAGTGCACTCTCATGGCATCGGGATGGTCTGATCAGGCCATCCCAACTCCGTGCCGTTGTTTTTTCCCCTTCTCAGTATGCGCATCATCGCACACTCCACAGGGAGCCCTCAGGGCTGAGGTGCAAATCATCGATCCCTCGTTTAAGCACATTGGAGACAAAACGGCAAAAAAAACCCCTCAACTCACCTGCAGTTGCGTCTGATCACGCAGTGGCGGGCTGTGTCTGCAGCTTCAAAAGACTGTGTGATCATGCAACTGCGGGTCAACTTCTGCCGGAGGAAGTAGCCTCTCCCTCCCCACTTTATCTTGTGCATGTGAACGCAACCTAGGAAACCACTTTGCTAACGCAAACTAGGAAACCACTTTGCTAAAAGTTTGTGATGGTTTGTGGTTCGCAAACCAGGCACGCATTTTCCTGATTCATGCCCATCCCTAATGTTCACCAGAGTGTGAATTAACTGTACCTAGCCTGTTTTATGTTTGTTTTTTCTCTAGCCAATCCTGGTATTATCCTGTTGCTGTGAAATACTTCCTAATTCTCTGTACTTCCTACTTAACCAAACATTTAGGGCAATAAAGCTCTCTTAGAAACCTGTTCAGTCTTTCAAAAAGATGGGCTGCCTTCCGTAAACAGCTCAAGCCTATGTAAGCCCACAGACTGCTAAACTACGCAAGGACAGCTCTAGAGGACAGAGACACCCAGAAGGAAGGGAGGGGGATAAAGGGGGAGAGATTGACCTCTGTCTTACACATGTGCTCCCCTAGCCAAGGTGGCCCAGAGATCACCATCTTTTCCAGTATCATGCTGGGAAAATGCCAATAATTGGAATCTCTCAGGTGGGTGGCCAAACTGGGTGAAGTGTCCTGCACAAATCCAGGCTACTTGATGATTTAGCTCAGGTACAGCACAAAGGGGCGGGAGGAAGGGAGTGAGCTGGTTGCCAGGGGAAGCTGAGACCGTCACATCTTCAAGGTGATTTAAAGCAAAACTTTGTCACTCAGCCATTATACACCTGGCTTTTTGGAAATTTGGACTGATTTTGGCATGCTGATAACTTGGCGGCGAAATGCTGTTTTTAACACCTGTAATCACTCAAATGCCAAACCTCCGATTGGCTCATCTCACCTTCAATGTTCATCCCCCCCCCACCCCTTCGTTTGAACTCTGTGCCAAACAGGTTTGTGGATGTGCAGTACAAATGATGGGGGGGGGGGGATATTTAATTTCCTTCTGCTGCTTTTGCACTTGCAGCTTATAATATTTGAGCTGACACACGCTTATATATTAGGTGGTGTTTATGGGTTTTCTGCCTGCAAACTGCCCCTCAGTGAGAGGAGGGGTCTGACTGCTAACACTCGAGCATTGCTGGTCAGATTGTACCTTGTGCCAGATTTTAGGTCTTGGGCCACTCAGTCATTCTCTGCCTGACCTATCTCACGGGATGTTGAGAAAAACAAGTGGAGAACCACTTCGTGAGCCACTTTGCGCCCCATTGGGGATGAAAGTAAGGTGTAAAGATCTAAATAAATAAGAATTGCCCTGATTTCATAATGAACAGATTTTTCAGGCATTATTATGGTAGAATCTTGTGGTACCTTAAAAACAAATATGCCTTAACCTTAACAACCAGTCCCACAGCTGTACTATTATCTTAATGTCATGGAAAAAAAATGGGACCTAGTCCACATACACAACCTAGTTTGATATACAGACAACTGTATTTTCAGTAATATGGCCAATAAGAAGTCTACACATGCAACAGAATGAGCTAACAGGAACCAGACTCCTTTGGAATTCCTTCCTTCCTTCTTTCCTTCCTTCCTTCCCACAATTGAGCCAGGTGTCTTCTCTTAAGCTAAGAATATCCTAGCAAAAAAAATGTCTTTGATTATAAGAATTCTAGCCAATTCTGTTGCTTTCTGTGCTAGCATTCCATTGGTGGATCATTTTTTCCTAAGAGAAGGTCACTAGAAAAACGTGGTCACTCAACTGCAGCTTGAAACAGTTCCAGCCCGATCATTCACAGTGCAGTCCTAATCAGAGTTACACCTTTCAAAGCCTGCTTGACTTCAAGAAACTTAGAAGGGCATAACTCTGCACTGTTAACCATTTCATTACCACCATCTGTTGCTGTTTTTTATGTAGTTCAGCTCTTTAGTCACATTCTTTGTTCAGAAGCAACATCCCTGGTTCTTGTTTGGCCTGAGGCAGAGAAGAAGAAGGTGAAGAGAGAGCTAAGAATTCCCTCCCACCGTGCTGCTTCTCCACTTCAAACCTCCCTTTCTAAAGATACTTTTTCTGTACCGGTTTTGGCTGCGTCTGATAGGCTCCTCATTCCATGTTTGCTGTTAATGGTGAGGGCGGGAGGGTATAACTGTGCATCATGTCTGGGGATTTCAGTGAGTCTCCCTGGATATTGGCCTTTCTTTTCTATGGTCTCGTACAAGACTACCTGAGAGAACTATAAAAAAACAACAGTCAAATGATACAAAGTTCATTTCCAATTTCCAATGTGATAACATTCTGCAACGTTCTGGGAGAGGAGACAGGTACATTGTAGGCACTGCAATCTGCTATGGATCAAAGACAGAGTCAGTGGCCATGGGTCCTCCCATTCTATATGACAGCTACTTACATACTTTTTACTCTCACAAGAAAACCCTTTCAATTACTGTGCCTGAGCTGAGATTACAAAACCCGGCTCTAGTTATTCATCCCTCATTTCAAATGGATTAGTTGAGAAATGTGACTTTATTGTAGTAGTTCAGGCTTTGGCCAACAAGGAATTCTATACAAGAAGAGTGTGGAAGTCCTAAACGAAATGATGATGATGATGACGACAACGATGATGCCTGGCTAAAGCATGCCTAGAGAGGTCACTGTAAAACTGCACCACGTCTTCCAACTGTGGCATTCAAGCATTATAGACTTTTCTTGCTGTGTATACAACAGCTATTGCTGGTAGGTCCAGAATTTGTAAATAAAACTGAGCCTGACATTGGTACATGTTTTGAGGGGTACACTTTTATCTGTCTTATTTGGGAACTGCTCTGGCACGTTGTTAGCATTATTGAGTTTATTACGAGATTATGTAACATGCTTGGATATTGGGATTGAAATGTGGTGGGACATCAAACATATGCTAATTTACAGTATCTCCACAGTGTTTTTCTAGGCTGTAGGCAAACCTGTTTTGAAGTTAATATTTCAAAACACTGCTGTTGAGACTTCAAAGCAGATCTCATGGAAAAGGTATTTACTTGGCTTATTTCTTAGCATGTAACAAAATCCTTGTTCCCGTAATGGGAAACATATTGTCTTTTTTTTTGGTGCCTTCCCATCCCTGTCCCAGTACAGGAAAAGGAAAGGTGATATATTTGATCTGTACACCCAGTTGTCTGTCTCAGGCAAAGCTGGCAGAATGAAGAGGTTCCATGGAGAAGAGAATTGTAGCTCGATTCTGCTCTAAAAACCTGAAAATGGGTCTCTCCTGGGATTGAGTTAACTACCAAGCTATAATCAATCTGCCAATGAGGCTCTTCTCCTACAGTTCAAGGCAGAAAAGTGGTTGATGACTCTGGGCCTGGGTTGCCTACCTCCAGGTGGGGGCTGCAGATCTACTAGAATTATGACGGATCTCCAGACTACAGAGATTAGTTCCCCTGGAGAAAAGGGCTGCTTTGGAGGGTAGCCTCTATGACAGTTTGTAGAGGTTAAGAGCATGGACTCTAATCTGGGAGAACCGGGTTTGATTCCCCAGTCCTCCACATGCAGCTGCTGGTGTGACCTTGGGTCAGTCATAAATGCTTTCAAAGCTGTTCTCTCAAGGGCAGTTCTCAAGCGAGCTCTCAGTCCCACCTACCTCAAAGCATGTCTGTTGTGGGGAGGGGAAGGGAAAGGGATTGTAAACCGCTCTGAGACTCCTTCGGGTAATGAAGGGCAGAGTATAAATCCAATCTCCTCCTCCTCCTCCTCCTCCTCTTCTTCTTTTTCTATCCCGTCCCAAACCCCACCCTCTCTAGGATCCACTCTCCAAGAACTTTCCAACGTGGAGTTGGCAAATTTACTCAGGGTCTTGGTACCCCTACCTCACCTAAATGTAAATATTTACCCTGTAGGTTGGCTGGATGGGAGTGAAGATGACATGGTATAGTCCAATCTTGTCAGATCTCAGAAGCTAAGCAAGGTTGGTAGTTGTGTGGGAGACCACCACAGAAGACTCTGCAGAAGAAGGCAATGGAAATCCACCTCTGCTTCTCACTTGCCTTGCTGGAGTCACCATAAATCAACTGCAACTCATAGCATTTACAGCCATAATTGGCTGGTTCCTTTAAGCTCTGATAAGCAACTGGTAAGCAACTGGTACTCTTCTGGCATCCCTTTTCTCCAGTAATGTGAGAAAGCTTTGAGACGGGTGACTCCTATAGCTGGCAGAGGTATTGTTTGGTGCAAGGTATTGTTTGGGTGGGGCTTTTTCCTTCTCATTTGTGACCTAGGAAACCAGAAGCCCTAGTAAACCACACTATTATCAGAATTCACGTTCGCATTTCCTTTTATCAAAATGCAAATTGTCTCCTGGCCCATGGCTGCACCAGTCTGTTGTATATGAGCCAGCATCATTTTTTAAATCCTGTGCCAAGCTAAAGAAATCTGTGATGTAATCTGGACTGCTTTATATGCTCCATCATAATCTCCTATATCCAGTGGCTATCCACAGCAGTATTTGATAACAAAGAAGTCAACATGATTTGAAGGTAAGGCATATGGACACTGAAAGAAGAAAATACAAGAACTTGTTTTCTGCAGCAAAAGTTGTGATGTAGGCAATAATTCCTAGACAATCTTCTAATATTTCTTTCAAGTGACAAAATTAGCCTTCTGTAAGAAGCATGAAGCCTAAGAATCTTTGTTCAGTGAAACTTTATCTCAGCGATATGCTGTCCCAAATATTGTTATGTTATACAATGATAACTTTTTCTCATAGTCAGTGAAAAATGGATGATCATCTAGCCTAGTTTTCCCCATTAATAATCTTGGAAACAAAATAATGATATTTGGCTTCACTTGCCTTTAGGAATTGTCTTCTCTTCCCTCTTTCTCTTTCCCTCCCTTTTCAATGTAACACACATAAGCAAGTGTCTCTTGAGGTTTTTATATAGAAAGGTAAGTCAGGTACTGCACACAAAATTTAGCATACAAAAACTTCCTATATAATTTCATTCAGCTGTATTTGTGTGTGATTGTGAGCTCAAGTTCACTACAACAATGATTATGTGAAACTCAGATATAGACATGAGATGCCAGCAAACATACCTCATGCTCCTGTCATGGATCGCGATGCTGGCCTCCAGGGGATCCCTGGGGATCCCTTGGAGTTACAGCTGATCTGCAGACTACAGAGATCAGTTCCCTGTGGAGAAAATGGATGCGTTGGAGGGTGGACTCTGTGGCATTGTACCCCACTAAGGTCCCTGTCCTCCCCAGGCTCCATCCCCAAATCTCCAGGAGTTTCCCAACCTGGAGCTGTTAACCCTACTCCCTACCCCCTGCTAGTGGCCAGGGAGGACCTGGCAACCCTAGTGATGGAGTCACAGATGTAGAGAAAAATCTAGACTGCACTGCCCATGACAACACTCACTGGATTGGTCATTAGTGCGAAACTCTACTTTTGAGGTGAGAAAGAAGTTCGTCACATGGTTATCTCAGGGTTATCTTTATGAGGCTATTCTGTGGTCTCTTCACATTTACACACAGAGAGACACTAGTATATTCTAGATGGACTGGAGGGGGTTAGGAGCATGGAAACACATTGATATAACCATTTTATAATTACTTTTCACTGCCCATGTATCATATCTGAATTTATTTTTGTAGCATGTCTTGTTTACTCTTATTTGATGAGTTCATCCACTTGTGAGTTCTAGATGCTTTGCCTGAAATTCATTTGATGTTTGTTTACTTTCCCCACTCTTCATGCATTATTTGCTTTATGCATCACGAATGACATCTTATTTGTTTTTTATTTACTTTTTAATTTTTTCTTTTGTGATAGAACTGTTTTATTTCATTTACTAGTTTGTGCATTCTGCCTAAAAAACCAATTAAATTTATTGTCCCGTCCCGGGTAGTCCGGACCGGGAGCTTCCCCGGCCAGGGACCCAGAGCGGATCGCAACCCCTGCAGGGGGAGGAAGCCGAAGGAGGACAGCCTGAGCCGAGACAAGTGGCTGCCCGCGCCCCGTCGCCCGGCGGCCAGTGTGTGCCCCGTGCACGCCCCAACCCCCACGGCCCACGGCCCGCCAGCATTGCTCACCCAGATGCCGCAGCAGAGGATGTTCGACCCCGCTCGGAGCGGGGAGAGGCGGGGCGCTCCGGAGACTCCGGCGGTGGCGGCGGAGGGGCGCGCCACACCTGCATCCCGGAAGCACCGGAGAAGGAAGGCAGCCTCGGCGTCATCGCAAATAAAGGGGGGCGGGGCCGGGGGCAGGGGAGGGGGAAGGCGATCCTGTAAATGGGAGAGGGAATAAAAGGAAGGAACGGGGAACGGGTCGAGGAGGAGAGGCCGGCGGTGTTGCGAGACTGTGAAGAGAGCCAGAGACAGCCAGAGAGAGGGAGAGCGAGAACTGGACAAACAGTCAGCAAAGGGACGCCCCGTGAGGGACCCCTTTGGAGGCGCACACCAACGGAGGCCAGGCGGCGGCTGAGGGTGCGGTATACCCCCGCCCCGGCCATTCTGAGACCCAGCAAGCCCCTCTTCCGCGAGCCCCGGACCCCTGCAGGACCGCCTTCCGAGAGAGGGCAGCACGGCCACAGGGGGCAGCCCTGGGGAGGGCGAGGCGGGGCGTCACATTTATTGTAGTCAAACTATTAAGTCTCTCTGTGTTCTTTACTGGCCCATGTTTGGGAAAGCATCATGGCTCAGTGGTAGAACATCTGTTTGATGTGTAGAAGGTACCAGACTCAATCTCCAGTTTTAAAAGGATCAGGTAGTAGGTGATATGAAAGACCTCCAACTGAAACTCAGTAGAACCACTGCCAGTCTGAGTAGACAATGCTGACTTTTTCCAAAGCCTTATGTAAAAAAATAAATTTTAAACAGAGTAACAAACAAGTAACAATACAACAGAAACCCATTATAATAGTCTAATAGCAAAGAAGGAGAGATCAGATACAATATAAGGATATACATAAGAAATCAACAACCTTTCTCAGATCCTAAGGAACGTATTATGTGTGAAATCAAAAATGGATCATAATATTGCTAAGAAGCTATAGCACACACTGGATCATTACTGTTTGATACAAATACTAAAAAGGGCAACCGGGATTCCAGAAACGAAGAGTGAAATAAAGGATTCTCAGAGCACAATAAATGATCAGATTTTTTTGGAGATAAAGAACAATGCTGACTTCGATGGACTGATAGTCTGACTTAGAATTAGGTAGCTTCATGTGCTCAGGGTTGCCCATAGAGGCGAATTAAGACCCAGATTGTCAGATTCTCATTAGAAATGGACAAACTTTATTCTTTTAGCTTTTCCATCTGGACTTCATTGGCCTTACAGCACACTATCTGTAATCCATTTTGAAAACCTAACATCTCTCCTAAGCTTACTGAAAACCTCATTGATGTACAGGGCAAGCCTAAACAGAGTTACGCCCTTTGACATCATTGGGCTTAGAAGTGTATGACTTTGTTTAGGATTGCACTGATAGGCTGGCATTGTACATGTGTTGACATGTAATGCACAGATGTCATCACACCAGTGGTGTAAAAAGGAGCAGGAGGAGGGGGAGAAGGAGTTGGTTTTATACCCTGCCCTTCACTACCTGAAGGAGTCTCGGAGCGGCTTACAATCTCCTTCCATTCCTCTCCACACAACAGACATCCCATGAAGTAGGTGGGGCTGAGAGAGCTCTGAGAGAACTGCTCTTGAGAAAGAAGCTCTGAGAGAGCTCTGACTGACCCAAGGTCACCCAGCTAGCTGCATGTGGAGGAGTGGGGAATTAAATCCAGTTCTCCAAATAAGAATCTGCCACTTTTAACAACACCAAACTGGCTATGGCATGTGATCAGTGGGTGCATTAATACCAGTGACGTTTCCAGCGCATGAACACACAGTCTAGATTTTATCTTTGTTATCAACTGAGATAAGAACTTCCATAACCATCTTCCTTAGAACCCCAGATACATTGCTGTGGTTGACAAAGAATGCCTCTTTTCTTTGTACGGCAAAGGTCTCATAGTTCTTTCCCAATGTTTACATTTATTGTTTGCCCCTGATCTGTGGCACATTTCTGAGACACACATCTATCCTGGGACTGGAAGTACTACTTATCCAGTTCATTCTTTCTTGAAGAAAAATGAGAGCACTCTTCCTCCACCCCCCACCTTTCCCAGCTCAAAGATATTCATTATGGCGATTGTCCTTATCAGCAAGCAACCGTGTTTCAGAAAATGCATAGCTTGTGAAAGACCGGCTTGTGAAAAACTGAGAGTTTTCTTTAAATAGATCTAGTGTGCCCGTGATATAATTAGAAGAGCTAGAAGTGCTGGAGGCAACAATCTAATAAATGTGATTAGCCCCATAACCCCCCCCCCCCCATCGGGTACGCATGCATCATGAGGAGCAGATCTTGGTTTTCCCTTGCTCTATTTCAGCCCTGACACGATAGCTAGAATACCACCTCCAGGGGGGGAATGTCATGTGATTTCTACTCCTTTTCTTTTTGTCTTTAGATTTGCTTTCATTACAACAGCAGCCTGGAGACTGTGAAGCTTTTAAAAGGTGGCTGTTAGCAGAAAAGAGAATTGTGCTGTGCCCCCACATCAGCAGGAGGCTCTTCTTGGGTGGAAAAAAAATGTTCCCAAAAGGATTCTGGAGAGCTGTGTAATGAAAATGAGGCCGTAATTCTCATCTCAGCTACCCTCTGTAGTAGCTTTTGAAGTGTAGTACAATAGACTTAGCCTACGGACAAAGCAATGCAGGAACACACGAGTCCGATGCATACAGGTCTCATAAACCATTTCTCCCTTCTTCTTTTCTTTTTAAAAAATTTAACACCACACCTGTTTGCATCGACTGAGCGGAACAGCTGCAGTTTGTTGGCTTGAGTGACTGAGTTTGTGTGCCTGTATGTATTTGCAATGGCAGGGGAACGGCTATTGGGGATTTGATCGATACATACACTTTCACTCCACTATTGCTGAAAGAATTCACCACCAAATGACTTTGTTTAATGCTGTAAATGTGGCCAATTCTAGTTTGTCATTCAGGAAGGGGGAGGGGGTGGAAACCCTTGAATATGAAAGGCATAGCCTGCGGAGAACAGCACACTGTAACTATTTCCCTGGAGACCTATCAAAGGGTTTTGTGGATAACCATAGAGGCAAGAGAAGCTATCAGCTAGTCTATAATCTGCAGAAAGATTGAAGGGCACAAAGAAAAGGTGCTGGATGCAGAAAGGGGCTGTATCAAGACAGACAGTTAACTCTTTTTTCCTCTGGAGAGAAAAGTTGCATGCTGCCTCAATGGTCTGAAAGAAGTTTTGTGCACCGGAATGGCTGCACCAGGATCACAATTTATTTATTTACTTACTTACATCATCTACAGTCTGCCTTTTTCACTTGGACTCAAGGCAGATTACACAGAGTTAGTCAACAACAATATTTATTTATGGTCAAAGTACAACAATCAATACAATAAAAGGCAGATAAATGACAGAACAATAAAATTATAAAATATAATAGCAGAGTTAGTCCATACAAATGAGGGGATGGGGTACTCAATAAACAATACGGGAGGATTAGGGTTGTAGAACCAATCAGAAACCCCAAAACAGAACCGAAGCAAAGCAGAAGTCTTAACGTGATTCATTAAATAATGCAAAAATTACATAGTAGGATACTAGTTTCAGTAAGCTAAACACAGTAGCCTTGACCGCAGTCCCTAATACTTTATCCAAGTAACTTCGTGCATCTATTGTCCACATAGAAAAGCTCTCTTGAACACTTCAGTTTTGCATAGTTTGCAGAAAGGCAGGAGAGAGAGAAGAGAGAAGAGATTGGATTTATACCCCGCCCTTCACTTGTAGTCTTAGAGTGGCTTACTCCTTTCCCTTCCCCTCCCCACAACAGGCACCCTGTCCTTGAGAGAACAGCTGGTACAGAGCTATGGCTTGCCTAAGGTCATCCAGCAGGTGCAAGTGGAGGAGTGGGGAATCAAACCCGGTTCTCCCGCACTGAACCACTACACCAAACTGGAGAGTGGAAGCCTTCCCGACCTCCTCAGGTGGAGGTCACAATGGAGAGAAGGCACGGGTACGGGCAGCTGTTGGTTTTGCCAGCAGGTTGGCACCTGCAGAAGGCTCTGTTCAGATGAGGGAAGCTGTTGTTGCAGAACACGGGGTGAGACAGTCTCACAGATATGAGGGTTCAGCGCCATGGAGGGCTTTGTATCTGATAGCCAAGACCTTAAAGTGAGCCTGGTAATTGATGGGCAGCCAGTGGAGAGACGGCAGAATGGGAGTGATAGGCACGCTCTGTCTAACTCCCAGTAATAGACAAGCCATGGTGTTCTGCACCAACTGGCATTTCCAGATTGATTGATTTATCTACTACAGATTTGGGGGATTCATTTTTAGAGGGGAAGAGATGGCCCAGGAATGATTTCACTTTAAAGTGGGAGCTAACCCTAGCAACTTCTGAAATTCATCATGGCCTTATACGTTGCATGATTCCGGGATGTACTCTTATTTATTTCCGACACATACATACAGGCAGCCCTTTCCATGAGATATTCAGGACGGGCTACTCACCAGCATCACAAAAAAGCCTCTAAGGCATGTGAGGGTAAGGCTAAGAAATAATGACTTCCCTAAGGGACGCGTGGCTGAGCAACAGTTCGAAGGCAGGCCTTCCTGGTCCAACTGCAATGACTTCACAATGTTTTTTTTTTTTTAATTAAAGACTTTTGCAGAAAGTTACACATTCATTGTGGGCTAGAATAGAGAGCCAGGCACAGTATCTAAGGGTAACTGGTAAAAATCCATGCATCCACCCTGGTCCATTCCTTTCCCCCCCCCCCCCAAAAATACTGTGTACCATTAGAGATGGCTCTAACAAGGAGGTCGCAGCTATGAAAGGTTTCTGGGTTGCCGTAGAATAAGGATGGGCAGCCTGGTTTTAAACAGCTGGCCCAAGGATCAGGGCTGGTTCCAAGTTTCGGTGGCCCTGCTCTGAGAGGTTAGAAGGGATAAAAGGAAGTCCTTCTTCACCCAAAGAGTGATTAACACATGGAATTCACTGCCACAGGAGGTGGTGGCGGCTACAAGCATGGGCAGCTTCAAGAGGGAACTGGATAAACATATGGAGCAGAGGTCCATCAGTGGCTATTGGCCACAAGGTATGGATAGGATCTCTCAGTCTGAGGCAAGTGAGGCTCTGTATTCTTGGTGCTTGCGGGGGGGGGGGCAACAGTGGGAGGGCTTCTAGTGTTCTAACCCTACTGGTGGCCCTCCTGATGGCACCTGGTATTTTTGGCCACTGTGTGACGCAGAGTGTTGGTCTGGATGGGCCACTGGCCTGATCCAACATTGGCTTCTCTTATGTTCTTAACCACCCTGGCCCCGTTCCAAATTGTTCCTGTTGTGGTTTCTTCAGCAGCTGAAGAATACATCTGCTGTTCCAGTTATAGAACTCCCGTATCACATCAGTTTGCCCTGTCCTCATATGCTTAGTTAACTGTCGAAAACACATTTTAAGTGTTGTCACTTCTGTGGTGCCAATAAAGCTGTCACAGTATTTCTCGGCTTCAGCATAATTGCTGTATATCTTTTAGATTTTACATTTTATAATTTTTGACTTTCTGCCAAGAGCATTTGAAAAGCAAAACCCCACTTTTGACTGCAGAGAAATGGCACGGCCTGTCTTGTGACCTGAATACTGGAACTCCTTGTCAAGAGGACAATTTCCCCAATGTTTAATAGTTTGTGCATTGGTGGGAAAAAAAGTATGAAATAATGGAAATGGCATTGCTTGGAAATAAATTCTTTAGTCCCCCGGCACTGCATCCAGATATATTGCATCTGATCCTTTGTCAAGGCCAATGTGAAAGTAGCTAATGCTACAGTCAAATGCACACACACACACACACCCGCCCCCCCAGGAATCAGTGTCTTTCTTACTGCATTTAACACATTCATCTGTGTGGTATGGTATTTTGTCGAAGTAAACTAACTGCATCAGATGCTGAGTGTCTTTAGCTCCCATTTAGTAATGGAACAAAGATACTGTGTAAGCATCTGTTATTATAGTCTTGGGCATGCGTCATGTAACAGTCTGTCTCTGAAATATATACAATTTTGTTTGCGGTTTTTAATGAGCATTCTAAAAAATATGTTTAGAAATTTAGCTTTCAGCTTAGTCCACTGAAGCCAATGGGCTTAGAAGCTTGTAAGTAGCTCAGGTGGTATTGTAGGATTGCCTATTTTTTCCAACAACATGTTTTTTTTCTTGCAGTCTATTCATGTCCAGGACAGGACCTGGTCTTGTCTATGAATGAGATGGATTTTTGTTTTGTTTTGTTTTCAGGCTCTGCCTCAGAGGCCGACCTTTCAGTGCCATTGATCATTTCATGGGGGAGAAAAATCAAAATCTTCAAGGCCTAGGAGCTGTGAAGTTTTCAAGGAAGCCCTAAAAGAATATGTGAGAAGTTCCTTGGTGGAAGGAGCTGGGCAGTCACAATGTTGCCAGTTATGCTTGGGACTGGGAACTGCACATTTCTACCAGTGGAACTGCACCAGATTTGTTTCTTTAGAGCACTCATGGCCGCCCATGCCCCCAAGTGCAAACTGAATAAGCATTTTCAAGAAGATTCTGAGAAACTGCCACACAGTACAAATGGTACAAATTGGTTTGGCTTGCCCTACTTTTCATCACTAAAGTAATCAGGAAACCATTCTCCATTTGTATACACACCCAGTTTATCTGCAGTTGATAGCCAATTGCTTGTTGAAGTCATTACAACCATTCTATGTTATAATTCAGGAATTTCAGCATGTTGTGATCCGTTGTTCAAGTAGCTGAGGGTGCCTTAGCGCAAAGAAAGAATCGTGTTCATTTCTCCCTATACTGGGGTATACTGGGGCATTTTGAAATCATCTGCCTAGACTTCTGCACTTCTTTGGTTGTTAATAATTACAAAAATGGGGTGTTTCATAATTATCATAAATATGATGAGTAAAATAGCATATTATGAAAAAAAAACACCTTGACATAATTTTCTATTGTTTTATGTTGGTTTCTTTCATTTGGTTCTCATGTCTATTGATTTTACTTTCACAACACAGGCAGCATATTTAATAACAGCGTAGAGAGAGCCCAGTGTTCCTTAGGGGATGGGGGAGAGAGACTCTTAGCTTTCTTGATTGACTGCAAGGAGTAGCCATTAGGATTACATACCATTATGAGGTATTCCAATCCTGAAGGATATGGGGTGCCTTCCTCTCTCCTCCCAATGCCTGCCCCGCCGCGCCAGTTTTCCCCTTGCAATCTGCATTTCCCCTGCTTGTTTGCTGCTCTCCAAACTTTATCCCCCATCCAAGCAAATCTTCCTCAAAATCTTCCTGCCTTTGCCTGCCCACCTGCCCAGATGCCTGGCCCTCCTTGCGCCACCAAATGCCCTTACCTTGTCAGTTTGCCTCTTCTTCGATCTACTGTTCTTCAAGCTCAGTGGTTGCAGTGCTGTCTGTTACTGTTTGGAATCTTTCCTTTCAATTCTCCCATAGACTTTGATGTTAAACATGGATGCTTTTCATTGCTTCAAAAAGGGACGCCCTTTATTCTATAAGTCTGAAATGTGGCAATGTGGGTAACCTCTGGGAATCCACCTGAGTTTTGCCCAGTTTCAATAGAAAACCATGAAGGTACTGCTCTGAAAACAGAAGGGGTCCTGTTTCCTGTGAAACCAGTGGGAAATGATAATGAAGTAGGATTGTGAAAATGAAACAATAATAAAACCAAACGATACGAAACAACCAAATAATGAAACAGTTGCTTTTGGAATAAATAACAGAAATTAAAGAAACAAAACAGACTCCCATGCACATGTCTAATCTGCACCAAAACAACGTGACTATCTTCTTAGTACAATACAAACAAACAGTGGTTTTTGCGAAGTATTAGTTCCCTGTCCTGCATGAAAAGGTTGATAGGTTGTATCTTGAAATCTACTTTGCCCAATTTCTACCAATTTTCCTTTTCCTCTTATAGAACCCTCCCCACACCTCCCCAGACATTCTATACCATTTCCGAGGAACATGTACTTTGATCCTAAATGTACACTTCATTATGTTTATGTGGGTACTGTGTAAGAGTGTAGCAGCAAGGGGGAAAAAAACATTGTTCAGTGTATTCTATTCCTCTTTAGTTTTCAACCATTGCTACCCTTACCTCTCAGTGTCATTCGTTTCCCATAAGGAAAAGTACGTACATGTGTGACTATGTGGGTGTGCACTTGAGAAAGAGAGACCGAACTATTTTTTTCACAACATAATTTAAAAACTTAAACTCATCGCATTAGAATTCTGCAAACACAACTGAAAAATAACTACAGGTGAGATCTACAGATTTAAAAAAAGATTTCTGGTTTCTTTCTGTCTTAAATTCTCTGAAATGATTTTTCAGCACAGCAGATTTACTCAGGCATGCACATCAAGCCTGGCTCTAAAAACAAATAAAAAACCCCTAACTGCGTAATTATATTTAGGCACTTACAGCAACAAGTACGAAAAGAAAATACATGTAAATGCAATGGGGGTGGGGGAGAAGAGAGTTATCTGCTTCCTGTTTTGTTTTGTCATTCTGTCTTGTCCTTCCCGTAATGTGGCTAATGCACTAAATGTTACTAGCAATGATGCAATTTTAGTAGCAATTTAGTTTGCCATTTACAAAGTATTTCAATGCCTGAAACTAATAGCACAGAAGTAGTCCTATTTATAAACCATCTCCTGACTGGTTGTGAAAGCCCACGTCGCAGTTTTACATCATCTTGTCAGGCTTGTACCCTTCAAAATGATTCTTTGGCACAATATAATATGAAATCATTGGGCTTGAGAAAACTGATTTTATCTAAGCTGTGTTCTTAACACCCGGCTATAAAAGTTATGCCTTAATAAGTGAGGATGGCAATTGCAAAACAAACTCAATATTGTCCCTTTAGCCTGCAGAGATAAGTGTAATTTTGTACAGCTCAGAGCATGCATGGCAGAGAGCAACCCTCAGACATATAAGTTAATTGTCAGATCAGTCATGTTTGTTCTGTGGCATGGCAAATTGTCTCTGAGGCACAAAAGCAGGAGTCTTAAATCATTAGGGCATCCTTTTCTTAACATAAGGCACAGCTCTCTTGACAGTAATAAATAAAGCCTCGTCATTGATAGGTGACCCAAAGCTATCCCAATAATCCGCAAGGAGGTGCTCATCAGTACCATGGGCCCACAAATGTGTTCCTTGGTGCTTTCTTGTTCTTTTGCCAAAAACTTCTCCTTATCAAATCAAGGAGTCCATCCTGTGTTCCCTCCACCTCACTGAAATGGAATGTGCTTCAGAAGAACATGGGAAGCATCACCTTTGGGTCTTCAGAGAGCACTCATTCAGAATCAGCTTCCTGCACAATAAGAAGATGCTTGGGTTGGAACTGACTAATATTTTGTGGAACCTCAACACTTTCAGAATAGACATAGCCCGCCCGCCCCATGGCAGCCATTTTGTGATTGGTCCCAACTACCCTGAGGCAGGTGGTATGAGGTGATGCCTACTACGCACCCTCAAAATTCCAAATGAACCAAGGGGTTCAATAAGGTTGGGGATCCATATTTTGACCTTTTTTTACCTGTATGTCATTACTGTGAACTAGTGTTGTCATTCTTTGGGGTTCATCTACCTCTCCAGGTGTTTAGAAAATAAGTACCTGGATCGGCAATAGCTAAATCTTGTCTCCAGAGTACATGGACATAAATCCTTGCACATGAATATTAAGGGATTGTGCAGCACACAACTTGCCATATCTTACCCTGCAAATGCAGAGTATAGTTTCAGTGGTTGATAACAAAGTGTTGGGCTTTTTAAAAAAGTTTAGCTTTAACCATAAGAAAGACTCAAGATCCTTTTGGCTTTTAAATCAGTTGTGGGCTTGCCATTACAGACTTCAAGAATAGAGCAAGCAGAGTAGAACTTCAGCAATGTATAATTTTGGAAGGGATAGATTGGGTGATTATTCTTGTATGAGAGTTGGTCCTAGTATTTTTATCTGTGAAATTCTAGACTGCTTTTTGTGTAAGTCTAGTCTGTTTCCTAGTTGGCTTTAATTGGTGACTCTGGTACAGCACTGTATATAAGTTTATCACAGTAGGTTTCATCCTAGGAGATCTGGATTCACACATCCCATCTCTGGAATGAACTTGTGCCTACTAACGCCCTGTTTGCATATATATGTGCAGCACTTGAATTCAGAGGCCTTTCAGATTTTGCAGCTGAGGGAACTGACTCTACTGTGACACGTGTTTGAGATACATTTTATTTATTATCCAAGCTGAATCCTATTCTTTTTAATGGAGCGTAGGTGGGCACACATTGGAATGTTTTTCATAGTAACCCAGATGAGATGTGAGGCTAAGGCTGCAATCACACACTCCTTTAGATCCAACATAGGTGCAAATGCCTGATAGATCTAAAGGGAGTGATCAGACAGCAACAGCTGGGAAACATCCTACATTCGTTGGCAACTCATGCTGCTCTGCCATGGAAGGGGAGTTAAAAGGCACCAGTGAAAGTTCAGCCCTAATGCTTGCTGATGGACCACAGATGGACTTTCCCCTGTCTGATAGCTCAAGCATGCTCTCATGCCATCAGGATGGTCTGATCAGGCCATCCCAACACCATGCCATATCCCCCCCTTCACAGTGTGCACATCATCTCATACTCCAATGGGGGCCCTCAGTGCAGAGGTGCGATTCCTCGATTTGCCATTTATGAGCAAGGGAGACAAACAGCAAAAAACCCTCAAAACAATGATTTACCCACAGTTGTGTCTGATCACACAGTGACAGGCTGTGGCCACAGCTTCAAAGGGCAGTGTGATCTCACAACTGCATGTTAAATTCCTCTAGAGGAAATAGCCTCTCTTCCCCTCCGCTTCAACTGGTATGTGTGACCACAGCCTACGAGGTGATTCACCCAAGGTTACTCAGAAAGGTTCATGATTGCGATATGAAATTCAGGACTCCCAGCTCCAAGTACCTTGCTCATTATGCACATAAGAACAGTATGAAGCCTCTGTCATAGTCTCACACAGATGACCACTTGTAAAATGGAAACTTGCCACAGTGTGCTTTTAACTTGTTGGTCATAGGAACTGTCTTGTCAAGAAGCGAAAATTGTACTACTCTTCTTCTTCCCCAAATGCAGGGTAACCTCATACCACCGGTTTGCCGTAAATTAATTTGGAACACCGTCATCTTATTTACCCACATATAACTCAACACTTGTCATGCAACATCCCATTCATACACAAAAGACCCATTTGTGCCTTTTGTGGTTGTACATGCATGTGCATGACTGAGATCCTCCTTAATAAAGTGGAGACAACAGTCACCCGCTTTACAGGGCTTTTGTAAGAAAGAACAAGATAAGGATTTTGTACAGGAAGTTGGAAAGACTGAAAAATACAACCTTCACATCTCAAAAGCAGTAATTCTTAGCAAGTCTTCCCTCCGACTCATTAACACTTTTTTGAACCGCACTCGTCAAGCCTTCAGCTCAGTACAAACTTCTGATCATAAGTAACTTAAAGTCAATTTATTTCTATCAGTCAGTCAGGCCTTTCTTTTGCTAGAGAGTTCATGCCTCCCTTTCGAGGCTAATGAACTTGACCCGCACAGTGAAGATCAGAGAAAATCAGTGCAGATAAGATGCCATGAAATAACGAGGCTACCAGCCCTTATAAGCCGCACAGTTAATAACAACACGCACTTCTCAGGTGCAGGTTAACAAGCAAGCATGCCAGGTGTCCTCGTGAGCACCACAAGGCATGCTTTTCTCTTCATCTCAGATCATACCTGCACACCATCGCCCTTAGAAATAACAACTGATCACCAGCCTACCATACCCTGCACTTCCACTCCTCTCCTGCTAATGCTGGCAATCCAAAAACCACCCGGCAAGGTTTCTTCATTCTAAACTAGGCATCTATTCGAATACACAGACGCCAAAGTAGCATTTCAGTATCCCTTATCGATATTTCATTTCCATTTGTTCATTTTACCAGTTTGAAGTATTCCTGAATTTACTGAGCATTGCACAAACATTCTCAACGAATTTCTTTTTTTTAGTATAATGATTTGAGAACAGAGAACAAGAGCCAGAAATACGAATAAGAAAAGCTCTACAAACAAATTCAGGCGAAGTCAGATGCAAGCTATTTGTGCTCTTTTGTCTATTCATCCCCCCCCCCCCCCCGCATCTTTTTACTGAGCTTTTGTGCAGGTTTGTCAGCAATGGGGACTTACCAGGGGTTTTGTACTGGGGGGAATGCAGCCAGATCCCCTCACCCTGGCAGAGATAGCAGAGCTGCCTAGCAATGAAGCAGGAGCTGAGAAGTCTCACTCTTTCCAGTAGCTACTCAGGTAGCACTGACAGGTCTCTCCAGTTCCGTACACACTCTCAGGCATGCCCGCTCTTTCCCTGCCTTCCCCGCATACACTCACACGCTGAGACATAGTGATAAACTCTAAGCATAATTAAGGCAGCACCTTTTTCTTTTTCAACAAATTACAACAGAGAGCAACTCCCCCCCCCCCCCCCCAAGCAGTCTCCAAATACGATCTCTTTTGAAAGCAGATGCTTCTCGGAAATCATCCATCTTATACATTTTTATATTGTTTTGCATCCAAAGCCTCTCATGGGAACAATGTCATTGATGTATTCTGTGAGGTTGTTTTGCTTTAGAGTTGTGATTTCCCTTTCCCTCCTCTCTCTTTTAACGATTAAAGCCTTGTTGTGGGATTCAATCTAGTTTGTAAGCAAATGAGAGCCATCTCTGATTTTTATAGGGAAGGCAGCTGTCCTGAAAGGCAGCTCAGATCAATAGCTTTGTGCCTTTTAATGCTAGTATTTCTATAAGAATGCGTCGGCTCTAATAATTTTTCCAATCAGGTGGGTTAACTTAACTGGGTCATATTGCAACAAACATGTATCATATCTCATACATCGTATCGTATATCAAATCATGGTCTCTTGAGTCTCAACAAGAATGGTGGGTTATAAGTGAAGTAAATCAATAGATAACTTTCTTGGGTTTCTTGGGAACAGTTGTTGTCAATTTGTATGTGTTTCTTGATTTATGATAATACCATGTTCAGATTCATGCAGAACCAAAATGGAGGCTATTAGTCATGATAGAGATATGGAAACTCCATATTCAGAGACAGTATACCCCCAAATACCAGATAGGAACACACAGTGGAAGTCTGTTGCCGTCATGTCTTGCTTCTAGGGTTCTGAGACACAGCTGGCATAGGCATCAACTTCATGGGGGCGCAGGGGCATGGGCCATCCCTGAACTTTTCCAGTGGGGACTGCATCTCCCCTGGGCAATCAGTGCCAGGCAGTGAAAATGAAGGGGGAAATAAACAAGCGTGCAAGCTTGCCTATTGGCAAGTTGAAGCAAAAGCTCCTCCCCTCCACCCCAGAGGTGGCTGGGAGAAAAGAGTGCGAGCGTGGGGAAAAAGAGAGTGGGACAGCACGCAGCCACCTAGCTTGTGACTCAGTGAGTGAAGGAGGGATTGGTGGACTGACCTAAAGGGGGCTCTCCGACAGACCGGCTGCAGCAGCAGCAGAAGGAGGTGAGCCAGGGAGCCAGAAGGCTGGCCAAGGCATATGTGAGAGCCCCTTCCCCTTCCCAAACCAGGCAGCTGCTAGTGGTTGGGAGGGTGGGCAAGCTGTGCAGAGGAGAGAGAGAGCTACCAGGCTTAGTGCGGGAACCAGCCAGGCCTCTTGCTGCAACAGCAAGCTGAAGCCAGGCCAGGTGGGTGCTGCTATTGCTTGCGGCCCTTCCTCTCCCTCTCCCCTCCAAGTTCCTCCCTCCCTATTTATTTATTTATTTATTTGTTTGTTTGTTTGTTTCGACTTATACCCCACCTAGCCAGCACTGCCTCACCAACTGGTCCCTGGAGGCAAGGTGAGCTGGCTGTGCTGGGCAAGCTGTCTCGCTCCACCTGGCCACAGCTGCCCCGAGCGACTGAGTGGCCAGGCTCCAGAGTTGTTGGGGGCTGTGGGCCTCTTGCATGGGAGGTCAGGGTAGTGGGGTGGGCTGGGCTTGTGGGGTGGGGTTTTTCCCCGGCCCAGGCCACATTCTGGAGCTGTCGGGATTGCTGTGGGCCCCTCTCTGGGAAGGCTGGAGGTGGGGATGTATGGCAGAGCTGGGGGAACAAGCTGTCCCCAAAAAGGGGAAGCTTCGCCAGCCTGAGGATTCTGTTGCGTGCCCCCTCCCTCTGCTCCCATTGGGAGTTTCAGAATCCCCTTACCATCTCTGTGGAGCAGACTGGAAAAGAAAGACACATGGGAGAGAGAACAACAACAACAACAACAAAAAAGCATGGGTTCTGCAACCCTCCTCTTTGGAAATAAAACAATGATATTTTCCCCTCCTTTGCTCCTGGCAGTGGGGCTTCTGAGCTCTGGAAGTCTTTAAAAACAAGCCTATGTCTGGATCTCTATTTGCAAAAAGCTTGAAAAAGAAAAAAAATCCATCCACTCCCTCCCCCCTCCTTTGCTCCAGCCTTCTGAAGGGAGGGTGTGGAAAGAAAGCAAACATCTTCTCTTTCCCCTCCATTGGAGGCAGGGTTTGGAAACAGAGCAAAACAAACCTCTCTCCCTCCCAGCTCCAGAACAAAGTTAGAGTCCAGTGGCACCTTTAAGACCAACAAAGTTTTACTCGAGATGTGAGCTTTTGTGTGCACTCACTCTTCATCAGACAATGAAATGGAATTACAGATCATAGCTGTATCCAGAGGAAACATTTTTAAACACATGCAAAGATCTACGACTGTTAGGGTCTTCGGCCGCAGTCACACGGCCCCTTTAAATCCGGGAGGGCTCCCGGATTTAAAGGGGCTGCATTTTTAAACAGCGGGTTGGGATGTCTATACATCCCAACCCCTGCGGCTGCGGGATCAGCGGCCACGGCCGCTGAAGAGGCGGCCGTGGCAGGAACAGTGGCTGTGGCCGTGGCGGCGGCAGCCGCGGCGGGGGCGGAAGCGGGGGCAGCAGCCGTGGCGGCAGAAACGGTGGTGGCGGCCGCAGCGGCAGCCCACCACTGAAGAGACTGCGGTGGAGGCGGCGGAGGCGGCGGAGGCGGCGGCGGCCCAGCAGCACTTGAAGCGGCGGTAGCGGCCTCCGACCCGCCATCCACCTGGGTAAGTCGGGTTCCCCCCCCCCTTTTACACTTGGGCGCATGGATAGCCATGCGCCCAAGTGTAAAAGGGGGGGGGGAATGGCCGGCGGGGCTATGTGGACAGCCCTGCTCTCGCAATGCATGCGAGAGAGGGCTGTCCAGATACCTCCAATGCGGTTTCCTCCTGCAACACCCGGGAAAATACTTGATTTTCCCAGGGTCTGAAAATGCGGGAGGAAACCGCATTGGAGCCCGCTTCGGCACGGGACTTGGGGCCGGCCGTCTGGTCGGCCCCTTTAAATGCGGGAGGAAATAGCCCTTCCTCCCGCATTTAAAGCCCGTGTGGCCGCAGCCTTCCACTGATGGACTACTGGGTCTAACAGGATCTTCAGATGCTTGTGTAGGAGTACAGTGACCAACTATCTGGTTTGAGCTGTTTTGGGCAAGTTGGAGCAAATGATAAATATTGTTACTGAATTTAAATACAGACAATGAGTGCTACTGTTTGCTTTGCAATCTCTTAAGTGAAATTTATCAGTGCTTAGCATTTGCTCATGGTGCCCTTTCAAATCCTTTTACTGCTGCAGGAAGATTTTAGTTGGTCTTGGGGCCAATTTTCTGGCATGGCCTTCTGGAGGAGGTTCAGCAGATACCCTCCTTCACTATTTTTAGGATGACGTGCAAGGCCATCTTCTTTCCGTGAGCTTTTTAACTGTTTGTTGTTCCTGATGTTGAGGGCTGCATTATAAAGAAAATGAACTTATCATTGGCTGGCTATACCTGTATTGATGTTGGTTATGTTTTTTATTATATTCTTTCTTCCATATTGTTAATTACTTTGCCTCTCTGGAGAAGAAAGGGATATAAATATTTTAATAGATTTGATAGGTGCTTCATAAAAATAGAGTATTAATATCTGGATAAATAAACAGGAAATATAAATGCCAAGTGCTGTTGTTCCATTACAGAAAGATGGCCACACATCCTTAATCAGATGTGTAACAAATAAATAGCTTGTTGAGTTCCAAAAGGATGCCAGGACTACTTGCTATTGAATGAAAGGTTCTTGGATTAAAAATATTATTATAAGTATGTGTTCAGTCACACTCATATATTTGAAGCAAAATTGGGTCCTCCCTATGATGTCATTGGGCCTCAGTTGTTTTAAGGACCTAGCATAGCAATGCCTCTGGCCCAGCCCCAGCCCCTCCCCGGAAACTGGAACGTCTAGGCCCTTGACAGCTGGATGTCCTTGTTAGAATTCACTAATTCATTTTCAGTTCTGATCCAGCCAGACTCTTCTTACAGTCCTGAAATTATACATCCCTGCTGCTGAAACCAAGCTGAAACAAAACAAACTTGCTTGGAAATAAAACTCCCTGGAAGGTTTTTTTTCTGGAAATGACAAGAATCTAGCTTACATTTTAAAAGTCAGGAAAAACCCTTTTTCTTACAGCCATTTACGGCTATGTTTTAACACCGTGTCACAAAGTAAAATGGCACCATTGTCCTATATTTGTGTTGAATTCATTCTTGCAGTTCTTAAGGGACTTGGTTTGCATCTAAATTTATACTTCCCTTTCTACTTTCCTTCTGGTGTTAGTGTGCATTTTAAAATCAAATTAAAGTCCAAAGTGCCCTGTCTAGATTTTGATTGTTTGTTTCTAATCAGATGGTGTTCAAAGCCTAATAATAATTTCTGAATATTATTTATGGGAATAAAGGACGGGGCTTAAGCTGGTTGCATCAGAAAGCTGTTTTTTTCTCTCTCTTGAATCTATGTACTTTCCTGTTTTCCATTAAGTGCTTCCTTGGATTGACAAAGATTAGTTCAGCAATAACAAAAGTGAGAACGATACACCTATGAATGAGGGTGAAACATCGCATAGACCAGCCCATCCACATTACAACAATGAATAGTGGCTTTTGGAGGAAATGGAACAGATATATTATTTCTGTAAGAAATACCAGACCCTTGCTCTCAAAAGAGAAAGTCATTTTTAGGGCAAGTGGTACTTGGGGTGAATATATTCTTTTTAAAAAGTCAAGTGTGGCACATTAATACAACTCTTGAGTTTTGCAGACAACTAGTAGCACATAACCAGAAACCCCATAACCCAGTGGTAAAGCACATGTTTGCATGCAGAAAGTTCTGAGTTCAATTACTGTAATCCCCAGCTGAGAAAAATGTAGCTCGCCAGACTGTGAAATACCTCTACCCATGGTACCACCAGTCAATACTATGCTAGACAAAGAAATTGTTTGACTTCATACAAGGCAATTTCATGTGTTTCCAAATGGAAAGGTCCCAGCAGAAGAACAAACCACTCCATAGGTGAGATGTTCTTGCTACAGTTATGAGAAGACTAATAACGACAATGACAGGGAGGACGAAAACAAGAAGATGGAATAGAGATGACACTGACCTTCCAACCTATAGGCCTGTTTCTCCTCATTCTTTCTCATGTTTTTATTCAGGTATCCAGCTTTTGGGGAGTGGGGTTTCCTTCTTCACACAGCTGTTCAGCTGACTGAAACCTCAATGCATTTATTTGGCATTTAATTACTTTCACAGAAAGAAAATAGATAATCTCTTAATTGTAAGGTCAAACAAGATGAGTTATCCAACAGTGTTTTCTAGGGTTTGGGTTCAGGTATAATGGACCTGAAAAATATTGGTATTCCCAATATCCCCAAATTCCAAATACTGGTATAATATTCATATTTAGGATTTTGGGGGGGGGGGTTCCAAATTTTTCAGTTTCATTATTCCCTATGATGAATGGCTGGGTGAGTTGTTTTTAAAGATTCAGTTGGTTTTAAAATTATGCAGTTGAGTTTCCCGCATTTGGGGAAATCACAGGGGTCAGCACACCCGGAGTGTAATGGATGAGCCTCACCCTGGGAAAACCTCCTTCGTGATCTGGGTGGCTAGGGAAGTTCTTTTTAGAAGCAAAGGCACCAAAATTGTAGTGGAGCTGCTGGTGCCTATCCTTTAAATAACCCCCAAGTTTCAAGTTAATTGGACCAAAGGATCCAATTTTAAGGGCCCTTGAACAGGGTACCCCAGCCTTTCTCCATTATCTCCTTTGGGGGGGGGGGATTCCAGGGCAAAAAGCCATGCTTGCAAGTAGCAGTTACTGAGTACAAATGGTAGGTCCAACAGAACCATTTTAGAGCTCAGTAATCCCAGCAGAACTACAAGCCAATGCGCCAAGCTAAACAGAACCAAAATGAAACCAGAGAATCTCTGCAGTGGAAACTGAAGGGGGGGGGCATTTTTCCAAGCCAATTACAACCAGTTGCAATGTGCAGAATGCTCAGCAGAACCCATTGCCACTGCAACAATGCAAGCTTAACAGGACTGCTGTCAAAGGACAGAACAACAACAAATCCAAGCAAGCAGCGGGCGGAGGGATTTTACAAGCCCAGCACAACCAGTTGCAATGTACATGCCCAGAAGAACCCAGTGCCACTGTGGCAGTGTAAACAAAAGGGAACTAATGGCAAACCAAACAATCGCTGCAGTACAAACTGAAGGGGGGGATTTTTTCAAGCCCAGAAAAACCAGTTGTAGTGTACAGGATGCCCAGCAGAACCAGTGCCACAGTGTCAATGCAAGCAAAAGATGACTAATGTCAAACCAGAGACTCTCCATAGTACAAACTGCTGGTGTGTGTGTGTGGGGGGGCATTTTTGCAAGCCCAGCACAACTAGTTGCAATGTATAGAATGCCCAGCAGAAGTCAGTACTATTGTGTCAGTTCAAGTTTAACAGGACTGATGCCAAGCCTCAAAGGATGGAATCACAACAAATCCAAGCAAGGGTGGGATTTGCAGGCTCTGTGCAAGAAAATTGGAAGGGAACATAAAGAAACCCTTCAAAAGGTGGGGGGGAAATGTTTCTAACTTACCAGACTCATTTGAAATTGACAAAAGCAGCCAGAAAGCCCATATAAACCCCTGAGGCACAGAAACACAGGTGGGGGGAGGGAGGAAAGCAAAAACAGTCCCCAGGAGCCTGCAAATGCTGGCTCCCGGTAATTCCCAAATATTTCTGGGATTTTTTGGGGGGGGGACCATTTTTGGTTTTCCAAAAAAAATCCTGGATGTATTTGGGAAGCCAAATAGACCCCCAAAATACCAATAAATATTTTGGGTATATTTTTAGCTCATGTGTATCCAAATGCACCCCAGTGTTTTCTCAACCAGCTTCTTAAGAAAGGCTTGGTGGAAAGAGACAGAAGTGGAAATATACATGCTCTTCTTGTATTCAGGATTCTTGTAAGGAATAGAATGTGTTTAATTGCTTTTTGTGAAATAAACCTATATGCACCTTTTAAACAGACAATGACTTGTTCCTGAGGTTAGTCAAGAAAGTGTATTGTACCAATTTAGACACAATTTCTACACCTACACCATCTTTCAGATTCAAGCCTTTTCTCCTTAATGTATGCTAAAGTTAACAGTCAGGCTGCATTTATGAAAAGAATAGCTCTGTGTGTGTGTTTATGTGTGTGTGTTAGTAACTTTTAACTGCTAAGGGTGGTATCACCCTCAGCTATGGTAACTCAGCAGACATTTCGGTGAAGACAGTGGTTTATTGGCTAAGACCAGGTTATGGTTCTGACCACCGGTTTATGTGGTTTTAGAAAATAACAAAACCTGATTTTGGAGGATGTCTATCAATTTTTATAAACCAAGAGAGCTAAATAAAAGCTCCCCTTTCAGAGGGCAATATATCCCCTAAGAACCTAAGGCTTGGAGCACATAGGAGAAATGGCAAGCAGGTCTGTGCCACGTTTATGTTTGCTACAGGCACTGGAGCAGACTATGCTTGGAAACCAAATTCTGCCCTGGATGGACCTTGACTTGCTCTAGCAAAGCCACCTTATGCTGAATATCTGATTTGGTTGTTTTCTCATGAAAATATGCCCAGTTACGGGAATCCCTGCCAGAACGTGACAGCTGTATCTGTATAATGTGTATATTGTACACATATTGTGCATATTGCACATGACTTCCTTGACAAAACTGCAGGGATGCACACGAATCTGGACAGATTAGGCCATGTGGAGGTGATTTTGACCATATGATCCATCTCTAAAGCACTCAAAGGAGTTCCAGCTTCAAATCCCCACCACCATTAGCTCCATACGCAAATAGCACAAACTGGGCTCTTCTCTGTAGTGACCTGTATTGTTGAACTCCTTCACGAAGTGGCTCACTGAAGTCTTGCTCTTTGTGCTATGTGAAAGTAACTTTTAAAAATGTATTACCTGCCTTTCCCAACTCACCTTTTAGTCAATCAGTTAACAGCACAAGCCAGTTCAGTAAGCCCAAGCAGTACAATCCTTTTCCTTTTTTCATGAAAGCTTTGTATGATTTAATTTGACATTTTCATACAAGAGTGTGTTTTTCTTGAATAATCTTAGGCTTTTCTGTGGTTTGAAATGTGTGTATTGCCTTAAGCCATTTTTTGCAATGATTTATTTTAGCCGAGATTTGTGGTTATGTTCTGAATATAAAGAAATATTAGATTAAAAGTGCAATCCTAAACAGAGTTACACCCTTTAAAATTCATCAGAGTCAATGGGCTTAGATAGGTGCAACTCTATTTAGGATTGTTCTGTAATTCCCCCACCTTTATGGCTTTTACTTCAGTCATAGTTCAGAAGAAGATCAGGGCATGGGAGTCAAAGACAAGGTATGTCTCTTTGGTAACAGGTTGTTGTTGTTCAGTCACACATTCGAGTCTGACTCTTCTTGACCCCATGGACCACATCTTGCCAGGCCCTCCTGTCTTCTGTTGTGCTCCAGAGTTTGCTTAATTTCATGTTCACTGCATTGATAACAGTGTCTAACCATCTCATCCTTTGTTGTCCCCTTCTTCTTTGACCTTCAGTCTTTCCCAGCATCAGGGTCTTTTCCAGTGAATGCTCCCTTCTCATTTGGTGGCCAAAGTATTTGATCAGGATCTGGCCCTTCAGGGAACAGTCAGGGTTAATTTCTTTTGGGATTGACTGATTTGATCTCCTTCAGTCCAAGGGACTCTCAGGAGTCTTCTCCAGCACTAGTAACAGGACTTTCCTTCAAAATTAACATGTTTAGGATCATACTGCATATCTTCCTCTTCTGGACATTTAAAATTTTGCAGGTATGCTTCCTAAAGAAGAGTGAAGGTAGCAAGGTACAGCCCAATTTCATCAGGCTGCAGAAGCTAAGCAGGGTCAGTACTTGGAAGGGAGACCACCAAGTCCTGCAGAGGAAGGCCAGGGCAAACCACTTCTGCTTCTCATGTGCCCTGGAACCCCCTTACTGGGGTGGCCATAAGTTGGCTGCAGCTTGATGGCACTTTATACACACATGCTTCCTAAGGAGCCTGGCTCTGCAGGGACTATCTCACATTGATATAGTGCTGTGGAGGCTCAGGAAAATGCTTGTTTAAATACCATATTATTACTATAGTGCTGAAATTGTTAAAGGTTTTCTATTCCTTGGCTCAGTCATCAACTAAAAGGGAGACTACAACCAAAAGATCAGTAGTAGTTTGTTATCTCTCTAAGAGAAATCGAAAAGAAATTAAATAGAAATTCTTCTTTTGAGAGAGAAAAAAAGAGAATAAGAGGAATCAATGGCTGTATCTTAAAAAAGGAATTTCAGAAAAAAAGGAATTCCACTCCTTGTAACAACACCAGTTTCTACAGTTAATTTGAAACAGTGGTGGTGGTGGTGGTGGTTACAATAGTGAAGAGCTGGTCGGGCCATCTGCATCCTATTGTTGTTTCTTACTGCAGTTTTCAGCAGTGGGCTTTAAAAGGCAGCTTTACAGAAGTTTTGCAGCCCTCGGAGCCAGCAAGATTCAGATTGCTTTTAGGAGTCAGTTGCTCCGTTTCACCTAAAAGTTTAATGAGGAACCAGCTCCCCTTCCAGTGAGCTTTGTTGTCAATATTCTGTCGAGCCCCCTGTTTTGTCCCTGCATTTTTTGTAAATAAATAATCTTGTGTGAAGCACAGAGGACTGTATTTGAGGACTTGTGCTTCATTGAAAGTGAAGTCCACTGTTCCCTAGTAGTCATCCTGCCCAGTCAGTCACTATGATGCAGTTCGTACAAAGGCATGAGTTTACAGTTATGTGCTTCTAATCACAATTGCTCAGCAGGAACTCCCACCAAATTTCATGGGACTTCCTTCCAAGCAAGCAGGACACCAACTATTACTAAGTCATGCCTAAAACAGCCAAACTCAGATGTGCATAGAGGAATATGGCACATGCCATCACTTGAGCGTTGGATTTATTTTTGTGGTTCCACAGGTGATGGCATATGAGAAAATGCATCTGCATTTTAATGTATAACAGCACAGAGAACTGTGTTCCCTCCATTACAGGTGATTAATGGCAGAAGAGAGTAATCTTCTATTGCTTTAAAGAAGACTCCGAACAGATTTTATTATTTTCATTTGCAATTGCAAAGCTGGAATCATTCCATTGTCTTTACTGGAATGCCTCCAGTTTTATACTTATGGAAATGAGAATGGAATTTGTCCTGCAGCTCTATAATAGAAAAATAAGCAGCTCCTTGCTGTCAGGTCTATATAACAGTGCATTAAAGCCTAGAGCTACCTGCAGTGAGCAAGCCCAGAACATTTCTAAATACTGGTTTGCTCCTTTGAAGCTTAAAGTTGGGAGTATGCTAGCATCATGAATGTTCAAAATGTCAGCTCAAAGCCTTTGCCCCTTGAGTCAATCCATAACATCCCTAAGGTTACTCTTTGGTGCTCTGGCATTTTGCAATTGCCTCACAAGTCAGTTTCTCTTTCCAAAATGGACTGCAGAAGAAACAGTATCTGCTAAATGGCAGTTATTGAACATTAAGCCAGCACTCGCATTGTTAAATATCAGAAAGAGCCCTATAGACAATCATTTCTGAAATGGTGGATTACTTCGTCACTTGGCACAGGAGGCGATTTCTCTGTCCAGCTTTCATTGTTACTGAGAATGCAGGGGCATTTGTGGTGATAACACAGCATTCACACCAACGTTTTCCCTGCACTTTCCATGCCTCAGACACCTGTGGCTCCCATTTCCCACCCCTCCACAGGAAAATTCTATTTTATTTTTTAAAAATTAGGAATTGCTAGATTGCTATGGTGCAACAACATTATAATGATTTATTGCATGATTTACTTGTTCCCAGTTTTCACTTCTTAAAGTAAGCCTGTAGCCATTTTCACTGTGAAGTTAAAAGGGAAAATATGTAGTCTCCACCTTTCTCCTTATAACTATTCAATAGAAGCGGCTAGACACTTTAAAAATGAAAGCTGGGAACTAGGAGGTCATCGGAACAGACAGTTATAATATTATTGTGCTCTGCCTTAAAAAATTAAAAGTCTTCCAGTGGTGGAGAGTGGGGAAAGAATGGTGGCTATAGATGTGGAGGCAAGGGAAATGGTGCTAATGTGAACATGAACTGCCGTGGTGCCCATCTTACCACCTATGTGGCATCTAGAGTTATTTTGACCGTGAGCTTACAAAAAGATTGTACCAAACCAAGGCTGGGACAGATCATAGTAGAATGGGGAGAAACACAGAAACAGGATGAATGGAGGATGACATCATGTGGATGCTCCAGAAAACAACTTGGCTACTCGAAAACATTATTTAAAGGTTTCAGTTTCTATAGGAAGGGGAGGGTTTTGTCCTTGCATGGCCCCAGGGACAGTTTACCAACCCCAGACACATATGAAAGTCTGTTTCTGTGGCCAAGCCTCAAACCAGGAGTTCAGCTTTTTTGATATTCAGCCAGCTGGTAGGCTATAGCTTCCCAATTTTTGTTCTGCTCCATTTATGACCCCGTTATTTCAAAAGTCAAGAAGGCATCAGGGGGGAAAAACATTTAGTGTTAATCTCAAGCTTCCCTTCTTCTCTCTTTATAAACACTGTGGGAAAACTATATCACATTCATTGGTCACAGTAGGATTCCTTTCTCAGTGGCAATAAACTGTTCCTATTGGGCTCTGTGCTTCCCAGGAGACAAAGGCCAAGAGGAGACATTTCACTGGTTCAAGGCAAACAGAGCCCTTCTGACCACCACGTCAGCAATACAGAATATAGTTAGTCTTTGAGTGTCTGATCCCAGCTATGGATATGGAGGAACATGAAGAAGACAAATATTGTAAATCGGCCTGTACAAGAAATGAAATTCATAGTGATGGCTAAATACACGGGGGGGGGGGGGGGGCGTGAGAGAGAAGGAGTGGATGAGAGACATTAAGGGAACCTGACCTATTGGTCTCTCTACAGTCCACTTTGTGAAAAGAAAAGAAAAACCTGTCCTGTCCTGTTCAAGCATAACTTCTCCGTTCCCAGCTGCATTGACTGATCTTGCGTCCGAGGGCTGACTTGAGAGGTCATGGCTGAAACAGCTGCTCTGTATGGTACGTTTCTTTCCAGAAGGTGTAGACAGTGAAGGTCTTCTGGAAACCTTGACCCTTCCCTCAGAAACTGTAAGAACTGCATGAATAAATAAAGGAAACAGTTGTCTATGTTCCTGCTATCAGATCTTCTGTAACTTTACATACAAATATATTCTCTGTAAAGCAGTGCTACAAATACACTGACTTTTTCAAGGGAAGAGAGTCGGAAGGAGGGCAACACTAGTTCCTGTTTAGGTCAGCTAGAAGGCTCTAAACTGGAGATGAAGGCTGAATATATTGTGAGTTTTGAGTTAGTTTTTAACTGTATTTTTAACTTGTCTCTGGCTATCATTTTTTAGTGGAGAAAAACTATTGTCTCTTAAAGGATTGGCTATTAGACAGTACAAGCGTGCACCCATAAGAAACTCACAGGTAAATTCCCTCAGTGTCTTCTCACTTCTGACACCCATATCTACTCACCTTTCTATACCCTCCCCCTCATTGCCACCATCTTTTTCTTCCACATGTTGCTACTTCTCTTCCCCACTTTACCCCCAGCTCTGGTTCTCCACCTCTCTCTCCTACTACCCCCACTTTCTTCAGTCTGCCTTCCCATCCCTCTCCTCCCCCTGCTTGCCCCACTGGCTGCCCATCCATCCCTCTGCTCACCATTCTGTCCTTGCCAACACTCTGCTTGCCTGCCCTCACATCGCACTCCACACATTCGGTTTGCCCACCAGCCCACCCGGCCACCACTGCCTGCCTTCTGCAACAGCTCCCCCTCACCTGCTGCCTCATCCCAACCCCCCTCCCTGCTGTTTTTTTCCCCTCATCCCCAACATCTGAGGCTAGACAGGTGTCAACCTGAGAAAGGGCCTTCTCTGTCATTACATCAAAATATTGGAAGTCTCTCACCAGGGAGATTTATCTGTCTCCCTGTATCAGCGTTTTTCGCCAGCAGGTGAAGACTTTTTTTGTTTTGCCTGGTATGCTCCCAATAATGATTATTGGCCCTCCTTCTAGTACTGTTTGTGTTTTTAATTGAGCTTTTAAAGTGTATCTTTAATTATTTAAACCTTTATTTTAATGTTTTTATGTTCACCACCTTGCGGACCCCGATTGGTTAGAAAGGAAGCATAATTTTTTTTTAAATAAATTAAAGTCTGAACAAACTTTCTGCAACTTAAAAGAACTTTTCCTGAATTGTAAACAGTGACTAGTCAGGCAGAAAAGATGACAACGAGGACAAGGTACTCTCCAGGAACTAATCCTTGTTTGTTTCTTTGCTAAACCGGAAGTAAATACTGACTTTCCTAACATGTTGGCTACAGCATTGTGCCCTCTGCTGGACCAGATGACCAATCTCAATAATAACTTTGAAGCACTCCAAAAACAATGGAAAGAGACTAATATAAAAATAGAAGAGACAGCAAAGACAGTGAAAGCAGTTGAAGCTAAGACAAAAGTGATAAATCAGAGACTCTAGATGGTGGAAAAAGAAAGAGTCTCTGATAAAGTACAGTTTTTAAGACTCCAAATGGAAAAATCAGCATATGATCTGAGACTTCAAGGTGTTCCTGAACAAAAAAGGAGAGAACCTAAAAGAAATCTTGAGTGAAGCATTGGCTCCGATGACAAGTTTGACAGTGGAATTACTACAAGATGATATGGATATGATCTATTGGACATATCCGATCTTCGTTAAGAAAAAACCCTGCACGGAGAGATAATGTTGAGGTTTTCAAAAAGATCTACAAGAGATGTGGTACTGAAACCCACAAATGGAACAACCCTAAAAATCAAAGACAAGGAAATTAGAGTATTAAAGACATTCCATTTGAGATAAGAAAGAAGAGGAAACAATATAAAAGCTTGACTGTTTTTCTTCAGAAAATTTCCACCCCCTACAGAGGGACTTATCTTCAATTACAAAGATAAAAAAGAAAAGACTGACTCTGTTAAAAAAGCAAAGCTGTTTTTGGAGCAGCAATAAAAGTTCAGCGCATGATAAATGTGGAACAGAGAAAGAGGAAGAAGATGGCAGCGCACATGGAATGGGAGGTCAAGAAGATTCAGCAAACAGCACCCCAGAAGAGGACTCCGAATCAGAAAAAGAGGCTGCTGCCCCAAACCTCCTGAAAGTCAGATGAGCATTTGAAAAAGGCAAAAGCAGAGGGAAGAAGAAATGACTTTAAAATTTTATGACTTTGAAAGTTTGAGAAATGTTTAGTTGCATTGACTTGATTTAAATACTTATATACCACTGTATATCTGAAGCATCATGATTTTAGCTTTACAACATTAATTTTAGCATTGAGGAAACTTCAGCTTAAGTAAATTTATACTTTTACTGCATGATCCTCGTGTAGCTTATGTTTTAGCTTAGTGTTTTAGTGTTGTAGTGTTTTAGCATTTGTAGTCTATAGTTAGAAAAATAATTTAAAAATTCAAAAAAAGAGAGTAGCAATTAGAACAGCAGAATTCAGTTAGGCAGAGTATAGGATCAAGGACGGAGGATCCTGAATTAGGGAAATGGGCAGAGTTACCTTTCCATGAGGGAAATAGCTCCTACTAAAAGGAGGTGATCCCAATCAAAAGTTTAAGAAGAAAAAGTGGAACTTGGGTGTGTTCCTACCTTCACAGACTTAAGTAATTCTGAGGCAAAAAAGCTTATACCTGTTAATTTAAGCGGTGACGGCCAAGAGATCTCACTCTACAATTTTAAAGATCTGTCTATGTAACAAAATAGCTACTTGATTTTGTCAAACTATCTATTGTTTATAATCATGCAAAATTACTTCTTTCGTATTGCCTGCTCACCAGCCAAGTTCCAAACCTGATACCTACCTGACCATTTCCCCCAGAAATAAAATAAAATTGTTTGTTTGTTCTGAATTAGTGTCAGCCTCTCTTGTGTTATAAACTGACATATACAAACAAAGGATTTTATGGTTCCTCAGCATCCCAGGCTGGGTCAGAATTCTCATTTAAACAACTGGATGAGACAGACAGTGAAACAAAGAACAAGAAAAGGGTCTGCTCAGCCAAGGAAAAGGAAAAGAGAATTGTTATAGGGACCATGTTGACAATTAGATGTACTGATAGGAAAAAAACATAGAATCATAATTTAATGAAGCTTTATTGATCAGCTAGCCCAACCCTCTACTCAGTAAACAAAATCAAAAGTTAAAGCATTCATCACTGTCCTACCTCTGCTTGAAGATCTCCAGTAAGGAAGAGAGCAAAGACCTGAGCTCTGCAGCTCCAGAGGGCAAGACTGGATCTCGTGGGCTTAAACTGCAGGGCAGATTTCACTTGAACATTAGGAGAATCTTCTGAGTGGCAATAGTAGTTCAATATTAGGAACAAATATGTATGGTGGGTGCCAATACTCCCTCTAAGCTGTGGAGTCTCATGGGCAAAAAATCTACTTTGTGAACTACTGGCATTAAAGTTGTGAGCGAACAATTTGGCTACTGCATAAATTAGTTTGCTCTGGAGCCACCCTTCCTGAGCTAAGACAATAATGCATGAGCCGGAAACTAAAAAAACTGTGAGCTAGCTCACACTAACTCAGCTTAGAGGAAACACTGGCTCTCTTTTTTTGATCCATAAGGATACCATCTTAAGCTAAACAGAGTCATCTGCCTGCATGGTTTGCAGAATGAAGGTCTTCAGTATCAAAATGACAAGCAGATGCAATTACACATAGCTCTTATTAACACAGACAAATATCCTGAATCCTTACAAATAAAATGCCTTTAAACAATTCATTATCACAAATGAGAGCCAGTTTGGTGTAGTGGTTGAGTGCACGGACTCTAATCTGGGAGAACCGGGTTTGATTCCCCACTCCTCCACTTGCACCTGCTGGATGACCTTGGGCAAGCCATAGTTCTGGCACAGCTGTTCTTGAAAAAGAGCAGTTTCTGTCAGAGGTCTCGGCCCCACCTACCTTACAGGGTGTCTGTTACGGGGAATGAAAGGGAAAGGAGTTTGTAAGCCGCTCTGAGACTCCCTTGGGGAGTGAAGGGCGGGGTATAAATCCAATCTCTTATTATCATCTTCTAATTTAGAGAGTTCTCCTACAGGCCATTTAAAGTGTGTTTGAACCTCTCTTCTGTTGTTAGTTTATATATGTGAAAGACAGAAATGCTTGTATCCTATTTTTAAATCAACTGGTGGCAGTTCTTTTTTTTAAAAGTTTTTATTTATTTTACCACTATAACTACAACTACAACGCTAATTTCTAAACTAAATTACCTTATACAGAAAATGCTGTGTAAAATATTCATTTTCAACAAATTAATAAACTTGAAAAACAAAAATACTCTTGGTTTAACTGATTACTTATGATGCTGCTTCTATAAATTACAAAAACTGATTGGCTGGTACACATAGCATTGAAGAACGCTTATTGCTTCCATTTACATTCTCATATAGTGCGCAAACATTTAACAACAATGTAAAAACTTATTTCTTCTTCGGTCCTCTTCTTGTCTTTTTAGTCTCTTTACTGGATTTGGGAGCAGCAGCTCCCTTTTCCGAATCCGACACCTCTTCTTTGCTTTCTGAGCCATCAAAGCCGTACATACTTTCCTACGATGCTAGCGAATCATCTGAATCTCCCTCCTTTTTCTTATTCTTGCTTTTTTCCAGAAAAGTTTTCGCTTGTTCAACAGAGTCAATCTTATAGTTCTTGCCTTTATAGCTGAAAAACAGTCCCTTTGGAGTATTCCACCGGTACACAATTGACTCAGACTGAAGCCAAGTAGTCAAACTTCTATAGGCTTTTCTTCTTTTTCTTATTTCAAATGGAATATCCTTTAAGACTTTGATCTCATCCTCCTGAATCTTCAGCGTTGTTCTGTTTGTGGCTTTTAAAACCACATCCCTTGTTGATCTTTTGGAGAATCTTATCATAATTTCACCTGGCAGATTTTTCTTTTTAACAAATTCTGGATAGGTCCTGTAGACCAAATCCATGTCGCTTAATATTTCTTCAGCTTTCAAACCTGCCACCGGTGCTAAAGCCTCACTCACAAGCTTTTTAAGATCCTCCCCTTTTTTCTCAGGAACATTCTGAAGTCTCAGGAAATAGTTTGAGCGTTCCATCTGAAGTTTTAAGACATTATCACATTGGAAGGCCTTTTCTTTCTCAATTTTTTGTAGTCTTGAGTCATGCTTACTTGTAGTCGCTTTAACTTCCAAGAGATCCTGTTGCAGCTTTTCTGTTCGTTTGCCAGACTCTTTCATTTCTTTCTGCATTGAGTCCATTTTAGCATTGAGAGTAGTCATCTGATCCACCAGGGGTCGCAGCAACGCTGAGAGCATTGAGCTCATCTCTGTGGTATCACCCTTTGAACTCGGAACTCCGCTTCCTGGTTTAGGGGAGGGTCTTTGTCTCCCTGTCATTGTTGCTGTTTTGCTTTTGTTTACAGTTAGATAAGACGGACCGTAGAGAAAGCTATCTTTGTCGCACTAATGTCGTTTAAAAGATTTTTTCTTCGTGCATGCAATCCACCCCTCCAGCATTTTCAAAACGCTTTTGATACTGCAGTAACGCCATGGGAAAGTCTCAGTACGCTTCGTTAGGGGAGGGGGGGGGACGCGATCCACCAATTCAGTCCCCGCCGCTTTATTTACAGTCTTTGTTTGAGACTCACGTTTTTCACCATTGCGTATCAGGAGGGTTAGCTGTTTCTCCCCCAGGCATCTTCTGCTGCTTCTTGGTCACGCTTACGCAGCCCGAAGGCTTCCTTGGCAGGGGAACCTACGGGGGTGTTGAAGGGGGCCTCGATCCTGTGGTCGCCACTGTCAGGAGAGGCTCCCCCTCGTGCCACCCCAGGCAGAGCCCCTTCGCTAGAGTCTCTGGGGGTTTGGCACCTGTCTGAAGCCCCTTCACCCCGCCGGGCGCGGATCACCTCTCCCGCATTAGTGGAGGGAGGCGTCCGCCATTGAGCACGTCTCTTCCAGAAGTCAACTGGTGGCAGTTCTGGGCAGTGATTTATAATTACAGTTCAATGTTTCTGTGATTTTGGGGTAACCTCGGACAGAAGTGTCTACCTGCAGCACAGTTTTAAATACCATGGTCCCTTCTCTGAATCCCAGTCTTTAAAAAATGTTTCTAACCCTTTTTCTTACTGAGGTATAAGGGAAGATATATGCAGGAAAGAGGGGCCACCAGGAGTGGGCATCAGTTTTGTGATGCAATTGCCTCGGGCTAAAGTAAACATAGCTGGGCAACTCTGAGTAGACCTAAGATGACTCCCATAGAGCTGTCAGCTCCAGATTGGAAAAGTCCTGGAATTTGGGAATACAGTTTGGAGATCAGTTGTAATTCTGGGAGATCTCCAGGCCCCACCAGGAAGCTGGTGACCCTATTGCACAGAGTAAGGTGCACTAGAAGGTAATATTAAGCAGCCTCTATGTTGCAACCATATTGTATATACCAGCCTTCCATATGCAGAGAGGCTACAGTGGGCTATATTAACTGAGCCACCCTATGCAGACTTAACATGAATCTTAGCTGACTGAAATCAAGGGGCTTAGCTTGGAGCAACTACATCAGACTGCACACATAAAGTAAGCAAGCATCTGGGCCATAAAGTGTTATCTTCTGCATGTCCTATTTAACACCAAGTGCCTTATTATGTTCGAACAATACAAAACCCCAAAGCTTTGTGAGAGGAGAACTATGTTTTGATTCTTTGGTCAGTTCTTTGTTTTCCTGAACCCTATTCCATAAAAGTAACACTTAAATGTGGAAATTTTCCAATTGTGCAGGTTTACAGAGCACTGTTGCAAGTTATTTTATGCTATTTGTATTATCTAAGTGGTATTATGTTGTGAATATTTATATCTCTCTACCAGTTTCATCTGTACAATCAATTCTGGTGTGCGCACACCTAGCTGGTGTGCAGTGGTTCTAACCGTACCAGCACAAAAGACCTGTCAGGGCATAACAGAATCGTTGACATCTCTCGGTGCCTGCTTCAAAGCATCTCATTGACACAATCCTCGTTCACATCAATACAGTCTCTACTGAAGAATGTTTAGTTTGAAAGCTTGAAATGTTTTAAATGACTAGCTGGTCTAATAATAGGCATGGTTTCAAAATGTTCACCTTGGCAGCCTGGGGGGGAGAAATGGGCTGCTAATTTAAAAGCAAATTCTATGGAGGTCCTTCGCTTATCACATACTAGAATCGACATTGTCCATCATCACTCCATTCTTAGAAGTTCTTTTCGCCACAGTGTGAACCTTGGCATGTTGTGCCTTTTGTGTTTTCCTTCAATATAATGCTTTGGCCTTTGAATGGGCTCTTGTTCCTGCTGATGTTGATATATTTGTTATCTTTTTTTAAGAGCCGAAGCTCTCCCTCACTCTGCCCTTAACAGTGAATCTCCTTGTCGCACATGTACACACCAAGATGCTCGGGAGCTATTTCCCCATAGTGGTTGCCAATGTAGTGTAAAATAAATTTTCTACCTTATCAGTACCCTGAAGCAGGGTGCTACCTGTGGCTTAGACCCACGCATTAGGGCCTAGCTGCAGGGCTGTGGTAATCCCACACACATCATAGCTACATGGGTCAGCTGGCCCACAGGAATAGTATAGAGGGAGAGCAGGTATCCTGGCTGAACTCTCCAAGCTGTCTGGAGGAATTTTAAGCCACCAAAGGTCTGAGGAGTCTTATAGCACTATGGTGTAGGGAAGATCTGAGGCTGGTATGCTAGCCGGGTCAAAAGTCCATGCTTCTCCCCGCTTTCCTGCTACACAATGAACAATGGCAAATCCCTTTGGCTACTGGCAAATCCCTTTGGCAAATAACAGACTATCTCCTCATGTTAAAATCCTTATAATGATTCTCTTACTGTACTGTGTATTGAATGCTGACGTAGCTGTCTGTAAGTGTGTTGCAAGAATGTCAGCAGGCTTGAAATAAACCACCACTGCTCATGTTGGGCAGACTTGGGTTGTTCTCCTTCCAACTCACTTGTCTCGTGTGCAAGTCCTTCATCTGGCGCCCGAACAGGGACATGTGAGAGGGTCACACTACGACTCACCAGCGCCTGGCATAGGCCCCTTGAGTGCACTCGTTTTCGTTGTCGGGACTCCACGACCCCATCAACTGGTGAGTATGGGGGGAACTTTAACGCTCCCCCAACAACAGCATGCGAAGGAACTTAGGTATTTGATACAGGCTTGTGGCGGGTCTGCAACCCTGTCTCAAATACAGACTCTTTTGAAAATCATTGAAAAAGAGTGCCCCTGGTATCCTCTTGAGGGATCTCTACAACTACGCCAGTGGGAAAAAATTGGAAAGGCTCTTCACTCTCCCCCAAGGGCAGCAGTGGAGATGCTGTATGTCTGGCATCAGGTTAGACATGCAGTAGAGATGCATAGCCCTGTTCAGGAAAAAATGAAATTAACTGACAACCCTCCCCCTTATTCGGTCTGTCAGGTGGCCGCCCCATTGCCCACTGTTCCCAGTCCTCCAGCTGGACAGCCTTCAGCTCCAATGGCCCCCACTTGTAATTCAACCGGGGGACCAGCCAACCGCCCAGGGAACCTGGTCTGTCAGGTCCTTGAGGCAGAAATGGAGCATGGGAACGCTGATTTGGAAGATCTTACTGAGATGTTAAGTCTCTGTCCTGTTCACTATACTGGTCAACAGGACGCCAATGGCCACAACATTGTGGAGTACAAACCCCTGCCTTATAACTTGCTTATGGAACTCCGCAAGGGGATCCGGGACATGGGTCTTGGCAGTCCCTATGTCCAAGGGCTTTTAGAGGCCACCATGAGAAATCATCTCTTGGTCCCAGAGGATTGGAAAACCACCATACGTATGCTCTTAACTCCAGCACAGTATGTGGTATGGGACAGTGAATACCAGCAGCAGTGTCAGATCCGGGGTCTTCAGTCTGGAGGGCAATACACAGCAGAGCAACTCTATGGATGTGGTCTCTTTGCCCCGGTAGATCAGCAAATTGTTCTACCTGAGGCCACTCTTCGGGTCTCCTCTGAGTGTGCTTTTCGTGCATTGCAAAAAGTCCCACCTACTGGCACTCCCTTGCAGTCCTTTTCCTCCATTCACCAAAAGGCAACTGAGCCCTACCCGGATTTTATTAATCGCCTGCAACAAGCATTAAAGCGCCAAATTGACAACATAGAGGCACAGGCTGAATTAATGCAAAAATTGGCCAAGGAAAATGCAACTGCCGAGTGCCGCCGGGTTATACAGGGTCTCGGAAGGAATCCCAGTCTTTCAGAAATGATTCAGGCATGACAAGATGTTGGGGGGCCTGCTCATCAGGCTGGTTTATTAGCAGCAGCACTTCAGAAAGGCCAAAAGCCCCAAGGAAAGTGTTTCAATTGCGGGAGAACGGGACATTTTCGGGCAGAATGTCGGGACCCGGGGGGTGGGAGGACGCCAGGCAGCTCGCCAAAGTGCAGCATTTAGCAGCTGCACCCTTTTGTGTTGCCAGTCCATGTAAATCTTTGGGGAAGAGACTTACTTTCCCGGCTTGGAGCCACTTTAACTTTTGCTGGCTAACTCCACTGCCCTATCCTTGCACTGGCTCACAGACACCCCAGTATGGGTGGATCAGTGGCCACTGCCACAGGATAAGCTCACTGCTCTGGAAAGTTTAGTGAATGAGCAGTTAGCTGCAGGCCATATTGAGATTTCCTAGGAGGCTGAAGTTGGTTCCTTATTCGCATTTCCTTATTCAATCCTTATTCGTTACTTATTCGCAAATTCATCCAGAAACACCCAGAAACACTGTGGAGATGTGGCAACCTCTGAACCCCCAAATAAGGTCTGGACCATGACATATTATATACCCCCAGATTCACAGAACTCTCCCCTTCAAGAAGATCTATCCTGTTTCCTGGTCCAAGGTACGGTTCTTGGGCCAGCTGCTCCAAAGCGTGGTGCCCCCAGGACGATCACACAGACAGACGCTGGGGCAGGGCCGAACCCCAAAAATAATCTTTGGACCACCCCAAATGACACATCCCCACGCTCTGGGGACTGTCCCCTGCAAGATGACATACAGCACCGCCCGGTCCACACTCCGGTTCTGAAAAGATAACACTCTACTCGGAGTGCTTCCCAGAGGCCTGTATTTCAAAGGAGATTCGAATAAGGAAGTGCCCTCTGCACCCAAAATAAGTTCTGGACCCCCACACCTCATACACTCCCATCTTCAGCGGACTCTCCCCTTCGAGCAGACATATGTTCTGTCCTGGTCCAAATCACAGTTCTTGCGCCAGCTGCTCCCAAGTGGGGTGCCCCCAGGACAATCACCCAGGCAGACACTGGGGCTGGGCTGCACCCCAAAAATAATCTTTGGACCACCCCAAATGACACATCCCCACGCTCTGGGGACTGTCCCCTGCAAGATGACATACAGCACCGCCCGGTCCACACTCTGGTTCTGAAGACACAACCCTCTATTCGGAGTGCTTCCCAGAGGCCTGTATTTCAAAGGAGATTCGAATAAGGAAGTGCCCTCTGCACCCAAAAACAGTTTTGGACCCCCACACCTCATACACCCCCATCTTCAGCGGACTCTCCCCTTCGAGCAGACATATGTTCTGTCCTGGTCCAAGGTACGGTTCTTGCGCCAGCTGGTCCCAACTGGGGTGCCCCCAGGACAATCACATAGGCAGACACTGGGGCTGGGCTGCACCCCAAAAATAATCTTTGGACCACCCCAAATGACACATCCCCACACTGAGGACTGTCCCCTGCAAGATGACATACAGCACTGCCCGGTCCACACTCTGGTTCTGAAGACACAACCCTTTATTCGGAGTGCTTCCCAGAGGCCTGTATTTCAAAGGAGATTTGAATAAGGAAGTGCCCTCTGCACCCAAAAACAGTTTTGGACCCCCACACCTCATACACCCCCATCTTCAGCGGACTCTCCCCTTCGAGCAGACATATGTTCTGTCCTGGTCCAAGGTACGGTTCTTGCGCCAGCTGGTCCCAACTGGGGTGCCCCCAGGACAATCACATAGGCAGACACTGGGGCTGGGCTGCACCCCAAAAATAATCTTTGGACCACCCCAAATGACACATCCCCACACTGAGGACTGTCCCCTGCAAGATGACATACAGCACTGCCCGGTCCACACTCTGGTTCTGAAGACACAACCCTCTATTCGGAGTGCTTCCCAGAGGCCTGTATTTCAAAGGAGATTTGAATAAGGAAGTGCCCTCTGCACCCAAAAACAGTTTTGGACCCCCACACCTCATACACCCCCATCTTCAGCGGACTCTCCCCTTCGAGCAGACATATGTTCTGTCCTGGTCCAAATCACAGTTTTTGCGCCAGCTGCTCCCACGTGGGGTGCCCCAGGACCATAACACAGGCGGACACTGGGACTGGGCTGCCCCCCAAAATAATCTTTGGACCACCCCAAATGACCCATCCCCACACTTTGGGGACTGTCCCCTGCAAGATGACATACAGCACCGCCCGGTCCAAACTCTGGTTCCGAAAACACAACCCACTATTCGGAGTGCTTCCCAGAGGCCTGTATTTCAAAGGAGATTCGAATAAGGAAGTGCCCTCTGCACCCAAAAACAGTTTTGGACCCCCACACCTCATACACCCCCATCTTCAGCGGACTCTCCCCTTCGAGCAGACATATGTTCTGTCCTGGTCCAAATCACGGTTTTTGCGCCAGCTGCTCCCACGTGGGGTGCCCCAGGACCATAACACAGGCGGACACTGGGACTGGGCTGCCCCCCAAAATAATCTTTGGACCACCCCAAATGACCCATCCCCACACTTTGGGGACTGTCCCCTGCAAGATGACATACAGCACTGCCCGGTCCACACTCTGGTTCTGAAGACACAACCCTCTATTCGGAGTGCTTCCCAGAGGCCTGTATTTCAAAGGAGATTCGAATAAGGAAGTGCCCTCTGCACCCAAAATAAGTTCTGGACCCCACACCTCATACACTCCCATCTTCAGCGGACTCTCCCCTTTGAGCAGACATATGTTCTGTCCTGGTCCAAATCACGGTTCTTGCGCCAGCTGCTCCCAAGTGGGGTGCCCCCAGGACAATCAGACAGGCAGACACTGGGGCTGGGCTGCACCCCAAAAATAATCTTTGGACCACCCCAAATGACACATCCCCACGCTCTGGGGACTGTCCCCTGCAAGATGACATACAGCACCGCCCGGTCCAAACTCTGGTTCTGAAGACACAACCCTCTATTCGGAGTGCTTCCCAGAGGCCTGTATTTCAAAGGAGATTCGAATAAGGAAGTGCCCTCTGCACCCAAAAACAGTTTTGGACCCCCACACCTCATACACCCCCATCTTCAGCGGACTCTCCCCTTCGAGCAGACATATGTTCTGTCCTGGTCCAAATCACGGTTCTTGTGCCAGCTGCTCCCAAGTGTGATGCCCCCAGGACTATCACACAGGCGGACACTGGGGCTGGGCTGCACCCCAAAAATAATCTTTGGACCACCCCAAATGACACATCCCCACACTCTGAGGACTGTCCCCTGCAAGATGACATACAGCACCACCCGGTCCACACTCTGGTTCTGAAGACACAACCCTCTATTCGGAGTGCTTCCCAGAGGCCTGTATTTCAAAGGAGATTCGAATAAGGAAGTGCCCTCTGCACCCAAAAACAGTTTTGGACCCCCACACCTCAACACCCCCATCTTCAGCGGACTCTCCCCTATGAGCAGACATATGTTCTGTCCTGGATCAAAGTATGGTTCTTGTGCCAGGCTCTCCGAAGTGGGGTGCCCCCAGGACAATCACATAGGCAGACACTGGGGCTGGATATTCCCAGGCCCCACCTGGAGGCTGGCAACCCTAGTGAGGCAACCTCAAAAACGTTTAAAAGGTAAAGTAAATAACTTTGTAACTGGCAGGTGGTTTCACACAGAACAATACCTCATACACCCCCATCTTCAGCTTCTATTCGGAGCGCTCTCCCTGAGGCCTATACTTAAAAGGAGATTTGAGCAATAATAAACTGAGATTACAGAATTCGAATTTGTTCACAAGGATGGATCCCTCAGGGCTTGATGGATTCTTATCTCAACAGATAGGCTGATGTCCCATACCCATGTTTCAATCAAGCTACTTAGAGAGGACATTGCAGCTTTGCATTCTGACGTATTTCCTCTAAACTGTCCTTCCATCCTTTTATTTGGATATAACAACTCAAGGATTTCCATTCAAATTCAGTCTGAACAGGCGAGCTTTGACAATTGAAAGCTCAGATTCCCAAAACCAAACTAATCTCCACATCTTATACACCCCCATCTTCAGCGGACTCTCCCCTTCAAGGGGACATATGCTCTGTCATGGTCCAAAGCATGGTTTTGAGGTTGCCTCCGTAATGTATCAAAAGCCCCGAGTAGAAAATGGGTTGATGCCCAGAATATTGTGCAAGATCCATATCTAAATGTTCTGTCATATGGTCTAAATAGTATATTAACATTCATGTCACCTGGTCCCTGGTGGCCCACATGGCCTTGAATCTCACAGTACAGTTAATTGGAAGCAAAGTATGGATCGCAAAATAACAAGTTGTAGAAAATTTGAGCTGCAGCCTTGTTTAATATCGTTTGGTTAAAGTGTCCCTGGAAATGTGAGGGTTCCATCCTGGGCTGAGCGAGGGAATGTCAGTGTTCATGATAGACGCACAGCAACAATGTGGTTGGGAAGTGGATGTTTCTTCAGAAAATTGCTGAAGACAACTTCTGTGGCCTCGACGTTGCCATGGCCTGATCTTTGAGTTATTTACTATACCTTTTAAACGTTTTTGAGGTTGCCTCACTAGGGTTGCCAGCCTCCAGGTGGGGCCTGGGAATATCCAGCCCCAGTGTCTGCCTATGTGATTGTCCTGGGGGCACCCCACTTCGGAGAAGCTGGCGCAAGAACCGCACTTTGGACCAGGACAGAACATATGTCTGCTTGAAGGGGAGAGTCCGCTGAAGATGGGGGTGTATGAGGTGTGGGGGTCCAAAACTGTTTTTTGGGTGCAGAGGGCACTTCCTTATTCGAATCTCCTTTGAAATACAGGCCTCTGGGAAGCACTCCGAATAGAGGGTCTTCAGAACCGGAGTGTGGACCGGGCGGTGCTGTATGTCATCTTGCAGGGGACAGTCCCCAGAGCGTGGGGATGTGTCATTTGGGGTGGTCCAAAGATTATTTTTGGGGTGCAGCCCAGCCCCAGTGTCTGCCTATGTGATTGTCCTGGGGGCACCCCAGTTGGGACCAGCTGGCGCAAGAACCGCACTTTGGACCAGGACAGAACATATGTCTGCTCAAAGGGGAGAGTCCGCTGAAGATGGGGGTGTATGAGGTGTGGGGGTCCAAAACTGTTTTTGGGTGCAGAGGGCACTTCCTTATTCAGAGTTTGGACCGGGCGGTGCTGTATGTCATCTTGCAGGGGACAGTCCCCAGAGCGTGGGGATGTGTCATTTGGGGTGGTCCAAAGATTATTTTTGGGGTGCAGCCCAGCCCCAGTGTCTGCCTGTGTGATTGTCCTGGGGGCACCCCACTTGGGAGCAGCTGGCGGAAGAACTGTGATTTGGACCAGGACAGAACATATGTCTGCTCAAAGGGGAGAGTCCGCTGAAGATGGGAGTGTATGAGGTGTGGGGGTCCAGAACTTATATTGGGTGCAGAGGGCACTTCCTTATTCGAATCTCCTTTGAAATACAGGCCTCTGGGAAGCACTCCGAATAGAGGGTTGTGTCTTCAGAACCAGAGTGTGGACCGGGCAGTGCTGTATGTCATCTTGCAGGGGACAGTCCTCAGAGTGTGGGGATGGGTCATTTGGGGTGGTCCAAAGATTATTTTTGGGGTGCAGCCCAGCCCCAGTGTCCGCCTGTGTGATAGTCCTGGGGGCATCACACTTGGGAGCAGCTGGCACAAGAACTGTGATTTGGATCAGGACAGAACATATGTCTGCTCATAGGGGAGAGTCCGCTGAAGATGGGGGTGTATGAGGTGTGGGGGTCCAAAACTGTTTTTGGGTGCAGAGGGCACTTCCTTATTCAAATCTCCTTTGAAATACAGGCCTCTGGGAAGCACTCCAAATAGTGGGTTGTGTCTTCAGAACCAGAGTGTGGACCGGGCTGTGCTGTATGTCATCTTGCAGGGGACAGTCCTCAGAGTGTGGGGATGTGTCATTTGGGGTGGTCCAAAGATTATTTTTGGGGTGCAGCCCAGCCCCAGTGTCTGCCTGTGTGATAGTCCTGGGGGCATCACACTTGGGAGCAGCTGGCACAAGAACTGTGATTTGGACCAGGACAGAACATATGTCTGCTCGAAGGGGAGAGTCCGCTGAAGATGGGGGTGTATGAGGTGTGGGGGTCCAAAACTGTTTTTGGGTGCAGAGGGCACTTCCTTATTCGAATCTCCTTTGAAATACAGGCCTCTGGGAAGCACTCCGAATAGAGGGTTGTGTCTTCAGAACCAGAGTTTGGACCGGGCGGTGCTGTATGTCATCTTGCAGGGGACAGTCCCCAGAGCGTGGGGATGTGTCATTTGGGGTGGTCCAAAGATTATTTTTGGGGTGCAGCCCAGCCCCAGTGTCTGCCTGTGTGATTGTCCTGGCGCACCCCACTTGGGAGCAGCTGGCGCAAGAACTGTGATTTGGACCAGGACAGAACATATGTCTGCTCGAAGGGGAGAGTCCGCTGAAGATGGGAGTGTATGAGGTGTGGGGGTCCAGAACTTATTTTGGGTGCAGAGGGCACTTCCTTATTCGAATCTCCTTTGAAATACAGGCCTCTGGGAAGCACTCCGAGTAGAGTGTTATCTTTTCAGAACCGCAGTGTGGACCGGGCGGTGCTGTATGTCATCTTGCAGGGGACAGTCCCCAGAGCGTGGGGATGTGTCATTTGGGGTGGTCCAAAGATTATTTTTGGGGTTCGGCCCTGCCCCAGCGTCTGTCTGTGTGATTGTCCTGGGGGCACCACGCTTTGGAGCAGCTGGCCCAAGAACCGTACCTTGGACCAGGAAACAGGATAGATCTTCTTGAAGGGGAGAGTTCTGTGAATCTGGGGGTATATAATATGTCATGGTCCACACCTTATTTGGGGGTTCAGAGGTTGCCACATCTCCACAGTGTTTCTGGGTGTTTCTGGATGAATTTGCGAATAAGTAACGAATAAGGATTGAATAAGGAAATGCGAATAAGGAACCAACTTCAGCCTCCTAGATTTCCTCTAGTCCTTGGAACACCCCTGTTTTTGTCATAAAAAAGAAAAGTGGTAAAAGGCGACTTCTGCATGATCTGAGAGCAGTGAACGCCTGCATTCAGCCCATGGGCTCCCTGCAATGTGGCACGCCCAACCCAAATTTAATTCCAGCTGATTTCCAACTGTTTATTATTGATTTGAAAGATTGCTTCTTTACCATTCCCCTGCATCCACCAGACCAGCAGTGCTTTGCACTCACAGTCCCAGTGTTAAATGACGCTTTTAGTGGACTGTCCTTCCTCAAGGCATGCTAAATTCACCTACTCTTTTGTCAGCATTTTGTTGACACAGCCCTCAAATCCTTTCGTCTGGCTCATCCCTTGGTTCCCCAGCTCACTTTTCCAAGCCCCTAGCCTTGGTATCTCTGCTCTGTTCACAGGGCAGGCAGCACGTCTTAGAACGTGCTGGACAAGATTTGGTAAAAATAGTTGTTGTTTTTTCTAAGCAAGATTTTGAAACTTCTTCTGTCATATCTCCTAATCTCATTTCTGACTCACTGTATGTAGTGAAGCTGCTTACTTCTCTTCTAGGAGCTCACCTGGCTCTGCGCATAGACTCTAATCTGTTTAGCTTGTTTCTCACTTTGCAAAAGCTGTTAGCTAGCCGCATTCAGAAGTTTTTTGTTGCCCACTTTAGAAGTCACAGTCCCCTTCCAGGGTCTCTCACTGAGGGCAATTCTCAAGCTGATGCTGCTGTACACTTGCTTTTCTATGATTCCTCTGAAAATCACCTGGTTTGTCCTCAGAATGTTTGTGCTCTGACAGCCAATTTTAAACTTTTTCTCTCTCTGAAGCACAGCGCATTGTTTCTGCATGTCCCAGCTGTGCAGGATGCCTGAGGCCATGGGCCCTGTGATTTCTGGCAAATGGAAGTCACACAGGTCCCTGAATTCTCCCTTTGGAAGTATTTACATGTTTCTATTGACACCTATTGTTACCCATGCAACCCCTCCGAGGGGTGAAATGGCAAATTGCTCTGGCTGACTTTGTGGGGGAAACTGCTTATCATCTCCCCCCTCCTCACTTTTCTCTGATGCAATCTGTACCCTGTAGCCTGATCTAAACAAATAAAAACAGGGGAATTTTCCCCTCTTTACCAACAGGCCGTGGCCTGAGTTTTATTCACTGTTAATCAGCTTAATGTTACCTCTGGAGCTGATCATGGCCCAAATACTGCTTTTGACCGACATTTTCGGTCTGGTCCACCTTTGCCCCATCCTCTGGCTGGGTCTGGTCCCTTTGCTAACCTGGGGGAGAGGGTATTCTGTTTTGTCTCCAACAGGTCCACTGTGGGTTCCTGCAAAGTGTGTTCGCCCCAGTCATGGCATGGCGCAGCATCAACAGCTCCAACCCCCTGCCCGAGGTGACGAATATCAGCCTGTCAGAAGCGCAGCGCCTATTCCAGTCCTGGCAGACCTGGCAGAGGGCACCTCCAATAACCTGGGGAGCTGTCAAGCAGACCACCAACAGAGCACAGCGCCTCCTGACGGAGCAGGGAAAGGAACAGACCCCAGAGAATCTTTTTGCTGCAATTTGTGCGGTTATAACTGCAAATTCTACTCTCACCATTCTGTTTTGCCTTTGCTTGCTATCCCTCCCGCTGGGGGGAGCTGTGAGCCTGCTGCCAACGAACCCCTTTTCTAGGTCACACAAAAATCTGTGGGAGGGTTTGGCAAGGAGTGCTAATTTAAGTTCTTTCTGTTTGAAGAATGGCCGGTCAGCCCAAGGTCTGTTGACCAGCTGTGCCATTCCTGTCTGTACCCCTCTGGAGGTTTTAAAGAACCTTTCAGCCCTACCCCATGCCACTTATACCGGGTGTTTTCTGGCAGACACCTCAAACTGTGCTTTCGGGTCCACTTCCCACCAGTGGGGACCACAGTCTTCTTGGGTCCCAGCTGGTGGACTTGAACTCGCTACCCCTCGTGTGATTTCCCCAAATGGAACCATGTGTCTTCATGTCTCATCTGGTGACGCCTGTCGAGGCAAGCCAGAGTGTGTGGATTTGGGAAAAAACTATTCTGTCTGGGACCTTAACTGTGCAGCCAAGCTGGGATTCGGGAGGGACACTAGTCAACACAAGCACAGTTATACCATGCTCCCCGAAGGGTGGTTTTTCACCTGTGGATGGAAAACCTTCAACTACATCCCCGCAAATCTTCCAAGAACCTCTTGTTGCATCAGCCGCCTGGTTGTAGCCTTGCCTTCCCATGAGCAGCTTAATGGCACCTACCCTGTGCCTCCTAGCAGCCGGTGGTGATGGGAAGCCGCCCCCCTCAACGAACAGTGTAACCCTTCCATTGGGCTGTTAAGCCAAGCCGAATATGTGGCCTTGGCCGTCTCTCTTGTAGGGATGCCTGCTTTAACTGTTATTAACCACCGTGCCCTTACTGCCGTAGCCTGCAACCTTGCCAAGACCATCAATGCTACCTCTCGGGCTCTGGCACTGTTAAATAAGGAACAAGCCGTGCTGCGCCAGGCCACGTTGCAGAACCGTGCAGCAATTGACTATTTGCTCTTGTTACACCATCATGGTTGTGAGGAACTGGACGGTATGTGTTGCTTCAATCTCACTGACAACTCCAAGGCGGTCCATCGTCAAATCCAGAATCTGCATGCCCTGGCAGAGTCCATCAAACAAGATATCCTGCCTGCCTGGTGGGCAGTTCTCTGGAGCTGGATCCCCACTGGGTGGTTGGGCCAGATTATTCAATATTGTGTGTTGTTTGCTGTATTGGGAATTGTATTTTGCTGTGGTTTACAATGTCTCTCTAGCCTGTGTCAACTTTGCCGCTTAGCTACCCCAAAGAACTTCGCCTACCCCATGATAACTTTCGGCGACCCACAGACCAGGTTCTGGACAGATCTCTTTGACGACACATCGAATGAGAGATCTGATACAGAGACCTGGGCTGGACACCCCCCCTTGCATTAAAAAACAAAAAAGAGTGGGATGTAGGGAAGATCTGAGGCTGGTATGCTAGCCGGGTCAAAAGTCCATGCTTCTCCCCCCTTTCCTGCTACACAATGAACAATGGCAAATCCCTTTGGCTACTGGCAAATCCCTTTGGCAAATAACAGACTATCTCCTCATGTTAAAATCCTTATAATGATTCTCTTACTGTACTGTGTACTGAATGCTGATGTAGCTGTCTGTAAGTGTGTTGCAAGAATGTCATCAGGCTTGAAATAAACCACCACTGCTCATGTTGGGCAGACTTGGGTTGTTCTCCTTCCAACTCACTTGTCTCGTGTGCAAGTCCTTCACTATGGATAGTCTGAATATAGATGGGCCCAATCTGAGACTTCCTGAGATGGCATATGGGCTCTCTTGACAGAGTCTTCTGATAGGCTCTGGTTTGGGGGCTTCTGTCCGGGACCTTCAAAGGACTCAGAGCCTGTTCACAGACTATGGAAAACTCTGTAGAAGTTCTGTCCCACTGCAATGACAGCCCAGGGCCCATCATGTTTGGCATGGCACTGTGCCAGGGACCTTAGAGAGCAGCTGATCAGGAGCTCATCTTGCATGTGACCCAGGGAGTTCAAACAAGGTCTGTTTTCAGCAAAGTGCCCCATATGCCCAATGTGTGTGAACTGGCAAAATCCAGTTGGAACGTGCATTGGAAGTGGGTTGAAAGTGGATTATTTAGTGTGTGTGAACGCCGCCTATCAGAACGAAGGCTTCACTCTTCTGCCCATTGTCCACAATCATTTTTCTTTTCTTACCAACACCACTAAGTGTACATTAATGGATGCGGGGGGAGGAAGACAAATGTTATGGGGAGTTTTGTTTATTAAAGTGACACCTGATCTTTCTTCCTTTTATGGAATTTAAGAAGCAAACAAGGATTACCCAGGAGGTCACTCCTCCAGGCACTGATCCAGACAGCTTCAGCAAGATCAAAGGATCATGCACCCTTGTTTCAACCGTTCCCCAACCTTCTGTCTTCATTTTAGAGCCAAAAAAGGTTCCAGGAAAGGATGGATGGCTTGTTAAAATAGAATGAAGATACAGATAATTGCCATGAAGGGTTAAAGTCTTGAAAGGATAAATAATGCTTCTTGATGGCAACAATGAAAGCTCCCTTTCCCCATGGGCAAATGAGATGGATTTCAGGATGCAGCAAAAATGAACGGAAGGAACTGTGAGTGATGAACATGCACAATACTCCTTATAACATTCAAAAATAAAAAAGGGGATTCCTACGACATTCATTCCACTTTGGAAACAAGACCAGGTAATTTGCAGCATTTGAATCTGCAGAGACAATTTTTTTTCAGAAACATCCCCAGAGCACCTACCAGAAAATGACTTAGCAAAGTATGACCACAAGATCAAATGTACTGAATGAAAATGTAGACATACCTAGGCTCGACACAGACAAGGGAGAGTCTTAGGAAGGAGGGGGATGAAATCTTGCAGTACAAACTGCTGGTGAAAAGAAGATCTTAGATGCTAAGATGCCAACAATTATATCAAGAAGCAGAGAGATCAGACTACTCACAGGACACAGGGTGAGTAACATTTAAAAAACCAAAGAACACTGAAATGAGAGTAGAAGCCAGCATATTCCATGGAGGAATGCATTACTGGCAAACGTCAGTACAAAGCTGAAACCTAGGACAGCAACCTTTTTGAGATAATGGCTGTAAGAGCTGTACACTGTTAAGTGAAGCTTATTGTGTTGCACAAGCTGCTCTCTTGTGGCACCATATACAAAGCCTGCAGAAGAAAATAGTACAAGAAAAGTGTAGCAGGTACTGAGGCCTCAAATATAAGGAGGGAGGAAAGAGAGAGGGGCGGAAGAGAGAGAGTTATTGAGTCCCAATCATTGACTGTACAGTGACCCCTGAGTACCTCTTGATGCTATAAATTAGGGGGCTGGAGCTGGGCTGGCCCTTGGTAATGGCCTCTTAGGCCACCCACCCCTCCACCAGGCGTCATTGAGTCTCTAGAGCTGCTAAGTGATAGAGGCTGAAGGGGATTGTTAGGGTATGGGCTTTGAGATCATGTTTTCATGCTTCACTAATGTGAACGATTGGAGAAACTGCCTCAAGACACAGCAGCTGGGGCAAAACTGGCCTGAGTTCTCTTTGAACTAAACTTTGAGATATGTACTTGGGTGCGGTGGTATTGTTTTTCTTCCTGTAGCTACAGAATAATGAGACTAGTCTTGCAGGAGCTTTTAAGCAACTACTAAGCCCCTCGGTAGAAACCTAGATTTTCATTTCATCTGTGCCTGGATCACAGTGGCTATAAATAATACTTCTGACGGTGGCGAACCATAACTCTTTGCAGCCTCTGGGAGGAGAACCTGTGAGCATGTGTGATGTATAGTTGACAGGAACATGAATCCATGACACCTCTCTTTCCAGTCTCTCTTTTCTCTATCTTCCTATGAATCATATCTCCTTATTCTACCCGGCAATAAATATTGAAAGGAAATAAAGCAAGCATTACACAATCCAAGCAGTGAAAATTTCTCTTCTATGGGCATTCTGGTCAAGAGGAAGCAAGATGAAGCCATCCTGTGCCATTGGATTTTGTTCTCTTTGGGCAGGGAGGTTAGATGCAAACATCTAGCCCTATGATAAATTCCACTCGATCTCACATACTATGATGTGACATAAGCCAAAACTCTGCACTGGAAGCCATGAAGGCTGTTGAATAACTTTCTGGAAAACCCATCACTGTCAGCAAGGCAGTTTACAATGGTCCATCAAGTCATGTGGCAGGGAGGTCTCTGGTGTTTCCTTTACCATGGAAACGCTAAGGATTTTGCTACCTAAATAGACTGGGTGCATTCAGATGGGCAGCTAATCCTGCCATTGGCCTGGCTCTAATTTGATCCCGATCTTTTTTAACCAGTGTTGCATGACCAAACAGCTTCCCTGTGAATTGCCTTACTGCATGTGGACTCCATGGTGGATTGTCTAGGTGGTGTCCACCCAAAGGAGCTGCATGGATGGGTTTTGTTTTTTTTAAAAAAAACTGTTTGCACATGCCATGTACTTTTTTTTTGCGCATGTGCGGACTTGGATGGTAAAAGCACCACCAGTGGTATCTTTCTCTAGGTACCATTTCAATTAACAACATTCATAAATTTCACGGGCCATTCAGAAACGTGAAGTTGTCCAGAACATTTGAGTGGAGCTCTGTGGCTGTTGCACATTTATGCACATATCGCTAAGAATTTTTTTTAAAATGGCGGCCGTTTGGGATGGTCTGGAGTCAGACCATGCCGATGGGCTGTTCGCATACTGGAACAATCAAATGGAGGAAAGTCTGGCATTGGCCCAATGGAAAGCTTTAGCCCGGACTTTCACCGCTACCTTTAAAGTATGGCTCCCTGGTGGGGCTCAAGGAGCTGATCATGGAATGGTATCTCTCCCAGATGTTGCTGTCTGGACATTCCCTTTAAACCTGCCAGGCACTTGTGCCTGGGTTGGATCTAAAGACCTGTTTGATCATGACCTCGTACATTCTTATACCCCTTTTGGCTGACCAATCAAAAATACTGAATTTCTTATTTGCCTGTTTAGCTGGGTGTTTATCACTGTGTTTCCTTTCCCTGGTCTCCTGCAGTGACTTTGGGCCGACTTCTGACATTTCTTCCAAAGCACATGTGTACCCCATTCTGTGCCATTACAGTACTGTACTGTACCAAAGCAATGCAGAAGTTCCCAAGATTGCTGGCTGGGCCTTGTGTCCAATTGCTCAGTAATCCAAATGGAACCTATTGTGTAAGGTGCCTGCTGGGCAGAGTACCGCTCTCATACAGACAAACTTTTATACCCCAGCACCTTACAGTTGAAGACAGCTGTGCAGTTAACATATTTGCTTTCCTGAAAATGAGAGGAACAGGAGTCAGAAGACACCTTCATGAAAGTAAACCACTGAGGATCAGAGAGCCAGTTATAATTGACACCCTTGTTTACATAGCTGAGACTATGGTCTTCTGGCTGAAGAAAGGGAAATGTTACAGAAAGCAGATCCACTGACAACTTTAATATGCTCTAGGCATTTGTCTGTCTATGCAACTGTGTAAGAGATCAATATTTAATCTAAGGGACCAGCTAGACACAACCACAGCAGAGATGTCTTTTTAAACCCTGATCTGCCCCAGTCAAGTAGAAAGCACTTGTGTGAGTGAATGTGTGTGTGTAATTCATAGAGCAAACAGGACATGTGGCTCAGAGGTGGAATCCATGGGTCAGGCCACATCCGCCATCCTTATGAGGTCAGCTTGCCAGGCTCCCTGACTGGCCTTCAAAATAATCACAGATTTTGACCACCTTTACCTGAAAAACAAGCAAACAAACTCTATAACCCTGTTGCCAAGCCCAAGCACCTTTTTGTTTTGGTTTAGATCTAGTAGCACCAGCAGTGTGGAAGTTGGATTAAAAGCTAATGCTTTATGCTTTATTTATTTATATTGAACAAGTCCTTAAATAAATAGGAAGTTCCTTAAGTTACCTCTTGCATCCTGCCGTGATCACAAGCACAATAATTAAAGGTGTCCCCCCCACAACAGGAATTAAGAATCATAAAGAAGATAACAATACTGGAAAGTCCACCTTGAACAAGGAGATATCTTGGATAGACAGAGCAGGGTTGGGCAGATGGGCAGAGTTTTGTGCATTATCATTTTTTGGAGGGCAATGACTACAGCAGACTCCAGACATGGAATTACTTCAGTGGCAGGTAACAAAGGTGGCGAGAGGTCTGGAAAATAAGTCCTAGGGGGGATGGGTAAAAGAACTGGGCATGTGTAGCTTGGAGAAGAGAAGACTCAGCAGGGATATAGTTGCACTCTTCAGGTACCTGAAGGGTTGACAGTGTCACCAGTGCTCCCTCTAAGCTGTGGAGCCTTGTGAGCAAAAATTCTGCTGTGAGCTAGCTCACACAAGAGAACACTGGAAGGGACCACACTTTTAGTTATTCATTAAAAATGTGTTTGATATATTTTGAGCACACATTTCAAAATTACACACACAAAGGGATGTAGGCCCTGTCTTCAAGTTCACAACTTATCTTAAAGACTAGTTACAAAAGGACAAGAGACAAAGCCAAGAATGGCAGTCACAAAAACCAAAAGGAGTCTTGCGGCGCCAAAAAAAATGCACAGATTTATTGTGGCATAAAACTAAAGTGGGCATAGAGGAAAAACCAAATTGCAAAGGGTGTTGCCCAAAAGCAACAGAATGCAGTTGGACATTGTTGTGCATGGCTTAGTTGCATTTAAGTTGAGAAATATGACCTTTCACAACAATAATAATGGACAGTAACACAGCTTCAAAAGACATGTCAAGCTGATTTCACTCCTGTGCTATGTGGTGTGCTAGGAATTCCTTGTGTTAACTGAGGCCTAATAGGATAATATTAAGCTTCCTGATGAATTCTAATTCAGCAGTTTCACAATGGAATCCATGTTGGAAGTGTCTTAGTTGGAGAATGGTGGCTTTCAAGCTGGAAGCAGAGTGTCCTGGTATCAGGTTCTCAACTCCCACCATCACGTACCAAGCCCAGTCTCAGATAGGGTTGTGAAGTCTGGGGAGGGGGGGCTTGAGGATTTAATTCAGTAGGGTGTGATTCCATAAAATCCATTTCCAAAGCTGCCATTTTCTCCAGGGGGACTGATCTTTGTTGTCTTGAGATAAATTGTAATTACAGGAGATCTCCAGGTCCCATGTGGAGGTTGGCAACCCTAGCTTCAGATGAAGAGCCATCCCTTGGGCCTCAGACAGAGAGGGGCTCTACTCTCCTCTGTGCTGGGAGCCCAGGCTGGTCTGTCCTCCTTGGCTTCCAATCTCAGGCTTTTAAAGGATTCAACCATGGCTGGGGCATGCCCAGCGTCCTCCCTTTACCCAGAATCCCCACAGAGGCATGGCCAAGCTCACAAGGGTCCAGTAGCAGAGCTGATTATCAAATGGATGGAAGGTGAGACACCTGCTAATCATTGATGTGCTGGGTAGTGTGTGGATCTTGATGGAGCACATCTGTATCCCCACTGTGCCTGGTGGTCACTGGCCTTTGGGCCACAGGGGGTGGGTTGGGCATGGTTTAGCATCACCAGCACCCCACCACCACCACACGTAGACTGAAATTTTCTCCCACTGGTTTCATAGTGAGGTCATTAGATATGTGTTCATTTATGCCCACTTCATACATCTAGCCCACAAAAAGTTTGTGCAAATCTTTAAGGCTTTATGTTTTTAAGGGCAAGAAATTATAGGGGAAGAGTAAAAGTGTGAGGTCAGTTAGAAAATGGCAGAGTGAAGAAGCAAGTTTATATTGGGCATTTAAATACCCATGTGCGCATAATAAATATGCACACATATACAAAGGGCACATTTAAAAAATGTTAATAAAGGGACACTGTGACCTTTCCAAACACTCAGTTGCCTATTCTTCCTCATTTGCAATCTGTTAATTTTGCTATTTCAGCAAAATTTTATGCAGCTGTTCATTTATATAAAGAAGATTGCCTTTACGACCAAGTTAAGAAATTTTAACTCATTTTGCCTTCACTAGGTGAGTTAAGCACATGCTTAAAAATGTCTCACTGTTGTAACTTAACATTTCCTAATGTTAGCTACCCAACATTAATAAACTATTAGTATCCATTTCTTAATAATTATGAAACAGAATGCATATTAAATACTTTCACTTGTGCCTTCTTTCAGACTTCTGCACCTTCATTTTGTGCTAGCTATTAATTTGGCTCCTTTCAGCAACATTTTACACAACTATCCAGATATAACTACAGGGGGTATGAACTTGGTAGGAGTCCATATTGTTTTTACTATGTTAGGAGATCATAGTTAACAGATGAATATTATTTTTCCCCGGATGCCATTGAGTGTGCTTCAAATTGTAATGCAATATGGTGGATTGCAGGGGCGTAGAGATTTGGAAATCCAGGGGGGGGGACGGGGGCTCCTTAGTGCGCATGCAAAGCACACGTGCTCGCTGGGATGATGTGCTCTCCCCCCCTCCGGTAAACTGCCCCGCCTCCCTGGGCCCTTCCAAGGCCCGCCAGCCGCTGCTGCCGGTGCCTCTTCCCCCCCCCCCCCTCACCACCCCTTCCCTCTCCCTCTCCAGCAGTGGCTGCCGGGCCTCGGAAGGACCTGGGGAGGCACGGCGGCAGGCACTCTGTTTTCCTGGGGGTGGCTGAGCCCCCCCCCGGGAAATTTCGGGGGTGGCTCGAGCCCTCGAGCCCCCCCATACTCTATGCCTATGGTGGATTGCACACCTATGTAATTCTTCAAAGGAACACTGACCATGTGACAGTTGTCTCCTAGTAATACTCATGAAGATGACATACCTGTTGTGCTTTTCAAAATCTTCCCCAAAGGAACTCAGTTTGTTCCTCCAAACCCTTCAGTCACGTCATCACTTAAGCTTCCCTCTTGATGTTCTCTTCCCTCTTGACAATTCAGCTCTTCCTAGGTTACCTTTCACCATTCATTACTAGGATTGTTTCCTTTGCTCTGCCAATTTCATCTCCATTACTAAAGAGCCATTGTGACTACCAGAAACTACAGCCCGGGACTAAAAGTTCCTAGGTCATCTCCTGGACTTGGGCAGAAATTGTATTCAGGTTCAGCTCATTTTGTTCAAATTCTTTAATATTATCCTATTACAGCTTCACAGTTGTTACTGAATTCGGAAGAAGAAGAGTTGGTTCCACTTTTTTCTACCCTAAGGAATCTCAAAGCAGCTTACAATCATCTTCTCTTCCTCTCCCTACAACTGGCCCCTTGTGAGGTAGGTGGAGCTGAGAGAGTTCTAAGAGAACTGTGACTGGCCCAAGTCACCCAGCAGACCTCTTGTGGAGGAGCAGGGGATCAAACTTGGTTCTCCATATTCAAATCTGCTGCTCTTACCACTATACCACGCTGGCTCAGGTGATATTAACCTTCCTTAACCTTTTTTGTTGAAATGAAATGTTCAAGGATTGTAACCTTCATCTAAGGTCTCCTCCCTCCCAAACCAAGAACCAACAGGAAAAACCAACCCCTTTTTACAGGCCATCTTGCACAGTAAGGATATGGTACTGTGTGGAATTCTGGTCACCACACCTCAGAAAGGATATTTTAGCACTGGAAAAAGTGCAGAAAAGGGCAACTAGAATGATAAAAGGGTTAGAACACTTTCCCTATGAAGAAAGGTTGAAGTGCTTGGGGCTCTTTAGCTTGGAGAAATGATGACTGGGGTTTACAAGATTATGCATAGGATAGAGCAGGCAGAGAAAGAAGTACTTTCCCCCCTTTCTCACAATACAAGAGCTCGTGGGCACTCAAGGAAATTGCTGAGCAGTCAGGTTAGAATGGATAAATGAAAGTACTTCTTCACCCAAAGAGTGATTAACACATGGAATTCACTGCCACAGGAGGTGGCGGCGGCTACAAGCATGGATGGCTTCAAGAGGGAATTGGATAAACATATGGAACGGAGGTCCATCAGTGGCTACTAGCCACAAGGTATAGACAGGAACTCTCAGGTTGGGGCAAGTGATGCTCTGTATTCTTGGTGCTTGGAGGGGGCAACAGTGGGAGAGTTTCAAGTGTCCTGGCCCCACTGGTGGACCTCCTGATGGCACCTGGCTTTTTTGGCCATTGTGTGACAGAGTGTTGGACTGGATGGGCCATTGGCCTGATCCAACATTGGCTTCTCTTGTGTCCTTATGGTATTCCCTTTCTATCCTGATGTGGATAGCCCAGACTAGCTGGATCTCACCACATCTCAAAAGCTAAGCAGGGTCAGCTCTGGTCAGTATTTGTAGGGGAAACCACAAAGGAATACTAGAGCTATGATGCAGAGGCAGGCAATGGCAAACCACCTCTGAACATCTCTTGCCTTGAAAACCCCATGGGATCACCATAGGTCAGTATGACTTGATGACAAAATAAATTAAATTAAAAAATTTGCAGTATAGTTGCTGGTGCCTCTCCTCATAAAAACGACCCCAGATTTCAAAAGGATTGGACCAAGGGGTCCAATTCTATAGGCCCTAGAGGAAGGTGCCCCCATTTTCCATTGTTTCCAATGGAAGGGGGAAAGACGTTTAAAGGGATATGGTCCCTTTAAATGCCTTATCCAAGCCATGACACAACTCTGCGCTGCAGCAAGTGAATTCCAAAGGTATTTAAAGAGTCTGCAGTCCCTTTAAATGCCTGAGAGTTCACTCAAAAGTCATCTAAATGGACTGAGCGCCCTTTAAATGCTCTATAACTATGGCTATCTGGCAGCCCTGAAAAATCCCGAGTATTTTCAAGTATTTCAGGGCAGCCATTTTCAGATAGCTGAATCACCAGCCCCTTGGTGATTGGCTGAGAAAATAATAAATACCAATTGGGTGTTGTTTTGTCTCAGTTTACATCGAGTGCACACCTCTAGTCAACTACAGTGGCAAAAAACCAAAAAGTGGTCATCTGCAAACTTTGCTACTTTGCTGTGTTACTTAAGTACTATTCCACAATTGCTTAAGCTTTGTTTTGTTGTGCCTTTGATAAGGAGAATTTGGTTTTACTACCTGCAACTACCTGAACAGACTAAAAGCATCAAAACAAGCACTTTGAAGCTGCACCCACCCATGCTGGCTATTGAATTATTCCCTTTCTTCTTTGGGCTGAGGACTCGGAATGAGTGGCTAGTGTTTAACTCCCTGGTTACAAATGAGGAGATAGATAAGAGATCCATTCCGATTTGGAAACACTGGGTTTAAATGAAAACACTTCACAGTCAGCTCCAGATTTTCTCACGTTCCTTTCCACTCTGTAGACTTGAATCATTATTGTGCAGCAGCTGATACAGATTTATAGATTAGGAGATGCGACAATCAACTGGGAAAGCGCTTCATGCTAAAAATTGGCATAAAACAAGTGTAAAGAAATCCTGTAAAATTTGGTGGAACAGCAAAATGGAGATTTGGGGGGGGGGGGGGAAAGACCTATGGAGACTTTGGGAGATGAAGCAAGGCTCTTACCTCCCTTCCCTACATGCTCAGTTTTAAAAAATAGAAGCTGAAGAAGCAGCAGCACTGGATTTATATCCCGCCCTTCATCTGGAGGCTCAGAGTGGCTTAGAGTCTCTTTTCCCTTCCTCTCCCCACAACAGACACACCTATGAGGTAGGTGGGGCTAAGTGAGCTCTGAGAGAACTGTCCTTGAGAGAACAGCTCTGAGAAAATTGTGACAGGCCGAAGGTCACCCCGCTGGCTACATGTGGAGGTGTGGGGAATCAAACCCAGCTCTCCAGATTAGAGTCTGCTGCTCTTAACCACTATACCACACTGGTTCTATAGTCCTATCCTGACTCCTCCTTTTACATATGATTCAGTCACACCCATGAAGAATCAGGTCCCTACAGATTGCTTTTATTGAAGAACTACTCTGATCACAGATCTCTTACTTGGCCCTGTGCATGCAGGTACAGAGGCACAGAGACACCAAGGCCACTTCCAGCTTACGAGGCCCTTAGCCAAAAAGCAAAATTAAAATGGTCCAGTAGGGATGCACTTAAAAAGTTCAGATCCAGTGCCCCCCCGCCATTGGCCCTGTGTATGCTTACTTGCAGGAGGCTGGAAACCTCAGTCTCTGCTATACAAAGCAGTGGGATGCCTAAAGTGCAGAGAAGAGCATGGAGCAAGGGGAACCTCTGGCCCTTTGGCTTCCTCCCCATGTGGAACGGCAGCCTTTGCACCTTGCAGTGACTGAAAGCAAGTCCTTACCACTCTCCGAAGGTGCCGGCTTGGGGTGGGATTGGGATGCATGAACTCCTGTGGGTTCAGCTCACATACAAATTTCCCATTGTGAATATCCCACAGATAATCTGCTGATTGATGAGCTGTTCTCCTGAGTTTGCAGGTTGGCTGCACATCTAACCCAATGACATGCACATGCAGGCAATCAGTTGTTGCACATTCTCTCTGTGTCACACATGTTTTTTTCTAGAAAGGAGCATTTCACAGCTCAATTTCTGCAGTGCAAAGCTCCCCCCGAATGTCTTCCCTCATTTCTTCACCACCACCCCTGTGCTGCTGCGCATCACTATGAAGGATTTCAGACAGCCTATCTATTCAATTTCAGGAACTGGTTACTAACGGGGCGGGGGGGGGGGGTGGTTCTGTCATTTCAGACAGAACCATTTCAGTAACAGGCTGTTAACGGAATATATTTACCTGTTCATACAGTGCCTGTTGTCTCTCATTTGGGAAGCGTGCCTGAGGTGCTGTTGATGAAAACTGCTTTCCTCAGGTCTTCAATCCCTTCTTCCAGATCTGAATCGCTACAGTGGGCTGTGTAAAATGCCCTTTTCCTTCTGGCGCGCAAGCTCTCCTCTTTTTAAAAGTGCTCTACTGGGAGCGCTATGATGCTGAAACAGGATGTCAAATCAGTGTCATAGTGCTCCCAATAGAACTTTTTTCAACCAAAAAACCTATCCGGGAGATCATGTGCACGGAGGAAAATGGCGGGAAAAGAAAGTGGCAGTTTGAAATGGCCACAGCGCTTCAGAGATGGCTCCTTACTGGAAGGGAAATGCTGTGTGAAACAGCCGTCCCTATTCCAGTTTCCTCCATGATGGGCCAACAATGAAAACCATGTGGTTTTAAAAGGTAATTGTGAAATTGACCTATGTCATGAGGAAAGTGGCAAAAAAGCTACTGCGGAGACTCCAACCAAGTCATATGGATTTTGTGGTGTTCGCTGCTCAGCCAATGTAATCCCAGGATCAGTTCACCATAATCACACTCCATTGAAGATGCTAAGTTCACCTGATGGATTCATTTGTGGTGAAGTCTGCAACATCCCTAGGTTGGCACTGGACAAGATTATGGAGGAAGCCCATTATCCTTTGCCCTCTGCCTTCTCCCTGTGTGTGAACACAAATCAAAGCATTTCCCTGATCCTTCACCTGATACCTGAACTGGCAATGAGTGAATACAGAACGATAGCCCTCCCCAAGCCCATCAGCCAGCAGTGTAATTGGGGGGAAAACCCCACTGTGCACGGAAACGCCAACTTCAAAGGTAAATCCTTTTGGGGCAGACACTGTTGCTAGTTAACGGGAAATGTCAAGTGCTTTTGAAGTCCTTTTTCTGGTTTCAGATTTAGATTAGGGCTATGTGCTTAATATTGTATTCCACATAATTTACTTAGCACTCCTTTAATGCTCTTGTTTACAGCTTTATATGTGTACCTATTTATAAGAAACTTTTTATTAATCTTTTGTGTTGATGTTTGTTTTTATCTTACCTGGAAAACTAATAAAATGTTCTTATCTTGTCTATTCTATCACGAATGATGCTATGAGGTGTAAACATGGGTTTCAGATTCTAGGTGATCACTGTGCTTGCCAGTCATTTAGCTGCTGAATCACTCTCTCCCCAGACTTGCTCTATCCTCCCCCTCACTACCCTAGGGAAACGGACATTTAAGCACTGAGCAGGGAAACAGAAATTCTAACCAGAAGGCAGCTGCAGGCAGGCATCACAGCACCAGTGAAATGACTGGAACTGGCCTTATCAGTTTGATTCTGAAAACAGGAGGTAATTTCATTCAGATTAACACTGTGTAGTGGCTAGAGGGCCAGACTCAGAACTGGGAAACCCAGGTTTATATCCCCATTCTGCCATGAAGTTCTCTAGGTATCCTTGAGCTGGTCACTTTCTGTCAGCCTAACCGATCTCACAGGGTTATTGGGTGCATTCAGACTGCTCTTGTGAGCCGTGCCAGGCACGAGTACCTGGTGGATTTAAAGTGCACGTCCAGACCTCAACAACTGGGAATTGTGCCGCTTTTGTTAGTAGCCCATCAATCCCCGTCGGGGATCTGTACTTAAAAGATAGTGCTTAAAGTCCAGCCTAAAGCTGGTCGATGGGCCAGTGCTGGACTTTGCACCTTCAGGTCATTCCACCAGCAGCAATCAGCCCGTAGGGATGGTCTCCAGACCATCCTGAATGGCCACCATTTTAAAAAACTTTTAGCAATGCACGCATAACCGTTTAAACATGCGACATCCGCAGAGGGTGAGGCACATATGCACATGAGCATATAAGCACATATGCAGATGTGCACATAAGCACATATGTGCATGTGGAGACAGGATTTTAAAAAAACCAACTGCACGGCTCCTTATGGTGGATGCCGTCTAGACAATCCACCGCAGAGTCACGTGTGGTAAGGTGATTCACAGGGAAGCTGTCTGGTCTCGCAATGCTGGATTAAAAAGATCTAGATCAAATTACAGCTGAGCCAATGGCAGAATTAGCTGCCTGTCTGAACACACCCATTGTAAGGATAAAGTGAAGGAGGGGAGAATAATGTATGCCACTCTGAACTCCTTGGAGGAAGGGAAGGATAAAAATGCACTTGTTGAACAGATGGACAGGTAGTTAACTTTGCAGTGTTAGATATGTTATGTGGCTTGGATTTGTACAAATTACATCCTGAATTCACAACCTTCTTCTCCTGTCCGTGATTTTAGTTACCTGATAGGGGGAAATGTAAGAGAAAGACTCACTAAATCCTGATAATTTATACTGAGCATGTGAACAAGAGAGGGAGGGACAGTCAAATGAAGAAAGTGACCATTGCAAAAAGGGGACTCTTCCTGGCACCCAAGGAAGAGATTGTGGTTCATTCCAGAAATGACAAACAACAGTGAAAGATGGCCAGTTTATTCCAAGTAAAAAAAACGTCCCTCCTGTTTTCCTGGCTGGTTTATAAGGCAGGTGAGGGAGTAGTTTTGTGTATTATGCCAACCGAACTATAAGACAACTTCACTGTTAGCATCCTTCCCAGTAAAAGCAAACTGCTGTCATTGTGTATACCCTACCTGAAATTCCAAGCTGCTGGACCAGTTTATTATTGTGCCAAACTCATCTGTAGATGTCAGGCTTCCAGTGGAGCCTGTGAGTGATTATTCAGCAAGCAGGGGAAATGGGAGTAGTATCAATAATAACGAAATGGCATGGCTGCCTAGAATGGTAAGAGAAACAGCAGAGAAACAGAGGAAGATAAATATTCTGAAAATTCAAACATGCATATTAAGCAGACAAGAAGATTTCAGAATCCTTTTCTCAGTTGTTTTGTACCTGAAGTAAGAACTCATCCATTCAACAATGCACAATTTGGATTCAAGCCATATTGCATAGTTAGGCAGTGATGGGTGGAAATGCACAACATTCTTGTTGAGTGATAGGTGAGATAGTTATACAGACATTGTGCCAAATGTTCTCTGGTTTCAGTTTTGAGATTGAAAATAGCAATTTCAATGGGAAAGAAATATTTTCACCCTAAAAAAAATTGTGCTAATTTCCCTCCCTTTCTTCAGGCATATTTGATGGGACTGTTTTCCATGGCTGCTAAAGTTTTAGCACTATCCCCCTACACACACACACACGTGCACGCACGCTACTATTTCTTTTTCCTTTTTCCCAGATTTGTCACATGGATAATCCCATACAAATAGAGTTCTTATAATGATGATGTCACAAGGTGTACAATCAGATGTGGTGATTTGATAATATCACTGAGGGGGTGGGGAAAGCCAGTGAAGAGTGAGAACAAGAGAGGGCCATGTCAATGAGTACTTCACAACAAGTACTGAAAGATCATTGAGAAGGGACAAGAATATTTTATACTGCTACACTTCTCACAATAACAAAACTTAAAACCAGCAATGAGGACCTATTGCAATTTCTCTTCAATAGCTTCGGAATTAAAGTTTGCATCAAAAAAGAATTAGAGATGGGCGCGAACTGGCTTATAAAAGAAGTTTGTCATGAATTTTGGCTGGTTCGCAGTTTGCGAAGTGATGTTCATGAAAGGGTAACTGGCATGAACATTCCATGAATTTTCATGCTGTTTGTGGTGGTTCATGAATGGCTACATTTCCAGGTAGGCTGTCTCCATTCAGTTAAAATGTTTACAAAACTTCAAAGCAACAAAGGGGGTGGACTTCTCCAGCCTTGAAAACACTAACACAGGCCTCCAAAGCTGAACAGGCACTGCTGGCTGGCAATAACAGAGTTCCTATTCTGCTCTATGGGATCAGAATACTATATACACCCTCAGCTCAGCTGCACACCCTCTCCTCTGTTGGCTGTTGTCAGTTAGACAGAGATAGGGAACTTATTGAAAGGAGAGCACATTTATTCCTGATTGTGAACTCCTCTTCCCTGCTGGGATTTGAGTGTTAAGTGGACTCAGGGCTCTGAGCCTCCCCATCTCTCTGTTCACACAGAGCAGAGGGGCTTAGCTACTGGGTGCCTCAGCTGAGGACCCACATTTATACCCTCCTGATTGTGAACACCTCTCCCCAGGTTGGAACATGTGTTTCTGTTCCTCTGAAAATTAGAAGAATACACCCCGGTTGATGGGTGTGCTCTGGACATGTGTGTTTCAGCCCTTGGGGTGGGGCTGTGAGAGTTTTGGGCATGTGTTGCTTGCTTGTCTGGTATGCCTGCAGAGTAGACAAATAAACCCTGGTTGATGAATTTGCTCTGGACTTGTGTCTTTCAGCACTTGGGGGGGGGGCTGTGAGAGTTGTGGGCACACTTTCCTTGTTTGTGTGTGTGACTGGGGTGCCCACCAAGTTGTCATGGGGTTACTTACTTACTTACTTATTTAAATTTATTAAATTCCCTACCAGAAGGGTTCAGGGTGGCTTACAAAAAAAAAGTATATAAAATCTCAATTTAAAACGAAGGTAAAACAAACCAATAAATATCAATAAATAAAACAGTATTTTGGGGAGCCCCTGTTGAAACTCTGGGGATGTCTGCCTTTCTTTCCTTCAGAACCTGCCTTTGGAGACTTGGGGAGGTCTGCAAGCATAGCTTGCCCTGCTTCCAGTGTCTGGCTGCAAGGGGGGGGGGGTCTGCCCAGGTGAAGTTTCCTTGTGAGTTTGGTGTCACTGGCTTGTTCCTGAGTTGTTCCATAGGCTCCTGTATCTGCAGCTGTCTTTTCCAGAGAGAGCACTGGGGAGACCTTTTTTGGAATTCATTACTGGGACCCTGGAAATGTAATCTGCCCCCAACTTGGAAAGATTGTAGAGTAGTGGGTGGCAGGGTGAGGTTCCCTGTGCACTTGGTGTGTGTAGCTTGCAGGGGGTCTATTCTATACAGTTTCAAACCTGCACCCATTTCTCCCCAAAGCACTTTCCTGGGGGTATCTTCTTTTGGGGACCATAATTCAGACTCCCTAAGCCCATTTTGCACATAATTTGGGGGGCATGTAAAGGAGGATGAGGGGGAGGTCCCTGCAAGTTTGATATCTATAGCTTGCACAGGGTCAGTTCTATGTACTCCTGAACCTCCAGAACCTGTACCTGTCATTTCCCCAGAAAGCCCTTTTGGGGGGCATCTTCTCTGGGGGGCTGTAACTCAGACCCATAAATTAAATCCTCTCCAAATTTGGACAGGTTGAGGAGAGTCTGCCAGAGATCCCCTGTGAGTTTGGTATCTCTACCATGCTGGAGGGATTCAACTGCATCATGAACCTCTCAAAGTGAACCTAAAAGTTCATGGCGGTTTGTGGTCCATGAACTGGGCACAAACCACAAACCGAACCACATTTTCTCAGTTCATGCCCATCCCTAATAACTGATTCATGGGTTACTCATGAGAGACTTGATCATGCACAAAAGCAGAATTTTTATTTTCCTGGAAGTACGCCCCAAGGAATAAAATGGGATTTCTGAGTTGACCTGCTGTCCAAATAGGACATTCCCTTGCGCAGGTCGCTTGGAAAAGCTGTGATTCTAATTCATGGAGCAACGTAATTAAAGTTTATCTCTGAAACATTTATGAATGCAATTTCCACCAACATTCTCTTTCCATTCTTTTCTTCATTGTCAGTTTGTGGATACACACCAACAATTAAGGGCTTGACAGCTCTTAGAATGAAAGCAAAAATGATCTGTCCCCACATCCACTTCCTCTGCTATTATATTCTGAACTTCCTTTGGCTGACTCCATAGTGGCCTTAGTCTTGACCTCTAAGTGGAAGATGCAATTTAGTTGCTTGTGCCAGCCAAGAATACAATGGCTGTCTTCTGGCTATTGAATAGAGTGCCTGCAAGGGATTGTTGTATTAGGGGTGAAATGGGAAACTTTTTACAGAAACTGAGTGCACCACCTCCTAATTCCAGCACCATGGGTAAAAGTTCATTTATTCCTAATCCCTAAAGCATCATCCCAATGTTTAAGGTCAAGTGCAAAGTCAGTCACAATCTGTAGAAATTCACAAGATCTGTAACTGAATAGCTTTCTTGCAGCCAGCTAAATTCACACATGCCATGATCTGGATGGTCTAAACTGGTCTGATCAACAGATCTCAGAAGGTCACCCCTGGTTCATACTTGGGTAGGAGACCACCAAAGAAATCCAGGGTTGCTATGCCAAGGCAGGCAATAGCAAAACTGTTCTGTTTGTCTCTTGCCTTAATAACCCTAGAAGGCCACCATAAATTGGCTGTGACTTGACAGCACTTATATGTAAGTTCACCATATGGCACTGATCTTTGAGTTATAAAGAACTCTTCCACCGAAAGAATAAAACATGTTTCTTACATCTAAATAGGTCCTGTTTTTACTTTGACCAGTCTTAAGATGGTGATGTAAATCAACTTTTTGTGGTCTAAGAGTGCCATCCTAAGCAGAGTTATACCCTTCTAAAGGCCATTGTCTTAAAGGGTGTAACTTTGCCTAGAACAGCATTGTAAGTGACTTAGAACTCTCCCTTGCCCAGTACATCTCAGGTTATACAGGCGAGACACAGAAAGCAATGGTCATTTTCCCTTTGGAAATATAGGCCCCAGAAGATAACTGTCCAGTTTTGTCTGTGGTGAATGGAATAGCTGCAATGTCCGCAGTGTCATAGCTCTACACAGAATACTGGGGGGGGGGGGGGATAAGTGCCAAATCTCACTATGGACAAAGATTCAAGACAAGAACATGAATGCAGCCAAGACATCACCTGTGCCCCATTTCAATGTTCCATCCCTTGTCAGAACTGCTCCAACAGCATGGTGAAAGTCTTATACCTGACTTCCGAGTCTTGTCCTGTCCTGATGATTGCTGGAGAGAAAAAAACTACTACAGCAAAACTCTCTGCAGTGCTGAACTACACTTGTGTTAACCCCCTATTCCCCAAAAGAAACAGTACTGGATATTGCATTAGCTTTGCACTATAGCAATAACTTGTGACTGGATTTTCCTGTCTAGTCAGAAATGATGTCTATTGCACAACATCCAGCAATGTGTGAATGCAATCAGGGCATCAGATACATCCAGGATTTGGTCTCAATCCACTCTTCTTCCCATCCAAATCTCTTCAGGTCTTTGGTTTTTGAAAAGCCAGTTCACATAGGTTTGTCCATGCTTGTTTCTTGTCCCTTGATGATCAACACCCAAATGTGTGAACCGAGTCCACTGAAATGCATTGGTTGTTGAAAGTGTCTTGAGCTGATTTGAAGGAAACGGTTCACTCACATGTGTAAACAATTGCTTGAGATGCAGCAGTCATCAGGCAATGATTGTGCCTGATGACTGCTGCATCTCAAGCAATTGTCCATTTAGTTCCATAGAGAGAACAGCTGTTCCCTTGTGTGGTGAAATGGTCTGTGTCTCTCCTGCAGGCCCTATTCTGCCCTGCCTTCCAAGGTTTTTCTCAACACCTGGAGAGGCTTTCCTTTCTCTCTCCAGCAACCCACTGTCACTACATGACCTTTGTAGGAATTACCCACTGGGAGGATCAGGACTCCCAGCTTCCCTTCAAAACTCTGAGGCCTTGTTTCTGTGTCTCCCACTGCCCAGCTCCTGGTCATCACAGGGACAGTTTACTGCCTTGTGTGTCCCTGGAGGAATAGCCACTTGTCAACTGCCTGCCCCCCCCCCCGCACTCTGTTTAAAATAGCGTGTCCAAGACAATGGAGGGCTATGTGCTACAGAAAACAACTCCCAGCATCAAAAGTTATATATATTCATTAAAAAGAAAATGTTTACAAGCATATATTTAGTGCAGCACTGGACCGAGCAAGAGATCCAAAAGAAATGGGTAAAACACAGATCCTCATTCCCTCTCTATATACATGTTAAAATATAGGACAGGCTCCCTAGCTTATGCAATTGCAGATCACTATAGAGATTCCAATACCTTGAAGATCCCTCCAGCTTAGGGCTGCCAAGTCCCCCGGTTGAGCGGGGGAAACACCGATTTTTAAATCTTTCCCCCGCTTTTCCAAAATTGGCCACCGGGGGGACAAAATGGCTGCCAGCAGGGGAACCTTGGAGCCTGCCCTGCTGGCCTCTTGAACTTCTTAAAAGGGAAATTTCCCCTTTAAGAGCTGATCGAGCAAGACAGCCCCGCCCAGAGATTAAGGAGGGACTAAGCTCTTTCTACTGAAGGGCTTCCGTGCAAGGTTGCTACTGAGTAAACTGCTGGGGTAAGTTGGTGTCTGCGAGCTCTTTTCCTTCTCTGTCTCTCCCCCTCCCCCTCTTTCTTTTTTCTGTCTGTCTGTCCACTGTGGTTTTGTCAAAGGAATAAACTGTCACTTCCAAAGAGGTAAACATCACAAGGAGAGGTTGCCTGTAGAAGGTCTGGGAGTGGGATTGTTTAAAATGTCTTGTCGTGGCTGCTTGGGTCCCCCCAATCCTCATTTCCCTTCTGCAAATAAAAGTTGGGATTTCTCATTTTTATGCCAATTTGCTGTTTCTTTCAACCATGTCCCCCCCCCCCCCTCCAGCAGTAAAAATCTGCATTTTTAAAAGCATTTGTACATCAAGTAACCGGTATTTTAAGTTAGGGATGGATCCAACTAGCTTTTCTGCTGGCGAAAAGGGAAGGACAAAGGTCCTCTTTAGCCACCAAAAAGCCTATGCTGGGGGGGGGGAGAAGTTATGGGACTTACATGGACAACAGCTGGGTGAAACAAGGGCCAGAAATAAAGCCTGGGAATTGGGCAAGAGTAAGTGAAAAAGCTGTCTGTCTGTCTCTCTCTCTCTGTCCCCATCCAGCAGAGGTCTATCAGTGGCTATTATAGCCACAAGGTCTAAATGGAACCCTTTGTCTGGGGCAGTGATGCTCTGAATTCTTGGTGCTTGGGGGGCAACAGTGGGAGGGCTTCTGGAGTTCTGGCCCCGCTGCTGGACCTCCTGAGGGCACCTGGTATTTTTGGCCACTGTTGTGACACAGAGTGTTGTACTGGATGGGCTGTACTGGATGGGCTGATCCACTGTGGCTTCTCTCCTGTTCTTATGATATGAAAATCATATTTAGCACTTGTGTAGCACTTAGGGCTTCATATTCTGCCGAGATGAGGAAGGATTCAGTAGGGCCGTTGCTCAGTGATAGAGCATCTGCTTGACATGCAGGAGGTATCAGCCTCTTCAGCTAAAAAAGGATCAGGTAATAGGTGACATTAAAGATCTCAGCCTGAGACCCTGGAGAGCCACTACCAGTCTGAGTAGTCAATACTGACCTTGATGGACCAATGGCCTGATTCAGGATTAGGAAACTTCATGAGTTCATGTGTCAGCATGTGGAAGCAACATCACAGGATGTGACATCACAAAATGATGTCACTTCCTTTCTCCTGGCTCCACCCCCAAAGTCTCCTGGCTCCACCCCCAAAGTCCCCAGATATTTCCCAAGTTGGACTTGGCAGCCCTACTCCAGCTCTTTAGTTGAGCACATGGTCAATGGCCGCCTGCTCAGTGGGAGAGCCTGTGCTCTCCTGGACTCAGTACCCAAAGAAAAAGAGCTCCTTCCTGCTGCAAGGAGTTTTTATCATATATGTGTCTCCTCCTCCTGACCCTGGTCAGGCCAGGTCAAGGAAGCTTTCCCTGGAGATCTCCAGTATTTTCTTCCTGGAGCTTATCCCTGGAGTCCCTCTAGCATTTCATTCCTCTAAATCTCTGTTCCTTGCCTGAAGAAAGGGAAGAGCTTGGCCCACATATTATCTCTCCTGGTAGATCTATTAGCATTTGTATGGGGGTTGGCTGAAGTATGTCTGGAAAGTATATTGACTTCTCCCCCCTCGTGCCTGCTCTCTGACCAGAGGGGGAAAAAACCCTTCTAAAACACAAAATGGAGGTTTTGCTCCTTTTAAACCTCCCAGGAAAAAAATGCATTTCTTCACACCTTGGATAGACATTGACAGAGGATAGAACTAAGGCGGACTTATGTCACCATGCAGCCCTCCTCCATCAGTGCGTAGGAGATAGCTTGTGCAGTGCTGGTGCATAAAGATGGCACATAGTATAAATGAGTAAATTGGGCTGGTAAACAGATACACAGTTTCAGAAATGGATTTTTGATAGAGAGATATATATGCAAATATGTATTTACACATTACATGACAGTTTTGATACACGAAGCTTCACTTTTTCCTAAAGATCAACAGATGCCTAATGAAAATAAATAAATATGCAGCATCACGCTCTCACAAAGGGGGGGGGGGCAGTGCTTGTCAGCAGATAAAGATCTGCTTGTGGCATTGCAGCAACTGAGTGTTTATTTTTAGTGACTTTCACATCTCCTCAAGTTGTTTTCTCACTCTATTTTTTTTGCTCCCTGGCTTTATGTTTTCCTTTTCTCCCCATCCCCAGTTGCCCAATTTGTGATGTTTCCAGCCGTCGCAAGCAATACCATTTTCTGCAAAGGGCATTATTTATTTAGATGCTGGTTAATGGCACAGTGTTTTAGCTGTCAAGGAACTAGATGTCAAGACAATGCTTCATTTTAATCTGCATGATAAATAATGTTGCACATGATGAGTGTCAAAAAAAGGGAGCAGAGAGATAATTTTTTTAAAAATATGGAAAGCTAAATTATAGCCTGTTCAACAGCTTATCAGACCTACCACAGAAGAAAAGCAGAGCTTTACTGAATGAACAGTCATTTTGCTGCTGCATGAAATGAAGTGGCTTCCAGATATCCTACTCTACAGCATTTCAGCTTAGGGAACCATTTGAGACTTCCTCTGTGCATCAAAACAAAGGATCCCCCAAAATGTCATTGACTAGCAATAGGATCCTCGGGCCAGTGTTTCAAATTGCTGCTCAGGTATGAAGCTCACTGGGATGACCTTGGACCAATCATTCTTGAGCTATTTATGGCCAAAAAGACACAATACGTGCAACGCAAGTCAAGACACTGGTGTCCGCCCCATTTTGTAGCCACAGGTAGGATCAGCATAACTCATCTTGAAGTGTTGTGCTGCTCTACCCAACTGCAAATGCAGCAAGGGGGGATGTCTTTAGGTAGACATGTCATGTAGTTTGGTCCTTAGCCTTCTTCTAGGGGGATGAATGAGAACCATCAAACTCTTGAACTGTAGAAGAAAGTGCTATAGAACCAATCAGATGAAATTCCGCTTCTGTTTTTGACTTGGTTTTGGCTTTCTTCTTGGAAGGTTCACTAGTGCACTTTGTAAAAATGCTATCTGCACTGGGGTGGTGATAAAAATTGTGGGAGCTAGCCACAGCTTTCTAAATGGAAAATGGAAAAAGAAAATATACAGAATAATTCCACTGTCCAAATCTGTGAGATCTAATACCTTTCCATATATATAAAATGGAGGAGAGTGAGAATGATGTAAGCCCCTTTGGGTGTCTGCTGGGGACAAAGGCAGTGTATAAATGAAGTAAAATAATAAAAAAATAAATAATAAAATTAAATCTATGTAGCTCCACATGCTGGTATGAATAAGTGTGTGTAGCCTTATGGTAAAAGCACCACAATGTATACAAACTTTTGATTCTCTAAGTTATAAGCTAAGGCTGCAATGCTATTGTTGTTACACAAAAGCCTGTTACGTTATTGAGTTTTTAGGGGTTGTGATTCTGAAAATAAGAACATAAGATCATAAGAGTAGCCAATGTTGGATCAGGCCAATGGCCCATCCAGTCCAACACTGTCACACAGTGGCCAAAAACACCAGGTGCCATCAGGAGGTCCATCAATGGGGCCAGGACACTAGAAGCCCTCCCACTGTCCCCCCCCCAAGCACCAAGAATACAGTGCATCACCAGGGCCGGCTCTATCACTAGGCCAACTAGGTGTCCACCTTGGGGCACAGCTGGCAAGCGGGGTGGTGGAGTGAAAGAGAGAGACTCCAACAAGTGCACCCCCACCTCCCAACATGCAACTCGGGCACCCGGGCAGGCTCAGCAGCACCCCCAGAATGGAAAGTCGCCTACAGAGCACAGCCAGGCACAGACTTCCCCCCCCCCAAAAAAAACCTTCTGCCCGCAGCTGGCTGGCTGGCTGGGGTCCCGGCCAGAGGGTGCCACAATTAGCCCGGCTGCCAAGCCCCACCAAGCAGCATTGCCTTCTCAGCTCAGCTTACAAGGCAATGCCTCCCTTGCCCCCTGCCCAGACTCCACCCCCCCACCTCTCTGCCCTCCACCCACACGTGCAGCGCCTCGAGTCACTGCAGAGAAGCACCCAGCATGCGGGACCACCCAGACACGGCCCTGCACCTGCTTCTGGCCGCCTCGGCAGGGAGAGAGTTCATAAAGCTGGGCATGAAGCAGCAGAAGAAGCGAGAGTAAAAATTGTCCCTGCGATGAGTCGTGACCCAGCCAGAGGTGGGTGTGGGGAGTGACCGCACTGGTGAAGAGGAGGAGCGAAGCCAGTGCCGGGCTGCTTTCCTTCCCCTTCCCTCTGTGTGTGCTTTCTGTCTCCCCCTGGAGAGGCGGGTGGATTGCGGCTGCGTGTGGGGGGGAGGGCGGGGAGGTGGGTAGCTTCGGAAGGTGGATTCTGCGGCATGATGTGCCAGTGAGGTTTCTCCCCAAATGCTCCAAATGCCGCCCTCCTCAGCCTGCACCCCCCCAATCTCCAGAAATTCCCCAGCCCAGAGTTGGCAACTCTAGCTAAGCATGTGCTTGAGTGGAGACTAGTAGTCTCCATGGGGTTGTTAAAATGCATTTATGTCATGAGTTCCTCTGAGGATCTGCCTCCTGCAGACCTAAGTGAGGTGGAGGATCAGCTCCCAGCTCCAGAGGAGCCTCCACCTGAGCCAGATGAGGCTCAAGCAAGCACCTCCCAGGGTTTCCTCCCAGCACCAGCAGCAGCTGAGCCACAGCTAAGCTCAAGCCCACCTGATTCACCTCCTGGGGTGGAACATCTAAGGTCCCAATGCAGGCAAGACTTAGCCGCAAGAAGGAAAGAGGCACGCATGCGTGGCCACAGATCACTAAGTCCTGAGTTCTAGAAGGAGCCGGGACCTCTCTGCCAGCTGCTAACAAGCACAGGAAGTGGCTGGGTATTTAGGCACAACACAGAGACTACCAACTTGTGCTAGCAACAAGTCTTCTTGGCTAAGCTCTGCACCCATTTGGCTCATGATAGCTAACTTGATTCTGGACCCTTTGGCTTATGATTTTGGCTTTGTTTGACTTTGGCTCTGTTGACTCCCTGGACTGGTCTACTCATGAGTTTGCCTCTTTGACCCTGGTTTGGACTGACTCTGCTTTTGGCTAAGTGTTTTGGACTTGGCAACTCGTTCCCGATTCGGCTTAACCTCGGACTGTCCCAGACTTCTATTTGACTCCTGTCCTATTGGCATCCAGCTTGTGACAATTTATGTTTGAAATGTATGGTGGGTGCGCACCAAGAGGGGGGTGCCAGAAGGTAGCCTCGCCTAGTGTGTAAAAAAACCTGGGGCCGGCCCTGTGCATTACTTGCCCCAGACTGAGAGTTCCTATTTATACCTTCTGAAGTTGCCATAGGGCCAAAGTAGACACGACAGTTGTCCTTCTGGTTTCCAATGCTGGAGCCTTTTAAAAGTGATTTTAAAATGCTGCGAGGACCTGATTCTGATCAGATCAGCAGCACAGTAGGCTGAGGGGCTCTTGTTTCCCCCCTAAAACAGATCCCCATACCGCACAGCTGTTTTGGAACTTGAAAGAGTATGCAGGGAAGGGAAACAAGAGTGCTGCACTGGGGGCAATCACAGTATTAAAAAAATCACTTCATAATGGTGTCCTTGTGGCAGCCATGAAGATGCCATCTTGTCCTGTTTGGCCCACAGTGAATATATTGACAAGTGTTCTGTCTGTCCAGTACATTTCATCTGCTCTTCCTCCATGGTTCTATCCCATTTTGCCCTCACAACAGCTCTGTGAGGTAGGTTAGGCTAAGAGACAGTAGCTGGCTAAGGTCACCATAGTTGAGTGGGGACCAGGCCTGTAGCTACAGCAGGGCATCTCGGGGCTAGCCTCCCCCCGACTTACTGGTAAGGCCCCCCAACTTCCCATCCAGCTCAGGGCATCACGGCCTTCTCCCCAAGATTAATTTGCTTAGCCAGTGCCCTCTAAGAAATTTAAATGCCCCCCAACTTTAAAAAAATCCTGGCTATGGGCCTGGTAGGGACTAGAACCAGGATGTCATGGGACCTACTCTGAGGCTGAGGACAGGCTGTATTAAATATTGAGCGGGAGGCGATGAATCAATCAAACAGGATTTTATTCAAACACATTGCTTCAGCTCAAAGACAGCTCTCTAAGAGCGGCACCTTAATTTATACTGTTCCAACTCATAACTTCAAACAATGTAACTATATATAAACAATCCTATTGGACCTAAGCGAGGCTCAGTGATTGGCTACCAAGATTTGCTTAAGGACCAATGAGAGTCTTTATTCGTTAGCCAATAAGAATGAACCTTTTGCATACCAGAGTTTTTGCAAGCTGTGGCTATTAAATAATACGAACACAACAGGCTGGCAAAAAGAAGCACAAGGGAAGCTGGGCAAAAAGACCCGGCCCAAGTTGTCACAGGCCTTTCTGTTAGCACTGCGTAGACTGATGCAGGACCATACCGGGGAGGAGCCGCAACAGAGTGTTCGCACTGTGGGGCAGCCCCTGATGACAGTGATGTGGCAGCATGTGGCTTTGGTCCATTTTGCTGATTTGCACATAGGCGCATGTGTACATAAGCGCATAGGCACATGGGTGCAGCAGCCGGATCAGCGGGTTCACATTACCAGCACTGCTTGGTGTGCAGCTTATTTGTGTCCACACTGCCAGGAAGCAGTATGAACGCGCACCCAGACAGCTTGACACCGGTTTCACCAGGTACCTTTTTAAAGCAGGGTGAAAGCACTTCAGGACGGGGTGAGTGTGGCACGGCAACACCAGGCAGCTGTGGCTGTGTGAATGGGCTCTCTTAATCCGCTTGCAAAGCAGGTCTATATCGAGCCAAACTGCCAGTCTGAACTCGGCCTGACAGTCTTCACCATTCCACCACTCTTGACCCAACTGCTGCATATTTACTGAACATTTTTTTCTGAAGTGCAGAATCACTTCCAGCCATTTCCATGTACAAATACTATTAAAGGTGGACATATTCAGAAATGAGGACACATGGAATAAAATCATTATCTCCACACTATATCACTTTCATTGCTACTTATTTGAGCATACTTCTCTCATGTACCCCTTTATTATAAATGCTTTCTTAAAGGCATCTTGTTTTTCCTCTCTCTCTGAAATACCAGTAAGATATTACAGTTATGCAATGGGTATTGTGGGTTTTGACTTTTACTTTAGATCTGCCCCCTCTCCTTCAAAAAACGTTTGAAGATATCTTAAAAGGAATGTAAAACAAGCGAATGATAGCTGATTAGGGCCTAGAAGACCCGTACTTATAGAATGCCTGATAAGTTGCTGCTCTTAAGGGACCTAATTAAGAAAATGTAAATTTCATGCTTTTTCTTGCTCCAGTTGAAAAGAAGCAGTAAATGAAATCTGATACCAACCCAAGTTAACCATTACAATAGCACTTTCACTGCACAAAACAGATGCGTGGGGGGGAAGAAATCACAGACTCACTTGTATCTAAATTTATTTTTTTCCAGCTAGAAATCAACAGGCTCATTAATATTCTACCCAAGTAGGAACCAAGCAAGGCTGGTCTTCTGCAAACAATTTTTTTCCAGCTGTAAAAGCTAAATTCTAAGATAAGGCTGTGTTTCACAGATGCTCCTCTAGCATACAAAGTTCTTGCAAGACATTTTAAAATAGTTTTGGTTGGTAGCATTCTGCAATGCATTCATGGTCCTGTCAGTTCAATCCAAGAGAATATGGGGCTGGTCCAATGTGTGTATCTCACAGTCAGATAGTCATTCTCAAATCGAACAAAAATGGAAAATTGAAAGGCTAGCCAGGAAAAAAGGGCTTACTCTTGTACACTCTTCTCTAGCCTCACAGAAGTTGTAACGAGAGGATCAAATCAAAGACTTCGCTGAAGTTTTGATGCTCAAAAACAGCCTAGGACCTTTTGGTATGGCGACCCACAAGTCCAAATTTACTTGGTCTGATGGCCCATCCAGGGCTGGCCCAAGATTTTTTTTTTTTTTTGGCACTCTAGGCAAACTAAGACCTTGGCATCCATCTAATTCAGTATTCCATTTTCTACAGTGGCTAACCAGATGCCTTCAAGAAACCAGCAAATATTGCACAAAGGGTGGAGCTGCCCCCACAGTAAACCCCAAGGAAGTGGCATTCTGACATACACAGTATTTGCATACAGAGGTTCCATTCCAGCCTTTGGTCCCCCTCTCCTACTCCATTACTCCCTCTAATCCTTCCTAAGATTCTCAGAAACTCACTCTAGTAACCATCAGGACACGTTTTATTTAATTAACGTGTATATGAAGCGAAGAAGAAAAAACTACCAACTAATGTATGACATGGAAGATACTGGTTCCAGGGTCAGATCTTGGTTTCCAAAATACAAAAGAGAGCAATGGAAAGGTTAGTAGCAGCCATTAGGGTCAGTTGGCCTGCACCACACTTTCAGAGGCTTTGCAACCCACTTTTGGGTCCCAGTCCACAGGCAGGGAAACACTTGCCTAGAATATAGTGGTATCTTCAGAAGATGATAACTGCCTTTTGGGGCTGTCTTAGTTCTGTGTGCATCGGCAAAGGAAAGACCCCTAACTAGCTCACAAAGCCAATTTACACAAATGGGTGGTGAATTTCCCACCAGCAAGGATGGATGGAAGAGCCATAAAAACACTTCACAAAATGATTCTTCAGTTTTCAAGCAGAAGGCCAACATTTTGCTGCTATGTGAACTCACACTGTGCCAATTTGATAGACTTGCTTCCTTCCTTTTGTGTGTGTGTAAACTGCTGTCAAGTTGCAGCTGACTTATGTTGACCTCAGCAAGGGGTTTCCAAGGCAAGTGAGAAGCAGAGGTGGTTTGCCGTTGCCTTCCTCTGCAGAGTCTTCCTTGGTGGTGTCCCTTTCAAGTACTGACCTTGCTTAGCTTCCGAGATCTGACGAGATCAGGCTGTGCCATGCTGCTTTGCCTCTCCCTTCCCTCTCTACCCATTGTTAAATTATGCTGCTGAAATGAGTCAGTAGAGGCACTATGCTCTGGTGGATTCTTGCAGGGTGAACATAAAAACCCTGCTTTTTAGTATTATGATGTGTACTTTACAGAATCACCTCAAATTAATCCACTGCAGTTAATGTATGGAAACTGAAAATAATGACTTACCTACCTAACAAAATTGTATGGTTGTATTTTTGTCAATCATTGGGCAGATTAAAAATATGCAAAATATTATTAATGTATGTATTAAAACATTTATACCCCACTTTTTCTCTTGAGAAATGTTAGAGGAGCTGGTTGTAGTTTTTTTAGAACTGAAAAAAAAAGTGAAGTATGATTTCATTGTGTAGATTTCAGTACCTTTATATGCTGTTAATATATACTCACAAAGCAGTGTATCCAATCCATATATCAATACCATCCTTTTTAAAAAAATTGGATGCATAAGTGATATTGAATTATTCAAGTGATTTGCAGAGTTGGATCAAAGTTGGAGAGCTTTTAATAATAATAATAAATATGAGCCTGCCATTGGCGGGGAGGGCGGGATATAAATTTCAAAAAATAAATAAATAAAATAAATTAATAGGTGTAGCTGTAACTGGGATGGTTATCACTAGAATGTTTACATAGTAGCTAAGAATGAGTGAAGAATCAAAAAGTCACTAGTTCAGATCTTGCCTCTGCTGTGAATTCTCTGGGTGGCCTCAGGCAAGCCATTCTCTTTGTGTCTCAGGCCCCACTTGAAATGTAATTATCTAAATAAATAAATATAAATAAATAAATGTGAAGATAACAACATGGACCCTTCTCTCGTAATGTGAGCATTACAAGATAAGACATGTAGAATGATTTGAACACATGCAATACAAATCATTTTTGTTGTTATTAACAACAACAACAACAACAATAATAATTGTCACAGTCAGATTCCTGACTGGTATAGTGTTCTGCAACTCGAAATCTAGCTAAATTCTTGGGAATTGCAGATATATCTTCCCAGGATTCTTGCTGTTTTAAGCAACACTGTCTTCTGGAGCTGACCTGGTGTTATGGAGCTGACTTGGTGTTATTTGCTGAATGTGCAAGTATTTCTTGAGACTTCAAGACACTGCTCCAAGGGCTCCAATGACAATTGGCACAATGGTCCCCTTCTTCTCCCAGAGATGCTCTGTTTGTAGGTTTGGGTATTTTGTGATCTTCTCCTGTTCTTTCTTTTCTATTCTGCTTTCTCCTGGGATTGCAGTGTCAGTTATCCAGACCCTATTTCTCATTGTTTCTATGACTATGATTTAGGGAGTGTTATGCTCCAGGTGTTTTTCAGTTTATAATCAGAAGTCCCAACAAATGTTTCATCGTTCCCCATGATCTTGTCTGGTTTGTGTTCCTATGAATTTCTTGATGATGGTAAGCCATAATTCTTGCAAAGATTCCAGTGCAACATAGCTACAAATATATTGCATCATTCTTTATTGTCAGTTTGTGCAGGCACTGACCATGTGCTTGACTGGTTCATCCTTTGTCTTGAAAAGTCAATATTTGCTGTTGTCACTGGTCTTCTGGATCTTGGCTTTCATACTATTTTCGTAACCTTAAATAAGTCTGCCTTATAGACTTCAGCAAGAAGTTTCTCTTTGCCTTTCTTGGTATAGTCATTCAGTGCTCATTTTCCTTCTTCAGCTTCTTGCTTAAGTTTCAAGAGACCTCTTCCACCTAGTTTTCTTGGTAAGTAAAGATGATCAACATTACTTCTAGGGTGCAGTGAGTGATACATTGTCATTATCTTGCAACTTTTTGCCATCTATTGCTTCTAATTCCGCTTGTTTCCAATCATTAGTGCCAGCTGTATATCGTAGAACAGGGATTGCCCATGTGTTGAGCACATAAAGCTGCCTTATACTGAATCAGACCATCGGTCCATCAAGGTCAATATTGTCTACTCAGAAAGGCAGCTGTTCTCCAGAGTCTCAGGCTGAGGTCTTTCATATCACCTACTGCCTGGTACTTTTTTTTTTTTTTTTTTAATTTTTATTAATTTTATCTATGTCTAATTCTACAACGCTACTTTTCTATGCTATGTTTACCTTATACAGAGTGTGCTTTATCATTTGCTTAATATTGCTATGCCATTAATACATATGAAGCGTTTTAAACCTTGGCTAATATTTAGATAAAATTGTTACTGATGATACATGAAAAATAAAAAAATGCTGTTTGACAGACATGCTCTTTTGAAGGAATGCTTAATTATACACATAATCTATTATATATAAGTGCAGTTTCAAAAAACATTTCAGCCTTTATTTCTTCTTTCGTCCTCTTCTTGTCTTAACAGTCTCTTCTTGTACTTTTGGGGCTGCTGCTCCCTTTTCCGAGTCAGACGTTTCTTCTTCGCTCTTTGAGCTATCAAATCCATACATACTTTCTTGCGATGCCAGTGAACCATCTGAGTCTTTCTCTTTTTTCTTTTCTTTGCTTTTTTCCAAAAAACTTTTCACCTGTTGGACAGAGTCAATCTTGTATTTCTTGTTTTTGATGCTGAAGCTCAGTCCTTCCGGAACATTCCACCTATAGATAATAGATTCAGACTGTAGCCAAGATGTCAGTTTTCCATAGGCTTTCCTTCTTTTCCTTATTTCAAATGGGATGTCTTTCATCACTTTAACTTCTTTTCCTTTGATCTTCAGAACTGCTTTATTTGTGGTCCTGAGCACCACATCTCTTGTTGACTTTTTGGAGAACCTTATCTGAATCTCACCAGGCAGGCTTTTCTTTTTAGTATAATCTGGATAGGTTCTGTAAACCATATCCATATCGCTTTTTATTTCCGCTGCTTTTAAGCCCGTCACTGGTTCAAGCGCTTCACTTAACAGATTTTTAAGGTCTTCTCCTTTATCCTCTGGTACATTCTGAAGTCTTAGGAAAAAATTCGATCTTTCCATCTGAAGTTTCAAGAGCTGATCAGAATGGAAGGCCTTTTCTTTCTCCGCTTTTTGTAGTCTTGAATCATGATTTTTAACTGAAGTCTTAACTTCCAGAAGTTCTCGCTGCAGCTTCTCTGTAGTTTTATTCGACTCCTTCAGGTCCAATTGCATCTTGTCCATCTTAACGTTGAGAGCTGTCATTTGGTCCACTAGAGGTCGCAATAACGAGGAGAACACCGTGCTCATCTCCGTGGTATCAACCTTTGAACTCGGAGCTGTACTTCCTAGTTTGGGGGAAGGTTTCGGTTTCCCCGCCATTGTTGAGACTGTGCTTCTTTGTTGATAGTTAGATAAGATGGACGAAAGGAGCAAATTCCACGACTGCGCTTATATCTTTTTAAAGTTCATATCCTCTAAAGAGCGATGCTGCCATCAAGCAAGCCGAACATACGTTTTTTCATGCAGTAACGCCACGTAAAGAGTCCCGTAAGTACGCCAGTCTCGAGGGGGGGGGGGGTTTTACTCCACCCGCCTTTCCCGCTGTATTCTGTTTCTTTTTTTACTTCAGACTCACTGTTTCTCCAAGCGTAACTGTCAGTTCCAGCCTCATTGCTTCACACTCTCTGCTGCTTCTCGGTTTTGCGCTTTTAGCCATACGGCTCCCACGGACGGGGGAACCTATGGGGGTGATGAAAGGGGACCTCAATCCCTCGATCGCCACCGTAGGGAGAGATCCCCCTCGTGCCATCCCAGGCAGAGCCCCTTCACTAGGGTCTCTGGGGGCTCGGCACCGGTCCAAAGCCCCTTCTTCCCGCCGGGTACGGATCGCGCTCCCCGCTAGTGCGGAGGAGCGCGTCCGCCATGGTCGCAAATCTTGCCGGAAGTCCCACTGCCTGGTACTTTTTAACTGGAGAGTCCAGGGATTGAACCTGGGACTTTCTGCATGTCAAACAGATACTCTACCACTGAGCCACAGCCCCTTAATTGTTAATTGCCTTTACCATGTTGCCTCCATTTAATTTTGTTTGCAATATCTTTTTAATTCTTTGGTAATACTCTCTGGTTGTATTTTTTTATCAAGGGTATGTTTGATGTTGTCATCTTCCAAAATTCCAAGATATTTGTAGTTTTCTTCAAACCTCATGTTTTGACATTGTTGTTGTTTGGCATCTTGATTTCATCTTGTTCAACAACCTTTCCCCTCTGTTTAGTGCTAATGCTACACACTTGTCAAGGCCAAATTCCATTGCTATATCTTTGCTGAATTTTCGAACTGTATTTAGTAAAGAATCAGTCTCTGATGATGACTTTCCATACATGTTTAAGTAATCCAAATACAATAAGTGTGAAATCTTTGGGCTTGTCTTTGAAAATTGGTAACCCAGGCCTGTGCTGTTGAGAATGATCATGAGTGTTATTAGGGCAATGACAAAGAGCACCAGTGATAGTGAGTCTCCTTGGAAAATTCCTCATTTGATATTAGCCATTCCAATTTTTCATTCACTATCACCCTGGTGTCCCATCTACTCAGGGCAGTTTTGATCGATGTTATTACAGTTTTGCTGATGCCTATCATTTCTAGTGTTTTCAGGATCCATGTATGAGGGACTGAATCAAATGCCTTCTTGTAATCAGTCCAAGTAACATTCAGGTTGGATTTCTGCCTTTTATAATTTTGTAAAATCATTTTATCTATTATTATTATTATTATTATTATTATTATTATTATTATTATTATTATTATTGCTGTGCCCCTTTGTGGTGCAGCTTGCTAAAGACAAGTAATTTGGGTCCTCTTCAGCATTAAAATGTCACATTCAGACCACATAACCATATCAAAGTCACTCAATCATCACCTAGAAATAATTATATCTCTGTGTTGCAGAAAGGGTTGTCAGACTGGAAATTGACCAAGAGTCCAAAGATGATCCCCAAAGTCTCACAATTCTGTAGTTAAAAGGGGGGGAGGTAACTGAAGACTAAGTATAGTTCCCCTGCATGATTTTGGATAAAGAGTCTTTTAAAAAAATTAATGATGTATTTCTAAGGAAGAAATACTGTGCTTTCTTCGTTGTTTCTGCCCATACAGTTCCAAGATATATAGTTCACGAGACTCTCTAGTGGGGAACCATGTGATGGATTGGACTCCTGTCCAGTAGAATCTGCGTGATTGTTACTAGTTAGCAATACTTTGATGTATGTCAAGCTATTCTCCATCTTCTTTATCAATTGGCTGGTCTTTTGAAAGAAAATAACTTTGGTCTAAAGAGCAAAAACTATAAGGTCTTTGGTATGACTCAGTAAATGAATGTCTGAGTTGTTTGAAGTGTGATTTGTCTCAGAAGGCTCTTTTCTGTTTATTCTACATGGGTCTCGCCATAAAAGGAAGGGGAGTCGTATTCTATCAGTAACTTGTTTTCTTGCCTGCTGGGAAAATATGTTGCTGTTCTTCATGGGAAGAATAAAAATTCATCTGCCTCATGTTTGTGCTGAGCACGTCAATTCTGGCTCCTGGCTTCAATAAACTGAATCAGCCAGAGCCCTTCAGAAGGGTCAGCTGGAAGCAACAGATGGGTTCAGAGCTCAGTCAAAAAGGAACCAATGAGAAATCTTGTCATTACTTCAGAGTCAGTGTGACTTCCTTGGTCTATGCTGTGCAGCTAAAGCAATGTGGAGGGCATAAAGCCAATTATCAGTTTCTTCCAGCTCTGCAGTCAGGCGGTTCAAATTAGAAAATGCTGCTAATGAGTTAATGGACACACTTTCTAAAATACAGCAGGAATCCTGCTCCATAAGTTTTTTAATAGTTTTTTTTAAAAAATGGGGAGGGAGGAATCACAGCTTCGTTCATGCAGCAGAATTAAACCCCTCTATTCCAATGTTTCTGTCAGTGTTCTGATCATCCTTTTTGGGGGGGTTTCTTCCCTCGTTTTTAATTTTTTTTATTTTGAATAGTGTTCATAGCAAAACAAACAACACAACCATATATCTGAGCTACATAATTACAAATGTTAAGCAAATCCAAGAAACAACAAAAAGCCTTGTGGAGTTTGTCTGTACTACGCAAGAAGTAGGTAACAAATTTAAATTAACAACATTTTCCCAACAATTTTGCCCACCAGATGTTCAGTCTGGTTTCATATGCCTTCTTTCTGTACTCCTTATCTACTAAGCATTTAAAGGTCTCTAGTATGAGATCACCCTCGCTGGATCAGGTAAGTAGATTTAATTCAAAAGTATTTTAAGTTATGATAATGTGGATTTTTTAGGTAATGTCCCCTTTTCTGAGAGATATTGTATTGTGGGGTACCACACCATTTCATAAATCTATCATAGTTCTTACATGATAGAGACTGAGACCCATCCATTGTCAGTTTCCCTAGAATGAAGTAGTCCCATAAACATATCTCCAGGATTTTTATGTAGGCATTGTCTTATTTTTCCAGTGCATTACTATTGCTAATCATGCTACCACCAATAATAAAGAGATTGTTTCTGATTTGTTCTATTAACTAGATCTTCTGAGCACCAATTCAGCAATACTATCGCTGGGAGGCAGGGTAAGTTACAACCAGTTATGATTTGTATCTCCTTCAAGATCTCTCCCCAAAAGACCTTAATATCATCACATCCCCACCAAACACGCAAAAAATCATCCAGTTGACCGCAACGTTTCCAACAATTTGGGTTACTTATCTTTCTCATTTTATACTGCCTTGCAGGTGTTAAGTACCACCTTGTTGACATCTTTACTGCTTGAAATCTAATGTTGAAAAGCTTTGACTTAAAATACAGAGCTTTCCAAATCTGTAGCCAGTTTCTTGTATTCTCTTTTGACAGTCTAGTTGCCATTTTATTTTGCTTTTAAGGGGTTTTACAGTATCATGTTCAATCAACATTTTGTATATCTGCAAAATTAAACCTGAGGATAAGCCGTCACTTTTTTTGCAATAACAACTCAAACTCTGTGTCATTGTGTTTTCAAGTGGAGGATAGTTTAGCATATTATTTGTAAGTCTCTGGGTGCTTCCCAATTTCTGCTCAGTTTGCTTTTTATCTAATGTTTTACCCTTATCTAATAAATGAATTATGAAAATGAGACCCATTTCACTCCAGTTTTTAAAAGCCAAGACTTCTTTTCCTGGAGGGAACCATTCTTGGTTTAAAATGGGAGACATCTTTGAGATCCAAGGAGCTAAAAGTCCCCTTCTTCTATCCCATATCTTTAGTGAGGTTTTCAGATATGTATTTTCCTTTGACTGATGGGTGTGTTCACATTTGCAGATTATAGCTGGCTGCAGCCGGCTCCAATCTGCACGTTTACACTGTAACAGCTGGCTCTCGTCCCCAGCCATCACTCAGGTGCGACAAAGTGTCTGAAATCCGAGACCAGCTCCCCTGCTGGTCTCACCTGTCCTCTTCTGCCTGCAGCTGCATTTGTGCGCTGTGTAAACGCTGAGCCATCTCCGAGGAACTTCCGAGTAACCCCCCTCCCCTCCTCGCGGAAGCCTCTGGCTTCCACTTTTCATCCGCCATTTTTTTTTTGCATTTAGCGAGATTCGCATGAGTGCCCATACGAACCTACATTTAAAGGACAGATGTGCAAATGGAGGCTAGTTCTACTGTGTACATGAGTTTGCGGTCACGATGAGGCTATTTTCGGGTTGAAATATTACAGCGTTTTCAAGTGTCTAAAGGAAGCAGTGATTCGATCCAATGGTGCTGCGCATGCACGAAATTTTTTTCCCCATCCGCCTGCATGAGCGCTTATGCGCAAGTGCAAGCAGCGAAAAAAATAAAAAAAACCCGAAACCCCACCCCCGTTGTTAGTGTGAACGTGGGGGAGCCGCTTGAAGGCGACACGAGGAGAGGTTAGTGTGATTGTGATTTTACGGAACCAGCCGTTTGCAGCAGGCTCCAGCACTCCAGTGTGAACACAGCCATAGAGTCTATCTTGTTGCCTGTTCAAGAAATATTCTGTAAGAGAGTACAGGTAAGTATCAAGTATCAGGTATTAGGAGAGACCTTCCTCTGCATGAGACTTTGGAGAGTTGCTGCCAATCAGAACAGACAATACTAAACTAAATAGACTAATTATCTGACTTACTATTAGACACTTAATTTCATTCCTTGATTACTGCATCAAGTGATCACTTACCTTTTTGAGTGGCTCACCAAGAGTGTAATACCATAGACAGAATTCTTGTGAAGTGACATATCACTGCAAGCTTAATGGGATTAATTTATATGTTCAGACATATAATCAAGAAGAAGAAGAAGAAGAAGAGATTGAATTTATACTCCACCCTTCACTTCGAGTCTCAGAGCAGCTTACAAACTCCTTTCCTTTCCTTTCCCCTCCCCTCCCCTCCCCACCCCACCCCACAACAGACACCTGTGAGGTAGGTGGGGCTGAGAGAGCTCTTTCCAGAGCTGTCCTTGAGAGAACAGCTGTGACAGAACTATGGCTTGCCCAAGGTCATCCAGCAGATGCAAGTGGAAGAGTGGGGAATCAAACCCAGTTCTCCCAGATTAGAGTCCGTGCACTTAACCACTACACCAAACTGGCAAAGTGTATACGTTCAATGGAGGTCTGTAATTCTTGTTCCTGACAAATTTCTTTTCAAAGCTCTGTGGAAAGCTAGAGTTTTGAATGGAAGGAGCATTGGGCAAGATAAAAAGGACTGCTTAAACTTTCCCTGCTGGCTTTTTGTCTATTTTGGGAAACAGGCCTTTTTCTCTCACAGGTGGGGAAAGCAGTGTTAAAGGAAGAATTTTTGACTGGATAAATAGCTGCTAAGAAAATGATTAAGCATGCACACATCCATGGTCTCCACTTAAAATTCAGGTCTCCTTTGAGGCTTTTTATTTTTAAAACAAGTAAAAAAAATATCAGACTAACAAAAATGTGTAGACTGGTCTTGGTAGTGATAAGAAATCAAGTGATGTATGTTGCATGTATGAACTTGCCCATAAACAGTCTGTAATGCAAGTCAGTTGCAAGAATTCACAGCAGAGCAAAGGTTTATTTCAAGTCGGTTCTCTTCCAAAGGCCGGGAGGAAGGTGGAGGGAGCCTGAAAAGCCTGGGGTGCATGGCGCTGTGTGCCTCATGGTTGATGCCGAGAACTGTAGGGAGGGGCGGGAGGAAAGGGAGCCTAGGGCGCTGCTGCTGCTGAGGGAGAGCTGAGGAGTCATGGCGCCTCTTTCTGTTTGCCACCCACTGCCCTCCCTGCCTGCCTCCTCAGCTCTTTTTTTCCCTCTCTATTTCCAGTGCATGGGAGGCTCCTCCACAAATGGAGAGGGAGAAGGAGAGCCCACTGCTAGCATACCAGCCAATCAGGTCACTTGTGGAGAAGTAGCTTTAAAATTCCTGCAGTCCAGAAGAGAGAATCCCAGCCACTTTTCATCTCTTGCTCTCTAGAACATGCCTGCTTGCACACAGCAGATTACTATCATCACTAATCTCACCAAAGCAACAGTCACGTAAGCGCGACAGATCTGTGCAATCAGCAACTGATACAGGACTCGCTATTAGACATCAAGGGTCTTGATTCCCTATCCACACGAGAGGTGCTGAAACAAGTGTCACCACGGCGCGTCCCACCCCTGCCCCCCAGATGAGAATTTTCTGGCTACGGGGCTGCCTTAAAGCCCCCCTGTATAACCTGACTGTATTTTCCAATATAGTAAAATGATTTCATAATTGACAAATCCATCACCACATTCCCAGCACCCAAACCTGTCACTCACACACCCCTTCTTTCATAAGCTTCCATAACAATGCCCTTGCATAGATCCTTTCATGGTTAGCTCAAAGCATAAATCAACGGGCATCGAGTGGCTGTTTTTCTTTGAACCTGAAAGTCCTTTCAGAAGATTCTGCGAGAAGAAGAGCCGCTCTCAAGCAGAATTAGGCATTGTGGTAAAAGTGTCTTCTCAGACACTTGCGTGCTCTCTCTCTGTCTCTCTCACTTTCCAGGAGAACAGCTCCCACTTCAAAGAATACTCTTTCATAGCCGCCTTTCATGGAACTGTAGGAACGGTGTTTTTGAAGGATCTTAAAGAGAGCAATCTGTACACCTGCACAAAATTTCCTGGGCATTTCAGGAAGCAGCAACAATTTCAGCTCAATTCAGCAACAGAAATGCTGAAGTTACTGTTTTACTATCCTTTTACCAGCACTACATTTTACTAACACCTTTTAAAAACACTCTCATATATGCAGTTTCTTAGCTGAAGGTAATGATCGTTTTAACAGTGAAACCCGTGGAATCATTTGCTCAGATTTATTTGCTTGTTTGTTTTTGCAGTCCCCTCCAAACGAGGACTCATCTTGGATGATTTACCTGGTACTTGCATACATGCTTAGACTGAACACATTTCCTGTATAATTTATGATAAACTCTCTAGATACGCTGTCAGTGTGTGTTGTACTATTCTTCTACTTATATAAAAAATGAAGAACTAAAAATCAAGGTCAGCAGGACAAGGAATTTGTCTGTTACCAAAGATGCAGACAAAGATGCCATAGCAATTCCTTATACAGGTAGCACTGTGCTTCATTTCTGTTGGTGAATTGAGCCTGCAAGAGGAGATACTTATTAGTTCCTTACCATCCCCCTCCCACGTTTTAAAATATTCCAATCTGTCTAAAAATATTAATAATTATTACCAGGATATTATTAATAATGTTCATTCTCTATGCACAACAAGGAAGGGAAAAGGATCTCCTTCGGGCATCATAAGATTAGGAGAAACAAACACTGTTGGTTTCTAATTAAAAATTTAAGAATATAATTAAAACACATATTGCTATTTTTAAAAATTATGAATAAGTTATAGCCCAGTTAGCCTTTTGTCAGAATGTCTTCTCTGTGATATTGTTTCATTCAGAAACCTTTGTTCTCTTAACGCATTTTGCAATCTCATTTGCTCAGCTTTCTTGGTCGATTTATCTCTTCAACAAGCAGAAAACTTGATTTTCTCTAAAGTTCTTACTCGAAACACCTACAGACATCCCCCCCCATTTCATTTATTGAGAGCATCATAGTACAAGGCCAATGGCAACTGACTGAGCAAGAGGCTTCCAGCTGACTTCTGTGGCGACCGGTTCAAATCCCTGGAAGCGAAAGGAGACACGGTGGTGGTTCACTAGCTGTAGCATCATGTTGGTCAGATCTCTACCATTCAGCATTTAATGCTCTCCTGTAAACATTCCTAACTCAAAAATATGCTCTCATGTTCTAAGCACTTTCTTGAATTTCATTCCTGTTTAAAATGTCAGGCACATAGATGGGGATGCCCTCCCAAACATGTTGAATATCTTCTCCCCTGCCCCCACTGCTGGACCTCCTGAGGGCACCTGGTGTTTTTGGCCACTATGTGACAGAGTATTGGACTGGATGGGCCACTGGCCTGATCCAACATTGGCTTCTCTTATGTTCTTATGTTCTCATTACCCAGGGATTTCCCACAAAGGTGCCAAACCAATTAAATCTTACCTTTTGCTATAATTTTTGCTAGAATAGCTGTAGTAAAATGTCTGATTCAGCAAAGAAAATCCACATCCAGTTGTCGCTCAGAAAGAGAGAGAAGGCGTTTATTACATAAATTTATTTATTTACTTATTTGCTTCGATTTGTATCCCGCCCTCCCTGGGCGGGACTGGAGCAGCACTTCAGCACCAGCAGGACAGATTCATGGGCCTATACTGCCCTATCTGGCTCTATATGGTCAGGGGGCCGCATATCTCCAAGATCACCTCTCCCCATATGAGCCCCGTTCTTGGTACAGTATGTTCTACCAATCAACACCTCCTGGTAGTACCTGGCCCAAGGGATGTCTGACTTGCCTCAACTAGGGCCAGGGCTTTTTTGGGCCTGGCCATTGCCTGGTGGAATGAGCTACCATATGAGATCTGGGCCCTGCGGGACCTATTACAGTTCCACAAGGCCTGCAAAATGGAGCTTTTCCACCAGGCCTTTAGTTGAGGCAACGGGCATCCATTTGATTAGGCCTCCCCCCACCCCGCCCAGTGACCACAGATCCTGGAAGCCAGACTGGGACCACATTATCTGCTGTTGAGGCACATTGTTGTTTAATGCAGATGTTTTAAATGATATAAGGATGATGATTCTATGGATTTTAAATTGAGTACTGTAATATGTTTTTAATATTGTAAATCTGCATTAACTGCAGATCCATATAGGCTGTTACCTGCCCTGAGCCTACAATGTAGGGAGGGCGGACTATAAATCTAATGAAATGAAATAAATGAATAAATGTGAAATAAAAACAGAGCATGTGCAAAATGCTCACTTCATCATCATGGACATTAAATATCAGAAACAGGACAGAAGTAAGGTTGCCAGACTTCCAGTGGCGGCTAGAGATCTCCCACTATTACAACTGATTTCCAGGAGAAAAAAATCAGTTCACCTGGATAACATGGCCACTTTGGAAAGTGGACTCTATGGCATTATAACTCTGCTGAGGTCCCTGTCCTCCCCAAAACCTGCCCTCCCCAGGTTCCACCCCCAAAATCTCCAGGTATTTCCCAACCCAGAGCTGGCAACCCTAGGCAGAAGATTTCCACAGCAGAGACACTGTACTGGGACTTAGAGAGACTTATTCCTTTCTTTCTGGAGAGATTGCAGGAGTGTATTTCTCTCTTGGGGAAAGGAGGTGGAGTCAATGCCAACCACCCCACCACATGGAAGGAAACCTTTCTTCAGCTTCTCCTCCACTGCTCAGAAAGCAGCTGGGAGAAGGCCGAAGAGCTATTTTATTCTTACGTCTGTCTTGAATGCTGCCCACCTGTCTCTGATTTGTGCCAGTCTCCCTGGCCCTCTGCCTTGAGGTAGTCCTGCTGGTTACTAACTGCTACCACTGCTACAAACAGAAATGGTGCCAGTCTGTTATCTCATTGTCTGTTATTCGAAAAGGCACACCGCAGGTGAGTGACTTTCAAAAACCAGTGAGGCTTCACTGTGCAAACATGAACTAGCAGACAAACAAATTGGTGGTTTAACTGGATTAACAGCAGATTTTTTGACAGTCCTTAGTAGGAGATTTGGGAATGTAAGAAAAGTTCAGACCTTTCCTTTTCATCAGGCTCCATTTTATGATAATCAATTAGGGTGCGATCACACGGGCATTTAAACCCGGGTTCTCCCGCGCTGCTCTTTCAAGCGCGATAGGTACTTGTTTTTCCTGGTGGTTGGAAAAGCGGGCTCGAGTGCGGGGGGGGGGGGGCGGCTTCGAGACGGGAGACAGATGCGCCCCGTCTAGTCAGCCCCTTTAGTTGTGATGGGGAACAGCCGCGAGGCCCGCAATAAACGTCCGTGTGATCGCACCCTTAGTGTTCTTTCCTCCTGACTCCCATATTCCACTTTGTTCAATTTGCCCATTCCCCTCATCCCCTCCAGTTCTCTTCTTTGACTTTCTCTCAGAGTCTCCTCAATGTTTGAACTATAAGCCAAGCCAACAAGGTTCTGAAAATGCATGCTGGGAGTTGAGTCTGAGGCCATTTGCAATTGCAGATTCCAGAACACAGAAGTCATGCAGAATACATGCTCACAAGATCAGTAACTGTCCCTGCACCGGGATTGTTCACTTGGTGATGTGGGATTGGTGAAACAGGAGTTATGTTTTTCTTTACATCTATAGAGTATCCCCTATAATAGCAGCAACAAAAATGCAAGGCACAATGGGAGCTGCTAGGCAAATCATCCTGTACACTAGAAGTGATGGAATGCAATATATTTTTCTCTTATTTTGTTTTTTTAAGTGATTTCAGCTGTTCATTTCATGCTGTTCAATGTTATGCCTTTTGTCAGCAGTTAAATACAATTGTGTCTACATGTGAAACATTACAGGCAATGATGTGGGAAATTGTACAAGTATATTGTGTCCTGGCCTATGGCCTCTGGATTAGTTTTGCCTGTTGTAGATATATGGTGGTGGAAAATACCATCAGCTCGCAGCCATATTTGGTGACCCTGTAGGATTTTCAAGGCAAGACACGAGGAGAGGTGGTTTGCAATTGCCTGCCTCTGCATAGTTACCCTGACTTCTTTGGTGGTCTCCCATCCATGTATTAACCAGGGTTGAACCCTGTTTAGCTTCTGAGATCTGACAAGATCCAGCTAGCCTGGGCCATCAAGTACAATGCTGGTTGAGCATGAAATATAACAGACTCTCCTGTATTCAGTGAATGCCATACCCTGCAGTATTCACTGCTTCAAGAAACAATGTGCTAAAACGCTGGAACTGTTATCAATGGTTCCTTCATTTACTGGGTCAGCATTTCACGCCATCATGGTATGTCTGATCCTCAAATTACAGATTAGTGTGGCATGTTATATTTGATCCACACATCTCCAAAATTCCCTTCCAAAAGGCAGTGCCTGTGTTAGAATTCTCAGACCGTCCAGGTATTTTGTGTTTGTAGTATATTCTTATTTAAATGCTGCAGATTATACTAAAGGCTTAACGCATTCCGCTGCTACAAAGCCAAGTAACAGAATGATGTTTCTTGAGTAGTGGATCTCATCCCAAACCATTTCAGGATATTCCTGTGATGTGGCTTCCGGAAGGGAAAGCAAAAGGCAATGGGACATGTGTAGACCATCTGCGGCCACCCAAGAATACTAAGCTTTAATAATGAAATGGTACTTTTAATGTATAACGTATCTGGAAACTAATAAGCACAGGTTTAATTGCATGCTTTAATTATTACATCGTTGCAATAATTAGCCTTAGGTCAATAGTCTTTTCAAATACAGGAAACATTAAAGTACTTAACAGGATTTGTATTTAAAAGCATATCTAAATTCTTCAGCCAGTTTTTGAGCTTAAGAGCCTTGCAACATCTGGACAGTATCATAGTCATCGTTTTCTCATATTAAATGTTTATAAGCTTTATACAAAAATGGAATGCATGATAACTTTCAGTTATTGCACTAGGTATATTGAAAAGAAAATTAGTAATCTTAACAATAATAGTAGCTTGTTGTAATAAAAAAAACCTGAATCTGCCATAATTCAGAGTATATGAAGAATGAATTGCATTGGAAACCTTTTCAAGGCAGCTCCAAGATTCACACTTAATTGCCAAGATAGTTTTGCTGTTAGATCTAAAAAGGGTGGGCCTACACACAGGCATTATAGAGACACTGACCTCTCTGTTATAATTTGTTGCATTTTTATCTCAATCTCCCTTGAAGGATCTCAAGACCCTACTCATTTTATACCAATCCTGAGCTTCATGGGAGAGTAAGGATCTGAGCCTACATGTTCCCAATCCAATCCGACAGTCCTTTCAAAATGAAAAGGATCCCTTATTCCATGTTTCAGATCAGATCAGATAAATTTATTGTCTTAGCCATAGGCCATAACATAACGTAACACATCAAGGTTGAGTAGAAAAATACATCACACTATAAAATGATAATGTAAGCAATAAAAATAACAATATCTTACATTAAATCCTATGCTCTTTCTACTTTGCATTAAATACTAAACTCATACTAATTTTCCTTGTTACTAAGGCAAATAACGCCACTCTACTAGAGACATAGTGATCAAAGTCTGAGAGTAAAAGTTTGACCAAATCCAGATCGGAAAGTCCATTACGCGGCGGAATAATGGGGATAATATACTTTAACCTAGGAGCTTTGAGCCATGGGCATCTCAGAATATAAAGTACTATATCATCTACTTTCCCCATATCACAAATTCAAAATCTAAGCGGGGGCAGGAATACCAGAAAAACGGCCAGTCTTGATCATTGAGGGCATGGATTTGGAATCTTAAACCCATAAAAGCTGATCTTAATTGCAGGGTGGTTAACTTCTCCAAATAGAGGGACCTACAGTGATCCCTTTTTAAAAAAACTTAAATAATGGTGCTGTAAGACAACGTGACATCACATCCTGGTCCATAAGCTCATCCATTTTGAACACCCATTCTTTCAGTTCCCATACTTGGGGTTTTTTCTTTAACAGATCATAAGGAATTGAAAATTCCAATTGAATCAAAACCAAATGGTCACCTAGCCTCTTAGAGGATTTCAAGAGCAAACTTAAACTCCCCAGGGAATCCTGGGGCCATTCAAAACATTTTTTTCAATAGGATAAAATTCTAACATTAACTCTGGCATTCAACGAGCTAATTCCCAGTTCAGCCCTCATTAATGCCACTGGTGCACCCCTTGGCAAGGCAAGAATCTGCCTCATAAAATAATTATTTACTATTTCTAATGAGGACAATATCTGATCTTCCCAGCCCCAGATTTCTGATCCATATAGCATGGCTGGAATTATCTTACTCCCATACAATTTAAGAACAGGATCTACCATACCTCTTCCCTTAGAAAAGTAGAACTTCAGTGAAGCCCCCAAATTCATCATGGCAGCAGCTTTTAATGATGTAAGTTGGGGGTGCCAGGAGAGAGTTTCCAAAAAGGTTAAACCCAGATATTTATACGTGCTGCATTGTTTGAGCTGAGTGCCAAGAATACTCCAGGTAGATTTCTTTGGGCGTTTCCTAAAAACCAGAACTTTAGACTTGGCAGAATTTATTTGCAAGCCTTCCACACTGCAGTACTCACCCAATTTGTTCAGGAGTCTCCTCAGGCCAATCTTGGTTAAAGACAGAAGGACCATATCATCTGCATACAGAAGAATTGGAACTTTATGTTGTCCAGTGGCTGGAGCCATATATTCATCACCTTCTAAACTAGCTATTATGTCATTTAGATACAAATTAAACAGTGGGGGCTAACACACAACCCTGTTTCACCCCTTTCAGCACTTGTATAAGTATACCTTTTCTCCCAACCTTAACCTTTATGTTGGTATCACAATGTAACTGGCTAATCAAATATACCAGCCATAGGTCAATGTTAATGTTCAAAAGTTTCTGCCATTCTGTGCCCAGCACTTAACAGCATTCATTATTACGGGGGAAGGGCATGGAATGCATAATGTATAGGATTATCAGGCATAACCTGGCAACCAGCAGAAGACCCAGGGAGCAGGACCATGAAGGCATCCATCAGTGACAGAGGGACATCACTTCCTGGAAAACCTGGAAGTGGCACCATGCTTCTCTAGGAATCACTTAAAACTCTATGCTTCCCAGTAATTCTCAAAGAAGACTGACATCACTTCTGGGTTTTTCCTGGAAGAGACGTCACACCATGAGCCCAATGGCCATTTAAATTCTCAAACCCTCTGCTCCCACTCAAAGTGGTGGTGGGAAACAAGTGCTAAGCGTGTGGGATCCCTACCACCACTATGGGGCTGTTGAGACCAGTAATGTGAATCTCGTATGAACTTATCCATTCCCTCCGGTCATCTTTGGAAGTGCTGCTTTGGGTGCCCCCACCATTTGAGGCTAGATGTCTGGCAACCCAAAAAAAGGGGGCTTCTCGGTCATGGTGCTGAAACTTTGGGAGTCCCTCCCCAGGGAGATTCATCTGTCTCCCTCTATCATTATCTTCTGCCAACAGAGGAAGACTTTTTTGTTTGGTTTGACATTCCAGTATGGTGAGAGCCCATGTGGTATGATGGTTAAGAGTGACAGAATCTAATCTGGAGAACCGGGTTTGATTCCCTACTCCTCCACATGAACCCTGCTGGGTGACCTTGGGCCACTCACAGTTCACTCAGAACTCTCTCAGCTCCACCTACCTCCCAAGGTTGTCATGGGGAGAGGAAGGGAGAGAGATTGTAAGCTGCTTTGAAACTTCTTAAGGTAGAGAAAAATGGGGTATAAAAATCTACTCTTGTTCTTCATTCCCCCTCTAACACTTATTGTCCCTCTTCCCTGGTTGTGTTACGTATGCTTGTCTTTATATGTTTTGTTGAATTGCTTAATTAATTTCTATATACTTTATTTTAAATGCTGTTTTAATGTTGAAATGTTTTAATATTTTGATGTTCGTCACTTTAGGAACCCTATTTGGGTGGACAGTTGGCACAGATTTTTTTAAAATACATTTCTACTGCGTCATATTTAGCAGCATGGAACCCCAAGAAATTTCTGTCATACAGCCTAAGCCAATGACAACCAGTGACAGTCCACCATATAAAAAGCTCCCTGTGTCATCCTTGAGTTCCTCAACAAGGCCTTTAATTCTGTGCAATGAAAACAAACAGCCAAAAAGAGAGGATTTTTACTTCAGCAGCTCTATTTACGTTTGACTTTTTGGTAAATGGTGTGATTTTTCAAGTAGTATAAAATACACACTGCTTAATTGGAATGTGCTTAATCAGTAAAGTCATTTAATTGGGACATCACTCAGGGATCCATTATAAGCCCAGTAATAATTAATAACAATGAGTAGTGAGTAATCGGGAGTGCAATTCTGCTTTCTGGAATGCTCTCTGAAGGTTCACTACTGCTAATGTCGCCTCTGCCTCAGTCTTGATGATGATTCGTTCTAGTTATTTGCTTGAAGAACCACCTTCAAATGCATTTGGGAAGTTATTGCATGATCAATTACTTTCCCTGTTATTTGGGTTTTTTAAAAATTTAGCCTGCAGGAGTTCTGGATAATGAGCATTTTACAGTGCAATCAAGATTTTAGCAGCTAGTTCATAAATAATAATAAAACAGTTGTCATCTAAAATGTAAATATTAAGTATATTTTCAGCAGGTTCAGTCGCTTCAGCAATTATCTACCAGGCCTGGAAAATCTGGCCAAAGCCCTATACTGTAAGAGTATTTAGAAGTGATCACCTTCAGACACAGGTTATTGCTTTACCTCCCTACAACAGATTACCAGGAAGTAGATAAAGATTTTTGGAGTAGATCTCAAATGGGAATGTTGGATATATGAAGCTGACTAATACTAACTCCATCTATTCCAGGGTTGTTTGATTAGACTGGCAACAGTTCTCCTAAGTTTCTCCCAGAGGAGTTTCCCAATCCTGTGTCCTGCTATCAGTTTAATGAAAACTAGGACATCATTCAGGCAAAACATTAGCTCTTTGTCAGAGCTTTGAACCTGGGGTAAAGTGGAAATACTGGAAAAACTGAAGATGACAAAAGCAGCACAGAAAGAAGTTCTCAGTGCTTCCTGCGCTACAAATAGATTCCCTGCCCTCTAAACACCAAAGTTCTAGAACCTATATCCTCAGGACATAACACATCTGTCAATTCTATGTATTGTACTGAGATGTCAATATAAAATTTTATCCACATAGAAGTAGGGATCAGTAAAACGCCTAGGAAGGAGGTAGATATTTAATCTGAGAGAGAGGTCCTTTCTGCATTTTCCTGTTACTCCGCATTTTCTCAGTGTTCGAGTCGAGGCAATTTAAGTCCACAGCAAAACAGCATCCAAATAACCCAGGGCAACAGCAGGCTGAAACCAGGCTGACCACTGAAGGGAAGTAATGTAGTGCCTAATTGGGGGGGGGGGGGGAATCCAGAATAAAAAGGTTGAACTCAATTTTAGTGCAGAATGGGGGGGAAACCTGGATTAAAATGAAGGTTGAATTTGATTTTTGTGCAGAATTGCTTGGAGGACGCCATGGTGAACATGGATTAAAGGGAGAGTGCAGATGAGTGGCTATGTGGCTGCCACAAAACCAGCAGCAACTGCCATCCTAAGCAGAGTCCCTCCCTTCTACATGCACTGATGCCAGTGGAGTTTAGAGAGATGCAATCCTGTTAAGGACTGTACTCTGAGTCTCCTAGGTCTTCTCTCTCCCCAATAATGTGTGGCATGTGGCTATCCCCATCCACCACAAATGGCAGCTAATGAAGAAGAAGGGAAACACAAAATGCTGTGGCATTCACACCACGAAGTCCTGTGTTGAGACTCTACCATGTCACTTTCAAATGGCACAAAGCTTATCTGAAATGGCTGGAAACTAGAATTTTCCAGCAGAAGGGGGAGTGGTTGTGCATGAAAATTAACCTTACTTCTGTCATACTGTGGCTGCGATGATACACACAATTAGACCTGATATAGACGCAAATGCCAGCTGGAGTTAAAGAACATGATCAAACAACATCTGGGAAGCGCCCTGCAGCTGTCAGCAACCCATTCTGCTCTACTGCAGAAGCAGAGTTAAAAGACACCTCAGAAAGTCCAGTAGCAAATGGGTTGCGACGGGCCACGGACAGACTTTCCCGTGTCTGATCACTCCAGTGTGCTCTCATGCCATCGGGATCAGGCTATCCCGACTCCATGCCATTGTTTCTTCCCCCACTTTGCGGTATGCACATCATCGCAAACTCCATAGGGAGCCCTCAGTGTGGAGGTGCAATTAATCAATCCTTCATTTAAGTGCATGGAAAACAAACAGCACAAAAAAACTGACTCACCCACAGTTGCATTTGATCACACACTGACGGACTGTGCCCTCAGCTTTAAAGGAAGGTGTGATCGTTCAACTGTGGGTCAAGTTCCTCCAAAGGAAATAGCCTTGCTCCTCCCCTCCGTTTTTTCCTGGTTCGTGTGACCTGTATTTCATTTACTCTATATGGAGATAACTTTCTCATTGAGTTTACACAATGTAAAATAATGTAATCAAATAGGACCAGGGAATACAAGAATTTGAAAAAAAGGTATATAACATAATATGTCATGATGCCAAAAATGAAATTACAAAAGTAGTAAACAATACACAGCTAGTTTTACAATTTTTATTTTGAAGCAGAAGATCTGCTTAAACCGTTCTATGACAAACTTCCATTTCGAAAAGTCTACTTACATAGCTCTTGTTGTGTGTGCCAAGGAAGCCCACAGAATTCAAGGGGATTTATTGTCTTGTCAGTAAACCAGCAATAAACCACCAGCAATAACCTCAAGTAATGTTGACCATTGAAATTCCTTTTACTGAAAGAATAATAAAGCATTTTAAAATATCTTATTAATATCTTTACATTAGCAACTCCATGGTTAGTCAGTAGTTTAATTCACCTTATCAAAGTCTTCCTTGTTCAACAATTAATCTTTCAGAAAGGATTATTTTTAAATCCTCAGCCTATAAATGTGAAAATGCTAAATACAATGTAAATTCAGATAACTGTCAGAAAAGAAGGAACACAAAGAGCTGAACTTCTTAGGGTTTGGTTTTGTGTGTGTGTGTTTTTCTAGACATTCTTAAAAACACAAAGAATGTTTTATGAAAGATCTTTTAAAAAAACATCTTAGAAGCTTTTGTTTCCAAAAACTGTCAGAACTACTAACACTGAAGAAATAGCCAGAGAAGAGTTGAAACCACATTTCAAGCTTTAAAATAAGATGTGCATTCAAAAGAATATCTAATCCTCCCATCTCCAATGTACCCTGTGCATTGTGTCTATTTGGAAAAGTTAACACTTGGAGGTATCCAGGATGGATGGAGCATAAATTATGCTTTTTTCTGGACACAGTGAGAAGCAGGTATTAATGTACCTAAAGTTTCCTTAAAAGACATACTTATGTCACTGTGACCTTGTACCGCTTCCCCCCTTTGGCATATTGCAGTGTTCACTTCTGAACAACCCAGGAAAAGGCACTGCAGGGCTGGTTCTGCGGGGGGAGGGTTTTGTGATTGCGACCTCTACCGTGAAGGCAGCAGTGAGTGGCTGCTGTCCCTACACTGATCCCTGCTGGCACCACACCTTTGTTGCATTGGCTCAGAAGCACCAAACCTACAAGGATCCTGCCAGGGGGCTTTAAATAAGTCAGGGGGCACTCTGCACATACCCCTGCACACCCCCCCCCCCCCATGTGAGCACCATAAATAAAAACTTTAAAATTGGAAGTCAGGGGGCCTGGGCTGGATGGAAAGTCGGGGGGTGCTTGGTGGTAAATTGGGGGGCCAGGCCCCAAGATGCCCCACTGTAGCTACAGGCCTGTGCCAGGCCCTTCCAAAGTCTTGCATTTCCTCCCTTCCCCACTCAACAGCTAGGAGGTGGCTCACAGCTGAACTGCCCCTCAGCTGTTAAAGAAAAGTAAGCTCTATTCAAGAGGTGAAGGGTGGGGGAGAAAAACAGAGCTTAGTGCTGCCAACACTGCTCCCCCCATCCCGGACTGGCTGCAGGCAAAGCTTTCACACGGAAGCCCTGCTGGTAGCTGTAGCACCATTTCCCCTCTAAGTCAGAGCAAAGGAGGTCTTCCTTGGGTCTGGCTTAAACGGGAAAGCCCCAGAAGCCCAAAAGAGCACAGTGTTGTGTGGAAACTTCCCAATGCTATGTTCCAACTGAAGAAAAATCTCCATGTGGAAACAGCCCAAGAAAAGAATAAATCACTTAGGCAGTTTAATGCCACAGGACACAGTGGTGGTCAGTAGGTTAGCTGACTGTGACTGTGAAAAGGGAAAAGATAAATGCATGAACAATAGGTTCATTATTCTATTCTCTATGTTTAGAGGCTGTACATTTTTGGATGCCAATGTCGGAAGCAACATGGGGAGGCTTTTGCTTACTTGTTCTGCTGCACCACATGAACCATTGATCTGATTCAAAATGGCTGTTCTTATGCACATCTGACCTATCACATTATGTACATTATTTTATTCCTCCTCTGGATGGCCCAGGATAGCCCAGTCTTTTCAGATCTCGGAAACTAAGCGGGGTCAGCAGAGTATTTGGATGGGAAATCCGGGGTCATGAGACAATGACAAACCATCTCTGAATGTCTCTTGCCTTGAAAACCCCACAAAGTCACCATAATTCAGTTGCAACTTGATGGTACTTTCCACCACCAGTTTTCTACCAAATCTGCTTCTGATTATATTGGCCGTCTTCAAAAAATTTCACTTTTAATAGTGGTGGCTGAAGGCAACTTTCAAAAGCAGGTGTGAACCAAAATCTTACAAACACATTAAAACATAATCAGGAACAAGAGATGGTGCTGTTAGTTAATTTTAAACTCTGGATTTAATGGTTTTATGAGGATACCCCTTTAGATGGTAATGTATATTTATTTCTTTTATTTATATCCCGTCCTCCCTGCCGAAGCAGGCTCATTTCCCATACATCACTACAGCCCACTTTGGGAAGGGGCAGAATTGTTGAGTCCAGGAGCGGGGCCCCAGCCTAATGTCCAGCCATATTGGCACCTCTGGAAACTTTGTATTATTAATGATTTTAGTCCTACTGTAACCAAATGTTTTTATTATTCCTTCAATATTTTCTTAAGCTATATTTTTTTAGACAAACAATACATATATATTTATCAGACGATGCCTCCGCATACACACAAGTAGCAGGGGCAGGGCCAGGGTTTTCTCCACGTGGTTTTTTCCGCCCATCAGTTCTAACCCCATACTGCTCCAGTTTATCCTCTAATCTCCACACACATTTTGGGGCCTTTAGTTTTCAGTTTGGGGGTTTTGCTTTTTCCCTGCCTCCCCCCCCCCCCCCCGTTCTTTTGAAAATGCTTTCACCCCAATGTTTTTCTGGAAGCCAATTTTGAGTTGGCTTTTTCCTCCTGCATGACGTTTCTGTCAGTTGTCTTTGTCCTGCCCACTCCCATTTACGTCCAGCCCACTGTTTGATTGGATTGTTGTGGTCAAACCACTCCATCTCCTCCCCCCCACTCTGAAAAGGAGTGGTTTCATTTGTTTTTTTAAATTGAGATATAAGGGGGAAGGCATATGTCCATGAGAGAAAGTGCAAGAGACTTACTTTTTAAAAAAATGAAAGATGGGAATTCAGAGAACCTGCTAAGCCTACTGTTACTATGCTGCCATGATATAACAGAATTTTAGTGCCTTTTAAAAAGGGGGGGTGCTGTGACACCACCGATGATGACAACACCCTCCCTTGAAAATCCTCATTACTGAAGGCATGTGCAGAAGAAAATAAACTGACTCCACAACTGTGAAAATACAGAGAGCAAACATGAGGAAGGACTGTGCCCAGACCAATTCAATTTCTGCCAAGAAAATCAGGAGTAAGCCGAGCGTGCAGAAAAGCCCCCAATTCCTCCTTGAAGTGCAAGATCTCCCATCAAGATCTCACTTATTTTAACTTTATAAGCATTTATACATTGCTTTTCTCCTTAATGGAGGCCAAAACAGTTTACAATACAAAAATACCATATAAACAGAATACCATATAAACAGAAAGCTCTCTCTCTCTCTCTGGCAACAGATCCTCCTCCCAGTTTCAGACCAAGAGCTTTTTGGCTCTAATTCTAGTTTCCTCCCTGCCTTCTCCAAGATTGTGTGGGCCATCAAAACCTCTGTTTTACCTGGATTTAGTTTCAGCTTGTTGACCTTCATCCAGCCCATTAAAGCTTTTAGGCTCTGGTTTGGAAAACCCGCAAAAGTAAAACCTAATTGAGACAGGATTTTGTTACATTCAAGAGTTAATCATATGAAAAACAACTGGTGCAGACACTTGCAGGCAGTCAGACCCAGCAATTTGTACATTATTACACTCCAGTGAAACAAGCTCAATATGGTGACTCAAGATGGAGCTTCACTTGTGGAAAATGCCTGGAGAAACCACTGTTATCTTTCTCCTTATGGGGCTCTTCCTTATTGATTACAGTGTGTTCAACATATACATTGGAAAATGCAGTATAAGTGAAACTGTATTACAATGCAAGTAATGGCTTTTATCATGTCATTCCCATTGGCATCTTTATATAGCTCCTCAAGAAAGGGGTCTGTGGTGGGCATATGATAGAGTTCTCCTGCTAAGCAAAGCTAATCTGGACTCCCCTGTTGTTTCTGGAAATGTTGCAGCTGAGAGCCGGTTTGGTGTAGTGGTTAAGAGCAGCAGATTCTAATCTGGAAAAAGGGGTTTGATTCCCCACTCCTCCTCCACATGCAGCCAGCTGTGTGACCTTGGGTCAGTCACAGTTCTCTCAGAGCTCTCTCAGCCCCACCTACCTCACAGGGTATCTGTTGTGGGGAGAGGAAGGGAAGGAGATTGTACGCTGCTCAGAGACTCTGAGTGGGTGTGGTATAAATGCAATCTCTTCTTGTGTTTCTGCCTGTTCTCTCTGAGATCCTGTTTTCCACTGTCTTTTCTTACTTGCTGTAGCAAACCCCCAGAGACCTGCTTGTCAGAGCAAGTAAAGAAAATGATCAGGGAGGGAATGGTATAAAAGACTTCTAGGTCTCTGATCATCAAGGAAGGTAAAGGCATGCATCGGGCACGCGATTTGCAAGACAGCAGGTGGCCAGGAAGGGGAGATTGCTTGGGAACTACTTGGAGCTCCGTAGAAGTAGTGGGATAGACATAAAATAAATAAGAAGAGGCCAATTGTAATAATGTCACATTCATGGACAGGGTGATCTATGACAGGCCTACACAGGTCCAGTGTGGTGCAGTGGTTAGCATGTTGGATTAGGATCTGGAAGACGCAGGTTGTTAAGAGAAATTCTCTTGATTCTTCTTTACCCAATTTCTCCCCAATATCCAACAATCCATTTCTTTCCCTGTTTTTAGGAATTTGGAGTCAGTTTCTAATCAATTCCATTTTGATCAAATCCAAAGAGAGGACGGGCGGGAAGGGAAGTTCTGCAAAATTTCACTCTGTAGATGATCAGAGGCGGGCAATCTCTTCCTACAACTTCCCGTCCTCCTATTAGAGCAAGATCCTGTGGTAGGTAACATAAAACAACAGGAAGGGTCAAAATTACAAAAGGGTGCACAGATTTCTCCTCAAAGAGAAACCAAAGAGCTGTGAAAGAGAAACCCCTGTTTTTAAACAGGAAAAAGAGAGAATAAGAGGAATTAATGGCTATATCTTAAAAAGTGAATTTTGGAAAAAGGAATTCCCCTCCCCATGACAACACTCGTTCAAATCCCTACCCTGCCCTGGAAGCTTTCTGGGTGATCTTGGGCCCGGCACACATTTTCAACCTAACCCACCTCACAGGGTTGTTGTGAGGATAAAATAGAGGAGAGAATGATACAAGCTGCTTTGGGTCCCCCACTGGGGAGAAAGGTGGGCATAAATGAAGCCATGTGACTCACCATGCTGATTCCCAGCCCACAAGCCGCTAACTAGAGTTTCCAGAATTGGTTGCTTTGCCTCTTCATGACTGGATGGGTGGTTTAAAAGGCTACAATGAATGTTTGGTGGCCTGGGTTTGGTTTGACTGGTCAAGGAGTCTCGCAGGGTAGTTAAGAAGCTTTTAGTCAATTTAACTACAAAAAAACCCAAAACTTATAAAAAGATATTTATTGTTTCTTCTTGAATCTTGACTAGACAGAAAGAGAGAGATGAAGTCTGAAGTCTGAGCGGTAGGGGTCAAGATGACCCTGTTACAAATGCGTCATAGGGTTTTAGCTCGAATTGATTTTCCATCAGCCACAGTGCATTTGAAATATGGAACTCTTTGACCTATTTTAGTGCATTCATACAAAGCTGTAGGCGAGATTTTGAACATCTAAGCTTACCATTTAAGGGGGGGGGCACAATTGAAATGGCATGCAGCTGACAGCTGACTTCCAAAAGACTATAGGTACCCTTGAAAATACTGATTTGAAACACCAGGAAGACAGGGTGCTTTTTTTTATAGAAATGGACATATTTCAAGGCAAATTCTCCACAGAGGGTGTTTATGTGAAATGAAGCCATCTTTTCATTTTTTTAATAACACTACTTTCTGAGGAGGACAACGGACAATCTTACTTTGAAAAATGATCCTAGTAATTAAAAGCAGCAGGAGCTGAAGTTAACAGGCAGAGGGAAGGAAAAGCACTGGCAAAACTTAATAAGCCGCAGAGACAAAACCCAACTGATATTTATGAAGCATGAATGCCCTATTGAGTAAAACTAATAACTGAGAACCAAAAAGTTAAGCAGTACTGGTAGCAAATGTAGTCTGTGCTTTGTGAATGCCTTGAGTCTCAAATACAATAGTACACTTTAAAAAAACTATTTATTTATCTTATTTATAGCCCGCTTTTTTCACTGAGACTCAACATCAATTGCAGACTGTAGAAAGAGAGGAGGAAAAAATGTAACCATACAGTATAGTGGTAAATCAAACAGAATAGAGGGCCAACAATAAAAGCTTAATATATAATATAAAATAATACATGTATACCTCATGTAAGAGGGCCAATGGACTTGACCTGATGCGTTTCGGTCTGTATAGGCTTTCTTCAGAGGTCAGACACAATGAACAAATTGGCTTATATCATAACACAATACAATCATACAATCATGCTACATAGATACAAGATGGACCAGAAAAGAATTGTTCCAAAGTGAAACCACTAGGCACAGAATAAAAGTATAAAAATATAAATGAGGCCTCCAAAGATGCAATCACGTGCCAAATGATATTCCACTGATAACATTTCTGGTCCAGAAAGTACCTTCCAATGATTGTTTAGCCAAAGTGTCCTCAGTAAAATTGTCCCTTTAGCAAACAGCAGTGCTTACCTCTTTAAGTTCCAGTCCCCAAGTTTCAGGGTTAAGTTCCCCCCCCCTTATTTTGTCCCTACCATACAGTATTCATAATGCAACAGGACTAGGCAATCATAGAACCAGACTCTGCAAAAATGGCCTGCCTTGTGCTACAGCAATGGCTACACCAGTCTCTGAATAGGTTTTCCTAAAGCCACAATGCCTCACCATGAAGTCCAAAGTGAAAGAAACTCATATTGTGCACCAGCCAAATCCTGAAAGTCTGCTATGTTTGTTAGCCACTTAAACAAAACTAATGCATCCTCCTGGTTATCTTTTCCCCTACAACACTCAGCTTGTTCTAGAGCATCAGTTTATGTTTATGGCAGTGTTCTAGCCACAGCAGCAACCCCCTTTGGCTACTCAGCCAAGGGGCAACATAGACATTGCCCAGCAGAGTTAACAAGGATCCGTATGGCAATTATGGGGTTAAAACAGGGTTGGAAGGTGTTAAAATGCTGAAGTAGGAGATGGATCTATCAACCAGGGGAAGTCCCACCCTCCTACAAGAGCCAAGACTGCTGTGGATGGACCTATCCTCTCTTTAGGCTGGCAAAGCTGATGACAGGTAGGCTCTAGGTTGTGGAAGAGCCAGACAGGGGAAAGGAAGAGGATGGCGGTAACCCTCAACCCCCCCCCCCCCCCTTCACAGCTCTAAAAAACGGTGAAGGGAAGTAGCCTGCAGGACAGGGCATTGTGTCAGTGGGAGTGAAACTGAACACAGCTTTCTTCAAAATGTCATGGGAACTGTAGTTCAGTGAAGCAGCTGAAAATTCTATTAGCAATCCCTAACCCCCTCACGAAGCGGCAGTTCTCAGAATTCCTGTGGAGAGGGATAAGCTGTTAAATTTGTTTCTGTGTGTCATGTAAATACATATTGAACAGCAAACAGAGATTTATTTGGCAGCTGAAGTACCATTTCAAAGATTTCAGGAACAGCAGTGCTCTGGGTTTTCTGGAGGTATGTGTAGAACTGCAATTCATAACCTGGAAAATTGGGAAAAAATTAAGGCAATGGATAAGCTAAGGAACAGATCATCTGGGTCTAGCACCACTGCTTCTGTCTACAGGGTAACCTCCAGCCTTGACTTCTCGGTGTGGGGCTGTCTTGGAAGATGTCTCAGAAGGTTCATTGGTACAAAGCGCAGCAGCAAGACTGCTGTCCAGGGTCAACCACGTGGAACATATAACTTGAGAGCAGTGTGGCACTGCTCACCTATTGGCTTTTGAGCCCATTTCAAAGTGCTGGTATTACCTTTAAAGCCCTTCTGAGTGTCAGTTCTCCCAGTATATTCCCCTGTGCCACCTATGCTCCTCAGATAGACGTCTTCTACTGGTAACCTTGCCTAGGATTGTCTCTGTGGCAACTGTTAAGTCACGTTCCTCTGAAAAGCCCTACCAGAGTGGGGTGTGGAGGATGCCTTCACTTACCATTGCCTGGGGAGGAAGGTGTAAGTGATGGTTTTATTCTGCAGGATAGCTGATGGAGGGTAAACTGTGAGGGTTGTGTTTAAACTGTGTGTGTGGGTTTTTAACCTGTTACTGGATGCTTATGATATTCCTGTGTTCCTGCCACTTTTGCTGTTGTGTTTGCAGCCTTATTTATTTTCAATAAAGACATAGGGGCTCATGGCCTGTATATAGGAAAATGGGCAAAGACAGTCCCCATCCAAAATGTCATATCCATTGCAAATGGTTTTACAACAAATGCACCTAAAAAGATAATTGGTAATTATTAGCCCAGGCTAGTACTTGGATGGGAGACCACCAAGGAAGTCCAGAGTTGCTACACAGAGGCAGGCAATGGCAAACCACCTCTGAATGTCTCTGGCCTTGAAAACTTAATGAGGTTACCAGAAGTTGGCCGCAACTTTACGGCAAAAACAAAAAACCCAAACAGAAACACACTGACCTCATGTCTACTTTAATCAGAATATATAAATTATTTACTTTTGCTAGCCTCCCAGTTGGCCCCCCAATTTCATCAGGTTTCCATACTTTTAGGACATTCCACAGCTAACATTCAGGCTGAATTACTGACAGACATAACAGGTGCACTGGTCTTTATACAGAAGTTATTCACTGGAATGCTATAGATATAATAAAAGGTCTAGAAGGCAATTCATAGAAAAGCCCAATTTTAGGGGTGTATGAATATGCCCCCCCATGCTTCCCTCAGTTGTTCTGTGTCACCACTGTGATCTGCGTCATGATCTCCTTCACAGTGTGGGGCAAGACTAGCCACTGTTTTGCCCCCCCCCCTCTCTGTTGCTGCGACCACCTCAGGTAAAATCCAGCTGCCCTCTCATGGGTTACTTGAGGCCAACTCCACAGGGGTGTCACACTGTAGCATGCCAAGTAGCCATGTGTGAAGTTAAGGACTTGTACAGATTTTCTCAAATTAAACAACTTTATTTCTACAATGCACAAACTCAGAGTTCTACAAGGACAGATCTAAGGTGAAGAGTTTTGTGCATATCCTTTCTTTCCCATTTAAAAGCATAAATATATCCATGTTCTGGCATGGCTCACAGTTTAATTTAGTATATGCATAGGGAGAAACCCCAACAAAATCCCTGTTCTTCACATATTTCTGCTCCTTGTCTTTCACCCAGCGATCTTTCTCCAAACGAATCAAATAATCGCCTTGGATCGTGTGCCATAATTTCACTTTTTGTTCTACAGTATGACTACAAATTGATAACTCAATCCTTTCTTTTATGTTTGGGGTGGACCTTGAGCAAGTGGAGCCCAGTGGCTTTGGCTGTACTGGCAGCAGCACAGGATCCACTTAGCTTAGACCTGGGTCATGGCGACAACAGATGCAGACTTCCCCAATGGGTGAGCTTATAGCCAATGCCATTGCTACTACACCCCGGGTCCAAGCCAAGCAGATCCCGCACCACTGCCAGCACCATGGGACTACTTGGCCAAACTTGGTCCTGACCTCTAGCAGCACTCCAGGGCAATGGCCCACCAGGAACTTTCTTGATAAGTGGAAGAGACATTCTTTCCCTGTTCATGTTTCTTCTAAGAGGGGCTGTGGTTCAGCGGTAGAGCATCTGCTTGGCATGCAGAAGGTCCCAGGATCAATCCCAGCATCTCCAGGTAAAAAATGCAGGTTGTAAGTGATGAGAAAGACCTCAGCCTGAGATTCTAGAGAGCCACTGCCAGTCTGCATAGACAATACTGACTTTGATGGACCAATGGTCTGATTCAGTATAAAGCAGGCACTTGTGTGATCATGAGTAAGAATAACTTGCCTCCTGTTCAACTCTGGTCTTCCTCATCCCAGTCCATAACTGCATCATAGATCCTTACACTAACATCAGTTCCAAAAGTCTGCAAAGAAATTGTACATTGGCAATCAAAGCAAAATCCAGACAGGGCTGGGATTCACTGTTCTATATATTGCGACTTGAATTTGTACATGAGAAATATTATCCCTTGCAGAGAAATCCAGTATGAGTTATATGCAGTGGCCAAACAGGAAATGAGTCTGACAATGAACATGTCGAAATCCAGGGATTAACAAAAAAATCTACATCAGTTGCAACTGCATCTGTTGCACACAGTTTTGGCAGCACTGGCAGAAACACCGGGGGGGGGGGGGGGGAATACTTCAGCCTTAGTAAACCATCTGTGCCAGGCATGTGTTTTGCTGTAGCCAAATCTGATTTGAAATCAACAGCTATCTCTGTCAAATTCAACTGTCAAGGCAACCGGGAAAAAAGGGTGATGTATCTATTCCATACCAACAAGCTTATGTAAATCTAAGAGAGGATAAGGAGCTTGTTTCGCTCTTGCACTGAAAGAATGCACATCAAGGAACTTGGCTGGGTGTACTTAGAAGCCCCAGTAGTTCTCTGATGAAGAACAGAGCAGCTTTTCTTATATAATGTCTTGTAGGCACCTGATCTACTTAATATGCAACAATGGCAAGTCAGGCACACAGCAAGCCTCCTCAAGGAAAGGGAACCCCGACTGCGTGGCACTGAGTTCAGCTTAAACTCTGGATTTCAAGACACCTCAGCCGGACCCTCAAGGCTTCTTCTTTTAGATTTATGAAGAGGTTGGAACTAAAGGTTTTAAACAATTGAATGTACACAAATACAAATACACAAACCTTTACTGGCATTGAAAGCACAAAACGTTATTGGAATACAGCAAAATACCAAAATACATCGGCCACTTGCACTTGGCTATTCAAACCACACCTTCTGATTGCATAATGGAGAAATTTTGCAACAGCCTCCATTATTTCACAATTAGAATTAAACAGAAGAAAGTGAATAACTGAGTCATCAGAATACCAACTCTTACCACCTAAAAGTGGAGTAATGAAACGAGATCGAATATCCCTATAGAAGGAACAATAAAGTGTAGTATGTGTAGTAGATTCTATATCAGGACAAAGTCTGTCTACATATGGTGTCTGGCGGAACCTCCCTAAAAGCACCTCTGATGACAGAACATTAAAACGAAACTGTATAAGAGGTCCCCAGCCTACTTGGGGAGCATCTGCTAGCTGTGCATTCCCTAAATTCTTGCCTTTCAATATTAAGAAATCTTTGTTTGATAATAGCATAAGCTTGTTTATCCGAAATGGGGGCTAAATAATCTGGGGATATTCCCATTGTAGAGAGTTTCTCCTCTACATATCTAAGCCTTGGAGAGAGATGGGACTCAGTTAACATATGAGTAATAATACTTTTAGCTTTAGTATGAAATTGAAGTTTAAGCCAAAACTGAGTTGTTAGCTGGCTGTGACATCTGTCACCCCACTGGTCGCCAGGGTTGATTCGGCTGATTTGGCTGGCTAGGCGGGTGTCCCTTCCCTTCCTCACCTCTCCATGTGTGAACCTCCCGAAGCTGCATGCTCGGTTGAAGAGGACGACCATCCCAGATAGAAGGAGTGTACCATTCTTCAGTCAAGAGTATATGAGAGCTGCAGTCCCCTGCTAGAACCTCAAAACAAGCTCAATTTAATGTACACGTGAATCAGTTGAAATGTTACCCAGTGGTTCAAAATCTCTTTCCCTATCTCAGTAGAAGAGTGGCACATGTCTAGTATGCACACAGGCCTTGTTACGCTTTGCAAGAATTGCTGTAAAAGAAAATTTAAGGATGACCTTTTTTCCTTTTTTGCGGGATTATTCATCTGTCCCTTTCTATTACTGTCTTCCACCAGGGGATACGAGCTTTTCAGTTTCATCTGGCATTGAATGACCTCTCCTTTCCACCCCGTGTTCTAATTGCTGAGTCTGTGTTTTTATATATGCATTTTACATTACATTTTAAATTGCATTTGGGACTTTAAAAAAAAAAAAAACACCTTCTTTTGTTAGCTGCCCTGGCCTGGATAGCCCAGGCTAGTCTGATCTCATCAGATCTCAGAAGCTAAGCAGGGGTGATCCTGGCTAGAATTTGGATGGGAGACCACCAAGGAATACCAGGGCCATGACACAGAGGCAGGCAACAGCAAACTGCCTCTGAATGTCTCTAGCTTTGAAAACCACATGGGGTTGCTATAAGTCAGCTGGGACTTGATGGCCAAAAAAAAATTGTTAGCTGGCTTGGTGCCCCTGACTGGGCAGAAATGCAGAGTATAAATTCTATAAATAAATTTCCCAGGGCAAACCACCCCAAATTATGTATGCACTGCTAACAATAGTTGTGTTTGAGATAGATGGGGTCTCTAAATGAAAGCTTTCTCTGTTGCCCTCTGCACGAGGAAAGGTGTAAAACAGCGAGGTCCTGTCCTGCACCTTCCTCAAACAGGTAATCAGCACTGCCAAGGAAACCTCACTGACAAAATTAACATGTTGTCATTCTTCACAGTTAAAGGCCCAAGGCAAAAGCCAATTGCACGAGAGAATGCAAAAGGCCACTGAGATGTATCAGCCTTTATTGTGGCCGTCTTCAATGCAAACAGGAACAGTCTGCTATTGTTCAGTTTGGGATCGCTGCACAAAATTGTAATTTCTGAATGCTCCCGAATCAAAGGGGTTTGCACAAGCTGAGGCTCATGACTTTGACAAAAGAGAATTCATTCAATGAATATTGATTTACTTTCCTTTTAAGCTCAGCATGGGGACTTCTTTTGCTCAGCAGCAAGCATGGGGCATTGTTTATGTATTGGCTCGACATACATTGAGGGTATAACGGAGTTAATCAACATTGATGTCAGTTTAGATCAAATTAGGGCTGGTTCACACATGGCTTCTGCAAGCACGATACACGGCCCTGGCTTTTGCCTGCCTCCCTACCACACGTAGAGCATGATGTACGGCACGGATGAGAATGGACACTATGCTGCTCTCATTTTCAAGAGGGATACTCATATGGCTTGGCTGTATGCATTAGATTCTGCCTCCTTCTGTGGCCCAGTCTGCATCTAGCCTTTGCTCCGCTGTTTTGCCAAACCCATGTTGGAACAGAAATTCCCCTCTGCATTGCATGCCATGTTCACTTTGATTGATTGTTGGATTTTATACTGTCCAGACTGGATGCTGCTTTCACTTTGATCTCTCAGTTTTATGGAACAGTCTACATAGATTTATTGCCATTTTATGGCTGTTCAGGGGTGACTCTGCAGTCAATACGGTGTTGGCCTGGGGTAACTGAATGTGGTTTAGAGCTGCATCTTTTTCTGTTCCAGTGTGGGTTTGTTAAAACAGTGGAGCAAATGCTAGATGCCGATTGGGCTTGTGTCTCAGGGATATGCCACAGGTGAACAGGGCATTTTTCTTTTTCTGAGAGAACGCACTGGAACAGAGTTCTGGAACCTCTTCTAGAAAATTATTTTAAAATGTTTAAAAGTTAATGAGTTTTCAGTATACAGACTGAAAACTTCATTTCCTTCTCGAGAGTTCTGGCACCTCTTTTTCCACACAAACAAAAAAGGCCCTGCAGGTGAATATAAACTGAAGCTTCATCAGGGAATGAGCTCTCTAACTTACCCACGGTTCTAGAGTTCCTTGATCTTCATGTGTAACATAGTTTGTCAAGAGAGTTTGGGGGGGGGGGCAGAATTCCTGATATTTCCTCTCCCTCATCTTACTATGCTAGGTAGGCTGGCCTTGGAAAAGAGCTTGAATAAAATAGATTTACCCAAGAAACCTTAATCATACAAGCTGAGGCCGCTGACAGAACAAGCAAATCATGTGTAGCAAAGAAAAACAGTTTACTCAGCAAATTTCCACTCTTGCTGTTAGAAAATTATTCATGTGCATTAGACATTTGTCTTATTAGCACTGCACCAAAAATAAGCTTAAAGGGACTGTAGGTCACACACTGTGGCTTGTATTATGTAGGTTAGGGGAAGCAGGTTAGACTCATGAGTGACCAAGCCAGATGACCCTCTGCCATCTTATTTCCTTATGAATATCATACATTCAAACACCCTTCTTCTCATACAGTATTTTTTCAGTCCCTGTCAAAGCACTTTGACTGTCTTGGGGAATTTTTAAAAAGAAACAGTGACCTCTTTTTTATTATTGTGCTAATGTAACAAAGTTTGAGTCTAGTTTAATTCTGGGCATGCATACTTCTTCTGATACATTGAAACAGACTTTGCCAAGCATTAGATATTGGGGGGGGGGGGGGTTACTTTCCAGGAAGGGCTAATTGGAGACAAGATGCATAAATAACTGAACAATGAAGTATAGCTAAGATTGGATTAAAGCAGTTGGCAAAACCTGTGAATAGCAGCAAATTAGCATACAGATAGTAAAAGAGTTAAAAAAAACTGATGCGAGAACTTAGTGACTTAGCATGTGTAGTGAGATAAGAACCTGATATCTCTGTTTAGCCCTGGGGGTTCCGTTGTCCTGAGTGTTGATATGTAATGGTTGGCAAAATGGTTGGCATAGTCTGTTTCAAAGTTTGTAAGATTTGAAGAAGTGTGCATGTATATGAAAGCTTATACCCAGAATTAAACTTTGTTGGTCTTAAAAGTGCTACTGGACTCAAACTTTGTTCTGTTGCTTGAGACCAACATGGCTACCCGCCTGTGCTAACGTACACTTTCACTGTGCTGCATTAATGAGTGTGTGTCTTATCACCTTCATTTCATACAAGTGTTTCTAAAATAGGATCTGTTTTGCACCTACATATTTGAAAGACCCCTGCTAAGTGACTGACTGACTTGAATAAACCATCACGCCAAGAAAACCTACTGCTTGGCTATGACCAACAGTGTGAGCTCAGGCCTTAAAGCAGTGTTTTTTCGTTTTGTTTATTTGGGAAGTCCAAATGACCCTTGGTGGTGGCAGTTGTAGGTTCATTTAAGAACAGAAAAAAAAGTCAGTCTTTTTCTGCTCTGATACCTGGATAGCTTTATTTCCTTGTTAATGTGTGAGTGACCCTTTTCTTTACTGGGCAGACTAATCAAGGATACAGCCTCTAATGAAGACTGTCTTTCATTATCAGAGCTGTTTGACTTCATTAAGGTTCAGAGAAGGATTTGCCTTCTGCCACTTTTCCCCCCTCCCTGCTTAAATTCATGGTAGTGTTTTCCAAAAGAGTCAGGCTCTATCTGTTAGAACAGTAAGATTTTGCAGATACCGTGCAAGCATTTACTAATAACTTATAGCATACTATATCGGATAATAGAAAAATGCATAATAAGAAAGCAGCCATAAGGTCCTACTTTTGCATCTACATTTATTAACAGGATGAGCCTATGCATGTTTACTTGGAAATAAGATCCCCTGTTCTAAATGGAATACATAGAATTGCAGCCTGAGAAATGTATCTGCAAAAGAAGATGTGAAGTTTGATGCAAAGTAGAAAAGAATTATAATTTATCATATATGAAGATACCCTAGTGAGAACAAGCAGATATATCATATATTCCTATAGGTTCTCTGCACTGCAAATATTCTAATTGATCAAAATATACCTTAGCAGATATATATGGAAAGGTGACTATCCAGCAGTTGGTTCTACAACTTTAAATCTTGCAAGCTTGGACACAACCAAGGACTTGATGTATGGTGAACTGCTCATGTGATTGCAGATAATCACTGCAGTCTTCCCACTTCAGTCTTTTGGAAATTCAACTTATTATTTGAAATATGGAGTAATCACTTTCCTGCCAGAATCAGTGAAAAATTACCTGTGTGCTTGGCATCAAGGTAGTAGCTTATGTTCATTTTCTCTGAAGCAATCCCCTACATACTACAATTGATTCCAGCACTATTTGACCTCAAAAACTCTAACTTTCTGCTAACAGCACAGAAACTAACACAGCACTGTACCACTCATTCTAGGATATTTATGTAGCTTTTTCATCAGGCATCTTTGTTATCATGTGAGATTAGAATGACACACATACCATAGTTTCAGTGCAAATGTGGTCCACTTTCCAGGTTGACCTAAATCCATACTAAAAATCATCCGAGTGTAAACAAGGAAACTCTCCTGGCACCTCTCACTCCTACGCTGAAGAAGCTTCTCGCTCAGGTTTTATACCCAGTTTAAAGGATCACCTCCAAGCACGGATCATGGATCTGTTGAGAAAGTTGTGAGATGACTCTCCAGGCTTGGAAAGAATACTGAGAATCTGGATAGAATGAAATCAGAACCAAAGTTCATTGAGGGGGATAACACAAACAGCTGGGTTGGCCAATTAAGCAGTCAAATTAATATTAAGCAGTCAGCACCACCACAGCAAGCCAGATGTTCCAAGCATCCACTTAATGTGCAATGTATACCACTCAGTCGGGAAGGCCTGCAAGAGGAAGTGGCCTGCTTGGTGGCCTGTTGTGTTTTGGTGTGCTTTGCTCAGTGCTTTGCAGATAAAATCTTTTGCATCTGTACCAATGGGCTGAATGATGCATTTCCAGTCCATTTTCAATCCACTTTGAGACTGGATTTTACTGTATAAAATGGCACAATCCACCTGGAAAAGATTGCTAAAGCAGATTGCAAGTGGATTGGAAGTACATTACTCAGCATGTGTGAAAGCCTACCTGAACCCTACGTTAGCAGTGATAGAGTCAGATGGTGCCAGGGTTGCCCAGCTGTTTGGGATATTTCTCATTTTATTCAGTCTGAGGGTGCGAACCTGGTCCTTGGACCTTTGGAGCCTACCACCTGCCTGCATGACCCTTGTCCTTCCTGCCTACTTAAATCTGTTCAGGGGTGGGGATGCTGACTGGGTCTGTAAGGCAGTGAATGCCTCCTTGGGGAGGGGGTTGTCCCAGCTTTGAAACAGGCTGTGGTGTGTCCACTACTAAAGAATGCTTCCCTGGACTCAGGAGATTTCAGTAACTGTCAACTAGTCATAAATCTTCAATTCTTGAGCAAGGTGACTAGGGTTGCCAGGTTCCAGGTAGTGGCTGAAGATCTCCCGCTATGACAACTGATCTCCAGGTGACAGATATCAGTTCACCTGGAGAAAATGGAGGCTCTTGAAGGTGGACTCTACAGATTTATACCCTGATGAAGTCCCTCCCCTCCCCAAGTCCCAACCTTTTCAGGTTCCACCTCCTAAATTTCCAGGTATTTCTTAACCTGGAGCTGGCAACCCTAAAGGTGACTGAATGGGTGGCAGTTGGACAACTTCAATCATTCCTGAATGAAGCAGATTATTTTAATCCTTTCCAATCTGTTTCCAATCTGTTTTCAATCTCGTTATGACAATGAAGCAGCACTGGTCACCTTGGTGGATAACCTGCACCAGGAGATGGACGGAGGAAGTGTGACTCTGTTGATTCTCCTGGACTTTCTTCATCATCTATCATGGCATCATTCTGGACGGCATTTCTGGATTGGAATTGGGAGGCATCATTTTATAGTGGTTCCGGTTCTACCTGAAAGGCAGGTTTCAGACAGTAGTGCTGGTGAACTGCTGCTCAACCTCTGGGCTTTTTGCCTGTGGGGTCCTGCAAAACTCCATCTAGTCCCCTTTGCCTTTTAACATTGACATGAAACTGCTGGGAGTGGCAACTAATATGTGGATGACCCTAAAGCTGTATCTCATGCTTCTAGCCAATCCCTGGGAGACTTCCGAAACCCTGATATGGTGCCTGGAGGCAGTTTTGGAGTGGATGCCGGCTAATAACCTGAATCTTAATCCCAACAAGATGCAAGTTTTACTGGTGAGCAGAAAGCCAGACCCAGGTTGCAGGGTGTCACATGTTCTGTATGGGGTTGCACTCCATTTGAAGGAACAGGTCCAGAGTTTCGGGGTGCTCTTGAACCCAGGCCTACTGCGGGATAAGCAGGTGACAGCTGTGGCCAGGATTGTCGTTTACCAGCTTTGACTGGTCACCCAACTGCAGCCTTTCCCAGGCAAAAAAAACACAATCTGACAATCATGATACATGCTTTGGTTACCTATAGATTAGGATATTGCAATGAACTCTGTATGGGGCTGCCCTTGAAAAGTCTTCAGAAACTTCATAATGTGGTCACCAGAATGCTGACTGGTGTGTCATTGGGACCGTACCACTCCAGTTTCAGCCCATCTACACTGGCTATGAATTTGTTTGGGGGCACAATTTAAAGTGCTAGTGATGGCATTTAAAGCTTTATATGGTTTGATACTAACGTACCTGAAAGAACTGCCTAATCCCATATGAACCTACCCAACCACTATAGTCATCTTTGGAGGCCTTCTTTGGGTGCCCATGGCTTCTGAGGTAAGGTGGGTGGCAACCTGGGAGAGGGCCTTCTTGGTCATGGCACCAAAGCTCTGGAACTCTCTTCCTAGTGATGCTCACCTGTCTCCATCTGTAGCCATCTTCTTCCAGTGGGTAAAGGCTTTTTTGTTTTGTTTTGTCTGGCATTTCCTCAGAGATCCCTCCTTCCTCCCCTATATTTTAATTGTTTTAAAATTTTTCTGTGTGTATTTTAGCTTGGTTTTCATGGTTTTAATAATGTATGTTTGTTTAGTTTTTATTGGTTTTTAAACATGTATTATATGTATGTTTTTGTTAGCCACCTTGGTGGCCCTGCTGAGGGCAGAAAAGTGGGGTATGAATTTTGTAAAGAAACAGAATAAAATAAAAAAGCCAGAGCTGTGTAGGAAATGGTGAACCACAGCTACAGCTACCTGTCTGTGCAAATCCAAGAAGGATCTGCTTCCTAAAGCAAGGGTTCCAGTATCAATGCAGCAAATATTCCAAAAGTAATTTAAACACAGGGCAAGAGTGACATTATGTTGTGTCAGGTGAGGGTTGTAACTGCACAAAAATAAGGATGGCTTGTACCCAGTCAAAGTATAGGATAGGTTCTGGTCCCGATTATAGGACAAACAGCTTGATTTTAAAAACATTATTTTAATTCCAGACTTGGAAAGAGAAGTTGATTAGGTGAATTACTTGATTGGACAGGACAGGAGGATGCTATTCGGGTTCTGGGAATACTTCCAAATAATGAAACAGTGGGGAGATCATTAGCAGAGAAGACAGTATGCTTATGGTCATTCTTGGTCTCATTGGTGACCTGGGGCATTGGTAAAAAATTCAAAAATAGTCTTAATTACATTACTGGGACAGTCAGGCTCATGCAAGATGGGAGGGAAGCACATTAAGTACAGTTCTGTATTTGGTAGAATGACATTAATCAAGGCTTCTCAGTGATTAATTAATCCACCTTTTCTAGCTAAGTACACAATGATTAATCACTGAGAGGTTCTGATTAAACATATGATAGTTGGGTGCAGGGTGAAGTTTGGCTCCTTTCTGGAATGGCTGTTTCCCTCAGTAAGTATGATGTGATAAGGTGCAGTTACTCTGCTGGCTCTTCTGTATTTGTTAGGGTAATGGACTGAGACTTGTAAACTGGACCGTGCAAAGACACTAGTTCAGTGACAAACTGGAAAGAGAAAGAGAAATCTTAATGGTAATGTAGTGGCAGTGAATTCTGTCAGTCCAAAAACTGGGGGGGGGGGGGGAGATGTAAACAGTGCTTTCTGGGAATAATGCAATGATCAATGTGTACCTACTGGTTTACAATTTCTAGCATAATACTATTTTCCTCATATGACCACCCATATGACATAGTCCTATCACAGCATTGTCCTATCACAGATCTTGTCCTATCACAGATCTTCTCGGTACGATTTTTCCGTGACATGCTTATTGTTGTCTTGCATGAATGTTGTCACGCACTGTCTATTGTCCAAACTTATGCAACTTAATTATAATAGAGTATCTTAATTCTTTGAACATTGTAAGACCTCACTGATGCATGCCGTAAAACCCAGTGACATTAAAAAAAAAACCCAAAAAACAAGGTTCCTGAAGAACTGTCTCCCATATCGAGGTTAATAATGCTTTCCCATGTTGGCTGATCCTTTAATTATATCTATGTGGTTGTCTTAAAGTGTAACGTTCATCAAAATGCTACTTCTAACTCTACCAAGTGCCCAGGGCATATTAGAAAGGGCACCAAGTAAATCAAGGTTGTTTCTGGCAAATGAATTCTGACACTCAGCATTTATCTCACTTATTGCCAATATGCATGAGAAGTACTTGGATAAGTAAGTAGGTAAGTGGATGAAGAGACACGTCTGCACCATCAGCGGCTGCCTCCTTATCAAGATGATTAGCTTGCTTTCGGCAGGATAGGAGTCCACCGCCTTTTTATGCTCCCCAGTTCCTTCTCTACTAGGAAATTCCAGAGTACATTTACAGTAATACAGTGTAAGCCCAAGCCGGAACTACACCCTCCTAAGGCCAGTAAAGTCAATAAGCTTAGTCGAATGTGATTCTACTACGGATTGCATGGCTAGTTCCTTTGTAAAGAGAAAAGAATGGAAACTTTATTTATTTATTTATTTATTTTACTAAATGTATATCCCGCCCAATGTTCCCTCTAAACTGAGTTAGTGTGAGCTAGCTCACAGTTATTTAGCCTCCCGCTCACATATTTTTTTTCTTAGCTCAGGAAGGATGGGTTCCAGAGCAAACTAATTTATGCAGTAGCCAATTTGCTCACTCACAACTGTAATGCAGGTAGCTCACAAAGTAGGATTTTTGTTCACAAGACTCCACAGCTTAGAGGGAGCATTGGTCCTCCCCTCCGTGCAGGCAGCTCAGGGCGGGTTACATCAATCTCAGTACAATAAATATAATTCAGTTAAAAACCATCTTTAAAATAACAATTTAAAACACTATAGAATCATACAATACAGTGTAAATTAGAGTAATCAGCTGTCAACTATGATGTCACTCAGGTCAATTAAGATACAACAGTGGATACCCAGATGTCTATTTGGATCCAGGCCACTGATGGGAGATTAGCCAGAGAAGGGGAGACATCAGCCACCTCAGCCAAAGGCCTGGTGAAAGAGTTTGTGATGTCTGTATTGATAAAAACACAGTAGGTATGAAGCATGTTAGCCCACAAAAGTAGACTGTACTAGTCCCGAAGTAGCATCAGTGCCCAAAATCAACAGAGTACCCCTGAAGCCCTCAAAGCCGACTCTCTAAACTTACCTTCAAAAATGTTCAGCTGCTTCAGACTTTTCCTCCACAAATTCAAATGGCAATTTCAGCTCTGCAGTTTTACTTTCCACATAGTTTTTTTTTTTAAGTCCTGAAGGAAGTACATATTGTTAACCATCAGCTAGCAGACTGACAGAACACAGGCAGAGAAAACAATGATTTTGCTGGGCACAGCACAGTGTTGTGATCCAATTTTAAAGGGGGGAAAAAATCCTGAAACAACTATTTGAAGAGTGCCTATGCCACTCTCCTGTGCTGCATGAAACTTCTACATCCAAGATTTTGTTGGCCCAAAGTTATGTAGGACCTTTATGCATTCATGATTCAAGTGGCCCTTTTCACTGGATCATCTGCCAAGGATCCTTTTCCAAATCGGTTATGTCCCTGTTTCCTCCAGTCAGTGGACCATCTTGTACATATTCTCCTGCAATGTCCTTATGTGCTCCAGTTTAGGCTAAAATGGAATATGTCATGCCTTGATAAATGGACTATGCTTCCTCTAGCAACATTAGAGCAAAAAGTTCAATTCCTCTTAGAGGATTCTGATTTCCAAAATAAGTATTTTGTTGCTCAACCTAGAGGCTGCAGAGAAGTGTCGAAGGAAGGTGTTTTTAGACATGGGTTTTATTTAAGTTTTTCAGTTTTCCATTTCAAGAACGGGGGGAATAAACAAGAAACACACAAGATTTCACACAGAGAACATTACCTGGTTTCCAGTCATTTGAAATAAAACAGCTGGTTTATAAAAAGCTCTGCAGGTCACAATCTGCTACCTGTACACTCATTCCGTATCTCCAAGATAATAGTGTTTAGGTATAAGCAGGGGTCCTTTCGTAGAAAAAGAGGTGCAGGAGCTTAGTAGCATAACTCATTAGCATACTTATTTGCATATGCCACACCCCCTGACATCACCGGAAGTGTGTCAGAAGGCAACACCCACTGCTCAGGCTCCACCCCAAAAAATCTCCAGGTATTTCTGGTTCAGACCGATTGCCTATAGCCCAGTTTCCTGTTTTCAACAGTGGCTAGTCAGATGCCACAGGGAAGCATGAAAACAGGGCTGTCAGATGGCCTCACCTGCTGACCACTCCTCAGCAGCTGTCAATCAATGGAATGCTGCCTCTGAATTGGCTATTGTGATGACAGACTTACCCTCTGTAAATCTGTCCAACCCCCCATTCAAATCTATCTAAACCAGCAGCCATCAGTGCACCTTGTGGCACTGAGTTCCATGAGTCAGCTATCCATCACAAGAGAAAGCTCTCTGCTCATACCACCATCATGCTTAAATATGAACATAAGAAGAGCCATATTAGATCAGGCCAGTGGCCCATCCAGTCCAACACTCTGTGTCACACAGTGGCCAAAACCCAGGTGCCATCAGGAGGTCCACCAGGAGGGCCAGAACTCTAGAAGCCCTCCCACTGCTTCCCCCCAAGCACCAAGAATTCAGAGCATCACTACCTCAGACATAAGAATGTAAGAGAAGCCATGTTGGATCAGGCCAATGGCCCATCCAGTCTAACACTCTGTGTCACACAGTGGCCAAAATCCAGGTATGATCAGCAGGTCCACCAGCAGGGCCAAAACTCTAGAAGTCCTCCCACTGTTGCTCCCCCCCAGCACCACAAATACAGAGCATCACTACCCCAGACAGAGGGTTCCATCTATACCTTTTGGCTAATAGCCACTGATGGACCTCTGCTCCATATGTTTATCCAATCCTCTCCTGAAGCTATCTACACTTGTAGCCACCACCACTTCCTGCGGCAGAAGAAGGAAGCTTTGACTCTTAAAAGCTTATAGCCCAAAAAAACTTGTTGGTCTCTAACACATTACGGGGCTCAAATCTAACAAGTTTCATCATGATATGACGAAATTAAAACCTGGTACTGCTCCCCCCCAAAAATATTAGCTAACAATCTCAGGCCAGCTGCACCCCAGATTCAAGCAGGGCTGCATCAAGCAAGGGGAGGCAAGATGGAACCAAGTCTCCTGGAGTCTCAGCCACCACTGAGGTGTGCATGCCAGTGTTCCCTCTAAGCTGAGTTAGTGTGCGCTAGCTCACAGTTTTTTACCCTTTGGCTCACACGTTTTTGTTTCAGCTCAGGAAGGATGGCTCAAGAGCAAACTAATTTATGCAGCAGCCAAATTGCTCACTCACAACTTTAATGCCAGTAGCTCACAAAGTGAATTTTTGCTCACAAGACTCCACAGCTTAGAGGGAACGCAGGCCGGGAAAAGTGAGCGTGCGGGGGGAGGCTTTCCTCCAGCTTCGTGCCTAAGTGCGGGCCGGGGGAAGTCAGCGGGGGGGAGGCTTTCCTCCGGCTCTGCGCCTAAGCGCAGGCCAGGGAAAGTGAGCCGGGGGGAGGCTTTCCTTCGGCTCCGTGCCTAGCGCAGGCTGGGGAAAGTGAGCGGGAGGAGGCTTTCCTCTGGCTCTGCACCTAAGCACAGGCCGGGAAAAGCAAGTGGGGGGGGGGTGCCCAGCCTCAGCAGGCCTCTCTGAGGCCCGGCTCTGGGTCCGAGAGAGGCGGCGGAAACTTACCTTCCTTCCTTCTGCCTCCTTGTGGCTCATTGAGGGCTGCTGGTAGCAGGAGACGGGGCTTGGTTATGTGCCCGCCCCAGGGCTCCTCTCTCCCGGAGCGGCACCCTGGCGCGCCCCGGCCCCAACGAACCTCTGGGTATAAGGTATAGGTACTGTGGTAGCTCAGTGGTTAAGATGCTGAACTGCAGACCGGAAGGTCGGTAGTTCAGCAGTTCAAGACCCGAGTGCCATGTGACAGAGCGAGCTCCCATCTCTGGTCTCAGCTCCTGCCAACCTAGCAGTTCGAAAGCTGGAAATTGCAAGTAGATAAATAAGTACCACTTCAGTGGGAAGGTAACAGTATTCCATGTGCCTTGGCATCCAGTCATGCCGGCCACTTGACCATGGAAACGTCTTTGGACAGTGCTGGCTCTTCGGCTTGGAAACAGACAGGGGTCCTTTCGTAGAAAAAGAGGTGCAGGAGCTCATTAGCATAACTCATTAGCATATGCCACGTCCCGCGACGTCACTGGAAGTGTGTCAGAAAGGGAATGTCAGTTTCAGCCCCATTATACCCTATGGGCCATTGAAATCAATGGCAAAAACTCATAGGGTATATGAGGGGCTGGAGGAAAGGGGATTTGAGGGAGAGGCTCCAAACTTGCGGGGTAGCTGCTGGAGCCTCTCCTTGAAATACCCACCAAGTTTCAAGAAGATTGGACCACGGGGTCCAATTTTATGGGCCCCCAAACAGGTTGTTCCATCCCCTCCATTGTTCTCTATGGTGGGAAAAAATGTTACCTTTTTTCCTACCATAGAGAACAATGGAGGGAATGGGGGCAACCTGTTTGGGGGCCCGTAGAATTGGACCCCCTGGTTCAATCTTCTTGAAACTTGGTGGGTATTTGGGGGAGAGGTCCCAGCAGCTACCCTGCAAGTTTGGAGCCTCTCCCTCAAACCACCTCCCCTCCAGTCGCTTTTAAAGTTGCCACTGGCAGCAGGCTGAATCAGATCAGAGAATCTGATTCGGCCCATGGCTGCCCTAGTGGCCACTCCTGAGCTGGCCACACTCCGGCCCCAACGAACCCCTGGAAACAGAGATGAGCACCACAACCCTAGAGTCAGATACAACTGGCTTCCGAGAAAGGGAAACCTTTACCTTTACTTATAAGGTCTTGACATGTTGCAGTTTCTAGCTATATACAAGAGTGGCACAGTTGCCCAGGGAGAAAGAACCTGGTAGTGGCTGCCACCACTCAGGGATCCCCTCAGCACCTAGACTGACCTACTGAAAGAGTTCCTTCTATTGCAGTACTAGACCAGTATAGAAATCACAGGGTATAAATGCTGGAGAATACCATGTGGAAAACTTTTGTTGCGTCTGTGCAGTCTAGCAAATAGGGAAGAGTTTAAAAGAAATATCCCAGGTAAATATTCTGTAGTGAGAGCCAGTTCGGTGTAGTGGTTAAGTGCGCGGACTCTAATCTGGGAGAACCGGGTTTGATTCCCCACTCCTCCACTTGCACCTGGCTGGATGACCTTGGGCAAGCCATAGCTCTGTACCAGCTGTTCCCTCAAGGACAGCTTGGGAAAGAGTTCTCTCAGCCCTGCTTACCTCACAGGGTGTCTGTTGTGGGGAGGGGAAGGGAAAGGAGTTTGTAAGCCGCTCTGAGACTCCAAGTGAGTGAAGGGTGGGGTATAAATCCAATCTCTTCTTCTTCTTCTAGTGAAATGTAAACAAAAATGTCTTTATAAAAAGAAAGTTTATTATAGAAAAGAGGGGGAGAATGAAAAAAGGAAGTTGGGTTCCAAAAAGAAGTAGAATGAAATCCTGGGGGGGAAATACACAATAACATCACACACAGATTTTCAAATGAAAGCCATAAGGTTGATCTAACTCAGCTAACACATTACCTAGTTTATAGTAGGTTCCTCGGACCATAAACTGAGTACCTTCAGTACCAAGATGACAGAAAAGTCCTCCATTCTTGGGGTCTCCAGACTGCCCATTGTTCCAAATGGAGATGAAGATAGATCCAGAACTCCCAGATATTTAATAGCAATGGAATATGACCTAAGTGAGCCCCCTCTGTAAGACTGACTAGCTGGTTGAGCCAATCCAATGCAAAGCCTCATCTCTTATGACAGAGGCTACTGTTACCAATCAGAAAATTATTGAAATAATTGTTCCCCCCCCCACACACACCCCCCAGTAACTGTTATGGCCCCGAAATTTCATGACAAACAGGTATTCTGGTCTAAACTAGTTTGTCATTTGTCCACAATAGGATTACATTTGGCAGGCTGGCCCAATGTAGAATGGGATGGAATGGGTTATTCTAAGGTAAACCCAGGGGTCCAAGATCCCAGATGCTCTGGGCGGCACTCTTGAGCCCTAGTGAGGTTTTAGAGTTTCTATAATTTAATGTATACTAGGCTACAAACATAATTTTTTAGGATTGTTGTTAGGATTAGCTATGAATTTAGCTGTCATGTTTAGGTTCATGTACAAGTTTTAGAGACACTGTTCCAGGTGTGAAAATCCTGATGCCAATTTCTGACTATTCATGAATAGCGCACAAGTGTGTCTTATATAGTTTTTTTTTTTTTGCTTGGCATGAAGAATGAGAGGAAGTACTACAGAAGATAGATCCTGAGGAAAGGTCCTTTAGAAAAACTAGCTCTCCTTTGCTGCTGGGACAGTAGGCAAATACAGTATTCTGGTTATATGAACAATTTCTCACATCAAAGATGGAAACAAACACACTAGATCTCATTTTGTTTGTAGGTGCCTGACACTTTTCCGTATATGTGCACATCGATCTTGGCGGGCTGACCAAGGTTGTATCCCTACACCATATCTCCAGTCTTCATGTGACACGTGCACATGCCTGTCTTATACATCTATTGTAGACTGTAAACATTCCTTGCAGGGACCATTTGGTCACTTTATGAGAAGTCAAGAATCATTGGAGAAGAAAATAATGCTAGGAAAAGCTGAAGGCAGAAAAAGAAAAAGAGGAAGGCCCAACGTGAGATGGATTGACTCCATCTAGGAAGCCACGGCCCTCAGTGTTCAAGAGCTGAGCAAGGCTATTAACAACAGGATGTTTTTGGAGGACATTAATTCATCGGCTTGCCATAAGTCAGAAGCAACTTGATGGTACTTAACACTCACACAGGGACCATTCAGTTTTTACGGTGTATTTGTACAGTACCTGCCAAAGTCATCACTGATAATAATACACATTAAAAAATAGAAGGACCAACAAATAAGAAGCGATAGGTAGAGCATCCCAATTCCTCAGAGATCTGGAGAGAAGACAGATATTTGACAGGAAAATTAAACATGTTCAGACATCAAACAATGCTAAAGAATTATCACAGTAGCACATACATGCCCAATAATGTATCTTAGAACTTATTGACTCAAGCCACTTGGTGTAATATAAACGTATAGCCTAAAAAATGGATGATCCATCTTTTTTAAATGACTGTAGTAATGTGCCACATTTTGATATGGCTGCTTCAAAATTAAAGGAATACTGATTAAGATTCATTCAGTATGTCATCTGAGTATCTGGACAAAAATTATTGTGTCAGAGTTTATGCTTCAGAAAAAAAAGGGGGTTTGAAGTCTTTGTCACTCGGGATTTAATGGGGAAAATCAATTTGCCCTTTGATCAATCAAGAGTGACATTAGTCCCTTTTTTGCTACACTCTTTGGAAATCTACCAGATATAATTTCCATTATATTCCTAATACCTTTCAGACTTGAAACAGACTGGTGAGAAAGAAGGGGGGGTCCTTATTTTCAGAACTGTCAAACATACTATAGTCTTTGAAATGGCTTAAGGAAATGAATTGGAAATACTATATGAACAACATTCTAATAAAGACTGTAATATCAAATCAAGATACTTTGTTAAATATATGTCATTTTCCCATTTCTGTAAGGTGGTAATAACATAAGCCAGAAATATTTCTTCTCATTTGTGAAGATTAAAAAAACCTTGAGCTTTTCATCTAATCTATAAAACCCAGAAAAACACATTTTGATTTTCAAGGCTCCGATTTTTTACACCATTTTTTTGTTGTTTTAGACAAGTTTTTAATATCAGCTGTTGAAAATAGACCCGTTTTAGGAATATATGCTATTGTACAAATTTAAATATAATTCTTAAGGCTTGATTAACACATACCGCCTTTGTATGAATACTACATTTCAGTTCTCAACTTAGAGATAGCACTTCACTATATTACAAAATGTAATATAGTGTAGCACCAACTTTCCTGTTCATTTAATCACATTCTACCACTTGATAAAATGATGCAGACAACTAGACTAACCTGGGATATATCTCCTGTGGATTCAGACTCCCACCCCCAATAAAGTGCCTTTTGTTGGAAATGGGAATGTCTGGTGTACAAAGAAGAAGAGAAGGAGACCCTGCAGGGAGCAGCAAGAAGACAATTAGATAGGATAGTGAAGTTAGCAGCTTCTCTCTTGTTGAGTGTCTCTTTCCTTGTCTGTCTCTAGATTGCTACTCTTAGGGCAATATCCGTCTTCTTCTCAGAAGTTCCACACATCAGCCCCTTTCAAACAGCCTTTGTAATCTGTTTTAGTAGCCAGTTGCTAACAAATTTCTGTGTCATTTCCAACACGACCAGAAACAAAAAGAGGGGAAGAAAAACTTAACCCAAACAAGTTGAATTAAGAAACCAAAAGGTTAATTACCAAAAAATATAAGGTCCAAATAATAATAAAGAACATATAAATATTGTCAAATATATCAAAATACACATATTTGTTACAAATTACATAAAAACAGATATAGGCCCAATAGTAGCCTAAAAAAAGTATCAAACAGAAAACATATGTGACCAAGACCATATATGTTTTGGCCAATTCAGCCTTCCTCAGGGGCCTTCTTCTGCTCCTCTGCATGTTCACAAATGAATACTTTGCTGAGGTTTCCAGACTTTAACCTGGTCTGTCTAGCTTTCCTTTTAGTGCCAACTTGATCTGAGCGATTGTCAGGGGATGTTATTTAGGTGCAGACTGTGAAAAGCTTCAGCTGCCCATTTCTGCATATTAAAGTTCTGTTAAAGGGACATGGCATCCTTTTCCTGGCCAGTGGGCAACCTCAACACCTGCTAGGATTTATCTCTCTTCAGAGTACTCTTTCTGAAGGATGCTGAAAATCCTGTATTTACAGATCTTGTATGTTTACTTACTTTTCAGTATACATGTGCTAAGTTAAATTTTAAGCTTACTATAAAATGTCAACTTGAAAACCTATCACCTTATTTTTCTTGAAGGAAGTGTATGGTTGCCTAACAAGCTGCGGTGGCTCAGGGGCTAAGGCACTGAGTTGCAGACCGGAAGGTCAGTAGCTTGGCAGTTCAAGACCCATGTGCCACGTAATGGAGTGAGCTCCCATCTCTGGCTCCAACTCCTGCCAACCTAGCAATTCGGAAGCAAGAAACTGCAAGTAGATAAATAGGTACCGCTTCAGTGGGAAGGTAACAGTATTCCTTGTGCCTCGGTGTCTATTCATGCTGGCCACATGACCATGGAGATGTCTTCGGACAGCACTGGCTCTTCGGCTTAGAAATGGAGATGCACACCGCCCCCTAGCATCGGATTCAACTGACTTTCGAGCAAGGGAAACCTTTACCTTTTTAACAAGCCACAAGGGACTCTTGTCATTTTTGGATGAACTATTCATAGTTCTCTATTTGGAATCTTTTAGAAAATGGATTTATGTTGTCAGCTCCCTCCTGGGTTACACAAAAACAGGATTCCCCAATGTGATGCCCATGAACACCATGACACCCATCAAACTTTTCAGAAAATGGGTAGAACCTCTGTAAGGTACGGCTTTCCTTAGCCAGTGTCTGGTTCCATTCCATTCACCTTCAAGAGGGGTGAGAAGGAAAGTATTACATTTGGCTGTGCCTCCTAAGGCACTCATTTTGTATTTGGCTCTTCCTCCTCTGGCGGCCATTTTGGGGTGGCACTCACCACCTCCTCTCAAAATTCCAAAGGTTCCCACAGTCTCAGAAAGGCTGCAGTAAAAGGAAACTGATGAAGGTTTCAAACTTTGCATCTAATAAGCTTCCACTTTGGATGGAAAGTGCAGAGTTGGGGAAAAGCTACCAAGGAAGCAAAAAAGAACTCAAAGCACACTATTGTTTCAGTCGCTAGTGGTGTGAGAGATGTTGGAGAAGAGATTTTTTTTAGGGGGGGGGGGAGAAGAGTAATGAATGATCTTTAGCCTGAACTGCATAAATCTGTAAAGGTTTGGGAAAGAACAGAGCTGCAGTAGAAGGAAAGCAGTGACATTTTTAGCTAAATGTAAGTGGTAAATTTCTTTACGACACATTGAACATTAAAAAACGTTTATGATCGTGTTGCTTTATTAGGTAATGTGTCTTTTAAAGCAAAGGTCGAGTGTCTCTTTGCGTGGTTTAAGAATGCCCTTTTGAGTTCTTTCCTCTGAAATAAAAATTCCTTTTTAAAAAAGCTCTACTTTGTATGGACTCACTGCACTTTCCACAGCCCACAATCGAACTCTCTGCCTCTGGGCAGGTATTTCTACATTCTACCGATTGAGCAGCTAAACAGGACAAGGCGGCCGTTGTCTTGAGAGCTCTGGGGGAAAGAGAAGGTCACAAAGTTCAGCCTCCACTACCACGGTGTTACAAAGGTCCGGCATCTCACTGTACCTGCCAGTTATATGAGAATTCTGGATCTCATAAAACACTGAGAGGGCTATTGCTCAGGGCCTAGCTGCTTTAAAAGTCATAATGGGGTGGGAGGGAGAGCTAGGCTTTCCAAGCTTCTTCCTTTCACAGAGTGTTTTTAAAAAGGATTTCGCTTCACCATCAAAAGTTACAGCAAGACTACTTGTTCAGAAGAGCCATATCATAAAGCATTTCTGGGGATGTTCAGATCAAGAATGCATATAGGGGAATTCCTTGAGTGAATGCTCTCCCTTTAAAAACTTAGTGTACCTAAAGAAAAGATGAATATGACCAGGGGTCATTTCGTAGAAAAAGAGGTGCAGGAGCTCATTAGCGTAACTCATTAGCTTTTAAGTATTGAGCGGGAGGCGATGAATCAAACAAACAGGCTTTTATTCAAACCATTGCTTCAGCTCAAAGACAGCTCTATGAGAGCGGCACCTTAATTTATACTGTTTCCAACTCATAACTTCAAACAATGTAACTATGTACAAACAATCCTATTGGACCTAAGCGAGGCTCAGCAATTGGTTACCTAGAGTGGCTTAAGGACCAATGAGAGTCTTTATTTGTTAGCCAATCAGAAAGGGTCTTTTGCATCCTAAAGTCTCTGCAAGCTGTGGCTGTAAAATAATAAGAATACAACATTAGCATAACTTATTTGCATATGCTACACCACCTGACATCACCGAAGTATGTCAGAAGGCAAGAAAAAAAGGAAAGAGAGAGAGAAAGAGAAAGGAAGGAAGCTGGCAGAGAGGGGACAGCTACTAATCCAAGCCTCAGAAATACCACTATTCTGAATTATGTGGGCAAAAAACTGGAAAGCAGTGAACAGCCCCATAACTGGTGATATATTATATAAATTAATAAAGGTGGCAGAAGCAGAAAAATTAAGCCGGAAATTATATGGAAAAAAGAATGAATCTTTGCAAGAAAGATGGTTGAAATTTTACGAATGGTGTAAAGATAAATAAATGACTCAAAATATGGAACTAATAATTAATAAATGTATAGGCTTTAAATTGAATTAATAATGAGATAAGTTAAAGGTGACGACGTTCAATTTATTTTCTAAGAGTTATTGGATGTTATAGATATTACAGATGTTAATACGTGTACTAAAAATACGATACTGTATGAAATTGTATAGGCAATATATCTGTAAAAAATAAAATAAAATATGGGAATAAAAAAAAAAGAAATACCACTATTCTGGGAGGATAGCGTCAGTGGTGGCTGAAGCCTTCAGAAGGTTGATTGGAGGAACAAGGACCTTTCCGGGGGACAGGGTCATTTTGCTGCAGCCATGACACAAGCAGGCATTCCCCCGCGGGGGGAGGGGGGGCTGACACCAACTCCCGGAGCTGCGCTCCCCTGAGCTCCTGCTCGAAATGACCCCTGAATATCCAGCTTTCTCTCTGAGAAATTAATGTTCTGTGCAGTGATTTCATGACGGAGCATTCATCCCTCTCATCCTTTGTATTGGAAATACTGCCTATAGATCCCTCCTTTCCCCCCTGCCCTGTACTACTCTCTCTCTCTCTCACTCTCTCTCTTAAATATATAATATTTTTTTATTATTTTGTAACTACAGACACTACAAAAAGGAAGGGAAGTGCAGGGCAAACACTAAGACTAGAAACACTAAAGACTAAAAAGTGAGATGCACACACACACAAAAAAAAGCAAGGATTGTATTTCAAGCAGTTAACTTTGTTTGTCCTTCCCACATCTATAAATTGGGGGAAAAAAGGATGATACTGTATGCCATATTTCAGATATCAGTTAAGCCAATTTAAGCCCATTTCACCAAGTTTGGGGTACATTACAGCCAACTATATTTTACACAAAAATAAACTTTCAGAATGTCATTTCATTAAAAAAAACAGTTATTTCTTGTGTATCATATTTCATCTTCACATGGAGAGTTTTAGGAGCTGCTGCTCTCTTTTCAGTATCAGAACCTTCTGAAGAGCTATCAAACATGCTTAGGCTAATTTCCCCTGTGCTACTCTCTTGGGGTTGCCAGCTTCCAGGTGGGGCCTCCTGGAGATCTCCTGGAATTACAATTAATCTCCAGGGGGAGATTCCCCCAGGGGGAAATGATTGCTTTAGAGGTGGACTCTATGGTATTATACTCTCTTAGGTCCCTCCCCTTTCCGAACCCTGCATTCCACAGGTTGCACCCTCAAATCTCCAGGAATTTCCCAACTTTAAATTGGTACCACTTTAAACGGTCTTCATATTAAAAGTCCTTGGATGGATAAATGAACTTGTCCCTTAGGTATACTATGTGAGTTCGGACATTGAAACCTGTCCAGATTTTAAAATGTGTAGCCACAACAGATTAAACCCTTACTTTTTCTTTTAATTTGCATTTCTTGACTTGCTTCCCCTCCCCTCCACCCCAGTTATCTCTGGACTGGTTACTCTGACTTGTAAATCTGTACCCATAGGATTTTCCTCATGTATCTAGCACCTTGTCTTATTATCTAGGGGAGACAATGAGTGAAGTATCTGAAAGTCAGTTTGGTGTAGTGGTTAAGGGTGGTGGACTCTAATACAGAGCACTGTGTTCATTTCCCCACTTCTCTACATAAGCCAGGTGGGTGGCCTTGGGCCAGTCACAGTTCTCTCAGAGCTGTTCTCTCAAGAGCAGTTCTCTCAGAGCTCTCTGAGCCCCACCCACCTCACAGGGTGTCTGTTGTGGGGAGAGGAAGGGAAGGAGATTGTAAGCTGCTCTGAGACTCTCAGTGAAGGGTGGGGCATAAATCCAACTCTTCTACTTCTAATCTTGGCCAGAGGTCCCCAACAGGGTGCCCGTAGGCACATGGCCCCACCAACATGTTCCCTGGAGCCTGGCAAGTATTGATAGAAAGTGGGGCTTTTGCCCAGCAAGGCTTCTGATTGGCCACTGGAGATTTGATTGGCTGTGCAACTTTTTAAAAAGGTTACTTTGGCAACAGTTGCCATGACAGCACAAGAATCTTCAATGTATGATTGAAAATAAGCTACGGCAGCCATTTTGTGGTTGCACTCACCATGCTGTGTCAGAATTCCAAACATTCCCTCAAGCTTTAAAAGACTGGGATCTGCTGATCTTGGCTATGAGGTGTTCCTCAGTACAGTTTTGCCCACCCATAAGAAATTCCTTTACTTGGGAGGGGGGCTGTACAAAGAAGTATCAAAATGGAACTGGGATTTCAGAATGACAGAGCAGATTGACTCTGAAGTTGGTCAAAGTGATACACTGATAATGCTAATAGAATCAATATGAGTAGGTTACAACATTTTTTTAATGTTAAGTTACCTTTTGTTGACTAGGGCCATGGTGGCTCAGAGGTTAAGACGCTGAGCTGCAGACTGGAAGGTTGGTAGCTCAGCAGTTCTAGTGCCACGTGGTGGAGTTCAGTAGCTTTCTTGATAGCTTTCTCTACCTTTTGGTTTGTCTGTTTACAAATCTCTTCTAACTCGTCCATATGTTGAAACGTTGATTTCAGCATTTCTGAAATATCCTTTCTCAGTTCCTGACATTGTTTGGTTAGTACCTGCATTAAAAAGTTTGTAGTATGTGGACTCTCTTCAACCATTAGCTCACCCCTCCCCAGCATTGGAGATGAGGTGGATGGTGCATCTGTAGCTGGGGAGAATTCCATTAAACGTGAAACTTTCTCCTTTCTGTTTCCCCTTCTTACCACCTTTAGGTGCCATCTATCAAAATTAAAAAAAATGCATTGGAAAGGGTAAAAATATTCAAATTTTGAGTGGGCAGGTGGCAAGCACCAGGTAAGGGATTATTAGGAAAGGGACTGAGACTAAAAAGGCTGCTATTGTAATCTCCCTGTATAGATCTATGGTGTGGCCTCATTTGGAATACTGTGTACAGTTCTGGTGTCCGTATCTCAAAAAGGACATTGTAGAGCTGGGAAAAGTGCAGAGGAGGGCAACCAGGATGATCAGGGAGCTGGAGCCCCTTCCCTATGAGGAAAGGCTGAAGGTTCTGGGACTTTTCAGTTTAGAAAAGAGACAACTAAGGGGAGACATGATAGAGGCTTATAAAATTATGCATGTGATGGAGAGAGCTGACAAAGAGAAATTTCTCTCTCTCTCCCAAAAGACTAGAACTCAAGGGCATCCCATGAAACTGATAAGCAGTAGGTTCAGGGTGGACAAAAGGAAATACTACTTTACACAGAGAGTGATTAAAATGTGGAATTCACTGCCAAAGGATGCAGTGATGGCCACAGGAATAAACAGCTTTAAAAGGGGATTAGACAGATTCATGGAGGATAAGTCTGTCAATGGCTACTAGCCAGGGGTCCTTTCGTAAAAAAAGAGGTGCAGGAGCTCATTAGCACAACTCATTTGCATATGCCACACCCCCTGACATCACCGGAATGACGTCATGGGCAGTGTGTCAGAAGGCCAGACGGGAGGGAGGGAGGGGGAAGGAAAGAAGGAAAGGAACAGGAAGGAAGGTAGGTAGGTGGGGGAGAGAAAAGAAAGAAAGAAAGAAAAGGAGGGAGGGGGGAAGGAAGAAAGAAAGGAAGGAAGGAGGGAGGAAGAAAGGGGAAGGAAGAAAGGGGAAGGAAGAAAGAAAGGAACAGTAAGGTAGGTAGGTAGTTGGGAGAGAGAGAAAAGAAAGGAAGGAAGGAAGGGGGGAGAGAGGGAGGAAGGGGGGAAGGAAGGAACAGGTAGGTAGGTGGGGGGAGAGAGGGAAGGAAGGGAGGGGCGCTTCTCCCCACACTGGGGCTGGCTTTCCCTCCCCCCCCTTGCTTGGGCCTGAGTGGTGTTAAGCCACTCAGGCCCGGCTTCTCCCTCCCTTGGGGCCAGGGAACTGTTGAGTGGGGGAGGGAGGGGGGGGTTCTGGGGTGACTGGGGGAGGGAGAGTTTTTTTCCTGGGGCCGGCGGCCTGCCGCGGCCCCGCGGAAGGTGGCAGGGGGCGGGACGGGGCTCGCTCGCGGGGCCGGCGGCCGGCCGCGGCCCCGCAGAAAGTGGCTGGGGGCGGGACGGGGCTTGCTCGCGGGGCCGGCGGTCTGCCGCGGCCCCGCGGAAGGTGGCTGGGGGCCGGACGGGGCTCGTTCGCGGGGCCGGCGGCCAGCCGCGGCCCTGCGGATGGTGGCTGGGGGCAAGACGGGGCTCCTTTGCGGGGGCCCCCGGCCCCTTCTCTTCCGGAGCGGCTCTCCGGCTCGCTCCGGCCCCAACGGAGCCCTGCTACTAGCCCTAGTGACTGAGGGGAAGATCCACATTCAGAGGCATTAAGCCTCTGAATCCCAGAACCAGGAGGCAACATAAGGGGAAAGGTTCGGCCTCTATGCCCTGTTGATGGCTGTCCAGAGGAACTGGTTGGCCACTGTGTGAGACAGGATGCTGAATTAGATGGACCATTAGTATGATCCAGTAGGGTTCTTCGTATGTTCTTAAATTCAGCTGGTGAAGTTGTTCCTGACCTCCAGATTCAGGGATGGGCTTTTTGTGCAGCTATTAATCTGTACAAGGCACAGAATTGTAGAAGCACAAGTCTGGAGATGCCTCGGTAGTCATCTAGTTCCAATTACACACACATTCCATTTTTCAGTGGTCAAAGATCAAAAAGTAGTAGTAGTTAAAAGCTCAATGTGCACAAAGGTCTAAGCATCCACCTACAAAGAATAACCTATGGTGAAACGCTTTCTATAAGGAGAAAAGCGACTCCAAGAATATCGGCCTTGTAAAAAACCCAGAATGATTCAGACTACGCCTGCCCTTTTTTCTGTGTAGCAGAAGACTTCACGGACTTGCCTTCCTACAAAATGGAAACACAAGGATTTCTAATGGACATACAAGAGCTGAACAAAATGTAGACTATAATTGAAATAAATGATCTGGAATGCCTCCTGAGTTTCTTGTAGGTTAAAATGTTTTACTAAATATCTAATGGATTTAGAACATAGTACGTGGAAGTTTTGAGGGCCTTACAGCTTAATACTGAAATTCAGGGCCATTACCTACATTTTAATACCTCTCAAGACCTAAGATTACACAGAGAACCAAAACATTAGTAAATACTATACATGCATTTCTAAAAAAAACAGATTGTTGCATTTTTAAGGTAGTCAGTTTTTTGAATGATCGTGATGAGATGATTTTTGCAAATTATTGTTTAGGGTATGGGTAGGTGAATATTGCTGCCAGTATACTTGAAGGTCAGGGGCACTATCCCCGAACAAAATCTGAACCTGGATACTACAGCACCAGGAGTGTTGCTAAGCATCCCAGTAGGCACAAACAGGTAATAGCAGAGATAGAGAACTTTTACCTGGAACTAACCCTGATAAACAATCAAAGAATTAAAGATGACATTGATCCTTGTCAGGGCTTTATTTGTAGAGAAAGCCCAGCAGGAACTCGTTAGCATAACAGGCCACATCCAATAGCAGAAACTCATTAGCATATTAGGCCACACCACTGACAGCACAGCTTATTAGCATATTAGGCCACACCCCCATATCATCAGAAGAGTGGTCATCCAGCCACACCCACCTTTTGCTTCTTATTCTGTTTACCATTTTAGTTGTCAAAACCCAGGGCTTTTTTTATAGCAGGAATTAATTTGCATGTTAGGCCACATACCCCTGACGTAGCCAATCCTAATGAGTTTCTGCTGTTCGGTGTGGCCTATTATGCTAATGAGTTCCTGATGGGTGTGGCCAGCTCAGGAGCCAGCCGGAACTCCGTTCCTGTGCGTTCCTGCCCAAAAATAGCCCTGATCCTTGTGCTGTAATTGCTCTGGTCTCAGACAGCAAGCCAGCTGGAGACAAAGGGAAGCATCACAGTTGATGTTCCCTTAAGCCGTGGAGTTTTGTGAGAAAAAATTCTACTTTGGCTGTGGTCACACGGTCATTTTGATTTGGTTTCATCACTGTTCCCTCTCGCATTTAAAATTGCTGATCAGACGGCTGCATCTGCCTCCCACTCCAAAGCAGGTGCACTCGCGCAATCCTACTGGTTCCCTAGCAAGTTTTCCAACACTGGGATAATCAAGTACTCTCCAGGTATTTTCACTTTAAATCTGTGATTTTGCTGATCTGGACAGCCATCTCTCGCAATGATTGCGATTAGGTCATCTGTCCATCCTTCGTGTGATGAGGTCCCCCCCCCAGATTCCGCCTTTGTGCGCATGAGCAATCCTGCACTGAATAAATCCAATTTTTAAATGTTCAAGCACACATTTAGACTCCAGTGCCTGGTAGTACATCGCCGGTTCATTTTGTTTGCTGTTGGGGGGGGGGGGGAACTTGTAAAAACAAGGGAGTATGGTGAGTCCAGGTGGGGGCGGTGATTTGGCTGTGTGCATGTGCGCATGTGCAAAGTGAATTTTTAAAAACCTGCCACGCCACCCAAGCAGTGGTGCAGCTATCTAGATGGTGCCCAGAGCTTTGTTGCACAATGCTTGCAGTTCATGGAGGGATGTGTGATCATCCCAACTCAGAAAAAATATTCCCGATCAAATCTATAGTGAGAACAAATTGCAAAAACCTTGCCATGTGACCACAGCTTTAGTGAGCTACTGACATTAAAGTTGTGAGTGAGCGATTTGGCTAACGCTTAAATTAGTTTGCTCTGGAGCCATCCTTCCTGAGCTAAGACAAAAATGTGTGAGCCAAAGGCTAAAAAACTGTGAGCTAGCTGACACTAACTCAGCTTAGAGGGAACACTGATCACAGTCCACTAAAAATGGTTAGGAGTTTCCATTTTATGGCATTTTTCTTTTCCCTATAACTTCCTGCATAATTATCTCCCCTTCCTCTATGATATACAGATAAAGTGACCATCTATCCTTTAAATTGTCTTGAGATGTATGGAAGAAAGCTATTATGTAAAGACATGCTTGGATTTATTGGAACCTCTGTTGGCTGATAAGAAAATATTCTCCAAGCAGAAAACTCTCAAAATTTTATTGGCAGGAGTTAACCAAAGAACTACCATTTCTGTGGTGAAGTTTCTGTGTTCTGCAATGAAAATGCGGGCTGAGATAATATCCACTGCATAATTTATTCAGATTCTAACCTTTTAATGTTAGGATGAGTTAAGTATGGAGAGAAGTATGTGTAGATAATCAATTTTAAAGTACTGCTTTTATCTGTTTTTTAATTGTTTTGTTCTGATTCTGAAAGCCCTGTGGGCTGTAATAAAGACTGAACTGAATTATTATGTGAAAAGTGACTATAGGAGGATATTATTTCAGAGGTTCACAAAAATCATGAATGGTTGGAAAGACAGAAGTGGGGGACATACATGCACACCTTTACTATATCATACACCAATTAGTACTAGTGCCTATTGGGCTCATGACCAAGCTCTGAGACAGTGAGTTGTCTGAAGGTTTAACAGCGGTGGCACTAAGCTCCTGTGTCCCCCCAGGCCCATAGCTACAGTGGGGCATCTCGGGGCCAGGCCCCCCAACTTACTGCCCAGGGCTCCCTACTTCCCATCAAGCTGGTTTATTTTATTTTTCACATATGCCATGGCCACTGGCTGGCTGCGGGCAAGGCATGCCACAGGGCCCATCTGGTCCCTACACCTCTCATTGCTTTTTAAAAACTTTTAACCTCTTGTCACTCCTGACACAGTGCCCTGACTATTTAAATGCCCCCAGAAGTAAAAAAAAAAAAAAATCCTGGCTATGGCGCTGGTCCCCCCCCCCTTAGCCTTTTAATGGTGTTTTGTTTTTCTTTAACAACTGAGCCATGGCTGAGCAGTTGGGGGAGGAGGAATTTCCATACCACAAGATTCTCATTGGATCAGTGTTACTGCACCAACCCAATGAGGAGGATTGGGGTGGAGAGAGGCGCCAACATGGTGAGCAGGGTGGGGATGGTTGTGTGGATGCTCTCCACCTCCATCCTGCTTTCTACTGCTTGCACAGCTTTTTCTTGACGCTGTGTGGAACCAGTCATTGCTGCTGAGTTCACTATTTTCATCAGTTTTATGTATTCTTAGCTCAGCATCACTGGTGGGCAATGAGGAATTTCAATGAAACAAAGATACATCCTATATATATATAAATCCCTTATGTATTGGCCATTCTCCCATTGGCTGTGCAGTGTGCTCCATCAGCCATTGGCCCATCAACTATCACTCAAGAGTACTTGCGTGCCATTGGTTGGGTGCTAGATCCACTCCCCCCACCCACTGCCAGCCTGGAGACTCTTCCCTCACAGAATACTGCCAAAATGGCTGTCTCTCCTGAGGAAGACACTTCTCCTGCTTGGTTCCTGTGGGACTAACTTTTCCCTCAGTGGCTGTTGCTAGGCAACCATTTTGTAAGTAAAAAGGTAATGGCAGGAGGCGCCTTTCAGGCCTTTGTGGGGAAACCATTGGGCCAGTCCTGACTAGGGTTGCCAGCTCCAGGATGGGAAATTCCTGGATATTCTGTGGTGGAGTCTATGGAAACCAGAGTTTGGGGAGGGGAGAGGCCTCAGGTGAATAGAATGTCATTTAGCCCACCCTCCAAAGCAGTTATTTTCTCTGGGGGGGGGAGAGATCTGTTGCTGAAGTTCAGTTCTCAGACCCAGAGATCTTCAGGCGCTACTTGGAGGTTGGCTACCCAAAGTGTAGCAGTTAGAGCTTCAGAGCAGACCCAGGTTCTTGCTGTGGAAGTTGAGTGGGTGATTTCGGACCAGTCACAGACTTTCAGGCTAACCTACCTCACAGAGTTTTGTGCAGATCAAAAAGGGGAGAGGAGAATAATGTAAACTGCTTTGGTCTCCACTGTGGAGAAAAACTATACGTTTCCTCCTGGGGAACCATTGTTGCCACTCTCCAGGTGAGGGCTGGAGATAACTCAGAATTAAAACTGCTCACCAGATGGCAGAGATCAGCTCCCCTGGAAAGAAATGGCTGCTTTGCAGTGTGGACTCTGTGTGCCATTGTACCCTGCTGAGGTTACTAGGGCTGCCAAGTCCCCGGGTAGGGCGGGGGAAGCACCGATTTTTAAAGCTTTCCCCCGCTTTTTCAGAATTGGCCACCGGGGGAGGCAATGGCTGCCAGCAGGGAAACGTCGGAGCCTGCCCTGGCCTCTTAAAAGGGAAATGTCTGCAGAGAGCCTGCCCTGCAGTAAAAAGCCTCAACAGACATTTCCCCTTTAAGAAAGAGCAAGAGAGTCCCGCCCAGAGAGGCTCTTTCTGCTGAAGGGCCTGCTTTTGCATGTGGCCTGCTGCTGGAGTAAGCTGCTTGGGGTAAGCTGCTGGGGTCTGCCTGCTCTTTGCCTTCTCTCTCTCTCCCCCTCCCCCTTTCTTTCTTTTTTCTATCTGTCTGTCTGTCTATCTCTCTTTCTCTGTCCCCATCCAGCAGAAGTCTATCAGTGGCTATTATAGCCACAAGGTCTAAATGGAGCCCTTTGTCTGGAGCAGTGATGCTCTGCATTCTTGGTGCTTGGGGGGCAACAGTGGGAGGGCTTCTGGAGTTCTGGCCCTGCTGCTGGACCTCCTGAGGGCACCTGGTATTTTTGGCCACTGTGTGACACAGAGTGTTGTACTGGACGGGCTGTTGGCCTGATCCACTGTGGCTTCTCTCCTGTTCTTATGATATGAAAATCATATTTAGCACTTGTGCAGCACTTAGTGCTTCATATTCTGCCGAGATGAGGAAGGATTCAGTAGGGCCATTGCTCAGTGATAGAGCATCTGCTTGACATGCAGGAGGTATCAGCCTCTTCAGCTAAAAAAGGATCAGGTCATAGGTGACATTAAAGATCTCAGCCTGAGACCCTGGAGAGCCACTACCAGTCTGAGTAGTCAATACTGACCTTGATGGACCAATGGCCTGATTCAGTATTAAATAAAATGATTCCATGGCACTGCAGGGTTTTGAGCCAGGCTCTCCCAGATCCCAGCCAAACAAACTGACTGCTACATAACACTGACTCTTGTTCAGCGACAAAAAACAGTGGCATAAAAGTCACAGTCTGGGTAATGCTGCTTGCAAGCCTATAAAGCTCAAGGCAGCAGCAGAAGCTCAGTATTAGGAAACTTCATGAGTTCATGTGTCAGCATGTGGAAGCAACATCACAGGATGTGACATCACAAAATGATGTCACTTCCTTTCTCCTGGCTCCACCCCAAAAGTCTCCTGGCTCCACCCCCAAAGTCCTCAGATATTTCCCAAGTTGGACTTGGCAGCCCTAGAGGTTACCTCCCTCCTGCTTGGGTGGCCATTGTGGACAAAGACTGCAGTTTTCCTAGGTAGAGGCTGCAGATGGGGGAAAGAGATGGAAACCTGAAGTCAGAGGGGCAGATAATGGTATGTTGATGGTTGGCTGGGAATGAGATAGGGTTGCCACCTCCAGGTTGGAAAATTCCTGGAGATTTGAGGGATGGAGCCTGGAGAGAGTGCGGTTTGAGGAAAGGTGGGACCTCTGACAGGTACAAAAGCCATAGACTCCACTCTCCAAACCAGCCATTTCCTCCTGGGGAAACATTGTTGCCAATCTCCAGGGGAGGGCTGGAGATCACTCAGAATTACAACTGCTCTTCAGATGGCAGAAATCAGTTCCCCTGGAGAAAACAGTAAGCTCTGTGTCATCATACCCTGCTAAGGTCAGGACAGCAAATTGACGCTGGGGGCACCCACCCAGAGCCTCTTTCTAAAGCCCATTCTATTTATTTCCACAATGGGCCTTATTCCTAGTATGTCAGTAAAGATGGGCCAGCTTTGTTTCCCACTAGTATGAAATGGACATTCAAGTCAGCCATTTATTCTGTCTCAGAGTTATTTATGCCAGATAAATTTGAAATTGCTCATATCTTAACAAAGTGAAGACAGAAATACACAGTGCTCTTGTTGTAAAACAAAAAAGTGCCAGTACACATACCTGACTCCCACCAATTCTCCCACTCAGGACTTGGGAGAGCCTGTTGGCAACACTCCGCAAAAACCAACAGGAACTTTACAGGATTCAGGATCAAGCTGTTCTGGAAACCTCTAAACAGTGGAATTCCCATCTGATCACCATGCTGCTTATCTTCAAGTCGGTGATCTGAAAGAATTTGTAATAACCATTATCTGGTCAGACTGAAACTAAGATTGATATGCAATTGTGTTATTCATTTTTTAAAATCAAAAACAGCTGCAAAAGACTGCAGTGTTGAGCAGAGAACCAGGAGGGATTAGGAGCTACTTAACGCTTTTCCATTAGCCCAAACCATCTCTTAACCAAGCTGTCTTTTCCACCCAGCAATCTGGCTGCTTGGTGTGTGTGTGTGTGTGTGTGTGAATGACTTTGCTGCAAATGGAGAAATTAAAGAAAGTAAAATATTTGAGATAGGCTTGTTTAGTCTGAGGGTGAGGATGAGTTCTGGAAGCCATCTGGTTGGATTCAAATATCTCCATTTCCATTTAGTTCCTCCTGTGTGAGAAATTAATTTGAGTCTTTCTTTTCATGCTAGTTTATCTTTCCAGATTCCATATTTTTCCATTAACATTAATGCATTTTTCAACATTTTTTTTCAAGCACTGAATACACATGGTGTTAAAATGGTGAACAATGTACAAGTGGCATAAAATGGTGTTGAAATGGCATAAGTATGGTATCAAAGAAAGAAAAGAACTAATAACAGCAACAAACAGGATGCAAACCTCAAATGACAAAGATAACATAAAATAAAAATAGCCACATTATCTCATGCCAGATTTTGCCCAAGGATATCTGCCTGCTCTTTCATGTTCTTTTCTCCCTTGACTTCATTGCTAATTTTACATGCACAACAATTTATAAATATATTACAGTGTATAAACTGCCCTCTGTAATTATGCATATTAGACAAACAACCACAAAAGCCTTGTCTCAACTTCCAAACGGACTCTAATTGGCAAATAGAATAAGCTGCTCAACACTTTTTAATATAGTGTGCAGACTCAGCCTTAGTTGGTATCTTGTTGAAAGGAAATTAGAACAAGCAATGATCTAGTGAGTTATTCTGTTGAGAAATCAATACCATTGTGGTCTGGACAAATCTATGACTTTCAATGCATTTCTTTGCAAAGTTACTCCCATCTAATCCCCTGGACTTCAGTAGGCTTAGACTGGAATAATTCTGCATTTTATCCCTTAGCTTGTACCTACTTGCCAGATTCAATTTAAATGATTTCACAGGCTGCATCTCTAAAAGCGCTTGACTGTTTTGGGAGCACCTCATAGACCTGAGCCAGTTATTTCTTTTCTCCTCTTAACTCTCCTGCCTGTGAGATTGCAGGACCCCCTCCCAGAATATGGTCCACTATAACAGTTCCACTCACCTGAGCACAGCCTTTTGAAGGTGCAGGCCTGCAGGTGGGGAACAGCCAGGACTCCTCATGCCCAAACATTTTATGTTGCGGCTCGTTCCACTAAATGTGCTGTGTGAAATTTTTCAGGGCAGCATTTCTAGGAAAGGAATATGATTATCATTTTAATGTTTATTGAAAGTTTGTAAAGAAAATTTTACTATATTTTAATTTTGAGTCTTTATTGGAAAGGTAGGCTATCAACAAAGTCAATAACTGCATCATGCTGAGATATCCCAGTGTGAACTGGCCTGGGCTACACTTAGATACAACCTGTGTTTACCATTAGCCATTTCTCAAATTACACTGGCTGATTATTACAGTCATGGAAAGGAATGCTGTGACTTGTACCCATGTACAGGTCAGTTCCCGTGGAGGATTCTCTGTGCAGTCAAAGAAATGGGTTGAAATGAGGTGAGATAAGATTCCATTTTTTTAAAATGCTACTTGTTTGTCCATGTAAACCAGTTTTCAGTCCCGTATATCCCAATCTAATGATTTATCAGGGTATTGCCAAAGCCACCTTTTTGTTGTTGTTGTATTTTTGCATTTTGTATGTGTGTGCGCGTGCGCACGCACCCATGCCTGGAAGCCATGGCCACCTCTGGCAACTCTTACTGGGGCATGGAGGATGTTCAGAGAAGTGACTTGATAGCCTGCCTCTGCCTCCCGACCCTGGTATTCTTTGGAGGTCTCCCATTCAAATGAGAACATAAGAGAAGCCAATGTTGGACCAGGCCAATGGCCCATCCAGTCCAACACTCTGTCACCCAGTGGCCAAAAATACCAGGTGCCATCAGGAGGTCCACCAGTGGGGCCAGGATCTGACAAGATCGGGCTTGCCTGGGCTATCCAGGTCAGGGCCAAAGCCACATTCTTTATGGTAGCTAGATGTGGGCTGTGTTCTCATATATATATATGAAGGAATGATCTCACAAGCTCTGTTCCTTCAAGTTCCTGGGAGGCCAGAAAACACCATAGTCATCGGACTCTCACGCCTTGTTCCTCCAGGTTCCCAGGAGGTTGGAAAACCCTGTTCCTTCAGGTTCCCAAGAGATACTCTTTGATTTGCTGGTGGTAGCAATTACTACCTAGTTTGCTTTTGGTACTCTTCCTGGGAGCAAAACAAAAAGGCTGTGTCTCTGAATAGAGACTTGGGTTGGCCGTTGGGTTTTCCAGTCTCCCGGGAGCCCAAAAGTGAGTATTCTTTCACAGTATGGTCAGCAGAAGTGTTAAGAGGCACAGCAGATGATACAGTCAGTTTCCTGTTGCCAAATGAAGTGAATATTCTGTAGCTAAAACATGCTTGAAAGATGACTGTCTACTTTAAAGTTATCATAAATCAATTTAAATAAAATTTACTCATTGCCATGTTTTAATTGTGGGTTTTTTTCCCCAGCAAGCTTTAAAGTGTCCTCATACAGTATGCTGTGTCGCTATAATTCTGTGGGGTTTCATGACCACAAAACAGAAGTATTCTTGAATCCATATTGCTCCAAATTTCAGAAGCTCTGTGAGAAGACCACTTAAAATAAATGTTACCTTTTCTTCTATCTTCAGATGGCCTAGTCAAAATGAATGCCTGAAGTGCATTTTGGACTTCAATCATCATGTGATATGGGCTACCAAATTCTAAGGGCCAAATTGCATGTGATCTGTATAACTTAACTTCAAAAACCTCGAAGACTCAGAGAAGGCCACTGTGGATTGGGAACATGATGTTGGGGAAGAAGGGCTAACTATTCCCCCTGCACTGTTTCCACAACTGAAAATACCACTCCCTGTGCTATTTTAGGCTCCAGTGGGGGGGGGGGGGGGGAAGACAGGCACAAGAAGACACCCTTCTTTTTTCCTTATCATGGCTCAAAAGCAGCTAGTGCAGATTGACAGTAAGCTTGAAAATGTATGAGTAGCATAGGGCTGCTTCTGCCATTATAATCACCTGCAGTGTTCGCGTTCCACTTTATGGAGATTACCTGGCCCTCAGGTAGCTCATTTAACTTTGACCCAAACAAAAGCTTTTTCATCCGTGGCCCCATCCTGGTGGAATGTTCTGTCTGAAGAGGTTTGTGCTCTGTGGGACCTGTCTAGATTTCACAGGGCCTGTAAAATGGATTTATTCCTCCAGGGATTCCTTTGAGGCAATCTTACTGGGCCTACTGTCAGCTTCTCTGATCATCATGCCAGAGTGACAGTGTGTTCAATTGTTTTATAGAATATTTGTATTTTTATTTGTGTTTTGTATTTTTGTTGTTAACCACCTTGAGCCCCGATTGCCAGGGAAGGGGTGGAATACAAACTGAATGAAAGAAAGAAGTAAAATAAATAAAATCTCAGAATGCCAAAGGGGACTGAGCAGTGCAAAGTGGGTCAGGTATCAGTGATCTGTGTAGCTCTATACCGATCCCCAGAGCTAGCCAAAGCAGAATGTGTGCAAGTCACATCACTGCTTTCCTTGGTCCCAAACCCAGGCACAGAATTGGAAGGGGGTATGTGTTAATAAAAAGTAAGCACACTCTTGTTTTTAGGTCATAGTTTATTAGTCTTGTTAAACTCAGCCCATAAAGCCTGTGCAAGTTAGCAGCCTGCTCTTCGCCGGCATTATTAACATATTACACAAAACACAAGGCAGAACAGAGAAGGAAAAATGATGGCTTAATCTGCCAGCCACTTCAGGCTTAAGAGAGAGATTTCCTATAGCTGGGATGGGTCTCTAATGAGTAGCTTTCCAGATGCTCATCTTTTATGGATTAGAAGTTTCCAGTATTTAAGCAGTGGTAGAGGTATATTAATTAATTTTCCTTAGATGCATCTAAATAGCCTTCACATGCAGCAGACAAATAAGATAAGTGGTGAAATTATGGTTTAATTATTTACCCAGCAACAACCAAGAATCAATACACCACCTCTAGGCTGGTGCCAAAATGTAATCTCCATTCTATTCATATGATTATAGGTGCCTGACACAAGAGGCAGAAGGGATTTCATGCAGGTTTTCACAGCTTATAAGAACATCCTTTGTTCAAAACAATCAAACCAGTTCCTAGACTTTTAATATTGCGCTGTGTGATTTAGGGAGGCAGGAGGCAGTAGGATGAGTCTTTGGGGGTAAACAGTCTAAGTGTCACTAAGTGCAAAAGTGTCACTCCCCAAAGTTAAGATTATACATAAGTTTGTATAGAAGATAGCCATGGCATACAAATAAGCAGGGGTCACTAGGGGTGTGGAGGGGAGATATTTGTGAATTTCCTGCATTGTACAGGGGGTTGGACTAGGTGACCCTGGAGATCCATTCCAACTCTATGATTCTATGATTCTAAGCCATTTTTGGGTACTTGATCAGAGTGTCGAACTAAGATCTGGAAGGCCCAGGACTGAACTCCTTCTCTAGCGTGCAAGCTTATTCAGTGGCCAGTCATTGTTTCTCAAAATAACCTACCTCTCAAGTTTGTCATTGTGATGATAAAAATGAAGGTGGGGAGGGAAATATTGCAAGTTTCTCTAAGTCCCCAGTTGGGGATCAAAATGAGGTATAAATAAAATGATAAGAATATATAGAGGAGAGAACTGAACGGTTATCTAAATATGCTCTCTGTAGTCAGAATATGCCTCTGTTGACAGCAAGACTAGATGGCCTCTTGGATGTGAAGACGGTGTAATCATGCACTAAAATTTGTACAGGCTCTCTCTCCCCCCACTCCCATGTACATGATCATGACTTAGCTGGACAGGAATGAATTCATACCAACCAACGGAAGGAGCAGAAAGTATTGACCACAAGAAAATTTCACACAAACCAATACCAGAATTACTTATAAAAATTCTCTATACGCAATCAGAAGATAAGTAGAAGAGAACACTATATATAGCAAATCTACAGAAGATTTACATAATGGTAAATTCATGAGCAGTCATACTTGGTATCTCTGAAACTGGATGAAATGAGAATGATTAGGAAAGCATTGCCATTTTGAAGTTCAAATTACAAAGGGATAAGGTGGCTGAAGGGATTGCAGCTACACTAGCCACGAGAGCAAGGGTCCTTGACATGGTGCCTATGGGCAACATAGCACCTGCCTACATCTTACCTGGTGTGTGGTTTTTAGGAAAGGTGTGGGGCTTTTGCCCAGCAGAGTTTCTTTTGGGTCATTTGAGATCGGATTGGCTGTGCAGTTTTTTTAAAAAAAACAATTGCTTTGCCAGTAGATGCCACCACTGCGCAAGGATCTTCACTGCATGACTGAAGATGTGCTGCATATATGCCAAAAATATTTTCCAACAGTATGTTCATTTATAAGGCATCCCATTAAAACAGCACTTCTGCCTGAAACACTGAAGAGTTACTATGAGACCGATTTCACACAAGCCGCTGCTCCACCCCACTCTTCCCTTTCCCCCGATTGCACACGTCAATTTCCCACTATGTACTGCGCGGCCACATTTTGACCTGCAGCTTCACCCGAACTTCCCCACAGCTTCGTGATCCTGTTTTTTGAGGATCTAGAAGACACGGAGGAGATCGAGCAAAGCTGCAGGTCAAAATGCGGCTGCGCAGCACATAGTAGGAAATTGACACGTGCAATCGGGGAAAGGGAAGAGCCAACCCGGAACTGCTGCATGTGGGAAATCGGTCTGAGAGTTATTCATAACCTCACTCCCTAACCTTTTGTGGTTGGTTCCACCTCCCGTGACAGCCATTTTGTCATTGTGCCCACCACCTTGGGCCAGAATTCCAGTGACACCCACAGGCTGAAATAGTTTGTGGACTCCTGTACAAGACCATTTAGAACTCTTTCACAAGGGACATAACACACACAGTTTTTTCTCACATGGAGTGCAATGATGACCATGAGATGGTCACATAAAGTTGCCAGGGGAGATTTCCTAGAGAACTTCATTGCCCACTGGCGGCTGAAGCACCAGCAGAAGAAAAGCATGTGGGTGTGTACTAGCATATGGATGTCATTTCTGTAAAGAAAGAGAAAGGTCATGACATCAGGGATCACTCTAGTATTTCTCTATCTCTATGGTAAAACCATAGAGTTTTTGCAAGTCCAAGAGAAACAGTACAAGACTGGAAAACATGGAGAGAGCTGGCCCATAGAATCACCAAGAGTTGGACACAACTGAATGGCTAACAACAAGAGTGTATTCCCCTGACATTGTGATGTAACTTCTGGTTTTTGATGGACGTGACGTAAGTGCACAGGTGCAATGCAGGTACCAGTCACCACACCCAAAAGGCTCCTAAGGGTTGCCAGCTGCACCTGGCAACTCTATGCTCTCAGGAAGGTGTAGTGCCTATGATTAGACACCTTCATGTGTGGGGTTATACTGTAGACTGAGTCACTGTCCATTGTACTGTCTTGGAAAGAACCTGCTCTGCTTGTGCAAATCACTGTGGCCATACGGAATTCCAAAGAAATGAGGCCTTCATATGCCCATTGCCAGCTTATTTCTGTGTTTGTGAAGGCAGTTTTGAGGGGGGGGGGGGGTTGCCAGATGTATGAACCAGTTCCTGTACTGGCTAAAATGCTGGAAGGGGTATCAGCACTCATAACATTGCGCTGCTCTGGATCAGATACTTTGAGTACTCAAGGAGATTGGGAAAGATATTCACAGATAGTTTTTTTGGAGGCTTGTTTTGCTTCCATGTGTACATACTTGGAACCACAACAATCGATTTTTGGAAATGCCAGGACAAAGAATGGCCTCTCTATTTTAGGAAGTCTGACAGTCAAGCCAATTAAGCATTCATACTTAGTCTAAGGACATTGTGAATATGTCACCATGTCAACAACATCAAAACAATAATTTATACTTTACTGGGTTGTTCTGGTAGGCAGACATAACACCTCAGCACAACAATTAGGCATACAATTCATGTTGACAATCTAATAAAAGTTTGTGACACAGTGTGGACCCATGTGGGAAAATAAAACAGGATTTATGTGTAGAGTATAATAAATACACAAGAAACGACTGCTCTTTGCAATAGCTGGTAATGAAGTCAATAAAACTGATATGATTAATCCTAAATGCTGCCTGGGATCTGACGCAAGATATCAAAAGAATATACCCCCCCCCAAAAAAACCCTGTCTAGTCCAGCATCCTGTTTTCCACAGGGATACTGCCAAAGTCCCACATGTAGGAATACTACCTTTCCCTAATGGTGTTCACTAGCAATGAAAAACAGGAGAAACCTCTAATAAACCAGTCCTGTGGCTCCTACCAAAGCTAATTTATCCATGTGTAAATTTGACCTGCATAGCCCAGGCTAGCCCAGTCTCATCAGATCTCAGAAGCTAAGCAGCGTTCAGCTCTGGATAGCATTTGGATGGGAGACCACCAAGGAATACCAAGGTTGTGATGTGGGGGCAGACAGTGGCAAACCACCTCTGAACATCTCTTGCCTTGAAAACCCTACAGGGTCACCATAAGTCAGCTGTGACTTGAGGACAAAAAAAAGTTTGAAGAACAATTTATATTTTCAATCTCCTTCCGCCTTACTGAATCATTTGAAAGTTTATTATAGATATTGCACAATTAAGGACATTTTTTTTTCTTTTTGTGACCTCTGGTGCTCAGTACCTTTTGTGGGTTCACCAGCAGAGGACATTCCATTTAGTTATCTTGACTGAGAGCCGTTTTTGCAATAAATCTGGTGCAAGCCTTTGACAGAGAGAGAAGTGGTCACAGTATTATCTATTCCAGTACATATGTGAACAGAAACACAACATGGCTATACTGGATTTTAAGAGTAAAAATGATTCCCAGATGCTAAAATTAGTTAAATGGAAGCTGAAGGGTCTAGCTAGAGCTGTCAAATTCTTGCAGCAGCCTTCTAGGTTATTTTAAAATGTGAGTACAGCAATTCAAATAAAATATATTCCATGGGTTAGAAAGGTTGAAAGGTGTCCAAAAGAGGGTCAGTTTGGTTAAGTAGCTGGGTCAAGGATGCTACAAATGCAGAAAGGGCTCTTTTTAAAAGAATTTTTTTTTCTTTTTAAAGAAAGGTCACTTGGCAGGCCAAGAAGAAATTTTAGGTGTAAAATGGCTAAGGATATCTTTTAAAGACTAATAATAAAAGTTTCCTTAACCATCTCTGAAACTAGGGAGAGGCAGAAAAAGCTGTTGAAGGAGCTGTTAAAGGAAAAAATGGGACCAGTTCCCCACAAGCAGCTGTCCTGCCCCTGCTCTTCTGTCTCCCCCGGTTGCATTGGTCAATTTCACACTCTTCGCTGCACGGCCGCACTTTGACCCGCATTTCCCTCCGATTCCCCCCATGTCTCCTCAATCTCAAAAAATAAGGATTGAGAAGACATGGAGGAAATTGGGGAAGATGCGGGTCAAAATGTGGCTGCGCAGTGAAGAGTGTGAAATTGACCAATGCAACCGGAGGAAATGGAGGCACAGCTGCTTGTGGGTAATTGGTCAGGATTAATTCTTCATACCTACTTTTACTGCAGAAGACCTTGTCACAGGGCTGGTCTAAAAGACTTGGGGCCAGGGTACCTGAAGAACCATCTCCTTACATACTATTCAGCCTGCCAGTTAAGATCTGCCTATCAAGACCAGTTCACTGTGCCTCCACCTTCAAAGGGCATTTTCTGCAGTGGCACCTCACCTCTGGAATGCCCTCCCCCTTGAGGCTCTCCTGGTGCCTAATTTACTTTCTTTTAGGTGCCAGGACAAAAACACATCTTTCCCCCCCAGTCTTTTACCAAGGGGTATTATCTTACCAAATTTTTACTGGTCTGCCTTTGTTTTATGGATAGTGTTTATGCTGTCTGATGGCTGGTTTTTAATAGTGTGACATTATTTTAATTGTAAGCCTCCTTGATCAGGTATCTGAAGAGGTGGCATAGAAATATCAATCAATAAATAGAGGTAGTGCAAACGTAGGGCAATTCTGCATTGGCTTTTCCCTCCATTGTTTTACCAAACCCACCTTGGAACAGAAATTCTCTTCTGCATTGTGTGCCACTTTCACTTTCTTCGATCATCAGATTTTATGATACCCTCTACACTGCATGCTGCTTTCACTTCCTTCGATCATCGGGTTTTATGATACCTTCTGCATAGATTTATGGCCATTCAGGGGTGACTTTGCAGTCAGTATGGTGTTGCCCCGGGGTGTAATGGTTAAGTGTGCAGACTCTAATCTGGGAGAACTGGGCAAAATTCCCCACTCCTCCACTTGCAGCTGCTGGATGACCTTGGGCAAGCCATAGTTCTGGCACAGCTGTTCTCTCAAGGACAAATTCTGGAAAGAGCTCTCTCTCGGCCCCACCTACCTCACAGGGTGTCTGTTGTGGGGAGGAGAAGGGAAAGGAGTTTGTAAGCCGCTCTGAGACTCCAAGTGAAAGGCGGGATATAAATCCAATCTCCTCCTCCTCCTTCTTCTTCTCTTCTTCATTTGAATGTGGTTTTGAGCTGCACCTTTTCCTCAGTGTTGAGAAAATGTGGAGTGAACGCCAGACACAGAATCGCCATTAATTTAAGATCTGGTTACAAGGGACTGGATGGTGCTTAAAGAACTCAGGTGAGATATTGCTGACAAATCCCTTAGAAGTCTGGAAGGTGATATATGTAACCTCTATCTCTCCTTATTATGTAGTTGAGTGTTGGGGTGACTCTTTCCTGAACGTTCCACACACTCCCACAGCCTTTGGCTCCTTGACCTGTCACTCGAGCTGTCCCTATCCACTGGCTGAGTTGCCTGAGTCTTGCCTCCCCCCCCCCCCCAAATTGCCAGTCAGAACACAGAGGTTATTTGCATGTGAGACCTGACTGGCCTTTGCCTCTAACATTCTAAACAATTTGCTGTTGCTGTTCATTGAATGAGTCCTGAGGTAAAATGATGCTCCACCAGCCGGGACACTCACCTGGAGCTTCCTTTTAGAGCCCATTGTATTTACTCCCACAATGGGCCTTACTCCTAGTATTGTATGAAGCAGGGGTGTCGAACTCATTTGTTATGAGGGCTGGATCTGACATAAATGAGACCTCGTTGGGCCAGGCCACGTGTGTCATAAAATGTAATGCCAGGTAGTGGAGATATAAACTTTATAAAGGACACAAACAAGATTTTTTTTACACAAAATAAAAACATGCCTAAAACATTAGCACTCTTGCAATATTTTGATAACTGACTCCTCTTGCTCTGAATTATTGAATTAAAATGTCTGTGCTGTTGCAATCTTGAATATGCTGCTCAAGTGTATCTGTAAGCTGCAACCCTACTTTTGATTTATTGACATTCACCACAGAAATCTCATGCTCAGAGTTCTGAGTCTAGGACCCAGGGGAAAACATGAAATGGTTGAGCGATTGCAAGAGTTTGGCAAAGTAAGCTATGATGCAGCAGCAGCAACAGAACTGGAAGCAGGAGATGGCCAGTTCCAGTGCGGGCCTGATCCGGCCCCTGGGCCATATGTTTGACACCCTAGATATAAAGAGTCCAGAAGAGGAACCAGGAAATTATAGATGTCACCCTAACTCAAGTCCTGGCAGAACTGGTATTTTAAAGCCAGAATTGTTAAATGTGTAGAAAAGCAATGTCAGTGCAATCAGCAAAGTAAAGTTTTTCTTCTCTAAACTTCTCAAACTCTGTGTATCAAAAACAGGTTCATGTAGCTACTTTCTAGTACATCCTGTAGTGCAATCCTAAGGAGAGCTACACCTTTATAAGTCCATTGAACTCAATCGGTTTAGAAAGGGTGTAACTCTGCTTAGGTCTGCATTAAAGACTCCTGGGGAAACATAAGAGGCATGAAATAAAACCAGAATACTGGTAATAGATTACCATACAAGAAACAAAAGGCAAGTAAGACTGGGAGTTTTCAAGGGGGGGAGATAGGGCTCGGTTTCCAGTTGACTCTTTCTTCGGACTGGCTCTTTTTATTTATTCATGTGGCCTGAAGTCAAGATGAGGTAGACTGTGATGGCCTAACTAACTAACTAACTAACCTAACTAACTAACTTCTCCAGAATCCTTAACCCAGGTTGGTATGATAGCCAGTGATGGATTATTTTAAAAGTTCATAAGGATAATCTATCTGTGCTTACTGTCTGTTTGCCAGATACTGAGGGGCAAAGAACGGAGGCCTGATTATCACCATTATTATACTTGCTTTCTCTATAGCGTTTGGGTGGAGGTGGTGTAAAGTGCCATCAAGTTGCGGAAGAGTTATGGAGACCCCCATAGGGTTTTCAACACAAGAGGCAATCAGAGGTGGTTTGCTGTTGCCTGCCTCTGCACAGAAACCCTGGACTTCCTTGGTGGTCTCCCATCCAAGTACTAACCAGGGCTAACCTTTCTTAGCTTCCAATATCTGACAAGATCAGGCGAGCCTGGGCTATCTAGGTCAGGGCAAAGTAGCTGGCTGGCCACTTCCAAATGGAGAATGTTGGCCCTTTGGTGTGATCCCACAAAGTCATGACAGGTTTCATTTCCATACTCTCGCTTGACCAGAATCTTAAAATCACTGTGAACTAATAGTCAGCACGTCAACATGATGATAAAAATCTATTTTTGGTAATGTTTAATTCTTTACTCCATAAACTGTATAATTCTCTTATCTTGCAGACTTTCAGAGTGCTTTGTTCCTGTCCCAGATCTCAACAGGAGCTATATAGGCCTTCAAAAATATTTTTAAACAGTTTTCAGAATTACTATAGCTACCATGAAAAGGTTTAAAGCCAGCTTCATTTCAGGTGGGAGGGATTTTTTCCTGTGGATTCTCAAGGTCCCAGATGGATGCTCTGTCTTGCTCTTTAGATGAAACAGCTGAATTAAATATTGGCAGCTAGGTGGTTCATCTTTCATCCCACACTTAAGGATAAGCTACAGCAAGTCTCTGAGCACTTCTAGGCAAAATTGCGGAGGGGGTTCTTCACTCAGAGGTTAGGTTTCTGGGGAACAGCTTACTGCAGCCCTTTGTCTGCATACGTTGCCGTTTTGAATATCCTTCCCTTGTCCTTCCTGAGTTCTGCCTGTGCTAACGCAAAACGACGGCTTTGCCCATTTAGCACTCCAGGCCTTAACATTAATCTCATTACTATGTATGAGCTCAATTTTCACTCCAATTTAACGTGAATAGGCTAATTTGCTGGCCTCTTAACCATAAATCTTTCAAATGACCCTTTTATTTGCTTTTTTGGGGACTAAAGTTTCATATTTGCCATTTCTTCTAAATGTCCTTTTGTGAAATTGCCACACTTATTTGGCTCCATGTATGTGTATCATGGGTACACACATACAAATACTTCTCATTTGGTTAAATCGATCAGATAAGCTTTTATCCCATCCCAGCCAAGGAACGCAGAACAGTTTCTGTGGTTCTCCCTTCCTCTTTTCATCCCCATAGGACACCTGTGAGGTAGAACTGGCACAGCAAGCTTCATGGTGGCATGGGGATTTGAACCTGGGTGACTCAGGTTCAAGCCCAACCCCCTAACCACTACCCCACACTGATTCTCTTCCATCATATTAAGTATTAATAATATAAAATGTTATTTTATCACACTTCCAACAGTATACACAAAGGTAACCTGGCTGATAAAGGTCAGCTGGGAGACATTTAGGTAGGGCAGGAGGCATCATGGATGTTTGGTCAATAGCGCAGTCATTCCCCGACTGCAGTTGCACTTACAGGCTTGGATCCACCAATGCAAAAGCAGAATTTGAATAGACTTGCCACAGTTCCCCTTGTGCCAGTCACATCTCTCCATAGATCCTGTGCAACACCTAGTGGTCTCCTCCCTGTGTATTACAATACTCCAAAACTGATTGTGCAAGATCTTGTGCAAGGAAAAACATAGGTGGAGATACAGTAAGTCTGACTTAGTGCAAGCGGCTGTTGCAGTCTTTTTCTTGCATTTCTACTTGAGCAAGAACTCTAGCACAAGAAGAAATTTTGCACTGGCTGTTCCCCACCAATAGGGGCAGGGGTGTGGTAGGGGTGACACTGGCATGGTATCATGTTGGCATGATCACTGGAGTGCCAACATATATGCCAACCCTCCCCCTTACAGCAATATACCTACATATTGCAACCAACTGCTGTGGGAGTTAGGGTTGTTGAGCCAATGCACAAAGTAGGTACATGGAAGGGGAGGACTGAGAAGCAGTCAGAGTTGGGGGCTGGAACTTCCCTAACCTTATGTCATATATATCCTTATGTCCCCTTGCAGGTTGCCACCTTCTGCCGCCACCACTCTGGACTTAAGATCTCTTGAGAAGGCCCAGGGTACCCTCCCAAGCCCAACCATATGCCCTCTTTTAACCGAGAAACATAAGGCGTGATGACCAGGCAGAACGCTGTCAGCCCTCTACCTCCAGCACAGGTCTCTCCTGGGCTTAGGCCACACTATGCCTGTCTCCAGGAAGCAGGCACAGACCATGACACACACACCCCACCAGACCAAATCATGGGGTCCAGCCGTCAGGAACCCCATTGATAAGGGCTGCATAACAGTGATCTGTGCTGGTTTTGTCATTTACATAAAAACAGACAATAACAGAACAGTAAACAGTATTCTGATCAACATTAAAGAGAATACAACATCAGGTTAATTCATTGCAGGTCCTCCTGGGTCAAAGTTCTTCTCTAATGTCTCATCCACAGTAGTGGCAAGGCTGTCGCTGAGAATAAGTTTTGAATTGAATCTTAGCCACGCCATCGAGTTTAGGGGTTTTGGACATTCTGTTTTTGTGTGGGCTCCAGAGGTATGCCTGGCTACTATATCCTGTAACGCATGCAGTCCTCTTTGTCTCAAATAGTCTGAATTTAGCATCTGAAGTTCATAAAAAAGCTCAAGTAGAAAATGAGGGCGAGACTCATTTTGAGATATCAATGTATCAAATGCAGCAACAGTGTTGGTTCTCCCCCTTAGCTTACTTGTGTTAAGTGTCCCCTCTTATGGTTCTAAGTGGCCTTTACATGTAGTTCCTACCATCAGTGCGAGACTCTGTGCTGTTAAGTGCATGATATGACATAGAGAAATATAGCCTAGTGTTATCATCTGAACTATGGGTGTCCTGGTTGGGGTTTATATAGTGCTGCTGGGGTGCCTCAGTGGCACCTATTGCTGCAGTCTTAGTTAACATCCTACTGCTTGGGGGTGGGTGGCAGATGTGGGACAGGATTTTTTTTTACTTGAATTAGCACTATGGGATTGACCTGAGCTGTACCAGTGGAATAACATTGTGCCAGTGTCAAGGGACTATCTTGGGTGGAGGGTCTTAGGGAGCTGACAAGGTCCCACCCAGAATAACCCTGACACCGCCCAGTTCTATGCTGTTGTAGCAGTTACACCAGTGTAGCTCCAGCAAGGCTTCCTGCCAGCTTATCTCCAAGATGCACCAGCATAGGCCTTTGTTGCCATTCCAAACTCTTTTGAAGTGGTACTTAAGATGGGGTTGTCAAGTTGTCCTTCAGAAGTTAAAAAAATAGTTACTGAAGCATGAAAGTGCATATATTTTTATCAGAATCCCTCTGCACTATTGGGAGGTACCATGATAAACTTTGATATCTAACTTGATATCTTAGTTTATCATAATTTTGAAACTAACTTGTTAATCATCATGAGTCAAGAAGGCTGTGATTCTAAATATGCTTCCTTGGAAGTAAGTCTAAATGAAATCTGTGGCGCTTACTTCTGAGTAAACATGATGGGCTTGGATTCATATTGTTGTAAAGTCCAACCTTTAATTTGATTTCCCATAGCTTATTGAACACCAGGAAGCAATGCTGCACATTCCAAACTGAAATGAATGGGAAACAGCACACAGGCCCCAAAGAATTCCTGCATTGTTCCCTTTTATTTTGATGGGGCTTGTGCTGTACAGGTTCTGGGTGGATTGCTCTTTGTCTCTATTTTTTTCCCCAGGTGATGGGAAGGAAAGAATAAAGAGCAGGATAAAATGCTCCCATACACCTATGACAGACACATATATCTTCGGTGCTTTCAACTGGCATTGCAAGTATCCATATAATTCAATCTTATACTTCTGAGTGTGAAGCATTATTCATAAATTTCTTTGGTATCCAAAGTACAAGAACCTTTTATTCAGATTCTCTTGCATCAATGTACAAAGAGCTTTACATGGAGCCTCTTAATGCAGTGGGCTTTCTCTGGCCGGAAATACTTGAGAATTTCAGAAATGGGGAAATAATCCCACCAGTCTTTCAGACCTGAATATCTTAGGCACTGGGAAGTGTATTTCTCTGAAGAATATTTAACTATTGGTCATATTTAACTATTTTTAATTATACCAATGGGACCACCTCTTCCTATATGTGCCCCAGAGAGCCTTACACTGGTTGGCCCTGACCCGAAAAATGCCTTTCTACCCTCAACCTTTTCAGTCTTAGCCCCAGCCTGATGGAACATGCTCCCAATTGAGATCAGGGCCTTGCGAGACCTGTTGCAGTTTCACAGGGCCTGTAAAATGGAGCTGTTCCACCAGGCCTTTGGCTGAGGCAGCGGGCATCTACCTGCTGGTTTCTCTACTGCAGCTACATGAGATGATCATGGCTTGGCATCGGCCCACATATTCTTCCTGGCTGTAGTAACTGAATTAATTGCATCGCACTGCCCACTTAAAATTTTTTAAGTATTTTAAATTTTGTGCCAGGTTTTATTGTATTATTTATTGTATTAATTTAGATTGTTGTATTTATTGTCATGAGCCACCCTGGGTCCATTTACAGGAAGGGTGGGATACAAATTGAAATAATAAATAAATAAAAATACATAAAAGCTGTCTTCAGTGCACTGCATTTCCTTAACTGTCGAGGACAAACTGTGTCTAACATGCTTTTTCGCTGAATACTCACTTCCAACGATCCAGTGTCCTCGGACCGACAGCCTGTTCCTATGTGGCAAGCAATTTTAGAATATTGGGGGGGGGGAATCAAACAGAAGATAAATTCTACTATAGACACAATGGTGTTATTAATCTGCAACATCAGAGAGGGATTAAGTCTCTGGAGCGGTATGATAGGCACTCAGGTGGAACTAAAGCTTGCTGATTAGAGGAAGCATCCTTCAGAGGAGGAAGTTACAAAGGGAAAAAAATGTGTACATTCTTGGCAGCTTGAAGCATATGTCAAGTCATAACCAGTCAATGCCGCTTTTTCTCCTTTGATAGACAACCTCCAAAAACAACTCAGGACTAGAATATTGTTTTCCCCCATTACTAATACCTTTGACGTTAATATATAAAGCATCTGTGCTAAGGATCAGTAATGGTCTCCGCTGGTTCAATGGTGCCTCAGAAAATGGCCACCTCATCCCCTACTTGTCAAATAAATCTTTTTCCCATAGCTTAAAAAAGTAACATAAAGATTAACCTATTGCACTAAAAACTAAAGCCTAGGAGGCTGTTTTATAAAATAGTTTATGAAATATCAATAGAAATATCCAGCCAAGAAGGATATTAACATCAGTAAGAATACCAAATGTCCCAGGAATGCTGTCACACTTTGGCTTCCTTCCAGCAGTCCACCACACTGCCTGGGAAAATTACTTGCCTGCTTCTTTCAGGCCTGAGTTCTGAAAAGAGGAAAGAGTTTTGAGCTTTACCCCTGGTCCTCATTTCCCCTGACTTCTGAGCTCCTGGCCTTCCATGCATTTGAGACCCCCGGGGTGCATTCAGACGACAATGTTAAAGAGCAATGAGCCCGGTTATATTTAAACTGAATGAAATTATACTGGAGAATGTCATCCAGATGTCGATCCACTCAGTTGCTTCAGCGTGCAGTTGTTCCATGACTGAATGTCCAGACCTCCCCCTGCTCTAACTGCAGAGCCCGCGTGATTGCTTAAAAAAAAATTGCTGCATGTGCATATGCAGACGGCCACACCAGAGATATACATATGCGCATGTGCAGACAGCCACACCAGAGAGACACATGTGCACATGCACAAAATGTTTTTTTTTTAAAGGAGGAGGTTGCAGTCTTGGTGCGCAAGATTGCGATCAGACCTTCAGTAAATCCATGCCAAAACTGCACCGATCATCTGCCACCGGACTTTCTCAGGTATCAAAAAAACACGGAGAATAGTGGGGGGAAACGGGAGGCAGACAACTGGGGCATGACAGACAGATGTTGCTGTCTGATCATGCATTTTAAATCTGTAAGGGAACAGCAAGGGCAGCGGATAAAACTGCATGTCTGAATGCACCCCCGGTGTATCAACTGTGCCAGGCATAAGGCCAACCGACAAATGAGGACAGCCATGGAGGGTGATTTAGGGCAATTTTTGCCACACCCTGACATGTGGGTCGAGTTCCAGGACCTTTATAGAGCTGACAGGGTGCATTTGTCGGACAAGGGCAATGAGTTATTTTTGCAAGACTTGCGGCAGGAGTTTAGGTCAGCCTTGGGCTGTTAGATCGGAGCAAAGGCCAAAGCAGAGACTTGGCCTTGGCAGCGACAGTGGCAGGTTTTGGGCGAGCGAGAAAGTGGAACCGGTGAGCACTTTATGGCATTTTCCCATTAGGGAACAGGGGGTCATCAGGAACTGCCTTCGGAATTGTAAGGTCCAGGGTGGGAACCTCTTAGGGCAGGCTCCTCCCTGCAAGTTGTAGGGCTTCAGAGGTAGGCGCTCCTAGGTGGCAACCAGTTTGCTGGGCTGCCAGTTGCAAGCCAGACCATTGGCTCAAGACCAGAGCTGGGTGACCCCCCCCCCTTTCCCAATGAAGGGCAAGGAGGTAGGTCAGGGAGTGACACCTGCCTTGCCTGTTCCATGCTCGCTTAGTTGTCCCTTGCCACATTGTTATGTTAAATAGTTAATAAAGTGGCCCTTGTTTACTTCCACACTGTTGTCTATCTTGTTATTCCGACCGGGGAGCGGGGGGCAACCTCCTCTGCTGCCTGTAGCAAAGACTGGTCTGTCTTCATCTGCCTCTTTCTTCTTTTTAAAGGCTAACCTAACAAGGAGTCTCTTGGCTCTTAGAGAATTAGAGAGTTGAGTAGCGATAGGTCCAGTCATATTCTTCTCTGTTTTAACCCCCTCTTTCATCTGGCAGGCAAGGTATTCTTATCCCTGTCAATCAGCTGCATGGCATCTGTGGTGTTGGCACTCTGCTGGATGGTGGGCAGGTTTCCTGCCGTGGCCAGGATGCATCCTTCCAGTTGACCAGCCCTCCAGTTCTTCAGTCCTACCTTTGGTAGGAGACAGGGATACTTCCAATCCCCACCAGATGTCTAAAAACAAATGGCATCATCCGAATAATATTACTAATATTCCCAGCTAACATATATGATTATTGCCAGTCTAAAAACTACAAAGAGTGAAGGCTGGGAGACTGGGGCCAAGATCTGGATCTTCTTCTCCAATGTTCTTCTCCAAGCAATCTCTGTAAAAACTGGTTGCTAGTTGGTTAGGGTTGAACATGAATCTCTAAAGGCACTATTATTTTCACTTATGAAGTTATGATGGCTTTATATATGAGGCAAGTGAGTGAAGTTCATCATACACATTCTTGCTCTTTCAGTGGTGCTGACAACAGTATATTAGACACACAGGACTCTGTGTTCATCTGCACCCCTTCCACATTTTTGATATAGAATTGTCGCTGGGAATGGATGTTATGGGTTATACTGATGTTAATCAACACTGTTGCATTGGTACAACATTTGAAATAAGCTTGCATTGCAATGCCTGTTTCACACATTTATTCACCCATGCAATACCATGTGTGATAGGGATCCTGGAAGTGTTCACATTCTTCTCAAGAGATTTTTTTTTCTTAAGTAAGGGAAGTGGTTATGTTGTAGTAGATTGAGTTCTGGACAGTAAATCCTTTAGCTTAGTATTTTAAAAATGATGAATTAAGGCAAGAAGCTTCTGTACACTGGGAGCTGTTAGCAATTCCCAGATAAAGATAGAAGGTTCTGTTGCCCTAATCCTGGAAAAGCAGTGTGAACACCACAGACCAGAATAATTTTGCATATTTTGCTCACCATCATACTGCATTGCAGGCAGTTGACTGAAGGAGTTTACTCCCACATGATGGAGCGAGGGCTTCAAAAGGGTATTAGAGAACTGATTTATTATTTATATTATTTATTTGTTCAATTTATACTCTGCCCTCCCTGACAGACTCAGGGCAGCAAAATGAGGCACGACTTGCTGTGATGACTAAATGGAACCTTCATGTTCAGAGGCAGTAACTCTGAGAATACCAGTGCTGGGGTAGGCAAGAACAGTAGAAGCTGTTTGGATTCCATGCATTGCTTGTTGGCCTTCCAGGGGCCCTTGGTGGGCCACTGTGTGCAACAGGATGCTGGGCTAGATGGACTGACTGCTTCTTATGTTCTTGCTGTAGTGCACCATTCATGCATAAACCTGTTTGAGATAGACAGTTTGTATGTGTGACTGAATAAAGCATGCACAAAATTTCTGGAACCTTTAGAATTTTAGGTGCAATAAATGTAGAGGTGTAAATGGAATTAGGTTAAATGTGATAGTCCAGGAACATTTCCCATGGAAATCAATGTTCCTGGGCATGGTATAGGAACTCTGGTAGAATTCAAGCTTGAATTCATATACCTCTGCTTAATGCTGTGAAGCCAACATCTTTGAATGAAGCTGTACATAAAGGGGAAAACTTCCAACATTTTTGCCCTTATAATACAAGAGAAAATAGAAGTTTTACAGTTCTATGTTGAGTTCTTTTCAGAGGTCATTTCGTAGATTAAGAGGTGCAGGAGCTCATTGGCATAACTCATTAGCATAACTTATTTGCATATGCTACACCACCTGACATCACTGGAAGTATGTCAGAAGGCAAGAAAGAAAGAAAGAAAGAAAGAAAGAAAGAAAGAAAGAAAGAAAGAAAGAAAGAAAGAAAGAAAGAAAGAAAGAAAGAAAGAAAGAAAGAAAGAAAGAAAGAAAGAAAGAAAGAAAGCTGGCAGAGAGGGGACCGCTACTTATCCAAGCCTCAGAAATACCACTATTCTGGGAGGATAGCTTCAGTGGTGGCTGAAGCCTTCAGAAGGCTGCTCGGAGGAACAAGGACCTTTCCAGGGGACAAGCCATGACACAAGCAGGCATTCTCCTGCAGGGGGGGGGCACCAACTCTTGGAGCTGCACTCCCCCGAGCTCCTGCTCGAAATGACCCCTGGTTCTTTTCTAAACTTTGGAAATCCACTGTTGTGGCTTCCTTTTGCTGCAAGAGCTGCCAGTAAGATTGCAGGTCTGTCAACGTGTTAATTTATTATATTTCAGCCAGCATGTATCAATCGATAATATGAAAACTGGGTAATATGTTTCCAAGCTGGTTGATGACTTTGAGAAAATATTCGCCTTGTGGTTGAAGCAGTGAACACAGCCATTAATCACAGAGTAAATTATTCAGAGGATGATTACTGGCCAGCTACATGTCTGGTTAAAAACGACCAGGCATATTAGTGGGTTCCACAGAGAACAAAGTTTGCTGCACAATGTATCCAGACATTCTACACGGGTGTATCATCATTCCAGCTCCAGCTTTGCTACTGTTTTATATTTGGCATGCTAATAAGCTTTTCTAAAAAAACAACAAACAAACAAACAAACCACCAATTACAGCTCATATTTGTAAGCAAAATTACTGTTCTGTATTTCTAGAAAGAATGCTTCAGTAACAACAATAATAATTTCACTGATAAAGTTTCTCTTAAATATTTGGGGTTTATCTTAATAATATTAGAATTATTTATAACTTGTCCAGAAGGGTTTCTTCATATTTCACATACATTACTGTACATAGTGGTAGTGGAAAGGGCTGCCAAGTTGAAGCCAAGTTATGGCAAACCCACAGGGTATTCACCACGAGAGCCAGTTTGGTGTAGTGGTTAAGTGCGTGGACTCTAATCTGGGAGAACCGGGTTTGATTCCCACTCCTCCACTTGCACCTGGCTGGATGACCTTGGGCAAGCCATGGCTCTGTACCAGCTGTTCCCTCAAGGACAGCTTGGGAAAGAGTTCTCAGCCCTGCCTACCTCACAGGGTGTCTGTTGTGGGGAGGGGAAGGGAAAGGAGTTTGTAAGCCGCTCTGAGACTCCAAGTAAGTGAAGGGCGGGGTATAAATCCAATCTCCTCCTCCTCCTCCTCCTCCTCCATGAGAGAAGCTCAGAGGTGGCTTGGCATTGCCGGCCTCTGTACTTCCTTGGTGGAGTTCCATCCAAGTACTAAACAGGGCCAATCCTGCTTAGCTCCCATGCTAGCCTGGGCCATCCAGGTGAGGGCATACCCATGTTGTTATGATATAAAATTTAGCCTGAGATGTTTATCACCATCATTCTTTCCAGTTCAGCATCACCACCACCAAGGTGTCTGTTTCCAACTGCAGAACAGGACTGGTCTTTCTGTTGCCTTTCTATGGCTGATTCTGCATTGGCTTTTCCCTCCGTTGTTTTATGAAACCCATGTTGGAACAGGGGCTGAGGACAGACTGGCAATCTAAAGCGGAGGCAAAGCGGAGGGAACTGGAGTGGGGGAAAAAACCCATGGAGCTGGCCGTTCACACTGGCCAGAGCAATGCGGATCAGCGGCGATACGGAGCGTTCAGACTGCCACGGAGCGTTCAGACTGCCGCGTAGCCAGCGCGCACATGCGCATAACTTTTTGCCGGTGCGTTCATACTTCCTCCGGATGCCTCCCGCTTCTTCCAGTTCACACTGTTTGGAAGCGGGAGGCATGCGGAGGAAGGCCCCTGAACACCAGGTAAAACTGGTGTCCTGTTAAAGCGAAAGGAAAGCGACTGGGAGACGGGTAAGTACGCAACGGAGCCGACGGACAGATGCGCATGTCTGAACGTGCTCCTTTCCTCCGTTTGCGAACCGTGCCTGCCCCGCTTTAGATTGCCAGTCTGTCCTCAGCCAGGAACTCCCCTCTGCATCGCATGCTGCTTTCACTTCCTTTGATCATCGGATTTAATTGTAGCCTCCACACTCCATGCCACTTTCAGTTTCTTTGATCATCAGATTTTATTGTACCTTCTACATAGATTTATGGCCATTTTATGGCCATTCAGGGTGGTTTTGCAGTCAGTATGGCCCAAGGTATTTGAATGTGGTTTTGAGCTGCACTTTTTCCTCCCAGTTGAGAAAATGTGGAGCGAGTCCTTGATGCTGAATCACCCAGTGTAAGCTGAAGTATTTATGAGCTCTGTCGAAAGGAAGAAGAAGAAGAGACTGGATTTATACCCTGCCCTTCACTTGGAGTCTCAGAACAGCTTACAAACTCCTTTCCCTTCCTCTCTCCACAACAGACACCCTGTGAGGTAGGTGGGGCTGAGAGAGCTGTGACAGGAACTGCTCTTTTTCAAGAACAGCTCTGACAGAACTATGGCTTTCCCAAGATCATCCAGCCGGTGCCAATGGAGGAGTGGGGAATCAAACCCGGTTCTCCCAGATTAGAGTCCGCATACTTAACCACTACACCAAACTGAAGAAGAGAGGACTCCCTCTACCAGCTCTGCCCCTCCAGTTCTGTTGGCAGACTGCCCTTTGGAAAAGACTAGAGACAGGACATAGAGAACTATTTTCATCAAGGCACATAACTGAAGGCAGATAGTAAGGGCCCTCTCAGTGAAGGCCCCTCTTTTCTTCTACTTAGGGTGCATTCAGATGGCTCTTTTGAGCCATGCTAGGCATGAGTGCCTGGTAGATTTTAAGTGCACGTCCAGACCTCAACATCTGGGAATCATGCTGCTTTCATTAGTAGCCAAATTGACAACATAGAGGCACAGGCTGAATTAATGCAAAAATTGGCCAAAGAAAATGCAACTGCCGAGTGCCGCCGGGTTATACAGGGTCTTGGAAGGAATCCCAGTCTTTCAGAAATGATTCAGGCATGTCAAGATGTTGGGGGGCCTGCTCATCAGGCCGGTTTATTAGCAGCAGCACTTCAGAAAGGCCAAAAGCCCCAAGGAAAGTGTTTCAATTGTGGGAGAACGTGGCATTTTTGGGCAGAATGTCGGGACCCGGGGGGTGGGAGGACGCCAGGCAGCTCGCCAAAGTGCAGCATTTAGCAGCTGCACCCTTTTGTGTTGCCAGTCCAGGTAAATCTTTGGGGCAGAGACTTACTTTCCCGGCTTGGAGCCACTTTAACTTTTGCTGGCTAACTCCACTGCCCTGCCCTTGCACTGGCTCACAGACACCCCAGTATGGGTGGATCAGTGGCCACTGCCACAGGATAAGCTCACTGCTCTGGAAAGTTTAGTGAATGAGCAGTTAGCTGCAGGCCATATTGAGATTTCCTCTAGTCTTTGGAACACCCCTGTTTTTGTCATAAAAAAGAAAAGTGGTAAAAGGCGACTTCTGCATGATCTGAGAGCAGTGAATGCCTGCATTCAGCCCATGGGCTCCCTGCAATGTGGCACGCCCAACCCAAATTTAATTCCAGCTGATTTCCAACTGTTTATTATTGATTTGAAAGACTGCTTCTTTACCATTCCCCTGCATCCACCAGACCGGCTTTGCATTCACAGTCCCAGTGTTAAATGACGCTTCCAGTGGACTGTCCTTCCTCAAGGCATGCTAAATTCACCTTCTCTTTGTCAGTATTTTGTTGACACAGCACTCAAATCCTTTTGTCTGGCTCATCCCTTGGTTCCCCAGCTCACTTTTCCAAGCCCCTAACCTTGGTATCTCTGCTCTGTTCACAGGGCAGGCAGCACGTCTTAGAACGTGCTGGACAAGATTTGGTAAAAATAGTTGTTGTTTTTTCTAAGCAAGATTTTGAAACTTCTTCTGTCGTATCTCCTAATCTCATTTCTGACTCACTGTATGTAGTGAAGCTGCTTACTTCTCTTCTAGGAGCTCACCTGGCTCTGCGCATAGACTCTAATCTGTTTAGCTTGTTTCTCACTTTGCAAAAGCTGTTAGCTAGCCGCACTCAGAAGTTTTTTGTTGCCCACTTTAGAAGTCACAGTCCCCTTCCAGGGTCTCTCACTGAGGGCAATTCTCAAGCTGATGCTGCTGTACACTTGCTTTTCTATGATTCCACTGAAAATCACCTGGTTTGTCCTCAGAATGTTTGTGCTCTGACAGCCAATTTTAAACTTTTTCTCTCTCTGAAGCACAGCGCATTGTTTCTGCATGTTTCTATTGACACCTATTGTTATCCATGTAACCCCTCCAAGGGGTGAAATGGCAAATTGCTCTGGCTGACTTTGTGGGGGAAACTGCTTATCATCTCCACCCTCCTCACTTTACTCTGATGCAATCTGTACCCTGTAGCCTGATCTAAACAAATAAAAACAGGGGAATTTTCCCCTCCTTACCAACAGGCCGTGACCTGAGTTTTATTTACTGTTAATCAGCTCAATGTTACCTCTGGAGCTGATCATGCCCCAAATACTGCTTTTTGACCGACATTTTCGATCTGGTCCACCTTTGCCCCATCCTCTGGCTGGGTCCGGTCCCTTTGCTAACCTGGGGGAGAGGGTATTCTGTTTTGTCTCCAACAGGTCCACTGTGGGTTCCTGCAAAGTGTGTTCGCCCCAGTCATGGCATAGCACAGCATCAACAGTTCCAACCCCCTGCCCGAGGTGACGAATATCAGCCTGTCAGAAGCGCAGCGCCCGTTCCAGTCCTGGCAGCCCTGGCAGAGGGCACCTCCAATAACCTGGGGAGCTGTCAAGCAGACCACCAACAGAACGCAGTGCCTCCTGATGGAGCAGGGAAAGGAACAGACCCCAGAGAATCTTTTTGCTGCGATTTGTGCGGTTATAATTGCAAATTCTACTCTCACCATTCTGTTTTGCCTTTGCTTGCCCTCCCTCCCCCTGGGGGGAGCTGCAAGCCAGCTGCCAACAAACTCCTTCTCTAAGCCACGTTTCAGAACCGCTCAGCAACTGACTATTTATATTATTCCAGCATCATGGTTGTGAGGAACTGGATGGTATGTGTTGCTTCAATCTCACTGATAACTCCAAGGCGGTCCATCGTCAAATCCAGAATCTGCATGCCCTGGCAGAGTCCATCAAACAAGATATCCTGCCTGCCTGGTGGGCAGCCTGCCTGGTGGGCAGTGGGAGCTGGATCCCCACTGGGTGGTTAGGCCAGATTATTCAATATTGTGTGTTGTTTGCTGTATTGGGAATTGTATTTTGCTGTGGTTTACAATGTCTCTCTAGCCTGTGTCAACTTTGCCGCTTAGCTACCCCAAAGAACTTAGCCTACCCCATGATAACTTTCGGCGACCCACAGACCAGGTTCTGGACAGATCTCTTTGACGACACATCGAATGAGAGATCTGATACAGAGACCTGGGCTGGACACCCCCCCTTGCATTAAAAAACAAAAAAGAGTGGGATGTAGGGAAGATCTGAGGCTGGTATGCTAGCCGGGTCAACGTCCATGCTTCTCCCCCCCCTCCCTTCTACACAATGAGCATTGTATAAACCCTCCTGCAAACAGTATACTCTCAAGACATATGTCTCCCATTTATGTGGATTCCTGTTACGCAATAAGTGTTGCCCCATTGGAACTACTGTAAACAATAGGCTCCTGAGACAGCTGTCCCATTTCCTCCTTATCTCCTCCTCATGTTGATTCCATGGTTGACCCGTCTACTGAACGCTGACGCAGCAACCTAAGGGCGTGGCGTGTAAGTCTGTGTATGTTTAAAAATAAACTGCCCACTGCCAGGGGCAGACTTGGGTTGTTCTCCTTCCAACTCACTTGTCTCGTGTGCAAGTCCTTCACTAATGGATTTCAAAGACTGTGACTCTGTTTCAGATTGCACTGCTAATTCCTTTAAGATGAGGTCCTTTGCACATTTCCTTGGAATTAAGCTCTACTGAACTCAGTGGGACTCTGTTCAGAACTGAGTAAGCATGTGTGGTTTAGGCGAAAAGTCTTAAGTCATTTTCCTGAACCCTTGGGAGGGTTTGTTGGGTTTTTCTTCAAATTCTTTTTCCCCCTGGAAATGTTTTAGCAAGAGTGTACTCCAGCAAAGGTCAAACCAATAATTAGCAGTGCAAAAAATCCTCCCATGTCTTTTAAAGGGGTAAAGAGAGAAACTTAAGGGTCTATTAAGAGCTATGTGCAATCTTCACTAACCATCTTGAGAACTAGAAACTGCATGAAGTGTATTAAGTGGCTTGGGGTTTTTTGTGCTTCTGCAACCATTTCTTCAATCATCTCTCCAAAAAGTAGAGCAACAGACATGGAAATCACATGGGGTGGACAACCACGGAGTAAAGATTTGTATAATATATATTTATATGCCCCTTTGTCTTCAGCTTACCCACTCCCCTCCCCAGCAGCCGCTACATAAGAAAACTAGGCCCAGTTGTTTGGCGCCAAGTACTGGACCAGACCCACTTACATTGTAGGCAACTCTCAAGGACTTGCAGTTAGGGTTGCCAGGTCCAATTGCAGCACTGGTGGGGGATTGGGCATTCCAGGAGTGGGCGGGGATTTTATGCAATATCTTCTGTAAGTGATGTAGACCCACCGGTGGCACTGGGGGCAACACTCTGGTTTTGGGGCAAAACTCTATGGTAAAATTGTTCTCAAAACATAGAGCTTTGCCGAAAAACCAGAACGTCACCCCCAACATCACCATTGTGCCCACATCACTTCTGGGTGACATCAGTACGTTGCGCATGACATCACTGTTGGGGGGGAATTTCCTCCTGTTAGTTAGCTGGCTGCCGGCAGGCAGGAGCCCACAAAAATGGGGGATCCCCACCCCCCACCTGGGGAACGGTAACCCTACTTTCATAGGAAACCTCACTTTCCACTGTATCCCTTTCCCTGTACCATTTCCTTTTTCCTGCCACCTGGCAATCCCCATATTCTCTCTCCTTTCATCACCTCATTCTCTCCTTCTCAGCCATTCACCAACCTACCTTTTATTTTCTCCCATCTTCAGTTATATTTATTATTTATTTACTTATTTTATACCCCACCTTTCTCCACAGTGGGGACCAAAGCAGCTTACATTATTCTCTTCTCCTCTCCTCCTTTTTATCCTCACAAAAACCCAGTGAGGTAGGTTAGGCTGAAAGTATGTGACTGGCCCCAAATCACCCAGTGAGCTTCCACAGCAAGATGGGGATTCAAACCTGCATCTCCCAGATCCTGCTCTGAAGTTCTAACTGATATACCACACTGGCTTTCATACGGTGGCTTCTGTTGAAGAGTAGCAACCAGCCAGGCCTGGTTGAGTCATGTAAGTCAAGTGGTATCAAGTCACCCAGTCCTCCCTCAAAGGCCAAAACAGCCCTGGAAAGGACCCTGCTCCCTCTCCCTGCCTTTTACTGCCAGAAATCAAGCCTAGAATGCTGCGGTTACCTAGTAACAGCCACTGACGGCTTCTGTTTCTTAAAGCTACAGGCGCTCCTTTTATCATTTGTGGCTTTTTAAAACTTCCCAGTATATTTGTTTTTTAGATTCCGGGGCGGGGGGGTTGTGTGTGTTTTTGCATTTTTCAGGTTTACAGAAAGGTCTGTTTTGCCCATTCACAGTTCCATTCACTGGATTTAAGTATCCTCAGATCTGGCCAACCTGACTATTAGAATATACAAGTGGGGACATGCAATACTTGCTGGGGGATCCCTTCCCCTCTTGGATTTAACCCCTCCTATTTTACAGCTAACAGCCCATTATGGGTCCTTCTTTAAATTAAATTAAAATTAAAGCTAATGGGAGAAGTAATCCCCATGCAAGTATTGTGGCTCTTGCCCCCTCCCATGGTTGCAGCCACTGATGATGCACCCAGTTCTGCTGCACTCCTGCCCCTGACCCAACCGCCAAGACCGATGTTGGGGAGCCCAGCATGGCTCCTTGCCTCTGCTGCCTGGCTCACTGCAGATCCCCCCCCAGCAAGATTCCACCATCACTGTCAACAGTCTGTTGTGGCTCCAGCTTTAAATTAAATTAAAATCAAATTAAAGCTAAAAGGGGGAAAAGACATCCCCATGAGTATTATGGCTCCCCCCCCGCTGGTCACAGCCACTGTTGGTGAGTCTGGTGCAACTCCCATGCTCCACTGCCAGGCCTGCCACATTCCTGCCCCCCCCCCCCACAACACTCTACACGCACACACTGACATTTATGCTGGTAAGCCCAGCACAGCTCTTAAACTCCTGCAACCCTCACAGCTGCCATGGGAGAGCCTAACACAACCCCTACCCCCCCCCCAACGCCCTGACATGGATTCCAGTGCGTGTAGTGTGGCTCCTGTCTTCTGTCACTGGGCCCACTCAGGCTCCCAACCCCCTCCATCCTTACAGCTGCTACCAGGGAGTCCAGCGTGGCTCCCAGCCTTCTCCACTAGGCCTCCTACAGGTCCTGTCACCACGGAGACTCTGCCAACAGGTTTGGGGGGGATTTAAACCCACCGATGTAATTTTTAAAAGTTTTCAGATCTTTCTGCAAACCTGGGAAATTCTTAAAGTTTGGAGAAAAATCTCCTTTCTTTCAGTTTGGGCCTGATCCATGGATTTTGATATCTGCAGATCAGTCCACACTTGAGAAATAGATATATTAGAATATATAATGCTGGGTTGGATCCCAGGGAAGATTTCCACCTATGCAACTGTCCTTGCACAAGCCAAAATGCTAAAATTACTCCTTGCTCTTTGTTTGCGTTAAGTGGAAGCGATTGTCTCTGTCCTTTCTGCATGCATAAGACATCCCACAAAATATTTATTCTAATACAGTTTCAAAACCAAGTAAAATGAAATCATGTGAACCATCTGCTGTACATTACATTGTTCCATATGGACATTGTTGTTTCATTAAAATTATATTAAAGCCCTGTGTGTAGCTGCCACTGCTTAGCTACTGCTTTCCCAAGCAAAACTGTTCTAAGCAAAATTTCCTTTCTTCTCATGTATTGCTGGACCAACCCAGTCGGTTGAAGTTATTATATGGATGGTATTACAACCCAGTTAGAGTGACTCATACAGCATGTATTCTAGCTCAGATCTTTACTGGAAGTGGGATACCTTAGTAATAAGTATTTTAAATACATATTTTAAATGAATAAATAATTGGACTAATTTAGTTTTTATTTATTGGCAGTCCTAATTGAAGATTTTAAACTACTGTGTTTTATGTATTTTATAATGTTCTTTTATGTTGCAAGCTGCTTGAATTCCATAAAATAGAAAGTCAGCTAATAAATTTTAAATAAAATAAAACTTATTTATTTCTGCAAAAACATTGTTGGCCCAGTTTTGAAAAAATGGGTGACTTCAGAGAAACAGGGAAGAAATAGATGCATGGTTATAGAAAGTGTGATGTACAGTCTTAATGGATAAATTATCTGTGGGAGAAACAGCAGGAAACACTTATTCGGCAATGGCAACCACTTATCAGTTGCTGGAATAATAAGAGGAATCCAAGAAAAAAGGTTCAACAAGAAGTATTACAATATATTTAAAGTGGAGTTTAGTTTGTTTCAACCTTTGACATTTGTTTTCTTTTCTTTTTAGCTATGTCAGCTCAATTGTATATGTATATATTTTTTTATTTTAGAAACAAAGAATGCTTTCAATTTGATCTTCTCTTTACAGGTATTATATTCATACCGGGAGAAAAGTATTAGTCACTGCATCTTGAGATACATAATGGAGCTCTGATACTGCTCTGATAAGTATTCAGGTTACGTTGGACATTCTTTATAAAAGCATTAATTGTTTAAATACACAGAGAAAAAAAGGTCTTAGTAATTGTGCAGCTGTTTCTTTCAAAAATGGATTGATGGTGATGTGCAGGGTATCATACTGAGTACATTAGCTGGCATATTTGACAAACCTAGTCATTTTGTAGCTAATGATAATAAGATTGTGTGTCACTGTGAAATGTAACAGACAAGAGGAAGGGGTTCTTTTTTACAGTCAGACAGAAAATTCACTTGTTCTGCTTAAAATACCTCTGTGCTTTGGTTACCATCTTCTTGAAGCTGATTTCCATAATTTGGGACATTGTTTACTGTTTGTTAGTTTTTAACTTATTTCTAGGCTTCCAGAAAGACTCTTGAGGCAGCTAGCACAAGACTGTTCAAAAACAAGAAGACAGGATTAAAAGATATGTCCTGCCAGCAGTAATCAATTTCACAAATCAAAATAATAAAAAGGGACAAACCAGAGGAAAAAAAAAGTATTTAAAAAACCAACAGCAATAAAAAAGGAAACTAAATTATCGTCTAGGATGTACTGAGTTTAAAAATACTCAGCTCAGAAAATTTTAAAAAGAGAGAAACAAGCAAATTCAACTGATTCAGCTGGAAACATAGGTAAACAAAGAAAAACTCTTAAGCCAATGTGGGCTTGTCGATCGGTGTGGTGCTATCCAAATTGCTCTGAGGAAGGTATTCCATAGCTGTAGTGCCACCACAGAAAAGGCCTTGTCTCTTGTGCCCACTCCATATTAGGCAGTGGTGGCACATGTAACAGGATTTTATCTTCTAAGGGTTGTTTGCTTTCTTATGAACCTGCCTGATCACTACAGTCATCTTCCCGCTTCATTGATCAGGCAGGTTCATAGTGAAGCAAGCAATCTTTCAAATACTCTGGTTCATAAACAACACCTTGAATTCTGCCCAGAAGCCAATCTGCACTCGATGTATCTCTTTCAGCTGCTGCATTTTGCACCAAACAAAGCTTCAGAACTGTTTTATGTATTTTATTTGCTCTTCCTCAGAAATCAATATGTGTACAGAGATATCTTTTGTGCATTGGATACCTCATGCATTCCAGTGAGGGAGGCATATTCAAGTAAGCGAAGGAATACAAATGTCGGTCTACTTCCTCCATTGATATAGAAAAGGAAAATGCCACTGGCAAAGGAGTTCTGTATGCATGTTGAAGCTGGTGCCCAGAATGCTTGATTAAGATGACAGGCTTCCCTTTGCAGACAAACAGCCACAGAATTCAGTGAAGGATAAAACACAAGCTTCATTAGCAAAACCTGGGCCTTTTTTCAAATGTACTTATCCATGTACAGGTGCCAGTCAAAAGCCTTTTCCTGTGCAGATCACCCATGTGCATGGACATATATGCTTGGGCTGCTAGTGCTGTCCTTGGGCTGTTTGTGGAAGGGGAAGTCAGCTTTCTTCATGCAAGTGGTCAGCACTGGCAGTAGCTTTAAGACTGCGACTGTGTGCAGCGTATAAGACAAGGCACAGTCTTTATTAGTGAGACAGCTGGTGATCTTCTTGGGATCATCTGATGCTGAACCCTTGCAGCTGTCCATTGTCAGCCTTGAAGATAAATTCCCTAGTCCCCAAACTCTGTGAGACCATCTGCCCACACATGCCTATGTTGAACATTTATTTGTAGCATTCTCTTTTCTGACTTATGAAAAACTGCCCTGCATGGAGACAATTAATACTTGCCAGTCAGATTCCCCAGACTAGCCCGATTTCATCAGATTTTGGAAGCTAAGCAGGGTCAGCCCTGGCTTGTATTTGGCAGGAGACCTCCAAAGAATACCAGGACCATGACACAGAGGCAGGCAATGGCAAAAACACCTCCAAATGTCTCTTGCCTTGAAAACCCTCCAGGGTCGCCATAGGTCAGCTATGACTTGATGGCAAGAAAAGAGTCAAAGATGATTAAATGAGTTGCTGTTTACAAACCTGCTATCAGTGATTAGTTATTCCATTTGTGAGGCTAGTAAAAGAAAGTGTGCTAGGCCCTAAGCCATGGCCTGTTTAGGAAAATAAATAACCTGAGCATCTCTTTTTCTTGTATAAATATTGAATGGAGGAGTGTGGTGTAAAGGTTAGAATGTCAGACTAGGATCTGGCAGTGTCAGGTTCCCTGTCATTTCTCCCGGCCGGGAGGTGGGGAGGGTAAAACCTCCACATCAGTGGGCTCTTTCTCGCCCCTTCTGTTCATCTTCTCCCATGCCTTTGTTCTTGTTTCTCTGAGAAGCATCTGTAACCTTGAATTGTTTTCCTAATGCTCTGTACCAGGTAGCTGCTTGTATGGGAAGGTTTGGGGGAGAGGGGGAAGGCTTGCCAAGTCTGATCTAATTGTGTTGGCGCCTTTTGGGGGTGAGAAAGTAACAGTTATGTTTTGTGCCTTTTTGCAAATTGCCCTGATTGGTGTTATGCTTCTATCTTGTGGTTTGAATTCTGTATATCTGACCATTCAACCCCTAACTGTCATCTCTAACACTGAACGTGTTCCTGAATAGACCATTAAGAAATAAAGGACTTCATTTCAGATCAAGGCCTGGCTTACTGGATCTAGCAGGGTTCTCACAGGCAGACTCAGGTTCAAATCCCCAGTCTGTCTTGGAACTAGGGTTCCCAAGTCACCCCGGGTAGCGGGGAAACCCCTGCTCCAGAGGCCCACTCCCCACTGGCCCAGATTGGGCCCCTGGGGGAAACTCCACCCCCAAATTGCCGGGCTGTGGAGATGTGCCCAGCATGATAACATCACCCAGAGGTGACATCATCACGTCGGGCATGTTTTGAGGGGGATGCTCTGTAATTCGAGCGAAAACTCTATGGTTTTCTCTCGAATTTTAGAGGTTCCGCCCTAACGTGCCGGATGTGATGATGTCATTTCTGGGTGACGTTATTGTGCCACCCAGCATCACATACAGTAGGACTTGGCAACCCTACTTGGAACACTTCTGGGTGGACTTTGGACCAGTCATACATTCTTATCCTAACTTGCCTCACAGAGTTGTTCTGAGAATGAAATTTCTACACTGATAAGAAAATCAACTATGAGACCTAGGATAGGATAAGTGCAGCAAAGAAGTAAATCAGCTATTTAAAAAAAAACATGGCTTTACATATACATTTTTCTCTGTAGTAAAAACTTTATTTTGTATTAATTCAGTAAAAAACTGAGGTGTACAATGTACACTTTTAGTGTGATGTTTCATTGTGGGGGAGGTGTGTTATCGAATATAAGACCTTAGGAAGAATTAGTGTGCTTGGGAGATTGCTTAAACAGAGAGGGTGCCCTTGAATAAGTCTTGGTGGAAATGTACTGATGAGATAAAATTGCATAATAAATACATAAATATTCATGTAAGATGTGACCTTGGAGAAATATATCTAGTATATTCATAGGCAGACAATATTGTAAGACTGTCCGGGACAGAATGTCTTCCATTTCATTCCAACCATCCTTCATGTTTATCCTATGCCCTTCATCAGACATGGATAAGTTTCTTCTTTTGCCAGACAGATACAGGGATCCAAAATAATATGCAACTCAGAAATAATAATCTGAACACAGCCAAAAATACCTTACTAACTAATATTAAAAGGTAATAAAAATCTTGCTTGATAAAATATGGTTTACAAATGCAATCAGTGAAAAATATGTAGCTCTTTAAGCAAAAAAAAGTTTTTGGCAATGATCAACACCTGTTACTTGAAGGCAAAAGATATTTTATTTTATTTGCAAATGACTGACCCCATGGTGTAGTATTTAGAGTGGACTAGGATCTGGGAGACCTGGCTACCCTGCCACAGAAGTCAGCTGGGTGAACTTTCGGCCAGTCACACACTCTCAACCTAATCTATCTCATAAGGTAATTGTGAGGGTAAAATGGAAGAGACGAGAATGATGTAAGCTGCGCAGGGAACACTCTTTAACTTTTGGGGGGAATTTAAATATCCCCCCAAAAGTTTTTTTAAGTTTTCAGATTTTTCTGTGCACATGGGGAGTCCCCCAAGTGTGCAGAAAAGTCTCTCTGCCCCACAAGTGCCCCCAATATGCGGATTTAGATATCTGCACAGAGGGGGCGCCTTGGGAATTAGTATATAGACAAGTGGAGACCCGCAAGAAACTTGCGGGATGGTTATCCCATTCCTCACACCTTTGCTTCCTACCTTCTCCCCCTACCTCTCTCACACTCTTTTCTCCCTTCTGCCCCCCCTTTCTTACTCTCTCTCTCTCCTCCATGTATGTTACTTCCTCTCTTTCTGACCCTTCATCATTCTCTTTGTTTTCTGCCTCCCCACCTCATCATTATTTCTCTGTCTTTCTGCCTTCCACCTCAAATCCCACCCTCCCCAGGCTCCACCTCTCAAATGTCCAGGATTTTCCCAACCTGGAGTTGGCAACCCTATTTCCTTCCCACCCAACAGCCAACCTACCTTTATCTGTCTTCAGCTTTCCATCTCCCCCCCTTTCCTCCCCAGGTTCCACCCTCAAACCTCCAGGAGTTTCCCAAGCCTGGATCTGGATCTGCTGCTGGTGCTGGGGGAGGGGGGGTACTTGGCAACCCTAGACTGCTGCCAGTAAAAACCCTGCTTTTTACTGGCAGAAACAGTTAGGACCTCCCCCTCTCCCCCGAGCATTCTAATCTCCTCACAGTTGATGCCTGGAGCTGATGCCATTTCAAAAGGTATTGGGGGAAATTCAACGGTCCCTGAAGTTTTTTTTTTAACTTTTCAGATTTTTCTGCAGTCCGAGAAAGGGGCCTGACTATGTAGGAAAAGCTGTTGGGGGAGAGTGAGCTCTCTTTTAGCAGATATAAGCATCCACACAGAAAAAAACCCTCTCAAAATTAGACTATAGATAACTATGGAGGAAATAACACGTTAGTGAGCTTTCTGCTGTACGTTAATGTGCTGCTGTTCTTAGTAAACTAATTAATTAATGGGTCTCAAACAATGCTCCCTCTAAGCTGTGGAGTCTTGTGAGCAAAAAACCTACTTTGTGAGCTACTGGCATTAAAGTTGTGATCAAACAATTTGTCTACTGCATAAATCAGTTTGCTCTGGAGCCATCCTTCCCGACCTAAGTCAGAAATCTGTGAGCTGGAGGCTAAAAAACTGTGAGCTAACACACTAACTCAGCCTAGAGGGAACACTGGACTTTCAACTTGGATTTGTGTTCCAACTGAAAGTGTAAAATGATCTATGTTACTACTTAAGGAGTAGTCGTAACCAGGTCCACTAATAAATAATTATATTCAATGAGGTTATTCCCAGAATATTGACCTTAGGACTGCAGTGTGACATAGGAGAAAGTTATGTTATAATAATGGTGATTCTTTTACTTATTGGATACAAACTAGAATTAATTAGGAAAACCTAATGGGACTGAAGGCTTTACCCTATGAATGAGTATTTCAATGGGTCTTAGGCACACCTTTCACCCGACTGCACTCATTATCTTTATGCCGTTCAGTCAAACACTATAAAACCCACTTACATAACAGGCTTTAAGGACTTTTTGGTTAGTAAATGTAAAATGCATTTGTATAATAGTAATTTTGTAGTTCTTATGCGGGTTAAATATTCATAGCAAAAGCAATTACTGTGGCTATCATTTTATGCTATGAAAAACTTTATTTCGGCACTGTGGTCGTTAAGGAAAAGGATAATGTTTGTAGGAATTCCAGCTTGTGCTTATACTGCGGCTAAGGGGTGTTATTGATTTGCTTCAAAACAGCAGTTAGCATATCTATATGCTACTCTTAGTCAGTCAGACCATTTCCCAATATTAAAATTTTCTTTGCACACAATAATCCATAAACTCTACATGCCTCTGTGGAACGTAGTTTTTAAATTGGTTAATTTTTCACTTAGGTTATTCTAGTCTAATACTAGACACTTGTATGCAAAATGTGACTTTAAGATAATGCATTGTCCCGAACTATTCACCTCCTCATAAAAAAACCCCATTGTTATACTGCTCATATCTCGACATTTTGTTTTTATATTTAAACACTAAGGGAACAAAGTTTGAGTCCAGTGGCACCTATAAGACCAACAAAGTTTTATTCTGGGTATGAGCTTCCGTGCGTATGCACACATGTGCTGAAGAAGTGTACATGCACACAAAAGCTTATACCCAGAATAAAACTTTGCTGGTTTTAAAGGTGCCACTGGACTCAGACTTTGTTATGAAGTATCAAGGTGAAGGAATGACCAAATGTGAATAAAATATTGATTCCAATTAGCACAAATATGAGAACATGGAAGGAAAATGAGGACGGAGTGCTGTTGCCAGGGGAAGGAAGGAGAAAGACTGAGGAAAAAGATAGAGATGCTGATCCAACACTGCAGCAGATGTCCAAGTGGCTGCACAGCAAGTAAATACAAAAAGGGAAAAAGCAGGGCCACATGTTGCGCCTCAGACAGGGACTCAAGCTCACAAGACAAAGGTAAACTTTGGGCAAGCAAAGCTGGTCCTTGGGGGAGGATTCTGACCCCAGTGACTGGACAAACAGGTTGGGCACAGAAAGAAAAGAGCCAGTTTGGTGTAATGGTTAAGTGTGCGGACTTTAATCTGGGAGAATCAGGTTTGATTCCCCAGTCCTCCACTTGCGTCTGCTGGATGACCTCGGGCAAGCCATAGTTCTGTCAGAGCTGTTCTTGAAAAGAGCAATTATTGAAAGAGCTTTCTCAGCCCCACCTACTTCACAGGTGTGTCTGTTGAGGGGAGGGAAAGGGGAAAGAGTTTGTAAACTGCTCTGAAACTCCAAGTGAAGGGTGGGGTATAAATGCAATCTCCTCTTCTTTAATGTAACCCGCCCTGAGCCCCTCATGGGATGGGTGGGATATCAATGCAATAAAAAAATAAATTCTTTTCTTTTAAAACTTGGAAACAGGTGGTAGAAGAAGAAGAAGAAGAAGAAGAAGAAGAAGAAGAAGAGATTGGATTTATACCCCGCCCTCCACTCACTTGGAGTCTCAGAGCGGCTTACAAACTCCTTTCCCTTCCCCTCCCCACAACAGACACCCTGTGAGGTAGGTGGGGCTGAGAGAGCTCTTTCCCAAGCTGTCCTTGAGGGAACAGCTGGTACAGAGCTATGGCTTGCCCAAGGTCATCCAGCCAGGTGCAAGTGGAGGAGTGGGGAATCAAACCCGGTTCTCCCAGATTAGAGTCCGCGCACTTAACCACTACACCAAACTGGCACTCATCAGCTTTTGAATAGTCAACCTGCAAATCAGGAATGGTCTTAAGTCAATCCAGAGTCTCTTCCCTTCATGAGAGACATCAGGGCACAGACATCAGGAGAAGGACTTCTAAATATGTGCATTTTAATAATTTCTAGCTTAATGCACAATGTCTCATTTTAACCACTCACTGATAGAAGATAATATGCCAGCGCCAGTGCCAGTGTGTGCCAGTGTGTGCCCAAGCTGTGTCAATGAGACAGAGTCTGATTGGTCCTAGAAAAGATGATTTATGAGTCTTTAGGTGACACATTTTCTCAGGGTTTTTGTATTCTTCCAGCTTTGTTCCTGATCACTCTTTGTTAGTCAGGAAGGAGTGGATAATAACCCATATTATCTTCTACCTTCTCATGATGTCTGTGCCCTGATGTCTCTCATGAAAGGAAGAGACTCTGGATTGACTTAAGACCATTCCTGATTTGCAGGTTGACTATTCAAAGGCTGATGAGCCCTGCCTTAAATTAAGAGCATTTTTTTCATACAGGATATTTAAAGCAGCTCCATCTATAGTCTTGCTTCATGCTTGTTGCTTCCACATAGGGATGTTTTTCTGTTGTACTTTCACAGAGCCTCTGTACGGGGGGAGCATTTCTCCATTTTTGCCTCCATTTCTCCTGACACCTGTCATTCCCTGCTCTACTAGAGTGCTTTAAAAATGTTAGTAGGTGTATCACTACAATCTAATGCTGTTACAATGATATAACTCTGAAGGACGCGTTAGGCCAATGGGAGATGATGGAATGTTGGTGAGGGAGACAGTTGAAAAAAACAGTAGTTTAGTGGAGTTGAGCAGCAGTCTGGCTGAGTGAAGCTGTGGAGAAGAGCAGCTTAATGCTGACTGGGAAAAGGTCAAATGGTAATGAAGAAACCATAATGATTGAATAGGGAAATAGTTAAAAAAAGCTAGACTGAAAAGCAACTTTGTAACTTCTACCTAATCTACTCCAACCTTATGTTCAAACCAGAAATAAAAATTGACTCCTTGTTTGTTCAATCCTGTGGGCTAATTGTCTAAAACACACACACACAAACTAAGATAGATAGATGAGAGAGAGACAGGGATGGATGGATGGATGGATGATGGGTAGATAGATAGATAGATAGATAGATAGATAGATAGATAGATAGATAGATAGATAGATAGATGGAGATATGAATAAAGGGTGGCAGCGTGTGAATATTTGAGTCCCTAATCCCAATAACTTTGTGCAGTGTCTGAGGGAGGGGTGATTATTAAAGTAGACAGGGCTGGGATCCAAAATGATCTTGGCTTTCTATACATTTTAAGAAAGGCAAGTTAGGTGATGAACTGTGACAGCCTGACCTACCAGTAACCTTGAACCTGTGTGGAAGTCACTAACAAAATCTTGCTTCAGTTTGTGGGGAAGCATGAAGCAAAACCTCATTGTGGAAGCAACCTTAGTAATATGAATGGAAAACCCTTAAGCCAGGATGCTGTTTTGCATTACAAACATCTGCCCACTCTATTAAAATTGATCCAAAGTTCACATTGCGCAAGAGATACTCAAGGATGACCTAACCCTCTTAGCCTTAGCTTAACCAAGATCCCCCCAAATTGGTCCTACCCAGCCAGCCCTGCCTTTCCATCTTAATGAAAGTAACCACATACACATAATCACTGTCACATTAATTCACATTTCTTCCAACGCAGCCATCGTTTCTGCACACTGGAACTGGTGATTTGATGTGAATGGCTTCAAACCTCCTAGAAGCAACATTTGAGGATGCTGCATTGGCTGTTTATGAAATTGAAACTAATTATTCAACTGATTCAGTAATAATGGAGTGGTTTGACAGGACCTTTAGTCTACAATTCCCAGTAGATGTGCACGTTCAGCTCCCATCCGCAACTCTGCTCATCCACCCTGCTTTTGCAACACAAACTGTCAAATCATCTCTTCCTGACTTTAATTGGATCATCTGCCAAATGGGGGAACTGATGGGATCCAAGATGACTGGCAAAAAAATAGCTGTTATCTTGCCTATCAACCCTGATGAAAGTGACATTGGAAGGGCCTTCCTTTATCCTATCTAAACATAAAGGGGAGGGGGGAAATACAGTGCTTGTATCAGCCATATTTCCCATGCTTCCTTCTGGAATGCTTAAAGCCAGCCTGACACACCATAAACAGAAAGTCTCAACAATAAAAGCACACTTCCTGGCAGAGTGAGTCATTTAACAGAAAGCAATTATCTCAACCAAATATAAGGAGATGCCTGCTGCTTTCTTAAATGACCTGCTTGCTGCATGGATGGAATTATATGACAGGGAGCGACCATCAGAATGCTTTGAGTTCTGCTTTTACTAGGCTTGGGTGGCAAACAAAACAAATGCATTCAACCTATAAAGCCATGAAAAAGAAGCAGAAAGAATTGCATTTTTGCCTTGAAGATTAACCTGCTGTCTTGAAAGGGTATTAGTGAAATCATTCCCAAGTGCTTATAGAAAACTATTTTTATACTTAAAAAAGAAAAGAAAAAGAAAACCAGAAAGGCTAATCCTTTGGGAACTTTCAGCTTTTTCTTTCAAGTAAATAAAGTTTTGATTATATTTTAATGAAAACATAAATACCATTGAATACTAAAGACTTGAATGTGAATTACTCTGTTACTTTTTGAAAGTGTATAGAAACTAATACCTAAACACAATGTTAAATATAAACAAGTTGAAAGTGTCTAGCTAATAGTTGTCATTGGGATGAATCAGCTGTACCGAGAAAGGCAAGATCTAAATTACTACAGCTACCCACTCTGTTTTTCCTGTACCCCCACAGAATTCCATGGAACACTCCACAGAGTAAAGTATTCAGGATATCGGCCATCCAGTTATTGACCAGATATAATGCTGCTTGGCTTTTGCAAGGTTTTGTGCATTATGTATTAATTTATTTACATATTTAAAGCTCACTCCCCCCCCCCCAAAAATGATGTAAATTGACTCACATTAAGGATTAAAAGCATTTATAACAACTATATTTAATTTTTTTAAGGACAATTGGGAAACTGACCAAGATAAGTGGAGATGAACCAGCCTGAACTGAAAATGATGGAACCACATGAGCCATATGGTGATATCATGGTGCCAGAGTCTAGGAAGTATAAAAGGTCCTCTCCCAGCATGATTGCAGCCAGTTGGGCCTCAGCAGGAGAGCCAGGAGGACATTATACAGTTGAGCAGGCCCACAGCTACAGTGGGGCATCTCGGGGCTGGGCCCCCCAACTTACCACCCAGGCCTCCCAACTTCCCATCCAGCCGGTTTATTTTATTTTATTTTTTGTGTGCACCACGGCCGCGCCAAGCTGAGCCATCACCCTGCCCCACCTGCTGGCAGTGTACCTCTGGCTGGCTGCGGATGAGGCATACCACAGGGCACATCTGATCCCCACTCCAGCCCTCAAGCCCTCTGTGATTGCTTTTAAAAAAATGTTTACTCTCTTGTCACTCCTGACACAGTGCCCCCCCAACTTATTTAAATGCCCCCCAAAGTCAAAAATCCTAGCTACGGCCCTGCAGTGTCAAGGTAGCAAACCAAATGGAGTCCTTGCTGGATAGGTTCCTTTTCTGTAGCCCTTGTATGAACCCAATAGCCAAGAAAAAAGGCACACTCATGTGGGGTAACATTGCACCACAGAGTCTGTAAACTGGAGTACTCAGTAAGATGATGCTCTGTCTCCTGGAATGGACAAGGCCTAGATGTTAAGTCTACTCAGCTGATGGTGAGGCTCTTTCTGCTTCACTGAATGGCCAGCTCTTGGCTGTCATTAAGTCCTGAAGACTGCCAGTGAGTTATTTCAGCCGTTTGGTTAGGACTGGGACCCCATCCTCATCACCAGTATTAAGTATTGAGTCAGGAGGCGATGAATCAAATGCAGGCTTTTATTTCTGACATCGTTCAGCTCAGAGGACAACTCTAACAAGAGTGGCACTTAACTTATAGTGTTCCAACAAATAATTATATACAATGTAACTAAAGACACACAGTCTCATTGGACCTAAGCAGGGCTCTGTGATTGGTTCCTAGGATTGGCTTGAGGACCAATAGGGAGTCTTTATTAGGCAGCCAATAGGAATGAGGGAGTTAGGATACCAGAGCCCTAACATTGCAATGCAAAATAACATAGGAGAACATAGGAGAACAGCCTAGATGTTAAGAATACTCTGCTGATGGTGAGGCTCTTTCTGCTTCACTGAATGGCCAGCTCTTGGGTGTCATTAAGTCTTGAAGACTGCCAGTGAGGGGGAGTTCACCACCTCCCTAGGCAGCTGATTCCACTGCTGAACTACTCTTACTGTAAAAAAAAAGATTTTCATAATGTTTTTCTAATATCTTTCCACCTGTAATTTAAGTCCATTATTGTGAGTCCTCTCCTTTGCTGCCAGCAGAACAGCTTCCTGCCGTCCTCTAAATGATAGCCCTTCAAATACTTAAAGAGAGCAATCGTGTCCCCCACTCAACAACCTCTTCTCCAGATAGAACATTCCCAAGTCTGTCAGCCTTTCTTTGTCGGGCTTGGACTCCAGGCCCCCCTAACTATCCTTTCCACTGTCTGCTGCACTTGCTCCATTCTGTTCACATTCTTTTTGAAGTAAGGCTTCCACAGTACCAATGAGGTATACAACAGGACTATGGCATCTTGCGATTTGATTGTTATGCCTCTGTTGATACACCCCAAGACTGCATTAGCCTTTTTTTGCTGCTGCATCACACTGACTGCTCATATTTCACCCGCACCCCAAGATCTTGTTCACACACTTCTACCCAGAAGTATGTCCCCCCCATCCAGTATGCATGCCTCTCATTTTTGTTACCCAGATGTAGAACTCTGTACTTACCCTTGCTGAATTGCATCTTACATCTACCCACTTTTACAGTGGGTTCAAGTCTCATTGAATTCTATCTCTATCTTCTAGTGTGTTCACTATTCCTCCCGATTTTGGGTCATCTGAAAATTCAACGAGTAGTCCCTCCAGTCCCTCATCCAGACCATTTATAAAAGTGCCAACACTGCACAAATGCATGACATCACTTCCAGTGGAAAACTGGAAGTGACCATCATGTCAAGGTGGTGCTGTAGGATTTGTCTGAAACTGGAGCATTGCTCCAACACAATGACAACACTTCTGGTTTTGTGCCAAAATTGACATCATGCACTAGTGCAATGCCAGTAACTTCCTCTCTCATTTTATCAACCAAACTTGAAGCAGTGGTGGGAAATGGGAACGAATACCAGGACAATTCCTGCTACAACAGGGTGCCTCATCTCCCCCGACCATGGTCCCTCCCCCTAAAAAAATCCAAAAACAAAAAAGTGAATTACCTTTAAAAAAAAAAAGAGTCTAACCAAAAATAAGGAAAGGAGGTGACCTTTGCTGCTGAAGCACGAAGGAGGAAGAGGATTTATACCCTGCCCTTCACTCAGAGTCTCGGAGCAATTTACAGTCTCCTTCACTTCCTCCCACCACAACAGTCACCCTGTGACATAGGTGGGGCTGAGAGAGCCCTGAGAAAACTGCTCTTGAAATGACAACTCTGAGAGAACTGTGACTGGCTCAAGGTCGCCCCACTGGCTGCATGTGGAAGAGCAGGGAATCAAACCCAGTTCTCCAGATTAGAGTTCGCCGCTCCTAACCCCTATACGAAACTGGAGAGCAATAATAATACAGAGCCTGTTTCCAAGGTATGAAGTCCTCATACACTTCAAGATGAATTGTTTGTTCATGTTTGCAAATTCGTATTTAAAGAGGGGCCTTAGATGGAAGTGCTTACTGTTCTACTCCATGCTGAGATCCAAGAAGCCATATGAAGGTTGCCTTGGAGATGGGTTTGCCTGGTTAAGATTCTATGTGAGTTGTGGGATCCATTTGTGAAAAGCTAGAGGCAAAGGAGGCGAAACAAAATAAACCATTTCCCTCCAGCCTAGTTGTACCATATTTGTTTCTATTACAGATTTTTTCCAAAAAAAATTGTTCACTCACTGCATATTTTTTTAAAAAAAATTAGAACACATCCATTTGCCTTACAACGGGCTCTTGAGGCAGTTACTATCACTAGTGCCATTCTGAGCAGTGCTGCAGCCTTCCAAGCCCACTCATCTTAGAATTGCACTGTGAGAAGGGTGTCGATTGACAAGTAAATTAAAGCCCTAATTGGCAGAATTATTGCCGAAATGATATTCAAGCAATGAACATGTTGTCACCAAATGTAAAAATTTGAGAGCATCCCCCCCCCCCCATATTGTTTTTCCTCTTTGGTTACACAATTTGAAATTGTGGATTTCAAAACAAATGGGAGGGGAAGGGAGAGAACCATGGGACCCGGTTATTTTGTTCCTGTGCAATTGTTCTAAAACGTTTGAAATGGCTCTGTTCTCTTTTGTAACATTCCCATATGAATGCTAAAAGAACATGTTAAGAGAAATGTTAGAACAGCGGGGATGTAATTTTCTTTTACCTTTTTGCAGCATGCATCACACTGACAGCCTTCCAACAACAACAACAAAAATCCTCTATCAGGCTTCACCATACTGAGGGATCATCGCAGCTTGAAAGGGGAAGGAAACTTCATTTCTGTGCCAGCCACCTGAAAGCACTGCAGGTGTGAGAGCAGACTCTGGCTGTGCAGCAGGCCATTCAAAAAAAATTCAGAGAATTAATAATCAGAATAGATGAGCTTCATAATTATGCAACACCATTTTAAACCCTAAAGAAGAGATTTTTAGAACATCCACTACATCTTTTGCGTATGAGACACGTGAATGCAACAGTCATCTTCAGGTTGGTACTACAGGGCCCTCATTTCAAATGGAATGCAAGTCTTACACTGTTCTCATGTGTTACTGGAAGCTGCTCCCCAAGGGACCCTTACAAAACATGGCAGTGGTGCTAAGAACGCCACCTTTATATGAAAAAATACTACTTGCAGTGCAAAAGCGACACACTTTTATACCCACTGAATTCAATAGACTTCGAAGAGGTGGAACTCTGTTCCGTACTGCACCGCTAATTCCAATTTCTGCAGTTTGGGTACAAAGGTTTTCAATGTTCCATTCTCATTCCTCATGCATGGCAGAGAAGTACATGCTGGGACAACATCTCTCCCCCCCCCCCCCCCCCCCCCCGAGAGTGTAGACCACATAGGGGACTTCACATGCATTTTCACCTTGTGGCTAAATTGCTCGTTGCATTTTGGCATCTCTAATTATTAGGCTACAGTGGCTTGGAACACTTGCCGAACAGATGTTTTACTGCCTCCCCCTTCTTTTCTGCATCCTCCCACCCCTCCAAGCATCTCCTGGGTCCTGAAAGCTGAGTACCTGTTGAATATAGAGGGGTACAGCTAGCAGTCGACTGAGGGGAAACTAAAATCCCCACTGGCAACTTGTGGAAGTGACTTGCTGCTAATCTGGCAAGCTGGGAGTTGGAGCCAGTGGTCAATGGGATACCTGCAATGGCCAAAATGTATGCCCTGCTTCAGACCAACATGGCCACCCACTTCAGTCTGTCTTTAGGCACCGCACTAAGCCTCTTGTAATGGAAATACCTTGAATAAAACTTTGTTTTCCTTTATTCTATACTTCATGCTCACAGACCAATGGGTCATAAGCAAACAAGTCTGATAGTGTGGTACAGAATAGTACAATCCAAAAGTACAGAAAAATAACCAAGCAACCAGAAGTGTGATGTACAAAGAATAAAATATACCATTATGGATAAAAGTCATTAAAAACCATGGATAAAAATTTTGCCGCAGCAAGAGTTATGCTTGGGTCAGTATCATCCAAAAGCTTTGTAACTTCTTGTTTTGAGACACATCCCCACTTCCGAATATATACTGTGATCCATTTATCTCTAGTGAGTTCATGCTTCTTACAATCAATAAAGAAGTGCCAGATAGTGTCTCGATTCCCTGATTTACAATCACAAAATCGTTCAGGAAAGGGAATCCCTAGGAACCTTTGCTGGTCTTAAAGATGCCACTGGACTCAAATCTTCTTCTTAACCAAACTCAAACCAACATGGCTACCCACCTGAATCAGATTTAAACACAGCTCTCTTTGCTTCCTCTCCTGCATGTGCATTACATGTGCATGTAAGTAGCATTTGAGGACCTAACCAGAGGGAGTGGTTGGAGACCCATGATGAGTGTGTTAATTTATTCATTGCAGTCAACAACCATTTTCAAACATAATACAATATAAAAAGATAATATAAAAGATAATAGCATAAAATAAAAATATAACATCATTAGGATATATAAATCATCATATTTCATAGATAATATATACCAATCACCACACCACAGAAATAAAAAATATCACATATTATTCTAAAATAAAATCAAAATAGGGAAGGAGAATTCCTACTGAGCAGATCTATTGTTTGCTGCACACTTTGATTTCTTGGGCACAGAACATAGCTGTTACCTTAGTAATAGCTTACCTTAGTAATAGCTGGAATTCCATCAATCAAAAGTTTTTCAAAACATGCCTTATCCATCAGCATTACTAGGCCATCCAAAAAAGGCAAGATTGGCTTATCTCTAATTTCTTTATTAAAAGGACAGCGGATAAAAATGAGTCCCAACGTTTCCACCTCGCCTAGGGAGTAGGGACAGATTGGTGTGTTTAAACCAGAACTAACAGCTTTGAGGGATCCCAGATTCGTTTGGGGTATGACGGGGGTGAGGGACTGAACCCTTCCACTCCTCCACAGTTTTGCCAGCTGAACCCTCATATCCTATTAACCTGGGGAGGGGAGAATGGACAGAGCTGGTGGAGAACAAATTTTGTTTTGGTAAATGAAAATGAACATGGGTGGTTTCCGGTTGGGAGAATGGAGGTCTGACACACTTTGCAAATGCGCAAGGCGGACAGCGGCTCTTCCTGACAGCTTGGGTGGGTTAATCCACCCGACGCAACCTCACACAGGTAGTGTGAGGACCAGCAAGCAATATAATCCAGGTTTGAGCAACCTCGGTGAAGGGAAAGCCTCGGAGGAGACTTTTCCGACACCTTGAGCACTGCAGCCGAAGAGGATTTTTGCAAGTATCTCTAAGGAGCTGAGCTGAGCTGATAAATTCAGCATAAAACCTCCAATTCCCCTGATTCCTTGGCAAAGAAGACAAAGTTTAAACATTGGGACCACATCTGAAGCGAAGTAACAACAAAAGGTAATGGAAAAAAAGTTTTTGCCTTACCACTACCGCATTTTGAAAGACGAAAAGCAGATCGGGTGAAGCAATAGACTGTTGTAGACTGGTTGAGAGCAGTTTTGAAGCACTAAAAAGCCGAATTTGAACTTAAAAAGCCAAAAAAACAAGTTGTTTAACATTCCTGCGGTTAAGAAGAGTCGGGAGGGGGAGACAAGCATCGCGAGACAAAGAGGGAGAAGGGAACCAAGCATTGCGAGATTAAGACGTGAGGATTGAGTTAGGAAGTGACGGCTAGAAGAGCAGACAAGAAGGGAAAAGGAGAAGAACCGGAAGAAGGTAAAGAGGACTCTAAATACTGCCGGACCAGAAAGACCACAACAGGAAGTGACGTGCAGAGAGCAGACAAGTAAATAAAAAGAAGAGACAAAAGGAAACTACGGCAAGCCAGAAGTAAGGTAAAAAGACTATAACCTTTGACATTAACCATAGAGAAGTCGCGCCCGCCATTTTGGATTTATAAAATTTTTAAACTGCAATATCTCAAAGACTGTATAACTTAGAAGGCTGAAACCAACATAATTTGACTTGGCAAGAATAGCTTGTTTGAATGCACTAATCGGTGTTCAACTTGGAAAACAAGATAAAATTGATCTTTTTTAAAGAGACAAGACAGACCGCGGACTAAGATAGAGCAGCAGCTACATGGTCCTCTCCTACAATGGCAGCAAAAAAAGAAAAAGAACTACTAGCCATTATGGAAGCAATGGAAAAGAAAATGTTAGACACTATAGGAGAGGTAAATGTTAAAATGAATAATATAGCGGCTCAAGCAGATAAAAATTTCATGGAATTAAAAGCAGAATTTCAAAAATTATCCACAAGAACACAAGATATAGAAACTAAAGTAAAAGAACTGGAAGAAAGCACCCATAAGACAATGAGAGAGAGTGAGAGGATGGAAAAGATGATGCACTATAAAGATATGCAAAACCATCTGAGATTTCGAGGGATTGAGGAAAAATTGAGTGAAGACATTTTTACAAGAATGCAAGAAGCAATAGCAGATTTTTTACAAGAACAGGAAGAAGTTGTTAAAGAGCACATGGATCTTGTTTATAGAGTTAATTCTACATACGCAAGAGACAAAAACATACCAAGATATGTGGTTGTCCAATTTACAATGAAAAGAACAAAAGAACAAATCTACAAGAAGTGCTTCACTGATCCTTTTGTAATAGATGGAAAGAAAATTATAGTAATGAAAGAATTGCCTAGAGCAATGCTGCAAGAAAGGAAAAAATTCAAGCATCTGACGGATAAATTGAAGGAGAAAAAAATCAGATTTCGTTGGGAAATACCTCAAGGACTAAGCTTCTATTATGGCAACTCCAGAGTAGTGATTAAAAGTACAGAGGAAATGTACGCATTCCTGGGAGAGAATAAAGATGACTTTGGCGATATTTAAGAACATATCAAGATGGATTACAAAATACTTACATGGAATGTAAATGGACTAAATTCACCCCAAAAACGTAGAATGGTAGGTCATTGGCTGGAAAAACAAAAATGTAATATAATTTGCATACAAGAAGCTCATCTAAAAAAACAAGACCACAAATATTTAATAAGGAAAAAATTGGGAGAAGAATTTTATTCTTTAGCAAGTAATAAAAAGAATGGTGTTGTAACATATGTCAAAAAAGATTTGGAACCTAAAGTAATATTTAAAGACAAAGATGGAAGGTATTTAGCTACTGAAATTTTACTGCAAGGACTGAAAACTTTGATTGTGAACATTTATGCTCCGAATGGAGCCAAAGAAATTTTTTTTAAAGAACTTCAAATGGAATTGGACAATGTAAACTATGATCAAATTATGATGTTAGGGGACTTTAACGGAACTGTAGATAATAAATTAGACAGGCGCTCTAAAAGAAAGGATGAGACATTAGGGAAGCTTCCAAAAAATTTTTTTGAACTGATAAAACAAGAGAAGCTGGAAGATATTTGGAGGAAAGCTAACCCACAAGGAAAAGATTTTACCTTTTATTCTAATAGACATGACTCACATTCAAGAATTGACATGATTTGGATGACTACTAATTTAACCTTTAAGACAAGAAAAGTGGAAATTCTGCCCAGAATAATTTCAGATCATAATCCGTGTTTATGGACAGCTGGGCAGGTAAAAAAACAAAAGAGATGGAGAATAAACGAGGACTTACTAGACAACCAAGAAATAATTAAAAAATTACTTGAAGAAACAGACCTATACTTCCAAGTAAACATGCAGAAAGAAGTAAAAATCCAAACCGTATGGGATGCATATAAAGCAGTGATGAGAGGACTATTGATATCGCTAAATGCTAAAGACAATAAAAAGAAGAGAGAGCAATATGAAAATATTCTACAAGCCATTAAAACAAAGGAAGAAGAACTGAAGAATAAACCAGGGAAAAAGAAACTGCAAAAGGAAATCTGGATGCTACAAGATCAAGCAAAAGCTATTCTGAACCAAGAGATGTACTGGAACTTAAAAAAACTTCAACAAAAAGCATTTGAAGGTGCAAATAAACCCAGAAAATACTTAGCATGGCAAATAAAGAAAAAACGTGAAAATAAATTTATCACTAAAGTGATAAGAGATAACATTGAGATAATAGATAACAAAAGAATAAAAAGAGAATTTTTTAAATACTATGCAAAACTTTTTAAGAAGGAAAATAAAGACAGAAGAAAGATTAAAGAATACCTGCAAACATTAAAGTTACCAAAACCAACAGAAAAAATTAAAGAACTATTTAATAATCCAGTATCATTACAAGAGATTAAAAATGCAATAAAAGACTCAAAATTAGGAAAAGCACCTGGACCGGATGGATTTACAGCGAAGTTTTATAAAACGTTACAGGAGTCAGTTTCACCGGTGCTACTGCTACTGATGAACGATATAGGAGTTACTGGCGAGGTACCAGAAACCTGGAAAGATGCATCCATCTCATTGATCCCGAAAGAAAATCAAGATTTGACTAATGTTAAGAATTATAGACCGATCTCTTTACTGAACAATGACTATAAGATTTTTGCTAAAATTATAGCGGATAGACTAAAAGAGCACCTTAAAGAGACTATACAAACAGAACAAGCAGGATTTTTACCTAATCGACAAATAAGGGACAATCTAAGAGTAGTAGTGGATGCCATAGAATACTACGACAAACATCCTGAAAAGGAAGTGGGCTTTTTCTTTTTAGATGCAGAGAAAGCGTTTGATAATTTAAACTGGGATTTTATGTTTGAAGTTTTAGAACATTTTGAGATTGGTGAATATATGCTTAACCTCATTAAAGCAATATATAAAGAGCAGAAATCCTCTTTAATAATTAATACTGAAAAGACAGACGATTTTAAAGTTGAAAAAGGAACAAGACAAGGATGCCCACTTTCGCTGCTGCTATTTATTTGGATCTTAGAAGTTCTACTGTTAAACGTGAAAGAAGACAAAGAGATTAAAGGCTTAACAACTAAAGGTTTTTCTTTTAAATATAGGGCCTTTGCAGATGATGTGATGTTCATAGTGGAAGACCCCTTGTCCACACTACCATATTTGTTACAGAGAGTAAAAGAGTTTGGTGACTTAGCAGGATTTTATGTAAATAAGAACAAATCGAAAGTAATGTGCAAAAATATGTCAAACAAGAAACAAAATGAGTTACAAAAACTTATAGAATGTGAGGTGGTGAAAAAGACAAAATATTTAGGTGTAAACCTAACAATGAAAAATATTGATCTTTATAAAAATAATTATGAAAAATTATGGTTGCAAATTATGCAGGATATTAAAAAGTGGAATGTATTGAATTTGTCATTGCTGGGTAGAATTGCGGTGGTTAAGATGAACGTGTTACCACGATTAATGTTCTTGTTTCAAACTATTCCAATTGTGAAAGATGTAAAAACATTCAAATGTTGGCAGAAGGAATTGTCTAAGGCCGAGGACAGACTGGCAATCTGAAGCGGAGGCAAAGCGGAGGGAACTGGAGCGGGGGAAAAAACCCACGGAGCTGGCCGTTCACACTGCCAGAGCAATGCGGATCAGCGGCGATACGGAGCGTTCAGACTGCCCATGGAGGGTTCACACTGGCGCATAGCCAGCCCGCGCGGCTCGCGCGTGCCGCTGCACTTTTTTTGTTTTCCTTTGATGTTTTGCGCATATGTGCATATGCGCATATGCGCAAAACTTTTTGCCGGTGCGTTCACACTTCCTCCGGATGCCTCCCGCTTCTTCCAGTTCACACTGTTTGGAAGCGGGAGGCATGCGGAGGAAGGCCCCTGAACACCGGGAAAAACCGGTGTCCGGGTAAAGCGGAAGGAAAGCGGCTGGGAGACGGGTAAGTACGCAATGGAGCCGACGGACAGATGCGCATGTCTGAACGTGCTCCTTTCCTCCGTTTGCGAAGCGTGCCTGCCCCGCTTCAGATTGCCAGTCTGTCCTCGGCCTAAGTTTGTGTGGGGAGGGAAAAAACCAAGAATTAAGATGAAAATAATGTGTGATGCTAAAGAAAGAGGAGGGTTTCAATTACCAAACCTAAGGTTATACCATGATGCAATATGTTTGACCTGGGTAGGGACATGGACTATGTTACAAGATAGAAAGTTACTGTCCCTGGAAGGTCATGATTGTAGATTTGGGTGGCATGCATATTTATATTATGGTAAAACAAAAATGGACAATATGTTTAAACATCATTATTTGAGAAGAACACTAATGGATACGTGGACAAGATATAAAAACTTTTTTTCAGAAGAGATACCTATGTGGATTGTACCCGCAGAAGTTTTGCATCCAACATCACGGTACAAAGGACAACATTGGTTGAAGTATAGAGACTTATTAACAAGACATGGTAAAGACTTCAAATTGAAGGAGCAGCATCAGATGGACTTTGATTATGGTTGGCTAAGATATAGACAAATATATGATATGTATAGAAGTGATAAAAAACACGGTTTTAGGGAAAAAACAATGAAATAGAACAAGTTTGGGAGGAAGGTGGAAAAAAATGATTTCTAAAATGTATAAAGTCTTGCTAAAATGGTTTAATGCTGATGAAATAGTAAAAGAACAAATGGTAAAATGGGCGATAAACTTTAACAAAGACATTGAAATGGAATCTTGGGAATTTTTATGGGAAAATGCTATGAGTATATCTACGTGTTACAACTTAAAAGAAAACTGTTTTAAAATGATGTATAGATGGTATATGACACCAAAAAAAATTGCAAATATTGGTCAGAATATGTCTAACAAATGTTGGAAGTGTAAAAAGAAAGAAGGTTCTTTTTATCATATGTGGTGGACTTGTGATAAAGCAAAGATTTATTGGTCAAAAATACATGTAGAAATGGAAAAAATCTTGAAATGTACATTTAAGAAGTTGCCCGAAATGTTATTGCTTGGACTTAAACTAGAAGAGATAAATGTAAAAAAAAGGACAATAATATGGTATATGATAACAACAGCAAGAATGGTGTATGCACAAAATTGGAAAAATGAAAAAATACCAGAGGTGTGGGAATGGTTGAAAAAACTGTTACATATGGCTGAAATGGATAAATGGACTAGAAAATTGAATGATCTGTACTCAGAGACCTTTTTAGAAGATTGGAAAGATTTGAAAGAATATGTTGAAAAATACTGGGATATGAAAAATTGCATTTATACATGGTTATAATAATATAAAGTAATAGAATTAGAGTATATGAATGTATTAAGATAATTAGGCAAGAAGTTGTTTTTTATTTTTAGAATTATATAAGAATATAGAAAGTAAGAATTAATGTATAAGTATTTTTAAGAAATATGACCGTTACCAGAAATGTAAACATAGATATAAGTATTACTATTTTGGATAGAGTGGAAAATGTGTTATGCTTCAGATGTGGTGGGAAACCGTTAATATAAGATGAAAACAAGATTATACAAACAGAACAAAATGTTATATAATATGGAAAAATGGATTTGTATAAGATAAATGTATTATTTTTAATGTTTGGAAAAAATAAAAAAAAATTTACAAAAAAAAAAAGAAAATGAACATGGGTTAAAGAGTTAACCACACCCTGCAGGGTTTTGTTCAGACTGGGGCCCTCTACAGCCACAATTTCTATTTTAAATGTGCAAAGGATATCCAGTTATGGACCCCCCAGCATCTTGTCTAATTAGATTTTGACAGTGCAACCCTAAAAACACATTCTTGGGATTAAGCCCCACTGAATAGACCTGAAAAAGATTCTATGTAGGAAAGCACTATGAGAGGCTCAGCTATGCCCTTGATGTCTGTTCGTTACAAAACACACACCATAATCCCACAAAAAAGTCATTTCTGAAACACGCGTGCATGGATTATCTTATAGACATCACGTCTTCTTTTGTTAACCTCTTATTTTTACCATTTATTATAGAAGTTCCATTGTTCTGCATCTCAAGATATGACTCCCTAGACATCTACAGCATAACATTTTCAAAACACTTTGCTAACATTAGCTAATTCTCATATTGCATATAAGAGAGGGAGAGGGAGAAAAATAAATTACTATTGCTGAACCGTTACTGTTATGGTTGTAATGCTACTAAGTGGATGGCACATAAATGTCACCTTCTTGCATTTGTCTTTGCGAGACGCTCATGTATGCCTTCCATAAATGACTGTTCATTACTCCAAAGAAATATTTTTAAAAATCCCATGAGAACCATAAACAAAGTGGGGTTTAAATTTCTGGGCTGAGACATTCCCCAATAACAACTGGAATCAGAAAAAGTTATACAGCACCACAAACAAACAAACAAACAAAATCAACTAGAGAATAAATACCCCCAAATGGTAACATCATTCATGTATCCTGCGGTTAGGCAGACTCAGTGGGGCTTTCTAGGCTGGACTTCGGGGGGAAAGTGCGGAGGCCTAAATGCCAGCTGTAAGAAGAGATGTATAAGATCTTCCCAGTTCACTTAGATCTTCATTTATTCCTTCTCCCCTATATTTCTCAGAATATTTTATGTTAACTAAGTGCCAGTCCAAACTAAGAGGGGAACCCCACTAACCAAGGGGGTCTTGGCTGGATGAGGGTGTGGGATCCTTACAAGTATCTCCATAGTCAGACCTCATGATGAAGAGGAAGTTCCCCTAAAAAAATTATATCTAGAGTAAGAAATGACTTTAATGCTAAATCAGGGAGTAAATCCGCTGAGACCAATGACACAGTCTCCCAAGTAAGTGTGCATAGGATTGCTGCCTTACAGTGTAATCCTAAACAGTGTACACCCCTTTAAGTTACTTAATTTAGGATCTCAGTCCTAGTAGTTTCATATCAATTTCTTCTGAACTCTACAGATTATCACTCACTATGTTTTACCCTTTTCTGATCTAGCAGTGATGCAGCAAAACATGACAGAGGAAGTAGTTTATAGTGGTTTGGAGAGATTAAAATTGTGATCAGGAGGACTCTGAGATTTGTCTGGGCCACTTCCAGACACAAATCACCTACTGCTCTTGGCAATAATAACATTAACCTATAACTCTTTTATTTCTTTTTTTAAAACCAGCTAATCCTTTACTCTGAAATGTAAAAACTTCTTTGGATTTTGCATGATTAGCTTAAACATTATTTTCCCAGAGATTTACATTTTTATAGAGTTTTAGCTGATGTGTGAAATACAGTATGCTCAGGGAAAGAGTAACTATATATTTATGACACTCATTCTGACTTATTTAATGGCACATTATCCATGAGAATATAGGGTAAATGTTATATTTTCTGCTTGGCTCAAAATAACAGCACATATTCACTTCTTTAGCTGTGCCCCCCCACCTCCTGACTGTAGCTCAAGTTCCAGTGGGAAATGCACTGATCTGTTTATAGGAGACCACTAATCAACAAAGCCTGCATCAACTCACAAGCCTGGCTTCTACTAGATGTCCAACCTCCTGCAACCCAAACCTGTTTCATGTGTACAAATGGAGCAAAGCCAGCTTGAGCTGTGGCCTAGTGGGTAGCTCACCCTTCCCCCGGTTCCATCAGCATCCTAGGGACCATCTCCCATTTCCCACCAGAAACAGCCTGGAGGAATTGGCAATGCAAATCTTTTGAGAAACAGTTTTACTATAGTCCTTTCTCCAGATCCCCCCCCCCCCCAAAAATTAGGAAAGAAAAACACGGAACAGAAGGGGGAGTAGAATGGACCTGCTCAAGTCCTTAAGAACTTACAGTATCCTGAATGGCTTGAGGAGCAGATTCCTTTTCCCACCCTCCACAAACTTGTTCATAAAGCTTTGGGAAATAAAAATACCCCTCTGAAATGCTGTTCCTTAGGGCTGTGCAAAAAAAAAATTCAGGCTTTTTGGGGTTCAGGTATATTGGACCCAAAAATATTGGTATTCCCAATTTCCCCAAATTTGGTGTTTGGATTCAGGGCTTATTTGGATTTCTGAAATTTTCAGTTCCATTATTCCATATAAGGACTGACGGGGGGAAGGCACAATTGTTTTTAAAGGTTTCTGCATGGGTGGACAAGTTGTTTTTAGAGGTACAGGCACCAAAATTGCAGCAAAGCTGTTGTCCTTTAAATAACCCCCAAGTTTCAAGTTGATTGGACCAAGTGGTCCAATTTTATGGGCTCCTGGACAGGATGCCCCTGGACATTCTCCATTATTTTCTGTGGAGTGGGTAAAAAAAAACAACCCCTACTTCACAATCAAAAAGCCATGCCTGCAAGTAGCAATCACTGACAAACAGCAAGTTCAACAGAACCATTGCAGTGCTCAGTAATCCCTGTGGACCACAAACCAACGTGCCAAGCCAAAAAGAACCAAAATCAAACCAAAAAACCTCTGCAGTGGATACTGAAGGGGGGGCATTTTTTCAAGCCCAGCACAACCAGTTGCAGTGTACAGACTACCTAGTAGAACCAGTGCCACTGTAGCAATGTAAGCAAAAGAGGACTAATTTCAAACCAGAGAATCTCTGCAGTGGAAACTGAAGACAGGGGAAACATTTTTTTTCAAGCCCAGCACAATCAGTTTCGTGTACAGAATGTCCAGCAGAATCCAGTGCCACTGTGGCACGGAAAGCTTAAAAGAACTGATCTCAAAGCCCAGAGTCACAAGAAATCCATGCCGGGGGGGGGGGGGGTTGCATGCTCAGCGCATTCCGCACCCTCCTACTATTCCTTTCAGGTTCATGGATAGATGAGCAGTTTTCTCTGGTCCCCAGTCCTCAGCATTCACAGTGCTAAGACTTTAGATCCAAGGCTTGGCGAGCAGAGAGTTGCTCAGCTATCCCTGAAGCTCATCTATGGAGGAAGATAATCCCCCCCATCCCCATGATTCCTGTGCCCACATTCTTTAATTTTCTGATATTTCCAAGTTAGGTCTTAAACATGAATTTATTGTCTCACATAAACAATACTGATTCCTTAAAAGATCCGTATAGATTTGCTAAACAAGGCAGTGGCAAACAAAACTCTTATCCTGTATATGTAGCTGTCATTCAAACTCCAATAGGGTTAGCTCAAAAAACAAAAACAACAAAGTGTATTGAAAAACATCACATAATTTTTGTAACAGATATCCTTGGAGACTAGCTGCCACCCCACATAGGATTTTTTCCACCCATCACAATTTCAATTTCCTGCCTACCTCACTGCCCTGGGATTCCCAGCAGGAAATTAAAAAGGAGAATATATACTGTGTTTGAGGGGATAGGCTTTGGGCCTGGAACAGTCCACGCAAGTATGTAAAACTGACAGGCACAGGTTGGTTTCTTTTAGAAAGGGATTAAGAACAATGTTTATTTAGGGAAGGAACATCTGACTTGAGATTAGGAATGGGCATGAACCAGGAAAATGATGGTTCATGGTGGTTCATGGTTCATTGTGTTCCACAAACTTTTCCATTTGAGGAACCAGTTTGTGGTTCATGCAGTTGACGACTTCAGGAGGTGGCAGAACAATCCCCTTGTGACACCAAACTCGCAGGGAGTCTTCAGCAGCCTCTCCTCCACCCGTCCTCCAAGTTCAGCAAATATTGGATTTTTAAAGAGGGGGAGTGCTTCTCTCCCGCCCCCGGCCCTGGCAGGGGGAGGCTAGTAAGTGTGTGGCTCAGATCCCTGAAACCACAGCAAGGAACACCTTCCCAGCTGGGAGAGGTGTTTAAAAAATTGTCCCACTGTGTGTGTGTGGGGGGGAAGGAATCCCTCAAAGCCTCCCCTTGAACCAGCCAGTGGCAAGCAATTCTCCTTCTCCTAAACCTCTCTCACTTGACAACTAACTCCTCTCCTCTGTCTTCCTACTGCAAAGTGAAAACAGCTGAGTCAGGGTGTGGTATAATCTGTTCCCATGCAGCAGAATGGGGGCTCTGTGGTTGGCTGCCAGAGCTGCCAATCATGCTATGGACAACTACTATAAGTGTACTATAACAACCCACCCAAACCTCCACAAAAAAAAGTGGTGGTTTGTTGTTGGTTTGGGAATGGTGCAACCAAACAAACTGGGTCAAAACAAACCACAAACTGGCATCGATGTTAAAAGGGAAAATGGAAGAAGACTTTGTTGGATTATGGACTCCATTTTATAATTGGATAAGAGATAAATATAAAGATATGAACTTCCTAATATCATAATATTAAGAAGCTTTTCTGAACTCATAAACCTCGCAGTCTAACTCTGTATAATTTGAAATGATAAGTAGAGGATAGTTACATGCAGAAAATTATTACTTTTCTTGGCCCCGCCTCTTCCCCATCCTTGTGTATCCTAAAAACGTAATAAAAATCTATTCCAAAAAAGCCCACAAACCACAAACTGGTTTGGTTTGAGTAAAAATTCAGTTTGTTTTGTGATTCATGCCCACCCCTACTTGAGTGATACATTGCCAGTTTGTTTAAGATAACCCACAAGACCTAACATTTTCTCAACCTTAAAACCATCTCCCTCTAACTCCTCCCTGTCAACTCTGAACTCCCTCAGTACAGCCAGTTCCTGTTGGTGGATTCAGAGCACTACTCTCATTGGCTGCTCTGTTTCTGGGGCACATTTCTTAGCTTTACCTATCACAATTTTCTTTGTGCAAAGATGACACTATTACATTTTAACTATACAGACATATTGGCCTTTGGGACAGTATAGTATAGCCCAATCTCATCAGATCTCAGGACTTCAGTACAGTACAGTACTCAGAAAGCAGGGTCAGTGGTGGTCTCCCATTTGACTACTGACCCTGCTTTCTGAGTACTGTACTGAAAACTTTACAGAGGATGGCAATGGCAAACCACCTCTGCTTAATTACGCTTGCCATGAAAAGCCTATAGAGTCTCCATAAGATGACTGCAACTTGGTATCACTTTACACACACACACACACACAGAGAGACATATTGAAAGGAATTGTCCAAAAATGGTAGACATTTTCGAGCCCTTAAAATGTATGGGGGAAGAGGGTCTTGGGGCTTTTTAAAACACTGCTAAGCTCCAATTCTTGCTTGGTGGCTCTGATCCAGCCATTACAGTTTCAGTAGATAAATTTCTTTTGGGAATGTTCAGACACAGGAGACACAAGGAGAACTTAAGGAACTCCTGTACTAATAAACGAACTAATTAATAATCAAATTAAATAAAAGGATAAATAAATAGGGAATATGATTTGTAAATCTTAATATCGGTATTACCAAGTATTTTTTATAGATTGTAATATTGGATAACCCAATTGCTGTTATTTGTAAAAATGTATTTTATGTGCATGTATGTATAATTATCTTATTTGCTTATGACCAACTGGTCTGCAAGCATTAATAAAGATGAAAACACTGCTGCGGGACATAGTTATACCTCCTCCTTGCCCATATATTTTTTTAAACCCACTTCTTTTTTTAAAATGTAGCACCGCTCAAAAAATTCTAGAAGGAAATCAATCTAAGTCAAAGCATAAGAGCCATGCTGACCTGAAACACCAAGAAACATAAAGCAATCTTTCTAGCTGCAGAGATCTTTACAGGGTTCCATGCCAAAGCATTATCTTTCTGCCTTGGGATTGAACAATAAAGGGGCACACACGGATTGAGGGTTGCTTGCAGATGTATTGTGTAATGAATTCTGTGAACTTCCTGGTCAGAGCAGTCAGTAATCACAAGTCTATAGCCCCCAAACACCCACTGCCTTCTTTTCAGTCTTCACAAGTTATGTTGGTAAAAAAAAAAAAGTGTGTGAGGGAGGGAAATGCATCAAACTGAGCATTATGGTCTAGGAGCATTGTAAACCTGGATGTATTGGCACTCCAAAACTGTAACACTCTGGGAGCTGGATCCAGTACAGACATTCATAGAAGAAAATGATGCAGTGGCTCCTTCTGCATATTCTTCTTCTTCAAGCAACCTGTTGGGGAATCAGGTAAAATCACCTCCTTCTCCCTTTTCCATTGACACGAGCAGCTAGCAGAAGAGGGAGAATGAGGCCATAGTGTTTGCTTCTCTCTCATGGCTACAGCTCCAAGCATGGTGTGTGGCTCTCCCAAGAGGATTTCCAGCTCAAAGAGCAAGTTGCTTGGGAAAGTGGGAGGCAAGGAAAGCCATGATCCACCTGTTCCTTCAGTGAACTTTGCTGCTAGATCCAAAGTGTGGGTTTTCAGGTCAGTTTAAAGAACTTTAGCAGTAGCAGCATTCAAATTTTTAATTGCATTCCATTTAAAAAAAACAATTGTCTCCCCCAGTGGTTCACATCAGTCAAGAGACGCAGACTCCCACCTCAGGCTTGCAAACACAAGTTGATTCTGAAGTCTCCACCCTAGGTAGAAATCAGATGTGAGTTGAGGGTTCATAGTTCATAGCCATAGTTCTGGCATAGCTGTTCTTGAAAACGAGTAGATTCTATCAGAGCTCTCTCAGTCCCACCTAACTCACAGGGCGTCTGTTGTGGGGAGGGGAAGGGAAAGGAGTTTGTAAGCCACTCTGAGACTTCTTTGGGTAGTGAAGGGCGGGGTATAAATACAATCTCCTCCTCTTCCTCCTCCTCTTCTTCTCAGTTCCTGTGTGCTTGGTACTTACGGTGCATGTGGAGAAGGAGCTTCAGCCTTTCCCCTACACTGTTTTCCCAAACTGAAAAGGTCCTGTGGGGTGCTATTTGTCTCACTGGGGAAAGACACATGTATTGCAGGGAAGTCATGAATTTCCCCAGTGGGCCCCTAGGATTGTTACAGGTCAGGAAAACAGCACAAGGGGAAGGGTGGAAGTCCCTTATCCACATGCACAATTGTCCCAATCTGAATTGGGCATTGGACAAGACTGTTACAGTCCATCATCCTTAGACAAGACACACAAGGGAAGAGGAATGAAAGGGAACAGGAGATGATGGAGAAAAGTTGGGGCAAGATGGACAGTGTTGGAGCAAGATGAGCATTCATATTCAGTTGGGACCAAGCTGATCTTTCATTACAGGTGTTCTTCCTGGAAGGGAGCAGGGGCAAATTCCCAGTGGCCCTTCAACCTCAGTCCAGTGGCAGAGTTTAGAGTGTCCTTCTCTTCACTTCTGTGGCTCATGAGCAGATGACTTTGGCATTTACAGCAAAGTTCTTTTGGGAAAAAGGGGACACTGTACTGTGTGTCAAAAAAACCTATTTTGTATTGTGTGAGTATCTACTAATAAACCAAGCTTTAGGCACAGCCAAGTAAACTGCAGAGGAAAATTATACTATGATCTTCTAAAGGAAATCTGAAGGAGTTCAAAGAGCCTTCTGATCCAACAGCAGTGTAGGCAGAACACTCCAGAAACCACCTCTCCACAGTTCACAGATCAGCCTATGCAATCTATTCGGTACTGTGCCACAAGCTGCTAAGCAGTTGCATTGCAAAAAGGTGCACACTGAGTACAGAGAAGCTTCAGGAGACACAAAAAAGTGATTCAAGCCACCCACTACCATTGGAAAGGGAGTGCCAGAGAAGCACCCGAGGAGAAAAAACAACCATGGGTTTCCAAAAGTGTAAAGAAATAGGAAACAGCAGCTGTTTTCATTCTGTCTCACAGTAATGGAGGCTACTAGCCTCCAGGTTCACTGGCAAAACTCGGCTAGAGAAAGGTGCTTCTTGGTATGTTATCCAGATATAGTGTGACCTTGAATGGGAAACTCCAGTCACCAATGATTTATTTATTTATAAATTTTCTATGCTGCCTTTCCTCTTTAAGGCAGCTTACAAAGTAAAGCATAATAAAACCACAGAACACAATTAATTGTTAACCAGCATTAAAAACCCAGCAAAATCATTAAAATGGCATTAAACCATTTCACAGCTTAAAACAAGTCTCCTAAAACAATTCTCGACCTAGAAGCAAACTATACAACTGATCATCCCGTTAGCTAATCCTGGGTAAAAAGAAATGTGGGTTGGTTGGTTGGTTGGTTGGTTTTAGCCTATCACAGGTGAGCCTCAAGGGGAAGGATATTCCACAGGTGAGATAGCACTACTGAAAAAGTCCTGTCTCATATCTGAAGGTAACTGCACAGAGAAAGACAATAGCTGGCAAACTGGACAGAATGGGAGGAAATGGTCCTTCAGGTACCCTGGCCCCAAAACATTTAGGGCTTTAAAGGTAAGAACTAGCATCTTGAATTGTGCTGGAAACAGATGGGCAGCTAGTGCAGAGCTTTTAGCACAAGGATAATGCAGTCCCTGGATCCTGCCCTTGACAGTAGCCTGGCTGCTGTGTTTTGGGTCACTGTAGCCAGGACTTGTCCCACAAACCTCAGGAGATTTCTGGGGCCAAGGGAGAGTCATGTCTGACCCATAAGTAACATCTCTCCTGGATGAAGCTCTAGGAGTCCCCTCAAATATGTATGATAAAAACCATAGACATTAGGGGGATTCCTAGAGCACAACCAATACATTATGTCACTGTTGGGTCAGCCACCATCCCCCTCCTCTTTTTTTCCTCCCATCAGTGGAAGGGGGAATCACCCACCGGAAGTGGGCACTTGGTAAGCCTAAGCAGCTAAGGTTTCTCAATCATTTTCAAAGGCACCTTTGTGTAAAGCTCATTACAAAACTCTAACCTGGATGTACTCAAACATGGATAACCACGGGCAGATCTTGCATTCTGAAGAATGGGCATAACCTGTGTCTCGTTAATGTGTTCCAGAAAAGGGACAGACAGATTTCAAGCAGATAAAAGATTTTCCTGAAGAGAAATGTTTGGCCATATTACCATATTGCCATGAAAAGGACACATGTTCATTGTTCTTCAGAGCATCAGCCTAATCTTGCTAAAAAAAAAAAAAGGCTTTGATCCAGCATGTATTGTATTCCAAGTGTGAAGGGAAATGGCTCACAATGAACTCACATTACAACATTTGAGCATCATGGTAGAGAAGGGAGGCAACACAAGAAGTCCTTCTATCCTCTGTGTGGGAGAACTTTGTGGTTTTTAGATGTTCACTGGGTCACTGGTTTAACACTTGATACATTTTCAACATATAATGTGCAAACCCAAAGATTTTGTCATAGCAAGCCACCTCTATTTTGTTAATGTTTTATTTTTACATGCTTTGGAGTGTTCCTCATACAGGTTTCTCTGTAGAAACCAAGTCTCTCTGGGCAGAGAAGTACATTTTTTAATATCTGGCTGATCCCCCCCCCCCCCAATTCAGTTTCAGGAAAGTTAGAATGGGGGACAAAATGGAGCTTAGTTATACCATCTCTTTGTAGTTAGTTCCAAAAGACTGTGGTTGAAGTATCATTGAACCAAGGACAGGAAAGTAAAGTTAATGGAATGTATATGTTGGAGCACTTACTATATTTTTGAAAGAGTTGGCAATAAGAAGAGTAAGCAACACAAAGTTTTAGAACAAGCTAAAATTGATGTTTCAGATAATGTTGCCACAAGGGATGCGGTAAATAGTATTCTAGTTCTACAGAGCTAGATATAAAAAGTAGCTGAACTTTCACATGTATCCTGTTACCGTAACAATGAGAAATGCCTTTTACAAGCTCCTGAAACCTTTCTAATATTTCTGTTCCGTCTCTTTTTCTTTTATATATATATATAGAACCCCTGCTTTTACACACACACATTTCTCCTTGTATTTGAGGAGGGTCCTTCTCCCAAATATGTCTCCAAGCACAGTTAAATTGAAGTTTAAAAATGAAATCTCTCTTAGGATCTCTTAGAAACAGACCCTTTCCAGTAGTGGTTTATGGAACACCATTGTGACAAAGATATGGCAGGCCTAAATCATTACAAACCACTGGATCCATAGTGATCCAAACTGTTGCAGCAAGCCACAGAAAGGTTCTTCGTTAACACTGAAAGTGGCATCTTCCTAAGTCTTAATGTGACATCATAAGTGACATCATAAGTGACATCAAGTTATGGTTGACTTAGGGTGAACCTGTAGGGTTTTCACTGCAAGAGAGAAAGAGATAGTTTGCCATTGCCTGCATGCACATAGCAACTCTGGCCTTCCTTGATGGTCTCCCATCCAAGTCCTAACCCCAGGGCTGGCCCTGCTTAGATTCTGAGATCTGATGAGATCAGACAAGCGTGGTCCATCCAGATCTGGGCTAATAGGTCTCAATCAGTGTCCCCTCTAAGCTGAGTTAGTGTGATCTAGCCCACAGTTTTTTAGCCTCCGGCTCACACATTTTTGTCTCAGCTCAGGAAGGATGCATCCAGAGCAAATGAATTTATGCAGCAGCCAAATTGCTCGCTCACAGCTTTAATGCCCATGGCTCACAGAGTAGAATTTTTGCTCACAATGCTCCACAGCTTAGAGGGAGCATTGGTCTCAATACCTATTAATTTGAGATTGCCAAGGGTGAACTTCAGTCATATATAAGGCTGTTCTGTGTAGCTCAGTGGGAGATATCATTCTCTAGCCACACAACACGTAGCAGTGGTTATAAGTGAACACATCTGCTGGTGTACTTTGGCAGAAAAGTTTTCTGTGTTTAGTAGGCTCTCAAACCCCCCCCCCAAAAAAAAACAACCCTTAAAAGGAAGAAGAAGTGTTATATAGGGCAATATTCAAAGTTTCTTTTTCAACATTTTATCATTACATACCTTGAAAATTCTATTCATCATGACATCAAAAGGTTTGTTTCAGGAAAATGAAATTTGGTATGAAGAATCTGAAGAAGTGAGCAGTGACTCATGAAAGTTCATAAAAAGGTAAAAGGTAAAGGTTTCCCTTGCTCAAAAGCTAGTCAAATCCAACTCTAGCGGGCGGTGCTCATCTCCGTTTCCAAGCCAAAGAGTCAGTGCTGTTGGAAGACTTTTCTGTGGTCATGTGGCCAGCATAACTAAATGCCAAGGCGCACAGAACACTGTTACCTTCCCCCCGAAGCATTTATCTACTTTCAATTTCTTGCTTTCGAACTGCTAGGTTAGCAGGAGCTGGGGCCAGAGACAGGAGCTCACTCCATCATGTGGCACTCGGGTCTCAAACTGCTGATCTACTAACCTTCCAGTCTGCAGCTCAGCGTCTTAACCTCTGAGTCACCGTGGTCCTATGAAAGTTCATACCCTGCCACAAATTTTGTTAGTCTTTAAAGTGCTGCTGGACTCTCACTCTTTTCTACTGAATCAGCTTGAGTAACTGATACAAGATGACCACATTTCAGAAAAAATCTGAGTCAAAGTTTGCTTTGATGCCAGCTTCTAGTATTTGTGAAAATCCTTGCATATACTTCAATTTATGAGGTTTCATTACCCATTCTAGTCAATGAGAACTGAAGTAATGGCAAGTTATTCCATTCAAGTTCTCTATATATTCTGACAGTAGAATGCAAAGGGAAAGAGCTTGAAACTTCAGGAGGCAACATTGGATGGGTGGAACAGCTGGACCTGCATGATACACTATGACCGATTTCCCACAAGCACTGCCCCGGCGTCATTTCTCCGTTTGCCCCGATTGCCTGCTTGAATTTCCCACTATTTTCCATGGGGCGCATTTTGACCTGGGGCTTTGTGTGATTTCCTCTGATTTCCTCCGTGGCTTTAGTGATCCTCAAAAAACAAGATCACTGAAGCTGCAGGAGAAATCACATGAAGCCACGGGTCAAAATGCGCCCCGCAGCAAATAGTGGGAAATTCAAGCAGGCAATCGGGCAAACGGAGGAACAATGCCGGGGCAGTGCTTGTGGGAAATCGGTCTATGCCTGTGCTAATAGTCTGATTCAGCACTTTCCTATGGAAGCACATAAGGAAAGCATGCAACACTTGTCTTAGATGCAGAGTCCAATCCTGCTCTTCATTAAGATAGTTTCAGAGGCAGAACAGCTAGATCTGAGTCCAGTAGCACCTAGATTTGAGTCCAGTAGCACCTTAGTAGCACCAGTTTAGTGTAGTGATTAAGTGTGCGGACTCTAATTTGGGAGAACCGGGTTTGATTCCCCTCTCCTCCACTTGCACCTGCTGGGTGACCTTGGGCAAGCCATAGTTCTGGCACAGCTGTTCTTGAAAAAGAGCAGTTTCTGTCAGAGCTCTCTCAGCCCCTCCCACCTCACAGGGTGTCTGTTGTGGGGAAGGGAAGGGAAAGGAGTTTGTAAGCCACTCTGAGACTCCCTTGGGTAGTGAATGGCGGAGTATAAATCCAATCTCTTCTTCTTCTTCTTCTTCTTCTTCTGCAACAAAATGTGAGGGTATACATTTTCTAGAGCCAGAGCTGAAAAATCTTGTTGCTCTCTCTAAGGTGCTACTGGACTCCAGTCTAGTTCTAATCTTGCTCCTTTAGCAAGGGACAGCACACAATACATGGCCTTTACCCCAAGGCAAGGGGTCCCAGGTATGTCAAGTCAAGTCAAGTCAGCCTTTATTGGCATAAATTAGGAAAACCATTTATACATATTAAAACCCGTTAAAAACACAGATATAAAAATTCTAAAAGAACCTTTGGCGCAACTTTAAGGCCAAACAAAGAAACTTGGCCACCTTCTCCATGGTGTCCGGACTGAAATCTCTTAAGAGTCTATGCACCTTGAGTGCATCAGAACAAGCACCCATACTAGTTAACAAAGAGTGCGCTCCTTAGATCTACATACAAGTTACAGTGCAAGAGAACATGAGTAATTGATTCCACACAGCTCTTCCTGCATGGGCAATAGCTGGCCAGGTGCGAGACCTTGTTAAATCTGCCAAATAAGATGGCTGATGGCATAGCATTGCATCTGGCCAGGGTAAACGCTCTGCGTTGCTGAGGTACCTGCAGAGATGTCAGGTATGAAGCTATTTGTCCTATTGGAAGCGGAATCTCAATATTCAGAGGGGAGCAAGTTCTATTAGCTATGCTGTATAAATTTTGTCGCTCCGAGTCTAACAGCCTGGTTTTGATCTGTTGAAATGCGGCAGCAAAAGGCATCATGGACAGGGATTCCAAGGAAAGACCCAGTTCGTTGATTTTCCCTTCAATGCACGCTGACCAGTTAGAAAGGTTAAGCTCAGGGAGCATATGGTGTACAAGGCTCCCCTGTTCAAAGTTATAATGAAGGCGGAGCCAATATTTGAATGTTAAAAGCCACGCCAAAGTCTCCATCAGGGATGAACCAGTTTCCAAATATATAACTGCGTTCGGTACACAGTTTGGTAGGGCCATAATTTTCCGCAAAAATTTGGATTGAACACGTTCAATGGCGAGGTCAAAGGCTCTAATCCAAATTGGGATACCATACAATAACTGAGAGCTAACTTTGGACCTAAAGATTTTAATTGCAGCTGGCACAAATTGGTTGCCCCTGCAGTAAATATTTCTAAAATTATGTGTGGCATATAGAAAAAGGACAAAGAGAACTTTCCGCTGCTCTCTCATAATATTAAACCATTTTTTAATATATGTCTTACTTTGGTTTTGCCCTGTCTTATTTAGAAGATATGTTATTCTGAAAGCGTGGTCCCAGTTGGAAACATGTTATGCCAGCTTTTCTACCAAAGGGTATGGAGTGCTGTGGCTGGGAAGCCATCTTGAAAAAACAAAAATGGCCAGTACAATCCTTCACTGCCTTTACTTCTGTCTTCTGTTAAAACAGACTAACACAGCTTCCTCTCTGGAATTCATTACTCATTCAGTTGTCCTAAGGTACTATCCCCATAAAGCCAGTTCATATGAATCAGCCCTAACAATTATCCAAGGTCTATTCCTGTTAAAAATAATTGGGATTTATTCCATTAATTTAAACAAGTTCAGTGACTGCAGACACAGGGAGTCAATAGTGGAGGTCAATTCTGAGTCATAAGAGTCAGCCACAAGCGTTCATTCACAAAAGACTGTGTAGCAGATGGTGACTTTGTGTGTTTATTGATTTTTCTCCCTCTTTTATTCATTATTTATTATGGTTTGAACTTGGACTAAATAGAGGCCACAGCAATGAGCAATAATTCAGTGTAGCTTTCCACCTTCATGAGTACAAAGCACGCGAAAGTGCAACTGTTAGCTAAGTACTGCTAATCTCTTCATCATGAGACAAGTGGCAACTCAATAATATGCATCAATTTTAGCTGTTGTGGCTGCACAAACTATAGTTTGCACTAAGTCAGGCCAAGGACCATCCTGAACAAGGCAAGAGGTGGACAGAGATTCCGTGGGCTGCCTTGGCCACCAGGAAACTACCATCAACACCAAATTTAGGGTGTAAAACTGTGCTGCTGCTCCTGGTTGCTAGCAGAGATGGGGGAAGAATCTAGTCCCAGAACTGTAGGGTTGGAATATATAAAGTTTACTGCAACAGGATTTGCAAAAGCGGTAAGTACTGTAGACCTTCCAACAGCCAAGAGGGCTTCAGGATATACCAACCAACTTGTAGGCACAGAGGAAACACCTAGGGATGTGTGTTCAGATATTTCTTTTGGATAAACATATGGAGCAGAGGTACATCAGTGGCTATTAGCCACAAGGTATAGATAGGAACTCTTGATCTGTGGCAAGTGATGCTCTATATTCTTGGTGCTGAGGGGGCAACAGTGGGAGGGCTTCTAGTGTCCTGGCCCCACTAGTAAACCTCCTGAAGGCACCTGGTATTTTTGGCCACTGTGTGACAGAGTGTTGGACTGGATGGGCCATTGGCCTGATCCAACATTGGCTTCTCTTATGTTCTTATGTTCACTTGTGAATATATATCTGAAAACACCTTAGCAGTATTTTCTGGATATACACAGTTGTCTGATGGTATCCAAGATTTACCGGGATACTGGGAAATAGTAGAAATATTTGGGATTAACCAAGAATATCAGTAACCAACGTTTTATAATTTTACTGTGCATCTGTCTTTTTGCCAGGGCTTGGTATTGGATTGCCAGGTTAATTGGCTTAGATTCTGTCCTTTGAAACTGGTTTTGTTGGTCCTGCAACATTGTGTTTTTTGGGTAAATTACTTTATGCTGGGTTTGTGGTTTGCAGTGGATTCTCCAGTTTGACTTGGGCTTGGATTCTCTAATTTGACATTTGCTGGGTTTGCAACAATTCCTTGTTAAATCAGTCAGGTTTAGAAGATTCCCTGGTCTGACATTGGCTTGGATTCTCTGATTTATTTGTTGTGTTAGGCTTGCCACATTGCCTCATGCTCTTGCTGAGATTTCCTGGTTCACGTTGATTCTTTGGGCCTGTTGGGCCTGTCTGCTTTGGGAGGCTTTTGGCCAGGAATTGCTTTGCTTGCTCTTGTGTCTGTAGGTATTCTTTGTGCTGGAGAAAGCATGGAATCCACCCCCACACACATACAGAAATAGAAGATGGCTGGGGGCACCCTGTTCAGAGGGCCTTAGAATTGGTTCAGTTCATGTGCATCTTGGGGATTATTTAGTGGACAGGCACCAGCAGCTCTACTGCAATTTTTGGTGCTATTTGCTCAAAAAAACAGCCCCTCCAGCCTTCCACAACTCTTCCTCATTGGGAATAAAGGAGCTAAATAATATTGGAATTGGGGGGTGGGGGGGGTATCCAAATACTAAACCTGTATTTGGAGCCTGGATAATTGGGGATACCAATGTTTTTGGCTCCCTGATATCCAAATCTAAAGAATACCATTTTTTTTAGATGCACATCCCTAAACACAACATGAAGCTGGGGGGGGGGGGGGGTAGAGCGCAAGAGAATCATTCAACAATCTATGTATAGTAAAGAGAATAAGTTATAGCTCCCCCTAAGAGAACTAAACAGGCCCTGTTTAAGTATTTGCATTAATAAAGCTGCTCACATGTCTCTCCAACACTAGCCACATATCAATGAACAGCCAATAGGACAGCACATAAAGAGCTGCTAGGACTGTTTGCATCATGCCCCAGAACCAGTACAAAGGCCTAGTAGTCGTATTACTTACTGGCATGAGAGCTGCAGGAGGACCGTGTGCTGGACAGCATTTGAAGCCACAGGCCTATGCTGCTACATTGACACCCCACTTTCCCAATGGCTAACATTCAGATGGGCATCTCATGTTATCCAGGCAGCAAAGGATGGAGCCATGCTGCAGCAGCAGCCCCCAGTCACCAGTCAACATAAGCCAGTTTGCTGTACTGGTTAGGAGCGCAGACTCTAATCTGGGAGAACAGGGTTTAATTCCCCACTTCTCCATATGCAGCTGCTGGGGTGACCTTGGGTCAGTTACAAGTTCTTTCAGAGCTTTTCTCTCAAGGGTAGTTCTTGAGAGAGCTCTCTCAGCCCCACCTACCTCACAGGGTGTCTGTTGTGGGGAGGGGAAGGGATTGTAAACTGCCCTGAGACTCCTTCGGGTAGTGAAGGGTGGGGTATAAATCCAATCTCCTCTCCTTTGGGCCAAAGAGGAAGATGGACCTCTTGCATTGTGGACAACAGTAGACATAATCTGAGAATACAGTTGCCAACCTCAGTGTGGGGCCTGGAGCTCTCCCAGAATTACAGATCAGAGATCAAGGAAATGGCAGCTCAGAGTGGAGAGGCTACTGGATCACATGCCCACTGAGCTCCCTCCCCTTCCCAAGTGCTGTCCCCAAATCTGCAGTAATTTCCCAAGCCAAAATTGGCAGTCCGGTTGGGGACACCTCTGTGTATAATTAGAACTCTTTCACAAAAACTGCCTATAACGATGGTCTTCACCCATGAGCCAGAACCTAAGTACATTGTAGAACCCCATCCCCCTTGTTAGAAGCCCCAAAGGCATGATCAGTGTGCATTCATAGAGAGCTCCATGCCTCCTGCCTCTGGCTGCACACATGCTGAGAGAAACAGCAAGATGAGGAGGTGATGTCATTCAGCAGAGGAAAGGATCCAGCAGGCTCCAGGACTCTGACTCCCCCTTTTCCTATCACTTGACTGCGATGTCATGAGACTTCCTGTCATGTACTTGCAGCTTATTAGGTCTCATGCTGCTACATGAGATTAAAATGTGGACCTGGGTCTGGAATGGTCACTGCTCTGGAAGTAGGCTGGCCATTTACCTGCTCATTGAAGGCAAACTCCTGCCTTCACTCCACATCCCTTTGCACTTGCTCAGTGGAGTGGCAGTTGGCTCTTTGGGAACTGACACAGCAGTTTCTCTTTCTCAACAAGAGAAGTTTAAGAGGTCCAGGCAAGCCCAATCTCGTCAGACCTTGGAAGCTAAGCAGAGTCAACTCTGGCAAGTACTTGGATGGGAGATCTCCTTGGAATACCAGGGTCGGGAGGCGAGGGCAGGCTTTATTCAACCACTTCTCTGAATATCCTCCAGGCCCCTAGTAGGGCCCAGTCACCAGAGGTCACCATGACTTCCAGGTGCACACACATTCACACACATATGTGTGCATGTACATATGAAAAATACCAAAAAAAAGAGAGCAGCTCAAGAATAGGGTTGCCAAGTCTGGGTGGAGAACTTTCTGAAGCTTTGTGGGTGGAGCCTGGGGTGGAGCGGGAGCTAAGAGGGGTTATAATGCCATAGAGTTTACCCTCCAAAGCAGCCCTTTTCTCTGAAAGAACTATAAATCAGTTATACTTCTGGGAAATCTATAGGCCCCACCTGAAGATTGAACAACCAATACAAACTATATAAATAACTGATATAATTACTAAGATATTATTCTATGAAAAAAATATGTATCTTTCCTATTATATAAAGCTGTTTTCAAGATTTCAAGGGGCAAAATTCCATGGGGTGCCAAAATCAGTAGGCCGGATGGACTGCCACTCAAAAGGGAGTCCCTGGCCACTAGCTGCATTCTCTCCCTGCTTTGCCTCAGTCCCGCCCACAGAGCCACCGGCCAGCGTCTCGGCCTCAGTCTGGAGGGAGCCAGCGAAGGGGAAGGACCGACTGGGAGCTGGGTCCACTCTTCTCCTCCGCACACTGCCAGGTGGGTCTAACTGTCCCCTCAGTGGCCTGCTTTTGTTAGTGAAAAGACAACGGACTATCAGCATAACCCCCTCCCCCGCACACTGCCAGCGTGTCCAGAATAAACTGTCAGAAACAGGGGGCATTTCACACAACACCCCATAGCGCTTCAGAACCAGTACAAGAACTGAAGAATGCTTGGGAGGAGGTTTCACGGTAAACCGGCTCAGGAACGCTTCCCCAACGGGACAGGAATGTTTCTGTGTGAAAGGGCCAATATGTTCTGTTAGGGAACCGGTACTAATACGGTTCTGTGTAAATTGCCTGACAGAAACCGTTACTGAAGAGTTCCTGAAATGGAACATATTGGCTGTGTGAAATTCCTCAGGCTCTTTCTCCTGCTTAGCTCCACCATGGCTGGCTGGCTAATGAAGTGGGCCAGCAACCATGATCAAACCATTCCCTTCAACCCCCTGCGGTGCAGCTGACTTTCCCCCTAGGGTTGCCAATCTCCAGATGGGACCTGGAGATCTCCCGCTGTTACAATTGATCTCCAGATGACAGAGATCAGTTCCCCTGGAGAAAATGGCTGCTTTGGAGAGTAGACCTTATGGCATTATAGTTTGCTGAGTCCTTCCATCCCCCCCCCCCAAAAAAAGCTGCCTTCCACAGGATTCACCCCCCCCCCCAAATCTTCAGGTATTTCCATCATAGGGTTGCCAGGTCTGGGTTGGAAAAACCCTGGAGACTTTGGGGGTCGATCCAGGAGAGGGTGGGGTTTGGGGAGGGGAGGGGCCTCAGCATGGTACAATGCCATAGAGTCCACCCTCCAAAGCAGCCATTTTCTCCAGGGGAGTTGATCTCTGTCAGCTGGAGATCCATAGAGAGCCAGTTTGGTGCAGTGGTTAAGTGCGCGGACTCTAATCTGGGAGAACCGGGTTTGATTCCCCACTCCTCCACTTGCACCTGGCTGGATGACCTTGGGCAAGCCATAGCTCTGTACCAGCTGTTCCCTCAAGGACAGCTTGGGAAAGAGTTCTCTCAGCCCCACCTACTCACAGGGTTTCTGTTGTGGGGAGGGGAGCGGAAAGGAGTTTGTAAGCCGCTCTGAGACTCCCTTGGGGAGTGGAGGGCGGGATATAAATCCAATCTCTTCTTCTTCTTCTTCTTCTTCATTGTAAAAGCGGGAGATCCCCAGGCCCCACCTGGAGTTTGAGAACCCTATTTCATCATCAGAGTCAGCAACTTCCCCCTCAGTGCCCATTGCTAGGCAACCAAGCTTGCTTCTCTGAAAGCCTCTATCCACACCTATGTTGGCCTTTGGGAGAAAAGTCATTGGGGCCAGCTGAACAGAATGCCATAGAGTCCACCCTCCAAAGCAGTCATGTTCTCCAAGGGAGGGGGAGGATCTGTTGTCTGGAGTTCAATTGTAATACCTTGCGATCTCCAGGCTCCACCTGGAGGTTGGCTACCCTAGCCGTAGCAGTCAGTGCTTCAGAGCAGGAGCTGCTAGACCCAGGTTCTTGCTGAGTGGGTGATTTCGGGCCAGTCGCAGACTTTAAGCCTAACCTACCTCACAGGGTTGTTGTGCAAGTCAAAAAGGGGGAGAGGAGAATGATGTCAGCTGCTTCGGTCCCCATTGCAGAGAAAGAATACTTTTCCACCAGGGGAAGTATGGTTGCCAATCTCCAGGCGAGGGCTGGAAACCACACAGAATAACAAGTGCTCTCCAGATGGCAGAGATCAGTTCCCCTGGAGAAAATGGTGGACTCTACTTCCTTATACCCTGCTGAGATGGACCCTTTATGACAGACAATGTGACATAGCAGTCAGGGCTTCAGAGCATGGGGGAGGCTGCGGGGGAGGGAAATGGAAACTTGAAGAGTGAGGTTGATAATTGGCTGGGAAGGAGATAGGGTTGCCAACTCCAGGTGGAAAATGCCTGGAGACTTGAGTGATGGAGCCTGGAGACAGTGAGGTTTGAGGAGGAATGGGACCTCAGCGCTTCCTCCGATGATGAGTGTTTGTGTGTGTGTTTGTGCGTGTGTGTGTGTGTGTGTTTGTGTGTGTGTGTGTTTGTGCATGTGTTTGTGTGTGTTTGTGTGTGTGTTTGTGCGTATGTGTGTGTTTGTGTGTGTGTGTGTGTGTGTGTGATGAAGAGGCTTGAAAAGAAAGCGGCAGTCTGAAATGGCAAATGGCTTCGAAGACGGCTCCAAAATGGTAGGGGAAGGGCTGTCTGAAGCAGCAGTCACTGTACCAGTTTATTCCAAGTCGGTTCAGTAATGTTTTTAAAGATGTAGTGTGAAATTCCCCAGTAACTCAGCTTAGAGGGAACACTGCCAAGCCACCTCCTTATGATTTGTCCCATCAGGGCACTAAAAAAAAATGGACAGACCTCCCCCCTTCTCACTTCATCCCTGAGTTTTGGTCACAGCACACAGCATCTTTAGAACAAGAAAACCACTGTCTCATACATGCAGCATCCATCCTTGGAAGCTGGCAGCACTTACTGCTTTACTTTCCACAGACAACACTTCATATTCCGAGACCCACAAACATCTCAGGAAACTGAGACCAGTGTGAACAGACACACTGCGCATTACAGGACCAGGTAAGTGGATTAGACTTGGGGACAATGTGCCAGTGCCAGAATGCCCTTCTACACTTTTCTGTGCTTGGTTTGGACTCTGTGTCATTATACCCTGCTGAGGTTGCCACAGCAAATTGACGCTGAGTGCCCAAGGCCGGGGCACTCTCCCAGAGCCTCTTTCTAGAGCCTGTTGTATTTATTTCCACAACGGGCCTTATTCCTAGTTTACTATAAAGCTATGCTATCAATAGAAGTGGAGAAATTATGGGGCTTTGACTGCTGAAAGGAGGGATTGCCACATAGAACTTTGAATGGATTAAGAAGTTGACAATTAGACATTCAGAGTGACTATACAGACAGTTATTTGGCCTAAGCATTTTGTTCATCATTGAGGAATTATATGTATTGTGAAAATCTATTAATGTCAAAAATCTTTACAGTAAATACATACAAAATTTCATAGAATAATATCTTAGTAATTATATCATGATTGTTTGTATAGTTCAGAGGTAGCCAAACTGCAGCTTGGGAGCTGCATGTGGCTCTTTCACACAGTCTCATTTAATGTTAATAAAAAGCAAATTTGCATATTTTTCAATAAAAATGTGTGTAATGTTTGTTCATGTTTTGCGGCTCTCAGATATCTGACATTTATTCTGTGTGGCTGTTATGTTAAGCGTGTCTGGCCACCCCTGGTATAGTTTGTATTTTATTTATTTATTTCTTCATATTTATACCCCACCCTCCCCACGAACATCTCCTGCGATCTCTCATAATTTGTAACCCACCTAGAGATTGGCAACCCTGCAGTCCCATGATCAAGGTGGTCTGTTTCTTTCCTTATTGTTGCCATACAAATTCGCATTTGTCTCAGACTGACGCTACCTCTGCTGCACCGTTTCAGAATTGCAATTCCTGTTTGCTTTATGATAACAAATACGATTGTGTGGGGGGTGTAGGTAGGCTCAGCCATCACTGCAGTGGGCAGGGCTGTCCTCCCCAAAGGCTGTAATCACATGGCACCCTAATCCCGGATGAAGTCCACTGCCTGGTAAATTTGGGGGAAAGCATGCAGGGGGGGGGGTGCCAGGCGGCGGGCAGCAGGGCTTGGGGCCCACAGCGGAGCACAGGGTGTTTTTTTTCCCCTTTTTGCACTTGGGCACTTGAGTGCCCAAGTGCAAAAAAGGAAAAAAAAAACGGGAGGGACTATCAGACACCCCTCTCTCTCAATCATTGCGAGAGAGGGCTGTCCAGAACAGCTCAATCACAGGTTCCTCACGCGACCTCCAGGAAAATACTTGACTTTCCCAGGGTCGGAAAACGCAGGAGGAACCCGCGATTGAGCCCGCTTCAGCACGGGAGTAGCCATGGCCAGTCTGGTCAGTCCCTTTCAGTGTTCCCTCTAAGCTGGGTTAGTGTGAGCTAGCTCACAGTTTTTTAGCCTCCAGCTCACAAAGTTTTTTCTTAGCTCAGGAAGGATGGCTCCAGAGCAAACTAATTCATACAGTAGCCAAATCACTCGCTCACAACTCTAATGCCTCTAGCTCACAAAGTAGAATTTTTGCTCACAAGACTCCACAGCTTAGAGGGAGCATTGGTCCCTTTAAATGTGAGAGGAAACAGCAATTCCTCCCACTTTAAAGGGCCGTGTGACCACAGCCAAAGTCTTCTTTATTTCAGGCCTGGTTTTGGAGGATAGTGCCCACTGTCATGTTTAATTTTGAATGGTCTGCATCAATGGGATCTGGCCAGAAGGGGCAGAGCATCAAGCCCATTGACACCAATGTGGTTTATCAATTAATAATGCAGTGTTTTAAAACGAGCCCTTTGTAAGCTTCTTCTTTTGTTTATTTTTTCTCTGGCTGGTAATTAGAGCAATCAACATGTTTAGAAGACAAAAAGGCAAAGCGATATCAGCATCCCCCTGCCTTTCCTGAATGGAACTTCTCCTGTTTGAATCAGTTTATCGCAGATTATACTGTACATAATTATCAAGTTGGGAGGGTGCTTTGTTTTTTGGGGAGGTCTTAAGGGATTCTGCAATTACCTTTTCAAATTAAAATTGATTAAGCCTGAGTATCTAAGGAAATGGGAATTAAAGGTTTATAATGTGTAGTCTGCTACTGAAGGCTTGTCTGTATGCTTTAATAAGTCCTGTTGGACTGCCGACAAAAGACCAGCATGAATTCATTGACAAACTATGCCTTTGGGGGAGATGCAGAGGATGTTTTAATTGGCAAGTATAATCTAGAGGCACTCCGTTCAATTGTAGCAATTTCTAATATGCAGTTTTGCATCACTGTCTGCTGTGTTTGCCGCGCGATCGGAAATCCACAAGCCAATTCGCACTGGCACATTGCAACATGAGTATGTGTGTTACAGAAGAAGAAGAGGAGGAGGAGGAGGAGGAGGAGGAGGAGGAGGAAATTGGATTTATACCCTGCCCTTCACTTCGAGTCTCAGAGCAGCTTACAAACTTTTTTCCCTTCCCTTCTCCAGAACAGACACCCTGTAAGGTAGGTGAGGCTGAGAGAGCTCTGACAGAAACTGCTCTTTTTTTCAAGAACAGCTGTGCCAGAACTACGGCTTGCCCAAGATCATCCAGCAGCTGTGAGTGGAGGAGTGGGGAATCAAACCTGGTTCTCCCATATTAGAGTCCGCGCACTTAACCACTACACCAAACTGTCCCCAAAAGTAGATGAGTGCATGGAGAAAGGTTTCCACAACCTGGGCTTTGCATATAGCGGACTGGTTTCCAGAATCAAAAATGTGGGGACGGGGTCATCAGTGACTGGCTAATGGCCAAACCCATCTCTATCAGAGCCAACAGACTGTATACTTTGCTTGTTTTTGTTTGCTTGCTTTTTTGTTTGTTTTACTTTATATATAACCTGCCTTTTTCACAGGGACTCAAGGTGAATTACACTTAGGGAGTCAGTACAATCGACAAAGTGGGACATTCAGTACCTGATGCATTCCAATTTTGGAAGTCTGGAACCACCAGAAAGAAACGAAGCAGAGCATAAGTATTCACAGGACACATTAAGCGGTACAGAAATTACATAAATAGGATCCTACTTACAATAAGCTGCACATGGCAGCATAGACCACAGTCCAAGCAAGTTGGTCAATCCATTTTGTACAATGCAGCCCTACAACCTGCACAGGAAAGCCCTCTTGAATAGTTCAGTTTTGCAGTGTTTGCAGAAAGCCAGGCAAATGGGAGCCTTCCTGACCTCCTCAGGCAAACTGTTCCACAAGGCGGGAACCCCAAGGGATGAAGCACGTGTACGAGCAGTTGTCGATTTTGCCCATTTGCAGGTTGGCACCTGGAGAAGCCCCTGCTGACTTGAGCAAAGTTGTCATGGGGGAACTTAGGGAGAGAGGCAGTCCTGCAAAGACGAGGGGCCAAGGCATGAAGGGCTTTATATGTGATAGCCAATGCCTTAAACTGAGCCCAGTGACAGATAAGTGGCCAATGGAACATCTGCAGAATGGGAGTAATGTGCATACCCTGTCTAGTTCAGGTTAACAGCCGAGCCATGGCATTCTGGACAGCAGGGTTGCATCACTCCAAAGAAGAGAAAGCTAGAGGAAGGTCCTGATCACCACCTAAGCAAATGGTTGCTTGGGTCACCAAATTGGCATGAGGTGCCAGCTGTTGTCTCCTCCCATGTTCCACAGAAGTGGGAAGTGAGCATGCTCTCACTCCCCATGCACTGGCGCTGCCATGCTCCTCAGCCTGCAGCTGGGCACAACACAAATGAAGAAGGGCTATGTGTTATAGGCTATGTACTTCCTTCCCACACGACTCTCTGCAGTTCACTGTGAAGACAGTGGTGAAAGTGCCCCTCCACCCACAGAGACACACTTGAGCCACCATTACTCAGTTCCCATAAGGAATTACTATCTTGGTGCCAGACAGCAGCAGCATGGGAGCGGAAAACATATGACTCTTCCTTTGCCAAGCCTCACCACTTGGGTGAGCTGGCTATGCTGAAGATGGATGTGTTCCTTCATCAAAGGCTACTTATTTTCCACTCGGCCTCTGTTGGGTTTTGCAAGTATCATCCTTTCAGTCGCGAAAAGGTTAAGCTGAAGTTTCTGTAAGCTAATAATAGCCAGTTTAGCACAGAGCCAATTAGGTGCAGGGTAGATTCTTCTCACCAAACAGTGGGAGATTTTATTCTTAATGAGGTGACCTTAAGATTGGCTTATCAATATATTGGAGATAGTTCGTGCTCTTCTGCACATACACAAAGGGTGAGGCTTTGGGGGGAGACTTCCATTCCTTCCTTCTTCAGGTCAGAGGGAACAAAGAAACCAGATGGAGTAGGTCAGAAGCTGCATTAGGCCAAAGAGAGTCTAGTCACTCTTGCTTCTAGCCTGCTGTAAACCGAACAGCTGATTTACAGAGATGGCTGCCGGCTCAATATGCTTGTGGTCTGTTTGATGCCAAGAGTACTCTGTGCAGTCCAGTTCCCGTGCATATGCAGAATGAACTAAACAGAATGATCTGGTTCTTCCTGATTTTAAACCTGTTCTTCACACAAACATTGACTGGCATTTTGAGACGGTATCATGTAGTGGGCGGACTGTCAGACCAGAATCTGGGACACCCAGGTTCAAATCCCCACTCTGCCATGGAAGCTTGCTGGGTGACCTTGGGATGGTCTCACTCTCTCAGGGTTGTTGCGAGGATAAAATGGAGGAATGAAGTAGGCTGCTTTAAGTTCCTGTTGGGGAGAAAGGCAGTGTAAATAAATAAATACACTGAGGAGTGATTTTACCTTTAAACAGTCTTCTATAAACTGTGTTCTAAAAATGTAGCTCTGTTTCCAGGTTTCTTCCTTATTCCATATCTCCACAGATTTTCCCATTGTTTTCTCACAAAACTCCAGCATTTTTAATTGCCAATATTTTTAACAATGCCTGAAGGTTAATCTAATAGCCTCAGATCTGAAACAACAGAACTGAAACCGTCTACCAAAGAACTAGGAGACAGAAGATTTACTTGCTGTTATATTTATTATTATTGATTAATGAATCAACAGGCATGAAGCATGGATGGATACAGTGTCTGCTTGCTCTGTCATATCTGGCCGCTGTGACAATCTATGATTACCTGTTTTTGTTGTAATGGCACAAGTGTGGAAACTGGACAACAAAAGCCAGAGGCCTTTCAGCTCATCCCAGTTCTTCCTTCATGTGGAGAAATTGTATTCATCAAGGGCATGCAATTAAGATCAAGTGCATTTCATACTAATACTAAATATGAAGGTTTTAAAAAATATTTAATTTTAATGCAACAATTACAAAAGCTACCAAAAAAAAGAGATACAGAAAACACATAAAATAAATTGCCATACAAAATTTTGTTTTCATGTTTATTCCCTGACAAGTAATGTTGGGTTCTTAACCCAGTTGTGGTATTCATAGGCTGCAGTCCTGAGAATCTGTTGAGTAAAGTGGGGCTTAACTTCTGAATAGATCTGCTTAGGATTGCTTTCATAGAGTCCCTGAGAAAAAGTGTTTCTCTCTTCTCAGGAGTGCTCAGTTTATGCTGAGGAGACTGATACTATAGACAACATAGATCATGGGTTGCCTTAGAACAGGGGTGTCAAACATACAGCCCTTGGGCCAGAATCAGCCCGTCCAGGGCTCTTATCCAGCCCACGAGCAACTGGTCATAATCTTTATTGCCAGATGACAGAGGCCGTGCATTGTGTCCCCGTATCCTGTCCCAGGGCTAATGCACAAGGGGTGGTGCAAGCAGGAGGGCGGGTACAAGGGAGATACTTTAAGGAAATACTGTAAGAGGGTTAATGCTTTAAGCATGTGTGCATTTTGAGTAAATATATATATATATCATTAATTGGACTTGCCTACATCCTTTATGAAGTTTACATCTCCCGTACTTGGTGTTACATCTTACAGCAAAGGGATGTTTATGTCATAACAAATGAGTTCGACATTAGAATGTACCTCTGCCTTAGAATGTGCCACTCACCGGGGGAGGCTTTTTGAAAGTGGAATAATGCAAGGAGGATCATACAGGTTTAGAAAGCCCCAGTGCATCCACATCCTAAATGGAAGAAGAGTAGCTTAGGAAACATCTCTCTAAGGCAGACAACTAAGCTGCAGTTTAGAAACTGTATGTTAGCTTTGGGTCTTTGAAGGCAGGACAGTGCAGAATCTCTGCTGAAACAACTATTTAATTACTTGGTCATATTCCCCAGTGGTGTGTCTCTGTGTGTGCATGTGTGTGTGTGTGAGAGAGAGAGAGATGCATAAATATGAGTGACAGAGAGACAGGAGAATCAAATTTTTAAAAGAGTCTTTCATTTGTTGCTGCCTGTGTCCCCTGCTGCTAGCACTAGTATGGACCCTAGCAGCAGAAAAGACAGGCAGTCCATTCTCATGTGTTTAAAAAAAGAACAACAAGTGGAAGCTTGTATTTTTGAACAGTATCCGACTTGTCTCTCCCATGTTCCAGTGATTGAAGCTTTTAATTTTCTCTCTCAGTTTAGCTACAGTTCCAGGAAGAAAAAAATGAAATCAACCAAACACAGCAAGACAAGGCAAGGAGGCAGGGTCTAGTTCTCCCAGCTGCTGTGTTTTTGTTTATTTCACACTAATATGAAAGAGAGCCAGTTTGGTGTAGTGGTTATGTGTGCGGACTCTAATCTGGGAGAACCGGGTTTGATTCCCCACTCCTCCACTTGCACCTGGCTGGATGACCTTGGGCAAGCCATAGCTCTGTACCAGCTGTTCTCTCAAGGACAGTTTGGGAAAGAGCTCTCTCAGCCTCACCTACCCCACAGGGTGTCTGTTGTGGGGAGGGAAAGGGATAGGAGTTTGTAAGCTGCTCTGAGACTCCAAGTGAGTGAAGGGCAGGATATAAATCCAATCTCTTCTTGTTGTTTAGAGACTGGCCCCTTCCTATCACTTCAGAAGCCCAGGAGAAGAAGAACACCCAGGGGGTGGGCCTAACCATGGGGCATCAACAGGTGTGGTCTGGGCTCAGAACTTAATCCCCAGGTGTGTGGGTGGCCTGATTTGGATTGGGACCCCTGTGTGGGGGGAGACAGGCCCTAAACTTCCAACATGCCATTTTTCTGAGCTGAAACGGTCCTGGGGAAATGTGTACTGATACTATCAGCCTGATAGGGTTCCATGCAAGTTTTCCCAACAAGGAAAATAGCAAGCTACCTGGATCTCTTTCAGTCTCTGCAGCACTCCCTGGCATTTGAGATGCTGCAAGCAAAACCTTCTCCTTGGTACCCCAGCTATGCCTGTCTCTAACTGCTAAGGCAAATGGAACAGGGGGAAGCTCAGTCTACCTGAATAACCAGGGGTCATTTCGAGCAGGAGCTCAGGGGAGCTCAGCTCTGGGAGTTGGTGCCAGCCCCACCCCACCCCACCCCCGGCGGGGGAATGCCTGCTTGTGTCATGGCTGCAGCAAAATGACCCTGTCCCCTGGAAAGGTCCTTGTTCCTCCGACCAGCCTTCTGAAGGCGTCAGCCACCACTGAAGCTATCCTCCCAGAATCAGGAGTCATTTCATAGAAAAAGAGGTGCAGGAGCTCATTAGCATAACTCATTAGCATTACTTATTTGCATATGCTACACCACTTGACATCACCAGAAGTATGTCAGAAGGCAAGAAAGAAAGGAGAGAGAGAGAGAGAAAGAAAGAGCTGGCAGAGAGGGGACAGCTACTAATCCAAGCCTCAGAAATACCACTGTTCTGGGAGGATAGCTTCAGTGGTGGCTGACGCCTTCAGAAGGCTGGTCGGAGGAACAAGGACCTTTCCAGGGGACGGGGTCATTTTGCTGCAGCCATGACACAAGCAGGCATTCCCCCATGCGGGGGGGGGGGGGGGGCTGGCAGCAACTCTCAGAGCTGCGCTCCCTCGAGTTCCTGCTCGAAAGGACCCCTGCCCAGAATAGTGGTATTTCTTAGGCTTAGATTAGTAGCAGTCCCCTCTCCGCCAGCTCTTTTTCTTTCTTTCTTTCTCTCTTTCTTTCTTCCTTCCTTCCTTCCTTCCTTCTTTCCTTCCTTCCTTTGTTTCTTTCTCTCTCTCTCTCTCTCTCTCTCCTTTCTTTCTTGCCTTCTGACATACTTCCAGTGATGTCAGGTGGTGCAAATAAGTTATGCAAATGAGTTATGCTAATGAGCTCCTGCACCTCTTTTTCTCCGAAATGACCCCGTGAATAACTATTACAATAAAGCACCAGAGAATAGAACAGAATACCTCAGCCAAACATGAGCCACGTTCTGCTACTAAAGAAACAGGGAAACCTTCCCTGAGCTAACGCTGACTGATGGAAGCATTGCAGAAAGGAAGACCAATCAGGGGGGAAATCTCTTTGGCTGCCTGCGATGACTGGAATAGTTCCCTGACAGTTTCAAGATCTCTAGACTTTCTCTCATCTTCCCTGTGGTCTGAACTCCTCTTGAACTTTCTAAACTAGGCAGGCACTGGTATAACAAATATTAATCAGTATGAAGATATGCCATCAATATTTGTAGCAATTTTTTCTTACAATGCTAAATGAGGACTTTCATTTTTCCGTTTTTTTTTCCCCCATTTGTTAATGGAAGTACACACATCCCTAATCTGTGGTAAGAGCCTGTTGGGAACTTTCAGACCGTGTTTCACTTTGTGAAAATGGGTGGCTTAAGCTTTCTGTCATCAACATTTGTGGCCATTGCAGCTCACTGGCTGAGCACAGGCTTTTGGGCAACTGGCCTGCTTGCGTGCCATGACCAGGAGCATTCCTCTGCTGCTGCTGCTGAGACAGCAGTGAGCTTGATAAACTGCATTCAGTAAAGCTCAGCTCCTTACATGTAGTCTAATGCAAAAATATCTTGCTGGTGTAAAAAATGGGAAGGTGTTATTATTTTATTTGCTAAATGTAGAATTTAAAATTTAAGTTTACATGTTGCTTATTTTTTCTCTGGCACCTTTAGACTTTAGAACTATCCACATTCTTCATTGTATTTACTGTTCATTTTAATTAGTATATTTTTCTATCCCACCCTTCTCCCAAGGAACTCAGGGTGGGGCACACCATTCTCCCCTCCTCCTCTTTATCCTTTCAACAACCACCCTGTGAAGTAAGTTAGGCTGAGAGAGTGTGATTGGCCCAAAGGTCACCCAACCAATTTTAGGGCAAGAGTGGAGATTTGAACCTGTGTCTGCCAGATCCTAGTTTGACACACCATTACACCACGTGAGCTTAGGGTTGCCAGGTCTGGGATGAAAAATACCTGGAGACTTTAGGGGTGGATCCAGGAGAGGGTGAGGTTTGGGGAGGGGGGGGGGCCTCGGCATGGTACAATGCAATAGAGTCCACCCTTCAAAGCACCCGTTTTCTCCAGGGGAGCTGATCTCTATCAGCTGGAGATCAGTTGTAAAAGAGGGAGCTCTCCAGGCCCCACCTGGAGGCTGGCAACCCTACATGAGCTCTACCATTGAACCTATAGGTTAGATTGCTGATATGACATTCATACTACAGATAAAATACTGAAAGTGAGAAAAGCTCCCCTAACCAGCAGTTCACAGGGATTTGATCTTGGTCTGCCCCTGGACTACCTTGTTCTCATTTTTTTGGGAGCACACCTCTCCTATGAAATCACCTTGACCTGTTCCCTTCGGAAGCCTCTATTATTCTGGCATCTTAATTCAAACCACTTTGGTGGTAAAGTCTCATCGATTTCATGGTTTTTCTTTGCAAGTGTTTGTGCCCAGGTGCTGAACCATGCATCACAGTCTTCTATGTGGCTACTCAGAAGTACTCCCAAATGTATCCAGTTTTCTCCTTTATTTATGGACAGGACAGAACTACAGTCTTAGGTAGGGTTGCTAAGTCTTACTTTTAAAAAAGTGGGGGAGTCCTGTTCTGTCTCCGGTAGTCCTGTCCGTGCGCAAAACGTGTGTGTGCCGCAATGACGTCACCTGGAGGTGACGTCATCACGCTGGGCATGTTACCAGGGCGACACTCTGGTAATCACCCTAAAACTCTATGGTAGAGTTTTCAGGGCGATTGCTAGAGCATTGCCCCAGCAATGTGCCCAGTGTGATGACATCACTTCCGGGTGACGTCATCATGCTGGGCACGTCGGCCTGATCGAGCCGCTTTGAGAATGGGGTTCCCCCGCTGGCCAGATCCAGACCGACGGATTGGGGACCTATTTAGCGGGGTAATCCTCGCCCCCCCAGGGGGACTTGGCAGCCCTAGTCTTAGGCCATTTTTTCAGTGATCCAAAATCTTGACTATGAATCTATGCAAGGAAGTGGTATGATTTCTGACAAAGACACAATAATACATTACCCCCTGACAGCTGTCATTTCTGCTCTAATGTTGGTCTCAAACGTTTAGGAGGCGCATCAGTTTTGGGAGATGTGGAATGTGGAATATTTCTCATGGAATGATTAGGGAGGCTGCATCGCTTTATTTGAGGAACTGTATAAATAATCCACCTGTACTGTTCAATCAAATGTATGAAATCAGATCCCTTGTTGCAAATACACATTTCTAACTTCCACCATCTCACATACACATTTTAGACGACTGGGAGAATGTAGCACACTGCCTTATTAAAATGCATTACATGCAGAGGTTAAGAATAAGCATAAATGTACTGGCTGCTCTTCCAAGTTCTATATATATGTGACAACTAGCTAATTAAACTAATGGAGATCATTAAATCTCTAGGCTAACACAGACTTCTACTCAGAAGCTGCAGGACAGTGGAAGTGGGCTTATTCAGAAGCTGCCTGGCATAATTTTGCAAATGTGCAAGCATACAAAACTACTCTAGGAAGCTAAATTATCACATGCAATAAAGAACAGCTTAGTCTTCTCTCTGCCCACGTGGGTTGCCAGCTTTTTATTTCTTTACAGACCCTAGTGGTTTTAACATGAGCTTGCTCCGCTTCCATGAGCACGTGACCATGTTTCCCCCCAAGATGGAAGCCACACCTGCAGATATCTACCTTTGACCCTGCTGTTAAAGGCACAGGAGCTGATCAGGTCACTTTATGTTAGTTTAGCCAATCCTGGCTTTCCTCCACAGAATTTATATATGGCTTGACGCTCTTCACTGTGCTCTTGCAGGAACTTTGTGAAGCAGGTTGTCAGGAGAGAGTGACCAATATTATCCAGTGAGCTTCCTGACTAAATAGGATCTGAAGTTAGGGTACCTTGCCAACTGTGGTTTGGGAAATTCCAGGATATTTGGGGTAAAGCCTGGGGAGGGTGGGGTTTAGGGAAGGGTCCTCAGTGGGGTATAATAACATAGAATCTGATTTTCAAAACAGCCATTTTCTCCAGGGGGGATGTTGTAGTTCTGGGAGATTGCTAGGCCACACCTGCAGGTTGGCAGTCCTAGTTCTGGGCTATCATGGAGGAAAATGAGGAGTAAAGCCTTGAGGTGCACTACTTGACCCTCCAGGTCATAGATGTCAGCTGTTCTATTTTAAAAAAAAAATCCAAGTCCATGCATATAGAAAATTACCACAAGAAAGGGTCTTTGCTATCTGGGCTGGTTTTATAAATGCAAGGAATTAATATATGAGACTGTTCTAAAATACAATTCTTCACCTACAGTGGGAAGTAGTGAAGTCTCTTTGACCATTTCCTCAGAAGTGGGTGACATTTCCCACACTGACATTTCTAAAACCGTGCATGATGTGAAATTTTCCACGGTAGATTTTTCCTCATCAGGCGCAAACATGAAGTTTTCTCCATCTTACCCCACATTTTTGGAACACGCTTAAACTGGGGGTTCCAAAAATGCAGGGTAAGAAGGAGAAAACTTTGGGTTTGCACCTGCTGAGGAAAAATCTACTGCAGAAAATGTGATATAATGCACGGTTTTAAACATGTCAATGCGAGGAATTTCACTACTGCAGAAATGGTCTTTTACCACCTCAGCATTATACCACTTTATTGCCCTGCATGTGTGAGCCAGAATTTATCTGTAACATCTGGGTTAAGAAGCAGCTTCATTCACCATGCCCAAAAATTTGCTGTGATTTTATAAAATAGACTAGTAGGGTGTAGATGGCTGAACCAGGATCTGGGCACCTCGGGTTTGAATCTCCACTGTGCCATGGAAGCTTTCTGGGTAAACGCTGGGCAAGTCAACCACTCTCAACTTAACCTACCTCATACAGTTGTTGTGGGAATAAGATGGAGAAAGATATTGTAAGCCACTGAGAGTCCCCATGGGGGGGGGGGGGAGTTGGATATAAATGAGGCAAATAAATTGACATGAGAAATACACACACCACAAAAATTACATCATATACACCCTTCAACATTCCCACTGTGCTGGAGGGGTTGTGGTGAAATTGGTTCGTATAGGCACTGTTGGTGGGACTGTGCGCATGTCAAGGCTTTTTGGTGACTGATAGTTAATCACATCTATAACATGACTACTTTCCAACTACCACTTGACGCAGAATCCTTATTGTTGGGTACATGGCAGTTTAGCTCTTCACCACCGCATCATAAGGAACTGATTCTCCTTTTATGCGCAGCTGCCAGACTTTTAATTGCAAAATCCTGGAAAAATAATATCCACTTTACACTATCAGCCTGGCTACATAAAGTATGTTATTTCTGTCTGATGGACAAACTTACTAATTGTCTTCTTTCTAAGGCTACAGAAGCGTTTGATTTGAAATGTACTTCAATCTGGTTCCCCTTCCTGGACTACTTATCCACTAAACCTAAGTATTCTTCAATTTTGGATTCTATAAATCTGCTGTATTGATGCATTTCATGGGACGTTTCATGTTAATGAAGTTCTTAGTCAAACTGAACACACCAAGGTTGCCTCTTTGCCTCAGTATTACTGGCTGGGAAAAAGCCATCAACAAGTCCTGGATTTGCAGCCAGCTTGGTGACAACACTGTGTGAAAAGCAGTCTAATTGCCATCAAAAGTGAGGAAAGCTGGTCCTCCTGTCTGCAATTGTTGAGGATGATCTGAGACATCCCAGCATGGCTACTGCACCCAATCACAGGAACCATGCTGGCAGCTTGACTTCTTCCTTTTGGACATTCCTGGTACATTCTGGCTGAATCTTGACTGTCCTGGAAAGCTGCAGAAGGAGCAGATGAGATGGGAGGAGCAGACTGAAAGCACACTTTTCCAGCCATGTGACTACCTCCATTCCAGGGGGACTTGTAGCTCCATATCCACACTTCAAGAGGACCAGCATCCTGATGTGTAGCCCATGTTGCTTTATAGGGCAAAGACAACGTAGTTCTGTTCTGAGGATTCTAGACGTCTGTTACAGTGAATGCTGTTAAAAAGTATTGTTTTAAGAATTGAAAAAGCGTTGTAAACATAACAATGGATACAACTGCCATTAGTGCCATTTAAAAGGACCTGGTGGCTTAAGAAATTGCCCACCCTTCTAACAGCAGAGGTCTGGGAGGTAGAAGAACTTAATGTCTGCCATTGGTATCAGAGAAGTCAAGCCAATAAATGCAATTTTCTTTCCTTAAAAAAAATTCTTAGTCAAACTGTTTTTTGTTAGTATCATGTCTACATTTATGTAAGTTTTATCACATGTCCCAGTCAAGCTATATTTCTGATGTTATATGTACTCACTTGTATCAAATAAATATTAAAAGGTGTTTTTTTTAAAGAAAGAAAGAAATACGCCAAGTGTTTCTCACAGGGGAAAATATTTTGTAGAGTAGCAGATCTACCCCCAACCTGGCAAATTAGTTGAGTTTCAGTTTCCTTTTAATAATCTTTGGGTTCTGATAGTTGTGGCCTAAATGTGTTAGTTGTGGCCTAAATGTGTTAGATTATGCTATCACTTAGCCAAGTTTGTGGAGCTGGAAGTTGAAAAAATGGAACTCTGTGAGTATTAAACCATTTCACTGCTTTCGTAGCACAGCTTGAACCACTTGGCAAATAAAATTTATTCTTCTCTGGTGGTACAAGACAAACTTAGCCTCCACCCAAGAGTACCCTAATTTGCCCTGACATTCTTTCTTCCCAGTTTTTCCTTAGTGATCAGCACTCTGTGAATGGAGACTGCACACTGAGATGAATGGAAGCACACAGAGTTCAGAACACTGCAGCTTTAACACTAACCTCTCTTAAAGAGACATGAAATGCATTATTTGATGTGGTAAGATTACAGGCAGTGAAGAAGGGAATGGTGGGACATGAATTATATAAGCCATTCCTTTTTACCTGGCCAGATTTCCATCATCAGCTAAAAAAAATTGTCTTCTTTGTTAACATTTTTTAAAACACAAAATTTATCATAACTCAGCTGGTCTTGCAGGCTCCAAGTCCAAGTCCAGGTCACAAAGGAAGGAACAGGTCAACAGAATGTTCACAGCGTAGTCCAAACAGTCCGAGGTCAGTTGTTATAATCAGAGAGAGGGCCCAAGAGCAGAGTCAGGCTGGTCCAAGAGTCACAGGAGTAGAGCAGAGTCAGGAGTAGTGGTCGCAGGATTCACTGTGAGGTGACATGTTGCTTCCACAAGTTGGCAACAGCTCACACCCAGCTTTACATAGCTTTTCCCTAATTAGTCTTATCTGCAGCTGGCAAGTTAGCAGGGCTCCTATAATGACACATGTTGTAGCTGTCAATGAGCCATTAATCTTTTACTCTGTTTGCATTCTTGCAGTTGCCTTCTGATCTTAGCCCTTCTTCTTTCTATGCGTGGGGGGGATCTGGGGGAGTCGTGGGTGCCTCCAGAGTTACTCGCTCCCTGACTTCAGCTGGCTCAGTATTATCTGACTGAAATTCCTGAGTGTCCTCTACTCTGAAGTCATCTTTTGCCACACTGGAACCAGGCTCAACTTCTGAGGAGTCCTTACTCACACAGGGCTCCAGTTGCCAGTCAGACTGGTCAGGCTACAAGTTAGACTGATCCTCACTCAGGCTGGGCTCAGGCAGCAAGTCAGAGTCTGGCTTCACCTCAGGCTGAGGCTGGTCCATGACAAAATTGTTGTGAAAACACATTACTTTGGGGGCTAAGCAGTAGGTGGGGAAAAATAATTTTCTCCTTCTTTTGTCTTCTTTTTTTCCCCCAGCGAACAGCCCAACTTTCTCAATGTCATTTTCGTCACAGAGCTCTAGATAAGAACAGATGCTTTTTAAAGCAAAGAATGTGCAACTTATTGTGTCATCCCCCCCACATTTTACTTCCTGTAAAATAAAATTTAGGATGTTTGTTGAATCCCAATTCTTTTCAGGCAATATATTTAAAGCCACCTTAATGATGTTCATTCTCATTTAAATGGAGTCCAGAAAGGATAGAAGGTGACAAATGCAAACCTGTGTCAAATGGGTCTGGGATGCGTGAATTCCCTCAAAATGTTCATCATTAATAACTGCCTCCAGCATTTAACAGTGCCCTTGAGTCTGATGAGCCATTGTGGCCAAGAAGCTTAATTTAGCTTCATTTTGTCTTCTTGGAAACATTCCCATTGAATTTAATTCACTGAAAAATCACTCTGTTTTTCCCCTCCTCATCCACACAAAATATAGATTTAAATCCTTTCATGGTTTCTCCCCCACCCCCTTTAAAATTTAACTTGGCTGAGGTGAAAAATATTCTGAAGTATTTCTCACCTCAGCCCGATCCTTTGAGACTTTTATTTATTTGATTCCCCACCACCACCACTGTCCAGGTGATGTAGCTCAGTGACGGACTGCCTGCTTTGCCTGCAGAAAGTCCCAGGGTCACTCTCCTCCAGTTTAAAGGCTCAGGTAGCAGGTGATGTGAAAGGCCTCTACCTGGAACCTGGAGACTCACTGGCCTTCAGTGGGACCCAGGATACGACTCCTCATAAGGCAGCTTTGCATATAAAAACACAGAATAAAATTTGGTTACACAAGTTTTTAATAAGTGACTGACCTGAATGGCCCAAGGTTATATATTGCATATCTTAAAACATCTTCATCATGTTACATGTTAATTTGCTGTTCAGCCCGTCTATAAGTTTGAACCTTACCTTCCACTGCAATGTATTTGAAAAAAGGGTGCATGCACATGAAAGCTCATAGCTTGAATAAAGCTTTGTTGGTCTTAAAGGTGCCACTGGACTCTAAATTTGTTCTACTGCTGCTTCAGACCAACATGGCTGACCACCTGGATCTATCTGAATGGCCCAAGCTAGCCTGATCTTCTCAGCTCTTGGAAGCAGGCAGGGACAGTCATGGTTAGTACTTTGGAAGGGAGCCCACCAAGAAAGTCCACAGACCCGGGCAATGGCAAACCACCTCTGTTATCTCTTGCCCTGAAAACCCTACAGGGTTGCCATAAGTCGGCTTTGACTTGATGGGGGTGATCCTGATTCTCACACCCTCAGTACAGCAGAACCATAGACAGCTGCTGCTTCACTTCTGTGATTTCACAGGGAGGGGAAAGTTTCACATATTATCCTGTGCCACATATTATTTCATACTTCATGGGGCAATCACATTTGACATGGCTACACTGGTGCTTCGTTCAGTAAATAAGCCGTACCTTGAAAGAATAACAAGAGTCTCTTCCTGCAGGGGGCGCTCCGCTTCCCCCTTCTCTCTTGTACTTTACTGACACATGTACCTGGCTCCAGAATGAAAGCTAACAGCAAGAAAGTGCTTCAGGCAAGTTGTCCCCTTTGTGTTCTGTTCTATTTTCACCGCCTCGTTATCCAATTATATAGTGCTTGTTATTTTTTAATGCTTTTTCCTCTCTCAGTTTTTACACTTTGCTTCACCTCTAACAAAGGTGGGACAAAGCCCAGCCCATGCACAGTTCAGCTTTAAATAAGGAGGAGGTAGCTTTGTGACTGAGAAAAGGCTGACCCATCAGCAATCTGTATAGCCAGCTTTTTCCCCCCTAACCCAGAAAATATCACACACCCCAACTGACCCTGCAGCAAACTGGTCTGTGTCACAGATGCAGTGAATTCACATCCACAGCAGGCTCACTGCTGAAGATTAATACTTCACATGTTTAGCACAGGAAGCACTGCAGCAAATGCAGTTGCCATGTAAAGTGTGAAAGGGGCCTCCGTGACGGAGCTATAGCCAATCCTGGCTCCTTCCGAAGTATGTCTATATGAAACTCATGTTTAGGGGTGTGCGGTCGGGTATTGCCGACCCTAAAAGTGATCCGATTTACCCAGCATCAGATCAAGTAGGCTATAATCTGAGGTAGTCAAAGACAGCCCAGAGCAATATGATGAAAGAACTGGTAGGAATTTAATGGAGCCTGCCTGCTTTGCCTCCCATTCCCTGGGAAGCTGTATTTCTCTCAACCAATCTTAGCCTCGGGACCAGTCAGGAGAGATGCCTTGGCCAATCACACAGTGTTTCTTAGAGAGGAGGGAAATTTTAAATGGCAAGTGTAACCATTGCTCATGGCCTCAGTGTGGCCACCAGACAGTGGTCAGGCCCCTTGAGGATCCTCCTCCTCAGGCTCACCAGTCTCCAGATGCCAGTCCTGCCACCGACCTTGGTGTCCATTCATTACCCAACTCAACCAAAATTAAATGACTAGATTATTCCAACTATCTATAGTTACTTGGATATCACTAATGCTGTGATATTGTTCAAACTAAATTCCTCTCTCTAACCAATGATAAAGTATTGTTCTGCTCAGTTTTTAATGACATTTGTTTAACTTGTAGTAATCATTACAGGTCTTCTTGTTGTTGTTGTTTTTTAATAAATTTATTTTTGAAAGTTTTTACACAGTTATCCATTTCCATATAGTTGACTTTTACATATTACTGGAGCCCTTCACCATTACTCAACCATACATATAATTTGGACCAGATCGTCATTGGATCTATCCTAGAACTTGTATTCAAAAGAAAACCTAACTTACAGAGTTCTGCCCACTCCAACAGTCTAGTAATCAATATTTCTTTCCCCGGTAATGATGTCGCTTTCCACGCTTTAGCCCGTGAAATCCTAGCTGCCGTTAAGATATATACAAGTAATTTTTGATCATTTCTCAGCAATCCCTCCGGAAATATATTTAACAAGCAAATTTCGGGTAATAATGGTATATATAATCCCAACACCTCTTTAATCAATGTGTTCACCATTAACCAATACCCCTTCATTTTTTTACAATTCCACCACATGTGATAATACGTTCCAACTTCAATACCGCACAGCCAGCATTTGTTTGAGACATTCTTATAACATTTGTGGAGCCTCTCAGGGGACCAATGCCATCGGTAAAATACCTTATAAATATTTTCTTTATAATTTACCGCCCCTAAAAATTTAATTGTTCTCCAGATTTTTGCCCATTGGTCAATTTGAATATTATATCCGAAATCTTCCATCCATTTTATCATGTTAGTCTTTACTGTTTCTTCTTGCATTTCATATGTTAAGATGATCTTATAATTGTTTTTAAGTTTGTTATTACTCATCCAGTTTACCTCTAATTGGTTTGGAGTCAACTCGAAGCCAACTTTTCTATCCAAATTATATCTAGAAATTAATTGATTACCCTCCCACCAAGACAAATGTGACTCCGTTTCTTTCGCGATTTGTTCGATATTCTTTAGCTCACCCTTTTTATCCAATATTTTATCATAGGTTAACATGTTTTTTGGGTTTACAAGTGTTGGTTTTGCAAACGCCTCCAGTGGTGAAACCCATCTAGGTATTTTCTTATAGAATTTCTCTTTTATCGCTATCCAATTTCTCAAAAGAGCAGCTCTTAGTGTATGCGTACTAAAGTTAGTATGGATCTGATGTTTATTGTACCATATGTACGCATGCCAGCCCATATAGAGATCATGTCCCTCTAAAGCCAAGATCCTATTATTATTCAAAAGCAACCATTCTCTCACCCAGAGTAAAGCAGCCGCTTTCCCGTAAAGCTCCCAGTTTGGCAGGGCAATCCCTCCTTCCTCCTTCCGATCTTGTAGAATCTTCCATTTTACCCTTGGTTTTTTAGGGAACCAAATGAATTTTCTCATGGCTTCATTGATTTTTTTATAAAATATTGCATTTTCTTTTAATAATGGAATTGTTTGAGCCAAAAACAGGAATCTTGGGAGGATATTCATTTTTATCGCGGCAACTCTACCTAACCAGGAGAGTTTTAGATTTTTCCAAGTTTCAAGGTCTTTTTTGATTTTTTTTTTTAACAGGGTATCATAGTTGTCTTCTATCAATGAGCTGGTTTTATTTGTACATACTACCCCGAGATATTTCGCTTTTTTAACAATCTCAATTCCAAATTTATTCTGGACTTTCAATTGTTCCTGAGGGGGACAATTTTTTGACAACATCTTTGTTTTCTTTAGATTTATTTTTAAACCCGAGACTTTCCCGTATTCTGTGATTACCTCGAGTAGTCTATTTAAGGAGTTTTCTGGTTCTTCCATGATAAACATTATGTCAACTGCATAAGCGCGTATCTTGTATTCTTGCCCTTTAATCCTGAGGCCTTTGATATTTTTATCCTCTCTGACTTGTTCACAAAGTGTTTCCAGTGCGAATATGAATAATAGTGGGGATAAGGGACATCCTTGTCTTGATCCTTTCTCGATCTTAATCTCTTTTGTTATATCAGAGTTTATTCATAGTCTAGCTGTTTGTTTCGTGTAGATTGCTTTAATCATGGTTTCAAATTTATCTCCTACATTATATTCTGATAACTTAGTTTTAAGAAAGTCCCAAGAAAGGTTGTCAAACGCTTTTTCTGCATCCATAAACATTATCATGGCGGGTTTTTCCGGGTGTGCCTCATAAAATTCCAGAACATTAATTAGTGTCCTCCAATTCTCTCGTAGGTGTCTATTTGGCAAGAAGCCCACTTGGTCATTACTAATAATCTGGGTTAGTACTCTTTTAAGTCTTTCTGCAAGGATGTTAGCGTAGATTTTGTAGTCCGCATTTAAAAGTGATATCGGCCTATAGTTACTAATGTTATCCAAATTATCTTTTCCTTTCGGAATTAATGCGACTAAAGCCTCATTCCAGGAATCTGGGGCAGAGCCTATATTACCTATCTCTTTCACCAGATCTTTAAATACTAGAGATACCTGCCCCTCAAAAATCCTATAAAATTCACCTGGAATACCATCTGGACCTGGTGTCTTATTGGGTTTCTGTCTTTTAATGGCTTCAACCACCTCACATATTGATATAGGATCATTTAATTGTCTTCTTTGTTCTTCTGACAGTTTAGTTATTTTTGTTCTTTCTCTAAGGTAGTTTCTACTCCTATTCTCTTCTTTATTTTCTTGTTTATACAGACTGGTAAAATATTCTTCCGTTATTTTTTTTAAATCTTTTAACAGATATTTATTTTCTCCTTTATTATCTTTTAGGGAGATAATATATTTCCTCCCCTCTTCCTTTTTTAATTTATATGCCAACCATCTAGATGGTTTGTTGGCGTTTTCAAAAAAAAATAACTTATTATATTCTACGTTTTTCGCTATTTCTTTATTTAGTAATAGGTTTAGCTCATGTTGTTTATATTGAATCCGTCACAACGCCTCTTGTTCCCCTTGCCTCTTTAATCTGTTCTTTTCTTCTATTTTTATTTGTTCGACCAACCTTTTATATTCCCTGTTTTCTTGCTTTTTCTTCCAGATAGTAAAACTAATCATTTTACCCCTTATATAAGCTTTAAAGGTATCCCATACTATTTTAAGAGAAATATGAGGTTGGATATTAATTTTAAAGAATTCCTTTATCTCCCTTTTTAGTGGTTCCACAAAACTTTGATCTTTTAAAATATACCTATTCATGGTCCATCTGGAGGCCTTCCTTATCTCCCTAAGAGTTAACAAGATTGGATTATGGTCAGCGAATGTTGGGGGGCAAATCTCAAAATCCAACATTTCCATTATTATGGGTCTAGATGTCCATGCCATGTCTATTCTTGACCAGGATTTGTGTCTGCCTGAAAAGAAAGTATATGCCCTTTTATCTTTATATTTAGTTCTCCAGGCATCCAAAAGGTCCTGCTCTTCCGCCAATTGAAAAAATATTTCAGGGAGTTTTTGACCTTTATTATTATTATTATTCGTTTTTTTAGAATTAACCTGGGTCTTCCTATCTATTGTTCTATCCACCACAGCATTAAAATCCCCAATCACACAAATTCTATCGTATTTTTTTTCCCTTAGTACTTCGGCTAGTTCTTTGTAGAATTGGCTTTGGTTGGCATTGGGGGCATAAATATTTACTATGATGTATTCCTTCCCATTTCTGGTTACGTTGACAGCTACCATTCTACCATCTTTAGAAGCAAACACAAGCCGCAGATTTAGAGATTCTTTAACATAAGTTACTACCCCTCTCTTTTTTTGTATCTCATCCGCCGCAACAAAAGCTAATCCTAACTTTTTACATTTCAAATATTTTATATGTTCCTTTTTAATGTGAGTCTCCTGAATGCATATTATTTCAGCTTTTATTTTAAGTAATTGGTGGAATGTACGTTTTCTTTTTTGTGGGACATTGAGGCCATTAATGTTTACAGAAAGTACCTTAAATTCTTTAAGGCTCGGCTCCATTCTCTTTTTTTGAGTCCTTCTGGCGTAGCTGGTTTCTTGTTTGTATTTGTGGTGAGGTTGGCAATTCCCCTCTCGATGCTTTTTTTCTTCCCTTCGTTCTGTTTTTCTTCCCTTCTTCCTTATCCTCCTTACTTGCCTCTTCTTCTTTCTCTGATTGTGAAGATTCCTCTTCTCTCTCTTCCCTTTCGTCCTGTAGTCCGAAGTCTGTTCCAAAAGATTCCACAAAGTTGTCAAGTTTGAAAATGGAGTTCAATTTATGTCTCCTTCCTCTATGGTCAAAAGAGAGGCCTTCTGGGACAAGCCATCTGTATTCTGTGTTGTGGTCTCGCAGCGCTCTTGCCAATCGCTGATATTCTCTTCTCTTTTCTCTTACGCGCCACGGAACCTCCTTCAAAAACCTAATTTCTTCACCTTGAAATTTGACTTGTTTCTCATACGACGCTCTCATAATCTTGTCTCTTACTTCCCTTCTGTGAAATTTTATATGGACTTCTCTGGGGGTGTTGTATTTTCTAGTGTGCGCTGTTCCTCTTCTGTACACTCCATCCATTTCCATCAACAGCTCTTGTTTGGTGTTAGTCTTAAATTGATCAGCCATTAATTCCGCCATTTCCTCTTTGAGATTAGATCCTATCTTCTCAGGAATATTTTGGCACCTGATAATCTGCGCTGCCTTCTCCATTTCTAATATGATGATTGAATCCTCGAGTCTTTCATTCTTAGCCTTCCACTCCTGAAAGTCTAAGTCCATTTCCCGGATTCTGGCATGCGTTTGCCTTCCCTTTGTAGCCAGTGTTTGAATCTCTGTCTGTAATTCTGTCTTGTTCAGTGCCACTTGTGTTTTGACTTCTTCCACTTCCGCCTTGAGCTGCGTGTTCATCTCGTCCATTTTATTGTAGAAGATTTCAAATTCTTTCTTAATCATAACGGGTATCCTTTCCTCTACCTTCTCCATTAACACCGGAAGTGTATTCTCCATGACTGCTTTGATGGCTGCTGAGACTGAGTCGTCGATCATGGTCTTTATGTCCTTTGTTGACAATCCTGGGTTGCTTGCTCCCGTAGTTGGCTTCATCTGTCCAATTGACGTTGTCTGAGACGGAGAAGGAACTGAGCCTTTCCTGGTTGCCCCTGGGATCCCACTAGCCATTATCGATTTTATTTCTATTAGCTACTAGTTACTCAGTTAATTTAACCAATGGGAGTTACTTAATTTAACTAATTAATTTAATTTAAATAGTTGATTTTGATTGTTTTAAAGTTTGGTATGTATTGTTTTTATCTAACCCTTAATTAATTGACTTCAAATTTATTTCAGACTAATCAATTTAATTCAATTCAATTCAAATCAGTTCAAATTGATCAGTGGGTCAAGTATCAGGCCTTAAATGAATTCACCTAATCAAATTTTTACAGTTCCCCTTATCCTCTTGTCCCTATATTAATGCTATATGCAACTGGTTAATCAAACACCCCTAATTAATTTTATTGAAATTTATTTAGTAACCTCCAAACCCCCTCCCTTTTAGTAGATCCCCTGATAGACTCACCCAGCTAGCAGTTATGACAAAGCTGTATACCAGTTATAACAGGATTAATTAATTAACAGCTATCTTGTTAAATAAGAAACTGAAATTCAATCACTGGTTTCCTTACAGGTCACACAACAATAAACACAAAGAGAAAGAAGAGACAACAAGTTAAACAGTATATCAGTTAATTAATTGCTCTTAACTTATATGCGTTTCTTTTCTGTTTAAGCACTACTGTGTTGGCAGCACTCCCCCTATAAACTCAATCCACCTTGTGTATTGCTCCTCACGTTTAGACCAATGTCATTGTTCCAATCTCCGTCGCTCCGGTACTTTTTAGTGGGCTCCTGTCAGTTTCTTCCCCCACCACTCTCTCCACGCAAACGCCGACGCTTTCCTGTCTCCGACGCCGCCTCCACCCGCCGTTCTGTTGAAGCTTCGCCGAAAACGCAGGCCGCTCCTCCAGGTCTCCGAGCCGCCGTTCTCCGTCTTCCGCGCCTGCACACTTCGCACCCCCGCAGCTCCACCCGACGCCAAGCCTCCTCGCGAGCAACGATCCCTCCTAGGCCTCCGAATAGCTCCGTGGCTCCCCGAAACCGGCAGCTGGGCCTCCGATGACACCCCGGGCAAGTTACAAAGATACAAAAAGGATATTGATTAGTGCAGCGTTTTCTTTAGTTTCGTTTTTGAGTCCTCCCCCCCTCCTTTACCTCCCTGGCCATTTAATACTAAGGGGGAAACTCCCAGCGTCTTTGCAACCTTACGCTTTGGGCTAACAAAAATTAAAGAAAGAAATTAAATGAATACTCAACTTCTAAGAGTTCGCTTTGAGGGTCCATAGAACGTTTCGGCTCCTCAAGTTTCCTTCCCCTCTTTTCCCGTCCGACACCGAATCTTGGTCTCAGCGGTACACCGACATGGTCTCTGCTCAGAGCAAGGTATTTTCCGGGGGAGTTTTGCCTCACTTCCCCCCCTCAAATACCCAAAGCTCTCTGCTACCTCCAACCCCACAAGTTAGAGGAAAGGCAAACTGTAAAGCCTAGAAAACCGAGGGTTTTTTGGGGCAAGCGAAGGAGCTCACTCTCCCTGCGTCTCAGGTCTTCTTGTTTTATCTGTTACTCCTCCTGTGGTTCTGCATTTCTTTGCAATATGAAGGAACGTTCGATGCAACAAACAGGTGATGTGTGATGAGTCTATAGACCATCATCCCAGATGGGTCAGAGTCACTTATGTTAACTAGCAAACATATGCTTTTCTCTGATAAGGTCAATTCCTGTTGGCTTTGATCCTGTTCTCTTGGCACAGACTTGCTTGCTTCAGTTGTGAATATTTTAACAGGGATTCAAGAGAATATAACTTTCACTAAGAAGAGCAAGAAAGGAGCTCAATAAAGGTCAATTAAGCACATGGTTTGATCAATATCCATGGCGGTTTGATGGAGTGTTCTTTGGTGACAAAACAGCCCAAGGGTAAAGGGTTTGTATTCCATGTCCAGATCACAGCCCCAGAAACTGCATTTTGTAAAAATAAAAAGACCTTTCTTGGGGGGGGGGGAGAATCATGGAACTAACCGTGACCTTTTGACCCTTTCTGCACTTAGGGCTGCCAAGTCCCCCGGTAGGGCGGGGGAAACACCGATTTTTAAAGCTTTCCCCCGCTTTTTCAAAATTGGCCACCGGGGGAGGCAATGACTGCCAGCAGGGAAACGTCGGAGCCTGCCCTGGCCTCTTAAAAGGGAAATGTCTGCAGAGAGCCTGCCCTGCAGTAAAAAGCCTCAACAGACATTTCCCCTTTAAGAGAGAGCAAGAGAGCCCCACCCAGAGAGGCTCTTTCTGCTGAAGGGCCTGCTTTTGCATGTGGCCTGCTGCTGGAGTAAGCTGCTTGGGGTAAGCTGCTGGGGTCTGCCAGCTCTTTTCCTTCTCTCTCTCTCTCCCCCTCCCCCTTTCTTTCTTTCTTTCTTTTTTCTGTCTGTCTGTCTGTCTGTCTCTCTCTCTCTGTCCCCATCCAGCAGAGGTCTATCAGTGGCTATTATTAGCCACAAGATCTAAATGGAACCCTTTGTCTGGGGCAGTGATGCTCTGCATTCTTGGTGCTTGGGGGGCAACAGTGGGAGGGCTTCTTGAGTCCTGGCCCCACTGCTGGACCTCCTGAGGGCACCTGGTATTTTTGGCCACTGTGTGACACAGAGTGTTGTACTGGATGGGCTGTTGGCCCGATCCACTGTGGCTTCTCTCCTGTTCTTATGATATGAAAATCATATTTAGCACTTGTGTAGCACTTAGTGCTTCATATTCTGCCGAGATGAGGAAGGATTCAGTAGGGCTGTTGCTCAGTGATAGAGCATCTGCTTGACATGCAGGAGGTATCAGCCTCTTCAGCTAAAAAAGGATCAGGTCATAGGTGACATTAAAGATCTCAGCCTGAGACCCTGGAGAGCCACTACCAGTCTGAGTAGTCAATACTGACCTTGATGGACCAATGGCCTGATTCAGTATTAAATAAAATGATTCCATGGCACTGCAGGGTTTTGAGCCAGGCTCTCCCAGATCCCAGCCACACAAACTGACTGCTACATAACACTGACTCTTGTTCAGCGACAAAAAACAGTGGCATAAAAGTCACAGTCTGGGTAATGCTGCTTGCAAGCCTATAAAGCTCAAGGCAGCAGCAGAAGCTCAGTATTAGGAAACTTCATGAGTTCATGTGTCAGCATGTGGAAGCAACATCATAGGATGTGACATCACAAAATGATGTCACTTCCTTTCTCCTGGCTCCACCCCCAAAGTCTCCTGGCTCCACCCCCAAAGTCCTCAGATATTTCCCAAGTTGGACTTGGCAGCCCTGTCTGCACTCTCCTTTTAATCCATGTTCACTGTGGTGTCCTCCAAGCAATTCTGCACTAAAATTGAATTCAACCTTCTTTTCAATCCAGGTTCTTTTCCCCCATTCTGCACTAAAATCGAATTCAACCTCCTTTTTATTCCGTGTTTTCTCCCCATTCTGCATTACATTACCTCCCTTCAGTGGTCAGCCCGGTTTCAGCCTGCTGCTGCCCCAGGTTACTTGGATAATGTTTTGCTGTGGGCTTAAATTGCCTCCACTCGAACACTAAGAAAATCCAGAGTGGCAGGCAATTGTGGAAAGAACCATAGTTCCATTCGGGAGTTAAGACTGCAATCCCCAGATACATCTCCCAGATCCTCATGCTCATTGCATCTTCCCCATACTCTACCTCTTTCATTTATTGTTATCAAGGGATCCCATCACACACTACATATTTAAAATTCTTTATTTAAAAAAGGGAAACCTGGCATACACCTGCATCATCTATTTCTTAGAGAGCTCTGGTTTTTAGCTCCCTGTTGAGTGTGCATTCAGTCACAAAAGGGCTGGCAGCCCTGGGTTGAGAAATACCTGGAGATGGGCGGGTGGAGTCTGGTGATGGTGGGCTTTGGAGAAGGGAGAGACCTCAGCAGGGTATAATGCCACAGAGTCCACCCTCCTAAGCAGCCATTTTCTCCAGGGGAACTGCTCTTGGTTGTCTGGAGATCAAAATTGTAATAGCAAGAGATGTCCAGGCCCCACCTGGAGGTTGGCAACCCTAGTCACGAAACTGATTCTGGCCCTGCATCTTATGGGAAAGATCTTCCTGTGCCAAGGTCTTCATATCTATTCTCTACCTCTGCCATTACATTATCTTTTCTCAGGACTACTTAATTTCTTATTACAGTAGATTCAGGCTGAAGATATTAAGAGTCATTAGTGCTACAAGGCTGGGTATCTTCGCACAGCCTGCCTAATGTACAGTCATTTGAGTCCTGTAAGCCAAATGCTTCCATTATGCATTCCAGAGACAGCACTTCCAAGGCATTGTCTTTTTCTCCCCATGTAAAAGCAGCCACCAGAAATAGCGGCAACTGGTGCATTATGCAGCACGCAGCAAAGGCTAAATATTCCAAAGTGTGCCTCCTTCCTTCCTTCCTTCCTTCCCTCCTTCCTTCCTTCCCACTACAATGTAGGAATCAGGAAATGGGATTTTTCAACAATGACAGAGCCTGAGTAGGAATATAGCTCCCAAGATTGTCATGCTGAACTGCAGAGAGAAAAAGGCAAAAGAGGAGAGAAAGTCGTGTCATCCCTTTGGCTTTAGCCCCGTAGGATAGCCAAGGAACGGTAGCCCTGTCACGAACTGGAGATTAGCTGCTGCCACAGAGGTGAATGGATATTCTAAGTGCGAGAATTCTCCACAGCCTCTCCCAGGGTCTTTGCTTAATTCTGAGCAGTGTTTACTCATGGGGCATATAATTTCCACAAAGCCTTCTTACCAGCTTCGTGCATTAAATTAATACCTTTTCAAAGTGTCACCAGGCTGAGCATTATCTCTGCTGGCAGACAAACTGCTTAATTTTCTATTAGAAATGTGTTTTACTGTAGTAAAGGCTTACTTCATTTTCTTGTCCCAATAATGCGTACTCCGTTTTAGCCCATTTACGTAATTCTTTGGTCACCTTTCCACAATTGTTATTTTTTTTTCACCCAAAGGCACCAAAATGAGCATCACTGATACTCACAGAGCCATCCTATACAGAGTTGCTCCAGTACTTACTCTGGGGATTTCAGTGACCTTAGACCAGAGTAAGTCTGCCCAGGACTGCACCATTAGAGGTGGTATGCACACCATTAGATGCTGAAGCCATAAATAAATCTTTAATGTTCCTCACATCCATTTCAAGCCATGGGAATGTTGTTGTTTTTTTGTTGTCAAGTCACAGCTGGTTTACAGCAACCCCGTAGGGTTTCAAGGCAAGAGACGTTGAGAGGTAATTTTCCATTGCCTGCCTCTGCATAATGACCCTGGTATTCCTTGGAGGTCTCCCATCAAATACTGACCTGGACCAACCCTGCTCAGCTTCTGAGATCTCATGAGACTGGGCTAGCCTGGGCTATCCAGGTCCGGATAAGTCTCGGGATGCACATTTACAAAATAAAAACTACAGGAAATATTTCCAAGTCAAACAGTCACTTCAGAGCTGTCAGTGCCTTCTTCCATGCATGCGAGCCCCTGTATCAGAGGCACACAGGCCCAGCAACACAGGTGATTAATTCCCAGGTTTCTGCTCTGCATGTAGGGAAGCTGTACACGCATGGAAAATCCACATATATACCAGTTCACACATGAAAGAACCACCACATGTATTGAGTGCATTGTGAGGATCACATGTACAGTTGGTGAGCTCCCCTTTCATAACTTCTGAAGAGGTATATTGTGTCAAGCAGGTCATTTGCCATTTTTCTCCTCACCATCTTCTCCTCCTCTATTTGCATAATTTATTTGAGTAATTCTCCTTCACCACATCAGGTAAGAACAAGAAACCTTCTAAAGCCACATATACTGTAGTAGATTACAAGATAATGCAGTAAAAGGAAGATGATGCATGCAATGAACATTGCAAGAGACTATGATCCTATTCCCTATTCTAAAAGCATCCTCCTCCTAATTTACCCAGTAGTTTTAATGCCTTTATAAAAACTACTCTCCGGAACATTCTGCCAAAATGATAAGAGTGTGAGAGACCTCCTGACCACCCCAGACTGGCTGTTCCACAAAATGGGAGCCACCACTGCAAGTTCCCATGAACAGGCAGAGGCCAATCTTACCCTTTTGCAGGGTGGCCCCTTTCGAAGGATTTACTCTGCTGAGAGAAGCTCTCGCAGTGACAGCTGGCCCTGCAGGCATGAAAGCCCAAGGCCATTAAGGACTATGTAGATAGGGATGTGCATTTGATTCCAAATGCACCCCTAAAAATGGCGCATCCGGCCCCCTTTCGGGCAGCCATGGACCGAATCAGATTCTCTGATCTGATTTGGCCCACCGCCGAATTGCCGCCAAACATTTTTTCCCACTATAGAGAACAATGGAGGGGAGGGGCAACCTATTTGGGGACCCGCAGAATTGGACCCCTTGATCCAATCTTCTTGAAACTTGGTGGATATTTGGGGAAGAGGCTCCATCAGCTACCCTGCAAGTTTGGAGCCTCTCCAACAAACCCCCTCCCCTCCAGCCCCTCATATACCCTATGAGTTTTTGCCTTTGACTTCAATGGCCCATAGGGTATAATGGGGCCGAAACTGACATTCGGCTGGACGAATGACTCCCAAATTGGCTTGCATTGCCGAAACTGAGATGTGAAGGGTCATTTGGTGGCCAGAACAGATGCAGCCTGATTCAGCCTGATTTTTTTTTTTTTGCACACCCCTATGTGTAGATAACAACCAGAATCTTGAACTGAATTTGTTAACTGATCAGTCACCAATGGCGTGTCTATACAATGAGTGTCGCACAGCTTTGATTCACACAAGGGAGCAGTGGTTTGGGGGGTTGATGTGAAGTTCAAGGCCACAAAGACAGGTCTATATGCTTTTTGAAGTTGTCGTCACAGGGATGCCATTCCATCCTTAAAATGGAGGATTGGAATTCAGAAGCATGGAGGGAATGCGTGGTCCCAGGCACAGACAGAATATGCAGCAGAAGTGGCTTCAGCTCATTCACGCCGCTCCAGCTGGTGCATTTGCTTGTGCATGGGGATAATAACAGCGTATAATGACCATTTGGCATTAATGACATGCTTCCCCGCTCTGCATTTTTAACTGTTGAAGTCTTCCAAGTATGGCAACTGTGATTATACCATAATCTCAATAAGTCCCTTGATGTTTTCACTCCTGTGGCTCAATTAATGCAGTGACTAGTTGGACTGTATGTAATCTGCCAAGAGGAAAAGTAGAAATCCTGTCCAGGAGCCTAGCCTCCTGACTAAAAACACACACAATATTAGCTCAGCCTAAAATTTACCGAGGCTGCTATCCTATCAATAGTTAGGTTGTTTGATCCCTAGAGGATTTAAGCAAGCTGCCTGCAGAGTGTACCCTCCAGCATGTACAGGGTTAACATATTCATTGATTTACAAAAAGAAGGGGGGAAATGTTTCTTTCCTGCAGTGAGTTAATTGGCATTGCAAAGAAAAATCCACGACTGTAGCCATTGGCAAAACTTCAGCTATTCAGCCCGGCTGGCTGCTAAAAGCAGTCACCTTGTGAAGAAGGGCACAGTGCTGAAGGAAGGGGTGAGCGTAGACCTTCCAGAGTCAAGAAACAGAAAGCAGTGTGTGTGTGTGTGTGTGTGTGTGACGATTTTTATTTTGAAAAACTGAGCATTTATTCAGGTTTTAACAATGATTTGATTTTAGCGTAGAAGTTTGTTCAACTGCTAAAGATGTAATCTCTTTTATTGTTAATAGATTATTGCTAACTCTAGGAAACTTTTTGTTTATACTTTTAAAGAAAGAATCTGTCCCAAAATACTGTAATATTGATGTTTTATTGTCTGCTTCTCTGTTTGAAATATGTACTATATCTAATAATACATCCGATTTTACTTGTTGTATGTAACAACTCATAATATTTTATAAACTTGATGGATCTATATTTCCCCCTACCCCTTCTTCCCTTTTGTATCCCTTTTTTGGGAAACATTTTTAAAAAATAAAAAAGAAGAGAAACTGAGCATTCTGCCCCAAAGCAATCAGCTGGGAAGCATGCCTGACAGGCTGTCCATTTCTTGAATTACTAAAATCAAGTCTGTAAAAGAAGATGGAGTCATAAATTTCTGCAACAGCTTGAGCCCGTGAAAGGGGAGTGCTGTGCATGTTCCTTGTATCATATCTTAAAGGCAATGGAATGCAAAACTTTTAACAGTCATGATCAGTGAAGCCAAAGTTTATTTGGATTTCTGCTTTTTATATTATTATATGGCTGTCTGTGTTTTGAATGTTATCTATCTCTGTAATCAGTGGCAATGGCATATTGAGTCTTATTTAAACAAAACGTTATCAAATAATACAAATAAATGAAAACCAGCTTGAAGAGCAGAATTCCAAACCTGCCTTGTCATGAGTCTTTCCCAGCAGAAGTTGCCTAATGGCCATCTCCTTCAGAACTACTTCCTCTCTTGAGCAGGCATCTACAATTACCCACTCTTCTCTGGCTATATGTAAATGGCCCCCAAAAACACAAGGATAGAAAGGAAACGTTGTAGGCTAGAGCTCTCCAAGTACCTTACACAAATCTTGCTTTGTAATAATTGAAATTCATGTAAGCAAAAGCCTTCGATAGATGTCCATGAATATTGCTGGAATATTATATTCTTAGGGAGGAAATGTATGATAGTGGGAGCCCAATGGGATCAAAGATGGGTTGCCACCAACTCCCTGTTAAGTGAGGTGGGGGATTTCCACTAGAAGTAGTAGATTGTGAGGGAAAGTGCTTGATCCTTTTCCCATCTCCCAACTCCCCCCCACACACACACACACACACCAAGACATTAATTCTCCCAGTGGGGCTCATTTCCAGTTCTGGAACTCAGCAAGAAGGGCTGAGAGAACCTGATGGTGGAAGAATTTACCCTCTCTCCCATCTATAGTTTTTCACTTACTCTTTTTTCCACCAGCTGCAGCTTTATGGGTATTCAGGGGCAATCTGCATCCGAAGACACAAGCTGAATACATTCATGTGCAGTTATGGTCCAAGGCCTTCTCAGCTACTTCATGATATTATAAGAGTTTCAGTTACAGTAACTACAGTTGGCTTACTTGCTTTGTTTTGCTTTTTTCAGTGTAGAATCTCCTTTTTTAGAAATAAATCCTATCTTGATAAATTTTACGGACTGTTCAATGTACTCAAAAATGCCACATTGACATTAGTAGGATGTACTGCAAAATACACATGCTTTGCAATTGCAGCCCTAAGCAACTGGTAGTTTCAACCAAAGCAGAGTTACAACCTTCAAAGTACAGTGAAGTCATATTTTACATACTACTTCTGGGTCATCATCAGATGTGATTGTATTTGTCAAATCAGATGCATTTATCCACCTTTAAACAGTTGCTGTATATACCTCTGCCATATAAAATACTAATAAAGGATAATGTATGTAGATTAATATTGCACAGATTTCCTTTGAAGATATCAAGGACAGTATCTGTCAGCACTTTTTTTTGTAAGCAATGAGTAAAGAGCTGTTTTCCATAGATGCATATAGAATTCAAAATTTGTATGTGGAGCACTCCACAGGATTAAGTGAGTTGAAAATAAGCGACCAGCTTAACAGCAGTACCCAAACATAAGCTGGTTGGTTGGTTGGTTGGGTATATATCCTGCCCTATCCCAAAATGGGCTCTGGGCAGCTTACAACAGAATTTGATAACAATAAATGTAATAAGCAGATTAAAAATTAAAAACATTCAAGCAATCATATAATGGACCGTAAACAGGATGGCAAAACCAGGCAAAAAAAAATATTTTAGGGCAGTCCATGTAAAACTTCCTGCAGGATTATCAGACTGATAATACTCAAAAGAGTACTATGGGCAATTATGTGGGCAGGGAAAGCCAAGATGGACTGAAATGCCCACCGCCTCAGCCGAAGGCCTGGCAGAACAGCACCATCTTACAGGCCCTGCAGAACTGTAGCAAGTCCCCCAGGGCCCTGATCTCACATGGGAGTGCATTGCTCCAGGCCTAGGCCAGGGCAGAAAAATTCATGTGAATCTGTGATTCTTTCACTGGAGCAGTGAGTTGTCAAATATATTGAATCTAATCCAACAAGAGTAATCCATTCATAGAAGCAGGGTTCCACAAACAATTCCCCTTCTGGTCTGGGTTTGCAGATGTAGGTGTTTCACATATGGTTCTAGCTACTGGATTCCACATCCAGATCCCAAGCTATGTATACAGTTCCTCTCACTAATGCTGAGGCTCCATGATGAGCAGAAATGTGTTAATGGGTTTGACAAGTATGGTCCCTTGTTTGGTCATCTGTGTGATGATGAGGCTGAGCCCAGGTTTCTGTTTCAACCATTTGTGCTGTTGTCAGCACAACATTTGTATGGTGGGAGCACAGAGAGAAAGAGAGATTGCTGTGTATTACAAGCCTACTATTGTTAGGAGGACTTTGGTCTGAGCCCATTGTAAAAACAAACTATCAGACCATGCATTCTTCTCGAAGAATATGTGTTCAAAACACATGTTTCTCCTTAACTAGGCCCTTAGATATCTGGAGCAACTGCTTCTTAGAACAAAGAGCAGGAAGGTGGAATGAATTAGACCATATAGATTAATAGACCTTGTTCAAAGGTCATGGGCCTTTCTAGGCCCTCCAGAGACAGAAAAATAATAGGAATGCACAAATGTGTACATTTTTAGTTCAATGTTCTTTTATTTTTAAGGACCTCTGCTTTGTCCTCTTCTGAATTCTTTCCCAAAATTACAGGCTGGCTCAGCTGTCTGCATTAGTACTATGCTGTTTTTATGCTAGTAATATTTTTAATATTTTTTAATCAAGTAAAATTTTAAAAAGTGTTTATTTTTCCACTTGCTCGAGTTGTGATTGGACTGGCATTATGCTCTATTTTTTTGTTGCCCCCTCCATGACAGATTAGAATAAGGAATGTTTGCTTCTCATTTGTAAATCAATAAGAGTTTTTCAGGATCCTTCCAATCCTCAATACCCAGGGTGAATGTTTGCATGCAGTTCTTCTCTTTTTCTTTTGTAAAACCCACAAAGATCTTAAATTGACCAACACAACCTGATTAAACTGATCAAGAGTCTATTTTAACCTTCCTTCACACACACTGACATATACTTTATCCCTCCATTTTGCTGGAAGGATTCGATTTGTTCAAGGTCCTAATGCTTAACAGAAACAGATAACATTACTGCCCATTGTCAGCCAACAATCATGAGCCATTAATCTAAATAATACACAGTCAGCCAACATCTGCAGCAATACTATCATAAAAGGAAAGAAACTGAGACAGTGAATGATTATTTATAAGAGAAAAAGAAAATAGATTTACAATAAAAATATGCTGAGACTTCAAAAAGCAAGAAACAAATTGAGTTGTACTTTCCCTTGTACCATGATACATAAGAAATCATTTGTAACACCGTAGTTCGAGATGAGCAGATGAACCTATGAAGTTTCTTTTCATCCAAGGAAATGACTGATGACTGTACAGCCCATTCTAGAACTTCTGAATACCAGTAAGAAAGTGAGGAAGGCAATAACATGAATTTGAAAAGCATATTAAATTATAGTTCAGCTGTGCATGCCATAGACATAGAAGAAATTCATACATTTTGGGAAACAATTACACATGCACTGGGTGTAAGGATTTATACTAAAGAGAAACAACATCTGTAGATGCTTTAAAACAGAAGGTCTGGGCAGGACACTATGATGAATGCAACATCTAGTCTATATTAGACAACTGAGCTATATAAGTCTTCATGTGTTCTGCTATAAACAGACCCCTAAGAGAACATTCAAGGTGACACCAGTGTTACTGCAAATATTAGTACCTCTAATTAGTAAAGCACAAATCCAGAAGTATTACTCCTATAGATGGGCCTTGTGTATACATGGGTCATATTTTTGCAGAAGGGCCATGTGTTCAGAAAAGCTTTAATGCAAGTTGGTCCTCTCCTCAGCTAGTTTCCTGCTGGCACCATAGTCAATAAAAAAGGATTTAAAGGCTATTATTTCATCAAAGCTTCCTGAGCTGTATATCCCCGTTCCTACATGCAGCCAGCAGCAGCGTAACATTCTCAAAATAATAATAATTTTGCTGAAACACAGAACACTATTTACCTTGGTAACGGAAAGAGCACTATTGCTGAAAAGCTAACAAGTGCATTTGCAGAGACGCCAAGCCAAACAAACCACGTCTGTATGCCAGCTAGTCCCTGGGCCCACCTATTTAACAGAGCATTCATTTGAGTCATTATTTAAGAAACATGCTTTTAAAATATTTGCTCATTGAGAGAAAGCAACGATAGTGTTGTTGGAAATCATGTCAACACTCAAGGGGCCAGAATATTTTTGTTTCCCGTGATTTTTGTTCAATTATTTATTGTGGGAAGGGTTTTATGACCGAAAATGTGGTTTTTAGAAAATGACTAGAGTTTGGTTGTTTTTCTTGCGCGCGCCCCTCCTCAAACCCTTCTACATAACTATGTTCACTTTAATACTGATATCTATAAAGTATTGGCGGATGCAGAAGGCTGCCTCCCTTTCTTCTCTGTATGGAAGACCAGTATTCCTACATGAAGATGAACTAAGACTTGTTCACCTGATAAAAAGTTTCTCTAGCAGTTTTCTGAACAAGAAAATAATAGTGAGCCTATTGTAAACTCACCAGGAGGAGAGCAGAGGTGAACCACAGTTACCTAGTATGTGGACAATACACCATTACCATCTCCCTGTAGCTAGGTTTTCTTTTTAAACTGTCGTCATCATTAACCAGGCTTTGTGGTTTACAGGGATGTGTTTATATAGACTAATAACCGACACAGGAATACATACAAAAAAATCTGTGAGCCAAACCTTGGGGTCCTCCATCAGTTCCTTAGTTTGTATTAGGGTGAAATGCAGGATACAAATTTGCAAATTAATATGGAGTATAAAAATAAAATAAATACACAGGGGACAAACCTTACAGTGTACTTCCATGCACTGGGTGTAAGAATGAAAGAGAAACAACATCTGTAGATGCTTTAAAACAGAAGGTCTGGGCAGGACACTATGATTCACCTTGACTTAAGCCCAAGTAAGTGTGTATATGACTGCAACCTTTGTTATCTCTCTCTCTAGTTATCCTAATTTATATGCATCTTTGCTAGGATTCAGACTAGACATTTGCACAGGCATAAGGATTTCTGCCACCTCCCCCACCCTGCCATGGCAGCTCAAATGCTTCCTGAAATTCTTAGAGGAGCAGAGACCAGTGTTTCCTTTAAGCTAAGTTAGTGTGCACCAGCTCAGTTTTTTAGCCTCCAGCTCTCACATTGTTGCCTTAGTTCAAAAAGGATGGCTCCAGAGCAAACTAATTTATGCAGTAGCCAAATTGCTCACTCACAGCTTTAATGCCAGCAGCTCACAAAGTAGAATTTGTGCTCACAAGACTCCACAGCTTAGAGGGAGCAAGGGCAGGGACCCCCAGAAACAAGATGGGGGATATTTCCAGATGTTCCGGGGGGGGGGGGTAGCAGGAACATTGATTAAGGCTGCCAACCTTCAGATCTCCCAGAATTACAACTGGTCTCCAGACTACAGAGACTGGTTCCCCTGGAGAAAATGGCTGCTTGGGGGGGCATTATACCCCAATGAGGTCCCTCTTTTCCACCCACAAGTCCCAGGAATTTTCCACCCCAGATTTGACAACCCTAAAAATTGTGCTCTGTGGTCAGAAATCCTTGCATGAGTAGAAACACTGGTCTGGATCCAACCCCATGGCTCCCATCGGAAAACACCATCGAGGCTGTCAGAAAATGAATGTGTTCAGCCTGAAGGTTAGTCACAGTATCACTGATATCACCAGAACTTCCTTTACAGCTTGGCATGCTGAAATCTAAGATTACTACCTTACTTCTTCCAAGACTGGAGAAGACTTTTTCAGGAATCCTTCCCATCAGGCTGTCCTTTCCACACACAATTAGAGGGATCAGGTAAATTTTCTTGAATTTGAGTTCAGACAGGTGACAAAGGGTAGAGCTTGTGTGGGTGGCTGTATTTTTTGTATTTGTGTGAGTGTGCATGTGTGTGTGCAACTGGAAGTCATGCCAACCTCTGGTGACTGACTGTGTGTGTACCTGGAAGTCATGGCAACCTCTCATGCCTCACCCCTACTGGGTGCCTAGAGGATATTCAGCGAGGTAGCTGAATAAAGCCTGCCCCCACCTCCTGACTGCTGGTATTTCAAAGAGGTCTCCCATCCAAGTACTTGCCAGAATCAACCCTGCTTAGCTGCTGAGATCTGACAAGATTGGGCTTGCCTGGGCTATCCAGGTCAAAGCAGAATTTGTGGTTTTGATAGCTATACAGAAAATATTTTAGACAGCAATGTTTTCTTCTCTTTGTCAATGCCATGGTACAATACACAACAACATGTTCTAGTAGGCTTATTGTACTCTTTTTTGACATATGAGGGTGCCTTTTAAGAAGTCAGACCACTGACTTATCCAAGTCAATATTACCTACCCTGGCTACTCACCTCTTCCAGGGCTTTGAGAACCCATTAGTCTAAAGCAAACTAGGCAATGATCAGTTATGACAGGGGGAAGAGGAGGGGAATACAACAAAAGAGCTGGAAGCCCCATCTCATACATATAATATTTGTTTAATACATTTATTTAGTCACTTGCTTAATTTATACCCCACCTTCCTCCCCAATGAGAACCCAAGGTGGCTAAGATTGTTCTTCTGTCCTCCATTTTAACCTCATAACAACTCTGTGAGGTAGGTGAGGCTGAGAGTTTGTGAACGGCCCCAGATCACCCAGTTAGCTTCCATGGAAGAGTTAGGATTCAAACCTGGGTCTCACAGATCCTTGGCTAACATTCTAACCACTAACCAACACTGTCTCTCATCCTCAACATTCTTTTTTGCTTCCCTCAAAAAAATTTATTTGATTTATACCCCACCCGCTCCACCGAAGCAGGATCAGGGCAGCTTACAAAGATAACATAAAGAGCAGTTATGACATAGATTAAACAATCTAAAAACAATTCAAAACATAATTCAAAACCTAAAGTGCTAACTCTTTTTGTCAGAGGAGAAACTTCCACAATCACCTAGACATTTCACAAAATTTGTGGCAAAGCTAACCAAATCCCATTAAATATAAGGGACCCCTGCCTGGTTCAGCTACCCTAAAATGTCCTCTGGTCACCATGCACCCCCTATGTCAACACAATTCTATCTGAGAACAAAATAGCCTTGTCATGAGTTGTTGGTTCTGATTATCTAAACACTTAAGGCAATGCTATACAAAAATTGGTTTGTTTTTTTTAAAGGTGATCCCATTTCCATCTATTCAGGCAGTACTATTATTGGATTGAATGACATCATTGATACGATCCAAGGCTTATTCATATCTCATCACCTGCCAGCAGTGTTCTTCTCCTGTTTGCAGGGCACAATCTGTGAAGTGAATGAGCAAAGAAAACTGGCAAGGAAGAAAGCTGGTTCCTTTAAGAACATATTTGAAGCCCATGTTGGATGAGGCTAGTGGCCCATCCAGTCCAACACTCAGTCACACAGTGGCCAAAAACACCAGGTGCCCTCAGGAGGTCCAGCAGTGGGGCCAGGACACTAGAAGCCCTCCCACTGTTGCTCCCCCTCAAGCACCAAGAATACAGAGCATCACTTGTCCCAGACTGAGAGCTCCTATCTATACCTTGTGGCTAATAGCCACTGATGGACCTCTGCTCCATATGTTTATCTAATTCCCTCTTGAAGCCGTCCATGCTTGTAGCCACTGCTTTGAAATGTGGTGTTGAAGGAGAGGTTTGTAGACCACTAAAAAGACACATAGTGGGTTCTGGATCAAATCAAGCCTGAACACTCTCTAGAATCTAAAATGGATAAACTGAAGATATCACCCTTGGGTCACATTATGAGAAGACAAGAGTCACTGAAAAAGACAATAATGCTGGGGGAAGTTGGAGACAGCAAGAAGAAGAAGAAGAAGAAGAAGAGATTAGATTTATACCCTGCCCTTCACTCACTTGTAGTCTCAGAGCGGCTTACAAACTCCTTTCCCTTCCCCTCCCCACAACAGACACCCTGTGAGGTAGGTGGGGCTGAGAGAGCTTTTTCCCAAGCTGTCCTTGAGGGAACAGCTGGTACAGAACTATGGCTTGCCCAAGGTCATCCAGCCAGGTGCAAGTGGAGGAGTGGGGAATCAAACCCGGTTCTCCCAGATTAGAGTCCGTGCACTTAACCACTACACCAAACTGAGGAAGAGGAAGACCCAATAGAGGTCCTCTTTTGGGAAGACCCAATAGAGGTCTTCCCAAAAGAGGAAGACCCAATAGGAGATGGATTGACTCAATATTTTTATTTATTTTATTTATTTTATTTGTTCAATTTGTATCCCACCCTCAGGCTCAGGGCGGCTTACAGGATATATGTATTAACCACAAAATATGTTAAAACATAGAAAATTGAATTAAAAGCATAGCATATAAAATTTAGGGAACAAAGGAAGCCATGGCCCTTGGTTGGCAAGACCTAATCAAAGCTGTTAATGATAGGATGTTTGGGAGGTCATTAATTCATAGCGTCACCATAAGTCAACAGTGACTTGACAGCACTGAACACACACACACAGGCTGAGGACAGACTGGCAATCTGGAGCGAGATGAATGCGGAGGAAACTGCTGCAGGGGAAAAACTCCCTGGGGCTGGCCGTTCACACCGGCCGGTATATTGCGCAACGGTGCCGATACGGAGCGTTCAGACTGATGCGGAGTGGCCCCACGTGCGCAAACTGGCAAAACGCCGCGCTCACACTGCCGCCTCCTTCTGGTTCACACTGCCTGGAAGCGGGAGGCAAGTGGGAGGCAAGCGGTTTCTCCCGGTGTCCTGTTAAAGCAGATGGAAAGCGAATGGGAGACGGGTAAGTGCGAAACGGAGCCGACGGACAGGTGCGCATGTCTGAACGCACTCCCTTCTTCCACTTCCAACGCGGGGCTGTCCCGCTTTACATTGCCAGTCTGTCCTCAGCCACACTATGTACAAGAAGAATCAATGTAGAAAAAAATGTTGCATTTGCAGTTGGTGAACATTTCCCTCTCAACTGGCTTGAAAGTACAAAACCCCTGTTTTGGGTTCCTTGTTAATTCCCTTTCATTTTCTACAACCGTGACAGGTTTGTGGCCAAATCCACACCACAGGGGCATCAGAAGAGTCATTACTGTGCTGTTTCTGCAACGAGGGGTCTGTGCTTTGTGAAGTCTGTGTTAATGCTGGCTTTTTCATCATCCCTCATTATTTTGTTTGTTCTCCTGTGAGCTGAGGACAAGGGCATGTGTTTATTATTGTGGGAACAGCATGTCTGCCAAATTCATGGAAGGCATTATTTGAACTATAGTTTAGCATGCACAATTACATTATAACTGATGGGGCGGGTTGCTTGTTACGATGGCAGTGAAGGCAAAGAGACAGTGAGAGCATCTCTCCATTCATGGTGGTGTGTTGTTCTTGATCTGGCCAAAATTAGGCCTCCTAACTGTTAAAACAGCAAATTTATCTGAAATAAAACTATGGGAGGAATTCATGGAATTCAGCAACCAAAATCCAAGAAGATGCTGCAACCTAGGAAAGAAAATACAAGGAGGTCCACATGCATTGTGTTTGGAGACTGGATTGTTTTCATCCATCCTTGCAACTGGTGGTAGTACCTGGAAGTTACAACTCTGTCGAGAAGCTGATAGGAAGGAATTTGTCATATGCACCAAGGGCCCATAAGGAGCACTGAATGAATACGGTGTTTCGATACGCGAGAGGCAGATTTGCAATCTGCAGAGGGAAATGTGCAGACTGCACACAACAAATGCTTTTTTTTTGCAATAAAAATCAGCCACGTGATACACCCATTAATCAAGGACAGCTTTTAGATATGGACAAATAAGCATATTCAACCTTACACTATAACTAATGACTTCAGTAAAAGGAACATGGGCTCATTCCCCCCCCCCCCCCGCTAATCTAATCACCCAACACAAGAGCAGACTTTATGACACCATATTTCAGAGCTTGAGCATTGGTAAAGCCCAAGATCTGGCACAAACATAAACACAGACTATAAATTAGAAACAAATAGGGCACTGTGCAGTTCAAGATCCCAGGCTCTTTTTTAAATTTACTGGCTGTTTGTGGAGATTTTGAGACTAATGGCGGTATAAAATATTCCAGCCAACTAGTAAAGCAAAGGTTTGGAGTGATTGAGAAGTATAGATCCGATGCTCCTGATTAATGATGGGTAAATTATGGTTAATGCATGCAGTAAATGTCATGGGTAGTAATTCACCCAGCAGCCTCTGGAGGACCAAAAAGGCTTTTGCTCATTTCAAAGCTGAGCAAGGAACAATGGCCAACAGCAACCAGGAAAGTGTCAAACTTTGTGCTACATTTTAAGATGAAGCCTGCTGGAGCCAGAATGCATTTCAGTATGCACTGAAATGTCAATAGCTGTCCCTGGAAAAGGCCTGTTGCTGCATTCAAATAGCGTAGGCTACAGTCCTGCATAAAGGTAAAGGTTTCTCTTGCTTGAAAGCCAGTTGAATCCGACTCTAGGGGGCAGTGCTCATCTCCGTTTCCAAGCTGAAGAGCCAGCGCTGTCTGAAGACTTCTCTGTGGCCATGTGGCCGACATGACTTGACGCCAAAGCACACGGAACACTGTTACCTTCTCACTGCAGTGGTACCTATTTATCTATTTGCAATTTCTTGCTTCTTGATGTAGTGGTTAGGAGCACGTCTTCTAATCTGGGAGAACCGGGTTTGATTCCCCACTTCTCCGCATGCAGCTGCTGGTGTGACCTTGGGTGAGTCATAAGTTATTTCAGAGCTGTTCTCTCACAAGCAGCCCTTGAAAGGACTCTCTCAGCCCCACCTACCTCCCAGGGTGTCAGTTGTGGGGAGGGGAAGGGAAAGGAGATTGTAAGCCTCTCTGAGACTCCTTCAGGCGGGGTATAAATCCAATCTCTTCTTCTTCTAAGTTGGTAGGAGCTGGGACCAGGGATGGGAGCTCACTCTGTCACGTAGCTCTAGGGTCTCGAACTGCTGAGCTACCAACCTTCTGGTCTTAACCTGTGAGCCACTGCATCCCTTACAGTCCTGCATATGCTTTCCTAAATCATAAAACCATAGAGTTGGAAGGGACCTCCAGGGTCATCTAGTCCAACCCCCTGCACAATGCAGGAAATTCACAAATACTTTACCCCCACACCCCAATGTAGCCCCCGTTCCATGCCCAGAAGATGCCAAAGAAACCTCCAGGATCCCTGGCCAAACTGGTCTGGAGAAAAATTGCTTCCTGACCCCAAAGTGATGATCAGCATTTCCCTGGGCTTGTAAGAAAGGGCCATGAGAACTAAGCACTGAGGCCACCCAATGATGCCAATGTAGGCCTGATGCCAGTGGGATCTGAGTAGTCTGTGCCTATGATAGCATCCATGGCACCCCTTCACCAATGATAATAACACTGTAATTTTCAGTCTGAAATTCTCATCACGTTTGTGTTTATGACTCTCATCAGGCATGCCTTCATTGCTTGCTGAACAATTCAGGGCATGGGAAAATGCATCACTTTTCCCCTGGTGCTTGTCCGACTAGAAAGGCAATACCTACAGATCCAGTCGCCCTTACTTCCACCCACTTAGTAAAGGCTGGAGATGGCTTTTTTCATGGTTTCAGGTCTTCTAGGACTGCTTCCGTGTTTCATTCACCTCCACACTGCAACCTTTTTTTTTTTTTTTTGGTAGTGCTGAAGTATATTTTTCCCCACAATCAGCTGCAAACAGAATGAGAATGTTGGTTTCATGCAGCATTTGATAGACTTATGTATTCTCCATAAAATCTGGGAATGCCCACAGCAAGATCCTACATGAGAAAAGTCAATAGTATTGGACAGTCTGGTGCTATTCGTGTTTTAAAAATAGCCACAAATCAGATCTGGGAAAGATGGGGTGAGAAAAGGGAAAACACTGTATGTAATACTGTGAGCTGTCAATGACATCTTCTTGATTTTCCACTCAAAGTAAGTGAGATGGCAGGTCCAGACTAAATGGCTAATGTCAAATTGACCTGGGTTGCGGCTTTTAAAATGAACATTACTGTAGCTGACAATGAGAAGAAATGATGTTTAGGAGATATGTTCTTTTCCTGGAAATAAATGTCATATGAGAACAGGCTATTAAACTATGTGACCTTTGGCATGGGTCCTCTCCTCTCTACTCCACTAATCTGAATGCTTCATTTTGTGACTTCATGCGGGACTCTGATCGATTTCCCTCAGGCGCTGCCCCGGCATCGTTCCTCCGTTTGCCCCAATTGTGTGCTTGAATTTCCTGCTATTTGCCATGGGGTGCATTTTGACCCACAGCTCTGCCCAATCTTCCCCTCGGCTTCAGTGATCCTCAAAAAACAGGATCACTGAAACTGCAGGGAAGATCGGGCAGAGCCGCGGGTCAAAATGTGCCCCGCGGCAAATAGTGGGAAATTCAAGCACACAATCGGGGCAAACGGAGGAATGACGCCAAGGCAGCGCCTGTGGGAAATCGGTCTGTGTGGCCAAGAATCTAGTGTAGGATCAAGAAAAACTGAGACTACCGCCAAAAATAGTGTTTAAATGAGGGAGATAAAGATGTTATAAATATAAAGTTTACTTCTTCTGTTTTCAGTACCTGCTGGCCTAGTATTTAGAAGCTAAGAACTGTTAGAGTATGTTACTGTTAGAGTATGTTGCAAAATAAGTCACTAAAAGTTTACAATTTACCCTCCCAAATATATATTTGGGCCTCCAAGCTTCCTTTTTGCCTACAGATTATTTTAAAACACATTTGAAACAGGACAGTTTAGAGACATTCATTATAGATTCAGAGCAATATTATACTAAATCCTTGTGTGTATCATCTTAATGTGACAGTATTAAGATTTTTTTTAAAGACTGCAGCTGTAAGCTTTGCAAAGATAACTTAAACTGCGGATTTGGAATGGGTTTGCAATTTTGCAAATTCATTGTTCGTTTCTTGACATCTTTTTAGAAGATGCAACTTTGCATGAAAACTAAATGTTCAGATTAAATGGGGAGAAGGTGACAATAATTTGTTTCAGTGCCCTTGTTAAATGTCATGCAGTGCTCAAGGCTAGATATTTTTAAATTGCTCGGCCCTGATAGCATCTAACAATAAGTACAGAACACTCCCATTTGCAGTCGGGGAGGAAGGTGTTCTCGTGTCTAGCCCAGTGGCTGTGTAATATACAAGAGTCACTTCTAAATACTGGTCGAATCCTGGTTTATCTTGTGAGCAAAAATTCTACTTGGTGAGCTACTGGCATTAAAGTTGTGAATGAGCGATTTGGCTGCTGCATAAATTAGTTTGCTCTGCAGCTATCCTTCCTGAGCTAAGACAAAAATGCATGAACTGTGAGCTAGCTCATACTAACTCAGCTTAGAGGGAACACTGCTCCTGACCATAGTTGGGCTGCTGCATTCTGGACCAGGTACAGTTTTTGGGTTGCCTTCAAGGGCAGCCCAACAAAGATTATGTTACAGTAATCCAACCAGATAGACTGAGTCTAATAAAGGAGACAGTTGGCAAACCAGATGCAACTGACAGAAGGTGGTCTTCTTGGCCACTTTGCCCAACCTGCTTTTCAAACAGCAAGAGTAGATCCATAAGCAACCCCCCAAGCTGTTAACCTGCTCTGTGAAGTATTTATTTATTTAAAACATTTCTACGCCACTTTCCCACCCAATTCAGGATCCTCGAGGCAGCAAACATTAAAATAGTAAAACATTTCAACTTCCTGGAGGAAAAAAAAGTGGTGTCCCTTTCACAGAGGTGTAATGTTGTTTTCTCGGGTTATGTTATTTACCTTCACACCACAAAACAATTCAGTTGTCCATTTCATCAGATTAAGCCTCTCTTAAAGAAACAGGACATTTTTCTCCAGGCCTTTTGGCAATCTTACTCATGAAGCTGAATGCAGCCTGTAGTAAAAGAGGCCTCACGGTCCCTTCTGTACTACCCAAGGATGTGGAATTGACCTAGCTGGCTCAGAGAATCGAGGACCCAAGTTATTCAACTCTCATGAGAAGCTCATCTCTCAAAACTCCAGCAGAAGTAGGGGGAGGGTTGCCAGGTCCACACAGCAAGCAGTGGGGGGCTTAACTTTGCCAGGGGACCCTCACCAGTGAAATAATGACATCACCAGTAATGTCACTTCCCATGTGCAAAGAAGTTACATCAGCGCAGTGCTGGGGGATGCCAGGGGCACTGGTATTTGGGCAAGATTCTATAGTTTAACCATAGATCTTTGCTCAAATGCCAGAGTGTCCCCAGCACCACACTGATATTACTGCTGGGCCCACAGGGTACAACTTCATTGCACTGGGGTGCTGCTGACACCGCCCCCTTCTGGATTCTCACCATTTTTTCTTCTGCCAGGGAGCTGAGCGGGGGGGGGGGGGGAGCACTCACTGGTGACAGGGGTACCCCTCCCATTACCTGCCATCATCAGGGCTTGACAAGCCTAAGTAAAGGGTCTCCATTTGTCACAAGCGTGCCCAGTAATGATTTCTCTTTTTCAGATACTTCCTTTTTCTTGCAAGTCAGGAATATGAAAAAGTGTTAATTAAACAAAATCTACTTGTAACTCCTGAACTCTTTCAGTGTGTGCGTCTGCTGCACCCCTTTATGGCGCTATTCCCTCACTCTCTATCGTCCCCTGTTCGCTCATTCTCTATCTTTATTCCCCCCCTACTTTCTTGACTCTCTAAGTTCCACATACATTGATACAATTCCCCCCATCATTAATTACCATCATTTCCCTTCTCCAAATTATGCTGACTGTATGGGATGAGGAGCAGATAGGAGGTATTCCATGACCCTTATACTGAGGGGCAGGCTGAGACGGAGCCCCAATGACTAGCAGAGTATGTGAACTGGTGCACTTCACCAGATATAGAGGGTTTTTACAACCCAAAGGGAAAACATGCCATCTCTTTGTTGTGTTGATTTCTCTTGATCGGAAAGACTATATTCTGGTGAGTTTGAGGCCTAGGACCTGGCACCCAGATTGGCTAATGCCCTATGAGCCCACATGGGAGGGGGAGCTGAAAGGGGAGCTGCCCCTTTGTGTGAGAAAGGAAGGTTGATTGGGAGCACTGAGCCTTTATAGCATCACACAGGAGTCTAGCCTGTCTTAGTAAATAAATTCAAGTCCACTTTTCTGTTTCTACTCAGGTAAGAGAATTCTTGTCTTTTTTGATCTAATTTAGCTGCATGATATATCATTTCCCAGTCTGTCCTGGGGACAATCAATTAGACATGTCTTGGAAGTTTCCTGGTAAAACCAGGGGTCATTTTGTAGAAAAAGAGGTGCAGGAGCTCATTAGCATAACTCATTAGCATAACTTATTTGCATATGCTACACCACCTGACATCACCGGAAGTATGTTAGAAAGCAAGAAAGAAAGAAGGACAGACAGACAGACAGACAGACAGAAAGAAAGAAAGAAAGGGGATAGCTACTAATCCAAGCTTCAGAAATACCACTATTCTGGGAAGATAGCTTCAGTGGTGGCTGAAGCCTTCAGAAGGCTGGTTGGAGGAACAAGAACCTTTCCAGGGGACGGGGTCATTGTGCTGCAGCCATGGCACAAGCAGGCATTCCCCCACCGGGGGGGGGGGGGGCTGGCACCAACTCCCGGAGCTGAGCTCCTGCTCGAAATGACCCCTGGGTAAAACTAAGATTACCAGATGTAAGGGATCCCAGTTCAGATTTGGACTGTAGCATCCAGTGAAAGAGGGATTAAACCTCCCCCACTATGTCATTTTCCCAACCTGAAATGGCCCTGGGGAGTTGCTAGTCACCTAACTGGCTGGCTTGTCAGAGTGTGTTTAGCCCCCAGTGGGACAAGCAGCAACTCTACATCTGCTTGTCAGTCCTTGGTATGGATCCAGGAAGAATACATCATGCACTTAGGCCCTGAGAGTTAAAGAAAATTGGGCCATTTGGCTGGGAGAAATGCTGGAGGAGGGAAGAGCATTTTTAAAAAATTTTCTTCAGCATGATGGTCCTGATTGTGCCCCCTACAATAGCTGCATTTTGTATCTCAGTAATATCTCAAGACATCCAAACACAGATCCAAATATCAAGTAGAATTTCGCTTTGTTTCTCTCTCCTAACCTTCTCTTACACAAAAGCAGCATTGTAACATGACAAATTCTGCTATATTGTTGTTGTTGTAGTAGTTGTTGTTGTTGTTAATGAATTGTCATAGTCAGACATTTGACTGGTAGATGGTATTCTGCAATTCGAGATCTAGCTAAGTTCTTGGGAATTGCTGATGTGTCTTCACAGGATTCTTGCTGTTCTAAGCAAGACTGTCTTCTGGAGATGAGCTGGTGTCATTTGTTCAATGTCCAGAATGGCCAGGTGTTTCTTGAGACTTCTAGGCACTGCTCCAAGGGCTCCAATGACAACTGGCACGATGGTCCCCTTCTTCTCCCAGAGGTGCTCTAACTCTATTTGTAGGTCTTGGCATTTCAATATCTTCTCCTGTCCTTTCTTTTCTATTCTGCTGTCTCCTGGGATTGCAATGTCAATTATCCAGACCGTATTTCTCATTGTTTCTATGACTGTGATATAGAAAGTGTTATGTTCTAGATGTTTATTTGTGTGTAATCGTAAGTCCCAATGAATCTTTGTTTCATCATTCTCAATGATCTAGTAGTCTTGTCTGGTTTGCACTACCATAAATTGTTTCCATGTGTGTAGTGTAGCCAGGATATCCTGTCTGGCAGCCTGAAGTTCTAACTCTTTAGTGTTATCCAGGGTGCACCATGAGGAGGCGAGCTAGATTTGCACCCCAATTTGGTTATGTATTTTATATTATGATATGCTTCCTGTGTGTAACTCTGCCATACGATAAATAATAAATAAATCCCATTAATTTCTGGATGATGGTAAGCCATACTTCTTGCGAAGATTCCCGTGCAACATAGCTGCAACTCTGTCGTGATGTTCTTTATAGCAAGTTTGAGCCATTTTACTGCAGGCATTGACCATGTGGTCAAATGTTGGTCTTGCAAAGTCGACATTTGCTGTTATCATGGATTTTCTGGATCTTGGCTTTCATACTATTTGTTTCAAGCACCTGCTCTTGTGCAGCTAGAATAAGTCCTTCCATTTCTTTCTTCAAGTGACCAGTCTAGGTATTTTCACTATCAACTTTGTTCTCTATGTCTTTCAAATGGGTCATTTCGTAGAAAAAGAGGTGCAGGAGCTCATTAGCATAACTTATTAGCATAACTTATTTGCATATGCCACACCACCTGACATCACCAGAAGCATGTCAGAAGGCAAGAAAGAAAGAAGAGAGAGAGAGAGGAAGAGCAGGCAGAGAGGGGACAGCTACTAATTCAAGCCTCAGAAATACCACTATTCTGGGAGGATAGCGTCAGTGGTGACTGAAGCCTTCAGAAGGCTGGTTGGAGGAACAAGAACCTTTCCAGGGGACGGGGTCATTTTGCTGCAGCCATGGCACAAGCAGACATTCCCCTGCGGGGTGGTGGTGGCTGGCACCAACTCCCAGAGCTGAGCTCCCCCGAGCTCCTGCTTGAAATGACCCCTGCTTTCAAATATTGCCCATGCAAGTGCTTTTGCTTCCAGTTGTCAAAGTGAATTGACTGCAATCCTGTTGTAATCTTCTTTGGTTTCTGTAACCTTAAATAAGTCTGCCTTGTAGACTTCAGATAGAAGCTTCTCTTTGCTTATTTATTTATTATTAAGCAAATTAAACATTATTTCACATGTATGAAATATAGGAACATTGAATCTAGCCACCTTAATTCCTCCATAAGTGTAACCTCACCAAACCTCACTGAACATCAGACAGGTTTCTTTGCTGTTCCCTCTCACATTTAAAATTGCTGATCACACACCTGCTTCCATCTCCCGCACTGAAGTGGGCTCACTCGTGCAATTCTCCTGGTTTCCTAGCAAGTTTTCCTACACCTGGAAAATCAAGTACTTTCCTGGTATTTGTGCTTTGAATCCACGATTTCACCTATCTGGACAGCCGTCTCTCACAATGATCACAATTAGGTCATCTGAACATCCTTCTCATTATGGTTTTTTCCCCCAAGCTTCTGTCATTGTGCGCATGAGCAATCCTGCGCTGAATAAATTCAATGTATAAATGTTCAAGCGCACATATAGACTCCAGTGCTCAGTTGTATGGAGCCAGTTAATTTTGTTTGCTGTTGTGGGAAGGAACTGCAAGAACAGGGGAGTATGGTGAATCCCAGTGGGAGTGGTGATTTGGCCATGCGCACGCACAAAGCAAATTTTAAAAAAAAGAAAACAAGCCATGCTACCCAAGTGGTGGTGTGGCTATTTGGATGGTGCCCAGAGCCTTGTCCCACAATGCAGGCAGTTCAGGGAAGAATGCGTGGTCATCCCAATCCGAACGAAAATAATCTCGATCAAATCTATAGTGGAAACAAATTGGGATAAGGTTGCCATGTGATCTCAGCCTGACATCAATTGCCAAGAAAAAAAGTTTTACTTTTAGTGATTCTGCACTGGAGGCACATTCCATAATTGTGCAGCAGCAATGAGGAATGCTTCTGTCTGTGAACACATAGCAAGAAAATCATGCTTGGCTGATTCCTTAGATCATGATAAGATGTGAATGTCTTGGTGGTCTCCCCTAACTTTATCAAAGAGTTATCAGACAAATGTTATCAGGATCTGTCCCATGGCCTGAATGACAACCTGCTAGTGATAAGGCAAAGCTTCTTTGTGCACACAAAGGAGCTGGCAATTGCTTCAATGGCCCATTCTGCATCTAGCATCCACTCTGTTGTTTTATTAAACCCATAATGGAACAGAAAAAGATGCGGCTAAAAACCACATGCAATTACCCCGGGCCAACGCCATACTGGCTGCAGAGTCACCCCTGAATGGCCATAAAACAGCCATAAATCTATGCAGACAGTACCTGTTAGCCTGACTGCTCTTTTATGTTATTGATATTTGGGGAATATTAGCTCTTAATGATTAGTAGTAGGCATTAGGGATCTTGCCCCAAGTTTATTCAGAGGCTGGGCTTCTCCAGAGCTTCCAATGAAATTGACACAAGACAATGAATTGACACAAGACTATATTAAGGTTAAATGAAGTTGTTTACTTATCAATTAATAAATGCAATCATCAATATAATGGCTACACATTCACTATAAGCAGTTATACAGAACTAGAAAATAATAGACAGAATACAGGGACGTTTGCATGAGCAGAAATAACGATGTCTGATAAGGGCAATGCGTTACCTATGCGGAAGGCTGATGATGTCTTGCTGGAGGAAGAGGTGGAGAGAAAACCTAAGAAAATAAGGACCGTAGATTCTGGACCAGCAGAAAGCCACATGGCAGATCCAAGTGGTGCACCCAAGGACCCGGAAAGAGGGGGGGTAAGCTAGACAGAGGGCAAAAAGAACTGAACTGTGACCCTTGGGGAGCTGTATATATTGGAGGGTGTTCCCGGGAGGTTGGCAAGGTGAGAGACCTGGCCAGGAACGCCCACAAGTGATCCATTCTATATTTCTAACCAATGGGAGCTAGGTGGGATTGGTCAATATTCGAATCTACCAGATGGTCAGGACTGGTTGTTATCTCCTGCTGCTCCTTGGCGCCATCCCACGGGATCAAAGAGGGCTCCATCCTGGGAATCAGTCCCTCCAGAAGCATCCTGCTGTCTTCGCACCTTGGTGCCAAGTCCCTTGATGTGGAAAGTAGAGGGGAAGTAGCAGGGGAGGGGGTCCCAAGTTGTGAGCGTGCATGGAGTGCATGTCTGTATGGAGTCAGTGTGTGTCAATTTCCCTTTAGCCAGAGAAAGTAACCTAAGTCTTTGTGTGTGAACCTCTGAGCTTTGTGACGTTGCCAGTCCTGGAGGCGGCAACCGCAGAAAATGGTGCTTAGAATCGATGTTGAGAGCATCCGTGTCCATTTTCCCTCTGATCACCCTGTGTAGTTGTATAGTTCACATTGCCAGCAAAGCATAGTCCATTCAGAATCCACACAGGCACTGGCTTACATACCATATAACTGAGAGAGCAAAGGAAGTGAAACTGGCATGCAGTGTAGAGGCTACCATAAAATCTGACAATCAAAGAAAGTGAAAGTGGCATGCAATGTAGAGGGGAATTTCTGTTCCAGCGGGGGTTTAGTAAAACAGCAGAGCAAGTGCTAGATGCACAATGGCCATTTGTCTCTCCTACAAACCAGCATGAGAGTCACATTGACAAAAAGGCACTGACCTGCTTAAACTGAGCACATTATCTCTGTGCAACATCTAAAATGTTACATCTGTTCTGAAAATATTAATGCAAAGATCATCCCAGGAAAGAAGTAAATGACTGTCTGTGGTACCTCCTTTTCATTATCTGTCATATATAAGCACAATGTTCTTTTGCTGAGTGCTCAGCCAATACAAAACTCCACTTCAAAGTAACAACTAAAAATATGATGTTGGGCTCATTAAAAATCAATTAATTGATCCCTCCGGTTGTAATTGGATTTCTGAAAAATGCCCTACAAATTAACTTCTTAATAACCAAACAGCCAATGTGACAATACATGTTATTTCCACATTTCTAGAGAAATCTCATGTCTTCTGACAATGAATATTTATCATATTAGAAACTTATTAACTCTTAATATGGTACAAAATTGAACATCAGACAAATAGAGCAAAAGATGTAGCACTGAAAATAAAAAGAAATTGTATGGCAGTTTCATACAGTAAGTATGTAATAATATAAAATATGTAACCAAGTCGATACAACAGTTATGAGACTGATTTGGCAGTCCCCCTAAATACTAATATCTAGATTTTCAGTTCACTCAGTTGCAGCTGGGGAGAGTTCAAAGAGCTCCATCACATCTCCCTGGAAAGCACAACACTTACATTCCTGTGACAGATGGAAAACAGTTTGGCAGGCTGCACCACAATCGTATTTGGGTCCTGGTATTTTGTTCCATTTTAACAACAGGTCTACAGTTTGTATTCTATTAGCCATCTTCCATACTTTACATGGCAAGTCACATCCTACAGGCCTTTCGTTGGTGTTTATCAGGTTATGGATATCAGGTAGAACTGATTGCATCTATGTTCGCAAGCGTTCATTCCCTAGATCGAAATTTTGTGGTTGCAGGATTGGTGCAGGTCTTATTGCTGGGTGTTGGGATCTTAGTCTGGATAGATCTGTTAAATGATATACAAAAATATAAGCTTATTGATTCTATTACACTCTGCAAGCGGAGATTTTTAAGAGACACTGCTTGATTTGGCTGAGATAAAAGCATTAAAAAGATAGGGAACAGATATTAAAGGTATGAAAAGGCTGAGCCTTAGATCTTTCTCTAAAGATCCAGTACTTACATTATGTAAATGTAAAGGTTTCCCTTGTTCGAAAGCCAGTCGAATTTGACTCTATGGGTGCTATTCATCTCCATTTCCAAGCTGAAGAGCCAGCGCTGTCTGAAGACATTTCCGTGGTCATGTGGCCGACATGACTGAACGCCGAGGTGCACGGAATGCTGTTACCTTCCCACCAATATGGTACCTATTTATCTACTTGCAATTTCTTGCTTTCAAACTGCTAGGTTGGCAGGAGCTGGTACCAGAGACAGGAGCTCACTCCGTCACACAGCACTGGGGTCTCAAACTGCCGAACTACCAATCTTCCAGTCTGCAGTTCAGCGTCTTAACCACTGAGCCACCGTGGCCCCTTACTTATGTTATGTATCTTAACATAATGTTTAGCTGTAGAAAGAAGGGATGGCAGCAGGATTTAACTTCCTGGGCTCAGGTGCTATATTTTTGTTTCAAAGTAGACTCCAACACAAATTCCCACTTTCTTTGCATGGGAATGAAAAATTGTCTGTCCATTCCCCCTCTCAGGGCTAATAACAGCTGGATGGGATTTGAGTGGGGAAATGATCCAGCCATGTGCTTTAGATGGAACTCAAATCTTCCTTCATCTCAGACTTCTCACATCGTATCTTGCTTGGCTCTTTCTTCCTTGCTTCCTTCCTTTCTTTCTCCTGCTACACCCTTACTGCAGTACCTGACCAATGCACTGTCCTCCTTTGCATGCTAATCAGGTACAAGAATGAAGCTGCGCGACGATGTGCTGCCAGTGCTTTTTATATAATACAAAGGAAACTTTGCATGCTGGCATGACACCATATATTTCACAAATATTTTCTGACCTGATGCTGGTTGTAATGTAGGCCAGGCAGAAGAAAATGCCTAATACATAATCCAACCTGCTTATGGACCATTCTGACCCAGTTATCATGATAGATGTTGACAGGATCCTGGGATATGAGAAGACCACTACTTCTGCATTGGATCCTCCCCATCCCAGCTGCTAAAAGCATGTAAGAACCACTTTAATGAGCCCTTTAATAATGAGTCCATCATAAATCAATCAATACTTTCCCTTGGCCACTCAAAGAGGTAATTTTTCGGTCCACTACTCTACAAAAAACACCTGGCAGAAAAACAATGTGACCACTTATCTCCCACTCCCTAACCTGCCCATTCCAGGGAAAGTGATTGAGAGAGCAGTAAATCTAGGTCTTCTTGGACAGCTCATCTGCTCTGGACCCTTTTCAGTCTGGTTGCAGGCCGAGCTATGACCATGCTTCTTTGTCTTTCCTACTGGAGTTATCTGCAGCCTTTGATCATGCCATTGTGTTGAGACATCTGGAGGCAGAAATAGTTATCAGGGGATGTGCCTCAGACTGGTTTAAATTGTGGCTCATGGACTGGACTCAAAGGGCTGCCGTTGGAGATTGGTTATCTTCAGTGAGTTGTCCCGTGGGGTTCCACAAGGTGCAATCTTATCCCCTGTTGTTATTCAGCCAGTATCTAAAGCCTCTAGGAGAAATCATTTGCATTTTTAAAACTGGAATTCATCAATATGGTGATGACACCCAGCTCTATATCTGCCTGTCCAAATCTCTGGCAATGTGGTCGAATCACTGCCTGACTGCTGTGGTTAAATGGCTGAATGCGAACAAATAGCAACTCAACCCAGACAAGACAGAGGCAATGCTGGTTGGGAAGCCTAAGGTCTTGAATGACAAAAGTTTTTCAAACTTTTGATAGGGTTTAGCTGACCTTGCTGACTCATTTAAGAATGTTGGGGTTATACTGTACCCAACGTTATTGCTGGAGAAGCAACACAGAAACACACAAAAAAATTTGTTTGCAATTTAATTTATCCTAGGAGGTGCAATTTAGGTTGCAATCACACACACAATTTGCCCCAACATAGACATGAATGCTGGGTGGATTAAAAGAGTGTGATCAGATGACAACATCTGAGAAGTGCCCTGCAGCCGTTGGCAACCCATTTTGCTCCATCGTGCAAGCAGAGTAAAAAAACAACTTGGAAAGTCCTGTAGCAAACGGGTTGCTATGGGCCACAGACGGACTTTCCTGCATCTGATTGCCCCAGCGCACTCCCATGGCATTGGGATAGTCTGATCAGGCTGTCCCAACTCCGTTCCGTCGGCTTTTTTCCCCGTTGCAGTTTACGCATCAGTGCGCACCCCCACACACTCCATAGGGAAACCTCAGTGCGGAGATGTGATTCATCGATTCCTTATGTAAGCACATTGGAAACAAACAGTTAAAAAAAACCCAACTCACCCGCGGTTGTGTCTGATCATGCAGTGTCAGGCTGCGCCCCCATCTACAAACATCTGAGTGATCGTGCAATTGCGGGTCAACTTACGCTGTAGGAATTAGTGTTCCAGTCACTTTTCATAAGTTATCACAATAATTCTCACAGCACCCTTATAAGGTAGATTGATAATATTATCCCCTTAACAAAGAAAAAAAAATTAAAAAATCAAATAAACATGGATTAAATATTTCCAGGCTATTAGATAGTAATTGGCTAGCATGGGCTAGGAGCATGGTAACACAACAGCCTTTGCCATCATTATGATATTGGTGCTTGTGTACCATATTGACCTCTGAGATTATCATTTGTTGCCTGTTCTCCTGGTATGTGAGGTAGGAGTGTCAAAATCAGAGCGACTGGAGAAGGCTAATATCATAATATGTGACATGCCAAAATCCATTATGTATCAATGTGTCTTCTGCTGTATTTTTTAAATTTGTTGTATGGGTAGAAGAGAATAGTTAGTGTAAATCATAACGACTGGAGAAGGCTAATATCAAAATACGTGACATGCCAAAATTCATTATGCATCAGTGTATCTTCTGCTGTATTTTTAAATGTGTTGTATGGGTAGGAGAGAATAGTTAGTGTGAGTACATCAGTCTGTGTGCACAAATGAAATTACTTTCTTTTCTTTTCTTTTTTGCTATTAGATTTTGAACAGGCTCCAATGCGAGAATTAAATTATTGGGAACAATTGTTATTTATTTCTCATGCTGAGGAAGTTTTCTGGATCCATATAAATATGTACCATCAATGTTTCATAAGCAGTTTTCATAAGCATTCATAAGTAATGACTGAATTTTCACTAAAAGCACAGCACAGCAGAACTTTGGGTAAGAACTCTTATGGAATGTCTTACTTAAAAAGCCCGTGATTTATAAATAAACCATACTTTCCCCTTAGAAATATCTTAGCTACAATAACGGCAATATAAGAAAGGAAGGTATTTACTGAAATCAGCAAGCCCCTTTTGTGTGTTTCCATAGGATTCAACCCATGTAGTGGTTTTTTTAAACACTGTCTGTTTTTTAAAAAATTCAGGGGACTTTCAGAAGCAGCATATGGAAGGGCCAAACTGCAGGCAGCGCTAGAGTGTCTGAACTTGTGGTTTAGATCTAAAGAACAGTCAATTATAACCCAATATGGGTCACTGCGGGGAATCCAGGTATACACATCTCCAATTAGGAATCTATAAAAGTTGCAGGGTAGGTAAATGAGTGTGATGCATGTCACTGGTAACATCTGCATAATGAGCCAGAGAGTTGGTGTATGCCTGGACAGATGATGAAAATCACATCGGTTAATTTCAAATTTGAAACAAAGCACAGCTTGTATTGGCTCTGAAATCATCTTCACAAAACTACCTGAATATCCCTGATCACATAAAGTAATGTTTTATGGCACCCAGTTCAATAGATCAAAAATAATTCCTAAAGGTTAAACTCAAATTGTGGATATATTTTTTTTAAAAAAAAAGAACTGAAGTCCATTGCACAGAGCAGCTGTTGAATAATCATACACAAGTTTTTCATTAACTGAGACTTAAGTGGGCTCAGTGTCTATTAGCTGTTTAAAGAGGTGAATAGTAATGAACATCTAATTGGTGCTGATGATGGGGGGGATATCAGGAAATTAAGCTTTGAATACTAAACCTTGAAATATACTACAAAAAGCATCATCGTTACAGTCCAAGAGCAAGTCAGGCATGTTTAAACCCAAGCAAAAGCATGCTTTGATTTCAGTGGGCTTAAGAGCACCTCACACACCTAGTTCTGCGCTGGAGTGTTGCCAGTGCATTTCTGGGAAATGTCTTAACAATACTGTAAAGCATCTGGACTGTGTTTCATGCATTTTAAAAATATCAATTTGAAAGAAGTCTTGAATTCTGCTATTAAACAGAGGAGGTCGTTATTTTGATGTTTTGAGACAAACTAAATTCCACAGTATAATTGAATTGTAATGGCAACCTCAAAAGGACCCTGGTTGATCAGCCAAAGGTCCACCTCATTCATCATCCTTCTTTCCCTACAATGGCTAGTCAGAACTTCCCGGGAAGCTCACCGGAGGCTAGGAATACAACAGCCCTATCTATTGTAGTTCTCCAGTAACCATTTAGCTTGGATAAATAGCTACTCGTGCCTTGGAATATGGGTGGTCCACTCAGCTAACACGGCTAGAAGCCATGGACAGACCTATTGTCTACACCTTTGTCTATTTCAAAGAACGGTGAAATTAGCTACATGGTTTTTAGACTTCTTTCTTAGACAGATCCTCACCACCACCCATGCTGCCTGACAAAGTATTCAGAAACTGAAGAAAATCCAGCTGTTCAAAACTTTTTTTAAAAATCCACTGCGTAGCCCCTTGGATCTGAGTCAGCAGCTTTTTTTGGATCCCAGCCAACATTTCCATCATAACGTACTTGACAAATGAGACAGGAAAGTTAACAAGGTATGTCGTTGATCAGAGGTGTCATTATATTATCTACATGCTGGAAATATTAAGAATAAATCTTCTATAGTCTATCTTCTCAGCTATGGCAAGTGCTTGACTTACTAATGTCTGTTCTTTTTTTAAAAAAAAAACACATAATAATGATGTTTTTATAACGGCTCCAGACACCTCATCGGCAGTCTTTAAGTTCTGGTATGAGAGAAGTACTTTGTTTGGGATTCAAATATAGCAAGGGATTTATGCCTATGAAACTGCAGCTGATCAAATGAACTAGTCACCTGACAAAGATGCAATTGTTCATTGCAGGTATTCACATTGCTCTTAACAGCTGTAGCCAAGATGACTGTTCCAGCAAATTTTTCAAGTGCTGAATGCTAATCAGAATAGCAAAGCTACCCCTGAACATAGAAGAAAACACTGGACATTCTCAATTGTATCACATTTTTGTATTCTCAGTTGTATTGCACGTGGCAGTGAAGACTTGGAATGGTTAGGTATTCAGGAAACAAAGGAGTTTGTAGTCCAACCTCTGTGAGGGATACACATCACAAAAAGAGCCACACTAGAGAGCAAAGATTTGGGGGAATTATTTGGAAAAGGAAGTCATGTATAGAATAAGGAATAGTTCAAACTGGCAGAGATTCTAAGGCAGATAATGTAGATAAGAAAACACACGTAACCAGTTTCTGATGCTGTTTCAGAGAGGAGTATATTAGGAAAATGATTACAGACAGACATCTTTTTTGTAGAACAAAGTTTGAATCCAGTGACACCTTTAAGCCCAATGAAGTTTTATTGAAGGTATGAATTTTGTGTGCACATGCACATGAAAGCTCATACCTTCAATAAAACTTTGTTGGTCTTAAAGGTGCCACTGGACTTAAACTTTGTTCTACTACTTCAGACCAACACAGCTACCCACCAGGATTTTAAAAAAAACAGCTTGCTTGAAAATAGGGATGAAGAGTTGGTTGTCATAAAAGAGAGGAAGCTAGGCCATGTTCACCAGACAAGAAATCCAACCAAGCATACTTTCCACACTGACCAACTACAAGCAAAGTAAGAGACACTTTTACTAGATTGCTAGGAGGAAAAATGTAAATAATCACTTTACATTTCCATGTGTGAAAATGTATCTACATTTCTGTAACTTGTGGCTAACAGTTTAGCAACATTTCCCAAAGAGGCAGACATTTCTATGGATTAAAAATATATGTGTTGTGCAACGCTCCAACACAGCAACGGAAACATCTAGTGCCCGCTATGCCAGGTTTGCAAAACATTTTGCAGATAAATTTTGCGTACAGTCAGTCTATCTTAGTTGCTTCTAATTTGAATGCAGAATCTAAGCCAGGAATGTCAGTATGCATCTCTGCATAGTTTATGAATAATATTTAAATCTGTTTAAATCAGTGGGGGCCACCGATGTCACAAAAGGTGTTTGGAGCTGACTAGGCAATCTGTTGCAAATTGAGTAATTTCCCTTCTTGGTCAGCACAGGCCAACCAGGAGAGACTTGGTACTTTCCTCACGTAGATTGGCAGTACTGGCGTATGGCAGAACATGATGCCTGCCAGCATCAAAATACAGCTTGCCAGGCTCCTCTTGGGAAAAAAACACTGGTGGCCCTGCCTGGCATCATCATGCCATGTCAAACATTCCTTTTTTGGAAAAGATGGCTGAACAGATGGTTTCCATACAACTGCAAGCAAATCTGGGATTTCAGGGCTGTGCCAGAAGGGTTTCCAGGCAGGCTGCAGGACAGAGGCAAAGTTACTTAGGTGGTCTTCTGTAGATTTTCTTCGCACGGAAAAAGTCCCATGCCTGAACTTCCAGCAGTATTTCTTATGGTGTTGGTATCCCAGAGAGTATGCTCGGTTTGAGGGGCCAGAAGAAGCAGCTGTGTTTAAGCTGGAATGGCTCCACTAATGCCTGACAGAAAGGGACCAATTAATGATTATGGATGCATTCCTATTGTGAGTCCCACCTGTTCTGACCTGGCATGTCCACCTTCTGTCATCCTGGTCAGGCAGGCTTCCCAACCAACCTTAGAATGGGAAGGTTACAACACCCTGGCCCTCTTTCCTTATCTTGGCTTACTAATTTACCCTTTCTCCTGGGTCACAAGTGTTCAGCCTGTTTCCTCCTTAGCCTGGCCTGGAAGCTTCCCTTTTATTTGACCCTGGGCCCCGCCCACCCCTTCCCTGGGCCTAATCTGACTGAGGTTCAGCTTCCCTCTGGAACTGGCAAAGGGAGGTGGTTAACTAGGCTGCCAGTCTACCCTCTCCCTCCCCTTCTTCCAGTTGATCAGGATGGGAAGTATAAAATACTGAGTTCTAGGCATGGCGATTTAGCTCAGATCTTTATTCAGGTAACATCAGGAACGAAGATAGAATGAAGATAAAAACTCTGGCCAAAATGGGCCAACTATATACAACTCCTGGACTCCGCCTCTAGGTCCCATTGGGTTTGAACTTCCCGCCAAAGTTCCTATTGGTGCCTTGCTGTAAGTTCAGGATCCTTGGCCCCTATTGTTCTTCAGAGCCAAGGTCAGGTTAAGCCTCGCTGGTGCCTGGTGGCAGTCAGCAGACATAACAGGAAGCCACCCTTCTCTGTCTCTCAGCTGGGCCCAGTGTGGCTACAGGCTCTTGTTCCCCTGAGCCCATGAAGGGAGGTGTGGCTTCCCAGCCTCACTTCCTGCTGCTGCTGCTGAGTTGATTGGAGCCCTCCTCACTGGAATTCCCATTGCCCTTGCTCCCCTGCCCAGCTGCCTCAGGTAAGGTTCCTCAATGTTCCTCACCACCACCAACTGCAGCTCACTGGATGGGGAGGGAGTCCAGTCAGGGCCAGAGCCCGGACACAAACACTTATTAGTCTCTTTCTTATAGGGCATAACAACTTTTAATCACATTCCTTCTTTTGATCAGCTGTATACATGTATAAGTGGGGACGCACAAGAAATTTGTGGTGGGGGGAGAAGTGGCTGTCTTGTCCTCTTCCCTACTGCTACTCTCTGATAGGGGTTGGAGCAGTAGGTGGGGAAGGAAGGAAAGAGTAAGTTTGCTGCAGCTGCCAGTGCCCAGACCCCACTGCTGCTGCCTGCCTTCCGTCTCGTATGGGGATGGGGAAAGGAAAGGAAGAAGGAAAGGGAAAGCAGCAGTGCCACAACCACCCCCGGTTCCGGCGGGGGTTCCCCCACTTTTGTGGACCCCTTTTTGCCATTGGCCTGCTGGCAGGAAACCTGCCCACAAATGTCCCCAAACGCGACATAATGATATCCCCTGGAAGTGATGTCATCATGTCGCCAATGTTGGGGGGCAACACTCTAGTTCTTGGGCAAAACTGTATGGTAAAATTAGGCTCAAACCATAGAATTTGTGATGTCACTCCCAGGTGATGTCATCATGGCACACTGTTGCTGTTCTACCTTCTCATCCTGACAGGAGTGGTAGTTGGGAAATGAAGGAGAATGCACTATATGGTTTCCCGCCTGACTTCTTCTCTGGCTTTTTGCAGCAAGGACAGCAGATTCTACAAAGTTTGAGTCCAGTGGCACCTTTAAGACCAACAAAGTTTAATTCTGGGTATAAGCTTTCATGTGCATACATTAAACACTTTGTCAGATACACACAGCCATTCACTTTCTTCCCTCCCAAAACAGCTGGCCCCACTTACATACATAGCAATGCTCCCTCTAAGCTGTGGAGTTTTGTGAACAAAAATTCTACTTGGTGAGCTACTGGCATTAAAGTTGTGAGCGAGTGATTTGGCTGCTGCATAAATTAGTTTGCTCTGGAGCCATCCTTCCTGAGCTAAGACAAAAATGTGTGAGCCGGTGGCTTAAAAACTGTGAGCTAGCTCACACTAACTCCGCTCAGAGGGAACACTGCAAGCTTCCCTGATCTTTTGGCTTTTTCTCTGCCCCCACCCCACTGCCATGAGCAGCTGCCTCAAATCCCACCCACTCTAGCAATGTTTACTGGTTTTTCTATGCAAAAATAGCAGTCAAGATTTCGCAATGCTGTGTCATGAGATCTCTTTTTCCTTTACATTTGTGCAAAAGGAAAAGCTTTTCCTGTTTGGCTATTTTTTCTTTATTTTATGTTTGGGATTTTCCCATAAATTTTATAGGGAAATGACCATTTTCTGTGCCTGACCCCATTGTGTGGAGTTTTTTTACCCACTCTCTTGGAGACCAGATTTAAAATGAGATGTAACAAGCTGGGAGACCCACAAGAACTTTTAGGGAGCATATCATTACCCTCTAGTTCATATTTCCTTCTCCTAAAAGTTCTGTAGTCGCTTTCCTTTTCCTGTTTACCAGCCAGCCTACTTTTATGTTCCCTGTTAAATAATGGGTTCCATGGATGAACAGACTCCAAGTCTAGTGATCAGTTCTACTTTATTCTGTGATTTCAGCAAGAACAAGGCTTCAGACCAGACCCTCAGCTCAGTTATATTGCATGCAATGGCCACACCCCAAACACACCCAATGATAGGCTGTTTACATAACATTACACCTTGATGGGTGACTGCCAGAATCCTGTTGGTCTATTGTTCTTCAGCTCCAAGCTCACCCTGTTTCTGGCAGCACAGTCCTGCAATGTTTCAGTCCCAGTATATAACCCAGTAAGCTCTATATGGTCAGGGAACTGCCTACTTGAGGGACCGCCTTTCCCCATATATGCCCCAGAGGACACTGAGGTCAGGCACACAACATCGTCTGACTCTCCCCGGTCCGAAAGACGTTCGGTTGGCCTGTACTAGGGCCAGGGCTTTCTCGGTGGCAGATCCTTACTGGTGGAATGTGCTCCCAGATGACATCAGGGCCTTGCGGGACTTATTACAGTTCCGCAGGGCCTGCAAGATGGAGCTCTTCCGCCAGGCTTTCAACTAGGAGCCGCCGCTGGGGGGAATTTGTAGGATAACATCGCCCTGGTCCCTGGCCATACTTGTGCTGCCTCTGTTCACTATGAGAATTCTGAAACCGCCATCTAAAATGCTGTTATATTGTTGCTGTATTTTTGTGTAGTGCTGTGTTGTTTTTATGCTAGTTTTAACTGTCTATTTTTTATTTTGTAAACCATTGGTGGTATTTTATGGTTGTTAGCCGCCTTGAGCCGGTTCGCTGGCAAGGCGGGATATAAATATAATAAATAAATAAATAAATAACACACACCCCTCTTTAACTTTCTCTCCTCCCCTCTCCCTAGCAGCCTCTTTCCAGAAAAAAGTCCAGCCCATTTGTGCAGTGCAAGTGGCTGGGCTGAGCTGCATGGTTCCAGCTAGGCTGGGCCCAGTTGCACAGTGGGGAACCTGCCAGGACTTGTGGGGAACACCTTACTTTCCTCTGCATCCCCCTCCCTACCCAATTTCCTCTCTTGCTGGCAGCTGCCATATCCCCAATTTCCCATTTCCTTCCCATCCATGCACCAGTTTACCTTTAATCCACCCAATCTTCAGCTATTGTTATTATTTACTTCATTTATACCTTGTGTTTCTCCTCAGTGAGGACCCAAAGCAGCTATTATCTTTCTCCTGTCCTCCATTTTATCCTTATAACACACTTGTGAAGTAGGTTAAGGTTAGGGTTCTCAACACCAGTTAGGAAATTCCTGGAGATTTGGGGGTGGACTCTGGGGAGGGCAGCCCTTGGGGAGGGAAGGGACATCTGCAGGTTATATGGCTGTGGAGTCCACCCTCCAAAGCAGCCATTTTCTCCTGGAGAGCTAATATCTGTTGCCTAGAGATCAGTCATTCCAAGAGATTTCGAGGCCCTACCTGAAGGCTGGCAATCCTACGTTAGGCTAAAAATGTCTGAGTGGCTCAAAGTCACCCAATAAGCTTCCAAGGCAGAGGTGGGATTCAAACCTGAGTCTCCCAGATCCTAGCCTGAAACTCTAACACGATACCACACTGGCTTTCTTGGGATGGCTGCTGTTGAACAATAGCAGGAAGCCTGGCCTGGATAAGTCATGCAAGTTGCATGGCAGCCAGTCATTCAGTGGTTGCCACCAGGCCTGGCCCAGAGGAATCTTCCCTCCAGGTCCAAATAACCCTGGAAAGGGCCCCACCCCTGCCTCTTACTGACAGAAACCAAGGCTTGAAACCTGGCAATATGCTTTGGCTGCCTAGAGACAATCATTTCTTAAAGCTGCAGGTGTTGCTTCTGTTATTTTGGGGGGTTATTTGGGGTTGTTTTATTTCAAATTTTTCTGCAAACTTGAGGCCTTTTTTATGTTTGCAGGAAGTTCTGTTTTGTCTGTCCATGGCTCCAGTCTCTGGATTTCAGTATCCACAAATCTGGTCATTTTGAGAATTAGATCTATTGATGATTCATTAACTTAATCCACAGAGTGTGAGTGGATGATGACATAGGCTCAGAGGTAGGCTCAGAAGTCTCCGTTTTGAATACACACTGAGTTTTGTGCATGTCATTGTAAGAACACTTTCCTGGGAGTAAGCCTGAAGAGGATTCTGAGTAGACCTGCTTAGGATGGCATTTTTACAGTGCCATCCTAAGAAGAATGATCCTGGTAAACCTATTCCCTACAATAAACATACAATAAACATGTACTTCTGCCTTGGCTTGCACTGGAAATGAGGCTTAGTCAACTGGTATTAAATCTGTATAAATTTATACCTAGCAGTAGCTAGGTCCAATTGCTTAGGAGGGGAAGGGAGTTTCATGTTAATAACAGTGCTCAGTTACATCTGGTCACTTAAGTGCAATAAACCAGCCACTTGTGCCAGCTAAGGAGAAAAGCAATATATGAACAGATCAAGCTACAGGGTTTTTTTTGGCATTTCTGGACTTGTATCTGTGCTACCAACAATGTCAAAGAAACACACAATCATTGATGTAGCATGAAAGTGTTCTGATATGGTTATTCCTATGGTGATACCGTGAGAGGTTCAGCTTTTTGTTTGATCTTTCCATCAAACAATGGCTTTGACAAGAAAATTGGATTCAGCATCATTGAAGATTCTTGGTACAGAGCAAAGCAACATAATGCAAAACCCCCCACTTTAAATGATCACTAGCATAATATTATTCATGAGCAATTCAGGCAGCCCAGCTTTGAACACATGAAAGTATTTTCTAGGTTGCTCTATCTTCATTAATATTTCTGATAATCCTATTAAATGTTAACACTGAGCAGCTATCTTCATTCTCATCATATTAGTTTCCCATGTCTGTCAGACCTATAGCAACGACTTTGACATCATTATATTACAATGCGTTATTTTATTAATTTTGCATGGAGAATGTAATGAAACTGTAGACATGCTGATTTAATCAGCTTCCTGAAACTGCAATCTGTAACTTTTACAGTACCAAAAACCCTGTCCTAAAATGGTCCTGTTTAGATACTCTCTTACACTCATCTCGGGAAAGGGCAGGGGGAACCTCTCTTGGTTTTCAAATTCTCTGTAGTGTTTCCTACAGAGTTCCAGGAAGATTTCAGCATGCACGTAGTTTCAGAGGGTAGCCATGCTGGTCTGCCACAGAACAGCTAGATTGGAGTCCAGTAGCACCTTAGAAGCCAACAAGCCTTCACTGGATATGTTTGACTCTCAGAAGCTCATATCTGCAAAATCTTGCTGGTTTCTAAGGTGCTACTGGACTTGAATCTAAATCCACAGGGTTGGATCCCCTGCTCCATATTTAGAGCTCTGCTCAGAGACCGGAGTTTTCCTGCTTCCCCCATCCCACTATGACTCTCCATGAGCCTTTCTGTGGGGAAATGCAGGTTGATGATGGAAAATTCCATGTTAGCCCCAAGAACACATTAAGTGATTTCACACAAGCTGCTGCTCCGCCCCCGCTCTTCCCTTCCCCCAATTGCACATGTCAATTCCCCACATTTTGACACGCAGCTTCACCCGATCTCCTCCACATCTTCTAGATCCCCAAAAACAGGATTGTGAAGACACAGGGAAAATGAGGCAAAGCTGTGGGTCAAAATGCAGCCACACAGCACATAGTGGGAAATTGATGCATGCAACTGGGGGAAAGGGAAGAGCGGGGGCAGAGCAGCAGCTTGTGTGAAATCAGTCATTGACTTCACCAAACTGTTTGACAAATTTCATTTTGTAAGACTTTACAGGAACTTGTGATACAGCTGAGTGCTTCCTTTCCAAGTTTTCCCAGCCAGTTGGCTGCTGAGTTGGCTGCCTACTTGGTCCCATCCTCCTCCTCCTTTGTAACTTTGGCATTGTTACTCCTTGGGGCTCTTACCACTAGACAGTTCAGCTTTAGAATACTCCTGGGCATTCCTGAGACTTCCTGAATTCATCTGAGTCAAACTGCTCCCATTTCCTCCACCATGCACAATCAACCTCCCCTTTCTCAGCTGACCCCATTTCTCTGACCAGCTCCTTTAAGGAAAGAGCCCCTTGCCTCAGGTGGGGCTGTTTTCCCAACTGGTGTAGGCCCAAATGAGAGTTGGCCATGTACCTCCCTTTGGTATAAATTGGTTACCCCATTCTGGCCCTAAATACGCTTTTCATTCCAAGCCTGAGGATGTTTGAGCTCTCTTGCTTTTTTCCAAGGATCCAAGAATGGAGAAGCGACCTGAACCCCAACTCTAGTAGGCCAGTACTGGCAATGGGAAAGGATCTATGCCTCACACCCATGAAGTCCTGCTCTGGGGTTCAGGAGATACCCCTTCAACACAATGAACAATGCTGTGCATCATTTGGGTCTGCACTGGGACGGAGGAAGAGGAAGAAGATGAATTGTTGTTGTTAGATTTGTACCTTGCCTTTCATTCAGGGCAGCTTACAATCTCCTTCCCTTCCTCTCCCCACAACAGACACCCTGTAAGGTAGGGTGAGAGAACTGCTCTTGAGAGAACAGCTCTGAAAGAACTGTGACTGACCCAAGGTCACCTAGCAGGTCGCAGGTGAAGGAGTAAGGAATCAAACCCAGTTCTCCAAATTAGAGTCCACTGCTCTGAACCACTACACCATTCCAAGTCTTTTAGCTGCCAAGACTAGTATGGAAGTTATGGTCTTTCTGTGTATGAAAATATGTGTTCAGAATTAATACATTCAATGACCATGCAATCAAAACACACAAAGGAATCAAAATCAGTCTTTAAAGTTGCACAAAATATTATCATTCCCATATTGCTGATTATAGACTGAGCAACATCGCCTGCTGAATTTCTGTCCAAGGTATTTCCAGTCTCCCTAGGGATGCCAGCCTCCAGGTGGGACCTGGGGATCCCTCGGAAGTACAGCTCATTTCCAGACTACAGAGATCAGCTACCCTAGAGAAAATTGGTGCTTCAGAGAGTGGACTCTATGGCATTGTAGCCCAGTGAGGTCCCTATCCTCCGCAGGCTCCATCCCCTAATCACCAGGGGTCTCCTGACCTGGATCTGGCAACCCTAGGTCATTGTTACATTAACTTTCTTAATATCAGCTCCTTTGGAAGCTTGCTCACTGCGGTTAGCCTGCTCTTGTATTGCTAAATGCTTCCTAATCCTGACTTGTTTTCTGTAATTAATACCAGAGCTGTGACAGCAGCCTAGTAAGCAGATTAGCATATACGCTATCTGCTGGATTTGGAGAAAAGATTGGGGGGGACTCCATAGTATTCTAGGGTCCAGTCGGTGCTAACACATGCCTTTATGCTAAATATATTTTCTTCCTTTCATCGTCACAGTTCCTTCGATTTTCTCATGATTGCTGCATAGGCAGAGATTGGGTTCCATTTTTGTGTGTGTAATATTCAGTTTGAATAATTTCAAAGTCCTCAAATAACCCTAAAAACTCTCAGATGTATGTGGCTGTTTTCCATTCTGCTCTGTGCAAAGCAGCAACTGAAGACCATTTCCTCTTAGGAAAGGTCCACCCATGGAGCACGCCCAGATAAGCCTCCATATAAACAAGAATGCAGCCTTCACTCAGTTTGCAACCTCCAGTCCTACTTGTTGTAGATCTTAAAAGGCAGCTTCGGATGGGCATGTCTGTCCCAAAAGACATGATATCCCATTCAGCAAGAACCATCATGTTGCAGACAAGAATGCCCACACAGATGTGTGTTTCTGTTTGTATTGACCATGCATAGAGAATCTCTTTGCTCTTAACCAGTTTGGTGTAGTGGTTAAGTGCGCAGACTCTAATCTTGGAGAACTGGGTTTGATTCCCCACTTCTCCACTTGCACCTGCTGGATGACCCTGGGCAAGCCATAGTTCTGACACAGCTGTTCTTGAAAAAGAGCAGTTTCTGTCAGAGCTCTCTCAGCCCCACCTACCTCACAGGGTGTCTGTTGTGGGGAGGGGAAGGGAATGGAGTTTGTAAGCCACTCTGAGACTCCTTTGGGTAGTGAAGGGTGGGGTATGAATCCAATCTTCTCCTCCTCCTCTTCTTCTCTTTTCCAGGATCGTGACTCACTACAGCTGCATGGATTTTCCTTTCCTTTTTGGCTAGCCCCTTTACTACCACAGGTACCTTACCAAACATGAACCTTGTCTACTTGTAGACAGAATCTCCCAATAATGGCATTTGATAAAGGAACCGCAAAGTTCTCGTTCTCGTTCTCGTTCTCTCTCTCTCTCTCTCTCTCTCTCTCTCTCTATATATATATATATATATATATATATATATATATATACATACACATTGTTCTGTTATTTGCAAAAGTGCATTAAGGAAAATGTCTATTGAGGGACTCTTTCCTTAGGTGCTTTAGGTACATCACAAAAGAACTCAGATGTTATAAAAAAAGAGCTCATAAAATGAACCACAGTGCATGAAGTTCATTACCCAATGCACTGATTTTCACAAGACATTGACTTATTTATAGGATTGTGCTGAGTTTTATCTACTAGCCACATGTACTCTTCCAAGAATGATTACATTGCATCATCAGAAAGAATACATTTGCAACACATTTAGCAACTTTCCATTTGTTTTGTGGGTCTCAGAAATGGCTCCACTGCAGTAGTCTGAGTCTTTTCCTTGCCAGACAAGAACCTTTTGCTGCTTCATTTATTCCTATGCAATGGAAACTATCCACCAAGTATCGTACCAGTGAATTTCAAGTAGCAATTCATTAAGTTTGTAAGACATGTAACATCTACTATAATTAAAGTCAAGTCAACCCCAGGAGATGCCATACAACGCCTTATTTCCAACGTCCACAGAAAGAAAATGATGTAAAGGAAGAGGGTGAGGATTATCCAATTTGAGGCAACCAACCTATGTGGTCGACTGTCGAGAAACTCTCAAGTAGCTCGGCAAACAGTCGTCTTTGTAAGTTTTTATTGTCCTGCCATTAAGTTGTTATAATTATCCAATATTAGGCCAGATGGCAAGTAATTTCTGAAGTCACACCAGGTGTTCAGAGATGCAAAGCTAATCATGAAGCTGATGAGTGTGGTGAAACTAATTAAAAACGTGTCACGACGGCAGGAGGGGGCTGTGCGGAGGAGACTGACCAAATCATAACAAGATAGCAGGGAGGATGGCTGACAGGGCCCTGGATGCACTGTTTTAAAAATAGACAGCAGCAACAGACAGAATTGAATTAATTTAGCTGATCAGAAACATGAGAGCTTCTCACTCAACCACTCCAGATTGTAATCTGGCATGGATTTATTTATTTTAAATGGACCTAATCAAAGTCATTTGCATTGAGATCACCCAGGCAAGAAATAATGAACTAAGAAAGGGGTTCTTAATTCAGAATCCGTATTGAAAGTGGCTGGGTTAAACTAGCCAAATTGCTGTGCTTGGGTTGCTATGGCAAGGACAGGAAGGATCTATGACCTATTTGACTTGACTGGAGGGATATTTATTTTCTGCTAAGGAGCATAATCAAGCCTTGAACATAACTAAGGAAAAAGTAATACGGATGCAGGGTTGGTGAGGCAAGAAACACTGCCTAATTAAAGCACTTATTATTATTTGCTAAATACCCAGGCATTTAAATCTGCTCCTGCCCTACTTTCATTCTTTTGCTTTGAAACACCAACATTTCCCCTAGAAAGAGGAGGAGATTGGATTTGTACCCCACCCTTCACTATCCGAAGGAGTCTCAGAGCAGTTTATAGTCTCCTTTCCCTTCCCTTCCTCACAACAGACACCCTGTGAGGCAGGGGTAATTTCGTAGAAAAAGAGGCGCAGGAGCTCATTAGCATAACTCATTAGCATAACTTATTGCATAGCCACACCCCCTGACATCACCAGAAGTATGTCAGAAGGCAAGAAAGAAAGGAGGGAGGGAGGGAGGGAGGGAGGAAGGAAGGAAGGAAGGGAGGAAGGAAGGAAGGAAGGAAGGAAGGAAGGAAGGAAGGGGACAGCTACTAATCCAAGCCTCAGAAATACCAATATTCTGGGAGGATAGCTTCAGTGGTGGCTGAAGCCTTCAGTAGGCTGGTCGAAGGAACAAGAACCTTTCCAGGGGATGGAGTCATTTTGCTCCAGCCATGACATAAGCAGACATTCCCCCGTGGGGGTGGCTGGCACCAACTCCCGGAGCTGCACTCCCCCGAGCTCCTGCTCGAAATGACCCCTGCTGTGAGGTAGGTGAGGCTGAGAGAAGTCTTTCCAGAACTGCTCTTGAGAGAACAGCTCTGAAACAACTTGTAACTGACCCAAGGTCACACTCAACAGAGCCTCCTGGGTTAATTAATTCTTCATCAAACATCTTCTACTCTGTCTCAAAACTGTCAGAATCTAGAGCCTTGTATCAATGAAGATAACAGTTGCAAACCTATCAAATTTTAACTTTGTAAGACCTTAACAGGTTTTGAATGTTTATTATTTACTTAGTATAGTTGTCAAACCATTTATAAAATCTTGACCATGTGGAGGAGTGGGGAATCAAACCCAGTTCTCTTAGATTAGAATCCATACTCTTAACCACTACACCAAACTGGCTCTCTGATGCTCACAAGCAATGTTGCTGGGCTACTATTGTTTTAAACAGTATTGTCTGAAGGCATTTACCAAAGGTATTCCTGATATCAACCCACAAATATAAAATGGAAGTTGATCAGATGTTATTATTTTATGTAGGGACAGGTACAATTCCAGTTTTGTTTTGTTTGATTTTTTAAAAGGTCACCCATTTTTGATTAACTCGGTACAGCAGTCTTGCATTCATTTAATCTCAATTAAATTGCATCCTATTTATTTTCAGAGCGAGTCCTCTTTCCCTCCCACTCACAGTTCCAATGCTGCAGACTAGGGCAACGTGGCCAGGTGGACAATGGGCCAACCAGCTGGATTGCCAGCCAACCAGCAGGTCAATGGCAACATCTGTCAGTCCTTCAGTACCCAGAATGGCTTTTCTGACTTGTCCAAGTCACAGTGCACTATGGGAAATGAAATACCCAGGATGCAGAGGTTCCGGGGGTGGGAAATAGACATTTTACTAGCATCCTACTAGCATAGCTGCTGTACCACCAGCAACAACCACAGCCAACTGTACAGGCAGGCAGGGGGGAAGGGGGAAGGAAGAGAGGATGGGGAGGAGGAGGACAATTCCAGGGGAAAGTAATGAATGGACAAATGGTGTTCCTTGATTCATTGCATTTGCCATTATTTTTGCCGCTTAGATAAATTATGCTAATTATGGAGTGGCTATCTTGGAAACACCAACACCATCTTGCCATATGGTAGTTCTTCAGCAGATCTCTTTCACCAGCTATTGCACAGTTCTTGGAGCTCAGGTAATCACTGGCAACTACTTGTTCAATCCTTAAGGCACAAGTAGGGATAACAAAAACTGAATAATATGTACAAAGAAAAGAGAGAAACTTATTTTCAACCACTCCCCACCATTTGTTTCTGTTTAATATCCAGCCCAAAGAAGCATGTTGATAAACTCCAAACTTAACTACTGTTGCTTTTAATTTTCCCCCCTAATGGACTGATACCACTAATTGCAATTTCTGCCTGCTTCAAATCGAAAACTATCAAATTAGACCATTAAAGAACATCCTAGAAATGGAGGAAAACAATCTTCTCATGCTGTAAAATTGCCTGTAGGTAAATCTCCTTACCCTCAAGCCATTCAGTCACACGACCCAATTTTGTTTTATTGGTTTTCTTGAATGAATTCACCTAAAATTAATCTCCCGCTTTTAAAATCTAACTAGGTTTTCTTTTGTTTCGCACTCTGCCATGCAGTGGAACCTTCTGATTAGGGCTGGAGATAGGCCCAAATAACTTCTGGCTTTTATATCCTCAAAGTAGCTTTGTTCCAGTAGATTTTGAAGAGGTCTTTTCTGAACTCAACAGAGCCTCCTGGGTTAATTAATTCTTCATCAAACATCCTCTGCTCTGTCTCGAAACTGTCAGAATCTAGAGCCTTGTATCAATGAAGATAACAGTTGCAAACCTATCAAATTTTAACTTTGTAAGACCTTAACAGGTTTTGAATGTCTATTATTTACTTAGTATAGTTGTCAAGCCTTTATAAAATCTTGACCATGTATTTTCGAATGTCGTTTTTAATTGTCCTTTCAATATTAAAGTTAGTTTTATCCATTTCCACAATTTTGTTTAGAATTTCTTCTCTCAAAGGTGTTTCTATTCTTCTCCAGTATTTAGCATAAAGTATTCTAGCAACTGTACTCAAATACAATATAAGGTAGGAGTCATTTCTTTTACAATTTACCGGTAAAACATTCAAGAGAAATATTTCTGGGGCAAAGGGAACCAAGCAATGTAACTTTTTTTTTTGTAGAATTTCATGGTGGAATTTACAAATGTATAACAATTTAGGCAAGAGTTTGTCAAAGAAGGCACTGGAATGTTTCCCCTTTTTATACTTGGGGGAAAAAGAATCTAAAGCCTTGGACTTCCATCACACCCAACAAAATCTCTCTCTTTCTCGCTCTCTCTCCCCCTCTCTCCTTAAGATCCAGGCTGAAGAAGAGCTCTGGTGAACTCAAAAGCTTGCTCTCTACTCTAATGTGTTTTAGTTGGCCAATAGGAAAGTATCCTTTTGGATTTATTCCTCCTAATCCACCATTGTGGTACTTGTATTTTGTGTCTGGAATCCTGATGTTTCTAGCTGAGTGGCAGCCTATTTCAGGGGATTCTATGAGCAGGATTCTAATAGTGACAGTCAAATCACATTTTGACAGCCGCCTTATTGAAATTCCAGATGCATCCATTTGGGGACGACTGTCCAGCAGAAAGCTAGGAGCATCGAGACATGATTCAGACCATCGGAAACAATTTATCTGGCCCAAAGTGACTGCATTCAGTGGAGCTGTTTGCTTTCCTCCACCCTTTTTTGTACAGCAGATCCTGGAACCGTTAGCAAACTATTTATAAAATGTCTCCAGTTCCTTATAGGAGTTCCATCTTTCACAGAATACAGAAGACTTTCCCCCATCTCTTCAAGAGCTGACTCAAGGGCTTTTTATCCTGGCTACTACTAATGCTTCCACTTCATCTGGAAAACAGTGTTTCATCCTCTCTTTCTCATTGTTCTCCAGCCATTTGTGCAGGGAAGGGTGGCGCAGACTTCACCGCGAAGTGTTTTTGAACCCTGAAAGCTTTTTATATGCTTACATAAATGTCTGAAATGCTTTGTGTCTAAACAGATTTTGCAGTACCTGTGAGTTTTTCTTTAATAAAGTTGATTCTCTGCCAGTCGCTCAGAGAGCGACACAGCCATGCAAGTCATACTTCATCATCAGAAGCAATACTGTTTATTTTCTGTGCGTTCAGGTACTTAGGAAGCAGATGTTGTTTGCTTTCTCCCTTCCGTGCAAATGATCAGCTGGTGCTTACTCCAGTAGCTTTTTTTTTCTTTTCCATATGTAAACCAAAAAAAAGCAAGAGTGGTATTCCTTTATCCAAAACTGCTATGAAGAAATTCAGAAAAGTGCAAAATGTGACTATAACCTGAAAACAGATTTAGAATCTAGTGGCACCTTTAAGACCAACAAAGGTTTATTCAAGGTATGCGTTTTCATGTCCATGCACACTTTTTCAAATATATTGGAATGGCAGGGAAAGTTCAAACTTATAGCCAGAGAATGAACAGCAAATTAACATGTAACATTGAAGAGTACTGGGCTCAGGAGACCAGGAACGGTGAAATCATGAAGCCTTTATTGAGTGATTCAGCATGCCCAGTAGATAGTTAGAACAAACATGCTTCCAGGGCTCCAGGGCCCTCATTATATGCTGGCCAGAGCCACACCTCCGGTCGCACCCAAAAGACCTGATAGGGGCTTAACATATGCACATGTTTGTCATAGGTTCCCTGGAGGAGCCTTTGATTGCATTGGCTCCCCAAGAAGAACCTAGGTCCCACATTGGTGGAGGCTTTCAATCTGGATGTCTATTGTTCCTCCGGATTCAAGCTCCCCTCTCTGCCTGACCATGTGCTCTGGCCATGCGGCGGATGCCATTACCTGGGAGCACATGGCAGGCTGGTTGCTACACAGAGCATACTACATTACAAACATGATGATGTTCAAGATATGCAAAGTGACACTAAGTAACAAGTCAAGGGTGGCGGTCACAAGGGCAAGATAAAGCAGAGGGGAAGCGAGGCTATTTCCTCTGGAGGAAATTGACCTGCAGTTGTGTGATCGCACAGAGTTTTGTAGATGCAGGCGCAGCCTGCCACTGCGTGAACAGACACAACTATGGGTGAGTCGGGGGGGGGGGTTGCCTTTTTCCCTGATTTGCTTAAACGGAGGATCAATGAATCGCCTCTCCGCCCTGAGGGCTTCCTATGGCAGTATGTGATGATACACATACTGAGAAGGGGAATAAAACAACTGCCAACCTGATTAGTCTATCCTGACGCCATGAGTGTGCACTGGAGCAATCACACAGGGGAAAATCCGTTTGTGGCCCGTAGCAACCCATTTGCTACTGGACTTTCACTAGTGTTTTTTTTACTCCGCTTCTCCAGCAGAGCAAAACGGCTTACCGACAGCTGCAGGGCACTTGCCAGATGTTTGCATCTGATTGGGCCCTTTAAATCCACCTAGCATTGGTGCCTATGGCAGGGCTACTTGTTATAAGGTCAACAGTTGTAAAGCAATAGATATGTCAAACTAGCAGATGAATGTCTAAAGGTGTCTTTTCTAATTGTGGGTAATGACTGGGAATCTTCATTCTCTCCTCTCAAGTGGGGAGGGCACTTGACCCTACCTCCCCCTCAAACAACCCAAGCATTACATTCAGTATTACCATATACTATTCTCCAAAAGAAATACACTAAAATACAGAGGATTTATAGCCCTTCTTGGTGAGAATACATATGTGAGGACTGAATGAGTTAGCATACGTAATGAGATAAAAATCCAATATCCCTGTTGAGTCTTGGGGAGGTTTTTGTTCCAAGTGTTGTAATAACTTGTAATTTAGCAATTTCCCTTTCCCTTCTGTTTCTGAAGTTCCTTTGTAATAAAACAGCTATTTTGAGGTCATCCACTGAATGTCCTGGAAGGTTAAAGTGTTCTCCTGCAGATTTCTCAGTCTTGTGATTCCTGATTTCAGATTTGTGCCCATTTATCCTCTGGCACAGGGTTTGTCTTGTTTGTCCTATGTAGAGAACCAAAGGGCACTGTTGACATTTAGTGGCATACTCAATGTTAGAAGATGAGCAAGTGAATGAGCCCCAATGGTGTAGTTGATGTTGTTATTGTTGGAAAAATGAGTATGTAACACAAGGCCTGAGAATTTCAGTCATTATAGGGTTAACCTATGCAGCTTGTTTGTTTACCTTTGTTAACCTGGAAGTGATACCTGGCAGCTGACCAATTAACTCTAAGCCCGGGAAACCTAGCTGTCTACTATTGTGCTAATTGGTTACTGATATCAGGTGTTTCCTTTCAGGGGTCAAGAAGAAGGAGAGATCCTCCATTGCAATCTCTCTCTCTCTAGTAGGATGTCTTAGTGTGCAGACGCAGCACAATGCTGCTTAGGAAGCATGTTTTGTTTATTTGTAGCTAATCCCGTTTCCCTTTTTCCTTTAGTAATAAAGTTCTTTTAAACTAAAAGAAGCAATCTCTTCTTTCCAGAAAAGCAAGATCCATTACCCTGAATTTTCTAGATTATTGGACAAAAGTCCTAACAGTTATGTCCAGTGATTGTGTTGTCTGGGTGTATGTGGCAGCAAAGTTGGCATCTGGGTTTATTGCAAGCTCTGGTTTCAGTGTCCATGTTCAAATGAAATGTTGCATTATTGTTGTGTATCAAGATTGCGGTCACCAGGGACTCTCGTAATGGCGACCGCCACATGGTCATCACACATGGCCAGAATCTTCCTGAGCTTCGGCCAGGTAGAACAATAGCCAGTTGGATCCTAAACAACCACCAATCATGAGCCTAGGTCTCCCTCAGGGGACCTATGAACTGCAGCCACTAACTTAAGGTCCTATCAGGACATTTGGGCAAGGTCGGGGGATTATCTCCAACCAGTATAAAAGAGGGCTCTGAGCCCAGGGTTTCTCATGTTCCATCTTGATCCGCAATAAACCACTATGCTGATTTCACTATTACCGGCCTCCCAGCTCCAATACTTTCCAATTATTGTGGGTATAAGTTTGTGTTTCTCTATAGTGACTGTGGAAATTGCCACAGATTATTAGCAAATGTCAGTAACCTTTTTTAGTCTATAAGGTGGCATGAGTCGGGAAGTGATCCAGCTGTAAAGGGGTAATATTAATTAGCTGAAATAACAAAAGGTCATTCTGGTAATATAATCGCTCTGGTGCATGTGTGCTTGTAAAATAATTGTTATAAAATGCCACTTACACACCCAGTGTGCCCAGCAGCTACGGATTAGCACTGTGCTTCTGCTGTAGCATCCCATAGATAACTAACAAAATGTTTATCATTATGAGAGGGGGGGCTGTGCATGGTTTCTATACTGCAAGGACCCCTGGGTCCTTTACTTTACTGGAGTGAAGGACAGCTGTTCACCTATATAAAAGAAGGTAGGGGAAGTCAATGTAAGTGCATGCAGGTGAGCTACAGCTGTTCCCTTCCTCTGGAGACCTCAGCTCTTAGAATGAATCCTGCTCTTACCTAAGTCTGTCCAGCCCCAGCCTGGCTTTTGTTTCTTGGGTGTTCAAGAAAGTGATGGGCAACAGCTCCAAGGGCAACCTGTCCATCAGTTATCTGGGTCCAGGATACTTAAGTGACCATCTTCACCCATACATACCAGCATATCAGATAAGGTATCAAATACAGGCCCATCTTCATGTGCCCCTGACCTTCTTAAGGAAAGGTAGATGGTAAGGCCTATCACTTGCCGCCTCACCCGTGCCCATCCTGGCTGGTGAAGGTATGCAGGGATGATGTCTGCCTTCCCCCCCCCCCCAGAAGAGATCATCAAGGTCATCAATGTCCCTCCTATCAGAGACCTTTCCAGCAGGGCTAAAGGAGGCTGTGGTACAACCGCTCTTAAAGAAGCCATCACTGGACCCCGTGGTCCTAGCCAACCACCACCCAGTATCGAACTTGCCATTCCAGGGTAAAGTAGTTGAGAGGGTGGCGGCTGAGCAGCTTCAGGTTTTCCTGGATGAGGCATCTATCCTGGGCCCATTCCAGTCTGGTTTCCATCCTGACTATGGGACAGAGATGGCACTGGACACCCTCACAGATGACCGCTGGAGACATCTGCTGTTGCTCCTTGATCTAATGACAGCATTCAACACAGTCAATTACAATCTATTGACCCACTGCTTTGCCGACATAGGAATTAGGGGGGCTGCCCTACAATGGTTTTCCTTCTTTCTCCACGGTCGGGGACAAAGGGTGGCACTTGGTGAGAGGGTTTCCCAGTGACATGCTCTGGTATGTGGAATGCCACAAGGGGCAATACTCTCACCAATGCTGTTTAACATTTACATACACCCCCTCACCCAGTTGGTATGGAGGTTTGGGCTGGGTACACTGATGACACCCAGCTCTATCTGTTGCTGGACGGATGCCTGGACTCTGCCCTGGAAAATCTGTGCAGGACTTTAGAAGCCATGTCTGGGTGATTACAACAGAGCCAGCTGAAGCTCAATCCATCGTAGATGGAGGTTCTGTGTCTGAGCCAGGGCAGGGTAGGTTCAGGAATCACGCTCCCGATCCTCAACAGCGCATTGTTGTTGCCAGCGTTTAGGGTTAAAAGCCTGGGGGGTGATCCTGGATGCCTTGCTTTCTATGAAGGCCCATGTCACCACTGTTGCCAGGTCTAACTTTTATCATCTTTGGCAGATCAGGCAACTAGTTCCTTATCTCTCCGCCCAGGACCTGGCCACAGTGACCCATGTAATTGTTACTTCAAGATTAGATTACTGTAACTTGCTTTACACAGGCTTACACTTGAATCTGATAGGGTTGCCAAGTGACTTACCTGGTGCGGCAGGGGAGAGTTGGTCCCATTCCGGGACATTTGCACCCACTTTGTGATGATGTCACCTGGAAGTGACGTAATCACATGGGGGCTATCACTGACCAACACTCTAGCAATCAGCCTAGAAATTCTATGGTACTATAGAGTTTTCAGGATGATTGCTAGCGCGTCAGCCAGCAACGTGCCCTACATGATGACGTCACCTCCAAGTGACATCAGTGCACTGGGCACATCGGCCTGAACCGGGTACTTTGGGGGCGGGGTTCCCCCACCAGCCTGATCCGAACCGGCGGATTGGGGGCCATTTCAGCAGGGAAACCCCTGCCCCCCTGGGGGACCTGGCAGCCCTAGAATCTGGTCTGGAAACTCCAGCTGGTGCAAAATGTGGCAACTCACCTGCTTACTGCAACATTTATGTGGGCGCACATTCAGCCAGTACTCCGCCAGTTGCACTGGCTACCAATTGAGTACCGGATCTGTTTCAAGGTGATGGTATTAACCTTTAAAGCCCTGAGCAGCCTGGGACTGACATATCTAAGGGGCCGTCTCTCCCCATATACCCCCCCAGACAACCTTGCGCTTTGCTGGTTATCCCTGGCCCTAAGGACATCCACTTAGCCTCAACTAGAGCTACAGCCTTCTCTGTCCTGGCCCTCTCCTGATGGAACATGTTCCCACTTGAGATCAGGGCCCTGCAAGACTTATTACATTTCTGCAGGGCCTGTAAAACAGAGCAGTTCTGCCAGAACTTTGTTTGAGGTGATGGATGTCAAATTATGGCCTTCCTGCAGAAAGCCACTTACTACATCTGCCCATGTGGAATGTCGGTATTATTAGTTTGCGGCGACTCCTATTTTCCATCTATCCAGCTGTTAGGGCTATCATGGAAGTATATGCTGTAGCGGTGGCTATGAGGGCTGCCCCTTGCTTGGAACTAGCACAGCTATGGCTAGTTCCCCCAGGCCATCAGCCCCCTTGGACTTTTCCAATCATCCTAGGTGAAAACATTCTTCCATGCTCAAACTTTGGTGATGGTTCTTGGTTTGTTTTTAGCTAACCCGTCACCCATTATTTTATTGGATTTTATGGCTGGTTTATCTGATTTCAGAACAGATTCTGTATGATTATATGGCTGTTCTTGTTATATTGTGGGTGAACAATTCATCGTCTATTGTGTTTGTTAGAAGTTGCATTGAGAAACCTCATAGGTTAAGATGGCAAGGGTATTGAACATATAAATAGAAAGAGAGTGTCCTATTGGTGAGGACCAAGCTACCCAGCGTTGAATTTGAAGGGCAGATTTTGTCCCCACAACTACAGTGCCCCATTTCTTTCCCTTGCAGCTGTGAATGGTGACTACTTACTTACATGGGAGAAAGTAAAGGTACACACTCAGAGGGACCCTTAGCCATCGTTTGTTCACTAACTAGTCCGTGATTTTAGCCTTTACGAACAGGCCTTCTTTTCAACCCATAGCCTGTGTTCATGATTCACATCCTTTGTTACATCTGTGCCTTTAAAATGTCATGTTCAACCGGTGTTAGGCATCCCATCCTGATACCCAGCACCATTCCAACCACATTATGTATTATTTAGATGGTTCAGCCCAACTCTACAAACAAATGGCTTTACCAGGCCTTGGGAGAATTCATCATACAAATGAAGAAAACTTGAGGTAGCCAAAAGTGACAGCAACAGCTGTTGTGGCCATATTTGACTAATCCCTTGCTACTGAATTTTTTAAAGTTTCTTGGCAGCAGCAGCAATAAAAACAGAGTGCAAGGTAAATTTTATATGAAGGATCAACCTATAACCTAGTTCTAAGCACCAAAGTAGCCACTGGGATCAGCTGAGATTTAGAGTGACCAGATGTTATGGAACAGAATATGCCTTTTTAACAGTTGTATAGAAGCACAAATTTTGGCAGATACCATGTTTTGCACCACTGTAGCATCATGGAAGTAATGATATTCTGACTGGTGAGAGGGATGCCTTTGTGTGGATGATAACCTATTTTTTAATCACACCAGTTATTCTTTAATAATGGCTTGGATCCACTGGGATTTTTCCATGGGCACAATGGATTTCCACTCACAGAGTGCCATGCTCTCAGCTCCTCCCCTCCCACAGCAGCCCCAAATGCCCCCTGAAATGCTGAGGGTGGAGGAGACTGGACTCTCCCAAGAACAGAATTTCCAGGAGCATTTCCAGCTGCCACCTAAGGGGAAGCTGAGAAAGTTGCACTCTGAGGGCAAAAATCCTGTTACCCACCAAAAACCTCTGGTGGATCCACTCCAATATTTGGCTACAGCTGAATTTAAGGTAATTCCAACTGATGATTGATTTTTAATTTTTGAAAAATTAAAACAGTTGTGGTTTTTTTGCCCCAGAGGGTTGGACCTGAACCAACAGGTTGAAATTAAATCAGAAAAGTTTCAGCTAAACATTAGGAATAACTTCCTGACAGAGTGGTTCCTTGGTGGAACAAGGCTTTTTTTGGATGTGGTGGGCTCTCCTCCTTTGGAGGTTTTCAAACAGATGCCAAATGGCCATCTGACAGCAATGCTGATTGTGTGAACTTAGGCAGATCATGAGAGGGAAGGCAGGAAGGGTTGTCTCAGTGCTTAGTTCTTGTAGCTCTTTCTTACACACCCAGGGAAATGCTGATTGCCACTTTGGGGTCAGGAAACAAGTTTTCTCCAGACCAGTTTGGCCAGGGTTCCTGTAGGGTTGTGTGTTTCGGGGGGGGGGGGTTGCCCTCTTCTGGGCATAGAGCAGGGCTCACTGGGGGTGTGGGGGTATTTGTGAATTTCCTACATTGTGCAGGGGGTTGGACCAGATGACCCTGGAGGTTCCTTCCAACTCTATGATTCTATGAAAACGTTTGTATCTTGCATTTCCTCCTAGAAGCCTAATGCAGTTAAAAAAACAAACCCCAAACCCAAATCTAATTAAAATCCATCAAAGCACCAAATAATCAACAATGAGACAGGGAGATTTTTGCTTGCATAAAGGATCAAGTAATAAAAACTAATATTATCAAGAAGAAGAGGAGGAGGAGATTGGATTTATATCCCGCCCTTCACTCACTTGGAGTCTCAGAGCGGCTTACAATCTCCTTTCCCTTCCCCTCCCCACAACAGGCACCCTGTGAGGTAGGTGGGGCTGAGAGAGTTCTTTCCCAAGCTGTCCTTGAGAGAACAGCTGGTACAGAACTATTGCTTGCCCAAGGTCATCCAGCCAGGTGCAAGTGGAGGAGTGGGGAATCAAACCCGGTTCTCCCAGATTAGAGTCCACGCACTTAACCACTACACCATACTGGCTCTCTCTTTCTAATATTATCAGAAACCAATAATGAAGGAAAATGTTACAGTTAAGCATAAATGATGTTTCAATCCAGGGAAGACCACAGTATCAATGGTGTCCCTTATTCTATCTGGCAGTGATGATTTTCTACAGTCACGAAAATTGCCAATTGCATTTCAATAAAGCTCTTGCATTGAAATTTAGGACCCTCTTATGAACATGAGCCCAATTGTTGCAGTAAGGTATAAAAGACAAAATGTATGACGATTAAAGTATCATTACCACTAGGAGTTATCATTCACAATAAGCCAGATACATATTGGCAAACAAGAAAAAAAGAAAAGGCATTGATACAGCCATGCTGTAGATAAAATGAACAGTGAAAATGTACAGAATTAGCCCATGAAACTGAAGATATATGGCAATAGAGAAGCAGTACAGCACTGTCAATAATTATATTTTAACTACTCGGCTACAAATGGTCCTGTCATCTTTACAGGACATTTGGAAAATTCTGCTTCATAGAAAATATCAAATCTGCTCCCACCGAAGAGTAATTCTTGACCCATGAAAAAGTCCTTAAAAGTTTGGTCTAGAATTGTTGTCATGTGAGCCCATTGGGATGATAGGAGACAGCTAAACAGAAACAATAAAATGATATAGGCATTATGTGAAGCTCTCCAGGGGAATGCTGATATAGAAGATCAAGGGGAGAGGAGCAGAGGCAGTGTGGACTGGAGGGTTTCATTGTTCATGTCAAGCACCATGTTCACTCTCCAAATCAAGATTCCACATCAGAGAATCTGGCCCTCTATTAGTCTACTGATGTCTTCTGGCACGCACAGGAGGCCCTTCTGAAGCCACAAGAGTCTTGACAACTTATTTTAGCACTCTCGTGCCTTTAATACTTCTTTCTTTGTAGGTATTACTTGGGGTTATTAATCTTTGCTGATATGCTGTGAACAGCTTTGTCCACTGTTCTATACAGGTGTGGGAGCAGCCTGGGCTATATTTTCTGGTTGGTTGGCAAGTCCCAGCAGTGCTGATGGCCAGGTAATGCATCCAGCACCCACTCCCAACATGGACCATCACTGGGGCTGAGAAAAAGAAGTGTAATATATGACGCCCTATTGATCAGACCAATAAAAAGGTGGCAATTAATTTTGAATGGATCTGCTGAAGATGTTTGAAGAGATAAAAGCTCCCGTGTGTCTGCGGGAGGCAAAAGGGGGAGGGGGTGATTTATCGAGCACTGAAGATAACAAGCATGTTTACAAGCCTGCTATTATGTTTTTAACTGCCAATTTCTCTCTTCCCAACTAAAGCAGTTTTGCTACTATTATCTGAGCTAATTGTTACTTTCCTTGGGGTAGTGAATAGGGAACAGGTTTTCTCAGAAACTCATTGGCTGACTGGCAGAACCAGCCTTAGACATTTGCACACCTGAAAAGAAAGGTGAAATGATTTGCCTTCATCCTTTCCTTTGAACTGGAGTTCAGCATGTTTGTTTTTTAAAAAGTGTAATCCTTAGTCCCAGCATTCAGTGGGTTTAGAAAGGTGTAACTCTGCTGAGGACTGTATTGTTCGAGGCCCTTTGTCCCCTCTTATTGGAGAGCCAGTTTGGTATAGTGGTTAAGTGCGCGGACTCTAATCTGGGAGAACCGGGTTTGATTCCCCACTCCTCCACTTGCACCTGGCTGGATGACCTTGGGCAAGCCATAGCTCTATACCAGCTGTTCTCTCAAGGACAATTGACTCAGAGCTCTCTCAACCCGTTCGCAGGGAGGGCAGGATATAAATCCAAAAAATAAATAAATAAATAAACCCCACCCACCTCACAGGGTGTCTGTTGTGGGGAGGGGAAGGGAAAGTTTGTAAGCCGCTCTGACACTACAAGTGAAGGGCGGGGTATAAATCCAATCTCTTCTTCTTCTTCTTCTAATTTAGGTGTCTCCAAGAGTGTACAGTTTGTTTATTTTATTTTCTTCACTTATAGTCTATCTTTCTCCTTTATGGGGAGCTAAAGCAGCTGACACTGTTCTCTTCACCTCCATTTTATTCTCACAACAGCCCTGAAAGGCAGGTTAGGCTGAGGGTGTGTGACTGGCCCAAGGTCCCCCAACTGGCTTCCGTGGCAGAACAGGGATCCCCCAGATCCTAGCCTGACTCTCTAATTCCAAGAGGATGGCCTGATTGCTGCAGGATACAGCTAGATGTGCCATTCATTTATTTAAAGCAAACCCCAAGGCAGATAACAAAGCAAAAACATGTCAACTTAAAAAAGGAAAAAAGGAAAATTGTTTAAAAACAACCAGTAGACTTGGTAAGTAAGGTTTATTCAGGAGATCCCCTGCTCCCAAAACTATTAACTTTTCTGCTATTGGCATTAATTCTTTATCTTTTTTCTCTAACACCCCCCCCCCTTTTTTTTTTTTTGCTGACTGGATTTGGTGGGATGTATTTCTGCTGACATCAACTCTTCACATTTGGTAGGTCATAGGTGCAAGCACCGTTCTACTACAGTAGCTTTGTTTTCAGGGTTACAGACCTGCTTTCTAAGAGTACTGAACTGATTGTTCTCTTCATTGACACTTGCTCAGATCAGATCAATAAAAAAGCCTGTACTCCTAATGACTGCAAAATGAATTCACCCCAGATTTTAATAACCTCATCTTGTGAGGGTCTTTTGTTCAATTAAGATGGCAGATGAATGTGCTCGAACACTCTGTACTGGGCATTTTAAAAAAAAGGTTGCATGTTTATCTCATTTATCTCCCTTTTCCAGCCACTGAATATTGGGCATAAGTAAACAGCAAGTTGAATTAGCAAGATGTCCACTAACTGTACCAAAATCACCTACAAAAGATAGAATCATTGTTTCTGCTGCTTCATCGATGTCCTTCTATCTGCAGCCTCCTTCCTTTCATTCTGTGGCATCTTGTGGCCATATTGGGCGGTCACCATCATCAACTATGAGCTAGCTGACACTAACTCAGCTTAAAGGGAACAGTGCCTTCAACTTTTCCTAGCCTTGTTGTCTTTTCCAGTTACTCTCATCTTCACATAACATGACCAAAGCACAATAGCCTGAGTTTTAGTCATTTTACCTTCCAGGGAGAGTTCACACTTTATTTGATCTAGATCCCACTTATTTGTATTTTGGGATAGCCATGATATCTATAAAATTCTCCTCCAACACCACATTTCAAATGAATCAACTTTCTTCCAGTCAGCGTTCTTCACTGTCCAACTTTCACACCCATACATAGTAACGGGGAATACTGTGGCATGAATAAACTTGATCTCAGTTGCCAGCTACACATCCGTACACTTAAGAATCTTTTCTGGCTCCTTCACGGCTGCCCTTCCCAGTCTCAGTCTCTGTCTGATTTCTTGGTTGCAGTCTCCCTTTTGGTTGGTGATGGAGCCGAGGAACAGAACATCTTTAACCATTTCAATTCCTTCATCGTGAACCTTAGAGATGCATAATTCCTCAGTAGTCTTAGGGATAACTTCTCCATGGGAAGATCTACAGAGATCCGATTTAGAAGATAATTATATTCGGTAGATTAATGGAAGAAAGCAAAAGTGCTCTTCCTAACTCAGTATCCTTATAAATTATAAATAACCTTCAGTTTGCTCTAACTCCATAGAGGAGACAGTGCCCTTAATCTTCAGATGGGTCTCAAGCTTGAGTTTTCATTAATGAGAACCGGGAGTATGGAGAGAGCTCTTTCCGATGCATTTTACATTTTAGCGAGCAATAGAAAAGGTGACAGCGAGTCTTAGATTGGGGAATAAAAATAAAATCCTGCTGAGAAGAAGCAACTACAGATTACTCTTGAGAACATTCAGTAATGTAATAATATTCTGTTTCAAGAACAGCCATAAGCCAAGAGTTCACATCTCATTAGTTTAGAGGACAGGCAGCCTGGAGGGATTGAATTCCAGGATTCAAATCTAAGGGAAAGGCAGAGTTCAGTTTCAATGGTGTGATACAAGGATCTGCACTCAGGAGCTATTTCATTCTGAACTGGTAAACTGTATACTGCATGACATGTGGCTAGGGACTTCAGGACATGATCGTTCATGGTGTACTTCCATCACTTAAGTTCTGCCTACTTCTCTTTGAAGCTCATCACAGAGTAATGGGAGATAAATAGCTACAGCTAAGGTGATTAGCTGGGAAGTAGAATACACTTGGAGAATTGGAAAGGCAAAGAACAGCATCAGCGAGTTTATTTCTGATTCCTCACAGCATGGGCGTCAACTACGGGGGGGCTCGAGGGCTCGAGCCCCCCCCGAAATTTCCCGGGGGGGGCTCAGCCACCCCCGGCAAAATGGAGCGCCCACCGGTGACGCCGCCTCTCCTTCCCCCCCACCTCCAGCCTGCTCTCCTGCCTCCCTGGGGCGGCGGGGGGGGGGGAGAGAGGCGGCGCTCATCTGCGCCCCCCCCGCACGCCCCGAGCGCGAGGCGGAGCGGGAGCCGGGGGCCCGCAAGGGCGACGCGCCAGCCCCCGGCTGCAGGCGGCAGCAGCAGCCGGCGCCCGAGGTGAGCGGGGAGAGGGAGGGAGGGGGGCGGGGAGCGCGGCCAGCGAGCGGGCGGGCGGGCATGGCCCGGCTGCCCGGGGGAGGGAAGCGGCGGTCGCGGCTCCCTGGGGCGGGGGGGGAGAGCAGCGGGGACATAATCCCGAGCGCGTGCGCGCGCTTTGCGCGCGCACACGGGAGAGCCCCCGCCCCCCCCGGGGATTTAAAAAGTCTACGCCCCTGCCTCACAGTTCTACCTATCTTGTGCTCTACATTTCTGAAGCCTGATGGTATCGGTCCAGAACCTGCAAGCAGATTCCCAGTTCTCTGGCAAGAGAAAGCAGAAGGAGAAGGCTAGAGTTTGCAGGTAATAAACTGGGCAGTACAATCCTCAACGACAGAAGTAAATGGATTTAGAAGGTGGTAACTCTGTTCAGGATGGCACCATGAGACATCTCCTGTAATGGAAAAATAATGATGAACATCAAATCTGATACAATTCAGAGAGGCCAGTTCTTAGCAACTGAGTGCAAAATGTGTGTGTGTGTGTATACACATACATACAGATTGAGACTGCTTCATTCATTAGTGTCTCTTGTATTCATTGTTACTCATTCAAATGCATTTATTACTTCTTTGTTTCCACTGATTTCAGTGGAACATTTCTGGTTTTTTGTTTCCCATCTTGAAATATCCGGAGTTTATACCCCTAACACATACGTATCCTTACTGCCAAATTTCCAGTGCGTAAGAGGGAGCACCCTCATTTTACAAGCCAGTAAAGGCAAATTACATTTCTGGATCTAATATCTTTGGGGTTTTATCCTGTTAGAAAGAAAGGCTCGGAAATTGGACCCCTTCATCCAAGGGATCATCTCTGAGAAAATTCCAAGTGCACTGGAGGACAAAGCATCCACAGACCATTAATTTTTTCTCTTGCAGGGCAAGCACTGGAAAGCGTTTGGCAAACCCTGACAACATTTACCCTGGGAGAATGGAGCTATGGTGGCAGAGATGTTGACTCCCAAGTCCCTAGACAGGCAGGCAAGTGTACATAGGACAGAGGCAACTATTTTGCTTGCACAGATATATAAACACTCTATGGATTATGATGATGAGAGGAACATTTAGAACAACTCACCCTAAAATATTTGAATTGTGTGCACTGCAAGATACAAACCAATACCGCAGGGATCCACAAAGTAACAGAAGCAATTAAGGCTGGAGGCCTGGGAGGCAGAAAACCTTAAATCGGTTAATCTAAATCAAATCTTTCTCACATGCACATGCAACTAATTCATCAGAGAGAGAGAGATCAGTCATTAGCAGCTGCTCTAAGCCAAGCAAAGATCCAGATTCCAGAACCTTTCAGAAATGTGCAGTGACTCTAAAGCAACTGTACTCGTAGTAAGGGAAAGGGGACAATATGTAGGAAAGGTGGGTCTACAGATACTTTAATACATAAAATAATGGATAAAAATGTCTGCCCTGGTTTACAGCTTTCAAAGCTCTCCTGAAGCCATTAAGGAATAATTGGTGAGAAGTGGAAACTTTAAATACAAAAAAACCCCAACGGGGAGGATCTAATTCAGCCAGTTCATCTGATGGATGACACTTCTGTCACACTGATGAGATCCCTGTCGTTTGTAGATGTACAGAAACACTCTCTTCCCTTGCTGACCTTTTTACCTCCTGCTGCCCCAGAAATTCAAACCAGGGAGCAGGGCACCATCAGAGCTGGAAAGTTTCCAACCATTCTCAGAGTATTTATTTACACATCACACAACAATGGGGACCCAGAGGGGCTTACATAATTCTCCCCTCCTCTATCTTATCCTCACAACAACCCTGTGAGGTAGGTTAGGCTGAGAGAGTATGCCTGACCAAAGGGCACACAGCAAGCTTCCATGGCATGAATGGGGATTCAAATCTGGTGTGTGTCCCCCCTCCCTGATACTATTTGATGTTCTTAACCCCTAGACCACTTTATCACAGTGGCTCACAAAGAGTACTTACAAAGAGTTGGGGTCATTCAGGTGGGATAAGCCCTGAGCAGTTCTGACTGCACATTCTTTGGGGTCTCAGTACATGTAGTCTCCCTGCACTGAAAAGGGGGTGGGTGGGATTAAAGGTTCTTATTCATTCATTCATTCAATATATACCCTGCCCTCCCTGCTGAAGTAGGTTCAGGGAGGCTTCTTTTCTTATCTTTTATCTTATCTATCTTATCTTATCTTATCTTATCTTAAAGGTTCTTATCTTGCAGTAGGGGCCCCGGTGGCTCAGTGGGTAAGACACTGAACTGCAGACTGGAAGAGGTTGCTAGCTCAGCAGTTCGAAACCCAAGTGCTGCATGACAGAGAGAGCTCCCATCTCTGACCCCAGCTCCTGCCAATCTAGCAGTTAGAAAGCAAGACATTGCAAGTAGATAAATAGGTAACCACTTTGGTGGGAAGGTAACAGCATTCCGTGCACCTTGGCGTTTAATCATGCTGGCCACATGACCATGGAAAAAGTCTTCGGACATGGCTGGCTTTTCGGCTTGGAAATGGAGATGAGCACCAGACCCTAGAGTTGGATTCAACTCACTTTCGAGCAAGGGAAACCTTTACCTTTATCTTGCAGTACGTGCTGCATTAATGAAGTCAGCACTCAGTGGTAATTTCAAAATTTAGGGTGACCACAAGCAAAGGACCACACAGAATGAATGTTGTTCCTGGGCCCTGCATGAAATGTGTATGAAGCAGCCTCTTAGTCCGTCCGTATTTCCGAAGCGGCAAAAGGCACCGAGTGGGCAGAGCTGAGAAAGAAGTACCCTTGGCTTTGTGTAATAAGGTGTTTAATAGCATGAGATATTTAATAGAAACAGAGAGTAAAATATAAAGTAAATAATTTTTTTTAAAAAAAACCCCTAGTTTCCTGTCATGAATCCCACTGCGCTTAAACGCGTAAAGCGCGTTCATTTGCCACAAGCAGATGGAACTGGGACAGCGATTGTGGGGGAAGTTCTGAGTTAAGGCAACACAGAAAGCAACAGGGATTCAGTGCCCTATATTAAACCAGCTCTTATTCTGAAGCGTTTGCACAGGCAGAGAAAAATCAGCACAGGCGGAACGTACCCTCAGACACAGTTGTGCAAATAATCCATTAGGAAACATGAAAATGAAACATATCGAGGCTTGAAGCACAGCAGCATCCTGCCTCACATCTCAGGCCAGCTGAGACTACACCCGGGTGGGCTTCAAAGCTAAGTGCTGATTTGACAGCAAGTCCTGTTGAATTCACAGCCAACAAATCTAAAGAAGTACATGTTAACGTGGACTGAGGCATTAGAATGAAGAAAAGTTGGATTTATACCCCGCCTTTCACTCGGAATCTCAGAGTGAACATAACATAAGAACATAAGAGAAGCCAATGTTGGATCAGGCCAATGGCCCATCCAGTCCAACACTCTGTCACATAGTGGCCAAAAACACCAGGTGCCCTCAGAAGGTCCAGCAGCAGGGGCAGGAAGCCCTCCCACTGCTGACCCCCCAAAACACCAAGATTACAGAGCATCACTTGCCCCAGACTGAGAGTTCCTATCTATACTTTGTGGCTAATAGCCACTGATGGACTTCTGCTCCATATGTTTATCTAATTCCCAATGTCTTACAATCTCCTTTCCCTCCCCCTCCCCACAACAGACACCCTGTGAGGTAGGTGGGGCTGAGAGAGCTCTCCTGAGAACTGCTCATGAGAGAACAGCTCTGAGAGAACTGTGACTGACCCTAGGCCACCTGGCTGGCTGCATGTGGAGGAGTGGGGGATCAAACCCAGTTCTCCAGATTAGAGTCTGCCACTCTTAACCACTACACCAAAAGGTCTTGAGTGTGAAAACTGTGCAGAAATTGCAGATGACATTCAAAATTACCTTGTTCAAAATGCCAGCTTTTGGTGGAATTGAGCCTCTCTTTTGATTGCCTCAAAGCTTTGCTTGCAATTAGTATTATATGCAGATTTGAATCCATGTAGTAGCAGTGTTGGGTAAATGTTAATTTCGTATGCTTGATGAGTGTACCCAAGGTCATCATGGCATGTCTCTTTTAAAGATGAAGACTGCAAGGATAGACCATCAAAACTTTTACAAATTTCACAAGTTACCATTAGACAATAGTCTATTGCAATATAATCACAGTAAGACAATTAATACAGTAGAATAAGTGATAACAATTCCAAAACACTTGTAACAATTACACAGTAATCTAGATTAACCATAGATTCCATTTGAGACATGAGCTGTGCCTAGATTATTGTGGAAATCAGGTTCTTGTTAAATTATGTCTTCTATTCTTTGAATTGTTACAAGTGTTTCGGAATTGTTATCACTTATTCTACTGTATTAATTGTCGTACTGTGATTATGTTGCAATAGACTGTTGTCTAATGGTAACGTGAAATTTGTGAATGTTTTGATGGTCTACCCTTGCATTCTTCATCTCTGCACATTACATATGCTTGGGGTCCCTATTGTTTGACATCTCTTTTAAACGCAGCTAAATCAGGTAGTATGTGCTGTTTTGTGGTTCCTCAATGCGCTGCATTCGTCCCTCTCTTCTTCTTCCCTTGGTCTTCACAGCCAGGACCCTTTTATTCTATTTATCTTCAAGGTGTGCATTTATGCAGCATTCATTAACTTCATTTCAAGTTGCTAGGCTCCAGACTGCACTCTTCCAAACAAATACACAAAAGAGCCAAATTAGATGTGATGTTTACCGTACATGCAGACACACACACACCCAGTGGGGCAAACAGTGCCCACAGGGGATGTTTTGAGTCAGGAGAACAGCATGAGGAAAGGCTGAAGGACTTTCTCTCCCTGCACCATGGTCCAGTTATGAATCAAGCTGCTGAACTACATGAGAACTAGCTGTTATCTGACTGTAAGAGTATGAATGAATCACATCGAGTCTGGTTGGATATCTGGTTTACCCAGTGTACTGAAGATGAAATCGGTTACAACTATGGAAGCGTTGGTCAATAATCATGTAAGGTTCCTTCACTCCTGGCTTCTTTCCTCAGCCAATATGCTTGAGAGCCAGTTCAGTGTAGTGATTAAGAGCAATGAACTCTAATCTGGAGAACTGAGTTAGATCCCCTACTCCTCCACATGCAGCCAGCAGGGTGATCTTGGGTCAGTCATAAGTTCTCTCAGAGCTGCTCTCTCGAGAGCAGTTCTCTCAGAGCTCTCTCAGCCCCACCTACCTCATAGGGTGTCTGTTGTGGGGAGGGAAAGAGAAAGGAGATTTTAAACTGCTCTGAGACTTCAAGTGAAGGGTGGGCTATAAATCCAACTTCTCCTCTTCCTCCTTCTCTTCTTCTTCTTCTTCTTTTTGTTAAATACTGGGATCTAGATGCATTGCAGTGATCAGCTCTAGTTTATTTATTGATTTCAGGAACACTACAAGGACTAAATCCAGGGCTGACTGCCCTGTTTATAAAGCATGCAAAGACCACACCCTAACACACCACACTCCCAGTGATAGGCTATTTACATAATAATACTACATCTCTATTGGCCCACTCCTGAATCCTGGTAAGCTATTGTTCCAGGGTAACAAGCCCAACCTGTTCCAGGTGCTAGCTCAGGGATGACTCATGCTCAGTACACACCACTTCTGCTGCTGAGTGTTCACCCCATTATACTGAAGATGGGACTGTCCAAGGGTTTTGAAACCTAAATATGCTGGGTCGATCTGAATGGGCTTAGGCTGGAGTAAGTCTGCATAGGAATGCGACCTATTCATTGGCAGGAGCACAGCTCCAACCCAGGACCTATGGAACTGAGCAAAACTTTCTTAGCCACAGAGGTGTATACCTTCAAGACATACTGAAATCCGACTCCTCGCAAAAGAGAGAAAGGTTCCTGACTGTGGAGAGTGCCTCATTAATGGAGACACAGATTGTTTTGTGAGTTAATCTATTTTTCTTGGGGCAAAAAAATGGTTTGATGAGGCGATGGTGATGGCAAGCCATCAAGAGAACAACTGGTCAAGCAGCTATCAAAAGACTCCTCACATCTGTAGGTTACTCCCTATGAAATGAAAATATTTTGTATACTTAATGAATGGGCTCAAAAACAGATGGAGGAGAGTTGTAGCAGCAGCAGATGGGGGAGCTACAGGGAAAATGTGCGAGAATGCACATGCATGTGCCTTTTTGCAAAACTAAGAATGTATGCAAGCTCTTCAAATGCGAACAGTTTGTTGGATTTTAACTTGTGCCAGTCGCAGCCTGCAGACAGCTTGTAAATTGGATTGCCGGTTGTTTGGGCAACAGATTAAAATAATTAATGCTCTCCTTCATAAAAGTGTCATTGGTCATTTTTAAACAAAGGGCTTTGTCTTCCGCAACTCCTCTTGAAACCATTCCATCCATGATATTTCTATTCTGATCTCCAGGCTCAATTATTATTGGACAGGCAACTATCAGTTACTTTTGTATGTATGAACTTATTGATCCTAAAACTGTGTTTCTCAGATTGGGGTTCACAGGACCTCTGGGCATCTGCAAAAGAGCTCTGGGGTCCATAAGTCCTTTGCCAAGAAAGAGGGCAAGCTCCTCTCATGCTATCTAACTAATGCAAAAACCGAGCCTTCCTCATGGAATCAACTCCCACATCATTTGAAGGGCACCTACCACCCACAGTCACTCCAGGCTACCTCAAAGCACTAGCCAGAAAACATGCGGATTGGTTGCCAAGATCCAATAGCTTAGTTCTAGGCACCAAAATAGTGCAGTCCAGCCTCACTACGCATTATAGTTTTCCTGGATACATTCCTGGGTTGGGTCACACAGGTATGTTCTAAGCGCAGGTGTGTGGGAGCATGATTCATATTAGTATCATGCATGGGAACAAGAGGCTTAGACCTCCCCCCTCCCTGGAAAGCTCGTGGGGAACCACTATGTGCTCTGCCAGCGAAAGTGACATGTAGCCATATCAGCCCCCACTGGGGCAAACAGCAGATCCTTGCAGTAATTTCAGGTTGGGGAAATGGTGTGGTGGAGGGGTTCCTTTACGCCATATGCCAAGGCCTTGATCTGACTCAGGCCTCAGTGTACCTGGGAAATATGGAGCTCCCAGAATACATCAGTGACCCGATCTGGGGAAATACCTGAGGGAAATGTAAGTTGTAGTTATTCCAAGTGTCACTGGCAGGGAGGGCGGGGTATAAATCCAACAAATTAATTAATTAATTAATATGATATAACGGAATTAGTTTTGACTCTCTTTTCCAGTGTGAAGTGTTTTAGCAGAGAGAGAGAGAAAGAAAAAACAAACAGACTGCATTCTTAGACAATAACAGCCAATGGCAGTTTTCAGTTGTACCCTAAGTACTGTAGGGTTTGTGTTGCACTGTGGGGTCCATCCGGCCCTGTTCCCCCCCCTAACCCGGTTTCTATGAGCAGCTCTGAAAGTTTTTTCCAGCCTTCTTCCCACACCTGTTCAGCCACCCAGACGTAGCCAACCAATGAAGAAGTTTGTTTTTGTCTCTGGTGCTGCCGAGTCTCTTCCAATCAAGAGCCAAGATTGATGAGAACCTCTGTCAGAGCCTTTGGGGTTGTGTGTTCCTACAAGTTCAGTTGCCTTCTAAAACCTGACTTTGTACATCAGATGCAGACAGGACCAACATTATATAAAAACTCGCTCTCACTAAATTGTTTAGAGAATATGAATAGATGAAGGCCTCCAGGGGACCTGTCTGAAACATGGCAGGGGGGCAGTGTGAGGGGGTTTGTGGATCTGCGGCAAAAAGAGAGAAGCATTCATAAGATATATTGTACAAATTGAGCCCTGACCCAAATAGCCCAGGCAAGCCTTATCTCATCAGATCTCAGAAGCTAGGCAGGGCCTGTATTTGGATGGCAAGTATTTGGATGGGAGAACTCCAAAGAATCCCAGGGCCGGGAGGCAGAGGCAGGCTATCAAGCCACTTCCCTGATCCTCCTCCGTGCCCCAGTAGGAGTCGCCAGAGGTTGCTATGACTTCCAGGCACGGGCACAAACACACACAAATGCAAAAATACCCCCAGAAAAGATATATTGTACATATTCATATAAAACCTTACCATTTGATTAAAAGAATAGAACATGCCAGAGTGGTGGTCGGTAGAGTATCGGATTAGATCTGGGAGAACCAGGTTCAAATCTCTAGTCTGCCACAGAACCTTGCTAGGCAGCCTTGGCCCAGTTGTACACTCTCAGCCCAACCTACCTGGAGGAGAGGGGAATGATGTAGGCCACTTCAGGGCACTGGGAAGAATGGCAGAGTACAAATGAAGTAAACAAATAAGTGTGTGTGTGTGTGTGTGAGAGAGAGAGAGAGAGAGAGAGAGAGAGATGACTAGACCCCTGAAATTGATCAAAAATGCAAAACATGGCCTGAAGTGCCAGAGATTCTTTCTTTCCTCCCAGCCTACAAGGTTTCAACTCTCAGCACCATGCAGTGTTTTGCTGTCTTTTGAAACACTCAGTATTTATAAACTATTCATACTAGAAGTTATCACATGGTTGCATCTCCTTCCCATTTTGTTGCCTGATTATACCACTGTGCTCTGGAGCTGAACTGCCGCAACTCTTAAAACTCCCAGAAAGATGCTTTGGAATGTGTGACTCCGTATTCCAGATCATAAAACCCAACACAAATAATTTAGCTGGAATTGGTAAGTCTGAACCTCTCTGCTCACCAGAAGGCCCTGCTACTGATCCATATTTTATGCCACTTGCATTTTTAATGAACTAAGGAGCAGCTTTCCACTCCAGAATGAAAAGAAATGAAGGTGGATTGTAATTTTTTTTTTAAGTAAGCATCTACGCCTTCTGTGTTTGACTTTTATTTTATATATATGTAATTCTGCGACTTTGGCTTCCTTATCGTGCTGTCTCATTTTTCCAAAGCTGTTGGGTGAGAAAGGCTGGCATCATTTTATCCCCTCTCACTCATTCCAAACTAATTTGTAGCAATAAAACATACTGGACATGACCCAGGAACTAATTAACAGGGAATGGATTGCCACAGGATGTGGTGGTGGGTGGCCTAGAAGGCTTTCAAAAGGAAGCCACAAAAGCATGGAGGAGAGGTTTCTGAGCAGCAACTATTAGTCAGAGCGGCTTTTAGCCAAATGTCGTGAGGCCAGACTCTGCCCTCCACATGCTCTGTCCACAAAACTCCAGGAATTTCCCCCTCCCTGGAGTTGGCAACCTTAGCTTTGATCCAGCAAGGTTCGGGTATCTGCTGTGTCTATTTTCACAGGGTGAAAGGGAAATCTGGCTGTTCTCAGAAGAATGTACAAGCGTGGTTCCTTTTGCACATATTGCTGGGGGCAAGAGCTGGCGTATCTGCATGCAAAAGATCAGGCAGGGTTGTTTAATGGCTCACAGTCAGTAAGGCTTACCATCTTCCCAATCAGATATTTTAAAGAAGGAGAGGGCACCCTCCCTGTGAATGTAAGTATTTTTTTTTGTTTATGCTTTTTTATAGTTAAAAGAGAAGAGGATATTATCACCCGTGGAGCCTGAACAAATGAGTTCTGTGAAGAGAATTAAATTGGCCATTGTTTGTTTGCTTGTTTTCGAACTAAAGTTGTCATTCTTCTGTTCCTGGACTGCCTTATGCATTTTGGAAAGGAGGCTTGTAAATAGATGGCGCTGGCAAGGCGATCGGAGGAAACGTGAACTGCTGATTGCATGGGTGAACCCCTCCAGAGGAGAAAAATTCTGCCCTTTCATAAGAGTTATACAAACATGCAGTCAGGAATAAGGTGGGAATTATCCAAGAAGCTGGCAGGCTGCCCAGTTGCTAGAAGGATTAATATACTGTATGTGGAGATACTGTATTCATATTTTGACTCCCAAACAGTTCCTCTCCCACCCACCCCTTACAGCAGCCGAAGTCAAGCCTCATTAAAAGGAAAAGACCAAGGCCTCACTGTTTAAAGAAAGACAAATCGTAGAAGCCACCCAAAGAAGAAAGACAAATTGCAGACGCCACCTCGACGTGTCAGCTAATGGAGGCCCAGTCCACAAGAAGGACAGTGTGTTTGTGTAAACTTTTTAATTGGCTCAGCCAAGGCAAGATCAAACATTTTGTTTCTTATGATCGATGAGCTTGCTAAACCGACAGCAGAAGGCTGATCCCTCAGGCAGGGCAGGGTGCACGGGAAGCAAATAGCTGGGTTTGCACCTCAACGGTTGGTTCTCTGCAACCGTCATCCTCTATGAGAAACTGACTCGGGCTGTAATTCTTTTCCTGCAGCTCCCTCTGCTGAACTGAAAGCCAAAGGGAAAGACAAATTCACAGATCTCCCAGCCTCTGCATCCAAAAGGATGTAGAAAACAGAGCTTTATTGTGTATGATTCATATTATGTGGATTCATTCAGATCCTGCCAGTGGGGACTCTGGACCTGCAATGTAGTCAAAGCAGAGCTGTCCATATAAGCATGGAATGAAGACATGAGGGGGGAAATGGATAAAACTAGGGTATTTTGAGGATAGATCTGCGGCAACTTATCAGTAACTAGTTCGCTTCAGCTTCCCTTCCAACAAGTGTGGGTTAAATCTAATGACACTCAAGTCTGTCTGTCTGTCTGTCTATCATCTATCTAGTTCTGCTCATATGGCTATCGCCTTAAGCAGAAATTAAAACAAAAAAAATATTTTGAAAGAACTTATTCAGTATTATTCCTCTTATATTTGATTATTGCGCCTGTGAATTTTGCCACTGAGAGGGTGACACGATCATTTGTATCCGATAGTAGCCATTCCGTATCTTTAAATAAAGGGGTGACTAAATTAGCCCTCAACTCATCGAATATAGGGCACTCCATAATCGTATGTTTAGTGGTTTCGATTAGATCATATGCGCATCAGCATGCTCTATTAGAGTATGATACTTTATTATATCTGCCCTCCAAAACCACCAAAGGAAGAACATTCAGTCTCGCCAAAGTAAAAGCTCTTCTTAGTTTTGGGACTGTCAATTGATAAAAACATTTTGGCAGTTGCATTGGGAGGGCACTCCGCTCCATTGAGTCTATTCAGTTATGTACAACCCCTCCCTGGGTGAAAACTTGACTCAGCTAATGCTGCTGTGCCTAGCCTTTCATTCCCTGCACAAATCCTGTGCCAAGAGGGGGTGGTCCTCACCCACTTCCTCTCATGCCACACAGTAGCTAGAGTTCAGCTATTGCTGCCCAGCACCAAGGAAGCCCTTTCCCCAAACCCCACCGGCTGTAACAGCCAATCAGAGGCTGGCTTGGGTGAACTCCCTTCATCATGGGACACCTCAGGGTGCTTGGGAAAGTTCCTCTACTGATATTACACTTCATACACCACACCATTCCTGTCAGCTTTGTTGGAACCCCAACTATTCACAGCTTGGTCTATTTAACGAAGAAAAAGCATTCCCGGAGCACAGCAACAGAGAGCCAGTTTGGTGTAGTGTTTAGGAGTGCGGACTCTGATCTGGGAGAGCTGGGTTTGATTCCCCACTTCTCCACATGCAGCTGCTGGTGTGACCTTGGGTCAGTCACAAGTTCTTTCAGAGCTGTTTTCTCATGAGCAGTTCTTGAAAGAGCTCTCTCAGCCCCACCTACCTCACAGGAGGGGAAAGGAGACTGTAAGCCACTCTGAGACTCCCTTGGATAGTGAAGGGTGGGGTATAAATCCAACCTCTTCTTCTATATGAGCAGGCATACAAAACATGAGCTCCACCACAGTCAGTCAGATTGAAACCCGCCCCCCCCCAAAAAACCCTCCAACTCAGGCCCAGAGCAAGAGGGTGGGTAAATGGGCAACTGCCAAGTGAAGCCCAGAGCTGCTATACGTGAAGCCTCCTTAAATATGTCTCAGTCCCTGTGGTCTAGTGTTGGATTAGAACCTGGGAAACTTGTGTTTAGATCCCCACTGCACCATGAAGCTTGCTGGGTGACTTTGGGCCAGTCACTCTTTTTTAGCCTCAGAAGAGAAGAGAGAGATTGGATTTACCCCACCCTTCACTACCCAAAGGAGCGGTTTACGATCCCTTTCCCTTTCCCTTCCCCTTCCCCTCCCCACAACAGACACCCTGTGAGCTGTGGAGTCTTGAGAGCAAAAACTCTACTTTGTGAGCTACTGGCATTAAAGTTGTGAGCAAGCGATTTGGCTACTGCATAAATTAGTTTGCTCTGGAGCCCATCCATCCGGAGCTAAGACAAAAATGTGTGAGCCGGAGGCTAAAAAAAATGTGAGCTAGCTCACACTAACTCAGGTTGGCATTAAAATGTACTAGATGGATAAATAAATCAGACCTGGCTATTTCGCTGGTACTTCTGTTGAGAGTTGTCTGGAACACTGCTGTTATCTGTCTGAGTGCTATGTGAGTGGGACACCATGTGTTTTGTGATAGGGTTAGGGAAAGGTTAGCTAAAAAAATTTATTATTTTTGCAGGGTGATTATTATTTTAATTTATGTCATTAGCCACTCTAAGCTTTTTTTTCAACAGTGAAATTATAAATAAATTTAAGTAAAGTCCCCCAAAAGTAAATCACCACACAGAGGCAGGGTCCGTTTAAGACATGCTGAGGCCCTAGACTATGTCAAGTTTAAGGGGATCCATAGAATTAGCAGAAAAAATGTAATTTAGCAAGTATTAACACCTTTGATATTTAGAGTCCCCTCCTAATCCAAGGCCCTACAATGTAATTTACTTAGCTTGTACATAACCTTATTTATTTACTTCATTTATTCACTACCTGCCTCCTCAATGGGAACCCAAAATGGCTTACACTGGTCTCTCCTCCATTTTATTCTCCCAACAACCCCATAAGGTAGGGTGAGAGTGTGTGACTGGGCCAAGGTCACCCAGCAATCTTCCATGTCAGACAGGGGATTCAAACTTGGGTCTCTCAGATCCCAGTCCAACACTCTCACCACTCCACCACATGTGCACACTTATCTGGGAGTATCCCAGCCTGGGATAGAGGCAAGCTTCTATCTTAGCCCATGCTCTTATTGTAATCCAGGGCAAAGAGAGCAACTGGGGCATAGTGGTTAGAGTAGAAATTCATGGCAGGTCTTTAGTTTGCGGACATCACTTTGTGAATCACAAACTGGCCAGAATCTATGATGAATTCAGTTTAAACTCAGAGTTTAAGCCTCTGGCTTCCGCTTTTCACCCGCCATTTTTATTTTTGCCTCGCCAATATGCACATAAGCACTTCTCCGCCCCTGCATCAATTTTTTTTAATGGCCACTACTTTTGAGTTCAGGATCCCAAGGAGGTCAGTTTCAGGCAAAAGGTTTAAAGGGATGTGTTCTTTCACGGCGGTGAAATCACGGTGCTTGTGCAACTGTGAGAGGATTTGCTCTCCTGCTTTTGTGCATGCACAAGGTTGTAGCTCCAGATGATTGCTTGCACAAACTTGGGAAAAAAACAAAAAAAATCTCAACATTCGCTCTGTGTGATTGCGATTGTCCGGTGTAAAAAAAAGCCATGTCGAAGCGGAGCCATTTGAGCCAGCTCCAGCACGCTGTCTGAACGTACCCATTGAGTCAACAACGCAAGGCAGAAGTCATCCTTTTCCTGCTTCATCCATCTATAGAACAGGCTTGGTAGCCCTCATCCCAAGCCATGTCAGGCCATTTTATTTCTCGCTACATGAAATTGGGGGGGGGGGGGGGTTTGCAAAGGAGAATGCACAAATAATAGAAAGAGAGCTTAGGAAGAGGATGTCAAGGCCAGACATAATTGGAATTGATGTATAAATGGAGTGTGGTTATTCAGTTTAAAAAGTCTATTGGAGTTGCTCTTGTGCCAGGCTTCAGCATTGGTTATGTCTCTATTAATTTGTACCACAGGAAGTAACAATGCAGGCCGGCAGCCAAGCCAATTATTTACAGCCGGCTGACAAACATCAACGGTGCAAAGGCATGTAGGAAAACAGACATTTACAGTAGGTGAGTCACGAGCCCCTTCCTGTAAAACTGTCGGTTTACTGTGCAGAATTTTCAAAAGGCCACGGCCGCCTTACTGATCTAAGGCCAAGAATGTATACCGGGTGATGTCATTTAAAGGCTGTTAGCTGACAATCAAGTATTGCACAAAGAAAGGTATCTTGTTGCCCTGCTAATGGAATGCACATGTTGGTTAATGCTTCTTATAAATACAGTTTTCAGTATCATGCAAGACATGCAGACAAATATTCGTGGGGACTGAATTCTACCTCCAAATCAGTGTTTGCAGTTCCTTGTTTGCTGCAAAGGGGAGTTTGTAGAGATAATAAACACCCACAGCCCTGCTGCATTTCTGTTTAAAACTGTCTTTGGACATTTTAGTTTTCATCACTCTCTCGCCATCCCAGCCCAATAGTTTCATTGCTGTTTGCCAAATTCAGGATGAGAGAGCTCACTGGTCTTACTTTGCTCAGTAAATGCTATAATACCTCACTATAAACAAATACATGCTTCTTCTTAACATGAAAGGTTGTTCTATCCTTGATAGCGAGCGGCAAAACCCCCATCCAAGACAGAATCTGTATAGCTGCTTTTAGCCGTTGAAATGGATCGAAGTGTGCAGCACCTAATGGTTCCTCATCTGCCAAAAGTATAACCAGGTACAGAGAATCCAACCACCAGCCCCAAAACTGGGTCAACACAATGTTTCCAGGCCAGCTCACCTCCACAGCATATCTTGAACTCAGTTGAATTAATCCTCAATGTCACAATCCCCATCCCAGTGAAAAGTCACGTATACATCTAGAAACCAAAGATTCCATAGTGTTCCAAACTTGCACTCTGACAACTGGGGCTCCGTCTGTCCTATATGCAGGGCTCGATTTTAGCAGGAACGCCGTTCCGGCTGGCCTCCGAGCCTGCCCCGCCCCCTCCCTGCCCGACCTGAGCTTTTTATACTTGAAGGGAAAGTTCCTGCAGAGAGCCAGCAGGAATAGGCTCCACCGGGTGCTTTCCCTTTAAGAACAAAAAAAGCCAGCAGGAGAAAGCCCCGCCCAAAGATTAAGCACAGGGGCTAGGCTTTCTGCATTTGGCTTGCCCACGATGTCGCATGGCTTTCCCTGCACCAGTAAGTTCTCTGTTCTCTTTTCCCTCCCTCTCTCCCTCTCTCTGCCCCCCCCTTCTTTCTGTCTTCCTTTCTGTCTTTCTCTCTCTGGCCCCCCCACTTTTCTTTCTTTCTGTCTTTCTTTCTGTCTTTCTCTCTCTGGCCCCCCCACTTTTCTTTCTTTCTGTCTTTCTTTCTGTCTTTCTCTCTCTGCCCCCCCCCTTTAAAAAAAATTGAAAAGGGGGGTGGATGTAAAAAAGTAGAGAGCCCAGGAAATGCTGGTTTTGACAATATCTTTAATTTTTGAGAATCTCTTTAGTTTTCTCATGGCATCTTCTGCTTAAGAAAAGTAACTTTGAAGCCTGAGTTCAGTAGTGTCTTGTTGGGAATGGCTTGCAAATATATGTGTGTTTAAAGTCTGTATTAAAGTGGTTTGGTGCTTACTGCCATGTAAGAGAAAACATCTGAAAAAGTAGCTTCATTGTTGTGTGTGTTGAATAGAAACCAGAATAGAAACCACGCACTTAACCACTACACCAAACTGGCTCCTAGCGTTGTTCTGCCAGTGAACTAGGGTTGCCAACTCCAGGTTGAGGAAATCCCTGGAGATTTGGGAGTGGAGGGTGCAGTTTAGGGGAAGGAGGGACCTAAGCAAGGCATAATGCCATGGACTCTACTTTCCAAAGCAGCCATTGACCTGTAGTTTGGAGCTCAGTTGTAATTCCAGGAGATCTCCAGACCCCACCTGTAGGTTGGCAACCCTAAAAAATCATATTCAGCGTACTAGTTCTGCAGGAAGGCAACCTGATTTCCATGGGAACCTAACCCTTAGGAATTGATTCCAATCCAGTGTGGGAATAATTGTTGGACATAAGGTATTGGTTCAGGCAAGGTTTTGTATAGATGGGACAGAAAATAATGTTTTTATTGGTTTTGTCAAAACTATTTTGACAACAAGGTAAACAGAATAAGAAGCAAAAGGTGGATGTGGCTGGATGACCACACTTCTGGGAACACTGGGTGTGTCCTAATATGTTAATGAGCTGTGCTGTCAGGGGTGTGGCCTAATATGCTAATGAGTTCCTGCTGGGCTTTTTCTACAAGAAGAGCCCTGCCTATATGACAAAGTTTTCATCAATTAAGGAATTCTTCCCTGACCTGGTTAGTCCAGGCTAGCCCAATCTTGTCAAATCTCAAAAGCTAAGCAGGGTTGGCCCTGATCAGGATTTGGATGGGAGACTGCCAAGGTAGTCCAGGGTCATGACACAGAGGCAGGCAATGGCAAACCACCTCGGAACTTCCTGGAATACCCTACGGGGGTCACCACAAGTCAACTACAACTTGAAAGCAAATAAAAGTAATTCTACCTACATTTTCTCCCCCAAATCCCATCTCCATTGCTGTTTGCAACACTCAGGATGAGAGAGCTCACTGATCTTACCTTGGTTAGTAAATGCTATAATACTTCACTATAAACAAATACATGCTTTTTTTTTTTTTTTGGTCACTGATCTTACCTTGGTCAGTATAAAAAAATACACGCCTGTCCTTAACATGAAAGTTTGTTCTGTCCTTAAGATCTTACTCAGTACAATAAACACCTCTAAGAACATCACATGGCACAAATTCACTCTAGACTGCAGGTGAAGGATTGTACACTTGAATACACCCTCTTATTTTAAAACAAACAAGCTTCCTGCATATAAAAACACATCATGGACCACTGATTTTCCTCCTATCAGGAAAAAGGGTCCTTGCCCAGCTTTTTCCTGGACTTGCTGCTTTTTTACATGCAGGGAGTTTATTACACAGGGGACTATCCAAACATGGCATCACCTACCCATAGCACAGAAAACAACATGTGTTATTTTGAATATATAAACAGAGCCGATGTGCGTATCCTTTACTAGTGTCATTGCCAAGATCCAATGAAGCTGGGACTGAGAACTGAGCTGCCTCACACTCCAGGGTTGCTTTGTGTTGGGCAAGTGCCCCGGGATAGAGCCTCAGAATGCAGCAAGAGAAGGGGGTTTCCTTTCACCCAGTTTCCCCACACTGCTCTGCCAAGTACCTATTCTCACCTGCCAGGAAATAGGTCTGTCTCTTCCTCCCTGGATGCTCCTGGTCACGCCCAGGGGTCCGTTGGAGCGGTAGCGCACAGGAGCGCAGCTCCGGGAGTGAAGATCCCAGGGGGCAGGGACATGACCAAGCCCCACCCCCTCCTCGGCTTCCCCAAGCAGTGCAGAGGCGCAGCACCCCAGGGAAAGCCCTGCTAGGCTCTTTATTGTTTTTAATGTTTTGTTTTAATATTGATAATTTTATCATTGTTCCTTTTATGACTGTGGGCTGCTTTTCCAGAGACTTGCTCAAGGTGGCATATAAATTTTCTAAGTATACCATTTTTTATCTGGGCACATGGCACATAAGTACTGAAGAAATTTCACCAACCCTTCAGCAGCTTCCACCCCATCAGTTTGATGTAGTGGTCAGGAGTTGGACTCTAATCTGGGAGAACCGGGTTTGATTCCCCACTCCTCCACATGCAGCTGCTGGTGTGACCTTGGGCCAGTCACAAGTTCTCTCAGAGCTGTTGTCTCATGAGCAGTTCTCAAAAGACCTCTCTCAGCCCCACCTACCTCACAGGGTGTCTTGTTGTGGGGAGGGGAAGGGAAAGGGATGGGTGGTGCACATGTCCTGGGTGTCTCAAGTCTACTTGAAACCTGGTGGTTTCAAAGGAGCAGGAAAAGAATGAGGGTGTGTTCTTAATGCTTATTTTTATTGCACAAAGTATTGGATGGGGAAGGGAACAGAGGAAGAGCAGGTCAGTTTCACTCACCTGTGGAGTGGAGCCTGAGGGGTGGGTGTTGCCTTCTGACACACTTCTGGTATGTTAGGGGGTGTGGTATATGCAAATGAGTTATGCAGATGAGTTATGCTAATGAGCTCCTGCACTTCTTTTTCTACGAAATGACCCCTAGTCACGCCTGTTAAATGCCTCCCTAAGGGAGGACCAACCCTGGGCTCAGCTAATCCCCTCTCCCCAACCCAGTCCTGGGGAGTGACAGGCCTTGGGCCAATGGATACTTGTCTTGGATTAGCAAGCTTCCTGGCCCTTCCCCCTGAGCTTCTTTAAAGAGCTGGCTGCCCTACCCAGCCTCCTCCAAAAAGGTCAGTGCTACCTGCTGTCCCTGCACCCCTCGCAGAACTCCCCTGGATCTCAGCCCCAGGGTCCCCCCTGGTAGAACCTGGGCTGGCTTCTGCTGCTGAGCATGCTGCTGAGAGCCGGCTGGGCTCCTTCAAGCTGGCTGACTCCTAAGTAGTCCCGGCAAGGCGGGATATAAATATGAATAATAAATAAATAAATAGTCACAGCCATGCCCCACTGCAACCTGGCAGACAACTTTTGCATCTTCAAGGCTTGCTAGTGCAGCATGCCAGGAGTAACAAAATCCAGGACCTAAAAAGTTAGAAAGCTGAAAAATAAACAAAACTGTGCCACAAATGATATCTACATCAAATATATATATATTGTAGAATGTAGTAATAAATGAATTTTAAACACATTTGTTGAACAATTATTCCATACGAAACTCTCATACAAACTATGAAAGAATTCACAATTCCCAAAATATAAGCCTCTTATAGTGTGAAGAATTCCATATACAATAATGATGCACTAATATAAACGGAGCGTGCAAAGAAGCTCCAAGAATTATTTCTGTAGTATATTTCAAAGAATACAGTTCCAAATGAAGAAATCCTTTCCGACAAGCGTGCTAGCTATCAGCTGTCTCATTTTGCAATGAAGGTTTTTCAAAGATCTGACAATCCAATAATTTCTGTGTCAAAATCCAAAACCATACACTCCACATATTTCCAAAATTCATTTTCTTACAGTTACAAAACGAGACAGGTGAAAGACGAGAACAAAAAGCAAGAACAAGGATTAGAACCTGGTATTATCACAGTGCTTTCCCTAAGTGCTCCAAGTGCATACTATAATCTGTTTCAGTAATCTTTAAACAACCCTATCTGTTAAGTCAGTATTATCATTTTCATACTGTACTTTGAAAGCTAAGGCTGAGATGTCACAGCCTTCCTTAAACTTCCTTCAGTGAACTCTCAAGTGAAACTAGGGTTGCCACCCACCAGGTGGGGCCTGGGAATCTCCCGCTTTTACAACTGATCTCCAGCTGACGGAGATAAGCTCCCCTGGAGAAAATGGCTGCTTTGAAAGGTGGACTCTATGGCATTGTACTATGCTGAGGCCCCTCCCCTCCCCCAAACCCCGCCTTCTCCTGGCTCCACCCCCAAAGTCTCCAGGTATTTCCCAACCCAGACTTGGCAACCCTAAGTGAAACCTACAGCCTCCACACCCACCTTCCTAAGCACTACCTAGCTTTCCAAAAGCCAGAATTATTGGGCATGTGACGTTCCGTCAAGTCGCAGCTGACTTATGGCCACCCCAGCAAGGGGCTCTCAAGGGAAGTGAGAAGCAGAGGTGGTTGGCCATTCCCTTCCTTCTTCAGAACCTACCTTGGTGATCTCCCTTCCAAGTATTGACCCTGCTTAGCTTCCAAAATCCGATGAGATCTGGCTATATCTTTCCTACCAGACACGTACATAAACACAGCTTTCCAGTACACAAGTAACTCATGTAGACGTCTAGCTGTCTGTCTAGATGACATGATGTATCCTGTCCATCTTCCAAGGAGGCTTCTTTCGGGTTCTCCCTTGTCCATTTTATCTTCACAACAACCTTGTGAGGTGGTTAGACCGAAAGACTATGACTGGCCCAGTGCGCTTCATAGTTGCACAGAGATCAGATGCAATGCTGTTGCAAATAAACTAGTGAATGTGATGTGGGTCTACAAGTGTACATGGAGTATAGTTTTAATGGGCCAGGGGCTGGTACATTCCACTCAAGTCAATGGAATTTTTAAGTTAGTCCGGTTGGGATCAGGGTGCCGCTCTATTAAACCACCTAATTGTCTCTTTCCATTTATTCTTTAGATTCATGATTGCCTGTTTGACCACCAGGGGACACTCTGTGACCTATTTTTCCCAGTTCCAACCCAGCATAGCAACTTTTCTTACAAAAGTCTATTTCTATGTTAGTTTGTTTAGTAATGGGACAATATTTGTTGGGTTTTATCAGCAGTCTGTAAGAGGAGGCTTACAGAGATATACTTCAAATTTGTTCTTTCTGTTCAGAAACAAGATGCTGTTCTGAATCTTAATATTAAACAGACCAGAAACGCTGTTTCCATTGTGTTGTTCTATATTTATACATTATAACTAGTTCACCCTGGTCCACCTGCATGACTGAAATATCTATGCACACTGGGCCCAAATATTCATTTCTATATGATGCCTTTAAATAATTACAGTGCTGTGCATAGATTCTACCCTAGTTGTGAGAGCAGATCACAGGCCCTGACAATTCACACCAGGCAGAGATGTTTGCAATTTTTAAAAAAATACAAGAAGAATTACATTTTGCTCATGGCTGGAGCTCTACAACTTGGCCATAACATCAATTAGCAACACTGATAAATAACAGCAGAAGCAGACAAACTTGCATTTTAAACCCATTCCCTGCAATGCAGCTTTACTTTTAGTAACTTTGCATAGATTTCACTCCATTGCCTTAATCCAGTGGTTCCATGAATATGCAGGCTCTTTAACGTATACATGAAATGTCATATGTACCTACGGGTTGCCAATTTTCAGCTGGAGCCTGGACTTCTCGTGGAATTACAATTACTATCTGGACCACAAAGATCAGGTCCCCTGGAGAAACTGACAGCTCTGGACTCTTATGGCATTACATCCCTGCTGAGACCCCTCCCCTTCCCAAATGCCACCCTTCCCAGGCACCATTCCTAAATCTCCAGGAATTTCCCAAGGCAGAGTTGGCAACCCTACATGTACCCCAGGGCTTTCTTATTCATTGCAATAACAGGAGCATCTCCACTTGTGCAAAGTGAATGCAGGCATTTGCAAGTGAATGCTCCATGGAAATCCGTAAGTGTGATTAGACTGAGATGGATTTGTGAGTGTACTAAATACCAGTCTTTCTGGTATTTATTGTTGCTGTGGGGGCATTGAAACCAACTTACCTGTATGGGTCACCAGCCCTGACCCTGCTGCTGGAGCTTGAAAACTACACAAGGTTATTCCAGGATCCCCCAGCCTCCCAGAGGCACAGGGGAAGGGGAAGGGTTTAAAGCAGCTGGCAGAAGGGAGAGCCGGCTAGCTTGACAGTGCCTTTATGACAGTGAGGGGGGCAGGGGAAGGAAGGCCATATAAGGACTGGCATCTGCCCCACGCACCCCTTACTACAGACAAGGGGTAACTTTGCTGAAATAGCCACACTGCTAAAAGAGGAGGAGCATCCTTTTCAAAAAAGAAAAGTGTTTGCTCTGGACTCTTTTTGGCTTTTCACCTTGAAGCACTCTGCAAAGCTGGCTTGGCCAGAAGACACAGCAGAATGTTATGCAAGCAAAGTCTGTATTTCACCTTTTTCACCTGACAAGATCTTTCAGCTGGCTTAAAAGACTAAATGCAAACAATAGCACATCAAATACAGAACGTTAAAATGCAACAGTAAAATCTTGACCGTTGAGGGACCCACTTATAGCAGCACTATCGTCAATATTCCAAAGGCTTTCTGGAAAAGTCTTGGAAGGTCATTTCCTAAGGCCCTGAAAATTTTGAGTTTCTGCTCCGTTCCATTGGCATGTTCTGTCAGTTCCGCAACTACCACATTGCTAGCTCTCCCCCCACCCCAGCTTCTTAACCTACACAGATTTCTAGCCTCCTTTGTATTTCCATCCCCCCAGGGCTCCCAATCTGATCAGGAGACATCAGCTCCTGGTCCCGGCACCCAGTTCCGCATGCAGATGTTCCTGTTGGGACAATTTGCATGAGAAGAAAGAGCTGAAATGTCTCATTGGAAAAACAATGTCAGCAAAATCTCCATTAAAAGCCAAACTGCCTCCTCCGAAGAAGGCAACTTAATTTAATACATGATGGTTTAGAAATTCATTTGGTATTTTGTCTGGAAATATACTATTCAAAGGTTGTTGTTTTTAAAAAAATGAAAATTAAAAGCACTCTTCATCTGACACCAGAGAAAATATATTCCATATCTGTATTTTAGTGAAAAGACTACCTGGGGATATATTTATGTGCCTCGGAACAGACGGAGGCCACAGCAGTGAGTCTAATGTTGCCTGAGAAAGCCTTTTGTCCTGTTCAGCAACTTGCTGTTGTCTCAGGAGCTCTGCTGTTCACAAAGCACTTCTTGCCCCCATCCCCAAAGAGTGGACTCTGTGTTTCAGTAGAATATTCCTTAAACAAGGTTGCCACTCCCACTGAGCTGGGGGGGGGGGGACACACCTCAGTCGAGCAAAGGATTTTGATAAGAGATGGGCATAAACCAGTTCATGAAGTAAAGTTCATCACGAATTTCAGGTGGTTCGTGGGTCGCAAAGCAATGTTCGTGGAAGGGCACCTGGCGCAAACATTTCATGAACTTTGTTGCTGTTTGTGGAGGTTCACGAATGATTACATTTCCAGGTAGACTGTCTCTGTTCAATTAAACTGTTTACAAAACTCCAAGAGAACCGGGGGGGGGGTGGAATTCTCCAGCCTGGGAAACACCAATAGGAGCCCTCCAAAGCTGAACAGGCATCACTGGCTGCCAATAACAGAGTTGCCGTTCTGCTATATATACACTCAGCTCAGCTCTGCAGCCTCTCTTCTCTCGGCTGTTCGCAGATATACAGAGAGGCAGGGAATTTGTCAAAAACCAAGTCGCACATTCCCTCCTGATTGGGAACTCCTCTCCCCTGCTTTGGTTTTGGTGTTAGATGGACTCAGGGCTCTGAGGCACACATCTCTCTGCTCATGCTAAGCAGAAGGGCTTAGCTAGTGGGTTCTTCAGCTGAGGACCCACATTTTGATAGTGATTCAAGTCCCCTTCTGGGGTTTAGGGGTGTTAGGTGGACTGAGGGATCTGAGCCACCCGTCTCTCTGCTCATGCCAAGCAGAGGGGCTTAGCTAGTGGGTTCCTCAGCTGAGAACCCACATTTTATGCTCTCCCACCCCTCCTAATTGTAAACCAACCTCTGTGCCATGAAGGTGAAAGTAGGTGCAAAGGTGCTCATCATGGGGGGGGGGGGATCATTCTCCATCCCTCCCCCCATCCCCAGAAACCAAACCCATCCTGCCAGCTCACTGGAGCCCGCCCCTAGCAGAGCATCACCATAGGTCTCAGAGCCTCCTTCTCCTGATCTGTTCCTGGGGCTCTCTACAGAGGACAAAGAGGTGTTAGTACTGCCCAAAGACCAGCAGTTGACAACACTCTTTTGAGAAGTCAGGACAGCCATGACTCAGAGGAGGGGGAAGCATTCTCCCCTTCCACAAAACTTCCTGTTGCTGCTCCTGCCTCCAGTACACCCCTCCATGGCTCCTCCCAGTCCAGTGCCAGAAAGAAGCTGTCCTTCTTCTCACCTTCTCCAGTCCTGGGGCGTCGTTTCCAGTCCATAGTTTGGAAACATTTCCATACCCTCCCCAGTGACCCCTGTGTGGCAGAGTGCCAGGTGCACCACACCCAAGTGCAGAGGAGCACAACCCCCCATGCTTGTCCTCCTCCATCCTCCACAGGCACCTGCCAAAGGTGCACCCCAGTATGTTGCCACCAGGGGGAAGAGCAGTGACCAGTAGGAGGAAGAAGAGGCCCACTCCCTCAGCAGTAGAGGACGAGCAGGAAGCCCCTCCAAGAAGGCTCCCTGCACTCAGGGCACCGAGGGTGGTGGGATATCAAGGCAGGCCACCCTCCAAGAGGTCATTCCCACAGGGATGCTAACAGTGCCATCCAGAAGGGCTACATGGAGGTCTGGCGGGGGGGGGGGGTCTGCCCAGGTGAGGATAATAAGTTGGGTTGCATTTGGAAGGGTTGCATTTATTTGTGGAAAACTGAGCAGCTCTTTTCTTCTTTTGGTTGGGAAGAAACAAAGAAGATCTTGCAGGCCAGCAATTGGAGTCTGTCTGGGCTGAGTTGTGTTGTCCTCTCCTTACAGGTACTTAAAGCCTGGGCAGGGCCAGAAGCTTGAGCCCTTAGGCATGAACCAAAGGGCAAACACAAAAGAGTCTTGGCCCTTGGGGGGGGGGATTGGATTTATACCCTGTCCTTCACTACCCAAAGGAGTCTCAGAGCAGTGCACAATCTCCTCTCCCTTCCCCTCCCCAAGACAGACACCCTGTGAGGTAGGTGGGGTTCAGAGAGCTGTCTCAAGAAGTGCTCTTAAGAGAACAGCTCTGAAAGAACTTATGACTGACCCGAAGACACACCAGAGCCTGATTCTTCTTTTACACCTGGTGTACATTTTCCTGAAGTTAAAGGAAATGTTTGCACAAGTGTTGCCCAAGTGACAGAACTTGCCCTGACACCGTTAATTTTTCAGTCTTTCAGATGATGGGAATCAAACCATGCAAACATAGAAAGTACTTATTTCTTACCTTGCTTCAAAAATAAATTGACAGTTTTAATATCATAGTCAACATGACATTAGACAGCATTACAATGTCTAATGTGGAAAAATGTTTTTCCACTGTCAGTCAACATTACATTAGGAGGTATTATAATGTCTAATGGGGAGAAACAATTTTTCTTGGTTTGCGGGGGGGGGGGGGGGGCGGGAAGGCAATACTAATTTTCAGCCAGTGGCATGGAACTATAACTGTGTGAGAAGGCGGGCAAAATTTTGAGGCAGGTTGGCAGCAAGTTACTGAACCAATAGGTTTTTTTAAAAAACAGGGGGCAATAAAATAGCACCACTTAGAATAAGCGGTTGGCAGATCTTATGGAAGGTAGTAAACTAAAATGGTCTGCCCAAACTGACATTAACAGTCCTCAGGATGCTTTCCTGGGAGTAAGTCCCACTGAGTAACGTGGCACTTACTTCCAAGCAGACATGTTCAGGATTGCTCCTTGATTCTGGGAGAACATTTGTATTTTCCTTGCTAAATGGGCACTTCTAGGTATGAATCTGTATCCATTCAGGAATGGACTGGCCCTTGGTTGAAGCGGAAGTTTCCCAGTGGGCTGCTGCACTAGAGGACCACTAAGGGCTGTGAGCAAGTCTAGGCAAGGCCCAAGAGCTCGGTCAGTATCTCAGGAGCCATTTGGCCCAGAGTCTTCAGAAGCAATGATGATAGGTGTTAGCTAAACACTGTGTTTTCCCATACCACCGGCACTTTGCAGAATGATGCTATGGGTGAGGCAACACTTGTTCTTGGCACTATTGGTTTGGTGTGAGCCGAGTGGCCTCTGCAGTGCTGACCTGCAGCACCTCAGGGGCCACTCTCCTTGGCTTGCTTAGGGGCAGTCTCTCAGTCTCCCACCCCATCCATATCCTCTGGAAGGTGTCCAAGTTCAGAGGATGGTCCACCCAGGCTCTGCTTTCAGGTTCAAAGAATGCCCAGAAATACACAAATCACTTTTGATGATGGTGATGTTTGTTAAAAGATTAACAGGTATTACAAGCAAGGTGATAATGCGGAACAAAGGCAAGGAAAAGAAAGGTTTACAACATCCTTTCAGTTGCTGGGACCCAGCTCAACAACAGATGAACTCCTTGGGGAATATCTGGGGTACCTCTGCACAGTCCAGGTACACCAGTGAAGTCCAATAGAAGTCTGTTACGGATTTTTTTTTTAGAAGTTATACTCTGCTGTATAAACACTACAAAGCAAAAAGTGGTTTCTCCCACTCAGTTTGTGGGGAGAGACTGTAAAGCTATCCACAGATAACTGTCAGCATCACAACTGTGAGAGAATAACTGTGTTTGTAGTTCTGATTTGATTGGTATTTTTATGCCACAGGTGCACGTATTGCATGCTGATGGATATCACCTCCACAAGCCAATTGCTCACTGGGCAAACCAGAACTCAGATTTATTTTTGGTTCTTGTTTTTTGTTTGCTCAGCTGACTTTGCTATTATTGCTTTTCTGCCTTTATACAAGTGAGGTTATCCCATTTTTCTGTCCATGTTTCCTCAGGTCATTTAACAGGCTGGCCCATATTTTCTTTTATGCCTTTGTCTAAAAGATTCAGACAGGGAAGAGAAAATATGGCAGGGCAGGAGTCGCTGTCTGTTTTCAGCAGAGCAAATAGACATTTTCCCGGTTTCTTAAAAGTTTACTGTGATTCTAGATAAAATTATTTTGTTTTAATAAGATTAAGTCTTTTCCCATTCCAACATTTGTTTATGAAGATGTGAATTACCAACATCAGCCACTGGTCCGTCTAGCTGGGTATTCTGTGAAGATGCTGGCAGCAGTTGTTCAGAAGAAATTCTTCCCAGGCATCTGTGTCACAGGTTCTTGGGCAAGTCCTTTTATTTTTCTCCACATCCCAACTGTACCAAAACAATATCCTATGATAAAAATGTATTACATATAACAAAAACTGAGGCAAATATTAACAGGTAATTGTGAGGAGAAAAATGAACAGAGGAGCTATAGGAAGAAGTAATGTCTCCCCGGATCACCTAAGCAAATCCTGAGTCTTGCCATGGTTTGTGTAATGCTGCTTAAATTGTGCGCACTGGGTAACACAGTTCAACTTGCAGCTCTTTTGTCATATGCGTTGTCTTGCTGGTGCAGGAGCCTGGCCCCTGGAAATTTCCTGACAAAACCTGTGGCACCTTATGGTGGCCTACGCATGATGCACCCCTGGGGAGGAGTGGATCTGCTGAATGTGTGAAGTTACTTGTAGAAATGAAGGCAATCATGTTGCATATCCATGAGTGCATTCCCAAGTGCAACAAGAATTACCTCTGTATAGATATTATATACTGCTTGTGGTACACCATAACTGTCTGCAGAGTTAGTTGGAATACTGTCCTTCATTGTGACTGTGGGGGGATGAGAGGGAAGAGGTGGAGGGCATTCATCTTAGGGACTTCATTGACTGCAGTGAGAATATGTTAATTTATACCATGTTTTCTGCTGATACAGTATTATGCCATTGCCAGGAGTGGGACCAACCTGTGACTGAGTATAGTTTCAAATTAAGTCCTGATTCTCCATACAACACTCACCGATGCCACCCATTTGGGCCCCTTTCACTAGCATAGTGCTGTGACATTGTGTTTACGCCAGCTAAGTGGGACACCTGCAAGGATTTGGGGGGCATCTCATTTTCCTCTCCCCACTTGTTTTCTCTTTCCCTTCTCTGAAACCCCCTCTCCTTCTCACCTCCCAAATAACCTACATTTATCTCTCCCCCCTCCATTTTCAGCTTGTTCTCCCTGGTAGCCTCTTCCCAGGCTAAGTCTGCCCTGGTTGCACAGTGCCAGCAGCCAGGCTGGGGCCCAGTGATGTGATGATGGCATCTCAGCCAAGTCTGGTTGTGTGGGTAGTGAGTCTACAGTGGTTGCCACAGGGCCTGTCCTCAGCTAGTCCTCACCCATCAGGGCATACGACAGGACTTTCGCAGGACTGTGCTGGCCTCCAAGTACTTCTCCCCAGGCTTTGCTTTACAGAAACCAACCAAGGTTCATAAAGCCCAGCAATATTGTTGTGGTTGCCTAGTGACCTCCAAAACGACCACTCTCAAAGCTCAAAGCTACAGGTATTGTTTCGATTAATGTTTGTGTGTATAAAGTGTCATCAAATCATAGCTGACATATGGCGACCCCATAGGGTTTTTTGAGCCAAGAGACTAACAGTGGGGTTTGCCATTGCCTTCCACTGTCCCATGACCCTGGAATTCCTTGGTGGTCTCCCATCCAAATATCAACCAGGGCTGACCCTGATTAGCTTTCTAGATCTGATGAAACTGGGCTAGCCTGGGCCATCAAAATTTAATCCCCTGATGTATTATTTTTAGATCTCAGATTTTTCTGCAAACATGGGGCTTCCTTCAGGTTTGTAAAGAAATCCCCCATCTGTATCTAGCTCCATGTCCTGTAACTATGGCATCATACAAAATTAGAAGAAAAGACTGGACTTATACCCCACCCTTCACTACCCAAGGGAGTCTCAGAGCGGCTTACAAACTCCTTTCTCTTCCCCTCCCCACAACAGGCACCCTGTGAAGTAGGTGGGGCTGAGAGAGCTCTGACAGAAACGGCTCTTTTTCAAGAACAGCTGTGCCAGAACTATGGCTTGCCCAGGGTCATCCAGCAGGTGCAAGAGGAGGAGTGGGGAATCAAACCTGGCTCTCCCAGATTAGAGTCCATGCACTTAACCACTACACCAAACTGATATAATGATGATACATACACTGTTCATATGTCCCTAGCATGGGCTGGCTTGTTACTGTGGTGTTATCCAGGTACCAGTAGGTTGTGTTGCTCTTGTGAAGACTCCACATGGCAGGTAACCAGTCTTCCCTGCTCCCCACAACCGTTGTGGCCTATGCAGCTTTCTCTTTTGACACTCCAATTTAATTGGGATTGTCCTCCTCAACAACCAGCATCTTATAAACAAGCCTGGATTTTCTGCCATGTCTCTGGTCTCCCCTCTCTCTGCCATTCAGCTGCTGTCTCCTCCCTTTCTGACATTCCAGAAAGTATGGCAAGTCATCTGGAGCTGTGAACATTCCTCTGACCCTGTTTATCTGTGTGGACCATCCTGAGTCAGTGACACTATTACCATAATCTGCATTTCAAGATTGCTTGTGTGGGAGATGGGAGTGAATGTAGCTCAGTGGTAAAAAACATGCTTTACATGAAGAAGATCACAGATTTAGTTAGCAAGTCTTGGAAAGACTCCTGCCTATAAGCTTGGAGCCTATAATCTGCGGCCAGTCAGGTTACACAATACTGTTGTTGTTTTTGCCATTAAGTCACAGCTGGCTTTTCAGGGCAAGAGACATTCACAGGTGGTTTGCCACTGCCAGCCTCTGTACTGTGGCCCTTGTATACCTTGATGGTCTCCCATTCATATACTGAGCAATGGCAACCCTGCTTAGCTTCCAAGATCTGAAGAGATCAGGCTAGCCTGGGCCATCCAGGTCAGGGCAATACTAGTTTAGGTAAAGGTAAAGGTTTCCCATGTGCAAAAGCCAGTCGAATACGACTCTAGGGATGCGGTGCTCATCTCTGTTTCCAAGCCGAAGAGCCAGCGCTGTCCAAAGATGTCTCTGTGGTCATGTGGCCGGCATGACTAGATGCCGAGGTACACAGAACACTGTTACCTTCCCATCAAAGTGGTACCTATTTATCTACTTGCAACTTCTGGCTTTCAAGCTGCTAGGTTGGCAGGAGCTGGGGCCAGAGACGGGAGCTCACTCTGTCATGCAGCACTCGGGTCTCAAACTGCTGAACTACCGACCTTCTGGTCTGCAGTTCAGTGTCTTAATCACTTGAGCCACTGCAGCCCTAATACTAGATTAGACAGACCAAAATATCTGATTTGATAAATCAGCTTCACATTCATATTCGTATTTGCTGTCAGTGACATTTTTTTTAAAAAAAAAATATCATCCTATAAGCAGGGCCTTGCTGTCAAGTGAGACCCATTTGTACAGTCTGAAGCAAAATTAATTTTAACATTTAGCTGTCTTGGGGATATTTAATATTTGTAGATTTAACATCCTGTTTGAGAAGTTTTTTCCCCCTCAAATACCAAATGCTGCATTCACTGTCCATGGTGCTCATTACATGAGTCATTTGTATTACATTTCTCCAGTAAATAAGAATCAGAAAATATCACTTGCAGTGTTTTGTACATATTGGAAAACACTAAAAGGGATAAAGGTCCATGCTTAGCCTGCTATGCAGACCCTATACTGCATGTTTTACAGGAGAGATTTTTCCTTTGTGGGGGGCAGAGGAGGAATAAAAGAAATGGTAATACCAGTTTATGGAGTTAACAAGCCACAACTTTAAGACCAAGTTCAAATTTTCAAAAGCTTGGGACATAGATTACAGGGAACTGACTGTCAAGTAGACTGTCAAGCAGAAGACCTGAATGTCCGGACTGTATAGCTGCCAAATCCCTATAACCAGGGTGTGTATTTGCGCCGCGCCCCCCCCCCCCCCCCCCGCCATGCAGAGACCAGGTTCCTGAAAGGCTTTTCATAGGATTCCAGCATACAGCCACACATTCTAAAGTGACAATCCTTGCAGGATGCCAGGCTTAAAGGTGTTTTTCCAGCAAGAAGTGATTTCAGTGTCTGAGTCCCTATTGTGGTTAGAGAGCTCTTGCATGCGCCTATAAAGTGTCATAACAGCCCCCATGCTGAATACAGGCAACCTTGACATGAGTAATGAATAGAATAAGAAACCTGATCAAGCTCTTACTTTAAGAGGTTTCTTTAAACATTAGCTAAAAGTATTTCCAGATCGAGTGGGTTTCATGCCATCTCTTTGAAACACACCGGGTTTTTCATTAAGACTAACAACTGTGCACAATGAATAGCCAATACAGCTCCTGTGTATACATAATAAATTATGAACTGCTTCTGAAAGATGGCTTTGTAAAAAGGTTACAAGGGGGGGAGAAACAGTTCCCCCTGTAATTTGTTTTGAGTTCTAAAAGCAGAGGTTGCAACAACGACTTCATAATAAATCTATGGTACTTAAAAGCAGCTTTATAAAACTATGCCAATTTATTACCTTTCTGGTTCATCTTTTTATGGGCACTTAAGTCTACAGCACTTTTGAGCAAATGTCAAAAAGAAGGCATCTGTACAAGCTGAATGATCTCAGGACCAATGCTCCCTCTAAGCTGTAGAGTGTTGTGAACAAAATTTGACTTTGTGAGCTACTGGCATTAAAGTAGTGAGCGAGCGCTTTGGCTGCTGCATAAATTAGTTTGCTCTGGAGCCATCCATCCTGAGCTAAGACTAAAATGTGTGAGCCAAACTGTGTGAGCCACAGTAAAAAACTGTGAGCTAGCTAACTCAGCTTAGAGGGAACACTGCTCAGGACTCAATATTGCATATCATTGTTACGAATTATAAAATATCCATAGGTTCATATATCTACCTGGTCTTTTAACTGGAAATACTGAGGATTGAACCTGGGACTTCCTGCATGTCAAGTAGATGCTGTACCACTGAGCCAGAGTCCCATCATCATGCATACGCATTGTTTCCTTTGTCCCAGGTGATGCAATCATGGGAGTAGCAGGCCTACAGGACTATCATCTGATTTAGGCCAGATGTTCTGAAGTTCTCAGATGACCCAGCCATACTGTCCACTGCCCTACAGGAACATCATTTGTGTAGGTTTTGGCTTATGGTTGTAGCTGGATAAAGGGAGAGTTGCTGTCTCAAGTCAGGGAGAAGATTCACCCTTGACAGCTGGGTTCATGCCTCCATTCAGATGAAGAATAAATGGTAGCTAAATGGGCAACCCATATCAGGTCCTTTGAATCACAGTTGCCAAGTAAAGAAAGGAAGCTCTGAGGAAAGAATAACCAACTATGAATGAATTTTAAACAAAATATTCTAGAAATACGAGAAAACATTGTGTGAGTGTTTGAACTATTGAGGCCTTAGGTTGCCATTTTGTTTTCTGGCCCACTTTGAAGAGCTGGAATCAGAGAAGGCCTCAAAAGGTTGAAGACTAAAATTGTTGGAGGATGGCCTCCATTGATATGAGCCAGTCCATAATCTAAGGTTGCCCCTGTTAACAAGAATTCAGGTTGTTGGATAAGCATGGTGGGTGGAAGATATTGTGACTCCAGGCTGTGCAATTCCCTAGCCCATCAGGTGTGTCATGTATCTTGAGATACCGCTTGGCCTTCTGGAGGTTGATTAACACACTATACTGTTCTGGGCAGCCTTTGGTGGTTTAATTCCCTGACCTGCTGTCATTTTACTCTGTTTAATGATTTGTGGTTAAATTGATGGGGGGCGTTGGATCTTGTGAGACTTTTATCTGTATTGTTATACTTTACTTGCTGCTTTATTGTGGGGGTTTTTTGTTGCTGGTCTGCAGCTTCTGAATTTGTAGTGTTTTATTATCTTTTACTCTTTTGTCTATGCAAGCTACCTTGAATGGTATCTTATAACATAAAGATGAAATACAAATTTTAACATTAAAAAGTTAAAAAAAATAACAAGTGGAGATTAACACCAAAGCCTTGTTTCCCTGCTCAGCCCCCACTCACAAAAAGATGAGAGCTCAAGCATAATAAGACTGGGGAGGAGGAAGAGGAAGGAAGAATTGTTCATTGAGAAGGTGGACAAAAAAGAAGTAAGAAGCCTGTTGTTAATGAGTGATTGGCAGTGAGGAAAGTGCAATAAAAAAACTGGCTCTTAAGAAGGTAATTGGATTTAGGAATGTACTTCTTCATATAATGCACAAAAATGTGAAATTTACTACCACAGAGTGGGATGGGCACTCATTTACATGGCTTTCGAAGTAGATTACATAAATTCAAGGAAGACAGATCTATCAAGACCACTTAGTCAGGATGGCTAGATGGAATCTCCATGTTCAGAGACAACATGCCTATGAATGCCACTGCAGCAGCCAGCCACGTCTGGCAGAAGAAAATAGCTTTCTGGTGCCACATACAGGAAAAAGAGAGCTTCTAGCCTGGGCCTTAAACCTGTCTGGAGTCATCAGTCACATAAGAACATAAGAGAAGCCATGATGGATCAGGCCAATGGGCCATCCAGTCCAACACTGTGTCACACAGTGGCCAAAACCCAGTTATTATCAGTACCTAATACCCTGAGTAAGAAAGAATGTCCGTTTTTAACAGACTGCTCCCCTACCCTAAGTACACCTGTTACAGGTAGTTCACTGTAACTGATGCTTACTAAGAAGTTTCATATTTCTCCTGTGATATTCTCTAGAGAAAGGTAGTATGAGGTATAAAAAAACCCCAAACAGCTGGCAGATGTTCCAACTTTTATTGTTTTAAACTCTTTTATTGTGTGGATTTTGACACCAATTTTATAAACTACCGTAAGAACTCTTTTATTTGTTTTTGGGGTTTTTTAAAGCTGTATAAATTAATTAGCATTGTTTGAAGTACAGAAGTGCTCTCTTTGAAACAGATATTTGTGTTTTCTTTATTGCCAAAATGTACAAGGCAATCTTTACTCAGTCAATCTTTTCCATATTTACTCAGACACAGATCCACTGATGTAAGTGGGACTAGCTCCAAAGTAACTACACTACACTTACAGTTCTGGTCTCAGGTTTGCAGGGCAACATAGGAACTGTATGCCATATAGACCCTGTGGAATGTGAGCTTTCCCTGTTTATCTTCCCACCAGAATATTGTACACCCTGATCTTTCCTTGTCTTCAGGCTGCCTAAAATCGGGGTCTTTCCAGAGTTGTGCTGGATCTGCTGTTTCTATCTCTCCATTGCCCAGTAGCCATGTTGGGTGTGTAAAGTGCTGTCAAGTTGCAGCCAACTTGTGGCAACCTCAAAGGAATTTTAAGGCAAGAGACATTCAGAGATGGTTTGCCATTGCCTTCCTCTGTGTAGCAACCCTAGACTTCCTTGGTGGTCTCCCATCCCGATACTAATCAGGGTTGACAGTGCCTGACTTCTGAGATCTGGGTAGATCAAGCCAGCATGGGCCATCCAGGTCAGGGATACCACTTCTGGCATTATTGGTTTTTACTTTCCTCTTCTTATCTGCAACCTTTGCTTGTGCACAAATGTGGTTTGCACAAAGACTACAGGCAGGAAATGAAGGGCTGCCCGGACATGGTTCTAAATGATCATCTTGAAGATACGGGTGCATGTTCATTCAAACTGCTAATCACAGAGTAAGTTGTCCAGACTGTTGCTGGGACTGTAAGAGCCATGATATGTGAGAGTATATGATAATCTAGCCCCATTCCCTCACTCAGACATAGGATTTTCCCTCTGTTTTCACCTTCCTTTCTGACTGAGCAGCCCCCTTATCTATTTTCTTCTTTCCTGAAGATCTGTGGCTATCCCATCCTGTCACATTATTGTATTTTTATGCTGGCTTAGCCCAGGAACTTGAGAGAAGAGACAAGATCACCTCTTTAACTAAATTCTGAAAATGGCACATAAGAGGCTTCAGAACACTCAAAAATAAACAAGACATTTTCAATATAGAGGGGGAAGGTCAGGTGAAATTGGGGGTAATATGTCTGAGGTAAATGAATAATAAAATCAATAAACTCTGAGGTAACATAGTAATTTCACATATTTCCAGTAAGAGAGAGTTTAAAGCTTTTCACAAAGTCTTAGAATCTTAGAGATGAGAGGCTTTAGTTTCAGTGTTTCTTAAATACTTCAGTATACTTTCTTGAGTTTAACTGACTCTTCACATTTCAGAAGGCAGGGATACACTAACAAGCACCCAAATTCCTTCTCTGAGCTCACCAAGGATCACTCTACTCTTAGAGCTGTCTCCCTTTCAGATGGACAGGAAATCACTTCTCTAACTAGAAGATCTATCCCTTTTCCTGGCCTGAAGGGGGGACTTCACTGATCTACCCACTCCTCCTTGCCAACCTTCCCAGTCCTCAGTCAGTATGAAACTGTTTTCAGTCAGAGCTAAACTCTCCTCAGTCAGAGATAAACTTTTCACAATCAGGGCTAAACTCAAACTGGGTTCTCTTCAGCAATCAGTTCCCAAGTTTTTCTGCTCAACTGACACTAACCAATCAAATCCCTTGGAGCAGCCTGTCACTCAAGGCTCTCTGGTTCTGTGATGTATTAACCCTTCACAGTCCATTATGTGCACTTATGAGCTTTTAAAGTGCAGTCCGTCAGTCAGACATACACAGATCAGTGAGGGGAGTAAAGATCTACAGATGCAAAGGAAACATTACAATTATTTACTCCAGAAATTGTTGGCAGCAGTCAGCAACTTTATCATATTCATGCCTGGTCTAGACTTGCAGCATAATGGGGCTGAATGAGACATAGAACTATAATGCAGTAGAATAGATTGAACCATATGTGATGGAATTCCCTTTTTCATAGTTGCCTGTGCAAAACACTCCATATATACAGAAAGAGTATATTACCACGTTGTAGGAAAAGTTTCTAGCATGACTTTCTTGCTAATTTTTTTTTTCATTGTTGGAGTCTTATTTAAATTGTATTCCCTCCCCACGTAATCGGAAGTGGCACTGTCTGGAATTTTACCACCTAAGTGTTCCATTTCTTTTTGCTACATTTGTAGCCCTAAGTCTCTTGGGCACTTTTACGCACACTAAATAATGTACTTCCAATGCACATTGCAAGTGGATTTCACTGTGTGAAACAGCAAAATCCACTTGCAAATGATTGCTGAAGAGCATTTAAAGTGGATTGAAAGGGCATTATTTAGTGTGTGTAAAAGCACCACAAAAGTCTCCTGTGTCATCCTCTTCCCTGAGGAATTCACCAGCCACTTGGTAGAGTTGCCAAGTGGCTTGGGAAACTCCAGAAGATTTGTGTGACAGTGCCTTGGGAGGATAGAGTTTGTGGAGCAAAGAGAGCTCAGTGTCATAGCCCTCTAAAGCTGCCATTTCCTCCAGAGGAACTGATCTCTGGAGAAGAGCTTCCCTGGACCACTCCAGGCCTCACCAACAAGGCCCAACAGCCACAACCCATGTATGAAAGATCTGAAAGTGCCAAGAAGCACACTAAAAAACAAGGCAGAGAAATGCCTATGGTTTGTCTTGTCCTGTTTGTGATTGTTGACCAAGTAAAAGTGAAAGTAAAGACACCCTAAACCAAAGACTGCATTACATTTTTCATGACTAGGGCGGACCCTAACTCCCCATATATGCCATCAAATTAGACTTTACTCTTGGAACCTCAAATGGTTGATGCCCCACATCCCCATATTCCTTCTCCCTGCGGTGTATGCTTGTGTGAATAGGTTTAAGTGAGCCCTACTCCATGGCAGTGATGGTAGCAAAGAAACAATATTTCTCCAGCCCTATCACATCAGCACAGTGACGACCTGCAGACCTCTTCCAGGTGGTCAGGGGCCTTATAGGTTTCTGGCCTACAGAAGGAGGTGGACTGCTTATCAGCCCACTGAGATCATTTTGCTAAGCAGTTGGCAAATAAAATCTCTCACAACCATTCCAGCTATGACTACATTAGCAGTGACAGGACTGGATAGTCCCAGGATGCCTATTTGTCTAGTTTTGTAAGATATCTTTCAGCTTGTCTTGTCAGAGGATGTGGAAAAGATTCTTGGTTTGAGACCTACCACCAGCGTTCCCTCTAAACTGAGTTAGTGTGAGCTAGCACACAGTTGTTTAGCCTCCGGCGCACTCATTTTTGTCTTCGCTCAGAAAGGAGGGCTCCAGAGCAAACTGACTGAAGCAGCAGCCAAATCGCTGGCTCACAATTTTAATGTTGGTAGCTCACAAAGTAGAATTTTTGCTCACAGGACTCCACAGCATAGAGGGAGCATTGCCTACCACCTGCTTATACAACTCTTGGTGTAGTGGTTAAGTGCACGGACTCTAATCTGGGAGAACCGGGTTTGATTCCCCACTCCTCCACATTCACCTGCTGGATGACCTTGGGCAAGCCGTAGTTCTGGCACAGCTGTTCTTGAAAAAGAGCAGCTTCTGTCAGAGCTCTCTCAGCCACACCTACCTCACAAGGTGTCTGTTGTGGGGAGGGGAAGGGAAAGGAGATTGTAAGCTGCTCTGAGACTCCTTTGGGTAGTGAAGGATGGGGTATAAATCCATTCTCCTCCTCCTCCTCCTCCTCCTCTTCTTCTTCTTCTTTTTCCCCCTTCTGGCTGCTTAAATCTGTTAATGGGGAGGCTAGTGGATGGGGTCCAGAGAGAGGGGGGTCACCCTCCTTGAAGTGAACAGTGGTGAGTCCACTCCTATAAAAACCTAGTCTGGACCCAGGATAATTGAATAACTACCATCCAGTCTCAAAGGTACCATTCTTGAGCAAGATAATTGCATGAGTGGTGCCTGGCCAACTGCAGGGATTCCTGGATGAAGCAGATTGTTTAGATCCATTCCAATCAGGTTTCAGGCCTGGTTATGGGACTGAAATGACCTTGGTTGCCCTGGTGGATGACATGGACCGGGGGATGGACGGGGGAGTGAGATCCTGTTAATTCTCCTCTTGGTGGCTCTTAATACCACTGATCCTGGGTCTCCTGCTGGGTCATTTTTCATGTCTGGGACTGGGAGGCACTGTTCTGCAGTGGTTTCAGTTCTACCTCACAGTTACTGTTCTTTCTTTTTTTTAATTTTTATTGAAGTATATTTGAAAACATATTTACGTAACTCGTATACAATGACATTATACTTATACTTAACATTTTTAAAAATGTTTTAAAAATCATTAACATAGCTACTAAATGTGAAACAATTTGTTTAAACAGGTTACAACTTGGATAAATTCATAAACTAAATACAACAACTATCTGATTTCTATTTTAAAGGTGTTTAATATTAAACTATCAATCATTAGCATTTGTGTAATGTAGTGTGTGCTCAGACTAAACAAAGAAGTTTTAACATCAAATCCATTCCTTATAGTGTGGGTTAGGTGGTAAATAATTTTGTTCTGTCATGTATTGAATCATAGGTGACCATGTGTGTATTAATGATGAATGTAATTTTGTTTGCTGTCTAAGTCTGTTTTCAATGGAGTCTGCTATCTTGTCCATGATAATATGTTCCCAACATTTGTTTATCCAAGATAATATATTCGGAGGGTTCTTAGATTTCCATGATGCCGCTATGGTCAATCTTGCAATCGCCAGTAAAGAAGATGTAAGTTTCGATATTTTTTCCTTTGGGTTGTCTTCGTTTGATAAATTAAGCAGTAGTATGGAGGGGTCAAGTGGTAATTGTTGAGATGTGATTTTGTTGATTTCTGTGAGTATTTGTTTCCAAAATGATTGGATTATTGAACAAGACCACCAACAGTGAAAGAAATCACTGACTTCTCCGCATCCCTTCCAGCATAACGGTTTATATCTGGGTTGCATATGTTGTACTCTTGCTGGTGAAAGGTACCATCTTGTTTGTAATTAAAAAAATTGCATTCTTATGGAGATCCTTGATTTGCCGGCGTATGAGTTCCATATTTTTTCCCATTGAGATGAGGTTATTTCTTTTTGGAGATCTTTGTGCCAAGCAATCTTATTGCTCTTTGTTTTATCTTTTTCAGAGTTCATCCATATCTTATATATGATTGATAATAGCCCTTTCTGTTTATCTGAATACTTATCTAAGGTGATTTCAAATGTTGTTTTGGGCCTGGAGAAGGTTCCTTGTGTCGTCGCCCATTTTATTAAATCTTTAAGTTGGTAATATCTTAACCATGAGATTTTGGAATTTGTTTGAGATTCAAAGTGCTCTTTCAGGAAGATTTTTCTTTTTTTGACTAAGTCTTGTAGTCTTTGAAAGCCAGCTGAAATCAGCTTCGAGAAAGCTCCATTTTCTTGTCCCAGTAGAAACCAAGGTTGATGGGTGAACACTGTTGACAGGGATGGCGTGGGTGCCAATATTTTCCTCTTTAAGTCCCAGATTTTTAATGTTGACTCTAAAAACATATTTTGATTTATCATCTTTGGTCTGTTACTTTTCGGCATCCATATAACTTCTTGTAGGGTAAACGGCAAGACGTAAGGTTGTTCTATGAGCATCCAACTTCTATGTTGTTCTTGTTGAAGTATCCTCACTATTTCTGAGATAGCTGCTGCTTGATAATATCCTCTGAGTGAGGGTATTCCCAATCCCCCCAGAGACGCTGGTTTGGTTAGATGTCGTTGATCTATTCTTGATTTTTTCAAGTTCCAAAGGAATTTAGTTAGTGTACCTTGCCATTTCTTTATTTCTTTATCCTCTATTTTGATAGGCAGCACTCGAAATAAATATAAGAAACATGGGAACAAGAAACTTTTAATGAGTTGAAGACGATCTGCTAAATAGAATGATTGTTTGTTCCATTCATTAATCCGATTTTGTATTTCTTTATGTAATCTGTGAAAATTACAGTCTATTAAGTTTTTCAGATTTAAAGGTATTTGTATGCCTAAATATCTCCATTCTGTATTTGTCCATTTGAATTTGAAGGATCGTTTTATTTCAATCTTTCCTGTATTGGACATCTTAATGGGGTAGATTTCAGATTTATTTGTATTCAAGTGGAGTCCAGAAATATTTCCAAACTTTGTTATGATGTCAATTATGATTGGTAAAGATTGAGTTGGGTTGGAGATATATAATACAACGTCATCAGCATACATTGACAGCTTACTTTTCAGAGTGTGGTGCTGGTGGACAGCTGCTCTGCACCTTGGCTTCTGGCCTATGGAGTTCCCCAAGGTTACATCTTGTCCTCCTTGCTTTTCAGCATCTCTGTACAGCTGCTGAAAGAGGTCATCTGGAGATTAGTGCTGAGTTGCCACCAATATGTAGATGACAACTGTATCTCATGCTTTCAGGAGATCCCAGGAAGGCTGTGGAAACTATGAACAGGAGGCAATTTTGGAACAGAAGAAAGCTAACAAACCAAACCTTAATCCCAACAAAATGGAGGTTCTACTGATGGGGGGAATGTTCGACCCAGGAAATGGGTTATCACCTATTCTAGATATGGCTTTACTTCCCCTAAACAGCAGGTTAATAGCTTGGGTGTGCACCTGGACCCAGGCTTCCTGTTAAATAAACAGGTGGCAGCAATGGCCAGGGGTCCCTTTCACCAGTTTAGGCTGGTGAGCTAGCTGTGGCACTTCCTGTGTGGAAAAGATCTTGCCATTGTGATGCATGGCCTGGTAACATACAGATTAGATTGCTGCAATTCGCTCTACATGGGACTGCCCTTGAAGACTGTCTGGAAGCTACAGTTGCTACAGAATGCTGTGGCCAGAATGTTGAATGTAGTGGGTTGTAGGGACCATACCACTCCAGTCTTGTTCCATCTATACTGGCTCACAATTTGCTTCTGGGCCCAATTCAAGGTGCTGGTATTGACCTTTAAAGCCCTATATGGCTTGAGACTAGCGTACCTGAAAGATCACCTTCATCCATATGAGCCTGCCCATCTACTCCAGTCATCTTTGGAGTCCCTGGTTTGGCTTCACCTGCTATCTGAGGTTAGATGGGTGACAACCCAAGAAAGGGCCTTCTCAGTTATGGGCCCAAAATTCTAAAAATCCCTCCCAAGAGAGATTTGTCAGTTTCCCTCTATTGTCTTCTGCTAACAGGTGGAGACATTTTTGTTTTGTTTGGCATACTCCCCAATAATTGTTATTGACTTTCCTCCATGGCTTTGATATTATGTGTGTTTATATGCTTTTATTGAATTATTTTTATATATTTTATTTTAAGTATTGTTTTAATGCTGAAACGTGTTTAATGTAAGCTACCTTAGGCATATTATTTGTGTGGAAAGGCAACACAGAAATCTTTCAAATAAATAAAAGCAAGTTTCTATTTCCCCCCTCAAGGCCTGTATAAGAAGCTGAGGTTGGAATTGAGTACTCACTTGGAACTGATGTTGTAGTTCTCTCTGGGACTATTAGAGTTCCCCAACAGTAAGCATTCTCTCCAAATAGGAAGCAATAAAAAGACTCGTTGTAGAAGTACATAACTGACTTTTTCACTCTGACATTGCTTTACTCATGAAAACAGACTGATCATCTGAACAACTTTTAGCACAAATGAGTGGCCTTAGGTGCTCTGTACAGAGTTGGTACATTACAGTGCTCATGTGGTGTTTGGTGCTGATGACAGAGTAAACGGCACCAATAAAATGTCTTCCTACTTAGAAGAGGAAGGGACGCAGCCTTACCCCTCATCCATTCACGTAGAGGCTGCCAGAAATTGCTTACTCACATCAACATTCCATGTAAAATTTACAGGGCTTTTACCTTACATGCAGTATTTGTACATGAGGACAGCCGCTATCTGGGATACTGGAAAAGAAACAAACTGTTTGAAGGGGTCTTCTCGACACATATGGGGCTGCAGTGGCTCAAGTGGTTAAGACACTGAACTGCAGACTGGATGATTGGTAGTTCAGCAGTTTGAGACCCAAGTGCTGCCATGATGGACTGAGCTCCTGTCTCTGGCCCCAGCTCCTGCCGACCTAGCAGTTCAAAAGCAAGAAACTGCAAGTAAATAAATAGATACCACTTCGGTGGGAAGGTAACAGCATTCCGTGCACCTTGGCATCTAGTCATGCCGGCCACATGACCACGGAAACATCTTTGGACAGTGCTGGCTCTTCGGCTTAGAGATGAGCACCGCATCCCTCGGGTCGTATTCGACTGGCTTTCGAGCAAGGGAAAACTTTACCTTTACCTCTTGACACAAGAAAACTATTCATGAGACTCAAAGAAGATTGTGGGGGCACTTTGCTGTGAATGGGTTAAAATTCCATCAGTATACAACTGAGAATATTAGTTCTGGTGTTTAAAAAATATACAGATTTCCCTGAATGAGTGGATTCATGAAAAGCATCCCTTTTGGAACAATATTCCAATTGATAGACTGGTAGAATGCAACCCAAATTGGATTGCTGTCTTAATCCCTGGAGTAATAGAATTTATCATTTAGAGATGTCCAGTGCTAAGTTGTTGGTAATTTATGGACTTGCCCTAAGATCACATGACCATGACTATAGCTTGCTCTGGAATGAAGCTTAGAGACTGCTGTGCAAGATGTTTTAGTTTGATGTTCATAAGAAAGTTACAATTTGAAGCCATTCCTCAACCTGGGAAGCCTGAACCTAGAAGCATCACACCGCTTGCCTTCCCTTTTCCTACTGCCCAGCAAACATCCCTGGGCATGCAGCTCTCTGGCTCCTGTTCAACTTCTGTTTCTTTTCCATCTCACCTCCTCCCAGTCCCTCCCACCAGTTAGTACAGGCAGACGGTCATGCTTTGTTTGGTTGACTCATCCCTGCCCCACAGCCCCCATTTTCCTTGTGACGTTTTCCCCTCCACCTCTGACGGACACAGACTCCTCAGTACGCTCCTTTATAATGGAATCTCCTCTTTTAATCCAATAACTGTGGCCAATAGGCCCCAAAATGAGCAGCAGCTTGACAGTAGGAAGGGAAGGAGGCTGCATCTTTTCCATACCTGCAGCAAGTCAAGCCAAGAATCTTCTGCTTTGCCGTTCCTGACGGCCTCCAGAAGGGTTTACTGCTCTCTTGAGAGAAAAGAGCTCTAGATAATTTTCCCATTGGAGGACTGGCTGGCTGCCTCCACAGTTGCGGCCTTAACGAGCAATCTGGAATAATGGGAAGAGGGAAAGAAGGCGACGGCTCCCAAGAAGTAAGGCAATTCAGTTTCCTAGCTGGTGGGATGCGAGGGGCTTCCCTGCTGTGCCTTACAGGAGCTGACCGGTGTACAGACTAGTGTGTGATGCCCCTTGTCAGGCTGGAGCTCGGTACAATGTGCCTGTCCCTTTAAAGCAAGGAAAAGCTGCTTCTCACACTCTGCCTCTGTGGGTGAACGCAAGGCGCTGGGATTGAGCTGCTTGATGCCAGATCAAGGGAAAGTGGAGCCAGAGCACAGTGAAAGGAGGGAGGAGAAGAAACCTGCTGCAAAAGAGGTGAATTTGGGCAAGGGCTGAATATAGGAAGGTTGGGGGGAGGGACAAGCTTTTGCTTTTTAGTGCTGGGAACAAGTCCTGGTTTCATAGGCTGTGCAGGAAGAAATGAATCCAACTTGTTACTGAGGCTAGTCCTGGACTTTAGGAATTGCCTGTGTTAAACTCTGCTGTTCCCTCTAGCAGGCAGCTGCTGTTGCTTGAACTTTAAGAGCTGATTCTGTATTTCTAAGGCAGTATTCACTCATGACAGGGAGGGAAAGAGGGGAAATTCCTAGTCTTAACTGGGATGCCAGTGTTCAGGGTACCTGAAGGGATTCTTGAGGCAACTTAAAGCTTTCTGCTCTCTGTTTAGGTTGAAAACACACTTTTTATCAGTTGCAAAATTATTACCTAGTCTGAGGGAACCATGAAAAACGGGTGAAGAGATGTTAAAGGTGTTTCACAGTTCGACTCTCATTGTTTAGTCAGGCGGGTTGTTGATTGTGTTGGATTCTGCCCACACTTTAAATTTTCTAGTGAGCCTGTCAAGACTGAGGACAGACTTGAGGCATTTCTTCTTAAAGGATAGAAACGTCATTCTTATCAAATGAAAACTACAGATGCAGAAGTGACCGGGGGGGGGGGGGGGGGGAGAGAGATGTTTCTGATCATTATTCTTTTACCCGCATTTTAAGTGGTCTTCAGAATGATGTTTGATTGGAAAGATTTTTTTACAAGACTGGGAAGTAAACAAATACTTGTGCTGTAGAACATTAAAGCTGATACACCTAGTTTCCAATATGTGTGATATTGAAGATAATTCCTTGATTGTACTTAACATTAGGTTTGATAAGACACATTTTTTTGCAAAGCTATAGCTTTTCATAAACTTATTTTATTTAAACCATGAAGCTAGAAAATAACAAATTCATACTCAACCATTTGAGGTATAGGTTTTGACAGAAATGAGTTTATATCTGAAATAAAGGATTGATACTGGGGTAAAATGAAAATTGAATCTATGCTGGTTAGTTCGTTAGTTTGTGTAACATTCTAGGTTTATTTGGGCGCATGTAAATACCATTCAGGGTTTTTGTTTTTTCTTTTTATATGGATAATTAATACACCATACATGTATAATGTTCTATTACCTCTTTCGTAGCACTCACATTAGTGAAATAGCATTTCAGACAACCATCGTGATTTCAAAATGCCTTTCCATGTGGAGGGTCTGGTAGCTATCATTGTGTTCTACTTGGCAATCCTGTTTGTTGGAATATGGGCTGCTTGGAGAACCAAAAACACTGGAAGCGATGGAAACCGTAGTGAAGCTATTATAGTTGGTGGAAGAGACATTGGCTTGCTGGTTGGTGGATTTACCATGACTGGTATGTTCTTCTATCTTTTTGTTTATTGTGCATTTATTGTGCATGGGAATGCAAATGTAGCCCTTTTCGGAGTGTAAAACTTTACCAGTTGCTACTTTCACCAAAATTGTATGCTACAAAAAATAGTCCTGCAGGAAAACCTTTAACCAGTTGCTTCTGAGTATTTCAATCAGGAATCACATACTTGTGTTTTTTGTTATTGCCTTTGAAAAATACACCCCACTGGTCTTGCTGAATAATGCAGTGCGAACAAGCCAATGTCGGTACACAACCATGACTTTCCTAATATAGTTCTTTTGTGTTTATTAGAGAAACTATTTAACAATTGAACTACATTTCTTATTCTTTCAATGCCTTTGCTAACGTCTAAGGAAAAATGGATTAATTTCACTGTTCCTCTGTTGAGCTAATAAATAAAGGGCAATTAACCACCCATATAATACAGAGTCCTATGGGACATTTTTCTTTGTCTTATTTCAAAGTCTGTTGTGTGATATTATATTGAAGGAACCTAGGGTTTACAAGAATGGAAAACGCAAAATATAGTGCAACAAAGACCTTTCTAGGTGCCCTCAGTTACATATGAGCCAAATACAGCTATCATTTTCAGTAGGATCCCACCAGGAATTCACCATCCCTGCTTTATCCTCATTTAACCAAACATTTCAGCATATCATGTGGTGATGTACAAAGCAATTTATGCAAGATGTATGCAATTAAGCTAGCACAGTCTGTTAGTTCTTAACCTTATTGAGAGTACTGATATCAGAAGGGGAAATTCTGATGAATCTCGAGGTCTGCTTTTCTTTGCAAGATGGCAGCTCTCCTTGACTGAGTAATGACGTCAGAGAGGGCAACAGGGCCAAATGGTGAGTCATAATGCACCACAAAGTTTAATGGCCAGGCCTTCTATTATAGTTGTTAGCAAAATAGCATGCAAAATTATATTAGACCAAAACAGACTCCACCTTTTGTACTATAAAGGCTGTAAGGTTCAAATTAAAAACGGTTCTCACTTATGACTATTTTCTTTAAGTATCCTTTTTTCCTTTTTTGTAGTATTTTTGGCTTTGTCATTAAAATTATGTAGTAAGGATATAAATCTAATAAATTCTGTTGATTTCAAAGAAAATTTTCATTCAGTTATAGTTTGGGACATGAATTAAATCAAGACCTGTCTCTCGTTAAACCTCTACGTTTTGATCCAAGAGTAAAAATTTTATTCTGCTTTTACTTCAAGATGGAACTGTTCCCCATTGGTTTGTCATTGTCCATACACCCAGATACATAATTCCTGCGATTATCAAATGCTAGTTTTTCAAGACCCTACCAGATCTGAATCCTATAGACAGTTGCCAGTTAACTTTCTTGTAATCTCACATTGATTTCTGGTGTGCAACGATTAAATGTGGAAAATGTTAGATGATCGGTGTTTTGTCAGACTGGAGGAGCAGGTTCTGACATTTGGAAGACAGAATGCATTTAATTCTGTCAGGAGAATCAATTGCTGGTTCTAAAAATTATGAGAATATTACAGACAAGTTCATTGGGAGTATCATTAGTTGTCTTTTATGAATAGCTATGTTAATACTCACACAGAAAATGATAATATGTGTTCTTGATCACTAACACACATAAAGGAAGAAAAATAAGAATTTAAACCTAAATAACAGTTAAATGCATCTGCTGCCCTCAAAATACTATCATATCCTGACAGCAGATTTAGTAAGGAATTACAGATTTAACTTCAGCACATTCACAGAGCAACAGTAAGCATTTTACCTGTCATTCTGTATATAAACAGTTTTCTTAATAGTAACACACCAAAAAAAAACCCTATGTTAAGATTTCATATCTAGAATGAATTAAAATTCTGAATTAAGATCGCTTGGGGGGGATTTGAAATTGAGATCTTCTGGGGAAAATCTCTTGGAATGCAGTTTGTTGTGCAATCCTAAACATAGTTGCATCTTTTTAATCCCATTGTTGTCATTGACATACAAAGATGTATGGCACTTGGATGGCACTGTTAATGTTGTACAATAAAAAAAATTATACCATCAGTTCCCTGCATGGTTCAGGGACATCACTACTGTTGATACAATTTAACAGAGTTATGTTGGGAAGGGTGTATGAGAAACTTTACACAAAGAGGTTGATACATGAGATATGTAATCAGTTAATCTGAATGTGGTATATTATAACATACTATGGCGATCTCACCCATTTCCCTCCTCAAACACAGGATTTTCCCTTCTGTCTTCTTTCTTGCTAAGCAGCCCCTTTATTTTCCTCTTATTCATTTGTCTATGGCTGTCCCACCCATTTGCTTGGATGGATGGATGGATGGATGGATGGATGGATGGATGGATGGATGGGTGGGTGGGTGGATGGGTGGATGGGTGGATGATAGATGGATGTGGCCCAACCCAGGGAACTGAGGGAAGAGACAAAATCAATTATACTCTGCTTTTGAAATAGCACATGAGAGGCTTCTGAATGTTCAGAATAAACAAAATGTTTTATTTTACTTGGAGGAGAAAAGGTCAGGTAGAATCAGGTGTAGAATGTATGAGTATGAGGTGTACAGATAATAAAACTGAGGTAACTTTGTATTCATACAAACACCAGATAATTTGTTGCCAACAAGTGTTTCTGCTATTTAACAAGGTCTTTAAAACTTTGAGAGAGGCTTTCTTTTAACTTTCTGCTTAAACACTGAAACATAGGTTTCTGAGTTTCACTGACATAAAGTTTAGAAGGCAAGAACATACAAACAAGTTCCCAAAATCCTTCTTTATACACAGACCAGGGATCACTCCTCTCTTTTTTTAGAAGCCTTTTTTGGCTTGAATGGGGATTTCCCTTGATCCACTCACTCTTGTAGCCTCCTTCCCAGTCCACAGTCAGTGCTTACCTTTCTCTTCTTCAGCTGTCAGTTCCCAACTGTCATTCCTTAACTGATTCTCTCAACAGAATTCTGTTTGAACAGCCTGTCACTCAAAGGTTCTCAGACCCTGTTAGGCATTAACCCTTGACAGTCCATCACACATATGTATGCCCCTTTGGTGATATCTGGCACAGGAGATAGGTTGTGTGTGTCACATAATCATTTGGGATACAGAATCTTTGACATCTGCATAAATTTCAGCAATTTGTTCAAATCCCTTGCATGTGAAAAATAAGTCAGTAAAATTTTAGGATGTGATGCTCAGTGTCACTGTCTGCCTGTTTCTTCATTTTAAAAAGCAAAGTATTAAAATGGAATCTGTGAAAGTTCTACTGTTTGATACTTCCCTTTTTTAATGAAAAATATACTGATATAGTCTTGTTTTTAAAGTGAATATCTTAAACAGCCCAAATATGTACAGAATACCAACATAAGAAGGTTTGTCAAAAAGAGTTGTCAGTATATCCTGAGCCTCTAAGCTTGCATAGTGGACACGGTTCTTCAGCAAACCATGCCCATGTTTCCTGTTGTAAAGACCAAGAAACAAAAAACCATTCATATATCAACCATAACAAGAAAGATCATTGCCGGCATTTTGCTACTCATGCCATCCCACTGCATCCTGGCAGGGAACCAGCTTCTGTATATCACAGTTTTATCTGGCAGCATCACATGCAGAGCAGTTGGGAACAGGGTTTATGTCACCTTGCATCTATTCCAATGCTGGCAGAAAGGTGGCGTACCACTGGTTTTGCATTAGGATGTTTCTTTTGTGGGAAATCATATGAGCTTTCCTTCTCATGCAGCCCCTTCTCTCTCACCATTCTGCTGGCACTAATAGGGCGGGGGGGAGTGCTCCATGACAGTCCTTTCTGTCGATGTTTGCATTATTCATCACCACCATTTGGAACTGGGTTGTGCCTCATGTTTCGGCAAGCTGATCAATTCACTGTCTTCAGTCTGATCATAGGAAGTAGAGTTGGCTACCCTTAAATACGAAAATATGCCTCTTTGCACTGTTTCCCTCTAACTATTTTTTGAGATACACCACTGAATAAGTCAGCTAGGTATTTACAAATACTTAAATATTCATGAATGTATGTTTTCTTACAGTATTGTTCTTAAAGGATATAAAGAACCATGTGATAACTTCAGTCAGACAGATGGTCCAGTGCTCTCAAGAGTGAGTTGTAGGCAACATAATCTGATCTGTGGATAGAGCACTGACCCAGGACATGGTCGGCGAGTCCGTGATCCTGCAACTTTGCCAAAGCTAGAGAAAGAAGCAGGGATCACAGTGTAAAACACGAGAAACAAACGATCATGGTGATTTGTGGATACTATATTTTTATGATTGACAATTATATATAGTCATGACATGTTAAATCAATAACAAGAGTATCAAAATAATTAAAGTGATCCAGTTACACAAATATAGAAAAGTCCCAGCCTTGTATCACTGTAGACCAGTTTCTGTAATAAACTGTGGTTAAGACAAGCCCGTTTCGTAGCTGATCTTCCTCTAAAGTTATCCTCCACATATATGCAAAGCAAGCCAGTCCTTTAAACTTTTCTTATCTGGTTCAGAGCCTTGTGTGCTAACATATCTGGTTCAGAGCCTTGTGTGCCAGCAAAACTTATAAAGACATTTAAATGAAGGATAAGTTCCTCTGGAATGGAATGAACCGAACTCAGCTCTCCTCAGCACTCATATAGTTTTTCTCAGCTGGCACTGGCCAATCAAAGACAAGGAGCAGCCCATCACTCAAGCTCTCCATTCCAGTGGAGTGTTAACCCGTCACCTCCCATATCTCTGATTCTGCTGTACTCAGAACCTGGTTTTTAAGTGCAGTCTGTCATTCAAGCCTTACCAGGCAGTGGCCTCACTCACTTTCCTGGAACATGAGGAACACTGAATGAACAGTACTTTGAACAGCCACATGTGGATCCCAAGCCACTGAGCATCACTGCAGCAGGTTCAGGCTTCAGAACTCGTTTGACTGTCCAAAGATCGACCAGAGCCATTCCTTAATGTGCTGGCCTACATCACCAGTTCCTTTCTACTTTAACGGATGATCACTGAGACTATCTTGTCTTACACCAAAACTTTATTACGTCATCACCTGACTTCTTTCAATAAAACAGTACAGCCATTAAAGCAAATTATATTATTTGTACATGTTTGGTTAATAGAGTTCTTTCAACATCCAGGATCATAGCTACATTTTAAAAACAACAACAACCAACTGCTCATTAATATACACATTCCCCCCAGCAAGGAAATGGGTATCAGGTTCTCCTGCTGAAACTGACTTTTAAATTAAGTTATCCAAAATCTCAGGTCTTGCCCTACATTCCTGATATTACTTCAGTTGAGATGTTGTGTTGTGGATCAAGCAAGGAGACATTCAGAGCTTATAGAATCTTCCAGCACTTGAAAGACTAAAAACTTAATATTCCCACATAAGCATTCATGGACTAGTCTACTTCCTCAGGTATAATTTATCACTGAACTAAGCACTGCTTTGTGGTGTTTTTCCTGTGAAAGGGTCTGTAATGATTTCATGTTTTGGTGTGTGTGTGTTTCTTTAAATGTTTAGTTTGAATGTGGTAATGTAAGAAGAATGATAGGGGAGACAAGTGTGATGTGACTGGCTGATTACTCAGAGTATGGGAGGAGAGAGGTCTTTGAGGAGATTCAGTGTTCAGTGTTTAGGAAGAGAAGAGTGTGAAGTTTGGAGAGAGAGCATAGTCTGTGTGACTATGAGAGTTTGAGTCTATTCTGTGTGAATATGGAAAAGAGTTTAGCCTGTGTGGCTATAAGAGAGACAAACAGTTCAGCCTGTGTGGCTATATGAGATACATAGATAGACAGACAGACAGACAGAAGCCTGTCAGAGTTGAGTTTTGGTATTTGAGTGACTGTGTGTGAAACCAAGCTTTGTCAGTTATATGTTCTTTCTTCAACAATAGTTCAAAATTACCCAGAAACCTATTTTGTTCTTGTATAAATAAATCCTTATTTGTTTAAACTTATCCTAGCAATCAGATCAGTCCTTCCTCAGAGCCACATAGTCCTCTGAAACACCCAGACACTGGGTCATTCTACCAAAATAGAGAGAGTTGGATTTTTTAATTCCTGATGGCAGCAGAAATCTACCAAGTTCACATACACAGAGTGTGTTTTAAAGGAGAAACAGTCCCCCAGTAAGTGAGGACATCACAGGGTCTATTGCTGGAAGTGCTTTTGAACCTGCTCTGTGTGTGTGTGTGCGTGTGTGTGTGTGTGCACATGCATGAGCACACAATTTTATTACAGCATTAAATAAATACTGAAACATATTCACTGTGTGGCAGTTTTATTTTAACTACAAAATTTGGCAATGCGACTTGCTGAATCCATTATGGTAACAATAAATGAAAATACAGAGATCTAAAAATTGGGGTTCATTCTAAACTCTTCACTTTTTTTCTGCAAAAAAATTGATTTTTTTTTAAAAAAAAGGCAAAATCATTGCTAGATGAGAGTTTTATAAAATCATAAACAAATGAAGGGGGCTTTTTACCAGAATGCAGAGAAAGAAAGAAAAAATTCCAGCAAAACTATTCCTGTGGTAGTATTTGCCCAGCTTGAATAAGACCATGTTTATGAGCTGCTGTAGAGTATTCTGTATTTCCCAGCTGATGGAGAAACCTCTGAGAATCAGTTCATTAGCTACTCAGGAGAGGGCTGCATCACAGATGTGGCCATTTCTCCTGTGAGTATAAAGGTATAGCTCAATTCAGAAATCCATCTGAGAAACTGAATTTTTAAAAAAATATACCATAGTAAATTTTTGGATTGAGGGTCAAAACTCTTCTTTTTTCTTTAGTCTGTATTTTGCACTTTCCTTCTTGTTCTTTCTGGTTCTTCAGAAAGTCTAAGTCCACTAGCCCTTTAATATAAATGTACCTTTTACATACCTGTGACATGTATTTAGCTGATGTGTATATTACATTATGTATCCCTCTCTATTGGTAATGTATCAGCTGCAAAAACAAATGTCCTGTTTTCTTTCTTTTCCCTTCTGTTGGATGTGTTAAAGTTCTTCCATTTCTTCCTCAGCCACCTGGGTTGGAGGAGGTTACATCAACGGGACAGCTGAGGCTGTCTATGTGCCAGGATACGGACTGGCTTGGGCTCAGGCCCCCATTGGATATTCCCTTAGCCTGGTTGTAGGTAAGTGAGAGCTGTGGATGAAGCTAAATGTTAAAATTTTAAATGGCCCAGTTCAAGCATCAGCCAAGGATGGTTGCTCTGTGACCCAGTTACATTGACTACACCCCATGCTCCTCTGTATACTCCTCCTTTCATGTAGATGGATTTCTGTACCGATGCAACTGGAAAATGGGAAAGGGTCAGAACTAGGGAGGAGGACAGCTCCTGGCAGAACTATGATGGGCTGGGCTGGTCACAGCCAGCAAGTAGGATATGATCAGCCATAAAGCCAAATTCCGATATTGACTTGATCTTGTGTTTTCTAATTGTCCCAAGAATAGTACAACAAATTTGGGCATCAAAGGAATTTGAGTGTAATGCATTCCTAGCACTGGACTGAACAGAGGGAGGAAATGACCATAATAAACATGTCTAGTTTTTCTGCCTCCAATAGAAGAATATTTCTACCAGTCCATTCCATGAAAGCTTCTGCTTGCGTGAGGCTCTGATATGTCTCCTGAATGTTCAGGGTGTGAAATTAAAATTTAAAATGTTATCCTCCAATGAATATGTGCAACTTGTATGGAATGAAAATATAAGGTAAAAGTTAAGGGTTTCCCTTGCTCGAAAGCCAGTCAAATCTGACTCTAGGGAGTGGTGCTCATCTCCATTTCCAAGCCAAAGAGCCAGTACTGTCCGAAGACTTTTTCTGTAGTCATGTGGCCAGCATGACTAAATGCTGAGGTGCACAGAACACTGTTACCTTCCCACTGAAATGATACCTATTTATTTACTTGCAATTTCTTGCTATTGAACTGCTAGGTTGGCAGAAGCTGGGGCCAGAGACTCCGTCACATGGCATTAGGGTCTCGAACTGCTGAGCTACCAACCTTCCAGTCTGCAGCTCAGCGTCTTAATGAAAATATACTTCTGCAGAAAAAAAAATTGATGTAAAACTGTATATTGAGTGTTGGAGAAGGAAGCTGTCCTGGACCCTGAGATCACTGTGGTTTTTCTGATGTTGCAGGAGGTCTATTCTTTGCAAAGCCAATGCGTTCCAAAGGTTATGTGACAATGCTGGACCCATTTCAGCAGATTTATGGGAAACGAATGGGAGGGCTTATCTTCTTACCGGCACTAATGGGAGAAATGTTCTGGGCTGCAGCCATCTTCTCTGCATTAGGTAAGGAATGCTGATGATAATTCTGTTTTTTGGAGTAGGGATAATCAACTAGATGTATGACTCTTTGGAGAAGACAATGATCTTGATTAATAGAGATGCTGACCTCTCCTGGTGTAACACATTCAAAATAAGAAACATATCTCTCATGTGCCCGGAGATAGTCAGGAAATAAAAAACCTAGTTGGCTTGCTCAAAGACCCCAAATAACTATGAAGTGATACTTGGTTGCTGGAAACCTAGTTGTAAAATGCTGCATAGAAATTGTGTGTGCTTTTATTTATAGTAACATTTGAAGAGATTCATTATGAAAGGCTTTGTCTGTACAACTCATTTTAGCTTTAAAGAGATTTGAGTGATTGTGTTGCAGATGAAACTGTACTTCTGTCTGTTAAGCCTTTATAGTAAATGCCCTCAAGATCTCAAAACCAAGCAATATCTTAGTACTTGAGTGTTGTTTTATTTTCATAGAAGACCTTGCTATAATTGTTTCTCATAATTACACTGCTTACTTCAATAAAATTTAAATATATTTTTGTACTAAGAAAAATGTTGCTTTGAGGATTTTAGTTGCAGCCACTGATTTAAAGATTAAAGATCAATTCGCCAGCCTGGCTGGGGGTCCTATATGTATGGTAGACTAGATACATATCTGGGGGTGTTTTCACTGATTTAAAAAGTAACATGTGATATGGGCATGCACATGCCTACAGGTTCCTAAAAATCAGGACTATGTGGTTATACAGGTTTATTTGTGCAATGTATCTGCAAATTACTATGTATGTATGCTTGAGAAGTTTTGGGATTGTCCACCAAGCAGGCTTGATTCCAACCAAATGAGTGTGTATATTGGCATTAGTGAAACTCTAAGCTGAATCATAAGATCTAAAATATGTTTGACTCGAATGGCCCAGGCTAGCCCAATCTTGTCAACTCTGGAAGCTAAGGAGGGTCAGCCCTGGTTAGCAGTTGGATGGGACACCACCAAAAAAGTCCAACTTGCTATGCAGGCAGGCAGTGGCAAGCCACCTCTGTCTCGGGGAGGGGCCATGGCTTGGTGCTAGAACATCTGCTTTGCATGCAAAAGATCCCAAGTTCAATCCCCAGCATCTCCAGTTGAAAGGATCAGGTAGTAGGTGATGTGATCTACCAGAGACCCTGGAAGCCACTGCCAGTCTGAGTGGACAGTATGGACCATGATGCACCATTAGTCTGATTCAATAAAAGGCAGCTTCATGAGTTCATGTTCTTGGGAGGCAGTCCTGGTAAAAACTCATATATAAAATAATTACACAAGAACTAGATTTAAAACTCTAAACTTCTGTCCTTGATGGAATTGTGACTTAATTCTGGTGTAATCAGAATGTCTGGTAGCACTTCTAGCATGGAGGGGGACTCTGCAGGTGAAGAACTGTAAGTGGTCTTTGCAACTGGTGCTAGTTTGAGTTGAGGGAAAACACACACACACACACATACTTGATAGCGTATATAAAGCTGTTTGGTAGAGCAATCTTTTTAAAATAAAAAAATAATCAAACTTCTTTCCAGCTGTGCTCTGATTAGCTGGAAAGCAATGGGGAGCTTTTAACCATAATTTTATTGCAAAGCCTCAAGAGCGTGAGAATAAAATGCATGCTGGGGTGATGGGAACTGAGTGGCTTAAACAACTTTCAGGGCATTTAAACAATGCATTCTTTTTGAGCACAGCTCAGTTTAGGAGAAGGCTTTCTGTGGTGTTTCACAATGTGGAAGTGAGGACTGCGACTACCTTTTAAGCATGGTAGGGTCACAAAAGGGCAACTTGAAGGCTAGGAACAATGTGAGGTATTCCAGTTATATGCACCAGGGCAATACAAAAGAGTGACTGGAGTTCATTCTGAGTTTGGACCATGGAGAGCTGCAGATCCAAGCATAAGCTCACTGCCATTCCTCCTTGCTGATTCACACGTGCCTCTCCACCACTGATGGCTTGCACGAGTGAATGGGCCATCACCAGTCCAACAACAAAGATAAAATGTATATGTCACTTCAGAAGCAAGGCTTTTTCAGTGAATTCAGTCCACTCATTTAGTCCATGCAATCATCAAACATGCAATCCTTTTTCAGATGCTACAGTGGCAAGTACTGGGAGCCTGACAACAGTGCTCTGATGCTCCCCCTCATTGAGGTCACATTGACCTTGTCCTGCTATGACTTCCCCACTAAGGAGGACCCACAAGGCCTCCAATTGGAGAGGGGAGGGGGTTGCACCACTGATTCCTCTTCCACTCTCACATGCTGAGCAGGGATTCTACATCCTGCTTGGTCTGCTGCAGATCCTCCTTAAATAAGCCCCCTTAAATAATCCCCTCCGATGGCTAGCCCCTCCTCTCCACACTTTCACCCCAGTCAAGAAGTTACCTGGAGCTCTGCCTCAGCTGCCACCACTTTCCGGGTTGTTGCTTCCCCCATGTATGGCTTGATGATGTGATGGGCTCCACCTGGCTGCTAGAATCAATTATTTAGCCCAGAGTGGTATAGCGGTTAAGAGCGACAGACTCTAATCTGGAGAACTGGCTTCAATTCTGCACTCCTCCACATGAAGCCAGCTGCATGACTTGGGTCAGTCACAGCTCTTTCAGAGCTCTCTCAGCCCCCAAATAAGTCTAGCTCACCACCTAGTGGTGCATAATGCTAAAAGAGCTAGAACTTCAGGCTGCCAGACAATCATAGGATCTCCTAGCTATACTGCATACTATGCCATACAATAATTACAATTATTACTTGGCCCAGAGTCTGCAGCCCTGCCCTCCCTTTTGGGGGTACATCCTGGCCAGGCTGAAGTGGCTGCCAGCCATGTGTGGCTGAGGTGAGTTGTGCCTGACAGGGGTCTGAAAGAGTCAATGCATAGTTTTTCAGGATTTGGTGTCGAGTATACTAAAGCTGAAAATCTGTACATTGTCCCTTTCAGACAACATGACAACCATGCATATCAGTAGGATCTCCCAACAGCTGCCATCCTCCTGGTACTCGTGGACTTCCACATCTGAAAAGGAGTCGTGAAGTCAGGTTATGCATGACTATGTGAGAATCAACCCATAATACCAATATAAGTGAGCAGGAAGTGTGAGGACACTTTGGATATGAAGTTGTGAGGTTTCTGCTATAAAGGGGGTTATGGGAGCCTTAGCTGTAATGTACCTAAATTGAAATGGGAGTTATGATGTTACTGCTAGGTTTTCATTGGATTCTGGGGCTAACAAATCACAATGGAGATCCTGCCTGTCTCTCTAGCATTCAGACGACAGGAGACAATGCAGCCACTGCGCTTCCCATTCTGTTCTGTTCACTAGCTCTTGCGCCACCCACCCCATCCTTTCCCAATGCCCAGGGTAGGAAACAAGATTCCAGTTTTACACCATGGCAAGTGGAGAGAAGGTAAGCAAAGGAACAGGTACAGAAACAGGGCAGGAGGTACAGTCCTTGTCTGCTCTCCTGCTGACTCAGTCTCCTATATGTCTGGCTTGCAACCTTATTTGAATCAGAGTTGCAGGTGACAGGATCTTTATTTTGTTTCCAAGACAGCTGCAATAATATAGCTCAGGGTAAACTAAATAGTCTAACATTGCATTACATCAGTTTGGAAAGTTCTGTTACCACAGCAATTTCACTTGTGTCGTAACGGATCTAGGAACACTCATCTTTCCTCCTTTCTGCATGGTACTTCCTCCACAAAGGTTCATAATAGTGATGTATCATAGTAGTAATGATTCCATAGAGAATTTTTACACCAGTAGTGCCTTTTACTTCAGTACTGGTACTAGCTTGGAAATGTTCTGTGTGACATACAAGAAAGACCTGCTCTGTATGTTATATTGGGGGTTCACAGGAGACACTGGAGGCCTTTCCAAGAGGCTCTAACATTATAAAGGGATCGAGAGCCGGTGTGATGTAGTGGTTAGGAACGTGGACTGTAATCTGGGAGAATCTGGTTTGATTCCCCCACTCCTCCACATGTAGCTGCTAGTGTGATCTTGGGTCAGTCATTTCAGAGCTGTACTCTCATGAGCAGTTCCCGAGAGAGCTCTCTCAGACCCACCTACCTCACAGGGTGTCTGTGGTGGAGAGGGGAAGGGAAAGGGATTGTAAGCTGCTCTAAAACTCCTTCGAGTAGTGAAATGTGGGGTATAAATCCAATCTTTTCATCTTCTTCTCATCCTCAGAAGACATACGTTATGATTGTTAATGAGTCTGTGTTAAACTAATGGCCTTATCCTAAATCAGAAGCCAACTGTGTAACATAGAATCAACCAGCCATTTGGGGAGAAAAGCTGAAAAGGATGAATGGCTAAAGTAATTTATTTTGCTTTTCTTCCCCTCAAATTTTCTCCTGCAGGTGCTACCATAAGTGTGATCATTGACATCAACATCAATATTTCAGTTATTATTTCTGCCCTCATTGCAATTCTGTATACACTGGTGGGGGGACTTTACTCCGTAGCCTATACTGACGTGGTCCAGCTGTTCTGCATTTTCCTAGGACTGGTGAGTTTCTAAATATTATGTTTCCATTTTTTTTAAAAAAAACACCATAGTTCTGCGCTGGTTAGGGTATACTCTATGTACATCTCATTCCCATAGTAAATTACATTTTCCCTGTCAACAAGAATTCCAGTTTTTACACTCTGCCATCCAGCACTGAAGAACAGAGTTCAGTTTGGGAAGTATATAATCACAGTATACCTCACAGCTCCAATGAGCAAGTGGTTCTTCTGTGACTTGAAAAACACTTTGTGCACACAATGGGAGATCCACAATCTCCTCACACTTATAACCAGTTAAGGGCTTGGTGGGCACTGACCATAAGTGTAGCTAACACTCAGTGGGATCCCTCTTTAACTCTGATTTGAAACCAACATTGAACTATTATTTCACACACTGGATGAACAGAAACAGTGACCAGCATTGACAATGATTAAGGCTAGTACTGATATACCATAAACTGTGATTACAGTGAAAGGTGAGGAAATTGTTCCCAAGAGGAAGGGAAGAAAGGAAAGCTGAAAACAGTTTGGGCCCAAGTACCTGAAGGACCATCTCCTATATTATGTCTGGGTCCAGAGATGAAAAAATTGAGAATGAGAAATACCTTAAATTAGAAGAAGAGTTGGTTTTTATACCCCAATTTTCACTACCTGAAGGAGTCTTAGAGTGGCTTACAGTGGCCTTCCCTTCCTCTCCCCACAACAGGCACCTTGTGAGGTAGGTGGAGCTGAGAGCGTTCTGAGAGAACTGTGACTGACCCAAGGTCACCCAGCAGGCGTCCTGTGGAGGAGGAATGGGGAATCAAACCCAGCTTTCCAGAATAGAGTCCACCACTCTTAACCATTACACCACACTGGCTCTCTTTAATATACCGCACTTTAACATAAAGAGCAATCAAACATCTTGTTTTAGGGACTTGTTCTAAGTTTCAGTTGTAATAGCAGGGCTATTTTTGGGCAGGAACGCACAGGAATGGAGGAACTCATTAGCATAATAAGCCACACCCACACGCAGCAGGAACTCATTAGCATAATAGGCCACACCCAACAGCAGAAACTCATTAGGATTGGCTACATTAGGGGTATGTGGCCTAACATGCAAATTAATTCCTGCTACAAAAAAAGCCCTGGGTTTTGACAACAAAGGTAAACAGAATAAGAAGGAAAAGGTGGGTGTGGCTGGATGACCACTCTTCTGGTGAAATGGAAGTGTGGCCTGATATGCTAATAAACTGCGCTGTCAGGGGTGTGGCCTAATATGCTAATGAGTTTCTGCTGTTGGGTGTGGCCTATTATGCTAATGAGTTCCTGCTGGGCTTTTTTGACAAAAAAAGCCCTGTGTAATAGTAGGAACATACTTCTGTGTTGTCTGGTAAAGATGGATCAGCTGGAGAACATAGAGCCCTTGCTCCAGGCTCCCATTTTTTCTAGAAACTCAGTGCTGAAATACTCCAGTTAAAGAATATTCATCTGGAATGTCCATGTGAATCTTATGTTTATTTACATTATGTACTCTCAGTTTTCTTTGGGCTGAAACCATCAGAAAAGGTAGTCTCTCTGGAGTGGATCCTACAATTTCATTCTGTCTCTGCCCATGCATTTCTCTGGCACAAGGACCCTTCCACTAAGGTTCATTGTATCAGAAGTACTGAAATTAAGCTTGCAATTTGCATTCCTGCAGTGAGTAAACCCCCACCCTTGCTCCCAATGCCCCACCTTCAGGAAACTGAGTAGGAGGAAAAAATGGTCTTCATAGTGATGCTCTAGGAATTTCTACATGTTCTGTGGCCTTTACCATAGAGATTAGGGGGAATCACACAGAAGTGATGTCACATCCTCCCTGGGTAAAGTAAAAATAAAGGTTTCCCTTGCTCAAAAGCTAGGCAAATCCAACTCTAGGCGGCGGTGCTCATCTCCATTTCCAAGCCGAAGAGCCAGCGCTGTCCAAAGACATTTCCGTGGTCTCAAGGCCGGCATAACTAAATGCCAAGGCACACGGAATGCTGTTATCTTCCCACTGAAGCAGTACCTATTTATCTGCTTGCAGTTTCTTGCTTTCAAACTGCTAAATTGGCAGGAGCTGGAGCCAGAGATGGGAGCTCACTCTGTCATGCAACACTAGGGACTTGAACTGCCGAACTACAAACCTTCCAGTCTGCAACTCAGTGTCTTAACCTCCCAGCATTTTTCGAGGCAGTGTTGGCAGTCTTAACCAACAAATAAAGTGCCTGGATTCAACCGATTCTTGACTACATGCATTTGTGTTTGGAGAACTGCTATATGATTACTAAATAAAAATGTGATGCTTTTTGTCACGACCTCTTGAGTCCCACCCCCTTTTTTAATTGCTGCTTTTTTCATTATAGTGGATCAGTGTTCCATTTGCAATGTCCCATCCTGCAGTGACAGACATTGGGATCACAGCAATCCATGAAGTATACCAAACGCCTTGGCTTGGCTTTGTTAAAACCCCTGACATCTACACATGGCTTGACAATTTCCTCTTACTGGTAAGTGAATAGAAAGTAGAAAAATGGCCCTGACCTGTATGGCCCAAGCTAGCCCAATCTCACTGGATCTCTCGGAAGCGAAGCAGGGTCAGCTCTGATCAGCACTTGGATGGCTAGGGTTTTCACACAGAGGCAGGCAATGGCAAACCACCTCTGCTTGACTCTTGCCTTGGAAACCCTATGGGGTCGCCATAAGTCGGTTGTGATTTGATAGCACTTTTCACCACCAGAAGGTAGCTGCTTGCAGTTTTACATGGTGAATTCTTTAACTGCAAAAATGACTAATTAAATCATGCTCAATGAACTGCACAAAAGGGTTTGTATCTTTTTGCTAAACTTTGCCACAACAGTCATCTGACATAGTGAGGTAGCTACAGAGTGCTGAAAGACTACTTGGTGGCAGGTGACTTACCCTCACTCTTGAGAGTGGCTGGATTGAATAGAGAGGGTGAATGAATGGGACGCATTAGATGGATTTATTGTATTTAATTATACAAACATATCTTTGCCAACTATTCTAGAGCAATCCTAGCTAATCTGGGACAATGCTTTTCTTGCCCCACCCAAATGATTTCTGTATAAATTGTAGTATGAAATCCCTTTCGTGCTGATGATACAACTGTACGATTATTGCATGTTGTTACTGGATGTAGTAAAGTATATATTGAGTAATAGTGGCTAAGAAAGTGATCTCAAAAGGACCTCTAGTAGCCAGAAATGATGAAAGGGTCTGCTTGTTGTATCCACAGATGTTAGGGGGAATCCCATGGCAAGCCTATTTTCAGCGAGTCCTTTCCTCTTCATCTGCTACATATGCCCAGGTGTTATCATTTCTGGCAGCTTTTGGATGTCTTTTGATGGCACTCCCTGCAATACTCATTGGTGCAATAGGAGCATCAACAGGTATGCTGTTGTCCAAATCACTGATACCTGAAGCCGCAGCTACCATTCTAGAGCAAGAATTATGTCAACCAAGTTGTTATATCCCTTGCAGTACATCTACCTTCTCTTTTCTTCAATATCTATATATCTAATTCTGAAGTGGCCCCCTCCATTCGGATATCTAAATCCATGAGGGGGGGCACTTGGGGGGAGGGAGGTTTTTCTGCATATGTGGAGGTTTTTCTGCATATGTAGAACTTTCAAAAAATATTTGGGGATATTTAAATCCCCTGAAAAGTAAAAGAGTGTCCCCTGTGCATGCACAGAGAACGCTCTGGCCATTGTGAGGGAGACTCAGTGGTCCAGCGACTGTGAGCTGCTCAGGGCTCACTGTCGTCAGTTAGGGGGGAGAAGGCTTGGCGGACCGCCGCCACTTGCCCTGGGGAGAGCAGGGGAGGGCAGGGGGTGGCAGGAGGAGCAGCGGGGCTCTCCGTGGCCGCCACCACTTGCCCCAGGGAGGGGGGTGGCAGGAGGAGCGGCAGGACACACCACTGCCACTTACCCTGGGGAGGGGGGGTGGCAGGAGGACTGGGATACTCCCCCCCACAAGTCGCGGGTGCCCCATCTTGTATTCCATAATTCTAGTAGGTTTTTTGTTTACAACACATCTCTTAAGCATTGCACTCAATGATGATATACTTGTCTACTCGTTATATATAATCCATAACATTGACGATGCAACATTTGGCGATCTTTAAAGCAATTTGTGAAGATGCTTTCACACATTGAGTGTTTCATAGAGAATCCACCCAAAATAACCAGAATGCCCAGTGGTTTATCAAAGAGGATACTGAAGGATACTGAGGATACTGAGCTGCTGAAAGGGAGGGGCCAGAGATACAACATTCTGGGGCCCTGGGCATCCAGGGAGGTGAGGTGAGCAGGAGCCACTAAAGGAAAGCAGCAGTGTATCTTTTCTAATTGAGCATCTTGTATTAGAATATGGGGAGGCAGAGACACTCTCTGTCTGAGGTCTTGTGGTTAGCCTCAGCAGCTGTGAGCCCAAGTAGATAAAATGTCTATCTGAGACTGAATATTCCATCTCATAACCATAAATAATAGCAATTAGTGGGGCGATGGAATAGAAAATAGGGTTTTAGCCATGGATGGGAGGGGTGAGCCATTTCATCCCTTCCTGTTTTCCTGATGCAAATCCCACTCATCAAGGTTCTATTTCCATAACAGGGAAAACAAGTTTCCATTACTGAGGAATATAGCAGCTCTGGTGGATGAGAATGATTTGCACCAAGGCAAGGGTCAGGGGGAAGCAGTAAGCATCCCTCTCCAGGCGCCTTCATCCTGATTCAATTCAGGGAGTCCTTGGCTGAGTTCAGACTGGCAGTTTGGTCCGATATAGGCATGTTTCTCAAACAGATTAAGTGGGCTGGTTCACACAGCCACAGCTGTCTGGCGTCCCAGTGTTGTATTCACCCCGTCCCGAAGCGTTTTGATCCCGCTTTTTAAAAGTACCAGGTGAAAGCTGCGGCAAGCTGTTTGGGTGCGTGTTGATCCTGCTTCTTGGAAGTGTGGATGCAAATAAGCCATACTCAAGCGGCGCCAATAATGTGAACCTGCTGATCCGGCATAACTGCCCATGCATGCTGTGTGCTTGAGCGCACAACCGCCCATGGGGACGCTTCTGGCTTGTGGAGTTAAAGCTCCCAGCCATGGGATCCTGCCCCAATTGCTGCTGTGCCTGTGCACCCATGCACCTATGCGCAGGTTGGTGAAACAGACCAAAGCCATGCACAACTGGGCCGCCGCCAGGGGCCACCCTGCAGCACGAATGCTCCATTCCGCCTCCTCCCTGGTATGATCCCCCGCATCAGTCCATGCAGTGCGACCGGAAAGCCCTGCGATAACTTGGCCCAGGTCTATTTGTTCCACTTCTCCTGCACTTCATTCTGCCAGTCTGTCCTCCGCCCTTGTAACTGCTATTAATAGAAATTAAAAGATTTGAGAGATTCAGCCATAGATCTCTAATGTATGGCCCAGCTTGGACATTTGCAAAAGCCTATGTTGATTCTTTGCCCAATGATTGGGTGAACGTTAGCATTTATTTATTTTTTTGCACTAGACTTAGTTTTCCCATGAAAAAATATTAGTAAAAATATTTTGGAGAAAATACTTGCATATTACACAGGATGGTGTGTGCCAATAATAACCAGAGCTGTACATATGCTGTAAATATTGCAATTACATCATGTGACTGTGAATTTGGTGGTGGATATACAACTTGACTTCATATATAGTAAGCTTCTAGTCATTAAGGTTGCAAAGACAGGCTTGAAAATGCATATCAAATGCCAGCTGAAGTCACAAAACCGAAGGGTGGAGGGTAGAACAAGATATCCAGCACCTTTCCATTGGTCTTTGCCTTTCCCTGAAAGTAGCAGAATGAATTAAAATTAGCAAGGACATGCAGTTTCCTGTTGTTCATTAATAGCATCTAGATTTCACAAATCAGAGTGCAAAATTTTGCTCTCTTTTTTTTTAGTACACAGTATCTACAGACATGGAAATACATGGGTTTTTGTGTTGCAGATTGGAACCAGACTGAATATGGTGTGATAGATCCCAAGACAAAAGATGAAGCTGATATGATTTTACCCATTGTCCTCCAGTATCTTTGTCCAGTGTATATCTCATTCTTCGGCCTCGGGGCAGTGTCAGCTGCTGTGATGTCATCAGCCGATTCTTCCATCTTATCAGCAAGTTCCATGTTTGCACGGAATATTTATCAACTTTCATTTCGGCAAAGTGTAAGGTTAAATTACAACCAACTTTTCATTATGTCCTAGGATAGTAATTTGTAGATAGGGGCTGATGGCATATTTACCAGGTATAGTAGGAAAAGTGTGCTCAATCAATCTTAAGTCTTGAAAGGCAAGACAAATGGAAGAAGTTAGTGGTGGCCCCAAAGTCTAGGATGTGCACACAGTATTAATGCATGTGCGTATGCATAGTATGGGGAACTCATGAGGAACAAGGGTGGTAAGAGGAAACCTGAAGCTAACATTGAATTAGTACACAGAGAAGCTCAAAAATTCTTAACGAATTCAGTATTGTGTATTAATCTGAACACTGCTCCTATAGAGCAGTTTAAGCTAGCAAAAACTTGCTCCAGTGAATATGAACTTATTTTTTTAATTATTATTTTATTGGGTTTCTAGCCCTCCCTCCACCGCAAGCAGGTTCAGGGTGGGTTACATCATTATACAAACAGCACAGTAAGCCCAGTTAAGACACAATAAACAATTTTAAAGACACTGTCTCAGTTTATATTACTAGACCACTGTCAAGGGCCCCCAAAATTCATCTGTTCCTGGAATGCCCTATATGAGTGCAGGTAGATGTAACTAAAGTTGCGGGTGGGCTAGGCAGACAAAATCAATGCAAGGTGGAAGAAGTGCAGATGGAACAGAGGAGAGCAGGGGGAGGTTAATACAGTTTGGGTTCCCACTGCCTCAACCATAGGACTGGCAGAACATCTCCATTTTACAGGCCCTGCGGAACTGCATCAAGTCCCACAGGGCCCAGATCTCACTTAAGTGACTGTTCCACCAGGCTGGCACCAGAGCTGAGAAAGCTCTGGTCAAGGCTAAGTGGACATCCTTCCAGTTGGGGATCACCAGTAGATGTTGATCCATAGAACATAATGTTCTCCAGTGGACATACTGGGAGAGATGGTTTTGAAGGGTGGTGAATCACAGTCATATGTTGGGACAGGATAACTGGTGCATAGGAACAAGCCATAACAACTAATAGGCAATGTCACATTGAGAATGACATGCGGACTTCTAGACCCACCTATGCTAAGTGTGCGCGTTATCTCTCTCTCTCTCTCTCTCTCTCTCTCTCTCTCTCTCTCTCTCTCTCTCTCTCTCTCATCATGAGCTTGCCAAAAGCTGAATTTAGTGTATGATGGTAGGGGACAGACAGCAGCCATGTTGGCCTGCAGTAGCAGAGTTAGATTCAGTAGCACCTTAGAGACCAACAAAACTGGGGGGAGGGCTTAAGCTTTTGAGAGTTCAATCTCCCTTTGTGGCTTAGTGGTAGAGCAGCTGCTTTGCATGCAGAAGATCCCAGGTTCAATCACCATCAGCTCCCTTTAAGAGTGTTAAATAGTAGGTGATATGAAAGATCTAAGACCCTAGGAGGCCAACAACCTGGCAAATGACACTGTGCAAAGGAGAAGGGAAACTGATGCAGTTCAGAAGCCAAGCTGGACCAAAGACTTGGTGTGGAAAAGTCGCTTGATAGGGTGCGTTCAGATGGGCAGCTAATCCCGCCATTGGCCCAGCTGTAATTTGATCTAAATCTTTTAAATCCAGCATTGCATGACCAGACAGCTCCCCCATGAATCGCTTTACCACACGTGACTCCACAGTGGATTGTGTAGATGGCATCCACCTTAAGGAGCTGTGCAGTTGGCTTTTTTTTTTTTAATCCTATTTGTGCATATCCTCATATGTGCACATCCATTTTGTGCCTCACCGTCTTCAGACATCCTATGTTTAAGCGGTTGTGCACGCATCGCTAAGAGTTTTTTAAAACTGCACGCTGGTGGAATGACCTGATGGTGGAAACTCCAGCATTGGCCCGTCGGCCAGCTTTAGACTGGACTTTAAGCACTATCTTTTAAGTACAGATCCCCAATGGGGATAGACGGGCTACTAACAAAAGTGGCACGATTCCCAGATGTTGAGGTCTGGACATGCAGTTTAACTCCACCAGGCACTCGTGCCTGGCACAGCTCAAAAGAGCCGTCTGAACGCCCCCAAAGACCAGTATGAGGCAGTTTCATGCCGGTAGATGCACAGACTGATGTTGCTGAACATCAGCTAAGACTAGGCTTTCCCCCCAAGTGATATGTGCAGACCTGGACATATTCATCCACCATTAGACATTTTTATCCCTCCATAATATGTTGAAAAATAGTCCATATTATATAGGGCAATTTAAAAACTGTAGTATGTATACAAAAATACTTTGTTGTTCAGTTTACCTGGGACTGTACTACTACAAAAAAGTGATGGAGCTATAGAATCACTGAATGCTCTCCAAACTTTCCTAACTTCCTACCATTTCAGTGAAGAATTTTAGCCAGTCTTCTTCTTGACATGCCAGTTTTGTGTATGCAAGGGAGTGTTAGCAGGGATGCATTTAAAATATTAAATTCCCCCACCTATCTCCAGTGAAGTAGGGAGAGGCCATGGCTTAATGGTAGAACATCTGCTTGGCTTGCAGAAAGTCCCAGGTTCAATATCTGGCCTCTCCAGTCAAAAGGATCAGTATTTTTCCAAGACCCTGGAGAGTTGCTGCCAGTCTGGGAATATAATACTGAATTCGATGGACCAATGATCCAATAAGGCAGCTACATGGGTTCATGTGAAGTGACACAGTACTTGGAGATGGATACTTGTAATATTTCTGAACAACCATCTTGGCTGAATTATCAGGGTCTAGTAGTATTATGCATGAGTTCCAGTAAAAGAATGAGTCCTGCATCTCTGTGTCTTTGTATTGTTGGTTTTGGAGAGGGGGTTTACCAATGGTTATGATTTTACCGGATTAATTCGATCATGTATATCCTAGATTATTCAAGAAGTCAGCTAAACTGGCTTTATTTTAAATCTATTTTTACTCTAGCTGAATTTGTATAGTCCTGTGTTAAAGAAAGCTAGTAGAAGACATGCAAACCAAAGCAACACTCTTGTCTTACAGGCATCAGACAAGGAAATAGTTTGGGTCATGCGGATCACAATTTTCTTGTTTGGAGCGTCAGCAACAGCAATGGCCTTGCTTGCCAAGTCAGTTTATGGACTCTGGTATCTGAGCTCTGACCTGGTTTACATCATCATCTTCCCCCAGCTCTTGTGTGTCCTTTTCATCAAAGGAACCAACACCTACGGTGCTATTGCAGGATACCTGTTTGGTCTTATACTCCGAATTACAGGAGGCGAACCATATCTGTACTTGCAGCCCCTGGTTTTCTATCCTGGCTGGTACAAAGATGATGATGATATCTACATTCAGAGATTTCCCTTTAAGACTCTGGCCATGCTCACCTCGTTCTTCACTAACATTGGAGTATCCTACCTAGCGAAATACTTGTTTGAAAGTGGCACTTTGCCACCAAAAGTTGACTTCCTGGACGCCGTTGTTGCAAAATACAGTAAGGAGAACATGGACAAGACGACACTTGTGAAAAATGACAATATAGTTCTCAACGAGCTGGCCCCCGTGAACCCTCGGCATAGTTTGACTCTGAGCACCACGTTCACAAATCGAGAGGCGTTCAGTGACATTGATTCAAGCCCAGACGTATCCAATGCAGAAGACAATTGACAGTGACCCAACTGAAGGGAAGCATTTCTTTCACATCCCCTACAGTGCAACAGGGTATGCCACAAAGAAATGTTGGGGGCATTTAGTTGGGTGAAAGAAGGGGAACAAAACATCCCTGCACAATTCTCTAAGTTAATTTCTAGAAGCAGGAATTAACGGCTATATTATAAGGTGTGTCAGATGGGATTGGAAAATATTTTGTTCCTCCAGCTTTTGAACAAAACAAGAGTATAACAGTTTTATTTGGGAAAGGAATGTTTGAAATGAGGAATGTAAAGTCATATTGGGGAAGTGGAGGCTTGTAATCAGATTCCTATGAAATTCAGCTATAGCTGTTCAGTAATAATGGTCAACATTCTATGGGAATGAAATAAAAAGCAATTTATCCCTACTAGCCTCATGTGATATCTGCTGCTAGGCTGTATGTATCATTTCTGGCTACAAGGAATAACGAATGTTCGAATGCACATAAGATATTCCTTATAGACACAATACTAGCATATTGGGGAAGGATAGCTTTGAACCTTTTGCCTGAAATGGTCACTTTGTATGTATGGGAATATTTTATGATGGGAACCATTCACATTTCTAATGTACCCACTTGTAGCCTGAAATGGTACAGCCTGACAACAGATACAACATACTGGGCTTCTGCTCATCTTTTTTTCAAGGTGATTATTGCTCATTACTTAACTGCTTGATTACAACGTACAGTACAGAATCCATTGTCCACATCATGAATTTATTGTGTGCCTCTCATGTAACCCTGCGTAGCCAGGGGCAGTATAATTCTTGGTAAATTGTTCTAATTTATGTATTCATGTGACTCAAATCATGTGTTGTGTGTCAGCCCCAGGCTAAAACACCTTTGGATAAATGTGGTTTTGCTGTCCTTGGGACACAAAGAGCTCATGGACCTACTGTGTACATTTAAGACCTCTTGAAACAAACAGCATGCAGACCTGCAAAGTAGTTTGATCATCTGTACTCAAGTTCCTAAATCCTCTTAAATGCATGGACAGTTCTGAGTGCTGGCAGAAGGAAGACCCTTACCTACTACAGAATCCCCCCCCCAGCCAAAAAAATCCCAGCAGAGGACTTCCATCCATGCCTTCCAGGAGATCTATGAACTGAGCTAAAGTCTTACTTTCTCTTCTTCTGTGGTGCACTCTGCGTATAATGTGTGTGTGTTTTTCTCTACCTCTAAGTTGCTGCCACCTGTAGAGGACAAATTAAAGGTATAAACAGCTTTAAAGCAATAATTGGAGTTGAAGCTTGAATGTAGGGAATGTTCTTCTGAGGCTACACTTCCTTCATTTTAAGGATCTGTTGAAGATTGACTAAGCATTGATGTATAACCAGGTTTAGCAATCCACACTGCTGAGAAGGGAGTCTGTGGTTTCAGCATTTATGTTTCAGATACGCAAGGTGCTTCATTTGGTCCACAAGGCTGTACAGTCCATTACTCATGCTATTTTGCCCAGGATAGTATTTATTCTATTGAGCACTACTGCTCTCCCCATGTGCCCTAATGGCCAATTGACGCATTATGAAAAAATATGTGATGGTGCAATTTAAGGACTGGCCCACATCAAAGTACAGATTTGTTCACATGTTGGGGATACCTCCTAGAAACAAGCACCTCAAGGTTCTGGCCCAGTCATATCCCAGCTGTGCTAGTTTTCTGTGTGTTTTCCAGCCAGCGGTGGTCCACCTGCATTCTGAAATGGTACAATCCAAAGTGGGTAGCACCAAATGCCTTTTCTAAATTATGCACACCAGTTCAAGGGAATGCACACTTTTAAATCCCAATGATTTTAAGACTTCTGTACACGCTTAAGTCAACCACTGAAATCAATGGAACATATAATGTTGGGTTTGCAGCACTGGATCTGAAGTCCTTTATTCTTGCCCTCCTCTGTGATAAATTTAGAAGACAAAACAAACAAACAAAAACCCAGAGACATAACCCATTAACTTTGGTAAAGTTATGGACTATAACAGAAGATTCAACACATAAGCAGGGGTCCTTTCGAGCAGAAGCTCGGGGGAGCGCAGCTCCGGGAGTTGGTGCCAGCCCCCCCCCATGGGGAAATGCCTGCTTGTGTCATGGCTGCAGCAAAATAACCCTGTCCCCTGGAAAGGTCCTTGTTCCTCCGACCACTGAAGCTATCCTCCCAGAACAGTGGTATTTCTTGGGCTTGGATTAGTAGTTGTCCCCTCTCTGCCAGCTCTTCCTTCCTTCCTTCCTTCCTTCCTTCCTTCCTTCCTTCCTTCCTTCCATCCATCCATCCATCCATCCATCCTTCCTTGCCTTCTTTCTTGCCTTCTGACATACTTCTGGTGATGTCAGGGGGTGTGGCATATGCAAATAAGGTATGCTAATGAATCATGCTAATGAGCTTCTGCACCTCTTTTTCTATGAAATGACCCCTGCACATAAGTAAAAGCTTTGCTACTAAAGGAAGAAGCCATTTGTTTGCTGGCTGTTTTTTTGTTTGTTTGCATCCATTCTACAATTCAACTTTTACAAATTTACCTATACTGTGTGTGTCAGTGAGTGTCTGTAGTTGTGTGTGGCTCCATTGGAGAGATTTTAATCTGATATTGGGGGGGGGAACCCATTTCCTCTATGTTGCCATTTATAATAAAATAGAAGCTCAGTTCTATTTGTGAACCACAACACTAAAGGCAATTTATTCTACCTCTCTCATATGCCCTCTCTTTCTTGTGAATCCATTCAGTGTGGTGGAGTATGTATGTACATATAAGCAAAATTTAAATCTTAGCAAATTAAACTTAAGAGCTAAGCCATAGGGAAAATTGCCAAGTGCCCTTTTAGTCTTAGATTACAGAATGAAATAATGGCTGCCCAAATAATTCCATTGCTTTGTATCCACTCCCAATAAATGCTCCTACTGTTGCTTAGCCATGGAAAAGTAGGGGGGAAGATACTACAATCTATAATCTACAGATGTTCCACCAGCAGGAGTGCATCTTTCCCTGCCTTTTCCTTACCCAGGCAACTTCACTGCCAGAGGATGTAGCAATGGCCACAGGCATAGGCAGCTTTAAAAGGGGATTGTATTCATGGGTGGGCAGGTCTATCAGAGGCAGTAAACTTTTCAATATCAGTGCTAGTAGTCAACATTAGGGGAAGGCCTCTGCCTCTATGCTGAATTGTTGGCTCTCCAGCGGAACTGGTTGGCCACTGTGTGAGACAGGACACTGGATTAGATGGACCACTGGTCTCATTCAACAGGGTCTTCTGAACTTCCTGACCCATGTAAGGGCATTGCTGGGGATTGAGAGACACTTCCAGATGAAACCCTTTGCATGTTGGGCGAGCTAGCCTCTCTTTCCCCTTCCATCTGCAGAATGCCCATAGAAGACAACCCAAAGTTGACTAATAAGTAGTTCCAGAATGGAATCATGAAATGTAGAGTGAAGAATATTTTTTTAAAATGTAGACGTGAAAATATCACACCCAAATTATTCTTTTTTATATTCATTCATGTATGAATTGTTGTGGATGTTCTGTTGGGAAGCTGTGTTGTGCCATCCTCTGTGATTCTGGAAAAATCTAAAATGAATCATTGAGACAGGTTTCTAGGGTAAAACCGTGGTTAACTTTACATATTATACTTCTCACATGGTAATTCTCAGTAATCCTCATTCAGTTCACATGTTCACATTCCAGCTATCATGGATCAGCCATTATAGATGGAATATGATAAACCTGTCACACATTATTTCAGGCCAGTGGGTCCAGAATAGCAGAATCCAGATGTGAGTAAAAAGGTATCAGTGTTTTGCAACACAAGTTTTACACAAGTGATCTTCAAAAGTGGAGGGTCCATAGTTCATTGGGCTCCCTAGTCCTGTCAGTTATCATTAGCACTTAAAAATTATTGTGTTGAGTGAATTTCAGCATTATCCAGAGCACAGCAAATCCATAATGTGATGCAGAGACCCAAACTGAAGAGTCTGAGCCAAATTATAGTTTTTGCATGTGGATGCTTTTTCATGCCCTGTAGATACTGAAATCACAACTCATACAGACAAAGGCTGAAAGATAATTCCTGCCTTAAGTTTCATTTTTTTCCAGATACAAGAAGTTATCAAAAGTTACACTGAAAAATGTGGCCTGTTGCTGACTTTTTAATGTGTACATATAAAAAGTTTAATGTATGTACACATATCATACTGCTAAAACCTCGGGCACAATCCAGTCTCTTGTAGGTGCAACATCATTGCAAGAGTGATTCCCTTAGATGCAACAGCCCTGCTCCCCACCCACCCACCCCCCATACAGGCAGAGCAGAGAAGCGAGCAAGGACAACAGTGTACCAAAGCGACAGGAATTGTCCAGCCCCTGTGCCTGCAATGGGAGTGACTCAAGCCCTTTTTAAAGTGTGTGTATATATGTGTGTGTGTGTGTCTAAAGAGAGAAATTATTACATCTGTCAGCAGGCTATGGTTATTACAACTATAAATCTGGTGGAATTGTTTTGGAACAGCAACTGAATAGGATATAATGACCACAAGTCTGTGCTGTAACCCACTCTGCCCAGAGGCTTTTGTCTCAATAAACCATAACATTATTTTGTCTCTCCTTGCCCACAGAGGTTAATATATATACATACATATATATGATTATTATTATTAATGAAATAGTAATACATGAACTGAATGTAAACTTCAAGTAAGTTAATTAAATATAGCAACAATCAGATTTAGCCTTTTATTTTCATAGAACGCAGTCAACTAAGATTTGAAATATATTTAAAATATTTTAATGGTCAGTTATCTGTCTACCCAGCAAGCTAATTCAACTGAGTGAACTGTGCCAACTTGTCACTATATAAATGTAAGCCTGCTATTTAAACAGGGTAGAATTTGTGGCTATTTGTTACGAGATGTATATTTTTGTCTGTGTCAGAAATATATTAAATATTGTCGAATCAATTAAAAACTTTGCTATTGGATGTATATGATTTCTCTGCATTTGTAGTGTATTAAATAGTGCTGAGGGAATTCAGGAAAAAAATAGACATATATAGTTTGGGCTTTGTTTTTGTCCAGATATTAAAAATATAAATTTATTTTATTATTAAGTTGTGTGTATCGTGTCTGATATCTCAAGGTACATAAAGACTTCCTAAGTTAGAAAACACAACTGGTATTCTTTGAAGGTTTCCCATCCCTGTACTTCCCAGAGTCGGCCCTGCCTGTCTTCTCTTCTGTTTAGAAAATGAGTAGAAAATGAGTAGAAAAATGAGCACAGAGAGTGCTAAGTAAGATGAATGTGGTAGAGGGCTTGTAAAAAAAAAAAAACCCTCACAATCAGCACTGACATACATCTTTAGACTTCACTTTATACCTCACTGTACTCCCCACAAGGGCTTGTAACCAGCATTCCCTCTAAGCTGAGTTAGTGTGAGCTAGCTCGCAGTTTTTTAGCCTCCAGCTCTCAATTTTTTGTCTTGGCTCAGGAACGACAGCTCCGGAGCACACTAATTTATGCAGTATCCAAATGGCTCACTCACAACTGTAATGCCAGTAGCTCACAAAGTAGAATTTTTGCTCACAAGTCTCCACAGCTTAGAGGGAACATTGCAAACGTTGCAACGTTGTAACATTATTCTTCCCTCCTCCGTTTTATCCTCCCAGCAAGAATCTAGCAAAGTAAGTTAATGAGAAAGAGTCACTAGCCAAATAAACCAGAACAAAAACAAAAAAAAGGGCAATAATTAGACAGTTCAGCCCTATAGATTCGATGAGCTTTCATGACAGAGCAGGGATTTGAAGCTGGGGCTATGAGATCCTAGTCTGCTCTAATCACTATACTCTGCATGTCGTAATTGAAACGGGGCAACAGGCAATATAAGACTCTTACAAGGTTCAAGGTGTATAAAGTTTAGGATTTGGAAGTGTAGTTGCACTAACCCCACTAGGCACGCCTGTTCTTATGAGGAAAAAAAATATCCATGGAATATAGGTCTATCAACAGCCATTACCATGACAGCAACATGGTAAGGCTGCCAGCCTCCAGATGGTGGCTGGAGATTTCCCACTATTACAACTGATCTCCAGGTGACAGAGATCAGTTCACCTGGCAAAAATGGCTGCCTTGGAAGGTGGACATTATGGTATTATATCCCACTGAAGTCCTTCACCAGTTGCTAGGGCATGGGAGGGGGAGGCTATTGTGTTCATACCCTTGCTTGTGGACCCTCTGGCACATTAGGCTGGCCACTGAGGGAAACAAGATGGTGGATTTGATGGATCTGACTCAGCAGGGCAATGATGTCCACTTGACATCCACTCATTGGACATAACTGTTGTGTAGATGCTATATAACTACTTACAATGAAAAATGGGCAGTAATTAGACAGATAGGCCCTATGGGCCCTATAGACACATGCCCATTACAAATATGGCCTTGAACATGAATATTACCACTTTGAGACCACACAGGAGAGGATGCGGTATATAAATGTAATAAATAAATAAATATTCAGGAAGACCATGCCCAGAGAAGGCATGATAGGTGGGTGGAATGATCTGGTGCCATCTGTCCCTCTCACACACATACATACCTCATCTCATATTGGCTATACACACTTGGTGCACTGCCTCAACTGGAACTAAGTAGTTCTAGACCATATGATCCTCTGTATCACTATTAAATTGGACCTGGCATAATTCCAGCCCAGAAATATCAGATGCGCCTCAGCTTTTTTCACAGTGTGATGATGAGCACCAGCAGGAATAGAGCTTTCAAGAATGGAACTGAGCCATCAAACAATGTTAGGTGGAGATGTTTCTGTTTTTGCTTGGACTCTCCTGGACAAATGCTGGCTAAAACATCACAGAGTTCACAGTCAGAGAGTACAGAATACAGAATGAAAAGCCAGTAAAAAAAAATTTCAGATTTTGCCATACGATTTTTATTCGACTTTCATCAAAAGAGACCCAAGCTGGCTTGAGTTAAAAAAATGCCATTTTACTGTGCTGCCCACTTACAGGCCCTGACAGGAGAGGGAAAACCATAAGAGCACTACAACAACCTTGTGCACTGTGGTAGGCCAAGGGAACCCAGTGGGAAATAGCTAAGTGGGAGATTCCTAGCCATTGCCCCAGGGTGGCTCTCTTTCCTTGCACACTCAGTAGAGACAGTGATATACCACATCCACAGCAAGAAAGACTCATCTACAGCCCCAGTTCCTGTTTCCAACAGCATTTCTTTATTACATGTCCTACAACATAAACACCATGTAAATATGCAGCGCAGCTGAGAATGAGACTCGCAATGCTCCCTCTAAGGTGTGGAGTCTTGTGAGCAAAAATTCTACTTTGTGAGCTGCTGGCATTAAAGTTGTGAGCGAGTGATTTGGCTGTTGCATAACTTCGTTTGCTCTGGAGCCATCCTTCCTGAGCTAAGACAAAAATGTGTGAGCCGGAGGCTAAAAAAACTGTGAGCTAGCTCACACTAACTCAGCTTAGAGGGAACACTGACTGAGAGTAATGAACATGCCAGTTGTATTAAGACAGAGGATTGTCATAACAGCAATATTTAGAAAACACTTGAGTGAATCTAGGACACCTGACAGCAGAAGTCAGGCCTGCAATATCAGAAGCCTGGCAAATGTTTCCTGGTCTGACAGTGCAATCCTAAGCAAAGATGTACCCTTCTGAGTCCATTGGCTTAGATGGGCTTAGAAGGGTGCAACTCTGTCTAGGATTGCACTATAGGTTATGTAATGAAGATGAACAGGTGAATCTGACTACTTGATGAATTCCAGAAATAGTATAGCTATAAATAGCAGGCATCCAATTAACAGAGAGAAAGATATGAAGTGTGATCAGGTTTTGAAAAATTAAAGTCAGTTTAGAAATATATCATTCATGGAATAAGAGCAGGATGAGAAATATCGCTTTATCAGAATGTCTAGCTTCCTTTTTATGTATGTATTTCTTGGAACAGATTTAATACCTATTAAGGCATAGGCAGTAGGGTTGTTAGCAGAATGCTGGAAACTGGTGGGAGAGCCTGGGTGGGTGGGGATAATGTAATCAGTGTTGAATCACCACTGCAGTGTCATCTGGAAGTGATGTTGCCATGCCAAGGTGATCCTCTATGGCTGTACCATAGAATTTTGGGTGAATCCTACAGTGTTGCACCAATGTGGTAATGTCACTTCTGGATTTGTGCCAGAAGTGACATCATGGCATTGGCATGATACTGTCCCCACCACCATCACCATTTTGCTCCTGCGGCTCCATGGAAGAAGAAGAAGAAGAAGAAGAAGAAGAGGAGGAGATTGGATTTATATCCCGCCCTTCACTCACTTGGAGTCTCAGAGCAGCTTACAAACTCCTTTCCCTTCCCCTTCCCACAACAGACACCCTGTGAGGTAGGTGGGGCTGAGAGAGCTCTGAGACAACTGTCCTTGAGAGAACAGCTGGTACAGAGCTATGGCTTGCCCAAGGTCATCCAGCAGGCGCAAGTGGAGGAGTGGGGAATCAAACCCGGTTCTCCCAGATTAGAGTCCACGCACTTAACCACTACACCAAACTGGCTCTGTGGGGACCCAGGATTCCTGATCAGGTGGTCTTCCACCTAGCACCCCTAATGGGGACACCTCTGCTGTACACAGAACGGAAGGCTGCCCATTCACCCACCCTCCATCTCTTCCCTTTGCCTGGCACAGAGAAAGAGAAACTGGGGAAAGGTTGCAGGGCCTACAGGGTCCCACATAAGAAAGCTACAAAAAAGGGGAACTGAGGGGTGCAGGCAAAGCCATGAGGCCACATGTAGCACAGGATGCACTGGAAGGCTTCCATGCCTAATAGATATTGGATCTTTTCACACAAAGGTTTTTGTATGGTTTGGGTGCTGAACTGCAATGTTTCTTTCTCCGTGCCTCCTCACAACATCATTTTCCCTTTGTTGTCTTTCCACGATTTCTTCATCATCTCACTACACTTGCTCAAACTGGGCCTAAGAAGATGGATTGAGAAAGTACAGAGAAGGATGAGGAAACCACAGAAAGACAACAAATGGAAAATGGCATCATGAGGAATTTCAGAGGGAAAAACATCGCAGTTTAGCACCCAAACCACTGGAAAACCTCGGTGTGAAAAGAACCCTTGCAAAAAGACTAAATGAGGCTGATCCAAAAAGAAGGATATTACTGAATAAGAAATAAGAGACAGGAGGATTTTTACAACAGTGTGGGCAAGATCCTTTCATGTCAAATCTTAATTCTTCATAGGCTAATAGAACTGAAAGTGACGGGAGCCCCACAACAATTGATGATGCTGAAATTCGAACATTTTGTGTGTGGTTTGGGAGGAAAAACTCTTAACCTTTTTTTTTACTTCATAAACCCATAGATCCACCTTATACTGAATCAGACCATTGGTCCATCAAGGTCAGTATTGCCTACTCAGACTGGCAGTGGCTCTTCGGGTTCTCAGGCTGAGGTCTTTCGCAGGGGATTGAAGTGGGTTCTTTCAGCATGCAAAAAAGATGATGCATCAGACGAAGAGAGCTCTGTTTCTCAAAAGCTTATGCTACAATAAAGTTTGTTAGTCTTAAAGGTGCTACTGGACTTTTTACTATTTTGCAGCAGCAGACTAACACAGCTAACTCCTCTGGATCTATGCAAGAAAGAGGCTCTTCCCCTGAGCCACAGCCCCTCCCCTTCATATGACTGAAGAAACAATGGCATATTGTGGAAATGGGTCGTGCTTTTGTTATAGTGCATGCACACATGTTTAGCTTAAAATGCAGCATCCCCCCCCCCCCCGGGCCACCCTTTGCTATCTGACTTTATAAGCGAGATTTTGCCAAATTAGCCTACTGACAGAAGAGCTGCATCCTCTCAGAACTAAAATCTGCTGTAACCTAAAACACGTAACCATCCTTTACCCTGCTTTCTATTACCCTTTTCTTTTAACCAATATTCCCCAAATAATCTGTGAGTACAGTAATAGAAGCTGATTGATTTGAGGTGCCATGGTTTTGATTAAAGAGAACAGGATCGCTCCAGGCTCTGATCACAGAGCACTTTCTTCTTCAGCACTGACACCGACATGAGTCCAGCAGAGCTCTTTGACAGTGAGGTTGATTGGGCCCTTCCTGATTCCCACATGAAGCTATTCCATAAGGCTGAAAACCTTGCATTAGAAGGGGGGCAGGAGCTCACTAATGATTGTTCCAAATCCTGAGGCGATGGGGCATCAGCAGCTAACAGAGAACAGACTTGACTGTTAGAAGCTTGGAGGTATGGAGGGCCAAGCTGAGGTCTGACAGTCAAAGAGTCTGCAAACTTTGCTGCTATCATCGCTTTACAGTCCAGGAGAGAACACAAAATCCCACACCATATTCGTATGATATCTAGGTTGAACAGGATCCTCACAAGCCACATCATACCCATGGACAACCTGCTTCAAACCCCATATCAGTCCACAGGACACATGCAAAAAATTGCAGGCTAGTCATTGGCAGTACAACCCCTGAATGGAAATGCACGGTACACACGAAGTGAAACTCCCTCTATAAGAACATAAGAACATAAGAGAAGCCAATGTTGGATCAGGCCAGTGGCCCATCCAGTCCAACGTTCTGTCACACAGTGGACAAAAACACCAGGTGCCCTCAGGAGGTCCGGCAGTGGGGCCAGGGCACTAGAAGCCCTCCCACTGTTGCCCCCCCGTCAAGCACCAAGAATACAGAGCATCATTTGCCCCAGACTGAGAGTTCCTATCTATACTTTGTGGCTAATAGCCACTGATGGACCTCTGCTCCATATGTTTATCCAATTCCCTCTTGAAGCCGTCCATGCCTGTAGCCGCCACCAACTCCTGTGGCAGTGAATTCCATGGGTTAATCACTCTTTGGGTGAAGAAGTACTTCCTTTTATGTTCTAATCCAATTGCTCAGCAATTTCATAGCGTGCCCCCGAGTTCTTGTATTGTGAGAAAGGGAGAAAAGGACTTCTTTCTCTACCTGCTCTGTCCCATGCATAATCCTGTAAACCTTGATCATGTCACCCCTCAGCCATCGTTTCTCCAAGCTAAAGAGCCCCAAGTGCTTCAACCTTTATTCATAGGGAAAGTGTTTCAACCCTTTTATCATTCTAGTTGCCCTTTTCTACACTTTTTACAATGCTATAATATCTTTTTTATCTGTCAGGTGTGGCGACCAGAACTGTACACAGTACTCCAAATGAGGAGTTTTGATCATATCAAACTCCAAATGAGGAGTTTTGATCATATCTCTATCTTATTGCACTTTTATTTTTCAGAACGGGCAAGCACTTTTTTTTCCTTGTATGCAGGCAACAAGCTAGATACACACAAAGCTCCCAGAATCCTTTGCAGTCAGGAACTCACTAGTGACCTTACACAAGTCACTACATTTCAGCCACAGCTACAATTTAGGGATAATAATATGTTATCGCTCCAGAACATTCCTGTTTTTGAAACTCACCTACTTTGCAGGGATATTGTAAGGATTAGTGAAATAATGCCTGTGAAGTACTTGGAACAGTCTAAAGTACCATAGGAATGCTTGGTGTTAATAATAATAATGATAATTTATTGGATGACTACCTCCCATTTTTCAACAAAGTCTATACAAGGCCTATACAGGTCTTTGCCCATTTGTAATTTTACCATTATGGCATTTAATGAAGAAATTATGGCTGTTTTTTTACCCATTGTCTGTGGCAATTTTACCCATTGTCCTTTCTTTTAACCTGTTTCTCAGATTTACTCTTTTTGGTGATGTAACTGACTTGACGGATTAGACAGGTATATATATATATTTACTTTATTAGCAGTGTGTCTTTCCCACTGAGAGTAAAGGGGCTTAAGTGATAAAGTCTGTTACTCACTGAGAAAAAGACTACAAGAACAAACTCTAAGTGAGGCTAATAGCAGAAGGTCATGAGGGGCTGCAGAGACGATTCTCAAGACCTGGAGAGAAAAGGGCAGGGATAGGGCTGCCAACCTACAGGTGGGGCCCGGAGATCTCCCAGAATTATAACTGATCTCTAGACTCTAGAGAGATCAGTTCCCCCAGAAAATGGCTGCTCTGGAGAATAGATTCTATGGCACTGTACCCCACTGAGGTCCATCCCCTCCCCAGATCTCACCATCCCAAGGCTCTGTCCCCAAATTTCCATGAATTTCCCAGCCCAGACATGGCATCCTTAGGCAGGGAAGACAGAGGAGGACATGGAAGTGGGGTGGGGGGCTGTGAGCTGAGAATGGACTTCTTATGCATCCACAGTTGTTCTTTCAACATCCAAGTGATAGGGAAAGGTTTTGAAATTTAGTTGTTACCTCTAGAAACCACGAGACTCCAAGCAAGGAAAATGAGGTGTGAATCAAGCCCATCAATTCTGATCTAGTTGCAATCAAAACTTCAAGTGCAAGGCCACGAGGTAGAAGGCCATGGAAAATGTTGCATGCCGAAGTTCTCTCTCCCAGTACATAAAACTCCCAGATGTACAACAATGACTTATTGGTGGCTCATGCCCAGCCATCCATTATCTGCCACCGATTATATGGATTGGCTTTAGTTATAATTTTCAACAAACATTTGTTGGATTGATGGTTGTTTTCCAGGCAGCATTATGATTACCATCCCCATAAAATAACTTTGCCCTTCTATTTCCATGTAGTCATGAACACTAAGGAAGTTTATAAATGTGCAAATTTGAAAAACTCAGACAAAATACAGTTACATTCAATTGACTAATTTAGGGGAGGGGAGAGAAAGTATATGTCTATAATTCTATTTTGGGGAGAGGGAATTGGTAAACACATATTTTCTGGTCCCTTCCTGCCCTGTACAGCATGGGGGTTTTTTAAAGGCAGGTAAAGGAAATTTCTGATCCATTAAATGTAATCTTGGAAGCAGGCTGGATATATTTCTAGAGTTGACCTGTGTATGAAAGAGGTACCACAAAGCCCACATCCAGTTGTTCAAGGCTGAATGCACCATCAGTAGAGCTTTTGACAGGGATCCCCATGATGTTCTGATGGGTAAACTAGAGGACTGTGGACTCGACTCTAGGATAGTTAGGTGGATAGGGAACTGGTTGGAGAACTGCACTCAAAGAGTCTTTGTCAATGGCATTTCATCTGAATGGAGGGAGGTGTGCAGTGGGGTGCCACAGGGCTCGGTGTAAGCCAGCAAGGCATATTATATGCTCTTATGAACTTTAAAATCATAAATTTGACCTTTGAGTTGGCTTTCTGCCTAAGGCAAAGGCACTCTCTATTGCTATGAGAGGCTCCAGCCCACAGCGGGAGACTTCCTTCAGAGTTCACACTTGCATGGAGACCAGGATTCCATATCAAAGAGCTCTTACATCTACTTCACATGTTCCCACCAACAGGGAGACCAAGACTTCATTTCAAAGGGTCCTTTTCTCCTTTACGCTGGCCTCCTCACACCTTCCCCAAAAGTTCCTGTAAGAGATTAGGTTGCCCAGCCTTGGTATAGTTGGCAAGAACCCGTTATTTCGCCAATTGCTGAACGTAAATTAAAGCAATTCGGCTAACATCGGTTCTGGGCCCGGTACTTTTCAATATTTTTATAAATGATCTGGATGAGGGTGTGGAGGGGCTACTCATTAAATTTGCAGATGACACCAAACTGGGATAAGCAGCAAATGCACCAGAATATAGAGACAGAAGTCAACGAGGTCTGAACACACTGGAAAAGTGGGCGGATGTGAACAAGATGCAATTGAACAAGGATAAGTGCCGAGTTCTACGTCTGGGTAACAAAAATGAGGAACACGCATACTGGATGGGGTATTCTGGGTAGGAGTGTATGTGAACAAGACCTTGCAGTACAGGTGGACCGTAAGCTAAATATGAGCAACCAGTGTGGCACAGCGATGAAACACGCTAATGCAATCTTGGGGTGTATTAACAGAGGCATAACATCCAAATCACAAGATGTCGTAGTCCCACTGTATACTGCATTGGTCAGGCCATACCTAGAGTCTTGTGGACAGAATGGAGTGGGTGCAGAGGAAAGCAATGAGGATAATCAGGGGCCTGGAGACCGAGACCTACGAGGAAAGGCTGAGGGACTGGAGAAGAGGAGGTGGGGGGGGACATGATTGAAGTATTTCAAGGGCTGTGTAATATAGTATGCTCTGTGTAGCAACCAGCCTGCCATGTGCTCCCAGGTAATGGCATCCGCCGCATGGCCAGAGCACATGGTCAGGCAGAGAGGGGAGCTTGAATCTGGAGGAACAATAGACATCCGGATTGAAAGCCTCCACCAATGTGGGACCTAGGTTCTCCCTGAGGAGCCAATGCAATCAAAGGCTCCTCCAGGGGACCTATGACAAACATGCGCATATGTTAAGCCCCTATCAGGTCTTTTGGGTGTGGCTGGAGGTGTGGCTCCGGCCAGCATATAATGAGGGCCCTGGAGCCCTGGAAGCATGCTTGTTCTGACCATCTACTGGGCATGCTGAATCACTCAATAAAGGCTTCATGATTTCACTGTTCCTGGTCTCCTGAGTCCAGTACTCTTCAGGCTGTCACTTAGAGGAGGGCAGAGAGCTGTTCCTGTTTGCAGCAGAGGATAGGACTCACAGTAATGGGAAGGTACTGGCTGGATATTGGGGGGGGGAATTTACAGTAAGAGTTGTGCAACAGTGGAATCAACTACCTAGGGAGGTGGTGAGCTCCCCCTCACTGGCAGACTTTAAGCAGCAGCTGGACAAACACTTGTCAGGGATGCTCTAGGCTGATCCCGTATTGAGCAGGGGGTTGAACTAGATGGCCTGTATGGCCCCTTCCAATTCTGTGATTCTATGATATTTACTGGATTGGGTCCACTTATGCAACCTTTTGCAAACTATTGACACTTGCCAGTTCTGGCAACATCAGTCACTAGTTTGCGGGCACAACTTCCCTTCTACCAGAAGACTAAGTATAAAAGAGCCCTTATAACGATCAATGAAATGGGGCTCCAGAAATGTTCTTTCACTGACCGGGGGGGGGGGGGGGGGGTTAGATTTCAAATCCAACGTGATTAAAAATGCTAGCAGTAATTATATTTTGCAGGAAATGTATACATCTACCTTTATTTCATTGTATAACCTATGTTATCACATTGTCACAAGTATATAAATCCTAGGCTAGCCCAATCTCCTCAGATCTCGGAAGCTAAGCCCGGTCAGCCTTGGTCACTCTTTGGATGGGAGACCACCAAAGACCAGGGCCATTTCACAGAGGGAGGCAATGGCAAACCACCACTGAATGTCTCTTGCCTTGAAAACCCTGCAGGGTCACCATAAATCTGCTACCACTTGCCACAAAAAGAAGAAAGAAATAATATCATAATCCCAGTACAAAATTTGAGAAAGTGGTGACAAAGATAGAGTTGGGTTGATTTGATTTGGACAGCACAGATAGATGAGATAGAGCTGTGTGTTCTAGGAAAGGTTTTATAGAAATGGAAAGGTAATTAAAGATGGAAAAGTAGGTGGGCTGACAGATCAAATGGGGTGTAAGGTTGATCCATATTCTACAAGCAATTTTTCTGTCCTGGAAAGTACAGATTAAAAGTTAACATTACAAAAGTTGTCTGAAAGATGGAGTCTCACCTTAACCCATAACCCTCAGCCATCTACTGAGGCCCTGTACTCACCAACTGTCAGAGTGATGGTGGATGACTGTTTAAGCACAGGGCTTTAAGGTGAAATACCCGCCCGACAGACACCTGGCTGGCATCTTGGTTTTAGGCTACAAAGGTTTTATCTCACTGAACTTTTGAGATTAATTCATACTGACAAAGAGATTTTGAGTTCTAAATTCAGGTTTTTCTTTCTTTATATCTTTTTTGTTTGTTCTTTTAATTTTGGTCTGCTTAATGGGTTTTTTTTTATGTGGGACATTATTAATTACATGGTTTTAGATTTGTTGTATGCTACCTTGTGAACTCATGTTGGCCAGGAAAAAAAGTAGGGAAATATATTCAAAAATTAAATATGGTATTTCGGTACATTGCCTTGAGTTTCTCAGGGAACATAAGACAGCATCACAATCCTAAGAATACTTTCCCGGGAGTAAGTCCCATTGAATAGAGCATAGTGGCATTTTGAGTAGACCAGACATGGGGCCGTGGTGGCTCAGTGGTTAAGATGCTGAACTGAAGACCAGGAGAACGGTAGTTTGGCAGTTTGAGACCCGAGTGCTGTGTGATGGAGTGAGCTCCCGTCTCTGGTACCAGCTCCTGCCAACCTAGCAGTTCGAAAGCAAGAAATTACAAGTAGATAAACAGGTACCACTTTGGTGGGAAGGTAACAGCGTTCCATATGCCTTGGCATCTAGTCATGCCAGCCATATGACCATGGAAAAAGTCTTCGGACAGCGCTGGGTCTTCAGCTTGGAAATGGAAATGCGCGCACCCCCCCCCCCCCAAGAGTTGGGTTTGACTGGCTTTCAAGCAAGGGAAACCTTTACCTTTACCAGTTTAGGATTGCTTCCTAATTAATGTAATAAATAAAACATCTATATTCCTTCTTCTAAAAGCATTTCATATCTATTATCTCAGTAGCTCTTAGAACAACCCTTCAAGGTAGACTAATATTATTATCTTCATATTAGATTGGAAGAGGGCTGAGAATGAGAGGCACTGGCTAGCCTAAAGCCCTCTTGTGAGATTGTGGCTATACTGCAATTTGAAAGTCGCCTGCAGGTAGCTCAGGGTTGGATCCAATCAGCTTTTCCACTGGTTAAAAATGGGGAAGGAGTCTTTTTGACCACCCCAAAAGGTTATGCTGAGAATTATGGGACCTGAATGGGCAAAAGCCATGTACAATGAAGGCTGTAATAAGGAAGAGGATTGGGTGAAACTGAGTCAAAAAAGCTGGCTGGATCCATTCCACTGTCTCCTAACCATTGTGCTGGATTAATCTGTAACAGGCACATCTATGAATAATTTCATCAAAATGTAGAGGATACCTTATGTTTAGCTCCCCTTATGCATTATTACTTACAGTTACAGTCACACACTTCTAAGCCTTTGACTTCAATAGAATTAGAAAGGTGTCATTCTGTTTAGAATGACACCTTTAGTGATTAGGAATGTGTATTTATCCTCAAAAGCAGCTCAGATATCTTGCTATCAATAGATTCTTATTTCCACATGCAAGCCTTTTCTACCAACTCAGGGGACAATGGCTGTGCAAAAAAAAAAAAAGAGGTATTTTTCAGGTTTGGGTATATATTGAACCCCAAAAATATTTCCAATATTCCCGAATCCCAATACTGGTATGGTATTCAGATTTTTTCCCCCAGAACTCCCAATTTTTTTGTTCTGTTAAACTATAAACCTTCCCCTCAGTTACTAAAGGCTTTGGGTTTGCTCCCCGCCCCATATATGTGTGATTTAGTTTGGTTCTATTGGATGGAGCTCTTGTTTCAGTTTCCAGTTTTGTATGTTAACTGTAGTTGTTGGCTGTAGGAGTTGTTCCCTTGCAAATAAACAGTTGATGTTTTGAGCCAGCTTGTCTCTGCTGAATGCACTTGAAACCAGGTGCCTGAGTGAGTACTCTAACCTGGGAACCCACAGCCAAAGGGGGATGTTACAGGCACAAAGAACTTTTTACTGACTAGTCACTAGGTTGGATTGTCTCACATCGGGTTCCACCCCAACCACCTGCCCTTTCCCAAGAGTCAGACTAAATGCTACAAGGCCTGCTCATCATCAGATACAGGCTGAACAATCAAGTACTGTATGTCTCACAGAGGTAGAGCTACCAGGCAGAGCTATCCATCAGACTCTCTGTTCTTTTGCTGAGACAGACCCTAAAAAATCACTCCATTTTTTAAGAGGCAGATCTGAACTCCTCCTGGTGTGCTTCTCTCCAACATTCCATCCTGCCCCCTCAATGGTGATTGACTGAGGCAGTACCGCTCCCACAGGCTCAGGTGAGTGGCTGTTCTTCCCTTCGGGGTCCAAACAGCCTCGTTTCCATCACAGAAGGTCTCATTCTGCTTAGGATTACACCCTTAGTAAGCAGGTATGTGTATTTATCTTTTAAAGCAGCTCAGACATCATGCACTGAACAGAATCTGATTTCCAGATACATGTCATTAACTATTCTGACTACAGAAATTATGGCATAATCACGATAAAAACAGGTGGACTGAGTGGTTAAAAAAAAGGTACCACCATCTTTGCAGCTGAAAACTGTAAATCTAGGATGGCAAACAGTCAGACAAATGTTTCCCCAGAGGAGCTTTTAAGAGGCACGTTCCTTAATGAGCTCATCAGCTCCTTAATGAGAGCCAGTTTGGTGTAGTGGTTAAGTGCGTGGACTCTAATCTGGGAGAACTGGGTTTGATTCCGCACTCCTCCACTTGCACCTGCTGGATGACCATGGGCAAGCCATAGCTCTGTACCAACTGTTCTCTCAAGGACAGTTGTCTCTGAGCTCTCTCAGCCCCACCTACCTCACAGGGTGTCTGTTGTGGGGAGGGGAAGGGAAAAGAGTTTGTAAGCCGCTCTGAAACTCCCTCGGGTAGTGAAGGGCAGGGTATAAATCCAATATCTTCTTCTTCTTCTTAAAACCTAAAAACTCACCTAGGGACAGACAAGTGAATAGTAAGCCCATCATGTGGTTGGATTTATCTTCACATGAAAATAAGAAGAGCCCTGCTGGATCAGACCGGTGGTCTTCCCAATCCAGCATCCTCACACAGTGACATCAATAGGGCATAGAGGCAGAGGCCCTTGTAGGCCGAATTGCTTTAATTTACGTTCAGCAATTGGCGAAATAACGGGTTCTTGCCAGCTATACCAAGGTCCCGCCCCTTCCAGGAGTTCTCAGTAAATAGGCGCGGGGGCTGAGTGGTTTCTTTGAATGATGTTTACTGAAAGATGTTGTTCAAACATACAAGGAATAATAATAAAACCACATACACACAAGATCTAAGGAAATCAGACAGAAAAACAGCACTGTTGCATGAGCAGGAGTATCGTTGAGGGAGAAATTACATTACCTGTCTTGATGATGGATGATTCACTTCACGAGAAGAATGAGGGAGGGATGAATGTGAAAAATAGGGGGACCGAGATCTGAACCTGCAGATACATGCTCCAGTCCTGGCTGCGCAAACCAGGGATTAAAGATGGAGGCAAGGTGTTGGGTACAGGAAGCTGGACATGAGAGGTTGGTAAGAAGATAGAGGTCGAAGGTGGCTAAGCAATGTGTTTCTGTTGTGCAAGATCTTTTATCAGGTGGCATTGGGGCGGGCTGCGCTGGCCACATCCCATTGTCACACCCACTAGGTTGTCCGTCCTTACTAGCCTTACTATTGGTCAGTGTCGTAGTGAGGAGGGGGCAGGAAGGAGTGGACAATATTGCAAATCTAAGTGCTAATCAGGATCTAACACCTGGGCCATCTGGTCGGTCTTCTTGGCGCCAATCTCTGGTCTCGTGATGGCTTCGGCCAGGTCACTTGATGGTCGACGATTAGTTGCTGGGCAGCCTAATCTCTTACTGGAACTTTGGGGGCAGGTGTGAAGAGGCTAGCGTAAAGGAGAGAAGGACCCTTTGAAATCGAGTCTTGGTCTCCCTGATGGTGGGAACATGTGAAGTAGATGTGAGAGCTCTTTGATATGGAATTCTGGTTTCCATACAAGTGTGAACTCTGAAGGAAGTCTCCCGCTGTGGGCTGGAGCCTCTCATAGCAATAGAGAGTGCCTTTCCCTTAGGCAGAAAACCAACCCAAAGGTCAAACTTATTATTTTAAAGTTCATAAGAGCATATAATATGCCTTGCTGGCTTACACCCTGATGTTGCTTCCTGACACTGATACTTAGCAGTTTACTGTCTCTGAAGGTGGAGGTTCCTTTCAGTCACCATGGCCAGTAGCCAGTGATGTATGTATCCTCCATGAATCTGTCTAATCCCCTTTTAAAACCATCTCGCCACCACTACACCCTCGCTCAGTGAATTCCACATTTTAATCATGCATGGAGCCCCCTTTGAAGACTTAGCTAGGCTAATTTTGTCGCTGTCGACACAATGGAACATGCACCAAGGCAAGGCAAACATTACAAGAACTCGGAGTGAAATCTCATTCTGAAGCTGTTGTCACAATCACGCAAATCATACGGTGGCCAGGCACGCCATATAGTTCACCTCTATCCAGCAGTATCCTTGCCCAAAAGATTATTGTATATGTTCTATTTGGCATTTTTGGCGTCTATTCTCTCTGGCAGTTCTGCTTGCCTCCCCAGAATCCCTAATGAACTCGGTACAGGGAAGCACTGCTTCAGCAACGCTGTCTAAATAATCATGCTCCCTCATCTCCTCTCATTGAATAAACACATTTATTTTTCTTTCTGGGCTCTATTAAATTAATCTGGGTATATTAGCTGAACGGCACACATCTCAAGGGGAGACTGCATTCTTTCTTCAGCATATGCTTTGAGCCTGATGTATGAAATGAAAGGAAGTGCACAGAAAGGTGAGGCTGATCCCAGAGGAAAGGTGCCTGTTATTTTGCTAATTGCATAAAAGGAATTCTCCCTATGGAAGCCTTCAGTGTAGATGTTTTCCTGGATAATTTGCAGTATTACGACATCCCTTCAGTGGCTAGCCCCAATCCTGGGTTGGCTGCTGTCTTTCGAGAGCACCATATGAAACACTAGGGTGCCACCTAACTGAGTTTATTTAGCTGCTATAAATAATGACTTTCTACTGCACTCAAATGTTTAGAGTTTACACTTTGTGGGAGGGAGCCAGGTTATCCTGCCGCTGTGCTGATTATAATCAGAGACTGGAGACCCAGGTATAGAAATTTCATCTCACTTTGATTTTGTACTCTTCTGATGAAGACGTTTCGAAACCGCATACAATATCAAATTCCCATCACATGTTGTTCACACATTTTGTAATATGTACCATTCTCAGTTAAGTAGTCTGTTGTGCTATGGTTTTGTAATCTATATACTAACAGCAAAGTTGGCCAAATCTTTGGATACTTAACTTAACTGTGAATGAGCAGGACAGATCTTTCTGTCAACCTGAAAAGGGCCCCGGGTTTGCAGAAAAATGCAAAATCTAAAAGAGAATGCATTGGGGTTTTTAAAAAACCAAAAATGATAAAAGGAGCACCTGCAGCTTTAAGCAATGCATTGGTTCTGTCAGTTTTTGGTGGAGGGCAGTGATGGTTTCTACCCACCTGGCATTCTGTTTCTGGCCTCCCCACTCCCACAGGGCAGTGATGCAATTTGGAGTTTTAGAGCCATCTCGTAAATGTTAATTGCTGTATTTTATTTTATTGTTTTTAATCATTGATTAATTTATGAATGTGCTTTTATTGTTGTACACTACCCTGAGCCCTGTTTTGCAGGGGACGAAGGTCTAGAAGTCTAATTTATAAATAAATAAATAAATGGCAGGGGGAGGGGCCCTTTCCGGGCCTATTTTGGCCTGTGAGGGAGGACTCCTTGAGGCCAGGCCTGATTAGGGTTCCCAGCCCCAGGTTGGGAAATTCTTGGAGATTTTGTGGTGGAATCTGAGGAGGGCAAAGTTTGGAGAGGGGAGAGGCCTCAGCTGGACATAATGCCACACAGCCCACACTCCAAAGCTGGCATTTTCTACAGGGGGGCAGATTTCTGTTGTTTGGAGTACAGTTGTAATTCTGTGATATCTCCAGGTCCAACCTGGAGGCTGGCAATCCTCAGCCTCACAGAAACCTCTGGGTGACTTGATACCACTCAACTTGCATAACTCAACTAGGCCTGGCTGCTTGCTACCGTTCAACAACAGCTACCCTATGAAAACCAGTGTGGTTATAGTGATTAGAGCTTCAAAGTAGGTTCTGGGAGACCCAGGTTCAAATCCCCATCTTGCTATGGAAGCTCACTAGGTGATTTTTTGGACTAGTCTAAAACTTTCAGGAAAGACAGCTTAAGACAGAGAAGCAGAGTAAAATAGGTTGGCTGTTGGGTGGGAAAGACATAGGGTTGCCAACTCCAGGTTCCCAGAAATTTGGGGGGGTGGACCCTGGGGATGGTGGAGTTTGAGGAAAGGACAGACCTCAGAAGGACAGAATGCCATAGACTCAACCCTCCAAAGCAAAGGGTTGCCAACCTTCAGGTGGGGAGGGAGATCACTCAGAATTACAACTGCTGTCCAGATGACAGTTTCCCTTGAGAAAATAGCTGCTTTGGAGGGTGAACTCTATGGCATTATACCTTGCTAAGGTTGCTTGCCTCCCCGAACCTTGCCCTCGCAAGACTCCATCCCCAAATCCCCAGGAATTTCCCTTTAGAGCTGGAAACCCTAAGAGGAACTGATCTCTGTAGTTGGAAGATCCATTGTGATTCCCAGAGAACTCCAGATTGGCATCCCTAGAAGGAGAGAAGTAAGCAGGAAAAGGGGAGAGTTGTTTTGGGCTCTAAACAGCTGAGCCATGGGATCAGGCTGCCCCCACAGGTCAGCTGTTTACATGAGAAACAGCTGAGCTGTGTGGGCAGCCTGTTCCCGCAGCTCAGCTGTTTAAAGGGGTTTTAAAGGGGTTTTCTTGTGCAGCTAGGACTGACTGTCCAAGAAAGCCCCCCCCCTTTAAAAAAAGAAATAAATTTCATCAAAACAAACAAAATATAATATGCTATTACAAGAGATATAGATTTAACAATCATGCAAAAAGGAACTTATACTTGGAGGGAATCTTCCCACCTTTATGACATTTCATTCCCTTCAAATAAGAAGAGGCATTATCCAAAAAATGAGATAACTTAGAATCTGAATCTGTAGGCTGAAGCCCCTTTAAGCAGCTGAGCCAAAGGGAGAAGGCTCAGCTGTTTCCGATCTTTTAGCAGCTTTTGTGACAAGGGGGGATTTTTGCTCCCCACGGACCTCCACAAACTGCCTTAAAAGTTTGTGGAGGTTCGTGGCTGGCTACAGTTCATGATTTTCAGTTTGCGAAAATTCATCATGAACAAAGGTTTGTGAGCTGGTTCGTGCCCATCCCTACTTACCACCCACTGTATAGATGTACACAGAGCCCTCACTTATGGTGAAAGCTCTGGCATCAATGGTGCAGATCTTTGTTTGGAGCTGAGCCATCTCCAGCCTATTCTGCCTCCTGGAAAAGGCTTACCAAGAGATGCATCGCAGCGTACATGTGATACTGAAATGACTGATGCCTTCACAAATGTCTAGGTAGCACTATGAATGCTCCTGACATTTGCTAGGGGAAAGCATAGCTTCTCAAAGCTGAAGCTCATCAAAACATACAATCTACCATGGGTGATGAGAGACTGCTAACTTGCTACCCTATTCATCAAGAATGTCATCATTCAAAATCCTGGTCTCTCAGCTACTGTGCTGGGTTTTTCTCAAGCCAACGCTCCAAAAGTCCCCTTCAGAACAGTGGCAATGGACTAGGCAATACAGCAGGACTGTCACACCTTATTATATTTACATGCCAAGTTTTTAACAGAAAGTTGCAAAAGCAATTTTCTTAACACAGAAATACATGGTTTTATTTTCCTTTTTGCACTATACTATTTCCATTGGGGGGGGCGAGTAGTCTTTATGTTAGAACATCATTACATAAATAATAACATAAATGAAAATATTGTTAAAAGTTATATACATTTCCCAACCTTTCTGCCAGGTTATGAAGATATTTATTAATTGCTACTTGTCTTTAGACCTGGGAAATTGACAATCACCCTCGGAGCTGACTTGGAGCTGCCAAACCCAGCCTGGTGCCGCCTCCACTTGGTGCCCCAAGCTGCTACCCAGCTCACCCATCCCGAAGGCTGGCCGGGGCTGGAAGGTCCTGTCTGCAGGGCCTGCAGACAGACAGGCATGGAAGCAGCCGCCGTGTCTTCTTTCAAGGGGAGTGTGGTGGGATGGGCAGCAGCAGCAGCAGCTTTAATACGTCTCAGGCAGAGAGGGTGAAGGAGGTACAAGCAGAGCTGGCTGACTGCAAATAAAGCCACTCGGCCCCCTCCGTAATATTGGCAGGCTCTCAAGTACTCTTGCCCCGCTGCTCCCCTGCGTGGAGAATCTTCTGTTTTCAGGGCTGTTTTTCCCACTGAGCAGGCTGAAGATGGACAGTTTATCAAGGACAACTTAGTGGCTGCCCTTGGGGTTCCTGAGTCTTTATGGCTTTTTTCTTTAAAGCTTATAAAGGAGGAATAGTTCTTGATTGCAAATAGAAAATGGGCTGTTTTAAAGATTCTGCTATGGAAGAGCTCCACAAGCTATTTTGGTCTGTTGACTCCAAATTATTTTCAAATCAAGGAGTCTGGCTCATCAGATTTGTGGATCTTGGTGTATTTGGACTCCTGCAGTCTAAGGCACCCAAAGTATGTTTACCACTGGTGACTGAGCAAAACTAAAACGAAAATTAACACTGGTTGGCATTTCTAAACCACTAACGGTAAGTCAGAGAAGCAGAGATATATTAATACTTGGGCATATCCAAGTATCTGCAAAATGAAGTATTTTCCTGCATTTTGAAAAACAATATCTTTTATAATGAAAAATGCTATTCTGGCTTGATCATGAACTGAGGAAACAAATAACACTGTAACTGTGTGATCCTAAGCAAAGTTACTTCTAAGTCTGTTTAGGACTGCAGCGTAAAACTTTTAAGCCCTTCTCATCTGTCTTGTATGGGATCTTCAGGGTGGCTGGGAACAGCGTAGAATCAAATTGGGAACAGAAGACAGAAATTAATGTTACCCCAACCAGGTTTATTTCAAAGTAATGTTTATTTGTCTGTTCTGAAGTCTCCACTGGCCCTTTAACTGGAGATGCTGCCTGGAACTGAACCTGTTAATAAATTGGACTTCCTAGATGGTTGTTCAGAGTGGGGCAGGGTGGAAATCAAGGGGTGTAGGGGGCCCATCCTTCACTCTTGTCCAGGGTCCCTAAAACCACCTCTGGCCAGCTTTGTTCTTATTCTAAATAGTTTATGACTCATTTAGATTATTATATTGCTAAATGTTGTAGTTCACCAGACTGGGAGCTTAATGGTTAAAGAGTATCACATAAATCATTAAAATGATGATTTAAAATGTGGTGAAAAGTTAATTTATCTTAATATTTATCAGGCCATACTCTGAGGATTTGTTGTGGCTTCATGCTGCTTGCATGATATAAAAGGTTGCTAATGCTCCTGATTTCTGCATCACCAAAGAACAGGAGGGTGGAACACTAAACGCTGGCAGCCTGGTACTTTCACAGACGGCATACTCCCTTTGAGGCAGAGATTCTGCTGAGACAAAGGCCTTGACTGGATCTGTTCAAGATGGTTCTCTTCTTTAGCCCCCCAGGGGTTTCCCTAGAGGGCTTTAAGAGCTTGGGAGAGTACATGACGCACAACCGTTTATAAATTCTTGGGAGATCTTCCACTCTCAAGGTAGTTTAATTAGATACTGAAGCAATTTTGTGATGTGGCAGTTTGGTCTTTAAAAGGCTGAGGCCCTGTTTTGAACTCAGATAACAATTTAGTGAGGTGCTTGCAATAAAGACTTGTCCTTATAGGAACATGGCTTTTCTAAACAGGTGTGCAAGCTTTAATGGAAAATTAGAAATCAATGTACTCCATGCACTCAACAGCATGCGTTAAAAGACAAAAGTTTAATTAACAGAACAATCAAAATCCTACTCTAGTCTGCCCAGTGGGGCTTCCTTCCAGGGAACTGTGATCAGGATTGTACTGTTCATCTCAGTGCTGCAAGAACTTGTGTTTTTATGCATATCTAGACACACTGTAAGGAGCCACAGTGGCTCAGAGGTTAAGATGCTGAGCTGCCGACTCAGCAGTTCGAGACCTGAGTGCTGTGTGACGGAGTGAGCTCCCGTCTCTGGCCCCAGCTCCTGCCAACCTAGCAGTTCAAAAGCAAGAAATTGCAAGTAGATAAATAGGTACCGCTTCGGTGGGAAGACAACAGCATGCTGTGCGCCTCAGCATTCAGTCATTCCAGCCACATGACCATGGAAAAAGACTTCAGACAGCGCTGGCTCTTCAGCTTGGAAACGGAGATGAGCACTGCCCCCTTGTGTCGGATTTGACTAGCTTTCAAGCAAGGGAAACCTTTACCATTTTAGACACATTGTGGAAATATGCATTCAAGGAACATTTTCTCACCTTATCTCTGAGTGCAAGAGTCCCACAAAGTTGATTCTCCCCTTGACAGCTTACCAATGCAAGTATACAAGTGTAGTCATGTCTTTGCCATGCCATGGAGAAAGGAGCAGCTGGAAGGCATGAGGATTTTAGTGGAAAAAACAGCTGGTGGATGAAAGGTGAAGCACCTCCCTCCCTCCCCCTCCCACCCCTACTCCTACTCCTACTCCTCTGCTCAAGATTTCTACCTCCCAAGGCTGCTCTTCATTAAGAAGACGCTTCTTGGCATATAATATGTGGTTTGCCCCTTATGCATTCTCTCTGGGCAGTGCACACACTAATGGATCTGAAAGGCTCTCTATATACAACTGTGATCCTCAAAATAACATGTGTGACAACGGCATATCTGTACAGATGTAGAAACACAATAACTCTGCCTCTTTTTAAGTGGAAAAACTGTAACTTGGACTATGTTAAGGTGCTACTATATCTAGGTGTCTGACAGTGCCCAATCCAGCCCTATAATTGTGTTGGAGTCAGAGTACAACAAGACAATGCTCCTGGTTCAGCATATTTGGACAAAGACAGGAGGAGAAATTTGGAAGGGTGGGCAAAGTACAGTGAAACAGAATGCCTTGTCTTGTAAAGTGAAAATGTGACTCCTTCTGTTCTGCTGTGCCTACCCTTGGGGGCAGGCAACTGGCCAGCACTGGTGGAGTTCATCAGCATGTAGAAGAGAAGAAGAGAAGAAGAAAGAGATTGGATTTATACCCCGGCCTTCACTCAGAGTCTCAGAGTGTTTTACAATCTCATTTCTCTTCCCCTCCCCACAGCAGATGCCCTGTGAGGTAGGTGGGGCTGAGAGAGCTCTTTCCAGAACTGCTCTTGAGAGAACAGCTCCAAGAGAACTGTGACTGACCCAAGGTCACACCAGCAGCTGCATGTGGAGATGTGGGGGAATCCAACCCAGTTATCCCAGATTAGAGTCCACGCTCTTAACCACTACACCAAACTGCAGGGAGGATACTGAGAGAGGCATCCTTCTCAAAAGACCAAAGGATAGGCAAGCATTTTAGAACCAATGCCCTGAAGCTGAAATTCCACAAAACTTGGCTCTCTACCAGTATGTTTATATCTCACCCGCCATGTTATTAATAATCCATAAAAGGCAGTATAACACTCTGTACAACACTCTGTAGGATTAAACTGTAAGAGGAAAATTACCGTGTCTTCATGAAAAGACTGATGCTATGGATTCATAGTGAAAATACCTTGCAATGCAACAGAGTATGGATTTTCTAAAATATCTCTTCTTTGGTTCGAATGTTAAATGAACAATGTAATGCACTTCTATCTAGCTGAAAATTCTCATTAGCTGTCTTAAAGGTCCGACTGACTGATTAGCAATATGTGCCACCAAACGTCGCACAGCAGTTGACCTGCCCAGTGGCAGGCTTTTTAGATCCAATAACAAATGTGCATTTTTCATTACAGTTAATGGGAGTGAGAATCAGCCAAGTCCTTCTGGGAGGCTTTCTTCCCCCCAGCGCCTTCCTATTTTCTGCTGCCCTTTGAATAGTAAAGCGTCATCCATCTTGTGGGGTTCCAGCTTCCAGTATAAATTACAGGAATAGGATATAGCACATCTCCTGGAAGCAGAAGGCAAATTTTGGCATCAGGACACAAAATCTCTGAGAAAACTCAAATGTCAGGATTATGAGGTATTTGGGATTTTATAGTCATATATATTCCGGGTAATTTATGGGTGGAAGCCTCCATTCTTTCAAGACCTCTTTATGAGGAAAGTGGAGATTCTTCTCCTGGGCTTCAGTCACACATGCTAAATAATCCACTTTCAGTGCACTTTCCAACTGGATTTTTAGATTATTTAGCATCTGTAACCACAACCCTGATTAGACATTCCAAGATCAGAACCTGGAAGTGATCGGTATTCTGGATGAATAACAGTAAATTTACAGCCATGTGATCTTATATAAATATGCAGTAAAGACTGCCAATCTAACTGACATCTCATTTATGTATTTATTTTGCTTTTTATTATGTATTTAATACAAGGATCGTGAAAAGCAGAGGTCAAGCTGAGACTATACACTGAAACAACCCTAACATTATTGATAGAAGGAACGGAAATTTACATATCGAATGCAGTGAGAATCACCTAAAACGAGGTACCCAAATATAAACATATTTCATTCTCCAGGGAATGATAGAAGGTATCCCAGCTTCGTAGGGGGAAAAAAACAAAGAATGGACCAAAGTCTATAATCTTTTTTCCATACTAGGATGCCTCTGACTTCTAAATAGTCAGATAGGATTCCAGGTGTCTCCATTGAGCACTATGTTGCGAACTACAGAAAAAGGGGTTATCTACAATTTTCTCCAAAACACAGCTCTCAAAGACATAGATTAAATATCTGAGCGGAAATTACAGAATAGTTAGTACATAATGCACTCGATCTGGCAGATCAGATCCTGACCCTCTATACTATTTCTTAGACCTCGTAACATAGTGGTAGGAAGTTGGCGGATCTGTTTTCGGAACCAAAACTCTTCACTTTTAAATAATTGTAATTGTGGTTTCCTTCATTCTCTATGATGCTTTAGTTCAAGATCTGGATACGTTCATCCTACCCAGAAATGATGTTGTGAAAAAGGCATAATGGGACCTGTGGCCTAGCATATCAAAACCCTTCTTTAAACTTCTTCCACCTAGTAAGCTGTATAGTCATTTACAGCTAGATGAACAGAAGTAGACAATCCAGTTACTAGCGGACTATTATTTACACACTCCAAGGACCAAAATTCTGCCCCAGCAGTGTTGACCAAACCCTCCCAGCATAGATATCATCCTCAAAATAACAGACCAGATCCACTCTAGGACAGTTGTTTGTGCCAGAAATAGGAAATGAATTAAGAATGTACATGTTGTGGCTGGCTCTGACTCCTACAGCAGCCATTTTGTGACAGACATTGTTATATATTAGGGCTGGAACATTCCAGGACTGTCTACCAAAGACTGGCTGAGCTTGGAGCTCAAGAACAATAGCCCACCAGGACTCTGGAGGTGACCAATGAGGAATCAATGTTATGTAAATAGCCTATCGTTGGGAGTTGTGTGTGGTTTTGCATGCAATTTAAACATGGCTGTTGCCCTGGAGTTTTGTCCTTGATCTTGCTGAATCACAAATAAAGCTGAGCTGATCACTAGACTTGGAGTGTGCTCATCCATGGAACCCAGTATTTAACATGTATTTAACAGACATTTTGTGGCTATGCCTCCAACCATACATCAGAATCAGGGGCGTAGACTTTCCAATTTCCCGGGGGGGGGGGGTCTGGGGCTGGGCCAGAGACATTACAGGCCATTATCTCCAGGGGAGGCTCAGCATGTTCTGGAAAAGTTGGGGGGGGGGGACTCCAGCTCCCCAGCCCCCCTGAAGTTGACTCCTATGATCAGAATTCCAAAAGCCCACAGGCTCAAAAATGTTGGGGACCCCTGCTTCATCACTTTGGAATGTGGGAGAGAGAGCTTGCATTTGTAATGTCCACCAATGTAAATATTTCCAGCAAATAATAAAAAAGCCCACACCAGGGAGAAAGGTTCGAGTTTATCCCTTCACATACTGTGTTGGTTTTCCTTTTTCAAAGAATGATTACTGTCAGGGGAAATTTGAAAAATGTAATCCTTCACCTGCAGTCTGAAGTGGTACAGCACAGTCCATCACTTCAGCACTTTGTTACTTCATTATTACCTTGTTCTGCTACATGTTCTGCCTTAGGCAATCAACAGTGCAGTGCTATGCACATGAATACAATGGGACTTCGCAGCCTCTTTGGATATACTGGTCAACTTCAGACTGACCTCAAGAGAATGGGATGTTAGAATGGACTGCAGGAAAGGGATCATGAAAGAGGATCTCTATACTCATGAATACAATGGGACCTCACAGCCTCTGGTCTCTCTGGATATGCTGGTCATCTCCAGACTGACCTCAAGAGAATGGGATGTTAGAATGGACTGCAGGAAAGGGAAAGGGATTATAGAAGAGAATATTTTGGAATACTCCCCTTTGTTTGGTGAAGTGGTTAAGAGCAGTGGATTCTAATCTGGAGAACTGGGTTTGATTACCCACTCTTCCACGTGCAGCTGCTGGCATGACCTTGGATCAGTCACAGTTCTCTCAGAGCTGTTCTTTCAAGAGCAGTTCTCTCAGAGTTCTCACAGCCCCACCTACCTCACAGGGTGTCTGTTGCGAGGAGAGAAAGGGAAGGAGATTGTAAGCCACTCTGAGACTGGCTGCGGTCACACTGCCCTTTAAATCTGGGAGCCCTCCCGGATTTAAAGGGGCCACGGTTTTTTGTTTCGGGTTGGGATGTTTACACATCCCAATCCCGCCAGTGGTGGCAGCTGGAGGAGGAGGAGGAAGCAGCGGGCGGAGTCAGAGGAGGCGACGGGAGGCGGAGGAGGAGGCAGGCAGTGGTGACAGCGGGCGGCGGCAGAAGAGGTGTATGGTGGCGGCGGCGGCCACGGAGGAGGCAGGCAGTGGCGGAGGCGAGCAGCGGAGGAGGAGGCAGCTGGCGGCGGCGGCCGGGGGAGGCACCCTTCCCTGAGCCCCACCGGCTGCCTGGTAAGTTAGGGGGGGCTTTTTCCCCCTTTTGCACTTGGGCGCTTGAGTGCCCAAGCGCCCAAGTGCAAGGGGGGGGGGGGATGGAGGAGGGACGATCTGGACAGCCCTCTCTTGCAATGATTGCGAGAGAGGGCTGTCCAGATAGGCTCAATTGCGGGTTCCTCGCGCGACCATGGGGAAAATAGTTGATTTTCCCGGCGTCAGAAAACACAGGAGGAACCCGCAATTGAGCCCGCTTCGGCGCTTGACTAGCCGCAGCTGTTGTGACTGCGGCCTCTAGGGCTGCCAAGTCCAACTTGGGAAATATCTGGGGACTTTGGGGGTGGAGCCAGGAGACTTTGGGGGTGGAGCCAGGAGAAAGGAAATGACATCATTTTGTGATGTCACATCCTGTGATGTTGCTTCCACATGCTGACACATGAACTCATGAAGTATCCTAATACTGAATCAGGCCATTGGTCCATCAAGGTCAGTATTGACTACTCAGACTGGTAGTGGCTCTCCAGGGTCTCAGGCTGAGATCTTTAATGTCACCTATTACCTGATCCTTTTTTAGCTGAAGAGGCTGATACCTCCTGCATGTCAAGCAGATGCTCTATCACTGAGCAACGGCCCTACTGAATCCTTCCTCATCTCGGCAGAATATGAAGCACTAAGTGCTACACAAGTGCTAAATATGATTTTCATATCATAAGAACAGGAGAGAAGCCACAGTGGATCGGGCCAACAGCCCATCCAGTACAACACTCTGTGTCACACAGTGGCCAAAAATACCAGGTGCCCTCAGGAGGTCCAGCAGCGGGGCCAGAACTCCAGAAGCCCTCCCACTGTTGCCCCCCAAGCACCAAGAATGCAGAGCATCACTGCCCCAGACAAAGGGTTCCATTTAGACCTTGTGGCTAATAATAGCCACTGATAGACCTCTGCTGGATGGGGACAGAAAGAGAGAGAGAGACAGACAGACAGACAGCTTTTTCACTTACTCTTGCCCAATTCCCAGGCTTTATTTCTGGCCCTTGTTTCACCCAGCTGTTGTCCATGTAAGTCCCATAACTTCTCCCCCCCCCCCCCCCAGCATAGGCTTTTTGGTGGCTAAAGAGGACCTTTGTCCTCCCCTTTTCGCCAGCAGAAAAGCTAGTTGGATCCATCCCTAACTTAAAATACCGGTTACTTGATGTACAAATGCTTTTAAAAATGCAGATTTTTACTGCGGGGGGGTGGGGTGGGGGGACACGGTTGAAAGAAACAGAAAATTGGCATAAAAATGAGGAATCCCAACTTTTATTTGCAGAAGGGAAATGAGGATTGGGGGGACCCAAACAGCCACGACAAGACATTTTAAACAATCCCACTCCCAGACCTTCTACAGGCAACCTCTCCTTGTGATGTTTACCTCTTTGGAAGTGACAGTTTATTCCTTTGACAAAACCACAGTGGACAGACAGACAGAAAAAAGAAAGAGGGGGAGGGGGAGAGACAGAGAAGGAAAAGAGCTCGCAGACCCCAGCAGCTTACCCCAGCAGTTTATTCAGCAGCAACCTTGCACGCAAGCCCTTCAGTAGAAAGAGCTTAGTCCCTCCTTAATCTCTGGGCGGGGCTCTCTTGCTTGCTCAGCTCTTAAAGGGGAAATTTCCCTTTTAAGAAGTTCATCAAGAGGCCAGGGCAGGCTCCGAGGTTCCCATGCTGGCAGCCATTTTGTCCCCCCGGTGGCCAATTTTGGAAAAGCGGGGGGAAGCTTTAAAAATCGGTGTTTCCCCCGCTCTACCGGGGGACTTGGCAGCCCTAGCGGCCTCTGAGTGAAGGGCAGGGTATTAATCCAATCTCCTCCTCCTCCTCTTCTTCTTTTATGTTAATCTCAGGCCGCGGTCACACGGCCCCTTAATGCGGGAGGAAGGGCTGCTTCTTCCCGCATTTAAAGGGGCCGTCTACATAGCCCCGCAGCGAGTCCCGCAGCGAAGTGGGCTCCAATGCGGGTTGCTCCCGCTTTTACCGACCCCGGGAAAAACTAGTGTTTTCCCGGGAGTCGCGGGAGGAACCCGCATTGGAGGTTATCTGGACAGCCCTCTCTCGCAAGCATTGCGAGAGCAGGGCTGTCCAGATGGCCTCCCCCCTCCATTCCCCCCCCCCTTTTTACACTTGGGCGCATGGCTATTCATGCACCCAAGTGTAAAAGGGGGGAAAAAACCCCCAAAACTTACCCAGGCGGCTGGCGGTCCTTGGCCGCCACAGCCGCCTCTCCTGCTGCTGGGGCCGCCTCCGCCGCGGCTGCCGTTCGCTCCGTTGCCGCCGCCGCTTCCGCCGCCTTTCCAGCGGCCGCCGCCGCTTCCGCCGCCTTTTCAGCAGCCGCCGCCGCTTCCGTAGCGGCCACAGCCTCAGTGGTGGAAGAACTTGTCCGTATGTACACCTGGACACAGCGTGGTAATAAACAGACAAGGAACACTGTGCCTGAATATTTTGATACTTGCACTAGTTTTAGAGAGCAATCAAAACTGATTACATGACTCTGTGTAGTCACCCTTCGATTAGGCATGTGAACATCTCTGCAAACATTTTTAGGGACAACTCCTTTTATTTTGCTTTCTAATCCAGCCTTCGTGATGATAATGGCAACCACCAGCACCACCAGCACCACAGGAAAATCACAAACTCTTGTGCAGAAATGATTTATTGACTGTTCATCAAGCCACTGCTACACTCCATGATTTATTTCTGGATTTGCTGCTGTTTTGTCCTCGGAGAGTAGCCGGTTGGAAATGTAAACGAGAGTTGTGTGCACACAGTGTTCTCTTTTGATGAGTAATCTTTGGGTTTTCTGTACCAAACATCGTGACAAATTATTTTATGCATATTTATTGTCAGGAAGCTCCACTACCATCATCACTCACCATAGTTTTTGGTAGAAAATAATCAAAATCTTTGTAAACAGATCACATCCAAGCTAGGTATGGCTTGTGTCAATATCCCCTCCTAATTGGCAGGTTTTCAGTGACAAATAATAGTATGAGAAAAAGCCCCCATTAGAATACAACAACAAGTGAAATCCTAATACAGGCATTCAAAAAGTATCGTGCTGCTTTCCAAGAGAAGCTCTTATCATAATAACCAAAGCATACTGTTTTCCTCTGGACCCAAAATTTCTCCCAAGGGACTGAAAGAAGTCAGTTATACGTAACGTCTGTACTTGCCATGTCTTCTGCCCTGACGTGAAATTTATTGAAAAGCTGTCCTGTTCAGAGAGAATGCTGACATGATAAATAGAACTATTTTTGCCCAACTCATTGAGAACATTATGGATGCGTTTAGCAGCAAACATGAGAAATTCTGGTCATCTCCTAGAAAAGGAGACCAATACCCTCGTCCTACAGATGTTCACAGCTGAAGCAGTACACAGTGTTGTCTGAGTCATTGTCATTACAGTTGCACTATAAATGATGTCAGGACTTGGGGGGGGGGGGGGCAAATATTGAACAATGTGTCTCTACCTCTATGGCCTGCTAAAACATCTAGGGACATGGCCTGCAAATAAACAACGGCTCCAAGCTAGGGATTGGCCATTTACACAATCAGTACTACAGGCAATAGAATGATACTTTCCAGTCTTTAATTTTGTATGACTGGACTTTTGTTCTCATTTGTTTTTTGTCAGTTTAAATTTTTATTAAATTTTTCATAACAAAGAAGAAATAAATATATAAAGATGAACAATATCACTTAGTCTGAATCATATGTGTGAACTACAACAATGTACAATATTGCATATAACTATATTGTTAGAACGTAAACATTGCAAGAACATTTATAAATGAGAAAAGAGAGAAAGAGAGAGAGGAAGGAAGGAAGGAAGGAAGGAAGGAAGGAAGGAAGGAAGGAAGGAAGGAAGGAAGGAAGGAAGGAAGGAAGAAAGAAAGAAAGAAAGAAAGAAAGAAAGAAAGAAAGAAAGAAAACAAAATCAGAAGAATAACAGATTTCTATAAAGTGAGTTATTAGGAACTGTCCCACTGTTCTCTAAATACTCGATCACTAGGAACCAAACTGCCTGAAACATCTTTTGGCTTTTAACTGTGTTCGGAGATGGTGCATAAGATGGTGCATAAGATAAATAAAACAATCCCACACTTTCTTTAGCCAAAAAGAAAGTGTAGGAATACTCTTTTGTACCCATTTTTACGCTATGGCCAATCTCGCTATAGCTAAAAGAGTGGATATTAACTTTTTTTACTGATGTTTTTTATAGGTATAGACCATGCCTCCAAAAGACTGACTCCAATGTACAAAATAAGCCATAACCCATAATAATTAAAATTTGCTTCAAAATTAAACTCTAAAACTCATTTATCTGAGGGCAATACCACCAGCAATGTAATCCTGTTCTCATCAGTTTTAACACTCCAAAAATGGTAGCAAGTCCAACCTCCTTCACTGCCTGTCCATCGCAATCACATTGCTAATCAAATACTAGGCGTCTAGGACAAAGTCAGCACAACTGGTTGCATGACAGCTGTAGTGCCTTCAGGATGGTGTATAGACGAATCTGTCCCAGACGAATATGGTTCTTCTCCAGCACTGTCCTTCACTGGCATGCTATAATACAGCTGCATGTATTTTTCATGGTCCGGTACAACACCAATGACCAATGCTTTTGAGGAACCATTAACATCCTAAGTCAGCCATGTCCAACGCCAGCATAGAGCAGCTGTGATATGGTGCTGGTGTAGCAGATAGTATGTCCCACATTAAATACATTATAGTACTGTGGTGGCTGTGCAGTTGTTGGGGGTTGAATACAGGGATCATGCCCTAAGCTGGATAGCCCAGGCAAGCCCGATCTCATCAGTTCTTGGAAGCTAAGCAGGGCCGACCCTGGCAAGTACTTGGATGGGAGACCTCCAAGGAATACCAGGGCTGGGACATACAGGCAGGCAATAGCAAGCCACCTCTCTGAATGTCCAGGCCTCACTAGGTATTGCCAGAAGTCAACCATGACTTCCAGGCATGCCTGCACACACACAGCGACGCACACAAATACAAAAGTAAAATACAAGGATCATCCCCCTGTGCAGAAACTTCTGCATTGACTGCCCATTTGTTCCTGGGCACAATTCAGAGCGCAGATCCTGGGGCCCTAAATAGCTTGGGGGCTGGATATTTGAATGACTGCCACCTCCTGTACTATCTAGCCTATTCATTGAGATAGTCTTCCCAAACTCTGTTCTCTGTGACCCTGCCTGTAAAACAGGCGGCCACCAGAGATAGGACTGGTCCAGTCGTAGTGCCTGGCTTTTGGAATGCCCCTACTTTGAGGGTAGCATAGCATCTGCCAGTTCATTGTAGTGGTTAGGAGTGCAAACTTTTATCTGGGAGAACCAGGTTTGATTCCTCACTCCTCCACGTGCAGCTACTGGATACCCTTGGGTCACAGGTCTCTCGGAGCTGTTCTAGAAAGAGCAGTTTCTGTCAGAGCTCTCTCAGCCCCACCTACCTCACAGGGTGTCTGTTGTGGGGAGGAGAAGGAAAAGGAGATTGTAAGCTGCTCTGAGACTCTGAGAGCCAGTTTGGTGTAGTGGTAAAGGGCATGGACTCTAATCTGGGAGATCTGGGTTTGATTCCCCACTCCTCCACTTGCACCGCCATAGCTCTGTACCAGCTGTTCTCTCAAGGACAACTCTGGAAAGAGCTCTCTCAGCCCCACCTACCTCACAGGGTGTCTGTTGTGAGGAGGGGAAGGGAAAGGAGTTTGTAAGCCGCTCTGAGACTACAAGTGAAGGGCGGGGTATAAATCCAATCTCTTCTTCTCTTCTTCTTTCAGGTAGTGAAGGGAGGAGTATAAATCCAATCTCCTCCTCCTTCTTCTATATGATCTTTACCCTGCCTTTCAAGTGAAGGGTTTTATGTGTATTAGCTGTTACTACATTCTGCTTCTAGCCTGGGGGCTGTTTTGTAGACATCATTTTAGGAAGCTGAATGTTGTTTTACCTACCAAGTACTTGAAAACTAGGTTATATTTTCCCTGTCCTAGTTAGGTAGCAAAACAGAAACAGGAAACTTATTGAGCCCTTAGTAGGCCGCCATATCTGGCTGGTAGGTGGTATTCAGTTTAGTGAGTCCTAAAGGTTTGATTTAAGCCAGTACATTTCCAGCCACTGATTGCTGATTCCATGGCTTCCTCAGGGCCGGCCCCATGGTTTTTTGCGCACTAGGCGAGGCTACCTTGTGACACACACACACACACCCCCCCCGGCAAGGCTGCCTTGTAGCGCCCCCACCACCACAAGAGCTGTCCTCTCCACCACCAGAGGACCCCCCCCCCCCCCGGCCCAGCACCCACCCGCCTGCCCAGGCTCACGAGCTCTCCAGCCCCACCAGCAGCCACCTGCACCAGCTGGCCACAGAGCCTACAAATCTATCTGCATGGGCCCAAGGTTAAGTTTGGTTCTTAGCCTGAATGGAAAGCTGCATTTAGACATAATGGTAAATCATGGTTTGCATAATGCACACTATCTCCTGGTTTGAGTCTCTCTCAGTCTCTCCGCCGCCCTGTTTGCCAGCTGCGCCCCTAGGCAGCCACCTAGTTGGCCTAGTGATAGAGCCGGCTGTGGGCTTCCTGAATCTAATCTACTAAATGGTGAATGGAGGGGCTTTATTTTGAAATGATCCCATTGATTTCATGCAGAAAAGAAATTATATTATACAAGACAGTGACTAACAACACCCTTTCACATTAAACAAAAAAAGGGGCTTAGTTGCTACAGGAGACTTGCATTTTTCTAGAAGTCTTGAAAAATATTAGTCAAGATTCCACTTTGATTGGTTTTTCGTGTAAGGATAATTACACCTCAGCTGATGCTTGCATCACACATCTTAAATTATTGTCACTTGCTAAAGGTATTCATCATTAAATTATTTGCTATTAATGGTAAAAGAGAGAGTTTTAAACAGAAGAAAAAGTAGTTGCAGTTTCATACTAAACTCAGTGTTCAGTCTTGCTGTACAGCACTGTCCAGTTTAGCTATTAGTCATGAGCACATTTCTCTTCCCAAAGGAGGAATCATCAGTTATATTTGCCCTCAGCAAAGAAAAAAAAGATATACTCTATGTCTTTAGACAGGGGTAATAACTCAAAGGAGGCAGTGCTTTTTGCTAAAACTGAATAAGTAATCTTTCCTTATTATATAAAGCCATTTTCAAGTGGCAAGATTCCATGGGGCGCCAAAATCAGTTGGCTGGATGGACTGCCAGTCAAAAGAGGGTCCCTGGCCACTGGCTGCATTCTCTCCCTGCTTTGCCTCAGTCCCACCCACAGAGCTACCGGCCAGCGTCTCAGCCTCAGTCTGGAAGGAGCCAGTGAAGGGGAAGGACTGACCGGGTGCTGGGTCCACTCTTCTCCTCCACCCACTGCCAGGTGAGTCTAACTGTCCCCTCAGTGGCCTGCTTCTGTCAGTGAAAGGACCATGGACTTTAAGCATAACCCCCCTCCCCCGCCCACTGACTTCCCTATCAGAATAAACTGTCAGAAAATGGCTCTCTCTCCTTCTAAGCTCCACCATGGCTGGCTAGCTAATGAGGTGGGCGAGCAACCATCAAACCATTCCCTTCAACCCCCTGTTGTGCGGCTGACTTTCCCCTAAGGATTGCCAATCTCCAGGTGGGACCTAGAGATCTCCCACTGTTACAATTGATCTCCAGATGACAGAGATCAGTTCCCCTAGAGAAAATGGCTGTTTTGGAGGATCAACCCTATGGCATTATACCCTTCTCCTGCTTCCCTCATGTGTGTGACTTACCTCAGTGGCTGTTGGTAGGTGTACAGAAATGGCAGTTACCTGTGTCTATAAGATGGCTGCTGACTGTGGTTTGTTTAAAATGTTCCCCCATAAGGTTCAATTGAGCTGTAGTTTCAGAGAGGGGCCTGCAGGGGTATCACTAACTGGGTTGAATGAGGCTTCCTTATCTGTTGCACTACACTTCCCAGTGGCCCCAAGGCCAAAAAGTGTGGGAAAAGAGGGACTGTCTCGAGGGGTGGGGCACCATCAATAAAGACTCCAGTCCATCCAGGGAGGATTGTGTTTAACCCCTGTTGATTTATGCCCTGTTGGTTCATAGTATGTGCTTACTCCAACAGTTGTGCCTTATTCATTTAGTGTGTGTGTGTGTGTATGCGCTCCATAATTGTGTAAATAGTAAAAAAAAATCTTTTACTTGGGCTAATAATCTATGTTGTGCATAGTCTCCCCTGCTCTGCACAATACCAAAGGGAGGGGGTAGCCCAAGGAAGCAAGGAAAGGCCAGACACTTTGGTTGCCAACTTTCCAGGAATCCCCAAAGATTGAAGATTCCATCTCCAAATAGGGAGATTTGGCCACAGGGGGTCTCTAAAAAGGCAGTGACAGTTCAGTGACTGATGGCAGGGAACTTAAGGAGTGAGATATGCCCACAGGACGAGGGTGGGAGGCGAACAGCTGAGTTGCAAAATGGAGCCTGTTTTGCCACAGTAGGCAACAAAGCTTGGTTCAGACAAAGGAAGGAAACCCTTTGCAGGCCTTTGTAAAGAACTCATTAGGACCAGTTCTGACTAGGGTTGCCAGCTCCAGGTAGGGAGATTCCTGGAGATTTTCTGGTAGAGTCTATGGAAGCCAGGGTTTGGGGAGGGGAGAGGCCTCAGCTGAACAGAATGCCATCAAGTCCACCTTCCAAAGCAGTTATTTTCTCTGGACAGGAGAGACCTGTTGTCTGGAGTTCAGCTGTGATATCTGGCGATCTTCAGGCTCTACCTGGAGGTTAGGTACCCTAAGTGTGGCAATCAGTGCTTCAGAGCAGGGTCTGCTAGATCCAGGTTCTTGCTATAGAAGCTGAGTAGGTGATTTTGAACCAGTCACAGACTTTCAGCCTAAGCTACCTCACAGGATTGTTGTGCAAGTCAAGGGGGGAAGAGGAGAATGATGTAAGCTGCTTTGGTCCCCATTGCAGAGAAAGACCACTTTCCCTCCCAGGAAATTTATTTATTTAAATTTCTATCCTGCCCTCCCAGCCAAGGAAACCATTGCTGCCAATCTCCAGGTGAGGGCTGGAGATCACTCAGAATTACAACTGCTCTCCAGATGGCATTGCTCAGTTCCCATGGAGAACACGGTGAACTCTGTATCCTTATACCCTGCTGAGATGCCCCCCATGACAGCCAATGTGACGTGGCAGTCAGGGCTTCAGAGCACGGTAGAGGCTGCAGGTAGGGGGGGAGATGAAAAGCTGAACAGTGAGGGGGAAATAAAGGTAGATTGATGCTTAGCTGGAAAGGAGATAGGGTTGCCAACTCCAGGTGGGGAATTCCTGGAGATTTGAGGGATGGAGCCTGGAGAGGGTGAGGTTTGAGAAGGGGTGGGGCCTCAGACAGGTAGAATGCCATGGACTCTGCCCTCCAAACTAGCTATTCCCTCTTGGGGAACCACTGTTGCCAATCTCCAGGTGAGGGCTGGAGATCACTCAGAATTACAACTGCTCTCCAGATGGCATTGATCAGTTCCCAAGGAGAAAATGGTGGACTCTGTGTCCCTATACCCTGCTGAGGTTGCCACAGCAGATTGACGTTGAGTGCCCAAGGCATTGGCACTCTCCCAGAGCCTCTTTCTAGAGCCCGTTGTATTTATTTCCACAATGGGCCTTATTCCTAGTTATTAAAATAAAGCAAAGGCCTACTGTCAGAGAATTTTGAATGTGCAGTGCAAACCTAAACAGAGTTGCGCATTTCTGAACCCCCTGAATTCAATGAGCTTAGGACCAAACTAGACATTACAACAGCCACAGGTCCAACTTGTGAGTGACAATACCATTTTTGAGCTCAACTTGGGACCAGTGTTCCCTCTAAGCTGAGTTAGTGTGAGCTAGCTCAATTTTTTTTAGCCTCCAGTTCACACATTTTTGTCTTAGCTCTGGAAGGACAGCTCCAAGCAAACTAATTTATGCAGTAGCCAAATCACTCACTCACAACTTTAATGCCAGTAGCTCACAAAGTAGGATTTTTACTCACAAAACTCTACAGCTTAGACGGAGCATTGCTTGGGACATGTGAAAATGCTGCAAAGGCCCAATCTTTATTAGGCCCACAGAATAGTGGGATTAAGCATTGTTCTTTCTCCTGCCCATCTTTTCAAGTGCCCAAAATAACCTTCCGCTGTTGTTTCGAAGCTTATAAAGACAGGAGGAAATACGAGCTCCTTGTCCCACCATGCTGCGGCCCAATCATGACTGAGTCCTTGTTGCATTTTTAAATGGCCCAAGTTCAGCTCCAAAATGTCTGTGGGCTCACTGGCTGCACCCTTGGACTCTGCAATATCTAGTTTAGCACTCAGAAGGATGTGATTTTGTTTACAATTGCACCTTGGCAGCCACAAGCATGGACAGCTTCAAGAAGGCATTAGATAAACATATGGAGCAGAGGTCCATCAGTGGCTATTAGCCACAAGGTATAGATAGGAACTCTCAGTCAGAACATAAGAGAAGCCAATGTTGGATCAGGCCAATGGCCCATCCAGTCCAACACTCTGTCACACAGTGACCAAAAACACCAGATGCCCTCAGGAGGTCCAGCAGTGGGACCAGGACACTAGAAGCCCTCCCACTGTTGCCCCCTCCAAGCACCAAGAATACAGTGCATCACTTGCCCCAGACTGAGAGTTCCTACCTATAGCTTGTGGCTAATAGCCACTGATGGACCTCTGCTCCATATGTTTATCCAAATCCCTCTTGAAGCTGTCCATGCTTGTAGCCACCACCACCTCCTGTGGTAGTGAATTCCATGTGTTAAGCACTCTTTGGGTGAAGAAGTACTTCCTTTTATCTGTTCTAACCCGACTGCTCAGCAATTTCATGGAGTGCCCACGAGTTCTTGTATTGTGAGAAAGGGAGAAAAGTATTTCTTTCTCTACCTGCTCTATCCCATGCATAATCTTATAAACCCTGATCATGTCACCCCTCAGCTGTTGTTTCTCCAAGCTAAAGAGCCCCAAGTGCTTCAACCTTTCTTCATAGGGAAAGTGTTCCAACCCTTTTATCATTCTAGTTGCCTTTTTCTGCACTTTTCCCAATGCTATAATATCTTTTTTGAGGTGTGGCAATCAGAACTGTACACAGTACTCCAAATGAGGTTGCACCATCGATTTATCCCGGGGCATTATGATGCTGGCTGATTTGTTTTCTATTCCTTTCCTAATAACCCCCAGCATAGCATTGGCCTTTTTCATTGCAGTCACACACTGTCTCGACATTTCCACTGAGTTATCTACTATGACTCCAAGATCTCTCTCCCTGGTTCTCACCACCCTAAACAACTTCGTGTCATCTGCAAATTTAGCCACTTCACTGCTTATTCCCAACTCCAAATCATTAATAAACAAGTTAAAAAGCATCAGACCGAGTACTTTAAGCAGTGGAAAGCTAGTCGCAGTGAGGCTGATAAAAGGGAACACAGGCATTTGTATAAATAGGGAGTTGCCCAGAAAGACCGACACAACCACTTTTAACTTTAAAAGAGGTAACTTCTCTGATATGAGTGGACATGTGAGGAGGAAACTGAAAGGAAAAGTAGAAAGGGTCAAAACCATTTGGGAAGCTTGGAGACTATTTAAAATTACAGTCCTAGAAGCGCAGAAAAAATATATACCGCGGGTTAGGAAAGGCACAAATAGGTATAGGAAAAAACCTGCATGGTTAACAAACAAAGTAATGGAAACTGTTTTCTCAGGAAATGATTGCTCTGATCTGAGTGTGTGAAGAAAGAGCTGTAATTACTCATTAAAATGTTATATTCATTAACTTTCACAGAGTGTTGGACTGGATGGGCCATTGGCCTGATCCAACATTGGCTTCTCTTATGTTCTTATGTAAGAACCTTATTGTTGGGGAAAATCTTCCATCCAGATTGGAATAAATTGCATAAAATAGATAAACAATTTCACACTTCCTTGTTTTTCAATTCATTTTGAGCCTCTGAATAAAAGACGAAGAGCTATGTGTAGATGCTGAACTAGTTTATTATCTTCAGTGTTTGCTTGCTGATCATCACAAGTCCTAGGCTGTGAAGCCCAGGAGAAGAGTCAAAGATCAAGACCACTTTGGTGCTTGCCCTTTGGCTCACATTCAAGAGCCAGTTTGGTGTAGTGGTTAAGTGCACAGACTCTAATCTGGGAGAACCGGGTTTGATTCCCCACTCCTCCACTTGCACCTGGCTGGATGACCTTGGGCAAGCCATAACTCTGTACCAGCTGTTCCCTCAAGGACAGCTCTGGAAAGAGCTCTCTCAGCCCCACCTACCTCACAGGGTGTCTGTTGTGGGGAGGGGAAGGGAAAGGAGTTTGTAAGCCGCTCTGAGACTCCAAGTGAGTGAAGGGCGGGGTATAAATCCAATCTCTTCTCTTCTTCTTCTTCTTCCTCTTTGCACATGGCCCTACCCAGGTTAAATACCTGAAGAAAAAGGAAAGAAAAGGTCAGCCTGAATGGATTTCAGCAAGGCAGCAGGATCGTTCTCATTTCCCCTGTCTGTCATTTACAGATTGATATTGTCATGAAACAAAATTAGGCCAGTAGGTCTGTCTTTCCAAAGCGTTGTTTCTACCAATCACATTTCTGGCTCACTGGCTCGGAAGGAGGACCTTGATTTGATTCTAAGAAAATAACAGGCATCCTGCCATATCAGAGCAATGTTCTATCTAGTCCTGCATCAGGGAGACTGTTAACACTAAATGGAACGTGGCCTCCACAGGATCAGCTGTCCCAACCCCCACCTTTGTAGGTTCTCAGTTCCTTAATCACATTTCCTAAATCCTTATTGAAAATCCAGCCACCCAGTACTTATGACACTTAAGGAATTCTGTACCTAAAAATAAGCACTGGAGTACCACAATTCATACCCCCCCCCCTTCACACACACATTAAATTATCTCTGCCCTACAAGGGGCCCTATTCGGTTTCCTGTTCTAAAGTCTAGTTCTTGTGCGTATCTATAAGCTAGCTTCCATGCATTTATCATAAAGTATGACTTTTCACAAACTCCAGTAGCAATTTGTCAGCAAAGCAATTGCACTGCTAATCAAATAGTAGGAGTCTAGGGCTACAGTTTTACTCATGAGCTGCATTTCTTGGTCACAGTGAGGCAGAATAGGAAAAGTGTTTTGATGTTTTGGCTCACAGCAGTACTCTTTGCACTCAGAGGCTCAGCAGCTTGCTTCATCAGCCTAAGTGTTTTATTTTTCCACAACAAAACTGGCTTTTTTTTAACCGTTTCTTAGTAAATTCATGGAATTTAATCTCAAGAGATGCATGCTTATGACTGAGTACTCAGCTTGAGAAGAGAAATCTAGAGGCTTGTGTACCACACGGGCTCAAATCTGTGTGTGGATTTCTTTATAAGCCACCAGTAGAGGTTAATGGCCATGTATTTCAGCATATTTACAAGTAGGTTGTTTGACTACAGGGGCTATGGTTTCCCATTCTAAATTGTAATATTATTGCTAGCAATGTTGGCTGACCATACTTTTCTTATATTAATAGTTCAGAATGATTGGCTAATGTTTTCTCAGGAAATGATTGCTCTGATCTGAGTGTGTGAAGAAAGAGCTGTAATTACTCATTAAAATGTTATATTCATTAACTTTCTTCTTGTTTGCCTCAGGAACGAAAACCAACATACCAGCCCATTCACAACTCTGGGAAGTAGAAAGGTTACTCCTGCTTCCTGAAACCTGAAGTGCTCAAGTACAGATGGGATCTATCCTGAAGTAAGATGGATTTTTATCAATGGGAAAACATGAGTTTGTGAAAGTTCTTTTGAGAGACAAGAAGCAGACCACCAGATGGATTGACTGGTTCAGCAAGAACTATGGAGTGTTTTGTCTTGGGCGACCAGCCCTGCCAAGGCACCACATTCTGTAAATTAGAAGGTTGTTTCACTTTTCAGAAGACAAGATAATATCACTAACGCAAATGATGCCTAGAACTGGAATTTCCATTTATGGATATATGGTCAGGGACCCTGCAAGTGGACCTCCTTTGGTACATCAGCCATGACTTCTCCTGTATCTTGGGAAAGTGCAACCAATTTTGCAGAATGAAATTACAAGAGGAAGAAATATGCCCAACTCGAATTAAAGAAAACATAGGGGTGTGAAGAAAAGTATTTTATTTTGGAGTTTGGGCTTGAAAACCGCTCTCACATACTACTCCCCTGGCACAAGACAGGCAGGAAGGGGGAAGTCAGTCAGTTCCAAGTAGTAGCCAAAAACCAGCCTTCAAAGCTTTAGAAATGCTAATGGTCAACCTAGCTGGAGACAATGACACCTGATTTCAATGATTTTTTCCCCCTATGCCTCCTTCCCAGAGACCCCTCTTCGATGTCACAAGTGATGTTCTCACACCAATTAAGAAAAACTGTGCTTTTCCTTTGTAGCTGCAGAATGAATCCAGCGGAGAATAAAAGAATATGCAAAAGGCAGACAAAGAAATCTGAAGGGAAGCTTAACTGCTCAACTGCTCAGATTCTCTACAGTAAACTGCAGTAAGCTGTACATGCAGAAACGGCCTTCCATACCAGAGTGGCTACCAGCTCAGCCAGAATCAGTGACAAGAGGAGACAAAAGGAATCTACATGACCCTACAAAGTTTACCCTGGCTACACATGAATTTGGGGATCTGAACCGTGGTGTTGAGAGGGGCCATGGTGTTGGGAGGGGGCTTTGAGTCTTCCTGTGTACTGCTTCCATAGTCAAAAATGCCCTTGCTTTTCCCCCTTATAGTAGCCCAGGAAAGGGAGGCCATTTTCATCTGGGCAAATATCACCCATCACTCTCTTTCCCAGTACCAGAGCTATAACCTATATCAGGACCACCATATCTGCTTTTTTATTAAATTACAAATCTAGGAATCCAAGCTTAGAACTCCAATGTGATCTTTGACTGCCAGTCCGAAAACCTGGTTTTTGAAGGAACGATCAAGCTATTGACAGCTTGCTCTTACCTGCATTGGCCTACCTTCTGTTCTAAACTGAAATTCCCCATGCCAGCTATTCTGTTCATCAGCCCATCACCTATCTCACCTCCAAGCTCATCTGTCAGCCTGTCTTCACTTCCTTCCATACAGAAACCTTGATACCTATACTTATGGTACTATGATTTGTTCAGCCATCTTGTTCTGCTATCTTAAATTACAGGGTTTTTAATTTGATTACTGTTTTACTGTTTTAATTGTTTTATTATGGATTTTGTTGTGAGCTGCCCTGAACCTGCTTGCAGGGAAAGGTGGGATGTGTGTAATAAAATAAATAAATAACAATAAATAAATAAGACCGGAGAAGCTTTGACAGCCGCACTTGCTAGATAAAGTCAACCGATAAAAGTAAAATTGGTTTGTGAGAAAGTCATGAAGACAAATCTTCATGAACGCATTAATTCTTCAGCTTATAAGGACACAGTAGCAGAAAATACCAACTGACAGTGTCCAAGATAAACTATAATATTTCTTAGTAACAGTAATTACACTGCGTGACGTGAAGCACATGGCTTGCTCTGTGTGAACTGTGCTTTGTTTATGCTTACATCAGCACATTTCTGGGACCTGTGTCATAGTCTAGGGAAAGCAGTGAAATCTGACATACCAGCACTGAGCTCCTCCTTATTATCTTCAAGCAAACTTTGCTTTTCCAGCTTTGGACTTCTGCCTTAATTACAGTAAGTACATTTAATGTGTTTGGCTGAGGACAGACTCTTGTTTTGCCACGCCTCCGCGGCGCGGCAGAACAAGGCGGGGGGAATTGCCCCTGCCGCAAGGAAGCCGCCCGCAGCGTCCAGACTGCAGGCGGCTTCCGGCAGCGGCATGCGAACGCCGCACGGCTCCCCTGGGCGGTGCACGTTCACACCTGCCAGAAGCGGGTGGAACGCGTGCGCAGCAGCCGGGACACCACTTTTAAGTGGTGCCCGGCTGCTGCGGGAGGAGTGCGGCGCCAGACACATTGCGTCCGGCCCACCTCCTCCAGGCAGATGTGGCAGTCTGGACTGCCACTTTGCCTCCGCTTTTAAAGTGGAGGCAGAGCGGGCCAGACTGCCAGTCTGTCCTCAGCCTTTGTATTGCATTAGAATGATACAATATCTTGTTAAGTAGAATGAAAGGACATGAATGAACTCAGTAAAGAAGTTGTACATTCCTTTGATTAACGGTTGAGGAGACTGAAGCCCGTATTCCATGAATATCAGTGGAAGTTAAATTTTGTTTTGTTTTATTCTATGTATTCTATTTTATGCATTTTGTTTATGTTGTAAGCCACCTTGACCTTTGTAAGGAAGAAAAGCAGCTAATAAATATCGTAAATAAATAAGTAAACTTAGACTGGAACCAGAATTTACACTAAACATATAGGCTACTTTGGCCACATGGGTAGTTTCTCCTGCTGTTTGCCCCTTTTTGTCTACTAAAGCTTATCCTCATTATAATGTCATAACTTTGTAAAGCCAATAATATGGATTGGGGATGGAGAATGTATAACATCTTTGCATGGGTAATGTTAACAGAGGACAGGTAGGGATCTAGGTTCACAGGCTTAATAACTTACAGTGACTTCCAATCCTAACCATGGCCTATGATGCACACACATCTTACTGCAGATTTTCAGAGCAGTAAGCTTTTAAATCTTGACTTTGGATTCCAAGCCCGCCTTACACACCATTCTTTTTCCTCTGGTGTATTTATTCTGCATCTGCAATTTAAAAATTGGGATGGAATGTCACTTGTGATGTGCGGGGAGTGGTGTCCAAAGGGCTTTTTTTTTAATTTATGCAATTGCCGTATTGCAACTGTGCAGTAGCATCCAGCAAGCACCTTCCATTTAAGTCCTCGTGGTTTGGGTTTTGCACATACATTATAGTGTTTGTTTGTTGAATGAAAGGGAACAGAAAGGAACAGAGGCAAAGGGGGAGGGAAACACTGTTGAAACTGATCAGACTTTTTCTGAAACTGACAAGCAGCTGTGAAGCATATTGCTGAGCTCTAGGGGATTCTCTGCTGTGTTATCAGCCACTGTGGAAAATGGGAAAGAGTCACACAATCTCATAATACGAGGGGACATTGAGTGTACAGAATGCACGGTAGAACCCACTGACACTGGCACTGAAAGCTATAATTTGATCCTGCCCACTAATTGTGATCTTGGCATTTTTTTAAAGCCTGTCCTGTGTGGATTGCACTCTTCCTCCATATGGATCAATCCCAAGCGATTCTTACATTTGTTGGTTCACAGAAGGTCCATGTGACTCAGCCGCCATTTTAATGTTAGGCTTCCAGAGAGTGCCAAAATGGTTCCCCCTCCCAAACTTTCTTCACTAAAGCATTAAAAGAAAAAAATGTTTTCAAAGCTGATGATCCCTCCCCTTTATTTTGTTTGCACGCAACACAGAAATCCTTTTTTCTTTTCTTTTCTTGCACTGGGGACACTGCCATTTGCCTCCTCTCTGATCCCCCTTTCAAGTCAATACCAGCAGGAAACTAAACCTCATGCAGCTCCTTTTAAACTTTTTCCCTGTCACTTTAATTTTTTTTTAATTCAGCAATCACTAGATTCATGCGACCTGTAAAAAAAATTTAAAAAATTAAATGAGGGGGAAATGGGGCTTGTACACCAATGAAAGCGGGTAGGTGGCAGAAGGTACAGAGTGGGTGGAACAACCTCACTGTGGACGGGGAGTAATCTTTGAGGGGTGGCAAAAAGGTGTGGTGGGAAATCTGAGGGAAACTATATGCTTTTGAATTACCTTCAGCTTGGAAGCAGAACAAGGGGGAAACCAGCACAAAAGCACTCTCAGAAAATTCATGGAAACAGAAACCAGAAAGCAAACTGAGCACTGAAGGGAGGTAAATCAATGCAGAACCTGATGGACAAAGAAAACCTGATGGACATGCATGACGAAAGCAAGGGAAAACAGCCATGCATAATAGGCCCATGGCAAAATGAGCCTAAAATTATTAGGACATTAACATAAGAACGTAAGAGAAGCCAATGTTGGATCAGGCCAATGGCCCATCCAGTCCAACACTCTGTCATACAGTGGCCAAAAATACCAGGTGCCATCAGGAGGTCCATCAATGGGGGCAGGACACTAGAAGCCCTCCCACTGTTGCCCCCCCCCCCCCCCCCCCCAAGCACCAAGAATACAGAGCATCACTTGCCCCAGACTGAGAGTTCCTATTTATACTTTGTGGCTAATAGCCACTGATGGACCTCTGCTCCATATGTTTATCTAATTCCCTCTTGAAGCCGTCCATGCTTGTAGCCACCGCCACCTCCTGTGGCAGTGAATTCCACGTGTTAATCACTCTTTCCTTCTGGTCTTCCCCAGGCTGTATCTTCTCTGTTTCAGATTTTCCTTTGAGTTTACTTTTCAATATATATGAAAACGAAAGATGCATCTTTCCATCCCTTTTTGTTATATCTAGTCTCCTCCCCAAAGGGAGCTTCTTAAAAATAAAGTCCAAGGGTCAGATGTCTGTTGTTCCCGAGTGGTTTTCAGAAAGCAAGCCCTCGCTATTATAAAATTTTGCTTCCAGCTAAATCTGTTGGCGTCCAATGGGTATTAAAAAAAACCCTCAGACAATATGTTCCCACATATGCAAGAAAATGAAGACAAAGAAAGGTCTTTGGCTACTTCACCAACTCAAGCAGCAAAAACAAATTGTAAGTGTTCAAGCCGTATGTCAAGCAATGAAAAGAAAGGGGTCATGAGTGCAACTTGTCTGCGTCACTCTGAGTTTCACTAGACAGAAGGCATTAAGAATATTTATGGGCTTTAGGAGCCGAGTCGTCCATAATGCAATTGCAGCTCATTTAATTGATAAAACGGGAATGAAAAATGCTAGCCTAGACATGCCTGTTTAAGCCATATTCTGATTTACTCCATTTGTATCAATACAGGAAGTCAAGAAGGCAAATTGGATTTATAGAGAAATGAAAGATAAACCAATTATCTTGGGAGAAATCCCAGCTGCATAGCTTATAGCTAAACTTCTGCCTTGTCGTTCGCATGTCAGCTATTCAGTGGGTTGGATCGAACCAGCTTTTCAAATTCTCCTTTTACTACATCCCTTGTCCCACTTGGCTTTGGTCCATGCAGGTCCCATAATCTTTTGGGGTTGATCCTCCTATTTCTCCACTGGAAAAGGTGGTGGAAATCAATCCAGTGTGTACCATCTCACATTTCTTTGTGTTGTTTCCACAGTGCAAATGGCTTGTGTCTAAAACTTTGCAGCCAAAATCATTCACTTTGGGCCATTGCTCAGATGATCTGACACAGCTCCTCAGATCCATTCACTGATTTTCCATCCCCTTCCAAATCCAGCACTAGCTCATTCTGCTTATATTCAAAACCGTTCAGGTCCTTGTGTCCCTTGCATCTAATTGCGTCTCTCGTTTGACCCCCTTCTTCTCCAACTCAAATAAGCTCAGCCAAACAACATTCTACTCCTCCCTTACTCATTTACTTAGGGTCATTTTACACCTCCCCTCTAAAGTAGTTTGACTGCTGTCTTTTCCTGTGCTGAATTCACAGTGGTGTGAAATTTCATTCCAGGGGGTCTAAGTGCCCTAATCAACAGCAATTGTTTAAAGCAGAATCAAGCTGGTTGAATACTAGCTTGACCACAGGAGGGCAATTAGTAGATGTGGACATTTCAGTAGCAGCACGGTTTCACACCGCACAGAAGTGTGGGCAGGTTTTTTTGGAACTAGAATGATTCCAGCGGGAAAGTCAGATGTAAAAACAGCCTTAGATATTTATTTCCTGTCTGTCCCCCCAAAGGGACCCACAGTGGCTTACAGCAATAGGGGGAAATACAATTTAAATAAAACCAAAAGAAAATAAATTATTATAGCTTGCGCTAGTCCTCCTGGATCCAATCGGTCACATACTAAGAGCCAAGAGCTCTTTATTTCTTGCCCTTCACTCATACTTCTGGCCAAGTCCAAGCTTTATACCAGGGATGCCAGCCTCCAGGTGGAACCTGAGGATTCCCCAGAATTACAGCTCATCTCCAGACTACAAAGATCAGTTCCCCTGGAGATTACAGGTGCTTTAGAGGGTAGACTCTGTGACACTGTACCCCATTCAGGTCCCTGTCCTCTCCAGGCTCCACCCCCAAATCTCCAGGAGTTTCCCAACCTGGATCTGGCATGCCGAGCCACCCACCCACCGCTGCTGGTGGCCAGGAAGGATCTGCCAACCCTACTGTATACCTGAAACCAGGGGTCATTTCGTAGAAAAAGAGGTGCAAGAGCTCATTAGTATAACTCATTAGCATAACTCATTAGCATATGCCATGCCCCCTAACATACCTGAAGTGTGTCAGAAGGCAACACCCACCCCTCCATAGGTGAGTGAAACTGAACTGCTCTTCCTCCATTCCCTTCCCCATCCAATACTTTGTGCAATAAAAATAAGTGTAAAGAACACACCTCATTCTCTTCCTGCTCCCTTGAAACCACCAGGTTTCAAGTAGACTTGAGATACCCAGGACATGTGCACCACCCATCCCTTCCCCTTCCCCTCCCCACAACAAGACACCCTGTGAGGTAGGTGGGGCTGAGAGAGGTCTTTTGAGAACCGCTCATGAGAAAACAGCTCTGAGAGAACTTGTGACTGGCCCAAGGTCACACCAGCAGCTGCATGTGGAGGAGTGGGGAATCAAACCCGGTTCTCCCAGATTAGAGTCCAACTCCTGACCACTACACCAAACTGATAAGGTGGACGCTGCTGAAGGGTTGGTGAAATTTCTCCAGTACTTATGTGCCATGTGCCCAGATAAAAAATGGTATACTTAGAAAATTTATATCCCACCTTGAGCAAGTCTCTGGAAAAGCAGCACACAGTCATAAAAGGAACAATGGTAAAATTATCAATATTAAAACAAAACATTAAAAACAATAAAGACCCTAGCAGGGCTTTCCCCGGGGCGCTGCGCCTCTGTACTGCTTGGGGAAGCCGAGGAGGGGGCGGGGCTTGGTCATGTGCCCGCCCCCTGGGCTCCTCACTCCCGGAGCTGTGCTCCTGTGTGCTCCCGCTCCAACGGACCCCTGCCTGAAACAGAAAAGGAAAACAAAATGACACCTCAGATATTACTGCTGGCAGCAATTTTCTTCCTAATTCTCTGTCCCTTAGGTAACTCTCTTTGCTAGGGTTCCCAATACTGCCTCAACAAAAGCCAGGGGGTTTGGAGAGTGGTGCTTAGGAGGGCAGATTTGGAGAGGATATGATGTCACTTCTGAGTGATGTTCTAGGCCATTTTTTTCTCCTGCTCCTCAGTTACTCAGCCACAGAATATTGGGGCTGGGGACAGGTAATTCCCTACCCCAGGTGAGTAAATGAGAGGCCTACTCTTTGCTTTCCTACATGTGTGGAGCTCCTCCCACCCTGAATATGGTTCCCGCCCCCTCCCTCTCCTCAAAACTACCTTCTCTCAAAGTGGCCTTTGGTCTGTCTTCAGTCCTAGTTTCCAACTGTAGCCAAAAAAGGAAGCACATATAATAGCATTTTATAGTCTCCTTTCTATTGTAAGATTTTTTAAAAAATATTTGGGTCTTTAGGGGCAGTTTTAATGAGAAAATGTTTCATAAACATTATAAATTACATAACAATTTTTTTGCATAGTGCTTTTCTCCAGAGCATGAATGATTACATCCCAGCCTTACATAGTTGTCAGAGGTGGTACCTTATAGGGGACAGCATTTCAACAGCAAAGAGAAGGGATACTTCTGTCATATCTGCACACAAGTCTCTGAATTGGGGCTCTTGTTTTTCATTCCACTGGCCCTCAGTTTACTTTCCAGGATGTTGTCAGAGACCATTCTCCTCACACACACACACAGTGAGTATTCTAACGTACCTTGAAATTCTGCTTTGCTGTATTATTAAACAACACAGCATTTGCAAAGGGCAGGCAATTATTAGAGGTATGAACTCTGAAAACCCATTAGTCACACCTGCCAAAGATTTATTTTGCAAAAATAGGATTTCTGAAAACACAAGGCCTTTTAAACTCTTAAGGGGGAGGAAAAGAATGGTGCCAGCAGGCATCCTGGGTTAGGAACTAATAGAGTAGCAGAAAGGCTTTAAGTTAATATGAACATGCTCTAGCAGTCCACTTAGTTGCATCTTTATTCGTCCTTTTAGCGTTTTGCCATTGTTACATAAAAGTAGCAGAACACAACAAATACAGCAAAAGCGAAGGAGTGCAATCAGATAAACCAGGCCCAAAATGTAGATGACCTTCTCTCTTTTTTTTTAACTTAGGAGGCACACAGTTATGTTTCCTATTCTATACAAATAGTCATGCCATCACTTTTCGGTCACATAATTATTGGTCTGGGGGAACTGTGGAGTCCTGAAGGGCTAATTAGATGTTATATCCATCCCGTTTCTGTCTATAGGAGCCAGCTGAATTTTTTCAACAAAAATGCACTTGTGGGCAAGGTTTGCTCAATCCCACCCCACTCTGTCTCACTCTACTCCACTGGTTCCCAAGTGGGCAAAGTGGGTTCCCAAAGAGTAGAACAGAGGTTCCCAAAGTGGGACAATCCAGGTGGGTGGCAGGAGCCTTGGGTGCAATTGGGGGGGGGGGGGGGCGCGTTGAATAAAAATAAGGGGGGGAGGGTGGAAACATAAAGAAACAAGAGTCCAGAACTTATCTAGAGCAGATTTCCCTGCCTTCTGGTTTTCCCTGGGATCAGGGAGGGAGGGGAAGGTGAAGATGCCAATCACAGCCATGCAATTGCAAATGCATGTGAACCCTTGTAAGGCTGGTGTTGTGTGGTGGGCTCTTGTCTGGTGGCTGCTGCTGGCCTCTGGCTTCAAGCCTTCAGCTGCTGCTGCTGCTCTGTGCCTCCCTGGCTGCATGGATCATGATGGACTCTACCTGCGTCTTTTTGTCCACTTCTTGGAGGCAGATTTCCAGGGGGGCACTGAGTAATTTTTTTTCTTGAAAAGGGGGCGGTAGGCAAAACAAGTTTGGGAACCTCTGCTCTACTCTTACTTGAAGAATTCTTCTCCCCACCTAGGCCCACTTCTGGTGTCACCGGGAGAAACACACTAATTTCAGCTATGACAGATGCAAACAGTGGCACCTCCAGAGAACTGGGCAATGCCCAGTAAAGTTCTTACTAGGTTCTGACCCTCATGGCAGCTCCTTCAGACTACATCACACAAGTAGATTAAGGATTTTTCAAGAGCAGTTTTCAAGGCAATAAAAGTGGGAGAAGCAGAGCTTGCACAGATTCAACTGCTTTTTTGTGTCTACTTTCTTCTGGTGTCCATCTTGAATCAGCTCAAGGAAGGGTCCCCTCTAAAAGTTACTATTTTCTGGAAAACAAGCTAACACGCAAAGTGTAGTGGAAGTGCCTTGATTTTTTTGCAACCTCTGATCAATCAGCCAATGCTTGTTGGTGAGGGAGTAGCACTACTTTTCATAAAGGTTAATTCAGTAGAGTTTAAGAAAATTCGAATCCAGTAGTGTATATGTTCAGTGCCATCAAGTCGCCGCAACTTATAGTGGCTTTATAAATTAATGATCTCTGAAACGTCCTATCATAACAGCCTTCTTCAGGTCTTGCAAACAGAGGGCCGTGCCTTCATCAATTGAGTCAACCATCTCCTGTTGGATCTTCCTCTGTTCCTCCTGCCTTCAACTTTTCCTAGTATTATTGCCTTCTCCAGTGACTCTTGCCTTCTCATAATGTGAGAAGTACATAAAAGTACAATAGCCTCAGTTTAGTCATTTTAATTTCTAGGGAGATTTCAAGCTTGATTTAGTCAGTAGCACAGAGATCAACAAAAATGTTAAGCTCTCATGACTCAAAGTTCACTTCATCAGATATATCAAGTAAGCTCTGACTCATAAAAACTGAGATTTTGGAAAATTTTGTTGGACTTTCAGGTACTACTGGATTAAAATTTGGTTCTATTGCTACTCACTAACATGGCCGCTGACCTGAAACCTTGTTATAATCTAAAATGTGTTGAGCAGTTCTCGCACCCAGTATAAGTAAATATCCTGGGGGGAGGGGGGATACAGGCTGGCTTGAAAATTTAAAAAAAAGAAAACTGTTGTGAAAAAAAGAAAGTGTGGGGAGTAACTAATATAAATGCAGTGAAACAAATATTGGATATATTAAATAGAATGACTGGTGCAAATGTACAAATGGTGCAATACTACAAGTAAACTCCTATAACTTGAAATTTACACTTTTTCTCATGGGTGAACTATTCCATTAATCCAATTGAAAATGTGTCCATTGTGAGTAGAGTACACAAAGTCCAATGTCAGATTTCAGTGCAGAACTGGTTTCCTTAACACCAACAAAAAAGAGCTGCAGTATATTTGTTGTATGAATGCATTGCCTTCTTGCACCTTCAAGCATCATTCCTCTAATTCTTGCATAGCTTCCATTTTATAGCTCCAGCAAAATAGGGGGAGCATGAAAAAAAAATCTTCCCAAGTCCTAGAGATCCACTTGTCATTTTTTAAGGATACACATATCTCAACCACCAAACCTTCTTCATTAGGAAAATGGATAGAACCTTCAAAACAGCCTCCATCCCTACCCAGTCCTGAATTTCCATCTATTACAATTTCACTCACTCTAAACCATCAATTACCACACCATCTCACATTCTGCTAAATCGTCATATTTCAATGGAACCGAAGCACAATTTTCTTTGGATTGGTGCCAACCAGATTATGGGCAGGATTCATACATTTCTTGTATGTTTATCCGGTATCTTAGGCAAGGAAGATTTCATTCTCACCCTAAATCAATCATAGAAACATTTCATCCCTGAGAACCAAAATAGGTAAGTCAGAAACAGTTGGGGATGAAAAAAGGTGATCCTCTTTCAAAAAGATTAATCCACTTTAACAGGATTGTTATTACATAATTGTGTACCTTTGGATGTTGTTACATAATTGTGGTACCTTTGGAAACAGCTATAAACTATCCTGTGACATTTTGTTCTCATATGTAAATAGATGATATCATAGGCAAGTGTAAAGGCAAAAGTAAATACTGGCTTGTCAGGTTACTCAGGGCTGGTTAGTATAGTTAGGCCTTAGGCGCTGGCTTCCCATTTCTCCTCAGATCCAAACTGTGTTCTTTAATATTCAACACCAACAATAGAAAAATGCAGAACTGCATAAAGAAGAATTGTCTTTGTTCTTACTCTGTATTATTCAAACGTAAAATCTTCTGAGGCCTATTCTGACAGTGTTCTGATGGGGGCGGAGTCTCCTCTCCCTAGGACTTTGTGGACTTTGTCTTGAGTCTGGCTGTTGTCAGTTTGGTGTAGTGGTTAGGAGCATGGCCTCTAATCTGGGAGGGCCGGGTTTGATTCCCCACTTCTCCACATGCAGCTGCTGGTGTAACCTTGGGTCAGTTACAAGTCCTTTCAGAGCTGTTCTCTCAAGGGAAGTTCTAGAAAGAGCTCTTTCAGCCCCACCTACCTCACAGGGTATCTGTTGTTGGAGGGGAAGGGAAAGGGATTGTAAGCCGCTCTGAGACTCCTCCAGGTAGTGAAGTATATCAATCTCTTGAATCAATTGGTATAAATCCAATCTCTTCTTTTCTTCTTCTTCTTCTTGTCAGGCCACTGGGGCCTAGCTCTCTCCACAACTATTCAGCCCTCCCTGGTCTACAGTTCTCTTAGCTCTCAGGCATCTTCTACCTCCTGAATGAATTCTCTACTACAGCTATCTAGATTTTCAGGGAACAACTGGGGGTGGGAAAGAGTTAAGCAACCTTCCCACCTGAGAATCCCTCCCTGCTCATACCTTAACTCTATAGGATGACCATAAGAGCTGAAAAAGTCTCTTTGTTTCATAGTGGGTGGTTTGGATCTTAGATGTGAAATCATTATATTTCCTTACTTTAAAAACACCCAGTTTCTGACAAATTTAGATGCATGGATGTGATTTCGTTAGACTAGATGTGCATTTGATCTGTGTATTAACTGCTTTGAAAAGTGAAAGAGACATCCTTGAATTATTTAATGCAAATGTTACTTCTGTTTCCTGAGCTTCTCTTCCTTCACTCCTCCTTTATTATTAGAGTACATAAAAACTGCAGGCCTCTGACTCTGCTCTCTTGCTGTTCCTGGGGGGCCCCTGTACCCCGTAAGCAATATTTTGAGGATTGTTTTTTTGCTGCAGTAGGAGGAAGGAAACAAGTCCTGAATCAGCAGAGATGCACTGCGGAATCTCCGTCAGGCTCTTTGTTTAACCTGATCCCTTTCCCAACTGAAATTCTAGTCTTGGTTGGTTTCCCTTTTTGAGAGATTATCCAGAATGAGAACAAGAAACTTAAATAAGTTTGCAACAGATAATTATTTTGTATTTATTCTAGTTAGGAAGAGGGAATAATGTATTTTGGAGGCCTGGAGAACAGGGCGATAATCACTTACTTGAAGGGAATTAATTGCTTTTCTCTGGAAAATAATCATTCTCATAGTAACAATCCAACATGTTGCTGCCAAAATGATTGTTTCATCATGTTGTGAAATAAACAGCAGGAGAAGATGAAATGTGTTGTTAACAAGGAGTTTGTCTCTCATCAAAAGACTTTTAAATATCCAGAAAAAACATAAACTTAGGTCGCCATCTTACGTCTTCCATCTCTTTATACAGCAGCACATAGAAGGCCATCCATTCTGATTGGCCATTCCACAACTGTGGAACTCCCTTTCCTTCGGAACTCATCTGAGCCAGCTTTCAAAAGTACTATAAGGTTATTGGATTTTAGTAGTAGTAGACATTAGGGCTGATTCCCACACCATCTGCATCACATCCTTCCTTGGCACAGCACACTATCATAGAATTCACATGACTAGTTCTGTTGAATAGCATTATAGCTGTGATGTGAACACTCTATCTATGGCAGGCCATTCCACAAAAGTAGCTATTGACAAATATGCATGTGTCCTGTGGCCTAAGGCCTACGGTAATAAGAATGAATGGAAACATGCATATGTGAATTCCCTCCAAACTGGTAATTCTGATAGAAGCAGTAGGAATGATCTTACATATATCTACAAACTCTTATGAAGAATTACGCTTTGGAATTAATAAACATTCTTCTTATAGCAGCCAAAGTGGTAATTGCGCAAAATTGGAAAAAGAACAAACCCCCGTCAATCCCTCAATGGTTAAATAAGGTCTGGGATCTGTTTTTGCTAGACAAATTATCTATCTTTAATACTAGTAAACTGAATGAGAGGGACCTGCTGAATCCCTTAGATAAGTGGTTTCCGATTCTACAGAGTGTTAACTTGGATCAATATGATTGGGAAAATGTCATGGATGCCAAGTTTAAAACCTTTGTTTATGGGTGAGTTTTAAATGTTACCTGCTACGAACTAGTTTGTATTTGTAGATGTTTTCCGCTTCTCCTATACTCTTAGCAATCTTCCATCTATGCAATGTTCTCTGGAACCAAAAGTCACACTGTTAAGTGCTTGTTTGCAACTTCTTTGAGTTTTTTTTTGTTTGATTGTTGACGTATACAATATAAAATAAAATTGTTTGGGGAAAAAAATGAAGAATTACGCTGGTGTCCATCAGACCCTATCATAACAGGCTGATTGAACATCTTCCCAAGTATTTATAAGCCATTGCCGATAATCACCAACTTGTCACGAATCACAGAAAATGCAGTGATTCCTGCAGTTCACCAGCTGCAGGGGGATGTGGCTAAGTGGTAGAGCATCTGCTTGGAGTGCAGAAGATCCCAAGTTTCAATCCTGCCATGTCCAATGGAGTCTTAAAAGGCCTAGCACAGAATTTGAGCATCTAATTAGACAATGAAAAGTAGGTGATAGAGGGCTTATTTCATTGATTTATCAACAACACTGGCACCATGATTGTGCAATGGATGTCACTGAGCATCAGGGGCCAAAAATTTGGTCATCTACAGTCTCTCTAACAAGGGCTATTAATATAAGAATCCAATTCCGAAAAATTGTTCATAGATGGCATTTGAACCCTCTGTGTATACACCACATTTCACCCTAATATAGCCCCAATTGTTGGAAGGGATGTGGGCAGCCTGGCTCTTACATTCACTGCTAATGGATGTGCCCTGTTATGGTGCAATATTCTATTCTTAAACTGATATGTGATATTACTGGGCATAGTATCCCTATGAAGCCAGAACTTGTCTTGCTTAATTTATGGGAGAGGATAGATGTTCCTGCTATCAGGAAAGATCTTCTAATCTCTTATATGCTGATGGCAGCCAAGACTTTAGTGGCTAGGCATTGGAAAAATAGTATACAACCCTTATCGAATAAGTGGTTTAATAACTTATGGGAATACCTGGCCATGAACAAAATATCAGATGTTATTTCCTTGGCAGAGAATCCAGAGTTTCATTCAAATTATTTATATCATTGGTTTCCTGTTCTTGAATACACGGAAAGACATAGTAAGCTTGAATCAGGCACTTCCTGTTTATTTGAAGGTCATAGCTCTGTAATGAATACCTGTTTGGTTTTATTGCTCTTTTTCATATGTGTTTGTAATTATGTTGTTCTTGATATGGTTTCCTAATAGTATGTGCTACTGTAAATTGTTGTTATATTATATAAATTAAAGATTACTTTTAAAAAATGAATAAAATATTTTTTTTTTTTAAAGGAAGTAGATGTTGTGAAAAACTTCTGCCTGAGACCCTGGAGAGCTGCTGCCAGCCTGAATAGACAATACTGACCTTGATGGACCAGTGGTCTGATTCTATATGAGACAACTTCATGTGTGTTGTGTTCAACTCAACCCCCAACCTCTGCAAAAGAACAAAAGGACACTGCCTATGACAGCCCTCCCCTCCCCCATACACATTACACATTGGAGATCAATATCTACCCTACCCATTTCAAGGGGCTTGGAGTGTTTAGTAAAGAAAAATAATAAAGCAAAGTATCTAGATTCTGCATATTAGCTGTGTTTACATGGTGGTGTGACCACCAAGGCTCACCTCACCTCGGTGCTCCTCATACACAGAATAACATAATTCCTGTGTATATCTTGAGTTACTTTTTCCCTGTTCTTTGAATGGATGCCACCTAGTTTTGTGCTGCCCTACAGTTTCACGGCTTAGGTGCCGAAGGCTTTTAACGCTGTCTTAGTGCTTTTCAGATAAGGTTCAAACACACCCACCACAATACTCTTCCAGAAACATGCACCCAAAGTATCCACATTAGATTAGAAAGAGACACTTCAATGAAGAAAAGAGGTTCTGAATCACGTGAGCTGCAGTTTTCCTCTTCTTTTTCCCACTGAGCCAAAACAGTAATTATGACTATCCAGATGCTACCGTTTCAGAGAAGCGCTTATGCAGAAAAGATGAAATGTGTCTAATTGTCCCAAGATGATTAGATTAGAGGTGGGCTACACATCTGCCCCGTTAAGTTTAAGACCTGGGTCCACAGTCCATTTTCAAGCATGCCAGTCAATGTGTTTTTAAGTTTCGCCTTAAATAACCACATTAGCATTATCAGTTTACACTAGTTTTAATGAGCATTTGGCATCGTATCCAGAGAGCCTATATTTCCCAATATTCCCACTTCCTTCTGCATCACTAGCTTCCATGTCTTCTAAGCCAATACATACAGATTCATCATCCTTAACAGCTCCCCCACCTTAAGGTGCAACTAGAACAGTCTAAGAGGGTCAAAATTAAATTGCCCTTTTCTAATGAGATGAGGACTCCCATTTGGACTATAACTGGTATTGTGTTGGGGGGGATCAATACAAATTTATGGGCACTTCATCATCGTAAAAGCCAGCAGCGAGAGAAACACAGCACTATGTGGAGCAAATACTCAAGGTCTTCCTCAGAGCCTTATAAAATCAACTGAGCACAAACCGATATAATTAAGACATTCAGTAGAGTTTTAGATGCTTGATAACACAGCAAGATGTTTAGTGTCCTCTTTTTTTTTTTGGAAAGTTTTGCCATCCAAATTTGCGTCATTCTGCATAAATTGTGTTTTTACTAACTGCTAAGCAGAGAGAATTTTTTGTCTGTTTCTTCTTCAAATGTCAAGACTTGTTTCACTGGCTTATTGTTTCCCAGGTACACATTCTTTACAAAGTTAGCTTGATAATGCCATATAATACTTGCGCCAGGTAATTTGTCACAAATGCCTTCCAACATTTAACCCTTCCCTCTTGTAATTAAAATAAATGCCAGCAGCAATCTGTGTACACCTAATCACATTTTCTAGACTATTGAAGGATTTTGAAATTCAACTGATACTGTTGCCAATTAAAGATGCAGTCTTTGTTTCCAAGGGCCTGTAACTTTAGGGAAAAAATTGTAACTGATGGCACAATGTGCATCACAGAAATTCCATGCCAAGTATGCTACACCTGTTGAACTACTATCCGTCATGAGACTCTGAAAGGTAAGAAAGGAATGGGATCGCAAGCAGCCATATGTTGCTCAGAAGATAGCTAACAAGAGAGTCTTGGAGTAGCAAGCAACTCTATGTTGGCTACACCATCAGCTGTCCCCCTTGACTGTGCTTCTTGATCAAAGAGTAAATCATTGTCTGTCACTGCTGAAGATAATAGTTTCAGCATATGTGCTGAATTCAGACTTTCTTCTAATGAAATATGTCAAGCTTTTACAGACATATTGCTGTTTTCTTACATATAGTTGTCTGGATTTTTTTTGTGCAAGTCTGTTTTCGGGATGACTAAAGTCATACTGCAATTATTCCCAATATAATTTTTTTTTGGCCACTGAACTAAGTGAGGTAATGGTCCCCAGCGACAGATGATGTCAGAACCAAGCTGCCTTCTGTATTATATGTTAGGATAATTAATGGGTCCCAGTTTACTGAAGCTCACTGATATACGACAATACATTTTTTGAAAGAAGGTATATTTATACTTTTGACTTTTATTATTATTTCTGCACAATGCTAATTACATACAAAATCCCTGTTCCAGAATGTGCTAGGCCAGTGTGGTATAGTGGTTAAGAGTGGTGGACTCTAATCTAGGGAATGAGGTTTGATTCCCCACTCCTCCACATAAAGCCTGCCGGGTCACCTTGGCCCAGTCTCTGTTCTCTCAGAACTCTCTCAGCCTCCCTAGCTCACAAGGGGTCTGTTGTGGGGAGAGGAAGAGAACGCGATTGGAAATTTCTTTGAGACTCTTTAGGGTAAAGAAAAGCAGGGTATAAAAACCTTCTGTGCTCAGTTATGAACTTTGAAAAGCAACTTTCATGCAAGTAATACGTCTGCCTGACCACAGGAGTAGTATCAGGAATTTCTGTGTGGGGTCACTAACTTTTATCTGAAAGGACTGCTGTGCCTTTGACAGATGCGTATATCAAATATCAAAGGAAGCATAAGCTATTGTGACAAGATTATGAAATACTTTTTACTCAGGGGTCATTTGGCGCCAGAGCGCACTGAAGCACCTCTCTGGGAGCTAAGGAGCTGGCACAAATGGCAGTGATGGCAAGCCCTGCCCCCGTGCTTCCTTCTCCTGGCTTCCTCTGTCCGCCTGCTGTGGCGCAACTGTTGAGAGAAGGCTGGGGGGGGGGAAGGCTGGGGGGGGGGGGGAAGGCTGGGGGGGGGGAAGCAAAAGGGGAGGAGGCATCTTCAAATGCCTCCCCTTCCCTTGCCCCGCAGGCTGGCTGGGGAAGAGGAGGAGAGGCTTTTGAAGATGCCTCCCCCCCTTTTTGCTTCCCTTTCTGACACACTTCCTGTAATGTCAGGGGGTGTGGCATTGTCGGTGTGGGTGGTTTTTGTGCTAAACAGCACCAGCAGAGGTTGAAGACTCAGAATGTATGAGACAACACTATGTACAGTGTATGTACATTTATTTACAAGTATTTTAGTTCCCACCATCAAAGTGCTTCGCCAGTCACCCATACAGAATAGAAGAAAAAACTATTCACAACACACATTAGTTATATACATTTTGTCCAGTCACACTGACCAATCAGTATAGTGCTGAGTCACTCTCCAGTTATGGCTTATGGAACAGGTTTGAGCTAGTTCTTGCCTGCTCCACCTTGTGCAGTCACCTGACTCACTGTGAAACTGTCTTCGGTGATCTAACTGACAGTTAGCCATGTGCTCACTGTTTATGTGTCTATGTACCAACATATATATACCAGCATATGCTAATGAGTTATGCTAATAGCAGGTATGCTAATGAGCTCCTGCACCTCTTTTTTTATGAAATGACCCCTGCTTTTACTGTACATAATTCACCATATTATACCAAAGCACCATAGTTGTGTGGAAACAAACATACAATAATAATCTTGTATAAAGTCTCTTGATATGCAGAACCATCTCTGAAAATAAACTGTTTCTCAGACTCCTGCCTTGTTGCTAGTTTGATAGTGGAGTACTTGCATGCTTGTGTGTGCAAAATAAACTGTTTCCCAGACTCCTGTCTTGTTGCTTGTTTGATAGTAGAGTACTTGCGTATTTGCGTGCATGACCAGCAATCAACTATTTGCCAGTTTCACAATATTTTCCTAGCCATTCTTGAGCATTTTGCCATTTGGAAATTGGTGTGGAGGCTTTTGAAGCTTTTTTGAAGTCTTGGAGTCAGCATTCTACTGCTAAATTAATTGTTCTGTGTGCCTGAGGAAGCACGCAGGTACTCCACTATCAAACAAGCAACAAGACAAGAGTCTGAAAAACAATTTATTTTCAGAGTTAAAGTATTCTTATTTCATAATCTTATCACAATAGGTTATGCTTCCATGGATATTTGTCTTATATTGTGATCCTCTCAGTCCTATTACTGTATTTGACAGATGTGAGGCAAGTGGAAGCTCAGGTGAATGTATTTATATGTAGGTACGTATATATCTACAGTTTTAAAAACTGCTTCAATTATATTATCGTAAGGGTTTTCAGCCAAAAATTGGCTTAAAAGTTAGGTCAGGTGAAGGAAAAACATCTCCTGCTGAATTTCTGCTGTTTATACAGCTGTTAAAAATTAGATAGTATACTTCTACAGAACGCCTTCTCTATGTTAGTTGTAGAAATGTGCAGACTTGTGGTAAGTGTAAGTAAAGTTCAGATTGGGGCATATACCAAGTTCATTCAAGCTGAAGTATATCAACTGTCATAAAATAAGAGTTCCACTGAGATGGTAGTTCCGCATGCTATTGGTTTGGCATGAAGATATGCAACCAAGATATGAAATACTCAAGGAAAGAAATCTATTTTTTCCTCCACTGATCATTGTAATGGATAACAGGGGAAACTTATGGAGACTACAGGTGCCCAAGTCTAATGTATGAGCCAGCACAGTGTAGTAGTTAAAGTACCACTGCCATAAAGCTTGCAGGCTGACCATGGGCCAATAATTCTCTTTCAGCCTTACCAATCTCACAGGGTTGTTAGGAAGATAAAATGGAAGAGAGAATATTGTATACCATTGTGGGTCCTGACTGAAGAAAGAAGAAATGCATGTGTAAAGTACAATCAAGTTACAGTTGACTTATGGGGACCCCATAGGGTTTTCAAGGCAAGAGACATTCAGAAGTAGTTTGGCTGCCTCTGCATGGCAACCCTGGAATTCCTTGGTGGTCTCCCATCCAAACACTAACCAGAGTTGACCTCACTTAGCTTCAGAGATCTGAATATATCGATAGATATTAGTTTCTTTCTGCGCTCTGTGTTAATAAATAGAAAATCTTTTAGCGTATGATACAAGATCATTTCAAAAGATTTTTGCCATGAGAAGAAAACTGACTGAAAAGTATGAGGTTGCTAGCCACCACACTGGTATGTTTGTGAGTGTTCTGCCATATTAATCATGACCCAAGTGTTTAGAGTCAATTTACATTCTGACTGCTGCTAGGCCATAAGGACCGGCAGAAGTGTTTTTGAAAGGCTGAGCCAGCATCACACCAAAGCAGTAGCAATAGCCTTACATCTATACAACAGGATATATTCTATGAAATACTTCCTCTGGTGATTCCTTTTTGGGAGTTACCACTTTGGACTGAAGCAGCCTCAGGAACATCTCTAAGATAAGTATGTGTGGGTTTATATATAGGTCAATCCCCCATACGTGGTCTAAATTACTGGAAATGGTGATGTGTTCATTCGAGATGCAGCCAGCTAATAAACCTGGGGATTTCTATGTGAGAAAGAATATACAGCTATTTATACAACCATCGTGCCATTACCCCTTAGTTAATCTAACTGCTTTATTCATCATAATGAATTTTTTTTTTGCTTTTTTAATGCTAAACAGTGGAGAAAGCAATTCTAAGCAGGTCTATTCAGGTCTATTCAGTGGGGCTTACTCCTAGAAACGTGCCCTTAGGATCGCACCGAAAGAGTTCTGTGACAAAGACCAATAAGCTTATTGTTGATAGTGGCTTTATGGGCCATGATTTGATGAAGTGGTTTCTGGCCCCAAAATACTCATGCCAGATAAATGTGTCACTCTTCATGATGGTCAAAGGGACTCTTTTGGCTGAAACAGAACTGCTATGGCTTGCCTTCTGGAATTTCCCTTCTAAGCTAGTAACAACCTAGCAGACTTTACAAAACATAAAAGAATTGCAGGCTGTGAGGCCAAAGTTGTTCAGGCCAGAAAAGAGGCTATATACACAGATGATCTCAGTCATGATAAGTGTGTGTGTGTGTATGTGTGTGTGTGTGTGAAGTGCCATCAAGTTGCGTCTGGTTTACAGTGACCCTGTAGAGTTTTCAGGGCTGCAGTCACGCACACTAAATAATCCACTTTCAATGCACTTTCCAACTAGATTTTGCCAGTTCACACAGTAAAAATCCAGTTGGAAAGTGTACTGAAAATGGATTATTTAGTGTGTGTGACCACAGCCTAGGTCAGGAAACTGAGGTGGTTTGTCATTTCCTTCCTCTGCATAGCAACCCTGGACTTCCTTTATGGGTCTTCCATCTAGGTAGCATCCAGGGCTGACCCCCAGGCCGAGGACAGACTGGCAATCTGAAGCGGGGCAGGCACGCTTCGCAAATGGAGGAAAGGAGCCCGTTCAGACATGCGCATCTGCCCATCGGCTCCGTTGCGTACTTACCCGTCTCCCAGCCGCTTTCCTTCCGCTTTACCCGGACACCGGGTAAAACCGGTGTTCAGGGGCCTTCCTCCGCATGCCTCCCGCTTCCAAACAGTGTGAACTGGAAGAAGCGGGAGGCATCCGGAGGAAGTGTGAATGCACCGGCAAAAAGTTTTGCGCATATGCGCATATGCGAAAAACATCAAAGGAAAACAAAAAAAAAGTGCAGCGGCACGCGCGAGCCCCGTGCGCTGGCTATGCGGCAGTCTGAACTCTCCGTGGCAGTCTGAATGCTCCGTATCGCCGCTGATCCGCATTGCTCTGGCCAGTGTGAACGGCCAGCTCCGTGAGTTTTTTCCCCCGCTCCAGTTCCCTCCGCTTTGCCTCCGCTTCAGATTGCCAGTCTGTCTTCGGCCCCTGATTACCTTCTAAGATCTGGCAAGACTGAGCTAGCCTGGGCCATCCACGTCAGGGTTGTAATGACTACATTATATGAATACCTATAAACATCCCATGATGGATCAAATCATGCCTAACATTAAATCCTGGGGGGGGGGGAACTTTCACTGCCTTTAACACAGGCACTGTCGTCTCTTCAGCAGTAAATCCCACCTTTTACTGAAAAGAGAAATACCCTTTACAGTTTGATTTTTCTGGGCTTGTGACAGCTTTTCAATACACAGCAAGAGTCTCATTACCTTTCTCTTATATCATATATGAGAGTCACAGATTTCTGGAGAGATTCATTTATATGTTTTAAGATTGGTAGTGGGCTCGTTCCAGCAGGAAAAAAAGGGAAGTGAAGGGAGGCGCATATATTTAGAACTCAAATAATACCAAGCAGTTTGTGTTGCTGAGATATTAGGTCTCGCTAAGGATGATTACTGGTTCTAGCAACTATCACTTATTTTTAGGGGGCAGGTGGAAAATGTAAAACATATTTTCATTAAACACAAAAGGTCCTCCTCCTACAAGAGATTTTGAAAACTCTTTAATATCAACGAGGAATGTTGTGTAAAAATCAGTGGAGTAGTATTAACCTATAAACACAAACCAATTCACTTTCAACCTCTGTGAAGTATAAATGATGTCAGCTTCAAATCTGGATTTTTTGGAAACCCAAGAAGAAGTGGGAGATAATAAAACAGATTTAAAAAGTGGTGGTTTCAGAAAGAAAATTAATAAGATTGAACAGATATGGGAGGAAGGAGGAAAAAAACTGATTTCAAAAATGTATAAAATTTTGCTGAAATGGTATAATGCAGATGAACTTGTAAAAGAACAAATAATAAAATGGGCAATTAATATGAATAAAGAAATAGCTATGTCATCTTGGGAATTTTTGTGGAAAAATGCTACGAGTATTTTTACTTGTTATAATTTAAAAGAAAATTGCTTTAAAATGTTGTATAGATGGTATATGACTCCGAAAAAAATAGCAAATATTGATCAACGGCTGTCTAATAAGTGTTGGAAATGTAAACAAAAAGAAGGTTCTTTCTATCATATGTGGTGGACTTGTGATAAAACTAAAGTCTTTTGGTGTATGATTCATGCTGAAATGGAAAATTTTTTGAAATGTACCTTTAAAAAGCTGCCTGAAATGTTATTGCTTGGTCTTAAGTTAGAGGATGTAAATGTAAATAAAAGGACACTAATATGGTATATGGTGACTACAGTGAGAATTATCTAGGCTCAGAACTGGAAATGTGAGAAAACTCCAGACATATGGGAATGGTTGAGAAAATTGCTATTTATGGCAGAAATGGACAAATGGACAAGAAAATTGAAAAGACTCAGAAATGTTTCTAGAAGAATGGAAAGACTTGAAAGAATATCTAGAACAACACTGGGATATGAAAAATAATATTTTTACATTGTCTAATTATTGATTTTAGAAGAAACAATTCTTTTTAAGGGAAATATATTGAATGTTTGAAATGATAAGAATGGAAACTAGATTACATATAACAGATATTTAGATAATACTTTTAAATGTTTAAAAAAAATTATAACCAAATATGTTACCTGTAAGAGTTAATTCTTTTAAATCTTTATAATATAATGGTATACGTGAGGCGGGAAGTCCTAAAGGTTTTGAATTGTAACTGGAATACATGGTTATATAGAAAATAGGATAGTGATGATAATATTCTGAAACTAACTATGTAAAATTTTGAACAAGTAGAAAAATAATAAAATTTGTTTAAAAAAAAAGTGGGAGGTAATGGGGGTGATGTGCGTGTGATGTGTAAATGATTAAAAGTGTAAAATAGGTGATGTGTGTGTGTGTGTAAATGATTAAAAGTAAAAAGTCAATGTAATCTGAGTATTATTCACTAACGCAGTTTGTATTGCCCATGCCCAAACCCTCCTCAGCCAAACTGGTGATGTTGATAGACAGCCCTAACCATTCACAGCATGGATGTGTCTCTTAATAAGTAAGATGTACAGAGTCATCTTAAGAACACATGCAAATGCCTCAGGGATGAACAGCTCACTACTTGTAAAAAATTAATGTATATGCAGAAATAGATTTTTAAAAAGAAGCTTGATCCTCTCGTGCATTGCTGCATAGCGATCCATTTGGAGGAGTAAAGTTTGTAATTATGCCCAAATCAAAGCCCAAAGTAGTTTTTTCATTAAAATGCTTTAAAGACTCTATTGCAAAGAAAGCTTGATTATCCCATGTGTATAAATCACTACATGAAGGCAGTAGGTTTTCTACTTCTTGTATCGATTCTGATCTTGTCATGCATACTCTAAATGGCATATAGATGCAACTTCCTACTTTATCTTTCCTCTTTGCTAATCTACTAGAAACTAACATGTGCATTTTGGGATCATAGTACCTTCACATCACGATTCATGTTTAGAGCTTTAGTCAATGCTATTGAATAATTCAGTTTAGTTTAGTAGGAGCACTGTTAGATTAAATGTGCTTTGTTCAGATAAAGGATGCTTTTGCTGCTTCATTAACACTAAGCATGATAAACCAAAGGTTGCGATCGCACGCACAATTAGCCCCAACATAGGAGTGAATGCCGGGTGGATTAAAGGAGCGCGATCAGACAACAACATCTGGGAAGCGCCCCGCAGCAGTTGGCAACCTGTTTTGCTCCGCCGCACAACAAGCGGATTTAAAAGACACCTTGGAAAGTCTGGTAGCAAACGGGTTGCTATGGGCCACAGATGGACTTTCCCGCATCTGATTGCTCCAGCGCACTCTCATAGCATCAGGATGGTTTGATCAGGCCATCCCGATTCCATGCCGTTGTTTTTTGCCCTTCTCAGTGTGCGCATCATCACACGCCATAGGGAGCCCTCAGGGCTGAGATGCAAATCATCAATTCCTTGGCTGAGGACAGACTGGCAATGTAAAGCGGGACAGCCCCGCGTTGGAAGTGGAAGAAGGGAGCGCATTCAGACATGTGCATCTGTCCATCGGCTCCGTTTCGCACTTACCCGTCTCCCACTCACTTTCCATCCGCTTTAACAGGACACCGGGAGAAACCGGTGTCCAGGGGCCGTCTTGCGCTTGCCTCCCGCTTCCAGGCAGTGTGAACCAGAAGAAGGCGGGAGGCAAGCGGAGGCGGCAGTGTGAACACGGCGTTTTGCAAGTTTGAGCACATGCGCACATGCGCAAATTGCCGAAACAGCCCTATCACGAGCTGCGGAGGCCGGCCCACGTGGGGCCACTCCGCAGCAGTCTGAACGCTCCGTATTGGCACTGTTGCACAATACACCAGCCGGTGTGAACGGCCAGCCCCGGGGAGTTTTGCCCCCGCAGCAGTTTCCTCCACATTCATCTCGCTCCAGATTGCCAGTCTGTCCTCAGCCCTTGTTTCAGCACATCAGAGATAAACAGCAAAAAAAAAAAACCCCAACTCAGCCATGGTTGCATCTGATCATGCAGTGGTGGGCTGTGCCCACAGCTTCAAAAGACTGTGTGATTGTGCAACTGCAGGTCAACTTCCACTGGAGGAAATAGCCACCCCCCCCCCTTTATCTTGTGCATGTGACCGTCCGCAACCAAATTCATCTTTTCTGAAGTAACATGAAAAACGAAATTAAATGCAAAAGCTGTGGAATCTCCCAAGACGCTGAAATGTTAGAGAATGCAAATGGATATTTGACACCTTTTACAGTACAATCCTAAACAGTTACACCCTTCTGAATCAACTGAAACCTATGGATTTAGAAAGGTGTAACCCAGTCTACGACTGCAACTGTTACTTGCCAACTGAAATCCATCCTTCCTGTTCACCTGTGCTTTTAACGACATGTAGGAGCAACATCTGAAATGTATAGCAGTCTCATCATTTCTGCTTTATACTAGCTGGTGAACTTTGTGTTGTAGATATTCTCTTAGATAATGTAGATGATTAGGTTTACACTGTTTAATTTTTGCTGATTACTGTTAAATTGGTTTGGTATTCCACCATATTTTAATTCTGCTTTTATTGGTGTTTTACAGAAAGCAAAATGAAGAGATACTCAAGGCATAAGATATCAGTGTTATTATAGCATGGCATGAACACTGATTTCATACACAGCAATCAGCCACAGTCCAAGAAAGGCATGAGATTAGTTAAGGAAAGAATCCAACTCAAGCCTATTTGGTGAGGCAGGAAAGTATTCTTATAATTTTAATGGAGGAGGAGGAGGAGCCTGGATTTATACCCTGCCCTTCACTTGGAATCTTAGAGTGGCTCTCCCTTTCCCTCCCCAAAACAGGCACCCTGTGAGGTAGGTGGGGCTGAGAGAGTTCTTTCAATAGCTGCTCTTGAGAGCTCTGAACAAACTTGTGACTAACCCAAGGTCACGCCAGTGGCTGCATGTGGAGGAGTGAGGACTCAAACCCAGTTCTCCCAGATTAGAGTCTGCACTCTTAACCACTACACCAAACTTTGGAACGTCTTCCTATTCAAAATGAAAAGAAATGAGGTTAAATATGCTTAATTCTGTGGTCGTTATCTCACATCTTTACAACAGATCTGTAAAATAGGCCAGAATTATCATGATCAAGCAAATAGGGAGGGGAGAGGATGCAGCGGTGTAGTGGCTTGGGCAGCTTAGCAAGTTCATGGTTGGTGCCAGGTTTGAATCAGGATCTTCCATGATGACAGCTCACATACTTAGCCTTTCTTTTCTTTTTCTTTTTTTCTACCATCAAGTCTCAGCTGCCTTATGGTGACCCAGTGGGGTTTTCAAGGCAAGAGATATCCAAGTGCTTTGCCATTGCCTGCCTCTGCATAGCAACCCTGGTATTCCTTGGTGGTCTCCCAAACAAATACTAACCAGGGCCAACCCTGCTTAAGCTTCTGAGGTCTGATGAGGTTGGGCTAGCCTGGGCTATCCAGGTCAGGGCACTTAGTTGTTAAACCATGTCCATCCTCTCACAATTTTTAATGTCGCTTATTAGACTACCGCTGTACTTTGCTTTTAAGTAACTATCCCAGTGGGTTCTGTGACAAACTGAGACCATTTCAACACAGGTTATTTACCCAGGCTGTGATCATATGCACAAGTAGACCCGACATAGGAACGAATGCTGGACAGATTTAAAGGGAACAATCAGACAGCAACATCTGGGAAGTGTCCCACAGCAGTTAGCAACCCGTTCTGCTCTGCCACAGAAGCAGAGTTAAAAGACACCAGGGAAAATCCAGTAGTAAACGGGTTGCAATGGGCTACAGACAGACTTTCCCCTGTCTGATCACTCCAGCATGCTCTCATGCTGTCAAGATGGTCTGATCAGGCCATCCCAACTCTATGCCATCCCCCCCCCCCCCAGTGTGTGCATCATCCCAAACTCCATAGGGAGCCCTCAGTGTGGAGATGCGAATTATCGATTCCTCATTTAAATGCATGAGAAACAAATGGCAAAAAAAACCCAACTCACTCATAGTTGCATCTAATCACACACTGATGGTGTGTGCCCGCAACTTCAAATCTCACAACTGCGGGTCACTTTCCTCCGGAGGAAATAGGCTTGCTTCCCCCCTGCTTTATCTGGTGTGAGTGAACCCCAGTGTTCTTTCCTGTTTCCCCACAGCATTGTGATGCATTTGTGCACCTCCTGGGTTTTCCTCAGCTTTTCTCCAGTCTTTTCCATATACCTGCTGAGCTGAAAGTTCTGGGAAAGATCATAGCAAAGCATGGATAGCTTTGGGTAGGAAAGTACAGATTTCCCCATTCCTGCTCATACAGCAGCCATTTCCCCTGTTCCTACACTGATCATTCCCCCCTCCCCCACCACTGTTAGAGCCAGTGTGAGAGCCAGTGTGGTGAAGTGATTAAGAGCAGTGGGCTCTAATCTGGAGAACTGGGTTTGAATCCCCACTCCTCCACATGAAGCCAGCTGGGTGACCTTGGGTCAGTCACAGTTCTCTCAGAACTGTCTCAGCCCCACCTATCTCACAAGTTGTGGAGAGAGGAAGGTGAGGCAATTGTAAGCCACTCTGAGACTCTTTTGGGTAGTGAAGAACAGGGTATAAAATCTCCTCCTCTTCTTCTGTTTCTCTTCTTCTTATTTTCTTCTTCTTCTTCTTTTTCTTCTCCTCCACTTCCTCCTCCTGTCAAACTAGGATCAGAGACTCAGGTTTGAATCCCCACTCTGTCATGGAAGTTTGTTGGGTAACTTTGGTCAAGTAACACTTTTTCCGTTTACCCTACCTCACAAGGTTGTTGTGAAGATAAAATGTAGGCGAGGAGAATGACTTAAGCCACTTTGGGCCCCCATTGGGGAGAAAGAAATATATACAAAAGGTTGGCTGAGAGGTAGCACTGCTGTCATTTATGAAAATGGACTGGAATAAGACACTTGAATATCTCAGCCTTGGATCCCTAGTCAACTATATTCAAAGTAAATTATTATTTGCCGATTCTCTTAATTTCACTCAGATTCAAGAGTTCTTAGGCATTATTTTGGAGAATATTGAAAATCAGTCCTTTTTTTAAAAAAAATGTTGTTTCTCTTTATGTTTTCTGTGGTAGGAACCTTTCCAAGTGATTACAAGGACTGTGTTAGAGTGGTTAGGATCTAATTTTAGCACTTGCCTAGGACTGAGGACTGTGGATCAGGCCTCTGCTCTCTGCATCGGGCATATGCTGGTACAAATCATACGGACACTCTCAAAAATCTGCAAAATAGGAATAATTACATTTTGCCTCATTGGATTATTGTGGGAATGAACAATTAAGTGATTTTACTACCCTTGCCTTCTAAATGTGTCCATATAAATAGCTCCACTTTCTCCTGTTTAATTCTGCTATTATTGTTGTAAAAGCTATGCTTTTTTTCTGCTTCTCATGGCTGTTTGGTCTGGCTTTTATTTTTAACCTCTCTCTCAAATATATTTTTGTACTGGCTGACAAATATTGAGGATGACCCTAAATGAGATTAAATGCTGGCTCTTCTGTTCTCGATATATCTCAGGACACTGCCAGATACCAATCATGGTGATTGAATCATTCTGAGTCAGGGGAGTTGGTTCAGATAATGCCCATGTGAGTCATGATGCCTAATTCCTTAAAAAGGGCCAGGAGACCCGCAATGTTAATTACATTAGTGCAACAAGTAGAGGAATTATACCTAATGGAATCAGACCGTCCCGGAGAACGTATTTCAAGCCTGCGTTGGATGTAGCAGAATGCTCTGTCCTTGCTTGATGGTACATTCTTTTTTTGGTCTTCTTGACACAGTCCAGTCATCACACTGTGCAACGGATCCAGCTGCAAAGAATATTAACATCAGTTTGGTTGGTGGTTTTCAAAGCTGCTGCTTTCAGAGAATCCATTCTGAATCAATCTGTCGGCTAAAATTCTGGCAAAAGATTCTGGAGCATCTCCTAGGGCACCTGGTTAATGCAGAGAACAGGCAGGTCCATTTGTTTCAGGGTTGTTCCTCCTGAACTGATTTGGAATCCACAGGTGCCGCTTAAAGCACTTCTGAGCCTCTCTTCAACCTACAGCTGTGCACGTATGAATTTTTACATGTCCATTTTTAATATGCTTGTAACAGATCTAACTAAGGTCGCCAACTTACAAGTAGTGGCTGGAGCATTCCTGGGATTACAACTGATCTTTAGACAACAGAGATCAATTCATCTGGAGAAAATGGCTGCCTTGGAAGGTGGATTCTGTGGCATTATACCCCACTGAAGTCCCTCCCCTCCCCAAACCCCACCCTCTCCCAGGCTCCACTCTCAAAATCTCCAGGAATTTCCTAGCCCAGAGCTGGCGACCCAATTTCTAAATCAGTTGGTGACCATGCAGAAACGTGGATTTACAAGTGTGTTTATTTTTATTTATTCACTTTGTTTTATTTTCTTACACACCAGCTTTCTCACTAAGGGTCATTTTACACCTCCCCTCTAAAGTAGTTTGACTGCTGTCTTTTCCTGTGCTGAATTCACAGTGGTGTGAAATTTCACTCCAGGGGGTCTAAGTGCCCTAATCAACAGCAATTGTTTAAAGCAGAATCAAGCTGGTTGAATACTAGCTTGACCACAGGAGGGCAATTAGTAGATGTGGACATTTCAGTAGCAGCACGGTTTCACACCGCACAGAAGTGTGGGCAGGTTTTTTTGGAACTAGAATGATTCCAGCGGGAAAGTCAGATGTAAAAACAGCCTAAGACTCAAATTAGAAACACAATGCAATAAAAAGTTTAAGATGTACCATAGACATAAACACACAGTCTGAGGCTGCAATTGCAAGCAGCACAGATAGTCACAAAAGAGCTCTTCGACATTTCAGCCTTCCTGTATGTTTATCATTCGTGAATGGATCATTCCATTTGAAACACTTTATTTAAATTCCATCCACCATTTTCCTCATTAAGAGTGTGTTCAGACGGGCAGCTAATCCCACCATTGGCCCGGCTGAAATTTGAGCTAGATTTTTTTGATCCAGCATTGCCCGACCAGACAGCCTGTCTGTGAAGCGCTTCACTGTGTGTGACTCCCGCAGTGGATTGTCTAAATGGCATCCACCATGAGGAACCGTGCGGTTGGCTTTTTTTAAAAAAAAATCCTGTCTGCGCATGCGCATAGGCGCCTCACCATATACTTGTTTTTCCACGCATGCGTGTACTAAAAATGGTTAAAACACCACCAGCGGTACCTTCCTCTAGGTACCGTTTCACTTAATAAAGCTGATTGGGTTTAGGGGACCATCAGAAACATAACATTGTTTGGATTGCTTGAGCAGAGCTCTGGGGACGTCACATGTTTAAGCGGTTATGTGCACATCACTAAGAGTTTTTTAAAATGGCCGTTCGAGATGGTCTGGAGACCATCCCTATGGGCTGATTGTGTACTGGTGGAACGACCTCATGGTGGAAAGTCCAGCACTGGCCTATAGGCCAGCTTTAGTCCAGACTTAAACTACTATCTTTTAAGTATGGATCCACAATGAGGATCAACGGGCTACTAACGAAAGTGGCACGATTCCCCAATGTTGAGGTCTGGACGTGCCCTTTAAATCCACCAGGCAGCTCAAAAGAGCCGAATGAATGCACCCATAGAATGCCTTTTCCCCCACACTGGTGCAGCAAAAGAGAATAATTGTTATGTTTCAATTCAATTCAGTCCTGAAGAGGTACCTGAAGACGGTAATGGGATGGATGAGGGCCAATAAACTGAAGTTCAATCCAGACAAGACTGAAGTGCTGTTGATCAATAAAGAAGCTGCTCAGAGACCACAGAGCCAGCCTGTCCTGGAGGGGGTTGCATTCCCCTGAAGGAGCAGGTTTGTAGCTTGGGGTGCTACTGGATCCTGACCTACAGTTGGAAGCTCAGGTCTCATCTGTGGCATGTAGTGCCTTTTATCAGCCATGGCTGGTTCATCAGCTATGGCTATTCCTCAAAAAAGCATGATGTGGTCACAGTGATCCATGCTCTGATCACATCCAAGTTAGATTGCTGTAATGTGTGCTATGTGAGGCTGCCTTTGAAGATGGTCCTGAAACTTTAGCTTATCCAAAATACAGGAGCAAGGGATCATATCGCCCCTATGTTGGAAGATCTGTACTAGTTACCTGCCTCTTTCTGGGCATGATTCAAATGGATTGGGTCTGGGGTACCTGAAGGACAATCTCCCCCAGCCTTTCAAGCCCTGTTCTCTGTGCCCCTGCCTCCAGAGGTGAGGTGGGTGGCAACCAGAGACAGGATATTTTCTGTGGTGGCACCTCACCTTTGGAACTCCCTCCTCTTTGAGGCTCACCTGGTGCTTCCTTTACTTTCTTTTAGATGCCAGGCTAAAACACATATTTTTACCCAGGCTTTTAATTAGATGTTTTGGTCGGCTTCTGTTGTATGGGCAGTTTTTATGCTGTTTATGTCCAACAGCGTGCATTTTGCATGGCCTGCTTTTATACTGTGGTGAATTTAAGTATAAGCTGCCATGAGCAGGGCTTTGAATAGGCACCACAGAAATATGGGAAGTTTGTCCACTATTGAGGAACCTTAATACCTTTCCAACTTGGAACCGCAGTTTCCACAGCACAGCACACAGTTTGAAATCACTGTGCTAGGTTGACCAAGGTACTATTTTCCCCTGCACAGCAGCAGGTAACATTGTCCTGTGCTATTTGGGATGACATTCTTCGAATGAGCATGCCTGACAGAAAGTTAGAAGGTTTCCTTGATCATGACTGATAGGTCTGGTAGGACACAGACTCAAGCGGTACTCTTCATTATTCATACAGACAAAAGGCAGACTGTCCTGCATTCATCAAAAACAAAAATGTCTCCTGTGCTAGCTGCAGGGCTCAAAAAGGGAGCTTAGCTCACAGAAACGTAAACGAGAAACATCTTCCAAACGAGAAAGCAGTCAGCTGTGATAGGAAAATGGTCACCTAGGCTCTGCAAAGCGGGTGTTTTGAGGAAATATGGCCCTTTGAGAGGCCTGCTCAAGTACTGCTACTCCTGCAGATGGCTCCATTTGTCTTTACCTTCTCCTCATAGAATTTCCACATTTTCATCCTTAAAAATCTACGTTGGGAATCCCTGTAAATCTAGTAAATGAAAACTTGTTTAATTACATTCCACTGTTAATTTTCAGTTCACCCATCCATTACAAAATGCAGCTGCAGAGACAAAACAGATGGTTATATTAAATAAACCTGAAGCCTTTGTTGGGTTGAGCCATAAGGAATCCTCAGTATATTCCTAAATACATTTGCAATACAATTCCGCCTGTGTTTGCTCAGTCCTTCATTCAGTGGGTCTTACTCCCAACCAAGAATGCATAGGTATTCTAGCCTTAACTTTCACCTCCTTGCTCATATCGAAGGACGATCCCACATGTGGACGCGTTCAAGATGGAAGCACCCATGAGACATAGTGCAGAAGGGCTTATGAGTATGGTTGTGAAGCTTTTACTTTCGTTTTGCAGTCAAGTCACAGCTGACTTATGGCAACCCCAAAGGGTTTTCAAAGCAAGAGGCATTCAGAGGTCGTTTGCCACTACCATCTTCTGTGTAGTAACCCTTGGAGTTCTCCCATCCCCATACTGACCAGGGCTGACCCTGCTTAGCTTCCAAGACTTGACGAGATCAGGCTAGCCTTGGCCATCCACATCAAGGCAGAGTTTTACTGGCCCTGCCTTTAGCAGCACCCTTTAGAAGCTTTTCCTGGCCTGGAGAAACTGTTGGGGGAAAGCATTACCTATGTAAATTCATGGTAAATAATGGTAAATGGTAAATAATAGGGTGGTCTACATTTTTAAAAAAAGATAGCAGCTAGAATCATCAGCACTGAGTGGTTTCTCCACTTTCAGAGCGCTTTCCAACTGGATTTTTACTGTGTGAACTGGCAAAATCCAACTGGAAAGTGGACTGAAAGTGGATTGTTTAGTATGTGTGGCCACAGCCTAAAAGTTCTTACAGAAAAATTCATGAACAATAATCCTCTCGGTGGCATGAGAGCCAAGTGGAACTTCCATATTTGGGGACAACGTATCCAAGACTGAAATCACACGCGCACGGTAAAACTTAGGAAAGATGAAATGCAATTGGTACATCAGCTTTCCTGCCTGGCTATTACTCCAAGCACATTTAAAGCTGCCTTTCTGTTTTTTACCGATGACTATCTAAAAAAAAATTACACCTAAATTCTAAGCATTTCTATAGTATATTGTTTGTATAATTAAAAATATGTGATAACTAAAGAAAATAAAATATTTATTGCACTTAAAATGTACAGTGTATGACCTGCTAGGACTGTAAATAGGCTTCACTGCCTGATGTAGTAAAAACTGCTTGTAAGTTCCAGACTACTGAAGCATGGCCCCTATAACTAGACAATCTGTCTTTGAGTTATGTTTATTTTGACAGTTTCAGACAATGATTTCTCCTGGCCTAGCATAAAAAGGCCACTTTTGGTCCTGAATGAATCCTAATCTTCTGTAAGGGGGTGTTGAAAAGGGGGGTCACGATGCTCAACACGCTAACAATTCTATCGCATGTATTACTGAAAAAGCTCTCAGACTACTGTATTTAGTTCTGTTTGCACCACAGTGTAATTCTTAAAAAGGAACTACATGAGATTTAATTCACCAAAACATGAGAGCCTTGTCTTTAGATATTAAATGATTGCTGCTTCTCTTTCAATACAAATTTCATTTTAGGAGATGAATAATTTTATGTAGTTCATGGGTCCGCAATCTTTTTGAGTTTGAGAACATCATTGGAATTCTGGTGAAGGATGGTGGGGCATGACCACAAAATGGCTGCCATGGAAAGTGGAACCAACCACAAAAATGCCAGAGCGTGAAGTTATGCAAAACTCTCAAAATAACTCTTCACCATTTCAGGCAGAAGCTCTGTTTAACAGGATGCCTTTGAACATGAACATATAGTTTTAAAATATTTTCTTGCACACACATAGCTCACCGGCAGTCAGGCAGTGGCGATCCTTGTATGGTAGAGGCAGCTGCTGCCAAAGCAACATTTTAAAAAATCTGCACAGCCAATCAGATCTCTAATGGCCAGTCAGAAGCCCTGGTGGGCAAAAGCCCCACCCACTTCCTAAAAATACTTAGGGGGCACCAAAAAAGGTATCCAGGGGCACCACACTGGAGGACATCTGATGTAGTTTATCATCCATTTTGCAAATGCCAGTATGAAAGTTAGTCGTCTCAGAGAAAAACGGCAAATATTTTTTTATTTGAATGAAGTAATACTAAAAATCCACCTACTAGTTTCTTTCAAAAGAAAGCTTAGGTACATTGAGCGTTTTGGGGGGAACCAAATGAGATTGGCGTATCTGAGCCATGGCATGATGTTTCCCATCACTTTTCACTAGTGTCATGTTTGTAGACTTTCACCTTCAGTTAGTTTGGGCATTCACAGGACTGGAATCCCACAGGAGAAAAAGTATCATGGTGGGGGAGGGGTGATTTGAGATGCTGAAGTGAAAGATAGGGGAAATCAAGAACCTCAGTGACAGATTGCACCTTTCAAAAATGGGATTTTTAATCCCCTTAACGCATAGAGCTGCCTTATACGGAGTCAGACCATTGGTCCTTCAAGGTCTATATAGCCTACTCAGACTGATAGGTGCTCTCTGTGACCTCAGGAAGAGGTGTTTCATATCACCTACTTCCTAATTCTTTGAACTGGTGATGCTGGAGATTGAACTTGGAACCTTCTGCATGCAGAGCTGATGATCTAACACTGAGTCACAGTCCCCCTGCTGAGCAGTGGAGGTGGGGGAGAGAATACCAGGGAATGATGCTTCAAGAACATAAGAGAAGCCATGTTGGATCAGGCCAACGGCCCACCCAATCCAACACTCTGTCACACGGTGGCCAAAACCCAGGTGGCATCAGGAGGTCCAGCAGCGGACCCATATGCCTTGCTCTAACAGCTCAGATCTCCTGGGATTACAACTGATCTCCAAGCAACATAGATCAGTTCACTAGGAGAAAATGGCTGCTTTGCAAGGTAGACTCTATGGCATTATTCCCTCTGAAGTCCCGCCCCTCCCCTCCCCAAACCCTGCCGTTCCCAGTCTCCATCCCCAAAATCTTCAGGCATTTCCCAACCCAGCACATTCCCCAGTCCTATTTCTACTGTGATGTTAGCCCACTGTCACCTATAAGATATTGCCATCATCTACCACTTTCTTGTCCTCTGCTCTAATAATGTTATGAGAAGGCATTTGTACTTGCCGTATAAATAGACATACTAAAATATTATTGCTTTATCAATGTGGAATTAAACTGCTAAGTTAGTAGAAATCATTGACGCTTTAAGAAAACTGTGAAATTTTAAATGCCTTATTAAATGTTCCAAGGATATCATTCCTGACGCTCACTTTGGCTTGTCCCAATGTATTCATTTTTTAAACTAACAATTAAAAAAAGCACCCTACACTGTTTATTCTGAGGCCCTTTCTGAATTTGTGCCAGAAGAGCTATTAGCTGTGATTGAATGCGAAAAAAGCCAAGATGAAATTCTCCAGAGAATGACGCATGTGAGATGCCTTTCCGCCCTCGACCCATCAACCATAATGAATGATCGGCAGAGTGCATGACTGTGGCAAAGACAGGGATAGGAATACTTCAGAGTAATTCACTCAGTTCGATGTGGCAGACGCAAGTCATAATATTTTTCACGCAGCTATTCTGTCAGGTGGGGAGGACAGAACACAACAAAGGGCAATTCATTTTGCAAACTGACTTCATTTCAGTCTGAAGGCATTTCTTTGAATTAATAAGATTTTTAAAAAAAAAATAAGATTCCCGCAAGCATAAAAGGTAGTGTTTAAGAATCAGCCGCCGCAGCTTCTTTGGGATTCAAATGCTTATTAGCAATGTTATGATTCCTTTTTGTTTCTCCATACAAGTGATAATGCAACTCGCAAAATTAAAATCTGTGCAATTAAAATCTGGGGAATTACTGAGCCGTTAGGGCAAGGCAGATGACTAGCTCAGTGAAATTAACTGGGTTTATGTGAGGTACTAAAGTTACCACCGGTGATTTTTCACTGGCTTTGCATGACAGGGTGACAGCAGGGATTTACTCTGTCCAAGGAGATGCCTGAAAAAGAGAACTTCAAATAGCATCCTGAAGTGGTAAAGAACAGCAGACAACATCTGACAGTGTAGTCACCTCCCTACTAAAAAAAAGAGAGGTCCCAAAATTCTCTCCTAGCGTTTCAGTTGTAACATTTAACTGTGCATACGTGCAACTGTGCTACATCTGATCTTCCTGATACAAGTGATTACTGCTGCTTCCAAAAAGGGCAACATGCATAGATTTTATTTATTTACAATATTTATATCCAGCTTTTCTGCTCAATCAGGGCCACCAAAGCAGCTAACAATTAGAGTGCGCACAATAAAATAAATCATAAAAACAGTTAAAATCAGAGCTAAAATCCGTATATAAAACCATAAACAGTAAATTAAAACATAAAGCAGGATGGAGGGAATACCAGGCAGAAAAAAAAGTCTTCACCCACTGGTGGAAGAAGTGATAAAAGAAGACAGATGAGTGTCACTGGGTTGGGAGTTCCATAATCTTGGTGCCACAACCGAGAACGCCCTCTCTCTGGATGCCACACACTGGGAGACTTAGAAAGCAGGCACCCAAAGTAGGCCTCAGAAGATGACCATAGTGTTTGGGTAGGTTCATAAATGTTGCACTTCAAGAGAGAATACTCTACCTTTCTTGTTTTCAACCCCCCCAATTGTCCCCAATGTGGATTTTACAAATGGAACTTTGCACATAGGATGCTCAACAGCATTCATATGGCTAAAAGTCCAAACTGTTCAAAAACTCCATGCTGTCTAAACCACACACAACAGAGGAAAAGTTTCCTTTGTTTAATCCTGCCCTCCAGCTACTGTCAGATAAACCAAATAAACTCATCTGATATGTTCTTTTGGCACTAAAGCCAGTTGAAAGCCACCAACTTTCATGTTTTTGAAAAAACAAAAAAAAGTATATCTGTGTTATAAGACTGCTGCTGATCTCCCAGTTCCTGGAAATTGTGGTGGTAAGGCATTCCCCTACTCTAGCTCCTCCTTCATCTTTGATTCCTGCATTTCACCTCTTTGGCCTTTGAGGTCTCCCATTGGCTGAGCAGCTATCTCATGTTTCTATAGGAAGTGGAGAGAATAATAGGGAAAACTGTGGAATGCAGCAGGTCACTAATGTGTAGTGCAGGGGTCCCCAATGTGGTGGCCATGAACATGTTTCCTGGCACCCACTAAGTGTTGTTTTTAAAAGTGGGCCTGTGATGGGCAGCTGGAGAGACAGGGGTGAGTGTCAGCTGATCAGAGAGATCTCTGTTTGTTGACTAGTTCCAGGAAAGGGATTATTTGCCATCACCCACTAGGCTGTGTAGGCTTTGGCTTTCTTGTGTTCCTATTTCTCTGCTGCTCTGTTTTCCTTTTTATACTTATCTGCTGGTGTGTTGTTGATAAACCCTTTTTTTCCCAACAAGCCCCATTTTGTTCATTGCTTCCAAATCCTAAGGAACCTTTATTATTTGTAAAAAAATATCTGGCAAAACACAATGGTAGTGCATCTGTGTGCGCCATTGAACTGAGTGGACAAATAATGTCTATTCCAAATTTAACAGCCAGTATGGGAAAACCCTCACTTCCCCAACCTCTCTTTGCCCATACAGCAGGAACCTCGTTGGACATGAGTGATGTTGGTCTTTGAGAGGGGAGCCTTTCTAGCAACAGAGCGAATTATCCTTACCATGCTCGCCAGTTAAGGCTTGACAACAACCTCCTGGTGGTAGCTGGAAATCTCCCACTGCTACAAGTCACTGATCTCCAGGTGACAGAGATCAGTTCACCTGGAGAAAATGGCCCCTTTGGAAGGTGAAGTCCTCCCCTCTCCACACCCCATCTTCCTCAGGCTCTTCCCTCAAAATCTCCAGGTATTTCCCAACCCATAGCTGGCAACCCTATCACCAATCCAGATTGTGTTGTGGGACAGGCCTTATTTCATGTTGCTGTCATTCCTGTTCACATCGGAGCCCAGAAGGGTGATTCCTGCTCTCCTCTGACAGGAAAAGAACAGGAGCTATTGGTCTGTACCTAATATCTCTTTTGCTTTCGTATCTAATGGTCTTTCTGCTCTGTGTCAGACAGTCCCCCCTTTCCCCTTCAAAGTGGAGCCACATTGCACAAAGCACCAACCCACTGAAGGGGAAGGGACACAAATCCTAGATCTGCCCCCCTTCCCAGAACAGCAGGAAGAATGCCCACATGGATGCAGCCCCCTTGCAGTTCCTCCTCTGAGCCAGAGCAAAAATCTGGCTCAAAACAGAAGTATAGAAGCCTTAAAAATCTGGCTCAAAAGGCAAAAGTATGGAAGCCCCATGAGTTATGCAGAAGTTCCCCCTCAAAGCAGATGTATCCAGCTGGTCATTCCAGATGCCTGCCTAGACCTCTCTACCATATCCACAAGTTTTACTACAGTACTGTGTGCCAGGGGGTTACATTATTATATTATTGAATTGTTGGTCTCCAAGCAAAATTAATGAAATTAACATCCTTCAAAACTGTGTTTAAATGACACAATATGAAACTTGCTCGGAGACCAAAGAGTCAGTGATTCAGAGAATAAGAACTGGATTGGATGACATTTTTTGTCATGGTCTCTTTTCTTGTATTTTGGTAATTTTAAGATTCTGTAACATAGTTATAGGGCTGAATGTTGTCTGTATGTGTGATCCCACTGGAATTTTAATTAATGTTGAGGAAAAAACATTACAGTCTGCCAAGGCATTTTGGCTCACCTTTTGGAGACAGTCCCTAAAGTTCACCTTGTAAGCAACCAATCATCCTTGTGTTAATGTTTCTCAGTGGCTATTCGGAAACTCAGTGGATTCCATTGGGAAGGAACCAATGGATTCCAATAGCCATCCTCTGTCATTTGTTTTATAACACCCCCTAAAATAAAAATTTAATAATTCACTGCAAAGACAGAAAAACACAGGAACATGCTAATTTTAAAAAGACATATTTAGTCTTAACCTCCAGTGCCAAACACCTCAGAACATTAAGCTACACATGAATCCAAATCAAAATGTGCAAGTTAGCTCAATCTCTGCTTTTAAACAACCCCTTAGAGCCTGTGTATGAGGACTTTCTGCTGTATACACATGAAATTTGTTCTATAAAAGGAATAGCAGGGTACTTTTAATAACTGTTAAGTGCAAGTTGGCTGAAATATTCGTAGCTCAGGACAATTGCCTGCTATTAGTGCACTAGACCATACCGCTATGCCAAAATGCCTTTTGCTGCTGACAGAAGGGCCCGGTTTAACTTTACCAAGAGCATCAGTCAATGATTAGAGGTTGCATTTTCAGAGCTATTGGTGGTTAATATTGGGAGTCACCCGCCCTGTTGAGCACAGAGCTGATTACTTACCCCTTGATCTTTCCTCAGAGAGCTAGCATTATAGCTATTTTTAAAACTTCACAGAGACCAGTCATTTCAACCTACTGTGGGCTTTTGCTGCTTTTAACACTGCACAGAGGATGTTCTATGTGATCAATGAAAAAGCAAAGGCTGTCGTGTGCCTTGTTTTAATCGCAGAGCCTTGATTTTTCTTGTGGGGATGGGGGGGCTGGCAAAAGAGACACATATTTTAGCCTCTAATCAGGCTAAAGACAATTGCTGCTTGCATTATGATTTCCCATGCGCCTGCTTCATTTATATATGGATGGCTGCTTGTTACTTTTATGCCTCCACCTATGAGAATAGTTTTGTTTGTGGTTTAAATCACACTCACCTGGCAGGCACTTTAATGCTTTTCCTGCTTCTTGGGTAGATTTAAGTTTATTTTAAAAGGGCAACCAAGCATCTATGCAATATTTTAATTAACCCACTCCTTAGAGAAGTGTACCTTGCTGAGTTATATTTTATCTATCAGCCCTGCTTCTTTTTCTCCTGGGTCTTCCCTGCAGCCTCAAGCACCTGAAATTTCCCCTGGGTGAGTCATCCATCCATAGAATCTGTAGCTCGTAGAACAACAGAGGCAGGGGGTGGAAGCTGATGCCATTCCAAGCCACAGAGGTTCACACTAGGAATAAATTCTATCAGAGCTAAAATAATTCTTGGGATGTACTGCCAGAGAATATAAGAGCAGAACAAGACCATGCATGGAACACATTGCTAGAGACTGCTTTCTTCAGCAAAATTGATTTGTGGATCCCCGCCCCCCCAACCATATTTCACATTTTACTGAATTTAGCCTGCTTGTAAAATCTGAGATTGTCACTCAACTAACTGTAAAATAACCAAGGGTGAAGAAAGGCATGCATAGCTTGAACAGTTAGGCCACTGTGTCAGCTCACCTTTTTGGGGGGCAGACATTTAAACTTCCAAAGAAATCAAGCCCAAGAACAACCCGTTTCCAGGAGAAGTTGGCAGTGGAAAGCACTGATTGGCTGCCCCCTGTGACAGTCATGAAGCTGCTTCTTCCCAACTCTCCATTTTATTGACTGGCCGACATGCCTCCCCCACCCTGACCAATTAAAGTAGATTAAATCTAGCAATTAAGTCTTACAGCTCTGATTTTTTAAATTAAGCAAAGTGTAAAGTAACAATATAAAAATCCAGTATACAGCCAGTAATCAAGCCTGAATTACAGGGACCTACTATCTTTTCTGACAGTGCCCCAGATACTGGCCTGTATCCAACCATGTTCCAAAGACACTTAAATTTTCTTCAGAGGAGGTAGCAATTTCTGCTGATTCCTGCCCACTTCAGGCCCCTGCTATGAGTGCCTGTCTGCTAATCCCCTGGAATCAGAAAGATGCTGCAGGTGAAGGGAATTGGTGGGAAACGTAAGGCCTCTTGAGTTTTCTTAATTTCGTAGTTGGCTACAGACAAGTGCTGTTAAAAAGGCATGGGAGGACATATTGGTAGGGCTTAGGGGGTAGGGCTCGTAGATTTCTTTCTTTTCTCCCTGTCCCAATCAATGTTCCCTCTAAGCTGTGGAGTCTTGTGAGCAAAAATTCTGCTTTGTGAGCTACTGGTGTTAAAGTTGTGAGCAAGTGATTTGGCTGCTGCATAAATTAGTTTGCTCTGGAGCCATCCTTCCTGAGCTAAGACAAAAATGGGTGAGCTGGAGGCTAAAAAACTGAGAGCTAGCTCACACTAACTCAGCTTAGAGGGAACACTGGTCCCAATACTTCAAAGTACTAATCCAGTCCCAGTAGTTGTGAGGGCCTCTTTACATGTTACAAAGTCCTTGTGTTTGTTGGACAATAGCATGAGGACTTTGAAACAGATATAGAATGGGAATGTGCAGCCCGATGCACACATACCCTTTCCCGCTCAAAACTGCCCTGCACAGGCAAGAAGTGGCAGCTGCCTTCTCCACTGTGCTGTTTCCTACTCCTGAAAGTGCCCAGCAGAGTTGCTGCTGGATCCACTGCAAAGCTTACAGGTAGCCACGTAACTAACATGATGATAACTCCATTCCTAGGAATATGTGGGCCCAGAGCATTAGTCTAGTTCAAGCAGAGGACCCACAAGGGTTTGCAGTAGAAGACCGGTGCTTGCACATAGACAAGTGCAGGCTTTTGCCCGCCCCCCCCCCCCCATCCTTGAATGAAAGGGGACGGAAAAGCCTATGAGGGCCCAGCGTGGGAGCGCGGGCCTATCAGAAGGGACCGGCTGGATAAAGAAAGGGTGGGCTGCAGCGAGGCAGTGGCCATTCCAGCTAAGGACGAGCTCCCCACCCACCCGCCCTCTCTGTCGGACCATGTGGGATTAGCCAGTCGCCAGTGTTGGGGCTGTGCAGGATTTTTTGGGGCTCCCTCAGATTGGATGGGAGGGGGCCTTTTTTCGCCTGCTTCACATGGTCCAAAGGGGGGGGGGGGAACAGGGCTTAAATAGGCCTGGTAATCTGGTTAGGCCCATTCTGGGTAGGCGGAAAAGCACAGGTTAAAGGTGGGATTTATTTGTGTTGGCAAGCACCCCTAGATATCTCTGATAGGAGGGTCCTCAGGCTGAGTGCCTAGTGGCTTAGCAGTCCGGGTGCCCGGCCTTGGGCATCTTTGGGGATGGGGGAGCATGCGTCAAGCCTTAGGGGCTTAGCAGTCCAGGGGGGGGGTGCTCTCACATCTCCTCTACGCATGTGACATGCAGGCTTTGACGAGTAGGATGAGGAAGGATCCTGAACCTGCCTCTGAGCCGGGGTGGGTTTGCCCTTAGGAAGCCCACTTTGCAGGCAGGAGGTAACCTGTGCTTAATTGATATAATCAAAGCAGATCAGCTTATTCATAAATAAATAAATACCCAGTTTAACCCAGTAATTGTGTACGTGTTTCATTCAAGGGGTGGGTGGGCAAAATCTTTCTCACTATACCGCCCTCCCCCACTATTTCTTCTTCCCTTCCTCTGGCAGCCCCATAGCCTCTCCACTTTTTTTACTGCCTTTTCTTCTTCCCACCCACTACCCATCCTACCTTTAACTGTCCCCTCCCCCACTCTTCAGCTTTTCCTCCCTCACTCCCCCTGGCATCCTCTCCCCAGGAAAAGTTGCAGAAGTCATACAATGGCATCCAGGCCTGGGTCACACAGTAGGCACTAGACCTGTTGAGTCCTCCCTCATCAAGGAACATGACAGGGAGGGGGGCGGACCTTTCTAGGGCTGCTTTGGCCTCCCAGTCCACCTCGTTCTACCCTCCTATGGCTTTGCTTTCTAGAAACCAAAGCTTGGAAGGCTTGGCAGCAATGTTGTGGTCACCTAGAAATCCCCATGATGGCCATTGAGAGATCAGTGGACTTTCTTTTCTTAAAGATATAGGTGTTGTTCCAGTTATTTTGGAGAGTTTTAATCAACCAATTTTTATTGATTTATTTTTAGATTTCTGATTTTTCTGCAAACTTTGGTGTTCTTTCAGGGTTGTAGAGAAATTCCCCATCTGTCCCTAGCTCTGCTTTACAGTTCCAGTAATAATCTGTGGGCTGGTCTGGAATTAATTTTTTAATTAATTCCACATGTTTGTATTATTGTTTTTAAATTTTATGCAAAAACAGTCATAACAAACATGGTACATCACCACATCTTGCCCAAATACAATTAATTACTTTCAGCCATTCAGACTGCAGCATTGCAAAGCTTTTATCAATCACAAAAGAGGTAAGAGTAACCGTCAAGTAAACATCATTCAGTTTATCCAAACGAGCCTGAATATTTGATGACTTTTCTGACTTCAGCACCTTGCGAAGTTTAGCCTAGTTGCTGTAATTGCATTTAACAAAACGGAACTGAACTGAAAGAGTTCACAGTGATTCCACCTTGCGAGTTGCATCTATGAAAACAACAATAAACAAACTTCAAAAGTGATAGTATTTGGAACAATAATTACGCATCTACAACAACAATCAACATGTAACAATTCAGGCCTACTGTATTTGAGCAGAACAGGGCAGGCACATAGCTACATTGGGGTCTTTTGAGGCCTGGCCCCCGACTTCCTGCCAAAGCCCCCGACTCCCATCCAGGTCCTCAGCTCTCAGGGCCACCCAAAGGACTCCTGACTCTCTGGGACACCCAGAGGACTCCCCACCACTGCCCCTTCCCCAAGCACGGCTTGCCTCCCCACATAGGCAGGCAGAGTGTGAACGCTACAAAAGTGAGTTTTTAAAAATTTTATTTTAATGTTAGTTTTTATTTTGTTACATTAGTGCCCCCTGACTTATTTAAAGCCCCCGCCCCAAATTATAAAATCCTGGCTACGGGCCTGGAACAGGGTCTCAGTCTTTCTGACTTCTGTCTAGCTAGTTCCTTGAAGATACATTAACTTGCAGCTCTGCTCTGCTTTGGGAGGTCATCTGTTCTTTACAGAAGTTTCTGGTATCCCTAGAATATTGCTATGTAGTTTTATAGAAAGGTGTGCTTCTACCTGCAGCTTCAGGTCCTCCAAGCCTTCAAGGAAGATTGTGCCTTTTTTTCCTTACAAGGAAAACCCCACCTCTTTAGCTTCCCCTAGTGAACTCAGAGTTACATCTTGTTTTCTGTCTGTGACCCCAGTCTTTGGAATTAAGTATCCACATGTTAAGATTTAGATATACTGATTGTAGGGTGACTAATAGAGAAAACCTAACCATTGACTTCTTTGGGTTTAGAAGGATGTAACTCTGCTTAGGGATGACACTGTAAGGCTGCACTCACATGTGCCTTTAGATCTGACATAGCTGTGAATGCCTGATGGATCTAAAGGGCGTGATCAGACAGCAACATCTGGGAAGCATCCCACAGTCGTCAGCTATCCATGCTGCTCCACCACATAAGCAGAGTTAAAAGACACTGGGGAACGTCCAGCTCTAATGGGTTCCGATGGGCCACGGACAGACTTTCCACTGTCTGATCATGCAAGCACGCTCTCAGGCCATCAGGATGGTCTAATCATAGCATCCTGGCTCAGTGCCAGGTTTTTTCCTCTCCCCTTCACAGTATGTGCATCATCACATACTCCATAGGGAGCCCTCTGTATGGAGGTGTGATTCCTCGTTTATGTGCATGGGGAACAAACGGCCAAAAAAACGACTCACCCACGGTTGTGTATGATCACATAGTAATGGAATGAGCCCGCAGCTTGAAAGGGTATGTGATCTCGCAGCTGTGTGTCAAATTCTTCCGGACGAAAAAGCCTTACTTCCCCTCTGCTTCAACTGGTGTGTGACTGCAGCCTAAATTTATCATTCAAGAATGTGAGGGTGGGGGTAGCCACAGATGTAATAACTTCTTTTCTATATGGGAGCAAGACAAAGGACAGTATATTAAAAATGTCCTTCATGTTCAATTAATTTTTTAAAGTTTTAAAACATTTAATCTCTCTCTCCCTCACACACACACACATTATTTAAGCAGTATGATCACTGAGATATTTATGTCTTTCATAGCTAGACTGCATATATTTTAGAAAGACTATTTTATACTGTGGATACTGGTAAAAGGAAGCCACTTGTCTTTCTTTGTAGGACAGTGAATTTCCTGAAGGCATTTACTGCCTTTTTACACTGAAATTCTTTCATAGTAGCCAATGGTATTGAAAACATCCAGTGAAGCAAATATTAGCAGGGCAAAAACTAAGGGTAGTGTATTCTAAGTACTGACTTGAACATGTTGACCTTAAACTGCTGGATACAGCAACGTGGTTTTAAAAATAAACGACCATATTCTAACACAGTTCAGACATCATGAAATATCATTCAAATATGGGAGAGCCACTATATAGGTTAATTAGGGTTCATCAAACTAAGATCTGAAACCATGATATGAAATTGGTTTATTAACCAGTTAGAGTTTTGCATGATGCACATATGCAAACATTATGGCTTAATCCTAGCCTGTTCCCTTTTGCCACTTCTTACGCTTCCTGGGCTATAGAAATGATGTGTCAGAGTGCTTCAAAAATGGAAACGTCTCTTGCCTTTCACCTCTTAACAGCAGTCTCCCCACCTGTGCCCTCAGCTACTAGGCTGCCTTGCAACAGCCTCGTCTCTTCTCTCCTGCACTCTCTTAGTGCTCTTCTGCATTATTATTTTTGTCACTCGTTTGTCCCTATTGCTTCAGGGTCCCCCCCCCCCAAATGTGTTTTGCTCTCTCTAGTAGTCCCAGAGGGAGCAAAACACATGTGGAAAAGGTGGGGGGGGGGGACCCAAAGCAATAGGGACAAACGAGTGACAACAATGACAGTGCGGAAGAGGCCTTAAAGGCCCAGCAGTGCTCCTCCCATACAGCACTGGGCAAATAAAGCAACGCTTTGCTCTCTTAGACTGATTCTACAGTGTCAAATTTCCCCACGCCTGCACTTCTATTCATCTGCAGCTTTCCCTGGTTTCCACAGATGATTTCCCCCTCCCATGGTGTAAAAATGCACTTTCCCCCCTCTTGCCATGCAGCAACTGAATCCCGTTTCCTGGAAGTTTTTGTAATCCCAGCACTGAAACCATATCAACTTAGTGGGGAAATCTTCTCTTCCGGTGTTTTTCAACCCTAGGTCTGCCCTCCCCTCCCCTCCACGTTTGCATGTCCCACTCTCCAACCACACGTTACCGTGGAACAGTTTCTGGTAAATTAGCTTATTGTTTCCATTTCTTTCTTTCTTTTTAATAGTCTGAGACAATCGCTTTATTACACTACTCATCTTGCATTCCAAAGATCTCACTGTGCAAAACATTTTTTAAAAGAATTTCACATTTTTCTGTGAAGAACGCTGCACAAACCGACGTAATGAAGTAAATCTCTTCTGGGAGGGAGGATTCACTTATGTACAGTCTTCCCTGAGCATGTGTGGGGACTCGCGATAAGTAAAGGAAACACCACAGGAAAGCCCCTACTGCGGAAGTAGTGCCGCAGACTCGCGGCATTAAAATAAACTTTCCCATGGAGCTTCAGAGCAGCAAGGACGTACTGCGGAAACTGTCTTAACCGCATGTGCTCCAGCAACAAAATGTATCACACATACATCCTATTTACATCGGGTATTACTGGGGCATTATAGGCTACTTACTGGGCCTTTGCTTCAGAGAATACTCCCAGTTTGTGGTTGGTGGTTGGTGTTTTCAGGGAGATAAGCAAAACGGCTATAGGTGATGTAAAACCCTGGGAAGAGGGTTGAGTAGCCGGAGGAGAGTTTTCTTGGGTATGCTGTGAGGTAAGGGTTAATGTGTAACACCTGGCATCTCCTTCATGAGTGCTTGAGAAAGAGAGCAGAGATCTTTTGATGTTAGCCATGTTTGAAGTGCCAGTGGTAAACAGTATATAAGTTTGTGACATGATGAATCTTTGCCCTTAGTAGCCTTACGCCACAAGCTAAGTTAACAGCTGGGTCCCTGTAGGAAATGTAAGGAAAAGAGTGAAGGTGCTGAAATCAGCCTTTGCTGAGGCAAACCAGGATCTGAGTGTTCACCTGCATGCCATGTATAATATTAATGTGTGTATTCCATGTTTTATTATAGTTCCAAGGTACCAGAATCTGGAGGACTTCCAGGTCTGGTTTTTCCTATGGCTCTCCTGTCCACAAACTAAATCAGGGTTGTTATCAGGTATGCCTGCCACTCTCCTGGGCGGGAGATGGGATTCCCTGAATGAGATGAGATGAGTCCACTCCTCTCAGTCATAGGTGTCAACTACGGGGGGGCTCGAGCCACCCCTGAAATTTCCCGGGGGGGACTGAGGCCCCCCCCGGCAAAATGGAGCACCCGCTGCCATGCCTCCCTGCCGCGCCTCCCCGGGCCCTTCCTGCCGGCCGGCTGGCACCTCTCCCCCCCCCGGCCTGGCCACTCCTGCCTCCATCCATCCCTCCATTCGTCCAGGGGCCAGCTGGGCAAATGCCCAGCATGCTGGCGTCACCCAGAAGTGGCACCATAGAGTTTCAGGGCGATTGCCAGAGCATCGCCCCGGCAACATACCCAGCATGATGGCATCACTTCCGGGTGATGCCAGCACACTGGGCATTTGCCCAGCTGGCCCCTGGACGGACAGAGGGATGGACGGAGGCAAGTGTGGCCAGGCTGGTGGGGGGGGAGGTGACGGGGACATGCAAGAGCCCCCCACCAGGGTTTTAAAACTCTACGCCCTGCTCCCAATTGCCTCCACTTTCCTCCACATGGAATGTGCCCCCTCCCCCTTGCTTGCTCACTTCACGGGAACTATTATCTGCTTGTTAGCTTCACAGGGTTGTTATCTTTATCCAGGGTTACTGGTAGCTTCACACAGACATGTTTTATGTTTTACTTCCTATTACAGGTGCCATCTGCCGTCTCCCCACTCGTTCTCCTGGGAACTGTTTTACGTGGGGTTTTCCCTGGACGGGGATTGCGGGGTCTGTATGCCAGTAGGCATTTTGAAAGCAGTATATCTATTCTAACACCTTTATTCACCCACATTACTAACTCAACACGTGTACCCTGAAGAACATCCCCCCCCCCAATAAAGAAAGCCTTATTCAAGAGCCTTTGTGTGGGGTGAATTCATCCAGGAAGTCTCACAGTTGTTAACTCTGGATTTGGCAGTTCCTAGAGATTGGTGGGGGGGTGCCTGGGAAAGGCAGAGATTGGAGAGGGAGCTCAGCAGGGATGTAATGTCATAAGAGGCCTTCCGCCAAAGCTGCCATTTTTTCCAGGGGAACTGATCTTTGTGGTCTGGTTATCAGTTTTAATTCCCTGGGGAGAACTTCAGGCTCCACCTGGAGGCTGGCAACATTGACTAGGCAAGCTGCTACGAAGGTCTATATTAGGTCTCATTTTCTTTTCTTTGCTTCATGCTGTTTCCTTTGGATAAAGTTATACTTTATTTATCTAAGAAGATCATCAGAATATTTCTGCATGACAGCATCTTACACAGTGAATGTGACCTTAGCCACAGTGTCTCTGAAGGTCTTCCAGCAGCTGGGTTCTTTTCATGAGTGCCTTTGGGCAGAAAAAGGCAGTGAGTGAGGCAACGATCCAGAAAGGGTTCTGATCCTGACTTACAAAATAGTCTACTCAACTATCACCAAGAGTTGTGTAATTTGATGGCCCCTGAATTTCACTGATCCATGCTGGATCTGTGGCAGTGACTGCTCCTTAATGTTTTTCTGCATTATTTTAGGTGGAATTCCAGTCCTCTTACTATAACATTTCACTAACTGGACTCAGAAAACATCACAGAAGTCCACAGAGGCCTGGGCCACATGTAGACTTTGAGGCCTCTAGCCATAAGATATATATAATTATGAGACATATGATGCACATAAAAACAAGTCACAAAACTTAGCAAATGCCAAACAATGAACAAGTATATAAATTTTAGGCTCTCCGTGACTGTGAGGCCCAGGCCAAATGGCCCTCCTGTCACCCTCTGTGATATAATTTTTTTTAAAGAATAGCCCACAAATCACTAGATACTTCCTTTGTTCTGGTTCATTTTGAGTAGTGTGGCCAGCCCTCATTGGTAGACCACAGGGGGTGATAGAGTACTCACTCTCTCTGGAGGTCTTGTTCAAAATGGCTGAAAAAAAACAAGTAGCTGTACTGTTACTGAAGCCTTGTGAGAGACTAGATACTTAACAACAGGGAATGGCATCTCATGATGTCAGCAGTCAGACCCCTGCTGTGGAAGGGCAGTCTTATTCAAGATTCCCCTCTTTAATTATCACCCCCAAAGTCATGTGTGTGCTGATCAGCCTGGCCTAGAAGTGGAAACAGATGGAGCTGGAAACAAACAAAATGGACGCTAGTCAGAGACAAGCCTGGGAAACTATTTTGGGTAAGTGGCTCAGGGTAGCTGACTTGCTAATAGCTCTCCTCCCCACCCTAAAAGAGATACTTAATCTGAACCATGAGTTTCTCAAGAAAGGCAATGCCCTATCTTGACATGACTTCATCACACCTGGCCACACTTCCCCTTGCCTATTCACCCTAATTAACAGGCTATTCTTATAACTGGATAGCCTCTCCCATCCTGTATTCAAAGGTCATCAGAGAACATTAACACTTTCAGTTTACACTGGACAACTTCATCAAGCGCTATTAGCAACACTCATGCAAAGTGTCACATGCTTCCTCAGGTCTTTGTCCACCCTGGGAAATCTAATCAAGGTATTGTTGTAGGGACACATATGTCAGACTGCCATAGGGTTAATTTTTCCTGTAACTGGACACACTCTGCTCCATGCAGCGTGTGGATGTTCTCAGCGCTAAACATTGCACCCCTGCTCTCTTTGGGTTTGCTCCTTCTCTCCGGGAAACGCTGGCCATTTCTCTTGCCGCCTTCCATGGACCTCGCTTCTCCAAGACTTGGTAACTATCACCCTCCCAAATCACTTTCCCCAGTACTGTCTTTTATTTTCCTCTTAGTTAGTGTATTCCCTTTGTGCTTTGTGTGCATTTTTCTTCTGTTATACTAAAACACCTTTCCGGTTATACTCTAGCCTGATTTATTTTGATATTCTCTAAGGGAACTGTCACTACAAATGTTGGTGGAGATCCAGATTTACCCCTTCTTGCTAAGCTAATTTCCCACACTAATTATTAAACAACCACTTTGGATAACAATGACAATATTTCCAGCCAAAAAGCTGGAAGTGGCATCACCAGATCATACTCCACTTTATAAATCCCACAATATCTACGGTCTTATCTATGATTTCTTTGGCATAGGCATCTGGAAGATTCCTAGAGCCTTACGTGACTATGGTAACATCACTTCCAGTCTTCTGGATGTAAATGACATTGCGGCATTGCAAAATGCCATTTCCCCACACCATTTTTCACCCCACTGCCTCACTGAGTGCCTGCGGGGGTTGGGGGATTATCGGTGGAGATTCTCCCAGCCCACAGTGAGAAAATGGTAACCCTAATTTTGACATATTTCAATCATTTCAAACATGGTGATACTGGCAACTCTGCCACTTTTCAAACTTCTAAGATTCAGGTTGCTAACCTTTAAAACGTCAAAGAAAATCCATCCTTGGCATTTCAGTGCCATGCACAATGACCTGCCAAGTCACTCACACTTCATGACAGGTACAGCGAGCTCTTCACATCCTAGGCCGAGTTCTTGAATTAATTGTGGCAAGCATGTTCTTGCCAAATAACCAATGAGAGGTTTTGACAGAAGGATCCAAGTAGACAAGTGTGACTCGTACCAATCTGCACATCCACTGAATATCAAAGGTTGAACCACAAATGGTTGCCAGTATGGGTGCGATTACTTGCGCATTGTGTCTGCTCTAAAGCCTCAGTTCCAAGTTGCTCCTCATCACATCACCTTTTGAGAAAAGGCATACTCTTTAGCTGAATAGTTCATCTGAGGTCATTATTTACAAGAGATACTTCTACAAAGAAGTATGGCTGACGGGCTCAGGCATGCCCATTCCAAACCACACATACCCATACTTGTGGCTGCTATAAACCACACATACCCATGCATAGCTCAAACCGATGTTTTGCTCATTTGCATGGTAGGCATGGAGATTTGCAGGCTGCATTGAGATGATATTTAATAGCAAGTTAGCTAGGGTTGCCATCTTCCAGATGCCTATGTTAAAGAAACCTCCCTTTTTTGGAGGTATTTAAGCAGAGGCTAGATGGCCATCTGACAGCAATGCTGATTCTGTGAACTTAGGCAGATCATGAGAAGGGAGGGCAGGGAGGGTTGCCTCAGTGCTTAGTTCTTTCTTACACACCCAGGGAAATGCTGATCGCCACTTTGGGGTGAGGAAGCAGTTTTTCTCCAGGCCAGTTTGGCCAGGGATCCAGGAGGTTTTTTGCCATCTTCTGGGCATGGAGCAGGAGTCACTGGGGGGGGGGGGGATTTGTGAATTTCCTGCATTGTGCAGGGGGTTGGACTAGATGACCCTGGAGGTACCTTCACTAGAGCAGTAGTGCTTGAAACTCATAAAAGATCTTTCATTGTTGCAATGCATTGGCAGCTTTCATGTTTTATTATGGAAGCCTGGGCAAATCATACTTAATGTAGAGCATAGCTTTAGAGACTGGGCAGTGTTATGCACCCTGTCATTTGCCTCTCTCTAGTCCAGTTTTTTCCCCCAATTTTAAAGGAATTTTATTGAAGAAAGAATTTTATAATTATACTACACCCCCAAAATCAGTTAATAATATAAACAAACAAAACTTCACATGCATGCTTTATCTTCAAGTCTTCTCCTTCCTCTTCCTTCTTCTTTCTTCTCCCAAACTTATTACTAAATAATATTATAAGTATAATTTAGTTCAAGATCAATCTGTTAATATATTGTAAATTATTATAATGAACTGAGATTGTTTGAAAACTTAAAACTCTAGTCCAGTTTTGGCATATAGTGTCACCATGTCCAGAGCAAGTGGACATATATTTCATCTCTTATTTTCTCATTCTTTCTCCTAAAATGCAAATAGATAGCCTAGAGCTGTTCTAGATCCCACACATACGAAGCTGCAGTCATTTTGAAATGGCCTGAGCAACAATTTTAGACATGGGGAAACCATTCAAGTATCTTCTTGTCCCTTTGTACTTTCACATGACAAAAAAGGTTGCTTTTCAGACAGATTTTGAAGTCCTTTCTTTCGATGTTTTGAATTTCAAGTGGTCCTGACTCCCTAATAATAAGGCTCTATTTAATGTCTCACGCACCTGTCCGCGTAACATCCTACGTAGGTAAACCCTCTGTGCTTACTTTAGGGTTGCCTGGTGCCCCCAGTCACTGGCAGGGGATGAGGAGGTAGGGTTGCCAGCTTCCATTTGGGAAAATCCTGGAGATGAGGGGGGGGGGGTGCCTGGAAAGGACAGGGACCTTGGTGGGCTACAATACCATTGAGTCCACTCTCCAAAGCATCCATTTTCTCCAGGGGAACTGATCTTTATAGTCTGGAGATGAGCTGTAACTCCGGGGGATCACCAGGTCCCACCTGGAGGCTGGCAACCCTAGCTTACTTGCTATTAAATATTTTATTTTGCTATCTATTGTGGGCAAATATTTTGGTTTTATATAAGGAAATGAGAAAGCCCCAGATCCCTTGGAGGGCAGAAAGAAATATATTAAATAAGTTTTTGATTTAAAAAAATGTTGTCTGAGGTGATAACAATGGTATCTAGCATTTTGTGAGGTTATACTTTTTAGTGGAAGCAGCTCTAGACACAAGATTAGGAGGATGGAAACCCTCATTTCTGACCCCTGGTTTCCTACAGCTTCAGAGCCCAGTAGAATTTGCAACCTGACTATAAAGCAAAGACAAAGCTATAACTTTATGATTTTGCTGAATACGGAAGACAGAATCCCCACCATGTACATGAAAGCAGCACCCACAAGACTGTTGGAAGATGATGAGGTCAGGTAGGAAGTTCATACTTAATACTGGCTTGAAACTGGAAGAACATTGTTCAGTTTTATTTGTACTACATAATGGAATAAATCCCTTTAGATGTCCTGTCCTGTTGCACGGCTGGGTTCTGCACTTTCCTTTATTTAACTCTTACGCCCTCTGCTGATTCTCTAGCAGCAAAGCTGGGAAGAAAATACAGAGGTAACCCAACGTTCAAGTAAAATGTGCAAATAACAGTGCTGTGCACATTTGCATATATCTCTATTGCAGTGTAGGATTTTGTCAGTACATGTAGAATCTGCAAAGGATATAAAGTTGTGTACCCACAGCTCTAGGTCTCTCCCCTACAACAACAGTAAAAGTGGGAACCTGGACATAGTAGACAATCCACAGGCTTCCCCCCACTCAGTGTGGGTAAATAAAATCCCTGTTTCACAGTTCTGCATTGTACTATATGACAAGCTTTCTACAGCAGTATGAAAAGTAGCAGCTCCAGTTAGTCCCATTCTCTGAACAGCCCCCCCCAACATACACAGAAAGTAGATCTATTTTTCTGTGTCAAAACATATAACAATCTTCAGTCATTTTACCAAAAACAAGAAACAAGAAAAGAGTTGACATCTTAGTTGTTCTCTGTGTGTGTGGGGGGGGGGGAGGGGAATACACAGAAAAGCAGCATTTAGTATGGAATTTATGGCATTGTTGCATATTACTTTTAAAATGAAAAAAGTCAGCTAAGCCATGCACAGTCTAAGCTGTCTCTTTTACCAGCATCTAATTAAGAGTGCAAATATCTTGCTTGGGCTATATGTGTACAGTTCACATCCATCGCAAAAGGATTTAGGTGCATGGTAGGTATGCCAGCCTCCTGGTGGAACCTGGGGATCCCCCGGAATTACAGGTCATCTCCAGACAACAGAGATCAGTTCTCCTGCAGAAAAGGGATGGTTCGGAGGGTAGACTGTATGGCATTGTACCCCACTGAGGTCCCTGTCCTCCCCAAGCTCCATCCCTAAATCTCCAGGAGTTTCCCAACCTGGAGCTCACAACCCTAACCACCACCACCCATCCCCCACCAGTGGCCAGGGAGGACCTGGCAACCCTAGTGCATGGCTAGGATTACATAATTCAGGATAGGTTAGTTATTACATTTTTATAGCATTTATTCTTAAGAACATAAGAACACAAGAATAGCCCAGCTGGATCAGACCAGTAATCCATCTAGTCCAGCATCCTGTCTCATGCAGTGGCCAACCAGTTCCTCTGGAGGGCCAGCAACTGGGCATAGTGGCCAAGGCCTTCGCCTGATGTTGCCTCCTGGTTCCGGGATTCTGAGGTTTAGTACCTCTGAATGTGGAGGTTCCCCTCAGTCACCACGTCTAGTAGCCACTGATAGACCTATCTTCCATGAATCTGTCTAATCCCCTTTTAAAGCTGTGTATACCTGTGGCCATCACTACATCCGCTGACAGCAAATCCCACATTTTAATCACATTCTGTGTATTTCCTTTTGTCTGTACTGAATCTACTGCCCATCAGCTTCATCTGATGCCCTCAAATCCTAGTGTTTTGGGAGAGGGTGAAAAATTTCTCTTTGTCAGCTATCTCCACCCCATCCAAAATGGTCTGTCAAAGCAGCTGGCAGGAACCCCAAATTCCTTCAAATGACAATTATAATTTGAAAACAAATGTTCCTTGAAGAAAAGAGGCTCAGATGAGCTGAATCCAGACAGGGTTTGGATGCTTCCTACCCCCCACTGAAGACAGTACAAGGACACAATGAGGGGGTTTTGTTTCAAAAAAATAATTTGCTGTGACATTATATTACAGTCAGACTTCCATAACCATAGTAAAGGCTGACTTTTCTAACTTTTCATTTTTCCTACAGAATTCTGCCTCAAATCTATGGACCAGTCCACACATATTTGTAAAGTGGTTTTCCCCTTGATCTGAGAGGAAATATGGGATATAAATGTTTTAATAAATTAACTAATTAATAATAACATTTGTCCTCACCACTGAATTCATCTATACAGCATTCTTCTGATTCAAGGCCTAACCAGAGGAGTATGTGACAAATGTTATCAGAAATGACTGGAAAACTTGATCACGGTCTCATACTGCCGAAGACATTAAAAATATTTATATTCTGCAGGTCACAGTGTGAGTGGCATGAATTCGGGCAAAGCTTTAGGAATTCAGATCCTGAGCCCAGTGTCGTTTGGTGTTGATTGATAGCCTGTTGTCACTCAGTTTTCTGGGTTGTGACCCCTGGAGACTTGAAAATGAACTTAGTCAAACATAACCACATCCCTTGCTCACTGAAGCAGGGAAGCAGGACTGAAAAACCAAACTATTCTGTCAAAAATAAAGTGCTCAGCTCAGAATGATCTGTCAGAATTTCAAAGCTTCTGACAGGTTTTAGTATTCGATGCATAGATGTGAATTGCTGATGAATGCTGACACAGCTGTCTGGGGTATTTTTTTCAATATTAGAAAACATTTTTTTACATATTAATACTCTTAGGGAGCAATCCTAAACATGTCTATTCAGAATGAAATCCATTTTATTCAATGGGACTTACTCCCAGGAAAGTGTTCTTCGAGTTGCAACATTAACTGTGCTTCTTCAGTAAGCCTTTGTGAGGCAGGGGTTAATCCATTAAACAGCCATATTATCATGATAATAAAAGGCTAGAAACCTACTGCCTGTAGTTTCCCCAACAGAGTTAAAATAATAGATTTAATTGCATGTAAATTACTGTCAAGCTGAAGCTAGACAGCTAGGTGATGAGGGATGCAACCTGCGTTTCTTAGCATGCCCTGAATGTATATTTTATAAGAGAAAATGATTCATTTATTGATAAATAGTCACCGTATGAGTCCATTGACCTCTTTAGATGCTTAACAAACTGACAGCATAATACAGGAGGCCTTTTACTTTCAAAACAATGTATGTTGGATCCAAAAGAGGGAAATGAATAGCTAGAAACATTTCTTTATTAACTACACTTGTTTCCTACCTTCCCTCCAATCAGCTCACTACATGAGTCCCACAACATTTGAACTGACCCCAAAATTAGTCAATCAAAAGTCAAGCTGGCTCAAGGTCAGGTTGCCAACCTCCAGGTGAGGCCTGGAGATCTCCCAGAATAACAGTTGATCTCCAGATGACCAAATCAGTTCCCCTGGAGAAAATGGCTGCTTTGGAGGGTGGACTCTATGGCATTTTACCCCACTGAGGTCCCTCCAGTCCCCAGACCTTGTCCTCACATTCTACCCCCAAATCTCCAGGAATTTCTGCACCTAGAGCTGGCAGCCCTAGCTCAAGGTGAAGATAATCATCTTGAGTCATAACAGATGCTGAGGAGGGTGAGTCATCAGTGCAAAAGAGGACTGAGCTGTTGAACGAAGTGTGTGTGAACTGTTAAGGTTTAGGAGTGGCATGCCATTATTCTGATGCTAAGGGACATTCTGTTGAACTCCTTTCAATAAGCAGCCATTATTTGAAAGAGGTGGAGCTGCCAAGAAATAGCATGCCCCACTCATTTACAGAGACTCCCATAAAAACTATCCAATAACCCATAAGCCAGTTGCCGGTGAGGTGATGTTTGTTCTGATCAGTGTTTTGTTTTGTTTTTTAAATAGCTTTTTTAATTGTTGTTAATGTAAATTAAAATAGGGATACAGAAAAACCTTCATAATACTACGTATTAAATGCTTATGTAAAATAGTCTATATTTACTGTGATGTTGATCCTCCTTGTTAAGAATAAATTGGAACTTTTGGAAACTTCAGCAATTCAAAAACAATTATTATTTTTGAAACAAAAATTTCTCACCAGGACTCCTGGGTCTCTTGCCTTTCTAAAACAAAGGGTAAATCAAAAACACATTTCAAACCTGATCCATGCTGTTTGTGCACCCAATGGGAGTATATCAATTCAAATTTTCAAAATTCAAAAGATATCAATTCAAATTTTCTACAGTTTTTTCAAAATTTATATACCTCTGAAAAACCTCAAATGGAATCTATTCAAAACTACCTTGACTCAATACACTACAATATAACTCTAACAGAGGAACATGTAGCCTTTTTGGAACAGCCAATTACCCCTAAAGAGCTTCAAGACATACTAAACAAAGCAAAAACCAATAAGGCAGTGGGCACGGATGGTTTTCCTAGTGAATTTTATCGAAAATTATAAGAACTACTAATACTACCACTGGTTGATACATGTAATAATGTAATGACGACTAGTAAGTTGCCTAAGACTTGGTTAGAAGCTAGGATAATAGTACTTCACAAGCCTGGCAAAGACAAACTCAACCCAGCCTCATATAGGCCAATCTCATTGCTAAACCATGATTCAAAACTATTTTCATCATTATTGGCTTCCCGTTTAAATTCAATAATAGCAAATTATATTAACACAGATCAATCAGGCTTTATACCCAACAGATCACTTACTGATAATATAAGGACACTGAATATCATTGAATATGGTAGAACCAACAAAATTAACTCCCTTATTTTAGCCCTGGATGCAGAAAAAGCATTTGATAGGGTGGAAATTCCATATCTAAGGGCGATACTACAAAAAATGGATTTTGGAACAAAAAAATTAAATTCCTTTAATGTAATATATAGCAATCCCATAGCTCAAATAATTACCAATAATTATAGATCGGATTTTATAAAACTTTCACAGGGAACCTGCCAGGGGTGTCCTCTTTCTCCTATTCTTTTTGCAATTTTCCTTGAACCTGTAGCCCATTTTATCATAACTAATGACTCTATTAACGGAATCCACATAGGGAACTCCTCGCATAAAGTGAGTTTATTTGCTGACGATGCAGCATTTTATTTAACATGTCCAGAGCAGATCCTACCTCAAGTAATTTCCCAAATTGCTACTTTTAGCAAAATCTCAGGTTTTAAGATTGATTTTTCAAAATCTGAAATTTATCCAATTTTTCTACCTTTGTCCTTACAATCATTGCTAATGAATGGTTACCCTTTTAAATGGGTCATCAAGCGCTGGAGATACCTTGGTATATTTTTCCCTTTAACCTGAAAGATCTTTGAAGCTAATTATAAACCTTTAATTGCTGAAACGAAATTAATGTTAGAAGGGTGGGGTAAACTGAATTTAACACTTTTAGAAAAAGTTAAAACAATAAAAGTTTTTATTTTTCCTAAAAAAAAAATTTTTTTTAAAAACCTCCCAATTAAAATTTCATCTGATATATTTAAGCAATGGCAACAACTTTTTTCAAGGTTCATATGGTCCAACAAAAACCAAGGATTAATTTTGTAACTTTGACTAAACCAACTAAACTGGGAGGACTGGGCTTACCGACGCTAGAATCTTATTTTGATGCAGCACAACTTAAGAACATACTATTCTAGCCCAACCGTCTTGTCAAAAAGATTGACTTTTAATAGAACAAACTTACCTGAAAAGAGGACTTTTATATGAAAGTATTTGGAACAAATCAAAAACGAGAAACTTTAAACACCAAATGCAAAACTCATTTTTATTACTTACTTTAGAAATTTGGGACAAATATCGCTCACTTTTAGCTCCATCGGTTTCCCTGGTGACGGTCTTTCTAGGCCAACCATGGTTCCCACCCAGCAGGGACACGATTATTTTTGCAAATTGGAAAAACCAGGGCTCAAATTGGAAAAAGCAGGGCCTCATCCACTTAGACGATCTGTGTAACTGACAACAAATGTTGACTAAACAGCAATTGGAAACAAAATACCATATTGACATCCCATGGCTACAATATACCCAACTACGTCATTTGTTATATAACCCCAATATAATTTTTCTTTAGATAGGCCACTAACCAAATTTGAATTATCTGTTAAAACTGAACACTCTGCCAAGGGTTTAATATCCTCAGTCTATCAATTGTTAAACCAAAACTAATGGAACCAATTTTCCATAGTGCAAAGCTCATGGCATAAGGACTGCGGTATCACATTGACAAGCGAACAGTGGCAGAAAATATGGTCAAATAGTCCTTATACGACCGCCTCATTGAACGTTAAACTTCAAAACTTTAAACTTTATGCCAGATGGTATTTAACACCTCAAAGGATTGCACATTTGACTTCTGTGCCAACACTCAAATGTTGGAAAGCTTGTGGTAACCCAAGTACCTTCTTGCATTGTTGGTGGTCTTGCCCCCTTTCAGTACCCTTTTGGTCTAAAATTTTAAGTGGATCGAGTCTCTATTCCCTTTACTTCAGAGTCCATTCTTTTAAACTATTGGTCGGATGTTCAAATGTCTAAAAACTGCACTGAATTGATATCTCTGTTCCTACTAGCAGCCAAAACACTTATTGCACAACAATGGGAAACCAAAAATATTCCATCCGTAGGCCAGTGGTTCTCGAAACTCTGGGACTTAGCTGTAATGGACAAGTTGGCAATACAAATTTCAACAATAGAGTCACCAAGAATACAGAATAATTTTCTGGAAAAATGGTTTCCCTTTTTTGAATATGTCACCAAGGAACAACCAAAGCAGGGTAAACTCGCTAAGAAATATATGGATTTTGTATTTTATTGAAAAGTAGTTATTGATAACTTTGTAGTACTCAATCATTGTTAACTCAATCATTTCTACTAGCTAATTGTACTGTTATTTGTTTGATGTTGTTTGTATAATGTTCTGGTTAATATATTTAGTGTTTATTGAAAATAAAAATTAAGTTATAAAAAAAAGAAGTAGGTGGGGCTTTTGCCCAGCAAGGCTTCTGACTACATATTGGAGATTTGATTGGTTGTGCAGATTTTTTAAAAGGTTGTTTTGGCAGCAGCTGCCACTACAGCATAACAATCTTTACTGTGAGAGTGAAGGTAAGCTGCAGCAGCCATATTGTGATGACTCTGCCTCTTGTGGTAGCCATTTTATGACAGTCAATTCCAACAATGCCCACAGGCACAGAAAAGCTGGGGACCCATGGACTAAATTTCCTCACAGGGTTGTTGCTCTCTGAAATCCTGTTCCTGGACAGTCCCCTCTTCCCAAGGATCAGCAATTCAGAGGGCATTTGCAGAGTGGAAAGCCACAAGCACCACATACAGTTGGTGGAAGCCAATGCACTATAGAAAAGCTACACTAGAGACAACCCGTTGATGTGGCTGAGTCATGCATGATTAGACTGCACCACTCAGTGACTTACATGTATGAATGAGCTTCCATAGATCTAACACCACCGACCCTGCAGGTAATCCAGTTCACTTCAAACACTGATTCTGTTCACACATCGGGCTGCCTGTTAACAAATCATGGAAACGTACATGTGAACTAGTCATTACTCACAAATCTTTCACAAACTAACCCTTCCTTACTTTCCATAAAAAACACACCTTGTTTTGTTTTTAAATGTTTGAGTAGTCGTGAACTTCTGACATTTTGCTCACCATCTGGAATCCCATTATATGTTTTTAATTCAAGATAAACCTCTTTCGATACTGACTTGTTTTCCTGTTTTGCTATGTATTCAAACCTTCTTGAAAACACATTAATCACAATACTGGTACTGTCTCAGCAACGCTTGCATGACATTTTGAGACCAAGGATGCTGTAAACAATGAACAGCCCTCTAGCAAAGAATCTCTCGAGCTTGACCCATTCAGAATAAGCGTTCATGGGATCTCTTTCTCAATTACTTCCTTACAGCACAAAAAGCCCTACAGAGAAATGCAGGAACTAAGACTACATGAGTCTTGATTTAAACACTTCAGCCTGCCACGCCATTTATTCAGATGCTGACACTTTGGCATCAGTTTGTGTTCCAGTTGAAAAGTGTAGTCACAAATGTGAAATCTGACATCTGTGCTCTAAAATAGAACGGCTGCTTCCTGCAGTCTCCAAGGTTAGTATGTTTACTCCTTCCAACAGACAGCTGGATTTGTATTACTTGAGATGCCATTATGTTAGTGTTTGGGGAACATGCATTGAGTTTTGTTTTTGTTTTCACATACATAGGACCTGATGGATAAAAGGACTAATTGCCTATTAGACATTGGTTCCAAGTAGCCGTGTTGGTGCAAACAAAAATCCAAGTCTGGGGCCCAACACCGCCTTGTTGTACCAGGACCCAGAGATGCAAGGCTTGCTGCCACTAGGGGGAGAGCCTTCTTGGTGGCAGCCCCTTCCTGGTGGAACGAGCTCCCAGAAGAGATCAGGGCCCTGCAGGGCCCTGATGCAGTTCCGCAGGACCTATAAGACGGAGCTCTTCCGCCAGGCTTTCGAATAGGGGCCACCACCCTTCTTTTTCTCCCCCCATGTTATTACCATTAACAAGGGGCCTCAGAGAATACCATCTGGCTCCTTGACATTGCTGCTTGTCATCGAGGCCTGGAAATGCTGGGGTAGACGGTTCGCCATTTAACTCTACTGAGTGCTGTATGAATATGTTTTATAATGTTTTAATCTGTTTTAATTTTTATTGTATTTATTGTATTTATGAATCTTGGCTTGTCCAAGTCTTGTAAGCTGCTCTGGGCCTGCAACAGCGGAAAGAGTGGCCTAGAAATCAAATAAATAACTAAATAAATAATGGTGCTTCCTTATTGAAATTTACCCCCAAGCTTTCCTCTCTAACCTGCCATTATCCCTCTACTTTGTGTCTCTGTGTGTGAGTGTATCTGTGTAGACCATATTTCACTATAGTGTTTAACACTACAGCCATCTAGCTACTACTGATTAGAAGGGGGGAAAGAATAAAGCCTGCCACCACTGAGGGATGGCTGGGGGAGAGACAGGAGGAGAAATGGCACCAGATATGCAGGGGAACTGGTGTTCCCTCTAAGCTGAGTTAGTGTGAGCTAGCTCACAGTTTTTTAGCCTCCAGCTCACACATTTTTGTCTTAGCTCAGGAAGGATGGCTCCAGAGTAAATTAATGTATGCAGTAGCCAGATCACTCGCTCACAGCTTTAATGCCAGTAGCTCACAGAGTAGAATTTTTCCTCACAAGACTCCACAGCTTAGAGGGAGCAACAGTGCAGAAATCTGCTCCAGCCTTTCTACACTTTCCCATACCTGTTTTTGGTACAAGGTCATACTAAAAGCAGGTTTGGGGAAAATCACAGCAGAGCTGGGGAAAACCCAAATGGTTGGAAGAAGCATGATAATGCCCCCACAGAAACCACAATTAAATTTCAGTGGTGGAGTGGGGCTAGAGCTGCCAACCTCCAGGTAATATAAACAGCTAACATTTTAGCTAACATCGAATACATTCATACAGATCCAATATGGTCCACACAGGACTTCTTAGATAAATTCCAACTTCCAAAAATTTCAAATACAATTCAGTACATTAGAATACAGCCAAGTACTTTTCCAGTAGAGCCAAAGTCTTCTCTAGAGTGGTCAGTGGCGACGAATGCCTAGGTTCTCTTTATTTCAATTTTCCTTTCTTCAAGCCGCTTCCAGAAGAACCTGCCAAGTTCACAAAACCTTCTACTGACTGATGCATAGCAGTCTACAAAACTTCTAGTTGACTTGAAATGCAGGCTGAAATGAAGAATTTGAATGAATGTATTAGATGTATTAGATGTATTAGATGTTAGCTGTTTATACTACAAATTTTCAATAAGACTATCTTTAGGACTTTACAGATCCATTTGTATTTCTTTACACAGTGCTACAGCCTCAGTGTTCAGTTTTTGTACTAAAACTTACTTTCACTGTGTTGCCATTATATTTATACAACCTCCAGTGGCTGGAGATCTTCTGCTATTACAACAAATCCCCAGGTGAGAGAGATCAGTTCACCTGGAGAAAATGGCTGCTTTGGAAGATGACCTCTATGGCATTATACCCCATTGAAATCCCCCCTCCCCAAATCCTGCCCTCCTCAGACTCCACCCCCAAAATCTCTAGGTATTTCCCAACCCAAGGCTGGCAACCCTTGGTGGGGCTCAGAGTAAGACATTCATGCAACTCCAACCACAGCCTCTGTTTGCTGCTTAGGTGGAGTTAGGGGTGAAAACAGACCTCAGCTAAAACCTGAAAACCCGCACTGTACCATTTCCCACCCCCTCCTCTAAGTCTGGTCTCTACAGCTGAATTACAATCTCTAAACAAATATACTATTGCAGTATTCCAGTTCATCTCATGACTCGAAGAAAAAAGAAGAATGACTCCAAAAATCTATGAAAATAACGTGCAAGTTTCTGTTGCTACTGCTGATGTCTATATTAAAGTTTTTAAAGGTCCTATTCTAATTAAATCCAAAACCAAAAAAATATGTTGGTAGGATGTTTTGAACTTGGTCTGTGATCCTCCTTGGTTAGAAGTGTTGCAAATTGGCCATTGGCTCATTTGCTTCACATCATCAAAGAGTTTATGCTCCAACAAAAGATGTGAAAATAAAAGCCAGGACTGCTCTTTGGTTGGGTAAGCAAATGGCTTCCCTATAGAAGCTGAAAGTGAGGAGGAGGAGTCCAGAAGGAATAGCAGATGTGTTGCTTTTTTAAAAAGGCATTGACTGTTCCAGATGGAAAGTTACAGCATTTGCTTAAAAAAGACAATGGAGAAGGGTAAGCTACATCAGTTGCTTCTAGAATACTGGGGGACTGGAAAGGAGACAAACCTAGTCTGGTTTTTCCTATATCAGCGATCAAAGACAAATACCCTGTAACTCAATTTCTCCTATCCCACTCTTCTCATAAAGCCAAGCCCGTTTTTCTATAAAATTTCTTTCAGGAAATCATCCGTGTGACTTATGATTGCAGTTTGGCTTCCCATGGCAACATGTCTTCTAGAACCTTCTCATAAAAGATAGCTGGACTCTGTTTTAAAGAGTATTCACATCCATATTCAAAACCATAAATATATGCGTGTGTATGCATGTTTGTATAGTGTTAGAATTTCTAAGCAGTTTATTTCTCTCACAAATTTGAGCATCCATCATAAAATATTTGTATCAGCAATACTCTTTCTATGTAGTTATTTTCACTTCAGTGCTTTGCCGGTGACTCATGTTAACAAGAGACGAGCTTTTCTGGTTTACATGATTTTTAGAAATTGTCCGCTGACATTACTATAAGTAAAATGGGATTTGCTTTCCTACCTTCAAGCATGGTCCATGTATTATTATGGATCATGTATTATAATGACTATTGTTGATACCACAAGCCCTGCTCTCTGTGCCCCTGCCTTCAGAGGCAAGGTAGGTGGCAACCAGAGACAGGGACTTTTCAGTAGTGGCATCTGGCTTGTGGCATGCCCTTCCCCTTGGGCTCATCTGGCACCTATGTTGCTTTCTTTTAGGCCCCAGGCCAAAAAGGTTTCTGTTAACCCAGGCTTTTACTTACAGGGATGAGGCTGCCAGGGGAAAGGAAGAAGAGAAAGCTGACAGCCAGTGTAGTGTATTGATTTTAGTGTCATACTAGGATGTGATTCAAGTTCAGATCCTCACTCTGCCATGGAAGCACGCTGGGTGACCTTGGGCCAGTCACTCTCTCTCAGCCTAAACTACCTCATAGGGTTGTTGAGATGATAAAATGGAGGAGAGAAGAATTATATAAACTGCTTTGGGCCCCCATGGGGGAGAACGTTGGGGTATAAATGAATTATATAAGTAATAACTTGACCTGGATAGCACGGGCTAGCCTGATCTCGTCAGATCTTGGAAGCTAAACATGGTTGGTCCTGGCTAGTACTTGGATGGCCAACTGCCAAGGAATACCAGGGGCATGATGCAGAGGAAGGCAATAGCAAACCACCTCTGGAATGTCTCTTGCCTTGAAAATAAGTCTGACTCACCAGTGGTACATAACTCACTAGTGGTACATAACACTAAAATAGCTAGAACTTCTGTCTGTCAGACAATCTTTGGATCTCCTAGACATATTACACACACTAAGACTGGCAGATACCATGACAGTATAGGCTAAAGGCTGAGGGTGGGAGTCAGGGAAGAGAAAGGAGAAATAGTGTATGAGGAGGAAAGTCCTTGTGGGTTCCCCACTGATCAATTTCTAAATGTAAAAGCATCTCAATATCAAACATTTAATGAAAAAAATGCATATTTGGCTTTGAATTAGTTGATTGTTACTAGTTCTGAAAATTGTAATCAAAGGAATACTTTTTATTACATAATCTTGTCAAATCCTTTGCATAATGTGCAGTAACTGGCCTTTTATTTCTACCATTTATCCCTGAATAATTCCTTAATTGAAATAGCAAAACTTATGTAACTTTCATACAAACAGCTGTGCTCAAAACCATTAATAAGCACCTTGAACACATAAGGTACGCATTTGTTTTTTAATCTGATAATGTCTAGGTCAGTGGTAAAGTCAAAAGAAACTGTTATGTAAAATCAATTTTCTTTTCCCTTTCACTCTCTTACAACAATTCCACAATTTTTAATCTGATTTGGAGGCCTTTTCCATCTAGAAGTTGTTAAAAAAAGCAGCAGAAGAAGAATAGAAATTTATTCTCCACTTTGCTCAAAGTCTCAAAGTGGCTTACAGTCACCCTCCCTTCCTCTCCCTTGTACGGCAGATATGGCTGAGAGAGTTCTGAGAGAACTGTGACTGGCCAAAGGTCACCCAGCAGGCTTCATGTGGAGGCATAGGAAATCAACCCTGGTTCTTCAGATTAGAGTCTGCCGCTCTTAACCACAACACCATGCTGGCTGTCCCAAACTGGAGGGTTTTTTATGGTTAATGATGTGTGTGAATAAGGTGGGGGACTCCTCCAGAACAACACCCCCTCCCAAACCAGCTTGACCAGGCCACAAGCACTGTAGTTAGGGTTGCCAGGGCTGGAAAGCTGCGGGAGGATTAGGAGGTGGGGAGACAGGTGGGCCTGTGACATCAGTGATGGAATGTCAATGACATCATTATGTCACTTCCAGGTACAACCAAATAAGCTTCCTGTGATTCCTAGATCTACCCAGTGTCACTTCCAAGTTATACCCAGAAGTGACATACTGGCATAGAGGCTGGTTATGGTTATTCTGAGGGAAGGGAAATGGCAACAATAGCGGGAGACCTGGCAACTCTAATTATAGTGGAGATGACATGGCAGGGCCAAACTACATGTTATGATTTTTAACATATTATGTCTGGGTACAAGGAAACTCATCTTCCAAGTGTGTGGGGTCCGCAAATCAAGACCATGCAATGGGGTAGAAGGTGCTTCAGCGTTTCCTCCACACACCATTTTTCCCAACTCAAAATACCTCTGGGAATGACATTTGGTATTGGGGGGGGGGGGGGGCTGCATGTGTACTGACAGGCTAAACATACAAAGGGACTGAGGTGAGGGAGAATCACATACTGATGATGGAGGCCTTCTGGGTGGGGGTGGGGAGGCAGAAAACATCCCCTCAGAGATACACAGGCAGGTCCTTGCCCTGAAAGTCAGTACTTCCTTCTCACTGACAGGAGCGGTGGCATATGCTTCTACCCCTGCCCGACATGCGCCATCATAACTATAATGACTGAGGGGCTGTCACCCCAGGGCTCTCCCCATATCTCATACATGTTATTTCATAAAAGGCACTTTGTTCCGTGAACATTTATTACAAACACTCTTTAATTATTTTTTTTAACCTCTTGGGTTTAAACCAAATTTCATTTTACTAATGGAAAACTGTTACCCTGCCTGCTGTATACCTGACCTTTTATTTACATTGCGCATTTTCAAGGAACAATACGGAGGCCATGTACTGCTGAAGAAAATGTGATGGCTGCAGCATTTCATGCTTTTATGTCCTTACAGGAAGCATTTTGGAACGCTGTAGGAGTCTAATGAGATTTTTTATCACCTGACCACCCCTGTTTAATGTAACATCAGAAATGAATTTAGCAGTCGCTCCAAAGCATGCAGAGCCTAGGGTCCGTTTGTTGTTATGTGTGAGTTCCAGCTCTCTACCCTGCTAAGGAAGCTGTCAAAGATTGAAAGAAAGGAACAGTATGGTTCACTGGCTGAAACATTTATGACATTTCTACACACACACAGGCCGCGGTTACACGGCCCTTTAAAGCGGGAGTCACTGCTGTTTCCTCCTGCATTTAAAGGGACCGATCAGACCAGCCACAGCTACTCCCGCGCCAAAACGGGACCACTCCCGGGCAAAGGTCATTTCATAGAAAAAGAGGTGCAGGAGCTCATTAGCATACCTATTAGTATAACTCATTAGCATAACCGGCCGAATGTCAGTTTCAGCCCTATTATACCCTATGGGCCATTGAAGTCAATGGCAAAAACTCATAGGGTATATGAGGGGTTGGAAGAGAACGGGTTTGAGGGAGAGAATCCAAACTTGCAGGGTAGGTTCTGGGACCTCTCTCCCAAATACCCACCAAGTTTCAAGAAGATTGGACCATGGGGTCCAATTCTACAGGGCCTCAAACAGGTTGCCCCATCCCCTCCTTTGTTCTCTATGGTGGGAAAAAACGTTACTTTTTTCCCACCATAGAGAACAATGGAGGGAATGGGGGCAACCTATTTGGAGGCCCGTAGAATTGGACCCCTGATCCAATCTTCTTGAAACTTGGTGGGTATTTGGGGGAGAGGTCCCAGAGCCTACCCTGCAAGCTTGGAGCCTCTCCCTCAAACCCCCTCCCCTACAGGCACTTTTAAAGCCACCGTCGAATTTCGGCGGCAATTCAGCAGTGGGCCAAATCAGATCAGAGAATCTGATTTGGCCCATGGCTGCCCTAGTGCCCACTCCTGAGCTGGCGGAGCGGCGCTCTGCCTTGCTCCGGCCCCAAAGGACCTCTGCTCCCAGGTTCCTTGCGCATTTTCTGACCCTGGGAAAATCAAGTATTTTCCTGGAAATCATGCTTGGAACCCAGGATTTAGCCGATCTGGACAGCCCTCTCTCACAACGATTGCGAGAAGGGCTGTCTGATCATCCGTCCGAGTTTTTTTTCCTTTTCTTGCTATTGGGCACTTGGGCACTCAAGAACCCAAGTGCAAGAAAGGGGAAAAAATGCCCTGCGCTCTGTTCCAGGCCCCAAGCCCCACTGGCCGCCACCACCTGGCACCCCCCCACACATGCTTCTCCCAACTTCTCCCAATCAGGCAGTGGCTGGCAGGGCTCAGGGCCCAAAGTGGAGCGGAGCACAGGGCAAGCCAGGCGGCCAGCCAGTTCCTCCTGCGGCATTGGGGGAACTGAAGGTTCGGGCTGTCTGGGGAAGCCCTCGCCTTGCCTCCTCCAGCCACTGCCGCTGCCCAAAAGAAAGAATCCCAGATTAAAGTCCAGTGGGACTTTATCTGGGATTCCGGTGCTGTGTGATCACAGCCACACAGAGAAACATACTTTGTCCAAGAAGCTTAAGCCTACATATAGAGAGTTATCCCATTTTTTTTCATCTTCACATCAAGACAAGGCTTGAAAAATAGCAATTTCCCCAAGGCTACCTAGTGAGTCCCATGACTGCACAGAGATTTGAACCAAAATCTCGTTGGTCACTGTTCTTTCCACCCCTCCACACTGGTGTATATCTGAGCAGTGTTCCCCCTAAGCTGAGTTAGTGTGAGCTAGCTCACAGTTTTTTAGCCTCTGTGATATGTACTGGAGTCGGGAGGCCAGTAACGGTGAAAACAGCTTGGCAGTTTATTGCAGGTTCAAATGGTACATGGAAAACCCCAGGCTTCGCGCCCACTTTTATGCCGGTCTAAGGTAATCCCCCGACCTTGCCCAAATGTCCGGATAGGACCTTAAGTTCATGGTTGCAGTTCATAGGTCCCCCCGAGGAAACCTAAGCACAGGATTGGTGGCCGTTCAGGATCCGACCATCTATTGTTCTACCTGGCCGAAGCTCAGGTAGGTTCAGACTACGTGCGAAGTGCCACGTGGTGGTCGCCATTGCAGGCGCACATGGCGACTGCAGCATCACTACACAACACTCTGATTCACAAATTTTTCTCTTAGCTCATGGAAGGATGGCTCCAGAGCAAACTAATTTATGCAGTATCCAAATCGCTCGCTCACAACTTTAACGCCAGTAGCTCACAAAGTAGAATTTTTGCTCACAGGACTCCATAGCTTAGAGGGAGCATTGCATCAGAGAGTGGAAGAACCAGGGCCGAGGACAGACTGGCAGTCTGGCCCGGAGAAGGCAGCCTGGACGCATCGCGTCTGGCGCCACGCTCCTCCCGTAGCAGCCAGGCACCACTTCAAAGTGGTATCCCGGCTGCTGTGGCACGCGTTCCACCCGCTTCCGGTGGGTCTGAATGCGCGCCGGGCAGGGGAGCCGTGTGGCGTTCAGACGCCACCACCGGAAGCCGCCTGCAGTCTGGACGCTGTGGGCAGCTTCCTTGCAGCGGCGTGCAAATGCCGTGCAGCAGGGGCAATTCCCCCTACCTTGTTCTGCCGCGCCACAGAGGAGCGGCAGAATACCAGTCTGTCCACAGCCCTTGATTCAGACCCCTGGTCACAGGTGGTGCTGAGGAAGTCATTCTCTCATAGCCTAACCTGCCTTGCAGGTCTGTGAACATAAAATGAAATACTGTCTGATGCCCATCTCCTCAGGAATAAGGATGAAATACAAATTAAGGGTTGACCCCTGGCTAGGGCACAGCACTGTAGCTCTAGGCATAGGAATCTCTCAAGAGTGTTGAGAAATTCTGTGAACAGGTCCTGTTCTGTGAGATTTCATTTGAAACTCCATTTGACTATGTGCTAATGTCAAGACTTGAGCTAACAGTGGGTCTCAAAGTTATAGATTGTGAAGGACAGATTTAATTTACAACCCCTGTTACACAAATCAATCCCTGACCTGGGTCTATCATGTCAGAACACCTACACATCATTCAGAACATTCCAGTCCAATGTATACACAATTCCCAGATTGAGCCAGAGTATAGGAACAGATGTTAGAGGAGACAAAGTACTCAACCTGCAAATTAATTTATTACTCTAACAAAATATAGATTCAAAGCCTCAAGTATGAAAAGAAAGTAAAGCAAAACATACAATAAACCATACTGCACCTATCTTGGAGCAGAGGGGCCCAGTAACTTAGAGTTCTTTAGCAAGTGGAAGACAGTGGGCAAACTATCTAGAAAATAGGATGGCTTCTGTTGCCCTTCTTGCATCCTTGAAGCTACCTGGATGATGGACGCTCCTTTACAGCAACAGGCCAGAACCATTCAGGTTTAGGGTTGCCAGCTGCAGGTTGGGAAATACCTGGAGATTTTGGGGATGGAGCCTAAGGAAGGAGGGGTTTGGGGAGGGGAGGAACTTCAATGGGGTCTAATGTCATAGAATACCTTCCGAATGGCCATTTTCTCCAGTTGAACTGATCTCTTGTCACCTGGAGATCAGTTGTAATCCCAGAAGATCTCCAACCACTACCTGCAGATTATATAATACAAAACTAGGAGCCATATGTATAGATGATACGATATCCACCAAGAAAAACTGCCACCATGTATGTATACAATATTACTATCAAAGTTATTCTGAAATTTTACATTACTACATTTATATTATTTTTAAAGTTGTTGTGTAAATCACAATATATATTTATCCAAAATTATTATATTTATAACCTACTATAACATCCACAAAATAACCAGTATGAACTGTATATAATCACACAATTTTTTACATGTAGTGCCAAGTTGTGATGACAAGCACTTCTGCATGAAGGAAAACATTTCATGTGAGTGAAGAACGCAAAAGTGGCGACCATCATGCATCTGGATTTAAACATTAGCTCTTCATCAGAGTTGCAAAGTCAATTTTCATGCAGAGTGTAAGCTGGGACCCAAGCTTATTCAATTTTTATATATAGCAGCCTCAGCCATCAATCTGTGCAAAAGCAAGCATCAGTGTTCTAAGTCTCTCAGTGAAGCTATGAGGTTCTCCACACTCTGCATGAACTTAAGCAAATGGAGTCTTAACAATAACTTATATAAAAGTCAGCTGGGATGGCAATATTCCATGCACTTTCATTGGCTGTAAAATGCTCTCCCTCAGCCACTGGCCCATCAGTCGTCACTCAAGAGTACTTGCATGCCATTGGCTGGGTGCTGGGTCTGCTTCTCTTCCCCACCCACTCCCCTTTCAGCCACTGTTTTCTGTCAGAAGCACTGTGTCTCATGACAAAGACACTTCTGTTGCTCAGCTCCCGTGGGGGACAAAGTTTTCCCTCAGTGGCTGTTGTGAGGAATTCATAGGATTGCCAACTCTAGGTAAGGAAGCCAGTTTAAGGAAGCCAGAGTTTGGGGAGGGGAGAGGAAAGGCCTCAGCTAAATAGAATGCCATAGAGGCCAGCGACTAAAGCATTCTAACTTTTCCCTCAGTGGCTGTTGGTAAGCAACCAAGCTTAGTTCTGTCAGTAAAAAGACAAAGAAACAAAACCCTTTCTCCGCCTTTTTGAGGAACTCATTGGGGCCAGTCCTGAGTATGGTTGCCAGCTCCAGGTTCGGAAATTCCTGCTGAGTCCTTCCACACACACACCCCAACACTGCCCTCCACAGGATCCACCCCCCAAATCTCAAGGTATTTCCCTACTCAGAGATGGGAACCCTACTTTCCCCTCGGTGCCTGCTGCTGGTCAACCAAGCTTGGTTTCTGTCAGTAAAGGGCCCTTTCCACACCTATTTTTGCCTCCCGGAGAAAACTCATTGTGCCCTTATACCCTGCTGAGATGTTCCTTCTCATGACAGCCAATGTGACGTGGCAGTCAGGGCTTCAGAGCACGGTAGGGGCTGCGGGTGGGGGTAGCGGTTAGAAATGTATCTCATTGCAAGGTTCTCTCAAAAGGAAAAGGATGAATTTAGGTGTTGCATTGGATTTCCATACATTATGGTATGGATTCTGCTTATGCCATGATTTAGTGCTGCCTTAATAGACACTGCTCAAAAGAACTGGAGGGCTGTGGAAGATTTTGAAATGAAGTGTATTCAGGAACACAGATTTTAATTTTGAGAAAAATTTCTCTTGAATTCAGCATGGGACTTGCAGATGAAGCTCCAAGGGCTCTAACCATCTTCCCAAGTCTGTTCAGTTTATCCCCAAACTTACTGTCTTAAGCATTCCCCTAACGTATTGACTTCTGTTGAAGGACAAGATGAAGTGATGGGGAATTTAGCCAGAGTGAAAGAAATGGCAGTGGAGAACAGACAGTACAAAAGTCCAATAAATATAAGAGAAACAGGGGGAAAAGGAAAGTTTCCATTTCCTCAGATTTTTGTGAAGAACATTTATGTCGCTGTCTGCTCTGTTCTTCCTAAAAGCTCTCATCAGTGCAAAGATGGGCTTTTACTTTAATTAGATGTATTGATTTTCAGTGTTTAACTTGATAAACTGCAATAAGAAATTTATGAATAGACGTCTCTCCATTTCTCAAAGCTATATTTAGTTTTTCATTCCTTTAAATACATACTGGAAAAGGTGACCCTAGGACCCATTTCCTCCTACTTATTAATTAAATGAACCCTGTTGAAATATTTTTCGGCAGGCTTCCAGTTTCTGAAATAGAAGCCGGGATATTGTACACTTTGTTCTCAGAGGAGTTGTTTTTGTTTTTTTTACAGCTCAGGTTCAGAAAAAGCACAAAATTCACCTAAAACAAAGACTGCAGACCTTAGTGGGTTTCTCAGGCATTAGTTATCCAGATGTAATTTTTTTTTCTCAATTCATTCCCACATTTACTATTTTAAGCATTCTCCATCTGTTTCTATGAAATTTCTCTCATAACACAGCTGCCTTCATGAGTACAGAAAACAACTTTGGTTAAAATGTGTACTTTTAGAGGAGCCTTAACATTATAATTCCCCCACTAACTCAATGGCATAATATCCATATTAAACTGCTCTCCCTTTGGTGGTCATTTCAAACCAGACAGAAACATATGTCACCAACACCCCTTAACGGAAAGCACTCTGCCAATTAAGCTCCATTAACTTCAGCGATGGTGTGCTTCTGCCCACAAAATCAAACACTATGTAAAATCTATATATCTAATAGCCAACTGGCCCACCCCCGTGCGGATACCTAATTCTGTGCGGGGGGGCACTTGGGGGCAGAGGGGGGGGGTTCTGCAGACGTGGGGCAGTCCCCACGTTTGCAGAAAAATCCCAAAAGTATCAAAAACTTTTCGGGGGATATTTAAATTCCCCGAAAAGTAAAAGAGTGTCCCCTGCGCATGCGTAGGGAGCACTCTCAGAACGGCAGCGGCTGGGGGGGGAAGGGGGTGAGTGGTGGGCCCGGTGACAACCGCCGAGGCCCGCAGGGAGTCTTTGTGGGGGGGAGGGGGCGAGCGGCGGGCCGGGTGAGGCCCACTGGGAGTCTTTGTGGGGGGGAGGGGGCGAGCGGCGTGGCTGCTGCAGAAATTTGTCTGCTCTGGAGCTGTCCTTCCTGAGCTGAGACAAAAATATGCAAGCCAGAGGCTAAAATACTGTGAGCTACCTCATCCTATAACTCAGCTGAGAGGGAACAGTGCTCTGGAGCCATTCTTCCTGAGCTAAGGCAAAAACATATGAGCCGGAGGCTAAAGAACTGTGAGCTAGCTCACACTATAACAGCTTAGAGGTGACACTGCTCTGGAGCCATCCTTCCTGATCTAAGGCAAAAATGTGTGAGCCGGCAGCTGTGGTGGGGTGGGGAGAGAGAAGTGGCAGGCCGAGCACCTCTTGGCCGCTCAGGCCTGCCGCATTAGTGGGGGGGGGGTATGGGGGGGAGAGAAGACTCACCGGTGGAAGCTTCCTCCACTTGGTGGAGCTCCTTCTCCCCCCCCCCCCGCGAGTACCGCGGGTCCCCCCCTTGTATATACTAAAAACAAACTTATATAATGTTAAATACAGCGTCAGGAAACCAGTTATCTAAATGCCTTGTTTTCATGATGAAGGAAAAACCTCATCCCTGACAAAATGGAAAACTGGGTGGAATTAGTATAAATAACAAAGGCTTTAATATTTAGGAATCACAGTTTGGTACTGAATAAAGGTAAATGTCAGCGATACGAGCAGCTCCTGCTCCCATTGGTCTTGCTGAAATCTCAGTGCACAGAAGAAGGAAAGAGAATTATATAAAGGAGAACCACTGAACTGAAAGAAATTAAACATTATCTACAAGCTGGAATGCTTCTCACAACGCCTGGGTTCACCAGTCCCTCCAAAATCACCTATTTACCGCTGTGCCATGAAAAGCTTCAGCTACCCATTTCTACCCATTGAGCCTATATTAAAGGAGCAGGACATATTTCTTCAGGCCTGTTGGCAAGCCCACAAGGGTGTAACTGTGCTTTAGAATTGCACTGTAAGTCTCCCCTAGGATACATGCCATGTACGGTATTAGGAGGATGTGCCTTTTCTCAACAATAAAAACAAGCTGTGAACATTACCTTTCTGGTGTATTCACATATTTCCCAGGCTACTTACCCAGGGGATTAATCTATTATCAAACAACTTGCATAACAGGCATCAGGTTTCTACTGAAGGTTTCCAGGAGGGGGAGGTAAACTGACAGAGAAAGGGATAAAGGAGTGTGTGAAAGGCCACATCGGTTTGTATTCATAGCTCTTACTGGTATCTCACATAGCGCAAATTCCATCAGACCTTCATACTCACTTCTCTCTCTAGTCTTTGCATATCTCTACTCCCTCCTGGCTTTATGGCATTGTGTATTGCCTGTATTATACTCTTTAACTGCATGGTTCTCCAGTTTTGTAGTCCTGTTTTATTGCATTATCATACTGGGGTTTTTTGGTCCTGGTTTCTAATTTGTAATCCAGTTGCACTGTCTGTTGTTTGTATTATACTGTTTCCATTAGACTGTTTTAAACTGTATAATTTGTGTTGAGCCTTTACAACCCCCAACAGCTTTTTGAGCAAAAGGCTCTCCTTTGAGAGGATAATTATTGTCACCAAGTAAATTCTATTATTTGGGCAGGAATTTGCCTAAATTCTAATATGAGTTTTCCTGTCTAGAGAATGGTTTGTTGAGACAGTGACTATATGGAATTGTTTGTTGACAGCAGTGATTTACTGTGAGGCAGAAGAACTTTTTGCTTAATACATGTTGGACTTCTGCATTTTCCAATCAATATTAACCTGTTCTGTTTTGGATCCTTGTTTTTGTTCTTATTCTCTGGTGCTGCATTCCTATGCATCTTTAACAGCTGGGTAACTCTCGTTACACTTCTCTCTTTTCTCCTTGCTTTGGTTTGGGATTTTAAGCTCCACAAGGCAGAGACTGGTCTTCTGCTTACGTTACTCTGTAAAAACGACATTTTAGTGTGTTGTTCTCTGATTTTGTAACCCAGTTTTATTCACTGTTGGCTGTATGTTTCTCTTTTTCTTGTTGCACTATTTTAAATTGGGTAGTCCCCCTTGAGAAAGGTGGGCTATAAATGAAGCAAAATAAATAAATAAAATGGATTTGGAGATTTGCACGTATTTTTCTTTCTTAGGTAAATCCAAATAGGCAGGTTTTCAGGAAATAGAAGACTTGCAATTCTTGCAGTCCACGCTGCACCGCTCTTTTGCCTCCCGATTTCCCCCACCAGTGTGCACCACAGGAAGGGCTAAATTAAACCGGCCCATATGTGCTGCACCTGGGCAGGACTTGGTTCTTTTTTGCTTCCTCCCACAGTGCTCTAGCTTCTACAGTGTGGTCTCACCAACAGGTAGTGCAGGGTACCTTTGGTTAGCATCAACATCTTATTGAACATGTGGGGAAAGAGCTCATTTTAAAAGATGAGGAATGATATACGGTTAAGCAGGGCTATTTTGGGGCAGGAACGCACAGGAACGAAGTTCCGGCTGGCCACACCTACAGCCTCCCCCCCCCCCCCCCCCGGGTTCCCCAGGTGCCTCACAAGCTGCAGGGCACCTGGGGAAGCCAAGCTGATCCAGGGAGGGGAGGCAGTTTAAACTGCCTCCCCTCCTCGGGTTCCCCAGGCGCCCTGCAGTTGCTTGGAGGGGTGCTTGGAGAAGCCAAGCCGATCCAGGGAGGGAAGGCAGCTTAAACTGCCTCCCCTCCCCTCAGGTTCCCCAGGTGCCTCGCAAGCCACGGGGCACCTGGGGAAGCCAAGCCGATCCAGGGAGGGAAGGCAGTTTAAACTGCCTCCCCTCCTCGGGTTCCCCAGGCGCCCTGCAGTTGCAGGGTGCCTGGGGAAGCCGATCCAGAAACTGCCTTCCTTCCCTCAGGTTCCCCATGCGTCCCGCAAGCCGTAGGGCCCCTGGGGAAGCCGATCCTGGGAGGGAGCTGCGCTATCAGGGGTGTGGCCCTGCTAATGAGCTCTTGCTGTTGGGCGTGGCCTGTTATGCTAATGAGTTCCTGCTGTTATGCTAATGAGTTCCTGTTCTACAAAAAAAGCCCTGCAGTTGAGAGATTTGATCTCTAGCAAGTATTAACTCTGATAAAAGAGATCTAGCTGCAAAATGAGACAAATCAGTGCACTCCAGGCAGGTGTGCTGAAACTTTGTTGAGTTCAAAATGGGGTTAAATATATCACTCTTTGAGTTGTTCCCAGCATCAAGGATTAGGAAAGGAAACCCGGTTCTTTCAAGCATTAGCTAATCAACAGCTGAAGTTGGTGTGCAGAAGCAAGTGTGGCTGAAATTAATACAGTGGGTTGGATCCAACCATCTTTTCTGCTGGTGAAAAAAGGAGGTCCCTTTTGAACACCCAAACTGTTATGATGGGGAATATGGTTTCTGTATGGACAAAAGCCACATGGAACAGGAACCAGGGTTGCCAACCTTTGGGACTGCGGAAATTGGTGTCACACAGTTCTGACCTCCCCCTGCATTTTTTTCTCCCACTGCTCCATCAAGCTGCACTGGAACCCTGGGAGCTGGGGGCAGGATGTTGCCGGCCATAGCGAGCAACCTGGCCTTCCTAAACAGGGCTGTAGTAAGGAGACGAACATGGCATAAGTACAAGATACTTCAGAGCACCAGTTGTTCAAAATAAACAGGGTTTGATTATTTTAAGGCACAAATCAGGCAGCAAAAAATATCCCACAGTTTTTATTTTTTACAGTAATTCACAGCTCCATTTGGCTTCTTTGAAAAGTGGGGGTACAGTATGTGTGTGTGTGTGGGGGGGTTAAACTTTTCCTTCTGCAACATTTTCCCCTCCTCACCCCGCCCCCCCCCCCCATCTACCAGTTGTCCCATGGCAGGATAAAGATGCTTGAGGATAACTAGGAATGGGAAGACAAAGTTATGCTTCTGATGTTGGGGGTTGGCTTTGTGGTGGAGGTAGCATGAAGTCAGCCAGGTCAGTAGCTGCTGAGTCTACACAGTGAGCTAAATTATTGTTTTAAATAGACCTACAGAGCAAGCATAAGTAGAGTCACACCCTTCTCAACCCACTGACTTTAATGCTGTTTCCATCTTAAATTTGGACATGGGTTGGTTATTAACTGTCAGCAAGGAAGCCAGAAATCATTAACCCAGCCTGGCCCCTTCCCACATCTTAAAATCCTAAATGGAAGTGGTGGTGGGGGAGTCTCCTTGCAAATTAACGCTGGCCCTCTTCTCAGGCCACCTAATGGTACAAATTTCACTTCACGATTAAAAATTAGGACAGTGCTTCTGAAGGTGATTCTCTAGTCATAAACATGTTTACTTGACAGTAAGTTCATGGAAATCAAATTTTTAGCCCTGTCTGAACATTCTAACAGAATGAAGCTATGTATACAATGGTCTATATACCATACAGTCCAGGAAAAAACAAGTCATTATTAACATCATTATTAATATCAGTTTCAAAGGGGGAAAATGTAGAATACGCTTAAGGGCACAATCCCAAAGCCATCCTAGAACTGCTCAGGATAGCAGTGGGCATATTACAAAGATGCTCAGCTCTGGCTCCAGTGTAATAGTAATACTGGCAGAAATGGGCAGTGCTGGGGAAGGGACAAAGATAGAAACAGGGACAAACATTCTGTCGTATCTACCAGGGGTCCGTTGGAGCGGGAGCGCACAGGAGCGCAGCTCCGGGAGTGAGGAGCCCAGGGGGCAGGAACATGACCAAGCCCCGCCCCCTCCTCGGCTTCCCTGAGCAGTGCAGAGGCGCAGCGCCCCGGGGAAAGCCCTGCTAGGGTCTTTATTGTTTTTAATGTTTTGTTTTAATATTGATAATTTTATCATTGTTCCTTTTATGACTGTGTGCTGCTTTTCCAGAGACTTGCTCAAGGCATATAAATTTTCTAAGTATACCATTTTTTATCTGGGCACATGGCACATAAGTACTGGAGAAATTTCACCAACCCTTCAGCAGCTTCCACCCCATCAGTTTGGTGTAGTGGTCAGGAGTTGTACTCTAATCTGGGAGAAGCGGGTTTGATTCCCTACTCCTCCACATGCAGCTGCTGGTGTGACCTTGGGCCAGTTACAAGTTCTCTCAGAGCTGTTCTCTCTTGAGCAGTTCTCAAAAGACCTCTCTCAGCCCCACCTACCTCACAGGGTGTCTTGTTGTGGGGAGGGGAAGGGACAGGGATGGGTGGTGCACATGTCCTGGGTATCTCAAGTCTACTTGAAACCTGGTGGTTACAAGGGAGCAGGAAGAGAATGAGGGTGTGTTCTTTATTTTTATTGCACAAAGTATTGGATAGGGAAGGGAATGGAGGAAGAGCAGGTCAGTTTCACTCACCTGTGGAGTGGAGCCTGAGGGGTGGGTGTTGCCTTCTGACACACTTTCGGTATGTTAGGGGTTGTGGCATATGCAAATGAGTTATGCTAATGAGTTATGCTAATGAGCTCCTGCACCTCTTTTTCTACGAAATGACCCCTGGTATCTACCCCCCCTCTCCCATATCTACTGAGGTGCAGAAGAGCTTAGGATGCCAACGATGTCCTCAGCACACCTAAGCATAATACAAACCCATGATGGGAACTCCTGAGAAAGGTAACTTTGTATGAAAGGGGAACACTTTGCACAACAGCCAAAAATGAGAATTGTGGCAGAATTTTGGTTTAAGGGAGACTTGGACATTTATGTATAAGGTATATTGAACAGATGTAGCAAAAGCAGACTTTGGTTTCTTTCCATGAAGCACTGCAGTATGGCCAGTGCCTACTTCCTAGGTGCAAATTGGTGCCTGGCTGTGAACGGAACCGTTTCTCACACATACCTGACATTCCGTTCACCAAAATGCATTAAGCCCCAAGGCTGAACGTCTAGATATTTTTGTCTATACCTCACCTGGGTACTGGTGCCCTCATGACATTTGATGTATGTCTTTTGTTATCTTGCAAGAGGGAATAAATATTGTCAAGATTCCGTTGTTCAGCACCACCTCCTGAACGCCCTTTTGGGGTCTTCAGATGATGGTCAAGAGACGTCTCTTTCTTAACTGTGTACACTGCCGCTTTTGGTGAATGCTCTGAGGGTTTTTAATATATTATGGTAAGGTTCAAATAAAAAGATTGCACTGCAGGCTTGTCTCCTCTTCTCTTTCCCACCGAGACTTGTTGTCCTGCCAGAATCCCATCCAGCCCAGTGAACTTCAGTGAAGCTGGTATACCAGCTTTTTTTCTGCAACAAGAATAAAAGCTATTATAGCTTATTGCTAACATTACGCTGCTCAAAACCCTTACAGGAACTCCACCTCATGACACAAACACTAACCTAGATCCTCCACTCCTCAGACTGGGAATGCACAGACAATGTAATCCACACAAGTGAACCACAGATGGGGATCCCTGCTTCAAATTTTAACCGCTGCAAAAGTCTCCCCCCTCTAAATGTCTGGTGGTCAAGTGACTATACTATGTCCCCCAACAGGAGAATCCCAATGTGTAGAAAACATTGATGGGCTGAGAGAAAGCTGTAGGAAGAGTATTAGGTGATCTCACTCACTCAAAGCTGATGCTCAGCACCCTGTGCAGACAGGGGCAGTCTTAGTCACAGACCGAGGGAGGCAGAAGTCCAGAGGTGAGAAGGCCACTGAAAATCATTACGTTCCTTTTGTCATGCAGCCAAGGTGATCAGAATCCAAGACACGATATGAGTTTGACATAAGGGACACTGATTACTTTGAAAGGCAGTATTTGTAAGCGTCTTTGCTAGGGGCCGTTTAAAACCCACTCTTCTAGTTAACTTGGTTGGTCTTATTGTGTGTTGTTTTATTTTGATTGGTCTTATTAAAAGATATTAAATAGGGGAAGGAAGGAAGGGAGGGAGGGAGGGAGGGAGGAAGGAAGGAAGGAAGGAAGGACATGCTTCCTCTTCGCTTTCCCAGCCGCCCTGCCGGAAGCCACACAATATATGCGAAAGAGTCATGTGTGGCTCCCGAGCCACAGCTTGGTCACCCCTGGCTTATACCTTGAATAAAACTTTGGGGGTCTTAAAGGTGCCACTGGACTCAAACTTTGTTCTCCTGCTTCGGACCAACACAGCTACCCACCTGAATCTATGAAATTCTCAGTTAGACTTCAGCAACACAATAAAATCAGAGCAGAGGTGGAGGTGGGGGTAGAGGTGAGCCACTAACAGATTTTAAACAAAACAAATGCCCTATTATTAACATCTCTGTTGTCATTGGCTCCTGCTGAACCACCCTCTGCTTCCTCCTTTTTCAGTGTTCTTGTGTGTACACTCTGACCAGTCCCTCACAACACTCCTGGCTGGATACAGGATTTGTGTGCACTAGCCTGTCATTGCTCCCCCAGGGAAGATTTCTAAGGACCTGGGTCTCACATCTTTGTAATTCAGAGTCTGGTACCTTGTATTGTAAAGAAAACAACAATTCCTTCACAGAGCAAGGACATTCAATTTAAAAAAAAAAAAAACAGTGGAAAAGGATTCTAGAAAGCCACCCTTCGCCTTGTGCTGTGAGTATCCTTTTGTAGCAGAGATGCTGTTCTAACTGATGCCTTTGGGGCCTATGAATGGGCAGCAAGCCAGATCCAACATCGGTGGGGAAAATATATAACTCGACACAATGCCATATGATCACAATTAAGAAACAGATGAACAACCAACTATCACTCAGGTTTCTTTTATAATTAAGAAAGAATAGTTTTTTACTTTTTAAAGACTGTGTTGTATTTTATTTTTCTTTTGTTTATTTTTTGCATTGTCAAAATAATTCTATTATGTTAACAGATTTATATTTCGATAACTGTTGTATAACCATGTCTGATAAGATAATCTATAACATTGTTAAAATTTGTAGTTCTTAGTTTGTCAGTGAATAAATCCTCTTATGGATGAAGAGAGCACTATTTTGTGTAGGCCTTGAAGAGCCAGTTGTGAGAAAGTTTGGGAGTTTACCCCTATATCTTGTAAACCTACTGTATTATTTGGCTTATGGTTCCAAAATGCTCAGCTTGTGTAGCACAAAATCAAACAAATAAAATGGTCCCAATATTTTGCTTTAAAATTCTTCTATCAGAATGAATAAGGCGAGCATCTTGCGCTTTTAAAAATCTAAATCCGTTATTTCAGTGCAGACAATCTATTTCCTGAGGTGGATCAAAAAGGGTTATTGAAATTCTTCTTGCCTAATGAGTTTTTACAACAATAGTAGGTGCCTGGACTTACCTTGAATGGCTTCAATCATTTGAAAGTACACTGAACTATTTATATACAGCATAGATTCCTTATCCCCCAACATTCCAAATCACAGAAGCTTTAGTGTGAGATCTTTGCTTTACTTGATCTCTGCAGGAATAGTTTAGAGTTCCATGGTGAGAATGGATCAGCAGGCTTAGCACCATTTTGGGGGACCCCAGCTGACACTGTGCATACTGAGCTGGTTCCTGACTCAGACCCCACCTATACATCCACATTGTTTTCCAAAGGGGATCCAAACTATTGCAATTTGTTCTTCATGTCCACAGAAAAGAAGACAGCAATGAAAGTAGACTGGGAAGTGACCCGAAATGAAATTGCTGAGGTGGAAGGGATTCCTCTTACAACAAGCAGTTATGATTTATGGGATAAAATCTGGGCTTTCCAAGCCAAACCTGATGATCTTCTCATAGCGACTTACGCAAAGGCAGGTAAGTGTATGGGCAGAAAAGAAATGAAGCAAGTATGCACTTCCTTCCTGGACTGAATCCTGTACTTTGGTACCTTCAATTTATCTAGCCTGGAATGAATAAAGGGTTTAGCGGCTCTCAAGTAAAGTGCAAGAGGAAAGATTCCTAGATTAAAGCATCACGCCAGTGTGATGACATCACATCTGAGACCTGCTGGAAGTGATATTATTGTGCTAGGAAAACTGAAACAACCAAAAACATTTTCCTAAAGTGCCATAACAATACTCAAGTAAAGTGCAAGAGGAAAGATTCCTAGATTAAAGCATCACCCCCAGTGTGATGACATCACGTCTGAGACCTGCTGGAAGTGATATTATTGTGCGTGCCAGGGAAACTGATCGTTCTCCCTCCCCCAACACACCATAATTCCTTGCCTCCTCCATCTTCTGCCAGTTGCTATGCCTGACAATTCCAGCCCTAATCCACAAAAGTTTATGCCATAATAGATTTGTTAATTGTTACTGTGCCACATTCCTTCGCTTTAAAAAAATATATATTTTCAGGTACAACATGGACTCAGGAGATTGTAGACATGATCCAACATGATGGAGATACTAAGAAATGTAAACGTGCTGCCATTTATGAACGTATCCCTTTTATTGAATGGGTTATACATGAAAGTTTACCCTCAGGTAAGCAACACACAAACAGATGTGTAGGCTACAAATAATTCTGAAGTTAGTGGAGACGATATTGCTGAGAAATTTCGAATTTTAAAAGCCTCTCATATGAGGAAAGTATTCCTTGATAAAATAAGAAGTAAAGCAAGCCTCCTTCTCATATGCAAACAGGGATCGCATCCACCCAAAATATGCATATATAAATAAATATACACAGAGCATCTCACTGCATGAGGCATAGATGAGATCAGTATATGATTTTAAAAATCTATTTTTAAATGAATTGTTTGATAATAAAGACTTGAACTTTGCAGAGCAAACATTGTCCATGGCTATTTTCTTGAAGTAACATATTTTGTTCTGAGAGAGCATTCTCTTTGAAAATTAAGAGAAACAAATGAAAAAGTTGTCCTATACCACTCTTAGCTGCTGAAAGCAGAGCATCATTTTGCCTCCCCCCCCCAAAAAAAGATCTAGTTTTTCATTCTGAACATTTTCTATCATCGTAACAGAATACAAATTTTCTGTAAATAAACTACTTAGCAAATTGTCCTGAGAGGAAGAAGTGATTAGTCACAAATTAATCAGTAGCTAGAATTAACTTTGATGTTCCAGGCAGAATTCCCAGATTAGATGAAGATATGAGACAGTATTTATAGTGAAAACACCTGACTTTTCCCAGTAGGTAGCAGAAGATCAGCACTGTTAATGTGTCTTAGAAAGTCAGGTTCATGTGCATATAAAATAGTATTAGAGAAGTTAAAAGAACACTGGGGAAATAACTGAATTTTTCCACAGGCCTGGAACAAGCTGAAAAAATACCCTCACCAAGGACACTGAAAACACATCTTCCTGTACAGCTGGTACCCCCATCCTTTTGGGAGCAAAACTGTAAGGTAATGTGGTGGGCAGAGGCTTGGATCTATTTAACTGGAACAGAGGTAAAACCAAATACAACACTGCCAGATTTCTGAAATGTAATGGCCCACTGTAGACATGACATTTACACAAACTGGGAGCCTGCCAATCGTGTATCTGGAGTATGCTCCAGATATACACTATGAATTATGAATTGTGTGAACTGAGTAACATGTGAATTTTCTGCGTATACTGCCTCCATACATGTGAACTAGAACCCTAGTACACCCATGAACAATCTTATGTGTTGCCTAATTCATGATACAGTGATTGCACATAGAGGGTGCATAGTGGTAACCAGACACTCTTAATAAGCACTGTCAGTTGGCTTCCTTTTTGCATGAATGTCACATCTGTAGAAGGCTATCCTCTCAGATGAATTTTTTAAAGCCCACTGATCATCTTCCACCACTTGGAAGGGCCAAGAAACTTCATTCAAGGACAAACTTTCTAATCAGAAAATGCTTAGGACTAGTTAACAATCTTCTTGCCTAGTTAATTATTACTAAATGTTTATGCATAATAAATAATTTTGGAATCCTCTTCACTTCTATACCCCAATCCAGATCATCTATGTGGCAAGAAATGCTAAAGACTGTGCAGTATCTTACTACCACTTCCACAGAATGAATCAAACTATGCCCGAGCCAGGAACGTGGGAGGAGTTTTTGGAGAAATACATAGCTGGAAAAGGTGAACAGAATGCCCTGGCCCATGTTGTTAATTTTTTTAATTAAAAACTTATTGCCTATCTAATTTAAATTTCAGGCATCAACCTTTGTACTGATTGATTATAGAAATAAAGTCTATTCTGAGCATTACACAGCGACACGGAGATACTCCCTTTGACAATTGTCTTCAGGCAACTCATACAAATATAAGAACAGCCTTGCAGGATCAGTCCTGTGGTCCAGTTAGTCACACAGTGGCCAGCCAGTTGCCCTGGATGACTAGAAACGGGCCGTAAAGCCCAAGGCCTTCCTATACGTTGACTTCAGAGTTTTACTTCTCAATGTGGAGGTTCCTTCTAGTTACCCTAGCTAGTAGCCATTGATGGACCTATAATAATTGAATCTGTCTAATCTCCTTGAAGACATTTATGCTAATGGACACCACTAAGGCCCAATTTACACCTCCCCTCTGAAGTAGTTTGACTGCTGTCTTTTCCCAAGCTCATTTCACGCTGCTTTCAAATTTCACTCCAGGGGGTCTGAAGAGTACTAAGCAACAGCATTTGTTTAAAGCAGTATAATGCTAGCTTGACCACAGAAGGGTAATTAACAAATGTAAACAGTAATTTATAAACTAGACCAAGTGTGGTTTGAAACTAGAAACAGGTATAGACAGTTTTTTTAAAAAAACTAGAATTATTCTAGCGGTAAAGTCAGATGTAAATTTGACCTAAGTTCACTGGTAGTGAATTCCACCATGTAATTACTTATTTGGTACAGAAGTACTTCCTTTTCTCCCTCCTATTGTCCATGAATTTCATTAGGTACCCCTAAGTTCTCATATTAAAGGACAGAGAGGAAAAGTTATAAAAGGACAATAATTCCTGGTGGCCTACCAAAATCCATATTTTTAAAATGAAAGAATATTTCTCTTTCCCAGTCAGATCTTTCCTCAGGGCTGAACTATACAGCCTAGCTCATAGTTTTAAGCAGAAACTATGAGTTATTTTTCTCTTACATTGCAGTGATGGCTTGGACGGTAGCATCTCTCTCAGGGTGCACAGTTGTATTTTTTAATAGAAGTATGAATTAAAGTTATGAGAAAGGAATTTGGGATGGATTAGGCAGGGCACAAACCATTTAAAGCAGAGGTGTTGAAGTCATTTATTACAAGGGCCAGATCTGACATACCTGTTGGTTTGTTGGGCCAGGCCATGCATGCCATACAATGTAACATGAGGTACCAGAGATATAAACTGTATAAAAGTGATTTCAGATGCTGAATGGCAATAACAGGTGAATGACAATAGCAGGCTTGACTGGATTAGGTATGATATGCAGAGCGGCAGTAGGTGTGGAGATACCGGCATTGGTAATGAGACAGGAAATCTAGGTCTCAGTTACACCCAGGAGGATGCAAAGAATAAACAGACATAAGTCTGACATTAGAAACCACAACATTCAGTTGCTGACCTAAGAGTAGCCATGCTCTTGCAAAGGAATTTCAAAGGGAGATTAGAAAGAGAGACTGCTGAATTGCAATTGATAATGAAGCTGAAGACAATGCATCCTCCAGGACTGAACGGAGACCTAGGTTTCCTGTCTCATTACCAATGTGTGCTATTCTCATTTGGCATCTGAAATCACTCCACTCTCCAAGATATAAGGACCAATCCAAATGTTCTAATTCCTTATCAGAGTCTTTTTGAAAGAAAATACAATCCAGATAGGAACAGAGAAAACTTTTCAGAATAAGCCAAAATAAGTTCCTCTACGTAAATTGTGCTTGTCAGGCGAATCCATCGGTCCACCCTCCCTCCCTTCCTCTCAAGAAGTGTGCTTGCACACAAAAGCTTATACCTGGAATAAAACGCTGTTGGTCTTATGGTTGCCATGGGATTCCAACTTTGTTCTCTCTCTCTCTCTCCTCCCGCTCCTTTCCTCCCCAAAAGAGAAGCAGCAGCCCCAGAGAAGAAAGCAGAAGCTGTGTGTGTGTGTGTGGGGGGGCTTGTCTTTGTATCACGCACAAAGCAGGAAGCAGCCACTGAGTGGGGGGGTGTATGGGGGGAGAGACAAGAAGCAGGAAACAGGATGCAAAGTGTCACTAAGGGAGCTGGGGAAAAGGCAAGCTACAGTGTGGCTTCAGAAGCAGCCCTGGAAAAGGAAGCAGGAGAAAGAAGTTGCTTGTGGGCCAGATATGAGCCCTGTGGGGGCCAGATCCAGCCCACAGGCCATATATCTGACACCCCTAATTTACAGAGTCTCTTGCTTATCTTTCTTTCTAGAACTGATGTGTCCTTTGTTCCCTTACTTTGTTATACTCTTAACTCTGAGACAACTACCTTTCTTACAAATCATGGTCCTTACAACTGTTTGGGTAAATGCTCATGGACTAGACTAGACGTTTCTTAGAAATACAGTTTTTAGTGATAAATTCCTTCATCTGAAGATCTTAATTTTCTTTAGAAATCAGACTGAACCTTTTGTTGAACTTGATGTTGAGTTGTCTTTCAGTGCTCTGGGGCTCCTGGCATGATCATGTAAAAGGATGGTGGAAGGCAAAAGATAATCATCATATTCTTTACCTCTTCTATGAAGATATCAAGGAGGTGAGCCTTTTTTTCAAGGTTCCATCAAATCTGTTTAAACCATGTCCCACTGAACTCCCTGTGACACAACTGGCTTACATTCAGACACATCATTTAAACTAACTGATAGATTCATAATGTCCATATGCTTAGTGTTCTGCTATTGTGAAGCAACATACCTAGATGATCCTCAATAGGAATATTTTGTTAGTGGCAAGTTGAATGTTAGCTTAGCAGGCTTCCCAATAACAGCATAGGAAAATAAGGGCTGCCTTGCTGTATCTGTGGCCAGCCAAATGTATCTGAGTACTCATAACAATGAAATTAAGACAAATTTGCCATTCAGAAATATGCTTCCCCTTTACATGGAGGCGCCACTTAGCTGACATTGGGAATGGGCATGAACCAGGAAATGTGGTTTGGTTTGTGGTTTCTGGTGTGCACGGTTCGCAAACCACAGACCATCATGAACTTTTTGACACTAAACAAACTGGTTCATGATGCAGTAGAATGTGCGCCCCCCCCCCCCCGGGCATACCAGAGACTCTAAACTCACAAGGTATCTCTGAGTGAATCTCCTCTACCTGCCTTCCAAGTTTGGGGAGGATTGGATTTTTGGGGTCTGAGTTATGCTCTCTCAAAGAAGATGCCCCCATCCTCCATTGTTTTCAATGTTTCATGTTTCCAATGGAAAGGAAAAAACAGCAAAATAAGGGCAATAGAAGCCCAGCAGAACAAAATCAAAGTCCCTGAGAATCTCTGCAGTAGAAACTGAAGGTGGGGGGCATTTTTGTAAGCCCAGCAGAACCAGTGCAACATGCCCAGAAGAACCAGTGCCACTGTGGCAGTGCAAACCCAATAGGACTAAGGTCAAGCCAGCAAAGTGCTTTGGGAGGAAACATCAAGCACACGTTCAGGAGTGTGTAGAATGGACCCCCTGCAAGCTACAAACACCAATCACACTGGGAACCTCACCCTGCCGCCCACTTCTCTACAACCTCTCCAAGTTCAGGGCAGATTACATTTCTGGGGTCCCAGTTATGGACTCCCAAAATAGGTCTCCCTAGTGCTTCCTCTGGAAAAGACAGTTGTAGTTACAGGAGTCTGTGGAACAGCTCAGGATCAAGGAAGTGACATCAGATTCATAGGGAAACTTTACCTGGGCAGACACCCCCCCCCAATAGAGAATAGAAGCAAGATGGGCATCCTCCCTACGCTCGCAGTGTCCCCCCAAGTCTCCAAAGGCAGGTTCTGAAGGACAGAAAGGCAGACATGACAAGAGACTTCTGACAGGGGCTCCCTAGAGTGGTGCTCTGACATGCATGTACGGACAGCCCCACCAGAAAAAAATTTGCCCCACAAGCCACAAAATCCTGGTTATGGGCCTGAGTACTGGTCACATAAGGCTGTCATCTGGCCCAACCTCTTTTGCATGGCCATGAGCCCCAAGTCCACCTAACACCCAGACCCCAGCAGGGAGAGAAGTTCACACTCAGGAGGGAATAAATGGATGTGCTCTGCTAGTCAGCTTTTAACAAGTTTCCTGCTTCTCCGTGTTAACTGGAATGTGAACAGCAGACAGACTAAAAGGTGTAAAGGTGAGCTGAATGTATATAAAGCTTTCTGATCCTGTAGTGCAGAATGGGAACTCTGTTACTAGCAGTCAGCAGTGCCTGTTAAGCTTTGGAGGGCTTTTACTGGTGTTTCCAAGGCTAGAGAATTCCGCCCCGTTCCCTTGCGGTTTGGTAAACAGTTTAATTGAGTGGAGACAGTCTGCCTGGAAAGATATTGATTCACAAACAGCACCAAAGTTTATGGAATATCCGTGCTGGTCGCCCTTCCACAAACATGGCTTCATGAACCAGCCAACATTTGTGACAAACTTTACTTTGTGAACCAGTCCATGCCCATCCCTAGCTGCCACAGTTTAAAAGCACTGCTAATGCCCTCTGTGAATTTGTGAGATTGCCAGCCCCCCCCACCCCCCACCCCAGGACACTGGCTGGGGATGGGGGGTTAGTACGGCTGCCAGATCCAGCTTGGCAAACTCCTGGAGATTTGGGGATGGAGGCTGGGGAGGACAGAGACCTCAATGGGGTATAATGCCATCAAGTCCCCCCTCCAAAGCATCCATGTTCTCCAGGGAAACTGATCTCTGTAAACTGAAAATTAGTTCTAATTCCAGGGGATACCCAGGTTCCACCTGGAGGCTGGCATCCCTAGGAATTTGTTTAATCCTTTTCAGTCAGTGCCATATTAGCTAGCAGCCATCATGTCTTCTTATAGTGAATTACATGTTAAATTTTTCACTGTGGAAAAAGTATCTGTCTCCCATCAGTTTCACTGGATGGATAAGAGTTTTAGTATTATGAGGCAGAGAGAAGACTTCCGCTTCTCCATTTGTAAGCAGAAGCAGTAATATTTGAGTTCAATTAATGTTTTTTCTTTCTCTCCCTAACTCTCTTAGTTGGCTGTTTTCACTTTCTCTATAGAATCCCAGGCGTGAAATCCAGAAGGTGATGCAATTCCTGGGAAAGGACCTGGAAAAGGAAGTTCTAGATAAAATCATCCAGAATACACAATTTGAGAACATGAAAGATAATCCCATGGCAAACTACACCACACTGCCTCCGGAAATAATGAACCATAAAATCTCCCCATTCATGAGAAAAGGTTCTACACTGGTTGTGTTTCTTTCTTCTTTCTTTCCTTCTTTCAGTAGTATTCTCTTTGAAAATATAGTTTCTGGCAAAAGAGAACAATCATTTGCACTACTAACATTATCCAAGTTACTAGAATAGGGAAAATAATTTTTATTTCCTGAAGCAAAAACTAAAGAACTTTTGCAGATGGTAATAGCTTCTGTTTCTTCCTGCTTTAGGAGCTGTTGGAGACTGGAAGAGCCATTTTACTGTAGCACAAAATGAGAGATTTGATGAAGACTATGAGCAGAAGATGGCAGGAACTTCTCTGACTTTCCGCATGGAGCTTTAAGAAGGAACATATTCTCCATTACACCACTACCACTTCTCATTGTTACAAGCAGGGTTGCCAGCTCCAGGGTGGGACATTCCTAGAGATTTCTGGGGTAGAGCTCAGGGAAAAATTGATTGGGGAGGAGAGGGTCCTTAGCAGGGTATAATCTATAGAGCACCCTCCAAAGAGCACCCTCCAAAGCAGCCATTTGCTCCAGGGGAACTAATCTCTGTCATCTGGAGATAAATTGTAATAACAGGAGGCAGCAACCCTAAATAATTGGATTATTGTGATGCAACAGGCTTTTGCCAGCTGGAGTCATTGTGCCGGCAGGGGGGGCTTGGGGTATTCCAGAAGTGAGTGGGAATGTTGTCAATGCACTGACATCACCTGGAAGTGACTTCATTGTGTTGGCCCCGTTGGGGCAAAATTCTATGGAAAAATCAGCATTGAACCATAGAGTTTTGCCCAAAAACCAGAGTGTCACCCCCAACATTGCCAACGTCACTTCCATGTGATGTCAGCACATTGGTGATGTCACACAGTGACACTACTGTTTGGGGGCAGGGTTTCCCCTGCTGGCCAGCTGGTCTGTGGTGGGGAGGAGCGCCCGAAAGCGGGGGATCCACTGTCCAGACCTGGGGAATGGTAAGCCTAGCTTGATTTGCATGTTTACTCAGAAGTAAGTCCCACTGAGTTTAAAATGTCTTGTTTCCAAGTGTGGATGATATTTTATCTAGGGTGACCCTTTCTCTCCACATTCTTTTTCCCATTAAATATCCCCTTCCTATTTCTTCCTTACTTTGCTTTAGCCCTTCTCTTTTCCTTAGCCTAATGACTCCACTTTCTGCTTTTCCAAAAAACAGCACTTAATTTGAGCAAGGCTTTCCAACACACAGTTCCATAATGTCTTTTGTGCTAGAGTTTAGCTCTGATAGACCAGATAATGGGAATATGAACCTGAGGCCCGGCATGTCTCTAGTCAGCACAGCCTGGAAAGAAGACTGGCCGAGACACCAGAATACACCTTTGCACACCTTCGCATTATGAACATTTGTTGTTGCTTCCTTCACAATCCTAAAGCCTGCGTGGTCCAAGCTGTATTCTTGGATAAATTTAGGTATATAGTATACGTCTTGTTTTGTTTTTCTTCTTTGTACTTTTCATGCCCTCTTATTAGTAGGTTTCTTTGTTTGTTATGGAGGATGCTTTCATATATGTAACTTATCAGCGTTGTTTATAAATCGAAAAAGTTATAAAATATGCACAATCCTAAAGCCTTGCTTTTACTTATTTTTAAAATGTACTTCTGACAAGAATGAACAAATGCTCACTGCAAGACCATAAAACAGCATAAACAAAATAAGTCGAGATTACACGTGTTCATTGTGTATGTAGTATGGATCTGGGACGTTTCAGAACGCATTGCAGAAATTGTACTGAAGTAATTCGATCAGTCACAAACACGCGCACGCAAGAAAAGACTCTTCAACCCTGGATCTCGAGATCGAGCCCACGCGTGATGCATAACGCGTTTTGCGCGAGTAGACAACTGGAGCTGCAAACTGATTTTTCTTCCCCAAGGGAAGAAGCGACACGAGTCCCTCAGACGGAGGGGGCGTGGCCTGGGTGGAGCGAGAGAGGGAGGGCAGAAAGCCGGGCGCTCTTCCCCCCTCCCCACTACGCGTTGCCGTGGCAACACAGCGGTGCTCGGGGTCGGAAGCTTGGCCGAACTCTCCCTCGGAGGCTGTCGGGCTGGTTTCGTTGACGTCAGAGAAGAGCGCGCGGAGAGCGGGTGACGAAGGCGGAAGCGGCGCAGGCTGCGGGGTGGGAGACTGAGGGAAGCCTGGCGCTCCGTTCTGCCCCTCCCCCGCAACAGACCCAGCTCCGCAATGGAGGTAACCCGGGGTGGGGGTGGGGGGCGGATTTAGTATGAACCTTTGCCTGCTGACTCGACGGTGTGGGGGCTTCCATTCTGGCCTCCACCGTTCCTTGTCCGTGGTCCCCAGCCCCAAACTGGACATTGTTTATGCGGGTTAGCTGGGTTGGGTTGATCTCCTGACCCCAGGAATAGCAGGCATTACCTTCCCTCCCTCCTACCTAGGGTTGCCTGCCTCCAGGGGGTAGCTGAAGATCTCCTGGGATTACAACTGACCTCCAGACGACAGAGATTAATTCACCTGTAGAAAATGCCATCTTTGGAAGGTGGAATCTATAGCATTATATCCACTGAAGTCCCTCCCCTCCCCAAACCCCACCCTCCTCAGGCTCCACCCCTCAAATCTCCAGGTATTTCACAGCCTGGAGCTGGCAAGCCCACTCAGCCTTCCAAGGACAAATTCCAAGAATCAGTATTTATTCCTTTCTTTCCCTTGTCATTAAAACTTTGATGCTGATTTCTCCCATGTGATATGTTCAGGGCTTGCCAATTTCTGCTTCTTTATAAGGAGCAGTCAGCCATGGGGTAACAGGACAAGCTTTCTGACAACAGATCAGATGTAGCAGATTAAAAGTGAACAAGCCTTTGACTCAGTCGAAGAGCCTCTGTTTTGTTTTGTATGCAGATTGGTCCCAGTTTCAATCCCTGGCAACTCCAGTTAAAAGGAGCGGGTAGTAGGTGATATGAGAGATCTCCATCTGAGACCCTGCTTCCAGGCAGGGTGGACAGCATGAGTCAGACTATTGGTCTAAGGCAGCTTCATGAGTTCATGTAGGGAAAGGCCATGGCTCAGTATGCTTGGTTTGCAGAGAGGTTCAGTTCCTGGCACCTCTAGTGTCAGGTAGCAGGTAATACGAAAGACCTCTGCCTGACACCCTGAAGAGCCACTGCCAGTCTGAGTACACTTGATGAAACAGGGGTCTGATTCCGTTTAAGGTACCTTCATGTGCCCACCACTGATTAAGAATGACCAACAGCACCAGTCTAAATAGAATTATACAGTTGGCTTCACTGGCCTTAAAAGGGTGTGACTCTGTTTAGGATGATCTTCTAGTCCCTTGTTCAAGTCTTGCCTTTGAAACTTAGGTAGCTTTGAGTGTGTCACTGTCTCTGAGACCCAACCCCTCTGTGTTAGGGGGATAATAATCTTGGCATTATAAAGTTGGTGCAATGGTATGTGAAACATTGTTAATACTATAAAATGATTATAAGTGTATTATTCTCGTTTTATCTCTTTGCCAGAACTTCTTTATATGCTGAGTATCAGTTTGTCAGACCACTGTTAAAAGAACCCTAGATATAGTTGTCCCTGGGGAACTTTCCACGTGAGTCTAGAGTTGGAACTCTGGGCTAGAACTTAGTGAACACACTGCCTCCACATCTTGCAAAGGGAACAGTATAATTGCAGTGCTGCTTGCCAAGTCTTGGTGCTGGAAATCTATTTTGATTGTCAAGCCTCAGCATTGTGATGTCTTACGAAATGTTACATACCTCCCAGCATATGCTCAGCGATTACTGGAAAGCAACCAAAACCGCACAGTCTCTGCATAAAGAGACATGGCAGTAACCTAATTACTCTGGGAGACATTTTAGAGCCAAATAGGAGTACAAAATGTGTTTGGGTCCTGTGCCTAGAGCTTTCAGGGTAGTGCCTGTGTAGAACTTGAGTGCTCATACAAAAAAATGATGTCAAAGTGCCATTGTCATGTCAGATTATTAAACATTTGCTGATCTGTTGACTTACCAGGTTTTTCTCTCTCTTTTTGAGATGTGAGTGAGATTATGCTGGACTAATTTGTAAAACAGTGCTTAGTGTCACTTGATGAAAAATGAAGTCGAAACACACAAATTAAAAGGAGATCAGAATGGGGAAAGGGGGTTTGGGTTGAAAGTTTTGTTGTAAAATGGTTGGAAATCTCATGAAGTCACCAAGTGGACCTTTCTTTAGAGTATGCCTACTTAAGTAAAGGTAAAAGTTTCCCTTGCTCGAAAGCCAGTCGAATCTGACTCTAGGGGGCGGTGCTCATCTCCGTTTCCAAGCTGAAGAGCCAGCGCTGTCTGAAGACTTTTTCCGTGGTCATGTGGCCAGCATGACTAAACGCCGAGGTGCACGGAACACTGTTACCTTCCCACCAAAGTGATACCTATTTATCTACTTGCAATTTCTTGCTTTTGAACTGCTAGGTTGGCAGGAATGACTCCTTAGTGTCAGGTTAAAAATCTTCTGGGAGATTTTTATTTGTTTTTATGGCATTTAGCCTTTAGATTTCCATAAGCTTCAGTTTTGTTTCTTGGTCTATTTGTTTGTTATGTGAAACCACTGGCTACTGTCATTTGGAGATCTGGGGTGAGCTGTCATCAGTCATCACTCTCCTTCTTCAGGTGAGGCAGTGGACTGCCTGCCTGGACAGATGCCTGTAGTCCTCACTGGGCTGAAGGGAGAATACACTTCAACTCAGCCCAGACAAAATGTAAAATATTGGTGACTAGGGACAAGGCCTGTTGCAGGCAACAATGCAACAGGCGCTAGCAAGAGGAAGAAAAAGAAGGAAGGAAGCAATTCTCTTCATCTCAACTTCTTTCCCTCTTCCTCTCAGCTCCCCCCCCCCGCCCCCTTGCTGTCTTCCCCCCCAAACAGAGCCTCTTTGTAGAGGCTGTTGCATGTATTAACTGAGTGGGTGTTGGAGTGCATCTCTCTTCCTTACTGACTCCCGAGTAAACAGGCTGCACACACACACACACACACACACACACACACACACACCACACACACACACAAAATTAGGGCTAAAGCTGGGGCCAGCTCACGTATTGCCATTTTGTAGGCACCACAAAAGGGCTTGCAGAGGGGCTCTCCCCCGTTGTCGATTTTGAAAGCAAATAAATGCTTCCTCCTGTGCTGAGCCCCACCGTCTGCAGCTCTTCTCTCATCTCCCAAAGGTGCAGACATCCCCAGAGGTTGGGGCAGAGCACTGGAGCCAGAGACTTGCTGCAAGCCAGCACTTAACTGATTTCCAGAACAAAGTTTGAGTCCAGCTGCATCTTTAAGACCCATGAAGTTTAACTGTAGGTAGCCTTTCATGGGCATGCACAGTGAACTGACCGCAAGCTTCTGTGCTGGATGTTTTCCTTTCGTTTCCCCGCAAGGCCTTTCAATTGCAAAGCTGCTTCCAGTGTAACACCAGCTATTTAGTTATCCTGGCCCACTGCCTCTTGGGACTCCCAAATTGGGAGTTGTAGTTCTAATTCTCTTTGCTATGGTTGCAATAAAGCCAGCAGAGAACTACAACTCCCAAAGTGCAATGCTCTGTGGGCAGGAGTGAGGCAATGCAAGGAGGGAATGCAGCCAGTGGTCAAGGACGCCGTTTTGAGTGGCAGTTCTTGCAGCCAACTGATTTTGGCACCCCATGGAATCTTGCCGCTTTGAAAACAGCTTTATATATAAGAGAGATGGTGTGCCCCGCTAATAGTATCCCAGTCTCTTTAAGGATTAGGTACATGTTTTAGTGGTTCTCCTGGCTTCAGTACTAATCATAATTTCCCAGGTAATAACTATTTTACTTTTTCAGAGTACTTTTAGCAACTCTGTTCTTGAAGCTGGAGAACTTGCTACTTTCATATATGTCTTAGTAACATCTATGTTGAATTCTTATTTTTAATCATGCTGCGTCAGCATGTGTAATGTTGTGTTTACCTTTAGTGTTTTACATTTGTGTATTTTTTATTTTGTGGAAATTGTAAAGTAAAGGCTGCTGTTCAGAAATTTGCATCGATACAGAACAGCAGGCTGACTTCTTAGATGCTGTGATCATTTGCACTGGAGTTAAGAGAACTTTTCTGGTTATAGTTCAGTCTCAGACCTTTTAAACCTTAAAAGTCAATATCAGTATTTTTAATCTGACCTGAAAACTGAAGTCCCTTAGTGAACACTTCTGGTCATGTGGTCAGGCTAAGTCACAAGGGATGGGCCAGTCATGCTGATTTCCTGCTCCAAATGCCAGGCGTTCTGTTTACTTTCTCATATAGCTGTCCCTGTGTCAGATCCATGAGGTTTATTGTCACTGCTTACTGCTAATCATCCCTGCATGACTTGTCACACACACACCTTGGCCAGGTTGTCAGTCAGTATGGTTTCTCTCACACCAGCAATGATAAGGGGGGATACTGAACCCAAAGGACACTGTTCTCTCCCCTCTGATAGACCACAACTGTGCAAACAGAGGGCCCTCTCAACTTCCTCCTGGCTTGAGTCCCGTACTGAAGACAGCTCTGGTGATTGCAGAGCCTTACTTACCATTAAAACAGAGAGACAGCTGTAAAACAATCCCAACACTTACAGAACAAAATCAGGGCTGGAGTTCCGAAGAAAAGTCAGGGGAATGGGGTTCTTGGCTCTTTTGTTTTAGCAAGGCTTCTGTGTCATTGAAATTTGCATTGACGGCAGAATCGCAGTTCTCTTTTGCAGTGTTCCCATGTTCAGTACAATTATGCCAATCAAACGACTGTCTATTAAGCAGCTTTCAGTAGTGGGGGAGCCAGGTTAGACCAAGGAAGTTGGCAACCATGCAGCAGAGTAGCTAGAGGTGTACTGGTCCCTGCAGAAGTCTATACAGGTGTGGCATCAACTGGAATGAAACTTAGCTGCTATCCTAAGCTGTTTACAGAATGATTCTAGGATTGTGTAGCTATTCTGTCAGTTTTTCAGAATGAAAATACCAGTTTATTGTCTGTTGTGGATTGCAATCCTTTGTTTTGTTTTATTTGCTGTATTACATTTTGCTTGGTGTGAGCTGTTTTTAAGGACCTTTAGTCAGAGAGGCAGGAATGAAGACATAAGTAAGGTTTCAGTTCTAACAGGATGTTATTTTTACTACAGATGCAAGATGATGGACAAGAAACTGCAGCGTCTCCTTCCGCCCCTGGAACAGGAAAGTCAAAAGTAAGTTTTCTTTTTCTTTTTAAAGAAATATAATGTATGCAAAAGTATGTTGCAAGCCTCTGTCTGTAGGGTGAGTTGGTTCAGAAAAAGAATTAGGGTGGAAATGTTGGCTTTGCTTTATTACCAGGAAGAGAAGTCAGGACAGTCATTGAAAAAAACACATGTTTGGATGCTTCCCAAGTTTATTTGGCAAATACAGTTGGCAGCTGTTACTGGTAGCAGGTGGGCCAGCTCCTGCTGAAAGAATAATTGGCAAGATCAGGCTCAAATATTTGGTTTTTCATTTCCTTATTGCTTATTTCTGCTACAGTCTTCTTAAATCAAAGTTCAGTTTGTACTGCATTCAGCAATTTAAGCAAAAGATTCTCCTAAGCTTTATCAGTTTGGTATGCTTTGGAGGAGATTTAGCCAGTACCTCCGATTGTTCATCATTTCAGCATGGCTGTTAAAAACTAATTCGAGATGCATTTAGTAACCACTGCTGTGTAGTGATCAACCCAGGATCAGGGTCTGTGTGGAGCAGCTGCCTTTTTGGCCTGCACTGTGGCCGTTTGAAAAAATAATAATTGGAACTGGAACTGACCTAGCTGCCTTTCTGACCCTTAAACAGCCACAGCACTCGCTATACCCATGGGAATTCCCTGCATTTTCCCTGCTCCAGTATCTTATTGGTGACAGTTTCTACACACACACACAAACCCCCATGGTCTTTTTTCATTTAAAAAAATCAGCAGTTGAATATCATTGTAGTATTATACAGATTAGTCTACCAGATATTCTGAATTCTCAGCTTTCTTAAAAAAAAAAAGTCCAAGTCTCTAGACTTTTTGTTATAAATAAAAAGAAATGGATATCTCTGCAACTAAAGGAACTAGAGACTTAGTTTTGATAAATGAATGCTGGGAATTTTGAGATAGACAGATCGCTATAATGCTGTAGTGATATTCAGGTTTTTAAAAGGCTCTTTGGTGAGGTGCAGGGTTTTTTTTGTAGAAAAAACCCAGCAGGAACTCATTAGCATAATAGGCCACACCCAACAGCAGAAACTCATTAGCATATTAGGCCACACCACTGACAGCACAGCTTATTAGCATATTAGGCCACACCCCCATGGTACCAGAAGAGTGGTCATCCAGCCACACCCACCTTTTGCTTCTTATTCTGTTTACCTTGTTTGCTGTGAAAACCCAGGGCTTTTTTTGTAGCAGGAATTAATTTGCATGTTAGGCCACATACACCTAATGTAGCCAATCCTAATGAGTTTCTGCTGTTGGGTGTGGCCTGTTATGCTAATGAGTTCCTGCTGGGTGTGGCCAACTCGGGAGCCAGCCGGAACTTTGTTCCTGTGCGTTCCTGCCCCAAAATAGCCCTGGTGAGGTGGAATGCCTGCTGCAGGGGACTGAAGCAGGGAAACTAGTTCAGATTTGGACAGGACTTTCCCATCCATATGGCTGCCATTCCAGCTTTCCTATGGTTTTTCCAAAATGTTGCAGCAAAGCAAGTTAGGAGAAGACAGTGAAAACTCAGGAGGTACATGGAAGTGCCACCGTGCTGTGCGGAAGCTTCCTGTAATACCCAAACCAGGGCAACCCCCCGCCCCTGTATAAGTGGCCACCTTCACCATGCAGGACTAGAGTGGATACCTGGGCTTATGGCAAAACAGGCTGCCTGGACCAGATCCCTCTAGAACAGAACTCCTCAGCTCTCCTGCTCTGGTTCTGAAAGTCTTGCAGGTCTTGGGGGGGGGGGGGGAGCATTCTCAGACCCCTGTCACAGAACTGAAAATTTGCATGGTGCCTTCGACCATCAGCATATTTCTTGGATGTCCTTGTCGATGCAGACTCTTTTTTAAGTGAATGCAGTTTCTGTGGGTGGAAGTAAATTACCAGCAGAGCCATAAAGTTTCATATGTACCTTATTTATTTAAAACATGTTGCCTTTCAGTGATGTAGCTTACAAGGCAGGTTTCCAGATAACAAACATGAATGTGACTGAAGTACAATATTCACTAAATACTCTAAATACTATTATCTTAAAACTGAATCATTAATTGAAGCACATACAAATAAACAAGAAACTTTTAAATACTATCCAGTGTCCAGTGCAGAAAAAGAAGTCATCTTCATTGGCCTCCAAGGAAAGCTGAGTCCTGGTGTTGGGTCCCTGAGCCAAGAGGATGCCAAATTTGTATCCATCTGAGATGGTGTTCTGAACAAGGCCTTCTTGGCAGATATTGGAGAAATGGAGGGGAAATAGACTCTTGATATGTTTGACATGATGAAGTTTGTGCTCTTATTAAACTTCAGTATACGTTTATGAATTTTACAGCTGGATACCTTACCCAAAGAAGAGCTCATCAAGTTTGCAAAGAAGCAGATGATAGTTTTACAGAAAGTGAAATCTCGATCTGCAGGTAACTTATTGCACCTTAAAGCGGCATGGCAGGGTGCAGGGGAGAAGAAGCAGAAGTGCCCTGATAGGTTGCCAATAACTGCAGCAAATAAGGAGAGTGTTGAGAAAATAGCCTTTTGAAACTCCTAGGAATTTCCTGCATTCAGACGTCGTAACAAGCTCCATTTAAACACCAGTTAAGCTCTCCGTGTGCGCAAGCAGAGTTTCTCACTGTGCTTGTGTGTGCCCTGTCTTCCTCCCACCAGCCTCTTCTCTTCACATGCAGAGAATTTCCCAGCTTGATCCAGTTCACTGTGATGTCTGAATGCAGGTGCCCTAGTGAAGTGGGTCCAGCATGCACATGCGCACGTTTTTACTACACACACACCAGAATCTAAACTGGTATTCAACCAGTCTGTGTGGAGCCAGCAAGCTCTATTTCACCCAGGTATTTGGATGTCACAGGGAACTGGAACTTGATCAGGCCAGGAAGTTCTCTGTTCGTGGAGGGAGGGGAGGCTGGAGGAGCTAGGGGTGTGCATGAGCACAGAGAAATGCTGTGTTTGTAGCCACTTGGTGTTTCAGTGGAGTTTGTCGCAATGTCAGAATGCAGCTCTTGTGGATTTCTGACTTGACCATTCTCCCACTGAAAACAGTGATACTTAAATAGCTGCAGACTGAACTTTGGGGTCACCGTCTGGTCTGGAAATGTCACATTGCTCTGTCCTTGGCATCTTGTCTAATAGGATGCAGCTCTCTCGTCTCTCCCCTCTCTCTTTCCCCTTGGATTTTATTCATTTGTCATGGAAAATGACAGTGGGACATTAGTCTAGCTGGGATTCCAGGAAAACTTTGAAGCAGCTCTTAATTTCTGGTAGTTATTTATGTCTAAAGTAGTCACAATTGTTCAGTTATTGTTCAGTTATACTTTCCCCTCCTAGAACTGGAAAAGGAGATTGAAGAACTGAAATCAAAACCAGCTGCTGGAGGGACTGATGATATTATTCAGGTGGGAACATAGCATTTTATGGTCCTTTTTCTCTCAAGAAAAACAGTGTTCGATATAATGGGAGCAATCTCTGCTTGTGTCGTATGGCTCAGATTCCTCCTCTTAGCTGCTTGGCAGATCATTAATCTATGAACAAAAATGTAAGAAGTCCTGTCCTATTAAAACAACTTTTATAGGGACTTTCTCTCATCTTCTATACTACTTATTTCATAAGCATAGAATAACACGTGCTAAAACTTGCAGTTGCTCTTCCAGCGGCATATTTCATTTCCAGATATTTGCTCGGGTTGATGTAGAAAGCTGCTGATCTGAAAAGTATGGCACAGAGCAGGAATCCATTATCTGCTTTAGACTTAATGAGTTATCACAAGAGGTTAGGTCCAGAGTTCCATTCTACCAGGAGATGATCCTCCCATTTGGAGGAAGGCCTCACATCCACCTGAAGATTGTGATGTCTTAATGAGTCTTGGCCAGTGCTCTTGCTGCTCTCCTAGGTTCGGTCTGCAGTTCATTTGTCAGATTTTGAGTGAAGGAGAGCTCACTCAGCACGACTGCTCTGGGTTGTTCAGAGACTCTTTTCACAGTTTTTACTTGGTTTCTCAGGGATGATAATGCTCCCAGCCTCCTTCCCTAGAACCATAGGCATGGTTGCAGTCAAGCCCTCTTTGTCAGTGCTGTCTCATCAAGAACGATCTGTGTGGGAGGAAATAATTGTAGCTAACTATGCGATGAATATCTCTCTGCTGAGTTGATGTCAGTGGAACAGGATCAGAGAAAATCCATGATTCTAAATGAGTAACCCCAGGCCTGGCACTGAAGCGGGCGGATAGGACCGTAATAGCTGCCGTTGCTTCTGTGGCGTGGGGGAGTGGAAAAGCTGAGGGAAGAAATGAGGTGCCTGCAAGGAGTAGCCATGACTGGTGCTTGTTTGCGGTGAGTCACTTTCTAACCTCTCTTGGTTGCTTCCGAAATTAGGCCCTCACGGAGAGACTGGACGCCGTCCTCCTTGAAAAAGCGGAAATCCAGCAACAGTGTCTAGCTCTGAAAAAAGAAAATGTGAAAAGACAACAAGAGGCAGAGGTACTACATAAGCTCGGTTTGGACCTAATCTGAAAGCATGGCTTATTTTCGCATGGGAAGTTGGCGAAACCAGGATCTAGGATGCACACGGTCATGTGACAAGTCCTGGTTTCAGCACTGTTGCTTTTTCCATGTCTCCCCTAAGCACCCAGCCAACAAGGAAGCCTCACTGCATCACTTGTTCATTGTCTGCCACTGGCAGTGCAAGCACAGAGAAGCTCCTCTCAGAGCAGTAGCTGCGCTCTCCTCCCCCCCCCCCCCCCCCCGGAAATAATGAAGCTGGCAGGCTTTCACATTTATTTGTTTGTTTGTCCTCCTTTCTCACTTAGACTCAAGGCAGATAACCTAGTGTAAGTCAATGCAGTCAATAGGACGACACATCTAATAAGCAAGGTTAATAAGTAGGATTACGGAAAGCTGAAAACAAAGCATAAAATATTAGACATATTGTGTTACACAGTGCATAAAATGGCATTACCTAAGTATAAGGCAATGCAGTGAGAGCAAGATAATACATACAGCAAACAGATAATAGATGCTGAACACAGTGGTATAGTTCACAGTCCCATTCCCTTTATAAAATCTATTTTTAAAAACATTTATACCCCTCCTTTCTTTGTGGTTCAATCTGCCTCCCTGAACCATGCTGTTATAATATAGCCCTGTCCCTTTTAGAGAAATGCCGTCCTGCGCGATTCTGTTTCCCATCGTTTGAGAAGTGGGGAAGCTTTCTGAACCTCCTCAGCCATTCCACGCAGTGGGGGGCCACAACAAAGGATGGACAAGTATAGGCGGTTATTAACCCTTCTACTTCCAGTTTCAGAGTACCACCCATTCAGCCATCCCGTCTCTGACATTTGTGCCAGACACTGCATCCCCTCCCCACAAAAAACCCCACTTTTGACTCAAATTCCCTGGCAAGTTTTTTGACACCCCCCCCCCCCCTTGCAAACACTTTCGGCCAACCGCTGTAGTTTGCTTTCGCTCCATCCAACCCTTCCCACCTCCCAAGTGTGGTAACTGAGTTAGGCTGCTTGGGTGAACTACTTGAGTGGTTGGAGCAAAGACAAGGAAGACTGCCAGGACTCTGTTGCCATTGCTTTTTTTCCCCTTTCGGAAGGGGAAGGAGCTTGCTATGCTGCTGTGTTTTTAAGAGAGCAGCAGAGGTGGTGGAGGCAGACAGGGGAGTCTCTTGCAAGGCAAGAGGGTTGGGAGAGGTGGACACTAGCAAGAGCCAGCAGTTTTGGGGCCGCTCTTGCCCTAAAGAGACTCTGTAGGTGTTCAGCATCAATGGGAAACAAACCAAGATATGTGGGTTCTAACTGTAGTTAGTAACCCTGCTTGATGTCTTGGCTTCAGATCCTGGTTTGAGGTACCAGGGCTGAGGTGCTGGCACAGGTTCAGGCGACCAGTGATTGGTTTATTTAAGTCCTGGTTTCATATTACGTTTGAACCAACATGTGCATAAAGTTCAGTTGATTTCTCCCATAAAAAGATCTTTTCTGCCCAGGAAAGGCTGCAGCTGGTGAAAGGTGCCCCTGGCCACTCCAGCCCCCTTATTATCCAACAGGAGGCATTCTACATCAGTGGAGTGGATCTTTGCTTCTTCCCCCTCCACTCCCACACCCCCTGAGAAACCACTCTGAAAGGCTGGAAGACTTCGGGTGACCATGGGCCATGCAGTGAGGGAAGCTGTGTCAAGAAGGAGGAATTGGCATAAATCATACTTCCCCATTGTCTGAGAACTGTGGCTCGGTGGGAGAACTCTCTTTTTCATGCAGAAGATCCCAGGTTCAATCCCCGGCATCTCCAGTTAAAAGGATTGGGTCGTAGGTGATGTGAAAGACTTTTGCCTGGAAAGCTGCTGCCAGTTAGAGTAGACTTTACCAACCCTGAGAGACCAAAGGTCTGACTTGGTGTAAGGCAGGCTCATGTGTGTTCACTCTTTCCCGAGCTCTCAGTAGGTGTTGGAATTGTGATGTCAGTTGTGTGCTGATCTCATACATGTGTTCTTGTTTAGATTACAGTCTTCTGGCACAAAGGTGATTGATGTGTTAACCTAGTTTTGTCTACACCTATAACATTTTTTTAATCAACCAATTTCAGGTTACATAGCTTCCTTTTAGGCTCTGTCTAAATACAGTAGTACATTGATCCAGCGAAGTTCTCTGGTAGTAAGAAGAATCACACTGTAGTGTCAAAGGCCCTGATACTCTTCAATCCTTGATAGACTGAAACTCAGTGTAAGAGTTTGTGATCATAGTTGTCTGTAATAGGCGTGGGACCCCTGGCACTTATAAGTTAACCTGGCATACTTTTTAAAAATCTATTTCAGGTGGCTTCAGCCATGGATTGTCATACTGTCACCATTTCCTCATTATTCGTTATCTTCCCTCTATGATTTCTTACTTATATCTCTATTACCTGTTTCATTTTTTCCCCTCTGCCTGGTGTGGGATTATGACCCCTTTTTCCGTCTCCCCGCTTTCCAGTCTATTCTTTCCTTCCCCTGCTTTGAGAGAAAGGAAGATTAAAAATGGCTTAAATTTCTTTATTTTCTCTGTTCCTTGACTGGTAGATCTGTAAAATGGCTGTATTTTGGGGTCAGGACAGATGCTGACTTTGTACTTTATTTGTTTGATTTGATTTTGTACTTTAGCAGCTCTAAATTTGTTAAAGTATGTGTGTTTGATACTGTTACATATTTATTCTTCTTTTTCCCCCAATTAGGCTGCTATTGTCAAGGATGAAGAATCACAGAAGAAGCTTGTGCAGTTGAGTGCCGACTACTTGAAAGAAACCGAAAGTCTTAAAAATGAAATTGTAACAGCACAGTCCAGATATGATGAAACTTTAGCAGCGCTACAGAAGGAACTGCATGCAGAGAAGGGGAAACAAGAGGAGCTCATGGATCAACTTAAATTTCATAGTAATTCGGAAGAAGTCAAAAGACTACATGAAGAGATCCACCAAGCAAAGGCTGTGTATGACCAACAAATCTCAGATATGCAGAAGCGGTTGGGAGCCTACAGTGAAGCTAAGGAGAAAGAAATTTCCGATCTGCAAAATGTTATTGAAAACAATTCTCAGGGTTACCAAAATGAGATTGATAAGTTCAATGAAGAACTGGTGAAACTGAAGACTTCACACCAAGAGAAGGTGTCGGATTTGACGCGCCAGCTTGAAGCTTCTGCTAATGTGCATGAAGAAGAACGAAATAAGGTAGAACAGTACTTGAGAGAGCAGTATGAGGTGCGAGAGAGAATCCTACAGGATGAATTACATGCTTGCAAAGAGAAGTATGAATGTGAACTGGAGTGCTTAAGGCAAGCTTTAACTAAAAATGAAGACAACCAAACAGAGAATAGAAATGAACCTCTAGAGTCAGAACTAATGGAAAAGACCAGGCACTTAGAGAGTGCTCTAAAAGAACTGGAATCTCAACACAGTATACTGCAAGATGAAGTAACCTATATGAATAATGTTAAGACGAAACTAGAAATGGAAGGCCAGCATGCGAAAGACGAGTATTTTCATGAACGGGAGGATTTGGAGTTCAAAATCAATGAACTGCAGCTTGCCAAAGAAGATAATTGCTGTGTAATTGAAAAATTAAAAATGGAGCTTGAGGCCATGAGGAAACAGTGTAAGAAGATTGCACAAGAGCACAGCCTAGAAATTCAAGATCTCATGGAAAAGCACGAGAAAGAAATGTGCGAACTTAAACAAACATTGTCATCAAGTTTAGAGACAGAAAACAGATCACTGGCTCAGGAAATCTTGGATCTTAAGGAACAGTGTCAGAAGTATATCCTGGAAAAAGAAGAAGCAAATGATAGCTACGAAAGCTTGAGAGAAACGATGGAAACCCTCCAAGCCGAATTGGGGGAATCAGCTGGCAAGATAAGCCGAGAATTTGAATCAATGAAGCAGCAGCAGGCGTTGGATGTTGATGAACTACAGAAGAAGCTTAGAGTTGCTTTCAGTGAAAAGGACATTCTTCTTGAGACGGTGAATCACCTTCGGGAAGAGATGGAGCAGCTTTCTTGCAAAAGAGAGGAGGTGGAAGAGCTCAGACTTGAAAACAGGGTGCTTCATGAGGAAAATGAGAAACTTGTTGCTTCTCTTCATCAAAGAGATACTGCCATAAAGGAGCTGGAAGAGAAGGAGCAAGAGCTTTGCTCTCAAAACAGCACTGTGTCCGATGAGGTCAAATACTCCATGGAGACAATCAGAAACCTCCAGGAACAGTGCAAAGTGGAGCGAGCGGAGGTCATGGGACTTCAACAACAGGCTGAGACTCTTCGCCTTTGCAACCACGAATTAGAACAGCAGGCAGAGGAATTAAAAGAGAAACTGAGAGGCACTTCAGTGGAAAAAGAAGACAGTCAGCAGAAACTTCGAGAATTAGAGCAACAAATTGAAGCTCTTCAGCAAGACAGGGAGCGTCTGTCGTCTGAAGTGGAGAGCCTTCGTGATGAAAGTAACAAACTAAAGGAAGAAAGAGATGGAGTTGATAAGAAGCTGCAGAGCATGGCATCTGAAAAAGAGGAATGGCTGGTGTTCAAAGAGAAAGTGGGTGGCTTAGAAATGAAACTAAAAATGGCCAGCGATGAAAAAGACCACCTAGAGAAGCTCCTTGATGAAGAAAAGTCCTTCAAGTCCCTTGTAGCCGGTCAGCTGTGCAGCCTCCTTGAGCAAATGGGATCTGGATGTCCAGATGAAAACGAAGAGCGCGAGGTTGTTGCTCTCCTGCAAGCAGCAAGGGAATCCTTGACAAGAATGAAGGAAGAGAAACAGAATCTGTCTCAACAGAAGGATGACAGTGCTCTCTTACAGGAGGAGATCAGGAGACTCCAGGAAGAAAAGGCAGCTTGCTGTCTAAAACTGCAATCTCTGCTGGATAACTCCGAAAAAGAAAAATGCCTCTTGAGAGAAGAGCTGGAAGGAGCTTTGTCGGAAAAAGAAGCCCTGCGGCTAGATATCCAAGAGCTGCACCATGCCAGTGAGAAAGTCAAGGCTGAGAACCAAAGTCTTTTGGCTTGCGTTGAAGATATTTCTGAAAAACTTGCAGACTGTGAAAGTAAACTGAAAGAGCAAGAAAAAACTTTAGAAGAAGAGAAGAAAAATCTAAACTTAACTCTAGAACAAAAAGAGTCTGAACTGAGCAGTGTGCAAGCTGAGCTTTCTTTCTTAAAGGTTAGTCTTCTAGCAGTGATGTACTCAAATTCATGCTTCAAGACCGTTTTCAGCTGAAGTCAGGCATATGTTACATCTTGGGCCCTAATGCCCGAAAGGAAACATAACATAACTTGACATCCCCCATGATGGTAATTCCAGATTAATTAAATAAAAATAAAACAGGAGTCTTTTGGCTTCTTTAAAGACTAACAAAATTCATTCCAGCATAAGCTTGGATTGGTTACTCTGGGTCAGATCTTTTTCAAAATCTGGCCTCTTTCTCTAACACTCACCCCCCCCCTTCTATTTGCATCCTTTATAAATGCATCTACCTAATGGAGATAGATCTACCTAATGGGAATATGCTCTAATGTGTCTGATGAAGTGACCCTTTACTCATGAAAGTTTATGCTGGAATAAATTTTGTTAACACCTAAGGTGCCACTGGAGGATTCCTGTTTCATTTTGACACCCTGCAGTCCCTTGTGAACTCAGTGGTATTGAGGGACTTGTTCACATTTCACATAGCAGTTGCATATGCTACATGCGTAGTGGAATTCACTATGGTAGACATAGGGTGAGGGGAAGTCTTTAGGCATTATATGCATTTACCAAGGATGACCTGGATAGCCCAGGCTAGCCCGATTTTGTCAGATCTCGGAAGCTAAGCAGGATTGGTGTTGGTTAGTATTTGGAAGGGCAGCCTCCAAGGAATATCAGGGTTATGATACAGAGGTAGGCAATGGCAAACCACCTCTGAAATGTCTCTTGCCTAAAAAAAACCAAGTCTAGCTCGCCACCTAGGGGTGCATAATGCTAAAAGAGCTTGAACTCCTGGCTGCCAGGCACTCTTATGCTCTCCTGGCTATACTACACACAATGCCATATGATTTCTTTTTCTTTGGCATGCCAGCTTTCTCATGTGATATTTTGTTTAAAATGTGGTATTCAATCATTCGAGCAGCCTGAATAGCCCTGACTAGTCCAACCTCATCAGAGGTTAGTACTTGGATAGGGGACCACCAAGAAAGCCCAAGGTTGCTATGCAGAGGAAGGCAATGACAAACCACCTCTGTTTGTCTCTCTCCTTGAAAACCCTAGGGCGTTGCCATAATTTGGATGAGACTTGATGGCACTTAATGTTATTATTAGTGAATAATTTTTGCTGCTTTCCCACAGTGTGAAGCAGTACAGTCCATAAATAATTTACCTGCTTGTCTGCTGTTTGAAATAATTAGAAGTATGTCTGGCTTTCTTGTTTGGTTTTCACCAAGTCAAACACATCATTCAGCCTTTAATCCTGAGAGAGAACTGAATCCTGAATAAACAAATAAAAGACTGGTGCTTGGACTGGAGGTCAGGTTTGAATTAGAGATCAGGAAGTTAATCAGCTTTCAGTTCAAACCTGTGAGTTGTATCCTTACTGCTCTGGTCAGCTGCATATGGAGCCTTCTGCCAGAGGGAGATGCCTTTCATGTTGGAGAATGGGCCCAGCAATGTCTGACAGACTGTCTTTAAAGACTGCTAAAGTGTACTCTAAATGGAAAAGGGCAAAACTCTTTATAGGCTCCAAAGGCTCCTTTGTCCGCTTAACTGAGTGTGGAGGGGATGGCTATTAATTTCTTGGTGATTTATAATAGTTGTTGCTTGATGAAACCTGTTGTCATAAGAACTACATTTGTTTTCAGTAAGGCTATCCCCTTACTGAAAGCCAATTTGGTGTAGTGGTTAAGTGCACGGACTCTAATCTGGGAGAACCGGGTTTGATTCCACTCCTCCACTTGCACCTGGCTGGATGACCTTGGGCAAGCCATAACGCTGTACCAGCTGTTCCCTCAAGGACAGCTTGGGAAAGAGTTCTCTCAGCCCCACCTACCTCACAGGGTGTCTGTTGTGGGGAGGGGAAGGGGAAGGAGTTTGTAAGCCGCTCTGAGACTCCAAGTGAGTGAAGGGCGGGGTATAAATCCAATCTCTCCTCCTCTTCTTCTTCTTCTTCTTCTTAACAAATTATGCTGGGATTTATTTTTTCAAAGTAATATTTATCCATGCCATTTTATCTGTTCTGTTTCTGGTATGCATATCGATAATGGCTGTAACACAGCAATATTGTGAGCCCAGACCTCTGTTTAGCTACCCAGCAGGGCAAAATACAGGATCAGGCTGCTGGCACTTATTAGGTGCTGGCAGCTTTGCTGCAGATTTGGCACTTGGCAGTCCAGTTTCGGGACCAGCTCAGTATCATCCATTCCTGTTGCTGTCAGAGGAATGTCTCCAAGCAGCAAGAAAGTGATACATTTTCAGAGGCAGCTCTGCCCAGCTTACCTCCAGGCAGGGGTAGCAGCGGGGTGCCTATCTAACTCATTTTGTTTACAATGCAGAATTCCACAGCAGAGTCTTCTGTTAAGAGTGACCAAGAAGCACTGGACTCACAGAAAATAGGTAACTTTAAACCTTTTTTTAAGCCTTTGCAATCTGTATTACTTTGTAAATTGTTGTGTTCAGTGTTTCTTTGAGTGCACTGTCATAATTCTGAAATAGGGACAATATATAAATATAATTAAACAGTACTTCTGTAGTCTCTTAGAGGATTATACAAAAGGCATTTGCTCCTCAAAACGGAGTTCTTCCACCAGGCCTTCGATTAGGGAGCCGCCCTTTCCAACATTGCGGCCTTGGCTCCAAGACCAACACCAACTTAATATTGTGATCAATAGCCTGACAAAAACCCAGACTACAGCAGTAGTTGATTACTTTGGATGCTGTGAATGCCACCATCATCTATGAATGTACTAGCACTTTATGATATGTTTTATTACTATACTGTTGTGGTTTTATTTAATTCTGTGTTTTAGTTGTTTGAACATATTGAGTGTAAGCTGCCCTGAGCCTGCCTCGGCAGGGAGGGCAGGATACAAATCAAATAAATAAAGAAATAAATTTTATACACACCTAATGTGTGACTGAATGCCACTGTAGGCTATGGAAAACAGAGAATGCAGTTTCTCCTAGTCAGCACAAAAACCAGCCACTCATGGGAATATGCTGCTCTGATAAAGAGGATGGCAAAATATGATGTATGATCCACACAAAGCTCAGCTCATACTCTTTTAGAAGCTTCTTAGGCTTCTGTTAAAATCCCAGAAAGCACAGTTTTCAAAAGAGTTCATCTCAAGTTCTCATTACAGTTTGCAAATCTAGTGTTCAAAATGTCCAGTGTCATCTCTGGTAGCAGGGAGGTTGCCTGCTACCTGGGTTGTATCAGGATAAGGGAACACAGTGTACAAACACTGAAACGATAACAAAACCGCTGTGGTAAAACAGAATTTCAGATAAATAACACGAATAAACCAATCTCGTGTCTCTATTCTATGTACTTATATAAAGAATATTCAAGAACCATAAGGAATATTTTTGCATTAATAAACATCTATATTTCAACCTGAAAGAATATTTCACGTTGCTAAACATTTATTACAAAATATCAAACCGCATCAGAAGAAAGTTCATAACTGAATGATGATTGTCAGAAAAGGTTCAGTTCATAAATAGGTTGACTTATACAAACATCAGTATCCAAACTGGCTGGGACTTGACTTTTCCAAAGCAAATTGCTCCACTTGTGGAATGTAAGAGATACACAGCTGACAGGCAGTATTTTAGCAAAGCGGCTTGTCTTAAAGGGAATAAGCGGCAACGTTTGTAATTCCAATAGATTACTTGACTAACATGTCTCCTAGGTAAAGTCCGTGTTTCCAATCTTCATCAGACTCAAAGGTTTAGTGCTTTTAAACTGGAGCTGATTAATAACAATAAATATATAGTGCCAATATCAAAACACACCCTGGACTGCAATCATGGAAAAAGTCAGACAACATGCCTTTGCCAGGGGAACATTAGCGCTATAAAAGTATTACAGAACGTTTTATTGATGTACCAGTCAAACAAGCTAAACCTCCATTCGGCCAGCCTTAATTTTCTGATGGAATAGCATAATGAGCCTATGAAGTATACCCATTTAAATTCAAATTAGAAGTCAGCCAAGTCTCTTGGACACAAATAATATCAAAGCCTTTTTATAAATTGAATGTGGGAACTTGGATCTTGTTAGCCCAACTTGTTACATTCCAGGAAACACAATTTAGATGTTTTTCTTTCCAGAACCCCAGTAGTCAAATTTGAAAATTTGAAATTGAATGTATTGTGGGTTTAGTGCCTCTTGGAAGTAAACCAATATCCAAAATATTCTGTTCTTTACTTAAAAGTGGTTGAATAGGAGGCAGTAGATAACTCTGTCATCTCTATATCCAATAAATACTATAGATTCTGCCTTATGGATATCTAAATCTGATTGTTGTATTTGGCTAAATTCAGGTATTAGCTCTGTTATATTTGATTTATTTATTTTGGTTGATTGAGTTCTCAAACTAGAGAAGTCCTCAACTTCATGAAAATTTACCCTAGCTCTTATTAATACTCCAAGTTGGGAATTATTATTATTAGTCTTAACTAGGGATAGGCATGAACTGTGTTTTTGCAGTTTGGGTTGTGGCTGAATCACAAACCCATACAAATGGGGAGGTTGGTTTGCTAACAGACCTGGTTCATATTGATTTGTGAGACATTTAAAGCTTAAACTCCTGCTTTTTGCTCTGCACTGCCTTTTGCAGGAAGCAGAAAGCAGGGGTTTAAAGCCCTACTTTCTGCTCTTCAAGAATCACCACAAACTTCATCACAATTTGTGAAAGTTCATGGAGGTTCTTCAGTTCGCGAATATTGCTTCACGAACCATGAACCAGCCAAAGTTCATGAAGCCAGTTCGTGCCCGTCCCTAGTCTCAACATCTTCTTGCATTTATATATCAGTATTCTTAAATTCAGGGTTAAAATTATATTTTCCTTCACGTATGGCTTGTGCTTTTGCCATCATATGAAAAACTGTAGAATTAAGCCTTGATTCTCTGGGAGAATAGGTTAAAAAATTTGGTCCTGGTACATAAATTCTGCAAAGATTCCATGAGATTATTTAGTGTATCATCAGTAGTCTGCTGGTTCTCTGTAATTGAAGAAATGTTTCTCATTGAAATGAGATACATGTAAGTGTTATACATGGATATGTATCTTATAATTTCAACTGACAGTTTAAATAAAAAAACTTACAATTTATCCCATATTAAATATTAATTTTACCTCACATTTTAAAGTGATTTTTCTTTGCTTTAGTGAATTTAGAAACACAGCTGAAAGAGAAGGAAGAAAAATTAAATAAAATTAAAGCGGTTGCCATGAAATTAAGGAAGGAGCTGGATTCTAGCAGAAAAGAGGTAACTTGCATCTGATGGATCTTAACGTTTTTTAAATAAATGAAAAATTAAACAACAATGAGAATTTTTAAATCTCACGGTGAAGCCACACAAGCCTTTTGAGGTCTGCTTTTAAGTTGTTCCATTCGTTCTTCTCAGGATGATTCTAGGGCTTTCTGGTAGGTAATTCTCTGATTAGAATATCAAGTTCCATGGGGTTCTGTTTTGTCCTGCTTAATTTGTGTTGAAGGCCCTTGGAAATCTGGATGCCGTCAGATCATTGTGAGCCTCACACATAACTGAAATACTGTGTACTTCCTTTGCTCTCTTTCTCACAACTAATAGCTATCAAGAGCATAACCTTTGTTATACTATCCATGCTATGCATTCAGAAATCAAGGCAACATAGATCTATGGCTACTTTCTGATTCTGGAATTTTTTTCTCTTAGCATTTCTCAGGGGCAGTATATGATTTTTTTCTTTAGAAAGGCATGTAGCTATAGCTTGGTCTGTAGTTTGGTGATTTTTGATTCATGCTCTTGGTAGTATTTTATCTTGATTTGAACCATGAGTCTTCTGAACACAATGAGTGTACCTAATATGAATATTGTTGTTAACAGAGCTATATTTGACTGTGCCCTTAGATGCAGTCACTTAGAGAAGAGCTGGAGCGGACACGGTCCGAGAGAGAGCAGCTGTCTTCTTCGATGGGAGAGATCATTCAGGGAGCAGAGGGCTATAAGGTAAAACGCTGGTGCTTTATCTCCATGTATGATTTATGTGCTTGAAACACTTACAGTGTAGTCTCTAAGGACAATTCCCTGAGAGTAAGCCCCATTGAATAGACTTGAGTAGGATTCTCCGTAGACCAGTTTAGGATTGCTTTCTTAGTCAAAGCAGGGCTTGCACCGACTTTGCATCTGGTAAAGCTGCTGTGGAATTATAAGTAGGTGCCTTGTTTACAGCAGGCGGTATTGTGGCAGAAAGGTGCCAGTTGTCTTGTTGGTGTGGATTTTCTCGCCCCAACTGAGAAATAAACTGCTGTTCTCCTTCCTTCCTTCCTTCCTTCCTTCCTTCCTTCCTTCCTTCCTTCCTTCCTTCCTTCCTTCCTTCCTTCCTTCCTTCCTTCCTTCCCTCCTTCCTTTCCTGTATGCATGCCACAAACTAGCTACTTGTCAAATCATTCTTAATTCAGCACTGGTATATGTATAATGTAGATGCTCCCCCAATAAAGCTGCCACTTTGCTGACATTAAAAAAGTATAGTGCTTAACCTTGATCTTGAACACCCATCTGCTTGCCACTAGGTGTGTGGGTTTGGTGGTGAGAACTGAGGGTCCTTCATGGCAAGCTGCGGTACCCCATTGACCTCCCCATGGTGCTGTCATCGTCCCCTCTGTGATCTTGTTTAAATGATCCCCTAAACAGCTGCTTCATGTTACTTGAATCTACGCTTAAATGTTCAGCAAACAAATGATGGGGTATACCAACTGCTATGTAGTACATGTTGACAAACACATTTTGAACCACCCTTGCAGGGATATAACCACGAAGTTGCAGTTGGATATGTCCACATAGATCTTGCAGATGGTTTGCTAGTAAACAAAAATTTCAGTGCTATTTCCATATGAGGAAATAGTTCTCTCTCGTTTCCTCTGGGGTACTTCTAGGGTTGCCAGCCTCCAGGTGGGGCCTGGGGATCTCCCGCTTTTACAACTGATCTCCAGTTGACAGAGATCAGCTTCTCTGGAGAAAATGGCTGCTTTGAAGGGTAGACTTTATGGCATTGTACCATGCTGAGGCCCCTCCCCTCCTCTCCTCAACCCCCCCCTCTCCCAGATCCACCCCCAAAGTCTCCAAGTATTTTCCAACCCAGACCTGGCAACCCTAGGTACTTCTGATGTTATGATAAATAAAAAGAGATGTACATACTAATGCTTGCATGCGTAGCACATTAGTGGTGCCTGTTTTTTTAACAAAAGTTTAAAGGCATTTGTGTGCATTCCAAGAATCTCTTAATAGAGTTTGACAAGCAAGCAGAACAACTGGATTTTGAAAAAGACCGATCTCGGAACTTGGAACGTCAGATAGAGGACCTCACGAGACAACTGGACACATCAACTCAGCAGGTACCCCTGATATGGCTACATGTGATACTTCAGCACCCTTCCTATCCAGAATCCCTCAGCAAAGAGTGAGTATTAAACTCCTCTCTCCTTATTTGTCAAAGAGCACTTTGTCCCTGATTATATCGGGGTTCATTTTATTTACGGGGGACAAATTTAACATGTTCTAATGCATTTGGATGAAAGACTTTTTGTTCCTTTTAAAAAATAAATGTATTAAATATCCAGAATCCATCAGTTTACCAAAATTTCCCCCATACATAAACATACTTGATAGGGAAATAAATATTAAATTATACTAAATTGAATATTATATATATCAAAATATTATTAATATTAAAAAGCAAACTAAAAATTTCTTATGCCATCGTTCTGATTTAAATTGCTTTGATTTATTCTGCTTTGCTTCAGAAACACTTAGTGCTTACTTCTTTTGAGGCATTGTGGTATAACTAAAAATCTTTTGGCGTTTAGTCATTCTTGAATTTCTTTTCCCCAAGCATTGATCTAAAAACAAATTGCTATTTTACCAAAAACTTGCTGGCCACTTCTGGTTAGGTTCAGGGCCATTGCATATAAAACATGTTTCCTACAATGGTGCAACTTATGTAGATCGTAACTTATATAGGTCATGCCACTGAATACTGGTTGAGAACCTAGTCATGGTTTCCTAATGAGTATACACCTGGGAAAGTAGGCATATTTGCCTAGTATCTGTTGCACACAATAGGTGTGTATGAATTTCTTTTTCCCCTTTTACTTTTTTTTAAACACCTATATGTGTTCTTGGGGTTAGAGAAGTATCCTGTGTGGAATGTTCTAGAGGCTTGGAACACATTTTTTCCAAAGCCCAGGAGACATCATTTGCAAATGAGATCTCCACTAGGGATGGGCAAAAACTGGGGGAAATTGAAAGGGTTGGGGGACAGGGGTAATGCTAAAGGTTGGTTGGCTCCAACTGACCTTTAGCGTTACCCCCACCCCACATACCGGCGCCCGCGTGCGTTCACTTCCAGGTGCATGTAGGTGCCTATAAGAGCCATTTAAACAGAACTCTTTCAGTTCCCCCCAGTTCGTGCCCATCCCTAATCTGAACTGAATATTTCTTACCATGCTTGTTGCTAATACCCCTTTTAGGAAGACCAGTGGCGCTCTGCTAATGAAGACCTCTTGGCTCGGATAGAGACTCTGCAGACCAACACCAAGCTGTTGGAAACCCAGCTGTTAGAAATGCAGAAAGCCAAAGCAAAAACAGACAAAGAACTTGAAGCTGAAAAACTTCTAAAAGAACAAAAAACAAAGGTAAGCCAGAGTCTTTTAAAAAAAACAGAAACGGACCCGAAATAGTTACATATTTTTCCCCTCAATGAACAGCGCTTAAACTGTTTTTGCAGGAGCACAGCACCACTGCAAAAGAGGTTGAGGATCTGCAGGCCCAACTTCAGAAAGAAAGAAAGCATCTCCAAAAAGTCTTGGAAGAACTGGAGATGGCAAAGAAGGTAGATTGAGATGCCTGGTAACCACTAAGATGATGGTCTGAGTGAGCATCTGTGCTCTGGGCAGGCTGATCTCATGGGCTTAATGTCAGAGGAAGCACTCATGCTCACCAGGACTAGAGGAGCAAACAAACAAGAAAGCCCCCTTCCCAGAGTCAGTGATTGCATCCCCTTTCCTTGGTCACACAGAACTCAATGGGAGCCTGTGACATCCTCACTTATTGGGGAGACTGTTTCTCCTTTTAAACACACTCTGTGTACCTGTACTTGGTAGATTTCTGCTGCCACCAGGAATTAAAAATTCCAGCTCTCTCTATTTTGGTAGAATGACCCAGTGTCTGAGCGCTTCAGAGGACTATGTGGCCCTGAGGAAGGACTGATCAGATTGTTGGGATACGTCTAAACAATTAAGAATTATTTATACAAGAAAAAAATAGGTTTCTGGGTATTTTTGAACCATTGTTGAAGAAAGAACGTATAACTGACAAAGCTTGGTGTCACACATAGTCTCTCAAACAAAATGCAACTAGGACAGGCTTATATCTCTCTTTCATATAGCCACACAGGCTCAACTTTCTTGTTCATATATATAGCCACACAGGCTGAACGGTTTGTCTTATTCACACAGAATAGACTCAAATTGCTTCTTCTGCCATACAGACTCCCTCACAAAAACTCCACCCTTTTCCTAAACACTGAATCTCAGAATCACCTCAGAGACATCTCTCCTCCCACACTCTCAGTCATCAGCCAATCAAATCACACTTGTCTCCCTCTATCATTCTTCTTACACCACTGCAGTCACACTAAACATTGAAAGAAACACACACACCAAAACATGAAATCATTACAGAGCCATTGATAGGTCAACTGGTTCCTGTCTGCATAGCCCCGCCTCTTTCTCTGTGTATTACAGACTGAGTTCAGTTATTTCACCATACGACAGAGGGAATATTAAAACTGGCTGGAGAGTGATAAAACATAAGAGAGGTAGTGGATCAGGCTACACTCTGCCAAATATGTTCAAATTTGTCCTCTTTCCAATTTGTGTCAGATAGTTAGGAGGGGTAATGGAAGATGGATTCCCTTGGTGGACTAATCATTTGCAGTCTGCTCCACAGAGTTCCTATTGACATTAACACAACTGCTCTGCAGTAACTGGTTTGTAGGCTGCAGGCAAACATTGCCTAAAAAGCTGTGTACTGTTTCTGGGAGTAGAGCTGGGAATTTCTCTCAGAGCTGCCTACAACTGCACCACTTGAATGTTCTTGGAAGCACTTCAGAATTATCTAGAATTTTTTTTAAAAAAATGTGTTTATTTTGGGTTTGAGGGGGCAAAGCTTCAGGTTTCCATGTTTCCAGCTTGTGGCACAAATGATGGCTCCATTTATTAGTGCACTGGATATTGAATTTTTTAAAAAAAAACTTGGGTAATCCACGGTATGTTGAACTATAATGCAGTTGAGATAAAGTGGAAACTTTTGGCCTACAGTAACCAAACAGAATCATAGAGTTGGAAGGGACCATATAGGCCACCTGATCCAACCCCTGCTCAAAAAGGATTTAATCAGTGGAGTTCTAAATTTGAATTTTGTAAATATCATCTGCTTAAATTATAACATACAGGGTGCTCAGAAGAGTACATTGATGGACATGGAAATAGCTGATTATGAGCGTTTGGTTAAAGAACTGAATCAAAAGCTGAGTGACAGAGGCAGCAGAATTGAGGATCTTGAGCAAGAGATTAAAATTCAGAAGCAAAAGCAAGAAACGCTGCAAGCTGAAATGGGTGAGCATTACATTGTCTCTAAATTCCTTTTGCCTAAAGAAGGTTCTATGTATATTTCAATGTAGCAAGGGGATTTTGTGCATACACGTGAGTAATTGTAAAGAAGCAGGGCATTTATAGTACCATGCAAGCAAAGTTTAATAGCACTAGTTCAGTAGATGCAAATAACATCCCAAAAATTGCTTTAAGTAGATGCTGAAACATTTTGCTAGGAAGATCAAGGGCATGCTATAGCATGTACAAGTTTGATGTCCTGTTGGACAGGCACCATTTCTCAGAGGCTTAGACAACAGTCCGTCAGCAGAACATACTGGCTCTGGTACATACAGGTCTTCGCCATGTTTCTCCCACCTGACAGTCCCCTCTAGCATCAGGAAAGTTGATTCCCTGGGTTGTAGGACCCACATGGACCAGCCATGTGGGTCAGAAGTTGTACGAAAGAGACGGCAATCTAGACCGTCTTCTGTCAATGGATCTGCGGTTGTTGAAGAGGGAGGAGTGATTCACCTCCTTCTCCCTCCTCAGTACACTACTGTTAGTCCACAGATATCCTGTGACCTTGGGAATCAACTTTCCTGGTGTCAGAAGTGACTGCTTGGAAAAGGGAACATGGCAAAGACCTAGAACAAATTTAGAGTGCAGTGGCACCATTAAGACCAACAAAAGTTTATTCAAGGTATGAACTTTCATGTGCATGGCACACTTTTTCAAATACTTTTTCAAATACATTCTTTTTTTTTCAAAGTATGTATTTGAAAAAGTGTGCCTTGCACATGAAAGCTCATCTCTATATAGTAATCCTGATTTGGCACTAGCACTCTCCAGAACATTCCACATACTCCAAAATCAGTTGGCTCCCTGTTGTGTCACACAGAAGCTGTCCCTGTCCACTGGCTGTGAGTACTCATGTGCCATTGGCTGGGTGCTGGGTCTGCTCCTCTTCCCCGCCCACTCCTTTAGCCTCTGTGCCCTGTCAGAATTTCTGGCAGACAGCTTTCTCTCTTGATGAAGATGCTTCTCCTGCTTGCCTCCTGTGTGGGACCAACTGTTCCCTCAGTGGCTGTTGGTAGGAGTAACAAAATGGCAGTTACCTGTGTTTGTAAGATGGCTGGTGTCTGTGGTAAAATGTTCCCCCATAAGGTTCAATTGAGCTGTAGTTCCAGAGAGGGTTCTGCAGGGGTATCACTCACTGGGCTGAATGGGGCTTCCTTATCTGCTGGCCCACAGTTTCCAGCTGCCCCAAGGCCAAAAAGTGTGGGAAAAGAGGGTGACATGGCTGTCAGGGCTTCAGAGCACGGTAGAGGCAGCAGGGCGGGGGGGAGAGATGGAAAGCTGAAGAGTGAGGGGAAAATAAAGGTAGGTTGATGCTTGGCTGGGAAGGAGATAGGGTTGCCAACTCCAGGTGGGGAATTCCTGGAGATTTGAGGGATGGAGCCTGGTGAGGGAGAGGTTTTAGGAGGGGTGGGGCCTCAGACAGGTACAATGCCATGGACTCTGCCCTCCAAACCAACTATTCCCTCTTGGGGAACCACTTGCCAATCTCCAGGTGAGGGCTGGAGATCACTCAGATTTACAATTGCTCTTCGGGTAACAGAGATCAGTTCCCCTGGAGAAAATGGTGGACTCTGTGTCATTATACCCTGCTGAGGTTGCCACAGCAAATTGTTGCTGAGTGCCCAAGGCCTTGGCACTCTCCCAGAGCTTCTTTCTAGAGCCCGTTGTATTTATTTCCACAACGGACTTTATTCCTAGTACCTTAAATAAACCTTTGTTGGTCTTAAAGGTTTCCCTGGACTCTAAATTTGTTCTGCTGCTTCAGACCAACACAGCTGACCATCTGGATGGCAAAGACCTGTTGTCCTTGTGCTGATAAAGCACTGGGTGTAATCTAAAGTTCCCTTTTCACAGTTGTCGGTTATAATAAGCTTACTTTGTGGCTACTATTGTGTTTTTAAAAAGTATTGTTAATTGTGCTTAGAATACTCCCCCCCCCCCCCAAAAAAATGTTTACGGTGTTGTTTTAAATCAAACAACTAATCGTTATTGTATAACGCTAACTAGTATTGAAATGAAGGTGCAAGAAGGAGACACCATTAACACCCATCTTTCTGAAGTTTTCAGAAAACATGAAGTCAGGAAAAAACTTTTATAAAATGTTCTGGAATTTTGTTATTTATAATACCTGTTTAATTCACCAGAGTCATTTCAGGCCTCTATACAGCAGTATGAGAATAAGAACTCCAAGATCAAACAGCTGCTGGTGAAAACAAAAAAAGAGCTGGCTGACTTGAAACAAACAGTGAGTCCTTTTTTTACTGTTTGTTCAGCCTGGTTTTCTTGTAATAAAGTAATGCTGCCCTTACGTGTCTTGTCTTCCGTAGTGTCACCTTTTACTATGCTTATGTTTTGTAGGAAAATGAACTTCTGAGAATTCAGGCTTCTTTAAAAGGAGAGTTGGAAGCCAGTCAGCAGCAAGTGGAAGCTTACAAGGCAAGAGAGATCAACAATTTTTTTTTCTCCCTGAGTAGTGGAAGAGGGTGGGTAGTACAGAGTGGGAGCCAGAGTTTTTCTTTTAAGCCATCTTCACAATCTGTGGCTTACGCTTGGTGCCATCTTCTCAAACTCTCTTTTGTAAGCTGCCATTATGCTCTTACCTATTAAGTGGCTTGTCTTGAAATCAGCTAAACCTTCAACGTCAGTGCATGTAGGATCTTTTTCTGATGTGTTCAGTAAATTCATCTGTGAGAATAAAATAGGTAGAGAATAAACCTTGCTTTTAATCCCTTGGCGGGCAGGCAGGTAGGCAGGCAGTATAGAATGGGCTAAAATATTTGTATTGCAAATTGCATCTTGGTACAGGCTAGTGGTGCTCTGATTAAGTAAAACAAGGGCATACACAAGCAAGCAGAGCATATCAGAAGTCATTTGATCACTTCATAAATGAAGTATGTGATGATAATCCCACTTAATGGGCCAATGATGATCCCATTTAATGGGCAAAATGAAAGTTAAGCCTCTTTTCAGTCTAATTGATCCCCTGGAATGCGGTTTAAGCATATGCTTTTAAGGTTCCTATTAAGGCCTGTCTTTATTTTGTCTTCTTTGCTTCATTTATGGCTTGCCTTTCTTGCTAAAATGAAAGGCAGATTACAAAATATAAAAATAATTCAGTCAGATAGCAGCAGATGTCCAATAAAGCAATGCAATAGGACTCGAATTACAGAATTAGAAAACAGGACAAACAAAAAACTGCCAAAGGCATGACTTACCATAAACCATGCAGAAAGTGGATTAGAGAGGTAGAGGACAGTGCAGGGAAAAGCACGCTCCAATAAACATTGCAACAGACTACATTCCTATTCCCTTATAAAACTCCCCTCCTGGACTGTTCCATTACACTGCAATTCTAATCCCCTTATAAAATGCCCTCCTGAACATTTCTGTTTTACACATTCTCTGGTCTGACAGAAGTGTGTGTGTGGGGGGGGGGGGGGGGGACCCTTTCTGACCTCGTCAGGCAGACTGTTCCACAGGGTGGGGGGGCCACAACAGAGAATATGTGTAAATGGGGAATTGCCAATCTTACCCATTTGCAGGCAGGTGCATCAGAAGGCTTTGCTCAGATGAGCGAAGCTGACCTAAGTGTGCTTAACACTACTGAATCATTTCTTTGAAAACAAAGGCAGCTCCCAAAACATGTTGCCACCAGCGCCAGATTAAGGCCAACTGCTGCCCTAAGCACAGCCCAATAGTGGTGCCCCTTGGCCCTTCCATTGCTTAACTGACAAGGCATTAATAAGTGCTGAAGGTGAAATTTAGACACCAGGCCAAAGAAAACATTTTTTTAACAATGCAGATTAAAGTCAGACATGGCAGATAAGGACAATAACAAAAAAAATGATTAAAGTCGAGTTTGGCAGTGAAAGAATTAAGGGCATGGTATCGGGGCAGGGGAGCGGGAACACATCCCTTGGTGCCCTAAGCCGGTGTTTATTTTGCTTAATGGTTAATCCGGGGCTGATTGCCACAGTGAAGGTGTCTCCCCATTCTGTGGCACTGTACTTAGAACTGAATAAAAGGGGGAAATTGTTGTACCCTGCTCTGAGCCCGTTTGGGGAGGACAGTATATAAATATAATTAAATTTAAAAATGTATGTTGTCAGATAACGATCATGTCAATGTCTCTTGTCACGTTCAGGTATGGATGGGAAGCTGTGACATGTTCCCAGTGGAATTGTGCACATGCCTGCAACATGTTTGTGGAATTCCCTTTTCTGTGTCTGGGTATAGAAAACCCAGCGTCTCAAGTGGCCTCCAGTTAAACGCACTCACTTGAATTCAGTGTATCAGACCAATTGCTGAGTTGGCTTTTCATCTTTGATCTAGTTACATGTGACATAATAAAAACATAGTATACCTGTTGTCAGCACCATTCAAATGCCAGAGTTCCTAGGTGAATAAACAGAAGCAGAGGGTAATAGATGTAAGGAAAAGGGATATGCCTGAACCACCGCTGTGATCACCGAGCGAAAAAATTTGTTGGCTCTTTGAATCCAACCATCTCACTATGTTTGGTTCCTTCATGGAGATGTGTTCTGGGGGGAAATTCTGTACTGAGTGGGAGAAATGCTTGTCCAAGAAAGCCACCTTCTAACTGGATTAAATCTCCTCCTCCAGATTCAGTTGGCGGATCTAACATCAGAAAAACACAAACTTCAGGAGCAACTGCGGACTTCTGTAGAGCACCACCAGCGGGTTTTGAGCACTTATCAGCAGAAACTTGCAACGCTCCAAGAAGAGTGCAGTGCAGCAAAGGTATTTTCTAGAACAACAAAAAAAGTTCAGTTCTTAACTAATGGCTTGTTGCTGACAATATTTATACTTACAGGCTTACATTTGGGAAAAGGCTGCCTGAAAGCAATGTTTTTGAACCAAGGATATTATTCAGGTGGAGGCAGTGCTGAGAGTAATACACCTCTCAAGTTAGCTCCCCTTTATATAGCGAGGGACAGATTATGAGGTTAAAGAATATTGCTGTTCCAAAAGGCTGAGTGCTGATCCATGTCGACCGCTTCTAGGAGACTCACTCAATTCACTGTCTATGCCTCTAATGACTGTTGTGCCGACTGGCACACTCCTTGCTTTTTGGTTTCCCCGTCTATTCATAGTTATGGAACGTGTATAAAATATGAGAGGATTCTAGGTCTGTATTTTACAAAAGGAGGACCCAGCCGATGACATTATAAGGATATTACTGGAATAGGGGTTAAGCACGGCAGTGGCTAACCATAAGATGAATTAAAAAAAAAAAAAGTAAAGATTTTAGTGATGTACAGCTTTAATTCACAGGGCAAAGTGAAAGGTAGCCGATTATAAACAGAGATCCAGTGAAATCATGTTCTCTTGCACCTATGTCTTACAGCTGTGGGCCCAGGAGAACTGAGTGAAGTTTTCCAAAGGACTTGTCCTGAGCCTGCTGTGGCGGGGTAGGGCAGGATATAAATGAGAATATAAATAAATAATAAATAATCTGTCTTTCCCATGAGGGTTAGGTATTTGCTGGGTGGCAGAGATCAAGTTATGGGGAATTTTTAATTGTTTGATAAGTACATTTGTATTGTAGAAATTTTTTAAGGGTAGAGGGAACTGTATTATGCTTTGATGATAATGCATCATGTATGTATGATCTTCAGCAGATCCCCCAAATCGAATGTAGAAGTATCTCTTTATCTGCTTGGCTTGAGTGAAGCAGAATGACTCAGCATCCAGTGTAATTACAAGTCAATACTTGATTGATGTGTTTGTAGGAGTAAATGGCTTATGACGGTTGTGTGTGTCACCGCAAAATGACTGCCTGTGGTGATTCAGCACCTGTCTTGTGGTGTTTGTAGCAACTTGCTAAACTTTGATGGCAAAACAACATTGCATCTATTGATACACTTTAAAAGGGTATCTGGAAGGCGTGGTTAAATGTTGAACACTTTCTACTGCCATTCTCAAGAGAGTTCAGCTTTTATTGATCATTTAATAACAGCTTGCCCTTACAAACTGCAAAGAGGGCTTGTAGTCTTGCTCTGTTTCAGAAAGCCCGTGTCTGTGATACAGCTGCAGTACAGTTGCGTCAGAAGTTTAGCTGGGTCAGAAGTATCCTGCTTGTGAAATATCATCAGCCCTCCCCTATCATTGCAGGCAGAACAAGCCGCTGTGTCGTCTGAATTTGAAAGCTACAAAGTCCGTGTTCATAATGTTTTAAGACAGAAGAATAAATCTTCTCAAGCTGAAACAGATGGGAGCAAACAGGAAAGGTAACTGTAGCTGGTTGACTTTGGGGTATCAGCTTTTGATGCCCTGGAGGATGTTGGTTACCTCCTAGGGTTCAGAGTCCTCCTTATAGGTGGGCAGAGGTTTCTTTCAGTACAGAACATATGGTTGCTTTTGCTGTTTCTTATATTGACCCTCTTTCCTGCAATCTCAGTGCATTCAGCATACTTTCTTCCTTGTTTCTGCCAGTGCAAAGAGCCATCTGAACCAAAATAACTGTAGTAAAAAAGCCACTGTGATATTTGCCAATTTAACATGTCTTGGTGAGATCCACATCTGTTGACTCTTTCTGTGTGCTACACAGGTGCTCTACTACTGAACCCTGGTCCTTGCCCAAACAAGTACTGACATCCAGCCTTTCTCCAGTGAAGCAGGGAAAGCTTTGTGTGTAGTATCTAGCCCCATACCTTGCTGCTGGAAGTGTGAGTGGCTTTATGTACACTCCTTCTTTCCTGGCTCAAGGGCTGGGACCATCCCAGAAATCCTCTCCTCTCTCCCTCAGTCACAGTTGGCTCCTGTGTTGAACTGGAAAACTGGATGTGACCCTGTTCCCAGTGTGCCTCTGTTTGGTGCTCACCTTTCTCTTCAATGTAGCCGCAACAGACATAAAAAGAGTCGTACAATTCTCGCAGAATTCCTCTTATCGTCCCTTAGTACCCAAGTTCAATTTGTGTTAATCCTGTATACTGAAAATCAGGCCCATCCATCATTTCCTTTACTTTCTACAGTTCCATTATGTGTCTATACCATTGAAACTGTCCAATGTCATGACAAAGTCCTCAGACCTACAGAACAAATTATTTTCATGGTCTGCTAATGATACATATAAAGGCTCAAAAGCAGCATTAACACTTGTAAGCATTGTTTTGTTTTGTTTTCTCTCCTTTAGAGAACACCTAGAAAATGTAATAGATCAGTTGAAGATAAAATTGCAGGACACTCAACACAACCTACAAATCAATGTAGCTGAGCTTCAAGCCCTGCAGTCCGAACATGACACACTGCTGGAACGACACAATAAAATCCTTCAGGAGACCGTAGCAAAGGAAGCAGAGCTCCGAGAAAAGTATGCATCTAAACTGTGTAAACTGTGTTGTTGTTCCTTCTTGTGATTAGCATTTAATAGTTGAATCCACCAACTGGACCCAACCCTTGCAACAACAGGCCCAAGTTGATAGAAGGTATTTTTGCTACCTTTCCAGTACAGCTAGCAGGGGCTGTAGCCCCTATTGTTTTTTGTTCTCCCACCTTCAGGAGCGGCTTCTCAAGGGGGCAGGGGCCTTGTCCTGAGACACAGAAATCCCTTCCATGAACCACGTTCATGAAAGGATTAGATCCAACTCAACAAGTAAATTTGGTCTTTGGAGCTAAAACCCCACGATTTCCTGGATATTTCTGTTGGGGATAAGATACGTCAATGCATTTCTTAAGGTTCCCTCAAGCTTGAAATGTAGTGATACCTTATATTTCTGGCCTCCAAGGACTTTTTATTTATTTCCAATGAACTCTTGGTTTCTAACACATGGGCTTCTCTTCTCTTACAGGCTCTGTACAATACAGTCTGAAAACATGGTGATGAAATCAGAGCACGCACAGACGATGAGTCAGCTAACAGCCCAGAATGAAGCTCTTCGGAACAGTTTCCGCGACCAAGTCAGGCATCTTCAGGAAGAGCACAGGAAAACTGTGGAGACATTGCAGCAGCAGCTGTCCAAAGTAGAAGCCCAGCTCTTTCAGCTCAAAAGTGAGCCCAGTTCAAAAAGTAAGCTTCTTTCTTTAACACTGGGCAGAAATAATGTTGAGCTGGAACCAGGTGGCAGATACTGTCAGCTCTTTCCCCTCAACAATCACACACTTCTGAGGCCTTGGCTTGTCTTAAAATGAATTGTCAACTCCGTCACTAAAACAGGAGATCTCTTCCTCCGTTATGTGCTTTTGGCAGGGCTTATCATCACACACAGAGGATGTGGCAGATTTTTATGTCATCAAGCTGTTAATTGTTTGTTTTTATTATTATATGTTTACCACCGGGGGTGTGGGAGGGCTGTAGTTTGTTTTCTATCCGGCGCACCAAAATGTTTTTGGAACATCTTGTCTGTCTGGCCAGCTTTTGTGCAATTTCATTCCAGTAGCAACTTTATACTGTAGCAGAATTCCTGGTTTTGCAGGTCCTACTCCCTCCAATATACCAGCAAAGAACTTGCGAGAAAGAAGGAACACTGACCTTCCTCTTCTTGATGTGCACACTGTAGCTAGAGAGGAAGGGGAAGGGATGGAAACCACTGACACAGAGTCTGTATCTTCTGCCAGCACTTACGTACCATCCTTGGAACATCTCCTTAATACGCCTGATACAAAACTTGGTAAGAAACACTTCTCTGAAGGCCATGTGGTGGTGGTTTCCCTGTCTGCAGAACTAGTAGTGCTTGATAGTCTTTGGAGAAGAGTTATTTTTGTTGTCCAGAGCTCTCTACTCTACTTCCTTCATTTGCACCCTCAGAAGTGTTCTTGATGAAGCATTCTAATGTTCTTGATGGCCACTCTCACACAATCCATTACCAGAACTTTGAGCTGCTGTCTGAAAAATTAAATTGGCTTAACGTAATTGACATTCAGACATATCTTCTCTGTTGAACTTGGAGCAAATATCCTCTCAACTATTGATAAATTCTGTATGCTTTATGCTCTGAGGGACTGGCTGATACTCTACAGAGTCATGGATTAAAGGGGATTAATTGTGTACGTTTGATTTTTGTTTTGTTTTTTGCAATCGTGAGGTAAAACTGCTCTTTGCGAGCACAGGGGAACAAAAAGTATTGGCTTTAATGTGACATTCCTAGCAACACTAAAGTTATGAATGCCAGATAACAGGAGATAAGGTTTTATTATTGTTTGATAATTCTGCTTTTAGGTGGTAACTTCTCTGTGTAGATTAACCATCATAAATTGATTACCAAAGAGAGACCTTTTATGTTGTTATTTATGAAGCACCATCTCTGTCCGTGTGGCACTTACCAAAGTCAAATAAATGCTTAAGAACCTTAAAGTCTAAAAAAAATTGCAGCAGAGGGTTGGGAAGCAGAGTTGAGATGGGAAAATTTTAGTTTTAGTAACAGGGGAGGTGGGAATGACAACTTTGAGACTATCCTTTGAAATGAAATGCTATTCAGTGAAAAGCTAAGAGTTGTTAAGTGATGGACGTGCATTTATCCACTGACAAGTTATATAACACATTTGCTATTTTGGTGAAAAACAAGGAAGACTCAACTTCTGTTAAGTAGAAGGGAAATCGAATTCAGAAGTTTGCCTGTGAACTTTTATGTGAGAAAAGTGTTATATTAGAGATCTAGTTCTACGGAGTTGTCACTAAGGACTTAGTTTTTTCACACATGTATATTCAGTATCCCATTGCTCTTTCGCTTTATAGGCACAGGCCACCATCCAGAGAAATGGTGTATGTTTTTTACAGTCCTGAGTACAGATGGCATTTTATTTTTTTGTGGTTGCAGTGGAGAGATTTATGTTCAATGTAAAAAGTAGGGTCTCTATTGTATTTAAATCAACATATGAAGTACACAAGTGCATATTAGTAAAGAGTGTTTTGTTCAAACATGGTTTTTTCATGTTTGTCCAGCCTTGCTGTGTTTTCCGTGTGTTTGTTGCAATGTAAAAAGGAGCCTGCCTGTTCAGCCATTGCTGTTACTGCATCAGAACCAGGGAGCAAAGATCTAGACTGGAGAAGAGCTCCAGCCCAGGGATGTGTGTATAACTCTGGATGGCAACCATAAAGAATAGTGACTCCGTAAAATAAAATCATATGAGGCAAATTTCACGTTACCTTTTCAATGTCTGCAGAGCCTCCGCAGTGGCAAGCAGAGCTAACGAAAGAAGAGCTGGTCCAGAAGCTGAACACCACAACAAAGAGCGCCGATCACTTAAATGGATTACTTCGGGAGTCAGAAGCAACCAATGTGATCCTAATGGAACAAATTAAGGTCAGTAGGCAGACTCTTCGGAAATGTCTAGTTCACATGACTGCCTAAAAATCCTTCCGTAATTGCCCTGTGAATTTGTTATTCTCATTGCTGTGTGCATGCTTCCCCTCCCCACCAGCTCACACAGATGCTCTTGTGTTCTGGGCTTTGTAAGTTCTACAAAAGTTTAGCAGGACAAAGGTCTGTCTCACCAAGTGCTTTTTGCCCTGCTTTGAGAACAGGCAAAGTCAGGGTGCACTGAGTGAATAGAGTGCTTCAGGAGCAGAAGATATGCTAAGAACACAGACTTTGGAACTGGGAACTGGATCAAAAAGCAGAGGTACCAATACTGCACCAGCAAGGCTTGTCGTCAAGTAAAGTCTTTTATACAGGGTGGAATATATAACCCTTTTGCCACCGCTGTTTCCTAGGTCAGGATAAGTCATGCTCCATAGAATCTAAAACAGAAGGACATTTTTGTGAAGGGGTTAGAACTCTAGTGGATGGGAACAGTCCAGGAGCACAGTCCCTATAATGGAATAAGGACTGTGTTCTACTGCAATGATTATTTATTTATTTTATTTTACAAAATTTATACACCACCTTTCTGTCTTTGAGGAAAATGCCAAATGGAACAAAAAAAAAAATCTTCACCTGCTGGCGGGGTCCAAGAGCATCCCCAGACTATGGACCTGTTCCTTCTAGGGGAGCGCAGTACCATCCAGAATGGGTGACACCTTAAATCCCAGGTCATCCCTTCAGTTTACCAGTGTAGCACTTCCATTTTGTCAGGGTTAGACTTCAGTTTATTGGTATGCATCCACTCCAAAACTGCCTCCAGGCACCGGTTCAAGGTTTCTGCAGCCTTCCTGGGATCAGCCAGAAGTGCTAGATAAAACTGAGCGTCGTCCGCATATATCAAAAGCCGCTGGAAAGTCCTGTGGAATCAGTAGAGTCAGACTCCCTCTGTCCATCCCCCAACATAGGTCATCCAGCAGAGTAACCACGGCTATTTCAGTCCCATAACTAGGCCTTAAAACCAGACTAGAAAGGACCTAAACAATTAACCATCCAGGAAAGCTTGAAGTTCTCCATTCTCTACCCATTCAATCAACTATGTAGTATTTGAAGTACCATCTTGTTTAACAGCGTTGTCTTCTAAGTTCACAATTTGTTAGTCCGTTTGTTGTTCACACTGTCTTTTAATTTTGTTCTTTTCAGGGCTTTTTGAGTAGAAAAAGCCCAGCAGGAACTCATTACCGTAGTTGGCCACACCCCTGACAGCGCAGCTCCCTCCCAGGATCAGCTTCCCCACGGGCCCCATGGCTTGCGTGGCGTATGGGGAACCCGAGGAGGGGAGACAGTTCAAACTACCTTCCCTCCCTGGATCAGCTTGGCTTCTCCAAGCATCCCGCGGCTTGCGAGGCGCCTGGGGTACCCGTGGGGGGGGGGGGGAGGCTGTAGGCATGGCCATCTTGGAAGCCAGCCAGAACTCCGTTCCTGTGTGTTCCTGCCCAAAAATAGCCCAGGTTCTATTGCATTGTTCATTGGCTATCTTATGCTGTAGGTGTACATTGCCTTTAATCTGTAACCCGCCTTAAATCCCAGTGAGAAAAGCAGTCTATAAATAAAATAAATAGTTTGATTCTGTAAGTGATGGAGATGCAGCTGGCCCAGTCTTCAGTTAAGAAGCTGTTGGCCCAATCTTAAGATCATCTAGAGAACGTGCTTGGGATCCTGAATTTGTTGAAGAGCAGGTATTGAAGGGGGCTGTTCAGTCCCTGTGGCCAAGGTAAATCATGCTTTGGCAGACAGCTGTTTCCCAGTCTGTGTTTATTGTCTCACAGAGCAAATCAGAATACCCATCATTCACCAAGACCTTAAGGTCAGATTTTATCTTTTTCTAGTTTTAATTTGTCTTCTCACTAGTCGAGAGCCAGTTTGGTGTAGTGGTTAAGTGCGCGGACTCTAATCTGGGAGAACCGGGTTTGATTCCCCACTCCTCCACTTGCACCTGCTGGATGACCTTGGGCGAGCCATAGCTCTGTACCAGCTGTTCTCTCAAGGACAGTTGTCTCAGAGTTCTCTCAGCCCCACCTACCTCACAGGGTATCTGTTGTGGGGAGGGGAAGGGAAAGGAGTTTGTAAGCCGCTCTGAGACTCCCAAGTGAGTGAAGGGTGGGATATAAATCCAATCTCTTCTCTTCTTCTTCTTCTAGTCCTCCTCATTCACTGACCACAGGCAGAAAAACTCCTTTTCCCAGACTAAACACACAGTCAGTGATGCCTGTATCCTTTCCTCCAAGCTCGCTAGGTTTTAGATGTGCATGCCTTGTTAAGCAGAAAGGGAGAAGTTGAAATAGATGTGCAACAACAACAACAAAAGATTGATGGTTGCCCCCTCAGTCCAGAAAATCTTTTTTCTTTTTGAATAATTTTTAAAGCACCTCACCACCACAGCTCTAGTGTCACTCGACTGAAGCAAGTGCATGCTTGCTTAAACAAACTTGCAGAGTTCCCAGGAAGAGGAGTTGTAATGTTGACTGTTGATCGTCAGACGTGTAAATTGGTTGCCAGTGGTGATTTGGTGAGAGATTAAGACCTGAGGAGAAAGAAATCTTGAAGCCTCTGTTATGTCAAAAAGCAATTTACGCAGCCCGTTTCAGGATGCACAGTCTGCCAGAGGAGGGAGTGCTATCTGCCCCCAACATCTTAGAAAGAGGGTGATATATCCAGTTCACCAACTGATATATAGGCTGCAGACAGATTGCCATTCTGCTGCGCCTCCGCGGCGCGGCAGAATGGGGCGGGGGGGATTTCCCCTGCGGCGCGGCGTTCGCACGCTGCCGGAAGGAAGCCGCCCGCAGCGTTCAGACTGCGGGCAGCTTCCTGGAGCGGCGGGCGGACGCCGCACGGCTGCCCCTGCCCACGTGCGATTACACCCGCTCCAGCGGGTGGAACGCACGCGCGGGGCGCGCCGCAGCAGCCGAGCACCACTTTGAAGTGGTGCTCGGCTGGTGCGAAAGGAGCGCGGCACCGGACGCGATGCGTCCGGGCCGCCTCCTGGGGGCAGATGTGGCCGTTCAGACTTCTGAAGCGGAGGCGGAGCGGCCAAGACGGCCAATCTGTCCTCAGCCATAGACTCTGCTGTCCCCTTTAAACTTCATGAAACTGCCTCTGAGAACTACTGAACAACAATCCTAAAAGCACTTTCTGGCTTTTGATTGCCTGATGTTGTTGAAAGGGGCTGCGTGTACTTCATCTGTGAAGGGGAGCTTCTCCAACCTGCTCTTCCATTCAGCCTGTCTGTGGTTTTTGCATATGAGAGCCAATTCACAGTACTAGATTTCTGCTGCTGATATTGCATGATCACGTGACCCAGGGGTCATAATAACAGCGGGTTGCCACCTTCATTCATCTACCCATCTACACTCAGCTGTGTGTCCACATGTGTGACTGGCAGAATTTAGCAGCATGGAGGAGATCAAATTCTTCTCCATTAGTGTGTGATGCTGTGTTCAGTCTAACAGGAATCTCTCCCTTTGCTGCTCATTTTGGCTGTGCTTTTTTTTCTTTACTTATTCACATCCACCTACGGATTTTTTTTTATAATACTTTCTGTGTTTTTCCAACTTCAGCTTCTTAAAAGTGAAATTAGGCGTTTAGAAAGGAACCAGGAACGCGAGAAATCTGTAGCTAATCTGGAATATTTGAAGAATGTTCTGCTCCAGTTTATATTTCTGAAGTCGGGCAGTGAAAGAGAGAGGCTTCTTCCTGTGATAGATACCATGTTACAGCTGAGTCCCGAAGAAAAAGGAAAGCTTGTTGCAATTGCTCAAGGTATGTGAAGCTATTTTGCTAGTGGTGTGTTATATGTCAGCCGGTGTTATCAGAGCAAGGAAAGGAGAGTGGAGAGGCTGCTTCTGGTGAAGACTGTGTAGCAAAATACATACAGTGAAAAACTTGGTTCTCTTTTTGACCTACAAGGTCCTCCATACCCCAGTGCTTGAAAACAAGACTAAATGTTTAAAACAAAATCTACTGCTTCCAGCATTTTTACATTAATGACAACAGCTCTGTGCGCTTATGTAAAAACTAATCAAATTTTTTAACAAAAGATGCTATGCCCACAGTGGGAACTTTTTGCATATTTTAATATTTATTTTTATTTACAAAACTTATGTCTTGCCTTTCTGCCCCTACAAAGGCTACCAAGTCAACTAACGAATTAAAGGCATTTTAAACAACATTTTAAAACCATTTAAAATCAGACCTCCCCACAAAAAAGGACATATCATACAATTACAAACAGATCTAAAATACATACAAAGACATTAAAAAAATTAAAACATTGGGTGGGAAGGACCTCTCTTGGGTTGCTAGTACCTGCCTAATCTCAGAAGGCGGGGACACACAATGCAGGACCTCCAAGGATGGCCATATTGGTTGTGAGGGTTCATACAGGAATAGGTGGTCCTTCAGTTAGCATTTAGCATGACTTTAGCTCTGAAAATCATTGTTCAAAACGACATGGCCTGTATAATTATAGATCACACAACAAAGTATCCATAGCAAGCAAAAACTGGCTTACTTGTTTCTAATAATAATTATTATGGTATGGCATTGTATGTAATATACCCAGGAGATCTGAAGATTGTCTGGCCGTCTTCTAACTCTAGCATTACGCACCACTAGGTGGTGAGCTAGATTAATTTTTTGGGCTGAGAGAGCTCTGAAAGAGCTGTGACTAACCCAGGGTCACCCAGCTGGCTTCATGTGGAGGAGTTCAGAACTGAACCTGGTTCTCCAGATTAGAGTCCATTGCTCTTAACCACTACACTACACCACACTGGCTTTCTGCTTGTTTCTAACTGTGGGATTGGAATCGAGTGATGTGCAAATGTACTTAAGCATACTTAGCATAGTTCCACTTATGCAAGCAGTAGCGCAAAACTACAGAAACACTTTAACATAATTTGTTGCGGATCAACAGTGTGCATGTTAAGCAATGGAATGTACAACAGATGGTTTGCATGATTTCATTTAATATGGTTTTTAACCTGTATCAGAAGAAATCCTTTGCACTATGTCTTGTGCATATGGAAAAGCTAGTGGGGATACAACCACTTTCTCTTAGTGCGAACAGGAAGAGCAAGGAGTAATTTTAGCACTTCTGCTTGTGCTAGGATTGTCACAACCACAAAAATATTCTGTGGGATCCAACACATGACTTGTGTAGGCGATAGCTCTGATTTATAATAGGATGGGGCACTTGCATTTTAACAGGCAATGTTATATGGGACAGTCTAATCATGCTTTCTGATCTTGTGGTTAAAAGCTCTTCCTTGATTTACAAAGGATGTATGTTTTTGTCTTTTCATAAGGTGAGGAGGATAGCACATCACAGCCAGCTGGGTGGGCTTCATACCTGCACAGCTGGTCAGGACTCCGCTAAGACTGTGGGAACACTCCCTTTTCGGATATTCCTGTTATAGATTGCACTGAGAGGAATCTCAGCACTGAAGAATGCCCTATATACATGTGTAGCAAGGGTAACTTTTGTGTTTTCTGTTGATCATTTTAAGTAACCATCTATTTTTTGGTTAAGTCTTGTGAACGGTGCATTCTGCCTTTGACTTCTGGTCCCTATTTGGTGACTCATTACAAGTGCTGGCCTTTTAATGCTTGCATGGAGCAAGGGCTGTCGCACACCTTGGTTGGGAGAGTTCCATATACACATCCCTTTGTGTGTGGAGCTTCCCCCTCTATTGAACCCTTCAACTGGGATTTCTGACTGCAGCAAGCATCCCCATTTGTATGTATCTGAAACAAGTTCCTGTGCGAGATAATTAACAACAGCAAGGCCAAAATGGAATTGGCAACTCTGACCACATGTGTTCCAGTGCTTCTGTTGAGATCATGGCCTGTTCTGTGCTTAGGGATGTTGAATATATGACTTAGTGAAACACTTCAGAACTTACCTTACAAATTGCTTATTCTTCTGAAAACGGGGAGAGCGTAAAAAAAAATAGTCAGCATTCTGCTACTTGAACAAATTGAATGTATGGCCCAAGTCCAAACTTTAATTCAGAGATTCCTTAAGCTAATAGGGCACTATCTAGTGTTTAGGACATTGCTGTGTCAGATCCTTTTGCCTGAGCATTAAATCATTAGTTAATGACTGCTGAGAACAAGCTTCCCTAAAGTATCCCTTTGACATTTTAAAAAAGCATTAAAATAAGAATTAGAAAAGATATTTGACCCTAAGCACAGGTTGGCGTTACCAATGCAGGACATCACAAGGCTTCCTGATAAAAGTGGAGGAGATTCCAAAACTTGGTCCAGAGTTTGCTACAGGTTATAAATCCTAAATATAATTGGTAGTGATCATTGCCAAGGCTGAGTGCTTTCTAGAAAACCTTCAAGATGGATTCAGGGCAATACAACTTACAGCTATATGCCTTTTTCACAAATGGACGCCTTTTCTCCACCATCATTCTCAAGCATCATTCTCAAGCAACGCCTTTTCTCCACCATCATTCTCAAGCAACTTGTTAGCACTGGCAGCTGAAGGGGAAAATGCATCATTTGTTTGAACATCTCTAATGCTGCTGCTCTTCAGACTCCCGCCATGACGTTCATATCTGCCATCTCTTCAGACAACAGATTTGACATACGTGTGTTAAGACGATCTGTAAATTGTTTCCATTGAAACAAATAGGTCTCTTTTCAAACATTTTTGTTGCACCTTTTTTTCCTCTCTAGAAGGGATGCTCTCAAGGACACCCCAAAATGTATCATTTTATATAACATACACTTCAGTCTTGGTGATTTGTATTCTCTTAGCATATGCATTCTGCTTCCCTGCTGAATCTCTGATACCCCAAGGAGACACGGATGTATACACAATTCACACAGTACCACTTCCTCTTTAAGTTTGGTCCCTGTCTGCCACACTGTTTCTCACCAGTACGTGAGAATGGGTTGAGAGATGGTCCAAATGGTCTAGTGGGATTCTGGATAAAGTTGATTTCACATTGAACATAAAAAAGAGTGTATGAGGTACAAGCTGCTTTATGGGGCTGTCTTCTGATCTGGGGTGGCCAGGACAGCTCCAGTGAGATTGTTCCAGAGGATGTGACTGACTAGGGCCCCTGGCTAATCCTGTGTCTGAAGGTAAGTGAAAACATTATGGGAGCGAGCCACCATTTACAAAGAGAGGACTTACGAATGGCACAGCCATTTCAGGGGCCATTCATGAGTCTTCATGGGTTTTATGACCAAAGCTTGCATTCCCTGATGGGACAGAATGTGAGAAGGCCATTGTGTTTTTAAGGTGTGACATGAGAGACAGCCTTGAGCAACACCGTTTGATTTTGAGTATTTATGGTGGCTCTTCCTTGTGTGGACTGCCGTTGTCTTGGATTCTGAAAGCAATTGGAGAGCAAGCTGAATGGCAGCATATCAAAAAATAATTTCTCAATGACAGCATCAGATGCACCATTTTAATGAGTTGTAACAGGTTACAAGAAACTGGTTAGCACTGGCAGCTGAAGGGGGAAATGCATCATTTGTTTGAACATCTCTAATGCTGCTGCTCTTCAGACTCCCGCCATGACGTTCATATCTGCCGTCTCTTCAGACAACAGATACGCCTTAACTCTTGGGTTTTGCATCAGTGTTTGTTAGTTTATCTCATTTCAAGCTGTGTAATGTCATGTCTTGTTTGTTGCTGTTTTTCTTGATTGACCCTTCCGCCTGTACCTGGACATGTTGAAACTGACCAGGAAAATGTCTTTGCACTTTCTTCTGTACTTTGTTGTTTTCAGAATTGGTTTCACTGAATAATTGCTATTAATTGAACAGCATTTTCCTATTTGCACATTGTGAACAACTGTGACAAAATGAACCTTTATGTCTTTTGAAATGATGTACTTCAAAGCCTGTTTTTATTTTTTCAAGCTGTGAATAAATTATCCATATAGTTTACTTTTATTACTTTTCAAATTTTGATTGTATCAGTTCATTCAGTGTATAAATTCAAATACTGTCATTGTAAGCATAATATTCTGTATGCATGTTCTAACTATACCTTTTGCTAAAGAGAAACATTAGAAGTCATGGGGAGAAATTCAGATTAAAACCACAGTTGTAAAACATGGCCTTTTGTAAATGTGATATATTTACGTATGTATTACGTAGGCACTTTCAAAAAACCCATATTTAAAGGGACTTTAAATGAGGTAGACATAAGACAGAACAGCTTAAAATTGAATGCATTTCCTTCTTAATATAAATGTAACCTTTTCTTCAATCCCATTTGCACTTCCTGTAAATTTTTAGGACTTTACCTCAGAGATAGAAAAAAGACCTGAAAATTGTTCATTTTGGTGAGGTAGGGCCTGGCCATTTTTCCAATTTCTGGCATTTTATACTTCTGAAGAATTAAAATCAATGTTTCATGACTAATCTATGAAATTTCTATGAAGCGTTCTTTGATTTTTAACTAGAGGGAGCTTCAGTGAATTCTGCTTGTCCTCCTAAAACTTGGCTGATTATTGAGTTTGTTTGTTTTAGTGAGGCATGCTAGTTCACAAATGCTACTTTTCAGCTCCTTCTTCTCCTAATCCTAAATTTTTGAAGGTCTGTCAAAGTGACTTCTAAGCATAGCTTTTCTTATGATGGAAAGTCTTTCTGCAACACAGAGTGGCAAGGTAACATTCATGTTAAGCACAGTTGCATAGACTTTAAGGCAGGCCTTAAGCCTTCTGTTGATTTGGCAGCTGGCAATGAGCCTATGAATGCCCCCACACACACACGCATAAAGAGATGGCTATCTTCAGTTACATAAGGTGTCAAAAATAAGAAGTAACACTCAAAAGAGAATAAAATTGTCACAAATACAAAATTTGTATCCAAGGGCCCCACTGCTTCCCTGGCTGGTTTCCTACTTCTAATGTATTTGAAGAAAGTTTTATTGTTGGTCTTTGTTTTTTGCGATATGCTCATCATATTCCCCTTTTGCCTGCCTAATCACAGACTTGCATTTTATTTGCCACAGCCTGTGTTCCCTTTTATAAGCCTCACTGAGACTAGCTTTCCACCGCTTAAAGGAATCCTTCTTACCTTTTACAGCCTCCATTACTTTGTTAACCATGCAGGCTTTTTTTTTTCTATACCTATTTGCAGGAGTCATTTTGTAGAAAAAGAAGTGCAGGAGCTCATTAGCATAACTCATTAGCATAACTTATTTGCACATGCTACACCACCTGACATCACCGGAAGTATGTCAGAAGGCAAGAAAGAGAGAGAGAGAGAGAAGGAAAGAAAGCTGGCAGAGAGGGGATAACTAGTCCAAGCTTCAGAAATACCACTATTCTGGGAGGATAGCTTCAGTGGTGGCTGAAGCCTTCAGAAGGCTGGTTGGAGGAACCAGGGCTCATTGTGTAGCAGGAGCTCCTTTGCATATTAGGCCACACACCCCTAATGTAGCCAATCCTCCAAGAATTTACAGAGCTCTTACAGGGGTTACTGTAAGCTCTTGGAGGATTGGCTATATCAGGGGTGTATGGCCTAATATGCAGAGGAGCTCCTGCTACGAAATGAGCCCTGGGAGGAACAATGACCTTTCTAGGGGATGGGGTCATTTTGCTGCAGCCATGACACAAGCAGGCATTCCCCTGTTGGGGGGGGGGGGCTAGCACCAACTCCTGGAGCTGTGCTCCCCCAAGCTCCTGCTCGAAATGACCCCTGCCTATTTGTGCCTTTCCTAACCCACGGTATTTATTTTTTTCTGAGCTTCTAGGATTGTAATTTTAAATAGTCTCCAAGCTTCTGCAATGGTTTTGACCCTTTCTACTTTTCCTTTCAGCTTTCTCCTCACATGTCCCCTTATATCAGAGAAGTTACCCCTTTTAAAGTTAAAAGTGGTTGTGTCAATCTTTTTGGGCAACTCCCTATTTATACAAATGTTGAACTCAATAACATTATGAACACTGTTCCCAAATGGCGCAATCACTTTTACATCTCTCATCAGGTCTTGGGCGTTACTTAGGACCAAATCCAGGATCGCCTCTCCCCTGCTAGGTTCCGTGACCATCTGCTCCACAGCACAGTCATTGAGAGTGTCTAGAAACAATCTCTTTTTCCCAACTTGAACACATATTGACCCAATCAGTGTGTGGGTAGTTAAAGTCACCTATTAAAACACAGTTATTTTGTCTAGCCGCTATCTTTAATTCATTCATCATTTTATAATCCACCTCTATCTTTTGATCTGGTGGGCGATAACAAACTTTAAATGTTAAGCTATCTTTTGGGCCCACTAATTCAACCCACAGCATTTCCAGAAGCGAATCTGATTCTCTTACCCTCTCAATCTTACTGGACTGTATACCTTCTCTGACATACAGAACCCCCCACCTCCAACTCCCACCTCCATCCTTCCGATATAATTTATAACCAGGAATCACCGTATCCTCATTCCACCAAGATTTTGAAATACCCGCAATGTCTTTGTTGTCCCCCAACACAAAGCATTCCAACTCTCCGATTTTACCTTGAACACTTCTAGCATTCGTACATAAACATCTATAGTTTCCCATACAGGTTAAGCCCACAACCTTCCTCTTGCTGCCTTGAGAACTTGCCAGGCAATCCCTATCATTAGCCACAGCCTCAGTGGACAATTCGAATCCATTTCCTTGTAGGAAAGTAACAGCTACCCCTTCATCTCTTCTACTCTTCATCTCTTCTACCCTTTCATCTAAATCTGTCAGGCATCTGCCTTGCCAAATTCTGTGTCCAATTTAACAGAATCTGGCTGAATGGGCTTACCAGTTTTCCTAGCTCTGGAGAATTTACATTTACCTTAACAAAGGGCTGCAGCATAATTGATTATTTTTTAGTTTCCCCTCTACTGCAATCCTATGGTTTAAATTTTATGGTGGGTGAGATCATTTAATGCTTATTTTAACTTTTAACGCTAGCCCTTCTGTTAGATCTTTCTATTACTCTCCATTCCAGCCCCCCAAGCCTTACCTATTGCCTAGGATTCTGTGGAACGATCACTCTATGCAACCCCCCCCCCAGCAATTATTTAAATCGTCTATCCCTAAAGTGTAGTTCTTCCTTAATCTGTGCAACTGAGCCTTCATCAATAAAAAAGGCAAATGCTATGCTGGGGATTATTAGGAAAGAAATTGAAAACAAACCCTTAGGTATCATAATGCCCCTGTATAAATTTATGGTGCGGCCTCATTTGGAATACTGTGTACAGTTCTGGTCACCGCACCTCAAAAAAGGTATAGCATTGGAAAAGAACCATACAAGAACTCATGGGCACTCAATGAAATTGATGAGCAGTAGGTTTAGAACAGATAAAAGGAAGTGCTTCTTCACCCAAAGAGTGATTAACACGTGGGATTCACTGCTGCAGGAGGTGGCGGCGGCTACAAACATAGATAGCTTCAAGAGGGGATTGGATAAACATATGGAGCAGAGGTCCATCAGTGGCTATTAGCCACAAGGTATAGATGGAACACTATGTCTGGGGCAGTGATGCTCTGTATTCTTGGTGCTTGGGGGACCACAGTGGGAAGGAATGATGACACCTGGGTTTTGGCCACTGTGTGACACAGTGTTGTACTGGATGGACCATTGGCCTGATCCAGCACGGCTTCTCTTATGTTCTTATGCTCCTAGTATATAAAGTACATGAATGGAAAAGGGCCTCATATCATTCAACAAGAAAACTCATGCCACAATAATGTGTGTGTGAGTGTTAAGTTCCATCAAGTCATTTCTGATTTATGGTGACCCTATGAATTAATGTCCTATCGTTAACAGCCTTGCTGTAGAAACAATGCCCTCAGACTCCCCCACAGGATGCCGGATGAGCTGGCCATTTGTGATAGGGAAAGCACTCTTTAGGCATCTCTCTCTCCTTTCAACTGCAACTGGAATGTGAACCTTTCTCACCAAGACAGTTCAATTAGACAGCATAAGACATCCAGTAGACAATGCAGGAGGATTAAGATTACAAAATTGCAAAATGGTGCCAAAAACACACAGGCCCTGCCTAAGGCATGACATATCTTTTTTTTTATATATAAATTTTTTATTGATTTTTCCCTATACTACAACTATAACGCTACAATCTAAGCTACATATACCTTATACAGAGAGTACTTTATCATTTGCTTAATACTACCTTATTACATAATATAATTATGAAGCATTTAAAACCTTGGATAAATTTCAATTACTTGTTACTGCTACTATAAAAAATATCAAAACTATTTGGCAGGCACACCCACCTAGAGAAATAGTGTTAATTAAACAATTTATAATACATAAGTGCAATGCTTAATAAAACAGTTTAATCACTATTTCTTCTTTCGTCCTCTTCTTGTCTTAACAGTCTCAACTATTTTTGGAGCTGCAGCTCCTTTTTCCGAGTCAGACACTTCTTCTTCACTCTTTGAGCTATCAAATCCATACATGCTTTCTTGCGAGGCCAGTGAGCCATCTGAGTCTCTCCCAGTTTTCTGCTCATTGCTTTTTTCCAGAAATTTTTTCACTTGTTGAACAGAGTCAATCTTATACTTCTTATCTTTGATGCTGAAGCATAGTCGTTCTGGAGTATTCCAACGATAGATGATAGACTCAGACTGGAGCCAAGATGTCAGTTTTCCATAGGCTTTCCTTCTTTTCCTTATTTCAAATGGGATATCCTTCATCACTTTTACTTCTTCTCCCAGGATCTTCAGAGCTGCTTTGTTTGTGGTCCTAAGCACCACGTCTCTTGTAGATTTTTTGGAGAACTTTATCATAATTTCACCAGGCAGGCTTTTCTTTTTAGTATAATCTGGATAGGTTCTGTAAACCATATCCATATCGCTTTTTATATCCGCTGCTTTCAGGCATGACATATCATAATGAAGAAAACAGGTTACAAAAGTAAAAGATAATGCAGTAGAAGCAAATACAGTAAGCATTGCAACAGACTATAATTCTATTCACTTATAAATACATCCTCCTGGGCTATTTCATTGTATAGCAGTCCTAATCCCTTAATAAAAATGCCCTCCTGGACATTTCTGTCTTGCATATTCTGCAAAATGGTAGAAATGTGGGAGCCATCCTGACCTAGTCTGCAGGCCATCCATTCCACAAAGTAGGAGCCACCATAGAGGATGTGTATGAATGGGCAACTGCTGATCTTACCCTTTCACACTGATGCCTTCAGAAGGTTTTGCCCAGAAGATTTCCACTACATGCAGAGAGAAATTAGAGGCATGCTGTGATGCAGAGCACCCCTGGCTCCCCCCCCCCCCTTCAGGTTAATGTGAAGGGTAATGGGCTTGTTCCATTCTGCAGGTGTTACTAATTGATCTCTCAGCCTACATAGCCATTATCATCTTCAAGGCCAGAGCTGAAAAGTGGTAATTAGCTTGGTGTAGTGGTTAAGAGTGCGGACTCTAATCTGGGAGGACCGGGTTTGATTCCCCACTCTTCCACATGAAGCCAGCTGGGTGACCTTGGGTCAGTCAGTTTTCTCAGAACTTTCTCAGTCCCACCTATCTCACAGGGTATCTGTTGTGGGGAAGGGGAAGGGATTGTAAGCCACTCTGAGACTCCTCTGGGTAGTGAAGGGCAGGGTATAAATCCAATTTCTTCTTCTTCGTCTTCATCTTCTTCGTCATGAGAACCTGCAGCCCACAGGATGGGAGGGAAAAAGTCAGGCGCGATGAGGTAATTTTCTAGAGGTTTCTAGCAAGACTGTGTGCTGAATGGGTATCATCATCACCTAATGCTGCTTGGCCAAAAAAAAAAACTATAATTGAGCTAAGGACCTGGAAAAGAAGGCTAGCTTGGATTCTGATGGACTGAAGGCCTGGACTATAATATGCTTATATTGCAATAGACAGTAGCGAACGCTTAAGCTGTGGCCTTTGACTCTTGGACTTAATGTTTGTGCCATCTAACACAAGTCTTAAGAATGTGTTACAGTTAACCTACTTTTCTTATTTTCCTGCTGTATGGTTTTAGAGCATTGTGTTGCCAATAGAATAAATTTCTGTTTTGACAGAAATTAAATAAAGCATCACAACATTTTAATAAAATAAAGAAAAGGTTTGGTTACTTGTGTGCAACAGCCCTGGGGACCCACAGGGTTTAGCTGTGGACTCCTTGACACAACCTTTAGAGACAGTGTAGTTGTTTGGAGCAATCCGTACAAGTTCTCTGCCTTGAATGTTCTTAAGGTTCTCCAGTGCCAAAACAAATGTTTGGAATATAGAACTATTGCTGTGCTCTTCAAAAATATAATTCCCTAGGCAAGCCCAATCTTGTCCGATCTCGGAAGCTAAGCAGGGTCGACTCTGGCAAGTACTTGGATGGGAGACCTCCTTGAAATGCCAGAAGTGGGAGGCGGGGGCAGGCTTTCTTCAGCCACCTCTCTGAATATCTTCCAGGACTCCAGTAGGGGTCAGTCACCAGAGGTTGCCATGCACACACCCACACACAATACAAAAAATGGATAACTGCATAATCAGTTGCCAAGATATGTGTATGTGTGTGTAAAGAGCCATCAAGCTGCAGCTGACATACAGCAACCTCAGGAAGGAGCTTTCAAGGCAAGCAAGAAGCCGAGGTGGTTTGCCATGGCCTTCTTCTGTAGAGTCTTCCTTGATGGTTTCCCTTCCAAATACTGACCCTGCTTAGCTCCCAAATCTGGCAAGACTGGGCTATACCATGCTGTCTTCCCAGTTATCAAAAATACTGATCTTATTGTGTGCCACTAAGCAACTATTTGAAGCAATTGTTTTCCTAATGATAACACAGATGGGCAAGAACACAGCATAGTATTTCATTACCATGCTACTATTGTGGACTCAATTTCCTAGGTGAATTCCAGGTCCTTTAAATGCACACCTCCCAGTAAAAGGCATGATAATCATAATCAGCAACCTAATCTCTTATTTTCTGGCTATTCCTTCCCTTGCTGACTGGCTGAAATAAAAAAGCTAAAGGCAGGTTTCTAATAAGGCCCAGACAGAACCTTGGCAAGGAATCAAAACTGAAGCCAAACCAATCGCTAACGTCACTCTGTCAATATGCGGACTACAATCCTGCCCTATTTCTGTGTAGTACAAGATAATAAATCATTCTGTGTTGCATGGCTCTCCTAAAAGCTATTTTAGAGAACGCATAGATGAATCAGTCTGAAGAAAATCAGTTGTTGCTACAAATACCAGATGACGTATTACCCATACTGTGTGCGAATAATGGAACATCAAATTTATGTCTAATTCTCGGAAGGTCAAGTTGTGCATTACTGTCCGGATAGACTGTCCTTCATGCTAAATGTTTTACAAGCTTCTGCAGAGACCAGATGTGTGATTTTTTTCCGTAGGAGCCAAACTCATACAAATCACGGGGAATGTGGCTGCTATATAAGCGGCTATTGCTCCACATTATAACGTCTTCTCCAAAGGAACTGACCTTTTCATAGCAATTTCTTGCTAGATATGATAGGTTAAAAGGTTATTGGGGAAAATGTCCCCAAATACTAAAATACTAGCTTACACGCAAAGTGTTTGATCTTAATCTGCAAGAGAGGCACCTGGGTGGCATCAGAGGCAGGAAAGCAGCGTGTTGAGTCAGGAGAGACAGGTAGGGACACCTGCTCCCCTGCAGGCAATTGCTGTTTGTGCCATGTGTAACACTGCAGATTGCAGATGCTTTCAGTCTCCTGTTAGTCCTACATGTAAACATTCCTTGTGTGAGGCAATTCCGTCACAAAGGATATGAGGTGGGAGTCAGGACCTTGCCTTCCTCTCTCCTTCCAATGCCTGCCCTGCTGTGCCAATTTTCCCCTTCCCCTGCTTGCCTGCTGCTCTCCAAACCTTCTCCCCTGTCCAAGCAAATCTTACTCAAGGTCCTCCAGCTATTGCTGGCCCACCTGCCTGACCCTCCTTGTGCCAGCAAATGCCCTTGCCTCCTCAGTCTCCCTCTGGGTCTTAGGTGTAGAGTGTGCAAGATTTATATGAGTGATCCATCCCAGCTTAGCCTGTGGATGTGTTGCCGCCTGGGAGGAGCAAAGGGCCTCTGGTTGTAGTCTTGTAGTTGAACAGCCACGCAACTGAAACTGCTGAAATTCATGCATGCTCAGCTCTCACAGTCTAGATCTGGATGCTGGTTTAGAGGTTAAGGTGCTGAGCTGCAGACAGGAAGGTCTGTAGCTCGGCAGTTCAAGACCCGAGTGCTGCGTGACGGAGTGAGCTCCCGTCTCTGGCCCCAGCTCCTGCCAGTCTAGCAGTTTGAAAGCAAGAAATTGCAAGTTGATAAATAGGTACTGCTTCAATGGGAAGGTGACAGCGTTCCATGTGACTTGGTGTTTAGTAATGCCGGCCACATGACCACGGAAACATCTCTGGACAGTGCTGGCTCTTCACCTTGGAAGCGAAGATGAGCACCACCCCCTAGAGTCAGATACGACTGCCTTTCGAGCAAGGGAAACCTTTACCGTCAACGTGCACCAAGTTGTGAGGTGCTGCTGTTTGGATTAGAGCTTCTGCTTGCAAGGTAAGAACGTTTAACAGTGATTTCCTCCAAAGGCAGGGGTCATTTCGTAGAAAAAGAGATGCAGGAGCTCATTAGCATAACTCATTAGCATAACTTATTTGCATATGCTACATCACCTGACATCCCCAGAAGTATGTCAGAAGGCAAGAAAGAAGGAAGGAAGGAAGGAAGGAAGGAAGGAAGGAAGGAAGGAAGGAAGGAAAAAAGGAAAGGAAGGAAGGAAGGAAGGAAGGAAGGAAGGAAGGAAGGAAGAAAGAAAGAAAGAAAGAAAGAAAGAAAGAAAGAAAGAAAGAAAGAAAGAAAGAAAGAAAGAAAGAAAGAAAAGAAAGAAAGAGCTGGCAGAGAGGGGACAGCTATTAATCCAAGCTTCAGAAATACCACTATTCTGGGAAGATAGCTTCAGTGGTGGCTGAAGCCTTCAGAAGGCTGGTCAGAGGAACAAGGACCTTTCCAGGGGAAGGGGTCATTTTGCTGCAGCCATGACACAAGCAGGCATTCCCCCATGGGGGGGGGGGCTGGCACCAACTCTCGGAGCTGAGCTCCCCTGAGCTCCTGCTTGAAATGACCCCTGTCCAAAGGTATAAGACCTTGATAACAACTTGATGAAAATAACAAATGTAATTTATCTATAGTCAAATAAGCTAAACTCACTGGAGGTAAAAAAAAAATCAACAAGATCTTGTCATCAGATCTTTGACAGAATCTAAAGAATTGGCCTCCAGGTGTTCTTCATGGTACTGGGAAATGGGAGTGGATCCACAAAAGGAGACAGCTTTAATTGTAACTCTGGAGCCTAGTTTCTCAGCAGTTCCTTCCTGTGCATTTTGCTGGTTATAATGTTTTTTTTTAATTAGATCTTTGGTTCCTTTCCCCTGCAGCAGTGTTTAGTGACATATACACCTTACCACAGGATGAACTGTGGAGTCCAGAAACTGTTTAATGCAAGGAGTCAGCTGCTGCATGAAATTGGCAACAGAGCTGGTTTCAGAAGTCTCCCAAGCCAAGCTATTATTTACCTGCACACAACCAAATTATTGCTGCAATACTGTGTGCCGATTAATTAATGTGATTTTTTTCTCCAGATGGCACGTTTTTGGAACATGGTTGCAAAGGAATAATGCTCACCTAATGGATTAATTAATGTGAACAAATTCTTTATATTAAAAAAGCTCTAAATTGTAGGTCCTTGTTTTTGGGACTATACGGAGGACCTCCATTGCCAGGGAGATTTTAGGGCACTAGGGCTACAAACCTCAAGATGCAATGTGGAGTTCTCCTGGAACAGCTGATCTTCAGACAACATAATGGCAGCTTCAGAGGATGCATTCTATGGTACATCATAGAGTCTAAGAGAAACAGAAGTCCTAGAGTGACATCATTGTTGTGAGAATTCTCACAATGTATGTAGGTTTGCCTCCTGAATGAATCAAACCATATATTTATGCCTGAGCCAAACTAATAACTTGTTTTCTGCTACTAGAGCAAGAGTCCCAGCAGGCCTTGCAGAAGCAACCTGCCTGCCTGCAGCCAGGAAAACAGGAATCTCAGAGGTCTTTGAAGCCTTTGTAAAGACAACTGAAGGTGCCATAAAAGTTACATCCCAAGCCATAAGGCTTGCGTCAGGAAAGACCCCTGACCAGAAATCCCTCAATTAGCTATGCAATAGAAATGAAAGGGCATCCCTTTTCACACCCTCCTTTGCACTTCAGAGATAACACCGGAGGCACTGTGTTATCTCACAGTAAAAGTACACTGAGAAACTTTCTGACCCAGTGATCCCAGTGTCATAATTTAGAATGAGAATTGTTTTTATAACATGTTCTGTAAACATTTTATGGTAACCCTTGTCAGCAAGAAAAACATCCCATGTGCATCAAACAACTTATTGAAGTCAGAATGATGTAATGATTCAATGATTCAATCTTAAGCAAACCTTTTGATCTTTGGTTATAAGACTAGCTTGCTTCTAATGGATCTTCGCTTCACTTCGGAGTGATTGCTCCCTGGTGTGGCCCGGAGTTTTACTCCGTAACTTGGCTAACTCTGAGAGACACGGGAGGACTCCGTCCCGTGCCTCTTGCAGTGTGGTCAGGCTCACTCATGGAGGGATGGGGGAGGTGATACCTTCCGCATGGCTCTGATGGTGCAGCCTCTTGTCTGTATGCCTGTCTTTGTCTCTGTGCTTATTTTGGATTCTGTTATATTTAGGAATGTAGCTTGGTAAAGTAAGAAGTTAAGTTAACCTTACTAACCATACTAACTTACTAACCATACTAACACTCGTTTTAATAAACTGTATTGCCTAGGAACTGTGTGTGTGTAATGCTTTAGGGTCAGCTCCATGGAGGAGGGGCCTGAATTTCTCTAGGTTTCCTTTACACGCCCTCTTGGTGGCCCGTATGGGGATCAAACCTAGAGTGACATTATATCTCCACGGAGTGCTCTCCTCCACAAATTCCATCTTCCCTAGGCACCGTTCCCAAATCTCCAGGAATTTCTTGAGCCAGAGCAGGCAGTCCTGGAGTTTTGATGGATAAATCACCTGTAGGGGAATTAGTCCCCAGTTGCTCAAAGTGTATCCAGTCTAGTAGACCGTTGGTAAACTGAAGTCTTTGTGCAGCAAACAGCACTTACTGGATTAGAGCAAAGGGGATTTGGGCAAAATGACTACCTACATTATTTCCAGATTGTTGCTACACACAGCAGCTGTTGCATTTATTCCCAGAAATAAAAGATTCCAGATAGGAAAGGGTGAGGATCCCTCTTTCCCCCCTCTATTCAAACAAGAGCATTTTCTTCCTAGGAGAGGGCAATCCTTCCTCCAGATGGCACGTTTTTGGAACATGGTTGCAAAGGAATAATGCTCACCTAAAAGTCTGTAGTCAGTGACAGATGAATAAACTCTCCTTCCCCATGCTTTCTGTGAACTTCTGTTCTTAAAATAAAATTATTTGAAGACATTTCCATGCTGTGCAAAGCCAACACTAGAGGGGTCAATGAGCCCTATTTAAAACACACACACACACTCTCCAAAAAACAGTGGTTATGAGCAAGACCCCACAGCCCACCCTTTTGTGAATCTTTTATTGTTTTATTTTAAAAGATTTTAGAGGCAGAGTGCATTTCTCCCTGTTGTGCTTCGAAATTTTAACAAATGGCATTATGGGTGTTTTCTTCCCATATGATGTTGCAATGGGAATATATTGCCCTATTGGCTGCGGGTCGGAGGTAGCTCAGGCACACCATCCTGGAAGAGCCTGAACACTACAGTGCTAAATAAATGTATAACCATCAGAAATGAAAAACATTAGATAGGCTACACAAGGAAGTCGGTCTAAGCTGACATAAGTTTACAGGTTCTATTTTGATCCTACTTATTCATTTTAAAAATTATATTCCACATTCTCAATCCTGGTGGCTCACAAGATACTTTAAAATAGGAAAATAATAAAGTCTTTAAAAGTCTAAATCGAAAACCACAAAAGTCTCTATTAAAAAAAACCTTTAAATTCTGTGTGAAAAGGAACATTTTAGCCTGGCACCTAAAACTAGTGTGGCTAGGCATCAACTGAACATCTACTGGGAATGAGTTCCACGAGTGTGGTGCCACCATGGAAAAGACCTCTCCCTTGTGGCCAACCCACCACATTACTTCCACATTTGGGAGTGCACAGAGAAGAGCCTGTCTGGCAGATCTTCATCGAAGCAGGCCTTGATGGGAAGGAAAGGCGGGTTATATATTGCAATTGTCAGACAAAAACTTATGGGAGAAGGCAATTCTTTTTGAAGCAGAAATGTCAAAACAGCGATCGCCCAGACATTCTAAAGTTTTAAAAGTTTCAGATGGAATAGTTTGGGCTCATCTAAAGTATGATATGAAGATTTGGGGGGCTTTTGGGACACTGACACTTGCAGGTCTAGGAAGGCTTGGTGTAATTTTGAGTTTGGGAAACACTACCCTTTAAATGAATCATGGAACCACTCAACCACAATGGTAGCATGTCTCTTTGTATCTTGCTGAATGCCTCTAGAAAAACATCTGACATCTATCACTCCCTAAGTCAGAACTATGTCAAATGTGACGAAATTCATACGCAGAAGGGATTTCTGTGCATAAAGCAGTGTGCAACATGCATACAGAAAATTAGATGTCAAGAGAGGGGCATATGAGGACTCACAAAGGAGAGGAAATCCCATTCCCTAACTCTTTCTCTCTTGCAGTGCCCCCTTCCCAATCCTCCTTGTTGTGGGCTTTCCTCCCCTTACCAAACATCCTCCCTGCATTCCTCCCCAGCCAATCCCTGCCTTTTTGCATGTGACTTTGCAACTTTTTTTGCAACTTCTGTGCAAATGATGCAAGTTACTTTTTAGGGAAATTATATCTCTGTAGTTTTCAGATTTATTTTTTTACAAACCAATGATAGCTCCTAGACGTGCTGAAACTCCTACCCTACCTATGGGTGGACCTATTGTGTGGGATTCTTTGGTCCATGTGTCAGGGTTGTTCACTGAAATTAGATTGCAAATGTATTTTGTTGTTTGTACCTATGTTGGAAGCTGTGTCCAGTTGCACATGCAGCAAAATACGTGGACATAGATCATTATATGTCATGATTTATGTGCAGATTTTGCATGCTGTTTCCATGCAGGAATTGTGCATGATATGTTTGTAGTTCCATCATCATATATAATCTGCACAGTACTAATAAACAGTGGCTACAACTACCTTATTTAATAATATCCTATACCTCTCCTAGTTTGATGGTTTCTTCACTTCCTGGGGTACTGAGAAGCTGAGATGTTAGGGAGGAAACTGCAACTCTTAACCCAGACATGAGATTGCCCCCTGCGCCAGGGATGTTCAGAACTGCTTAAGGGGAATATCCATGCTGCTGCTCCATAACCTAATCTCAAACCTATTGGCATGCCTAGCAACTAAAATAATTTACCATAATATTGTCTGCCATCAAGCACATTATGGATACCTCCCTAGGATGGCTATAGGACTCAGCTATAGCTGAATAGGATTGAAATGAAGGAGAAGCAAGAAATAAAACAAGGGGACCTGTGAGCTGGGAAGCTGACAATGAACAGCTGTACAAGTTCTGTGTATGATGGGAAGCAAACGGACTGCCCCAGGTACCGCCAACAATACAGATGCGATTTTTGGGCTGCGGCTCTCATAGCACAGCACACTCTTCGCGTACTGAAGGTCCCAGATTCAGTCCCTGGCATCTCCAATCAAAAGCGCTTGAATCGGATGTTGGGAAATAACAGTTTCCTGCTCCGAAAACAAACAGGAATCCTGTGATACCTTTAAGACTAACAACATTTAATTCCAGCATAAGCTTTTGTGCATTAGAACCCAGTTCTTCAGATGCCATGAAGGTATTTTAAGTAGGGAGATGTCAACTCTAGCCTACTCTACTGCTGGAGTAGTTTTGTTAAGACTTTGAGGTGCCACAAGATTCCTGTTTATTTTTGCAGCAATGGCCTAATTTGGCTGCTCCTCTAGAATTTCTCTGCTCCATAACAGTGAGTGCTGGCAAGAGACCAGAGATTCCCCAATGGGGTGCCCAGCAAGGTGTTTTCTGGGGACCCCTTGATTCTTTACCAAAGCAAAGAGCCAATCTTTGCTTCTTTTCACTTCATTGGAGAGGTTGTTTCAAAATAGCCCAGAAGGCACCTTCATGTCTGTAAGGTGCACATAAACAGAAACACCTGCATATACATCCATGTACACTGTATACTTTTTTCTTTCAGATACAGGTGTTGAGTAAGTCCAATGTTACACTCGGTGCATGTACAGTTAAGCATGTGATACAAACACCTATTTGCCCAGGTACTGGTTTCAAATGGAAAGTGAACACAGGTTGGCTCTTCCTTGCAAAGAGATGTATGGCACATACACACAGGATTGTACATGTACTTACTGTAATATATGAACAGAACTTTTGTGTAGCCCCAGCCCGTCAGAGCAGCCATTTTGCGGTGGGACCTACTATTTATGTAAGTGCTATCAAGAGACTTACGTCAACCCCAGCAAGGGGTTTTCAAAGCAAGTGATTAAGCCAAGGTAGTCTGCTATTGCCTTCCTCTGAAGAGTCTTCCTTGGTGTTTTCTCATCCAAGTACTAACTCTTCCTAGCTTCCAAGGTCTGATGAGATTGGGCTATACCACGCCATCTTGGTATAGTGGTTAAGAGCGCAGGCTCTAATCTGGGAGAACTGGGTTTGATTCCCTACTCCTCCACATGCAGCCGCTGGTGAGACCTTGGGTCAGTCACAAGTTACTTCAGAACTCTTCTCTCAAGAGCAGTTCTTTCAAGAGCTCTCTCAGCCCCACCTACCTCACAGGGTGTCTGTTGTGGGGAGGGGAAGGGAAAGGAGATTGTAAGCTGCTCTGAGACTCCTGTGGGCAGTGAATGGTGGGGTATAAATCCAACCTCTTCTTCACCTTTCTGATGGCACCTACTACCCTTTTCAAGATTCCAAAAGTGCTCACAGGCTTAACTAGGTCAGGGGACCCATGAAAAGGGATGACTAACTTAAAATTTCTTACTGACATTGTCTCAGGGGTCTCAAAACAGATGATGGGAAGTACCATTTTGTGCACCTCCTTACTGGGACTCTGCAACTTACTTTTACCCCTGCCCCTGGGTGGACAATATTGATCTAAATTCACCCATGTACAGGATAGGCAGCTGTGAAAGCATCAGCAGCTGCAGGCCTGAAAGAAAAAAGAAAAGAGAGCGCCAGCAGGGATGGGAAGCCTGGCCTTTTGGCCACCACAGTTCCCTAACTGGTCACCCCCGGAGTCTGTATTCATCAGCAGAACCTAGCCACGCTGTGAATTTCCTTAGGGCAGTAAAATTATAACCTCGACAAAAGAACCCAGGCTTTGCACAAGAAAGTTCGGCGCAGGAACGACGGAGTTTTCGGGGGACGTCCCCCTGCCCTCCATTTCTTCCGCGGCAGGGGGGGGGGGGGAGTGGGCCGGAGCAAGGCTGGCTTGGCCCGTGACGCGCCATTGCCGCCGCCCGCCTCGCTCCCTCTCCCGCCCTGCCTTCCTGTGTTGCCTTGCGGGGGCGGCCCCGCCTGCAGCTGCTGCGCGCGGAACTCGCCCCTGCGCGAAGAAGGCGGCGAAGGGCGCGAGGGAGGAAGAGCCGAGGGCGAGCAGCGCGCTTTCCCAGGCAGCTGTGCCCGCCCCGCCTTCGCGATGTTGGGGATCGCCGCGGCCGGAATGACTAACAGGTAAGTCGCCCCCCCCCCCCAAATGTAGGGGCTCCTTCCATTCATTGCGGGAACTCCGCTGTGCCGAACCGCCCTTTCCCATTTCTTTCCTCCCGGGGAGTCTGATGCCTCTTCTCCCTGCCCGCGTCCCGGAGGGCCGGCCTCCAGGAACTTTCCCACCGGCTGCATCCCCGCCGCCTCCCTAAGCGGAAGGAGCTGGGGGGTGAGCCCACCGCACTCTGCAGCAGCGGGTCTGCCTGCTCTCCAGAGGGCGCGCCGAGGTGGCGGCTGGCTGGCGGCTGGGTGGCTGGCTGGCTGGCTGGCGGGGGTGTGGTTTCGGCCCAGGAACGGGGGGTAGTGGGGCCGGATGGCCATCGTGCCGGCAGGGGTGGTGTGGTGTGGTGGGGAGACGAAAGGGGGCTGCTTGGGAAGGAAGTCGCCTCGAAGGAACCGGCGGGCATCTGGCGCTGGGATGGCTTCGCGCCCAGCCCGGCGGCGGGAGTAACGGGGTTTTTGGCAGACGTGGGCTCGGCGGACATGCCTGGAGTTGGGGCACCTCCTGGATTCCTTGGCCGCGTCTCGCCGAACGGCGGAGGGAACGGCGAGGCTTTGGCAAAAATAAAAAAAAGGGTCTTGATCGTGAAGTGCACCTTCGGGCGGCTTAAGGCAGGGCTTCGTTCCTGCTTTCAGAGCGGAAGCTAAACTTCGGTCGCGCGGAGAAAACTTTAAATTGGAAGGAGGGGGGTGTAATGAATTAGGAATGGGGGTGGTGGTGGTGGTTGTATTCTGGGAAGTCAAGGTACTCTTTGTGACTCCTCAGTTCTCTCCAGCCTCTGAATTGTGTGTAGTTACAGACTGCAAATGGCACAAAGGACAGCCGGACCCTGCCACCCATGTGGCAGCAGACCAGGACTTATGACCCAGTGCGTGCTTGGTTGGGAGCTGTGCCCAGTCATAGCTCCTGATGTGTGTGTTGTGCCGTATTTGTATTGTATGTACTGTGTTTATCCCCTGCCTTTCTCCTCCTCTTGCATTTTATCTTAACCCTGTGCTGTAGGTTAGGCCGAGGGAGTAACTTGCCCAAGTGAGGCCCCAGGGCTTAGTGGGGATTTGAACCTGGGTCTTTCAGATCCTAGTTGAGCACTCTAACCGCTGCACCGCACCAGTTTGTTTTGCTATGTAGATAGTACTTCCATATGATGAAAATAATGAAGATATGTTTATTGGCTTTTGTGACATGCTTCTGTTTCACTGCACATGCAGATGTAGGAGTTCATGAAGTAGCCTTGTAATGGCTTACTTCATTTCCTCAGGGCAGAGAGTGGCTTTTGGAGACAGGGTGTGTGCCCCCCCCTTTGGTGTGTGGGGTACCCCAAGGGGCAATCCTGTCTCCCATGTTGTTCAACATCTACATGCGCCCTCTTGCCTAGCTGGTGTGGAGCTTTGGGCTGGGCTGTCAACAGTATGCTGATGACACCCAGCTGTATTGGTTGATAGGTGGCTGTTTGCCGCCCCACCAAATTTGACTGAGGGATTGGAGGCCGTGGCCAGAGGGTTGAGACAGAGCTGGCTGAGGCTGAATCCACAAAAGGAGGAGGTCCTGTGGCTGTTGGGGGAGTGAGCGATCCAAGGTTGGGGTGTCAACTCCCAACGCTCGGCAGCACGCCATTGACACAGGCACTGACCTGTCCACAGTGATCTATGCAATGGTCACCTCAGGGCTGGATTACTGTAACTCACTCTACATGGGGCTACCCTTGAGGCTGATATGGAAATTACAGCTTGTCCAGAATTCAGCAGGGAGGGTACTCACAAGCACCCCAGTGTCTGCACTTATTCGACCTGTGCTTCGCCACTTGCACTGGCTCCAAGCTGAGTACTGGATCGTCTTCAGGGTTCTGGTTTTGACCTTTCAGAGTCATTAATGGTCTGGGGCCAATGTGCCTGCAGGACCACCTCACCCAGTATGGTCCCTGAAAAGTTTTATGCTCAGGTGACTGAAACTTACTAGAGATCTCTGGGCCTCAACAGATCCTGGGCCCTGCCTGGTGGAACTCTCTACCGAGTAACATCCGCGCCCTGCGAGACCTTGCTCAGTTCCGCAGGGTATGTAAAACAGAGATGTTCCACCAGGCCTGCAGTTGAGGACAGTAACGGTTCCGGACCACGTCCTCTATCTGCCCTATCAGCCTCCCTGTACAGGATCCGCCCCATGGGGGAGCAAAGTGATTTGTATGCCATTGACTTTGTGTGTTGTATTATACATTGTTTTAATTGCTTAATTATCACTAATTTTATTCACTTTTAATTGTTACTATGTTTAGTATGTATGATGTACACTGCCCTGAGCCCTTGGGGGGGAGGGCAGTTTATACATTTTAGTAATGATGATGATGATGTATACACAGGGTGCATGCAGTGTTTGTAACGGAAATATTGGGTGTATGTGTAAAGTGCCAACAAGACACAGCCATATGGCAACCCCATAGGGTTTTCAAGGCAAGAGACTAATGAAGGTGGTTTGCCATTGCCTTCCTCTGCATAGCGACCCTGGACTTCCTTGGTGGTCTCCCATCCAAATACTAATCAGGGCCAACCCTGCTTAGTGTTCAAGATGCAATGAGATCAGGCTAGACTGGGCCATCCTGGTCAAGGTGTTGGGTGTATAGCAAACACATGGTATAGCAGCCTTGCAAATAAGCCCACGAAAGTTATTAGGACACAAAACCTTTCACCACCCTTCCTGTACAGATGTATGCATGTTAGGCATCTGTGGCCTAAAAGGAAACAAAACAACTGACTTTTGTAAATGGTCCCTATCCCAGTGTCTGGAGGTAAGTCAGTTCTAATTTTCAGTTTATACAGTCTTTAGACCAAACATACAAAAAAAGATTCCAAAATTTAAAAATCCATTAAAAATCCATAAAAAGCAGTTTAAAATTTAATCTAATGTCTAACTAACCGTAACTACGTAATGTCTAACTACCATAAAAATTCCCTATCCTGAGTATCGCCGTACAATAACTGGCTACTTTGTAGAAGAAGAAGAAGAGGAGATTGGATTTATACCCCACCCTTCACTACCTGAAGGAGTCTCAGAGTGGCTTACAACTCCTTTCCCTTCCCCTCCCCACAACAGACACCCTGTGAGGTAGGTGGGGCTGAGAGAGCTCTTTCCAGAGCTGTCCTTGAGAGAACAGCTCTGACAGAACTATGGCTTGCCCAAGATCATCAAGCAGCTGCAAAGGAGGGGTGGGGAATCAAACCCAGTTCTCCCAGATTAGAGACTGCACACTTAACCACTGCACCAAACTGGTAGATAATCTTGGGATTTCTGTCAGATATAAGAAACTCAAGTCTAGCTTTTTCAGAAAGGCCTGACATTTTTTTCAATCAGCGGAGTGATGATCTCATTACGTGCCACCTTATAATACGGGCATATGAAAAACATGTGCTCTGTAGTCCCAACCTCCCTTAACGAGAAGGTCCAAAGCCTTTGTGTAAAAGGAATAGTCTTGTATTTTCCTTCAAGTACAGCAGAAGGGAGGGCAGAGCACCTAGCCAGAGTGGAGACTCTTCTGAACCCTTTTACTTCCAGAGATGTTAACTAGTTTGCTGGTGGAGGCAAGTCTTCTCACAGGTGATCAGGAGAGTGGCTTCATAGAATCATAGTGTTGGAAGGGACCTCCAGGGTCATCTAGTCCAGGGGTGGCCAAACTTGCTTAACGCACGAGTCACTTAGAATAAATGTCAGATGTTTGAGAGCCGCAAGACATAAACAAATATCACACACACATTTTTATTGAAAAATATGCTGATTTGTTTTTTTATTAACAAAAATGAGACTGCCAAAAAATAAAAACAAAAGAGGTAAAAGCAGATATTGATAATGATATTTATTTGTCCAATGGTATTTATTTGTTTGCTAATGACATTTATTTGTCAGAGAGAGAGCAAATAGAGAGGGAGGGAGGGAGGAAGAAATAGAAAGGTGGTAAGAAAGCACATGAATGGGGAAGGAAGGGGGGAAAGGGAAAGAGAGAGAAACAAAGCAGAGAGGGAGGGAGGGAGAAAAAGAAAGGTGGCAAGAAAACAAATGTATGAGGGAGGAAGGAGGGGAGAGAGAGAGAAAGAAAGAAAGAAAGCAAATAGGGAGGGAGGAAGAAAGAGAGAAAGGGAGGGAGAAAGAGGTGGAAAAAAAAGTTGCTTTATTTTTCTACTCCCCCCCCCCCCCAAGACTACCCAGGGAGGGGAAACTGGCTGGGGAAGGGAAGCCCGATCTGGGAGGCATGCCTTCCCTTCCCTTTTCCAGCCACCCTGCCAGGAGCAGCACAATATGGGTGAAAGAGCCACATGTGGCTCCTTAGCCGCACTTTGGCCACCCCTGATCTGGTCCAATCCCCCACATAGTGCAGGAAATTCACAAATACACCTCCCCCCAGTGACCCCTGCTCCATGCCCAGAGGATGGCAAAAAACCTCCAGGATCACTGGCCAAATTGGCCAGGAGAAAATTGCTGTCTGATTCCAAAGTGGCGATCAGCATTTCCCTGGGTGTGTAAGGGCTACAAGAACAAAGCACAGATGCTACCCTTCCTGCCTTCCTTTGCATGATCTGCATAAGTTCACAGAATCAGCATTGCTGTCAGATGGCCATCTAACCTCTGTTTAAAAACCACTGGAGAAGGAGAGCCCACCACCTCCAGAGGAAACCCATTCCACTGAGGAACAGCTCTAACTGTCAGGAAATTCTTCGTAATGTGTAGCCGAAAACTCTTATTTCAACCCATCGGTTCTGGTCCGACCTAGATGACAGCACTTCAAGTACTTAAGGATGGTGATATCACTTCTCAGTCATCTCCTCTCCAGGCTAAACATACCCAGCTCCTTCAACCTTTCCTCATAGGGCTTGGTCTCCAGACCCCTCACCATCTTCATTGCTCTCCTCTGGACATGTTCCAGCTTGTCTGTATCCTTCTTAAAATGTGGTGCCCAAAACTGAACACAATACTCTAGCTGAGGTCTGACCAGAGCAGAGTAAAGCTGCTTTGAAAGATCGCTTCATTGCAGCACAGGCATCTTCTTGGTCATCAGATTTCTAGAGTGGCGCTGTTAATAGCACGAAAGCTTCACAAAGGGATTTCTCATAGAGCCCAAGTGTTCTGAAACAAGTGGGATTTGTTGGAGCTTATGGAAGTGATATGTTCAGAAATAACACTGCTAAAATAAGAACTGCCCCTTTTTTCCCTCCAAACTCGGGACTTCTGGTGACCTTATAATAAACTCCCATTCAGAGCATGATTATTTTTTGTGTGCAGTCATGCTTGCTCTGGATACGCGTTCTTGTTACTGGTGAATGGAGCTCTGACTCTTGAAAACTCATACCCTGAAAATATTGTTGGTTTCTGAGGTGCTACTGGACTCGGAACCTAGCTGTTCAACTGCAGACTAACATGGCTACCCCCTGACTACCATCTTGTTGCCCTGGGGATTCATGCAGCAGACATCGGAAGTAGCAATGACAGAACACTGTGTCTGTGGATCAGGAAGTCGTGATTCACTTGAGGCTTCTAGGCTCGCATGCACAAGATTTCAAGGGTACATCAGCTCTTCACACATTGCATTTACTGCAGAAAATTCCTGTGCCATGGGAAACACAACTGCTTAAATTCAAAGTGGCCTTCAAAGCAAAGGAAATTTTGACTCAGTTCCTTAACACATTTTCCCATAGTGGAGGCAGGTGGCATCCTTTTTGTACAAAGTACACACATTTGGGAGTTAGTTGAAGGATCACGTAATTTGTGAATCATTTCTGGATTCTAGTGTTCCCAGGATCTTAACCTGTGCGTCATCTTATGCAGATGTCCCGTGGTCAAGGCACTTTCCCATAGCATCTGTTCTTGCAAAAATGAATACAGCTTCTGAAGGTCTGTGGTGAGTGCGAGAATTCAGAATGCATGGACGGAGAATGTGAAACGCTGGCTGTGCTGCCGAATCCTTCCATTTCCAGTTTTGCCATTGCCATGTACACCTAGTCCAGTGGTTAATCTTTAACCACTGGCCTAGGACAGAGACTCCAGAGCTATGGATGAAGTGATTCAAAGGCCCCATGAACATTCAAGAACATCAGTGAGAGGACAGACCCTGGGGTAATCCACAAGACAATTTCCAGACAAATGACCCAAATCCCCCCACCCCCCCAACTTCTCTGATCCATCAGAAAGGACATAAACCAGCAGAGGACGTTTCATGTCATAGTTCCCCTCGCCAACCCCCCCCCCCCAAACACTATAGTGATTGATACTGTTTTAAAAGATTACTATTCTAATGTGCTTGTTTAACTGGGGCAATAAGATGGTTCTTTTTCAGGTCCAGAATTCATTATCCAATTCTGGGTTTCATCTCATGAGGAGTTGGTTTGGGTGAGGATGTGGAGGATGTATGTTTTTTAGGGGGGGGGGCTATCACTCCTTTGTTATGGAGCGTCTTTCCTGGAGAGGCCAATCAAAGTCTGGCATTGTTGAGGCCCTCCACCCCAGCCAAATAGTTTTTCTGTTTAGTGAAGCTTCTGGTTCTAAGTAGGTGATAATCATAGGTGAGGTTCTTTGCTTCCTGTGGTCAAACTAGACATCAGTGTTGGTTTCTTTACATGCCGCCCCTATTCATGTGCAATACACAGAGTGGAAATTTAACATCAGAAGGAATGGTTGGGTGAGGAGAACTTTTCCTTGCCATATCTTAACCCACAGTTCACTGCCCTAGGTGCTTTTCTCTGGCTCACCATCTGTGTTAAAGCCAGGTTGGAAAAAATTTGAGCAACAGGCTCTGGGGAAGCAAGGCATGGTAGGAGGAATGATTCCCCTAAATTGTGCATTGCTATTGACATTAAAATTAGATCCCCGTGCGCCCTGACTTCCTTTTGACCACAATGGACAGGTGGTTGCTACTGTAACATCAAGTTTGGCCTTCTGTTCAATATGGCTTTGTTATATTTGTTTTGTGTTATGTTTCTTCTGTTGATTGGTGCTTTCAGCTTGTAAGGAGAAATACATTGATAAATAGATAAATAGATAACCAATACACAGCCACTGGAAGGTGGTGAGCAAGGGATTAAAAAGCTGACTTGTAGGAACTTGCTAAAAGGAGGTTTTGCTAACAGTGAAGCTAGGAAACGCCATACAGAGCATCACCTAAAAAAGAAGGTGGGATTAAAATCTGGTAGCATTAAGTCCATACAGTACAATGGCTCCCTTCTAGCATCATACGATTTAAACAGACCTTAAAAGGTGGTAGTAAAAGTTAAGAAGCCTAAGCAAGGGATACATGGATTAAATGCCACCACTTGACAGTTTTCACAGGCATGCTAAAGAGTTCAGAAACTGGCAGAAACTCTGGACTCTACTCTTATAGGACAAATCTCTCTTGTGTGAAGAAAATTTGGCATTCAGTTGCCACCAGCCTGTTCTGAATATAAATAAATAGCTTAGAAATAACTATTATCTCAACTGATCAGTCTCGCTGCTGTTCTCCTCTTAAAGATTAACATGGAGAAGGGATTCTGTATCACAGGTTTGTACAGCTTGTGAACTAACAAGCCAAGTGCAATGTAGCCACCATATATGTTGTGTTTCACATTATACCTCATAAAACCTTGTATTTATTCTCCTTGCCAGGAATTGTAAACACAAAGTTCAGTGCTGAGCTTCGAAACAAGCCACGAAACATAGCTAGTGGGTCGCTTTCTGGCTTGAACTGTGCAAGGCTACTGTGACAAGAAAGTGTCAAGGCAGTATTTTCAATTAGCTGTAAAGTAGGTTGCCGTTGGACATCCGTTGTATTGTGGAGGATTTGGCTTTCTGTTGGAATGGTTTAGTAATAATAATAATTAATAATTATCATATGGCGTTGTGTGTAGAATAGCCAGGAGATCCTAAGACTGTCTGGCAGCCGGAAGTTGTAGCTCTTTTAGCATTATGGACCACTAGGTGGAGAGCTAGACCTTTTTTTCCCCTTAAGACAAGAGACATTTCAGAGGTGGTTTGCCATTGTCTGCCTCTGTGTTGCAGCCCTGGTATTCCTTGTAGGTTGCCCTTCCAAATACTAGCCAATTCTGACCCTGTTTACCTTCCGAGATCTGATGGATTAGGCTAGTGTGGGCTATCCAGGTGACGATGGTTTAGTAGTGGTACTGGCTTAGATGCACAGTGGCAGTACTGAATTCCATCCAAGTCAGTAGCTCTCAAGCGGTCAGGCTCAGGACCCCCCAAACAGGTCATGACTGTCTGGCTGGTAGGAAAGGGAGAAGGAGGAGGAACAGGGTGAACGACAGAGGGCAAATTTAGGCTTGCTTCTGCATAAGGGCCAAAATAGCCATGAAATAGTTTGTTGTTCCACCAGGCTCTAAATCCTAACTGTGAAAAATAATGTTAGTTCATTCTTAACTAGTGCGAGAGTCCTGAGTTTTATGTTGAAGGGGAAAGTGGCATGCAGTTACTTTGCCACTGTTATCCAAAAAAATAGTACGAGTTGGATCCAGAGTAAAATTTCAGTTTACAGAAGGAACTTATGTCAGAGGAATGGAACGCCTCCCTCCTTCCCCCCGCCCAGCTGGACCACACTGATCTTTCCAATATGCTGCTGCTCCTGACAGAAAGGAGACCCATTTTGGGGAGCTCAGTCGTCTGTGGCAGGGAAGGGAAGGAGGAGAGCTCCATTCTCTTATCAGGCTTGCCTTCTGTTAATAGAAACCAAACTTTCTAGTTGAGCGGTGGGTTCCGTTTCAAAAAGTTTGATGGCCACTGATTTATGCTATTATCTTTTGGCTTTCACACGCCTGCCCCATCCCATTCCACCTTGCTGGATAAAGTATGACATATGGATTGTTAACAGTCCTGATATCCCAGACTAGCCCAATCTCCTCGGAGCTCAAACGTGAAGCAGGATCAGTACCTTAATGGGAGACCGCCAAGGAAGACTGAAGAGGAAGGCAACGGCTAATGATCTCTGCTCATCTCTTGCCTTGAAAACCCTGTGAAGCAGAACTTCATGGGGTCACCACTGAGTTGGTTGTGAGTCAACAACACCCTTCACCTTTAAGGATGGTTAATTTGAAAATCCTGTCCCATGTAGAATTTCAGAGGGTGAGTTATATATTCATGAAAAATGATTCATGTAGAGAAGTAGTGTGCAAAATACCTTTGGTAAACGTCCAGTGTAGACTGTTGACTTTATCTTAAAGAAGGGAAATGTGAAGCTTGGTAGAGGTCATTTGCTCTTTTGAATGGGTAGTTGAAAGCGACTGCACATAACGCTCATTGGTCACCAGGCCTTACTTTGTACTTGTCTAGCCTGTTGTCTTTTACTTGAAGCGGGAGTTTGAGATAATGCAGAGCATCAGAGTGAACTGCCAGCCTCATTCCTCTGTGGTCATCATGGGATCACGTTAAGGCTCTGAGACTAGAGATACGAAGGCTCAGAAAGCCTTTTCCATTTTTCAAGGGGGGGGGGGATAAGAAATTTCAGGAATCTGGGAGAAAAAACGTCCTGTGAAATATTTTCTCTTTTGGAATGAATGGAATTATTTTAAGATGAGGCATTTTTCTCGTATTACCACCACCACCTCTTCTTTCCCTGATCCTGTGGTTTCCCTCTTTCTTTTCACCTTTCTGCCCCTGCCCATTGCTGCCTCTCTCTTTTCCCCTGCCGTCATCTCCTACTCTTCTCCTACTGTTGGTATGCACCTTTCCCGTTACTAGTTTTCATGCAAAAATTACTTTTTAAATGATTAAACGTGCTCACTTTTGTTATTATCTTTATTTTGGTTGTCTTTATCTTCTCCTTTCTCTGCCCCTGTGCTTTATGCGCCAGGCCCGGCAGCTGCAGCACCGGCCAGTGGGTGGGCAGGCAGAAGATTCTTCCTCTCTCTGTTCTTCCTCAGTGCACCTTGGGGAATGTAGCCCCTAGATGCACCTTGGGGACTATGTTACCTAGCATGCACAGGTGATATCCATGCTGTCGAAAAGAGGCAGAGGAGTGGAAGAAGGGTGAAGAGAGAGATTCCTCACTTACTCACTGGCTTGCCTACTGCTGCATCAAACCCCTTCTAGAGCTACAACAGGAGCATTTATACATACACAAAAGGGGGGAGGAGGAGAAGAGGATTTGGATTTATACCCCACCCTTCACTTGGAATCTCAGAGCGGCTTACAATCTCCTTTCTCTTCCTCTCCCCACAACAGACACCCTGTGAGACAGGTGGGGCTGAGAGAGCTCTGAGAGAACTGTGACTGGCCCAAGGTCACCCAGCTGGTGGGAAGGAAGAGGGAAGAGGAGGAAGAAAAATAATGAATGCACAAATACCATTATAACAAATACCATTTGTTCATTTATTATTCGTCTTCTCCATTGTTGAAGCAAATGGAATAAACAGGCCTCTTGGGGGATTTCTTTCCATTTGTTTGTTATATATATTCCCAACATTAACAACCTGGTCTTGTGGTTTAATAGACACATTCCAAAAGAGTAGCTGTTAGTGATTTTTCAGTAAAGGCAATAAAAAGAAGAGTCCTGTGGAATCTTACTATAATAAATTTACTGTGACAAACTCTTTAAGGAGTGTTTTTCACATGGAAGTTCACAAGACATCTGTTTTAAATTGCAGTTAAAATACCAAATCCATTTTTGTGAATTAATTGTGCTGTGATCTTGTCTCTTGAACTGTTATTGTCAACTTCTGTTTTTTGTTTTTTTAGATAACAAACACAGTTATTGTGGCTGTCATCCGCAAACTTTAAAGCTGGGATGGGGCAGGGAGAATACCATGAATTTTTGATCTGGCATCTTTGTTAAGCGATGTTATTTCTTGAAGTTATATTTAGAAATGTAAAATTTTCAAAAATTTGGCATGTAAAAAACTGGGAAAATGTTGGACAGTTTAGGGAAAACTGAAATACATCCAATACTTATTTTCCTCAAACCCAAAGTTATTTAATGCCTGATACCATAAGTTGCATAATTTAAACCTTAGCAAATAAAATGGTACCAATTGGCATATTTATGGAATTGAAAAGTAGCCTCGCAGTTCAATGGCCTTAGAAGGATATAACTCTGATTAGGATAGCATTGTTAATCTTCTGTGAAGAAAACTACAAATATCCCCTGAACCTGAAAATAGAGAGTTACAAACTGCTGTAGGTACATGAAGCTGCCTTATATTGAATCAGACCCTTGGTCCATCATGGTCAGTATTGTTGACTAGCCGTGGCTGTCCATGGTTGGGTCTCAGGCAGAGGTCTTTTACATCACCTACTGCCTGTTGCTTAACTGGAAATAGCAGGGACTGAACCCGGGATCTTCTACATGCAAAGCAAAGGCTCTTCCCCTGAGCCACAGCCCTTCCCTGACAATTGTAAGATTTTTACAATGTTGCCCTTCTTGCTCTTGATTAAAAACTTTGGGGGCAGTTATATCCGATATAAATGCAATTGCAAATCGAATTTTCATGAAAGACTCTAAATGCATTCTTATCAGATTTGCATCCTTCCAAGTGCAGAGTGTAGCTTCATCATGTAGGACTGGACTTTCTGATTCTGAACTACCTTGAAATCTCTGGAACTATAACACAACTGTAAAAAACAAGCATATCATTGTTGAGCAGTGGTGCAGCACTACACAATAGGTGAATCAATATTTGCAGTTAGACTAGCCTAAAGGAAGCCAGCAATAAAACAACTTAATTAGTAACATATGGCACCTACATGGTTGAGATTCCCTCCCACCCCGTCCTAATTTGTTTGAATTATAATGGAGGTGGACCAAAGAAAGGCTCCACTTTCCATTTTCAGCACTATAGAAGGTTTAAAATTTTTATATAGATTTATTATGTAGTAAAGTTTATATGGAGACTTTCTGTGCTCTCCTCAATAACTGGGCTTCTGTCATGCTGAAGTTCCTGCTAGAACAGATCTGAAGAATGTTCTTGCTGAAGAATATTAGAATTGCAAAATACCCGGTAAAAATGAGTCTTGCTAATCATTAGCTTCACTCGTTATTGTGAAAGCCGAAGTGAGATTCTGGACATTTCCATTCTAAGGTGCCTGTACGCTTGGTGGTTTAAAGGGGTATATTGTTAGTAGCAGAGCATTTGTTCAGCTGGATATCTGCAACCAGGCATTTACAGAAAACTTTTGTTTTAAAACAGCAGTTGCGTTCTTCATGTGCTTAAGTTTGATGTGATTAGTTTGTGCTTGTGCTAGTGTTTAGTGTGCACCATGTATGGTGACTGATCATTGAAGAGAAAGGCTGTGTACAGACATAAGTATGCATTCTTCTGGTGTGAGTTAAGTTCTGCCCCCTCCCCCCCCATGCAAAGAGTAAACTGAGAACTTTTGTAATCAAATGCAAATTGCTTTTTCCTCTTTGCCCCGTCACCTTTTCAAGTACCTTGCTTACTTAAAAAAACCCTTTTTATTTTGAATTTTTACTACGTTACAACATTACAACAACAACAAATAAGATTAACATAATCAATAATACAAAGTCAGCAGGAAGAACAGGAATTACAAAAGCATTTTCTAGAACTTGAAAAACTAACAGGCACTACATTTCCCCCCCTTTCTGAGTCGCCTCCTTTATACAATAAGGTTAGAATATGACTAGAAAAGTGTGATGAAACTATATGAAGAGGGAATGGTGCAGTCAGGGTCATTTTTATCAGACGCAAAATCCAAGAAGGGAAACCATGTATCTAAATAACTAGATTGATAAAATGGGTTTTCTAAGCTGAATAATTGGTCAGAAAACTTTCCTATTATGAGACAGTCTCAGATTTGTTTGTATCACTGATGGACTGATAGCAGCAGGGGTCCGTTGGAGCGGGAGCGCACAGGAGTGCAGCTCCGGGAGTGAGGAGCCCAGGGGGCGGGCACATGACCAAGCCCCGCCCCCTCGGCTTCCCCGAGCAGTGCAGAGGCGCAGCGCCCTGGGGAAAGCCCTGCTAGGGTCTTTATTGTTTTTAATGTTTTGTTTTAATATTGATAATTTTATCATTGTTCCTTTTATGACTGTGTGCTGCTTTTCCAGAGACTTGCTCAAGGTGGCATATAAGTTTTCTAAGTATACCATTTTTTATCTGGGCACATGGCACATAAGTACTGGAGAAATTTCACCAACCCTTCAGCAGCTTCCACCCCATCAGTTTGGTGTAGTGGTCAGGAGTTGGACTCTAATCTGGGAGAAGCGGGTTTGATTCCCCACTCCTCCACATGCAGCTGCTGGTGTGACCTTGGGCCAGTCACAAGTTCTCTTAGAGCTGTTCTCTCATAAGCAGTTCTCAAGATCTCTCTCAGCCCCACCTACCTCACAGGTGTCTTGTTGTGGGGAGGGGAAGGGAAAGGAATGGGTGATGCACATGTCCTGGGTATCTCAAGTCTACTTGAAACCTGGTAGTTTCAAGGGAGCAGGAAGAGAATGAGGGTGTGTTCTTTACGCTTATTTTTATTGCACAAAGTATTGGATGGGGAAGGGAATGGAGGAAGAGCAGGTCAGTTTCACTCACCTGTGGAGTGGAGCCTGAGGGGTGGGTGTTGCCTTCTGACACACTTCCGGTATGTTAGGGGATGTGGCATATGCAAATGAGTTATGCTAATGAGCTCCTGCACCTCTTTTTCTACGAAATGACCCCTGGATAGGAGCTCTTTGTTCCTCCACTTCGTGGCTATTAGAATCTTGGCTGCTGTTAAATGAATAAGGTATTTCCTTATATTTGGGATATTTGTATCATCCCATAAATTTAATCAAAGTACTTCTGGACAATTAGGCACCTGGTATCCTGTTATACATTCAATCTGGGTTAAAATATTATTCCAAAAATATTTTACCTTACTACAGGCCCACCAAGAATGAATATAGGTGCCAACTTGGCCGCAGTGTTTCCAATATAGAGGTTGGATTGAGGGATTCATATAATTTAGTTTAGAGTGGGTTAAATGCCATTTTGTCATTATTTTGAAGGTTAGTATTTTGATGTTTAACGATTTTGTTAAAAGAGGTTTCAGATTCCAAACTGACATCCAGTTCGGGGTGGTTGGAGTAGCTGAACAGTGCCATTTCGACTGGTATGGAAAAACTGATTCCTTGGCCGAGGACAGACTGGCAATCTGAAGCGGGGCAGGCACGCTTCGCAAATGGAGGAAAGGAGCCCGTTCAGACATGCGCATCTGCCCGTCGGCTCCCTTGCGTACTTACCCGTCTCCCAGCCGCTTTCCTTCCGCTTTACCCGGACACCGGTTTTTCCCGGTGTTCAGGGGCCTTCCTCCGCATGCCTCCCGCTTCCAAACAGTGTGAACTGGAAGAAGCGGGAGGCATCCGGAGGAAGTGTGAACGCACCGGCAAAAAGGTTTGCGCATATGCGCATATGCACATGTGTGCATATGCGAATATGCACATATGCGCATGTGCGCATATGCGAAAAACATCAAAGGAAAACAAAAAAAAGTGCAGCAGCACGCGCGAGCCGCGCGCGCTGGCTATGCGGCAGTCTGAACTCTCCGTGGCAGTCTGAATGCTCCGTATCGCCGCTGATCCGCATTGCTCTGGCCAGTGTGAACGGCCAGCTCCGTGAGTTTTTTCCCCCGCTCCAGTTCCCTCCGCTTTGCCTCCGCTTCAGATTGCCAGTCTGTCTTCGGCCCTTGTTAGAATTCAGTGATTTATAGATTTTGGAGATTAAACCAAGTACCTTGCTTATATAACTGAGATTTTTTGTAAAAGCTCCTCTTTAAAATAGAAAGGGTTTTTTTTACCTTAACTTTTTTACTTTCGAAAAACTGTTCCGAGAAAGGGGGAGGTGCTTTTGTGATGGAGACAAAGGCCAGCTGACAAGGACTATGCACAATGCTGCTCCAAGAAGAGGAGGGCGGTGGTTTTGTGACTGACACAAGAATCCTCCACACAACACTGTTAAATTTATCTTCTGCTATAATCTAGAAAAACAAAATTTCCCTCTGCATAGTCTGGTGGAGAAGATGGTGCACTGACCATGTTTTGCGTGCACACACTTTGGCAGCAGGTTCACTGCTGAAATTACCTATGTCTGTATGCATCCTTAGGTACATTGTGCAGAGTTGCAGTGCTTTGATTACAACCAGCTGATGGTAGGAAAAAGAATGGAATGGGTGTGGTTTTTCTGGAACCATGCTAAATCCATCTGTGACAGACTGCACTTTTTAAATCTCAGAACTGATGTACAAACAACTAAAGGTCTGTAAAGGGTTAACTCCTCTCAGAAGCAGAGAGCCTTGAGTGACAGGCTGCTCCAAGCAATCTGATTGGTTAGCATCAGCTGAGCAGAGAAAGTCTGGAGAGACATGCTGAGGGGAGATTCTGTCAGATTTCTGTCTTGACAGAATTCAGTCTGATTTCAGCCCTAGCTGAGAAGAGTCAAGTACTGACAGCCTTGGAATTCATCCTTAGCTGAGAGCAGTATAACACACAGGAGCAGTGGGGGAAAGTTGGCAAGGAAGTTTGGGAAGCAGGCAAAAATTCCCATTTGGGCCAAGGAAAGGGGATAGATCTTCTAGAGGGAGAAGAAAATTCCCTACCCAGTCAAACAGGGAGTTAACTTTGAAGAGTGGAGAGATCCCTGGTCTGGTTAGAAACTGCCTATGGAGACCTTAAGAGTCAGTTAATAACTCAAGACAAGTACTGGTGTTTCAAGAGAAGGGGTTTGGGTACTGGAAAGAGTGTCCCAGCCTTTTGAAACCAAAAGAGTCAGAGAATATGCAAAGAAAGTATACTGGAGTGTTTGGGAGAAACACTGGAACAAACGCCTCGCAACATAAAGATTTAAGTTACTGGGGAAAGTGTAAGAAACTCTCATTAGCTTGAAACATAAGAACTAAAGTCTGTGCATATATTGGTTTTACCTCGGAAATTTCAACCCCCAATTTCACCTGACCTTTCCCTTCTGTGTTAAATAAAATATTTTTGTTATTTTTGAATTTCAAAACACCTCGCATGCCATTTAAGTTGTTAAAGTTAAAGTGGGCTTCTGATCCTTCCTTCAGGTTCCTGGACTGAGCCAGCAGCCAAAATATCATATGATGACCTGGGGAGTGGGTGCGGGGGGGGGGGGGGCACAGCGGCAGCCAGAGTTCTTCAGCAAGGAGAAAACATATGACTAGGGTGGCTCAGTCAGTAAAAGGGAAAGAAAAACAGAGGGAAAATCTTGCTTCTGAGAGAGGGAAGTGGATGCGGCCATCATACCATCATAGTAATAGAACACTGTGTGAGTGTAGATAGAGGAGAGCGCAGCTAAACTAATGGTCATTCCTTGCCACCATTCCCTACATCATGTCAGGAGAATGAAAATTAAACTGCAAGTTCCTTGGGACAGGGACTTAACCTTACTTTCAGTTACCTAAAGTGCTATATGTGTTGATGCTGTATAATAGCAAATACATATTGCCAGTAGCCTAATAAATGTAAGGCATTATGGTACTGTGTTCCCCACCTGAAGCAAGCTATTGGGAAGAACGGGGGGACAGACCCAGCCTTCAGGTGTAGGTACCAATTCTAGCACGCTTGCTGTTTGCCTCTGAGCAAAAGTTTCACCTCCTCTTTTTAGCCAACCAGCACAGTATATCTAGGAATACAATTTTATCTCCATCTTAATAGAATAATACTTGCACGAGATGTTCAGGAGATCAATATTATTGTTGTTATGGCTCAGAAGATGGATAAACAGTGCAGCTGAGAGCTTCCCCTTCATGTTTTGTGGTACTCCTGGGAACACTTTTGTAGTGTGCAAGCATATTACCGTACACTTAAAACTGAGTGAGATCCAGGAAGCTCGCTTCTCTGTTTAAGATTCAAGTAGCAGAGTGTTGCTTTCTAAGATGCTTTCTAATTTATTTCTATTTGGTTCTGCTATGAATTGTTAGTTTATGGGTACATTTTCAGCACTGTCATCAAGGATGATGAAAAGATAAAATGACAAAGTGATTTCACCTGCTTACAGAGGTACTCTTTGCATTCTCTCCACTGTGTTTTATGTTCTAAAAGTATCTTTTTTATGTGTGGCATTTTATATATGGTACCTCTATAGTGTGTTTTGTTAACTTACCTGTGTGCTGTACTGAAAATGATATGACATTAATTCCATTCTTAAATGTTTGTCCAAATTCCTGGCTCTGTAACTGTGAATTGTTTAGTGCATTTCAGCTGGCGATGTAAAATTTTCCAGATTTTTTTCCCAAAGTGATGTTATTTGGAAATGTTGATTATATCTGTAATATTTATTTTCTTACCGGACTTAAACTTATTGTGCTGTTTTAAAAATATATAAATACAGTGCAGTCTTAAACAGAGGCTTCAGTGGATTTAGAAGGGTGTAGCTCTGTGTCAGGACTATCCTGCTAATCACTTAATTAAGGTCTAAAATTGTACTGTTTGCTTATTTATGAAATTAAAAGTATAAAATTGCAAATATACCCCAAATTTGAGAAAAAGAGATGTTCAAACTTCTGCATCTTGTGCTACCTAAGCATATGCATCTTAATTTTTGCTATCTAATGTTCTCATCTGAGGAATTGCTGTCCACAAGAGCAGATCTTTTGCAAAATAAAGTAAGAGGCAAGTGGCACCTTAAAAACTAACATTCCCCTCCCTGTGAAAATGTTGGCTACACAAGGCCAGATCAAGAGGACAGAAGATTCAGGGTACTGGGTTCTAGTATCTCCACCAGACAAGAACAGACTCATAGAGGAAGGCAAGCTAATTAAGCATGTGTAGCTGCTTTGCGTAGGTAGAAACCCAAATGAGTTGCTGCCTAAATGAGTTGCTGCGCAAATGTGAATTCCCCCACACAAGTTCGTTTGCCTCACCAGAGTTGCATTTAAAGTGGCCCTAGCATTGGGTGGTGGCTTTATTGGAATCCTACATGCAAAGATAGAGGAAACCCATATACGTAATCAGAAATAGGTCTCACCATACCTAAGTTGTAGAAAAGAGCAAGAGTCCAGTAGCACCTTAAGGACTTACTAAATTTGTGGCAGGGTATGAGCTTTTGTGAGTCACTGCTCACTTCATATATCTGAAGAAACGAGCAGTGACTCACCAAAGCTCATACCTTGCCACAAATGGACTCTTGCTCTTTTCTGCAGCCACAGACAGATTAACAAGGCTACTTATCTTGATCTATGCCTAAATTGGCAGTGAAAATTGTTCTCTTATAGTCAGCTGAAATTCCTAGGTAGGAACCCCAGGAAATACTAGCTGCAGGCATCACTCACTTTCAGCAATAACCCTCTTTTCTCCAAGTAGTTGAAGTGACAGCAACTTCACATGGTTAGGCTTGTGACATGGTGGTGAAGCAGTGACAGAACTTTGACAGAGTGTTTGACAGAGGCCCATTCTACATCTAGCATTCGCTCCATTGTTTTACCAAATCCACGCTGAAACAGAAGAAGATGCAGCTCAAAACCACATTCAAATAGCCATACTATTGGAGTCGAAAGTTTCCCTTCCCCTCCCCACAACAGACACCCTGTGAGGTAGGTGGGGCTGAGAGAGCTCTGAGACAACTATCCTTGAGAGAACAGCTGGTACAGAGCTATGGCTTGCCCAAGGTCATCCAGCAGGTACAAGTGGAGGAGTGGGGAATCAAACCTGGTTCTCCCAGATTAGAGTCCACGCACTTAACCACTACACCAAATTGGCTCCTAGGGTTGTTCTGCCAGTGAGCTAGGGTTGCCAACTCCAGGTTGAGGAAATCCCGAGATTTGGTAGTGGAGCCTGAGGAGGGTGGGGTTTGAGTGGAGGAGGGACCTAAGCAAGGCATAATGCCATGGACTCCACTTTCCAAAGCAGCCATTGACCTGATCTTTGTAGCGTGGAGCTCAGTTGTAATTCCAGGAGATCTCCAGACCCCACCTGTAGGTTGGCAACCCTAAAAATTCATATTCAGTGTACTAGTTCTGCAGGAAGGCAAGCTGATGTCCCTGGGAACCTAACCTTTAGGAATTGATTCCAATCCAGTGTGGGAATAATTGTTGGACATAAGATATTGGTTCAGGCAAGATTTTGTATAGATGGGAGAGAAAATAATGTTTTTATTGGTTTTGTCAAAACCGTTTTGGCAACAAACAAGGTAAACAGAATAAGAAGCAAAAGGTGGATGTGGCTGGATGACCACACTTCAGGGAACACTGGGTGTGTCCTAATATGTTAATGAACTGTGCTGTCAGGGGTGTGGCCTAATATGCTACTGAGTTCCTGTTGGGCTTTTTCTACAAAAAGAGCCCTGAGTGTCTCTATTATTACTTCACATGTTTCAAACAGAGTCTTGACACTGACGCCTAGTTCTCACTGAGGTGGTAAGCCTGTGTCTTGGCATTTACCAAGTGAGGCTCATGTGATGGAATATTCTCCCATTAAAAAAACCAAAACACCTTCCATGTAGAAAATTAGACATCTGTGTTCTGCATATTCTGTGTGTAAGGAATTTTTTTTTTTTGGTGGTGGTGGTGGTAGTGGTAGGACCATTCCACCATGAGAAAGTCCTCTACAATGCAGCCTAGGTTTACTACCTCTAAGACCAGTTTGGGGGATCAGACTGGCCTTAGACATTGAGGGTTTGTAACATTTGAGGACTGCCCATTCAGTCTTTACCGAGTGGCGTTTATGAGGGAGTTTAACCCAGGTCTTTTCCTTTTGGTTTGTGGTGCTTCTAGCATAAAAAGGAAACAAGACATTCTCTGGTTCGGTAAGGAAAATGTTTCATATTCAAATACACAAATTGTAAGGACATGTTTTCTTTCTCCACCCTTTTCATTCAAGAATTCCTTCCATAGCTACTGTTCCAGGGGATGCTGCCAACGTTATGCTAGTCAGAAGGAAAAGAAAAAGAACCAATTCTTCCTTTCTTTGCTGATTACTCTTAAGAACTCTGTTTTAGCAAATTCCAGTGTGGGTGTTTCTTTTCAAAATGGGCTTTTCTTCTAGTTCTTTCTTACAGTTGCCAGTGCAAAAAGCATCGGCAGACCTGCCTGCCTTTTGTGGCTTTTTAAAAATAATATTGCCCTGAGCAGAACATGACTTGGATAGTATTAGTAGTGCTGGTAAACTGACTCATTCCTGAATGGCTTTACATTTCAAGTTCTAAATATGTCAGAACAATGGATGTGGATTTTGTTTGCTCCCATTATTTGATGCCTGGTGTGAGCTCACGGGCATCTTTTTCCAAACCAGACCGAATAAACCATAACAGCTTCTGGCATTTAAATTTTGTGCAAAGTTCTCCAAATCTGCTTTGAAAATCTCCATTCTTCTCCTTAGTGATGGCATTGTTTCCTTGGTGACTGGATACTGATGTTCTTTTAATACATTTTTGGGATTTTATTTATTTATTTTGATTTTTATCCTGCCCCTGTGTGTGATGCTCATATGCTTCACAGGACTTCTTGGTGCAGGTATTATTTTATTTCATTAAATCTATAACCCGCTCTCTACGAAAGCAGCTCAGAGCGGGTAACAACATTTGTGAATCAATGAAATACAACTACTGTACAACTAAAAGATGGCGTAAACTCATCTGGAGGGGCAATATATAATCATCTGATAAGAAGGAACAGGGGAAAGTGAAGGGGAAGAGAGGAGATGGAGGGGGTGGCCAGTCCTAGATGAACCTACCAGATAGGGCCCAATGCTGCCCTCAACCATAACCCCGGTGGAACAACTCTGTTTTGCAGGGCAGAACTGTACCAGGTCCCACAGGGCCCTGATTTCTCCCAGGAGAGTGTTCTACCAGCTGAAAAGCCCTGGCTCTGGTTGAGGACAGCCGGATGCTCTTTGGGCTGCGGACCACCAGCAGATTTTGATCACTCAAGCGTAACGGCAGAGCTACATACACCACACAGGGGATGGCTATTGCTCCCAGCATCATAGCATCAGACAGGATAACCCCCCTTTGTGCATGTGCAAGGAGTCCATTGTCCAGTGAAGTATGTCTTTGACTGTGGGAGAACCTGGAGAGTTGGTCTACTAAATTCACCTTGCCCATTCATCTCAGGCCAGCACGGTTTATGATCGATCAAAATGAATGGCCAACTAGGACAGTCCACTGGTAGGTTCAGTAAATATCTTTAGTATGCTGCCTTGAAAACTGCCTCATAGGGAGGATTGAAAACCGCCTCATAGGGAGGCTTACATGGAGATTTTTTTAGATATTCACCTTTTACTTTGCAGTTTTTTCCCTGCGTGTTGTGTCAGTGCCCCCTGGTTACTCTGCAAAGAAGTTATCTTCCTTTGAAAAAGTCACTCAGATAATTTGTGGAAAAGATGGGATAGGTGATTTTTCAGTTCACTCGGCACAGATACTCCCAATGCTACATGTGATTAATTTCCGGAATTCTTGGGATGGAGATGGACTCCTCCCTTCTGTGGAGAACTGGCTTGACATTTCTGTGAGGCAACCACGCTGCTCTTACATGCTTTTACATTAGAAAGAATTTGACAGACATCCAAGCTACTAAATTGCTCTTTGGACTCGTGCCATATTTCTAATCTCTGCTTGCATCTCTTGCGAGTACGAAGATATACTGACCACAAAAAGGTGGTATCTGCTTAGATTGTTAATAAGTATAAATTTAGTCTTGCATTTATTTTTGTAGCGCCTCTGGAAGCAAGTGTTTGTTTCTGTACCCATTTTGAATATCATTGTTCACCCCTCTCTTTTTAAGGTTCAATTCCCTTAATTACTGCCCCACCTAACATTTACGCTGCCTGTTTTAGTGCTTGGTGGTGATGAAGGCCATGAATTTGCAAAGCTTTCTTGCCATTGTTTCCTAAGTCAAAATTCAGAAGACAGGGATAGTTGTAGAAATCAACAGCTAAGCATTATAGCACAGTGTGTTTCTAAAATAGTGTCTTAATATAAATAGAACTGATAACAGCCGCTGATTCAAGTGTATTTTTACCTTCTGATCAATTCTGGAAAGATCTGGTCAGTGGATGACTCAAAACAAGAAGAAGAGGAGGAGGAGTGAGAGGAAGAGAAGTAGGAGGAGACCGGATTTTTACCCCGCCGTTCACTCAGAATCTCAGAGTGCCTTACAATCTCCTTTCCCTTCCCCTCCCCACAGCAGACATCCTGTGAGGTAGGTGGGGCTGAGAGAGCTCTGACAGAAACTGCTCTTTCAAGGACAGCTCTGATAGAACTATGACTTGCCCAAGGTTATCCAGCAGCTGCAAGTGGAGGAGTGGGGAATCAAACCCGATTCTCCAGGATTAGAGTCCGCGCACTTAACCACTACACCAAACTGGCTGTACTACACCAAACCACTACACGAACCTAGCATAAAGAGCTTGCCATTTGTGCCCGTGAGGTAGTGGGATTAGAGTGCTGGACTAGGAGCTGGGAGACCTGGATTGGAATCCTCACTCTACCAGGGAAGCATGTTGGATGACCAGTCAACCTAACTTACTGAGGCCCACACTTTCAGCTTAACCTACTTCACAGGGTTGTTGTGAGGGTAAAACAGAGGAGAGGAGAATGATGTAAGCCACTTTGGGTCCCTATTGGGAGGAAAGGTGGGGCATAAATTAAGTAATTAGATCAATAAGTATGATGTAGTTTTGTGTAGGATTACAGCAGTCTGTACACATTGATTCCAGTGGTCTTTGATTGGAGTAACTGCACAGAATTGTATTGTTAGTCTCTCAGATCAAATCAAATCAAATAATAAATGGGGATACATAAAACAACCTTAGAGGTAAAGGAGATGAACTGAAAGAGCAGTGGTCAGTTCTCTACTACCACCCTGGCATCTTTTCCATTGCAGTGATCTCAGGCTGTAAGAGGATAGTATGCATGTAAATTCCCTGGTCCTCTGTGATTTGAGGTGAACTTGAAGTTATCCATTATCTTGCAGCAAATGTCAGAAATTTTAACTGTTGGTGACGAGCCACTCCTATCCTGCTCTCCACCTCCTAGTCTGGTTCTCTTAATAATAGATAGAACCACAATATTATTTAAGGGACCAGTAGTTCATATGGAGCCGTGGTGGCTCAGAGGTTAAGACACTGAGCTGCAGACCAGAAGGTTGGTAGCTCGGCAGTTTGAGACCCGAGTGCCGTGTGACGGAGTGAGCTCCGTCTCTGGCCCCAGCTCCTGCCAACCTAGCAGTTCAAAAGCAAGAAATTGCAAGTAGATAAATAGGTACTACTTTGGTGGGAAGGTAAACAGCGTTCCGTGTGCCTCGGCGTTTAGTCATGCCGGCCACATGACCATGGAAAAGTCTTTGAACAGCGCTGGCTCTTCAGCTTGGAAACGGAGATGAGCACCACCCACTAGAGTCGGATTCAACTGGCTTTCGAGCAAGGGAAACCTTTACTTGGTTCATCTAGTGGTAATGGCATGACGTTTGTGCTGCTTTTTAAAGAATGGTTTTATTGTGTATGCACTTTCATAGTAGTAAATTGCAGGAACTGCAAATCCAACAGAGGGGCAGCAATAAGTCTCCTCTAGTGATCTGCTTAGATCCACCATCCAGACACTACCCAGGCGGAAACTAGCATAGCCACAACACAGTAATGGCATTATGAGACCGTTCTCTGTCTTCATCGTGGGCATCACAGTGGTTCAGAAATAACCTCAGCAGCATGTTGCTTGCTTTTTGCATGTGCCAGAGGAAGAGAGCTGATTCTTCCAAAGCTTTGCCTTGCCCTTTTTTAGGAGTGTTATTTTCCTTCCAAGTTGGCATGCTGCTGTCCTGGCTGCTGCATAGCTCTGCCACATCATTGCTTGGGTGGGGCTCTCAGTGAAATTGGGCGAGGGCCAAAGCATGTTTAGATGAAGGGAGGAAATCACTAGTGTCTCAGTGCCTCTCCTAGCAACCGTAGTCTCAAAAACATTCTTACATGTATTATGGATAGGAATAAATGTATATTTCTCTTGCATTTATGAACACAGTCAAAAACCAGAAGTCTGCAAATAAATTGTTTATCCTTGCTTTTTCTTCATACTCTCTGTAAATAAAACAGTCCTGTTTAGAGAGAGAGAGATGCTTTATGGATTCTCTTTAGTGCATATAAATAACTACAATACAAGTGTGCATTTATTTCTTACTGTTTAATGTAAAATAAGCAGCCTTCCATAAAGGAAAGAAAATCTAATGTTGAAATTCATTTGTTATGAATATTAGGCAGTCTGGATATGCTTAGGGATGAAGTATATTATAGCCGAAAGCAACAACACGACTAAGAGAACATTTACTCATATTAAAAAATTAAATTTATCTTCTTTTGACATAGTAGAGTGAGAGAGGGTTGGGCAGGAGTAATATAAGAGACAAAAGTTTCCAAGGGTGAGTCAAATCATGCAGTTCTACTCACACAATCCAAATTAGGTAAGCGGCTTTGAGTTCATTCCTCTTTTCCCTTCATTTTACTCTTAACTAATTCCCTACCAGGGCTTAAAAACAAATTATTACCAGGGCTGACACCTGAGCAAAGAAATCTTAATCAGCTAATTCTATGAGTTTTAATTGATTAAATCTGCATAAGCATTTGCAAACTTTGTTTCTAGAAAATGTACGCATGTACTGTGCAAGTGGCATCAGAATAAGCATCTCTCCTGTTGCCCTGTCCTGCCTATTTGAAGCCCAGGGGTGAAAGTCAGCTGGGGAGCTGCATAAAAAGTAAGAGGGCAGAGGAAATCAGCAGCTGGACACCTGTAGGGGAACCACTGATGGACAGCTGGAGACAGCAGGCATCAGAAAGCACACATGTGTCAGCAGAAGGATTATTAAGATAGCTCTGTAGAACTACCAGAGCTAAATTGAGTTTGTACAGGCCTTGGTGTCCTTATCCTTCCTTAGTAAAGTTACTTCTTAAACACTTAGAACCTTGTTATGTCCTGTGACATTTCAGACAAAGGGGCCATGATGAATGATCCTGGTAGGATGGGGGTGGGGGTGGGTGTGGGTGTCCAGCAGCCTGCTGATCTGGGCTACTGGTCTGTGGGCCTTTGCCCAATAGCACCACTTCTTCTGTGGTCTACTCCTTTTCAGACTGGACTGAGAGTCTTTAGGGCTATGTGGGACCTCTAATACAGCATTTCTCAGATCAATATCTGGATCTGTGTCAGGGATCCATGCATGTATTGCTCAGTGAATATCTGAAGAAGAAATGGACCCAGGCTGTTTTCCTGCCCTGTGTTATCATACCAATGTCTGCGTTGCCATATTTGGGGTGGCATTCTCAAAGCCTCTGATAATTCACTGTCTTGGATCTGTTCTTTCCTATTTCACAGGAGAAAAAAGGCCTCCTCTTTTATTCTTTTTTAACACCATTCTTTAGGAAAAGAAAGTTGGACTGTACAAGTTGAACTGTACAAAAGGTTGTTTTGTGGGAGGCTCCCTTTTAGAAAGAGAAATGGCACAGAATCAAGGCAGTCAAGAAGCAGAACTCTTGTTTCATAGGCTTGGCCCTTGTTCAAAACCCTGCCCCCTCTCCTGATGACAAAAAGGGACCTCCTGATTTTGGATTCCATGACAGAATGTTCCCTTTTGTGAAGTCTTGAATTGGGAAATGAGTGTGGGAGCTGTATCAGCCTCCCACATTTTGTAGTTTTTAAAAACAATGAATGTACTTTGTTATTAAAAAAGCCAAACACTTAAGCATTCAAAGCAGTTCTCATATCATAGCCCTTGAATTCTCCCTTGGAAGGACAAGGAGACCCGAATGAATGGGGAACTCCTTTCCCTCCACCTTTGAGGGCAGGAAGTCCAGGTTTCTTGTTCGGAAGGGGAGGAACTCCCCCATCTTCCCATCAGTCTTCTCTTCCTGCCAGTGGAAGAGCTCTGAGTGCTTTCGGTTTCAGAGCTCCCTTTTGAAGTCCAGTGCCTTGATTTACAGCACGTCTTACCCTATCTCGCAAAGCCATTAAGGCAATGCGCTTGGCTCAGCAGAGCCCAGGGGAGTTGCGGCACTGCTTAGAAGCGCTAGGTGAGCTGGACAACGGGGCCATTGGCGGGACATTCTGACACTGAGCTGCAGGAGGTACTTTGTGCCCGGCCAAGCTCTGAGGGCCTTAGATTGGGACATCGAGCCCTCCCCAGATTGGTCTCCTCTTACCCCCTCTCCTCAGCAAGTGAGTTGGGTAAGGGCAAGGTGGCAAACATTCGCTGGATTATGGAGAGAGCAAGAGAGTATCAGAAAACTTCTGCTTCATTAACTATGCTAAAGCCTTTGATTGTGTGGATCACAACAAACTATGGCAAGTCCTTAAAGAGATGGGGGTACCAGACCACCTCACATGTCTCTTGAGAAACCTGTATAAGGGTCAAGAAGCAACAGTTAAAACCAGATATGGAACAACTTATTGGTTTAGCATAGGAAAAGGAGTATGAAAAGGATGTATGTTGTCACCCTGCTTATTTAATTTATATGCAGAGTACATCATGCAAAATGAAGAAGAAGAAGAAGAGAAGAGATTGGATTTATACCCTGCCCTTCACTTACTTGGAGTCTCAGAGCGGTTTACAAACTCCTTTCCCTTCCCCTCCCCACAACAGACACCCTGTGAGGTAGGTGGGGCTGAGAGAGCTCTTTCCCAAGCTGTCCTTGAGAGAACAGCTGGTACAGAGCTATGGCTTGCCCAAGGTCATCCAGCCAGGTGCAAGTGGAGGAGTGGGGAATCAAACCCGGTTCTCCCAGATTAGAGTCCGCGCACTTAACCACTACACCAAACTGGATGAATCACTAGCCAGAATTAAGATTGCCTGGAAAACATCAACAACCTCAGATATGCAGATGATACCACTCTAATGGCAGAAAGTAAAGAGGACCTCAATAGTCTCTTGCTAAGGATGAAAGAGGAGAGCGCAAAAGTTGACTTGAAACTCAACATCAAAAAAACTAAGATCATGGCATCCGGCCCTATCACTCCTTGGCAAACAGAAGGGGAAGCAGTGATAGACTTCATGTTCCTGGGATCCAAGATCACTGCAGGTGGTGACTGCAGCCATGAAATTAAAAGACACCTGCTCCTTGGGAGGAAAGAAATGGCAAACCTAGACAGCGTAATAAAAAGTAGAGACATCACCCTGCCAACAAAGTCCATATGGTCAAAGCAGTGGTATTCCCAGTAGTAATGTATGGCTGCTAGAGTTGGACTATAAGGAAGGCTGAGCGCCGGAGAATAGATGCTTTTGAATTATGGTGCTGGAGAAGACTCCTGAGAGTCGCTTGGACTGCAAGGAGATCAAATCAGTCAATCCTAAAAGAAATCAACCCTGACTGTTCATTGGAAGGCCAGATACTGAAGCTGAACAAGGTGGCAATGAGTGCCACAGTAGTGGCTTGCATTCTTTCTGCCAAAATGTGACCACTCCTTTCTCTCCTGCAGTAGGGTTGAGTAAGGGTGCAATGAAGCTGGAGAAGTAGAGCCCTGACCCCCCCCCCCCAACCTCCAGGATCCCAGAGGGCTTCCACCAGTGGTTGGAATCCTTTATAGAAGGGGCTATGGACAGAAAAGATTGCAGCTGCTGCAAGCACCAGTGCTCTCCCCCTTTTGCCCACCCCCCACTGAAGCAATCCAGTAGAACTAAGCAGCACAAGGAGCTGCCCCATAGAGCCAGAGGGGGACAGGATCTGTCCAAGGTCCTCACCAAGACTGCAACAAAGCTAGTGTCGATTTAGGGCCTGTCCAACAGGGAAGCAGATTGGCTTTCCAGTCTGACCCTGGACCCAAACAAATGGTCTCTGAAAACATCAGTCTTGAACCAGTTGGTAGACAGATTTGGCATGCTTGTTCTGGACCTGTTTGCCTCCAAGAGCAATGCAAAGGTTCTGACTATTCCCCCCAGGTACTTCTGTCCCCAGGCAGAAAAGATGGATGCCTTCCAGCAAACCTAGCTGGGGGACTTGTTCTATGTGTTTCCTCCAATACCAGTTCTGCCTCATTTCCTTTGTAAAGTGAAGGAGCTGGGAGCACAAGGCCATGGTTCCTGGATCTGGTGAGCCTGGTCTAAGGGACTCTTGGACTCTTCCAATTGCAGTGGACCCCCTGCAGCATGGGCTAATTGTTCACTAGGGCTTTGGGAGTCTCAAGTTAATTGCCTGGTTCTTGAACACAGGTCACCAGATATACAACTCTTGGACAAGGTGATTCAGACTGTTTTAGCTGCCAGATTTGTGTCTACTACTAGAATCTATGATGTTACATGGAAGGCCTTCCAGCGCTAGTGCGCTGAAAGTCAAGCGGAGAGTTTGAACCCAGCTGTAAAGGACACAATACTTTTCTCACAGAACAGTCTGGACAAGAGCCTACACCCCAATACATTCAAGAGGCAATTGGCAGCTCTGGCTACCGTCCTACCAGAGCCTGTGGTTCACCCAGTTTCTTCACATCCGCTGATTAAGAGATTTTTGAAGGAAGCATCTCTCTCCCATCCTCCTGCTGTACAGAGATTTCTGACTTGGAGGCTTATCTTAGTCTTTAAGGCCCTGACTTGATCCATTTGAACCGTTTCATGAGGTTTCTTTGAAAGCAATGATGTTAGACTCTTTTCCTGGTCTTGGTGACTTCAGCCCATAGGATCTCAGAAATACGAGCCCTCTCCATCAGGAAGGACCTGTGCATGTTCCATCATGACAAGGTGGTTTTATGATTAGATCTGACTGTCCTGAGTCAGCCAGGGCTTAACGTTAGCGAAGACTCCTCAAGAGAAGAGGATCCCCATGTAGCCAGCCTTGAGTTAACAGAAGCTGACTGGCAGGAAAATGAGCTGCAGGTTCCATGGAACCTATGGAAGTTTCCGGACTGAAGGGAAGATGGGGGAACTCCTCCCCTCTGTAACAAAAAGGCTGGACTTCCTGCCACCAAAAGTGGAGAGGAGGGAGTTCCCCACTCATCCGGGTCTCCTACTCAGTTCCAAGGAAGACAGACTTTCACGGTAAGTGCTGATGTGCCATTCTGAAAATAATTGATTCTGTCTCTGAGCCAGGATACGATGACCGTAGATAAGCACTCATACAATCCACTGTTGTTTTAACTCTGTCAGTGACAGTTAATGGCGTACTTTACTTTCAGAAACAGAACAATTAGTTTATGTGGGTGACTAGATTCCTGGGTGAATATGTGTCTGACTAAGCAAATGGATTTAAAACACCTATCTGTCTATCTAAGCCCTTAAATATGCCTGCTTTAAAACTCAGCTGAAGCTATTTACTCAGAAGTAAGGTCTGCTACATTTACTGATGTTTACTGCTTATTAAGTGTTTAGGATCACGTCCTTAATTTCTGTTTTCGTTTTCTAATAGTTTCAGACACTCTTAAGATGCTTCCTGTTGCTCTCTGCCTGCGATTCTTGTTTGGCATTTGAGACGATTTTGGATGCATTTGGAGTGGTTTCTGTATTTCTGTGAAGTAACAAATAATGGATGTCACAAACTGAATCCAGTTACTTGGGAGAGTGTGCTGTATGATGATTCCAGTAAAGCTAAGCTAATTGGTTGCTTCCCTCCGATGATGCATGCAAGATCAGATCTTGGCCTAAATAAACTTTGCTTTTTCAGTTTTGTGACATTCAGCCTGATGAGGAGTGCTGGTGAATTCTAAAGAGTGTGCAATGTTTTGTGTCAATTTGGTTGCTCTTAATTAAAGATATTGCAGGATTTCATTCTTGTTTATGAAGATAGTAAGCATGGTAGGTCTCTGGTTCCATCTGCTGGGGAGAAGAACTGCTGACAGTCGTGATAGGATATCATTAGTTTGGTATAGAAATCTCTTGTCCAAATGGCCTGCAGGGAGGGACAACTGCTTTACAGACAACTGTTTCCAGCACAACAAAATTTGAGTCAAGTGGCACCTTTGAGACCAACAAAGTTTTATTCAAAGTGTAAGCTTTTATGTGTAAAACACACTTTTGTCTGAAGAAGTCTGTTTTGCACACAAAAGCTTATACTTTGAATAAAACTTCATTGGTCTCAAAGGTGCCACTTAACCCAAACTTTGTTCTGCTGCTTCTGACCAACACAGCTACCCACCTGAATCTATTTCCAACACAGGAAGGAGTTCTGTGGAAGTAAGCCAGATCTACACATCTCTTGTACTTTTTCTTATGTATGAGAGTTACATCTCTTTTGCTGTTTGGCCATTTGTTGGCCTCCAGTGTGTGCACTGAATGTTCTCTCATCCCATTTAGCAGCCTACACATGGTTAACATAAGAACATAAGAGAACATAATGTTGGATCAGGCCAGTGGCCCATCCAGTCCAACACTCTTGTCACACAGTGGCCAAAAATACTAGGTACCATTAGGAGGTTCACTAGTGGGGCCAGGACACTAGAAGCCCTCCCACTGTTGTACCCCCCAGTACCAAGAATACAGTGTATCACTTGCCCCAGACTGAGAGTGCCTATCTACACCTTATTTATTTATTTATTTGATTGATTGGTTGGTTGGTTTCTACCCCACCCATTCTGTCCGAGGCTTGCTCAGGGTGGCTCACAAAAAGTTAAAACTTTCATAATACATAAAACTTCCATCATGTTCAATAAATAATACAGTAGTATAAAACAACATTAAAATTGGCAATATTAAGGTGCTAGTAATTCTAATTGTGGCTAAAGCCACTGATGGACCTCTGCTCCATATGTTTATCCAATTTCCTCTTGAATCCGTCCATGCTTGTAGTGCAAACAGTCCCTATATATAGTGGAAACAATCCCAGTAAAATGTAACAATTTCTGAATGTCCTGATAACACATAAATTGCAAACAATCACAGTAAAAAATAGCAATTTCTGAATGAGTGAAGTGTGACAATTTCTGAAATTTCTTTCAAAAGGCTAACTAGTGTAGAGAGAACTGGAACAGAGAAAGGGTTTCCTAACCTTCATTAGCCCCACAGCTGGTTGTAAAAGGAAGTTATGATTTGCCAACCTTCCAACTTTTTAAAGACATACTAAGTTTTTCGGAGTTGCCATTCTTCAGGTTGCAGCCCCTCCTTGGTAATTTAGAAGTGAAATCTGAGTGGGAAATGGATGAATGCATCTTAACTCTGTTGTAAATCTAAAACTGTGTGTGTAAATGATGTGTACACAAAACTGATGCACCACTGGTCACCCCGTAACCACTTATTTGAATACTAAATGTTGATAAAGGTATTTGCATTGCTACTTTTGTTTACAAAGTACAGCTAGATCCCTGTGCTCCACCTCACCCCACCCACCCACGTAGTTCAAATATGTTCAGTACTTATCGAAAGAAAAGCACCATTAAGAACCTTGAGACCGGCACCTACCATTCGGAGCCTGGGCGTAATCCTGGATGCCTCTCTGATAATGGAAGCCCAGGTCACAAATGTTGCCAGACTGGCGTTTCTTCAGCTGCGCCAGATCAGGCAACTAGCCCCGTATCTGTCTCGTCCCAACCTAGCCACTGTAATCCATGCAACAGTCGCCTCCGGGCTGGATCACTGCAACTTGCTCTACATGGGCCTCCCCTTGAGGCTGACCCAGAAACTCCAACAGGTACAGAACACAGTGGCATGGGTGCTCACAGGGACACCACGCACAGCACATATCCATCCTGTGCTGCATGAGCTGTATTGGCTTTTGGTGGAGTACTGGATCAGATTCAAGGTTTTGGTATTGATCTTCAAGGCCCTTAATGGGCAGAGACCTACGTACCTTCAGGACCACCTCTCTTGGTATACCCCCAGAAGAGCACTGCGCTCTGCTGATCAAAATGTATTGGTGATCCCCAGCCCAAAAGATATTCTGCTGTCCTTGACCAGAGCCAGGGCCTTCTCTGCCCTGGCTGCAATCTGGTGGAACTCTCTGCCAAACAACATCTGTGCCCTGTGGGACTTGTTACAGTTCCTCAGGGCCTGCAAGACAGAGATGTTCCACCAGGCATTTGGTTGAGGACAGTGATGGTTCCATTCTGGCGCTCCCACCCCCCTCCCCTCCTGTGAGATAGCGGCATTATTGGTTCTTTGCGCCATCTCCAGCTGTATGTCTGTTTGCTATTGGGTTTAACCTGATTTTAATTGGTGATTTATGACTGTGTTGTGTACCACTCTGAGTCCGGTTTACTGGGGGAGAGCAGTTGAAAGGAAGGTAGGTAGGTAGGTACATAGATAGTGGAGAGACTGGGGAGTTTTGAACATCCTCTTCCTGTTTCTCTGTTTCAAATATCTCCAAAGCTGCTTTTCAAACATTTTTTCTTCTTCTATCAGAACTTAAAACAGGCACATATATGTACTGAGTCCCTTTGCATAAGGTTTCTGGCTGGAGGAACTGCAAAAAAATTGCTGACTCTCTCCTAGCCAGGACTGCTTTGGCCACTGCATCTGGGAGGCCAGCAAAGCAGCATTTCTACAAATATGGCCTTTGCACAATATGTTCATTGCAAAGAGTGTTATGAGGCAGAGTTGAGGCATCTGGACTTTGCATTATATAACAAGTCAAAATGTTTGCCCTTTCCCGGATAATTCTGTAGAACAGGTCTCGGGAACTCGAGTGTGTTATTTTCTATCTGTGCTGTAATCCTTGAACTTCTTACTCATAAATAATTCCAGTGACTTCAAAAACAATTACTCTGAAGTGAATGGTATGAAGACTGCAGTCTGGTACTGTGCAGAGCTTGTTTCAGACAGGGTGGGTTTTCAAAGGTTTTATTTGTCTCATTATGTACAATTTATCTCCCATTTTCCTTGAAGCCACAGTATGTTTTAATGTCATCATGAATCATCACTGTCTTTCCTGTCTGCTTCTGTGGAAGACAGTAGAATGGGGGCAGGTTTATGACATTTTGACACGTTTCACAATCTAAAGGAGCATGCCTCTTACAACTCTCTTATAATTCTGTTTAGGATTACACTGTTAATCAACAGCATGATTGTAGAATTAAAAATTACAGGCATGAGCCCTTTTAGGTCCCACGGATTTCAGTGAGATCTTCAGTGCAAATCCTAAGAACACTTTTCTGTGAGTAAGCCCCACAATAAACATTTGTAAGAGTAGATCTACTTCCAGTTTCTCTCTGAAGCTTATGCTTTTGATTTTTCTCATTGAAAAGGACAGAACTTGATTGTCCCCTTCCATTTTAAAAGTAATACCTGAGTATTTTTTTTTAAATGTCTGTCTTTCCTTACCCTTTCACAAAAACCCCTCAAAAACTGAAGAGGTATACTAGCTTGGGTTTTGAGACTTTATTTAATTTCATTTATATTGCTGAACTCAAGTTATACAGCGACCAAATAAACAAATACAACATAGAAAGCAAGCATTTTATAGAAAAATCAATTGATTCCTGTACTCTACCCTGTCCTGAAAAGTTATGCATTAAAAGAATAAAAAGGAATTCCTTATTTGATGTGGGGAAATGAGGCAGGTGCAAAATCTGTGCAGAACCTCAAAGAGGAACTTGGCATCTCATTCATGGTGTTTTGTACGGTGTGCTCTGTAGGCACGAATAAGGGAGCACATTTGCTTTAAATTATATTTTTTGTTGCCATGTGCACCTGAGAGGAACTTGAGTTACCCCATGAGTTAGCAAATGAGTGAACGTTCAGAGGCTGTCATCCACAGAAAAATATGCAGGCAGTAAGTGTAGTGCAGCACCATGATGAGGATCAGCTGAGAGTATCAAAATAGTGAGCTAGCTTTCTAGTTTCGCAGAACTCTTCTTCAGGCTAGATGTCAAATCAAAAAATAAAAAGAGAAGAGAAAAAATAAAACAAGGCACTGTGCCCATTCTTCTGCAGTATGTAACAGTCTTAAGACGGTGACTCAGGAAGCTCTTTGCTGATTAACTGCGTTAGTTTATGCACGGTTCATTGGAACAAAGAATGAATAGCTGCTCTCCCTTTGAAAGTGTAAAACACAGCAGTTATTCAGATCTGTCTTTAGAGTTGTTTGGAACACATGTCTTTGTATTAGGAGGTCTCTGTATCTGATATATCTGATATATTATTTAAAATTAATCTCCAGGTCTGCTAATATAAAGACTACCCTGTAGTCTGCTCTTCTGTCAATGCTAGAGATAGATCCAAAAAATAGCTGGGTTTTTACACTTGAAATGTGAGGATAACTATTACTACTTAATCCCACATGCAGTCCGAGATGTTTTTTTTTTCTTTTGTGTTATCTAACAACCTTCAACTGCTGTCAGGAATGCTGTGTAAATTTCACATATTGTAACACATTTTTTCTACAGTGAAGTCATACTCTTGGGGGGGGGGGGAAGGAATTCTCTGTGTGAAGCAGCTCCAAAACAGACTGAAAAATGCCTGGAATGTTTTTTGGGTACTAATTGTCCATATGCCTCTCACAGGTTTTAAAGATTACTACCAGAAAATGCCAAAGAGCTTTATCCTCCTATTGGGTACAACTTTTTGAATCAGCCATGTCTCCCAAGTGTTTAAACCCCAGAATCCTCTGAGACCTTTTGCTGGGGCAGCTTGGTCACACTGGTTTATTGGTGTCCGTAAAAACATTGACACCTCCTCCCTCCACAGTCCTATTGCAGCCAGACTCTCTTAGATGCTTTGGATACATCCATGAAGATGGGGGAGGCGGGAGAACAAATGGAAAGATTACTGGTGCAGGAAGTCCTGAGTTCAATCAAGTGTTAAGAAGATAAAGGTGAGAGTACTGTGAAATGTACAGGAAATGGCAATCCACCACTTAATGTCTCTTGCCTTGAAAATCCTGAGGAGTCGCCATAAGCTGGATGTCACTTTCCATCACATTGTGACTTTCGGTCATCCTGAGGTATTCTTACCTGGTTGGTCTCTAGCTTGCTTTCTATAGAAGGTCTCTTTTATGTTTAAGACTTCTGTAGTACTAGTATTTGGTAATTCACAGCCTGCTGTCCCTTCAAAAAGCTCAGGCTGGTTGGCATAAGTGAGACTGAGGTTGCGTTTGAATTATATTTGGGGAGGACAGCTGAGGTGTTAGGCAAGAAAGGCCCTTTACAAAGAAAATAACAGGCTGTTCTGGCAGTAGGGTTTGAAATATCAGCCTGATGTGATGCGGGGATACTTATACACTTTTCTGTATCCGTTTTGTGTTTTTGTTTTAATTTTACTAAGCAGATTGGTGAACAATAATGGGAAGTGGTTTGCAAAGTCATTCTGGCCTTTATCATTGCTGTCAGTCATGACCAAAGGGGAAGTCGTGTAGATAGGGATTGTCCAACATTAAGCTATATTTGGCTGGTTTGTTCATAAGGTCTTCTGCTGGCAGATCTACAGGCATACTGTGAGTATTACCCCTTTCAGATTTTGTTCTTTCAGGGATGCTCTAGGTTTCTGTATTTGTCAGGGCTAAATTCTCTTTCTGTCTCCCTAGGTTGTGTACTGTTCAATGTATACTCTTATTTATTTCCAAAGAGTATCTAATAAACAACCTTTTATGGAAGTTCAGGCACACTCTCCTAGAAAGAGAAGTGAGACTAGCTGAATAATGTCAGTTGGCCTGGTTTGTTGCAGATAAAACCTTTTGAACCGACAGTGTCACATCGTAATAGTTCTGTAGTTCTTGTATAATACTTTGTGCCTCAGAATCCTTGTAGAAGTTTCAACATAGAAAAAGGACATCAGGACAATGTATAGATCATGCTTGCTGAAGAGCATTGGGAATATTTTTTCCCCTTTAGCTCTGCAGTGGCAGAAGCCTCAGTCCAGCTATTGGTAATTGTCAAGAGTAGAAAGGCCATTAAATCCTATTTCAATTGGAGCCATTTTGCCATGTCTTACCTGTACAATTAAGCTGACTAAAGATTTTTGAAACAACTGCTGCCCAGGACAACATCACTGCTAAGGGAAACTTGCAGTGTAGTCCTAAGCATATCCAGAAACCCAGACCATGCCTCTGCTCATTGTCTTTCCTGCTGGGTGGTTTAGAAATATTCCATAAACCATGCTTATTCTCCAGACAAGAAGGTATGTCAGTGCTACATGTTTGCACTAATTTTCCTACAGTGGTTGTTGCTCTTTTTCTCCAAGGGTTCTTATGTCATGAACAGCAGAGTTACAGGTAGATATGAAAGAAGTTCCGGCTTTTAAGCTGTGTGCTTAGTGTAGGGAAGTGGCAAACCTGGGGCCTCCCTTATTCCCTGAAATAATATACTGCGTTAATCTGTATTTTTTTCCTCAGCTTGTTGAGAGTAAAAATCAAGTTTTTGAAATAATGTTTGTGAGTGGAAGATTTTTAATGGACATTAGAAGTAAGAAAAGCTTAGGGGTGGGCAATTCCAGTTTGGGAAATGCCTGCAGATTTAATGGAGTTGCCATTAAGCTTGACCTCCAAAGCTACAATTTTTTCCAGGGGAACTGAACTCTGCAGATGGGAGATCAATTCCGGGAGATCTCTAAGCCCTACCTGGAGGTTGGTAGCCTTACTTGTGCTACCCAGTTCTTTAAAATATTAAATAATAATTAATGTGAAGCACTTATGTAATGATTTATACAGATGAATGAGAATGAAGAGAGAAGTAAATGCATCCGTATGCTGCATAGAGATGTGAAGCCCAGGGAAAGCTGGAAAATAAGTTTTGGGGGGGAAATACCCTGGGTTGTTCTAGGGCTCCCCGCCCCCACAGTTTTTCCAATTAGAAAATGGAAATTTTTGGGAGCATGGGGGAAAAAACTTATGAAATATTTCCTCAAAATGTTTTTTAAGACAATATTTTGCACATATTGTCATAAAAAGGTATATATGTAAGACAATCCACAACAACAGAGAATATTAATTTCTGGGATTGCCAATTCTGGCCTGGGAAATTTTTGGAGATTTGGGGGTAATGCTTATAGAGGAAGGAATGTTGGGGAAAAATTTCACCTAAAATATATGGGATATGAAGAGTTTGCCCTTTGAAACTGCCATTTTCTCCAGGAGAATTGATCTATGGAGTTTGGAGATCACTTATCATTCTGGGACAACTCAAGGCTCCACCTGGAGGTCGGCAAGTATAAAACACAAATTCCACAAAAATGTTTATACCTAGGGAGGAGTGTTCCTTCTAAGCTGAGTTACTGTGAGCTAGCTCACAGTTTTTTAGCCTCCGGCTCACACATTTTCCTCTTAGTTCAGGAAGGATGGCTCCAGAGCAAACTGATTTATGCAGTAGCCAAATCACTCGCTCACAACTTTAATGCCAGTAGCTCACAAAGTAGAATTTTTGCTCACAAGACTCCATAGCTTAGAGGGAGCATTGTGAGGGAGTGCTGCCTCTTTGTGAGAAGATGATACTGTCCCCCTTTTTTTCTTTTGTATTGGCTCTTGCCTTCCTCTGTGGACATTTAACATTCAAATATGTGTGCTAAAGTAGGCTAGGATGCAGCTGTTTACAACTCTCTCTTTTTAGTATTTAAGTATTTTAATGTTGTTTTAACTCAGTTCTATTGTATTTATTTCTGTTGTAAGCCATCCTGAGTCCTGCTCAGAGGGAAAAGTCTCCAATAAATCAAATAAATAAATAAATAGTATTCGGTGGGTTAGACATTTCACTTGTAAAAAACTACGGTGTTCATAATTTCAAATTTTGTAATTATGTGCTAACAGAGTTATAAATGCCCTCAGCCCAATCTCATCAGATCTTGGAAGCTAAGCAGAGTCCACCCTGGTTCATACTTGGATGGGAGCAATGCTTCCTCTAAGTTGTGGAGTCTTGTGAGCAAAAATTCTGCTTTGTGAGCTACTGTCATTAAAGTTGTGAGCGAGCGATTTGGCTACTGCATAAATTAGTTTGCTCTGGAGCCTTCCTTCGTGAGCTAAGATGCAAATGTGTGAGCCAGGGGCTAAAAAACTGTGAGCTAATTTACACTAATTCAACTTAGAGGGAACATTGGATGGGAGTAAGTCCAGGCTTTCCATGCTGAGGCAGGCAATGGCAAACCACCTGTTTGTCACTTTCCATGAAAATCCGACAGGATTGTCATAAGTCAGCTGTGACTTGAGAGTCCTTTCTGCCACACCACCAAAATGATAAAAAGATGCAATTTATGTTGTTAAAGATTCAAATAAGTTTAACATAGATTTTAATGTTTTCTTCAGCGTATCTTGGTTTTTCCTCCTTGGGAGGAGACAGGAGTCCCCTGCCCCCATCACTTCCAATTTTCTGAAAAATTCTCTTTTCTGTTATTGTATCATTAAAGTATATAGTGTGCCCAGTTAAATCTGATTAAACTTTGATATGCCGAATTAGTATATGAGGCATTCTGTCAGCAGAGGGAGATGTTGCAAAGCTGATACCTTGCATGCAACGTTACAAACCTTTATCAGACAAGACAAAATATATCTGTCCATTCATCTGTATTGCCTTTAGGCAATTGTGCAGTCTTATTTTATTCAATTTCAAGTCAAATCAGTTTGTATGTACGAAGTCACTGGAAAGAAATCCTGTTCATTTCTACTAGGGAAAGTAGTCTTTAAGTATTATTTTTATTAATGTTTGTGAACACACATTTTGAACCTTTGGGAGGGAGAGGGAGGGAGATCCACACTGGGAAGGACAGATCGGAATAGGAAAAGAGGTCCATGCTCCCTTGCCCTAGCCTCCATGATTTAAATTTCCTCCCTAAAGATATTTCACTCTTTAACAAAGACACAAGGGCGCAGTTGTAAATATTGAGTAATGGGTCGTTAACAACTGAAATAGTGGTTATGCTCACAGAGATCAAGAGAAGTCCCGGCCACTTCCATTCTTGAGCCCCCCCCCCCCCCAGTAAATTAAAAAATGAAGACGAAAACAATGATAAAAATTAGTAGTATTATATTTTAAATGTTTACATTTAATACAGTAAGAAAAAGAATATTGTAAGACTTTGTAATAAATGTTTCCATTTTTACTTAACATGCAATTTAATATCAAAAGTGTAAATTCGATGATCCCTGAGAATGTGAGGCCTGGGCCAAATTGTCTTGCTGCTCCCCCCCCACCCCACCCCGAGGCCCTGCTGGTTATATAGTTTAAAGTGCATTCAAAGGTTTTTGCAGAATCACTGAAGAACAAGTGCAGCTCTTTATTTTCAGAAGTTGGAATAATAAAAACTTAGCCTCTGGACACCCCCCCCCTTCCTTCTCACTGAGGATGCAAACCTGCGTTCGTGAGTATGATAGTCCCACCATGCACTTTTCAGAGAAGAGGAGAGGGATGCGTGATGCGTAGCCACTAGTACATATTTGACCAGTTCAAATGAAAAGTGGCTAGTACAGAACAACTGTACATTTTATCAATTCTAGAGAACAAGAAAAAATACCAAGTGCTGAGGATCTTGAATCCGAAAACCTGAAATTTGAATGGTTTTTAGCTGTATGTAGAGTTGCACATTATGTGCAAAGTGCAGTCGTAAAGGCAGTCCGTAAGCGGCTTGGCATGGCAATTAATCCCCACACTTTGGTAAAAGTAGTGTAATTCAGAACATTTCTAAGCACTCAACCAAAACCAAGTATTTTCTGTCTGAGCATTCATGGGTGCTGCTTGAAATCAAATGGGGGTTTGAGCACTGGAAGGTTCTCAGGTCACTGAAAACAAAGCTGCTCTAAAAATAATAGAGACTGGTAATAGTTTAAAAACTCACAGATTTCTTAGGGCCAAAATAATAGCCACATTGGAAAAATAAAAAAGACAGCCCCAGTATTCAGTATCATACCTTTGTAACACCACAAAATAGCAAACATGTTTTTAAGTTCACTAACTCACTTATTTGAACGGGATCTTAGATTTTTCTTGGGCCTCATGAGAAAGCCCCAGTTAATTTGAGCATCTGTACCAAGTGGAGCAGTACTGCCATGTGAGCCATAGAGGTGTCTGGACAACGTGGTTGTGCCTCCCTCCTGATGTGTTTGCCTTTCAGGAGGGTATGTGTTCTAAGGAAGGGATTGGCCCCCTCCCCTGCAGCATTCCCAGGAGCATAGTAATTACATGCTTCTGCTGCCCACATCTTCCACGTAGCAAAGGATGCTGTGTTTCCTTTGTTCCTTCTGTCATCGAGTTTGAAGGGGGGAGGCATGATAATGTCAGGAAGGTGTACCAGCATCGCCATGCCTTGGCTGGTTGCTTCCATATTGGACTCAGCCAGGTTATTCGTCAGCAAGTTTGTTGGGTATTATGGATTCCAGTACAGTTACTGTGTTCATAGTTCCTTGGAGCTGGATATCTTTTGCATTTCTTTTCTACGCTGAAGGAGCATAGGAGACCCACTGTCTACTCCAGTGACAAGCTGGCATCTGAGTCGTTAGGACTGAGTTGCTTGTTTGCCTTCTCTATACATTTTGGGACAGTCCTAAATGATGGGGTTGAGTCATCCTTGCAGCCAGACTACCAAGTCTCTAATTAATCAGTTGGTCTGAGAATAAAGTCCAGGAGGCAAAACCTTATCATGAAAAGCTCAAGCGGAAGCCAAGATATATTTGGGAAGACAACCAGGACAGGATCCTGGCTATAGGGAAGTATGCCTATATTCTGCAACTATCTTGAGTATGAAAACCTGATAACTAGCCTAGTTATCAGTTTAGAATGGCTAGTTTAGAATGTATTTTGAAAACCATGATCAACTATTCTATAGTTTCCCTTTGACCATGCAGGAGCTCTGGCTCAGTGGTAGAGTGTCTGCTTGGCATGTAAAAGGTCCCAGGTTCAATCCCTGGTATTTCCAGTCGACAGGACCAGGTAGCAGGTGATGTGAAAGACCTCAGCCTGAGATCCTGAGCTGCTGCCAGTCTGAGTAGACAATGCTGGAGTTGATGGACCGATGGTCTGATTCAGTATAAGGCAGCTTCATGAGTTCATGCCTTTGCTGTTTTTCCAGAAATGTGTTGGCATCATTGGAAACTGAGCTAATTTTGATTTCAGCGAGGCACATAGTTTTATCCCTACTCCCACTGCCATATCCTACCACCAGATCACATGTTTGGGAACATGTTGAATAAGTACTGGTGAATTTGTGTTGTCCTTGTTAGGTACCCGCCATTGCACTATATTACTTTAAGCAGTTATAGGGCCAAATTTTGCTTCTGTATCTCCAAACCAAATGTTAAAAGAGTAGTGTGGAGGGACTAGGTCAGTAAGTCTTACAGGTAAAACCATTTTGGAAGCTGATCTTTACCCTGCCAACCCTTCCCCCTTCTCAAAGTAGACCTTTGACAACATTATTTGCTGACCTGGGCACTATATCAAACAATACCTGTTTCAAACAGGAAAGTAGACAAGGTGTGTTCATTTAATCTGTTTGCTGAATCACTGTTTCCATGGCAATAGGTTGAATGTGACTCTGCCTGGCAGAGCGAGGATAGTAACTTTACTTTCTAACATGGGCAAAGTAACATCTGTTAGTTTTTGCCACTCTTACAGTGCAATCCTAAACAAGAGGCACATCCTTCTAAGCCCACTGAAGGGTGTAACTCTGTTGAGCATTGCACAGTTAAGGTGCTAAACCCTACTTTATGGCATTTACTATCGTAAGGTGGAAGAAAATGCTGTTTTGCTGTTTCTTTTCATATACTTGAATTCAGGTTTGGTTTTTTCCTCCTCCCAAGTGAATCTTTGTTGTTGTTGAATTGTTCTCTTGTTTTCTGTCTCTCTCATATATGAAAGGTAAGTGGTTTGAAAAGCCACCCAAGTTAAATATCCACATCATTATGTCTACTCCTGAGGAACTTTTTACTCCTTTGGTGTAAAGAAAGTGGTTAGGTTTGGTAGCTACCCCAAGATGGTGCCAGTACAACATATATTTAGCTTGTATCCATGAGCCATTCCAGTGATGCATCCTGTGAGAAGCAGATACAGGTATTCTCTGGGGCTTCATTGCAGTTTGGGACTTCCTTAGGCGCGTATCTTTGCTTGCTTTCATACACTAGAAGACCGTACGCTGAAGGTGGAATAGGAAAAGGTTAAATATTACTGGTATATCGCAATAGGTGTTGGCTGATTCTGATCATTTTTCACAGATTGAGCAAGCTTTGAAGTTTTCCATCCAACTACAGAAAGAATGTAACCTATTTATAATGTTTATTTAGGAAATGCTTGAGCAAGATAGCTAGACCACGACCAGTCAGTTGAAGAGGGAACATAGATGTTAAGTACCTGACCTGGATGGCCCAGGTTAGCCCGATCTCGTCAGATCTCAGAAGCCAAGCAGGGTTAGCTCTGGTTAGTACTTGGATGGGATGGGGGCGGGTCCACCAAGGAAGTCCAGGGTCACTACACACAGAGGCAGGCTGTGGCAAACCACCTCTGGACACCTGTTGCCTTCAAAACCCCAAGGGGTTGCCCTTAGTCAGCTGAAACTTGAAAGCACTTTCCACCAGGTACCAAGTGTTAGTTTGCACGATAGATACCTATCAACAAAAAAAAAATAGTCACTTCAGTTAGTGATGTGTTTCCACACCTGAGAGGTTAATCTTGAAATGAACTGAAAGGCCGCAAATCTTCCTCTATGTAATTAAAGATTATGGGTTATCTTAATGTCTCTTCAGGTTAAACAGCCATTGGAACAATAACATGGCTGTCAACTGAGAGAATGAAGGGGGTGGTAGATGCAAGGAAAGAGCTGATCCAGAAAAATGGGTATGAGGTGCATATTGCCAGGAAATGAGGAAAGCGAAGGTCACGGATTGATTTGTAATAACTAGCTCCCCTCTATTTCAGAAGTAATACTCCTAAGGCAGTTGGCATAGATGTTGTATGGATATTTGGATCGAAAAGCATCTGGCTATTTCATTACTTCTCATTAAGCACTGCAAATCCTTTTCCCCAAATTCAGTTGCTAAACAAAGCTAAACAAGAACAGACGAGTAGCATGGTGACTTTAAGAACGAATGTCAACCATGAGGTGTCTTGGCGAGAAAAACACATGCCCTGGTGCTTGTTGTTAGATTGGTCTTTGGAAAAGTTCATGTCTGGATCTGTTAGAATCTTTTCTGTGTTTTTGTGTATTGTACCAAGATTTTGACCTTGAAGCTATATCACATTAGGACAGATATGGGCATGTAAACATCTGCTGACCCACGAGCTTTCATAACTTGGCAGTTGTTCATGCAGATAAGCTGAGCTGACACTGTAAGCCTTAGAGTTAGCTTAATATGTTTCCAATTCCAATAAAAAGAGCAGGTAGTAGGGTTTTGTATTTCTCTGATCTGGATAGCCCAGGCTAGCCTGATTTCATCTGATCTGGGAAGTTAAGCAGGGTCGGCCCTGGTTAGTATTTGGATGGGAGACCATCAAGGAATACCAGGATCATAATGTGGAGGTAGGCAATGGCAAACCACCTCCAAATATCCATTGCCTTGAAAACCCATAAGTCAGCCATGATTTGATGGCCAAAAATAAATAAATAAATCTACCAATGCAAATATTAAGGATAACATATATGATGATACAGACCTCTCTACATTATCCTATGCATTACTGCCATCATGTTACTTATAATGTTCTTATCATAGTTAAATGTGCTGATTTTACAGAAAGCAGCCAAAAATCCAACCAAACAAAAACCTTTACCTTTATAATCACTAGACTTTGCAGTTATTTGTAGGAGCATTAACTGGCTGTTAAAGACAACAAATGAATGACTTCAGGGAGCTGTTACTCAGTTTTTTTTTAAGCTTACCCGGCTGTACCTTAAGAGTTTACTTGAGGCTCTCCAATTGAAAATTGAATGCTGCATGTTTAGGCAAATATCAGGCAGGGTCTTTCTTCCATTTCCTTTTTTCTGATGTGCTTTCTAGGTGAGTGTTGATTTATAACCTGCCTCTACTTTATAGGAAAGTGAGTTTGGGCAGACTTTGCCAAATGTGGGTACAGTTACAAAGACGTGCAGAAAATAATCTCAAGTTCTCATTTTTTACACATATAGAACCAGGTCAGCCTTGAACAACGTGTGGCCCATGTCCTGCCACTGAGTACACAGTGGTCATGGAGCCCCTGCAGTGCAAGTCCTGCATCTTGCACACAGACTAATTTCGAAGAAGTTAACTGGGCAGGTTCAACTGGAAGGATGAGCCATTAAAGAAACTAACTTGATCTTCATGATATTTCCAAAGTCTTCAAGGAAAATGTCTGACAGCTCCGCCTTAAAACAGGAAGACTGTTGCACCTCTGTGACCGGTTTGACGTATTTGTAGATCTCTCTGGCTAGCCTGATCGCATCAGACCTTGGACGCTTAGCAGGGTCAGCCCTGGTTAGTACTTGAATGCCCTGGCCTGGATAGCTCAGGCTAGCCCGATCCTGTCAGATCTCAGAAGCTAAGCAGGGTCAGCCTCGGATAGTATTTGGAAGGGCAACCTCCAAGGAATACCAGGGACCATGATGCAGAGGCAGACAATGGCAAACCACCCCGAAACATCTCTTGCCTTAAAAACAAATCTAGCTTACCACCTAGTGGTGCATAATGCTAAAGAGGCAGAACTTGTGGCTGCCAGACAATCTTAGACTCTCCTGGCTATTCTATCCACAATGCCATACAATAATAATTGTTATTAATGGTACTTGGATGGGAGACCACCAAGGAAGTCCAGAGTTGCTACACAGAGGCAGGCAGTGGCAAACTACCTCTCTTTGTCTCTTGCCTTGAAAGCCTGTGAGGTCACCATAAGTCTGATGTGACTTGACAGCACTTTCCACTAAACCACATATGAATCTTATAGTTTATATAATTTAATATGTGAGTCCAGTGGCACCCTTAAGACTATCAAAGTTTCAGTCAAGGTATAAACTTTCATGTGCGCACACACTCCTTCAGATACAGTCACTGCACTGGCTGCCTATAGCATACCGGATCCGGTTCAAGGTGCTGGTGTTAACCTTTAAAGCTCTATATGGTCAGGGGCCTGCCTACTTGAGGGACCGCCTTTCCCCATATAGGCCCCAGAGGACACTGAGGTCAGGCACTCAACATCGCCTGACTCTCCCCGGTCCGAAAGACGCTTGGCTGGCCTGTACCAGGGCCAGGGCTTTCTCGGTGGCGGCTCCTTACTGGGGGAACGAGCTCCCGGATGACATCAGGGCCCTGCGGGACTTATTGCAATTCTGCAGGGCCTGCAAGACGGAGCTCTTCTGCCAGGCGTTTAATTAGGAGCCGCCGCTGGGGGGGGGGATTGGACATCGCCCTGGCCCTGTCGGCCGCACCCCTTTGCTGCCACCGTTCACCATGAGATCTCTGTATTGAAGTCGCCATCTGTTGCTGCTGTATATTGTGTAGGATGTATTAGTTTTAACGTTGATTTTATATTGTAAACCCTGTGGTGTTTTTATGTCTGTTAGCCGCCTTGAGCCGGTTCGCTGGCAAGGCGGGATATAAATATAATAAATAAATAAATAAATAAATAAAACATTGAAATGGGAGTCACCAATTCAATGTATCTGAAGGAGTGTGTGTGCACACAAAAGCTTCTGCCTTGAATAAAACTTGGTTGGTCTTAGAGGTGCCACTGGACGTTGACTTCGTTTTACTGCAGCCCCTGCCCCGCATGACTTTTGTCTGTACAGCAAGTCCCATGATGGGGATAGCATAGCCTTTTGGGGTGCTGAATGGAGATCCTTCCATCTGTTTTCACCAGCAGTTAAAATGGTTGGATCCAACCTACTATGTTCTTGCTTCTTCTCCATATTGCCCAGCTCTTCATGTTAGAGGCATTTCTGGTAAAACTGCAAATCAATTTATATATAAATGTTACAGGAAATAAATTTGTATTGCAAGTTTAAAATACAGCATTATGACTTGCAGATCAACAGTTGTCAGCTTCCTCTGTTACAGGAAGCCTTTTATTCCTTCTTATTTTCCACAGTCTCTAATGGTCCTTGTTCCAAAGCACAGTAGAATGATGAGTGATGTATGATGTAATTTTTGAACCTTTACAATCTAGCAAATAATACTGAAAACAGTACACACACACCGGCCTTGGCTTTTCTTCTAAAGGGACTTTGTCCCTCTAACTCCATTTGAGAGGAGTAGCCATGTTAGTATGTTGTAGCAAAGAACAACAAAAGAAAATCTTGTGGCACCTTAAAGACTCACAGTGTTATTGTAGTCTGTGCTTTTGTGGATTAAATTAAATCTCATCAGAGGCCTGAACCTTTAACCACAGTTGGCAAAAGAACTGTAAAAAAAAAGGGCCATGAAACATGGAATCTCTTTCAGTGCCATTCTTTACAATTTCTCCCCCCTGTACCTTGGAGTGAATGCATGAGTGTAAGGGTGCGATCAAACGGGCATTTAAACCCGGGTCTCCCACGCTGCTCTTTCAAGCGCGATGGCTCAAACGGAAGGTACTTGTTTTTGCTGGTGGTTTGAAAGGCGGGCTCGAATGCGGGGGGGGGGGGGCGGCGGCTTCGAGACGGGAGACAGATGCGGCCGTCTGGTCAGCCCCTTTAATTGCGATACGGAACAGCCGTGAAGCCCGCAGTAAACGTCCGTGTGATCGCACCCTAAGTGAATAACGCTTCTAATAAAGCGGGTTCTGTTCCATGAAAACTTGTGGCCCAATAAGGATTTTTTAAGTGTTAAAATTGCTACGAAATCCCTCGCCTGGTATTATTTGTTGTCCTTCGTTTTGAAAGGCTGCTAACAAAATTAAACGCTTTAGTGTACTTTAGTTTTTATTATCGTAAAGCTAACGTTCATTTAACATATAAATTAAAGGCACAGGCTACTTGTCCAACAGACCATCAACACCATCTCATGAAAGACCGTTTGCGGAACACTGATAAATTATGGTTTAGGGGGCAACAGTTAGTTGACCATTACTTGGGAATTTTCAACTGATTGGAAGAGGCAGGAAGGGAACCGAAGGAGATAATTTTTGTTGATTTGTTTCCTTGTTTCGTCTACACACACAGTCAGTGCTTTGATTTGCTTCTCATTTGGGCACGAAACAAATGTCTGGCTGATCATAGAGCCATCCCTTAGATATGAGGCTTACAGCAAAAGGAAACGGTTCCCTACTGGAGGGTGTGTACCGATGAGAAACAGGAAGCAGCTCAGCGGCTGCCTGTATGAAGAGACTCTCAATTCTGATCAGTGCAGGTGTGCAGGCTGCCTGCTCAACGTGTTCTCTCTGAGCATCTTGGCAGCCTTTCTGGTCGATAGAAAACTTTTTTTTTTTGAAAGGGGAAGGAAAGTGTGAGTAGAACAAAATGACTGCGTTGCAGCTGAAAGAATTATCACATTCGGGTCTGTACAGGAGGAGACGGGATCGTCCAGATAGCTTGGGACTTCATGGGTTACCTGAGCAGAAGCTAAGGTGAGTGCAGGGAAAAATTAATAGTTAACAAGGGTGCAGGGTGTCTCTCAGCGTGATGGCTTGTTCAGATTGTTGCAGAAAGCTGAGCACAGTGAGGATTGTAAGACTGTCAGGTACAAAAACGTGAATGATTCGAAATTCCGACTGCAGAGGTAATCGAGGAAGTGGAAAGAGGAAGTTGGTATATCCAGTTCATCCCACTTTGGAGTATTTCTCTGCAGAGTTATTGTGCTTTTAAATGCTGCAGTAGCACTAGGGGCAAAATTGGGACATTTTTGTAACTTTTAATTGCTGCTTGCTTTTGTCCAGAGTTGTTTAGTCTTCAGATGTATACCTTAAAAATCAGTTTTCGCTACCAGTACAGTTGTGTAGTAACAAGCAGACCTCTGTAGCCTTTTGGAATTTCTGACAGTGTTGTTTTATAGAATTTTTCTTCTTTAAAAAAAGATGGTGAAGTGTAACTTGTTAGATCATGCTTTTTAATAGGAGGGGTTTTTTTTAATTGAAATGTCTTGTGACAAAAGAATGCAGAAGAACCACTTAATATGACCTTATGAAGGGAGAGTTGAGCTCTTTAAAAAAAATATGAGATGAGAAAAAGTCTTGGGATTGAACAACACACTGGGCAATCCTAAGAACCCTTTCCTGGATGAAAGTCCCTCAGTTGGATTCTAAGTAAACCTGTTAGGGATTGCTCTGATAATTTGGTAGCTGAATGCAAAATAGCTTGCTGAGAAAAATCACTTTCTTGAGTGAGAACGGGTGAGAAGAGCTACTAAACTGTCAGAGCAATCCCTAATAGGTTCACGTCATACTGTAAAAAAAAATGTTGAGAAATTTGTGGAAGGGTAGAGTTTCTTATCATGCTATGAGTAAGTGGATTGTTTTTCTAAGATTGTCTTTATTTTTTCTGTTTAAACACAACAATTAAAAAGTCTGTAGAGCTGTGAGCTGCTATGCGAGATCGAAATCTAAAAAAATAAGGGCACAGAATGGACGTCATAATAAGGGCCATGAAAATGGGACGTGTGATAGTTCAGATACAGGATACATTACAAACAGTAATGTAATAGATCTGTTTGACCATTGGTTAGAACAGAAGACGTCAGTGATGGAAACCATTTTTATGTTTATGTCAAACAGGTAAGAATCCTAATGTAACGTTCTTTAATTCTCATATTGTCCTGCTCTCGATAGTGCAAAAAATGCACAGCATCCTACAAGAAGCACAAGATTATTGGTGATTTTAAAAGCAAGGAAAATCAAAGACAGGAAGGGGGGGGGGGGACTTCTAATTTTGGGCAGTGCTAATCAAAATGCTGAATACCACTCATTTTTTTCTAAAGCCAGCCAAAGTAATGTTTACAAACTTTCAATGGGGACATGTGACTTTGTGGAAGTAATCTTTAATCACACTGATCTATTTTTCATACTTTGAAACATAAACCCTAAGCTCTTTTCACCTTGCTTTAAAGGGAAAAAAATTCAGGACACCACCAGCTTCATCTAATTTGGGTTCTAGAAGAGATTTTTCCTAAGTGTTTTGGTGATTTTCTGCTCTCTCATCAAGGTCCTAACCATGGTTGGTCTGTGCCCTTTAGATTTCTTACATATCTGTCTCGAACCAATTCAGTTGGGCAATCCCTATGGATTTAACTTGCAGATGAGGTTAAAATTGCTTAAAGTTTCTTCCTGGCCCTCTTATCCTGTGTATCTTCATAAGTGTTACACGAAGAGTAGACTACTCTTAGTTCCCGCCAAACTCTATAACTGGCAGGCAAGACAGCTTTCTTACACCACTATCTTTAAAAGTCTCCAGTAAAAAAACCCCAAACTCTAGCCAAGACTGGAGAGGCGAATTGAAGCCACTCAATAGGGTTGCCAACCTCCAGGTGGGGCCTGGGGATCTCCCACTTTTACAACTGAGCTCCAGCTGACAAAGATCAGCTCCCCTGGAGAAAATGGCTGCTTTGGAGGTGGACTCAATGGCATTGTCCCATTCTGAGGCCCCTCCCCTCCTCAAACCCTACTCCCACATGGCTCCACCCCCAGAGTCTCCAGGTATTTTCCAACCCAGACCTGGCAACCCTACTGCTCAAAGAGTTAGGTTTGGGGAATCATTACGTGTGGTGGATAATCAGTTATTTAAGTTACAGTTTTTTCTCAGTACTACTAGGGATGCCATTTGGGTGCTTTATCTTGGGTGACGAAATGTCTTGGGCCAGCTGTCTCTCTAGCTTCCAGTCAGACAATTGTGGCCAAACCCTAATTCATCTCCTGGCATGGACATTCCGTTGTTCAGCTGAAGCCGCACAGTTTCTCTGTGCAGCAACTGAGCTCTTCAGGTTGTCCCTCTAAAGGCTGCTGTATTGGACATATCAACCCTAGGGATGTTGTGTATTTCTCAGAGAAGCTGTTCAGATTTCAGATTTATCTTGTTTGACACTCATGATCAGATGGTGAGCTGGTGAGGGTTTTGTTCAGACAGTATATTGCATTGAGCAACTCGGACTGCTTCCACACAAGTTTGCAGCTGCCTGGTGGTCATATGCTGGCTCACAGCTGATGGGAGACTAGTTGAGAGTCAGGTTCTGATCCGCAACTGCCACCCAGCCAAATAACTACACAGTGAAGATGCCAAACGGAGAGAAGAAAAAGCTCCTTTCTTTCCTTTTCTCTGCAGCCCAAGCTGAGGGGTGGGGAGAGGAGAGGACAAGGGGAAACCAGCTGGGCTTCTGATCACCCCATCCCAAATTTGCTGCACCTGAGTATTTCAAATAGGCTTGGCAATTACTTTGGGCTTGTCTTTCAGCAACAGAGTTTGAAGATTTTGAAGCTTGATTTAGGCATTTTTTTTAAAAAAAAGACCACAAACTTTTGAAGAACTAAGAATTACTTCTTCGGTCAGGTTTCTCTGATCTCCTATACTGCCTCTCCTATACTGCCTCTCATCTGAGCAGCATTTCCATGTGTGTACATTTATGGCACCACATGAATGCATTTTGCTCTCCTTTTTCTAAAGTTACACCGTGCAGTGAATTGAACAATCCCTTTTGAAGCTCCAGTACAAGTTGCCATTAGCACTGGAGTTCAAAGTTAAGGCAGTTTTCATGTAGCTTCACCCTTTTATTACTTCAATTATAGCAATGCCTGCGGGCCCCAGCCGAGATCAAGACACCAACATTTTAGACAGAGGTGTGCACATTTATGTGTGTGAATGTGTGCGTGCGGTGGATTTTTCTTCCCTTTCTCATTTCTTGTCGTGGAAACGCCACTGTTTTTGCTTGGAGATTATTATCCACATTTTTGTCTGACTGACAGCGCAAAAGATGTAGGATGTTTGCATTGCTTAAGGGTTTGAATGTCTACCGTTGACACACCCCTTTTTTTCTTCCTTGCCCTTGCTTTTACCCTTACACTTTCTGCTAGCACATTGCGCAATCATTCTTTAGAAATGTCTTTTGATTTACTCACTAGCCCTAGTGTACGAAATTACTGGAAAGGGGTGGGCATCAAGCGCCAAGGGGTGGGCAATAGCACTGGGACTCTCCCAGATTGTATCAGGTTGCACATACCAAGCAGGTCACACACTGGATTTGATCATTGGCATCGGGATTGATATGGATCTGATTGTCAAGGATGAAATGCCATGGTCAGACCATTTTGTCCTGAAGTTCCAGTTGGGTGTCTCAGCGCCCTCTGTCTAGGCAGCAAGCAAATTTATGCTCACCCAAGGAGACTAATGGATCCAATTAGGTTCCAGAATGCTCTGCAGGATCTGATGCCCTCTGGCAATTCATTAGATGCACTGCTAGAGGACTGGAACTCCTGCCTCTCTGAAGCCATCGATGAAATCGCTCCCTGACCTCCTCTGTATTCCCAATCTAAACTCCCCCGGTATACTGTTGAACTCAGGTATGACACGGGATCTTAGGCGACTAGAGCAAGTTTAGCGGCATACTTGTGACAAAGCTGCAAGAACACCTTATTGGACGTTTATGAGATCCTATGAGGTGCGGTGAAGGCTGCCAAAAATGAATTTTTTACAGCCTTCATTGTGTCTGCTATAGCTTGGCCCAGCACAATTGTTTAGGGTACTTGGATCTTTAACTTATCTCACTGAGAGAACCCAAAATGATAGGAATTTGGCCATCAGCTGCGAGGCTTTTGTGAGCTTTTTCGAGGCTAAAGTCCTGTCGCTTTGCCACAGCCTCCCAGCCAATATTTATACAGTGCGTGAACTGGAGGCTCCTTGGCCATCTCTGAACTCTGTGTTTGGCAGCTTCAGCTGACTCTCCCGGGCCGATGTTGACAGGATTCTGGGTGCTGTTAGGCCAACCACATGCCTCTTCGACCTGTGTCCCTCCTGGCTGGTGAAGGCCAGGGGTGAGGGAGACATTATCAATCTGTCCCTGGATTCAGGGGATCTGTCTAGACGGATTGAAAGAGGCTGTAGTTGTACTGCTCTTAAAGAAGCCAACTTTGGATCCATCCAATTACTGCCCAATTTCAAATATCTCATTTCTGGGAAAGGTAATTGAAAGAGTGGTGGCCAAGCAGCTCCAGAATGTTTTGGATGACACATTAGCACTGGATCTATTCCTATCCAGTTTCCGCCCCGGCTATGGGACGGAGATGGCACTGGTTGCACTCACAGATGATCTCCAAGGCGGGTTGGCATGGCTGTTAGTTTTTTATCTTACAGCAGCATTTGGCATGGTCCATGATGATCTTTTGACCCACCACCTCACTGATGTAGGAGTTCATGGGGTAGTCTTGAAGTGGCTTACCTCATTTCTCCAAGGTCGGGGACAGAGGGTGGTGTTGGGGGAGAGGGTGTCTCCTAGGCACCCCTTAGTATGTGGGGTCCCTCGGGGCAATGCTCTCCCCGATGTTGTTTAACATCTACATGCGCCCCCTTGCCCAACTGGTGTGGAGTTTCGGGCTGAGGTGCCATCAGTATGCTGATGACACTCAGCTACATCTGTTGAAGATCGGCTGGCTGGATAACACCACAGGTGTTTTGGCTGAGGGGCTGGAGGCCGTGGAGGAATAATTAAAACAGACCCGGCTGAGATTGAATCCAGCTAAAACAGAGATTCTGCAGCTGGACAAGGAAGATTCAGGTTTGGTGTGCCAACTCCCAGCTCTTGACGGTGTGCCCTTAACACCAGCACCAACTGTCAAGGGCTTGGGTGTGATTCTGGATGCCTCCTTATCAGCGGAGGCCCAGATCACAAATGTTTCCAGACTGGCATTCTTCCAGCTATGCCAGGTCAAGCAACTGGCCCCCTACCTGTCCTGCCCTGACCTAGCCACTGTAATCCATGCAATGGACACTTCCAGATCGGACTACTGTAACACTTTGTGTGGGCTGACCCGTGAGACTGACCCGGAAACTTTGGCTGGTCCAGAACACAGCCGCACAAGTCCTTACAGGGACCCCACAAATGGCACATATTTGACATGTGCTGTGTGAGCTGCACCGGTTCCCATTGAACACCAGATCAGGTTCAAGATTTTGTTGCTTACCTTCAAGGCTCTAAACGGCCTGGGACCCATGTATCTTCAAGACCGCCTCTCCTGGTATATCCCCTGAGGAGCATTATGCTCAGCTGATAAGAACTTGCTTGTGGTCCCTGGGCCGAGAGATATCCGGCTGTACTCATCCAGAGCCAGGGTCTTTAGTGCCCTGGCTCCAACCTGGTGGAACTTGCTGCTGAATAACATCTGTGCCCTGTGGGACCTGATGCATTTCCTCAGGGCCTGTAAGGCAGAGATGTTCCGCGTTTAGTTGAGGACAGCAACGGCGTCCATCTGGCTGGCACTCTCTCCTCCTCCCCCCTGCAAGGCAGTAGCACGGCTGGAAATTTCGACCACCATCTGTTTAATTTCAAATTGATATTGGAATTTTATTGTAACTTTTAAATGTTTTAAACTGTATGATAACGTTGTTCTAGTGTATCGTTGTACACCGCTCTGAGCCCTGCTTCAGGGAATGGGTGGTATAGAAATTGGAATTAATCTGTAAATAAATAAATTGCATAGTCTGCTGCGCCAGCAGATCCCATGGGTTATATTACGCTTGGCCACACTTGATGGGAAAGGTGAGCAGGAAACAACCCCCCCCCCCCAAAAAAAAATCTTTTTGCAGAGAGAGAATTAGAGAAATTGTGAGGCAGGAACTATTGGATTGCAACTTACTTATCTGTTACATGTACCAAGAACATTTCATGGTGGAACAGGGAGGATGATGGGGGTATCAACCTGTCCATCTTGGGTTTGGCATGAAGAAGCTTTTGGAGTTCAAGACTGGAAAAAAGTATATGGCAAGCTGCTGGAATTTTCCGGTATTGCCTCTTGGGAAGCAGCTCTGTGCCAGGTTCAAATTTTGAACAATATCCATCACAGTCAGTTGGCTCCAACTCAAAGAGTTGTACTCAGCACTGTAAATAATTTTCCAGGGGTTGGTTGCCTCACCTTAACAATCCCCTCCCTTCCTAAAGAATGAGTACAGCTGAGTTTCTCAGAACCAGTCAGTTCCTCCACAGCTGCAAAGCATGATAGAGTCCCGCCCTGTATGGTTAGAGGTGGCTCCAAACCTGCAGTGGGAATTTGAGCCCCCCTAGTGGTTCATGCAAATTCATGCATTCGTTCGGGGATACTGTATGGCCGAGGAACAGTACCCTATTTAATTATCTTGCAGTCTGCCAGAGGGTCTGATCGCTTTATGAAGCCTGATTGGCCTGATCTTCCTCTTGCTTTTTTGAGGAGAAAGAAAAAAACTCCATGCAAACCATGCTTCCCATGTGACTATGCTGGGGCTCAGGTTTTAGGTTGGTAATTATGGGTTTAGGCAACAGAGAAATCAATGAACAGGAGATCTGGTGACGAAGTTCCTAGGAAAAAAGTTTGGTGGAAATGCCAGCTGCGAAGAGAATTCATGGTTTAGGCTAATATTCTTCAGCGTTTTCAAGCCCAGGGCCTGCCTACCTTATGACATATTACCCACGTCTTTCTCCCTCCCTCCCTCCCTCCCTTCCTCAACAGGACTTTGCCACCTGCATGGGAGGACAGGACAACAATTGGACAGAGGAAGTAATTGTGCCCAGTACTATTTAGTATGCAGGGATGAGAAAAGGTGCACTTGCAGCGCTCCCCCTAAGCTGTGGAGTCTTGTGAGCAAAAAATCTACTTTGTGAGCTACTGGCATTGAAGTTGTGAGTGAGTGGTTTGGCTACTGTATAAATTAGTTTGTTCTGGAGCTGTCCTTCCTGAGCTAAGAAGACAATGTATGAAAAAAACCTGAGCTAGTTCACAGTAACTCAGCTTAGAGGGAACACTGTTGCTAAGATTCCCTGAGCCATATAACTATGCATAGTGAAAGAGCCCCCCCCCCCCCCTTTTAACCTGGTTGTTCTGTATCCCCAGAAAAGCCTTAGGTTGGGGCCTGACCTATTTGGGGATCATGGTCGATCAGTTCACCAGCCGTTTATGACCCTGGGAAAGAGAGACTTTGAAAGGGGAGATTTTAAAATATGTTCCCTAAGAATTTTGTTGTAGCTATTTCACCATACGTAGAACCGTTCCGTTTCTCTTGCAGTGCATCACAGCAGAACTGTGATATTAAAAGTTATCCACATGATGTATCAAAAAGAATTAGGACAAGAGAGAAAACTGTCTGGTGTATATCAGTGTATTAATATTATGAGTTTTATACTCCTCGGTGTCCCTGCTGTCCTTGAGAGAGTTTGTTTAGTAAGCCCTCTTAATTCCCTCAGCAGCTACTAAAATCTGTTATCAGCCATCCAGTAATCTCAGCTAGTCTGTTGACACACTGTGCTCTCGGAGGGCAAGTTTCTCCACCTTTGACTTCGCTTTGTTTAGGCCTGTTCCATAAGGTGTCTCGGTGGGTGTTTCCTTTTCAATAGCCAACAAGGTTTTTAAAGCACAGTGAAAACTTTTGGTCTGTTTTTTCAGTGAGATGTTTGCTAATCTCCTGGTTAATTTTGGTTAAGAATACATGATGTCTAAACTCTGTTGCTGGATGGATGTGGGTGTGAACTGCAGGAATGCTAACTAAACCTTAGGCCTGGAAGCTGTTTCTAGTATCAGGACTTGCAATATATTAAAGTAATAACACACAGCAGTATTCTTTGCTTGGCACATCCCACAATTTCCTTACACCTATGAGTACGTACAGCTAGGGAGCAATCCTAAACAGGTCTACCCAGAATCCTGTTCAGGTCTTTCAGTGGGGCTTGTTCCCAGGAAAGTGCTTTGTAGTTGCCCAGGCTAGTCTGATCTCATTAGATCTCAGAAGCTAAGCAGGGTCAGCCTTGGTCAGTGTTCGGATGGGAGACGGACAAGGAATAACACGGTCAGATGTGGAGGCAGGCAATGGCTTCTGTTTGTCTCTTGCCAGGGGTCTCTATAAGTCACCTGTAACTTGAAGGCAACAACAAATAAATTATTCTTTATATGGGGGGGAGGTGTTTCCATACATATCCCTCTTTTTCCCTCACAGGGGACCCAAAGCAGTTTTGTGGGATTGTAATAAGTATTGGCAGGGAGGGCAGGATGCAAATCTAATTAAATAATAATAAATAATAAAAATAATGTTGGTGAAGCACTTTGAACACTGAAAGTGCTGCATCAGCTCTAAGCATTATTAACTGTTATTAAAGATAAAGGAGATAAAATGCTGGGGTACTCCTAAAGATTTAGAGCTGACTCCCAAAAACAAGTAGGTGTGGTTAGAATGTTAGTTGAGAGTTATTTGGGCCAGGTTGTGTACTTCAGATGATATTGTCATGCAGTTTCTTTACCTGGAGCAAAACTTGCAATTCAGTCCACATTTGACTGCACCTTTTCTTTGCCAGCAGACCAGTGGGTTGATATGCAAGCTGTGCTCATGGTGTATCAGTCATTTCTGGCCATGGCAGGCTTGTATCAGTTGTTGCAGCCTACCTTATGAGCTACATGTTCAGCCAGTTCCTATAGAACAGTCCAATGCAAGAAAGTATCTTTTGGAAGATTGGGAGGGGGGGCTGTGTTTTTAATGGACCTCCGCCTCTTTTTCCCCAGAAGTCCTTGCCTATAGAAAACCTGCGTATCAGGGAGTGAATTAGTATAGAATCCCTCTGTCCCTTTTATCTGCTCATTTTCTACATGCAGGACATTTTGATGTGGACATTCTGATGTGGGGAAACATTCACGCTGAATTACAGTCTAAGGAGAATTGTGCCATGTGAGTCTGTTGAATGTGTCAGTGAGCTCTAAGTTTGGTTAGAATCTGCATGAAGCTACTCAAAATTGTTTACCTCTTCAGTTTCCATGTTTTTCAGACAGGCCACAGGTGCAGAATTTTAGACACCACTGTTTTTTTTTTTTGTACAGAAGCTGTTTGTGACAGCCAATGACTAAAGCCAGTTTGGTGTAGTGGTTAAGTGTGCGGACTCTAATCTGGGAGAACCAGGTTTGATTCCCCACTCCTCCACTTGCACCTGGCTGGATGACCTTGGGCAAGACATAGCTCTGGACCAGCTGTTCTCTCAAGGATAGCTTGGGAAAGAGCTCTCTCAGCCCCACCTACCTCACAGGGTGTCTGTTGTGGGGAGGGGAAGAGAAAGGAGTTTGTAAGCCGCTCTGAGATTCCCTTGGGTAGTGAAGGGCAGGGTATAAATCCAATCTCTTCTCTTCCTCTTCTTCTAAAGGTTTGGTTGTACCATCCACCTTCTAGACAAGAACTTTTGTACGGGAAAAGTCACATACATTATAAGTACATACTTAGTCACATGGGTTGTGCACTGGTTTGGAGTGTACACATGTAGTATGTTAACCATAAACGAGATATTTTTTTGAGGGTTTTGATGCATGGTGGAAAATTCATTGAACTGTCACTAAGCAATGCTTTAATAGATCTTCCACTGAATGAAACAGAAAACATTGTTACTATAGCTGAGAGAATCTTTTCTGTACTAAAACTACATTTTAATGGAAGAAGAAGAAGAAGAAGAAGAGATTGGATTTATATCCCGCCCGTCACTCATTTAAGAGTCTCAGAGCGGCTTACAAACTCCTTTTCCCTTCCCCTCCCCACAACAGACACCCTGTGAGGTAGGTGGGGCTGAGAGAGCTCTTTCCCAAGCTGTCCTTGAGGGAACAGCTGGTACAGAGCTATGGCTTGCCCAAGGTCATCCAGCCAGGTGCAAGTGGAGGAGTGGGGAATCAAACCCGGCTCTCCCAGATTAGAGTCCGCGCACTTAACCACTACACCAAACTGGAAGCGGTTGAAAACCTGGCATTGTAATGTCACAACAGGAGATGAAATGTGTAGGTTTTTTTTAAATAAAGGAAAGCTAAATTTACAGTAGAATGGAAACAGTTCTTTGATCCTGCACACAATATAAACAACAATGTACTCAATTAAAATAAATTCTCTAATCCTCTTAACACAAATGTGACCATCTCTGTTTACTTAGGAAGGGATCTCAGAGGGACTGGTGTACTGCTAAGCAAAGAAATCAACACTGGCTCCACCACCTTAGCTGAAGGTCAGGCTTCAGTGCGGTATCTGTGATGGAGACGTTACTATAATAAGAATGCAGTTTAGAGCCAGAAAGTCTGGTGTTGACGGTTCTCCCAGCCGTATAAGGAACTTCATGGACACACGAGAACTCTTTCATGGCAAGCTGGACGTTTGGTCTGGTCAGGGTATTAATTATAGCTGTGGGATGAACTGTTCAAGTCATTGTATTCATGCTATAAAAACGGGAGTGATAATTGATTCAGTCAGCTGAATCAGGGTCACATTTTTATGCAATTCCTTCTTCAAATGTATTGCCATGCATTGTTACCGTTGCAGCGTGTGTCTGCTTGTGGGAAGGCTGCTTAAGGTTAGCAAAGCTGCTCATTACAATGGAAAATACTTTTTAACAGAGCGCAGCACGATTTTACTACAACATAAGTCCAGCTTAGTGCACTGAAACTAATTCTTACAAACCTCTAATGCACATAGATCCCAGAAACTGATGTTCTGGAACTTGTATGGTAAAATGTGCATTCCGTTGCAGACTTCAGCATTCCTCAGCAAAATATTATTGCAACTTAACCGTGTGGGTCAGGACTGCAGAACAGGAGTAGAGATGGAACCTTAGGTCAAGTTCCTGGTTCATTAGTCGCTCTCTGTCTCTCTGTGTCAGTATCCAAGGACCTCAGAGCAATGGACACAGGATTATCCTCCCACAGACCCTTGCTGGACAGTGACAAGCATAAGACTTCCTAGTATATATAACTGGTGTCTTCCGTTCAAGTCCAACCATCTATCCACTGTACCACACAGTCTCATGAACACATGCTCAAAAAATAATAATCTGAAGAAGTAAAGGTAAAGGTTTCCCTTGCTCAAAAGCCAGTCAAATATGACTCTAGGGATGTGGTGCTCATCTCTGTTTCCAAGCTGAAGAGCCAGCGCTGTCCAAAGATATTTCCATGGTCATGTGGCCAGCATGACTAGATGCTCAGGCACACGGAATGCTGTTACCTTCCCACCAAAGTGGTACCTATTTATCTACTTGCAATTTCTTGCTTTTGAACTGCTAGGTTGGCAGGAGCTGGGGTCAGAGACGGGAGCTCACTCCATCATGCAGCAGTCGGGTCTTGAACTGCTGACCTACCAACCTTCTGGTCTGCAGTTCAGCGTCTTAACCACTTGAGCCACTGCAGCAACTTCCAAGTAAATGTGCTTAGATGTGCAGGGTTAATTTCAGAAACCCATGCCAGCAGTGGGGGTTCTGTGCCATGTGGCAGGCTTGTCAGTCACTTGCCTAGTTAGTTGTGGCAAGTAAGTGGTTTCCCTCCAAACTGGTGCAGAGAGAAATAGAATCTTTAATAATTTTACAACCCCTATGTGTTTTGCGTGCAGCTTCATCAGGGGGAATCTCTCAGATTCTTTTTGGTTACGTTCCCAAACATACACTAGAACAGAGTGAGCTGTTTCCCTAGAAGAGACCAACGTGGAAATTTTGGGCTGCTTTTTCCTCTCTGGGTGTAAACATACCACAAATTGTGTGTGGGAGCCAGCAGCCCAAGAATTGTTAATGGGCTACCAAATTCTCAGGACATATTTGTGGGGCTGCTATATTCTAAATATGTGTTTTTTCATATCTGTTGTCTTGGCGGTATTGATATCATTATAGTTGCTTGTTCAATAATCATTTACTTAAAACAAAATTAAAGTGCTACTTTTGCTAGCTTTGTTTGCTGTGTTGACAAGTTAGCCTTGGTGGAATCTGTATATATATGATCCCCAGATAAATTGATGCATAGACTGTTTCCCCAAATAAGGCCATAAATTATGTTTTTAATTTGTTGGTATGCTGCGGCAGATGCTTCAGCCATGTTGTGCTGCTTTAGAGGATGAATGAGAAGCAAAACAGAGAAGAGACAGTTTTTTTAAAAAGTATTTATTTCACTTTTACCAACCTTTCTCCCTTACGGGGACCCAAAGCAGCTTACATCATTCTCCTTTCCTCCAGTTTATCCTCCCAACAACCCTGTGAAGTAGTTTGGGCAGGAAGTGTGTGACTGGCCCAAGGTCACCCTGCCAACTCCAATGACAAAGTGGGGATTTGAACGTGGGACTCCCAGATTCCATTGAGACAGTCTAACCAATACTTTGTCCCTCTCTTGCATGGGGTTCCATCCCTGTTTCTGATCAGATCTACATCCTGCTTTAGCAGTGCGACAACAGCAGGGCTTTCCCATCATTCACTGGGCTCTAGCGGGGGAAGAAAAGAGCTCAGTGCAGCTCAGCCGGGGTCAAGACAATGCATAATTGTTCAAGCCAGGTATATAAATATAGACTGTGGAGTCAGATAATTGTTACCATCGGCAAGACAGCAATCAGAAACAGTGAATGGTGAGCTTCTGCTCACACAGGGCATTATGGGCATGTTTTAACTTGTATGGAGATTGGGATTGCTTTAAATGTGGTTACACTGGGTATGTAAGCATCCCATCGTATGTCAGAATGGTCCTTTATGTATCACAACATATTACAGCAGCTTACAATCACATTCCCTTCCTCTCTCCACAACAGGCCCTTGTGAGGTAGGTGGAGCTGAGAGGGTTCTGAGAGAAACTGTGACTGGCCCAAGGTCACCCAGCAGGCTTCATGTGGAGGAGTGGGAAATCAAATTCAGTTTTCCAGATTAGAGTCTGCCAGTCTTAACCACTACACCACACCAACTGGTTATAGGAATTTCTGGTGTTTGAATAGCACTATCAGTGTAAATAAGATATGAGAGGCTGAAACTGTTTAATACTGAGGAAGAGAGCTATAAGCAATACTACTATCATCATCATCATCATCAAAACACATGGTTTATCTCTGTATCTGAAAAAGCATCCAGTGAAGGATAGACATTACTTTTACTATAGTGTAATCTTCTGCACAGCCACACCTTTCTAAGCCCTTTGACTTCAGTAGATTTAGATGGGTGTAATTCTGCACAGAATAGCACTGTTAAACTGTAGTCTGAAGACGTTTTCTGGAAGTAAGTCTCTTTGAATAGACCTAAGTGTGGAATCTGAGTAGACCTGTTTAGGATTGATCTCTGACATCCCTAAGAATATGGCTGCCGGAATACTGAACCAGAACAGCACACAACCTAATTAGCAACAGTGGTATATCTTCTCAAGTCAACAGGACAACTAACGTTCATTGGCAAACTCCAGATGTGTGATCTGGAAAGCCATCTGGGGAACGTGTGAGGCTGGATCCCACCAGCTTTATGTGGGCACCGGAGGGGGGAGGGGGGCTATCACAGGATTCCCTTCCTCACTGCAGTGCCCCAACTCATGTAGCTATTTTGTCCCCCAGTAAGCACGTAGCCTTTTCAGGGGTCAAAAGGGCATGGTGGGGGAAGATGGGTTATGATTTGATACTGCATGGGGAAAGCTGGTAGAACTCCAGCCCATAATTATTTATATAGAGTCATTTTTTGCATTCCTGTGTAACAACCTGTTCTCGATTACTGTGGGTATTTCCCTGTTATCTTTACAAAGGCGTTAGTTAACATTGATGATAAAATAACATGAGAGTAAATTTTTCCACATGAAAATGCTGATGACCGTTAGCATTCCCTATTCCACACATCCGTTGCCTCAGCGGAACTTTTGACTCGCAGCAGTAGATATTGGAGATCACATGTTCCACCCAAGTTGGCGGTGCCACCTTGCTCTGGAATGTGTTTCTCTGCTTCCAGTGAACCTCTTCCAGCCTCACTGTGACATTCGAACGGCTCTGTAACTGAACTTGGAAGTTCTGCATACAGGCACACAGCAGAGTCCTGTGGACTGTTTTTCTCCTGTTTTTCCTTCCGAGGCTTTCTTCTGAGGTTTTTGCGGCTGTCTGTTTTTAGGCTGTATCAAGTGAAGCATGGAATTCCAAAGCCGAGGGCGCTCCTATGTCATTCCAGAGAATGAAGAAATCTCGCACGCTTCTCAGACTGTGCATAATGACCATGGAAATGAAGGGGAGAGAGCAGTGTCAAAACTGCAACGTAGGCACAGTGACATAAAAGTATACAAAGAGATATGTGACTTTTATGCAAGATTGTAAGTTCACCTGGTCAAAGCTGGTTTATTACTTTGGTTGCTTTACAGTACCGTGGTGTAATTTTTGGTTACTAGGAGAGCTGTAGTGTATTAAAAAGATTTTGGGGAGTTAATCATATTTTAATTTTAGTTGCGTTTGTGTGCCTGTGCTGCAATGTGCAGTCTGTATTTTTGTACAGAATGAGATCTTTAATGGGGGTTTCCAGTGGTGCGTTTGGAGCATTTATAAACTGGCTGTGTGCAGAAACTGGGAGCACCTCTCCTTCACTCTGACACTTGGAAAAAGGCATTGTTTTGCAGTGTGGAAGACAGTTTAATGTTCTGAGCTCACCAGATGTAAACTTCTTGCAGGCAATCTTAATTTTGTCTGCTGAAACGTGAAATTAAGTGCTGTGGTAGACAGAACCCAGCTGTAGCCATGTTTACTCAGAAGCAAGTCCCATTGTTTTAAATGGGACTTATTCTTAAGTAAGTGTGCCTAGGATTGCATCTTGACACAGTATATATTTGGGACATGCAAACTGATAATTACATTCAGAGCTTGAGTTTCTGTTGTAGCACCTGAGGACTCTGGGTGCTGGATGCCAGCTACTGTGATGTTAGATGTCTCGAAAGTTCTACAATGCAGTTCTAAGCAGAGATACCTCCCTCTAAGTCCACTGAAGTAAATGGCCTTAGAGGGGTGGGTCTCTGTTTAAGATTGCCCTGGTAGGGACGGGGCCTTGGAAGTTCAGGGAGGCCTGCCGGTGGCTGTATATGAGGAGATGTTGTCTCTGCAGTCTTGTTCAGCAGTGGTGCTAAATGCAAGTATTTCAGCCACTTGGATTGAAGCCAGCATAGGGTCTGTACCCCACTGCAAAATACTGTATGCTGCCTTTTCCTAGGAAGTGCAGCAATTACTCTAGATTGTAATCAACATGACAAGATCCAGACTCTGCAGAAGAGTCAACGTAGCTGTCCAGTTCGCTCCTTTCGTACGGTGTTGAGTGGAAACTGATGGAACAGAACATTCTGCATCTGCTAATCTTGTGTAGTTGCTCGTATGGCCATCTTGCTAAAAGGCTACTTGCTTAAGAGCAGCATCAGGAGTGATGCTTGTATGGACTTCAGGTAATTCTTTGGTGGGTGGACTCCGCATACAGTGTTGCAGAGAAGACTCTTACTGTGCATGCCCTGCTTCTCCAAATAGAGTCACAGGCAACCAGCCAAAATATACAGTCCACCCAGCAGAAAAAAAAAATGGATGGTCATGTGGACCTGGCACGGGGCCAGTGACTCTCTCCCCCTCCCCCTAACTTCCCTGACAATAATGTTGTGAGGAAGAAACCTGAGTAGAGGAAAATCATGTGCGTGACCCTGAGTTTCCTGGAGGAAGGATGGATAATTCTGTGTCTTGGTAGACAGAAGTGATGAAAGGAGCACGGGCATGTGAGTTTCTAGCTGGCTTCTGCATCCCACATAGAAGAAATGAATGAACTAACCCAGTGCGCATATGACACGGCCTAGGGTTCCACAGAAAAAATTTCTGAATGACAGAGGATAATGTGAATTGGCTCTGAGATAATCTCCATATGGGAATTAGTAATTAATAATAACTATCCTATGGCAGTGTGTGTAGTATAGCCAGGAGAGCCTAAGATTGTCTGGCAGCCAGGAGTTCAAGCTCTTTTAGCATTATTAACCACTAGGTGGAGAGCTAGACTTGTTTTTAAGGCATGAGATATTTCAGAGGTGGTTTGCCACTGCCTGCCTCTGAGTCACGACCCTGGTATTTTATTTATATTACTAGATTTATACCACACCTACTCCGAGGCAGGCTCAGGGCGGCTGTGGTCGTCCATCCAAATATTAGCTAGACCCTGTTTAGCTTCTGAGATTTGATGAGATCGGAGTAGTCTGGGCTATCCAGGTCAGAGCCCCATATGGAAAACAATATGTTTATCATCCTACTGGAAGAGTACAAAAAAAAAAAGAGTTTATTTTGGCACCTGAAGTCCCACAGCTGTACTATCCATGAACTGGTAATGATGCTATGAACGCTCATGTTTTATATACCCTTGTTCTTTAATTATCTGTTCCTAAAGGGTGGATGCTTCAAGGGGAAACATGGGAGTCAGGAACAGCAAGGGACCCTGTAATCCTGCAGAAAAATGGCAAAGAGATTTGAGTGAGAGTGTTGTGTAGTGGTTAAAGTGATGGACTAGGATGCGGGAGACCCAGTTTGAACCCCACTCTGCCATGGAAGCTTTTCAGGTGACCTTGGGCCAGTCACACACACTCACCCTAACCTATTTCACAGCATCGTTGCAAGGATAAAATGGAGGAGAGGATCTCTTTGGGGCCCCATTTGGGGGGGGGGGAAGAAGGGTATAAATGAAGTTAATAATAATATAACCTGTCCTACCTTTAACCTCCCAAACTGCCCCAGGTGAGGGTTGTCCATGTGCCTTTCTCTCATGCTGCTGGCAGCAGAGGACAGCACAGCCAATGGACCTTGAACTGCTCTCATCATGACCACCTTGAGGACTAAACAGGGTCACGTCACTCTCAGCCTCCCACTGTTGAAGTGTTTGCTAAGAAGATGACCACTGGATTCAGAAGAAGTACGCCTTTTGGTGTGCCGAGCCCAATTTTCTGAGCCCAGGTCCCTCCCTTCTGTCATCTGTTTGGAGACAAGAGGGACACTGCCCTTCTCTGCTTCTGGAATGCCTTTGGGAGAAAGATGTGCCCAGAGGAAGCTTTCTTTGGGCCTGGTCTCTTCTTTTAATGATTCATTTATTGCAAGGAAAGGAAGGGAGCAAAGGATTCCTTGTTCCCTTTCTCCCACAGTCACAGTTCTTTCTGGATTCTCAGTTATATCACATTTTTAAAATGATAAGCATATGTTTTCTTTTGAGGAAAAAGAAAATTATTAATGGCTTTGCCAATATGGAGAAACCCTTTTGGGGGTGGGGGGGTTTGCTATCATATAGAAGCTGTTTGACAGCTTGCCCGTGATGTTTGCCTCATTCCGAAACACTCTTTGTGGCAGTGAGATTCATTGCTATCAGTAAGACTTCATTTTAGGCAAACAGACATCTCATTCTGTTTGTCCTTGCATGTGAATCGTCGCATCTCTCTGCAAGCAATGGAAAAGACTTGTGTGTTTTCTTGAGTTGTTGCCACCAAAACTGGAGCAAGTGCCTATAAAAATAGAAGCGGCATCATAAAGAGTGTGTTTTCTTGCATTGATCTTTTCCTCATTTCTTTGCAGCAACATGGCGAACGCTCTTGCGAATGCCATGTGTGAGCGCTGTCGAGGGGGCTTTGCACCTGCAGAGAAGATTGTGAACAGCAATGGTGAGCTGTATCACGAACAGTGTTTTGTGTGTGCCCAGTGCTTCCAGCAGTTCCCTGAAGGACTCTTTTATGAGGTCAGTTCCCTTGATTTCTGTGCTGGCTTTCTGTTAGTTCATTACATCCCTTTTAAGAGCTGGTTTCCATATCAGAGGTTATAACCTGAATTTATCAGTTCCGTTTTGAGGAGCTGTTGGCCATGGTGTGGTGCTTGACTTCAGCGCCAGTTCCAGGTTTGTGTGGGCCCTGGGCAGTAGAGTATAACTAGGCCCCCTTTCTCCTTTGGGTACAGCCCCCTTTGCCTTTAATTATCCCCCTTCCATTTGGCCTCTCCCCTTTGGCTCTACCTTTCCTTCTACAACCACTCTCTTTTCCATTTTGGTTTGCTTGCTCTGGTAAAGAGATCGTACCACATTTTCCCTTTTTAAAGTCATTTTTATTACTTTGTAGAAAACCAGAATGAAGAAAATATGCCTTCCATGATTTTATTTGGAGCACTATTCAGTAAAATTGGCATCATTTGTATAAAAGCAATATAAATATTATTCTAGAGGAGCTTTGGTCTAAGGGTCTGCAGAAAAGTTTCTCCACTCTCATCAATGAAAGTGAGGCGGCCAATCCATATCCTTCGAAAATGCTTAAGCATCTGAAAAATCCCAACATACTGAAGATTTTCATTTGGAACCATCCGATAGAGAGGAGGGAACTTAATTTTATCACTCAACACAGGATCAAAGGAGCCATAGCTAACACATGAAAAAACTTATTTTTAATACTGAGAAATGTGTGACTTAGTTGCTTTAAGCAAGAGTTACATCTTTGATCCTGCTAATTTAATCGTCCCAAAAATCATAAACCAAATCTTTAATTGTTGGTTTTATACATAAATATTTTTTTAATTGTTTGTTTTCTTTTTTAGCAGTTTATTGCCTTGAGGCTATAATTAGGTACAAAGATGGCTAAGAATATTTTTGTCTGTGTGTACCTGTGTGGCACTCAAGAGGTCTACCACGAGAAAGAAGCTCTAATTGATCAGTTAGTTATGTTAATTGCAGGAAACCAATTTGACAGCAACTATTCCAACATGTAATATCCCAAGATGTCTGAGACAGAGCTGTCAGGGTCAGTTTTGACAAATGCTGTAAGGCCACTTCCCAGCATATTGTTGCTCCAGATGCGATGGAATATTACAAAAAATTCCTTTGCTTTGTCAGAACTGCAGCATGCACCCACAAATTTCAGATGTGGGGAGAGCAAGGTACAAAGAAAGCCTGAGGATTTTTCTTCTAGAACAATAGCTTGCACTCCCTCGGCATGGTTATCACAGCACAGGCCACAAATATTAGACACCAACAACCCATACTTTTCTGTCACCCTGTCCAACAAAATGCTTGCAGTACCTTCTCCTGTTGTACCTACGATATGCAGAAATTCCAAAAAAATTCTCCTTGATGTTCCCTGATTTGCTGTCACCAACGAAGAGGAATGTGTGCAAACAGAGTGAGCCCTCCTTCCCCTGATGCTTCTCCACAGCATAAAGGGAGCAGCAGAAAGCTGGTGCAGGACAGAGGGGATCGAAACTCCATGAGGCAAGAGGGGCAGTCAGGGCTACTGAAACCGTCTTCAGAGTGAGCAGGCAAGGCCTGGATGTCCGAAACACCCAGCTCAGAGTCATGCTGATGGCAGCTGCCTCCAGTACCAGCCTAGGTTGTGTTGGTCTCCAGTAGGAAGGTAGAGTACACCTAGGACAAGAGGACAGAGGTTACTTGTGACTAAGATTTCCCCACACAACTTGGACACTATATTCAAGCAGACTTACCTGAGGCTAGTGATGACTGAGGAAACTCCTGAGTGATGCGTGTAAGAGAGAAGGCTGAGAATCGTGACTCATCAAATTCTCCTCACTACTGAAGCTGCTCCCTCATAAAGCCAGGGCCCAACACACAACTAAGTACATTACATAACATACTGTACAAAGCATGATATAAAAGACTTATTCAGTAAATTGTTCGTGTTCATTAAAGAGATCACTGTTTCTGTCTTTTCTTTATATAGTGTACTGTATTGTATTAGAGAGAATTTAGCCACACCTCCCAACCTTCAGTAGTGCTTGGATATACAGATTTCCATTTAGCATTGATAAAAAGAATTCTAGGGCCATATCCACACTGTCACTTTTGTCGCTCATTTCTCTCTATTGCTTTGGGTCCATCCCCCCGTTCCCACATGTATTTTGCTCCCTCTGGGACTACTAGAGAGAACAAAACATATGGGGAGGCGGGGGAACCTGAAGCAATAGGGAGAAATGAGTGACAAAAGTGACAGTGTGGACGTGGCCTAGGTCTGGTTTTCATATAATGTATTAGTTCATGGTAACTTACTTACTTTATGTACTATTTAGTAAAACACTGTTTAAGAATCAAGAAAGATCTGAAGGGTGACATGATAGAGGTTTATAAGATTATGCATGGGAAAGAGCAGGTAGAGAAAGAGGTACTTTTCTCCCTTTCTTACAATACAAGAACTCGTGGGCACTCAATCAAATCGCTGAGCAGTCGGGTTAAAACAGATAAAAGGAAGTCTTCACCCAAAGAGTGATTGACACATGGAGTTCACTGCCACAGGAGGTGGTGGCAGCTACAAGCAGGGACGGCTTCAAGAAGGAATTAGATGAACATATGGAGCAGAGGTCCATCAGTGGCTATTAGCCACAAAGTATAGATAGGATCTCTCAGTCTGGGGCAAGTGATGCTCTGTATTCTTGGTGCTTGATGGGGGGGGCAACAGTGGGAGGGCTTCTAGTGTCCTGGCCCCACTGCTGAACCTCCTGAGGGCACCTGGTGTTTTTGGCCACTGTGTGACAGAGTGTTGGACCAGATGGGCCATTGGCCTGATACAACATTGGCTTCTCTTATGTTCTTATCTCTAATTCTCTTGATTGCTTTTATTTATTTTTAACCAAAATGTCTTAGAATGTAAGACCCTGACACATGAAATGTTGTGATTTTCGTCTAATAGAAATGTGTGTAGAATCGGGCTGTTGGCTCTCCTGAAGATTTCTCAATGGTATCTAATTTTTTTCACATTAGAAACTTGACATCAGGCTTGTCAAAACTCTGAAATGAGGATTACACTCCATGGGAAATGGTTTCTTTGAATGCCAAATTAGGTAGATTTTCGACACAGGCTTTTCCTTTATGCATGTGTTTCCTTTTATACACTGTAACATGCTTCCAGGAAGTGCTGAGAGAGATGAGTTAGCAGAAATTGCTTCCTGTTCTGAACATCAGGTGTTCATAATTTTGATCCAATGCCTGTGGATCTCTGGCCAGATCTTTACCATCCCATCATGACGATAGTATAAACTGCCCCTAACGTAAACATCAGTATGGAAAATGAACTCACTTTCCAGGCGTGTTGTGGTTTGCATGCAGATGATAGAATTTCGATTCCCTAATCTTCTACCATAATCAGACCAGCTGCTAGGAACACTAGAAACTGAACTGCAAGTCCATTAGATCGTATTTTCTATATTCCTCTAATAGCTTCGTAAATCTCTCTGCTTTCAGTTTGAAGGAAGGAAGTATTGTGAACATGACTTTCAGATGCTGTTTGCTCCTTGCTGCCATCAGTGTGGTAAGATTTTATCTTTTAAAAAAGAATAACTTATGGACAGTCCAGTATGGAGAAAGAGGAATGCTGTGTGTGCTACGTGTAAAAGAAGCCAAGTCCTCAAAAACCAGATGCATATCTGCTATTATTGGAATTTAGTGCCATCAAATGAATCCATGTTGCTACTGAGGAGACTGAACATTTTTTCTGATCTCTGTCCCAATTGTCTACACTGGTTACTCAAAAGTAAATTTCATGTTGGTAGCCATGTTGGTCTGTCGTAGAAGAGCAAGATTTAAGTCCAGTAGCGCTTTAAAGGCCATATCTGATAAAGTAGAAAAGAGCTAGAGTCCAGTAGCACCTCAAAAACTGTCAAAATATGTGGCAGGGTATGAGCTATTGTGAGTCACTGCTCACTTCTTCAGATAGAAGTGAGCAGTGACTCACAAAAGCTCATCCCCTGCCACATATTTTGTCAGTTTTTGAGGTGCTACTGGACTCTTGCTCTTTTCTTCTGCTGCAGACTGACTAACGCAACTACCCATCTTGATCTATATCTGATAAATACAGCTTTGCCTCTTGAAAGTGTATACTCTAGAAATCTTGTTGTTCTTTAAGGTGCAACTGGACTCGGATCTTACGCAAGGCAAAAGTAAATGTTTCTGTCTTTCTGTTAGTTGGTGTGGTATTAGTGCTTCTGTGATGGACTGTACCTAAGTTTTCCATCACTGTTCCAAGCCCAGCTGCAGCCACAGATTGTACATAATCCTGTTTAACCTTCTAAAATGTGTACCATGTAAGCGAAGTGAGGGCTATTGAGAAATAATTTCAATGTGTCACACAAAGGATGTTTGTTTTCTTTCTTGCCAGCTGCTTGAACTATTTTGCCTTTTGCCGAGAATATAAAATCAAATACATTAATTAGAATGAGATAATATACCAGTATTACAGGTGCCATTTCTGGAACGAATGGCAGATTCCTATAGTAAAATTATAATGGTAATGAAATCAGCATGGACAAATTGTGCATTTTATTGGTAAAGTGGTAGCTAAAATTCAGTAGCATAGTTTATAGGATGGTTTTACCCCAGGTTTAAATAGGAAGTGTAATCCAAGTGAGCCCTTCTCCCTTGTAAGCTGTGAAGAAGAGAGTGCCCAGTGCAGTCACAGGCATCCAGCTCTGCCAAAACAAATAGAAATCTTGGCTCATGGCCAATATGTAAGGCTGACTATAAAGGGAAGGAATTATAATAGACTGAATAGGCTTTCTAGGACAGTTTATTCCTGTGAAGAAATGGAATTCCGATATGGTTTTCCAGGGAACTAGATGCTATAGAAAGGTAGTTTTGTGTCAAAGGAGAAATTGAGAGGTGGCTCTTGTACCGAGGAAGGTCACTGTTGGGACCTTTTCATGGCCAGATATGAGAACCACAGGCTTTTGTCTAGTCTGTTGCTTTTTATTTTCATCTGTTCAGGACCCATTCTTTCTATACATCCCAATAAGGCTGCCGGATCCCATAAGGCAGAGGTGTCAAATATGCGGCCCGGGAGCCGGATCAGGCCCCCGGAGGGCTTCTATCAGGCCTGCACTGGAACTGGCTATCTCCTGCTTCCAGTTCTGTTGCTGCTGCTGCTGCTGCATCATAGCTTGCTTCACCAGACTCTCTCAATCACTCAGCCATTTCATGTTTTCCCCTGAGTCCTAGACTCAGAACTCCGAGTGTGAGATTTCTGTGGTGAATGTCAGTAAATCAGAAGTAGGTTTGCAGCTCACAGATACACACCTGAACAGCACACTCAGGATTGCAGCAGCACAGACATTTTGATGCAATAATTCAGAGCAAGAAGTTTCAGTTATCAGAGACTGTTAAATAAACGAAATATTGCAAGAGTGCTAATGTTTTAATCATGTTTTTATTGTAAGTAAAAAAAAATCTTTGTGTTTGCATCCTTTATAAAGTTTATCTCTCCGCTACCTAGCATTACATTTTATGACACATGGCCCGGCCCAACAAGGTCTGATTACATCAGATCCGGCCCTCATAGCAAATGAGTTCGACATCCCTGCCATAAGGGTTTTACTGGCATCCTAGCATTGGGTGGAATGAAAACAAAGTGCTTAGTGTTAAATCACTGGCAGCCTAAATTGCAACATACTATATTTTAGATAATTCAACAACACATACAAACACACATGTTCTACGAGTTTATGTAATGCTAAATCTAACAAAAAAGACATTGGGTTAGATCTTATGACTCTCTTCCACCAAGGTTTCCTCCCTCAGAGAAAGACTTCCTGCAATAAAGAAAATCTTCTATTCATTAGAAGACATCTATGACACCCTCATCTACTTCCCTCCCTCAGAGGCGAGATTTTCCCTCCATTTTTCTTTCCGTTTCTGACTGAACCACCCTAGGTATCTGTTTTCTTTTTGATGAAGAACTCTGTTTGTCCCACGTATATTTTGGCTGTTGGCTCAGCCCAGGAGCTTGAGGGAAAGAACAAGAGCCCCCTTAAACTGGCACTTGAGGCTTTTTGAAATTCCAAATTAACAAAATATTTTGTTCAACACAGAGGGGAAAGGTCAAGTGAAATCAGGGGTAAAATTTCTGAGGTAACTCAATATAAAACTCTGAAGTACAACAGTATATGCACAGACTTTAGTTCATATGTTTCAGGCTATTGAGAGTTTCATAAGCTTTTACCAGTAACTTAAGATCTTTAAGATGAGAGGCTTTTGTTCCAGTGTTTCCCAAACGCTCCAGTACACTTTCTTTGAGTATTCACTGACTCTTTTGGTTTTCAGAAGACTGGGACACTCTATCCAGTACCCAAACCCCTTCTCTTGAAACACTAGTACTCTTTTTGAGTTTTATCTGACTCTTAAGGTTTCACAAGGCAGGGTCTAACTACACCACTCCAGGGATCTCTCCAGTCTTCAGAGCTGTCTCCTTGTTTTAACTGGGTAGGGAAATTTTTTCTCTCACTAGAAGATCTATCCCCTTTTCTTGGCCTGAATGGGAGTCTTCACCTATCTACCTACTCATCCTTGCCAACTTTCCCCCAGTTCTCTGTCTGCATTAAACTGCTCTCAGTCAGGGCTGAATTCCGAATGAATTCTCCTCAGTATTTAGTTCGGAAGTCTTTCTCTGCTCAGCGGATGGTAACAAATCAGCCTGTCACTCAAGGCTCTCTGGCTCTGTGAAGAATTAACCCTTTGCAGTTCCATATCTGTTTATACAGCACAACAGCTTTCTCCATCAGAAAAAATTATTCTCTGGTGAAGGAAAACTTACCAAGAGAGAATTATAAACTCCACCCCGCTGTGTGCAATGTAATACCCTGTAGTTCTGGGGGAATTCAGCTGAGTCAAAATCAGATACCAGATTTAGTACAGATAAAATGCCCAGTTTACTATTTAAACAGAATTTGACTGAATGTTAATCAAGGATGATGTGTGGCAGGAGAGTTTACTCAGAGAAGTAATCAGATCACACATTATCAACAGCATTTGAAATTTTAAAATTGGCCTTTTTTTAACATTCTGGTATGTCTTTACTTGCAGGGGAGTTCATTATTGGTCGTGTCATTAAAGCAATGAACAATAGCTGGCATCCAGAATGTTTCTGCTGTGATATCTGCCAACAGGTACTGGCAGACATTGGATTTGTGAAGAATGCTGGCAGGTAGATCATCAACTTTTTTCCTGTTATCTACGAGCATATCTTGATTCTAAGGTTACATTTTTAGGATCTTATCCTATCAAAATATGCTGTCAATATTATGGCTGCTGTTTAATTAGAGGTTGCTGTGCATTCTGTGTGAATTTCCTGCTGTGGCACCTGTGATGAACAGGAGGCTGTCCTGCCCCTGAAGGGAAAAACAATCACTCAACTGTTTTATCCCTGAGCCTTTGAGAGTGCTGCTCCAGTATCCAGCCCCCTTCCGGGGGGGGGGGGGGTTGTTGGAGGGAAACACAGCCAGGAGTTAGGTCACATCTTCCTCAGGATAGCTCTGCCTGATACCATGGCAGAATCGTTTCATTCTGTCCAGTTGTGAGGCCTAGCTCTGGTGATGAGCAGACCTTGTATAGTTTAGACTGACTCTTGGGAAAGGGCAGGCTGCTATTGGTGGAATCCTGTGTGAGTGAAAGGATCCAACCTGATGGCTAATCTGTGAAAAACCAGTTTGTGCCTGCATGCATTAAAGAGAATTCAAAACACACTCTGGAGCCACAACTAGCTTAACATTATGTGCCTCAGCCAGGCTTCTCCTTTAACTATATGGAGAATTGTGCTGGTGATTTGTTCTTTAAAACCAGGGGTCATTTGGGGCCAGAGCTAGGCGGAGCAGAGTTCCGCCAGTTCAGGAGTGGGCACTAGGGCAGCCATGGGCCGAATCAGATTCTCTAATCTGATTCGGCCTGTTTGCCGAATTGCCACCGAAATTCGGCAGCGTCTTAAAAAGCGGCTGGAGGGGAAGGGGTTTGAAGGAGAGGCTCCAAACTTGCAGGATAGCTGCTGGAGCCTCTCCCCCAAATACTCGCCAAGTTTCAAGAAGATCGGACCAGGGGGTCCAATTCTACGGGCCCCCAAACAGGTTGCCCCATCCCCTCCATTGTTCTCTATGGTGGAATTTTTTCCCACCATAGAGAACAATGGAGGGGATGGGGCAACCTGTTTGGGGGCCCGTAGAATTGGACCCCATGGTCCGATCTTCTTGAAACTTGGCAGGTATTTCAGGGAGAGGACCCAGCAGCTACCCTGCAAGTTTGGAGCCTCTCCCTCAAACCCCCTCCCCTCCAGCCCCTCATATACCCTATGAGTTTTTGCCATTGACTTCAATGGCCCATAGGGCATAATGGGGCTGAAACTGACATTCGGCTGGCCAGCTGGGGAAGGGGAGGGGAGGCTTTTGAAGATGCCCCCCTGCTTCCCTTTCTGACACACTTCCGGTGATGTCAGGGGATGTGGCAAATGCTAATGAGTTATGCTAATAGGTATGCTAATGAACTCCTGCACCTTTTTCTACGAAATGACCCGTTTAAAACCAATCTGTAAATAAATAAATACATTTTCTGTTATTTGTATACAACTGCTCAGTGACCGCCATGTTTTGTATACAACTGTCTCAGTGACCGCCATGTTTTTGTTCACCACAAAACTTAAGCTCATGGCATCAAACTGAAAGCCTTTACACGGTAGCTTCCTTAAGAACATCTTGTAACTGAGGGGAAGGTTCACAGTTCTAAACAAACCTGTTGCCTCAAAATCATCAGAGGCTGTGTGGGTCCCCTCAGTTGGCAGAATGGGCCCGTCACAGCAGTCAACTTGGAATCTTATTTGGGGGAACAAATCCCATCCTTATTGTTGCTGGGTTAAGTTGGGACAACGTAACACGTACACACAATTGTAGCGCATACTAACTCTGGCACTTCCCAGCCAGCGTTCCAGCTTTTCTGCCCCTCTCCTAACATAAAGCTTTTTACTTCTTCAGCCAGTTTTGTTTTTGCAGGGTGACCCTTAAGTACCCCACTGGCAGTAATACCACAAACTGTAAAATCTGTGAACAGTCTGTAAACCCAACAGTCATAACACTACCAAACAATTTAACCCGTGCGTATAATACTTTTCAGTCTCACAGATGTACATATAGTAATAGGACTACCAATGCTAGTCCTAAGAATGTGAACACATAAAATCCAATAAAATGACATTGTTTTAATCTTGGTTGTCCTTAGGGTGTTGTACTAGATGATCGTTAGGTCTGTATCAGTTCTGCAGTGCTGTAATTACATAACTAGTCTTCTGATTTGTGATTATCTCCATGGGTAAAATTCCACTCAGTCATGGTGTTCAGGATCATTCTGTACCCTAACTATTAAAAGTCCCCCCCCCCCCGAGTGACTCTTACCCATGCCTCTATTATTTGAGTAATCACGCTATTAGAACTTTATTTTTCTTTGCAGAATGTCATTAAATGCTTTACTACATTCAGAGCTCAAGCAAAAGTTCTGTTTTGCTGTTTGTAGTAGAACTCCAGGAAACATTGCATTGCTTTTCTCCCCTTCCTTGATCTCTGCTAGGCACCTTTGCCGTCCCTGCCACAATCGAGAGAAAGCCAGGGGCCTGGGCAAGTACATTTGTCAGAAATGCCATGCAATCATTGATGAACAGCCTCTCATCTTCAAGAATGATCCCTATCATCCAGATCACTTCAACTGTGCCAACTGCGGGTAATAAAACCAAGCAACTCTTTTTTTTAAAAAAAAATAACATTTTGCTTTGCTTTAATATTTTGCACCAGTCTTTTCAAAGTATTGTTTTAAATGTGTTATAATCAGGTCTGAATATAAAACATATTAAAGGTTCAGCAATGAATAAAATACATGTTTTACAATCCCAGATTACAACCTTAGCTACTATAATTCCCTCAGCAAGGCCTTTTTGATGGGATTAGCTTGGTCCATCTGGGGCATAAGGCCTGCTAATGGTGACACAGATTGGGCTTCACTTTAGTTCTGATTTCTCTGGTTGACTCCGTCTAGTGGAAGCATCTGAAGCGCAGCATTAAAAGTCCGGGTCTGCTTTTGCATTTCCTAAACAGGAAGCTAACATACCGGGGTGGGGTGGGGGGCATTCATTGCTCTAGAAGCATGCTAGTTGCATAAATTGAGTCCAATAACGATGGACTTTTAACCAGTATTCACTAGAATCAGAAACAAAATTTACCTTCACATGTTGGTGATTCCCACTTTACGTGATAGAGGTCTACTTAAAATAGATCCCTCGGTGTGAAAAGCTGAAAGTGGCTGTTTTTCAAGAATAATTTCATGGTTTCTGGAACATACCACAGTGGAAACATATTTCTGCACCCTGGTTTCTGAATTTTTATTTTGTATCAATTTATCTTTCTGTCATTAACAGAAAGGAGCTTACTGCTGATGCTCGGGAACTGAAGGGGGAGTTATACTGCTTGCCTTGCCATGACAAAATGGGGGTCCCCATCTGTGGAGCATGCAGGAGACCCATTGAAGGGCGAGTGGTGAATGCAATGGGCAAACAGTGGCACGTTGAGGTAAGCATATGCACACATTCTGCTTGGGGAAATAATTAGATAGCAAGATGGAGTCTTCAGAAAAGGTTACTAGGTTCGGTGTCATTTTGTAAGCTGTGATACATTAAAGTAGGTAAAGGCATCACTTAAAAATATATATAAAGCTCTCCTGCTTTTTAAAGTGTCGATTTTTAGTAAGAGAGAGAACCAGAAATGTTTTAATAATAAAGATTAACACATTCATTGGAAATACACTGCAGTTATTTTAGTGCAATCAGCTTCCTTTGGTTAAGGTAGCAGATTGGAAAGACATATGTTTTACCATTTATTGGCTTGAATCTCAGTAAATCTCAGCTGGCAGAGGGGATTCCATCAGCAGCACAAATCTGTCTCACCTTCCCTGCTTCACTGCAGCCCAGAATGATCCCTGAACTGTTTGCTCCTAAAAAGAGAGGAGACCCCACCCCCCCGGGACAGCAAGAGGAGTAAGTCAGAGATCTACTCCTGCAGGGAAAAAGTGAGAAATGCCCACCTTCCATTAGAAGCATTTTTCTGCGAGATCATAGCCATTATTTATTAATTACTCAGTAATTTATCATTCCTGTCTCATTTTATCTTTGCAGTACCTTAAAAGGAAGGGAATACACTATTTACCTGAATGCAAGACTAGTTTTCCCCACAAGTGTGCCATCAGCAAAGGGGGTAATCTTAGGGTTGCCAAGTACTCACAGGCTGCCGGTCTCACGGGGTGGGGGGAATCCTCCTGGGTCTGGGAGCTTCCCGGCATGCACGCATGCCACAATGACGTCACCGGAAGTGACATCATCACATTGGGGATGTTGCCAGGACGACGCTCTGGCAATCGCCCCGGCAACATCCCCAACATGATTACGTCACTTCCGGGTGATGTCATTATGCTGGGGGAGTCATCCTAACCGGACGGCTTCGGGGGTGGGGTTCCCCCTGCCGGCCGGTGGATTGGGGACCCCTGTAGCGGCAGATCCCCCGCCCCCCGGGCAGACTTGGCAGCCCTAGGTCATCTTGAATTCTCATATGTCCAATAATAAAAAAAACCTATGTATGGGGGGGTCATTTTGTATACAGGGTTGTCTTCCTTTCATGTAAATGCATTAATCAAAAGCCTCCTGGTGAGCTTTCTTCCTAAACAGTATTTTAAGGAAGGGCTTACTGACATCAGCTCTAATGCTCTGTTTATCACAGTGCACTAACTATGCCACAGCACATGTAAAAACTTGTGAATTATGCTACTATTTACAAAGATGCATTTTGATTTTTGAGCAGAGTAATGTAAAAGAAGGGTGCATTGCTGTGCAGAATTTACAGACTATGTTGTACTTTCACTTCATATAAGATGGTTTATTATCTTCCTTAAAGCAGTATCGTTTTGAGGCTAATAAATTTCACCATAAAGAGAGTTTTGGGATGGAACTGAGAAGGGGATATCTAAGGTTGTTTTGGCAATCAATCACTATGTACATTTTAATTTTTTGCATGTGGTAGGCCAGTGTTTTTAAATAAGTTTATAAATGAGGGACTATCTTGAAAAGATGAATGAATTCAAGTATGATATAGTGATGTAGTGACTGATCCTTTTAACAGCTTCATAAGAAATTAGCTGGATTCTATGGAGGTTTCACAAGTGTTAGAGGAAGGAGGAGGAAATCTTCCCTGATTCGTCTCCTCACTGTAGCCCCCGACAAATGTGGTTCTTTTTCTATATGGGCCCTTTGACTCCCATCATGCCTTTGGGGAGGACAAAGCTCCTAGGGGAAAGCACTGGGACAGGTGCACTCCCACTAGTGAAATGCCCAGAAGAATCAACCCAATAAGTTTTCTACAGATAACCCAAAATGGCTTTTCTTTGCAGCATTTTGTTTGTGCGAAGTGTGAGAAACCATTCCTGGGCCACCGCCACTATGAGAGAAAGGGACTGGCATATTGTGAAACCCATTACAATCAGGTATGGTTGTATCTTGCCTTGTAATGCTAGAGCTTTTAGCAACTCCCAGTTCTGCCCTTTTTATGTCTTGTGATAAGCGATGAAATGAAAAATCACAAATCACAAGAAAAAATATGATATAGAATTGTCCTGGTGGGAAAAGGTTCAGCTACAATCAAGATATGAGCAAGATAAGAGAATTGGTTTTTTAGATAAAAAAAACGAATTGGATAAGGCATGGTTAACCTCACATGTAGAAAATATTAAAAAAATATATAGAATTTTATTAGCAGATGAGATGCAAGATGAAACAGTAAAGAATACGATGGTATCCTGGATGAAAGATTTTGATCATACTATGGATTTGGAGGAATGGTCTAAGATGTGGAGAACATTGAAGTATACAAGTGCTGTTTCTTACAAGGAAAATCTGTATAAAATGTTTTATAGATGGCACTGGTCTCCGGACAGGATAGCCAAATGTTATGTGAATGTTTTAAATTCTTGCTGGAAGTGTGGGAAAAATATAGGAACATATTTTCACATGTGGTGGAGGTGTGGGAAAGCCCAAAAATATTGGAAGAAAATAACAAAAATGGTACAGGAAGTTCTTAACATAGATTTACCACTATTACCAGAAATTTTCTTATTAAACATGCTCCCAGAGCATATAAATAAAATTGATGTAATCTTTATAGTTTACATTATTACTGCTGCACGAATTACCTCGGCCAAAAATTGGAAAGTAGAAATTAGCCCAATAATAGATGAAATAATACATAAATTAATGGATTTGGCAGAAACAGAAAAGTTAAGCCAGACAATATACGGGGGAAAAAAAGGGAATTTTGGAGGATAGATGGTCAAAATTTTATGAATGGTGTAAAAATAAATGTATGACTCAAAAATGTAAATATATTAAATATACAAACTTTAAATAGAGATAATATTGGGATAAACCAAAAGATGATGTAACATTATTACATGGATATGAGTAACTTTTTTATTTGTGTATATTTATGTATATTGTTTTGTTTACTTAAATATATATTTAGACTTGGTTTTCTATGAATATGGATTAATAATATATCTATAAAATAAAAACTTTTTCGGGAAATGAAAAATCACATAGATGTGAAATTCAGCATCTTTTCAGCATTTCACGATAGAGTGACTTGAAATAAGAATTTGTTTTAAAAGCTTTGAAGTGTGTGATATTCTGCCTTTGATGCGGCATTCTGATGTTTTTTCTTTGTTTCTTGACTCAAAACACATTTGGGAAGATGCTTTCAGTTTTCAGCTGGAAGCCATAACTGGTTTACATATTTTTTGCAGCATAGATATCACAGTTGAATTTGGATGATTTTTTTTTGCATTTGTTTTAGCTTTGTGTATAAATATTGAAACATGATTATGTGGAAAGCAGCATGAGGAAAACTATATAAGCATGGGCTAAAAATACTGATATAGTAAAATCTATTCTAAGATGTCTCATCAGGGGGTTGAGTGTACATATGCTTGAGTTTACTGGTTTTATTTATTCACTCATTACCAAGGTTATACAAGAAGTCATCACTTAGTTATTTGATGCTGAAGGAATATCCTTCCATACTAGCCTGCTTTAAAAAACAAACTACCATTGTACAGGTTTGGGTTAGTCTGTGAAAGGCTATGATCACACACACTAAATAATCCACTTTCAACCCACATTCCAACTGGATTTTGCCAGTTCGCACAGTAAAATCCAGTTGGAAAGTGCACTGAAAGTGGTTTGAAAGTGGATTAGTGTGTGTGTGTGACCACAGCCAAATTCTGCATCCTGTATTATTTCCACTTGGGACTAGATACAGAATCATTCCTTTACAGTGCACCCCCAAGTGGTCATTTCTGTTTCTGATTTTTATGTTATGATAATACAAACATTAACAAAGTTTACACTGTAATAGCCTTTGACCAGATTAGAATGTCTTTGTAGCGAGGGTGAATTGTAAGAAAAAACAAATACTTTATTTTAGAATTTAAATGTTCCTATATATTTCTCTCTTTCCTAATAAAAAGGCTTTTCAGTTTTCCTTCTGCATTTTCAGCAGATAAAGGGCAATTTGGGAGTGCCTGGGTAAAATTAAGGAGGAGGAGATGCTGTCAAGAACTGATTAGCCTAATCTGATTGATTTGCAAAAAATAAATTCAGAAACAGTACAAAAATTACATTATTAACAACCCAATCCTGCTGTCAGTATTTGCATTTTTAAATAGACTGCATCAGCTCCATTGTTACAAGTCATATTAATTATAATGGTGAAATAACAATGCTGCCATATGTGTAATTTTTTTAATTTAAAAAGCACACGCACACATGTTCAACTGCTTTTATTTCCTTAAATGTTATGGGCAGATGTGTGATTCTGAAAATGTTTTTCATGTCCCCAGCTGTTTGGAGATGTTTGCTTCCACTGCAATCGTGTGATTGAAGGAGATGGTAAGTTCTCATTTGCTTACACGTTTTTCACCATTTTAGTGAAAACTATTCAAGGCAAAAAAGTTCACTTTAGATATCTGGTTGAGTGCATTTCAAAATAAAATGCAAAATGATGATAAACAGGGGCTTGAAATCTCTCTGTTGCAGTGAGACACATAAAGGTGGATTCATTCACTGGCTTTCAGACTGAGTTCTAGTGAAGCCTGATTTCTCAAAATTACGACGCTTCCTGAATTATAAGAACAGTCAAGCGTACGATGATATCAGAACTTCAGGGATCTTATGCTGGTATTAGTTAGGCATGCCTGTGTAAATGTTTAGGTTTGGGATGCAAAAGATCTGGATTGGTTTCACTGTGCATTAGTGATTGAAAGGCTTTGCAGTTACGTTAAATAAATGTTAAATATACCCCCCCCCCAAAAAAAGGTAGTTTTGCTGTGTGTTTTAGCAAATGTGCTTTAGCTGGACAAATGGCCACTTTGACAAATCTTGTAATTTCTCTGCTCTTTCCTAGTTGTCTCGGCCTTGAATAAGGCTTGGTGTGTCAACTGCTTCGCGTGTTCCACTTGCAACACTAAGCTAACTCTCAAGTAAGTACACGGGGTGCTTCTGATAATGAAAGCAGGAGTGAGTCAGTGACATCATCTAGATCAGGTGACATGGGTGTGTATTTGCTGATGATATAGGGAGGCTTGCTTTTATCGGGAAGGAAACGTATAAGAACTGTGTTTCTTCAACGTGATTCCTAGATGACATCCCTAAATATTGCCTTGGTTTATTGGGAGCTTTTTTGCTCTGTGTGGAGCACCTGATGTATTGCTCCCTTTCCCCCAAAGGGCGCATACATGTGATCATAGATTCCTGGCAATATAAAACACAGCATCAAGCGGAGCAGTTCAGTATGAATGTTTAAGACTGCTATGTACATTCTGAAGTTAGCAGGTACACCATAATGATACATGGTGTTAGGGTTGCCAAGTCTCTGTTGGAAAATACCTGGAGACTTTGGGGGTGGATCCAGGAGAGGGTGAGGTTTGGGGAGGGGAGAGGTCTCAGCATGGAACGATGCCATAGAGTCCACCCTTCAAGGCAGCCATTTTCTCCTGGGCAGCTGGTCTCTGTCAGCTGGAGATCAGTTGTAAAAGTGGGAGATGCCCAGGCCCCACCTGGAAGCTGGCAACCCTACATGGTGTGCACCCTACAATGCATGAGAAACAAATGCTACTTTTTTAAAATGTTGCCCAGTGGTGCACCCTGGATTTAGTCAGATCTCATTGGAGACCCCACAATGTGTACAAAATTTTGTTTAAATGTTTGCCTTTCATGGGACACATGCCGTGCACAGGGGGCATACACAGTCTTCAAAATTTTAGGGACATGCTTCTTTGCGTCCCAACCTTGCAATGATGAAGTCATTGTTAGTGTAATAATGCAGCCTTTAGCAAGAGGGACAAGCATCCTTTCCTATTGATATACTTACCGTTTTCACCACCTCTGTTTCCTGCTGACCTCTTTTTACTGCTGTGCCTGTATCTTGATTCTTTCCTCTTCTCTCTTCTATTTCTTCTTCGCCCAACCTAAAAGGGACAAGTTTGTAGAAATCGATCTCAAACCTGTCTGCAAACACTGTTACGAGCAAATGCCTGAAGAGTTTAAGCGGAGACTTGCAAAACGGGAGCGAGAAGCAAAGGATAAAGACAAAACCAAAAAGAAAAAGCCCATCTGTCTGTAAATGCTTCGTTCCTTTCTACTGCCATCTGTGCACCTTCCTTGTTCTTGGTCAGTTTTTAGGGAATACCTTAGCGTTTTGATTTTATTGCATAACTTTGGGATCATCAGAAAGCAATCCCAAGATTTCTGGTATCTGAGCAATGAATTCCTAATTGTAGGTGTGCATGGTCATCCAATGTGTAAGACACAGTATCTGTTTTCCCTTTAGTATAGAACTCTAGTTCAGTATAACTCCTTTCCCCTAGAACAGGGGTTGGCAAACTTGCTTAGCCTAAGAGCCACCTAGAACAGGGGTGGCCAAACTTGCTTAACGTAAGAGCTGCATAGAATAAACATCAGATGTTTGAGAGCCACAAGACATGAACAAATATTACCTGCTTTTATTGGAAAATAAGCAAATTTGCTTTTTATTAACGTTAAATGAGACTGTCAGAAATAATAACAAAAGGGGTAAAAGCAGATATTGATAATGATATTAATTTGTCCAATGATATTTGTTTGCTAGTGATATTTAGCTTCCCCAGCCGCCCTGCCGGGAGCCACATAATATATGTGAAAGAGCCGCATGTGGCTCCCGAGCCACAGTTTGCCCACCCCTGCTTTAGAAAACCTGAGCAATGCTTTCTATAGGGGACTATATGCTGCTTGATTTAAGCAGTGGTCTTCACCCCTTGGGTCAAGACCCTTATGTGGATTGCAGAAGCCCTCTGCTGGGTTGCAGCCCCCTATACACTGCCATTTTTGCTGCTTTTTGGAAGTGGCTGGTGCCCATTGAGCCCTGACCTGGATAGCCCAGGCTAGCCTGGTCTCATTGCATGCCAGAAGCTAAGCAGGGTTGGCCCTGGCTAGCATTTTGATGGGCCACCAGGAAAGGAGTACCAAGGTCACGATGCAGAGGCAGGCTATGGCAAACCACCTCTGAACGTCTCTTGCCTTGGAAAGCCTATGGTTACCATAATGGTTACCAACAGGGTTACCATAAAGTCAGCTGTGCCCATAGAGCTAGGGTGCAGCATCTTTTGCTTTTCATATTTTACAATTTTTAGCAAGCTTTGGAGGATAAAACTGGCTTTTGCAAAAACAGAGTATAACTATTTTAATAACATAAATTAGTATCTGCCTTTGTTGTTAGTAAAATGGTAAAAAGAGAATTGTCTGGTTTACACCGAGTTGTAAAGATTTCTTTATGTATAAATCTAAAATCATTTTCACAAAAATGCATACACGTTACCAAAGCTGTCTCTCTTTCCTTCCTTGCTAATTTTAGAAACAAATTCGTGGAATTTGACATGAAGCCTGTCTGTAAGAAGTGCTATGAGAAGTTTCCTCTGGAGCTCAAGAAAAGACTGAAGAAATTAGCAGAAACTTTGGGAAGGAAGTGAGGCTCAGCTTCAGATTCCATCTTGCTGTGCAAAAACTAGGAAACAGTACTGTTGTTACAGAAGACTTCCTTTTCTTGAGTTGTTGGAACCCAAGCAAACCCCTCCCCCATTCCTCTCTGCATGACTAGCTTCATAATGAAATTGCTGCCTGCCCACTTTGGAAAATATGCCTCTTAAAAAAACCTTTTACATCTTGCATAATCTCATATCCAACAATTAAAATCCTGTATTTTACACACACACCTATATGTATATTTGTAAATGCATACATCATATTTGCAGAGTAAACTGCAAGATTAAAAACTGGGACATTTATATACCACAGTGGGATCCATTTCAGTGGACAGGGGGCACCACTTAGCATACTTGTTTGCAGGTAGTCATCTGCACTGTCCTAAACAGACTTCAGTGGGCTCTGAAGAGCGTATCTCTGCTTATGAAGGCACTGGAAATTACTTCTCTGAGTTCAGAGTAACTCTCACCAATCAGGCCAACCAGGGCTTTGGGGGGGGGGGGGAGGGGGACCATGAGGTCAGGAAGAGACAAAAGAAAAACTCTTTGACAGTTTATAGGAACATAGCATGAACATGTATATGAGGATAGATACAGCTAAAAAATTCATCTCTGGATTCAGGATTGATAAGGTAGTTCCCTTCCATTAAACTACTCCTGGTATAAATGAGGACTTTACTTGGTGGAAGATTCCAACTTTTGGTGCTAATTTTCACTCTTCTTTGTGCCCTGGTACAGCCAGCCTGAAATATTCAGAATGTAGATGGCCTACAAATCATGAGTATTTTTTTAAAAGAAACAAAACATTGCCTCTTTGTTTTTGAGCCAGTGGGATATTACAGACACATTTTCAGATGCTCTGTTCTTACTCAGAAGGCTGGAAGCTTTCATAAGAACAACAAAACAGCGCTCTCAACATTTAGGAGGAATCTATTGTCAGAAAGCCTCTTAATGATTGCAAAGGAGAGCCATTTTAGTCTACCGTAGTAGAACCAACCAAGGTCCAGTGGCCCAGTGAAAATGTCCTGGACGTAGGAGGTTTTATTCCCTTTACCATTCTTTGGATACCCATTTTAAAGAAGCCTTTATTTCATAATATGCAGAAATGCTGTACTGTTCAAAGATTACTAAGGTTTGGCATTTACAGTGCAATCTTTTGTATGTTTACTCAGAATACGCTCATGCCTTATTCAATGGGTTTACTCCAAGGTTAAGTGGACATAGGACTGCAATCTTAATCTGTGTTGAGCAGAACAAAGTCCGTAGTTCTTAAACAACCTCAGCAAGAGTACTCTGAATTGCATAATTTTAGGATTGCATGCAAAAGTGGGAAACAGCAATGTCCTGCTGTCACTAGCAAAGCTACTTGAATTTTGCAGGAATCATTCTGTGTAACAGACGTTTCCATGTGCTTTTGTATTTCATTTCCTTGTTGTGCCTTATTCTGCTATCCTTATGCAATAGTAGTCAAAGTATTTACCCTTTATATACTGTTAATTTTGTATTTTTATGCAGAAAATGTACACAGTATTCCAAAAGATGGCATACATTTAAGCTTTTTGGACTTACAGATCCTTTTTAAGTGATGGAAGATGCTTGAACTTTCAAGGCATGTTTCTCTGCAGATATTTTAAAATAGTACGTGAAATAAAATAGTCCCAGCTCCAGCTGAGTATATACTGTACTAACGGGTCAATAAATACAGTGTTATCTACTTTTTGAAACCTGTCATGTTAAATAAATTGGCTATTCCACCCCCTCCCCTGATGTCTTAAAACTTTCCAACAAATTAATACATAATAATCCTTTTTGGAAGGCTGCCTGGAAGTACAGTAATTATTAATGTTCAGTAACTGTGACTAACACCAACATGAATTCAGGCATTCTGCACATTGTGTGATCTGAGGCCGAGGACAGACTGGCAATGTAAAGCGGGGGCAAAGTGGAGGGAGCTGGTGCGGGGGAAAAACTCCACGGAGCTGGCCGTTCATACTGGCCAGAGCAATGCGCAGTGGTGCCGATACGGAGCGTTCAGACTGCCGCAGAGCCGTTGCGCTTTGTTTTCCCTTTGATGTGTTTCGCACATGCGCATAACTTTGTGCCGGCGCGTTCACACTGCCGCCTCCGGATGCCTCCTGCTTCTTCCGGTTCACACTATTTGGAAGCGGGAGGCATGCGGAGGACGGCCCCTGAACACCGGTTTCTCCCGGTGTCCTGTTAAAGCGGATGGAAAGCGACTGGGAGACGGGTAAGTGCGAAATGGAGCCGAGGGACAGATGCGCATGTCTGAATGGGCTCTTTTCCACTTCCGACTCGGGGCTGCCCCGCTTTACATTGCCAGCCTGTCCTCGGCCTGAGAGAGTGGTACTACCTAGGTGCTCTGTGAGTTCCTGCAACTCAGTGTTTTCTTCTTGGGGATCCCCTATTTCAGGTATGAGGGACATAGTCATTGGCCCAATTTCAACCCTTGCCTTGTTGGAAGTTGCAATGGAACGCTGTTTGCCATTTCTGTTCGTGGTTATGCTTTCAGTTCCCTCTGCCTGTATGTGGCATTATGCCAGGAGGCCATCATGATATTTTTGCTAGCATATGACCAAGGATGAGAACTTTCTGTCCTACTGATTTGTGGGAAACACCAGTTGCTTCCAGACATTGACAGTTCTCAGTTGTCCTCTTGTTGATGCTGCAAATGCAGAGGCCTGTTCATTGGCCTGGGGGGAAAAAACCCTCTTTCACCATTACAAAGCAACACATTAACCACTGAACCACAAGGATATGTGAAGAATGATCAGTCCCTCCAGTGCTCATTCTGTACAGGTTCCAGTCTTCTGACTATACAAATTCTGAAGTTCTGTTTTTTCCAGGTCTTGATGAAAACCTCGTATCCCAGCCAATGATCACTTAATATTCTAGGAACTTTATCAGACTAGTTATCTTTGAACAGTTAAAATCAGACTAGTTATCTTTGAACAGATTAAATAAACAAGAATCACAATTATCCAGAAAACACTAGCATATGTAATGAGATTATGAATAAAAAGCATCCCTTCTACCTAGCCTGCATTTAAAGATAAAATGCAATTTCAGAAATTCTTATCAAGACTTTATAGAAAAAAAATAAGATAGCCTCACTACAACCCAGATTTGAATTTTGGGGGGTATATATCTTAACAAAGATATTTATTTTATTAATTCAATTTGTACCCCGTCCTCCCCGCGAGCAGACTTAATGAGTTTGACCTGACTTCATTATCATTAAACCATCTAATTCATGTTCTCTAAAGTTGTGGTGATGCTGGAAAGATTGAAGGTAAAAGAAGGGGATGGCAAAGGATGAGATGGTTAAACAGTGTTATCAAAGCAACAGGCATGGAGTTAGGACAGCGGAGGACAGGAGGGCCTGGCGTGATGTGGACTATGGGGTTGTGAAGAGTCAGACTCGACAACTAAACAACAACAAAGTTGTGATTTAATACACCTCTGAGCAAATCAAGGAATAACTGTTGCAAACTGTGTTCTGGGCGTAAAACCATCAATTCATAAGTTACCTCAAGGCTAAAACTATATATTAGCTAAAGCAGTGAAAAAAATGCATGTTCTTGTGGGTTTACACAGAATCCTAAAAACAATAGGTTGTCAGGCTAATACACAGTAGGACATGCTGTTAGGGTGGGAAGACATATGCAGCAAATGGAGGCAGGGGATCCCCACTTGTGTAGATTGTGTTATCTTTAATTAGCCAGTTCATAGAGTGCAGAGCTCAGTTTAGTGTTTGTCCTGAGGGGAAGTACCTGTCAGCATTCTTAGCAGCATGCATAAGCTGCAACAGTGTTTTTTCTCCTTTGTCACAACTTAGTTCCTCTGGTTCACAGAGCTTAGGTTCAGGACTCCCACATTCAAGACACCACTAACTTTCAGTTCTCCACATCGGTCCTTTTGAGTTTCACTTTTCCAGAACTCAGAGGCGTTAGCTTTTGGTGTCTATTTCCCATGCTGACCTTACGAACTTTTCCCCTGAAAATCATCATTCCCCTCCAAAGGTAACAGTTTTAAACAAAACAAGGATAAAGAATGGTGGAAGCTGTTCCATTTCCACATAGCAATATGTGTGTGTGTGTGTTTCCATTCATCACCCTGATGAATGAAGCGTACCACTTCACGAACGATCTACTTTAAGACTACAGTATCATTTGAATAATTCACCCTGACATTCCGTAATAACTGCTCTTAACACCGTTTCTTATAAGTGCATTATGCAGCTCAAATAAAACGGCTACGAGAGAAAAAGGCGGCAAAATAACAATCTGCGTTACAGATACCCGGATCCTGGAAAGGCTGGTGGGGCGGGGGAAGCCTGTGGTCCCGCCTATATTTACTCAGTAATGAGTCACGAAGGCTACTGTATCTGAAGACCAACTTTTGCTGGTCTTAAAGGTGCCTACTGGACGCAAACTCTGTTCTATCTAAGGCTATTACCCTTTGCTCCCCTACACTTGCATTTACGAAAGAGAGCTGAGCTGCTCGAGTTTATGGATTTGTAATCCAGGTCAACCCCGGCGAGCCTTACTCCCGAGAAAGCACGCAGCGTCCTGAGGGTGGGGGAGAGGAAACCTCCCCGCCCATTTCTTAGGGGACTCACCTCACTTCCGGCGCGGGGGCGCCAACGTCACGCCAGCCTCTTTAGACGCGCCATCTGTCGCGCGCGCGGTGGCGTCACTGCTCTTCCAAACGGCGTTTTCCGACGGCCGGCGGGCCCGGGGCTCGGCTGAGGGCTCTTCTCCGTGACGGCGTTCGGGAGGCGGCGGCGGCAGCAGCAGCAGTAGCGGCGGCGGCGGACAAGGCTGGGCGCGGCCCTCCTCGGTGGCCACCATGATGAGGCGCAGCAAGGCGGAGGTGGATCGCTACGTCTCCTCGTTGCTGGCCTCGGCCCCTTCCCCCAGGGAGGTGAGCGCTGCTGGGCAGTGGGGCGGAGGCGCTTCTCCCTCCCCTCCCTCCCTCCCTCCCTCCTTTTCTTCCTAGGCCGGGGACTCAGTCCCGAAGGTTTGCTAGGAGACTCTCGCCGCCCGCGGAGCGCATGGGCTGAAGTACGCAGGCGCGCCGGTGCGTGGCCGGCCGGGCCGTGCAAGGCGACGGGGGAGGCTTTTGAGGGAAGCCCCCCCCCCCCCCCCGCCCGGTGGCCCCTTAAAAGACTAAAAAGTGCAACGCAGCTGAGCTGTGTGAGTCACGAAAACTTCTCCGCCTGGCAGGCTTTGACTCACGGAAGCGGCTGCTGCTGGGCTGAATGTGGTTGAGTGGCTGGGGAGGGGGGGTGGTTGATCCGCCTCCTTGTTTCGCCCCGTTACTGCAGCTGGTGGCTGCCACGGAAAGAGCTGTTCGTGCCGATGCGCTCGGTGGGGGCCTGTTGCTGCCGCCGACGGAGCGCGGTCAAGGGTGTGCCGGTATTTTTGGGACACCCTGGTTTTCTCCCACCCCCAGGGGGAGTCGGAGCCTGGCAACAATCCTGTGGGAATGATTTCTAAGTTAATTAATGTATTGCTAACGTAGAATGAGAATAGTTGTGGGTGGTATTTGAAGAGGGTGCGTGTTGTAATCACACTGGAACGGTTTTCAGCTGTTAAATAATAGAATAAAGAGCAGCGTCCAAGAATGCAGGGGAGTGACAGTCTGTCCCACCAGAAGTTAGTTTGCTTCCTGATAAGCAGCTGTCTTGTTTGTATGCCAGAGAATATTTGCCCTGTCTGTGTAAACGTTTTGGTCATACATGGCTAAATGCCAGAAAGCAAAACAGTGAAGTGGATTCTATATTGTATGTCATGTTAAGAAATAGAAAGAGATTGTGTTTGTATGCACACACACACTATATATTTTTAAAAACCCTTGGAAGTGCCTCTGTCTTCCTGTTGGTTTTGATGCTGAATTCAGGGTGCTGGTTTTACCCTTAAAACTCCTAAATAACCCAAGGCCAGGATTTCCAAGTTATGCCTCTTTTTGTATAAATCATACAATTGGGTCATCTTAAAAAAAAAATTGGTCTCCCTCATCTGAGGTGCAGTGAGTGGTTCTGTAGGACAGAGCCTTTGTAGGGACAGCACCAGGCGTGTGGAACTCCTTCCCATGAGTGATGGGTGTGGCTCTCATTCACTGTGTTAAGGAGTGAGGCTTTTGTTGGGCTTTGGTGCTAAGTTCTTGTTAAATGTTGTGTGGTTGGATATAACAGGATGTTTGGTATTGTCATATTTCAGTGTTCTGGCTTCATTATACTCTTTTACAATGTTGAAAGCAGCCTTGATCTTTTTTTGGCTCAAAAGATGGGTAAGTGCTTGTAGCATGACTGCATTGGCAACTGTAACTTTGCATTACTGGTCGTTTTAGGTTAAGGGTATTCTGATGGAATTTCAACTATTCATTAATTGGTTTTTTAGCTTTAACAATGTCTCTTTCTCCTTAGAAATCCATGAAGGGATTCTTTTTTGCTAAACTATACTATGAAGCAAAGGAATATGACATTGCTAAAAGGTAATTTCTGTATATAACAGTCTTTTATTCTTCTAAAACCAGAACTTCTGCAGCAAGAGATTTACAGTTTTTTGTGGGGTTCAGTTCATTCTTGTTGTTCTTTGTAGCAAATACTGAAATGCTATATGGAAGAAAAGGCTTGAAAATGTTTGACGTTCTATAGTTAAAACACTAGAGAACAGAACATAATTGAAGTGTTTTAACTATAGAGCGTCAAACACTTTCAAGCCCTTTTTCTAGTAAGTTCTCTAGTAAGTGTTTGATGGATACTGGTATAATGGTTTTATTATAAATAAGTCTAGAACTCAATATTGGTTAATTATAGAGAAAATATAGAACTCATTAACAATGCAGGAAAGCTTCTACCTTGAATAAAGCTTTGTTGATCGTAACGATGCCACTGGACTTAATTCTTTGTTACCGATGAATTGTAATAACTTATTATGCTATTTTTGTGAAGGTACATAGCTTCGTATCTCAGTGTCCAAGAAAGAGACCCCAAGGCACATAGATTCCTGGGGCAACTCTGTGAAGCTGAAGATAATATAGAGAAAGCTATTGGGTGTTACAAGGTAAGTTCTTCCGGAATTCTCTGAGCTCCACCTATCTCATAGGGTGTCTGTTGGTGGGGAGAGGAAGGGAAGGTGATTGTAAGCTGCTCAGAGGCTCCTTTGGGCAGTGAAAAGCGGGGTGTAAAACCAGTACTTCTACTGCTGTCAGGGCTGTTATCCTGCAGATCAATCATATTAGATGGGCTAAATGTGGGATAAGATGCAGTCGACAGACCCCAGTGTTTTTGCGTGGTGCATTTGGCTTCTTTTGTTAGCGCTAAAATGACATGCCCCTTAATGATGTGCTGTGATACTACTTCCCTCTGCACCAATTTCCTTAAGGTTTTGTGTTTATCTCTTTTATAAACAAGATTTCTTTCCATTTTTTGAGAAGACAGAACCAACCAACCACACCACCCCCACACTCATATATATGTGTTTGGGGAAACGTTCTGTGCTGTCAGATTACTTGAAAAATAAACAATTAAAACAAAATTACTGTGCCAGTTTGTCTGGCACTTGCAAAAAACATTTGTTCATGATTGCTATTGGCTTTTTAAAAAAGTGATTATTTGATTCTGGTTTTTTAAAAATACTTTAATTGTTTGTGAGCTGCTTGGAGTTCCTTTGGTTGAGGAAGAGCATGACAAAAATGATACAAAGTTTTTTAGGGATGATTTTGCATACTCTTCCTCTGAGAAGCTCTGTGGTGTGTTAGCCTCATACCAGAAAGAGGTTGGAGAATAGCAACATGTCAAAGTACTTCATTTAAGGTAGACTTCGATCCCTATTTTTTTCACATCAAAGCCCGAACTTGAGGTAGGGCACCGTCTGCATCAAAGATATTTCTATCTTTGTCTACTAATATCTGTTCTGCAGAAACTAGTAATTGTAGCTGATTGAAACCTGTTCAATTTTTATATAATGTTGAGGATTATGAATAGATCTTAGGGTACAAAAAGTATATGAAGAGATTTGTCCTGTTCAGTCTAATTGATGGGGTGGCAACTACAGAATAATTATGGCCTCACTATGATAAGATGCAGGGTACCCTTTGCATGTGTAAATTACTTCTCTGTGAATTGGTCAGAAACTTCTCTGCTTTGGGTCAGTTATCAAGCATAAAAATGCAGTCACTGCCAACATTGTTTTTATTTGCTTATAACTTTTTAAATATCACCATTCCCATATAGGAGACTGTCTTCTTGGTGAATGCTGTATTTATAAAGTGGTGGTGTCTGCACAAATCTGCATAGATGTAACCACAAAATTGCCATCTGTTGCTTGTGCTCCTTGTCCACTGTTTACATGCATCTGTTGCAGATACAGCCATGGAATGTTTTTTAAACAGGCACTTAACGCTTTTTAGATTTTGCTGATTTGTTTTAGTTATTGTAATGCGTATTTACATATTGTAGAGAGCTTGATCCTCTGTTTCTTCATTGGGGCTTTAGCGTTCAGTGGAACTGAATCCAACACAGAAAGATCTTGTATTGAAGATTGCAGAGCTGTTATGTAGTACTGATGTCATTGATGGAAGAACAAAATACTGGGTTGAGAGAGCAGCCAAACTGTTTCCTGGAAACCCTTCAGTTTTCCGATTGAAGGTAAAAAAAATTACTTGTAACTTCAGTAAGACTTTTCTTAAGATATCAGAAATAGATGTAAAACAGTTCTGTATTTCAGAACACATTCTCATGCATTGTAGACCTATGACTGGTGTCGGTTGTGAATCTCATGTTAGCCTGACTGCTCTTTTATGTTATAAATATTTGGGGAATATTAGCGCTTAATAATCAGCAGTAGGTATTAAGGAATCTGCACCTGTTTATACAGAGACTGCTGCCTCTTCCAGACAAACCCAAGAAACTGGGTTATCAGTATAAAAAGGTTTTCTTTTACTTAAAGAATAAAAGGTAGCTTATTCAAGTGTTACAGAAACGTTCACACATTCATACAGTTCTAGGAAGTCAGATAGAATTAAAGGGACGATTGCATTATTAGGAAATCATTGACGTTTTATATTTACCTGCGTAGAGAAAGTTGGTGTATTCCTGCTGGAGAAATAAGATGAGTTCATAGGGAATTGGGGTGGTGGTTGTGGATTAGGAGCCATGTCAGAACGTGGTGAGAGAGAGAGAGAGAGGGTGATGCAAGAAAGAGCAGGCGATGTAAAAAGAAAGATATGGTGCTTTCCTTTATTGGGGGGGGGGGAGGTGGTCTCTGTGGGGGGCAGGCTTAGCCAGATGCCTGTCTTGAGACCACCCCTTAGAGAGTCCACCCACTAGCTCTTGTCCAGTGGAAGAGAGGCTAGGAGGAGTGGTCAGCATTTGATTCTACCTGAAGGTCAGAGAGATACCCAGGGTCGCAAGCTGACATCATCGGCTAGGAGCATTGTCTTTTAGATGAAGGCAGGACCTTTTGGCGGTTCTTCCAGGAAGTGTCCTGCTGTGTTCGCATCTCTGTGAGAAAATCCTTTGTTGTACCAAACGGATACTGTGATGGTGTCTTGTGAAGACAAGTCTCTGGTTAAAATGCCAATATGGCTATTTCCTGTGTAAGTCTCTTTGTGTTGGGAGAAACCTCCTGGCCTGGAGGTGGCAACCTCAGAAAATGGTACTTTAAACCTCTGCTGGAAGCGTTTAGAGTCATTTTCCTTCTGGTTACCCTGTCCAAGAGTCCACCCCACACAGTCAGCAAAATAGTTCACTCATTTACTCTTATAGATCCCTATAAAAGTTCAGAAAGCATTGTGCTGGCTTACACTCAGGCACGTGCATTACTTCTCACCCTTCACATTCTCTTCTACTTCTGGTTGTTGGCAAATTTGCTGTTTTCTCTGAACCAGTAGTGTGCAGTTTCGGCTCTCAGATCCAAACTAGGGCTGCAAACAGCAGTTTGAAAATGGTTTGCAATTCTGGTTGTTAAGATGACCGTAAATCATAGTTTGCCAGTTCGGATGAAATGATAAACAGAGATTCCTGACAGTGAATTAGTGCCAAGGGTCATTTTCTGCCAGCAGTAGGGAGGTTTTTGGCATTTTGGCCTTCATGTTTTTCTTGATGGTCCCCTGCTCTGCAGGAGAAGCATTTCAGGGAACCTGGTGGAGAAAGTTCATTCCCACTGGCAGAATTGTCTTTCATTAGTGGAAGAGAACCATTAGTGCTAAATCACTGGGAACATGGAGGAGGAGTTTATAGGGAACTGGGGGGGGATTAGTATGGATTAGTTTCAGGTTTGTACACCAAAACCAAGTCTGTATGTTTTTTTTAAAAAACCTCTTTGAAATACAGAATGCACAACTTATGGTAACAATTAATTCCAAAACCATGAATATCCAAATTAATTTTCCCACACAGCAGCCATTTTTAGAAAGAAACTGCATTACTCTTTATTAATATTTGAACGCTTTATGTTTAAACACAGAAACACAAACACATAAAATGAGCTTAATGCCAACAAGACAGAAGTTCTACTGGTGAGTGGAAAGTCTGATCTGGGATTTAAGGTGTCCCCTATTCTGGATGGGGCTGCACTCCCCTTGAAAAACCAGGTCTGTAATCTGGGGGGTACTCTTAGATCCAGGCCTGCTGCTGGATAAGCAGAGGCAGCTATGGCCAGGAGTGCCTTTTACCAGCTTCAACTGGTTAGCCAGCTGCAGCCTTTTGTGGGCAGAAAAGATCTGGTCACTACAGCCAGGGTGTTGACTGGAGTGGATCCTAGGGACCATATTGTTACACTCTTGGCCTGTCTACACTGGCTCCCAGGTTATTTCCAGGTGCAATTCAAGGTGCTGGTCTTGACCTTCAAAGGCGTATATGGTTTGGGACCAAGAACCTGCCTGACCACTATAGCAGTCTTCAGAGGCCCTTCTTTGGGTGCCACTGCCTTCTGAGATTAGACAGATGGCAACCCAGAAGAGGGCCTTCTTGGTCATGGCACCAAAACTCAGGAACTTTATCCCCAGGGAGATTCATCTGTCCCCTTCTGTTGCCATATTGTGCTAGTGGATGAAAACTTTTTTGTTTCATTTGGCATTCCCTCATCATCCCTCCTTCCTAGCCAATGTTTTGATTGCTGTTTTTAATGTTTTGTATGTGTATTAACTTTTTAAAAATTGTTTTGTGTGTGTTTGGGGTGAAATTGATTTAATTAGCTACCTTGGTAGCCTTTGTAAAGACAGAAAGGCAGGGTACACATTTTGTAAATAAAAAAAATAAAAGCTAATTCTTTTACTGTTTTATTTCAGGAGCGTCTGTTGGATTTCAGAGGCGAAGATGGCTGGAATCAGCTTTTTGACTTGATTCAGTCTGAATTGTATTCCAGACCAGATGATGTCTATGTTAACATCAGACTAGTAAAGCTGTATATGTCAAATAAAAGACTAAAAGATGCTGTGGCCCATTGTCGAGAAGCAGAGAGAAATATTTCTTTGCAGTCAAGCTTGGAATGGTGCTTGTGTGTTGTGCAGACCCTTAAGGTTTGTTTAGTCATTCAGGGGGATTTTGCTTTGTATTTCTTCGATGCTGGCATATTTCTTTAGTGCAGGGGTTCTGAAGTATTGTAGTAAGCCTTCTTCAGTAAAGATTAAACAAGTTTTCCCATTGCAAGTTGGTGGAGCTCCCTTTTGTCCATAGTTTGGGACTAGCAATTTGTAAAGAAGAGATCATGTCCGTGTGTGCTTAGAGCATGCTTTCATGATGTTGGCTGTTCTGCACTTCAGTGGTAGCGTAATGCAAGAGAGATAAACTGTAAAGCTGCTTTTCTGTTTGCATCAGTGGAGACAAGTGGACTACTTTAGAACCTGCCTACTACTGAGCTAACTTTATGGAACAGCACTGGTAGCTATTTTCTATTCATGCATCTTTGGATAGAAACTATCAGTCCTGTTACACTAGGTAGACAGTTGCCTCAGCATGGCCAAAAGTGCACTTATCAGCCTCTTGGGGTTTGTTTCACGTGTCACACCAAGATCTGACTTTGCCTTACAGTTCTTTCAGAGGACTGGGGCGTTCCAGCATACAGATTAAAGTATCCTTAATCTCGTAATGTTTTAAAGTCCCTTAATTTGCATATACAGCAAGGTTTTTACTTTGTTGCATACGCTGTTGAATGTTCACGTGAACAGCATCTGCTTCAGACTCAGAATACTTTAGTGTATGGATGTATTTTGTATTTAAGCATTTACTCTGTATAAAAGCATGGTGGAGGTTTGATAGCTCACATATTCTTTGAATTATTTCTTCTAGGAATATCTGAAATCCATACAAGATTCTGAGTCTGATAAAGCTAACTGGAAAAGAACGCACCGGGATCTACTGTTGGCTTACTCTAATCTGGTTGTGATGATGCTTTCAAACAGAGATGTAAAAGAGAGCAGAGAATCCCTTGAAAGGTATTTTAATTTTATCGTCACCTCTTTTAATGACAAACTTGACATTTCCCTGCCTGTCACTGGAATGGGACCACTCATAAAGTGAGGGTTTCCAAGTAATACTGAAAAATATGTTGTAGACTTAAAACAAAACAATGGCCAAGCAAGCACAGGGTGTGATTCTGACCCTCCAGGGGCCATGAAATGTCGAAACAGTCTAGTTTATGGAGAAGGGAAATTGATCTGTTCAAGCTCCCATAGTATTCCAAAGAAGAAAATAGAGCTGTATGATTTTGTCTGCCTTGAAGCTCAGAGATCTCTGGGGGTGGGATTGGTGAGGACTGAAGATCATGCATCCAAGAAAGCATGAGGGAAGAAAGAGGCAGAGCCCTTAACTGCTTCTGTCATCCTGTGATGAAGTATGATCTATGATTGGGGGAAGTGTGATATGAGACATGTGTTACCTAAAGTCTTGCATTATATCACTCAACTTCCTGCTCACCTAGGCCTGAATCAGGATGATTGTGCTGTAGTACTAGCCTGCTAAGGGTTGGGGCTAGGTGAGCAAAAGCTACTCATCTAGCCCTGGAGCTGGTGGGGAGGGGGATGGCGGAATTTCCTCTTGGTCAAGACAGAACTCTTCTAATGATGCCTGTTTGGGCAAGAAAATAAGCACAGGTTCTTGTGTTTTCAACAAAGCCTCTGCATTACTTTGAGGTCTTGGGTTTGTGGAAAGCATAGCAGAGGAGTGGCACAAAGCAAAGGAAACAAAATCTAAGTGTTTACTTCCATATATGTACCAGTATGCTGTGTTTCTAGCAATGGGTACTGATCCCCAAAACTGGTATTGATACTAATGAACACCTTGTCTTGTAGCTTTGATTGTGCACTTTATTCAGTGAAGCAGCATGTGACTAGAGATGATGAGCTGTCTGTAACCTTCCTGGAAATGAGAGGTCACTTCTACATGCATGCTGGAACTCTGCTCTTAAAAATGGCCCAGCAAAGTGAGGTGCAGTGGAGAGCTGTTTATGAATTGGCAGCATTGTGTTACCTTATAGCTTTCCAGGTAAACTACTTTCAACAGCATGCACTGTTTTTGACATGCTGCTCTGTCTGGCTGACACTGTTTGTGTTGTAGTTTTGTCCTAAATGCAAAAGAGGTGCTTCCATAGGGTGGGATGTATCACAGCCCTCTTATCAACTCTTCAAGTTGTAACCACACTTTTGAACTTTAAAACCCTTATAAACTAGAAACTGGTTGGGAATGTGGGCGTATCAACAATACTAGGATGTAGTGTCTAAATGTAAAAGGGAAGATCACAAATGAAGCCGTAAGTCTGGCTATGAAATTTGCTACTCACCTGGAGTTCACCTAGCAGACGATGTGTGCACAAAATGGCATTCCAGCAGTACTGTTCCCTGCCAGGGGACCATAGTGATGCTTTATGGCTGCTGACTCTGTGTGTGCTGTTGCTCCCGGGCATGGGTTTCCCTGTCTCCTGCTACCTCTGCTGATGAGACTAGCAGAATGCTTGTCATTGATTTGTGTTAGTTTTCTTTGTAGGCTTGTGCCAGTTGATTAGGCAAGTTGAAGCAAAGCATTCAGGTTCCCTTGACTTTGTATCCAATTTGCCTGTGGCTGGGTTTTCAAATGTCTTACCTAAGGGTAAGACCTAAGGGTACTTGCAAAAAAAAAGAACAGTATTTTTTGGGTTCGGGTAAATTGAACCCCCAAAATACCAGTATCTTCCAATATTCCTGAATCCCAATACCGGTATGATATTTGGATTCGGGAAATATTCAGGAAACCCAGTTTTCCCCGGCTCCATTGTACCCTGTGGGGACTGCGCTGCAGAAGAAGCCAGCCCCAGCTCTCAGCTCCTGCCACACCACTGATCCTCTGGTATAGCTGAATATACCCAAATTAACTCCCCCCCCCCCCCACGGGCTTTTGTTTGGGCGCAGCTCTACCAGTAGCTGATCAGATCCTCTGGCTTAAATAACACCCCAAAATACTAGTAAGGTATTTTTGGATATTTTTTTGGCTCTGTTTATGCTGAATGCACACCCTTAATCTTACCACTGTCATCTTGGCTGCTCTTGGAAAGACTGAAAGCTCAAAATACCATTTTTTTTCTCTGTTTCAAAGATTGTTTATCTATTTCAGTTCATTTGTATCATGGACATGTGAAATGAACATTTAAGTATTTAATTTAGCATTACTTGTGTTCAGCTTATATGAATTCATAATGAATACAGTTATTCTGTATAACCATCTTACAGTGTGTAACACCACTGACAGAAAAATTAATTTTATTCTTAGTAAGCATGGTAATATTGGCGTATCGTTCAGTGCAAAGTGAATTCTTTATTTTTGTGTAATCCCTACCAGGTTCCTAGACCAAAGTCAAAACTAATAAAGGGAGATCAAGCTGAGCAAGAGAAGTTGGAAATGTTAGCCTGTGACCGACAGAGCCAGTCTGGTAATAAGGATAACTATTGACGTTTGCTTTAAAATTAAATCTTGCTGGCATTAAGTAGGTATGCCCAAGCAGTGTATAATAGTTCAGTGAATTGAAATTACGCATCCTGACCTGCTTCCATACAGACAGTTCTCTTTGTAGCTCTTGTTGCTTCAATGGAATATTCACATGGCAGTTTTCTCTGCACCATCTTTGCCTCAGCCCTTCGTGGCAGCTGTTTGGCCCCTGATCCCAGATGGCTTTTCCCAATGGTAATAGCTGTATCATTGTAACACTATCTATATATCTAATTCTGAAGGCGCCCCCTGCGTGTGGATACCTAAATCCGTGCTGGGGGGCAGGGAGGTTTTCCTACATATGGGGGGCACTCCCCCCATGTGCAGAAAAATCCAAAAAGTTTGAAAAAATATTCGGGGGATATTTAAATCCTCCGAAAAGAGAAAACCCATTCCCTGCGCATGCGCAGGGAATGGACTTACCTTAGTGCTGGCGGTGGCGGCCGAGCAGCAGTGGCGGGCTGTGGCTGGGCGGCAGGCTGCGGCCGAGCTGGCGGGCGCAGGCAACTCTGGCGCTGGAGCAGCCCTTGCCATGGGCCTTGGCGGCACTCACTGGGGGAAGGGGGGAAGAGAGATGGCCCCTCGGGGGAGAACCAGTGGGCCCAGCGAGCGGGCCCGCTGTTGGGGAAAGGGTGGGAGTGAACGGGGGAGGGGGGTGGGAGGTGGCGTGGCAAGACCCAAGGCCCGCTGTGCCATCATGGAGTGAACGGAGGAGGGGGTCGGGGTGGGAGGGAACGAGAACAGGCCGGAAGGGAGGGAAGCGCCGAGGGGGCAAAACGCTGGGCCCGAGTGGCTTAGCACCACTCGGGCCTGAACAAGAACAGGTGGGCAGGGAGGGAGGGAGGGAGGGAGAAGCACTGGGGTGGGGGGGACTGAAACGCCGGGGCGGGGGGGGGACAGAAACGCTGGGGGGGAACAGAAATGCCGAGCAGGCCAAGAGGGAGGGAGAAGCGCTGGGCCGAGTGGCTGTCAGCTTCTCTCCTCCCCCCACGAGTAGCGCGGGTCCCCCCTTGTTAATTCCTATTTTTCCGAAAGTTGTCTGGAGAATCCATTCAAAGGGGGTACAAACATTTACAGTCATAATTGTGTTTCCCATTAAGCCAATAGAAACAAATAATTAATATAATCAAAAAAATTGAATGATGACGATGGCGTGTGCGTGTGTGTAAAGTGTGCCGTCAAGTCACAGTCAAGCCGTGTTGACCCCAGCAAGGGGCTTCCAAGGCCAGTGAGTGGGCAGAGGTGGTTTGCCATGGCCTGCCTGTCTGCAGAGTCCTCCCTGGCGGTCTCCCTTTCAAGGACCAGCCCTACTTAGCTTCTGAGATCTGGCAAGATCGGGCTACACAATACCATTCCACATCCTCAAACAATAGCACGCAGATAAATTTTGTAAAGACTAAGAGAAAGTGAAAAAAAATTAATGTGCATATCCTCATTCATGGACTTCTGTTGCCTGTAACTGTAGATTGCCAAGGAGTAGAAAATTACTCACCCCATTGTTGGTGAGGCAGATCTCATTGCTTGTTATTATCTGTTGCTGTCTGCCCCAAAAGATTGTCTCATACCAGGTTTGGGAAGGATTGTAGCAAAGTGGGAGGAAACACACAAGCAGGATAAATAGAGAATGACAGCTTGTGGACACTCCCCAAAACAGTGTTGCAGGAAGGAAGCCAAGGTATAAAGCAAAGCATTTGTATAGAAGAGTACTGCACTTTTGATACGTCAGTGCTAAGAATTCAAGAATTACCTTAGCTGTAACCCTGGTAGCTCAAGTAGTGTCACCCCCTCATCCCAAACAGACCATATTCAGACATAACGTTTTCTTCAATGTTATTTTCAGCTGCTTGTATCTATATGTCAGACAGTAACTTGGTACTGTTATCTCTATTAATGTTGTATCTTCTGTTTCAGGCCATATGCTGCTCAGTCTTAGTCACAAGCAGTATGACTTCTTCAAGGAGATTGTTGAATCATTCGCAAACAAGAGTGGGCAGTCTGCTTTGTTTGATGCACTGTTTGGGACTGATTCTTGTAGAAAGAGTTCTTTCCTTGGCACTGATGAGATCCGAAATGTTGGTGTACAAGCACCAGAAAGCATGGAGCTAACTAGATATGATATTGGTAAGAGATTTGAGAATCCCAAATTCCTGCACATATATTGTGAGTGCATTGTGTGTTACATGAGACGTTCATAGAATTCAAGACCACTCAGGCTCTCAAGAGATACAAACAAAACTGGATGGGCAGGCAATGAATACGTTAATTAAATCAGCTTTTATTAGAAAGAAACACAGGGAGAACTTCAACAAAACATTAACATGATCAGAGCCATTCTTCCAGGCTGAAGGATACACTCCACAACACTGGGAAATACTGGCTGACACAAGACCATAGAGCTTGCATAGGCAAGAAGGAATCATCTTGCTCTTGTTGCCTGTTGCTCTAGGACAGGGATGGCCAAAGTGTGGCTCTGGAGCCACATGCGGATCTTTCACGCATATTTTGCGGTTCCTGTCAGGGCAGCTGGAGAAGGGAAGGCATGCCTCCCCGATTGGTCTTCCCTTCCCCAGCCAGTGTTCCCCTCTCTGGGTAGGCTTGAGGTGGGAGGGAGCAGAGAAAGAAAGCAACTTTAAATGCATTTTCAAAGCACCCCCCCATCTACAAATATCATTGGATAAATAAATATCATTATCAATATCTGTTTTTAACCCCATTTGTTTTTATTTTTAGTAGTCGTGTTTAACATTAATAACAAGCAGATTTGCATATTTTTCAATAAAAACGTGTAGTATTTGTTCATGTATTGTGGCTCTCAAACATCTGACGTTTATTCTCTGTGGCTTTTATGTTAAGTAAGTTTGGCCACCCCTGGCCTAGGAACTGCTTCCCCTGTTTTCTGTCTTGGGCAGAGATTCAGGGCATTAATTTAAAATTATCTGGATACCATAGAAATATGTATGACACCCAACTGGTAAAGGGTTTCATGTTGAAATATAAATTATTTTGCTGAATAATACCTTGCACTATTTATGAAGTGTAACACTTCATAGCAGATGATAACTATGTGCCAGTGTAAATAACAGGTTGCATCCAAAGCTTCACCAGCAGAGGGAAGCCGATGGAGTGGGAATGTCTGCCCACCAGGGCAGTTCATCAAGGCCAAAGGTTGTGATAACACGGCTTTAAAAACCTGCAACAGGAAGGAGACAAAAACTTAGATTGGATCTTAAACATCAGACAGCCATCTTCCCACAGTTTCCCTTCCCATGCTTTGAGTATCTGCAGATTCTGCTCCTGAGTGTCAGGGAACCCTCAGGAATAGCAGGGTGAAGGAGATATAGTAGGGGGAATTGGCAAAAATCTCCTTCCCTTCCTCTGTCCACAGAAGTGCCATTCTGCCAATGCAACCACTGTTCTACCAGAGGAATGGCACCTTTGGATCATATTCAGCGTTTATGATTATTGTACCCTTGGTTTTGTTTTTTCTGCTCTGACTTATTTGACTGGCAAACTGCTGCTTCTGTGAGTAAAAAAATTGAAACCAACATCCGAATTTGGTCACTGTCTCTTAAAGCAGTGTTGAGGAACTTTATATTTTTGGAAGGGAAGGCATGAATCAGTTTGTGCTTGTGTTTAGGTGCCATTAGGTTGCACAGTGGCAGTCTCCAGCACCTTACATGGCTCGGTCTACAGTGTAAGCCCGCATCAACTTTGCAAGCCATTCGCAAGTGGCTAAAGCAGATCTTCCATTTGCCACAGGAAACATCAAGGCTTGAGACCAATGCTCCTGAGTCAATATGCATACTGGACCTTGAAGTAAGAAAAAACTTTAAATCGAACTTTCAAGCACTGAAGTGTTACTTTGGTGTAGTTCCATATGACTTAACATGCTTGTGTTTTGTGTAAAACAGGTATTTCTACTTGGAGTGATATTTGCCAGTCATTTGCAATCCCAGGAAACAGAGAAGTTTAATACTCTGTACACTGTACACCAACCTCAGTTTCTGCCGTTGCCAATATGCAAACAGCTTTGTACTGAACGGCAAAGGGAGTGGTGGGATGCCGTTTATAATCTTGTTCACAAACGAGCTGTGTAAGTGTAACTGTTACTTTTGTTGAATGCTTTGTGGTAGATCTCTGATTACAAACTTTGTCTTAATTACTTGCCATCTATTAGTCTTATTCCCTGACCCTTTTCCATATTGAGGGGTGTGATAAAGGAAACCTTTAGCTTTTACTGGACTGGGGTTGTAAAGCAGGTAGGGCTATCTGAGCTTTCTTTCGTGTTCTCATTTCTGCGTGTTAGATGGAACTCTTCTGGGCAACATTTTTAACACCTGTTGTAGGAGGGTTTTTTGGGTAGTATGATTTCCTTAAACTGTTTGCATTACTTCTCAGGTGATGATTAGTCAGAAGAACTGGATACTATTAGACAACTGACCTTTTCCTACATAAATACTCTCTTTCAGACCTGGGGCAGCAGCAAAAGTGAGACTTAGAGTTCAGCATGAAATAAGCAGCCTAAGAGCCTTGGGAAACCATGGACTTCAACCAGCTCTAATTCTACATTGGGCAAAAAGTCTTCTTAAAACAGTATGTTCGTTTTAACAAAATGGTTTTGCATCTTTATCAACTATACGTGTATTTATTAAATCACATCTGTCCATAAGTTTCTAATTCTAGATGGAGGGGAAGAGATTTGCTGAATGTTGATTGGCAAAATATATAAATGGATTCCAGACAACAGCTGTAAAACTTTAACAGTAATTCTAAACTGTTTCTATTTTATCTTAATTTTGTTTTATACTGGCTTTTTTGTTTTTTCCTTAATGTGTGGTTGTATATTGTGTAATGAATTTTTTAAGTTGGCAAATGCCATTACTACATTTAATTACAAAGTTCACTTCTTAATACTTGTATTTATATTATAACTTAAATTGTAGATAAATAAACCTTGCTTAGGAAAGCAAAGTTGGGGCATTTGGCTGTAAGAATTTATAATTTGTGGGAAAAGTCAACTGATTAAAGTCTAGGGAGACTATGTGGAAGCCTCCTTTGGCTTCCAGACAGCAAAACTGGATTATGTCTGTTTTTCAGTTAGATTCTGAACACTAAATGTGTTTGTTCAGTTTTTTAAAATGGGCAAGTTGGCTTTCTAAGGAATAGACATACAAGATGGCTTGCTTTAATGCGATAACAATTACAGCAATTAAAATACTATTAAAATATCAGTATGCATGAAAATCCCAAGAGCACAAAGTAAAACTAGTAACAGTGGCATAATGATAAAAAGAGAAGTGTGAAATGATGATACCAGATTAACATAAAAATTTCATCCCCACTGTATCACTTTGCAGGGCTGTAGCCTTAATTCTTTCTATGACCAAAGGGAATACATTGGACGCAGTGTTTATTATTGGAAAAAAGTTTTGCCAATGCTTGAGACAATCAAGAAAAAGAAAAGTATTCCTGAGCCAATTAATCCTTTGTTCAAGCATTTTCACACTGAAGATATTCAGGTAATAAAAGATGATGGCAACTGAGAATAATAACCATAAAAGAGCTTGAGAAATACAGAACTACCAAAGGAAAATTTTGTTTCTCTATGCAATTGAATCGTCTTACCAACAGCTTTTGTTGAGGTTCTTTATCTTGTCCATAAAGAGCTAGCTCATTTCTAGTCAGGAGTGGGCAGGCAAGGAAGTCCAGAAAAGTGAAAGGGTAGGGAAAGGTGAATGTGGTGGAGGAAGAGCTTAGGTGGGTGGATAGGTGTAGAGGAGGGAAAACAGAAGGACTTGGCAGATGGGTAAGGGGGAGGGGAAATCAGAGGAAAAGAAGGGTGGGAGGTTCCCTTCCCCACAAAGTACTCACATGTCTGTCTCATCTGCTAACTGGAGCATATAAGCCTGTTACATTTCTAATAAACAGTTTTGTGTTAAACCATCAGTTCCTTGTAGTGTTTCACCAGCAATGGGTAAAAATATCCACAAACTCAAGGAATACATATTTGAAAGGGAGTAAAAGATACAGATTGAGTAGAAGTAATGTCTGCAGACAGTGGGCAGAAAGTGAAGAGATACTCTGTACATTGATTAAAGCTACCTTTTGCCATGTTGAAGCTCTTAATCTGATGACATGTAGAGTTGTTTAACCAGAAAACCAGATTGTTACTTCCCCAACATCAACAAGAAGTCTCAATTTAATTTTACTTGCAAGGACTTGTAAAATATCCTGTACTAAGAAATCAGTAATAAAAATGATCAATGTTTGTTTTTCTTAGGCTTCCCAGGTTGAAGGATACAGAGAGGAAGCACACATAGCATTTGCTATATTGGATGCTGTTGATGGAAAGACAGATGATGCTATGCAAGCATTTGAAGCTATTAAAAATGTTGTCTCGTACTGGAATCTTGCTCTGGTAAGAACTGAATTTTTTCAGGTGTCTGTCCATATATTTTGAAAGCTGCCTTCTCAAGTTTGTTGTTCTTTTGGGTAGATTTTCCAGAGGAAGGCTGAAGAGATGGAGAATGATGCTCTTTCACCAGAAGAGCAAGAAGAATGCAGGAATTATCTAAAGAAAAGCAGAGACTATCTCATCAAGATAATTGATGAAAGCTGCACAGATGCATCAGTAATAGAAAAGGTTCATAATTTGGCTTAGTCTTCCCTTTTTTTGAAGTAAACCCTGCATAACAGAGTGCATTTCTACTAATGTTGGTGATCACTAATCATATACCCTGTTCTGTTTTAATGTTAAACGTTTTAGAAAATCAGTAGAATTTAGTACTTCTAAACTGCTTGTTTATTCTAAAGTCTTTAGTTTGTACCAATTCAAATTTCCATCCCAAGAAACTCAGTCTTTAATATTGAGTATGTTGGGATAGAAACTTGAGTTTGTTCACAGGCAAGCCATGTTTTTACACTTTAGCTGCCACTTCAGTTTAATTTGTTAATGAAACGAGTAGTTAATGAAACAAACTAACTGCTCTGAGCCTGCCTCAGTGGGGAAGCCGGGGTATAAATGAAACAAATCAAATCATGAAATCCCAGCAAAGTTTCAGTAAAGCCAGAACATATAGTTGTTCAGCATAAACTGATTCTCTAAAATCCCATGTACTTTGTAATTTTCTTCTAGTTACCTGTATCTGTAGAAGTGGTTAAGGAGATGTTGGATGGTGTATTGCAAGAACTTGGGGACAGCGGTGAAGAGAGGAGTTCTGCCTTAAACAATGATCTGAGCCAGCCAGCCAGACTGGATAATAAGCATTCTACTCCATCACCAACAACATTCTCACTGTCTCCAAGTAAAAGCTACAAGGTATATTGACCAAGGATGATAACTGAATTTAGAATCAGTGGAAGATGGTATTATGAGCTGGTTACTTTTCCCACTTGTGCAGACTAAACTGATCATTCTAGAGGAAGAAGCTTTGTATGTGTGTTCATACACAGTTCTTGTTCTCCCAGCTCTGCAGAGCAGATTTCTAGTCAGTCGTTTCTGGCCTTACAGATTTCTGGTCAGTTGCTTCTGGCCTTAAGCAGCTCTGTTTACACACCTGGATCTTCTTTTCTGCCAGATGATGGAAGAGCATGGTTACAAATGCTGGCAGCCCACTATTCAGGCACCACATGGGCATTGATAATGGGAAATAAGCAACTGTAAGACGTGCAGAAGGCAGCACCTTCCTTTACATGGTCTAAACCCCTGTCAATTTTTTCCCTCCAGTTCTCTCCCAAAACTCCTCCTCGCTGGGCAGAGGATCAAAAATCTCTCCTTCAGATGCTCTGTCAGCAAGTAGAGTCCATAAAGGTAAATATAACGGAGTCTCATACAACTGTGTACTTTGTGAGCCCAGAGGATTAGCTCTATTTAATGCCTATGAAACGGTAAAGAAGTTTATACTCAAATGATGAAAATTCCAGAGTTGTGATTGGAGTATATTTGGCATCTACATGGTTAAATTATATGAAATTGCTTATGTTAAAATGTAGTTCCAAATGTTCCCAGTCTCCATCCTCTAATATGAAGAAGTTATAGCTCTATGATGTTTGGACAAGGTCTTAAAATGTTTCATATAAATTAGGGTATTTATTATTATTTTGTTTGGGTAGATTGTTTAGTGCTGAAAATATTGCTGCTACACTGACTGGTTGACTTCCGTTTTGTGGATTATTATCTTCATAATAGTATTACACACAGTGCTGAAATCTTGCAACAAGGCACCTTATTGTGACATCAGTGAGTTTCCTCAGAGAAGGGGAAACAATTCTGTAATGCCTCTTTTTTCTGTTGAGTAAAATATTTGTACAGAATCTAAGGGAGAAATTAGATGCGAGTAATCAAGCATCTACTAGTCTTTTAAAGGCAAATTACCACACTGATGGAGTGGCCCTTGTGGAGGTGATTCAATTATTCCAACCCCTGCACAATTTAAAACCCTTTAAAAAGACACATTTAACCGTCATTTGCCAGTCTTTTTTCCCTACAGGCTATAACAGAAGTGGGAGGGATTCAGCTGGCAAAGTTGGGTTTAAACTGCTTTCTTCCTTCTGCATGCATGATGTTTATTTATGGTCAAAGACCATTGATCGAAATAGTACATGTTCGTTAGGTACAAGCAAAATTAACATTCAACTCCAAAAATATATATTTAGCCATATCACTGTAAAATCTTTAAAATGTTAAAAAGAAGAAAGTTTAACTATCCATTGTGTCAAAATAATTACAAGATGTCTAGAACATAAACTAATAAACTAATTATGAGTCATGCACAAGATAAATGAAGGTTATACTTGATCTGCTTCTTATTGTGGAATTTTACCAGTTTTAAGCAGAATTTAGCTATTTGTCTGGAGATTTGCTGATTTTCCTCTTATCAAAAGTCTCTCTAGATCAGCACTATCTGCATCGAGTGCTGACCTATCTAAGAGGGGGGATATAAACTTGTCCCTATAAATGTGATGAAAAGGACAGCGGAAGAACATGTGCAACATCGATTCCACTTCTCACATAGTCCCAGCCCAAACTGGGTTCTTTGTGTTCCTTTAATTAAGCTTTTTAAAAGACCCAGAAGATCAGTCATGGATCTCCTGATTTCTCATCTGTTTTGAACCTATGAAGCACATTTTAGTAAAGAATATGTATTTTGGCTTTTTTATAATCTAGAAGGTTTTTATGCTCTAAAATATTTTAAAAGTTCTCTCATTAACGGATGAAAACAAAATGTAGAATTTGGCTTGTTTAGAAGAGGGATCTGAATGTTGTGGGTGCCTTAACGTGAAATGAGTGCTCCTGATCTGTCTTAAACTGATCATTGCTACAGACAATTCAAGCTCCATTTGAGGGTGTTGTAGTTTTCCAATGATCCAGAGCGTGCATCTAGCAGTAGCAGAAACTTTTCAGAGCAGTGGTGCCCATAGTAATAAAACTTTAGTGCAAATTGGCTTGTTTGGCTTCCTTTCCCCTTTAGCTCTGTTGAGGAGATAGTACTTTATGCCAGTATATTCCAGTTTTCCCTAACATATTGTCGCTCTCTTATTGATAGCATGAGATGCAAGAGCTAAAACTTAACAGTTCAAACACCAACCTATCTCATCGGTGGCCTGCTGAAAGCTATACAACAGAGACAATGCCAGATGGCTATCAAGGAGCACAGAACTTTCATGGAGCACCACTAACAGGTAACTAGGTTGTGGGATATAAAGCCCTAGATGTTGGTGAACTTTTACTGAAAAACACTAAAGCTTGAAGGGGAAGAGAATTTTGTGAATCCAATAAATTATCATTCAAAATCTCAAAGAGTTATTATTTGCCACAAGTGTTGAGGATGAGACCCAGTGTGGCTGTGCAAGGCATGATTGCACAGTAGAACTGGAGGGAATCAGGGTAGCACAAATACTTAGGTGTGGGGTGGCCATCAACTTAACCTTGATCTCTTGTGTGTTCAGTTGCTACAACAGGTCCATCTGTCTACTACAACCCATCACCAGCTTATAATTCCCAGTATCTTCTACAGACAGCCGCCACTAATGTGACTCCAACAAAGGTACCCTCTAAATATTATTGATGATATCATAGTATTTTTGTACGTAAAGACACAAAAACTTGCAAAAGCCAAGTTACTTAGTTAAATTAACATTTTCAAGCCCTTTCTTATCATGGAAAGAAGGGTATCAAAAAGCAAAAACTGCTGAAAATGGGTGGAACTGAACATTTTTTTGTCATCCTGGGATCATTATAAACATTCCCCATCACCCTTCTAAATGCAGCCACTAGCACTGTTTTTTTGTTAGTTTCTGCTGAAAAAGTCACCTCCCATCACGCTTTTAACCCAGCTGGGGAAAGAACCAGAAGTACCCACAGCATAATGTAATGTGGTATTCCATGCTAAAATGTACATTGAAAATTGTATTGGCTACAACTACTGAGGCTTTATGGCTAAAACTGAATATCTTGGGTTTGTGTTTTTCTAGGCTCCTGTCTATGTCGTGAATAGACCTACGCCTCAGCAACATGTGTATACGTTACAACAGCCAATGCATACTCCTCCACTACCAAATACCTCTTGTATGTTTTCACAAGATATGTATAGTACTCCACTGCGTTTTGAGTCTCCTGCAACTGGAATCCTGTCACCTCGTGGTAGGGAAGACTATTACAATTACAGTGTTCCGCCAACGAACACCAACCCGCCACTCCCTGAGCCGGGCTATTTTACCAAACCGTCAGTAGCACCTCCAGTTCCAAGATCTGCAGAGTCAAAGGTGACAGAATTCGGAAAGCCTAACTTTGGGCAGCCTATACCAGCAGAGGGAGCAAAGCCGCCTTCATTGATAACCCCTGTTCAGTCTAGTCAATCCACTACATTCAAGTTTAATTCTAATTTCAAATCTAATGATGGGGATTTTACTTTTTCATCACCTCAGGTTGTAACGCAACCCCACAGTGCTGCCTATAGTAACAGCGAGAGTCTTTTGGGCCTTCTTACATCAGATAAACCTATAAAAGAGGATCGCTATATAGGACAAAAGCTTGCTGCTGAAAATGTCACTGGGCAGCGCAGTATCTTTAGCTTTGGAATCAAGAATGCCTCAGGTGTTTCATTCACAGAAAAAATGGGCCAGAACCAACACAAACACTGTGGCTTCATTAAGGGAGATGGGTTCAGCTTCCAAGATCTTGGCAAGCCTATGTTTGGTACTCCAAATTCAGATGTAGCGAACAGAAGTCATGAAACTGATGGTGGAAGTGCCCCTGGTGGTGATGAAGATGATGATGGGCCTCATTTTGAACCTGTTGTGCCACTGCCTGACAAGATTGAGGTAAAAACAGGGGAGGAAGATGAAGAGGAAATCTTGTGCAACAGAGCAAAACTCTTTCGTTTTGATGCTGAATGCAGAGAGTGGAAAGAGAGGGGTGTTGGTAATGTGAAAATTCTAAGGCATAAAATAACTGGCAAAATCAGACTACTGATGAGGCGAGAGCAGGTACTGAAAATCTGTGCAAATCACTATATAAGCCCTGAAATGACTTTGACACCAAATGCTGGGTCAGACAAATCATTTGTTTGGCATGCCTTAGACTACGCAGATGAATTGCCAAAACCTGAACAACTGGCAATTAGATTTAAAACACCAGAAGAAGCTATGCTGTTCAAGAGCAAATTTCAAGAGGCTCAGAAAAGCTTGAAAGACTCTGGATCAAATGTTGGTGAACAGGCTGCTCAAAATAGTGGCTCATCGAGAGAAATAACTCAAGATGCAAAGGATTCTAGTAAGCCTGATCTCGGATTCCATTTTAAGACTGCTACATCTTCTCTTGGTGGTGGCAGCCAAGGTTCAGGCTCTAACACGAACAGTACAGCAAAAAATGCTAATACCAAAAGTACATTTACAGTTACATCAACTGGGTCCATACCTGCATCTTTTCCTTTTCATAAGGGAGTTCCAGCAACACACACTATGCATGGATTTGGTGATCAGTATACACTGAAGAAAGATCAGTGGGACTGTAATGTATGCCTGGTCAGGAATAAAGAAAGTGCACAGAAGTGTGTAGCTTGCCAGAATCCAAAGCCACTTGATAAAGCGACAGTGGCTGTGACTCCTCAGACAGAGTCTCCTGTAGCTTTCAAGCCAAATACTGAAAGTGCACAGAGTACATTTGGACCCATTTCTGCTAGAACAGAAAACCAGTGGGAATGTAGGGTCTGTTGTGTAAGAAACGAAGCCAATGTATCTCATTGTACTGGCTGCAAGAACCCCAGTGGAACTAATGCACCAGTATTTGGTCCTCAAGCCACATTCAAATTTGGCCAAACAGATACTCCAAAGGTCCAACAAAGTGACTTTGGGGCTGCTTTTTTGAAAAAGGAAGGTGAATGGGACTGCAGTACATGCTTAGTACGAAATAAAGCTTCTTCCACAACTTGTGCAGCATGTCAAGCCACATTCAAATTTGGCCAAACCAGTACTCCAAAGGTCCAACAAAGTGACTTTGGGGCTGCTTTTTTGAAAAAGGAAGGTGAATGGGACTGCAGTACGTGCTTAGTACGAAATAAAGCTTCTTCCACAACTTGTGCAGCATGTCACACCGCATTCAAATTTGGCCCAACAGATACTCCAAAGGTCCAACAGAGTGACTTTGGCGCTGCTTTTTTGAAAAAGGAAGGTGAATGGGACTGCAGTACATGCTTAGTACGAAATAAAGCTTCTTCCACAACTTGTGCAGCATGTCACACCGCATTCAAATTTGGCCAAACAGATACTCCAAAGGTCCAACAGAGTGACTTTGGTGCTGCTTTTTTGAAAAAGGAAGGTGAATGGGACTGCAGTACATGCTTAGTACGAAATAAAGCTTCTTCCACAACTTGTGCAGCATGTCAGGCTCCAAATCCATGTAGTAATGCTCTGTGCCCACCTGCTGATACTGTGCCTCCTACATTTGGCTTCAAAAGCAAGTTATCAGAACCCACCAAAGGACCCCTAGGGACAGGTTTCAAGAGTAACATTTCAGAACAAGGTTTTAAATTTGGCCACCCTCTAGAGCAAGAGAAGTCTTCTTCCTTCATGTTTCAGATTCCTTCTGGTGTAGAAGCTAAGCCTATAAATAGTGGATTTAATTTTTCAATGCCTGTCCCCCCAGGTGGATTTAAATTTGGTATTCAAGAGCCTAGCAAAGGTGTTGCAAAAGATGAACAGAATAAAGAAGACAGTCTTGTTGAAAAGAAGGACTCCAAGGGAGAAGGTGGCGATAAATCTCAGGATCCATCTAGCAAACCAAGCAGCAGTTTAGTTTTTGGGCAACACAGCAGCACTTTCACTTTTGCAGATCTTGCAAAAACAACAGCTGGCGAAGGATTTCAGTTTGGTAAAAAGGATCCAAATTTTAAGGGATTTACAGGTGCAGGTGAAAAACTCTTTTCTTCTCAGGGTAAAACTCCTTCCAAAGCAAATACTCCTGCCGATCTTGACAAGGATGATGATGCATATAAAACAGAAGACAATGATGACATTCACTTTGAACCTGTTGTCCAGATGCCTGAAAAAGTGGAACTTGTCACTGGTGAAGAGGATGAGACAGTGTTATACTCACAAAGGGTAAAATTATTTAGGTTTGATGCAGAGACTAGCCAGTGGAAAGAACGAGGTGTGGGCAACTTGAAAATTCTTAAGAATGAAGTTAATGGCAAGTTGCGGATGCTGATGCGACGTGAGCAGGTACTAAAGGTCTGTGCGAACCACTGGATCACGACCACCATGAACCTCAAGCCCCTGTCTGGCTCGGACAAAGCATGGATGTGGCTAGCCAGTGACTTTTCTGATGGCGATGCAAAGTTGGAGCAATTGGCAGCTAAATTTAAAACTCCAGAGCAGGCTGCGGATTTCAAACAGAAATTTGAAGAATGTCAAAGGCTGCTGCTGGACATACCACTGCAAACTCCACACAAACTTGTGGATACTGGGAAAACAGCTGAGCTCATACAGAAAGCAGAAGAAATGAAAAGTGGGTTGAAAGATCTCAAAACTTTCCTGACAGATGATAAAACTAAGCTTGCAGATGAAGAAAACAGAAGCGCTGTTTCTGCTGCTAGCACTTCTGATTTGATTATAAAACCACATGCTGACAGCACTGGGCCTACATTAGAATGGGACAACTATGACTTGCGTGGGGAAGCACTGGAAGATGGTTCCAATAGTTCTGTGTTTGCATTGCCTCGGGCCAGTAGCCCTGTGAGGAAAAACCTGTTCCGGTTTGGAGAGTCTACAGCAGGGTTTAACTTTAGCTTCAAATCTGCTCTGAGTCCCTCAAAATCTCCTTCCAAGCTCAACCAAAGCAGGACTTCTGTAGGCACAGATGAGGAATCAGACGTTACCCAAGAAGATGAAAGAGATGCTCAGTACTTTGAACCAGTAGTACCTTTACCTGACCTTGTAGAAGTAACAAGTGGTGAAGAAAATGAGCAAGTGGTCTTCAGTCACCGAGCCAAGCTCTATAGATATGATAAAGATGCCAATCAGTGGAAAGAGAGAGGTATTGGGGATATAAAGATCTTGCAGAATTACGACACTAAGCAAGTTCGTATAGTCATGAGAAGGGATCAGGTGTTAAAGCTTTGTGCCAATCATAGAATAACCCCAGATATGAACATCCAGCCAATGAAGGGAACAGAGAGGGCATGGGTATGGACTGCATATGACTTTGCTGACGGGGAAAGAAAAGTAGAGCATTTGGCTGTGCGATTTAAGTTGCAAGATGTTGCTGACTCCTTTAAGCAAATTTTTGAGGAAGCAAGATGCGCTCAAGAAAAAGAAGCTTTAATCACACCACTCCGTTCACGTGCTAATACTCCAAAAGAATCTCCATGTGGAAAAATTGCTGTTGCCGTACTGGAAGAAACCACCAGGGAGAGAACAGATTTAAAGCAAAAAGAAGAGACAGTTAATGAAATGGTAGAAACTTCCGTAGTGCTAAGTACTTCTGAGACACCAACAAAAGCAGTGGTTTCACCACCCAAATTTGTGTTTGGCTCAGAATCTGTCAAAAGTATTTTTAATAACGAGAAATCGAAGCCTTTCACGTTTGGAAACACATCAGCAACAGGATCTTTGTTTGGTTTCAGTTTTAATGCTCCTCCCAAGAGCCAGAGTGATAGTTCAGTATGTCAAACCATAGTACAGAAAGAACCAGGGGACATGTTTGGCAATGTGAACTGCAAAGCTGCTGGACATCAGGAAGGTGGTGGCTGGAAACCCTCTGATGGCAAAGAAATTCAAATGGCTACCTCCAAAATGGAAGGACTTTCTAACTTTTCATTTAAAATTCCAGAAAAAGGTGAGCATTTCTTTAAATTCAACTCATAAGCTAGAATTGTTTGCAAAGTATCTGTGTTTCCATCCATACCCATTTCAGCAGGTCAAAACAAAGGCTTCTATTTCAAATATATCCACAAAAATGCAGTTTATGAATCTATAATGCTGCAAACCTAAATGTAGTTCCCAGAAAAGATAGGGGGAGAAATTCATTAAAACTGATATTCATATGTGATTAAAGATTATGGGAGGAAGAAGCATTGTATTCATGCACGGTGCAATACATAACTAAAGTCATAATAATCTCCTTCCATTATAGATAGAAGAATAACTGATAAGTAGCTCTGTTGCTGAAGCGTTGGTCTTCTGTTCTCTAGCCTGGCTCATTAGACGCTTGCACTACAGCGTTTTATGTGTAAGCCGAAGCTTCTGAATGCTCATTACCAGCAACATGGACTCGGCCTCATTGCTGGTCAGCCTTTGAGGTTAAAAAGACATGATCTGAATATTACAGGGGCTTGACTGGTGCAAATATTGAAACTGCAAACTGGTCAAATAAGGCTCTAAAGCTTGGTTGCTGTTTTGGTCCTTGTTTCTTAAAATCAATGAGCAAAGTGAGTTACAGATAAATAGTTTGATTTCCAAAACTATTTTGCTATCAAAACATGGCTTCAGATGCTAAACATTCCTAGCTGGGGTGTTTTCCTTATGAAGAGGCAAATCAGGTGAGCTCCAATAAGTTCTTTTTTGTTAACTTCCTTTGGCTAAAGTGTAGATTCTTGGTATGAGGGATTGCTCTGTAGTTCAGGTGGTGTTCCAGTTATCACAGTGCTTTGCTTGTTAGATTTTGGGGATGTGATTTTTTAATGGGAATACAACTGGATAGCACTGATCAATTGTAAGAACAAAAGCTATCTAATAGCTTTTATTAAGACCAAGCAAAATTGCATGAAATTGCATGGGAAATTCTCCAGATTTCTTAGCTAGGCTGAAAGAAAAAAGGAAGGGGGCCAAAAAATATATGGTTTCAGGTGATACAGAATCTGCTGCAGCCTTGATTGAATTTTGTGGCGCTAGTATCAAATTGTTGTTTAACCTTCATGGGTGAACGGAAAAACATTGGCTGCATTTGAATAAATGAAAACCAGTACTTGATCACATGTCTGTCCTACCATTAGAAAATGCAACTTCCTTAAAAAGATTGAGGGCAAAGAAAGATGATGATAGAGTAATTCATTGTCTTACATATGGTTCATATTATAGTTGTTGTTGACATGAATATGTTGTTTTAGTGAAAAGCAACATTAATCCTAATAGAATAATCTTGTCTTCAATGTTTGCCTCAGTTTAGGTCAAAAAACAGTAGGATTTTGCTTCCTGATAGCATTTTTAAAAGTTATGCTACAGTTAATAGTGTAATTTTAAGTGCTGCTGCTAAAAAGATCTCTGCACTAGATCACATTCATATAATACAATGTAAAATCTAGTGGCGTCTTTGTTTGGCCACACCCCTTGTCCTCTTAAGGAGTGTTAATCGAATGCTTAAATCACACCGTTTATTTTCTAGGATTAAATTTTAGCCTTTTTAAATCTAACCCAAGGGCCTTTTGGACCAGCACATCTTCCTCTCCACCTGGTAGTAAAGGTATTTACACACTGCACTGAATGTAGTAGTGTTACATCACTTCTTGGAAGCTCCTCAACTTGGGCAAAGTAACTGGCTGTTTAATGGGTGAAAGTGTAGACTAATTAACAAGCATGCTTTAGGAGAATAGTAGTGACTGTATAGTAGTTTTGGTGGTAAGCTGGTTCTTGAGTCCCTTAAAACTTGTGGATTGCTAAATTCTTATGTTGCAGTGCTCAGCCATTGACTCTGAAGCTTAGCTTGATTCAATATCCAGAGAAGCTTAAGATCTTAATTTTTGTAAACTGCTCCTTAGATCCCTTTTATGGAAAGGCAGGGTCAAAATAACTTGAATAAATAATAGTTCTGCTTGCTAGACTCAATGTGGGCAGGAAAGTTCCAGAGCCTTTGGCTATTTGTGCAACCAGTACAGATGCTGAATTTGTTCTTCACATTGTATGAAGTCCAAACTAGATGCTATTATCTGACATGAGTTGTGTTTTTTTTTGGGGGGGGGGGGGTGTTACTGTCAGACATAACATCAAGGAACTAATGTTCCCAAGCAGCCAGGTTTAGTGAGTGCATGTGCAGCCCCACAGCAGGGCAAGTAGGGCTCACAGCAGCTCTTTCAGCAGGAAAATGGCACTGGATGGAAAGCCGAAGCTACTCCTTCGGTGCTGTTTTATGAGCCAAATCAAACTTGGCAGTGTTCATCACCTAACACATCTGACTCTTACAAGAGCAGAGTTGTGTCGGTGAAATCCTGACCTGACTCATGTTGGAAGGAACATGTAGTTTAGGCTTCAGTATACAAAGAAAACAGTTCCTGCCTTGCTTGACATGGGTAGCCATGACCACCATTGCTCCTGGTGGCTCTCCCTTGCTTATGCAGACCACAGATAGGGCCTGCTGGTGAGTCGGGGGGCCCAGCTTCCCCCAAGTATTAGCAAAGATGCTTTTAAAAGGTGTCATAAATTGCAACCTACCTTCCTTTCCCCCAAACTTTATAGTAGGGCAGTGGCAGCCAAACCGCATTCAAACAGTGCACAGTTGCTGAGCTGCAGTTTGTAAGAAGACAAGACACCTCACTGCTGCTTATATCTGCAGCATTTTTAGTTGCCTGTAGGCTGGAGGCCTGCATGTGTAGTTGGGGGAGACTTGCCACTATTGCCTAGTTTTGAGAATTGGGAAGGTTTAAGTGAGGAAGGGCAGTTTGATGGTGATGGGTGTAGGAGATGCTGGCTAGTTTCCCCAGCTCCCTACTGTTAACCCCAGTGTGATTTCATGCCTTTCTTTAAATGAGTCTAAACTCACATTTTCCAAGTTGAAGTCTGCATTTCAAGATTCCCTCACTATAAACTTTATAATCATCACTGCTTATTTCCCTCAAAGTCATGAAGCAGTTTTATAGCTGGAATTGGGGGGGGGGGGGGGGGGGCTCATTCTTGTCCATAGTAGTCTTCCATTTTAAAATTCTATCAGTTGTACATGTATCAGGTTCTCTTTGAGAACTTATCACTTTCCTCTAATAAGTTCTAACTTTCCTTCAAGACAGTATGACCAGAAAAAAACTTACAAAATATGAAGGGTTTATCTTGTTATGTCCCTCCTAAAGGCTTAAGTAAAGTTTTATTCATAGTTATCCTTATATGAGAAATTTCTCATGGAATAACCAAGGCGAGTTTTATTTCCACTTTTGGTATGTTTGAGCTAGTTTATCTAAAACACTCATTGAACAGTCCCTTTAATTCCTCTTTAATTTCACTTGAAGCCTACTGCCAATGAAACAGTAAGCATATAAGTTCAGTGCAGTTCATTTTCCATCATTACTGTCACCCAGTCAAGGAAATCTGATTAATCATTGGAGGTTGATCTTTTAAATCTGTGTAAATGTGCTTATAAGTAATACCAGTAGTTCTGAAGCACACTTGTAGATGATGCATGCATGTCAGCAGGCAGCACCACAAAAGAAAAAAATTCAAGGGGGAGAAATGTGGCTTCTAAGAGTGAATACTGTCCAGGTTTTCCTCTTCTTAAAACTAGTTAAAAACCTTCAACTCTTTCCTCCTCTGCTACCTGCTTAATTGGGAGAACTTTTTAATCCATCAAAAGGTTTTTAGTTAATGGAGTAGGTTAATTGATAAAATACTGTAGCCCTTTTTCCATGCTGATGTTATTTGTTCATGTACTATAATATGAGAAAGGTCTGCTGTAGGTTTCAGACACATGATCAGTAGGCAGGGTTTGGGGAGTCAAGTTGACTGAATGCCTCAAGCTCTCTCAACTGTAACACTTGCCTGTTGCAAATAGGATGAATCCAGTCCATCTTCCAAGGAGCCCTCTTCCAACAGAAGACCCACTTAAGATGAAGGAAGTCTACCTAGGCTGGATGAAGGCTTCAAACTTTGCTCAGTGGAATGAGAGGATATAGGGTTAGGAAGCAGTGTTCCCTCTATGCTGAGTGTGAGCTAGCTCACAGTTTTTTGTCTCTGGCTCACACATTTTTGTCTTGGCTCAGGAAGGATGGCTCCAGAGCAAACTGATTTATGCAGTAGCCAAATCACCCACTCACAACTTTAATACCAGTAGCTCGCAAAGTAGAATTTTTGCTCAAAAGACTCCACAGCTTAGAGGGAACATTAGGGGATCCACCGTGTTTTGAACATCCACTGCCATTTCCTGGCTTCTTCTGTGTCTGCATTTTGAGAAGGGAAGTGTGCAAAGGCAGTGTGGGAAGCAGCCACTTATGCTTCAGATTCTAGCACTTCATGTGACCATAAGATCCCAGGACTTAACAAGTGGAGCTGTGTGTGCTGTATTATTGTCCGATGTGACACTTGCAGCATGATCTTATGCATGTCTGTTCAGAAGTTTCACAGAGTTCAGTGGAACTTACTTCTGATTTGGTGTCCAGCGGGTTTGCAGCCTTAAACAGAGTGTCATGTTTTTATCTGGAAAACTATGCTGTTGCCATCACGTACGTGACCTCCAAGGAGAGCACTTTAGACATAATTTAGAATAGCAATATCTGGTTTGGGCTAGTTGGATTTTTATTATATGGCTTATAAAACATTTGCCTTTATGTTTGTTGGTGATATGCCTGGATAAACGGAACCTAACATGCTAGTTTTGTTCTCAGAACAGTGCATTTTGTGGAATGCCAGAACACTTAACTCTAACACTCCTTTAGAAGTTATCTTCAGCTCTCATGTAAAATAAGTGCATACTGATACAGTTAATGTGCATGAAAACAATGTATGCACTTTGCATGTTTAAATGATAACTTTGTGCTCTAAAGTGTATGGTATTGATTGTTGATTCCCAGCAGTATCGAATTACCACCAACTGACAGAGCCCTTTAAATGCCTTGTAACTGGCTATCCGGTGGTCCCCCCCCAAAAAAAAATCCCAAATATTTTTTCGGCTCAGTTTATACTGAGCCGTGCACCCCTAATAGCCACTACACCACACTGGCTCTCTAAACAATAACAATAAGAAGTCATGGTGCAGGAGTTGTTTTCTATGTAAACAGGGATTTTCATATCTCTATAAAAACTGAACATTTGGAAAAAGCGAAGGCATTTTGATGATGGGTATCAATAGAGAATACTAATTATCTTGAAGTCTAGGATACCATTCTGCAGAATGGTAAAAACTTTGTCTTAATTCAGTGAGTAAAATATCTGGTTCTTTGGAGTGGATTGTAGGGGCCATTGTCACTTCAGTCTTGTTTAATCTACACTGGCTCTGAAATTGCTTCTGGGTGCAATTAAGGGTGCTGGAATTGATTTTCAGAGCTCTGTATAGCTTGGGTCCCCCATAACTTAAGGATTGTCTACTCTCACATGATCCTGCCTGACCACTGCAAACATTTGGGGGGGCCCTGCTTCAGTAGCCCCCATGTCTTCTGAGGGCCTTTTGGGTCATTGTCTTCTATCAGCAGGTGAAGGCTTGTTTGTTTCACTTGGTGTTACCTTACTGACCATCCTTCCTGTTCATTTGTATATGTGTATTGTTTTAAAAATTCACCACCTTGAGGGTTGAAAGGCAGTATAACCATGTTTTAAATAAATAAAATGGAACAACTAGAACTTACAAACATTAGCTGAATTTTTATCTCTGGTTTGTAGTTCTTTTTGATCACGAGTACGTAACAGTTTATTTAAATATTAGTACCCTACTGTGGTTTACAGATAATAATTAAAGCATTACAGGTTAAAATAAAAAAAAAACCAAATAACTACCTTACCCCCCAAAGATACCTGCCATACATACCCTGTCAAAAGCTCAGGTAAACAAACCAGCCTTGCAAAAAATGTTACTTAATATAACTGATTTTGAAAGTTAGAATGTAAGCCTTCCTTGGGAAGCTTTTATTGTGATGAAAATATCCCCAAATCCTGAGGCTTCATTTACATCTGATGGGTAAAATGTGATTTGTAATTCTCAAAGGAAAGATAGCAGATGAACTTCAAAGCATGTTAACTTTTTTTAACATTTGGTTTGACAGTCAGAGGCTTCATTTTACTAAATGATGAGTATTCAAGCTGATGAGACTTCTTGTATCCAACTCCTGATCATTAAGCCACTTTTCAGTCAAGTTGTCAAGTTACACTTTAGAACATTAAGGGTTTTTTGTACCATTTTAATTCTTGGAAGAAGTAGTCAGAAGTAAAACAATGTGTATGTTGTATGAATCAGTCTTTAGCTTCTGATTTGTGCTTATAGCCATTGTGTTGTGTCCCAAGGTGCTCTTCAGTGGATGGAAATGTGCTGTGATGGCAGGCTGCTGTCTAACAAAGCATGGCGTGACTTTGGTCAAATGGCCTTTGTTGGAAGTATACTCATCTCATAATAAGTTTTCCATCTTACTGGTTTGATTTAAATGCTGCTGCTTAATGTCTTCTATCTGGATATCTGGATATACTTACAGATTGACTATTTTGTAGATATTTTTGTGTTAAAAGTAACAGCTGCTGATTTAAATGTACTCAGTTTATGTGTTTGTATTTTTTAAACAGCTGAGGTTAAGAAGGAACCAGATACTGTTACTTCAGATGACGTTTTGATTGTCTATGAATTAACACCCACCCCTGAGCAAAGAGTTCTTGCAGACTCCCTTAGATTACCACCAACATTCTTCTGCTACAAGAACAAACCTGGGTATCTGAGTAGTGAAGATGATGACGGTAAGAAGCTTTCCAGAAAAATAATATTTCATGTTGCAGGATGGTATTAAAAGATGAAAATCTGTCCCTGTAGGTTCAGATAGACCTTTTTACGTCCGCTGTGTAATAATTCTGCCCTTGGTGATTACTAGGGCTCCTGTTTCTGACCCCAACTTGTCATGGAGAACAGCATAAAACATAGGAAAAATGCTTGAATGGTTGCTGTTGTTGATATGAATTGCTGTTCCCTAACCATCCCACTGTTCTAGGTCGGGCCTGTGTTTTTACCTTCCTCAGTTATGGGAAAATGGCAGCATTCCATGTTCCTGCCCTTCCTTTATATCATTACTGGTTGATGGCTCTCCCAGTCTGTATGAGAGAGGAGAAGGAGAGTAGTGCCTCTGGAAGAATGGCCATAGAAAAGATTGCTTGTATCAAATATGGCTTATGTAAAGTTTAAAGCTATGCTTGTTTACTAAATGCTTTTACTATTACTTCTTTGGCAATGCTATTCTCAACTCTTGATCCTAAAATCATCTTCTTGGCTTTCAGAAATTGATAATAGCATCTGTCTTACTATTCTATATATGGAACATGAGAACTCTCCTTCATCCTTCTCTTTTCCTGCAACAGCTTCTGACTCCTGGAAAGATCATTGTCACGGTCACAGGGCTCACATGGAGAAATAGCTGTGTGGGTTGGAGGAGGGTGTATGTGTACTGGAGTGAGGTATTGCTCTTCATTCCTATTCCATAAATGCAGCTCCACTGAGGAATGGGGTTGGTTTAATCCTGTGACCTATCCTCGTTACAGCCCATCAACTCACATGGCTGTTCCCTTGCATGAATCCCACAGCCCCAGAAATTATCTTTTTGAAGGTTGGTAGGGAGCTGCAGTAATAAAGAGGAACTCTATTTGCCTTCTGTTCGTGGGTGAATACACATCACAGTCTGTTTTTGAAGAAGACTTATTTTAAACTATGAATTGATTGACTTTATGTTAAGCCTGACTGCCAGCACCTTGGCCTCAGTTCTAACTAATGTTAAGTCTTGTTGCTGTCACCTGTTCTTCAACATAACAAGCTCTGGGTTGGAACTTGCTTTCACAGTGATGATTGCTGTGTCTTATGTTTTGAGGCCTTGGAACACAAGTGAATGGGGGGTGGGTTTCCCAGTATTGTTAGTGCGTTTGACTTTAGCTGTTCCTTTACCTTGTAGCAGTAGGCTTGAATTTGTGCAGGTCAGTCAGTAGTAATTAATGCCACAGTATTCACTTCTTTCATATTGCAGATGAAGACTATGAAACAGCAGTGAAGAATCTTAATGGAAAGTTGTATTCTGATGAACCTAAAGAACCCACAAGGCCAAAGGAAACTGATGGAGGTACAGCACATTGATTGGGAAGAGTTTTGTAACATCAAGCTTTAAGGGGTGTAATTTTTTATTCCAAATGTACAGGAGTTTACAATAATGTGCATATTTATTTGTGTTTACTGTATAATATGCAGAGCATCATAGAATAATAAGAAACCAAATAATTAGTGAGAGGAAATCCAAGTTTTTTGTAATTTTTGTTGCAGAAGTGTGCATAAAACTAATAGCATTACAGCCTTAAGCATGTACTAGAAAAAAATAAGAGTAGTTTTCATGTACATGTGTTATAATTTAGGGGTGTGTGTGTGTATATACACACTCACACAAACACACCAAATTATATATACACATACAACTCTGCAGGGCTCTCATGTTTCTCATATATATGAAACATGAGAGCCCAGCAATACCATAGTGTGTGCTGAGAGTCTTGCTATAAACATGACATTTATAATCTACAATGTGCAATTATCACATTTGTATCCTATTTTTCAGCGAGCTCAGGGTGGGATACAAGGTTTTCCCCTCCTCCATTTTATCTTCACAACAACTCTGAGGTATACTAGGCTTAGAGGCAGCGACCTAGCCCAAGATCAGCTAGTGAGTTTGATGGCAGTGCGGGGATATGAATTTGACCCTTTTAGCTTGCAGTTTGACAATGACAGCTTGTACCATACTGCCACTGAAGGTGCTCATTAACAACTAAAGACCAAGAAGGAAAACTATTAAAGTTGGTGCAACATCTTTCCTTATATATAATTCAAGAGTGGGGTGACACATTCTGAACATTCCACACGCTCCTAAATCAGTTGGCTCCATGATGTGTCACTCAGAAGCTGTTCCTATCCACTGACTGCATTGTCTGAGTCCTGCCCACAGAAGCGGCGGCCCAAAACTTTCCTGAACGCAGCTGCTGTCTTCGCTGTCCTTACCAGAGATGATTGATTCCCTCAGGGGACAAAACCCACTGTCTTTAGCCTTGAAGCCAGGTTTGCTGAGGCAACACTTTCCAGAACAGAAAAAAAAAACCTGCTAAGGAAGCCAGAGGTTTGGGGAGGGGAAAGACCTCAGCTGAATTGAATGCCATAGGGGCCACCCTCTAAAGCAGTTATTTTCTCGGGGGGGGGGGGAGAAATCTGTTGTCTGGAGTTCAGTTGTGATACCAGGTGATACCAGACGACAGAGATCAGTTCCCCTGGAGAAAATGGCTGCTTTGGAGGGTACCCTATGGCATTATACCCTGCTAAGTCCTTCCATGCCCCCCTCAACGCTGCTGTCTACAGGATCCGCCCCCCAAATCTCCAGGTATTTCCCTACTGAGAGGTGGCAACCCTACTTTCCCCTCAGTGCCTGTTGCTAGACAACCAAGCTTGGTTCTGTCAGTAAAAGGCCCTTTCCACACCTATTTTGGCCATTGGGAGAAAACTCATTGGAGCCAGTCCTGACTAGGGTAGAGGCCTCAGCTGAACACAATGGCATAGAGGCCACCCTCCAAAGCACTTATTTTCTCCAGGGGGGAGAGATCTGTTGTCTGGAGTTCAGTTGTGATACCTGTCGATTGGCTACCCTAGGTGTAGCAGTCAGCGTTTCAGAGCAGGGTCTCCTAGACCCAGGTTCTTGCTGAGTGGGTGATTTTGGGCCAGTCACAGAATTGCAGCTTAACCTACCTCCCAGGGTTGTGCAAGTCAAAAGGAGGAGAGGAGAATGATGTAAGCTGCTTTGGTCCCCATTGCAGAGAAAGACTTCTTTTCCTCATTGGGAACCATTGTTGCCAATCTCCAAGTGAGGGCTGGAGATCACTCAGAATTACAACTGCTCTCCAGATGGCTGTGATCATTTCCCCTGGAGAAAATAGTGGGCCTTAAACCCTGCTGAGATGCCCCCTCCCCAAATGACAGTCAGAGCATGGCAAAGGCTGCAGGTTTTTTGGGGGGGGGGGAGATAAAGGTGGGTTGATGCTTGGCTGTAAAGGAGATTGGATTGCCAATCCAGGTGGGAAATTCCTGGAGATTTCAGAGATGGAGCCTGGAGAGGGTGATGTTTGAGGAGGGGTGGGGCCTCAGACAGGTACAATGCCATAGACGTCACCCTCCAAACCAGCCAGTCCCTCCTGGGGAACCACTGTTGCCAATCTCCAGGTGAGGGCTGGAGAGCTCTCAGAATTGCAACTGCTTTTCAGGTATCAGAGAGCAGTTCCTCTGGAGAAAATGGTGGACTCTGTGTCATACCCTGCTGAGGTCATCACAGCAAATTGACACTGAGTACCCAAGACCATGGCACTCTCCCAGAGCCTCTTTCTAGAGCCCATTAAATTTATTTCCACAACAGGCCTTATTCCTAATTTAATAGAAAACAATGAGGTCTTAAAGATTTTGAAACCTCTTCAGTCTTTCTTCAAGTTCCTGATCCATGGTGTTCTACTTAATGATCCAGCCAGGGGGGTTTTGCTCAGTCTTGCCCAGTTTTCCTTACTGCAGTCCCTATCCCACAGGACTTGGGTAGTCACAGAAATCTCCCTTTTTACCAGTGGAAAACTATTTGAATCCAGCCCACCTTCTCTGTTTACCTTCTCTGCGTCTTGACCAAGTTTGTTCCTGTTTGCAAATTTCCTGGGTAGGGTTTTCTCCCAGCTTATTACAGACCTTTAACTTCTGAAGGCAGACAGCTGAATCAAATGTTCACATTTCACATCTGCAAAGGAAAGTGTGTCGAAATGCTATGACATCACAGAGCTCAGCCACTGACTTGGGAGCTTCAGTAGATTTCCTTTTAGAACACTACTATGGAGATCATCCAAATTACTTTTCAAAATGGACATGAGCCTGGAGTTGTTTCAGGAACAGTTTTTAATAAACAGATCTGCCTAACCTTTTCATGAACAATCCTGATGCTTTACTTCTACTTTACTGTTCATTCTTTTCAGTAAAATCTCAGGTGTTTTCCCTTTAGGTATCACAGCAGAAAGTGGAAGTGAGTGTGTTCTAGTCTGGGAAAAGAAACCGACTCCTGAAGAAAAGGCTAAAGCAGAGACACTGAAGCTTCCTCCAACATTTCTCTGCGGTATTAGCAGTGATACTGAAGAAGACAATGACAACTTGGAAGACTTTCAAACAGAACTTAGAAAAATTCAAGAAACTAAAGTAGGTAATAAGGTCTGATCTTAAATATCCCTGCAAATGAATTTACTTATAAGGTTGGATCCCACTGCAGGTTTCCATGAATGGAAAACAGGGCAGTTTTTGATAATTCCTTTCCTCCTCCTGCACACCTCCAACTCCTGCTTATGCTGTTCCTTAGAACCCCCTGGATGTTTTGGGCAGCAGCAGGAGGGGAAGTAGGAAGGTCAGCTGCACTGATATATCCCTCCTGTCAGCTGAGAAGTTCTGCAGGGTCCAATAAACTTGGCAAATAATCCTCCTCTGCCCTGGTCTTTGTCAGGATCTGACAATGATGCCTCTGTACTTTTTTGTATTTCACTTTCGATTCCTTTGTCTTCACAGACCCTCACTTGTGCCCCTTATCTGTCTGATTCTCCCTCCCTCCATAGAGCTATAAATGTCACTTTGAAGTATATTAGTTGCTCTGGTTTATGTTGCAATGTCTAGGCGGGAGATGGCGACCCACATTCCTAGGCGTCATCTCTAAACAAATGGCAGTTACTCCCTTGCATTCCCTCCTCCCTTTTTCCGAGCCAGCGTATGTTATCTTGTTGTTAAAACCTTGAGAGTTCTTTATAGCCGGGTGCCTGGAGATGTTGTGCCTAGGTTAACACATGTGGGTCACTCAGATCAAGAAGGGAATTTATAACTTTCTCACCTTGCTGTGGGAACCTCAACGGTCCCTTGTACTTTTTCCCGCGTTTACCCTCCTGCCCTGATTGGCTTAAGACCAGGGTTCAATTAAAACCTGAGAGTATATTAGCACTGTCTGTATTTCATTAAGCATCTCTAACAAACATTTGAGAACCTGTTGCAGTATTAGAACAATAAAGAACTTTGCTTCAACAACAAAGGTCTGATCTCTTGCTGTCTATACAGAAGCCTCACAGTCTTCCCCCTCCCTCCTTTATCTTTAGATTTGGTTTGTAAACTACAACGTGTGGGGTTTATCTGTATAAAATGCTAAGGTGCAAATGAGCTTGAATTTTTCTCTTTGGCTGATCAAGAGTTGTCACAGCTGTTAATGGGCTGTTGAATGCATAGAGAGGCACAGAATTAAATTTCTCATGATGTGATTTATAAAAATTTGCTCATGCTCATCACACCTTCTTGGTGAATTTCATATGTAAACTCAGTAAGGTGTGTTGGTTCAGACCACATTGGCAGTGATTCTGGAACCTTTGCTTTTGTCTGCTCTAGAGCATATAGCTAGGGTTCATTTGCATGGGCTATAAGTTAGCTCAAACTGTTTGGCCTATGGGATTTTTTCCCTGCACTACACTTGCTGTCATGTCTGGCATGCTATAATTCGGTTTGGGATGGAAGACATGTAGATGAAATAGTTTGAAAGGGAAGTTGGACTTACAGGGTTTTGATTCCATTGAACTGTGATTCTAGTATAAGTACTTATGTGGTATGAAACAGTGTTGAAAATGTTAAGATAATTATTAATATCTATAGTTCTTTTTAAACTTCTACTGCCTGGAATGTACCTGGCTACATAAACTAGCTGTGGTTTCTAGTACTATCTGATACTTCTCACATGAATTCACTTGAGACCTCTGAAGACTTAGATCTGGTTTAACAAGAACAAAAAAGCTTTTACAGTGAATTTCTTTTTCAGGAAGCTCAAACAGGTGAATTCACAAGTTCAGCTGATATGAAGATCACTATGGAAGATGCATCTGTTGCAGCAGCCAATAGAAACCAAGAATCACACTCTGCTACTGAATCTATACAAACGACGCATACTTTATTGGAAACCAATGATGCACCTGTTGATTTGTCAACTAAAAAAGAAAATGCTCAAGATTCTTCACCTACCAACCAGGGTATATTCTCCTACTTGGAATAGAGTTAAAAGTCATATACTGGTTCCAGGGGTGGATCCAGCTAGTTTTTCTGCTGGTGAAAAAGGGGTAAGGGAATCGCTTTTGAGCCCCATAAAGCCTGTGATGAGAATCATGGGACCTGCATGGGTGAATGGCAAGTGCAATGAGGGATGGAGAAAGGAGGGGAACTCGGTAAGAGTAAGTGAAAAAGCTGGCTTGATCCAACCTGCAAACTGTACCAAGATCTAATAACATTCATGATAATCTTGAGCTAGTTAAAATTTTGCATGCTGCACTGAAGAATGGTGCGTGTGCGTATAAAAGGGTGCTTTAGCCTGCCCAGGTGATAAATAACATATTGAATATATTTGGGTGCAGAGTTTTAAAAATGAGCCTCAAGTCCTTTGTATGTAGGTGGGTGGAGGGGAGGGGGCAAGAGATCTCTTTGTAGAGAAGGGGACAAATCTTTAGAGCTTGTACTGGTGGAAAGGGAAGGAAAGTAATACCACTAAAATGATATTTACATTGCTGTTCGTTCTTGCATATAGAAAACCAGCCTTTCTCATTTGACCTTGGCAATATACATGGCTTGTCTTTTGCTGATCTGGCTTCAAATAATTCTGGGGATTTTGCTTTTGGCTCTAAAGGTAAGGAACACTTTTAATAGATGTATGGGGATAGTATACTGAGGGGACGTGTGTTGGAGGCCTCTAGTGGTGGAATAAAGCACTTTATTGAAGCAAGAAATTTTGCTGGGTATGTAAGTACAGAATACTTTTTCGACAATGCTAAGATTCTTTCCACCCCTTCCCCTATTTAAACAGACAAAAACTTCAAGTGGGCAGATACAGGAGCAACTGTATTTGGAGCACAGCCAGCTTCCAGAGGAGAGAATGAAGAAGATGGGAGTGATGAAGAAATTGTACATAGTGATGAAATTCATTTTGAACCAATAGTGTCTCTGCCAGAGGTAAGACTTTAATCAGAGATGCAGGGAGGAAAATATTATCTGTAAGGTTCCTGCAACAATTCCTACACCACATAGCTATTGTGTTGCAAATCCTTATGGTATAACTCGTTCCAGTGTTGAAACCCCATGGGATATTGCAAAAGATTAAGAGATGTTAGGAAGATGTTAGGATAAGACACAGCCATTACTTTATTCCAGGCTGTCAGTCTTGGCTTCTTCTCTTCATCAGCTGATGACAGCCTGCTGCTTCCCCTTAAGTTTCAGAGTAATAGATTGTTGTTGGTGACAGGAAATCTAGAATAATGAGAAATAGGCCTGAAGGTAACAGGAACTGGAAGAGGGAGAGAGAATACCTGGGAGAAAGAGTACCTGCTCACATGCACGGTGGTTGTAGTATATTATGGCGATTCCACTCTGCCCCCCAACTGATAAAGTTTCAGAAGTTTACCTTTTAAAACAGGTGGGATTATCTTGGATGATGTTGGTAAAAGAAGGAACTGTGATCGGATTTCAGAGCTTCCAAGAGGCAGCGGTGCATAGTACTTCATAAATGGGAAAGCAATCAATTTTTTATTTCTTTCCTTGGGTTGGGGGGGCTAGAGTATTGCTTTATGTATTTCTAAAACAAAAGTAGTACACAAATCACATTCAGTGGAATACAGTTTCTCCAAAGCCTTTAATGCAGGAATGAACTATATTAAGTTGTAATGGTAATAGTGGTCTGAATAAGGTTTCTTTTATCTGCCAGGTTGAGGTGAAGTCAGGAGAAGAAGATGAAGAAATTATTTTCAAAGAGAGGTCAAAACTCTACAGATGGGACAGAGAAGTGAAACAGTGGAAAGAACGTGGTATGGGAGAAATAAAAATCTTGTTCCACACGCAGAAGAAATGCTATAGAGTTTTAATGAGAAGGGGCCAAGTTCTTAAAGTCTGTGCAAACCATATAATCACAAAAGTAATGGAATTAAAGCCCTTGAATACTTCAAACAATGCTATGGTTTGGACTGCTACAGATTATGCGGGTGAGTATTTGACGGGAGGAATATTTCATAATTTGTCTAATACTATAGCTAATCTGATCACAGCACCTGGAATAATGTTTGGGATTTTAATTTCAGATGGTGAAGGTAAAGTAGAACAGCTTGCAGTCAGATTTAAAAGCCAAGAACTGGCTGATTCCTTCAAGAGGAGATTTGAAGAGTGTCAACAAAGCTTATCGGAGCTACAGAAAGGCCATGTATCCCTAGCAGCAGAACTGTCAAAAGAAACTAACCCTGTGGTATATCTTGACATTTCTGCTGACAATGAACTTCTAGGTCGTATAACCATGGAATTGTTTTCAAATATTGTTCCTCGAACAGCGGAGAACTTTAGAGCACTGTGCACCGGAGAACAAGGATTTGGTTTCAGAAACTCCATATTTCACAGAATAATTCCAGGTTTTGTCTGTCAGGTAAATGCAAACATTAATGTTGGGTATACATACTGAAGATTTTAGACCAGGGATTTATTGTAAGGGTTAATAAAACTAAAAGGTACCTAAAATTTCAAAAGCAGCCCCTTTTCAATTTGTATTCAGTAGGAGGGTGAAAAAAAAGAAAATGAAATGCCACTTTTCTGAATTGGAACCCCCATATGTATTCCTTCATATTCCTTCACATGTATTCCTTCACATAAGTATCTCTCTAGAAACAGCCATTCAGTGCATTGAATGTAAGCCCAAATAAAATAAGAGAATAACTTAAACAAATGATCAGAATTTATTTTGAGCCCCAGATTTCACCCTTTTCTCTCACTGGTTGGGTTCTAAGTAATTCTGACAGTATATAGGAATGCATGTAATGTCTGAGCCTGCTGGCACTTTTAACATCCAGGTAAGGAACCTGTGAAAATAAATGGTAAGATTTCAGACTGTTTTTAAGGCTTCACTGAATTTTCTTGGTTTGTTCCAGGGAGGTGACATCACTAAACAGGATGGTACCGGGGGACGATCGATTTACGGAGATAAATTTGAGGATGAAAACTTTGAAGTAAAACACACTGGTCCTGGCTTACTGTCCATGGCAAATCGTGGCAGAGACACCAATAATTCTCAGTTTTTTATTACTCTGAAAAAGGCAGAACACTTGGACTTTAAACATGTTGTCTTTGGATTTGTGAAGGATGGCATGGATGTTGTGAAGCAAATAGAATCTTTTGGCAGTCCTAAAGGAACAGTGTCAAAAACAATTGTGATTACAGACTGTGGGCAAATATAAAAATTACTGTGACATGTATGTTGATGGAAAGAAATCACCATTCAACAGATCTAGACAAAATTATGTTCAGTTTTTGGAAAGCTGATCACTTTTAATGTATAAATGTAAATTTACAGCTTATAGCTGAGTACTTTTTTAAAGTGTTCTAATGGAGTTTGCATGTTGTGAAATAAACGCTTAAACTCTCGTATTTCACATGTGATGTTCCTGATTTTCATTAGATAGTTTAAAATGAAATCCCAAGAGCCGGAAGCTCAGCCCCTTTGTTCAAGGGAGTCAAATGAGGTTACAATCTACTGGTACTTCATTCATAGGCAATGTAAATCAACTCTGTGCCCATGTTTTGTTTGCAGAACTAAATTGGGTAAGACTCTTGAAGTTTGTGTGTAGAACTTCCAAGTGTTCAAGAGGGGTGTTTTGTTTTTAACAGCAAACCGCAGCCATGTGGGATCCTGATTTGGATTAAGCAAGCCTTTTCCTCCCCAGTGCCACTTCCTTCACTTAAAATAATCCCACAAGGCTGTTTCGGGGCAGGAAAATGATGGGGTGGGGAAGGTTTCTAAAATAATTATTTTTCATTTGCCTCTTCTCTTGATCCTTTCTTAGTCTGGCTTCACACTTGAGGTAGCGTTGAACACTGTGGTGAAGAATCCCCTTATAGAGGGAATTCCGCCACTTCTGATCTTTTGGGCCTGATCACAGTAGATCACGCAGTCTTGTTGAACTACATTGTTGATATAAAGATCACTGCTCTGCTTTGCTTAAGGTCATTTGTATGTGATCATGCCCAAAGAATTATTGTTGAAGTGAAGCGGTCTGCAGTGTGGCCTCTTTTCCTGCAGGTTCCACAAAGAGTCTCTCTGCAGTGTTGTACTTGCTAAATCATTAAATGAAAAGCAAGAATTTTTTTTAGATGAATGTCATCAGATATCAAAACAATATGTAGAAGCAGCTTTCTCTGCACTTGGACAGTGACTGGTAGCTGTGGTCAAATGGCTGAGGAAAAACATGATAAAAATAAGGTAAGAGATTCTGATCATCAAGGCTGCTGTTCTGGAATGGACTGCTTGGATTTTTTGATGGGGTTAAGCTTGTTATTGGCTGATTTAATTGAGCACTTGGGTGTGGTGCTTGGCTCCTCCTCTGTTGATGGGAAAACAGGTGGAAAATGTTGTGGGGAAGCCTTTTTTTACCAACTTCATTTGGTGCAGATGCCTTTCATGCCATTTTGATTCAGATAACCTGGCTGTGCTGCTCTGTGCTTCTGAAACGTCAAGACTTGGCCACTGCAATGTACTCTGGGGATGCCTCTGAAGACAACTTTGAAGCTTCAGTTGGTACAAAACGCTGCAGTTGACATCTGTGCAGATTGGATCAGTTTTAATTCTGTGTTTCCAGGTTTAGTTCACAGTGCTGGTTCTCTTGATGTTTGCACACAACCAGACTTCTTAGGGACTGTCTCTCCAAGTCCGTAGGCCAGATACTCTTGCTGATCAACTTTTTAACCTGTGCTTCTCTCCCAGGGTGGCAACAGGTGCTTCCAACTCTTAGATTTTCTGCATTCTGCAGTAGCCCCATATTTGTGGAACAGACCACTCTGGAAGATCAGTAGGATTTCCATCCTTGCTGCTTTTAGAAAAGCCAGTGAGGTAATACATGTTTTTTCCAGTTAATGTTGTTTAGAACTAGATTTGAAGTAGTTTGTCTACTGATATGAAATGTGCATTTTAATCGGTTTTAATTGGTTATTGGGTTTTTGTAAGCTAACTCAACAGCTCCTCTGATTAGGGAAGGAAAGGTAAATTAGAAATTTTTTTTGATAAAATTAAGAGAAATATCCCAGTGCCACAATCTAAACCCAGCTGTAATCCTGTACACCTATTAAAACAAACAGCTCTATATACAGAACTCCCAGCATCTTGTCTGGTTTGGCACTCCAAAAATAACTGCTACTTACCTTAATAAAATAGAACTTTCAAGTCTTTGACCAGAATATATTTTGGTACCTTAAAGTAACTACTTGGATTCAGCCTGGCAGTAGAATACAAGTCTTGTGTGCTTGGCTTGGAAACTGCCAATAAATCACCAAGCCACAACAATTAGCTTTAGAAGAACATTGCTGCTGGCAATACTTGTGTGTCCTGTCAGACTAAACACATGGAGGACAGGTTCCTAATGTGTCTGGGTGGGCAAAGTTGCTGCCAGCACATTACTAGAGACAGGATTCATCACAGTGTCTGTCAACTGTACGGATGGGATCTCTAGCATGCACAAAGTCTACCTCTGGAACACTTCTAAAACCTCCTGCAGTGAGAACATACCACATGTACATGGAGCAGACCGAGTTGCATCCTCCATCCAGTTCTTTGTCTCAGCTTATCACTGGCTTGTATCTGATCACACCAGATCTGAAGCTTTCCTTGGACAACAATTTGCTCTTCCTCCAGCACACCAGTAAGGGTACAAGAAGCTACTACCAGTTCTTCCTGGGCAGCCCTACAATGCTTCCTTTTCAGTACTGAGGCTGATTCACCTACCCATGTTTATCATGTCAATTCTATTTTGCTGGTATTAGCTGGTTAATCTGTAATAGCTCACTCACTCAGACATAGAATGTTACCATTTAATATTGGGCAGGAACTAGTAAACATGTATGTATGAGTATGTCTTTGAGCTTTACCCAGTCTCTTAACAGAATTTTTATTGTGAAAAAATGCTACCAGACTGTTTTCTGTCAAGCCCAATAAAACTGAAGTACCTTCTATTACTCATTGTGGTTGGTTGTTAACTTTTTCCCCTCTCATAGGCTAAAAAGACAAGGAGACAATCCAAATGAAGGTTTCAGTTAAGTTGAAATGCATGAAATTGGCTTTCTACTGTGGACATGCCTAGAGCCTTTAAGGAGTATTTTAGTTTGGGCTTGGGTAACAGCCCTTGCCAATGCTGTGGCTATATGTACTAGATGTTCTTTGATGTACTTAATGTTAGGGTTCTTTGATGTTCTTATAACAAACATGAAACTTGAATCTTTGGCAGTCTTCAATAGCCCAAGAAGATACGTGTATTTAGCACCTTGTTTAAAACAAGGATGTGGTGATAGATACCTTTTAAGAAGCTGGGGTTCTTGGCTGGGTCAGGAATAATGACAGCCAGTCTGTGACTGTAGGAACTTGCTGCTGAATGGCACTTTATGTATAGCCTAAGGCTGGTCATTTATTTCATGCTGCAAGGGTTGGGGGTAGATACACATATCAGCAAAACTAGTTTGGCTGGGAGAAGCAATCTAGCCTCATTAAAAAAATGAGTTTTCAGACTTGCAAGTAAACTATAAAACTGACAGGGAAATCCTAAAAACACTTTTCTGGGAGTAAGCCCCATTCAGTAAAATTCTGAGTGTCTTGCTATGTCAAACTGGGCTTTTAGTAGGTACGCGTATAATGGTAGTATGCTAAAGATCCACAGCATACTAGATAGCCGTGTTGCATGTTTCAGAGGTTAGCTTTGTTGGTCTGCAGTAGAAAAGCCAGATTTGAGTCCAGTAGCACCTTGGAGGAGGTGAACAAGATTTTTGAGGGAAGGGGGAGTAAACTTTCTAGAGTCAAAGTTTCTGTTGTCTGATACATGTTGCATGGTTAGACAATAGTCTGCTTCAAATGAGAGGTTGGTTATGTGGAGTATTCCAGGGATTTTCATACCTTTCAGTATCATGTATCAGGCTGTGCAGCAAAAAGTGGTGCCATTTACTTTTGCAGCATCTTTAAACTGTCTATCTTGCCTAGTACTATGTAGACTGAGCCAGAAGAGTTCTGAAGTGGCCGAATGGGTCACATGTACCACTTGTGAATGTGCTTTTTTGTAAACAGAACCCCCTGGAAACACCAAACTGGCACAGCTGGGGGCTCCAGTTCCACCAAGATACGGTGAGGCCATAAGCCTTGTTAAGTTGAAGAGATCCCATAACATTAACCCTCTTTAAAATTTTATTTACAGCCCCAACCTGCAGCTTACTCAGCCTGCGCATAAATAAAAATAAAAAGTTCTGGCTAGGCTGCAACTTTGCTTCTTGGTGTGTGCATCTATAAGGCTAGTGCTATTTCGACAGATTTCTTTTTTTACACGAACTATCCACTAACTAAGGGTGCCAGCCTGCAGGTGGGACCTGGAGAATCGCCCAGAATTACAGCTCATCTCCAGAATACAGAGATCAGTTCACCTGGAGAAAATGGATGCGGGGGGGGGGGGGGGGGGGCGACGACATTCTATGGCATTGTACCCCACTGAGGTCCCTCCGTTCTCCAGGCTCCATCCCAAGATCTCCATGGATTTTCCAATGTGGCTCTGGCTCTACCACGGACCAATGCTCCCTCTAAGCTGTGGAGTCTTGTGAGCAAAACTTCTACTTTGTAAGCTAGTGGCATTAAAGTTGTGAGCGACCGATTTGGCTGCTGAATAAATTAGTCTGCTCTGGAGCCCATCCTTCCCGAGCTAAGGTAAAAATGTGTGAGCCAGCGGCTAAAAAACGGTGAGCTAGCGCACACTAACTCAGCTTAGAGGGAACACTGCCACTGACGCTTCATTAAAAAACACACGCACACCTACCCAGCAGTGGTTAAGCCTCATCCTGTATGAACCTGGGCTCGGAACCAGCCAGTCACCGAAGCGGCCACCCGAACATAAACGGGGCCTCCTCGCCTTAAACCCATCTGCATCGGTCGTCTTGGAAACGGCGCCGAGACCGGAGAGGCGTGGCTGAGCATCCCCGCGCAAGCGCTTTGAGGCTTCACTGCCTCCGCCTCTTCGGCCGTTGTGAGGGGTGGAGGCGGGCGCGCGCTGGGGCGCTGTTGGCGGTCCCTTTCTCCCCCCCTAATGGCGAGCCCCGCGGAGCTGAGCAGTTCGGTCGAGCGTTGGAGACGGCGCTACTTGGCGGGGGAGGTGGGGCCTTCGCGGGGGGGGGGAGGGGGCGTCGTCGTCACTTTACGCGCTTGGTGGCCCCTTCCCACGAGGATGAGTGTGTGTGGAGGGGGGGTGCCCTTTGTTTTTTTCCCACTGATGAGTATTTCGGTTGCGGATGCTCAGGGGCGAAGTTCCAAAACAGAAAAATGCTTCTCCTGACACTGTTCATTGTGCTCTTCCCCTCCCTCCCGGGGTATGATGTGTAAGGGAGGCACTCTACACGTGCTCAGATGCCACTTGCCCCTTTGTTATTGGCTCCTTTGCACTACGAACCAATTCAGGGCTCAGCTGGTAATTCTGTAGTGAGGAAGAGTCTCAGTTTATGGCACATCTAATCTAGGATTACGGGCTAGATGTAGGAGATTTCATTACGGTTTTTATTTGCCCATTTTGCTGCTGGCATTGGGGACGCTGGCGTTCCTCTCACTACCACTGTGTCTTTTAACTGCAAGAACTCAACAAATGCATTTTTCCACTGGAAATATGAGGGGAGCAACTACATCTGTTGAATATTAGTGTTGCATACAATTGTTAACAAAGTACAGGAACTCGTTAGGAGTGCAAAAACGATGTATGTGATTGACCTATGCTTTATTATTATTATTTCAGATTTCTGAATCGTCCAACCCTGCAAGCGGGCTCTGGGCGATTTACAGCGTTAAAACAGATAAAATACAATCAACATGATAAAGTTATTACAATGCACTAATGAAATAACCAATCTGGATGGCAATCAACCCCTTTTTTGCCAGCTGCCCTGCACAGCAGGGCAGGGAAGGGGACATGGGGGCCAGAAGGAAAAAAGGGGGAAAGGAAAACAATCCCTCTGTGCAAGCAGGTCAATTACTTGTCCTTTTTGTTGGTATCAGCGTTTGAAACATCATTTCTTCTGGGGATGATGTCTCCTAATTATATTTTTATAAGGCTGTTTATCTAAGGGCAATCTCCAGGTTCAGGAGAACTGCTTTGATTAATTTCAGTTAGAGAGCCCACTTAAAATCCTGTTACAGAAGAGCTAGAATGAAAAGGTTGTATATAATTAGCAGACGTGATATTAATAACAGCAAAATAAAATTCCTCCTTTAGGATTGTTCTTTGGATACAGTACAAACCAAAACCAAATCTAAAAGTAGAAGAGAACTCTTTTCTCCAGGTAATCCATTTCTGAAGGGATTCATTTGTTTTCAGTTGAATTTGAAAATTATTGTTTTTTTAAAAAGCGGTTTAGAAAACGGTTGACTAGAAGCTCCTAATGGTATATTTGACTATTTTTTACATTTTGTATTTCATGTACCAATCTTCCAAAATCCATTTTAAGCTCTGTTGAGTTTGGAGAACCTGCATCTGAATGGCATGTGTTTGCTTTTGTGTCTCTGTCATCAGCTGTTATGTTATAGCTTTTTCCCTTTCAAGTTTTTATAGAGAATAGAATAGACCGTAATTTGATTGTTCTTCCTCTTATCAGCACAATGAAATTTATTTTCTTACAGGTAAAATGGACAGCTCATTGGATGATACAATTTCATCTTTACTCAAAAATTCCTCATGCTCAAAACATATCTTCGGTAGTAGAAAGCACAATAGAAAACATTTTTCTGACTCTTCAAAGAATTTTATAAACATCGGTTGGTAAGAAACTCCATTTTACCATTTTATGCACTTTTTGTTTCAAACCCCCACCCCAAATCACCTGATTTTGTTTCAAATTATTTTAGAATTAGAAAGTAGTAATGAACATTGTTCTCACTGTAAAAGTAAGGCGATTCCTAGTAATTCCAGAATTTACTCTATGTTGTATGTAGCTTAATGCAATCCTTTACTTTCGTTAGGCTTGGTGAAGAGTCGGGTTCCCAGTATGATTCAGGCCAATCTGACATACAGCCAGAGTTTATCAGAGATTGTCTTGAAAATAATGAAGTTCAAAGGACAGGTATATATACAGAAACAGGTAACTGAATGTTTACTACTTAAATATAATTTTAAGGAAATTTCATTTGATAATTTTTAAAAAATAAAAACAAAGTAACTCAGTTTTTTTAACCTGCAGTTCAGTCCTCTCTAGTGCTTAGGGCAATAATGACCTCCTCTGCATTGACTTGGGTAAATGTGGTTGAGACCTAAGAGATGTCTCTAAAATGTAGGAGCCAGCATCAACCACTTATTCAAAATGTATTGATACACATGTATGTCTGAATAACACCCAGTACTTGTTTTACACTGATTGGTTGATTTTTTGAGACACTGCAAAGTAAAATACCTTTAGTATTTTACAGATTAAAAGAAGGAACACATTTGTAAAACTGCAGTGTTCTTATCTAGAATCACTGCCTGTGTGAACCTCCCTCCCCTACTGTTTACTGAAAGCTCTTATCTTCCTGCTATCTGTTATATTCAGTTAGTAAAGGTAAAGGTTTCTCTTGCTTAAAAGCCAGTTGAATCCAACTCTAGGGGGCGGTGCTCATCTCCATTTCCAAACTGAAAAGCCAACACTGTCCGAAGAAATTTCCGTGGTCATGTGGCCGGCATGACTGAACACCAAGGTGCACAGAATGCTGTTACCTTCCCACTGAAGTGGTACCTGTTTATCTACTTGCAGTTTCTTGCTTTTGAACTGTTAGGTTGGCAAGAGCTGGGGCCGGAGATGGGAGCTCCCTCCATCATACGGCGCTAGGGTCTCAAACTGCTGAACTACAGACTTTCTGGTCTGCAGCTGCAGTGACTTAAGAACCGAGTGTTGATTCTCGTGGTCAAAGGTATACTAGGAAAAATGAAGGTGTCCTGTAATAAATTGTCAGGGGTTCAAACATACCTCAGCCATGCATTCAATGATGATGCATGCACATACATGACAACTAGAAACAATATACAGATTTAAGTTCTAAAGGAGGTGGCAAGCCTTGAAGAATGACTGCGCACTAGTCATCTCCTAAAAGACAAAAATGGGGACAGTGAACTAGGAACAGGGGATCAAGAAAATAGAGGGAGATAAAAAGTATGCCATTCATTTTCTTACATTTTCTAAAAAAATTCAGCTCTGAAGCAAAATAGATACTTTACAGCCCTTACAATCTTCTCTGTTTCGTGTTGTTTCACATTCCCTTTGAGTCTCTTCTTTCAGAAATAAACTAAAAGTTTGGGTTTAAGTGCATGATCATAGTAGAGGTAAAAACATTTTCTCTTGGACTGTGAAGGAGGATTTGAACGGGGAGCTGTTCAGGGGAAGAAGTTGTGGCTGTAGGTTCATTGTGAACTACATATAACTGTAGCAGTGTTTTGTTTGAATCCATTTCTGCTGTTTGAGTCAGCAAATTGAGCAAAAGCATGTGATTAAGCTAGATCTTCTATTCACCTTTACTTTTTCATACTGAACAGACTGAAGCAGGACAGTTTTGCTTCATGAGTCACAGGGAGATCCATGGCTGTGAAAAGAAGGCAGAGTGGAGAAAGTGTCCTGAGAGAGCACTGTCTATAGTGGAATATGGCAGGAGTGGCTAGGTTTCTCTGTTGCTCTACACTGCCATCTCTATATAGGAGGCTGAAAGGGATGCAGAACTGGGGTTTCTACTTCTAGATGCAACTGCAGACCATGGCCTGTATCCTGTACATTCCTTATGCACTGTTGTGAAGGCAGTACTCTGTTGTGAAGCGTGGTCCTCCAGTGTTAGGTGCTTTCCAGGTATGCAGGTCTAGCATCTTGCATGAGCAGAAGGCACCTCACACCAGAAGGGCATCCTCCATGGCAGAGCACTGTGCAAGTAGGAAGAAGCAAGAGGATCTATGCCACTGTTAACAAGCCGGGTATAAATTCTGGGTTAGAATATTGGCTTAACAGCCACCAGCAAACCATAGTTTTATGGTAGCCTGCAGTTCGATGTCATGAGAAACCAGAGTGTATAAAACCATGGTGTCATGGTGTTTGAATGCAGCTATTGTGTTCCTATTGCATTGTCTCTTTTTAAAAAATACAAGTGTGCTTCTAGTTAATTTGTTAAAATACAGAACTTTAAGGCTGAACAAAAGTAGCCCTTTTCTTAATTTGAAAGTAAATGAACCTCTCTAGGATAGCTGTCTGCTGGGAATCCTCTTGGATTTCTTTTTGGTATACGGAGAGTGAAAAGTAGGCATGCTGTGCTTGATCATTGTTCAGTTCCTCTTATAGAAGTGGTGATTGCTTTTCATAGTATAGATGGTAATCAAGCTCCTGCTCTCTGTGTGTAGAATATTGGACTGTTACAACTGGGGGGGGGGGGGGGGGGGGACAGTGAATTACTCAGATGCTCATTTGATTTTCATGACCCTCCAGATCATGGTCTGTATAATTACAACTGAGTCGCAGAGTCTCCCATTCTGTCCTCCCATCTTTATCTGCTCTCACCATAATTTCCTGATTCCCAGTCGTAACCAACTATGGTTACTGCTAAATGGAAAACTGATAAGGAAGCTACATACAAGGAGGGGAATTCTTGCGCTCACAGCTCATTTTTGATCTTCCTGCACCATTCATCTCCTGCTGCTTTTGCTTCCTGCTGTGTCTGCCAGATCTCACTGCTGTCAAAATGCTCAGGATGGATACTGTGGGATTTGCATCAAAGAGAGAATTCACAAGGATTGCATCTCAGTGGAGACTCACACAGAACTTTTCAACAGTGATCTTTCTTGGACACCTTTAAAGGGGATTTGAGAGAAATTTTTGAAAATTTTAAAACCTCCTTGGCCCATAAAGGACTCTGAAATTAATATCTTCAGTAGTGGTGGACAGATTTTTTGAAGGCTGTTTCATTACGTTTTAATTCCTGGTTTAGTAGGGCGGTGGATAGGTACTACATCAAGGAAGAAATAATGGCCATTAGATAAATTCAGAAATTATAACTTGATAGTTTTATCACTAATATTATTTGTAACTGTTTTAGTTTTTCTTATAGCTCTCCCCTCTCTATGTGGTCTGTGAAAGAGGTCTGTGATATTTTATTGAGAATTTTAGCTGCTCTAAAAGTATTATGCTATCATTAAAAGGTCAAGAAGATTCATGCTCTTTCCTGCATGGTGCATTCGAAGCATCTAGACATCATGGGAACTGTAGATGACCTTATAGTATAGCATTAGGAATAGACATGGGCCTAAACATCTTAAAAAACTTTTTGGTCCCATTTCAGAGTCTGTGGCTTTCAAATTGACTGGGGGGGGGGGCGGTCATCAAAATAGATCCCTCAAATCTGGTGGGTGGATTTGGACTGAATCTAGATATGTCCCATCGCTAGTAAACACTTTTAGATGCCAACTTAATTTTATTCTCTGATGCCAAACTTAGTGCAGACACCTGATTGGCATAGCCCTCTGCAGCCCAGAACTCCTGAGCTCACACAATGTGCCGGCCTCAGCCATCCCAACAGCCGGGATTACAGGTGTGGGATTACAGATCCCCCAACAGCCTCTCTTGTCAGTTCAGCCCCTATAACCAATAAAGCCTCATTGGCTGTTTCCAGCCCTTTGATATTGCAATAGATTATTGCTGTCCTTGCAAGTGAATCAGATGTTCAGTTATCATGCTTTCTGTCTATTTTGATTTCACTACTTCAGGTGTTACGTGTGTCTATTATGAGACAATGAATTAAGAATCCAAGATCCCTGAGCAGCTTTTTGCTAAGTTAAACAGCAATGCTAATTTATTCCATGTGTTTTCAGGTGACTTCCTGCTGACGTAATTCAGTTGCTTAGCCTCTCATCACGATTTTTGCTAGTAACTGACTACTCCAGCTGTCTGTGAGATGTCATGTGTTGTCATCCTATGTGCCGCATTTACTGAGGCACCAGAACTATATGCTGCTGGCCTCTAGATTGTTTTAATGTTTAGCTATGCAATTCTTCAGCAACCTTTAACTTTTATAAATTAACAAAATGTACTTTCTGTTGACCTTTTTTTAAAAAAAAAATTGGAGTAATGTATTCAAAGTGTGTGGTTATTTTCTTGTCTACTAGATGTCACTCTGCCATCCGGTTTGACAGTGGCCACATGCAGTGAGTGTGGTGGCAGTGGAGTGGTAAGAGAGACTGGAACCCAAGCACCGAATGGGCAAAGCCTGATACCATCTCACTTAAGTCAAATTTATCATGAATTCTCTATCATATATCAAAAGCTGCAGGTAAATTAAAGTTTATTTGAATATCGTAGGACATTGTGTGTGATTTTCTTTCCTTGCTATAGAAATTATTATCTTGGATATGTAACTCTTAAAACTGTTTTGACCTCCATTGTTGAAAGGTGCATTGGCGTTGTTAATATCACAGACTTGTGTTTTCTAAATGGCATGTGGGAGATGGAAATACAAAGGAGAAGAGCTTTGCGCTCCTTAGACAGCAATCTACTGGTGTTCCCTGGCCCTTTTCGGTCCTGGTCCCAACCTGGTGGAACTCTCTGCCAAATTCCATCAGGGCCCTGCGATATCTGATGCAATTCCACAGGGCAGAGATGTTTCGCCGGGCTTTTGGTCAAGGACAGCGACCATTCCTCTTGCTGGCACCCTTCCCATTCCCTGTTATTTACATCTATCCCCCCCCCCCCCACAGGTCCACAAAGTAGCCGGCAGTGGGAATTGGAAGGAGGTTTGGTTATTCGCCATCTGTTTTTAATATTGTACTGAGGTTTTAATTAATTTTCTCTTGTTTTATTTCTGGTTGTACATCGCCCAAAGCCCTGCAGTAGCAGGGGTGGGGCAATTCATAAATAAAGTATAATGCCATTTGAATTACATTGAATTTTTCTGTCCAGTTAATATTGTGTGTGAATGTCATGAACAAACTTAAGAATGTGTCATGAACTCCTCAGGGTTGGGCATTCTTTCCCTCCTTCTTTCCTGTGAAGAATGAAGTTCAAAGACTTCCTGATTTGGAACAATGTGCTTTGTTTTGATGTCTGAATTAGGCAAACTGGACAAACCTGGATTGTCCACAAGCGATGAGTCAGGATCCAGTTCTGTTGCCGAAAAAACAAGCTGCTGTTTGTCATTTTGGACGATTCAGGTGTTAAAATAAATTGTAGCTTATTCCAAATGAGAAAATTTGAAATTGAAATCAGTAAGCTTTCTAATTCTGGCGACTTTCTGAAAATATTTACATTCCTAAATTATCTGAGATCTCAGATGTTACAGAGTTGCAAAAATGATTCTAATCCAATTTTATGTTTTTGACTCTTTCATCCATGTAAAATACTATTTAGAAAGTATAGAACATATTCAGGTTCTTACTGAACTTTGACATGGATGTTCAGAAGAAACATGAATTAGCCTTCAGAGATTCATGCAGTTATTCTGTGTGTGAGTGAAACGAATCCGTTGCCAACTTAAGATCGTAGATAACCAGTCTTGATTGCCTGTGGACAGTAAAAATTGTTTCCAGGTTCCCAACCTTTCTTGGGAGTCAGATTAATGCATTCCTCAGTTTCATGCCACCTTGCGGTACAGCTAACATAGGTACATGAGGGAAATAAATCGTTTGCAGGCTATTCATATTTTAGGGCTTATTTTCAAGGTTGGCTTACGTTCAAAATACCGTATTTCATACACGTATGTTCTCTCAAGTACGATCTTTTGTCTGCTTCCATTCAGCAAGAAAGTCTAACTCAGCAAGAATATTCTTTAAAGCTCGAACAGCGAGAATGCTTCTTAGCGGAACGAGAAGCCTTGCTTTGTAAACATGAAGCCACTTTGACAAAGATACGAGGAGTTGAGGAGGAAGTTCATGCAAAACTTCAAATCATAAAGGAGGTATCATAGCTACTAAACATTTTTTTTTAATCTTGGGCAAATATTTTTGACTTACAGTCCAGTTAAGCTTCCTAGTGCCAATCTCTGTGATGGGGCTTATCGTCGCTTCACTGTTAAGTTGCTTTTGTAATATCCAAATTCAGATACTGTGTCCTGGCCCAGAATACCTTTGCACGCATACATTTATCTATTTAGGGAGCAGAGTTCCCTGACACATAAAGTAATGCATACAAAGACGGGCGTGCAGGTGTAGCTGAGGGTTAGATCCTGCCATGGTATATTAGAAGAAAGTGGGTGCTGACTTGCAGGTTTCTTGGAACGAGAGGAGCAGCTGTGTTTCTGTTTCCCTTGTAGAAGACATTCATTATGAGAGGGTGCAAGATAAGAAAGGGGAGAGGCCTGGAAGACATTCGCTCACATGCTTCCTCCCTTCCTCCCTGCCCTTGACCAAGGCACTCAGGGCAGCATATGGGGTTCCTTCTCCCTCATTTTATCCTCTGAGTAACTTTGAGGAAATTTAGGGTTTTTCCTCATGAGTTATTTTTGTCGGTTCTGGCCCTGAACTTTGTTGTTCTTGGGGTTTCCCCCCTTGCCCTCATTTTGCATTCTATGAGGATCACTTCAACTTTTAATCTCTTTTTCCCGGGGGGGGGGGGTGTTGTAGCACTTAACACCGATGTTTTTGGAAGCCACTTCACTCCAAATGCGTAATGCTCCATTTGGAGGTTTCTTGCCACCCCTTGCCACTCATCAACACCCTGACACACACTGAAGCCACACGCCCTCCTCTCCCACCTTCCCTCTCTCTTCCACCCCTTGCTACTGCTTTTTTTTTTAATTAAATACAAATAGTGATAAATAGCTAATGAACTGATTCGTGTTGCCTTTTTTAAAACAATCATGGAACTAGCGATAGAATGATTAAAGAGGACCCGACTGGTATCGGCCCTGTGTTACTAAAGTGTACCAAAGCTGCATGTCAGATGTATAGGTGGTGGTGGGAGGTTCATTCAAGCTTTATCGCAGAGAGGGGGCTGAACTTGGATATCCTTACCTGTAAAAGAAGAGATTGGATTTATACCCCGCCCTTCACTATCCAAGGGAGTCTCAGAGCGGCTTACAAACTCCTTTCCCTTCCCCTCCCCACAACAGACACCCTGTGAGGTAGGTGGGGCTGAGAGAGCTCTGACAGAAACTGCTCTTTTTCAAGAACAGCTGTGCCAGAACTGTGGCTTGCCCAAGGTCATCCAGCAGGTACAAGTGGAGGAGTGGGGAATCAAACCCGGTTCTCCCAGATTAGAGTCTGCGCACTTAACCACTACATCAAACTAGCTGTAGTACCACACTCTTAAGTGGAGAATGGAACTTCTTGCTTCACTTTTCAGTCATTAAGTCTGAGCCGGTTCAGCTGTCTATGCGACTAACTGTCCCAATCAGCAGTATATTTGTGTGAGCAGGAAAATGATGAAGAACCGTACTCAGGGATTTGCTACTGGTTTGTTGCTTTAGAAAATCTTTAACCTCACACACCTTAAATGTCAGACATGCATTATTTAATCATTATGGATACGATAGAATAGCATGCATGCACCTGGGCATAGAGCCTGAAATTTAAATGAAAGTGCTCTTTAAAAGTAGAGCTCATAATATACATTAATCCTATTTTTTCCCCTTTTTTATTTTTTTTGTAGCAACATGAAGCAGCAATTCAGCAGTTGTCTGAAGCCTTGAAAGAAAAAACAAAGGAAAACAAGAGGCTCAGATCATCATTTGACACTCTAAAGGAACTGAATGACACTTTAAAAAAACAGGCAAGTACAATTGTTTTGTTCCATTCATGAATGATGAATTGTAAATGTTAGTTGTTAGAATGCTTTAAAGGTCTTATGAGCACCAAACAGTTAATATTGTTTTATGGTCTTTTATTATCAAAGGACCTGGCTTTGTAAGAAATATATTTTCCAGAAACTATATATTTAGGTATTTTTATTTTTCTTGCACATATGTTCGTTTATGGACTCTGCTTTCAAATAATCATGTGTTGCAGCAAACGATAGGTTTCTGCTATAAATCAGCCACATCTGTTCTGAACATTTGAAGGGCATCTGTAAATACACATAGAACATTTGCCAAACATTGGTCCCGTGGAAGTGTTCACCAGTGATGTAAGTTTCCTGAAAAAATTAAAATTGGAGAATTTTCTGGAAAATTATCTGATTTCCTGAACACAGCATGATCTGATTCAGCATGTGCATTTTAACACATTTAATCAACAATTTTTAATAGTCACCTGTGATGATTTTCTGTTTCAGTATCAACAAATGGATAAACTGAAATATTTGATGAGGTGAAAAAGAAGGTCAAGTGTGTTTCAGTGTTTTATTCAAACAACTTGAAAGGCTTATGAGGAAATTTTTATTGGAATAATACATATAAAAATTTTAAAACATGTAGTTCCTTTTTATTGTTTAAGAAAACCAAAGGTACTGAAAACTGTTGATGAAAGCTATAATCTTAAACACTCTTACTAGAGAGTAAGTGCCATTGACTTAGTGCTTCAGAAAATACGCATTTTGGGTTGCACTGTAATTTTAGCACACATACACTGTGGGCACGGTTTAGCTTTGTGGCTTTTGTCTATGAAAGTCTCCGAGACACTTCATCGTTTGTGTTACCTGTTAGTTCCATAGCAGATTGATGGTTACAGTATCCCACTATGTGAAAGGAGACATGAGAACAAAATTTTTAGCTTTCGTTTCAGTTTGGCCTGCTCAACCAGTCAAGTGCAACCGAAGTGAATTTTGTATTTGGATTGTTATACGTGTCTGTGGTTTTATTGCCCTGTCCCCACCCTTGTTTACAAATCAGTAAAACGGGCATGAACTCTTCAAGCAGTTCCTAGGGGTAATCACCTGAAAAACATTAACTGGAGCATTGCATCTGCCAAGCGTGTCTCGTATTGGCAGTGGTGGCATCTCTTGGTTGGATTAATTTTATGAAACAGTGAATCTTTAAAACTAGAAAGAAACTTTCCCACAGAAAAATATAAAGCATTGAAAGTGTTTCCATCCTGACTTTCTGATTAGGTTCCAATTCCCACCAGGGTTAAAGAAACACAAAGTAATACGCATTGCATCAATTGACCAAGAATTTGTGGGCAGACTTTCACATAAAGGAAAGATTACAATTAATTTTCTCTTTGGAAAATGTTTTCTGTTCATTTTTAGTTAAGTGATGTGAGCGAACAAAATAGGAAGATAGAAGCCCAGTCTCGCAAAGTACAAGCTCGTTTGGAGAATTTGCAGGTAGGATCTACTGGTGCTTCTTGCTGTTCGTCATCTTTATGAGAAAAAGGGTCTAGTGCAAATTCCTCTTAATTTATCCTTTTACAGAGAAAACATGAGTTTTTAATAATACAGAAGTCCAAAGGAGCTTCCCATGCTGCCAAGGAACATAAACCTATCAGGCCAGAAAAAGCGACGGCAGTGTCAAAAACTTGTAAGGTAAGGCACACGCTGTGCAGAAATGGTATTCCTGAGTGTGATCTTCAGGGAATGTACCATTTACACAGAATATGCCCATCTGTGCTGGCTTCTCCTTCACTTTAGCAGTCAGCCTGATGTTAAGCACATGGAATACTCCTTGTGAATATTGAAGCCTTTGTATGCACAACACAAAGAAGGTAGTTTAGAGCTGCTGCCTTTTATTCTGAGGTAGATGAGTGAGAATAAACATCACTCATCTTAAGTATTGTTCCCAAAGATGGCTGCTGATGGAAGAGAAAGGAAAAGCTCAGAAACCTGGAATACAAATCTTTAGGTTCTTCCAGAAAAAAACATTGCATATGGTTGCAAAAGAAAATCCAAAATTAAGCTTCTGACAAAGAAAAAGCAAAAATGTCATTAAAGCCCACCTTTTAGGTTAGAAGAAACGAACAGCTACCAGATTCTGGGTGTTGACTGTGTAGGACTGTTATCCGTGTGCATCAAGATGAAACAGAGAAAGTTTTCTCATCTTTCGGTCCAGCACTGCGTCTTTCTCTGCAAGCAGATTTCCATATGCTGTCAGTGCAGTTGATCTAAGCCAGATATATACTGCAGTGCAGACTGCAAAAGTTAGTGCATGTTAAAGGTACTTATCTTGATGTAAATAACTAATATGCTCTGAGAGATGCACTGGTATGCTTGCAGGTGCCACTCAATTTACGCATCTACGACCTTCTAACTGTGCTAATGGACTGGATCTCAGATCAGCACCTCGGCAAGCTGATGCATGAGGATGAAAAAGAAAACATCTGTAAACCAGCAGGCACACTTTCTTCCAACAGAAGCTACACACAGGAAAAATGCATCAAGGTAGTTCTATAATAAAGCTATTTATCATGCCTGCATCCTTTTGTATGTAATCACCTAAATGAATTGTTGTTAAAATGACGGGTATTTCCAGTGCTCCCCATTACATAAAACACCTTGTTACCCAAATACACCATGGATTTCCAGTGTAATTCTTGGTATTCGGGGGGAATATTTATTTAGCATTTCCATTTATATAGCCTGCGTTTGAATGCTTGTATCTTGGGAAATTTTGGTGGTCTTTGAGGTGCTACTGGTCTCAAAATTTGTTCTACTGCTACAGGCTAACACAGCTACGGCTACCCACCTGAAACTGGGCTTACATTGTTATATATACTAAGCTCCTTATTTTGCTGCTTATACATCTCAGTGAACACTGTGAAATAACTTTCTCTCAGGATAATCTTATGCCTTACTTTAACAATGATAACAGTTCTACAGTGTTTTTAAATTAGACAGCATAAGATAGTGGGGGGGACCTTACGCATAGTATCAATTATGTGTCATTGTCACATGTATACTCTTCTACGGAGCAGCTTACAACATTGACTTAAAGTCACAATCACAGAAATGACAATAAAAACAAAACCAGTTGCAGAGAGGACACTTGGAGTTAATAGTACATACTGAATCTGCTAGTGGTTTTTCATCTCTTAATGTGGTTTAAGAACCTCACTTTAGACAGCCATAGTTGGCTGATTATTCCCAGTAGTGTCACATAGAAAGCTAAGAGATCCACATAGAATTGCTTGTAAAGAAATGCTGGCTCTTGTTGCTGATTCTCGGATCCAGCAGCGATACTAGTCCCATCTATAACCAGTGTTTCCATTCACAAAATCTCAGATGCTTTATGGAGGGGCATGTTGTATGTTACAATCTGTGCTGTGATCCTCAAAGTAGTTTTCTGATCATGGTTGTCTTGTGCAATCCAGGTGAACAGAAAGTGCCATTGCAAGATCTGCTCTTAAATTAAACTAGTAGTTATGAATTAGGATAACATTTCCGCGGGGAATAGGCATTTCCTGCGCTGTTGTGTGTTGCTGCTGTTGCGCTGTTGTGTGTTGTCCATCGACCAAATCATCTCTTTTATCCTATATACCTTTTCTTCATGTTGATAACATGGGTAAAAATTGGGAAATAATATGTACGATACCTGATTGAAACCTTTGAAAGCAAGATGCTGGGATCAAGCCATGGAAGGACATTGCATTAATGCCCTCCTTGCAAACTCCCTGGAGGCAGCTGGTTGTCCACTGCTGGAAACAGAATGCTAGCTTAGGTGGACTCATGGTCAGCTTCCAGCTAGGGTTTTGTTCTAAAGATAACAATTCAATAGAATTTCATAAAAATAATGTATGTAGGCTATGTACCCTTCCATTTTGTGATATTGATGATATGCAGTGGTTAGTGTCTGGCTCAGACCTGGTTCAAATCCCCACTGAGCCATGAAGCTCCTTGAGTGACTGTTCCCACTGTCTCAGCCTAAGCTACTTTACAGGATTGTGCGGACAGAATGGAGGGTGGGGAAAGAACCTCAGCTCCTTGGAGAAAAGGTGGAGGAAAGATGAATGGATGTGAAAGGTAGCCACAAGAACGAACTTGCACGCAGAATCTGTTGGCTGGATCCAGCTCTTTACAAATTAACGATGATCCTGTCCTCTTGTTACAGATCTTGCCTCTAGTTGCTGAGCAGCTTCAGTGGATGCCCTTTGTGAATCCTAACTTGCACATGCATGTGGTTAAATTTATTTATTGGGCTATCAGGCAATTAGATGGTGGGACACAGGTGAGAAATATTTATGCAAAATGGTTCATTAGCATTTAGATAAGATTGTTTTCCTTCCAGAGGGTTTCAGTTATTATACTGTAAACTGGATGTGCGTTTGAAGCAGGGTTTTTATTCATTATTCTTTCCGTAGTAGCTAAATCATTTCCGTGATTAATATAGTTATAATAGAAAGAGTATTGTGAAAGGAAACGGTGGCTGTTCTCATGTGAATAGAGGACGGAGATCAAGAACTTGATGTGGCAGAGAAGGAAGGCTAGAATCTCAATTCCAAATGCATTATTAGGGAAGGAAGCGCCATTGTTTTCCATTCTTCCATTTAATGTATTCAGGGTCAAGCTGCACTTCATTGAAGTCATTTACAAAATGTAATTAATTCTTAAAACCTTGTGGAATAGATACCTAGCTTCCTTCTGACTGGAACTTCAGAAGGGCTGTAAAAATGAACTCAGCTGACAAGGTGGGTAGCCATGTTAGTGACTCATGACAGCTCATACCCTGCCACAAATTTTGTTAATCTTTAAAGTGCTACTGGACTCTTGCTCTTTTCAACTGACAAGGGACTGTGATGTCATCCCGCCTTTAGGGAACTCTAAATATTTCTTCTTTTCAGGCTTGTTATTGATAGTAGCTTTTATCAAGTGGCCCATCAGTTGAGTACAACATAAATATTTAACACAGTTCCATTGGTTAATGGAATATGTCCTTATAAAAACCGTAATTCACACTTTGCCTGTACATCACCTCGCAGTGCAGTCATGTCAGCACTTCATTAACAAAGCCTTTTCTAGGATTCTAGTATAATGTTTTCATTTAGAGGAAATCAGAGTTTGAATATGGTAGTTATCTCAACACAAGCCTCTCCTGTGCAGAAATTAATTTTTGCTGATGCAAGCACACATACAATCAGGAAGGGGACAGTCAGGTACAGGTCACTGTATTTTCAAAACTGTTAACTGGAAGAAAAATTCACAGGGATATTTCCTGTGCTGCACTAAATTAGATTATTCGTGATGTGTTTTCATGTGATGAGTGTTACTGTGATTCATTATTAAATTTCAGCATCTTTAGTTCTTTTTGCTTTAATTCAGGTTTGCATAGTACATGAAAATTTCTAAATTCATAATTTCAAAAGAAGTTTATGGCTGTAGATAGTATTTGTTTAGGGCACCAGTGTTTAGAGCCTCACTCCTCAATATTTTCATCAGAAATGCCTGCTTATTGCATCAGAGCAGCAGGATCAACTCAGACATCTGGATTTGGGACATAATATGAGCAAACTGGTGCTCTTAAGTCTATTGTAAGACAAATATCTACAACTAATAGTGGTCTAGATGGCCTTTATGCAAATAAAAGTGTACTTTGTTCAGTAGAATAATCCTGTTGTCTTCATGCACTTACATAACAGCATACAACAATGATATCAACAATGAGAAGATTGGGTGAAGACTTGTTTAAAGGCGTTTCACCAAAAGGAAGTCAATATGTTTCTTCTGAACATGCTGCTGATCTTAAACTTAAGACAGCAACTTTCTTTAAGAGTGGGAGTGTACCCTTAAGAGTTGTATCAACTTTAATTATAATCAAAACAGTGACACAGGGTAAGTTCAGCAAATATTTTGAATTTCAGCATCTTGTCTATGGTGTTTCCAAATGTGTTTAAAACATCTAGGAACTACAAGAATGCCCTCATCTCAACTGAAGTAAAGAGGAAAGGGTAAGGGGAAGTGCTGAAATACATTATGATTCATTCTAAGGAATAAATGCCAGTTAACATCTGCTTTACAATGCTGTCATACCCAGAATAGGCATAACTATTTATGGATCAGATCCAAGATGCTGTTCTGCCAGCACAGTAGTACTTAGGCTGGCAGAGCACTGGTGCTATTGGTGGAGGGGGGGTGTTACCAGTTCTCCACTCACCCCGCAGTCCCTCGCTTTGCTCCCCCACCCCCTTCTTGGGGATCCTTTGATCCCAAGAGCAGAATTTTGTGAAACTCAGTGGGAAGGGAGAAGCAGAAAAGTATCATGCCATGAGTTTTGCTCCATTTCTAATCCTTTGAATCCAATCCTAGTTTTAACTGTAATTGGGATTTTAGAACGACTGTACTTGGAAAAAGTAGAGTGACAGGAGAGAGAAAGAGAAAAAGATACTGGGCAAGTGGCAACCAGTATGGTAGTTGGAAAGTGACTAGAGATTTTGGGGGGGAAGTGATGAGACCTACCAGCTTCACCCTATGAACATTAATATTATGGTAGAAGCTGCCAAGCAAAAGCTGTGTAATGCTTTTTATTAGTACCACAAATTCCACAAGGTAGGTAAAAAACAGGGGTGTACTGTAAACTACAAAATGAAAAACCACCTGAATCCACAATAGGAAAACGGTGACAAGCATACAATTAATAACTATTATTCAACATACCTTTTTAAAATGTGTAAATGTGCAGAAAATTAAACAGTATAGTTGTATAAATATAAGAAACAAAAAAAGTTAACATCCATGAAAAAATGTAGATTGCCAGCCAAACTGGCAACACCAGTGCAGACGGTCAAGAATCTGGGTGTGGTCCTGGATGCCTCCTTATCAGTGGAGGCCCAGGTCACAAACGTTGTCAGGCTGGCATTTTCCCAACTGCATCAGGTCAGGCAACTGTTTCGGCCCAATTTAGGAACAGTAATTCATGCAATAGTCACCTCTAGACTTGATTACTATAACTCGCTCTGCACAGGGCTGCCCTTGAGGCTGATCCAAAAGTTACAACTGGTACAGAACGCAGCAGCTCGGGTCTTTATGGGGACACTGATAACTGCATACATGCAGCTTGTGCTTCACCAGCTGCACTGGCTCAAGGTTGAGACTGGGTCAGGTTCAAGGTTCTGGTTTTTACCTTTTAAGGCCCTAACCAGTCAGGGACCAACGTACCTAAAGGACTGCCTGTCCTGGTATGCCCCCCCCCCCCCCCCGGAGAGCATTACACTCAGGAGATTACATTACACCTACTGGAAGTCCCTGGCCCAAAGAGCATCTGGCTAACCTCAACAAGTCAGGGCCTTCTCGGCCCTGGCTCTGACTTGGTGGAACTCTCTGCATACTAACATCAGGGCCCTGCGGGACTTGTTACAATTCCACAGGGCCTGCAAGGCAGAGATGTTCCACCAGGTATATGGCTGAGAACAGCAACGGTTTTTAAACAATGGTTTTAACAGTAACCATCCTATTAACTGCCTTCTCAGCCGTTCTCTTCCCCACTCCCCATGTTAATGTAAATTGGGGGTTAGAATTTTTGCACTACTGTGCCATGTAGATGTTAGGTTTTATGGCTTTTATGGTATTTTAGATTGTTTTAATGTATTTTGTATGAACTTGTATACTGCTCTGAGTCTAGCGGGGAGGGCGGTGTAGAAGCTTAATGAAATAAATAAATAAATACTTAATTTTAGAACAGCCACCTCAGTTCTATGCCAAAATAAGCTGTATTAGTCTGCAGAAAGCCTAAAACCTCTCTTTATTTTCAGGGACCCATTGAAACAATTAACAACATAAATAATTTGCTTAAATAGCTCTCGTCTCCCTCAAAACGATAAATGTTAATACATGTAACTGTAAAACTGTACACATGCACCCATAGGTTCAAGTCAAATCCAACTGTACAGAAAGCCAGTTTAGAAGAAGTAGCCAAAAAATGTCTATTGGCCCTGCTGTATGAATTGCAAAACAATATCAGCTGACACTCAAATGATGAGTCAACTTTCTCTATAGCAGCTCCAATTAACCCTTACCTTAAAGGAGCATAACCAACCACGATGGTCTAGATAACTGGAAACAAATCCAGTCTGTCGTTCCATGCCTTGTGGCAGATAGGGCCCAAGGTATAAATCTAAAATGCTTGTCGTTGGAGAAAGATTGTATCGACAGAGGACTTGCACATGGGGCTCATCGCTAGCAAAAAAGAATCCAGCAGGGTTATGGTTCTTCTGTTAAAAAAAGAAAAGAGCCACCAAAGGTGCCTCTGAAACCTGAATCTTACTTTTGATTTTCAGAAATCCTGATTCTTAAAGGATGCGTGGTTTTGCCTACATGCCAAAACTGATATAGACAGATCAGAGCATAAATGACCTCTGTGGAGCTACAACAGTTACAGGGTGCATAGCACTGTGGAGCTGAAGTGTCTGAGAGCCATTTACACGATCCCCACATCCAAAATGTCCAAATGCCCCAGAATTTATTATCAACCTGGATGTTTAAAAAGAGGGGAAAGATTTTTCAGGGGTCTTAACCTTGAAGCCTCTTGTCTGCTTCCAGTATATAGGCTGTCTCCAAGAAACTGTTTAAATTTTAAGAAGAAAGAATATAATGCGAAATGTGACCATGAAATATAAAAAGTCTGCCAGATAATCCAGAGTGATATGTAATCGAAGACAGCTATGTGGGCAATGTTCTGCTTTAAAGTTACAGTACAGTAGGGGGCATCCTAACTAAGCCTTTGCCCTTTCAGAAATGACTATAGTTTATATAATACTCTAGAAAGCTATTTGAAAATGTTCCTCTGCCTTTCTGCTAGTTGAAAAATATTCATAATAAGGGTAGCATAGTTGAGATTTTTGGTAACACAAGCATATTTTTCTGAGAATACTGTGTTGAGCAATAGACACACACAAAATTGGTGAAGGAAACCTTAACATTAGGTCATGTGAGGTTAAATGTGGATTGAAGAGCTAGAAATTTCTCTCGTGGTAAAATTTTTGTACCAGTGCACACTATGTTTGTCGAAGATGCGGGGGGGGGGGGGGGGTTGGGGGGGGTTGACTTGAGCCAATAGTGTTACAGTGCAGTCATTTGCAGGGTTACTCCAGACTTAAATCTTATTTATGTCAGTAGTCTTAGACTGGATTAACTGTACAGGACTGTACTGCTAAATCTGCTTGTGGGTGTACCCTTGGTCTTGTTGCATTGATATGTAAAGCCACTGTAGTGCATACAAACATTACTTCTTCTCAAAATATTTAATTAATGTATATAATTCTCAACATATCCGAATCTGTGAATACTTCAATCCAGAGACTGGAGCCATGGACAGACAAGGCAGTTCTACAGACCTGAGGAAAGTCTTTGTTTCTGTCAGTGAAGGTTGGGTGGAGGGGGCAGGTTCTTTTCCAGGATTGTTTTGGTCTTTGAGGGAGGACTCATTGGGGCCAAACCTGGCAACAACCACGGAATAACCCGATGCATTGCGAGTTGCACAACTCGTCCAGGCCCAGCCACCTGCTACAGTTCAGTAGCAGTCATCCCATGAAAGCCAATGTGATGTAGTAGTTAGAGGTTTAGACTGGGAGACTCAGGTTCAAATCACCTCTGTGTCATGGGACCTCACTGGGTGAACTTGGGCCAGTTAAACGTTCTTCGCCTAACTTAACTAACAGGGTTGTTGTGAAGATAAAATAGGGAAGAGGAGAATGATTTAATGCTTTATGTCCCCATTGTGGAGAAAGGCAGGGTATATAAATAATATAGCTGAAGCCAATAAAAGGTGGTGGTGGGGAGAATGAAGCTTGGAAAGGTGAGGATATGGGAGTGGCCAGGAGGGGGGGAAAGGGGCACGGGAAGGGTAGGGATGTGAATATGGCAGAAAGGGAGGTCCCCCACCACACAACTGAGCCCAGCCTAGCCCAGTGGCTGGAGTCATGCCGTTTTTTGCCAGGGAAAGGGAATGCAGGGAAATTGAAGATGTAGGGGTGGCTGATAAAGGTAGGTTGGTTGATGAGTAGGAAGGAAAATCATAAGCAGGAAAAGGGGAGATGTTGTAGGGGCTTTTGGAGAAGGGAAAGAGGAAATAGTGGGGAAGGGGAAGATGAGAGGCTCCCCACAAGTCCTTTGTGGGTCCCCACTCATCAGTATTTTAATTCCGAACCTGACACCATCTGTGAATGAACCATGAACAGACAAGATAGATCTTTGTATAAACCTGAGGAAAGGCCCAGGATTTCAGAGAAATCTGGGGAAAAAATACACTGAGGGGGTTAATCCCCCCGAAAATAATAGAAGTACCACCTGTTCTTTTAAGATCTCAGTGGCTATTGGGCAGGTAGCTAAGCAACCACAACAATATTTCAGCCTTAATACCGGTTTGTGTAAAAAAAAAAAAAAAGGGGGGGGCAGGGGGTAGGAAGGGGACAGGGTTGTTTTGGCCTCCCAGTCCAGCCCTGCTCCTCTTCTTGAAGGCCACTTGCTTACCATGCAGTTTACTGCACCCAGCTGCCCCAGTGACTGCCAGACAACTTGCTGCCACGCAACTTGCCTTGAGACAATGGCGGCCTCCAGACAACTTGTGTGACTTGACTGGACCCAGCAGTGGCCGCCACACATCTCAACTGTGCAACTTGTTCTCACATGACTTTTGCAATCTGACCAGACTTTTCCCAGGGAGAGGCTGCCAGGGGGAGGGAAGAAGGGAACACAGAGCCAGTGTGGTTTAGTGCTTAAAATGTCAGATTGGGATTGGGGTGACCCAGATTCAAATCCCCACTCTATCATGGGAGTTTGCTGAGTGACCTTGGGCCAGTCACTCTCTCAGTCTAAATTATCTAGGGGTTGTGAGGATAAACTGCAGGAGAGGAGAATGATGTAAACTGATTGTGGTTCCCATCTGGGAAAAAGACAGGCTATAAATGGAGTGATACTGGGGGGGGGGGGGTTGTGAGTGGGAAGGAGAGAAGCAAACAGAGAAAAGGGAGAGAATATGGGGGCTGTCAGGAGGAAATAGAGAGGAATAGGCTGGGGGAGGCAATAACAAGGGGGAATGAAGTGACCTCTCAGGTTCCCCTGAATAAACAAATAGCACCTTATTTATTGTTTCAGTAAGATGTTACAAATGTTAGTGTTCAGACTCTTATAACTACAGAGATTAAAGGTCAGACTAATCTTAAACTCGACACATGGCAGGAATCTTTCAGGTTTGGGGCACAACAAAAATGCCGAGCAAGTTCTAGACTTTAATTTACCTTTGTATAAAATGGACACATTCTATTTAATAATCCTGAGTATTATGCGTTTAATGTTTCAAATACATTTTAGCAAATTGACAATTGGAGAATATTTTTAAAAACAATTTATGCTGATTTCTCGAGCTCTTTAAATACCAGTTTCACAGTTACAGTCTGCGGAAGCAAACACAACAAATGCTTTATGGTGCCTTAAGGACAAACAGATATTGTGGTTTTTATGGAGTGGAGCCCACTTCATTAGTGCTATGAAGAAAAAAAAATGTAAACAGCAAAAGTAATCACTGCCTGCCGCTAGACCCCTCGCATTTTACAGCCTTTTTGCTTTACCCTTTTTTTCCCTGTGTGTCCCATGAATATGTCATAAATAGCTCTGCTGTAGTTGCTTGTTTGATATGTGATTAAAAACAGCAGTGTGCGTTTTTAATATCTATATTCTAATGTACTTTCTAGCCGATTACTTGGCTCAAGCCTTTGATACACTTTGCATGGATCTGAAGACAGATGAAGGAAAGGCCTTGTTTCTGGACTATCAAGCAGTGCCCATTATACTGAGTCACATAAAAATATCAAGCAAAGGTCTGCTTTCCAGTGCCATTGACAGTTTACTGCAGATGGCAACAGAATCCAGTAAGTATGTTAAATTGCAGTCAGGATTTTAGTACTTACGTGGTTAGGTTCCTTGCGATTACGAAAGTGCATTTGTAAAATTGACACTTGCTTGGTCGCCTGTTACAAACAAGCTTCACTTCCATGAAACAAGCAGGAGCTGTTAACTAAAACCCTTTTGTTGTTTGTTTTTTAGTTTAACATAGTTATTTTGCAGAAGGCATCATCAGGGGGGAAGTGAGCGCAACATTTTTAGACTTTTTCAAAACTCATTTTGAAAAGGCTGAATGCTGTTTAACGTCTGTAATATTCTTATTGAGGAAGGTGTCAAAGTAGGGAAGAAACAGCATCTACACACCTCTTTAAACGGAAAGTAATACCCTGATTGTTGCGTGGTTCATATGGCTAAATGTAACAGGAGTGAGATATGGCCCATAATCCCCCTTCTTCAAGTACCTCTGTCATACGAACTTGCACTGTAAGAAACAGAGATAAGAACTACTATTTTTAGATAATCTCACATGATTTCATGAATGTAATTTTCTGGGAAGGATGGGGTTAGGGAACCAGAATATTTCTGTGGGGCCCTAAGTATATAGGATCCAATTAATAAAACTGCAGAATTGAAGTATCTGGCACCACGCTACGGGGCATTTCTCTCCCACCCACCCCCAATATAATTAGAATGTCTGCAGGGGCTGCGGATTGCTTTTGTTAATTTAACCTGCTGACGTATGAATGTTAATCACTGTTCATTGAGTGTAATCTCCTTACATATTAGCAATTCAGTAAACTTCCCTTGCTGGCATACATAAACCTGCAAGGAAGAGTGTTTTTGCACACAAAGTTTCCCAGTACAATGCATCTTGCACAGCAGTTAAATTGGTGAGATAATTATTTTGTTAATTATCTGGAAGAATCAGTGTTACTTTTCCTTCGTTTTGGAGACTGTGCTTTTGGCTGCCATCTATTAGAAAAGATTTTCTTCTGTCTCTAAGCTACTGTCTTTTGGTTGTACTTTTGCACAGAACTTAGCAACATCTTCAGATGTGCCTCCAGCCAGATATAATAATCATTCTGCATTAAAGGCTTGCAGTTAGTTGTACTAAAAGACTAAGAGAACGCCACACATTCCTATGCAAACCATCCTGCTTGATCTTCCACTGAGATAAAGCAGTGCTGAGCACTCATCCCACGCTTTCTGCCTAAGGTGATTATGCTGTTTCATCTTAACAAGGAAATATTGCTCCCTTTTATCTTAAGCCCCCTATACACCAGTGTCAGAAGAACAGTTTTGCACACATCATATGTTGTTGGGAATGCTTTTTTAAATCATAATTGCACAAAATGTCCAGAAGACAAGACGGTTGGTTTAGAACCTTTAGCAGAAGAGCTTATAAATGAGGATACCTGCAGGCAACCGGACATTACATTCTTTTTGCTTCACACACTACTTGGATTGGCTGGTGAATATAAAAAACAGAAGCCAAACACAGATTTTTGATAATATGTTCATAGCATGATAATTTTTTCCCATCAAGTCACAGCCAATTTATGGCAACCCTGTAAGGTTTTCAAGATAAGAGACGTTCAGAGTGGGTGCCATTACTCTGCATAGCAACCCTGGTATGCCTTGGTAGTTTTCCATCCTAATATTGACCAAGGTTGACCCTGGCTAGCTTCCAGGATCTGAAGATCTGGCTAGCCTGGGCTATCCAGGTGAGGACAACATGCATATAGATAGCATGTTTACATTAAGTGTGTGCCTGAAGCCTTATCTGTCTACACCTGCAAAAACTATAATCTGTAAAGTAGACTACATAAAAGTAGTCTACATAAAAGACCATATCTAAATAAACTATAATCAGTCCTATATTTTGTAATGAAGAGGGCACACATATAGTAGCAAAATTTTCCATGGCTTTTAATGCATCCTGTAGTGATGGTTGCTAGTTTAATATCAATATGTATGGCACTTCACAGAGTAACAAGCAAGAAAGGTTTGCATCCCAAGGAGATTAGTTTGAATTTCAACATCGGGGGAGGCAGATCAGAACTAATAAACCTTCAGTTCAGTCACACCTATTAACTTTAATTAGGGAATGAAGACCAATACTTAGTGAAAGAGGGAAGAGGGAGTTGAATTAAGAAAGAACTAACAAAGAGGCATCACCATGGAAGTTCCAGGCGTAAAAAGGCTGCAAGGGAGAGAGGGCAAACTTGTCCAAAGAAACAGAGAGTCAAGACATATCAAGTTGATAGACTGGAGGAGCAGAGGTCATGGTCTAGGAGATGAGAGCAGAGAGAACTGGAGGTAGAGTCTATAAAAAGCCTTGAAGATGAGGATGAAGATTTTGTATTCTCAATGGATGGAGAGTATGAGGCAGGGGTGGGGGGTTAAAATGTCATGAGTCAGCCAGAGCTCAGTGATAGCAAGGACTCCTCAGGAGAAGAGGAGCCATATGTAGCCATCCTTGAGTTAACAGAAGCTGACCAGGAAAATTAGCTGCAGGCTTGTCAGGATTCACAACCAACAGCTGCTGCAGAACCACCAAAATCCTCCAGCCCTGATTCAGCAGATGAACTTCAGTTGGCCATTCCCAGCCCACTAGCATCACCTACACCCTTAGAGCGCTGCAGACAGAGGCTGAGAGCAGAGCTATAGAGAAGATAGCAAAGTCCACATCTCTGGGCCCATCCTCAGCTACTTGCTGATAACAAAGGTGAGTAGTTGCAGGATTGCCTCTGAGCAACTAGTTGCAAGCATGACCCTTAGGCATAGGGCAGGGGTGGCCAACCTTGCTTAACATAAGAGCCACATAGAATAAACGTCAGATGTCTGAGAGCCACAAGACAGGAACAAATATCACACACACGTTTTTATTTTTAAAAATATGCAAATTTGCTTTTAACATTAAATGGGACTGCCAAAAATAAAAACAAACGAGGAAAACCGGTTATTGATAATGATATTACTTGTTTGCTAATGATATTGAGAGAGAGAGAGAGAGAGATGGAAAGAAAGAATTAAAGAAGTGGAAAGAAAGAAAGAGAAACTAGGAAAGCAAATAGATGGGAGGGAGGAGGGAAGGAAGGGAGAAAGAGAGAAAAAGCATGCCTCCCCTTTGCTTCCCCAGCCGCCCTGCCAGGAGCCGCACAATATGTGTGAAAGAGCCGCATGTGGCTCCCGAGCCACAGGTTGGCCACCCCTGGCATAGGGCTATAAAGCCCATCAAGAGAGGCTGTTAGGCATGGATGCAACGCATACAATAGATGCTAAGCCATCGACTCTACCTTGTCTGACTACTGGACCTCTGATCTTGAACTAAATGACTCTGCTTTGCCTACCTTCTGGACTTCTGATCTTAAACTGAACGACTCTCTGTTGCCTGACTTCTGGCACCTGATACTCGGAACCTGCAAGCCAGTACAGAAGACTTGAGTAGAGGCCATTAGCATTGCCAGTGAGAAGACAGTTGGTGGTCTTGATGAGGGCCATTTCTTTGGAGAGCAGAGATTAGAAGCCACGTTATTTGGGGGAATCAAAAGGAGGTAATATAAAAGTTGACAGCGGATGTAACCAACATCCTGAAGGAGTTTGAAGAAAAGGCTGGAAGAAAAATTGGATTAGTAGTGGTAGGGACAGAATAGCCCTAGGGATTTTGATGGGGGTGAGCAGGGCTATTTTTGGGCTGGAATGGCGTTCTGGCTGGCTTCCAAGCCCGGCCCTCCCTTGCTAAAATCCCTGCTGCTTTCCTCCTGCTCGCCCAGTGCCCGTGCGTCCTGGCCTGGCACCTCTTGCCTGACCCACAGGGTCAGAGAGGGGAGGCAAGGCAAGGGGCAGGCCCAGCCCCCACATTCCCTTGCCAGTTCAGCTGCAGTTTCTCCTTCCTCCACCCGTCCAGCTGCCGGGAGCGAAGGTAAGCAGGTGGGAGGGAAGAGGTGAGGCCCCCCCCCCCAGGGCTGCATGAGGAGCATAGCTGCCCAGCCAGTTGCTGCAGGTGTGTCTTAGCTGCCATGGGGGGCGAGGTAGGCAGGATCAGGGGGCAGGCCTTTGGGGGGGGCTCTCTTTCTTTCCCTTCTTTCCTTCTCTCTCTTTCTTATTCTTTCCCTCCTTTCCTTCTCCCTCTCTTTTTCTTTCCCTCCTTCTTTCCTTCTCTCTCTTTGTCTCCCACCCTCCCATGTCTGCCCCTCTCCCGGGGGCCCAGGCTGGTGTTGGGGGTGGACAGGCTCCCACTTCTGGTGTGATGGTGTCATGGTAGCCACTGGGCTCTGATGGCTGAGGAGGAGGGCAGGGCAGCAGCTGAGGAGGTGGCGGCAGCTGGCGCAAGCCAAGGGGAGGAGGGGGCGGTGAGACCCGCCTGGCTTGGTGGGCAGCGGGACATGGCGACCCATAAGCCGGTAAATTGGGTGCAGGCCGTGGTGAATCACTTCGACAAGCAGGTGACAGGCCTGGAGGGGAGAGGGGGTTGAGGAGGGGTTTGGGTGGGGGGGGAGTGGTTCTCCATGGTCCTGGCGAGGCCTCAGGGTAGGAGGGATCCATGGTACCCCTCCCTCTGAAGAAAGGATCTGGGCATGGGGTGGGAGGGTGTGCAATGTGCCCCCTCTTCTTTCCGTGGTTTGGGGGGGGAGATGGGGCTGCCCCTTTTCCCACACTGATGCCTCACAGGAATCATGCTGGGAAGTGTCAGGTTCTCCTCCACCAGAGGCGTCGGTGTTCTGGGGCTCCGTTCCTGTTGGAGGAAGACCATGGCCGGGGCCATTTGGGAGGCGGAGGGAGGTGGGGTCGGAAAGGACGCTGCCTGTCATTTGGTGCCTCACTGTGGGGAGGGGGAGGGAGCTGGTCTCCCTTTCCGAAGCTGAAGTGGGCTGGGATGGTGCTCTGCTGCTTATCTCTGATGGGGGAGACCATTGCTCCCCCCCCCGATGCCAGGCGTGGAGGGGCTCAGCCCCTGAGGTGGTGAAGTGATGCTCGGTATTCTTGCTGCTGGGGGGAGGACAACAGTGGGAAGGCTTCTAGTGTCCTGGTGGTTAATTTGAATTCAAGAGAGAGGGAAATAGTTATAGGGTTGAGAAGTGTGAAAATGGCAAGGGAGGGGGCTACCTTCTAGACAGGTGGAGAGCTTACACAGTAAAGCCTTGCATCCTTTTTGTAAAGCAGACTTAGGGCTGGAGGAGGAGGAGAATACGTTCATAATGAGCAAGGTCAGCCAATTCTCCCAAAGTTTTCATCTGAGTGAGAGCATGAACAGAGATGTGAACGATAGGGGGCAATTCATGACTGAGATTAGAAGGATAATGTTTTGTTTTGTTTTGGGAAAAAATATTTCACACAAAACAGACAGTATCTATGTATGTATCTATGTTTGGGTAATGTTTTTGTTGCGAGAGAAGGACAAAAGAAAACTTAAGAGGTGACAACTGCAGCGCTTAAACAGTGGACAAAAATAATATAAGAGAATAGTATTTCTAAGGGAACCTGTGAATTAGTGGAAGGAACTGTGCAGTTTGTGGAAGGAACAGGAACCAGAGCATGGAGACGCTTCGGCGGGCAGGCCAGGAAAGGCACAGGGAGGCATTTAAATGCCTCCCCACTTCTTCAAGGGCCTTCCCTGGCTGGGGGGAGGGGGTGCTGCTGGAGGCAGGGCTTGCCACTCCTGGGCTTTTTATTGCCAAAAAGGCGTTCCTGCTTGTTCCGGCTGGAAATGACCCCTGATAATACATAGGAATATTAGTCTAAAGGTGGAGTTCAAAAATAAACATCAGGAGGAGGAGGTTAATGTTGGGATGACATCAGAGAAAGAAGCATTGCAAAGCATGAAGATCTGAAATGTAAATTGAGAAGGGCAGGAAGGCATGATTCAGACGTACTGACAAGCCTGTGTCTTCCCATTCTGAGGACAAGCTTTGGTTCCATGGGCGTTTGTGCTCTCTTCTTCCACTCATGCACAGTTATCTAACTGAATACTCCTGCTTTAATGGCAAACTATGGTTTGTAGCTATACTAAAGCCTCATGATTTATGTTTCCAGGATTACAAAACTGGTTTGAATGGAAATCTGGTGTATAGGGAAGAGAATAAATTGTAGCTTGTGGTTCAGATTGCCTTATTTTCGTTTGTTTAAAATTTATACCCCACTTCTCAATTGAGCATTTCTGAGGTGGCTTTCACATAAAACCAACATTTAAGTAATCAATAACCAACAATGAACAGCAGTAAACTCAGCAGATTAAAATCAGCACATGCAGAAACATATATGGACTCAATCAAAAGCCCAGCCACTTTGTCACTGAAGGTGGGGGTTCCAGGATAAGGGCCTGCATCAGAGATCTTAGTTATTGGATAGGCTTATGTGTGGACTTCAGAATGACAGAAATGGCTTGCTCTGAAAATGGAGAATCGCTGGTGTGTGACAACAGGAAGGCAAGCCTGAAAAAAACATCCGAACTGTGCCACAAATGGGAAGAGTTCCATGGAACGAACTTCAAAGATTAAGGAGCAAAGATGAGGTGGGCAGAAGAAAATGGAGCCAGCAGGATGTTAACAGAGCAGAACTGACAATGGCTCTATCTGTGACTTGAGTTCTCAAACCCTCCTGGAAGTTTAAAGGTTTAGTGTGGCTTTAAGTTACAAACTTTTGACCAGCATTGTGGCAGTGGCTGGTTGAGAGGGAGGGGAATGAACCTTTACATATGTAAAGTTTTGTCCGATACTAATAAGGTAACATGACAAGACTGCTATCCTGTAGTGGTGGAGCAGTCCATTCTTGGATGGAGAACCCTTGCTTGTTTTGTTTTACCAGTGGTGTGGGATTTCTGGAAAAATTTGGATCAGCCTCTTGTTAAAATTAAGAGGTCTATGATTTGTGTAATTATCTGCGGGGGTGATCAGTTTCACTATTTCTGCTTAGTTAGCACAAAGATGTTTGCTACTAAGGTTTTTGAATATCGGACTTCAGGCATCTGTTACACTTACCACTTCTGTGTAAGTAGGATTGTGTGCATTCTTAGCCAGACATGTAAATATAGTCCATTCATCTGTAGCTGTCAGGGCTGTTGTGGTGCCAGATTCTGTTGGTGGGACTTTTGAATTCTCTCTGTTGTTCCTGATTTCAGGACTCTGTCTGTAACTGGGAGAATTAAGGATCCTCTTTGATTGGAGGAATATTAGAATCCTTGTTCTTATTGGGGGAGGGCTCAGACTCTTGGCTTCCATCAGCAGATTCAGATTTTTCTTTATGCAAGGTACAGGCAGAAAGAAGGGATTTCCAAAGAAGTCTACACTGTAAGGCAGATTCCTGGATGGTCCTAGAAGGTTAATTATTGTCCTGCAAACCTCAATATTTAATTGTAGCCTGGATTTTTATGAGTCCTCAGGAAACCACAGCATACAGTAATGGTCAAGATGTTTCTGGGCTTCCATAGGAACCTGGCTACTCCCTTGCACTGACATCTTGATAGCGTGTAGTTCTTGAGAGAGCTCTCTCAGCCCCACCTACCTCCCAGGGTGTCTGTTGTGTGGAGGGTAAGGGAAAGGAGTTTGTAAACTTCTCTGAGACTCCTTTGGGTAGTGAAGGGTGGGGTATAAATCCAATCTCTCCGCTGCTGCTTCTACTGTGTATCTCAGTTGCCGAATTTTTCTTCATTAAAATATAAATATTTTTAAAATTCTAATAACAAAAATCTTCTTAGTATTTGATTATTTCAAATCTGTGAAGGTTGACAATAAAAATGTAAGTATAATTAATCTCCTGTTACAAGTGAACAGGGTGAAACTACTGAATAGAATTTAGATGGATCCTGTGGATCAGCTTTACCAATTCTTCAGTAGCATCTCTTGCAGTGTTGTGATCTACCCAGTTATAAATTTTCCTGAGGCTCTGAACTTCAAAGGGGATTCCTGTTTCAATTACATTCCTGTTTCAATTCAATTGTTCCTTTCTATTGCAGCCTTGAATAAAACGATGATTCTGAAGCAATGATTACTCCCAACAGTACTACTATATTTGACTGTGATATTTCTTAAAATGCCACATCGCTTGTGGGAACTATGGGTCCTCTCCAGCCTCTTCTCTCATAGCTTCTTGCAGGATGACTCCAAAGACTGAGTGAAGGTTGCTCAGGAGGATACCAATCGGGTTTCCCCCACTCAGCCTGCTTTCCAGCATGTGGCATGTAGGGCCTCCTGGGGCAGAGCCAGGCATCTGCTTCTGTGGAGCCATCTGCTCCTGCATAAGAAATTTATTAGAGGGAGTAGTGGAGTTCAGCAGTGAAAAATGTCATCATCATAATATGCTTCAGTAGCTTAATCTTGATATCCTAGTAAAATAAGAGATGATTTGCAGTGGTAACAGTCTTATACCTGACATACCTGAGCAATGTTGCAGGCGTGTCAGTCGTTCCTGCATGTTGTTCCCACAATAAAAATCCAGAGTATAGAAATCCCAACCAAGGGGGAGCAGTCTTACATATTATTATGAAGTCCTATCAGCTGGAACAATTTATACATATAATGCAGAGCGCTGATTATCAGTCTAGGGCTTGTTGCATTATCACTCTCCAGTAAGGGTTGTACCTTCCTGCCACAAATCACTAAAAAACTAATCCCTTCCATCTGATCCAGTGCCCCGTTATGAAAGAAGTGCTCTAGATTTGGAGAGCATAGATGAACAAATTGGTTCCTGCATAACCCCTTTTAATCCTCTTCTTAGACCACCCACTTAGACCACCCCTTGTTTTTATAAGTACCAGCAATTCAGACACTGAAAGACAAGGTGGTCTTTTTTATCAAAGACAAACTAATAACAGGGGAGCTTGTTGTGACCAAACTCCACAGTATAGAAACTGACTGGTTCCAGGTTCACCTAGTTAGCCATTTCCTTTCAAACCTTGCGGTTGCCCAGCAAGTTCCAAGCAGTTGCCCAGAAAACAAGGTGGTCCTTTTTATCAGACAAACTAATAACAGGAGAGCTTATTGTGACCAGACTCCACAGTATAAAAACTGACTGGTTCCAGATTCACCTAGTTAGCTGTTTTCTTTCAAACCCTGTGTGCCTAAGCAAGTTCCAAGGCCTGTAGATAGCTCTGAAGTGTTAATTTGTCCAAGCTCCTGCAAATTAAGAGGGTTAGTCTTTCTGTCCCTTATCTATGATGTATTTAGCATATGGGTGCTATGACACTGTAGATGCCCTACACCTGGCTTCAAAGGCAAATATTGTTAATACTCTCCAGTCTGAAATTTGGTCTTCCGTTTGCACCAAACAACCCTTTCAAACAGTTTCTTCCACTGTTAAGAAAAGAGCTATGAAATTTCTACATGTGTGATTTCCTCCCCCTATCAAACTTCAGCATATATACTAGACAACTTCCCCTTGATGCTGGTGGGGCTGTAAAATAAATAGGTCTTTCATGTGGAGTTACAATAATATAATAATATTCCCAAGTCCCTCAGCCTTCCCTCGTGGGGCTTGGTCTCCTCATCCCTCTCTGCTGCACCTGCTCCATCCTGTCCACATCCTTTTTGAAGTAAGACTTCCAGAACTGCACACAGTACTCCTGATGCGGCCTGACCAATGCAGTATACAGCAGGACTGTGGCATCTTGTGATTTGATTGTTATGCCTCTGTTGATACACCCCAAGTCTGCATTAGGCTTTTTTGCCACTGCATCACATTGACCGCTCATATTTAGCTTGCGGTCCACCCGCACCCATAAGATCTTGTTTACACATGCTGCTACCCAGAAGTGTATCCCTCATCCAGTATGCATGCTTCTTACTTTTGTTACCCAGTAGAACTCAGCACTTATTCTTGTTAAATTGCATCTTGTTCACATCCAACAACTCTTTTCAGTGTGTTCACATCTCATTGAATTATGTCTGTATCTTCCAGGGTGTTCGCTGCTATTCCCAGTTTGGCATTATATGGGGAAACTTTGTGTTTTTCCAGCCCTTGAGGCTTGCTTGGCCATTCTCCAAAGTTCCAAAGATCCACTCTCGCGCCTACCTGTAACCCATCTGTGGTGTTAGGCCAGATGTTATGTCATCGTAACCCGAGAGCCTATTCACCACGTTTAGGAAGCACACAGTCCCCATGAGGCACTGATGCATGTGTTTGATGGGGTTCCATTTCACATGGATGTAGTGTCTGAAGAGGGCTGTAGAGTATGGTGAATTGATTGCCCTACCGGCAAACCTTAATACCTCAAGAACCCTTAGATTTGTAGTGTTATGGGTCAGGACCCTCAGATGTGTTGCAGTCCCCTATAGGGTTACTATTTGAGTGCCCTTTAGAAGGTTCTAGGCAAATGTGTAGAAAGCGAAGGTGTTGCACTTCCCTACTTCCCTTTGCATGTGCACTGAGAGGCGCAGAAAGATGAAGTCACACAGTGATGTAGAGGATTATTTGTTATCACAGACTGCCCCTTCTTGTGTGACTCACATGACTAACACATTAATTCCTGTCTCATGCTTGCAACTCAGTAGATCCCATGCTTTTGTATGGAGACTAAAGATAAGTCCCAGGCTGAAATCCACTGTCCTGAGGGCCAAACAAACTCAGGTACACTTTATACAATTTGGTGCCCGTTCATTTATTATTAAATCAGGATCAGGCAAGGTGCTTCAATGTCTGTGGAATATTTTAGCAATTGAAACTATTTGCAACCTTACCATTTATGTGTATGTTTTGTAAAAGAACGTTTTTCAGAAGTTTGCAGTTTCGTTGAGGGTAGGCTTTGAAATCCCTGTTTGTATTGTGGTTTTTGCCTATAAGAGTAATACTGTTTGGAACAACAACTAATGTTAACTGGATGAAAATATGTGGTATCCTAATATCCAGATTAATACCTAGATTTTTTTTTTGCAAACTTTGAAGTGTGTAGTTTCAACATTTTTTAATCTTTTTTCCCCCAGCTAATAATTTATGCTCTTTACACTTGTGGTAGCAAAGCTCTGAATGTTTTGTCTCACAGTGTATGTCTCACAGAGCAATGTTTTGTCTCACAGAGCAATGGTTTTGGTACACCTGGCATTGTAGGAGAATGACAGGATATGGTGGAGCAGTAGAATTAGCACCACTTTGCCCTTAAACTGTTGTGCTCCAGAATTCTTTAATCAAAATAGAAACCAGATCTATATTTTACATTGAGGGTAGGGTATGGGGAACAGGCACTGGGACAATTAAAGAATAAGACCACCTAGAAACCTAGAGTTTCTTGTGAAGGCATGCCATAGACTTTGCTTCCCTATCACTGGAAAAGCAAAGTAATTGAAAGTCATAATTCTTAAGATGCACAAGTTCTTATTACACTATGTTAAACGTTTCATTTGATATTTGTTTGAGATTCTAGTGGCTGCATTTTAAGCATGATTTAGAAGTTGGGGGTCTGCTACCAATTAGAGATGTGCATTTTTTTTTCTTTTTAGAAAGCTTAATTTATGTATGTCAATGCACGTTTTTACTTTCCATTGGTTTCAGTATAAGCAAATTTCTGAGTGTCACCCTTCCCCCCCGCCCATTCATTTGGGATAAGGGTCCATACGATTGTACTCTCTTGCCCAAGGGATTAAATGTATGACAGATAAGGGAGAAGAGATTGGATTTATATCCCACCCTTCACTCACTTGGAGTTTCAGGCCGCGGTCACACGGCCCTTAAATGCAGGAGGAAGGGCTATTTCATCCCGCATTTAAAGGGGCCGTCTACAACGGCCGCAGAAAGTTCCGCACCGAAGCGGACTCAAATGCGGGTTCCTCCCACATTTTCCGACCCCGGGAAAAGCGACAGTTTTCCCGGGAGTCGCGGGAGGAACCCGCATTTGAGGTATCTGGACAGTCCTCTCTCACAATCATGGTCCAGATGGTCCCATCGGCCATTTTTTTCCCCCTTTTACGCTTGGGCACTTGGGCAGTCAAGCGCCCAAGTGTAAAAGGGAGGGGGAGAACCCAAAACTTACCAGGCGGCTGGCGGGTCCTTTGTGGCTGCTGCGGCAGCTGCCTTGTTCACCGCTTCTTCACAGCCGCCTCCTTCGCCGCCTCTTCGCAGCTGCCGCTGCTTTTGCCACCGCCGCAGCTGCCACGTTTGCTGCCTCTTCGCAGCCGCCGCTTCTGCAGCCGCTGCCGCCTCAGAGCGGTTTACAAACTCCTTCCCCTTCCCTTTCCCTCCCCTCCCCTCCCCTCCCCAAAACAGTCACCCTGTGAGGTAGGTGGGGCTGTGCCAGAACTATGGCTTGCCCAAGGTCATCCAGCAGGTACAAGTGGAGGCCTGGGGAATCAAATCTTGTTCTCCCAGATTAGAGTCCGCGCACTTAACCACTACACCAAACTGGCTCTCATTTTATGGGCAGAGGGAACAGGGAACATTTTATGGGCAGAGGGAAGTATTTGGCAGGTGGCATGGCAGAATGGGCACGATTTAAAATGAGAAATAGTCATAGGACACCATGTTTAGCAGGGATCTCTGTACTGGATGCGTAGGAATTCAGTAAGGGTGCAGCTGGTAGAATCGATACTCAGCCCTTCTGTCTACTGGATAACATTGGTGTACAGGTTGTTCCTTCTTTTCCATAGTGACTAATTCATTTAATAGTGGGACTATGTACTTCATGGTGTTCCATGTTTCCATTAACTGACATTTTGTTAAAAGCAACTGCTGGAACTGCTGTTCCAAATGGCGAGATTGTGTAGGGAAACCACATCCCCTTTTTCTGCTGCATTGTGGTTGGTAAAAACAGACCAATTAGTGCAGTTATCTTCAAGGGAAGATCTTTGTAACTCCACTGATTTGGAAATGTCCCTCCCCTGTTTTGTGGGGAGGGCGGGATACAAATCCAATAAATAAATAAATTCTCTGTGATATGTTCTCTTGTTTTCCCCAGCCCTCTGGCCTCCATTAATTGTGAGCCAAATGCCAGAACAGTAGATGGATCTGATGATCACCACATATCATTACATTTGAAAAATTCACTTCCAGTGTAGCAATTACTTTAGCAAAAATAGCTTTAAAAGAACTTGATGAGTTAGCAACTTAATGCATATGCCTGATGCTAACAGAGTGGGACACTTGCCTAGAAAGCTCTTGTTCACTGCTGCTGATCCAGTTCTCTAAACCCAACCCTGGCACCTTGAGCTGTTCAAAGTGGGGGGGGGGGGGTTGCCAGACTGCCCAGTACAGGCAGGGATCTCCCACTTTCGAGCACTCCTCTCCTCCCCCAAATCACCCTCTCTTAACCTGCAGGAACTTGGAAATCATCATGACATGTCTACAAGAACTGGAAGTGACATAAGCATATTGGGGATGTCGGGGGCTACACTCTGGTTTTTGGACCAATCTCTATGATTTGAAGCCAGTTCTACCTACATCAGTTCCTGGTTACATATGCACATCATGACACTCCTCCCCACTCCCAGAAAGTCCCTCCTCCTCTGCCACAACAATCAGACCTGGCAATCCTGGGGGGGGGGTCCATTGACCCTCCCTCCCTCTCTCCTTCTACTATACAATCATACTCAAATTCAAGTGTCATATGCATAAAAACAGGGATAAGAAAGTGTAAGCAAGTGGGCTTGGACAAGTTAAGATGGCAGCAGACCATACTTAAAAGTGGAGGTAGGCAGTCATTGAAGATGAGAGAGGCTTGTGACCGTCCCATTTAGAACAGACAGGATAGATCCAGAGCGGCAAGACTGGCCATAGGTTCTGCCTCAATCACTTGGAGGACCCTTCTTGATGAGGAGGCTAGCACTAAGCATCTGAAATCACAAAAGAAGACTAAATCTGCTTTTCTAAGGTGATTTCAAGCCAGCTGGGAGAGTTCAGGAAGTTTTATCCTGGTTCTTTAGTCTTTGCAGGGTCTTTTTGTAGTGCCACGGTGACTCAGAGGTTAAGACACTGAGCTGCCGACCAGAAGGTCGGCAGCTCGGCAGTTTGAGACCCAAGTGCCGTGTCACGGAGTGAGCTTCTGTCTCTGGCCCCAACTCCTGCCGACCTAGCAGTTGGAAAGCAAGAAATTGCAAGTAGATAAATAGGTACTGCTTTGGTGGGAAGGTAAACAGCGTTCCATGCGCCTCGGCGTTTAGTCATGCCAGCCACATGACCATGGAAATGTTTTTGGACAGTGCTGGCTCTTCGGCTTGGAAACGGAGATGAGCACCGCCCCCTAGAGTCGGATTCGACTGGCTTTTGAGCAAGGGAAACCTTTAGATGTCTTTGATTATCAGTCAATAATGAAACAATGAAAGCATCCTTGTTATTAAGCAGCTCACCATGAGCGATATTGGTGCTGAAGCTGGACTCTGGAATGTTAGCTTGATGTAGTTGAGATTATTGTGTGTGTACCACATACTTTACATTTATAATTTTATTATCTCATTTAACCAAATTTGTTAATCATAATAGATTTCTTCCTTTTACAGGGTTTCTGCACCAGTTCCTAGAAGCATGCAGCAGTGAGTCCTTTTTCCGTACTTGTTCAGTGCTACTTCGAAACTCTAAATTAGATATACAGGTTCTGGAAAAACTCAGCATTCTACTGCAGAAGCTCTCGAAAATTAAGTAAGTCTTATATTCTTTAAATGCCTTCTCCAAGCTGTGGCTTTAGCTGGAAGGTCCATTTAAACACCCTTTAAATCCAGCTATTCAGCGGCCCTGAACAATCCTGAATATTTTAAGGGTCGGCCGTACCAGTAAGGTATTTTTCAGGTTTTTTGCAGCTCAGATAAACCAAATGCACACCCCTACTCAGAATTCAACCCAGTATTAGACAGAGGAGTGTGGTTTCCTGAAAGCTTCAGTTAATCCCTAAGCACTTTTATTGAAATCCGGTAATTTTAAAAAAGTCATTCCAGACAGCACTGCCTTTCGTGTTCCTTTTATAAAAGAATGAAATCAAAGTCTTTACCCGTTACTATCCTTCTGCTAAGTATACAACATTATCTGCTTAAGGGCTGCCTACCTTCAGTTCCTCTTTTGTTGATATCCAGTCTTTCAGTCTTTTTTCCCTCCGTTGCCTCTCCCATGATAGCAAATAGTAATGATGCAAATGTCACTGAATTATGCCCCGAAGCCACCTTTACTTAACAGTAATATTATTGTAATTTTTTGCTGGCCATCCACTCATGTATATTCCAAACCCAAATAACACTGGACAGATAGAGCCATACATTTCACATGATTTTTTAAAAAAGAGAATGACAGATGTTTTAATTTCAAGCAGTTGTTTAGCTCTCCCCTCCAACTGAAGTTTTTGCCATTCTTTGCTGTATTCAAACTGATGTTCTTAATTTTACAAGTGTTTCTTTGGAAATATTTTACAGGAGTAATAAGAAGATGTTTGAACTGTTTACCATTCACCTGATGATTCAAGAACTACAGAGGACAGCACATCCCGAGCACGCCTTTTTATGCATTAACCTCAACTCCATTCTCTTTAATTTGGGTTTGACAAAAAGCAGCCCTCCTGCTAACAGTCTAAACACACATCACTAACAAGCTGCATTTTACTTAAGGGTCTTTTTTTATTTTCCTGAAAGTTCCTCGTAGTACATGAATTGCTGAGATGGGGAAAATTGTCACATTGGGTGCTCCAATAGACTTGGAGTGATTGGGAGGGGATAGTTTGCCATTTTTTAATTAAACTGAATAATGGTTTTCCCCCCCTTTTTGTAAACATTTTATAAATGCAAGCGGCCTTGTTCCAGAGAAATGTACACTCAGCAGCATCCAAAGGTGGCTTCTGTCAGAAGGCTGCTGTACAGATTACTGCTTGGAGTTAATGGGCAACGGAATTCATTTGCCCATTTGTCCCTTGTGAAAGTTGATCAGTGCTTTTGAATCTGACTGGGAACCTTACCTGCAACTCTGACTGCAGCAGTGTGTAAGTCTCCTTTTATGGCATGAATTTCTGATTCAGTATGGCAAGGATGGCAAGATTTTTGAGTCCCCCTGTGCATGATCATGGTAATTGGAATACATTTGTGCATGTACCCGTGCACATGTTGGTCGAAAGAGCCCCTCCACCCCACCCTGCTGAATACCCATGCCTATCTCTGCTGCATAATCCAGAAATGTAGTCAGTAATGCAGAAGCACCTTCTAATTTAGAGCTCTAAGGAGTGCTAGGTAACCAGGAGGGCAGCCTGAACATGCTTCTGCATTCTGTCTGGTCGGCATGGTTCTCCAGCTCCCCCCCCCCCCCCCCCCCAAGCTTAGCAGCGCCTGCTTCTCTTCTCAGGTCTGCAGTGGGAAGACATTCCAAAGTTTTAGGCAGCAGCCTTCCACTGCATGGTGGAGTGGGGTTATTGGCAAGCTAGAGGAAAACCCAGAAGAGATCCTAAAAAGACAGAATTGCTTTCCTGGTACTTTTTCAAATGGGGAAGGGGGCACAAGAGCCCTGGGCATGTGTTTCTAGTTAGCTAGTGCTGTAGTAGGGGATCCTTACTTGAAGCCTTGGTCTTAAGCTACCTGTTTGTTAGAGAGTACTATCCTCAAAGCTGTATAAACAGGGTTTTTAAAAAACTGATATGAACATTTATAATTTTTTTGTGTGTTTAGTATGTCTTTTAGAAATAATTCCAATTAGTGAAGCCAAACAAGAAAGATTGGTGCTGATTTTCTGATTTGTTCACCATAGTTGCTGTTTTCTCCTTATATATATATATATATCACACTGCTTTATGGATTCATGGTGATTTATGGAATGTCTTGGTTCTCATTTGAATTCACTTGAACATGCAGCTTGTTCAAATAGGACTGGGATAGCCACATTCTTTAGCCTGGAGAGTTGGATTCTCCTAGGCCATGACACCTTGTACATACATGCCTTGTCTGGGAAGCGTCCATCTCCTGTTCCCCCAAGCATTTTAATGTAAAACTAAAAATTAAAACTTCTTAATTATATGGTGAGTATAGTTGTCAATTCCCCCCCGTTGTTCTGTTTTAATTAGATTTTTAAAATGCCCTTATTCTTGTTGTATTCACAACCTTTTGTGTGTGTGGCTTTTTCACATAAGCAGTTGGTAGGCACCATTGTGGTAATCCAGTGCCTCACAGTTGATACAGCAATATTGGTTGCTTATTATAAACTGTTATTACCAGATTACCGTATTTTTCGCTCCATAAGACGCACCTGACCATAAGACGCACCTAGCTCTGCTCGGTGCCGTGGCTTGGGAAAGGTGAGGGTGGTTTAAGACGCACACAACTTTTCCCCACACTTTTTTTGGGAGAAAAAGTGAGTCTTATGGAGCAAAAAATATGTTATATGTTTTAAAGTGTAGTAAGCCATATGACTAATTTTAGCCCAGTCCTACTTGAAAACAGATTAGCGAGTCAATCTCAAAAAGATTTTGGGGTGATTCCCCCCTCCCCCATAATGATATAATTAGGTGAACTGTGAAAGTACAGAAGTTTCTGCTGCCAACTATTTCGTATGGAGGCATTGGAGTTCTGGCAGAGTCTGTGTTTGGTACAGTCCTGTTCCCTCATAGAAAGCTGTATATATGACTGTCGATGGTTATGAGGTCAGATGCCATTTATACTAGTGAGCATGGTCGCTTACCCTTTTGAACCCCCCCCCCCCCTCCTCTGGGGACTCCTCTGGGGACTCCAAGAAAAATGTGAAGGCAAGGCCTAATTTGTTCCTTTAATTTTATGAAGAGGTTTCTGCAGAACAGACACACCTCTTCACCTTGTTCCTGGTTCCTAGAAAACCTTTAACACTTGTAATGCTCCTAATGTTCCTAGAAAACCTTTAACACTTGTGACTGGAACATGCTAACAAAGGGCTCTGGGGGGTGTGGTAATTGCCCGATTTACCATTTGGCAACAGAAGATGCAGACAGAGAGCCAATGTAGTCATAAGAGTGTTGGAGTAGGGTGTGGGAAACCCAGGTTTGAGCCCCCACTCTGCCATAGGTGGCACTTGGCCAATTAGTCTAAGCTACCTCACAGGGTTGTTGTGAGGGTGAAGTAGAGAAGCTGAAAGGTGGGGGGTATAAGTGGAGTAAATAAAGAAGATACCTCCCTTCATACAGTGTTGTTTATCACCTCTGGGGCCAGTCCTGCAGGGCATTCCTAACTGGCAAAGCAGTTTGGGATCATTAGTTTCCTTCAGAGCCCTTTACAAAAGGGAAAAGATGACATCCTAAATTCTTCATCAGTGTGTGTCACTACGGCAAGGCTAGACCGCTGCCAGCTTTCCACATAGAGCTCCTGGATTCACAACCTTAAATGAAAACTGCTTGAGGCTGGGCATCTGCATTGTAATAATGTTACAGTGTAAACCTGTGGGTGGAAAACTATGGGTACATACTTCAGTGGTTCGGGTTTTTTCCATTTTATGAGCTTGCGGGTAAATCTCTCGGGTTTTGCGCACACACAATTACATTTTTCCATAGCTGTATATGTTATGAGACCAATGGACTTAATTACAAACTCAAGTTAATCATGCCACCCACCCTGTGGAGCAGAGGTGCACTTCTGTATTGTAAACATACTATTTGGGACAAAGAACAATAGCAGACTTAATACAGTGAACAGAATATGAATATGCTTGAAATGCAGTGTTTAATTTCCAAAGCTGTGGCTGTGTTTTAGAACCTCAGTTGAACAGGTTTGTCTACCGTTGTTGTGTATTGTATATGGAATTGAGGTCTCATGAGGACTTGTCAGGGGTGAGAGGTTGGTTGAGAAGCTTCATCCATGTACTGTTCTGTGGAATTAGATAAACAGCTTCCTGTTCATGAAGGCAGTTTTCCTACAGCATTGACTGCTGAGATTTGGACGTGAGTAGGGAAACTACTGTTCTAGGCCCAAGCCTGAGCAATACAGTACAAGAAGAGTGATCACATGACCACATGAAGCTGCCTTATACTGAATCAGACCGTTGGTCCATCAAGGTCAGTTTTGTCTCCTCAGACTGACTGTGGCTCTCCAGTAAAGATACTTCACATCACTTTTAAATGGAGGAATCTAGAACCTTCTGCGCACCATGCCAAGCAGACACTCTACCACTGAGCTGTGCCCCTTCCTGATACTTTTATCCCAAACCCTTCTGGCTGTGGAAGAACATACCTTGTGGTGCTTTTTTTGCCCCTACTCCTTCCAGGTATACTTTAAGGTAAGTAATGGCATTGTTACCTCTGCAAATGCAAGAACTCTCGGCTGCAGTACTTAGAATGCATTTTCCTCTGATTCTAAGGAATTTTTACCACCACCACCACCAGCACTTTTAACTTCAAAGTCCCTAAAAGTTTGAGCTTTGAACAGGAGGGAAATTAGAGTTGGGCATCCCCAACTGTGTTTCTTCCTCCTCCTGGGGTTCTAGCAAGCTAATCACCCCATCTGCTCAGGTTTTCTTTTCTTTTTTTGCCTTCCCAACTGATGTTTGACAGCCTTCAACATTCTGTGCCTTCTAGAAGGTAGTTAGAATCTCAGTTCTCATCAGGGTGAGCTGGAAGATTATAATTACAATATTTTCTGTACCGGTGGGAAGTTGTCTGAATGTGCAGTATTTTCTTCCTGGCTGTGGTTAAATCTATTTCACTGCTCTACCAATAAGCCTGAGGCTTCCAAGCTCACTATTAGATCCAGTAAATTCTTATTTGCTTGTGTATAAATTAAAAAGTTAGTTGCAGGGAAGAGGTCCCTCTACCTCCAACATTTAAAACATATAATGAAAAATAATCTCTGTGAGTAAAAACTTGGTACTTAAGTGTCCCTGTATGCCTTCAGTGTCCATTAGTCGAACGTTGCAATCAGTTCTCAGAAACATAATACTGCACAGATGCTAAAAGCAGGCAATACAGTATATCCAATAGTATAGTTCAGAGATCTCCAACCTTTCTGAGCCTGCCGGCGCATTTGGAATTCTGACATGGCATGTTGGGCACAGCAACAAAATGGCTGCCACAGGAGGTGGAGCCAGCCACAAAATGATTGTCCCAGCTTAACTTCAGTAACATCATATAGATCATTATGCTGTGGTGGCAGCTGTTGTCAAAGTGATACCTTAAACAGTCTGCACAGCCAATCAAATCTCCAGTAGTCAATCAGAAGCCTTGCTTGGCAAAAGCCCTACCTCGCCCCACCCACTTTCTAAAAACACTTGGCAGGCTTTAGAAAGGTGTCAGCAGGTACCATGTTGGGGACCCCTGGTATAGTTAGACTAGGACTGGAAAGACCTGAGTTCAGATGTCTATTGGCTGGGAAATTGGCTTTGGGCCAGTTGTTATTGACCTAACCAGCCACCCAGGGTTTTGAAAATAAAACGGGAAGGGAGAGTTATATATGTCACTCTGAGCTCCTTGGAGGAAAAGGAGAATAAAGTACTAAATAAATGTTGGTCTTTTAAAAAATGTATAGAGCAGCTAAACTAAGCAATTCTGTGCTTCACAATACAAATTAATGGCCTGGCCTGTGGAATACTTCCTCTTTTCTGATAAATGAGAAGATTTAATTTTCCAACTGGCCGAAAGCAGCTACAAACTGCAAGGACCTGGCCCCCGGAAACATTGAGATGACACAGTTAGGATGTTGCAGGGAAGTGGTGTAGGCACGTCAGGAGTGGCATTCTAGTTTTGGGGGGAAAACTGGTTTGAGGCTGATTTTACCGTAGAATTTTGCCGCCAAAACTAGAGCATCATTCACCAACATGCCCACATCACTTCTGGGTGATATAGGCATGTTGTGCGATGTCATTTCTCTGGAACATCGCGCCCCTCCCTCCCTCCAATCTCCCCGCCAGCATTTCAGACGGACCTGGCAACCCTACCAGTAGCACTTCTATCTTGTCAGGATTAATTAACCCTCAGTTTATTGGCCCAGGTCAGCTCCAGAATTGCCTCCAGGCATTAGTCCAGGGTTTCCACAGCCTCCCTGGGATCAGCTGGAAGATAGAACTGAGTGCCATCTGCATTTTAGTGACAACCCAGCCCAAGTTTCTAGATGGTCTTAAAGGTGCCACTGGACTCTAAATATATTCTTACCCAGTAGTTTAATGTAGATATTGAAAAGCATAGGGGACAAGATGGAGCCTGGCAGGACCCCAAAGGCTAAGGGGCTGAGCAGCACTTCCTCAGCACCACCACCTGAAAAACAGCCTGCAGGGAGAACTGGAACCACCTCTAAATGGTGCCTCCCAGTTCCAGCCCAGCAAGGTGGTCCAGAAGAATACCATAATCAGTGGTATAGAAAACTGCTGAGAGGTCCAGGAGATCCGACAGTCACACTCCCTCTCCATCTCCTGGTGCAGGTCCTCCACCAGGGCAATCAAGGCTGTTTCAGTCCCATAGCAAAGATGGAAACCATACTGAAAAGGATCCAAACAATTCATTTCAGCCAGGAATGCTTGAAGTTGTCCAGCTACCACCTGTTCAATCACTTGCTCAAGAATGGAATATTTGAGAAAGGTCTTTGGTAGTGGGTAAACCACAGCCCCATTTAAGCCTGCAGGGGCCACCCCCTCGCTGGAAAAGGCTTTAACCACTACTTGGACTCAGCCAGCACCACCATCCCCGCAGATCTAAGTATCCGGGAAGGGCAAGCATCATGCAAGGGAGTGATAGGCCTCAGACCTCCAAGAATCCTGTCTGAATGCTCGAGCTGAATGAACTGAAAATTAACCCTGTGGAGAAATGCATTTTATTTAACAGCTTGGGCTCTGGTACAAATCCCACACAATTTTTGGGAGGGTTTTCTCTCGTCAGCTGAAGACAGGCAGAAGGGGAGAAGTCAATTGCTCCATACTGTCAGTGGCTGTAGCAAGCACCAAGCCATCAGAGCCTTGCAAATGTAAATAAGCCATCCTGGCCAGTGACAATAAAACGGCCAGCCCACACCTTGACTAAAATCTCACTCCCAGAATGTGACAAAGACTAGATCACGAATCCCCCAGGAGTTCACAAGTGTGGTAAACAATCCCGTGGCAATCAGTTGCCAGGAAGCATCAAGCTTGGGCACTAGGCAGGGCCTTTAATCAGCATGGAAGGGGAGCTGGGAATCTTGGCCCTCTCAGTGGGTAATTCTGAAATTGGCCAGCTGGCGGCAGTGTTCTGAAAGGGGAGTGCAAGTGACCCCTCCAAGAGTCAGGCGAACCAAGAGGGCAGTATGTTGACAGGCGGTGACTTGGGAGGACCACTGGTGCCCAGACTTTTCAAAAGGCCAGAATGGAGCAGTGCTTGGAGGTCAGTGGGGGTTTCTGGCAGAATCCCAAACAGCCTGACAAGTTGGCACCATCTGACCTTGTCACTGCTAATGTGGAGTCCCAAGTTAGTACGGATGTGAGATTTTATCTGCAAAGTGTTGACCAAAAGAGTGGCATATAGCAGTTGATTGTGTCAACTGCCCAGGTCACTTTCTCATTCCAGAGGTCATCCCAGACAGCAGCAGCAGCAGCACTGTTAAATACTGGGTCCAAGATGCATTGCAGTGAACAGCTCTACTTTATTAAGTGATTTCAGGAACAAGACTAAAACACCAGGGCAATAGCCCTGTTCAAATAGCATGCAAAAACCACACCCAACTCCCAACGATAGGCTATTTACATAACATTAGTTTCTCACTGGTCACTTCCAGAGTCCTGGTGGGTTATTGTTCTAGAGCTCCAAGCTCAGCCAGTCTCTGGTAGACAGTCCTGGAATGTTTCAGACCAAATACCTAACAAGCACCAGCAATATCAACAGGAAAATCCTGTATATTCTTCAGAAAGCCATTCAGATCCGTCTGTCTCCAGGGGCAGATCCTTTTCATAGGCCCTCCACCCCTGGAGAGTCTTGATATCACTGTAAGTGACCTTGGGCAAGGCATAGTTCTGGCAAAGATGTTCTTGAAAAAGAGTAGTTTCTGTCAGAGCTCTCAGCCCCACCTACCTCACAGGGTGTCTGTTGTGGGGAGGGGAAGGGAAAGGGATTTGTAAGCCGTGAGGGGCAGGGTATAAATCCAATCTCCTCCTCTTCCTCCTCCTCCTCCTCTTCTAAACTCAAGGAGATGGTGATCTGGCCTTGATAAAGGAAACATCAGTTCCTCCACCCTCAGCTTACTTTCATTCCACCCAGAACAAAATACCAGATCAAGTTTGTGACCTGCACCATGTGTAGGACTAATTATTACCTGTGACAGCCCCGTGGTTTTCATAGATACCATGAAGTCCTGAGCCACTCCCATCAAGATAGCTTCCACACGGATGTTGAAATTCTCCGGGACAACCAGCTTTGGGTTCTTCACCGCCACCCCGAGACCACCTCTATCAGCTCTGGCAGGCAGACTGTACTGGGGATGGGGTTGAGTAGTACACCAACAGAATCCCAGTCCTGTCTCTCAGTTCCAACATTAGTTACATGGCCTCATAAGCCGAAGTGTCCTGGAACTGAGTTCCTATAGAATATAGCAACATCACCTCCCTGCCCACATATGCACAGAAGGCATTCCTTACACACATTCAGTATCTCGGGGGCGGGGTGCACTGCTGTGGGTAGTAGAGATTACTGGTTAGCATCCCGAGTAGCCATCTCTCCACTGCATTCACTAATTTTGTTGCCCTGCCCACTTCTATTCATTGCAGCAACCCTTATTCTCCATTGAGAGCCAGTGTGGTGTAGTGGTTAGGGTTGATTCCCCACTTCTCTCTGCAGCTGCTTGTGTAATTGACCTTGGGTCAGTCACAAGTTCTTTCAGAGCTGTTCTCTCACAAGCAGTTCTCAGGAAGAGCTCTTCCAGCCCCATCTAGCTCATAGAGTGTCTGTTGTGGGGAGTGGAAGGGAAAGGAGATTGTAAGCCGCTCCTTTGGGTAGCAAAGGGCAGGATATAAATCTTACCTTTTCTTCTTCCTCATCATCTCTGTCACCATCAGGGCTATTTTTGGGCAGGAACGGAGTTCAGGCTGGCTTCCGAGTTGGCCATGCCCACAGCCCCTCCCCCTTGGGTTTCCCAGGTGCCTCACAAGCTGTGGGGTGCCTAGGGAAGCCAAGCCGATCCAGGGAGGGAAGGCAGTTTAAACTGCTTCCCCGCCTTGGGTTCTCCAGGCGCCTTGCAGCTGCGGAACGCCTGAGGAAGCCAATCCAGAAACTGCCTTCCTTCCTTCGGGTTCCCCATGTGCCCTGCAAGCCAGGGGGCACCTGGGGAAGCCGATCCTGGGAAAGAGCTGTGCTGTCAGGGGTGTGGCCTAATATGCTAATGAGTTTCTGCTGTTGGATGTGGCCTATTATACTAATGATTTCCTGCTGGGCTTTTTCTACAAAAAAAAAAGCCCTGGTCACCATCATGTAGCTAGCATGTTTTATGGAAGGGAGGGAGGGATTGTGAACACTGAGGAGCCTCTCCCTTTTGCTAGAACAGAACCCTTCCAAGTCCCCTTCTGTCCCTTTCAGGTGGGGCAGGAGGTACAAATGGATCCCTTTCTACCAAACTCCATTAGAAAGGAAATGCACATCTGAATTTCACTTGACCATAAGACGGAGTTGTAGATGTGTTCATTCCATTCACCACATGTTGTGGTACTAAACTGTGCAAGTTATTGCTTGTGAAGAAATCTTCCTTTGATGGCCATGAAATCATATCATGGGTTTTGGAGAAGGGAGATCTGCATTCTCTTCACATTCATATTTTCTGCATTACATTTATTATGTCCCCCTTTTTTATTCTTTCCTCCTTATTTTGCAGCATTTTCCCCAGGGAAAACAGCCCTTCCCTTCATCCATTTTTGTTGGATTTTTCTACACCATCTTTTTGCAACCTTAACACAGAGAATAACCATGTGCTAGTTTAGGTTCTGAGTCACATTGACAATTCTACATTAGCATCAATAGGAACTAAAAACCATATAACCAAAACCTTTTGCTGTTCTTCCCAGGGCATTCTTTCCTTTCCAGTGCATTTTTAAAAGGCTTATCTTTAATACATGGCTGTGCTGTTTTAAGCATTTACTTAAAGTTTAATTTTGCTAGTATTGTAGCCTTAGCAGAAATATAATATGGGTCAATAAATTTCTTCTTGGGATTGAAAGCGTTTATTCAAGAGCACAGTTCAGCCTGGAACCTGTATAGTAACAATATTCACCAGCTATTCAACTGCATCCTTTCATAATTCACAGTTGCTTAGCAATTCCACTTTTAGGTATGATTTAGTTTAGTTTTGTTTTTTAAATTATAGAATGCATTTAACAATAAATTAATGGGAAAAGTTTTAGCAGATACATTTAACTGAAAGTTCAGAAATAAGCCCTTGGCAATGTGTCCCCCCCCCCCCCTTTCAGAACTTTCATTCACAATGTCTGTCAGTGTTCCCGTATGGTTAAATTTATCAGATCAAATTAAAGAAGACTGTGAGCAAAACTCATAATTTATATCTGTCACAGTGTAGCCTTTGTAAGCTGAGTGGGTTTTTTCACCCTCAGGATTTGATTTGTTCAGGAAACTGACAGTCTAATGCGGAGCCTTTCATCTCCTGCCTTCTGCGGAAGAGTTTGCCTGGGCAGGTTGTTTCCAGCATTCTGATGTGTTTGCGGACCCTCTTGATGATTTCACCTCCTTATCTGTGGCCCTGAAGAGGGGGGGAAATGTTTGGCACTCTCAACTGATAATGGTGGTAAGAAACCATTAAGCTGGTACTGCAACTTGCACTCATCCAAACATTAAGAAATCTTGCAGCTACTACATTTCCCTCACTTTTATTTATTATTTTATTTATTAAAACAATTAAATCTCACCTCTTGTCTTAAGTTGGCTTGCAAATAATAATTAAAACGTTACAGATGAAAACCAAACAGACCCCCCAATGTCTCCCTGTCCTCCTTAAAAGATACTTGCCCTTACCTCTGCAAAAGCCCTGGGAAATAAGCAAGACTTGTTGGACTTCCTAAAGATCTCCAGCAAAGGGGCTGCTACTGTCTTCGGGCAGACCACTCCACAGTGTGAAAGCCATAATGGAGAAAGCCCAGGCTATGGTCAGTGGCAGGAGGGCCAACCCAAGTGGAGGAATAGCCAGCAAGCAGCAGCCATTGATGACCATAGCTGGCTTGCAGGAAATGGCAAAGAAGCTCCTTCAGATTACTGGAGCCCCATGTGACCCTTTAAAGGTCACAGTCAGCATCCTGAACTGAACCTGGAGACACAGTGGCAGCCGATGTGCCTGTTTCAAAATTAGCAGATATGCTCCCGTGCACTAGTCCCTGACAACAATCAGGCAGCTGCATTCTGGACCAGTTTCCAGGTTGTCTTCAAGGACTGCCCAACACAGAGTGTGTTACAGTAGTTCAGCCACGAGGTTATAAAAGCATGGGTCAGTGTGGCCAGATCTGCTGAGCCTAAGAAAAGAAAGAGTTGGCAAACCAGATGCAGGTGCTAAAAGGTGCTTCCGGCCGCTCTGCTAACCTGTTTTTTAAACAGTAAGGTTAGGTCCATGAACACCCCCAAGCTTTTAATCTCCTCTGGAAAAGACAAATCTACTCCATCCAGGAGAAGTGGCTCCAGTCCCTCCAGAACATCAGCCTTTCTGAATTCTGACCAGTACTCTCTCTGTCTTGTCTGGATTCAGCTTGTTCTGCCTCTTAGGCACCTGACCAAGGCCTCAAAGCACTGGTTCAGAATGGAGACTGACACATCTAGATGCTTAGATAACAAAATACAGAGCTGGGTATCATCTGCATATTGTTGACACGCAACTTCTGGGTGACCTCATTCAGTTACCTCTTATACAATAGAACCCTGTGGCGTTCCACTGGACAAATTCCACAAGTTGATTCTGCTCCTATGGTAGAAACTTTGCATCTGATTAGACAGAAAAAATTGAAACCGTGAAGGGCTGGTTCTGAAACAGTAACTCCATATTCCAACCAGTGGGTAAGAATGGAGCAATCAGTGTCAGAGACCACTGGAAGATCTTACAGTATCAACAGGAATGGCACTTCCAAGTCTAAAAGAAGGCCTGTGTGGTTAACAACACAAGTCAAGGAAGCTATAAAAAGTAAAGAGGCTTCTTTTAAAAAGTGTAAGGTCTACCACCAATGAACTGAACAGGAGGGGCCACATGCTCTGGCAAAAGAAATAGTAGTCAATTAGGCATCCTATGAAGTTGATGGGCAGTAGATTCAGGACAGACAAAAGGAAATACTACTTTATATATAAAGTACATACTTTATACGGGTAGCCTTGTTGATCTCAATGAAGTTTGAGTCCAGTAGCACCTTTAAGACCAAAAAAGTTTGATTCTGGATATAAGATTTGATGTTGGTCTTAAAGGAGTCACTAGACTCAAACTTTATGCAGAGAGTGATTAAAATGTGGAATTTGCTGCCAGAGGATGTAGTGAAGGCCACATGAATAAACAGCTTTAAAATAGGATTAGATAGATTCATGGAGGATAAGTCTATCAATGGCTACTAGCCATGGTGACTGAGGGGACCCTCCACATTCAGAGGCACTAATCCTCTAAATCCCAGAGCCAGGAGGCAACATCAGGGGAAGGCCTCAGCCTCTATGCCCTGTTGTTGGCTCTCCAGAAGAATGGGTTGACCAGTGTGTGAGACAAAATGCTGGACTAGATGGACCATTGGTTTGATCCAGCAGGACTCTTCTTATGTTCTTATACTGAGGAGCAAACAGAGATGGCTGAAGCACCTGGATGGGGATGCAGGATTTCTCTTTCCAGAAGGGTTGCCAGGTCTGGGTTGGAAAATACCTGGAGACTTTGGGGGTGGATCCAGGAGAGGGTGGGGTTTGGGAAGGGGCAGGGCGGTGCCTCAGCATGGTACAATACCATAGAGTCTACCCTTCTTCAGAGGAGCTGATCTCCGTCAGCTGGAAATGAGTTGTAAAAGTGGGAGATCTCCAGGCCCCACCTGGAGGCTGGCAACCCTACTTTCCAGAGATCTGATGTGAAGTAGTAGATCTGCTGCCCTGCAGGAGTGCTTTGTGCCTCCATGTGTCCACTACAAGTTTGTAAATAAAACATAAACACCTACTACAGAAACACCATAAGCCTCAGCACTTGCATATCCAAAGGGATCCAACCAGGGTAAGCATCAGCTCCTGGAACTTCTCACCACTTGTAGAGTTGGGCCTCTATAGAACAATGTATATTGAAGTATATTGAACTCAGATTACCTAAACCTGTTCAGTACTGACCAATAACTTCCATAATAATAACTTCCAGGGCTATTTTGGGGAGGAACACACAGGAACGGAGTTCCGGCTGGTTTCTGAGTTGTCCACACCTACAGCCCCCCCCCCCCCCCCCCCCCCCGGTTTCCCCAGGCACCTTGCAAGCCATGGGGCGACTGGGGAAGCCAAGCCGATCCAGGGAGGGAAGGCAGTTTAAACTGCCCCCCGGGGTTCCCCATGCGCCCCACAAGCCGCGGGACACCTGGGGAAGCTGATCCTGGAAGGGAGCTGCACTGTCAGGGGTGTGGCCTAACATGCTAATGAGTTTCTGCTGTTGGGTGTGGCCTATTATGCTAATGAGTTCCTGCTGGGCTTTTTCTACAAAAAAAGCCCTGACAACTTCCATTATAAATAAGAACTAACATAACTTGGCAATGCTCAGAGTATGATGAATTGCTAGGGGGGATGAAGTTTCTCAGAAGTCAATTAATTATCATTAATGCCTCCACATGCTCTTCTTGTTAAAACTTGTTGCATGGGTTGTATAAGAAACTCTTGGGCTGATTCTGCATTGGCTTTTCCCTCCATTGTTTTACAAAATCTACGTTGGAACAGAAATTCCCCTCTGCATTGCATGCTGCTTTCACTTCCTTTGATCATCAGGTTTTATGGTACCCTCTGCATAGATTTATGGCTGCTTTATGGCCGTTCAGGGGTGATTTTGCAGTCAGTACGGCATTGCCCCAAGGTATTTGAATGTGGTTTTGAGCTGCACTTTTTCCTCCCAGTTGAGAAAATGTAAAGCAAATGCTAGATGCAAAATCGCCCTTGGTTGAGCTGATAGATCATGTTGGAACATCAAGAAAAAGCTAGTCTCCATTATGCATAGGCTCAAACCCATATTAGCTAAAAGCCAAAGAATGCTATAAGCTCATACAGAGATCAATATATCAAATTCTCAACACAGCCAAATATGTGGATCCTTAAATCTGGAGAACGGAGCCATAAACCATGAGCAGATAAGATATCTGAAAAATGCCAGAAAAAAATCTGAAATCTAAAAAAAAGTTAAAATCTTCCCTGAATAACAGAAGCAGCACCTGTAGCTTTAAGAAATAAAGGGCTTCAGTGACAGTTGCTAGGAAACAACAACATCATTGCCAGCCTTGGTACTGGTCAGTAAAAAGGCAGGGGACAGACAGGACCCAGTTTTGGCCTTTGGAGGAGGCTCATTGGGACCTGCCCCAACAGCAACCTCTGGGTAACTCACAATCATCTGACCTGCATGACTCTCCCAGACCTAGCTGCTTGCTACTGTTCAACAGCAGCCCCGCCCCCGCAAAAGCCAGTGTGATGTAGTGGTTACAGTTTTAGACTAGGATCTAGGAGACCCAGGTTCGAATCACTACTCTGCCATGGAAGCTTACAGGGTGACCTTGGGTCAGTTACACAATCTTAGCATAGCTTACCTTATGGGGTTGTTGTGAAGATAAAATGGAGGAGAGGAAGGTGATGTGAAAGGTGGAGTGTAAATGCAGTAAATGATTAATATAGCTGAAGATGGGTGGCAGTAAAAGGAAGGTAGGTTGGTGGGTGGGAAAGAAAGAAGGAAACGAGGAATGGTGTGGGATTTACAGGAGTAGGGAAAGGGGAAATCATTTGGGGAAGGGAATGCATGGGGAAACGAGATACCCCATGCAAGTCCATAAGGTTTCTCCACCATGCAATTGGGCCCAGCCCAGTGGCTGACACCACACAGCTGGACCATAGTCTTCCTGGCTGGAGGCTGTCTAGGCAGGGAAGCAGGCAAAGTGGAAGATGGTGGGGCAGTTAAAGATGGGTGGGGAGAAGCTATGGAGGCTTTCAGGGAAGGAAAAGAGGAAATAGTAGGGGAGGAGACATGAGAGTCCTTGTGATTCCACCTGTTTGTTGTCCTTTTATTTTCCCCTGTAAATGCAGGCCTTTGGGCTATATTGGAAGTCACTGCCCAAATTCCCCAGATTTTGGGAACAGCTTGTCAGGAGCTGCAGGGGATCAATATTTGAAGACACAGACACAGAGTTAAGTACTTTGTGAGATTTGCTATGAATTCAGCTTGCTGTGGGGCTGTGTTTGAGTCAAACCAAAGCTGTTTGTTTGATAGAAAGATGTCACTCAGCTAGTTACTGCTCTCCAGTGGCTGGGACAGTGAGATTAACTGGCTTTTGGAAATTTAACTGTCATCCTTCCTGGTTAGTGCTCTGGTCAACAATTTTACAAAATTGTTTCTTGTTATTTAATGGCTTATTTAACTGTTTCTTCTGTTCTGTGCCCACCAGAAATACCCTATATATGAACTACAAATCTATTTCAAAATCCATTACCTTTTCTCTATTAGACTTTTCTCCTTGGCTAATAATTTCCCAGAATCTCTTGAGAGTCTTTCAACTATCTGATGGTTCTCTTTTGGGAAGAAAAGTGGGATGCAGAGATCTAAATAAATAATTCCAAGTCTGGGTTAACTCCCCACCACACACTCTGGCTGAAGTAAGCAGTGAGGTACCTCTTCTTAAGCAACATTTAAAACACTGACCTTCACAGGTACATACTTCACCTTCAAGGAAGACATGTCAGACAGCTAATTAGTTGAAATGGGGCAGGAGAGGGGGAGATTGATTATAAAGCTCCTCTGCATCAAGTCTAGGTTGACTCCAATGTTCAGAAAACAGCTAATTCTGGAAATGCATCTGATTTTGTGAGAACGATGCAAAATATGTACTCTAAAGGTCAGTGCTTTTATTTAGAAACAGAGTGTTTTATTTGAAAATGGTTTTTCTATAATATTCTGCATTTTAAAATATATACTTATTTTACTTAAACTACTTTGGCATGATTCAAGAATAAGATTGTTTATTCCACCTTCACTTCTGTGTTTGTCTCAAACATCTGAGGGTTAATTATGTCTAAAAAGGGTGGGGGACAATAAATTAGGAGAGATTCTGTTTTTTAAATAAGACAGGGTGCTCAGCATCTGAGTGAAAGCCCTCACCAGACAGAAATCCTTGTACATAAAAGAGAGCATGAAATTGCTGAGCAGTCGGGTTAGAACAGATAAAAGGAAGTACTTCTTCACCCAAAGAGTGATTAACACATGGAACTCACTGCCACAGGAGGTGGCGGCAGCTACAAGCATGGACGGCTTCAAGAGGGAATTAGATAAACAGAGGTCCATCAGTGGCTATTAGCCACAAAGTATAGATAGGAACTCTCAGTCTGAGGCAAGTGATGCACTGTATTCTTGGTGCTTGACGGGGCGGGGGGTGGGGAACAGTGTCCGGCCCCCACTGCTGGACCTTCTGAGGGCACCTGGTGTTTTTTGACCACTGTGTGACAGAGTGTTGGACTGGATGGGCCACTGGCCTGATCCAGCATTGGCTTCCCTTATGTTCTCTTATGAGTAGCATATTGGAGAGAAATCAAAGTTGTTACACTTTTCCTTTTTGCATGGAGGAGGAATCAGCCATATGGACATACACAACCTGCAGCCTGAAGTGCAGAAGCAAAGTTGTTTCTTGATTTTCTGTTTGTGAGAAGACAGGCTATAGTGAAAATAACTACTACTACTAGTAGTAGTGGTGGTGGTGGTGGCAGTGGTAGTAGTACTTACTATTACTAGCAATAATAATTATTAATATTATTAGTAATAATGATATAGTAATAAACAGTAATAATTACTATTACTAGGATAGTCTTAGCTCTGTGATGGGGACCTTCAGAAATCTTCATGTATAAAACACATCCAGGCCTGTAGTCAGAAACCTTCTGGTGAGGGGACATGAGCACACTGCTGTAATGACTGTGATCCCAAATTGCTCATTGGGCAGAACCTGATGATGTCATGGGTGAGGTCCAGTGACAGACAAAACTTGGCAACCAGTGGGAGTCGAGTGCAGCAGGGACATGAGGAGGCACCATCAGTGACTGTGTACTGCCTCTTCTGGGTTTTCCCTGGAAGACACGTCAACCTGACAGCGCTATTATTTGTTTATTTTTCTCCCACTGCTGCTCCAAGCAGCAATGAGAAGAGCAGGCTGCCAGCAGGAGGTCTCTCGCCATAGCTGAAGATCTAGCAGCCCTGTCCAGCGAAGTGAGGCCATGGGGAAGGACGTTGTGATCATACTGAATAATAATATGAATGATACTACTGTCATGCACCAGCAAGTACATACCACGTGATATCCCTCTATAGCCACAGTCGTGTGGCTTTGAATATGCATTAACTAGGCCAAAAACTGTATATTTAGCAAGTTAACATAAAATGGTGTTGAAATTTTAGTGCTGATTGCTGCCTCCTATTTCCAATTTAAAAATGCAATAGTTACAGCAAGACAGCATCTGTAGAAGAAGCCATACATATCTGCAATGTGGCACGCTGTCCAGGGAAGAGTGATTTGCTTGTGGTTGTGGGATTTTGAAATATACTGGGTCCAGACATGTATGCAGTGAAATCAGCTCACAGTTTATTTACAAGGAAAACTTGGACTAGCTAGCAGGACCCCGTGGTCTGCTTAAATGCTGGTACAAGTCACACCCACATGAAGGCTTCAGTGGAGGTAAGGGTGATGGCAATTAATCTTTTAATTATTGGGATATTTGGTTAATGTAGCAGAATTTTGCCCAGTCATAGAAGCGTGATACTGAGTGCAGTAAGTCAATCTCCCAAGAAGTACATTGCAAAAAAAGTTGAATTTACATTTATTCAAGTAGATCCAGTTCACATTCAGGTTTCAGTCAAAAGTAGAGAAAGAAGCCTGATCTAAAGAGCACTTTCCCTCTCACAAATGGCCAGCTTGTCCGGCATCATGTGTGTGGGAGTATGAGGGCACTGTATCTACAAGAGAGACCTGCAGAGACATGTGTCTCCATGGAAGGCCACATGGATGGAAAGATGACAAAGGGAGAGAGGAGGGGTCAGAGGGCAGCTCCCAGGTTAAAGCAAAGAGAGGCAACTCAGTCAAGGAGATAACACCTATACACCCTTAGGGTGATGTTGCTGTTTTTGTTAGCTGTTCAGTCGTGTTTGACTCTTGGCGATTCTATGGGTCAGCTCTCTCCACATTTTCTGATCTTGTACTGTTTCTTTGAGTTGTTCCATGCTCAGTCTGGTGTCAACTTTTATGTTGTCTAGTCACTGTGTTCTTTGGCAAGCCCAGTTTCCTTTTGCCGCTAACCAATCCAAGGATAATTGCTTTTTTTAGTGAGTTCTTCCACATGACATGGCCAAAATAAATAAAAGTGGTGTAGCAATGCCCCGCCCCCCCCCCCCCCCCCCCCATGTCCAGGCGTACTGAGTCGCTCAGTCCCACATTAATTACTAATATGGGAGATTTCTAAATTACACCTGCTTGGAAATCCCCCCTTCCAATTTAGAAATTATGTCCTAATACCAGAGTGTAATGTAGTAAAGGAAAAAATCACTCTACACATACCTTAGCATTCATAGAATGGATTGTTATTGGCTCAAGGTGATTTCATTACTACCAAACACCTTGTTTTTCTGTAGTAAGAAAGGGTGGCTTTTTAAGAAGAGAAGAAGAGATTGGATTTATATCCCACCGTTCACTCACTTGGAGTCTCAGAGCAGTTTACAAACTCCTTTCCCTTCCCCTTCCCACAACAGACACCCTGTGAGGTAGGTGAGGCTGAGAGAGCTCTTTCCCAAACTGTCCTTGAAAGAACAGCTGGTACAGAGCAATGGCTTGCCCAAGGTCATCCAGCAGGTGCAAGTGGAGGAGTGGGGAATCAAACCCGGTTCTCCCAGATTAGAGTCCATGCACTTAACCACTACACCAAACTGGCTCTCTCTAAATAAGCCTATTTAGATATTTTACCCCCCTTCTGGCTTTCTGCAAGAAAGTGTATCTTTTTCTGTACTGAAAGGTTCTGAAGTCTGTCTGAGCATTATGTTTCTCTAGTCCTTTAGTTTAGTTCTTTAGACCTAATCCCAAATGTTGGAGAAGGGAGAACAGGAGCTTGAGAATGGTAATTAAAAGGACTTCTTCCTGTTACAGGCTGAATGAAAATGGATATTAATTTTTCTGCTCCTACTACCCTCTCTGTTTCTCCTGAGAAGTATCCCAAACAGAGAAAGCAACTCTTAAAATACATAGTTTGGTGTAGTGGTTCAGTGCACGGACTCTAATCTGGGAAAACTGGGTTTGATTCCCCACTCCTCCACTTGCAGCTGCTGGATGACCTTGGGCAAGCCATAGTTCTGTCAGAGCTGTTCTTGAAAGAGCTTTCTCAGCCCCACCTACCTCAAAGGGTATCTGCTGTGGGGAGGGAAAGGAGTTTGTAAGTCACTTTGAGACTCCAAAGTGAAGGACAGGGTATAAATCCAATCTCCTCCTCCTCCTCCTTCATAAATCTCACCCCAGTTTTCTCAAGTGTTTTCAGTTGTTACTGTGGACATTCAGGAGGTGAGAAATAAACTAGAAAGGTGAAGGGCCTGAAGAGAAAAGGTTATGGGAGAGAGCAGAGGAGAATGAATTTGATTAGAAGAGGCTTACTGATTCAGTTCCAACCACCTCAGAGCTTTCCCTCCCCATTCCTTTCTAGACAAAATAATATGTATATTTCCCCTTATCACCACAATGAAAAGGGATAGAAACTTCCTCTTTTTAAAAAAATAAATAAAATAAAACTGGGAATTCAGACAGAGGACATTGTGTATTACTGAGGGGGCATTGCCCCTATGTTGCCCCACGAGGCCTGAGAATGTTACCCTGTGGCTTCATGGCTCACAACCACCATGTTTTATTGTACCTGAAAGATAAAAAAAGAAGTCCATTCCATTATGTGCTTGGTATTTCTCCTTTCTAGGAGGTGAGCTGTGGTATTCAGCACCAATTAGGGTAATCAAGGGCCACCTCATGGAGAAAGCATTTATTGTATGTATTCTTTCTGCAAGCTGCCTTAATTACATTTTTGTAGAAAAGAGAGGTATACCTTTTCAAAGCAAATAAATGAAAGCAATGACAGTAGCCTAGCCATAAGGCTTCGAGTCATTTTAGAAGTTATCGTCTTTTCAAAGGCTCAGGTGTATCTGACTAACACATGATTTGGATCACAGGAGAGCAGATTTATCTAGTGAGAAAACATCAACTTGTAAGTTTAAAGGTTTGGGTTTTTTTTTAAAAAAAGGTATACATTTCTTTAGGTAAGGGTGGTAAATGTTTCAGTGGGGAAGCAAAAAACACTATGAGCGACACAAAGCTTATGAATAATGTTCAACATCGCCTTTGAATGAAGCTTAATCTAGTAAAAGCAGATGTGCCCAAATTGAGGATGTTATGTCTACGAATATAGTGTATTCCCACACTGTGTGTGGGCTAAGATTTTGGAGGCTGGGGGGTGGGAGTGCCCAGTCAAATGCATGGGAAATAAAAGCCATTTTGCTGTATGGAATCCATTCAAAGAAAACGGTGTTTGTTTCAAGCCAATGAAAGCTAATTATGCTTCCTTCTTGTTTCACAGGAGTTTTGTGATTAGAGATAAGTACTTAATGGGACATACCACCGCTCAGGTAGAGGCAGCCACAAAGGATATGGGCACAGCTCCCACTCGTTATTTCCTCAATAAGATAACAAGTTCTCTTTAATGATGGAAGCATGGCAATTTATTGACTGGCAAAATAGCAGTTTGATTTAATTGGTACTCTCTCTTTTTTTAATTCACCCCCTAGGAACAGAACGATGGCAATGAATTACATTAAACTGTTGAAAACTTATGGTGCCTGACGGGGTGCTTATCCATTTCTCTGCATATCAAGAAACCACACACTTTCAAGGTGGCACCGCAAGTAAGTGAGCATTTCCCCTCTTGAGACAAAGGGAGTCTGTTAGGGGATGCTACAGGAACTATGGAGGCAAACCACGTACGTTGCTTTGGCTTACATAAAAACATAAGAGAAGCCAATGGCCCATCCAGTCCATATCACACAGTGGCCAAAAATACCAGGAGGTCCAGCAGTGGGGCCAGGACATTAGAAGTCCTCCCATTGTTGCCCCCCCCCCCAAGCACCAAGAATACAGAGCCCCAGACTGAGATTTCCTATCCATACCTTGTGGCTAATAGCCAATGATGGACCTCTGCTCCATATGTTTACCCAGTTCCCTCTTGAAGCCATCCATGCTTGTAGCTGCCACCACCTCCTGTGGCAGTGAATTCCATGCGTTAATCACTCTTTGGGTGAAGAAGTACTTCCTTTTATCTGTTCTAACCTGACTGCTCAGCAATTTCATTGAGTGCCCACGAGTTCTTGTATTGTGAGAAAGGGAGAAAAGTACTTCTTTCTCTGCCTGCTCTATCCCATGCATAATTTTGTAATCCAAGATCATGTCACCCCTCAGCCAACGTTTCTCCGAGCTAAAGAGCCCCAAGCACTTTAACCTTTCTTCATAGGGGAAGTGTTCCAACCCTTTTATTATTCTAGTTGCCCTTTTCTGCACTTTTTCCAATGCTATAATATCTTTTTTGAGGTGTGGTGACCAGAACTGTACACAATACTCCAAATGACGTCACACCATCGATTTATACAGGGGTATTACGGCTCAAGTGGTTAAGATGCTGAACTGCAGTCCGAAAGAGCGCTAGTTCAACAGTTCGAGACTTGAGTGCTGCATTATGGAGTGAGCTCCTGTCTCTGGTCCCAGCTCTTGCCAACCTAACAGTTCGAAAGCAAGAAATTGCAAGTAGATAAATAGGTACCACTCCGGTGGGAAGGTAACAGCGTTCTGTGTGCCTCAGCATCTAGTCATGCCGGCCACATGACCTCAGAAACATCTTCGGACAGCACTGGCTCTTTGGCTTGGAAACAGAGATGAGCACCGCATCCCTAGAGTTGTATTAAATTGGCTTTCAAGCAAGGGAAACCTTTACCTATTATGATACTGGCTGATTTGTTTTCAATTCCCTTCCTAATAATCCCCAGCATAGCATTGGCGTTTTCACTGCAGTTGCTCACTGTTTCGACATTTTCATTGAGTTATCTATTACGACTCCAAGATCTCTCTCTTGGTCAGTCTCTGCCAGTTCGGACCCCATCACCGTGTATTTATAGTTAATACACAAGAGGGGAATTTTCCCTAGGGGAACTGATCTCTGTAGTCTGGAGATAAGTCGCAGTTCTGGGATAGTCCTCCTGAAGTCCCTCCTGAGGCTGGTATTCCTACAGGCCAGCTCTGTGTTATGATCAGAAGGGGTGGGATTTAGAGTGGGTGCCACTTTTTTTTTTTGCCTGTGAACAAATCATTTCAGATGCTTAGGAGAAAGGCTTCTAGTGTCCTGGCCCCAGTGCTGAACCTCCTGAGGGCACCTGGTGTTTTTGGCCACTGTGTGACAGAGTGTTGGACTAGATGGACCACTGGCCTGATCCAACATTGGCTTCCCTTTGTTCTTATGTGGGCATATAAATATTTTAAATAAATAAATTGTTTCCAGGGTACGGCATAATACAAGTGGAATATTTGGAATATTTATTTTAATGTGTTCAGGTTTCTCCCTGAGAAGTAAGAATTTAAGCATGTAGCATGTGAGTGTCGACTACATTCAGTGATTGCTGAGAATGCTTCTTAAGTGCCCATAAAGAGCAAGAGGGTGGCATGATTTATATGAGTGCACTTAGGCATATTTCTTGCCTTGTTCATTTTGGTTTTCCTTTATTGGCCTTCTCTTTCCAGTGTACTGCATTTTGCAGGGGTCCCCAACCCCCTTTTTTTAAACACAAGAGTGTAGCTATGCAGTAAAATGGAGCACTGACTGTTTAAAGAATAAAATTGTTTTATTAAGAACAGAACAAACTTTGTAAGAAAGAGAAGAGAGAGAGCGAGAAGTCTAACTAGCTAGGAGAAGAGTCAGCAAACTAAGAGTTCCCAGCAGGAGCAGGGAAAACCCTAACTGAACCGATCAGGAAACAAGGAGGAGGCTATTTGAAAATAGTAGGAAGTCCCTAATCTCACTGTGCTAGCTAGTTGTCCCTTCTGCTGCCCCCTGCAGGATGTTCTTGTCACCTTCTTTATCTATGCACGATAGACCTTGCATATTCCAACACTTTTTGAGCCTGTGAGCATCTTTGGAATTTTGACACAGCATGGTGGGCCCCGCCACAAAATGGCTGCCACAGGAGGCAGAGCCAGCCACAAAATGGCTGCTGTAGCTTACCTTTAGTCTCACAATGAATATCCTTGTGCTGGGGTGGCAGCTGCTGCCAATGCAACCTTTTAAAATATTTGCACAGCCAACCAGATCTTCAGTAGCCAGTCAGAAGCCTTGCTGGGCATGAGCCCCATTTGGCCCTACCTATTTCTTAAAGACACTTGGTGGGTGCCATAGTGCCCACAGGCACACCCGCAGAGGTGTCAGTGCATGTCATAGTGCCCACAGGCACTACATTGGGGACCCCTGGCATATTGATTGCCAGTCACTTGGTCTTTACTGTGCTTTTGCAGCAGGAGGCAGGATCACTTGAGAAGGTGTTAACACACAATCAAACATATCCTGATACATATAGTTTCTCCTTAGGGTTGCCAGGTCCCCACCCTTTTGTGAGCCAAGATTGTGGTCCACATCTGCCCCTCTCCCTTCCTCCTGCTAGATTTAAAGGGCTCTCCAGCTGGTCTGTGGGCCACATGGTTCCCGCTGATCAGCCGAATCCCTTTAAATCGGGCAGGAGGGGAGGGAGAGGGGTGGCTGGGCTGGTGGTTGCTCTTGGGGGCTTTCCCAGCAGATTGAAGCCCCCAGAAACAGGGGAACCCCCACCTGTACCTGGAGGCTGGCAACCCTATTTTTCCTGCATACTTGATGTTTGCATTGATTCCTAGTACCACAGTCTTGGTAGTTGTGTTTTATAATACCATATACAAATACTGTTTTATGCTGGCCATATGTAAAAACGCATCGTGGCTGATACTACTGTGTTTGCTTATATTCAGGACCATTTTTTAAAAATTGTGCATGCGTATGTGTGTGTACACATGAATATCGTAAGACAGTGTGACATCTGGGAGAGCAGCACAAACGGGTGGTAGGAGCCATAGAGAAAGTGCAGTGGCCACTTGAGAACACATTTTGGAGGCACAAAAAAAGAAAACCAGCGCTTCATGTTCCTACTTTAGTATGGAATTCTCTGTATGAACGATCTGGTTGAATTACCTGCTTATCCCTGAGTAACATTTTTTTGCTTTAAAAGAGTTTCAGAATAATGCTGGTGAGTGGTGAGCTCCCCCAGCAACTTACCTCTGCTGCTAGTGCCCTGCTCAGCATGTCATAAGAACATAAGAGAAGCCAATGTTGGATCGGGCCAATGGCTCATCCAGTCCAACGCTCAGTGTCACACAGTGGCTAAAAATACCAGGTGCCATGAGGAGGTCCACCAGTGGGGCCAGGACATCATTGTGGGAGGCCAGGACAACTTTAGCAAGAAGCAGGGCCTTTTCAGAAGTAGCACCAAACAGGTGGAATAACTTTTTGGAGGAAATCTTTTCAGTGGTAGCACCGAACAGGTGGAATAACCTTTTGGAGGAAATCTATCAGCTCACATCTCTGATTGCTTGCTGCAGGACCTACCTCTTTAGGAGGAAATTTGAGAGGTGTCCAGAGAAGCCGGTTAGGAATGTGTTGCAGTTAGCCGGACGTCCTGTAGTATTTTAGTTAGACAATGCTGTTTGTTGTGAACTGAGGAAAGAGTGGATTGAAACTTAAATAAAATAATATAGCAAGGTAGAAAATTAAAAACAAAGTTTTCTGGGCTTGTGAAATATCTTGGTTATGCCTAAAGTAGTTCTTAAGATCCTGGCAAATGCAGCGAAGAATCTGAACTCCACTTATGATACTAGAGGAGAGAAGGAGTTGGCGCCAGGTGATAAACATATAAAATGAGTCTAAACTTTAGTATGAAATTAACACCATGCACATTGTATTCCTGCATCTCAGCTTATTTATTCATAATGTACAATAATAATAAGTTATATATACAGAATTACACAAAATTGTTACAATAGAAGCATTTTAACAAGAGATTTAGAATTAGCCTGTTTTCCTACTCCTTGTGGGTGCTTTTGTTTGTTTGACAAGATGATGAAAGCCTCATTAGATGCTAAATGAAACGGAATTTATAGTCCTGTGTTCACAGTAGCAACACTGATTTCAAGGTCCTGACATTTTCCAGGGCTCAATAAACAATTTTTGCGTTTTTTTTTTTTTTAGTAAAGTGAATATGTTAATGCTGATTTTTTTTTAAAAAAAGTAGGAGAGCACTCTTTTAATTGTGAAATAACACTGTCAATACAAACTGGAAAAAGGATTTCTGTTTGGGATGCAAAACAGGAAACCAAAATTGCAGTATGTTTACCACAATCCAGTAAGGCTGTCCTGCAAGCAGGAATGGATTTGAGATAGTGAATTTTTCCCAGTTAGGAGCAAAGAATAGGGGGAAAGGATAGAGCCCAGAATGCAGGAGTGGGTATTGGGTGTAGGGCCAGCTCTAGGTTGGGAAATACCTGGAGATTTGGGGCGTGGAGCCTGGGGAAGGCAGAGTTTGGGGAGGGGGGGCCTCAGCTGGGTACAATGTCACTGAACCCACCCTGTGAAGCAACTTTTTTCTCCATGGGATCTGATCTCTATTGTCTGGAGATCAGTTGTAATAGCCTGGAGGTTGGCAACCCTAATTGGGTGTTATTACCCTGTCTCTCCATCACTGCTCTGCTGTTTCCTTCCTCTGAAGGGAAGGCGCCATTGAGTACAGCAATAGGAACACAAGGGCTCTGCTACAGGAACCATGTCTTTAATTCAGAACTCTGCGTTGGATCCAAAATGAGGAAAGGCTGACACTATTCACCCTACTGCTATGGAGAGGGTTGCCAATTTTCAGGTGGTGGCTGGAGATCTCCTGCTATTACAACTGATCTCCAGGTGACAAGAGACCAGCTCCCCTGGAAAAAAAATGGCTGCTTTGGAGGGTGGACTCTATGGCATTGTACTTCTCTGAGGCCATGCCCCTCCCCAAACCCCTCCCTCCCCAGGATCCATCCCCCCCCCCCCCCAAGCACCAGGAGTTTCCCAACCTGGAGCTGGCAACTGTAGCTGAGGACCACCCTATGCATACAACAGAACATAGACCATTGGATAATAACTTCAGAGTTTGGGGGTCAGAACAAAGAACCATTCACAGAATGGATCTTTGCTGCAGCCTCTGTAATCTCCCCTCCCCCCACTCTTGTGGGTTGGGTTAGTCTCAGAAATAGTGTACAATAAGGTGCAGTGGAGCAGGAGAACTGGCAGAAACCACTTGCTCCCTTTCGGTGAGCGCTCGCTTCTTTTTGCTTGTGAAGCCCAGACTAGGATCCAGCCCAGTGACCTACTATGGAATCTTTCTACAGAATACAAAATTAGTTTTAAAAAACCAACCAACCAAACAGGCCCCTTCCCAAGTGAAATGTAATCAAACATAGCTCTTGCTAATTAATGACGTGAAGTACCTCGTAATTATTCAGAGGGAAGAGGACATTTAGAAATATGAAGAGCTACTCAACTCGTTGGCTATGCAAACTGTGTACCAAAAGTCGAGATGCTAAACGACAATATTAAATATTCATCACATTGACCCTATTAGAGTGGAATCTGTTTTCTATTGTCTTTTTAAAAAAAAATTAGGGCCAAGGAGGTGGGGGGGGGGGGTAGGGCTGGTTATTATTCCAGAGAACATGAGTTACCGTTTTATATCACTTTTGCTCAGTTGTGCAACTTGTAATTAAAAAAATATTGCTTTTGAAGTTATGGCATTTCTTTTAATTTAATAATAACTTACTGAAATCTGTCATCGCAGCATTTTTTGTGATGAACCGAACTGTAAATTAAATAACTTGCTCATTAAAACAACTACTGACTCCTGGTCTCTGCAATTAAGAGCTTACAAGAACTTTCTGCCAATAAAATGAAATAAGGATTTCTTTTTTAAACCAAGGGCACGAGACATCCTACCACAGACACAGTGCAGGAGCTTCCCATAGGGCTCAGTGGGATCTCTTCTCCTTTTACTCCTCAGTACATCTCCACAGTCCACCAAGCCTTTAAGAGCCTCTGGGTACCTTCTGTTTCCCTGGTTTCAACCAGCACATGTGGCAAACTCTGCTGGGGTGAGCATGATGTCAGTTCCCCTGCGCGTAGGCTAACAAGTAGTTAGGCAGTCCCTAAAATAAAGCTTTGGTATTTTGGCTTATAGAAGCGACTGCATTGTCTTGGTTACAAAGAATTGAAGCATTGCATGAACGTAATTCTTTTAAATACAGAAATGCAATCAATAGTTTTCGTAGGCCTGTAAGCGAGAACTTAAACCAGTGAGATAATATATTTGTGAAAGCAGTCACTGAATCACGGTCTCTTATAAAGCAGTTTTCCAACCTTCCGCACAGGGGGACACTTGGGGCTACCAGGCCAGCCAGAAACCAGTTGAAGACCAGCAGGGGGATGAGGGGTGGCTGCAGGAAATATCACACGTCTCTAGGAATCTCTGGAAATTTTGGTAAAATCACAGTGTTTTTGCTGATTCCTTGAGAAGACTGATATCCCCTTCCAGAGAACACCATAGGCCCGATGGCTGTTTCTGTTTAATTTTTCTCCCATTGCCACTCAGAGAGCTAGTGGGAAATGGGGGAAGTCCCCGCCCCCACTGGGAAACTGGTAACCCTAGGAACACTTGCCACGGTAACATCATCTGAGGAACTTCTAATGGACCTTGAGCTTGTCTGGAGGTTCTAGCAGGGGAGCGCAGCTATCGTATACCCTTGACCGAAGAACGGTACACTCCTTCTATCTGGGATGGTCGTCCTCTTCGACCGAGCACACAGCTTCGGGAGGGACAGGTAGGGGACACCCGCCTAGCCAGCCAGATCAACCGAATCAACTTTGGTGATCAATGGGGTGACAGATGTCGCAGCCAGATCACCCTCACATCCAAACTTCCCATAAAATTATTTTACTGAAATGATATGTTTTTGGACACACCTTCAGTTCAGATGGCGCATTTTCCAACTTCTGGGTCTTATTCTCTCGGCATGTAAAATGTGGATGCATTCAAGAACATTCTCTAAATTCACGTGCATTTTTCCATGGTGGAGAAGAGTTGTAACAGTGGACAAACTGCTTTTCAATTAAGTCTGTCAACTGTTATTTATCTTTTCAGTGACTACTGCCTGAATAATTCCTATAATAGTTATCTACAAAAAAGCTTTATTTTGGCTAAAACAGATCAGAAATGCAAGGAATGAAATGGATATGTGCCCTTTGTCTTCTGTTTGAGATCATATTTTTGGGTAGCTGGCAAATGCTGGAACACTGTCTATAAAAAGAGCTCTGATTATTAAAAAAAAATTAAAATGTAATAAACTTAACTGTACAAACTTAAGAACAGCACTAAGGCTCCTTCTTCTGGGTGACCTAAGCCTCTCACCTTCCGGACTTGATTTATTCTCTTCTGAAGCATCAAAGATGGCCACATAATTATTTTTACTTAACAAAGCACCATATCTATAAATAATGTCTGCTAACTTATAATTAGCATATATTTTCATTAGTAAATATGAATTCTGTGCAGGCCCCGCTTGCTCAAGACATACTGTATGTTGAAATGGGAAGACTTGGACCCAAGTGTGATAACATTGGAATTCAACTAATCTAAATCAATATAACTTCATTCTCCTACTTGCTGACTTTTAAAAAGAACTATGTGTCACACAGAAAAGGAACCTGATAATCAGGTAAACGCTAGGCGTAGCACAATTGGCAAGCTTCTTATCTGTACCCTGCAGTACTAGATCTGATGTTGGCAGCAACTGTTGCAGATTGAAGCAAACCAAGTCACAGCAATTAAATTGGATTTCTTCAAAGCCAGCACTGACATTGGCAGCCGGTCAGTATCTGCGCTTGTGAGTTGTGCTGGAAATTAATATTAATCTCTCTTTTTCAGGCCAAGTGATTCCGATTCAAGAAGTCTTCAAGCGGAGGTCCTTCAGTGTGGTTGACAGCAACCCAATAACAAGCCTTGGCTCGCTTTACTCTCAGAGCAACAGAGAAAGCGACTGAAATCTGAAAGCCATCCACGCTTTCAAGAGTCTGTCCCCTCCTGGGACCCAGGGCTCCAGGGTTCTGTATTTCCCACAAATCCTTTTGGAAATGAAGATCACCAATACACGCCCGTCATGAGGCTACCACTGGATCAGGCTTGGGCATCACTTGTGCCCACTCCAAGATATCTGCACAGAGAGACTCCACAGCATCTAACCGCTCAATCTGCACTAGTTTCGTCAGCAGTTCTGGAATACTGTAGCCGGCTGTACTAATGCGGTCAAAGAGCTGCATGCCATCCGTCATGCCTCCTATCTCATCACGCTTCAGTCCAAAGCTCTCAGCAAGGTGGCGCCATGTCTTCACGATGGCCTTCTCTGTGTTATACGTAGAGCTGAGCATCCTGCTGGTTTTCTCTAGGCAATCAAATGGAAGCTCTGTGGGACTGAGGCCTGGAAAGAGAATTCAGTGTCAGATCCAGTACCTGTTCTTCCAAGTTGAACATTATATACAGGTGTGTTCAACTGTGTCCATGCAGTGCTGCAATTATTAACCTGCTCAGCCCAGACTAGACTGAACTTGTCAGAGCTTGGAAGCTAAGCAGGGTTGGCCATTGTTTGCACTTGGTTGAGGGACTACCTAAGAAACCCAGGGCTCCTATGCGGAAGAAAGCAATGACAAACCATCTCTTGCTTTGAAAACCCTATGAGGTTCCCATAAGTTGGTTGCAACTTGATGGCATGTCATTATAATTAGGAATATTATAGTTGATGTTGCAATAGCCCCCTAATATTTAGCATCTGCATTTTTCCAACTGTGATTGTTTTTCTGGAGTAGTTTAACAAACACTTGTTCATGATTGTTGTTGGGTATTTTTCTATTTCACCTTTCAACGGTACATTCTCATTGAGGCCAGTATACAATTTTGACACAGTTACAGAACTGTTCAAGATTTCAGAAAAATGCTTGTCTAAAGCTCTAGGCCAGCTATGGTTACAGAATATATTTTATTTCTTCAGTAATTCAGCCAAATTGTTCCCAAAATTAACTTTTAAAAAATCTCCCCTCAGAGTTGAATTCATTTAAATCTATCAGTTGTGATATATCAGCTGTCTTGAAGCTACAGGCTTTTGCGTAAGAATGCAAATGACAGTGTTATAAATTAACATTTTTGCTTTGTGTGTTCTCTTTCCTTCACCCACCTTCTGCAACACTGCATACGTTAGCATACAGATCCAGAATTTTTTTCCTCCGGCTTTGAATCTAAGGGAAATAAAACACACACAAAAATGTTTATTTTAAAAGTGGACTTCGTTTCCTCAGAGATGTGTGAAGAGATAAACAGAGACCAGTCAAGTCAATTAAATGTATTCTTCAGTTACAGAAAAAGGGCAGAGACTTAGTGTTAGAAGCAGAATCCAGCTCCCTGGGAGTCTCAGGGATTTTTTTTTTTTTTTAAAGAAATTGTCTAGCATTTGTAGCTATGCACGTAGTGTGCTGGCAATGCTCGTGACATCTGAAGAGTGGTTTCATATAATTTCTAGTGGCAAGGGAGCACAGAAGGGCTTCAGTGACCTGAGGTGTTTTCTGCATCTTCACATTACTAGTAGAACCAGATCAACCTATACAAAATAAATAACGACAAGGCCATTGTTTAAAAGGTTGCAGGAATCCAGTCGCCTTGAGAATTTTGTACTTATTCTTTTTTTATTGAATATAATCCTGGACTAATTTGGAAGAAAAGCTCAAGAGAGGACTGAATTAATTGACAGAGTAGCAATAGGCCAGCCCTGGATCATCCAGTCATATCTGTGGGGATTTCATACAAAGCTAATGGTATGAAAAGACCAAGAATTCCTGTTCTAGAAGCCTCCCTCCACGTTGTATACTTTTGAGTCCCAGAAAAGTCAAAATGGCGGCAATGGGACCACTGGATTTTCTAGGAAAAGTTCACATTCCCCTCACACAAGATTATCTTCTAACTTGGATCAATGGCATTGCTGGTAATATTTTTCAGTATGTACTTGTTCTTTGACTGGACACTGCCCCGAATGTTGGCAGGAAGAATATACAAAACAACATTAGTGCAGAAAATCTCTGGGTTGCAACAGGGCTGCAACAGCTGCAGCAAATTAAACAATTCTACGTACACCTTCTAAAAGAGGGTTCTAATCTAAGCTATTGGCCTCACTGAGAATCTGCTTTGCCAATAAACTCGTTAGAAGAACTTCTGGCTGCAGTAAAATCAGGTTTTAATGAAGCTGTTGTTTTTGACTGAATTCATTTCAAAATTACTATTGTGGACAGATGCCAGCCCCCTGGCCTTTACCTAAATCTGCAGCTTCAGTCTCACAAATCCTGCAGTAGTCCCATCAGGCTGTGCAGTCTCTTGTGCTACAATCAGCTACTGGAGTTGCCTCTTTTCACCTAAAAGGGGTTTGGTGCTGCTATTAACAGCTTCCTGACTGACAATTGACAAGTACAGCTATATCCCTGTTGCCTTCTGAGGGAAGGGCATCCATTTGATTTCTACCTGTCATGCAGTGGTTTAAAGACACAGAGCAGCTGCAAGAAACAGAGCAAGCATAAAATGGTTGTAGGAAAGAAGGATGGATGCTGAAGCCCAGTGGGCGAAATGTCTGTTGTTGGAAGCATAAAATCTTCCTCTCATATTAATTTTTTTAAACTTTCAGGAATTTGCAGTTAGGGCGGGTGGAGAGGTTTCTGCTATTTAAAAGAGTGAACTGAATGAGAGTAGGATGGGTTTCTAGAACATTCGAACTGTAGATCCAAACCTATTTAGTGTCAGTGTTTTATTTTTGTGGCACATAATGAAAATGTCTTTATACTAACTCATTTTATAGACTAAAAGAAGATGAGAAGAAGAGATTGGATTTATACCCTGCCCTTCACTATGTGAAGGAGTCTCAGAGTGGATTACAATCCCTTTCCCTTCCCCTCCCCACAACAGACACCCTGTGAGGGAGGTGGGGCTGAGAGAACTTTGAGAGAGCTGTGACTGATCCAAGGTTACCCAGCTGGCTTTATGTGGAGGAGTGGGGAATCAAACCCAGTTCTCCAGATTAGAGGCTGCTGTTCTTAACCACTACACCAAACTGGCTCTCCACCTTGGCACCTTCTGGCATGATGATGCTACTTCTAGCATGACCCAGAAGTGACATCATCACACCAGGGGTGATGCTCTAGCATCTACCCCAAATTCTATGGTTTAACCATAGCACTGGGTGATGCTCCAGTATTGAGCTCCAAAACTCAGTGATGTCACAGGTCACACCTTTATGCTGGGGCTGCCGTTCACCCCCCCACCCCATGTTTTCTACCCTTTTCTGCCTGCTGCTCAGTGGGGCAGCAGGGGCAAGAGGTTTCCTGCGACCAGCAGATAACTGGCAACCCAACTGGTATAAGAGACTGCTTTGGCTATTTGCGCTCAAGCCTTTCCCTTACATGTTCTCCCACCCTCCTTCTCCTTGCACTGTTGGATTCCTTTCCCCTTTTTCAATAAAGCAGAGTTGGCCATTCTGTGTAAACAAGGAAAACCATAAGTTGTAATGAAACCAGGATTACAGATGTCAGCTTGCAGTTCTAGTTTTCAGGCAAAACTATGCTTTGTGCAAACAGTTGTTTGGCCATGGTTTGGAGGACTGTGAATGCTCCATCTGAGTTGACCCTAAGCTCTGTTCACATTACAATGAACACACATACTTCTGCATGTGCAGGTGTACATCAATTTGTAAGAAAGAACCAACATGCATTCATTTTAGAAAAGAAACCGGGAACAGTACCTAGATAAAAATGTGGGTCTCCGTCACATGTTCAATTCTACATGCACTGGATGTAAAATGAGACATGCTCAATGTAAAGAAAAATCAAGGGCACACTGTACACAGACTGTACATGTGTCATCTGTAACTTGTGAACAAGGCTCCAGCGTGTGCTGAAAGGACAGAAGAAGCAGGGAATCAAGGTAAGAAGAGCCAGTGAGAAAAGAGGGTTGGGTACATGTTTGATGGGGGTGCTGAGTGATGTTGAAAGGCAAGGCAGTTGGCACAGCATGAAAATGGTAGGGTTTTGCCCAAATAATTTTTTATAGTTTCATCCATCACTCTTCAAGTGCCTCTGAGCTGAGCTTACATGCTCAAAATCTAATGTGTCGACTGACAGAATTGAGCTTTACATTTGTCATACAGATTCAGAAGTTCCCAAAAGTTGTTTGTAATGTTAGATGTGAAAACACTTGCATTGCAATTTGAGAACCTATCGCAAACTGAGATGAGACTTACGCCGGTTGACTTGTTGCTTGTGTAAGACTTATCCCTAGCCAAATGCACTAGGGACAACAAGCACAGCTCCGGAGTCCCTTGCTTGTCAATCGCAGCTTCTTCGTCACTGTCCATGCTACGACTTAAAAGGCGCTCGTTTTCTGAAGATGCATCATTTTCACTGAGAAGAGAAACATAAGGAAGAATTGCTTTTCTAAATGATTGTATATCAATCTCCAGCGATGCTTTTGTCTGAAAGCTTATTCTGTTACGATGATAATTTAAGTATATGCATAATGATGGATGCAAGAGTTACACTAAGCCCTTAGATTAAAAAAAAAGTACAGTGCGATAACTGCAACACAACAGTGCTTTTGCATGAAAAATAACTCAGCAGTACCTGGAGAAAAAAAGGCAGCACAAACTTTAGCAATCACACCCTGTATCATGTCCTACTTTGGAAATTAAAGACAAACAAGAATGAAATTTGGTATGATTCTAGTTATATGCCCTTATCCTGGAATCTGTTCCTGGAAAGTTTCTCCTACTTGCGTGCTGTGCCCGTTAATTCACTTTCAACCAAGTTTCTATTTCTTGGCAGATATAGATTGTCTCTTTCCACTTAATTTAATAGGGCTCAACCCATGTGCAAGAGATTCTTCTCTGTATCTAGTCAGACACAAATCTGGCCCAAAAGCTTGTTTTAAAGCATTCAAGCAATAGAATTTAACTTCTTCTTAAGGATGATATGATGCCCACGTCTAGATTCTGGTTAGACAGATTAAGCTTATTCCTCTTATTGTGCCATCCACTTAACCCAAGTAAATATTTATTTCAGTTCACTGAAAACAGTTATGTTCCCCCCCCCTCCCCCGTTTTTAACACATTTGCTTGAATACTGCATACCTTTTGACAACCTTAGCTGGTGTTGCTGTCAACTTTCCAAACTCATCTTTCTCTGAGAAAATCACAACATTTTCTGCAAATATTAAAAAAGGAGAGAGTGATATAACTGGCAAAAACATGACATTTTTTAATACAATGGCTTCTCTCGCTTCTCCGTACAGGCATTTCAGTACAAATCCTTCAAAACGTTGGGCTGAGTTTTAATTATTCTGAGGGAATCGAGTTAAATTCTGGCCTGCACAGATGCCTTTCCACTTATTCTTCCACTAAATGGAATTTGTGTTCAAGCAATTAAAATAATAGATTTGTGCAGGGCATTGCATTAGAGCAATTTAAGCCTCGTGGGATCTGGTGTGTAAAAAGGAATTATAAAACAGCCCAAACCTGGCACTTCTTTTTTTTCTTCCTGCATATTGGCCTGGGCTTCTACAGTCTTCACTGGATGGCTGGTGCAGCAAGCTGGAATGCAAAGATGTGTCACTGTTTAATGCTCATTTCTCAGCAGCGATCTAACAGTGCAACCCTAAACAGAATTACCCCCTTTCTAAACCCACTAAAGATAGGAATGTGCTGAAAATATAGCATCTCAAAACTAGAATTCTGTTCTTGATGGGTAGTTACCTTGAGCTGATGTTCTGGTTTTCACAATGTAAAACATGATGATCAAGACAATAGCAATAGCCATGATGAAAATTGTAGACATAGCAATGATAAGAGCAGTAGCAAGATGGCCTTGTCCAGAGAGATCTCCTGGAGTCACAAAGAAGAGGAATTATTAATACACACACACACACACACACACACACACACACGAGAAAACTGGAATGGATTATATAAAACGAAACCAGCACTAAACTAACTGTCCAGTCTCATTCACACTTAATTGGAAGAATAATCTCTGCTGAATTCAATGTGGCTTACTTCCAAGTAAATGGCTGTAGGATTGTAATTTAAGGCTTTAATTGGTTGAACACTGGGCAGCGTAACTCCCAACTAAATGTGTGTAGAATTGATAACTTTATATTTGTCTCTGTCTCTGACATGCATACACACTTTCCTTCCCCAGACCACAACCCCACAGATAAATTGTTCATTCAGTAAGAATTCATCGTGCATCTTGAAGTGCACTTGCAGATTTAGACAGGGAACAGGGACTGTTGCTGCCACTGCAGGGTGGTGGTATGATTTTCATGCATTTGTTCTCACAATAACATGTTTTAGCACCAAAAAAAAAAAAAAGATAGCTCCTGTGGCTACAACACATTCCAAATAAACCTCATTGAATGCTAGAGATAAAGGAAGCGAAATTAACTTCTAGACGGAAGATATTCATCTCATTTGCAGAGTTCATCACAAATTCATCCCCGCGGAAGCACCAGTGCTCATGGCGAAAGAAATCATTTGCATCCTCATCTAAATGCTGGCATCCAGTCCAGGGCCGATGTTAAGCTTGCTCGTGGCAGACCCACAGATCAAAGCAGCTTAGACTTCTGAGACCGCATTGAACTGTGCTTCTCCAGAGACAAGAAGCCTCACAGATTTCCTAGTCAGCAACACCCACTCCACCTGTATGCCGAAATTCCTTCCACAAGCCAGGAGATGGAGATTTGCTGAAGGTAAAAGGGAGACAGACGGGTTTTCTTACCTTTGTGCACATGCTGGAAAGGGGAACGAGTGCTGGTTCCAGAAGTACTTGAGAAACTGACTGACGCTCCAGACGTAATACCTGCACCTGTAATAATAAACACATACATCTTCCCAGTTAACTTTGTAAAATCTCAGCCAGACACTGCCATATTGATAAAGTGACAAGAGCTTCCTTGAATATCCTCATTTATTTTAGAGCTAATCTTACAACTGACATCTCAACAACTTCTGTGCAGATCTATGGTTCTGTGTGGCAAAACAAGCACTTGACGTACATTTCTCTCTGATGCTTGCCAGCTGAATGCTGGAATGGGAGAATTACAGTGCATTTCTAAGCATGCCTACTAACTGATTTCAATGGGACAGTTCTAATAAGTGTACTTACTAGAGAGCCAATTTGGTGTAGTGGTTAAGTGTGCGGACTCTAATCTGGGAGAACCAGGTTTGATTCCCCACTCCTCCACTTGTACCTGCTGGATGACCTTGGGCAAGCCGTAGTTCTGTCAGAGCTGTTCTTGAAAAAAAACAGTTTCTGTCAGAGCTCTCTCAGCCCCACCTATCTCACAAGATGTTTGTTGTGGGGAGGAAAAGGGGAAGGAGTTTGTAAGCCGCTCTGAGACTCCTTCAGGTAGCGAAGGGCAGAGTATAAATCCAATCTCCTCTTCTCTTCTTCTTCTACACTGGATTTTAATAAGTGTTTAGGGTTGCTAGGTTCCCCCTGCCCACCAGCAGGGGGTGGGAGGTAGGGTTGCCAGATCCAGGTTGGGAAACTCCTGGAGATTTGGGGGTGGAGCCTGGGGACCCGGACAGGAACCTCAGTGGGGTACCATGCCATTGAGTCCACCCTCCAAAGCACCCATGTTCTCCTGGGGAACTGATTTCTATAGTCTGGAGAGGAGTGGTAATTCCAGGGGATCCCCAGGTTCCACCTGGAGGCTGGCATAGGTGTTAGATTTTTAAAAGAAACAAAAGAAAGAAGCCTGGGAATTTACTGTTTGTTCGGTTGAATCTTTAGTGGGAACACATAAGAAAACATGACTCTTTGGATATCCAACTAATAAATGTATTGCATCTTCTTAATGAAGCAGTTCTTCTCATGGATAATATATCTCCTTTGTGTATACTTTTTATGGTTCTATTTATTAGGATTAATGATCAGAACAAAAAAAAACAAGGCTGTCTTCCTAGCATAGATAGCTTTAGAAAGGGATGAGACATATTCATGAATGGATAAGCATCTCTGGCTATTAGCTGTTATAACTAAGGATACTTTCCAAGTCCAGAGGCTGGGAACTTCTGAATATCAGTGCTAGGAGGAAGCATTAAGAGGAAGGCCTTGGCCTTTATGTCCAGTGTGTTGGCCCTGAAGGGCAACTGGTTGACCACTACGTGTTCTTAAATATCTTCAAAAATAACTTGTCTTCAGAGCCACTTCACTTATCTCTTGTGTTTACTGCAGATGCCAGTGGTTGCCAGTAAATACATAAGGTGTGAATAGACGATGTACATTTCCAAACCTGTGGAAATACAGAGTGCTAGTGCCCCAAGGAACTGATGGCTGGCAAGATCTCAGTGAAGTATGTTATTTTGGGGGAAGAAGCACATCGACTTTCACATTGAGCTTGTTTACTGTGGCCAATTCCGCACAAGTGCTTTGCTTCCCTTTCCTCCTGGGTTTAATTGGTCCGAATCAGTGTGCGCGTTTCCGCATTACAGGAATCTGACCTGGGTTGATGCCGGTTCTTCATTTCCACATCTGTCCTTGCCCTGAATCTTGAGCCCCCACCCGTCTCCCCCCCTTTTTAATGTAGGCAGAGTTGCGTTATGATGTCATGATGCAACAAAGCCGTGATTGGCCAAGAATTTTGAAATTCCTGGGAAAGTTCATCTGAGCTTCCAAGCCCGCAAAAATCATCCGTGTAAGGGAAAAAAAGCTTGTGCCAGGATTGGAAGGGAAATGGAGGGTGGGAAAGGGATGGGAAATGGAGGGGGAACATGCAACACTAACACATGTAACCCCTGCAAAAAATTGTGTCCACACCACCACGCCACTGCAATACATTGGCCCCGCAAAAAATGTTAACCACACAATGATGGATCAATGTCGTGCCGTGTTGTTGTAATGCAACCGGGGAGGGGGGGGGGGGGGACAGCTTGCGCTGTGCCTCAAAGCCATCAATACATATTTTTATAGTGGCATGACTCAGGCACGATTTTTGTGCAAAAGATGCAACACAGAAATGTGGAGACATCAACAACAAAAGTACATTTTTAAAAAGACATTTAAATGCCAGTCAATGGTGGATCAATGTCGTGTTGTGTTGTTGTAACGCAACAAAGTGGGGAACAAACCCCCCCCCCCCCCGCTTGTGCCAGGGAGGGAAAGCGGAGACAAAGAAGCAGAGGGGCATTAAAGGGGTGGAGCAAGAAACCCCGATTTGGAGTTCCCCACTTGAATGCCCCGACTTCACTCCTGTGGCAAACCCCCCCCCCCCCCGAAAATCCTGGAAATGGAAGATCCGGGGGAAACGATGATTACATTCAGGCCAACTGCAGACCCGGAGCAACAAGTGGGGAACTGTTGCTCTGCCCTGGATTTTATCGGGGAGTGACGCCGGGGCAACAACTAGTGCAGAATCAGCCTGTGGCAAACACTGGTATGTTACTTATGTAGCAGAACACTGTCTTCAGTGCTTGTGGCAATAGAGACGGTAGTGCATACAGACTGTCACATGAACACCCCAGTCCAGAGAAGAACATGGAGCCATTTTCTGAATTCACAACAAGATTTATCTTGATTTTCCCAGCCTTGCAGCCTGCACTGCAAGTGACTTAAAATGCTGTATGGAATATTAGTGTGTGTGTGTGGGGGGGGTGTCTGCAGGGGAAGAGTCCTGTTGTATACAAAGCAAACCGATGTGAACACACAGTGAGTTGGATCTTAGGACTCCCTTTCTTGAAGTCTTCCTTCAGCAGAGAAAGACTTCCTCCAATGGAGAATTACTTATTCTGATGGAGAATAAGTCTGTCTTTGTTGGAGGAAAACTTGGTGGAAGGAAGTCATAGGATCCAACCCAGTATGTTTTTGGACTGGCATCTAAAAGTATGGAGCTGTATGTAGTTGAATGGATGCCATTCATACTCATTAGTAGCGCAACTAAGTGAAAAAGAAACCAACAGATTGTTCATCATTGTACAGAATAGGTAAATGATTAATTATATTTAGCAGCACTTAGGACTTTGAATCCTTGGCAAAGATAGAACAATAGCTGGAGGTGTGTGGGATTGAAGAATTTATTTGGATAAATTCGTGCCACATTTTTTCAAAGATAAAAGCTGTTGTTTTGTAGTTCTGGAAAGGATAGAATTTTCTTGGCCCAGCTCCATCTGACAAATTTGACAGGAAATTAAGTTCTCTGGTAGTGCGTGAAAAATGTCTCATGAGCTATGAAGCAGAGAAATGTGCTTGCTCAAAATAAAATGTGTTTTTTTTTAAATAAAATGAAAAACTATTACACAATATATAATATCCCCAGACAATGACAAAAACAAATGCACATTTTTAAACCTGGCCAACAAAGTACACAGTTCATTGACTTTGAATGAATTTTTCCTATAACTTTGGTAAAAGTACCTTCCAAACACTTCTAGTTCTTTAGTACAGTAAAAAGTGTGTGTTCTTTTATTACATACGCTTTTCATTTAAAACTCAAATAGTTCCTGTTTTTATTAGATGTTTCACAGAGCGGTTTATTTAGCTAGCCCTGATTTTGTACTTCAAGTTATACAAATTTGGAAGAAGAAGAAGAAGGAGGAGGAGTTTGAATTTATACCCCCCCTTCACTTGGAGTCTCAGAGCGGCTTACAAATTCCTTTCCCTTCCCCTCCCCACAACAGGCACATTGTGAGGTAGGTGGCGCTGAGAGAGCTCTTTTCGGAGTTGTCCTTGAGAGAACAGCTGTGACAGAACAATGGCTTGCCCAAGGTCATCCAGCAGGTGCAAGTGGAGGAGTGGTGAATCAAGCCCAGTTCTCCCAGATTAGAGTCTGCGCACTTAACCACTGCACCAAACTGGCTCTCATGTCTGATATCTCCAGGTATTTAATATCAAGATGCTCAAATGAATCAGAAAATTGGTTCCTGCAATCCTTCATTACCCTCTTATACATTCAACCACTTCTGTTTTTCTATCTCTTTAAGCAGCAGTTATGCTCAAGAAAGGATCTCAGCATTACACACAAAGTTATAGAATGTAGTCATGCAGCCCACAGCCCTCTCTGCGCAAGGCTGTCCCCACCACTTGGAAATGGCTGATACATCCCTCCCCACACGTGATTAAATTCTCTGTAAAGTGATGTGTGTGTGTGTGTGTGTGTGTGTGTGTGTGTGTGTGTGTGTGTACAGAGAGGGAGAAAGACAAAGGGAGAGAGATGGCCCCACTGGTGGACCTCCTGATGGCACCTGCTATGGACTGGATGGGTTACTGGCCTGATCCAACATTGGCTTCTCTTATGTTCTTGTGTGCTTATGATGTACATAGGAATTGGCTTCTACGTGCTGATCTCTTTGTCAATTGGGATCCACATACACAGAAGCTGCCCACATGGGTTGAAGAACCCATATCCTACAAATGGCTTCACACAGCTTGGGTGTGCATAGTCTTGGCAGACGTTTGGCACATTCCGCTTTGACAGTCATCACCTGTTCTCTAAATGAGGGCACGGAATCCAGGTTCCATCTCTTCCCCAACTCCAGTAGGTGCTCGGCACTGTCTAAGCTGGATGTATCAACCATCTATGGGATGCTCATGTTGATCTCCTGACAACAACAATATGCACCTAAAATATGGACTTTATAGGGATGGTTGTCTTGTATTTTTGGCAGAAGTTACATGTTGCTGCAGTATTCCTTCTTGCCAAATAGTGTCTTACACCTCATTGTGCTACATTTTTCTCTAATTTTTACCCAGCTGCCTCAGATTAGTTCCTGTTTTTTGCCTCTGGGTCATTCCTTGTGCCATCCTTAGTTCCAGGAGAACTGGGTCTTGCTTTGAGATATTAGTGTATGATGTAAGTTGTAATACAATTATCCTATCTTTTGAAACACACCAGAGAGCAACACCAAGATGCTTGTTGATTCCTCTGCTATTGTACCTGTCTTGAGCATTTCACTCACTGAGGTTTTGATCCTCATTGTTCAAAAGCATGGGAATGCTCATAATTGCTTTATCCTATTAATCGGGCTTTAGCCTCATCTATTTGACAGGCCACCAGGCTTGTGAAATTCCCTACAGTGTGCTAGTAACGTGGCTCAAGATAGCGGAGGAATCACACAGTTGTTACAAGTTGTAACAGATCAACAACAGTCCCTTGTCCTCCCAGTTCCATGGCATTTCAGTGAACACAGACAAATCACAGGCTACCTCCTCTGCTTCCAGATTATCCAGCAGGCTGCAGCTTGTATCATTTTCAAGCAAGCTACACTATACTTTTTTTTCTTTTTGCTTCAAACATCTGAGTTCAAGCATACATTAATGGAACCACCTTCTGCTTTGCTCAGTTAACATTCACTATGCATCAATACACACATCTGGGAACTTTGATAATGTGGCAAAACTAAAATAGGGATCTAATCCAAGTAAGGAGCTGCCTTATACAGGGCGAAAGACTTTTAAGACACTCCTGAGTAGCAGCAGCCCTCCAAAGTCTCAGAAAACCTATACTTTTGTTCCTTTAATTGGGAATGCAAAGGACTGAACCTGGGACTCGATGTGTGCGATGTACCCCATTAGTCATCTATGGCTTCTTTTAACAAGGAAGAGGACAGCCCGATTATCTCTCATTCCCACACCATCAAAGCCCTTTTTGTGGTGTATTCCCCATTTTTTTTCATATATATCCAAATGGTGCACATTTTTGAGCTGGGAAATAACAGGAGCTGCCTAGACCCTATATACATTGCCCTGGAAGACACACATCCCCTGAGTTTCCATCATAAGCATCCATAATGAATTCAAATCAGCACAACAAATGCATATAAACATTTTCCCCCAACACATTTTTAAAAAACCCTTCATTTGCTGGTTCAGAAGTGACTGAATTTTACCACACTGATTGTGTCCGAACCTTCCGCTGTCATCTGGTGTGTTGCTCATGGAAGCTGTTGGCAGTATTTTAGAAGTGTCTCACTAAAATGCATTCAAATAGAAATAAAGTCCAGCGCACTTACATTCTTTTGTGTTGGGTGGGGCCAGTGAGCATGAGTAGCAAACCATGCCATAGATGTTCCTTGGCCTGTTTTCTAGCATGTAGTAACTATAACGCAAGAACAAGACAAGGCAAAGCAATATAATTGAGTTCCTTGCTTTTTAAGCATGGTTGAGAAGTAATCAATTACTCTGCGAGATGAAATCACTACTTTAAATTTTGTATACATGGTTTAATGGCATTATCCGCTTTTCTCTTGCTTGGTTAGAAACAGCCTCTCTTTTATCCTTCACTGCCATCATAAATGAGGTCAACCAAGCATTAAAGATGCATGACATGAGGCGATACCACCGCCTGAAACAACATACATTTGTCCACTGAACTTGCAATGTAGCTCCCTGAATGCCCCTGTAATCAGGGGTCCTTTCGTAAAAAAAGAGGTGCAGGAGCTCATTAGCATAACTTATTTGCATATGCCACACCCCCTGACGTCACTGGAAGTGTCAGAAGGTCACACACCCCTGACATCACTGGAACTGTGTCAGAAGGCAATACCCACGCTCAGGCTCCACCCCAAAAATCTCCAAGGTATTTCCCAACTCAGAGCTGGCAAGCCTATCTAATGGCAAAGGAAGGAAGGAAGGAAGAATGAGGGAGGAAAGGAGAAGGAAGGAAGGAAAGGAACAGGAAAGAAGGAAGGAAGGTAGGTGGGGGGAGAGAGAGAGAGAAGGAAGGAAGGAAGGAAGGAAGGAAGGAAGGAAGAAAGAAAGAAAGAAAGAAAGAAAGAAAGAAAGAAAGAAAGAAAGAAAGAAGGTAGGTAGGTAGGTAGGGGGAGAGAAGAGAGGAAGAAAGGAAGGCAGGTAGGCAGACAGACATACAAAGGTAGGTAGGTAGGGGGGAGAGAGAGAGAAGGAAGACAGACAGACAGAGGAAGGTAGGTAGGTAGGTAGGTGGAAGAGAGAGAGAAGGAAGGAAGACAGACAGAGGAAGGTAGGTAGATAGGTAGGTAGGGGGGAGAGAGAGAAGGAAGGAAGACAGACAGACAGAGGAAGGTAGGTAGGTAGGTAGGTGGGAGAGAGAGAGAAGAAAGGAAGACAGACAGACAGAGGAAGGTAGGTAGGTAGGTGGGAGAGAGAGAGAAGGAAGGAAGACAGACAGACAGAGGAAGGTAGGTGGGTAGGTGGGTAGGTGGGGGAGAGAGAGAGAAGGAAGGAAGGAAGCAACAGGAAGGTAAGTAGGTGGGGGGAGAGAGAGAGAAGGAAGGAAGACAGACAGACAGGCAGACAAGGTGTTTCCCTCCCCCCCTTGCTTGGGCCCCAGTGGCTTAAAGCCACTCGGGCCCAGCTCTTCCCTTACTACCTCCCCCCCCACGACCCAGGAATGGTGAGGAGGGGGAGGGCTGGGGGCTTGTCCCTGGCCCAGCACCTTGCTGCGGGCCAGGGAGGGAGATGGGGTGGGTGGGTGGGCTGGGGGCTTCTCCCTGGCCTGGTGGCGTGCCCCCTGGCCAGGGAGGGAGATGGGGTGGGTGGGCGGGCTGGGGGCTTCTCCCTGGCCCGGTGGCGTGCCCGCTGGCCAGGGAGGGAGATGGGGTGGGTGGGCGGGCTGGGGGCTTCTCCCTGGCCCGGCGGCGTGCCCGCTGGCCAGGGAGGGAGATGGGGTGCGTGGGTGGGCTGGGGGCTTCTCCCTGGCCCGGCGGCGTGCCCGCTGGCCAGGGAGGGAGATGGGGTGGGTGGGTGGGCACGCCGCCGAGAGGGTGATCGGGGGGAGGGAGGCTGGAGCCTTCTCCCTGGCCCGCGGCTCGCCGCCGGCCAGGGAGGGCGATTGGGGGGGGCAGGAGCCTTTTCCCTGGCCCGGCGGCGAGCCACGGGCCAGGGAGGGGGATTGGGCGGGGGGGGCTGGAGGCTTCTTCCTGGCCCGGCGGCACGCCGGGCCAGGGAGGGGGGACTCGGCGTCAGGGCAGACTTGCGAGCGCCGAGGAGGCTGCAATGGGCCGGCGGGCCGGGGAAAGCGAGCTGGGGGGTGGGGCTTGATTATGTGCCCGCCCCCCGCCAACTCTCTCCCGGAGCATCGCTCCGGCGCGCCCCGGCACCAACGGAGCCCTGCCTGTAATGAGTCTTTCTGCACAAGGTAAAAACTGGATCCCACCTAACTAATGGAAGGGGAGTGATTTTCCCAAATTTTCCCCAGTACAAACCTCTGAATTGCTTTAACCACTTTAATATAAACAGCCTTGTAACCGAAAGTTATGATTTGGAGTTAGGAGTAAGTGGTGAAGTGTTTGCAAATGACACTAAGTTGTTTAGGGTGGTGAGAACGAGGGAGGACTGTGAGTAGCTCCAGGGGTGTCTGTTGAAGCTGGGCAAGTGGGCGTCAACATGGCAAATGAGCTTCAATGTGCGCAAGTGCAAAGTAATGCACATTGGAGCCAAAAATTCTAACTATATATATACATTGATGGGGTCCGAACTGGCGGTAACTGACCAGGAGAGAGATCTTGGAGTTGTGGTAGATAACTCACTGAAGATGTTGACTCAGAGTGAGACTGCAATGAAAATGGCCAACGCTATGCTGGGGATTATTAGGAAGGGAACTGAAAACAAATCAGCCAGTATCATAATGCCCCTGTATAAATCTATGGTGCGGCCTCATTTGGAATACTGTGTACAGTTCTGGTCACCACACCTCAGAAAGATATTATAGCACTGGAAAAGGTGCAGAAGAGGGCAACTAGAATGATTAAAGGCTTAGAACACCTTCCCTATGAAGGAAGGCTAAAGAAGTTAGGGCTCTTTAGCTTGGAGAAACAAAGACTGGGGCGGTGACATGACGGAGGTTCACAAAATTATGCATGGGATAGAGAAGGTAGAGAAAGAAGTACTTTTCTCCCTTTCTCACAATACAAGAACTCATGGGCACTCAACAAAAGTAAGGAGCAGTAGGCTTAGAACAGGTATAATGTAGTATTTTTTTCACCCAAAGATTAATTAACACAAGGAATTTACTGCCGCAGGAAGTAGCGGCAGCTACAAGCATAGACAGTTTCAAGAGAGGTTTGGATAAACATATGGAGCAGAGGTCCATCAGTGGCTATTAGCCACAAGGTATAGATGGAACACTATGTCTGGGGCAGTGATGCTCTGTATTCTTGGTGTTTGGGGAACAACAGTGGGAGGCTTCTGGAATTCTGGCCCCACTGGTTGACCTCCTGATGGCACCTGGGTTTTGGCCACTGTGTGACACAGAGTGTTGGACTGGATGGGCCATTGGCCTGATGCAGCATGGCTTCTCTTATGTTCTTATGTACTAGTTCCCTAACACTTACATATAAGGGAATGTGTCTAAATTATAAATTATATTAACTACACATGTGGAAGCACCTTACTATGACAGTTCCCATGCTGCTGCTAATGCAAAAGGAAGAACCTCTTTGGATTTTGCTATCAGTTTTTGTCATGTAATGCATTGGGCTGTCCAGCATCCCTTCTGTATGCAAATCACATCTTCTCCAGGCAAAAGAACACCTTAGAACCAATCCCCTGGAGTTAGTTCTAACAATACATACTGTTTTAAGTATTTGCTTTAAAAGTGTGGTAGCAACCAGGCTAAAAATGGATAAACTCTAAAGTCACTATATTCTTCACAGGGCAAGCATGGTCACATCAAGAGTCAAAAGTCAACAAGTCAGTATGTATCCATCACTATTTTCTGATTCTCTTTCCCCTCCCAAGATAATGCATAAAGGAGTGTAGAATAAACTCATATTTCATGGAGTGTGCTTTGTTTCCTGGCAGTGTTGGGCAGCCATGTGGGTGGAATTCTATACTTTCCCCCTCTTATACTTTGCAGCCATGTCTTCATTCAGTCATATCTTCCTACCTTCCATATTGGCCCTAGAACCTGAGGTTTTGTGCAAGTGATCAAGATTCTGCTACTGAAAAGTGGCTGATAAAACCAGGTCCGAAGGGCTCCTGTTACTAGGAAGTAGGGTTGCCAAGCTCCAGGAGATCCCCCACTATTAAAATAGTGGGGGATCTCCACTATCTTGGAGATCCCCCACTATTAAAATTGATCTCCAGATGACCAAGATCAGTAGGAGAAAATGGCTGCTTAAGAGGGCGGTTTCATTGGCATTATACCCCGCTGATGTCCCTCCCTTCCCCAAACCCCACCATCCTCGGGCTCCACCCCCCAAATCTCCAGTTATTTCTCAGCCCATAGCTGGCAACCATACTAGGACAAGCTAATTAGAAGGCAGTGTGCTGTGAAATAACAGCTGATTACTGGATTAGGTTTGGATGTGTGTGTCTGTATTTTTACTACTATACAGGGGACAGGGGAGTCTCTTGAAATATCACGCTGTGGGTATTTCATAATTATTTGCAAATGAAAAACACGAAGAAGTGAGTTATCACCAATCCTGGTGAGTTATCACCAATCCTAGTATATATATATATATATATATATATATATATATATACTAGGAGCAAGGCCCATTGTAGAGCAATACAATGGGCTCTAGCAGCCGTCGGGGCTCACGCAGCCCCACACCTGCACCCACTGTTGTTCCCCATGCAGCCACCTGCTACCCACATGAGCATTGGTAGCGGTGGTGGCAGGAGTGGCCTGACGCCCCATGCACAGCTGCCTGCACTCAGTGGCAGGAGCAGGCTGAGCCAGCCTCCTATTGCTCCGGCGAGGTGTGCTGGGGCGTGGCCGCGCTGGAAGGCGTGGTCTCCTGGGGCTGGTTCCCGGTCAGCGCCCTTGAGTCAGTGGCTGTGGGCTTCTGTGCCTCCTGCAAGGCGTGCTGGGGCTGGTGTGCATGCTCGAAGCCTGTGTCTCTCGGGGGCAAGTGGAGGCAGCTCCTGCCTGTGGCATTGAAGCAACGCAGCCTCTGGATTGGCAGAGTGTTGGACTGGCAGCCAAGCGCACCAAAAGCTGTGGGAGCGTGTGCAATGTCGAGGCAAGTGGGACACGAACAGCATTTTATATATAAGAATATATATATATATAATGAAAATACGAATAGTTTGGAGCCACAGTGTAGAGGTTTTAAATCTATTCAAATAATCACACCAAGCAGAAGAAATGCTTGATTTGTCATCATAATACAGTGTGACAAAATGTTCTTTTGTTCGTGCAAAAGAGATTCAGGACAGTGCTAGAAGCCATGCCACTGTGCTTTCCATTTTTCAAGAGACCTCTTTGGTACACATTTAATTCAAATGAACTTTAAAACCTAGTTTTCTGCAAGTTACCTGAGGCTGCACCTGACATGTAAAAAATGTTGGGAGATGGTTTAAGAAACCAAAGTATGAGTTTAAGAGAAGAAATGATGCAAGAAACATCAGGGTGCATGACATTTTTATAAGGCACTTTGTCTAACCTCTGCCTTTACTCTGAGATACAGAGGATAACACGGTGCCCTTAATATTTATATGAACAGTCTTGCAAAATAGTCTTGTGAAAGAAACTTTGCATGGTAATATCTCAGGATGTCTTATTAAGGATAATACTAGAAGACAGTGATTAGAACAGTGATTTGGTATTTTGTGTCCTACCAGTAGAGTTGGCAACCTCCATGTGGGGCCTGGAGAGCTCCCGGAATTAGAACTGATCTCCAGGATACAGAGATCAATTCCCCTGGAGAAAATGACTGCTTTGGAGCAAGGACTCTATGGTATTATACTCCACTGAGGCCCTGCCCCTCCCTAAAGCCCTCCCTCCCCAGGCTGCAGCCCCAAAATCTCCAGGTATTTCCCCAACCCAGAGTTGGCAACCCTGCCTCCCAATCACTCTGTCAAAGAACCTAAGTCTCACAATTGTAGTCAGAAAAAACATTTTTGAAGAAGTGGACCTTTATATGTGTACAGGCATTCTTTTACAAAATATATAATTACAGGTAAGACATGGGGCTTGAGGGTGAATGAGTTCTTAATAATTGTCAGGAAAAGCCTGTGTCCCAGGGTGGTACTCATACCACTGGTTGAGAAGCACTGCTTTAGAGGACATACATTGAGACTATTACGTCATGGCATAGGCGTAGACTACGGGGGCGCTCGAGCCACCCCCAAAATTTCCCAGGGGGGGCTCAGCCACCCCCGGCCAAATTGAACCCCTGCCGCCACGCCCCCCCGGGCCCTTCTGAGGCCCGGCCGCCGTTGCTGGAGAGGGAGAGGGAAGGGGTGGCCGGGGGAGGGGAGAGAGAGGCACCGGCAACAGTGGCTGGCGGGCCTCAGAAGTGCCTGGGGAGGCGCGGCGGTTTCCCGGGGGGGGGGGAGAACATTGCCTCAGTGAGTGCGTGCGCAAAGCGCGCATGCTAAAGAGCCCCCCCCCCCCCGGAATTTCCAAAAGTCTATGCCCCTGCGTCATGGTGCTTTTAACAAGACAGTTTTACAACTTTAACACTGTAAGCAAAGCCGCTCTGAAATGACTATTTCACCCTCTGGACTGGTCATAAGAACGTGAGTTACAAAGCAATGGAACAGGACTTTTATTTCTAATGATGGACTGACATATTATGAAGCAAATGTGTGTATGGAGGGGGTCAACACAATTTTTATTTTGTAATGTTACTGTAGGTGGCAACTTCAGGAAGAATCAGTAGACAGGAGAGATTTATGCTTACCCCTTTCAGAGCTAACTGATCCTTTCCAACACATACCACCCCTGCTTTAAAAAAAAAGAAGAGGTTGGCTAATGTTTGGCTAGGAGTTGGCAAATGACCTCCTGGCACAAGTGTCTCATTCATACACCTGAGATCTAGGTATCGAATGTACACACCATACCTATAAAAATAAAGTTGTCTTGTCTGGAGGGCCATTTATAATATCCTAATTTTTTAACTTCTGGCTTATTTATTTCATTAAATTTCTAGCCCACCCTTCCCTGAATGGCAGAGCTCAGGGTGGGTTACAACAAAAGATATATACAGTAAATTTAAAACAATTAAAACATAATCTAAACAATACTAAAAACCTATAATATCAGATAATCAAGATTGCCATCAGACACAAGTTAACTAGTGTTCCTGAAGAACCTTCAGCATGGGTGCCCATAGATGAAATCAAATACTGGTCAAGTGGCAGGAAAAGCAACAACAAGAGCACAAGGCCAGATGGGGGAGGCCAGTGTAGTTGGATCTCCACTGCCTCAACCATAGGCCTGCCTGCCGGAACATCTCCGTTTTACAGGCCCTGAGGACTGCAACAAGTTCCTGCAGGGTAGGGTTGCCAGCCTCCAGGTGGGGCCTGGTGATCCCCCGTTTTTACAACTGATCTCCAGCTGAGAGAGATCAGCTCCCCTGGAGAAAATGGTTGCTTTAAAAGGTGGACTCTATGGCATTGTACCATGCTGAGGCTTCTCTCCTCCCCAAACCCTGCCCTCTCCTGGATCCACCCCCAAAGTCTCCAGGTATTTTCCAACCCAGACTTGTCAACCCTACCGCAGGGCCCCAATCACACTTGGGAGAGTGTTCTACCAGGGTGGAGCCAGAGCCTTCTTGGGCCCTTTGGGAACTTCTTGACTCTCTGACTCTGATCAAGGCTAAGAGGATCTCCTTTGGGCCAAAGACCACCAGCAGTTGTTAATCTGTGGAGTGTAAAGCTCTTTGGGGGAGCATATGGGGAGAGACGGTCCTGCAGATATGTTGGTACCAGACCACACAGGGTTTTGGAGGTTAATACCATAACCTTGAACTTGTTATGGCATTCAACTGGGAGTCAGCGCAGCTGGCAGGGCGCTGGTTGTATGTGGGCTCTTAAAGGTGTCCCAGTGAGGACACACATCGCTTGTGGGGTCTTCAGTGATAATATTATGTAGCTGGTGGGTGGTTGTGGAATGTGGATTAAAAGTTAAGAACTACAAAATGAAATGGTATATACTGTTCAGTGAAAATGTTTCTTACTAAATGTTTCTCAACTAAAGTCAGAGATAAAGGGATATATGGAATAGTTATCCCTCTGCAGGAGCAAATAGATGTTGTTTTGTTTTTAAAGCCCCATGCTGGATGAATTTATGAAGGATAATTTTGGGCAATGTTCAGATTTAGTACAGAGGCATCTGGTTGACTGTTGCTGGAGACAAAACACTTGACTCAATGACCCACAGACTTGTCCAGCCGTCTAATTCTTATGTCCAAAATTTCTCTTCATATCAGATTGGCTAGTGGCCTATGGAATGTTTATAGCCTTTCCCAATGGCTGATAGGTGCCATCTGGTTATCTTTGTCCTTCCAACAGTAAAGTTGATAGTGATTATGAGTAGGACAAGAAAATAAGGCCAACCTCAAAACCAGGTAGGGGTCTGCATGTTAAGGAGACTCTCCAGAGTACTATTAATCTGTAACTAAAAAGAAAAACCTAAAATGTGTTGTGGAATGCACACTGTGGGATTTCATCCCCTCCCCCAACTAGGCTGCTGTAAGCTTTTAAGGTCTTTTCCCCCTTTGAAGCAGGCTTGGGTAATATTACCACATTGCTCTGACTGCAGTGCAGCTCATTTCCTCTGCTACTAGTACTTCTGTTTGCACAAGGCTAAGTGAAAACTATCAGGCCGATTTCGCACTAGCGTTTGCCCCAGGTTTGCCGTCATGCTTGCACCGGAGCTTCTGGTCAATTTCACACCAGTTGCTCCAGGCTCATGTTTTGCTCTGGAGTATCACCCTGCTGCACCAGAGTTTCCCTGGAGCAAACAAATCCTGTTTTTAGAGGATTTTCCTGTTTGCTCCGGGGGGAGAACCCAAAATGAAAACACGCCCACTCGCCCACCTTTCATCAGGGCTGCCCCATTGTGGGAGTTTGTACATTTTTTGGAGAAAACCCTTTGTCACGCTATATCGAAAGGGCTGAGGTTCCAAGTGGGAAACTGAAGAAAATACTCCAGAGGAAACTGGGAGGGGAAATTCCGGAGAGAACGAGAGGCAACTGGCCAGTGCGAAATCAGCCTCAGTCTTGCACAAATGGAAGTACCAGTGGCTGAGGAAGTGCTGTAGCCAGAGCAAAGTGCATGCAGAACATGGTCATAGGATTCAAGCCTAGGGGCAAGAAAGATTCCATGAAGCAAATCTTCCTTGACTCCAATTTTCCCCATCCCAAACTTATCCATGCTGCATGGGGAAGGGGAGGTAAATATGCCTCTTCTTGTGCAGGATGCTCAGGTGTGGAGTAAATGCCTACATTCGGATCTAGCTCTGCATTTCACTACTCGGTGCTGTAGGCCGGTTAGCTAGGTGAGCTCGAAGACAGCCCTAGGATTCAGCAGTCTTGTGGTTACGGGCTACCAATGCTGGTACTTATGGCTGCCCTTTATTTTGCTTTATGGAATGCCAAACTGTAGAATTGTCTGACGAAGTGCACATGCACTTGAAAGCTCACACCTTGAATAAAACTTTGTTGGTCTTAAAGGTGCCACTGGACTCTAACTTTGTTCTGTAGAGTACCAGTGATACATATGTGTATGAGTTTCCCATATACTGTAGGCAAGATGATGGTGTCTGGATTTCTTCCAAGACAATTTTACAATGCTATTTTGAATGATAAAAGTATAAGAAACAAAAAAAGTCCACAGAACAGTGTTCCCCAAACCATTTTTTCTGTTCTTCCTTCCTCAGTTGTTGGTGTCTTATCACTGAAGAGCAAAACTGGTACGAATGTCAAACAATCACCACCTTTTAAATAATCTTCTCAAAGGCTGCGGTCACACGCACCAGTTGAAGTGGTGAGGAAGAGATTATTCCTTCCAGAGGAATTTGACACGCAGTTGTGAGATCACATAGCCCTTTGAAGCTGCTGGCTTAGCTGTGTGATCAGATGCAACTGTGGGTGAGTCATGGGTTTTTTTTGCCATTTGTTTTCCTTGCACATAAGCGAGGAATTGCACCTCCACACTGAGGGCCCCCTACGGCGTATGCAATGATGTACATATTGCAAAGACGGGAAAAAAACATGGCACGGAGTTGGGATGGCCTGATCAGACCACCCTGACAGTATGAGAGCATGCTTGAGCAATCAGACAGGGGAAAGTCCGCCCGTGGCCTGCCTTATCCAGATAACACCAGATTTTCCCTGGTGTCTTTTAACTCCGCTTCCGTGGCGGAGCAGCACGGTTTGTCGACAACTGTGGGACACTTCCCAAATGTTGTTGTCTGATCGCTCCCTTTAGAGCTGTCAGACATTCGCACCTATGTCGGATGTAAAGGAGCATGTGATCGCAGCCAAAGAGTAGTTTTTGTTAGCCAGTGGAAGTTCTCTAGAATTGCTATTCATGAATAGTGCTATTAAAATGTGTTTCTTATACAGAATGGTCATGGCTCTTTGGGACTCCAGAATTCTCTAATACATAAATAAATAGCCAACCTTGTAAAACAAAAAGTAGAGACATGTTTTGTCTCTACTTGGTAATATTTATTTATTTATTTCTATCCTGTTGTGTCTCCTCAGATTCAAGGCAGTAAACAGCAGTACTTTGAAATGTTGTGCATTTTTTAAAAAATGCCATTGGTGTGTGTAATGCCACTGTCGAAAGAGATCTGTATATACCGTAGAGTTTTGTGCAAAAAGAGAGAGAGAGAGAGAACCGGGCTGTGGTCATGTTGATTTCCTGTCAGTTGTTTAAATCTCCTCTGGTAGCCAAGAAACAGTATTGATTTCATCTGGTGATTTTTATTAACAATATGCAGTGTTTCTGCAATGTGTTCTAATATAGCTACACTTTCTATTTGTGGGCCAAAGTTTCACCCCGTTTCCTTCCATAAGATGCTGGTTTTATATTTCATTCCCTTTAATAGATCCATTATTTTCTTTGATTTAAAACATTGTTTGCAAGGAGTTTTTTTTATTATGTACATACAGATAATTATCATGTACTTAATCAGATGCAGAAGGTAGCATGGAGAGGGAGGGGGGAGAGGGAGAGAGAGACCGACCAAAGTCTTGTAATTAGATTCTTACCCAGGAAGACAAGGCCCGCATTCTGCATCATTCTCTTGATCTCCAGGGGTCATTACTGTTGCCCTAAAGAACCCCTCGCAGTCCTTGTGCCGCCTGCATATCTGGTACCCGCCTCTGGAAAACTTTTCAGATGGACAAGGGACACAGCCATAATCTTCATCTCTGGTGCCATATCCACATGTCTGTGGGAATAAGAAAGTCACCTCATTAAAATGCCTTTTATTAACCTTTAAGGAAAAGAATATACTAGCAGGTTCCTGCCCCCCCCTTGTGATTTCTTCATTTGATGGCTAATTTTTCAATCCATTCTCTGCTTTAATGATTTTAAGACTAAATGGGAACAATGGCTGGGGGGTGGGGGAGAGAGAATGCCTTTCATTTCTAAGGCCTCCCTCAGATCTTTCTGCTATATTGTTTCTAAACTCAGTAGTGAACAAAATGTGAAGCAGTTCTCAGTCATCTGAATCGAGGCTCTGTGAAAATTTCCCCCTTAAGCACCTTGGCTGCTGGTTCTCATATGCAAGCCAAGACAATGACAAACAGGAGTGAGCAACTGAGATATGAAAAGCAAAAAAAATCACTGGCAGAGTCTTTGTGGCCAATAAGACCAGGAAGAAAGTCTTAAAGAGGCCTTTGCCTCCATCTTGGCTTCCATAGGTATGGGCTAGGGTTGCCAGCCTCCAGGTGGGGCCTGGGGATCTCCCGCTTTTACAACTGATCTCCAGCTGACAGAGCTCAGCTCCCCTGGAGAAAATGGCTGCTTTGAAGGGTGGACTCTATGGCATTGTACCCTGCTGAGGCCCCTCCCCTCCCCTCCCCTCACCCCACCCCCTCCTGGCTCCATCCCCAAAGTCTCCAGGTATTTTCCCACCCAAACCTGGTAACCCTAGTATGGGCGGAGCTGAATTGTTATTGGCCCTTCACAGGGGTCCTTTCGTAAAAAAAGAGGTGCAGGAGCTCATTAGCATAACTCATTTGCATATGCCACACCCCCTGACGTCACCGGAAGTGTCAAAAGGCCACACATCCCTGACGTCATGGGCAGTGTGTCAGAAGGCAAGACGGGAGGGAGGACGGGAGGGAGGGGAAAGGAAGGAAGGAAGGAAGGGGGGAGAGAAGGAGGAAGGGGGGAAGGAAGGAACAGGAAGGTAGGTAGGTAGTTGGGGGGGAGAGAGAGAAGGAGGGAAGGAAGGAAGGAAGGGAAAATACGCGGCCCCGCGAAATTCGCGGCCCCGCGAAAGAGACTGGGGGCGGGACGGGGCTCCTCGGCGGGGCCGGCGGCGGCCAGCCGCGGCCACGCGAAAGAGACTGGGGGCGGGACGGGGCTCCTCGGCGGGGCCGGCGGCGGCCAGCCGCGGCCCCGCGAAAGAGACTGGGGGCGGGACGGGGCTCCTCGGCGGGGGCGGGACGGGGTGCCTCAGAGGGAATCACAGCTTGCCTAGCCACCTGTGCCAGCCAGTTTTAAAATTCTACTTGGAATATGATGGTGCTTTCTTATCTTGTGACAGGAATACAGCAGCCATTTTCCAAGGATGGAGAGATTTAGGATAATGATATCATGTAGAAGCCTGATAAATGAAATAATTTTCTTCACTGATATTGTAGAACAGCAATGTGTGCATGCATGTGTGTGATCCATGAATGTACTTAAGTGTGCATTTCCTTTCTTGTTTAAGCAAGAAACTCACATAGTGACTCACATAGTGACTCACATAGTGTTGCATAGTAGCCAAATTTGCCCCACTTATATCTAGTATATGGAAAAGGGAAAGTGGAATAGTATTTTTTAAACTGAATTTCAAAAAGCAAATATGCTATTGTGTAGAATCAATTTAATAATGTCTTATGTGATTTGAATTTTCAGATTACTACCCTAAGGTATCCTAAGAAAATTTCACTTTACCATGTAGGGTTCTTCTCCTGGTTCGCACTGTGGACATTCATGGCATGTTCCAGTTGTCTGGTTGTAGTATTCATTTTCACCACAGTTAGAATACTCAGCATTAGCAGAATACACAAGCGACACCTGCCACCAAAGGTAAATATTGGTTATTTTCATTATGCAGTTATGCCACAATACATATAGCATGTTTGCTAAATCAAGATATCCTGCAAAGTAGAACCACTGGTTTTTTAATGGCCAAGTATTCACGGGAAGAGTTGTACATGGGATTGCATATGCATTTTAATACTACAAGAATGCAGAAAAAGTGGAAAATATGTTATTGAACACACAAATTGGCTTCAAAAGAAATGGGAAGAGTAACAGAAGTGCATAAATCACAATCCAATTTACTCAGAAACAACTGGGTACAGAATTTTAGCCCAGGTTAAGTGGATAATGAATTTGATTTTTTAAAAAATAACAGCCCTCTTTAATTAAAGTACTTTAAATGCCTACCATGAGAAAAGGGAACATGTGAGTCCATTTACATTCTCCCAGGCGTACCATATTATCCTGGTGATTTATCTGAAACAGAAAGATGAGTTAGTACAAGAAAAATGCCACATTAAGCCACCATGCTAAACTTTGATACTTTGATTCCTGTGCTGACTGCAGGTTCAGATTTTACAGGTATGCAGAAAAATCCCACACTACCCCAGTTTGTATCCCTGTTCAATAATCCCCCCTTCCTTAATCCAGGTGCTTTACTATGGGATATTCAGTCCTGAATTTCCCTGCTCACTTTCGGCTGCTCTGTGCACAGCCTCCAGTCTTAAGATTCTTGCCACCTCTTTGTTTGGTGTTAAGTCCCTTTCTCACATACTCCTTGTGTAAAATCACACCAAAGAGGGGGTGTCTCTAACTCATCACTTCTCTTGCTTACCACAGTTGGGTTAGGCCTGTGGAGTTCTTCGCCAATCATTATATCTTCGCCTAAAGCCTTAAATTGATTTGGGAGGAAGATGGGAAGGTGTAACAACATTGTTTTAGAGTTTGTATGAGCTATGCGTACCTGTTAGCAAATCCTTTTTAAATGTTAAATGTGTTCAAAGCAATTTGGAGTTGTGTGTGCAGTGAGGAGCCCATTAATTTTTGGTTAAAATGAATGGTTTCTGGGTGGGTGAATGAATCAAGCCTTTATTGGTTGATGAAAAGATTGGCAAGGAGAAGGAAATGAATTAATTGTACTGCTGTTAATTACTTTTAATTACTTTTGACTGAAGGAGAGTCAGCAATTGCAGAAGGGGTGGGGAGTCAGCAGTAAAGAAGGGGAAATGATAATCAGTAGTTGAGCAGATAGCTCTGCATTGATCCTCACTGGTCTCTTGTATGAACTATGATTCAGTAATAGTTAAGTGCTTTTAAGTGAGGAAAGCATTCCTGGAGTATCATTTCACTTCAGTTTGCAAACAAATATCTGATGCTTGGGAGAAGAGAGTGGGGTGTTCCTCTGCTGTTTTGTGCTATGTCCAGCAGATAGTATACATACTTAAATTGTTTCTGAAGATGCATGAAATCTAACAAAACCATTCAATATAGAAAAATACTAATCTATATTGTGATAGAATTTGGTTTGCTTGTTCTTATAGTATCACACTTTATTAAGGCTTAATAGCTATTGGAGATACAGCAAGAAACATTTAAGAATTGGAAATAACAACAAAGCTGAACTTAGCTACATCAATTGTACAGGTTTTGCTGTAACTACTTAAAATCATCTTAATTTAAGAACATCTGAAGTGTTTGGATATTTTAAAAGCCACTTTACAAGGAATTTCTCCCTGGCTGCAGCATATTTTGGACTGTAGAAAAGGACATATGATATTGAATCAACCACCAACAAGGGTTAGTCATAAAAGTGCTGTTCTGGAGGTGTCCTAAGGAAATAACCCTTCATCTGAGCTGTGGGTGGTATGTTACAGTGCACTATCATATACAACCACATCAGTCCTACTTGAGAAGTTTTTCTGAAAGTAATGCCCTTTTCTTCTCTGTTAAGTGGTTGGTAGGCCTCCATGAAGATTTTGTAACCCACTATTCTGTTCTACAAAGACCAGCAGCACACACAGGCTGCTAATCAAGTGAAAACAGGGAGGTTTTCGACATTAAGCAGTCTAAATTTGAAAGTGATAATGGCTTTCCATTTCAAAGTTGAAATATTTGAAAAGCTCATTTTGAGCTGTACAGCTAAGGATGATAAACATAAAGGTAGAACAAGGATGTTATGGGAAAAGGTTATCTGAAGCTTGTCAAGTAGTTTCACTGGGCCTAAAAACCAAATTGATAAACCATAAAGCATTCATGGTATCACTAGGGTCTTCAGGGAGCCTGCTGGTATACACTGAACACCTTGGGAAAAGAAAAATTTCCTTAGTGTTAAGAAAGTTAGTTCAGTTTTATGACACATTTGAACCAGGATAGGTGGGACTGAAACATGACCAGATATCTATCTGAATTCATTAACCATTTGCATTGAGCGTGCATCAAATTTCCAGTTCTTAATTAGTCACAACTTTAGATTAATCATAATTAATCTCAAAAAGTTCATTGCTGTAAGTCATGAAGGCTTTTATTGCCTGCTTTGGACAAATTTGTGTTCTGGAGAGCAAAACTAAGTCATCGGTGTATAACAATGCTGGAACTGGATGACCTTCTAGGCATGGCAGGTGAATGGAGATATCTTGTAACCCCAGTACAAAGTAATTTAGATATAAATTAAAGAGATGGGGTGCGAGCACACAGCCCTGCCATACTTCTCTCTGTACAGGGATCCGATTGGATACAGATCCCGATTTGTTTAATTTAACGTATACCAAATTGTCAGAGTTGAGATTGATAATTAGTTCCAGCAATCTAGCAAGAAAAGGTGTAACGTAAAGCTTGTTTCATAAATGAGCCTGGGACACAGAGTCAAAAACAGCTCTTGAATCAATAAATGCTGAATACAAATGTCAAGTATTTATTTATCAAAGGAGACAACATATAACAGTAGCCTGTACTAGAATGGCCTCTTCTGAAGCCCACTTGCTCATCGTCTGTGGCTTTCTCCTCATCTGTCTAGTGGAGCAGTGTCTTCTGTAGGATGGCGGTCACACGCCCAAGATAAAACGGGGAGGAAGCGAGGCTATTTCCTCTGGCGGAAGTTGACCCGCTGTTGCACAACCACATGGACTTTTGTTGATGCGGGCACAACTTGCCACTGTGTGATCAGCCGCAGCTGTGGGTGAGTCTTTTTTTTTTTGCCATGTGTTTCTGATGCACTTACACGAGGAATTGATGAAGTGCACCTCTGCCCTGAGGTCTCCCTATGGAGTGTGTGACAGTGTGTACTGATGCGCATACTGCAATGGGGGTAAAAAAAACCTGGCATGGCATCGGGATAGCCTGATCAGACTATCCTGATGCCATGGAAGCACACTGGGGCGATCAGATACAGGAAAGTCCATCTGTGGCCCATAGCAACCCGTTTGCTTCAGGACTTTCCCAGGTGGTTTTTAAATCCGCTTGTGAGGCAGACCAAAATGGGTTGCCGATGGCTGTGGGGCACTTCCCAAATGTTCATGTCTGATCACGCTTCTTTAATCTGCCCAGCATTTGTGTCTATGTTAGGACGAATTGTGCGTGTGATCGCAACCAAGGAAAGGCTGCTATAGCTTGCTGATAAGTGCCAAAATACTAATTGGTCATATTTTTTTTGATCCATCTTATCACCTTTTGTACATATAGGTGTGATGAGTGATATTTTCCATGAATCTGGTATGATTCCTTCACAATTTATCATTGTAAATATAGGTGCTAATGCTTGGGCAGTTAGGAGCTATTAGCAAAAGATCAGAAAGGAAGGTGTCAGGTCTGGGGGGATTTTCCATTTTTTAGTGCTTTGATCAGTTCAAGTGCCTCCTGACAGGTTACAGGTCCCCAGTGTGGGAGCTGCTGAAGGTCGATCACAAACCTAAGCTGGGTTCAACATCATGCTTCTTGTAGAGATTTCCAAAGTAGTTTCCCCAGTTGGCTGCTGGAATAGGATTTGTGGTTGCACCTCTGTTTTTCAGTAATGGGGTAATAAGATGCCAAAGAAATGTATCTCATTTTCCTTCAGCAGCTGCAATTATTTCCCCCCATAAGGCTTTCACAGCCTGATCCTTTTTGTTCTTTAACATTTTTTATATTCATTTTTAGATCAGGGGGAGCAAGCATTTCACAGTGGGTATATTTTTTCCTTAAAAGCCTATATCTGAACTTCATTTGGTTTTTGGCCCTTCTGCAGTCTAAATCAAACCACCTCTTACAACCAATGCGCCCAGTGTGGAGTCTTGTAAGCAAAAATTCTGTTCTGTGAGCTACTGGCATTAAAGCTGTGAGCAAGCGATTTGGCTACTGCATGAATTAGTTTGCTCTGGAGCCATCCTTCCTGAGCTAGACAAAAATGTGAGAGCCAGAGGCTAAAAAACTGTGAGCTAGCTCACACTAACTCAGCTTAGAGGGAATACTGCTTATGACCTCAGAGAGTATTTGATTTTTTTAACAAGTCTGGTGTTGAAAAGAACTGGGTCCGCCAGTGGAATAAGTGATGCCATTTTTGCCATTGCCAAATGGCAGCCCTGAGCATTGATTGATATTGTCCTTCAGCCAAAGTGCTTCTGCAGAACTAAGTATTTGTATGGCAGCTGCAGCTGATCTCCCCAAGCATCTTCATTTCAGTGATAACATCTTAGTCCTAGGCAGGGGTCCTTTCATAGAAAAAGAGGTGCAGGAGCTCATTAGCATAACTCATTAGCATAACTCATTAGCATATAGATGTCCCCTGACATCACCAGAAGTGTGTCAGAAAGGGAATGTCAGTTTCAGCCCCATTATATCCTATGGGCCATTGAAATCAATGGCAAAAACTCATAGGGTATATGAGGGGCTGGAGGAAAGGGGGTTTGAGGGAGAGGCTCCAAACTTGCAGGGTAGCTGCTGGGGCCTCTCCTTGAAATACCCACTAAGTTTCAAGAAGATTGGACCACGGGGTCCAATTCTATGGGCCCCCAAACAGATTGTCCCATCCCCTCCATTGTTCTCTATGGTGGGAAAAAATGTTAACTTTTTTCCTCCCATAGAGAACAATGGAGGGAATGGGGGCAACCTGCTTGGGGGCCTGTAGAATTAGACCCCCTGGTCCAATCTTCTTGAAATTTGGTGGGTATTTCGAGGAGAGGCCCCAGCAGCTACCCTGCAAGTTTGGAGCCTCTCCCTCAAACCTCCTCCCCTCCAGTGGCTTTTAAAGTTGCCACTGAATTTCAGCGGCAATTTGGCGGCGAGCTGAATCAGATTAGAGAATCTGATTCAGCCCGTGGCTGAACTACTGGCCAGTCCTGAGCTGGCGGAGCTTTGCTCCACCTCGCTCCGGCCCCAACGGACCCCTGGTTCTAGGGTGGTTAACATCCATTCTTCATTCAGTTTTGATGCAAATCTTAATAGAGATGGGCTGATGGTCACTTGTTCCATGGTCGCTCACCTTAAACACAAGGACTATAGGAAACCAGGGACCATTGATTAACATATAGTCAATCACACTAGTATCTTTGTATAACAAAATCTATGTAATAGATCTTAGTGGTTGAGAAGGCCTAGTTCGGAAAATGAAAACTGTGCAGACATTGGTAGTCCCAAAATGCAGTCTAGGAAAGTCTTCAGACCCAATAACTCAAGAGCTTCCCAGAATGTTCTGCCAAGACCCTCTTTGCAGCATTCACTCAACAGCTATTCCATTTGGCACCCGCAGCCTCCGTATTCCTTGTTGGTATGTAGTTTTAAGCCCTTAATAACCACTTAATCCAACTCCAGTAGCTCAAACCAGGGCTACCTGTTTATGAGGTTACTGTTTATAAATGTGCCTGTTGAGATATTTCGTCAGAGCTATGCAGCCATAACTCAAAGATGAAGTACATAGCTATGTGAGGCTCTGTGTGAATGGAGTTCTTCCTCAACAGGCGTTCCTCATTGTCTTCCATACCGGAGTACGCTCCATCCATTCATTCCCTAACTTTAAAGAGAATAGGGTACTCCCTAATCACAGTGAGATTCCTGAGTCCAGAACATGGTTGGGTATTGGTTCTACTTCTCTGCTTTCACTAGCAAGCTGACATATGAAAATTAAATTAGTGTAGTTTTTCCCGTTAATTAACCCTGGACCAAGAAAAACTGCCTGCTAAATTTTTGTGTCCTGATGGTTGTTAAAGGTATAAAAACAGGGCCAGCAATAGGGTTGCCAGCCACCAGGAAGGGCCTAGAGATCTCCCAGAATTATACCTGACCATCAGGTTACAGAGAACAGTTCCACTGGAGGAAATGGCTGCATTGAAGGAAGGACTCAATGGCAAAATACCACAATGAGGTCCCTCCCCAGGCTCCACTTCCTCCAAATCTCTAGGAATTTTCCAACCCAGTAGGGTTGCCAACTCCCACCTTGAAAATACCTGGAGATTTGGGGGTGGGCACTGGGGAGGGCAGAGTTTGGGAAGGGGAGGGGCCTCAGAAGGATATAGGGCCAAAGAGTCCACCCACTAAAGCAGCCACTTTCTTCCGGAGAACTGATCTCCATCCTCTAGAAATCAGTTGTGATTCCAGAAGATCTCCAGACCCCTACCTGGAAGCTGGCGACCTTACAACCCAGAGATGGCCACCCTAGGCAGTAATAGGGTGTCAGCCCCAAAATCAGACCATAACAATGTCCTCATTTATTCAGTTAAGTCTAACCTGGCCATCAAAGTGTATTAAAATGCAGAAAGTGCTCTTAATTTCAAAGAGAGAGAAACACACAGCCTGACATATTTTATTTCATTCCCACTAGAAATTAAGGACTAAGTGTTAAGAGTCCATGCCTCCAGCTTTAACAGGCCTACCTCATAATTCGTTGCTTATAAGAGATACAAAATGTTTTCCCCAAAGATCGTTTTCATGTCAGAAAGTAGTTGTTGCTGTTAGTCAAATGTTTAATACGGTCAAGACCCATTGGTTAACCACCAAAGCCATTAAAACAAAGAGGATATACAATTCAGCCAAACACCGCTTCTAAAATCTAAAAAGTAGTTCTTTAAAATCACACCATGCTTTTAGATGCCTCATGTTAGGTTTACGTGTCCAGAGAACAGCCTTATTTTTATACAATACCCCTCTCTCCTCTCTTTTTTGTAATATAATTTTTGCTTTGTTTGTGTTTTTGGAGACATTCTAAATGCTCCCAGGTAGAAAAAAAATGTTGGCATCAAAATCCTTACTTCCACAAAAGTATGACTCCAAACCAATAAAATTCATTAATTGGTTTCTCTCTCCCCCCCCCCCCCAGATTGTTTTAAGAAATAGTTAAAAATCCTGCCCTGTAGCATAACGGAAAAAATGGTGTTGCTGCTGCAATACAGAACATGCTGCAGGGATTTAGAAAATTAAATATCTCAGATGATTGAGGCGCGCCTGTAACCGTGTGGTCCCTGCAGAACATATTAACTGCCTTCTTAAAAATTCATTTTTCAAGTCCATGTCACAGAAAGAGTTTTTCCTGAATCTCCAGTAAAGTACCATCATTGTGTTCATGTAATACAATGCTCAATCCAATAAAATCTCTCTCATCTCCCCCCCCCCAATTTTAAAGTTCTAAATAGTTTAAGCAATGATTATAACGCTTTACCATCTAGCAATGAATTCATATGTTCCTTCTAGCAAGAAGGCTAGTTCAGACAAGTTGCTATATGGAAAGTGGAAAGGCAAGAAAGATATATAGTTTCTTTAGAACACAGGCCAACCAATGTTAAACACTTTTAAGTTCCGTTCATTTCAGAGGGGAGGAAATCTACGGAATTTATGGTGCTTAAGTTTGGCTGGACTGGGCTTTAGAAAACTGTACCTAAACTGGCCTTGCAGAAATAAAAATGGGGAATAAATTGCCGAAACTTTAGGGTTGCCAACCTCCAGGTGGGGCCTGGAGATGTTCCAGAATTACAATTGACCTCCAGATGACAGAGCTCAGTTCCCCTGGAGGAAATGATTGCTTTGGCAGATGGACCCTCCCCCAGCCCTGCCCTCCCCCCTCAAAATCTCCATGACTTTCTCAACCCAGAACTGGCAACCCTACCCACACACAGACAAAGGAGAAATAGGGGCCCTTTCTGCACCACAAGCCTTCCATGATTATCTGAAAGCAGAACTGGTATTCTGGTTCCACATCACATTTCATATAATGCCATATTTGCATTAAAATCTGCAGTCCCAGTCCGTGCTTCAGCAGTTCTAAGCAAAAGTATTAGGCTGCGGTCACACACACAAAATAATCCACTCTCAATCCACTTTCTGTGCACTTTCCAACTGGATTTTTAGTGTGTGAACTGGCAAAATCCAGTTGGAAAGTGCATTGAAATTGGATTGAAAGTGGATTATTTTGTATGTGTGACCACAGCCTTAGTATCAGGGCTGCCCTTTATTTTATTTCTTTTTAAAATTTTATTTCTCCCCCCGCAATGGGCATTTACATATTTGTGTGTAAAAATGAAATGAAAATAAACTCCCCTTCTGTCCCTTCAGGCCAGCAGATCAGCAGCAGCTGTGTGGCTTCTGGGGTGTTTTTCCCAGGCATTCCTGAGCATCTTCTACCCACCCTGCAGATCATCCACAGCCAGGCTCTCTCCCTCCTTGGCAGTGCCAGACCTACTTCACTGCAGCTGCGCTCCAAGCCTTTTCTTCCAGGGCTCCTGCCTGCTTCTCTGCTGCTCATGGCTGATGGTGCTGGTGTTCATGACTGCAGGAAAAGAATGCAGCAGCATGGCTGGAAGACGGCAACATAGGCGTCAACTTCAGGGGGGCTGGGGAGCTGGAGCCCCCCCCCCCCGAACTTTTCCAGGAAGTGTTGAGCCTACCCCGGAGACAATGGCCTGTGATGTCTCTGGCCCAGCCCCAGCCCCCCCCCCCCCGGGAAATTGGAAAGTCTATGCCCTTGGATGGCAATGGAGGTTGCACATGCCAGGTTAGGGGGGGGATGGAGGCAGCAGATGAGCACATGAAGCTGCCTTATACTGAGACCATCTGTCCATCAAAGTCAGGCAGCAGCTCTCCAGGGTCTCAGGCAGAGGTCTTTCACATCACCTACTGCCAGATCCTTTAACTAGAGATGCTGGGGTTTGAACCTGGGACCTTCTGCATGCCAAGCAGATGCTCTGCCATTGAGCCACAGCCCCTGAAAGCAGTCATGCTACTCTTTCGTAGCTAGGACGGGAAGAGAGGGCAGCAAAGAAAACAGACATCATCAACCACCACTGAGAGACTGGAACTGTAATCTAATTGTGAGAAAAATCACTCCAAACCATGCCTTTAAAAAGATGGGAAGACCTTAGGAAAACACTGAAATGAAGCATTTTGGCAATGATCTGGATTCTGTGTAATAGCTGAGTGAAGAGATAATATCATTCTGGAGAAAAGGGTCTACAGGAAAGCATTTATCAAGAAGGAAACATAGAAGGGAAAATGTCCTTGTCAGAGTATGTGAACTGTTAAGCATGTTTAAATGAAGCCCCAGCTTCCTGTTCATCACTGCATTGGATATATGCCTAAATAGGGTTGCCATAGTCAAACCCAAAAAATCTGAAGCTTTCCTCTGGGATAGAGAAAGAAAGCCCTATATGAGAGAGAAAATGAGGCCTTATGTCCTCTGGTTGTGCTGTGCCAGCAGTCCATGGCTCTGCATTTCTTCAATTCATGTGCAAGTAGAACTTCCCATGTAGGAGGTTCTTGTTTGTCCCCCCCCCCCCCCAGATGAACCCTTGACAGCTGAAATACTATCACACACCGCTTAGCTTGTAGTGTTTAACTTTAATCATTAGAAACAGCATGTCCTTGTAATCAGCCGAAGTAAGCTTTGGGCTGCTGATCAGTGCATTATCTCCTGTTGGTTTCAGGTAGGGGTTCGTTGATTTCCACGACACTATCAAGGAAGAATGAATAGGACCACAGCTGTGAAGTCTAATCCAAACTTACTCAGAAGTAACTCCAGACATTTCTGCATAGCATCGCAGCCTTAAATATGTCAAATATCTCCTAACAACATACAGTAATACTGACCTTGGTACTTAACACCACAAATTTACTAATTTTAATTTTTGTAAAGATTCAGCGTAAACAGCAAACACCTCAAGGATGCTCTGCTTACAGAGAGAACCAAGGAATACATTGATAAATATGTCTTCATATTAGTCAAATGCAAAGTGTTCATTAATTTGAAAACAACAATAAAGCATATTTTCCCTTAAAATTACTTGTAATTTACGTAGCAGGGTTGCCAGGTCTCCTGCTATGATGGGAGGCCTCCCACTGTCACCTTTTATTGCCCACTAACACAGCATTACATGTGGCATGATGTCAACTTTGAGCAAAACCTGGAAGTGACATCACATGGCTCTTTTACCATAGAGTTTTTGGCAATTCCTAGAGTAACATGATGTCAGTTCCAGGTTCTGGGTTCTCCCAGAAGTGATGCCATGGTATCCATAATGCCATGCACCCACTTGTCCCCATCCCCAAGCTTCTTCCAGTTGCCAGGCAATCCTATTTAGCAGCCAATTAAAGCCTAAGAAGCAGAAAACATAGATGAATCTATTAACTGCTCCCGATCCTTAACTCAGGCAAGATCAGGTGGTAGCGGCAGGGAAGCTATTACTTCCCTCACGTTGGCTAGAATATGAATGCAGAATGGCCTAGTTTCCTCTGTATCAGTTAGACAAAACACTCTGCCTGTACATTTCGCCTTCTACAGCCAGTCCTAAGGCCTGGATACATGCTTTTTTTTAAAAGGAAGTTGAGAATCCAGACCAGTGAATGGGCTAAATGGGTATGGGGTTTTGTGAAAATTTAAGTCCAGCTGACCAGGCAATATGGCAATCCTGTGTGTAAAGCCCTTTTCTAGCAGTAGCTTGGTATATTTATCTGGGAGAGTTGGTACATAACAGAATTTATGTTAATAAAAAGCTCTGATATCGATAGATCTACTTCAAAGAAAACTTCTTTTTGGGTGGACACAGTCATTAATTATTTGAACATATCAAGTGCTTTGAAGTTTTTTTCTTGTCTTAAATTTAGATTATGGTTACATGCTTAACATATTCTGTGTGATTTACTTAGCTATACTTTAATGCTTTAGTTGTTTTAACATATGCATAACTTTCTTTGTGAGAAACTGTCTTAATTATTAGGATTTTTTGTCTTTAAAAATATTGTTGAAGTTTTGCCATTATAGTGTTTAGAAGAAGGGCATGTTTTTATACCTTGCTTTTCCCTACCTTAAGGAGTCTCAAAGCAGCTTCCAATCGCCTTCCCTTCTTCTCCCCACAACAGACACCCTGTGAGGTAGGTGGGGCTGAGACAGTTCTGAGAGAACTGTGATAGGCCCAAGGTCACTCGGCTGGCTTCATGTGGAGGAGTGGGGAATCAAACTCATTTCTCCAGATTAGAGTTGGCTGCTTTTAACCACTACACCACACCGGTTTATTCTTCATCCATATAGCCAATAGGAAAAATTAGTTGTAAATAGCAAAACCCTGTGGTTTAAATGAAATTTCAAAACAGAGTTCAAAAATCCTTATTGGTTTTACCCAAAGACCATTGCAAGTTACCAGACAGAATACAGGAGACAAATGAGACTGAGAGTTTAAATGAAATTTAAGCATGACTGCTGTCCTTTGAATTACTGTTCATTTTTATTTTAGATACATGATTCTTTGAGCACGAGGCAGATCTCTGTTTGGAGGCATAAGAGCTTTCTGGGATAAACAAGAATAATTGTCCCAGTCTCTTCGTTAGCATGTGATGAGTTGTTGATTGGTTCCCTCCCTCAGAACGGCAAGCAGTTGAAGCACAAATTCATTTGCTCTTAATTTTCATTTCCTATTCCACTATGACCAGATTCTGTAGATTACATCCCACTTCACTCTTTCTCTGGTTTTTCTTCAGCTCTCATCTTATCCTCCCCATGCTTTTTTCTCTCCTCCTCTGTGTTGTCAGAGAATCAGTATGAAGGGGAAAGACTTCTTCCTTTTATTATTTTATCATTTATGTAGTGCTTTTTTGCACAAACAATTTATGACCACCCCCCCCTCTCTCTCTTTTGCCCCCACAAAACCTCTGTTTAATAATGTTGGGTCTGTTTTTCATTCTAGGGAACTGAGGCTGTCTGGTGGTAGGTATGTTAAAAGCCGTGTGCAAATGGGATATGTTTGGTGCCCGAAGGTAATCTAGTTGCCACCTTTGTCAAGCTTTTAATGGGTGAATTTGGTTTTTTTTACAGGTTTCAGATTGCTGATCCTCTGCTAAGGGTGTCTCCTCTGTGCGAGCCTGATACACCTTTCCAACAGAGCTCACAGGCAGTGCGTTTCTCAACAAACAGATAAACCTATTATTTACAAGGCAAGCTATATACAGCTAATCGGAGATTCAGAAATTACTGACATTATTCTTGGAAATTGCTAGCCATTCAGTAGCATCAGATGAAGCTACCTAGAAGCGATGCCATACCAGACCCCCTAATCCCCTGAGAGGGAGACGTGCTCTGTATTCAGAAGCCTTCTCTTCTGCTTCTGTTTGTTCCTGTTGCATGGTTTTGTACTGCAAGCTACTTTGGGCCCCACCTTGGAGAGAAAAATAGGATACAAGTAAATATACATGTATATAGAGAAGGCTGCTTTTACAGAGAAGGCGTCTTCATATATATATATATATATATATGAAAGTTTGATGCTGAACATGGGGGCAAAAATGCACTGTGTTCTGTGAAATGGCTTATTTTTGCACATATCAGTTTCCCAAATAGTGGAGACTCTCATCACAGTTCAAGGACTTCACTGAACCCTTGCCTGGTGTTCTGATGAACAGGAAATAAACCTGACAAAAAATCTTCTGTGAGTCTGCAAAAGCCTCCTTCCTGCTGAACTCACACCCCAGCTAGTGTGCTCGGCACTTGCCCTTCCTGGCTACTGGGAGGAAGTGGGTCTGGCCCAATGGACAGTCAGAGTTGTGAATATACTTCCAGGAGAGATGATACCACTCTCCTTCAAGAGGCTTAACAGGGCAGTGCTAGGCAGAATGAGAGTGTACAAACTGCAGCTTAGTCCAGAAAAAATGGAAGGTGCTTTGGGTAGAGGTTCAGCTGACGTGGCTTGTGGTCTTGGAGAGGCTGGTACTCCTTGGAGAATTAGGTTCACAATTTGGGATCCTTCAGAATATGGCCTTGCTCCTGAATGGAGAAATGGCTGTTGAGCCTAGGAGTGCCTCTTATCAATTTGGGATACACCAATTGTAACCTTTCTTGGAGGTCTGGTCTGGCCATTGTTACACATGCTGCGGTGATGTTCAGATCAGTCTAAGGGAATGTGCCATACATGAGGCTACCTTTGAAATGCTATTGGGAACTACAGCTGGTTCAGAATTCCACTGCCCAGTTATTGTTTGGGTGCGACACTTTCACCACATTACATCACTCCTGGCTGGGATTCATTGGCTCTCGACTTGTTTGTGGGCATAAATCGAAGTAGTATTTTTGATCTTTTAACACCCTAAATGGTTTGGGACCAGAACACCTGAAGCATTGCCCTTCTCCACATGAGCCTAACCGTACACTCAGAGGTCACCTGTTAAGACTGTGCTCTGCATGCCACACGGTTTGCCACACAGGACTGTTTTGATGATGGCATCGAAATGATGTTACCTATCTTCTATCCCTTCTGGCCTCTAGGAAAGTGGGGATTGTGGAGGAACTAGGTTGGCTTTTAATTCTTGGAATGATATTTTTGGGTCCTGTAGCTTTTGTTGTATATTTAATACTTCATTATCCTATTGAATTTTACATTGTTCCTGTGTTGTCCTCTGATCACTCAATTGCATTGTTCTGGTTTTCTAATTGTTCTAATATTCATTTCAGGAGGGAACAGATTTTGTTCTTATTGTAAGATGCTTTGGTGGCCGTTACTGTCTTTTCCCTCTAGCCCTACAATGCTATGCTATTCCCTAGGTGGAAGCTATATTCTTTTTCTTCCTGGAGATAACTCTGACTATGGACAAGGCTCCCATGTGCTGGGTGTGCCCAGAAGAAACACCCACACAATAATAGAAAAATAAGGCGAATTACCTAAAAAGCTGCAACTGAATGCCAAAAGTTTCAAAGCTGAGTCATTATCAGATTCCCAAAACGCAAGGTATTCTCATCACATGGACGATTATGATTCACATACCTCCAGCTGCAGCATTGTTTTCTACAACTATTGCATTTTTTTTTTCATTTTTGGCAGGGACATTTTGAATGAAGGCAACTCTGACATTGCCAAGATTCTCTCCATGCTGTATTGTTTTATTCAGAAGTTAAGTACCAATGAGGGATTTTTATGTACAGGTGTAGCATGAAAAGAATTGGAGCACGCTATACCCACTGGACTAGCTTTCTATACTTCATTACTCAATATGAAACATTCTGTATCATTTCTGAATCAGATGGACTTGTCTGTCTGATCCAGTTGGTTGGAATTCCTGCTTCCAATGGAAAATCTGGTGATTTTCATTCTGGAGAGCATAGTCATGAGAAGCAGATGTGGAAAAAAATACTTTCTCACTAAATCATAAATATTATGAAATATTTTGACTACAAAGTGCAGTCTCTTAAAATTAACTGACAAATCTCACAGCTACCAAAGCTTTTCAAATCTTGCCATTTTCCTAGTCTCATTAGCAACTTTGGTTGTCGAGAAGGAAAATATTCGTTTTTTGATCATGCAGAATACGCAGGCTTTCATCTTCATCGCTCAATTCCTTAGGGTGACATAACATCTTTATTATCAGTATACCATGTATGCATCAGTACACTAAGAAATCTCTTGGTGTAGTGGTTAAGCTGGGTGACCTTGGGTCAGTCACAGTTCTCTTAGAACTCTCTTAGCCCCATCTACCTCACAGGGTGTCTGTTGTGGGCAGAGGAAGGGAAGGCAACTGTAAGCCACTCTGAGACTCCAAGTGAAAGGTGGGGGTATACATCCTACTCTTCCTCCTCCTCCTCCTCCTCCTTCTCCTCCTCCTCCTGCTGTGCATTCTTAACCTGTCCTGCTATCCATTTTCAAACTAACTCAGAAGTCTTTCACTTGTTCTTCCAGGGAGCCACTTACCCTTCAGTAGCTCCTGAGTGACTGAGAGAACCAGGGAGTGACTCACAGGAATGGGCAGCAGTGACTGTGTTTGGGTTTATTTAGATGTTGTCCCAGCTGTGCAGGAGCTGTTCAGGCATAAGCAACTTTGGTGTGGCTAGAAGGCAAATATTCTTCTAGCGATGAAGCAACCACTGCTTTACAGTGTCCCAGATGATACAGATATGCTGATGATGTGATTCACTGTCAGAAAGTAACATTATTCGCTAGAGGTGTGTATGTGAAAGAAGTCTGGGAGCCCACTTTGTCAGATTTGACGGAGAGGGCTCTGGAATAATAAAAAAAACATATTTGTATTTAAGGTGTTCAGAGCAATGTTTCCCAACCTGTGAGCCGGGACCCAAAAGTGGGTCAAGGGCCAGCCCTCCCTGATGACTGCCTCTCCTCTTTCCATTGCTGTCCTCCTTATTTTGGAAACCAAGATCTGACCCTGGGAATAGTATCTTCCACGTCATACATTATTTGATATCTTTTCTTCACTGTACATACATGTTGATCAAGTAAAACATGTCCTCAGGGTTACTAGAGTGAGTTTCTTAGAATATTAGTGAGGGATTAGAGGGAGTAATGGAGAAGGAGAGAGTGGTCATAGACTGGAATGGAACCTCCATATGCTAAGGCTGTGTTTGTTGGAATGCATGTTCGTGCAATGTTTGTTTGTTTCTCGAAAGTTTCTAGTTAGCCACTGTAGATAATAGGATGCTAAACTGGATGGGTGCCAAGGTCATAGTTTTCCTAGGATGCCAAAAAACTTGGGCCAGCCCTGGATGGGACATCAAACCAAGTAAATTTGGACTTGTGGGTCACCCTGCCAAAAAGGTTGGGAGCTGCTAGTTTGGAGAGCATCAGAAAGTTGCCCATCAAGAGAGCTCTGAGAAGTCATCCTGCCTGGACACTCCATGGTCCATGCCACATATGCAGTCAACTTTTGCATCCCACACACTAAGGAGGACATAAGCTTTTAAACAATGTAACCATACAGAATGGCATGGGGCAGAGAACTCCATGGGACATGTGGGGAGCACAGTTTGTGTGTTATCTGGCACTTTTTTCCTTTGGAAATTAGTTGGCTGAAGCTGGATGGATAGCACTGAGTAGAAAGCCAACTGGGCTGGGTTTGGCCCATGCGTTTTTATTGGCCAATTACCAGGTGACTTGATGACCAGCACAGGCTGTAGAGCCCCTCCTGTGCACATTGGTCAACTTTTCAAGCTTGCTGCATTTGAGCACTTGTGAAGAGTCATGGCTGCATGGATGTGCCCTTTGACTTAAATGTATTCACAGCACGGGGCTATGTTTTCATTGATATTTGTGTGACGCATTGACTGGAAAGTGTGGCCAGTGTCTCCGTTTAAATAGGAATGTTTCAGTTTAACAAGTTTGAATTGTCCCAGATTTATACACAATGGAGTAATATTTTTTAAATTTACCTATTTCCTGGGTTTTTTCTCTAATAGGCATATCTTGTTCTCCCCTCCTGCATTTTTATCCTCACATCAGCAACCATGTGAGTTAGGCTGGGCTGAGAGAGAGAGAGAGAGAGAGAGAGAAACTGGCCCAAGGTCCACAGCAGAGTGAAGATTCCAACCAGAGTCTCTCTCATCCTAGTCCGGAACTCTGATTACCACTTCGAGTTGCCAGCTGGAGATCTCCCTCTGTTACAACCGATGTCCAGGTAACAGAGATCGGTTCTCCTGGCGAAAATGGCCGGTTTGGAAGGTGGACTCTATGGTAGTATGCCCCATTGAAGCCCCTCCCCTCTCCAAACCGTGCCCTCCTCAGCCTCCACCCCCGAAATCTCCAGGTATTTCCCAACCTGGAGCTGGCAACCCTACCACTACACCATACTTAAAACTAGTGCATAAAACTAGAATTCTGCAGTCAGACGGTACGAGGACAAGTGGAACACTCTCATTCATGTTGCGGACAGTGGATGGTGCACCAAAGAGATCACTTTTTTAAAAAACTGCAGTTGCAAGAGATGCAAGGAAAGATTGTAAAGGTGTGCAGATGCAACCTTAGAAGGGCTACAGCTCGTAATCCCATTCCTGTGCCAGCTCACAGGCCTGAGCAGGATCTCGAGGAATCCGAAGCCACACAGGCTGCAGGCAGAATCCACGCACGGGCTCTGCAAGCAATTGGTTGCGCTCAGAAGAGTCACGTGCCCTCCTAATTGCCCAAGTCAGGCAATACCCTCTCAGGCGATGCAAGCTGCTGTTGGATGGGTAGTAAATCACTGCTGGCAAAGGCTGGAGACGCAGACCAGGAGGGAAAACTCAGAGCCGTAGTGGCAAACAAGGAATGCAGAAAGCAGGCACACACCTGGCCACTCATCAATCATGTGTTTTAAAAGCCAACCACTAATACAGGGATCCCAAATGCCACTTTTATGGGTAGATATATAACCTTTAAAGACTAACTCCAGTACAGCTTCATAAATTTTTCCCAGAGACTCGGAACCTAATTATTCCCAGGTATGGCAAAGCTAGAACTGATTTTACTACTAGGTGTCTCTAGGCAGCCCCCTAGCATAGCAGGGGATTGTGGGAGTCTCCAGATGGAGGAACTGGATCAGAGAGAAGCTACGACATCTGAGTGATGTTTGCATTTATACCTCTCCAGAGCAAATTATCTAAAATAGGGGGTTGGAGCCATTGGGAGAATTAGCCCAGAGATTAAAATAAGTCTCAGCTCCCTTCATGATCCGGGAAATGTGTTAGTGTTGTATACAATCTCCTGCACAGAATAAACACAAGTCTCCAAATGAAGTTTGTCGGTGCAATTGCGATAACCAGTTTTGCTCGCAAAACAAGAGATGCTAATTTGATAGCGAAAACATCTCCCCCTAAGTAGAGCTGATGTATTGGCACGAGGATCAATAGATTCTAAATTAGCTACAAAGCTGCAGGGAGTAATGCAGCAGGGAGGGTATTTCCCCCCCCCCCCACTTCTTAATATTAAATTTGTTGAGGCCCCCTCCCCCCCGAACCCTGGAGGAACTGTGAGAAGGTTTGATGTTCCTCTGGAGAATTGTCAAGATTGCTATAGCAATTTAATAGGCTGCCAACATGGGTGGTTGTTGCTCGGAGGCATTCCGATGTGGCGCGGTATCTTTTTTTCTTGTTCTTTCTTTTTTTCTTTTTTGTCTGCAAACCAAAGACGTCTGCCAATCAAATTTGGTGTAGGACTAAATGAAAAGTGGGAAATGCACGCTTGTCAGTACAACAAATGTTTAGAAAATCCAATACATGCTCCTTTTGCTAAATATTAAAACGCTTGGCATGTTCTGACTGGTGAATATATTTACTGTAATGTGGACTGTAAGAACGGGACTCATTAGTGGGAAGGGCGTGTCTCTTAAAATTGTGCCTTCGAAGGTAGAAGAAGGGGGCCGTTGTTGTGGGGAGAGGGTCAGAGGGAACCTCATCCTGTTTTTGCTGGGCCTTAGGGCTTAGCTGGATGTGGAGGTGGTAGGACTCAACCCAGTTCGTGATGATTCCTTATAAACACCACAATCCTTAGCAGAGCTACACCCTCTTAAGTCAGTTGCTTTCAATGGATTTAGAAGGGCATAACCCCATTTAGGACTGTGCTGAAAGTGTAGTATAGCAGAGATAAGTGGAAGGAGCTAAATTCTCACCTTAGTGTTGTTGTTTTTTCTCCCAGCAAAGTAGGGTTACCAGCCAGCAGCTGTCAATCGGCAGGAGTTTTGGAGGCGTCACTTAACAGCATGACATCACTTTCTGAGAAAACCCAGAAGAGATGCAAGTCTACTCTAGGAATCTGGAGAGTTTCAGAGATTCCTAGAGAGGACTGATGTCACTTCTGGGTTTTCCCAAGAAGTGATATAATGCCACTAGCCAATGGTAATTCTTTAAATTCCCCCCCTCCTTCCAGCTGTTGCAGTAGCAGTGGGAGCCAGGGTTGGGGCATCCTTTCCTAGCTGGAAACTGGCAGCCCTACAAAGGATTGCTTTTAGTCTCAGAGCCTCACTTGGGGGGGGGGGGGGAGCTATAAAAGTGTATTTTATATCAGTAACCACAGATCCCAGTGATGTGTGGGTTTGACCCTGGATCTCTGTAAGGTCCTCAGTTGCTTTTCTTGTACCTAGTAGTTCCTTTGGTAATTTGTAGTGCAATCTTAAAAACACTTTCCTGGGAGTAAGGCCCATTGAATAGACCTATGTAAGATTCCAAATATACCTGCCTAGGATTGTTCTCTAAAATCAGGTTTGAAGGACAGCAATGTCCATTGTGGCCTAATGTACTTACGGTCTATCATTAAGTAAAACCTGCTTAGAGTATCAGAGAATGCAAACTTTTATATTTTGGAACAAACCAGTTATCACAGTTTTAAAAAACCCTGAACTATAAATTTTAATCAATAATGGGGATAAGCCAGCCTCACACTCTGGGATCTATACAATTCACAGATTTATTATCATCTTAAGGGTGCAGAAGTCATTTTGTAACCAATTTGGACAATCCAGGGTCGGTGTTAGCATACTCTCAGGTGGGGCAGCTGCCGGGGCCCCGGGGTTTCTGGCAGGGCCCTCTGCTGCCAGCAACCCCCTGCCCCCTCACTTCCTAATGCTGCAGTAGCTGCGCTCCCTGCTGCATACATTGCCAGTGCCACTGCAGAAAGATCCACAGACAGCTGTGAGTATGGATGGTGGGAGGGCTGATGAGCAGACAAGGGAAGGAGACACAGGCATTGGGGGGCATGGAGGCGGGTGGAAGCATGAGTGCTTATTGGGCAGATGAGGGGAAGGTGAGTGTTAGAGCAGCACATGCCACCATTAGAGCAGCACATGCCATCGCTGTGATTTGAGTTGCAACGGCAGCTGCAATACACACGGTCAATTCACACAAATAGTAGTTTCATGTGAGCATAACGTGTTGGTTTCCCAGCATGCTCCCAAGCACTTGCATGGATGGTTGCTGGCAAGTGTTATCAGGTCTCCAGGCTTTTGTATGTTCACCCATTTGAAAGTGAGATTAGTTTCCCAGCCTGTGGCATCTGGTTTCTTTATTTCCATTCCCGGGTCTTAACTCCAAGCCCAAGAGTTTGTGCTGGAGTGCCATTTAAACTCTGGGGTCAAGTAGCTTAATAAACATAATCTCATTTCTGGTCTTTTTGGTCATTGTGTGGGGTTTTTTTTTTTTTGCTAATTACCCTAGAAATAGCAGGCCTTTCTGGGAAACAGGATGTGTGATAGCAGAAATTTGCAAGACCTCAGGGCCTAACAAGAAGAATTACTGGGAGGACTAGATAGGATCTTTCCAGTGTTTTAAAATATAATTAGAAGCCATTCAGGGCCTTGACTGCATGGGAAGAGAGAAGGTTTCTTGTTCACCACTGCTTCACTTCTCCAGTTGAATCCTACATATTCTTGTGCTGTTTTTGGCCTTATATATATTTTCCAAAGCTGCTAACTTTGCATATGGGGGAAGGTCAGCAAAACAGGTGGGAATGAAAGAGTTAATCTGCCCCTGATCCATATTGGACAAAGCCCTGATCCATTTTGCAGCCTTGCAAGGCAGGTCTATTTTTTAAACGCCAAGAAACAAGAAGAAGCAATCCCAGATCTCCCAGAAGCATATGGCGTTAAATCTCAAAAGACCAATGTATGCATAGTACAAAGTCAGTTATCCAAATGACTGAAACATTCAGATAATTGCAGGGCGGGGAATACACAGGATTAGACATAATTCTTATGGAGCTAATCAAGGTCGCTTGAAAATATGAAAAACAAATAACATATTTCAGTAATGGGTCAAGATAAATAGCGTTCTTTGAGTTTAAGTATTATGCTTAGTCAAGCTTGTGGCTTTGAAGTATTTTAAAACTTCTAAAGGACTTGGGATCTGCTGAACTAATTAATAAATTAATTGTGCAGCTGCCTTTCCCCACCATTGGGATTAAGGATGCTTCTGTTTCTGTGTGCATGGATCCTGAACTCACCTAACTGTGGACGATATTTGATTATGTAGGTGACTGGGGTGTTCAGAAGTTATACATAACCATGTCCTGTCTTGAAGAATTTTGAAAAATTCGAGTCAAAGCTTGAATCTAACAAGACATATATCTGAGTCTTTCCTGTCAGACGCGATGCCTTGTTCAGCTGGTTTGGTTAAAAAGGAATAGTGTTCTCAATGTTGTCTTCCCTCTCTCTGCCAGGAGCCCTGAGAAGTGTACAATTAATTGTGGGTTTTGCATATAAGAAATTCTTTGTGAACATTGGAGACATCTTTTTGCCACTTTGACATCAGCTGGCGAAACTTGCCGTTACTGTTTACAGAAGAATAGAGGCTAAGGAAACATTTGGGAATTACTGGGATTCAAAGTTAATCCTTTTATTAGTGTCTTAATTTCAAGAGTAAGGATTACTGCTATTGAAATGCAAGATAAAAAATGTGTTGTCAATTAAAAAAAAATCCACCAGGCTTTCTTATTCTGTAAAGAGACAGAGGAACATTAATTGATTCAAAGGTCTTTATAATGCCATTTTAGGAATTTTTGAAAGATGCTGCCAAGATCTCTAGTTTAGTTAAGAAAACTTGTAAGTAATATTCCTAAGTGCTGTTTTGTCTCTCATTTGTGTTTATATTGAATGTCTTTTGTGCTGTTTCTGATACATTCCTGGCAAGGCAGATCATAGATTTGTGCATGCCCTGGATGGAAACAGTCTTTTCATAAACATCTCTTTTGCAGACCTGATATTGCTTTTCCCTGCTTACTGTCCACTTTGATTGGAAGCTGGGTATAAATTCTGTGGATGGGCAGAAACTTGCATTCAGTTCGGGAAAGCCAGCTGCTCTGGCTTCAGCTTTTATTGTATAACATTTAACCTAGTGTATCTCAAATGGCATTTTCTTTCTAACAGTGTACAATAGTCAATAGTATCTGACATTTGATTTTCAGATTATAAATATTTTAAATAACCAATGTTTGGTACCCTATATATAACATTGAAAAACTTTATATTCCCTACCTGATAACTGATAATTTATACCTGATATTCATTGTTTGTGTTAATTAATGCTCAATTTGGTTTGAAACCACAAAACCAGACTGGTTTGAATCTGGTTTGAAACCACAAAATCAGATTGGTTTGAATCTGGTTTGAAACTGCAAAAAAAAAAAAAGAATCATGCTGAAAATTCATTTCAGCAGTGAAAAGTGTGGGACTCAAGTATGCTTAGAAATTTCACCTTGTATAGTTTTGCCTCCTTTGCTTTTATAGTTTTGCTAGGTCTCTGTCTGCCTGTCTCCCCTCCCTCCCTCCCTCCCTCCCTGGGCACACCAGTAGGTCCCTGTAGCAGCATGCTTCTAATTTCAGTGATGAAAGAGCTGCAGGATTGTGAAAAAAAACCCCTGTGAAATGATGAGTAAACCACAGCTCTTCCACCCAGCAGGTAGGTCCCATCCAGTTCTAAAGGTTGCTTTCTAGTCTGTTTTGAATTTCTGCAGTTGATAAACATGTGACCTACATAATACCCAGAGACAAATGAAAGGAAGGAAAGAGATGCAATTATACCTGTTGATCTGGCCCAACACCTGAGACCAATACATTTTGGTTCCAGGTGATTTGATACTTTTGGCCTGCAGTTTTGAATAATGATCATCTGGGTCCATTTACTAACTCTATCCAACTGTAACTTGTTTTGCTTCAGTGGGTTTTTTAAAAAAAAAAACACCCAAGTTTTAAAAGCAATGTTTCAGAAATACAGAACATAAAAAATTAATATCTTTGGCATGCTTACTCAGAAGTAAAGCTCACCAATTTCAATAGCTTTGGGCTGGCTCCACCCAGCTTTTCCACTAGTGAAAAAGGTAGGAGAGGTCCATTCTGAACAACAAAAAACTATGCTGGGAATCATAGAACTATCAGATATAAAAGGTATGTGTGACAGGGCTGAGAGTTAAGGAGGAGACTTAGGTCTACATCTGACTTTCCCACTGGAATCATTCTAGTTTTTTTTTTAAAAAGTCTATACCTGTTTCTAGTTTCAAACCATACTTGTTCTAGTTTAAAAATTTCTGTTTACATTCATTAATTGCCCTCCTGTGGTCAAGCTATATTTTACTGCTTTAAACAGATCCTGTTGCTTTGTACTCTTCAGACCCAGGGAGTGAAATTTGAAACCAGCATGAAATGAGCGTAGGAAAAGACAGCAGTCAAACTACTTTAGAGGGGAGGTGTAAATTGGGCCTTAGCTGAGATCAAATTAAAAAGCTGACTGGATCCAACCAACTGCCAAGAAATCCTTTGTATTCGTACTGTGTTGTCCTCTGAAGTGAAGTTTATTCTTGTTCGCTTCACTGGAAATTTACTGGTTGCACATATGTTCCTGGGTCCCATTTAAAGGTGTTAACCTTTAAAGCCCTTCATGGTCTAGGAGACGCATATCTGAAGATGGCCTTTTCCTGTATGAACCTGTGCACCAGCTCCAGTCATCCTGCCAGTCTCTCCTTCTAGTTCTTGTATATAAGGAGGAAAGAACAATGGCAGTCCATTCTTGGAGTGACAGCTGAGTGGCAGAGCACCTGTTTTGCTATTTTGCATGAAGAAGATACCAGGTTCAGTCCCTGGCATCTCCAGCTAAAAGGACCAGTCAGTCAGTGATATCACAGGCCTCTGTCTGAGACCCTGGAGAACAACCGCCACTCAGGGTAGAAAGACCAGTGATCTGGCTGGGTATGAGGCACATTCATGTGTTCATGTTTAATCAGGGCTTTCTTTGTATTAGTGCTGCTGACACTTTGGAATGTGCTCCCAACAGAACTGTGAATAGTTGCTTCCCTTTCTGTAGGCTGAGAAAAGCTATTCTTCTATGCTGCTGGATGGGACTCTTGCTTTGGGAAGTCACATTTTTCTTGGGATATGTGTGATGTCATGTGATTTTTTTTCTTCAGTGTGTTTTTCTTGTCATAAGTGGCTTTGAGCCAGCTTTCTACTGAAAAAGGCAACCTAAACTTTTTAAAATAGATAAATGGTCCCATTATCAAATGGTACAAATAAGAACCTTATGGTTTCACTGAAAACTTGTGTGAAATACTCTACAATCTTGAAGATGCTGGTTGAGAGAACAGAAGATGATAGGTTTGTTCTACCATAGTCTTCCATCTCCATAACCAAGCAGCTCTGATAATATTAAAAACCAACCATACTCTTTTGTCAGGGAACGCTCTGGTTCCATTGTCACAGTTGGCTTGAAGATGCTACAGGTGTTAGACTGGAGAAACAGAACCATGGAAAAATAACTCCATATAGATTGCAAGATGTACATCCTTCCAGCCTAGACAGAATAAAGATATATGAAGTGTGCAGTGCTACTTGTTTTAGTTCCTTGAAATCTACTTTTAATTCAAAATACTGCTTCTTTCACTCGCAGAAATATTGTAGCCCGGGACCTTGCCCTCTGTTTCCCCAAATCCCAAATGATGTACTACAAACAAATATGGGATTACTCACATATAATAATCTGAGACCTGAAACTCTGACGTTTCCGTTTCACCAGTGATGACTATTTGACTGTGATAGCCACCTGGGAGGAAAATGAGATTCTGGAAATCAGTTGTACACAATGTCCTCAGCAGCCTCATCTTACTCAGTATTTTTGGAAGGTGAGCCTAGAGTTGCCAGCCAATGGGTTGGGAAACATCTGGAGATTTGGAGGGTGGAGCCTGAGTGGGGCAGGGTTTAGGGCATAATGCCACAGAGTCCAACTTCCAAAGTGGCCATTTTGTCCAGGTGAACTGATCCCTGTCACCTGGAGATCAGTCGTAATAGCGGGAGATCTCCAACCACTACCTGGGTTGGGCAGAGACATGGTGGGGTACCATTGGCACAATGTGGTTATGTCACTTCCAGGGAAATCCAGACATGACAGCACACTGCGTTAGGGGTTGCTGGATTCTGGCAATTCCCAGAACAGAGTGACATCACTTCCAGGTTTTCCCTGGAAGTGAGCTGGGGTCAGGAGATCGTAGCTAGGCCATAGGCAGATGCAGGCCTTGCATTACTATCTGAAAGTCACTGCCTTAGTCTACTGAAGAGGATTTAAGGCTGATAAATACGTTTGCTAAGGCATGTGAGCATAAGAGCATTGCTGGATTAGGCAAAGAGTGTATATCTAGTTAAGAATCCAATAGTGACCAACCAAATGCCCCCCCCCCCCCGAAAGCCCACAAATGGGACAACAAGGCAAGAGGCTTGCCCTGGTTAGTCCTGCTGAGCAACTAGTAATAAGTGGTATATGCCTCTGAGCACAGAGGTTTCCTTCTATTATGTGTAGTTCAACCGGTCCTATATCAGTGTGTTTTAGGGTTGCCAACCTCCAGGTGGTACAACCACAGAGAACCACAGAAGATGATTAAACAACAAACAAAAATACCGTGGAGAATAACGAAAATAAGTAGGCAAAATATATGTGTGTTTTGTATGTAAGGTGTTTTGTTTGTAATGAAAATGCATTAAAGCCACAATGTTTCAGTATTCAGAGACAATATCATGTAATTACACACAATGTGCACTTTGAATGTTGATGGGGGCTGTGGGTCACACGGCAAGCAAATTGCGATATAGGTCCCGCTATAAAACAACCGGGGTTTTTTTTCCCGGGTAGGGGATGATCACACATCCCCCACTCACATCTATAATCATTGCGTGGATATCTTCCAGAAAGCTGTGCCATTGGGTGGCGTGGCATGAGATTTTTTAAAAAATAGCTCTGCACATGCGCACATGCACATGGTTGAATCCGCCAGCGAAATCTTTGCGAGGAAGGGCTTCTGGTTTCAAATGCCTCTCTGACTTCTAAGTTCTTCGCTGAACTAAAAAAAAAAAAACCCTCTGCCAGAATGCACAGCCACCCATTCACAGGTGAGCAGAAATTCTGCATTCTTCCCCAGGGACTTGTGATGGGTTTTGCAAAACCAAACGCTAGTTTATGGCTCGGCTGGATCCAGCCGGGAAAGGGCCGCGCTGTTCTTCTTCTTCTCCGCTGTCCCTTTGCAGAAGGGAAAGAGGCACCTGGGGCCGAGGAAAGGGAAAGGAGAGGAGAGGGGCCGGTGACCTGAGAGAGCAAACAAGCCTCCTTTTCCAGCGGCTTGGCTGGAGTGGTGATTCTAGGGTTCAAGAAGATAAACCCCTCTCTTTTGCCAATGCTTCTTTTGTGACACTGGGGCACGAGCTGCAGTGCCAGCACTGGCAAGGAGCGAGTTGTGGGAGGGGGGAGGAGAAGGTTGCACTTGGAAGGCTGCAGCTGTTTCCGCTGCTTCCGCTGATCTTTTCAGATTGGCGAAAATGTGGACTTAAAATGCAAATACCAGGAAAGTACTTAATTTTCCCGGGTTTGGAAAATGCACTAGGAAACCGGGAGTATTGTAGGGGTGAGCCCACTTTGGTGCGGGAGGCAGATTGGCCTGTCTGATCAGCAGATTTAAGTCCACGAGGGAACAGCAGCAAATCCCGATCAAAAGGACCCTGTGACTGGACCCATTGTCTCTGAATGATGAAAAGTTGTGACTTTATTATTGTGAATGCATTTTCATTTTGCATATGATAAGTATTGGAGTCGGGAGTCCATGGAACAGTGAAACAGCATGATCTTTATTGCTGGTCCGGATGAAGCATACAACCCAGGGCTTGAAGCCCTCCTTTTATGCTGGTCAGGGACAATCCCCTGACCTCACCCAACTGGCCTGATAGGCTATTAGAAGTCTATTTACATTTCATAGGTTCCCTGGGAGAAACCTAGGTACAGGATTGGTGGCCGGTTTGAATCCACCTGGCCTTTGTTCTACCTGGCTGAAGCTCAGGTAGTTTCTTGGCCATGTGCTCTGGCCATGTGCTCTGGCCATGCGGTCGCAATGAAGGGAGCACATGGCGACCGCATGGTCAATACATAACACCCCTCCCCCCATAGTCCAGAACCCCTCTGCACACATAGTCTTTGAGATAGTCCGGGCGTCTGCGCTCACGTCCAGAGCGCCGGGGGTTGTATGGCGGGGTGTGTTGCTTGTGTCGGCAGGTTGCGGTGTGGGTAGTTGTTCTGCTGGAGGGGCCTGTCTGCTCGGGGGTTGTTCAGGTGTGGATGGTGCGACTGCTTCGTCCGCAGGCAGGAGCGGCATCTCCGCAGTCTCCGGATCAGGGTCTGGCGCTGCTTCTGGAGTCGTGTCGATGTCACGGTCTGTTGGTGCAGGGAGTTCGGGGGCCTGGGTATCATCGTGGTTCTGGGTACGGCGTCGAATCTGGTCAATGTGCCGTTTCCAGACTACGCCATCTTCCGTAAGGACCTTGTAGGAATAAGGCCCTGTGACTCGGACGATCCTCGCGGGGAGCCATGTCGGACCCCACGCGAAGTTCTTTGCATATACGGGGTCTTCGGGAGTGAATCCTCGGGCAGCTGGCCGGTCTTCCGTTGTCGGGTTCCCCTCGATTGCTCGGTCGGGATGTAGGCGGTCCAGTACGTTTCCCAGTCTTCCCATCAGAAGTTCGGCTGGCCGGCGCCTGGTCCCTGAGTGGGGTGTGTTCCGTTGGCAGAACAGGAACTTGTACAGCTGCTCTTCCCAGTCGCCGTGCTCCATCTTCTTTAACGCGTCCTTTGTTGTCCTCACCATGCGCTCGGCCTGGCCGTTGGTTGCAGGGTGGAACGGAGCGGAGCGGATGTGGCGCAGACCGCAGGCTTCCACGAACCGTTGAAACTCACCGGAGGTGAAGGCAGTCCCGTTGTCGGTCATGAGAGTTTCTGGCATTCCGTGTGTCGCGAAGATCGGCCAGAGACTTCTTAAGGCAGCGTTGGTGGAGGTCGAAGCTACCGGCACTACCTCAAGCCACTTGCTGTAGCTGTCAACAACGATAAGAAACAACCGGCCCTGGACCGGTCCCGCGAAGTCTAGGTGCAGGTGGGACCAGGGCTTGTTAGTAGATTCCCAGGATCGGACAGGAGCGTGTGGCGGATCTGGCCGCGACTCCTGGCATTTGGCACACTTCTGGACCCGCCCCTCAATGTCTTTGTCCAGGCCTGGCCACCATACGTAACTCCGGGCCAGAGCTTTCATGCACACAATTCCTGGGTGAGCCTCGTGTAGGGCCTCTAGCACTCGGGGCCGCAGGGGCCCGGGGATCACCACTCGAGATCCCCATAGCAGGCATCCCTTGTGGGCCGATAGTTCGTGCCTGCGTGCCGTGAAAGCGGCGAAATCTGGTCCCGGTTTTTCTGGCCACCCCCTTCCCACCCAGTCCGAGACACGGGAAAGATGCGGTCCCGCCACGTGCGACGGGCCACATCCGATACCTGTACGGGGCGCTCCGGTAGGTCCTCTAGGAGCGCGACATGGAAAGTGGGAGCCGGATCAGGGTCGCAGGATGGGAGGGGAAGACGGCTGAGGGCGTCTGCATGACCCATCGCCTTCCCCAGGCGATGTACCAATTCGTAGGAGTAGCCTGACAAAAAAATTGACCACCGCAGGACCCGCGGGGACAGCATGTGAGGGGTCTGCCTGTGGGGGGCAAGGAGACCCAGCAGCGGCTTGTGATCTGTGGCCACGGTGAACGACCACCCGTACAGATAGTCATGGAATTTCCTGACGCCGGCTACGATCGCTAGAGCCTCTTTGTCGATCTGGGTGTAGTTCCGTTCCGCTGACGACAGGGTCCTGGAGTAGTAGGCAACCGGAACCTCCTTCCCGTTGGGTAGCTGGTGCCCCAAGACTGCCCTAACGCCATAGGGGGACACGTCGCAGGCCAGGATGACAGGGAGCCTCTCATCAAAATGAGCCAGGACCGCATTCGAAACTAACAGGTCCTTGACGGCCCGGAAGGCCGCATCGTGCTTGGGGCCCCAGGCCCAAGCTGCTCCCTTGTCCAGGAGACGATGCAGGGGTTCGGCGACCGCCGCCTTGTGCGAAAGGAAGGCGTGGTAGAAGTTCACAAGTCCCAAGAACGCCTGGAGTTCCGCCTTTGAGGACGGGCGGGGTGCACCTGTAATCGCCGCTACCTTCTCCTTTGTAGGGTGAATGCCGTCCGCGAAGACTTGGAACCCCAAGAAGGTCACCGAGGAGACTCCCAGGGTGCACTTGTCTTTTCGAACCTTGAGACCCGCGTCCTGGAACCTTCGTAGCACCATCCGGAGGCGAGCTGCGAATGTGTCGGCGTCCGGGGCGGCGATGAGGACGTCGTCGAAGAACGGCTTCACTCCTGGAACATCTTTTAGGAGAGAATCCATTAGATTTTGAAAGATTCCGGGTGCTACGCTGACCCCAAATTGGAGGCGTTTTACCTTGAACGCTCCCTTGTGAGTCACAATCGTTTGTGCCTCGGCCGTTGCTTCGTCTACGGGAAGCTGCTGATAGGCTTGGGCCAAGTCTAATTTTCCAAATATTTTGGCGCCTGCAAGGGAGGCCAGAACATGGCTGACCACCGGCACTGGGTACGCGTGGTCCTGTAATGCCTTATTAATTGTACATTTGTAATCTGCACAGATGCGGACTTCCCCGTTAGCTTTGAGGGGGGTGACAATGGGAGTCTCCCACTTGGCGTGGGAGACCGGCTCGAGCACCCCTTGTGCCACGAGCTTTTCCAGCTCCGCCTCCACTTTGGGCTGGAAGGCGAGCGGTGGCCGTCGGACGGCCACGCGGATGGGCCAGACTGCCGGGTCCAGGTCGAAGGAAACCGGGGGTCCTTTGTAGCAGCCCAATGAGCCGTCAAAAATGGCGGGGAATTCCTCGCAGATGGCCAAAAAGTTGGTGGAGCCCACACAGTGTATTCCTGTCCACTGCACTCCAAGCGGCTTGAACCAGGCGCGACCTAGGAGACTGGTTAGATTGCGCTCCACCACGAGAAGGTCTAGCAGGCCATTAAAGGCATGGTACTGGACCCGGACCCTGGCTAGCCCCTTAATAGCCAAGGGGTTTTTCTGGAAGTCCCGGAGGACCAACCCGGCCGGCAGCCGCAGCCAGCGTGCCCCCTTCGGGCAGAGGCGGCAGAACGTAGCTGTGGACACAATTGAATATGCTGACCCTGAGTCCAGTTCCATGGAGCAAGGAACTCCCTCTATTCGGAGAGACACGGAAATCGCGCCCGGAATGGGCTGGGGCAAGTTCATTACCGTAGCCGTGGGAACAACACTACCCACTTCTTCGAAGTTCGCTGCTGGGGCACAGTGGCTGTTCCTCCGGCGGCAGGCCCGGGTGAGATGTCCTGCTTTCCCGCAGGCACGGCAGATGGCATCACAGAAGCGGCATGTCCGTCTGTCGTGGGGGTCCCCGCAGCTGGCGCACGTTGGGGCCTGCCTGTTGAGGGAAGCAGAAGAGGGAACAGAGACAGATGCTGGGCGCCGGCCCTTGGGCCTGGGGACGCCGGGCTCACCCTTCTTCGAGTGTGGTTGCATCCGGTGGACGTCCTCTTCTTCGCTTGAGTCGGGTTCGGGAGGAGCCACCTGGTGGACTTTGGTAGCTGCCTTGTCCTTTTGCATTGTCTTGAAGGCTGCTGCCGTTTGGAGCATCTTTTCCAAGGTAGGTTCCGGCATTGCAATGAGGCGCCGGCGGAGCTTGGCTTCCCGGACCCCTCCCATGAAGGCGGTCTCCACATGGTCATCCACGTGGCGGAATTCGCAGCCCATGGCTAGTCGACGGAGTTCAGCCAGGAAAGTGGTGGCTGACTCCCCCGGCTGCTGCTGGCGCTGTATGAACTCCCAGCGCCTGGCCAGTTTTGATGGCTTTGGGGTGAAGTAATCGCCGAGGGTCTTGGTGAGCATGTCGTAAGACACCTCGGTGGGGTCTTGCGGGGCTAGTAGGTTCTGGGCCACCCGCATGACCTCCACCCCTCCGGAACTCAAGAGCCAGGCGCTCTTCAGGTCTGCATCTGTGATTCCGCAGACCTTAAAGGCGCAACCCAGCGTCTTGAGCCAGGACTCCCACGTCTCGGGGTGAGACGTATCGAAAGGGGTAATTGGTCCCGGAGCGTTTGCCATATTTACCAGAGCAGGAGCGGCGGCGGCTCTTTGAGCGATGTCCTCGTGTCTTGTGGCGGTGCCGGGGAGCGCTGAGGCTCGGCGCTGGCTAGTGCCGGAGGATTGGGCTCAGAGCGGCTTGCGGTGAGCGCTGGAGCTCGGAGATGCCTGCGGCCGGCGGGACGGAGCTCGCTATGCTGCTGTGGTCGGCTGAAGAGTCACTCATCGGGATCCCATCCTCGTCGCCACTGATAAGTATTGGAGTCGGGAGTCCGTGGAACAGTGAAACAGCATGATCTTTATTGCTGGTCCGGATGAAGCATACAACCCAGGGCTCGAAGCCCTCCTTTTATGCTGTTCAGGGACAATCCCCTGACCTCACCCAACTGGCCTGATAGGCTATTAGAAGTCTATTTACATTTCATAGGTTCCCTGGGAGAAACCTAGGTACAGGATTGGTGGCCGGTTTGAATCCACCTGGCCTTTGTTCTACCTGGCTGAAGCTCAGGTAGTTTCTTGGCCATGTGCTCTGGCCATGCTCTGGCCATGTGCTCTGGCCATGCGGTCGCAATGAAGGGAGCACATGGCGACCGCATGGTCAATACATAACAGCCTACTTGTTTTTATTATTCTCCATGGTATTTTTGCTTGTTGTGTAACCTCCAGGTGGTGGCTGGAGATCTCCCATTATTACAACTGATCTCCAGGTGACAGAGATTACTTCACCTGGGAAAATGGCCACTTCGATAGGTGGACTCTATGGCATTGTACACCCCTAAAGTCCTTCCCCTCTCCAAACCCCACCCTCCTCAGGCTCCACCCCAAAAATCTCCTGATACTTCCCAACACAGTGTGGCTGCAGCCACACGGTTGTTTCAATTGGGTTTCACTGCTGTTCCTTCTTGCATTTTAATTTGCTGATCAGATGGGCTGATCTGCCTCCCACACCAAAGCGAGCTCACTTGTGCAATCCACCTGGTTCTCTACCGCGTTTTCCTGCACTGGATAAATCAAGTACTTTCTGGGTACTTGCGCTTTAAATCTGCAGTTTCACCGATCTGGACAGCCCGCTCTCACAGTGATTGTGATTATGGCCGTCTGATCATTCTTCTGCGCCATGAGGGTTTTCCCCCCCAAAGCTTCTGCCTTTGAGCACATGAGCAATTCAACATTCAAGTGCATGGAAGGGCTGGGTGGAAGAGTGAAGTCCTCTACAAATGCGATCCAGACAACAATGGCGGCGGCTGCTGACGACTTCGGAAGGAAGGGAAGGGGGAAGAGGAAGCGGGGGCAGCACAGGGAGTGCAAGGAGGCGGTGGCGGTTTGTGCACCGTTGGGTTTGGCAGCAGCTGTGACGGGGAGGGCTTCTGTGGAGCGGACCCTGCTGGGATCTTAGGGCTGTTGGTCTTCCCCCAGCTTTCCCCCTGCTGGGAAGCAGCATATCATCCTGGCAGCCAGGGAGATGGGAAGCCACATTTGAGGACTCGGCAGCAGGGAGAAGAATCTCACCTGGAGGTCCCAATCTGACTCTCCCCCCCTTCCCAAAGGTGCTCACATCCAGGTGGCTGCTGGTTGCCTGCGAGATGCCACGTGCTTCCCCCAGACCCAGCTGGGATCGCAGCACCAGAAACAGCGGGGGGGGGGGGGAGCAGAGGCAGGGAGAAAAGGTCCTGGGTGGCAGCGCTGCTCCCTCGAGGCTTGCTTTCAGCTGCGAGCCTAGGGTAAGATTCTGCACAGAGTGCCCTGCTGTCCACCACCACTACTTGGGGCGGCACAGCTATCTGGACGGTGCTTGGAGCCTCATTGTGCAATGCAAGGGGTTGGGGGAGAGCTGTGTGAACATCCCAATGAGGAAAAAAAATATTCCTTATCAAATCTATTGCAGGAACAAAATGCAATTACCTTGCCGTGTGACCGCAGCCTATGTTTAATCCTTTCTTAAAGCCATCTAAGCTAGTTGCCATCACCATACATCCTATCAGCAAATTCCATAAATAGAATGTACAGAAATAAATTTTAGGAGGAAAAAATGCTCACTGTCCATTTTCTCCATGCTCCAGCTTCATTTCATGTACAACAGAAGTGCAGAAAGCAGTATGCCACAAGACAGTACAGGGGACAGCTGGCACCAGCACAGTCTCTACTTGCTGGGCGTCTTTTGCCGAAGCTGATGCCACGATTCCAAACATTTGCATTGTTCAGTTGGCAGGAAAACTAGCTTGGAACAACCACCACCAGGCATAGCCAGATATTAGATCCCCCATAAATGTCCCATGCAGGTGCATCTTAAAACTGAAACAGATGCTGAATACAAGATACCCAGATTTTGCCAAACTATGCCAAAACAACCAAGGAAATTGCAGCCTTTGTTACAGAATGTCTAGCAGTGAGCCAAAGCACACTGTTGGCATGCCTTGCCCAGCTGTAGTATTTCGCTGCACAGTTCCAACTGGAAGCTTTAGAGGAAGGTGAAGGGGAGCAGTCATAGCCCATTAAAAAGTCAATTCTTTTTAACAGGGCTATGAGATTCCCCTCTGTACAATTCACTGAACAGCAGCGAGCCTTTGCCTAAAACAGCATGCAGCATTCAAGGACTCTCAAAGGAATGAAAGGAGAAGGGTTTGAGATGCTGACGCTGAACCATAAATGGCAGCATTAGAATGTCCTAGGCATTCAGCGTACTACTGAATCCTACTTCTTGACTGCTGAAGCTCTAGAACAAGTCAATACTTGCATTAAAAATATAATATTTTCATCCATTCAATGGTAAGTCATCAAGTTATTGGGTCATACTTAGGCTGCGATCACAAGCCCAATAAGCCCCAACATAGGCGCAAATGCCGGGTGGATTTAACATGCACGGTCAAACCTGAACATCTCGGAAGCGTACCGCAGCCGGCAGCAACCCGTGTTGCTCTGCTGCAGAAGTGGAGTAAACAGGCACTGGGGAAAGTCTGATAGTGAACGGGTTGCTACAGACCACGGGTGGACTGTTCCTTGTTGGATCCCTCCAGCGCGCTCTCATGGTGTCGGGATGGTTTGATCAGGCCATCCTGACTCTGTGCCGTTGGTTTTTTCCCTTCTCAGTATGCATATCATCACACACTCCATAGGGAGCCCTCAGGGTGAATCATTGATCCCTCGTTTAAGCACATCGGGAATAAATGGCAAAAAAACCCCAAACCCAACTCACCCGCAGTTGCATCTGATCAGTGGCGGGCTGCCCCCACAGCTTCAAAAAACTGTGTGATCATGCAACTGTGGGTCAACTTCCACCAGAGAAAATAGCGTCTCTTCCTCCCCCACTTTATCTCACGTGTGTGACCGCAACCTTAGATTACTATACCTGACTTTAAACCTCTGAGTGCTGGCCCTTCTCTTCTTTGTCAGTACTTACCTTTCTTTTCTCTCTGTTCTTGGGTGTTACTTCTATTTCATGTCTCCATTTTTTTTCTCTTAGTGCCCCTTTTTGTCTGGAACTCCCAGGCTCCTCTGGGCATCCACGCCTAGCTTCCTTGCTGGAGCATCTGAACATAGGCCTCTTCCTCCTTCTACTGTGTCCCTTCCCCTTTCCTTCTGGTTTTTTCTTTCTCATAAGCCTGTGGGCAGGGTTTGTTTGTTTGAACTCAATCACTGTACGGTGCCTAGCTTGTGAGGTGGTTTATATAAATAATAACAAAATAATATCACTCTTGTTTGTTATTGAAATGAAAGTAATCTTTTAATAAGAAATGAAGTGGTATATATGCATGTGTGAACCAGCCTCCCAGATTTCCAGTTCAGAACAACCAGATGGTGCCCACGGGCATCTGCCTGTGACAAACAGGTAAACCTGTGAAAGAGTGTTCCCTAAACTTTGGATGACTAGTATTTTATTTTGCAAAATAAAGTGGAATTAACATCTTTCCCTCTTGATGCTTTTACTTGTACACCAAAATAATTATATATAGATTTACTAGAACACTTTCCCAGGAAATGGGCCTTGGTGATACAGAATAGCTCGGTTGACATTAGCTTCCAGTGGTCCTGCCCTCTTTTTGGCCCAGCAACTGCAGACTAAAGTAAGAAAAAATATTTCCTGGTGGTTGTGATGTTTCTAGGATTCCCTCATACCTGTCACCTGTTGAACAGGCTTAGGTTTGCCAGGTCTCCACTGACCACCTGTGGTAGATGGGGGGGTAGGGTTGCCAGATCTAGGTTGGGAAATTCCTGGAGATTCAGGGGTGCAGCCTAGGGAAGACAGACACTTTAGTAGGGTACAATGGCATAGAATAGAATCCACCCTCCAAAGCATCCATTTTCTCCTGATGAACTGATTTCTGCAATCTGGAGATGAGCTGTAATTCTGTGTGATCCCCAGGTCCCACCTGGAGGCTGGTATCCCTAACACGGGCTGTCTCAGAGACCTTGTGAGAATCATGCCAAAGAGCATAAATTTGATGATGAATGTAGTGGCTGAATCTTTCTAGCCCTTCTTCTGGCACATTAGCATGCTCGGTACGCAATTTGGGAATTAATGTTGTGGAATAATAGCCACAGGGACTCTTGGCCTTTAAGTAAACATTTCCATCTCTTAGTATGTTCTTACACCAAACCATAACAAATGTTTGAATCAATATTACATCCTTTCCCTTTTATTCAAGCCAGTTTTAAACTGGCAAAATTGGAGTTAGAGGATTCAAAAGTGTTTAAAGGCAGAGTAAACAAGATGGGTATCTGTTTACTAACTGTGTAATCAAGTAGGTACTTGCATGATTTTTAATATATATGATTTAATTCAGAATGCTATGCTTCTCCAGTACACAAATATAAAATACTGCCATTATAACAGCTTATCAGATAAAGATGTAGGTCCAGTGGAATGGTTCTGTGGGTGGAAGGATCCTTCCCTCGGGGTTTTGATCAGGATGAGGGAAGAGAGAAAACTACACTCCACAGGTGAAAATGCTCCTGCTGATGGACACTCTCCATTGGATCCTGGCCAAGACCAAAGTGCATACCCATTACTGAAAACTGCTTCAGCAGCTTCAACGTTTAAGTTTAGCGTTGCTGAGAAAAATGAATTTAATCTATGTCTCACATCCCAATATAAGCAAATTGTTGATATGTTTTATGCCGCAAACCTCTGATCAGTCCCTGACAATTGTGAAAACAGTTGTATGATTCTTTAAGGTTGTGAACGTGGAGGTATGTTTATCACCCTAGATCAGTGTGGTGTATCTATCTAAATAAAAGTCAGTGCCCTCTACACTACCATTCCACTAAACCAAGTATGAAGCCCTCCTCCAACAGAAGAGCCGCTTAAGTTAGAGGAAGTCTCCTTAAACTGGAGTAGCCTCTCGCCTAAGATGGCAAGAGCTTCCTCCAGCCTAAAGCAGGATACTGCCCAATTCCTGCCATTCCATCTCATTCTCCTACTATTCCATCACACTGTGGCCTGGCCAAGAAAGAGAACCCAAGTTATGGCTATTCAGATGAAAAGCAGGACTATGTTAAGTAAAAGCAGGCTTAATTCTCACGGGCTGAGATCACCCGAGGGAGGGATCAGCTCCCTTCCCACTGTGCCCCAAGCGCAATTATCTCCCACATAACCAAAATGTTGCCATTCACTCTCACTGCTGTTCTGGAGGACAACTGTGCCCCTAACTCTAGCGGTCCTGCCCTCCTAGACTTGGACCCTGTGGATGGGCGCAACATCCTTCTGTTTACAAACACGCACCCTACCCAAGGATCTCTGCAACACACAAGCCTAACCTCCACAAAACTCTCGCTCTCGTAATGAGCAACTTTTGTCAAACAAGCATCTAATAAGACATCATCCCCAGTAAACCCTAGGACAAGCACCTGTCAAGATGAATGCAGTTCTCTCAGTTTCATGCTCAAAGGACTATAAAGGCAACTTAGGCAGGTACAGTAATGTGCTGCTTGAAGGGGGAAGGCCAAGGATGATTCGAGTCCCTCCACTGATATTTCCAGATGTGACAGGAGGGTTTGTGAGATCACCTTCACTACTCTGGTGCCAGGGTCCAGTTAGGGTTGCCATGTCCCCCCCACTAGCCACCAGTGGGGGATGGGGGGTAGGGTGACCAGATCCAGGTTGCGAGACTCCTGGAGATTTGGGGATGGAGCCTGGGAAGGACAGGGACCTCAGTGGCATACAATCCCACAGAGTCCACTCTCCAAAGCATCCATTTTCTCCAGGGGAACTGATTTCTGTAGTCTGGAGATGAGATATAATTCCAGGGGATCCCTTGGCCCCACCTGGAGGCTGGCATCCATAGGTCCAGTAGGGACCTCGGTCATGATTTGTCGTGGGACAGGGGCAGTTCGTTTCATACCACACTGCAGTCTTCAGGCCAGACAGGCATGCTTAGTCCCACTCCGCCTTGGACCGTGTGCCAGTTAATGTTTTGCTTTTGCTATAAAGAGAAATATGACGTGCTCCGGAATCTGAGTCTCTGGCCCCTTGAAAACAGGACCCTCAGTATACGTGCCCTCAGTCCATCAAGAGAATTATACAGTACAAACTGGAGGCTGTACAAAAGCTGAGGAGGGACTAAGCAAAGGTTCTGAATGAGAAATTTATTTTAGTAGAGATTTTTTTTTGCCATCTTATGTTTATTGAGTGTTATAGCCTTTGGGAACAATATCATAGAAACAACGCACTAGAGCCATGATAGATGTGAGCAAAGGTACTCTTAAAGTCTGCAAGACCTATAATTAACTTAGCATTATGGCATCTTGGAAAAATCCTGAACAATTTTCTGTTTCTCCCTGGAGCACAGACTCTGTATTCACACAATGAGTAAATGCTGTGGGTAGGGGGAATATGTTCTATTGGGTTTAAACGTCTTTTAGAGGTAAAAACTGCATTCAGAGCAAACTCTTACTGGCTGGAGATTTGTTGGTTTCATCACACATTTATTTATTATTATTTTAATTTATTTTATTAGACATGAATCACCCACGCTGCAAGCAGACTCTGGGCAATTTACAACCTTAAAAACATTTAAAATACATTAATGTATAATTAAAGTAACCAACAGCAGACAGAAACTAAAATTAATCCAAGATGACAATAAAATAATCCTCCTTTGCCAGCCATATCACGGTCCCACGTGGCAGGGCAGGGAAGGGTACGGGGGGCCATAGAAGAAAAAGACAGGGGACCAGTCTCAACTTCCCATTGCTGCCCTCAACTAAAAGTCTGGCAGAACGTCTCTGCCTGTGGAATTGCATCAGATCCCACAGGGCCCTGATTTATCTGGCAGCGAGTTCCACCACATCGGGGCCAGGACCAAAAAGGCCCTGGCCCTAGTTGAGGACAGTTGGACCTCCCTAGGGCTTCAGTCTTTTCACCTCCCTTCTTTCTTATGCAGAACTCCATTGGAACAAGTTGTGATTGTATCAGATGTTGACAAACCTTTATTGAATTAGGCATTTTTTTTGTAACATAAAAATGCTCCTTAAGGCTTCAAGCCTGCATAATTAAACTGCTTAATTGCCATGGACGTCAGTGGTATTTAAGCAGCAGCTGGAATATGTGTACACTAAAATTGTCCCAGCAGTGTGTGTATGTCTGTGTGGGTCAGAGAGGTTTCTAGAGAATAGTTTACCTTCAAATATTCCTAGGTTTCAACTTTGTGTATGTGAAGAACTGAAAACTATTGGAGGACCGTACAACACTGGTTGCCTGCAGGAGAGCTGTTATAATACTGGTTATTACAAAGGAGCACAGTGTAGCAAAGTTTCCAGTACATGACTGATGGGGAGAGTATGCAGTTTTCCATGATAGGATCCTTTGGACAAATCATTATACCACTCATTTGGGTTTTCATTGAGCACTGCATATATAAAGATGGTGTCCTACTTTAGGTTGGAAGAAGTTCATGCAGCCGAAGGAAAATTCTTCCAACTTAAATGGCTCTTTAGAGGAAGAACTTAAGTTAAACTTTGAACTATGGAATGGTGGGAATGGGATATAAGCCAAGATATCTAGGTCTAGGACTTTCCTCATAATTAGTTTCAGCTGCATATCTTCCCTTGGAATGGTTTGTTTGTTCCAGAGATATTTCATTCTCTAACTATTCAATGTGGAAGGAGGAGGAGGAAGAGGTGGTGGAGGAGGAGTTGGATTTATACCCCGCCCTTCATTCAGAGCAGCTTACAGTCTCCTTCCCTTCCTCTTCTCACACCCTATGAGGTAGGTGGGGCTGAGAGAGCTCTCTCGAGAACTGCTCTTGAGAGAACAGCTCTGAGAGAACTGTGACTGACCCAAGGTCACCCAGTAGGCCTCATGTGGAGAAGTGGGGAATCAAACCCAGTTCTCCAGGCTAGAGTCTGCCACTCTTAACCATACACCAAACTGTATTAGAGGCAGTAATGGATTCTTCTAGAGAGTGTCCACATCACACACTTAAACTTGATGATCATTCCCCTGGTAACAGCTGTTGTACAATCTCTAAAAAAGGAATAATCAGTATTATGCTTACTACAGTTCCAAGAGTTCTGTGGGATGAAGCAATAAGAGTTCAACTGGTGTAAAACCAATGTAGCTGTGTAGTACAAATGTGTCTTTTTCTTATGTATTCATTGCTATATTCACTTAGTGACTTGCCATGTAGTTGCCTATAGCAGGTGGCACTGGTAGCTTGAACAATGTGGAATTAATTGTGCTAAAGAACTTTACAGTAGAGTAGGCTGTCTATTCATCTTAAAATTAAAATACAAACCCCTCTTCTAAATATTAATTTTCTACTCACGTATAGGTGTTGCTGAACTGCAAATTGGAACATTTTCATAAGTGGTGTTGTTAATCTGTTTAGCGAAGTACTGCGGTGGCAAATTCAGTCTTTGCCAAAGTTACCTCTTCCCTTTACCCTAAATTCTCGCCATAATTAATGAGAATTCCTGGCTGTCCAAAATTTACCCTTTTGTCAAATGTTGGAATGATGCTCATGTCTTCTATGGATAAAAATTAAAAATCATATCTTACTGGAGCCAGACTACCATAGGGTCTTTGCAGTGTGGCGGTTACAGAGAGAGACACCTGCACCATCAAGACATGCTCATGAGTGAACCTTGCAAGACACGAGAGAGAGAGAGAGAGAGAGAGAGAGAGAGAGAGAGAGAGAGAGAGAGAGAGAGAGAGAGAGAGAGAGAGGGAGAATAAAATCTCGTTGTGGAGTCTTGGTGCCTTTTTAGCTCTTCTTTACCTGTCTGATCTTTTTTCACAGGGGAAAGCAAGAAGGTGATCATAAAGGTGAGCTCTGGCCATGTTGGGTCTTCAGCTTTTACCTCCCCTGTTCTCGTTGAAACTCTTGGCAGCACCTGCAAAGAGCCATACCTCTCTGCAGTACCTGTCCTCAGCCAGGTCAAATGGTTGTGCCTTCTATGATTTACTAACCACATGTTTTCCATTAACATGTCCTTATTGAAATCAGATGGTTTCGGAGTAGCTTGGGAAGCATGGAACAGGAGCATTTACCACTCTGCTTTTGACACATGGACCATCAAGATTTTAGACTGAATAGTAAAAAGGTGTCATGTTTTGGCCAGGCTAATAGATGTGCTAGCATCTGTTCTCTACAAATAACTTAGTAAGTCAATCCAAGGAACTTGTCAGAAGGACAAACACATGTTCTCTGCCCTGCCTCTCAATTGTCTTTGCCAGATGTGGCAGGCCACAGAGCACAAAATATGCAAAGGGTTAGAGAGCCAACACAGTGTTTCTGCTTGCTCTACAACCTTTGCGCAAGCAGAAGCCCAAGAAAAAGACTACAGTAGCTGTTTGTGCTGAGTCCAACTTATTGTATCCCCTCACTTACATTTCCCCTTGTGCAAGGCATTGTGCAACCAATTTCCCAGCTATACAATATATAGGGAACGATGCACTAGGTTTTCAGAAGTTCTTGTACAAGCAGAACTGCCAGAAGTCTATTTACATTTCCCCATGCACCTCATGGGATCCAAGCCAAATACTGACCAATAACAAAGCAAGAATTGAAGAAAGTTGTTTTTCTATGTGAAATAAACAGTTTCAATTGTCTCTAGACAAACATGAAGACATTCAAAACTGGGAAATCAAGGGTCCATGTTATAGTTTTAAAAAAAGCTTAAGCATTTATCTTGCTGTATAAAAACTGTTGCTCCAGAGAAAGAACTATAGGCTGCAATCCTAAGAACGCTTTCCTACAAGTAATGCTCATTGAATAAAATAAGGTAGAACTGTTTAGGATTGCTCCTTCCTTTGGATTCCTTACCGCGGTTGGATAGAAGCCCTAGCCCTGACCATTCGTTGCCCAACTTTGGTCGATCATTTTGATATGATTGGAAGAAGAAACATGATGGAGTTGCCGTGACAAATGAGATGCTACCTTTGGGCACTGTGTTCCCAGATGTCAGTGTAGCATGGGAGGAAGAGAGGAAACGTGCAATCTGCTGAACTCTGTGTAGTCTTCAGCTAAAGCCAAGGGGGGATGCACTCTAGCCAGAAGTGTGTAGCCAGACCACCTCCTGGTAGGAGTCCGACTCCTCACATATTCACATGAATCGCAAGACACTGTTTTTGCAAGGTTAGTGCAACTTTCAAAAAGGGATTTGTACAAGTTCCAGATTCCCAACTGACTTGTGCAATATTCGTTTCACAAATAGCGTAATCCCCAAGATTACGCTAGCCACCTCAAAGGGAAAGGGCAGATCACTCGCACCGCTTCTGCTACTGCAACCCAGGGCCGGGGCCAACTTATCCATTAGGCACAATAGGTGCAGTGCCTGGAACCCACAATACTTTTAGGGGGCCACAAAAATGTTTTGACTTCTTTTAAAATCAGAAGGGGAAAAAAATGAACTTTTAGGATCAAAGGAAAGGTTTTAATTTTTCCTCACATCAGAATTTTGCTTAAACAGAAAAAAAAATAAAATGCTGAAGCGTTTAAGGCTTTATCAAAAATATTTTTTAATATTGATATTTTTATGGGAGGAGGGGCCCATGAAGGCAGAATTGCCCAGGGCCCATGAAAAGTCATAATGCAGCCCTGGTAATATCCCCGGCTGCTGTGTCGTGTGCAAACTGTGTTGATGTGCTCACCTGCGCTGTTGGTGGTTTTCTCCCCCAGTTGGTTCTTTGACTGAAATTCTGCCAGTATGAAAAAACTGGGGGGGGGGGGGGGTTTACAAAAGCACTGGGGGCTGCACGGTGTTAACATTTGGAACTGGTTATAATCTCGTAAACTGGCTTCAATCAACAGTGTGTCTTTGCTGAAAATGAAGCAGCCCTTCTAAAACATGCCGGCTGGGAGCGCTTTCTAGAAAAACTGACACATGGCATTTGGAAAACTGTATTTTTAAAAGCAAGATGCTTGTTTTAATTCTGAAAGTGCTGGAGGGCAGTGGAAAGACAAAAGACTGAATGAAAATGACAAAAGATGAATATGGTCTTTAAAATATTTTTTTCAAAATACATATTGCTTTACAAATATCATGAGTTCATCTCTTGCAGATGTCATTGGTGAAGGTTATTTCTTTCAGATACAGCATCCATTTTTCCCTACCAAGATTATATGGCCTCCTACAACAAATGAAGGTAATGCCCTCTAAGACCCCGAAGAAACAGAACGTCATGGTCATTGGACTGCTGCTGACACTTGTTTTCATCTGCTCTAATTAGACTTCGGGCAGCAGAGTTTCTCTTCATTCTCTTGCTCTATATTATATACTGAATTTGCCTTTCTGTAAAGATGCATATTTTTTTTGTGTTGATTTTCCTATTGGTTTGATACAAAAATATGTTTGTGTTTAAATGAATAGCCTTTCCCCATACGACTAAAAGACCTGCTATTTGTGTGTGTGTGTGTGTGTGTGTGTATGTATATGCAGGGGTCCTTTCGTAGAAAAAGAGGTGCAGGAGCTCATTAGCATAACTCATTAGCATAACTCATTAGCATATGCCACGTCCCCTGACATCACCGGAAGTGTGTCAGAAAGGGAATGTCAGTTTCAGCCCCATTATATCCTATGGGCCATTGAAATCAATGGCAAAAACTCATAGGGTATATGAGGGGCTGGAGGAAAGGGGGTTTGAGGGAGAGGCTCCAAACTTGCAGGGTAGCTGCTGGGGCCTGTCCTCGAAATACCCACTAAGTTTCAAGAAGATTGGACCACGGGGTCCAATTCTATGGGCCCCTAAACAGGTTGCCCCATCCCCTCCATTGTTCTCTATGGAGGGAAAAAATGTTAACTTTTTTCCTACCATAGAGAACAATGGAGAGAATGGGGGCAACCTGTTTGGGGGCCTGTAGAATTGGACCCCCTGGTCCAATCTTCTTGAAACTTGGTGGGCATTTCGAGGAGAGGCCCCTGCAAGTTTGGAGCCTCTCCCTCAAACCCCCTCCCCTCCAGTGGCTTTTAAAGTTGCCACCAAATTTTGGTGGCAATTCGGCGGCGAGCTGAATCAGATTAGAGAATCTGATTCAGCCCGTGGCTGCCCTACTGGCCAGTCCTGAGCTGGCGGAGCTTTGCTCCACCTCGCTCCGGCCCCAACGGACCCCTGTGTATATGTATGTGTGGAAAGAGAGAGGGAGAGAGAGACTGGATTTATACCCAGCCCTTCACTTAGAGTCTCAGCAGCTTACAAACTCCTTTCCCTCCCCCTCCCCACAACAGACACCCTGTGAGATAGGTGGGGCTGAGAGAGCTCTGACAGAAACTGCTCTTTCGATAACAGTTCTGACAGAACTATGGCTTGCCCAAGGTCGTCCAGCAGCTGCAAGTGAAGGAGAGGGGGATCAAACCCAGTTCTCCCAGATTAGAGTCCGCGCACTTAACCACTACACCAAACTGGCTATATATAAAGTTCCATCTGATTCAGCACAGAAGAAAACAAGGCCAGCCCAAAGAATAGCACCATCTATTTATCTGCATCTTATTTGTTGATTGATTAGTATCCTGTCCATCCTACACTCAGAGAGCAATCTTAAACAGATCTACTGAGAATCCGACTCAGGTCTATCCACTGGGGGCTAGTTCCCAAGAAAGTTTTCTTAGGGTGGAACTGTAAGTGTAGCTCTCACGGGGGCGGGGGGAGAGAGAGAATCCATTAGCCAACCATTCCCAGTCATTAAAACCACATAAATGGCACAATAGGAATTTACAGTGTTATAAACAACGGATAATAGGAAACTAAGACTGAAAATACCACTTCATAAAATATTTCACCATCCTAATTAAAAGTTAAATGCTTAAAAAGGCAGGTTTTACAGCCTCAACAAAACATGCACACCCAGGTACGTAATTCCACCAGTGGTGAAGATTTTGAATAGTGCTTCATTTTTTACAATCTTGGGTTAGATTTGACAGTGAGAATGAACCATCAGTAATAACTACTAGGGGGTTCTCAACAAATGGGACATGACCTTGATAAAATTCTGGAAACTGGTTTCTAGACACACACTTGCAGGTGCTTTGTTTATCTGTGTGGAAGAGGATGGTGAAAACCAAGGCTGACTGTGAAAAGCTCCAAGAGGACCTCCACAAACTGGGTGAGTGGACAACAATGTGGCAAATGAAGTTCAGTGTTGGTAAGCGTGAGGTGATGCCCACTGGGACAAAAAAAATCCCAGCTTCACATATAGGCGAATGGGGTCTGAACTTGCTGAGACTGAGAGGGGGAAAGGTCTCGGGACTGTAGTGGACAGCTCAATGGAAATGTCAACCCAGTGTGCTGCAGCAGTGAAAAAGGCAAACTCAATGTTAGGGATTCTTAGGAAAGAGATTGAAAATAAAATGGCTGATATTATAATGTCCTTGTATAGATCTATGGTGTGGCCACACTTGGAATACTGTGTACAGTTCTGGCCACTGTATCTCAAAAATAACATTGCAAAGAAGAAGAAGAAGAGATTGGATTTATATCCCGCCCTTCACTCACTTGGAGTCTCAGAGCGGCTTACAGACTCCTTTTCCCTTCCCCTCCCCACAACAGACACCCTGTGAGGTAGGTGGGGCTGAGAAAGCTCTGAGACAGCTGTCCTTGAGAGAACAGCTGGTACAGAGCTATGGCTTGCCCAAGGTCATCCAGCAGGTGCAAGTGGAGGAGTGGGGAATCAAACCTGGTTCTCCCAAATTAGAGTCCACACACTTAATTACTACACCAAACTGGCTCCAGCAAAGCTGGAAAAAGTACAGAAGAGGCTAACCAAGATGATTAGGGGGTCAGAGCACATTCCCTATGAGGAAAGGCTGAAGAGTCTGGGACTTTTCAATTTTCAAAAGAGATGACTAAGGGGGGACATGACAGAGGTTTATAAAATTATGCACAGGGTAGAGAGAGTTCACAAAGAGAAGCGTTCCTCCCTCTCCCAAAATATTAGAACTTGGGGGCATTCAATTAAGCTGATAGGGCAGTAGATTCAGGACAGAGAAAACTAGGAAATACTTCTTTACAGAGAGAGTGATTAAAATGTGGAATTTGCTGCCAGTGGATATAGTGATGGCCATAGGAATAAACAGCTTTGAAAATGGATTAGACAGATGCATGGAGGATAGATCTATCAGTGGCTGCTAGTCATAGTTGGTGACTGAAGGGAACCTCCACATTCAGAAGCACTAATCCTCTGAATCCCATAGCCAGGAGGCAACATCAGAGGAAGGTCTCAGACTCTATGCCCTGTTGTTGGCCCTCCAGAAGAATGGGTTGGCCAGCATGTGTGACAAGATGATGACTAGATGGACCATTGGTCTGATTCAGAAGGCTCTTCTTATGTTCATATGTTATCAGCAGTCACCATCTATTAGTTGGGATATTTGTATCTGTATGGTTCTGGTCTTTCCATCCCCAACACATACTTCTAACTGAAAGGGTAGATCCAGTTGGTCAGCCGTATTGGTCTGAAGCAGTACAACAAATGTACAGTTCAGTGTCACCTTTAAGACCAACAAAGATTTTTTCAAGGTATGAGCTTTCAAGTGCATGCACACTTTGTCATATCCAGTGGGATGGCAGGCAAGGTTCAAACTTATAGCAAAGTGTTGCTTTACAACTGTTGACCTTATAACCTTAACTTGTTATTTAGTGTCACTTTGTGTATCTTGAACATCATCATGTTACATGTTAATTTGCTGTTCATTCTCTGGCTATAAGTTTGAACCTTGCCTGTCATTCTACTGTATTTGATAAGGTGTGCATGAACAAAAAAGTTCATACCTTGAATGAACCAGTTTGGTGTAGTGGTTAAGTACGTGGACTGTAATCTGGGAGAACCGGGTTTGATTCCCCACTCCTCCACTTGCACCTGCTGGATGAACTTGGGCAAGCCATAGCTCTGTACCAGCTGTTCTCTCAAGGACAGCTGTCTCAGAGCTCTCTCAGCCCCACCGACCTCACAGGGTGTCTGTTGTGGGGAGGGGAAGGGAAAGGAGTTTGTAAACCGCTCTGAGACTACAAGTGAAGGGCGGGATATAAATCCAATCTCTTCTTCTTCTTCTTCTGAATAAACCTTTGCTGACCTTAAAGGTGCCACTGGACTCTAAATTTGTTCTAAAGATAAAGGGATTCTCTTTTAACACTTTCTCTTTTTTCTATCTATTTTATTCAGTACCTTTCTTCTTCCCTTTTACTTTTCTCATACTTTCTGCTGAACTTCCTTTTCTCTTTTGCCCAACAAAGCCAGGTTGCATGGTCCTCCTGCACTGGTCCTCCTGCAGTCTGGCCAAGAGCCCCGCTGGTACTTAATTTTGAGTAAATCTGCTCAATAGGATTGTTCCTTCACAGCACCTTCCTGAGCAGACCCATACCCTTCTCAGCCCATTGACTTGAACAGACTCAACGGGGTTTAACTCTTCTTGGGATGGCACTGCAAGAAACTGTAATCAGAAAGTCAAAATCCTGCCCACCATGAATTGAAAGTTTTAGGCAAACCCCTACTCCCTCAGCTTCTGTTTCCAGTCTTTGATGTAGATATATTAATAACACTGATGTATCTTTTGGGGTTGTTACAAATATTATTGACATAAACATGGCAAGCACTTTGAGCACCATAAAACACTATAGAACTGCTAGTTATGAGAGAGCGCCTAGGATCAAGTCCAATATTTCCTGCATGACTGCAGTCCTGACCACCAGAAAATCGGGTTGTTGGGCAAAAGGTCCTCCTGGCCTTGGTGGGATGGGTGGCAGAGTTGCCAGCTCCAGGTTGGGGGTGGAGCCTGGGGAGGACAGGGACCTCAGTGGGGCGCAATGCCGTAGAGTCCACCCTCCAAAGTGTCCATTTTCTCCAGGGGAACTGATCCCTGTAGTCTGGAGATGAGCTGTAATTCCGGGGGATCCCCAGGCCTCACCGGGAGGCTGGCATCCTGATGGATACCCTATCTCACCAACTTTGTTCATAGTGGTTATCTAGTTAATGAGACAGCAGCTAAGCCTCACTGTGCCTCCGGCATTCAAAGAGGATCCCCAGGGGACCATATTTCCTTTCCTTTTTGCCTTTTCCTAAGCTATCCCTTCTTGCTTCATACACAAGCACGGGGCAACTGACATTGTTCAAACAACTCAGTCTCTATGCAAACGAATCCCGGTAAATGGACACAAAGGAGGAGGAGGAGGAGGAGGAGGAGTTGTTTATACCCCACCCTGAAGGAGTCTCAGAACTGCTTACAAACTCCTTTCTCTTCCCTTTCCCCAAATCTGACATTTAAAAACTGTAATATTCAGAAACCAGTGGGTGAATGTTTTGATCTTTCAGGGCATTTGATTGCTGATCTAAAAGTCATCATTTCCCCTACAAAAGAACTTCAGCAGGATAATCAAACATGAAACGGCTGGATTAGAATTCATCAATAAATTTAGTACTACTTCCGCACCCTTCGGGTCTCAACACATTTCCCCACTCTTTATTGGTGCTAAAATCTTGCATGTTACTGATGTTAATTAGTTCAGCTGTATCTCTGTAACTTTCCAGTGGATCCGCTTCCTTCATATACAGGATGTTATTTTAGCAGGGGGGGAAACAAGTCAAGCTCTGCCCTGATAAAGCAGTAGCATCGGATCCATGTCAGAAGGTAACGTGTACAGTGACACCAGAGTATTCTCACTGATGTTTATTGGGCATGCTGTCTTGTGGATTATACTGTCAGTTCAAAGTCTAAAGGATCAAGGGAACTTTGATTCCTTTGCCCCAGTGAAACAGAAGAAGTAGAGTTTCATATTCTGAATCCATCATATTTTAAAAAACCTTTTATCTGCCGTGAGCTGAAGAAGCAGCTGGCCTTGTATCTGAGCCACTGATTCCTAGAAGAGTGAAACTCTTCCCCCTGTTCTTGGAACTGACATGTGTCATCCATCAAAATCACCATGGATCATTTTTTTCCACTTTGACTTTGGATTCCCCCCCCCTCCAAATTATTGATGCTGTTGTGGTGTACAAGAAAAAAACAAAGACATGGTCTGACATTGGCAAAAGTATAATTGTGCTGCTTGGAGACTGTGCTCGGTGTTTATAGGATGCAGGGCTGTTTTCCACTAATTGTTACCTACAATCAAATGTCCTGTTATTTATTTATTTATTTATTTATACATTCGATTTATTGATCGCTGCTTCCCACATGCAGGCGGGCTCGCAGCGATTTAAAATTTGTTGGAGACAAGGGACTAACAATTCAATTCAGTGGGGAAGGGAAGACAACACATATAACTGAGTCTTTCTGTTGGCTTTCTGTCATGTTCCGGCTCAGTGTTTGTTAAGTCCACGGCGAAACAGTATCCCAATATCCTAGGCAAAAGCAGGCCGAAACCAGGCTGACCACTGAAGGGAGATAATGCAATGCAGAATAGGGAAAAAACCTGTAGGTTGAACTCGATTTTAATGCAGAATGGGGGAGGGGACTGGATTAAAAAGAAGATTGAATTCAATTTTAGTGCAGAGTTGCTTGGAGGACACCGCCATGAACACAGATTAAAAGGAGAGCGCAGAAAGGGCCAGAGAGAGTGAGAGAGAGAATCTGCCCCACGAATCTGCCCGTGGTGAAGGGATTCAGGATTCTGAAACATGTAACATCATGAAACTGCTGTGTTCCTTTTGAAGTTGTGATCTGCGCATGAATTTTGCCTGGGAACTTCTCCTAAGGAGATAAACCTGTTTGTAGGCTCAGTCCTGCAAAAGCAATGGGTGCTGTCAGTTTCCCATTTAAGCCGATCCGTTATGGTGCCACCTTGCAGATGCTAACCTTGGAAACGGCAATTGTAAAATAGGTGTTTCATTTCCATAGCAATGAAGCAGCCTTAACAGCCTGTTATTCTTTTCCCTGCTGTCTCTGCACAAAGCCTCTTGATTTAAAGCCTAAGTTTTTTGGTTTGTGGGATGGAATCCCTGAAGAGACAGATGTGAGACATGTGCAAAGAAGGGTATGGATGCTGGGATCTGTGGAATGATCCGCTAATATGAAAAGACAAGCAGCAACTTCCCTGCCCCCTCCTTGGCTCCAAGTGAAAACTGAAGGCAGCATCTGGAGAAGGAAGCTGCTCAGTTCCTGTTTTAGGGTCGAAAGCTTAAAGCACATATAGAATTCCCATTGCCAAGTGAGATAGTACAGGTGATATGGGCCAGGGTGAAGAGAAGGGGAGCATTCCTGCCCAAATAATCTTTACTGGCCAGTCACCCTGAACTAATACGCAGCAAGCAGGATCCAGACTTGTCTTGAATGTGAATTGGGATTGCTGGGTCCCCCTGGCCACTTGCAGAGGATTTGGAGGGGGGGTAGGGTGGCCAGATCCAGATTGGGAAACTCCTAGAGATTTGTGGATGGAGCCTGGGGAGGACAGGGACCTCAGTAGGGTACAGTGCCCCAGTCCACCCTCCAAAGCATCCATTTTATCCAGGGGAACTGATTCCTGTAGTCTGGAGATAGGATGTGATTCCAGGAGATCCCCAGGAGCTGGCATCTCTAAACTGTGAATCTCTGCAATGTCATCAGCCTAACAGGTAGCTGGCAGAAGGTTGGCTTGGTGGTGGAACATGTCTCAGAAGTAGAATACATTGCGAATTACAGAGTTTGGAATGTTCAACATCCAGTGATTTAGATCCAACTCTTAAAAATATTTAAGACTCCGTCATAATGCTTTTTCACACATCAGGCTCAGCCTAGTTTGCACTTGAAAACATGTTATGCAAATCTGTGTTATGCAAATGTAAAAGCTATATCTCAGGATACAATGCATAATTTTCTTTCTCAGCTGAGTTATAACTTAATGCATGTGGTTACTAATAGCATCAGAGAGCCTGTTAGGTGCGATAACCGTACGTGGTAGTCTGTTTCCTAATATACATTCTAAAATAAGCACACCAGTAGAGACCCCCCCTCAAATGAATCGAGATGGATTTTCATTACCATACTTCCAATCACAAAACTGTGTTTTTGAACACTTTTATTAGCCCTGTTCACAAGTTACAGTGAATGGGCAAATGACTTGTGTATAGGGTATCCTTGGCTTTTCTTTGTGTTGGGTAATTCTCATGTCACATTCAATGCCTATATACAGCTGAGCATGTGATTTAAACCCCACATCCAAGTGCAGATGGCTGGTCTCATTCATAAAGTGAACATGCACTGGCTCTTTCTTACAAAGAGCTATACACAAGTACATGCAGGACATTTACTGTTAACTTGCAGTGAGTTAGACAATTAGTTTATCAACATCAGTATTGTCTAGGCAGCCCTGACCTGGACAACCCTGGCTAACCCAGTCCCATCAGATCTTGGAAGTTAAGCAAGACCAGCCTTGGCTCATATTTGGAAGGGCAACCTCCAAGGAATACCAGGGCTGTGACGCAGAGGCAGGCAATGGCAAACCACCTCTGAAACATCTGTTGCCTTAAAAACAAGTCTAGCTCACCACCTAGTGGTGCATAATGCTAAAAAAAGCTAGATCTTCTGGGTGTCAGTCAATCTAAGGATTTCTTGAGTATTCTACACGCAATATCATACGATAATTATTTGTGAGTAGTAGTATTGTCTAGGCTAACTGGCAGCAGGCCTCCAGGGTCTTTCACATCCCCTGCCACTGGATTCTTTTAACAGGAGATGCCAGGGATGGAATCTGGGACCTTGTGCATGCCAAGCAGATGCTCTCCCACTGAGCCGCGGCCCCTCCCTAAATCTCCTGATGAAAGAGATCCATATGTGCTGCAGTGTTATGAATGATTTAGCTCACATTTGAACTGCAGGACCGCACAAAAACTTCATAACTTTCGTGTGCTCCGATGGCATGAATGTGTGCTGAAGAAGCATTCCTTCAACAAGCTGAAAGAAGGGATATGCACTGATCTCCAGCTGAACGTGACAGCAGAAAAAGTCATTGGGACAAAGCGATGAGCAACAGCTATGAAACTGGCACCCAAACTCCAGGTAGATCAAAGTTTGCAACAGCAGCAATAAGAAGCCCGGTGAAGGCTCGGGCGCTTCAGGCACTTCCATAGTGTTTATCCACCAAGTTGTTTTCACACCCCTTTAATCAAAGAGGGCAATACAGGAAAAGAATATGAGGTGAAACCCAATCTGAGAGAAGAACAGGGTTACTTTTTCTTCCCCCGCGTGATGCAGAAGCTGCCTAGGTTGTTAAACGTTACATCTTTATAACAGTTTTGATCTTCCTTAATTATAGGTCAGGGAAGCTTATAGAAGCAACCTGTCTTTTTTAATACAAACAAGATTAATTGCATGGTTCCTGCATAAAAATGAACCACCAACAGCAGTCTTAACAACACAGGAAAAGTTTTCTTTGAGAAGCCCCCGGATTAAAAAAAATTGAGAAGTTTTAACTGTTACAGGAAGTGGAACAGCTGCCAAATTACCATGCCTGTGAGCTTCACCCTCATTATGAGTCTAAATGAATGCACACACCCCTCCCCTTTCATCCTTTTCCAGGCACAAGGCAAAGGAAAGGAGAAAGAGAGAGAGAGAAGGGTAAAAAATCACTTTGCACAAAGAAGTGTCTCTGAAGTTTGGAATGCACCCCGCTTGTTTGAAGACTTGATTTATACCTGACACCTCTCTTTAAGCTCATTGTTGAGACTCGCCTGTTTTCAAATCAACCGCAGACTGACTGCTTGAGGTACTTGATCTCATGACGACCACATAAGCTAAGATAAAATGCACAAGGAGTGGATAAGGCTTTCAGGTTAGGGGGGGGGGGAAGGGTGTGAGGAATCGAATCCCTCACACAGTACATTAGCTTGTACATTTTGGAGTAAAGATGGGTAGATAAAACGTACGAGGGAAAAAGATGCCGCGGGAAGGCAAAGACAGAAGGAGGAAAGGAAGGAGAGGGTTGTTCTACAAGTAGGGCTGATCTGAAATGGGTTTGGCTACAGAAATTACCCGCGCAGCCAAATCAGTTTTGTCTAAGTATGGCATTTAAAAAGTAAAGCTGGCTACAATTAGGCATACTTGGAACTGAAAGTAATAATGACCTATCATACATAGTAATATTATTATTGTTGTTGTTATTTGTCACAGCCACATGTTTGACTGGTAGGAGGTGTTCTGCAGTTTGAGGTCTAGCCAAGTTCTTGGCTACTGCAGATGTATCTTTGCAGGAATCTTGCTGTTCCAGGCAACACTGTCTTCTGGAGCTGAGCTGTTGTTATTTACTCAATGCCCAGACTGTTCAGGTGTTTCTTCAGACTTTGAGGCACTGCTCCAAGCGCCCCAATGACAACTGGCACAATGGTCGATTTCTCCTCTAACTCTATTCATAGGTCTTGGTATTTCATGGTTTTCTCCTGTTCTTTCTTTTCTATTCCACTATCTCCTGAGACTGCAGTATCAATGATCCAACCCTGTTTCCTCATTTTTTTCCTCTACAGTTGTGGTATCAGGGGTGTTGTGCTCCAGGTGTCCATCTGTCTTTAATCGGAAGTCCCAAAGAATTTGCATTTCATCATTCTCCATGATCTTGTCTTGTTTGTGCTCCCATGAATTTCTGGCTGATGGTAAGCCATACTCCTTACCAAGATTCCAGGGCAACATAGCTGCAACTCTACCATGACATTCTTTATAGTCAGTTTGAGCAGTTTTATTGCAGGCACTGACTCTGTGGTCGACTGTTTCATCCTTTCTTGCAAAGTTGACATTTGCTGTCATCCCTGGTCTTCTGAATCTTGCCTTTCATTCTTATCACCCCCACCACTACCACCCCCACCACTTTACCTGCAGGACTACTGCATGTCTGAACCAACAGATAAATTCTCTAGAATGTAGAAAATGTAGAAAACAAATAAAAGGTTTCTGCTTTAACTCATTTTACACTTCAGGCTTTGGATTTTGTCAAACTCATATCAATAGTCTGAACCAAGAGCACCAATCACAGAACTAAACATGAACATCAAGTGGTTACTGAAACATATGGAAACCTCTCTTTTGCTGTGAACAGGCAATGGATCCCGTGCAGTGAAAGAGCCCACATCTGGATTTCTGTTCTCCACATTCAGAAGTACTGTTATTATGAACCTTTTTTTTCCACTTTTTAAAAGCATATTTAAAAGAAGTTGCATATGTACCCAGATGCTCTGAAGAACAACAGAATCGAGCATGGTCGTTCCATAGATATTTGTATATTTCATTGTTATAATTTTAATCCATCTCCTGGAGAACATTTTCTACTGTTTGCATCATTATAAATGGCATGACAGTTTAAGAATTTTTAAAATTAAAAATGGCAGAGTTTGGCTATTTAATAGATGCAATGTCAAAAAAAACAACAACGCTTCATGCAACTACGACAATATATCAGCAATCCAAGGGAACTGTAACCCAACAAAACTTTTTGCACTTCATATGTCAATCAGTTCTTTTTGCATGCCTTCATGGATGAAAGATTCCATATGAGATCCTCCTCAAATATTACTTCCTACTAATTTAATGTGTTTTGTGCTCTCCTCCTGACCTGATCGCCCTGAGCAACAATTCAGCAAAAAAACAATTAGCTGGCTAAGCATGCTATCGTTTTCTTTCAGAAATAATCAGCTACTATTAAACCACAGGATGGCTGTTAAGCCTAAGACAATTTTATCAGGCCACTGGCAGCTCTACCACATTTTCATCAATGTTTCATTATACATTTGCCCAACAGTTCCCGAGTGGGCTGGGCGCTGTGAAACTGATTATTATCCAAGATGGCAGTTACTGCGACCAACACAGTACAAGGCGAGAGAATAAAATTCGAGTCCAGTGGCACCTTTAAGACCAACAAAGTTTTATTCAAGGTATGAGCTTTCATGTGCATGCACACTTCCTCAGATACATCGAAATGGAAGTTACCAGTCCATACATATGGGTAGAAGGTGAGCAGCAAATTAGCATACAACATAATGAAGATGTTTTAACAGATGCAAAGACAAAACAGGAATAACACGCTAAGTTTATATGGTCACCATTTGTTTGGATTTAATTATGGGGGGGGACACAGTGAAGCAAATAAATATGTCAAAATAGGAGACTGATGTGTACATATATCCTCCTTAATTGTGGAATGCTAAGACTAATTAACTGAGACCCTGTTGTTACGTTCCATCCATCTCCCCTCAAGCATGGAGGTAACTAACAGTATCCTTTTCTTTGGGGTGTGGTGAATGGTTGTGCAATGTTACATCTCCTCTGTGACCAGAACTGAGAAATACATTCCAGTCTTCGTTGCCACATTGCAAGGTGGGAGAGGATGTTTGATTATTAATTTCCTTCCTTGCTTGCTTACATCTTTTCTCCCCAGTGGAGACCTAAAGCAGCATACATCGCCTTCCTCTCCTCCATTACAACAACCTTGTGAGGTAGGTCAGGCTGAGCACGTGGGACTGGCCCTTGCAAGGCTCTTTGTTAATATGATGTTGCTGAAGGCCATACATTTGTTTATTTATTAAGTAAAAATTATAGCCCTCCTCCTCATGAAGGCTTTGGGCCAGGAAGTATGTAAAGCACGATATAGATCACATTACAAACCACAATTAAAACAGTAGCCTGACAATAGAAGAACTCCAACACTCTAATCTAGGGTTGCCACAAACATACCCCAGTGGGGCCAGGGGATCCTCAATTTGGGGGCCCCCAATCTGCCACTGGCCAGGAGCCCCCCGCTGCAGCACAGGTGAGACCTGGCAACCCTACTCTAATCATGTTGCCGAAATCAAGTCAAATCATCTTCTCCTTATTTCATTGCTACCAGCTTGTGTAGGGTTGCCAGTTTCTGTTTGGGAAATAACTGGAGATTTGGGGGGGTGGAGCCTGGGGAAGGTGGGGTTTGGAGAGGGGAGGGACCTCAGCAAGGTATAAAGCCATGGACTCCGCCCTCCAGAGCAGCCATTTTCTCCAGGGAAACTGATCTCTGTCGTCTGGAGACCCATTGTAATGCCAGGAGATCATCACCACCACCACCACCGCCACCCTGAGGCTGGGATGGGAGGCCTATTTGTATCAGCAGAGGAGGTAGCAGAGACAGTTTTACCTAATACCTCCCTTGTCACTGCAGCACCCTGTGGGTTTTGTTTGTGAGGCTATCCCAACCCTTCCAGAGGCATTTCAGGGAAAGATCAGCTCTGCCAACTCCTGTGAACTTTTCTGCTAAATGCAGCCGGATATTTGGTAACGACAATTAAAACAGCTAATAGTTTCCTGCACAGAAATGACCAGGAACACCCATCCACTTCTCTTCCTAGCAAAAATCTGCTGGAATTTAGCAAAGCTTAAGGAAATCATTCTGTACACTTAATGGCCTGGATAATTAGATAATTCAGTTACAGTAAATAGTGTAGATACTAGAACTTCCATTAAGAGCACAACGACCATGTGCCATGTATCCATTTCCATGGGAATGGAGAGAAGCAAACACTAAATGAGGTTTCTAGCAGACTGGGCTAAGGAGAGACTGAAAGGTGGCAGCCCTAAAAATAGGTAACCACTAGGGTTGCCAGGTCTGGGCTGGAAAATACCTGAAGACTTTGGGGGTGGACCCAGGAGAGGGTGGGGTTTGAGGAGGGGAGGGGAGGGGCCTCAGCATGGTGCAATGCCATAGAGTCCACCTTTCAAAGCAGCTATTTTCTCCAGGGGAGCTGATCTCTGTCAGTTGGAGATCAGTTGTAAAAGCGGGAGATCCCCAGGCCCCACCTGGAGGCTGGCAACCCAAGTAACCACGTGGCCTCCAGGTCTCAGCCTGTATGTCAAATAGGGATGCCAACCTTCAGATGGGGTCTGGAGTTCTCCCAGAATTATAACTGATCTCCAGACTACCCAGATCAGTTCCCCCAGAGAAAATGGTGGCTTTGGAGGGTGAACTCTGTGGCATTGAGATCTCTCCCCTTCCCAAAGACTGCCCTCCCCAGGCTCTACCCCCAAAACCTCCAGGAATTTCCCAACCTGGAACTGGCAGTCCAACACAGGAATCCTGATTATATTGTATATATGAAACACCAAACCACCCAAATCCACAAAAGATAGAAGCCTTTCTCCATCTGATGCCTCTGGCCCACATAAGAGAACGCCAAATTACAGGGACCCGAGCTGTGCTTCTCTGCGCACCGCACCTAACCCTCAAGCAAAAATTCAGAGGTAGTTTCAGCACATACTAGAGAGCTGATAATAATATCATGTTGCACAATGCAATTTACAAGTGGGTAATGCTTTGGAGAACATCTCCATGTGTGACGGCACACACCTCTCTTTCCTCAAGGCGAGGGGAAAGACGCTGTGCCCGTGCAGTTTATTCAGCTGCATCCTGCAAACGGTGGCCGTGCCTATTGAGGGTTCTTGTTAGTCACACTGAACTATACACACCTGTGGCTGAGTCCTTCCCTGAAGAATCGTGAAGGAATAGAATTAATAAGGAAGTTACTACAAGTACACAATGAGGCCCTAGTGGAATTTAAGACACAACATGGGGAGAAGGTGGTTGGATGTAGAGTGTATAAAATGCAATTGTCTTAGAACTGTCCATCAAGTCTAAATTTGACATTCATCTCCAACCAGATGAATCAAGATTTTGGCTTCCTATCATAAGTCTACAACAACAACAACAAGAACTATTATTATTATTATCATCATCATCGTCATCGTCATCGTCATCATATGCCAGTGTGTGTAGTATAGTCAGGCAATCCAAAGATTGTCTGTCAGCCTTAAATTCTAGCCCATTAGCATCATGCTAAAGTGGGCTGAGAGAGCTCTGAAAGAGCCGTGACAGCCCCAAAGTCACCCAGCTGGCTTCATGTGGAGCAATGCTGAATTGAACCTGGTTTTCCAGATTAGAGTCCATCACTCTTAGCCATAACACCATGCTGGCTCTCAAGCTGGGTCTAAAGCCAACATCTGGAAGAATACCTTCCAGATTATTTTGCATGCTCGTAGCCTCTGCTCAGAAGACAGTTCTAGTGTTACATTGGCACTTGGTACAAAACACTGGAGATCCCTACCTGCCTGCTGGAATTTGGCTTGCGTATCTTTTATGTGTCAGGACAATAGAAGCAAGACAAAATTGGTACATTTCTGTCTGCCTCCCTGCATGCTCCAATAGTGGACCATGTTCCAGGTTAGCTCTCACCCGGCTTACTTTTGCTTTTAAATCATTTCCATAAATCTGTTCCTTTATACCAAGTGTACGTAGCATTGCATGGTATCGGCTCATGCTGCAAGTGACATTTAATTAAAACCATAAATATTAAAGTTCTCTTATTAACCTACAGTGCACATTTTGACAATCAGACTATTGTTCTGCTCAGCTGAGCACATCAAAGATAGAAATGCTGGTGTGCTGAAGAGAGGGTGTCTTTACTGTCGTTAACAACCTGTTGTGGTGTGTTGTTTGCATCTGGTGCCAGGAATCATAATGGGAGATCTTCTTCTTTTTTAAAAAAAATCCAACTATGACATGAATGATAGTCAGAATAAATTTATTTCTCCTTGTTTTCATTCCATCGAGGAATCAAGGTACTGCAAAAAGCAAGGCAACTGTGGCAGTCTTAATTGTAATCCCCAAAGGAGTGTGGATGTCTGAAGTCCAGCAAACAGATGCAGAATAAGAGGCTCACGAAACTGGGTGGAAAGACCCTGACGTTACGCACTAAGGCAGAGATTCCACTTTGTTTTTTTAATGTTGGAGAGTTGGTACTTCTGACAGGCAGCCTGTTATTATTCCAGGTCAGTGACAATGTTGTGCATGTAAAATTATGTCAAAGGACATCCTTGACACTTTTGCAAAGATAACTCAGTGATTTGCACAAAGAGAGATATGACTTGTGGTGGTGAAAGTGATAAATGAGTTTCCAGAGAGTACATTTTCTCAAGTGCTCATTATGAGAACTGTTAATGCATATACAAATGTGGAAATAATGGCTGATTTGAACTTCCTGTGTTTATATATATCATTGATATTCACCCTGACAATGTCCTTTTGCACATGGGTTATTCACCCCAGGTTCCATGCTGTTGGGAAGTGTTCCCTCCCCCCTCCCTGCTTCCCTACAGCTTTGTGGTACATTTGTATACCTCCCAGAGTTTCCCTGAATTTGTTCCCATCTTTCCCAATCAAAGTTTTAGGAAAGACTGCAGCAAAGCCTGGCTGGTTGCTGTGTGTTTGGGAAAGCTTGTATTTTCTCCACCCTGCCCATGTGGCACCCATTTTCCCTGCCCCATCCCTTCAGAAACCATTTCCTCCCACTGCCATCAGGGGGTTTCTAGTTTTTTTTTTAAAATGGAAACGGAATATTGTTATCTCAATATAACATTGCAACAATCTGTGTATCAAGTTCTCTGAATTCCCACCTTTTATTTTTTTTAAAGTTTCTAGTTCCTATAAGGCCTACCTCCCCAACAAAAGGGGGATAGAGATTTACTTTTTTTAAAAAATGAAAGCTGGAGTAGGCTTGCCAAGTCCCCCTGGGGGGGGGCAAAGAAAACCCCACTCCAGTGGCCTGTTGCCTGCTGGCTGGGATCGGGCCACCGGGGGGAACCCCACCCCCAAACTGCCGGGCTGAGGGGACGTCATTGCGTCAAGCATGTTTCGGGGGGGGGGGGGGGACGCTCTGCAGTTTGAGGGAAAACTCTATGGTTTTCCCTCAAATTACTGATGTCCCGCCCTCAACATCCCCAACACGATGATGTCACTTCCGAGTGATGTCATCACGGCACACGTGCTTCATGCGCACACCAGAAGGCTCCCAAAGGACAACGGGCTCCCCCCCCGCTCCTACTCAGGTACGACTTAGCAACCCTAAACTGGAGATTCAAAGAACCTAATACACAGATTGTTGGAATGGTACTAGGTTTTCCAACCTCCAGGGGGGTCCTGGAGTTTTTCTGGAATTACAACTAATCTCAAGACTACCAGTTCCCCTGGAGAAAAAGGCAACATCAAAGGCAGACTTTATGCTATACCGTAGATTCTGGGTGCAATCCCTTCCTAAATTCCCCCATCCATGGGCACCATCCCCAAATCTCCAGGAATTTCTCAGGCTGGAACAGGCAATTTTAGATGGTATATCAATATAATGATATTCAATTGCTAATGTTAAAAAAAATTAAGCCCCAGTGGCTTGGGGGGGGGGCAGGTAGCCACTTCCAGGAACTTGAGCAAGGGAAGGGTGGGGAAACCTGCCATGTGGATGCCCCATTGCTGCTAGATTTATCAGCAGTAGGTTTGCCAGCTCCAGGTTGTAAAATACGTGGAGATTTGGGGGGTGGAACCAGAGGAGGGCAGCATTTGGGGAAGGGAGGGAAATCAGTGGGGCATCGTGCCATAGAATCTACCTTCCAAAATGGCCATTTTCTCCATGTGAACTGATCTCTCTTGCCAGGAGATCTCCAGCCAACACCTGGTGGTTGGCAAGCCTAATCAGCAGCCACAGCAGAAAGAAGGAGATCGCACAAGCTTGTTCCTGTGTGGAATCCACCCATGCTATCCTAAACAGCACTATACTTTTCTAACCCCATTGGCTTCAGTGGACTTAGAAGGGTGTAACTCTGCTCAGAATGGCCCTGTAAATCTCACTTCCCCTTCATTTTAGTGCATAGGATTGAATGATGTCCCACGCCCACCCTATTCTCCTAAGAATCTGTCCTTCTCATGCTCAAGTGGAGCGGCACCAAATCCATTTCCACAGCAACCTGCCTCCTGCAGGGGTCTCAAAGTGGTCATCATGAGCAGTTAACCTCATTCCATCTTAGAGCCCGTGTTTGGCTCTGGCTTCTTGCCTTGCAGCCCCTGGTGCCCCTGAGATTTCTTGCCCCCCCCTTTCTTTTCTGATATTTTTGCATTTGTGTGTGTGTGTGCCTGTGCCTGGAAGTTATGGCGACCTCTGGCAACTCCTACTGGGGCATGGAGGATGTTCAGAGAAGTAGCTTGATTACCTGCCTCTGCCTCCCAGCCCTAATATTCTTTGGAGGTCAGGCCCTGCTTAGCTTCCGGGATCTGATGAGGTCAGGCTTGCCTGGGCTATCCAGGTCAATTTTTTGCCTGTTTCTTCTCCATAGCAACAGTCATCCCATTTTTCTTTTTGAACAAAAGAAGGACATTCATTGAAAGTAATGCTGGGAAGAGAAAATCCTTTTTGCATGTTGCAATAACAGATATTTTCCCCTTACAAAGAGTCCAAAGGGTGGGTTCATAAGTTACATATTGTACTATACCTTGGACATGGATGTCTGTAAATTTTGGGAATATGGCTACAAAAAACTCAACTGTGTATAATTTTGCACTTGAGTATCTGAGTCTGAAAAGAAAAGATAACATGAAAACCAGCCCCAAGACTGTTGGTGCTAAGGGCTACATTTTAGAATCTTTTCCCATTCCCCCCTCTCTAAAAAAAATATTCTTCATGCATTGTTATTGGGTTCAAGGTTCTGTATGTTGTGTGCAGAATGTATTCCTGATATGGTATAGATGCCTCCTACAAATATGTTGGTAACACACAGGCCCTTTTAATAGGCTCCTCTGTGTCTTTCAAACAGAAAATGTTATGTGATATATACAAAAAATTACTGTTTCATAATAAATCTTGCCCCTTCAGGGTACAAGTCTTCCGCTGCTGTGATGCAATGCTTGAAGAATAAGATCATCTGACCCCTAGGCAGCTGGGGAGCAAACGTCTTCCTGAAAGACCTCGGGATATATCTTCAGGGGGTAACCTTAATCCGCGGAAGTCAGTAAGCGTTTGGCAGGGAGTTCAGTGAATCTGGCCATTTTACAATAGGGAATTATGCCCTCCAGAGAAACCTACATTCCTGTAAGCACAAACACAGAAGACTTGCTTGCATTGGCTAGATTCACCAAGTAACACTTGAATCTCAAGTTATTAAATATATGTGGCATTTTAAAAAAATTGTAGTAGCTTGGAATGGGCCCATTTCCACCTCAGTCATAAATCCATTATCATGTTTGTGGCGTCCTTTGGGATGTGGTGGGTCCAAGCTTACCTACGCTGCTTTGAGTACATCCCTCAGTCCTGCTACATATGCAACTCACAGGAGACTCCGTAAGCTTCAACAACAGGCATCCCTAATCGCTTCCAACCATGAGATGACACTTACCAAAGGAGAATTCTAGATATACCGACAGGCCCCAACACCAAACACTAGACAAAAGTGAGGCACCCTCTCTGCAGGCCAAGAGTGGTGGTGGAAACTAGCTCTTGCAAATTCATACATCACAGTACTGATGTATTTTACTTCCAAGTAATTGTCCTTAGGCTATTGACAAAAAAAAACAACAACCCAAAAACCAACTACATTTTGTTCAATTTCTACAAAAATCAATGGCATGTTTAAATGTCTACCTAGAAAACAATAATGGTGTTGTTACAATGAACTGTCAAAGTCCTTAAAGATAGATTCAGGTGGTCAGCTGTGTTGGTCTGAAACAGTAGAACAAATTTAGAGTCCAGTGGCTCCTTTAAGACCAACAAAGTTTTATTCAAGGTACGCATGCGCACTTTTTCAAATACATTGGAATGGTAGGTAAGGTTCAAACTTATAGGCAGGGGCTGAACAGCAAATTAACATGTAACATCTTTGCACATCTTCATCATGTTGCATGATGCAAATTCAGGCCCTGTTTTTTTATTTGTGTTTAGAACATAAAAGCCAATGCTGGATCAGGCCAATGGCCCATCCAGTCCAACACTCTGTCAAACATTGGTCAAAAATACCAGGTGCCCTCAGAAGGTCAACCTGTGGGGCCAGGACACTAGAAGCCCTCCCCCCCAACCTCCAAGAATACAGAGCATCACTTGCCCCAGACTGAGAGTTCCTATCTATACCTTGTGACTAATAGCCACTGATGGACCTCTGCTCCATATGTTTGTCTAATTCCCTCTTGAAGCCATCCATGCTTGTAGCCGTTGCCACCTCCTGTGGCAGTGAATCCCACGTGTTAATCCCATGTGTTTATATGTGTATTGTAGTTTACGCAGGCTTTGCATTGAGTGAACAGGTTGTAAAAAACTAACAAGTTGTTGTATATAGGCTGCAATCACTCACCCTTTCAATCCACTTTTAGTACACTTTCCAAGTGGATTTGACAGTGTGGACTGGCAAAATCCACTAGTAAAATCCACTGAAAGTGGATTGGAAGTGGATTATTTAGTGTGTGTGATTGCAGCTATAGTGGACTATTTAATCAGAATAAAAGAAAGAAAATCATGCCCTGGAAATAAATCAGGGTTGCCAGCTTCCAGGTCTTCTGGAATTCCAACCGGTCTCCAGACTACAGAGAAAATGGCTTCTTTAGAGTATGGATTTGAGTATGGATATGAGGTCCCTCCCCTCCATAAACCCTGTTCTCCCAGGGAATCTCCCCAGTTCTCTAGGAATTTTCCAACCCGGAATTGGCAATTTGGGAATAAATACCCACTAATTCATAAAGCAGATAAGAATACCACCTTTATCCATAGAGATGGCTAAAAGAGAAAAAAAATTCTCACTGATTACAGGCTGTTAAGCTCCGTATTAGACTATCTTGATCCAATTATACACAGAAACAAATTTCATGAGTACATCGTATCAGTGAGAGGACAACTCACATTCACAAGCACACAACGCTTTTAAAGTATCAAAATAACTACTGCACAGTTGTTCTCAAAGTGTGTGGGTGGGAGGGTGTTCCCCTTGGATTTTGTGGGATACCTGGTGAGGGAGCATGAAGTCGCAGAGAAGGGTAGGATACTGGAGTGGGTAGGATCTTCCTCTCCATTCAAGATTGGATTGGATGGAAGGCCCCCTGGCAGAGTACCCACACTGATCTCCACAAGATGTGTTGGGGTGATTGTGCTTTCACTTCTCCCATTACCGCAATCTGAGCTGAGAAGAAGGGAGCTCACAATTATCTTGTTTTGCTTCGTTCTTACAATGGTTCGGGGAAGGTAATCAGAGATACCCCATCCTATTTCTCTCCTATTGCCTGTGCTGAGATTAGTACTCCAACCCGCAGCTCTTTGCATGCCACAGCAGGCTACACATGCATAACTATGAGTAAGGATTTCTCGATACTTATCTGTGAAACAGATTTGTTTGTGATGGTTCATCCAGAAAGAGAGTTTTGAAAGGAGGGAGGTGTTGAGCCAGCACAAACTCTTTCCTGCTTTTTCCATGGTACACGTTTTGTATAAATACATATGTTATTTTATCTCTAGGAAAGAGAGGAATTGGCAATAGATGCACACTATCAGTCTCATCTGCTTTCTTCTGATTTATTGATTGGAGAACTACCTTTAGGTAAGACCACATCACCCTGCCCACTGCTAGCCCTACTGGCTCTAATGGAATAATAAAGCTCATCCATTCATGAATTCTTAGAGAAAAGGTACAATGTGCTGAAGACAGAATATGTGTTATAGTCCAAGTATTCCAGTCTGAATTAACACATGCCCATCATCATAGGGACACATGCCCTTTACCATCAAGGAAAAAGACAGATTCCTCATCATCTCTTGCAATTTATGGAACTGCTAAAGTGATTCCATGTAGTAGTGCTTTTAAAAAAAAAAAAAAGATTCCTAAAGGATTTCAAGCTACCAGAGTCAACCATTTCTACCAACTTTGTTACACCACAAATACACACATCTTCACTTGCATTGGTTACAGATTAGTCATCCTTGGCTGCTGCATGTAAAAAAGATTAAATCAGTTTTATTTTTGGCAAAATATATATTTTTCCCCCTGAGAACTATTAGCAAGTATCTCAAGATATATCAAGGTATAGCTTTCTCTTACCATTGTGCTGCTTTGCTCTCTTTGCTGTTCCATCGCAACAGGTAAACAACCTGCTTTTGCGCCCTCGAAGAGCCTACCTAGGTATAGTGTTTGATGTTAGGAAGGCGGAGCAGATGTGCAGGCTGGGAGAATGTGTACGGCTGAAAGAAGTAAATCAACTTCTTAATTTATGCCAAACTTCCTTTAAAAGGAAGCCAGCCAGGATCTAAGTTAAAAAGCCTTGCAGTCTAACCCTGAGATAGACAATTTATTTGGTGTTGGGACACATTGAAAAGCTCATCATGGCCTGGAGGGCAGTACTAATGTAATATTTTAGATACATCTAATTATAAAATTTGCATACTTTTTCATTAACTCCATGAGTGCCAAGCCACAGCTAATAGGCATGTATGCCGTCATCTGTGATTTTTTTTTTTATTTTAGAGCTCTTATCTCCAAATGTGAAAAACCACAAATCATTGCCTCGAGAATCATAAAATAACAAGCATGAGCTGGGACACAGTTATACACACAGTGCAGCTGTGAGTAGAGCTACGCCCTTCCAAACCCATTGGCTTCAGTGCACTTTGAAAGGTGTAACTCTGTTTAGGATTGCACTGGTAGGCACCATGAAGTACCTTGACAGAAAGGGAGAATGAATTATTTACGCCAATAGGTAATCAATCTGTCTTTCTGAGCTGGTAGCACATTTGTATTCTTATCTTGACTGTCAGGAGAGCTGACAACCCGATAACGGAGGATTCTAATAAGAACCACCCAAAAGGATTATGGATAGGAGATATCCTGAAAGTTTTGTCTGCTGTTTTCCATTGTTAAAAATGCTGACGTTTGCTGTGTCTTTCTGCACATTGACTGTGGATTGTTACGTTTGTCATGCTGTTGTTACGACTAGAGCAGGGGTGGCCAAACTTGCTTGATGTAAGAGCCACTTAGAAGTAACATCAGACGTCTGAGAGCCGCAAGACTAGAGAAATATTACACACGTTTTAATTGGAAAATATGCAGATTTGCTTTTTATTAACATTAACATTAAATGCCAAAAATAAAAACAAAAGGGGTAAAAACAGATATTGATGATGATATTTTAAGAGACAAATGCTTTCTCCAAGCTGGCCAGGGAGGTGGGGACTTTGAGAATGCATTTAAAGTTAAAGTTGCTTTCTTTCTCTGTTCCCCCCACACACCTCAACCCTACCAAGGGAGGGGAACACTGGCTGGGGAAGGGAAGACTGTCTCCCCTTCATTTCCCCAGCCACCCTGCTGGGAGCCCCACAACATGTGTGAAAGAGCCGCATGTGGCTCCCGAGCCACAGTTTGGCCACCCCTGGACTAGAGTATGTTATCCCTGCCCCCAAATCAAAACTGATTTTCAGTTAAGGGGCTGTTGGCTTTTTCAGGTCTGTTTTGTATCTAAGAAAACATGCTCCTTCCTTTTCTAGAGAGGTGAAATTTCTGGGCATTTTCAAGTCATGGGGAGAACTGTTTTTCTGTTGGAAAATGGAAATTTGGGGAGAAATTGAAATATCTGCAATACTTACTTTTCTATAAAGCCCCCTTTTTCACTGATTTAACAACAAAAATATCATTTATAAGCATATAAAATTGCACTATCTGGCGTAATTATGGCATTTAGAAGTATAACTATCTTAGTTTTCTATAAGAAAAACTGCAGTTATAACCAGGAATATGCTGATCACCTGTCAGTCCAGAAGTGGTGGCAGGGAGACTAACAAAATTCAAAATCCTAGTGTACGAGCAGGTTAACATTATTTAGTTGCCATTTGCATGCAATGAAAATAAAGCCAATATTACTTAATCTAGAAGTAGAAAGTAAGTCTCTGAAACGTAGAAACCCCACACCACATTTCATACAAACCTCTTCCTTTCAGAATTCTATAAACTGGCTTGAACCCCCCCCCCCCCCCCCCCACACACACACACACTACTTTCAGCATTACATGCTTTCTGGAGCACACTATATCTGATTCTGAACATGGGTCTAGATGTGGATGGTTGACTCTGGAGATTAGAGTCATGTACAGAGGAGGGAGAGCTTTCTAAAACTTTGGGGGGAACTTCCAGGTTTGCAGAACAAAGTCTTAAATTGTAAAACAATAACGGAATAGAAATAATGTTAAAATGCTGAGATCCCACAAGATTTCATCGGAAGATCTCTGCAGCCATTTTGGACTGCCTGTTAATGGCTGCTGCACCTTCACTTGAACACTGGAGGTGAATTGGGTAAAGAAGGAGCAGGCAGGCAGGCAAGGCCAGAAAAATGATAGGGATGGGTGGGAGGGAGGGAGGAAATAAAAATGGGACAAAAGGGGGAAGAAGAAGCTGGAGGCAGTCAAGAAGATAGGAAAACAAAAAGGCTGCAAGGGGGGAGGAAGGATGGGAGAGAAAAGGACAGATGGGAAGGGATGAAACAGGTAGGTGAGTGGCTGTGAAGGAACCAGGAAAAGGAATGGAACTGTGGGGGATGTGATGGGAACAGAAGGAGAGAAAGTGGACATACTTTGGGGAGGACGATCAGCTGGGGGGTTGATGAGGTTACCCTGTGAGTCTTCAGGGGTCTCCTGCTTGTGTTGTTTATTTATAAAATATTTAGGCTGTCCTTCCAGAGACCTGCTGAAGATGGCTCAGAAAATCAGACAGGTATAATAAGATCATAGAATCACAGCATTCAGCTCTCACTAAGCTTTTGTTTTGTTTGTTTTTTCCTTAGGCTAATTTACAAAGATATATTTTCAGCATCCCTTGAGAGGGATGTTTCTGTGTCTCTTCCTTGTCTCTGTGTGGTCTGTTTTTTCTGATCTTGTACTTGGCATAGGGAACAGCCACTGTGATCTTTGGTATGGTGATATTCACAACATTTATGATCTAATCCTAATGTTCTCTGAACAAAAATAATAGCTTAGTTTTTAATCTTGGGATCAGTGAAAGAATATAAGAATTGTGTTTCTCCAAAAAGAGGAAAAGCCTTCTTGTACAGTGCTCTATCTTACACAGTGGTCAACTAGATGCCTTCAAGGAGACCACGATAGCAAATATGTTTTCAGCACAGTACTAATTAATTGTTCGTTAGCGATCCAAAAAGATAATGGGCTAGATAAAACCAAACCACTTTGCAAGATATTGTTGCTCCACTGCAAAAGTCATTAGAGGTAACTTTGTGGAAGCTCAGCTGCTAAGGAAGAAAACATATTTCCGGTTTATATTAATATGCTGGTGAAATAGCTGGCACTTTGCTTAGCTGCTTGGGTACCTCAAAGTTTCTTTTGTTTTCCTTTGCAGATGAGCACAGATATCTTACAATGTACTTCGATTTCATATAGCCCATGTGGCTGGTTCACCTTTTGAGTGGCTAAGTACCGATTATAGTAGCTTAGATGGAGAGGTTGGATCACACCTGCAAGGACCTGCTCATTCAAGCCTGCAGTGCTGTATCTACATATGACACAGGGCTATACAGACGTAGGATCTGTCCATAAAACTGGGCTCATGTATTTTTTTTTTATGTGCACCATGTAATCATGTAAAATCTGAACACAGCTTCAGGTCAATGGACGAAAGGTTAGGGCAGTGGGCAATACTGTGGAGTCTTGTGAGCAAAAATTCTACTTTGTGAGCTACTAGCATTCAAGTTGTGAGCAAGCTGTTAGGCTACTGCATAAATTAGTTTGCTCTGGAGCCATCCTTCCTGAGCTAAGACAAAAATGTGTGAGCCAGAGGCTAAAAAACTGTGAGCTCGCTCACACTAACTCAGCTAAGAAGGAACACTGATAGTGGGTATCACTAGTGGGTATCAGCCCTTCTCTTTTGGTTGATACATGGAAGCACACAGTGAATAGAGCTATGGCCAAGGGCAGAACAGTTGAATAAAAGTAAAACTATCATAGAAGTGGAAGAGGAGAAGACTGGATTTATACCCCGCCCTTCACTACCCAAAGGAGTCTCAGAGTGGCTTACAAACTCCTTTCCCTTCCCCTCCCCACAACAGACACCCTGTGAGGTAGGTGGGGCTGAGAGAGCTCTTTTGAGCACTGCTCTTTCAAGAACAGCTCTGAGAGAACTATGGCTTGCCCAAGGTCATCCAGCAGGTGCAAGTGGGGGAGTGGGCAATCAAACCTGATTCTCCCAAATTAGAGTCCGTGCACTTAACCACTACACCAAACTGGCTCTTTCTTGAGGGGTGTGGGCTGCTCAATATATGCAGGCCTGACTGACTTCAAAACTTTATAACTATTATTTGGAGTGACACTATTCTATTAATTCATACATAACCTGACTGTCTTGGATAAGATAGTTCATATTTACATTTCTAGTGTGTGTTGTTATTATTTAGACTACAGAAGACAGCCCTCTGGGCCGAAACACATTTCCTCTAGTGACCTATGTCACCAATATTTTGGTCTTAGTTATTGTACATGCAACTTACATTTGTTGCTATATGCTGTGCGGATGTCATGTGCTAACCCATTACCTCTCTGTTTTTATCTACATTTGATGTATGTTTTTAATCTGTAGTTAACCTGCACTTTGTGTTATGATGAATTGTTAATGCTGAAGACTGTAGTCATAAGGGCAGAGAATTGAAGAAAAGAAATGGCATTGAACTGTGCACTTTGCAATAAGCAGGTGTATTTTGTTCTCTGTTTTAGCTGCTCAAACTTCAAGGTTCCTGACTTGCTTCTCAGGTTGGGTCCTCCCTCCTCTTTTGCTGTTTTCTAGCCTTGAACATTAACATGTGGAATTCACTGCCACAGGAGGTGGCGGCAGCTACAAGCATGGACAGCTTCAAGAGGGAATTAGATAAACATATGGAGCAGAGGTCCATCAGTGGCTATTAGCCACAAAGTATAGATAGGAACTCTCAGTCTGGGGCAAGTGATGCTCTGTATTCTTGGTGCTTGGGGGGGGGGGCAACAGTGGGAGGGCTTCTAGTGTCCTGGCCCCACTGCTGGACCTCCTGAAGGCACCTGGTGTTTTTGGCCACTGTGTGACAGAGTGTTGGACTGGATGGGTCACTGGCCTGATCCAACATTGGCTTTTCTTATGTTCTTATGAAGTTGACACCATGGAGGTCACAACTCCTACTCTTTCTCCTGTTATGCAACTCTGACATCCTGGTACTTTCTGTCACATGTTTGCAGCTCACTCTGCCCCATACTCAGTGAGATCTGGGTCTGGAAAGGTCTACACAGTGGTATAATTAAGCTAGAAAAACAACCTAAGGGAAAGTGCCTGTTTCATGGGCTACAGTACTCAACTGTATTTCATTTTATTTATTTGTAGAGATCAAAGCCCTGGGCGACACAAGCATCCTCCTTTGCACACCTTCAAAGCTCTCGCGTAAATTTAGCATTTGATTGATTTTAATCTTTCTTTCCCTTCTATCAATGAGCAGGCTTACAATGATCCGGGTCGGCTACAGATGGTTTCCTGTTCCTTCTGCCAAATGTGAGATAGTTATAAAACTTGAAAAGACATTACAGCTGTCACTGCATGAAAAACTACATTTTGGGGGAGAAAATGAAATATTAGCTTTATCCTTTAATTGCTGAACTTTAATCTTGTTTCATAAAAGAACTGTTTTACCCCAAACTTCATCTCAAAGTTTCCGCTAGCATGACCTGAAGGGCCATGTTACAGATATGGATTCAGGCTGGATCATGAGCAACGACAACAGAAAAATCTGGTTCCAGTTCAGATACAAAATGTCAGCGTCGCTAATTAAGAAGTGCAGCTCCTTCAGCTCATCTTTATTTTGAGCAGTTTTGACTCAACTTTCTCTAGAACCAGAATCAAGGTGGGTTATAGGGATAATAAAAAGCAATATACAATTTAAAACCATAAAAACGAACAAGAAGATCTAACTATCATTTCAAAAACAATTAGGAGTCAGTGCTAAAAAGCCTCCTGAAGAACTCAGACAACCTGGGGATCTCAGTCATGTGGTAGCCTTTCTAACACTTTCAGGAAGGCTATTCCATAGAATAGACTTAGCTGCGCAAACAACCCTGCCAAAGGTGCTGGTCGAAAGGACAAAGCTATAGGGTGAGGAGGGCCCTAGAGGTACATGGTTCCTGGGGCATGGTTGAAGATATGGTAGTCACCTCTGTTAGGAAAGGTTGGAAAAACTAGCTTTATATTAGACAAACCTTTAGCCCTATATGTTGGTAAATGTCTTGATTTTAATTAGATTTATGCAAGTATGCTGTGATCCAGCAGGTTATATGGATACTTGCTATGTTGATTGTGCTTCTAAGGTTTAGTCAAATGCCACAAGCAAAATCTGAAGATCCACACACACACACACACACACACACACACATACACAGAGAGTAAAACTGTTGCATACAGAATTTTCAGCATCACAGTAAGGCAATGTTACAGCCAGGGCTATTTTGGGGCAGGAATGCACAGGAACAGAGTTCCAGCTGGCTCCCAAGCTGGCCACGCCCAGCATGAACTCATTAGCATAATAGGCCACACCCAACAGCAGAAACTCATTAGGATTGGCTACATTAGGGGTGTATGGCCTAACATGCAAAGAAGTTCCTGCTACAAGAAAAGCCCTGGGTTTTGACAACAAACAAGGTAAACAGAATAAGAAGCAAAAGGTAGGTGTGGCTGGATGACCACAGTTCTGGTAACATGGGGTGTGGCCTAATATGCTAATACACTGTGCTGTCAGGAGTGTGGCCTAATATGCTAATGAGTTTCTGTTGTTAGGTGTGGCTTACTATGCTAATGAGTTCCTGCTGAGCTTTTTCTACAAAAAAAGCCCTGGTTACAGCCAATTGGGGTCTGTATCCTACCACTACACTCAGCAAAGTTCAAAGACCTTTCCTCCAACATAAGTAACTCTTAGGACAAGGAAGAACTATTAAAGTTGACAAAGTCCTCTTAAGCTAGAAAAAGACTTCAAACTTGGCTAAACCACTCGTTGTCGTTTTACAGGAAGCCATAGTTTTTAAGGGAACTGAATGTAACTTTCCATGTTGTTATTTATGGTTTAAAATCACACAGCAATCCTTCATTTCATGAGTCATCAGTTGACCGTGTGTTCCCAGAGGTACTGAAACTAGCTGACTCCTGATCAAATTTTGAGATCGTTAGCGTGATGCTCTTGGGATTTTCTTTCTGACAACACATTTTTATTTTGTAGGTGTGCACTGAAAATGTTTTAGGTACTCATCAAATTGGAGGTGCAACAGATATGCCTTTGCATACGTTTGTGTTTAACACACACATTGAGTAGGAAGTTGGGATTAGCTTTGACTCTGTGTTCCAGTCAGTGGCAAGCCCTGGTTGATGGCTGTGGGATCTGTACCTCACGGATTGGTTGCATGCAAAAGACAAACAGAATTTTCTGGCTCTAGAGTACGCCACTGTGTTCCAGTCCCCTTCTGTCTTCCAGTTTACAAAGCTCGTATTTGAATGACAACTGGAATGGCTAAGTAACTCTGGGGCCATTTGATAGCCTGAGCTTTAGCTGTGATGCTACTAGGGAGGACCTTCTCTTGTGCCTCACCTTGCTATGACGACAAATTGAAAAGGGATTGTGTGAATGTATCCTCAGTCCTTTTTAAGATTTCCACATTAAAAGAAAAACTGATTATGGTCCAGTTAAGTGAGTATGGAAGGCAATAGGTCGAAGAAGCAGTATATATCCCACAAGGATCAGATCTTGCCTTTTAACTTTGCTCCTTACAAGAATAAGCAAGTATTCAGCGAGAACTCATAATCATTCCAGTGTTGTTGCACACAAGGTAAAACTTTCCCCATCACATCAAAGCAAAAAAATTCATTTCTGTAAGTAGAACTATGTGGTTAAAAGAGGGAAGGGGCTTTTAGCGAGGAATTACAATCTGGTGTCCACAGTTATTACTTGCCTCATTGTAACAGAATCAGGTAGTTTCAGTACAGTTCTCTCTAGCCTTGAGTGATCCATGTTCCGGTATTTCTACAAAATGCTTATAATCTCATAAAATGCTTTGACTTCTCATTTCTATACATGTCTGAGAGCTGTGCACAGGAACCCCTAGTTATCTCTTGCTTATGTGATGATCGCTAGATGGGTGATGATATACCACCTGCTTTCTTCCAAGTAAATGCCTGTGTTGCAGATGAAAAAGAAAAAAGGAAAATTGCCAGAATTTAATAGGCAACAGGCAGGATTTCTTTGAATGCTGACTAGCCTATGAAATATGCCATGCCCCTTTAACAGAGGCTTAACAGGATGCCATGCACCAGGTGATGTTATTTGCCTCCATGCCCTGCAAAGCTTTGACTGCCCATTTCCATACATCAGGTCTCTGTTAATGTGACAGGACATCTTTCTCCAGGCAGGGTTGCCAGTCCCCAGGTGGGGCCTGGGGATCTCCTGCTTTTACAACTGATCTCCAGCTGTTAGAGATCAGTCCCCCTGGAGAAAATGGCTGCTTTGAAGGGTGGACTCCATGATATTGAGGCCCCTCCCCTCCCCAAACCCCACCCTTTCCTGGATCCACCCTCAAAGTCCCCAGGTATTTTCCAACCCAGACCTGGCAACCCTATCTCCAGGGTATTTGACAACGCTGTACATGAGGTACATTTAATTTAAGGAAGATAAATGAGTAACTTATGGGGTCTAAATTAAAAACCTTAAAAGCCTAAGCTTTGGAGAAGTTAAATGCTGCCTGATTTTATATATTCAATGGCACTGCTCGAAGTCCTGCCAAAACAATGGTAGGTGGCTAATCTAGAGCAAGGCCTGTTCCATAGAGGTGCTAAAATTACTGAAGACAGCTGCCTCACATCTTGCTTGTTAGCATTTATGGATGTAGTTCTTTTTCTAATTGCTTTAGAAATGATTTTACTGTCCTGCTTTAACTGCTGTTGGGGGGGGGGTTGCCCTGTTTTAACTCTGATCTTTGCCTTATGAGTCAAGCTTGTATCTTGATCTACCAGAAGATGAACTTTTTGTTAGCTGTTTGAAGATTTTAATCAAAAGGTTTTTTAAAAAAAAACCCTATGTTTTATTCCTCTGCTCATAGGTATTTTCTTTCTTCAGTTCCCTTAAAGGAGAAATAGGGGCTATCACTTCTTCCTAGCAAGAGACAACATGCAACTAGAATAACCTTTACAGTCCTTTGAGAGAACCAAAGAAAGAAAATGCTCCTCTAAGAGCCTAAAACTTTTGTTTTGAAAAATAGCAGTGCTGGTTTAGGTTATCCTCACTGCTTCATATCAGTTTGGTGTGGGTGTCTAATCTCTTGAGAAGAGTGAAAATGGAAGGTACATTAAACTTCACCTAACTACATGTATATGATTTGTATATTCAAAAAAAATAGTGTAGTTCTGTGGCTACAAGTGTGAGGTGTCTACCAAGAAACTACTGGTTCAAATCTTATCTCAGCCACAAACTCCCTGTTACCTCAGGCAACTATCTCTCATCCGTCCCCCCAATCTACAGTATGGTAGACTATCCTATCATCTGGGGCTGTTGTAAGAATTACTGAGATAATCTATGGGAAGTACTTTGGATGAGTGCTATATAATGTCAAGTATTGTTAGCACTGGAGTGGACCCAAATGCCACAGGTCAGCGCTGGAGGTGCGGAAAAACATTGATTCTTGTCTCCACATGTGGTGGGATTGCAACATTATAAAGGACTTTTAGAACAAGGTACAAAAAGGGATAAGAGAAATTCCTGGGGGAGATATCTGTCTTATGCTATTAATGTGTCTTTTGGGCCCGAATACGATGACCTAAGAATTTCTGGTATTTAATAACTATGAATTGATAACTCACTCTTCCAAGCTTGGAAATTTGGTTGCGGAAAATATGGTTCATAATAATTATGGACAAAATTTCAGCATGGAAGGAAGACTATAACAAAAAGGATTGTGCGTAGAAACTTTTTGCTCAGCACCGGATCATGCTTACTGGGTTTGGGAACAAGAATTTTCCTGTGGAATCTGTGAGGAAGAAAGTACTGAACTTGATGTAATGCTTAGTCTGGAAAGCTGGGGTAGCATGATGTGATAATAATAATAATAGAAAGGACTCTAAGTTGGTTGAGACAGAGGAAGTTTTGTGTAGCTGTATGTATGACTTTTGATGTTTTGTATTGAGTCTGCTGATTACATTTTTTTAATAAATTTATAAAAAATAAGTAAAGAACATTGAAAACCACTGGAGAGGATCCAACCATTCTCTAAGGAGACTTCTCCAACATATGTGGCTCTTCTTTCAACAAATGCATGAGTTAAGTTGGAGGAAGACTCCTTAGGCTAGAGGAAAGTTTCATACTTGCTCACTGGAATTGCAGGATTCACTTCCTTATGGTGCGAACTGATTGACATTCCTGTTCTGTATAGGTGAAGGATCTCCAGAGTCCAACCTTATGATTCTAAAACTCTGATCATCTATCTTGGTCACTGTGACATGGTGCTTTCCATTGGTTCATCTGTGTTACCTAGTTCACAGCTGGCTTATTTCCAAGTGTTGAGATTCCCAATGTCTACCTTTGATCCAGAATGAATGAGATAAAGATCAAACGTTGCATGATGATCAACACATCTAAGAATCAGTCTCCTCTAATATACTGCTTTTCATCATAACAGGTGTCTTTTTAACCCTCACTGCATATGCCAAGAAAAATATAAGTTAAAACGAAAAACATCAATGTTACATTATATTTTGTGGAAGCAGGATAAAAATAGAGAACTTAATGCATTAATAATTGTTTAGTTAAAAGGGCATGGAAACAATTAATTGCTATAGAACAGTATTTGGATAAGCTGTCGGGGTACTTCATAATAAATATGAATGAATTAAAACATAGTAGACATCTTTTTGCAGTAAAATAGTGGATTTCCCTGCATGTGTACATGTCAAGTAAAACAACAGCAACTGAAAAGTACAGCCAATGACAATCTGGATCCTTAGGATCATGCGGTGAGTTTCAAACATTTCTTGAGAACTGACTAACAAAAAAAGGTCAACATAGCATGGTTTAGTTAAAAAATAGTTTCTGCCTTCTTCAGTAAAACAAAGCTGTCATGTACTGGGAATCAACGTAATGGTTCTTAGACTGCTTAGAATAAGGATAATTCCCATGAAAGTAATGTCTTTCATGTTAGACCATTTTTACTTATTAAAATATTTATACCCTGCCTTGCAACTGAACTAATACATTAGGCATCTTAACAAATAGTATATAATGAAAAGATAACTTAAAATACAAAAACTGAAAAATAAACATCAACAGAATTTACTGTCGATAATATCAGAAATGATAATCCAAATACACTTTAAAAACCAGAAATATAATGAATCAATACAAACTAGGTATGGGGTCCAAAAGGTCAGAGAGCTCTGGTTTGAATGTAGACTGGAGTGTCATAAAAGGAAGGGCAAGATAACCGTTCCAGGGGAAGACTTGCACAGCAACTTAACTGAGAAGGCCTTGTCTCTTGTGGCCACCAGTTAAATCTCAGGGCACATGGGAGAAGAACCTCCAGATATGGTTTCTTCATGGGGTAGGTTCATACACAGTCCCTTAAGATCAGTGGTCCCAACCTAAAGGGGAAAACCATCACTTTGTCTTGGGCCTGGGAAGTACTTGGCAGCCAATGAAGTTGGCAAAGAATTGCATAATATGCAGTTATGCATCTGTTTCCACTTACTGCTGCTACATCCTGAACCAGTTGTAGATTCCAGTCCCTTCAAAGACAGCCCCACAGATAATACTTAATAATGATCCAATCTGGAGGAAACCAATGCATGAATTGCGGCAGCTAGGTCATTCTTTTCTGAGAAGGAGCACAGCCAGTAAATCTGCCTAAATTGGAAATCTCTTTCCTGACCACCAGCACCTGTGTATCCAGGTGTAGGAGCAGATCAAAGAACAGGCACAACTAGGAAGCCTGAGGGGAAGTACAAACCTATCTAGCACAGGCAAAACGCTTATTTCCATATCAGACACATTCCCAGTCAACAGAATCTCCATCTTGTATGGATTCAGTAGCCGTTTGCTAAAGCCTTCATCCACTCTGTCACTGACCCCTGATTCAAGACCTCTACCACCTCCCTAAAATCAGATGTCAAGGAGAGAAAGCCAGATGTCATCACTGTGATGATGCTAGGGTTGCCCAGCCTCCAGGTTGGGCCTGGGGCTCTCCCGCTTTTACAACTGATCTCCAGCTGACAGAGATCAGCTCCCCTGGAGGAAATGGCTGCTTTGGAGGGTGGGCTCTATGGCATTGTACTATGCTGAGGCCCCTCCCCCCCCCCAAATCATGCCCTCTCCAGGCTCCACTGCCAAAATCTCCAGGTATTTTCCAACCCAGACCTGGCAACCCTAGCTGATGCTACCACAGGTCAACTTTCCAGAAAACCTTATCCATCACATACAGTGTAAGAGGCAACACAGAGTTTGTGGCATTCCACATTCCAATGGCAATGTAAGAGGTATATGTAAGTAACAAAATTTAAATGAAATAGTGTATGCATTGTCTTCCAAACTGAGGTCTGGAATATCAGTTTCTAATCTGCATTTATCACATATTCTAAAACTGAATAAAACAAAAAACTGAGGTGAACACAAGCTGCAGTGTTTAAAGCACTTCCAAGCTATTGCATGCAAGCGCTCTGGATTCACTTTACTGAAAATAAAAGCCTTGCTTTCCCCCACTGCCGTTGGCAGAACTGTTCCAGAGCTATGGAACATTCTAGAACATTCCAATTGCCAAGGAGTAAAACTGACATCTCAGAGGGGTTAGGTACAGAAAGACAGTTTGCTGAGGACAGGAAGTAGCATTATTACAGTTGTAATGGGGTAAGAATTAGAGTTGTGTCCAACCTGAAATGGTGTATCAACATTACATGAACAGGGTTTACACTGGATTAATGAGAGTGATGCATGCACCAGTGAAATGTGGGTCCAGAAAAAGAATGGAAGAAGAAGAGGTGGTTTTTATACCCTGCTTTTCTCTACCTTAAGGAGTCTCAAAGCGGCTTACAATTGCCTTCCCTTCTTCTCACTTGTGAGGTAGGTGGGGCTGAGAGAGTTCTAAGAGAACTGTGACTGGCCCAAGGTCTCCCAGCTGGCTTCATGAGGAGGAGGGGGGAATCAAACCCAGTTCCTTAGATTAGAGTTTGCCTCTCTTAAACACTACACTATGCTGGCTCTCAGAGAAGGTACTGCAAACAAAAAACAGTCCAAAAGCGTGTATGCATCTTGCTAACATTACTGAAAACAATAAGTCATGTGCCTTGAATAATGAAATGCTCAGTCTTTAGTTTTACTTTTCTTTACATTCGATCTTGTCCCTGGCATATCTTGGAACAATTTGTCCAAATTACTAATTGTGATAATAGGTATAGACAGATCTAATGGTGTACAATGGACAAATTATGAAAATATGCCTGAAACTTTCCCCCCTACAGTCCAGGGTAAAGCACAAAGAATAATGATGTCTTCATTAATAATTACTGATATATTTTGGATACTGAGTTGTACAAGTGGGCATCAGTGGATAACAGGGAGGCATCTAAAATATTTGTGGATGTTAAACAACCTAATAATTTCAAGACAGTCTGGAGAAAAGATTAAGCTCTATCATTAGAATATCAGCTTCAAAGACAGGGAAACTGAAATTATGCATATAAACAAGATTATTCCAAGAAAGCACCATAAATCAAAACAAGCAACTACGCAAAAAAATTGAGCCGCTGAGATTAGTCAGGACACTGGACATGTATAAGAGATGAGACATCCTAGATTTATGCCAAAATGGGGTGAGTGTTGGGGTTTTTAAAAAAAGAAATGTACTGTCTCTTCCAATAGACTCAACAGTATGCAGACTAGAATCTTGGCTTCCTTGTTTTTTCATTTTTTTTCTTTTTTGCATAGTGTATCCCAAATGTTGTAGTTCAATGATCCTGCGTTCTTAATTCTAACAATCAGAAAAAAAACAAACTGGGAATTTCTGTTGGCCTATGAAGCGAGCGAATCTGCAGCCCTTAGCCATTATGTACACTCAGCTCTTGTTTATTTCAAGAAGCATCATTACTACCCAAGACTACTTTAATGTTTGTGTAGATCACAAACAATAGTTGTATAGATCACAAACAATAGTTTGACAATAGTTATAATATTTTATTTAGTACTGTTGAACGTCTGTATGATAGTCTGCTACCACACTTACAGCATAATCCTAAACAGAGTGACACCTTTCTAAATCCATGTGTGCACCAGTGAAATGTGGGTCCAGAAAAAGAATGGATGAAGAGGTGGATGGCCCAGGCTAGCCTCACCTTGTCAGATCTCAGAAGGTAAGCAGGGTTGGCTTTGGTTAGCACTTGGATGGAAGACCACCAAGAAAGCCCAGGGTTACTATGCAGAAGCAGGCAATGGCAAACCACCTCTGTTTCTCTCTTACCTTGAAAACCTTGCAGGATCTCTATGGTATTGCCATAGAATTTCTGGTGATTTCTAGAGCTACCTTTTGTAACTTCTGGAGGGGTTTTTATTCAAAATAATGTAGCACTACACACAATGCTTTGCCCCTCTCCCCCATGGCCCTGCTCACAACCTCTTCATACAATTAATTCACAGTAGAACTGAAGTAAATGCAAACAAGCAAAGTTAAGCAAATTTTTCTAGTCAATGTGTTGAATCATTATCGTTATAATTTACGAAACAATTAAAATGTGGATTTTGAGTGTGAACAGTTAACTCAACAAGGAAATGTTAATACATTAGACTTATTGCCACCTTCTTATTGTTTTTATATTGGTAGGTTAAGATATAAAATATCATAAACTGCCGACTTTAATGTTGGCTGTCAAATGATGTCAGACACTAAAAATATAATTACATGCTGTTTATCAAACACTATACATGAAAAAACCACCACATGTTAGCCATGAAATACTGTTAAACCAGATGTCCGTCATCTCCCCCCCGTCCTCTAGTTGGCCTCCCATCAGTGTCCTAGATTCAAATAGCCACCGGGGAACCCAAACTACCGTTCCATCTTAAATGCTGAGATATATGATTAGATCTTGCATGGTATTTTATGACTTTTGTACTGTTTTAATTTTGTTGTTTTAAATTGGTTTTAATTGTCAGTTATACTAATACTGATGGAACCCGCCCTGATCTTGCTTTCAGGGAGGGCGGGATACAAGTCTAATAAAATAAAAGAATAATTAAAAATTAAATATGTTCATATCAGCATTCAAATAACATTGAATACTAGTGTCTTTCTGAAGAACCCTGAACTCCTTAGACACTTATCAGAAATTCCCATATACTGTAGTTCCTGTAAAGAACAGCTCAGCTATTCTTGCCCATAAGAACATAACATAAAAACATAAGAGAAGCCAATGTTGGATCAGGCCAATGGCCCATCATATCCTCAGCGATGCTCAGCCACAGAAGGTTGCTTGGGAGTGTTTTAGGATAGACTCTGAGAATCTACAGTGTATGGTGGTGAATGTTAAACATGGCCCAGCACCCTATGAGAGCGTGCAGTTGGTGACACACAAAGTAATTCCACAAGACAGAAATTATTGATATTTGCTGTAATATGTCTGTCCATGCTGGGCATGGCTGTCTAACAGAAGATACCACAGCATGTCAAATACTATCAAATATAAATGGTCAGATAGTAAATCCTAAAATCAAATATCATTGGTTTGTCAAATACAGATATCCAGTATTCTGAAATTATTTTGAGAATCTAGGGAACATACGAAGAATATTCGACAACAGGATTCGCAAAGGAGAACATTGCAGACACGCTTATGAGAAGCGGAGTCATTTTAGCTCCTGTCCACTGGACGGATGCCCAGCATGGAGAGGTTGCAAAACTCCAGTCTGATAACCCTAATGTTTTTGTACTCCTAACCGACAGCAAGAACAGGATATTTATCAGGATTCTGGTGACCTGCTGTACACAGCTGGTAGATTGCATTCAGTTTTGGTGGTCACAAGTTGTACAGGCTTGCGTGAGCACTTTTGTACAGATGATGGATGAAGGTGGTACAGTGCCAGCTGTTTTCCATAGGACATTTGCTTAAATGATTGTAAGAAACAGGAAAAGGGGACATTTAAAGCTAGAAATTTCCTCTGGAACCATGCCACTGGTATCAATAGCACCACTTTGGGATAAGTATTTCAAGAACTGAAAATAAAAAGACTGCAATTAAAATATTAAACTGCATTCCATCTGGCCCAGATCTCTAGCAGGAGAATTGAGGTAAATGCCCTGGGCACTTAGAGATTCACCAATATCGCACTCAGAAAGTAAGTATGTGCACCTGAACCTAAAGTTACATAAAATGTTTTGCAGAACACCTGTAGCTTATCCTTTGCTCTCTCATTGCTTAATATCTCTCCAACATATGAGTAAACCCTCTCCATTAAAAAGCATCATGAAACCAGATGAAATAAAAGTTCTTTGGGATGAGGTTCGTTCACAAGTGCAAGTCAAACCAGTGATGGCTATGCATGTAGGAATAAAATTAAACAGAGAATATGAGTGTTAAAAACAGGGGTCATTTCGAGCAGGAGCTCGGGGGAGCTCAGCTCCGGGAGTTGGTGCCAGCCCCCCCGCCCCGTGGGAATGCCTACTTGTGTCATGGCTGCAGCAAAATGACCCAGTCCCCTGGAAAGGTCCTTGTTCCTCTGAGCAGCCTTCTGAAGGCTTCAGCCACTACTGAAGCTATCCTCCCAGAATAGTGGTATTTCTGAGGCTTGGATTAGTAGCTGTCTTCTTTCTTTCTTTCTTTCTTTCTTTCTTTCTTTCTTTCTTTCTTTCTTTCTTTCTTTCTTTCTTTCTTTCTGACATACTTCCGGTGATGTCAGGTGGTGTAGCATATGCAAATAAGTTATGCTAATGAGTTATGCTAATGAGCTCCTGCACCTCTCTTTCTACGAAATGACCCCTGGTTAAAAATACACTCAGGTGTTAGCTATCCCATGCTACCCCAACAATAAAAGTTCATGCCTAAGGCCCTTAGGTAAATACACTGAATGGAATCAGGGCAAATAATTACTACCAATAAAGGAACCTGGTGTGGATTCAGATCACAGAAAATATGGGAAAACTCCGAAAGTCTTGCCCCATCTTGCTGTTGTTGCTGACAAAAGATCCTTGCTCTGGGCTTGCTTTCTTTTTGCTCTCTGCAGATGGCAAATTCATTGCTTGCTGCTGTATATGTGCATTCCTTGTGTCCCAACCAGAGGCACATGCAGTGACAGACCTACATTTTTGGGACCCTGAAGCTTGAACTGTTATGGGGGGGGGGGGCCTTCTCAACCAGCAATAATAGGGCAACAATGCTGCAAGCCCCTGAGAAAATTTTAAAATTTGACCAATTACAGGGACATTTTGAGGCCATATGAAATGGGTATTAGAGCATATTCTAAGGTCACTATTAAGTACTTCAACCCACTGCATTATGATTCTGTCACTAAAATAGCCTTATTTTAATAACAAACACAAAAACGCCATCAATTTTGTTGAAATATTCACTCACTAAAAAAAAAGTTGCTTCAGGGCCCATCCAGGATCAGGGGCCCTAAAGCTGGAGCTTCATTAGTTTCATTGTAGATCCGCCCCTGGGCATGTATACCGTTTCCAGCCTGTGACTGTTATCTGTTTCTCTATGACTGTTCATGCCTTTTTTGTGAGCAGAGGATATGATGTGATGAGTAAGCCCAAAGTAGCTTTTGGGATGGTCTCATTCTCCATTTACCCTCTTATTCTATTTGATAGTTCTTATTTGCAGTCAGCAAATAGTTCCTTGTGATCTGAGTCAGGCCCGTAGCTACAGGGGGGCATCTTGGGGCTGGGCCCCCTGACTTACCGCCCAGCCCCCCTGACTTCCCATAAAGCTGTTTTATTTTATTTTTTGCACGTACCATGCGTGCACTGAGCCAAGCTGCTGCCCTGCCCACCAGCAGCGTACCTCCGGCTGGCTGTGGGCAAGGTATGCCACAGAGCTCATCTACTCCCGCCTCTCTCTCTCTTGTCACTTTTAAAAACTTTCACTCTCTCGTCACTCCTGTGCCCCCCAACTTATTTCAATGCCCCCCCAAAGTAAAAAAAAATCCTGGCTATGGTCCTGATCTGAGTCTAGTAATGATGTCACAGCCAGCTGATGGTCTGGCTCTAGCAACCAGTGAGATGTTGGATATCTATCCTCAGTTTAGCTGCATTAGCCCATTCAGTTTAGCTGCATTAGCCCATTCATGGTACAGGGGGAACATTTCGGCATCTTAGAAATCTCACTCACCAACTATTTATAAATGTACTATGATTTCAGGTTCTGTCAGTTTCCAGGGTAATAGGCACAAGCAGTAGCTTGATAGAAGCACAGAGCCCTAACCAATACAGAGCTTCTTCCATAGACTTTGGGGGTGGGGCATCTTGATGAGCATCTTTTTAAAAAGTGTGCCACTGAGCTCTCATAGGTCTTATTTGTGAGATCTTGGTGGCCATTTTGGAGGTTGCTAGTCAATCCACAGCTAGCTTTGCTGAGAATTGTGGGGAAGAATGGGAGACTTTTAAAGAAGATATAGGAGGAATGGAAGGAAAAGCTGGGTGGGGGAGGAACAGAAAAGGCAAAAAACCCCACAACCCCTGGATGTGACAGAGGGGTAACAAAAAGTGGTAGACGGTCGCGTATGAGAGAAGGCAAAATGCTGTAGGCACTGCCAGGGGGGGCGGGGTACAGAAAGAAAAATCAAGAGGGAGAAAGGGAGAGGGACCTGAGACTCCCCTTTGTAACTCCTCATGGTTCCCCCTCCTGTGCACTGTGCACTTCACCTCTAAGAATCATGGTTTCAGGCTGCTTTGTAATAGTACTGAATTCCTCTATGAAAAGTCCAGTGTATACAGAAGCATGCACTTCCCCTGCACAGGTTGGCACATGAGAGATTGCAAATGCAATCTCTCATGTGTATACAGAAGCATGCACTCCCCTGCACAGGTTGGCACATGAGAGATTGCAAATGCATATATTTCCTACAGTTTTGCATGGTGTATATATGGTGGGAATCTCCAGTGTGAATATATGCTGCAAAATGCATGCATATGTAGTTGTCATCTCACATGATTATCTAAATGGAAGTACTTGATTTTCTTTGCAGTTCACTGTAACAGATTAAGTGGCCCTTGGAATATAGAGTTACCCCTTAGAAGACAGAGTAGAAAAGATTCATATGATTACATTTAACTCAAAAAGACCCCTATCATCCTGTCTTGGAAGTCCACATAGGGAACTGTCTAGTCACTCTTGCCTGGATGAGTTTCAGTTATCGTGACCCGAAGATGGGGACCAGTTGGTTGGAGTGGTACTTCCTACCAATGTTATGGCTTGCCCATCATGCATAACATCTAGCTTAAGAAGATTATTTGTTTAGGACCAGGGAACAGTAAGCAAAAACAGGAAGTGTTGATGCACATTGTCAAGGAAGGCAGTGGTGAGACCCTCCTGAGGAAGCTTTAACTGGGCTTGAGTCACTCACCATGCCATCCTAAGCAAAGTGCTCCCTTCTAAGTCCATTGAAGTCTGTGGACCTAGGACAGTGCAGCTGGGTTTAGGATGGCACCATTGCAACTAACTAGACTGAAGTGCTGTTGGTTAGCAATAATCAGAGATTAAGAAATCAGCCCATTCTAAATGAAGTTGCATTCTTCCTGAAAGAGGAACAGTTTGAGGGCCCTATGAGATCCATGAAGATGCAGGTCTTGTCTGTGGCATGTAGCGCCTTTTCTCAACTTTGGCAAGTGCACCAGGTTTCCTTGAGATGTGTGACCTGGCTACAATGAGGCATGCTCTGGAGCTATCCTTTCTCTCCGAGCTGTTCTCTCCCAAGCAGTTCTTGAAAGAGCTCTCTCAGCCCCACTTACCTCCCATCGTATCTGTTGTGGGGAGGGGAAGGGAAAGGGCTTGTAAGCCACTACCTTTTGGGTAGTGAAGGGTGGGGTATAAATCCAATCTCTTCTTCTTCTCCACATAATGTGACCAAGGTATGACAGCCTCAGTTTAGTTTACAGTTATACTTATACACTTTCTTGGTCTAATGAACAGAGAGCAATGGCGATTGTTGTATTTCTGGTACAGGCTATTGAACCAAAATGGTTTGGGGCCCTCTTCTGTGTTGGTACAAGTAGCTGAAGGATTGTGCCATCAGGCTCATTGATTTCATTGGAAGAGAAAGTGGGTGTTTCTTCAGAGTTGCATCAGTTTAAAGAAGGTTGGACTTTGGCATAGGGAATCTAGTTTGAAGCCAAAAAGACTGCCGCCAGAGGTTTGCTTAGTGTTTTTGCCTGCGTATTCAGAGCTGGGAAAGAAAATATGTCTCGGGGGGAATAATTATAAACACTAACATTTAATAATTATTTTCTCCTTGGTGGTGTTCTTAAACAAAGTATTTTAGAATTTCTCAGCCAAGGACGATTAGAATAAATACCCCTGATCTTAGTCATTTAACTGATTTCCTTTTGCCATTTGAGCCAATTAACTTCTTTGGCTGTTTAAAATGTCATTGTCTCTGAAGAAGAAGAGGAGGAGGAGGAAGAAGAGAAGAATTTATATATCTCACCCTTCACTCAGAGTCTTAGAGTGGCTTACAATCTTCTTTCCCCTCCCCTCCCCACAATAGACACCCTATGAGGTAGGTGGAGCCGAGAGAGCTCTTTCAAGGACTGCTCTTGAGGGAACAGCTCTGAGAAAACTTGTAACTGACCCAAGGTCACACCAGCAGCTGCATGTGGAGGAGTGGGGAATCAGACCCGGTTCTCCCATATTAGAGTCCCTTGCTCTTAACCACTACACCAAACTGTAAGCATTTATGTGCTTACAGTTTAGTTCATCATTACAATATCCGACTTTCCCCTTTGGGAGTAAAAACAGTGTGCAATTCCTGTTATTCCTTGTTAGGGTTGCCAGCATGAGGTTGGCAACCACTGGGAGACTCATCAGTCACCTGGGGGCCCTTTTTTACAAGGTAGTAACCTCACCAGTGACCCAATGAAGTTACTTCTGGTGCAACAGGAAGTGACATCATCACATAACTTGAAATGTTCTAGCATTTGGCCAAAACTCTATGGTTAGCACAAGCTGACCCTCTTCCCCCTATCCCCCCCAGCCAAGTGGCAGTGAGAATGGCTAATGGGAGGGCAGCATCCCTATATTCAGTAACGTTATTTAGTAAATATTAAGCAATGAGCCTTGTAAATTGTCACAATTCCCCTTTGCAGATCAGCAGTATGCCTCCTAAGCCATGCAGTCCTAGTCAATTTGTTTCAAATGCTTTATTGCAATCAACAGAAATAAAAGTGGTAAAGCAGCAGTAAGAATAATGTTTACATACACAGAGTGACTTTACAGTTGGAATTCCCCTTTTACAAAACCCAGGAGAGAAGGAAAAACTGAATGGAAAACCATAAAGGCACATATTTGTACAGCATCTAGCGTACTGTGGGTGCTTTTATAAATAAAGTAGTAGGATGCTAACAGCATAAGTAGTCGCAATAATAGAAACCATATGCCACATCAATATTAAGAAATTATTATCATTTCATGAAAAACAGTATCTAATTTTGATGTGGGCTGAACAAGAAGGACTTGTTTCCCTCACATTAACTTCCTTGTGGGTTAAGAGCCCGGCACAACCAAAATCAGGATAATGGCTGGTGAGGGAACTGAGCCCTTTTAACATTTTGTCTCAGTTGACTTCATGGTGGAGAGTGGATGTTGCTTTTTGTCCAGGCCTGACAACTAGATCTGGGGTCAAGAAGGAGCTTTCCCTTGTGTTACGCTTGCTAATTACTCTTAAGATTTGATAGATTGATGCCTATCATATGTGGCTGGTTTGATTGCTTCTGCAGCTGCTCAGTTTGCAGGGTCTATGCGCCAACATTTCTCAGACTAATATAGGAACATGTTTGTAACATCCTCACTCTCATGGAATTCTCCCCCTCCCCACTGTTGGGGCTGTACTCTGTTGTGTTATTTAGGCTGCAGTCACACACACTAAATAATCCACTTTCAGTCCACTTTCCAACTGGATTTTGTCAGTTCACACAGTAAAATCCAGTTGGAAAGTGCACTGAAAGTGGATTGAAAGTAAAGTATTTAGTGTGTATGACTGCAGCCTTATTCTGTTATAGGGCAGCATCCTAGCTTTGGCTAGAGGAAATTCTTCCAGCCTAAGCAGCCCTTTTCCAACATGTTATGTCCTAATGGCAACCACGCACGCGATCAGAGAAATGCATGTGGCTGGGCTGGCTACTGGAGCTTCGCTTTGGGAGACAATAGCCCGGCCGGATTGTAAATTAGACCAAGCGGCCACCCAGGTTCCACCAGGGGACTTATGGTTTAAGGTAACTCATGACTAATCCTATCAGGGGGGTTGGGTGTAATCTTATCAGGGTAATCCTATCAGGGAGTTTGGGCAAAGCCGGTGGTGCGGTTTAGACATGTATTTAAGCAGACCCCTGAGCCCTGTTCAGCACCCTGGAATTGTACCATCAATAAACTTATGAGCCGATTTCACTGCAACGCGTCTTTGGACTCAGTATTTTATACAACATGAGCAGCTCTTTCACTCAAGAAAGGCTCCTGAGGCTACAGGAAGACTTCAGCCTTTCCTCAGTGGACACAGGTCATAGCTTGTCCTCTAGAGTTTTAAAAATGGGGAAAGTGTCCAACCTTTAGGTTTGAGCTGCCCTAGAAAAACATGATTGCCTCATAATCTTTTATCACCAATTGAAAGTTAACCTCACTAGCACACGACACCTTAAAGGGCATGTGTCTGCATTTATTACATATACATATGAAGATAGATCCAGGTGGGCAGCTGTGTTAGTCTGAAGCAGTAGGACACAGTTTGAAGTCAGTGGCACCTTTAAGACCAACAGAGTTTTATTCAAGGTATGAGCTTCCGTGTGCACCTGAAAGCTCATACCTTGAATAAAACTTTTTTGGTCTTAAAGGTGCCACTGAATTTGAACTGTGTTCTACATATATATACATTAGAGATAAGGTTCCTCCAACCTCCTTCTGAACTGCAACTTGTGGAGACCTGGAAAAGGAGAGCTGAACCTTAACAATGTGCATATCTTTCACAAACTTTTAATGAAGCATCCCTTAAAGACAAAACTGGGAACAGCTATTTATCTGGGAGAGAGGGAGGGAAGGTGTCATTGTACATAGCCTGATCTCATCATATCTCGGAAGCTAAGCAGGGTCAGTGCTTGGATGGGAGACCACCAAGAAAGACTCTGCAGAGCAAGGCAACATCAAGCCACCTCTGCTTCTCACTTGCCTTGGAAACCCCTTGCTGGGGTTGCCACAAGTGAGCTGCAACTTAACAGCGTGTTATGCCCACACATTTATCTGGGACAGGGACCAGAAAATAGGGACCATCTATAGTAAATAAGGGTAGCTGGAGCTTGTGACCTTCATGTGATTGTGCCTTCTTTTCTGCATGTGATCTTGATTGTATTTGGTTGACTGCAGTAGAAGTGAGACTGGGTTGTAAGAGTGGTGGGAAACATTGTTCATACCCTATTCTTCTCCCCTATGGGGACCTGACATGGCTTACAATATCACACACACCCCTTATCCATTTTATTCTTCTCACAACAAATCTATGAGCTAAGTTAAGATGAGAGGGGGTGACTGGCCAAAAGTCACCCAATGATCTTCCACCCAGGGGATCTGAACCCGGGGCTCCCCAACACTTAATTCCCAACCACTACTTTATAGGTCATGACTTGCAAGTGTTCCCTCTAAGCTGAGTTAGTGTGAGTTAGCTCACAGTTTTTTAGCCTCCAGCTCACAGTTTTTTAGCTTCTTGGCTCAGGAAGGATGGCTCCCGAGCAAACTAATGTATGCAGTAGCCAAATCACTCACTCACAACTTTAATGATGGTAGCTCACAAATTAGAATTTTTGCTCACAAGACTCCACAGCGTAGACGGAACATTGGTCGTGATACTATGTTCCTCTGAGCATTTCCAGCCAACTCTGCAGCATGTGGAATTGCGCTGTCACTCTGCATACTGAAAACCAGTTGTATAATTGGGTACAAATGGAGGAAAGAAACGTCAATTATATTGTCAGGGCATGTATCCAGGAACCGATTCCAGGACCTGAAGAATGCAAAGCCTGAGCTCTACTCTGCTCATGTATCTCATATTTCATCATAGTGATTCTCTACAATCAGGATGTCCTTATAACTTAAAAACACAAACAACTTGTTCTTTCCTAATCCACTCACAGATTTCATCTGCAGCATCTTGTGGTGACCAGTGGTGGCCAAATTATGCTTGGACAGGTTGCCAGCTTGCACTGTTCTTGCACAGCTCAAACCAAACTTGGCCTCAATAGATTACTGCCGACTTAACCTAGTTCTGTCTGCCTAGTCTACCCTTTATGACCTTCCTCCAAGAAGCACAGACTAGTGTATATATTCCGCCCCTCCTTTGATCTATGGTCAAAGGATTTGATCTATGATCCTTCAGAGTTGCACAGGTAACCATTATCATTTCATTTACAATCTGTGTGAAGTTACTCCATTCCAAAATCATTGGATTAGACTCTGCATAGGAATACACTGTAAATGTCCCTGCCTGCATAACTGTAAAAATAGCCTTCCACTTACTTGCACTCAGGAATATTCCCACGTACCTCTCCACTGTCCACTAGCTGGGCTAAAACAGAAGACGCAAAAGTCTAGTAGAATGTGTTTGTTGTCTCTTGTCTACAGTACTCAGATTCCCCATGGCTCTTGCTTAGCAAGATTGAGGAAGCTTTCTGCTGGAAACAAAACCATGCATGCTCTAAAACTTGTATTTACAGGTATGTAATTCCCCACATTCAATCAACCTCGTCCCAGCGGGTGCTGAATTGCCTCGAAATAATATTCTTTGTTCTAAGCAGCATACGAGGGAGTGTAAATGGTAGGCTTTCTAGCTGTGTTCCATCTAGCCCAAATAGCGAAACTGCAATTTCACCAGGCAAACCATTCATCTTCCGAAGATGTCAAAAACATCTAAATTTGTTTGCACATTGTTGCAAATATCTCTCTCGGAAAAATACCTGTAGTTAGTTTGCTAGCACTTCAACGCTTAATGGCATGGTTGTTGCGAAGAAACACGAGGAAACCTCCTGCTTTCCCCAAATGCTTCATCTGAGAATTGCACATGCTTCTTTTGGATGAACGCGGGGGGGGGGGGGGGGACACAAAGAGAAAAGTGGAACACATTGCTTTTAGCACCACTGTCATCTCCAGTGTGGTATTTTCTCAGACAAATATATGAAAAATTAAATGAGATATTTTAAATTCTCTCTCACTGCTACGCCACAACACTGCCATAACTTTCTCAAAGCAAATGTCGTCTGTAACCCCCCCACACCAAAAAAAAAAACCCCTTACCTTGTGCAGAATTAACTATTAAAGCCGATATCTGCCAGGTAGTCGGTATGTCAAGACAGCGTAAGCAATATCCAGTTGCAAACAATGGCAGTGTGCTTCAGAGGTGCCAAGGGTCGTCACATTCACAGATGCTGCTAGCCATTGGGAGGATGAGTTATCATGGAGGTTCCCAGCCTCACTCCAAGTGAGGGTCAGCCTGTACCCGTACTTTGCCAGTCCTACAGTTACTTTGCAGTCTCAGAGGATTTCTCAGCAACTTTTTCCTGAGTTGCTTTCCTTCTAGTTTGAAAAACAGAGAAAGCAGAAGGGGCTTCTCTTCTGTGGAAACTCACCTGCACCACCTAGAGGTGTACCACAGGACTGGAAAAGCCACCGGGACAGGACATGTGCTCTCATTTCTTTTCTTTTCTTTTTTTTGCCAACCCATCCTATGAAACCAGTCCACTTTGCTCCACTTAAGTGCCATTCACTTAGACGTAGCTTACTTTTTTCCTCTTCTTTGTTTCTTTGAAAACCAATGCATCTAAGCAGAAGAACCACTTTGTGTCTTAACAGAAGAGACCCAAGCCACTGCAAACCCAGAATAAGGCTGAATACTCACATTCCCAAAAGTGCTTTTCAGCCCTTAATGATACTGCTGTGCACAAGAGGAAAACAGGAAGGCAGCTCCAAATACACATATACCAGGTTTCCAAATTTATTGACAATCTTGCAGGGAATGGCAATATGCAATCACTTGTCAGCCTTCCTGACCTTTGCAAAGCATGTGTGGTTTCAGTCTTAAAAGGAATGTGGCATGATTTATAAAAGAAATAGTACAATAGCTAAAATTTCTTGTATTCTTAAGTATATACTTATTTGTAGGTGCCATTTCACCAGTAATAATCTACCAAAACTTTACATCAATAAAAAGGCAGGCCACCTATTTGAGCCAACCTAGAAAGACCAGGAACACACGGAAAAGGGAAGTGATGGGGGAAAGCCAGAGTGGTCCTTCTTCTTCCATTTCCAGAGCAACTGGCATTTGGAATGGGCAGGCGGGAAGCCATCTCCTGTAGCTGCTGCTTTTCTAGAAAATGGCTGGAGCCAGATGTTCTTCCCAAACAGGTGAAGGTGAAATCTCCTAGTGGCCAGAGTACTGTGAAATTGCTATACTTGAGCTAATATTCTCTCTCTCCTCCATAGTACATCCACTAATGTCTGACCGCCAACTGCACTATCTGCCGCTGGGAAAATGGCACTGGTGTGATCAGAGAACCGCCATCTGAGTTTTTGACTGTTGAGCACTTTAAATTGTTGTTGTTTTTAACTAAATGTTTTATATTGTTTTAAATATTTATAATGTTTACTGAATCCTGGCATGCCAGGTCTTGTATGCTGCTCTGAGTCTGCGAACGTGGGGAAAGCGGCCTAGAAATCAAATAGATAGATAGATAGATAGATAGATAGATAGATAGATAGATAGATAGATAGATAGATAATCCAGAGCCCCCATAATAACAAAATATCTCAATCTGCACAGCTTGGGATGTTTCGGGGGGGGGGGGGGGTTGACATCATCGTGCCAGGCACATTGGCTCGATTCAGGCACGTTGGGGGTGGGGTTTCCCCCACCAGCCAGATCTGGACCAGGGGATCGAGGGGCCCTAAAGTGGGCAAACTCCTGCCCCACCCAGGGAGATCTGGCAACCCTACCTCTATGTGCCTCTTACAGGCACAGTAGCCTTCTCTGGATTTGACTTCTGCTTTCTTGCCTTCTGGCTCATGGTCCATTGGCATCCATTGCTCCTTTATGATAATGGTCATAAAGAGTGCTCCTTTATGTAAGTGTTTTATTGTACAAAGTATAGGCCTCAAGCCATTAGAGAGAAGGGCAGCATTCTCTTTTTTTTTAAATGAAGACTTGAGAGCCCTGACCTGGGTGTCCCAGGGAAGCCCAATCTCATCAGATCTTGGAAGCTAGGCAGGGCCAGCCCTGGCAAGTACTCAGAAGGGAGACCTCCAAGGGCTGGGACGCAGAGGCAGGCAATAGCAAGCCACCTCTCTGAAAAGTCCAAGTCCCACTAGGGTTTGCCAGAAGTCACCATGACTTCCAGGCTCGCAAGAGCGCGTGCACACACACACACGTGCGCGCACACGCACACACACATCTCACCCCCAAAAAATAAAAAATGAAGACTTGCAAAATGATCAGAGATAGATTTGATCATAGCGGTTTTTTCCCTCTTTTAATTTTTCTATGGCACTGTCAGAATAAACTGTCACGATTCATTTTCAGTCTCACAAAACCCCTGATCCTGTGCTAACTGCACACAATTGCTTGCTCACAACAGGTGACCTCAAACCAGGTTATGTTCCCTTTCTGTAAGTTGGGACAGTTCAAGCCAGCACTAGACAAGCATTCATGACCAGGATGCAGCAGAGCATCCAGACATGCACTTCTGCCCACATTGGCTGTCTATGGGAAAGCCCACTTCTGCATATGGAAAAGTTTGTGCTTGGCTAGTTTGTCATCATAAAAGCTTTTGGTGGAAATCATGAAAGGCAAGTCTTAACTCAAAACAGGACCATAATGTTTTAGGCCACTCCTCTGTTTCTGGGACTGTTTCAAGAATGTTTATGGAACAGGTAATAAATTGCCGTGGTTGTTGTTGTTCTTGTTTGTATATCACCTAAAATTTTAACTAGGTAATTAAAACATGAGATAATCCTTGTCGAAAGTGGTTTACAGTCAACGTTTTTTTGTAGGAACCAGAGCTACCATGGGCCCCTGGACAAAGACTTTATCTGCTCCCCTCCCCCTGACTCTGATCCAAACCAAATATCATAACAAAACAAATCACTTGGCTGAATATTACCATAGCTCTATAATAATAAAAGAATTTACATGTCCATATGCCTGTCCATTTGTGGCAGGCGTAACTTATCAGAAAATAAAACTAGGAATATCAAAATGAGGTGATCGTGGGGGTTCTAGGGCCAAAAAATGAAAGGAGCTGGAATATCCTGGCCCAGGAAACCTCTGGAAACCCTCCCACACATGTGATTTGCAATGGAAGCTAAGATTGTGCAGTGGTTAAAGAACAGGACTAGGATCTGGGAAAGCCAGGTTTGAATCCCCACTCTGCCATGGAAGCCTGCTGAATGACCTTGGGCCTGTCACACACTCTCAGGGTTGTTGTAAGGATAAAATGGAGGGGAGAACAATGTAAACTTTTTTTGGGTCCCCCTTGGGGAGAAAGGTGGGATATTAAGTAAGTAAACAAGATATCAAAGAAATGAGGACAGTGCTGCCAATACTCAGCAAATATTATGCCACTGATTTGCACATTACCTTTTCTGTAAAGTTCTCTGTCCCTTCTAAAGTAATCTTTGCAGTCTACTTGCCTTATTTGGTGGCTCTTCTACATGAAGAAGACGTACACTTCAGAGGACAGGTTCCTCCCCTGAATGTCCTTAATACGTGTGCACTGCTTGTGTCTCATCAGCATTTCACTTCTGAACTAGTACAAGAACTACCCTTTGGACTCAGTTTAATAAAAGGGACCTATCAGTTTTGGTGATGGGTTGTTTAACTGCCCTCCAAGACATAGGCAATCTCTAGTCCTGACACCTCTATCTTGGGTGGCACTGGAGATGGGAATGTCTGCTGAGTTTTGGCAGTGTTGCCTGTCCTTTCACCTGTTCAGCTGCAGGCAGTTGGCTCAGAGTGTCTTTCTGCTGCCAAACTGGGTTTCAGCAAAAAGCTGCTGTTCCAAGAGGAGGCATCTAGGCGCCACCACTGGGGGAGAGGAAGCCAGCAGGGAACCCCCAAGGAGCAAGCCTGGGAACAACATTCTTGCAGGCACACCGGATTACATTTAAAGGAAAGGGAAATTCAGAGCAATTATTCCCTTAATGTGTGATATGCTGGTGTAAATGATGATCTGAGACATTCCGACATTCCTGACCAGCAAGGAGAAATCCAGAAAATGATAAATCTTTTCCGTGGCTGTTGCAGTAGGAGCTCTGTCTTTGGCATTGCCACAGACAATCGAGTGATAGTGTTGGAGCATGGACCACCAAACATACGCTGCAGGTGTAAGTTCCAGTGGAACAGAAACAGAACTCACAGGGAACGGTAATGGCAGAACTTATAAGAGCTCTTGGCAGGATGGAACTGACTGAAAGACTGGACAGGAATTCTGAGGGTACTTAGCTAGACAGCCAAGCCACCAATGCTAGAATCTGGCTCTTGCTCAAGTAAAGATGAAGGATGGATCCCGAAGTCTTTATCACTTCATCACAACGGTCTATGGGAACCAGCAGCCTTCTTCACTGAGTGGAGTGTAATCAAACTTGGGAAGATAATAAAACCATTTCAGCCTCATTTCTGTATTCTTCAGCTGCTCACCACAACAGAGAAAAAGATACTGAGCACAGGTCTGAAGGCTCCTAGTTTTGTCCTGCTTGCTCCTGAAAAGGCCATTCTTTTTTGAGCTTCAAAAAAAATAGCTTGCAGTCCAAAAAAATAATATATCGAGCCTTGTAGCACATTTATCCAAAAAAATTGCTATATATTCTCTTTATAATCCCCTTTCTTAGTAAATTATTTGTCTGTGTGAGTAGAGACCTTTTGCAGTTGTGATTAATATTTGAACACAGTGTTGGGTAATCTGTAATGGATGAGCCTCATGTGCTAGAAACTTGTAAGAAGTGTTGTAAATTCAGTCCATCACCACAGCAAAAGGATATAAGCCTCACCTCTGAAATAAGAATGAGAGTGAAGGATATAGTACTCTTCAGTGATCTGGATTCCAAATATGTTTCCCCTCCTTTATTTTACCTACAAACTGGGGCTTCCTTTTAAGTCCCCTGAAAGATTTCCAATAGCTTCTAGTTTCATTTCTTAAAAGCATCTAACAACACCATTAAATAATAACAACATTAAAACCAGAAACAATGGGTTGGATTCAGCCAGATTTTCCAGTCAATCTCATTTCTCTTCACCCCGTCTCTCATTGCACTTGGTTTTTGTCAATCCAGGCTCCTGTGATTCCAAGAATGGGGTTGGATCCCACACAAAAAAATTCCACTTGCACCCCTAGAGTTCTTACACAAGCAGAAAGGCAAGGAAAAGACCACAGTCGCCACTTGCCCCAAGGAGAAGAGTCTTCCGTCTGCAGAAGGAAACTTCCTCTCACAGATAAAGTGTCCTTTCTATAAACAAAAGACTTCTACTGTGAACTGAAGAATCCTCCATCAGTGGAAGAACATCTTTGGCTCCAGCTCTGTGTATAGTTTTGTATAGACGGGGCTTGTTTATCAATCCATTTGCAGGCTGTAAGGTTCTTAGCTGCTGTCTGTAATATGGAGATTCCTTCTGTGTTTCCTTGTATTATATGATGGGACTTCCTTAGTTCTACAAAGGATGTGTGATCACACAATGCTGTGTCAATTTCCACTGGGGGAAATAGGCTTGTTTCCCCTCTGCACCAAAAAGCACCTCTGACTGCAACCTTAGTCTGTCGTTACATAGAAAAGAGCAAGAGTCCACCTTAAAGACTAACAATATGAGCTTTCATGAGTTACTGCTCATTTCACAAAAGCTCGTACCCTGCCACAGATTTTGTTAGTCTTTAAGGAGCTACTGGACTCTTGCTCTTTTCTACTGAAATAAATGCACATCTTAAAATCACAGATATGCTAATTTTGCAGCTCCTAAACTATGCTGATGAGATATAATGAAATGAAGTGCAAATTAAATTTTGAAATAAAGTGAGGAGAGTTTCTTTCAGTAGAATCTTATTGCAATTAGCTCTATGTGTTAATTATGTATAGCATAGAACAAATAGTGTTTTAAATGTATTGCCCTTGAATTTCACTGGGAATACAATTTAAGGTTCAGTTGATTGGAAATGGTTGGTCATTAAAAACAAAAGCCTTTTAACCTCAGCCAGCCAAGTGTTTAGCACGTCACCCAGATTTTAAAGACTTAAAACTTGCATTTTTCTGCTCAGTATTATGATACGTTCTAACAATGCCTATCTGCACACAGACATGAAATGAATTTGCTCCCCGGAATTTTCCAGTGTCTATTTTGATATTGAATATCATCTAAATACCTTAAATCTGTATTTGACATCAGCCGATAACTGTATTTGAATATTTTATATTTGACAGTTGACGTTTAGCCATATTTGATAGCTGACATGTAGTGGCATTTCATATTTGACAATTGACAGCTTATAAAATGTCCTGTTGATTGCATCTCTTGCTTGGTTTGACTGTGGTGAGCAACAAGATTAAGTTCAGCTTGGAGGGAATATTTGGCATTCTGGATGTGAATTCAAATTTCGTTTTTTTGGTATTTTGATGTGCTCAATTTGCAAATGTGATTGTTTTTGTTTTCCTGAATACAACTGCATTTCTTTGAACCCTAAAAATACTGAACTCTCATCAACGTCAAGTATCCTCAGTATCAAAACGCTGGGAGAACTGTGTCTGATTCTGAATCTGGTTTCACATGCTGCTCTAACTACTGGTTTCTTTAAAGTTCTAAAGTCCTGCTGACTGTGAGCCTATACAGAGGTGGAAGGGAAGGAAAATAGTTATTTACTTGTGAATCGGGCAACACAGTGTTAGTCAGGGGTCCTTTCGAGCAGGAGTTCGGGGGAGCGCAGCTCTGGGAGTTGGTGCAAGCTCCCCCTCCTGCGGGGGAATGCCTGCTTGTGTCCCTGCTTGTGTCATGGCTGCAGCAAAATGACCCCACCCCCTGGAAAGGTCCTTGTTTCTCCAACCAGCCTTCTAAAGGCTTCAGCCACCACTGAAGCTATCCTCCCAGAAGAGTGGTATTTCTGAGGCGTGGATAAGTAGCGGTCCCCTCTTTGCCAAATTTTTCTTTCTTTCTCTCTTTCTCTATCTCTTCTTTCTTTCTTGCCTTCTGACATACTTCCTGTCAGGTGGTGTAGCATATGCAAATAAATTATGCTAATGAATTATGCACCTCTTTTTCTACAAAATGACCCCTGACGTTAGTTACTGTGTACACTGTAAAATTCTGGGCTCAATACACTTGAAGTGTGAACAAAGCACATGAGCTCAGGGTGGCATGCATTGGTCTGTGTTCCTCCGTCTTGTTTTCACAACAGCTCTGTGAAGTACAGGACTGGACTGACTCTAAAGGCCACCTAGGCAGTCTAGGGTGCCAGATTTTGAGGGGTGCCATACTGAGCTCCTTCCATCCACAAGATGTCCTCGCCTGTGCATCCAGCAGAGCAGGTAGAGACACAAGGGAGAAAGGAAGAAGGTGCTGTCGCTGTACCTGTGCCTGCCAGCTGAGCCTGTTGGGGCAAGAGGAGCCTCTGCGACTCCCTCACCCTTGTGCTGCTAAGATACCAGCACCTGCAGCTGTGTGAGTGTGCCTGGAGCAGCAGAAGTATTAGGGACCGAAACGGCATTGAGCCTGCCAGCTGAGACTGCACAGGCAAGAGAAACCTGCAGCCCAGCAGGTTAGTGTCCCTGCATCTGCCCCTCCCCACTTCCTGGGACTCCAGCAGTCAGGGCTGGCCACCAGCATACCCCGAGGTGGGGCATCTCCCAAGGCCCAAAGCTTCTTTTAGGGCCCACTGCCACTGACCTCTGCCTGCTCAACTTCTCTGCCCACCTACCTGCCAACATTCCCGCTAATTTCCCCCCCTATTGAGCAGAGCAGTCCACATCCTGAGCAGAATATAACTGCTGTAATCGTAAAATGGGCAATGGGCAGTGCAAGACCCTGTGTGGCTCCAGAATGCTACTGAGCGGGGCTTCCTGTGTTAATGAGCGGCTGCTAATGTGCACAGCTTAGAGGGAAAACTGACCCTGCACACCCTTCCCCCTGCCCAGTCGTTTGCAAACACTCCCTCTCCCATGTTCCTGGAGAGCAGGGTCACCCGGCACCACCAGGAGGTGTGTGCAGGTGGAGCAAGTGATGGTGGCAGCAACAGCGCACTCAGCCACACATGCAGCCCAGCGCTTTTGAGGAAAGGGCCTGCAGGGTGCTGAGAGTGTGGGTAGAGGGGAGGGGGTCACAAGATGCCAGGACAAGGACACGCAGGCAGGTGCAAGGGGCAGGGTGGGAGCAGGAAGGAAGGTGTGAGGGGGGGTCTCGGAGAGGGGGGCCTCTGAACACTGTCTGCCCATGACCACCTCAAAACCTGGAACCTGGCCTGCTAGCAGTATTGGCTTCTTGGGGAGGGGGTAAGCAGAAGCTGATGGGCTATTGCAGTGACTGGGGAAATGCTCTCTCTCACCGGAAGAAATACAGCATTTAAATGCTTCCCCACAACCACCAGTTGTTCTCTGTCTCTCTTCTTTGTGTGGGACCACACTGGCTCTCTGCACTTGTTCTCTCTCCTTCTTATGTGTACATGCATGCAATTTTTGTGCAGACGTCGCTACTGGCTGTTGTGTGTGTGGGGAGGAATGAAAAGCATATGCTCAATGCCCCTATCATCGCCCCATCATCCTTCTGCTCAATGCAAGATACGTGTGCTCTGGAGCAGGAGTACCTTGTCCTTCCTGCATTTCTGCCACACACGGGCCATCAATCTTTGCCATAAAATGTACCTGTCGCATTGTGGGTATTCTGCCCCTTTCAGTTTAGGATGATATATATTTGTCCCTCCATAGAGCTTAATCAGATCTTCACTTTTATCTAATGGGCTGCAATTCTCTCCTTGTAGACACAACCTATAAAGTCTGGGGACATAAAACTTAATAATCTTTGATATAATTTCACAATGGTACTCTTTTCCATTAGGTTAGAGCAGCTGCAAAACATGTGGGATAACTAGCTTTATCTACATTACAGAAATAATGAAATAATGTGGAGACCTCATATATTTTATTGACCGCCATCGGAGTACTCGAGTAATAGATCCTCTGCCATAACTACATGCTAGTAATTGAATTCTAGCATATCCCTGAGAAGGCTGAATGGGGGTGGGGGAAATCTGTTCCCCGATGCCTTTTATTTTAATAAAACCTAAATCTCTCCCCTCCCCTTTCTCATTTTAGATAAGGCAAAAATGTTATAAATTATTTCATATGATGTAGGGATTTTATTGCAGGGCCTGGCTGAACCTGAGAGTCAATGAACAGTGCACAAAGTATTTAGTGACTTTTCTGTATGCTGGAAAATTAGACTGGAAAATTAGTTGTAAAGAAAGTGAAAGATGTTGCCTTTAGAAATTCAAGATTTCCAGAGCCCAGTCCCAATATGGTCATAACCCACTTTCTGAAAATGCATATAAAAGAAGAAGAGATTGGATTTATACCCCGTCCTTCACTCAGAGTCTCAGAGGGGCTTACAAACTCCTTTCCCTTCCTCTCCCCAAATAGACACCCTGTGAGGTGGGTGGGGCTGAGAGAGCTCTTTCCAGAACTGCCCTTGAGAGAACAGCTCTGAAAGAATTTAAGATTGAACCAAGGTCACACCAGCAGCTGCATGTGGAGGAGTGGGGAATCAAAGCTGGTTCTCCCAGATTACAGTCCACACACTTAATCACGACACCAAACCAAGAAGTTTCCTTCCCACCCCCCACTCCCAGTATGCCACCCAACAGAACAGCAAGAACACAATCCAGTGTTGAAGACACTTTTTAAAAAGCCATTCTACTTAATCAAAAGTCAATTGCACAAATGTCCTGTGGGGCTTACTTTCAGATAACTCTGGATGTTTGGATATTTTCTTATGTATGCTCCTTGCATATAATAATGTAGCTCCTTCTGCCTGATATGCTACTTTATTACATTCAGGGAGTATTTTTTTTAAAAGAGAATTTTAATTTGCAGCTCTCCTACATATAGTCAGAAAGGGTCTAAAGGGGGCTGCAGTATCTGGGGTCTTTTGCTCATGTAGGTTGACCCTAAAGTCACCAGCTTTCTCCAAAGTTCCCTGGAAAGTTAGTGTCTGAGCAGTATATAAGTGGCATATCCCTCAGGCTACTACCTAAAGCCATTATGGGGGAAAACATGATGGTAAGAATTGTGACTGCAAAATCTTATAGGAATTATTAATATAAATTGTGCTGATTATTCCAATTATTCCATGTTTATCCCTGGAAATCAGTGCAGCATAAATAGTGTCTCAGGTACAATGAGCTTTTCATCCATTACATGGTATGCAGGTAGTTTCTGGGGTTGCCACCCTGTGTCCTGTGTTACAGAGTTCTGCTCAGTTCCTGTGCACACGGTGCCCAGTTTGGACCATGACTACAACATATGTGGAAAAGAGGCTTCAGCTTCCCCCCACAGGAAACCATGAGGGGTGTTATTTGGCCTGCTGGAGAAACCCACAAGTGTCAGTAGGCCAAATCATGCACCCTGAGATGATCGCAGGTCAACAAAATGGTGCAAAGCTCTTTCTCCATGCACACTGTTTGCAGTTTAATTTCCCTGATTAATGCTGGCTTAACCTTGCCTTCTAAACTGAGACATGAACAATGCAGAGCTGGTCCAAATCACCTTCTTGTAAACTGGCTTCTTTGCAGACACGGCTAGTGCAGCTCTTTTCGCTGTCCCAGGGAGTGACACAGGAAGAGTTGTGCCCACATCCTCATGCCCTTGCTGTCCAGCTCCAACACTGCCCATCATGGAGCCATGCGGTAGCCACAGGAATATTGCAGAGTGTCTCCATTGCCTGTTAGAGCCAGCCAAGCATCAAGGACATGAGAGGGGGGACGAAGCACACACCTCCCACTGTGCCACTCCAAAGTAGACAGCGGATGGACTTTGTTGCGTGCCCTCGACCTATACTGAAGGCTGTGGCTGGTGCAAGGCATACCTGTTGTCTCCTTCCAAGTGCTGCCCCCTGCTGTTTTGGCACCCAAAGTGACTGCTTGTTGGGTCACTCGGTGGTGAACTGGGGCTACAGCCATGTGCCCTTTGCATCATGCACCCCTGAGTCCTGGGGTAAAGGATCTTTAAAGCCTGTCTTTACATGAACACAGACTTAGAACAGTATCTCAGGTAAAATCGTGGGAGAGGTTAAAGGGAAACAGAAACTGGATTTTAATCTTTGTTGAATGTATAAAAGAAAGGATACAAAAGTGAAGAGAAATAAGTCAGGAGAAATAAGCAGTCGGGAGAAATAAGCAGTCAGCTGGCAAAAAAAACCCCAACCCCTGGTGCAAATGGTTCCTTTTAAGCTGGATGTGTCCTCCTACAGTAAGTCCCTGAGTTAAGAACCCTCCTGGCTTTTGTTACAAGTAAGACCCTATCGGGTCACTTGGGTGCAGCCAGAGGTGTGGCTCCAGCCAGCATAAAAAGCGGGCCCTGGAGCCCTTTCAGCATGCCTCATCTGACCATCAGTAAAGATTTTGCTATGCTGAAATCACAACCACCAGTCTCCCGACCCCAGTACTTTCCAAGTCTGCAATGGATTCTTCTTGCTATTGGGGATCCATCCTGCCACTGGAGATTATCTGGATCTGTCCTGCTGTTGGAGGGATTATTAGGATCTTTGCTGCTATTGAGGTATTAGAATTTTTTCTTGTAGGGAATGCTAATATAAAAAGGGATCTAAGGAGTATGATTGTGCAGCCAGCATAGCTAATACCAGGTTATCAGTGGTCCAAGAGGTGAGTTAATATTCCTGGCCATGCATTTGTAAGGGAAATTCTTCTGAGATGGTTGGCTATTATCCTGCAAAATGTGGTTGTTAATGAGAAGGTCACAGAAAGGTGTCCAAGTTTTCAGGTCCAAAGTGGTTCTTGTGATCCTTTGCAAGGCTGCAGTTTTTAATACACACGGGGAACTGAAGTTTTGATCTCACAACCTGAGCCACCCTACGGCCATATTGGTTAGGCTAGGAAAGGCCTGAGACAAAGCTGAGCCAGAGAGGAACCATTTATAGTAGTCTGAAATCACAGATCTGTATAAGTAGGGGAAGAAATGTGTGATTTTGTTGCTTCATGATGAACACAGTGGCATGGGCTCTAGGACAGAGACCCGGCGAGTTCAGAGTTTAAGTTACTGCAAATAAAACACCAGGCTACAAAACAAAAATGTGAAGTTGCTGCCAGAGAAGGGGAATCGGGGGGAGGGGGGTGAGAGTCCACTGGACAACGAGAGACATATTTTGACTTGTATACTTCTAATATATTTTAATAAAAACCCTAAACAGATGGACAAGAAAAAAAGTAGGGTAGAAGGATCTCACACCAGGTATTTTAATGACTTAACTGTTCAGGGTTCTTTCCACCCCCTGACCCAACAAGCCAGATAGACAGATCTTTGAAAAAGCAGACTTGGTTAATAATCAGTTAAGCAGATTTGAGCCAAAGTTCCAGAAAGGGAGAGAAAATGTCAACATCCTGCCAAAGAAGAAGAAGAAATGTTGCTGGCTTAGATAGATTTTATCCAAGGAAAATTCCATGGGGAAAAGCATCTTTAAAAAAAAACAAAACAAAAAAACCCAGAAGTAATAGGCTAAAAATCCCCTTCATGAGACAAGAAAAGATTTTGCTCATGTCCCTATAGGAGGTCCAACAGATGATGTTAAAGTCCAAACAGGAACTGGGAAGCAAAAGCCAGAGAGTTTGATAAGAGTGTCAGAAGCAGGTTTAGGTGGCTGTCAGACTGCCGAAGCAGGAGCAAACAGACACAGGAACCCTCCTTCCTGTCATTTGAAATCTTTCTTTTCTATAGTACATTTATAGTGCATTTATATACATGTATTATGCTTGAGCTGCAGTGGCTTAGAGGTTAAGATGCTGAGTTGTAGACCGGAAGGTCGGTATCTCGGCAGTTCGAGACCCGAGTGCCACGTGATGGAAGGAGCTCCCGTCTCTGGCCCCAGCTCCTGCCAACCTAGCCGTTCGTAAGCAAGAAATTGCAAGGAGATGAATAGACGCCGCTCCAGTGGGAAGGTAACAGCGTTCTGTGCGCTTCAGCGTTTAGTCATGCCGGCCACATTACCATGGAGAAGTCCTTGGACAGCGCTGGCTCTTCAGCTTGGAAACGGAGAAGAGCATCGCCCCCCCCAGAGTCAGATTCAACTGGCTTTCAAGCAAGAGAAACCTTTACTTTTACTATTATGCTTGTATGTAACCATGAAGCTACACTATGCTATACAAATTTACATCATGTGTCTGTACACACTTGTGCACTGTATACATTATTGTGTTAGTGGCCAGAAACCCCTATAGGGATGCCTTTTGTGGGGAACTGTGACTGTAAAGACATGGTGACTGTCACAGAAGGTTTGATTCTAAAATGGATTCTGCCAGGATAGGCCACTTCAGCAATGCTGAGCCAGATGTAGAAGTTACAGCTTAGGATGACCTGACTGAGCAACATTGGGGCTTTTTGACCAGGGAAAACCCAGAAAGGGCACTATGCTTTTTCATAATTTTTGGATGACCATATGACAATTTTTGCATATGACAATATTCTTGGAAAAGACAGCGAATTGGTTAAAAAAAAAACAAAGATGGGCTGTAGCAACCTGATTGGTTTATAAGAACCAGCAGTTAAGCTGAATAAAGTATATAAAAAAGTATAAAAGAACCAGCGAAGATCAGCTGGCCTGATGATGACCAGGTTTAATATTCCAGTGCTCCTGGGGAGGCGAAGGTATAGCGGTGGGACTAGGCAGGGAAGTAAGGGAAGGGGGCGGAGAAATGGTGCGGCTCGGCCCCCTCCCAGCCCATGTCCCATCCCAAAGGTTGTTGGCAGTGGGGCTCGGGATATTGACCCCCCTCCATCATTGGTGGTGTGTAATGCCAGGTCCATAAATAATAAGACCATGGTCCTGCGAGATTTTTTGCAGGACCAGAATGTGGACCTGGCGTGCATGACTGAGACCTGGGTGTGAGGGGGAGAGACAGTGTCTCTCTCCCAATCAGCCCCACCTGGATACTCGGTCCTCCACCAATTGCGGACTAGGGGGCGGGGGGAGGAGTGGCTCTATTCATTCGGGAGGCTTGCTCCTTTAGGGCGCTCCAGCCGCCAAGGATCACGGGCATTGAGTGTGCAGGCCTGGTGTGGGAAGCTTGGCGATCTGGCTGGTGTACCAACTGCCTAACACACCATCTGATAGCCTGTGGTCCCTGATGGAAGCCGTATCAGGCTGGGCATTGGAACACCCTAGACTGATAGTCTTGGGTGATTTCAATGTCCATGCCGATGACATGGCTTCTACTCAGGTGACGGACCTGGTGTCATCCATGGCGGCACTAGGACTCTCCCAATATGTAACGACTCCCACTCACTGAGCTGGGCACATGCTCGATTTGATCTTTGTGGCTGGGGTCACAGTGGACCGGGTTACTGCTTCAGCAGTTCCATGGTCAGACCACCATGCCCTGAGGGCCCATCTGAATGTTCCACCCCAACCCTGTTTAGGCGGCGAGCATATTTTAGCTCGCCTGCAAAGCCAGATGGACCCAGTGCAGCTCCAGATGGCTCTGCGGGATCCGTTGCCCCCGGCGGCTCGTTGGATGAGCTCATGGTAGGACTCAAAGAGCCGGCTCTCCTCGGCGTCCTCTGCGCTCCCATGCCAGGCTGGCACCCTGGTTCACCCAGGAGCTGCGGCTCATGAAGTGGGAGTTAAGACAGTTAGAGAGACAGTGGTGCTGTGCCCGTGACGAAGCGACAAGAGCATCTTATAGGACGTTTATGAGATCCTATGAGATGGCAGTCAAAGCTGCTAAGAGGCAGTTCTATGCGGCCACGATTGCGTCCGCAAGCTCACACCCAGCCCCATTATTTAGAACAATTCAGTCTATAACAACTGTGCCACAGGGCAGACCAAATGTTAGGGAATTGGATATCGGCTGCAAGGCATTTGCGAGCTATTTTGCGGATATAGTCCTGACACTCCGCCACAACCTCCCCGCCACAGTTGAAACAGTGAGTGAACTCGAGGCCCCTTTCACATCCTCCCCTTTGGGTTTGGATCATTTCAGTCCACTCAGCCTGGAGGAGGTTGACAGATTGCTCATAGCTGTACGCCCAATTATGTAAAGCCTGGATCCATGCCCTTCCTGGCTTATTAAAGCTGGCCATGAAGGGTTTCGAGGTGCCCTAAGGGAAATTATCAACAAGCCCCTTGTTGAGCGGCAGTCCCCAGGGGCACTCAAGGAAGTGATGGTCCACCCTCTCTTGAAAAAACCATCTTTGGTTCCGGCCAAATTGGCCAACTACCGGCCAGCTTCCAATTTGCCCTGTTTAGGCAAATTAATTGAGAGGGCGGTAGCGATACAACTACAGGGCTTTATGGATGACACTTCCATATTAGATCCCTTCCAGTCCGGCTTCCGCCTGGGGTACGAGACAGAGACGGCGTTGGTCGCTCTGACGGATGACCTCTGGAGGCATCTGGATCGGTGTGGTTCAGCGGTACTGTTGCTGTTAAATCTGTCGGCCACATTTGACATCAATTGCTGACCCACCGCCTCACCGACATCGGGATTCAGGGCTTACCCTGTAATGGCTTGCTTCCTTTCTGCAGGGTCGGGGACAAAGGGTGGCGCTAGGGGATCAGCAGTCCAGGAGACACCCGCTGGAGTGTAATGTGCCTCAAGGGGCCGTGCTGTCCCCGATGTTGTTTAACATCTACATGCGCCCCCTTGCCCAGATTGCCCAGAGGTATGGGCTGGGGTGTCACCAGTACACTGATGACACCCAGCTCTGTCTGATGCTGGGTGGCCAGTTGGACTCCAGACTGGAAGATCTAGACCAGGCACTGTGAGCTGTGGCTGGTTGGCTTAGGCTGAGCCGGCTGAAGCTGAACCCGACGAAGTCCTGTACCTGAATCAGGGTGGCTCAGGGTTGGGGGTCCCACTCCCAGCCTTTTATGGGGCACAACTGGTGCCAGTGTCGGAGGCTAGGAGTCTGGGAGGGCTCCTGGATACATCCTTAATAATGGAGGCCCAGGTAGAGGCTACTGCTAAGTCAGCCTTTTACCATCTTTGGCTGATTCGGCAGTTGGTTCCCTTCCTTGGCCACGATGACCTGGCTACAGTGATTCATGCAATGGTTACCTCAAGATTAGAATACTGTAATGCTCTCTACACGGGGCTGCCCTTGTCACAGGTCCGGAAGCTGCAGCTAGTGCAGAATGCAGTGGCCAGGCTATTGATTGGTCTCCTGAAATGGGAGCACATCCGGCCTGCGCTGAAGGCACTGCACTGGATGCCAATAGCATACCGAATCCGCTTCAAGGTGCTGGTGCTTACCTTTAAAGCCCTATATGGCCAGGGTCCAACATACCTGAGGGACCGCCTTTCCCCATATATACCCCAGAGAGCACTGCGGTCAGGGGCGCAACATCGCCTGACCATTCCAGGCCTTAGGGACACCAGGCTTGCAGCCACTAGGGCCAGGGCCTTCTCGGTGGCGGCTCCCCACTGGTGGAATGAGCTTCCGGATAGGGCTGCCAAGTCCAACTTGGGAAATATCTGGGGACTTTGGGGGTGGAGCCAGGAGACTTTGGGGGTGGAGCCAGGAGAAAGGAAGTGACATCATTTTGTGAAGTCACATCCTGTGATGTTGCTTCCACATGCTTCCACATGAACTCATGAAGTTTCCTAATACTGAATCAGGCCATTGGTCCATCAAGGTCAGTACTGACTACTCAGACTGGTAGTGGCTCTCCAGGGTCTCAGGCTGAGATCTTTAATATCACCTATTACCTGATCCTTTTTTAGCTGAAGAGGCTGATACCTCCTGCATGTCAAGCAGATGCTCTATCACTGAGCAACGGCCCTACTGAATCCTTCCTCATCTCGGCAGAATATGAAGCACTAAGTGCTACACAAGTGCTAAATATGATTTTCATATCATAAGAACAGGAGAGAAGCCACAGTGGATCGGGCCAACAGCCCATCCAGTACAACACTCTGTGTCACAACAGTGGCCAAAAATACCTGGTGCCCTCAGGAGGTCCAGCAGCAGGGCCAGAACTCCAGAAGCCCTCCCACTGTTGCCCCCCAAGCACCAAGAATGCAGAGCATCACTGCCCCAGACAAAGGGTTCCATTTAGACCTTGTGGCTAATAATAGCCACTGACAGACCTCTGCTGGATGGGGACACAGAGAGAGACAGACAGACAGACAGACAGAAAAAAGAAAGGGGGAGAGAGAGAAGGAAAAGAGCTGGCAGATGCACTTACCCCAGGCCCAGCAGCAAGCTTTCAAATTTACACCAGCCGCATGCAAAAGCAGGCCCTTCAGTAAGAGTTTAGTCCCTCGTTAATCTCTGGGCGGGGCTCTCTTGCTAACTCTTAAAGGGGAAATGTCTGGTGAGGCTTTTCACTGCAGGCTCTTCAGACATTTCCCTTTTAAGAGGCCTGGAAGGGAGAGGGCCCAGCAGGCTCCGACGTTCCCCTCCTGTTGGCAGCCATTGCCTCCCCCCGGTGGCCAGTTTTGAAAAAGCGGGGGTAAGCATGAAAAATCTGTGTTTCCCCCGCCCTACCGGGGGACTTGGCAGCCCTACTCCCAGAGGAAATCAGGGCCCTGCGGGACCTTTTACAGTTCCGCAGGGCCTGCAAGATGGAGCTCTTCCACGAGGCATTCGATTAGGAGTCGCCACACTATCAATATCACCACTATTGACATCTGTGGTATGGGTCAGCCCTGGCCTGGAGAGTGAGCAACACCATCATGCAAGCCTGAAGTTTAATGAACTTGTTGAAGATCATACAATACGCCATCTTTAGAACTGGATGAAGACCACTATACTAGCACTTTAAGAATTTCTGTGATGTTTTAAATGTGATGTTTTAACTTTGTAATGGTTTTACGGTACTGGTTACCGATTTTTGTAAGCCGCCCTGAGCCTGTTTGAGGGGAGGGCAGGGTATAAATAAACTAACTAAATAAATAAATAAAAATGAGGGGTCTCCAACAGGGAATCAGTGAGAGGGGATACAAGCCTCCATCCCTCATTCTCTCTTTCAGGTACCCTCTGGAATGATCAACCTCGCTGAAGGGAAAAGGGCCTTTCTCATTGACCATTTTCATGTACACTTTGCTGCCCTCTTCTGGCGGACTGTTTCTTTCCTGCCATTACTGTTTTATGATCAGTTACTGTTTCAATCTAGGTTAGGTTAATCTAGGTTAGAATAAATTGTATTCTCTGGGAATTGCTCTTACTGGGATGTATTCTGGAAAATTTTCTCATGAAATTAAAGGAAGATAAAATTCTTGTTAAACTGTATATACCAGTTGAAGAGTACTGGAGTCTGGAGGCTAAAGTTGGTATCCCAATCAGATTGGAATTTTTAAAACTGAAAATTTCCCCACCACCACCATGTCCAGACATGTACCAAGCTAAAATATAGGACACAGAATCCCAAGTGTTTTTTCCCCTGTTCCATTTTGTAAAAAGTCAGGCTTTATAGAATTAGCACGTGGCTTTTAAATCCTATGTCTCCTAGGCATGTATTTATAGCCTATTCCCTGTCTGAATCTAGGCTGGCAATTTGGATTCCCCTCAGGTATATAATTCACACTTAAATTCAAAAGATAACTGCAAATAAAAGAATATTCATTCCCAGAGAACAAAATTCACATTTCTATCCCTTTGGTGGGCTTGTTTTCTTTCAAGGATTTTCAGTATTGTGCAAGTGGATTGCTAGGTATTGTGAATCATTAACAGAGTTTATGGAATGATTTCTCCAGCATCTGAAAAGTGTTTCTCTGTTACCTTGACCCAACTAATGAAGTTGTGGTTTTGTGTCTACGAAGTGCAAAAATTGCTTGATCGGGCATTGGACTGATATAACTTAACTGTTTTGAATGGGCTGGCAGCCACGCAGCACAACAAGAAGTGCACTTACTGAACTCATGAAGCTGCCTTATACTGGATCAGACTATTGGTTGCCCTGACCTGGATGGACCAGGCTAGCCCGATCTCATCAGATCTTGGAAGCGAAGCAGGGTTGACCTTGGCTAGTATTTAGATGGTCGACCTCCAAGGAATACTAGGGTCACGACACAGAGGCAGGTAATGGCAAACCACCTCTGAAATGTCTCTTGCCCCAAAAACAAGTCTAGCTCACCCCCTAGTGGTGCATAGTGTTCTGCCAAAACCAAAAAGAGCTAGAAGTTCTGGCCGCCAGACTATCTTAGGATCTCCTTGCTATACTGCACACAATGCCATACGATTATCATCATTATTAGACCACTGGTTTATGAAAGTCAGTACTGTCTACTCAGACTGGCAGCAGTTCTCCAGCATCTCAGGCAGAAGTCTTTCACATCACCTGCTATCTAGTACTTTTAACTGGAGATATCAGGGATTGAACCAGGGACCTTCTGCATGGAAAACAGATACCCTACCACTGAGCTTTGGCCCCTCCCTGAATCATCAGAGCATGTGAGACTTAGGTGATTATTTCATGGGCACCTGGCAGTTACAAACCAATTGAAAGTCAATAAATTAAAATAATTTAAAGCACATTAAGGCTTTTTTTAAAATGTTCCCTATTGACCAGTGTCGTTCCCCCTCCCCATCAGTGTACTGTTAAGGTTCCTTCTCTGTAAAATGTCTGGATCCAGGCTGGATGGACACTGGCTGTTTCAAGCTTTCCAAATCTATAACACCTTTCTGCCTCGATGAGTGGATCGCTTGGGTAATTGGGCCAATGAAAGATATGCTTTGACGTTTGGAACCTGGTGAGCAAGATTGCTCAAAGAATGCTTGGATGGTAGAAGGAAGGGTTGCCAGGCCCCCCCCCCCCGGCCACTGGCAGGAGATGTGGGGGGGGGGGTCAGGTTGCAAGATCCAGGCTGGGAAACTCCTGGAGATTTGGGGAAGGAGCCTGAGGAGGAGAGGGACCTCAGTGGGGTACAATACCACAGAGTCCACCCTCCAGAGCATCCATTTTCTCCAGGGGAACTGATCTCTGTAGGCTGGAGATGAGCTGTAATTCCAGGGGATCCCCAGGTCCCACCTGGAGACTGGCATCCCTAGTAGAAGGTGCTTTTTAGGACCTTGAAGTGATGGTTGCTTAGTACCTATGTAAGTGTGTTTGGCTTCTTGCTAGTCGCTCAGCCTTTGCATTTACAACAAAACAGGGGGTTTTTTTACATGTCCCCAGTGTTCTCTCACCCAAAAGGAAGCTGACCCCGTTAAAGGTTATCCTGAAATGCTCCATGGCTCTGGGATGATATGAAATGCCGTTCTCAGCTGGAGGGAAATGCAGAACGTCACCAGTGGCCTCCTGTCTTGTGATGAATGCTGCTCAGTTCCAAGCTGCAGGGAATTTTAGATGTAACTCTGAGCAAACAGTGAATGCAGTGAGCTACACTCCAAAACAGCAGATAAGTACGCCACAGCAGGAGCCCTCGTCTGTGGCTTACTTTATAATAAAGTTTCACTTTGTTGCAAGCACAAAAACAAATCCACACAATTTGCTTAAACACTGACAACCCTGCTGAGATTACCAGTTGCCTTTTAGTTCTGTACTCTGCGGGTTTCTTTTCTCCTGATAATGCATTCCTCTTGCATTACTTACATCTAAAGACATAAATAGCACAAAACGTTTTATAACCAAGGTACTTACTGGCTATAATTGTGGGTAGGGAATGATAACTTTCAAAGAATGGTCTAAGAGCACCTACGGCTCACGTGTCCAGACAGGAGGCTGCCTGGGAGCCCTACGTGAGCAGGATGATAGATGAAATATCTGTAGAGGATTTGGGGGGGGGGGGGGGTTCTGGTTTGGAAGGATCTTTACTGTGTTCAGAACCAACACGACCTTTTCGTCTTCCAGAACTGAGCTCTGAGAGAGAAAAAATTGGTTCTGCAAATTTGCAGCAAAAGCCTGCTGCCGGTGTCACCAGGACGCCTCCAGCCTCCGGAGCAGTTTTGCCACTTATTTTTGCTTTTGGAAAGGCAAAGGGTAAATACCCGGACAGCTAAATGCATGCGTGATGTTTTAAAAATAGGTGTGCAGGCCCACCTCTAGAATGTCTGATGTGGTCTAAGTCAAATCGTGCAAACTGCAAAGGCCAGAAGAAGACACTGAGCTCACCGTCTGCGTGAAGGGCTTGTGGGTGACTCATAAATATGACATCTGTCTCCATCCTTATTTTAAGCTTCTTGAATAAAAGCAAATTTGAAATAATATTGACCATACAGACAGAAGTGCACTGCTGAAAACAGCCGCTTGAAAACTTCTTGTCATACCATTCCTAATATGCACTGCCCAATGATCCCTTTGCCTGTTTATTTTTTTATAGATTTATATTGTGCTTTTCCTTCCAGTTGGGATCCAAAGTGGCTTACAGTATCGTTCTTCATTGTCTCCTCACAATAACACCATGAGGTAGGTTAGGCTGAGAGGGTGGGATTGGCTCAAAATCACCCAGTGGGCTTCCATGGCAGAGTGGGGATTTGAACCTGGGTGTTCAAATCCCCAGCCTGACTCTAACCATTACACAATGCTTCTTTCTGGGCCATGCCAGATCAGATTAGAGGAGGAAGCTAACATGACTCAGTGCTCCCCCATACAAAAGAAGTCTTGCCCATGGAAACTGAGATAGAAGGTTCCTAGCTTAACTGTCTCTCTGACTTCTAGTTTTCTATGCACAAGGATTTTTTTTCTTATACAGGAAGAAAAAGAAGAGTTTGGATTTATACCCCGCATCCCACCTATTTTCTCATGAGCGTCCCACCTACATTTTGATGTGGTACAGCCCCGCCAAAAGGTTACTAACTCACCTGCTGTTTGTTGCCTCTAAATAAATAAGTACTTTGGGTGAAACTTGAAACAGTAAAGCATCTATTATTTTTCTTCCATCAGGGATTGAGTTTTGCATTTTTGCCTGTTGGGAACAAGCTGCGTTACTATAAAAAGATTTGCGTATTTTTTTAATACATACATTAATGAGGCTGGGGTTAGCTGCTCAGTATTCAGCTAATGGCCCATATGAATGCTTGCTTAGCCTCTGGCTCTAAGATAACTAGTAAATACCTTCCCATGGGGGCACTGATAAATGTTTCATGCTCACACAGTACACGGAATTGAACGGAACAATCGCAAGTAAATAAGTTCAGAATCCCCCAGTGTCCATAACGCAATGGTATGGTTCCGGCAGTTTCTTCATTCTGTGCTTTACCTTTCAGTTCTCCACTCCCAATGAAAATTAAAAGCGGCTAAAAACATCTATATTTCATACTCCAGCTTCTGAGAGCTGAACGCTAGGCGTTCCCCAAGGAACATTCACGCCTTTGCAGTGTGTCTCTTAACTTGGTATGACAGACTCTTAATTTGGTGACCTCCAAAATCTCTTTTAAGTTTTTTTTAATATGCTAGGGATTAGTTGCATGTTCTGTCCGTTAGCTGTGAATCAAAGCTAATCAGGATTGCACAGAACACGAAACATGCTGAGGGTGCCCTGTGCTTTTCTCTGAATTGGGGGGTGACTGTTCACAAGCAACAGGCAGGCAGCCCCCCCCCCCCGTATTAATCACAGCAGTGCTGTTCCAATTGGTTGTGCAGTTCAATTTTTGCTCTGCAGATGTGGGAAAATATTCTAAAACATTTCCCTGACACTCACTCTTTTTCTTCCCTGTGCCTTTCACAGATATTATTATCCATACTGGGAAGATGGAATATATCTCCACTGGCTAGGGAACTGGGCCAATGCTCCCTGCTTTGTCATGTTATGGGGGCAAGGTCATTTCCCACCGATGCTGCATGGCAGGATTTTCACATCAGTACAGTTCTAGTCACACGTAGGGATGCTTTAACACCTCGTACAGCTCGCAGCCGGTTCACCATCTGTGAACAAAAAGCTGATGCTTCATCAAGCAGTCTGGCAGTTTGGAAACAGTTCAGACCGGTTCATCTGGCTATCTGTCATATATGCAAACAGTACAGTACAGTCAGCAGCGGTTCATGCACCATGCGCATTCTAAGCCCAGCAAGAATCCTGCTTTCCCTCTATCCCAAAGACTGTGACTGTGTGCTGCTCAACTTGCCAACAGTATAAACAGCCAGCAAATCACTCATTCAGCCAGCTCTTATAAATATTGTATTTTAAATAAAAAAAAATTAAACTCTGAAGTTTGTGTTAATGTTGATTTGCATAGCCTTATAGGAGGCATAGTTCCCCACTTGTGTCATTTAGTTATCCACATTGCTGCGTGCTGGACCCATCTCGCCTACTGGACTAAAGCAGGTTCAGGGTTCAGTCATTTTATTGCTCATAGACCAATAGGTCATAAACAAAGATACAAAGTATAGTACATACAATGGAGAACAGCATACATTATAATTTACAGTTTACCGTTTCACAGAATTATACAATCTTGTTTACCAAATAGACATTAACTACCTAAAGAGGGCAGAGTCAATTTGTTTAATACCACCCAAAGTTACAGATAAAAACTTTGCCACTACCAGCATCACATTTGGATCAGTATCAGCTAAGAGATTAGCTACAAGTTCCTGTTTAGTAGCAGGGCTCCATTTTTGAATGTACACTGAGATCCATCTGTCGCGGGCCATATTGTATTTCTTACAATCAATGAAAAAGTGCCAAATTGTGTCCAAATTGCCTGAATCGTTCTGAAAAATGAGTCCCTAGAAATCTACCTGCTAGTTCCCCAAGGGGCAGAATACTTAATCTTGCCTTGGAGAACAATATTCTATATTTGGGGACCATCAAAGATTTACAATAAGAGGGCAAAGATTCTGGAACTGGAAGACCTAAATAGTACAAAGAGCAGACCCTTTGAGCTCGGCAACTTATACTCCATTTATCTAAGTGTAACACACTAGATTTAATTTGCTTCCGCGCTGAAGGATAGTCTATTTGATTGAAAAATTCTGGGGGAAATCCTAAACTTTGTAATTTGCCATCAACCAATTGCAGCCATGAACTTTGAAAACTGTCCTAAGAAGTGCAAATAACATCCCTCCTTTTTTATCCTAAAAAAAAAAAGTTGCCATCCTAGCCTTGGCTTCTAAAGACTGTTCAGCGAATTCCACACAGATAGCTGAACCAGAAACACATAAGGGGAAATTAGTCAGGGAATGAAGAAAAGAGATTAAACAAGAATCAAATTTGTCACTTACCCCGGTAATAAATAAAGGAGCACCACAGAGTAACTGGGAAACCACTTTTGCATGATAAGCACGAAAGGCAGCAGGTACTGCACTGATTCAAAGCCACCCCCCCCGGCCAAAAAAATGCATCTCCACCAACCACAGATGCTGTGCGCCTGCAAAGTTGCTGGGCAGCCAGTCGAGGCAGGTGGCAGACGATGTCTGATTCACGGCTGATTGTAGCAGTGTCACACACAGCATGGTCACTTACACAACGTGTTCTCAGTGACGTTTTTGGCGTCTGCAGTTATGCATGGTTAATTATGCAGGACAAGATGGGACACAATATGGATGCATATCCCATTGGGAATAATACGGTGTGGATGGATGATACTCATGCTTGAACGTGCATCCAGACAGAGATACAGTCCAGCGATAGTGCATTCGGATATTTATTTATTTTATTTATTTATTTATTTATTTATTTTGCAATTTATATCCTGCCCTCCCCGCAAACGGGCTCAGGGCGGCTTACATGGGCCCAAGGCCTAGTCAAACATTAAAACATTAAAACCAATAAAACATACAATAAATACAGTTCATACATGTAAAATTCCATAAAATCCTTCAGATGGCCACTTAATGGCAGGTTTAAACCCCCCCCCCCCCTCCCGTGCCGGAACCAGACAGGAACAGGGCTACAACACTGATGTCAGGTGGTAAGTAGTTTCGGCGGCGGCTCCTATCCAAACGCCTGGCGGAAGAGCTCCGTCTTGCAGGCCCTGCGGAACTGCCTCAGATCCCGCAGGGCCCTGATCTCTTCCAGGAGCTCATTCCACCAGATAGGAGCCGCCACCGAGAATGCCCTGGTCCTTGTACTGGCTAGCTTTACGTCCTTGGGGCCAGGGACACACAGTCGATGTTTCGACCCCGACCGTAGTGCTCTCTGGGGTACGTACGGAGAAAGGCGGTCCCTAAGGTATGTTGGACCCTGGCCATATAGGGCTTTATAGGTCAGAACCAGCACTTTGAAACGTACTCGGTATGCTATAGGCAGCCAGTGCAGTGCCGCTAGCACAGGCCCAATGTGGTCCCGCCTAGCAAGACCCATCAAAAGCCTGGCTGCGGCATTCTGCACTAGCTGCAGCTTCCGGGTCTGTACCAAAGGCAGCCCCATGTAGAGAGCATTGCAGTAGTCTAGCCTCGAGGTGACCGTCGCATGGATCACTGTGGCTAGGTCATCACGGTCGAGGTAGGGAACCAACTGCCTCGCCAGCCTCAGATGATAAAAGGCCGACTTGGCAGTGGCTGCTACCTGGGCCTCCATTGATAAGGATGGCTCCAGGAGCACTCCCAAACTCCTAACCCTCAACGCAGGCACCAATGGTGCCCCGCCGAAGCTCGGGAGCGGGACCCCCCGCCCCAGGCCGCAGTGACTCAGGCACAGGACCTCCGTCTTCGCCGGGTTCAATTTCAGCCTGCCGACCTGAGCCAGTCAGCCATGGCGTGCAATGCCCGGTCTAGATCGTCTGGGCCAGAGTCCGACCGGCCGCCCAACATCAGATAGAGCTGGGTGTCATCCGCATACTGGTGACATCCCAGCCCAAACCTCCGGACAATCTGGGCAAGGGGGCGCATATAGATGTTGAATAGCATTGGGGAGAGCACTGCCCCCTGCGGCACACCACAATCAAGTGGGTGCCTCGAGGACTGCTGCTCCCCTAGCACCACCCTTTGTCCCCGACCTTGGAGAAATGAGATGAGCCATTGCAAGGCCCGTCCCCCTATCCCCACGTCGGCAAGGCGGCGGGACAGCAGCTGATGATCTACTGTGTCGAACGCGGCCGACAGGTCGAGCAACAGCAGCACTGCCCCACCACCCTGATCCAGATGTCGTCGGAGGTCGTCAGTTAGAGCGACCAGAGCAGTCTCCGTCCCGTATCCCGGGCGAAAGCCGGACTGAAAGGGGTCCAAAACCAAAGCGTCATCCAGATACCTCTGTAACTGTAACGCCACCACCCTCTCTATTAATTTGCCCAAATAGGGCAAATTGGACACCGGCCTATAATTGGCCAGATCTGCCGGGTCCAGGTGTACTTTTTTTTAAGAGTGGGTGGACCATCGCTTCCTTGAGAGCCCCCGGGAATTTCCCTTCAGCAAGGGAGGTGTTAATAATTTCCCGGGCGGTACCTCGTAGCCGCTTGTGGCCAGTCCTTATTAGCCAGGAGGGGCACGGATCAAGGATGCACGTGGTTGGACGAACAGTCAAGAGCAGTCTGTCAACTTCCTCAAGGTTGCATGCAGGTGAGCAGACCCATCTGTATTCTGCGACAATGAGTCAATATACATGATTTGATTGAGATGGTGGTACAAGGATATATTCCCTTCCACCCCCAAGATCCACCCTGCTGCATTCATTTCTGAAAGGAGTGGAAAAATAGTATAAAATGGGGGCATTTTGCAGGGGACAAAAATGTGGTCTAAATGCGTAGTCCCATTTGGGCTTAACAATAATATACAGAGTATTCCCTTAATTATAGAAGATACTAAGTTAACCCCTGCTCCGTGTAATAGTTCGGGACAATATAAGTTCTAATTCTACAACACCCCATTCGTGCCACTGCCAGCATTTGTATTTTTTAATTATCACCTATAGATAAATGGTATGTATGTTCCCTTCTTGCTAAAATTAAAAAGAGTCTTGTTAATTCCTTCAAGATAAACAGCTATGTTATGCCATAAACTTTCGTGGCTTAAACTTTGGTAGGTAGAACCTACTTCACTGGCTGTATTGAGTCCTCATTTGGCAGCTAGGTACACACTGACAGCCAAAATAGTATCCCTTTGGGGGCTCAAAAGGCAATGAAATGCAAGAGGCAACATTCGTAATGCAAGACTCAATTGTATATAAGCTGAGAACAATAAAGGTTTCCCAACAGCAGTAAAATAGATGCGATAACAACCTTCTCAGGCATGCTAAGTTAATTTAACACCTGTCATGTGGTGGAAATCTATTGTGTTTATTGAGGCCTAATGAGATAGCATTAAGCTTCCTGATGAATCCCAATTCATCAGGTTTGCGCTGGAATCTCCAAGTGCTATTGCTAAAGAATGATTTTTATCCGTATGTGCTTATTAAAATGTTTTCCCCTCCTTCCCCAATGCAGCTAATAAACGAATGTGTCTCACTTGAATATATAATATAGTCAATAAAAATAAATATAAAAATATATAGCCGGAAGGTAACGAGCTACCTCTGTTACTTGACCTGTCATCCACAAAATGCAAATGACTCAATAGTCTTAAACAAGAGGCCCCTGGAAATAGAACAGACTTGCAAGCTTTCCAGTGACAGCCTCTGAAAATAAAATCAATCCAGCAGCTAAAAAGAAGAAGAGCTGGTTTTTATTTCCCACTTTTCTCTACCCTGAGGACTCTCAAAGTGGTTTACAATCATCTTCCCTTCCTCTCCCCACAACAGGCACCCTGTGAGGTAGGTGGGGCTGAGAGAGTTCTAAGAGATCTGTGACTGGTTCAAGGCCATCCAGCTGGCTTCCTGTGGAGGAGGAGTGGGGAGTCAAACCTGGTTCTCCAGAATAAAGTCCGCCACTCTTAACCACAACACCAAGCTGGCTCTCAGGAAAAAGCACTATGTGCAGGAACTAAATGGCGGTATCTACCTGGGACTTGGGTTCATACAGGGAAGATGCTCCCTTTGGGCGTGGGGTCTTCAAGTGGTGAACGGCTGTAAGTCTCGATAATGACTTCCAGATCATCAATGGAGGCATATTCTGTTCTCTTCAAATCTTGTCCAAAAGGTTTCTGAGTGTTATCTCTTCTCATCCTGGATTGGGGTCCATTCATTCCTCTTGTATGGAGGCAGACCTAGCAGGGGTCATTTCATAGAAAAAGAGGTGCAGGAGCTCATTAGTATAACTCATTATCATATGCCACATGCCCTGACATCACCGGAAGTGTGTTAGAAGGCACTCCACCACAAAAATCTCCTGGAATTTCCCAACTCAGAGCTGGCAAGCCAGCTTTACACTTTGACTAAAGACACTTTAGGTTTCCTTTGCTCTTGCAGGGAAGCGACCCTACAATAAGCATGAAAATACCGATCAAGTTAGTATGCTTTTGCTTTTTTCCACAGAGCATCACCATGTGTGCCCGCTCCTGGGCTTGTTACTCCCGGAACAGCTTTCCAGCGCATTCCTGCTCAAAATGACCCCTGGCTCTATGCAGACAAAAAGGCAGACGATTGTATATATCACATCAGGTGCTATTCTGGAATTTCTTACATCTCAGGGGAACAGGAAGCTTGAAATGATGTGTGTGTATACAAGCAGACAATAAGCAACGGTTGAATTTCAAATAAAGTATCTCATACTGAGAAGCATAACTAAAATTATAACTAAATCTTATGCATCTGAAGTATCTGAAAATATTCCTCCTTAAATATGTGTTAGGAAAATAATTCTGCCCAGTTATTATGGGAGAAGGAAGTTTATTTGGAATTCAAATTGTAAGCCTGCACAGCATTCTTATGAACTTTTCTGATGATTTATGAGAGTAGTATATGAACTATGATATCAGTTATGTGAGACATGAAAGTGCACTAGGTAACCAGTGGGAAGATGGGAACAGATACCTACACTATAGGGTCAGAGCATCATTTTCTGAGGTTGCCACCTCCAGGCGGGAGGTTAACACAGAGAACAAAGACACTCTCTCACACACAAAGCCATGAGGTTCAACTCCATGCACGTATACACTCCAGGCAAGTACACAGGCGTATGCCCCTCCTGCAAGACCACATTACCATTCGCTACATCAAAGGACTTCACAACTGGGTGCGAAGACAGCAGGGTGCTTCCTGAGGATCGGTTCCCTGCCCAGCATCCCTTCATCCCAAAGACAGATGGCAGATGCAGCTGATGTCAACATCCTGTCCTGACCATCAGGTAGATTTGAATATTGACCAGTCCTATAGCACCCCCTTAGTAGCTAGAAGATAGCGAACGGACCATCTATAGGCTCTTTTGGGATGGCATCATATCATGCCATCCTCCCAGAGACCACCTCCCACCCCCTGAATAAAGGAAAGTTCCCAGCACAACATTGCTCTCTTCCTTTTTACATTGCCTCCTCCTTCTTGCATCACCTTTTCTCTTTCCCCCCCTCCTCCCTCTCTCTCACCACGCTCTGGCATGGCTCCCAATCCACAACCCCCCCAGTTCCCTATAAACTCATCTTATTTCTTCAGCAGGAATACACCAACTCTCTCTGTGCAGGTAAATATAAAATGTCAATGATTTCCTAATAATGCAACCATTCCTTTTACTCTATCTGACTTCCTAGAACTGTATGAATGTGTGAACGTTTCTGTAACACTTGAATAAGCTTCCTTTTATTATTTAAGTAAAAGAAAACCTTTTTAATACTGATAACAGTCTCCTTGTCATTTCTTGATTTGTCTGGAGAAGACAGCTGGCTCTGTATAAAATGGTGCAGATCCCTTAATGCCTACTGCTGATTATTAAGAGCTAATATTCCCCACATATTAATAACATAAAAGAGCAGTTAGGCTAACAAAAGAGGGTATAACATGTGAGGTGCACAAAGCATTAGATGCTAAAACAGGAGCAAGGAGATATTTAATGCCTTAATATATACAATTCCAACACTTCTGCTATAACTTTTCATTAAAATAGAGCCTGTTTATTACTCTGACTAATTGAATTGCACTAAGTGATAAGTATCTTTCTGTACAAGCAACGAAAGGGGAAAGCTATCAAGATTAAGAATCTTTTTATAATCTAAATATTACCTATGCTTCCTGTAAAATTGTTTCTTTCTGCCACTGGTATTGACTTAAATAACTTTTCAGAGGAAAATTAACTGTATTAATTATGGAAATACAAATTATGACCTCTTTTTTCTCCACAGGAAAGAAATCTGTTTTACTTAGTCAATGACAACATTGTTCTGCCACAGGAAATTCATGAAATCGATGCTACATCTTTGCATGTCTAGCTAAGTCACCAAACAAGGCTTACTATGGCCATAGTAGACCAAATTGCAAACAATCCTGCAGTTAAGACAGGAGGTTTTTTATAGGAGTCTGGAGACAGCTTCACCCTTCAATCCACAGCTGCTTATTTCCCTCACATATTTTATATTAGTATTCTCAGATCATTCTGCTGGGCACCTCAGACGTGATGAAGGACAAAGCAGGCATAAAATCAATTAAACAAACACACGTACATGCCTATTAATCTCCCTTTCACATAACTCATAATCTCAATAATTCCACTGACATTCTTTACTAGGTCGGTTGTAACATTCTGGAAACTGTAGGGCTTTAGGGAGTGCTGAAGATTTTCTAAAAATTATGCTCTAGTACAGCAGAATCGTGCCAGCTACACAAACCAAGTGTCGTACGTGTGAGAAGGACTTTGCTTTGCAGCACATTAGTCTAGTGGAACAGAAAACAAAAAATGGAATCTTGTGGCATCTTTGAAAGATGAACAGGTTTATTGTGGCATCTGCTTTCGTGGACTAGGGCTCAGTTTCAGTGTCGGCTCTGGAGGCTTATGGGACCTTTGGCAATAAATGAATGTACGGACTGAGTAGATGGGAAGCAATATCATGCACGCAGGCAGCACTAATCCTCAAGCAACCCAAGGTAAACATCAGCATGATACTGTTGTAGCCAGGTGGTATCCTAGGCTTTCTCAGCAGAGATGGCAAAATAAGAAAAACTCAGGTACAGAGAGGATAGAAACAGCACTGAAGTGCTGTCAGTTCCTTAGGGTAGCATTGGCACTGAGATCAACCAATCGCAGAGTGAGGTGGCATGGCATCTGTGTCCTCATGTTAGGCATATATGGACAGAGTCAGCCAAGTCCGTAAATGACAGCACACCCTCCACGATCTCACCATGCCCCCACTCTACCAACAAAAAACACAAACAAAAACAGGGCAAGGGAAGAACCCAAGGCAACAGACTGTGTGGGAAACAGTGGCTTACCAGATTCCTGGTATAGAGGGTTCAAGTCCCCTTCCACAAACACCTTTGTGATAGGCTAACACACAGGAAAAGGGGCCATGATGGCTCAAAGGTTAAGACGCTAAGCTGCTGACCGGAAGGTCGGCAGCTTGGCAGTTCAAGACCCTAGTGTCGTGTGGCGGAGTGAGTTCCCGTCTCTGGTCCCATCTCCTGCCAGCCTAGCAGTTTGAAAGCAAGAAATTGCACTTCAGTGGGAAGGTACCACTTAGGTGGGAAGGTAACAGTGTTTTGTGGGCCTTGACGTTTAGTCATGCCAGGCACATGACCACAGAAACGTCTTCGGACAGCACTGGCACTTCGGCTTGGAAATGGAGATGAGCACCACCCCCTAGAGTCGGATTCGACTGGGTTTCGCACAAGGGAAACCTTTAAAACCTTAACACACAGGAAAGGAAACATGAGCAGTTGAAAGCTACCTCAAAAGCTCCCTTGGAAGAGGAAACTCCCCCAGGGAAAACTCCTGGCCTATTCTGATTTGTGGGAACAATGCCCCTAGGGGGAATGCCCCTAAAGGGAACAAGGACACTAAAACCTCTCACACCTTTCGGACTTGACCATAATGCTTTTCACCATTTGCATGAGCTCCCTTTCTTGGCGCAACATAAATAACAAGGAATCTCTGTGCTTCCAGTAAACTTACTCCATAGACCCAACCCATCCTGGAAACATTCCAGTGTTCCTCTTTTGATACGGGCTAGACATAGAATGGATTTGTTGGGGCTGCCCCCACTGGTATATGCCTCTCCATCCTGGTTCAGTTTTCTGCTGGAATTCTTCTTCGGCTCCAGGTTCCGAACTGTGTAGGCTCTCCTGAAAGCTGCCCTTCAGTAATGTTCAGGTGGCAAGGCCACCTCTGCACATTTTGCCTATGGTGACATATGGGAATACCAATACTTTCTTATTGGAAGACATAACTGAGCGCAGTCTCTGTGGGAGATCTTCAGACATGGAGAAATTATTTACGCAGGAAAATAGCAATGTATGGAAATAAAATGCTTTGCCTTGTTTGAAGTCCTGTTCTTTTAGATGAATCATGGATGGAGATACCTTAGCTCCAGCTACAAGAAATATCAGTCAGTGATTTTACAGGTATCTTTACGGTACCATCTGTCACTCCTTCCATGCATTCTCACTCTCCTTGCAATGGAAAAGGCTCTACAATGGATGAACTATATCAGTTAGAAAATACGAATAAAGCATTTTATTTATTTATACAGTTCCACACTGCTTTCCTCCCAAGGATATCAGGGCAACTTATACCTGTGCTGTCTATGTTTTTTGTGTGTGTGTGTGTGCGTCCTGCTCAAATGATTATTTCTTGATCAGGAGTATTTGCTCATAGAATTAAAGGATGTGTTCCATTTCACCAAGTTGATAATATTTATTACATATTGCTCCTTGATTTAGCCACTGTTCCCACTCATACACATAAGGGAATGAACTTTGAGCTCCAGAATTTGTTTGGTTGAAAAGATTTATGTCTAGGCAGTCTGCTGTTCCCTGTGCTATGCCTAAGATGTTCCAGTTTTCTAACTTTTGCAAATTAATTGCAACCCTGAAAAGAGCTGAGGTCGGAGATGCGCCAAGTGAAAACAGCTCATACTTTATTAAGAGGTTGGAACAAGACTGGTTAGCTGGACTCGCAGATCCACTTTTTTTATCCCTGTTTATCTTGCCTGCACCCATGCACACACCCAACACCCGTGATTCGTTATTTGTCTATCCCAGGGTGCAGACTTGCTCATTGGTTCCTTATAGGATCCAGGGGATCTATTGTCTCTGGAAGCGAAGCATGACGGCTTCGCCTGACCATGTGTTTGGCCGACCGCGGTTGCGGTTCCTCGGCCAGAACATAACAAACCCAGTGGGAAAATGTGCCTTAAAAAGCTTCCTGAGCAGTACATTGTCTGAAATCCACTGAACCTTGGAAAATTGCTGACTTGGGCTAAAGAAAATTAGATTTGTGATGTTATTATCAGGTATATTACCAGGTCGTTGGAATGTAAAAGGTCTTATGAGTAATGCATTTTCCATTTTAATACAGAGTCCTGTGTTTGGGGCATCTTTTGAGCTTCTGCAGAAGATTGACAGGAAAACACAGGCAGGATGCTTATTGCAATTGTGTCTCAAAAGATACTCACCATGCTATTTCACCCACAGACGGTGTTTCATTTTATCATGTGCACTTATTTGGAAGTAGGCCACACTGAGCACAATGGGATTTAACTTCTGAGGATCAGAATTCATGGGATCGGGGTGCACTAGTGCCGTTTTCCCAGCAGAAGGCAGGATGGCCATGATAACAGGCTGGTAGCACATTTTGGTTGGCATACAATTTGTGCCGCATAGTGAGCGGCTGTCTACAGTCATCCTTCGTCAGTCTTCCTCTGTAGCTCAGTAGAGCCAGTACTATATTTTCTGGGTGCCCTATTCAATGATTATTTCAAAAGAGCCAGCTCGGCTCTGGCTTTCAGTCTGCAAGACCTGAGCAAGGCTGTTAATGATAGGATGTTTTGGAAGATATTAATTCATAATTAATAGGTCACCATAAGTCGGAGGCAACTTAATGGCACTTAACACATACACAGTATGGTGTAGTGGTTAAACATAAAAACATAAGAGAAGCCAATGTTGGACCAGGCCAATGGCCCATCCAGTCCAACACTCTGTCATACAGTGGCCAAAAACACCAGGTGCCCTCAGGAGGTCCACCAGTGGGCCACAATATTAAAAGCCCTCCCAGTGTTGCCCCCCCCAGCACCAAAAATATAGAGCATCACTTGCCCCAGACTGAGAGTTCCTATCTACAAGTGTCAGACGAGTATTTGGGAGACCCAGGTTCAAATCTCCACTTACGCCATGGAAGCTCACTGGGTGACTTTGGGCCAGTCACATGACGTTGGCCTAATCCCAGGGTTATTGTGAGGATAAAATGGAGGAGAGTTATATAAGCTACTTTGGGTTCCCATTGGGGAGAAAGACAGGGCATAACTAAACAAATAAATAACACATTTTAATGATAGTATGTGGACTTGATACAAGCATTGCAACCATACCTGTGCTGTACACATAGACATACCAGCATACACATACCTATGCTGTAAACACCTTACTTAAAGAATGTCAAGTTAGTGAAAAATTCTAAATCGGAGTTCAGATGTACAATCGAAATTTGAAATATGTCGACATCCACATCGAAGTGCAAGTAATAAGTTTGATTGATTGCTTAAAAGCAATTTAGCACAGGGAAATAAGACCAAGATAGCTGGTTTGTTTTTAAGAGCAGCTGTTTATTCCTGTGGATGTTTAATTGTTTTTCTGCTTTGAGGAATAGTAATCAAGCTTAGTGCCTTTATAGCACTTTACAGTTTTTGGAGAGCAGTAGAAATTTTAATTGGACATTAATCATTGCTCTGTAGTAAAAGAGTCTTCTAATTGTACACTCTGGTTGTTTTTCCCACTAGCCTTTAAATAATATTTTGTATTTAGCAAAGAGATACAGTAGAGGTACTGGATATTTCCAATTGGATCGCTCTAACTTTACATCTTTTGTTTTCTGAAATCAACATCCTATCAGGCTACACTAAACAAATATTTTTTAGAAAATGAACATCTGAGGGCTTACGTTCTTATATCACCCACTTGGGACATTTATTTCAGAGCAAGAGGGCTGGAAACTTCCCCTGTAGTGTGGGGTATAATGATAACGAACCTGAGCAAGCTATATCTGTAGAACTTGATAGTTCACAGAAAAAGCAGAAACTGTGGCAGAATGGGCCTGCTCTGGCCCGAAGGCACTATTCCACCCTGCCCTCCAAGGTTTTTCTCAACACCTGGAGAGGATTTTCTCTCTCTCCGGTAGTGCACTGCCACCACCTGACCTTTGTAAGGGACTGCCTGCTAGGAGGGTCAGGACTCCCAGCTTTCCTTCCAAGTTCAGAGGCCTTGCCTCTGGGTCACCTGCTGCCCAGTTTTTGGCAACCATGGGGACAGTTTACCGACTGGAAGAATGGCCGCTTTCCAACTGCCTGCCTTCCCCCTGGCGCTCCTTTTAAAATAGCATGACCAAGATGGTAGAGGTCTATGTAGTACACAGAACCACTGCCACCATCCAAAAGTATAAAGTATTTATTAAAAAGAAAATGTTTACACACAAACGTTTACCACAGCACCAGATTGAGCAAGCGATCCCCCCCCCCTTGGCAAAATGCAAATCTTCTGTCCCTCTTTCTATACATTCCCTATCAGATGTTAAAATAGGACAGGCTCCTAAAGCTTTGGAAGTTACTGTTATGTTCTGGCTGAGGAGCCGCACATGCGGTTGGCCAAACACTGTCGAGCTTCGCATCCAGGGACAATAGACCCAGTGGATCCTAGTAGGGACCAACGGGAAAGTCTGCATTCTTAGATAGACCAATAGGATGCAGGAGCACAGTAAATAGTGAATCATGGGTGTTGGGTGTATGCATGGGTGTGGTCGAGAACGGGGATATAAGTGGACCTGCGAGTCCAGCTAGCCAGTCTAGTTCCAACCTCTTAATAAACTATGAGCTTTGATTTCACTACAACACATCTCTGGACCCAGTACTTTATAGTTACGAATCCCTACAGAGGTACCATTACCTTGAAGCTTGCTCCAGCTCTTTAGGCAAGCAAATGGTCACTGGCTGCCTTCCCACTGGAAAGGTCTGTGTCCAATGTTCCCTCTAAGCTGAGTTAGTGTGAGTTAGCTCACAGTTTTTTAACCTCTGGCTCACACATTTTCATCTTAGCTCAGGAAGGATGACTCCAGAGCAAAGTAATTTATGCAGTAGCCAAATCACTCATTCACAACTTTAATACCAGTAGCTCCCAAAGTAGAATTTTTGCTCACAAGACTCCACAGCCTAGAGGGAGCATTTTCTGTGTCCTCTCATGGACTCAGCAACCACGGAAAAAAGAGCCCTCCTTCCTGCAGCAAGGAGTTTTTATCATTTCTGTTTCTCCACCCACTGATTAGGTCACATCAGGTCAAAGAGGCATTTCCTGGAGATCTCCAGGAATCTCTTTCCTGGAGACTCTCTAGCATGCTTATTCCTCCAAGTCTCTGTTCCCTCCTTGGGGGAAGGGGGAGATCTTGACCCACCCATTCTCTCCTGATAGTTCTATAAGCATTTGTATGAAGGTGAGCTGAAATACACCTGGGAAGCAATTGAACTGACTTCATCCTCCTCCTCCTGCCTGTTCTCTGCTCAGAGGGAAAAAAAACTTTAAAAACACACTGGGGAGGATGAAGTCAGTTCAGCTCAAACCTCCCAGGAAAAAAAGAATGCATTTCTTCACACAAACAGAACAAGTTAACTAAACCTGTTGCTTTTTAAAAACTATTAGATAAAAATAATAGAAGGAGTTTTTTTTAAAATGGGATTAAAAAACTAATGAATACAATACGCAATACACATGCAGTTCTGAAGGGCTCAGTTTCAGCTGATTCTAGAGAACAGCCATTTTAAGCCATATTAAGAGAACATATTAAGTGTGTTAATTCTGAAATACAAACACATGTAGAATTCAGCTTCGATTTAATGCACACCTTTACAATAATGTGTGGATGGATGTGAGATGATGTTCCAAATGTGCACATATCTTTCCAGGAACTCTGTTACTCACATTACTTAATTAGTTTGCAATTAATTAGTTAGCACTTGAGAAGTCTGGCACCAGGTGTTTTGTCAGGTGAATAATTGTCCTCTTTAAAACAAGTATTTTCAGTAACCCTCTACCCACCAAATCACTATGCCACAGTTTATTTCCTTCCTGTTGTCCTCTATCATTTCTGCCTTATGAACTTTCTATACCTTTTAAGCCCCCACCTTAATACAACTGTGTGTTCAAAAGGTCAGTGTGTATAGTTCTTTGTACTGTTATGTTGTTACGAATATTTACAAAAATTCAAGCCAATATACTCACATCTTTCAGAAGCCTTCTCTGCTGACCAAGTGACTAAACTTTAGAGGTAATTGTCATAGAATATTCAGAGATGGCTGAATTAATATAAAGTTCTATCAGCATGCATTAATACCTTAGGTGAAGACAACCTCTATCCTCTGTAGTAATTTCTCCTCCAACAACAGCAAATAATCACATTTGCAAGAGTTTGTTGCCTTTTTGACTTTTGGGCTAGGTCTGCAAATGGGCAGATTCTGGTTTTTCTTTTTGTTACGGCAACTGTGTTCTTTATCGGTCATTTATCTGCAGTACTGAATTAACTGCAGTTCACTATTCCCAGACAGCATGCTATTATTCCAGGGAATCAGTTGCAACACCTGACAAAAGCAGCTACCCCATTTCGGGGAGAGAGATAATAGATTTGTACCATGAAACAACTTCTGTTGCTCAAGCTATCTTTTTGGTTGGCCTAAATGGCCAGAAGAAGACTGACCATGGGGTAATAAGAGAGGAAGATGCCAGAATGGCACACTATCATCAGGCAGCTCCTTTTCAACTGAAGCTGGAGCCACAGGGGAAACCTGGGGCTCCAGATCCACCCCCCACCCCCTTGCTGGTCCAGCCTCATGGAGGCTGGCTATGGGAAGCTGCTTGATAGCTACCTGGCATACAGCAAAGCTGGGCCCATCCCCCCCCCCAGTCATCCTTGCTTCCCCCCACCCATCCACCCAGGCCCAGACGCCCCTTGAACACCAGGTCTTTGGCCTTGAGAGTTAAATTTTTCATTTTTTTTTCAAAGTGATGTGAACAATCAATTACAATTATTTTAAAGAAGCCCAAATTAAACTTGTACATTTTGCTGCCCCAATTAGTCAGCCAACGGTATAAAAAAGGTCCTCAGATGCAGGGCCAGATTAAGACATGTTGAGACCCTAAATGATGTCAAGTTCAAGAAACCCCATATCAGTACTAAAAAAAAAAAAATGAAGTAATTTTTTAGTAATTTGAGGCCTTAAATTATAGCTTATTTAGCTTGTACAGTTCTTCTCGCAAGTAATGAAATTGCTACAATCTAATCGGCCCACCCACTTTGCAGACTGGAGGGATTAGGGTTTTCCCCCCATCCACCTCAATTACAAAGTCTTTATTGTATTGGCATTGTGGACTGTAAGCGGTTTCTGAGCAACTGGCATAGGTGACCGGTTCAAACATCAGACTTATATATGCATGCACCCACAGGGGTTATTCAAAGCATTTATGCTGCTGAGATAAAACATAGCTGTGTAGCAACTGATGTAACAGTTTTTAATTCTGAAAACTGCAGAGACAAACTTTCTTGTTGCTTTCTCTTTAGCACAATCACAAAATGAAAGTAACTCTAAAACCTCATTAAATTTCATAAGTGGCTCTAGCTATGGTCCCCATGACGCGATGTGTGAAATGTGAATTGGATTGGGGCAGGGGGTCATTTTGTAGAAAAAGAGGTGCAGGAGCTCATTAGCATACATATTAGCATAACTCATTAGCATATGCCACGCCCCCTGACATCACCGGGAGTGTGTCAGAAAGGGAAGCAAAGGGGGAGGCATCTTCAAAAGCCTCCCTTCCCCTCCCCTTCCCCAGCTGCCCTGCCAAGGCAGGCGGGTGGGGAGCGAAGTGAGAAGAGCCCCATAGACTACAATGGGAAGATCGTGCTGCCGCATGACTCTAAACAGAAGGGGTTTAAAGTTTCCTCCACAGGCCTGCTGGGAGCTGGGGGAGGGGGCTTGCCACACTGCCATTTGTGCCCACTAGGGGTGTGCAAATAAATGTTTTTTGGCCCGATTCAGATCGGGCCAAACCAGGCTGCATCTGTTTTGGCTGCCAAATTATCTTCCCACATGTCAGTTTTGGCAATCCAAGCCCATTTGGCTGGCTGAATGTCAGTTTCAGCCCCACTATAGTCAGTTTCAGCCCCATTGAAGTCAATGGCAAAAACTCATAGGGTTTATGAGGGGCTGGAGGAGAGGGGGTTTGAGGGAGAGGCTCTAAACTTGCAGGGTAGCTGCTGGGGCCTCTCCCCGAAATACCCACCAAGTTTCAAGAAGATTGGACCAGGGGGTCCAATTCTACAAGCCCCCAAACAGGTTGCCCCATCCCCTCCATTGTTCTCTATGGTGGGGAAAAACGTTACTTTTCCCCACCATAGAGAACAATGGAGGGAATAGGGGCAACCTGTTTGGGGGCTTGTAGAATTTGACCCCCTGGTCCAATCTTCTTGAAACTTGGTGGGTATTTGGGGGAGAGGCTCCAGCAGATACCCTGTAAGTTTGGAGCCTCTCCCTCAAACCCCCTTCCCTCCAGCCACTTTTTAAGCTGCCATTGAATTTTGGCAGCAATTCGGTGGCGGGCCGAACCAGATCAGAGAATCTGATCAGAGAATCAGATCAGAGAATCTGATTTGGCCCATGGCTGCCCTAGTGCCCACTCCTGGGCTGGCAGAGTACTGCTCCGCCTCGCTCCAGCCCCAAATGACCCCTGGATTGAGGATTTCCTCCACCACATCTGACCTGGACTCACCTTCCAAATAGTTTTTTTTTGTGGGGGGGGGGGGGGGTGACAGCAACTACAATTATCTATGCAGCAAAATGGAAATTAGACGGCTGTTGAAGCAGTAATGGCGAAACTAACAACCTATCTGAGAAACAGATCAATTACGAAATTTGAGACGGAGTGTGTATTATGCAAGCAGGAGACAAATTTAGAATGAGAAACAGTTTAAAATTGAATATAAATATATTGCAATGCAGAAGCAGAGTGAGAACAAGTTTTATATGTAACATCTTGAATATAAATGTATAAGGAAGTGGATTTTGAGCAGAAACATATTTTCTTTTCTTTTTATGATATATATAATAGACATAGCGAGTATGTAGAAGTGGTGAAATGCATGATATTGAATATGTAGCAATGATGAAATTAATAATGTAGTTGAACAATAGATCAGTTATGAAATCTGAAATGTTGACTATAAAAGTACCCCAACAGAAGTAAGGACCATTGTATTTTATAGATAATGTCTTAAAAATTATAATGAAGGGGGTGTTGGGGAGAAATATTTTCTGTTTTATACACTCTGTAATATATCATTACCCTTGATATATACAATTATGTTATATAATCCCTCTTTTTCTTTTTTGTATCTGCTCTATACTATTACTTTTGTTTCCTAAAATAAAAAAATATACAAAATAGCCCTGACCTGGATAGCCCAGGCAAGCCTGATCCCATCAGATCTCAGAAGCTAAGGAGGGGCAACTCTGGCAAGTACTTGGATGGGAGACCTCTAAGGAATATCAGCAGTTGGGACATGGGGGCAGGCAATAGCAAGCCACCTCTTTGAAACATCTAAGCCCCACTAGGGGTCGCAAGAAATCAACGATGACTTCCAGGCACACACACATACAAACAAAATACTCTCTCTTCACACAAACACACACACACACAAAACAGGGGGGTTGACTACAGAGCATGGAGAGGAGGCAGGAGTGTCTTCAGCCTTCCATCTCAGGCTACCTTAAACAGCAAAAAATGGAGTCTGTGGGGGGCTGTTTGTCCCACTGCCAGTTTCTTGTGTCTGTCTGTAGGAAGGCCCATGGTTCAGTGGCAGAGCATCAGCTTTGTATGCAGAAGGTCCCCGGTTCAATCCTGGGTCTGACTCAGTATAAGGCAGCTTCTATGTATTCATGTTATGTGTGAATCATAAGGCCTTTTGTGTGTATGTTCATCTATGTGTAGGGTCATTATGGGCAAGATGCAGATAGTGTGGTCTTGTGGGGTAAGATGGTGGAGGCCCCTCTGCCATTATGGAAGAGATCTGAGTTTTGTTTACTCATCTACTTGTTTCCTCTAAGGTGAATTAGTGTGAGCTAACTCACAGTTTTTTAGCCTCCAGCTCACACATTTTTGTCTTAGCTCAGGAAGGATAGCTCCAGAACAAACTAACTTATGCAGTAGCCAAATTGCTTGCTCACAACTTTAATGCCAGTAGCTCACAAAGTAGAGTTTTTGCTCACAAGACTTCACGGCTTAGAGGGAGCATTTTGTTAGCTTTTTCCATTTGTGCAAAGCAATCTTTCTCCAAAGTCTCAACTTGTGTACTACTAGTTTACACAGTAGATACGTACCTCGCCTCTTGAAATAAGAACTGGGTTCTCTTTCTGGGGCTTATATACTGCTGGTGCTATGCTGGTGATTGGCTTCATGTCACTGTGAGCAGAGACTTCTTGGGTTCTCTGTCTACTCAAATGGGTGCATATTTCAATTTGGGAGCTGTTTCGCTAGCAAAACTTTAGCCTCTGAAGGATGGCATGCTGGCCGCTTTGTTTCTTCCTCTAACATGGCTAATTTCTGCCCATACCATTTTGGAGCCTGTGCAGTCCTTCCTCTAATTTACATGATCAATGCGGTTAACTTGGAGCTGCAGCAGCACAGGAGGTTAGTACAGCAGTCCTTCCTATGTCCAGCATGTACAATTCAGTGATGGGATTATACTACAGAGCCAGTTCGGTGTAGTGCTTAGGAGCGCAGACTCTAATCTGGGAGAACTGTATTTGATTCCCCACTCCTCCGAATGCAGCTGCTGGTGTGACCTTGGGTCAGTCATAAATTCTTTCAGAGTTCTCTCAAGAGCAGTTCTCAAAAGAGCTCTTTCAGCCCCACCTACCTCACAGGGTGTCTGTTGTGGGGAGGGGGAAGGGAAAGGAGATTGAAAGCCACTCTGAGACTTCTTCAGGTAGTGAAGGGCGGGGTGTAAATCCAATCTCCTCCTTCTCCTTCTCTTCTTTTTCTACTCTGAGTTTATGAGCAATAAGGTGTAACAAAACTGGGTTTAAGTGACTTTGACCAAGTTCTAAAGTTTGCATATTTGTAGCTCTGAAGAATCTGTAATGCAGGTAAAAGGATTTTATTACAGTTTTCTTCAGTGTTTGCTCTTTCTTTTTTCCTTTCCAAAGCACACTGCCCATAAATGTTCTCCAATACTATTCTTACGTCTTGAGACTGACAGTTTTACTGAGGTAGTCTAAAGTCCTTGATGCTTACCTTTCACATTTCTCCATACATCAGTATTATTTATAGTTTATCTTATTGGATGGTTTAGTCTCTTTCTGCAAGGGCATTGCAGAACATTACTCAGCAACAAAGGATCATCTGACTGCCCAAGTAGGACTAAAATGTTCAAAGTTTGCTTTGGTGGAGTTGCTTGAGAATAAGATCCTAATGTTCCTTCAGCTCCACATTTAATCTTTTCCTTAAATACAGCAAATGTCTTTCAGTTATTACAACTGGACAGGCAGACAAGAAGACTGTGAGGGACTATTGCTACATGCAAAGAGTCATTAGCAGATGATTTATTAAAAGTGTTACCCCGGGGGCAGGAGCAGAAGGGCGACTGAAAACCGCAAAATGTTTTCAAGCTCAGGAGGAGGGGGTGGTAGAGACCAGTGATTTGCAGCAACACAAAAGGAAAAGGCTAGCTTTGAATTAGGCCTTTAATCTTGCTAATAAATAAATTATGGGCTGCCACAAGTGGCCGCCTCTTGCCTGTTCCCACACTTCCCTCTCTTCTATATTTTTTTTGCCTCCTTTTGCTCCAGATTTTGCATACTGAGAAATCCTCATGATTTCTCCCTCTCCCCATCTTTTGGCACAGACAAAAGTAAGCTCTGGGTCACATCAGCGTTTCTCAGTCTCCCCTGAGAATGCAATGGAAAAAATGGGGGGGGGGGGAGAGAAAAGAAGGAAAGCTAGGACTAGTTCAATCGTTTCTGAATCTGGTTCTTGTTAATAGATACGAGAGCATTTAATGCACTGAACTGCCACTGTTTTTCTTGACATAAGGACATGTGTGCGAGACAAGTAAAAGAAGAAGAGATTGGATTTATACCCTGCCCTTCACTCACTTGGAGTCTCAGAGCGGCTTACAATCTCCTTTCCCTTCCCCACCCCTGTGAGGTAGGTGGGGCTGAGAGAGCTCTTTCCAGAACTGTCCTTGAGAGAACAGCTCTGACAGAACCATAGCTTGCCCAAAATCATCCAGCAGCTGCGAGTGGAGGAGTGGGGAATCAAACATGGTTCTCCCAGTACAGGGGTTAAGACTGAAGGTAAAACAAACATCTGTAACAGAAAAACAAAATCAGTGTGGACTTTGTCTTAATAATATATATGTTGTTGCACATTATTTATTCAGACAGCACATGAGCTCAGAAATTTTGCCATTTATAAACCCTTCCACTAGTTTAACTTGGCCTAGCGGCCCCTGTCAGCTGGTCTTGGCAAGTGTGCCACAGAAGGGCAAAATCATTTGCCTTCTAAGTCTGCCAGAAAGAAGAGGTCACAAAGAATTTCTTGTGAAAGAAATCTCATGCAGTCACATTTTAAAACATGCTTTCTGCCAAGCACCTTGATCGGGCTGTTTCTGTCTCTAGTCTAATTATGTATCCACGTTGATTTATAGTTGCTGCTATTAGTTCCTTTTAGCACTTAGAAAAAAAAAGAAATTGTGAATTTGTAGAGCGATTCTGCCTTAGCAAATAAGTGGGGATAATATCCTTAAAACAACAACAGAACAGAAACAAATATTTCAATAGGAGTTCAGGCTTTCGGAGGAAGGGGGGATCGGTTATCTATCTTGCACGCCATGTTAATCTGTGCGTTTTATTTTCACCAGATCGATGCAGTTTGCAGAAATATGTAACGCCACGGTCTGCTTGGCTGAACCAGTTTGAAATCGGCATTAATTTTTAATCGATAAAAAGAGCTCGCCAATTGCATCACTATCAGTTTGCTGAAATAACCTTCCCTCGACAAGTTAACCAGATGCTGCTTAGAAGAAACTCCACTAGGGGGAAGCACAGTGTAAGGAATTTCCCCCCCCCTGGTCCGATTTGAGCAAACTTCTGCAAACTTCCCCATCTTCTCGGGTTGCTTCAGGGGTACGTATTTCCGTTGCACTGACGCTGGGTCGGACAAGGAGAAAACAACATCTCCCCCTCCCTTCCTGCTTACGGCTGGGGGAAGGTTCCGCAGATGTCGCAGCATATCAGCGGTTGCACTGAAACTGGGGCTTTTCCGCTGACCTTCGTTTCTTTGGCTCCGATTTCTGCTGGTTGAGGAACCACTGAAGACGATCGGGTGGCGGACCAGCGCTTGGAGAAACAGAGGCACTTTCTGCATGTTGGTGTGGAACTCCTACGTCGGACGCACATTGGGTCTTTCTCTGGTTTTTCCGGGGAGCCGCTTAACCGAAGTGCACCGTGCAGCCGCCTCCGATAAGCAGTGGCCGGATCCCCTGGGAATCGCTCCAGCCCTCTCCGGAGGAGGAGAGGGCGGGGCCTGGCTGGTTAATTACGAGCGCGACAACAGGCCAGCCACGGCGCAGGCATGAAGGGGGCGAAACCCCCTCCGCAGACCCAGGAACCACGGGACTTGTGTCGTTTCGGAGCTGGCTGAGCTCATCGCCAGCGGGGAATGCCTGAGCCAAAGCCGGTGAGCGGGCAGCCTTGCCTTTCTGCGGCTTCAGCCAAGACGCCGCGATCCGCGCAAAGCGAGCGCCTGTGAGCGCGTCTCGTCTCCCTCCCCGGGCCGGGTCTTTTGGAATAGGTCCTGTCTTCTGGTGGGGCAGGCACTTGGGGCAGGGCGCCAGCGGGGTCGGTTGCTATGGACGGAGCAAGGGAGCCGGAGAGGGGCCACCGTCGGTCTGCGCACCAAGCCGCGGAGAAGCGCCCGGCTGGTCTCCACCAAAGCGCCGGAGGAGCCTCAGGCTATTACTTCGGGCTCGACGCCGACTTCTATTGACTGAGCGCCGCGCGCTCTCCCCTTGGGGCGTGCCATCCGTGCCCGGTCTGGCTTGCTGACGGAGGGGCCCCGAACGAAGCGGGAAGAAGAAGAAACAGGTGCCTCCGGCGGGTTTCCCCCTCGCGGGCAGCGCCCTCCTCGCCCTAACTTGGCAGGACCCGCGGTGTGTGTGTGTGTGTGGTGGGGGGGATTGTCCCGATTTTGCCGCTCCGAGGAATTCTGTCTTCCGCCCTGTGCGGCGGCGGCGAGGAGGCGGGCGGGGGAGAGGAAGGAGGTCCCCCCCCCCCCCCCACGCCAGGTCTCCCGGAGTCCCCGCCCTCCGGTCGGCGGCTCCGGCTGACAGGCCCTAGGCGGGCCGGGCTCGCTCCAGCTGCCATGTGCTGCCGCCTCTCCCGCGGCCTCCCGCGCTGGTCTCCATGCTCCTAGGGGCGTCCTGGCTGTGCTCCTCCAAGGCCGCCGCCGCCGAGAAGCGGGCCGCTGAGGAGAGGCGGAGGCGGCAGGCGGCTGCTGCTGGCGGCGGCGGAGGAGGCGGCGGCGGGGGCAACGGCGAGGGACCCCCAGTAGGAGCCGCCGCCGCCGGAGGCAGCATGGACGAGTCGTCGCTGCTGGACCTGCTGGAGTGCTCCGTCTGCTTGGAGCGCCTGGACACGACGGCCAAAGTGCTCCCGTGCCAGCACACCTTCTGCCGCCGCTGCCTGGAGAGCATCGTCAGCTCCCGCCACGAGCTGCGCTGCCCCGAGTGCCGCATCTTGGTGGGCTGCGGCGTGGACGAGCTGCCCGCCAACATCCTCCTCGTCCGCCTCCTGGACGGCATCAGGCAGAGACCCCGCGGCGGGACGGGAGGCGGCAACGGCGCCCCGGGCAGCAACAGCGGCGGCGGCAGCCCCACCGCCCAGGGCAACGGGGGGACCCCGAGCAGCCACCCCGGGGGCAGCTCTGCAGCGGCAGCAGCGGCGGGGGGAGGAGGAGGCGGAGGGAACAATTCCGTCACCGCCGCTCCGCTGGGCTGTCACCCCGCGGCGACTGCGGCTGCAACCACCGGCTCGCCGAGCACCGCCGCCGCCGCTGCGGCCGCTTCAGCCGCCGCCAGCCTGCGGGAACTCGCCGCCGCCAGCCGCAGCGCCCTGCTCAAGGTAAGCCGCCAGCGCCCGGCCCCGGGCTCTCCCCCCCCCCCCCCCGCCCCGCGCTCCGCCTCGGCCATCGGGCTGCCTGCCCACACCTACCCCACCCCACCCCCCTCGACTGTCACAACAACACTTCCGCTCTCTCACACCCCTTCAGCGAGGTATCCTGTGTGGTTTTTTGACTTTTGCAGGCGCGGGTCCTGATTTTTTTTTTTAAATCTTTTTTTAAAATTAGTGGCATGCGGTGCTACCAACTGTTGAGTAGAACAGGCGCTGATTGACAACTGTGTTGGATCTCCGAGTGCTCTTTTGAAATTCTGGTGTGTGTGTGTGGGGGGGAGTATTTGGTGGCTGTGTGTGTCAGTACAGATGCACAAGGCAGTTACAGCTTTCCGTTGACTTCTTAGGGGAAGAAGAGTGTCTTTTTTAACCCCCCCCCCCCCCCAATTATACTACTAGACAGAAGAGAAGCATTGGAAAGCAGAAGAAAAATCCTATGCAGACTTACTGTAAATCTTTTAATTGCTTTAATTTTAATTGTATAGAAGAGGTGTTCTGTGCAACATGAAAGCTTGCGTACTTTGTGTGCATTGATTGGACCCGGGAAAGGGGCCGCTTTACTGATTCTGTGAGTTTGGCATCCCAGTGGGAATTCTAGCAGGCTGAGCTTGTTGCCACTCAGTACTCCTGGCTAAGACCTGCCAGTCCCCTTTCTACACAGTTGAGTGGTACATGAGCCTGTCTTGTTGCTGCATGCCCTACAGATTACTGTAGTGACAGTGCATGCAACCAGACTACAAATGCTTTGTTCACTGAACCTCTTTGCCTCTTCAGATAATGAATGCTATATTTTCTGATATTTGCCAGCCCACTACTTCTGCTGGAGGTGTGGCAAAAGGTATTGCAGTCCGGGTTTGCCTCACAGTAGTAGTTAGTTTGCATTGTATTTCTTCTTTGCTCTAGCAAGTATGTAGCTCAGTCAAGAGATCTGAGGGGTTCCTGTTATCACATCTAACAATCACGAACTGATTTTGATGACAATGGGTGATCAAGATTTATATCAGTCATTTATACATTTTTTAAAAAAAGTTTTAAAAATATGGGTCTGCTTCTAATGTGAAAATTTCAGAGGACGCCGACATTCCTTTCAGGGTCAGGTTATTCTGTACAGAATTGTCCTCTCAGAAGTGACTGTAGCTGGTGGAGGCTTTATGTCACTCTGTCGCTCCTCCTCCTCCAGATGCCAGAGGTGTTGAATGGTGGCATCGTGTTTGGTTGCTAGACGGGCACATGGTGAAGCAAGGTGACCCCTTGGTGATCTCAGCACAGATCTTTTCAGCCCTGTTTCTTCAGGATCCAGTTGGGTTGTGTGAATGGACGCCATGTGGGGGGGGGCTTCATGTGTGACAGTGGATACAGAACTGCACACAAAGAACTGCAAGAGGATATAGCAATATAAATAAAGGGTGGCAGAGGGGTGGGGGGGAGTGATGTGAATTTCAGCTGTAGGAATATTTCAGATTATTGGCTAAGAACAAATAATTTGCAGGTTAATTCTATAACGAATATGTACATTATGTCTTTTATAATTCCTCAGTGGTATCATGATACTGTGAAGAATGACTTATTTTTTAAATTGAAGCTTAGGAAGTGCTGTGTGTACAGCTTGACCAATACTATTGCACTGAAATGCTCTAGCTGATGGAACATCTTTCCCTGACTTTTAAAGTCACTTCTGTGCTGTCATGATTGATAGCATTTTTCCTTCCTTGCTTGGGCTAATGAGTGAATGAGCCCAAATGGTTCTATGAAGCTGTTTGTTTAGCCTTTTGAATGACCTCACAGCTTTATCTTTGAAATCAGTGCAGAGTTACTAGTTCCTACAAGGTTCATTACAGTGAAAGAAATCTGAACTAATCTCCTTTTTTAAAGAGAGTAACTCTTCTCATAGCTACTGATACTGCTAGGTTGTCAAGCTTTCCTGAAGACAAATTGAGCAGCTCTGTCTGAGTTGCACAGTGTGAGATAACAACGCATCTTGGTCACTGTGAAGAGCTGCATACCAAAGCACAGCTTTTGTCTTTATCTTGGGCAGTCCTCGTCCTTTAGCCTTGTTGAGAGGCAGAATTGAAAAATCCCATTGCACACAGATAAACTTTTTTTGGGTTAGAAAGGAATGTAATTTGTAATTGTGCTGCTGTAATGCTTATGATACTTTTTCAGATTTTTTGAAACTATTGCAATACTTTTCGCACTTGCAAGAAATTAACCTGGTAGAATGGCATTGTTGGCTTTACTCTTTTCGTTTGCTGTATTTTTGAATGCTTACCAGCCTCAGCTGTCCAGGAAGTACAAGTGGCAATGGGATGTCAGTCACAGAAAGATTTTTAATAGGCCCCCAAACTATTTTTAAGGTTGATTGTGTTGCGTTTTTCCTGTGGTAGAGTAGCAGGTTGTATTAGATTATCCTTATGAGGTCTTGAACCTCATGTATCGGTGTAAAATAAGGGATTACCTTCTCATCCCAGTAACAAACTTCCTAAACTAGCACACTGCATAGGGAAAAAATGCCAGACATTTGTGGTATTGATGAAAGGTGCAAGCAAAGATACAGGAACAGTATGCTTTGCATTATGCATGTGGGAGGGTGACATCTATTGCTGTCGCCCCGTGTAGGTATATTACAGCATGCAATGATCAAGAACACATTTTTGTCTGCAATACAATCAAGAAAATCCCAGTGCCCAGGTTCGCAAGTTATAGATACACTAATGTACTGCTGACATATCGTGCACCTTTAAAAGATGCAAGTATTCACATTAAAATGTTTTTCTGTTTTATCAGTTGACACATCTTTGGGTAGGATGATATTCTCTCTCCTGTAAACAGTATGTTTTAGTTTCAATATTGTTTAGGTTCTTTGGAATGTTTAATGGACTCATACACCTGCTAAATAAAGGAGCAATGGTAGTCTTTGATAATTTATTTGCATTTTTTGCTGGGGTTTTTTTGCCATTTCTCATTAGTGGGAAATGAAGATGGGGTTGGAAGGAAGTGGGTCACATGGTAATCTATTAGGCCAGGAGTAGGCAATCCCTCAGCTCATGGGCCAACAGCAGTACCCCAGGACCATTTTGGTTGGCCCCCTGGGGCTAGAGCTGTGCTCAAGTAACCAAGGCACTGGCAGCACTGCTGAGTCCAGCGGTGTGGGAGAATGACAGGCATCATGCCCATCATCGCCACTCAGGTCTGCCCAGGCGCCATCAGAGTCCAAGGGGAATCCCTGAGATGCTGGCAGAGCTGCTGGGGCTTGGCTTGCTTCAAGTATGTCTGACTAAGTACAACCCTCATTTCCCGCCTATCCTTTTGCTTTCTGGCACACACCAACCTCTTCACGGGATGGGTAGAGGCTATGTTTTTGCCTGGGACTTGGGCCAAAAAGGCTGCCAGCCCTTAGTGTTAAACATTAAAGAATTGATTTGTAATTGTTACTTTCGATTTATTGTATTCTGTAGAATCAAGCAATTTACTGTACTTGAAGTTCAAATATTGTGTTTTCCCCCCATGAGACAAAAGAATTACTTCATTATGTAAGGATAGTGTGCTGTGGAGGTGCTTGTTGTTTTGTTGATTTAGCAGTACATTCCTGTGTTCACCTTAGTCTCATCTTAGTCATAAACTTACTTGCTTAAGTACAGAGGCTCCTGTTACAAGCTTCAGTGCCTCATCTGCAGTATGAGGCTAATGAGGTTCATTGTACAAGATTCTTGGGAGGACTGTTGATCTTTTGTGTATTAAGGCTCTGGACTTTCTTAAATGAAAGTGTCATTACCTTTTTGAATAAAACAAGTGAATTGTTAGTTTTATATGCTATTTAATTTGATGTTGCTGCGTCTTAAAACAGGCCTTGCATTCTATATAGCCTCTGAGAGAGACCGAGAGAGTGAGAGGCGTAGCTGAAGCCCCAACAGTTTGGCTCATGCTATACTGACTTACTGTGATCGGGGAGCAGATATTTCATCAGGCGGTTCTAACAGTTTATTATGTAAATATTTCTGGTACTGTATCTATTTTTGTGCTGGTCTTTGACCATAATAAATAATTCATTGACTCATTCATCAGGCAGTTCAACTGTTCACGAACACTTTGAGCCTGTTCAGCGGGTTACTTTTCATGTCTTTCAAACAGTACACTACAGCTGGCAGCATTTCGGGCATGCATGTTCTCTCACAGCTCATGGGATTTGTAGTTTCCTCCGCACAGGCATTTCATCATTGGAGTGAACAAACCAGTTACTTGGACAGTGATATATATAGATAAGTAGTGTATTTTTTTTAAAGAAAGGTCTCACCATTTAAAGTTCTTCTAAGTCTGTTTAATCAAAGTTTGTGGCTGCTCGTCATTTTGGATTGGCAGCATTTTGTACATGTGCAGTTGTAGACAGATTTGAGTGTCATCTGTATAGTTTAATGACATGAACCAACAGTGACCCTAGGGAAAGACTGATTGCCCCTACTGTACAAGCACCAAAGAAGGGTGCAAGTCCTTCCCCCCCGAAAAAGTTAGCAACCACAGCTACTGTGCAGCCAAAAAGCTGTTCGGCATGCTGCTTGGCAGTGAGATGAGGAGATCTGATATGTGACCACAGCTGTTGAGAACAGTATGTTCGCCAACTGAAGGTGTTTGGTCCGAGGTTCTCGGCATCCCTATTGTATTGTGGTCTGCTTCTTGCTTGACCAGCCTCTTTGTTTTTGCAGTTCCAGGATGCTGCACAATTAGGAAGATTATCGAGCCCTTTGTGAGTCATCATACATAGCTGGTGGGCTGCATTTCTCTCGATGGGTCAGATGTCGGAGGCCTGCCTTAAGCAGATGGGGTAGAGGCATTTTGAGGATGCTGATATTTGGGAATACGTGGTAGACTGAACTTCTTAGGTTGCATCACTCTGCTTGTGGGGCATCTTGGAAACAGCATTCAAAAGTACTAAAGCGTGCAATCTTACAGGACAGCATTTTCATTCTTCCGCTTCTCTGGACTTACCAGTTAATTCCTAGAGGTGATGTGGTTATTGGCTGGCTGCCCAGCTGGTTACAGTAGACAGATGTTTTGACTTGTAATGCAAAAGTGCCACAAGTCTGAGAGTTACAGGTGAAGTTTATAGGTAAATCCTGTGAGGATTGCCTTACACCACCCATGTAATGGATTGATCAAGGTTATCAACAGAAATTAGAATGCTTAATTACATGTGAGGACTCTGAGCCCTTTATTATAGCAAGGGTTTATTTTAGCCTTATTCCTGTATATTTAACAGAAGGGAATTGTGCAGCTGTGCTCTCTTAGTGTTCTTTTGGTTTCCACAGGACATTCATTCTGCTGTGCTGGTGCTTGTTCAGTTACTTCTACCTCTTCTCTTACGTGACAGTGACCTAATCAGGCTTGTAGCTAGGATTTTGTGGCTTGTGGGGCAAAAAAAGTTTTCTGGTGGGGCTGCCATTATTTTTCTGTATGTCTCTAAGCCCCAGTTTCTAAACAAAAAGAAAAATTCCACCACTTAAGGACACTTAAGAAAAAAAGAAATAGGGAGGGAGACCACTCAGAGTGTCTGTTTGTCCATCTTCCTACTAACACGGTGTAACACCCCCACAACAGCCACAGGCATAAATGAAATGCAAAAACAACCCCCTGCCCTTCCCCTCCCTAAAGCAATAAAATCCCTTACCAACTCCAGCAAGTGTTGGAAAGGCGACAGTGAAGGAACACACTCGGCCCGACAGTTCTCGGGTCTGGCTGGCTGGCTGCGACAAGGCCCGGGAACATACCCCTTAAAAAAAAAGTTTTAAAATGTAAAAAAAAAAAAAGATTAGAAAACCATTTTCAGAACAGCACTTCCTCCTCCCCTTCTGCTGTTTTCTGCTTCCTCCTGCGTAGGGCTGCCAAGTCCCCCGGTAGGGCGGGGGAAACACTGATTTTTAGTCCTTCCCTCCCGCTTTTCCAAAGTTGCCCACCGGGGGGACAAAATGGCTGCCTTAAAAGGGAAATGTCTGCAGAGAGCCTGCCCTGCAGTAAAAAGCCTCGCCAGACATTTCCCCTTTAAGAAGTCAGCAAGAGAGCTTCCACAGCAAGAGAGGTCCGCCCAGAGGAGGGACTGAAGGAGCTGCTTTTGCATGTGGCTGGCAAGGTGAGTTTCTCTTCCAGCTCTTTTCATTCTCTCTCCCTCTTTCTTTTTTCTGTCTGTCTGTCTGTCTGTCTCTCTCTCTCTCTGTCCCCATCCAGCAGAGGTCTATCAGTGGCTATTATAGCCACAAGGTCTAAATGGAAGTAAGTGCCTCTGCCAGTTTTTTTCCCTTCTCTCTCTCCCTCTTTCTTTTTTCTGTCTGTCTGTCTCTCTCTGTCCCCATCCAGCAGAGGTCTATCAGTGGCTATTATTAGCCACAAGGTCTAAATGGAACCCTTTGTCTGGGGCAGTGATGCTCTGCATTCTTGGTGCTTGGGGGGCAACAGTGGGAGGGCTTCTGGAGTTCTGGCCCCGCTGCTGGACCTCCTGAGGGCACCTGGTATTTTTGGCCACTGTTGTGACACAGAGTGTTGTACTGGATGGGCTGTACTGGATGGGCCGATCCACTGTGGCTTCTCTCCTGTTCTTATGATATGAAAATCATATTTAGCACTTGTGTAGCACTTAGTGCTTCATATTCTGCCGAGATGAGGAAGGATTCAGTAGGGCCGTTGCTCAGTGATAGAGCATCTGCTTGACATGCAGGAGGTATCAGCCTCTTCAGCTAAAAAAGGATCAGGTAATAGGTGACATTAAAGATCTCAGCCTGAGACCCTGGAGAGCCACTACCAGTCTGAGTAGTCAATACTGACCTTGATGGACCAATGGCCTGATTCAGTATTAGGAAACTTCATGAGTTCATGTGTCAGCATTTGGAAGCAACATCACAGGATGTGACATCACAAAATGATGTCACTTCCTTTCTCCTGGCTCCACCCCCAAAGTCTCCTGGCTCCACCCCCAAAGTCCCCAGATATTTCCCAAGTTGGACTTGGCAGCCCTACTCCTGCGGTTTCTTGCAGCCGACCTGCTGCCTTCTCTCCCTTCCTCCTGCTCCTTCCTTCCTTCCCTGCCATCTTCTGCTGCCTCACCCATGCACAATGCCACTGGCTGCTCCTTTCCACACTGCCTGTAGTGCCGTCTCTGCTTTCTTTCTCCAACCTCAACACTCACTCCTCTCTCCAAGGCCTCCCAATGGGCTGTCAGCCCCTCCCACTGGGTTTGCCTTAAAGGGCAGCATTCCTGGCCTCTACTGGCCTATTAAAGCCACTGCTGCCTGTTTCCTCTCCTGCTCCTCCAATAGAGCCTCTCCTGCTCCCATGATCTGCAGGGAGCTCCTGCACACTTCTCTCATCTTCACCACCTCCTGTGACTAATGCTGCTCCTTGGGTGCTGGTGGCTGGCCAGCTCTTGGCCTCCACCACTGGATCCCTGGTGGGGGTCCTGCCTGCCACTATGTGGCTCTTTCCATGGCTTCCTCTGGTATCCACCTCTTCGTGGTCACCTCAGGCAGCCTGCCCCCACTTGCTGCCACCTCCCTGGCTTCCTTGCTGGTCTTCTCCAACTGTTATAGTGAGGCAGGGCACTGGGTCAGGCTTCTGTGACCCTCTTGCATCAGCTTCCCCAATAGGGTTGCCAAGTGTATTTAACTTACCGGCGGGGGGGGAAGCTCCGCTGGCCGGTAGCTTCCCTGGTGCGCGTGCAAAATGTGCGTGCCGGGCGGCATCACCAGAAGTGACGTCAGCACGTTGGGGGCATTGCCAGGGCGATGCTCTGGCAATCGCCCCAAAACTCTATGGTATCATAGAGTTTTGGGGCGATTGCCAGAGCGTCGCCCTGGCAACGCCCCCAACGTGATGGTGTCATTTCCGGGTGACGTCATTACGTTAGGGAGGTCGTCCAGGCTGGACAATCTCGGGGGTGGGGTTTCCCCCGCCGGCCAAATGCTGGCCGGCGGATCGGAACCCCTGTAGCGGGGGATCCCCCGCCCCCTGGGCTAACTTGGCAGCCCTATTCCCCAACATGGTTCTGGGTCTCCCTCTTCTCATGGGTAAGGACAGGTTTGGGAATGCTAGCCCTGGACAATTTCATATTTTCCTGCAAGTCTGGTCAGGGGTTCCTCAACTTTGTAAGAAAATGTCCCTTCTAGCTTCATGGCCCTGATTCCCAGATTTAAGTATCTTCAAACGGGGATGACTTGAGAATAAGCTGTATGTATTAATAGTCAACAATTGTGATAAATCTTCAAGATCACAAGAGACGAATTTCTTACTGTAGGTATCTCATGTAACTTATATGTAGAAGGGAAAGGAGAGGAAATCATTTTGGATTTCCCTGCATTTTGGAGCAATCAAGGAGCAGAGGAGATGACTTTGGCCGTAAACAATAAGAGGAAGGATGGTGGAATTAGATGCTAATACGCTGCCTTTTCATTCCTAGCAGGGGCAAGATGAAGAATTCCAGTAACCAAGAAGAAATGGGATTGGTTGGATCGTTAGGAGCTGAGCCTTTTTCGGCCAAGTTTTTTTCTCGTTACTTTGTCCAAAGCTCTTCTGACAGGCCTGTTGTTTTGGAAACTCCCCCCAAAAGGGTAGACATTCTGTATAAAAGAAATAGTTCAATTCCCATTTTTGTAGCCTTATCTCTTTGCTTGTTTACTTGCTCTTTATAGCTGAACGTGCTAACTGCTGGTTTCTTCCTGCTGGATGGGACATCCATAACAAAGGGTAATAGCTGAATGTATCTTGGCAGTTTAAATAGGGTACGGACGGTGCATAGAAACAGCTGCTAAATAATTTTCAGTGCAGAAATGTCTGTTTGCAAAATTATTCGTTTTATGGAACAAGCAATGAATATTTGTTCAAGTTGCTACTTTTCTCCAGTGTTTAGTCACAATAAAATACGGCTCTGTCCCTCTCTGATGGTTGAATGTTGCCTTTTGTGACCATGTAGAAAATCATACTAATGGTAGATTTGGGGTTTCCAACAATTTTGTATTTGTGTTCTGTTACAGAAGACTAGATTTTCTTCAGACCACCCTGTTGGAGGGGGGAAAAAAGGCTATTGAACAACAAATAAGATCTTTGTCCATTACTCTCATTAACCTGTGCAGACACCTAGTACACAATGACTTCTGTTTTCTGTTAATTCTGCTGTGAGTATTAATAGGAAGACCATCAGTTTTAATCCAGATTGCTGGCAGTTATAACCATCCATAGAGATTAAATACACCTTCAGCTTCCTGGAATTGTACTGCGCTTACAATCTTATTTAATGTTAGATAGCAGTTATTATCAGGTTGTAAAGTCTGGTCATTACTGACATTGTCTGCTTTGGAATTAGCCTACAGGTGATGTGCTCATCTTGTGATATGAGCTTCAGTTCATTTCATTAAGATAGTGTTCTTTAAGCATTGTCTACTGATGTGGTTTGCCCGTGTGTGTATGTGTGTGTGTAGTCAGAAGTGGAGTTATAACTGTTTAGGTTCAGATTGTTTACAAGACTTATCTCTGACCACTGGGAAAATGCTGCACCAATGTCCTTGGGCTAGATTGTTTAGCTTTTGCAGCAAGTACTTTTGAGTGGGAAAAAAAAGATCATCCAGTGCAATCTTGAATTGTCATATCAATGCTACTGCTCAATTGCTTTGCAAAAATGAACTAGACACAATAAAATGATAGTGGTGAGATCACTGGCTAGGTATGGGGTAAAAGACAGTCTCTTTCAGTCATTATTGATGTAAAAGAGGTTTGCTTCTATGGTAGCATGATTTTAATACCGTGTCCATGATGTCACTGCTTTTCATGTTTGTGATTGTTTGGAAAGCAGAGCTCCTCATCAAGTCTACCCCACGTATCCTATATTCTACTCAGATTGGTTCCCAGATTATCACCCATCCAGACATTTTACACTGATAGATGTACTTAGCACCTTTAGACTGTTCTCTGAACCATTTGAAGCTTTATTCTAAATTCCATTACATGTAGTGACAGAAAGACACATAGTGTACAAGGTAGGCAAAATTGTTGTCAAATAAGGATTTACTTAACTGCCTCCTTCTGAAGTCAGTGGAGTGTAAAAGTGCTTAACACTGGCTGCATAATGCCTATTTTCTCCAGCTTGGCGTTAACAGAAATCTATGAAGTTTGAATCCTGACCTGGATAGTGCAGGCTAGACCAGTCCTGTCAGATCTCAGAAGCTAAGCAGAGTCAGCCTGGGCTAGTATTTGAAAGGGCAACCTCCAACGAATACCAGGGGCATGACACAGAGGCAGGCACCTCTGAAATATCTCTTGCCTTAAAAACAAGTCTAGCTCGCCACCTAGTGGTGCGTAATGCTAAAAGAGCGAGAATCTCTGGCTGCCGGACAATCTTAGGATCTCCTGGCTATTCTACACACAATACCATACAATAATTTTTTTCACATTTAAAAAACTTTATTATTGATAATTACATATACAACAATATGCAATATAAATTAAAAACATGCAAGAGCAAATGAGTAGTACAAATAACAGTATAATGATAACATATGGTGAAAAGTAAATGTATTAGCAATCAATATATAACATGTATCAATAAATTAAATTTAATGTATTCCAAAGGGAGGAATATTCAGTATGGTTAAACAAGTATTCCAGGAAAAGAAACCACGTTGAAGTAAAATCTGAGTGCAAATAATCATTTTGTCTGGATAAGATAGAGTCAGAAATTTTGTGTATTAGACAAAATTCACACACTTTGAACAGCCATTCATTAACAGTTAAATTTGTGGAGTGTTTCCAAGATTTGGCTGTTACAATCCTGGCAGCTGCACAAAGAAGGGCAATTTTGAAGTGTGTGTTGAGGGGTAAGTCTCCACATGTCTAATAGTAAGGAATCTTTAGTGAAGGGTATATGGATAGATGTGGTATCATAAATTTGGTGAACAATCGTGTGCCAAAATGCTTGGATGTATTTACAACTCCACCAGCAATGCTTGTGAACGTATGTGATGTAATTTCAGTGGTGTGAGATACCACCTAGATAGTATCTTAAAAGATTGTGTTTTGATAGGTGTACGTTTAGATTGAATAAGTAGTGAATGCCAAATAGACTGCCATTGGGGGTAGCTAAGTGTTGTATTTAGGTCCTTATGCCAAGATGTAGTGTAAGATGGCTAAACTTCATTATAGGCAGGGCTCTTTTTGTAGAAAAAGCCTAGCAGAAACTCATTAGCATAATAGGCCCCACCCCTGACAGTGCAGCTCATTAGCATATTAGACCACACCCCAATGTTAAAATAAAACTTTTAATATTTTGTAAAGGTAGCTCAATAGCTGCCCAACATTCCCTCTAAGCTGTGGAGTCTTGTAAGCAAAAATTCTACTTTGTGAGCTACTGGCATTAAAGTTGTGAGTGAGCAATTTGGCTGCTGCACAAATTAGTCTGCTCTGGAGCCATTCTTCCTGAGCTAAGACAGAAATGTGAGAGCCGGGGGCTAAAAAACGGTGAGATTCCCAGATCCTAGCACGTCACTCTTAACACTACGCCATGCTGGCTCTTTTGATGTGGGATGACACATAAAAAAATAAGACACCAAATACATATCAAATGCCTCCCCCCACCATAAAGGTGTCTAAATTGGGGGCCACTTTTCATCTTGGGGCCAGGCCCAATGCCCCCCCCCCATCTTGAATAATGGCTCATAACAGAGGGAGTGTTGCCCTGACCTCATATCTCAGAGGCTAAGCAGGTCCAACCCTGGCAAATACTTGGGAGACCTCCAAGGAATACCAGGACTGAGATGCAGAGGCAGGCAATCAAGCCACCTCTCTGAAATGTCCAAACCCTGCTTAAGGGTCACCAGAAGTCACCATGACTTCAATTCATGCAAGCACATATGCACACAAACAGAGGTAGTGTTGTATAATGGTTAGACATGGAGCAGGATCAAGCCTCCACCAGCTGTGAAACCCTCTGGGTGACCTTGGGCCAATCACTGTCACTCACCCTGGCCTAACCCACAGGACTATTGTGAGCCGGCCTCTCAGCCGGCTAGGAGACTTGGGGCCAGCCGGAGCGCCTTCCACCCCACACTTCTTCCAGTCTTCCTTTTGTCTCCTCCTGGCTGACTGGAAGCAGGGGGGCGGGGCTTTGTCATGTGGTCCGGGACGAGTCGGCTGCAATTTTTCTGCTGCTTTGTGTGCTGCTGGGAATTGGAGGACAGGCAGCGGCACACCCGGCGGGCCAGAAAAATGCCCCCGGCGGGCCGCATGTGGCCCCCGGGCCGTAGTTTGAGGACCCCCATGATAGACCAACCTAGAAAGACAGACAGACAGACAGACAGACACAGATAAACAAGAGATAGACAAGACAGACCAACAAAGAAAGGTAGACAGACTAACTGATGAAAAGACATCTGAGGAAGTGGATCTGTACACAAAAGTTTATACCATGAATAAAGCTTTGTGGTCTTAAAGGTGCCACTAGACTCAAAACTTTGTTAAGTAAGATAGATGGACAGACACAGATAACTAGACAGAGATAGACAGATCAAAAACAGACAACAGACACAGATAGGTAGATAGAGGATAGATAGGTAGACCAACACAGATAGATAGAAAGCTAGACAGACAGATGAACAGACACAGATATAGATGATAAGATAGACAGACAGATGGGCAGACCAACAGGTAGATAGACAATTGATAGACCAGCACAGATAGACAGACAGAGATGGATAGTTAAAAGACCAACACAGATAGATAGACATAGATAAATAGAGATGGACAGACAGACCAACACAGATAGACAGATGGACAGAGACAGATAATAGATACAGAGATGACAGATAAATAGATCGACCAACACTGCTGGATAGGTATATAGACAGAAAGACACAGATAGATGTTAGACCAACAAATATAGATAGATAGACTTAGACAGGGAGACACAGATAAATAGACAGAGATGAACAGACAGACCAACACAGGCAGACAGACAGGTGGACAGAGACAGATGATAGATAACAGACAGACCAACACAGGTAGGTAGGTAGACAGACCCAGACAGATAGATGACAGACCAGTATAGACAGACAGAAAGGCAGACAGACACAGATCAACATGAGCTGGGTCAAAAAACCTCTTTTTCATGAAGCACAACCAGCAGCCCAAAAGACCCGGCAGTCCCGGGAGAGAGAGGGAGAGGGGGCGAGGAGAGGGTGGGCTTGCAGGCCGCTTGCTCTTCCATACCTTTGCCCTCGGCTCAGTCAGCTTTTTTTAAAACTCCCTCCTGACTCCTTCCGGACCCCTGTGCGAGTGAGGGAGTGGCTCGGCATGTGTTGCTGCTGCCGCCGCTGCCACAGCCTCCACAACTCCGAGGGTGGGAAGGGAAGGTGGGAGTCCCAAGGCTGGGGCTGTGTGTGGTGGCGGCTAGCCCCTGAGCAAGCACCGCTTGCTGTGGCACGACCTCCAAGCAGGCAGGGAGGGGGAGAGCGGCTGGAGAGCCCGGAGAGCCCATGGGAACCTCGCTCCTCCTGAGCACTGCTACCACCACCAGAGAGTACCAGTCCCAAACTGCCCGGAGGAGCCCAGCAAGTGCCGACAAGTTTGCCAGCTGCTGGTGCCGAAGCACGGGCAGGCCCCAAGACCAGACTCGCTCGTGCCTTTCCAGCATCTTCTGGTGCCCGCTCCACACGGCTTCAAACCAGGCATCGCTGGGAGGGCAAGCAGGGACAGTCTCCCTCTGCCAGACCGACCCGCAGCTGACGCGACACCCGCCCGGCTCAGCAAGCTGTGGAGGAGGGCCCCCATCCCCACCCGCTCCAAGGGAGTCCATGCTGACCCACTTGGCAGGGAGCTGAAGTGCCTCCATCTTTCTCCCTAGCAAGGCCCACATGACTCTCACTGAGGCTGCCTGTAGGCAGCGCCACCTCTGCTTTCTCTGGAGCTGGCGCTGGCAGTGAGCCCTGGAATGGGCCGCCGAGGCTTCGCTGTCGGAGCTGGAGCTGGTCAGGAGGAGGATGCCCTTGGCCATTGCACCGTTCCCCCGAGGGAAAGGGCCCGGACGGAACCCTGGCCCGTGTCGAATGGGTGGCTTTTCGCAGGGAACCTGGCAGGGAAGAGACACCGTGCTGTCTTAGGCCTCGCTTACCTTGAGCTGCAGCTCCTGCCAGGATCCACGCGTGCAGCCACAGGAGCAGTGGGAGCAGGAAAGGACTCCTTTCCCTGCCATCGGGCCCCAACTGCTGCCGTGGCATTCCTGAGCTGGCTCCTTGTCTGCCTCACTGAAGAGGCTGGCAGTGGCACAGGAGGCACCCCCTAGGCAGCAGGCTGAAGGAGCGGCCGCTTGACCTGGGATCCTGGTGAATCCGGGGCGCTTTTTAGCCGGAGGGGCGGGAGGGAGGGAGCAGGGCAGGCTTGGACGCCAGCCGGAACACCATTCCGGTGCGTTCTGGCCGAAAAAGAGCCCTGATTATAGAGTTCCATAATCATCATATAGAGAATGGAAATAAGAGATTTATAAGTAGGTCTTAGTGTTTTCAATGAGATTTTAGATTTAGTTAAGGGTCTTGTAAGGCATAATTTTTGTTGAATGTATTAAGTGGGCTAACTGTAAGTATTGGAACCATTGAAGTGTTTTGCGAAGTTTGGCATCTAACTCAGCCTTATCTAAAATTAGGCTACGATGTGTTGTCTATAAGACTAGTTAGGTTGTTACCCCTTAGTAGATTAAAAGAATTGGATAGCAGTGCTGGCGGAAACCAAGACTGGCCTGTAAATATGGATATCGGAGAAATAGAAGGTGCCAAAATCTTTCTGTGTTTATCCCATATTGAGAGGGTGTTAAGTAAAAAGGGATTATCAAGAATTGTGGTTGGGCTTTCTTTCTTGGTATTCCATATGATTTCTTGTAGTGATCTTTCAGGGGAATATGTTTGCTCTATTAGAGTCTCTGTGGTCTGATGGCAGCCTGACAGGGTCAGGCTGTGAGGATGCCAGAGCAAAGTTGGCCACAAGGGGGTGTAGACTGTTCCCAAGGCTTTTCCAGGGATGAGGGGCAATACCCATGATTGGCTGGTTCCCCATGAACCAGAGGAAAGGGGAAGGACTTGGAAGGAGTTTGAGGAGGACTCTGGGGCTGTTGCTGTCTACACAGTTAGCTCAGGGAGGAGGAGGAAGAGGAGAAGAAGAAGAGTTGGTTTTATACCCCACCCTTCACTACCTGAAGGAGTTTCAGAATGGCTTACAATCACCTTCCCTTCCTCTCCTCGCAACAGACACCCTGTGAGGTGGGGGGGCTGAGAGAGCTGTGACTGACTCAAGGTCACTCAGATGGCTTTATGTGGAGGAGTGGGGAATCAAACCTGGTTTTCCAGATTAAGAGTCCGCTGCTCATAACCACTACACCAAACTGGCTAGAGAGTGAAGGCAGAGTGCCACCCCACCTCCTCACACTTTATAATATGCGTCCTTAACATTGTTATATCTCAGAGACAGGGGGTGTGTGTGATAAGACTGACAGATTATTTGTTTATTTGTTTATAGTCTGCCTTTCACACTGAGACTCAAAGTAGATCACAGAGTGTAAATCAACACGATCAACAGTATGAGACATAGTAAACGATGTGATACGACTAGCATAGAAGTCTGAAACAAAGCGTAAAGTATTAGAGATTATGTGCTACACAATGCAGAAAATGGTATTATGTAAGTATAAACATTGCAGTGAGAGCAGGCTAATACAGCTAATGGATACAAAGTGTAAGTCAATGTAGGCAACAATAAAAAAACCCAAAATGTAGGAAACAGCAGCATGGTTGAGTTTATCGAGTGTTGATTTTGCTGTTAAAATAGTTATGGAGGATGTGTTAAGATATAAAGTAAGGAATCACACTTTGAGGTAGGGACTCCAGTTTTGGATCTTAAGGCAGTGGAATCACAGATACCAGCATCAGAATGGTTTTTTTGAGACCTTCCATTCAGTGCCTCTGCCCCTTTACGTAAAATGGGAATTAGAATGCCTTTGCTTTATTAATGGGATACAGTTATTGACCTAGATCGTGTATAGCTTCCCTTAATGAAACTGTGCTGCAGTTTTTCTAAATTCTGGTTGCTGTTTGCTTTTTTGCAGTCTCGTTTTTTAAATTTATGACGCGAGGTTTGTTCACATCAAGATAACCTTTTAAGTGACAAGAAGAAGTCTAAAAAGAATCCATCACACAAAATGCAAAGATGTGTTTGCTAACCTGTGCTGGGGATGTCAAGGATATGTTCAAGCACAGAATGTTCTTATCGCTGCAGTAATTTTCCTGCAGCAGTGGCTATTTGGTTTATATGCTGAAAAGTTGCAAAATATCTAATTTTAAAAAGAAAATAACTTTTTCTAAAAATTGCCAAAAAACCAAAAATTACTTTCTTCTAGTTCTTATATTTCCCAGTACCTTGTTTACCTCATCACCAGTATTTGAACCTAACTCAGGATTTACACAGTTTTCTTTTCAAATGTTTATTCAGTAACCAAGAAAAACTCCATTTGGAATTGCCAGGAGCTGTTCCTCTGCCCACCCAAGCCTTTCTGGGAATGCAAGCTCACTCTCTGAGCGCCACTGACCTCTTTGGCTCCAGCCCCCCATGTAGCCCCAGTAAGCAGAATCATAAGGAGGGTGCTCCTTCTTTGAGGCCCTTGGAGAAGCCTACCTTCTAATTTGCCTTTTCCTCCCCTCTGTATCCTTTGCCTTTCTGTATCTGACCCTCTTGGAATGTCTGCCTTCACTGAATATTGCCTGATACGTTTGTGGGTTTCTTGCCCTTTTTCCCCTTAGTTTTTTTTTATGATTCTGTCTACACCTACTTCTTCGTGGTCTCTGTGCAGTATACCTGTAGGTGTTCCACCTGTACTAAACACCTTCTGGAGCTAACATTTTCGGCACCGATTTCCCCCCCTCTCAGAGAAGAGAGTATTTAGTATCTAGGGTGAGAATTGCGCCTTCCCACTTTCTGGTTTGCTGTAGCAGTGGCAGCGTTGGGAATGTTCTCCTCCACTGAATTCTTAAAAAAACCTTTATTTCCATCTTTCCGTGTTCTCTACAGTTTTCTTACTTCTCTTGTTTGTAGACAGTGTTTTTGTCTGCCTCAGATCCGTGCATCACTGATGGAGCAGGCTGTCTTTTTAAACTGTTTACTGTATGGGGACAAATTGCCACCTGCCGATGGCCATGACCATTATCTTTTGTTGCTTCTGTTGACAAACATAAGGTCAACTCCTGTGTTTATTAGCAAGGGTTCAACAAGATGAGCTGCATCCTGCTCATCCTTTACTAGTTCTTCTGACCACCTTGATGTACAAGGGTCTGCTGCTTAACCAAGGGCAGGTTTACCCAGTTCCCCAGGATATTTCCTTTCAGGACTGGGTGAAAGATGTTACACCTGGACATTGCTACTCTGAAACTAGCAATGTTGGTGGATACCCATCTCAATCACAGTAACTACAAAAGCACGATGTCTTCATAGGTACCAGAAAGCCATACAAATGTTGCCCCTACCTCTCAAAATAGGGAGGATTCTATTCATTCGCTGAGTCCCAATGTTAGAATCCTCTCATATGTTCAGGGTTTTGGAATATTTAGTTTTGGAATAACTTAGTTTTGGAATATTTGCTGTACTTGCAAATTCTTATAGACTCTCCTCAAAGTGTTCTTGGCAGTGTTTTGGTATAGTGGCTTTTGGTGGGAGACTGTTGGTCAAACAGTTCTTCAGGGTCTTCCTCTAATTTCACTAAACCTATCTATGCCCTGCCCTGACCTGAGCGGCCCAGGATAGCCCAGTCTTGTCAGATCTCAGAAACTAAGCGGGGTCAGCCATGGCTAGTATTTGGATGGGAGACCTCCAAGGTTTGTGACACAGAGGCAGGCAATGGCAAACCACCTCTGGATGTCTCTTGGTTTGAAGACCCTACGGGGTGTCAGAGTCCCACAGCAATCAGTCTCAACAATGTTCCTTCAGAAGGATCAAGTTTATTGAGTACAGTAAAGGCAGGTCATCTGTGCATACATTCTCTTTTAGAACTAACTCTAGAAGTGGGAAAGGGGAAGATATACCAGATTCCAGGGCTTTTTTTCTAGAAAAAGCCCAGCAGGAACTCATTAGCATAATAAGCCACACCCATCAGCAGAACTGTATTAGCATATTAGGCCACACCCCTGACAGCGCAGCTCCCTCTCAGGATTGGCTTCCCCAGGTGCCCTGTGGCTTGTGGGGTGCCTGGGAAACCCGAGGAGGGGAGGCAGTTTAAACTGCCTTCCCTCCCTGGATCATCTTGGCTTCTCTAGGCGCCCCGCGGCTTGCAAGGCACCTGGAGAACCGGGGGGGGGGGGCTGTAGGCGTGGCCAACTCAGAAGCCAGCCGGAACTCTGTTCCTGTGCATTCCTGCTCAAAAATAGTCCTGCCAGATTCAAAGTGGGGTCCCCTGATGGAGCCAAGCCAATCAGAAGGTACCCTGCAGCGCATCTAAACCAATGGGTTCACATTCCCAGGGGAAGAAGCGGAGCTAGGTAGCAGGGTCACTACTCTAGGCTAAAAGATAAGACACTGTGAAAGAAATGAAAGTTAACAGTCCAGCATATTAAGTAGTTCACCCAGCAGCTTCTTGCCTCCCCCGCCCCGACTGTGGCAGAGTAGCTGACACAAGGTTGTCTTAAGTCAGCCGTGACTTGATGGCACTTTCCACCACCATCTGTGCCATAATGCAGTCCACATCTGGTTATGTTGCAGCTCCTGAAATGCTCATTTGAAAGAATGGCAGCCTTTGATCATCTTCTGACTATGATGGTCCATTTTCTATTAGCTGTATAGTCAGGAAAACAGGCTTATATGTATGCACATTATGCTTGGAAGCTCCCCCACCTCCTCCTTCATAAAGGAAAAGTGGTCCCCAAACTAGACATTTCCTTTTTACGTAATGTAGTTTCCAGTTGCCGTCTCTGCCTGGAATCGGTTTTGCCAGCCTGTTTCCAGAATCTATGAACAGAAGTGGAAAGAACCCTACGCTCCCTATATATGTTCTCTGGGCCCTTGCATTTTAACTGGGCAGGACTGCCACCTTTGGAAGGCACCCAGTTCCTTTTGTTTCAGCACAAACAAGGGCCACTGACTGCCCTTCCCAACACCCGGGTCACGGCTGCAATTACTCTGCTGTCAGCTGCCACAGAAATGGTTTCCTATGGTGACTGAAACACATTCAGCCAGGGTGGTAATAACTACATTTATAGTCTTCAGGAGCAGCTTACTTCTTCCAGAGCTGTGCAGAACAGTTGAATGGTCACAGTGTTCTACTTTTGTTGGGTGTTTTACCTAGAGGTGAGGGACATAGCAATTGGTCAAAGGAGTGCTTAACACACTTTAAAAAAACATTTCCCCCCTTTTGTGTGTGTGTGTTTTGTTTGTATGCCTGGAAGTCATGGCTTACTTCTGGCAACCCTTAGTGGGGCTTAGACATTTCAGAGAGGTGGCTTGCTATTGCCTGCCTCTGCATCCTGGCCCTGGTATTCCTTGGAGGTCTCCCGTCCAAGTACCAGCCCTGCTTAGTTTCCAAATTCTGATGAGATCAGGCTTGCCTGGGCTATCTAGGTCAGGGCATTAACACACTGTGTCGTTGACTTCTCCTGTTCCCAGTCTGTCAGCATCCTGATCTTTTACTCTTACATTTATCTGCACAAAGACCATGATAAAGAAGAGTGGATTACGTACCTGCAATGTACGTTCTTCAAGTGGTTAGTAATAATAGATACAATGCCAGGTGAGTTGATACAAGCTCAAATACATATCTTTCAAGAAAAATAATACGTTCGATTGAGAGTACATATGAGAATAAATCAAGGCTGCAATTCTAAGGACACTTTCCTGGGAGTAAACCCCATCGAATAACATGGGATGCTCTTCTGAGTGTACCTGTTTAGAATTGCTAAGGTACAGATTGGTAAGAATTTGCTCATAGATACCAGTAATACAGGAGATGCCATTGTTAAATGGTCCCATTATGTGTTTCATGTTTCCTGAAATTGTCATCTGTCTTGAAAATTTCCTTTGAAATTACTTTGACCTACAGCTGGGAACATTTGTAGAGTTACTTAACAGCTGAGGAAGTCTTTTATTGAACTTGGCAGGCCTCAGCACAGATAAAGCAGCCGCTTTGGCATTGATGTTGTAGGGAAGAATAATACAAACTACAGAGAGTCAGGAAGCTGAATTTAGATTGGAAGCAAGCTTGCATAGTCGGCTTATGAGCTCACATACGATTGGTTTTTATATTATCTATGTGCAGGTTTTTTTATAATTCTTGTTTCTTTTATTATCTGGGATTTTCTTGAAATGCACAGTGACAACAGGTCATAAAAGAGCCCTGAAAATAACAAAGAACAAGGTTGCATGTAGGCTTTTTATTTTTAGAACAAACACTTCTTAATTTTTGTTTGTTCACAGTGCAGAGGTATATTTAAAAGCCTTTTGAATGTTCATTTTAAAATAATTAGATCTGCGGATATATCATGAATTTTGAGTCTTGTTTTGTCAAAGGTTCCTGTTGTGTAAAAATAGGGTATCTTTGGGGGAAATACACCTGTTTTCTCAGGCTGCCTTTTAGTATGTTGTATGAGTGCTAGAAATCATTCTGTTTCCACAAGCATTTCCTAATATTGCACATATATGTGGTCATGAATTTATAAAAATATTTCCTTTGATTTCTCCTTTAAGAAAGTTCAAATCTATTGGCATAGTGAACATAATAACCCAATGGTGTAAGTGGGTTCATGGAATGTGCTACAAAATAGAGGACATCTAGTGTCATAGTGATGACCAGACTTAAATAAGGGATAACCCCACATTCAGGACTTGACATATGCTGCAGTTCTACAAGAGTGCATAGGATCCACTGAATGCTGCACTGAGTGTGGAATTTATCTTCCTGAGAATTTCAATTTTGTACTGATTAAGTTTCTAGGCATGGCTGTGAAAATGTACTTAGACTGAAAGAATGTAGGTAATGCCTACAGCTAGAGGAGCTACTGAATAAGATTTCTAACAGTCCAGGGCTGTCTTCTTGCAGACCTCTCTGCCTTCTTGCAGACCTCTTTGCCTTACCGCATGTCTAGTAAAACAAGACAAATTATGCAAAATAGTTGTAGCATAGGAACGCACATGTGGGGCTCACATCTCCTCTCATACAAAGTTTAATCTGAACTGGAAGTTAAATCTCTGGAAGACACCAGCCAGGAGTTTTATGCAGATGTTAAATAACATAAAGAGAGAAAATATAACTCTGAGGATTACTTTAGCGTGATTGCCAGCAGGTACAGCTAAAAACCCCTAGTGACGCTTTCTGGAATCTACTATCCAGATCATAAGAGGACCTGACTCTGAATCAAGGCAGGTGGTCCAGAAGGGTATCACGAAAGCTGCCGAAAGAATTGGGAATCAGCACATTAGTCACTCAAAGTCTTTTCAGGAATTGAAATGGGAATCATCTGTAACAAAAAGTTTAATTTTGGTAGCACGTTTATTTTTATAGCAGAAATTCTTCCTAGCCAGGATAGATATAGTTTGGGCCATCTCTCTAAACCTTTTTGTATTTTGGACCAGGCTGTCAAGTAATTGTCCTTTAATAGTGTATCATTCTGTCCCGTAAGATATATTCCTAGGTATTTGACTGGGTTGTTCATTACATCACATCCTGAAATTTTCTTAATCTCTTCCTCTTCTTGGGTAGTTGAAAATTGAGTGACTGGCGAAGACAAATAAACAAGTTTGTATGGAAAGATAAGAAGCCAAGAGTAAGATTTAAAGTACTGCAAGATGAGAAGAAAAGAGGTGGTCTGGCAACACCTAACATTAAATTATATTACCAAGCTGCTGGGCTCGTTTGGATATCAGATTGGATCAGAAGTTCCAGTGAAAGATTGATAAAATTAGAATGTTCAAATCTTGATGATGGACTACACAGCTATCTGTGGATTAGAAAATCTATATCAAAAGATATAGGAATCAACATGTAGTACTCCACCTGACAGAGGTCAGAGCAACCATATGGGGTTTGGCAGTGTCATTGGCTCAAATCTGTGAACTCATACGGGAATATTAATTCTTCGTGCTTGTCCTCACAGGACTACTCACTAAAGTCTTTTTCAGGATCCTTGCTTATTCAGAGTGTCTTCCCTCAAGGTTCTCAAAACAGCATACTGAGAGATACTCGTTTTATCGTTTCAAACTAACTTTCAGAGCTGAATATACTGGTTCTTTCTGCTACTTCTTTGCAACTTTTATTCTCTGCCTCTGTTTTCTTCATTCCTCCCCTTCAGGGGTAGGATAGGTATGTTTTGCTGGTTCCGTTCCTGTTTAGACGTGGTTTAGGAAGCATTTGATTACTGGATCCATCTCAGCTGCAAGTCACTGTAGTGATCATCCAGTTACGCGATATGACTATATTAATTGAATTTTTAAATTAATGCTGCAGTTTGTCCACTTTTATGTGACAAGAAAGTTCCAGTAAACTCAATAGGGCTTGGTTCTAAGAATACACGAATACAACTGAGTGGCATTTCACCTTTTTAAATTTGACTTTATGTAATGGCTTGGATCTACCAGTAGTTTTGTTTTAAAAAATATTGTATCCCCCTATTCTCCCCAACCATGAACTCAAAGTAGCTTTCCAGATTGTTCCCCTCTTCTCCACTTAATCCTCACAACAGCCACCTTGTGAGGTTAGATTCAGGTGGGGTAGCTGTGTTGGTCTGAAGCAGCAGAACAAAGTTTCAGCCCAGCAGCAGTTTTAAGACCAACAAAGTTTTATTCAAGGTATAAGCTTTCGTGTGCCTGCACACTTCCTCAGGTACAGTGAAATAGAAATTGCCAGTCCATACATATAGGCAGAGTGTGAGCAGTAAATTAGCATACGGCATAATGAAGATGTTTAACAGATTCAAGGACCAAACAGATTCAAGGAAAGCTTATTATTCCTTGAATCTGTTTGATCCTTGAATTTGTTAAACATATTCATTATGCTATGTGCTGATTTACTGCTCACACTGCCTAAATGTATGGACTGGTAATTTCTGTTTCATTTATCTGAGGAAGTGTGCATAAACAGCTGCACTGCAGCAGCTGCGCTGGCTCCCGGTTAGTTCCTGGTGCCAATTTAAGGTGCTGGTTTTGACCTATAAAACCCTAAATGGTCTGGGACCCTCATACCTTTGGTACTGCCTCTCCCAATATGACCCCCCTTGCCCCTTTCAGTCTTCATCACAGGGCCTGCTGTAGGTGCCTGGTCCATGAATAGCCCATTTATCATTCATTAGGATAAGGGCCTTCTCGGTGACTGCCCCTGCCCTCTGGCACCAGCTCCCAGAGGAAGTTCATGCCCTGTGGAATCTATTAGGATTGTGTAGGGCATTCAAGGCTGCCTTGTTCTGTGCAGCATTTAATTAACCAAGAGAATGGCTGAGTTTGGATGGTTGTCTGTGTTTGTTCCAGAGCTGATGACCAGTTGAACTGTAATCAGAATCTGTTTTACTGTATTTATTTGCATTTATAGTTTTTATTATTCTAGTTTTAAGGCTATGTTTGTGTATGCTGTGAGTCCTCTGTTGAAGAGAAGGTGCCAGTTGCAAATAAAATAAATAAAATAAAAAAGAGCAGCAAACCAAAACAAAAGTAAGCCATCATGTCTCCCTCATCTATATGTTCAAAGCACAAAGGGTTTGGAATCATTTTCATTAGAAGTTTTAAAAATATTTTACTTTGTGAAGTTAACTTGCTAGGAAGAGAGAGTATATGGTAAGATGCTGGAGAGAACCGTCTTCAGTAAATAAGCTATAGTAAGCAAAGATGGAACAGCTTTCCACAGGCCAAGTTCTGATCTGCTTAAGTCCCACTTTCATGTTCTGACCGTAGCGGTGAACTTGTTTAATACAGTTCTGCTGCCAGGGCATGCACACAGCTCAGAATCTGCATAGGCCCTCCTTACATGAATAGAGCTTTTTATAGCTAATTTCTAGGGTCTTTTATCAGGAGGTGGTTCTCATCAGTATATATAGCAACGGTGTTGTTCTGTTAAACATGGCATAAAAGGAAAGAAAGCAAAATCACTGCACAGCTGTGGAATTTTTAGGCATGGATGATTTTACAGTAAAGTACAGTCAAGCGAGTGTCTGTAAGTGGCTTCTCATAGCTATCTTTCCAGTGCTTTAACCAAACAATTTCCGGTCCATGAAATAAAATCAAGACTTTGCAGGGTTGTTTAGTCTGGGCATTTGGGAGTTTGGAGTAGCTAATGTGTTCCAGAAGGTTAACCACTGAGAACTCCCTTGTCTGGACAGCTTCCTTTTTTCACTTTCCCCCCTTCTTTTTCAGATGGGTTGAGACACATACAGATCCCTCCCAGGCAGGTAATACAAATCTTTGGTCCTCTTTGTCATAACATGAAGGAGACCAGTCATAACATGAAGGAGACCAAGCATACATATTTCCTGTCTGTCGTGTTACCTGGAAGCGAATAAAAAAGTGACTGTTTCACAGTTATGATTCATTTTCACATCATAAAGACATTATGTGGCTCCTACTATTTGGAAAGCTCATTTTGTTTCCATAAAACATCACTTGTACAGGGCACAAATATATATATCATTCACACCTTCAGAAAGGAGAAAAGTATTAATTTTTAGCAGTGCTTGGACAATGCAAATATTCTTTTTGCAAATGAAAACCAAAAATCACATTCATGCTTACTGTGCAATCCCAAGTGAGGTGACTTCTTTCTAAGTCCATTGAAGTCAGTGGAATTATAATGGTGTTTATGCTGGTTAGGATGGTGAAGTTACAAACACCAAACACAAGAGAATAATTAACACCAGAGCCTCTGAGGACTTAGTTGAACAAAACCACTCTGCAATATTGAGTCAACTATAGTTATGTGGTTACTTGGGATGTGTAACTTATTTATTTATAAATAATATGAATATTTGGTTATTTACGGTGTGCCTTTCTCACTGAGTCTCAAGGAGGATTACGTAGTGTAAAACAAGTTCTTGTCAACAGGATGGATGTACAGTGAGCAGTGCAGTAGGGTTTGGACTGCAGAAATCAGAAAACAAACAAAAAATGGAGCTGAAAGAAAGCACGAGTTTTTAAACATGATATGTTAACTGGTGTAGAAACTATCTAGTCTGGCGTATACTTACAGTGTGAGGTAGCAGTACAGTGGTGTAGGTTAGAGTCCCTATCCCTATACCAGTGTACCTTTCTGACCATTTCATTACAGTACAGTTCTATTCACCTATGCAAAAAGTTAATTCAGAGTTTCAGGCAATCTATTTGCCCAGCTCAGAAGAAAAGCAGGCTTCAGTGTGTGGTGTGGCCTCCCATTAAGCAGTTTGCAAGACCTGAGCAAGGTTGTTAACGTACGGACATTTTGGAGGTCATTACTTCATAGGGTCACCGTAAGTCAGAAGTGAGTTGATGGCACTTAACACACACACACAATAGTACAGTGCAAAGGTTAAAAAACAATCCATATCCAGTCTTAGGGGCTACGTGTACTCTGGTGATCCATGGTGAAAGGGATCCACACACATCTTCTAAGAGTACTGTTTGTTTGGTGCAGGTGTGCTTTGTTCAGATCTTCAGGAGCAAAAAGGATGAGTGCGTCTTGCCATTACCCACAAGGACTGGAAAGATGAGGCCCTTTCCGCATAAGGCTTTTGTATACCTGGTACTGCTGAGCCTAATCCTGCACAGGCACATCTCTTTGTGATGCTTTCAGTGACTTTAAATTCTTATCTATGTGCTGGTGTAGCAGGTCTTAGAATTAAGCGATTTATTTATTTATATAGGTTGTGGTCACACGCGTGAGATAAAGCGGGGGAGGGTAAGTTGACCCACAGTTGCACAATCACACTGTTGTTTGAAGCTGTGGATTCAGCCCGTCACTGCATGATCAGACGCAACTGCGGGTGTCAGTTTCCCCCCGTCCCGTTTGTCTCTGATGTGCTTAAATGAGGGATCGATGATTCACACCTCATCCCTGAGGGCTCCCTATGGAGTGTGTGATGATGCGCATACTGAGAAGGGCAAAAAACAACGGCATGGAGTTGGGATGGCCTGATCAGACCGTCCCGACGCCATGAGAGCACGCTGGAGCAATCAGACATGGGAAAGTCCATCTGCGGACCATAGCAACCCGTTTGTTACCAGACTTTCCGAGGTGTCTTTTAAATCCGCTTGTGCGGTGAAGCAAAACGGATTGCCATCGGTTGCCGGATGCTTCCCAGGTGTTGTTGTCTGGTCACGCTCCTTTAATCTGCCCGGCATTCGCACCTATGTTGGGGCTAATTGTGCATGTGATCGCAATCTTAGTTAGTTTAAAACACTTGTATCCTACTTTCTTACAATGCCCAGAGTGGCTTACGAAGTATAAACTCACACAGTTATAAAATGTAGTTGGTTGTGTGTAAAGGGCTGTTGAGTCACAGCTGACTTACGGTGACCTCAGCAAGGGGCTTTCAAGGCAGGGGTGGTTTGCCATTGCCTTCCTCTGCAGTCTTCCTTGGAGATCTCCCACCTAAGCACAACCAGGGCTGACCCTGCATAGCTGCAGTGATCTGATACTGCTTTGCCTCCTGAAAACGTAATTTAAAAACACATAACTACATCAAATTAAAACATTGTCCATGCCAGAGACATGCATTAGTTACTTCGACTAAAGGCACGTCAAAATTATCCTGCTTTGCACCTTTTACGGAAGAAAGAGCGGGTAGGAGCAATTCTGCACCGCGTCTGGCAAGCTAGTCCAAAGTGCTAATAGAGTGCAGCATAAGAGGCCTGTCAACAGTCTTGCCAGGGTTGGCTGCTGCATTTTTAAACAGCAGTTCTTGTTGCATCCTTGCACTGTTCTTTATTAGCCTCATTTCTGGGCTTCGGAAGATTTGTCGTCAGTGCTTGTTTAGCAACTGCTGATGCGTTTTATTTAGTGAGCGTAACACAGCATAAAAGGGAATATTTATATTTTTTAATAAAAGATTCATTTTCTGTTTTGTATGGTACTGCTTTTTGGTCTCTTGTGATCTGCCCGCCATGGATCTCATGGATAATTAAATATCAGAACTTGTGGTATCTCAGTGTTATTTAGCAGGAATAGTGCTGATTTTACATGTTTCTAAAATTCCCAGGCTCAGTGGTATAATTTCTCAAGCTAAAAATCATGTTCTGTAGCATGCCAATGGCGTTTTATGGACCTGTCGTTAGATTTTTCTTATACTGCTGTTGTGCACTGAACTCAGCACTGAGAGAGTTACACTTTGGAAAGCTTAGTCTGTTCTTCACAATATATTTTGTAGTATTTTATTCCCCACAAGGTGTATTTTTATGCTTTGATTTGCAACAATAAAATGGTTACAATAAATTTTTGTTAGTCTTCGAAGTGTCAAAAGACTGTAGATTTTACTACAACAGCCTGATGACTAGGAATATAAACTTTCCTCAAATTTCAAAGCCATGGAAAGGAAAAATAGAAATTGGGATTGGGTAAAATACATGCAATTCTTGATCTGCGCTACACTTACTTTGCCTCTTTGAAAACAGAAAATATATCATTTATAACCTTGCCCTTATATGCACCTATTGATACATTTATGGAATGGAGAAATTCTTTAGGCTGCTATTCTAAGAACTGTTTCCTGGAAGTAAGCCCCACTGAATAAAATGGATCTTACTTCTGAGTAGATCTGCTTAGAATTGCCCCCATCGTTTTCTATAAGCAGAACTGTGAATATACCCACTGACTGAGAGAGTGAGATATGTCTTTGCCATCTGAGAGGTAGCACCGCCCCCTGAAAAGAGAGACTGCTTTTCTAGTAAAGCAAGTCTATTATTTGTTCAGAAACAGTCTCATGTAGTCATAGTAGGACAAGCAACTTAATTGGATAGTGAGTTAAACTGTGTAACATCATGTTCACCAAATTTAGTAGTATATTATCATCATGAACATTATAGCGTAATAATTGTGTACAAAATTAGTCACTTACGAACAATGGATTTGTCTTTTAAAATATGTTGAATAGTCTACAATATACACAGGACTTATTAATATTGTACATTAAATTACATAAAATCCTTCATGCTACACATTTTGAACAATACCTGGTCTTAAAGGGCATTTCATATTTTTCAGAACTCCTAATTTTTTTTCCCTTTGGAAAAACTAAAAAACAGTCCTGATTTTTTTTCTCAATCTGACACTGGTATTCAAAGGGTTACTGCCTTTGAATGTGGAGGTTCCCTTTAGTCACCTTGGTTAGTGGCCACTGATAGACCCAGGCTCTTAGCCATGGAGGGGCATTTGGTGATGAGCCCTGCCCCACCCCGGGAGGATGCCAGACCCCTCCCGGTGCACTTCTCCCCTGCAGTGGTGGGGAGGCTGGGGAAGGAAAGGGAAGCTGCCCTGCTGCTTCTGGTCAGTTTCACTTCCAGTCTATCAGGTATTAGGTTTAACAGCTGAACCCAGGGGTATGAAACTGACCAAAAGTGGCAGGGTGGCTCCCCTTTCCTTCCCCAGCCTCCCTGCCCATTATGATGGCTGTTTTATTTTCAATCCCTTTCCTAAAAATCTTCAGCCTAAATTTTGCCTTTTTCACTGCTGTGGCAATCTGGATTGAGTTGACATTTTCATTGAGCTATCTGCTACGATCCCATGGTCTCTTTCATTCTCAGTCTCAGGAAGTTCAGATCCTATTAGCGTATACTAAAGTTGAGATTTTTTTTTGTTCCAATGTGCATCATTTTATGTTTGCCTACATTGAATTTAATTTGTCACATTGTTACCCACTCACTTAGTTTTTCGCGAACCTCCTGGATATTTTCACAGTTGTCCTCAGTTTTCACCATCCTGCATAATTTTGTGTCATCTTCATTCCTACTCTGCTTCCTGTCGTTTAACCAATTTTTAATCCATAAAAGTACCAATCTTCTTATCCCATGAATGCTAACCTTACTCAGGAGTCTTTGGTGAGACACCTTGTCAAAAGCCTTTTAAAAGTCCAGGTATATAACATCTATTGGCTCATCGTTGTCTACATACTTGTACTTTTCTCAAAAAATTCCAAAAGATTGGTAAGATAGGACTACCCTTTGCATAAGCCATGCTGATTTCCCCTCAGTAGGCTTTGTTCTAACAATTCTATCTTTGATAGTAATTCCGACCAATTTGTCTGGGGCTCTTCTCAAATTCTCTTTTTGTATAGCTAATTATTGACTTGCTTTTCTTTTGACAAACCCTGTGCCCCTTCTGTTCACTTAATTGGAACAGACCTTCTACTTTTAAAAAGAAGCCCTTTTGCCTTTGATGGCTTCCTTGACTTGGGTTGTTAACCATGTAGGTATTCTTTTAGACTTGGTGATGCCTTGCCTAACCTGGAGGATACATTCTATCTGGACTTGGATTAGTATCGTTTTAAATAGGTTCCAGGCATCCTTTAGGGATCTGACTCTCTTGAGCTTTTGTTCAGGCTTCTTTAAAATCAAATACCACTGTTTTTTAGAGACTATGAATACTTAACTTAATACCATTGTGGTCACTGCTCCCAGTTGATGCTACAATATCTACATCTCGCACCACGTGTTGAGCTCCACTCAGAACCAAGTCCAAGATCACAACCACTGTAGTTGACCAAGTGTTCCTGTGCACAGTCATTTATGTTGTCTAGGAATCTCATTTCTATGGCATGACTTAAGCACATGTTTAATAATGTGAGATTAGTTGAAGTCATCCAGTATTATAACATTATCTGCTTTAGTCATCTCCCTTATTTCCTTCTTTATCTCGAGATCAGCCTGAAGGGTTTGAGGGTGACAGTACCCCCCCTCCTTTAAATAACACTTTGGGTCCAGTATTTCCACCTATTTCACTTCTGTTGGAGAGTTCATTCCATTAATATTTTCTAACTTGGACAGTCCTCTGGAATTTGCAGTTTGTGGAGTGTACAATGGGACATTGTAAGAGAGGGCTTCATCCTTCTACCTGTAAATTGCTATGTTCAATATTACGCTAAGAGTACTGAGATCCAAGCTAGACATTATTTGCCCCAGTTGAGGTCAGGGCTTAATGTAAAGTATCTCATTGAATGTGCAGGCCCCCCAATGGGTCATAAAAAAACCCTGGAGCTTTTCAGGTTGGGAAGATGGGGCAGCGAGAAAGGCTGAAGGCCCTCCCCGCCATGCCACAGTCCTGGTGAGAACTGGGCTCCCACAGTACTGTGGGTTCCTATGGGGAACTTGTTGCTGCCATCTGTCTTCAAATCCCTGTGGTAGACCTCATTTTACATATAATGTTTAGTTGAGACAGGAGATAGTAAAGTAAGAGTAAACTGCTATAATTGTGTTCCAAATGATATGTTTGATTAAACTCTATGATCAAGGTATTTGGGATCATTTATTTACTAAACAGATTTTTTTGGACAGTTAAATGATATACAGTACTTGGAAAAAACATAGACCTCCCATATTCCCATAATGGGAAATTGTCTTTTAGAGTGAAGAAGAGGTTAGATTTATACCCCACCCTTCACTACCTGAAGGAGTCTCAGTGGCTTACAATCTCCTTTTCCTTCCCCTCCCCCCAACAGATACCCTATAAGGTAGGTGGGGCTGAGGGAGCTCTCGGGAAAACTACTCTTGAGGGAACAGCTCTGAAAGAACATGTAACTGACCCAAGGTCACACCAGCAGCTGCATGTGGAGGAGTGGATGTGGAGGAGCTGCATGTGGAGGAATCAAACCCAGTTTTCCCAGAGTAGAGTCTGCACTCTTAACCATTACACCGAACTGCTTTTAACAGGGCTCATAAGAAGAAGTAAGATAGAGAAGTGTGGTAATGGCTGACATGTTAAAAATAGTTTTTTCTGCACACATTTGCTTTTTTAGAAATAGACTTAAAGAAGAAGGGGAAACATTTCATAAAATAAAGCGGTTATATTTTGTGTTAGTACTGGTATACAATCATCCTGATTTGCTGTCACAGATGGAGATGGACAGTCTATAACAGATATTATTTATTTATTTATTGAGATTTATACCCCGCCCTCCCCACCCTACGGCAGGCTCAGGGCTGCTTACAACAGATTTGTTACAATTAAAACCATAAAAACATAAAACTTACAATACCCAGTGAATCAATGACAGGATGGCACAGCTTCATCAACTATATCTGATCAGCGTCACAGATGGTAACCAATTCCAGTCGGTGTTGAGTGGTCTAGGTTGGCGGGTTCCAGTAGTAGGGCTTCCTTACTCTTTCATTTATGGCAAAATTTCAAGAAAGTATGATTAAATTGTGATTTTGACAGCGCAGGGCCCCCCAATTTAATAGATTTGCTAGCAAAATTGTGCATTCACTTACAGTGTGTTCATAGCTAATGAAGTCATAAATTCAGTGGCAGTCCCAAAATTTAGACTTCTTCCTTGATTGTCAGCAGAGAATTCAGTCACTGTGCTGCCATCTGTGAAAAATAACTTTTATTGCTGCCTGCAGGTTGTCTTTTTACTACACAGACCATCTGGCCTGCTAGTGATGTGCATCTTGAATCTCTGAAATGTTTTGGTTCATTGTTCTTCAGCATTCCCCTTTCCTGTTTTGCCACATAAAACTGAAGTAAGACTCTAGTGAATCCTTCCGGAAATCTGTACCTGCAGATTGTATCTTAATAGCCAGCAGTTCTGGGAATTGCCAAGAGCAAACAAGGGGTTGTGCTTATCTTAACCTTGCAAGGTGGATATTTATGCTAGAGTTATATATCCTATGTAGTAGAATTTTATTGATATCTGAAACAGAAGTGCAGCAGAAGCATTTTAAAGCACAAAATAAGTACTGCAGGAGTTTTCTTAAAGAAGATAAACATTTCCTAGAATTCTCACTGGAAACAGCTGCATTCATCCAGAAAAGAGAAGAGCTTGTATAGTCAATACTTACTTCCTGGAACCTGCATATGGAGTGAAATTGGTAGCAATTTTAGTTCTGTTCTCCTCTGCCCTAATACCACAAACCTTCTGAGAGTCAATATATATATCTTCTCCAGGGTCTGATGTTCAGAATGAGAATCCTCTCTGCATTCTTTATGCTACAGCCATGTTTTCGTTGTACTATATTTGGAATGGTGGTGGTGGGAAACTTTTTAGAAGAAAAATAAAATTCAGAAAGAAAAAATATCAATATTTTAATTGTTAAGGTCAACTGATATTATTAAAGGAGCCCCAAGGGAATATAAATATGTAGTAAATATATAAATATAAGACAACAGTCATACCAGTGCCATTCTAAATGAAAACTAAATAGAAACACTCAATAGAAACAATGAAAAAAGCATTGAAGTCAAACCCAAAATGCCTGTTTCCACACAGATGTTTGCCTGTTTGGGGGGACATCCACACGATGTCATCCTCTGTCCTGTTTCTGCCCCCCTTGCTGCGATCTTTTCGAAACCTGATATTGTTTAATGGCTTGGAAAGGTCGCAGTCATATCATGTAGATACCATGTGGACATGAAGACAGACATTTTTCTAGGTCCTACTCTTATTGGCATCATTATACTTACCTCAGTCCCCACAGTCATCCCCACCATCAAAGGGCTTTTTCAGGCTTTAAAAAAGGGTAAAAGATCACTATAGTGATTCCCAGCTTTTTCCCAGCTTTTTTTTTTTTTAAGATCTGTAGCTTCTTTCATTGTGGAGCTGTAAAGGAAAAGGTAGTAGCTATACTATTTTTTTCTTATAAATCTACAGTAAAAATGCGAATGAGTACATTTTTGCAATAGATTGTTATAATGCTGTAGTGATCTATTACCAGTTTGTTTTAAAACCCTCTAGTATCACGGGGGGAAATAGCAGCCACAGTGAACTAAGGCAAAGAAAGTGCAAGGAAAACTTTTAGGTGGATAATCTGTGGTAATATTATCATTGAATTTCTGGAAATTGCTAGAGCTACTGTTGTCACGTCCAGATAGTGCTAGGAACTTTATGGTCAGAACTTCCTGCAAGTACCCAGGGTCTTATTTTTCATTTTAATTTTTCTCCTGGGATGCTGCCCCTCCTGCAAGCTGGTCATGCTGAAAGATTTTAGTAATACTGAACTTTGGGTGACCAAAAAGCTTTACACGCAACAAAATATGGCCCAACAGAGAGAAGAAGAAGAGGAGGAGGAGGAGGAGGAGGAGATTAGATTTATACCCTGCCTAAGGGCGATCAGATTTATACCCTGCCCAAGAGAGTCTCAGAGCAGTTTACAATCTCCTTTCCCTTCCCCTCCCCAAAGCAGACACCCTGTGAGGTAGATGGGGCTGAGAGAGCTGTGACAGAAACTGCTCTTTTTCAAGAACAGCTGTGCCAGAACTAGCGCTTGCCCAAGGTCATCCAGCAGGTGCAAGTGGAGGCGTGGGGAATCAAACCTGGTTCTCCCAGATTAGAGTCCGTGTACTTAACCACTACACCAAACCAGGTCCATTTTGCACATCTCAAGTTACTCAACAGTATTTTTTTCTTGAACATATTAACTGTTATTGTTTCTCCCTCCCACTGCTGGTCTCTGGTTATATGGTTGTGTGAATGGCCAAAGTACACGTTTCATACTAATGCATTTTGTTTTAAAAGCTGGTTTGAGAGAATGTAGTTATTATTGGGGAAGAAACAAAGTGTGTGTGTGTGGGGGGGGGGGGTGTCACTGAATTCTTTGTCCTAAAATGCATGTAACACACCAAGAAAGAAAAATTCCATTTCAGAGGTGACTTAAGGTAGAGTATAAACACAAACTCTTGAATTATAGCTTTTTTTCCTTAAATAATTAAAACTCTGCTGTGATTATGTTTTTACTAAAATAATTACCGTATTTTTCGCTCCATAAGACGCACCTAGCTCCGCTTGGTGCCGTGGCTTGGGAAAGGTGAGGGGGGTTTAAGACGCACACATTCCCCCCCCACTTTTTTTGGGAGAAAAAGTGAGTCTTATGGAGCAAAAAATACGGTATATCATGAATGTTTATATCATGAATACATATTTTCATTTGTCCTTATGTTAATACACCTGTCAGTTGAAAAGAACAAACAAGCTGACCTGTTCTTTAAGTTTTTCATAGCAGGAAGTAAACATGCCTTCTGCTAACACCTTCCTGTGTAAGAGGCACAACAGCACAAGCCCAGCTGGGAAAGTAGCCAGCCTGATCCTAAACACGCTTATTCATACAAAGCTGAGTTGGATATGTTTTGCTTATGCATAAGGGTGTTTATGTGCAGCCTTGGCCAGGTTATGAATGTTTCTATTCCTCTTCATGAGACTATCTGGTTTGGAGAATTAATTTAGCTCGTAAATGTCAGTACCACTACATTTTTTGTCAAGTTAAAGTTAGATTAAAAAGTATTTCAGTGCAATGAAAGCAAACCTGGTTGGAGATCAGAGTAAAATGACTGAGATTATTTTGCCGAGATGCCAGAACTCCTTGAGGCTCTCACCATTAATACCGACAGTGCTCTCATTTTGGCAGTGTGCATAGCCACCGTTTCTGTGCAGAGATGAGAAAGAAAATTCCAAGTTTTCAATTTGGCACAATGACAAGCACAGAAATTACTGGATGCTGAATGAAGCTTCCTGCTGAGCACAGCGTGTTGTATCATATTTCCAAAGATCTACGTGCAACATGAATTGAATTGTGCTGGTGGGAGAAGGTATAAATTAAACACCGGTCTATTTCAATTTTGTACTGTTCTGCTCCTTGGAGCACTAATACTGCCTACTCACGGACGTCTGCAGGAACTTCCATACACAATGGCTTAATTTATACTGCTCCCATTTATACTCCTTAATTTATAACCACTTATATTTTGTAGGCGAGGAAATGCCCCATTTTTAGAAGACAAAAAAGTATTACTTCAGTGAGATTTGGGATGAACATGGGGGGAGAGTGAAGTGGGACCTCATAAATCTGGAGTGTCTTTCTCTGTATAAACTCATGTTTCAGTTATGCTCCTCTGATCAGCTTCTACATAATGTAGCACTTTCTAAGATGGTTCAGTCTGCTTCTACCAATGGGCAGGTATTTTCAGTCTCTACTCAAGCACTGGGGAATGACCTTACTCGAGGAGGTGGGACTGTACCAGCAGTATTGCTCTATAGAAAGCAATGCAGGACGTTCCTGTGGATTAAAAAAAAAATTAACTGAAAGCTGAGTGTGTTAATTTGTGGCGTTTTACATCATGCTACTATGGTTAATGATATGGGTGTAGTTTTTAACAGCATTTGGTTTTTAGTTGTTGCTAGATGCTTATTTAGCATATTATTGTAAGCAACTTGGACCCTTTGAGGGGGGGAATGGTAGGACAGAAGTATTTAAAATAAATTAAAAACTATTTATGAAAACTTGTTATTCAGTGTGTGGGTGGCTGGGGGAGTCCTAGGAGAAGCTCTCTGTGGTTTGCTTGTTTGTCTGGTTTTGGTTTTATCTGAGCATGAAACTCAGAAAGGTTTTAGGAAAGGGCTTACTTCCTAGGCTAATTGGTATCCCTCAGTGTATATTTCCCAATCTGTTTCTAGGGTTTTGTAATTCGGTAATGTAGGAATACAATTACTGGATGATTTCTGAAAAGTAGAATTCTAAGAACTAGCCTGAGAAAGCATAACTTTTGATCTTGAAGCCTTAAATCACAGCTGTGGGGGACAGACTGTGATTATGGGGTAGTATAGAGGCACTTGGGATTTCATAGTAACTTCAGATGTTCATGGCTGCCATTTTAAAATGACTGTTCATGATTTTCAGAAGTCTGCCTGCTTCTTTTCTGTTAGTTTCTATGACTTGAATAGTTATGTGGCCAACAGAAATTCAATAGTGATTTATTGGCTGAATTTCTGTTTTTTATGTCTCTGCTCAAGAGACAGGAGCCCTGACCGGGGGGGGGGGGGGAATGCAGTTCATATTACTATTGAAGATTATGTATCTGTGTAGTCATTTTCATGTAGATGTTTTAAATGATTGTTTTTGTTTATTGTGTCACATGTAGTGTGCAGTTGCATCTTTTTCTTCATTGTTTATACATACAGTAACTGTATACACAGTATAGGACTTTCCATCTGTAAGAAACAGATCAAAATGAAACAACTTTATCTGTTGTAGTTTGTTGATATTAGCCAGGAGTGTTTTCTGATTAAAAAAAAAAGTAGACTTGTACTCAATGGACAGTGAAGAAAGCTGACAGGAGCAAAGTTGATTCATTTAAAATGTGGTGTTGGAGGAGAATTTTGTGGATGCTGTGAACCGTCAAAAAGACAAATAAGTGGGTTCTAGATCAAATCAAGCCTGAACTCTCCCTAGAAGCTAAAATAACTGAGGCTATTGTACTTTGGTAACATTCTGAGAAGATCAGGTGTCACTGGAAAAGACAATAATGCTAAGAGAAGTTGAAGGCAGCAGGAAAAGAGGAAGAGCCAACATATGCTCAGTTTGTAAGTCCTGAGCCAGGATGTTAATGATAGGCCATTTTGAAGATCATTAGTTCATAGGGTTGCCATAAGCCAGAAACAACTTGAGGACACCAAACACACACACCCAGAGACTTTTACTCAGCTGTTACCCTTATGAGAATCAGCTCTCTACAGATTTATTCACTGGCTTGCCAAGGCCAGGGGTTCTTGAGACGCCTTCTCAATAAATGAAAAATCTTTCTGTCCATCCCAGTTCCGGAGAGGGAAAAGAGCGGTTCTCATATCAGACTGAGCCTGTGTATCACGCTGAGCTTATCCAACATGATAAACCTTTCTTCTCCAGATTTCATTTAATGGGGGCTGTCTTGTAACAGTGAACGTTGGCGTGTATGGTAGTAGGATCATCGAGTTGGAAGAGACCTCCAGGGTCATCTAGTCCAACCCCCTGCACAATGCTGGAAATTCACAAATAGCTTGAGAGATTCACACTGCTTCTGTAAACAAAGCCCCCTCCCAAGTTTTTTGGCATGCCTAAAGGACCTGGGAGAAGAGGGTGAGTGATACCATAAATTATGGCTGGCGGTAAGCTATGTACAGATAGATGCGTAGACCTTGATGTTAACTTCCCACTTTACTCATGTGCGTAGCTCCTTAGAGCCAGTTTGGTGTAGTGATTAAGTGCATGGACTCTAATCTGGGAGAACCGAGTTTGATTCCCTACTCCTCCACTTGCACCTGCTGGATTACCTTGGGCAAGCCATAGTTCTGGCAGAGCTGTTCATGAAAGAGCAGTTCTCGAGAGACCTCTCTCAGCCCCACCTACCTCACCGGGTGTCTGTTGTGGGGAGGGGAAGGGAAAGGAGATTGTAAGCTGCTCTGAGACTCCTTCGGGTAGTGAAGGACGGGGTATAAATCCAATCTCTTCTCTTCTTCTCATGAATGTATGCTTCAAATGAATGGTTTTTTACATCATAGACTAAAAAATATATAGTAGCACTGACATTACTTGGGACCAACTATTTTTCAATTTTTATATCTCATGTGATGAAGAATTCATAACAATTCCTATCATCGCCATCTATAAGGTAATAGTGATCTTGTCCATAGTGTGTCCAGTGTGCAGATGATGAAAATGGGTGCCTTTACTAAAAGTATTAATTTCAAATAATCATTGGCAAATTTGGAATGAAGTTTTAGTTCTGAAATACATCTGGTTCTACTTAATAAAGCATTTAGAAAATGAGAGGGGAAATATCCAGCTTGAGAAAGAGGAATCATTACTCTGTCTTGTGGCTTCTTAGAAGTGACGTGAAGAAAGAAATAAGAGGAATTGGTTAAGACCTCTGTAACAGGGTTAACAGGATTCTTCTGGCCAATGACCCAGCAGACAGCAGAGGGGTGCTGACGTGCAAATGAGAATGGCATTGATTAATGTGGAAATTGATGGCTTCTTGACAATAAGCCAGCAGGATGATGATGTGAATATAGTTCCAGAAACTCTTAGGAGGAGCTTGCAAGGAGAGGGGGGAAATGGGCTATTGTGTACATTATGGTAGTCCTGTACAGGTTGCTCAGAAACACTTCTGTGTGGGGAAATCTCCATAAGTAGTGTTGCCAGGTGCAGCTTGGTGATTTGCACTTCAGATTCTTTCTTTGTACTTTATTGGCATCTCTCCCCCCCCCCCCCCCCCGTGTGGCATACCCGGAGCCCTACTCACTACAGCAGATCTGAGGGGGGGTGGGAAGGAACTGGGAAAGGAATCAGCAGGAAGATACACAAGTGCTTAATCTTCTTTCTGCCTGAGTAGTAGTTTAAAGCTAGAAGGCAAATTGCTGAAGAGAAATATGGCAACCCCAGCCAGAATCAGAAAGTTATGTGTAGTGGTATTCAGACGTTCCCTCTGGAAAAAAAGTTCCTGCCCAGTAAACTTTTCCCCTCAGGATCATATGTGTTTTTCCACTTCAGACTTTTAGAATGTTGGTGGTTGGCAAAGGTGATGATGTTACAGACCACTGGAAACTTACAGAACCTGGGGTGAAACTTCCCGGATTCAGCCGGATGGGTGTCAGATCTAGAAAACAAAGTGCCACCTCTTGGGTATGTCCCCGAGTTGCCCACATTGAGAGGATGGTAATTTGGCCCAGGTAAGATCCCCACATGAACCCTTGCCAGGCAGGGTTGCCCTGAAAACCATGATTAATGGTGTAGGGCTTGTCAGACTGTGTGCTGTTTTATAGTGTTCTTGTATATTTTTAAAAAAAATATGTACAAATGACAAAATTCTATTAATTTCTGTAATTTTGGCATTGTTTAATGTGTCATGTTAATACTTACCCTTTGCTTCAGCTCTGTCTTTTATATTTCTGGTTGGTTCCAGATTTCTACAATCCCAATCCTATTGCATTGTTTACTGAATGTGTAGGCCCTGTGAAAAAGGTGGACTATAAATAATGTAAATAAAATAAAGTAAAAATAAAACATGCAGTGGAGAGCACAAGGAAAATAAAAATATGTTGAGAATATCGCTCTCTCTCTCTCTCTCTCTCTCTCTCTCTCTGTGTGTGTGTGTGAGAGAGAGAGAGAGAGATGAAGGGGTCTAAACTATGCAAAATTTAGAAGCATTCTGGGCAGCAGGGCCAGAGGAAAAGTTGTCAGGGTGTGCCTTCCACTGGAAAATGTTACACTTTTGATGTGTTTGTTTTCAGGCACATTACCCTTTTTTCCTGTTAAATTCTCAGATTGCTATTTTAAGTGTGTGACATCAAAGAACTTGGAGGATACCACTTTTTAAACATGAACTCAACTCTGAGCGGATTTTTAGATTCGGGATAAAAATGTCCCTAATTGATCTTTGTCTTTGCGTTTATGGTGCTCATAATTGCTGTGCCTTAGAAGATGACGAACATCACTGTGAAGTTTTGGAATCGGCATGTTTAAAAAAAGAGCCAGAAAGCAGTTTGTGGGAAGGTTTAAGCAATCAACGGGCTTTATAACAACATTCTGAATAGTCTTTTACAATATACCAATGCACAATTAAATTTAATTATCATGATTGAACATTACCAAGTAAAAGTGCTAATGAGTCTAGGAAGCATCTGTATAGGCTTTCCACTGTTGGTGCATAAGAAGAAATTAGCACTATGTATACATCTTCCTGTGACCTCCAGAAAGACAAAAGTCCTGCTTCAGCAACAGAAATACCTTTCAGTGGCTGCTGCTGAGCTTAGAAAGATTGGGTTTGATTGCAGTATAATGCCAAAGAGTCTTTGTAAATGAGCTTTCCCCCTAACACTGACCCTGACTTGATACATGGAAAGCTTTATATAGGGCCAGCACTTGTTCCTCTCCCCAAATGCAGTGTCTTTACTTTATAAATACTGTTAATTGTTTCCAGCTTCCTTAAGAAGTGAGAGATCTATGGGCAGTTTATAGGGACAAATTGGCCATTATGAATACCAGGATTTTTCCTGGTGGGTTGATGATGGCCTTCTCCCAACTTAAACTGAGTCAGCCCAGTGGCATCAAAGCTGGGCCAGGCAAGCTCAAGCCCTGCACAGAATGAGGGAGGTGTCTTCCAACTTGTCAAACTTTGCATAGACTGAGGGAGGTATTGCCTGTTCTGCCCAAGCCCACGTAGGTTAGATGAGACAGTGCATGGCCCACACAAGCCCTGCCCAGAGAAAGGGAGGTGTCACCTTGTCCTCCTGAGCTCTGCAAGATCCGGGGGAGGCGGTGCCTGGACTGCTGCAACCCCTCACTCCATGTAAGTCGAGGGAGGTGGCAGCCAGTGCACCCTAGTTCTGCATGGCCAAGTAGAGGAGGTATCAGCTGGTTGGATAAACAGGTTGCCTGTCTCTTCCTTCCGCGCACCCTCCCCATTATTGGGGGATGGGGTCAGGGCAGGTGGACTGCCAGTGCTTCCTCTAAGCGGTGGAGTCTTGTGACCAAAAATTCTACTTTGTGAGCTACTGGCATTAAAGTTGTGAACAAGCAGTTTGGCTGCTGCATAAATTAGTTTGCTCTGGAGCCATCCTTCCTGGGCTAAGACAAAAAGGTGTGAGCTGGAGGATAAAAAACTGTGAGCTAGCTCACACTAACTCAGCTTAGAGGGAACACTGCTTGACGGTACCAACCCTCCTCTGTTTGGGGGGTGGAACCAGACTTGGCTGAGGTGTGGGCCCTTTTCCAGGGATGTTTTCCCCTCCCAATTCCCCTTTGGGGTTTGGTTTCCTTTGGATGAGAGAATTGAAATGATGTCTTTGTAATATCTATGTTGTTTATAAAAATACAACCAGAGCGTAGTGGAAACTGGTAGCAAAATCACCAGTCCCGTATCAGATTTCACAATAGTATAGACTCCCATAGCTGCTTCCAATCCAATCCATTAAGATTCATGTATGTAAATTCTCAGTTCTCTGTAACTCCAAATTCAGTGTTTAAAAGAAAGATTTGTTCGTTTTCCCCTTCCACTAAATGGATTGGTTTTGTGTTCTGAAGGAAGAGAATAGCGATTTCTAGGCTAGGTAGGTAAGCATCCCCAGTTATTAAAGGAAATGGATATTCTTTAGTCAAGTCCTGGACTATCCAGAGGTATGTCAGGTAAAACTATAGCAATATTCTTGTTTATGCTAATCAAGATAGAAAAGCCCACAGAAGTAGCCACCAAATACAATTATCAGGTACAGAACCTGGGGCAATGGATTCAGGACGGACAAAAGGAAGTACTTTTTTACTCAGAATGCTGGTCTCCATGGATCACAGGTCTAATCCAGCAGGACATCTCTTAACTTTCTTATGAGAAAGCTCTTTTATTGTAAGAATGAATAGAAAAGAACATTTCACTGGTAAGACCTGTTTTTTGGAATTTGCAGCCCTACTTACAAATAATTAGATTGATAGTGGTCCCAATCCAGGAGATCCCCTTGTAGGATCCATTTGTATGTGCCCAAAAGGATGCTATACAGGGTATGAAATTTGGCTCTATCCAGCAACTGCTACACTTGCTGCCACTTGTTTTTCGGTATAACTTCTAGGTTAGCAGCACTATTCTTGGCTGCTAATATAATAGACTTGTGATGCGGAGATATGGTTCATTCTGTCCATAGCAAATAGCAAGGTTAACATATATGTATTTAGGTGTTTCGGTGGTGTGTCATTCTAGGCACACAGGTTTGGTACAGTGTTCCCAAAGATTAGACTATATGCAGCCGACTTTTATATACATTTACTCAGAAGTAAATTTCACTTTGATTGGCAGTAAGTATGTAAAGGACTGCAGCTAGGGTTACAAGCTCTGGGTTGGGGAAGTTATTTATTTATCCTTGTGGTTCAAGATGGCTTACAATAATAGTAAAAATAATTTTCTGTTTAAAATCAAAAATAAAATAACAAACCCTAAATCGCTCCCTTTGCTGCCCCTTTAAAGAAGCCTGCCAGCGCAGACCGTCTCAAAAACCCTGGCAAATAGGCAGGCCTTGCACTGCCTCCTGAAGATCTCCAAGGAGGGGCCCCCTTCAGTGCTTCAGGGAGCCTATTCCACAGGGCTGGAGCCACAGTGGAAAAGGCCCAGACTCTGGTTGATGCCAGACGAGCCACCCTGAGTGGCAGGATAGCCAACAAATGGCTGCCTGATGACCGTATGGAAGGAGCGGATCCTTTAGATAAGTGAGTCTCAGGTCGTCAAAGGCTTTAAAGGTCATAACCAGCACCTTGAATTTAACTTGTAAACAGCCTGGCAACCAAAGTAAAAAAATAAGAACATAAGAGAAGCCAACGTTGGATCAGTCCAACACCCTGTCACACAGTCCATCACAGTGGACAAAAATAGCAGGTGCCCTCAGGAGGTCCACCAGTGGGGCCAGGACGCTAGAAACCCTCCCACTGCCCCCCCCCCCCCAAGCACCAAGAATACAGAGCATCACTTGCCCCAGACCAAGAGTTCCTATCTATGCCTTGTGGCTGATAGCCACTGATGGACCTCTGCTCCATATTTTTATCCAGTTCCCTCTTGAAGCTGTCCATGCTTGTAGCTACCACCACCTCCTGTGGCAGTGTATTCCATGTGTTAATCACTCTTTGGGTGAAGAAGTACTTCCTTTTATCTGTTCTAACCTGACTGCTCAGCAATTTCATTGAGTGCCCACGCATTCTTATATTGTGAAAAAGGGAGAAAAGTACTTCTTTCTTGACCTACTCTATCCCATGCATAATCTTGTAAACCTCGATCATGTCACCCCTCAGTCGTCGTTTCTCCAAGCTAAAGAGCCCCAAGTGCTTTAACCTTTATTCACAGGGAAAGTGTTCCAACCCTTTTATCATTCTAGTTGCCCTTTTCTGCACTTTTCCCAATGCTATGATATCCTTTCTGAGGTGTGGTGACCAGAATTGCACACAGTATTCCAAATATTGTCACACCATCGATTTATACAGGGACTGTTTCAAAATGGGCAGCATATGTTCCCGGTGCCTATGCCCTGACAATAGCTAGGCTGCCACATTCTGGACCAATTGTAGTTTCTGGGTTGTCTAGAACGTATTGCAGGAATCTAATTGTGAGGTTTCAGAAACATGGATCAACACGGCCACATCGGCTGAGTCTAGGGAACAAGAGAGCTGGCGAATCAGATGCAGCTGATAGAAGGTGCTCCTGGCCGTCATGCCAGCCTGGAGATCTGGCGGTGGAGTCTGGAGAGGGCAAGGTATAATAATGCCATAGAGCCATTTTCTCCGGGGGTCTGATCTCTGTTGTCTGGAGATCATTTGTAATACTGGAAGATGTCCAGGCCCCAGCTGGAGGTTCACAGCCGTAATGGCAGCTTTAGCGCATTTGTGGTGCACAAAACTAGCCAGTTTGCATTAAAAATTCCCAAGAGTGGTTTGAGGTAACTCTGATATGCTCGGTGAGTCTTCACTGATTATTTTGACTATTTTAATACCTTATCCTTAATAAAACATAGCTCAAGGCATTTCGGCTTTATCTCCTTTTCACAAAGTATCTGAATTCTTCTCTTTCACACTGCTTTCCTGGGTTTTCTTCAGTATGTTTGCATTTATTTCCACCCATTGTTTACCATCATAACTGAGGAGATCCAGATCCAGTCAAGAGTTAGCTCATCTGTGCTTGATTTATGTGTATATCTTGAGCATATGTAAAACTAAGTGGCTGTTATTATGCTTAGCAGAAAGACTTAAAGAAGAGCAAGAATAAAATTGGGACCAAACAGGTTTCTCTCTCTGAAATTTGTAACAAATGCAGTTGCCCTTTTCCTGTCCACCGTCCTTCTGTTAACATAACACAAGAGTAGCTACACTGGATCAGACCAATTCATTTAGGGTAGCGTCTTGTTTTCCAGCAGTTGCCAGTCAGATGCTACAGGAAAGCCCATAAGTAGGGCTATAGGCAACAATCTACACCTGCTGACTGCTCCCCAGCATCTGACAATCAAACACACTCTGCCTCTGAACACAGAAGTCTTATACCATTATAAATAATGGATCTATCTTCCAGAATCTGCCCAAACTCCTTATAAAACCATCTAAGCCTTAGGCTATCACCACATCTCCTGGCAGTGAGTTCTACAAGTCTACAAGTGTGTTTGCTTTCATGTAGTTATTCCTTTTGTCTGTCCATCAGTTTCATAGGGTGACCTTGCATGTTTTAAGAGAAAGACAAGGGGAAAAAATCTCTTAGACTACTTTCTGTGTGCATAATGTCACAGGCTTATATCATGTGATCTCAGTTGCTTTTTCTTCTACACTTAAAACATCCAGATGCTTTGACCCAGCATCATTGGGCAGGTGATCAAACCCCGTGGTTTTTAAGTTGCCCTATTGTGTGGTAGAACTGGGAGTTCTAGTTGCTGTAGTGGATCGCCAAAGGCATACTGGTTAACCAGTGGAGTTGAACACATGAAACTGCTGTGTACTGAGTCAGGCCATGGTCAAACATGCCATTTGATGCAGAGGGGAAGCGAGCCTATTTCCCCTGGTTGAAATTGACACAGTGTTGGAAAATCACACATTGTTTGTAGCTGCGGGCTCAGCCCATCACTGTCCAATCAGATGGCCCATTTGGGCAAGTGTGGTTTTTTTGCCTTTTGTTTCCCTTGTGCATAAACAAGGAATTGCACCTCCACACTGAGAGTTCCCTATGGAGTATGCAGTTATGTGCATTCTGCTAAGTGAGGGGGGAAAACCAGCACTGAGTCAGGGTGAAATGGATAGACCATCCTGATGGCTTGAGTATGTGCCTGAGCGATCAGACAGGGGAACATCTGTCTGTGGCTCGTCAGCAAGCACTAGGACTGGACATTCCCCAGTGTCTTTTAACTCCACTTTCATGGCAGGGCAGCACGAGGTGCTGACAGCTGAAGGACCTTTCCCAGATGTTTCTTTCTGATCATGCCCTTTAGATTCATCAGGCATTCGCAGCTGAGTCAGATCTAAGGGCATGTCTGACTGTGGCCTCAGGCTGTTTTCTTTCCAGGTAATTATTCTGGCATCAGTTCTCCAGGGTCTTCCACATCACCTACTAACTTTTTAACTGAAGATGCTAGGGACTGAGTCTGGGATCTTCTGCACACAAAGCAGATGTTCTACTACGGAGCCATGGGACCTTCTGATGCAGGGCAGGAGAAATCACAGTGGTATTATCTCCTGCAGCTCTGTAATGTTTAAGGGTAGTGCAACATCCCGATTGTAACATGGCTACCCTGTTTCTGCTGAGAGACTAGGCATGGATATGAAATTCAACAGGGGATAATAGGGCTAGAGAGAAGTAGTAAAAGGGTGGGGTGAAACAGCAGATTTCTTCTGCAGTATTCTCTCAGTATACCAGGGACAAGAATTCTCAAGCAGTCTGAAGTTTTGTTGGAAAAAGATTATGGAAAACCAAATTCATAACTAGGAAGAAGTCCTTCTGTTAGCCGAATTGCTTTAATTTACCTTTAGCAATCAGCAAACTACACGGGTTCTTGCCAACTATACCAGGGTCCCACCCCTCCCGGGAGATCTCAAGGAAAGAGGCACGTGAGGCGAGTTCCAAGTTCAATGTTGTTTACTGGATCATGTAATCAAGCATACAAAAATCGTAATCATACACACACTCTTACAGGACTAATAAAATAAAGAGAGAAAATAGCACTGTTGCATGAGCAGGTTTCGTTGGTGGGGAAAGCACGTTACCTTAGGTGCGTTGTCCGATGTCAAGATGAGTTGGATTTGGGAAGAAAGGTATAAAAGCTATGGGGCCACGAGGCTTGAACCGGCAAGACCACGTGGTTCTCCTGGATCGCGAGTCCAGAGAGAGAAAAAGGGTTAAAAGATGGAGGCAAGGGTTGGGGACAGAAAGCTGGGCTGAAGGGTCAATAGGTAAGATAGAGGGCGATGGCTCAAGAGGCCGAGTGACTCTGGGTTTGGCCTTTTATTGGGGGTCTTGGGGCGGGCTCTGCAGACCACAACCCACTAACACACCTACTAGGCGGTCCGTCCCTGTTGGACCTTGCTATAGGTTAAAGGTGAACAAAGGGAGGAGGTCCAGGGGCTTGGTCAGTGTTGCAAAAGTATGACTTCACCAGGAAACAGACACTGAGTCTGGGGTCCGATGACTCACCTGGCCAACCTATTGTCAGTTGATGGTTTTAGCCAGGTATCTGATGGCTGGCACAGTAGGTGTTAGGCAGTCTTGTTAGCATAACTTATTCAGATGTATATTGAGGAATGGGGGTTAACCAGCGGATGTCTGACAGAAGGAGGCCTCATGGCAAGAGGAATCCTTTGTCCTTGTCTTGGGTGAACTGCTTGGGGTGTCAGCCTCCTGGCTTGGGCTGGAGCTGGCTCCTATGTGGAGAAGAAAGCGCAAGTCCCTTCCACTGCTGGCGACACAGAGTTCAAACTTATGGATAAAAATCCATAAGAGCACCCAAGGGTGCCTTGCTGGCCAACATTTCCCCCCCTCGGAGACCTGAAGGCGTCAGGTGAAGGTCTCCGAATACGAGTGATAGAACAGAGACAGACTGCATGATGGTGATCCTGGAAGAAAGAGCTGGCAAGGGACGGACCCAGAAGATGACAAAAATCTATCGCAATAAAAATGCCAAATTGTTGCTGGGGCGGACATAAAAACAAGGCTTTGTGCATTAGACCACCAAGGGAGCCCATGTAGAAATATTTAAGTCTCTAAATAGCAGAAACATTTTTCCTAAAATTCCTTATCTTAAATTCATGGTAAAAAGCCTTATAGAAGCATTATAAATTTCTTATAGTATCTATACATAAAGCATTTAATACTTATAGCGGAAGTGCACACATTTGTATCAATAAAAATACTCCACAAGGAATGTACAAGGAAATAAAATGGTTACAAACAATTCTTCGTCCATCTCTCCTGAGCGGCAAGGCTTCTCTGCTGGAACAGGGCAACTGGTGCTGTTTGAACAGGAGAGAGGCGTGCTTTACATTGTATCTAATGGAACACCAGGACTCGTATGTCTTCGGCTCTTCGGAAGCCACTCGGGTCTTAATCAATAGCTCATGAAGCTCTCGGCTACGCCCGTCCTTCCTCGGCACGGACACGAGTCAGTTCGGCCGGGAAGGAGGAGACCGGTTTGCATATTGAGGAGTCGCCCCCCCTTGCTATCTAAAAGCATCATGGGTACTTACTTACATTAGGAAAAAAGGATATTAAAATAAAACATAGTTTAATGATTTTGCAAGCAGAGTGTCTAAAGGCATTCAAGAAATACGGAAAAGGTCAAAACAGGTCAGACATCTGGAATCATTGTATTATGAAAGACACATCATCTTGGGGTCCTGGCTGGAATAATCACAGGCAAGGTATTCACCCTTCGGGGTTGGCGGAGTCTCCGGGCACGCCTCCCGAACCCTGGGGAGCATTTGTGAGATGTGTGCCTGAGAGAAACAGACGCACACACACACAGGCGGGGCATGCAAAAGCTGGGTTCGGGAGTTGCGTCCGGTCGACTCTGACCTTTTTATCTGGAGCCGGGTGGCTCCGCGGGGACGCCATTAGCTGCGTACCCGTTTTAGCTTGGAGGGCTCCCTTCGGGGGGCCCTCCCCTAATACTGTACAAAAATAGAACAATCTTTCCCCCCTAAACCTGATCCCAGTGGTACCGTCCCATACCCAATGAGGAGCGGACTGGGCAGCTAGTCACTAGGCAGAACCCCTCAAAGGTCGCGTGTTTTGGACTTGGCTGTATATGTTACGGCTGGAGGTCGTTGCGTATGCAAATGAGAGGATTGTTTGGGCATTCTGGGATACACAAACATTTCGAGAAAAATAAATTTATTACAAATCAAAAACAATCGAATTGGACACCAGTGTTGGAGCGAGGATACGTTTTAGCTTGCAGGCACTTCGGGGATAGAGCTGGCGAAAATCTCCCTTTAACTTAGAAAGATGTTAAAAAGAGGGGACAGGGGTCTTGGTCCGAGGTTCTGATCTAACCGGGGAGTCCTTCCCAGGCACTCTCCACTGCTTCGTGCAGGGAGAGCTTGCACGCCTGGTGAAAGAGAGCATGGGCCGGATTTAAATTCCGAACCCAACTTCTGCATGTCCTCCAGATCATTTCGGCTTGGAGGGGCCGCATGGCAGAGGGAGACAAAGGACTCGTTTGTCCTACTTCTTCCTCCTGAGCCGTCTCTCGGGCTTCCATGTCCTCCTTGTGCTTGTTGTCCTGCTCACTAATGACTCCCCACGGTTCGTCAGGGCTTCGGCCCTCCCAACACTGGTAAAGAATAGAAAAAGCAAGCGCAGAGCAAAAAGTGTTTTGGCAAGCAACCGGTTTTGTTTTGCAAACAGAAGACTTGGTTTGCAAACAAAACGGTTTATTTCTTGCCCGTAGAGTGCACAAAAACAAAGAGGTGGAGACAAAAACAAAATTGTGCACACAGTACAAAGTTTGTGAATGAGGCTACAAGCTCATAAAAATAAATAACTAAGGGAAAGTACCTATGAAGACTAAATAAGTTAATGATGATTGACGTATTATGCAGATTGGGCGTCAGTAAAGGCATGCTGGGAGAAAAGATATCATGAGCAAAATATATTTTAGAAACTCAAGGGTTGAATAAGAAGCTCACCCCGAGATGGCCGAGTGTTTTGGGGTTGAGGATCGCTTGGGCAGATAGTTAGGGAGGAGGTCACTCTAACATAAAGAGATGCAGAAATATGTGGCCGGGGAGGCTCTGGCTGGAGCGGGCTAACCTTGGGGCCTTTCCCCAGGCACCCGTCGCTGCCTCGAGTGGCGATCGGATTGCACGCCTGGTGGAGATGGGGCGAGAGAGGTGGAGGATCGGAGTAACTTCCGACCCCAACTTCTGTGCGCACCACCGGGAGAAGCCGCCTACTCAGCTTGACATTCGTGCTAGCCACAAATGCAACTACGGAGCTTTTGTCGACGGCATCTTTGAATGCGCCCTCGGCTCTTCTGATCTCCCATGAAGAAATGCTTTCGGTCCTCCCACCCCCTATCTCCCTTTTCTTTCTCTCATTGCTCCCTACGGTTCGTTAGGGCTTCGGCCCGCCCAATACTGGTTAAAGAATAGAAACAAAAAAAAGAAAATTCTTGGGAACAAGCAGAGGCTTGTGATAATCCTAAGATGTGGCTGGTTATGAACCGTAAAAAGGGTGTACTGACATTGGTGGGAGACTTTTTGCAAAAGTGAAACCAAAAATAAAGAAGTCCGGGGCACGGATTGGAACGGTCAAAAGATATACAACGTAATAGCACACATTTTGAGAGAACTAATTTTAAGATCCACGTGTCTGGGCGTATGCAAAATAGAGCTGCCGCAAAGCACGCTGGTTCTTAATTTCTGAAGGCCGGATTTTTGTTCAATAAGTTGTTATTTTGAAAACTGCCAATGTCACAATTAAAAATACTTTAGGAGGTTTCAAATTGGGAACCCAGGGGTAAAAGTGATTCAATATTTTTATGTCCCATAATCGAAAAAGTCCTTGCCAGGGGAGGGCTTGCACAAAAAGATCGGGGCTTGCCTTAACCTTTTTGAAAGGATTGCATTTCTCCCACTGGTTTTCCAGTAGGACCTGCACATTTGCACTCCCTTTCTTGGCCTGCTCCGTCGCGCTGGCCTCCAAACGTGACCATATTGCCACAATGGATCTCAGTCATCCTGAGAAAGCTCCACTGGCTTCTTGGCGGCCTGACAATATGGTTTTTTTTGGTGCCAGCGATGCTACAGAGGAATCAAAAAGGCAGCAAGATTTAGGTCTTCTGAGTATGTGCAGGAGACTGAACCGCTTTCGGCTGCATTTGTAGTCTCGCTGATGTTCCCTTGGGTTCGATAGACTGCTGCTAAAGGCCAATTTTCCTACCTCATGGGTCTCGCCTAAGAGACCCACCCAATAACGGTTAAAGAATAGAAACACAAACATAAACACACATAAGGGTCTGGAAATGGAGGAAGACAGACCAACATAGGGAAAAGGGCAACAGTAAAGGTATGCCAGAGGCTGGAAAGGAGGGGCTAAGAATTCGAAACCTTAGATGCAACGTGCATCAAGGCTTGGAAGTCCGTGGCTTTAGATTGAGCTTCCAATTTGTGGATTTGTCTTCTCACCCAACAAGTCATTGTAAGTAGCGCCACTATCAAAATAATTTGGAAGGCCAAAATGACGACTATGGGGTGGAGCATTAAATTTAAATATCCCGTCGTTGTCGGCGACCAACCAAGAAGAGATTCCCACCAGCTATGCTTGCCAGCCTCTTTTATTTCCACAGCCAGTTCCTTAACCCTGGCACCATTATGGGAAACGTTTAAGGCGGCTTTATCTCCCGCTTTCTTTAGCTGAGCCAGGCGTTCTTGGAGGTCTGGGTGAGAGAGCAATTTCCGTAGGGCTTCCAGTCCTAACCCCAAAGGCACTGGAGCAATAGAGTCATATAATTCAGGGGATAGGGCCATTTCTTGTTGTGTCCAAATGGGGGTTTCAAAATAAAAATCACACCCTCTTATGGAGGTAACATTACAAAAGCATCTGTTTATTCCAGGCAACATTTGTTGGTAGTATAGCGTATTGAGGTGAATGTGTTCGCAGGTAGTTCTGAGACAGACACAAGCTTTGCCTATGTATATAATAGTGGATCCGGTCTCACTGACTGCGTCAAATTGACAGTGAGAGATGGCGTGTTTCTTGGGAACTAGGCATGGGTGATGTTTTTCTAGGGCTTCGTCATCACAGATGAAGCCTAAGTTTTCCTTATGGGTACATCCGTCTAGATTGATCATATGCCAGCTTGATGCGCTTACTTTAGCCCATCTGTCACTGTTCCTGGCATATAATACGGTGTCCGAATCAACTTGAATACCCAGTGGAACTACTGGATAGATGTGGAAGATTTCTTTCGCGGTCACTGTGGTTATAATCAAGTGCAAGGTCTGGGTTATTGCATCAAAAGAGGCGTTTGCCAACGACCACCAGTGCTCGAGAGAGATTTCACCGGCAGTTAGATTTCCTTTAATCAATTCCCTTATTTCTAAAGGTATAACTCCAGCCATAGCTTGTTTGATTATAGTCATGGCAGTGACTACATTAAGAGTTTGTGCTTGAGTGCAAGCAAGAGCCAATGAGATATTGTTTTGTAAAGACTGAATGTCATCAAGGAGATTGGTAAAATCTTTTTCCATGATTTGTTCCCAAGTAATCAGCACTGGATTGGTGGAGCGTTCCACGTGGGCAAGGGAATCCAATGATTGCGTGAGAGGGAGGCTCATTTGAGAGATGTCGAATGAAACCTTGGAGGCTTTATTCGCTATCACTTCTATGTTTGCAGCATCTATGGCTGCCATGCCCGCTCCTACGGGTGCGACCCAATCAGAAAGATCGCGTTTAGTCCTTCTAGAGAGCTCTCCTTTACGCCACATTAAGATCCAATTGTCCCAACCTTGCTGGGTCGTGTGTAAGTAAGAGTCACAGAGGGCATGGCTGAAAGAAGTGCCGAGCCCATTTAAGCTGACATTGACTCTTTTGACTGAAATTTGTGGTTGCATCAAGACTGTTTCTTGATGATTAAATTTTAAAGTGTGTGCCCCCACTACTGGGTAGTCCAATGAGGCCAGTGCATCTACATTTTGGATAAGTGGGTCCAAATTTAGTGTGTGATTTGTATCACCAATTATTAAAGTATAATTCCCTTCCTGATGAGTGAGCTGTAGAATTGTTGTTCCGATAGCTGTAAGGTTTACAGTATCGGTGGCATTGAGGCAGACAGACGTGTTTAAAAGTAGGGTCCAGTCTGGGGGACCTTGCTGCTTTAACGCAGAGCAGTTAAAATGCCAATTGAGCTTGCCCCATGCCAATGGCTCTAGGTCTATGTCTTCGCCAAATGGGTCCGTGAGCGTTATTGGGACCTCTGTGTCGTTATGGAAGTGTCGGGAGCCAATGGAAATGATTACTTTTAAAGGATCGCCAATGTCCCATACGGCAGCTGATATTACAGCTATGTCTGTGTATAGGGAGATGGGGGTAGGAGCAGTATATTCAATGGTGGAGGTGTTGGTTTTGGCTTGTGACTGTTTACACAGGACCACTTCCATTTCATCCATAGAATATTTCCCGGAGGTGCATAGAGTCACCTTTTCTCCGGTGCGACTGTGGATGCAATGTGTGAGCTGCTGTGGTGGACATCGATCTATAGGTGTAAGTGTGACTGCTCTGTCATGCCGTCCTGTTACACAGGTAAAAATTCTAAAAGGCATGTTTATTCCCACGCATCTCCATTTGGTCAAGACTACCGTATGGTTGGCTATTTGTGTTGCTGAGGTATAACAAAACAAGGACAATCCAAATAAGAATACAAGTTTTAATGATCTTACCAATTTGTCTGCTGCTGGGGTGGAAGATCCTGGATGCATTCTGTAATATAATGTTTGAGGGGTGTGTGAGTGAAATTCCTGAACTTCCATACTGTGGTCGACATACCCAAGCAGTCACAGTATGGTTCCCTTTACCTAAGGCTGGGAGTGAGTGTAGTGGTTCCCATGCGTAAGCCCGGTGCGATTTTTACTGCACGCTCCCGCGGCTTCTCTTAAAAGGGAACACTGTTTATACACCATGGTCTCCCCCCCTTGCTTCCGAAAAGGCAACTAAAGCCGTGAGGAAGCATTTAAAAGGCAAGGCATGTCTCTCCAAGGGAGAAAAGAGGCACAAGATCAAAAACATCTGTGGGCAAGTGAGGTCCGAAGGTAACAGCGGCAACAGGCTGCGAAGTTCCCCCGGGATCCGGAGTGAGGTCAGGAGGTTGTGGAACTGGATTCCCCTTCCACAGCTTGAGCTGAGAGGAATGGAAGAACTTGTACCACGTCTGACCATGCTTCCTGGGAATGGCAAGCTTGTAGACCGCAGGGCTTACGCGATCCACAATGGGGACCGGGCCAGCCCATTTGGCCATGAGAGCATGCTGATGCCTGCTAAATTTCCGGTATAGAACCTGCTGTCCGGGTTCCCAAAGCTGAGGATTGCGCACCCAGCCGAGCTTTTTATCCACTGCCAGTTGGCTTTGCCCTAATTCGTTAGCCACTTGGAGGTGAATGACCAGTAAGTCTCGGATAAGAGTCTTAACCCAGATATCGTGTGCCACTTGCGTTTCCAGATCGCCTGGCATGTCATGTTGGAGCCAAAAGGCTTCAGGCATGCGCATCTTTCTCCCGGTCATGACCATATGAGGGGAGTAACCATGTCTGGCTGTCGTCCCTCGTATTGCCATGAGAACTATGGGCAGTTTTTCGTCCCAGGTGCGACCTGTAGAAGTGACTATCTTGGCCAGAGCTTCCTTGAGGGTGCGGTTTGTGCGTTCAATTGCCCCTGAAGATTGAGGGTGAGCGGCAACGTGGAACCGCTGCTTAATGCCGAGAGCTTTACAGAGCTCCTGGGTGACCTCACCTAAAAAATGGGGTCCGCGGTCGGAATCGATGACCTTAGGGATACCCCAACGGGAAAAGAGGTTATTAAAAAGCAGTTGGGCCGTAGTGGAGGCCGTGTTATTGTGGCAGGGGAATGCTTCGACCCATTTCGAGAATGGATCAATCACAGTCAAACAATATTTGTTCCCTCTGCGAGTCTTAGGCAGAGGTCCGATAAAATCAATTTGAACCCGAGCCCAGGGTCCTTCTACCCTCTGGTGCTGGATGGGGGCTTTGGGACCTGAAGAGTCCGCGTTAACCATGGCACATGATAGGCAATTATCCACCCATTGTGCCACGTCTTTGCGGATGTTTGGCCACCAGCCCGCGTCTCTGACCCGTTCCAGAGTCGGTTCTTTACCCCGGTGTCCTTGCTCATGTATAAATTGAAGTAAATCAGCCCGGACTTCGACAGGGACAACCCAGTGTCGGGTCCCTGTGGTGTCAAAAGCCCAAATAACTCCCTCTTCTTCCCTGATGGTGTATCTCCCAGTGGGATCTTTGCCCTTGGAGAGGAGATCCTGAACATCGGCATCATTTGCTTGGAGTTCCCCGAGATCTATAAATACAGGGGGAATGGCAGGACGGTCGTGGAAGGTGTTTGCCTTGCTTCTAGTCACTACTGGGTTTACCGGGCAAGCGGGTTGATCTGAGGATGAGTTAAAACGTGCCGCTTCCTTGGCTAAGAGATCTGCTTGATCATTCCAGTAAGCTACTTCGGTGTCTGCCTTTTGGTGGCCTTTGACATGGGAAATTTGTGTCTCTGCCGAGCGTTTATGGAGGAGCCGCACGACTTCTCTCCACAATATTAAATGAGCTACTGGCTTTCCTTCCGCATTGACCCATTGCTGTCTTTCCCAGTGTGGGAGCCAGACGGTGGCGGCCTTGGCCGTCCAGTCCGAGTCCGTGAAGATGGCTACGGGGCAGTCTGAAGGTTCAAACTCAAGAACAGCCTTAAGGGCAGCGACCTCTGCGGCTTGACTAGAGTGGGGACGGACAGCCGCTTGCAGGGTGTAATTGTCGTGGACCCGGACTGCGCCATATCCTGTATGTGGGGTGCCAGCTATATGGAAGGACGAGCCATCACAGAACCAGCAATTAAACCCTTGTTGCTTGGCTTCTTCTAATGGCACCCCCCATATAGCGGGCCAAGGCAGATGTTCCACATCTGGAAGGGGGCATTCATGCTCGTCCCCAGTGATGAGCAGACCGTACGGGGCAGGTTGCTCCTTTTGTTCTTTCTTATATTCAATCCCCTTATTGACCAGGGCAAGCGTCCACTGGGCAATGCGGGCATTGGATACCTGACCGTCCTGGATCTTCCCTGAGAGGATATACTTAAGGGGAGTGTGTGTTGTTTGCACAATGACTTTGGCTCCCCCGATTATAAACTCCCAATGCGTAAGGCTCCAGACTAGGGCTAGACATATCTTTTCACACGGGGTGAACTTTATTTCGACGGAAGAAAGATTCCTGGAGGCATAGGCTACAATCCTGGGGGCCCCGGCATGATGCTGGATGAGCGTGGCCCCGATACTTTTCTCCGTGTGGGCTAACTGAATGTAAAAGGGCTTAGTTGGATCCGGGTGAGCTAAGGCAGGAGCTGAGGCAAGCGCTTGCTTCAGGCTGGCAAATGCATATTGTTGGTCAGGTCCCCAGACCCATGGAGCGTCCCTCTTAAGGAGAGCATAGAGTGGCCGGGCTTTGTCAGCGAACCCTTCCATGAAATCCCTGGAAAAATTGAAGGTTCCTAGGAGAGCACGGAGGGAAGGCACATCTGTTGGGGCGGGGAGCTTGGCGATTACGGCCATTCTCTGTGAGTCGGGCGTCCTGCCGTCGGGTCCTAGTGCTAGGCCGAGGTATTTTACGTTGGTTTGAACCAGCTGTGCTTTGTCCCTACTGGCCTTGAAGCCATCAGCTTTTAGAAGGTGGAGGACTTCTCTAGTGACTTCCATGGTTTCTTCTTCAGTGGGGGCGTGGACCAAGATGTCGTCCACATACGACAACACGTGTTCCTTGGAGGAGGGGCCGAGACGATCCCACATACGGACCACATGTGCGTGGCAAATGCTGGGACTAGAATGGAAGCCTTGTGGTGTTCTTTTGAATGCATATTGCTGGCCGCGAAAAGTGAACGCGAATTTATACCAGCAAGACTCGTGTAGCTTGATCGAGTGGAACGCGTTAGCCAAATCAATCACACTATAGTATCGAGATCCGGCCGCAATGGCTGCAAGGATCTCGTGGTATTTGGCTACTACAGGCGCTACTGGTGGGGTTACAGCATTCAGAGCTCGGAAGTCCACAGTCATTCTCCAGGTTACACCGTCAGCCTTTAGGACTGGCCACAGAGGGGCATTGCATATAGACTGCATGGGGAGGATTACGTCCCATTGTAAAAGGCCTTCTATGGTTTTGGCTATTCCATTTTCAGCTTCTACAGGGTATTTATATTGTTTCTGAGGTGGAGGATCTTGGCCTTCTATGAGAACACAGGCATCTCTCACTGTCCCACATTCTGCCTTGTCTTTGATCCAGACCTCAGGAAAATCTCGGATCCAGGGATCACTAGGCTCAATTGGGGCCAGAGGGAGAGGAGCTTTGAGGGCAGCGCATCTATGGATTGCATTGATTTCGCGAGGGCCCTCTGGAATTTGCCAGAGGAAGCCGTTTGCTAGATCAATAGTCAAGCCATGTTCTTGGAAAAAGGGGACCCCTAGGATGCCAGCATCCTCACCTTGATTGTCGCAGGCAGACACGAGGGTAGAAAGAGTTCCTACAGTTAAAGGAACGTCTTTCCAGACCGTGGCTCTGTGTGCGCCTCCAGCAAAACCGGCGAGCATAATGGCCTCCTGAGTGGGTTGACCGTGGGCAGCTAGATATGGACTTAATACATTAAGAGCGGCTCCGGTGTCGATGAGAAGAGTAGCAGGTTTACTGTTCCCTGGAGTCCCGACCCCTGCTTTCACGGTCGGTCTCCCCCAGGTATCGGGCTTCAAGGGAGCCACAACGCCATTGGGGAGAGCTTGGGACTCCGGGCAGCCCTAGCTGTGCTTCGTGAGTTCCGACAGTTCCTTACTAAGCACTGGGTAGATGGGCTGACCTGGTGCCTGTGCCTTCTCCTCACTCTCCGCCAAGGCACGAAGCAGAACACTATTAGGCTGCTTGTGGAATCTTTCCATCTCGTATCCCCGTTCCCTAAGCTGCATCCATACCTGTCTCCTCAAGGTATCGGACGTTTCCGGAGGCTGATAGCTGGGGTTCGGTTCAGGTGCCGACGGCTGATACGCCTGTGGCTGGTTTGCTTGGCCTTGTGGCTGCCCGTATTGGCCTTGAGGGGGGCCCTGATAGTTTTGAGGAGGTGGTGCGGAAGGCTGGAGGTGTGCTTGGGCAGGATTGCTGCGGTAGTCTCGATACTCCCTTTTTCCTCTGAAATTTCCTCCTCCTCTCTGATAATTGTTCTGCCAAGGTTTGCCTCTCTCATACCGGTCCTGTCTAGGGTATCGGTCATTTCTAGGCTCATACTTTCCAGACGGTTGGAACTGCGAATGGGGCCCATGGTTGGCGTAAGTTATCGCCTGTATGGGTTCGTCATCCTCCCTATCCTTTAATTTCTTGCCTTTGTGGGGTTTTAGTGCTCCAGCACCTCGGAGAAGAGAGGCTATTCTTTTAATCTTCTTCTCCAGATCTGTCCAAGTAGTTGATGCACCATCTGCTATGTTTAAAGACAGTTGGGCTTGGGTTTGGAGGCCACTTACAAGCGCCTCCTTGAAATCGTCCTCCTCATAGTCAGGCGCACCAGTGGTAGGTTTTATAGCAACTTGGTCTGCTAGGACAGCTAATAGTTGTTTCCTAGCCATATATGTCTCTGGATCTTCATTGGGGCTCTGTCTTTCCAACACATAGAGAGCAAGTAGAGTAGTGTTGGGATTTAGATATTTAAGGACGTCCTGCATCCACTTCGTCTTTGAAGCTGCAGTTAAGTTGCCACTCGCAATGGCTGCATTGAGAGTTGGAAGCTGGGGAGCTGCTACGCACTGACGGGCCACCAATGTGAGGTCTTCTCCGCTAGCGGAGTTGTAAATCATATCTACATTAGCCATCCATTGTACGGAATTTTCCCTAGTAAGAGGGCCCAATTGTTCAGCTACTGCTTTAACCTCATCGGGTTTCCAGAGTCTGGTCTCGGTCACAACCTGTGTAGATGTATCATCGCCTTCTGTGATCACCGTATGTTTCGTGCTAATGGGGTGCATAGGGGCACTGGGTTCAATGGCCGAGATTTCGGAGAGGTTTATCATGCTTCCGGGGTGTACAGTGGAGATTACCGCATTCTGTATTCCCACTTGCTTCTTTAGGGTGGCAATTTCCCTTTGACAAGCCTCGTGGTTGGCTTGCTGTATTTTAATTTGGTTCTGTTCCACTAGGAATTTTGCCGCAGCCTTGGAAGTATTTATCTCTTCCCTCGCTTGAGTTAGTGCGCTCTCTGTCAGTTCTACTTTACGGTTTAGGCCCTCTATCTTTTTATTAGCATCTTGGACAGCAATAGTAAGACTCTGGTTTGCCAGAATTACATTTAGTTTCTCGGTCCTCAGCCTATGCTCCTCGTCCTCGTGGGCTACTTTCAGCTGGTTAATTTCTTGTTCTAGCTCATCTTGCTTATTGGCCATAAGTTCCTCATAATTTGTACGCTGGAACGTGAGATCCTGTTCATGTTTACTTTTAATACCACTCAGTTCCTCTTTAGCTTCTAAATATTTGGATTCCAATTTCTCAAACCGGTCTATTTCTCTAGTCAGGTCAGATTCACGTTGCCGGACTAATTCTTCTTGTTTCTCTACGTCCTCCTGAAGGCGTTTGATTACAGCAGCGGCGTCCCGCACAGCTGTATACAAAGCCCAACTGGCGGCTTGATCCTTAGCCGCGGAGCCTGGTTTTTGCTCCTTGCAATAGTCTTGGAAAGCGTTTTGTACCAAATTTAAGGGATCGGGGCCTTTGAAAGATCCTTCCTTCCAAGGCGACGCACCTTTCTTGATCAACCATTTCTCAAGTTTGGGCTCGTCACTCTTAGAGCGAAACATCTTTCAAGGAGTTCTCCTGCTTTCACTTACAACAGGGGCAAAGACTGGGAAGTTGTCTCTTCCGCTTCTCTTAGATTGTAAAGCTGCTTTTGTTAGCACAAGGAGGCTAACGTTACTATTAATTAGCACACTTTCTATGCAGTTTTTAGGGCCGGGGGACTCTCACCCCGCGACACTCAGGGATTACTTTTTAACCCAAAAACCTGGCGTTTGAAGCTGAGGAATATCCGTTCCTTCAGACTCCGGGTGCCTCCAACCCAAAGAGACTCCTTTGTCTCCGAGGTTCCTCTACCTCTTAACTTTGGGGTTTCGAGAACGGGGTGGCCAAGCCTCGCTTCTCTGACGGGATTACCTCCTAACCCGTATTATAAGGTTTCTAGGCTTCTCCTAGCCTTTCTGGATTACCTTTAACCACAGACCTGAGCTATGGCGGACTCAGTCTATAGTGAGCTATGGCGGACTCACTGAGCTATGGCGGGCTCAACACAACAACGAGCTATGGCGGACTCGGAAAATAGTGAGCTATGGCGGACTCACTGAGCTATGGCGGGCTCAACACAACTACGAGCTATGGCGGACTCGGAAAATAGTGAGCTATGGCGGACTCACTGAGCTATGGCGGGCTCAACACAACTACGAGCTATGGCGGACTCGGAAAATAGTGAGCTATGGCGGACTCACTGAGCACTGGACTTTCTCTAGCCAGTAGGGTTTCCAGACAATATGCCTCTCAGGGTAACCCCGAACCTAAATTACTTATTTCCACTTCGCTGAGCGAAGTAGGGCAAGGGAAGAACAAAGATGTGTTCAAGGGAAAAGTTCTTTTTCGGACTCAGCGTGTGTATGTAGTGTATGTAGTGTTGGTGCAACTGGCCTAGCGCCCTACTCTGGTCTTCTTTGGGGTCCCTTCCCACAAGATAGACGCGCGGACGGTCACACAGTTTGACCTGGGGTTCAAAGAGAGAGAGAGAGAGAAGGGGGAAGCCACCCACGATAGGTTGCTCACTAGAGCCAGGCACGCAGACAGAAACCAATCATACAGCCTCTCCAAGAGCTCCGGAAGTGGTTTTTCCCTTACGTCTGTGGGTTAAAGACACGCCTGTCGACTATGGCGCGAAGTTTAACCCTCAGGGCAATCCCGGACTGAGCCCCCAATTCTGTTAGCCGAATTGCTTTAATTTACCTTTAGCAATCAGCAAACTACACGGGTTCTTGCCAACTATACCAGGGTCCCACCCCTCCCGGGAGATCTCAAGGAAAGAGGCACGTGAGGCGAGTTCCAAGTTCAATGTTGTTTACTGGATCATGTAATCAAGCATACAAAAATCGTAATCATACACACACTCTTACAGGACTAATAAAATAAAGAGAGAAAATAGCACTGTTGCATGAGCAGGTTTCGTTGGTGGGGAAAGCACGTTACCTTAGGTGCGTTGTCCGATGTCAAGATGAGTTGGATTTGGGAAGAAAGGTATAAAAGCTATGGGGCCACGAGGCTTGAACCGGCAAGACCACGTGGTTCTCCTGGATCGCGAGTCCAGAGAGAGAAAAAGGGTTAAAAGATGGAGGCAAGGGTTGGGGACAGAAAGCTGGGCTGAAGGGTCAATAGGTAAGATAGAGGGCGATGGCTCAAGAGGCCGAGTGACTCTGGGTTTGGCCTTTTATTGGGGGTCTTGGGGCGGGCTCTGCAGACCACAACCCACTAACACACCTACTAGGCGGTCCGTCCCTGTTGGACCTTGCTATAGGTTAAAGGTGAACAAAGGGAGGAGGTCCAGGGGCTTGGTCAGTGTTGCAAAAGTATGACTTCACCAGGAAACAGACACTGAGTCTGGGGTCCGATGACTCACCTGGCCAACCTATTGTCAGTTGATGGTTTTAGCCAGGTATCTGATGGCTGGCACAGTAGGTGTTAGGCAGTCTTGTTAGCATAACTTATTCAGATGTATATTGAGGAATGGGGGTTAACCAGCGGATGTCTGACAGAAGGAGGCCTCATGGCAAGAGGAATCCTTTGTCCTTGTCTTGGGTGAACTGCTTGGGGTGTCAGCCTCCTGGCTTGGGCTGGAGCTGGCTCCTATGTGGAGAAGAAAGCGCAAGTCCCTTCCACTGCTGGCGACACAGAGTTCAAACTTATGGATAAAAATCCATAAGAGCACCCAAGGGTGCCTTGCTGGCCAACACTTCATTCGCTTTCTCAAACTGAATAAGTGATCCTGAAGTACTTTTACACACTATAATCTTTACTTTAGGACTGGCCCAGTATCTCGGGGGGAGCAAGAGTTTAAGAGTACACAAATATATTTTATTCCCCTGTTAAAATACTTTCAAGACCTCTCATACGTTCTCAGACAACAACTGTTGTACAGGGAAATGCCGTTTGTAAGCCGCCCTGAGCCCGCTCGCGGGGAGGGCGGGGTAAAAGTATAAAATAACAAATAAATAAATAAATAACTAGGTTGTCTGAGAAGACTGTTGCTGTCTTATAGCTGTGTACAGGAGGTAAAAGGTTTTGAAGGAGTCTTGAGGTAATTTGTTTATAGAGCAGTTTGAACAGTCAGCCTCAACAGTTCTAAAGGTTTCCCTGAACAACAAGCTCAAAGGGAGAATGAATCCTTAACTTGGCAAGGGTCACATAAAGCATTTCCCTGTACAACAGTTGTTGTCTGAGAACATATGAGAGGTCTTGAAAGTATTTTGACAGGGGAATAAAATATATTTGTGTACTCTTAAACTCTTGCTCCCCCCTGAGATACTGGGCCAGTCCTAAAGTAAAGATTATAGTGTGTAAAAATACTTCAGGATCTCTTATTCAGTTTGAGAAAGCGAATGAAGGACTTCTTCCTAGACGAATGATTCTTTCTCCTCCTTTCTCCCTCAAATAAAAAAATAAATAGAAAAGGTTTAAACATGTACCAGCTTGGTACAGGAATAATTCTGAGTCACTGGAAGCTTTCAAGTGTGTATTTTGTGTATTCCCCCCCCCCCCTTTTGTTATCAAGTCACAGCTGACATATGGTGACCCCCACAGGGTTTTCAAGACAAGAGACGTTCAGAGGTGGGCTGCCATTGCCTGCTTCTGGGTAGTTACCCTGGACTTCCGTGGTGGTCTCCTTTCCAAGTACTAATCAGGGTGGACCCTGGTTAGCCTCAAAGATCTGATGAGATCGGGCTACCTTGAGCTGTCCAGGTTGGGGAATGTGTCCCTTTTTACATCTTCAAAAAATATGCACTCTGCCTCTTCAGAAGATAGAATGCACATGTCTCCCAATAGTGTCTGAAAGATGGTGTGCTGTGGTATGGCAGAAAAGCCATAGCAAGACCCCCTATATCCATTGTTTGGGGGCAGGGTATGTAGCCTTACTTGTACTGATTTAGTGCTAAAAGCAGAGACAGCAAGAATGGAAAAATCCAGAGGTTTTAATCATTCTGGCAGGCTCTTAGAAATTATACTATTATAGCTAGAGAAGCAGAATATTGCAAAATAAATATAACTTGGAGTATTGTATAAAATATGGCAGGGGAGAAATGCAGTACAAAGCAGAAATTGATTTAAGCTCCATGAAAGATATGTCGGACATGTACTTCCCCATTTATCCATCTTTGAAGAGTGAATGTGTAGTGGACCAAGTAGATTTCTGCTGTGTTCTAAGAGATGGGATAGATGTACATAAGTGACTCTGAATTTAATTTAGCAAGGAAGTATAATTTACTATAAAAAAGATAAATGACAGATAATGATCTGAATCCACTCTCTTAAAAAAAAATTCCCACAATCCATCCAGAAGCCCATCTTTTGAATAGTGTGTTATTTAACTTGAGTTACACTAATGGGCTTTATCTAAACATCTTCCATGAAAACACCACCTGTTCAATATGACCCCTATTTCTTGCTTTTCCAGTTACTATCTTTTAATGGGATCGATATTACTTTTGAGTCCATTTTTTCAGGGACAATTTACTCCAGCTGTTATTAACAGTTCACTTGGCTCATAGATTTTTGTCTGCAGTTAGCTGAAACTTTAGGACACTTGCTCTAAGGGTGTCCCTCCCCTGCTTTCTGGACTGGTAATCTCTCTGCACAAGTAATTATGTCAAAAGTGGATGGTACAATTACTGGACTTCAGCTATATTGGGATGTACAAACTATTACTCCTCTAAAGCAACGGTGGTTGGAGACCTGAGAAGAGGTATCCTTTTTATATCTGAATACTCTCTCATCAGGAACAAGGTTATATCAAAAACAATGTAAAGAAGAAATGTGCATGCACATTAAAGCTTATACCCAGAATAAAAACTTTGTTGGTCTTAAAGGTGCCACTGGACTCAAACTTTGATCTAATGTCCTAACTATTAGTGTTTATTTTTGGAATCAAGGAATATCCTTGTGTTTGATTACTGCAAAAAAAACAACAACAACCCACCCATCTCAGTTTATATTTATATATGTGCCATATGCTATCTCTCCAGGAACCTGCTCAAGGTGGGTTGCAGAACCATAAAAACAAGAGAAATTATCAATCTTAAAAACAAGCCAAAGACATTAAAAAGTATAAAACAATCGTTGAGCAGCTATTGCACATGGTGAGATGGCAGCTGGTGCATTCTGTTTTTAAAAGGGACGCTTGGACCAAAATTGCATAAGAATTCAAAAAGTTTTAAATGCAAAAATTCGATTTGTAGACGTCAGATTCTACCTGCAAATTTAATATTACATAGATAATCTACCCCCAGAACTTGCCGTTACACTATTACTGTATCATGATGTTTGCAGTAGTCTCCTGTTTAAAGGACTGATCAGGTCACATCCAATTAGCTTCAGAAATGCTGAAGCATCAGTGAAGCCATTTATTGGGCTTCTGCATGTTTTCTGACTGTTTTCCATGGACTCCTCCAGTCACCTTGCTGCTTAGAGAATGGGAGGTAGAGAAAGGCCCTTTCCATTGGTCTGCCTGTCCTGACAGTCTGTCCCTTACGCAGTAGACAGTCCTTCTTCAGAAGAGGGAGGCAGAGACTGTGAGGCCTAATCATTTTTTTAAAACGTTAGATTAATGTTTTATGATGGCTTCCATGTTTTGTAACCCACAGTAGGTATTTCTATAAATTTCTTAAATAAATGATGAACAAGATATAACTTTATAGTGAAGGCCCCTTTTGAGCAGGAAACCAAAAGTCTCTAGACTATTTGCACAAATGTGTTATTTGCACAGATTTCTATCCCTAGTTACATGGCAACCACTGCAGCTCAAAAACAAAGCATTCTTACCAGGTGTGGAAAAGGGTAACAGGCATAGGACAGGAAATCAGGCATGCATTTGTACCGGATGAGGGGAAAAGAGAAGATGAGCCAGGGACCTGATAATAATAACGTAGGAACATGTGAGCATTGTTGGTGAGAAAAGAAATGAATATATGCAAATGCTGGTTCCTTTTGGACTCAGAGGTTACATTTTATGAGCAGTTAAAATGCACAGACCAAAACTGCTGGACAAGTAGTCCAAGATGGAATATGACACTTTAGTCCACTCTGGAGGCCTATTAAAATATGGACATGGATTCTTTGGTTAGATAATGGAAATGCTAGTAGCCATAGAACAAAATTTGAGTTTAGTAGCTCCTTGAAGACCAACAATTTTTTCCAGGGTATCAGCATTCATGAGTCAAAACTCACTTTGTCAGATACGAATAGAATGAAGTTACAGCAGCCTTTGTATCCAGGTCAGAAGGTGAGAGGAGTGTTGCGAAGAAGGACAGGTTGGGATCAGGATGCAGAGGTACTGTGCAGAATGAAAGCAGCTGGTGCATATATCGCTGAGGATCTTTATAAAATGAACTGAATGTTAGGCACAAGGTGCGGTTTTCCAGTAGAGTTTCCAGGTCCCCTCGTCGTGCCAGCGGGGGGGGGGTGTTGATGGGCATTCTGGGATGTCCCCAGTGCAATGGGGTCACCCAGAAGTGACATCATCATGCTGGGGACATCATGTAGTGATTCTGTGGGTTTGGGGCAAAACTCTATGGTAAAACTGGCTTCAAACCATAGAGTTTTACTCTCAAACCAGAGCGTCGCTATTCACACACAATACAATACACAACCTTTATTGGCATACAACATCGCTATTCAGTGTCCCCACCATGGTGACGTCACATCCAGATGATATCATCGTGTCGGATGTCCTGCAGCAACATCGCTGTTTGGAGGCGGGGTTTTCCTTGCCAACCAACTGGCTGGCAGTGGGCAGAAGCCCCAAAAATCAGGTAACCCCCACCAGGACCTGGGGACTGGCAACCCTGTTTACCAGGGGTGTCTCTGCCTGATTGAATTAGGTGTGGTCCTGTTTCTTCTGCTTACTTGCTTAGATGTAAAACCATAGAGGGAAGCTGGTCCTGGCACCAAAATAAGAGGAAACCCTGAACAGAATGGGAACAGCCTTGCAATTGTAAAACCACCACTCATTTCTTTCCACCCTTGCTGCCTGCAGTACTCAGCTTGTAATGTCATGATGTAAGAATTTTCATAGTTTGTCCATTTCTTGTTAAAATAGCTTAGTATTGGAATGCAAAGAACTCTGACTGCTATTGAATAAAATGTTTAAATTTATTTAAATCAAATGTTTGAATTTTAAAGTTTCCTGTGTATTTTGGAAAATCTGACCCCAGACAGGTGTAATGAATGCCTGTTTAAAACCTCTTGGAACTGTTTCCTTTTTCCTTGCCCTCTGAACACTTGCCAGCATTTTCATCATTACTTCTTTGACTCACATGAAACCTTGCATCCACTCCAAACCACAATATTTGAAAATGCCTGTTGATTTTAGAGGAAATTAATTTATATGTAATTACCGCAATCCACCAAAGTCTAAAGTGTCCATTAAAATCAAAGGATTTAAGCACCCAATCTTGTGTTGGATTGTGGCCAGAGTGTTTGGAATTACATTGTGTGTCTGCTGGAAAGCTAAGTATTCTTATAGTTGAGCAACTAGTGATCTCAGATGCAGTTACAGCTCTGAAAAGCAGGTAGTTTCTCTATTGTGAATTTTAATATTTTACATACTGAGTCATTTGCAGGGCTGCCAAGTACCGGCGACTTACCGGTGGGGGGAGTTGTTCTCCCCCCGGGAGCTCTTCTGGTGCGTGCGCTTTGCGCGCGTGCCACGGCGACGTAATGACGTCACCTCCGGGTGACGTCATTACACGGGGGAAGTCGTCCTCACCGGACGACTTCTGGGGCGGGGTTCCCCCCGCCGGCCGAATGCCGGCTGGTGGATCGGGAACCCCTATAGCGGGGGATCCCCCGCCCCCCCGGGCTGACTTGGCAGCCCTAGATTTGCTGAAAAATTAATATATCCCAAAAGGACAGAAGAAGGTTAGATAGTTCTCTAGTTCCCATATTTTACTCTTTTTCTTAATTTCTTTTCTGTATCCTTGGAATCCTGTTCTGTGCACAGGCCAAGATTTTTGTGGGTTTTCAAGAAGAAATCAAGAAGAATCTCTGAAAAAGATATTCCTATTGCCAAGGTATTCCTTGACACAGGAGGAAAGATGATACATTTATTTTTCTTGCTCCTGTAATTACAGGAATCATGAATTGATTTAAGTGAGCTCACTAGAACTCATCATTTCGTGAAACCTATTTTCCTTGTGGTTTCTTCCAGTTCATTTGTGAGGCATCATTAGCCTGGAATTAGTAAGAGATGGAATTGCATGTGGCTTGTATGAGGTACAGGGTTATTCAATTACTTTAAACCACAAACTACCTTGTGGGGTATAAAATAAAGAGACACCAAGATTCGATTTAATAGAAAGATTAAATGAAATGATCTTTTATATCTGAATTTCTTATACCCTGTGAGGCTGCTTCCCTTAGAGGTGTTTAAAAGGTTTTGCACAGTTCAGCATCTGTGTAGTGATGCTACACTCAATTGGGTTATGCTTCTCAGATCTTAACATTTTTTTCTGCTCTTCAGCTGCAAACAAAAGCACGTGTATTCGGAAGTAAATGTCCTTCAGATCAGTGGAATTACTTCCAAGTAAGCATGGTAAGCATCTGGCTGTCAGAATTGCAGTGCCCACCATTAAATATTTCTGCTCTAAGAATAATGCTCAGATGGTATTTTCTCTGCAGCAAAGGAAGTTCAATCACAGCCTCTGTATAATTTCATTTCAGTATAAACCTAGTTCTACCAATGAGGAAAAGCTTATAAGTAAAACTGAGGTGGAAGCAAAGCTGTCCACACAGGGTAGCTCTTGCTACCTCCAATAAGGACACCCTGGAGCAGGGGTCCACAACCTTTTTGAGCCTGCGGGCACCTTTGGGATTCTGACATGGGGTGATAGGCGCAACAACAAAATGGCTACTGCAGGAAATGCAGCCAATCACTTAATGTCTGGGACAAGGTTATGCATAACTCTAATAGTAACTTCTCATCACTTGAGGCATAAACTCTGCTTAACAGTATGCTTTTTAATCTAAACACCAAGTCAGATCTCCAGTGGCCAATCAGAAGCCCTGCTGGGCGAAAGCCCCACTGACCACACCAACTTTCTCAAAACATTTGGTAGGCTTCAGGAAAGGTGTCGATGGGCCTCATGATGTCCCATGGTGCCCTGGAGGAAAGCAATCCCTTCTATCTTCTGAGATCTGAAGGGGAGGGGTGGTATGTTTCTGAGGTTTCCCCACAGACAACTTCATGTCAGTATTTCATGTTTCCCAGTTCCCCAAATGGTGACAAGCTCCCAAGGGCAGTGCTTTTTGGACTGGGTTCTCTCACACTAGAAGATATGCGTGCCAACCTCCAGTTGGGGCCTGGAGAACTCCCAGAATCACCACTGTTCTTCAGGCTACAGAGATCATTTCCCCTGGAGAAAATGGCGGCTTTGTATACCCTGATGAGGTCCCTGCTCTCCCCAAGCACCACCTCTAAATCTATAGGAATTTTTCAACCCAGAGTTGGCAACCCCAGAAGACAGCATTGGTACTTATGGGGGTTTTTTTGTGTATAATTTGTTATATTTACAATGTATTAGTAAAACACAGGCGAAGGCATCTTCCACTGGACAGCAGATCTGCTGCTCTACACCAGATCCTGGGAGAGAAAGAGAGAGAGAGAAGTCCTCTTCAGTTGTTATGTCCTTGTGAGCACACAGTCCCCATGATGTGCATGGTATTGCAGTTGACATTTTATCTGAATTGGACAACATGTGGATTTACCATGTGCATTCAGCTTCCATACATGTGAGCCTCATATGGAAAATCCACACATTGCCCAGTTTGCACAAAATGATGATCAGCTATATCATGTGGATTGTGGGGACCATGTACTCATGTATGCATGGTTAATGGGCTTCAAGTTCACATGGAAGAAATCCAAGAGAGAAAGTAATATTTTGCATGCAAGAGGTTTCACCCAAATCACAGCTGTTTCTCTCTGTGGACAGGTTAATCCCCCCCCCCCCAAATATATACAATTGCCCCTTCCCTCAGCTGTGAGGGGTAATCTCTTCCCCAAGCTTTGATGGGTACTTGAATAAAGCTATTGGGGAACATTGTCTTAACCACTATTTCTCACTGGTGAAACATCCTCAGTTGTAAAGGTACATCAGCATTTTTTTGTCATAGTTCCTTGTTCTAGTCCTCATAATGCTTAGTATCACAAAGCTATATTCCTTCAGATGTTTTTAGACTGTTATTACCTTTGTGAACACATCAAGGAAGCTTTCTTTCAAGGACTCTCCCTTCGGTACTTTGAAAACTCAGATCTGAGATCAGATTTCATTACAGAAAGCCAGTCTTGAATTTCATCTTAATACATTTTCCTCACTAAACTTGCTCGAATGTTCTCAAAATTTATACCAAAAGACAAGCTGTACATGCTTCCTCTGTACATGGATGCATGAGACCTTGCACACACATTCGTTCAACATGAAATGCATATGTTTATTATCCATTATATATTTTCCAAAGAGATGAGGCTGGTGTATGTAGTTTTGCACACGTGGAACAGATTTTCTGAATGAAACCTCATGCGAGATTTCCGTGCACAGTGCTTATGTGATGAGGATAATTGCTTCTACAAGTGGAAGTCTACTTTTGCATGCAAACTAGCTTCTCTGGGCAGTGGGCCATTTCAGCATTATTTGATTTTTGAAAGGCTTGAAATTTGAGCCTTAAATGATCTCTCAAGACAAGGCCAAATGAACTGTAAGCCCACTAGCAGAGTCTGGCAAGAGATATCTCTTGTTTTCAAGCAACTGAAAGCCAAAACTATTGTGTCTCACCAAAACAATAATCTTTTCTGGCTTACACCTCTGGAGAAATCTGTCACTAAAATAAATATTCAAATACCTTTTTTCATATTTAATTCAGTACTACATACTACAGAAAATGTCTTGAGACAGATGGAATCTGGGAAAGGAAAAAAATAGAGATCTGTTTGGACACCATATGGTTTTAACAGAAGGATCAAGGATGTTCCTTCATTCTGGTTTTTAAACCAAATGGTGTTGAAGGCTTAGGCTAAATACACAAAGCTAATTATCTATTCTTAATTTACGCTGTAATTTGTGTCACTTGAACTATTTGCAAATCTATAAAAATCTGGAGAAAAAGTATGTTGCCTTTACCACTAGTCACGGTGATGGTGCGATAAAAAGCAAACAGTGTATGAGGTGTGTCCCAAAAGTAATATCACTGTCTCTGTTTCTGTGCATATATAGTTTACAACACCAGTGTGTTCTCTCATTAGCCAGTGGCTGCATTCATGTTTGTCATTATGAGAATAAGCCTTGGAAGTCCTTAGACTGTAGCTATTGTCTTCCTTCCTCCCATTGTGTGTAGTTCAGAAATTAAAGAGTTCCTCATACCCGACAAAACCACTTGCCCATTTTGCCTGACTAAATGATAAACTAGAGTATGTTGTGCTTCTTTGAGAGACGTGTGTGTGAGGGAAGGAGGAAAGGGGAAGACACAAGCTCAAAGGGCATTCAAGGCTAATTCCTGTGGCAGCATCTATGGTTACTCCAGCCTGTACTTTCAGATGCTCTGGCAACCCACATTAAAGTTCATTTTTCCTCCTTTCTTAAAATCACTTCTGCATTTTACAGTAGGGTTGCCAGATGAGGTGGCAAGCTGGCAGGGGACTTACCAGGAGGCTCCGGGAGAAAGGAGGGAGGCTCCAGGAAAGGGAAGGGAAGAAGTGCGATTGAACTCTGAAGCGAGTTCCAGGTGAGCTGCTGTCACATTTAAATGGACAGTGTTCCTTTTAAATGCCTTCCCTCCATTGAAATAATGGAAGATGGGGGCACCTTCTTTTGGGGGTCCTAAAACTGGAACACCTGGTCCAGTTTTTTTGAAACTTGGGGGGGGGGTTGAGAAGAGGCACCAGCAGCTATGCTGAAAATTTGGTGCTTCTACCTCAAAAAACAGCCCCCCCACCAAGCCCCAGGTACCCACAGATTGATTCTCCATTATACCCTATGGAGACCTGCCTCAATAGGGTATAATGGAGTGGCCAGTGTGATAGACCTGAAGTAGGGGGAGGGGCTTCAAATTGGAGGATCCCCTGCCCCCCAATTGGGGATTGGCAACCTTATTTTACAGTATTAATGTAAGCATATGCAGTTCCATACTGTTCAGGGGGTGAAAATGTTGACCATCCACAAAAAATTATTGTATATACTTAAGAGCTGTTTCACTGTACATGTATGGTCTGAACCAGCTGTACATTCTCTCCCCTGATAGGGGAAAAATGTGAAATGTCAAAATATTTTTAATGTATTGATGTTATTTTTTGGCATACCTCAGAAAAGGCCAAGCAACTCCCTGCAATTGTGGCCCTGCCCAAAAGCCCTGACAGAGCACAGGGTGCTGACTACATCTGTGACCGATTAGTCAGCAACACCCAATCACAGTCCCCCACCCCCACTACATAAACCTCAGCCTGGACTTCCCATAGTTCAGTTGGTAGGGTGCATGGCATGGGCCAGGTTACCCCTCCTCCCCAAAGTGGTTTGGGGTGTCTGGAAACTGCCCCAATGCACTCCGTGTAGCCAGCTGGCCAAGCTACCATGGAACTCATTACTTTGCATGCTTGAGACTCTGTGCAGCAGCAGATAGAGCAGTTCCACACGGGATCAGTAAGTGTTGCTTGGATGGTTACAGCAGCAAATGGAGTTGTGCCCCCGCCCCCTTTAGGGTGGAACTGCAGGTCATGCCAGAGCTCCACAGGAATAGCTGTGGCTGACACAGTGTCTGTGCTGTTTGCTGTCACTGTATTTGTTTCTGTTTAGCATCTGTGTAGGTGGTGGAACAAAGTTTGAGTCCAGTGGCGCCTTTAAGACCAGCAAAGTTTAATTCTGGGCAGGGCCGGTTCTTTAACGAGGTGGGGTTAGGCGATCGCCTGGGGCACCGTCCTATGGGGACGCTGTCCTATGAGGACGTCCCACTGGCCTGCTGCCCCTCCCCTCCCCTCCCCCTCCCCACCAAAAGCCCTTGACCGCCCTGTTGGTGAAGAAGCAGTGGCATCTGAGGGAGCATGTGTAGTGCACGGTCTCCTGCCATTGCTGCCCAAAGGACTCCACATGGCCCTCTCCTCAGTGCAGTTTGCCAGCAAACTTGACCTCAGCTGCTGCAACAGGCGAGTGGGGGGTGGTCGGGTGGGACAGAGAGCAACAGGGTGGGGTGGCAAATCAAGTTGAGGGTGGGGGGAGGTGGCGTAGGCTGGCTGCTGGTGGTTGGCAGAGCGGTGGAGGCCTGGCTGAGGAGTAGGACGCTGCCTGCCACTGGAGTGGCGAGGCGAGCGGTCAGGGCTGTGCTCCTCCTGCCTCCTCCTCTGTTGGGAGGCACCGGGCTGGCCTGCCTGCCACCCCCTCTCTCCCGTAAAAGTAAAAAAAAAACCCAGCTTCCCTCCTGCTTTCCTGAAAAAAGCCAAAGTGCATGAGATCTACGCAGCAAAATTCCTCTCCGGAGTGGGGGGGGGGGGAGGCGTGCAGATAGATTGCAAACTCTCCCACCAGTCTACCGGGGGAGAAAAAAAGTGCTTGCACAATTGCTCGAGGATTTAGGGCACAGAGGATACTCCACTTTATTTATTTTGCGGGGGGGGGGGGGGAGGAGAACGCAGGAGCACAAGAGAGAGGCTGGAAGGAGCTCCATTCTGGTCCCAGCGCAGCTGCCTTGTTAATAAGGAGGGAGGCCTTTGGAGTGGAGGCCTCCAGGCCTGGCAGAACATTCGGGAACATCATCACTGCGATCAAAATAAAACAGGGTTACCCCACCTGGGTCTAGTTGTGCTTCCAAACCATGTTTTGGCTTAATGGTGCTGCCACAAAGCAATGGATCCATGACTTTTGTGATGCAACCTGTGCCCATGGGCATGATATATGATTTGATGGTGAGTTCAAGGTGACCCAACCCAAAAATACTGAGGATCCATGAGGATCCTTGCTCCAGAACCATATTTTTGCGGAATGGTTTCACCACGAAGCTGTGGATCTGTGAATTCTGTGGTTCAGGCTGTGGGCATGGACATGATATGGGACTTAACGGTAAGTTTGGGGTGTCCCAACACAGAAACCCCAAGCATCAATGAAGATCCATGCTCCAGAACCATGTTTTTGCAGAATGGTGTTGCCATGAAGCTGTGGTTCCATGATTTCTGTGGTGCAAGGTGTGCCCACGGACATGATATGTGATCTGATGGTGTTCATGGTGACCCAAAGCAAAAACGCTGAGGATCCATGGTTTGGCACCATGTTTTTGCAGCATGGTGTTGCCATGAAGCTGTGGATCTGTGATTTTTGTTGTGCAAGCTGTGGCTATTGTCATGATATGTGATTAGATTGTGTATTCAGGGTGACCCATTGCAGAAAACCCCAAGGATCCATGCTTCAGAACCGTGTTTTGGCTGCATGGTGTTGCCACAAAACTGTGGATCCATGATTTCTGTGGTTCAAGCTGTGCCCATGGACATGATATGTGATTTGATGGTGATGTTGGGGTGACTCAATTGAAAAACTCTGAGGATCCATGCTTTGAACCATGTTTTTGCACTTTTGTGGTGCCACGAATTCGTGGAGGCATGATTTTTGTAGTGCTGCCTATAGTCCAAAACATGGTCTACAGTATGCTGGTGGTTTTATTTTTTTTTTCAATGTAAAAGCCATATGAATTCATGAGGATCCATGTAGACCCAACTGTTACCCACATCCACTGAGGATTGCAACGTGCCCCTGGTGGGCACCCAGAGGCGTTCTTCGTGGTGACCCAGGCCCAGGTGCTGGAAATACCACCCAGGGGTTGAAGGAGGGGAAGGGCTGCGGCGTCGGCATTAGGATGCACCTTTTCTCCTTTGTCCCGTCCCCCCCTCTATCGCCCTTTCCATTCACCAAGCAGCCTTCTCAAGACCTGGCCCAGCTAGCACACAGAGGACTCTGGGCCTGCTGAGAAGGTGTGGTTGGCCCAAGGTCAGCCAGAAATCTTCCATGGCAGAGTGGGGGTTTGAACCTGTGTCTCCCAGCTGGTGAGTCTGACGCTCTAGCTGCTAGCTCACACTAGAAGCCAACTCCTTGATACTCCTAATCTCTAAAGATATTTGCTAAAAGTGCCATAGATGTCAATGAAACTTACTTCCAAGTGTCAAGTTTGTGCACTCTTCACTTGGAAGGAAGCTCCAGGGTTTCAGTGGAGCTTACTTTCTGGATGGGGTGCACAGGGGTTGCAGTCTCTTTGGACTTCCTCATGAGCAAGTCCTCCTTGTGCTCAGTGGGACTTCCTCCATGCATGTGTGCAGAAAGAATGGAGACTTGGAAAATCCTGGTATTTAATATGAGAAATCCAGTAGCTCTATCCAGAGAATAAGCCAGGTTTGCTACTTTTTAAATGTGGCGGAGCGTTCCTTTTCTTTCCTTTGGCAGGGCTTTGTTCCAAGTCAATTGCCTTAACTGGTTTCTGGATCAAGTTTTGATTATGGCCTACAAACTCCTTAGGCCTGTGAGCAGTGGCTTTCAAGTCCCCCCTTAGGTCATCTAAAAAGGAGTAAAGTCCAAGTAATTTAGAGATTAGTGTCATGTCTCCAAGGGCTGTGATCCACAAACCATATCCATCAACTCCAAAGGCTGCTGCTCCTGTGTTATATCCCCCCCTTCCCTCGTGATGGAAGGCAGATCCAGTTTAAATAGGATTGCCAGCCAGGTCTGGGTTGGAAAATACCTGGAGACTTTGGGGGTGGATCCAGGAGAGGGCGGTGCTTAGGGAGGGGAGGGGCCTCAGCATGGTACAATGCCATAGAGTCCACCTCCAAAGCAGCCATTTTCTCCAGAGGATCTCTGACAGCTGGGGGCCAGTTGCAAAAGTGGGATATCTCCAGGCCCCACCTGGAGGCTGGCAACCCTAAGTTTAAAGCTGGTCAGGCCCTTTTTCTCTGGTGTGAGCAGGCCTTTTGCCAATCTATAGTTAAACCTGTCTATAGTTCTATAGTTAACCCTATTTTAGAGGATTATAAACTCAGCCATGCACAATTGGCTCTTTGCAAAAATGCTTTTGCTCTAGTGCAGCTCCAGCCCCCGGGTAGCCTTAGTGGAAATCCACCTCAATTGCTTTTCTCCAGTTTTCTTTTTTGAAAGGAGAAACCAGAAAGGGCTGTGTGTGTGTGTGTGTGTGTGTGAAAGAGCTCAGAGCAGTCATTGATTTGGTACTTCTGTGTCCAGCTTTGACTTCATTTGCAAAAGAGATGGTGTTGTGTGCCTGAAATGGAAATGTTAAAGAGACTTAAATTTCAACATCACAATTAACAGGATTTTTCAAAATGCTTTGTGATTTGTGTTTTTCTGTTTGAGAGAGAAAATCAAAGATTGTATTACTTGTTCTCACAATTAGAAAAAAATAAATTAGCAATTTAAAATTTTGTTTTTCATTCTTTCTAAAATGCATCTGTGTTTGAAAATTGGTGGGCGCCCCCGGGGGGTGGGGGGCGCCAGAAGGTAGCCTCGCCTAGTGTGCAAAAAAACCTGGCATTGGCCCTGATTCTGGGTGCCGTTCCTGCCACTGTGCTCAGTCAACTCTGTTCCTGTCTGTGACAGAGGAGAGTGGCTCTGTGCCCCTGCTCCATCTTTCTTGCCATCTGTGAATTCCCCTTAGGGCTGCCTCTTCGTGTGTCCAAGAGGATACCCATTCTGGATTGCTGTTGTTGGTCTTTCTGATGCCACTGGACTTCTGTTTTGTTCAGCTGCAAAACTTAGCAGGGGTCCAGGGGCACCTTGAAGCATGGGCGTCAACTACGGGGGGGGGGGCTTGAGGGCTCGAGCCCCCCCCCGAAATTTCCCGGGGAGGGCTCAGCCCCCCCGGGAAAATGGAGCGCCCGGTGGCCAGTCAGCCGGCCGTCGCCGCCTCTCCTTCCCCCCCACCCCCGGCCTGCCCTCCTGCCTCCCTAGGGCGGGGGGGGAGGCATCTGCGCCACCCCCGCATGCCCCGAGCGCGAGGCAGAGCGGGAGCCGGGGGCCCGCAAGGGCGACGCGCCGGCCGCCGGTGCCCGAGGTGAGCAGGGAGATGGAGGGAGGGGGGCGGGGAGCGCGGCGGGCAGGCGGGCGGGCGGTCACGGCCCGGGGGAGGGAAGCGGCGGCGGTGGCTCCCTGGGGGGGGAGCGGCGGGGAAATGGTCCCAAGCGCGCACGCGCACGAGGGAGCCCCCGCCCCCCCTCGGGGATTTAAAAAGTCTACGCCCCTGCCTTGAAGGCTCCCCCCCCTTTCCACACGCACACACACAGTCTGCTGGCTTGGCATGCAGCTCACATAGGGAATGGGCTGGTGGGGAGGTCCAAGGGTTTATGTGGCTGCTTTGACATGACTTCTTTCCATCAGCCTCTTTGGCCAATTATTAGGATGCTGGTCTTCCATGTGGGAGCTGTGCATTCAAGCCTGGTTGCTTTCTTTCCCCCCCACTTTTTCATGTGTAGGGGCTGTGAGGCTTGGAGCAGGGATGGTTGCACGTGGGCTGCCATTTTCTGATTGGTGGGTCTTGCCAGGGCTGCTGTGGACTCCAGTGTACTTGCTATGCCATCTGTGCCTAGTGGAGGGGCGTGTGTTGTTACTTCCTCCTGTGGAATGTGCATATAAAATGGACCAGTGATAACACTTTCATGTCTGCGGCCAGGTATGCGTTGGTGGTCTTCGGGGTTGCGCTGCTCATCTGTTGATAAAGTGCTTCTTTAACAACAGATGGGTGTAGTGGTTAAGTGCGCGGACTCTAATCTGGGAGAACCAGGTTTGATTCCCCACTTCTCCACTTGCACCTGCTGGATGACCTTGAGCAAGCCATAGCTCTGTACCAGCTGTTCTCTCAAGGACAGTTGTCTCAGAGCTCTCTCAGCCCCACCTACCTCATAGGGTGCCTGTTGTGGGGAGGGGAAGGGAAAGGAGTTTGTAAGCCGCTCAGACTCCAAACGAAGGGCGGGCTATAAATCCAATCTCTTCTTCTTCTTCTTCTTCTTCTTCTTCTTCTTCTGTAGAAGTCTCAGAGCACTTAAACTGTGGCTGTCGTTTCTGCAAACCACTACAGGTTGCGTGTCACTGGAGCATTTTGTTTCAGACCTCCCTTACCTAATGCTCTTGGCAAGAAACCAGTCATTGCTACTTCACACTCACTGTTATAACAGCAGCTGTTTTTATGTGCAGAGAAGCAGGAAAAACCATCTGACAACAGAAAGAGGGAAAGACAATAGCTCAGTAAGAAAATAAGACTGCTTTGTGCAGAGTCAGACCATTGGTCCATCTTGTCTGGTAATATTTGATTGGCTGAAACTGATCTTCAAGGTCTAAGACAAAGGTCTCATCCCAGTGTTGTTACTGGAGATCCATTTTTTAAATTCTTACTATTCTTTCAAACTGGAGACGCTGGGGATTGACTCTAGGTCTAGGACATGTATGCTTTTGTGTTAAGCGATGTCCCCTTTCTTCCTATAAGAAAAGCAGTGGCATGATAGATGTCTTCTCGTAGGAGCTGTCATTGGGAGAAAGTGGGAAAAGGCACCCAGTCCATGAGTCCCTGTGTTTGCCTCAGAACTGAGAACTGCTACAAGCGCTTGGAAACTTTTGTATGTATGTTGTCTTATTAAGGAGCGAATTTGTGATTCAGACCCCAGAGGTATAGAATGCCTACCAGACATTTTTTATAAATAAGGAATATGTCCCGTATACAAAGCTTTCCTGGTTTGTAAGGTTGGCAGGAATCCCATTAGTGTTATTCTTGAGTCAAATCCCTCGGCACATCAAGTCTAGGTTTGAACTCTGTGCCTGAGGGCCATTTCTACCAATTATGCATGATTACGCAGGTCTTTCCTCCAAGGACTTCACTGAGCTCATTAATATGAAAGTATAATAACATACCTTTAGTGGTGCTTTGTTATTAAGATCTTGATGAATGTTTCCTTCTAAACCATGTTTTTGAGTTATTTCCCTCCTGTTAAAAACCCCAAAAACCCCCACTGACATTCATTGTTACTACGAGAAATATGTTAGCTTATTTCTCGGTGACCACATTTACTGTGGTTACTCCAGTTCTGGGTAAGAAATTCCACTGCATGTGGCACGGAAAAGGTCAAACTCATTTGAGATATAAAAGTTGTGTTTAACTGGGCAGTGCAGAAATGAGATTCATTACTTGTAATTAATCCTCAAGGTTCCTGAATGTCAGCTTACAGAGGCAGCAGTAGATGCGGTTGGTGGAAGGTAATTAATATTTGTTATTGCTCTCTTTTGGAACGATTGCAGATGAAAAGACTATTCTGTGCCTGTTTATGACCAAGGCAATTTATTTTTGTGATGGTATTCTCCATAAAAGCCTAGAAGGACATTCTCTGATTATGCTGCCGGTACTGTAGAAACAATTATCATCATTCCTATTCTTGTTTTCTGATAATTAGCACACGCACATTTAAATTGAATACATATTTGTAAATTGAATATATGCATCTTTATTCAGTTAAAAAAGAATGAGAAATGCACTTTAGTATTCTGTTGTTTTGAGAGTATTCAGAATTATTTAGTCAGCATATTTATGTACTGTTTTTCTTTTCCAAATGATAAGTACTTCACAGATATTTCACAAAATGTCTCTCTAAGGATATACTACTAATTCATTTATTATCAGCATTTAAAGGGCAAGTTTATGGATCTGGGATTTTTCCTGGCTTGTTATCCCCATTAGATACGTAATACCTGTAGATTCTTTTCTGATGCTCAAATTAACCCACTAGGTAACAGCAGGAAATAGATATTTGTAGCAGGGTTTCACTTTGAAATATACTTCTTGGGTTTGTGATGTGCTTTCCTCTAAAGTTGCCCCTGAGAGCCTAAGGATCTTCAGAATGTGTCATGGATGTCTTGGGGACTTTATCCAGAGAATTCTACTGGAAGTACCTTCTACTCGTGCAGAAGCCCTCTGGAGTTTGTCCATTGAAAATTTGCCTAATGATTTGAGACCTCAACAATATCATGACCTATTTTGCTATGGATATTTCTGGTGTCTGCATTCTTACAGATAGCCTAAGTTAACATTAGATGAATGAATGATGAAGGTATCATTCTGTTGTTTTCTTCTTATTTTTTGGTTTGTAGATTGATTTTTTAAAATTGTTAATTGTAGTTTATATTGACATTGAGTAGTTTAAAAGGGTAGCAGCCTTAATAGCCCAGACTAGGCCAGTCTCATTGAAGCTAAGCAGGGTCAGTACTTGGATGGGAGACCACCAAGGAAGAAGCGAGAGGAAGGCAATGGCACACCACCTTTGCCAATCTCTTGCCTTGAAAACCCAGTGATGTAGGACTTCATGGGGTTACCGTGAGTTGGTTGCAGCTTGACAGCACACTTTACCTTAGTTTAAACAAATAAATTAAAAAAGAAAAAGAAATGCAGTGCTCAACTGCTGGTTAAAACCCTGACTGGCTGAACCTGATAGAAGACTGGGTCAAAAACAAGTCAGAACTGAAAAGACAGGCCAGGCCTTGCCAGTGTGGAGTTTGGGATAGTCAATGGCAAAAAAATGTCTGACATTTGTTGCTTTTCCAGACCTTGGTAAAATTTGCGTAAAGGCAGGCAATCTGTAATGTAGTATGCTCTGTGTAGCAACCAGCCTGCCATGTGCTCCCAGGTAGGCAGAGAGGGGAACTTGAATCTGGAGGAACAATAGACATCCGGATTGAAAGCCTCCACCAATGTGGGACCTAGGTTCTCCCTGAGCAGCCAATGCAATCAAAGGCTCCTCCAGGGAACCTATGACAAACATGTGCATATGTTAAGCCCCTATCAGGTCTTTTGGGTGTGGCCGGAGGTGTGGCTCCGGCCAGCATATAATGAGGGCCCTGGAGCCCTGGAAGCATGCTTGTTCTGACCATCTACTGGGCATGCTGAATTACTCAATAAAGGCTTCATGATTTCACCGTTCCTGGTCTCCTGAGTCCAGTACTCTTCACAATCAAAGACTGGGGCTGAGTTAATAAAAGGCCTTTATAGCCAACATCTCATGTGGTGTTGATGGAGGAAAGTGCTGTCAGGTCGTAGCCAACTTATGATAACTCTGTAGCGTTTACAGGGCAAGAGGTGATCAGAGATGATTTGCCATCGCCTGTCTCCGCATAGCAACCCTGGACTTCCCTGGTGGTCTCCCATCCCATCCAAGCACTAACCAGGATCGACCCTACTTAACTTCTGTGATCTGATGAGATTGGGCTAGCCTGGGCCATCCTGGTCAGGGTCTTAATTCCCCATAGCCAGAGCTGTGAAGTCTAATCCCTCCACCGTGTTGCTTGTGAGAATAAGATAATTCCCACTAATCCTATCTTATGCTGTGTTAATAAAAGGAAAACAGTTCCTTAAACTTAAAAGAATTACAACTCCCAGTGCTTGTTTATGTATTTATTTATTTATCAAATTTATACCCCGCCCTCCCAACCAAGGCCAGCTCAGGGTGGCTTACATAACCTCAAACTTAAGTTAATTTAAACTGGAATTAATTTGTAACTTGGATCCATTTGCCCTTTCAAATTCTTATTTTTTTCTTCCATTAGCAAACACATGATTTTTACACAGGCTCAAGTATTGTAGAACATGTGCAGCTTTCTGGTGACCGAAATTTCTTTTGCAGAATGTGAAGGAATTTGGGCCCATCCATAACACCTTCACTTCTACAGTTCTGTTTGTACTCCAAACATACATGCAGCATTATATTTGACCTTATCACAAACAGTACTTCTAGAGAAGAGTGAAGTTATTGGTCAGTAACGCAGACAGTTTGGGAATGCAGAGTCAGCCTGTTCTGGCTGGGATTGTGCATCTCTGAAGAAGCTTGAAGATGCAATTCGATCTTTGATTACAGACTGAAACACTCAAGCGATCCAAATTCTTTCAGGGACAGTCTACCCCGTCCAAAACTGGCTGAGACTGTATTCCTCGATTGTCTGTATTATTAGTCAAATTTACATCTAGGGTTGCCAGCCTCCAGGTGGGGCCTGGGGATCTCCCGCTTTTACAACTGATCCCCAGCTGACAGAGATCAGCTCCCCTGGAGAAAATGGCTGCTTTGAAGGGTGGAGTCTATTGCATTGTACCCTGCTAAGGCCCTTCCCCTCCCCAAACCCCACCTTCTCCAGGCTCCACCCCCAAAGTCCCCAGGTATTTTCCAACCCAGACTTGGCAACCCTATTTACATCTGACTTTCCCTCTAGTTTCAGAAGCATTCTAGTTTCAAAAAAACCTGTCTATACCTGTTTCTAGTTTCAAACCATACCTGTTCTACTTTAAAAATTACTGTTTACATTCATTAATTGCCCTCCTTGGTCAAGCTAGCATTATACTGCTTTATACAAATGCTGTTGCTTAGTACTCTTCAGACCCCCTCGAATGAAATTTGAAACCAGCGTGAAATGAGCTTGGGAAAAGACAGCCGTCAAACTGCTTCAGAGTGGAGGTATAAATTGGGCTATTGACTAACAGACCTCACTCTTCTCTGGACTGAACTTCAGTTTATTTCCTTTCATCCAGTCCACCACCAGCTGACTGCAGACACTTGTTTACAGTGTCATGTGACTCAGCTGAAAAGGAGAAACAGAGTTGTTCATTATCGGCCTACTGATAATGCTTCAAACCAAATCTCTAACTGGCCTTTCCAAGCATATTCATATAGATATTAAAGATAATGGAACGCCAACACAGATGCAGTGGAGGCAAGCAAGCCGTCCCTTATTTCTAGTATTGTTTAGCTGGTAGAAGCAAAACCATGGTTGATGAACTATGATTTACGATTGGCTGGCAAGCCAGAATTAAAAAAAGAATCAATTGAAGTGGATTGCAAATCGTGGTTTATGTTGATTATTGCTTTGTGAAATAGCTGAATTGGAACCATGGTTACGGGCTGTTGATCCACCTCCACAGGCTGTCAGCAGGCAAAAGGGAAGGCCAAAACATGTATGTTTACCATGAATGCATATTATTAACTTGTCCTCCATGTGATTGCCTTATAATTTCTCATGCAAAATCACTTCCTCTGCTGTATATTTTCCCTAACAAATACAAACCATTTGGATCTATCAAGTAGAATTAGAAGGGCTGTAGTCCTTTGCATACTTGGAGCCGTTGTATTATTCAATCGAATTTACTTCAAAGTAAATGAGTATAGGATTACAATATTTGTTATAAGTCATTTGATTGAATTCAGTGAGATTTACTGCTGAATAAGTATGCAGTGGAACAGATTGCAAAATACTCAAAGGATTGTGTTGATGTTCCTAAATACTATCAGCCTCTCTTTGAAGAAGAACAAAATTATATTCAGCCTCTGTGTACTGTGGAATCATTTTTCATCTTCAAATAATTAAAAATATATGCCTTCAAAAATATCAATTTTATGGGGTTTTAAGAAGGAAAGGAGATTGACAATGTCAAGGAGTTATTTCTGTCTTTGAATATACCTAAATGAATGGATGACTAGCACTGCAGTTTTTCTGGCAGCTGGACTTTTGAGGGGAAGAAAGGGTGACAATTAGAAAAGAATTGGTTTGACCTTTATTCCAAGCTTAATGTAAAAAGTATGAGAAATGCTCTCTAAACTGCCAAAACCACCTGTGGTTTAGAGGTAGTAGTGACAGTACAGCTGTCATTCATGAAAACGGAAGGAAGGCAGAAAGGTGGCTGTTTACCTTTAAGAAGGGAGACAGAAAGGATTTCCATGACGACAAATAGCTCAGTATGAGTAAGCCTAGCAGCCAGCTGTAATGAAAATCCTCATTTCTGGAATTCTTTCCTGACTGGATTTTTCAGTTCAGATAGTAAAAAAAAAATTATGTTACCTTGTGAAGCAAAAAGTGCTGTGGAAGGCATTTACAGATATTATGTGACTCATAGATTCAATGTGCTCTGTACACTGTCAAGAGAGACTGATGTCACAGCTCAATACAGATGTCAGAGAGAGTTGATTTCCATGGTTTGGTGCTTGGGAATGTGTGGTGGGTTCATATATTCCCTCCTCCCTTCACATGTGAAGGTTCCCTCTAACATTTGTTTATCTCAGTCATACTTTTCAATTATATTTGAACCAGACAAATTTTGGTTCAGGCTAGTTATGGTTGTTTCCAATATATGGGTTGCAGACCAGTGTTTCAAATCATGGTTCAGAATCACTGTTTTCTTATCACAGTTTGCCTGATTTAGACCTAGGCCGCGGTCACACAGCCCTTTAAAGTGGGAGGAACTGCTATTTCCTCCCACATTTAAAGGGACTGATCAGACCGGCCAGGACAACTCCCGCGCCGAAGCGGGTTCCTCCTGCGTTTTCCAACCCCAGGAAAGCAAGTATTTTCCTGGAGGTCACACAAGAAACCCACGATTGAGCTGATCTGGACAGCCGTCTCTCGCAATGATTGCAAGAGAGGGCTATCTGATCGTCCCTCCCGGGTTCCCCCCCCCCCTTTTGCACTTGGGTGCTTGGGCACTCAAGCGCCCAAGTGCAAAAAGGGGGGGAAACCCACCCCGCACTCCGCTCCGAGCCCCACCAGCCACCGCCTGGCACTCCCCACATGCTTCTCCCCAAACTTACCATGCAGCGGCCGGCAGGGCTCAGGACCTGGAGCGGAGTGTGGGGCGAGCCAGCCAGTCAGGCCAGTTTTGGAATTGCCATCCCAGTGGTAATGGTGGAGGGTGTTTGTGTGAGCACTCTCCTGCGAGCCAAGCAGGAGGGGTGCCTCCCCCAGCCACCGCTGCCAACTGCCACCACCGCCGCCAGGGTTGGGATGTGTGTACATCCCAACCCGAAATAAAAAATCCCGGATAAAGTCCCAGCAGGGGACTTTGAACCTATATGTTAGTTTTTCAGGGCTTGCTGATAGTTGGCTCTGTGATGTGATGTGCTGTAATTTAACTAGTCAGTCAGGGGACCTGCTAATTAAGTTTCATTTCTGTCCCTTGCTCTAGAAATCACCCTTTCTTCTACCTTTGCCTAAGTGATCACCAAATCTATCATCAGAATCCTGGCAATTAGTTACATCATGTTGATCTCATAAGATGTAGATATGAACAGAGCACAGTGGCTTACAAATCCTGTTTCAGTATTCATGACAGTACATTTCTAGCCATAGATAGAAGGAATTCTAACTCTGTTTTCCCACTGACCTTGTTTGTGAACATGGATCAAACTAATAGAGAAATTCCACATGAAGTTCTGCATAAAGTATCTGTTGCATTTCAAGTGAGGACTGAATGTCTGAATATTTCCTTGTTTGTGAACATGGACCTGGGCAGAGTTCAGACTGGCAGTTTGACCCGATATATGCACGTTTCACAAGCGGATTAAGAGGCCTGGTTCACACATCCACAGCTGTCGGGCGTTGCCATGCCAGTTCTGAAGCATTTTGATCTCACTTTAACAAGGTACCTGGTGAAACCTGTGGCAGGCCGTTTGGGTGCGCATTGACCCTGCTTCCTGGAAGTGTGGACACAAATAAGCTGCAATCAAGTGGTGCCGGTAATGTGAAACCACTGATCCGGCAGGGATGCGCATAACCACCCATGCGGACTGTGCGCTTGAGCACACAACCGCCCGCGGGGACGCTTCTGGCTCATGGAGTTAAAGCTCCCAGCCATGGGATCCTGTCCCAATAGCTGCTGTGCCTGTGTGCTCATGCGCCTACATGCAGGTCAGCGAAACGGACCAAAGCTGCGCGCAACCATGGCGTCGCCGCCAGGGGCGGCCCCACAGTACGAATGCTCCATTCCGCCTCCTCCGCAGTATGGTCCCGCATCAGTCCATGCAGTGTGACCGGAAAGCCCCGCGACAATTTGGCCCGGGTCTTTTTGCCCTGCTTCCCTTGCGCTTCATTCTGCCAGTCAGTCCTCCACCCTTGTTTGTGAACATGGGTCAAACAAATAGAGAAATTCCACATGAAGTTCCGCATAAAGTATCTGTTGCATTTCAAGTGAGGACTGAATGTCTGAATATTTCCTCGCAAAAATACTCCTCACATATTCAAAACTAACATGCCAGAGACAAAGCTAGCTCAGAATCTTCTTTTTAACATGCTGTATGAGCTGTATTTTGTGTGCATTTTACCCATATATCTGCAGTCTGAAAATGGCATAACTGAGCATGAGCTACATCATGTCCATCAGCTGTGTGCAAGCTGTTTGGGCCAACAATTCATGACCCTTCAAATGTCTACCCATGAAGATACTGTGTAGGCAAATTGAAGGGGGGAAGGCAAGGAGTGTACTTGGATAGGTGCACTCAAGCAGAGTCTGGGTGATATATTGTGATATATGCCATATTTGCGATAGGACAACGAATAGGAGAATGTTATTATGGTAGTCTCCATTGTTAAAAGTGATGCAGCCAATAACTCCTACGCACCACAGTTATCTCCCAGTAAATAATGCTCTATTTGTCACTTTGCCACTAGGATCTGTGTTTATTTTCACGGGCTATAAGGATATCTTAACCAGGAAGGAGAAGGAAAGGAAGCGAGACAACATTATAACGTGTTTTAGTCATTCATTTGTCAGCTACTCTTGATCTCATGTCAGTTTTCACCTATCTTTCCCCCCTTCTTCTCTTTATTCCATTTAGTATAAATTTGTCTGGCTTCTTTGATAGTTGCCTTTTTCTTTGAAATATAACTTCCGTTAATAAGCTTAGACTGGAGACCTGACATTTTTAGATTTTTCTAGCATTCAGATAAGAATAAGACTCTGGAGACCTGAGTATTACCTTTGTAATATTATCTGAATGCTCTTCAAATGTGGGAACATTTGTCATGTAAATTGTTTTGCAATGTCAAAAGGAAATCAGAAAGCAATAGTGTCTCATTTTTAGGGATACCACAATAATAAGTGAAAAGGTTTTGCTGTGCACTCTTAGAATTATTGACTTCTCTGTGGCAGGTTAAGTGCGTGGACTCTAATCTGGGAGAACCAGGTTTGATTCCCCACTCCTCCACTTGCACCTGGCTGGATGACGTTGGGCAAGCCATAGCTCTGGACCAGCTGTTGTCTCAAGGACAGTTGTCTCAGAGCTCTCTCAGCCCCACCTACCTCACAGGGTGTCTGTTGTGGGGAAGAGAAGGGAAAGGAGTTTGTAAGCTGCTCTGAGACTCCAAGTGAGTGAAGGGCGGGATATAAATCCAATCTATTCTTCTTCTTCAAGTGGCTGCCCCCCCCCCCCCGAAGAACAGATTTACAGGATATTCTTGCATCTCCTGTACAACACAAATATGTGTTTGTTGATGGACTGGCCTATATTTTGGTATTTTCTTCTACTGCAAAACAAGATTGCAGCAAATAACACTGTCTGAAACTTCAGCCTGCCATTTTAATATCTTCTTTCAGTTTCTTAATTCTTGTTTCAGTTTGGGACACATTTCCTTATCAGCTTCAAGATGAGATTTTCATTAACTGTACTAAATATCTCTCTTTTTAAAAGACAATGATGTGATCTCCTTTTCTTGCATATAGATTGGTGTCCTGAGATATCCTTAGTTAGAATTTGCATCAGAGTAACAAATGCTGTGATGTCTGTCGGCTATTTCCAATCAGTTTTTAAAGCATATAGAATGCACAGTGTGGTTCTTGTTTGGCAGGTGGGTGAATCAATCTGCTAGCTATATAATATGGAAATACTTTTTTGGGGGTGGGTGGGTAAAGCAGCTCATTCTTAACTAACGAAGATAATACAAAAATTACAGAGGCAATTCCATATTCACTTCAAGGTACATTCATCATTTTCAGACAATTCTTTACCCAATCAGGAATGGATTTGTCCCCAAGGGAAGATGAAGGCAGGCATTGCACAGATGTTCTCTTCCATACTGTTCCTCCGCCATTTATAATTTGAGGGAAAGTAATGGAAGGAATGTAGAATATAGAATTTCATGTGTGTATGAGATCTTGCAACCCAGTTTTTGAGAAAAGAAGAATGCACAAGTCCAAGGCCATCTTCTAAACAACAGAATACCTGGGCACAAGTATTGGCTGGATATTCCTGTCCTTGCCTAATTACAAAGCACATAGCTAGGCTTACCAGTCCCCAGATGAGGGAGGAGGATCCCCCACTTTTGTGGTCTCCTGCTCACTGCCGGCCAGCTGGCTTGCGGGAGAACCCTGCCCCCAAACGTTCCTGCGCAACATCAGAGATACAATGACATCACTTCCAGAGGTGCCATCATCATGTTGGTGACATTGGAGGCAACACTCTACTTTTGGGGCAAAACTCTATGATTTATAGCCATTTTTACCATAGGGTTTTGCCCCAAAATCAGAGTGTCTCCCCAATGTTGCTGACATGTTGATGTCCCTGCCCTCCCACAGAACATCCCCCAAATACCCCCACTGGCACAAGGTAGGCACCTGGCAACTGTACACATAGCTTATCAAACCATATATAGCATATTAATCAGAAGGGATACTTCAATTTAATACAGTAAACCTTTGCCATTTGTGGGAGATCCTTTCCCAGAATCTCTGCAAATAGCAAAATCTGCAGATACTGGGAGGCAAGAATCAGATGCCTCCTGGGGGCAATACAACTAAATTTCCTGCAAACTAGGAAAATGTAATGATTACAAGGGGAAGAGAAGGTGGCATGGTATAGCCCAGTCTCGTCAGATCTCAGAAGCTAAACAGGGTTAGTACTTGGAAGGGAGACCACCAGGGAAGACTGTGCAGAGGAAGGCAATAGCAAACCACCTCAGTGTCTCATTTGCCTTGAAAAACTCCTTGCTGGGACCACTGTAAGTAGGCTGTAACTTGGCAGCATTTTACACAAACAATGATTACAATGATGATCTGTGAATAAGTGAAATCATGTCACAGATACCCAGATGGCAAAGGTCTACTATAGTTTCTTCGACCAAAAGTGAGAAAAGATGTATATCTGATGTTTAGTCAGTTTATTGCAGTTCTTTTCTGCATATTTTTTTATGATTGATCTTTGCTGTAGAGTGAAAAATAGTGGTTTCAAAGCCATTGAGAGAGATTTATGATTACTTATATGGAAGTACATAAAGCATTGAGCTTAAACAGTATTAACTTTTTAGTGTCCCAGTTCTGAATGTTTTTAGACGTAGCTGAATGGTGTTAAAGTGAACCTGGGTGGTATGAGTGAAAAATATGTCCTTAACAATTTAGGTAGTCACTGCTGTTACTTTTAATACTATGACTGCAATTATTTTGTTCTGCTGCTTTTGATGACCATTAAACCAAACGTTATGTGTGAAAATGAAAATTTAATTTGCCATAATTCCAGCAGTGTAAAATAAAGTCTTTAGAGAAAAGCTAGTTTATTCCATTTAGTATTTGATAAGGGAATTGGCTTGAACAAAAGCAAATGGATTTGTCAGATATCTGTTCAGTTAACTAAACTAAAAGAACAGTGAAGTAAATAGTCATTGTGCACCATTAATTTTTTAAAAATACCTTGTAATTCATATTTGAAAGGGACACATCTATGTCATAATACACAAAGGTGTTTTTATGGTGATGATGAAGCCTCTGGCCGTTAATGGCTGCCTTCTGTAATGTTTAGGGTTGCAACCTCATTCCCCTGGAGAAAATGGCTGCTTTTGAGAGTGGACTCTGTGGCATTATATCTGGCTGAGGCCCTTTCCCAACCCTGCCCTCCCTAGTCGCCACCTCGAAATCTTCAGGAATTTTCCAGCATGGAGCTGGCAAACCTAGACGTTAACAGAGGTACAGGTCAGATGGAGAGGTCTCTACCTGCCACTGGATAAGCTATTCAGATTTTATAAAGGAGTTAAGGCAGGGAGAAGAGGCAAGGCAATGAGCACGCATTAGAGCTAGAGAATCAAAGGGTCTGCCCCAAAGGCAGTTGGAAAAGAAAGTAATCATTTATTTATTAATTAATTTAAATAATGAGCCAACTCTTCGGCTGGAGGCAGACTTCTGGTTTGGCTAATGTGTATATCTAGTTCACTGGAGCAAATTCAGGGAACAAAACCTCTTGGGCAAAATTTCAAACATGCAAACCTTTGTTTTGCAGAGCAATCCTGAGCAGGTCTACTCAGAATCAGTGTTCCCTCTAAGCTGAGTTAGTTTGAGCTACCTCACAGTTTTTTAGCCTCCGGCTCACACTTTTTTCCCCCTCTCAGCTCAGGAAGGATAGCTCCAGAGCAGACTAATTTATGCAGCAGCCAAATCACTCGCTCACAACTTTAATGCCAGTAGCTCACAAAGTAGAATTTTTGCTCACAAGACTCCACAGCTTAGAGGGAGCATTGCTCAGAATCCTACTCAGGTCTATTCAATGGGACTTACTCCCAGGAAGGTGTTTTTAGGATTAATCCAGTATGTGCATTATCTATGGTTTTCTTGAACAAAGTTCAACATTTGAACACTTTTCTTTAGCTTCTAACATTCTACACCAACTACATTTATTTATGTATTTTAAAAGGTTATCATGCACTAGTAACTTTTGTCAAATGAGATTGTTCTGTAACTTTTCAAGATTTTCCTGAGGACAAAATAAGAAGTGTTAGAATTTCAGACTGTTCTTTCAATTTCAGCTTGGTTCAGACATAATGCCAAACCATAGTTTGGCACTATATGAATTAGCTTTAAGCTTGTTCATACAGTCCCACCTCCCTCATCCTTTCCTCACTCTTATGCCATAAACCAATAAGTTACTTCCTATTTTCTTGGAAACTATTGTTCGTTTATGGCCCTGGAAACCAAGACTGCAAATGGTTTGTAATTCTGGTGTGTGAATGGGAAGCAATGGAATCGTTTGCATTTATTGAAAAACTGTGGTCTGCAGCAAGCCAGGAGGTGACTCATCAGCTCATGGTCTACGTAGGACAAGGGCTCGTGAGAGTGGGCCTGAAGACTGTCCACAGATTATTCATGTGCCTCCAAACTATGGTTTGGACCAAGGATTTGTGTTATCCTATGATCATTTTGAACAAAACACTAACCTTCTATAAGCCTGTGTAATGAAATTAATTCATTTGTTCACAGAATCCTTCTGCTGTGAGAGAACTGCCAAGAAGTACCTCTGTACCATTCACAGCAGATGGGAGGGAGCTGTTTTCTGGCCTAGCCAACCATTTGGACCCTGTGCCAAGACATAATTGTGCTGATTTGTGTGCAGATCCCAAAACCTGTGTTTGGTATGCAGACTGTAATAGTATGAAGGGTTTTTTTTGGCAGAGTCAGGAATACTAGAATGAGTATGGCAAACAAAGCGTTATTTAAGAAAAAAACAGTATATGTTGTTGAGAATTTAAAGTAATGCTTGATCCATCACCCCACTCTTTATCTCCAAACTCCTGTGCCTACTTTGCCATCTGTCTTCATATTTTACTCACAGTTACCATCGTGAGTGAGTGTTTTTATCCACATCTTTTAGCTAAATATGAACAACTGTATGAAATTAACTTGCCTGTTCCATGTTTTTTAAAAATCCTGAATATTTCCTAGATTACATGAAGGCAACATTATTCTGCACTGAGGCCTCACTGGGAACATATGAAAAATGTTAGTGGTTGGTAATTGACATAAATTGGAATATAATTTCTGTTAGTTTGGAAGCTGGAAAAAACGTGTAAGATTATTATAAAATGTCTGAAACTGCTACTTGTCATACAAGGACTGGAATCAACATTTAAAAGAAAAAATCAATAAAAGGACTTCGAAGTCACAGAAACTGGAAAAAATGTAACAAATTAGATTGGTTGGTTGGGTTTTTATTTGCTTTCTTATTTGGGGGAGGAGAGAAGCCTTGGAGCTAATCAACTGAGTCCTAGGTAGGGTGTCCAACTCCAGGAAGACGTAGAGGAACTACCTCACATAGAGGTGAGAGAGTGTTATTCTAATAGTAGGGGGAATAGAAATATAAGGGGGAATAGGAAAGAAAAAGACAGTGTAGACCAGAGATCCAGGAGGGACCAGGAAAGGGGATGGGGTGGTGGTAGAGGAATATAACTTATTGATTTGAAGTAGCCAGCCAACTCTTATGAAGATTATAGACCTTTGGTTGGACTAAATATTGCATCATCATCATCATCATCATCATCATCTGCTGTACATTACAAAATATTCTTGTACAGATACACAGAATCTTATGGTTCTTTCATGAATTTTGAAATGTAATTGCCAATGCCTGTTAAATTGCAAGTGAGGCATCCTTTGATAGAAGCAAGATATTGGGGCTAAAACAGGAATTCACAGATTTGGGTTGCGGTCAGACAACAAGCTTAGCACGGTCCGGAAACACTTCTGATTTCATCAGGGTTTCTTTTTAAAGGGAGAGGTTTGATCAGACATCCCACAACAATTTGCTTCACTGTGCATTTACCTTGTTGTTGATCGATCAGACAGGATGGTCGGTCAGGCCTTTCGGTGGGGGCTTTCTGTTGTGTATGTGCATAACTGCATATTCGAACCTCTCTTTTTGTTATTGCTTGTGCATGTGCTAAAAGGTGCATTCTAGTGAAGTCTCTGCTTAGACAGCTCATCAATCCTTTTACCAAGGGATTTTAAACTTAAATTGGTCAATAAACAAATAAACCTGGTGGCTGCCGATCAAAACAAGGTGTTTTGGGGCGAAACCACACATGTGGGGCTTCACTCCCATGGTGTGAATCTGTGGTCATGCACATATTGCTAAGTGAACAAAAAAAAGTGCAGAGGCAGGATGGCATGATCAGACTACCCGGAAGGCTTGAGAGTGTGATTGGTTGACCAGACATTGGAAAATCCGGGGTGGGGAAGTGATGACAACCATAAGGACTAGACTTTCCCCAGTGCCTAATAACTCTGACTCCAAAATGGAAGAGAATGGGGTGCCAACGACCGGGGAACCAGTCAGAGATGTTGCTATCTGAACATGCATTTTAAATCTGCCAGGCAACAGCAACGATATCAGATCAAAGAGCACATCTGACCACAGCCTCAGTCAGAGAAGTTTCTCCAGATTCCTTTCCTTTTATACTCTTAGAAGCTCATTGATTTACAGATCTTGAGCAGCAGAAGGTACTTGCTTCTTTTTTTTAATGCAGGGGCTAAAAGGACTGAGACAAATTTTGCAGTTGCTAGAGTAAACTTAGGATCTTTATCGCTGAGCAAAAGAGCCAGGGTTTCCAGAGTGTAGGGAGATGGTTAATTAAAGGTGTTCCTCCAGATTAGTAAACAAAAGATTTAATTCCCTTCAGGTGTAATAAGAAAAACAAGTGTTTGAAGAGCTTATTCTGTTGTAAGGGAGTGGGTTTATAGTCTGCCTTCTGGTCCAGTCAGCACAGACATAGGCCGAGGACAGACTGGCAATCTGAAGCGGGGCAGGCACGCTTCGCAAACGGAGGAAAGGAGCCCGTTCAGACATGCGCATCTGCCCGTCGGCTCCGTTGCGTACTTACCCGTCTCCCAGCCGCTTTCCTTCCGCTTTACCCGGACACCGGTTTTTCCCGGTGTTCAGGGGCCTTCCTCCGCATGCCTCCCGCTTCCAAACAGTGTGAACTGGAAGAAGCGGGAGGCATCCGGAGGAAGTGTGAACGCACCTGCAAAAAGTTTTGCGCATATGCAAATATGCACATATGCGCATGTGCGCATATGCGAAAAACATCAAAGGGAAACAAAAAAAAAGTGCAGCAGCACGCGCGAGCCGCGCGCGCTGGCTATGCGGCAGTCTGAACTCTCCGTGGCAGTCTGAATGCTCCGTATCGCCGCTGATCCGCATTGCTCTGGCCAGTGTGAACAGCCAGCTCCGTGAGTTTTTCCCCCCGCTCCAGTTCCCTCCGCTTTGCCTCCGCTTCAGATTGCCAGTCTGTCTTCGGCCATAGTATATGAAATATGTACAAGATGAGTTTGAATCATGCTAGGGTCTGGGAAAGACTTGGCAGCTCATAAGTAATTGCACAAGAGAGGCCTACACACCCCTCTCATATCATAAACTCTGGGGTTATTAGTCTTAATTTCAGGCAAACAAACATTAAAGGCACACTAGGTCCTCTGTTGTAAGACCTCTTCAAATAAACAATTGTCAATTTTTATTGTCCAGTATATTAATTGAATTGAAAACACAATTGATCTATTCTGATCTACCACCCCTGCCCCAAATCATATTGTACTGACTTACTATGTGTAAGAAATGTAGACTACAAATAACATAAATAAAAATGATGATGTTATTTTTTATTTGGAGTGGGGGAGACTTGTAAGACTAGGTTTGTTCTCTTGTTACTATGTTATTGTTTAACTGTTATAGTAAAATGATCTGTTTCAAAATTATATAAATTATATAACTATAAATATGAAGTGAAAAAAGCTCCAAATTACTAGAATTATACTTGGGTACTTCTAAGTTGTTTTTATTCACACAGTCCAAATGGACAGATCTTGGTACAGATGGTTAAACTTAACATAGTAGCCCTCTTTTGATTCTTAATAAGGATATTTTGACAGAAGCCTGAATTGAATGATATAAGGGTGGCCATGATTGCATTAAATTTGCATTTTCTCTCGCACAATCTGCTAGATTTAAAGAAACAAAGTCATTCAAATCATGGCAGTATACAATAAAAAACCCCTCCAAAGCGAAGAAATCCAATTAATGGTCAGAAAATTTTGGTTATCACCATATTAAAACAACGCTCTTAGACCAAATTTGCATGGAGCAATAAGTCTTTCCCCTTTCCAGTTTATGAGCCTGATTGTCCATTTGGGACTGATGTCACACATTTATATGGAAATTGTGTTCCTGTTTATGACACACAAAATTTATGCAGCCAGGGTTTATTGCATATGCAGGGACATAAATAAATGCACTCTATGTGATAGCATTAAAATAGAGTAAAACATTTCTAGCAAAATGTTAATTAAAATATATGGCTTTTGACCAGATCAGTTCCAGAATAAAAATGTTGGTGATCATTATTGTTGTTTATAATTTTCAATTGGAAAGCGGCACACTTCCAAATGCTTGTTTCTGAGATGACATCCCAAAGATCTGGTGACTGATTAGCCCAGCTGGCAACTGTGACCTATCCAGAATAGCTAACGTCTGACTGTTAATCTTTCTATAAACGCTTTTGAGCACTCCCAGGCTCCAGTTTTAGCTTAATTTAGGTTCCAAGTTTCCTTCTATACTCTCTTGGTCTGTCTCAGATTCCAGTTAACATATAAGCCTTACATTTTCAGGATTTTATCACTTAAACCACAAGCTATATCTTAACATATAATTCTACAGAGCATCTTTTACTACCAACTACAGCTTCCTGTGGATATTGTATAGGAAAATTAAAAACATAAGACTATCTAATAACACATCATCTCTTTATTATGATACAAGCCTGTTTGTAGTGTTGTAACGAGGGTGTTTGTGTTATTTTAAAATAAAAGAACAGTGGTATTACTGACCATCACACTGTATTAGACTTTTTAAAAAGGTGATATGAAACAGACTGTAGATACACAGATTTAATGAAAAGGTTTAGTAGGTTTAGTAGAATTACAAAACATGCAGAACCAGTTTCACTGTTGGCAGCACAGAGGAAGATAAGTGTGCTGTATACACTATGGGCGGCAGTATCCCTATCATACTTTCAGCATGTCACTTAAAAATTGTTGTCTTTTCTCAGTAACAAGCAGAGGACTTGCAATGAACTTAGGGGTGACAGGAGATCCCTGCTTCCATTCCTCCTCTCTTGCTCAGCCGTCCACCCTTCCTTTGCTACTACTGCTTCCTCTTTCCTTCCCCTCTATCCTCCAGAACTCTTCTCCCTGCTTACCTCCTGTCTGCCAGCTGCTTCTTCTTTCTGTTTCCTTTTTGATTGACTTGTTTCCTGTTTGTCATCGTGTACTACAATGAATAAACTATCTGGACTCTGAGGTGAGGTACTAATTGAGTTGCCAACCGCCAGGAGGCACCTGGAATTTTCCTGGAATTATAATTGATCTCCAGACTACAGTGATCAGTTTCCTGGAGAAAATAGCAACTTTGGAGAACAGTTATGGTATCACATCCCTGTTGAGCTCCCTTCTCTCCCCAAACTCCACCCTTCCCAGGCTCCACCCCCAAATCCCTAGGAATTTCCCGCCTTAGAGTAGGCAACGCTCGATGTTAAAGGAACAGAAGCCTATTCTGTCTGGAGCTAGAATATCAGGCTCAGCCATTGGGATCATGGGTCTTAAAAGCTGGTGTCCGTGATACTTGGAGGTAACAGGGTCAGGTCTCATAACCTGAAAGAAAAACCTTTAATGTGTGACATTTTGGGGAGGAGTAACTCGGTGGTATTTAGTTTATGTTTGCTTGACTGGTTGTACAAATTGTATTTTAACTCATTCTGTATGTATTAGGTAGTGGTTCCTTGTCATATTTATGATACTAATGGTTACTAGTGCTTTTAGGAACTTAGAGGTAAATTTTCTCTTGCTTCCAGTATTTTTTCATTAGTATGATGTTTTAATTCCTATCAAGAGTTGATAAAGTAATTTAAGATTACTGTATATAGTGAAAGTCAGTCAGGATACTTTGGGGTGAATCCATGCCAGTAACTGAGGAAGAAAACTTTTCACTTACCATAAGGGAATCCTTGGATCCAACCCTCTGTCTTTCAACCCCAGATAAAATTACTTCTTTGTGCCAAATTATGCAAGTATCTGCCTTCAAATGCATTAAGAAATGGGTAGCAAATTGGATTGACAGTGAAAACATGCTGCACGCAACAGATTGCATTTTGACAGTTTCTTGAATAAAGCTAACCCTTTTAAAGCTGAGTCTCTAAGGAAACTTGGCAAATTGTGGATTGCCATTTAAAATTATTTTTAGTTCTAATGTAAACCATTGTTGTTTCTTTAAACCACTTTGTAGTCTCCATTCTTTTACAAATCGAGTGTAGGAGTATAACTATATTGAGGATGCTGCTATTATGTCTGTTTCTAGGCACAGCGAATAGCTGACAGTGAATGTAGAAGTCCACACAATATTTATTTATTTTATTTATTAGTAACATTTATATCCTGCCCTCCCCACGAGCATTAATTGCTTCCTACAAAATGTTGAAAAACTTCACCCACAAATATTTGTATGAACACTACCAAAATGTATTTATTTATTTAGACATTTTTGCCTTGTTTTTCTTCCCAAGCAGCTTTCAAAATATCAAAATTTTGAATCACAAACAGCAAATTGTTTCTAGTCACCACTCACCCATCATTAAAGCCAACAAGGTAAAAACAACATAAAAACAAATAACAAACATTAAAACATGTGGCTATCACCAAACCACTATTAAAACAGCCCATAAAATGGCTGGTATAAGCCCTGACCTGGATAGCTCAGGCAAGCCCGATCTCATTAGATCTTGGAAGCTAAGCAGGGCTGATCCTGACCAGTAACAGGAAGGGAGACCTTCAAGGAATACCAGGGCTCGGGACACAGAGGGCAGGCTATCCAGCCACTTCTCTGAAAAATGTCCAAGCCCTCAATAGGGGTAGCCAGAAGTCGCCATGACTTCCAGGTTTGCAAGCGCACTCACACATGTGTGCGCATGCACACACACACAAATACCCACAAAAAATGGCTGGTAGAAGAAGAGGAGGAGGAGGAGATTGGATTTATACCCCACCCTTCACTATGCGAAGGAATCTTAGAGTGGCTTACAATCCCTTTCCCTTCCCCTCCCCACAACAGACACCCTGTGAGGTAGGTGGCACTGAGAGAGCCTTGAGAGAATCCTCTTGAGAGAATAGCTCTCAGAGAACTTTTACTGACCCAAGGTGACACCAGCACCTGCACATGGAGGAGCAGGGAATCAAACCCAGTTCTCCCAGATTAGAGTCTGCGCTCTTAACCACTATACCAAACTGGCTGAGCCAACCACAAAATGTCAGGGGGTAAGGTCATGCATAACTCCAATAGCAACTCTTCAATATTTAATGCAGAAGTTCTGTTTAACAGGATGCCTTTTAAAATGAACATATAGTTTAAAAATATTTCCTTTTGTAGACACAGTTTACCTTCAGTCACATGGTGAAGATCCATGTGCTGCGGTGGCAGCTACTGCTGAGGCAGCTTTTTAAACATCTCCAGAGCCAGTCAGAAGCCCTGCTAAGTGAAAGCCCAGTCTGGTTTTTTAAACTCACTTAAGTGTCAGTGAGTGCATGGTGACCACTGGTGTCACATTGGGGACCCCTGGTGTACAGGAAAGAGGTTGTATGAAAGAGGTTGCACATTCAAAAATACATTTCAAATATATATAACCCAGCAGGCCCCAATACAACCTTAAAGCAGGTGGACCAGCTGCAAGGAATGTTCCAGGCTGGTGGTTTGGTTCTGCCAGTGTAGTCACAGACTAAGAGCCAAGAGCTAATTAAGAACATAAGAGAAGCCAATGTTGGATCAGGCCAATGGCCCATCCAGTCCAGCACTCTGTCACACAGTGGCCAAAAATACCAGGTGCCATCAGGAGGTCCATCAGTGGGGCCAGAAGCCCTCCCACTGTCCATCAGTGGGGCCAGAAGCCCTCCCACAGAAGCCCTCCCACTAGAAGCCCTCCCACTGTTGCCCCCCCAAGTACCAAGAATACAGAGCATCACTTGCCCCAGGCTGAGAGTTCCTATCTGTACTTTGTGGCTAATAGCCACTGATGGACCTCTGCTCCATATGATTATCCAATTCCCTCTTGAAGCTGTCCATGCTTATAGCCACCACCACCTCCTGTGGCAGTGAATTCCATATGTTAATCATTCTTTGGATGAAGAAGTATTTCCTTTTATCCATTCTAACCCGACAGCTTAGCAATTTCATTGAGTGCCCACGAATTCTTGTATTGTGAGAAAGGGAGGAAAGTACTTTATTTATTTAACATCTATATGCGCCCCCTTGCCCAGATTGCCTGGAGATATGGGTTGGGATGTCACCAATACGCTGATGACATCCAGCTCTATCTGATGTTGGGCAGCCAGTTGGACTCCAGACTGGAAGATCTGTGTCGGGCACTACAAGCCTTGGCTAGTTGGCTGAAGCTGAATCCGGCGAAGATGGAGGTCCTGTGCGTGGGTTGGGGTGGTCTGGGAATAGGGACGCCACTCCCGACCTTTGGTGGGGTGCCATTGGTGCCGGCGCTGGAGGTTAGGAGTTTGGATTCCTCCTTAACAATGGAGGCACAGGTAGCAGCCACTGCCAAGTTGGCCTTTTACCATCTCCGGCTGATTTGGCAGTTGGTTCCCTTCCTCAGCCGCGACGACCTGGCTACAGTGATCCACGCAATGGTCACCTCGAGACTAGACTACTGTAATGCTCTCTACATGCGGCTGCCCTTCAGGTGGTTCATGTTTTCCCAATTGCTTCCCTTCCTTCTTTGGCTGCAGTGGCCTCTCCATTCTTTTCCCCATTCTCTTCTCCGTCCTCTTACTATTCTTACACACAAAGGGAAGTATATTAGTAGGGGAAATAGTAGAAGCCTAAGGAAAAGTATACCCTTCAGTGGACCTAGAAGGATGCGACTCTGCCTAGGATTGTATCGTATATCTGCTCTTTAGTAATCAGTGGAAAGTTACATGAAACCAGGCGTCCTTTGGGGCCGGAGTGAGGCGGAGCACCACTCCGCCAGCCCAGGAGGGGCAGTAGGGCAGCCACGGGCCGAATCAGATTCTCTTTTTTCCCACCATAGTAATCCACCAAGTAATCTTTTTTCCCACCATAAAGAACAAAGGAGGGGATGGGGCAACCTGTTTTGGGGCCCATAGAATTGGACCCCGTGGTCCAATCTTCTTGAAACTTGGTGGGTATTTCAAGGAGAGGCCCCAGCAGCTATCCTGCAAGTTTGGAGCCTCTCCCTCAAACCTCCTTTCCTCCAGCCCCTCATATACCCTATGAGTTTTTGCCATTGATTTCAATGGCCCATAGGGTATAATGGGGCTGAAACTGACATTCCCTTTTTGACACACTTCCGATGATGTCACTTCCGGGATGTGGCATATGCTAATGAGTTATGCTAATGAGCTCCTGCACCTCTTTTTCTACGAAAGGACCCCTGCATGAAACAGGTGATGTGCTCCAAACAATATGAATCAGGTGCCCAAAACAATACAGGCCAGTGGGTAGTAACAACTTTTTATGTTGTTGTATAAGTATTACCTAAGTGTGTTTTGTAAATATTAAAGCAGATTTGTTAAAACAAGGACAATACAATAAGGGGCTTCAATTGGAGCATCAATAGACCAACATAGTCTAGTAGACTAGCTATCCTAAAAATCAGTCGGCATTGCTTCAATATCTAGCCATTGTACATTAAAATTTAATTACTATTGTCTGAATAGAATGTTTGTCTAAAGTAAAAACAATAGAAACTTGTGTTATCTATTAGGAAAGAATGAAAAATAAAGGCACTCATGATTGTGTGCAATAATTATGTTGGTAATCAAGATTTGTTTAGTGGAATAATGCATCAAAAGTCTTATAATCTACTGAATAGATCTAAGGGGAAGCAACAAAGACATTGCTCAAACACAGTGATTATTAAGACTGATGGAGAAGCAAAGATATTAAATGTCTTTGGAAGTGCTAGCCGCAGTGAAGACTTGCATTTGAGATATCTGCAATAAAAAGAAATTATGCTAACTATTCACTTCATGTTCTTCCTTCAGCATTTGGCACAGTTAAAACAATTAAAAGAATGGTTTCATAAAAAAGAAAAGAAGCCACTCAAACTGAAACTGTGTTGTATAACAGCTAATATTTATTGTGCCTTTGATAACTTAGGACAGAGGTGCAATAAGAAATATGAGGGACTGTAGGTTTGTTTTTGTAGTTGAGTGATTCTGGGAGTTTAGAACAGTGAGTGGAGGGATTTTAATACAGGAAATCAGATATTTTGCAAGGCCTTTAATAAAGGTTTGACTGTTTATAGCTTTTGAGATGTGTTACGATTCATGCTCTCCAATTAATCCACCCTAGGCTAGCCCATCCCGTCAGATCTCAGAAGTGAAGCAGGGTTGGCCTTGGCTAGTATGTGGAAGGGTGACCTCCAAGGAATACCAGAGTCGTGATGCGGAGGTGGGCAATGGCGAAGCACCTCTGAAATAGACAGACAGACTGACAGACAGACAGACAGACATATTTATTGTGTGTAGCCAAAGGCCATCAGAAAAGAGAATTAAGAATATAGAGGTAAAGGGTCAAACGTGATTACAGGAGTGGTTTTAAAAATTGTTAGAAATAAAATGCAATTAATTACATACAGTAAAATTACAAATCTCGACGATATATCTGGTTATTCAGATTCACTTACTGAAGCCCCTCTGAAATGTCTCTTGCCTCAAAAACAAGTCTAGCTCTCCACCTAGTGGTGCATATTGCTAAAAAAAAGCTAGAACTTATGGATGCCAGACAATCTTAGGATCTCCTGGGTATTCTACACACAATGCCATACAATAGTTATTTTTATTTATTATTCCAATTAACAGAGAAGAATGGTAGAGAGGAGTGGCCTATTAAAACGTTGGGTTCCTGCTACGGTGGGACTGTTTTAATGAGCATATTTAGTTTGCCCACTGCATTGAAATGCCTGTAAAACAAAACAAAATGCCTCTTCCATTGTCAAAAAATGATAAGGAATTTATAATACCTATACCTGTGCATGAGATGTGGCTAGATCACTGTCCCATCTGCATTGCAGCAGATATCAAGTAAGGCATTGGTGAAAGGGAATGACCTATTAAGGATTAATCCTTTAAAAAAAAAGAATAAACTACAATTTTCGTTTAATCATTGCCCCCCAAATAGTAGTACTGTTCACATGTTACGGTGAATTCATGTATGGCCTATATATACTTGTGTACGCCTGTTTGTAAGAAAGAGCCAATGCACATTCACTTTACAAATAAAACCAAGATATAAATGTAGTTTCAATCACTTGTTCAGCTGCACATGGGTTGAATGTAACATGAGAACTACTCAATGCACATGTAAAGAAAAATCAGGTTTACACTGTAGACGGGTTGTACGTGCATTCACTTCAACTTATGAACAGGGCTAAGAAAAAGAATGGTCAGTTTTATTTTTATATATGGGAAATGGCAGCAGAGCCACTGGTGGACCTCCTGATGGCACCTGGTATTTTTGGCCACTGTGTAACAGAGTGTTGGACTGGATGGGCCATTGGCCGGATCCAACATTGACTTCTATTATGTTCCTATCTCCTCTTGCCTTGGCCTTTGTATTCTGCTATTCTTTCTCTGTTGGTATTATTGCATAATTATGTTTGCTAGAGAACTCAGACTTTCCAGTGAGTGTTGTTTTCATGATGTTGAGGTTTCATGATGTTTATAGGGCCAAAAAGAGTGTTCATCTGAAGTAGAAGAAATTTAGACTCCAGTGGCACCTTTAAGATCAACAAAGGTTTATTCAAGGCATAAGCTTTTGTGTGCATGCACGCTTTTTCAAATACAGACAATCCTTTCAAATGTATTCGAAAAAGTGTGCATGCACACGAAAGCTCATACCTTGAATAAACCTTTGTTGGTCTTAAAGGTGCCACTGGACTCTAAATTTGTTCTACTGCTTCAGACCAACATGGCTGACTGCTGGAATTATTTTCATCTGAAGTGTTATTGTTCAGACAAGCAGTCTGTCGCTCATCTCTGCATTAATTAACATCATTGATATTTTCTTGGGCCAACATTATTAATCTTCTGATGAATCCTCTTCTTTCCAAACTCTAACCTCAGTCCTGGCCCCTTCAAGTGGTATAGGAGAATGCAGAGTTGCCCTGTGTCCTGCTTTCAGATCCATTGAAGTAGATTAGTTGAGGTGGCCTGTGTATTCCTTGCATAACAGGCAGAGATTAAACATTCACTTTGTTTTTTTGGACTGGCCTAGATAACACTTAACTTGCTGTATTCAAGGAAGCTGCAGGATTTTCCCCTAGTCTCCTATAAAAAGAATTTCTTAATTAGTCGGTCTTGGCATGCTGATGTTTGAACATATGCAAATCAGCTGGGACTCAAGAGAAGTTTCTGGTGGAAACATTTTTCAGATATATTTTTATCAAGTATTCCTTTGTGTATTGACTGAGATGTGATGTTCTGAAGCAGAAAAATGCAAGGAAAGTGAACTCTTACCATTTCCGCTTCAGCTTTCAGGTTCCATCAGTATGAATTCTGACTAACACTCAGTTATAAAGTTTTATTATAAACTCCAACTTCAGAAATGAGTTGAGCAAGCTCTAAGGCAAAGTACTTTTTCACAGTGGCTACAGATGTCCTCTCTTTGTGTATCTGCCTGGTACTTGATCTGTGTTTCGGGCATTAGGCTAGGACCCCCCCCCCCCCCCCCAGCCGTTTTAACCTAGGTATTTGACTGGTTTTATTTGCTTGACTACTGGATTCTTTGGGGGGGGGGTCCCTCCCTTTTGTGGAGTTCTCCCACATTTTGTCTAACCAGTTTGCAATTTGAATTATATCCTTTACCATCTCTTAGGAGTTGGCTATATTTTGGGTTATTGTTTCCACTTCTTCTGAACTTACACTTTATTTCTTTTGTTTTACTACTTACCTACTTTGCCAACCTTCAGGTAGGACCTGAAGACCTCCTGCAACTACAACTGATCTCCAGACAACAAAGATCAATTCCCTTGGAGAAAAGGACTGCTTTGAAGGGTGGGCTGTATGGCATTATATCCCCACTGAGGTCCCTCCCCTCTCCAAACACTGCCCTCCCCTGGCTCCACCCCCAAATATCCAGGAATTTCCCAGCTTGCAATGGGTGGCTCTGTATTGACTTCCTCTGCTCCTCACCTCTGGAGCTGCCTCTACTGTATATCTGCCTTTGCACCCTTTCTGAATGCCACCTATTTCTTTGTGCCTCATCTGGCTGAAAGATTTATTTCTGGAAAATGATGGAGGAGAAGGGAAGCAAAATAAATGTATGAATTGGACCCTGTGGGAAAAGTTTCCAGAAGGAGTTGTCAGAGTGAATCTTCTCTGCCTTGTCTTTTCCCCAACATCTCATTATGCACTTCAGAAATCCTTCAAAACTGAGGGTTGGGGGGATGCATCTCAGCTCAAGTGAGAAATGCATCTCAGCTGAAGTGAGAAAGGGGGAAGAAGGCAATGGAAGAGGGAAAAGGCAGCTTCGCCCAATTCCCCCTCCTTATTGTGGTTCATTTTGTTTTTAAGAGCTCCCCCTATCCTCAGCCAATTTTCATGGGGATGGCAGGAAGGGAACTGCAAAGATATGCTCAAGTTTTTTTGAAGTATCGGTCCTATATTTTGCCTGCGTGCCTTCATCTCTTCCAGAAAGAAGCTTTTGCTTCAGTGAAACCTTAAGCCTAAGCCATATTGTATGTGGCAGCAGCATCAAAGCAGTATTTGTTTGTGTGTGTGCATATACATGAGAAAGAGAAACAGAGAGATATGCAGTAACGTTGGGAGAAAGGTTTGAAGAAGCGACTATTGAGCCAAGTGACTGATTCAGATCACAGCATTACTCATAGCTGAGTATTTTGTCTGTTCCTTCCCTCAACAGAAGCATACTTGTGGCATGGTTATCTGCTCTTTGCCAAAGCCTCATAATTCCATACTTTTTTTTTGGTAACAACTCCGTCCCCTGCCTTCTAATTATGGGGAAAGAAGTGCTGTGCAATGTTGCCTATTGGGAGGCAGGAGAGAACCCTCATAAAATATTTTTCCTCAAGTACCATTCTCAGGAGTGTGAAACCTTAGGTGAATTTACAGCATTACTAAAATCAGTCACTCCAGGGATACCTTGATGAATTTTGATCAAAATTTGTGTGTTAATTTCACCACTCCCCCGTGGCTGGTTTTTTTCATTGTATACATTTTGGTTCCATTCCAAGATGTCTATTTAATATAATATAATTTATATTATTAAGACTTCCCCTTGTCCCTTATGCGTGTTGCTAAGGCAATGACTGAGGACTTGCATCACCATGTATTGAAATTAGGAAGCTTGGAATTTGCTGCCATAGAATGAATAAGGCCTTTGTGAACTCCCTTGCATTCCATATAACAATTTGATGATAGATATTTGAAATGTGTACATTTGTGCAGTGTGATAATCATGGTAGAAAATTGATCATACCTTTCCAAAAGACATTTCTGTTGTCACACAAAAAGGTAGAACACTCAGGTACTGTTTACTAGTAAACAGGTTACAGAATAATGTCGGTGAGCTGATACATTTTGGGAGTAATACAATCAGGGAAAACCTGTTTTAAGGGGAAATACTGGTAAATTCTAACATATGATAGAAACTTCATGACCAAAAATCAATTAAGTATGTATTCCAGCAGGTGTTTTTTTTCGTGGCCCCTGTTCCAGACACCACTAAGTCCTAAAGGAATGCATCCTTGATAAAGTATCTGTTGTTTTCTCTCTTAATTAAAAAATTCAGGCATTTAAAAAGATACATAGTACTAGATTTCATAGAAACATTCCCAAAAGACAAACATCTCAATACATGAAAATTAAATAAGACTGTGAAGCTATTATTATCCTACTCAGCTATTCATTCTGAGGTTTTAGCAATACATGACCTGAAACTCCAAAGAGCATTTAAAAAAAATTATTTACTTCATTCATTTATGCTTCAGCTCTCTCACAGAGGTGGATCACACAGTTAAAACAATGCAATGAGAGCAGTGTAAAATTAACCAACGGTATATAAAAACTGGATTGCAAAATTAGAAAACAGTGGTAAGTATAAGGTGAGGCACACAGAACAATGTATGAGCCCCAGTCACACTAATTCAATGAAGTGTTTTATTGGGGACCTGTTACTAAAGGGGGCTGAGCTATCCTGTCTGCTGATGTCTCTGTGAGTGAGAGAGAGAACCTGAGAAGTGAAATGGTCATGGGCCTCTAGAGATTTGTAAAAAGATGAAAAGGGTAGCAATGTGTGACAGCCTGACCTACTTGTAACCCTTAACCTGAGAGAGGGAGGTGTAGAGGATGGTAGGCACTCTGTGTCAATAGAAAAGAAGCGTCACACACATTCTGCAAGAATTAACTAATACGGGTGTGATCAAGTTCTGTCTAGCCCAATCGTCTATTTCTAGAAAGGGCCAGCCAGCTGTACCAGAAAAATTCACTAGGAGTCCATAGTGGGAATGGACATCCTATGCTCTGTGTTTCCAGCATCTGTAGATAAGAATGTAAGTAGATCCTCCTGGATTAGACCAGTGGTTCATCTAGTCCATCATAAATGCTGAAGGACAGAAGAGTAGCTCTATCAGAATGGGACCCTTGGGAGGCTTTAGATTGGTGACTTCCATCTGATTAGTAGAATATTCTCTATTGGGGCTGATTCATAATTATGGCACCAGGTAAACTCAACTTTGTGGCAGTTGCGTAGTTAGTTTTTGCAAAAGAACAGGCTTGTCACCTCATTCTCTCTGATCCAGAAACTATAATCAAAGATCAGAGCTCCCTTCTATTCTGTGATTTATACTCTATCCTCTAATATACTCTGAATTTTTATGGTCAATTCATTTTTTGTAGCTCTATAGATTTCCTTGACTGTACCTTTTAATCAGTGTGATTAGCCTTAAGCTGGGGTGCCCAGGCTTTTTGAGCCCGCCGGCAGCTTTGGAATTTAGATGGGGAGGTGAATGCCTCTCTGCAGGGGGTGGAGCCAAATCCAAAATGGCTGCCACAAGAGGCAGAGCCAAAATCAATATGTCCCTCCTCACCTTTGCAAAAGAATCACAGAAGGAGAATAAAAAGAAGTGAAGAAAAGCCTGGGGTGAAGGAAGGGAGAAGGAGAAGGGATAATAAAAAGAAGAAAATCCTGAAGAGAGGGTAGAACCACAAGCCTGGAGGCTTGCTAGTCCTCCTGATCCTCCTGGCAGCCATGGAACCGCTTTCATTTGAGGGCAGCCAATAACAAGCCCTGCCTCACAAAGGCCACGCCCACTGCTCGGTGGTGCTGGGGGAGGTACTGGCAGGTGCCATGGTGCCCGCAGGCATTGTGCTGGGGAACCCTGGCTTTAAACTTAGTATATTATTAACTCTGTTTAGGACTGCAGTTGGTATCTCTTGAATTGTGTTTTCTTTTAACGCTACCATTTACATTTTTCCCTAGCTAGTGTGTGAGTGTGTGACCTGAGGATATACTTTGTGCTTTTAATGAAGTAGCTTTTGTCAGTGGAGGCTTATACCACAATAAATCTTTAAGGTGTCGTAAGACTTCTGTTTGCTTTTGCTATAGCAGACTAATACAGCTACTGCTCTGGAGTTAACCTCTTTGGAATGTTAAAATGTTGGCAAATACATAATAGAATACCATGGTTATTATTTCAGAAGAGTAAAAAAGTTGAATCCATAGGGTTTCACATTCAGTGGGGAGTTTTTGTCTTCTACTGGGCATGTGCCTCTTAATCTGTCAGTTTGATCTAGGAATGTTATTTAGTACATTTTCATACATGACACGTTACCCAGGCGTGTTATGTGTGTGTAAAACCTGCATTTATAAAAAATGTAGCGTCTGTTTTAGAATACACTCCTTTCTGTCTTGACTTAATAGTGCATGCATACTGCCATGAAAAGCACGCTAGAAGCTCAGAGCCATTGTAGTGTCAGGTAAAAACGCTGTTACATTAATATTTCTTAAGTCTTTGATATGAAGAAAGTGAATGTAAATGAATTATTGCCAGAATAATATAATGGGAAAACATTATTGTTCGTTATTCTACTCAGTTAATTGAACTGAATATTCTCTCTCATGCTGATATGAAAGGAATAATAATTCTTTGTCCGTTCCTCTGAGTCTCAAGGGGAACAGCATAAGATTATAAAATACGGACCATAACTGTACTGGGAGACAGGAGTCGGGAAGTTAATTTCAGAGAGTAGCTGTGTTGATCTGCAGTGGGAGAGTTAAATTTGAACCCAGTACCACCTTAGAATACCATTGCTTTGACCATATGGCCGAGCGCTGAAGAATAGATGCTTTTGAATTATGGTGCTGGAGAAGATTCTTGAGAGTCCCTGCAAGGAGATCAAATCAGTCAATTTTAAAAGAAATCAGCCCTGACTGTTCCCTGGAAGGCCAGATACTGAAGCTGAAGCTCAAATACTTTGGACACCAGATGAGAAGGGAACGCTCACTGGAGAAGACCCTGATGCTGGGAAAGATTGAAGGTAAAAGAAGGGGACGGCAAAGGATGAGATGATTAGACAGTGTTATGGTCGCTTGACCGTACTAATAAACTTGACTTGACTTAACAGTGTTATCGATGCAATGAACATGAAGTTAAGCAAACTGGAACATGACGGAAGACAGGAGGGCCTGGTGTGATGTGGTCCATGGGGTCGCGAGGAGTTGGACTCAACTGTGTAACTGAACAACAACCACCACCATAGAAACTGTGGCAGAATTTTGGCTTAGATGGAGACATGAGCATTTCTGGAGACATGAGCATTAGAGATATACTCTCTAAAGATGCTGAGCACTGTATTCTAGTAAGAATGGACTCTGGTTCTGCCCCAGAAGGCATTGCAGTCCAGCTCTGCCTGGGCCTCAGTAACACCCCGTAACTAGCCGAACTGCACCCTCCACATTGTTTATATTCTTCAAGAACAGAGTGTACCATCTCCAAGTGTAAACTGTTTTGGATTAAAGAAAGGCCTGCCAGTGGTATCTAAATGAAGCTTGATCTATCCCACTAACCCACGGTTGTTTATAGTTTATGAAGCTGTTAGTGAGAAGGGTCTGAGTATTGTTACTGGTATGACATTCTTTGTGACACCCATATGAACAACTGATTACGTCAAGTTTGGATATGAAGTTGCTCCAGAGAGAATATCAACCACACAGTGCAAACTCTATTTCTGGAATAAAGATTGATATTCCAGCATTGCAATTCTGTGTTGGTTATTCCTGCCTGAAGTATAGGATTGTACTGCAAGTCAGTTCAAAGATTATCTACTCTGAGTTTCCAGTGTGACTTTTAATAAATTAGAAGGAAGGGTGCCTAGCTTGCAGAAGATAATAAATTATGTAGGATGGGGAAAACTCAAACAGACCTCAGTGAGCTCCAAAAATGAAACAAATGCTGTTGAGACGCAACCAACACATGGCAACCGTGCCCATAGGGCATTCTAGGCAAGAGACAAGCAGAGGTGGTTTGCCATTGCCGCCTTCTGCATGGCACCTTGGTCTCCCTTGGTGGTCTCCCATCCAAGTACTGACCATGGCCAACCCTGCTTAGTTCCCAGGCTCTGACTGTGTCAGACTAAGCTGAGCTGTTTGACTGCTCAAGGCCCAAAAAATCCTCTCCAAATTGAGTAAGTGGGTAACAAAATGGAAAATAAGGTTCAGTGCAAATTACTTCACATACACAGTGTTGCCCTATGAATTGGCAGTGACTAACCAAGAGATTGTGGAGGATAGCTCAAGAGAGACATTGACTTACAGTGCAATCCTGCAGAGATACACCAGTCTAAGCCTAATGTTATGGTGTGCCAAATTTGGAATAGCATGTACAATTCCGTCCTTTACAAAAAAAGACATAAAATTGGAAAAAGTGCAGAAAAGGGCAACCAAATAAGCAAAGGGTTATGGCACTTTAAGGTACTGTTAAAGGATAGAGAGCTTTTAATTTAGAAAAAATAACTAAGGTGTGGGGTGGTTATAAAATTACGGGGCAGTGAAAAAAGATTAAGGGAACTTTCCCTTCTTCATAATACAAGAATTCATGATCTCTCAGCGAAATTAATTTGTAGTAGGTTCAGAATAGGCAAAGGGAAATAATTTGCCATGTAATGGATAATTACTGTTTAAAAGGTTTTAATGGGGAAATAGACAAATACGTGAAGGACTGTTTCAGAAGGCAGCCATGTTGGTCTGATGTAGAACACCAAGATTCGAATCAAGCAGCATCTCAGAGACAATCTTAGAGATGGACTCCTTAGGTATCTGATGAAGGGCACACTGACTCTTGAAAGCTTATACCCCGAAAATCTTGTTGGTCTGTAAGATGCTACTGGACTTGAATGTATATGGTCTGTCAACAGCGATTAGACATGATGGTTAAAGAGAGCCTCCAGAGACAATGTGCCACTGAATGCCAGTTGTTTTTTGGGGATCATGAATAGTCCAGGAGGGTGATTCCCATATTGCCCTTTTTACAGGTTTTCTAGGGGGTGTTTGTGTAGTCACAATAGATAACAGGATGCTGGCCTTTTGGTCTGATTCAGCAGCCATCTTTTTATCATTAAATCGTCCTAAACTCATGAATGCTTGCTTATGGATCGAGCTGAAAGCGCACTACTCATTTAAGATACCCCCCCTTTTGTTTTTATTTTTTTGTTGTTCTCAAGAATAATCATGCTGACATGACACAATACAGGACTGCTATGGGAGATTAATGAAATCATTAATCAGTTATGTAAGCATTGGTCGTAATCCACAGAGCCCCCTTGTTTGGTAGTGCACAAGGGTTCATGCATATCTCGTAGGATGCACCAAATTGCAAACTGCAGTTTTAAGAAACAGATTGTCACATAATTTAGAAAACTGCTACTCAAGGCAATATATATAGGGAGCTAGCTGGTTATGCCAGTGGCTGTGATCCAGTGCAGAGTCATACAGAAGTAAGCCCAATTTACTTTAATAGGGCCTTTGAACACATAACACTGCATTGGATAACAGCCATTATCTTTATTATCAGTAATAAAAATAGATCAGTGAGCAAGGTTTCTATAACAGCCCCCTGGATTGTTTGTGATTTTGGCTGTGGTGGAGCTTTTTAACTTTTCTGAACAACTGAAAAGTGATAATAATTAAACTCTACAGATGGACCTTCCTTGCTGGTGTGAAGGAACATTGATCAGTAATTCAGGACAGGTGGTAAAATGTGGATATTATAGTCAGATATTGTGGAGTAATTTTTGAAAGCAGAATGTGTGACAACTACAAGAGCCTGGCCAGATGCCATTTTCCTCCAGCATCTCATCTTTTTAGAAATGTGCAGTGGTCTCTATAATGAGCACAAATGATAGTGGATGTCTGGTTTAATTCTCAGCAATTGCACGGTGATTGTAATAAGTTCCTCATTCATTACTGAATCAGGGGAATAACAGCCACTGAATTACTGCTACCGTTTGCAACTATTTTCGGATTTCCCATTTACTGTTGAAGAGATTGCATACATCTTGTAAGTTCAGGAAAATTCAGATGTTTCAAGATGAGTGCCTTCAGGCAGTGGAAATAGGAACAGATTATTTTTCTCCCTATATCATGGAAGTGATGAAAAATATGCGTGACATCAGTAACTGCTTTATTTATGAGGGGCTTCCAAAGACACGTTCGTATCTTCAGTAGACTATCAGTGTGTATTGCAATCAGTGTACACGCTGTGTGCTATTTTACTAGATACTGGAGGTGAAACAGACCAGAGTGAAATCTGAAAGTCACAGCACATTATAGGGCTATGACATTGTTTCATATAAGTCAATGCATAGTAGTTACCTTGCATGCATAAACTATCTGCAGAATTAATATTTGGTTGCAGTCAAAATAAAAATGAAAACAGATTAAATCATAAATACAATATCTTCAAGAAAAGGCATCGAATTATGAAAAAGGGGCAAGACAAAAAGACACATAACATGGCAGAAAACAATTCAAGATCATGAAGGACACCTGTTTTATTCAACTGTAACCATAACGTAACATTTCTTTTTATCATGTTCTTTGCAGTTGAGCTTCATCAGTATGGTTCACACAGGTGGTCATCAGCTCTGAATAGTCAAAGTCCAAGTGTCTGTGAAGGCTTCTAAGAATTAAATATTCTACTTTTTAGGTTGTTCTGCGAGTTTGGTGTAATGGTTTAGAGCGCGGACTTTAATCTGATTTGATTCCCCACTCCTCCACATGCAGCTGCTGGTGTGCCCTTGGGTCAGTCATAAGTTCTTTCAGAGCTGTTCTCTCGAAGGCAGTTTTCAAAAGAGCTCTCTCAGCCCCACCTACCTCTCAGGGTGTCTGTTGTGGGGAGGGGAAGGGAAAGGTGTTTGTAAGCTGCTCTGAGACTCCTTCGGGTAGTGAGGCAGGGTAATAGTCCAATCTCTTCTCTTCTATACAAATGGAAGACAGCAGAATGTTTCTGTCAGGATATTCTTATGGAGCAGAGCATCAATGTCAGGATATTCTTATGGAGCAGAGCATCAATGTCAGGATATTCTTATGGAGCAGAGCATCAATGTAAATATCTTTTTGCTTCAGTTTTTATTCAGTGGTCTTCAGTAAAGGTTCCTCCCAGTTTATTTCCAAAGGATCCAGAAAACTGCTTAGTTAGGGAGAAACCATGATTGCGGTATTAATTCCATATAAATAGTACAGGATCTAATAGGAATGCATCTACATATAGATAATGGAGAAAGGCAAGATCTTCGACGTGGTCTCTGTGATTCACACCAATGGGTTTCTGCGCCTGCGCTGGAAATCATCAGTCTATGGAAAGCAAAAGTGATTTTCGCGCCCGTGGCCCTCCGGGCATGCGCCCCGCCTCCTCGCGCATGCCCAAAAGGGCCCGGGCTCGAAGATCCCGCCAGTTCTCTTCTGACCGCCACGCTGTTCACAGCCTTTTTTCGTCGGTTAGGATAGTTTTTTTCGGAAAGCCTTTTCTCCTCACAAATTACGGACTGAATCATTACTCTTTTGGATTACGGACGTCGGACTGGTAAAATCGGTATTTGGGTTCCCTTTTACAACCCTGCCCACCTCCCCCCACCCTTTCCCCCCCCCCTGTCCTCAACGCTCCTCCGTGGATGGCTCAGCGTTGGGGCTGTTTTAAGAGGTGCAGCTCGTGCGGCAGCAAGCTCGCGGCCCCTGACGGACACAGTCTTTGCATTTTGTGCCTCGGGGAAGCGCACCGGCCCGAGTCTTGCGCACATTGCGCAAAATTTTCAAATCAGACACGCAAAAACAGAGCCGCCCGCCTCAAAGTCGCCCTCCTCGAATCGGCGCTCTCCCCTCAACCTACTACGGAGAGCATGGAGACTGCCGTCAGGCCCTCTACCTCATCGGCATCGGCCCCACTGACATCGGGCCACTCGACATCGATGATATCGAAGCCACCATCGAAAGCTGCTTCCGACAGTGGGCGTCGCCCGCCTAAGCATCCAGCTTCGGGCCATTCTTCCTCTTCGACACCGCTCAAGAAGAAGAAGAAAGACAAGACTGAAAAACGCCAAAAGCCCCCTGTCTCCGGTAAGTCCTGACACAAGGGCACGGAACAGGGCTTTACAGCCCCCGACCACTCCACGTCAACAGTGGCTGCAGCGATAAACACCCTCACGTCTGAGGCCTCTCTCCCGTCGGCGCCGGAGATAGTACATCTCCTGGACTCGCCTATCCACCCACCGGGTCCTAACCCTCCGGAAGAGGTCCTCCAAACACAAGACTTCATCGATACGGACACTCCACACTCCATACCGGAGTCAAGGTCGGGTTCCTCCCCGTCGGAGTCGCATCGTTCCGAGTATCCAAGCGATACAGAGAGGACAGCCCGACAACCTCCGGATCGACGCCGAGAGGTCGCCACCTACTCTCCACCTCGACCACCTCCTTTTCCAAAGGACAAGTCTCGATATCGACACCCCAGGTCGCCAAAGGAGTCCCATCAGGGCTTCCAGCCCACACATTGGGAACGCCAGTATTATTTCCAATACGGAACCTACCCGCCCTCCACTGCACCGTGGACACCACCGCATCCCGAGTGGGATCGACCCCTGCCGCATCGATCCAGGTCTCCAAGGTATCATTCCTCCATGGATGCCCCCCAGGACGACTATCGATATCGACACTATCGACATCGATCACCTTCACCAACGTGGAGACCACGTATAGATGCACCACACCCGTCTCAACATCTACCGCCTCCTCCGCCCCCACCGAGGTCGACGTCTTTACCGACTTCGATACCGGCGCAGCAACCACCGCCTCCTCCCACACATCGATCCCAACTCTCCGAATCCTCTGAGGGAGAACTTGACGAGGCAGACTCGGATTCTTCTCCGGAATGCCCCTCACCTAAGCAAGACGTTGCGGACAACTTACCAATCTCCCCATCCGAAGATGTTTCTTCATATGGTGGGTTAGTCAAGAGGATGGCACACTCACTGGGCATTCCTATTGCCCAGCCTACACCGGTAGTGGTCGACCCTGTTTTCGATATTGTGCAAGCAGACACGTCAGCATCAATTGCCTTGCCCATGTCTTCCGTGCTCCTACAGGCCGTGAAAGCGCAGTGGGACAAGCCCTCATCAGCACCAGTATCCACCCGCAGGTTAGACCACATGTACAAACTACAAGAATCAGGAGTAGAATTTTTATTCACTCACCCTCGGCCAAATTCCATGGTCGTCACTTCCTCAACCAATACAAAAGAATCCCATTCCGCCCCATCAGATAGGGAAAGTCGGAAATTGGACATGTCCGGTAGGCGCTTTTATTCAGCAGGCGTCCTGGGTCTGAAGACCTCCAATTATATGGCATGCATGGGGCGCTATCAGTTTGCTCTTTGGGAGAGACTCTCCCAACTCATCCAAGACCTTCCGGATGAAACTCGAGTGGCAGCACAGCGTATCCAAAAGGAGGGTTTGCTCCTAGCAAAACAACAGGTTAACTCCTCCAAACACGCCCTCGATGCATGTTCACGGACTATGTCAGCAGCAGTAGCCCTAAGGCGACACTCCCGGTTGCGGACTACGGTTCTTCAACAAGACACAAGATCCATGATTGAGGACCTTCCCTTTGATGGCCAAGGTTTGTTCAACGCCACCACTGACACGGTCCTTCAGGACCTAGATAAAAGCATAAAGGCTTCACGCACACTAGGTGTCTCCGCTCCCTCTTTCAAACTGTACAAGCAGCGCACCTGGACAAGGCCTTGGACTAGGAGGCCGTCTGGTAGAACGTCCCCGGAACGCACTTGGCACCCCCGGCCTTCACCAACCCAACAGAGGCAGAGCTATTCTAAACAGAAGTTCTCACCCAACCCTCAACAGAGCCGTCAGAAAGCGGCCCGGTCCGCAAAGCAGGGCCTTTGACTTCTGCCCCCCTTTCACCATACCCGTCTGAGCCCCTTCCTTCGCACTTGGCATACAGTAACATCCGATGCTTGGGTTCTCTCGATCATCACGAGCGGGTATTTCATAGAATTCATACAAAGTCCCCCACTACGACATCTTGTCATCACCCCCCCGTCTCCCGTACTTCAAGACGAGGTGAAGACCCTCCTCCGGAAAGACGCCATCGAACCAGTACCGAAAGAGCACCTGGGGACAGGATTCTTCTCCCGGTATTTCACCGTTCCCAAATGGGACGGAGGAATAAGACCAATCCTGGACCTTCGTGCCCTCAATCTATACATCATGAACAGACGGTTCCGCATGGTAACTCTTTGCTCCATCCTCCCCCTCCTACGCAGGAATGCGTGGATGGCCACACTTGACTTGCAAGATGCGTACTTCCACCTGACAATAGCTCCAGCCCACAGGAAGTTCCTACGCTTCCAGGTCGGCTCCATGCAATACCAATACAAAGTCCTCCCATTCGGACTCTGTACCGCGCCGAGAGTATTCACCAAAACCATGGTGGTCATAGTCGCCCACCTTCGCCTACAGGGAGTAACCGTCTTCCCTTATATCGACGATTGGCTTCTCGTCGCTCAAACACCAGACCGTCTACTTCACCATATCTCCCTTACACGCAGACTTCTACACCAGCTGGGCCTCAGGATCAACGAGGAAAAGTCTTCCCTCATCCCATCGCAACGGGTCCAGTTTATTGGCGCGGTTCTCAATTCGACCAATCTGCGGGCCTACCTCCCAGAGGACAGGAAGCACCCCATAATTGCCTTATCCCGACAAGTCATAACTCATACCACGTCTCAGGCAGTAACGATCCAGCGACTTCGGGGACTCATGGCAGCCACCACGGCTGTCATTCCCTACGCAAAGCTACGAATGAGATCTCTCCAATTATGGTTCCTCAGATCGTTTCGGCCAACCAGAGACAGCCAAGCCAAACTTCTCTGCCCTCCACAAGCGGTCAGAGATACCCTCCATTGGTGGACCTGTGTCGACAACCTAGGAGAAGGAGCCCCCTTCCACCTTCCCACACCCACGCTTACGCTAACATCCGACGCCTCCCTTTGGGGATGGGGAGCGCACATCGGCACACTCTCCACTGGAGGGCCATGGGACCCTCAGTTACGACGGAAACACATAAACTATCTGGAGCTCCTGGCGATCCTCTACGCCCTTCGGGCATTCCTACCCTCATTGACCAACAAGTGTGTGGCAGTGTTATCAGACAACACCACCGCAGTGTCGTACATCAACCGCCAGGGTGGAACCATATCAAGGTCACTCTGCACTCTTGCCCTTCACCTTTGGGAATGGTGCATCCAGAAGAACATCTACATCAGAGCCACGCACATCCCTGGACTACTCAATACCAAAGCGGACTCATTGAGCAGAGGTCACCTACGCCCACACAAATGGGAGCTCACCAACGTATACCTTCGACCCATCTTCGAGCGATGGGGCACCCCAGAAGTGGATGCCTTTGCCACACGTCGCAACACAAAATGTGTCAGCTTTTGCTCGCAAGGGGGAGCAGACCCCAAATCGTTAGGAGATGGCCTACTCTACCCTTGGACCACAGATTTCCTATACCTATTCCCTCCCCTACCATTACTCACAAGGGTAATACGGAAATTAATACAGGACAATGCCAACTGCATACTTATCGCCCCTTGGTGGCCTTGGCAATCCGATCCTTCTGTCCTTAGCAGACAATCACTTCATCCACCTACCGCCCAACCCGGACCTTCTCAGCTTGTCCGACTCCCCACTTCGCCACCACGATGTGCCCCACCTGAAGCTGACGGCCTGGAGAATTTTCCCTCAACCTTCTCCGACCGAGTGGTCAATTAAATTCGCGTAAGGCCTCTACTCGTAAGTCTTACGCCTACAAATGGACAAAATTCACCAACTTCATGTCAACTTCTGATACGGCACCTACCTCGGCTGGTCTGTGCCAAATCTTCGAGTTTATTCTCTCCCTGATAGACCGGGGTCTCTCTCACTCCTCAGCAAGGGTCTACCTCACCGCCATATCGGCGTTTCATAATAGAGTAGACGCCTTCTCGGTATTTGCTCACCCTCTTACCAAGAGATTTTTGAAAGGACTCTTTCACCTCTACCCCCCTGTCAAACGACCTACTGCATTATGGGATCTCCCCCTCGTTCTCAGACACCTCACTAGGAAGCCATTTGAGCCACTAGCATCATGCGACATCAACCTACTTGCATGGAAGACGGCTTTCTTATTGGCAATAACCTCAGCCAGACGAGTCGGAGAGATTATGGCGTTCCGACATGACCCACCCTATCTCTCCTTCCTACCAGATGGAGTACGACTGATTCCAGACATCTCCTTCCTCCCAAAGGTGGTGTCAGAATTTCATCTCCAAGCGGAAGTATTCCTTCCTGACTTCTTTCCTAATTTCACTTCCGAAACTGAACGTCTGCTTCATTCTCTTGACGTCAAGTGGGCACTCCTGTTCTACCTCCAGTGTACAAGAGCAACGAGACGCTCACAGAGACTCTTTGTCTCCTACGCCCCACGACGTATGGGCCTGCCTATTACAACCCAGAGACTCTCTCGCTGGATTGTCCAACTAATTTCCCTATGCTATCAGCTGGCACAAACGCCTCTACCCGGTCCCCTGAGGGCCCACTCCACCAGGGCCATCTCAACATCAACAGCGTTCCTTAAAGGGGCCACGCTAACAGATGTTTGCAGGGCGGCCACATGGGCTACCCCTAACACATTCATCAGACATTACGCCCTGGACACAAGAGCAGCTGCACGAGCAGCAGTCGGGAGAATGGTCCTCTCCACCTCTACGCAGTAACCGCCTGACGAGACCCACCTCCAGGTACGAAACTGCTACTCAATCTCCCATTGGTGTGAATCACAGAGACCACGTCGAAGATAAACAGGTTTCTCACCTGTAACTGATGATCTTCGAGTGGTCATCTGTGCATTCACACCTCCCGCCCTCCTTCCCCTCTGCGACCAGGCGATTACTACCTCGAGTTCCGGTTGCAGCGGCCAGAAGGAACTGGCGGGATCTTCGAGCCCGGGCCCTTTTGGGCATGCGCGAGGAGGCGGGGCGCATGCCCAGAGGGCCACGGGCGCGAAAATCACTTTTGCTTTCCATAGACCGATGATTTCCAGCGCAGGCGCAGAAACCCATTGGTGTGAATGCACAGATGACCACTCGAAGATCATCAGTTACAGGTGAGAAACCTGTTTTTTTTCCTGTAGAAATTCTTTAAAATGATAGTTATACGTAGAGTTTCTGGTGAAGAATGGGAGGAAGGCAGTAAAAAGGGTGGATGAACAATGACGGCGTTATGGAAGGAAGTTGTGGTATGTTTCCAAGCAGAAAGCCCACTAGGCTTACAGAACTGTAACTGTGCTTATGATTGCACAGTAAATGTTTCAATAGATAGCGTGTTTAAACTGAATATAGTACTTTTAAGAGCTAAATACCTTTATGGTAAAGTGCACTTGTTCCATAGCACACACTTCAAAAATACAAAAGGAAAGTGGTAAAAAAATCACTGTTCAATGCAGAATTGAGCCATACACTTGACACTCTAGTTCTGTGTAAGTGAATTGTAAGAAAGGCCATTGAATTAATTAGAATTTAGTTCCAGGTAAGTATGTTTGACATACTTTCCTAAAACTGTTGATACAAAACCTGCAGTGCCGTTAGGGTTGCCAGGCATACTGAGAGACCTCCCAGCAACCTGGTATTTTGCCCACCAGCACCTGAAATGCTTGTGGGAGGAAATTGGCCGGGGGGGGGGGGTTACCAGGGTGTGCACTGGCATCACATTGGCACACTCATGTCACTTCCACTGACAACTGAAAATGATGGGCATGGAACACTCCAGGATTCGCAAAAGTTCCATAGTAACCATAGAGGTTTGGCAAATCCTAGAGCATCCCATGTCATCACTTCTGGTTTTCACTAGAAGTGATGTCAGTGAACTGGAAGCACACTGGGAGTGATTCCAGTATGCTGGTGTGGCAGTCTCTGCTCCTCAAATTGTCCCAGTGGTTGCTGGCTGCAACCTGGCAACCCTAAATTTAATTCTAAAACACCTTCCTGAGATTAAGCCCCACTGAGTAGACTCAAATAGGATTCTGAGTAAAGTGGTTTAAGACTTCTCTCTCACTGTTCAATTCCAAATGGACTTGTACCCTTCTAAGCCCATTGTCTTCAATAGACTTAGAAGGGCTGAACTCTCCATAAGAATGCATAGCCAAACATGAAGTTGAATAATTGAGCTAAATTCGAATCCAGTAGCACCTTAGAGACCAACAAGATTTTTTTGGTGTATAAGTTTTTGTGAGTCAACGCTCCCTTCATCAGATACGAGTAAGAATGGAGATCCCTGAGTCCTTATATCTCACTCAGAAAATGGGAGGGGTGTTATATAGGACAGTCAGGATGCAAATGTACAATGCAAAATTAAATCAGCTTGATTAGAGAAGGGGAGAAATGCTTAGGGGCAAAAAAATAGCCTCTGTAATGAGATAAGGGCTGCGGTGGCTCAGAGGTTAAGACACTGAGCTGCAGACTGGAAGGTCTGTAGCTTGGCAGTTTGTGACCCTAGTGCCGCGTGATGGAGTGAGCTCCTGTCTCTGGCCCCAGCTCCTGCCAGCCTAGCAGTTTGAAAGCAAGAAATCGCAAGTAGATAAATAGGTACCGCTTCAGTGGGAAGGTAATAGCGTTTCATGTGCCTTGGTGTTTAGTCATGCCAGTCACATGACCACAGAAACATCTTCAGACAGCACTGGCTCTTCAGCTTGGAAACAGAGAGTCAGATTCGACTGGCTTTTGAGCAAGGGAAACCTTTACCTTTACGTAATGAGATAATAATCCTGTGTCCCTATTCAGATTTTGTGGATGAACTCAAGTTCAGCAATCTTACATGGTATAACCGTTACACGGTTAATGTGGTATCTATAGATGTGATTTCAGATATAGTTCTGGAACTCCCACACAAGTACTTTTAAAGTTTATTGTACTTTGGTTTGATCATTCTCTTTGGCAGGAATTTGATTAATAAATGTTACTTTAAAATAAGATTAATGTACAAAAACTCCTTCATATGTTAATCCATACCCCCTCATAAATCCTAACAATTGAGGATCAGTGTGCAAAAATCTACACTAAAACTGTGAAAACCTGGAATACATCAGGCACAAAAAGTGACATACTAAACACATATTGATTGACGGTTAGTATATAGAGTGTGGCTAGGGCTGCCAAGTCCCCCGGTAGGGCGGGGGAAACACCGGTTTTCACTCCTTACCCCCGCTTTTTCAAAATTGGCCCCCGGGGGACAAAATGGCTGCCAGCAGGAAGTCGGAGTCTGCCCTGCCCTGCCTTAAAAGGGAAATGTCTGCAGAGAGCCTGCCCTGCAGTAAAAAGCCTCACCAGACATTTCCCCTTTAAGAAGTCAGCAAGAGAGCTTCCACAGCAAGAGAGGTCCGCCCAGAGATTAAGGAGGGACTGAAGGGGTTGCTTTTGCATGTGGCTTGCAAAGTAAGTTTCTCTTCCAGCTCTTTTCCTTCTCTCTCTCTCCCTCGTTCTTTCTTTTTTCTGTCCATCTGTCTGTCTGTCTCTCTGACCCCATCCAGCAGAGGTCTATCAGTGGCTATTATTAGCCACAAGGTCTAAATGGAAGTAAGTGCCTCTGCCAGTTTTTTTCCTTCTCTCTCTCTTTCTTTCTTTTTTCTGTCTGTCTGTCTGTCTGACTCTCTCTCTCTCTCTCTCTCTCTCTCTCTCTCTCTCTCTCTCTCTGTGTGTCCCCATCCAGCAGAGGTCTATCAGTGGCTATTATTAGCCACAAGGTCTAAATGGAACCCTTTGTCTGGGCCCTGGGGCAATGATGCTCTGAATTCTTGGTGCTTGGGGGGCAACAGTGGGAGGGCTTCTGGAGTTCTGGCCCCGCTGCTGGACCTCCTGAGGGCACCTGGTATTTTTGGCCACTGTTGTGACACAGAGTGTTGTACTGGATGGGCTGTACTGGATGGGCCGATCCACTGTGGCTTCTCTCCTGTTCTTATGATATGAAAATCATATTAAGCACTTGTGTAGCACTTAGTGCTTCATATTCTGCTGAGATGAGGAAGGATTCAGTAGGGCTGTTGCTCAGTGATAGAGCATCTGCTTGACATGCAGGAGGTATCAGCTTCTTCAGCTAAAAAAGGATCAGGTAATAAGTGACATTAAAGATCTCAGCCTGAGACCCGGGAGAGCCACTACCAGTCTGAGTAGTCAGTACTGACCTTGATGGACAAATGGCCTGATTCAGTATTAGGAAACTTCATGAGTTCATGTGGAAGCATGTGGAAGCAACATCACAGGATGTGACATCACAAAATGATGTCACTTCCTTTCTCCTGGCTCCACCCCCAAAGTCTCCTGGCTCCACCCCCAAAGTCCCCAGATGTTTCCCAAGTTGGACTTGGCAGCCCTAAGTGTGGCCCCTCTCAGGGGAAGGGGAGCATTAAAGGCACCCTCCATGGTGTCACAAGCCCACTGCCAGGTAAAGTCCATGAAAAGGCCTTTCTTTCTAAAGGTGCCTACAGTTTCCTTCACTCAGGCTCTACCACAGCCTTCCCAGGCTCCCTTGCTCAGTACTGTATTTTTGGCTCCTTTTCCCACTACTTTCATTCCCACCTTTTCCCATTTCATCCCTGCTCTGGCCCTCTTCCCCTTTTCTACTGTTGCACCCCCCCCTTGTTGTCTTCTCCCACCTGGCCTTTATAACCTGGTGCTGCTCTGATGTGCAACCCTGTTCTTCCAGGCTGCTTTGTCATGACCCATTAAGATCCTCTGGTGCCCACACAGAGCCCCCCCCCCCCCCAGTATGGGCCTGAAGCCTGAGCATGGGCAGCTACCCTGTCATGGGCTACATCCTGCTTTCTGGGTTCTTTCACTGGAGTCAGCTGCCTTTCAGCCATACCTACTGACTAGCAGACCACTTGGCCAGGTGATGGCTGAAGGCTTCCCCTGGTTTCTCTGGCATTTGTTGGCCCCCTAGGTAAGGCATTTAGTGCTGCCTCCATTTAGCAGCCAAGACTGCTAAATTAAAGCATGTTAAATTAGTCCTTATTTTCTAGATGTTGCTATCTTATATTACTTTTGGAATTGATACATTCTTGCATATTTTAAATTGATATTACATATAATCTGTGTTGGTTTCTTGGCAGAACACGCAGATGCTCTTCATTCCATCAGGAATGAAAAAGCTTTCTTAGACCCGACCTGTGTCAGTTACACATCATGGATTTCATGTCCAAGTGATGACATGATTCTCAGACCAGGATTAAAGGGATATTTTTCCCTAGTGACAACAGTAGTTCACTTCAGTTCCATTTTCCATGCCCCATTTACTCTTGCCTGAAACATAAGCCTCCGTTCTGTACAAGTCCTTGCCTGAATCTATACTTGAGAAGCCCAGTGGTATACATATACATAAATATTTATGAACGTGAAAATATTTTATGTTCTATCACTTTTGTAGGCATTAGATGAATATGGCCTTGGAGCAAAATTCATAGCTCAGATTAAAGTGATTTAGTCAAGTCCTCGAGTCCATCTAATGATCGATGTGGATGTCTTGCAATCCTTCATGCTAAACAGAGGAAACGACAGGGACGTCTCTTTGCTTTCTGATCTTCCTTTAAAATCTGTTTCTTAAAGGAGTGTAGTCCCAAGGTATTTGGGATCTAGTTGGGGGGGGGGGGGACACTTCGTCATCCTACATGTTTAAGGTTTGTTGGTGCTAATAAATATTGAATGTCAAATCTTGAGAGTAATATTGACAATTCTAGTAGATATTTCAGCTATAAAATTAAATATAGCAAATCGGAAATTGGTTTTCAATATATAATTTACATTGTAACTCTTTTTTTAAAAAAATCCAGATTGCTTTGCATGACTCAGAAATAAAGATGCATCCAAATTTTATGCCAGTTCAGGGAATTTGCATAAAAGCAGGAGGATGCAAATTGCCACCGCCTCTCCTTTGTTCACATAAAATGGTTTAGTGGGTTTGAGTGGTGTCTGGAACATGAGACTCACAGAAGCCTTAGATAGGGTCCCTCCTAGATCCTTCCTCTCTGGCTTTAAACAGGGGTCCTTTGGATTAGTCTCCCTGATCGATGTTGACAGGATTATGGGAGTTGTGAAGGCCACTTACTGCAAGTTAAATCTGAAATGAACTTGCTTGATTAAATCATGCCTGAGGAAGTTGAGTTTACCAGGTTGCTCAAATTATTAAGAGTTCTCTGAAAGAGAGCTACGTCCCAAAACCTTTAAAGGAAGCAACTGCTGGACCATTGCTGCAAAAACCCTCTATGTTAATTAATGATTCAGCAAGCTACAGGCCAGACTCTAACCTGCTTCTTATGAGTAAGACGATAGAGCAGTTTGCGGCAGAGCATCTCCAGGTTTTCTGTGATGACAGATATGCTTTTGACCCCTCTTAGTCTGGTTTACAGTATTTACAGTAATCTAGCCTCAAGGTTACAGTAGTGTGGATCAACATAGCTAGATGAGCCATATCCCGAAGGATAGCATGATCTGCAGTTTCTAGTGCTGTCTGTAGATCTAACAAAATGAGTAGTGTGTCATTGCCTCTCTCAGTTTACATAAGCAGATGCTTACCAGAGCAACCAATGCTGTCTATCTCACTAAATCAGGCCTTGAATCCAATTGAAAAGTGTCAAGAGCATGTCTTTGGAGAGAGCTCAGAAACTTCAGTTAGTACAGAATGCAGATTCCAGTTGCTGATGGGAGCTAGCAAATTCAGCCATGCTACTGAGATCTTGAAACATGAGCATTGGCTACTAATTTGTTTTCTGAATTCTGTTCAAAGTCCTGGTTTTAATCTTTCATACTTTTAATGGCCCAGGACCTACCTGGACTGTCTTTCCTGGTACAGTTGCTCATCACAGCAAGGGGTGTTTATGTCCCCAGTGATGAAGGAAGTTAGACTGGTTTCAGCTCATGCTTTGGGTTTTCCAGTGGCTGTCCCAATCCACTGGAATGGGCTGCCTAGAGAAGTGTGGTACATGTCAGCTCTGGCAATCCTTAGAAAGGCTGGATTATTCAAAATCAATTTATTTACATAATCTGTTTATTTATTTCATTCATTCCCCCCCTTTCTCCCCAACTGAGGGACCCAAAACAGCTCATATCATTCTCCTCACCTCCATTTTTTCCCTCGCAACAACCGGTCCAAGGTATCATCCAGTGAGCTTCTGTGACAAGAGTGGGGATTCATACCTGGATTTTCCAAATACTAGGCCAACACTCTTAACCACTACACCATACCCGGCTGTTCTCTCTAAAGCGGCTTGTGTTATTCTTCCGGTCTCCATTTTATCCTCAGAACAACCCTGTTAAATTGGTTGAGAACCTGTAACTGTCCCAAAGGCACCCAGCAAGATTCCATGGCCGAGTGGGGATTCATACGCAGGCCTCTCAGATCTTAGCCTGACACTGTAATCACTCCACCACACTGGCTCTGCCATAGAAATTGTCCTGCTGTTGTTGTGCAAAGTGGTTTAGTCCACTGTTGTTGGTTTTAATGTTTGTGATATTATTTGTATGTCCAGAAACTGCTTTGAGTGTATGACAGAAAAGTGCTATATAAATATTTTAAATAACTATATCATTTCAAGCATTTTTAATTCTGACACTGCTGTTAAATGTTTAGGGAAAAGACAGCCGGGTGGGGGCTCAAGCAGCTGTAATTCATACAGAAGGATACAGGGAAAACACAGCTGCAAAAGACTGATGTTCTTGAAAATATCTTTATCAAGGAGAATTAAGTATATGACAGCTTCATAAACCAGTCCAAATAGCTGCATCTTGCAGTAATTGTAGGCATTTAGATGAAGATGTGTGATATTTAGAGTATCTCTAAGGAGCCGAGCTGGGCTGATTAATCAGCATAAAATCTCCAATTCCCCTGATTCCTTAACAAAGAAGACAAAGTTTAAACGTTGGGACCACATCTGAAGAGAAGTAACAACATAAGGTAACGGGAAAAAAACTTTTTGCCTTACCATTACCGTGTTTTGAAAGACGAAAAGCAGATCTGGTAAAGCAATAGACTGTTGCAGATTGGATGAGTGCAGTTTTGAAACGTTAAAAAGCTGAATTTGAACTTTAAAAGCCAAAAAAACAAGTTGTTTAACATTCCTGTGGTTAAGAAGAGTCGGGAGGGGGAGCCAAGCATCACAAGACAAAGAGGGGAGGAGGGAACCAAGCATCGCGAGACCAAGCTGTGAGGACTGAGACAGGAAGTGACGGCTTGAGGAGCAGACAAGAAGGGAAGCGGAGAAGAACCGGAAGAGAGCAAAGGGGACTGTAAAAACTGCCGGACCAAAAGGACTACAACAGGAAGTGACGTGCGGAGAGCAGACAAGTAAGCAAGAGGAAGGGACAAAAGGAAACTACGGCAAGCCAGAAGCAAGGTAAAAAGACTATAACCTTTGACACAAACCATAGAGAAGTTGCGCCCGCCATTTTGGATTTATAAAATTTTTAAACAGTAATATCTCATAAACTATATAACTTAGAAGGCTGAAACCAACGAAATTTGACTTGGCAAGACTAGCTTGTGTGATTACACTAAACGGTGTTTGATTTGGAAAATAAAATAAAATCGATCTTTTTTAAAGAGACAAGACGGATCGCGGGCTAAGATCGAGAGCAGCTACATGGTCCTCTCCTACAATGGCAGCAAAAAAAGAAAAATAATTACTAGCTGTTATGGAAGCAATGGGAAAAAAAATGTTAGACGCTATAGGAGAGGTAAATGTTAAAATGAATGGTATAGCTGCACAAGCAGACAAAAATTTTATAGATTTAAAAGCTGAATTACAAAAGTTAACCACTAGAACACAAGACATAGAAATTAAAGTAAAAGAACTGGAAGAAAATACTCAAAAAACAATGAAGGAAAATGACAGAATGGAAAAGATGATGCACTATAGAGACATGCAAAACCATCTGAGATTTAGAGGTATAGAGGAAAAATTAGGTGAAGACATTTTTACAAGAATGCAAGAAGCATTAGCAGATTTTTTACAAGAGGAAGAGGAAGTTGTTAAAGAACATATGGATCTTGTTTACAGAGTCAATTCTACATACGCGAGAGACAAAAATATACCAAGGGACGTGGTAGTTCAATTTACAATGAAGAGAAAAAAAGAACAAATCTACAAGAAATGTTTTACAGACTCTTTTGAAATAGGTGGAAAAAAAGTTATCGTAATGAAAGAATTGCCCAGAGCAATTTTGCAAGACAGGAAAAAATTCAAGCGTCTGACAGACAAACTGAAAGAGAAAAAAATAAGATTTCGTTGGGAAATACCACAAGGACTGAGTTTTTATTATGGTAACAACAGAATGGTGATTAAAAATTCAGCAGAAATGTACGCCTTTGTTGGTGAGAACAAGGAAGAATTTGGTGATATTTAAGACTACAACAAGATGGATTACAAAGTACTCTCATGGAATGTAAATGGACTTAATTCACCCCAAAAACGTAGAATGGTAGGACACTGGCTGGAGAAACAAAAATGTAGTATAGTTTGTATACAAGAAGCCCATCTTAAGAAACAAGACTACAAATATTTAATAAGAAAAAAGTTGGGAGAAGAATTTTTTTCATTGGCAAGTAATAAAAAGAATGGAGTGGTAACATATGCCAAAAAAGACTTGGAACCTAAACTAATATTTAAAGATAAAGAAGGAAGATACTTAGCTATTGAAATTCTGTTACACGGACAGAAGACTTTGATTGTAAATATTTACGCCCCCAACGGAGCTAAAGAAATCTTTTTTAAAGAACTACAAATGGAACTGGACAGTGTAAACTATGAACAAATCATAATGTTGGGAGACTTTAATGGGACTGTGAATAATAAAATAGATAGGCGCTCAAAGAGAAAAGACGACACACTAGGGAAACTTCCAAAAAATTTTTGTGAACTGATAAAACAGGAAAAGCTGGAGGATATTTGGAGGAAGGTTAACCCACAAGGGAAAGACTATACTTTTTACTCTAACAGACATGATTCACATTCAAGAATTGATATGATCTGGATGTCTATTAATCTAACACTTAAGACAAAAAAAGTTGAAATTCTACCTAGAATAATCTCAGACCACAATCCTTGTCTGTGGACTTCTGGGCAAATAAAAAGGCAAGGGAGATGGAGAATAAATGAGGACTTATTAGACAACCAAGAAATAGTTAAAAAATTACATGAAGAGACAGATTTATATTTTCAAGCGAACATACAAAAAGAAGTAAAAATTCAAACTGTGTGGGATGCGTACAAAGCAGTTATGAGAGGATTATTGATATCATTGAACGCTAAAGACAATAAAAAGAAAAGAGAACAATATGAAAACATTGTACAAGCCATTAAAATAAAAGAAAAGGAACTGAAGAACAGACCAGGAAAAAAGAAACTGCAAAAGGAAATTTGGATGTTACAAGACCAAGCAAAAGCTATTTTGAATCAAGAGACTTACTGGAACCTGAAAAAATTGCAACAAAAAGCATTTGAAGGTGCAAATAAACCTGGAAAGTACTTAGCATGGCAATTAAAGAAAAAACGTGAAAATAAATTTATTACTAAAGTGATACGGGACAATATTGAGATAATAGACAATAAGGGAATAAAAAGAGAATTTTTTAAATATTATGCAAAGCTTTTTAAGAAGGAAAATAAAGACAGAAGAAGGATTAAAGAATACCTACAGTCATTAAAATTACCAAAACCAACGGAGAAAATCAAAGAACTACTTAACTGCCCAATGTCACTACAAGAGATTAAAAATGCAATAAATGATTCAAAATTAGGGAAAGCACCTGGATCAGATGGATTTACAGCTAAGTTTTATAAATCACTACAGGATTCGATCTCACCAGTGTTATTGCTATTAATGAATGACATAGGAGTGACAGGTGAGGTCCCGGAGACTTGGAAAGAAGCAACCATTTCACTCATTCTGAAAGAAGGTCAAGATTTAACCAATGTTAAAAATTATAGACCAATTTCTTTGTTAAACAATGACTATAAGATTTTTGCCAAGATTATAGCTGATAGGCTTAAGGAACATCTTAAAGAGACTATACAGACAGAACAAGCAGGATTTTTACCTAATCGCCAAATAAGAGACAATATAAGAGTAGTAGTGGATGCTATAGAGTACTATGATAAACATCCGGAGAAGGAAGTGGGCTTTCTTTTTTTAGACGCGGAAAAAGCGTTTGACAATTTAAACTGGGATTTTATGTTTGAAGTGTTGGACGACGTGATGTTTATAGCTGTTTGATGTTTATATGTTTGCAGACGACGTGATGTTTATAGCTGAAGACCCTATGACTACACTACCATATTTGTTGCAGAAAGTAAGAGAGTTTGGTGATTTGGCTGGGTTTTATGTAAATAAGAACAAATCGAAAGTGATGTGTAAAAATATGCCAAATAATAAGCAAATTGAATTACAAAATCTTATAGAATGTGAAGTGGTGAAAAAGACAAAATATCTAGGTGTAAACCTAACAATGAAAAACATTGATTTGTATAAGAATAATTATGAGAAATTATGGCAGCAAGTTATGCAAGATATTAAAAGGTGGAATGTATTAAATTTGTCACTGCTGGGTAGAATTGCAGTGGTTAAAATGAATGTGTTACCAAGAATAATGTTTCTGTTTCAAACTATTCCAATTGTGAAAGATGTAAAAACATTCAAATGCTGGCAGAAGGAATTGACTAAGTTTGTGTGGGGAGGGAAAAAACCAAGAATTAAGATGAAAATAATGTGTGATGCTAAAGAGAGAGGTGGGTTTCAGTTACCAAACTTAAGGCTATATCATGATGCAGTATGTTTGACTTGGATAGGGACATGGACTATGTTACAAGACAGAAAGTTATTGTCCCTGGAAGGTCATGACTGTAGGTTTGGGTGGCACGCATATCTGTATTATGGTAAAACAAAAATGGACAATATGTTTAAGCATCATTATTTGAGAAGAACATTAATCGATACGTGGACAAGATATAAAAACTTTTTTCCAGAAGAAATACCTATGTGGATTGTACCTGCAGAAGTTTTAAATCCATCATCTCAGTACAATGGACAAGACTGGATGAAATATAGAGACCTGTTAACAAGACATGGTAAAGACTTTAAATTGAAGGAGCAGCAGCAGATGGACTTTGATTATGGCTGGTTAAGGTACAGACAAATATATGATATGTATAGAAGTGATAAAAAATCTGGTTTTAGAGAAAAAAGCAATGAAATAGAACAAATTTGGGAGGAAGATGGGAAAAAAATGATTTCTAAAATGTATAAAGTATTGTTAAAATGGTTTAATGCTGATGAAATGGTAAAGGAACAAATGATAAAATGGGCGATAAACCTAAACAAAGACATTGAAATGGAATCTTGGGAATTTTTATGGAAAAATGCAATGAGTATTTCTACATGTTATAATCTAAAAGAGAACTGTTTTAAAATGATGTACAGATGGTATATGACACCAAAAAAAATTGCAAATATTAATCAAAATATGTCTAACAAATGTTGGAAATGTAAAAAGAAAGAAGGTTCTTTCTATCATATGTGGTGGACTTGTGATAAAGCGAAGACTTATTGGTCTATAATACATGCAGAAATGGAAAATTTTTTGAAATGTACATTTAAGAAGTTGCCTGAAATGTTACTGCTTGGACTTAAACTAGAAGAGATAAATGTAAAGAAAAGGACAATAATATGGTATATGATTACAACAGCAAGAATGGTGTATGCACAAAATTGGAAAAATGAAAAAATACCAGAAGTGTGGGAATGGTTGAAAAAATTGTTATATATGGCTGAAATGGATAAATGGACTAGAAAGTTGAATAATCTGTACTCAGAGACTTTTTTAGAAGATTGGGAGGATTTGAAAGAATATTGGGACATGAAAAACTACATTTATACATGGTTATAATAGCATAAAGGAATAGAAATTGAGTATATGAATGTACTAAGGATAATTAGATAATGAACTTGTTTTTTAGAATTGTATAAGAATATAGAAAATAAGAATTGGTATATAAGTATTTTAAAGATATATAACCGTTACCAGAAATGTAAACACAGAGATAAATATTACTATTTTGGATAAAGTGGAAAATGTGTTATGCTTCAGATGTGGTGGGAAACCACCAATACAAGATAAAAGCAAGACTATACAAATAGAACAAAATGTTATATAATATGGAAAAAAGGATTTGTATAAAACAAATGTATTAATTTTAATGTTTTGAAAAATAAAAACTTTCTTACAAAAAAAAGAAGATGTGTGATATTTTTGCATCATATTGACTCATGAAAGAGCCACTTTCCTCCGTAATTCCCAGACTGTTTGCAAAACCTGGACAGGCCGCTATCTTTTGTTGAATACTACAAACTGTAAAATTTTATTAGAACCACTATGCCTAATTGCCTGTTCTCTTGGCAACAGAGTATAAAAATTGGGGATCAGACTCTGTCTCTACATTTACTTGGAAAATCATCAAAGGTATTTAGAAAGGTATGCATTAAATACTTAATGGGTGGATCAGCTCCAAGAAGTTGCAAACCTCTCAGGTTCGTCGCTAAAATTCTGTATAGCTCAAATGGCACACTTAAACTGATGCCTCTTTGTATTAAGATCTGTGGGAACAGATGGAACAGCAGATGCCAGGTGACATTATATTGGCAGATTTATTATATGTAGTTATTTGAAGACAATTGTACAAAGCCCAGTAATAAATAGCTTGCTTAACATAAGCAGATTTTCATAAATACGTGCTTGATTCTCAGGATTATTTCAGTGCTCACGTTATTAATGAAGAACCCCCAAGTTCCTCCTGGGAATTCAACTGGAGCCCCCAGTTTCCCAAAAGGAACAGAAAAGATAGTCTTCCAAAAATAAGGCTTGGTGTATTAAAATAAAACAGGAGTCAAGTGTTGCTATAAAGGCTAGCAAAATTTATTCCAGCTCAAGCTTTCATGAGTCAGAGTTCACTTTGTCACATATATGAAGCGTACTGGGATCCTCAAATGACAGAGCATTCTGGGATCTAGTAGGATCTAAGGCCAAGGACAGACTGGCATTTTGGCCCGATATAGGTCCGCTTTTACAGTGGATTATGAGAGCCCGTTCAGAAAGCCACAGCTGCCCGGCGTTGCCGGGCCGCACTCACCCGGTCCTGAAGCACTTTCATCCTGTGTCAAAAAGGTACCTGGAGAAACTGGTGTCAAGCCGTCTGGGTGTACATTCATCCCGCTTCCTGGCAGTGTGTACGCACATAAGCTGCACATCAAGCAGCGCTGGTAATGTGAACCCGCCGTTCTGGCTGCTGCGCCTATGCGCTCATGTGCATATGCCGTGGGCCACTGCGGCGTGGCCGCCAGGGGCCACCCCACAGTGTGAACGCTCCGTTCCGCCTCCTCCCCAGTATGGTCCCGCAGCAATCTCTGCAGTGCGAACGGAAAGCCCTGAGATAACTCGGCCCGTGGCTTTTTGCTCTGCTTCCCTTGCGCTTCATTTTCCCAGTCTATCCTCGGCCTAGAAGTTCCATAGGAAGACCTTTTTAAATCCCCCCCCCCCCCCCCAGCACAACAGGTCTTCCTCTTCACCACAGCAGCAGTACCTGGCCCCTGGACAGAACCTGGGCTTTTGATTTGTGCCAAAGGTTCACACCTGTGGCACAGTCTTTGTTTCAAAGATCTTTACCTGTTGGGAGACAAAGGAGTTCAGCTTGAATGACCTCTGCTATAAAGAAAACTCTTTAAAATCCTATTTTTTTAAATTTTGTTGCATTTATTTTTATTGCCATTTTATTCATTATGTTATAGTCGGGACACTTCTCGTCCAGACATGAACAGCCATTTATAAATTAACAGATGTCAGAAAGATCTATTGAGTAATCTTATCTATCTGCCCGATAATGGAAGTTTTTCATTCCCAATATATTATCTGACCTTAATAGAATCAGTGGCACATGAATAAAAATGACAGATGTATACCTTTTAACGTAAAAATATAGAGTTACTATTAAAACTTTGATTACGGATTTTAACTTCGCAGAAATAAAGCTTTAAATGAAAAAAAGCGATAAATGTTATCAGTGATGAATTGAAATGGCTCAGATCATAACTCATGTAGCAAGAAATGGCACTTTAAAAAAAACCATCTTTGGAAATGTGTACATCAGCAGATACGGCATGGCTTACCTTTATCGTGCAAGGAACTTCAGTTCATTGATTTTTGTGTTGCTTTGCTGAAGTCTCTTTTCGGCATTCTTGCCAAAGGGTGATAGTTTCACCCAGAGCCCATCAATTATAAATGTGCATGCATCCCTTGAACTTGATTTGCATGGGTATTGCTGTGAATAGACAAAAGAATAGGCTATTAATGGGAGCTGGCTGAGGAAGGCCTATACAGTAAAGACCCTCTTGGACACTGTGTTGATTTATGTGGCAGAGTTTCAGAGCGGGATCCTGCAATGAAACTTCATAGCAGCATTTGATTGAATGACACAACCTTTGAACTGTTTTATGTGAGGACTCAAAGTAATCAGACTTTACCCAAAGTTACATTGAATGTTCTGAGGCTGTGGGTGGAAAAAGTACATGGGAGCAATGCCAAATCCCAGTAACTTTATTATAGACAGTGTGAAATCATTTTATAGAGTAGGGCAAATTATCAGTGTTACTTAAGGTATATATCTTTAATGTCCCTTGGTGTTTTGCAGATGTCCTTCCAGAATTCTCAACTATATGAGTTTCTCTTTACTTAGAGTAGTTTGTCTTTACTTGGAGTAGCTTTTTCATTGCGTACTTCATTTGCATAACGACCTGAAGGCAGAATTTTGTTTCAATAAAGGCAACACAGTCGAGTAGCGATGTGAATTAAGTGACAGTGATGTATTTATTGAAGGAGTTGCTATGGTAATAGAAGCAAGGATTTAGCTTGTTCTGTTGTTACTTATGTGAGTAGTCCTGGACAGCTTGTAGTGGTAAAGTAAGGTCTGTTTCCAACATCAGAGTCTATCATGTGAGTAATGCATAATATGTTCTCTGTTTCCTTTAAGAATGCTGAAGCAATATTTTTAGTCCGTACGTGGATTCCTCTCCACCCGCCTTTCATCCAGCACTGGTTTAGCGTATTGTACTGATTGCGCCATTTCTGAAGCTAATAGAACAATTTCTGGCTTTAAAAATAAAGCGAAAGAAAGAAAGCACAATTCAGTAACCAGCTACTAGATCCCAGTTTGCATTGTTTTGAGTCCTGTTCAACAGGTGGCTTCAGTATGCAGTCAGATTTCCTCTTATCACATAATTGCAGCTAGATTAAAGCAGGGCCCAGAAGTAATTCATCACTGTACCATGAAAGATTCTGAGCATAAAGGAGGGGCTTATGTGCGGCCTCTTACAATCAATAGCTCTATCCATTCTGGTCACGGGAAGACATGTCTTGTCTGATATGGTCAGGCAAGCGCTGCTCAGCAAGGAAGTAAGCAGTGATGTTTCCTCTCTCTTTTTTTCACAGCTTGCTGCTAAGTGCAATTGACCCCGCAGGAGAGAGCAAAAACAAAACATTAATGGCCATGCTTGGCCTTAATCATTTATGCATCTGAAGAAGTCAAAACGATTCTCTCTCCTTTTAAAAAAAAAAAAAAATACACAGAAGCATTCTTCGTACTAGTGTGTGTGTGTCCCCCGCCTTTCCCTGTAGTCAGGTAAAATGCCTCAGTATAAAAACATACGCTCTGTATATAGCATGGTCAGGGTTTTGGGTGGGGGTGGGATTTGCCTTCAGCCTTTAGAATTACACTTGAACAGTAGCCAGGGAAAGACTGGGATCTTTAAGTGGTCTCTGTGCATTCACACCTCTGGGATATAGTGTGCCTGTGCCAACCCCAATCGGTATCTTCTAAAGTGAAAGGGATTTTCGAGCCCTCTCCCCGGTCACGTGCAGGGCTCCAGTGTGCATGACCAAGGGAGGGGCATGACAATCCCGCCAGTTCTCTTCTGACCGCCGTGCTGGTAGGACCCTCCTCGCTTCATTCGGTATTTTCTATTTTTCTTCTCTCCTTTTTCTACTGGATTTCTTGAAAGACTTGCTAAATTGGACAGAAGTGATTCAGAGTACTCTGCCTCGGCTGGTTACACCCTCCTACCCCCTTCTTTAAATGGTGCCTAAAGTGCGGCGGCAAAATCCCCCCCCCCCCCCGATAGACACTCGCTTTGCCTTTTGTACCTTGGGGAAGTGCACCGGGTGGACTCCTGTGCTCACTGTGCCAGGTTCTCGAAGCAGACGAGGAAGAACCGAGCAGTGAGACTCCGCGTCGCTTTATTGGAACAGGCTCTTTCTCTGATGATGTCTTCGCAAGAGACATCCGGACATGCTTCGCTATCGACCCCAGCTTTGGGATCAACAAATCGGTGCTGAAACTACCAATGTCGACTCTCCAGTACGAAGCCCCTACTCCTGCCAAGAAGCGCAAGGAGGGCAAGGATGACAGGCAAAACGAGCACAAGAAGCACAAGAAGGGTACCTTCGCTAAAAGTGCTTCGTCCATGCATGTTGTGTCGGACACAGCCCTGGCGGAGGTTGTGGTGCTTGACTCTGCGGGCCTTGGGCACCTTGCCTTTGCTGCGTCCTATCCACTTCATGGACTCTGAACTGGATATGGATTTAACCCAAGTGCCCCGACTGCCCAGGATCGAAAGTCTACACCTAGACAGGGACACTGTCGCCTCAGCCGTCTCTCTGCATCGATCGGAGGATCAGGATCGATCATTGGGGCATTACCCCCCGGCTTCATGGGATGCCCATCAGTGGCAGTACCTCTATGGAGCTTATCCCATGCCTGCTGTGCCCTGGTTCCCTCCGTGCGCTTTGGGAGATTGGCATCGCCAGTCAACACAAACCTGCTGTTCCACCTCTGGGGCACCATGCTGAGCAGTTGACACTGATGCCATTGATGCCGATGCAACCCATTGCTTTCTCTGATCCTTCGGAGCATTCTGAACCTTCGGGATCATCTTCATCCTCTTCCTCCAGTGATGAAGCCCCTACTCAGGAACCCTCCCTACCCCAACAAGTGGCGGATAACCTCCCCATCTCCCCATCAGAGGATCTTAAATCATATGGGGATTTTATCAAGAGGATGACCAATACACTGATGCTCTCCACTGTTCAGCCTCCACCCACTGTGACAGACTCAGTGTTTGACATAGTACAGATGGACACCGTTGCATTACCGTTAACTTCGGTCTTACTGCAAGTGGCCAAAGCACCATGGTCTCATCCAGCTTCTACTCCTATTTCTAGCAAAAGGATTGACCACATGTACAGGGTGCAGAAATCAGGAGCTGAATTCGTATTCATTCACCCTAAACCCAACTCCATTGTCGTCACGCCCTCGTCTAAGGGCAGATGTGGCCACTCCTCTCCTCCTGGCAAGGAAGGGAAGAAACTCAACTCCTTTGGGTGCAGATTCTATTTGGCAGGAGCGCTAGGAATTAAAACTTCCAATTATACGGCCTGCATGGGTAGATACCAGTGTGCCCTCTGGGAGCAAATAACTGAGTTTATTGCTTCCCTCCCTGAAGACACGAACCGTCAAGACAGAAGGCTGCAGAAAGAGGGTATGATGCTGGCAAAACATCAGCTTAATGCCACTAAACACAATCTAGATGTGGCAGCCAAAATGCTCACATCAGCAGTCATGCTCAGGCGAGCTGTGTTGCAGGCGGTGCGAGTTTAAGACCTCCAGTTCCCTCCTCCAGGTATGTGTGTGGGTTTTTCTCACTTGTTAATTTCCCAGAGGTGTGATGCTCAGTGACCTCAAAGAAGATATACAGGTTGCTTACCTGTAAATGGGAATCTTTGAGTGGTCATCTGTGCATTCACACCACCTGCCCTCCTTCTCCTCTGCTATTGGTCTTTCCTATCTTACTCGGAGACTGATAGCAGCAGTCAGAATGAACTGGCGGGATTGTCGTGCCCCTCCCTTGGTCATGTACACTGGAGCCCTGCACGTGACCAGGGAGAGGGCACAGAAATCCCTTTGACTTTAGAAGATACCGACCGGGGTTGGCGCAGGTGCACTATATCCCAGAGGTGCGAATGCACAGATGACCACTTGAAGATCCCCAGTTACAGGTAAGCAACCTGTATATCCTGCATCAATGTATTTTTTTAAAGCACACGGTGCAAAACACACACACATGCCCTTCATGTCTAATGTATTCTGGCACTGTTCCTGGACACACAAGAAATCTCATAAGAAGCATCACACACATAGAGGCCTAGGGGAGCAATCCTAAGTAATTCTGCTCAGAGGTAAGCAAGCGGCTCTACTCAGAAGCAGTGTTCCCTCTAAGCTGAGTTAGTGTGAGCTAGCTCACAGCTTTTTAGCCTCCAGCTCACACATTTCTGTCTTATCTCAGGAAAGATGGCTCCAGAGCAAACTAATTTAAGCAGTAGCCAAATTGCTCGCTCACAACTTTAATGCCAGTAGCTTACAAAGTAGAATTTTTGCTCATAAGACTCCACAGCTTAGAGGGAGTATTGCTCAGAAGTAAGGTTCACTCCCAGAAAAGTGCCATCGGGATTGCAGCTTGTATCAGGAATATCTTTCAGGGTAAGTTTAGTTCCATTAATAAATGATCTGGATGACTTCCACAGTCCACTGGATGACTCCTGAAGTAAGGCAGGCTGAAGACAGGCTGGTAGTCTGCCGCGCCTCCGCGGTGCGGCAGACTATGGCGGGGGAATTTCCCCCGCGGCGCGGCGTTCGCACACCACCGGAAGGAAGCCGCCCGCAGCGTTCAGACTGCGGGCAGCTTCCTACAGCGGCGTGCGGACGCCGCGCGGCTCCCCCTCCCAGCGCACGTTCACACCCGCTCCGGCGGGTGGAACGCGCGCCGCAGCAGCTGGAGCACCACTTTGAAGTGGTGCTCGGCTGCTGCGGGAGGAGCGCGGCGCCAGACACGATGCGTCCGGGCCGCCTCCTCGGGCAGATGTGGCCGTCTGAACGGCCGCTCTGCCTCCGCTTTTGAAGCGGAGGCAGAGCGGCCAAGACTGCCAGTCTGTCCTCAGCCGCAGTATTTCATATATGGTCACACTAGTGACAAAGTGTGCTGTCCAGAACACTTTAGTCAGAAACCCAAAATTGGGAAGCCTATCCAAAACCCATTTTCTTTTAAAAATATTTTCACATGGTTCAGTGCAATTTTATTAGAATACTGCTAATTATATATATATATATATAAAGTATCCGAGCCCAAGAAGGGCAGTTTGCACCAGTATTGTAAGACTATAAGGGGAGATTTGTGTGTTCCCCTCTACTGTCACCCTCTGCCAACCACTGAATACAGTTTTGTTTCTTGTTCCCTTATTTGTGTTTGTGTTTTTAATTGTTTTAGATATGTCTATGTATTGCACTTTGATTGGTTTTACATGTTATTAATTATAAGCCACCTTGAGAGTCCAGATTGTGTAGAAAAGTGGCATCAAAAATAAATAATATTGACATAACACATTTCTTCTAAGCAACACTCATAAAGTATCTGCATATGTATCCATATATGTATTATGGCATGGACAAGGAATTGCATAGCAAAGTTTGAGTCTGGTCGCACTTTTTAATTCTGAGTACAAGCTTTTGTATGCATGCACACTTTATCAGATCAGTTTTTCTCAAGCTTTACATATAGGTAGAGAGAGGGTAGGGGGGGTTAGTTGCCAGGAGGGGCTAATTAGAGTCAAGATGCATAAGTAACTACGTGATAAGTATAGCTGAGGTTGGATTAAAGCAGTTGGTAAACCCTCTGAATGGCAGCAAATTAGCAGACAAATACAAGTGTTAACAAACAGATGTGAGAACTAATTTTGAGTGCAGTGGCATCTCCAAGACCAACAAAGTTCAATTCTGGGAATAAGCAAGAACTGACAGACTTAGAACGTATAGATGCACACTTTTTCAGATATGTTGAAACAGATTTCCTCAAGCGTTACATATAAGTGTGTTGGGGGGGGAGTTAGTTGCCGTGAAGGGCTAATTGGAGTCAAGGTGCATAAGTACAGCTCAGATTGAATAACGCCGTTGGTATAGCAGCATATTGTGGTTGGTATCGCAGCAAATTAGCATACAGATAATAAAAGAGTTAACAAAAAATGCGAGAATTCAGTTTGAATCCAGTGGTACCTTTAAGACCAACAAAGTTTAATTCTGAGAATAAGTGAGAACTGAGTGACTTAGCATGTGTAGTGAGGTAAGAACCCAATATCTCTGTTAAACCCTGGGGATTCCATTGTCCTGAGTGTTGTAATAACTGGTAATTCAGCAATCTCCCATTCCAGTCTGTTTTTGAGATTCTTTTGCATTAAAACAGCTACTTTGAGTGCTCTGTGAGGTTGAAATGTTCTCCTACAGGTTTCTCAGTTTTGTGATTCTTAATGTCAGATTTGTGTCCGTTTATCTTTTGGCGAAGGGTTTAACCTTTTTGCTCTGTGTAGAGAACTGAAGGCCATTGTTGGCATTTAATGGCATATACAATGTCAAAAGATGTGCAAATGAATAAGCCTGGGATGGTGCAGTTGATGCTGTTAGGGCCAGTGTTGTCTGAGTGTATGTGGCAGCGGAGTTGGCATCTGGATTTATTGCTTGCTCTGGTACCAGTGTCCGTGTTCAAACTAGACATTATATTATTGTGTGAGTGTGTGTCATGCAATATATAACACCATCACTATGCAGCTTCTGATTATCACTGAAATTTTTTGAAGCAAACAGCCAAGAAACTATACTCCTTCAGATGTTTAGTATTACACTATCCATTGTTGGTAGGCTTCTGTACCTCACTGCTAAGGTTTTAAGACAATCATTAGCACTCAGGGATTAGAAGGAAATCTATTGTGTTAGGAAGCTTATCACATAGCTGAGCCTTTTCTTAAGCAGTTGATGTTCACCATGATCTGAGTATTACTCTCACTGGGTTTTAAGAACTAACAATTTCTGTCTTTTTAACTAAGGCTGCGGTCACACGAGGAATTTGCAGCAGTATAGGTGCATTACTGGTGTGAATTTAAAGAGCATCTGCCTTCCGTGGCTCAGTCGTTGCCACCCCACAGTGCCGCATGTTGAAATTGGAGTATTTAGGTACCGGGGGAAGTTTGGTCTTTACGGATGCCTGCGCTTCCACTCCACTTTTCAGGACGTCTAAACTCCCCTGCTGCAAATGGATGCCGGGTGGGAATTGTAAATGGTCACTTCTGTCTCAGTTGTGGTCCCCCCCCCCCCCCCCGCCCAGTAGGGCTGTGCACATATGCACATGGAAAGTGGTAATGTGGATGCTGCAGAGCAGAGCAGGACCAGCACACTTCAAGGAGTGCTGTCTGGTCAACCCTTCCCTCAACAGTTTAAACTGATCCTATTAGAGGCATGCCATGACTGCGCCAAACCACCAGTGTGACCCCAACCTAAGTTTGGTGTGTGTGGCCAATGGGAGGGAAGGCGGCGTGGTACAGCTCAATCTTGTCAGATCTCAGAAGCTAAGCAAGGTCTGGGCTTTGAAGGGAGACCTCCAAGGAAGACTCTACAGTGGAAGGGAATGGCAAACCACCTCTGCTTCTCACTTGCCTTGAAAGCCCCTTGCTGGGGTCATCATAAGTCACGTGGAAAGGGCTGCAGCTCGTCTGCAGGGAAGTTCAGTTTTTGAGGCTTTGAAAAGCTGTGACTTCTGAACAGTCATTCTTGCCTTGAATTTGATCGTTGAAATCAATCAGAAAAAAATCAGAAGAAAGTCATCTATAACCTTGATTTATTACCTACTTGTCACAGTTTATGAGCACTATAGTATCTGTGAAGAAAGCAAATCTTTTTAAAAAGCCATTAAATTCATACTCTGTCTCAAATCATATAATTTCCTAAATATATATATTTTTTGAAGCAGAAGTATAATTTCGTTGAAGTAGAATGTGTTCCCTGTATTGTATGCATGTGAGCTGCAGATGTGCAATGCCTTATACATCAATCAGGGAAAAAAGATCCAACTACCTGCTTCCTTGTACACAATCAAAAAGTACATTCCCCTCGCACAAGATGGCAATATTTCCTTCTTTTGAACTACATGGGGTGCCACTCCAGAGTACCTGCATCATTGTGTGGTTTGCTCTTTACAGAAGGCATATGGGGGATTGCTATTGGAAGGAGAAGCTGAAAAGCAGTGCTTTGGATTTGGCCATTACCTAGGATCACAAGCCAGGAGTGAGTTTGTTTGCCATTTTATACTCGGAAATATTTTTTACGAGGTTTTACGAGATTAACAATGAAGTCCTAAAATCACTTCCCTGGGAGTAAGCCCAAATTATTAGACTCTAGTAGGTTTCTCACTAGACCTGGAAGGAATTAATTGCGGGGGGGTTTTGTTTAGTTTAAATCCTGCAACCACTGCTTATTGTACTGAGTCTTGATTGTTTCTTGTAGTTGAGATTGTTTGAAGCAAAGGGCTGGATTTATCACCATAGGTTATTATATGGTTCTTCTTCTTATTTGCTGTTTTTTTATTGGGATTTTGTATGTTTTCCTCTGTTTTATTTTGTTCTGTTGTGTTTTATTTATCACTAGGAGTAAGGCCCGTTGTGGGAAGAAATACAATGGGCTCTAGAAGGAAGCTCCAGATGAGTGTCCCAGCTGTGGCTGGTGGGGCGGCAGAGGGAAGGGAAAAACAGAGGGAGGCAATCCGTGTTTATTTCCTTCTGGTTAGTTATAAGGCAGATCGGTCTCAAGTCAAGTCTGCTGCCCCAAGTGGGTAGTATGGTAGGACAGCCTCATGGTAACAGGTATGGTTCCCTCCACCACTGACTTACATTGATTTGGGGTTATGCAGTGGCAGCTAAGGCAGAAAACCACCCCCTCCTACATGATGTCTTCTGGGTTCCAAGGGTCTGGAAAGCGGTTCCATAGCCAGTTACAGGGTTGCCAACTCTGGGTTGGGAAAAACCTTTAGATTTGAGGGTAGAGAAGGGGTGGGGAGGGACCTCAGCAGGGTATAATTCCATAGAGTCCATTGCCCAAAGCAGCCATTCTCTCCAGGAGAACTGATCTTGGAGATCTCCAGGTGCTGCCTGGAGGCTGGCAATACTAAGGGGATGGCCAGACCTGTAGATTTGAGGGGTAGAGCCCGGGAAGGGCAGGGTTTGGGGTGCGGGCGGTCCTCAGCAGGGTATAATGCCATAGAGTCCATTGCCCAAAGCAGCCATTTTCTCCAAGAGAACTGATCTTGGAGATCTCCAGGTGCTGCCTGGAGGCTAGCAATACTAAGGGAAGGGCCAGATCTGTAGATTTGAGGGGCAGAGCCTGGGGAGGGCAGGGTGTGGGGTGCAGCAGGGATTTGCTGTGGTTGTGGAACACGGTGGTTTCTGGGAGATCTCCAGGCTCCACCTGAAGACTGGCAACTCCAATAATTGTTTAAGGGAAGATTGGGAGATGTATTTTAGCAACTCCAGTGACGGTTTAAGCAAAGACTGGGAGATGTATTTTACCTCAGGACCACATTCAATGACCCAACAGCATCAGCAAACTGATTAGAATGTTGGAGGCAAAAGCCAATCAGGCTGCATATGCAAATGACCTCTGTGTTCCGACTGGCTATTGGAGGGAGTGGAACAGCAAACTGTTTAGAATTTTGGTGGCAAGACTCAGGCAACGCAGCCAGTGGATAGGAACAGCTTGAGTGACACATCAGGCAGCCAACTGATTTTGGCAAGCATAGAATGTTGCCAGATGAAAATGAAATTATATAATAAAGACAGATAGTTGTCAAGGTCACGACAGTGTAGACATTTCTAAAAACAATCAAACAATCAGTGGAAAATTGGCTGTTTTCTTTCTCCACAAAGGTATGTGTGTTTGGCTTGCTTTAAAATTAGAGTTGCCAACCTGACCCGGGATTTAAGGTGTCACCCCTTGAAGGAACAAGTCCGTAGTCTGGGGTTGTTCTTGGAGCCAGGCCTACTGTTGGATTAGCAGCTGGCAGCTGTGGCCAAGAGTGCCTTCAACTGGTTAGCTGGCTGGGGCCATTCCGTGACAGAAATGCTCTAGCCACTGTGGTACATACTTTGTGGTACATACTCTGGTTACATCCAGATTAGATTACTGCAATGTACTCTACATGGGACTGCCCTTGGAAAGTGTTCAGAAACTTCAGTTGGTACAGAATGCTGCAGCCAGGTGGTTGACTGTAGTGGGTCATGGGTATCATATCACTCCAGTCTTGTCCCACCTACATTGCCTTCCAGTTTGTTTCTGGACACACTTCAAGGGGCTGGTCTTGACCTTCAAAGCCCTGTATGATTTGGGACCAACATACTTGAAGGACCATCTAATCCCTTATGTACCCACTTGACCTTTATGGTCATCTTTGGAGGTCCTGCTTTGAGTGTTCATCTCTTCTGCGACTAGATGAGTGGCAACCTGAGACAAGGTCTCGGTGATAGCATCAAAGCTCTGGGACTTTGCCAGTGGGCAAAGACTTTTTTGTTTTGCTTGGGATTCCCTCAGTGATCCCACCTTCCTAACCAATGTTTTTATTATTTATATGTATTTTAACTGTTCTGTATGTGTTTTAATAATATATGTTTTATGTTTTTATTATAATTGTATTTATTTATCTATTATTTAATTTCCATCCTGCCCTGCCCCTGCATGGAAGGGCTCAAATGTTATATAACACAATTAAACAATAATTTAACAGTTAAAACGTAGTTACAGATATAAAACCAACAATAAACCAGATAGTGATTAATAAATTTATAACTTCCCAAGGTAGGGTTGTCAAGTCCTACCTTCTTCGGGAGCGGGAGGAGTCCGTTCTTCTCCTGGAGGCTTCTGGTGTGCACACTTTGCCATAGAGTTTTCCCTCGAATTACAGAATGTCCCTCCCACCCCGAAACGTGCTCGACGCGATGATGTCACCTCTGGGTGACATCATTGCACCGGGCACGTCCCCTCAGCCTGGCAATTTGGGGGTGGGGTTCCCCCCGGCGGCCCGATCCCAGCCGGTGGGCAACGGGCCACTAGAGCGGGAATTTCCCCACCCCACAGGGGGACTTGGCAACCCTGTCCCAGGGGCTTCTGTATGAATGCACACTAAAAAAAATAAATCCTGGACAAGTGGGCAGGACTGCAAACAGAGCACAGAATAGATAGGGCTAGGCGGAGCAGGGGAGGCCAGTGTAATAGGACACCCACCACCTCAACCATAGGCCGGATGGAACATCTCCATTTTACAGGCCCTGCGGAACTGTGATAAGTCCTGCAGGGCCCTGATCTCACTTGCGAGAGAGTTCCTTCCACCAGGCCAGAGCTGAGAAGGTTCTGGCTCTGGTCGAGGATAAGCAAATGTCCTTTGTGCTGGGGACCACCAGCAGATGTTGCTCTGCAGAGCTTAGAGCTCTTCGAGGGACATACTGGGAGAGACAGTCCTGCTGATATGTTGGCCCCAGATCACACAGGGCTGTAAAGGTTAATACCATAACGGTTTTATAAATTATTTATTTATTTTTATTATTTCATTTTTTCGAATTTGTATCCCGCCCTCCCCGCGAACGGGCTCAATTAATTTTATAATGTATCTTTTAAATTGATAGCTGCCTTGGTGGCCCTTGTAGGGGCAGAAAAGTGGGATATAAGTCTTGTAAATTAAAAACCTAAATAAATATATTGCCAGTCCCATGATTCATCTCCTACTTACAGGGTCATCCTAAGCAATGCACTTAAAAAGGACTCATCCAGTGAGAATGTCACTGGTAGCCCCATACCACAGCCTAGTAAGCCAGTTTATGTAAATTTATGCTGCCTATTTTCACATGTTTCACATTATCTGTGATTTACACTGTTTGTGTCTCAGGAGAAATCAGAGAAGGTCTTCTAGAATTTTAGAGGCCGAAATAGTTTTTGTTTATTTATAAGGCAGAGTTGTTTTTCCAACCCCGATATTGGGTCGACTCCAACAAAATTAAGTCAAGCTAATATTGCTTCAGTGAAAAAGAAAAAGTACTGTATTTATGTTCCAAAAATAAAATGTACAGAGCCAACTTCTATGTAAACCTACTCCACGTTTTCATGCTTAGTAAATTTGGCCTAGTGTATCTCCATGGACTTGGAACAATATAGCGTGGCTGTTAATCATAATAATCTTCTGCTGGGGGTTAGGGAGACTGAGGGAGAATGGAGCCCACACCTGTTTACACAGATTTTGGCTGCCTAAATAAGCATGCCAGCTGGTTCCTAATCAGCTGTGATCACTCTTACTTGTAATGTAGATTGTTCACAAGCTTCAAGATGAATTTTTGGACTAACCAGGCTTTATTTTATATTATACTATGGAAACACATATGAGGAATGGGCAAGCTCGGTGTTGTGCAAATGCTCCTTTATTAAGATAAGGGGGAGGAAGATACCTACAGAGATATCTTTACTCAAGTCAGCATCAAGGCAAATATAAGCAGATTTGTTTCTAATGTGATGTTAATGCAAGCTATCTGTGTCATTGCTGTAGTTGTCATAATCCACAAAAATTATGTATTGTGCTAGGCTTCTAGAATTAGTTTTGCATTATTTTCATGCGTCTGGAACAGTGCAGTGTTGTTACAAAGATTTATATATCTCATGAAATATGGATAAATCTATATATATATATATATATATATACACAGAAGTGTGTGTGTGTGTGTGTGTGTGTATTAACCTTTAATCATCATTTCCTTTCTCCGGAGAATGAAGAAAATTGTAGGTTGATGAGAGTGTTGGGAATTCTTCATTAGAGGTTCCTACCCCCTCTTCAAAATGCCATCCCCAGGATCTTCATTACAGTTTGTCTACAGAGTATTAGAAGTGTATTTATGTTCACTCACATTGTGACTGATGTTGGTTCCACATGGTGGTGGCAAAGCAGTATCAGCAAGTGGGGAAGGGAAGGTAACTTACAGTGCAATCCTAAGGAGAGTTACTCTAGTCTAAGGTCACTGAAATGAATGGGCTTAGACTAGAGTAACTCCCCTTAGGACTGCACTGACACTCAGTGTTCCCTCTAAGCTGAGTTAGTGTTAGCTAGCTCACAGTTTTTTAGCATCTGGCTCACACATTTTTGTCTTAGCTCAGGAAGGATGGCTCCAGAGCAATCCTTTATGCAGTAGCCAAATCACCTGCTCACAACTTTAATGCCAGCTGCTCACAAAGTAGAATTTTTGCTCACAGGAGTCCATAGCTTAGAGGGAGCATTGCGTGTGTAGTTCAATTTCGTCAGATGTAGGAAGCTAACCAGGGGCGGTACTTGGAAAGGAGACCATCAAGGAAGACTCTGCAGAGGAATGCAGTGGCAAACCACATCTGCTTCTCACTTGCCTTGAAAGCTCATTGTTGGGGTCACTATAAGTTGGTTGTAACTTGATGGCATTTAAGTATGAATGTACCAGCAAGCGAAGTGGGATCAATATCCATACACCCTTTTCCTTTGCCACTTGCTGCTACCCCTTCTCCTCTGTTACGGCTGTGCAAGAGCACAGTGGCAGCAGTGATTGTGTGCTCCCCCCCCCCCCAGCTTGGCAACTCACCTTCCCCCTCCCCTTTTTCTTAGCTTAGTCATGATATAAAGCTACTGCACAGCTCAGCTTGAGAAAAAAGTATAGTGGGAGGAAACGTAGAGTTTAGCTCTGCCATTTTCATGGTAGAGTTTAGTTTCTCACCCTTCTTGTTTTGGCTGTGGGTAGAGTGACCCCATGGGTGTTCCTCCTGTAGTCATTCCATAGTTTCCCCTTTGAACCAGATCAAAGGTGGAGGTTTTCCTTTGATCAGATTTAAAGAGGAAAGTACTGGGAGGTCAAGGTCATTGTGTGGATGCTCCCATTTAAACTGGGTGCTTCCTTCTCTGTGGCAAAAATTTCCTGTGAAAGTAGCAAAAGGTTATATATCATTATGGCTTTATTATTACATGTTAACAAGTGGAGACCTGCAGGAAACTTGGGGGGGGGGCATCCCAATCGCCTCACCATTGCCTCCCCCCATTGTCATTCCTTCCCTGTTTCTCTCTTTTTTCTCATTTCAGCCATGGTTACTGTCATTCCTCCCCCTCCACTCTTGCAGCTACTGTCATTCCTTCTGTTTGTCTGTCTCTTTCCCCCCATTTCACTTCACCCATGCTGTCAGTCCTTCTCCCGCACACACACTGTCGTTCCCTTTTTCCTACTCCCCCCATTCTATCTCCCTCCATTGCATTCCAGAGTTCATGGAGGGGTGGCTCCTGACCTGCTTGCCTCCCCAGTCCCCTCCCACCAGTACTTATGGTTCTCTGGACGACTGCTATCTTTCTGGGCTTTCCTGTTGCCCTGCTGATGCTTCAGCTCTCACCGCAGATGGTGGGCACTTCTCCCATCCAACCTGTCCCGCTGCCATCACCATTCCTGGGACTCCCCCAGCCCCTGCCTGTTTTCTCTACAGCTGGTGGGCACTCATCTGTCCTGCTGCTGCCAGTTCAGGACTTTGCGGCTTCCCCGGGCCTCTCTCAGCCCCTTCTTCTCTGTCCCTGGAGGCTGTTGCCTTTTTTTCAGCCTGAACTTCCTCCCACCACCTCCTCCAGTCCCACTCCCTCATCTGGTCCGCAGCTGCCTTTTGAGAGCCCTGGCGACTGGAGTAGGCCCCTGCTCCTCTTCCGCAACCTGAGATTTTGTTCCTCCTGGCCATCTTTTTCTTTCAGCCGCTGTTAGGAGAGGTGATTGTTCCTTCCTTCCCCACCTCAGTGGTGCTGCAATTTTTAGGTTTTGTAGTACCCCCAGCCCTTTTTTCTTACTTTCAGATTTTTCTGCAACCCTGAAGAGTCCCCCAAGTTTTCAGGAAAGTCTTACTTCAATATAAGTAGTTCTGACCTGTGGATTTAGGTATCTGCAGATTTGGCATTAGTATATAGATGCTGAAGGGTGAGGTGGGAATTAGGAATCATGGCAGTAGGAAGATAAATATTAGGGAAATCCTTTCTGATCACATTCTGTCCCTCCAGGATAAGCTCTGGGGAGCTTGAACAGATGAATTTCCTTCTGTTCATTTTTCTTTGATAATCCTTCATATGAAGTCAACATTCTGAGAACAGTGAGCATGCTCAGTCCTTGTCAGGCTTTGGGTGGGGCAGGGATTCTTTTTTACTGTACAAATTAATTTTTTTTTAATTTCTCAGGTGCCCACCAAGTAAACAGAAACTTGACCTTTTCTCCAGGTATGCCCTATTCACTTTTTCATAATAGACATTTGACCGTGATGTTTCTAATGTTTCCATTTGGAGGAACAAACTAGGAGTCTCTGAGGAATCAGCCATGGACACATGCAGCAGTCTTACCCTGAATGAAAGCATTGGTTTATCAGTGTTGTTTACTCAGATTGGCAGTGGCTCTACAGTGTTTCAGACAGACCTTTCAGATCACCTACCAACTGATCTTCTTAAATGGAGATGCTGGAAACTGAACTGGGAGGAAACATCTGCATGCAAAGAAGATGCTCAACCTGAGCCACAGCCCCTCCAAGAAGGGGCAGTAGGAATAAACAACTTGGAAACTTTCTAACATGCACACCCAAATTTCCCCTTTCCAGAGAATTATACCTAGGAATGGGCACAAACACAGAAAATGCGGTTCAGTTCATGGCATACCTGGTTGGCGAACCATGAACCATCATGAACTTTTAGGAGCTGAAAGAACTGGTTTGGGTTGTGAGGTTCATGACCTGGTAAAAATGACTCCCTGGTATGCTAGAGACAGCAAACTTGCAGAGGATCTCTGGCTGACTCTCCTCTACCTGCCCCTCAGGTTTGGTGAGGATTGGATTTACGGGGTCTGAGTTACGGCCCCTGAAAGAAGGTCCCACAAGGAAAGTGCTTTCTGAGGAAATGACAGGTATTTTGACAGATCCAGAAGGTTCAGGAGTGCACAGAACAGATCCTGTGCAAGCTAGAGACAACAAAGTCACAGGAGACCTCCCCCTGATGCTCCTCTATGTGCCCTCCAAGTTCAGCCCCCCGGTTGCTTTGAAGTTTGGTAAACATTTAGATAGAGCAGAGACAGTTTGTTGTCTGAAAATGTATCCATTCATGAACTGGCATGAATTGCCATGAACAGCTGGAAAGTTTGTGGAAAGTTTGTTCCAGTTGACCTGCCACAAACTTCACTTTGGAAACCATGAACTGGCCAAAATTTATCACGAACTTTAGTTCATGAGCCAGTTCATGCCCATCCCTAATTATACTTTCTTAGGGGCTTGAGTAAACCCATCTCTGTGCTCCCCCTACCCCAGTGACTGACTCTCAACTCTGCTTCCTGGAGTGTGCTGTATTCTTATCAAGACTTTGCCTTGGGGGTGGGTCTTTTGGTTGATTTACAAGGCTCATTTTCCTTCAAGCCCAGAAATTCTTTCAAGCATATGGAGATCCTAATTGGGCAGAAAACCTGCGTGTGTGGAAACTGGTAATAAAATGGTGAAATACTTTGACTATATTTATTGTGATCCATCATTTGAACATCTTTTTAGTCTGTTTGAAAGTATATTTTGCATTGTACCTTCTTATTGAAGTAGGGAATTCTTCGGACTATTCTTGAGATTTTGACTAATTTCTCACCATTAATCAAAGATACATCAGTGATATCATTTCAGGAGTTCAAGCATACATCTAAATGTCTTCTTTAAGACAAGGGTTTTAAGGGGGTGTTTGCATTTTTTTTATGTTATGCCTTGTGGACAATGACATTTAAATGAATAAGCAGTAGTTGGCTCTTCCTGGGTTTTTAAGCTCTTGTCAGTATTCACAAACAAAAATTCTTATACAGCTAATATTACCAACTCTGGATTGGGAAAGTCCTGGAGATTTGGAAACAGTGCTTGGGAAGGGCAGAGTTTGGGAAGGGAAGGGAGCTCGGCCAGGATGTGATGTCATAGAATCTATCTTCTGAAAATGCCATTTTCTCCAGGGGAATTAACTCCATAGTCTGGAGATCAGTTTTAATTCCAAGAAAACTCTAGGCCCCACCTGGAGGTTGGCAACCCTCTGTACAGCTTGTGGACTTAGAGCCTGTGGATTTATAACCTCAACTTAGATCAAGCTCTTTCATTGAGGAGGTATCTGTTGCTAAATTTTTAGCAGCAGTTACAGTGCCATCTTAAACATACTGAGCACCTTTCAAGACCATGGACATCAACAGACCTAAAAAGGGATGTATCTGTGTTGAGGACAGTTCTGTTCATCACCTTGAGGTACAGAGCTTAAATACACATTTCACACTAAGCCCAGAGAGGACTTGGTTAGCCTGTTCATTACTATTTTGTTGGATGTCTCTGTTTTAGAACAAGTCTTTTAAGTGTTACTATTTTGTTTCCTGGGATGTACTACTTTGTTTCCTGGGATGTTTTGTTTTAGCAGTCGTCGTGTTTCACTAGTGTGTTTCCATAAAGATTATCCAAGATTGAATAGCTTTGAGAAGATCTCTTAATTGCTTGGAATACATTTTAGATGACAGGCACATGGTAATCTCTCCCTCTGTTTTAGTGTGAGTTTCAAATAATACAGTGATATTACATTCCTCTGAGGCTAAGGCTAAACGAGAGCTTGAAATACTGTCTGAAGAAAGGTTAGGCTTCCCTCATAGTGCATTTGTATGCACACAATTGCCAGAATCCCAAATCCAGTGCATGTTCATTCACTTTGATTCACTTTTCTGTTCTCTTGTATCTGACTGGCAATGTACTAAAAGAGCAGAATGTCACAGCTGATTAGAAAGAACAAATATTCCAGGCAGCATTCTAAATTATCTTTTTAGTACTGGCAGCGCTTGCTCCGGGTTCTCTCTGGGGCTGTGAAGATGATTCAGTGAGCTCTAATTGAAACAAATATGTGGGAAAGAAAAATACACTTTCTGGATTAATGGTGCACAGAGTTATATCCTTAACCTGGCTTCCTTTGGGCTTTCGTTTTAAGTATATACATGCAGCAGATGATGATTCTGCAAAGCAATTTTCCTCATTCTCTCGTGAATTAGAAGACATGAGCAGCCACAGAGGTATTTGGTAGAGGAGAATGATTAAGATAACGTTTATCTAAGATAGTCCATTACCTATATTACGTTTTTGAAGTAGTCATTACAAGGTAATTTCTTAACGTGTATATTATATTCATTGGGTGAGGGGGGAGCTACAGCACAAGCCTCTAAATACATCACTGCAGAGGCCTCTAATACTAGTGAGTTGTGCGTGTTTGAAGCAAGCTGACAGTGTTGTTTCACATACAAGGCAGCATTCCTGCAGGAATGATCTCAGTCATTTGGGCAGAAGAGAATCAGAAACTGTGTTTAAGCAAATGAGAAACGGAAAATAAAGCATATGGATTCAATCATCAAGTAATCTCGCTATGTTTCATGGAATTTTTCTCTGTAATGTTTTATAGGGGCAATCCAGCTGATAGCTGAATAAACTTTTAGGGCCAAACTGCTCACCAAGTAGTTGCATGTACTTGAATGTTTTTAACTAATAGCAACCAGTGAGTTTTGGAACAGAGTTGGATGGGAGGGGAAGGAGTGTTGTTTAACCTGACCATTTTTCCACTCAAAAGTATCCCTGTAGCTGGTTTTTGTCCCGTGAGGGAAAAGCTACAGGCAGCCTGCAACTCTAGTGAGTCCATAGACAGGCCAACAGAATGAGGAATGACTTAAAACCACTTTAATATGTGATAATAATTAAAACATTTTGTAGAACAGTCTTAAAGTCATGTTGTAGAAGAAATTAAGATGATGTGATCCACAAATTACCTGTTCATTAACACACTGCAAAATATAAGGGAATGTCTGTACATCAGGATCACCATGACCTTATTCCCAGCTCCTGTTTCTCACCGCCAGTTGGGGAGGTAGGAGGAAAAAAGATTTTAAAATATCCATTGGGTCAGTAGTGTTCTGGATGCTCAGGAGAAGAAGAAGAAGAGATTTGATTTATACCCTGTGGCTTACGGTCTCTTTCCCTTTCCCTCCCCACAACAGACACCCTGTGAGGTAGGTGGGGCTAAGACAGCGCTTCAGGAACAGCTCTGAGAGAACTCTGACTGATCCAATCAGCTGCATGTGGAGGATTGGGGAATCAAACCTGGTTCTCCCAGATTAGAGTCTGCACTCTTAACCACTACACCAAACTGGTGTCAGTCCTCTCGGAATTGCTGGGAAATCTATAGTTTTACCACAGAGTTTCTGGAGATTTCTAGTAAGGTATGATGTCACTTCTGAATTTTCCCTGGAAGTAAAATCTTGCAATCTCCCATGACTACTCCCATGTCATCTCCCCTGCCCTCAGTCTCCTGCTGGTTGCCAGGCTGTCCATGACAACCTACATTGTACATTTTCATCACTTCACCATTATTTCTTTCACTTTTCCATGGAGTAAGATCAGCTGGAGGCACTTTTGAACAGAAACAGGGCCAGATCAGGAAAAGGTTATTCTGCCCCCTACTGTTCCTTCCAGCAGGGTTTCCCCAGTGCAAGAACAACTTTATAGGGAAAAATTCTGTAGACTGTAATGAGACTATGTTGAGGACTGCATCTGTGCTTATTATTTGTCTTTTTAGTATTTGCTAAACTTAGGGATTTGCTTCTGGTTTTCTTTTGCCCAAATAACTAATAAGATCTTTAACGGAGGAAAGCAAACTTGCGATCATGGTTAGAATTTAACTTTGAATGTAAACACATGTCTTGTACTAATCCTCACAAAGATGCATTCATTGGTTGTGTGAGCCTGTCGATCACTACACCAGCAAATAAGTGTTTTGTATTAATATTAGAATTCAAATTGGGGGAGGGGAGAGCTTGGGAGTCCTCAGTGAACTTCACAAACCCACCCCTGAAGATAAAGGAGGTCATCCTCTGCGCCTTCTAAAACAGGAAGTTAAAGAGGCCAACACAAAAAAATAAAGGCCCTTACAAGGGGGGCAGTAATTTATGCTCTGATATTAGGCATTATATAAGTAATACAAAAAAGGATGAGTGCCAGGCTTGCTTCAGCAGCCCAGCTCACAACTCATAATGTTCTGCTTGTGTTGCAGGCTGATCTAGACAATTGCACTGATGTGGCAGCATGGGTTGACGTCGCCACCCCTGTCAGATGTGGTACCACAGTCCTACACACATGGGCCATGACAGAATGAGGCTGGGAATGACTCAGTTGTATGCAATTATGGTCAGATGGAGTTTAGCTAAACTGCCGTAACCCCACATGCCTGAGGTAAAATAGTAGGGTTGCAGCCAGCACGCTGCACAGTCCATCAGGCTTGCTTTGTACGAAATACCGATGTGGTTGCATCAGCACGTGTCATGCTGGGCTCCATCGCAGCTGTGCATATCTATAATACCAGACTGATTGTGTCCGACACGTGACTTTTGGGAATTAATGGTATCTCTGTAAATGTGGGATTATAGAAGACCAAATCTGCATCTATCCAGCTATCTAATTTGCTTCTTTAAATATCTTCTTTCTAAAGGCGTGTTTCTGTATACGTTTCCTTGACCCTCTGTTCATCAAAGGCACGAGCTCAGAATGACATTTGGGAAATAAGATGAAATAGTCATTGAGATATCAAGATTAAAGAAGGATGCCCACAAGGAGAAGTACGAAGCTTATGAAAGGAACTTGTGTGCCAAACCTAGAAGTGCAAACTGATGAAACTAAGCTTGTTTAGTGGGGGAGGGAGGGTGAAGAAAGACATTTTTCAAATACTTCAAGGGCTCTGAAATAGACATGTGGGTAAACCTCTGTCAAGAGAATAAGAAGCAGTGGCGATGAAGCATAGAGGGACAGATCAAGGTTGAGTTGCCCAGAGTCATTGTGGGCTCCACTTTTAAAATACAGTTTGGACAGGTTTCCGGCAGGAGATGCTGCAGGTGTTGGACGTCCTGCCTCAGGTCAGGGCGTTGTGGTAAATTGCAGTTGTTCAAGTACATGATTTGTGCCTTTTTAGTGTAACTATTCCATTTGAAGCTGTTTGTTGAAATCGTCTCCCTCCCAGTGAAGCACACTAGGAACAAGGAGGAGGAATATAAAGTGGGTCATGCCAGAAGAAATTGCATTCTGTTCTGATTTTTTTCCGCCTTTTGCATAATCCAGGAAAATGCATTAAAAAGGAGCAGTAATAGTGATGGAATGCAGGAGAGCACCCTCTCGGTGCTAATGAAGCATCAGAAATTTAATCAGTGCCTGTATCATTTTTGTTCTATTCTTTTTCCATCTGCCAAAGTCTGTGCTACAAAAAGTGACTTAACTGCTTTCTCCATATTTTTTGTTCCATTAATTGTAGGGCTTCACGTAAACAATAGCTTTGAAAAGATCTACAAAATTCAGGTGCTTAGGAAAGTCCCTATAATCATCTCATTTTGTTCCCCTGTTATTGTGCTTATGCTGTTCAGTTTCACATTTGTAATAGCAGGAATTATCACAATATCTTTGTAGCTGTGTATGAAAGATCTGTATTATGATAAAAGCCTTGTGGTTGCTAAATTAGAGCTAGAGAGCTTCAGCTAAACCAGCTTTATTTTGTGATATGGAGTCCTCCTGCTTTACCTAATTTAAGAATAGTATGTGGCTCTGTTACAGTGCATTACATTAATGGGACCATTTGGTCCAGCAGTGACCTGAATGACCCATCTTGTCAGATCTCAGAAGCTGAGCAAGGACGGCCCTGGTTAATATTTAGATGGGAGACCGGCACAGAATTCCAGGGTCGCTATGCAGAAGAAATCAATGACAAACCACCTCTGACCATCTCTTGCCTTGAAAACCCTACAGGGTTGCTGTAACTTGATGGCAGTTCGCGTGCACACACACACATACACACACACATTTGACCCTTGAAGAAGGAACAACGAAAGCCCTGGTGGTTGATTAATGGTTGAAAGCATTTTTGGAAATGCATTGGGTGCTCTCTCTTTTTTCTAACTACAACAAACTTGTTTGCAAACATATCAGACTGTCAAACATATCAGACTGTCAAATTCGATTATTAATTTCTGTCCTCTTTATAGAATGACAGAGTTAAGTTAAAGCTCATTGTTTGCCTAAGCTTTTAAAGGAAGTTTGGCAACTGCATTGGGAAGCGTAGTTTATTTTAAGATTTATTATACACTTTTAAAATTCAAGATGCGTTCTAAAATTAGGTGACAAAAACAAAAAACCTCACTAAGCCAGTTTGGTGTAGTGGTTAAGTGCGTGGACTCTAATCTGGGAGAGCCGGGTTTGATTCCCCATGCCTCCACTTGCATCTGCTGGATGACCTTGGGCAAGCCATAGTTCTGTCAGAGCTGTTCTTGAAAGACCAGTCCTGAAAAGACCTCTCTCAGCCCTATCTACCTCACAGGGTGTCTGTTGTGGGGAGGGAAAGGGAAAGGAGTTTGAAAGCCGCTCTGAGACTCCAAGTGAAGGGTGGGGTATATATCCAATCTCTTCCTCTTCTTCTTCTAAAATGGTCACTGGAGTAAAATACTTCTCCTTTTTTGGTACATTTTTACAGAGTTCATCTGTGTCAGGTATGGTGAGCACAGAATTGATGGTTTGCAGTGAAGAGCCAGTTTGGTGTTGTGGTTAAGTGCATGGACTTTAATCTGGGAGAACCGGGTTTGATTCCCCACTCCTCCACTTGCACCTGCTGGATGACCTTGGGCAAGCCATAGTTCTGGCACAGCTGTTCTTGAAAAAGAGCAGTTTCTGTCAGAGCTCTCTCAGCCTCAGCTACCTCATAGGGTGTCTGTTGTGGGAAGGGGAAGGGAAAGGCCGCTCTGAGACTCTCTTGGGTAGGTAAGGGCGGGGTATAAATCCAATCTCTTCTTCTTCTTCTTCTAATATAGCCAAGAAAAATGCAGTCTAAATCAACAGCAATATTTTGATAGCAGGAAAAGAGATGCTAGCTCCAGTTGTGGCCTAGAGATCCCCTGGAATTAAAAGCAGTCCCCAGATGAGAGAAATCAGTTTCTCCTGGGGAAAATGGCTGATTTGAGGATGGACTCTATGACACTATACCCTCTGGGAATCTCCAGGAATTTCCCAACCTGGAGTTGGCAACCATAAGCAGGAAGAATAATACAAGCCAACACATCACACATTCCTCTGTATATACTCTGAACAATACAAGCAGAACCTTATAAAGGGAAGTTTAAGTAAAACGTTTGTACTGTTTGTACACAGCCTATGGAATCAGAACTTTAAATAGCTGATTCCATAGGGCTGCAACTCAAAAAGGCCCAGACCCAAATTTTAGAAGTAAGAAACACTGGTTAATAACTTCTGGATCAAGACTAATTGAACAAGGATGGGCCTAGAAAATCTTTCATAGTTACTTATAGAAATAGAAAAAGACCAATACTGCACAAAAGATGAATCTCCAGTATTCAGTTGAACACCATGATTGGCTATTATTGTCTATGCATGAAGAATGGCATCTCTGTTTCTCTAAGGTGAAATCCTTTTCATTGGAATATAGAATGAAAAACCAGTGCAATTTTATACTGGAAGTTACTGTGGCTACTGCATTAAGAGACAGTATCTCCTTGGTCCCATTTGAGCAATTATAGTTCCTTGGGTTGAGTCATGGGTTCCCAGCGACATTTCAGTGCTTCTTCTGGGTAGGAATGACCTAGAAAAGTAGGTGATTTACAGTGCAGAGTTTATCCAGTCTTAGCTCATTGAAATTGGTATGCTCAAACTGGAGTAGCTCTGCATTGTATTGCACTTTGAATGTGGCAGCAGCAATAGGAGGTCCTGCAATATAAAAAGGGGAAGCTCCTGAGGTCTTTTTCCCATTCATCTACAACTGAGAAGACTTTATATTTGGTGGATGGGGTGAGAAGGAATTGCCCTGTGTTCTTAGCAAAGGACTCGTGGATTCCCAGACCCCAGTTTGGAAATCGTTGGTTTAGTCCCCAATTAATCAGGACAATTTTTTAAAAGTCCAAGTGGAACTATGTGAGTATTTAATACAAGTATTTACAAAAAAGCATGGGTGGCTGGTGTCTTTTTAGAAGAAGTACTTTTCCATCTCTAGCAAACCATATGGAATGAGGCTTGCAGTGACTGTGCAGTCAATATCTGAAAACAAAGAGTATGGTTTTAATTCAGATGCAAATTTATGCAGATTAATGAGTGAATTTGTTTAAACCTACACTATTTATCTTAATTTTTAAACTGTTGCTAATTTTCTCCCCTTTTGACTATTCATTTTTATCCTGCCCTTCCTCCCAGCAGTTCAAAACAATTTTGTCCTCATCACAACCCTGGAGGTGATTGGAGCAGAGTGACTTGCCGAGGTCACCCAGTGGACTTCATGCCTGAGTTGGGATTTGACTCTAGATGTCCCAGGTTCTAGCTGAAAACTCTAATATTAAACACCACCGCACTGGTTCTTAGGAGTGGTGAAGTTATCTTGTTCCTTAATCAGGAGAAAATTTTGTCTGTTTCCTGGGCACTCTCATTTTCTGTTTGATGGACACATTCTATCTGTAAGAAACCTCCTTTGGCCCCTTTGGTGGAAAGGCAGGTTAGAAGCTTTTCAAAATAAATAACATAACATAACTGCTGCTTTTGGTAGCAAGATTAGTTTTTCTGTATATAAATTCCATCCCTCATTGCTTGTATCATAATGAGCAAATTAGGCCATAATCCTATGTAAATTTAATTGGGACTAAGCCTCATTGACTTGAGTCAAGTTGGACTCTCTATTCAAAAGTAAGTACTTAAGATTGTACTAGAACAAAGTTTGAGTAGTCAGAGTAGTGATTTTTTTTCAGAATATTTTTTGACCCCTTTGTCGTAGCCAGAATTGTTATTTTCTGGAATAAAGTTTCCTAATATTCAGTGGCTATATATGGTCCACTGGTTTCCTGAAAGCTCTTTTTGCCCATAAGGTTTCGGTTAACTGATGGAAAATGGTACCATTCAGAAAAGAATATATGGCAGTTTGGAAAGCCATCTATAAGAAACAAAAAGTCAACTCTTGCATGATTTTTCAAACTTATACCTGTCTGACAAGAGGTGGTCCCAGAATGAAGCACAGGAAACTTAGGCTGCAATCATATGCACAGTTAGACCCAACATAGGCGTGAATGCCGAGCGGATTTAAAGGGAGCAATCAGACAACATCTGGGAAGCACCCTGCAGCCATCGGCAACCCGTTTTGCTCTGCCGCAGAAGCAGAGTTAAAAGGCACCAGGGGAAAACCAGTAGTAAAAAGGTTGCAATGGTCCATGGACAGACTTTCCCGTGTCTGACCGGGCTCTCATGGCGTCTGATCAGGCCATCCTGACTTCATGCCGTTGTTTTTTCCCCCTTTCGCAGTATGCGCATCATTGCAAACTCCATAGGGAGCCCTCATTGCGGAGGTGCGATTCATCCATCCCTTGTTTAAGCACATGGTGAAAAAATGGGACCAAAAAACCCCAACTCACCCACAGTTGCATCTGATCACAAACTGACCGCCTGCAGCTTCAAAGGGAGGTGTGATCGTGCAACTGCAGGTCAAATTCCTCTGGAGGAAATAGCCTCGCTCCCCCACCCCCAGTTTTTCTGGCATGTGTGACTGCAACCTTAGCATGGTACATAAATGTTAAAAATCACCCCTTAGGGTCTTTGAGAGTAAAAAATGTATGTGGTCATCCAGAACAATCTTAGGGCCATGAAGGTCCTAAGTTGCTGAATAAAGATTATGCAATCTTAAACACAGTATAGCAAACAAGTAAATGCTAAGTAAATGCTGTAATATAGTTTCCCACAATTCAAAACACTTAAATTCTTCTAAGATAATCAAGGAGATCATTCTGAAACAAATAATTTAGCTGTTTGGAGGTAATAGATGATTTTTCATGGCACTCATGGCACATCCTGAACATTATGACCCTTGATAGCAAACTGGAGATTGATTTGCTGCTTTATTAGAGATTTGAGTCAATGCAAATATGCCTTTTGGTTGATGAACTATATTAGAGTTTGTCATTCTCCTTTGCACCTTTTAGCATGACTTGATTTCAAATATAGCATTTACTTCAGATGGACTATGACACACTGATGAATGATGCAAGCCATAGAATAAATCACAGCCCCTAGCTTCATGAACTTTGCTAACACATGCACTTGTCTAGCTTCTCTATTTTCCATACTCATTTGAATTTCCTTCCTTTCAATATTTGTGCTTCAAAGTCTCCCATTTTGTTATGAGTTATGGGTTCTGGAATGTTTGATTTAGTGGCTAGGAGTTATTAGAAACACCTGTTCTTAGCCTTGGGTAGCTTCACATTTCTTTCAAGACTGGTGAAGCTAAGTCATTGTTCATTCATAGAAATTTGAATTATAATGGCCACTTGGTCCTTGGAACTTTGCAAATATAGGGAAGGTAAATGAACTACTTTATTAAGTTTTCCCTGAGTTATAAACAAGTAGTTAAGGTAGTCCAATAGACCAAGGATTTCTTATTAATGTAAGCATAGAAATAATCTTAAAATTCCAGCCTCTACTATGGCTTTCTTTGCAAAACTGGGTTCAAGTTTCTGTCCTTGCCCATAGTATTTCTAGAACTGAATACCACAAAGAACCGAGATGCAGTAGGCGTTTTCAAGTTCCATTCATGGAATGCTACTTAACTACATTATCTGTACCTGTAGCCTTCAACTTCTTTAGTCCTGACAGGACCCAGTTTTAACCTCAGCTTTCAACAAGCTTCTACTTTTACTTTTTTTGAAGTGTGTGCTGCCCTTGTGTTTCTCCAGCTCCTCCCTCTCTCTCTTTCTCTCTCTCTTGTTTCTGTTTCTCCTGCTCTCACATTGGTTTCTCCTTCCCCTTTTATCCTTCCCTGAGTCTCCTGCTCTTAAATAAACTGAAAAACAAAGAAAAGAATATGGTGTTTGGGGCCCTTGTCTAGTTCACCTTATTTCTTCCCACACTCACCTGGCTGAAGATCTGTACTTAAGAGTAAACGTGGGGCTGCTGTTAGCTCACTATGAATCCTGAGCCCCACTGAATAGATCTGAGTGGGATTCTGAGTAGATTGCCAGGGATTGCTCTCTATGTGAGGTGACATAGGGCGATTCTACACTGGCTTTTCCCGCCATTGTTTTACCAAACCCACGTTGGAACAGAAATTCCTCTCTGCATTGCATGCCACTTTCTCTTTGATTGACTGTCGGATTTTATGGTACCCTCTACACTGCATGCCACTTTCACTTTCTGTGATTATCAGGTTTTATGGTACCTTCTGCATACACTTATGGCCTTCCAGGGGTGACTTCGCCATCACTATGGCATTGCCCCGGGGCATTTGACCGTCGTTTTGAGTTGCACCTTTGGTAAAACAACCGAAGAAAAAGCCAATGCAGAATCGCCCATAGACAAGCTCTCCTGACTACTGAATGGCCAACAGCAGCTTTACCAGCCACTCCAAGATAATGAGGAATTTATTGAGTGCCCATTATTTTCTGAACAAGAAGGCTTTACTGAGTGGCTATTGTGTGTTCTCTTATCAGAATAAATCTGTAACCACCAGTATCATTTTTGCCCTTGGGTTAGATAATGATCTATCACCATGTGCTGATTTTACACTTTCAAATATCACAGTGGATTATGCCGCTTTCCCATTGTCGTGCCAATTATAGCTCAGTGTGTAGAAGAAACTTAAAAGGTGCATTCCAATCTTATCCGTAAATTCTTCTGTACATACTATTTTATTTGATTCTTATGCAGGGGTCATTTCGTGGAAAAAGACGTGCAGGAGCTCATTAGCATAACTCATTAGCATAACTTATTTACATATGCTAAATCACCTGACATCACCGGAAGTATGTCAGAAAGCAAGGGGGGGGGGAGAGAGAGCTGGCAGAGAGGGGACAGCTACTAATCCAAGCCTCAGAAATACCACTATTCTGGGAGGATAGCTTCAGTGGTGGCTGAAGCCTTCAGAAGGCTGGTCAGAGGAAGAAGGACCTTTCCAGGGGATAGGGTCATTTTGCTGCAGCCATGACACAAGCAGGCATTCCCCCATGGGGGGGAGGGCTGGCACCAACTCCCGGATCTGAGCTCCCCCGAGTTCTTGGTCGAAATGACTCCTGTTCTTATGGACTCATTTCAAAATGGTCATGCTGTTTTTGACATAGTTCAGTTTTACTCACAGAACTAACTCTCTCTCTCTCTCGTTCTCACACACACACACACACACAATCCACTCTTCCAAACAATAGAATTACTAACAGCATCATTAGAAGAACAACTACATTAAAAAAACACAATCTTGACTTTAACTAACTTTAGTAAAAACCTCCCCATACCATCATGCAGTATACAACAGTCACTCGCGTAGAACTCAAATACATAATAGCATGATCCACCTAACCATTAACAGTAGCATCAACAGAAGGCTTACTGAAACAGCTAAGACTTGCACACAGTTCTGAAGGCCAAGAGAGTCGAGACTTGTCAAGTATGCTGTTCCATTGTTGTGGTTCAGCCACAGAGAAAACCCTGGCTCTTGCTGATGCTAACTGCACAGTCCAATGAGAGGGGATGGGGGAAAAGACCTATATGTGTGTACAGGTGAGAGACTGTCAGAATGCATGTGGGGGACATCTTGACAGAAAACAAAATTCGATACCAAAATTTCCTCACACTGCTAGCCTTTTCTCTTGTGCAGACCTTTCCATATGCAGTGATATCATGATGTGAGGCTGGCTTTCAAGCAAACAATTCCCTGCATACATTCTGGAGATGGTACAATCCTACGAGAGACATGTGTGTCATAACTGAAACAGCAGGTTTTAATCATCCTGTGCATGTGACACAATGACTAAGGAATTATTCACAAAAATACCTCCTTCTGACCAATTTCACACTATCGGTAATGCGGCTGTTCTTGGGAATGCCATGTCTGTGTAAGTCCATAGAAACTGAATCCTCCAGGCATTGCTGGAAACATATGGGGAAGCATAAGATGGTTTCAGTGGCAACTGTGAGATTTCATTTTCAAGCACAGGACAATTTCTGCACTTTGTGTGCCGGCTGGCACAAAAGAAGGACTAGAAAAAACTGTTAAATGAGAGAATGTCAGGAATGTATGCATAGTTCCGTGAATGCATTTAAACGGATGATTTAAATTTCCACATTCTGTATTCTTGCCTTAATTGTCTCAGCCAAAAATTCTGGGGAAATCCTCATATTTAGAGGATGCTGCCTCTCATAAGGCTGGTCACCTGGGCTTGAATGTCTTTTATGTGAGCAGGACTAGAAATTAATCTTCCTGCCGTGAGCACAGGGTGTATGATAACCTAAGCTGTGACAATTCCAGCAATGTAATAAATGGTGTTTCAGTCTTATTTACTGATACTTGGCTCAGATACGAATAGAACCCGACCAAAGAAATGTTAAATTAGCTCCATCATGCCCTTCTCTGTCAGCAGGGACTGAATTATTAACCATAAATAACCACTGAATGGAAAAGACTTGCAGAGCATTCTGTTCTATGGCTCTGTTAATCGAAACAAAGGAATTCTGTTTAAGCTACCTGTCGCAAATTCTGGGAGGCTGTTAAGGGAAAGCAGCTCTTAAGCAAGTGGTAAGGGAAGCCTCTACAAAATAGGTATCTGAATTTAACTTGGTCTTGTCTTGTCCTCACATTAATATCTCTTGATAAACAATGGCTGTGATCACGCAGGTGGCTTGGTGCGATATGGTGCCGCCTCTAATTTAACCAGTTTAAAGTGTTGCAGGACATATCAGCCACACAGCACACCCTACTGCGGGTTACCCATGGAGCCATTCTGTGGGAAAGCATCCACATTACTGTAGCATAGCAGCCGCGGAACACACCAAAAAAACCTTCCAAAATTCATGTGCGTGCATAAATGTGCATGCTTTAAAAAATGCCTCCCTAGCAGCAGAATGGATCTGCAGGTTCAGACTGCCATATCCATTCTGCACGCATGCCCCCATGTTCAGACATCCAGCCATGTGCAACAGCTGCGTGGGGAACCAAAAACACTACTTGTGAGGTGGTGGCTTTTTAATGCAGTTCTGGGTCATTCTATGATGGGATAAGTATGGCTGGGGAACGCCTGACAGATGTGGCTGTCTGACTGCACCCATAGTTTTCAGATAGTTATTAACATCAGGAATTCAAATCTGTGTAGTTCCCAGGTGACCCAATTAAAATATTATTGAGCCTTACCTTGTTGGTGCTCCTTCAGAAGTTGTGAGGAGGCTCTTCACAGCTTCTACTTTGACAGCAGAAAATAGTACAGTTACAATCCTAACTAAAGCAGAACTTCTGGGCTTTTGTGGACAAAGACACCTACATATTTCATTCATAAAAATAGTATTTTATTTGTGCCGTTAGTTGCAGAAAACTTTGTCTGACTAAGAAGACCAGGAGAAAAAAAGAAACAAAGAGAAAGAGAGAGAGAAAAAAACAGTATTGGTTTCCAATACAAAAATTAGGCACTGGTGGGATTACCAGTATTATTTCAGGATTTATAAGTGGTGTGTCGTTCTATGGTTGCTAGCCCAAATCTGGCAACCGGTGGGAGACTTACTGAATCACCTCTCTGGTGATATGCTAACATTGCTGATGACACCCTTTCCAGCGCAACCCAGCTGTGATGTCACTGTGTAGGAATGATGCTCTAGCATTCACCCAAAACTCTGTGGTTAAATCTGTGATTCTGGATGAATGCTAGAGCACTGCATCTACATAGTGATGCCATTTCCAGGCTGGGAATCAAGGAGACCTTGGTGCCAAATCTATATATTTCTCAAGTGTGGTCCCTGTCTGCGGATAGCTAGATTTGCAGATCAGGGCCACACTTACACAAAACAGATAGTTCTGCAAAAAATCTGATTTTTTAAAAAAATACGGAGTTTAAATCTCCTGAAATACAATTTGTTGTCTGTGCATGAATAGAAAATAATAGAGTTCCGTCTGATTCCCATCTTAGCCACCTGAACCAGTGATATCTTTGCAGGTATGGTTACTCTGTTCCATACAGAGAACAGTCCTGCATGTACAGCCTTATTTATTCACTTCACTAGACAGCTCAGCTCCCTGTGTGGATGCCTTCTGAAGAAGGAAACTAGTTGTCAGGTGTCAACATTTTTGCAGGTACTTGATCTTCTTTCAGTACACCCTCATGACACTGCTCAGAGGAGGGAACTGTTGCTATGTGCCCCTAGTCCTTAAATGTCTTTCAGAGGTTTGCTATGCACTTTGAGGTAGGACCTGGGCTCAGGTGTAAGGTTTTTGCTTTGCATGGGGAAGATACCAAGCACAACCCCCAGCACATCCAATTAAAAACTACGTTTGAGTCCAGTGGCAAGATTTTTTGGGATATAAGCTTTTGAGAGTCAAAGCTCCCTTTGTCAGACATCCTTGACTCTATAAAGCTTAAACCCAAAAATCTTGTTAGTCTCAAAGGTGCTACTGGACTTGAAGCTAGCAGTTCTACTGCACAGATAACCTCTGAAACTATCCAGTTAAAAGGATCATCTTTGTAAGTGATGTTGAAGACCTCTACTGGAGATCCTTGAAAACCACTGCCAGAGTAGACAATATTGACCTTAATAGACCAGTTGTGTGACTCAATATAAGGCAGCTTTAGGGGGGGGGGGGTCTCCTTATTCTGATTGTGTACCTTGAATCAGGCTCAAAACAATTAAGTAAGTAAGGGATGTGTTTTTACTGCATGTTTGTAACAAAACAGTGTCTGGAAAAATACCAAAATATTTTTCAGTTCCTAAATATTTACACGTTGTAATATAGTTAAGTATGTGCTTTACTGTCTTACTCTATCCCACTGAGACTTTGATACGTGCTTATTTTTGGTCGGACCACACCTTGTGTCCAGCTGTTGTGCATGTTCTCCATAAATAAAAGTGATACTGAATATTTCCTGCCAGGTTTTATAAATCAAAACATACTATATCTTTCCCCCTGGTATTATTTGTATACAGTTTTGTAGTAATTTTTTTAAAATAAACACTTCAATAACCAAAGCTGTAAATAAATGGCAACAATACTTTCACAAGTGACAAGTAAAACAATGCTACTAACTCTCATGAAATCTGTGTGTTTTTAATTTGTACTGCTGCTGGAATTACTAGTACTATTTAGTGTGATAGAAATATTGAAAACTGATTAAGAACAGAAGAACATAAGAGAAGCCAATGTTGGATCAGGCCAGTGGCCCATCCAGTCCAACAGTGTCACACAGTGGCCAAAAATACCAGGTGCCATCAGGAGGTCCATCAGTGGGGCCAGGACACTAGAAGCCCTCCCACTGTTGCCCCACCCAAGCACCAAGAATACAGAGCATCACTTGCCCCAGACCGAGAGCTCCTACCTATACCTTGTGGCTAATAGCCACTGACGGACCTCTGCTCCATATGTTTATCCAATTCCCTCTTGAAGCTGTCCATGCTTGTAGCCACCACCACCTCCTGTGGCAGTGAATTCCATGTGTTACTGGGTGCATTCAGACGGCGTGCTGCAGCCGCTTTAAATCACCGCGCTTTGATGCGGCTTTTTTTTTACTCCGGACAATCGTGATCACACGAGAGTGTATGTCGGGGGGGGGGGGGTTGTTTGTTTTTTTCTAAGTTTGCGCATGCATGTAGCTGCTCATCTGGAGATCTAAAAAAATAAACCCTTGCGCATGCGCAAAAGCAGTACAGCAGATCTTGTCACAGTTCCGCAAACACCGTGATTTCACCGCCGTGACAGAACACATCCCTTCAAACTTTTTGCCCGAAACAGGCCTCCTTGGGATCCCAAACTCAAAACTACTGGCCATTTAATTTTATTTTTATAGACACAGGAGCAGAGCAGCGCGTATGCGCGTATCGCTGATGCAAAAATAAAAATGGCGGGCAAAAAGTGGAAGCCTCTGGCTTCCGCAGCGAGGGGGGGGGTTAAAGACTCGGAAGCACACAGGGGGAAATGCGCTTTCAACTGGGAGAGCTGAAAAAACACCACTTAGGACCTGGTATCAAAATACTACAGTTTGCTCCGGAATTTGCTCCAGAAAGCAACAGCTGGGGACGGGAGCCAGCTGTTGCTGTCTGAACACGCACATTTGATCCATTTTTGAAGTGTGTCAAAGCCGGATCAAACAGCGCATCTGAACGCACCCAATCACTCTTTTGGTGAAGAAGTATTTCCTTTTGTCTGTTCCAACCCAGCTGCTCAGCAATTTCATGGAGTGCCCACGAGTTCTTGTATTGTGAGAAAGGGAGAAAAGGACTTTCTCAACCTGCTCTATCCTATCCATAATCTTGTAAACCTCGATCATGTCACCCCTCAGTCACTCTTTCTCCAAGCTAAAGAGCCCCAAGTGCTTTAACCTTTCTTCATAGAGAAAGTGTTTCAACCCTTTTATCATTCTAGTTGCCCTTTTCTGCAATTTTCCCAATGCTGTAATATCCTTTTTGCTATCAATTGCTGGATCAAACCAGTGGTCCCTCTAGTCCAACATCCTGTTTCACACAATGGCCAACCATTGCCCTGGAAGGACAACAAATGGGGCTTAGAGGCCAAGGCCTTCCCTTGATCATGTGTCCTAGCGCTGATATTCAGTGGTTCGCTGGCTGTGAATGTGCAGGTTTCATTTTTCCAAAGATAACATATTTCTTACTTCTATTAGACGTTAATAGTTTCTACTGCAAGTGAGTTGAAGCTAGCATTTTGTCATTGTTAGCTAACTAGTTTTCCATTGATTGCTCCACAGCATCATTTCCTTGGTGAACAGTTGACATTTTCTAACAATTTTTTATCTACTCAACCTCAGGGACTCGATAGAGCTAAAAGTGAGGCTTGAGCATTGTAGAGGGCATTTGTTTTCTTCCTTATATTACGATGCTGAATTATGCTGAACTATCTAACCTTTGTGATATTTTACTCTGGCGTGTCAATGTAATTGTTTTCTTTCCAGACTTATCGAACTGTATACATCTTTCTCAGTAACCCAGCCGGTAATCTCCGGTCTTTCACGAACATTGAGCTACAGTCCCAAATGTCATGTAATTTGGTATAAGAAACATATATTAGTCCATAATATCAATAATGTTAAACTATTCAGCCTGGAACATATTTTGAATGAGCACTGCAAAATACTACCAACATGCTTGCCAAGTGTAGTTTGGTATTCACATTTTTCTTTAAAAATAACATACACAGGTGCACAAGGCAGGTTGATCCTGTGCAGTTTCCCTTGGCGAACTCTATAGCAGGCTGATATTAGTGTAACTGTGTAGAGATCCTTTGTTCTTTCAGAAGCAAAGCAGAAAGCCCATGGATACCATTAGAAATAAGACCAATGTGCTACATGCCTACAGTCATTCCTGTAGTATCCTTACAAATTCTATCACCATCACCCAGTCAAAAACACAATGCTGGTCACCACTTGCATCCTTTATATGCATGGAAGATACCAGTCAATAAGCACCAACAACAGAAATGATGCAGAATTCAGTACACACCCTCAAGGATAGACAGAAGAATGATGTATACGATTGGGGTGTTTCTAGTCCTCTAGCGACCATTGCTGCTTTTCATGAGGAGGTGCAGGGAAGTACTGGATTTGCTCAAAAATTGGCTCAACACTTTTTAAAGGGGCTGTCCAATGTTTTCTCTCCTATACCCTGTACTGTCCCACAGTGGTCATTTCCCTTAGTGTTAGCCAGACTGATGAAACTTTGAGTCTCTAGGCTCCTGCTCCGTTGCTCTACTCTCAAGGAAGGTAGCATTTGTAGTGGCCATTACCTCAGCCAGAAGAGTCAGTGAACTGGCAGCACTCAGGGTTGATCTGCCTTTTCTCAAGATATTCAGTGAAGCGGTTGTATTATACCTGAGTCTAGACGTCCTGCCTAAGGTAATTTCCAGGTTCCACCTAGTACAGGAAATTGTCCTACCAGTATTTTTCTCCACTCCAAGCTTGGACATGGAAAAGGACCTATATACCCCTTGACATTAGGAGGACCCTCTTTTACTTATATAGATAGAACCAAACCATTTTGTAAAAACAAAGCACTAGTTATTTGTTATTGGGGCTCCAAGAAGTGCTTCAGCCTGATCCATTTCCAGATGGGTAGTTGTTGCCATCCGTTCCTGCTACATAGCATTCAGGGAGCTTGATGTGAAAGCACCCTCCACATGAGTGCAGGGGTCATCTGCCACATTTTGTCGACAGGTTCCCCTGCTGGACATCTGCAAAGTGGCAGCCTGGTTGACAGAGGACACATTTTTGAAGCACTACACTTTAAACCTTCAGGTGAGGAAAGAAGTGGATGTGGGCAAAGCTGTTCTACAGGCTCTGTTCCCATGAGAGACTCACCCCCCACCTCCTCTGGTGAGTAGCTCACTAATGATCCCAATGTGGGGCTGCACGAGAAGACAGAAAATGAAAACGGAGTTGCACTTACCCATAACTGTTGTTCATCGACGTCTTCTGTGCAGACACACATTCCCTCCCTCTTGCCCCACTGTGAGCTCTCACAGAGCTATTGTGCCATGGATGGGGGCTTGTGGTAGCTTAGGGGGAAATGAGGGAGTGGTTGCCTGCCAACAGAGTATGTGACGCGTTGGGTGGGAATCCCACACATATGTTGGCTCCAAAAGGGGCAGGGCACCCCCTCTTTGGAGTTTCTGAGCTAGAAAGAAAATGTTCCATGGCCGGCCTGCACAAACACAATCCCAGTTGTATGTCTGCACAGAAGATGTCAATGAATAATGGTTACAGGTAAGTGCAACTGTTTTCTCAGTGATATCACATATATTATATCCTTTTTAGAGACTCATATCCGCGGGGAAAATCTGAGTCAGGATGAAACACAGCTTTATTGAAAGGGAACAGGGTGCTTACTTATATTTTTATAATCAACAATAAATTATGCTGGCTCACTGGTTCTCTGTTTTAAATTCTTCAGTCACATGCCCATAATCATTCCTTTCCCACCATTGTCTGCACGGAACCCGAGAGGCAGCTTCCCTGGTGTTTCAACTGGATTTCTTTGCTATGTGCAAGATTTATGATGGTTTAATGAAGTTAGTTCTGGCATGAGTTTCCCACTGGGAGAATATTTGAGCAGACGGGTTCACACATTTTCAAAGAACTCCATCAGAACTTAAAGGGGGATGCAGTGAGAGATATAAAACGAAAGACAGCCAGACATAAGCTGAACACTAGATGTCTTGCATTCTTTGCCAAGTGTTCACGTACTTGTAATCTGGGAGTGGGCAAGCTGTATAAAGGTGCATACATATGTTCTAAGGGCCTTTGACACACACTGGCTCACCCCCATTTATTTATTTATTGGATTTATGCTCCGCCATCCCAGCCAAGGCCGGCTCAGGGCAGCTTACATCAAATCAATACATAATAAAATATGAATGATTTAAATTAAAACAGTTCTAAAATCATTTAAACTACACAATTCAATCAAGTGCTAATAATATTAATTCCCACTGGCTATGATAAGACAATCCACTCTTCTTATAGTTGGTTCCCTGATCTTCTTATAGCTATCCTTCTGGCGACTGACACAAACTGTCATTAAGAGCTCTGGGAGACAAATATTATCATTTCAGAATAATCATTTCAGAACAATAATTGTTCATTTTCTGTTAAAACCTGGAACTGCTCTCATAAATGATTTGTATTTTAGCAACAGGACTTGGAACTGATATGGAACATTGCATTAATACATTTTATGGTTGTTATTTGATTATTATGGCGTGAGAACCCAGTTTGTCCTTTCTTGGGTGATGGGATAAAATCAGCTGTATGGAGGGGAGCTGGATCTTTTTATTATATCTTGGGGGGGATCAAACTTTGTGTTCGGTGTTTTAAATATTTTTTCTGGGGTTCCTGGGAAGTTTAACAGTAGCTCCTCAAGATCAGTAGTGGCAACAAAGTGTTCAGAAATATAGCTTGCCCTAAAACTATTAAAGTTCTCTTGAAGTGCTGAGCTGGGGGGGGGGGGGGTTAACTATGTTCAGCAGGTCACTTTTAGTTCACAGAGGTGCAGTGATAAGACCCTGTAGGCAATGTACCATGTTAAATTGGTGAACTCTAAAACATGACCCAAACAGCAATTCGCAAACCTTAGGGTTACCAGAGCCCCCCGGTAACTGGTGGTGGAGGGGTTGCTAGCTTCATGTTGGGAAACTCCTGGATATTTGGAGATAGAGCCTGGGGAGGAGAGGAACCTCAGTGAGGTACAATACCATACAGTCCACTCTCCAAAGCTTCGATTTTCTCTAGGAGAACTGATCTCTGTAGTCTGGAGATGAGCTGCAATTCCAGGAGATCTCCAGGTCCCACATAGAGGCTGGCATCCCTACTTAGCAATCTGAGAACACCCCCTCCCCCAGTTTTGATTATAAAAATTTCACAACACATCACAGAATCCCTAAGTGTCATCTCTTCCCTTAATAATACATGATGGACAGACCCTTTCAAAGTATGCATGGCAAGCTGAAAATGCCCCTTGGAGACTTCCATCCTCTTGTGCCCTCAAAAAAAAAAAAGAGTGAGACTGTTATCAGCTAAGCAAGTTTAAGAAAATTGTTTCTATTGTCTGAACTGGCCTGCAAAGTCTGATACCTTATGGCAACTGATTATACAGGGTATGTCATAAGTCAGTCTTTGCTCAGTGACAGCACAGATTCCGCAGACAAAGAGCTACCTGCAACTAGCCTTCAGCCAGTAATTGAACAACTGGCTTTAGCAGACTCTGAGCCAGGAGGAGAGCAACAAGAGATCAGGTTACCAGCTGATCAGAAGTCACAGCCTGCAGCTGAAACCAAGCCAACACCTTGTAGCTCTGAAGCAGTAAACAAGGCTTCTGAAGCCACTCCCAGTCCACCTAGCTCACTGACACCCCTGCAGCGCTGACGCCGTCAGAGGCACACAGAGTTGTAGGAAAGGAGAAGGAGTGTGAGACTCATGGTCCATTGTTAGCTGTCATCTGACGAGATGGCTGAGTAGTTTTGGGATGACTGCTAAGGAATTGGCTGGAAGTGCAGCTTCTTAAGACTTCTTAGGACAGCTATAAAATCAGCCGGGAGAAACAGCAGTTTTGTGGATGCAACAAGTACACATTGTTACTGAACTACTGACCTTGCTGTTACCGGACCCCTGGAACCTTAACCCTTGGACTGGACCTGGCTATTGGCTTTTCTGGAACCCCTGGCCCTGCACTGGACTTGCTGCCTGGATCCCTTTACCCTAGACTGGACTTGGCATACCTGCTCTCTGGAACCCTTGACTTTTGACTGGACCCTGGTTACTCTCTGCAACCTCACCTGTGACCTGCCCTGCTGAACCCCCCCCCCCTCCCAATCTCTTGCCTTCTTGACGAGCTGCACCAGTACAAGGCAACAAATCAAAAGGCTTTGACTCAAGTTCTAAAAAAAGCTGACCTTTTAGTTGGAAGTCGGTTGTCAACCTCCAGAGGGGGTCTGGAGTTCTTCCAGAACTGCAACTGATCTCTAGACCAGAAAGATCAGTTCCCCTGGAGAAAATGGCAGCTTCAGAGGGTAGACACTGTGGTATTACATCTTTGCTGAGTTCCTTCCATTTCCTAAATTCTCCCCAGGCTCTACCCCCAAATATCAAGGAATTTCCCAACCTGGAGTTGGTAACACTAGTTGGAAAGGACTTTATGCCAGAGACAGCAAAAAACATCCTTATTGGTTAATATTATCTGGAGAGGGTTCCATTGAAGAGGGGTGGGAGTGGGCCTTTAAAAAACTTATGGAGCTGCTGATAGAGACAGGAATGTTCAAGTAAATTTCAGGAAGTTCACCCCAGTAAGCATAATACCTGAAAGGGGGACCACATAGATACTTCCTTTTGAGCAACAATTACAGGTGAATAACCTCTGTATTTTATCATCCCAATTTCAACTTGACCTATGTCCAAATCTATAAAAAGGAATAAGCTGTAGCATTCTTTCTTTGACTAGACTGCCTTTCTGTTACTGCTTAAGCTGCTTGCTTTTGGGAATGCAGGGGTTGAAACACGAGGCCTATGCGTGAAGGAATGCTGCTTAGAGCCCTGCCCAGTTTCTGTCACACCGGAATGCACGCAGTGAATTTGGTGAACATGGCAGCCTTTGAGACAGTAACTTCACCATTCATCTTATCTTTTCTCAGTTGCTCAGATAACTATGATTCTGACTTTAAAAGAAAAGAAAAGAAACAAACCCAGGTGCAATAAAGTCTTCTGTTTTCATGATTTTTTGTGCATGAGCTAACCTGTTTTTGAATCTGTCTGTCTGTCTGTCTTTGGAGAATGGAAAGACGGAATCTTTGGAGAAGGAACCTGGATGAGGGCTTTTATGGCAGCTGCTGCTGCCTTTTGTAACTGGGTTCCCCTTGCATTCTGGACTGTGTCTTCTCTGGAGGCCTTCTGGCATCAGCTGAAAATACTTTAGGGACGCCAGGCCATCAACAGCAACCTCAGAGAATAAAAAGGGGTTGGGGTCTGGTGCACCAATGTAATGGTGGCACACTGACGTTCTTTCCAGTAAAACCCAGAGTTGACATCACCATAGAATGTTTTGAAAATCCTAGAGTGTCCAGCGACATCACTTCTGGGTTTTACCAAAAGATACATTAGTGCTGGTCCATTCCCCCCCCCCCCCCCCCATTTCCTCCGACTGGCATTTCAGGTGCCAGCAGGCATAGGGAAGATTTGCCAAGAGCTCTGTAGTAGGAAACCGGGCAAGCCTATCCAAAAGGCCATTTTTGTTAAATCACTCCTCTGTGTTAGTAAGTTTTTAATGACTGCTATCTATGTAAATAGTATTGTTTGAATATATATTCACTCTTTATTTATGATCCAGAGATCAAATAACATTATGACAATAGAGTCTGCATCTAGGATACGCTGCATACAATGCTATGAAAGAAAATTTAAATTCAAAAACCTTTTTTTACACACTAGGTGTTAAAAGTTTGGGTTATCAGCTTCTTTGTGGATAAAACCTTTGCACAAAACTTGGCCACTCTAATGGAGGTCTTGTTTGAATGATCTGCAAGGAGGAGGAATATGTAAAAGGCAGGGGTCATTTCGTAGAAAAAGAGGTGCAGGAGCTCATTAACATAACTCATTAGCATAACTTATTTCCATATGCTACACCACCTGACATCACCAGAAGTATGTCAGAAGTAAGGTAGGTAGGTAGGTAGGTAGATAGGAACAGGGGTCCTTTCATAAAAAAAGAGGTGCAGGAGCTAATTAGCATAACTAATTTGCATATGCCACACCCCTGACATCACCGGAAGCGATGACGTCATCGGCAGTGTGTCAGAAGGCAGGGAGGGGGAAGGAAGGAAAGGAAAGGAACAGAAGGAAGGTAGGTAGGTAGGTGGGAGAGAGAGAGAGAAGGAAGGAAGGAAGGAAGGAAGGACAGGGGAAGGGGGGAAGGAAGGAAGAAAGGAACAGGAAGGTAGGTAGGTAGGTGGGGGGGAGAGAGAGAAGGAAGGAAGGAAGGGGGAAAGGAAGGAACAGGAAGGTAGGTAGGCAGGTGGGGGGAGAGAGAGAGAGAGAAGGAAGGAAGGACCAGGAAGGTAGGTAGGTAGGTGGGGGGAGAGAGAGAGAAGGAAGAAAGGAAGGGGGAAAGGAAGGAACAGGAAGGTAGGTAGGTGGGGGGAGAGAGAGAAGGAAGGAAGGAAGGGGGGAGAGAGGGGAAGGACGGGAAAGGAAGAAGCAGTGAGAGGGGGGAGGGAGCAGTGGGAGGGGGGAGGCTTCTCCCTCCCGGGGCCGGCGGAGCGCCGCCGGCCCCGGGACAATTGAAGGGTGGGGAAGGGAAGCGGCTTCCCGGGGCCTGCGGCGCTCTGCCGCAGCCCCGGGATCTGTGGGAGGGGGGAGGTTTCTTCTTCCCGGTGGAGCGCTGCCAGCCCCCAGGACAATTGAAGGGGGGGGGAAGGGAAGCGGCTTCCCGGGGTCTGCGGCGCTCTGCCACAGCCCCAGGATCTGTGGGAGGGGGGAGGTTTCTTCTTCCCGGGGGCTGGCGGAGCGCCGCCGGCCCCCGGGACAATTGAAGGGGGGGAAGGGAAGCAGCTTCCCGGGGCCTGCGGCGCTCTGCCACAGCCCCGGGAAGCATTGACGGGGGACGACGGTGGGGGGGCGGGGCTTTGTTAAGTGCCCGCCCCCCGCCGCGTCTCTCCCGGAGCGGCGCTCCGGCGCGCCCCGGCCCCAACGGAGCCCTGGATAGGAAGGTAGGTAGGTAGGTAGGTAGGAAGGAAGGAAGGAAGGAAGGAAGAGCTGGCAGAGAGGGGACAGCTATTAATCCAAGCCTCAGAAATACTGCTGTTCTAGGTGGATAGCTTCAGTGGTGGCTGAAGCCTTCAGAAGGCTGGGCAGAGAAACAAGGATCTTTCCAGGGGACGGGGTCATTTTGCTGCAGCCATGACACAAGCAGACATTCCTCCGCTGGGGGGGGGGCTGGCACCAACTCGCAGAGCTGAGCTCCCCCGAGCTCCTGCTCGAAATGACCCCTGGTAAAATGTATCCACTATACCTGGAAACAGCTAGAATAAGGGTGAGGTGTATGGAGTGAATTTACAGCGTAATAACACATGCTCTACCATTTTGGCTGTGTTGGATTGGCTGGGATGAGGCACTGGCAGTATGGAATGGGAGGGTATCTCCCTGCTAGAAGTGCTGAGGGCAAAAGATTAAGCCAATCCAGAGTGAAGGCTCTACGGTCTTTGGGAAATGTTGCGGTAGAGAGGTAATTTCGCTGGCACAGAGTTTTGAGTGTGATTCCCCACCACCAGATAGAAATGAGCCTAAACTCTATCAGTTTGGAGAGATATATCCCAAATTCATTGTTTTATTATTTCTTTGGCTACCAAGGGCCCAAGGTGGCAAATTGCTGAGGGGGGAAGTTGTCTTCTTGTAATTTGTTCTCAGTGGCATCCACCCAACCTGAGCGGTGGGTATCTAGAAGGATTAAGGGGGCTAATCCAAATGGATTAAAGTTTAACATAAACCAAAGATGTACTGCCAAATACCAAATGTGTGCCGCTAGTGATACTTGCCCTGACTGTATTCTTTCTTTCTAAGTGTTCTAAGAATCGACTAATCTTTATAACAGTGCTTAAGTAAAGCCAGTATTATTATCCCCATGTCAGAGAGGTTTGCACATGTGTGTGAAAGAACTATGGCTTGTTTAAAACCCCCAGTTTGCCACATTCAGTATCCTAGTGTCTGCATCAAATTGTTGTACAAATTGTTCTCTAATTATGCAAATCAAGCATATTAATTGTTGCATTGGTATGCCAGTTGCTTTGCATCTGGTCCCGATAGCTACTCTACAAGGATGGGGAAGAATAGGAGTATATTTTTATCTCATCATTGTATCTGTTTTTTACCATTTGTTCATTTCATGCCGGAGTTTTCTCTTGCTTTCTTTTCAGCAAGAAAAAGCTTGCTGGAAACAGAGATAACAAATGCATCAGTCATAGCTATGACTTTCCTTCTTGGTAGGATTGCCAACTTCCAGGTGGGGCCTGGGGCTCCTTCAGTATTATAGTTGATCTTCAGGTGACAGAGATCAATTCCCCTGGAGAAAATGGCTGCTTTGGAGGGTGGACTCGGTAGCATTATTCCCTGATGAGGTCATTCCCCTCCCCAAACCCCACCCTTCCAGGCTCCACCCCCATCAGATCTCCAGGTATTCCCCACACCCATAGCTGGCAATCCTGTTTATTGGCTAGAACAGTAGAAGATGGGAGCACAGCCTTCTTTTTCACTAAGCAATCAGGCAGAACACTGCTGGTGCATTTTGCCTTGTATCTCTCAACCTACAGTGGTTAGACAAATGGGTGCTGGGTGGCATGCCCTGAATCAGGAAAACCTTGGGCTGCTTCCATCTGGGGATTTCCCCCTCAGGTAGAACACAGACTGCCTTTGCTATATTAAGGAACCTCTAAACGATGTGATGCAGATTCTGATCACGAGTCGTATAGGTTTGCCAGCCTCCATTTAGGGCCTGGAGATGTCCCAGAATTATAGCTGATGCAGAGATCAGTTCCCCTGGCTACTTTAGAGGGTGGACTCAAAGGCACTATACCCTGCCGAAACCTTTCCCAACCCTCTTCCTCCCCAGACTCCACCCCCAAATCTTCAGGAATATCCCTACCTGGAGTTGGTAACCCCAGACTCTTGGGGCTCTGGGGTTTTTTTCTCCTTTATGATGAAGAAAGTAATAACTCTTTTGCTCCAGCTTAAAGGGAAAACGACACAGTCACTGTGAGCAGTGTGAGGAAACTGTGTGTCTCCGTGTGAGGAAACAATTCAGTTCAGCCTTCATAATGGTGGTGATAAGCACTATTACCCCACCCCATTATGCCCTTAGCAAGGATTTTTTAAAAGAGTTGAGCTGTAGGTCATCTGTTAGCTGCAGACCAGCTGTTAGGGGTGGAAGGGGATTCTCGCTGGGTTGGTGCACTTGTGTGCCGATGCAGTGAATAGGAATCAGTGAGTGGTACAGGCAAGGAGCATGCAGATGCTGTCCCTCATGCCTGCCCCCTACTTGCTCTTGCTTCTAGAGTAGGGGCATGACCTGTGTGAAACCAGCCCTGAACCTTAAAGCTGTTTGCATTCAAGCTGAGATCTGAGGATAAAATTCCAGTTCAGAGCATGTGTTCTGAACCATTACAATGCACAAGTTCTCTGAACCTAGCATTTCTTTGCTGGCTTTGTCTTTTGTATACTTTTGATATTTTGAATGAGCATGATGTATTCCAAGCCACAGACTTATCCCATGTCTCACGCTGAATACATAGCCAAACTGTGTGTCTATTAGTGATGTCCTCAGAGTCATTTTCACTTGTTGTATAAGCTAAGCAGTGATTCCAGATTTCCCATAATAAATTACTATTGCATTAAGACTGCTGCTGCTGTAGTAGACACAGGAGGGAAGGGGTGCAGTGATCAAAATGCATTTCACCCACTGGATGAATTATGGCTAAATAATTAACACAGGAAACTATTAGCGGTGATTCTGGTTATATGGATTCCATTACCAAATGCACTAATGAAAACAAAATGAACGTTTCAGTGAGAACCAGAATGAAAATGATTTTTTTTAAAGAAAAGAAAAGAAAGGGTTTACACTGTGCCAGTGTGGTTGCTATGTAATTGGGTGTTTTCATTTTTATTGATTTTCTTCCAAGAGAAGGGAATTGCTGCTTTTGATCTTTGTGGTCAATTTATAAGCATTTATTTCCATCTTGCGCCTATTCTTTGAAATTGCATGTCAGCGCAGTAGATTTGTGAGTTTTCATTCCCATATTTGGATTACCCTTTGGGAGGAATAAGATTACACGGACGTGTTTTGTGTGTTTGCCTATGACATTGTTTTTTGTTTCTTCATATTCTCCCAAGAAGGGGATAGATCAAGATGGGTTAGCTGTGTTTGTCTGTCTGTAGCAGTAGAAAAGAGTCCAGCACACCTTAAAGACTAACAAATTTTGTGGCAGGGTATGAGCTTTTGTGAGTCAGTGACTCACAAAAGCTCATACCCTGCTACAAATTTTGTTAGTCTTTAAGGTGCTGCTGGATTCTTTTTTTCTACTCCCAAGAAGGGGAATAGTCACACAAGAACAGATGTTTCCAAATCAGTTTGTTTTTAAAGGAGGAAAGGGTACAGGAGTGTAGCAACATGTTTTTGAAAAACCTGCCTGTGTTGTACATATTTAGTGGCTGAGGAGAAATGACTGGCAGCAGCAGTTAGTATAAATGGTTGTTTTCCCCAGAACACAATCAGTGTAGGCTTCGTAGTCATATAAACACAGTAAAAGTCGCTTCTCTTTTCTGACTTCGGCTTCCAGCATCCAAGACAGCTGGTCCCAAACTGGAGATTTTAATTCAGGCCCAGACCTCTGTATGAGACGAGGTAGACTTCTTTGTGTGGCATGTGTACGAATGTGCTTCCTGAACACCTATAAAAGATCTGTATTTTCCAGAAATGTTGAAGTTACAGGGGAAACATCTATTGGTGTTACAGGGAGGAAACACAGAAAGATTGAAATATCTGCAATATTTCTTACCATGGCTGAATTTTCTTTACTGCTCTTAAGAACATGCAGTGCATGACTCACAACTTGGCATATAAAACTGTAGGGGTCTGTATCCTGCAATTCCACCAAGCAAAGCTTGAAGCCTTCCTCTGGTTTAAGGAGCCTGCCTGTAGTTTAAGGGGTCTTCCTCCACTCTTCGGCATATTTATGAAACTTCAGAACTTCAGGTATGCCTAATAATAAATTGGGGGGGGGGGGGTGCATTTCCCAGGACTTCACATCTCTAAGCTTCTGATAATGCACTGTATTTTTATATTAAAACTGAAGACTTCGCTCTTAACCCCCAAAGGATTTAAAAGTGGCACAGCCAGAATCATGCAGAGATGCAGTGGGAGAACTTCCCTCTGAAGGTGAGTTATTCTTGCCTCCATTCTGATTGGCTCATACCCAGAATGTACCCTTTCAGTGAATAGATGTTAGGTGCTATTAGCTTTGAGGTGACTGGACCTAGCCCCTGAGATGAACAGCACTATCAAAGCTGACAGTACTGGCCATCTAGTTTTGGTGGGTTGGTGGACTCATAGTACAGTGGTAAGCAGTTATAGTCTTCTAAGCCCATTGACTTCAACATAACTTTTCTAAGACTCTGCTCAGGTTTGCACTGCCAAGGAATTTATAACCAAGAATCTGCAAATCAAGTCCAAGTATTTGGTTTCGGCGGAATTCTGTATGCTCCATATGGATGTCAAGAAAAATAGTTTCAGTGGCTCATTGCCACAACTAAGGCAAAAGGTCATCTGTCCAGCTTAGTTCACTTATAATATATAGGTATGATTAGTCTACGGTCTTGCATTTTTAAGGAGCAAGCTTCCACATTGTTTTATGGCTCTCGGTTAAACTTCTTTGCTGGTTAAGAAATGGAAGAGGGGTCCCCTGATGCAAAAAATGGCTATGCTGAGGATCCTGGGACTTCCATGCAATGAGGGTAGAGCTGTAGTAGTGAGGAGAGTTGGGTGAGATTTAGTGGGAAAGTTGGTGGGATCCAACTGATCAGATGCTTAAAACAGACACAGTACTTCTTTCATGTGGAATTGCAGCTACGTTTGAGATGTTGTTTTGACCAGAAGTAACTCCCAAAGAGGTTTCTTATTATTGGAAATTATTTTGATGTACATGGAGGATCCTGGTTGATATTGTAAGTCACAACCATGTTGAAAATAGGGGACAATCTAACCCCAGCAGAAAAGAGGGTGTTAGCGTTGGTAATGTGCCCTCCCCAGCCTACTCCAACTTCTGATAATACCAGTGTCAGAGATGAATTCTGTCTGCTCTAGGTTTTTTTTCATTTAGCAACCCTTCAAGAATCTTTGCTTTATTTATTTTCAAGTAGTATTGTTCTGCTTCCTCCGGACATCATTAAACTCATTTGTTTTTGAAGATTCCACAAGAATCGTCTTTTGTAGTCAGCATATCTCAAGTTTAATTGAAATGAACTCTGTGTCTTTGCAAACACTCTGGCTGTGATCAAGGCAACCACACAGAAAGCTCTGGGCATAAAACGGGTCTGTGTAATCTTCCCTAACCTGCCCCTTCCCCTCAGCAGTTTTTGAAACTACTTGATAAACTGTATTTGAAACTTGGAGGGATTGTTTCAATTATAGCTTTTGATGACATGGTGCTTTGAAGGGGGAGGGCTCACAGATGGTTATAGGCTTTTTGTCCTGTTTTTGTACTTTGTGTCTGTGAAATAGGGGCCTAATCCAGTAGTTTATTGTGAGCTACATTCCAAAGGTTAATCCTTACAATAAGCTTTTAAAATAATTTTTTTGAACAACTGCAGTGTTCTATACACTGTACTAACAGCAAAGGTTTGGAAGTGTGGGTTACCTAGCAAGGTTATTCTGGATCTCCTCCTATATAATGTCCTGTCATATTTTGGTCAAGAGTTCAACTAGACCGGATACTGGAGATCTGTATTCAGCTGTACCATTTCATTCCGTTTCCATTAATAGTAGCTGCAAATCAAAGGACTACTCTCACCAGGGCTGCCAAGTGCTTGCCTGAAGTGCCTGGGAGAATTTGAAGGGTGGGGCATTAGGACATCACTTCCTGTAAAGCTGCTGAGATTAGCAAAGTCCTAGAGCGTTGGTGAGGCCACTTCTAGGTTTTAGCCAGAAATGGTGTTGGCGTGTACACAGTGGCCCTTTCTGCACTCTCCTTTTAATCCATGTTCACTGCAGTGTCCTCCAAGCAATTCTGCACTAAAATCGGATTCAGCCTTCTTTTTAATCCAGTTTTTTTTCCCATTCTGCACTAAAATTGAGTTCAACCTTCTTTTTATTCTGTCCCCCCCCCCCCCCAATTCTCCATTACATTAACTCCCTTCAGTGGTCAGCCAAATTTCAGCCTGCTATTGCCCCACGTTACTTGGATGCTGTTTTGCCGTGGACTTAAATTGCCTTGATTCGAACACTGAGAAAATCTGGAGTGGGAGGAAAATGTGGAAAGGACCAGTGTCTTTCCCCTCAGTTTTCCCCAGCTGCTCATTTGAGCAGTGGCAGGGGTTAGGATGCAACAGAAGGAAATCACTCATCATACTGGGTTAGTTGACAAGCATAACTCTCAAGCACTTGCTTTTTACTGCCAAAACATAATACTCAACACTACATATCCCTCCCCCACTTCACTATCCCCCACTTCTCATTTCCAAATCTATATAGCTCTATTTTCCTGGCGTAGGAGTTCATTTGTTTTTTTTAGCCAGATCCCTTTCCTTACCATTTGAAACAGAAAAAAAAGATATATGAGAAGGAAGACCCTGATGTAATATGGCAATCACATTCTGTTCCTTAATGCTCGGTAAAGACCATGCGAATGGGAAACTCACTAAAAATAGATGGCAGCACCTGTCTCCAGTCCATGGAACCAAACTTTGCAAATGTGGTCACTGATAGCACACCAAGTTTTCCTCTCTGGCCCGGAAGCTGTTTTCACTGGCATATGATGTATTCAGATAACTAGGTGATTCATAATTTACTTCACATGTCCTATAAGATAAAAATGTGAATTAGAGGCGGTGCCTAGAGCAATAAATGATTTGCTGTATTGTGACTGGCAATCTCTCTATGTTTTATTTTAAATTTGGGGTGGCCACTGTGGCCACGTAAAATGCTCTCCCTCAGGTGTAGGCTGCACAAACCGCCACTCAGCGCAGGGACCCTGGCTGTTGGCTGAAGTGGCGCCGGGGCAAACCCACCCGCCCAGAGTGGCCACCGCAGATTGGGACGCCAAGCCCAAGGGAAGAGCTGGCCAAAAGAAGCAGCCGGGAGGACAAGGACGGAGCTCAGGCCAGGGAGTGAGGAGGGGATGAGGACAGGCACAGACTCCAACAAAGGTGGTGGGAGGGCCAGGCCAGGTGACCTGGCCCACTGCAGCCTTGAACAGAGCTGGGGGAAGGGAGAGGCCGGGCGGCCTGGGCTGCCACGGCCACATGTGGAGCCAGGGGGAGGGACAAGGCTGGGCGGCCAGAGGGGGAGAAGAGGCCAGGCAGCCTTGGCGGCCACGCCCTCAAACAGGGGCCAGGTACGGTGGGCACGAGACCTCCGGCAGCCATGGGGTGGAATGACAGTTGGAGTGGGGAAAGAGATGAGGGAGCTGCGCCACACAGGCCTGGCTAGAGCCCGTTGTATTTATTGTCACAACAGGCCTTGCTCCTAGTATGTTATAATTTAATATGAGGTACCATTACTGATCTTTTATTTTTCCTTTCAAAATTGGGAGGAAGGGCAATTGTGGCTCCCCCCCCCCCTCAGTCCAGATGTCCTTGGAAGTAAAAGTTGTTTCACATCAGTTTGGTGTAGTGGTTAGGAGCGTGGACTCTAATCTGGAAGAACCAGGTTTTATTCCCCACTCCACCTCATGCAGCTGCTGGTGTGACCTTAGGTCAGTCACAAGTTCTTTCAGAACTGTTCTCTCAAAGATGGTTCTTTCAGAGCTCTTCTCTCAGCCCCACCTACCTCACAGGGTGTCTGTTGTGGGAAGGGGAAAGGAGTTTGTAAACCGCTCTGAGGCTCCTTCGGGTAGTGAATAGCACAGTATAAATCCAGTCTCCTCCTCCTCCTCTTCTTCTGATCTGTACTCTACATAAACACCTCTACTAAGCAGTGGTTTCACCCCTATGGACACACCTCCTATTTCCATGATCCTTCCACCACTTTTTTTTTTTTAGGAGACAGGGTGTCTTTACCTGAGTGTGGGCCTTTGTGATAAATCCTATTGTACATACTGAGGAGGGTGTACCATCTATGCAAGGCATTTTCTGTATGCCATTTCCATTTTAGAGAACTGCATGAGCCATTCCTTAGTGACTTTCATTTCAGTGGTGCTTGGTTTGATGTTGTTAAGTTTGATTTCTCAGGGTGAGAAACTAGGAGGCCATGCCATGTCTCATGAGCCCCTTCTCGCATTTGCTCCTTCACGAAGAAGGGTCAAGGCTACCTTTTCTCCAGTGGTCCAGCTGGATCGTGCCAGGGGAATAAATGTGACAGGAGCGTTGGCAATGGGTCAGAAGGGGCTGAGAACAACTTGGTCCAGCAAGGGGGCAGAAATGGCTCCACCTGGGTAGACCTGGGTTAATGATGGCTTCTCCTTCTCAGAGAGTCTGCCTCACAGTCTGACTGCACTGAGTGCCTGTGTGTTGTAGCACCAACCATTAGTGTAAGGCTGCTGGCACTCGGATTGAGGGCAGAAGGAGCTCTGAATTGATGATATCACTGCTCCAGGTCCAGAAAAGTTTCAGAGCTGTGGCCATACATATATTTTAGAGAACCTGATACAGAGATTATTGTATAATTATAATGATATTCAATTGCTGATTTTAAAAATGCTTCCTGGCAGAGAAGAAATAGCCGAGGAAAATGGCTGCTTTGTGGGCAGGACTGGGAAAATCTGAACTTCCCTATCCACACTGAAGTAATCCAGGCCTTGCTATGATCTTTCCCAAACTTTACAGCAAAGCAGGTTTGTGAAAGATCATACAGGAACCCAGGAAACACTGATATGTGTGTATATTTACCATGATGGTATAGGAAAGCAGGGGGAAAACCTTCCCAATAGCATCAAACTGTGAGGAAATAACTAATGTTGTACAACCTATTTTGGTCCTATTTAATTTATCTGTAGCCTTCCACACAATCACTTCATTTTGTTAGACTGTTTGGGAAATGGGATAGGTGTTAAATTACAGTTCTCTGGTGGTTTGGGCCCTTATTGTCTCACAGGATTTGACTAGTTGTAGTCAGGGGTGCTATATCAGCAGTTTGGGACAGTCTCCAGTGTTCAGACACTGAGGCTGCGATCACACACAATAAATAATCCACTTTCAATCCACCTTCAGTGCACTTTCCAACTGGATTTTACTGTGTGAGCTGGCAAAATCCACTTGGAAAGTACATAGAAAGTGGGTTTAAAGTGGATTGTTTAGTGCGTGCAGCCTGAGACAGGTAAACAGATGTCAACTTCAGAGCTAGTTAGAGAGCATCATAATCAAAAAAACATCAGGAAAGTGATTGCAAGCATTGTGTTTATGATTGTTCTCATTCTTATTCTGCAGAGAAGCAGCATGATCAAATGGTTACCATTCTGAACCGAGATATCTTGACAATGCTAGCAGGCATTAAACTGAGTCTACTGTGTAGCTTTGATCCAAATGTTGTCTGTAATGAACTTTTCTGTACCTTAAAGAGATCCAGTAAGATGAACATGAAAGGCTCATTTGCATTGTAGATGCTGTTCTCTAAGTATCACTGTTTTTCATTATCAGAAAAAAATATAATGATAATCGGGTTTGTTCTAAGTGAAGTAGCAAAGAAGGAGAATAGCTCTTCATGGGAGTCTTTATCGGTAAAGAGCTCTCCTCCTTTAAAGCAGAAGACAGTTTGAAATGTGAGAGTGCTTGACCTCTTTCAGGATTCAAAGCTTGTTGGAAGCAGAGGTCATTGTTGTAACAAGCTGTCTCCTTGACCCACTCAACACTTATCAAAGCCGAGCTGATTGAAGACCCCTCTGGCAGTAGACAGGCTAACGTGGAGGAGAATGTGCTAATCTGTACCGTCAGCAGGATTTAGACTTTCAAGAGGCTCCTAATCGTCTTTATGAAGAGTGTGTGTGTCAGTGAATTGCAGTTAATGAGCCACTACATGCAGTGGATTTGGGTGAAAGACTAAAAACCATGATGTGCTGGAAATGCCACTTGGCAGTGAGGGAAGGGGGAGAACTAGGGGTCTGCATTCGGCTAAACCAAGCCACTTAGCCAGTGAGCTACTTGTCCAGCTATCCAAAAATGGCCGATATTTGAGATTTTTCGGGAGCGCCGGATAGCCATATTTAAAGGGCTCTTTAAATGCCTTTGAGGTAAATTCTCAGCTTGGAGAAGGCATTTAAAGGGACTGTGAGCCCTTCACATGCCTTTGGGGTTCACCCGCTGCGGAGTCACACAGCTTGGAGAAGACATTTAAAGGGACTGCAATCCCTTTAAATGCCCTTTCTTCCCTCCATTGGAAACAATGGAGGAAGGGGGCACCTCCTTTTGGGGCCCATAGAATTGGATAACCTTTTTGAAACGGGGGATGGGGGTTTGAGGAGAGGCACTGCAAATTTGGTGCTTCTGCCTCAAAAAACAGTTCCCCCAGAGTCCCAGATACCGCCTGATCAATTCTTCATTATAGCCTATGGGGACCATTGATTATAATAAGGAATACTGATATTTTTCAGGTTCACTATACCCGAACCTGAAAAGTACCATGTTTTTTTGCACACCTCTAGGGAGAACTAATTTGTCTACCATATGAGAGTGATTTGCAGTTGTAAAGCAGTATTGTAGCTCCTGTAATTTGAATGTTATTGACATTCATTGTGCTTTGCCCTTATGTATTTAACATTTGAACTGCTATTACTCAGATTATTTGTATAGAATTGCATTTGTACCTGCTAAAAAACATAAGTGATATGTGCAATGAATGGCTAATAAAACTGGTAGGTGGCTCTCTTTTTTTGTGACCATCAATCTGCAAGGCATTTTTTAAAGAGGGAGGTTTTCTTTTTAAAAGGAACTATTTGTAGGTCATTTACGTGGGAGAAAATCCCAGAGTATACAATGGGACCAATTTAATGGACAATATACTTACAATCCTGATGGAAAGGAGGTTCTGTCAGTTACAGCTAGTGACAAGTGCTAAACAGGACATCCGCTGTTCTGAGACTACTTTTTGTTGGGACTGAAGAGATGGAGCTCACCATCTGGATTGTAAGCTATACAACAGGTAGCCTGAAGCAGCTCAGCTGTGTGAGCAGTGACAGATAGGGAAATGAAAGTTCTAGCAAAGCTGTGATGCCTGAGGTAAAGATTTCCACCCAGAGCTTGGGCAGGGGCAGGCATGTATGCTTTACTGAACCGCACAGGATAGCTTACAATAAATAAACCTTTAAAAATACAGTAAAACTCAGAATACTGCTAATAAATCAGCAGTCAGAAAACAAGCAGAAACAAATTACTACTTTAAACAAGCAAAAATGAAACAAATTATTCCACTAGAATACCAGATTGAAAGAGGAGCATTAAATTAACGATAGCCAGCCTTGTGTTTGTTTAGAAAATTTGTTATGCCACTTCTCCCATGAGCCTGCATGAGGCAGCTGTCAAAAGTAAATCATTATCAAATCTTAAAATAGCATCAAATTATTAAAAGTAATGAACACATTAAAACCCCAACCATGGGAGGGAGAACCCTTGCCATTAAATATCCAGTTATTTAAAAAAATTTAAATGAATAAAATCATCTCCCTCCCCCAGGAAAATGAGATACAAGACAGAGCTGTCTTTACAAGGATTTCTGAGATCTGGGAAGACAGGCTACGGTCACACACACTAAATAATCCACTTTCAGTCCACTTTCAGTGCACTTTCCAACTTGATTTTGTCAGTTCACACAGTAAAAATCCAGTTGGAAAGTGCATTGAAAGTGGATTATTTGGATTGCGGTCACACGTATCAGAAAAAATGGGGAGGGAGCGAGGCTATTTCCTCCAGAGGAATTTGACCCGCAGTTGCATGATCACACCTCCCTTTGAAGCTGTGGGCGTAGTCCATCAGTGTATGATCAGACACAGCTGTGGGTGAGTCGTCCCTTTTTTTGTCCCTTTTTTCCCCATGCACATAAATGAGGGATCGATGAATTGCACCTCCGCACCAAGGGCTCCCTGTGGAGTTTGCGATGATGCGCATACTGTGAAGCGGGGGGGAAACAACGGCATGGCGTTGGGATGGCCTGATCAGACCATCCCGATGCCATGAGAGTGCGCTGGAACGATCAGACATGGGAAAGTCCGTCTGTGGCCTGTCACAACCCATTTACTACCAGATTTTCCCCATTGTCTTTTAACTCCGCTTCTGCAGTGGAGCAGAACAGGTTGCCGACGGCTGTGGGGTGCTTCTCAGATGTTGTTGTCTGATCGCGCCCTTTAAATCCACCCTGCATTTGCACCTATGTTGGGTCTAATTGTGCGTATGATCGCAGCCTTAGTGTCTGTGACTGCGGCCATAGTGTCAGAGGCTGGTCTGCAGTAGAACAGTTAGGTTCAAGCCCAGTAGCACCTTAGAAACCTAGCACCCTGAAACTTCTGTAGGTCTAAGATGCTATTGGACTTGAATATAACTGGAGTCTGGGACAAAGTTTGAGTCCAGTGGCACCTTGTAAGACCAACAAATTTTCTTCATGGTATAAGCTTTCGTGTGCAAACACACTTCTTCTTGCACATGAAAGCTTATACTGTGAATAAAATTTTGTTGGTTTTAAAGGTGCCACTGGACTCAAACTTTGTTCTACTGCTTCAGACCAATATGGCTACCCCACCTGAATCTATCTTAATGGAATCTGGGAGTAACTCCTCTAGTAATTCCAAAAAGTTGGAGGAACTGATGCACTGTTGAGAAGCATATTACTTGGAAGGAGGGGGTAACAACCAGAAATGGCTGTGAGGGAATGCAGCTCGTTCGTGCCGGGGCAGGCGGTGGGGAGGCAAGATTGTCGCTGAGCCTCCCCAATGTAAGATTTCCAGTCCAGAGACATGTGCCTGTATGAAGTGTAAGAGGTGATAAATAATGTCCCCTTCCCCTCAGTTTTGAGGCCTAGATGGCATGAGGCCTTCCCAAGCCTTCTTTTCTTTCACCTCAGCTCTTTGCACTGGGGAAAGTCATGGCTGTTGGGGTTCCAGGCATCTGACTAGCCACTGTTGTAAAGAGAATACTACACTAGAGCTTTGATTAGGCAAAGCACTCTTAATGTTCTGAACCATTCTCAGTTTACAAAACATTAATGGCTAGCCCCATGAAGAAAGAGGGTGTTGATTTTTGGCTATTTATTTCACTGAGGAGTACAATTCAATTGTAAATATTAACTCAGTATTGCAGGAATGTATACCCTTAGAGGAGCTCTGCAATAAAACCTTGTAGTAAATAAAAGTTTTTGGCTTCACAAAAAGAAACCAGCCTAATCACTGGAGCTATCAGACATTCAGCAAGGGCTCTTTCTACTAATCTGATCTCAAGGAAGCCATTAATGCTGCCTTCTAAAATGCCCAAAGGGTACTTTAGGAAGGTGCCTCATGAATTTCTGGGCAAGAATACAAAGGCCCATATTGGTGCAAAGCTAGATTTGTTTCATGATCATGAGCTGTGAAGGTAATAAAAAAGTCACCTACTGGGAGCCATGATAATTTATTACAAAGCACAAGATAAACCACTCTAATAAAATCATAAGGAACCTGTAGTGTGCCAATTTACAGATTCTGAACACTTTACTTATCAGCCTGACTGACTTGAACTCTGTAATGCTTCATAATTTTGCTTACAGCCTTTTTTTTTACGATGATGAGCTAGCTAGCTGTTTGTGTGATTAAGCTCATGCATCTGTGAGGTAGTCAGATTACTTATTCTTATCTGCTTTTACACTGGCAAATTTGCATTTTGGATAAGGCCTAGTGTGGAACATTGTGCCAGCAGCTATGATGTCAGAATGAAGTTACACCATTTAATACAACAGTAGATGGAGAAGACGTATCTAACCTAAACTGCCCATTATAGGTAGTTCTGTTTGGTCCCCCATCACCATCCTTTTTAATGCAGAGTAACTGTAGAAGATTAAGATCGAAGGAAGGGCTGGTTACACTTTTCTTTGTCAGCCATTTGTACAAAGCTTTATAAACAACAAATCAATAAAGTTCAAAATAATATCAGCTGCGTTAGAAAAAACTATGGGGTATGGATAGAATTCTATACCTGGTTACATTCCACCTCCTCTGTATCCTGACTCAAAGACTTGCCTATTTCATCTGTTCATAGACAAGGTCTTGGATAAGGTGGGCAAAAATAAAAAGATGGTCCAAAACCTGAGAGTCAGTCAGTCTGTAGGCTGCTTCTCTAGACAATGGTCATGGTAATCAAATATCAGAATTCTCCACAATTTTCTGCCAACCATGATACTTGAAAGAGACCATGTCACAAACAGCAGAGAATGATAATACTTCATTCCAGATCAAATGGGGTCTCTGACTCACTTGTTCTGTTCTGTCCTCTTCTTAACAGTTCTTTCTCCTCGCACATGAAATTGACAGACAATTCCAGTCAGTAATTTGCTATAAGCTCCTGGATCTTAACCATTGTTTCTAAGAAAGACCAATCCTTGCTGTCACTCAAGGAGTGTTCTGTACCACTCCACCAATACCATAACTTAAAGAATCAATCTTGTCCATTCTCAGGAACAGTACTATAGAATGCTTTCCAGTATGCCTTATCAATATGCTTTCTAGTTCCATTATTTCACAGGCCCCAGAAAGATGGGGGACGTCATCCTGTTTTGGATTTGGGGGGAGTGAACAAATTCATCCCACACAACTAGTTTAGGAGTGACCTTTGGAAGCATTTTTCCTCTTCTGCATACAGGATTATATTTCTCATCCACTGATCTGCAGGGTGTGCATTGTCACACTACCATAAAAGTATAACAAAATTCACAGTGATACAAGTTTGTCTACATCAGTCTTAATACTGCCTTCTTCCTTTTGATTTGGCTGTGGTCCCATGGCCCTTCAGCAAGTGCACAGCAATCATTGCAGAACACTTCAGATTGCAAACATTGTGGTCTCTCCATAAATCAGCAGAATCAGAAACATCAACCTTTTGTGCTAGCCTACCTGGGCTTTTTTGTGCTAAAATGGAAAAGGCAAATCATATCTTAATATGCAGTACAATGGAACAATTCTGGATGCTGCTATCAGTTATGCTTTTTTGCCTGAGACCAGCGTTCACACCATACTTACCACAGCATGCTGTAAATGTTCAGTGCTTCCTTAGTCTTTTGAACTCTACAACCTCAGTCCTCAGAATTTCAGTCGCACCTCTATAGTTGTAGTTCATCTTCAGTCTCCTGTGCAGGCATACATTGGGACTGTACTTATGCAGGCCTACTGCCGGAGATGAACTTCTAGCTAAAACCCAGTAAGGGGCACTGCGTGCTGGAGCTGAGCAACCAGTTCCTGCCAAAGGGTCACATGCTCCAGAATGGCCATGCTCCTTACCTCCATTCCACCATCAAAGCTGGTTCGTTTCAAGCATGCTCCTACTTTGTTGCTCTCTTTCACTTATCTACATTTCCTTCAGTAGGCTGGCCTAGTTCCAAGAGGCTTGGATCCTCATCACTTCAGATATCTGGGTCTTATCTATCATTGCACATGGCTATAGGCTTGAAGTGACCACCTTGCCCCCCCTGTTGGGCAGCTCATAACGTGCTCAATAACTTCCTGCCAGAGTTGGAAAGTGAATTACACTCCATCTTAGAAAAAGGAGCTATTGAATCAGTGCAGAGCCCAGACTCCCTGAAAGGTTTCTACTCCCGTTTTTTCTTAGTGGACAAAAAAGAAGAAGAAGAAGAAGAAGAAGAGATTGGATTTATACCCCGCCCTCCACTCCCCAAGGGAGTCTCAGAGCGGCTTACAAACTCCTTTTCCCTTCCCCTCCCCACAACAGACACCCTGTGAGGTAGGTGGGGGTAATAGGCCCATCCTAGACCTATGAAGTTGAAACCATTACTTATCAGGTACAAAAGCTCTTATGGTTTCTCTAGTACCTTTTCTTCAGTTATTAAAACAAGGTTCACAGCTCTTGATCTCAAGGACACTTATTTTCATGTGTCTATTCATGAACATTAAGGTAGATTATTACGTTTTTGTTATAAAGGCCAGGTTTACCAATACAGGGTGCTTACCTTTCGGGGTAACCACAGTCTCTAGGGTCTTCACTGTGTGTGCGGCCTCCATTGTTGCACATTTATGTTTGAAGGGGTGTACCATTTTCCCCTACCTCGATTATTGGTTACTGGTGGCTTCACTGATGGACAAGTTGCTCTCCACCTTAGTGTCACCCTTCAGGCTCGTGAGAATAAAGTTCACCTCAGATCCAGAGAGTGTAGTGCCTTTTCATTATCGGAGGATGGAAAAAATACCGATAGTATTATCTCTTGGGCAAGGTAAAACCTAGAAACTACCTTTGGCAAAAGTTCAAGGCTAGGCTGCAGACCACCCTTTCCTCGAAGATTTTTAGGAAGGGAGGGTCAAGGCAGCCAGCCCACTCACCCTTCTCACGGAAGTGACGGCCACCAGAAAACCCACCTTCATAGAGAGGAAGTGTAAAGGACAGGTGGCTAGTGGTTCAAAAGGTTTCTTCATGGGTCTGGTAAGGACCACTGATAATGTAAGTGCAACCCTGTTTTCTTCCACCATTTCAAGCCATATGGTGAACATCATTTCCACTTTTCAGTTTTCATCCTCAGCTCTACAGTGAAATGCTACAAAAAGCCTTAAATCCTTTCACCAATCACTCTCAGACAAAATGATAACAATGGATACATTCCTGTGGGCTGCGTCACCCCTAGTGCAACCCATCCATCAACAATACACAGACTCTAGAACTCTTAGCGTGTGGAAGGTGCTCATCAGTCATACCTGTCTGCCTGTACATTTCAGCTATGCAGGTGACTACAGACAGTGTAACAAAACAGACGTAAACAATTCATCTTGTACTCTCTGTATTTGGGGGCTAGATGTATAGAGTTGGTGTAGCCACAAGAATACCTACCAATAGTAGTAGAGCTTCTGGGTTTGGTCAGCACTAGGGCAGACACACTCTGAAGAAGTGAGCTCATGAAAGTTCCTACCCTAGCACAAATTTCGTTAGTCTTTAAGGTGCTACTGGACTACTCTTTTCTAATGCGGAGAAAGCAGGGTGGTTGCTTTTACTCAGGGGTCCTTTCGTAAAAAAGAGGTGCAGAAGCTCATTAGCATAACTTATTTGCATATGACACACACCCTGACGTCACCGGAAGTGTCAGAAGGCCACACACCCCTGACGTCACCGGAAGAAAGAAAGAAAGGAGGGAGGTAGGGAGAAGAAAGAAAGGGAGGGAGGGGGGAAGGAAGGAAAGGAACAGGAAGGTAGGTAGGTAGGTAGGTAGGTAGGTGGGGGGGAGAGAGAAGGAAGGAAAGAAGGAAGGAACAGGAAGGTAGGTAGGTAGGTGGGGAGAGAGAGAGAAGAAAAGGAAGGAAGGAAGGAACAGGAAGGTAGGTAGGTAGGTGGGGGAGAGAGAGAGAGAAGGAAGGAAGGAAGGAACAGGAAGGTAGGTAGGTAGGTGGGGGGAGAAAGAAAGAAAGGGAGGGAGGAAAGGAACAGGAAGGAAGATAGGTAGATAGGTAGGTAGGTGGGGGGAGAGAAGAAAGAAAGAAAGAAAGAAAGAAAGAAAGAAAGAAAGAAAGAAAGAAAGAAAGAAAGAAAGAAAGAAAGAAAGAAAGAAAGAAAGAAAGAAAGAAAGAAAGAAAGAAAGAAAGAAAGAAAGAAAGAAAGAAACAGACAAGGCGCTTCTCTTCCCCCCCCTCTTGCTTGGGCACTGGGGCCCAGCTTTTTCCTCCCTCCCTCCCTCACCCCCCCCATCCAGGAATGGTGAGGGGGGGATGGGGGCTCCTTTCCGGGCCAGCGGCCTGCCGCCGGCTCAGGATGTTGAGCGGGGGGGAGGGTTTTTACCCAATGTCAGGGACATTGAGTGGGGGTGGGTGAGAGGGGTTTTTTTTCCCCCGGCCGGCGGCCTGCCGCTGGTTCGGGGACATTGAGCGGGGGTGGGTGGAAGGGCTTTTTTTTCCCCAGCTGGCAACCTGCTGCCGGCTCAGGGACATTGAGCGGGAGAGGTGGGAGAGGTTTTTTTTCCCCCCGGCTCAGGGACATTGAGCGGGGGTGGGGGTGGGAAAGGGTTTTTTTCCCCGGCCAGCAGCCTGCCGCCGGCTTGGGGACATTGAGCAGGAGGTGGGTGGGAGAGGGTTTCTTTCCCCGGCCGGCAGCCTGCCACTGGCTCAGGGACATTGAGCGGGGGTGGGTGGGGGTTTCTTTCCCCCGGCCGGCGGCCTGCCGCCAGCTCGGGGACATTGAGCAAGGGGGTGGGAGGGGGTTTCTTTCCTCGGCCGGCAGCCTGCCGCCAGCTCGGGGACATTGAGCGGGGGGAGATGGGAGGGGGTCCAACCCAGCGGCGGCTTCGTAATGTGCCCACCCGCCAGTGAAGACACTGCTTCGCTCCAGCCCCAACGGACCCCTGCTTTTACTACATGTATACAAGAGTTTTCCATGTTTTTTTTTCAGAAGGGGAGAGTTGAAGAGCACATTCCTGGGCAGTGTGCCCCTTCATTATGGAGACCAGCTATTTTTATCCTCATGTATTCAGAAAACCAGTTATGGGTACAAATGCTTGAACTCCTGTTGAGTCTGCTCACATCCTGTTTGCTGGTCATGAACAGGAAGCTGGTTTTTCAATTATTGGTTTGATTGTTAATCTGTTTGTATTGTTCAGCACATTGCTTCAGTACAGTGTAACTGACTTTTTCACATGTGCATTCTCACACAGTCCAATTGAGTTCTGCTGTTCCCCACCGTTGTCTGTGTAATTGTTCTGCTTAGCAGACAGTTGTCTAAATAAACAAATCAGTTACAACTTGCAGTGCTTCCTCTAAGCTGAGTTAGTGTGAGCTAGCTCAGTTTTTTAGCCTCCAGCTCACAGATTTTTGTCTTAGCTTAGGAAGGATGCAGTAGCCAAATCACTCACTGACAACTTTAATGCCAGTAGCTCACAACGTGGAATTTTTGCTCACAAGACTCCACAGCTTAGAGGGAGCATTGGTTACAAGCTGTGTTTTAATAAAAGCTACACTTCAGTGTTCATCAGAGTAGTCCCTAAAAATGCTGATAGCTGCTTATAGGCTTGAATCAGCAGCATCTTTGCACATGCAGTTTTTCAAAATCCCATGGCAAGCCCGTTCTGTAGGTGTATGCATCTGTTCAACATGAACCAAATAGGCTAGACGATGAGCTCACATCTAACCAACATCTTCAAAAGGGATAACTTTGACAGTTGAACAGATTTGTGGCAGAATCCCTAGTTATGGGCAAGACAATTACATTCTAATCTGATAACTCAATAGTGAATCAGTACATAGAACCAGCACATCCCTCTATCCACTCACCCTGGTATTTATCTTAATACTAGGAATAAGGCCCATTGTGGAAATAAATACAACTGGCTCTAGAAAGAGGCTCTGGGAGAATGCCCCAGCCTTGGGCACTCAGCGTCATTTTGCTGTGGTGACCTCAGCAGGATATAATGACACAGAGTCCACCATTTTCTCCAGGGGAAGATCTCTGCCATCTGAAGAGCAGTTGTAATTCAGCATGATCTTCATCCCTCCCCTGAAGATTGGCAGCAATTGTTCCCCATGAGGGAACAGGTGGTTTGGAGGGTGGACTCTATGGCATTGTACCTGTCTGAGGTCCCACCCCTGCTGAAACCTCACCCCCTCCTGGGTCCACCCTCAAATCTCCAGGAATTTCCCAACCTGGAGTTGGCAACCCTATCTCCCTCCCAGCCAACTGTCAACGTATCGTTATCTGCCCCCTGGCTTCAGCTTCCCATCTCCTCCCCCCTCCCTCCTAGAGAGCAGTTGTAATTCTGAGTAATCTCCAGCCCCCACCGGGAGATTGGCAACAGTGGTTCTTCATGAGGGACTGGTTAGCTTGGAAGGTGAAGTCTATGGCATTGTACCTGTCTGAGGTCCCACCCCCTCCTCCAACCTCACTGTCTCCAGGCTCCATCCCTCAAATCTCCAGGAATTTTCCACCTGGAGTTGGCAACCCTATCTCCTTCCCGGCCAATCATCAATCTCACTCTTCAGCTTTCCATCTCCCCCCCCCACACACAGCCTCCACCATGCTCTGAAGCCCTGACTGCTATGTCACATTGGCTGTCATAGAGGGTCCATCTCAGCCCGGTATAAGGACACAGAGTCCACCATTTTCTCCAGGGGAACTGATCTCTGCCATCTGGAGAACACTTGTAATTCTGAGTGATCTCCAGCCCTTACCTGGAAATTGGCAACCTTAGTTCCCCTGCAGGAAAAGTAGTCTTTCTCTGCAATGGGGACCAAAGCAGCTTACAACAGTCTTCTCTCCCTCTTTTGACTTGCACAACAACCCTGTGAGGTTGTCTGTGACTGGCCCCAAATCACCCACTCAGCAAGAACCTGGGTCTAGCAGATCCTTCTCTGACGTGCTGCCTGCTACGCCTAGGGTATCCAGCCTCCAGGTGGAGCCTGAAGATCACCAGGTATCACAATTGAATTCCAGACAACAGATCTCCCCCCCCCCCCCGAGAAAATGACTGCTTTGGAGGGTAGCCTCTATGGCATTCTGTTCAGCTGCCCCAATGAGTTTTCTCCCAGAGGCAAACATAGGTGTGGAAAGGGGCTTTCAGGGAAGCAAGCTTGGTTGTCTAGCAACAGGCACTATGGGGAAAGTTGCCAGCCCCTAAATACCTGGTGATTTGGGGGGTGGATCCTGTGGAGGGCAGCATTTGGGGGGGGGGGGGGGTATGGAAGGACTCAGCAGGGTATAATGCCATTGTGTCTACCCTCCAAAGCAGCTATTTTCTCTAGGGGAACTGATCTCTAGGCCAACTGGAGAACACTTGTAATTCTGAGTGATCTCCAGCCCTCGCCTGGAGATTGGCAACCATAGTTCCCCTGCAGGAAAAGTAGTCTTTCTCTGCAATGGGAACCAAAACAGCTAACATCATTCTCCTCTCCCCCTTTTGACTTGCACAACAACCCTGTGTGGTAGGTTAGGCTTTGTGACTGGCCCAAAATCACCCACTCAGCAAGAACCTAGGTCTAGCAGATCCTGCTCTGAAGCGCTGCCTGCTACGCCTAGGGTACCAAACCTCCAGGTATCACAATTGAACTCCAGACAACAGATCTGCCCCCCCCCGGAGAAAATGACTGCTTTGGAGGGTGGCCTCTATGGCATTCTGTTCAGCTGCCCCAGTGAGTTTTCTCCCAGAGGCCAACATAGGTGTGGAAAGGGGCTTTCAGAGAAGCAAGCTTGGTTGCCTAGCAACAGGCACTATGGGGAAAGTTGTCAGCCCCTAAATACCTGGTGATTTGGGGGGTGGATCCTGTGGAGGGCAGCATTTGGGGGGGGGGGAATGGAAGGACTCAGCAGGATATAATGTCATAGTGTCTACCCTCCAAAGTAGCCATTTTCTCCAGGGGAACTGATCTCTGCCATCTGGAGAACACTTGTAATTCTGAGTGATCTCCAGCCCTTGCCTGGAGATTGGCAACTCTTCTCCTCCGCCCACTGCCAGGTGGGTCTAACTGTCCCCTCAGTGGCCTGCTTCTGTCAGTAAAAAGATGATGGACTTTCAGCATAACCCCCTCCCCCGCCCACTGCCAGCTTTGCAACCTAGCTTGCTCTGATTAGGGAAATACCTGGAGATTTGGGGGGGTGAATCCTGTGGAGGGCAGCATTTGGGGGGGGGGGGTGGAAGGACTCAGCAGGGTATAATGCCATAGTGTCTACCCTCCAAAGCAGCCATTTTCTCCAGGGGAACTGATCTCTGTCATCTGGAGATTAATTGTAACAGCAGGAGATCTCCAGATCCCACCTGGAGATTGGCAACCCTAGGGGGAAAATCAGCCGCACAGCAAGGGGTTGAAGGGAATGGTTTGATGGTTGTTGGCCCACCTCATTAGCCAGCCAGCCATGGCGGAGCTAAGCAGGAGAGAGAGCCTTTATTCTGACAGGAATATTCAGTTTATTATGACAGGAAAGTCAGAAAGTCAGGCAAGGGAGGGGGGTTATGCTGAAAGTCTATTGTGTTTTCACTGACAGAAGTAGGCCACTGAGAGGACAGTTAGACCCACCTGGCAGTGGGTGGAGGAGAAGAGTGGACCCAGCACCCAGTCCTTCCCCTTCGCTGGCTCCCTCCAGACTGAGGCTGAGATGCTGGCTGGTGGCTCTGTGGGTGGGACTGAGGCAAAGCAGGGAGGGAATGCAGCCAGTGGCCAGGGACCTCTATTGAGTGGCAGTCCTTCCAGCCAACTGATTTTGGTGCCCCATGGAATCTTGCCACTTGAAAACAGCTTTATATATTAAGGAAAGATGAAGGCAACATACCCTGTCATGATTCTATATTTCTAGAGGTCATCATGTAGAGGATCCATTTCTCCAGATGATGTTTTTTAACTGAAGGAAATTATCCACTAGTCAGTGCCTTTGGGATGCCTTTGTTGAACTTCCATGTGGCAGCTGACTCCACTTTTCACATTGAAATTTGAAATCATCCATCGTTTTCCTACACTGTGATTTCTGAAGGGTCTCTTCTGATTGAACCTCCTGCTTTGATAACTGGTACTCTTCCCAGACTGACATTCTAAGCTTCTTGAACCAATGGACACATGTAATGTAAGACTCTTCGCTTTCACAGCTGCCTCTTATTTTTGTACATTTATTTCTGCTAAAAAAGCAAGTGACTTGTTTGTGCCTGTATGATATCCTTTTCAATTTTCCACCAAAAAAGGCACTATTCCATTCTGACTTCACTTTTCTGCCCAAAGTGGTTCATAATTTCGCATTACATCCAATGTGGTCGCCATCTCTTTAGCGATGTCCTGCCATGTCTGTTTGAGTCAATTGTTTCTTTCATGTCTGTTTTATACTATTTTAATGTGTGTTTTACAGCTGTTCCTCATCTCAATGACAAATCGTTGGTCTGGCCCAGCTGAATGGCTTCTACTTTCTGACAGTGTGTGAATTAGGCTTCTTTAACTAACTTCAAGTTCTCTAAAATTTCCAACCATGGTATAGAACATCAGTAAACTGCAACTTAAAATAGAGAAGTGTAGCAGGAAATATCTGGTGCCATCAGCTCTAGAGTCTTCCCTTACTGTAAGGCAATCTGGTCATCCACACTCATCAGCTTTACACTATGGTTTGGTTCCTTACCGTGTTTTCCACTGATGGAAGAGACATTTGGCAGTGAAAGATGGAGAGAGCAATTTTCCGTAATTCTCCCCACCACTGGAGATGCCCACTTCACGCCCCATGCTTCCTTGGGGGGGACCTACAACCCCTGGGGGAAATGGCTGAACCGTTCCTTTCCAAGACTATGGGCAATTCTTTTCTGATGAGGTGACATAGTCTTTAATCTTTTCATATTTGGGACAGCAGCACTTAGCTGTTGAAGAATGTCTGTATGGAGAAATGCCTTTTCCTTTGGAGGTTTGGACTGCACAAAACTTTCATGTTTAGCTTTAAAGAATTTTTCTCTCTCTTAGCAGAGAACAGGCAAGAGGGGGGAAATCACGCTGGTCAGCTCACACATATGGCTGGAGACAGTGACACCTAGCAGGGCAGAGATGTTTGGGAGGTCTAAGATAGAGGGGTATCTTCCTGGATACTTCAGGAAAGGCTTCATTGACCCCAGGGGGTGGACAAGAATAGATAATAAAATGCCTGGCATGGCAGAAGTATCTGTCTTGGGCTGATTCCATCTATGAGGAAGGAGCTCTTACACTTGGGCTCTTACTGGCCACCATTGCCATGTTGAGCGGTACAGACCTGAACAAAGACTCCCAAGATAATGGAAAGGTTTTAAAACACTGTAACTTCTAAATTAAAAAGCCTGCCTTAGAATAAGGTCAGCTAGGGTATGAGAGACAGAGAATTGCTTGTTTACAGTTTTCTTTCTGATCCCTTGTGCAATCTTTTGTTGTGCTGAGGGTATGCATGTGGACATTTTTTTGTTTTAATAAATGTTTGTCAGACTCCAGCACTAGCCTGTCTTTTAGTAGGGCTTGCCCTGAAGGAAGAACCTCAGAAAAGGGGGGGGGGGGTTATAACACCCTCTTCCCTCTCCTGCTAGGAACCTCTTTCTGGTTGCCTTAGACAAGGTCTGGCCCTTCCTCCCTGGTTCTCCCAGGGTACACCTTTTAAAGGACTGCCTGGAGTTGGGACAGCTCTGGCCTCACCCACTTCCTATGTCCTGGGGGATAGGCTTATGGGAGTGGTGGGTTCAAGGCTCAGTGGGCAGCTGCCTGCCTGGGATCCCATTTCCCCTCCCTATGGGAAGCCTTTTAGGGCTTTTCCTCTGACCCTGCTGGCGTAAGGAGGTCACTGTAGCCTGTTTCCTGCCCCACCCTTCCAAAGAAGCCTTCCTGGATCCCACAGCAGATAAGGAAAGGGTCTGTGGCAGGCACTTGTGGCAGATTCTGCTGCTCCTCTGCCACTCTTGTTCCTTGTGCTGCTACCCCTTGGGGTTTAGCTGCTGGCTGGCTCGTGGCCTGCCCGGTGTCCCTGGTGTCATGGGAAGCTGGGAAGCTGCTCCTGTAGTATCACTGGGCTTCTAGTGGCCTCCCTATGTAGTTCCCTTGACACAGTTTGGAGGCCTCTGTCTCCTTGGAGGTAATTGTAGGGGTGGGAGGTCTGACCCTGGTCAATGCTTTATAATTTTTAATGCTGGAAGTTGTTCTCTGTGCCACCTAGACCTCCACTGTCCAAACAAGCTATTTAGAACAAATACCAGGAGAGGGGGGGCAATCCTCCTGTGATATGCAAGTGCAGGGAGCTGTCCCCATGGTAACCAGACACTGGAGAGTGGGAGACGCAGGCATGAGGCAAGGCCTTACAATGGCAGTGCAGGAAAGGAAAGCTGGGAACCCTGCTCCTCTCAGTGGGTAATTCCCACAAAGGCCAGGTGGTGGCAGTGCATGAACCAAAAGAGGGAGAGAATCCTCCAAGGGTTGGGAAAGCTGGGAACGTGGTATGTTGTTAGACGGAGACTTGGACCCACACTGGTGCCCAGATACCTCAGAGGGCAAGACAGAACGGTATTCATGGATCAGTGGAGCTGTTCTACCACAGCCTGTCCTGTTCTTATTGGTACATTAAACATACTATACTGAACCATCACTCCCTTCTCCCATTGAGCTATGTTAAGGATTGATACTACCAAGGTAGAAATTCGTGGTCACCATACACTCTCCTACTAGACAGACTCAGAAGAAAGATGAATGTGGCCTGAGAAAATTCAGTTTTTCATCTGCCTATATAACAATATGAAAACATTTGGCCGTTACATAAGTAGCTTCGCTAACAAAAAGAAAACTTGTATGGCAATTTTTTTGGAATGAAAAAAAACAAACCCTAAAATATTCTGTTTTATTTTCCCCTGCAGCATATTATGGTGCATAAAATCCCAAAAACCATGTTGTTGCCATGAAATAATGTAGAAAGAGCGAAACTGGGTACAAATACATCAGAAAGTAAAGGTGGTTTTCATTTTGTTTTGCTGTAAAGCTAATGTTTGCCAGATCATGGAAGTGAAATGGAACCCCAGAAAGTGCAGATCTTGGCAGAATACTGTCATGCGATGAATGATAAATGGGCGGTTTTATGTGTATTGAATGGATTAATACTTTACTCTGACTGCAAAACACAAAATAACTCTAAGTTTGCTACTTAAGCACCTCCATACCAGGATTTAATTCTGTTGTTTGATGCAAGTTTTATGGAGCCCTGAGGGAATGTGTGTTAGTATTGCAGAATAACTGTTTTGATGAATCTGGCAGGGTATACCTATAGTATTTTCACATATCAGAAAGCCAGCCAAACATCAACCTAGATTCTTGCCAGACATGAAGCTGCTTTGAGAGGATTTGAGGCTTTCTGAAATTGCTTCAGCCTTGATAAACACTGAGAGGATTCTCAGCCAGTTACTCCAGAAACATGTGAAATGGAAGCCTGAGGCTGCTTCACCACCATCACAGGCTTTTCCAGCGAGCGCTAAGGATGATTCCTATGCTGACATCTTGTACAACATGACCCAACAAGCCATGTTCAGCCATTTACTGAGGGTTGTCAGATGCTGGACAAATTGCTTGTGTCTTTTGCAGTTCTCTTGGTGGGCTGCCTGCATGGCTGATGGGTTGTATTCAACATGGCAGGTCACAGATTTGTACTTCCTATAGATGATCTAAGTCAGCTTTACAAGCCCCTCTCTCTCTATATCTGAACTAGTCAACTGGAGTCGTGCAGTATCATTCTCCAGAATGCATGCCAGAACCTCTCCAATTAACTATTTTGATAGCAACCAGCTGTCAAACCCATGTGCTTTATCCATCCCCTACTTTTCTTGGAACTGCTATTGTAAAAGATTGCTGGTTGGAGCTTCAGCTGTCTCCCAGTAGAGAACACAGAGCCAAATGCTACACATTCTCACCATGCAAATATGCAACCCCACTGAAGATAATACAGTTTTTGGAAAACCAAAAAATCCATTTGGGATCCACATTGTGCATTATGTTTATTGCACATACTTAAACAGTAAAGAAGCTGTAAAGTTAAAAATGGGAGATAGCAACAACATGCTGTCATGATTTAATGAAGAAAGTGGCATTTCATTCATCAGGGTTGGTGGGTGGTGTTATAATTGAGCCAGAGTGCCTTTGGACATCTGTATCTTTCAGTTGTATCTGAATTAGTCTGATTTGTCCTTCATTAAATGAGGATTGTGGATGCCAAGCTACAGTTGGTGAACATAAATCATTATGGAATGTTTCTGTACTGAATATGATTCTTTCCAGTGTAAAAAACATGTTAGTTACTAAAATTTTCGTTACTTATGATACCTTGGTACGGGAGTCACTAGTGTTTATTTAAGATGTTAAATTCTTTGTTTCCAGTCCTCAGAGTAATTTCTGCAACCAGGAGATACCAAAATTCCTTTTTAAATTTTGTTTTTAATGTACATTTTCAGTATTAGAAAAATTTTGAAGTCTTCTTTGGAAATAGCTTGCATTTAGCCCACTTGATCATCTCCTGTTTAACCAGAGGGCTTATTTATTTATTTTTGCATGGATTCTGTAAGAAATGGTACTTGTAAATTCATTGTTCAAAAAGTAATCAAAGTTGGGAGGAGGAAAAGTGTATGTTATTAAATGTAGCTGGAGAACCCTTGGACACTAAAATGCATTGCTGGCAAAGTCAGACACTTGAAATATTTATATCCCACCTTATTTCCTTAGACTCAACATAGCTAGCAAAGCAGCAGCAAGTTGCAAACGCAGAAAAACAATATAATCAACAAGATAAAAACAAGACACAGAATAAAAACATAGCCAGTCCAGATAGGCCAAAAGAATTTACTTTCCACCAAATGTTGTTTGAAATAGAACTATTTTACATGCCTTCCAGGGTGCAGAAAGTGAAGGTACCCTCTACACCCATTTTTGCATACCATTCCAAAGGACTGGACTACCACTAGGGCTGCCAAGTCAGCCCGGGGGGTGGGGGATCCCCCGCTATTGGGGTTCCCGATCCACCGGCCGGCATTCGGCCAGCGGTGAGGATGACTTCCCCCGTGTAATGACGACACCTCCGGGTGACGTCATTACGTCGCCGTGGCACGCACACAAAGCGCACGCACCAGAAGAGCTCCCGGGGGGAGAACAACTCCCCCCCGCCGGTAAGTCGCCGGTACTTGGCAGCCCTAACTACCACAGCAAAAGCATATGACCTGTTGCCAGACAGTTAATGTGTCAACTAGCTCCTTAAGAACTAGTGAATGTATTGTGATTTAAGATTAGAGGTAACTTTGATGCATGAAATGGCCACCCTAGTCAGCAGTTCTCATGGGCTTAGAGGGAAAAAGGTTTTACAGACTGCGGGGTGGGAGCCTAAAACAATAGATCACAATCAGGCATTTTCTAGTCTGTATCTATTAATAAATATCTGATAGTGTAGATACCCACTGCTCCAAAGTGCCCTTTAGGAAACTGATCTTTTAGCCCTGAAAGGAAAGCCTTACTTTTTCGGAAATATAAAAAGGCCATTAGGCCTTTATGTATTATGCTGCTTATTTAGATCCTTGTTTAAATGGCAACCCAAGAGTCATATTGGCCAAACCACAGGCTTTCCACATTGTTTTTAATGGCATTGTGCCATTGTATGTTTTGGCACAAGATTGCTCCCCCCCCCCCCCGGGGCCACCCAATCAATGTAATTCGAGAGTAATGTACAGTAATTGAGCCCACAGTCTTGCCTCTGAAATGCAAACATTTCTGGTGCAAACCATTTTCATGAGGCTGCATGGAAAGCATTTACTCATATAAACTGTCATCATGTTTAAAAGAACATTGACATGTAGCGTTTATCATAGCAGGGCTATGTGGCCTGGCAGGTTCACCGCTGCATTGCTAATGCTGTATGTAAATAGCCTAAAAATGGTAGTCATGTTCTAATTGTGTAAGAGCATTGCACATGGATTTATACATTTAAATTGAGTCTTCCAGGGCTCAGGAGCTCAGATGGATGACATGAATTTAAGAGGAGGAGGAGATTGGATTTATACCTTGTCCTTCACTACCTGAAGGAGTCTCAGACTGGCTTACAATCTGCTTTCCCTTCTAGTTCCCTCAACAGACATCCTGTGAGGTAGGTGGGGCTGAGAGAGCTCTTTCAAGAACTGCTCTTTCCAGAACCACTCTAAGAGAACTGTGATTGACTCAAGGTCATGCCAGTAGCTGCATGTGGAGGAGTGGGGAATCAAACCCAGTTCTCCCAGATTAGAGTCCAGACTCATAACCACTACACCAAACTGTTCTATTTATTAAAACATTTATATCCTGCTTTTCCTTGTGGTTCAAAGTAGCTTATAATGCTCAAGTACCTGCCTATTCAGTGAGCTGTTTAGATGTGTCTGAATGAATTTGGATGTGTTCATTTCATGTCCATTATTCTGTTCTCCTCTCTCTCTCTCTCTCTCTCTCTCTCTCTCTCTCTCTCTCTCTCTCTCTCTCTCTCTCACACACACACACACACACACACATACAAACACACACACGGAAAAGCATTATGCCAGGTTATCCGTCTTCATTCAAATAGCTTGCCGTGGTCATCATTTTAAAATTTGAAATAGATGGTATCACACCTATATTATATTTCTACCATTAGATGTCATGCTATAACAACACTAATTTGCTCGAATGGAAAGAGAAAAAAAAATACAGATATATTTTCCCAGTGTGAGAAAAGAGAGGGAGCAATACTATTGGTTCACCAACTGCAGTTTTTCTGCAGCAACTCTCCTCCTGCATGCATACAAACAGGCTTATAGTTAAAAGAAAAACATTATGTTTGAATGAGACTTACTATATAGGTGTCTCTGTTTGCCTTCAGTGTCTGCTACTTATAATCAGTCATTAATGTGGTTCTCTCTCTCTCTGTTTACTGATGTCCACAGACTGTAGCTCTGTAATTTTTTTCCAGTTTCAGCAGATTTGCATTATTACCCCATAATATGATTATTGCCTAATGGTAAAGATAATGTAATGGTATAATAGCAAGAATTTAGGAAAAAAATTAATATGGCACCCATGGGTAAGCAGTTCACAGGTTAACGAACTGTAAAAATCAAAGATGTAACAACCTGCCCCTCACATACACATACAAATAACAAAAGTTTCAATTCCCAACACACAGATTAGTACATTTAGACACAACAAACGTGATAAAGAGGAATGATAGCACCAACAATGTGGAGATATACATTCACAGTAGACGGTAACAGTGAGACAAGGTCCCGGTATAACTCCCTTGATCTTCGACGTGGTCTCTGTGCTTCACACCATGGGTTTTCTGCGCCTGCGCCAAAACTCATCGATATCTGTAAAGCTCAACGGATTTTCGCGCCCAGGGCCTCCGGGCATGCGTGGGGCTCCTCCGCGCATGCCCAGAGGGGCCGGGCGCGGACATCCCGCCAGTTCTCTTCTGACCGCCGCGCAGCTAACAGCTCTTTCTCGTCGGTCCTCCAAAAGTCTCTTCGGAAAGCCTTCTTATTTCTATCGACTACGGACTGTATTCTCGACTATTCTCACGGACACCATTTGGATTTGGCTGAACAGGAAAGTTATTCCTTCCTCTCCCCCCCCCTCAAACCCCTCAGTGATTTCATTTATGAGGTGTTGGGGTTGTTTTAAACGCTACTCGTCTTGCGGGAGCAAGCTAGCCACTGCAGACGGTCACTCGTTGTGCATTTTATGCTTGGGGGAAGCCCACCGTCCAGAAACGTGCGCCCACTGTGCCCGCTTCTCCAACCAAACACGTAAAAACAGAGCGGTTCGTCTGAAAGTTGCTCTATTAGAATCTGCTCTCCGCCCAGAGGCAGCGACTCTGACCAAAACTATGGAAACTTTACCTTCTACATCGACGTCGGCGACGGCGTCGACGTCGACCAAACCTCCCATACCGAGGGCGGCCTCCGATACGGGACCCCCGGCATCGAAACAACCAGCCCCGCCACAATCTTCTTCTTCATCACCTGTAAAGAAGAAGAAGAAAGATAAGTCAGATAAACGAACAAAGAAATCGGTAACCGATAAGTCCCGCACTAAGGGCACGGCCCATACCGCTCCAGCACAAGCGGCACAACAGGATCAATCTTTGAATCCTCCGCTGCCCACACAACCTACGATCATCCACCTGCTGGATTTTCCGATACGACAGCCCAATCCCGAACCCCCACACGACATCTTGGACACTCAAGTATTCTCGGGACCGAGATACCCTGAGGACATTCCGAGTCGGGATCGATCCAGACGTGGCTCTCCAGCCTCATCGCGTTCGGAGTCTACGCTCGACAGGGAACCTCACCATCACCCTATCGACCAGAGGCACCACAGACCACAATCCGACCTCGACAGATACCGGGATCGACAGACTGCATCCCCGCACAGTCGGAGGGCGTACACATCACCCCCTCATTGGGATCTAGTCCACCATCGATATGGTAACTACCCAGCCCAACTGACACCGTGGCAATCTTCCTACGATCGACCTTGGGACAGACCCAGATCGCATCGATCCAGATCACCCAGGTTAGTTTCCCACTCAGCCACACTAACGAGACACCAGGAAGACTTCTATGTCGGACGACAGGACTATCACCGATCCAGATCCCCGATACCGCACCAGTCTCAATATCGACACTCGCGGCCTCCGTCGCCGAGACAGACAGTGTCGACACCAGCCCCAGAGCCTCTTCCAGACCCGATAGCGCCCCCGTTGTCCCATCATACATCGGAAGCGTCAGAAGGTGAATCAGAAGACGATGACTCGTCCGAACATAGCTCTCCTGATCTCCCTTCCCAACCAATTGCTCCAAACCTACCAATTTCACCATCGGAGGATGTTCCAACTTATGGCGACCTTATAAAGTGCATGGCACATACACTAGGTATTGCCATAGCACAACCGGCACCGGAGATCACAGACCCAGTCTTCGATGTGGTTCAAGGTGACACCTCCACGTCCATTGCTCTACCAATGTTCGCAGTCCTGCTCCAAGCCACGAAATCGCAGTGGGACAAGCCAGCAACAGCTCCAGTATCCACGAGGAGATTGGACCACATGTACCGACTCCAGGAGACTGGTCTAGAGTTCCTGCATACCCATCCTAGACCTACTTCTATGGTGGTCTCATCGTCCACTAGGACCAAGAAATCCCAATCCATCCCTCCCGATAGGGAGGGCAGGAAACTCGACGCTTTCGACCGACGCCTTTATTCTACAGGAGTTCTCGGAATAAAGACTACCAACTACTTGGCTTGTATGGGTCGATACCAATACGCTCTCTGGGAGCAGATGTCCGAACTCATCAATGGTCTACCTGAAGAAAAACGTTTAATGGCTCGTAAACTTCAGAAAGAGGGCCTGCTCCTAGGGAAGCAGCAAATAAACTCTTCAAAACACGCTCTGGATGCAGCCTCAAAGACCATGTCATCGGCCATTGCCTTGAGGCGTCATTCTTGGCTAAGAACAACCACTCTCCAGCAGGACACCAGGTCACTCATCGAGGACCTCCCCTTTGACAGCCAAGGGCTCTTCCACTCCTCCACAGATTCGGTCTTACAAGACCTTGATAAAAGCATAAAGGCATCTCGTACCCTAGGAGTATCCCTCCCACCATCCAGACAATTTAAGCAACGCTCCTGGCCGAAACAATGGTCACGCAGACTTTCCTCTCGTTCCTCTCCGGAACGGACCTGGCGCCCAAGAGCCTCCCTGAATCGTGCCAGACAACAATTTTCGGGCAAGCAAAAAATGGCCTCAGGTCAACCAGCCGTTCGCCACAAATTCCAGCGTCAGCAGAAACAGAGCCTTTGACTCCCCCCGGTTCCTGGCGTACGACACTCGCCTAACACCCTTCCTCCCTTCTTGGCAACTAATTACCACAGACACATGGGTACTCTCCATCATCGACCATGGATACTTCATAGAATTCTCACACCAACCTCCGCGTGTGGCATTTGTCAGCACTCCACCATCTCCGCCCCTCCTAGAGGAAGTATCCTTACTCCTCCAAAAGAGGGCTATAGAACCAGTCCCTTTACATCAAAGAGGAAAAGGGTTCTTTTCTCGTTATTTCACCATCCCCAAGAGGGATGGCGGTACCCGACCCATTTTGGACCTGAGACATCTCAACCGCTTCATCAAGTACAGAAAATTCCGCATGGTCACCCTACGCTCTATACTCCCCCTCCTCAAGAGGGATGCCTGGATGGCCACACTGGATCTAAAAGATGCATACTTTCACGTCTCAATTGCACCTCCTCACCGCAGATTTCTCAGGTTCACAATCGGCTCCACCCAATACCAGTACAAAGTCCTGTCATTCGGATTGTCCACCGCTCCAAGGGTCTTTACAAAGGTGATGGTGGTAGTGGTCGCCCATCTTCGCCTCAACGGCATTCAAATATTCCCGTATCTGTACGACTGGCTCCTGGTACTGGCTTCCAGGGATCTCTTAGAACTCCACGTTTGCACAACCCTGACCCTCCTAGAGCAACTGGGCCTTCTCATCAATACAGAAAAATCCCACCTTCAGCCATCTCAAAGAGTTCAGTTTATAGGAGCAATCTTAGACTGCACCCGACTCACAGCATACCTCCCGGAGGACAGATCGTCCCCCATCTCCAACCTTGCGAGGGAGGTCAGTCTCCACCCCACATCCACCGCCCATACTATCCAATGGCTCCTAGGCCTCATGGCGGCTACCACCACAGTTTTGCCCTTCGCACGGCTCAGAATGCGCGTACTGCAGACCTGGTTCATACAGACGTTCCGCCCACTGGACCACGCACAATCTATCAATCTCACCCCTCCTCCCAAGGTCCGCAATTCCCTACACTGGTGGATGCAACAAGACAACCTGCTCCAAGGAGCTCCCTTCCACCCACCCAACCCCAAGTGGACCCTCACCACAGATGCTTCACACTGGGGATGGGGCGCTCACCTACGCGACCACACAGCAGGAGGCCCCTGGGAACCGAACCTCCGCTCCAAGCACATCAACGTCTTAGAGATGTGGGCAGTGATTTATGCCCTTCGATCCTTCCTCCCATTGGTGAAAGGGGACTGTGTTTCAATCCTTTCAGACAATACCACTGTCGTGGCATATATCAACCGGCAGGGCGGGACAGTCTCTCGGTCAGTGTGCAATCTGGCCATACGTCTATGGGACTGGTGCCTCAAAGAGGACATATTTCTTCGAGCAACCCATATCCCAGGGATCCACAACACAACGGCAGATCTCCTCAGCAGAGGAGGCGCACGCCCACACGACTGGGAGCTATCTCACCACTATCTCCGCCCAATTTTCTACCTATGGGGCTTCCCGGAGATAGACGTTTTTGCGAACAGACGGAACGCAAAATGTCCACTATTCTGTACCCGAGGAGGGATCGACCCCTTGTCCCTAGGGGACGGCCTTCTCCTTTCATGGAACCGAGGATTCCTTTACCTGTTTCCACCACTCCCCCTTCTCACCAGAGTGGTCAGAAAGATAATGCAGGAGGACGCAGACTGCATTCTAGTAGCTCCATGGTGGCCCAGGCAACCATGGTTCTCCATCCTACTAACGCTCTGCTGAGGCCAATACCTTCACCTTCCCCCCGAAGCAGACCTCCTATCGCTTCCCAACTCTGCACTCCTGTACCACGACGTCCCCCACCTCAAGTTGTCGGTGTGGAGGATTTTCCCACAGGGTTCTCTAGCAAGGTAGCCAATGTTCTCTTGAACTCCAGAAAACTTTCCACTAGAAAATCCTATTCCTATAAATGGTCTCACTTAGCGGCCTCCCTCACAGGATCATCAGTTTCACCCACGGCAGCAGGCCTCCCCCGTATTTTCGACTTCCTCCTTGCCCTACGAGGGACAGGCCTGTCTCACTCCTCAATTCGGGTATACCTGGCGGCCATCTCGGCCTTCCATAACAGGGTGGATGGTTTTTCGGCCTTCATGCATCCACTCTCTAAACGTTTTCTCCGGGGGCTTCTCCATCTATACCCCCCATCCAAAACCCCAGTACCTCTATGGGACCTACCTCTAGTATTACGTCAGCTTACCAGGGCTCTGTTTGAACCCCTGTCAACCTGCGCCCTCAACCTACTGTCATGGAAGACGGCCTTTCTGATCGCAATTACGTCAGCCAGGAGGGTTGGAGAGATGCTTGCGTTCAGGCACGATGCACCATACCTCTCATTCCTCCCTAATGCTATTCGCCTACTACCGGACATCTCCTTTTTACCTAAGGTGCTCTCAGAGTTCCATTTACACTCGGAAGTAGTACTCCCGGATTTTTCCCGAATTACACTTCGGAACATGAGAGGCTACTACATTCCCTTGATGTCAAAAGAGCGGTTCTCTTCTACCTACACCGCACCAAGACAACCAGACGGACGCCGCGGCTCTTCGTTTCATACGCGCCCTCCCATCTGGGATCACAAATCACATCCAGACGCCTCTCCATATGGATAGTGGAACTGATAACGTTGTGCTAAAAGCTAGCCCGCACGCCCCTACCAGGACCCCTTCGGCACACTCCACTAGGGCCATTTCTATGTCCACGGCGTTTTTAAAGGGTGCAGCTCTATCTGACATATGCAGAGCTGCCACCTGGAACACTCCCAATACGTTCATCAAACATTACGCCCTAGATACCAGGGCGGCTGAACGCTCCTCCTTGGGAAGACTCATCCTTTCGACTACGACACAATGACAGCCTGTCTGCACCCTCCTCCAGGTATGTCACTGCTCGCTAGTCTCCCATGGTGTGAAGCACAGAGACCACGTCGAAGATAAACAGGTTTCCTACCTGTAACTGATGATCTTCGAGTGGTCATCTGTGCATTCACACAACCCGCCCTTCCTTCCCCTCTACTGCCAGGCTGTCTCTCGGTTATGGTGGTGGCGGCCAGAAGGAACTGGCGGGATGTCCGCGCCAGACCCCTCTGGGCATGCACGGAGGAGCCCCGCGCATGCCCGGAGGCCCTGGGTGCGAAAATCCGTTGAGCTTTACAGATACCGATGAGTTTTGGCGCAGGCGCAGAAAACCCATGGTATGAATGCACAGATGACCACTCGAAGATCATCAGTTACAGGTAGGAAACCTGTTTTTTTCTTAAACGTTCTTCCTCAGTCGCTAATTCTGCACTGTGTGTAATGAAGGAAAAACTTTTCCAACCTCCCTCAGGAGTAACCTCAATGAGAACCTCCTGGTCTCCCGTCCGGGATGTAGCACTTATACTTTAATCAATAGGGAATGTTTTTTCTCCAATCACTGCGGCACAGCCTGCTAACAATTCAATAGGAGAACAGTGTGGGACTCCTTTCATCTTAGTCAGGGCACAGTGGGCCGCTGGATGTCTCCCCTGTTGTGTTTCTTCCATTTAGTTTCATTCATGGGCTTTATAGTTCTTATCAGCCCATATACTCCATCTTCCTATACCCGGCCCCCGTTCTTCTTTAGACAAGGATTCATCTGCATGCCAGTCTTTATTTTGTATTTCATATATGCTTTTCAGTGCCACATATTGGTACAGAATGCTGCAGCCAGAGTGTTGACTGGAGTGGGTTGTAGGGATCATATCACCCCAGCCTTGTTCCACCTGCACTGACTTCCAGTTTGTTTCCGAGCTTAATTCAGGGTGCTGGTATTTACTTTTAAGGCCCTATACAACCTGAGACCAACATACTTTAAAGACCATCTTCTCCCAAACAAACTTACCAGCTCCTCCAGTCATCCTTAGAGGCCTGCAGGGGTCATTACGTAGAAAAAGAGGTGCAGGAGTTCATTAGCATACCTATTAGCAAAAAACATTACTTTTCCCCCCACCATAGAGAACAATGGAGAGAACGGGGCAACCTGTTTGGGGGCCCATAGAATTGGACCCCCTTGTCCAATCTTCTTGAAACTTGGTGGGTATTTGGGGGAGAGGTCCCAGAAGCTACCCTGCAAGTTTGGAGCCTCTCCCTCAAACCCCCTCCCCTACAGCCGCTTTTAAAGCGCTGCCGAATTTTAGCAGCAATTCGGCGGCGGGCCAAATCAGATCAGAGAATCTGATTCGGCCCGTGGCTGCCCTGACTGCCCACTCCTGAGCTGGCGGAGTGGCGCTCCACCTTGCTCTGGCCCCAAAGGACCCCTGGAGGCCCTACTTCTGTTGCCCCTGCCCCTAGATGTATGGTGACATGAGAAAGGGCCTTCTCTGTTGCGGTACCAAAACTTTGGAACTCCCTCTTCAGGAAGATTTTATCTCCCCCTATCGGTGTCTTTCACCAGCAGGTGAAGACCTTTTTATTTCATCCAGCTTATCCCCAATAATGGCATTGGCCTTCCTTCAATTAAAAACACACAAAGACATAGCTCTAGAAGTTCTGGTGCTGTGTCTGTGTACGTTTTTAATTGAATTTTATAATTTAACTGCATTGTTAATTGTTTAAGTGTTTTAATGTTCACCAGTTTGTGAACCCTGATTGAGTGAAAAGGTGGTATAAAAACATTTTAAATAAAATAAATAAATAGAGATACTGTAATTGATTGACTTCAGGACAATATGTGAACAGCCTCTGAGAGCCAAATGCCTTTGAGAATCCAACAGAACATATCCTTTTGAACTGAGATTTCAAAAAAAAAGGGCAGTTTAACTGGTTATAGCCTTTTTAGTTTGAAGCTTGCAGAACTAAGAAGGAAAAAAAAACCTTGCCAGTTTCTATGTGAACTCAAGCCTTTTATAGAAGAAGAGTGTTTTGCCTAATTTATGACATTAAATATATTGCTTGGGCCATGGACCATTGTTTTCAGTCAAGCCCTTGTTACTGGAGAAAATTAAAAAAATTCTTATGCTTACAGTTAGACTAAAATATCCATCTAGGAGGCAAGCTCTCCCACTATTCCCCCCCCTTAACTAATCTAATCTTCTTGGCTAGAAGGTGGGCTTTGGTTGGAAAGGTGGGCTTTGGTAGGAAAGGCCATTACCCACCCAGTGAGTTGGTCAGTAAGGACTAATACGTACTTCAGCTTCCCTACTCTGGGCATTTCAATAAAGTCCATCTGCATGTGTTGGAAGGGGCGCAAAGGTAAAGGTCTCCCTCCCTTTCCTTGTGGCCCTCTATTTCCCTTATTTACCTGCATGCACTCATAACACCCTTGCAGTACTTGTTTTGCCAGTGTCCACCCTTTGCAGGTTATATATTTCTGCTGGAAACAATCAAGTAATCCTTCCACACCCCAATGCCCTCCTCCATGAAGATTTTTCAAAACCCATCTAGCTGCTCCTTCTGGCAACCATAATCTCCCATCCTTTAGTCGTAGAGATCCCCTCTCCCAACCTGCACCTGCTTCCAAAGCTGTGGCTATTTCCTGTTCGGAGTAAACCAATTTTCCTTCTTCAGGAACCACGCAGCCCCAAGGGACTAGAGCCTTCATGTTTACTGGTATGGTAGCTGTCTTTGCAGCTTTATCAGCCGCATTATTTCCTTTTGCCTCATCTGAATTATTTCTTTGGTGAGCAGACACATGTACCACAGCAATTTGACCTGGGAGCATTAAAGCTTCTAAAACCCCTTTTACCAGGGACTCATGAATTAACTACTTCCCTCTGGTAGACAGTAATCCCCTCTCATTCCAAATTTTTCCAAAAGTATGTACCACCCCAAAAGCATATTTTGAGTCTGTATATGTAGTTAAGGACTTTCCCTTCTTGTATTTTTATTTCCACTCCCAGTTGATCTGCTAAATCCCTCCCCAGCAAACTTATTCCCACATCAGGTACTAATAAAAATGGGTGGAAGAAGGGTGTGCTTCCCCCCTCCCCCGTCCGAACTACAACTGGATGTTATTGGGACCTCCCTTGGGGTTCCCTCCACCCCTTTTATTATTGTAAATGCTTGTGTAACACCCACCCCCTTAGGTAACCTTACAAGAGAAGACTTAGTCGCCCCAGTGTCGCATAGAAATGTTACCTCCTCCCCTCTGGGTCCCAGCCTCAAAGTTATCAAGGGTTCTGCAGAGGCCGGGCCAAAATGCAGAAGACCCCGACCCCCCTAATCTGTATAGTCTTCATACATGGTGGCTACACGATAAGTGTCCCGCCTCCCCTCATCCCTATTGGAACATTCTCGTCCCCAGTGTCCCTTTTCTTTGCAATATTTGCAGACATCCCTGGGGAGAGGTTTTCTCCCTTGCTGATTGTCCCAAGGCGGCCGCCATCCCCTAGGTTCTTCTCGCTCCTGATTTTCCCACCTCGGCCCCTCCCTTCTATCCCTCGGGCGGGCTCCCTCCCTCTTTTGCATTTCGTTTACCGTTTGTACCATTAATTTGACCGTTTTCTTCTCCTCCTCTTCTTCTCTCCTGGCAACCACCTTTTGTGCCTCCGTTATAAGTTCCTGAAGACTCTTTTCCAACATCCCCTCTAATTTCTGTAGTCGTTTTCTAATATCCGGATAACTCCCACCCACAAACTGAAATTTTAAAACAGCCATTCCCTCTTCAGATTCTGGGTCCATTCCAGTGAAGGCAGACATGCCTTCTTTTAACCTATTAGCATATTCCATTGGGGTCTCCTCTTTCTTTTGAGGGTGCCCAAATGCCTTTCGGGGGTTGAAAACTTTCGGAACCATTTTAACCAGCCCATCAAGGAGTAGACCCCAATAGGTTGTACAAAATGTTCTTCCTGAAGGAGTCTGAAGGTTTAGATCATTAGGATTTCCATCAGGAAGAACCCCTCTTGCCCCTGCTTCATCCCTATCACCCGCCCCCTTCATCCATTCCTTCCGTGCTGTTTCTAGTGCCTGTCTAGTTTCCTCAGTTCCCGCCATTTGTTTTAGAATGTGCACTAGCTCCTGGGGAGTATATACTTGTGGACCCAATAATCCATCTAATTTGGTCCTGAACAGCACCGGGTTTTCTGTGAGGGGGGGTAATTGACTCTTAATAGTTCTTAATTCTACACTTGACAAGGGAACCTCAACATATCCCAAACCCTGGCCTACCGCTACCTGGCGTAAAGGCATCATAGGGGCAGGTGCCGAGGTTGGTGTGGCTAAATCTGGAGTCGACTGGGTGCGTTGTAAACGACGGGTGGTGGTAGATCCTTCTAATCTGGCTTCCCGTCCCCATGCCCTCTCCCTGTTTAATAAATCCCTCAATTCTCCATATAAATGGGGTAGGGTGTTCTCTCCCAACACCTCATCCTCTGGACCCTGTCCTCTGGGTCGGTGATATGGGGGAGGTCTTGAATAATCATTCGGGTCCCATTCATACTCTTCCCCTTTACCTGGCTCCTCTTTCTCTGCTGTCCTACAAGGAGCCATGCGGATCGGTATTACTTGATTAACACATTCGATCCAGATTCCTACACTTTGTAAATTTAGAGGGACCTCCGGCTGTGGATCAAGGCGCAGCCAATATTGATTCATATCCATAATCACTGCTTTCTGAAAGGTCCCATAAGGGGGCCATATGTGGCCATCAGGAAGATCTGAAATTTGGGGCCACTCTTTAACACATTTTGTCACAAATTCCTCCTTGCTGGGGCCATAATCTTTAAATCTTTCCCAGGCCTGTAAGACTTGCCCCAAAGGAGAAGACGTGGGGTACGTCAGCGGTGTCTTCCCTGGGCCTTCCCTTTCCTTTCCCGCCAATCCTGGTTTCCCGTCCATGAGGCTTTTACAAGAGGCATCCCCCTTAGCCTGTCCCTTCCCTGGAGTCTTAGACCCCTTGTTTCCCATGGTGTTCTAACTTGACAGAGATACTCACCACAGGTCGGAGATCCTCCGACGCCCTCTGATCCTCCTGGATAATGGCGTTGCCCACTCCCTCTGTTTAGCGGTTCTTGCCCCCCGAGTGTCGCTAGTTTGCAGTCAACCAAAGGAGGCCTATTGAGACGAACTCGTCTCTGGGCCCTGTGGCCCCTGTTCAGGTGGCCCCAAACTAGGACCCCGTTGGAGACGGCTTTATCCCACCGCTGCCACCAATTGATACGTGTGAGTGACCGGACCGGAGTCAAGCAGGAGACTTCACATGGAGAGAGTGAACAAGGCCATTTTATTTTACGTGGTTTGCAAAGCACGGAGAAGCCGGATGGGCAGTCCACCCGTCGCTTCTGGTGTGGCACAGCACACCCACAGCTTTTATAATTCCCTACCTCGTCAAGCCCACCAATTGGCAGCTTGCTCACAATCTTGCTAACCAATCACGCACTGTTGCCATCCCTACTTCAGGCTTGTGTTCTTTTTACACCTGCTTAGTTCCCCCGCTTCCCCCTCCCTTCCCTCTCCCTGGTCATGTGGTGAAGCTAGCTGCAAAAGCTTACTTCCTGTTTCTGAGTTGTCTACAAGCAGTATTGTTCTCCTTTCATATAGAAGTTGCATAATTTGGAGTTAGTAAGATTTTAGCACCTTTTCCCATTCCTAAGAACTGTAAAAATTTTAAAATAAAAAGTTATTTAGCTGTTTCTTGCTGGTATTTAAGATTTTAAAAACTTTTGAACCTGATGTTGGTGTTCCTCCTGGTTCAGAGTTCTGTGTCATGCAAAACCTTCTACACCAGCAAAACTTGATTCAGTAAAAGATAGGGCCTTCACTGTACTGTGTTGTGTAACACTTATTTCTACTTACTGTTTGGTTGACACTCTTATCTATAGCAAACTGTTCCACTGAATTGTTTCTTGACCTTTCCCTTAACACTGTCAAACAAAGTTGCCATTTGTTCTGTTGAGTGTGGGCACATATGTGAATCTGTCAAGTGAGAACCACTTTATCTGCCCAGACTTTTATCAATTCCTTCCATCTTTCTGTGTTCTGAGTGGCTCCCCCCCCACACACACACACACAAAGGCAACGGAGCAGTTATCACATGATTGTGCCTTTTAGTCGCACTTGAACGGCTTCAGATTATTGCTCCAGGCACAAAAAGGTTACATATCATGGTGTGAATGCTCCAATTCATCTGTGTTTTTTCCCCTGCCATGCTTCTTCCCCCACTCTCACACTTCTGCCAGTTGAAATTATTTTAATATATATTTCAATAAGAGAGCCCCTATTCCTTCTGGATACAGTTGATGCGATTTCCAAGAAGCTGTTATGCATGACAGAAGCCATAAGCTGAAGCATTGTCCCGCCTGCCTGCATGAAACATCCATCAGAATGCGGAGGAGCTCCTCTAGAGTTCTGTCATATGTCTGGCACAGAGTGAGATATTGCCATGATCCTTTCGGAGCAATGAGCTGCAAAATTAGCATTATGCGTTTTAATTGTTATTAATGTTTTCTACTGGCATTCTGTGTTTCTCTGCCATGCGTCTGTCTCTTGGGTTTCTTTTCTTCCCCTCCCCCCCCCCCACCTCTACACATTGGTTGCCCTGACCTGACTAGCCCAGAGTAGCCTGATTTTACCAGATCTCAGAAGCTAAGTAGGGTCAGCCCTGATTAGTATTTGGATGGGAGACCACCATGAAAGTTCAGGGTCATGACCAGTGTTCCCTCTAAGATGAGTTAGTGTGAGCTAGCTTACAGTTTTTTAGCCTCCGGCTCACACATTGTTGTCTTAGCTCAGGAAGGATGGCTCCAGAGCAAATTAATTTATGCAGTAGCCAAATCGTTCGCTCACAACTTTAATGCCAATAGCTCATAAAGTAAAATTTTTTCTCACAGGACTCCATGGCTTAGAGGGAGCATTGGTCATGATGCTGAGGCAGGCAGTGGCAATCCACTTCTGAACATCTCATGCCTTGAAAACCTATGGGATTGCTGTAAGTCAGCTGTGGCTTGGTGGCCAAAAAAAAGTTGGCTGGTGTTAGGAGGTATTATATAAACCTTAAAAGACATGGGTGCCCCTACTGTTTTTTTGTTCAATTTTGGTCATCTTTTTTTAATTTGAGCCGACAGACACTGATGTGCTTTTGAAAGTCCCCTCAGTATTAAAAGGGGGCAGGTATCCTGGGGCAAGATACTAGGATACTAACCCTAACCCTATTTGATGAACACAAACCCAATTGTACTAGTATTTGAACTTGTGTTAGAATTTGAACTTGGAGTCCCAGGTTCAAATATCTCCTCTACTTACTGAATGACCATGGGCCAGGAGTCACTGTTTCTGAACCTAAGCTAAAATTATTGTGAGGGTTAACTTAGAGAAGGAAGAGCTGGCATGAACAACTTCACTGAACTCCGTGGAGGAGGGTAGAATAATAATATACTAGATAGGAAATGCTTGCTTCCAAATCCTGATTGGTTTCAGTTTTTGAAAGGAATTCAGTCTCCTGAAAGAACTTGCACTAAAATATGAAAGGGTCTACTAAACGGATTTCTTTTGTTATAGAGATTGATTTTATCATTTGTGGGAACTGAGGTAACCTTTGACATTGCTTCCATCATTGTATTATTTGAAGCATATTGACAAAATCACTTTTTACTTTAGTCTTTTCGGGGGGAAGATATTTTTAAGGTATTGTGATTATAGTGCTAACCTCTAAAGCAGTAGAATTCTTAGCAACCCACTTTGGCCTGAGATTAAAAATCTGCTGGCGTCTATATTGTTTTTATTGTGTTGTATCAATGAACCTCTGCTACTGATTGGCTGATCTGCTTCATGAACATTCCAGCTGTATACAAACAAGGTTTTTTGCAGTATAGGAGCTGGGATTAAAATCTCACACAAGCTCTAGAGACAGGAGAAGCTTTGTGGGACTAAAGGCTAGGAAAAGGACCTAGGTCATAGGGAAACTGTCTCCCCTCAGGCTGAGACACAAAACAGCTATCTATGGGAAGGATAAATTCAGAATCAGGTACAGAAAAGAGTGGAACAGTCAGGGGTTAATGAGAGCAGAGAACTGAAGAAACTACACAGCTGCAGACTGGAAGGTTGATAGCTCGGCAGTTCGAGACCCGAGTGCTGCATAACGGAGTGAGCTCCTGGTGAAAGAAATGAGTGCTCAGGATGCTGCCAAGAGACAGGGTGACTAAAGGAAATCAAATAAAATAGACCAGGGATTCCCCAGCCTTCTTGAGCATACAGGAACCTTCAGAATTCTGACAGAAGGTAGTGGATGCAACCACAAAATGGCTGCCACTGGGAGTGAAGCCAACCACAAAATGTCAGGGAGTTATACATAACTCTAATAATAACTCCGCAACAGTTCAGGCAGAAGCCCTGCTTAACAGAACACCTTTTAAAATGAACCATGTTGCTTGAAAATATTTTCTTGCTTACACACAGCCTATCATCAGTTGCACAGTGAAAGTCTTTGTGCTATGGTGGCGGCTGCCACCACACACAGTGAAGATCCTTGTGTTTTGGTGGCAGCTGCTGCCAAAACAATGGGTTTTTTAAAAATCTGCACAGCCAATAAATTCTGCAGTGGTCAGTTAGAAGGCCCGCTAGGTAAAGGCCTATCCATTAAAAGGAAAAGAAAAAACACCTGGCAGGCACCCGGAAAAGTGTTGGTGGGAGCTATGGTGACCACAGTTGCTATGTTGGGGACCCCTTAAATAGACAATAGCATACGCTTCTACTGTCCCTGTTTATCAAGGAACTCCTGCTTCTGAGGGAGCCCTCGAAATATGAGGCAGAAAATAGTGTTTGTCACTCTTTGGCCATGCCTGCTGTCAGAAAGGTGATCCATCTCCAAGTCAGAAGTCTTATGTTTTGGGGAGCAAGAAACCTGCCTTAATTCTGTATTTTGTGATTTCACCTCTTAGTTTCCCCATTAGCTGATTTGAATGTGTGTGGAATAAAACTTGTTTAAAAATTGTTCTTGGGTTCTGAGAGACTTTCAGAGTTACTTTCCTCTCATGCTGGTCATTCTAAGTTTATTTTATCAGAAGAGAGAAAAGCAGTAGAATCCTTTTCCTTATCTTATGTGTGCACATGTGCAGTCTGCTGTCAGGAAGAGAACATTTGGCTGGCCTACAACAGCCTGTTATATTATAATAAAATCTCTAGGTGATGGTAGCATCTACTGAAGAGGTATTTTGTGGTCCAAGAATCTGGGGTACCATGCGTAAAATGTCATATACCCAATGAATCCAGAGAAACACAAGGAAAGGTTTGCCAGTGACAGACCCTGTTTTCTGGTTTCCATTCCTGGTAAACTACTGTCCCTCTTTTTACCTTTTCAAGATACCTTTGTGAAAATGTTGCTGGGTGCGAGATGCTTGAGTTATTCAGAGGTCAGTTTCTGCCTTAAGCATTTCTAGAATTAAAATCCCCGTGTGTGTAGATCAGTCCATATTATCTGTAGCTCATGTGCAAGCACATACACACTAAGACAGCACTTCCCATTTCACATTGTGAAATTTTTAGCTCTTTCTGGCACTCGGACTTTGAATAACAACAGCACGCCACTGCAAGTCTCTTAATATGCTTGGTTGCCATTTTGTCTGAATTGTGCAACACATGTATTTTTCAACTTCAGTACATGCCTTGGTGGTGGTGGTGGAAAGTGCCATCAAGTTGCAGCCAAATTCTATCAACTCAGTAGGATTTTTAAGACAAGGGGGAAACAGAGGTGGGTTGCCATTGGCTGTCTCTGTACAACAACCATGGACTTCCTTGGTGGTCTCCCATTCAGGTACTAACCAGCGCTAATCCTGTTTAGCTTCTGAGATCTGACGAGATGGGACTAGACTGGGTCATTCAGAGCAGAGTGACATGCTGTACACCTTAGGAGTAATATCAGAATTTGCAGCCCTAAAGGGTAATTTTTGAATTTGTACTCTGTATGGGTGCAGACTGCTGAGGCTATGAAGGACCGTCACCTCGCTGACTAGCAAAGAAAGTGGAGGAACAAGTTTGAAGGAATTGCCTCAGAGCTATCCAGTGCTGTAGAAATGCAGATGGCCTTAGCCAGAGAACAGCAATAGGTTACTAGTGTCCTGCCTGAGATTGGAGAACTCCAGAAGGCCAGTATGCAGAGAGGCCATTTCCTGTAGATAAGAGGTAAAGGCTCTGCTGGGAGTGGGCTAAAAGATCCCTGAGTATGTTGAAGAAGTATCTTCGTCATTTTGTCACACTCTTCAGAGGAGTGTCCATCTTATGCTCAAAAGAACAATGATGAGTACATGGTACTGACCTCAGTGGGGGATGACCACCTTGAACCATAAGGAAAGATGAGGTATAAATGTTTAAATAAATAAATAATACAGTGAAACCAAGGTAGTGAATGTTGCCTATATCTTATTACCATCTGTAAAGATACATAAAAGTCAGGGATTTGAGAATTTGCATTCTATTCAGATTTCTCTTTATTCTTGCTCATTCTGTTGTGTTTGCAAATATGTTGTGCTCTTTTAACTTTTAATGCTGCCAGTCTGATGCCTGTGACCCATGTTAAGCCCCTGTTCAGTCTATGCATTCTAGGAGCAGAAGGGAGAGAGGGTCACAGTTAAACCCTACTCCTCTAGTGTACTCAACTAAGCATGGTAAAAAGTGTGAAGGGAAAGGGAAACACAGATGTGTAGCTAAGACATTAAATGGCAAGTGGCAGAAGGAGCTTGAACTCTCTTCTTCAAACAATGCGATCTTCTAAATTAGTTTGGTGGTGGTTGGGCAGGCGGACAGGCCTGGCTTGGCTGGAGACCTGGAGCAATTGAATAACTTTCTCACTCCCACCAGAAATGAGTGCTTGTAAGCACTCCCACTCATGCAAACATGCCCCCTCAAAAATCTGGGTTTTCCGATTTTGTGTACGAAGCAGAAAATGTACACATTACCCTGTTCACACATACCAAGAGGATTGTGCATAGCATAATTTCCCATTGTGAGTTGGATCATAACAACTGTCTCTCCCAGTTGAAAACGCATTTTTCCCTGTGTGATTGCTCAACCATGGTCGAGCCATGTCTGAGTCTTTAAACACCACCCCCCCCCCGGCCACGGAAGCCTCTGGCTTCCGCTTTTTGCCCACCATTTTTATTTTTGCGTCGGCAATATGCGCATAAGCACTGCTCCGCCCAAGCATCTATAAAAAAATTTAAATGGCCACTAGTTTTGAGTTCTGGATCCCAAGGAGGCCAGTTTCAGGTGAAAAGTTCAAAGGGATGTGTTCTGTCAGGGAGGTGAAATCACAGGGCTTGTGGAACTGTGGCAGGATTTGCTCTCCTGCTTTTGCGCATGCGCAAGTTTATTTTTTCAGATCTCCAGATGAGCACCTATGCACACATACAAAGTTAGGGCGAAAAAAACGGCATACACTCTCGTGTGAGCAGGGCGATTGTCTAGAGTAAAAAACAGCCGCATCAAAGCAGGGTGATTTAAAGCAGCTCCAGTATGCCATCTGAATGCCCCCACTGGGTGGCATAGACATGGAGCAGGAAAAAAGTGTGGCAAACCTTTACATAGTACAAGGAATGGGAGGAATTGGCAAGGAAGAAAAAGGAGCCCAGGCAGGTGTGTGCCAGCGTGCCAAGGGAGCAGAGGATTGCTAGCTAGATAGCGGGAGCTAAATTTCCGATATTGATTTCAACTAGCCAGCCAATTCCTCAGTTGTAAGCTTCTAGTTACCATTTAATTGCCTCATGATCGTTGTTTGTCAGTTTGCCAGCAGGTACTTTCTTAAGTGCTGCTGTTTGATTTGGCTGAAACATAAGTGTGGAATGATTGAGTTGCTAGCATATCATTAGGACCTCAGTAAAGACCCTTTTCACAGTATTAATGCTCCAGGCTCTTGTCAGCACTGATTGATTATAATAGAAAATAAACCTTCTGCGGAATTCAGCGTTGTACAGAAAACACTGAAATACATAGAGGTATATTCTCCCGCCCCTCATTTCGCTGTTGTCTTGACAGGCTTTAAATCCATAGTAAATGGACAATTTTATTTTATTTCTCCCTAATATAAGAAACACATGGGGAAATCAATGTGACTAATCAATTTTCTAGTGCATTTTTGAAGAGGAGTTGCTTTGTTGTAAAGCAACATTGTCTAGGCAACTTTTTATGAGGGCACTACAAGAAACTCGAGGAGAACTCAAGTAGGATATATAATGATGTAACTATATATAGTGTCAAGAAAGGAATACGGGTTTATAGTCATGGAAGAGCTAGGGAAACATGAGGAATTGTTCAATCCTTCCATTTCTTATGGCCATTACACACATTATCCAGGGAAAAAAACCATGCATGGCTGATCTCATGCTGATGCAAATACTCACCTGAAACATGTGCTCACAATTGTCTTCTGTTGCATTCCCCTGTTGTGTCTTGGTATTTCAATATTGTAGGATCATCTAAAAATGTAATGTTATGAAGTGGCCCTCAGCTGCAAGTAAAGATTTTCTGTCTTCTCTCTAGTCTTGCCAGTCATTCCCTTCCCTCATTGATTGTGCTGTGAATATTTCTCCTTTTATTCTAGCACTGAAATGGGAATAGGAATGGTATTTGTTCAGCAGTTACCATATAAAAGGAGTGGGGTACGAATGAAAAGAGAGAATTATTGGTCAATAATCTTATTGTCTTCTTTCTTTAGTGTTTGCCTGCTCATCTTGCCATGTTTTATTGTTCCTTTTTTTCCCTTTTAAATGCTAGCTTTGTGCCCCTTTTCAGGCAGAAAAGTGATTACTATGTTTTACAAATTAAATTCAAGATAGCATACTAATTGGCTCTCTCAGAGGATTTTCAGTGCATTGAAACAGGATGACTGACTGAATGTCAGTCTTCACGAGTCATAGGGCAAAACTACATGTCATAATGACCACAAAATCAACACATGGCCATCAACACCACTTTACAGAGGAATTGGACCATCTAAACCATGCTACAAGTGCTGCACAAAGGAGCAATGATCATCTTCCTCACCCCCCCCCCCCGCCCCAGTAGCTTTTCATGTACCGTAACAGCCACGTGTGTGCGTCTTCAGCACTTGAAAGTTGCATAGGGGAAACAAGATTGCCTCCCACCCACCACCATGCTGTGGCATTTTCTTAAATTTCTTTTGGAAAATGGCATTGGTGGCAATGGGATGGAGTTTGGCTCTTACGGGCACAATTCAGATGTAAGAACCCTGTGCTCTCAATCTCCCTTCCATCCCTCACTCTGATACCCGAAGAAGTGTGCGTGCACACAAAAGCTTATACCTTGAATAAAACTTTGTTGGCCTTAAAGGGGCCACGGGACTCAGACTTTATCCCTCACTCTATGAGAGTTAATTAGAAAGTGCTGTATGAGCACAAGCCATAGTGTGTTGTGATGCTCCCTCTAAGCTGTGGAGTCTTGTGAGCAAAAAAAATTCTTTGTGCTCTACCGGCATTAAAGTTGTGAGCAAGTGAGCGATTTGGCTGCTGCATAAATTAGGTTCCTCTGGAGCCATCCCTCCTAAGCTAAGACAAAAATGTGTGAGCCAGAGGCTAAAAAACTGTGAACTAGCTCACACTAACTCAGCTTAGAGGGAACACTGACTCCAAACCAGTACACCACTGGAGGCTTTTGAGGTGGGTTACAAAACAGAAGACATTGTATGCAATTAAAAATAATAATATACCTTGAAAATCAACCAACAAATGATACCTTAAACTCAGCCCCCTCCCCCAAGTACAAACTTAAAATTCCCGTGTACATAAAAGCAAAGAGGTGAGAGGAGGCATTCTACAACTGGGGTGCCATAATTTTTGTTTTGGCTCAAATAATTGACTCTTGGGTTATTTAAGGGCAGTCAGTGGAAAACTTGTTCAGCTACTCAGTAGAGTTCATGAGATTTCTTCAGGGATCACTCTTATTCTTTCAAGTATGCCTTCATAAAATACATATTTTTAAAAAAATATGTCTGTAGCCATAATGCCTATGTATTTTTTTAAATGAAAGCTGGGGTTTTTTAGGCAACTGAATTCTTTACCCAGAACCTTATTTTTTAAGTTCTCTGTCATCCCACACAATCCCTGCTGTCCCTCTCTTCTTTTTTCCACTGCAGATCCTCTTTCTGAAATGATGCCATGGATGATTGATGATATTTTAATTTCTGTCAGTTGATGCTTTATTGTATGGAGCTTTACTTAGTTTATTGTTGTCTTTAAAAACTTTTTCTTAGCTGGCCCCTAAGCCATTTGTCTAAGAGGCAGGCTTTGAAATATAGATAAATAAATGATTTTAATGCGACACAATATCTTTCTTTTTTGTTGCAGAATTCCTCTCAGCTTCCGTATGGAAAGGCTCTGTATGCTTATGAGGGGAAGGAGCCAGGAGATCTTAAGTTTAACAAAGGAGACATTATTATATTGCGACGAAAAGTAGACGAGAATTGGTATCATGGTGAACTGAATGGAAATCATGGCTTTTTCCCAGCAAGCTACATCCAGTGTATCAGGCCACTCCCAGCAGCCCCACCTCAAGGCAAAGCACTTTATGACTTTGAAATAAAGGACAAAGATCAAGACAAGGACTGTCTAACCTTCACAAAGGTAAATTCCTGACCTAATTAATCTCTGGGTGGTTTAAAATGTGTTTGTTGATCTGCATCCAGACAGTCAACATGTTTCCATGTTCTCCTTCAGTAGTGGGAAGACATCCAGGAAATGGTTAGGTCATGCCTCTGCTTGCTCGGATAGGCTACACAAATTTCTTTTATTGCATGGCTCCTATTGGAGGGACCTCCTCTGTATGACAAAATTTTCTTTTATTGAACTGCGCAATGTCTCCATTCCTGCCTGCACTGCCTGGGCGTGAACAAGTCTAGCCGTGATTCTTAGATTTCAAAGAATGGGCTGAAGCTCCCTCAGACACATGGTTGCATAATTAAACAAAAGTAATTCTAGAATCATAGGAATTTCTCTACCAGACTTAAACTGACCAATTCAGGACCAGTAATTGTAGCGGTCTTACTTGCAAGCCTGACATAATGTACTTCTCACACACTTTCAGATGGTGGTTCTTAAAAACAGCCTTACGGACTTCTTCAGTGATCAAGCATAACAATTACACCATGGTTTCAAATATTGCAGAAATATTACAATAATAAATCAATATAGGACCAAGTTAGAATTGTGTTTTAATCAATATCCGTGTCTTCAGGTAGAGATATTCTTAGGAAGCCTCAATTGAAATCACCTTCTTCCCAAGTCAGGTACACGTATCTTGAATGGTAGTTCAGTTGTGTAACTTCCTAATCTTGGTCCAAGGAACTCAGTCCAAAATGCAGTATGGAACTACCTATGGAACCAAACTGTTGGTTTGTTCTCAGTTGTTGTACCTGAGTGAGAACAAGAAATTCTGTCATCTGGTGTTAAGAGTGAATTTTCTCACATACCATGCCTGGAAGAGCAGGAAGCTACTTTTTGGGTATCATTTTCCAATGGGTGACATGATTCTAGAAAACAATGAATTAACATTTTCAAGGATATGGTTGACTAGTGATCTGTACATATGGTGATGTGTTCATAGGATTCATCAAGGGTCTGTGAACATTCATATGTGTGATTAAACAAATAGCAACGTTGGGCTTTCCTGAGAGATGCAACCATAGAAGCTGAACAGAATATAGAGACTGCCGCTCCCAGTCATTTGTGCAAAATCTTTATCTCCTCTGCAATTTACTTAATGGGAGTAACTTTTTTTTGGCATAAACGACTGCTGATGTACTGCTGCTGCTGGCAGTGCATTAAAGGTGATCTTCTCCTGAGTATATATGGTATAATTTTCAAACACAGTGGGTTTTCCCCCCCACTCAAGTAAGCTTTCTAGTTGCATTCCTCATCCATCTTTGATCATGTTCCCCTCCTTTACCAGTGGCTGCTTTGTTTTGCCTCAGGGACTGGTGATTGCATCTCCACAGCATTTTTTATTCTTTGGCTTCCTTCCTTCTGCACACCCTGTCACCTAGTAACTGGGTCTTTGTCTCTTGTCTGTTGTTTTCTCTGACAGCGGATAATCTATTTCTCATCTAGGGACTTCACTCTGTCTTTATTTCATCAGGTTTTTCTATGCTAATTGTAGCTGTCACCTTTCTTATGAAGCTTCCTGTTCAGCAGGGTTTTCGGATCCCACACACTGCTAGAGTCACTCAGCTCAGCACCTCATGAATGACATGAGCTGTCTTCTGCCATAGATATGATTTGTCAATCAGAGAAAAAAATTTAGATAGAAATTTTTCATTTCAATGTGACTGAGAAAGAGAGGGAGAGCCTGTTTGCCTTCTGGAGACCCTGGGCTGGATTTCAATCTCATTCCCATTAATGACATTCTAGTGAAGTCAGCGGGGGGTTACAAGTGTCAGATCCAGCATTAATAAGAGCTGGATGAGGCTGCTTTGCCTTTTCCTTAAACAACCATCTGATTTGCTTATACAAGACATTTAGAAGAGGCTCCATTAATGAATACCCTACAAAGGATTTTTTATCATCAGCATTTATTACGATCAAAAAGATCAGCCAACAGCAGTTTACCAGCACAGTTTACGTAATAAATATAATAAATACGTAAAAATAAATATACGTAATAAATAAAAATAAGACCAGCACAATTTATGTAATAATACAAAATTAATATACAAAAAATAAAATTCATAGCTTTATAGGTGTAATTAATTATACATAAAAAGTTATTAAAAGGTTTGGAATATCTCCTTTCTTATGGTCAAAGCCTCAATACAGAATTTGGCCTCGTTAGATCAGTTTCCAAGGAGGAGATAGGTATAGAATTTGTCAGATCTTCCTGGGAACTTGGCTAGAACAGAGGTGAGATATGTGGAATGAATGTCCTTGTAAAATAGGCGGTATAATAACACATGTTCCACTGCATTCAGTTGGCAGGAACACAGATGTCGGGAGCATGGAGTGTGTAGATGTCTCCCTTCGAGTAGCTATGAGTGCAGGCGATTAAAGTGGGCCAAGGTGAAAGCTCTGTGGTATTTGGCAAATTCTAGAGCATATAGATAGCTTGCTGGCACAAAATTGTGGCTGTGATTCTCTAATGCTGGATAGAAATGTGCCTGAACTCTATCAGGTAAGATCAAGATAATTCTAAGCAGGGTGCTTTTTTTGGAAAAAGAGGTGCCAGGACTCTCAAGATGAAAATGAAGTTTTCCATCTGTATACTGAAAACTCATGGACTTTAAACATTTTTATAAGAATTTTGTTGAAGAGGTTCCAGAACTCCACTCCAGAATGTCCCCCCAGAAAAAAAAGCTGTGCTTCTTAGCACGTGCAAAGTCCATTTCCCTTGAGAGGAAATTAAAAAGAAGGCAAATTGTACCAACTAAAAGGTAGCCTGGGTCAGGATGGCAACTGAATGAGAGGACTTGGGTTCTGCTCTGGCACGGTTGATTTGTCAGTGTGCTAGTTGTTAGGGGAACCGTCCATTCAGAAATCTTCCCAGATGCAAGTGCTATGCAAAATGATACCTGTCTCCTTTCAGGTTTCTTTTATTAAGGGTCAATTACTGTTGTTTTTCTTTTGTTTCTGTGTCTGTTGGCGGTTTGTGGCACTGATGGTAAAAAAAAAACCCCATTTTATTTTCTCTTGTTTTTGTTTTGTTCCTGGGTTGTGTGGGATGATTGTTCGTCACCCTGAGGGCTCTTTCTGGAGAGAAATGCTGGATTAAATTATGCTAAAGAAAGAAAGAAATTAAGAAATCCATGCAGTTGACCAGTAGAGAAGAAAGGTGATCTGATCTTCCATTCCAATGTGCAGTCATGTGACCAGCACTGACACATTCCATACTCTACATGGATGATCATGAAATTTAAAGTTGTTTACTATTAGTACAAAATATGTGGGGTTCTGCAACAAAATGTCGCAGGATTGTTTTTAGTTTGCTGCTCATGTACTCCTGAAATGTTGTCCTACATGGAAGCTGCAGTAAGAGGCACAAGAAGTATGGGAAGAGTATCCCCATTTGTAGAACTGAATTTCAGAGCTGTGGGTTTTTTTTAAAAAAGAGTAATTGCTTCCAAAGTAGAGAGATCAAGGTGGCTGTTCAAATCCTTAAAATAGCTGTATAGGGAAACTGTCCTAGGTCTTGGGTATGTGGGTGTAAGGGGAGAAGCTAACTCCACTTGTGCCCTCTAGTGCCCACCCGTAGGGCAGCTTCCTTAGGGGGGCATGTTGCTTAAAACGCCATGTAGAAGAAGAAGAAGAAGAGATTAGATTTATATCCCGCCCTTCACTCACTTAAGAGTCTCAGAGCGGCTTACAAACTCCTTTCCCTTCCCCTCCCCACAACAGACACCCTGTGAGGTAGGTGAGGCTGAGAGAACTCTTTCCCAAGCTGTCCTTGAGGGAACAGCTGGTACAGAGCTATGGCTTGCCCAAGGTCATCCAGCCAGGTGCAAGTGGAGGAGTGGGGAATCAAACCCGGTTCTCCCAGATTAGAGTCCGCGCACTTAACCACTACACCAGACTGGCTCTGATTAGCTTAATTGATTTTCCTGTAGGGCGTCTGTCCTCTGGTGCTGGAGTTGGAAGACAGATGAGAAGCAAACTCTGTTCATGCCCTCAACCCATCCCTAAATGGCAGTTCCCATATGCATTGCACAGATTTAATATATCAAAATGCCCAACGCTGATGCTGAAAACAGTGCAGTCCTAAACAGAGTTATACCCTTCTAAGCCCACTGAAGCCAATGGGCTTAGAAGGGTATAACTCTGTTGAGGATTGCACTATAAGGATTTCACATTCAGTTCCTTTGAGAAATTTCACTTTGGGGATAGTGGGCTGTTACGTCCCAACTGTTGAGCTGTGCACGCGGTCAGCCAAACAAATGGCCAGGCGAAGCCGTCGAGCTTTGCATCCAGGGACAATAGACCTGGAGGATCCTAGTTGTGGACCATTGGGGAAGCCCGCATCCGTAGAGTGACCTATAGGATGCAGGGGCACTGTAAACAGCCAATCACGGGTGTTGGGTGTGTGCATAGGTGCAGTTGAGAACAGGAATATAAGCGGACCTGTGAGTCCGGCTTACCAGTCTAGTTCTGACCTCTTAATAAACTTATGAGCTGATTTCACTTCAACGCGTCTCTGGACCCAGTACTTTACAAGGGCAGTTTACCCATTCCCCCCCCCCACCCCGTCACTCACCTTTGGGGAAAGAACAGAAAAATGAATATGTTCTGCGTCCTTGGAGGTCCCACTGGTATGCAGAAGATTCTTTTTGTGCCTGCCCCAGTTGGGCTGCTTTCATTATCTGCATTGCTGTTAGATATAATGGTTACACCCTCGTCCACGACTTCTCTAGCAGAGCAGAGAGCACTGGCGTCTTTAGGGGGTCTTTGTGAAACTGTATATATTTAAATATTTATAAGCTGAGAAGAAACAAATGTGAAGCAGTACTCAAGCACAGTTGTGCAATCCAAAGCAGCCTTAAATATGAGCTCAAAAATCCAGCAAGCTGAGACATTTGCAACCAACTTGCTCCTATCAAACATCACCTTGGCCAATGCCGGCAAATGCAGGAGGAACCACATATTCCATGTCTTGGGCTCTTCAGTGATTATTAGTGCTTCCTCCAATTTAGGTTAAAAGCCTACTTCATTTTAGGGTTGTTGTTGTTTTTAATTGTGAGGTTACGGAGGGAATGGCTGAACTCCCTAACTGTAATCAACCTAGCTATGTTACTGCAAGCCATTGTAATACTGATTTTTTACTTTGTTGTTCTGTGTTCCTGGTTCCCACTCTCAGTCCAGAGCAGCCTTTGACAACCAAATGAGAATGAAATTTAACACGAGCCCTTAACTCATAAGAGGTCTGTTGTAAAAACAAACTCAGAGTAAGAACCAGGCGAAAATGAGCCGAGATGATTACCCACGTTACAAAAATAGAATTTTTCCACTGGCAATAAATATGCATAATCAGAATGCTGGTTGGATCTTTAGCAATTTATTCTATTTCTTTCCTCCCTTTTTAAATGGTACTCTGTTATTACCAGATGGCAACTAATGATGATAGTGACAGCTGAACAGTATGTGCTGTGATGTTGTTCTGCCATTGTTGAAATCTTTCTGTTTCTCGTTTTGAAGAGGCTGCCTTCACAAAATGTCATGAGTGATTCTTGCCGCATGCCCTTTTTTGTGGTAGTAAAGCTTGCATCTGAGACATTTGACTTCATGTAATTTTTTTCCAAGAAAGGAGTTGACATTTTATTATTTTTAATGAATCAATCTTCCTCGCAATGATTGATCTTCAATGTAGTTTCTGACAGTAGTTATAAAATGGAATTGCACACCTTAATGCCATTGAAGAAGCTGTCAGACAGTGACTAATTCTCATCCGTTTTGGTTACAATAAACAAAAGGGAAAGCTTTAAAATGTCCCTGCAGAACAATAGGATGGTGCTTTTGAAACAGCCCTTTTCAGGTTTTGCTGCATTGTATGGAAATCAATTTACTGTGTTGTGACAGCAGGTATTGCAGAAAATGGCACTTCGTTGGATATGTAGATTAGCTGAATCAAATCACAGGTCATGCATGTGTTCAGCAACTGGTTTCTCACAGCAGACAATAAGCTGCCTGCTTATTAGATACTCCCAAGCAGGGCCTAGTAACAGCCCTCCATCATTGTTACTAATATTCAGTGGTATATTTCCTCTAAACGTGGAAGCTCCATTTACCTGTCATGACTAATAGCGGTTGATAAAGCTGGATTTGATTAATTCTTTTTTCTAAAGTCCTCAAAACCAGCAGGCAGCCACCACATCTTAAGAACATAAGAAGAGCCCTGCTAGATCACACCACTGGTCTATCTAGTCTTTGCATACTGTTTCACATGGTGGGCAACCAGTTTCCTGGAGGGCAAACAGAAAAAGATCGGCTCCTTAATTAAAAGGCTGGGTATAAAGAAATGTTTTAAAAAGGTGTAGTGTAGGGACCAGCTGAGCCTCAGAGGGAAGAACATTCCACAGGCAAGGTGCCACCACTGAAAAAACTAGGGTTGCCAGCCTCCAGGTGGGGCCTGGGGATCTCCCACTTTTACAACTGATGTCCAACTGACAGAGATCAGCTCCCCTGGACAAAATGGCTGCTTTGAAGGGTGGACTCTAGGGCATTGTACCATGCTGAGGCCTCTCCTCTCCCCAAACCCCACCCTCTCCCGGATCGACTCCCAAAGTCTCCAGGTATTTTCCAACCCAGAGCTGGCAACCCTAGAAAAAGCCCCATCACTGGTCTCTTTTCTGCAGAAGGCAGAAGGGAGAGCAGGGCTTGTGATGGACTAGACAGTATGGAAAGAGACTGTTCTTTTGCTCAGTCCTGTTCTAAAGCTAGCCATTCTAGTAGCCATCAGTGCATCCACTGGAAATGAATTCCATGGTTTCAGTATTGATCTATTGATTTATATTTCACCTTTCTCATTGAGAAGATGGATTACAGGATATAAAACAGTGCGGTCAGACAGTGTAAAACAACCAGTGAACAATGCAATTGGACCGGGATCACAGAATTAAGAGAACAATGTGAACAACAAGCTATTTAAAGCACAGTATGCTTTAACAATACAGGAAGTGGATTAAAAGGTATAGGACAACACTATGAAAACAGGTGATGCCCAGTCGTTGATTAAACAGCACTGCCCATCAATTTCATTGTGAGTACCTGAGTTCTAATATTACGGGCAAATGAGGAAACATTCTCTTTGTCCATAGTCTCCACGTCTATAAACATCTTTCGTGTTTCCCCATCATCTTTTTTTTTTTCTAAATTGAAGAGTCCTGGACTCTTTAGCCTTTCCTCACAGGAATGGTTCTGCAAACGCTTAATCATCTTGGCTACCCACCTCTGTACTTTTTCCACATCTCCAGCACCTTCTTTTACCTTGTAGTAATGAATTCTATAAGTTATGTATTGCATGAAGATTTTTTGTTGAATTTTAATAATGTTTATTAAATAAATATAAAACAATTGATACAGAGAATCCCAAACAATACAAACTATTTAACATTAATAATATTCTTGATATTCTGTTCAGTATATCTATCTAAAACTTAACTAATTAAAACTCGTAACATGTTTTTTAATAATACAGTTGGGTTAGCAACCATCTTGTATAAATGTAAGAATTTGAGTTCAACTAGCTAATATTTATTGATCAAAATTAAAACATACTCTAAATCTGGGGTTTATAGAATAAATACTTAAAATGAAACTCAATAATCAGGAATAATTCCATTCTGTGCCATGTAACTTATGACCAGAAACCATTTTTCAACAAAAGTAGATTGATAGTTTTTATGTTCAAGTTTTAACAGTCTATTTGTAATTTTTTTCTAAAATATAGCAGTTCCTTATCTTAGACATCCGTAACGAAACTGAATTTTTGTCTGTCCTGAATATATTGCCAGTTAGTGTCAGGGGAAGTTATAGGATTACGAAACTTCTGCCCCAAGCATCAGTCAATAAATCTCTTGTCATTATTATGTACATCTTCATTTAAATTTTCTCAAAATAAAAATGCCATGAACATTATAGCACCTTGATCATGTTGGTTATTTTTTTATAATCTTTTCCAGATTTGTGGTCTCCTTTTGGAGATGGAGGAGATTGTGCAGAGAACTATACACAGTGGCTTGGATTCAGAGAATCGTATAGAAGAGAAGGTCTCATAGCACAGATTTTGGCTGCTTCCGCTTTCTTACTTTAGCTCTCTGTACCTCTCAGCTGCTCCTGGATACAGGGGGGCCCTCCGAAACAAAAGTGAGATATGGAACTGTGAGTTGTGATAAGGAGGAGGAATCAGCAGAAATCATGGCTTTCTTGTACAAGCCAAAGTGCATTTCCACTCCTGCTAGTATGGTGGGTGGTTGATTTACACAGGGCAACAACATACATTTATGTAAAGACAGTAGAACAGGGGTGTCAAACAAAAAGCCCGGGAGCAGCCTGTCCAGTCCATTGGTGAGGATACACCAAGTAGGAGTTTACCAGCTGCTGTCCTTTATACAGTTTCTATCTTCAGTACCTGGCATTACATTTTAAGGCACACATGGCCCGGCCCTTGTAACAAATGAGTTTGACACCTCTGCACTAGAACATTGCAACTTCTTCTTTAATCTATTTGCTAATAATTCTGGTCCTGGAATTTGCTTCTTTAATCAATGCCACAGCACACTGAATTGAATTTTATTATTTTTCATTGTGATTAATTGAGTTTGCTTCAGTGTGTGCACATTGTATCTGGTTTGCTGTTTAGTTGCCCGTTCATCTAAGTCTAAAGATCCTCTTGGAGGTCTGTATAGTCTGCCTAGATTTTCACCATCCTGAATAAGTTTGTGTCATCTGCAAACTTGGCTACCTCACTGGTGACCCAATTTTTTTTAAAAAAATGTTAATGGTCCATTTGAATTAAACCCCTAGAATGTGTAAGTACACTATGTTCCAGTTAATTTAATGTAGCATGATAGTAGACATTGACATATTGGAGGATCCAGAAGGCGAATGCTGAGTTGGAAATTTCTGTGAAAATTGTATCTATAAAAATGTTAACAGTTTAATTACTATAAAAGATACCACCTTTTCTATTGTGACTACAGTCCAAAAACTTCTTATCCTGAAGGGATGCATAAGAACTGGACCAATTTCCCACAAGCGCTGCCCTGGTGTCATTCCTCCGTTTGCCCCAATTGCCTGCTTGAATTTCCCACTATTTGCCATGCGGCACATTTTGACCCGCAGTTTCGTGCGATTTCCTCCATGGCTTCAGTGATTCTGTTTTTTGAGGATCACTGAAGCCGCGGAGGAAATCGGAGGAAATCGTGTGAAGCCCCAGGTCAAAATGCACCCCGCATCAAATAGTGGGAAATTCAAGTAGGCAATCGGGGCAAACAGAGGAATGACGCGGGGCAGCGCTTGTGGGAAATCGGTCCATGAGAGTATAATAGGCACCCTGCTGGATCAGACTAGAGGTCAGTCTGCGGACCTTATCATAATCAGGGCTGGTTATATTCCACAGTTCATCACAAGTAACAAATATTGCAGAATATGGTATTACTCAAAGGATTCCTCAGAAACCTAGGTTTCTTTTTTTTTAAGCATAAATGACATACTTTTTTTATAACTTAAATTTTTATTTTCAATAAACTTTTGGTTCAAAACAGTATATATTCAACAATAAACAATAAACTACAAAACAGCTAGCAGAAAAACAGTTAAGATAATACTAGTATATATAAACAATACAGCTGAAACAGTATCCAACATTAATAAAATATAAAGCCTATATATTTCTTAGGAAGTTTACCCTGCCTTGGTTGTTCTTTGTTAACATATACAAAAAAAGGGTACCCTTTTTCTAAGAAGTTAGTTTGTGTTTTAGGCGATTCTATTGTTAAAATTTGTAATGCCAATTTATCCATTACAGCCAAGTCCCAAAGTTTATAAATGACATACTTTTAAACAATAAAGTAATGCTCATGGAAATCTCAGAAGTTTGGGAAGAAGTTGAATTAGATTCCAGAAGGTTATGGCAGTTCTTCATTGGCCTTCAAAGGTCCTTGTCCCTTACGACGACGGGCAAAACAAAAATGCCATTGCAATCCTAAACAGAATTAACCATTCTAAGTCTGTTGAAGTCAACCAGCTTAGAAGGGTCTAACTCTGTTTAGGATTTCACTATAAATCATGCAAAATAGCAAACACTGCAGAATAGATTTATGCAGAGGGGAGACGGTAGACTTCAACTTGTGTCAGTGCAGAATTTACTAGGAGATTGGTAAAACCCCTGCTTTAACCTGAAATGTTTCACAGTGGCAAATTTGGATTGCCAGGATGCTCAGTTTTGTTTTTTAATTACACATAGCTGTGAGAACTGTATCAGTAGCTTCCTCATTATCAGTGTGGGGAGCAGAGAGACAAGTGTTTCTCACATCTGCTGTTTGCACATATAATGTGACATCCAAATCTGCTCTCAGTCAAAACAGGATATAGTACAATACATAGAATTCCTCAAGATGATGCTCAGAGGCACGTTATAACACTGGCAACAGCTGTGCTTTTCTCCTGGTAATCGTACATCCTGAGTGCTCATGAGTGTCATCTCACTGACCCCCCTCCCTCCATGTATGCAAATTCCTCAGCTGCAGTGAGTATGGAAATGGGGCAGGCTCAGCTTAGTCATAGGACTTTTGAGCATTTCTACTCATTGAAATGTGTCTTCCTGCATCATAGTGTTCATCATCACAGTGCCATCTTCTGAAAGACTGGGAAAACTGAGGAAGTCAACAGGACTTTAAAATTACCCAAAGTGAAAGAAAAAGCAGTATCTTGCAGAGCATGTGGTGAGCTCTCAACTGTCATCTTAGGGGTTGCTTAGCAACCCCTGAGATGCATTGGTAGGGCTTGAGGGGGGGGGGGGGGGGACAGAATTCTGGAATGCTGCAACTAATGCAACTGCAAGAAGTAAAAGAAGACACCTGCTGCTGGTGATAGGCACTGTCCACCAGCTGTGTTTGATCGCCTGGGTGGCGACAGACTAAACCACTAGTGCTCAGCAATCCTGAAGATGCACTAGAAGATCCAGGAGGAGAACAGATTACTGGGAGGCAGTGGTGCCAGGTGCTGCCAGAAATGGGGAGGTAGACACTGAATAGCAGCACTGCCCAGTTTCCCTCTCAGCCCAAACACCGCCAGTACCCAGCAGTGCCTGCCTTTCCCAGCCAGCTTCTTCCCCTCCTGGTGGCAGAGGAGGCAGCAGCAAAGAGGAAGTGGTGGCAGGGAGTCTGAATTTCAAACATAATTTGTACAGACAGAGATGAATTTCCTTTATGTCACTTTGGCTGTAATTATTAGCCTATTATTTAGTTCCAGGATCAGCGAGCTGAACATTTGGAGGAATTCATTAACCTCTTTATTTTCTTTGCATGCATGCCAGAATTAATCTATTCCTTATGCAGCCACTGAGACACATTGCCAGTGTTTCATAAGACAGGAGGCATTTTCTACCAAGTTAAAAGAATCTGAAACATGTCAAAGATACTTATTTGCATGAGCCCATAGGAATGCATGGTGCTCTTCCTATTTTGCAAGCGGCTTAACACCTCTGGATGGTGTGCTGTCTTCCCATTATATTAGTAATTGGGAAAGGAGTGTTTTCCTCATTTGAAAGATGTGGTTGCTACCTGGAATGTGGACTTCACTGGAGTGGGAAGTTTATGGGGTACGTATGAAGAGATCAGCACATTTCCCCAAAGAAATAAGAAAGTCTGTATTTTGCATATCATATTCTCAACTTTGTCATTTTAGGATGAAATACTGACAGTCATCAGGAGAGTAGATGATAACTGGGCAGAAGGAATGCTGGGAGATAAGATTGGAATATTCCCTATTCTGTATGTGGAGGTAAGCTTTTTGCTTGTTGATTTAGAGACAAAGCAAAGCTTTGGCTTCCAAAACAGTTTTTCACAATCTTATCATCTCTTAGTGAAAACTCTTTTGGAAGGGAAAAAAAATTGCAATGCATAGGATTGTCACAGTTTTCTGACATAAAGGATCCAATGGGAAAAAAATGTCTCATTCAATCTAGTTTAAATCAGTGTAGCCAATATGCTGTTGAAAACTCTCAAAGACTTTTCACTCCTGAGTATATGGCTTAATTTCAGTTGATGCGTGTAGAATATGAAAGACAACCATCACAACCAAAACTTCAACCTAAAATTTGCTTTGCAGTCACTATAGAATAAAATGCATTTTGCCCAGAAATTGTACTTTCTCTTCTCATTGTGTTCCATTTCCATGAGTCCCTCTGTAGTAGTTTATAATCCCTCTCTTAACCCCATGGGTTCTTCCTGTGGTACCCGGCCGGGTACTATTCAAGGCACACCTGTAATTCTGTATTATAAAATCTACAGTGTAACCAGTTCCCCACAAACAACTGTGCTGCCCTCACTCTTCCGTTGCCCCTGATTGCATTGGTCAATTTCCCACTCTTCACTGCGTGGACGCAGTTTGACCCGCATCTCCCTCTGATTTCCCCTGGGTCTTCTCAATCTCAAAAAACAAGGATTGAGAAGAGGTGGAGGAAATCAGGGGGAGACGCGGGTCAAAATGCGGCCACGCAGCAAAGAGTGTGAAATTGACCAATGCAACCGGGGAAATGGAAGAGTGAGGGTGGCACAGCTGCTTGTGGGGAATCAGTCTCAGTCTTTGCTGACACATTAAGATGCAAGTGGAAAATGTGGTTGATTGCCCAGGTAAAGAAAACCGACTGCCATGTAAGCCTTGCACTTTTCAGTGCTAACATGTCAAAAGGAAGAGTTTGGCCAGAAACAAAAAGCAGTATGCAGAGAGTATAGTGATAGACAGCCCCCTGGCACATGTGCCAAACAGCAGCACATTGTACCATTCTGTTTGGCATTCAGGGCCAGGTCTCTGCCCAGGCAGCTGAGGCACCGACAGCACTGCTGAAACCAGTGGCATGGGGAAAGACAAAACGCATTGGCTTAGGAACATCATCACCTCCCAGACCTGCATAGCCACCAGCCACATCCTGAGATGCTGCCAGTGCTGCTGGGGGTTGGCTTTCTCTGAGCATGCCTAGCCAAGTACAATCTTTGCTTCCACCACCCATTTTGTATGCCAGGCACTAACATTTTCACAGGTAGACATTCCTGGGGGGTGGGGCTTGGACCATTATTATGATACATTCAGGTGGGTGGCTGCATTGGCCTACAGTAGAAGAGCTAGAGTTGAGTCCTGTAACACCTCAGAGACCAACAAGATTTTTGGAGTTATAGGCTTGCAAGAGTCAGAGCCGCCTTCATCAAATACGAGTAAGAATAGAGAGCCCTTACATCTCAGTTGGAAGGTGGGACCAATGCTCCCTCTAAGCTGTGGAGTCCTGTGAGCAAAAATTCTACTTTGTGAGCTACTGGCATTGAAGTTGGGAGTGAGCAATTCGGCTACTGAATAAATTAGTTTGCTCTGGAGCCTTCCTGAGCTAAGACAAAAATGTGTGAACCGAAGGCTAAAAAACTGTGATCTGGTTCACACTAACTCAGCTTAGGGGGAACACTGAGTTGAAGGAGTGTTGCAGAGAAGGGAGTCAGGAGGATGCAAAGGTATAATGCAAAATGTAACCAGCTTGATTAAAGCAGGGTCAAAAATGTTGAGGGGCAGAAAATTGACATCTGTTGTGAGATCAGAATCCTATGTCCTTATTCATCCCTGGGGTGGACCATTGTTCTGACTTCGTTAATGAACTCAAGTTCAGCAGTACTCTGATATGTCTATTAAAAAGACATAAAAAGAGGAGAACATGCACCTAACATGAACAGTTTACTGTAAAAAAAAAAACAGCAACAAGTGCTTTATGTGTTTCAAACAAAGATGTTCATGGGAAGGGGACAGAATGTATAATGATTCTTATAAAATGTGGAGAAGTGATCTACAACAGATATTAGAATGAAGAGACAGAGGTATGCTCTTGATGTAGGAGCTATCCACCACAGTCCATTCAAACCAGGTAATTTTGACTTGCACAGTTATTACTGCAGCCCAGAGCCCTGATGATGAAAATACCACAGCTTGTCCAAAAGAACACCTGATAATGGTGGCTTTAACCAAGGGTATTCAGTACGGAGTTGGATTAGATGACCTTTTAGATTTACAGCAGCTCTAGACCTTTATTGTTCAACATAGAACAAATATTTCAGTTTAATGCTTCACAGTTTTTATAGCATTTCCCCCAAAGCACAGGCATTATATTTAAGGGCTGTGTTTTGCTTGTTTGTTTGTTTTTTAAATCAATTTAAAACCTCATTTCACGCTGATCTGTATAGCTGCCTTTTTAAAAAGTATGTTTGAGTGTACAGCAATTCCTTCTGTCAGCTGGCCCACGGACCTGCCATAGGACAGATACAGTGAATTCTGACACTTCTCAAGGGATAGTCACTCTTGTGCATCAGAATATGGCCTTCTTGCCCATCACTGCAATGGCTCAGGATCAACTTCTTTTTGTCAGCCTGGCTTGGACTGTCATCACTCTCCAAGATTTCAGTGATGTTTCAGCCCAAAGCAGAAAACGGATCTTTAGAGTGTTTCCCCACTGTTGCCTTCTCTGGTTAATCTTTACAGCAGCCACATTCATAGAAACATCGTGTTCCCCAGGGAAACCTTTTTCCTAACATGTCAGCTCATGGGATTCTGAGACATTCACTCCCCCAGAGCTGTTCCCAGGGGCTCTATGAGGGCCTTTGCTTAATAAATTCTGTTACCTAAGAAGCTGAGCTTTTTCATTCAGAACTTCAAACTAGTAGTTACCATAATATGAAATTAACTTTTACGTTTATACTTGCTGTGTACAGCACCCAGGTTCTAGATATTCTCGTCCACTATCAAGATATTAGCATGAGCATAAGAGCAGCCGTGCTGGATCAGACCAATGACTGATCTAATCCTGCCCCATTTCACACAGTGGCCAATCAGATGCACCTGTAAATTCTGTCTGTTTACTTTCTCAACTCATGAATAATTCAGTTAGCCCATATTACGTTCCCCAGTTGTCTTTCCACTGAACTAAAAACTTCCCAGCTCCTTAGCTTTTTCTAGTAGGGAAGGGGTTCCAACCCCTTGATCTTTGTTATAACAACCAGGACTGTTCCACGGCATTCCAAATATATGTGCTCTATGAGGCATTGTGATACTGTCTATTATGTGTTCAGTCCCTTAAAAATAATCCCTTAACACAGAGTTTGCCTTTTTTTTACCAGTGTCACAACTAGGTCAGTATTTTCGTGATGCTACCCACTATTACCTCAGGATCTCTTTTCACATCAGTTCAGCACCAGTTCAGACACATCAGTGTGTCGTTAAAGTTAGGATTTTCTTGTTCCAGTGTGTATTATTTTACGCTATCTCATATTAAGCTTTGATGGCCATATTGCTGCCCACCTAGCCAGTTTGGAGAGATCCTTTTGCAGCTCTTCATAATTCATTTGGGGAATCACCACCATGGTTAATCTGGTGACACGTATAAATCCAGTCACAATGCTTCTCACCACCAATTCCAGGTCATCAAAGAACAAACTGAATACTGCAAGTCCCAATACTGTTCCCTGTAGAAACCCACTGCGCTGTGAAAACTATCCATCTAGCTCCTGTTCTCTGATTTCTGTTTAACCAGTTTCTATTGCCCAGGAGACTTAACCTTATGGTTGCGATCACACGCACAGTTAGCCCCGACATAGGTGCGAATACTGGGTGGATTAAAGGAGCATGATCACACAACAACATCTGGGAAGCGCCCTGCAGCCGTCGGCAACCCGTTTTGCTCCGCTGCACAAGCAGATTTAAAAGACACCTCAGAAAGTCCAGTAGCAAACAGGTTGCTATGGGCCACGGGCAGACTTTTCCCTGTCTGATTGCTCCAGTGTGCTCTCATGGTGTCGGGATGGTCTGATCAGGCCATCCCGATTCTGTGCTGTTGTTTTTTGCCCTTCTCTGTATGCGCATCATAGCAAACTCCATAGAGAGCTCTCAGGGCTGAGGTGCAAATCATCGATCCCTCGTTTAAGCGCATCGGAGACAAACCGGGGGGGGGGGGGACCCTGTCACCCATGGTTGCGTCTGATCACACAGTGGCAGGCTTTGCCTGCAGCTTCAAAAGACTGTGTGATCGCAGAACTGCGGGTCAACTTCTGCAAGAGGAAATAGTTCCTCCCTCCCCCCGCTTTATCTCACACATATGACAGCAACCAATATGTCTGATCTTGAACTCTAGTTTACCGCATTCAGGATTTTTTGGAGAGACTCTCCCTCACTCTGTTCCACACAAATTACCCATAAATCACTCTTTTAAGAGAAACATACTATTTCTTAGGTAAATTGCTTACATTGATACCTGCTCCCCACTTGTGTATTGACACCAACCTCCTACATATTCTGGATTCCTGCTTAGTGACTCACGCTCCAATGCATGCAGCACATATTTCCCCAAGGGCGTTCCTCTTGGAACCTTCAGGGCTTTCTTTGGCTGCTGCACTGGCATTTGCTGTATATAGTCTTGGAGCTTAGCCTCTGTGCAGAGGCTGAAGGACCCCGGTAGCCAGATGGTACAGAGGACTGTGATCAGTGAGTATGACTGATGAGAGTGAAATTGCCAGTGAAAAAAACAGCTTTATTTTAGCAGCAGCCAATTAGAAGAATGACTCGAGTGCACTAATAGTTGTGTTACAAGATCTGATTACCCATACGAGTAAGAGAAGGAGTCAGCTTTTAATTAAAAACGTGTAATAGCATACATGATCATTAATAACAGTTCGATGGGAAAACATGACTGAACAGGTGAATGCAAAGAACAAATGAACACAGCAACATTTATTACTACAATTGAAATATAATCCTACAGCATTTAACCCAGTTAACACTGTCATCCTAAAAGGAAAAGGAAAACATACTTGGCCAGTCAGAGGGCTGGGATGTAATTTGCTTGTCTCTTGCCTACCAAGAGAAATACTGGACCGCAAATTCTCCAAACCCAAAATCTCCTAGTCCCCTCACTTACTGCATTAATATGGAAAATTGGCCTTTATCAATTTTAATGTACATTATAGAGTTCCTTTAAAGTTATACAATATTTTCTTAGATTAGCAGGTTTTAGGATGACGTGGCCTTAAGATGACCTGTACCCCACATCTTATGTATCAGGGATAGCGGTCTTCCTATTTCATACTGCCAACAAAGGATGTAGATTCATAGTTTATTACATTCTTTATCTGACGTCAAGTTATTTTGTATCTCTCTTCCTTATGGTACCATTTAGCTTTTCGGTCATTAGCTGTCCACCAAAGGAGTCAAGATGTTTGGGGAAGGCTTAGATAACCTTTTGCGGTTTGGGTAACTTAATTACTTTGGCTTAGACCCCCCCCCTTTGATTATTTATGCAGGTAGAAGGATATGTGGTCATACAACACAACTTTCTCCCCTCCTACAGCTGTTTGAAATTATGCCTCCCCCCGAAATCTCCTTCCTGGGGGACAGGATGCTCCAGAAGCAGTGTTTTGGGGTGTGTTTCAGGCTGCCACAGGAGGAGAAAGGTGAGAACATTGCACTCCATGAGCACATATCCTTCCTACCACAGAAATACTCCAGAGGATCTAAGCTTTTATGTGTCTTCTGTCTCCTTGCTTTTAAGTTTTGATGTATATTCAGAAAGAGATGCAAGTTCTTGCCAACATCCAGGTGAATTCTAAGACTCCTGATGTTAATAAGTGCTTTTTCTTCTCAGATTACACCATGGCTTCTTGGTGTATTCTGAGGTAACTTTTCCATGCTTTAAAACTGCAAAACTGAGCAGCCTTTAGCTAACAGGCCTGTTTTTAGCCTCAACACTTGAGGGCAATAATGAGTTTGCCAACACTGCTTCTGGTTTGTGCTTGCTGTATAAAAAAACAAATTGGTTCCATAATGTACCAAGGTAATATGATGTTCCTCAGAAACAAGCCCTTTCCTGTGCCAGATTCCCTAACAGAATGCTTGACAGAAAACAAATCAGCTTGCTATCTGTCTGATTATTACCTACAGCAGTAGGTAGCCAATATTAACTAAAGTCCCATGAATATAAATTCCTCAGCTGACAAGAGCTATAATTTTAAAACAAGGATTTAGTAGCTGTTGCTGAAACACTGACTGCTTATGGAAGCGTAATGGCTGGTGATGTTCTCTTCTTGTAATGTTAGATGCGGGCAGTTTATCTGATTAAATGATACACTGTGGGCTTCTTGTCACTGTTATGTTCATATACGGTCAATGCATCAGGACTAAGTGAATTATTGTAGAGCAAATTTTGAAAGGAACGTGCAGTCAAAACCATTCAAAGAACTGAGAATATAAAGTCTACTATCCATCGTAATTCATTTTGTCACTGATTAATGTCACTATGATTGTAAGGCCCGTGCCTTCTGTGGCACTTTAATTTTTTTTAAAAAACAATTCTAGGGTTTTATTTTTTATTTTTTGTATTAGAGTAGAGGGAAAGGAGGATCTCTTTCAAGACTTTTCCTTGCCTGTACTGCAAGCCTTTTTGCTAGCAAGAGGGTCCAGAAACAGGGAGAAAAGAAAGGCATGTTACCTTCTGTTATGTTATAGAAGATGACTGAAGGAATTTTCCTGTTTGGGGAAATTGCAGAAGGAAAGTAAAGGCTTACAAGCATTGTCTTTCTGCAGGGCCCAGTTTTCTTCAAGGCTGTGTGAAGGCTTCCATCCTGTGTGAAGAGAAAAGAAATCTTGCCACTGCTCAGGCACATACTGGTACTTGTGTTCTTTGAAACCCCCAATCACAAAGTACTAAGAAGTCACTGTAGACTCATGTTCTAATAACTCCATATTGACTGCAGCTTTGGCTACCTTAACAAAGTTTGAGTCCAGTGGCACCTTTAAGACCAACAAAGTTTTATTTAAGGTGTAAACTTTTGTGTGCAGGCACATTTCCTCAGACAAATTGAAACAGAATTTCTTCAAGCCTTACATACAGGAAGATTTTGGGGGGGGGGGGGGGGGGGGTTTTGGAAGCGTCGGAAAGGACCAGTCTGAGTTAAGATGCCTAAGTGAAGCTGAGATTGGATCAAGGCGGCAAGATCAATGAATGGCAGCAAATTAGCATACAAATGCGAGAGCTAACAAACAGATGTGAGCAGGGGTCATTTGGTAGAAAAAGAGGTGCAGGAGCTCATTAGCATCACTTATTTGCATATGGTACACCACCTGACATCACCAGAAGTATGTCAGAAGGCAAGAAAGAAAGAAGAGAAAGAGAGGAAGGAAGGAAGGAAGGAAGGAAGCTGGCAGAGAGGGGACAGCTATTAATCCAAGCCTCAGAAATACCACTATTCTGGGAGGATAGCGTCAGTGGTGGCTGAAGCCTTCAGAAGGCTGGTCGGAGGAACAAGGACCTTTCCAGGGGACGGGGTCATTTTGCTGCAGCCATGACACCAGCAGGCGTTCCCCCGTGGGGGGAGGGGGGGCTGACACCAACTCCTGGAGCTGCGCTCCCCCGAGCTCCTGCTCAAAATGACCCCTGGATGTGACAACCCCCCAAGACCGCTGGACTCAGGCTTCGTTCTCCCATCTGTTTGTTAGCTCTCGCATTTGTGTGCTAATTTGCTGCCATTCATTAACCTTCTTTTGGGAGCACTGAGGTACTGAAACAAGAACACAAATATATGTGATCGAGACTGTTGTCACCTGGAAACATCTGTCACACCAATCACTGAAGCCTAAAGCTCCCGCTTAAACCCGCTGTCCAATGAGCTACTTCTGTCCTTGTTTCCAGGTGACAGCAGTTGCAGTCACATATATCACAGTCTATGTCAGTGGAGTCCGGTCATCTCAGTGGGGTCACTATTGCGCTGATTTGCAATCCTGTTTCAGCACCATAGCACCCCCAGTAGATTTTTTTAAACCCCTCTGAGGAAGATTGCACACGCAGCAAAAAAGGTGGGGGAAAAGCAGCGCAGTTTAAAATGGCCATAACGCTTCAGGGATGACTCATTAACGGGAAGAAAATCACTGTGTGAAGCCCTGTGTTGCTTTACAAGATGACAGACCAGTAATGAATACTATCCAGTTTACAAAGGTAATGTGAAATGCCTCTTAGTCTTTTGCTCTGATAACAGTGTTGATGGTTGTCTCAGGACCAGGGTAGTGAGTCAATTTAAATAATTCATATAATTGTATGAGTCTTCAATTAATGGGTTATGTAGTTGATTAACAATGCTATCATAAACAAAGTTTGCACCCTTATAAAACTGTTGAAGCCAATGGACCTACTCAAGACCAGAGATGTGAAGACCCAGGAAAAAAAATGGAAAAATTCAGGGGGGAAAACAGTTTTTTTCTGTTTTTTTCCTGAAGCCTTTTTTGTTTTTTTTCCGAAAAATTGAAAAAAGAAAAGAAATTGATTATGGAATGTTTTATTGTAACATGATGAATAGAATATTTTAAGACAAGGTATTCAAATATTTTCCAAATCATTTCTAAAAAATATGTATGGTATCAGATTAATCTGATTTCTGTGCACTGAAGACAAGCAAGTCCTAGGTTACAAACTGAAATCTCCAATGCAAGAACAAGATTCATTTTTTCCTTTAGGAGGTGCTATTGTCACAAGAAAAAAAAGGTTTCAGTTTCGTTTTTGCATGTGGGTGGGTATACTGGCACTCAAGTTTCACTAGGCCTCAAAGCATTGGAAGAAAATACAGAGCAAAAAAAGTATAGTTTTTAGAGGTCCATAATAACTGTGATAATGACAGACACAACAGAGTAGCTGCAGAAGCAGAGACTGAAACCGATACTTACAGCTCAGAAAATGATTCTGATTCAATTTCATGCCCATTCATTAAAACTTAGTCCCACACTCCCTCCTATACACTTCCTCCCCTCTTCAGTTCTTTTTATGAGAATGGGTTTTTTTTAATTTAATACTGTGGAGAGGAAATATGAATAATTGTTACTTCTGGATTTTTAAAAATTGTTTTGTGGAGGGTTTTTTGTCTGTTCCACATAAACTAGTTAACAGTTCAGGAGATTGTTGCTCCATTTGTTACAATTACAAATAAATATTATTTAAAAAGTAAATTCCGTTTGTAATAATTGTTTGGATACACTATGTTTCTAATATGCTAGTTGTGATAATTTCATGCCAAGTAAAATTGTCCATAGCCATATTTTATGTTCCTAAAGTAACAGAATGACTTTCAATCTGGTAAAGAAAAAAGAAGTGCTAATGTAGCATTTTTTTTCAATTTTTCTGAAAATTTCCATTTTTTCCCGAGCTTCAAAATTTCTGGAAATTTTAAATCTCTACCCAAGACCCATGGAGAATATGGTTTAAAGTGGAAACTTCCTCACTGCCTGATTCAGTCGGGCTGCCAGGAAGTGGAATTTCAGGCAGTATGTATACACCGGATTATCACTTGTGCATAAATCAGGATCTAGTTCTCTCCCTGCCCACTTACCCTGTTTGCTCTCCTGTTTTGTGCAGCTGTTTGTGAGAAAATATTGGCAAAGCCAACCAGCATGCAACAAAGGAGTCAGGAGTGCCGAGGACCACTGCTAGCTCCTAGTGCAGGATGAATAGAGGGTAGCAGCAGAAAGGTCAGAGTGTGAGTTTAAGGTCTGGAGTAAGCTGAGGATTGTAGTACTTTTGCTGGTAGGGAAGGGGAGTTTAAGGTCTGGAGTAAGCTGAGGATTGTAGTACTCTTGCTGGTAGGGAAGGGGATCTCGGTTTCTCCCCCCCCCCCTCCCATGGAAGAAACCACTCAAGGTCAAAAAGGTCTGCATCTTATTCTGGAACCATGAACTCCAGCAGGGCTAGAAGGTCTTGACTGAGTACTACTGGAGAGCATTCTTGAAATGTAGCTGGTTCTCCGTGCGAATTCTCGGAGTCCGAGGATGAAGGCGGGCCTTTGAGTTTCAAGATGGACTCTTCTCTTGCAGGGTGATTAATGCTTCCTCATTCCAACATTGGCTTCTCTTATCTTCTTTTGAGATCCTGACAAAAGAGTCACCTTTGCACAGCCAAAGGCTGCGGTCCAACACAATAAATAATGCACTTTCAATGCACTTTCAATTCACTTTCCAACTGGATTTTGCCAGTTCACACAGTATAATCCTGTTGGAAAGTACACTGAAAGTGGATCGAAAGTGGATTATTTAGTTTGTGTGTGACTGCAGCCAGAGTGTCCTGTTCTTTGCCAAGCCGTTTCTAAGTTGTATTGCTGTAAGGGTGTATCTTGATTTTATACTTTCTTTCTTTGTTTCACTGTAGTATCAAACTCAAACTGAGCAGCAGACTCAAAGCAACAAATGCCAGATCTTACATTATTCCCGTAGTAGAGCCTGGCATTTAAAATAGAAGCGCTGACAGAATAGCCTCATAAATTAAAATACTGAGACATATATTATGGAGCCTGTAACACAGCTAGATTGTACTTCCTGTCAGCATCCCACAACTGGGGAAGAGCCAAGGTATCTTTCTGTGTTAGGGAAGTGAAAGGATTAAACAGTCTGTTCAGGGAATTTTTTTTCCTTAATGCCTTCAGACTGTCATGTTTGAAATTAAAGATGCCTTTTGAATAATGAATTCAGCATACCAAAGCACGCAGTATACCGAATAAAGGTTACGAACCTGGATGACTCCGGGATTTTTTGGCTCAGACACAGCACAACTGTAACATTTCCTGTCCAATACTGTAGTTGTGAATTCCCAGTTCTCTACCCAGGGATTAATGTTCACTGTTCCTGCATGCATCAGTTATTTTCATTTTGCAAGCTCATGATGACATGCTATCCCAAGCACGCACTGTTCGTTAAAACACAGCATTCCTTTGGCCTTCAGAATACTGTAAAAATAACACTGCTAGTAGACAATAAAGGTCTCTGTTAAAGATCACACTGATGCTAAATAAGGAGGGTGGGGGAGGAAATAATATCTATGTCAGAATTTCTGCAAATGTTCGTAGCTGCCTTAGGCACTGTCAGCACAGAGGACACATGTGTTAGACTAGAACAAACATCTGAAGGGTTATTATTTATAAATGTCTCTCCTTTTATGCAGCATGAGCACATTTTAGCAGGCTTTTAGAGAGGCAGTGAAATGTGCATCACAGCCACAGAGGGACTGCCAGGGAGGTTCACTGGTGGAACATTCTTGTATGCAGAAAGTCTCAGGTTTAACGTACACACCTCTCCAGCCTCTCCAGTTAAAACGAACTGGTGGTAGGTGTTGTAAAAGTCCTCAGCCTGAGACCCCAGAGAGCTGTTGACAAGCAGAGGAGACAATACAGACCTTGATAGACCAGCGGTCTGGCTCAATTAGGCATTTTCATATGTCTACACTTTCATGGCTCTGACCTGTATAGCCCAGATCTTGGAAGCTAAGCAGGGTCAGCTCTGTCTAGTACTTGGATGGGAGACCTCCAAGGAATACCAGTATGGTGACGCAGAGGCAAGCAATGGCAAACCACCTCTGAAGGTATCTTGCCTTGAAAACCTTATGGGGCTGCCATAAGTCAGTTCTGATCTGACGGCACTTTCCACCACCACCAAACTTTCATGATCTGACCAAGCAAAGTATCTGCTTGTGTTACTCGATGACCACAGTCTAACAAATTTAAGCCCATTTAAGTCCACTGATTACATTTAACTCCTTGCTGAACTATAGCCTTGCACTTGTGTGAACAGCCTACAATACAGGTAAACAGTCCCTGGCAGGTATACTGGACAGTCACACACACAACCACTTCCCTCCACCTGAGGGACCAAAGTGAGACCCTGAACTGCTGGCAGAGCTGCTGGGCCTCCACTTGCTCTGTGTTTATCTAGCCAACTACACCCCTTCTCTTCCAGAAAAGTACTGAGGTCGGAGATGCGTCGAGTGAAAACAGCTCATATTTTATTAAGAGGTCAGAACAAGACTGGTTTATAGGACCCGAAGGTCTGCTTAAATCCCGTTCCAAACCACACCCGCGCCCACACCCAACACTCATGATTGGCTATCAACATGGTTGTCTTTAACCCTTGGTTAGTCTCAGGATCCGGTGCCCACTATTAGCCTGCCCTAGGATTCTGTCTGGCTTTCGTCTTTTGGGACGAAGCTTGGTAGCTTCGCCAAGCCATGCGTGTATCCGACTGCGTGCGCAGTCTCTTGTGAGGACATAAAACTTCCCACACCCTTCCTTTGTTTTTTGCCACACCAATCAGATAGACATGGTGGGGGTGGTGTTAGCACTCCTACCACAAAAGGCAGCCTACTGATGGCAGTGGAAAATGCTGTCAAGTTACAACCAACTTATAACCCTGTAGGGTTATCAAGGCAAGAGGTGTCAAGGGGTTGTTTGCCATTGCCTGCGTCTGTGCAGCGACCATGGACTTCCTTGGTGGCCTCCCATCCAAGTACTAACCAGGGCTCATCCTACTTAGCTTCTGAGATCTGATGAGATCAGGATAGTCTGGGCCATCCAGCCTACACTAGTGTATATGAAGTGTTTTATTAATAGTTTCATATACATAGGGGAAATCTGCTCTGAAGTATACAAGGGAAGTATAGAAGTCAGGAAGCAATTTTTCTCCAGGCCAGTTTGGCTGGAGATCCTGAAGTTTTGTTTTGGTTTTTTTTGTCATCTTCTGGGCTTGGAACAGTGGTCACTGGGGTTTTGGGGGGGGGGAGGTATTTGTGAATTTCCTGCATTGTGCAGGGGGTTGGACTAGATGACCCTGGAGGTCCCTTCCAATTCTATTATTCTATGATTCTAACTCTGTCTTCCTCCAGGGTGGATGAACTTCAAAAATCTATGCTAGTCCCTGCCCTGTCCTAAATTAGCAAATCTGTAACAATGGACAGTTGCCACAATCAGTGTTGTGCAATACTTCATTTTTCATGACAGTCTTTGCTGATACTAACATCTCCATTGGAACTTTCTTTGTCCAAACAGCCTGAAAGGAGGGGAAGCTTGTTTTTTAAAAGTCCAGAATTACATATTAGAATAAAACAGACGTAGCATTCTCCTAGGGAATAGTATGAAATGGAGAAATGTGACAGATAACACAGTAGAATCTGATAATCAAGAGATCTAATTAATCAGTCTTCTGGCAGTGGAAGTAAACTGAAGGTGCTCTTCCCAACGCAGGGATCTTTTTGCCCCTGCTTTCCCATTAATTGGAGGGAGGGAGCAGAACCATGCTTGGAAAGGAATGTGTATGTGGGTCTGTTCCCTTCACTGGAATAAAGGGAGAGCATTTACTGAAATAAAATGTTGCTGTTGGAAGATGCTGCCATCATTGCTTCTATGGGTAATAATAGAAGAATTTACTGGACTGATCTATTCAGTAGACCTTCACCATTCACAGATGTGCAACTCATGATTTCATTTGTTCATGATCCTCCGCCCAACCATGTGATACAGCTAGCCTTGAGCGCATGACCCCCTTCTCTGTGTGCCAAACGACACAAGGAGAGAGAAAGCAGGCATGAGCACACTCATTCCATCCCCTGCCTCTGTCTGATCTTCTTGACTGAAGCAGCTAACACTGGATGACTTGTAGGGACCAATCCCACCATCAGGCCAGGTCCAACAGGGTCGCCATGGAAGTGGCCGCAATGTGAGTTGTCTGGGCCAGATGGCATCCACCATTGCAGAAACCATCCAGGATGGGCCTAGCAGCAGTGGCCAGTGCTAGACAACTTGCTCTGCCTAGTCTCACAGCCAGGCAGTTGTGTGACTCGCCTATATGGCAGTGGATGTTTTTTCCTGCCCAGCCAGCCAGCCAGCTAGCCTAGTAGTGATACTGCAGCTAAGCCTGGAGCTGTGCAGTATTTGCACTGGAGGGTGAGGGCTGTTGCAGGGGAGGAGCCTTTTCCAGGCCATTTTGGTCTCCCAAGTCTGACCCCTGCAATTATTCATAGATTTCATCATTTGTAGTGATCCCAGGAATAGCTCCTTCACAAATGGAAAGGGTCTACTGTGTACATTCAGTAAAAAGTATTTGGCACACTTATCATTAAAAAACACCCTAAAGCCAATAAAAGAAAGCTGTTTAAAAGACCAGCAAGCCAGTAGAGGCTAAAAGAGAGTAAAACCATTTAAAATCAAATAAAAACAATTTAAAATCAAGTAAAAAATACACTCTGTGGAGTAGAGCACAATCAGGAGACTACTCCCTTGGCACACAGATTGTAGAATTTCATACATGCAAACGTATTCTTTTCCAGGGTTATTTTTGGGCAGGAACAGAGTTCCGGCTGGCTTCTGAGTTGGCCACGCCTATAGCCTCCCCCCCCCCCCGCAAGGTTCTCCAGGCACCTCGCAAGCTGCGGGGCGCCTGGGAAAGCCAAGCCGATCCAGGGAGGGAAGGCAGGTACCTCCCCTCCTCAGGTTCCTGATCCCGAAGCTGACTTCCTTCCCACAGGTTACCCATGTGCCCCGCAAGCCGCAGAGCACCTGGGGAAGCTGATCCTGGGAGGGAGCTGTGCTATCAAGGGTGTGGCCTAATATGCTAATAAATTTCTGCTGTTGGCTGTGGCCTATTATGCAAATGAGTTCCTGCTGGGCTTTTTCTACAAAAAAAGCCCTGTTCTTTTCCATTAACCAGTTTATAAACAAGAATATAATTCATAGTAGAGGTGTGCATTCTGCAAGTAACTAATCAAAACCCAATCTACGCATACCTTATTAATTAACCCGATAAAGGTAATGAAATAAAATTTCAGCTGATTTTCAGGTCTTAATGAACTAAGCCAGATATGGATAGTTTTCTGTCTGCACTCTGCTTTCAGTTTTCCCCAACAAGGTCTTTAAGTTTTCATTTCCAAGGGTCTGGGAAGGGGAAAGGAGAGGCAGAGAGGGGACAGAATGACTCCGCACAGCATGAGCCTGCCAGAACACTTAACATATCATTATGCCAAACAGCACGGTCCAGGGTGAGTTTTCCAGCACTTAACCTTTTCTCCAGACAACTTGCTGGTTCACTACCTTGAGGAGGGTTTTCATTCTATATAACTAGGGGTTCTCTCTTTGCCTCAGCCATTGTAGCTATCAGGTGTTGGCCTGGCGATATGAGAGAACAAATGCAGTTTAGTGGGGCATATCCCTTCAAGGCAAAGGCTGAGACAGAATCCTATCAACAGTCATCCCCGGCTAGTATTTGGATGGGAGACCTCCAGGAAATACCAGGATCATGATGCGGAAGCAGGCAATGGCAAACCTCCTCTGGATGTCTCCTGCCTTGAAAACCCTACAGGGTTGCCATCAGTGTTCCCTCTAAGCTGAGTTAGTGTGAGCTAGCTCACAATTTTTTAGCCTCCAGCTCACACATTTTTGTCTTCGCACAGGAAGGATGGCTCCAGAGCAAACTCATTTATGCAGCAGCCAAATCGCTGGCTCACAACTCTGATGCCAGTAGCTCACCAAGGAGAATTTTTGCTCACAAGAATCCACAGCTTACAGGGAAGCATTGGTTGCCATAAGTCAGTTATGACTTGCTTACACTTTCCCCACCACCACCGCCACCGTCCCTTCAAGGAGGGCTGTGCTCTTTTAAGAATTTCTTCCCAATTGGATGCAAGAGGAGAGTTAAATCTGGAAATGTATTGAGCCATTGCTTCTAGAATAGAAACACTGTAACCTTTCTGTACAAAATTTTGACAGGTGGATCCTTTAGGCCAGAAGTACAATTCCCAAGAATTTCATTTCAGTTAATTGGGAAATACAAACATTACATGCAGGAATGTGGTTGGAATGTATTTACCACCGAAACCAATGTAAGCGTCACCTGAATCAATATTTCTAATTCCAAACAATGGCCTCAGAGTGTGGATAAGAAAATATGCATTATGGGGTCATGTACCGGGGGTGGGGGGGTGAGCAGAAAGTCCACAATCCTGGGGAAAGCCCCAAGTTTGCAGGAAAATGTTTTAAAAATTGGGGGCTAATCACACAAGCAACACCTGCTTTTCTAAGAAGAGAATGCCACTAAGATCTTGCGAGACTGCAACACCCCCCAATCAACATTGCTGAAGTTCCCAAGCTTTGCTTATTATTCATTCATTCATTCATTTGTTATTTATCAAATTTATACCCCACCCTCCCAGCTGAAGCAGACTCAGGGCGACTTACATAAAGAGTAAAAGCACATAAATAACAGTTACAGACAATCATAAAACCTTCTAAAACAATCCAATATTATAAAGTGCTAGTAAACATTGGATCTGATAGTGATAATGTTGTTTAGCGATGGTGGCAACAATTCAATGATCTATCCTAGTGATCTGCTCATAAAACTATTTCTTTATGCGGCAGGCACAGGCTGTTGACGGTAGCTCCAGGAGACAGGGCTCTCTACATTTCAACTATTGGGGGCGGCTTCTTAGTTGAAGGCCTGGTGGAAGAGCTCCGTCTTGTCAGCATGGGGACAGAGAGAGACTAAAATAGGAGGAGGGGGAGGGGCAAAAGGGGGCAAAGGAAAAATTGAAGGTGGGATAACAAAATGTCAGGAAGAGATAGACTGATTGAGTCTGCCAGGGAGAGAAAGTGAATACTGGCGTGGGGCTCTCCTTGGAGGGAAAACTGAAAAAGGAACAGAAAAAGCTGTACAGATGGTAGGAAGGTTAAGTGGGTTGGGTGAGTGAGTGGAATAGCAGTATGGAGATCAGATCCCCTTTACAAGTCCCTCTGGTTCCCCCAGTTCTACAATAATAACCTCGAACACATGCCCTGACAACATTAAAGAATCCGGACAACTTGTTTAATAAACAAAGTGAGCTAAGCCCAACTCGTCCCCAAAATGTTGCTCATCTCCTTAATTTACAGGCATGTTTGCCAAATCTTGCGTATGCTTGGAGAGATAAAATTGAATGGATTAAATTGCATTAACTGTAAGTGCTGTGTGCAGTTGACAAGGCCAGCTGTTGAAAGTATACAATTGAACTCCAATGCAGTCTAACATTTAGCTTTACTAGGAGTTTTCACCTTCCGACAGCACTTTTAACATAAAAGATTCTCACAAAGACTTACTCTTTCCTAATTAATTTCCCCGTAGGAAAAATCTTGGACCCTGTAGATAAAAACAAAGAAAGGCTAGGATTCAAAGTGTTATTTAGGCTTTCGCTAGCCCAGTGAAATTTTGACTCTTCTGAAGAGCTGACCCTTTATCCCTCATCAGTTTCCAAAGCAGTTTGTTATGTAGCATGAGAGCCTGCTGTTCAGAACTGTAAGTCTAATGTAATGCCTCGTGGGCTTTCTGAGCTAGTTTCACAGTTCTTTAAATGCTGGCCAACATTTTTGATGTGTTATTTGTTTGTTTATTTTGGAATTCTGTTAATAGCTTCCTGGTCCCCTGTCTTACCTGTATGCACCTTGATCTGCTCGTGTGGCAAGGGAATAGGATCACAGAAAAGCCTGTTTGGGGTAATTTTTCTTCACTGGTTATATCAGCACAGCATTTGGGACTGCTAAGTGATTAAAGTAGTTTGCATACATACTAAGTACTTTGCATACATAAGCAAATGCAGATGAGCAAAAGCAAGTCATGTTTATATAGCTCTCGAAGTGATGAAAAGTTCCAGCGGCAACATTACAGAATTTAGTTTCCTGCAACCGAAAAAGAGCGCTTGAGCTTTAACCTGTCTTTGTAATATTTGCTTTATTGACAAATACTCATGCAGACGCTATTGGAAGCAAATGGATGCTTCTAGAGCAAGTAGAAGTTCTGTCAACCGCGCATCAGGTTCTCATCTCAGTACTCTTAAACCCCCATGGTGCTTTATGTTCCGTCTGCTTGTGGCTGTTACTGCTTTGCTCTTCTCAAATCCAAACCACAAAAAAATTGGCTCTGAAGCAACACTCTGCCTGTTCCCTATAGGCTGAAACAGAGATGTAAACTGGCTGGAAATTAAATATGGACTATTTCTTTTCCTTTCAAGCCAAAACTTATTTTACTGCTTTAACAACAAACTACATAATTAGTAGCTTAACATACAAAACTTTACTATTTGGCATATTTACAGAATTTAAAAGTAAAACACCTTGCAGTGCAATCCTAAGCAGAGTTAACCCTTCTGAGTCCATTGAAATCACTAGGCTTAGATGTTTAAGACTGCATTGTTAAGTTTTCTACAAGATAAATTGCAGATATACCTAACTAGGAGTAAGGCCCGTTGTGGGAAGAAATACAACGGGCTCTAGAAGGAAGCTCCAGGTGAGTGTCCCAGCTGTGGCTGGTGGGGCGGCAGAGGGAAGGGGAAAATAGAGGGAGGCAAGCCATGTTTCTTTCCTTCTGCTTAGCTATAAGGTGGGGCTGTCTCAAGTCATTTTGCTGCCCCAAGTGGGTAATATGGGAGGACAGCCTCGTGGTAACAGGTATGGTTCCCTCCACCCCTGACTTATGTTGATTTGGGGCTATGCAGTGGCAGCTAAGGTAGAAAAGCTCCTCCTCTTATGTCACCATATCTTCTGGGTTCCAAGGGTCTGGAAAGCAGTTCCATAGCCAGTTACAGGGCTGCCAACTCTGGGTTGGGAAATACCTGTAGATTTGAGGGGCAGAGCCTGGGGAGGGTGAGTTTAGGGTGTGGAGGGACTTCAGCAGGGTATAATGCCATAGAGTCTACTGCCCAAAGCAGCTCTTGGTCATCTGGAGATTAGTTGTAATAGCTGGGACGTTTTCTGTGCTGTGGCTGCGGAACATGGTGATTGGCAACTCCAGTGACTGTTAAGGGAAGATTGGGAGATGTATGATTTTACCTCAGAACACAGTCAATGACTCCCAACAGCAACAGTAAACTGTTTAGCATGTTAGAGGCAAAGGCCAATCAGGCCACATTTGCAAATGACCTCTGTGTTCCGACTGGCTATGTGGGGGAGAGGAGCAGCAAACTGTTTAGAATGTTGGAGGCAGGACTCAGGCAACGCAGTCAGTGGATAGGGACAGCTTGAGTGACACATCATTCCGCAGGGCCTGCAAGATGGAGCTCTTCCGCCAGGTGTATGAATAGGGGTCGCCACCCTCTCCCCATATTACATCCACCAATGTCGACCGCTGACATTATCATCTGCCGCTGGGGATATGGCACTTGGTTTCATCAGAGAGATGCCATCTGTTGTACTGAATGTTGAGCACTTTAATTGTTACTATGTTTTAGTTACGTATGTTTTATACTGTTTTAACTATTTGAAAATGTAAAATGAATCCTGGTTCGCCAGGTCTTGTAAGCCGCTCTGAGCCTGGGAAATGTGGGGAGAGTGGCCTAGAAATCAAATAAATAAATCATGGAACCAACTGATTTAGGAGCGTGTGGAATGTTCAGGAGAGTCCATGACCAAAACACAATTATTATATAGAGAGATACTTGAGAGAAAGCTGTTAGTTGGTGCACCCTGTGCTGCCTGAACACGTATTTGTTAACTTTTGGGCATATGAGAGATCAAAAAAAGCTGAAGTTTTTAAAAAGTAGTATAAACAAAATAAAGTGTATTATTTGGACAGAAACAGTCACTGGCTGCAATCATACACACTAAATAATGCACTTTCAATCCACTTTCCGACTGGATTTTGCTAGTTCACACAGTAAAAACCAGTTGGGAAGAGCACTGAAGGTGGATTGAAAGCACATTATTTAGTGTGTGTGATCACAGCCTCATATAACCATAATACGACTACCGGTATATTTGGAAATCATGTTAGACTTTATCACATCAAAATCTCTGAACTCATTAATAATTCACACATATTGAGTAAATGGAGTACTCTTTGGATTAGATGTTGTTTTGTACTGGCCTCTCTTTTTAACTCAAGCACCCTTCCTTCTGTTGCGTATACGACACAAATGCAGTTTCCTGGGAGTAAGCCCCAATGAATAAAGTGGGTGTTACTGCTAAGTAGACCTTGTTAGCACTGTACCCTAATTTAGGCGTGATGAATTTACACTTCCATGCATCTGACCATGAATTCTGAGTCCTTAAGCCTTACGCTAGAATACATTTTGTTAGTCTGCAAAGTGCCACTGGGCTCCTGGTTTAGGAACATTTTATCATGGAAAATATTATAGCATGTTTTTGCCAAGGGTATTCACATTTAAACAATGAACACACTTGGAAATATGTTGTATGTTTACGGTATACTTAGGAATTGCTATTATCTAATGCTGAAACCTGTTTTCTATATTTTAAAAAAATCATGCTATACATTATGTGGGTCAAACCTTGTCTTCAAATACATATTATTTTTTCTGAAAGAGAAGTAGATTTTTCAGTGCTCTCCCAAATTTCCCAGGTTTTCCTTCGGAAAAAAATGAGGGGAAAGTCTTTCAAAAATAAAGGGTCAGTTTATTTTTGAATATTTACATTTCTTTCCAGCCCTTCGTATCTCTTTGTGGAAGCTGCTACCTACTCAAATTCAGATACTCAAATTCAGTTTTATGCTCTAAGGCGGGAGAGAGATTCCCAGATGTAAGGAGAGCATCTCTCTTCATTAGCTCCCACAGATAAATCATCAGCAGATTGTCCTAGAGTATTAGGAAGTTTTACACAATGTCTCCCTGCACATTAGTGGGTACTTTATGGCTCCTGAGTCCTATAGCATTCTTATCCTATTCCTTGCTAATATGCTCTTCTAACAAGTAAAAATGGAATAAAAATTCTAATCAGTGAGAACAATAATAAAACCAGATGTAAGGAGCACCAGGTGCATGATGTGATCAAGTATGAGGTATTGGTTAGCCAGCTGAACTTAGACCCCTCTTAGTCTTCAGTGAGCCTAGAAAGGTGTAACACTGATTAGGACAAATCCTAACCTTCCTTTTATCAGTGTTGTAAGGATCAAGCTAGAAAATCCCAGACATCCTGCCCTGGGGCTCTGGGAAGGAGTGCACAACACTTGTAATAAATAAAGAGGACATGAATTGTTATAGTGAACTCAGCCATGGTCGTACACATTGCTATATACCTCATGAGACAGAAAATTGTAGAGACTTTTTTCATTCTAACTGCAGAGTACCAACATTACTCGTCTTTCTGTATAGTTTTTTTTTCATAGTAACATTATAAAAAATATTATTCATTATTTTTATATTTTCTTCGGTTGGGTGTGGAGGCACCTAATTATTTGAATACAGGGATGACTTTCTCTAAATCCTCCATTTAATTAGCTGTTATTCCTCCCATTCCCACCTTAATAGGTCTAAAAGGAACATCATATCTTGGTTTGTGCCTGTGTTTGATTTAATACAACCATATCTTGTATTTCCATCATTTACAGCTGTTACTATAGAGACATGAAAAGCAGCGCACAAATACTCTAATTGTGTTTTCTTGAATTCTCATTGGCCTTTAGTCAACAAACACATTGGAATATACGGAGCCTAATGAATTGGGACGTCAGCCACAGAGAAAGAACAAAATGTAACCATGTTATGCTTCCTGACTCAACTGAGATTCTGAGCCGAAAGTGACCCCCCCCCCCAGCAATGGAAAATGTAAAGGACAGGGGTCATTTCGAACAGGAGCTCGGGGAGGCACAGCTCCAGGAGTTGGTGTCAGCCCCCCCCCCCCCCCCCCGGGCGGGGGAATGCCTGCTTGTGTCATGGCTGCAGCAAAATGACCCGTCCCCTGGAAAGGTTCTTCTAGTGATGTAAGGTGGTGTAGCATATGCAAATAAGTTATGCTAATGAGTTATGCTAATGAGCTCCTACACCTCTTTTTCTACAAAATGACCCCTGGTAAAGGACATCAGACTTGGACATTACAGACTTTAACTGCATAAATAAACAAATGCAGTAAGAGCTTTGTTATCTGGCAATCATGGGGAATGGGCGGTTTCCAATTAATCAGATGTGCCAGTGAATAGTACTTAATAGTTTAGATAGTCAGTGAACCTATGCCAGATTCTCACATCAGTTGGCCGTGGCTTTCTCCTCTTTCAGGGCATCCATTTATCTCTGATTTCTGGGTTGCTGTTAACACAGCACATTTTCTTTTCTCTTGGCTTATTGATGGTGTATTGCTAGCCATCTTGTCTGAGGCTGCACAGTAGGCTTATAGCCCCCAGGTCTGGGTGGGGGATCCCCCAGTTTTGGGGGCTTCACTTTGCTGCAGACCAGCTGGCAGGCAGGGGAGGCCCGGTCCCTAAACAGGGATACCGCAGTGCAATGTCCCCAACACAATGACATCACCTGAAAGTGACGTCATCACATTGGGGATATCACAAGGGATGCTCTGTTATTTGAGGGCAGAAAAAACCAAAGTTTTGCCCAAATACCAGAGCGTCCCCACGTGACATCCTTGACGCGATGATGTCACTTCCAGGTGACATCATCGCATCAGGGATGCCCCCGGAATGCCCTTTAAATCCCCCTGCTGTAGGAATAGTGGGACCTTGCAACACTACTGCACAGAGAGGGGAGAAGATTGGCAAGCATTGTGAGTCCTCCTCCTCCTCCTCCTCCTCTCTTCCCTTTTCAAGCTGAAGAAATTGAGGAGGGAGGGGCTTCCTTGCCTGACAGGACAATCTCATCTTGGGATGGTTGGCTGCTGCAGTCCTGCCATGCTCTGTGCAAGCTGTGGTGCTTGCAAAAGTCCCACCTCCTCACTCGACCTTTTCCAGGAGATTTGGCACCAAGTAAGGGAGCAGAATGACAGCTAGTCACAGTGGGCCTTCCTCTCCTTTAGAGTGCAGATGCTGGGAGGGGTCTGTCTTGCCCGGTGACCTGCATCTGTGGCTTGTATTGGGCTGGCTTGGCTGCTGTCCATCCTGTCCCACCATGCTGCACCGTTACTGAGTTTACAGCCACCCTCAGCACAAAAGCCAGGGCTTGAGAAGGCCTGGCTTATCACCTTCAGCAGGAGCTCCAGCATCGAACAAGAAAGCAAATCAGTGGCAAGAGGTGTTCAGGCAAAGGTCTTCCTTTGTCCTTGCCAGAGCAACTGATAGGTATGGGGATAGGCCTTTCACTCCCAGACATATTTCTCTTTTTTTGGTATTGTGTGCGTGTGCGTGTGCGTGCGTGCGTGCGTGTCTGAAAGTCATGGGTGACTTCTGGCGACCCCTAGTGGGGCTTGGACATTTCAGAGAGATGGCCTCTGTGTCCCAGCCCTGGTATTCCTTGGAGGTCTCCCATTCCAGTACTTGCCAGGGCCGGCACTGCTTAGCTTCCAAGATCTAACGAGGTAAGGCTTGCCTGGGCTATCCAGGTCAGGACATTCCCAGACATATTACTAGCCATGGCAAGTGCCAGTTAACTGAGTTGTCCAGATAACAAAATGCTGGATATCGCAGCTGTTACTGTAGTACCTTTAGGTGCAAAACTGAAGTCCCTCTGGTTTCATAGTTAATTTCTACACTGTGTTGTTTTCAGAGCAGTGGCTAATGGGAAGGTCTTTGATTGATCCATATTTCTTATGTTCAGTGTTTCAAGGACAATATTCACTCATCGCTGGCCTATTTAAGTAGGTCTTTAAAAATTTACTAACAAATATTTCTGTATTTAGAGCATTATTTTAGACTGTCTTTCTCTGAAACCTGACTCAAGGCAAAGATAATAAAAACAATATACAATTAAAATAGCAAAATTTATACAAACACAAACACACACACAATTAAAAATAAAGTGCCAATGTAATAATCACTCTGGAGTACCGTATTTTTCGCTCCATAAGACGCACCTGACCATAAGATGCACCTAGCTCTGCTCGGTGCCGTGGCTTGGGAAAGGTGAGGGGGGTTTAAGACGCACACACTTTTCCCCCCACTTTTTTTGGGAGAAAAAGTGAGTCTAATGGAGCAAAAAATACAGTAATTCTGCCTTGCACAACATGTGGAATCGCAACAAAGTGGAAGCCTTCCTAACTTTAGAGAGGCTGTTCTACAAAACGAGCAGACACTGACTGAGGCCCAAATTCCATTATACATTTGTTTGGCTATGACTGGGTCGGCATTCCCCTGACCCAATGTGCTTTCCCTGCAGCCACAGGGCAGCTGTGGTGAACTTACCCAAGTGCCACAGGGTCCAATTCAGATTTGTCCCATTATGGGACTGCATATGCAGTATTCAGTGAACATGGAGTCCCCCAAGGCAGCAAATAAATCCCCTTGGAGCTGTCTTGGCTCAGGAAGATGGTGGAGGGGAGGCTGGAGCCTGTTCCCTCACAGCATTCTGCTCCCGATACAAATAGGCCCCTGTACTGCTTGTGTAAGTAAGTTCCCTCACAGGCATCGTGTAGGAAAGTTCCCTCACAGGCATCGTGTAGTTTGCCCCTGTGCTAATTACCCTACAGGCAGGAATTGTTATTAGTGGAACAAGCTCAGGGGCCACGAGGAATCAGGAGGGGAGTGTTAGGAAATCCAGATATTTCAAATCTTCAGAATTTTCCCATCTCCTTCTGTCCCCAGCTGACTTTCAGTGTTTCTCATCATTCTGTGCTTCCCGGAGAGTGCACAGACCATGGTTGGATATCTCCTGTTTTCTTCTGGTTAACATACAAAGTCATGTTTTTAGAAAAAGAATGAGGAAATAGGGTAGAGGAAGCAGAAAACAGGCAAAAATGAGTTTGTCATAACTTGAGAAACTTAAAATCAGGTTGGTGTGGATGCTGTTAACAGTAAGAGAAAGAGGAGTGCTAAAGAGGTGGGTCAAGAATTGGGGAGGGGGGGTTAGAGTGGGTAGATAGATACCTGAAAAGCAGACCATATTCTGGGGGGGGGGGGACCAATAAGTGGTAGAGACATGACAAAAGGAAGTTCCAGGAAATAGGAGGACAGAGGACTCTTTGTTTAGACAGGAGGGAAAGTGCAGTTTTGATGAGCAGGTATGAGAAGTTTGGAGACCTGGGGGCTGTGGGTCAGGGTGCCAAGGGGCATACTGTCTCCACATCTTTGCCAGTTGTGGTAGGTTTAACCCTAATGTGGGCCAAAAGCCACTGGGGATTGGGGGAGAGAAATGAATTTTACCTAAATGAACTTTAAAGGTCAATTAAAAACAAACAGTGTTCCTGAATAAGCTCTTGGCTTTCTGGCAATTATTTTTATTCTATTAAATTTTTACTTATTCTATTAATTTTTTTCTAAGCCTGAAGAAGAGTTCTATGTGACTGAAAAGCTTGCTTCCAATACTTGAAAAATGTTACTCCAGACTGATGTGCAGGTGTTGACAAGCCATCCGCAGTGCAGACAGGACAGTTTATGCACCGGATAGGCAGCCTGCTCACAGGGCAGAATGTGCAGGCTTCTGAACCCAATTTGTATCTGACGCATGGGTTTGTGTGAACGCAAATGTACTTTAATGGCACGGGCAGACATCAGACTCTCGTGCCCCATGTGATGCCACATGGCACATATTCAGAAATTACCTATAAAACCACAGGTATCCCAACCAGGGGTGCCCCTGTGCTCACATCTGGAAGCCAGAAGCATAAAGAACTCATGGGCGAATCAGTTGTGTGGATCCATAAGGCACTAGGAAACTACAAAGCACTCAGCCTATCTGTACTTGAGTTTGGGCTGCAACTTGAAAAGCTTGTCTTACGTGACTCTTTGCAGGCATGGTATTTCTCTTGTTAGAGATTCTGCACCCTGTTGTCTGCATCCAGTCTTCTGAGAAGCCTGTGTTACCTGGTGGCCTCACTCTTAATTTATTTAAAACATTTTTATGCTGCCTTTCCACACAAATAGGGCCCTCAATGCAGTGAAGATGAAAACATTAAAGCATTAAAAAGCATTTAAAATAATATATACAATAATTAAATAAAAACATATCAGCACATGAACACAAAAAACAAAAACTAGAGAGGAGGGCCAATAACAGTTACTGGGGGTATGCCAAACAATTTTCACAGATCTGTAAAGGAACCAATGGCATGTACTCATGCATGAAAGTTATGTTGCATTTTTTCTATTTGTGTATCTGCAAAAAGTCACACAGAATACAGCCACTGTGCACCAAACATTTTTTTGAATTGTATAGCACTCTCTGCTTTATGCTTCCATTGCTTATAATAGTTGGAACCTTTAAAAATATTGTTCTGTTCATCATTCAGTGTTAGAAATATGACCTTCTCTTGTTTTCAGGGCTTGCATTAGTGAATATCCAATACTTGCGGTGTAAACTGTAGAATTTTAACTGGAGCACTGCACAGAAGTTACAACGCTTCATCTCTAGTAGGTCTTCCATGTCTGCATTAAAAGTCTCCCAGGAATGAACAAATAATACATGGAACATGACTCTTTTGGGATTTCACACTCTTCACAGAGTTATCAAGGAATCAGTTTCATGCATTAACTTTGTGCAGTTGCCCATTGAAACAACATGCTGGAATCATTCTGTGTATCCATGTTATAACACAAAAAGTATTTTCATTCAGTGTTGGTACACTTCAGTCCTCTGCTCTGCAAGCCTGTGAAATATTCAGTGCGAAGAAGACTGGCCTAGCAATCTTCTTAGAACTGTGTTGTTAAAGACGCTATAGCGGTCATCTGAGCATAGAATGTGAACTCTAGGAAGACATAACAGCGCTGTAATGCCCACTTCTTCCCTTCTTTTTTTATTTTTTTTCCCCCATTTAGCTCAACGAATCAGCTAAACAGCTTATAGAGACGGACAAGACCAATCTAGCTGCTGCATCTGGCAGTGATGTCCCTTTGCCTGCTGACATTAACCTGGCAGTAAATACAGCCCATTGCTGTACCTTGAACAGTGCCGGAGCAGTCAGTGCCATCCAGCGGCATATTGATGGCAAGAAGAACACCAAGAAGCGCCACTCCTTCACGGCTCTCAGTATGACACACAAATCCTCCCAGGCCTCGAATAACAGGCATTCCATGGAGATTAGTGCCCCTGTCCTGATAAGTTCGAGTGACCCCCGTGCTGCCGCCAGAATTGGAGATGTGGCTCATCTCTCATCCAGTGCTCCAGTACAGGTAAACCGTGGGCAAATTAAGCACAAGGAACAAAACCAATTAAAATTAACTTAGTCATGGGCTTTTAACAGTCACCTAAACCAGATCAGGGGAAGGCCTCAGCGTGTAGGCCCTGTTGTTGGACCTTCAGAGGAACTCGTTGGCCATGGTATGAGACAAGATGCTGGACTAGGTGGACCACTGGTCTGATCCAGCAGGGCTCTTCTTGTGTTTTCATGGTCAGCTGTGGCTTAGATTCCTAAGAGGTCACATTTGTGATCTTACATCCAGTGGAACAGAACCAAAGCAAAATTCTGTCAGTGGGTGCCTTAGAAGAAAGTATGGGACACAGCTGACCTTGGGAGAGAGGACTTGCGTGGTACCTTGCAGGCACTGTGTTTCTATTCTGTCGTGTGTGTATATATCTGTTATTCTGCTGTAACCTTCTTGAGGGGATATCGTTATCCAAGTTTAATAGCAGTTCTATAGAAAGATTTGACATGGTTTCTCTAATGATCCCTTATTTTCAGGACTTAGGATGCTGTAAATATTGTCATGTTATAGAAGAAGCCCTGTGCCCTTTGGAAACATATAATATTACAAATGCCAGCCAATCATTTCACACACACAGCTATAGAGACACCCAAAGTTTTCAAATGGCAGGCTGGGGGATCCAGCATAGTGGGTTGTTTGTTAGCTAGTTTGTTCATTTGCTTACTTATTCATTTCTAGTCCACCTTTCCTGCAAAGAGTTGAGGCAAATTACAGATATTGAAAACAAACAATGTAATACAGTGGTCCAGAACATTTCTGCAGGACATCAGAACTAGAACACTATTCCCTTTATAAAAATGCCCTTCTGAACATTTCTGTTTTGTACGTTCTGTAGAATAACAACAATGTGGGAGCCTTCCAGGGCTCATTTTGTAGCAGGAGCTCCTTTGCATATTAGACCACACACCCCAATGTAGCCAATCCTCCAAGAGCTTACAGAGCTCTTCTTACAGAGGCTACTCTTCTTACAGAGGCTACTGTAAGCTCTTAGAGGATTGGCTACATCAGGGGTGTGTGGCCTAATATGCAAAGGAGCTCCTGCTACGAAATGAGCCCTGGAGCCTTCCTTCTAGCTGTAGGTGAGTATTGTGTTGAGATCTGTGGATGGGAAAGAGTAGCACAACAGGCAGAATGGTTTCATGCCTGTTAGTCTCTATGGTTTTGTGGCCTTGCACTGAAGAAGTGAGCCCCAAGCAAAGGACAAAATAGCTCCTCGGAGATCCTTTCATAGACATTGTTGAATACTGATGTAAGCGGTTCTCATCTGTGCGCTAAAATCTGGCACTTGGCTATTAATCCGACATACATGGGCAGGAAAATAAAAAAGACTTTCCACAGGCTCCAGAAACCTTTATAATGAGAACCTGGGAATATATGATGAAATCTAATGCCTCTGCCAGGCTACAGATTTAGTGTTAGCTAACATGGGTGTCTGCCAGGCAGAACAGAATCCTCTCATCTTTGCCCTCCTTTCCTGCATACGAGAGTATTCCCTGCCCTGCCCTTCAAAAAGCAGCTGGAAAACACTGAGGTATTCGTAATGCTCTAATAACACCACAGACTTCTGTGCTCTATTTATTCCTATGACTGGTTCAAAATAGTGTTGTTGTGAATCCAGCTGATGGAGATGAGCACACTGGCCGCAATCCAATGAACCCCCACTAGCCATGTGAAAGGGGTCGTCCATGCTCAAATTGGCTTTCAACACCCCATCCTATTTCAGCAGCAGTATCTACACACTGCATGGCAAACTGTTTGTACAGCTGCCTTTAGTTAAAACTGCAGCAGCCGTTTTTTTAGACAAAACACTAAAATAAGTCCCCTTTTATATGTTGGGTATGGGCCACGGTGGCTCAGTGGTTAAGACACTGAACAGCTTGCCGGAAGGTCAGTAGTTCAGCAATTCGAGAGCCGAGTGCTGTGTGACAGAGTGAGCTCCCATCTCTGGCCCCAGCTCCTGCCAACCTAGCAGTTCAAAAGCAAGAAATTGAAAGTAGATAAATAGGTACTGCTTCGGTGGGAAGGTACCCTTGGCATCTAGTCCGTGCACCTTGGCATCCAGTCATGCTGGCCACATGACCATGGAAAAGTCTTCAGACAGCACTGGCTCTTGTCTTGGAAATGGAGATGAGCACCGCAACCCTAGAGTCGGATTCGACTGGCTTTTGAGCAAGGGAAACCTTTACCTATGATCTTGCTTAGCAAGATGAGTAGAATAGAAAGAGAGGTAACATTGGTGAAAGACAAAAGGACCTTGGATAGAGATAGGTGATGGGTGACTATTCTCAGAATGGAAAAGGCGCTCATTTGAGGCCTGAACCTGTGACTCTGTCAAAACATTTGGAAAACATGTTTGTTTCCCATTTGTTTGCATTTGTTGAAGGATCCTGGTACAAGGACACTCTTGGAAACCATATAGTCTTAGAAGATACATATCTGTCAAGAAGAAACTCGCACAATATGTTTACCTTTGCAGATGTATCACCACAGTTTACAGTCTCATACAAGGGATGCATTTAGAGATACTGTTGTGATAGCTGTTGGACTGTAAGGTTTGCTTTGTCATTTTCGTAAGTGGTGCAATCTCAGGAGTCTCCTGCTAGGTAACGGTAAGCATACAGATCTCTTACGCCGCCCTGAAAGTAGTTGAAAATAAAGGGTGGTCTTTAAAAACCTTTTCATTGTCTGGAACGCTTTGAAGTAATAATGCATCACATTCCAACCTCAGTATTCAGGAAAATGATAGTCCACAAACATGGTTCCTAGTGGAGCAGAGGGGAGGGGGTTGTGTGTCTGTGTGTCTGTGTGTAAAGATAAGCACTGTGCTCCCTTTCAAAAGAATTTGCATCTGGCCTGGTTGACGTGTGCACACCGCATGCCACCCATTAAACATTTTTTTAAAATGGCCTTCTGAAATGTGTTCTTCTGTCATACAGGGTGTTCTAACAGGCCAGTAAAATTGATTTGTATTGGGAATGCACTCAGGCTGCGCACCAGTGATAAAACTGAGCCAAAGTGAGATTAGCTGCTGGGTTAGCAACCTAGCTGTGCACACGTGAGCAGCCCTGCAGAGATGAGGAAGTCCCTCCTGACTCACTAATCTTGCCGAGGCCTCAGGTGGCTCATCCTCCCTCCATTTGCACCCCTCATGAATTATTCTTCCTTGCTATTTGGAAAGGCCAGAGGTCAGCCTGCTCCAAATCCCCAGGTCTTTCTGACCAAAGATGCATCTCATAAATAATGAAGGGTGGTCTTCTGCAGACCACCATATAATCTGAGCCGCCGTGAAGGGATGCAGGAGCACCACATCTTACACGGGCTTCACACAAATTCCAGCTCTGAATAGAGAGCCGGTTGTCTCACACGAAGAAAGAGCTAATACTTGATCCCCAGCGGAAAGGTACCTATTTTGAAAACAAACAACCTTTATGCAGTGTCCAAAGGACTCCAAAAAGCAGCAGCAGCACAAAATATGGCAAGCCCTTCTAAATGATTTTCTAGGGTAAAGGGAGTCCCGATTCCTGGGCGACAGAAAACAAATCAAAGCAAATCAAAGTCTCAACATTGCGGACTGCAGTATGACATTGAGAGACCAGAGATAAAAGGCATATTGTGTAGGTTTAAAACAGAAAGGCACTAAAGACAAACGTTTAGCTTTACATCTGTGCATGGCAGACTGGGAGAGGCACAACTGAAATCACTTCTGGTGCTAAATTTGGGCAGAACCCATTTTATTCTCTGTTTTGACTCCAAAAGAAACTGTGCTTTTATGGGTAAGCTTAATCATGTTCAGTTGTTTCATGTGAGCCCATAAGTTATTTTTGTATCGTATTAAGCTCACTTTTCAATACACAAAACCAGCCTGATCATAACCACATTTATTGGAAAGTAGGGGTGGATTTATATGTACCTATAACAAGCCAAAACTGTTTTAGTGATTTCTCACCAGCGCTGTCCTGGAAGCGTTCAGTACTGTTTTCATACATTATAAAGCTTCTCCACTCAATTAATTCAGTTTGTGCCCATCTATATATTCAGGTGGAGACTGTAATGTATAAGAGTGCCGATCTGAACACATCCTACAAACCAAGCTAATTGGGTGGAAGAAAGAAATCGCATTCTCAACTCTATTTCCTCGCCCTCCTTTCTCATTATGGAAGAACAAGTTGGGCCTGTTTATGGCCCCTTTCCCAGTGCCTGCTGTCAGATAATATTACTGGGCACTGAAGCACCTATATTCACCTGATATGAGGCATGGGGTTTGACGATATTGTCTATATCTATGTCTAAAGCAGTGGTTCTCAACCTGTGTGTCGCAACCCCTTTTGGGGTCGAATGACCATTTCACAGGGGTTGCTGGCTGGCGTCCGAGCCTGCCCCACCCCTCCTTACTGGCAGGAAAGGGCCCCGCGCTCGATCGAGTGCGAGGTCTGGCCTCCCAGCTCTTTGCCCTCAAAGGGAGCTTTCCCTTTAAGGGCAAAGAGCAGGGTTGGTTGGGGCCGGAGCCCTGCCCCCTGCTTCCAGCAGCCCTTCCAGCAGGGGCCATGAGGAGGAAGAAGCCAGCAGGTAAGTCAATGGCCGCTTCCCCCTCCCCGCCGCCGCCTTTAGGGTGCTCCGCCGTCACCTTCCCTGGGCACCACGCCGAAGCGCAGAGCCCAGGAAAGGTGGCAAAAGCTCTCCCTGCCTTCCCTAGGCTCCATGCCGAAGCACAGAGCCCAGAAAAAGCGGCAAAAGCTGCCCCCCGTCGTCTTCCATAGGCTTCACGCCAAAGCGCAGAGCCCGGGAAAGGCGGCAAAAGCCGCCCCCCCCACCTTCCCTAGGCTCCGCGCCGAAGCGCAGAGCCCAGGAAAGGTGGCAAAAGCCCCCCCTGCCGCCGCCTTCCCCCCCTCTCTCCCCCCCTTTCTCTCTCTCTCTTCCCCCTTTCTCTCTCTTCCCCCCCTTCCCCCTTTCTCTCTCTCTCCCCCTACCTTTGTCTCTGTCTGTCTCTCTCTCTCTCTCTCCTACCTGCAACAGCCTCTCCCCACCACCTACCTTTGTTTTCTCATGGCATCTTCTATTGAAGAAAAGTAAGTCTGAAGCCTGAGTGTTTGTTGTGTCTTGTTGGGAATAGCTTGCAAATATGTGTGTGTCTAAAGTCTGTATTAAAGTTTTTTGGTGCTAACTGCCATGCAAGAGAAAACATCTGGAAAAGTAACTTCATTGTTGTGTGTGTTTGCAGAATTTTATGGTTGGGGGTCACCACAACATGAGGAACTATATTAAAGGGTTGCGGCATTAGAAAGATTGAGAACCACTGGTCTAAAGGAACCAGTTTGGTGTAGTGGTTAAGTGCACGGACTCTAATCTGGGAGAACCAGGGTTGATTCTCCACTCCTTCACTTGCACCTGCTGGATGACCTTGGGCGAGCCATAGTTCTGGCACAGCTGTTCTTGAAAAAGAGCAGTTTTTGTCAGAGCTCTCTCAGCTCCACCTACCTCACAGAGTGTCTGTTGCGGGAAGGGGAAGGAGTTTGTAAGCCGCTCTGAGACTCCTTTGGGTAGTGAAGGGCGGGGTATAAATCCAATCTCTTCTTCTTCTATCGTGCCATCAATTGTTTTATTGCTTTTATTGTTTTATGGACTGCATGTTGTAAGCTGCCTTGCGCCCCCTTTGAGATAGGGCGGGATATAAATTGAAATAATAATAATAACAATAACAACAACAACAACAACAATAATAATACAGGGTATTGAGGGGAGGAGAAACACAATTCCACGCCCACCCTCTTCTTCTCCGGCTTCACCTTCATGCGTGCGCATTTGTCTTCCACTGTGCCACGCCAACTCTGGCTTCTCTCTACCTGCTGCCTCCCTCCCATCCACCTGCTCACTTCTGCTTCCTCTTCCCCAACTGCCTGCTTGTTCACTTGGGTTTCTCTCCCCCTATCAGCACGTCTCCCACCCACTCTGGCCTCCCTCTCTTCCCACACCTGCCCACTTGCCTCTGTGGCCCCACAGGCATGGTGAGGTCAGTGAAAGAGCAGACAGGACAGGGAAAGCAAGGCATAGAAAGACCAATGGGGAGGCAGCTCCTCCTCACCTGCTGCTGGTTGCCATTACCACTACAATTTTTGCACAGCATTTGGATTGCTACAGCAACTCAAAAATGCTGTCTGAAGTTTAGCAAATTTGCTTGATATTTGCATATACACAGATGTCAGTGTTGGCATTTGGAGAAGTTACTGCCAAATTTATTTTTACGAGACTTGATTTCTCTTCAAAACAATGGTTCCTCCAAGTTTGCCAAATTACTCCAAATAGCCCAGGGCACAAATATATACACTCTGCATCCACAGGGATAGTTGCATGGACAGCTTTTTTGAATGTCTGAGTTGGCTCCAGGACTGTACTGGTGTTAGTTGCAAAACAGGATAACTCAAAACAGAAATGGGAATATGAATATACTGATTTATCAAATAGACATAGAGACTTGGGCAAGTTAGATTAGAACAGTGGTGTTCTTTGTGCTTCCTGTAGGTGCCATAGCAGCAGCCGACAGAACCATAATGAATACGACTGTTTAGATCATTAAAGTAGCATCTTCTTAACTTAGGGTTGCCAGGTCTGGACTGGAAAATACCTGGAGACCTTGGGGGTGGATCCAGGAGAGGGCTGGGTTTGGGGAGGGGAGGGGCCTCCATATGGTACAACGTCATAGAGTCCACCCTCTAAAGCAGCCATTTTCTCCAGGCGAGCTGATCACTGTCAGCTGGAGATCAGTTGTAAAAGCAGGAGATCTCCAGGCCCCACCTGGAGGCTGGCAACCCTATCTTAATTTGGCACTATAGCATATAGGAACGGGAAGTGTCCAGAAGTCAGACAGTTGCAGTACCACAGGAAGCCACGTTTATGGGCAGCACTGCTCCATCAGTTCTTCCCCAGTGTTTGTAGCCACGTGAATTAAGGAGTGTACACACATGTTTTTAGCATTCCACGATGTGGAACTGTGCCATCTAACTAAGCGTAGAACATCTGGTTTGTGTAGCAAGTGGCAAAATGTCCTTCCAAATTTGCAAAATCTGCACTTGTAACTCATTTTAAGATTACAGTTATATGCACATTTACTTATAGCTACATTACACTGTATTCTGCAGCATTTAGTAAACATGCACATGCAAGTAATTTGCTTGTCTCACATGGAAGTCCATCGATAGTAGTCATTTCAAAGAGTTAGCCGTGCACGTCTGTTGCAGCAAAGACAGGGGAGTGCTCTTGTGCTCTTGACGGTGCACACTAAATGCTAGTTATTCTTAGCTGGCTAAGGTGCTCATCATATGGGCAGAGATTAAAAGTCTCTTTGGTATGAGTCCTGCAGTCCGGATCTTTCCCATTTTCCAGTTTCATGGAGCATTTGTTTCTGGACATCCCTGAGCTGTGACTATGACTCCTCTCTCTCTCTCTCTCTCCCCCAATGTTAAAACAAAAGACCTGAATGAGGCTCACTCTCCAACCCCTCCCCCCCCCCCCCCCGCCCGCACTATCTAGGCTAAGACAGAGTTAACAGTGGCGCAGATGGCTTATTCATTTATAGGCAAGGTAAATCTAGAGCAAGAGATTGATGTGCATCACCTTCTGCAGTGGAGAAGGAGTTAGTGGGGGCCCATCTGCAGCTGTAATTATGTTTATCTGTGTGTGTGTGTAGGGTTGGGTCTTTTTAATATATTACACCATTAAAGGAAAAGCATTCTGGAGCCATTGGATATTTTACCTCCCACTTTTGGTAATTAACATTTGATGAGACCACTTGATCTTGGCTGTAGCTCTTTCTTGCCAATACTTGGTAGCACTACTGTGAATTAAGTGCTTCCACATTATTTCTAAGAACATTAAGGCTGGGAGTGATGGCATGACCCATTGTTTTATGGAGTCAGTGAATTTGACAGAAATGAGTAGCGTGAATCTCAAGGGCCATTAGCCTGTTTTCTAGCTTAGATATTTCCAGAGGGTGTCATACGGTACGTACTGAATATCTGCATATTTCTCTCTCTTCTGAGAGAGATCTGAAAATATGTATGTATTTAAAATAAGATCTAAAATAAGACTGCTTATCTAATAGAGACAATACCAATTTTTCTTTCAATACAACATTTGGTGATATTTTTATCACTTTCATCATGGTTTCCATGTTTCATCAAAAACAACTTCCAGAATCTACAAGAAGATTTTTAAAAAGTTATTTAGCATGGCTTTTTGTAGGAATTCCTACTGGACAATAAGAAAAACAGAGGCCTGTTTGGAAATGCAGGCTGCTACTGCTGCTTGACATTTATTATTTATGTATAAAGTATCTGGCTTCCCTTACAGTCAAAGGAACTTGCAGCTGACCACTTTCCATATTGTCAAGTGAGTTTCCATACGCAGCACCCCATGGTGGCTCCTAACTGAGGAGGGAGAACAAATGGCAGAGATCTCTATCACTGTAGAAGACAGTGGGCGAGAGGATCAGCATATCCCTCACTCTCTCGATACCTCCAAAATCTAAATGACCACCAATTCTGTCATGCCATTGGATAATATCTCTGATTGCTTATCTCCTGCTCAGTCAAAACAAGTTGATGCTGGTAGTCTCCTTGGAGTCTTCCCATCCACCGTTTCCTTAACTCCGCTATTCCTTCCCTTTGAATCCCTCTTCATCACTTTGAGGATGAAAGACGGGTGAGTGTACTCAGCTCTCCTTTGTTGCAAGAATGACTGAGGGTCTATAGGACCCTGTCTCCTTACTGTCTTGGCTAAGACTGGACTGAGGTAACTGGACAGCTACAATAGGAGGAGGGCAGCAGAACATCTAGGATAGTGATTTGGCTAGTGGAGGGAGAAATGACAGTGTGGGAATTGGATGAGGAAGGGTAGATAAAAGGTGGTGTTTTGCCAGATTGCCTGATGTCACTGGGGTGGTTTTTTCCCTTGTGTCCAGACAACTTCATTAACATTCTCATGCTGTCCCAGTCTTTCCTCATTTTTTTCTCATTCTTTCCTAAAGTAGTTTTTCCTGTACTTTTTTCGCCCATTGTGGAATGAATTCGCAGGATAGCCTCTTGCTCTGAATCAGAACATTTGTTTCCGCCTCGTGGATTGCCACCCAAAACCCACCCAGAAAGGGGTTGGTGGCAGACATTTTAAAATATATAATTTGCATGCCAGCGCTGAAACATTTCAGGGCCAGAGAGTGCCTGCACTTATACAAACAAACAGTCCCATTGGGAGGCCCGACACCAGTAGCCAATCATTGCCTATTCTTTTCTCTGCATCCCAATCTATTTTATGCATGCGCTGGCCGCAGCAGATCTCGTGGTGTTCAGTAGGACTATCTTACGTCAAAAGCCCAGAGCCCTTGGCCCTCATGGTAGCATGAAAAGCTATTGTTTGGCCAAAGACCCGTCCAGAGGGGTGGGTGTTTGTGTGCGTAAACACAGAGCTTCTCTTGGGAGATCAGCCACCACTCCGCGTGAAGTTGGTAACTCAGCAGAGTGAAGTGGGGAGGGGGGCTTTCATCAAGCCTCTCCCCCAAGAAATGGCACAGGTGCTGGAGACCGGGGCAGGCTACTCGAGTGTAAGCCCCACTGAGTTCATCAGGAGTAAGCCCACTTGAGCCCTGACCTGGACAATTTTGTCATATAGAGGAGGGGGCCGTTTAAAAATGATCCACCTCCTGGTGTCAGATATGATAGGTACACACTGGAGCTGTGTACCTGATGCAAGTCAGGTAAAGGAATTTAAAAAATTTTTTAGGGGGGAGCCTATCAGAGAGACCACTCAAAGACGGGAAAAGAGGCAATCAATAAGGTATGAGACACGTACACTAAGAATGACCCACAGTTTGGTGGGTGGGGAATGTACTTTAACAGGGATTGTGCAGCCCCTTTGAGGCTGCTGAAATGCTGCAAAGCTTCAGCATGTGCACTAAAAAAATGGAGAAAAAAGCAGAAAATCAGTCCTCCGTGCAAGTGTGAACTGACAGAACCATGACAGGGAAAAAACATGTCAGTGTGAGCCGATCACACTGATAAGCACAATCAACGGAACCATCATGATACCCACAAAAACCCGAAAGGTGGCTGTAGTCAGGAAAATTCCAGGGATTTTACAGAATTTGGGTTGGAAAGGGAGGAAGAAAGGAGCTGTGAAAGTAGGAGGTAAAAGGAGGGCAGCAACAAAACATCTTTCCTAGATTTTGGAGGTTTTCTTTTTTGCAAGTCATTTCTTTACTAAACAAATAACATAACATAAGGCGTGTTGGGAAGCAAGAAATCTGTTCTCATATCAGCAAAATGTAATTTCTTATTAAGTATTGGTCCTATGAAAGCACAGTTCCCTAGTGTGAACAATGTTCATGCCTGTTTGTTTTTGATATGAGTGATTTTTGGGAAAGAACAAGATTAAGTCAAGTATGTATTGAATTCTGAGAACCAGAGGCACAGTCCTTCCTCCCTTCTCTTTTGTTACCCCTGAAATGCTCATGGGGTTGGAATAACTTTGTAGACAAAATGCTATGGGATGCATGGTGCTGCACCGAGGGAAAGAAACCATGGGGCCTCCTTGCCTATCTTTGCCATTTTCAGGAGGCTTCAGAGGTTGAACAAGGAGGTGGAAATGATTTTGCATGATTCTAGGGGTGAAAGTAACTTCAGTTTCTCACCAGTACTGCTTGTGTCTTGAGAGAGCTAAAGCAGCGATTTTGGTCACTTTCTTGCCAGCATTCTCTTCTGACCCATGTGGGTTTACTTCCATCCCTGCCTGATCCCTCCTCCTCACTGCAGCCTCCAATGCCTTGTGTGCAGCCTTCACCCAGGTCTGGGAGCACACTCCACCCATAGTTCATATGATCAAACCTCCTGTACAAGCAATATGCAACAGAAAAAGGATTGGCTTTAAGCATGAGTGCCCTGCATTCAAATCCATGTTCAGCCTAGGAAAACCATTATCATTCATCCTAGTTTAACAGGGTCTTTGTGAGATGCAAATATCAAATCCTTACTCACTGTGAACACTGGGAGTTATATGGGAAAGAAATATAAATAAATAACAAATGTATTGGCTAGCTAGAAATTAGGAGCTCTGTGGCTGCAGTTCAAGGCCCCATGCATTCAATGACTTTCTGCTCTTTTCTGTGACGTGCATGGGTATTTGGGCAAGAGAATTCCTAATTAGGTGTATCAAAGTTTTTCCTTTGATGTCCAAAGAGGACATGTCTCTTTGTTGCTCTTATTGGACTTACCTGCAGCCTTTGATGCAGTAGACCATACCATCTTGTTGAAGCACTTGGAGGCAGAAGTAGGTTTCAGGATGCATGCTAATCTGGTTCAAATCATTCCTTACAGATTGGATTTAAAGGGATGCTACTGGGAACCAGTTATCATCAGTGTGGGACCTATCCTGTGGAGTTCCACAGGGCACTATTCCATCCCCAGTGCTTTTCAATCTCTATGTAAAGCCCTTAGAGCAGATTGTTTGTAGCTTTGGGGTTGGCTGTCATCAATGTGCAGATGACACCGAGCTCTATTTATCTTTATCCAAATCTCCTGGGAATGTGATGGAGGTCCTGAATAAACTACCTGACTGCTGTGGTTATTGGCTAAGAGTGAACAAATTGAAAGTAAACCTTGAAAATGCTGGTTGGAAAGGCAGAGATCTTGAAGCACATTATGCTTCCCACAGGGTACAGCTGACCCATGCTGACTCAGTTTAAGAGTTTCAGGCTGCGATCATACGCACAGTTAGACCTGTCATAGGCGCGAATGCTGGGCAGATTTAAACAGCATGATCAGACAGCCAAATCTGGGAAGCATCCCACAGTCATTAGCAAGGCTTTTTTTGTAGAAAAAGCCCAGCAGAAACTCATTAGCATATTAGGCCACACCCCTGACAGTGCGGCTCCCTCCCAGGATCAGCTTCCCCAGGTGCCCTGCAGCTTGTGGGGCGCATGGGGAACCCAAGGGAAGGAAGGCAGTTTCTGGATCGGGGCACCTGGGGAACCCAAAGAGGGGAGGCAGTTTAAACTGCCTTCCCTCCCTGGATCAGCTTGGCTTCTCCAGGCACCCCGCGGCTTGCGAGGTGCCTGGGGAACCCAGTGGGGGGGAGGCTGTAGGCATGGCCAACTCGGAAGCCAGCCAGAACTCCGTTCCTGTGCATTCCTGCCCAAAAATAGCCCTGGTCATTAGCAACCTGTGCTGCTCCACCACAAAAGTGGAGTAAAAACACACCGGAGAAAGTTCGGCTCTAATGGGTTCCAATGGGCCACAAATGGACTTTCCCCTGTCTGGTCACACAAGCGTGCACTCATGCCGTCGGGATGGTGTGATCATGCCGTCCTGACTCGGTGCGGGTTCCTTCCCCCTTCACAGTATGTGCATCATCGCATATTCCATAGGGAGGCCTCAGTGCGGAGATGCGATTCCTCATTTATGCACATGGGAAACAAACAGCAAAAACCCTGACACACCCACAGTTTTGTCTGATCTCACAGTGACGGGCTGGGCCCACAGCACAAAAGGGATGTGTGATCGCGCAACTGCGTTTCAATTTCCTCTGGAGGAAATAGCCTTGCTTCCCCTCCGCTTCAACTGGCGCATATGACCATAGCCTCAGAGTTACAGCAGACCCAACTTTATTATTGGAGAAGCAAGTTTAATGCAGTTGCTAAAAACACTTGTTTCTAGCTCAGCCTAGCCCAAAAGATGGTACCTTACCTTGATACAGCTGATCTGGCCACCTGGATCCATGCCACAGTAACATTGAGATAAGATGACTGTGATGCACTGTATATTGGTCTCCGTGTAAAATCAATTCAGAAATTCCATTTGGTGCAGAATGCCCCAGCTCAGCTGTGATCAGGAGCTACACAGAGAATGGCTATTACTCCCATTCCACAGTCACTCCACTAGCTGCCCAACAGTTCCCAGGCTCAATGTAAGGTATTGGCTAACACATACAAAGCCTTTCATGGTCTTGGACATTCATATCTTCAAGACCGTCTCTCCCCCTATACTCAGCCATGAAAGCTTCACTCACCTAAACAGGGCCTTCTGCAGGTGCCAACCTGCAAATGGGCAAAATCAACAACTAGCCATGCCTTCTCCCACTATCTTGGCTTTCCACAAACTAGGCAAAACTGAGTTATTCAAGAGGGCTTTTCTGTGTAGGTAACAGGGTTGCACTGGACAAAACGATCCACAAAATTACTTGGATAAATTACTAAGGCCAGCGGTCTAGACTACTATGTATAACTTGCTGTAAGTAGAACGCTAGTGTGTGATTCTATGTAGTGTAACACAAATCATTTAATGTGTCATGCTACTACTTAGGTTTTGCTTCATATCTGTTTTTGGATTTCCAGTTGGTTCTGCAAACCTAATCCTTTAGCATTGCTTATTGAATGTCCCATCTTGTTGATTGTCTTTACTCACTCGGTGTAATCTGCCTTGAGTCCAAGTGAGAAAAGCAGAGTATAAACAATATAAATAAATTTAAAAATAAATAAATAAATAGTATGTTCACACATGACCATTTTTGTATTTAAAAGCTGGAAGTTTTAGTAACTGCTGTTGGTAGTTTAGGTGATTAAATTGATTAATCTTCCTGTTATTAATCAGTGGTAGTGAACTTCAGCTATGGATCTTTGATTGCCAGCCACAACCAGCAACCCCCCAAGACGAACTGGGGGGAGACATAGGCATGCCAGCACATGCCAGCACTTCTGGCAAAAACCCAGAAGTGACTTCATTGCATCTGGGCGATGCTCTAGGATTTGCCCAAAGCTCTATAGTTAAACCATCGCCAAGAATAAAGCCAAGAATAGCGACAGCTTCAGAGGTGGGAATGACAAAAGTTTTATATAATTGTAGATGGGGGGGTGTGGAAGAGAAAAGTTGTCTTCCTTACTCATGACACTACAACTTGCAGGCACCCAATGGAGTTGGTGAGCAGTAGATTCATGATAGACAAAAGGAAATAATCATTCAAAAAGGATGTTGGGATAGCTAATAGTTTAGTCGTTTTTAAAAGATTAGACAAATTCTCAAAGGATATGTCCATCAGTAGTTAGTAGCATTGACAAATGGAATATTCAGAAGTAGTAAGTAACCTTCTGGGGGTCAACAGTTGGAGGGAAGTTTTGTCCTCTGTGCCCTGCTTCTAGGCCTTCCAAGGACATGCAGTTGGCTACTGTGCAAAACACGATGCTGGACCGTTGGTCTGATCCAGCATGGCTGCTCTTAAGTTCTTATGCTGTAATTCTTCTTCCAGTTGAAGAAAGTCGAGTCCTAGGCACCCTAGAGAAAAGGGGGAATCTAAAGTTCCAGAGGACAAAGATCTGTGAATAGAGTAGGGTTGCCAAGTCTGGGTTGGAAAATACCTGGAGACTTTGGGGGTGGAGCCAGGAGAGGGCGGGGTTTGGGGAGGAGAGGGGCCTCAGCATGGTACAATGCCATAGAGTCCACCCTTCAAAGCAGCCATTTTCTCCAGGGGAGCTGATGTCTGTCAGCTGGGGATCAGTTGTAAAAGCGGGAGATCCCCAGGCCCCACCTGGAGGCTGGCAACCCTAGAATAGAGTAATTGTCCCATTCTTTTTATAGCAAGGAATTTTCCATATGTAATAGGTAGCCTCAGTTGAATACATCACAGAATTGAAGCTCTGCTACCATGACATGTGCACATTAGGCCTTCCAAATGCATACCAGAACAGCTGACACTTTTCGGGGGAGATAGTCACATCTATTTACCTATCAAAGCCTGGTCTTAGTGACCAAGGGGATGAAGCAGATTTAATTCCAATGCACTCCCTGATTATTATTTTTTCCTGTTTTAGTGAATTGTCGCCTTTTCTTCCTTCTGTACTGACACATATCCATTGTAATGATGGACCTAAAGTAAAATCCCCAATCTTGTGGACACTTTTAGAATTACGAGAAAGGGGGGGGGGGGGGCTCCTGAAAATGGCCACCATAGGAAATGGTACTAATCACGAAACAGCTGCCATGGGAGGTGGGATCAGTCTCAAAATGGCTGCCATTATGAGGGCAATATCTATGAGAACAACAGCTATGGAACAAGTTAAGAGCAGAGAATCATACAGCTGTGACAACACACTCTCATATTAAAGCATATGCATTAAAAATTTCAAAAATTTCAAAAACATACAACAATATTGCAAAATATGATTAATTTAATATAATAGGTGATGGGGGTCCAAAGTCATCAACAACTAAACATCCGGTAGATATGTTCGTTTCCACAAATCTTCATCAGGTGTGGACCAACAATTAGAATATCTTCAAACACAATAAAGGTACTTCTACCATATCTGGCTGATTCAACAATGGCAACTTTCAACTCACAGCATGTCTGGAATACTCCTATGTTAATGCATGTCACTCAAAGGCTTTACAGTGATTAATTTAATATAATAGGTGATGGGGGTCCAAAGGCTTTGGACCCCCATCACCTATTATATTAAATTAATCATATTTTGCAATATTGTTGTATGTTTTTGAAATTTTTGATGCATATGCTTTAATATGAGAGTGTGTTGTCACAGCTGTATGATTCTCTGCCATTATGAGGGGCCATAAAAATGTTGGAAAGTCTCTCTCCTGTGATGAAGGGGCACTTGTTTCTGAATGGGTACCCTGCAGAAATGAAAGTGTTGTCCCCCAGACTCTTTTGAACTACCTTCTATTTGGATGAGAGGCAGGAAGCCCACTGGTGAGCACTATTGGCCCATGAGATACAGGCTTACCAGTTGCCTGCTTCTGGTGGCAAGTCTCTCATTGGTGGACACACCTTCCTACCTAGGATTGCTAGTCAGCGGCTGGCACCCAATGGGAGATTGGAGGGGTGGGGGCATGAGGAGTGGCATTGCATGCACAGCATGACAGCATTTCCCAAGCAAACCATACAGTTTCCATTTGTAGAGCAGTGTGACTTCACTTCTAGTTTGCCCTGGAAATAATGTCATCCCATCAACTCTCCAGCAATTTCCCCCATTTGTTGCCCCACCAGCCTGCTGACTGGTGTTGGGGACCGGGGGACTGCCAGCAGGAGATCTGGCAACCGTACTCCTGTTCCCCAGACTGGTGGAAGAAAGGCCAAGGGTGACATCATGTCTGCCCCAAACCCCAAATGTGTCTTGAGAACATTGGGGGATACTAGGGATTGTCCCCAAAAACTCCATAAGTACTGCCGGAGTATCTCCTAATGTACTTATATCACATACGTGGCTTCAGGTAGATGTGACACCATGTATAACAGAACACCACCACCCAAGCTCCTAGGAATTCTGGCCACCAGCCTGACATCCCCAGTGGGAGCTACATTAGAGATCACTGATAGCAGAGAATATAACATTTTCTTTTTAAAAGGTGAATTCCACCTGCTGTAGGTGAAGCTTGCTGATAGGCATTCAGAGAGAGCCAGTTTGGTGTGGTTAGGAGCAGGGCTATTTTTGGGCAGGAACGCACAGGAACGGAGTTCCGGCTAGCTTCTGAGTTGGCCACACCTACAGCCTTCCCCCCCCCCTCGGGTTCCCCAGGTGCCTCACGAGGCACGGGTCTGATTCCTGTTGTGAAATGCTTTCTGAACTGGGAATGAAAAGCGATATTATCTTCAATACAAACTAAATGATATGATGATTACTGTTAAATATGGAGGTAATACAACTGTCCCGTCTAACCCCTCGTTTCTGCATTCTTCCTAGGACTCACCATTAGCTGGATCTGTGACCATGGCCGGACCCAGAGGAAGCAGCATCAGTGGAGATCAAGCAGCACCACCAAAGGTCCAGCTACCTCTCAATATGTAAGCTTCCATTTTTGCCCTGAGTACAGTATTAAGAAACCACAAATCATTTCTGCTACATCGTTTTCCATGTGGAAGTCTTTTATGAGAAACACTTCACACGTACTTATCACTGTCTTGGACGTGACCCAGACTTTTGGCAGAATTGAAAAATGAACAGTGAAGGGCCAGGTCACCTTCTTTACATAGTCCATTTTTAGCTTCCGAGATATTTATTATGGCTGTATGAATCATAGTATGACAGCCCGAGTGCCTATCAGCAAGAGGAAATCTGCTCCAGTAAATTAAATCGTTTATGAAATAACTCTCCCATACAATTGAACACCTGAGTCTGTCATTGTTAGGAAGAACGATTTCTAGGATGAAAACCATCCAGTTATATATTCTAGCGCAAATAAATGAAGACATAAAATTAACATGCTGTGTGCAAGAGAGTGTAGGTTGACTAAATATTACTTGAAGGAACAGAAGGTTAACTAGATCAGGAATAAAATTTAGCAAATGCATTGTGCAAACTTCCCATTGGATGTGCTTTACATTTGTATGTAGTTCAGTCAACTTTGTTCTTTCAGACAGAAATTTGTTTCCAGGATACCATCTCTCCCGAGATAAACTCTGTATTGAGTAATCTGTTTTGTCCAAACAAGAAATTCAATGAATTATCAGCCTTTATGAAAATTCAGTATGCTTTTCTTTAGAAAGTGGGAATTTCATATATGGTCAATAATGTAATTTAGTTTTTTAAGAACATTGCATACAAATGCATTCCATTTTATAGTGCTACTACATTACATTATACTAAAAATGTCTATGCTATTGATCCTCTGTGATTACTCCTATAATTATGGGTTTAATTGTGATTCTGCTGAAGTAGAATGGGGGTGAGGGTTGCTCTTGTTGTTTCTTGAAGCCCAACAAAAGCAGTGTGTCCTATGCTTGCTACCTGGAGGTCAGATTTAGAAGATACTTTTTCTATCAGGAGCTCATGGGAAAATGAGGTATCTCGGGGTGGTGAAGCTGAGGAATTTTGTTCCTCGATTTATTAATTCATAGCCAGTTTGGTGAAGTGGTTAGGAGCACGGGCTCTAATCTGGGAGAACCGGGTTTGATTCCCCACTCCTCCACATGCAGGCGCTGATGTGACCTTGGGTCAGTCACAAGTCATTTCAGAGCTGTTCTCTCAAGAGCAGTTCTCGAAAGAGCTTTCTCAGCCCCATCTACCTCACAGAGTGTCTGTTGTGGGGAGGAGAAGGGAAAGGAAATAGTAAGCCGCTCTGAGACTATTTTGTATAGTGAAGGACAGGGTATAAATCCAATCTCCTCCTCCTCTTCCTCTTCTTCTTCTTCTTCTTCTTCTTCTCCTTCTTCTTCTTCTTCCTGAACATTTTATCCTGCATTTGCTCCCCTGCAAATTGGGCCAATATACATTAGTACTCAATAAAGCAATACAAAACCTTTTAAAATAACATGTCACCATAAATCATAAAAAATATACTTATATCATAGAAATTACTTCAGCTGCCAACTAATTAAAACTTTAGGAGTCTGAATCACTGGCTGTTTTGGATACATAAAGTCCCAGGCTCACTGTCAGAATCTGCAGATTCTAACAAGGGTTTCTGGGGATTCATGCTATGCTTTGTGACCTGTCTCTGTAACTCTGTATTCATACCTATTGCTTATTAGTTTGACCCCTATGATTGTATATTCAGTAATCCTGGGTTTATGGCTCTGACTAGGTCTGGTCTATGTAACCGTTTGCCCGGGAGAGTGGCGACTTCAAAGCATGAGAACAATGGGCCTCTCACCCTCCTGCCTCCGCATTCCTTTCCTCCCTGCTGGGAGGACAGGGACCAGTTCTTATCAACGTGCGAAAGCCTTGGGGAAAGCTATTTGTTATGTGAAAGATGGTTACATCTAAGAGGTCTGGTTTAAGAAGGGAAATTTACTGCTTCACACCTCACCTTTTTTCCTGTGGGAAGCAAACGGCCAGAGGACCTTTTGCCCGCGGTTTTCCCCCCCGTTGATTGGTTACCTATGGGTAATTCAAATTGTACGGGAGGGTATATTAGACCTGCTTCTACTGTATGTGTTATCTCTGACAATAATCCGAGGACCTGTAGTAATGTAGAAATTGGAAATAAAGAACTGTGTTTCATCAATAAAGATCTGATCCTTGACTACTTCGAGCAGAAGCCTCACACTCACTCCCTAGCACCACCACTTAAAATAAGGTTGCCAGCTCTGCGTTGAAAAATTCCTGGAGATTTGGGGGGTGGAGCCTTGAGAGAGTGGGGTTTGGGGAGGAGAGGGACATCTGTGAGTTATAATAAACAGCCATGTTCTCCAAGGGAACTGATCTCTGTTACCTGGAGTCTAGTTGTAATTCCAGGAGATCTGACAACCCCAGTTTAAAAATATGAAAAAAACCAGGACCTGAGATCCAAGAGAGCTGCTGCCAGTCAAAGTAGACAGTTGTGATCTTGATAGGTCAACTGTCTTGGTATGAGATAGGTTCATGCATTCCAAAAACAGACATTTTTTTAAACTGTCGGTAGCCTTCGACGTGTCATTTGATCAAGTTATGGAATACTTTATATACGCAGAAGAAAAGGAAAATAACCACCTTCCTGCTCTTCACGCCTGGAAGCCAAGCTTCACTTCAAAGCAATTGTATCTCCAACTTATAATAGACCCACAGAGATGACATTAGCTGAAGTACGATGAATTCAGTGTTATAAATTCAGTCACAGTTCAGTCCCTCAGGCCAAAGTTAAAGCAGGAAATTCTGGCAGGCAACTTTTAGCACCGAATGTCATAGATTAAAACTGTGTCCCTTAACTAGATCCCACCCATAAAACTGCAAAGTGTCATCTTATTGCAGCTTTGAAGGTGATTTCACCCTCCTTTTTTCATAATTTTATCTGTGCTGCAAAAAATGTGTCTTAGTGCGTAATGAAAAGCAGCCCTGTCCAGAGGTTTCATAGCTGGATAACACTGTTGCTGTCAATTCTTTGCCAAAAGCACACACCAAGGAACAATAAAAACGTTTTTTCCTAGTTAACTAGGTCATTTTTGAACAAGAATAGCTTTTACATGTTTTTGACAACAGGTTGTCAAGCACAGCTCTCTTCTGACTTTGTGCAACTGAACAAGTGTGAATTCCGTCCGCATACAAGTCTTGATAAATCAGCTAGCACCAACATCGTAAAACAGCCATCTTTGCAAGAAGTATCAGTTATGCCAGTAGTTAATGGAGAAGCAGTACTTGGTGCAGTCTGAAAGATAAAGGATATCAGACTTTGAAATTACTTGGGCCAAATCAACCGGCTGCATTCTACACAAAGCCAAAACCTGTTGCTAAATATTATTTTAAAAAATCACCGCAATCCCTGATAAGTACGCTATGGCACTGGGCTTGGATGTCTGGTAGCAACAACAGTCCTTTGGGTGGGCTGATGACATTTGATGTCTGTCTCCACATTGTCCCAACCACTGTTCTTCCCAACAAGGGTCCTTTTAACGTAAGCCACCCTGAGCCTGCCTTGGCAGGGAGGGCGGGATACAAATCTAAATAAATAAATAAATTACAAAGTTGGATGGATTCTGCAGAGGATTTCTACAAATAGAAAGGGGGAGGGGTGCAATTTTCACTGATTCTATCCTCCTTCCCAGGGGGCCCTTCATGTTGTTCTTGGGGGTCCCTCACCTCCCAAGAATAACATTTCAGGGAGCATTTTGAGCTGCCTCAGAAGTCCTATTCTACTGATGGAAATCCCTTCCGTCAGCAAAGGTTTACTGTGGGATCCCAGCCAGGGACTTTCCTCTGTACTGTCCCTACTGCTGCTGCTCCTGATAGGCTGACCTCCAGGACCAGAGGAAGACCAGTGTGTCCCTTTCCCTTGATGAGGGGGAACTGGGACCACACCTAGTGCCACTGAGAGGCAGAGAAGAGAATCAGGCCCGTTAGCAATGACGCTGTCCAGCATGGTTTGCTGCAGGGTGAGGCAACATAGCCTTCTACTGCAACCAGCAATAAATGCTAAGAAGACCCTTGTTTAGGGTCTCAGACAGTGCTGCCTAAGCACTTTCCATTGTGTCCCTTCATGGTAGTGACGAGGACGAAGAAGAAATCTCCCGTAACCGTACCATAGTGAGCAAATGTAACAGTACGACCATGTTAGCCTTCCTCAGCTTGTTTGCAGAAGGCGTTCCATGATATTTGCATACGCCTGACCAACAAAGAATACCAGACTGTTTTCTTGAGTCTGTTGTAAAATAGAAATACAAATTATTTGACTAAGATTTTGTACTGCAAGCACATGGTAAATAGAGCCAAAATATGCCTGAAGGAGTTGTTACTGAATATAAGTGTTCTTATAATTACTGCTGCTTGTTTCCTGCCTGCAGAACGGTAAAAAACAAAACAAACAAACAAAAACCCCTGGTATTGTAAAGAAATAAAAAATCAACAAGATTTATTCTTCAGTTACATTTCCTAGAGAGCAGAGGTTATTGGCTGGCATAGTCACTGTGGGTACAGTACTCAGTATTTCTTTCCTTTTCTATTTTTTTTCTTCCTTTTTCTTTCTTTTGGGTCTGTTTTGTGAGACTGACCTTCTCCCATTACATTGTATGTTACTCCTTTTGCAAGAAGTATTTGTGCAGAATTTAGCACACAAAATGCGGCTCTCATTGTTCTTTACACCCTTTAAAACTGCACTCATGAACCTGTAAACAAGTGATGAGGAATTATTTTCTTTGTAGATTATTGCTAATAATTTTAAGATACACTTGCTTTCAAAGGGTTCCTTGTAATTAATTCCCCTGATTACCCCTGTACTGTTTGTTAAAAAAAAATGTGCAGCATTTCTTGATTATGACTTTTTTAGTGTTTTATTGTTGCTTTCATTTCAATGCCCCCACCACCAGGAAGAAGTTATCTGTGACTAACTGACCTATTGAAACCAGTGTTAACAAGTAGTTGACAAAGAATTAATCTCCTGTTACTTTCAGTGGAAGTTAGAAGTCAGCATGCACTTTACCTGGATTGGGGCCATTTATTGTTTCCCCGCTTCAGAGCCAGTTTGGTGAAGTGATTAGGAGTGTGGGTTTGATTCCCCACTCCTCCACATACAGCTGCTGGTGTTCTTTCAGAGCTGTTCTCTCAAGGGCAGTTCTCAGGAGAGCTCTCTCAGCCCCACCTACCTCACAGACATGTTGTGGGGAGGGGAAGGAAAAGGGATTGTAAGCCACTCTGAGACTACTTCAGGTAGTGACAGGCAGGGTATAAATCCGATTTCCTCCTCCTCCTCCTCCTCTTGTCTAAATCAATATTCTTAACCATTCTTTACATTTTTAGCTAAGTGCTTTCTTGCCTTCACATTAAAGAAATGTACATTCCTAGTAAACAAACCTTTCTGATCTGTTAAGATAAAATGCAGCTCTGTGCGTGTCTCCAGTCACAAATGATGTCATTTCTTTCCTTCAGCTACCTGGCACTGTATGCATATAAGCCCCAGAAGACCGATGAGCTGGAGCTTCGCAAGGGTGAAATGTACCGCGTCATTGAGAAGTGTCAGGATGGCTGGTTCAAAGGGACCTCTTTGAGAAACGGCATGTCTGGAGTCTTTCCGGGCAATTATGTAACTCCTGTTTCCAGGTGAGAGACAGTGGGGCAGTTATGAAAATGAATGAATACCCTTGCTTTTAAATTACACATTCCCTCCAGTGCATTTCACAGCTATCTGTGCCATCGATGGTGGTGGTGGAAAGAGCCATCAAGTCACAGCTGACTTATGGCGACCCTGTAAGGTTCTCAAGGCAAAAGACAAACTGAGGTGGCTTGCCATTGCCTGCTTCCATGTAGCAACCCTGGACTTCCTTGGTGGTCTCCCATCCAAGTACTGGCCAGGGCCAATACTGCTTGCCTTCCAAGATCTGAGAAGATCAAATAGCATTTTTTAATACTGTAATGTAGGGTAGGACGTGTGTGTGGGGGGGTGGCCTTATTAAGATTTCATACATCTTTTTAAAATCTAATAACAGCAGCGATGGTCCACGTTGTCCACAATGGTCCACAGCGATGGTCCACGTTGTCTCTTTTCCACAAAAGCCCACTGGTTAGAGGAAAAGAAAAAAGGAAGGGGAAGCAGTGGACTACATACACTTCAGCAATAAGCATAGTTACACTCTTCTAGGCTCAATGACATCAATGGACTTAGAAGGGTGGACCTTTGCTTAGGTTTCCATTGTAAAACAGGCAGCCAGCGGAAATAATGAGCATAAGAGGAAATGATGAGTATTAAAAAAATAAAAGAAACAGACGAAAATGGAGTTAAGTACAGAAGTAAATCGGGAGTGAAATCCAGCAGCAGAAATCATTGAATGGCTTGCAGTATGCCTACATTTGCATTTAATGTTCCCTTTTCTTTCCTGATTTCTTTCTTTCAAGAGTTCCTGCAGGAGCTGGTCAGCCTAGGAATCTAGTAGGAGGGTCTCCGACAGCAAAAGGCTCTCTTGGACCTGTTCACGCAGGAGGCCCAGCTCTTACGAATTCTGCTACGGTTATCAGACCAGCCGTCCCGATAACAGCCCCTCCCACTCAACCCCAGCTGCCGACAGCTTCCCCACAGATGAATAGCTGCTCGAGGTATTCTTCCCAACCCATCGTCATCCAGGCTCGCGGTTCTGCGCAAATGGGTACGTATAGTCCTTGAAGCATCCGGTCCTTGATGGTCCTGACCCTGGATCTCAGAGGCACAAGGCCTTGGCATCCTCTCATCTCTGTAGGTTTCCTCTGTAGGTTTCTTCCACTCTGCTTAAAACTCAGAAGGCAATAAGGATAGGTTTTATTTAGGGCAGTATTTATTGATCTCTGGGGAACTGCATTTTGTTCATCGGGTTGTCCTGTTGCCACAGCCAAAATCAATTACGGCGCTTACAAATATTTACGCAGATTTGTTTTGGCGCATAAAACATCCTGCATACAAAGAAGGTTAAACCTCCTAAGTCCGTTTGGCAAACAAAGCATGGCTTAACGTTTTAAAACATTTGATTAGCATTTGAAAGATGAAAGGAATTTATTGCGCAGGCCAAACTCAGGTGATAAAGCCAGAGGTCTGAAATGCCTGCTACCTTGTGAAAAGAGAAATGTAAACATGTGTATGGTAGTCTGGGCTTTTTTTCTTGATGGCATTCTTGATTCAAAGATGAATTTCTTGCATATCAATGAATGGTGCATTTACAGCACCTTGCTTTAATGCATAGTAAATAAAAGTAAATTAACTGTGTTTTCCTGTAGCAGTTCAGCATCTTCAGAAATATTTTCTGATGACCACCAGATTTCATCTCTATTGTGCAAATTTGTTCTGAACAATTTTTTATTTTTTTTAAACCCATTCAGCCTCTGGTAGAGAAGTCGCATTGTGTACATGCAGGTGAAATGACTGCTCGAGTCACCAAATGAACAGTTTATGCTATCCACAGGATAGTATTCATGGAAATGAATACATTATAAAGATTATGTTTGGGTTTAAAAAAAAGCTTTGAGAAGAATACGTGTTCTGCATTTTCTGCATTTTCAAACTGAAAACCAGAAGAAGGAGAAAGATTCCCGGTCTTCTTAGAATACTGGGGATGAGAAGCCTTGGGAGATTTTTAAAATAACCCCTTGATGTGTTGTGGGGGGTACTGCATGAAGACGGAGAGTCTGATGACATTGAAACTTGATGCCCCATACCAACTGCAGAATGCAACAATAAGACCACCATCATCCGTATATAAGAGAATGGGGGCTAGATGGCCTGCTAACTTAGGGTCATGAAGATCTTGCTGAGTTAATTTTTTTGTATAATATGTTGTTTCGGGGGGGGGGGATATTTGTGTGTATGCGTGTGTGCATGTCTGTACATGCTTGCATGCCTGGAAGTCATGGCAACTTCTGGCGACCCCTAGTTTGGATGTTTCAGAGAGGTGGCTTGATAGCCTGCCTCTGCGTCCCGAGCCCTGGTATTATTTCTTGGAGGTCTCCCTTCCAATTACTTGCCAGGGTGGCCCTGCTTAGCTTCCGAGATATGACTAGATCAGGCTTTCCTGGGCTATCCAGGTCAGGGCTGTTCTTTTGACGACCCGTGACTTTGTTTTCATTTTTAAAAACTCTTTTGCTATGGGTAGTTCTATGATTAGAAGGTTTTAAAACTATATGGAAGACTTTTCTCTGAATAATAAACTACCTCATGAGAAAAACTATGCGCATAAAAAGCTGTGCACCTGTGAGGCATTGTGGGAGGTGAGAAGAATTTGGAAGTCTCCCCACCCACTACAGTCAGTACTTTCCAGAATTCTTTGAGTTCTCAGGTTGAGCTGGCTTAATGCATTTTTCTTTATTTCTTTTTTCCTCCCTTGTTTTGATGGGGGTGTCTTTTGAAGTCTTATTTTTCTGCATACTGAGGAAATCCCCCCAAGTATGAAGAAAACACCTATCTTGACTACGAGTGTCATGCTTTGGCTGCTTTTCTTACCATAACAGGGATAGCTGCTTTACAGTCAGAAGGAGTGAGGCTGAATATGAAATATTGTAGTGGGGTTTTTTTTTTAAGGTGTATTGCTTGTGTAAAAGGTAATTCTTCTTTGTGGTCTCTGTGGATTGCCCAAATGGGCTCTGCACCTGCACAGAACTTTATTTCAAAACATTGTAGAGCCAGGTTTTTAGGCACAAGTCCTCCTCTCTTTCGACCTCTGCAGCAGCAGCATTAGTTGAAAATATTATCTGTCAGGACTTAGGAACGTTCTGTGCACTGTTGCAGTGTTTTTTTTCTCCCGTACCTTCAGTCTTTCTTCCTGTTCTTCTTTCTTCAGTCCTCAACTTTTTCATCATCTTTGGGGGGGGGGGAATTGTGGGGAGGGATCCATTCCTCATTAGGCACAAAATAAGGTGAGCCTATGGTAAATGTGCCCTGACCTGGATAGCCCAGGCTAGCCCAGTCTCCTCAGATCTTGGAAGCTAAGCAGGGTCGGCCCTGGCTAGTATTTGGGTTGGGAGACCACCAAGGAATACCAGGGTCGGGACTCAGAGGCAGCCAGTGGCAAACCACCTCTGAACATTTCCCGTCTTGAAAACCCTACAGGGTCAGCAGAAGTCAGCTGTGACTTGATGGCACTTTCCTCCACCACCACCATGCTAAATGCGCTGAAATGTTGAGGTCTCTCAGCCCACAGTCACCCCAACCCCAATGGATCGTTACCCAAAGGGGTAGGACTAGGCAGTGGTTCCTGGGACACAAATGGAACATTTATTGAGGGCACAAACAGCCGCCAAAAACCAGCTCTCTCCGGTGTCCTTCTTACACACTCACTCACTCAGGCACTGTCATGTGTTGTTCAGGGGCATGGGCAAGAGAGAAACTACACACAAGTCTCTTTCCTCTGGTACGCTGAAGGAGAACTTCTTACTATTTTTGCCTTGGTGCCTCTGTGGCCTTCGGCCTTTTGATTTTCTCTCTCTCATACTTCCCATATTCAAGGTTGCTTAGGTAAGCAGCTTTGCCGAAGGTACTGCTGAAAATGAAAAGGTGTTTCTTGAACAGTAAACAGAAATGCTTCTGCCTGTTGCCTTCTGTTCATGGAAGAGAATCCATCACCTCCATCCTTGAGTGCTTATTCCTTCTGCGTTCTCAAGCACTGGGGCCCTCCTCCCTGAGAGTGAATCCAGCTGCCGCTTCAGCTGCAAGACCACACTTGGAGGAATGCCAGGCTTTTCCCCCCTCCAAAACATTCTTGAAGGCCTCATTAGGCTTTATCCACATATCTTTTCCCCACTTCATTACAGGACCTGCAAATTATGCTTTCTCAAAGAACGGAAAAAGTCCTTGGTTACCCGAACCCTTTTGCTAACAACCATGAAGATAGCCTTCTCGGTGACTGCCTCTACTAAGAGGTCCAACGAGATGTACCTGTGTGCTCTGACCCTTCTCACTTGTATGTGCGCAAGGATGAAATGGTGCTATGAGTTGGCATCGCCTTTCTGCCAAAGATTGTTTCTGGCTTCTGCTTCAAACAGAAGCTTCAGTCAGTGTTTGTCTGTAGAGTTCTGTCATTGTGTCTTGACAAGATAGCTCCTTTTAGACAGCACCCTGTCCTTTTTCTCTGCTGTTCTGGCCCCAAGAAGAAACTGAGAGGTCTCTTCACAGTGTTTTGGCTGCTGGGTGTCAATCACTGTTAAACTCTGCTGAGTTGGCTCATAAGCCATTCCAAGGAACTCTAAAAGCATATTCCATGAGAGTCATAGCAACATCCACAGCCTTCAGCACAAGTATCTCTCTACCAGAACTCTGGAGGATGGGTGGTAAGGTTAAAATCTGCTTTGCTATCACCACTACAAATGATGGTAAAAGAATTTTTTTTAAAACCCTCGTCAGCAGTGTATTCACTTTGATATTACTTCCAGGAAAAACCTGGAAGTGATGGCAGGTAGCTCTAGGAATCACTGTAAACTTGATGGCTCTCATACAGTTTCTGGCAATTCCTGGAGATACCTGCCATCATTTCTGGGTTTTCCCTGGAACATGGAATTTGTCACATCACAATGCACCAATGCTGTGCACTCCCATGTCCCTGCTCTCCAAACTTCCACCAGTTGCCCAGTTGGGTGGCCCTGTGATCTCGACTTTTCTCCTTTGTTAGACACTATGCTCTGGATTCGAAAGCCAGGCTTAACACTCTCTTCAGTTGACTGCATCTGGGCAGACAGGTCAGCCTGCTAATCCATGCAATGTGCAGAAACCATGAGGAAATAAAAAAGTTGCTTACCTGTAGGTAATGTTCTTCAGGTGGTCATCTGTGCTGTCTCTCAGCCACCCTTCTTCCCCACAACAGGTGCTCATCACTTGCTGTGGCATTATTTTTGGAAGAACTGAGCAGGAAGGATTCTGCGACTAAAAGCCTAATTCTACAATGTTCTAAATTAGGGTTCTGCAAAGGCATTTATGAATGTACAGATGACCGCAAAGAGGTAAGAAACCTGCTTTTCAGGCTGAAATTAATTTCACCCTGATCCTAAAACTTCAGAGTTAAGTGTACTGAATGTCTTGGTTGCAGACTGCAGAATGAGTTTGTACTTTCAGGCTCTGTTTTAAAAAATACTATTGTGCTATGTTAGCAACTTTTCTTGATATGATATGCAACAATCCACCTATTGCAGTGTTTGCATTTCAGATTATGTATAATCAGAGAGTATGGACATGAACCCAACATTAAAACTTTTCAAATGCCATTGATTTCAGTGGAACTTCTCAAAATATTTGACTGAATTGTGCCTCTTACTTGTTACCGGGTTGACAATAGCCGATTTACTATTTTCTTACTGCTGTCTTTCTCATTTCCACTTCCCAGTTGTACACCCTTCAGTTCAGGCCCAAGACCGGCCCACAGCAACAGTCTCACCACTGAGAACCCAGAACTCTCCGTCGCGTCTCCCAACAACCGTGGTCAGGCCACACTCCGTGGTGTCTCCACAACACATCCACCACTCCCCTGTGCACGTTATCCCAGGAGCACAGTGTGCCAGACCCATGATTCCCCTGACTTCAGCAGCAGCAGCAATTACGCCTCCCAACGTCACTGCCGTCAGTCTGAATGGAGATGCAGGGGGCGGGCCTATCAGCAGCTTGGCAACTTGCAGCCCAACCAACACAGCCGGTAAAGCAGAGGAGAGGAAGAATGAAAAGGTAATGGGCTTGGCTGGCATGACAACACAGCGGAGTGGAATTTTATGTCCTTCCTGGAAAATCGTAAATGCGGAGCCTAGTAAATTGGCAGGTAGCATCTATTGCTGCACAGTGGTTGATGTTAACAAGCATAGACCTATAATCTAGATAGGAGACCACTGTAGCTCAATATAAGAACATAATACAAGCATAACAAATATTTCTTAAAAGGTTCTCAATATAATCTGCCCTTTTGCCCTTGTTACCTCTGTGGTGAGTCAGTTTGCTTATGTTTGGAGACAGAGTTATCGCTTTTCTTATTGTAGTACCTTTCTCCCTGTTAATCTTCAAAACAATTGCAGGTTTAATAAGCTTTCTACATTGTTGTTATCCTTTGCAATTCTGTGCCTGGAGAACTAATAAGCCCTGCAGAAGCATTTTGATTTATTCTTCATATTCTTCACAGATGGTGTAAAATAAAAATCAGAGGTCCTTTCAAGATGCCCTGACCTGGATAGCCCAGGCAAGCCTGATCTCGTCAGATCTCAGAAGCTAAGCAGGGTTGACTCTGGCAAGTACTTGGATGGGAGACCTCCAAGGAATACCAGGGCCGGGATGCAGAGGCAGGCAATAGCAAGCCATCTCTCTGAAACGTCCAAGCCCCACTAAGGGTCGCCAGAAGTCAACCATGACTTCCAGGCATACACACACACACAAGCCACATGTATACCTCACACACAAAAAAAGATTTCCAAGTCATGTGAATTAGTAAAAAGAGATTTTGAAATGGAGGATCTGTGGCCTAAAGCCAGTTTGGTGTAGTGGTTAAATGTGCAGACTCTAATCTGGGAGAACTGGGTTTGATTCCCCACTCCTCCACTTGCAGCTGCTGGATGACCTTAGGCAAGCCATAGTTCTGTCAGAGCTGTTCTCTCAAGGACAGTTCTGAAAAGAGCTCTCTCAGCCCCACCTACCTCACATAGTGTTTGGGATATTGTAAGCTGTTCTGAGACTCTGAGTGAAGGGCAGGGTATAAATCCAATCTCTTCTCCTCCTCCTCCTTCTCCTCTTCACACATTTGTTTTATTGATTTACTTTTGCAGTGACTGCTTGGTCGAGTATTCACCAGCACATGAGAAATCAGTCCAGGCCCCCATCTGTTAATTGTTTCTTCTTCCACTGCTCACGATGCTCTTTATTTAAATCTTTACAAGTTTGAAATAGCACCAAAAGTCATCAGAGAAGCCTCACAGTTTTCAGCACCATATGGCCAAAGTCAGAAAGACCACCTTACAGAAGATGTTACATGTGGTTGAGGCCTTGAGAGGTTGGAGCCAGAGGCGCAATAAAACGCTGATTTGTAAATGGTGGAGTATGTGTAATGGTATTGTAAACGTCTCCATTTCTTTCAGAAAATTGCATTGCTATGCTTCAGTGGAACAGAGCGAGAGAGCGAGAACAGGATTAAATATGATTCGTCACCATATGTGATTGATACATTGTGTAGGCATAGGCTTTTAATATTCAGTCCTGTGGGCAATCTTTCAATGCCCGTGCATTAAACGTGTTGTTAATGAAAGCTAGCACCAAGCCGCTTTTAAACATGCTCAGCCTGTTTTGGTCCTTAACAAATGCAGTGTTTTGCGTTCACATAGAGTTTACACTTTGCTAACCATCCCCATACATCAGTGCTGAAGGCGGTCCACTGGAAACCTCGCTGAACCCACCAACTGCACTCTGCCCAGAAGCAAAGTGTGGAGATGTCTGAGCACCCTGAGAGAAGAATGTCTGGCTTTTTTTCCTTGTGGCTTGCTGATTTTTATGCACACACACACACACGCACATATACACATGTGCTTTCGGGTTTCATGTTATAATTACAAAAGCTTGGGTTCTGTTCAGCAGAAGTGGAGCTGTGCTATATAAATGGCAAATTCCCTGACTACCCTCCCCCCCCCATGTGCATTTTCTGAAATTGTGCCCATGTGGGCCAGTGTGTACTTCCAGGAACGTCATAGAGGTCAAAGTGGCAGGGAGGAATTGCTACGGAGTCCCCTCCCTTTCACCCATGAATGAAAGTGTCTTCTTTGAGCATAACAGAGATACCCAGTGGCATCCTAAGCAGTTATGTTCAGAATACTACTGAAGTCTACTCAGTGGGACTTACTTCCAGGGAACTGTTCTTAGGATCTGAGTGACAGGATCCAAGCCATAAAAGAGGTTACGGAAAACAAAGCACCCAACTCACAGGACGATGATTAGCATGTACCCTTGAGCACGAAATACACGCAACCCCCTGCTGTCTAATTTGTCTTGAAAATTAAAACACAGTTCAAAAGTTGAGTAGCACATTTTCAGTCTGTCCTAATTAGTTGTATTAGCGGTGGCTTCTGAATTTGGGTGGTTTTCCATGAAATGTCCCGATGTTGCTGGGGTTTTTTAGCCAGCAATTTCATCACCTGTACCCAGAACAAACAGTGTTTCTAGGAGCCAGAGCATGATTTCTTTTTAACGCCCTGTTTCCAATTTAAACCACACTTTTAGTCCCCACACCCCTGAAATCTGGCCTGCACTCAGATGGGTAGTTTCCAGAGTGTGCCCTGGACTCCTGGACTCCTGGACTCCATACAAAAGCCATTCGCTCATATACTTATGAGCAGGATGTTGCCAGCAGCAGAGCTTTACGTCAACGGTGCATACACAGTTAATCAGTTTTATTCCACTGCTCTCACAGAGCTGCACTGAGCCAAGCACTTGGACTGTAATTTAGCTCAGCGTTTAAATGATCAACTCGGTCACAGTTTTTAAATGGTCAGAGATGGTGTCCCCTTGGCACCATCCTTCATTACTTTTACGAGCCCGACAAAAGACAACAGTGCAGGGCCTGTAGTTTTAATCTCTCGTGGCTCGGTACCTTCTGCCCAAAACCATTAAAACTACAGAATCCAGCACTCTTGACAATGCGATGCTTCTGAGCATGCTCCTCTTGAGTCTCCCTACTGGGAATACAGTGAGAATTTAAAACTGGGCCCTCTACTGTCCTATGCCTTCCTTACCACTGGTTTCCCTCCTTCTTAAAAGACAAATTTAGAGAAGGGGGAAACCAGTGATAGCAGGGAAGGCTGGTAACAACTGGAGCTGAGACAGAGGAGAGTTTAGTTTAGCACATAATTGACCCACCCTTCCCAACCTACGAGAGTTTATCCCCACCTCCCACACCATTCCTAAACGCAGCACAATACTTAACCTGGGCTACAAGCAAGGCTGGACCCAGCACATTTTGGAGGTAGGGATGCCAGCTTCCAGCTAGGACTTGGGCATCCCCCAGAATTACAGCTCATCTCCAGACTACAGAGATCAGTCCTCCTTGAGAAAATGGATGCTCTGGAGGGTGGACTCTATAGTGTTGTACCCCATTGAGGCTCTTGTCCTCTTCAGACTTCCCCCCCCCCCAGATTTCCAGGAGTTTTCCAGCCTGGATCTGGCACCCCCACCTCACTGCCAGTGGCCAGGGGGGACCTGGCAACAGGGGCATAGCCAGAAGAAAAAGAAGAAAAAAAAGGTTTAGTGCCCTTCACTAAACATTAGGTGGTGGGGCACTGGAAAATCTGGGGGGAGGGGCGAGGGAGAGCCAGTCAGCAGGCAGGCAAAGAAGAGAAGGGCTTTACCTGCTGGCCACACTCGTTTGCCTTGGCCACTACAGGAGAAGGAGAGCTAGCCAGCCAGCCAGCCAGTGCAATTAATACTCAGCAAGCATGTGCTCTGTGCTACAGTAGCGACAGGCCTTGCCGACCCGCTACTGTAGCAGAGAGTGCACACTCGCAGAGTATTAATTGCACTGGCCGGCCAGCTCTCCTTCTCCTGTAGCAGCAGAAGCAAATGAGTGCGGCGGGCAGATAAGGGCAGGGGCAGCAGGAGTTCTGGGGCATGGGCCACAAGTGAGGGGGCACCGCCCCTAAGTGCCCCGCTGTGGCTACGTGCCTGCCTGGCAAGCCTATTTTGGTGGACTGTCTTTGAGCATAATGGTAGAAGAATAACAGAAATAAGAAATGAGCAAACTCTAGTGGGATAGTTGTAGGTGTGAAAAGTTATAACAGGATGACACTGGAGAGAGTGAGGGAGAAAAATTGCAACAAAAAATAATCACAGCACCACTTTGGGTAGAATTATTGATGGGAAGACTGGATAAACAGCAGGGAAGTTGGAGAAGTTCAGTATTGCTAGGAGGACCACCTATTCCATGCCTCAAGAAGCCTGTCTCGCGGTGTTATAAAAATGATTAACTGGTTCTGCTGGCACTGAATAAAGCATGCCCGTTGTAAAAGGAAAGCACTGAAGCAATCCGGTTCCCAGAAACATGGTAACTCCTACAAATATCAAGCCATAAAAGGGGGAGAAGGGAGGATGGCAATTACAAACATGCATTGGTGGCACAGCTTTTGGCTCAGAAATTGTATTCATTTCTTTCTTGTGCTAACCAATTAATTGCATATGCCAATGATTATCTGTAACTACAGACGAAGGACACCTTCCTGAATTAATTTCTGTTCTTTGTGCTGAATTTCCCCCTACTCTTTGAAGGCACAGAAGGAAATTTATCCAAGCCGTGTGTATTATTTGCTAAAGGTTTCCTCTGAAACTAGGTTAGCTGTGGCCTGGTAATTACAAAATAGCCTATGCTTTTATAGATATATATAGATATATATATAGAGAGAGAGATAGGTATATCAGCCAATTACTCCTATGACAGTTCCGCTGGTAAATGATTTAGTTAATGTTTGCCACCTCAAATAAAACTACTTATTTGAATGAACTAATGTAGTTCCAGTAACTTAATCTGATAAAGCACATTCCAGTGGGCAGTTTTTAGTGCACTCCTACACAGGGTAATGCCAGGCCAAGCCCATTCATTTCAGTGCATTTAGATGGGAATAACTCTCTATAGGACTGCACTGTCATGCACCTAATTATTCTTTCTGAAAAATCGACTCATTTGGGTTTTGATGAGAATTTTGATTAAACTCTTCCGAAACATCGGGCACAGCAACTTCTACAGTGGTAGATAAATTGTTGCTCCTGGGAGAAGTTTGATTTATCATTAGCTACCGTGTGCCTTTTATTCTCTTTTGACAGCTGGAATATACCCCACACTATTTGCAAACCAACTATCCAAAACTATCATTTGTTCTAAGTGAGCAGTAAAATTTGTTCAGAGAGCTTCACATAGGACAGGATTGGTATGTGGGCTGACAGAATGCAATTGATTTCTATGTGCTCTTTGGTTTCTCCTGGCCAAGGCCACATCTGGACGTAGTCACTTATCATACACAAGCTTTTCCGCTCCTTAAACCTGACTTGGATTTTTGTGTGATCCTTCTTGTTATCTGTTAGTAGCAGCAGTTGTAGAGTCCAGCTCTAGAGTCCTACAAAATGTTCTGAAGGCATACAACCTAGCTCTATTTTTTTATTTACATCCCACCTTTTCTCAAGACGGAAGATGGCTTACAAGTCACAATTAAAACATTACCATTTAAAATCAATAGACTAAAGCCCCCAATACCCCCTCCCCTCCAAAATAAGATGCCTACAGTTCATTCTGCATTAAAAGCCCAGGCCAATAAAATGGCCTTACATGTCTTCTGAATGTTTCTGAAGACAGAACTCCCCTCGCCTCCTCCCAGAGTTGGAGCTGCAGTGGAAAAGGTTTGGGCTGTTAAATGGGAGATCGGCCAGTAGGCTGTGGCTTGAGGAATCTAGTTGACACACAGGGACATACTGGAGGAGATGGTCCTCTAACTATGTAGGTCCTAGGCTATGAAGGACTTTAAAGGTCTAAAAAGCACCATGCATTGTATTCAGGAAAAAGCTGGCAGCCCGTGTAACTGTTTTAAGATGGTCAAGATGTGTTCCTATCAGCTAGTCCTTGACACATTCTGAACCAGCTGCAGAGTCCGCCTTGTCTTCAAGGGCAGCCCAGTGTAGAGTGCAGTAATCATTCTGCAAGGTTACAGAAGTGTGGCCAGATTGGCTGAGGGGCAAGAGAGTTGGTGAACCAAATGCAGCTGAAAGAAGGCATTCTTGGCTATTACACCAACCTGCTTTTTAGCCACACTAAGGCTGCAATCACATGCTCCTTTAGATCTGACATAGTTGTGAATGCCTGACGGATCTAAAGGGAGCAATCAGACAGCAGCATCTGGGAAGCGTCCTGCAGTCATCGGCAACCCATGCTGTTCTGCATGGAAGTGGAGTTAAAAGACACTGGGGAAAGTCCGGTATTAACCAGATAAGGTGGGCCACGGGTGGACTTTCCTGCCTGATGATTCAAGCATGCTGTCAGGATGGTCTGATCAGGCCATCCTGACTCTGTGCCGTGGTGTCCCCCCCCCCCCTTTCACAGAGTGTACATCATCACATACTCCATAGAGGGCCCTCAGTGCGGAGGTGTGATTCCTCATTGCTCATTTATATGCAAGGAAAACAAATGGCAAAAAACCCTGACTCACCCGCAGTTGCGTCTGATCATACAATGATGAGTTAAGCACGCAGCTTCAAAGGACTGTGTGATCTCACAACTGTGTGTCAAATTTCTCCAGAGGAAATAGTCTCACTTCCCCTCCGTTTCAGCTGGCGCGTGTGACCACAGCCTAAGGCTAAAATGAAGCAACTTTGACCTTGTAACCTGCCTAAAAGGGAGAATTTTAAGAACGTTATGTTAGCCATTCTGAGCTTCTCAATGAAATAATAATTAGTCTTGCATATTGAGCTGCTGTTGCCTAAGAGCCAAACTACATGATGAGTCTTGATCCACAGAGCTCAGAACTCATATATGGGGATGTGGAGACGTCTGTCAATAGATTTTGATGCCATCCTTTCTCCAAGGAGGTCAGAGGTGTGGATGTTGTTCTTCCCTCCCATTTTCCCCTCACAACAGCCCTGTGAGGTTAGACAGGTTAAGCGAGAATGATTGGCCCCAAGTCACCCAGTGCGTTTCATGAGCTGAGGTGGACATTTGAACCCAGGTCTTCCCAGCCCCAGTTCAGTACTCTCACAACTACACCACGCCACACAGTCATCTCTCAATCAGCATACTTTCTTTTTATCTCTGTACATAACATCAGAATTCTGGTATAGGGACCAATTTAATCTCTTCCCCTCTCTAATACACTCATATTGCTGTTCCATTTTTTTAAATGCATTGTTATTTTATGGCTATAAGCTTTCTTGTCTGTTATAATAATAAAGCCAAAGAAAAGCAAGTTGCAGCCTGGCTTCTCTTCACCCATTTTGGAGGCAGTCCTCTGCTGTGGTGTAGGTTCCTTCACAGGAGGCACTTTGGGACTCTTTAAAAAGCATTGTGTGAGTGAAAGTACCTGGCACTGGAGCACAGGATGGTGTAGTGGTTAAGAGCGGCAGACTCTAATCTAAAGAACTGGATTTGATTCCCCACTGCTCCACACGAAGCCAGCTGGGTGACCTCAGGTCAGTCACAGTTCTCTCAGAGCCCTCTCAGCCCCACCTACCTCAAGGGTGCCTGTTGTGGGGAGAAGAAAGGAAGGCGATTGTAAGCCACTCTGAGACTCCGAGTGAAGGGTGGGGTATAAATCCAACTCTTCTTTTTCTTCTATAGCAGAGAACCACCTGTACAATAGACAAAGAAAGGCAAATGCAGAACAAAGTCTGTTTGCTCAAGGGAGTAGCGCAACTGAGGAGACTCCCCCTTGATGTTTCTGTGCTAAATGTCAGCAGTTCTCAGTCTTCAGAATCTATGGATGTCCATCTTGACTTAAAAAATAATCTCCTCATCACTACATATTACACACAAGATAGCCCTCTTTTCAGAGTACACACACAGCAAACCATTTTTATCCTGCTTTCCCTCCAAGATGCTCAGGACATGTACGTCACCTTCCCAGTCTCCATCTTGTCCTCACAACAACCCCGGTTGGGCTGAGAGAGAGAGTGACAGGCCCAAGCTCAACCAGCGAGCTTCATGGCACAGTGGGGACTTGAACCTGCGTCTCCCAAATCCTAGTCCTGTGAAGGCTTCCATGCTCTGACAGCATCACTATACATGTTTCAGTTTTTCAGATGATAGTATGGTTACCAGGCCCCCGTATCAAAATAATAAATAAATGCTGTGTGGTAGAGATTCATGGGAGGGGTACAAGCTCTTGTGAGGGGGCAGCCTGCAGTTGCTGGTCCCTTGATAAGGGGAATAGGCTTGGCATGCCAGGAGAAGCAGTGGAGTTCGGCCAATTGAGTCACTTTCTCCTAGCACCCTCCACATTGACTGGAAATGGGGCAGAGCTTAACAGTGCCACCTCTCCCATGATCACTGTTGGAAGAACATGCAAGTGGCTGGGGCGGGCAAGTGGTCAGCCAGGCAAACAACCAGCTGGGCACATGAACAAGCAGTTTATCATCTGGCTCACCAGGCAGGTAGCTAGGCAGCCAGGGGATGCAAGCAAGTATTCTTTTGCATGTTTACTCAGAATAAGGCCCATTGAGTTAAGTGGGGGTTGTTTCTGAAGTCATTGTGTATAGGAAGACACTGTGAGCAAAGGGGAGAGGCAGGCAGGGAGGACTGAGCAAGGGGATGATGCCTCCTTGACTGCAGAAGTGAATCCTGGGTGGGGGGGCTGCTGCACTTAGGGGTTAAGAGGTTTGCTGACCATGGAGACTGCAGGATAAGGAGGAACTGTGCGTCTACAACATTAGTGATAGTGCGGACAAAATCAGGCATTTAGCATGCTTGGCATTCTTTCATGCTTGGATTTCATTTGTTTGAGTGCATATTAAAATGCTCGCCTTGTTGGAATATGTAAATACAAGTAGTCACAATATGGATTTAAATCCAGAAAATTATAAAATAAACACAACAAAACAGCACACAGCTGCACATATTGGTTCTTCTCAGTCCTAATTTGTTCTAACTATGGCATGTAGCACTGCCAAGTTTTGTACTGCATTGATAAAACCTCAAGTATAAGCCATGGACTGCTGAAGTTCTGTTTCATTTCACTGCACAGTACAATCTGGGGTACCTCTAGTGCACATGACCTTCCCACTCCAGAAGAGAGATTGTCAGTGCAATCCTAAATGAAGTCATGCCCTTCTAAGTCCATTGCAATCAGTGGGTTTAGAAGAGTGTAACTCAGTTTAGGGTTACACTGCTTGGCTCTGAAATTGTTAAGTGATTTATTAGGTCTGTCTGGAAGATCCTCTTTTGCTTTTGTATTTACAGTTTCGTTGGTTCCCATGAAACATGAGACAAAACAAAGCCTGGGTGATGTTCTTTCGCGGGAGTACTGTCTGATGAAATGATTGCAGAATATGTTGTTGCTGGCTTAATGGGGTGAAGTTTTCTAAACTGAATCTATATTATTTTATAAACTAGACAAGACCTCTTCAATAGAACTACTAACAATCCTACTGGTTATTAAAATACATTGCCATCAGTTAGTGTACCAAGTGGTTATTCAGATCTTCAGGAAGGGAAGCAGCACAAATGTTCACCAGTGTGCTTTGGATATTCATACTTAAATCAATACCGGTTACCATATTATTTCTATAGTATTACGGTACCATGCTATCAGAGATTTTTTTTTTCCTTGCAAGAGTGAATTCACTGTCATTTGCTGTCTTACATGGATGATTTACAGGCCAAGAAAGGGGATCTGGAGTTTGTATCTGTGATTTGTCTTCTTTAGAAACTATTGAGCATTTCTTCTTTTTGGGGGGGTCATTTTTTCGGATCTGAGAAGAAAATTTCTCAATCCTCATCTGAATAAGAAGCCCGTTCACTCTTCTAACTATCATTTAATGACTCTGTTAGCGGACCTAGATTTTTATATAACATTAGATGTGTGCCAATATATAGCTGCTGCAATTAAACATCATTTGTTTTTAATGAATATTGAACAGCAATAACTTTTTTGTTATATAGCCATCTTTTTCTGGTCAAACAGCCTATTGGCTTTAAGACCTAGATGGGATATTTAGTACAAAATGGTTCTTGGGCAGCAGTACAAATGCAGTTGCCCAAGCCAATTTGGGAAGCTGCCACTGAGGAAAGACCGTGCAATACACGTGGCCTTGCTGGGTGGCCTACTGTAGCCATCATCTTATAGCCCAGTCAGCAGTCCAGCTGGGGACAGTCTGGGATATTAAAACAGCTCTGGAGCAAGTTGAGACAAGTGGGCCCTGCTGTTATGGTGGTACAGCAAAGGTCACTTGGCTTAGACCCAGGTCCTGGTGATATGACAGTGGAGGACAGCCTTGCCCAACTCGTGGGGGGGGGGGGAGGCACTTCACTCATCTTGCTCCTGGCCACCAGTGGCTTTCCAGGTCAGCACCCCCCCCCTTGGGAACCTTCCTGGTAAGTTGAATAGTCTGTCTCCTCCTGAGTCCAAATATGTTATTAGAATTCTTAAAATGCAAATTACAGGCCTTATTCCTGCTTTGCACTGTGTGTTGTAAATCTCCTTTGTCTCATTTGTTTTCACAGTCATGGATGTTTCAGATCATAAAATGCTTATACAGAGCACTAAAGTCATGGTTAGCATCTTCCCCACCATTTTCTTTTGCATCTTTAAAACTCAGAACATAAGGACAAAATGCTGGGAAATCAGCTCATGAATATTTCTCGGGCTGGCAATTAACCCAGCCAAACGTATGAATCCCAGCTGTCAAAATATAGTATGCTTCCGTAATAAAGCAGATTTCCCCTTTGCTGCCCCAACCTCTGTTACAAATGCAATATGACACTGTACCAAAAAAAATTACTTTTCTTTAACACATTTGATGTTCAGAAGTGCTTTAAACGCTGGGTATCTATGTGCCAGTCTTTTTTTTTTTTTTTGCCAAGTTCTCCCCAGAAAGAAAATTTCCTCAAAAATCATCAGAAGGTTCCTCCAAAGTGACTTTCGGGTATCATTCATAGGGCTTCTTTGGAGTTCAAAAAGTGAAGTTCAGCAAATGTAAAGTGAAAATATTTTGAGTTGGAGTTCACTATTAATTAAAGAGCTGTTTCTCACATTACAAGTACAGCGAGAGCACTTCTGAACCAGAATTTGCTTTGGGGATATAGGCTGTTGGGTGGATGAATGAAACTACTTAATTTGCATGTTGGGAGGAGTATGTGTAGGAGTATGTGTAGGAGTGACTGGAAGAGAAAAATGGGTAGGGTGTAGAGCATGAGGCCTAGTTGTTTGTCTCTCCAAGAACTGGAGCGCTGAGTGGCCTCAGCTGAAGAAGATTTTGTCTGGTGTGGGCCCTCCCTTGATGAAAATCACTTCTTCTGGAGGAGTTGAGCCCCCAGGCCATCTATCTTTAAACTGAAGCTGATTTCTTCTCTCTGATGGGGAGGAGGGAGGTCCTGAGAACTTTCCTTCCCACTGGAGGCCTGCTTCTGAAGAACTGCAGCTGGAACAACTTCAACAAGAAAACAGTCCTTCTGGGACACGAACTCCTGGACCTTTGGTTTGGGAAGGGAAAGGAGTTTGAGGGTGGGGAGTACCATACCCTGCATGCAAAATTGTATTTTCCCTATTGTAATAAATAGTTGCTTTGCTTAAGCCAAGGTGTGGGAGTAGGAGTGGGTGCTTTAAGAAAGGAGGCCCTAAGCCTTGAACTTGCCCTTATTTCCAACTCCTGGGTTACATAAGTGTCTGTCATTTAATGAGATTAAAGAATATAAGGCTAAGTGCCTTTTATCTGTTTAGCTTCCAAAATAAAACCCCGTTCTGCTGAAAGCCAGGAAATTGAACTAAGCACATACATGTACGGTTAAAAGTATTACCATGCTGCAAGCTGCATTTCGTCACTGAATCTTCTATAAGCCTTCCAGAATATTCAGTGCATTAGCTAACTTTCCCTTCCTACATGTGTGGGTGTGTAAATCCCTGCAGTCAATAAACCATTTTCTTCTGTATATGTGAAAACTTGAGAGCCTCACTGGTCAATAATGCCACCAATTTAGTGCTCATTTTATTTCTGCTAGCTGGAAAACCTTATTTATCACTGCAACATGGGATGTTCGCCCACATATTTCAAATACGTCTTTTTTTTTCTCTTTCCCTTTGTATTTAAGAAAAATGTTTTCAGGTCATCAGTTTCTTTAGATTATCCACAACTTTGAGTTAACCTTTTACATCTTAAAATTTCTTCAGCCTTTGTACATTATTTAATATTTCAAAACTGAGCAGTGTTTCATAAAGGCTTCCTAATTAATGTAGTAATTGATTACATGGCTGAGCTCGCTCCTCTGAAATCAACCCCTGTGGCCTGTTTGAAAACCAAATGTAGAATGAAAGCATTTCACTGGGATGTCAACTTAAAAGACTGGAACCTTTATAACACTAAATCGATTCATACCATCTTTCCATTTAAAAAAGAATCTGAAAGTCTTCAAAACCTTTTGTAATGACTTTTTAAGGCAAATGTCCCGATGACTTGGGAAGTGTGAGTGCTTGCCGCACCGTTTTCCTGGAATGACCTCACCATTTTGTCATTCCTCCCTGTCATTTGACTGAAGTACATGTTTCTTATGAGTATAGCTTCATGTGGACTGTTCACAATTACAAGGATTAGTTAGAAGTAGTTGGAAATTGCTCTGTGCAGCTGTAACAGCGGGGCTGGAAGAAACATAAGAGCCGAGCCAGGTGCTTTCTGTACCTCATGAACAATGGCCTCCCCCCCCCCCCGCCTCCCCACACACACACACACACACACACACACACACAGAGTCATGCCATTTCCCCAAGAGAAATCAACTCCAGTAGCAGAAAAGGACACTCGCCTTTTTTATTTAACTGTGAGTTAGAGTGACACTTATTGGAGTTTACAGGACGACCCTGACAATACTTCCCTGGAAGTAATCCCATTGAATATACCTGAGGATCTGACTTAAAATTGCTCTCTAAATAGCAGTTTTAGGGTAGTGATTTCTGTTGAGAGCCAGTTTGGTGCAGCGGTTAGGAGCGCGGACTCTAATCTGGGTTAATTGGGTTGGATTCCCCACTCTTCCGCATGCAGCTGCTGGTGTGACCTTGGGTCAGTTACAAGCTTTTTCGGAGCTGTTCTCTCACGAGCAGTTCTCAAAAGAGCTCTCTCAGCCCCACCTACATCACGGGGTGCCTGTTGTGGGGAGGGGAAGGGAAAGGAGATTGTAAGCCACTCTGAGACTCCCTTTGGGTAGTGAAGGGTGGGGTATAAATCCAATCTTCTCCTCCTTCTCCTCTTCTTCTTCTTGAAGAAAGAGTAGTAGGAAGGAGGGGAGAATGAGTACCACGACCAAATCCAGATCCCTGTACCTGCATCTGTTTTTTACTGTAAAAGAAAATGTTGAGGAGTCCAACCTATGTAGTTTGGCCTTCCAAGGCATAAAAGTAAGGCCAGAAGAATACAGGATAAGCAAGGTGACAGTCAGGAGCTCCCTGACCTGCTTCTCCTCAGACGCGATGTACAAAAACATCTGTCAACAATGCCCTTCTGCTGTCTACAAAAGAGAAACAGGTCAGACTGTACACAGAAGACCCAAGCAACACAAATCTGACACAAATGTGACATTGTGTGCATAAAGTGCCGTTAAGTCACAGCCGACTTAACGGTGACCCAGCAAGGGGTTTTTGAGGCAAGTGAGGAGCAGAGGTGGTTTGCCATTCCCTTCCTCTGGAGAGTCTCCATGCTGGTCTCCTTTCCAAGTACCAACCCTGCTTCGTTTCCAAGATCGGATGACATCGGGCTACACTGCGCTGCCTCCCCTAAATGTGACATTAGAAAACAACGTTTCTGTAAACATTTCAGTCTATCAGGACACTCTGTTGCCGACCTAAAAGCCCCTGTTCTTTGACAAAGGAACTTCAGAGGGGACTCCAGTGCAAAATTGTTGAACTTCGCAATGGTTTTAATTGTATCAGAGTGTGATGATGAAAATGGGAGAGGTAAGCAGCCTGATTAGCCCAGTTTGATCCGAGGCCTTGGGAACTAAGCAAGCACATTCAGTACTTGGATGGAATACCGCCAAGGGAAATGAGTAGCTGCGTGGAGGAAGGCAATGGCAAGCCACCTCTGAGTGTCCCTTGCCTGGAACACATCGTGGAAGGCGTTGCCACGAGACAGTTGCACCTGGATGGCAGGGTTCTTCTTCAGCAGCAATGATGCCTGGCACAGGAGTGAAATTGCTTAACGTAACTAGGCAGAGTTTTTCACCCCAGTTACAGCTGTTGTGAATTATCACTGTGCTTGTCTTGTGTATTTTTGACTTTTTGCATGGAAATATCACACATTATACCTCTTGCAGTTCATCCCCACTGTTCACAATTTCTTCCTTTGTATGTGTCGGTATGTCTGTGAGCTGCCTTGTGCGTGTGGTGAGGTGGCTTGTAGTCCATGAAAGCTTGTGCTAGAGTGGTGGTATGGCCCTAAAAACAAGTTCCTGGGAGTAAGCCTTCAGTAGGGCCGATTCCACACAAGGGCTTTGCTTCCCTTTCCTCCCGGGTTTAATTGGTCCGAATCAGTGTGCGCATTTCCACAGTACATGAATCTGACCCGGGTTGATGCTGGTTTTTCATTTCCGCATCTGTCCTTGCCCCGAATCTTGAGCCCCCGCCCATCTCCCCCTTTGTTTAATGTAGGCGGAATTGTGCTATGACGTCGTGACGCAACAAAGCCGTGATTGGCCATCTGAGCTTCCAAGCCCGCGAAAATCATCCGTGTAAGAAAAAAAAAGCTTGCACCAGAGTTGGAGGGGAAATGGAGGGTGGGAAAGGGATGGGAAATGGAGGGGGAACATGCAACACAACACATGTAACCCCTGCAAAAATTGTGTCCACACCACCACGCCACCCGCAATACATTGGCCCCGCAAAAAATGTTAACCACACAACGATGGATCAATGTCATGTCGTGTTGTTGTAATGCAACGGGGGGGGGGGGGGGGACAGCTCCCGCTGTGCCTCAAAGCCATTAATACATATTTTTATAGTGGCATGACTCAGGCACAACTTTTGTGCAACAAAAGATGCAACACAGAAATGTGCACACATCAACAACAAAAGTACATTTTTAAAAAGACATTTAAATGCCAGTCAGTGGTGGATCAATGTCATGTTGTGTTGTTATAATGCAACAAAGTGGGGAACAAAAAAAAAACCCGCTCGCACCAGGGCGGGGAAGGGGAGAGAAAGAAGCAGAGGGGTGTTAAAGGGGTGGAGCGAGAAACCCCGATTTCGGAGTTCCCCACCTGAATCCCCACTTCACTCCCGTGGCAAAAAAAAAACACCTGAAAATCCCAGAAACGGAAGATCCGGGGAGAACAATGATTATATTCAGGCCAACTGCAGACCCGGAGCAACAAGTGTGGAACTGTTGCTGTGCCCCGGATTTTATCGGGGAGTGAAGCCGGGGCAACAACTAGTGCGGAATCAGCCTAGGATTCTGAATAGGCCTGTTTAGGGCGGTGCTGTAAATCTGCTGGTCTGCAGGCTGTCACAAGGCTCCTTCTTTTGTTTTCCTACAGCATCATAATGTGGCTTTAAAGTGGATTTTTTTTCCCAGATGACTTACCCCCAACAGAGATTCTATATTACATTTACTGATCCACTTCCCTTAGCAAACGTGATTTGCAAATAACGATCACTTCTTTGCTGAGGTTACTGAATTTTTTTAAAAAAGGAACTTTCCTCTGTTGTTTTAACAAAATACATATTGACGTAAACATGCCTTTTTACCTGGGTTTGGTGTTATTTCAGATTCTAAAAATCTACTTTTGCAGTTAAACAGTATGCATATTAGGTGGCATTCCTTTAAAAATCTATATTCAGGTTTCACTCTGCTTTTTCTTTTTGTGTTCTTTCATTTGTATGCAGAAAGAAAAGAAAAGTGGACTCTTGAAACTTCTAGCAGGAGCTTCAGCAAAAAAGAAACCCCGTTCTCCTCCGTCGATGTCCCCAACACACGACCCCCTGTCAGTGGTGGAGGGGATGCTGCAGGGTGCAATAGGACCTGAACTGTCTTCTCTCTCTAGCCACGGAAGGGCAGGCTCATGCCCCATTGAAAGTGAAATGCAAGGAGCAATGGAGATGGAACCGCTGCACAGAAAAACAGGCTCCTTGGATTTGAATTTTTCTATCCCTTCTCCCATAAGGCAGCCGCCTCTTTCGATGGCAGCCATCCGTCCGGAGCCTAAGCCATTGTCTCGAGAAAGGTACCCAAACATGCAGGATCCTACCTCTTGCTTGTATATCTGTTTGCATTTGCCTGTATTTTTAGTTAATGATAGCATGCAAGGGTGAGAAAAACACAGCTTTTTTGTTGGAAGATTCGTAGTCATTAGAAGTTCAAGTTGAAGAGTGGTCCCGCTGACCTGTGAACACCACTCCATTCAGCCCTCTGAGGCATCTAGGCACCAATCAACTGTCTGGCGTTTCCACCTGGTGTTACACTGCTCTTGCAGTGCACCCAAGCCTTGGAGGATCAGTACTCTGTCCAATGCTTTTTAATTTGTTTATTAATGATTTGGAGTTGGGAGTAAACAGTGAAGTGGCTAAATTTGCAGATGACACAAAGTTATTCAGGGTGATGAGAACCAGGGAGGATTGTGAGGCACTCCAAAGGGATCTGTCGAGGATGGGTGAGTGAGCATCAACATGGCAAATGGGGCTCAATGTGGCCAGATGCAAAGTGATGCCCATTGGAGCCAAAAATCCTAACAATAAATGCACTTTGATGGGGTCTGAACTGGCAGGAACTGATCAAGAGAGAGATCTTGGAGTCGTAGTAGATAACTCAATGAAAATGTCGAGACAGTGTGCAACTGCAATGAAAAAGGCCAACGCTATGCTGGGGGTTATTAGGAAAGGAACTGAAAACAAATCAGCCAGTATCATAATGCCCCTGTATAAATCGATGGTGCGACCTCATTTGGAGTACTGTGTACAGTTCTGGTTGCCACACCTCAAAAAAGATATTGTAGCATTGGAAAAAGTGCAGAAAAGGGCAACTAGAATGATAAAAGGGTTGGAACACTTTCCCTATGAAGAAAGGTTAAAGCGCTTGGGGCTCTTTAGCTTGGAGAAATGAAGGCTGGGGGGGTGACATGATCGAGGTTTATAAGATTATGCATGGGATGGAGCAGGTTGAGAAAGAAGTACTTTTCTCCCTTTCTCACAGTACAAGAATCCGTGGGCACTCCATGAAATTGCTGAGCAGTCGGGTTAGAACAGATAAAAGGAAGTACTTCTTCACCCAAAGGGTGATTAACACATGGAATTCACTGCCACAGGAGGTGGTGGCAGCTATGAGCATGGACGGCTTCAAGAGGGAATTAGATAAACATATGGAGCAGAGGTCCATCAGTGGCTATTAGCCACAAAGTATAGATAGGAACTCTCAGTCTGGGGCAAATGATGCTCTGTATTCTTAGTGCTGGGGTGGGGGGGGGGGCAACAGTGAGAGGGCTTCTAGTTTCCTGGCCCCACTGGTGGACCTCTTGATGGCACCTGGTGTTTTTGGCCACTGTGTGACAGAGTGTTGGACTGGACGGGCCACTGGCCTGATCCAACATTGGCTTCTCTTATGTTCTTATGAGGAGTTTCCCTCTCTCAGTTTTTCAATATGCTGCCACTAACTGTTCATTTTAGGAATTACCTACTCCTGGCTTCCCTTCCCACATTGCTGTTCTAAGGCTTTTCCAACTGCCTGCATCTCCTGCTACCCAGGGACTGGTTACAGTGGTTGTAGCTTGCCAGACTTGCATAGTCTCAGGGAAATAGCAGTTTAGTGACTGACTACCTCCCTTTCCCAGCACACAATTTCAGTAGTATGTTTAGATAGTGGAGGTCTGTGTGGTATGGAAAACAACTTCCAAGCATTCAAAATAGTGTAGAGCTCATTAAAAGTAAAAAGTCCACACACATACACTCTGCATAGCAATGGATTGAGCAAGGAATACAAAAGAAAGGTGCAAACATGTGGTTCTCTTCTCCCTCGCTTTATAAATGTCCTAGCTGATGTTGTTCAAAGGCAGGCACTTGAAGCTTAGACATTACAGTTTTGTGAAAGCTTCCTGCTTGTCCACCGAGATCCAAAATCCTCTCTGATTCCTTGCACTTGTTTTCAACAAAGCATTTCAGCTAGAAGCAGCACCAAGAGCTTTAGCACAGTCCCAAAAACATGTCCAGTCCAAATCCTGAACGTATGTTTTAAAAACAAAGAAGCCAGGCTATCTAGAAACCACTCCACGTCCTAATCTCTGTGGTACAATGACTTCCTTAGTCTACTCAACAGTGAGAGAAATGCACTCTGATTCTGTCCATAGACCCTTTAGCCTCTTCTTCCTATAGCCCACAGTTAAGCCCTGGCACTAAAAGATATGATGGATCCCACACAGATTAAATACTGTCTGCTCTCCAAAATTCCATGGGTAGTAGTGATTCCATATTTTGCAAGAGTTCTCCTTCCTTTGCCTTTGGTAGACAAGACACCCAAGAATGGTCATGTTCTTGTTCGGACTCTTTGGGCTTGATGATAACCCTCCTGGGAACCAGATTTCAACTTTTTGGATCTGGAAGCTGAGAGCCCATTAAAGAAAAGGCCCTACATCAAATTTAAAATAGCCAATCATTTGCTTGTCAGAGATGAATATTAATTGCCATCAGCTTTACAGAGCTGATTCTCTTTTTTATGGATCTTTAAGACTCCTCTATAGGGCTACTCTCAAAAAGGGCCAGTAAGAACATTCCCAGAATTGAAAGCAAAATGCCTTTCCTATCATATTGATGTTGTCGTGCTAGCCAAAAAGAGAAAAATGACACTTGTTACTAATTTTTTTTTTTCAAAGCACAACAATTTTTGGCCCTAGGAATAAAAGTGAACCAAAAGCAGAGCTCTAAATTATGGACTGTAACATGAAATCAAAGGCCTATCTGAACTGCAAGTGGATTTATACAGATGGAACCATTAAAACATTACAGATAGTTCTAATTGTGCGGTGCAGCAGTTAAGAATTTGATTCTGCATTTTAGGCATTTTGATTTCCAAAGTATGAGAATAACCTCTAATTGAAATAACCTTAATTATACTCAGCAGGCAAGATTTTCTAATTGATTTATGAATTAACTTCCCTATCACTGGTGAATCCACATTCTTTAACTGATCATATGGCTCTTTATGCCTGCAAATGAGGAATATTAATTGCCTTAGCACACCAGGAAGGATTATGCCATCACTGGAATCGTCGGAGCGGCTGCATTAAACACTTGCCTAGAAGTTCATTCCAAATCCATTTGAGCTCATTAAAGCACCAAATTGCTCAGAAGCATATTTTTTTAAAAAAGGATATATTTAATGTTACGTTTCACATCTGGCAGAGCAGGAACTTTTGCATCTCTGAAAGCTGTACATTCTTGCCTGCATTGTACTATATTTCATCAGCAAAGTAGAACAAATTATTTGGATTCATACAGGTCTCCAGGTGGGAAGGGGGGAGGTGGATTTCGTGGATACATAAAATCATGATTCATGGTTTATGCAGTAGTTGTGTTTTGGTGCCTGCCTACACACAGGCATCTCTACACAATAGACACGCATGTCAGGCAGTCTTTGCCTGTTGTAACTACCCATGGTGTTTCCACTACATATTCCAAAATATTCCTTGTTTAGAACCTTCAAATTTTATGTAGGTGAGAAACATGACTGAGAACAGACCTTTTGGAGTGGATTTAATCCAATTATAAATAGAGCGAGTTCATGGAGTTGCCTCTTCCACCTTTCCACTGCAGCTATCAAGTTCAAACTAAACATGGGTCCATGCCAAGTTCTTCCCTTCATTCTCCATAACGTGTGGTAAAATTTAACCCTATCCTGTTGCCCTTGCACTGTGCACCTGCCATAGCCAATGATACAGGCCACATGAAGGAATTACTCCAGGACATAGATAAGTTTAATTACACATTACAGGGAGGGAAATACTTCACATCACCGGAAGTATGTCAGAAGGCAAGAAAGGGGGGGGGGGAAGAAAGAAAGAAAGAAAGAAAGAAAGAAAGAAAGAAAGAAAGAAAGAAAGAAAGAAAGAAAGAAAGAAAGAAATGGCAGAGAGGGGAAGGTTACTAATCGAAGCCTCAGAAATACCACTCTTCTGGGAGGATAGCTTCAGCGGTGGCTGAAGCCTTCAGAAAGCTGGTTGGAGGAACAAAGACCGTTCCAGGGGGCGGGGTCATTTTGCTGCAGCCATGACACAAGCAGGCATTCCCCATGGGGGAGGGGCTGGCACCAACTCCCGGAGCTGTGCTCCCCTGAGCTCCTGCTCGAAATGACTCCTGCCATATGGGATTGCCGTGTCACTTAGCAGGCCTACGTTTATCATGAGTTCCAGCTCCCATCTGCTGTGTAATGTGTGAATCTAGCTGCTTCCATGCAGGGGTGATGTCTTTTTGTGGATTCATTGCTGCTGCAAATGCACAAGCATTCACATTAGCAATGGAGGTTCTCCAGCAGCCAATTCACCATTTTTTCTCCCTATCCCCTTTCACTCACCATCACCCCATGCTGCCAGTGGGCTTTTTGCTTCTTCTTTTTTTAAGCCAATAGTCGCTATATTGCTCTAGTGTTATAGCGATATACCTGCTGCCATTTTTAATAGTGAACACCGGTGTAGGGGGATATGGTGAAAATAGCACCCAGATACAGGCAGTGAGTTTCAGAAATCCGCCCCTTTCTGTCCACATGTTTTACAAACCTGCTTTGACTCTGAAACCTCAGAAAAACACAGGATGGGAAAAACATGAAGTCAGACCTCCCTGCACCACAGAACACAATAGAAGGAATGCAGATATAGGACGACATTGTATGGGAGCTCCAAACCCACCCACCCACCCCAAAACCACTCCCGTTTGAGAGCAAATCCTTGTGTGGAAGCAGCCTCAGTAATACATAAAAGAACAGAAACTGGAGACAATTCTAATGCATTAAACTGTATATAGTTTTTTTTTCACAATCGAAGGATAAGCTGACTTCATCCTCCAGTTTTTATATATTGAAAACATGAACCTGTGATTGAAATAAATTGGAGGAGGAAAGTAATTAACTCATGATAAGATCGGGGCACTTCATGTCTTTTTTTATTCTCAGGACAGGCAAACTGTGTGAGGCTTACATGTCAGATGCAGGGTAGGAAAAGTTCACAATCCCCATAAGCAAGCAAGTGATGTGCATAGCCCAAAATAACCAGTTAAATGGGTTTGGTAAACTAACCTGAAGTTCTTTGGTAATGTCAGTTGAGTGTTCTTATCTCTGGACTAAAAAGAGATTTCTCAATATGTCTCAACACTGTAGGGAACTAACGTGTGCTCATTAGATAGCAAAAACAGTAGAAACACTGAGCCAGCTTCACACAAAGTATACTGGCACTAGAAAAAAAAATCACCCAAATATGCTGAGACTAGAGCAGTTAGCCCATTGAGGATAAGGTCTTGGATCCTGTGACACCATATGCCTTGCACTTTTCTCCAGCTGCTGTGGCATTCACTTCCTCTGCTGCTAGCGTTTCTGCACGTTGAAGATCAGTATTTTTCAAGGATTTCTTATGCACATGGAAGTGCTAGAGGCAGAGGAAAGCCTCTGCAGTGGCCAGCCCTCACAGGGAACTGGGCTGTAAGACCCAATCCTTTAAATTTACTGACTATTGGGTTTTAGTAATTAGATGTTAATAAATGCATAAAAGTACTATGATGGAACGGACTCACAAGCCCTTTCCTGTTCCTTCTGACTGGAGCCCCTGGAGGTCAGAGGACACCCTAGGGTGCCAGTTACCCCCTAAGAAACCACTAACTGCCATCAGTGGATCTTAGGAACATCAGGAGGTTGCCTTCACAGATCATGGTGTAATGCACTCTCAATGCATTATAGCAGTCATTTGCAACTAGATTTTCCTGCAGGAAAGAGGAAAATCCAGTTGCAGATGATTGCTGTAGCATATTGAGAGGGCATTATGCAATCTGAGTGAAAGCAGTTGTGGTCTAGCACTCCTGTGTAGCCATTTAGAGGCCCCGCCTGGTTGTTGTGTGTGCTTCCCACTGCCCTTCTGCAAGTGATCTATCACAACTTTGTACTTGAGAGTTGTCATGTTCTGGGGATGGAGAAGTTCTCTGCTGTCCCTCCCCGTTTCCACACTTAGACAGCAACACTGCATAGATGTGGCATTTTTCCAGAGATCAGATGTACACCACTTAAAACATAAGAAAGTTTAATAAATGAATAAGGGAATACACAGGTGCCATTCAAACTATTAGACAGGGAACAAATAAAAGGTAGGAACATGCAGTCTTCTGTCCTTACACTTGGTGCTTCCCAAATGATGCTGAATTTTAAGACAGGAAAGTTTTACTTGAAGTTGCAGTAAGTTAAAGTTCACCATTACCTTTGATCTCCAGGTTAGATCTCCTCTCCATTGTCCCCTACTTCATGGACAAGATGGAGTCTCTAGGTGAAAGCTCTGTCCATCATGGCTTGTATACATCCAAAGAGCCGCCCAAAATTGGAAGAGACTCCTCTCTCTCCCCCAAGCCCAGAGTTTTTACAGCCTCTCCTTTTCTCCCACCCCCCATCCCAAAGACAGAATTTTCCTTCCAGAACTTCTGTGGCTCTACTTGTGCCTTACTAGCAGGGGATGGGGTAATAAGCCATTAAAATAACAAAGAGCTTGAATGCTCTGTGCTGGAAGTATGATGGCTGCTGTCTCCCCCCACCCCTTCTGCCAGCTATCCTTCTGCCTCAGTCACAGTAATTGAAACACTGGGTGGAATTCTTGGGTGGACGGTGTTCCTCCACAGGCGGCCTTTGGAAAATCCGGGGGGGGGGGGGCAGGAGGCAGTTGCTCTTAAGCATAATAGCTCTGTACAGAGCTCTTGCCGATAGCTGCAGCTCCACATCCTTGATGCAGGCTGCCCCATGCGATGCGCGTGAAAAGCAGGAGGTAAGGATGGAATTTAAAAGGCCAAAGGAATGTGCAGATGACAAGCACTAAAAAAAAAACAACCCTTCCCTGCTAGGCTTAACCCCCCAGGCACTCTTCTCCCAGGTGGACTATTAATACTAAAGAGGAGCCCAACTAGGTGAACAGTGCCGGGGGGAGTGCAAGGAAAAGTCATAGGGAGATTCAGCAGCCCCAGCCTGCATGCCCTTACAGTCCTCTAAATTGCATATCCCACCTCTGTCTGACACATGAATGGAGGCAATTCACATTTAAAGAAAACCAACTGCCACCTTAAATGAGCAAAATTTATGATTCGTTGCAGGAAGGAAATACCAAAGTGTCATGCATCATCCAAATGTCCAAAGTCTTTGCTTGTCATCTGTGTCCTATGAGATCCTGATGGATCAGACCAGTGGTCCATCTAGTCCAGCATCCTATTTCACGTCATGGCCAACCATTCATCTTAGAGGGTCAACAAACATGGTGCAAAGGCCAGCGCTGGTATAGAAAGAGTTACTTCCTTTCTCTGCAGTCACCATGGCTAGCTGCCATTGGTGAACCTATTCTCCAAGAATCTAATCCCTTGTTAAAGCCAGTTGTGCTTGTGGCCATCGCTACATCCGCTGGCAATGAATTTCCATAATTTAATTACTCGGTTAATGAGTGCAAATTTTAATCTACAATTAAATGCATTAATCTCACTGATTAGTTAATTAAAGCATGCTGTTCTAGATCGGATTCTTGCTGGGCTTTCGATATCCTAAATAAAAACGGAGCACATGAAGCTAGTCAGCTGGAACAATCAGATTTCCTGTTAGTGCTTTCTAGGCAGCTTGAGAACTTGAACCAAGCTCTGTTCCTGTACCTTGTTTCCCCTTTGCACAGTATCCTTTTCCATTGTAAAAGCAGCCTTCCACTGCACTGTACATTACTCCAGCCTTAGGCACTTCTGTGGACGAAAGACCATTATGATCTGAGAAGGACTGCCTCCACAATGGTTAAAGAGAGGCATAAGCAGAAAGAAGGCTTAGGATCCAAGTCAGAACTGTATTCCCAGTAGATGCTCTGACTTGGATGGCTTAAGCTAGCTGGGTCTTGTCAGATTGTAGAAGCTAAGCAGGGTCAGCCCTGGCCAGTATTTGGATGGGAGACCACCAATGAATTCCAGGGTTGCTACCAATGCTCCCTCTAAGCTGTGGAGTATTGTGAGCAAAAATTCTACTTTGTGAGCTACCAGCATTAAAGTCATGAGCGAGCAATTTGGCTGCTGCATAAATCAGTTTGTTCTGGAGCCATCCTTCCTGAGCTAAGACAAAAATGTGTGAGCCGGAGGCTAAAAACCTGTGAGCTAGCTCACACTAGCTCAGCTTAGAGGGAATGCTGGTTGCTACACAGAGACAGGCATTGGTAAACTGCCTCTGAGCATCTCTGGCCTAGAAAACCCTACAGATAGGTTGCAATGTGATGGCACTTCCCACCACCAGAAATACGTGTAACTCGGAGTGTTTTCAGTCATGTGAAAGCTTGAGCATTCTTTTGCCAACATGGTGTGGTCCAATACACGACACCTGTTTTGTACATGTCATTACACACATCAGTGTACACTGGGAAGATTCCAAATCTGGCACAATTTAAGTTGGAGAAGTGCTCTCATCTAATAACATAATTAGTCAGCATTGGAGCAGCATGTCTAAAATCATGCGAGCATTCATTTGCATAATGGCTGAAATTGGCAGTGCTTCCTAAAGTAAGTGTAGCGTATCTGCCCATGACAGTGTGATAGACTGTTTTCTCTGCAGCTCGCATTTCAACCCTTTATTATTTGCTCTCATACACATAGAAGAAGTGACAGCTAGATTTAATGGCTAAGAGGAAAGGTGACCGATTGATTCTGGATGGCTGCTGAGCACTGATACATAATCTACATGGCTCTGTTATCTTGTCAAGATAAGAAGATTTTCGTCAGGTAGTTTAGAGCACTGCACAGAACTGCAAAGCCAAATGTGCTTATAAGCAACATGGTGCTCAACAATGTTGTAGCCAGTGAGCATTTTGTTTAAGTGGGTATTTATTTAAAGCCATTTATACCCAACCATTCCATCCAGTGGGATCCGCAGAGCAATTTACAGCAAATGTATATCGTCGTAGAAAACATGGCAGTCTTTTGAAAAAATACTAAAAGGTATGCGCAACAGCCTTCAGACTGCAAATAAAACAGACTCCCAATTAACTATTAGCGCCACCACACATCAGAGAACCCGTGAAACAAAACAGTTTTGTTTTACTGGGAAGCCAACCGTGAGAGGGCAAAGGAGGATTTGGCCAATCTTGGTGATTCTCCAGAAAAGGTATTTTTCCTTAATATATATTGTATCCCTTATACTTTAGATGGTGGGAGAACACAGCAGAAGCCCTTTGAAGTGGCCAGTAAAGATCATGCAGAAGCAGGCAGTCCCTAATTTTTGATGTTGTTGTTGTTCAGTCGCACAATCGAGTCTGACTCTTTGCAGTCCCATGGACCACATCACACCAGGCCCTCCCGTCCTTCGCTGTCCTCCAGAGCTTGCTCAACCTCATGTTTGTTGCATCAATAACACTATCTAACCATTTCATTCTTTGTCATCCCCTTCTTCAGTCTTCAATCTTTCCCAGCATCAGGGTCCCTTCTGACACATGTGCAGATCAGTGCCCAGTTGAGAAACTACTCGGAAATCCTCTGAGATTTCTAAAATAATACATTTTAAAAGCCATTGCCTGAGATGGGTAGCTTTTATTTAAACACACCGGGAAAGAAAGCTGTCTGATGCTTGCATAGGAGACTTTCCATATAATTTCATGAGGTTGTTTCCAGAAGTCACTGCTGTGGATCTCTGACTGCACCAAAGTTGCCGTCATGGTAATAGGGTTGCATGTAACCCAGTCCGCCGTCCTCTGCAGTAAGACCTTTCCTTGTGTCTTTCAAGGTATCGCGTCGTGGTTCCGTATCCGCCTCAAAGCGAAGCTGAGATTGAACTGAAAGAAGGCGACATCGTGTTTGTCCACAAGAAAAGAGAAGACGGCTGGTACAAAGGGACATTACAACGGAACGGCAGGTCGGGCCTCTTCCCGGGAAGCTTTGTGGAGAGCTTTTGAGAGCCTGCATTCTGCACTCTCTGGACTGGAGAGACCTTTTAGAGGAAATCCCATAGCACAAAAAAGCAACAGCAAGGAGATGCTTCCCTAATATCCACTGCCATAACAAGAATTATTATTCCCAAAGACCTCCCCCCCACACCCCAGCTCTTTGATATTCAGACCCAGGGATGGGGGTCTCTTGCTGTGCTGTCCATACTGCGGTATGTCGGAGCAGTGCCTTCTATTTGGAATCAAAGGCCGAGAGGACGTGCGTTTGGGTGGCATCCAAAACTCAAACCCAGCCATCGCTGTACTTCGTGTAAATTATAGAGAAAATATGTTTTAAAAGAAATTAAGAAACTTGTTGTATCGCAGTAATTTATTTGTCCGAGCTGCAGTGTTCTTATTACTGGCCTATGCAAGAGGGATTGAGTCCCAGGACGGGGCAACAAAATTCTGGAGCTAATTCGTTTTCCCAGGTGGGAACGAGGAACTGTGCAGAGGAAACAGAACCCAACTAAATTCATACACTGTACAGCTAGACAGAACTAAAAGTCCCAAACATTGCTGTCATGCCTTTTTAGATACATCAAAAATGTTATGTGTAAGAACCCGTCAGCACCTTCCCATACAGGCATCTTGATGCATAGTGCCCATCGCAAAGCAAAAGCTCGATGGCTCCCAGTATCTTGCAGGCTTGCCTGAGATTCCACTTCCATTGTGGAGATGTACATTTTCCCATAGTGGTTCCTAACACATTCTGAAAGCTGATCCCATAGGTGGCAAAGGGTCACATGTCACCATTTCAGGACTGCCAAGTGGTCCAGTGGTTGCACGAACCTAGCTCTTCAGTCCATCTGTGATCAAGGATTTCAGATGGAAAGCCACCGATATGGTATGCTGGACTTTGGCAACTAAAAGTCTGTGCAACATTTTCATTAATGAGGGGTTCTCCCCCCCCATCTGCATGCAGCATTTAAATTTTTATTGTTCCTTTTTATATCAGTATTTTAGATAGGATGGTTTTTTTAAATGTACTCTTCCAAATGCAAGGAGCATTAGGCAGTGCATATTCCATGCAGATAAGGAAACCTCTACTTAACATATATATGGCATTACTAATTTTAAAAACCAGTAACATGATTTAATATACCACAGATAATTGTTATTACCTTTATCAAATGTGCAAAAGTGCTTGCCATTGGGTATATGGGTTATGAGAATGGTGTCATCTCTTGACCAATACACAGACAGGACTTATGGCTCGTGTTTATGGCTGTACAAGATTTTGTGCAAGCAACTGGCTTCTGCGTGATGAAGGAATACTTCCTCACAGAAGCTGGTTGCAGAAAGAAAACATCTGATGGGCATGTGGAAGAGAATCCCTGGAGTATAGTCAACAGTAGTTGTGGCTACACAAGTCCCAAAAAAGCAACAGCTACCAAATTGGGGGGGGGGGGGGGGGGGAGTGTGATTCAGAGAGATCCAAAGAACTGTGCAGGAAAAAGAGCACAGCTCACCATTCCCTTACCTCTTGCACAAGAACATGAGCAAAAGAGCGATGTGCAAGAATTCACCCATTGCTGTAACAGCAGTTTTCATGATTCTGCTCCTGCAACATCACCTGTAGATTTAGTTTTGCATTTTTTTGTGCAAAATGACATGTGAAACAGCCATTACCACAAGACATTTTTGCACACAGGAGACACATTTGAAATGAGTTTGTTCTCTTTTACTTAATGAACTCTTACGCTTGCGTATTACTTTGCCATACTAAAAGATGCTGCTATACATATTTTGTATCATTTACTGTAGTTAACGGTCAGATTCCTGAAGACGAAAGCTTTTTACTTTCTTGTCACATGCAACCAGATAGGGAGGAAAACCCTTACGGGATGCTGCTAAATACAATGGCCTGTCCCTCACACTCAAACACATTGTGTTGGACACTTCTTCAAAGCACAGTACTCTGTCTAGACAGTGATAATTATTGGAGATTTGGGAGCTTTTCCAGGAGGATTCATTTTAATTGACTCCTACATGGCAATAAAAAGAACACTGCAGGTCTCTGCAAGCACAGAACATTGGATTTCTCTCTCTCTCTCTCTCTCTCTCTCTCTCTCTCTTGCTGCCTGTCTTAATGGCAAAGAGAAGGTGGCTGTATTTACCACTATCAAATTGTGATTTGTTACTGTAAAAAATGTATAGTTCTGAATACTGTTTGGTTTTTCTAACCCTGGATCAAGGTATACGATAAAACAGTTCAGGCAATAGAATTTTCCTGCAACCAAGAACTTAAAGGTGCAATAAACAGGAAGCAAGGAAATAAACCTGTAATGTCAGCTGGTGACATCCACTACCATTTTTATTAAGAGGTGGAATAATATACATTTCTAGCCATATGTGTGCTCTTTCAGGTGGTGTATATTAGAGACATCACTTAAAACATTTCTTGTTTGATTGTACTGCACAACTTTGGTGCAGCAGTCTTGTCATATGTTGCAAACAGATACCATAAATACTATCTTGTCATCCCTCCTTCCAAATGTGAGGTTGTTATTTTGGGCCCTCTTGTTTTTCATGGTCCTAAGAGCTGCTGAAACAGCAGGCAGCTCCTTGGACAGCTCAAACACATTTTGCTGCCAGCAAAGCAACATAAACACGGATTTGACACCAGCATTGAGAACAGATACTCGTGAAAATATTTAGGATTGGGCCATATACTGTTAGGAAGCACTCCGTTTGTAGCAGCACCTGAAAAGACGCAAATAATATCTGAATCTTATTTTGTCAAAATAAAAAAAAAATTAAAAGCTGATGCAAGAATACAATACAATCTGGCTCGTGCCTCAGTATCAAAGCGACACCTTCAGTTGTATGTGCTAAAGGTATTAATGTTCTCTGTGGATCCCACTTAACAGTTCTTCAGCTGTCATTTGAGCACTGCAGACTTTCACCTCTTGAAATGAGTGGTAACCACAGCACATGATTCCACTGACTGGAGAACTGGGCATCCGTCTGCCCATCCTTTCTTCTGCTAAGGAAGGAGGTGGTCAGAGTGGATCCTGCAGGGAGCCTTCTGCTAGGCCAGAGCTAGCCATACCATGACTTGCATTGGAAGTGCCTTGTTGGGCTGCAGACTCCAGGCAGAGAGCAATATCGCTTCTTCCAGTATTCATCTTTGTATCTGTCCAACATTTTTAAAAGGCCACCAAGCCAGAGTCTTTTAAGTCTTAACTGTTTTCAGTGGAAGAGATTAAAACCAATGCTTAACTTCTCATCAAACTTTGAAGCACATAAGGATGAACTGCATACTAAACAATAAGTTTGCAGTCACATGGCAAGATAAAGGGGGGGGGAAAGAGAGGCTGTTTTCTCCGGCAGATGTTGACCTGCAGTTGCGCAATCACACAGTCTTTTGAAGCTGTGGGCACAGCCTGCCACTGCGTGATCAGACTCAACCATGGGTGAGTCTGGGGGGGTTTGCTGTTTGTTTCCGGTGCGCTTAAACGAGGGATCGATGATTCACACCTCAGCCCTGAAGGTTCCCTATGGAGTGTGTGATGATGTGCATACTGAGAAGGGAGAAAAAACAACGGCACGGAGTCAGGATGGCCTGATCAGACCATCCTGATGCTATGAGAGCACACTGGAGTGATCAGATGGGAAAGTCCGCTCGTGGCCCATGGCAACCTGTTTGCTACCGAAATTTCCCCAGTGCGTGTTTACTCCGCTTCTGCGGCGGAGCAACACAGGTTGCTGCCAGCTGCGGGATGCTTCCCAGATGTTCAGGTCTGATCACACACGTTAAATCCACCCAGCATTTGCGCCTATGTCAGAGCTAATTGTGCATATGATTGCAGCCTAATACTTTTGTAAGCACCAATACATGTACTTTCTGGTCCTTTCATTTAAAAAAATAGTGAGGAAAGTTAAGTAAGGGAGGGGTTTAGAGTAGTTATCTCATTCCCAGTGGCTTTCTCCCCACATAATTCTGGCTGTGTTTTCCCATGCATTTTGAAGAGGAGAAATAGGGACAGTAACAATTAAGTGTCCCCTCCTTTCCCAGTGCTGTTTCTTTCTAAAGTCCTCCTCCTTGAAGTGATTTTGTTTTTTGGGATGATGCTCTGGAGAACACTTATGCATGTTAGCATGCATTGTGTACTTTTGACTGCAGTATTCTCGGACAAGCAGGAAATTAGCAAGAGAAGCCATGTTCGACTTTTCGCTCTCATGGCAGGGTATGAGCCTTCTCTGAAGGCGTGACTTCCCTTCTTCAGAGAACCTGGCAGGATGGAAAGCCTCCCCCCCCCCCTTCTGGAGAAGGTCTGGGGCATGCAGAGGAAGGAGTCCAAACTGATACTGTGCTTCACTTTTTTGCATCTGGTTTTTTGGACCAAATAAGAAGGAAATATTCAGATGGCAAGTAAACACTGGTTTTAAAACACCCCCAATTTTATACCTCACTTTACCATTTTTTTAGAGGCCCAGACAACTTCCACTTCCGATATATACTGTAGACAGCCATCTGTAGTGGACCAAAAGTGGAAAATGTTTGCTATGGCGGCAGATAACCGCTGATCTGTCTCTTGCATTGCTTAGAAGGAGTTCACACAAAGGTATCTAATTAAAAGGGAGTATACAGTCGATCCAGAGAACTGAGTAACTCATTTCATCCACTTCAAGGAGCATCAAGCTCATTTTTTCCTTGGCCAGAGCCACCGCCAGCCCACACTGTATGGGAAACCACTTTTGGAAACTAAGGAAGGTCTCAGAAGCAATTTATGATGTGGCATGGGGGTCTGCTATTTAAAGAGGAGGGAAAGTCACAAATCTGGCACTCACCTAAAATAGCTCTTTATTTGATAAACTGGAGGCCAGCTCTTATCTAGAATTGGTTTCTTTGCCGTGCTGAGAATATATAACAGCCAAGATGGTTGGTTTTTGTACTCTGCGCTCAGCTAGCAGCTAAAGCTGCATTTATCCCCCCCCCCCCGGGGGGGGGGGGAATGATCACCCTTTGGCAGGACATTATATTGAGTCTTCAGCAAACACTGCAGCATAACTCTGGGTGTGTGTGTGTTAATCTAGGGACTCCACTGGGACAAAACATCACACAATTGCCGATTTGCAAAGAGCTGTCCTGAATTTAGTACTTCAACAGTGTTTGGCTACCAGGACACACACCAGGCCATGTATATCTCACGTGCATTTTTTTTTGTTCCACATTAAATATTTAAAGGACCAATCAGTCATACTCCATTTGAGGATGAAAGCATTTCTTGGAACGTTTGATGTTCCGAAAACACTTGTTTCTAGCCCACAGTCCTCATTCGTCATGGTAGTTTGGAGCAACTTCCCAGGGCAGATTGCTTCCATGCAAGCAGCACAAATAGGGAACGCAAAGACAAGCCAAGGGCTCCAGAAAATGACCTCGGTGACATCTATGGAGCTTATGGAAAAGAATTCCTACCGTGGTCTATCGATGAACAGCATTCAAAGGACAGTGAGCATGGGGGGGGGGGGGGGTGTATGTGCCTCTGTGTGTGTGCATTTCCTATGACCGAAAGCCACAAACAAACTGTCCTGGCAACTTTGTTTTGTATAATGCCAGGTATATTGTACTGGAGAAAGTTTCTGCTATCTGAACAAACACTTTGTACTTTGCACAGCTGAGAAAAAGGTTTTTATGATTCATGGGTGTTAACCTATAATTTAGAAAACATCAGCAATGAAGATGAATTCAAATGATCTGCCATGACTGTGTTTCTCATCCTTTAAATAAAATATCCATTCAAGTAACCTGTGTGGAATGTGCTTCTCTTACTTGGATAGGGAGTAGCATGCATGGGGGGAAGGGTTTTTTTTAAAGGTATGTAGCAAAAAGAATGAAAGGCGGAGTGACTCAGAGGTTAAGATGCTGAGCTGCAGACCGGAAGGTCGGTAGTTCAGCAGTTTGAGACCCGAGTGCTGTGTGATGGAGTGAGCTCCCATCTCTGGCCCAAACTCCCGCCAACCTAGCAGTTTGAAAGCAAGAAATTGCAAGTAGATAAATAAGTACCGCTTTGGTGGGAAGGTAACAGTGTTCTGTGTGCCTCAGCATTTAGTCATGCCAGCCATATGACCATGGAAATGTCTTCAGACAGCACTGGCTCTTCAGCTTGAAAACAGAGATGAGCACCAACCCCTAAAGTTGGATTTGACTGGCTTTCAAGCAAGGGAAACTTTTACCTTAGGAAAAAGAAATGATGTCAGACACTCCAAAATTTAATTGCAAATAATATTCTTGCAAAGGTTGTGTTCTGAAGTACCTGCATCATTTAAAAAAACTGTTTCTTTAATATGTAGGTGAGGTCAACACGTGCTCCAGCTATGTGCAATATAATAAAAATGCAATATTGCCATTGAAGTGTTTTGCTTTCCTTTTGAGCTGCCCCATCATGAGCAACAATATTTTTTTGCACTGGATTTGGATAACTTTAATCCTATGGAAGATTTTTTTTTAAGAGACCACTATACTTTTTGATAGCCAGTATGGTCATGTAAGGGCAGAGTGGCTACAATGAGAGAGAATGAATGTGCTCTTCTTCCCAGCTCTAGAGCTATTTTCAATCACTGTAGGGTTTTTTTTCTTCTTCATAAGCAGCACTGTACTCTACCCATCTACATGTTTTTTGCATTATGTGGTCTTGAATAATAATATATGGCAGGTATATCCAGGAGATCCTAAGACTGTCTGGCAGACAAAAGTTCTAGCTGTTTTAGCATTATACACCACCAGATGGTGAGCTAGACTTGTTTTTTTAAGGCAAAGAGACATTTCAGAGGTGGTTGTTGCCTGCCTCTGCATCATGATTCTGGTATCCCTTGGAGGTCACCCTTCCAAATACTAGCCGAGGCCAACCCTGCTTAGCTTCAGAGATCTGACAAAATAAGGCTAGCCTGGGCAATCCAGGTCAGGGCACTTGGCTTTGAAATACCTCATTATACATTTCCCCCTAATCTAAACTTATTTTGACCACATTTTCCATAGTGTGATCAAATTGCCCCATTATTATCACTTTGTTAAATAACATGATTATTAGAGCCAGTGTGGTGCAGTGGTTAGAATGTTGGACTAGGATCTGGGAGACTTGGGTTCAAGTCCCCCCTCTGCCATGTAAGGTTGCTTGGGTGACTTTGGGCCAGTCACACACGCCCAGACTAACCTACCCCACAGGGTTGTTGTGACAATAAAATGGAGGAGAGAACAATGGAAGCCGCTTTGGACAGAACGCTGTGGTTTTAATGAAGGAGATCATATTAATGGCAACAAAAAGGCTTCAATTGCATTCAATGAGCATGTTTTATTGGAAGTGAAGATGCGCTGTTGTGATAAATGGCAAAATCTGCCAGACAACTGTTTGTTGCTACTTTGGCTGTACCCAAACTGCTGTGAAGCTGCACAGGGAGGTGGAGAAGAAATTTTCGTTTCAAAACAATTAGAAAAAAATGTCAGCAGGCCTGAGAACCAGGGCACTGGATGGATAGGATTCAGCAGGGTGGTTAGTGTTTGGGTAGCAAGTGTACTTTCCAGAGAACACTGAGATACTGGGGCGGGGGGTGGAGGTCCTTTTCTATTTAAGAAAATAAATGGAGATCTACATGTTACAGCCGAGACAACATCAAAAATTATACCCCGGAGTAGACTGGCATCTCGTAGCCAGTTATCAACAGAATGTTGAACAGCTGTAGGATTCTTCAGTTCAACTTCTGGAAGACATTTTTACTTAGGAAAATTTCTCGTTTGAATGTGTCATCCAGCCAATTAGCTGAAAGCATCTTTGGCTAAAATAGAGTCAGCAATTTCAAAATGCAGTCTGCAGTTATAGGGTATGGAACTAAAATAATTATTCTCGCAAACAGCCTGGCGGTGTGTTATGTGGGGAATCTGGGGCACGCAAGCACGCAGGAGGTGGGAAACTATGCTGCTCTCCAGCTCCAAAAGGGTGCAATATGCTGACTTGATAACTTGTGTACTTTCCAGGGGTTTGATTCCATGGACGATCTTGGCTTCCATGGGCTAGAACATTCCAGTTTTGTTTTTAAGAATCTATGCTATGCCTCTTTCTAAATTCTCCTGGAAAATAAATCCAGCATTTGTGGTATTTTCATAGTTTCAAGAGCACTTCCTGCCCTCAGTAGCTCTTTAGAACATAACAAAACTGGCAGATGTAATGTTAGGCTAGAAAGTGCCAAGGGAAATATATGATCTGTGCAGGCAAGAGCGAGCCAGCGTTGGATACATTTTGGAGAAAAGTCTTGTCCTCACTTTGTAGACTTTCATCTGCCCTAAAATAACTTTCAGAAGTATTTACAGATGGATTTGCAGTTTCTTCATAAAAAGAACAGTCTGCTACTTCTTTTTAGAATGAGACGCTGACAATACTCTTCAATGAAGTACCAAGCAATAATTAAAGCACACCGTTACTGGAGCGTGGGTGAAGGGGCTCAAAGGTCAGGAAGAGGCATCCATGCAGCTGCCTCGTTTGGGTCCATATTAATGTTATTCAAAATAGGGCTCCCCTGGGCAAGCAATTGCCTCCCAAGCCATAATATTTTGCAAGAATTCGCTATGCCGTGTGCTTTCCCCCCCACCCCCCACCTCTGCTCCACAATCACAGCCGAGGGAGTGTAAACTTACTCCTCAAAAAGGAGTAGTTACCAAGTTACACAGTGAGTAGTTAACGAGATTACAAGATGGGCATAAGGTTGCCAGCCTCCAGCTGAGGCCTGGGGATCTCCCGCTTTTACAACTCATCCCCAGCTGATAGAAATCAGCTCCCCTGGAGAAAATGGCTGCTTTGGAGGATGGACTCTGTGGTGTTGTACTATGCTGAGGCCCCTCCCCTCCCCAAACCCCGCTCTCTCCTGGCTCCACCCCAAAAGTCTCCAGGTATTTTCCAACACAGACCTGGCAACCCTAGATGGACAAGGCCATTTTCCTATGGGGAAGACTGTTTTCCATGGCAGTCTTTCAGCTACACTTCTTGTTCTCTTCTGCATCAGGCAGGGACACAGGACCAGGGCAGCAATCCAGCGCATCCGTTTTTTAGGCGAATTGGATTTCAGTATACAATTTTGACTGTTTGCTGCCTGCGCCTTAATAACTTTTGCTTTTCAGAGACAGGTAATGGCAAGCAGGACCTTATTCCAATTTTAGGAGTGGTGAGTCCTCCAGATTAAAGACAACAGTTTCACTCAAGGGCATTAATTGAATTAATGTCTCACGTGTGGGGTTCAAATCTTAATGCAAGCATTAACACAGGGTCCCATCGGTGCTTGGATACATACTGTCAACTCCTGTGCCCTTTCCAATTATGTGAAAGAATGGCACAAAAACATTTCCAGGCTATAAGCTTCCAAGTCAGATATCTGACAAAGGGGGCTTTGACTCTTAAAACTCCCTCCCCGAAAATCTTGCTGGTCTTTAAGGTGCTGCTGGACTTGAATCTTGTTCTTCTGTTGCAGACTAACATAGCTACTCACCTGAAACTATCTTTTGCATATGGTCAGGATTACAATGCAGTAAGTTTATCTTGACAATAAAATCACCTTACAACTGCCCTGAGTAAGCTAATTATAAGCAAATTATGGTGGCTGTTTCAGACTAAATGGATAGTGTAAAACCACCTTGTGTACCAAATCATTTTTATCACATGTGAGCCCTTTTCCACCATTATGTTTTAGCATACATATAGGAAGAACACGCTATATGCTATCATCCAGATAAGGGTGCTTGCTGTTGTGCCGGAAATGGGCAACTGGGGGTCTGGTCCACACACACCAGAACCCTGAAATGGAGAGTTCTGGTACACAGGTTCTGAGGAGGAGGAGATTGGATTTATACCCCACCCTTCACTACCTGAAGTAATCTCAGAGCGGTTTACAATCTCCTTTCCCTTCCCTTCCCCTCCCTACAACAGACACCCTGTGAAGTAGGTGGGGCTGAGAGAACAGCTCTGAGAGAACTTATAACTGACCCAAGGTCACACCAGCAGCTGGGTGTGGAGGAGTGGGGAATCAAACCTGGTTCTCCCAGATTAGAGTCTGCACTCCTAACCACTACACCAAACTGGCCCTGAGGTTGACCATATGTGTGTTGTCCCACTCAGTCAAAATGGCAATTGCAGGCATTGGGAAGATCACATATAGTGCACTCTCCCCATACACCTGGTAAAATATAATGGCTGGAAAGGGTTTTAGAATGCCCCCCCCCCCCATCACGCACACACCCGGGTCTCTTGCCCACAACTCTCCTCTTGAACCTTCATTTTCAGGCTTTGATTTACATTTGGCTCTCTGGTTCTGACCCCATTTGCCCACCCCATTCTCACACAGACTGTTCTCAGTCACGATTCTGTGCTGCCACTCTGGCACATGTTGTTCTCTCTAGTCCTGCCCAAATCCTTTTTTTCTGGAATTGCCTCATCCTGCCCCTACTGTTCCTGGGACTGACAGTGCTAAGAGGGTCTATTTATCAATTGAGGGGGTGGCTATAAAAACGGCAGGCAGAAGGGTGGTTTTATTAAGATTCTTTTTTTTCTTTTTTATTTCCTCAGATAATTGTCTGGGATCTACGTTAATGGAAATGTAAATTGGCTGCCACTGTGCTAAATGACAATCAGGTTTTGTTTGACAGAGCTGAAAAGTATCTTATTGAGAATGTTGGCACCAAACAATCTAAATGCAAATTTAAGTGGGGTTAGGGGAGGGCGTTTTAACTTCCAGTGAGGTTATCTGATAACACAGGGAGGTGGAATGAGCTTCTAGTTCATAAAAATCATCAATGTGTGTAACAGTTCAGTGATAGAATCCCATGTTTCTGTATTATTTTAAATCGGCCAGACCATACTATTCTGTCTTCCTTTTCTATTACAAATAAGGTTTTAAACAAGACCCAGAGACTGCAAAATTTCAGACATATTCCACCAATTTGCATATGTAACAGGTAAGCCTGGTAAACGAGAAGGCAGCCATCAGTTTCAGATGGTTATTTCTAAGTCACGTTTCCTCCTCTGTTCTTACCTAGGGGAGGGAAGAAAGATATCCCTTCTGCCCACTCCACATGCTCCACGTCTGAGATTAGCGGGAATTTATTTGCCAAGGCTTTGTCAAATTAGGTTGGCTTTCAAAAGCAAATGTTGACTTACCAAAAGAATCACATGGTCACTAGCAACAACCCATTGGGTTTACTATCTAAATTAAAACAATGTCTGAACTCATTACGCACATAATCCATCACATTACATTTTTATCTATACATTTAGGACTTTCTCATGAACCTCTGCAGTTTTAGGTGAATAAAAATCTGACTTCAAAAAAATCCCCTTTCTTTGTTCCTGACATGCTCCATCCAGTGGTGGATGCATCTTTAGAAGGGTTTCCACATCTATTAAGATGACCTCATGTTTTTAACAATGAATTCTGCAACATTCTCTGGCATGAGTCCTGGCAGATCGATGAGTCTTGGCAGTTTCTGTGGTTTACCTACAGGAATCAAGCGCATTTAATCACACAGATGATGTGTCTCTTTCTTGTTCACTCACTCATAGATAAACAAGGACATCTGTTGTTATAAAAAAAATGTTAATTACCAGCATTCAAGCTTCTAACCCAAATGCTACAAAATTTTATTCTTGCCCGCAAAAGCAACTAATGCAGATGTTTGCTGTGGAAGCTGGGAGGGGGGTGTCCACAGGTATCAGTCCAGCAATGCTTGTGACATAGCACATGAGGCCTTACCATCAGATCCAGAGAAAGGTCATGGCTCAGTGGTACAGTATTCTTTGCAGCCCCCCCCCCCCACCCAGCATTTCCAGTTAAATAGACCATGTTGTAGATTATGTGAAAGACCTCTATCACTACCAGTCAGTGTAAATAATACTAACCAACTAACCAACTCAGTATGTCCCCTTCCCCTGTTCATGTTAAGATAGTCCATATTGTGCAACAGATTTTGGAGTACCCCTAAAAGGCAACAAATTCAAATTATTTACTATGCTGTCTTTCAGTTTAGGGCCTTTGATAGACAGGGTCAAGTTCTGCCTTCCAGGAACCTCACCCAATCACTCTCAAATGGTGGACTGGAATGTTAAAGGGGGGAAAAGAAGTCTGGCAGTTTAACTGCTGGCCAATCGACAAGAATTGAGAGTTGCTGTATTAGGAGGGCTGGCTGCTGGTTAGGGATCAGGGATTTAAGGTATTTTGAAGATGGGTAGGGCTTGGGTGCTGTCCCTGTCAAAAACAGCTAGAAGTTCAAAGCTTCTCTGTTTCTTGTTATAAGTTTGACTCAGTCAAACAAGAAACCTGCTTCCTAACAGTTATACTTTCTCAGGCCCCAGCCCTCCAGGGACTTTGTCCCTGTAATGCTGAGAGGGCTGGAGTAAAGGGAAATGAGGAAACAACTAAGCCACAGATATCACTGAAAGAAAGTTTCATCAAACCTGCTGCGTGGTTCCTTCAAGCCGATAATCCCCTCATAATGGGCCTGGAGAATGCTGGGTAGTGGCCTGAGCACAGGCATGGCCCTCACTGAGGACTAGAAGACTAAGTGATCCCAAAAGCCTCAGTTATAAAAATAAGAATGTAGGAGGGGGGAAACACAAGACATTTGTAAGGTATGAAATTTAAGTCCCTAGTTTCTGAGTATGGAGATGGGATGCCATCACATTACATTTCAGTTTGCTGTCTCAGACACCAGTATGCCTTGGACTGTCTAGCATCACAAGTCTCTCTCAGTTTTTTGTGCCAATTTGTTATCAGTCTTTTAAAACAGCTTTTTGCATGACTTTTCCCCCTCAAGGCCATGCACTCATCTTCTCCTGCAACCCAGATCTCCTATAATTAAAAGGGGGGCACTTTGCTTGCAAACTTCAGCAGCTTTTCTTGTGTGGGACAGAGAGTTCACCTGGTATGACAAGAACTTTAAAAATGTATTAACAGAAGTATTAACGCCACAGGTAGGGCCATAATCGATAAAAGTCCTATTTCCTCCTTCAGGCTCTCTCATGCCCCGTAAAGGCTTCAAAAGGCATCAAATGAAAATATTTTGCACAACTGAATATTTTGTCCTAGTGCCATTTTTTAAACTCCCTTCTAATTCCCTCTTCCCTCTTCAAGTAAATGCCAGCCTCCAGAGCATTCTAGTTACATCCGCTGGCTCTCTTAAATAGAAGCCTTCCTGTCAAGATGTCAAGAAGTGCTCTAAAAACGGCTGAAGTGAGAGGAAGTAAAATTATGAAAGCCAAAGTGACAAGCCAACAACACAGTGAGACAATTAACAACCAGGATACAAAAGTCAACTCATAGTAAAATTTATCTGAAACATCAAAATAGATTGGTGGAAAAACAAACCAGCCAAAGCCCAGCGCATGTGATTCACTGCAGAGATGGCACACCAAAACAACAAGAATCTTTCATTTGTCTATCCCTGCCTCTCGGGTGCGTTTCTTTTGCTTAGGTTGCCCCTGGTTGTCCCATAGTCGCATCTGTTGAAATTTATGCATTTCCTGTCTATAGGTACTTCCTGCTCTCAGAGCTCATGGTCAGTTGTTGTTTGTGTGAGGTAATTTTTGTACTAATGTTAAATAAACACAGAGGCTGGTCCGCACCCTCCCTCACACACATCCCTACCCCCATATTAGCTGGACTGCAAAAGTATACTGGGGGGGGGGCTCTATAGATCTGGAATTTGGAAGCAGCTGTGTACAAAGAGCTGACCATGAGCCAGGACAGAGAAAACTGTCTGAAGATCCAGCCAGTTCAGATTCTGAATTTGCCCTGAATGACAAAACAACAGTCATGGATCTTGCCAAATAATGGGACTGGCCAAAAATCATGGCTCAATTGACACTTATACGTTTCATATCATTGACACTATTTATTCACGTATCAGTTCCTCAGAATCCAACCAATATTTCTCCACAAGTGTTGCATGTCCACATTTCCCCCATCTGTAAATGCTAATTTAACAATGGTAAACTCACTAATGGTTAATTCACTAGGCTCTGCTGATCTCTCGTTCTTGAGATTGCTCCTACCCTCTCATGCTCCCTTGTGTACATACACCCACCCCTCACAGCTATTTAAATTAGTTAGTTTTTTGTTGCTTTGTAAGTATGCAGAATCAATGCTCAACAGGGTTTATTGTAATCTCAACTCAAAACCTTGTGTGTACATACATGCACGCATGGGTCATTTTTTTTTCCAATCAAGAAATGCTCAGGCTGTCATAAAATGATAAAATACAGAGAAACACACACTCTTCCAAAATAAAGTCAGGAAAGATGGTTTACCTTTAAAACAAACTATCAACCTGACACAGTTAAAAAAACAAACCACCCTGGGTGAGGGGAAGGCCCTAGAGTATGAATGCTTTTATTCAAGGCAGTGGTTGGAATTTGTAAATCTACCTTATTAACGAACAAAAATACACTCCGCTGCATGTTTCAACACAGATAATATGGAGCAACTCTTGACAAAGACTATCTAGCAATATTTTGCTCTTTTAATTTACTATGAAACTGAAACACCATTTTTCATTCACATACACAAGCTGCTACCTGTAGTACTACACATGAACTAAGCAATGCTCCCTCTAAGCTGTGGAGTCTTGTGAGCAAAAATTCTACTTTGTGAGCTACTGGCATTAAAGTTGTGAGCAAGCAAATTAGCCACTGCATAAATTAGTTTGCTCTGGAGCCATCCTTCCTGAGCTAAGACAAAAGTGTGTGAGCCGGAGGTTAAAAAACTGTGAGCTGGCTCACACTAACTCAGCTTAGAGGGAACAGTGGAACTAAGGTCCCCTTTTGGCCCCAGAATAACTTCAGTATTTTCTGACAAGACTCATGTGTGATTCTGGTTCAAATGGGACCTTAGTTCATAAGTAGAACAGTAGGGCATGTATCATTTGAATGGCCATTGATAACTTCTCTGTGGATTATCCTGTGAGAGGTGGCTAAACAACTGAAAAATTGTGGTGCACTTGCAAGCAAGCTGACTAGATGACCCATTCATATTAAACACCGGAAAGGGCATTTATAAAGGAAGCCAACTTACCTGGCTAATTCATTTTATTTATTTTAATTTATTTATGTGATTTATAGGCTCCCTTTCTCACAGGGACTCAAGGTGGATTACACACAGTGAATCAATACAACAAAATGGGACACTCAATAAGCAATGCATTAGGATTGTAGAAATCTGGAAGCATCAGAAAGAACTGAAGCACAGCATAAATATTAACATGACACATTAAGTGGTGCAAAAATAACATAATAGGATCCTGCTGCAGTTAGCTATACACAGCAGAATAGACCACAGCCCCTAATCATTTATCCAAGTAAGTTTGTCAACCATTTTGTACAGTTCAACTCTGTTATCTTTGCAGAAATGCCCCCTTGAAGAATTATTTTTGCATAGTTTGCAGAAACCAAAAAGAGTGGGAGCCTGCCCAAGCTCCTTGGACAAGCCATTCCAAAAGTGGGATCCACAACAGCAAAAGCATATGTATGGGCAGTTGCTGACTTAACCCATTTGCAGGTTGGCCACCCACCGAAATCCCTGCTGACATGAATAAAGCTGTTGTGATGGATAGGGTTGCCACACCCCTGGTTTGAGCGGGGTTCCCCCATTTTCGGGGCTTGAGCCCACCACTGGCCAGCTGACCAGTGGGGAAGCTCCACTCCCAAACAGCCTTTTTGCCCAGCAACATCGCCAACGTGATGCTGTCACATGGAAGTGACAGCATCATCCTGGGGACATTGCATGGCAACACTCTAGCATTTTTGGCAATACTCTGGTTACCATAGAGTTTTGCCCCAAATGCTAAAGTGTTGCAATGCAATGTCCCCAGCATGATGACATCACTTCCATGTGGTGTCATCGCGTCGGTGATGTTGCCCCACCCACCCCACTCCCGGAAAGCTGCCTCCACCCCCTGCCAGCAGGGTAACTCGACCTAGTAGTGGAGCATATGGGGACAAGCGGTCCTGCAGAGAGACCAAGACCATGAAGGGTCTTGTGATAGCCAGTACCTTAAACTGAGCCCAGTAACAGATGGGCAGCCAATGGAACATCTCTAGAATCGGAGAAATATGCATGCTCTGTCTGGCTCTCACTAATAGCCTGGCCACAACAGCCTATACCAGATGGAATTTCCAAATTGATTTAGAGGGGAGACCAATAGTGTAGTCTAGTGTAGACAGTAGTCTAGTCTCGATGTTACTGCAGCATGGATTCAGCTGTGTCAACATAAGGAGCCATCTTATGAGCTAGGTTGAGTTGGGAGAAAACATTTTTGCAGCTGCATTAACTTGCGTCTCTAGTAATAAATTTGGTTTCAGTATAACTCCAAGGCTCTTAACAGTGTCAGCAAGGGTCAGTTGAATTCCATCAAAAGTGGGCAGAACAATATCCTTCAAGACCTCTAGCTTCCCAACCAGCATTACCTTTGTCTTTTCAGGGTTTAGTTTCAATGTGTAAACTCTTAGCCAATTAACCCCAGCAGCCTGGCATCTATTTAGGACCTATACAGCATTATATTGATGGCCACCAACCTCCAAACTGTGAAAGATTTGGCCTGAGGGCTTTACATAGCAATTGAAAAGCATGGGGGATAGAATTGTGCCCTGTGGAACCCCACAAGATACCTCCTACACTGATGACAACTGGTTTCCAAAAGCAACCTTTGAGCCTGATCCTCAAGGAATGATTTGAACCAGTTTAAGGCACATCCCTGATACATAATTCTGCCTCCAGGATCTCAACAAGATGGCATGATCTACTGTATCAAAGGCTGCTGATAAACCCAATAAGAGCAACAAAGAGGCATGGCCTCTGTCTCCACTCAGACAGAGGTCATTGCCTGCCTCTTTGCGTGGCCAAGGGAAGGTGCCCTGAGTTAGTGACTAGTTTATAATAGATACTATGGGTTTGTTGATGTGGTCCTTACATGATTTTAGCAGCCAGGATGGGCAAGGGTCCAGGGTACAAGTAGTGGCCTTCACAGATCCCATGATCTTGTCAACATCCATCACAGAAACTGGGTTAAAATGATCCACAAAGAGACCATGCAGTGTACTAGGCCTTTCTTCTTATGTACCTATGTTACAGCTGACATTCACATCAGAGTACATTCTCCATATTTTTTCGGCAAAAAAACTTGACAGAAGTATCACAGCTGATTATCTGGTCCTGTACAGATGATTCCTGTCTGAACCAGGGTGCATTTGGTCAATTCTGTAATTTTCCTCCTCAAGAGAAGTATATGTCCAGAATACAACATTCACCAACAAAAAAAAAAACATCTATAGATTTCACTGGTAACATTTAATTGCTCATTGAACCTACTTCTAGGCTATGCTCTCAACAAAGCTTCAAGGAGGCTTACAAATATACTGTAAACAACAACAAGAGCACATTCCTTCCTGGAGCCAAAATGTTAGCATTGGTCCTAGATGGTAGGCTTCCTTCTACCATGAGGTACTCCGGCAAAGCCATCGGGTTCGCTAACCCTTCCTTTACCAAGTTCAGTAAAGGTCACCCTCCCCCAACAGTTCATTAGTCACGAAGTGCCATTACTAAATGGCTACATTGTGATTTATTTTGCCATTAGTCTTATCTGCCTTTCTAAAGCAAAGTCTTTAATGAATATGCAAAATCTCATATATTGTATAATCTTCTCCATTTGATAAATGAACCCCTCAGACAGCCAGTCTTAGAAAATTATGCTTATTTCGGCTTATTTCATGAAGAACTTTCCACCCTTTAAAATTTGCCCTTTATGGAACTCTATGCTCCCCCACACACACACACCTGACATCTTTTAAACTGCCTACAATGCTGTCTTCTTAACTCAAAATCCAGGAATGTTATAATCATCAACTCCATATACATTTGAGTGGGAAAGGGAGAACTAATGCAAGGTTGTCCCCATATCAATAAATCCACTGCATTTTTTCAAAGGACTAACTAAGCTATAGAGGAGGCAATAAAACCTGCCATGCGCCTCCTGGCTACCCAGGGAACCATCAGTTTCAATTAAGAATAAGCATGGTGGCAGCAGCATGGAGGCAACCCAAAAACTCAGTTTAGTTTCATTATGGTGTCATCCAGATGAGCCTTTCCTTTCTGTTTGCACACCAAGAGGTCCTCTGTCATCATAAAGGATCAAGCTTTGTAGACAAGTCTTTTGTTGCAGTTAAAATACATCTGTAATTGAACAGAGGGTGAATCTTCGTTTTGATTTTTCAGTGTTCATCAGCAGTGGCACAAAGAGACATGTCTGAAATTCACACGTGATCTTTGCTCACAGCCTTGTAATGTAAACAAAGGTGTTTCTGAAGTTCCAGGTGCACATGCTGATCAAAGAATCTTTTTAATGTCAACAATTATTCCTTCCATGTTTAGACTTCCACCACATTTATTATCAGCCCTCTTGTTAACAGTAGTCATTGCTTGGTTTCAAATAAAAAACCTTTTCTGCTGGTTAATAGTCACACGGCATATTTTGCAAATGGAAGGATGGCACACAGCCAGCGCCATCCCTCACTTAATAAAATTATGGCAAATCCAATATGTTACTCTCAATTCTCTCTCTTTAATGCCCTACTTAAACATTCATCATGGCTTAATAAACATAACTCAATTTTCCCAGTTATTTTCAGAACATAATCTTCAAAATATATCTTCATTTTCCAGGAAAGGGCACGGACAAATTCTTAATACTTATTTAAATAAGAGGCATTGTGCATTAGAGATGCTAGCTGCCTTTTGCTGTTTGGAGCAAAGAGAACACCGATGAGAGTCCCAGTACAGCAGAGACATGCATTTGTGATCAGACTATTTAGCCCACTGAAGAATCAAATGCTAAGAAGTCAGTCATCCACCCGAAGGTTTACAACATAAAGAGCTATGGCCTATGCGCCAGAGAAAGTTAGTTGTGCCTAAGATCTGTAGATACCTTTAGCAAGGATCAATAAGGTCACACATGATCTACTGTGCAGTTGTAATGGCTTTTCAGCTTTCTCCTTCCAGCGGCAGTTGAGAATGACTGGGGAACCGCCTGAGAATGACTGGAGATACTCTGGAATGGCATGTTTCATGAGCTGAAGAGAATTGTGGGGAGAACAAACAAAACCACCAGCAACCTCTGCACATGGACCTCTTGGGATCCAAGCCAAGGAGAGTTTAGTTAGTTATGATTTACTGATCCTGCTGATTTTTTTTTCAGGTGCAATAAAAAGCCAAACCACATGATCAAGAAAATCACACTGCACACAGTGAGCATACAGTGACAGGCCATTTTGTCAACTGAAGACAGCCTCCTATGATTTTGGGGGGGGGGGGGGAACCAGGCTTAGTTTAAACTATAAACCTCCCCCTCGGATGTTCTAAAGTTAGCGAGGGTCTAGGCTTTGGGTTTGCTGCTGTGAGGTAAGTTTTGTGGTGCACAAGTAGAATATGGAGCTTCCTGAGGCAGGAATTATATATGAACAAGAAAAAAGATTGATTTATTTACAAGTAGGTTTCAAGGAACAGTCAACAGATCAGCAGCAGAGGTGTCCAGACAGACAAAAGAGAAACCTGGCTGAGGCACATCAGTTTAGAGAGTAGTCTCAATTTTCTTTCATTCTTCGAAGAATAAACAGGCTTTTGCCAATTAGCCACCAGGTTGGATCCAATTTCTAACACACACAGGATTCCACCCACACCAAGAGTCAGACTAAGTGGCACAAGGTCTGCTCGTTACCAGAGACAGGCCTAACAATTGGGTACTCTATTGTCTATCAGAGGTAGAGCCAAACCACCCTGCCACACTACCAAGCAGAGCTCTGTCTGCTCTTTTCCTGAGCCAGCCCTGACCTCTCACTGCTCTCTCCTGGAAACAGAACTGTTTGTGTTTTCCCTCCAACATTCCATCCCCCTTCTCAAAGGTGATTGGATGCTGGAGTAGAACTCCCATTGGCTTAAGAGAGTGACTGTTTTTCCCTTCGGAGTGGGACAGCCTCCTGTCCGGCACACATACTACTTCAGATTCTAGATAAAGATGAAATATTGTTTTATTGTCTGATAGTTTTATGTTGTAAACCGCCTTGAGCCCACTTGTGGGGTAGGGCAGGGTATAAATTAAATTAACAATGTAGCACTTAAAAAAAAGGGAAAGGTCAAACCCAAGGATGAAGGTACTCAGACACCAGGATCAGGAAAAACTGACTCTATTGTTACCAGTCTCGGCCTGAATAAAGTCTTCAGAATTAAAATGCTGAGCCTCATTTTCAGTTGGGCTCAATCTTTTATACTAAGGGGTGGGGAGTTACAGAGAGGTGGAAACTACTGTCATTTTAGTACATCACAAGTCATTTTTGTAAGCAAAAGATTCAATTACATTCTTGTGCATGTCTAATATAGTTAAAACAACATAGTTTTTCCATTGTCATCGATCTGGAGACAACAGTTGGTAACATCCGTGAGTAGGTTGGGCAATTTCCCTTTCAGAGAAAAGCCCAAAAGGGGGGAATGAAGGAAGAAAATTCAAAAAGCCATATTAACATGAACCATTGTTTAGCTTAGTCAGCAGGCTACGAAATCGCAAGGCCATGCACACATACACACACACAATTCTCTGGTATGAGATGCTTGCGCAAAATATGCAAACCCCTATTGTTCTGGTTGCAACTATATTTCAAATTAGTTTAGCCTGAAAGCCGTGAGAACTTTTTAGCACTTTGCAACATTGCTTGAAGAAGATATTGTTTTAACTATATTAGACATGCGCAAGAATGTAATTGAATCTTTTGCTTACAAAAATGACGTGTGATATACTAAAATGACAGTAGTTCCCACCTCTCTGTAACTCCCCACCCCTTAGTATAAAAGATTGAGCCCAACTGAAAACGAGGCTCGGCATTTTAATTCTGAAGACTTTATTCAGGCCGAGACTAGTACCAATAAAATCAGTTTTTCCTGATCCTGGTGTCTGAGTACCTTCATCCTTGGGTTTGACCTTTCCTGGGTTTTTTTAAGTGCTGCAACAACAACAACCACCAAATCCTGCATTTAGAAAAATTTTCTTCTTTGTTCTGCTAACTTTTAACTTGCTGGGGGGGGGGGGACTGTTGGAGAGTACTCAAACCTTCCACACCTGCCATCAGTAGTAGTAGTTCTGTCCCAGAAACAGCACACTACATATGTTTATTCTCTGCATATGCAGACTGTTCTATTCTACTGAAGAGAGGCTTGGATGGTTCCCCCCCCCCCCAAAAAAAAGTAAAGCAGATTTAATCCAAAGTGCAATACATAACATTGCTGCTGAAAGGGGGCAAGTAACTATCTCTCCTTCCCAATCTGAAGAAGGGTGCATGCACAGGAAAGCTTATACCCAGAATTAAACTTTGTTGGTCTTAAAGGTGTCACTGGACTCCAACTTTGTTCTGCTGCTTCAAACCAACACAGCTACCCACCTGGATCTCTCTCCCTGAACACTGTACATGACAGCTTTTGAAGTGACAAAGATCCTTAGCTTCACTCAACTCCTAAAAGGAGTGTGTTCCTTTAAAATGAGACTACCAAACTCAAGCATACAAACCAGCGGTAACATGCTTCAAAGAAGTCAGATCCTTAAAAGTGCCACACTTTGCATTCCTCATACATTCTCCTTCTGCATCACTGGATACAACATCCATATTTCAGAGTAGTTTTATTACAGCCTCGCACAGCTGGGAGGTGAAACAAAAAAGTCAATTAGATCAACTATTGAACTGGGACATACTGTTTGAGTAATGGCCTGAATCGGCAGCATGCGCAGCCGAGCCGGTCACAAAGCAGCCCAGCTTGCCACTTCGGCCGGCCTGTGCCACAACTATTAGCACCAATTTATCATTACAAAGGCAGTCAGAAAAAGGAAGGAAAAACCTAGAAAAGGCTGAAAGCCTATATGATCGTTCTCATGTAGTTTACTGTTGTAACTTGAGGTCAGGCAGCTCTTTCTTCAGCCAGTGATTTCAGTTTATTAGAACAGAACAAAAGAGAGAACACACAGAACAACCCCAACTTATATACAGTTTGGAACTGGCTAAGCCACACCCCTGGAACAGTAAGGTCCAATCATAATTGAGCGCTTAGGCCCAATAGGGTTTGTTCCCTCCAAAAGTCACAATCTTCCCTGATTTGCCCATTGCACAATGGCAGCCAGTCAGGCCGTCAATCCTGGAATATTAAGAGTCTATGGAGCTTGTGACTGAAGCTCAGGCTCGATCTATCATTCAGGCTATCTGTATAGCACAATACATAACATTTACCCAGCCACAGAACTCTCTCTTGCCTCCTCAATATTGGATTGAGGTCCAATGGTAATTTCCTTAAGGCTTTATAGTGCTTGTGTTTTGGATTGAAAAAAAGCAATCATCTTTCAAAGAGGTGTTCCAGGGGTCTCTCATCTCTTTTCATAGTTTAAGCTCAGTGAAAACTGGTAATGGCAGACAGACGTTCCTGAAAGACGCTACTGGCCTTCACCAGCAATGTGCAAAAATGCTGGGAATATCACTTGGGAGCAGTGGTGATGCCCAACAGTCCTGGGGGAAATGCTCTGAGTGGAGTGTGTGGAAAATGCCCCAGGATCCTCATCACCTGAATTCAAATCCCTACTGGGCCATCAAGCTCCTTGGGGCACTTCCTGTCTCTCAGTATACTCTACTTCACAGCATAAAATATTAAAAATTTCAAAAATAAATGTCCAATGACCTACACCTGAAACTGAAGAATAGTATGTTTTTATACCTCATTTTTTTCTACCCTAAGGGATTTCAAAACAGCTTACAATCACATTCCCTTCCTCTCCCCACCACAGGCACTGTGTGAGCTAGGTGGGGCTGAAAGAGTTCTGAGAGAGCTGTGACTGGCCGAAGGTCACCCAGCAGGTTTCATGTGGAGCAGTGGGGAATCAAACCCAGTACTCCAGATTAGAATCCGCTGCTTTTAACCACTACACCAGACTGGTTCAGATTTGTCACATGCAACTCCCTCACAGCAGTTCTGTAAAGAGAATCCAGCAGTGGGGAAGAAGAGCAGGTTGTGTGTCTACATAGATGGCTACTGGAAGAACACTGCCTACAGGTAAACCAGTTTTTTTAAATGATAGTCTACATGCAGTCCCACAAACAGCGATGAACAAGTGAGTGTACCTACTGGTATGACCTTAGGAGAAAATGGAGCCCAGGACAACTTACCCTGATGCTTCCCAAGCATAATGAACGATGAATGTCAAGACTGTTGTTCCCATGTAGCCCCCAGTATACTTCTTGCTATGCAGAAATTGCTCTTCTTGAATATGTACATGGGACATGTGGCAGAGGAGGAGGAGGAGATTGGATTTATACCCTGCTCTTCATTACCCGAAGGAGTTTCAGCGCAACAGATAGCACAGTAGTTTCAGAGGGTGGCATGAGGGACTGCAGTAAAACGGCTAGGTTTGAGTCCAGTAGCACTTTAAAGACCAACAAGATTTTTGGGGTTAAAGCTTTCGAGAGTCAATATTCCCTTTGACAGATCTCATGAAGGGAGCTTTGATTCTCAAAAGCTTACAACCCCCAAAATGTTGTTTGTCTCTAAAGTACTTCTGGACTCATATCTAGATAGCACAATGAAAAAGTAGAGGCCACCCACAGTCCTTATAATTCTTCTTTGGACCAATATAGCATGGTGTGATGGATGGCACTTTTAAAAGCTTTGAAGTGCTGTACAAACAGGTAAAGACCAGCTAAGGGTTAATTCTTCACAGAAACAGCCTTGAGCGACAGGCTGCTCCAAGCAATCTGATTGGTAAGCATCAGCTGAGCAGAAAGAGCATTTAGAGCTGAATGCTGAGGAGAATTCATTCAGAATTTAGCCCTGACTGAGAGCAGTTTAACACAGACAGGAGAAATGAGGAAAGTTGGCAAAGATGAGTAGGTAGTTAGATGGAGACTCCCATTCAGGCCAAGGAAAGGGAGAGAGAGAACTCCCTACCCAATCAAACAGGGAGTTAGCTCTGAAGAGTGCAAAGATCCCTGGTCTGGTGTGGTTAGACACTGCCTTTGGAGACCTTAATAGTCAGTTTAAAAACTCAAGACAAGTACTGGTGTTTCAAGACAAGGGATTTGGGTACTGGAAAGAGTGTACTGGCCTTCTGGAAACCAAAAGAGTTAGAGAATACTCAAAGAAAGTGTACTGAAGTGTTTGGGGGAACACTGGAACAAAAGCCTCTCAACATAAAGATTGAAGTCACTGGAAATGCTTAAGAAACTCTCATTAACCTGAAAAACAAGTACAAGGTACAACTGTGCATGTACTGGTTGTACCTCAGAAATTTCAACTGTTTTCACCTGACCTTTTCCCTCTATGTTCAATAAAATATGTTGTTAATTTGGAATATAAAACTTTCTTGAGTGCCATTTAAGTCATACAAGTTAAAGGGGGCTCCCATTCCTTCTCTCAGGTTCCTGGGCTGAGCAAACAGCCAAAATATTATACTGTGGCAGGGTGGGACAGCCAGAATTCATCAGGAAAGAGGAAAACAGACTACTAGGGTGATTCAGTCACAAAAGGGAAAGGAAAATGGAGGGAAAATCTTGCCTCGGAAGTGGACAGGAGCGTCATACATGGTTATAGATTATGACATTTTATAAGAGGTTTGTACAAAGAGAGGGCCCATTTGACAACCAATGCATAAAGTGCTGTATGGCTATTACCTTGCAAGTGAGAGGAAAAGACACATAATACGATGTCCGGCATGAAGGGAAAGGCAGAAACCACTTTTGTCAGAAAGCTAAGTTCAGGATGAAACACAACACTGCTCTGCAGCAAAATTGTTAACAGTGGGTTGTGCCTCTGAGCATATGATTCCCTTGCAAGTTTAGTGGCTGTGACAGCCAAAGGAAGGCAGTTTTTAATTAGAGCAGATTCAAATCACCACAGTTAGAGGTTCAAAGAGTTTACTCAAGTATTTAGAAAGAACAACTGATGAACTTCAGGAAGCAGCCAAATGTCAGATTGGAATTTGAGTCTGATTCCTGCGGGGAGAGGGTGAAAAATTAGAGGTTGTTAAGCGAAGGAAAAGAAACGACTGAATCAAAGAGTCTGTTTAGTCAGTAGGGCAACTGCGGCAAGCTGAACAGTACATCATGTTATACATCTGTAGAGTATGTTGCATTGCTGTAACGGTGATCATCTAAACTCCCAACAACAGCATGACCTGAAACAGGATCTGGAAAAACCTGAAACATCCCACTCCTTTTCTGACTACAGTGAAAGCAACGCTTATCTTCAAGATGCTTTCAGAAACAAGGTGTTAAAAACCATGGCGGTTGTCTTCTTTTGAGACTAAAAGAATGGTGCTAATCCCCACTTTCACTAGGGCTTCTATGATCTTTAATGCTCTAGTATCCCAGATGTTCTCTATGGCAACAAGAGGATAGAATGCCCTCCTAGAAATCAGTGCCTAAAGGGTGATCTGGTCATGGTAATGTAAATGGAGGGGGGGGGGGTGTGCAGAAATTGGCATGGTGTCTTCTATCTCCCAGTCCACAAAAGTTCAGAAACTAGAGGCCACAGAATGCCTGGGCAAAAGAGTATGTGGGAAAGTACCTCGAAGTCTCACAAACGACTGATAAAAACAAACGGTGCTGGTGTTGGTGGGGTAGATCCTACCACTGTACTGAGCAGTGTCTGAAGCTGTTCTCCAACCTGAAGAGCCTTCCTTCAGTTTCAGTGGCTTGACTGTGGGTCTTCTGTTGGAGGAACAGCCACTAATTTGGAGAAAGGCTCCTTAGGCTAGAGGAAGGCTCCTTGGAGGATACCTGAAACCACCCTAGTATGGGTATGGACCTCTCTGCAGGCATGGAGGCAAGGGATCGCCACTACTTTGGAACTCAGAATCACAATACTTTCTCCTCTGCTTGTCATCCTTACCACCATTAACATTTGCGAAGTCTGGTACCTTAGTCTCTCTAGAGGGCTGCTTTGCTGCATTTGAGCCTGCTCAGGATGAAGGTAAAGAAGGGAGTGTCCATTCTTCACGTATGAGTTTAAAACTGAAGTGGACCCAAGGTCCTGTGTCCTTCATGAGCACTATTTCAGGGAGCACTTTGGGCTGCAATGGGATACAAGGAAGCTGCCCTCTGTGAGCAGAAAGTCTTCTGCCTGTGGAAACATTCCAGTGGATGCAGGCCAATACCTGTAGCTCAAATTAAAGAATTAACCTATATTTGAAGAGCATGAGCAAGAGCCCAGGCTAGCCAGCTCTCATCAGATTTCAGAAGCAGGCTTGGCCCAGGCTAGTATTTGGATTGGAGACCAAGGAATACCAGGGTCATGACACATAGGCAGACAACAGCAAACCCCCTCTGAACATCTCTTGCCTTGAAAACCCTACAAGGGCACCATAAGTCAGCTGTGGTGACAGTACTTTCCACCACCACCAGAAGGACATGAATTGGTTTAGGAACACACTGTTTCCTCAAACATGTGTAAAGGTTGAAAAGGATTTTGCAAGATGTATTTATTATTGTCATTGTATATATTTGATATAAAACATGAATAAGTGTGTAATTTTAAAAAAAAATCCTTGGAAAACAATAGAATAATCTCAAAATATTGGATTTTTAAAAGGTATCTTTACTATAAGAGCCTCAGCAGCAAAATTGCCTTTAAAAAAAAGTTACTGTATTGTTTTCTTAGAAAATGACTTGGTAGCTCCTACATCTTCTGATCTTTCTAGGTATCTATAGATTTCTCCAAGCCCAAATTCTCTAGAATGATATTTGATTTGGCTAGAAATTAATTAATGACACTTATCAGGCAGTAACATTTTATTGATAGATTATGAAGGAACTGGACCAGACTTACCCATCAACTATGATAGATTAAAATAGAGACAGACTCCCTCTGAGAACTATTTTCCTAACTTAATTTGTCTTGTCATATCGCCAAAATAACTTGACCCAGTAGGAGGTTAAAATTTTTTGATTTTTATCTAGTGCTCTTCATGAAGAGCAAGCTACATGGAGAATGTTGCCTAGCAACCCAATATCTATTCCAAAGCAGAGCGGAGAAGAAATTGCTTCGTGGGAGCCTCCATTACCTCCTCTTGATGGACACAGAGCCACTCTGGACCGGGCCTTGAGAGACATTGTCTCCTAGTAACAATATTAGAGTCCCACCGCAGATACTCAATGTGGCTTAATCTGAACTGGACTTATGTAAACGTTAAATGCCCTTATTTCTGTTCTAGTTTCTGTTTGGTTTTGAAGTTATTCCATTGTTATCATCTGAGTTTCCAGGAACAGAGGGGTATAAGTTGGAAAAATATATATGTATTTTTAAAAATAAATTGCCTACAGGCTGCTTCCTGTTTTAACAGACAGGGGTGGCAGGTGTGATCCTAAACAAGTTTACTCAGTATTAAGTCTTGTTGAGCTCAATGGGACTTACTTCGCAGAAAGCGTGTTTAGGATTGTAGCCTCAGCCTGGCAGATGAATGTCATGTTGCACCCTTGAAGAGAAGGTCAAGAATGATCAGATGATGGTAATTCTGGCAGCTTTGTAATGTTCTAAGCACTGAAGCACCATTGTTTGCTGGTTACTTGTAGGAGAGACACTTCCTGGCATCAACCAAAAATATTCTTCCTTTGATCCATCTCAGTCCTTTTCAGTCTTTCCAAACACATCTCAAATGCCTGCCCCCCCCCCACCTGAACAGATTTCCTGCATAATCTGTATTGTTACAGTTGTTCTTACTCATTTTCATGTTTTTTTGTGTGATCCACAGGCATCTCAAGTTCAAGTGCTAGCTAAAGAATCAAGGTGAAGATCTTTGGGAATGCTTATAAAAGTGTCTGGCTGGCCAAAGTCTGTTCTTATGAAGTACAGCCATAAAAATACAAAAAGTGATTTTTCCCACAATGACAAAAACCTTTAAAATAGTACCAGTCCAAACTACAAGCCACTCGGGACAGTAGGCTGGATCCTGTGAGGTTTCTGCTCATGCAAGAGGAAATGGCAGCGGATTCCTTCTCCTTACTCCAGCCCGCTGAGTGGTGGTCCTTTTCCTTTTTTAAGAAAAAAAGGAGGTTTTTCAGTGATCCCAGAGGTTGCTGGAGGGAGGGGAAGGCAAGGAAAGATCTGCATCCATGAACAGAAAGCTTGTAGTATGCAACCCAGAGATTCAGATGGGCCTGAGATGGCTGTCAGCAGACCAAGCTCAACGGAGGTGGGGATCCCCGTTCAGCTAAGCGGATCTGCCTGGAGACACTGGCTTCCAGATGCCCTCTCCTTAGATATATCAGGAGTCAGCATAAACCAGGTGTGCCAAGTGTAAGTTCCCTCTTTGTAATGCATTGCTTTTAATAGAATGCACATATAGATTTTTGTTCCCCCATGAACATTTAATTTTGTTTCAAATATCTAGTTGTGCAGCATTACTCCCAGAATTTCCATTTCATAAAATCCCATTTGTTTAAAATTCTCAGCATGGGTTTGTGTCTGCAAAGACCCCTTGAATTTTTACAAGGGATCACTACTATACACACACTACATATTGAACCTAAAGGTAGTCTAAAAAATCAATCTTTTCTTGGTAGCTTAACCAAACTTAAATATCTTTTTAGACTTATAGAACGTAACGAATTTGGATTATTTAATATGGGCATAATATAAAGATTAGAGGTAAATTACGTAAACCCGTTTAATTCTAAAAAGATAATCTAGGGCATCTCATGCTAGTTAATAGGGTCAATGCAACAAAAAACAGTCTGAGGATGGCTACCCGGCGCCATCTGCTGGTGAGTTTTATGCATTTTTATTTTAAACAGAAGCCTGCCACAGGCATATTATTGAAAATCCTACCCACCCCACTTGGAAAGAAAATGTTTTTGCAGTGATACAAACAATTCAGCATCTTGGTGTTAAATAGTCGCTGAGAGTCATCTATTGAAATGCTGTGATATGACTCACCTTATTTACAGCCTACCTTTAGGAACTTGACGCATCAACTAGTAAATTCTAGCAACAAGGTTTTTTTGTATTTTTATATGTGTGTGTGCGCGCGCATGCGCACCTGGACGTCATGGTGACCTCTGATGCCTGACTGTGTGTGCACCTGGAAGCAATGGCAGCCTCTGGTGACTGACCCCACTGGGGGCCTGGAGGATATTCAGAAAAGTGGATGAATAAAGCCTGCCCCCACCTCCCAACTGCTGGTATTCCAAGGAGGTCTCCCATCCAAGTACTTGCCAGGGTCGACCCTGCTTAGCTTCCGAGATCCGATGAGATCAGGCTTGCCTGGGCTATCCAGGCCAGGGCACTAGCAACAAGTTCTCAGTACCAAGACAAGAACACACCCAGCCCTGTGTGCCAGGCTAGCAATCACCATCAGCACTATGCCAGCCAAGCATATGGCTGCATAGTAGTGCAGCCATATTGTAGCTCAGGAAACTTGCTCTACGGGACTGCTGCCCAGAAGCTGAGGAGTCTCCAGTCCCAAGCATGCAACTTATGGCAGTAATGGTGCATATGGGAAGATTGTAGTTAAGGACAACCAGGAATTGCATATCTGTTCCACATTAATGTAGAATCCCAGGAATGTTTAGACAGAATAAAAACATCAAGAGAGGCCCTCTACTTTCTTCCTCATCTCCTCAATTTCTTCATTCAGGAACAACACCGAAGAAGCTTGTCACCAACTTTTCAATCCTAGTAGCAAGAAATCAAGATATTTACTAGCTGAGTTCCCAAAGAGAGATGGCAAAAGCCCTGTTCATTTCTGTTAGACTGCTCCCTCCAAATTTCTCAGTCAGAATAACAGGCAGCCAAGACAAGTGTAGTAGATGGCTGTGATGGAGGAAACCCTTTCTTAAATATAAGTTGGTAGACTGGCTACCTAGACATTAAAACAGGTTACAAAACTGTAGGAAGATGAAGCTAACAAGTCATATCCCAGGAAAGAGCTGACATGCCTAGGTTGCTGTCTCGCATTCTTTTCTCTTCAATCACAATACACTTCTTCCTGCTAGTTTCAAAGGTTAGATGTGTTGGTCTCCAGCAGAACAGCTAGATCCGAGAACTGACTCTTGAAAGCTTATATCCTGAAAATCTTGTTGGTTCTTTAGGTGTTACTGGATTCAAATCTAGCTGTACTACCTCCTACTAGTGTCTGAAAGTCCCGCTAAGTGGAGATTATTAAAGAATATTATCCAGATAGGCATTAATCTTCTACAGGCAAACAGAGCAGGAAATTAACATATCTGGAAAGGCCAGCTTCAAATTTAACTTCTCCAAGTCTCCAAAGGATATATAGCATAATGCTGTTTTCAAGAGGTTGTTTTTACCTGTAAGTATTAGAACTCATCCGTACAAATGATGTCCATTGTATTTCACACTCAGATGTACATGGATGCTCATTTTAGTTTAATAAACCAAGTCTTTGTGCCACAAACATCCGTAAGTATAGTTAGAAAAGAGGGTGGAAAGATGTCCGCCTCTTTGGTCAGAAGAAGAGGGAGGTTGAGACATCATGCTCAAGCTTATTTCTGTCTAGAATAGATCTTCCTAAACACACCCGCCGCCCAGATGGAAATCCTATCTTGGAACAGAAGCTGATTGCAGAAAAGTAATGTTGTCGTTAAACCCAAGGAATAATTTTTAGAACTGATTTGTATAAAAGAGGGTCATCAAACTTGTTCAGGTAAGCTAGTTAGTGACAAAGAGTTTTCAATCAACTAAAAACAAGATAGGGAAAGTCACTGTAATATAGATTAGACATGTTCACAAGGAAGGAATTTTGCAGTACATACAGAGGAGAGAGGGTGAACTAATTAAATGCTGGGAAAAGTCAAGACAGGGTCAGGGACAAATAGGTAGCTGGGAGCAGTCATTAATGAAAAAGATTGGGAGAGGAAGCACAATGCCACATTAAGAACTGTACCAGTTTCTTTCCTGTCTGCTGGTAGATTTTGATCAACTGTGGTCATCTCTTCAAAAGAAATCCAACACAAAACACCATCAAAAAAATTCATGCTTGACATGGAAAACGAACGGTCTCCAACTAATGGCTCTAAATTCCAAAGGGGAACACTGCATTTAGGAAGGAAAGGCATAATCAGGTCTCCATTTGCCAATGCTGTTTACTCTCATGCCTCTGAAACATGTATGTGAAATGGAATGCCCACCTTCCACCCAGTGATCCTTGTTCACATACCCCGTAATTTCTGCGCAACAAATAGAAAATGTATGTGTGCCATTGGAGATCTCTCTCCCTCCCCCCCCCCCCCCCCCCCGGCAACCACCTTACACAGCTCTAATTACAGTTATGGGGCTCAGGTGCAAACTCTAATGGCAAGGCTCTGGTTGCCTTTCTAGCAAAATAGTCTCAATGACCTGAAACAGGACCCATTAACATGCTTTTACAACACCAGTCACCATAACTCTGCCATCTGCCTTAATTTATCACATTTATCTCATCTACAAACAGAAAACATCAAAATTTCCTAAACGGTGGAATACCCTCAGTTCCTGATATATAAGATAATTCGGCTGAATGTGAATCCTAGCTGCACCTTGGACAATCACCCCCCCCCCTTCTGTAAAACTAGAATAATTGCTTTCAAGGAAAAAAGAGAAATTTACATCTCTTTCCTGGCAGCTTTCAGTAGGAAACTAAACAGAAAGGTCAGATTTGGCAGTCAGCAAGAAATCTGTTTGAGTCGTTCTTAATTGCAGTGTTGATTTCAGCATTTTAGCATGGAAGATAAAACAGTAGCTGAACGAGATCATAAAAGGATTCTTGGCATCTTTATGTACCTAAACATACCAATCAGCATTTTAAGCTTCTAGATCACTCTGTTACACATTAACCTTCAGAACATCTTTCTGGTTTTCTGATCTGAGACAACTGACTGAAGAGACTGATTTGGCACAAGCCTTACTTAACCTAAGCTGATGGGCTTTATGATTTTTTCCTTGGAACACCAGACCCAAGGCCGTTATCACAGACTGCTTTTGAAACTTTAATATTGTACTACAGTTTGCCATGCATCACACAGGCTGCCATCTGAGACAAAAGGAACATAAAGCCTCCCTGGACTCACAGAACTGCTGAATAATTCTTTGGATCCCATGAGGACAAATCTACGTTCTGAATAACTGCTTTGGTAATTTTACCTCCTTCCTATTAACACCAAACTGCTACAAGAATTCATTAACTATTAATATTCGAGTGCTGTTTTAGAGCCAAGTCTTGTGTGTTTATGCTTCTGACAGCTCACTGATGGGAAAGGCACGTGGACATCTCAAGAATACAGAAGTGAATTATGCAGGCGTTCTTGACATGTGCTTTAATTGACATTACATCACTGAAAAACTGCCTATTCAGAAAGGAAGACCTGCATGTACATCACAATGTTTACTTGGTCTCAGTAGCAGTGGAGAGATGGGGATGTGTCGCCTATCCCAAAAGCATTACCCTCTGTAGGCAACTGCAGTTGGATTGGGGGGAGGGGAATCTATAAATATAGGATCAGGCAGAAAAGACAATGTGCCTTCCAGTTCCTATAACAGAGAGATCTGTACAGGAGAGCAGGTAAGACGGTGAGAAGTGATCCCACAATACTTGCATCTTTGGGACAGCATTCAAGGAGAGAAGGCTGGGAGGAAATATTACTTCCTGCTCTAACATCTGAGCTGAGCATTTGTTTTCCCTTCCTGTTTCCAGGTATAAAGTGTTGGTGTGGCTAGAGGTGGGAGAAGATGGGCAAAAGCCAAATGGCTTTTGATTCACACTTTGTGGCTTTGTATGAGCTGACCGACTGGATCCAGGACCAGCTCAAATTATACAGCAAGATACAGCTGATTGTATTTGTATGTGTTATTTGAACTGGTTGGGGTTTTTTTTACTATTGCTGTAAGCCAGAGATCCACAACTTGGGTGTCTTTCCTGGCACCTGCCAATTGTTTTTAGAAAGTAGATTGTGGGGCTTTTGCCCGGCAGGACTTCTGATTGGCTGTGCAGATTTTTAAAACCTTGCTTTGGCAACAGCTGCCACCACAGCACACAGATCTTCACCGTGTGCCTGAGGTAAACTGCAGCAGCCATTTTCTGGCTGGCTTTGTCTCCCATGGCAACCATCTTGTGGCTGCACCCACCACACTGTGTCAGAATCTCAAAGGTGCTCTGCAACCCGAAAAAGGTTGGAAACCCCTGTTGTAAGCTGTTTCAGGGAGAAAAGTAGGGAATAAATATTTTGAAATAAATAAAAGTTGTAGCAGAGGGAGCACCAAATGTACACAAGCCAGCCTCATGGTTTCACAGAAGGTTCTGAGGAAGGATTCTTGGAATCCAGGAGCACAAACAGAGATGACAGTCTCAGGAAGAGAAGTTCTAAACCGTATTTCCAATGGATGAGCGAGTGAAAGCCAACATTTAGGCAGAAGTCATCATTCAACAATCTTCTCTCCTGTAACACATCCTTCTTCCTTGTGTGTAGGTGTGTGCACATCTGTCTGCCATCATTTTAGTGCTAGCATACGATAGCACCTATGTGAGCACACTGCGAGTTTCAAAGATAGAGAGGATCAGGTATGACAGTGTGCTTATTCATAATTGCACAGCAGACCAAAACACTGCAATAATGCTATAGTAACACCAATCATTACTAATTATCAAGCACATTTTTATTTAGCATGTAATGCAGTTATATATTTAAAAAAAAACAGGTGTGCAGAAATCTATGATGACACAGGCAGATGTGTTAGCATTCAGACCCCGTTCAGCAGTTTAGAGCATAGAGACAAAGGCGTAAACAAATATCACCTCTAAAATCACAAATATGGAACACTAACTTGGGTCAGTCCTAAGTTCTTTCAGAGCTATTCTCTCAAGGGCAGTTGTTGAGAGCTCTCTCAGCCCCACCTACCTCACAGGGTGTCTGTGGTTGGGAGGGGGAAAGGAGATTGTAAGCCACTCTGAGACTCCTTCGGGTAGTGAAGGGCGGGGTATAAAGCCAATCTCCTCTTCTTCTTGAATACTTTCACTGTTCCCAACTCAAGGAGTGGAAGGGGAAGCCTCCAGACCAATTAGCTCCTGTTTCTCCGGACCACCTGACACCGGGTCCGCCACCTCAATTGTCTTCAATTACAGTTCAGCAGGCCTGAGCCATGCATCTGCCCTACCCCCACCTAACTTAGCCAAGACCTTCAGGGCCCATTCCCTCCCTGTGAATCTCTCCCACCTACGGAAGCAGGGGGGGTGTTTAAAAAAAAAGGTGCACAGCCTCTGGAATAATTTGTTCAGTAGGGATGTCAGTTCTCAGTGAAAATCAGTTGTTTGCTTGAAGTATGTTTTGTGTTCTTTCTTTAGTTCTGTCTTAGTGAGAATAGATCTAATCATTTTCCTTACAGGATCTTTCAACCCCAAGAATTTTTACATCGTTCTCACCCAGCATGTGAAACACCAGATCACCTGTCTAGAAACTTTAGGTGAACTGGAAAGGTACAGTAAGCCTGGGTCAGCCTAGGCTGCCCACCTCTGCTGCTTCCCAGTGTTGCTTTCATTTTTGGCCTGTTCCTCTCCCCGTATGAAGATGTCCAGCATTTTTCCTCAGGGTCCTCCACTTTTCAGTCATCCAAAGAGTTATAGTGACAAGTGTTAGTAATCAGCCTTTTGAATAGCTTCAGGAGTCCACTTTTGTGGTTTTTTAGTTTATTTTTAGCCATTTTTGCCACTTTTCATTCACATTTCTGAGCATGTCACCCTAATCTGCATAGCCAGGAGGCTTTGCAGCAGCACGAGCCCCAAAATGTCCAGACTTAGCGCCATTTCCATAACTTCGGCCTTCCTTGGCTGAACTTGCCACTACTGGTGTTTTGACCTTGGAGGAAACTGACAGGCTTGGCTATCTCTACTTATTTCCGAGGCCTCCTTCATCAAGCCCCACAGCTCTGGCTGTGCAGGACATAACACTAACTTCTCCCAGGTTCCTTCCTGCTCTGCAGGCATCCCCAGCCTGGATCCGCCAGGCTACAGACCCCGTCCATGCTGATTGCCCACCACTGCCGTCTCTGAGAACAATATTGCTGCTATCCATCCATTCCCCTTCGCCGATTGCTTCCCAGTGTGAAATCATCCCTCCTGCCATTGTAAACCCCTGCCGGCCTGTGAGCAGTCATCCGTAGCCAACCACAAACGCCACTCTGTGGCTCCACAGATGCTGTCCTGGAATATTGGGGGGGGGGGGGGTTGCTGCTTGTCCAGATTGTCTCAGACACCAAGAGGGGGTGCTTTTCAACCTCTGTATTTCAGCCTAAATTGTTTGTGTTGCTGCTCACTTTGGACTTCGGGGGGGGGGGTGATTATCACACCTCCCCTCTCACACAAATTATCTGTTTCATGTATGTAACTTTTTAATTTATTTGATCATGTGGTCAGTTCATTTGCTTTAAGTCAGTGTTTTATTTGCTATTTCATTTGCTTTATTTTGCTCCATTAATTAAGTCTCCGCTCAGTTGGGAATTCCTTTGCTTTATTACAATGGCTTAAGTTATTTGGCTGTTTATTTGATTGTTTTGTTAAAATTTTGGTTTGTAGATAGGAAACCCTTATCCCTCCTTGCCCTTGGTTTGCAGAGAAAGCAGCCCCGGTTCAGAAATAATGCAACACAAAGAAAAATTCCTTTTGTTTTCTTTTGAACTGGTCTATTTTAGTTTTTGCCCCAAACACCCTTTTTTTAGTTGATTATCTGGTCCCTATTTCTCTTTCCCTCCTCCTTTCCTTTCCTTTCTTGGGACATCCATCCTAATTTACCTTTCCATTTAAGACAAAACAATGTCATAAAACTATGTTGTATTTCCTTCGTTAGGGGGGGATTGTTAGCAGTAGACCCCTAGAGGGGCAGTTTAGTGGATAGATAGAGGCATGAACACCCCTCGCACAAATATCATAAATATGAAACACTGTCTGGCCCAAAATAACACAAAATGAATGCCAGTCAGAAGGGAAGCCTGGGAAAATTTCTGAAAGCAAGTCAGAAGTGGCTGACTCTAATGACCCTCTCCCCACCCTGAGGAGATGCAAAATAAATAAATAGCTGAATTGCTTATTTTAACCTCTGTATATTCTCGATTTTATGTTGTTAGCCACCTAGAGCTGGCTTTGCTGGCTAGGCGGGATATAAGTCTAAATAAATAAATAAATAAATAAAATTAAGGACAAAACATTTCCCAAGAAGCTATGACCTCACCTTGGTCTAAATCCCACCAATTTCAGCCTTGTTTCCTCTCCTTGCCAATTTACCCTAATTTAGTAACACTTTACCCTACCCACCCAAACTAAGTAATTTTCCCATCTAGTAATTGTCAGGTCGTCAAGAGCCATTTACACCTTTAGTCCACCTCAGGAAAACCCCATCAAACTTCCCACAAATCACTGTGTAAAATGCATCAAGTCTCTCCCAACACATTGTTCGCCTCTGAAAAACCAAAGTATTGTTTTTGGGGCAAATACATAAGCTCACCCTCAGGCAGCATTTTGCCCTATATCTGGACTACACAGACACCAGTCAGTGTGTGTGTTCTCAGCACCATAACTCATACCCCCACTTGTGTGTGGGCCCTTCTCCTTTCTCCATGAAACGCTGGTCATTTTGCAGCTGCCACCGTGGACTTCACTTTTCAAGACTGGTAGTTGTACAGCTTTCCCTGAATCGTTTTCTCCCTTTTCTCCATATAATTTCCTCTTAGCTTGTGTGTTTTAAGTGTGTTTTGCCCTTCTACTCCTTTTTCAATAAAAACCTTTCTGGGTGAACATCTGCCTGGGTTATATTGAGAGTTTTCTAAGGGAAAATCCCTGTAAACATTGGTGGAAATTCCAGGAACCCCCTCTCACTTGTCACCTTCAAGCCAATTTCACCCAATTAAAGAGGAGACTGCCTCTCTGGGTAATAGCTGCTGTTCATTAGTAAATACTGGCAGAATATTCAGAACTATTTTAAACTATGATAGTTTATGGTTACATTGCAATTATGTGCAAGTTTACTCAGAAGCAAGTCCCACTGAGTTCAAAAGAACTTACTCTCTAGTAAATGTGCACAGGAATCCAGTATTAGTTTGTTCTCAGTGATTTTAAAGCCAACAATCTGGTTTTAGTCAGTGAAGTCTTAAAACTGGAAGGTGGCATTAATCCAGGGAATTTTAGGTATGACATTAAAAGTGGATATAAATTGTCAGAACACACATTAAAACTGGGGTTTTTTTAACTCCCAATTTCCATTGTATTGGCAACATACAATAGAACTGAATCACAATAAAAAAAACTGCTCAAGCAGAAGACATCTCTTTAACTACCTTGGCTCTCAATATGCATTTTGAAGTGTCTGCTATACTTGCATGAATACTGGAGTACTGAAGGTAACCATGATCCATTTTAATTTGAAAGCTTAGCATTATCACAAAACTAGAAAGTGCATTTATAAAAGTACTGTCAGAAAAAATAAGCGGTTATTAAACAGGTTTACCATATTGCGTACAATTCAGTAAATGCTTCAAAAGTTAATATTAAATGGTGTACAGTAAACATATCCCAAAGGGTTCTTCAAAACCGTTACAATATATGTTCACTAAATACTGCTGTACTACAGCACTCCTAAGTGGAATGAAAACTACTTAGTGGCACAACAATCTCAGGCACTGCAACTGAAGGGCATGTGACTTGACCAGGAGTACATAAACTCTTAAGTGCATATCAATAGCTGCTTTAAAAAATGTCCATTTAAATATAATTAATGCAACATCAACCTACAATATGCCTTATTGATTACACAGTTTAATATACTTTTCCTTTGTTAAGCAGTGGTCAGTTTTCAAGTTAGCTTGTGTTATGAACAAAGGGGAAAATCCAAGTTCTCACAGATCACTGTGAACAATTTTTTCTTGTAACTTCAGCTTCACATAAAGCCAGAGCTGAAAAACACACACACACAAAAGCATATTAGTTGTTCTTTTCTCTGTGAAAGAAAAGCTATTAAGAGTAGAGAAGCACTGGTCTTCGAGAAATCCATTTTACTGTGATCAAAGCCCGCTGAATCAAGTGTTGAGTAATATCAGCCAGGGTTCAAAAAGGCTGTACCACTTCAGACTGCAGGTGGGGTTTACATGTTTGAATGCTCCCCCAACATCCAATCTTCAGTTGCACATGGTTTTACTTTTACCTATGGTCTAATGCGCTGGCTTCCCCAATGAGAAAAGCAAAGCCGTCTAAAGGGGGAGGAGGGCTGTACAACACACCGTTCTCATTTCAATCCATTCTGATATACACCATCACCCTCGTCCTACCCATAACTGAATCAAATCTACTTTAGCAGGTACTCTTGAAAAGATACACACTTCTGCACAGTTATACTTTAAGCATGTTAAGTAACAATTCTATAATTGTATAAATTATACTTTACGTAGTTTTTAAAAAATTCTTCTAATACAAAACTAACAAAACTAACAAATTATAACACAGGATTTTAATTTTTTTTTAAAAAATTGCATCATTGAATTTTTCATTCCAGTAATGTACAAATAAAATTCAGTTTTCTGGAGAAAATGTTTTTCTATTCTCTTGCTATAATTTGACACCATCTTAGCTATTTTCATAAAGAACAGAAATCTTATTTTTTCCAGTTCATCACTGGTTGCATGTACAAGATTTATAACCAACTCCATACTTAAACTTCCTATTTCCTGCTTTAAGTTTTTAGGAACTGCATTTCAGGTTGCATAAGTTACACATACCCTCACAGTGGCTTTAATATAACTGAGTTTTGTCTTCAGCCTCGGACAGACAATTTATTCCTTAATAATTAATGGGATTTTGAGAACTGTGAGCTGGATCCAGCCTGCTTTTTCACTCAGTCTCCCCTAATTCCCCTCCTCACTCCAGCTCTCATCACACAAGCAAACTTTCATCCACATAGGTCCTATGATCCCCAGATTAGCATTTCTGATGATAAGGGTTAGTGTTGCCAACTTTAGGTTGGGAAACATCTGGAGATTTTGGGGGTGGGGCCTAAGGAGAGCAGGGTTTTGGGAAGAGAGGGACTTCAATGGAGTATAATTTCAAAGAGTCACCCTCCAAAGCAGCCATTTTCTCCAGGTGAACTGATCTGTCACCTGGAGTTGAGTTGCAATCCCAGGAGATCTCCAGCCACCCACTGGAGGTTGGTAACCCTAGTTGGGGAAACCACCCTCTATCCATTTTCACCAGCAGAAAAAGTTGGATGGATCCAATCCAGAGAGTGCAATAGTTTCCACATCCCATCTCACAAAACACAAGGTTGGTTGTTGTTCATAAACCTGTAGTATTTTCTGCCATAACTAGAAAACTAAGAACTCTGATGTAAATTTCAGTAACATTACTAGGAATGAAAAAAGCTGTAAAATCTGCAAGCATTAAAGACATAATTAGTCAAGGATCAACTCTGTTTTCTGCATCTTTGAAGTCTAACGTACCCTAACCACATAACATTTGTACTTTGCTTCCAAATACTATTTGTTGTGTTCCCTGTGAGCGAGTCTTTCCCTTTCTAACTTCTCTCTCTCTCTCGCTTCCTGTACATTCACAACTTCCTGATCTCTCACATCAAAACACAGGAGCTCAAGTCGAAAACCTTGATCCCTTGGGGGGAAAAATAAAGACAGTTCTCATAAAAAGCGCTTGAAAAGAACAAGATTATCTCATACAATTCAAAACAGAATGACTGTCAATCAAACTTGACCCACGCATGGCTCATATGTTAATATTGCCTAAAAGGCTTGTCTGAATCAAAATTTGTACTATTAAATTCTAAAATATATGGGATAGACTACTTACTTCTTGCGATCCTTATCTTTTTTTAAAGTAACAGTGGGTGTAGAGACAAGAGCCTGCCCATGCAGTATGTCTGAGGCAGCTTTTCTTTTATTGAATGCCATAATTTCCTCTTCCAAAAGCTTTCTTTTCTCTTCCACTTTCATCCTCTCTTCCTGGTGAAGTCGTTTCAGATGTTCAAACTTCACTTGCAGCTATTAAAAGCAGTACAAAAATTTCAATCCTGCCACAAGGTGGTAGTGTATCACTGAATCCACTTGGGGAGACTATAATTCCCAAAATTTCTGTATTCAACTCATAAACTATTGATCCTCACACAAAAGCGCAAACATAACCTTTTCATAAGCCTAACGCCTTAAATGGTTTTAGTGGCGAACACAGATTAGTGTTTTTCTTAAGCTTTTATAAGACTATAAGAAGAACCCTGCTGGATCATACAGGTGGTCCATCTAGTCCAGCCCAGAGCTTTACACAGAGGCCAAGCAGTTGCCCTGATATTCAGAGGTGTGCTGCCACTGTATATGGAGGTTTCCTTTACTCACCATGGCCAGTGGCCTCCAATGGACATATCCTTTAGGAGGGAGATACCACATAAGGAATATACCATTAAGAAATCTCCCTTTCTTTGGTAAATGGAAAAGACTGCAATAATCTGCAGGATTTCTGGTCCCCATTCTTTGTGAATGAAACTGTGACTGTGGGTCAACAATTTATAGCCAAGTAAGAAAAGTTCACTCCTGTTGATCTTGTTTGATCATTTGTCAAACCTTTACACCATTCATCAGGACATGCTGGTTTATACTGTTTGCCTATAACCTATTCCACAATATTTCATCTTTTCTCTGTTAAGTAAGACTTGAATAATTTTTTTAATGTACAACCTCAAAAATAACATGCACGCACCCAAAACAAATCATACTATAACTTATGAAACAAGTTGACAGAAAGGAAAAGCACACAAAATGCTATGGAAATGACCCTTTACAGAGGTGAAAAATCTCATAAAGCAAAGAGAAGTCTACTGATTTCAGGGAAGCTGTTCTCAGGCTGAAACTGAAGCACCTATCCTGTAGAAGTTGCATTTCTTTTCCATCTTCTTTTCACAGAAAACAGCAAGAGAGAGCCCTGAACTATATAGCCCAGGCAAGCCCAATCCTGTCCGATCTCAGAAGCTAAGCAAGCCTGACTCTGGCAAGTATTTGGATGGGAGACCTCCAAAGGATACCGGGGTTGGGAGGCAGAGGGAGGCTATCAAGCCACTTCTCTGAACGTCCCCCATGCCCCCAGTAAAAGTCACCAGAGGTTGCTATGAGTGCCAGGCATGGGCACACACACAGACCACACACATGCAAAAAATACCAAAAAAAATAGCAAGAGAGATGTTGTATTGATGGCAAATTTCTCCCCACTTGCTACAGTTCAAGTGCCATGTCCTGCAATGCTCAGGGTTACAGTTAGAAGAAAAGGTGGACAGATTCCTGAAAGCACTGTGGCAAGGAAACAAACCTTTTAAGAAAATGATTAGCTGGATTGCTCCTTCGCAATCAAACAGATCTACATTAGCCAAAAGTTTGTGGTGCATAATGTGGGCAATAAATGTGCGAAAAGGAGAACTGCATAACCTACCAATGCTACTAAGTGACCCCCTTCTTTCCTTTCTGTCTGTACAGCCAAAGTGCATACTTAGACTTGGTTTCTAGCAGCTATCATAGCTAAGTTGGGCAGTGGGCTGGAAACAAGGTTCTGTGGTGCCCAGTGAGTACAGTGCTGGAAGCCTTAAAAACATTACTAGGATTCAGTCAATATGTGGTCTTCTTGGGCTTTTGTTCCTCCACAGAGCTCATCCCTATCAGACTTGCACCCAGATCAGCATCTGGTAACTCTGATCACGGCTATTCCCCTCCATGGCAGACTCAAAGACAGGGCCGTACGTACAGGGGAAGAGAACAGAACACCTGGACAAAGCTCTACATGGTGCTTTTGTTGCTGCAGCTTTTAAAGCTGAAGAGTCAAGCTACTACCTGAAACACAGCTTCTCTCTCCAGCAGCAGAAACAGCAAGAAGAAAAAAGAACAGAACAGAAAAAAGAACACTTTTTCAGGAGTAAGCGCCAGTGAATAAAATTGGTCTTACTTTTGAGTAGGACCGCTTAGAATTGCACCATAGTGCCAGTTGTGCATGCTGGTCTCTATGCCCCCTGCAAGTTTACTCCTTTATTGTTAAATATACCTTACTGGATCTGTCCATGCTACCACAACAAACCCAAAGAGAGCACAAAAAGAGGCATTCTTACTTCTCGCTCAGCTTCTTTCAGCAACGCTTCTTTTTCTCTGACCCTCTGCACCATCGTCTGCCTCACCCCTTCTTCTTTTTGGTGAAATTCCTCAAGAAATTCATGCCACTTAGCTTCGTAAGTTTCCTGTACACTAGAGGCCATAAAATGTAAACAACCTTTATCATATGGTAAGAGGGCAAGAAGCAGACAGTTCCTGTCACACTCCACTCATATACCAGTTTTTGTAGGTTTTCATTTTTTCAAATCAACACTCACAGGTACGTTTAAAATGGCAAGTCATCAGTTCATTTGACTGCAATCTTAATCCAGTTTACTACTATTATGTTTCAAAAGCACAGACATCCTTAAATTTATTCTGTACCAAGCACCTTTTGCAGTTACAAAGATAATTAAGGAGGATGGAAGCACAAGATAGTGAAGTTATTACAAGACGGTAAATATTTTTTTACATTTGATCTTAATGAAGAAGCTCCAAAGTTGACAGTGACCTTCATAAGATCAACAGATTGATTCAGTATAAGGGAGCTTCATGGGTGTTCATGCAATAACCATGCAAGGATAGACTGCAAGTGGCCAGAACTAAAGTGTGTATTACAGTAAGCATGGTGCGCATGGTTCACAGAGCTCTCTCAGCCACACCTACCTGACAGGGTGTCTGTTGTGGGGAGGGGAAGGGACAACCTAGATGTCACCATTGGTTCATTCCATCTCAGGATGCTCTTGGGGCACAGGCTGGTCCTAGATGTATGGATGACTTTCAGTTGGCGAGGCCTTATGGAACGCTTAGAAGAATGCAGCTTATCATGTCCAGCCACTATCTTTGCCCCTCACAGCTGATACTATCTAGCTATGCTGAGTCCAGTGAGTCTGGGAAGCAATAAATATCTCTCTGAGGAATGGTGATGTTAGGATTACTTCAAAAGAATTGGATGCCAGACCCCCTCCCTGAAGAATATGTCCCCAGGCCTGAATAACCTAAATAACTACCACTCGGTGGACCAACATTCCAGTCTTGGGTAAGAAGTGACTCATGGCTATGCAGTTTTAGGCGATCTTAAAGATGGATTACCTTGACCTATTTCAATTTGAATTCAGACAAATCTGATTTGGGATAGAAACAGCCTTGGTTGCCCTGACTGATGATACTCATTGGTACTTGTTGATTCTCCAGGCATCAAAAGCTAGCAAGAGGTTCATTAACCAAGATACCATTTTGGAGAAGCTGGCTAGGTTGGAAGTGAGGAGCACCAAGCACAGTTTGATTCTAGCATTCTTGAACAATACTTTTCACACAACGCATAAGACAGGCTTTCATGAGTAGAAGACATCTTTAGATCTAACCCTTACTATTTAATACTACCAAGAATCTAAATCCTTTATCAAGGAACTCATTTCACCATTTAACAAGCTAAACAAGATTCACAGTCAGTTGGTACATTGATCACAGAACCACAATATAGGCAGCGGAACCAAGTACTCAACTTCTACTATTGTAAGCAAAGTCTATGAACTCAGTCCTAACCTGCTATTGTGCCTTAAATCTTCCTCCAGGCCTCAGAAATGGGCAGGGAGGACACAGGTTGAAGCACCACTGGTCTTTCCGTTTCTTTCCCAAGAAGCACTCAGTTCTTTCCTCAGGCTCAGTGCTTCCCTTTTTCATCCCCAGCCTGCAAATACCTTACACGCCCAGGGAAATGGTGATTGCCACTTTGGAGTCAGGAAGCAATTTTTCTCCAGGCCAGTTGGACTGGAGATCCTGGAGGTTTTTTGTCATCTTCCGGGCATGGAACAGTGGTCACGGGGGGTGTAGAGGGGGAGATATTTGTGAATTTTCTGCATTGCATAGGGGGCTGGACTAGATGACCCTGGAGGTCCCTTCCAGCTCTATGATTCTAACTTCTTTTACGCCTCTTCCCAGTCCTGGCTCCACCCTCTCCTTCCTCTCTGGACTAATCGTACTCCCCCCCTCCCATCTTCCCCACCACCTGGCTCTGTCTTGGCTGGATCATACCTCCTGCCTCACCTAGCTCCAGTTAACCTCTCCTGGCTTGCGCCAGGTGATATACTAGTTTGATTAGTATTGTTTGCCAGTCTCCTGGCACAAGCCAGTGATGTCCTCAGGCAGGACTGGGAAGCCTCTCCACGCTCTATCTGCTGTCAGGGCTCACTCTCATCCATGCTCTTCACTGGGAGAATGTGCTGCAGCCCACAGCCCTGGCCTGGTTCCATCAGCAGCTCTCCTTTTTCAGGTGACAGCAGCAGTGCCAGCCAGATTTCCAATGTCAGGAGCAGCACTGGGCCCAGGGCAGTTTGCCCTTGCAGCATAGAGTCTGCTGGCCTCCAGTCTTCTTCCCAGGACACAGGACATGGTTAAGTTGGATTGTGGCTGGGAAATGTGGAGTTGAGTTCAGACCTGGACAACAATGTATACACTGCATTATAGGGTACATCCAAGAAGCCCAGCGTGTCAATTTCTGGATATTTCCACTCCTTTTTGAGGAAAAAGACTATGGAAACACTGTGTATTTGCATACTACCAGCATAGCATGCTCCACTGTACATACAAGGAGATGGTTCGTGCAGACAGCTGCTATGACAATTTTGCCTTCCTTCACAGGATTTACCTTTATATTGTTCTTAGCTTAGCAGCCCTTTTTTCTTTCTCCTTTGTTTTTTTCTGGCTGTCCTGCCCAGTTGTTTGACTGTATACTGGTAATTGCTAACCCAGCCTAGGGAACTGAGAGGAGAAACTAAAATCCTTCTTTTGTCCTTGTTTTATAATGGCATATGAGAGGCTGATGGAAAATCTAAACGAACAAACCGCTTTATTTCACTTTTAAGGGGGGGATGGTCAGGTAGGAATCAGTTTTAAGACTTATGAGGTGAACAGGCAACAGAAATGAGGTAACTTTGTATAAAAATGAAACCAGATAATTTGTCACAAACAAGTAACTGTTTCTGTTATTCAGACAGGTGTTTAAACTTGAGGAGAGAAATTTTTTGGCAATCTCTGCTTAAATACACAAGCATAAGCTTCTTGGTCTCACAGACACTAAAGCTGGTTAAGGCATGAACATTCACACAAGTTCCAGTTTCCTTCCTTGTTTACTGGCTAGGGATCACCCCCATCTACTAGGACCTATTTCCCTCAGACTTTAGGGATGGACAATGCGTCCCACTTCCTTACCTCTGGATCCTTCTTGATCCTCTCACAGTCTGCTTTGCTCTCTCATTGTTAACTGTCAGCTCCCAACTCCTAACTGACACTCTCAGCTGAAGAATTCCATTTGAATCCCCTGTCACTCAATGTTCTCAGGCTGGGTTACAGCATTAACCATTTACTGTCTGTCACAGCTGCATTACCACATACACAGTATTTTCTCATGGCAAATCATGGACCAACTTTAGGAATGCTAAATGTTTTGATGAAAAATGCAGTGATATGAGCCAGAAGATAAAGGAATAATTCAATTAGGTAGACAAAGCACACTGCATAGGTGATCATGTGATTTCAGGCTGAACCTTTGATACTACAAGCACCTACTTGGAAGGAAGTTCCTCTAGCTTAACATTTTAATCCTAAGAAATGACTTGACATTTAAACAGTGAGAGGCTGGCAGGGACCTTAAGCCTACTAAGGAACACAACTTGGCCAAAAGCATGCCAGAACACATCTAGTTCCATGGCAATGGTACATACAGCACATACTAAAGGAAATTCTATTTAATATTTGCATATTTGGAGACCACCTGACTCTGGCAACTTCACCTGAACAGCCTTAGCTATACAGCTCACTAGTACGCAGATTCAGTTTTCTGAGAATTACAGTGGTAGTTCAAAGTCGTCAGAGATGATGCCCTTCTGTATTGAAGCTGTCATTTTGTAATTTGCCTGGCTTTCTAATACTCTTCTTATCTACAAGTCAATTTGTGTTCTCTCCTCTGATCTTAAGAGCAGAATGTTAAAGCTTCCTCTCAGACTGGTAGAGGTGCCCTTCCCTTCTGGCACACCAACAGTTTTCTACGCTCTCTAGGCTGTTACCACCACAAAGTCAGTTTCTAGTTTGAGAAGCAATTCTGAATGAAGCAAACAATGAATCTGCTGATCTTAAAACGCTGAAATGTTGAAAGAGGATTTCAGTCTCACTGCAATAAATACAAAGACAGACGCTGGAACTGTTCCCAGCCTTCCACTCATGGAAACGTCAAACAGGAAAGGTGTCCTTTCATTTAGAAAACATTTTTGTCAGCTAAAAACAAAAGCAACTCTACTGTTAAGAGGCTACTGATGATACTGAACAGGTTGCAGGACCACAGCTTCTTCCCAAAATGAAAGCTCTCTCTCTCATTGTCATCTGTCAGTCAGGAATTTAACTCACTGCCAGCTGCTCTGCATTGGCAACCATGCTAAAGGTTGCTTTGATGCAGCAGGCATCTCAGATTCCGTGGATGATCATCAATTTAAAAAAGAATATGTCTTTTTTATGTCTTATGTATAAGATCAATGGACAGCTACAAGCCTTTCATTTAAGGTGATTTAAGTGGGTGCTAGAGTCATGGCATTATCAGGTCATGGAAAACCACTCTGTCAGTTCTTAAAAATAAAACTGAAATATCCATTACCAGACATCAAATTTGTCCAGACCTTCCTCTGTAAGAGCTGTCATTTGGCTATCTGTATAAGATTTTTGTATTGGGAGCCTAAAAATAAAGGTGTAGATCCATCAAATTGTTCAAAGAGCCCAATTTAACTTTATTCTTACTCACTACAGATATGGGACATTTGGTGTTATTCAAATACTGTCATTTATGATTTCCACAGTTCAAATGAAGTTCCACTTTTCCTACAGAAATGTAATGCCACTGACAAAACCACATATTTCATTTAAAAGTTTGGGTTTGTGGTTTAGTACATGCTAATGTGTACTTCATAGGAGTGTTGTGAAGACAGACGTGGGAGGTAGTGTACACCTCCTTGAACCCTTAGGATACAAGGCAAAAAAATTACATTAAAATAATATCTGAGGAAAGCACAGGAGCATCTGAACAGGCAAGCAGAAGGGTAGGATTTCTCCTCTCCCACCATTCCATTTTGTGATATACCGAGACAAACTTCAGCTTTGGAAGATGAAGCTTTTCAATCCCTTCCAAACTGTTATTTCTATGATTATGGCTAACTGGCCCACTCTTATTCTTGAACAATACATCCCACAACAAAATAAATATTTGCGATACAATGTCTAAACAAACATGAATTTGGTATATTTTAGTTTACTTGGGTGCTCCCAGATCATACCTCAACTGCTTTCTATGCAACAATCAGCATTTTAAATACTTAAGATGTAATCACAATTAAATCTTGTTCCTGGCTGATTTTTTTTCCTGTTGACAAGAACAGGGACTGAAAAATGATGTCCAAAAATAAGAACAAAGCTACCCATCAATTGGGTAATGGTAATTAAATCTTAAAATCCAGTTGGTAGAGGTTAGAGTAATGCCACAAGTATTTGAGAAGAATATGGAAATCAGATAAAAACAGAAACTCAGCTTTAGATCAGGAAGCCTGGATAACTTCTTGTACTTTTGTCTCTCAACACAAATTAATACTACATATATCCTGTGCAAACATATTACATAAATTACACACCCAATGTATAAGACTTCTTCGGGCAAACATTCACAAAAGCAGTCTGGGCAACTCAATCCAACACTGAAAGGAGCCCTGACTAGTTGCTGCCTCTCCTCCGGAGCAATTTCTTACATGTGCACGAGAAATTCCAAACGGATGCAAACCTTAACAGTGACGCTGTCTTATGCTGAAGTGAGTAAGGAAGCCTAACCTATAAGAAAAGCCTTGCTGGGTTAGACCAATAGTCTATCTAGTACAGCATTCTGTCTCACACAGTGGCCAACCAGTGCCCCTGGAGCACAGAGGCTGAGACCTTCTCCTGATGTTGCCTCCTGGCTCTGGAATTCAGAGGATTAATGCCTCTGAATGCGGAGATTCCAGGTTAGTCCCACTAAGGTCATTTAGCCAGTGAATAACAGAATGCATGATACGTTTCACCCACCCTAGCTCCTTAATTACTTCCTGCATATGGAAAGCTAGCTGCTTTAGGTTTTCCCTCTTTTCAAGCAATTACTATATATTTACACTAAGTAGTTGTCATAAACACTATCAACTCAGCCAATCTTTCCCTATGGGCACTGGACTGGCTAGGCATTCCAAATGAATCATAAGATTTTAATCATATCACATTGGCAATTTCAATGGGCAGTGCTCTGCTGAACATACAACTTCTCAAATTATAGAAACTCTCTTCTAAAACCAAACCTATTTTGGATTATTTAACAGATATCACTAGAGAACAAACTTCCTAATAGTCCTATATCTAACAGTGACAGTCTCACCTCTGTGTGGGTAAGCAAATCCACACAGCAGGGCCAGCCACAGTGACAACTGAAGATTTCATGGAAAAATCTGATTCTGAAAAATGGTTTGAAGATTAAAAACAAATACATGGGAATAAAGCCTTTGAGACATTCCACCAGGACTTAATTTCCACCCCACCATGAATCTGAGACCCAGCCAGTCAACAAAACAAATCAATTTTCCGAATACCACTGAACTATCACACAATCGACACATAAACACACCTTATCAAAAGGCCAGCTACCACTAGATTCACTTACACACTTTCAGTAACCACCATGAACATACAACACAGCCCACTGTCTACAGCTAAACACTATATTGCAATCATTCCAGCTCCTTGGACAATGAATCACGTTGTAAGGCTTTACCGTCAGGCATTCTTGAGAAAACAATATCCACAAACCTAAAGGGGGGAGGGGGATAGACAAAGGCAGGGGATCAGAAATCTCATACTACAAAAACAGTTGGCAGACACAAGTTCAACAAATCACCAGCGATCTACAGCCCATACTGGATAACAGAACGTCCTTCTCAAAAGCACTGGATGATTGGACATTTCTTGCTTACAGACTCCCAACTCAAAAACAGCATCTTGCCAACAACAATGGATCATCAAATAAAAATAATATTAACAGGGATACAAACTAAGGGACCAGACCCTGCAGGAAAGCCCAATGAGAACTGTCCCCATATCTACTCAGGCAATACTATTAACATGAAATGTGGTCTACCTAAGGATCATCATCCAATGTGATACAGGCCATCATGTATTGATAATGCCTTGCTGCTCACTTCCTACACAAATAAACCAACACAAATCTGAAAAATGGTAATATTCAGAAATCAATGGGAGAAAACATTTCAGCCTCCCAGGAGACATGGTTGCTTATCTAAAAATCACACTTCTTCAGCAAAAGGATTTCAAAGGGAGAATCCAGAAGCAAACTGCAATTTATCATAGTCTGATACCATCTCCCAAGGAGCTAGGATTGCTTATTCTTTACAGGTGTTACCCAGATTAACAAACCTAGCAAGACTGTGCTATCGCTAATTACTGCTACTGTGAATAGTATCTGTACTTCTCCTTGATTACATTAGAATTTTACATAATTATGTCTCATCCTGTATTTCCTGATCCTTTGGCTTCACTATTATATAAATGGCTGCCAAGTTAGAACCAACTACATTAATCTGATGAACTGGAATCTAACTCACCATTATCAGGTGAAGAGATAAGCTACAAACTAGACATGGGCAAGTACAAGCCCACAGCCAGCTTCTCTTAGGGAGAAACTTCATTGTACAGAAATTGCAGGATTTCCATTCTCCCCTGATGGGAAGATAATGTCGCTTCAAAGCAATACCATTTTCAGCATGGTCAGGTAGTACCCAAATTAATTCTCAAATTTTCCTGTACAGACATGGAAAGCAAATACACATTAAGGGTCATTTAATGAATCTTAAAGCAGATCCCATGTATGGCAATACCTTAAGTTAGAACTGAGATATCAAAATGTAGTGCAGACATGCTCTTAACAGTTAATCCAAGTTACATTGCAGTTGTATGTATGCCAGCATTTGAAATAGAAAACTTCAAGTATGAAGGAAAGAAGTAGTCTACAAACACACAGTAGACATGCACCGAGAAATGCAGTCAATTATGTTTCTCTGTGTTTACCAAAGCAAGTCCTGCTTCAAGTGTAAATCACTCATTTACTAAGAACTGCTGAAGTCTGCAACAAATTGCCCAGGCAGCTGTGGAATTTCCCTCCCTGGAGATTAGGTCTTACTGAAACTCAGAAATGGCATCTGTCAGGAACTCTCTTAAATCTTGGCAATCCTATCACTGGCCACAGTTTAAACAGATTGCCCTTAAGATACCTTATCTATAACACATGATAAGTTGGTGCATGTTTATTAAAATACTTGCTTCTTTTATGCAGCATAACAACAACTGGTATTTCCATCAACTCTACAACATGTTGAAAAAGCCTATCTTGCATTATCACCGATACCAATCAGTACCTGCAGGGCAAGAAATCTAGCCAGTTAAAAGTGGTGCCAATCTATTTAATCATTGCTTCAGCTCTTTCTGAGATTGAAGGGCATTTGTAGTGCAGCTTCTTTTTCAGATATTAGTAACAGGACAGGAAAAGTAGAACTAAGGAAGGATAAAAGAGAAACATTAGAGAGAAATGTTAGAAAGAACATAGCTACTTACATTAGATGTAAAGACAAAAGGAAAGGAAAAGAAGACAGTGCACATGAGTGAAGAACTGGGACTGCCAAAAGGATTTCTGAAAAAAATCAGAAGAGATCTTTAGGTGTGCCTGACCTGAACGTAAATGAGAATACAAAGAAGATGAGTGCTTGAACACTCAGTGATTCACTGGCAACCACCACCCTTTGCAGAAGCCATCCTTGGCCACAAATGCCTTTTCCAATTGTGTCAGCCACTTGTTTTGTCCACAGGTACCAACACTGTTGCACAACCACTGAAGGCAATGACAGTTCATTAAGCACACTTTCCACCACCTGACAAGCCAGAGTGAACACAGCCTGCAAGGCAACATTCAGCCCTGCAACACTTGCTTGGCCATTAATCTACCATTTTGGCCAAAAGTAAGCTACCTCCCAGCAGATTCAACCTCCTCTATCCCTTGGTGTCTTTCATTGCCTAGCCACTACTGAAATGGTTAATGGGACCACTAACTTATGATTTAGAATGATATGTCAGTGTTAAAAAGTAAAATGCTATAGCTTCTCTTTAGGTTTTCAACCACCATTTCAAACGCAAAAGTTTCTATTGTTAAGTTTTTAAATGAGCTATTTTTGCCTTGTGCTGCTACAAGGAAGAGACTGAATAAATTCTATCAAAACCGAGACAGAGCAAAGATTCACAGTTTTACCTGACAGGCTGGTTTTCTGGACCTGTGTCTCGGAAACCCATCTCCTCCAATTTGCAGCGCCGGTACAGCTCATAATGGCGCATGTGAGTCTGCTCTCTCAGATCTTCCATATTTGTACAAATCAGCATCTCACGGAGCTTCACAAAATCACAATGATTCTCACTTTCCACTAAAAAATGAAAGAAAATGTTTTAAGTGTGCCACTGACACTTACCTTACTAGGGTTGCCAGCCTCCAGGTGGTGGCTGGAGATCTCCCACTGTTACAACTAATCTCCAGGCAACAAACATCAGTTCACCTGGAGAAAATGGCCACTTTGGAAGGTGGACTCTGTGGCATTGTGCCCCACTGAAGGCCCTCCCCTCCCCAAACCCTGCCTCCCTCAGTCTCCACCCCCAAAATCTCCAGGCATTTCCCAGCTCAGAGCTGACAACCCTCCATCCAGTTGTCTATCTCTGTTAACTCAAGAAGGAAAATGACAAGTGTATTTATTTATTTACAACATTGCTATGCTAGCTGTATAGACAACCTGCACAAGGTATCTTACAATGTAAAACTGTTAAAAATTGACTGACTAGTAAAGAAAATGTGAAAAACAACCTAAAACCCATCTCTGAAGGTTATTCCTTTGTCTCTAAAGAACTTAAGTAACAGGAAATCTGGTCCCACAACAAGATTTATTTACATTTAGCATTACTGTGAGGCACAAACCAGCCAAAAAACTAAGGAGCTGTTTAGAACGAGCAGCAAGTTGCCATCTGTTCATGGGATCATCCCATTTGATAAAAGGGATGATTAAGGTACACGATTTTCATGTAAACACTAATTAGTCTGTTCAAGTTTTAACTTCAGGTAGGTTTGACAGTGAAAATCATTGCTGAAGAACACTAGCTGACTGGAAAACTGACTCATAGCACTATCAGCTCTACTGGTTTCACGAACCACAAAATCCAAAACGTTATTTGCTTATCACAAATTTGATAAAAGTGTGTGGTCTTCATTCAAGAACTTCAAAAAACTATGCTTATTAAGGTATTGCAAAATGTAAAGTTAATCAGTTAAGTAGCAGACAATTAACCGGATAAATGAATTGTAATCTGTTGACAGCCTAAGGAAACTAATTGTGGATAACTAAGAATACAAGTTCTCATTTACCTTGCACAATGCCCCACGGATACTGGCGAGCTTTTACTGTTTTGTTTCCAATCTTTATTTCTTCTGTACTCCCCACTACAGCAAATGGCAAATGTCCCTAAAAAACATGAACTAATAAATATGTATTGCTGGTAACCAGAAGAATGAAATAAAGTTACAAAATATAATATATACCCTAATTATTATCTAAAAATAGTGTAATATATGTATTGTTGAGTTTTTCAAAGAAAAAGGGGAAAAATCTACTTATTCCTATTCCTCTACTGATAGGGCAGCCTTGGCATTTTGTGTAACGCTAGGTATGTTTTCTGATTTTCTTTTTTAACTGAGGAATCTTCATATGGAATTGGAAAAGCAAGAAAATTATAATCTTGCTTGTTTATATATGCAAGCTTTAAAATGGAAGTCAAACTTATCAGTCAACTTAGACAATGACAAGTTGTAGGGCAAGTGTGGAACACCCCATATATAGAAGACTGTACCAGTCAAACCAATCAACTACTCCATGGAATGTACAACATCCTAAAGTACTACAAATATCCTCTAAAAGAGATCTTCTCCAATGGCTGTTTTGGTAACTGTCTCCCTCATCCAGTATGCTTTAGTCCCATGAGTTGGATCTTTTGCCACTCTCTACGGTATAACTTTCTTCAGTCACTAGTACAGAGATCAAGGGTCCCTGGCCCTGCCCTCTTGCTTGGGGCTTTTCCCATAAGCATGATCCAACCACAACTCATATCCCCCTACCAGGCTTCAGACCAGGAGGGAAGTTTGTAAGCACTCTTCCTTCTGCTGGCTTCTGCCCTGAGCAGCCTGGAGTGGGTAGCCAGTCTTGTCCACCTTGGCTTCCTCCTAGACTGTTCTAAGCTCTGCATACTCTCTGCCTGTTCATGTCTTCCTACAAGATTACCAGTTCTCACAAGACAATGGAAGCTCCCCAAGCCTGACTGCAGCTGGGCCACATGTGTCAAGCGTGCTTCCTGACCACCCTGCCTCAAAAGGTAGGTGCTGTTGAGGTGGCAGAGATTTCTCCCCCTCCCACAGCAGCCACCAGTCAAGGGCAGGGAAATGACTAAATCTTTGTTCCTGTGATCCTAACCATTGGTGTTCTTACCCATTAGAACTTCAGAGCCCTTCACGTATCTATCTTGTGTGAATTCCATTACTGGAGGACAAAAACCTGACAGAAAAAATTCCTAGGACTTATGAAAACAAGACTTAATATTCATATGAGTCTGGGGACAGCTCTGAGCACCTCATATTAATTTGTTGACTTTTAATGGGTTTTTACGATCTTGTAGATTTCTACTCGCTTCCTGTAACAGATGTATCTATTTTTTTCTATTTCTTATGAACATTTCCAGAGTATCTTTCAACTATAATAAGATTTCAGTGATATTAACTTTCATTAGAAATCCTAAAGGCAAATTGTTTCTCCAACCATTTCCCTAACACTCTAAGTACAACATTTCTGATTTGAAAGAACTGAAATAACAGGGATCTAAAATCTTCAATTATATCTTCTATTTATTCTTATGATAAGACCATGTCCCCATCAAGAAATATCTCTAGAATGATAAAACCAACTTTTATCCAGCTGGGCTTGTCTCCCATAATACCAAGTATAATCACAATTAATTAATTATAAAATAAACAATTTAACAGGGGAAGTCCTGGAGAAAGTATATATTTATGTTTTTACAAAACAATTAATGAAAAGAAGACTAAAGATATATGACAGATATTTCTTAATCTCTTTTTTAAAACCAAATTAAATTTTCAAAAGCCTAATTTAAAATCTCCTGATGATTTCATTTCATAGTTTTATCTACCTGCAACCAATCTTTTATATGTGGCAATCTTACTACCTGATAGTAATCTGGTTTTGCAAAGGCTAATTCTAAAAGGCTGAACACAACAGCTGTAATAAATACTAGCCTTTATACAACTTAGAGGAGCCCCAAACCATCAGTACCATAATGGCAAACAGCAAAATGTTCACATGTATTCTGAAGATGCCCTGACCAGGACAGCGCAGACTAGCCTGAAGTTAAGCAGGGTCAGCCCTGGCTAGTATTTGGATTGGAGACCTCCAAGGAATACCAAGGTCATGACGTAGAGGCAGGCAATGGCAAATCACCTCTGAACATCTCTTGCACTGAAAACCCCACAGGGTCACCATAAGTCAGCCGTGACTTGACGGCACTTTCCACCACCACCACCACCACCACCACTCTGAAGACACTTCACAAGTTCAATCAAGTACTTACATTCATGGTGGCATTGATCTTAGCAATGCCCTCATCATCTGTTGGAAACTGATATATCTGAACTCCATTACTGACCAGTTCACTCATTATTTTGATCTTAAACTTCTGAAGTTCAGATTTAGAAAGTGCATCAGCTTTGGCTATAACTGGAATGATATTCACCTATTAAAGACACAAGACATTTACAGCGTAATTTTTCTGAGCACTTTAGGTACAACAGTTCTCACTACTTACAAAAGTATTTTAACTGTTTTATACATATTTTACATATACATATACATATTATACATATTTTAACCAAAGTAGGTTTGGGAGGGGTGATTATTTTAATAGTTTTATAATGTAATTTTATTGCGTATGTTTTAAATTGTTAGCTGGCAGGATATAAATTTTGTAAATAAACAGTAAAGAGGCAAGCTCCTTTTTAAATTTACCTACTAAGCAGTATGAGAAAAGAGAAACGAGTAAAAGGAAACCCACTGTGCATGTGGCTTCCATTCAGGAGTATAGCTTATTTTAATTCTGGCCTATATTAATATAAAGATTTTAGTACGGTTTTAAAAGCAGAACAGGCAATATCAGTGTTAATTCTAGCCAAACTGTGCTGTCATTAACAATTAAAGACAAGTCACGTTTCTGCAAGAAGCTGTTGTTTTGCCTTCTTCATTTACAATACAAACATAATGCAACACACCACCTCTACAAAATGGACAATGTCTTTGAGCTCCTACAGACATTTCTGGAATACCTCTAAATATTCTATATGGGATTACATAATGCGGAACGCTAGCTTTCTTGTCTCCCTGCCATTTAATTCAACAATTTATATTGTTATTTGTAATATAATGTCCATTTTGTAGTCTTCCCATGCTTGTAGATGTTTTCTTGTAAGCAGCCACAAGGTCAAACATGAACTCTAAATCTTCCATATCTATTTTTATACTGGGTTTCTAGCTAGCCAGGAGGGCCCTTTATGACACTATATCTTTTACTATAAGAAAGCCTCTAGTTATGCTGCATGAGAAATTCAAGTTAAGGAGGTTAGTTGACATTATATGAATGGGTGGAGGTGAAGGAGAGACTGGAAGGGGCCACGCCACCCTATTCCTCCAGCCATGACCTCTCCCTGCTTTTCCGCTCACTAAACATTCAGTTGCAATCTGGACTAATAAAGCAGGTTCCCATGTGATTTTTTTTAACAGTATCAAATTATCAAAACCTATGCTGTTTGTCACATGAACTACTGCTTTCAACTCCCCCTACTATTTTTAACACAAAATTGTACACTGATTAAAATAATTTGTACATTTTTTAGAACACAGATTTATCTGAGGCTTAAAGGCAGCCTGCCACAAAAGAAGAAGAAGAAGAAGAAGAAGAGAAGAGATTGGATTTATACCCTGCCCTTCACTCACTTGGGAGTCTCAGAGCAGTTTACAAACTCCTTTCCCTTCCCCTGTACGATACTGTACAATCAAGACCCAGGTTTCTTGTCTCAGTGAGAACTATGCCACAGTGAACAGTCAAAAGGCTGAATCCAAACAGGTCTGGGGCAATAATGACTGACAAACAAATTAGGGGTTAATCTTGCTCATATTATTACCTTAGAGTTGTACCTATATTTAGAATCATTAATTAATGGTAATAAAAGTGCAGCTTTAGAAAATTCATTGCTTTACACAGAACAAGCTGGAGCACTATGATTTATTATTTTAAAACACATGTAACTCTGTCCTTAAAATTAAATTTTCACTCCCTCTAAGGAGTACTTGCTTTAGTTAATGATATTTGATCTTAAAAGTATGATATGCAGTTGCTTTAATTAGCAAGGAACATCTTGTACTATGAAATGACAGCAGAAAAAAATGCTGAAGTAAATGCTACAGCTCTGCCCGGAACAGCTGCAATATTTAGTAAGGTCCATACTAAACCGTTATAAATAAAAAATAAAATCAGCTGGAAGTAGAACAAAGTTTGAGTCCACTGCATGCACACAAAAGCTCATACCTTGAATAAAACATTGTTGGTCTTAAAGGTGCCACTGGGCTCAAATACTGTTCTGCTGCTTCAGACCAACACGGCTACCCCACCTGGATCTAAGCTGGAAGTAGACGTAGGTCAACAGAGAGATCTATGAAGGGTCAAGCGTGCATGCATGCATGCATGCACGCTCTCTCTGTGTTCTTAATTGCCTTATTCTATTTACAAAAAGTTGCAAGCACAGGAGCATGGTTAGCGATGGCATATAAAGCACCCCATGAGCTAACAGAGGTCTACCTGCCACAGCCTTGGGGGGGAGGGGGGAAGGTTCAACACACCCATTGGGTCTCACTGGCAGTCATGACCGCAAATGTGGATCAGATAAATATGGCAACCCACAACAGGGCTTCATTTAGAATACACAACAAGACAGCAGGTTATACACTCTGCCGAATGTAGCCCCCTTAAATTAATCCATTTTTTATTAGCTGCATCGATGCAGCCTTCATTAGGCTGTATTGATGCAGCCTCTAAATTTTAGAAATGTAACCAACTAACAAAAGGTCTGAAGCAGAAACTCTGAAAAATTGCTCTAATACATATCCTAGAAGGTTGATATTAATTTAAATTCCAAGTCATTAAAACTGTTTTAATTTTATCTGATTACAGAGGTCACATACTTAAAAGCAAACAGAACAGTAGACTTTGCCAACAACTGGTACTGCCAGTAAGCAACACGTGACTTAAGTCACAAATATGCAGTTTGTTGGTACCAGCTAGTTCCATTTCTTTTCTTACAACTGCCTCACTGAATATGAATTGCAATTGTATTAAGCTACCACACAAACTGGACAGTATAAATAATGAATGATTGCCACTGTCTTTCACTACAGTGCATCTTTGCAACATCTGGTATGGGGGATGCTATCAATTCACTAGCATGTCTAAAGGCAATTTATATAGTTGTTCACAGCTATTTTGATGATTTATACAATTTAAGAACTTAAGAAAACATTTGACCTACCATGCAGTCCTAAAGCACGTATACCCAGAAGGAAGTCCCGATTAGTTTAATGGGACTTACTCTCTTGTAAGTGTGCTTAAAACTGTAGCCAGAGATATGATTTTCAGATTACCTATGTGTCTGTAGTGAAGTATTAGTATGATGTGGACATTTCCTTAAAAGACAGAGATACATCTAGGATGTAAATACTCCTAGATTATTGGTACTGTGATTGTGAAAGCACTGAAGGGAAAGCTAGTCTTTCGCCGTACCAGATGTAGTAATTATCTTTTTTGCTATTTCTCTAACTTTTAAAATTTTAATAAACCATTACAAAACAATGAAACCACAAAAAGAAATACAACTTGCAACATTATACCAATAACATGAAAAAATTCAATGCTCCACTGTACAATTACAAATAGAATCATATCAGAAATGTTCCAGCTTTAATCCAACTATACTCTAATCAACCTCAACAATCTATAAAAAGCCTTGTTACTCTTTTACATTTCTGCTGTATTAGACTGGATCCAATTATGGACTGAACACCATAATTGATCAGCACTTTCTACATTTTTTTACAGTTGGAAGTCTGATCAAGATCTGTAGTTCAAACCGTAATGCAAGGTTCATTGGATGTCCCATCCTGTTGATTGTATTTGACTTACACTGTGTAATCTCTCTTGAGTCCCAGTGCAAAAGGCAGACTATAAACGTGAATAAATAAATCACCCAATTATACAGCTCTGTTCATAAAGTGACCAATTGTATTTAAACAAACTTTGGATGAAGGATAGCTTACTCAACTTCTCCTCCATGATCTGCAATGTTTATTTTTACTGCAACATTCTTTCAGTCTTACCAGTAACATGAGACATCACAAAAGTATTAATTGTAAGTTAAAATATCATGCTGAATTTACTTGTATAAAGCTACTATCTTTAAAAAGATCCTGTGTGAAGAGTAAGAGATAAAGCTGCAACAGTGAAGTCTGACTAGTTTTGCTAAATCCAGGTGGGTGCTCATGTTGGTCTGAAGCAGCAGAACAAAGTTTGAGTCCAGTGGCACCTTTAAGACCAACTAAGTTTTATTCAGTGTATGAGCTTTCGTGTGCACACACTTCCTCAGATACAATGAAATGGAATTTATCAGTCCATACATGATAAAAGTTAGTTTTAAAATCTTACCTTGCTATCAAGATTTTTCATGGTTAATAAATCCAAAGTTTTAAGTGAATGCCCTGTGGGAGAAATGCAGTAAAGGCACACATGGATGCGAGTGTCATGGTAATTATATAAGGAGCGTTTAATTTTCAGCTCTTCCTGGAGATAGGCTTCAAACTGTGCATCTATATAATCCACTATTGGCTGATAGCTGGGAGGAGAAAAGCTAGCATTAAAGCAGGTAAAGTGTTTCATTCACATTAATTGCTATACACAAGCTGCCAGATGGTCATAAAATAACAACAGGATAACATCAATCTTATTTTTAAGGAATTATTTTCACTCAGTCAAAAAACTATAAATGATCCTCTTAATTAGAATATTGTTATCACAACCCCAAATTCCATAGCCATAAATCCAACAGAAGTTTAATACTTTCACAGGGATTTGCACTTATGAGTTCAAAGGGTGCTTTAGCTCCGTTCATAGTAGTAACTCAGCATCATTAACTTTCATGGGATTGTGCTAATTGTTTGGAAGTTAATTACTTCCAAGAAAATGGCCAGGATTCAAAGAATCATTGTTCTTGCCCCACAAACAAGTTTTTTTTCTTCGAACAGCCAACTGTCCCATGACCAACTCCTTTAAATGAGGGACACTTCAAGCTCAGATTCTGATAGGGCATGTGGATCAGTTGTTCAATGAAAACAATCAGAAACTTCACTGAGCACACACAAGCCTTTGAGCAAGCCTGGCAGGGCTCTTTTTCAAGTACTGGCGGGAGCTTCATAACGTAAAACAAAAAAAATGACTCATAATGAGCATACAGATCAACAAATACGACCGATCTTACCAATAAGAAACAAACAATGGAAAACCTAACAAAGCTTGTCTAATTGTATATGAAGGCTGAACATTAATTCAGCAGCATGTCCACTGTGGAAGCGTTCTCATTGTAGCTGCAACTTATACAAAGTCCAAATGCTGAGAATTAGGCTTGAAGAACTTCCTGTGAGAAAGGAAGCCAGATTTGAACAGAGCTGCCTGGGTGGCCCTTGTATCAGCTACAAAGGAACTGCCTCCCTTTTCCAAGCCATGTTGTGCACATTACCAACTGGCTGGCTTTTTTTAGTCAGTCAAGAAGCTGCCTTAAAGAATCCTGGCATCTATAGGTAAAAGGATCAGGTAGCAGGTCATGGGAAAAACATATAAGGTGATGTGAAAAACATCTAAGACCTTGGAGAGGTGCTGCCTGTTCCAGGGGGGGAAACTAGTCAGAGGGTCAAAAATACTGATTTTACTGACCAAAATTCCAAGAAAACTGACCAAATACTGACAAAAAACGGTCAAAATACTGAACAATTTAATGTCAGTCTATTGATAAGTTAGCATTTTAAAAGTAAAACTAGGACTTCATTAAAAATGATTATCTGGCCTCCACCATCCCCACAGCACACCTTTTTATCGATTTTTTAAATGAATATAGAACAATGTTTTCATTATTGTACAAATTTTAAGGCAAAAAAAAAGATTCCCTTTTAAAAATAATTGCATACTGCAGATAATAAAACAGCAAAACGTATTTAAAAAGCATACATAAAGTAATCATTATGACAACAAAATATAATTACTGTAAAGTAAGACTTGTCTTTGCTTTTACTTTATCTTTGGTTTTTTGATGAAAAAATAAGTTATTAATGAACTCTTTCTTTTCTCAACAGTTTTCTGCACTGCATCTGCAAGCATTTTCTCTTGTCCTTTTCTGTTGCTTTCTCCAATCCTTCTGGCATGAGCTGTGTGTGTTGAATCCCACAATATCCTTTTTCTCAGCAGCCTCTCTGACACGTTTGGTTGCATCACTTAGCAATGTTCGAGCAATCATCCCCTTCTTATTCGGTTGTCTCAGCTTTTTCAGTTTTGTTTCCTTCTCTGGTATACTATCCTTTTCACTGTCTGTCTTAAACCTTTTTAACTCCTCTGCCTTTTCCCTTTTTCTTTTTGCTCCTTCTCTTTAATGACACACTGTTCATCACAATATTGCTTATAATGAACATGAGCTGCTCTTGCCATCTGTAAAAGCTCCTGTGTGATATTAACATGGTATGCCTTTTTTTTCACATACATGATATAAAGTTTCTTTGACCATCAGGTGGGCATTCAAAGTTCTCTCTGACATGCTGGCCCTTTCATTGGTCAAAATGTGTCCAGATTTTGAAAACCCTCTTTCTATGTCTGCAGTACCATGTGATAACAATAATGCTGCTTTCACCACCTTGCTAACTAGTGGGTATTTTGGATCTCCAGATGGGTTTGTTTTTTTTTGAAGAACCGACTCCAGTACATATCTATGCAGCAAGTGTCACTGGCAGTTTCATCTTCAAATCTTAAAACATTTCCATTCATCCGCAATCATGTCCAGTGGAATATCCATTGGGAGTTCTGCTGCTACTTTCATTATATCCTTATGGATATCCTTATGGGTTCCTTCACTGACTCTCTGTGCTGGAGCTATCTGAGGATGGGCTTGTCCAAAGATGACTAGAGTAAAAGATGTTGGCAGGCTGCTGTGAAATGTTTAAAAAGAGTAGCTGTTCCTTTTCAGAAAGTTTTTTTTAGTACGTAACAGATTCTACTTTCACTGATTACTTCTCTCACAGGTATGCTGTGCTCATCACTGAAGGCTTTAAGAGACAATGGTGCTAAACTCTTATACATGCAATTCATCATGGTTCTTGTGTTTTTACTTCACTTTGCATCACATGCACCAAAGGTGGTTCTTCCTGGAAGACTCCAGTGAACTTTGTAAATAAGGAGGCACTCGTGCAACAAAACATCACCTCTGCTTTCACTGTCTCATGGTTTAAGAGGTTAATTATGTTTCTATACTTTGTGGAAGATTTCACCAAATCGCTTTTATGCTTAGGAACAAAGTCCTTAAAGTACTTCATAACTGAGCTGAAAACAATGTCTTCTCACTGGGAAGTCATCAATGGTTTCCCCAAAATGCAGTAATGAAAACAAAAAACCACAAACTACATTCACAAAAATCAAAAAAATTCTGACTTTACTGACCTTTTTTTTTTTAAATGACAAATTATTGACCAATGAAAAAACTGACTTTTACTGATTTTACCAACCATTTTCCACCCCTGCTGTTCGCTTAGATAATACTGACTTCGACGGATCAGTATAAGGCAGCTTCATGTGTACTCTGGAAAAAGAAAAAATATCTAAAACAAAGCTGCCTGCCTGTTGCCTTTCCTCCATTCTTCAGTCACCCTGAAGTCAGGGGTATGTGTCTATACAGGAGCAAAGGTGAAAAAAAGCAGAACCTGCTGCACAACAAGAAACACACACTCCTGGTTATAGATATCTCTACAAAATCTGAACAATATCCATATCAATATCACTACAAGATATAAATGTCAGAACTTTGGTGGCATTTCACTATGTAATTTCAGATGCAATTATCTGAGCAAGGAGATACTAACCTATCATCTTTGTTTATCTGGTCACCAAATCCAATTGTTCTTATAATGGTCAACTTCAACCGAACATTGCTTTCCTGAAGCTCGTATGTCTGAGCTTTAAGTCTTACATTTGGCTGAAAGTGTGTTGACATGTGGTCATCAAAACTCGTATTAAACAAACTATCAATCAAGGTTGATTTTCCAAGTCCCGTCTCACCTAAAATTACAGAAATGAAGATGTAGATTTACATCCCAAAATAATCATACAAACTGCAGTCTATCATAAAGAAAATGACTGTATTTCTCCTGTTAGAAAATAATGCATTATTTGCTGTAACTCAGGGCCAAACTATAGCTGCCAGTAGCACAAATTTCTCCCTTTTCCTTATTAACCATGGCTCCTCTGAACCCCAGACCTGCCCATAAGTTCATTTATCAGTCTGCACAGAGATAAATGCCCAAATTTATACTTCTACCTCAACCCCTTCAGTTTCACTTCAGCCCTATTCTCCTCACATGGAGAAGCTTCAGTGATTCACAGCAGATTGGTGAACATCAAGAACAAGTTACGAACCCACTGTGAAGCAATTCTACTCTAGAAGAAACCAACCATGCTAGAAAGTTTTTCCTTTTTTCACATCATATAGACCTTGGAAACCGCTTATCACAACAAAATAGCATCAATTGCTATTTCTTGTACTCAGAATGTTAAATTTCCTAAATAAATAAGGGATGGGCTAAAGCTGTATCACTCAGCACTGGTCTGAAGGCAACTTGCTGAGGAGGCACAGTATTATTTGCTGATAAGTCTGAGTTTTCAAAATATCTCATCTGATTGACATCTTCTACAAATCTCTAAGGCTTGAAGGTTTCCTTGAAGTCCTGATTCAACTGCCTTCAAACTCAATTAAGAATTTCATCTGCACGGATATTGGCTGCTTAGAAAGACAATCTAAATTTATGGCCACGCTTAGAGCCGCCTACACTATAGATTCTCAAACACAGGGCTAGCAACAGCTTCATATCAAATCCAACACCATCTGGAATTGGGACTCCATGATGAGATTCCTAGCGTGTTATTTAGCTGCAGAACTCTAGGGAAGCAGCTATGGATTGGAGCTGTATTAATGTACAATACTGATACTTGATCTTTTTTCCTACTAGGCCTTAAAGCAGCCTGGGTACATGCGAGACCCTCCACTCTGGCCCTAAACCATATCAGCCACGCCCCACCCCACTCCCTCTACTTTTTTGTGGTTAAATTACACGTGAGGGAATATAGTAGGATTCTCAACATCCCATTATTCTGGGCCCAAAAAGAATGAAATGTTTTTTTAAAGAACTCTTGTGTATATTTTCTGACTTCACTTAGCCCTGACAAGCATTCCACCTAAGGTAGAAGCTTTGGATAAAAAGAAATGGACCAAAATTTCCATTAATTAAACATGATGATCACAAAGTACTTCATGTTAAAATACATGATGTACATCCACATATTTCAAATAAGGCTGGAAACCATATGAATAAATGAGGAATATGATAGATTATCACTCATTTGCTGCTAACCATAATGCAGCAGTAACCAATAAAAAAGATAATCAAAAATTGATTGTGCAGACAGCATGAAATAATTGTGAATGAAAATGTTACTTGACTATCTTGCAGTCAATATCTAACAGAAGGTGGTAATAACCCTATCATGTATCACCTCTATAAACTTTATAACAAGACAGACATATCTGTTTTATAACCCACATAGCTACAACCAGGGAAAGGTTACTCACCGATACAGAGAATATTGAAGCAGAAACCCTGATGGATTGATTTGTTAACCAACTGATCTGGTAAACTATCAAAACCAACATGACCAGACAAGGATAAGGTACGACAATTCAGCTGCAGAAAAGGAATATGGGAAAATGGTTAAGGAATACAGGGCTGTAAGACTAGACAAAAAAAAGTCACTAGCAAAGTCAGTGCCAAGTCTAGGCAAGATAACGCCCAACATTTTAACAGCTTGTATTTGGATTAATTTGTTTCATCTAAACAAAATTCACTGTGGGCAGACAATCTACCCAGACGATGAAGAAAGCACTGACACTTACTCAGAATTATGAGGTCAAAGCATTTAGGCTTCTTCCAAAAGAGCAGACATTTTCAACTTACTGACTTCCAAGACTAATTGGTGGTGGCAGGTGCCATCAAATCACAGCTGCCTTATGGCGAATCCATAGGATTTTCAAGGCAAGAGACTTTAGAGGTTGTTTGCTATTGCCTGCCTCCACATCATGACCTTGATTTTTCCTTGGAGATCTCCCATCCAAATACTAGCCAACTCTGCTTAGCATCTGAGATCGGATTAGTCTGGGCTATCTAGGTCACCATTCTACTACTTACCCAAGGACAATTTATATCATAGTGTAGGTATCTTACAGGCAGGCTTGTTAGATTGGGATACACCACTGCAGCTTCCTGCCTTTCATTTTTCCATCCTTCAGATGCTTTTTTTTGCTAAATCCCCTCTATTTTTTTTTACCCCTTCAGGATCCTCATCTTCAGGGTCCTTCCTTTTTCCAGCCCCTTCTCCCACTTTAATCTTGTACACTCTTTTTCTGTCACTTTGTCACTCAGGCTCTTCGCTCTTCCACATAACATAGACTGCATTCATATGTCACAAATAAATCACTATTTGTTTACATAAGAACAAGCCAGAAATTCTTGGGCTCATCATGCACACATGGTCTCCCTTCTTCTACCCTTATGCATCACAGAAAGGTTAAACTTCCTTGTTTACGAGGTCTTCAATTTAACATAATTTGTTGCAATGTCTGGATTTGGCACCTAAACCGTTGTTTGCTTCTTTGCCAACAAGCTGTGATTTTAAAACATGTTCAATGATGATAGATCCAGATGGTCAGCCGTGTTGGTCTGAAGAAGCAGAACAAATGTAGAGTCTAGTGGAACTTTTAAGACCATCAAGGGTTCAATGACATTTACAAACAAGAAACAAACTGTGATTTGTTAACATTCATTATATGTCCTTAAGCACTGTCTTTCCGCAGTTAGAACTCAAGACCATATAATAGGGTTCCTTGGAGGTTTCCCATCCAAGCATTGAACAAATAAGCAACTGCTGAGCTTCAGCAATGCCAAACTGCTGGAAAACATGCCCTCCAGCCATATGGGGATCCTCTATCTGGACATCACTACAAGTTGCTGTGGAAGAATTCCTAAACTTTTGTTGTTGTTGTTGTGTCGCACCGTCGAGTCGGACTCTTTGCGACCCCATGGACCACATGACGCCAGGCACTCCTGTCCTCCGCCGCCCTCCGGATTCTGCTCAATTTTATGTTCATTGCATCAATAACACTATCTAACCATCTCAACCTTTGCTGCCCCCTTCTTTTTTTATCTTCAGTTTTTCCCAGCATCAGGGACTCCTCCAGTGAGTGCTCCCTTCTCATTTGGTGGCCAAAGTATTTGAACTTCAGCTTCAGTATCTGGTCTTCCAGGGAACGGTCAGCTTTGATTTTCTTTAGGATTGACTGATTTGAACTCCTTGCAGTCCAAGGGATTCTCAAGAGTCTTCTCCAGCACCATAATTCAAACACATCTATTCTTCGGTGCTCAGCCTTCCTTATGGTCCAATTCTCACAGCCATACATTACTACTGGGTATACCATCACTTTGACTATACAGACTTTTGTTGGCAGGGTGATGTCTCTACTTTTTATTATGCTCTCTAGGTTTGCCATAGCTTAGGAAATACTTAATTTCAGTGTAGCATGTGAGGGCAGCAGAACATGAGCCTGAGGGCTGTTTGGCTTGTTTTTATCATGAATCACAGTTGGCTGGTTTGTGGCATCTGAGTACAGCCATACAGTCCTGTGGAATGTGGCCACAAGGAAAAGAGAATTGAAGTATTCAGGAATCCCTGCCCTATACATCAGCAGGGAATTGTTCCATATATTATGCCTGCTACTGCTAAGGAATACAGTAGTAATCTCCACTAGAAAAGGACTGGACATGACAAAAGAAAACACTTCTCACAGCAAACACTAAACATGTGGCTGTCACAGACAAGTACATACACATCTTTAAACATCACCAGGAAACACTACTTTTCATACATGTATGTATGCTGGTACTGAAATATGCTTGGACAGCTACGTGCTATGCCTGCACATTAAATGTACAAAGGGGCCATCAAATTTTAAGCTACATTTCTGATCACCAACTACTCCCCTACCCTGAATTTATGGCATGTCCTTGAGGGATGGAGAAGCAGTAATAACAAAAATTACTTGCCCTGCTTCTGCCTTCACTGAAGCTCAGTACAGTAACACAAGACGCCTCTCCCAAGTTCCCTGTTCATGAAGAGAAGCTGGAGAAATGGCAGGGTCTTTTCTACCACTTGGTGCTGAATGGAAGAAGTAGCAGGAGCTATTTCATTAATTGCTCTCCCTTTCCCCGGTGCCTGCTGTTATTGATATGCTGACTCGCCCTGACTAAGACCTCTGCAGGTGCAGAGGACCCAGGGGAGAGGCAGTATCCAACATATGGGACATCTCTCTCCAAACTGTCAATTTCAAAAGACCTCAGAGGAGAAGAGCTTTGTGCTAGGCATTAATGCAGAAACAACTGCAGAGGGCCATCACCGCTGGCTACTAGATTTGTCGACTCCAACAAAGTTATTGCAGAACACAACAGTATAAACAGTATAAAAATCTGCAGCAATCATAATATATGGAGCTTCCATTAGTACAGGACTGGACAGAATGAAAGAAGACCAGTGAACCCACAGCACTCAAAAAATACACCATGTCTCACACAGTACATATTTCTTCCTACATGAAGATTATCTTTGGGGAGGGGCCATGACTCAGTGGCAGAGCATCTGTTTTGCATGTGGAAGATCCTAGGTTCAAACCTCAGCTTTTCCAGTTAAAAGGATTAGCTAATATGTGACATGAAGACTATCCCAAACCCTGGAGAGCTGCTGGTAGTCAGAGTAGACAAAACTGACTTTGATAGAACAGTGGCCTGACTCATATAAGAAAGCATCATATATTCATCTCAGGGCAGGAAATAACAATGTGCAAAACTGTCCTGAATTATCAACTCATAAGCAGTGAAGCACAGATAAGCATCCAACCAGGTTAAAGGATAAAATTAACTGGCAGAAAAGGTCAAGCAAACCGAACTGCTGCAGATCCATGCATAGAACCACTTCATTAGCAGACTACATAGCATAACTGACAATACGAAATCAAACTTCCAAGCAATCGCAACTAGCAACTCACATAAATGACTGAACTAGGATTTCGATTTCAGTTAAACAAAGTTTACTCCAACATACTCATCAAGTGTAACACGGGAAAATCTCATATTGATACTTTTCTAGTCCCATGCCCCAAGTGTAGGCAAGCAGAAGAAAAGTCCTTTTTGACATTATTTCCTTCTCATCAAAACTCGCAGCGCAAGAACTCCTCTTGCTTTACCACCACAGCATCATCTCAGATAATAAGCTACTGTACCTAATCCATGGAGAGATGGCATCAGGCCATTCTACCCAGCTACCTGCAGCTAGAATTGAGAACTAGCAGCAACGATGCAATGAAGGGACTTAAATCCTCCTCATGCTCCCACTGCTCATTCTCCAGGGAATACCACAGGGGTCTTCTTTCTCATGTACCTTGGGAGGGCCTGCATACTTGCAATGCAGATAAAGATTTGTTTGAATTAACAGCTCCGGATCCATCAACAGAAGTTTCCAGTGACGGAAGTAACCAGTAAAATTCAAGACTGTACCTAAAAGAATTTTATCCAACAGACAACTCGAATTCTGAGGCTGCAAAAATGTCAATACCTTTCCTTTCTCAAAGATTCCCTTGGCCAACACACTTTTTCCAACTCAAACCTAAGGATATTTTGTTTGTTAAAAATATCTGTACCCTGCCTTTCTCACTGTCAAACAAAATTGATCCATCAAAATCACTGGGACATATGGTAACATTTTAGGACCAAAAGTTCTCCTGCTGTTCAAAGGGCTCTCTAACTGCTTTCTTTCCTTCTAAATATTCTGGACTGGATATACACAGAAGACTAAAATGCACGCCAGCAGACTATTTTGTAGTCCCTACCCAAAGAGGGTTTTCTTGATCGAAGCCAAGTTTTTGTGAAAAATATGCCTAAGTATCTAAACACACTGGTAAAAAACAGTTTTCGGGACAGACCCTTAAATATACCTCCAAACATTTTTCTGAGGGGCACATATTGCATATTCATGATCCAAATACCACCACAAACAATCACCACAAAAGAAATGCCTAGGGCCTATTGCTGATAATTCTGACAGTACAGTTTAGTCAAAATCATAACATTAACATTAACTAACTTTACATGATTTTAATATTTTCAGCAATTGTGTTTTAATTTCTGCCTTGCTACACAGAGTACTGCAATTCGCAAAATGCATGTCTGACCAGCTTCCCATCACTGATTCTGATATTAATATTAATGTAATAATATATTAGGGGTTGCGGTGCCTCAGAGGTTAAGACACTAAGTTGCAGACTGGAAGATCGATTGTTTGGCAGTTTGAGACCCAAGTGCTGCATGACGGAGTGAGCTCCCGTCTCCGGCCCCAGCTCCTGCCAACCTAGTAGCTTGAAAGCAAGAAATTGCAAGTAGATAAATAGGTACCACTTCGGTGGGAAGGTAACAGCGTTCCGTGTGCCTCGGCATCTAGTCATGCTGGCCACATGACCACAGAAAAGTCCTCGAACAGCGCTGGCTCTTCAGCTTGGAAATGGAAATGAGCACCACCCCCTAAAGTCAGATCCAACTGGCTTTCGAGCAAGGGAAACCTTTACCTTTAATAATATATTACCAAGAACGATAATGTACAGTGACTACATTGTAAAGCCACCTGATTCTTTACTCACTCTCTTTGCATCTTGATTATCTGGTGTGGGATTCGAGTGTGCTCTCATTCCGAAATCAGGTGAATACCGCTGGGGAAAAAAATGAACAAAGAATTAAAAGAGAAAAGAATTAAGAGAACAAAAGTAAAATCAAAACCACAGGATGAGAGAACACACACGGCTATACTTATGAAAAATTCCAGTAAGTTCTTATAAGGAACTACTTGCATAAACCAGGCCCTGACAAACTTTCTTTAGATCAAGGAACCAACCTAAAAAATTTAGGAGCCCGGCTATTTTTCTCTGAGAGAGAGAGAGAGACAGATGCCAAGAAGTGAAGCTGATCCCTTAGGGGCCCAACTGGGAGCAGCACCAGGTATGAATACAGGGTATGCTTATACTAAAGTTACAGCTCCTCTCCTAAATATATGTAATTGGAACAAATTTAACCCTGAAATTACTTTTTTCTTTACACAGTTATAAGTCTGGTGAAGCTTAGTTCGTGCATTTAGCATTAGTATGGTACTTTAGCACAACTGATCTGATAGCCATCTATTGCTGCAGTTTAGTGGCAACCTTAAAAGCTTTAAAGGGGGTGGCATGATACTGCCCACAAGCTCCTGTGTCCAAATTCCCTCAGACAGTGCACTTCATAGCCTTCCTTTCTCTCTGAGCCCCTAGCAAACTTTTGGGCAGGCAATGCTTTTGCTAGGAGCCAGGATGGTAGTAGTTGCTGGGACTGAGTGGTGGCATAGAGAAATATTCACAGAGCCCTTAGGAGCTGGGATTCACCCTGGGGAGCTGCCATGTTTGTACCTTCACCTTGATGAGTGCCGGCTGTTTGGAACACGGCTGGGAACCAACCAGCAGCCTGGCGTTAGATCCACTCACAGTAGCAGGAATTTCCAGCCTCCACCCAGACATCTCACAATAAAGCTTTGCAGGAAGCTGGGGAGTTCCCTGGGGCACATACAGTATGCCAGGCAGCATACAATGGGGGCAGGGAGCGGGTCTCCAGCTGGATGAACAAGTGATGAACCAGCTGGGGGAGGTGCCATCTGCGGACCATAATGACTAGGATTTGTCGAGGCTGGCACAACAAGATTGACAACTGCAGAGTCAGGCTTGTATTTTATCAAGAAATTCCTTGATTTAAAAAATTCTTTTTTCTACACACTACTCCACACTGAAACTGACAGGATTATAAGGAGATGCACATTTCTAATTCACAAAGTCTGTGCCAACAATTCTATTGAATTACTAGCAGATTTAAAGATAGGTTAGCTAGCTCAGTATGCAAACACATGAACGAAAGTTCAGCAGCACTACTGAGTCTTACACACACAAAAAGTTCCCATTCTACGCAGAAATGTCAGGTAGAAATTTTCCTGAAGAACAAATTTCAGTGCTTTATTTTTCTGTAGAAAATTATCTATTTCTAAAGATCCTTAGTTTCATAAAATCAATACAACAAATAGATTCCACTCTACCAATACAATATTAGGCAACCTTTGCAGTTTTAAAGTTGTAATTCATGTTTTTCAGGTGATTATCCCCAGGAACTGTGTGCAAGAATGCATGTAAATTTTATTGAATCTGTGGTGGGAAAGGGATAAAAATCACAAATATATATGATATCCTAAATGTTACAAAAATGAATTTCTCTGATGGGCTGTGGAAGTCCTCAGAACTAAAGATAAAATTCTTATTTATATGTTTCCTCTCACATGGTGAAAGGAGTACTGTGATCGCCAGTCTGATACAGTACTTATAACACAAGTGATGAGATGCCCCAGTGACCTCCGTGGAAGACAGCTGAACTCTGGTGAAAGAGCTGAGAGGATAACCACATCCATGGCAAATTGTGCATAGCTTACTGGGTGTGCTAAAATTAGTGTGTCAACTGCATTCAGCATCTTTGGGGTTTCTTACAATGTAAGGCAAATATATGCTATATTGCCTGTAAATTTTTACAGGTCCTATTCCAATTAAAATAATAGCCATACAAAGCTTTCAATTTGTTTGAATATAACTTTTACACTATATATACTTGACTTTTCCCCCCGAATCAAAACTGCAGTAATAGTTGATATCGGGATATAAAAATAACACAAACATTTAAAATTGGTTTACTAAAATATAAGTAAAAATAAACACGTTAACTCAGATCATGGTCAATTTAGGACCTCAGATAATTTTCCAATTCTAGTTCCCTGTCCCCACATCACTAATTCCAGACACCACTTACAGTGCAATACCAAGGAAATTATCCTGGGAATAAGCCCCATGGAGTAGACCTGCTTAGGATGGCACCATTAAGTTAACAACACAAATACAGTAAAGGCAACCATTTGTCTTGCCTCTACAGAAAAATACTGCTTACAGTTGGGAGAACATTATTTTATTTAGACCAGCTTTATTGATAAATAAATAAGATTTTCAGATCTGAAGTGTTCTAACTATATTGGTAAAGAAAATACAGTGTGCTCGCTCACAGCTAGCAGTTTCGCAGAATTAAATATGAGAACAGTCGCCCATCCTGCTATAGAGACAATGGAATGCAGTAAACACATCTGCAAACAACAGGATGGTATTAGACTGCTAATTGGCTAGATCCAGCCATTATTCACTTTACAACAATGCTGCAACATTCATATCAAAAGTACCAAGCAGTTTATTTCCTCGAGTTCCTGAAGTTCTGCCAAAGAGGATACTTGCAGATGCACATTTTAATCAGGAAACTCCGTGACTCAACGTCTACTAGAGATATTTAAATAATTTATCAAGACTTCTGCGAGCTTGAAAATCTGACTATTGTTGCAACAAATAATCTATAATATTTTTATCTTTCTTCAATATCCTGACAGCAGCTGTCATGGCTCACTTTTAATTATTTGTTTTTCTGTCAAAAAGAATAAAACCACATATGACATTTACTGGAAGAGATCATTAGCCTGGTCCATTTCTATCATATACACGTGTAACAGTTTGCCACAGACTACAGTGACAAATCAAGCGCGATCCTAAACAGCGTTGAACTCTTTTAAAGCCGTTGATATCTTGTAAAAACCCTTTGACTGTACTTTAAATACATTCCATGAACACTACACTAATATTACAATGAAAAGCTACTTGCAACTACATTCTAATCTGAGACTAGATTTAGAAGTCTAGATTAGAAACTTTTGCATTGTATTGTTCTTTTCAAATTGGCATCAGTGAGTCATCACATGGGTGGAATGGCTTCAAGAGTGCCAACAAGACTGAATCAGATCCAATTCTACCGTATATGCAAGCTAAATGCTTCCAGAATTCCACAGAAAAGCATGCCTTGTTCATACTGCGTCCCCTTACAGTGTAGTAAATTATCCCAGAACACTTTCCCCACCAGAACAACATTCAGGGCGCGATCAGACAAGCACTTTGATCTGTTGTTGTTGCTTCTCACCAAAGGATTTAAAATGCTCATTCTGTATCCCGTCCCATAGTCGTCATTCCCCCTTGCTCACCGCTGACATTCCTGACACTGGATAAAGGCCAGTATTTACTGAATCTACTGGGTTCACCGTGCATATCCGTGCGTCTGATTGCTCTGTTACGCACTCAAGCTGTTTGGGAAGTCTGAAGCTTCTGCTCTGTGGCTGCCATTTTTTTAACTCAGTTAGCTATGTGCGCATAAGCACATATTTGCGCCTGGGTTGTGAATTACCACTTGAAGGCAAATAAGCACTTTGGCACATGTGTGAAAAGGATTTATATATATTAAAAAAGATGCTGCTTGAGCACCCGCTCCATGGTTACTGCAGAAGTAGTCTGAACGGTTGACCACGGGGTGAGTGCATGGTGAGGCAGGATAAGGGTGGCGTGTTTGGACAACTCTCCAGAACAAATAGTAACAGATAAAGTATCCGCAGCCTCAGTACAGATAGCATACTTAATTCGAGAAATAACTTTTCACAGAAGCCTTCATGCAATGTAAATTGCTAATAAGTTGTCTACTTGCAACTATGACCCCGTGGAAGAGGCATCTACAAATTCGCCAGCCATCCTGGAAGACGTAAGTATCCCTGACCCACTGATAAGAAGCAGTAGATCAGTCCCCTCCTCTCCTAACACAACTGCACTGTGGAGGGAGAAGGTAAGAAAGCAGCAGCAGACTTCTTCAAACCTCAGCATAGATGACACAATTGCCCACTTCTTTCTGCAGTCCTCTGAGTGTACCAAGGGGGAGGTGAGAAAGAAAGGCTCTTATCTCACTTTCAATGTGCTTTGGAGAAGACAAGAAACAGTGCAAGAGACTCACCTGCTGTTTCTTAATTTCTCCACACCCAGGTGCAAATGTACCCCGCACCTCTCCCCAACACCCTCTGTGCATGGCCAATATTAATCTAAGCCAAAATTTGTGGAACCTTGCCACTGAAGAAAATAAGTCAATAACTTATCTGAATGATATTTTGGAGGTAGTGTTGACCATTACTGTACAATGAAACTTCTTTACTTGAGAAACTAATAAGGGATAGGAACTACTCAAACATTGTTCCAGCTGCATTATTTGCTTTAAATCAAAAGATCTTTGTATCACATTTATTTCTAACTTTCTAGATCTCTACCTAAAAGGCCATGTACATGCAAAGATTTGCCAAGAGGTACTGTGGCAGAGTTTGCCATCTGCCAGGAATATTTATAGTGGCCAGACCCAGAGTTGGTTCTTGTTCTTTTGAACTGGCTCCCAGAAGCAACAAAAAGAGATGAGTACTTTATCGAAGATTTCACAAAGAGCCTAAGATCTTTGCAACTTGGGTTTTAACAGAAAATGCTGATACTATGCTGGGCTGCTTTTATTGCTCCTTTTTAATAGTGATTCTGTGGTTATAACCAATGTTATTGATTATTCTACCAGTTATCAATAGATATTTATAAATTCCCATGCTTATGAACATTGGCACAGATCTTGCTTAAATGAACATGCTTTACAGAATGCAAAAGCTGGGACTGCAGTGTAAAGGGATTCTTGTCTCTTCTCCCTCATGCTGGTTTCCAAGAGAAAATCTTCCTTCTCAAGCTGCTTTTTGTTCCAGTGGGGAAACTTGCATAAGTTTTCCCCAGTGGGAGTAAAAGCGGCTTGGGTGTGACAACTGACAGTTGAAAAATGATGTGAGAGAAAAAAGTTAAGAAGCGCCTCACCCACATGCCTGCCTTCCCCTTCATACGGAATTTTACGTAGAATTAAGCCCCACTCCATTCAACAGCACTTAGTCCCAGGTAAATGCACAGAGGATTGCATGCCTTAGTTAATCATTTATAATGTATAATCTCATTTCAATTTTTATTCTTCATGGTTCTTTTACTTTACTTGTTCCCTCATCTATCTTGCTCCGATTCACTTCCTAGACATCCTGGCTCAGGTAAACCAGAGTTTGCAGTTACATCAGAACGACCAGATTATGGTTTGTTTTTGCCCTCCAATAGGCACTTTAAGGGTTTCCAACTGTAATTTGGAGCAAATGAATCCAAGGATGGAACCAACAGCCAAACCATGGTTTGACTACTACATCTGAACCAGGCCAACATATTTGATAGTCATTATTCCATTTTAAATGATTCCATTTAAACGATAAAGAGTGCACTTTAACTAAAATGCCCATATTACATTTACAGAATGGATTCATTCTATCCTGTTTTCAGCTGACTGTGTAGGTTGGCAGCCCAGCTGCATGCTAGCTAAACCAGTAATCCCAGTGGCTTCAACAGAACTTTCCTGAGAGCAAGTGTAAATAAGATTGCAGCCATAGAAGTACACACTTAAGCATGCTGATGTGCCCATGCAGATAACCCAAGGCTCCTCAGCTAGTTCAGGCAGTTCCATTTACAGTGCACAGAAGCTGAAGATCAGGAAACAGAAGTTTGGCAAAATGAACAAAGCATGATCACTCCCTGTGCTATGACTTTAAGACACAGAAATCCTCCCAAACATCATCCCCACGCCTGGAAAAGGCAATCATTTCTGGAAAACATCCCAGTGACTTAAAGCTGTAATGTTGGACATTGTCCTAACATCCTAAATATAATTTGTAATCTTTACTTTTATTTTCCTTTAATACTTAACAAAGACCTTTCAAGAAAGGCATTACTTGGAAGTCCTGACACTTTTCCTACTGTATTTATGTTAATTAAAATGGTCCATAAACCCACTCTCAATCCATGATGCTTCTGCAAAGCTTGAAAAGGGAACACTCGGAACATTCTACAGTTTGCATGGTGGTGAGAATATCAGAGAGAGAGAAGGCACTTGAAGCCAAGGAACAGATGGAGAGCAGTTCATTTATTTTAAGGCAAGAGCACTGTGATAACAGGGTTAGAAGTGGAACAAATTTAGAGTCCAATGGCACCTTTAAGACCAACAAAGGTTTATTCAAGGTATGAGCTTTCATGTGCATGCTTAGCTCACTTGTTGTACATTGAGCATGAGAAGCAAAACACAGGATGCATACAGAAAAGGCTGCCTTACGTAGATTCAGATCTTTGGTCACTACCCTGCCTGGAAGCAGCTCTCCAGGGTCTCCGGTCGAGGCCTTTCACATCATCTACTGCCTGGTCTGACCTCTGCCTGGTCTGACCAGAGACTGACCTCTTTCCCTAAAACTTCTGTACGCAAATCAGATGCTCCACCGCTGAGCTAAAGTCCCTGGCATGGAGGGTACACAAGAAACCACAGCACAAAAACATATGATGAAATGATATTCATAAGCCTCATATCTGTAAATGAGAAACAGTTTGCACAAATAATCATGTTGCTGAGTGTATGCTGATGGCATCCGTGTAGTGTCTGGTGTGTGCTGTGGATGTCATCTAGCTGTTTCAGCACACATGCCTAAGTCATCACTGAAATTTACTGTGACATCACAAAGTTGAACATAATTTTTGCAAATTTTAAGGGTTCAGATGATAAGTTTGGCATATGCAGTACAGTTAATCATTTCAACATTTAACCAGAGTAGCTCTCACAAACAATAGATAAGGAAGGAAACAGTTTCTTCAGTGCATTCCTTCAGACTGTGGGGAGTCATGATTAAATGCTCCTCCATACATACAATGCAAACAAACAGCACTGCACACCGAAACGGAATGTCATCTAGAAGTATTCCAGCCTGGATTTCTTGCTGACATCTCATTTTCTATATGCATGTAATCCTACTGTATGGAAGAGCATTGTCAGATCTGAAGGGTACCACCTTAGCTGCTGGTATAAGATCTAGGTCTGAACAAGAAGCTAACACTCTGAGCTTCTAGAGAGCTGAAGCCTAGAACAAGGGTGGCCAACCTTGCTTAACGTAAGAGCCACATAGAATAAACGTCAGATGTCTGAGAGCCGCAAGACAGGAACAAATATCACACACACGTTTTTATTTTTAAAAATATGCAAATGTGCTTTTTATTAACGTTAAATGGGACTGCCAAAAATAAAAACAAACGAGGAAAACTGGTTATTGATAATGATATTACTTGTTTGCTAATGATATTGAGAGAGAGAGAGAAAAAGAGAGAGATGGAAAGAAATAATTAAAGAAGTGGAAAGAAAGAGAGAGAGAGAAACTAGGAAAGCAAATAGATGGGAGGGAGGAGGGAAGGAAGGAAGGGAGAAAGAGAGAAAAAGCATGCCTCCCCTTTGCTTCCCCAGCCGCCCTGCCAGGAGCCGCACAATATGTGTGAAAGAGCCGCATGTGGCTCCCGAGCCACAGGTTGGCCACCCCTGGCCTAGAACTATGCAATAACTATGTCGGGGAAATGTTATAACACCCCCGAGAAGCGATGGAGTTACAACTCACATCTTATAAAAGGAGATGCTCTAGGCCACAACATTCCACAATATTATGACCCAACAAAGCTGCTTTCTGAAGGTACAAGAAGGCTCTTTTTTGAAGGAAAAAAATGTTCAGGAAGCAACACTTTTGGTATACTTATAACATACACAGCATAAGGACATCACAAGAATGTTTAAATATTACATAAGACTGGGGGTGAAGATTAATAAGACCACATCCTGCAGCACATATTAGTATATACAAGGGGAGACCCGCAAGAAACTTGTGGAGAGGGGGCATTTCCCCCATCTTTGCTTCCCTCTCCCCACTCCTCTGTCAAAGTTCCCTCCTGTCTTTCTGCACCCACCCCTTATCCATCAATCTTCCCTCATCTCCCTGTTTCCTCTCACCCCTTCTGTGTTAGCTTTCCTCCCTACCCCCTTCTCTAGGAATCCTTTCTCACCCCCTTTCTCCTCTCACCCCTTGTATGTCTCTTACCCCAGCCCTTCTCAGACAATGTCTTCTTTCCCCCACCCCTTCTCAGTCTGCCCCTCTTTCTCTCCTCTCCCCCACAACAAATTTTCCCCTCTTCTACAGCTTCGTCATTTTTCTGGCAGTGGGGAGGCCGCTCGGCTGGGAGGGATCCAGTGGTGGTGTCCTCTGCCCCGTGGCTCCAGTGCTGTGTTGCGGCCGTGGGGAGGCTTGGCTGGGAAGGACCCGGAGGTGGCGGCAACTGGCAAGGCTTCTTCCCGCCGCTGCCGCCCACAACTGCAACAGTGGCCAGCCCTGTGTGGCTCCGAGCCGCCAGGCTTCTCACCCCACTGCTGCCACCAGTAGCAACAACGGCCGCAGCTCCTAGCTGCAGGGCCTACCAGGCTTCTCCCCTCCCATAGCGGCAACAGCCATGGCTCCTAGCTCCGAGCCGCCACCCCGCCAAGACTTCTCTACCTGCACCTGCCACCCCCACTGAGAGCAGCAACAATGGCCGCAGCTCCTAGCTGTGGGGCCTATCAGGCTTCTCTTGCCCCCCCCCAGCGGCAATGGCAACAGCTCCTAGCTCTGAGCTGCCAGCCCGCCAAGGATTCTCCACCAGCCGCCCCTGCCCCCAGCAGCCGCCACAGATCCCAGAGGTAAGTGCGTTCCCTGTGCATGTGCAGGGAATGCTTTTTTACTTTGGGGGGGGATTTAAATATCCCCAGTATAGTTTTTCAAACTTTTTAGATTTTTCTGCACATCTGGGGAGTCTCCAAAGTTTGCAGGAAAATCTCTCTGCCCCCCAAGTGCCCCCGATGTGCGGATTTAGATATCCGCACGGAGGGGGCAACTTGGCTATTCGTATATAGATTATTGAAGCTTCATTCGAGCTTCACCGAAACACATATGGTCTTGTTGGTCATTTGTGTCAGCTAATGCTGCCATCTCCTGCCTGGGAGGTGGGATGAGTGAACCCTTGACATTGGGTCTGTGGAATGGTATATTTCTCATGGCATGCTTATAGCTCTTTGAGCTGCTCTGACCTTGGGAGACTGTTGGTGCCTGCCCATGTATCTCTTCTCCTGTCTGACTCTAATTCTTCCGGCTTTTTCCCTGGGAACTGTAAACCAGTATTTTAAACGCCTTTTCTCTGACACAGTGATTGGTTGCAATGCATTACCAGACCCCTTTTTGAATTCTGTATAACTGTCCTGCATGGGGCTCTGTCAGCCATTACTAACACAAGAAGTGCAGATGACCATAGCAGACCTTTCTCAATAAAGCATCCCTGTTTAAGGACACTTGTTGGTGACTGACTCTGTAGGACTCTCAGAATTTGATATATTCATCAACTGTGTATGTGAAATAACCAGCTTTGTATATGAAATTACTACAGCTTCTGTAAAGCTCATGTTGATGTTCCATGTAGACTGATATTCAGACCTTATGCATTTAATCTTCGCCACTGTATACATACACAATATAATAAATTTGTATGTTGATAATATCTTAGATAGCTTGACCCTTGCAGGATTATGGGCATATTTTGGGTGGCGTTTTCCCCCCCTTTCCCTTCATTTGGTTTGGTGTGGTTACAAACTGTCATTGTAGACCTTAAGAGCCAGTTAAAAACTCAAATTGAGTACTGGTGTTTCAAGAGAAGGGGGTTGGGTACAGGAAAGAGTGTCACAGCCTTCTGAATACCAAAAGTTAGTGATTACTCTAAGAAATTAAACTAGAGTGTTTGGGAAAAGGAACAAAAAAAGATTTTAAGTCACTGTGAAAAGCTTAAGAAGCCTCTCATTAGCCTGATATATAAGGACTAAAGTCCATGCATGTACCGGTTTTACCTCAGAAATTTCAAGCCCTGATTTCACCTGACCTTTCCTGTCAATGTTAAACAAAGTATCTTTGTTATTTTTGAATTTCAAAACATCTTGAGTGCCATTCAAGTTAAAGCGGGCTCCCATTCAGTGTTCCCTCTAAGATGAGTTCGTGTGAGCTAGCTCAGTTTTTTAGCCTCCAGCTCACACATTTTTGTCTTAGCTCAGGAAGGATGATTCCAGAGCAAACTAATTTATGCAGTCGCCAAATCGCTTGTTCAAACTTTAATGCCAGTAGCTCACAGAGTAGAAATTTGGTCACAAGACTCCACGGCTTAGAGGGAGCATTGCTCCCATCCCTTCCCTGGGGTTGAGCCAGCAGCCAAAATATCGTACTGTGACAGGGTGGGACAGCCAGAATTCCTTGGAAAAGGAGAAAACTCAGGGCACAGATGCTGACCAATCAGATTGCTTGGAGCAGCCTGTCACCAGGGCCACTCAGTCAGGAAAGGAAAAGAAAAAGGGAAGGAAAATCTTGCCTCCAAGGGAGGGATGTGGAGGGGGCGTCTTGGCGGTGCAATAAGACCACATCCTGCAGGGTGCCAGCTAAAACCTTACAAACGGCTTAATTCGGGAATAAACCTCACTCTAGTCATCCGAACTTGCTTCCACGTCTACAAGCCACAGGACTGGAGCTGTCTGAGAACAGTCCATTGCGGCAAGCAGTACTCCTATTTTCGTTCGAGGGAGATCATAAGGCGATGTTTGGGGTTTCAGCGGTAGGCATCCTTTATTCTTGCTTTCAAGAGAAGGGAACTAATTTTTCTTGGCAGACTGGAAACACACACGCCTTTAATCAGCGGTCGCAGGGCTGGGGAAGGGACCTCATGAGCGAGATGAAGGGACAGGCAAAGCTACAGGCGCTTGTAGGATCCTCCCTCCACGAAGAGGCAAGAGGGGGACCTGCAGGCAGTTACGAGGGAAAGGAACCCACCAGGGCCGCACGGCTTCCGTCCTGTGCAGAGTTTTGCGCGACCTCTTTGCAACCAGTAAGTTTGGCCACAGCATCTTAGCTCTGCAACAGGATTCAAGCCGCACATCACGACACTTTTTTTTTAGATTCACGAGTCCGACTGCACTGAATGGGGCTCCCGCTAGCTCCAAGAACTGAGAGGAGCCTAGCCCGAAAGGGGCCGTTGACGCCCCGACTCCCCCCCACCCCTCGCGCGGGACTCACCAGCTGCCGAGCCACATCGGAGGAAGCCATGACAGGAGGCGAGGGGGGAGAACCCCGCGCGCCGAGGAGAGCGGGTGGGAGGTGCGGGGGGGAGGGGAGGATCGGCTCGAGCGCGGAACCTCCGACTGCAACTGCTGGAATTCAACCGGCGACGCCGAGAGGCTTCGGTGGACAAAGGGGCGGTGACGAATTCTCGGCCTGCCGCCTTCCGATTGGAAGGGATGGAGAGAGGGGAGGAGCGAGCGGGCTGCCAACGGGCGAGATCGAGGGGAGAAACGGGTGTCGTCCACGGCGAGGGGGGCGTGGTCGGCCAGAGGGGACCGCCCCCGCAAGTGAGAAGATGCTTTTTTTCGGGTAACGTTGGAAGGGCCGAGCTTCATTCGTTCCCACCAAGTTTAAAACTCCGTCTCTAGGCGCCGCCTCCTCCTCCTCGTCTCCTCTCCAGGGTTCGGTGTCACGTGGGAAGGGAAGGCGGAGACGCGAGCCGAGTGTGTCTGAGGCTATAATGACGGCTGGGCGGGAGGAGGAGAGAGACAGAGAGACGCAGGCGCCGTGATTTGCGGCGGGCGATGCCGCCGGGAGCGCTCCCTTAGGCGGCTGAGCTGCTGCTGAGGCGGGCGAGAGCAGCGATGCCGTGTTGGAGGAGGCGAAGAAGGAGCCCGTGCTGAGGAGGGCCCCCGGGGGGGAGGAAGAGGAGGATTAGCGGGAGGAGGAGGAGGAGGAGGAGGAGACGACCGGGGGCATGGCCGCGCCGCCGGAGCTCCAGCAGGACGCGGTGCTGGGCTTCCTGGCCGAGCGAGGCGGGCGGGCACGCAACGCCGACCTGTTGGACCACTTCCGCGGCTTCCTCAACTCGCCCGATCCCCAGCGCCGCGCCCGGGCCCGCGAGCGCTTCAAGGAGATGGTCAACGCGGTGGCCGTCGTCAAGCAGGAGCCCGGCTCCGGGGCCAAGTACGTGCAGCTGCGCAAGAAATACCGGGGCGCCGCGGCCGCCGGACCCAAGCCCGAGGAGGAGCAGCAGCAGCAGCAGCAGCAGGAGGGGGCGGCGGTGGCCAACGGCGCGGTCGTGACTGTGGCGGACCCCGAGCCGGCCTCGGAGGCGCCGAGCCTCTCGCCCGAAAGGAAGGGCAGCGGCGGCGGCGGCGGGGATGCTGAGGCCGGCCGGGAAGAGGCTGGTTCCGAGAGGGGAAGGGCCGCCGCCGCAGACGGTCCCACACAAAGGGAGCCTGAGGCGCCCCCTTCCCCCGGCGCCGGGGCCCCGCGGCTGCAGCTCTCCGGGGGCGGAGGCGAGGATTTGCCGCGGCGCTCTCCGGAGGAAGGTGAGGCGGTCGAGGCCGAAGAGGAGAACTCGTCGCCGCGCCTGGCCGCGCCTCCTCCTTCTCCCTTAGGCGCGCTGCCCGCCGCCGCCGCCACGCCGAGGTGCGGCCGCAAGAACTTCCGAGAGCGCATGATGGGCGCCTCGCCTCAGCTGCTGCGCGGCGGCGGCGGTCTCCCGCGGGTGGGGGGCGGCGGCCGGGACCGGGACTCGGACAGCGCCTCGCTGGCGTCCTCGTCGGCGGAGGAGGAGAGCAACAGCAGCGGCGGCTCCACGGCCGGCTCGGTGGCGCTGGACCCGCTGGAGCACGCCTGGATGCTGTGCGCCTCGGACGGGCGCTGGGAGAGCCTGGAGGGGCTGCTGAGCTGCGAGCCGGCGCTGCTCTCCCGGCGGGACTTCATCACGGGCTTCACCTGCCTGCACTGGGCGGCCAAGCACGGGCGCCACGAGCTGCTGGCCCTGCTGGTCAACTTCGCCCACCGGCACCGCCTGCCCGTCGACATCAACGCGCGCACCAGCGGCGGCTACACCGCCCTGCACCTGGCCGCCATGCACGGGCACCTGGAGGTGGTCAAGCTGCTGGTGGGCGCCTACGACGCCGACGTGGAGGCCCGCGACTACAGCGGCCGCAAGGCCTCGCACTACCTGGGCCGCGGCACGGCCGACGAGGTGCGCGGCCTGGTGGGCGCCCTGCAGGACGACGACGAGGCCGACGGCGGGCCGGCCAACGGCACCGGCCGCTGGAGGCTCTCCAAGGTGCTCCCGGCCAACCTCATCAGCTACAAGCTCTCCGCCCACCTCCACCACGGCGAGGAAGGGGAGCCGGGCGACGGGAGCGCCGGGCAGGCGGGCAAGAGCAAGGACCTCAGCCGGAAGAGCTCCGCCGGCAGCGGCAGGGCCAAGCCCCGGCTCCGCAAGATCCGCTTCCGCACCCAGATCATCCACACCACCCCTTCTTTCCGGGGGGACCCGGAGGAGGAGGACGGCGGCCAGGAGGAGAAGCCCCTGAAATCCTCCTTCAAACTGAGACCCAAGTCCAATGTCTTTGGATGAGACCGGTCCTGCTTTGTTAGCGCCTGAGACTGGGAGGGTGCACGACTACCTCGAAGACCGCTTCTTCTGCCTGGATAGGGCTGTTTGAGGGTAGTCTCCCCATGCAATGTCTTCCGGTGCTAGACAGGTAGAGGGCTAACAGGACACATATTCTGAGGCTAATGTTTACTAAGGTACAGTGGCGGCTGGAGCGGGAGTTCTAGTCGGTCGCTTTGAAATGTGGGTGTTGAGGCTCCGAGTAGTTCTGCTTGTTTGAGTTCTGTGTTTGACATGTGTGGTTACCCTTAGGTAGGTTGGTACAGGACAAAGAGCCGCTGCTGTTGGTGGAGGTTGCACATCTCACTGTGGTTGTAGCCTGTCTTGTGTTGCACTGCACCCTATCAGAATCTTGGAGAGAGGTGACACTGAATTCTTCTCCAATCAAAATAAAATGCACCCTCCCATCAAAATAAAATAACATTTTTGACCCCAGTATTTGGGAGAAGATGTTTGTTTTCTGTGGGCAGCACTATTGTTTGTATGGAGAACCATTCAGTCTCATTAACTCCTTCGTGTGTCTGATATGCAGCCAGTATACCAGTTAGTTGTCACTTCTACTGAGAACTAGGTCTAAAAGGGCAAAACTAGGCATTCCCAGCAGATGTGTGGTCTCAATCCCGTGATGCTGAGAGGTGAATGTGGGACGTTTGGCAGACTCCACAAAACGTGGGGAATCTGTGGTCTAGTTCCTTCAGTGGTAGAATTTAGCTAAAAGTGATGGGAATGGGTCATTCCCAGAATGGTTCATAATTTCATTCTAGGCTGCTTTAAACCTGTTAGGGGAAAACTAGCACTAGAGAGACCTGGGGGGGGGGGTTAATCCTTCCCCAACACTGGGGCTAAAAGTAGTGTAGGAAAATTGTGTGGGAGGAAGAGTTCATCCACCCACCACCCCCTCCAACCCATGGCTTGGCTGCTTTTGCAACTAAATTACAGTTCTGAGTGCTGTTTCTCCCTTGCAGAGGAGGCTTGGCAGACAGAGAAGGGAATCCTGCATGCCTGCCGAACCTTTCCTGCACCTGCTGGTTGTCCCCTGCAGGTACCCCTCTTGAGGTTTTCTTTAGCCTAACAGGGGTAAAAAAAAATTAACCTGCATGGGAGAAAGGGCCCTGTACCTGGATAGTCAGGGATAGGTGGGAAATGCGTATTGTCCTCCACAAAGGTCCCTTTTCCCCACTGTTAGTACTATGAGGCATGGTAGCAGGATACCATTATTTTCCTGGTAATGTCTAATTTTACCCCAAGGCATGTTCTACTGAATGTACACACGTAAGAGGATTTTTTAAAAAACAGCAATATGATATACAAGCTGAGTGTGTGACTAAGCCATTAGGAATCAGCTTTAGTGGAATACTGATTGCACCCTGAAGCTATTCAAAAGGTACATTTTATTTTCATTTATCCAAGTAGATTTTAATTCTTGCATCTTTACCTGTTGAGCATAATCCCTTGTGAGCAGAGGTACGAAATGTACAAATTTAAGCATAAATAATATGCTGGAGAGAGATCAGTTAAGGTAAAACTGAAATCCTTTTGAGTTGTGAGAATTTGAGTTCAGCTACTATAAACACCTGCCATTTTGGCTTGTCTTGAAGACTAATGTGAGCCCATTTAACCATTAATTTGTTCAGTACAATTCTCCCTGCACTGAAAGTCATTCAGCCTTGGAAAGAATCTTGAGCTAGAAGGTGTGAGCGGGAATGGTTTCTAGAAATAGAATGAAATGTTCTGTGTTGTATTCTCATTAAATGCTTTTCCCAGCACCTTGAAAAACACTTGTGCTCACCTGGAGAGTTGCAGGAAGAAGCCTGATGCAGAGCATTGCACCTGTAGACACATTGTGCCCTGTTTACAGTTTGCACACTTAAACTGGGGATAAGAAACTGTTTTTCTGAGTGCTTGACCCTGTTATTAGCTACAGTGTGTTTCCCGCGCTGCAGGCTTGTGTGTGTACACGTGGTCACATACAACAGTCAGCATGTGGAAATCTGAAAGCACATATTTAGTGAAGTTTGTTACAGAATGTTTTAGAAGTTGTCTTTAACTTGAGTCAAACTTGGTGAGTAAAAGTCACTAAACAGATTTATTTTCTTTAATTAGTAAATCTTCAGAATAAACTTTTGTTAGAAAAGTATTAGCAAATGTTGTTTCTCACATGAAACTTAAGATATTTTGTATTTTAGCTTAAAGAAATATTAAGAATATTGTCTTAGAAATCTCTCCCATGAAAATATATTCCCACTATTCCAAAGTCAGCAATTTCTACAAAAACCCAAATGACAGACTTGTTTTATTAGCACTTTCTCTTCAAGAATAAAGATATTGGGGCTGGTCCTCAGATGCTGCTGATATCAAAATGAAAGTCAAGAGCTGCCAAATAAAATTCAAGACTTGCTAAAGCACACTTCTCAATTAGCTTGTCAGATACTTTGGAGTTGGTGGTTTTATACTGATTTGAAAGTAGCTGGGAAGGTGTTCCAAGACCATGGATATAAAGAGCTCTGCTTCTGAAAGCGGATGTAGCTGTTTGGTTCTGTCAACACTGAAGCAGATTATGCAAGCCCCCTTACCATGTCACTGCCAAGTGTTTTTCAGATTTTATCCTAAAGAAATAATGTGCAGGCTATATACATTTGAGTGTTCTCTTTTCATGCCTTTGTTTCAGGATACTACGGAAGAGGCATGGTAATGAGGTTTGTGTGATTTCTGCTGCTGTTTCATATATCTGTTTGAAGTAATGTCTGAAGTTGTCTAAGCAGTGCCATAATTGCTGCTTAACTGCCAGTTAGATTACTACCATGCATTTGCCAAGCAGTGCACAGGGTGCTGACTTACTCCTTTTTTGTGTTGATAGCTTTATATTTTTATATGGCTTACTAGTAGAATGATGGGAATTAACTCACCCAAAGCCATGACAATTGGAGTCAACAGGTTTGTCTGCAATAAAGTGAAACTGCTCACATATGCACACAACCAGTACAGTCTAAAATCCTTGCTTGAAAAAATGAATCATAGAGAACTGAATTATATGATCTGCCACACTACGTAAGTGCTTTTTAATGCATACAAGCCAGAGCAAATGTAAAGGCATTCTTTTGATTTATAAGCTAAAATTACACGTGCCTTTCGTTAAATTGTGAAAAGAGCATTTAGAGCGCTTCTGCTCATATTTTGGCATGATGGAGGCCAGTGGCAGCTCCATCTTTCTGACATGTAACTTATTGTAGCAGCATAAATGTTCCAAAGTGTCGGTCTGCACTATAGCACTAGATGTTTAATCTTGTAGCAGAGAACATAGTTAGACCTTTCTGCAGTGCAGAACAGTGTCAAGAGTAGAATATCTTTACTACAGATTTCTTTAAAATAACCTGAATATTGCTAACTTCAGCTTTCCTATGTGACCTCCAAGAGGGACATATCTTACACCATTCTATTTTTAAATGTCGACTATCCATCTGTGTAAACTATTGAAATGATTGACTCAAGGTTGTATTTTTGTAAGTATTGTCTATTGAAATGTTGATCTGTGTCTAAAAGCTTGTATATGCTGTTAGTCTCAGTCTGATCATCATAGAGAAATACTTTTGTGCTTTAGATTCTTTGAAAGGATTACTTTGTTTTACTGTAGCAGTTTCAGCCAGCAACTTTTGTTCACTGAAGGGCTCTGTAATAAACTAGTGATGCCAAAATATGGTCATTATTATGATGTAATGCTTCATCATAGTATTCTTAAAAGTACGAAAGCATGTTGATAAAATAAGTAGTAAACATAAGAGCCTGATTCTAAACACTCACTTGCAAATGCACCCTCAGTGCCCTGGTTTTGTTTCTCTTTACAATGTGCGTCTTCTGCCAGATCTAGGTGTGGGAGGGGGAATGTTATTCTGAGGTACTGATAATTTATTGGAGAGGTATACTTGTACACTACACATGTAGACCAATCATTCTTAGTAGTATGTTCCACAGAAGCCAGTCAATTGCACAATTTGGTGATGTAGGAAAAAAACTTGTAATGTTCTTAATTCAGTCAATTCTGTGTACTTTATAACTTAAAGATCTGTAAAATTCTGTATAACTTAAGGTAGTTCCCCAAACAAGAATCCTTTTGTTTACCTACTGAGTTCACGTTCTCTATTATGTTTTGCATTTTGTGTCTCTGTTGTTTCTCATACCAAAAATGTTTTTTTTTAAAAAAGGAAACAATTTTGTACTGGAACTTCTGATCTAACTGGTGCATCAAAACCATTAATGTGGATAATGTGTAGCACATGTATGGTACAACACTGGAGCACTTCTGTCTCACCTTACTAGAGAAGGTATCGATTTAGCTCTTCCTTACTGAAGAGGTACAAAATGAGACTGAGTGTAATCCTATGCACACTTTAAAATGTCCAACTGAAGTACTAGGGATTTATTTCTCAGTAAACGCACATAGGATCAAACTGTAATTTTCTGTTAACCTTATACTGAATGCTTAGGGATATAGCTGTGTTTCAAACTATTGTCAAAGACAGTTTTTTAATACATGCCTGGATGGATAAGTGACTGCTAAACATTTTACTGAAATAAAGCGTCATAGTTTTCTTTTTATCTGGTTATGTTTTTCTTGGTGTTCTTGCAGCTGTTTTTATGATCATGACTTGTACACTTCTACTGCTTGAATTGGTTTAAAAGGAGACATTGATGCAGCTTTGTTCCTTATAATAACTTCATTCCTTATAATAACATTTGTTCGACAACTAATTCTTGACAGTATCTTCAGTAGGGCAACCTTGCATATCTTTAAAGGGCACATGAGTGATCACAAAGTTTCTTATAGTGTGATCCTAAATAGAGTTATACTGTTCTAAGTCAATTGAAGTCATGGGCTTAGAAAGGTGTTATTTCTGTTTAGGACTGCACTATTAGTCTGAAGGTGAGCAAGAGTATCACTGTCCTTGTACAGATTTTCAATTTTCAGTTTTTTCAGTTGTAGCACTAAGTTGACAGCCTTCCTGTGGTATTATGTACATTTTGAGATTTAACAGTTACTAATATAAGACACATACTTTCTGTATCAGAAGAACACTGATCTGTTATGTAAAAGTGGTCTGCGTTTGGGATACTGTGTACAGTACTGGCTGTGTCATCTCGGAAGAACAGCATGAAGCTGAAAAGATGCACAAAAGGGCAAATAAACTGAACAAGGTGTTGGAGCAACTTTTGTACAGAAAGAAAATCACACGATACATTGTGGAGTGAACTTTTCTTGTCCTGCTAGAACACACGGACACACATGAAGCTGATGGGCAGTAGATTCACAAAGTTTATGTATTATACTGGTGGGACTGACTAGTACAGGATACAGTGAAAGCCCCTACTTTAGGCAGCTTTAAAAGTAGATTGTCTTTGTCTAGAGAACTGCTCCGTCGGTGGTCATTTGCCATGATGGGTACGTGGGAATTACATGTTCAGAGGCAGCATAAGTCCAAATGCCAGTTGCTGAGATAGCACTACAAGGGGAGGTTTTGGCCTACGTGGGACTTCTGGGTTGGCCAGTTGTGAAAGCAAAAGGCTAGACTAAATGAACTGTTGCTTTGATCTGGCAGGGATGCTGTTAACTAGAACGCTTTGTTTCTGGAATAATTTTCCTAAGTATCTAGAACTGTCTCCAGTGCCCATCAATGTACAGACAGTAAAACACACAGTCATTAATATCATAATTTGTTTCTCTGAGGACAGTATTTACAATGCAGCATTTTACTATGTGTGCTGGAAGGAGATTTGCCTGCCTTTTTATCTAGATGGACAGTGGAGTTTGTATTGTAGGATAATTTTGTGTGATGTCTTTTAAATCATTGTGGATTTCATAGGTCTGTTTTTAATGCTACATGTGATAAGCTGCTTTGAAGAAGCTAGAAAGGCAAGGTGTAACTTCTAAAACTAGATGAATAGCCCATATAATGTTGATAGATAAAGGTGGGTAGCCCTGTTGGTCTGAAGCAACAGAACAAAGTTTGAGTCCAGTGGTACCTTTATGACCAACAAAGTTTAATTCTGGGTATAAGATTTTGTGTGTATCGGAAGAAGTGTGCATGCACACGAAACCTTATACACAGAATTAAACTTTGTTGGTCTTAAAGGTGCCACTGGACTCCAAATTGATTCCCATATAATGTTGTTAATCTACTAATTATCACAGTTTAATACACAACAAAATTGTGTCATTAAGTCAATTTCCTTTAGTGGGCTTAAGCACATTTAACTGTGAACTGGATTGTGGCCACCTGCCAGAAAGTATAACATCTGTTTGACTGTAAATGCTTTAATGACCATAGTCATCATCACACTGTTTTACTTATGTGTATTTTGAACCCAAAAGGAGGCTTTTAAGATAGTTGCAAACAGATTTATTTGGATATAAGCTGTTGTGGACTAGTTCCCATTTAATCAGATACACAATGTATGTTGCAGTTGGCGATTATAAACAGATTGGCATAGAGGGAGGAAGAAACACAATGGTAAACAGTCTGGGCAAAAGCCAATTAAATGCAAGGAGAACAGCCTGACACATCTGTGACAAGCTCAAATGTGTCTAAGTTGGTGTACACAACAGCGTTAATAGGTGACGAATTAGCACATCTATTAAGATTATGTTAGCGTCTCTTAAGGGCAATGACCATTAACAATGGCAGTATCTTCCATGTATTTGGACTTTCTACAGAAATGTCAGTCTGTACCTTTTATAATGCATTAGCTTTTGACCCCACTATTTATAGTTGTGTGTGTTTTTCTAAATGAACGGATGTGTTAGAGATGTAAAAATAAATTCTGGCAACTTGAACGTAATTCCAAGTATTTGATTAAGAGGGCCTAGTTCACAAAGTTTGATTGTATTTAACAATATGGAGGTTAGGACTGCATCTCTTCCTTGAACAAGAAAATCTAAAAAAACACTAGCTAAACTATTCTGTATTAAGACAGAGTTCTTAAGATGATACAAGTGTAAGATGGTACAAGTTCTAGATACCAAAATACTTACCTGGCAGGGAAGACACCTTGATCACGAAGGAGGTTTTCCCAGGGTGAGGCTCATCCTTTGCACTCCGGATGTGCTGACCCCTGCGATTTCCCCAAATGCGGGAAACTCAACTGCATAATTTGTGGTAGTGTGCGCTTTCCCCTGAAATGCCATCTTGTAATGGGGTATGCTATTTGTTTGGTTTTGTGTTTTAAATGTTTTAATGATATTGTATATTTATTGTATGTTGGTAGCTGCCCCAAGACCGCCAAAAGGTGGGGAGAGCGGGATATAAACCAAATAAATAAATAAATATAGAAAATGGGGGGGCAGGAATTCTGTTGCAGTAAACACTTTTTTCACTACTTTTATAACATTCTGTAGGGACTTTGAGAGGAAGATTTATCATACATGATTTTAAAGCACAGCCCCTCCTTTTATAAAAATAACTCTTTAATAAATACGCTTCTAACCTACAGTGAAGGCAAGCAAGCTGCTTATGAGAGGGTTAGCAGGGAGTACTTATTTCCAGTCGTTTCTGTCTGGTTGTAGGAAAAATATTGATCCTCCAGTGGCATAACATTTTATACAGAAGAAACAATACCAAACAGTGAAATGAGGGGGGACATGTAATATGACTCTTCTCCGCACATCATGACTCTTCGCTGCACTCAGCTCAGATCCTGTGCAAGAAGCCATTAGTAGTCTATGCAGGTGTGCATAGTTTTGAAATGTATATATTCTGCTTTTCATTCCATGTGCTCAAAGTGGGTTCTGATCATATTGAGTTGGATCCCAGACTGGCTAGTGGAGGCACTTCCCTCCAAAGGAAGGCGCCTTCCCTCAGATGCTGAGTTATCTTACATCAGAGGAAGGCTCCAGCCGGAGAAAGATGCATCCGCTAGCAGAACAGATCAGATTCTTTATTAAATGTTATTTGCTAGGCCACCCTTCCCTACAGGTAGGGCTCAGGGCGGCTTACAACAGAAGCCAATTAAACACCAAAAGCCAATGAAACATCAGTTTGAAGTGGATACAACTTTTTACTGGAAAAATTACTTACTTTTTTCCTGTGTCCCAAAAACCTGGCTATAGCAAAACAAAAGAACTACGGACCAGGGAAAGATCAACAGACTGGGGTGAGGACTGATCTTTTCAAGGAGGAAGCGCCTGCCCTGCTTCCCTCTCTTGATCCTCACAGGGCCTTGGTGGCTGCATCACCATTGCATAATGAGTTGGAGGCACCCAGCTGTGTGTGTGTGTGTGTTCAGTCCTCTCTGATGACATCTTTTGTTTTTAAATGAGAGTTGCAAAATTTTCATTCAAAATTCCCAGAACAGGTCAGTCAGGTCACTGTTCATGCCTGGTTGTAGATTAACATGCCTACCTTTGCACAGGCACCCAATGCCTTACTGAGTTTTTGGAAGTAGTTTTTTATGCCTTTTCAAGTCTGTTCAGTGGAACTTACTCCCAGGAAATTGTTCTCAGGATTGCGCAGGATAGTCTGGTGTAGTGGTTAAGTGCACGGACTCTAATCTGGGAGAACCGGGTTTGATTCCCCAGCCCTCCACTTGCACCTGCTGGTGTGACCTTGGCCAAGCCATAGTTCCGTCAGAGCTGTTCTTGAAAGAGCAGTTCTGGAAAAGAGCTCTCTCAGTTCCACCTGCCCCATAGGGTGTCTGTCTGTTGTGGGGAGGGGAAGAGAAAGGAGTTTGTAAGCCACTCTGAGTGAAGGACATAAATCCAATCTCTTCTTCTGTAAATTCTGAAGCTCCACAGAAAAATGACACAGGAGTACAAAACCATTGGTTGGATGGCCTCCAAGTGTGTGAAATGTAAAATATTTACTAGTGGTTGGGGGGAGGGGGGTCAGTTACTGAAGCTCCACTTCATTCTAATGGAAATTAATCTTTTGCTAAAGGAAACTATGTCAGGAACAGGTTCACCTCAAAATCTTTCCTATTAAAGCTGTATTGCTCTCATGTTGGTCTGGTAGCAAAATGCTACTAGTGACTCATGCTTACAGGATATTGGACTCCCCCGTCTTATTTTCTTAAACGTGTTCCTTCCATTAGCCCCATCTCTGTGATTCCAAAATTTGTGCATGATAATTGCTGGAAAACATAGAGAATAAGAAGGGGGAGGAATAAAAGAAAATGTTGGGAATGCAGGTTGTCCCTCAGGGCAGTTTTTAAATGCACTTTGATATTCTACCAGAGCTTTATTGGGAAAGTTTTCAGCACCTGGGTTTTGTATGGCCCCTTGTCCTAGAGGCACTGCACATTTTTATTTCTACCTGATTGAAGAGGGCTTCACTGTTAAATTGCAAAAACAAAAGGGTAGATCTCTAAAGGTGTCCAGGAATTATTTTTAATAGAAAATCCATAAGCCTCTGCTAGCCGATGCAGTCTGAACCATTCTGCCTGAATTAGCCGTAGACATTTTGAAGGAGAGGCTTGCAACACTTCATGCAAGGTTGTTACGTTCTATTAAATCCTTGCTGGGTGCCTTCGCCATTTTCCCTCTTGTCTCTTATGACTGTACTTGTTTGCAACCTTCTTTAACTTAGTTTTGTGATCAGAATAATTCTCCTCTTTGAATGGGAAGCAAACTGTACATCACTAAAAGGCTGGAAATATTCTGACTGTCAGAATGTCAGAAAAACACAAACTGTGCTTAAGTTCCTAAAGAAAAGCATGAACACACACGAAGCTGCCTTATACTGAATCAGACCACTGGTCCATCAAGGTCAGTATTGACTACTCAAACTGGCAGCAGCTCTCCAGGGTCTCAGGCATTCACATCACCTACAACCAGATCCTTTTACCAGGAGATGCCGGGGATTGAACCTAGGGTTTTCTCCATTCAAGGCAGATGCTCTACTACTGAGCCATGGCTCCTCCCTAGCTTTGCCAGTCTGGTGCAAAACTAAGCAGGGGCATAGGTAAATGAACAGTCAGCTGAATGCGGTGATGGCAACTTGTTTTCTGCTCAGAAATGCTTAGTCCCAGGGTATGGTTTTGAAGGCACGTTAAGCAGCATCCTTGACGTAATGGTTTAGGTCTTTGTCCGGATGAGAGACCCCCTGAAGACCCAGTGCAGGCCACCATAAGTTCTACGATGGAAGTAAGGCATAGTATAAATTTGACTAATCAGGGTTAGATGCTGCAATTCTGTTTTCTGTGTCTATTGCACCTTTTTATAGGGGAATAGCATTAGGTGCTGCTATGGCATGAGGGGAGCTGGGTCGCAGGATCCAAGCCACAGTATCGCATGTCATGTACTGCCAGCTACATTTAAATAAAATGCAATTTAAGGTCAAATATTCTAGATGTAAAATAGCAAATATTTGAAAATAGTTAAAGACCGCATGAAACCACAGATTAAAAGGAAGATTGGGGGGGTGGGGGTGGGGGAAAGCATTCTTCTTCAGCCATACAGTATACTCTAAATACTTGTCTGTTCATCTGCAGCTTGTGCAAGGAATTAGCTAGCCCATAACTATAGAATTAAGAGTCAGATGGCTTTTCAGGGGAGCAGCTGACTTGGATCCAAGCAGATGGCTGATAAGGAGCTTAGCACAGCCACATACCTTGAAGGCTGCCTGCTGCCCATGTCTGCAAACCGAATACAACAGGATAGCTTTCGGGTGGTAAAGGGGAGGGGATAATGAAAGGGTGATGAGTGTCCCGCTTTTTATGCAGCTCGTGCTTAACTGGCAGTGCCAGTGCCGTCTGCTTTGCCCTCCCTTTGTCCCTTGGCTTCTACCAAGACAAAACACAAGGTTTAATATTGCTTACATTTATATCACTGACAACAGCGGTGCCATGTGCCGTTTTTAATTATGGAGGCCTGTGGCCCAGTAACTTTCTTAGGCGTCACATGTAGGGATTATTTCTTGGTTCAAGGGTGAACTGGGAATCAAGGTGACACTCTTTCCCTCGTATCTCCCCATTTCCAGAATGTATAGCCAAAATGTCAACTCTGTGTGTGTGTGTGTGTGTGACAACTGGATTGCTTCGAGGAAGAATCTTTAAAAATAGCACAAAGATTAACACAATGTAGGAAATACATAAAATGCACACTCTGTACGGCAGCATTGCAGCTCATTGTTCCTCCTTGAAGAAGCGACAGCCAGACTTTCTGAAATCAAGAAAAGCAGGGATGAAAGGACAGCAGCAGGCAACTGCAGGGCCTGCCCCCTCTAAAGGCCCGTTATATCCAGAAGGAAGGGAATCCAGATCTTTTCAAGGGGGTGGGGGATGGGAGAGCGTGTCTGTGCCCAGGAGCAGTCTGCTGCTACAAGCTCCTGTGCTGGCAAAACTGTGAAATCCAAACCGTGGCCTCTGGAATCAATTGTGATCTCACTGTTTTGATGGGAAACACAGAGGATGGGAGACAAAAAGATTGGAAGAGTTTTGTGTGTGGAAGCAATTCTAAATGCAGGCTCAGTCACAGCAGCCTTTGGGGGTGGGAGCAAGTGGACAGCTGGTCAGGGCCATCCCTGCAGAAGTCATCAGGACAGTTCAGTTCAGACAAGCAGGGTAGGTCTGGCCTCCATTCAGCTCCTAATCTGGTTTAATAGTCACTTGCAGTATTTATGCTGAGGGGTACTTTGGTAATGGGAGGAGGGGCATGAACCACAGCAAGACCTTCCCATGGCCATTTTACACACACACTGCCAGAGATACACACAGAGAAACCAAAAACAGAGTATTTTAAGAACACTTTTGGGATTTAGGGTTGCCAGACTTCAGGTGGGGCCTGGAGATCTCCCAGAATAACAACTGATCTCCAGACAGCAGAGATCAGTTCCCCTGGAGAAAATGGCAGCTTTGGAGGGTGGGCTGTATGGTACCACATCCCCACCGAGGTCCTTTCCCTCCCCAAGCTCCATCCTCCCCAAGCTCCACCCCCAAATGTCCAGGAATTTCCCAAGGCAGGGTTGGCAAACCTATTGCGATTACTTTTTTTATTGCAATGTAACCAGAGACGTCACGGAAATTTCTTTGGACAGTGCTGGCTCTTCTGCTTGGAAACGGAGATGAGCACCGCCCCCTAGAGTTGGATTCAACTGGCTTTCAAGCAAGGGAAACCTTTAAGAGACTTAAGACCTCATAAGGGATAATCATGTAGTCAGAAACAGCGGCCGGGGGGGGGGGATCCTTGCTCATCTAGTTATCAAATCATATTTTGGATACTTCGGGCAGTTCTGGCCTATTAAGTCCTGCTGTTGTAAACTAGTCAGACTTCTTTGCACTCTGCCAATCAAAATTATGCTTTCAGGCCCTGACCTGGATAGCCCAGGCAAGCCTGATCTCATCAGATCTCAGAAGCTAAGCAGGGTTGACTTTGGCTAAGCAGGGTTGGGTGGGAGACCTCCTTGGAATACCAGCAGTTGGGAGGCGGGGGCAGGCTTTATTCAGCCACCTTGCTGAATATCCTCTAAGCCCCAGTAGGAGTCAGTCATCAGAGGTTGCCATGACTTCCAGGAGTATGTGCACACACACATATAAAAAATATAACCCCCCCCCCCGAAAAAAAATTATGCTTTCAGAACAAACTATAGAAAAGAGCAGGGCTTTTTTTGTAGAAAAAGCCCAGCAGGAACGCATTAGCATAATAGGCCACACCCAACAGCAGAAATACATTAGCATATTAGGCCACACCCCTGACAGCACAGCTGCCTCCCAGGAGTGGCTTCCCCAGGTGCCCCGTGGCTTGCGGGGCGCCTGGGGAACCCGAGGAAGGGAGGCAGTTTAAACTGCCTTCCCTCCCTGGATCGGCTTCGCTTCCCCAGGCACCCTGTGGCTTGCGAGACACCTGGGGAACCTGGGGGGGGGGGGAGGCTGTAGGTGTGGCCAACTTGGAAGCCAGCCGGAACTCCGTTCCTGTGCGTTCCTGCCCAAAAATAGCCCTGGAAAAGAGGAATGCACTTTAACCACTAGGAACTGTATTTAAGGGCGGGGGGTTTAAATGAAAACTGGAAGCAACAGGATGTTCAGCTCTAAGTGAAAGTTAGCCAGTGTGCCATGAAGAATCTACAGCCAGCTGTTCTTCAAACAGTTGTTGACTATTTACACCCAAACTAATCTGCTCTTGAATCTCATCCAGCAACACTTGGCTTTTCCGTCGTGCCTGCCAGTTTCACAGGAAGCACAAGACCTGAACACCCTTCCTACCTGACAGTGGTGATAAGCAAAATACGCTTCGTAAAAGACGGGCTGTGAAATCAGACCAAACTCCTTGCAAGACCTCATCATCTGGGCAAGCTGGCACACAGTTGTGTGAAAAGCAGCAGGTGCCAGCTAATTAAAACGAGAAGGAGCAAAAAGAAAGTTAAATTCAGCCAAAGCACATCACACTATGCTGGGCTCATCAAAACATATTTAGGAATTTCCTTTATATGAGGGGAAATATTTAAAGTAGGCTGACCTATGGTGGTTTTATTTTGAATAGAGAATGCACTGACACACAAAAGCTATAGGGTCTATGCAAGGGAAGGCAGCATGGTATAGCTGGACCTTGTCAGATCTTGGAAGTTAAGCAGGGTTGGTACTTGGAAGGGAGACCACCAAGGAAGACTCTGCAAAAGAAAGCAATGGCAAACTAGCTCTGTTTTTCACTTGCCTTGAAAGCCCCTTGCTGGGGTCATCATAAGTTGGCTGCAATTTGACAACACTTTACACACCCACACATAGGTATATGTCTACCACACAGATCCCAAACATGGTGCTCACCAGTGTGTTTCCTGGTGCCTATTTGCTTTTCTCCAAAGGATCCTAAAATGATGCTTGGCTTGGAATCTCCAAACATTTTGTGACTGGTCCCATCCCACACACAAGGCAGCCATTTTGGTATGATACCTGCTACCTGTTCTCAGAATTCCAAAAGCACCCCTAGGTTCAACACAATTGAGTAACCCTGCTCTATCATGCCATGCCATCGTGCCTCAAGGTCAGCTAACGGAGGATGTGGCACTAGAAACAGCTCCTCTTTGGACAGGAGTGCTAGGGCACATGAACCCCCACGAATGGCCTACTGCACCAACTTTCAACTTCTTACTGTATTGCAGAGATTTACTGGAATGCCACAGACTAATATATTTAGGTATACAGGTAGGTAAACAGGAAGAGATTTATCTACTTCTTGAAGATATTAAATTGGTGGCAGGTTTATATTTGGAAACCACTGTAATTCTAATCATACTTCTCTGATGTATTGAAGGTTAAAAAGAGCCTCAGTTACTACAAACAATAAGTAGCAAGTGTTGTGTTTGTTTGGGGTTGTTTTCCATTGAAAGATTCGAAATGACTCAATCAGGCCAAACCAAGATGCTGTTTTATTCAATGTAAGCAGGCACTGAATACACTTTCAATCCACTTTGAAATTGGATTATACTGTGTCAAATGGCAAACTCCACTTGCAAATGATAGCTAAAGTGGATTGAAAGTATATTATTCAGCAGGTGTCAAAGCACCTAAAGCACTGGATGCATTTCCCATAACTGCAAATAGAAAATTCACTTCAGAATTCAGCTAGTAAACTGTGATCTAGCCAAAGCTGAGCATTTGCAAATATCATGGTAAAGATGGGTGCAGCAGGTACTCAGTCTAAAGTCCCATCTTCCTTTTTGTTTGAAGCAAGTCTCTAATCCCCTCTGTTGTGGAGATATGCCTTTTCCCTTATATCTCTGTAAGTTATGGGGCTAGAGCCTTACTTTAAAAAACTGGGTATTCAGAGAAGCTGCTATTCTTACAACAGTATATCAATATAATAACATTTTTGTGCCAATTTTTTAAAAATAAAAAGCCTCTCTGTGTCAGGAGGAGAAAATGGCTGCCATGGGAATGTGAGGGCGATCTGGCTGCGACATCTGTCACCCCATTGATCTCCAGGGTTGGTTCAGCTGATCTGGCTGGCTAGGCGGGTGTCTCCTACCTCCCTCACCACTCCATGTGTGTCCCTCCCGAAGCTGCGTGCTCGGTCGAAGAGAACAACCATCTCAGATAGAAGGAGTGTACCGTTCTTCGGTCAAGAGTATACAATAGCTGTACTGGCTGCCATGGGGGAAAGGGTCAGAGAAAATGGCTGCCTTGTGGACCAGAAAATCTGAATTTACTCACCCATACAGCAGCTAACCAGGCTTCACTGCAATCTTTCCCAAAACTTCAGTGCAAACCAGTTTTGGAAAAGATCAGAGAAAAGCTGGAGAAACTCCCAGCGGTGTATGAATGCACTGTGATGCTGTGGGGAAGCAGGAAAACAAAAACGTATTCCAAAAGCATTGAGCTCAGGGAAGACAACCTGTGTGGAAGACCACACAGTGTCTATTCAAATTTGGATGACTGACTGACTTGGGTCACACTGGACTTAGTTCTCCATACCTTGCTGCTGTCTACCCTTTATTGTGAGCCAGTCCTAGAGGCACCGCCCACCAGTGGAGCATCCCTGACCTCTCTGATGTCTAGGCCACTCCTGCCTTGTGTTTTTCTGCTGCTCGGGATTAGCAGGGTGTGATGGGAAGACAAAGGACTACTTGCTGAAAGGATGCAATAAAGTGTCATGCAACAGGACCATAATGGCACCAGGAAGAGATGAGAAAGGGGTCCAATTTATCTGGAGTCAAGCATATGATGTGGATGAGTGGTTAGCAGCAACCTGATGGGCTCAAGGTTCTCTATGGCAGGAGCTGGAAGCCTCGAACTGGGCTATACCTGTCAAAACTGCAGGAGTTTCCTTGCATGGGACAAGTAAGGAGAGCTTGGTACAGGAGTTCTGGAATCTGTGAGCAGGAGGTGGACAGAGGTGAGAAGGGGCGTAGAGTTTTGGAAATCCCAGGGGGAGTGCGCGCGCTTGCTGGGATGATGTCCCCCCCCCCCCGGGAAACTGCCCCACCTCCCCGGGCCCTTCTGAGGCCTGCCAGCCGCTGAGGCCCCCGGGAAATTTCGGGGGTGGCTCAAGCCCTCGAGCCCCCCCATACTCTATGCCTATGGTGGTGAGGCACTGTTTCATGCATTTCCGCAAAAGAGCTTGCCCTGCTGTCAACCTCCGCCATTATTCGCAGCTAGTGATTATTTCCCCACAGGTTGATGTGTGGCAGGGTTCTGACTCACATCTTCCTTCCTTTCCCCCCTGCATCTTTTGAATCCTGTGTTTGCCAGAAGTTTTTGTTGCCGTGCTCCTGAACTCGTGGTTTCAAGTGGGGAATTCTTCACATCACACCTAAACTCCACATTAGCATAATCTGCATCATCACAACGGCTCCTTTTTTTCCACGCCCAGCCCACCGCTCCTGCCCAGCCACAAGCATCATCCCTCGCCACTGGAATTCCTCCTACTGTGAAATCAGTGAATCAGACCTGACACTCTCCGATGCACTGGGAATGAGAGGCAAGTACCAGATGCAGAAACAGTCTCAGGGTAACCAAATGAATAAGGGGTGTTCTGTAGCAATTGGAACTGCCTGCATTGTGTGAAGCACATTCTGACTGGAACAGCCCATGTGGCACATTGTATAGATACAGCTGGCAAAACATCTATTACTCAGCATTTGTGTACCTCTTGGTTACATACAAAATCATGTACATTGACACTGAGGAGCTCACGTGGGCAGAAGTTATGGGGGATAAGGGCTGTAGTGAGGAGGGGGAATAAGGCAAGCTCTAGTAGAGAAGCCAACAAGATCCAACCCGATATTTCTGTAGAACATCTGCATCATATTTGAAACCACAGTTTTTTCAAGAACAGCTGATCATTATTTCCAGCTCAAATTAAAACGCTAACAGAATATTTATTAAGGGTGTTTTTTTTTAGAGAGAATGATTTCCTAAAGAAACCTTCTAAATAAGGCTTGACAATCCCCACTCTGAAAGACAGGGAAGCTGTGCATTGTCAGAATAAAACCGAAGAGTCAGTCTGCCTTTTTCAAAGTGTGATAAATTCTATTTTTCCCCCTTACTTCCTTTATTTTATTTACAGTCTATGACCAGAATACAAATCAAGACTTCACTGAATGCTGAACAATGAAAAGCAGATAGTTCTTCCTTCTATTGTGAAGTCGCAAGTCTCCAGTGAATAAACTCCACTGTTTAATCAATCCACATTGGTCAAGAACAGAGCTGAAAATACAAGTCCTTGAGCGGTGGGTTTGTTGTAAATTTCACTGAGACAATAACTGACAGAGTGAGAAAAACCGACATTAATGCTGTCAAGACCAGTATGCATGCTTTAAAACTTGCAGCTTCCAACTGAGAGACTAAGGCATTTGCTGACTTGCATTAATCAGCTGCAAACCCACACATGTCACTCATTCTTAATCTGTAAGAATTTGTTGTTTCTCAAACACTGGGTCTAAGGAACGCTGTCCTTGCATTCTTTAGCTGTAACTGGTAATAAAGCCTTAGGTAATCGAGTTTACATCTTCTGCCCCTAAGAAATCAACAGGTTTAATACAGGCTAGCTCATTGTGGCCCAACAAGCTGAACATGACCCATTAGGCACACCATGTGGCATGCTTTGAATCTCCAGCTAGGTAGCAAAATAGATTTATCGAGGTCAACTTCATATGTTGCAGAGTCCTTGTGACCACCACAAAGACTTTCAATCAGATGATGCCTGGAGTTCCCCAAGGTGAACTCCGTTCTCAAGTGTACCGGAGCCTGCTCTGGATTAAGACTAACTACAGTGTGCAGTGATTGGGGGTGGGGGGGAGGTTAAGACTTCTCCTATACTATTTGTCTGACCTGAAATGACCTTAGGGAGCAACTGTTTGCCCCACTGGGGAAACTTATATGTACTGATGGCTACACATAAAGTTCCTCAGCAAAGCAAACAGTGGCTCCCCAGTGGACTTAAGCAAGACAAGGACTTGAGCCACCTATGTGCTATGGTCACAATCAAAATCAGGACATTTGAGTGGGGGACCCCTGGACCACATGTGCTGACTGTCCATGTAGATTTGGTAACATGAATCAGCCCTGAGTTGTCCGAGGTTACCGTACATGACTAGTGGTCTGCCTTCAGATTCATGGATCACAAGGTATACCGTTCTGGTTAAATATGAGTCAGGGCTCCCCAGCCGGTAAGACCTCATCATTAAAGGAACAAATAAAAAAAGAGAAAGGATTTTTTTGAACTGGAAGCACCAAGGAGTGAACTTGATATCAAGGACCCGAGCATAATTCCTCTAGACCCAGAACAAACTGGTAACACAGACCCTTTATGGCTGATCCCACCCTACGTGTGCTATCTCATGGGTCATGAAAAGAAACAAATTTATTTCATAAAGGGGCCGTAAATGGGCTTGAAGGCCATGCCAAGTGTGCTGGTTTCTGATTTCCAGTTAAGGCTACCCTTCCCCCCCCCCCATGTTCGGGCCCTACTAGTAATCCACAAGCCTCTCCTCATGTATACTTAGTATGAGTATTGAGGACTTGTATGAGTCAGAAATTGAACAGCATCTAAGGAAACTGGGATGCTCATTGAAATATGTAATTGTAGAGGTATGTTGGCATTTAGAGGAGGCCGGGGCACTTGAATGGCAGTGAATTACATTTCAATAGACTGCCCTGGGCATGTTCCCTACAATGTTGGATTTGACCAAGGTGCAACAGCTTTATCTTTGCTGAAATTTCATTGGTGCAAAGAAGAAGAAGAAGAAGAGATTGGATTTATATCCCGCCCTCCACTCACTTGGAGTCTCAGAACGGTTTACAAACTCCTTTCCCTTCCCCTCCCCACACCCTGTTAGGTAGGTGGGGCTGAGAGAGCTCTTTCCCAAGCTGTCCTTGAGAGAACAGGCTGGAAAGCTGGTTGGTGGTATCAAAATAAATCATGATCTCTGATATATGTATATTTATATACCTCTCAGGCAAATACTGCTTTCAGCAAACAGAGAAAGTTGGATTTGAACAAATACAGTCAACATTTTTAGAATGTTGTATGTCATAATAATGTATTTGGCTCCTCCTTGGTTAATAGCTAATTTTTAAAGAATTCTTTAGTAGTAGTAGTAGTAGTAGCAGCAGCAGCAGCATTTATTAGGTTTATAGACCACCCTCCCCCTTTGTTATGAAACAACAAGATTTCATAAATACAGACAATCTCATAAATATGTACAAGTACAGAGTTACATAAAACCATTAAATAATCTAAATTACAGTTCGATTGTTACCCAAAATTCACAAGGCGCCATAATACAGTTCTAACCCCCAGTTTGCTTTAATTTAACAGTGTGGAGGAGGGGTAGAGGCAGTTGGTAGGCCCATGGCCATTGGAAACTATTACCCATAACCATTGATGTTAAAAACCCAGGTGTTAAAAGCCATTGATGTTAAAAGCCATTGATGTTAAAAATTGTTGCTGACTTGGTGGAACATCTCTGCCTTGCAGGCCCTGTGGAACTGTAGCAGATCCCACAGTGGGCCCTGATGTTAGCAGGCAGAGAGTTCCACCAAGCTGGAGTCTGGGCTGAAAAAGTCCTGACTCTGGCTGAGGACAGCTGGAAGCTCTTTGGCCCAGGGACTTCCAATAGGTGTTTCTCACCTGAGCATAATTCTGTCTGGGGGACATACCAGGAGAGGCAGTCCCATAGGTATGCTGGTCCCTTACTGTTTACGGCCTTAAAGGTCAAAACCAAAACCTTGAATCTGGCCTGGTACTCAACTTGGATCCAGTGCAGCTGGCATAGCACAGGCTGTATGTGTGCTGTTGCTGGTGTCCCCATGAGGACCTGTGCCGCTGCGTTCTGGACAAGCTGCAACTTCTGGATCAACCTCAAGGGGAGCCCTGTGTAAATTCTAGACGTGACCGTCACATGGATTACCATGGCTAGATTGGGGCAAGACAGGTAGGGGGCCAGTTGCCTAACCTGGCGTAATGGGAAAAAACGCCAGCCTGGCAACATTTGTGACCTGGGCCTCCATCGACAAGGAGGCATCCAGGACCACACCCAAGCTCTTGACTGTCTGCACTGGGATCTTGTTATCTAGCAAAAAAAATTTTTTGTAAGGCAGAGGATTTTAGTGTTTTTGAGTGGCACTTCTGTGTGTGCTTGGGAAGGTCATCCAACCATTGTTGATGGAAAATCATTCAAGTAGCATCATGTCTGTCATGCCAGCGGTGTGCTCATGCAGCAGAAGTTACTGCACTGCTTGGGTGGAGCGAATAAAAGGTTGCTATGGTAGCAACACAGTCTGACTCAGAGCTTTTGGCTTGTTTTGCAGTGTTAGCGAGGTGTCCCTCCACTCTCAATCAGTCGAGAGCTGGCTAGTATAGATCTCTCTTGTGAATTACTGGGATAAATGTTTAATTCCTGAACTGTAGTAACACTGTTTCCCAATGTTTATGCATGTTTTCCAATGTTTTCCATGTTTATCTGTGCTCCAGGAAGCATTTGCAAGAACCGCATTGTTACTTACCCCTGCCCCAAGGGACTTCAGTATAGGGGTGGGAAGGCGATGGGGGAGGGCTGTGCAATCCCCAACACAACATAAAAGTGAGCACTATGCCTCAGAAAAAAAGCTGAAAATCGCAAACCCACATAGTTATACAAAATGGCCCTGCAATTGAGACACATGCCCCTTAAATGGGGGGTGGGATGGAGCTAGAAAACTAAGTGCTGCATGACTATGGAGATCAAACACTGCAGTGTTGTTATCATGCAAATAAATCAGCCCACAATTCAGCTGAATGTGCCCGGAGTGATGGATCATGGTGAGATACGGTGGGAAAAGGTTGAGCTCATAAGAACGTAAGAGCAGCAATGCTGGATCACAACAAAAAGCATATCTAGTCCAGGGTTCTGTTTCACTCCATGACCAACCAAAAGGCTGTGGAAGGCATACCAGCAAAGCAAGGTACCACCCCTACCCTGTCATAACTCCCCTATTGTGTACTGGGTTCAAGGCATTGAGGAGGCGGACGACGACATAGCTATCAGCTAGTTTATTGGTTTTTATGCCAATAAAGGCTGACTTGACTTGACTTGACTAGTTTATTGGTACACAACACAGCATGCAGTACTGGCTATGAGGGCCAACTATATACAGTCACCCCAACCTCCCCCTGGTTCTATTGGCGGGTTTGAAACTCCCGCCAGAGATCTTATTTGTGGGCTAGTGAGGGTCTAGGATCCTTGACTCCCATTGTTTCAGGAGTCAAGCTCGAGCCTTATGCCGCTGCCACCCCATGGTCGTCAGCGGACATAACACCCCTTCCCCCATAGTTTGGGTTACCCCCCAGGTCACATAGTCTTGCAAATACGGTGGGGGCCTGCGCTCTCTCCATGAGCGCTGCAGTGCAGGCACGGCTGCCGCCCCCATATCCTTGTCTGGCAACCTTGTCGGACTTTCCTCCTGCTGGGTCAGGTGGTCCTCAGCCGGTGCGGGGCTGGGTGCTGGCACTTCTGCAGGCTGTTCTCCATCTGGCACTCAAGTGAACTCCGGCTCCTCTTCTGCCACTCCCATTCTGGGGAGTTGTCACAACCTGGTTCCCGAGCCGGGATGTCTGCTGTGACGAGAAGCAGGCACCTTTTCAGTTGGTTGAGGTGCCTCCGCAGGATCTGTCCATCCTTGGTTGAGACCTCATAGGAGACTGGTCCCATGGGCCAAATTATCCTCCCGGCAAGCCATGTAGTGCCCTTAGCAAAGTTGCGGGCGTATACGGGGTCTTCAGGGAAGAATCCCCGGGGAGCCTCCCTCTGCTCTACTTGGGTGCGCAACTCGGGGGCCCGGTCTGGATGCAACCTGTCTAGTACGGTAGCCAGCCATCTGCCCATCAACAGCTCCACGGGGCAGTGGCCACTGACCTGGTTTGGTGTGCTGTGCTGTGCCAAGAAGAACTGCACTATGCGGGCTTCCCAGTCACCCTCAGTGAGTCACGTTAGGGTTTCCTTAGTGGTCCTCACCATTCACTCGGCCTGCCTGTTTGTCGCGGGGTGGAACAGGGCGGACCGAATGTGCCGGATCAGGTTTCCACTTAAGAACTCCTGGAATTCTTCTGAGGTGAAGGCCGCCCCATTGTCCGAGACAATAGAGTCCGGCCAGCCGTGTGTCGTAAAGATCCGGCGGAGTGCCCAGATCGTGGCCTTTGACAATGTTGTTGAGACGGGACTGACCTCCAGCCATTTGGAGTACGAGTCCACAGTTACAAGAAAGATCAGTCCGTGAAAGGGGCCAGCAAAGTCTATGTGGAGTCTCGACCACAGCTTGTGGGTGGACTCCCACGCATGTGTGGGTGCGGTCGGGGGACTGGGTCGAGACTCCTAGCACTGGCTGCAGTGCTTGACCCATGCTTCAATTTCCCCATTCATGCCTGGCCACTACACGTAGCTTCGAGCAAGAGCCTTCATTCGCATGACCCCTGGATGCACCTCATGTAAGGCTTTTAGGACACCCTTCTGCAGAGGGCTGGGAACTACCACCCTGTTCCCCCCACAACAGGCACCCCTTGTGGGCAGAGAGTTCCTCTTGGCGAGCTGAGTAGGGCGTAAAGTCAGGACCCACCGCGTCAATGGGCCACCCCCTCAGTACCCAGCCCAGAACCCGGGAAAGAACAGGGTCCAGGGACATGTGATGCGTGACATCAGCACTATCAGCTAGTTTATTGGTACACAACACAGCATGCAGTACTGGCTGCGAGAGCCAACTATATACAGTCACCCCGACCTCCCTCTGGTCCTACTGGCGGGTTTGAATCTCCCGCCAGAGATCTTATTTGTGGGCTAGTGAGGGTCTAGGATCCTTGACTCCCATTGTTTCAGGAGTCAAGCTCGAGCCTTATGCCGCTGCCACCCCACGGTCGTCAGAGGACATAACACCCCCCACTAGTATCCAGAAGTTAAATGAAGGTCCCATTTAGTCATCATGGCTAATAGCCAGTGATATAGTTCTCCATTAATTTATCTACTTGTAAAGCCGAGTAAACTAATTGTAATCATTGCTGCACGCTGTGTCAGTTCTCTCACTGGATGCCCACAAGTTCTAGTATGATGGGAGACAGAGAAAAAGTTATCTGTATCTTCTTTCTTTGCCCCACATGTTACTTTATAAACCTCCATCATGTTTTTCCTCTGTTATTTTTTTCCCTTAAACTGAATGGACCCTCAATCCTTAGCCTTTCTGTGTAGGGAGGGTACTCTACTCATTTACTCTGGTCGTCCCTTTCTGTATACCCTTTCTTGAGATACAATGACGAGAAATATATGTAGTATTCCAAATTAGGCTACACCATAGACCTATAGCCCTAGCAATATTGGCCAGTTAGTTTTCTAATACCTTCTAATGCCTTTCTAATGCCATTTGGCTTTTCTAAGACTGCTGCACACCAAGATGATGTGTGCATTCAGCTGTTCGCCATGACCACAGGATCACTTTTCTGGTCAGGCTCCATCAGTTCAGACACCATCAGCGTCAGTGAGGCTATTTTTGTCCTAGTGTGCATCACCTGTATGTACCTTTTATTGTTTGAAGAATTAGATCCCCCAGTTTTAGTGGCTCCCCCAGCGCATTTAGCTCTGCCCACAGAGACAGGAATTTCAGTAGTTTGGTCTATGTTTCAGAGAGGTATTTTTTGCTTGTTTTCAAACAGTGGATGGGAGAAGAAAGCCTCATGAAGGAGTTCATAATAAAAGTGTAACACAAGTCTTCAGATACTTTCAGTGGATCCTAAAAGGTATGTTAGTTACTGAAGGAACAGTGACCAGCCTGTTGAGTCATAGGCATCAACTTAAGGGGGGCTGAGGAGCTGGAGCCCCCCCAAAAAACTTTTCCAGGACATGCTGAGCCTCCCCTGAGACAATGGCCGGTAATGTCTCTGGCCCAGCCCCAGCCCCCACCCCGGAAATTGGAAAGTCTACGCCCTTGTGTTGAGTCGTTCCCCCCCCCCCCAATTCTCTGCTACAAGATCCCAATAGCAATGTTCATCATCCCTCCCAACCTAGTTAAACATACAAATGCTGTCTTTGTTTAGAGTGTAGGTGTAGTAGTATTTCTCCCAAGATGGACTTGAATGAGTGAATTGTCACTGTTTTCTTGCTTTCACTGTTCATAGATTCAGCATTAAGTCTTTGCTACAATGTTTAAAATGGCACTCTGAAATACATACTTGTTTCTTTCTTTCTTTCTCCTCCAATCACTTGTCAGAGTGCCCAGTTAAAAAGCCACTGAATCTTTTCAAAGCATCCTGTTTTCGTGCAAGCAACTGTATTGCATTGGCTAGCATCATACCTCAGGCAGGAGGAAGTTCCTCTAGTCTAGCCTAAGGAGACTTCCTCCACTTTAAATGGCTCTTCCACTGGAGGAAGTCACCTTAGGTGGGAGGAAGAGTTCAAACTTTGTTTAGCGTAGGAAACAGGCCATTATTCAAGAACAATCTCAAAGTAGATGCAGGTAAACAGACATTTTGCCAAGCTGCCTACTCTGTATTTATGATAAATACAGATTAGGCAATTTAGCCAAGGTAACCCTTTCAAATTAACCCTTTCAAGAACAATCCTAATACTTACATAATCAACCTATTGAACCTAGTATATCCATCAAGTGTGTTTATGGTAAGGACATGTGTGTGTGCATGTGTGTGTGTGTGTGTGTGTGTGTATGTGTGTGATGTATCTTTTAAAAACAATCACTATGAAAGAACCCCAGCAGCACTGTGGGATAAATATGTATCCTTTTATTGTACAAAAGTATTTGAAGTTTTTCACCCTGACCTAGATAGCCCAAGCAAGTCCGATCTCATCAGATCTTGGAAGCTAAGCAGGGCCGACCCTGACAAGTGCTTGGAAGGGTGACCTCCAAGGAATACCAGGGCTGGGATGCAGAGGCAGGTAATATCAAGCCACCTCTCTAAAACATCCTAGCCCCACTAGGGGTCACCAGAAGTCACCATGACTTCAAGACTACAAGCACACACACACACACACACAAACTACTCACCCCCCCAAAAAAAGTATTTTAAGTTTTTCAACATTTTTTTATTAAAATGAGTATGGAAAGCATGCACTTCTCACATGCCTCAAAATTAAAACCAAAGCGATGAAGGGTGTAGCCCTCACCATTTATTTATTTATCGTGTGGCACAGTTACACACAAGAAACATATCATACTATAAAATACGTAACCAAGTTGATACAATGGGCATGCAGACCTATGCTGTTTGCTTTATTAATTAGTATCATTATTATTCACAAATTTTGTCCTGCTCTTCCTCCCAACAGATCACAGTATTGGGAAAGATATCTAGATGCTAGACTTGAGTTATTGGGCTTTCCCCCAACAGTATGGAATAATTTAACTTACCAGGAAGCCTTAAAGCAGACCAGAATAAAGGTGATTAATCTTGATTGGGCTAGTACTATAGCTCGAGCAAGACGTGTATGTTCCACTCTTGCCTTAGGTATTCCTCCTCTGGAGTCTCTTCCTTCATATACTAGATCCTTAAAAATACCTAGTTACAGACGTGTTTTCACTCTTGCTAGGCTTAACCCTTTTCCCACTGCTGAGTTAACAGGTCACTTTTCTAAAGTTCCATACTTGGATCATTTATGTAATTGTGAGACTGGAGCTGTGGAAACACTTGGCCATCTTCTATTATCTTGTCACCAATGGTCGATTCCTAGATCGATTTGGATCATTCCAGTTCTTACCAAACACCGATTACCTACTGAACTTTGGGTGGCCCCTTACTTGTTGGCAGATATTAATCCTGAAACTACTTATTTTGTTACAAAAAATTTAATGATAGTTTTGTCTGTAAGGCGACAAAAATCTGGCTTGACTCGATTGTAACAGACTTTGTAATACTCAGATAATAAGATCTATTTAAACTAATTCTAGTTTTTATCAGCTCAACTCCTGTTTTAACTTCTGTTTTAACATTTTAGATCTTTTAGATTTGATTGTTTTGATTGTAAACTTTGATTGTAAATTTCATATCCTGAGGATAATGCTGTATACCCATGTTTGATTCTTGACCCTGGCTGAGCTTTTTGGTCATAGAAGCTCAGGGGTCCTTTCGTAAAAAAAGAGGTGCAGGAGCTCATTAGCATAACTCATTTGCATATGCCACACCCCCTGATGTCACCGGAAGTGTCAGAAGGCCACACACCCCTGACATCACTGGAAGTGTGTTAGAAGGAAGAAAGGAAGGGAGGGAGAGGGGAAGGAACGAAAGGAACAGGAAGGAAGGTAGGTAGGTGGAGGAGAGAGAGAAGAAAGAAAGAAAGAAAGAAAGGAAGGAAGGAAGGAAGGAAGGAAGGAAGGAAGGAAGGAAGGAAGGAAGGAAGAGGAAGGTAGGTGAGTAGGTGGGGGACAGAGAGAGAGAGAAGAAAAGGAAGGAATGAAGGAGGGAAGGAACAGGAAGGTAGGTAGGTAGGTAGGTGGGGGAGAGAGAGAAGAAAGAAAGAAAGAAAGAAGAAGGAAGGAAGAGGAAGGTAGGTGAGTAGGTGGGGGACAGAGAGAGAGAAGAAAAGGAAGGAATGAAGGAGGGAAGGAACAGGAAGGTAGGTAGGTAGGTAGGTGGGGGAGAGAGAGAGAGACATTGAGTGGGGTGAGTGGGAGGGAGGGAGTTTCTTTGCGTGGGGGGGTGGGAAAGGATTTGAGTGGGTTGGGGTGGGAGTTTCTTTGCGTGGGGGGGGAAAGGATTTTTTTCCCTGGCCGGCGGCCTGCTGCCGGCGTGGGGACATGGAGTGGGGTGGGTGGGTGGGAGTTTCTATGCGCGGGGGGTGGGGGGTGGGAAAGGATCCTTTCCCCGGCGGCCTGCCGCCAGCGTGGGGACATGGGGAGTGGGGTGGGTGGGAGGGAGTTTCTATGCACGGGGGGTGGGGGGTGGGAAAGGATCCTTTCCCCGGCCGGCGGCTTGCCGCCGGCGCGGGGACATGGAGTGGGGTGGCTGGGTGGGAGGGAGGGAGTTTTTTTACGCGGGGGGTGGGAAAGGATTTTTCCCCCGGCCGCCGGCCTGCCGCCGGCTCGGGGACATTGAGTGGGGGTGGGTTGGAGGTTTTTTCTTTCCCCGGCCGGCGGCCTGCCGCCGGCTCGGGGACACTGAGCGGGGTGGGTGGGTGGGAGAGAGGGAGTCTCTTTGCGCGGGGGTGTGGAGTGGGAGAGGGTTTTTTCCCCGGCCGGCGGCCTGCCGCCGGCTCGGGTACATTGAGCGGGGGTGGGTGGGAGGGGGTCCGACCCAGCGGCGGCCCTGCTGGGGGCGGGGCTTTGTAATGTGCCCACCCCCCAGCATCTTCACTGGCGGAGCGGCGCTCCGCCTCGCTCCGGCCCCAACGGAGCCCTGTAGAAGCTAATAAACAAAAGAAAGATCACAGTATCATGTATGGAATTAAGGCATTCATTAAGGCCCAGCGACACAGCTCATGTAATACGGGAATGAAGGTTCAACACTGTGAATGCTGTTTCTTTCGACTGGAGAGCACTGAAGCATGGGCCTCATGTGGCTCAGTGGGCCTTATTCTGAACCTTGACTGGATATCACCTCAGGATTTCTGCTCTATCCCTCACTAGAAATGGCCTAGACAGTTTCTCTCCATGGCTTCACATAAACGCTGAAGGACAGCAGATATTAAAGAAATCTCTGTGCTGTCTCACAGAGCTTCCAGCAAATGAAGTCTGCCAGATCCCTCCAGAGATAGCAAAGGAGAGGGGAGGGACCTTTTAAAACACATGGGGGGGGGGTTAGCAGGAGGCAATGGGAGCAGGGCCCAGAACAAATGTGCTTGGGGACAGCACGCCCCCAGATTCTCTGCTGATGAAAAATGGAAAGGAGCTGGGTAAGTTGGAAAGAGACCCCTCTTGAGCAACAGCTGTGGGAGATGTCGAGATGGTTTCATTTAGTGGCTTTCAGATTCTCTGCCAGCTGGCTACACTTTGTCCCTGGACATGCATGCTGTTAGTTTATACAGTGTACTGCACGAGGTTATTCAGTTTTATTTCCCCCCATGCAATCTGAAGACCAAAACAGACTTGAGGAGAAAGATCCGTGATCAGGCTCTTTCAAGGTTTGGTTTTTTTTTTAAAAAAAAAATTAGGAGCCTCCCACAGCTGTTTTCAAGATGGGGAAGGGCAAGGCGTAGACTTCCCAATTTCCTAGGGGGGCAGGGGCTGGGCCAGAGGGGGGGAAGGAAACAGGAGTTCCGTGCGCGCACCAGGATGATGCCACTGCAAGAGCCTCTCCCCCCCGCCTGGCTCCCCTGCACCCCTCTCCCCACCCACTCCTACCTCCCTCTCGCTATCTCCAGGGGCTCCGGGCAACTGCCCAGTGTGATTACATCACCCGGAAGTGACATCACCATGCTGGGCACATTGCTGGGGTGACACTCTGGCAATCGCCCTGAAACTCTATGGTGCCATAGAGTTTCCAGGGCAATTGCTAGAGCATGGGCAATTTGCTCAGTGTGATGATGTCACTTCCAGGTGACATCATCATGCTGGGCAGTCGCCTGGAGCCCCTGGAGAGGGAGGAGTGGGTGTGGGGGAGCTGGGCGGGGGTGTGCTCTGGCTCTTGCAGTGGTGGTGGCGGCTTCTTGAAGCCATGGCGGCTGGGGGCCTGGGGGGGCGGGGAGGTGCAGCGGTGGTGGACGGGCACTTCGTTTTGCCTGGGGGGGGCTCAGTCCCCCTGGAAAATTTCAGGAGTGGCCCAAGCCCCCAAGCCCCTGCGTAGTTGACACCTATGGGGAAGGGGCTGCTGAGTGAGATGGTGAGGAACCCTTTCCTTCCATGTGCCATATGCCTCTCCTTCCTTCCAGGTGCTTCTTCCATGCCAACTGCAGCATGTAGTGATGATTTGTGTCTGTGAATGGATCATCACATCACAGTAGCAATCATTCATATCATGTTAACTACACTGTCTTGCAATTGTATTAGATCCCTGTATGTTATCCACTGTAGCATGTGTATATATGAGAAATGCTTCTTGGTTTAGGGTGGGGAGTGTGTGACAGAGAGTTAACAGCCGATGTAAGCTTTATGTTTGTTTATATGCTACTGCCACAAAGCCCCCACCATAAGGTATTGGGGCGAAGAAATGTAACTGGCACACAAATATGTGGACAAGGACCATGTGTTCTTGCGGAATACTATTTCTCGTCCTGAACTCTCAGTACAGGGCAGACTGCAAATTTAGGCAATGAAATGCTAATTGAACAGCTTCTGTTAATCTCAATTTTCCTGCAGAATTCCAATTAATACTGATGCTTTTTTTTTTAAATAAGGGGGAAAATCTCTTTCCCTAATTTTAAGGCTTGCACATTCTGAACACTTCCAAATCTTGGTTTATATTTCCTTTCTCCCAGGCTTCTGTGCATCTCTTTGCACCCTGAATCAAGGCCCCACCCAAAAAAGCAAGGCTGTGCCTGTTTGCATAGCAGATGGAAGCTGTCACGCTAGAAATTCCATTATGGCAGGGTTTACCGACAACACAGCACATAATAATCAGCTATCATGCCAGCAGATAAATAAAACCACAGGCCAATCTTCTGTGTTAGCTATTTAAAAAAAAAAAAACCCACGAAAACCAAGAGTTTTCTACAAGGGAAAGTCAGCGAGGGCAACATTCTTGGTGTTCAAGCATGGCCTTTTAAAATGAACATTTTATTCCCAGGGGAGAGTTCTGCTTAATTTAAAAGCTTCCTGTCCCATGCAGCTTTCTTAGAATGAAGCAACATTTCTGAGCTATCAAGTCTTCTTTTGCTCATTCAGATATCCCCCCAAAAAACCATTCTTAGCATTCTGAGCCCACCTAAGGGATTTTAGTGCCTTTGGCAGTCCATGGTTTGGTGTCCCGCCTACCACAACCTGGGTACACCATGACCTGGGTGTGCACGGAACTGCTGTGACCCAGGTGCTCTTTTTGCCATGATGCAAATATGTGCAGAACTGGACAGACAAGGAGCCATCACCTGAGAAGCTTCTTGCTAACTGATGTGAGATTTTTTTTTGCCATTGGGTCACAGCTGACCTACGGCAACCCCATGAGGTTTTCAAGGCAAGAGATATTCAGAACTGGTTTGCCATTGTCTGCCTCCACTTTATGGCCCTGGGATTCCTTGGTGGTCTTCCTTCCAAATACTGAGACCAGGGCTGACCCTGCTTAGCTTCTGAGTTCTGAGAGATTGGGCTAGCCTGGGCTAACCAGGTCAGGGCAATGTGAAATTATTGGTTTTTATACTGAGGAAGTTAGCATGCAAATAGATTGCCAAAAGTACAGTTAAGTTTAGAAGTGGATTCCACTGTGGCTTTGATTGTTGGTTTTTTGCTGGTTGTGAGAGGCAGCTTGGTCCGTCTGATGGTAAACGTGTCTCTGACAGCAATATGTGCCACTTGCCCAGAGAGAGGTGGTAGTTAGCTCCCCACCCCCAGAAATTATTCTTAGATCCCCCTGACTTGGGCAACAATAGAGAGGGTTTTAATATGCCTTTTAGGAGCAATGTACTTGATTGACAGGATAGTTCCAGTTACTGATTCTACCTGATCATTAGGATTAATCTCAATCAGGCTTCTGATTTGGTTTTGGGACTAAAGTTGCTATTGTCACCCTACTTGATGACCTTTGTCATATTTGAAATTCCACTCTATCCCCAGCCCAAATCTCCCCTCTTCATCCCTTTTTGCCTTAAATCATTCTCCACTTTTCTATCTCTTCTGGAACATATTTAGTCTTCATCAGGCCAGTTTTACACCCCCCCCCCCTTTGGTTAATTTAAAAAGTCACATTTTCATGCATGTGTACTGAGTCCCCTGGGAAGGCAGAAATCCATAACTTATCTTTGGATGTCCTGCTTTTTCTGCTTTCACCTTCCATAGAGGGGCCAGCCAGTTTATTATTAGGTATAGTGATACAGTCATACAGTTGTGAAAAAGCCCTCTGCTGGCCATTTTCTGTGCCTGTTTACCATCACTCTTATCAACATCTGCACATCTCATGCTGCCTCTTACCTTTTGCATCTACATTAGGATGAGGCAAACTAATTATCTTTCACTTTGGTCAAGTTTTGTGGGCGGTTAGCCCAACTTTGGGTGTCTTGCACCACAACCCCTTTGATGACCTGGTCCTCTGAACCTCAGTTTCAGGGGAGACAAGTTTACCAAACACTCTTCTCCACCAACTCCTCTCCTCTCTGGGTGCCTCAGAAGTCAACAAGGGAGTCCTCCTTAAGTAGCCTTGAGTATGCTTTACAAGCCCTGATCTTCTTCTCAGCCTCTTAGAAGGCATCTGGTCTTCCAGCCCCTCCCTAGTTAGGGTGGGGTTATTGCTCAGCGGTAGAGCTTCTGCTTGACATGCAGAAGGTCCGAGGTTCAACCCCTGGCATCTCCAGTTCAAAGGAACTGGCAGTAGGTGATGTGGAAGACCTCTCTGCCTGAGACCCAGGATAGCCACTACCTATCAGCAAAGATTATGCGGACCTTGATGGATCAGTGGTCTGATTCAGTATACGGCAGCTTCACATCTCCGTGTTCCATTCTGTCCAGCCTCGCTCACTGTTTTCCTGATGGCTGGGTTGTGTTGGAGCGACTAGCTCTGCTTTCCCTTCTACACTGCAGCTTGGCACTCAGATCTCAGAACTTCTTTGGGCTTTTCCCTTTTGTTGCAAGCATCGTGCCTGCTGAGGCAGGTATTTCCGCCAGTGTGACGAATGCCAGGGCTCCCAGGTGAATGCTGGAAAAGCTCATTTGCACATTGTTCCTCAAAGAACACTTCAGGACAAGGTGTGCATTTTAAGCCTTGACTGTAAGCATTTCCTTTGACAAACTACAGGAAGACCAACCAAAGCTGGATGAAGCATGCACGATGATGCATCTCTGGTGACTAAGGGTAGTATTATGAGCCTGGAGCAGAACGGTGGGGGAAATGGAAATAAAATATTAATGTGGGTGTATTAAGTGCTGCCAAGTCGCTTCTGACTTATGGCAACCCTATGAATTAACAACCTCCAAAAGGGCCTGTCGTTAACAGCCTTGCTCAGGTCTTGCAAACTGAGGGCCATGAGTCAATCCATCTCATGTTCGATCTTCCTCTTTTCCTGCCACCTTCAACTTTTGTTGCACTATCGTCTTTTTCAGTGACTCTTGTTTTCTCTTTTTTTGTTGTTTCTGTTTTTTGCTGTCAAGTTACAATTAAGTTAGGGCAACCCTGTAGGGTTTTTAAGGCAAGAGATATTTCAGAGGCGGTTTGCCACTGCCTACCTCTGCATCACAACCCTGGACTTTCCTTGGTGGTCTCCCATCCAAATACTGGGCAGGGCTGACCATGCTTAGCTTCTGAGACCTGAAGAGATTGGGCTAGCCTGAGCTATCCAGGTTTCATAATGTAACCAAAATGTGACTGAAGCACAATAACCTCAGTTTGTTCATTTTAGCTTCTAGGGAGACTTAGGCTTGATATGATCTAGAACCCTCTTATTTGTCTTTGGATCCATGGCAGGTCTGCCAAGAGCTACCATGGGCCCCCCCATACAACCCTGATCTTAACCAAATATCATAACAAACCAAATGTAGTTATACATCTGTAACTTTGGGATTTTATTGTTACTGTTGATTTTAAATCTGTTTTATGATGTTTTGACTGGCATTCGTGCCCTTGTAAGCCGCCCTGAGCCTGCTTGCGGGGAGGGCGGGGTATAAAAATAAAGATAAATAAAATTTAAAAAATAAAAATCACTTGGCTTGCAGTTACCATGTGTTTATAATCATAAAAGAATTCACACATTCATCCGTCTGTCCATTTGTGGCAAGTATAACTCGTTGGAAGATAAAACTAGGAATCTCAAAATGAAATTATTGTGGGTGTTCCATGGCCATAAATGAAAAGAATCAGAATATTTATCTCTAGATGCCCCCATGCTATTTGCAATGGAAACTAAGATAAGTTCTAATTTATGTTCCTCATTTATTGCTAAGGCAGATTAACATTCTATTATCATTCATGGAAAACGTGTAGGGCAGGAAGCATCCTTTTACTACTTTGATTATGGGGAAATATTAACTCCCCCCCATCTGTTTGAAATATTAACATATAAGTATGAATAAAGTCTTGCTGCTGCTGCTATTAAATATGTTGCCAAATCAGAGTGGATAAGAAGTTGAGACCAAAACTGGAAAAAATGGGGGTGGGATTAGAAGTAGGGATGGAGGAATGACAGATTATGGAAGGAAGAGAGTAAAATGAAGGAGAAGAAAAAATCGTGGAATGGAAGAAGAGAAATTTAGGAAAAGACAACAAAAGTGTTTTTCTTATTTTGTTACAATGCACTAACAGGGCTGCCCTTTCACAAGATCGGACAAAACTATGGAGCTGGGTGGAACGAAAGGAAGAGGGAAACCACCGACTGCTGCTGATAATGACCTTTTAGGAGGCTGCATCTTGGCAATGACTGTAGCTTGTCCTGGTTGGTCTTGCCTTGCTCCAGTGCTGGTCTGGCTGGTGAATTCAGCAGGATCTGAGAAGCAAGGATTTCCTTCAGCCTCCTAGCAAAGGTTGTAAAAAAGAGCCTGACCAGCAGAATCAGACCAGCTCCTGTTTACTGTGCTCTGCCTTTTCTGTGCCCCTAGTGGCTGCAGTGCAGAACTGCATTATAAGTAAAAAAAAATTAAATGCATTCTGTGACTGCAGCATGATACTGGCTTCAGGACCCTCCAGCTGACTTGGGTCTTTGGAATTTTGTTCACCAGCCCCCCTGTTGGTGGTCCTGGTCCATGATAGCCATAAAACTCTCCTTCAACACCACATTTCAAATGAACCAACTTTTTTCCTGTCAGCTTTCTTCACTGTCTAACTTTCACACCTGAACATAGCAATAGGGAGGGAATGCTGTGGCATGAATTATCTTGGTCTTGGTCACCACCACTTAAGGATCTTTTCTAGCTCCTGCATGGCTGCCCTTCCTAGTCTCAATCTCCTCCTGATAGCAGTCTCCCTTTTGGTTGACAACTGAGCCAAGGAATAGAAAATCTTTTTAACAAGTTCACTTTTGTCATTGTCAGCCTTAAAGTTGTGTAATTCTGCAGCAGTCATTACTTTTGTCTTCCTGATGTTCAGATATAATCCTGCTTTGGCACTTTCTGCTTTAAGCTTAGTCAGCAGCCATTTCAAGTCTTCACTATTTTCTGCCAGTAACGTGGGGTCATTTATTTATTCTATTTATACCCCGCCCTCCCCGCATGCGGGCTCAGAGCGGCTTACAACATCCGGTACTTAAATACCATAAAATACATAAAATCATTTAAAACAAGTTAAATACAGTAAAACATAAAGTTATAAAGTGCTAGCAAAATTCAGTAATTAAGATAGCATGCTAAACGATGTAACAAGCAACAATTCCAACTCCATGATCTACTTGCGTCACACGGTGGTATAGCTCTGTCTCAGAGCTGGGGCCAGGACCCATCACCAGGATTGTTGGTAATAGTGGTGTGGGTGGCTCCTAGTTGAAAGCCTGCATTATCTCACATAGGCGTAGACTATGGGGGGGGGGGGGGCTCGAGCCTCCCGCCTGTCCACTCTTCCATCCTTCCCTCTCCCTCTTTTCTCGGTGAAGGGAAAGGGAAGGAGTGGGGAGGGGAGAGAGGCTCCGGCAGCAGCGGGTGGCGGGCCTCGGAAGGGCCCGGGGAGGCGCGGTGGTTTCCCAGTGGAGGGGGACATCGCCCCAGCACCCCCGCCCCCCCGGAATTTACTAAACTCTACACCCCTGTTATCTCACACTGTTAAAGTTTCTTTTCTTCCACCAATTCCACTCCACCTTCATCTACATCTAATCCAGTCTACCCTATGATACGTTCTGCACAGAGACTGAACAGATAAAACATTAATGCATGAGGTTAAATACTCCACCTTCTTTTGAAAGGAAACAGTTGCTAACAATATGTTTATCCAAATGATTAAGGGAGAACAAAGAAAATCATACCACGAATAGAAAGAAGCACCACTCCCTCTGAGTGGCTTTGGATGGCGTAATGTGTGCATGTTTTTTTTTGTTTGTTTCATGTACACATTGACAGGTGCATTCAGCTTTGCAGCCTTTACAAGACAGGTACGTGAATAATTGGGTTGGATCCAGTAGCTGCATTCTCCTCTTCCCAGCAATCCCAGAATAGTTTCCCAGAATAGGGGTTGGAAGATCCCTGTGGATCGTTAGTCATGCAGGTTGGGAAATTGCTGTCCCTCCCTCTATCATCTTCAGTACGGCTGTGGTTGTGGAAGAGGGGATTTTGCCCCCTTCTCCCTCCTCCCCACCCCCCATGGCCACTGGTCCACATGGGTCCAGTGACCTCAGAAATGCTGTGGGAGGAAGAGGGAGTATGGCAAGATTTGCACCCACCAGTGCCTTCCACACACAGGTTGCTGGACTCAACCCATTAAAACAACTCCTTCTCTGCAACACAAGATGGCTTGCTACATATAATATGCTTAGGGTTCCCAGTCTCCAGGTGTTGAGTACCAACTTCCAGGTGGTACCTGGAGATCTTTTGGGATTACAGCTGATCTCCAGGTGACAGAGATCAGTTCACCTGGAGAAAATGGCTGCTTTGGAAGGTGGACTCTATGGCATTCTACCCTATTGAAGTCCCTCCCCTCCCCAAACCCCGCCTTCCTCAGGCCCCATGCTCAAAATCTCCAGGTGTTTCCCAACCCAGAGCTGGCAACCCTACAAACTCTGCAGATGTCAAAGAGAAAAGGCAAGCCAGCTGTATCCCCCCCCACACACACAAAACTGCATCTCTAGCAATGGAACTTGTCTGTAAGACAAACAAAACATGTCATCAGCATTTTATATTCTTTCCACACCTTAACATTAAACACACTAAAGGCCATTCAGAGTCAACTTTGGGTCTATCTTTGGGGCACAGGTTGGGTTTAATTCATGGAAATAAATAGATATAAAATGTAGATTACAATATACAGCAGCTATGTTTCATCAAAATAAGAATACAAAGTTAAAAAAACCACTTGCTGGTAAATCATTGCATTCCTGCTTACGTTTTACTTTACGCTAGTGTTGAAAAGTTGTTAGGCGGCACGGGGAAAAGATTTCTTCTTACAGAAATGCTAGCACAAAGTACCCTCAGACTCATCAGATAAACAGCCTGGTTAGCTTGCTTTCATCTAAGCCAAAGCAATCTATGCAGAGAAAGGATTCTGTAATGTGTGTAGTGCACATCTTTTTCTTGGGCTCTCTTTTTCTTTCCTGTTCCCCATCCCCAGACATTTTTTCTCTCTGTTTCCCCTCTCAGATTGAAAAGAACATGAAGAAGATGCTTGATTAGAACAAAGATGCTGCTTCTGTCTCCCAACAGCACCTTGCCTGGGTCCCAGGGCAACTGGATCCCTTCTCAGACCCGTTCCTCCCTGACTCAGCTCCAACCAACATCGCAAGAGAGCACGGGGGAGCTGCTATGTTTACATCTGTGCTGGGGTGAGCGGATGAATCTCTGTGAATGTACCGCGGGTGTTACAAAGTGTGCAGAGTCCAAGATTCACCTGAGAAGCGGCATACCTATTGTTATGTCCGCTGACCGCCACTGAGTGCCAGCGCCATACAGTCAGAGCTTGACTCCGAGTCACAAGAGAGGTCAAGGATCCTAGACCACCACTAGCCCTCCAATAAGAACTTTGGTGGGAAATTCAAACCCGCCAATAGGACTTTTGGGTGTGTCCTAGGAGTTGTATATAGTTGGCCATCTCGGCCAGTATTGCATGCTTGTTGTGTACTCAATAAATCTATGCTGATCACTACTTTATCGTCCAGGCTTTCATGCATCAAACCCAGTACACAATACCTATATCTGTGAAACAAGTAGAAGAGCCATGAGGATGTACCCCCCCATGGAGACCAGTGTTTGAGGAAATACTCTGGATCACTGAGGGTACTTAAGAATGGCTAGTAATAATGATAATCCTTACTTTACATTTACCTCAGTAGATTTCTTCCAGATTGTTGCTAGGCAAGAGTAAAAATCAGAGCAGAGGACATAAAAACAAAAAAAAGTCATATCAATAAAGGCTTGTTGATTAACAAAAATGGTGCCTTATTGTTGCTTCCAGAAAATAGGGTCTGTCTAGCATTCACCTTTTGAAGAGGCATTTAAGATTTCTGAATAAATGTATTGCCATTTTTATCTTGATCCAGTTCAGCTTTTTTTCTGCATTCCCCGACTCCATCCCAGAAAGCAGAGATGTTCTGTTTACAATACTGATTATTCTTAGCTCAGTTGCCATGTAGCAAAGCCAAGATAAATCCCTGTGTTGAATCTGGTACAATCTCACCATTTAATCCTTTTGCTTTACTTTTCACCATCCATAGCTGCTGAACCAGCAGGGGAAAAGAACAAGATTTACATGGAGCTGTCATTTCACCAAGGCTGAGCAGGGCTAGTGCTGTCCTCCTCCGTGAGTATATGTTCATGCAGCCATTTTAAATGGGCTATTAGACCAAATGTCTCAGCCACAATCTCCTCCCCCACACTATCATTATTTGTTAGAGCTACACCAGATTTAGGAGCGCTTAAATGAACCTGGTTTACTGTGCTGTTCTAAGCACTCCTCTAAGTCAGTGGCCTTAGAAGAATCAAGATGGGTAGCTGTGTTAGGTTGCGGTCATACCGACTACATAATCCACTTTCAGTGCACTTTCCAACTAGATTTTTACTGGGTGAACTGACAAAATCCAGTTGGAAAGTGCATTGGAAGTGGATTGAAAGTGAATTATTTAGTGTGTGACCACAGCCATAGTCCGTCTGTAGCAATAGAAAAGAGCAAGAGTCTAGTAGCACCTTAAAAACTAACAAAATATGTGGCAGAGTTGAAGAGTGTAACTGCTTAGGAATGCACTGCTAAGCATGTTTACTTTGCGGCCTAAAGTGAAATGATAGTTTATTGTTTAGAGACTTTTATTTATCTTAAACTGTTTGGGAACTGGTAATTTGTGGACGTGTCCTAAGAACACATGACTGTAGTCAGTTCTAGAAGAAGGCTTAAAGACTGCTTTACAAGATGTCTTAATTACTCTTCATATTAAAGTTGTTTAAAGTTGTGACCCAGATATATTACATAAAGCTATAGTGGATTAGCAGTTCGACCCATTATAAGCCCATTATACGTCAGTCATAAGTCCTTTCAGAGCTGTTCTCTCAAGGGCAGTCATCACAGGGTGTCTGTTGTGGGGAGGTGAAGAGAAAGGAAATTGTAAACTGCTCTGAGACTCCTTCGGGTAGTGAAGGGCGGGGTATAAATCCAATCTCCTCCTCTTCTTCTATTTTAAGAGTGGTGCACTGAACCTTGAATAAGAATGCCATTTATGGCTGTAATTTTCTTTCCCTGTCAAAGAAAATTAAATTAATTCCTGGCTATCCCTTCAAGATTTCTGAACAACAATTGGATCTATTGACACCAAAGCCTTGGTTGTGTTCTGTTTTGAAGTAATAAGAGAAAAAAAGGTCATTGTAGACAAAACTGCATTGTTTTCTCTTGATACAAAAAAGAGCACGCCGTTTGAATTTAACCCATTCCTTTACTGAGCTGACTGTTCCTTGAAAGTGGATCAAAAAATCCATACAATATGGCTGGGGACAGAAAAGGGAGATTTTTGTACAAACATGGGGAAAGTTCCAGATTTGAGGAAAAACCTGATTTTTTTTTTAAAAAAAACCACCATTGGGAGAGTTAAAACCCTCCAAAATTATAGAAATAATGCTTGCAACTTACTGAGAATGCTAACAAAGTCTCACAAGGCCATGTAGTGAGACCTTGGCAACAATGTTCAGGGTTGCTGCCAATCCACTTTTTTGCCCTGGTGAGTGGAGGGAAAGATGCTGAAAAGGTAATAAAATAGGAGGGAAGGAAAGAAGCAGAGAAAGGGAGGAAGGAGGGGAGTTGACCTGGAGGGGGAAGCAGAGAATGGGAGGTGGGTTGGACAGTAGAAAAGGAGGAAAGCTGTGGGGTGGGGGTGTGCTGAAGATGATGGGGACAGCTAAATAAATATATGGGGGGTGCAGGGAAAGGCAAAAGGCTATGGGGACTGACAGAAAGAGGGGGAAAAGAGATAGTGTGGGAGGAACTGGGGGAGTGAAATATTCATTATGGGTCTCCTGCTTGCTTGGTGAACATGTATTTCACATGAATGGAAGCCAGCATTTTTAAAATACTCCACAATCTGAAATCATCAGATAAAATGGTATGCAAGCTTTCTGGTTTTTTAACTAATAGAAACCTACAGCAAAACAAAAACATGCCCCCCAACAATACAGCTTACTTTAAAAAAATAGGGTAAAATTTTGAAAGAGGGCATAGTTCCCCATCAACAAACTCCATGCAGTTGTTTTAGGATTTACTGGCAATTTCTAAGAAGTTATTACGTAATCAGTGATAGATAGAGTTGTTTCAGAGGCTGATGATTCGTGATCATCATGCTGATTTAACATTTTGTTCACACCAAGAAGTAATCCCAGGAGACCAGCCTTCTCATTGTCACCCTAACCCTGGTAATGTTATTTAACATAATATTCCCCCCCCCAACTTAAGAAGCCTTCAAAATGGTTGTAGTTATACAACTGAGTGTGGCCTGTCCAGCCAACTTTGCTGAGTTGTATGGCCCGATCCTAAACTTTATTGCAGCAGAGGGACACAGAATCGGGAATAAATATCCCAGCACAAGAACAACCCAAACCTTTGCTTTAGTGGTGCAATCTAATGTTCTCCCCGTACCACCATTCCTTCCATGGCCCAGAGTAATGCTGTTGTGCCAAGCAAGGGCCGGAGAGACAGAATAAACACAGTGCATGCAAAAGAGCCTTGGCTATCCTGGGCTGTTGCGAAAAACAGTAGGCCACTAGAAATACATTAAGCAACAGGGAAAGAAGAAGGATTGAACAGGGAAAATTAATCCCAGTTGTAACAAAAACAAGAATCTTGTGGCATCTTAAAGAGATTTATTGTAAAATGAGATTCTGTGGACTAGAGCCCTCTTCCTCAAATACATAAAGTGAATTGCCAATAAGTAAAATGTATTTCACACAGGGAGAGGAAAAAACAAAATTGTGAACATTGAGGAAATGGGTTGGATTACCAGTCACAACTGTTGTGAATGCTTGTTGCTCTTATCCGTATACTTTTTGAGTTTTGCATAGAAACGTCTCAAAGTGTGGCTAGCAGTAGCACAAGGGGTCTCTGTAGTAATGGACTATTTGTATACTGCAAGGCCCCCTGGGGATGCAGTGTAGAGTTGCCAACATCCAGGTGATGGTTGGTGATCTCTCAGAATTACAACTGATCTCCAGTCGACAGAGGGAAAATGGCTGTTTTGGAAGGTGGACTCTAGGGCATTATACCCTGCTGAGGTCCCTCCCCTCCCCAAACCCTGCCCCTCAAGATCTCCAGGAATTTCCCAGCTCAGAGCTTCCCACCCGCCACCTCCCATTTAAAGACACGGCACTGCTGATGTGAGAGACACACTGGCACAGGAGAAGAAGGAATTTTAACCTCTCCCCCTAGTGCCAGATTTACAGTTTAATCCTATGCAGAGTTACTGCATTATAAACCTATTGGTTTCAATGGGCTTAGACTGGAATAACTCTGCATGGGATGGCATTGTTAAAAACTCAGACATTATTGGGATCTGCATGGGATGTCATTATGTTTGTAATTTTTTGTGTGTGTGCACATTTGTGTCTGCACCTGGAAGTCATGTTGACCTCTGGTGACTGACCCCTACTGGGGGCCTGGAGGATACTCAGAGAGGTGGCTGAACAAAGCCTACCTCTGTCCTTTTGGTATTCCAAGGAGGAATCCCATCCAAGTACTAACCAAAGTTGACCCTGCTTAGCTTCCGAGATCTGACAAGATCGGGCTTGCCTGGGCTATCCAGGTCAGCGTACTATGTTTTTAAGTTTTGATGTTTCTACTTTTTCTGGTCTTCAGCTGTTGGTTTGTTGTTTCTGAGTAGGATTGCCAACCTCCAGGTGGGGCCTGGAGGTCTCCCAGAATTACAACTGATCTCCAGCCGAAATCACTTCCCCTGGATAAAACAGCTGCCTTGGAGAGTGAACTCTATGGCATTATACTCTGTTGAGCTCCCATTTCTCCCCAAACTCTCCTTTCCCCAGGTTCCACCTCAAAACTCTCCAGGAATTTTCCAAACCAGAGCTAGCAGCTTTAATGCAGTGCTATCTCTTAGCATCGACCACGCACACCCTCCTCAGGATCCTTGCCAGTAAGATCTGAGGCCTTCTAGTCTCAGCAGTAGTATGTGTGTCTTGCATTCATCACAACATCGCCATCCTAAGATGGTGAAGGAATGTTGGTAATTGGCTCATGCCAGGAGAAGCTTGAGAAAGCTAGGCATAATTTCCCCCCTCCATTAGCACTTTTAACCTTGTTAGGCACTACAATTAGCCAGAAGATAAAATACAAACACATAGAACCTGGGCTGTTGTAGCCAATGCTCCCTCTAAGATGTGGAGTCTTGTGAGCAAAAGATCTACTTTGTGAGCTACTGGTGTTAAAGTTGTGAGCAAGCTATTTGGCTGCTGCAGAAATTAGTTTGCTCTGGAGCCATCCTTCCTGAGCTAAGACAAAAATGTGGGAGCCGGAGGCTAAAAAACTGTGAGCTGGCTCACACTAAGCCAGCCTAGAGGGAACACTAGTTGTAACATAAAATCCCATCGATTATTAGACCTCAACAGGAGTTCCACTCGTACAAGTTTCCCCACCCATCTGCAGTGGGCTGCATTTTATTTACAAGGATCATCCAGTCCCTAGAGGAAGATTCTCAGACTCAGAGGGGGCTGTTAGGGAAGGTGAGATGAACTGTGCCTCCGCAGGTAGAAAGTTCATGGGACACAACCTCCTATTTTCCTCCAGAAGTATTGCTTCATGTGCTTATCAGAACATTAAAAATGAAGTCAGCTTGTCTGGATTTAGGTTTAAGAAACTCTGACCTCTTTAGATAACACTGTTACAAGTGAAGTGGTGGTGGCGGCAGCCACAGAACATTCTTAAGCGCTCTGGCATCGCCTGCCTGCAAATTCCTTTGCAACAAACTCCCACGTCTTGGCAAGATGTTCACTACTTGGGACTTCCTCAGCATAGATAATATATTAAAAAAAAAATTAAATGGCAGCCAAGAGAAAATGACTGTACCAGCTGAAGAGTAATTCAAAGCATTTCATCTAATCAACCTTAGTGATTGACTGAAGGCCGCTCATGGAAATCGATGATGAAATCTCCACCAACTTTAACATAGTTGGAGCAAGGCAGCATTCACAGCAGCCTGGAATTGTATTTGGCTGCATGCTCAACACCACTAAGACTCATGCGCTCCCCACACCCAGTCATTTTAAAAGGGTGCAGAAATGAGAATCACAGCTGTCTTTTTTCAGTTTCTGGTGCACAGTTCATATATAGAGGTTTCAAAAGGGAAAGAGTTCTGCAATTTGCAGGGGGAAGGTTACACTGAAATATATTTATTAACTATTCTCGATGCATTTCTTCCTCGTCTAAGACAAATGTTGTGTTTTTGAGATCACAGCTGTGTTTTTAAACAATTGGATAGAAGACCGAACTTCAAGTGACTGACATTGTCCCATTGCCCTCCAATCATGAAAGAGCAAAGCCAGAAGACCTCAGCAATCCTTAACAAAGGTAGTGCAGCTGCTGTGTTAGCAAATCTCCACTTTTGGCAAGCCACAGCTGCTAGGGCATCCCTCAGTGGGTTTCCTGTGGCCAATTTGTTTCTTCCCCAAAGCATCCCTTTCCCAGACCAAACAGTCACTCCTGATTTTCCTCCACCTCATTGGAGGAAAAAGTTCTTCAAAAGAACCCAGGAGGCATTACCTTTGTGTCTACATGAAGCACTTGCTCAGAAACAACTGCCTTTATAGTAGGATGATGTTTGGCTTGCAAGTTCTGAATACTTTACCCTGTATCCTGTGAAAGAGTTCTGTGTATAGATAGTTTCTACGGTGGAGTGTGATTCCCTCTCTGCAAAAAAACTTCCATTACACAGGGACCCACTGAAAACCATTTAAGGTTTAGCAGATAAGGAATTTACGGTTTCCAACTGGTGTGCAGAAAAATGTCCAGTCCCTTTAATTTTGTGTGTGTGTGTGTGACGTCACAGCGAACTTGTGATGATCCCCACAGCATTTTCAAGGCAAGAGATGTTCAGAAACGGTTTGGTGTTGCCTGCCTATACATAGCAACCCTGAACTTCTTTGGCGGTCTCCCATCACTTGGTAAATAATATCTCATTAATGCTCTATTAAAGGAACCAGGTATTTTCCTTCAGGCCAGTTGGCAACCCCATTTACAACTTTGAGGAAATAGTAAACTTCCTTAATATGACAGAGAAAAAAATGTTTTCGGCTCCTGGGACTAAAAATAAAAATCGTCAAAGCCTTGGTTAGGTCTTCTACAGTGTTGTTTCCTTAATGCTGTTTACTTAATGTATGCTGATACTTCACACAACTGCAAACCAATGTTTTCAGTACAGTATATTGTAGAATATGCCATATGTATTCAAAACAATGTGAAGACCTATGCAGTTTCAGTATAGCAGTGAACTGAGATTGTTAATCCAAATGAGTTACTAAACTTACATATGCAGAAATAAGGCTTCCTCTGAAAACTCACTTTTAAAAGTTGAAATCTATGCCTGTGATTCCCAACAAGGTATCCACAACTATCCACATATGTGCTTTCTCCATTGTGTCCCCCACCATATAGAATGGCCTGCCCAACAAAAGCAGGATGGCTTATATTCTCCTGGCTTTCCACAACTGATGCAAAATTGAATTATTGAGAGACTTCCTACCCAGATAACACTGTACAAGATGGTTCACAAAGTTATTTGGAATAATTATTAGGGACTGTAGTCTATATTATGGCGTATAAATTGCTGTAAGTAGGATCCCACCCCACCCTTCACTGGGAGACTCAGAGCAGCTTACAATCTCCTTTCCCTTCCTCTCCCCACAACAGACACCCTGTGAGGTACGTAAGGCTGGGAGAGTTCTGAGAGAACTTGTGGCTGACCTAACGTCACCCAGCTGGCTCCATATGGAGGAGTGGGGAATCAAACCCAGTTCTCCAGATTAGAGTCTGTTGCTCTCAACCACTACACCGAACTTGCTCATGCTTTGCTTTAGTTCTGTTTTCTAGATTTCTGACTAGTTCCAGATTTCCAAAATCCTAATCCTATCACGGGGATGTGGAATGGTGTAGTATAGCCCAGTCTTGTCAGGACCAGTACCTGGATGGGAGACCTTCGAAGATGTTGCAAGACAAGGCAATGGCAAAACACCTTTGCTTAATAACTTGCCTTGAAAACCCAATGGGATTGCCATGAGTCAGCTGCTGCAATGTGACATCACTTTACACACATGCTCCTCTTGCATTTTTTAAAAAACGGAATGTCCTGTCCTGTTGATTGTATTGACTCACTCTGTGTAATCTAATCTGTCTTCAGTCCCAGTGAGAAAAGCAGATTATAAATAGTGGAAATAAATAGAAAAAATAAATAAGGTACCAGCCAGTATGTTTCGTTCTTGATCCCTTTCCCATGCCCCTTTGCCCCATCCAGGCTCCCTCCTTTTCTTTGTTACCTTTTGTGTTAGTTTCTTCCTTCACATTTCTGTGCCTGTCTCTCTCTTGCAAGTCTCTGTGTCCTTTGCCCCCTGCCCCCTGCTTCTTCTCTGGTAAGCTTCCTGGCATACTGAAGACCACAGGAGGTTGAGGTGGTGACATTGGAGCGGGAAGGGAAGGAATTAAGCTCCAGGCAGCTCACACAAAGTCCAAAGCAGTTGCTGCGGTTTAAGTAGTAGAAAAGAGTAAGGGTCCCGCAGCACCTTAAAAGACTAACAAAATTTGTGGTAGGGCATGAGCTTTCGTGAGTCACTGCTCACTTCTTCAGATACCAGGTTGATGGATTTCCATTCTGTGCACCTAAATATGGTGCCTTCCATGGAGATAGATCAAGATGGCAAGCTGTGTCTGTCTGTAGCAGTAGAAAATAGTAAAAGCCCAGTAGCACCTTAAAGACTCACAAAATTCGTGGTGGGGTATGAGCTTCTGTGGGTCACTGCTCACTTTATCAGATCTCAAGTGAGCAGTGACTCACAATAGCCCATACCCTACCACAAATTTTGTGAGTCTTTTAAGATGCTACTGGAGTCTCTTTTCTACTGCTACAGACAGACTAACACAGCTGCCCATCTTGCACTGTCTGCAGCCTAAATAGAAACGGGTGCCTGAGCTTGCAGATCATCTTGTGCTCATTACAGGTGTGTGTGCTTGAAACTAATCCACAACAGCTCCACCCCAGCAGGAAGTGTATATACAAGCCAGATGTCACCATGAGAAGTGACATGTAAGAGTCAAGGAAAGGGTACGGACACTTTATGCTCCCCCAGGGTAACTCAGCCCAGCTTTCTCACACCAGCCACATCTGCAATATCTTCTCTTGTCTCCCTTTCCATTGTGCTTATGGATCCTAGTATTGTCTATAATGGGATGACAGCAACTCGTTGATGGTAACTGAGGTCGTCCACCCCAATTTATTTCAACTGAATAAATATCAGTAAGCTCAAGCAAGTACATTATTATTCTCTTTACACAAAAGGAAGTCTAGGTGTTTTTTCCACTATGTGTGCTATCAGCAAAAAGAGGGAGTCACCTTCCATTCACATGCAATTTCTGCAGTGGCTTGGAGATTAAGATGCTGAGCTGCAGAAGGTCTGTAGCTCGGCAGTTCAAGACCCTAGTGCCACGTGATGGGGCAGGCTCCCATCTCTGGCCCCAGTTCCTACCAACCTAGCAGTTCAAAAGCAAGAAATTGCAAGAAGATAAATAGGTACCACTTTGATGGGAAGGTAACAGCGTTCCGGCCACATAACCAGAGAAATGTCTTCGGACAGTGCAGGCTCTTCGGCTTGGAAACGGAAATGAGCACCTAGAGTCATATTTGATTAGCTTTCAAGCAAGGGAAACCTTTACCTTTTTACAGGAATAAAGTTTTCTGTATGCCATGGGAGGGCGGGGGGGGCGGGGGTCAGCTTCCTTTCAGGTAAATACAGTCGCTGAATATTTTCTTGGCCTGGACTCTCCCCCTTAAACTTTCCATTTAAGTAGCATTTTATTAAAAAAATATGCATGGGGAGGCTTAAGGCTCCCTATGGAAGCCATTTTATGGTGGCATCCACTCTCCTATCTTGAAGTCGCCTGCAGACTCAACAAGTTTGGGGATCCCTGTGTGCTTAAAGCTATACAAAACCATCAGGTTGCACTGGCTGCAGTTGGCCGTGGGATTACTGAGTCACCATAAATTCATCAACAAAATCTGGGAACTTCTGGAAAGTAACACACTCTTTGAAGACATTTTCCATTTATCATCTTATTGACTGTAGGTATTTTTAAGATAGAACTTTTAGACAAACTGATACTTTAGTTTTGTCAGTTTATGTGCATGAACATATGTTTTACTGGGCTAGATCCTACGACTTCTGCTAAGTGAGGTCTTGCTATGGAAGTTGTGAAAGAAGCGATAACATCCAATAGAGTTTTTATGCCCCATAAATAGTGTTTTTGGAGGGCTTTTCCATAGTGACAGCACAAATTCCTCAGAAGTATACAACACCTCATTTTCCATGTCATTTCTCTACAGCACTGTACACCTATAGTCACTCACGTAACACCTATTTATAGCATTGTAATGGAAGAATCCAGTCCGGTGGGTTTTGAATTCCGCAAGGACAAATATTCTTGTATATTTCAGCCGCATACCTAATCTATGACAAAACAAAATGCAGATCGTATGTTTTCTTACATAATGGATCACTGTGACTTCTCTGGGAATTTGAGTAAGTTTACACAAAGACAATGGGTCTCTCTTCTCATTTTGTTAAACTCAGATGCAGTTTCATTCTTCTCAATCCCAAGTAGAATGTGATTGATGTTCCTTCAATTTATTTTATAGTTTAAAATACTTGCACGTTTTACGCCAGCAACCAAGTACAAACAAATCTAGCAATCTTGTAAAGACAGGTAACTACTTGATTAAACGGAAATACGGCTCGTTTGGCAGCATAGACAACGGTGATACAAGCTTCAAAGAAACTTCCAGCTGTCTTGGTTCTCTTTGTGTGCCTGCTGAGATAGCATTTGTCCAACAGCAAATACCTGTTCACTAAAAAAACTCCCAGTCTGATCCAGACACACAAATAGTTTCCATCAATACCAATGGGATTTAAATAAGTCTATGTATGGATTATGCTAATGATTTCAGGGCCCTATTATCACACCTACTGCATTGCAACAAAAAAATGAAATACAAAATGTGGAGAACATTAAAAAATGGAAATACTCTTATTACAATGAATAGCAGCTTGCTCTGGGTTCTCTCACTCTAAAAGCAAAGGAGAACATATGCTTCAGAGTCAAACACAAATAGTTCTTGCTAATGCTTTGGATTCTGCATGTACTAAGGGAACCTGAAGCAATACAGAAAGGCATGAACCCTGAGCCATTCATATATTATCAGGATGGCAAAATTGCAGCTTCTTGTAAGAACAGACTATTTGAGATGTACCTTATTTTTCGCTCCATAAGATGCACCTGATCATAAGACGCACCTTGTTTTTAGAGGAGGAAAACAGGAAAAAATGAAACAGAAAGAAAGAGAGAGAGAGAAAGGAAGGAGGAGGAGAGAGAGAGAGAAAGGAAGAAAGAAAGGTGGGGACAGAGAGACAGAAAGACAGACAGAAAAAAGGAAAGGAAGGAAGGTAGAGAAAGAAGAGAGACGTCGGCATGCCATGCAAAGCCAGGCCTTTCTGTGCAAAGTAGCCACGGAGCTTAATCTGTGGGCGGGGCTTTCTGCTGCTGGCTGTCTTAAAGGGGAAAAGCACCTAAAGGGAAAGAGTACTTAGCCTGGTGGGGTTTTTCCTGCCGTTTCCCTTTTAAGTCTTAACAGCTCAGGCCCAGCAGGGAGGGGCGGGGAAGGCTGGGATGCCAGCCTGAATGGCGTTCCCCTGCGTTCCTGCTGAAGAAAGAGCCCTGTTACAGGTAAGAAAAGCTCCATATTCGCTCCATAAGACGCACACACTTCCCCCCCACTTTTTTGGGGAGGACAAGTGCGTCTTATGGAGCGAAAAATACGGTAACTGTACTAGCACTGCAGGCTGAATTTGGTCCTCAAAGATATAGTCCTATTTGCATTTAATTCCCCCCCTAAAATTGCAAGAAGCAATCTACATTCAACATTATCTACTAATAGCCACGTGGCCTCTGCAGATACTTAAATCCATTGACTGGGACCACACTGAGGTGAAAGACTTAGGGTTTGAAAAAATCTTAACAAAAATACACTGGGGGGTTTAAATCCCCCCCAAGAGTAAAGTGGCATTCTCTGTGCAAGCACAGAGAACACACTTCTGGTGGTGGGTGGCAGCACCAGAAAGCCATGCTGGGTCCAGCAGTAGTGCAGTTTGGGGCTCCATGCCAGGTCCTGTGGTGGCCGTGCAACCTGGGAGACCAGCTGAGCATACCGCCGCTGACAGTATGCCATGGGAGCTGTGCTGGGCACACCAGAGGCACAGGCCTGGAAGTCACACAGCAAGAAAATGGGGGGAATCTCCCCCTCCTGCAAGTATTACAGGCCTACACTGGCAGCCACTATGGGTCTGCATATGGTGGATGAGGACGCCACAGCAGAGGCGGTTGGTAGCTGCTGCTCCAGGCCCGGGTGTACGGCAGCAGGGGCCAGTAGCTGCCACTCTGGGCACCACAGCGGAGGCTGGCAGCTGCTGCTCCAGGACTGGGTGTGGAGATTGGCGGCCGCTGCAGGTCCAGGCACAGTGGAGGCTGCTGCAGGCCTTGATGTGGCAGCAATGAAAGTTAGCAGCCACTGTGAGCCCAGGCACAATGGCAGATGCCGGCAGCGGAGTTCCACGGTTGGTAGTGCAGGCTGGAGCCTCACCAGGCTCAGTGATGGAGGGAAATACGGGGTCCCCCCCACAAGTCTTGTGGGCCCCCACTTGTACTTACTTTATTCATCATTGAGTTAAAAAACAAACTAATGAAGCATTAACACACACAAATTAACAATCCCAAATGAAATTTTTTATTGTTAAAAGAATAAAAAATGTCTTTAAAATGCACCTTTTCTCTGATATAAAGAAGCATACAGGGCACACAGGACATATATGCCTTTAAGTTATACATCTGACATCACCCCAGCTATTTCACACTTACTAATTCATGCTTCGAATATGAACATGGAAGCACAACTACTTCAATAATCTAAGCAAACAATTCACTGAGGAGAGAACTGGGATTTCCCCCCAATAAATACTTAAAACAGTAGCACAGTTTACAATTCCAGCAATCTAATACTTCATGCAAAATTTAAACAGATTACCATTTGATGATATAACTACTTTATAAAAGAGTTCGCTAAGTATTTTGCAAGTATAAAACTAGGAATTGTACAGTTGAACTAGATGGACATTGCAAGGCATCCGCTTTCTTAGCTTCATATCTGAAATTTGCAAAGACAGTTTACGTTCTGTGATACTGCTATAGGCAAGCTTATTAATGTAGTGATGTCTGAAGTCTGTTACTATTTCTGCTTCCTAAATATAATGGTCACAATCTAATACGTGGTCAAGCATGCTAGACTAGGTTCCTTAAATCAATGGCTTAAGCATGCTTAAAATTGTCTTAGATTGTGCCCGGTGAATTTAGGATGATTGCTAACATAGCTCCATGTAGTAACAGCAGCCTCTTTTCACATTGTTATATAAGCTCAACTACATCACAAAGCACAGTGGAACATGTTCGGGGACCTCTCAACCTCTAAAACAAAAATCACTGATTTTGTTCATTAAGTGGCTCAGGAAGCGATTCGTTCAATGGTTCAGAGCCATCTGCAGGTATCTTACTGGCCTCTTCACTGGGAGAGCTCTGGTTAGGTGGCTCGGTGGTATCCAGCTGTTTCTTACTGGCCTCTTCATTATGACGGCTTTGACAATGGGTTAAATGTTTCTTAAAGCCTCTAGGGAAATTTGACTCAAAATTGCAGCGTGGACATTTAAGCAGACTCTGACCGTGAGCAGCGACATGATTTTTCAGGTGAGATTCCAAGAGAAAAGCCTTCCCACAAATGTCACACTTGAATGGGCTTTGGACATTATGCTTATTCACCAAATGATGCAATACAGCACCTTTTTTCATAGCTCGACAGCAGCAAATTTTACAATAGTATTTGCCTTTGCCGCGCTTCATGTACTTTGCGATTTCTTCTTCTGAAATAAACGCTTCCTTCTCTTCCGTAAACTGCAGCACACACTGAGGCTGTGTTGTAGTAGTTGCTTCAGTCTTCGTCTCTTTACTGAGATCAGATGATTCGGCATCAAACTGTTCCTGATCACTGAGGGAATCCTGCTCTTTCACCTCTGGGGTATCCATCTCAGCATTTCCACTGTCGCTGCTAGTTGGCTCTGGATTAGAAGCTTCCTGGTTTTCTTTCTTGGCTTTCTTCTTTGGACAAGTATACAAATCATCTTCTGCAGGTTCCTTATTTTGCATGGGCTGGTCTTTCGGAGCCAACAGGCCACTGAAAGGATTCTCATCTTCTGGATTTTCAGTTAACAAATCTTTACTACTAGATTCAGTACAGGCCTCCAACTCTGAAAAGTCAGGAGCGGAAGGCTGGCTAAACTCAGAGGCAGTTGTTTTGCTGACTTCAGAGGAAACAAGAGGCATTGGGCTGGGGACTTCAGAACTGAGGACTTGCTTCTGATCAGAAGACACAGTAGGGGAAGGTTTCTGGAGTTCAGGAGAAAGAGAACATCTTGGAGGCTCTGTAAAGAAAGTCTGTCTTTGTTTCTCAGGGGAACCAGGAGGTGGCTTCTGGGGTTCAGCAAAAGCAGCAAGTTTCTGGATTTCAGAAGTTCCAGGAAGTTTCAGCACTTCATGAGAAACAGCAGGCAGTTTCTGAGGTTCTAATAAAGGAACATGCTCCTGTATTTCAGGAGAAACAGCAATATGTTTCTGGGGTTCTGTGAAGAAGGAATGTTTTTGGGCTTCAGGAGAAACAGGAGTAGGTCTATGAGGTTCAGAAAAGAGGGCATGTTTTTGCACTTCAGGAAAAGACATATGAGGTTCATGGAAGAAGGGTCGCTTTTGTATCTCAGCTGCAACAGGAGGAACAGGTTTTTTAGGCTCAGGAAACAGGGCCCGTTTTCGGGGTTCGGAAAAAAACCCACGCTTCTGAAAGTCTGGGGACACAAAAGTACCAGTTTTCTGAGTCTCTGGAAAGAAAGTAGATTTTCGAGGCTCAGTAGAAAATTTCCAGGGATCAGGAGACACAGAAGGAGTTGGTTTACGTTGTTCAGGAAAGAAGGAAGGCTTCCAAAGATCAGGCGACATAGGAGGACCAGGCTTTCTGAGTTCAGCTGGCATGGGGGGAGGGGGAGGAGGTGGTGATGGCCTCCAGGTGTCAGGAGACAGAACCGGTTTCCAACCTTCAGGATAAACTGATGAAATGGGTTTCCAAGGTTCTGAGGAAGCAAGACTAGATTTCTGGGTATCAGGTAAGGAGCTAGATTTCCAAGGCTCTGTCACAAACTTCTGAGGCTCTGCGGACATCATAGCGCCTGGCCTTCGGGAATCTGAGACAGGCCTTCTGGATTCAAGGGACATAGATGAGGAAGGTTTTGGAGACCAGGGGGACATACTAATAGAAGACTTCTGTTGCTCATGAGAGGTACTAGGGGCAGGCCTCCAAGGATCTGGAATATTGGGAGGCCTCCAGGGATCTGCAGACATTGCCGTTTCTGTTTTCCACGGCTCAGGGGAAAGTGCTGAAGTGGGTCTCCGCATCTGGGGAATATGCCTGCGAGAGTCTGAGGGCAGAGCAGTGGCAAGCTTCTTTGGTTCAGGGGACACAGCTGGAGAGTGCCTGCGGGGCTCGGGAGATGCAGCCGGAGAAAATTTCTGTGATTCAGATACAGCCATAGGTGGAGGGGAAGGCAGTGCAGACTTCTGAAGTTCTGGGGATATGGGTGGAAGTAGTTTCTGTGGCTCCAGGGATACTTGTGTTGTAGGCTTCTCTGGCTCTGTGGCAAAGATCTGTAGTTCTGTCTGTAAAGCAGGGAGGGGTTTCTGTGCCTCAGTGTATATAGCTGAAGCAGATTTCTGCTGCTCCGGGGACATAGAGGAGACAGGTTTTGGTGGCTCTGAGGGCTCGATTAGGGCAGGTTTCTGTAGTTCTGGAGACAAAGGAGGGATCTGTTTCAGTGGCTCTGATGGCAGTACTGGAACAGGTTTTGGAGGCTCTAGTGCTAGAACAGAGACAGGTTTCTGTGGCTCTGGGCACACAACTGGAACAACTTTCTGTTGCTCCACAGATGTAATTGGAATGGGCTTTTGCACCTTGAGAGATAAACTATTATCAGACTTGATGGGTTCAGCAAGAGCAGGCTTCTGAGACTCAGGAGATGTGAAGAGTTTTTGTGTCTCTGGAGATACAGGCTTTGGAGGCTCCACAGAGATAGGTTTTTTCAGGGATTCTGTGTCGAACAACTCTTTACGCTCTTCGTTCCGTTTGTCTGGCTTGGCATGTTTTTCTGTAATGTGATGATAAACATTACAATACATCTTGCTGGTGAAAAAGCATTTGTGGCAATGGAATAATTTGGCACTTTTCTGATAAAAAATAAGTTTCCCCAATCCAGCAGTATCCATTTCATCACAAAACTCAGGGTGGATAGTACCCATGTGTATCTGTACATTTGCATAGTCAGAGCCTCTGAAATTGCAGTGATCACATTCTAAGCTCTCTGCTGGTTTACGCAGGATCTTCAACATGTCCATTTTTCTCTCAGCTTGCATCACACTGCACATGATTCAAACTGTAAGCTTCAGTATTCCTGAAATAAATGTTAAAATAATTTAAGCTAATGAAATATAGAAATATTTATTCTTATTGATGTAAAATTTGGATTAAGCAATTAACTTACACACACACACACACACACACACACACACACACACGATCAATTGTAGAACTAAAATGAGCTCTTTCATCTTGGGAAAAATGTTAACATTTCCAAGTGTATGACTGTTTGCACAAAGCTTTCTAAATAAAAATCTCTTCATTGTTTACAGAGCTATCAGCAGTCTCTGTTGACAGCACTTTAAGCTGTTTACCCACTCCAGGTGGATCTTTTCCTTGCAGGAGGACTTACAAAATAAACTATCTGTAGAGAAAGTGCAGCTAGTTCATAGTCCTGTTTTTCTAAGGTGCTATAAATAGCCTGATATATACCCCACTGACACCAGTGGTAAGACACTGATTTAGACTTAAATGAGCTCTCTCTGGGACCTCTATTATTTGTTCTTTATTTTGATAACTAAACAGGTTGAATGTTTTCATTAGTGAAAACAAAAGAGTAAACACACAGTAAATTGTTTTATTTATTTTATTAGGTTTATGTCCTGACTTATCCCAAACATGGGCTCAGGGTGGCTCACACCAATTAGGATCTCATCACAGTAAATAATAATACTATACAATAAAACCAAGTTAAAACAATAAAACAATAAAACAAGATGACAGCAAAAACCAGACAAAAACTTCAGGGCAGTCCTTAATGCCTCCTGTAGGATGATTAGTTCAATGATGTATTTCTGTGGACAGGGGAGGCCAACGTGGATTGGACGTCTGCCACCTCATCCAAAGGCCTGGTGGAACAGCTTCATTTTACAGGCCCTATGGAACTGTAACAAGTCCCACAGGGCCCTGATCTCACATGGGAGTATGGTCCACTGGGCCAGGGCAGAAAAAGCCTTGGTCCTGGTCGAGGCTAAGTGGACATCTTTTGGGCCAGGGACAAGCAGAAAAGATTCTGAACATTATTTAGATGTGTTCCAAAGCCAAATTATGTTAATATGCACTTAATTTACATTCTTTTTAAGGTGATGCTTAATTGCCTGAAAACTCTCTACATCCTATAAGGCACTGGATATTTGTATTGATCTTCATGCTTTAAATTTTTTTAAAAATCTTCATTTGATTTGCAAAGTTGCACTTTTCTACATAATTGGGGAATCCATCACTTTGGATAGCTGTTTCACTGCTCTGTTGACAGGAAACTATAAAGTTCGTTATCAGAAGGGAATGCTGAGATACCACAAGCTCTCAAACGGCTTGAGGGACGCCAGTTTTCTATCTCCCTTGGTTTTCTTTTTCCTTTTTTATCTTATTCTCAACATTCCAAGGGCAAATAAAATGCTCAGTCTTCATCAAGATTTTTTTTCCGGGGGGGGGGGGGGGGGAGTGGAGAGATTTCTTCTTTTAAGCTTTTTATACAAATAGTTTTTTAGGAAGTTTCCTGAGCAGGCAAAAAAAATCTCAGCTGTCTGTGGGTGGGTTCTTTCACTGCTTTCTGATGTTGACCATGAAGTCTGCTATTAGAGGAAATATGTACATAAGAAATGGGTGGGGGAGGATTTGGAAACCCCACTAGAATCTACAAAATCTTCCCCACTAAGCAATTTTCTCATCTTCCTGTTTTTCCCTTTTAACTGATTTTCAATATTCCATGCCTCCTGGAACATATTCATTAGCTAGGCTTTCCCCTTCTTTTAGATAACTTACAGAGTCATATTTTTATACACCTAAGTAGTTTCCCAAGTACAATACTCCTACAATCTCAGCAGGTGGCCTAGAGAACGACCACCTCCAGGTAGACCTATTGTGCTGGGATCAAAGTTGGAACCTGTGACCAAATGTTTGAATAATTTCTGAGGCCCTTTCCCCCCCACTACAAAATCATATATCAGAGATTCTGCAGACTTCATTCTCAAGATTAAAGATTTTTCTTTTGATTAATATGATCTTTTCGTCACAATAGATGTCAACGCACTGCACACTAAATATATCACATGAAGAGATTCTTTGTGTTGTGGAATTTTTTCTTCAGAAGAGGAAAGATTTGTCTCTTCCCACTGCCTTTTTGAAGCAATTTGTCCTAGATAAAAATTATGTTTGTTTTCAAGATCAATTTTATTTCCAAATTCAGGGCAACTACACATAATAAACTACCTATGTGCTCCTACCATAGCTAATTTATTTATGTGTAATTCTGAAGAACTTATTTTTCAATCCTCTTCTACATTACTGAATCATTTGAAAGTTTATTACAGATATACTGATGATATCGTTATGATTTTAATGGGAGTGATAAATTTTGTGAATGTGTTGAGTGGTTCAATAGCCTACCATCCTACCACTGAGTTTTCCCAGGCCTCTGAATCTGCTCAGATTTCTTTTTTGGATATATTGGTATATGTTTATGAGAGGTGTTTATTTGTCAAATCTTTCATGAAGCCTACAGATAAAAATTCTCTTTTGCATTACTCTAGTTTTCATCCACCACAGATTAGGAGTCTTCCTTTTAATGTACTAAATGCAATACTTTATCTGCTTCTGTCTACTTTGCTGAGGCCTTGGCTCAGAAATTTTCTGGATTTCTTAACAGAGTCATGACCTAACTGCAAACCGAGGAGGGAATTATTTGACCAAGTCTAACAAGGAAGGTGCAATATTTTTTTCACTGGAATGTTTCCTACTAACTTTATAGATTAAGAGTATAATTCTTAGACACTGGCTAAATAACATTCAGTCCTATGAAATACTACCTATCATTGGATTTAAGAAGTCACAATCCATTAAAGAGTTACTGGTATGTGCTGATCTGTGAACAGCAGAAGCACTGACCATTTTGAAGGGTCACCATAAGTACAATGGATGTGTTAACTGTGTCCAGGTGGCTCAAATCAAGAGCTTTACTTATCCACTCTGCAAAATAGTTCTTACCATAAGTTATTTCTCCAACTGCTTATCTGCTCAAATTGTTTACATTTTAGTATTCCCATGCAAGCTCTTGTATGTGGGAGCAACAAAATATCCTTTGAAATACAGGCTGTTTGAACACTGTAGTAAAATTAGAAATCTCAACTTCTAAACTCCTTTGGGTAACGCATTTTATTGACAAATCTCATCAACCCAGTGATTTCAAATTTTTCATTATTGAGAGGATTTCATCTAGGCCTTATCACTTTCATAATACAGCAAAGTTGTTGTTTCAGAGAAAGGCCTTTTGGATTTTCACATTGGACATATTATCTCCCAAAGATCTTAATGATCGTTTGGATTTGACTGCATTTGTGTAATCTTGAGATACTTTTTGTTTGGTTTCTGCCTCTTAAAGTTCTGAGACATCATGACAAGGCAATTCTACATGTTTGCTGTCCCTTTAGAATTTTAACTGCTCTGTTCATATATAAGCGGGTCTGACACAATTCTAATTTACCTTGGCCTCTTTGTTATCATAGGTGTACGTGAAAAGTTGGATCACAGGTATTTTTAGAATTCTAATTGTGAGCTTTTCAGCTTCTTTTTGTTGCATTCTTCCTTTTCTCTGTTACTTTTGACTCAACTAATTAGCTTATATTTTATTTGTTAAAGATTTATGATTTAAATGTTTTTTCTATGATTGGCTGATATAAACAATGTGTTATTATCTTTGCTGTAATGAGTCCCCAGATGTTATATCGTGCATGTAGATGTTTTGACTCTTGTCTTTTATAGATAGTTCATAACAACTGCACAAGGCCAGACTCCAACAGGACTGCAACAGAAAAAATTCTGAAGAAGATATCGAAATGGTGACTTAATTAGCTGGCAGACCAATTCACTTGTTATCAGGACATTCAACATTCAGAAATTGTTACTCTTTGCTGAGACTGTTTGCACTATATATAATAACAATTTGTTTTTAGACAGTTAAAGACCCTTACTCTTTTTTGTGGTCTCTGATACCCAGGACCCTTTCTAGTTTTATTGAGGCCAGTCACTTCACTATTAGGAATGGATATTTTATGACACAAGTAATCACTATGAAGTGATATTAATTTCAGCCATGTTAACTAACAGTTCTTACTGTCCTATTCAGGTCAGTCAGATGTGGCTTAAGATCCAACATGGTAAATAGGAAAGGACAACAAGTAATTATTTATTTATTTGTTTGTTTGTTCTATTTGTATCCCGCCTAGCCAGCGAACCGGCTCAAGGCAAACCGGCTCAATTATGTACGATCTTCAACAACCTGGGACTAGAAGATTTAAACAACTATTGGTCAGAGGCTAATATACATTCTTAAGCAAGATGCTTATGTGTGTGGCATTCAAGCAACAGGCAGTCTTGAATGAGACAGATTACCTAGAGCCATTTAAATCCTGATTCAGACCTGGTTCTGAAATGGAAATAGCCTTGCATACCTGGATTGAAAATAATTGCTGGGAGAGACAGAGTAAATTGGTTCTCCTGGGCCTCTCAGCTATTTTTGGTACCACTGAACATGAACAGATTAGTTGAGTTGGAGATCAGTGGCACTGCACTAAGGTCGGTTCTCTCCTACTTGGCCAATCTACCCTGGAGATGGTACTATGGGATTACTGCTCAATCTTCTGGACATTTATATATGGGGTTATGAAGGATTCTATTTTGTCTTCCAGGCCATTTAACCTCTACATGAAGTGGCTGATGATCACCTGAAGATCTGGAGTAAGGTGCTATCAGTATGCTATCACTCTCTCACTGCCTGTAACAGCTCACTCCAGCAGGTCTGCGGAAGTCTGGAAAGATAATTGGCCAATAAAGCAAAGCTCAGTGCAGACAATCCTGAGGCACTGTTGGCCAATGATAGAGCTAATCAAGGAACAAGAGGTCAGTCTGTTTGCACTCCCCTTCTGAAAGAGCAGGTCTACAACTTTAGATTGCTACTTGACCCAGGCCTGTATCTGAATCTCAGATGTCCTCTGTGCCACATAGTTACTTTTACCAGCTTCAGCTAGTATGCCAGTTGCGACTGTCCCTTAAGAAGTGAGGTTTGGCTATGGCAATCCATGATCTGATCACAGCCACATTAGATTCCTGTAATGTGCTGTACATGGAAATGCTTTTGAAGAATACTAAGAAGCTTCCAGTGATATACAATGCTGCAACTGGCTTATTTTCAGGAGTTGGCCACAGAGAATATATCTTCCCTGTATTAGAACACCCTGCCAAAAACTGACTAGCTGATTTGCTTCCAGGCACAATTCTTGTATTCAAATCCCTAAATAGGTTAGTATCAGGATACCTAGTCTGTACTGTTCATGCCCAGCATTCACAGGCTGAGCCTGGCAACCGGTGGGAGGGTTGGGGGGGGGGGCAGGAGACATCAGTGATGTAGGGTAACTCTAGGAATCACCAGAAATTCTACCATAATGATTCCTAGAGTTTAGATATATATATTTTAGACCCATCCTCCAGAAAATCCCAAGATCAGAGGAATGGTATACCTCCTTCCTTCTTGCAGACCTTGAATCTGAAACCTTGGATAGAATTACCAGGCTCTGTGCAGCTGTCAAGAGTCTACCAAGCAACAGTGTTGATTCAGTGACACAAAATTGTTTTGTATATATTTTAATGGAAGATTGTATATATATTTTTATATCCACTCTGCTTGTGTATGCTTTATTCTGCTAGTCCATGACCGTAATAAATTATTGATTCCTAGAGCCACTCTTTCTCACTTCTGGGTTTCCCCAGGAAATAACGTTGAGAAGTAACTGTTTTTCTCCAGCCACCACTGCAGCCAGAGACTTCCCGCCGTAGCAGGATGCCTGGCTGCCCTAACCATGCCCAACATTAAAATCTTCTCAAGCTCTAATCCACACGTCACCCTCCCACCACTTTCAGGAAAACGGGTTCTTTTTTTTGGGGGGGGGGGGTGGTGGTGGTGATACTTTACCTATATCTTTGCCTGAAAATGTCCCCCTAGAAGTTCATGTGATGCCTAATTTATTGTTTTTTATGCTCCTAATAATTCTATTTGCCTGTGCCTTTGACTGAATATATTCCTGGCCATCTTCCTCTCTGATTTTATGTGTTGTTTTATCTGCTATTGCCTGTATGGCTATTATGCTGATCATAGTTCTTACTGCTGTTTTTCTATTATCGTACTGATTTTAAGTCACTCTTTTGATTGTTTTAACCTGTGTTCCTTTAGTTAACTAAATCGTAACAAAATATGTTGTGCTTTCTTTTAAAATTTTCGAAGATACTTTGTGAAGTTCTCTGGAGAGACAACTAATATATTGCTGGTTCCATCTATGAGTTTGTGTTCCACCAAATTATATATCAAATACAGCTACAGAGACGGTGTTACTACCTCTGCACTTGTAAGGCTGACAGATTGGAGATGCCACAATGTTTGCAAGATGCTTAAATAGCTAAATTGTATGAACTAAATTACTTGGCTTAGACTCTTGGGGAATTCCGCAAATAAAGAGCTTGCCTTGTGACACAGACATCTCCACCTACATTTTATAGGGAAAAACGCAGAGCGTACCTTTTTGGATTGGATCTTATTGCATCTGGTAGATTTTAAAAATGTGTGTTTTGTCTTTCCAAATGCTTGAAGTGGCTAGAACAATACACACACTAAAATTATACATACACTTCAAGCATTTGCAAAGAAAACACAAATTTTTTAAACACATACTTCTACCAGATACAGTAAGATCCTAGGTTAGCTATCTATCCTGCATGCTCTAAAGACGGCTTGCCAGGGAGTGAGCTGGCTGAATAAATTCCTGTGCCTTACAGAGCCCCATTTTAGGTGTACAAGAGGCCCTTGTGCAGACCACATGTCTATCACCACCACCAGCTGGGCCCAACAGTATGATCTCAAAGCCAGGGATCCTGTATTTCCCCCAAATCTGAGTTAGAATCCTGCCCTGCCAACTTAATATTTCAAGAGATTTTAGTCAAAATTGAAGCATTCTAGTAAATTTAAATCACATTAGTACAGTGTTTACATCCATAAACAAGCACAGCAACCACAAGTGTATTTATTTTCTTTTTATAAAGAAAAGTCACATGACTTAGAGATATTAGCCTAATTTGATCACCTGTATGTTTACCAATACATGTAATTATTGCAGCAGACTAAAAACATGTTTCAGGAAACAGGAAATTGTGATTAAACAAAGTAGATGTAATATTCAAACATAAGTTTCTGTTATGACCAAGTGGGATAAAGTCTTCCCTCATTCAAGAATGCAATTAGCACTAACAGAATCAAGATCAACTTGATCAACTCTTAACAGCATCCTTTTAATAATGTGACAAAATGATAGCCTGGAGCTTGCCATTGTTATTAACTGTATCTAAGTCACATCCTTTCAGCTGTTACTTCCCTCCCCAGGGAGATTTGTCTATCTCCCTCAATCATTGTCTTAAACCATAAAATGTAGGCTTTTCTGTTGTCTGCCATTCCCTTACTGGCCCTCCTTTCTTGCTTCTATTTTATTATTATTATTTATTTATTAGTTGTTGTTCTTCTTCTTATTATTATTTATGAAGTGTTTTTAATAGTGGATTTTTAATGTCTTTTAAATTGTTTGCCACCCTGAGGGCTCCGATAGGGTGGAAAGGGAGCATACAAATGGTTTAATCAATCAGTCTCTAAAGACTTCCTGTTTCATAAAAAAACAAGTTGCACATAAACATTATTTCCAATGGGTTGTTGGGGCTAATTACAGAATTGGAAGACTAACATCAGCATCAGCTAAGATTTTCAATATACATGAACCTTTATTGTTAGAAGACCATGGTTATTTACTGGATTAACTAGTATTCGTTTCTGGAAAAGACTCATGGTTGAACAGTCTGATTAGAAAAATACAGTATGCCTTCATTAAACCATTTAATCACTGCTGATGTAAAGATGTGAGGGCCTTGGGGGGGGGGGAAACAGTACAATGGGGAGGGGTCTGGGTTTTTTTTTCCTGAGGGCTTTTTCACTTTTTCTAATGGCAAAACTGGGATTCAGGGGGACCACTAAAAAAACCCCACCCTCCTACGAAATATAGTCTCCTTTTGAATGAGAAAACATTTTATAAAGCATTTCACTCATTCCAAATGTACAGTGAAAAAGTCTTAAGATTTTCTGTTTTCCCAGTGAAAGAATTGGGAAATTACAGGGAGCACTGGGAAAAACAAAACTCTTACACTGTATACATATACAATATTTTGTATATGTATCTGGTGTTTTTGGCCACTGTGTGACAAGAGTATAGGACTGGATGGGCCACTGGGCTGATCCAACATTGGCTTCTCTTATGTTCTTATTTTCAAGACATGTACTGTTGATTGATTGAGACCAATGATATCTTTTAAGACCAACAAAGTTTTATTTAAGGTGTAAGCATTCCTGTGCAAACACACTTCCTAAAACAAATTGAAACAGAATTTCTTCAAGCCTTACATACAGGAAAAGATGGGGTATGTGTGGAAGCATCAGGAAGGACCACTCAGAGTTAAGATGCAAAAGTGAAGCTGAGATTAGATCAAGGCAAAAGATCAATGAATGGCAGCAATTGTTGCAATTTGTCTGAGAAAGTCTGCTTGCACACGAAAGCACATACCTCGAATAAAACTTTGTTGGTCTTAAAAGGTGTGCCACTGGACTCAAACTTTGTTCTCCTGCTTCAGACCGACAGGGCTACCCACCTGAACCTATCTGTAGACATATATTGCTTACATGTCAATAATTTTGGCAACAATTAATACATTATAATATTTTTAATGCGAATACATTATTAATGAGTTTTGTGTTGTCAAAGTTATAAAATTTAGCTTAATATCCAAACACGCTGGCAGCCCCACCTGTTGTGACTTTATGAGAAAGTTTCTGTGCAACTAATACACTTTTTTTTTTAACTTACTAGAGAATTTGTTTTCTACCTTCAGCTTTGACCTTTTCCCTGCCTCTCAGGTGGCAAAAAAGATACATGTGCTATGATAGTATGAGGGGGGGTAGCAGTTTGCAAGTCTTTCTCAAGAGCTGGATACACTGGCAATTCTTCCTACATAAAACGAAGATTCAGTCCCATAAATTTGCCGGACAGTTCTGAAATGGGGGTGGGAGTCAGAACAGAAGTCAGTGACAGGATTTCCCCCGCGAACTCCTCACAGGCCCCTGCTTGTTAAAAAAGTGAATTCACTGGACTCGTCCCCCGAAGGGAAACGAGGCCGCTCAGCCGGCCGCAGACTAGAAACGGTGCACGCGTGCACGCTCGCGACACTGGCAAAGAACGCGCCGTCCTTTACGAATCGCGCGCACGTAAACATGCTCGGCGAAGCAGAAGGGGCGGGAGCTGGACAGCCTTACGGAGGCGCGGAAAAACTAGGGGAGGGGGAAGAAAGACAACAAGGACCCCCCCCCCTTCTCCGAGACCGATCCCCCTCCATTCTTTTTACCCGAAATTCACAGACTGTACCGTTTGTGGCACGAAAGGACAAGGCGAAACGGCAAATACGTACCCGAGAGAAAACGTACAAAGAGAGACGCTCCCGCTGGGGCGCTTCGCTTACCACGGCGGCAGTTTCCGAAACGCGGAGTCGAACCGGGGGGGGGGGGGGGCGGTAGAGAGGAGACTGGCGGACGGGACAAAGGGGCGCGCGCGCGGCTGGAGACCCGCTTTTTTATTGGCTCGCGGCCTCCGAGGGGGCTACCCGACCGCTCCTCAGTGCTCGCCCCGCCCCCAGTTGTAGAACTTGGCGCAGGCGCGAGGGGCCGGGCAGGAATGTCGTTGGAAGACGTCATGGGAGGGGACGAGGCGGTTGGGAAGGGCTCGTGCCGTTAGGGGGCGCAACGTCCGTCCCTGCTAGAGGGGAGGGCGAGGGCGAGGGGAGGGCGAGTGTCTGTGAGGGGATCTGTAGCTTGGAGTTGTTCCCCATTTGAGAGGATTATTGACACCAACTCACTCGCTACTGAACCCGTGTCTATGCCGTAGTCCTCCATTATAAATTTAATTTGTTTGTAACCCTGCATTGGTCCTGGTTAACGGGGCTCAAAGCAGCTTGCGACCATTTAACCCAGCTAAAATCTTTCTCCACAAAATTACAGTATGAATAAAAAGAAGATTGGCTGAGCAAAGGTAAATGGTGTTCATAAAGCGTTCATGGTTCTCCAGAGATTTCTAAATACTAGCCCTGGTAGTATCTGGGAGACCTTCAGGGAATACCAGGGTGCGGAGGCAAGCAATGGCAAACCAACTCTGAACCTCTGTTGCCTTGAAACCCCTGGAGGGTCGCCATAACTCAGCTGTATTAGAATTAGATGTATGATGCTGTGTTCTTTTAGAAGTCAAAGTGGTTTAGTTAGGTCTGCTTGAAAATAATGAGCGATTGTATTTCATTTTTAGAATGCATTTGTATGAATTTTATGGAAAATTTTGATTTTGTAGTTGCACAATAAAATGGAGGACACATCTATCCACCATAGTAATTGACTTTCACTCATGCACTGCCAAAAGCTCATAAGAAAAGCTCCAAGTGGAGTTTGTAAAATTCTTGCAAGGCTATGGTTGATTGCAAACTTGGGCTTGGGTGATTGCTCATTCCTCTGTAGCTGACCCTGAACACTGTAGGCGTAGAAAAGTAAAGGAAGAATTCTAGCCTAGCTTTACCTTGACCTAATTTTGTATGCCTATCTAGGATTGTTTTCTGAGGGTGCATTCCATCTTGCACACTGGTGCCTCCACTTGCAGTCTGAAGTGGTACAGACCAATGAGAGCTTTACCACCAATGTGAGATCTCAGGAGAGGGCACCAGTATTTTTTAAACTTCCAATCCCAGACATAATCATATAGACTTGCCTGCTGAAAAATATGTGAGCTTTTGCCAAAGCACCCCAATGTTTTGCTGTGGAGTGATCTTGGATGCACACGTAGTTGATGTAGGGCCTCACTGTCTCCTTTTGTCTTAGGTTTAGAATATACACAACTCTCCTGCAGCTATACACTGGAAGGGAAGATAGGTAGTGGCAAGCAAACTCTCTTTTAGGAGGTTTGTCCACAATACAGATCTTATTGGTGCTGGTTTTGATCTGTAAAAAGCCCTAAATAGTTTTGGTCCAAAATACTTGAAGAAACTCTCCCATCTGTTTCAGGTCTGTCAGAGGTTCTAGTCAGCAGTTACATCTTATGTAAAAGCAAGGTTGTCCTCGTTCAAGAGCATCAACAGGCAGTCACCAGTGTGCCATGAAGCTCATTGCCATGTGATATTTGTCCCTCTCAGGTGGTTCATTCCAGGTGCAGGTTAACATTTCTGCAAGCTTTTTCAGTGTTGGGTTGTGAAATCTGGATGACAATATACTGCTCATATTTTTACTACTGTTCTTGATTTTAATATGATTGCATGCTTAAGATTTTAATATTTTTACTGTTTGTTGTGCATGGCTATGAAAGCTGAGCTAGAGAGGGATAGACATCAAACATACAAATATATCTTTTCATTGAGGAACCCAGACGCGTTTCTGAAAAAGCCCAGTGTTTGAAGAACCTACATGATTTGACCAGCAGTTTGAGGTCAGTGGGCCTGGCATTTGGACTCGGCGGCCAGGTCTACCACAGTGAATTCTACCCCCCTGAACTTTGGAATTCTCCCACATAATAGCCATCTGCCTTCTTATCTATCGGCCCTCCATGCCCCTCACCTGCGCCGAGCATTTGCACTTGCTAGATGTAACGCCATTCCATCGGCTGTCACTCACGGGAGATATAGAGGGGTTCCATACTCAGCAAGACTCTGTCCATGTAGTCTAAATCAGGTCGATTCAGTTCTCCATATTCTCCTATACTGTCCCTGGTATGATGATATACGTTTTACTTTTTTAGACCCAATTCTATCTAACATGATAGGTTGCCCAGATATTGTGAAGGTGCGCTGTCTCCTGAATGACCTGTCACCCGAACTAACTGAAAGGTTGCTCTATTTTTAAGTTTGGTAATTAAGGATCGTTTGCACAATGTATAGCTATATAAGATTGACTTATTTTTCCTTGTTACCTTTCTTTCCGATTATGTCTCTTTCTGTAACCTGTTTTATGCCAATAAAGATATGTATGTATGTATGTATGAATTCTAAAGTTTAAAGCATGTTGCCATGGGGCAGCACTCTGTCATTAGTGCACTGCCTCTTTAATCTCTCTTTAATCTTAAAGGACCATTACTTTTAATGGGCAATAGAGCTGAAGTCCAGAGGCCACTAAAACAGTGGCCCTTTAAAGTTTAAAGAGTTGATGCATGGCCTGCAGATCAGCAGAAAGGCCTCCTAACCCTATTCCAAATGTTTCTGATATTTATCCTGACTTAAATACCAGAATCAGGAAATATCAGGAGTGCCTTTTGCAATATCAGATATTGCAAATCTGATCCTTTATAGGAAATATTAGGCATTTTATTGGTTTGGCAATATCTGATTGCATACACCTAGTTCCATAGTAGAAAGATCATTTTCTACATAATCACAAATCATGTTATGAAGTGCTTGGCACTCTAACCGTGAACCTTAATCTAGGCAAACAGAGGAAGTCAGCACATATCAAAAATAACTTCAGTTGTCCAAAAAGTAAAAAGTTTGTTGGGCTCACAGGTTTGCTATAGTGTTGCATAGCTTTCCTAAATGCCAGCACCAGGAACCCTAATTGGGCATAGCATCCCAGGCATGCTGCATGTCTAAGAATACATGTATTGTGCTCAAACTTTACATGTTTGCTATTATGTTACAGAAAATTTGATTGTTCTGAGATCCTCAGATGAATATTAACTGCTTCAACTGCAAATGAAAAAGTCAATTTATGTTCTAAGATTTCAAGGGCTCCCAGAGAAGGAGGGAGAAAACCTCAAAGTAACTTTAGGCAATGCTTTAGAACCAGTAGCAGATATAAAAGCAGATCTTTTACAAAGCGAGATGGATATGGCCTATAGAACCTATCCAGAATATATTAAGAAGAATAATCTCCCGGTGAAATTTTTGTGAGATTCTCTAAAAGACATATCAGAGATCAGATACTTAAAGCAACACCCTAAAAATCAATGACAAAGAAATAAAAGTTTTAAAAGACATTCCATTTGAGATAAGAAAAAAGAGGAGACCCTACAAAAATCTGACTTTATTGCTACAGAAAAATTCCATAATCTACAGATGGCTTGTACCAGAAGGTGTCATCTTCAAATACAAGGATAAAAAAGAAAGAGAAGACTATGCTACTAAAGCAAAAGCTTTCTTGGAACAGCTTCAAAAAGTTGAAAAAGCCCCAATACCAGGAGAAGAAGATGGAGTGGCAGAGGACTGCAGTAAGGTGGAAAGTAAGGGAAGCGCAACGTCTACATCCTCTGAAGAAGAGTCTGATTCACAGCTGGGAGCAGTTGCTTCCAAAACACCCAAAGCAAGAAGAGAATATGAACTCAGGAACAGAAAAGACAAACATTAAGCCATGTCTATGTCTTGAACTTTGCTAAAATTTCTCGAATACTGGGATACTCTCATCATGGTTAAACCTTACTTGTTATACTCTTGCGATAAACCCCCCCCCCCCTTCTTTCAACATAAGATAACTATTGTAAGTGAAATAGTAATACAGCTACTTTTCCTACAACAAAACAAAGAATTAACTATGCTAGTGAGCAAACGAGTAAATTTCATGTGCATGAAAAGGTAATCACTGTTATTTTCAGTCTCTTACTCCATCTCATTTGTTCTTCCGGTTTCCTGTGAATATTATTCAGGTCTTGTAAGGACTTTGACTGAGACCTGAGGCAGAAATTCTAAGTGGGCAATGATACCAGGGGACATTATAAAAAGTTATTATAGGCAGTACTGACCCCATTTTATACAGTAAACATTTGCTCTAGCAAATGTTCTCTTTAATGCCTCATATGCTGCCACTTTCCATACCATATTTCTTCCGGCTTGGCATTTATAGAATAGATAAGTTGTTACCTTGCTATATGTTAAATGTGCATACAGAACCAACACAACATAAAATGGGCTTTGTGTTTGCCTGTTAGCAAGGATAATTTTGACTACATTTATGTCGTATAAAGGCAATTAATAAAGGTCTCTTCTCACTCATAATTGGCAATTCTACTGATGAGTGCTCAGAAAGTAATTACTTTTTAAATGTTTGGCCATTTCCCAAGCTAATTTTCTGATTTTAATTTACATAGTTAAATATTATGCATATATAAATATAACAGAACACCTTTTGTGTTATTTTTTTAAACTACGGTGATTGTTCAAAGTGATGCTTGCTGCCATCTAGTGGCTGTTCGCTAAAAAGCAGCAGTAAAATTTCTGTTGGAAGAGTGAAATGGTGACTGGAAAAAAGCCCACAGAAAAAAACCCATGGACATAAATGCTCACAGGAAAAAAGCCTACATGGAAAAATGCCCTCATGGAAATAAGCCCACAGGGAAAAAAGCCCATACACATAAAAGCCCACACGGAAAGAAGCCCACATGGAAAAATACCACATAAAGTGCCATAGATATTTATAATGGTGGATAGCTATTCATCTCCATTTATGAGAATGAACAGGTATTACCTATATTCACATGCAACAATTGGTGCTGTGATTTTATCAAGTATAATTAAATAATAATTTTGCTATGTTATTAGGCGACCTGCCTGTGCATTAGCCAGTGTTAGTTTGTGGCAAGCGAGGTCCCTCTGCAGTCCATCATATAGAGACCACACACCAGGGTTCCCTCTAAGCTGAGTTAGTGTGAGCTAGCTAGCTCACAGTTTTTTAGCCTCCAGCTCACACATTTTTGTCTTAGCTCAGGAAGGATGGCTCCAGAGCACACTGATTTATGCAGTAGCCAAATCACTCACAACTTTAATGCCAGTAGCTCACAATGTAGAATTTTTGCTCACAGAACTCCACACCATAGTAGGAGTATTGCCACATGCTGGGATGACTGCTGTGGAATAGAAAATTAAGAGCCCTACAGGACATGGTTGCCACTTCTGTTGCTATTTGTTATTTAATGTTGTCATGGTTTTGTTATCTTAAGCTAAGCTTCATAGATCTATGAGGCCTTAACTACTAGTACTAGAATAAGGCCCGTTGTGGAAATAAATATAATGGGCTCTAGAAAGAGGCTCTGGCCTTGGGCACTCAGCGTCAATTTGCTGTGGCAATCTCAGCAGGGTATAATGACACAGAGCTTACTGTTTTCTCCAGGGGAACTGATCTCTACCATCTGAAGAGCAGTTGTAATTCTGAGTGATCGCCAGTCCTCCCCTGGAGATTGGCAACAATGGTTTCCAAGGAGGAAATGGCTAGTTTGGAGGGTGGAGTCTATGGAATTGTACCTTTGAGGTCCCACCCCTCCACAAACCCCACCCTCTCCAGGCACCATCCCTCAAATCTCTAGGAATTTCCCAACCTGGAGTTGGCAACCCTATGTCCTACCCAGACAACCATCAACCTACCGTTATCTGCCCCTGATCTCTGCCATCTGAAGAGCAGTTTTAATTGTGAGTGACCTCCAGCCCTCACCTGGAGATTGGCAGCAATGATTCCCCAGGAGGAAAAGTACAGTCTTTCTTCACAGTGGAGACCAAAGCAGATTACATCATTCTCTCTGCCTTTTAATCTGCACAACAACCCTGTGAGGTAGGTTAGGCTGAAAGTCTGTGACTGGTCCAAAATCATCTTCTCAACTTCTACAGCAAGAACCTGGGTCTAGCAGACCCTGCTCTGAAGCACTAACTGCCACACCTAGGGTAGCCAACCTACAAGTGGAGCCTGAAGATCGCCAGGTATCACAACTGAACTCCAGACAACAGATCTCTTCCACCCCTGGAGAAAATAACTGTTTTGAAGAGTGGGCTCTATGGCATTCTATTAATCTGAGGCCTTTCCCCTCCCTAAACTCTGGCTTTTGTAGACTCCATCACAAAATATCCAGGAATTTCCCAACCTGGAGCTGGCAACTCTAGTCAGGACTGGCCCCAATGAGTTCCTCACAAAGGCCTGGAAAGGGTTTCCTTCCTTTGTCTTTTTACTGATAGAACCAAGCTTGGTTGCCTAGCAATAGCCACTGAAAGATAAGTTAGGACCCAGGAGCGGACCCAGCACCCAGCCAATGGCACATGAGTACTCTTGAGTGGCAGTTGAATAGCCAATGGCTGATGGAGTGCATAGCACAGCCGATGGAAGAGCTGGAAATGGCCAACATGTAAGACAATTTTATATATATATATAGGATGATACTTGATAAAATCACAGCACAAATTGTTGCATGTATAGGTAGTACCTGTTCATTCTCATAAATGGAGATGAATAGCTATTCACCATTATAAATATCTATGGCATTTTAGGTGGTATTTTTCTGTGCAGGCTTTTGCCCTGTGGGCTTTTATGTGTATGGACTTTTTTCCCTGTGGGCTTTTTTCCCGTGGGCTTTTTCTCTAGAACCGAGTGAAACAGTTGTTTGTATTGGAGAAAATACGAACATAATTTTTCTATCTCTAGGTATGCATACATAATATATAATGTCTATGGCATAAGTGTTATTTTCTTTAATTAATCAGTATCTTGCAACTCTGGAAAGGAAACCAGAAGGCATACATACAGGGCCGGTGCCAGGTTTTTTTGCACACTAGGCGAGGCTACCTTCTAGAGCCCCCCCCCCCCCCATGCGCCCACCAATTTTCAAACATAAATGCATTTTAGAAAGACTGAAAACAACAAAATTTGAAATTGCTGGTGCTAGGCCTGGTGGCAGGTCTCTTGCACAGTAATGCAGACTGTCAGTTCTGTGCCCCTCTGAGGTCTCCACCCCAGGCAGCCACCTAGGTTGGCCTAATGGTAGCACCGGCCCTGCATACATACTGGTGTTATGCCTGTGCTATAAAATGTGTATGTTTACTGCTATATAGTTGATTAGCTACTGCTGTCTCTTGTCTGTTCATTGGGAGATTTGCTGTGATGTATTAAAAATCCCACAGGTGAGTGGAACAACTGATAAAAAGTTCTTAGACTTCTTCCTAAAAACAAGGATTCTCATAGAAATTCTTTTTCATTTAGTGCTATATCAAGAATGAGAAATGATTCTGGTCATGGGTAGTATATTTCCTATAGTATACAAACCAGATAGCAGGGGCATAACGTAACCAAAGTAGAGCTATTTTAATAGTCCCATGGAGATAGATTTAAATATATGATTAATTTTCTCAGTGAAACCAGTGGGATGCACAGTTCAGATCTAAGCATATATTCTCAGAAATATGTTCCTCTGAGTTCAGTAAGAATTATCTTGAAGTAATTGTGTATAGGATAATAATGTTAAATATGCTTAGCTTTCTCTAAATCCTAGGTCTCCAACCTTACTGAATATTGAGAGAATGGCTGCCATGGGGGAGTCCTAATCCTACCACACATATTTTTTAAAACTGAAATTTCAGTTAAATGAAATGGGTGTGGGTGGGTGCATGCACACACATAATATTAATTGCCTGAACTTGCTAATATGTATTCAGTTTAAATAAGTAATGATACGTGGCCTAAGTTACCATCTACAAGTCTTTGTGGGAGCAAGAACTTGGATACAGGAATCTATAAACCTATGTATAATGGATTTTGTTTATCATGTGTATAAATGTATTTTGGATAGTAGGAAAGTAGAGTATGTTTCTCTGTCTAGACTGGGGAGGTGTAAACCTTCAATTTTCCTGCTATATTTCTCTTGTTATTTTCATATTTGCTTCTCTTAATGAAGACCTGCTCTCTCCCTTTCTGCTGGTGTTGAAACTACAGTTTTTGGGAAGTATTGTTGTTTCAAGCAAACATATGTCCTATTGAAGGCCTAGCTGTGAGTTTAGATAGCCATCAACTTTAAGTTGCAGCTACTGTCCCGACATTGCTGGAAGGGGCTAGAGCTTGACTGTCCTTGGTGACTTCTACATTCTCTGATTGCTTCAAAGCAGACTGGTGTGGGATGGGAGATACACTTAAGAGAGTAAGAGGGTCAGAAAAAGGGAAGGAAGTAGAGTTGCCAAGTCCGGGTTGGAAAATACCTGGGGACTTTGGGGGTGAAGCCAGGAGAGGGCGGGGTTTGGGGAGGGGAGGGGCCTCAGCAGGGTACAATGCCATGGAGTCCACCCTTCAAAGCAGCCATTTTCTCCAGGTGAGGTGAGCTCTGTCAGCTGGAGATCAGTTGTAAAAGCGGGAGATCCCCAGGCCCCACGTGGAGGCTGGCAACCCTAGAAGGAAGGAATGTGAATAACACTTCATGTTCTGGCAGGAATGATTTATATGCACTGGAAGGTTTAGCTTGATGCTTGTTGTTAACTTGCTGACAGAAAAGGAATACAAGGAGTGGATCACCAAGTAGTAGATGCCACCAGAAAATGGCTGCTATAGGAGTCAGGGTCAATCACAAAATGTTGAGAGGTTCCAAGCCAGGTATTCTCAGATGATGGAGATTGTTGTTTCTGAATAGTTGCTCCCTGCAACAGAAAGGTGATGCTTTATTCTGAAGCAGCTTGTGATAAACAGGGTAGGTTCTACCTCTCCCTAAGAGCAACCAATGAAAGCTGATGGAATGTTGGGGAGAGACAGCTGGAAAACAGCAGGTAAGAGGGAGTTGGGAATTGGCAGCTAGGGGCTTGACAGGAAAAAGAGTATGTCTGATTGAGTGAAACTGTGGAGAAGGAATGCTCAGAGCGGGCTGAAAATAGTCAGTTGGTAACCAAAGGATTTCAGTTGTAGTTCACTTTGTGTTTTGTTTAGCCCTATGGACTGTGTGTCTCAGGGAAAGAAACACACACAGAGACACGTTAATCTCTTGGTCTATTTATTTATGTATTTGATTTCTAGACCCCCCTCCCCTGCAGGCGGCTTACAACAGGGATATACAATAAATATATAAGTTTAAAAAATTAAAACCAACAGAAAAACAACAGTCCTTACTTAATAACATTTATCAATTCCAAGATGGCTAACAGGCAGAATTCCTGATTTGGTAAATCACAAAACTCCCAGAAAATTATGGGATATGAATAAATGATGGAGTGTGTGGATGGAACAGTGCATAGGCCCCCAACTCCAATAACTCTGTGAGTGAAGGCTTGTTATTAAAGAGGGCTAGGCTACCCTGTGTGCTGACGTTTCTGTGAATGACGGAGAGGACTTGAAGAGTGAAATGGTTACTGTAGAGACAAGAAGGGTGGTAGATGTAGTGTTCTGACCAACATATACCCTAAACCTGAGAACAAGAGGTTGTACAAGGTGTTGGGCACTGTGTGAATGCCGAATAGGCATCACACAGCTCTAGTGAGGTAGTAGGAAGCCAAGGATGGCTCTTTCTTTTGGGGAAGGAGGAAATGGATGCCATGGTATTCATGGGTGTCATACTAGTGAATACAAGCCTTGGTGACTTGTAGCTATGTACTGTGTGTATCATACTTGCTTTGGTGGGAGCTATAGGAAACAGTTTGGCTTTGGAAATATAATTAGTAGAGCTGACAGTTTCTGAAGCTAAGTTCATGGTATGTGTGTGTGTGTGTGTGTGTGTGTGTGCGCTGCATCCTTAGAACTAATGTCCTCTGAGTGCTTGCTTGCTGCTCCCTTATATATTTATAAATGCAGAAGTAGTATAAACATACTATAAGCCTGAAGTACTCTCTTCCAAGGCAAAATTTCTACTGTTCTGGTGTGCAAAATATCACTGAAGATAATGGGAGTTGCTCCCTCCCTTCCCCCAAGTATGCATAGGATCAGGCAACTAGCATATTGTTCCTTAATATTGACTAACTGATGCTGTTGTCAACATTGTGCGTCTGAGTGCTGCTTGGATGAAGAAACTGACCTCAGGAATGCAAACACTACTGGGACAAGGTGAGTTCAAGCTCTTTTCATATAGAGTACATAGAAACACCTTTCTGAGTTTGATTTCAGTTGCTAACTGTGAACTGGCAAGGAAAACAAAAATGTCTTCTCTACTGCAGGATAAACTGTATGAAGTTCACATGCAGGCGCCTCCACCTAGCAAAGACTTTCATCACTTAACAGTTACAAAAAATGAGGTAAAAAAACACATCGATATCTTATTATATTTGGCTTAAGATGGGGGGGGGGGGGGGGAACTGTACCTGGTGAACTTCTGCCGTTCACACTGCTTTAAAGACGGGGTGGGGGAGGTGGCAATACTAAATATTGGTTGTGCAGGCAGTCCTAGAAATAAGCCTTCCTGGGGCTGTATTCATAAAAGGGAGTGGGATAGCAACATAGCATTTACTTGGTTTTGCTGTAAGCAGGGTAATTAATTTGTACACAAAGGTAGTTTGAAAGTAAAGCCCTCAATTCCATGTTGTAAAATTTGATAATCTAAGCAAGGTTCAATATCTCTTTTCTGAGCAATTCTTTAGATTCATTTGTATTCCAAAAAGTAATGAAGGGAGACCTGACTTGTACAAACTTATCTTGTGCAAATCTATCTCCATCCCAGAACTTCCTAAATGCAGATATTTCTTCCATTAACACAGTATGCCATACTTTCCTTAGCCATTTCTCAGTATCTGGTGCTTTCTCCTGTCTCCATGCTGCAGCTATTAACATTCTGGCTGTGGTGAATAAATTTCCTATTATCCATATCTTGTTAACTGAGATCCCTCTGGGCATAATGTTCAAAAGGGCTACGCTAGGATCTTTTTGTATTACTATATGAAGAATTTCACTAACATAAATGCTTTTGTGATAGACAGCAAATGGTTAATGCTGTAACCTGGTCTGAGAACCTTGAGTGACAGGATTCAAATGGAATTCTTCAGTTGAGAATATCAGTCAGGAATTGGGAGTTTAGAGTTAACAGTGAGAGAGCAAAGCAGACTGTGAGAGGATCAAGAAGGATCCTCAATTAGGGAAGTGGGATGCATAGCCCATCCGTATTGAAAGACAGAAACCCTGTCTTTGGTTGTGTTTTCCCCAGCCCAATTTGAGAGAACACACGTCCTGTAAAGTAGAAGAAACCTAGAACTTTATTAATAAAGGAGGGGAGCTCAGGTACTACAGGATTTTGGACCCTCGAATACCCACAAACTCTTCTTAAGGTTACAATGGGAGACATAGGATTTTATATATATACGCTTGCAAATAAATCATGATTATTGGTTCCATCAAACTTTGTCATATGTCTGTCATAACCTTCTGATTGGGCTCGGACTGGTGGGTTGAGCTTTGTCAAAGACGTTGCAATTTTAGCTAAACAGTGGGCCTACTTCTTCCCATGGAATGAAGCTCTAAAAAGTATCTAATGGGTACATAGTGGGTACATAGTGGGTATGTATGGGTACATAGTGGTGTGTTCTTCATCTAACTTAAGCTAACTGACATCAGAAACATGCACAGATATAGCTGGCCAAGAAAAAGCAAGGTCACAAGCAGTATAACCGCATGTCAGCATTTATCATTTTTCCCAGCATGCATTTAAGCAATGAACCAAAGCGAATAACTGAATATACGTTCATGATTGATTTCTGTTTCTGTGATTAGAATCGTCAATGGTACTTAACCTATGTATATCTATCTATGCCAGAAAGAAGCTAAATGTGCTCACCAAGGTTAGTCATGTCAAGTCAGTGGCAGAGTACAGAGTGTATAACAGTGTTTCATAAATTGTGCATACAACACTATCAAGTCTCAGGGAAATAGCTCCTAGAATACAAGAGTGATCCCTAGCCAGTGGATAAGGAAGGAAACTGGAAGTTGTGTGAATGTTCCTGCCTTCGCCAGCTTTAGTGTCTATGAGACAAAGAAGCTTATACTTGTGTATTTAAGCAGAGACTGGCAAGAAATCTCTCTCCTCAAGTTTTAAAGACTTGTCTGAATAACAGAAACAGTTATTTGATTGTGACAAATTATCTGGTTTCATTTTTACACAAAGTTACCTCCTTTCTGTTTCCTGTTCACCTCATAAGTCCTAAACCTGACCATGTCCCCTCAAAAGTGAAATAAAGTGGTTTGTTAATTTTGAAGTACCATCAGCCTCTTCTGTGCCATTATAAAACTATGACAAAAGAAGGATTTTAGTCTTTTCCCTCAATTCCTTAAGCTGGGTCAACATTTACCAATATACATTCAAATGACTGGGTGGGACAGCCAGAGAAAAATAAAGAAGGAAGAAAAAGGGGCTGCTCAGCTAAGAACAATATAAGGAGAAATTCTGTGAGGGAGGGTGAAATTGTCATAGCCTTATTCCCAAAATTTTTTATAATATGCACTGCCACCAGATATGAATGAATGAATCCATATGTCTTTACATCTGCAGCATATATTTAATGTGGAAGATGTTATTTTCCTTAACCTGTCTGATGTCAAATACCACCAATACATGAACTTAAAAAAGTCTTCCCTTATAGCTACATTTATTGAAATGTTTCTTATACTTTTATGGAGATTATTCCACTGATGCTGTATTATATGTTATGTAGTCTCATGTGTTGAACATTATGAAAGTAAAGCCCTCAATTCCTGACAAAAAAGGAAATGAAACAACATGCATAGCCTGATTAATTCTTTTAAATATTGATTCCCTAGGTTATCTGGAAATCGTGGAGAATTTCTTTTCGACCAAATCAAGAAAGGAATTGCCCAAGAGAAGTGAAGAAACTGCATAAAGATTTTGTCATGGACGAGCAATTACACAGCAAGTATTGACTGACTAAAGAACTTCCATCAAACTTTGTATTTCTATGTAGTCTCATAGTGTTTGTGTGACTCCATAAGCCACTGTACTACTTTTACTGCCTGATCTTTCATGTTTTCTCAAAATAAATACAGCTGAGTTCAGTGGGGCTTATTTCCTTGTAACAGCTCAATCATGCATACATTTACTTGGAAGCTAGTAATATAATGTTAAATACAGCTTACTGCCAAGGAAATATGCCTAGGGAGCTCCAATGCGAGACATACTTCCAGAGTGATAAAATATACACAGGATTAGACTGTATGTCTTCATTTTGTTTTTTCCATTAATAAATAATACTAGACTGTGATCTTGAGCACATTTCAAAACATGTCTGTTCCACTGAAATGACTGAGGCTTGCTTCAGTAAACTCAATGAGGTTTACTGAAAAAAATAATCAAAATTAGTGGCAAAGCTAGGGAAAGGCATGGCTGAGCACTCATCTTCAAGCAGCTGCCTGAATTATCTATCAAAAGTGTCAGATTCTCAACTGACTTGGTTGCTTTTTTCATGCAACTAGATTGTGTGTGAGAGAGAAAGTACAAGGCAGGTGTCTCCAACATGGTGCCCATGGGCACCATGACACCCACCAACACCATTAATGGTGCTTGGCAAGTGTTTTTAGAAAGTAATTTGATTTAAATCATTAAAGTATTTAAACTTCTTGATAATTGGCAAATTCTGGGAAACAATTAATTTTTAAAGTGGAAGCTTTTGCTCAATAGTGAGCCAGTGTGGTGTAGCGACTGGAGTGTTGAAATAGGATTGGGCTCCTTCTGAGCCCAATTTTGACAAAAGACATAATTGCCATATCATCTGCACACAGCAGGACTGAAATTTTCCAACCAGCCAATGAAGGAGGGGAAATGCTCTGGGATTCCATGGCCTGGATGAAATCATTGATATAAAAATTAAACAGAAAGGGGGCAAACAAACAACCTTGTTTTACACTCTTCCTTAATGGGATAAGGTCTGTAAGAGAACTATGTGAACCCACTCTTACCCTGTGAAGCTGGAATGTAGTTCCCTCAGTATCCTAAAAAGCCTTCTATCAGTGTTTGTTATATCAAGTTTGCCCCATAGTCTTGATTGCTCAGTGGAGTCAAAGGTTGAAGTGAGGTCAACAAAAGCAACGTAAAGGTATCTTCTGTAATTTTTGGTGTATTTCTGAATCAGGGCCTTCTGTGTCAAACAGTGATCGACTGTACTATGACCCTTACGGAAACCTGCTTATTCAGGATTGAAAAGTTCAGATGATTCTGCCTTATCTTCCAATTTGAATAAAAAGATCACATAGCTGTAATTTAGAAGAAATATCCAAAAGACTGATAGGGCTATAATTAGCAGCATCTTGCCTGTTGCCTTTCTTGTAAATAGGAAATATAATACTTTTCTTTCCAGTTGGAGGAAATAGTACTGGTATAATCAATTTCTGAGAAAAGTCTAACTAAGATTGGGCACTACCAGTGAGCATTCAGTTTAAATACCTCTGGAGGCACCAAATCTTCCCCGGGAGCATTATCTAAGGGCAGGGTGTCAATCAGCTTACTACATTCTGGGGCTGAAATTGGAGCCCAGCTTGGAAGTGAGTCCAAGTCCATAACTGGATACTTGGAAAATGACTCAATTCGGAATTACTATAAAAAGTTTAAAAAAATGACAAAACCACATTTTTGCTGGAATAAGTGCATTAGTGTTAAAATTTCTAACTTGGGTGCTAAAGCTATCAATTCCCAAAACCTCTTATTATTTTTTATAGAGAGATCCAACTCTTCCCACTGTGATTTGCAATAGAAAAGATTGTTCCTCTTCAGGAGCAGCTTATATTGGGAATGAAAATAGACGATAGTTGAAATGAAATTTCAGACCTGCCTATTCTAACTCTATTTTGAAGAATAAGTAAGGTTTGTCTCATTCCTGGTTGAACCAAGTTTTTCTTATATGGCCCTTGTTAGTTTGTCTAACTGTGGTTAGATAAGGATTCAACAGGGAAATAATATTTGCAAAGATATTGAAAATATCTGAGTTCAGTGAGTTCATGTGGTTTCTCAGTTCCATTAATTCCTGAGAGTTGAGAAGAGCTTTAATTTTATTGTCTAGACTAACACCATTTAAGATGTTGTTTTTCTAAATTAGGGCCTGCATTATTGTAGCATAGCATGGGTGAAAGTTTATTGAGTGTAGAAAAAAAGTATAAACTGGGGCAAATGATGCCCTCTGGTCTATTGTGAATGTCAAAATGCTGAATCCTAGTAAAAAAGATGAGGAAACCAAGGGATAATCGATGGTACTAGCCAGGGGTCATTTCGTAGAAAAAGAGGTGCAGGAGCTCATTAGCATAACTCATTAGCATAACTTATTTCCATATGCTACACCACCTGACATCACTGGAAGTATGTCAGAAGGCAAGAAAGAAAGAAAGAAAGAGAGCGAGAAAGAGAGAAAGAAAAAGGGAGAGAGAGGGAGAGAGAGAAAGAAAGAAAGGGAGAGAGAGAGAAAGAGAGAGAGAGAGAGAAAGAAAGAAAAAGAGAGAGGGAGGGGGAGAGAGAGAGAGAAAGAAAGAAAGAAAGAAAGAAAGAAAGAAAGAAAGAAAGAAAGAAAGAAAGAAAGAAAGAAAGAAAGAAAGAAAGAGAGGGGACAGCTACTAATCCAAGCCTCAGAAATACTACTATTCTGGGAGGATAGCTTCAGTGGTGGCTGAAGCCTTCAGAAGGCTGGTCGGAGGAACAAGGACCTTTCCAGGGGACGGGGTCATTTTGCTGCAGCCATGACACAAGCAGGCATTCCCCTGTGGGGTGGGGTGGGGGGCTGGCACCAACTCCTGGAGCTGCGCTCCCCCGAGCTCCTGCTCGAAATGACCCCTGGTACTAGCTCCGTTAGAGCTTAGAAAGATATAAAACTCATTAGAATTATCCGATTCAGTGCCATGAAGGCTGTACAAACCAAATCTAAAAGCCAGACTCAGAAGGTAAACACCTCTCTCATTCATTTTTATAGATCAGTTTATAGATTTTTAAAAATATTTTCCCATAGCCTCAAGGATTGTCACTTGAAAACTGATCAGAAAGCAGTTGGCAGAGAAGTGTACAGGAATCAAAAGCTTATTTTTTCACAAATAGGAGTTGGGATGGCAAATCCAGTTTTTGTAACATGAGTAACATAGAAGTCAAGGACTCATTTACATGACCTTTTCTGGCATGGTGTCATTTGTTTGTGCTAGCTTTCTGCTGTGGATTCCACATCCTAATACTTATGAGGCTGTTACATAGATATTTTGCCTTTCCATTTAAATGGAATTTAACATTGTACCAGCATAAAGAATCCTAGGTTGTACCTTCTGATCCCTATTTTTTCACAAGTGAATTGTATACATCCTTCACTCATTCTTCTTATGTTGTCACTTCTTACAACTCCCCTTTCTCTCTTTAGAAAACGCCCATTGTGTGTGATCCATTGGTGTAATTTGCCAATCAGTTTGGCTGTAACCTTTGTTGGCTGTGAAGTAGCAAATATATCTCTCCTTATATATAATTCAGGAATGGGGTGGCACATTCTGAACATTGCAAACGCTCCTAAATCAGTAGGCTCCATGATGTGTCACTCAAGCTGTCCCTCAAGCTGTGTTGCCTGAGTCCTGCCTCCAACATTCTTAACAGTTTGTTGTTGCTGTTGGGAGACATTGAATGTATCCTGAGGTAAAATACATCCCCCAATCTTCCCTTCAATGGTCACTGGAGTTGCCAATCACTGTGTTGCACAGCCACAGCACATCATTTCCCCTACAGAAAATTTCCCAGCTATTACAACTGATCTCCAGATGACCAAGATCAGTTCTCCTGGAGACAATGGCTGCTTTGGGCTGTGGACTCTATGGCATTATACCCTGCTGAAGTCCCTCCACACCCCAAACCCCACCCTCCCCAGGCTCTACCCCTCAAATCTACAGGTATTTCCCAACCCAGAGTTGGCAACCCTGTAACTGGCTATGGAACCACTTTCCAGACCCTTGGAACCCAGAAGACATGGCATGGGAGGAGGTGCTTTTCTACCTTAGCTGCCACTGCATAACCCCAAATCAATATAAGTCAGGGGTGGAGGGAACCATACCTGTAACTATGAGGCTGTCCTCCCCTACTACCCACTTGGAGCATCAAAAGGACTTGAAACAGCCCTGCCTTATAGCTAAGCAGAAGGAAATAAACATGGTTTGCCTCCCTCTATTTTCCCCTTCCCTCTGCCATCCCACCAGCCACAGCCGGGACATTCATCTGGAGCTTCCTTCTAGAGCCCGTTGTATTTCTTCCCACATACTAGGGCCTTACTCCTAGTGTGTGTGTGTGTGTGTGTGTGTGTGTATACACACACACACGCATCAGCTTTTACCTAGGGAAACAACTGACAGTAATTGTGCAGTGGCAAAGCAAGATGTATATTCACTGCACAGGGTAGTTTAATTTCTTCCTGTCTTATTTGTTTTTAAGGCAGTCATTCACTCTTTAAAATTAGGTGTTTGTTCTAGTTATGTACTTAATGAATAGGGCTAGACTGCATGATGGAGACATCCATTTATCATTCCAACTACCTTCAGCACGCACAGCAAGCTGAGTCGTTCTGATAAATATAATTATCCTTTAAGTCAATATTATTTATATTTGGAACCTGAAAAACTTTGATAGTGGAAACAGCTGTGGTATCTGCATTGTGGTACATGAAGTGGAAATGTCTTGTACCCAGTTGGGCAAAGAAAACAATGTGACTTTCATATGACATGCCTGGGCAACTTAGAATTAGCATTCTACTTAAAAATTACCATGGCAGCTTTCCCTCTTCTGTGCTCTAAATAGCCCATTCTTACTGTGATCATGTAATTCACTGAGGTTGCTCTGGGTTCTTTGGAAAGGCCTAGGTATTTGCCATGGCAAAGAGTGGGAGCAGGGAACAGGCAATTGTTGGGGGATTTGCATGACCATACGTTCCCAGCATAGCATGGTGACTTGCAATCCACTTTTGTGTCTGGTGCCGCAGCTGCTAGACGTTTGTTGAAATAACTGAGTTCTATACTGGTCTGTTGATTTTATGACTGGCAGAGGCACTGTTAGGAGGGTGTTTCCCCCCCAGAATATATTGCTCTTACCTGAAGTCGGGTTGCCAGGCCCATCCTGGCAACCAGCAGGAGACCGGGGAGGTAGGGACATATAGACAGCTGTTGGTGAGACATCACTTCCAGGAAAAACTTGGATGTGATGTCAGGTATCTCTAGGAATTGCCAGAAACTCTATGGTAAAATCTGGTTTTTCCCAGAAGTGATGTCAGTCCTCTCTAGGAATTGCAGAAAACTCTGGTTTTACTGTAGTTTCCAGCAATTCCTAGAGAGGTATGAAGCCACTCCCATTTTCTCCCAGAAGTAGGGCTGCCAAGTCAGCCCGGGGGGCAGGGGATCCCCTGCTAAAGGGGTTCCCGATCCGCCGGCCAGCATTTGGCCGGCGGGGGGAACCCCACCCCCGAAGTCATCCAGCGCGGACGACGTAATGACGTCACCGGAAATGATGTCAGCACGTTGGGGGCGTTGCCAGGGCGACGCTCTGGCAATCGCCCCAAAACTCTATGATGCTCTATGTTAATGTTCAGCACTGTATTTTTTCAATCTTTAAATGAAGGTGATTTCTTCTTTGTAGTATTTCTGTACTGAGGGGTTCCCATGCTACCTCATTTAAGATGGGTTTGCCTCCATATTTTTTCCCTTCTCTGTTTTTTCAATAAAATAAAAAACATCATAAAATGGAATTTTCCTGCTGTGGCTGAATTTAAAATATTTTCTCTCTCTCTTTTTTGAACAATTCAGAGCAACTACAAAGCATCTTTGGAAATAAAATGCTAGATTATGTTCTCAACTTATGTCAAGGATGTTATGATTTTCTTGTTCGAATGCCTGAGAATTTGATCATACACATCTTGTCATTCCTCAGTACGGAAGATATTGGACAATTGTCAAAAACATGTAAAAAATTTCGCCAGGTAAAAATTCTTACATAAATATTTAATGGCACATATTGATTCTCTAAAGAATTTCATCAAGATGGGATCTTCAGTTTAAATGAACTTCACAGAAGAAACATGTAAAACCAGTTATCTGTGGAAGTTTGCAAGCATACCCAGAATAATACTGGTTTCAGAGTAGATCAAAAGATGAAGTAACTTTTGGAAGCATATTTTAAATAAGCTGAGAGACTGACATACATGTAATACGCATTGTATTATGTAATACGCATTGTAACGGTTTATCTTTCAGTTGTGCAACAAGGAAGAATTTTGGGAAAGAATAAAACGATTGCAAGATAAATACACTCTTGATGCAAAAACAATCAAGTTTCCAACTCATAAGAGGCCAGTGAATTTCAGCCAAAGACCAGGCTACCTGTCACAGATGCAGAGAAGACAGACCACGTTTTTCTGAAAAAAGGGCAGAAATTAATGGCTACTAACTGGGGTCTCGTAAACAGTCATAGGAAGAGAGAAATAATTTGGACAACCCACACTACCCTCCATGTGCCTCCACCTTCAGCAAGTGACTATCTTACAAAGACTTTCTCTATTATGGTATGTTATTAGTGGAACTTCCTCCCTGTAGCTGTTCACCTGGTACCAATATTATTAAGCTTTCAGTGCTAGGTGACACCACTTCCCTTTTCAGTCTCTTGTGGATAATAGGCTGTATTATTTGCTCTTGGTTTTTTTATGCCTGGTCTGCATATTGATTTCCTGATGTTCTATTTGTAGCTTTCTTGATATTACTTTTATGTTCTTTTATTGCTTTAATTTTGGCTGTAACTTTACATTATTAGTTTATACTGTTGATTTTGTTAGTTCACTTTTTCCTGAACTATTTTATATGATGTAAACTGTCTCATGAACTAAAAGGGTGGGATGTTTCAAATAAATAAATAAACAAACCACGCTGGAAGTCCAAATGAAATGGGTGGAAGAAAGATATGCCTATAGTTGGTCTGTTGCTATATATTCAGCTACCTTTACTAAAAGGAAAGATTAGTAAGAGGTCTAAATATGACTAAGTCATCTCTATATAAAGACAGCTTTTTCAGACCAGGCAAAAATCTGCCTCTTCTGATATATATAAATAAAGTAACACAGCTACAATAGTTACTAATATTGAATGATAATGTACATTGTGATCTAAATCAAAAGATACATCCAGTTAATGCAGTGTGATTCACATGAGTATCACAGTAAGGATGCAGATGCACATCTATGTCCATATACAAATCTGTTTTTGTGGATGGATTGGGCAATGGGATTAAATTCAAATAATCCAGTGTAACTGGATTACAAACCTGGTAGGTGTGTGAACATATAACTTTGCTGTGTATGCAGTAGCTCAGAACATTTAAACTCATGCTTTGATCATTTTAATTATGAAATATAATTCCTTAATCATTTCAGTTTATTTTTCCAGTGGTTGAAGGTCCAGAGCACTTTTATTTACATTAGAACAACAAATGCTGATAGTAGGATTAGTAATAGAAGATTTAAAACATTATGTAAAAAACAAACGTAAATGCGAACCTTGGGATAGATGCTCTGCCTATGTGGAGTGCTCACTGAAAATCCCAGAAACAAGAATATATATAATTGAAGACTTTGTTCTGAACCATCATAGTGAGCAGAGAGAATTGCCATAACTGTTTACTATGCATTCTATTCCATAGTTTGTTTATTTATCAACATACAGGCTCCATTGGTGACTTATGGAAAAAACATGTAATATGAAACATTAACATATAAAACATTCTCATATATTAAAAAGTGGCAAAACATTTAAAAATGCTATTTCAGGAAAATCAGATACAGCATTAAGCATTCAGCCTTCTGCAAAACATTTTCTGGTTTAAATATAGGTAATCTGTTGAAAGGTAAAAGCAGTTCAAAAACTGAAATAGTACTGACAATGGTATCACGTTATAATAAACTCAGGGCCAACTAACCGTGACAGTGGTAGATTGATGTAAGAATTGGGTTAATTTCTATAAAATTGTGGATGATTTAAAGTTCAGCATAGGCAGAGGGAAGAAATCACCCACCCACACCCAGTTGTGTCCTGGTAGAGTTCTGATAGAAGAAGTAACTCAAAGGAGAGAAATGGCATGATGGAAGAGGTCTTGGGGTGAAAAATATGAGCAGATAAAGGGTTCGCTGCTCCTGTCCTTCCCAATATGTTGGACTTTGACAATGTCATATTAAGCAGAGCTATCTTCAAAGTTGTTTGAAGTCAATGGACGTAGAAGGGCGTAACTCTGCTTAGAATCATGCTGTACTGGAACTCAGCATGACCCAAGATAGAATATGGATGCTAATATCTACACACACACACACACACACACCCCGATCAGCGTTCAGTGAGGTACTGAAGACTGCAGATACCGGACACAATTGCACAAGTTAGAATGTGATCCTGCAAATAATGTCTTCCCATGAACTTGCTACCCTTTTATTGCCCCACAACAATAATTTGAACATTACCTTAATTACAAACATATGAATCATCCTAATGAAGAGGTACCATTAATTGATTATAGTTAATTATGCACTAATGCATGCTAAATTGGGATTAGGCTCTGTTGTATTTGCTCCCCAGTGATCTCACAATTATTCTCTGCAGAATGCCTTTTTTCGTGGTCTTGCAGGGCTGGGCTCTGTAGTAAATTTAATTCATGGAACATACAAAGGCCTCAGATTTTTAAATGATTTAAGTGTACACCAAACAAAATCCTCTCAGTTCAACAGATTTGAAAAGGCATTTTTGGAAATATTTCAGATTACATACAAAATGTAAAATAAACTAGCAATCAATAAAAGTTTCCAAATCCTGGATTAAATCTAGCATAATATTCACCAAGATGTGTCAAACATGTCCTTCCATCTTTCAAGTGATAGTATACTCGAATGAACAGTCCCCCTGTTAGGCATAGAGGCATGTGGCTAATTACAATATCCCAGTAAAAAAATGACAGAAAACAGCATTTTGCAGGATATTACAAGCAATCGAATATGCATCAATGCACTTGATGAGCAAGGAAGGTGGCCTCAATACATACCTCAACTGGAGAGAATAAATGCACTTTCAACATAGCCTTAAGATTCAGAAGGCCTTTCCTTTCCTTTTTTTCATAAAGTGTTTTCTTGTTATTGTATGGAATGTTGAACATGAATCCAATTACTGCCAGCAAAGTAGAAGGGAGAAAGGCCATGATAGTTTTGTTGGTGATGCTGGCTGAGTTCTGAGAACATATACTAATCTGTGTGGACACTAATTCTTAATGTCTTTGTTTTGTCCATTTTATTTTATTCTGCATCTTCGCTCTTCTCAGAACCAGCTCCAGTTGAATTGTCTGCCTCATACTTTCTGTCATAAGCATCTTCAGGAGACTTTTCAGTACAGTCATAGGACCTACTTGTAGACCCCGTATGTGTTCGAATGCGAACTCCTGGCTGGTACAGCTGCATGGCTGGCCGATCCTGTGCAAAAATATAGAAAGAAGACTTTCTCAAAGCCACCAGTTATCCACTTAGGAGATCTAAAGATGTCTAGTTTTGAGCTGATGTAGAAAAGGGGCTTCTGTAACAAACTGCAGAAATTGGAAAAACTAGATTATTGTGATCTGATATCTGATCTATTTATATTCTGCCTTTCCTTTTGGCCCTTACAAGCTTACAAACGCTAATTACAAATATTACAATTTAAAACAAATAAAATAAAATATAATTTAATCCCACCCACCCCAGCCTCCAAAAGACACCTGAAGTTTATACCCCATTAAATTGGGTCCAAGAGCTACTCCCCATGTGCAGTATTGTAACTTGTGGCATTTTACTTTGCTGGAGTATCAGACTGGGTCAACATTAAATCCAGGGCCATAGTCAGATATAGGCAAGACAGAAAACAACTCACTACATACAATTCTAAAGACCTTTCATCCAACCAGCTACATAGCCTAAGGCTGCAATTCTAAACACAGCCCCATCGAACTTTCACACATCTGATATATATATATAATAGCCCTAATGTACTGGCAATTTCCAGGTCTCTCTAGCCAATTTTCAGTGTTGTGTGCTTCATCAGCCACTGGCCCATCAACTGCCACTCAAGAGTACTCATGTGCCATTGGTTGGGTGCTGGGTCTGCTCCTCTCCCCTGCCCACTCCCTGTCTGAATAAACTGCCAAAACTGCTGTATGGCTCACTTTTTCCTCAGTGGTTGTTGCTAGGCAACCAAGCTTGGTTCTGTCAATAAAAAAGCAAAGGCAGGAGGCCCTTTCCAGCCCTGCTTTGGCCTTTGTGTGGAACTCATTGGGGCCAGTCCTGACTAGGGTGGCCAGCTCCAGGTTGAGAAATTCCTGGCGATTATGTGGTGCTGTCTATGGCAGCCAGAGTTTGTTGATGGGAGTGGCCTCAGCTGAATAGAATGCCATAGAGTCCACCCTCAAAAGCAGTTATTTTCTCCAGGGGGAGACCTAAGTTCTTGCTCTGGAAGCTGAGTGGGTGATTTTAGACCAGTCACAGATTTTTAACCTAACCTACCTCACAGGGTTGTTGTGCAGATCAAAAGGGGGAGAGGAGAATGACGTAAGCCCACTGTGGAGAAAGACTACTTTTCCTAGATAGAGGCTGCAGTGGGGGAGGAGATGGAAACCTGAAATCAGAGGGGCAGATAAGAGCACATTGATGGTTGGCTGGGAAGGAGATAAGGTTGCCAACTCCAGGCTGGGAAATTCTTGGAGAATTTAGGGGGTGGAGCCTGGAGAGGGTGGGGTTTGAGGAGGGGTGGGACTTCAGACAGGTACAATGCCATAGAGTCCACCCTCCAAACCAGCCATTTCCTCATGGGGAACCATTGTTGCCAATCTCCAGGTGAGGGCTGGAGAGCACTCAAAATTACAACTGCTCTTCAGGTAGCAGAGGTCAGTTTCTCTGGAGAAAATGGTGGACTCTGTCCATAACAGGCCTTATTCCTAGTTCTTGAATAATTGTAAATCACTATAACGGGATAAAAACTAACAAGCTGCACAGCAGAATTGCTTACAAAGGATGCTGATGTTGTGAAGTTAATGGAAACCACTCTTTATGCCATGGAAGCCACACATATCCACAGGATCAAGGTATAAGAAATATATTTGTACAAAATACTGTCTCCTGGACTGTGTCAGTATTAACATCTGTCACTGAGCCTACCTGTACAAATCTTGAGAAAAAGAATTCCTTACAATTTTTAGATCACTTTCTCCATTACTCAACAGATATCCCTACTGTGTCTTTCCTGTTATTTAACCTGTGCTAATAATTGTTCAGCTTAGATCCTTTATGGTTAGGTTTTCCCTTTCTTGTAATATGCTGTGCATAAGGGCAGGTGCCTTTGGGACTGCATTGGGTGAGGATGGGTTCCCATGAAGAGGGTAAGCATTCTGCCGAGTGCTTGTTAAAACAGGCAACCATTTTTTTCAAAAGCCAGGATCTCAAGAATGGTGCTTCATTACAGCATGTATTTAAAAAATGCAAATGTATAAATAAGCAGCAAAGAGAGATGCCAGTCCAATACCTATCATTTGAACTGCTTTGGCCATGTAATTATGGAGTGTTTATCTGACTGAAAATGAAACTGCTTAAAAATCCATGCTCTGATTATGAAAGCAAATCCTGTGTGACCCTGAAGAAATTTTACTAATGAAAGATTATCCTAAATGAATAAAAGAACCTTATTTCTTATGCGCTCCTTTTTGGATGCCATGTCATCACACTTGTCCTCTTTACCCAGTTTGTCTACTGTGTCCACAGTGAAGCTGTAGTTGTAGCTCACTTTCTTCCCTCGGTCTTGGTTGTATCCTTTCCCCCATTTCAGTTCATCTTCATTCCTTCTCACAAACTTGTCAAATTCATAATGAGTTCTGTGCTTTCGGCCATCATCCAACCTATACCTTTGTCTCTCTGGTTCCTTATCGCGAAATCTTCTGTCTGACTCTCTTTGCTCTTTATCACTATCATTTTGTGACCTGTGAATGATTTGAAGATGAAACAACAACAAAATCAACTACTTAAAATCCACACAGTGAGAGTGATACCATGCCAAAACAAAACTCACAGTAGGTTTAGTGAAGCTGAAGGAGATTCAGTTATCCTAACATATATAGAGAGAGAACTGATTGGAAACAGGAATTTTTAAATGAAGTCTTTTACATAAATTCCACTCTTTTGCATTCAATTTTTTTCTGAAAGACAGAGAACCAGAAAAACTTATAGAATAAAATCCTAGACCCAGAATTTTACCATTTGGCTAAATGTATTTTCTGAGGCTTCCCTAAATGCACATTCTTTAGCTGATAATCTCCTAATAATATGAGCTACTAAGGTGACAGACCATCTTGTATGCACAGATGCTGAAAAGACTCAGACTGAAATGTGGCACATCAAGAAGGTTCTAAACAAGCACAGAGTCCACATTTCCAAAGACCACAAAAGAAATTCCATAAATCTGTTACATTTTAGCCTACCGTCCCTCAAAGGAGATTAGAGTAGCATATGCATTTTCCTCACTTCCATGTTATCCTCACAAAATCACTATAAAGTAAATAAAGCTGAAGAAGAGTTATTTCCCGAAGGTTACCCGGTGAGCTTCAGGGCTGACTGGAGACTTGAAATTAGGTCTTCTGTGTCCTAGTCAGACAAGCCAACCATTATGCAACTCTTGATCTCATGAGGCATAACATCCTATAGACAGTGCCAAGCCCCAACATGTTTCAAGTCGGGGCAGGCTTCATTGGGAGATAAGTTTTAAAACAGAGCTGTCTAGTAGTGAGATGAAAGATTATGTCCTCAGGCTACTTTTCATAATATTCCTTGAAGAGTGCCCCAGGTCTAAATGTGTTAGGGTTTGGCCCATTCTATTAAAATAATGTTCATAGTTACTAAATGCAACTGGGATTCTGAAGCTTTGTTAAAATACATCTTCCTTTATTATTGAGACAGCAGCTCGGGCTGTGTTAAGCTACAGAGGTTCTGCATAAAGCAAGGTAATCTGCACAATCGTACTACAAATGGGAACGCATGATGGATACGGCCCAGCCGTACTGGAATGGCTTCTAAATTCTGAAAGGTTTGGAGGATGGCAAATTCATCAGCCAGACACAACAGGAAGGTTTGTAATAATCAGAACATGACAAAAGGAGGTGAGCTGAGTTCATGACACTGTAGCTCAGCACCAGCTCGATTCTTTAGATGCTATGCATTCCACAAGACCTTTACATTTTTGTGTTAGCTTGCAGGCAAATATTATATGCTGGTCATACATACATATTTATCATTCGCAGCATTGGGATAATGTGGGGGATTTTTGTATTTTTATATTGTGTGTCTGCACCTGGAAGTCATGGTGACCTCTGGTGACAGATCCCTACTGGGGGCCTGGAGGATATTCAGAGATGTGGCTGAATAAAGCCTGCCCCCACCTCCCGACTGCTGGTATTTCAAGGAGGTCTCCTATCCAAGTACTTGCCAGGGTTGACCCTGCTTAGCTTCTGAGATCTGACAAGATCAGGCTTGCCTGGGCTGTCCAAGTCAGGGCAGGAGAACATGAGTTTTTAAATGGGCCATCACAGATCGAGGGCCACAGTTCATACCTTCATGTATCATTTCACATACAGTGCTTATGAATGGAGTCAGCTCACATTGAGCTGCAAGTCATCAAGTATACAGTTAAACAAAAGAAACAAAGTGATTGGTTCAGCTCTACAGCCCTGCCAAGAGCAAGGATATGAGTGCTTCAACACACCCCAGTAGTTAAGCTCTAGGCAAAGTGAGTTAAGTCCTAAGAACAGGGAAGAGTAATCAATACAAGATGTTCTGATGTATTCCTCAATGGGATTCACTGATTTAAAATGCTTTGAGTAAGAAATCAATCTTTAACAATTCAGGTGGGTAACCATGTTGGTCTGAAGCAGCAGAACAAAGTTTGAGTCTAGTGGCACCTTTAAGACCAGCAAAGGTTTATTCAAAGTGTAAGCTTTCATGTGCAATGCACACTTCTTCAGACAAATGGAATAAAATCTCCTCAAGGGTTATTTACAGGAAGGGGGGGGCGCTGTTAGGAGGGGCCATTCAGAGCCAAGATGCATATGCAGAGCTGAAATTGGATCAGGTGGTCGGTAAGATCAATGGATAGCAGCAAATGAGCACATAAATGCAAAAGCTAACAAAAAGATGAGAGAATGAAACTAGAGTCAAGTAGTTCTTGAAGACAAACCAAGCTCTACCCTGTGTACATGGAAGAACAGAGACTCGGTGTGTGCACAGTTCTTCACCTACATTGAAAGAGATTTAACATAAATAATCACTTACTTTTCTTTTGGTTCCTTTAGTGGACCTTCCAGTGGCTTGGATTTTATGCTCCCATGCCCTGGAGATTTCTCCCATTTACTTTCTTCTATGTCTTTTTCTCTGTGCTTTTCTGTAGCTTGCTCATCTCCTTTCTCAGGCTTCTTAAGAAGCTAAAGAATATATATATATATATATATCTTTAAATATTAGGTTATTATAGAAAGTCTTGCTTAGCTGTACAAACATGTACATTACATATTGTGAAATACACTAAAATTCAGGAAAAGTCACTTTTAAACAACCAACATTTGCTTGAAGGAGGTATGTCCTTTGCCCCTCCAAACAGCAACACCTATTTGGCATTCTCATTTGCATCCAATGAAGAAACAGAGATCCAGCCACAATAAAGAAGATTATGTCCACCTTTTCTTGGGAGTTAAGCATGTGCTCAAATCTCTTCTATAGACAAATATGGGATTTAAAGTACTTAACTTTGATTAAAGGTTTTGCTGATGTGGGTAAGCATGTGTGAGTCCCATTTGTGGAACTGCAGAAAAGACCATAAAGGAGAAGTGCGCTTCTTCATTTATTACTCACATTTAGATCTTCCCCCTTTTCAAACTGTAAAGTCACCACACCTTCAAGCCTAGTTCCTTCATCACAAGGGTTAGGGCAAGTAAGAGGTTTTATTTCAGCTGTATTTGTAATTTATAAATTGCCCTTAAAGGGCAATCTGAAAATGGATTGAGAGATCAATTAACTCCTTTCTGGCAACCTGCATTGTTTTTCTGTTCAGACTTTCCCTTCAAAATGCATTGCATTGTTACATTGCAGTAACACCCCTTGCTCAGTATGTCAAATGCAATTAATACACCATAAAAGTGTGATGATGACTGGATAGCTACAGAGGAGAGTGAAGCACATGGGATGGTGTACTCATCTCATTCTCATTTTTCCTTTAGCAGGAATTAATTCAGTTTGCTCCCTTCCTGCTTCCGTATTCCTGACATCATTTAATTATCAATGCAAAACACAACTGCTTTGAGCAAATAAAATTTTCTAAATCAAATGTAATTTTGTATTTATTTTCATTTGCACATGGCGGCTATTCACAAGAGTAACCACAGCCTCCCTCCCTGAATTAAGAGTGGGCAATTGCGTCTTCCCTCAAAAACAGATGTATTTTTGGAGACTTAGCAGGGGATTTGGATAGAATAGAGAGGTTCAATTGAAAATTACATCAGTTGTCTTGGAACCTTGGGCAGGGGAAAACAGTACTGCACTTACCTGTAACTGATGTTCATCTAGCTGTCTCTGTGTAGGCACACATGGGGTACTGTGCACACACACAGGTCAGCCACCAGGAGATTTCTAGTTAACTTAGTAACAGAGCAGGAGGAGCCCCTCCCAACTGGAGATCAAACATTTTCCCGCCCAACAGTCACGTGCTCCAGGGATGCTCCACATACCCCCTCAGTTCTCCTGAGCTACCGCTATGAGCCAAAATAAAAATTTCTTGAAACAGAGGAATCGCTCACAGTGGGATAGGAGGGAGGGATGTATGCCCACACAGAGACAACTAGATAAACAACAGTTACAGATAAGTGCAACACAGTTTTCGTTGTCGTTGTTCTGTGCAGTCCCATATGGGAGATTAGCAAACTGGCATACCAGGTGGTGAGGTGAGTGATTTATTGAAAGACTGAGTACAGAACTGCTGTCTGCACTGAGGCCTTTCTTCTTCTATTAACATCTACAAACAACCAGGTGACTACCCTGAAAATATCAGCTAATGGGATGCTGAGTGCTGATCCTCATCCAATACCGCTTTCCCTTCCAGAGGATCCCTGCGCCAAACATTACTGTCTTTGAATGTGTTGACCTGACTTGGGGTGTCAGGGAGAGGGTGGAAGTCCTGCTGGTGTATTGTTCACCCAGCTCATCAGTGGACTCCCTTCTGAGGGTCTCAGAGGCAGTGGCTGAATGGACACTGCATTTCCCTAGTATTAAGTATTGAGTTGGGAGACAATAAATCAAATACAGGCTTTTATTCAAAACATCATTCAGCTCAAAGACAGTTCTAGAAGAGCAGCAGTGAACTTATAGTGTTCCATAACTAGAAACATGCAGTCTCATTGGACCTAAGCAGGGCTCTGTGATTGGTTCCTTAGATTGGCTTCAGGACCAATAAGGAGTCTTTATTCGGCAGCCAATAGGAATGAGGGAGTTAGGATACCAGAGCCCTGACAATGCAATGCAACATAACATAATAGAACATAACATCTAGACTATTAATCTTGGGGGACTTTAACATCCACGTGGAGACTTCCTTACTTGGTGCAGCCTCAGACTTCATGGCTGCCATGACAACACTGGGATTCTCCCAGGTTGTATCGACTCCCATGCATGAAGCAAGCCACATGCTACATTTGATCTTTTATGCAGGGCTTGATTTGAATAGCATGGTTGTTTGTGAACTGGTGCCATTATCAGACCACTTCCTCATAAGGGTTGGTTTGGGGGTGGCCATTCTCTCCTGCAGGGGCAATAAGTCTATTTATGCTCGCTTGCAGACACTAATGGATCCTGATGGTTTCCAAAATGCTCTGTGGGATTTATCTGGACCTGCCAGCAGTTCCCCCCTAATGAACTGACAGAGATTTGGCATAGAGTCTTCAGGAAGCTATCGATCAGATTGCTCCCCAACGCCCTCTGAGTCTTTGTGTCTCTGTGGCTCCTTAATATAATGAGAGTCTAAGCGATTTTAAGAGGTTGCTCAGACAACTGGAGCAGAATTAGAATGAAGCTGTGAGAACACACTACAGATAAGATTACAAAGTCTGTGTTGTCTATAGCTTCCTTCAAAGATAGTGGGAGAAGCAATGCTTGTAAGGTTAGGCAGAGACAGAAAAAAAACAGTAATAAGATATTGATGTTAAGTAGAAAAATAGATATATACAAAAGGTCAACTTGTGAGAGTCTCCAGCAGGTGCTTATCTCAGTGCTGTCATCTTGGCCCACAATTTTTTTTACAAATGAGAACACACTATAGTGCCCATCTGAAGGTGTATGAGGTGGCAGTGAAAGTAGCAAAAAGAGATTATTTCGCCACCTCCATTGTGTTCGCTAGCTCACAACCAGCTCACTTATTCAGATTGGTTCATTCAACAATTGACAAACTGACAAAACTGATACTGATTTGGCTCTCAGCTGTGATTCATTTATGAACCTTTTTGCAGATAAAGTCTCTAAGCTCTGTCTGGAGTTGGTGGCTGAATTTGACAACAGTAGTGGGATGGGGGCTCCGCTTGCACTGTCTGGTTCCTTCTTAGACTCTTTTTGCCTACAAATCCTTCTGGATGTTGATAGGATCCTGACAGCAGTGAAGCCAACGACCCGCTCCTTGGATCTTTGTCCCTCATGGCTGGTAAAATCATGCCATGAAGTGGTAAGTGGATCTTTGAGACAGACAGGTGGGGCTGATCATCGATGTGCCCAGCTTGGGGTGCTGCAGCCAAGGTGTTCCTGGCTTCAGCACAAGGCTGGACTGGTTGGCCACACAAGCTTTACAATATTTAATTTATTGGAATACGTCAGGGAGCAATCCTAAACAGATTTTACTCAGCAGTGAATCCAATGTAAATCAATGGGGATTACACCCAGAAGTACAGAATATTACAAATGGTACAGAATATTACAAATGTGTAAAACATTTAAATAACCAGTTACAATAATTTTTTTAATTAACCAATTCTGCATCTCATGGATTGTTTGCTGTTCACCCAGATAATTAGAGTTCTTCTCTACCATAACTGTCTTTTCATTCTTAATGAAAATGAGTACTTATAGCTGCTGCAGTTCCAAATTACCATGTGTCTCTGTCCTTAATGTTGCAGCCCTAAGCCTCTGATCCAGAAGTAGGTTTCATTGAAATCAATGAGACTTCTTCATGTGTATGCTTTTAGGGTTGGGATACGCATGAAACCAAACTATGTACTGCTAGTAGAACAAAAAAGTGGAAGATAGCTAAAAATTTCCACACTATAAATTTTACCTTGATCCTTATTTCTTTTTCTGCAATTTTCTTTTGCTTTTCTGCTTCTTTTCTTTTACGCCTTTCTTCCTCTCTGCGTTTACGTTTCTCATCTTCCCTTAGACGTTTCTTTTCTGATTCTCTCCTCCTCCGTTCTTCCCTTTTCTCTTCACGTATTCGCTAAAAAATTGGAAAATCACTTCTATAAATTTGTACAAATGTTGAAAAAACTTAAAACATAATTATTAAGCTTTAGTCCAAAATACAAACATACCTGTTTTTCTAATTTTCTATTTTTAATATATTCCAAAAGGGGTGTTGTTCTTCTAGCTAAAACACAAAAAATTGTGATATAGTGTTCCACTTCTAATATAAGGTTTTTATCATAAATATTGCTTTTTTCCCCCTTCAGTTTTTAACACTGTGATTACTAACACACACTGATTATTTCATAACAGGAGTACATATATTAAAGCGCTCATTAGCCTATCATTGAAAAGACAGTAATTTCTTATCATTAAGGAATACTGATATTAGTAAAACTATGCATATGGATGAATCACAATGATATCTTTGAATTTTCATTGAAAACACAGCTTATGAATAGATTTTAGAAGAATGATTATTTGTATGTTCCATCTTCTTCTTGGTTGGTGGTTGGTTTTGCATGCATAGTTTGGTGTAGTAGTTAAGTGTGCGGACTCTAATCTGGGAGAACCTGGATTGCTTCCCCACTCCTCCACTTGCACCTGCTGGATGACCTTGGGCAAGCCATAGCTCTGTACCAGCTGTTCTCTCAAGGACAGCTTGGGAAAGAACTCTCTCAGCCCCACCTACCTCACAGGGTGTCTGTTGTGGGGAGGGAAAGGGAAAGAAGTTTGTAAGCCGCTCTGAGACTCCAAGTGAGGGAAGGGCGGGATATAAATCCAATCTCTTTTTCTTCTTCACAAACATTTTTTTAAAAATTTGTTTTTTATTTTTAAATCCTGAGTAAAAATATACATTTTTGCAAAATACTTGCTACAGATTTGTGCAAAACTTCCCAATAACCAATTAATAATTAAACTACTGATGGTAGCTTCTGTCTCTACATGTTACTGCCTATAGTGTCTGGTTTTAGTGGAAAATTTTGCTTTACGCTGAAGAAGAGGGTTGTACAAACATAACTCCTAGTGGTTCCAACACTGATACTTAAATGCTGCCTCTTAAAACACAACAGATCACTTTAAATCAGTAATAATAATTAAAGAGCAATCAACCCTAAGCCAGTCTACATAGAATACTAGCCAGGTCTATTCTGTGGGCCCATCTCTCAGGAAAGTGTTGTTAGCTGTTGCTGTTATTTATGAGATCCTTTCAACAATCCTGTAATGTAGGCTAATATTGTTATCTCCAGTAAGAGATGAGAGGTCATGGCTTGCCTAACACCACTCAGTGAATTCTCAGCTGCCCTGACATTTAAACCAAGATTTCTGGCCCATAGTTCATAATCTTAACTCGTAAGCTTCACTAACAGTGCAGTCCTAAGAACACTTTCCTGGAAGTAAGTCCATTGCTTATATTCTGAGTAAACCTGCTTAGGATTTCCTTCTTGTTCTCTCACTTTTAACTTTGCTCTGACACACAGTTAACTGTTAATGTAGAAAAGCACCTAACAACAGCTCTACATTCATTTTTCTGCTCAAGGCTATCACTATATGAGCAGTAGTAGATAGATAGCTCTACATTCACAATGTTACATTGTGGATAAAAATGTATTAAAATTTAATTATTTTCTCTATGGAATCCTATGGAAGCTAGATTCATACATTATTGGGACAGTGTGAAAGCTATAGCCCCATGTCCTGGTCAAGCACAGGACTGGTAACAATCTGACATATAAGGGAGACCTATATGAATCTACCATAAGGAAGACAGACATGAGCACTGTCAATGGTCAAATTGGCATGGGAAGAAACACCAAACGCTACTGAAGTAACATAGGACTTGGCCATATAAGATAGACTTGCATGCCACTAGTGCAATATTATGTGAATCTCTTATCTTAAATAAGGGTTCAGTACAACTGAAACTCCTTATTAGCTATTTAACTGTGTTGCACATGTAGGCTTTGGTCTTAAGCAATGCTAAAGAGACACACTATAGTAAAGCAACCTCCCTGCCTCCCACTGCAGCCTTCTTAGGTCTCTGAAATCATGCTTCTTGAGGCTGGTAGAACACAGGAACAGTGTGTGTATGTGTGTGTATGGGGCAAATTAGGACTCAGAAGTAGGGTGGGGGAATCATTTAAAAAAATCACCTTTGCCTCCTCCACGGAAAAGCTGTTATGTCAGAGGAACTGCTGCTGTGCCAATGGAACAGAACCATAGAAGTCAAGCCATTGTCCCTTTTATGTTTCTAATACATAAATCTAAATGACAAGCACCCTAACCTGGATGGCCCAGGCTAGCCCAATCTTGTCAGATCTCAGAAGCTAAGCTGGTTAGTACTTGACTGGGAGCCACCAAAGAAGTCCAGGGTTGCTATGCAGGCAATGTTAAGCCATTTCTGTTTGTCTCTTGCCCTGAAAACCCTCTAGGGTCACCACATATGTTGGCTGCAACTTGATGGCACTTTCTACCACAAAATGATAAGCAGTGTAATCCTGAGCAGAGTTATACCCTTCTAAGCCAATGGATTTAGAAAGGCATAACTCTGACTAGGATGGCACTGTGAAGATTTCTGTAGCAGTTTTAGGTAAATTAGAAAAGATTGTATTATATTTTGAAGGAAAATTAAGGATTTTAATAGACGCCAAGTAAGCACAGAAGACTTTGAACAAATATCCAAATAGATGAAATCCAAAGGAATACTGGGTGGTTGTGCTCAATTTAGAAAATCAAACCCTTCTAAAATGCAGGGCTACAGTGCCTAAATATATTGTTCACTGAACAAAAATTGGTATTAAAATTTGCCCTATATAATATCTTTATTAGTCACTAATAACCAGCTTCAGTTTTCCTTTTGGGAAAAACAGTAATAAATAAATACATAACTGCATGATAAAATGATGATGTTAAAAGAGATTGTGTCCCTTCCATTTAAAAAATGGTTTGCAACGTGGTTCAGGGATGGGATTCAAAAAGGTCAGTAAAAAGCCTTGCAGAATGCATATGCTGGAAAAGTTAAAAAAAAATTATATTAGAGAGCAAACATTGAATTGGGTGGGTGTATTCTATAAGGGAGAGTCCAAGGGGAAATTCAGGTTGAGGCATGCATCTCCCAAACTTAATTTCACTCACACACCATACAAAATACTTGCTGGGGGTCTGCCTTCTTCCCAGCTTAGAGTCCTTGGTATGTGTGTATGTGTGGGTGATTAATTAGTATTGGAGGAAGAGCTTTGCTGCTGATTCCAATTAATCCCTTGTTTCACACAGAACAGGCATGGGACCCAGATGGTGATACCAAGTTAGTATTACATCATAAAATATATCTATACAAGCCGGTGGACCCGCGATACTCGCGGGGGGGGGGGAGTGAGTCTCTTCCTCCTCCTCTCCCCCGGCGCGCCAAGCCTCTACCCCCTCCCCTTTTGGCAGCTCCCCCCTCCCTCCCTTCAAAACGGCAGTGGCGGCAGCAGGGAGACTGCTGTCCGCCGAGGCTCCCCCCCTCCCCTCCTTCCTTCAAAACGGCGGCGGCAGGGAGATCGCCGTCCGCCGAGGCTCTCCCCCCTCCCCGAAAACAGCGGCGGCGACGCCTCGCCGCACCGCTTCCCACCCCCTCCCCTACAGTGGCCAGAGCTTTCTCCGCGTGTGCACGGAGAACACTTTAACTTTTCAGGGGATTTAAATATCCGAGACGTTTTTCAAACTTTTTGGATTTTTCTGCAGGCGGGGGGGGGGTCACCCCCCACCTGCAGAACCCCCCCTCTGCCCTCCAAGTGCCCCCCCGCACGGAATTAGGTATCTGCATGTGGGGGGGGCACTTGGCTATTAGATATATAGATATATTTCACAGTGTGTCACAGTGCGTTTCTGGCATTTGTAAACATTTCACTACTCTTTCGTAGAGTCAAATAAACTCCAAAAAAGTCCTAGTTCAAAAAACAAAACAATGACTGACAAGAATTCCAATGTTAAAGTAACCATCCTATGAAATGATATTAAAGATTAAAATGAAAGATTATAAACTTTAAAAATAACAGGGATACAGTAAGACAGGGATGTTACCTGGGGTTTGAAATGAACACAGATGTTGGTTTCTACGAGGGTTCCTAGACTTATGAACCTTACCAGTGCACTTTTTCGTTAATACATTTGAGAGGAATAAATTTTAAGAAGCACTGAGTATTTAATTTCTCCCTATCTTCACTGATGCATCGTTATGTAGCTATTCCATTGTTCAACAAGAATCCCCATAGACTCTTCTATTACCTTGAACGTGCAGTGTTATTTTTTTTACTTTGTCAGTTTTCTCTTCTTAATGACATTGCCAATGCCCTGTTCATGAAACCATCACAGTTTTAAAAGAACACAGTTCAAAGTGTGTACCCCTAAACTGTAAAATAATATGGTTTGCTCTTCACATGCTGCAGGATAAGGAGGTAAACTCCTGAGACCATACCACTTCAGATTGTAAAGTAGTAGATATCATTTTGGGATGTTAAAAAAAACCCCTAAAAGTACTTTGAGCAAAAAGGTTCTACTACAGCTCACTTCCTGCTGTACCAGTGCTCTTCACACAGGAAGGTATTTTTTGGTCCCAGGAACATTCAACTATACAATTTCACCTCCTGTATAAAGTGGTATAATCTATTTTCCTCCTTCAGAACTTTACCATTTCAGAACTTTACTGCTGCTTGTGTAGACCAAGCCTAGGCAATGAATGCAGCAGCGCAGGTTGAAAGGGGGGAGTAGCACAAGCCAGAAAGCCAAGTAGCTTATATTTTGATCATACCATTTTGGAGTCAGTTATAACTCCAAACACATAGGAAGTTTAGAGGCCAGTCTTCCTGTCACAGATACTAAAATCTGCTCCTGCACGTAAAATCATGCTTATATTTTAACTATTTTCAACTGCTCTCCCCCAGAATAGGTCACCAGTAGACCCTGAACATAAAGTATTACAGAGGTTGTATCCTCCTTGTAGATTCATGGGCCTATCTGAGTGTAGTGTGCTAGCATTCCAATCCTGCTAACGTTAAACAATAAGCAAGGACTAAACAATGGCATAATAAATAACAACACTTAAATCTGTATTTTTAACCTCTAAAGTCCAATAAGTAGGTCAAATACAGAAGAAAAGAAGCAAATAAACAGACCAATGAGTTCCCTCGTTTTTGCCTCAATCTCTCCCAATAGGGTCTCAGGGTTGGCACAGATTTTTTCTTCTTCAGCACAATAACTTTCTAAAAATTTTCTATATTCTGGATCTGTGAAAGAAAAGCAGAGAATTTATCAATTTATGGCATTTTTGTTTCCATGAGGAACCATCACTTAACTGCAATGTTGGGAAAATGTTTCTGCCAAGAAAAAGGGCTTACCGTCTTCTATGCTTCCAGCTTTTGCATCTTTCTTCTTCAGCTTCTTTTTTGAAATCTTTTGGAATGGTGCAAATTCAACCACAGCAGGATACTCTAAACCTTCAAAGAGTCACAAATGAATCCAGTGGAGTGATTAAAAGAAATATTTTATTATGTTTATATTCAGCAAGGTTGTTGTATTGTATGGAACCTTAGAATCAAGTCATCATGGGCACTAATATCAGAAGACTCTCTTTATTTTGCCACTACCTAGATTTGACATTCACATAAACCAACAAAGAGAAACTGCAGAAGTAGGCTTTCAAAGACATAGCTAGTATGGATGCATGTGCACATATAGGTCACATCTACATCTGCATCATGATGCTTGTCTGAGCTCCACTGATCTGGCAGGTTATATGCCTTGTTCATGTGGATACAAATTTTCCCCTCCAGAGCCATTAATGTTGCCCATGACTACAGCTAGATTATGTATAACTATAGCTAGGCCAATGTCTTCATAAGTCTCTACTTAAATTTCTTTTGATTTGGCAGGAAAAAATGCAGCTCAGAGCAAAAAAATTAATCAACACAGATGCTATTGCTGGAAGAACACAGGCTGCTATTAGAGTGCAATGGGATCTGCATTTTAAAGTGATCTGTTCAGTTTTGTGAAATTCACATAAAGCTCAGCAGCAGTTTCTCTAGTGCAAAACATTCATTAAACTAATTTATCTGCAAATTCCACCTGGTTTCCAATTCAAAATTTAAAACTTCAGTGCCACTTAAAGTCACTTCCAGCCATATAGCTGAGGATTCTGTGACTGAAAGTAAGTGGCATAAACCTTTGACAAGGATAGTTGTGAGTATCTGAAGTGTACGTGCGCTTGAAAGCTCATACCCAGAATAAAACTTTGCTGGTCTTAAAGGTGCCACTGGGCTCAAACTTTGTTCTGTTGTTTATGAAAGGACACTAGGTGCAAAAAACAGTGATAATCCTTCTAGCTCTGGGCTTCCAGAAGTCTAGAACTATGCCATAACTAAGTAATAAAGCATTTTGGAGGCTACAAAATGAAAATTTGCTAACACCACCACATAGATTTACCACTGATGTAGTAAACCTCTGGCAGGACTGAAATATGACCAGAACTTTTGAAAGATGTGCATAACTTTTGGGTTTGGCTAAGGTAGCTATTGTAACAATACCTCCAAGGGCTCTTAGAATTAGTGGTGGGATTCACTGGATCCTATCCACAATAATAATGAGTTACCTTTATTGTCAATGAAGACATAGCCATCAAAACGATCTCTAAAAAGAAGGATGTCATCGGGATTTCTAAAATTAATATATGCTCTTGAGTAGAGGTGAGGATACAGACTGCAACAAGAGTACATATATCTTCAGTTATTTGTTTTTCAAAAGAAAACAAAGTTAGAAGTAGAAATATTCTATTAATTTTAATCTTTCCTGAAAAGAATGTATCAAACTTGCCCAGCAAAGAAGGCAAGCCAGATTCATACATATCCAACAAACTGCTAATTAAAGAGAAAAGCTTCTTATATAATGAACTCCTTCCAGCCATGGGTTGCAGTCTTCACTGTGCAAGTATAGGCAGCGGTGCAGTGTACTCTCCCATCAACCATCACACTGCTGTTGTTCACAGCGCACCACTGCTGTCCAGGCATGTTAGGAGTGAACCCACTAATTCACTTTCAGCCAGCATCCCCCTGAACCTCAGCCCAGGTTACTGCAGCTTCACTCCTGCTTTTGCTGGAAACAGCTTCCATAAAAAGGGCCAAAGAAACTGTGGACAGCTGATGAGGGTGAGGAACTGGGTGTGTGTGTGTGTGTGTGACTTGGCTGAAACTGAATGGGGTGTTGCAACTGCAGTTTCCTTCATACGCTGGGGTAAAGGTGTGTTTTTAAATGCAAAACACTCTGAGCTTTGGAAAAGTTATTCACAGATATCTTAAATATACACAAATACAGTGGTGCAAATAGATATATAGGAGGGCATTCCTGACAAGCTGAAAACTCCTTCCTCCTTCTGTTCCCCCTCTCATCTGCAGGAAAAACTGTGAGTGCTTGTCCTGCTTATCAACATAAGAGGTTAATAACAGGTACACAGCAGTTTCTGTGTGAACTACACCTAGATATCCAAAAACAAGCAGGACAAGCACAAAGGCTCCAATAACCAGGACATGAAAATGCACGATATACTCAAAGTTAAGTGTGCTACACCCACTGATGGGAAAAGATGCATGCTACTGCCATGCACCTGTGAAACACAAGACAAAGAAAATGCACCACACATATATCACATTTATTCATTTATTTAAAATGTATTAAATATAGTGTTTTTCAGTGCTGTGTGAAACAGCATCTTTATATTTTCTTTGTTCTGAAAACGTACAGTGCTGGAAATCAAATGCTGTTGCTATTACAATGCCAACATAAACTGTTTCTACAGACATGCCAACCAAATTCTCACCTGGGATCAGATGTGCAAAATTCAAAATAATCATGAGCAGGAAGTGGATGGAGCTGTTCCTCCAGCTGTTCCTTGGTGAAGCTAGGAGGCAGCCGACGTATAACTACCTGCAACATATCAAATATAAAACAGAGAACACAGCATAGGACTCATCTTAATATCAGCAATACCACCAAAACAAACATAGTTGTTATATTATTTTCCTTGAATAATATTAATGATTTCTACAGTATTCTTGGAAGGCACAGGAATTTACAGTCTGTATGTCATTCACCCACTTCTGGGTGCCATCCTTCACACTGCCTCTCACAAGCACTCAGTTCACTTTCAACTACTTTTCTGGTTCAGACTATATCAGACAGTTTTTAATCTATGCTTGAATTTTTCTTTGGGTTTCATTGAGAGTGTTAAATGTATGGGTGATGGTGACTTAGGCCCATTCTACATCTAGTGTTTGCTCAGCTATTCTACCAAACCCACATTGGAACAGAAATTCCCCTCTAGATTGCATGCCACTTTCACTTTGATTGTCAGATTTTATGGCAGCGTCCAGACTGCATGCCACTTTCACTTTGTTTGATCTTTTGGTTTTATTGGTACTGTTTGCATAGATTTATGGCTCTTTTATGGCCATTCAGGGGTGACTCTGCAGTCAGTCCTGTAGTGGCCCAGGGTATCTGAATGTGGTTTTGAGCCACATTTTTTTCTGTTCCAGTGCGAATGCTAGATGCAGAATGGGCCTTAGTGATTGCCACTTTACAGTGGAAGCTGAAAACTGTCCTAGGAAAGATTATGCCTTGGCCAAGGGAGGCCAAGCCATGTCTCTGACCAGGGTCCTGAACTCAGCCTACCCAGGGTACCAGACTGCCTGCAGGCACAAATTTCAATACCCCTTTCTCCTTCCACCTCTAAAAAAAAAAAAACGAACAGGAGACTGGTGAAACATTTTAAAAATTAACACAAAAACTGTGATAACAATTAACACAACACAAAAAATAACACAACTAGCATAAATCTGCCATGTGCCCACTTCTTCAAACATTATGAGTGAATCATTTTGCATTGATTTTATGCAAGAGACAGGGGAGAAACGAAAAAGCAGGCTCAAGGGGATCATGCCACTGCAGGAGTCTAATGTTACCTGCCCCCATCCCAACCTCCTACATAAAATGAATGCAATACATGGCGTGTGTCGAAGTGGGATCTCGACCCTGAAATCTTGTCCTGGAATAAAACCACGTCTTTATGGCGCCACAAGGCTCCTGTTCAAATACACACACACACACACACACACGTATACATATGTATACACACATATACATATATATACACACTCACACACTGTATATATGTATACACACGAACACACACACACACACATGGGCTGCAAGAACCAGACTTCCTCGGCCGCCCCCCTGCCATCCCTCCCGCCTCCCCCGAGGCCCCTCTGTCTCTCGCTCGCGCGCTGTCCCTGGTGCTGGAGGAGAGCCCCCCGCCCCGCCCCGCCCCGCCCCGCCAGCCCCATCCTCCTTCGACGGCTTCTCACTTTACTCAGCGCCGCTCTTTTTTCCTCGCGCTGCTGTTTGCCCGGCAGCGCCAGGCTGGAAGGCGGCAGGGGCGGAAGAGGGGGCGGCGGAGGCGGCCCCGGCGACGATGGAGGAGTCTCCGGCACACGACGCGGGGATTCCCGCTGAGCCTCCATGGCCCGGCCGGTGGGCGGGCGTGTGTGTGTGTGAGAGAGAGAGGATAGAAATGACAGCTCCTCACCAGCCCCCAACGGCGGTGTCGGCGGCGCTGCGCCTCCTTTCTCCCTCAGCCCGCATCCAACCGCCTGCCTCAGCTGGCACGGAACTCTCGCGAGAACGCCCCCCCCCACCCTGAGAGGGTCTCGCGAGTGGGGAGGGGGGGGGGAGAGGAGAGAAACAGCCAACGGCTGCAGAGCCTCTCCTCGGCGAACGGCTGCCCATCGTCCAACTGCCATGCGGGAGTCGAGGGCAGCTCCCTTGCATGCTTTCATTGCCCAAATGCAGCCCCCAGTAGCCTGTTTGGCCTTCTAGCATATCACTTCGAGGGGTGTCCAGGATTCTTTTCCATCTTCTGCTTCTCACCCCCTTAAGCCGCTTTCGACATCTTGAGCCAGGATTCCGGTGGGCAACCCACATTTATTTGACACCCAGGTCAAGAGGTCTGGGACACCTTCCATGAGAAGCAATGGGGGGTACAGAAACCTTGTGCAGGCTATGCCAGTGCCGCTAAGGGCAGTGGGTTTTAAAAATTATTATTATTTATCTTGCAGGGGCATATGTAATATAAATAGCCACTGTTAATTCACACTGCAGAAATGATTAAATACCAGTGATCTGCGCGGGTAGGCTTGTGCTGAAGTAACAGACCAGATTTCAGGTGCCATTACAAACAACATGTCCACCCCACTCCTTACATCTCAACTTCCTTCCTACAAGACAAATTTCAGTATGCACAAAATGTTTTAAAGAAGAAGGTTCCAAAAGCTGGTTCAGAGCAGAAGCAATAGAGTCTACTAGCGTAAACCGCCCTGAGCCTGCTGTAAAGCGGGGAGGGCAGGGTATAAATAAGCTAACTGACTATCTACATCTGTTCATTAAAAAGCCTGATAATTTCCTACCCTCTGGAACCTGCAACATTCTGTAAAGTTAGGGAATAAGTGAGATCTTAAGCATACTTACTTGTTCTAATCCATCATAACCTTGATTTCTTACCTTTGATATATACAACTTTTTGTTGGTTTTGATGCCATTTTTTATTCTTTAAATTTAAGCTTAATGTTGTATATAGAACCAGAAACATTTAAGCTTTTAAGCAGTCATAACACTACTTATTTATTGGATGCACTCACTGTATTCCATTTATGTAATAAACTCTGTCCATCAATGGCAAAATGCCATATTCACACAAAAATACTAAATTGATTTAAAATTCAGAAGAAATGCTTCCCTAACAAAAATTCCTTTCTATTCATTTACCTATGCCTGAAGTCAATCTAAATTCAGGAAGTTATGTCAAATAAAACAAACCACGTATGTTAATATAAATTTCTGTGCTATAACTCAAAAGTCAACCATTATGGCCACCAAGGCCTTAATGAGACAAAAAGACAGGTTCACTTCATTGACTACATAGGAAGACCAATAACTTACAGTGGTGTCTAATCACAAAATATTTCCATCTGACTTGCTGTGGAATCCACACTAGAACCATACATGAAATGTCTTATAGGAACTATCCTTTGAGGCAACAAAACATACAAAGCATTCCTACATACCATACATTAATCACCGTGCCTTCCTAATTGTCGACAGAGAGCAACAAGAGATACCATGAGTTGCTGCTGCCTAAGAGATTGTTCTAGTTCTCTTCCAACCCTGCACAGAATGTAATATTCAAATACTGGACTCTAGCCACCCCACACTGTATTCCTTTATCACACTGTAAATGCAGCCAGCTCAATCTGTACCCTATTCATTTTGATGCAGAGTTTTCATTTGGAATCCACTCAGACTTACCTGTCCTTTTAAGGACCCTGCTTCAAATCAGATTTCTTGGCAACTCAACCTAATCTTCCCATGAACCATGTCAAATTTGACAGATGCCTGGTCTCATCTCTGAATTTTCCCCAAATCACCCATCAAACCTTTGTAGCACTGCCAAACTCGAATTTTCATTTAATCAGTAATTCTCAGCTGAGATCTGACACATTTATCTGCCAGGGGAGCAGGATGCAGAAAGAGCAAATAAGCTCCAAGTAATGGCAAATACAGGACAAAAAGAGAATTTTGAGCATTTATGCCCATGCTTTAAGAAAACTCAGCAACAATTTAATGAACAAAATTGAACCAACTGATAAAAATTGTTTTCACAAATGTATGTAATGGTTGGACAAAGTAATGAAAACATTAATTCTGTTTTAAAGAATAAAATGTGTAGTATCAAAATCTTATGACAAATATTTAGCACTGAAATCTAGAAATTAGGACAGCCAGAGCAATAATTTATCACAGGATAATAATTTGGGCACAGGAACTGTAAACCAATTACATTTTTAAACTTTTTTTCCAACATTCACAGTTTCAATAATAGCAGTCACAGAATGAAGTGAACTGTTTAAAAACGTGTAGGATTATTTTGCAGAATAAAATTGGTACATTTCTTATGAGCAAATATTGTCACAGTCTTGAGCAGTTCTCTTGACACCAGAGAAGGAATTTGCAATTATATAAAAATAGCAGATCCTTAAAAGTACAAGATGACAAAAATGCTCAATACTTCACATGATGATAAATCTGCTTCAGTGTTTTAGAGTCACGTACTGTGATCGGACATTGATGTTTCTAGCATCATATCACTTTCATTCATTTCAATTTCAAAACTTTCATCTAGCGGAGGAGGTGCTTCTGTACTTTTCCTCTGATGTGGTGCTTCAAGTGCCATGATGCTACTTTCTTCTAGAGTTTGCCTCTCTATATCAAATTCCAATACATCCCACGCAGGTGAAATGAAGTTCTTCAATGTCTTCATCGTATGTACATCAAAATCATAGCACCTTAATTTATCCTTAATTGCAGTTCCTAAAAGAGATTTTCTTGGTTAATGTTGTCAATATACCAAGTTAAGCTGTGCCATGAGATGACTTCCTTTAACTACTATTTTTGATCCATTCCAGTAGAATCTTAAGACAATGTTTGCCATGCATTAATTTATTTATTATTTATTTGATTTGATTTATACCCATTACTCATTACTATAGCATTGAGGTTTTTATCCAATTCATAACATGTGTTTGTGTTTTCCATTTAAGAAAGTCCATTCTGCAAGTATTCACTACATGAAATTGCTTTCCTTTAAGAGTCAGTGTAATAATTTCATGTTTTGGTGTGTGTGTTCCTTTAAATGTTTAGTTTGACTGCAGTACTGTAAGGAGGGTGATAGAGGGAGATGAGTGATTTTGATTGGCTGATGACAGAGTGTGTGAGATGTTCTGAGAGGAATCTCTGTGTGTGTGTCTATGAAGGAATCTATGTGATGTCTGAAGAGTGAGCATAATCTGTGTGGCTATGGGATTTGAGTATTTTTCTGAATGAATAAGAGCAACAATTTAATCTGTGTGACTAAGAGTTGATTCTATCCTGTGTGAATAAAAAAGAGTCTAGCCTGTGTGGCTATAAATATGAGAGAGACAGAGAGAGAGAGAGTATACCTAGTATATGAGCCTGTCAGAGTGGAGTTTGGAGTTTGAGAGACTGTTTGTAGCGCCAAGCTTTGCCAGTTATATTTACAAGTTCCTTTCTTCAGCAACTGTTCAAAATAACCAGAAATCTATTTTGTTTTTTATTAAATAAATTAATTTTTGTTTAAAGTTATCCCAGAAATTAGTACAGTACTTCCTCAGGGCCACATAGTCCTCTGAAGTGCCCAGACACTAGGTCATTCTACCAAAAGAGAGAGAGATTTGGAATTTTTAATTCCTGGTGGCAGCAGAAATCTACCAAGTTTATATATACAGAGACTGTTTAAAGGTAAAACTGTTTCCCCAAATAGCAAGAGTCTCACAGTCAGCATCAGTAATAGCTTCTGTCGATAACTTACATTAGTACCTAAATGCTACAGATTGTACCCAAAATACTGCCAGCAAAATCTGGCTTGTGAAACAGAACTTTTCTTCCCTCCCACTGCATTCTACTGCACCCCTAAAATGCTGTCCCAGGCTTTAAGAGACCCCCCATTTCCACAAGAACAGCACTGGGCATAAGGATATCCTGAATGGAAGGAGGAGGATGACAGGGAAAGTTAACCACTCCTAACCCTGATAGAAGAATCCTTCTCCCAAGCAAGAATCAAGCATTCAATTCAACCTAATAATTTGTATTCAGAATGGCATATTCATTTGCATTGCTAGCTGTTAGAAATGTTAGGATAATAAAGCAAACTTACCAATGTAAGCTTCAGAATCACCAATATACATTTCTATACAATGTCCCAGCATTGTAACTGAAAAGGTATCATCCCTCCTAAGACCAAGGGCCTGTTTATTTTTTAAGGTAAAGAATTAAAGAAAGAGGAAATATATTACTTAAAATCTCTGTAACATAGAAGGCTTTGCAACAAATAATTTTGCCATAAACAAAGCATGTACATACTGTATGAAAATAATCAATGGCACTTTCAAAGTTTCCCATCAAACTATGTATATATCCAATGGCAGAATAGGTAGAAGCATTCTGAGGAATCAGCACTAGAGCCTGGCGATGATATTCAAGGGCTTCTTCATACTTCCTATTAATGTATTAAAATGAACAAAAAATTAACATCACTCTCCATAAATAACATGCTACATGCTACAGGTGCCATTATCAAAATGACTTACTATTTCATATTTTAAAATGACACTATTTTACAACAATATTCTTCCTTACATCATGTTACTGTTAGTGAGTAACAAAAAACTCTAGGAGGCGGAAGCACCACAGGCAGCTATTTGGCCATAAAACACATACACACCATACCCTGTGGTAAGATGAAAGTAAACAGATGAAAAGAAGCTGCAAGGCAGGGTGAGGTGAGTCACAGAACAATGGTAGCTATAAGCTTTGAAGAACACCAAAGCTCTCACGTTGGCCAGTGGAGAAACTTAGAAATACACGAGCGGTGCCCATGAAAAACTCAAATACGGGATGATCTCATGGACGTAAAAATTAAAAGTCATCAGGTACCTCAGGCTTTGCAAATTGGGACTCAATGTTAGTAAGGATAGTTTATTTAATCAAAATAGCTTGTTTTCCCCACTTACTTGAGTTTTCTGCATACATGTCCTAAGTTATTCAATAAAGGTTCCCACTTATCTACTGTCACCTGAAAATAGAAAGCAAAAACCACAACTAGACAAAAAAATTAACAGTGTGGTATAGTGGTTAGAGTGTTGGACTGGGATCTGTGAGAACCAGGTTCAGATCCTCACCCTGCCATGGAAGCTTGCTGGATGATCTTGGGCCAGTCACACCCTCTCAGCCTAACCTACCTCACAGGGTTGCTGTTGTAAGAATTAAATGGAGGAAAAGAGAATTATGCAAGCTACCTTAGGTTCCCGTCGGGGTATAAATGAAATAAATAAACAAACAAAGGAGAATCTGGATGCCAGAAAATCTGGTAATCCACTAGACCTTTTTGCCCTTTTTCAAACAGCATATTATATTAAAAGAATTCATATTTAGGTAGTATGGCTAGGGGCTGAAAAGCTACAGTGGTGTCCCAAAAGCCTTCAGTGTACTCAGTGGGATATTTATTTTTTAATTTTTGAATGGCACACACACACACACACACACACACACTCATCCGCCTATGTCACTCCTCAGCATCCAAAATAAATAATTTTTTAAAAATCCACATGGCATGGGAATGGGGCGGGAAGGGGGGCATTCTCTGAGAAACATAAGTCGAGATATTGAGGTTGCATGGTTTCTGGATCCAGATGTGTGCTCAGCTAAAAAGTACTTACCCTGTTACAATTACGTAAAGGAAATTACATAATGTTGATGGGAAAGCCACAACAGATACAACCTGCTCGTTTGGGAGTAGATAGGTAATGCAGCTGTGCCAGAGCCTTGTGCCTCTCAGCCTGAGTTTAGGACGTACTACAGTGCAATGTAGAACAACTGTTACTGAACGGTGTGGAAAGTTAGGATGAGTCACATAGTAGTCTCTCACAGCCCATACAGGAACAAAACTATGATGTCCTCAGGCTGTGCTGGTCACTGCACTGGTGTAGCAATCCACCCTACACAAGTGCTGACTACAGGCAGAGGCAGAAGAGCAGGCTGGACCAGACTTCTTCCCCGCCACTCAGTACTGGTTTGGTTCTTCATCCCCTTGGACTGCGATAGCAGTTCTCTCCATAAGGCATCAAACAAACTGTACATCAGGTGGCAGAACAGGAGAGTTTGGGTTGCTGCATGCATCAGAGGTGCACAGAGCTTTGGTTTAATATACCATCACAGAGGGATGTGCCTGGTAAAATAACAGGACAACTCCAAAGATTTCTGGATGAAGTGGATTATTTGAATGAATTCCAGACTGGGTTTAGACCTAGTTATGTAACTGAAACAGCCCTGCTTGTCCTGATGGATGACCAGCCCTGCGAGACAGATAGAACGCAACCCTGTTGATTCTCCTGGACCTCTTGGTATCCTTCTGGGTTACCTTTTGGGGTTAGAACTGGGAGGAACTGTTTGGTAGTAGTTTCTGTCCAGTCTGGAAGGTAGGTTTCAGAGGGTGGTGCTGGGGGACTGCTGCTCAGACCCTTGGCCTCTGGGGTCTCGCAAAGTTCCATCTTGACCCCCATGCTATTCAATATCTATAAGAAGCTGCTGGAAAAGGTTATCCAGAGATTTGGGCTGGACTGTGACCAATATGCACAGAATACTCAGTTTTCTGTTGCATTCCCAGTGGATCCCAGGAAGGTTGTGGAAACTGTGAACAGGTGCCTGGAGGCAGTTTTGAGATGGTTAAGATAAGCTGCAACTGAAACACAACAAAACGGAGGTGCTACTGATGGAAGGAAGGATAGACCCAGGAATTCTCTCTTTTGGTTGGGGTTGCCCTCCCTTTAAAGAAGCAGGTTCATAGTTTCGGTGTGCAGCTGGACCTGGGCTTCCTGTTGGAACAGGGGCACCTTTCCTCAGCTTCAGCAGGTGATCCAACTGCGGCCTTTCCTGAGCAAAAAAGATGTTGCCACAGTGATGCAGGGCCTGCTAACATCTAGATTAGATTACTGCAATGTGCTCTACATGAGGCAGCCTTTGAAGAGTGTTCAAAAGTTACAATTGGTGCAGGCTGCTGTGGCCAGAATGCTGGCTGGAGGGAATCATGTTGCCATTCTGCACTTTATCCCCCAAATCTATTGGCAGAGAAAGAATCATGGCCACCCATTTTGAAAGCATAATTAAAGTCTGAATACCTCATTTCCAATGGCTTTAATCTTCTCTAATGCATCAAGAAACCACTTTTCTGCAGTCTTCCAGCTGAAAGAAAAAGGGTCTTTAAGAAACTGATCCTTCTATAACTGGTAAAAAGTTGTTCATCAGATTTCAAATAGGTTATCTTTTTCCAGTCTCATAAAGTGTATGTCACTAATGGGAAAGCACTGTCAGGTTGCAGCTGACTTATGGTGACCCTCTATGGTTTTCAAGGCAAGAGACCAACAGAAGTGGTTTGCCATTGCCTGCCTCTGCATAGCAACCCTAGACTTCCTTGGTGAAAGCCCCTAACTGGCTTCGCTCCCAAGATCTGAGAAGATCAGGCTAGCATGGGCCATCCAAGTCCAGGCATGTCATTAATATGCAGCAATAAAAGTGCTTAAAATAACCTGGAAAAGTATAAATTGATGTGTTATTTAAAGTCATTATTAAATCTCCTTACTATTCCAGCTTAAAAAGTGTTTTCAGAAGATGCAATAGAGCAATAGGTGCTTCACACCTTGTTACTGTTTGAAAAAAACACACTTACTGAACAGTAACTGTGAAAAATGGCATAACATAGTTTATGCATGTTGGCACTTTGCATAAGCCAAACAGTAGTACTGGATAATGCAGCACTAACAGTGTCTGTCATATTTCTCTCTGCAATGCACAGAGAACAGTATATTCTGAAATAGCAGCTACGACTTAAAAGCATTATTTCTGAATTTTGACTTAACTAACCAGGAATTCACACATGGGTTACATAAGCCTCTGCCTACTGAGAAAACCCACTGCAAAAGAAACTTACTCTCCATTCTGAAATGCCACCACTCCAACTTCATGCATAACAAAAGGATCTTCGGGTGCAATACATAAAGCTTGGCTGAAAAATCGTTCCGCTAATTTTGAATTGTTGGTCAAGCCGTATTCCAGCCCAATATACAACATTGGCAAGTGGCAGCTACAACAAAGTAAAGACAACGAGGCATTTGTAATGCATTTCATTTCTATAAAGCTTTTATCTACAGTGTTAAAAAAGTTTCACATAACTTTTCAATATGAACAAAAAGGAACACAGTAGTAAAGCCTCAGTGGTACAGATTGATCTATAATAGATCCAGATTGGTAGCAGTTTTAGTCTGTCTGTAGCAGTAGAAAAGAGCAAGAGTCCAGCAGCACCTTAAAGACTAACAAAATATGTGGCCCTGGCTCTGAAGAAGTGGGCAGTGCCTCACAAAAGCTCATGCCCCACCACAAATTGTGTTAGTCTTTAAGGTGCTACTGGACTCTCGCTCTTTTTTATAATACATCCAGGTTGCCAATGTGAACAACACATATATTCATACGACAGCTTCATCAATTCCACTGCAAAACCTTAGGACACATGGAGTAATATTTTATTGGAAGGAAAAAAATCTTCAGTCGTACTGTTCCTTCACTAACAACTGTCTTGCTATTTTTTTGCAACATTCCTGTTACCTATCAGCCTAGTTTGGGGCTTACCCTTTCATCAGCTGGGCTGCTGTGAAATATGCAGCCATTGCTTGGTCATGCTCACTCTCAACGGCAAACGAATGCCCATACGCTATCCATGCTGGGCCATATGTTCTCTCAAGGGTAGTGGCTTTGCTGAAACATTAAAAAACCAGACATAGAACAAGGACAAATAAAACTGGCAATGTTAACCATAATGCTTACAGAGTATGCTTCAAGTTCAGCTAAGCTGCAAGAAATGCCCAAATGTAACGGGCATTTACTTAACCTGGGCAAACTCTAGTGCCCTGGGTCTTTATAATATCAAGACTTGTAGCAAAAAGTTAAAATCTGCACATGCCTTCAGAAATTACTAAACTGCAAAATCTCAGCTAAGTAAAACAGAGTAACTTACCTAAGATACCTTCTGGCATGCTCATTTTTATGGCCAACCATGAGATAGTAGCATCCTACTGCAAACCAAGAGACCTAATTACCAAATAAAAATTCAGGAAAATTAAGCGTATAGCAATAGAAAAGAACAAGAGTCAGTAGCACTTTAAAGACTAACAATATTTGTGGCAGGGTATGCGCTTTTGTGAGTTACTGCTCACTTCTTCAGATACATATAGCAAGTTATTGCTGTAACAAGTAAATTAAAGAGCACATGAAGAGCCAGTTTGGTGTTGTGGTTAAGAAAGTGGAACCTAATCTGTGAGAACTGGGTATGATTCCCCACTCCTCCACATACAGTTGCTGTTCTGACTTTGGGTCAGGCACGAGTTTTCTCAGAGCTGTTCTCGCAAGAGCAGTCCTTGAAAGAGCTCTCTCGGCCCCACCTACCTCACAGGGGGTTTGTTGAGGGGAGGGGAAGGGAAAGGAGATTGAGACTCCGAGTGAAGGGTGGTGTATGAATCCAATCTCCTCTTCTTCTAAATATTTAAAGGTGTACAAAATTTGTTGCATTATGTATTTGTATGTGAACACTAAGGAATTTTATGAACTTCATGCCTCTTCCTGAAGATTTTGACTTGGATCCAAAGAACTGCCATATTTATTTTTATCCTGTCCTTCCTTCAAGGAGCTCAGGATGACATGGAAGGTCTCTTCTCATCTGCTTATCTTCACAACAACCTTGTGAGAATGGCCTATCATTCTCTTTCAGCCTCAAGTCACCCAGTGCGTTTCATGGCTGAGTGGGGATTTGAAACCAGATTTCCCCAGTCCCAGCCTGAAACTCCCCCCCCCCCATTTAAATAAACTTTATTAAGTTATTACATACATGACAAAGTATATAGCAATATTAATATTATAATTTACAATGCATTTCTTGAATCAGCTGTTGCAAGTTATGATACATATATTACTAGTAACTTATAACAGTATTGATATATAAATTTCTTAAATTACATTTTATAATCTTGTGTTTTTATTTTATTTCTATATGTTTTATTGGATTGTTTTGAATGTTTGGGATGGTGCAATGCTGCTGACAACATGTTAGAGAAGAGTCTAGAGTAGAATCTGGTCTTGTGACCAAAAGCGCTGATCTTGTAGATCCCGGTGATTGTTCTGATCTCATTGCCATTTTCTCAGTCCGACTCATGCTTACATTCCAGGAAAACTTTTAAAACATCAAGGGAAGTCCATGGACAGAAATGCTTTAGATAAGTATGCTTTTAATTTTATCAAGAAAGTGTTCTGTGCCCAGTCCCGAAAATTGTTTTCTTAGTTCGCTTGTTTACAGCCGGTGGTGGGGTGGTGGTGTTTGAGTTCCCTCCCCCTCCTGTGCTGTAAACAGGGCTTTGGGCAAAAGATTCTTTTCAGCCAGCCATCATTAACTCATTGTTTTTTACAATGTGTAAATCGCTTTATGGGGTCATTTAGATGCTTGACTCCTTGCTCACGGTTCCGGGTGCTGTTCCTTTGTTCCATTGATGGATCGGTGGGACCATCGGGACATAGGAAGCCTCGATCCATCAGCAATCTGCCTCTGGAGCAGCTACCTCCGCGCTCCATGGCTAGGAGTCCCCTACAAGGTCTCTGGGGGGTCCAAATCAACTGGACCCCCTCCCAGCCAGGGATTTATGGGCCAACTCTCTCGGTGCGAGGAGTCATGCCTGCCATCGAAACTGCCAAATCGGAAGCCCCAGATGTTCTTTCTGAAAGATGGGCTTCTGTTGTGGTACCAGTTTCTCAGAACTTAATCCACAATATTTTGTTTCTTAGAAAATGGGACTTTGTTCCCTGAACACACAGTTTGTGATTGCCACTGTCGTGCGGCTATGCAGGTATCATGGACTCCTGGGGTAACAGTAGGGCATTATGAGCAACATATTATGACTACTGTTTTGTGAAATTTTAAAATACTATTTTTTTCTTTAAGGGCTGAGCATTCCTTTAATGTATTATGCTAGCTCAGGAACATACATAAAACTGTTACAAGATTTACAGCAACTTTGTGAAACAGAGAAGAACAAAGGATGAACTTACAGGATTATTTGGGTACAAATCCACCAGTTTATGGGAAAGGTAGAAGAGTTCTAGGAGGGACCGAGAGGAAAAATAATGTCAAACGCAATCTCTTAAAGTTTGCTTAGATTACCAAAATCACGAAATTAGTAGTTATGCATTTAATTTCCTGTATGGATGAGTCACCATTAAAAATTTCTTTACAGGAAATTACCTGTAAAGTTTATTACCCCCTCTGTTAAAAATCTGGAGCAAGGATTGAATTCAAATACTGCAGAATAATATATATTCATACTTAGTATCTTACGTCAAATCAGATTGCAAAATTCAGATGTACAATCAAACAAGATTAATTCATTGTGAGAAAAGAAAATAATTATTAAAATCTCCAGGCTGACATTAAGTTCCTGGTAGGAAAAATCTTGGTACGAATATATTTTAAACTGTGTCCCTCTTGTGATTCTTCATAGGTCCCCAGCTTCTTCAACACATGCATATAAAATCTTGCACCTTCTGCCAAGCCACATTTGCAAGGCTTACTCAGGAGACACAGCAGAATGAACAGGATTAAAACAGAAAAATAACCCTGGAGCCACTTTTAAAAGAAAATGCTACATTTGACTAAACTTCTGACATATTTTAAAGAGTTCCTTACCATTTGCTTTATTCAGTTCCACAAGTGTCCCAATATGCACAGGCAAACAACTGGCATGGAAGGGATCTTTTTCCATTACTCTAAAGATGGACCCAAAATAAGACCACTGATTTTTATTAGGAACTAAACTGCTTCAGTTACAAGTAGAGCATAGACGTTTTAATATACTGTAATAATATCTATATTCTTGCCATCCAAAGAGGCACTAAAAAGGCCTTAGTTTGTTATATTTATCTAGTCTGTGCTATTACTCACTACTTCTTAGGCCAGAACTGTACATCTGGAGACCATATGTCTGGGAAGCAGGGTTACCAACCTCCAGGGTCCCATAGATCTCCTGGAAAGCCAACTGATTGCCAGGCTAGAGATCAGTTCCCTTGGAGAAAATGGCTGCCTTGGAGCATGGACTCTATGGCATTATACCCTGCTGAGGTCTCTCCCATCCCCAAACCCTGCCCCCCCAAAGCTCCACCCCCCCCCCAAATATCCAGTACTTTCTCAACCTGAAGTTGGCATCTCAACTGGGAAGCAAGGCTGTAATTATTTTGAGGCAAAGGCGAGGAAGCTGGGGCTGGGGTGGTGGGCACAAAGACCATTGCTTTACCCTCGTTACCGAGAGCTTTTCTCCTTTCCTTTCCACCCAGCCATAATTTCAGGAACATGGACCTGAAATCCCAGCTTGTGGGTAGCCTTGAAGGGCAAAAGTCGCAAACAGAAACTGGTTAAGTACCCCTCTTACCACATGCTTCTTTCCCCCAGCCATTCCCCTGCTCCTTCCAACCAGCTCCACTTTACCTCAGGAAAACAACCGTCAGCCTTCTCAGATACATAACAGCACCAAACACAAACTCTAGCTTTAGGAGGGTTAGGATTTCTGCCTGATCATATTTCAGGATGCTAAGTGCTTTAGCAGTTCTCAGGTTATTGAATGCACAGCAGCACATTGAATGGATAAGGATCTCTCCTTGCGAGGAGCCTATGACAAGGCAAGGGGTGAATGAGTACTGAAAGCTGTACCCAGCTGCCACCACTAAAAGAACAATGACAGTTCTAAGGAAAAATGGCCCGAGAATTGTTAAAGCATTTGGCAAGTTGAAAACTTCCACAGCAAATATACCTTTTCCCAGCAGCATCCTGATCATATGTATATCAGTTGTTCTCCTCGGACCAGACCAAATGGGCAGGTTTCTCTCCTCCCAGACAACTTTTCACAACTGTGTTAATTTGCTCAGGTTAGAGCACCTGGCACAAGAATTAATGGGAAACAAAGGCTACGAGGGGCAGTAGCCGGGGAATCTCACCTTGCCAGAAGCACAAGGGAAGGCAAGGAGTGAAATCCTGAAAGTGCTCTCAGCCGCCACCACTTGCATTAGCCACTGGGGGAAGATACATCAGGACGTGTGGCCTTAACGTGGGAATTACGAATTGGTCTGCTGCTGCAGCACTGAACGTTATTAAATTAGTAAGTTCCACGTTTAACCAAGTAGAACATGGATTTTTAAAATTTAATACTGAAACACCATACTCCCTGTGGAAATAATACACCCTGCACTGGTGTACCATGGAAACACTGAGTCTCCTTTGAAAGTCTAAACTCCATAACAGCATTGGAAATATTTAATATTTTAGAGGTCAACATAAAGGCATCAAAAGAACACCCCTGTAACTGAATCACAAAATAAAATAATAAAAATACTAATAAAATAATAATAAAAATATAAAAACAATAAAATAAAATACTAATAAAATAATAAAAAATATAATAATAATAATAATAATAGCAAGAGCTAATTTTAAAAAATATTCTTGTATTATGTTGCCCTATGATTAGAGGCCTTTGCCCCCTCTTATGGCAATTTCTGATGACTAGAAACACGGTGGGTAACACGACAGTGTTAAAACCAAAGTTTTACCTTTTCAGATTGTTTAGCATTATTAGCTGGCCAGTTTTCTCCTTACATACATCCCAAACAAATACAACTAGGCACACAACATAATCATATAATATGCTATGCTTATTTGAACTAAAGATACAACTTCCTAACAGAATTCTATTGCTGTAGGCAAGCACTAAAAAAAAAAAGACAACCTGAAATGTGTATGTTTCATAAGTGACCCTCAAACAGAGTTCATCACTGGGACAGCAACCCTGCATACGTATCTTTTTTCATAGCGAAAGTGATTTCTATACTTACACAGAAGTAAGCTTGTAGCACATTTTGAAATCGCAGTTATAGTAATGTCTTTCGGCTAAAGACACTACTACATCCAGATTATCTTGAAGACCATCTACAGATTCAGGAATCAGTGTTTCACTTGGTTTATTATACTGTAGAAGAAAGAAGTTTCAACAAAGAACTAAACAGCAGCAGCTTAGATCCATAATCCCACTCTAGAGGTAGGTGCAAAAGGTCCCTATGTCAAGCGCTAACATAGATGCAGCTTAGCAAAATAATTTTGAAGATCTTCACAGAAATAGCCATGTAAGTTTCACGCACAACTTAAATGTGTACTAGTACCCTCAAATAAGAACACTAAGACACCAGTTCACAAGTTGACTAGCTTATTAAATCAGTTAAACATCCCTGAATTAGCTGAGTTGGGCTAACAAGTGGCCTACTGTGGCTACCAGCCTTTCGGGCCCACCCACCCTACCTCCAAATTTAGCCAGCATTACCACTGACTTTGTTCATTCTCACCTGCATGTAAAACAGTACTGAGATGTGTTAAGTCTCATCCCCCACATGCTACTTGAGCATCTAAGGGCTCAGTTGATAATGCTCAACCACCAAAGGCATTCCCTTCCCAGCCCATGATGCCTCTCAAGCCAATGATGGGCTAGTTTGGGAATAGCCCCCCATCCTCAGATGGCTCAGGGTGCATGCCAATTATCCCTAGATCTGAATAACTATTGTACACTATGTATGATGGAACCTGCCCTGAAGCTGCTATGCGGGGAGGGTGGGATACAAATCTAATAAATAAACAAACAAACAAAGCATGTACTTGTTAACTATATCATGCTAGTCCTCCTCTAAGCAAATTTCTTCCATCTTAAAACTAAGACTAATGATTGACTGGAAAGTTGCTTTAAGCATTCATGGCAAATCCTATTTCTCTTCTCTATGCTCAGAGTAAATCTTCTACATAGATAATATTTACATAAAATACTTAGATAAAATGTAGTGTCACAACTCAGTATCAAATCACTTGAATTTGTTAAGAATTACTACAATCATTTTTGCAGCAAGTTCCATATTTTGACAACTGTTATTTCTTTTTATAGCTGTTCTGACTCTTGATACACTGTTTAAAAATTAAGTATGCCACACCTGGATATACATATGATTGCCAACATTTCTACTGTTGATAACTGATTAGAATTTTTTAGCAATTTTATACTGACTTGTGCTAAACTGATAAAACGTGTAACAGAACTAGATCTGAAATCCTAAAACAGTAAATATAAACTATTTTATATTAATGTAGAACTAAATCATTTCAAATTTACATCTGAAGACAAAAAATGTATAATACCTTACAATCTAGTTTACCTTTTTTAGTTTGTTCTCAAACAGAAAGTGTAGCAATACTTGTTCTTCTTCTGTGCACTGTTTCCCAAGAGGTAGCGATTCAAGGAGTTCTTTTTCTGAATGCATCAACAACAGAAAGAAATCCAGCATGATTGCCCAACTACTCCTTATCCATGGCAAAAAAGAGAATGCAAACATATTAACAGACTTACAGTACCATCCTAAACAGAGTCTGACATTGAAAACCAGCTCAGTATAGTGGTTAGAGCCTTGTAGAGAAGAAGAAAAGATTGGATTTATACCCCACCCTTCACTTGGAGTCTCAGAGCAGCTTACAAACTCCTTTCCCCTCCCCACAACAGACACCCTGTGAGATAGGTGGGGCTGAGAGAGCTCTTTCGAGAACTGCTCTTTCAAGAACAGCTTTGACAGAACTATAGCTTGCCCAAGGTCATCCAGCAGCTGCATGTGAAGGAGTGGGGAATCAAACCCGGTTCTCCCAGATTAAAGTCCACGCACTGAACCGCTACACCAAACTAGTATTGGACTAGGATCTAGAAGATCCAGCTTCAAATCCCCACTCTGCCATGAAAGCTTACCTTGGGCCAGTCACACACCCTCATCCTAACATACCTCACAGGGTTGTTGTGAGGATAAAATGGCATAGGGGAGAAAATGTAAGCTGCTTTGGATTACCATTGGGGAGGAAAGCAGGGTGTAACTGTGTATGAGTTTTACCATTCTAAGATTGTTGACCTCAACAGGCTTAAAAGGGTATGACTCTGCTTAGGATGTCTCTATTAAAGCAAACTTAGACTGGAACAGCTCAGGATAAGATCACCTGCAATCTCAATACAACATGCTTTGTGACACTAGAATACGGCAACTAACAGGCTCATTTGCGACCCTAGCTCTTATTTTCTCAAACAGCAAGATTCAGTGCAGGTCAAAAGTCAATACAATATTATGCCATATGATTGCATTCCTGAGCAAAGGTTGGCACGAACACAGCTTGTTGCCATGTTGGTGCACTTGTCTTGCTGCTCTCTTCTTCCCTGTCCTGTACAGCATGCTTGGAAACTTCTGGGTTTGGGAAACTATTAATGAAGTTCTGTGACAGCTGATTGGAGGAAGTGGAGTTTGCTTCCTCCCCAAACAAACTGTGATTCTAAACTATGATTGAACCAAGATTTAGAATCCCTGTTTGTGGTGAGGAAACAAACTCCAGCTAGCCCAAACAGCTGTGAACAGACACCCTGGCTAACTGGAGTCTGATTCACAAGTTTCTGAAACAGGACGGCTGAGGAACAAAGCAAGTTTGCAAGCACAGGAACGAGCTGTGTTTGTGTCCAGCTGTTCACTTACATAGCAGAAAGGACTGCAGTTGCAGTTGGTGTGGGGGTTAAACCTGCTGCCTGCCCCTGACCATGAACATCTTGGGTGAGGTGTTAATACTGCCACCTCAACAGTGTCCCATATTGCATGCTGTTAACTTTGTGGTCCAAAATGTAATGGAAGCCAGTGAGTACTCAACCCACTGTTCTTTGTTCAGCTCTCCTTCTTGATATCTAACCTCGATTCTAATTCATGCTGTAACGCAAGAACATTATGGTCCTTAGGGACATTCATATTTCCTCTCTCCTCACAGTCAGAGAAAGCATGCACATCTGTACAGTTTAGTTCGTCATTAGCGAGGTGCCAGAGAAACAGCACATACCGACAGTCTTCACAGAGCATCCAATCGTTTATTTTCCCCACTGTTATCTTTAATTGGACATTTTGTATATCTATACTCTTCTATAATCTTTGAAATTAAAAAAAAATCCATCCAAACCTTCTTGTGCTGTCAGCATGTGATGTGACGTTAAAAGGTCAAATGCCTCAAAGCAGTAAACATCAAGTTTCAGGGCCTCTTTGTAGCTGAATGTTGCCAGGGCTCTGTTATCTAGAGCATCGTAGATCTTTCCCCGCAAAAGGCAGATAGAACTCTTGATCTGTTGAGAAATCATGGCCAGAGGTGAGAGACTGAATCAGTGTCTGAATATGATTATAAGCAAAAGTCAAATATGACAAGTTAAAAAAAACATTTCACCCATGCTGTATGTGGTTCTCTTCCACACTACTTGGTTTCACACATTATAAAATTAGTAATTCAACAAGCACACATTTTTGATAGCCTATGGTGTGTGGCTGTTATGCACACTGCATAAACACTGACCCGTTAAATTAAGAAAAGATTATTTCTACCCTACAGAGCCAAGATTTTAAGGCTCAGTGTGGTAGATGTAAAAAACAAGTATTGCTGAAAGTTAAAGCAGGGTGCATAGATATTTTTTTTTTACTTACTGATGATTGTGAAACCTCCCAGTCATTAGAGCAGTCTTTCAGTCCACTTTCATCCTTTAAATATTTTTCAAACAGTCTTTTGTTGATTGGTTCTTCCATGTCAAGAATATCAAGAGCCTGCTGATACTCTTTTGCAGCATACTAAACAGAAAATTCAAATTTAGGAGTGTAACTTTACAATTTAAAAGTCACATAAAGAGGATGAGCATTTTACTAGTGTGCCCCAAAATGATCATACTCTAGTACATGTTCAAGGTTAGCTTTCTCTTCCCCTCCCACTTCTGGATGTTTACATCCACATTTAAACTCCACCCCAGTCCTTCATTTGGTTTTTTGTTTCCTTCAAATCTACCGACTTAACTCATCTCTGGACCTTTTGCTTCTGCCTTTTTCATGTTTGCTCAATCTACTGACTGCCTTTTAAATAAATACAGGCCTCAAACTAAGAAGTTCCAAGAAAGTAGACATTTCAAACTTTTGTTCGACCAGAAAAATATCTTGTTTTGCCATGTGATTTCCTTTCACATAATGACAGTTTAGTTCAGAAAAGACTGTAAGTAAATACTTACATGACACCTGGCTGCGAGGTATCTACATGCTTCATATAACTAAAAGAGAAACAAAGATCGTTCAAATGATTTTATAATTCGAGGGAAAGAAAGCCATTATTAAGATTGATTCCTGATATACACTTGTTCCCCATATGCCTTGCATTGTTCATTCATTTTCAGTATTTGCTGTTTATTGTATTTCAAACAGTTCTTCAATTCATCATGCATACATCCAGTCAACTCTTTCAACCTGGGTGCGTGTTCGGTATAACCGAACAGAAAAAGTACCTGAAAAATACCCTATTGGTATTTTTCGCGTATCACTTGAACTGAATACAGATCAGAGATCTGTACTCGGCTACCAGTATAGCTGAGTCTGAAAAAGCCTCTTTTTTTTTTTGCTTTTATTTGGGTGTGTTCAGCTATACTGAGAGCCAGCCCCAGCTGAGGCCGTGCGGAACTCTCAGATTTATGCCGCCCCAGATGATCTGTGGTATGGCTTGCAGAAGGCATCCCAAGCCATGAGTTCCAGCTGAATGGAGTCCCAGCAGTGAGCTCTGGGTTAACTCGCTGCTTGGGACTCCATTTGCCAGCACTGCTTACAAAAGGTTGCAAAAAGCACCCAGAAGGCAGGTGAACTCACCGCTTAGGACTCCATTGGCATAGCTTGCAAAACACATTTAAATGCCTCTTGCAAGCCGGCACCGTGTGAGTGAACTCCCAAGTGACAAATTCACCCGGAAGTTGTTCAATATTCCCTCTAAACAGAGTTAGTGTGAGCTAGCTCACAGTTTTTTAGCCTCCAGCTCACACATTTTTGTTTTAGCTTAGGAAGGATGGCTCGAGGGCAAACTAATTTATGCAGTAGCCAAATTGCTTGCTCACAACTTCAATGCCAGTAGCTCGCAAAGTAGAATTTTTGCTCACAAGACTCCACAGCTTAGACAGAGTATTGAAGGCATTTAAACACCTTCTCTAAGTGGTGAGTTCCTGAAAAATTTCAGGAACTCCAAATATTTCCCGAATCCCAATACCATACCAATACTGGGTTCAGGAATATCAGGAAATACTGATTTGGGGGTTCAACATATCCAAACCCAAAAAACAGTGTGGGGTTGTGTTTTTTGCACACCCTGTATCCCTGAACAGTCTTCTTCTGGCTCCTCCCTCCTGTCTAAAAGGAAGCTATTAAATTTTTTACCTTGAAAGAATCTTGTTTGTGCTTGCATTATGAACAAAACCAAAGGAAAAGAGGAGTAATTTTCCAACATACTATCTTCTTGTACTACACTGGGTTCTCATACTCTGACCTCCCACCAGTTACCCCATCAAAAAAACCTGGGAGCCAAGTTATGGTCTTCAGTTGAATTTGCTATCCTCTTCTGCACGTGTGTTATTTATCTAAAATACCTGTTAACCACCTTTCTACCTTATGGAACTCAAGGGCGCTTACAATGTAAACAAGCAAAAGATATAAAAAACTAAACTTAAAACCACAATTTAGCCAAGCTAAGGTTGCGGCCACACGAGAGAGATAATCCGGAGGGGAATCGAGGCTTTTTTTTGCTCTGCGGCAATTTGCCCCGCAGTTGCGTGATCACACAGCTCCATGGACCTGCCGGGGCAAACCACCACTGCGTGATCAGACGCAACCACGGGCAAATGGGGTTTTTTTTGTGGTGGATTTCCGAGGCGCTTAAACGGGGGATCAATGAATCGCTGCAAGGGGGGAAGGGGGAATCGATGCTTCGCTTCTTCCCCCCCAAGGGCTTTCGATGATGCGCACATGGAGGAGGGGGGGGAACAGCATTGCGTTGGGATAGCATTTGATCTCGCTGTCCGCGATGCCACACTTCCATGCTGGCACGATCACACAAGGAAACTCCGGCTGTGAGCGGCAGCAAACATTTGCTACTGGAGTTTCACTAATAGTTTTTTACTACGATTTCCCACCGGATCAAAACGGTTTGCAAGTTTGATGACGGTTGCAGGACGTTTCCCAGATGTGCTGGTGTAATCGCGCAGCTTTGATCCAGTGGTGAACTGTCCCTCTTCCATGGCTAATGGGTGTATATGATCACGCCCTAAATTAATCAAATACCATCCTTAAAACAACAATTCTCTCACAAAGTTCTCACTCTGCTTCCACTGCTTCTTCCACTTCCTTCCACCCAGCTACCCATACTTCCAGTGTTTCTTCATGTTCTGTTCTGGCTCATCACTTATTTTATAAATTATTAGGTTCTGAGCAGCAGTCCTCATCATCAGTTGGTTCAAGGACACAAGCAGCAGTCTATTGTCTAGTACTCCACTTCGGGTGGAAGAATAAGTAGCTTTCACAATGCCACATTCAGAAGTTTGCAAAGCAAAAGGTTAAAAATGGAAGTAGCAGAATATGTCTGCAAGCCTCTTACCTTATCTAGCTTTCTTGATCGAAGGGCATGTGCTGCCCTGTGGTACTGAGCTGTTAGGTAAAGACACTGAGCTAGCCAATAGATGTCCTGTGGCTCCTCTAGAAATAACCATATGGCATTAAGCATGATTTGAAACCCCTCAGACAAGACTTTGATCTTGTTTCCATGAAAGATAATACACAGTACATACAGAAATATATTTATGTTATCCAAATAAACATTTATACAAAGAAATTCAGCTATAGTATAAAATTCATATCATCATCTCAGAAATATGGTGGTTTATGGACTGAAATTAAACCCTCAGAATTTTATATGCCATTTGGCAATATTATATACTTCTGGATGAAAACAGACCCTCTTTCTGCAATTCTACTGACCTTGCAATAATTTCCTAAGGAAGCAGATAGCTTACACTGGGAAATTTACTGTTTAAAACCTTTGGTAGCAATACAAAGTAGACCAAAGGTAATAAAATCCCTTGGGTATGGCAGACTGCAGATGTTAGGAAGATTTTAATTCCTTTAAATGTTTAACACAATCATCCCAAGCAATCTAAATCCTGAAGGAGAGCACATGTTATTCTAGAGAATACCAGAAAATGAACTTTTTCTCCATCTTCCAGGTGTGCAGATCTTCCAGTTTACTGGTTATTGTTTACCTCTGCCTATTTATTGAGTTTGTACCTTATTTGTCTTTTTTTTTTGCTTTTCATTTATTGTTGGGTTGAGCTGTGTACGAAATTTTCAGTAGCTGATTTTAATGGTTCATAGATGTAGGACAAGGGGAAAAGAATGTGATTTTTTAATGTGATTTCTGACACTTTTTTTATATATATATATATATATTGACAGCTGTCACTGTGCCTTCAAAAGTTTAATCATAATAGACCCAGATCCTGGTATGTAACCGAGAAGCTTCTGATCAGAGAAACTTATAGCAGAATATACATATTTTATAACTGCACTTTTTGTATAAAAAGCCATATTAAGCAAAAGTATTATTAAAAAGTCTCTGCAGATGGAATTAGGATGCAATAGAAATGGAATGCGCAAGCGGCCAGGACGCCGAGAGCAAGTTCAATGTGAATCATACTCCTTATTAGCTAGCCCTCCATATGCAGGTCAGAAAAGAACCCACTGTTCTCTAATGTTCCTATTGTCCTGGAAGCCAGATAAGTGAATGCAGTCACTGACATAACTGAGCAGTATAAGGAGAGACCAATAGTAAGGCTTAACGTCAAATTATGCTTGTATGATGTTAACTGCCTGGTATCAATTAGAGACCCTTTAATGTGTAAACTATATGTGATGTCATTTGGTTCTTCCTGGTTATGGCAGAATACAGCTTTGGAATTGCTGGAGTGCTAAGGCACTCATCAGCCCTGTACTCCCTGTTATGAATTCATTAAACAGATATTCATCTAACTCGCTGGACTCGGACTGTGTGATTCCAATTTGGCCCAGGGGTCACATAGAGCACAGATTTGTGCACCACAGAGGATGGATTTTATTGGGTTTCATATTTTAATGGTCATATTAAAAAAAAATTCTTTTCTCTTGTATGAAAGTTTCTTCATACATTGCTCTGGGTGCAAATGTCTTAAATAAAGACAATAAAAGATGAAAAGCAGTTTAGAAAGCTGAACTGTTATAGACTTAAGAAAAATTTGTCTTACCATGAGACAGTGAAGCTACTTTGTCTGCCCAAAATAGAGCACTTTGATACTGTTGCTGTTTTTAAGGAGACAAAAATATACCAAATGTTATAGTTTGTTTATAGAAAACAAATACAATTAGAGAATGATATTGTCCTATAGGCCCTAAACTTATAGTAGGAGTAGTTTGCTCCACATTGGGCAACTTTAAATACAGTTTTGAGGAGACTGGGAGAGAAGCTTCTTCAAAGACACCATGTATTATTAATTCAGAACATGATATTTTGTTACCTATTTCTCACATTAATCCCTATATTTTTACCTACAGTCTCCTGGTAACTCAACTAGGATATACTGATACATTCCAGGTGGGTAGCGGCGTTGGTCTGAAGCAGAAGAACAAAGTTTGAGTCCAGTAGCATTTTAAAGACCAACAAAATGTTATTCAAGGTATAAGCTTTAATGCGTAAGAAGAAGCGTGCTTGCACACAAACACTTTTACCGTGAATAAAATTTTGTTGTCCTTAAAGGTGCCAATGGACTCAAACTTTGATACATTCCAGATACTAATAAAATGTTACTGATGTAATATTATAGATGAGACTAGAACCCATGGATTATGAGTCAAGAACAAATGAACAAAGATTGTATTCTCATGTAAGGACAGATGACATAAGATCAAATGACAAGAGGTGTGCACATCCCTAGGAGACTGTCTCCATATACAAACAAAAGGCAGAATGCAGTTCCAAGGAAACAGTGGTACAATGCAGTGTGAAGTTGCGGGACTACTTTGGATCCAGATACTGCTTCTTCAGAGGGGATTTTACAGCCAGCTCCTTCAAAGCAACAGACACTACCTCCTCCTTCGGAAAAGCATTTACTGTCTTCTGGACTCTCTCCAACAACATTCCAAGAAACTATAATCAGATTGCATTCTGATAACACCCTGGGACTGGCTGGTAAACTAACAGAGTCTGTGTTAAGGATTAATATTTTGTCTGCAGAATGCCTTGCAAATATATCACTGTGAGCTATAGAATTTTCTGATCCTACACCTAAGAGGCTGAATGGAGAAGTCTCCTCACGGAACAGAATCCATCTGGATCCATTAGGTTTTAGCAGATCCCATACCTTGCAAAAGTTATGATATGCTATCAGTCCAAACCTCTGATAGGCAAGTTATGAATACTGCCATTCTGTGGATGGGCACTGAAACTGAGAGACAGGGAAGTGCCCAGAGACATTAGGTGAGCCCCTAGGTTGAGCTGGATTTCAAAATGTGGTTTCCAGCTTCTAAGCTGCACATTGTATCTGACCTAGTGTAGTTACATAAACCTAACAATGTCTACTCAACCATTTTTATCTTGCCTTTCTTCATCCAAGGAGCTCTGGGCAGCTTGTAATACTCTCTGTTCCCCATACTTCTCCTGGATGTCAACCACCATATATTTCATAAAACTTATCCAACAGCGCATTCATAAATATCACTTTTAACCAAATAACATTATTAATTATTATTAATTATTAATAAGATCATTTATTAATAATAATTATTAATCTTACCAACAACCTCTAAAGACCAGACTGAAAAAATTCTAAAAACACACATTTTTAATTAATTTTTTAAAACATTTTTGGGCCATCCAGCAATTGCTGAGCAAAGCATTTCTACACCCACCCACGTGACCTTCTGTGCCGAAGTACTGCCTACCTGACAAAGTCTGAGCGCAGTAGCACCTTAAAGACCCACACATTTTCCCAGGGTATAAGCTTTGGAGAGTCAAAGTTCACTTCATATCTGACAAAGTCAGCTTTGACCCTCCCAAGCCCTGGAAAAATGCGTTGGTCTTTAAGGTGCTACTGGATTCTAATTTTGCTCTGCTACTATAGTCCTCGAACTCCCTAGTGGAACCATTACACTATAATTTAACCAGGAATACTGAGAATACTTTGCCTGCACACAGATTTTTACATGAAGTAGAGAATGAGATATACATCTGAACAAACAAACCATGTGGTCCCCGGAAGCAAACTGCCCCCCTTTTCAGACACAGACACACAAGGCTAGATAACGTCTGAAACACATCAGTGCCTGGCACCGGGGGAGGGGGGGTGTCTGCGAAAAGCGCCTAAGAGAACCCCGCCTCGGCTCACCTGGTCTATGTACTGCCGCACCCTCTTCCTCAGACGCTCCAGATTCATGTCCCTGTAGTACGCGTGGCAGCAGCCCGGTAACGAGGCAGGCTGATCCCCGAGGCAAAAGCGCCCGCCGCCGCTTCTCCTCTGAGCCTCAAATCCTTCCCCAACTCTCGTACGACTCCTTAAGCGAACTGTTACTCCACTGACTCGCATGGGTCCATCAGCGATAGCACTCCCCTTCCCCGTGACATCGCTCTGGTGCAACGTTCATAATTGTATCCTTCCCTGAGCCGGAAACACGAATCCCGCGTGTAGCGTTCCGTGGGCGCCCTCAGACGTCTGGCGAAGAGAATAGGGCGGTGCAATGCAGCCGGCGTGGTTTGAGTTAGGAGATCGTTTTCTCCGGCAACCTTTTGCTGGGAAAAGGTACTACGAGAGTCAAAATGTTTTCAGCAGAGAGACAGCAGTCCTTTCACTCAAAAAAATAGTAATAATCAAGGAAGTACCTTGTTGTTCCCAGATGTTGTACACGGAACAAATTTTGCCATTGCAGTTCCGTTCTTCTAATGCTGAGGAGCGGCGGTAATGGCAAAATGCGCCCCTCGCGGCCGCTCGGAGATTAGGAGATCTCCGAGCAGCCGCGTGGGGTGTATTTTGCCATTAGTGGTTAAAGGGCTCCATGTATGATTTAATCCTTAAATCACCTCCAACTCTGCTTTCCTTCTCTAGGTAAATCATCTCATAATTGGAAGGGGTTTGAGAAAAGAGCGGCTCTCAATGACGCTTTCCCATTGTTGAAAATAATTGGTTTATCTTTAAATAAGACCTTGGCATCTTACTTGCGATTTAGATTTCCCAGGTTCATGTACAGTATACTAATCAGTTGGAACGTTCTAAGGTTCTTGGCTAAGCCAGGGGATAAGGAAAACGAAGAGCCTTGAGCCATCGGACAATCAACACATAAAGGACCTCCCAGCAGCTTTAGTGCCATTCCGTCACATGCTGATGAATTCTTTGTTTAGTATGTAAAGGTATGGGAAGGTTGTGTTTTTTTTTAATTGACCATGAAGTAGATGAAAACTGTCTAGTATATATTAATTCTATAATGCACATAACCCTAGTACAAAGTATTAACTTTGCTATTCAGTAAAAAGTTGTGCAAATTGAAGCATTTCTCAGATGAATTAGAGTTTTGACATGTTTAGAATAAGGGACTTCCAAGTTTACAGGGCTTGGAAAGGATGCCCTGTTTTAGCACTGAATCTTAATACCACTTGTGGAGTCTTACTGGGTGGATAATAAACCTGATTAAATTGGCACTGGTTTAATGTTCTTGTTTAGCAGAAGTGCTTTTTGACCTGAATTGCTAAAAGTTACACAAGATCTATTCAGCATCAGAAGTTTTTAAAGGTTTTAAAAAGCATACTACACAGATATTATAAAATCAGATAAACTGAAATGCACCCTTATTCTAAAAAGAAAGTGGTATGTGAACTGAATGTTATGAGCCCTAAAAAGTTTTTTCACCCTTACCCTAATATCGGTTGCCACTAAGCCTTTTTTTCCCATTAAACCATTGCTGTGATAACTGAGGCCTTTACTAGAAATGGAGAATTTTACTCTAAATGCATGGAGAAGTTTGAGCAATTGAGCAAAGAGCCTTTGTTTTAACTGTATGGAATAAACCCTTGGAAAAAAAATACATGTAAAGGTCAATGAACACAAATTTATTTAAAAAATAAAAATGTAAAAACGATTCCCCCACTTTTACAGCCATGGGATCAGAGTAGATTTTGTAGAAAAAAATGTGTAGGTATCCAAGTCCTTACAAAGTTAATTCCCCTTTCCCCTCCCATGTTTTTATTTTTACTCCAGAATCAGCACAACATTCCCCCCCATCCCCAAATAAACGAAAATTAAAACAATCTTGTTCCTAGGCCAAGTTCAGACTGGCAGTTTGGCCTGATATAGGCCTGCTTTGCAAGCAGATTAAGAGAGCCCATTCACACAGCCACAGCTGCATGGCATTGCTGTGCTGCACTCACCCCATCCTGAAGCGCTTTCATCCCGCTTTAAAAAGGTACCTGGTGAAACCGGTGTCAAGCCATCTGGGTGTGCGTTCATCCCGCTTCCTGGCAGTGTGGACACAAATAAGCCGCACATCAAGCGGTGCCAGTAATGTGAACCTGCTGATCCAGCTACTGTGCCCATGCGCAGGTTGGCAAAATGGACCAAAGCTGCGCATAGGGTTGCCAAGTCCGGGTTGGAAAATACCTGGGGACTTTGGGGGTGGAGCCAGGAGAAGGTGGGGTTTGGGGAGGGGAGGGGCCTGCATATGGTACAACATCATAAGTCCACCCTTCAAAGCAGCCATTTTCTCCAGGGGAGCTGATCTCTGTCAACTGGAGATCAGTTGTAAAAGCGGGAGATCCCCAGGTGCCACCTGGAGGCTGGCAACCCTAGCTGCGCGCCACTGCACCACTGCCGCTGCCAGGGGCCGCCCCACAGTGCGAATGCTCCGTTCCCCTCCTCCCCAGTATGGTCCTGCATCAGTCTACACAGTGCGAATGGAAAGCCCCGCAACAACTCAGCCCAGGTCTTTTTGCCCCGCTTCCCTTGTGCTTGATTTTGCCAGTCTGTCCTCAGCCCTAGTATATGTTCAGCCAGCAGTCAACAGTCAGTTGTGGTCAGTCAGCAGTCTACAGAGCCTGAGAAGCAGGCTTCTGATTAAAATCCCATATTAGTGCTGTGAGAAGCATTTAAGATTCTAAAAAAGAAGTAGAATACTTTAGAGGACATATTAGTAACTAGAGAGAGTCAAAACCTAATATTGTCAAAGTACTATAAGTGTGTGCGAGTGAAGCTGGCAGAACCTGCGTTAAGAAGTGAAAGATTAAACTGAACTAAATAAAATAAAGATTGGACAATGTACATTCTGAAGAGAAAGGAGGATCTGAGAGTGAGGAGTGTTTGTGAAGTGAAAGAGTGTGATACCTCATTCAGATGTTATTAATATATTCTGTTTTATTCACTGAAGGCATAAGTTACAAAACATCTTGAAACCAATACACTTCTTGTACAAATAAAGTTTTGTTTTGTTTTATGAAAACCTAGACTTATATACTATTTCAATACAACAGTCTTGTCTTCAGGCTCACATAGTCCAACGAAGGAGCCTTAGAGCTTGGGCACAATACTATGGGAAAGGTTAATTAACAGGATTGGAATTAAATTCCTGGTAGCAGCGTTACATACGCACAGAGAGAGAGAGAGAGAAATAACAAGAAAGTAAAAGACACACCATAAATAACCACACAATTAAAAGAGTGTCATTGTGACAAGCATAATTTTTTTTAAAAACCCTGCTAGTGCAGTGCTACGTGGTGCCATTTTTAAAACTGGTAATCTTAGATTAATACTGCAATTTTGGTTTCAGTATAAATCTAATACATAACCTGCGTGTCAGGTTCCAACTTCTGAGGGATGGAGCTCGTGGTTGCCTGTTACACCCTCCAGTGCCCTTTAGCAACAGGGTGCTGACAATGCCCCAGTCTTTCAGGAAAATTCCATTCTGCAGGGCAGAGGTCTGACGTCCTCCTTGGCTGGCCTGCCTCCTGTCTTTTAAAGGATTTCCCGAGGTCAGGGGGGAGGTCAGGGCTCTTTTAAAAGCCCCTTAAAAACGGGATGGTTCTGCTGGTTGTGCGGTTGCCAGGTCTAGGTTGGAAAATATCTGGAGACTTTTGGGGTGGATCCAGGAGAGGGCGGGGTTTGGGTAGGGGAGGGACCTCGGCATGGTACAATGCCCTAGAGTCCACCCCTCAAAGCAGCCGTTTTCTCCAGGGGAGCTGATCTCTGTCAGCTGGAGATCAGTTGTAAAAGTGGGAGATCTCCAGGCCCCACCTAGAGGCTGGCAACCCTAGCTGGTTGTGAGAAACAGAGGTGGTTGAGTTTCTGGTCAGGCTTTCCTGCATCTCTTCCTCCTAGGGTTGCCAGCTCTGGATTGGGAAATTCCTGGAGATTTTGGGGGTGTAGCTTAGAGAGGGTGGGGTTTGGGGTGGGGAGGGGAGGGATCTCAGCATGGTACAATGTCAGGACATCCTTCAAAACAACCATTTTCTCCAAGGGAACTGATCTCTGTTGTCTGGAGAACAGCTGTATAAGCAGGAGGTCTCCAGGACCCACCTGCAGGATGGTGAGCCTACTTCCTCTTCTGCTACGTCAGAGGGCCTCTCCTCTTGTCTGTGCTGGCCTGAGAGGTGAGGATGTTGCTGGCCTCTTCTGTGGGATCACCTGTGGATGTGGCTCAGCAGGAGAGCCCTGCCCCTCCTCCCTGTACTGCAGCCACCCAGCTCTTCCTCTCCTGCTGTCACACTGGGTGTTCCCCGGAGGCTTGCTCCATCTGCAGGCTGGGCCTGTACTGCCTGCCCAGGAACCTCCACCAGCAGGGTTCTCGATCCTGGATTCTGTGGGAATAATTATATAACTTGTTTCCTATTCTTAATAGGGTTTACTTGAAACTATTTCCCACTGATTTCAATGGAATTTAATTTTCAGATACACACAGAATTGCTATCTTAGCTAATGCACTTATATGTTATCATACCTAATACCTGGCATAAACATGTTTAGAGCTCATTTAATGTTAAAATGTAAGATGTTTCTGACATCTACTCTTGGTATAATAATGCTGGTTTTCTAATGGTGATGATCTTCACATCAGGACTTCTGATATCCATTGTCTGAACTGCCATCATAAAATAGTGGTTCATTTACTCCTTTCCCCCTTGACTTTCACTTTGATGTTCATTAGTTGTGCCTTTGTTTTTCTTTCCTTCTTCTGGTTTGTCTGTCAGACATCCATCTTTCAGATGCTTGGTTTTCTGTTTGTCTCGTTTTGGTGTTCTTTTGGCATTCTTTCGTTTCTGTGTAATGGGAAAGAAGCTGTACATCATTTTTTGCTACCATTACAAAAGGTAATTAAGGCAGGCACTTTTAACTTTAAGAAGTCAGTCATTATGCATTGCTACCATAAAATTATAAAATATTAAAATTATAATTCTTGGTTCCTTTTTAATTTTTACTTACTTTTTTAATTTTCTCTTTTGGATAACTATTTTGTGTTATACTCTTACAGTGGGCTCTCTTTTTATTTCTTTTTTTGCCCAAGCCTGTTCTGAAAGCACATGACAGTGCCAGATGAACTGAAATTAATGGTATTTACACCTGCGGGTATGGAGATTACTCTCTAGCTTTCTTGTAAAGGCGTTTATTCTTGAGTGCAGGAGTTTGGGCTTCAGGAATGCTTTGAGATTTGTGATAAATATAAGATTGATAACAGCTTTGCAACTTGAGAAATCCATTCTTTATCATTTACATAGCATTTCTTCTTTTTCATGAAGATAACAGACCTAAACATCTTTTTAAGGGAAGATGCCTTTCTTTTTTCTCCAGCCATGGAGAGTTGGTTCTGCTGTTTTTTGAGGTAACCCACTAGCACTGAAGGAATTAGTTGAGAACATAAACACCGAACTCCTCAAATGATGGTGATACACATGGAGTTTTGAGCTAAGCATATAGTACCAGAAATTGTATTATTACTTTTTTACAGAGTGAACTGCAAGCTGGACTGACTTCCACATTCTTGATACTATGCATATCAATTTGCTTGTGTTGTCTGTGACAGATTTAGCTGGCTCAGAAGGAGCAATGGTGATGTACTGTTAAAATGTTATTGTGAAGAAATTGGAATCAGAATTAAAGTGTAGTCTAGTGTCACTTTAAAGATGAACATTTATTCCTGTTGGAATATGAAATGTCTGATGTACAAGAAGAGAAGAAGCTCCTGCAGTGGACAACATACAGAAAACTGGACAGATAGCAATAAAAGTCTCTAGCTCCTTTCTGCCAAATGTAATTTTCTCATTTGTTCCCCAAAAAAGTATTCTCCAGCTGTTTCCTACTTCTTCTTGAAACACTCTCCTCCTGCCTTGTCACATAGTGCAGAAGACTTTCATGGGTTCAAGTGATTTTCTATTGATTATTGCTGATTTACCGGAATCTTTGAAAGAAAAAATCTCTAGCATTGTAGGAGTTGAAATGCAGCCAAGTAACATCCTGTGTGTCAAATATGTGATTGATGGCTGACCAGACAAAGAAATCTAAACTGAGCATGCCTGAGCTATGTCAGTGATAATGTAAAATGAGGAGGAGCAAGAAGAGCATATAAGCAGGCTCCCAGCTGTAACAAATTGAACACCCATGCAGATTTTATAGCTGTGAGTTGTTCCTTATTCGAATAAATACTTTTGTTACCCTTTATTGCCTGGATAATTGATTTCACTGTGTATTTTATCAGCTAGCCACCCAAGTCAAAGAACCTCGGTGCCCTTAGAGCATTGCCAACATTAGGATGCTTACATATCTCTCTGTTTCTTGCTCTATCCAGTAATGGCAGTTCCTAAATTAATTTATTTTCACTATGCCTCCTTTCTACCCAAATAGTGTCCCCAAGGTGGTGAATGTTAAAATATTAAAACATCAATATGTTAAAATATAAGGGTATATAAAATATTTAAACAATTAAACATATAAGCACATAACAACACAAAGGAGGAGAACTGGTAACTGGTAAGTGTTGGAATATGGAAGGTCTATTGTGCATAGATAAATGACAAGAACATCCTGCAGGGGGCAGCAGAGGGGACAACTAGATAGCATAATTCAATTAGGGACTTCCTACTATTTTCAAATAGTCTCTTTCCTGTCTCCTGATTGGCTCAGTTAGGATTTTTTCTGCTCCTGCTGAGTTCTCTGTTACTGACTCCCTGCTAGCTTGTTAGACAGACATCTCTTTCTCACTCCTCTTTCTTATGAAGTTTGGTCTCTTCTTAATAAATTGACATTATTCTTTAAACAGCTTGTGCTCTGCTTTACTGCATATCTACACTCTGCCAATGGTTAATGGAGAAATGCCAAACAAAATGAAAAGCCTTCATCCACTGGCAGAAGTCAATGATAAAGGGAGACAGACTAATCTCCCTGGTGAGTGAATCACTATCTCTCTCGCTGTAAGGATGTAGCAATCTAGTTCTATTTGTTATTTTGTATCCCATTTACATTCCCCGTGTTAGGTTTATAGTAAACTTTCACCTTTTAAATATACATGGACTCAGTCTCTCAGTCTTTACTCTGCTGATGTTTATCAATTTTACTCTGTTTAAATATATTTTTACCAAGAATAACCAACACCTTTCTTTTCTGTCCCTATGACAGCTGTTGCAGCATTTCCCAGCTTTATTTATTTATTCAATTTTATACCCCGCCCTTCCCGCGAACAGGCTCAGGGCGGCTTACAAGGGCATAATGTGCCATATCCAATACAATAACATTTAAAATCAATTTAAAACCCATAAATTAAGTCATAAGAACAATAAAATTTCAATAAAGTGCTTCCAGTCACTTTATATTAGTATATAAATATTTTGTCTTTACTAGCCTCGTAATTGTGAGCGACACAGCCTGGGAATAGCAGACCACTGGTCTTCTGAAATTTGTATAACAACTGGGGTTTACCTTTTGATTCTGCAACTTGCAGAATCCACGTGGATATCTTGCAATACTGTTCATGTACTCTACAGCCTTTTGCCAGTCTTCATTCCACTTCTGGATCTTATACTGAGGCTTACAATTTGTAATCCTTCCCAGAATGGCATGATTCTCTTTGGTCATTCTCAGTAATTCTTGCTCTCGTTTTCTTCTGTTCAGACTAAAGGAGATAATGTGCATCAATGCCGTAAACACCCCCACAAAATACAGGGGAAGCTAAGGTTGTTATTGGAAAAGTAGGATTATTAGACATACATTTATGTACTAGAGGAAAACATCAGTCAAATGGGAGATAATGCAAAAACCTATATGCAAACACTGAGGAAGGCTCAGCTATATGTTACCATATTCCCCATATAACCAGTATTATTTTCGTTTCCAAATTAAGCTGCCAAAATTGATTTCCTCTCCTGTTATTTTCTCACTTGAAAATTCATCTAGATATTCTCAGATCCTAGTAACTACTTGAGAATATTCTCTTTTGATCCCCTCTTGGATTTATAAAGAGGGCTTCAGTGGGAAGGGCCCAAAATCTTGATATACCTACTTTTAAATATAGATATCTGTATCAGTAAAGAGATGCTATACTGTCATTTTCCAATAGTTTCTCAAAATTAAGATCCCTTTCCTTCCTAATACCTGATTCAGTGATCTGATTGATTTTTAAAATGAAAATGATTAATGAAATATACTTCAAGCTAAACATTTTTAAGACAGGCTCCATTCCACCTCTACCACCTCTTGTTAATGCAAGACCTTATATGGCACTTTATTCAATTCCAGTGTCATCACTGTCCAAGTATTTGATAATTCCACACCAGTTTCACCACAAACTTTACCTTTTAGCCTCATAATCATTTTTGTTATCTATTCTTCCTTTAGTCCTCATGATGTAAGACATCTTCTCCACAAGCAACCGATTATCTCTCTCAATGACTGACAGGCGATCACTCTCGAGCTTAATACATTTTAAAAGACAAAAGAATATCTTTAGAGTTGATGTCGGCAACCTGTTTTATTCCGCTGCAGAAGCGGAGTTAAAAGACACCAGGGGAAAACCAGTAGTAAATGGGTGGCAATGGGCCACGGGTGGACTTTCCCCTGTCTGATCGCTCCAGCACGCTCTCATGGCATCAGAATGGTCTGATCAGGCCATCCTGACTCTGTGCCATTGTCTTCCCCCCTTCGCAGTATGCGCATCATTGCAAACTCCATAGGGAGCCCTCAGTGCGGATGTGCAATTCATTGATCCCTCATTTAAGCACATGGGAAAAAATGGGACAAACCCCCCCCCCCGATTCACCCCAGTTGCATCTGATCACACACTGACGGACTGCACCCGCAGCTTCAAAGGGAGGTGTGATCGTGCAACTGCGGGTCAAATTCTGCTGGTGGAAATAGCCTCGTTCCCCCCCCCCCCCCGTGTGTGTGACCGCAACCTAGGATTTCTTAGAGGGACAGGATTAATTAAACTTGGAGGAATTTCATCTCATCCCAAAAATTGTTTCTGTAAGGGTTGTTTCAGATTCCCCCTGGGCCTTTCCCACACCACTTTGACTCAAACTGTGCATCATATGAAAACAAATCATATAATGTTGATGGGCTTCCTGGGGGAGGGCTACTGGGATTTTGTACCCTTAGTTCCCTCTCTTGGTAGCCCTGAATCCTAGCAATCAGCACTCTTGTGAATTTTAATATAACAGTAAGACTGCTGAGGTTCAAAACTGGATGACTAAGAATCTCCTCATCCAGCCTTATAGCCCAGTAGTGTTCTGGTTCTGCACTATGGGTGAATAGTTTATTCTATTCCCTTCTCATTGCCACATGGGCTACTAGCACATATATTCTTGGACTTAGAAGTTTGGTGTTGAAGAAATGAAGTCTTTCTTCAGAAGTATAAGATTATGGTTGACATTTTTATCAGTTCTCGATATTGCACCTCTCTTCGCAGGCTCATGTCTTACTATTATTCTTTACAACACAAAAGAGGTAGTCCTAAGAACATTTGTCAGTAAGTAAAAGGCTAACACACATATTGCAATTTTAGACAATGAAAGCTTATGGCACAATTTATTTTTATTTTTCAATGTCTGTAGAATTGTTTTCTGTTTTGTAATACTTGGCTAATATGGCTACCCTCTGGAGTATGTTACTATGAAATACATCCCACTGAATATTTTATTTATATTGTACTTATATCCCTCCCCGTTCTTCTATCATAGAATTCAATACAATGTACAGAGAGGTTTCATAATCCTTACTTACTCAGTAAGGTACACATTACTATTATAGAAGAAGAAGAGATTGGATTTATACCCCGCCCTTCACTTGGAGTTTCAGAGATGCTTACAAACTCCTTTCCCTTCCGCTCCCCACAACAGACACCCTATGAGGTAGGTGGGGCTGAGAGAGCTCTGAGACAATTGTCCTTGAGAGAACAGCTGGTACAGAGCTATGGCTTGCCCAAGGTCATCCAGCCAGGTGCAAGTGGAGGAGTGGGGAATCAAACCCTGTTCTCCCAGATTAGAATCCGCGCACTTAACCACTACACCAAACTGGCTCTCTCGGGGACCACTCAGTGGGCCCTCGGACCAAGTATGCATGCACGGAATCGCGCTGAAAGCAGGTAAGGTGGCATCTCTACAATGCCCCTTTCTAACAGAAATGGATTATACTAATCCTGAATCTAGCTTGTTCCAGTCTTCATAGATTAGTGCAGGGCTATTTTGCAGCAGGAACGCACAGGAACGGAGTTCCGGCTGGCTCCTGAGTTGGCCACACCCAGGAAGAACTCATTAGCATAATAGGCCACACCCAACAGCAGAATTGGCTACATTAGGGGTATGTGGCCTAACATGCAAATTAATTTCTGCAACAAAAAAAAGCCCTGGGTTTTGATAACAAACAAGGTAAACAGAATAAGAAACAAAAGGTGGGTGTGGCTGGATGATCACTCTTCTGGTAATATGGGGGTGTGGCCTAATATGCTAATGAGTTTCTGCTGTAGGGTGTGGCCTATTATGCTAATGAGTTCCTGCTGGGCTTTTTCTACAAAAAAAGCCCTGGATTAATGTAATTAACAGTGCTATCCTGAGGACACTTCTGGGAGTAAGCACCATTGAATAGACCTGAGTAGTATTCCAAGTGCCTGACCTCGATGGCCTGGACTAGCCTGATCTTGTCAGCTCTTGGAAGTGAAGCAGGGTCAGTCCCGGACAGGATTTGGATGGGAGACCACCAAGGAAGTCCAGGGTTGCCATGCAGAAGCAGGCAATGGCAAATCACTTCTGAACATCTCTTGAAAGCCCGACTGAAGGAAAAAGGTGTTAACTATTAAGAAGCTCTTTAAACAAGATTGGAGCCTATTAATCCAAGATGCCAGACAGAAATGTTCCACGCTCTGTCTGGGAACCACTTAGCTGAATTTGAATTCCCATCCCATTTTTATTATTTATTTATTTATTTATTTATTTATACTTCATGTTTATGCCCTGCCCTCCCTGCCAATGGGCTCAGGGTGGCCCGTTCCTCCAGAGCAATATAAGATTCCTCCAGAGCAATGTTTTTGTAATTGTTCCTTGTCTACGCTTGATTCCTTCTTTCATGTTTTCTTTTACTGTTCCAAACACACTGTTGCCAGAGAGAAATGTCTTGCAAAATGATTATTAAAATATTCAGCCACTTCTGATACCCATAAATTAAGATTGTTTCTGAGTGGCTTTTGTAAAGCATGGATGCTTGATGTTATTTTTAATTTTGAAATATTTTCTTGGTGCATGACTTATAGTCTGTTAAACCTGAATAAACTGAAGTAAAGAAAACCCTACCGGATCACCATAAATTGGGTGTGACTTGATGGAACTTTACACACACACAAACACACACAATTCCAAGTACACTTGCTTAAGACTGCTTTCAAAGAGCACTAAGCAGCAATGTACCTTGAGTTTCTTTAATTTCAAGATAAGATGTCCATATGTTGGAGGAGCAGAGGTGTCCACCACAGGTTTGACTGCCTGGAGCTGCAGCAAGAAAGACAAAAATTGGATTTTTTTGTACATAAATTTGTCTATGGAAATAAAGGGAAAGTATATACTAGGCTACCTGATAGAACTTGAGAGATATGCTATGCTGGATAGGTTATTATGTTTGCCACAAGGGTTCTTTTTTTTTTTGTAAAGAAATTTTTATTTTTCAAAAAAAAAACATCGAAAATAATACATTTAACCTTATCCCTTTTTCCATATTAAATAACATTTTGTTCTATTTGTACATTCTATTTTTATCTTGTTTTGGTGGTTTCCCACCACATCTGAAGCATAACACATTTTCCATTTTATTCAAAATAGTAATACTTATATCTATGTTTCGTTTCTGGTAACGGTTATATAGCTTTAAAATACTTATACTTATACACCAATTCTTATTTTCTATACTCTTATGTATTTCTAAATAAAAACAGTTTCATTGTCTAATTTTAACTAAAACATTCATATAATATATTTCTATTCCTTTATGCTATTATAACCATGTATAGATATAGTTTTTCATATCCCAATACTTTTCAACATATTCTTTCAAATCTTTCCAGTCTTCCAGAAAGGTCTCTGAGTAAAGATTATTCAATTTTCTAGTCCACTTATCCATTTCAGCCATATATAACAGTTTTTTCAACCATTCCCACACCTCTGGTATTTTTTCATTTTTCCAGTTTTGTGCATACACCATTCTTGCTGTTATAATCATATACCATATTATTGTCCTTTTCTTTACATTTATCTCTTCTAGTTTAAGTCCTAGCAATAACATTTCAGGCAACTTCTTAAATGTACATTTCAAGATTTTTTCCATTTCTGCATGTATTTTTGACCAATAAGTCTTTGCTTTATCACAAGTCCACCACATATGATAAAAAGACCCTTCTTTCTTTTTATACTTCCAACATTTGTTAGACATATTTTGACCAATATTTGCAATTTTTTTTGGTGTCATATACCATCTATACATCATTTTAAAACAATTTTCTTTTAAGTTATAACACGTAGATATACTCATAGCATTTTTCCATAAAAATTCCCAAGATTCCATTTCAATGTCTTTGTTAAAGTTTATCGCCCATTTTACCATTTGTTCTTTTACCATTTCATCAGCATTAAACCATTTTAGCAAGACTATATACATTTTAGAAATCATTTTTTTCCCACCTTCCTCCCAAACTTGTTCTATTTCATTATTTTTTCCCCTGAAACCGTGTTTTTTATCACTTCTATACAAGTCATATATTTGTCTATATCTTAACCAACCATAATCAAAATCAATCTGATGCTGCTCCTTCAGTTTGAAATCCTTGCCATGTCTTATTAATAAGTCTCTATACTTCAGCCAGTCTTGTCCTTTATATCTTGATGTTGGATGTAAGACTTCTGCGGGTACAATCCACATGGGTATCTCTTCTGAAAAAAAGTTTTTATATCTTGTCCACGTATCCATTAGTGTTCTTCTCAAATAATGATGTTTAAACATATTGTCCATTTTTGTTTTGCCATAATACAAATATGCATGCCACCCAAATCTACAATCATGACCTTCCAGGGACAATAACATTCTATCTTGTAACATAGTCCATGCCCCTACCCAGGTCAAACATATTGCATCATGGTATAACCTTAGATTTGGTAGTTGAAACCCTCCTCTTTCTTTGGCATCACACATTATTTTCATCTTAATTCTCGGTTTTTTCCCTCCCCACACAAATTTAGACAGCTCCTTCTGCCAACATTTGAATGTTTTTACATCTTTCACAATTGGAATAGTTTGAAACAAAAACATTAATCGTGGTAACACATTCATCTTGACCACCGCAATTCTACCCAGCAATGACAAATTCAATACATTCCACTTTTTAATATCCTGCATAATTTGCAACCATAATTTTTCATAATTATTTTTATAAAGATCAATATTTTTCATAGTTAGGTTTACACCCAGATATTTTGTCTTTTTCACCACCTCACATTCTGTAAGTTTTTGTAACTCGTTTTGTTTCTTATTTGACATATTTTTGCACATTACTTTCGTTTTGTTTTTATTTACATAAAATCCTGCTAAGTCACCAAACTCTTTTACTCTCTGTAACAAATGTGGTAATGTGGATAAGGGGTCTTCCACTATAAACATCACATCATCTGCAAAGGCCCTATATTTGAAAGAAAAACCTTTAGTTGTTAAGCCTTTAATATCTTTGTCTTCCTTCACATTTAACAGTAGAACTTCTAAAATCCAAATAAATATCAGCGGCGAAAGCGGGCATCCTTGTCTTGTTCCTTTTTCAACTTTAAAATCGTCTGTCTTTTCAGTATTAATTATTATTGAGGATTTCTGTTCTTTATATATTGCTTTAATGAAGTTAAGCATATATTCACCGATCTCAAGATGTTCTAAAACTTCAAACATAAAATCCCAGTTTAAATTATCAAACGCTTTCTCCGCATCTAAAAAGAAAAAGCCCACTTCCTTTTCAGGATGTTTGTCGTAGTATTCTATAGCGTCCACTACTACTCTTAGATTGTCCCTTATTTGTCGATTAGGTAAGAACCCTGCTTGTTCTGTTTGTATAGTCTCTTTAAGGTGCTCTTTTAGTCTATCCGCTATAATCTTAGCAAAAATCTTATAATCATTATTCAGTAAAGAGATCGGTCTATAATTCTTAACATTGGTCAAATCCTGATTTTCTTTCAGGATCAGTGAGATGGATGCATCTTTCCAGGTTTCTGGTACCTCTCCAGTAACTCTTATATCGTTCATCAATAGCAGTAACACCGGTGAAACTGACTCCTGTAACGTTTTGTAGAACTTTGCTGTAAATCCATCCGGTCCAGGTGCTTTACCTAATTTTGAGTCATTTATTGCATTTTTGATCTCTTGTAATGATACTGGATTATTAAATAGTTCTTTAATTTTCTCTGTTGGTTTTGGTAGCTTTAATGTTTGCAGGTATTCTTTAATCTTTCTTCTGTCTTTGTTTTCCTTCTTTAAAAGTTTTGCGTAGTATTTAAAAAATTCTCTTTTTATTCCTTTGTTATCTATTATCTCAATATTATCTCTTATCACTTTAGTGATAAATTTATTTTCACGTTTTTTCTTTAATTGCCATGCTAAGTATTTTCCGGGTTTATTTGCACCTTCAAATGCTTTTTGTTGAAGTTTTTTTAAGTTCCAGTACATCTCCTGGTTCAAAATGGCTTTTACTTGGTCTTGTAGCATCCAAATTTCCTTTTGCAGTTTCTTTTTCCCTGGTTTCTTCTTCAGTTCTTCTTCCTTTGTTTTAATGGCTTGTAAAATATTTTCATATTGCTCTTTTTTCTTTTTATTATCTTTAGCATTTAACGATATCAATAGTCCTCTCATCACTGCTTTATATGCATCCCATACGGTTTGAATTTTAACTTCTTTCTGCATGTTTACTTGGAAGTATAGGTCTGTTTCTTCAAGTAATTTTTTAATTATTTCTTGATTATCTAATAAGTCCTCGTTTATTCTCCATCTCTTTTGTTTTTTAATCTGCCCAGCTGTCCATAAACACGGATTGTGATCTGAGATTATTCTGGGTAAAATTTCCACTTTTCTTGTCTTGAAGGTTAGGTTAGTAGTCATCCAAATCATGTCAATTCTTGAATGTGAGTCATGTCTTATAGAGTAAAAGGTAAAGTCTTTTCCTTGTGGGTTAGCTTTCCTCCAAATATCTTCCAACTTTTCTTGTTTTATCAGTTCAAAAAAGTTTTTTGGAAGCTTCCCTAACGTCTCATCCTTTCTTTTAGAGCGCCTGTCTAGTTTATTATCTACAGTTCCGTTGAAATCTCCTAACATCATAATTTGATCATAGTTTACATTGTCCAATTCCATTTGAAGTTCTTTAAAAAAAATTTCTTTAGCTCCATTCGGAGCATAAATGTTCACAATCAAAGTTTTCACTCCTTGCAGTAAAATTTCAATAGCTAAATATCTTCCATCTTTGTCTTTGAATATTACTTTGGGTTCCAAATCTTTTTTGACATATGTTACAACACCATTTTTTTTGTTGCTTGCTAAAGAATAAAATTCTTCTCCCAATTTTTTCCTTATTAAATATTTATGGTCTTGGTTTTTAAGATGAGCTTCTTGCAAGCAAATTATATTACATTTTTGTTTTTCCAACCAATGACCTACCATTCTACGTTTTTGGGGTGAATTTAGTTCATTTACATTCCATGTAAGTATTTTGTAATCCATTTTGATATATTCTTAAATATCTCCAAAATCATCTTTATTCTCTCCCAGGAATGCATACATTTCTTCTGTGCTTTTAATCACTACTCTGGAGTTGCCATAATAAAAACTTAGTCCTTGAGGTATTTCCCAACGAAATCTGTTTTTTTTCTCCTTCAGTTTATCCGTCAGACGCTTGAATTTTTTCCTTTCTTGCAATATTGCTCTAGGCAATTCTTTCATTACTATGATTTTCTTTCCATCTATTACAAAGGGGTCAGTAAAGCACTTCCTGTAGATTTGTTCTTTTGTTCTTTTCATTGTAAATTGGACAACCACGTCTCTTGGTATGTTTTTGTCTCTTGCATATGTAGAATTAACTCTATAAACAAGATCCATGTGTTCTTTAACAACTTCTTCCTGTTCTTGTAAAAAAATCTGCTATTGCTTCTTGCATTCTTGTAAAAATATCCTCATTCAATTTTTCCTCAATCCCTCGAAATCTCAAGTGGTTTTGCATATCTTTATAATGCATCATCTTTTCCATCCTCTCGTTCTCTCTCATTGTCTTATGGGTGTTTTCTTCCAGTTCTTTTACTTTAGTTTCTATATCTTGTGTTCTTGTGGATAATTTTTGAAATTCTGCTTTTAATTCCATGCAATTTTTATCTGCTTGAGCCGCTATATTATTCATTTTAACATTTACCTCTCCTATAGCGTCTAACATTTTCTTTTCCATTGCTTCCATAACGGCTAGTAGCTCTTTTTCTTTTTTTGCTGCCATTGTAGGAGAGGACCATGTGGCTGCTCTCGATCTTAGTCCGCGGTCCGTTTTGCCTCTTTAAAAAGATCGATTTTATCTTGTCTTCCAAATCAAACACCAATTAGTGCATTCAAACAAGCTAATCTTGCCAAGTCAAATTATGTTGGTTTCAGCCTTCTACGTTATATAATCTTTGAGATATTGCAGTTTAAAAATTTTATAAATCCAAAATGGCGGCCGCGACTTCTCTATGGTTAATGTCAAAGGTTATAGTCTTTTTACCTTGCTTCTGGCTTGCCGTAGTTTCCTTTTGTCCCTTCCTTTTCTTTACTTGTCTGCTCTCTGCACGTCACTTCCTGTTATGGTCTTTCTGGTCCGGCAGTATTTAGAGTCCCCTTTCTGGTCCGGCAGTATTTAGAGTCCCCTTTCTGGTCCGGCAGTATTTAGAGTCCCCTTTACCTTCTTCCGGTTCTTCTCCTTTTTCCTTCTTGTCTGCTCTTCTAGCCGTCACTTCCTGATTCAGTCCTCACGTCTTAATCTCGCGATGCTTGGTTCCCTTCTCCCTCTTTGTCTCGCGATGCTTGGCTTCCCCTCCCGACTCCTTTTAACCACAGGAATGTTAAACAACTTGTTTTTTTGGCTTTTTAAGTTCAAATTCGGTTTTTTAGCACTTCAAAACTGCTCTCATCCAATCAACATCAGTCTATTGCTTCACCCAATCTGTTTTTCATTTTTCAAAACGTGGCAATGGTAAGGCAAAAAACTTTTTTCCGTTACCTTTTGTTGTTACTTCGCTTCAGATGTGGTCCCAACGTTTAAACTTTGTCTTCTTTGTTAAGGAATCAGGGGAATTGGAGGTTTTATGCTGAATTTTTCAGCTCAGCTCGGCTCCTTAGAGATACTCGCAAGAATCCTCTTCGGCTGCAGTGCTCAAGGTGTCGGAAAAGTCTCCTCCGAGACTTTCCCTTCACCGAGGTTGCTCAAACCTGGATTATATTGCTTGCTGGTCCTCACACTACCTGTGTGAGGTTGCGTCGGGTGGATTAACCCACCCAAGCTGTCAGGAAGAGCCGCTGTCCGCCTTGCGCATTTGCAAAGCATGTCAGACCTCCATTCTCCCAACCGGTGGTTTGCCACAAGGGTTCTGATGGGGCCCTAGAAAATATGCTGCTATCTTAAGAGTTTTTGTGTTCTCATAGAGAAATTATTGCACCTTATGTCTTTTATATACATCATGGTCCTTGAAAAAGATTTATTCGAAATGGTCAAATTACTAGAGTCCCGTGGGACTAGTGATTGTCATACTGACAAGGTGCTGTCTGAATGTAATGTAATAGAATGTAAACCTGCACTTTGATGTTTTGTTTGGGTGAAATCTATTTTTGATAATAGTTCACACCAATATTTATATAACAGTATTGAAAAATAAAGAAAAAGAAGAAGCACAAAATTGATCTACCTTAAACATATATCTATTATACACAGTGCTATATACTTTTGTATACCCACCTGGAGGTGGGCAGCCCTATTTTTTTTTGTATTTTTCATATGTACATGTGTTTGTGGTGTGTGTGCGCACCTGGACATCATGGCAACCTCTGGTGACTGACCTCAGGTGACTGACCCGTCCTCCTGGGGGCCTGGAGGATATTCAGAAAGGTGGCTGAATAAACCCGGCTCCTGCCTCCCGACTGCTGGTATTTCAAGGAGGTCTCTCATCCAAGTACTTACCAGAGTCAACCCTGCTTAGCTTCTGAGATCTAACAAGTTTTGGCTTGCCTGAGCAGTCCAGGTCAGGGCTGTGGGCAGCCCTATTTTTGTGTCACCTGCTTTGATGAAACTCAGACCAATACAGTACCCAACCTGCCTCTCTGTCACGCAGAAGTGCTCGAAAGTGCTTGAAAGCGCTCCATTCGGTTCTTGAATGCTGTGAGAAGGGAGGTGGAGCTTCAGGCTTCTCTCCCACACTGTTTCCACCAGTGTAAATGGCTGGGGGAGGGCTGTTTGCCCATTTCTCTAGCTTCACATGTCACTTTGCAGCACTCCAGAGCAATGGAACCCTTTCAATTCCCCTAGTTCTGTCATGTGACAGCAAGTCGAATCAGGGACTCATGTCCTGACACATCTCACACATAATGTCTAGTTTGGCTTCTACTGTTGTGTTATTTCTTGGGCTAAGTCACAGTATTGTTCAGAGATTTTTCATTATAGCAGTTCTAAAGGATAACATAACAAAACAAGTATGTCACATGCACTATTGTTCATATATTCAAATGAACATGGTCATGCAGATGATAGTAATAATAATATCTATGGCTGGATACAAGAACAGAGTCTTGACCACAAAACAGAATATCTTGAATTTCAGGTTCACTAGAAAATCCTGTCTCACTACCACGATGTTGTGAAAAAAAATTTTTTTTTAAGTCTTTTCCAGCAATGTTATTCAGTCTAAAGAATTAGATCCTGAATGAATCAGTTCACAGGAATTTCTGTTAACATGTTATACAAAAGATTAAATGACAGTCTTCCTCCTACTCCCACATACATACAGTCATTAATCTAAATATGGTCCTATATATGCAAAGAATTCAGTAGTAAATGTACTTCAGAAGGTACTTTAGCTAGGCAAAGGTTAACGAAACAAGACTGTCCAACAGGTTGTGTGGAACACAAGAAGTATTTCTTAGTGATGGGCATACAGCAACGGGAACTCTAACCTTTTCTTCCCATCCTAAAACTGTGTCCTTTATCATGTCCCTGTCATACCCATGCTTGTTTCTTCCATTTCTCATCCCTCCTCTGTCCTTCCCTCTTCTGTTCTGATTCTCCCCCTCCTATACACACACCTTGAGACTCCCTAGGACAAAATTAGAGTTATGTTTGAGGGTTACTTCTGTTTGTTTGTGTAGCTAACAAGATGAACACAGCTCCTACATCATCAGTAAAGGCACACTCTATTAATAAATATTTGCATAGGGCCTCTTCAGGTGCACTGTGCCTATCTGAATTCATTTATCCTGACAGGTATAAATAAAAGCAGAACATGAACACAATTAAGTGAAAATGACAGTTGCCATGTCAGTTTATATTACCTGTAGTTGCAATGAAGAGAGCTGCCTTTACATGAAATAGGAGTAAGTATCAACTAGAATGCAGCAGCTGACCACACAAAAAGGGTTTTTTTCCGCTATGCTTCTGCAAACAAACTTGCGTGGAGTTGGGGGTTATTTGGATAAAATTCCCTCATCCACCCGTAAAAATCTTGCTTCCATATTGCTTGGCACCCAGTAACAGTCACCAGAAGGAGTAATGTAAAGCAGATTTGGTGTGGGAAGGTATTTCTTGGGAATTACTCCTAGATTACCAGTATAATTATCTGTCAAAATAATCTCCTTTGTATAAAATTGCTGAACAGTAGGACTTTCACCAAGGTACTGTTGTCTCAACTTAATTTCTCTTTATTGAAAAGCAGATTAGTGATGTTCACAATCTCACAAGCTGTTTTTATTATCAAGCAAGGGCCCTTTCGTAGTGGACAAATGGTATGGCATCTATCAACAGCCCGCCTGGAACCAAATCTCACCTCCTCCATTCCATTGGTAGCCAGTCATTCTACAGTTTAGCAGTAGGAGAGGGAAGGAGAATGAGGCCCTTTTCATCAGCCTGCCTGGCTCAAGAGCTATCAGCACTTTGCCTGTCTGCTGTGCAAAAGAGGGAGGCAAAGACAGCAATACCTCTTCTGTAGGTCTACTTTCACCCAACTTGTTCAATATTTCTTTATAAGCTGTCCCAGGCTTGCTTCCTTTTAAAGAAAGGCAGAATAAATGTAACAAATAAATACATTTCTCAAACTCTTGTCTAATACTATATTCTTTCTTCATCTTTTGTTGCAGTTACCACAAAACAGCTGTTATTTGCTGGGGGGGCCGGCGGCTAACTATTCACACTGGAAATGGGTTCAGTGTGTTTGTGAAAGCAGCCATTCAGCCTGGTAGACTATATGTTTTCTTGGCAGAAAATCCCAGTGAATCCAGTGGGAAATTCCCAAATACATGTGCATAGACGGTAGTTTAGGCTGATGGGTTGGATCCAGTGATGTGTGCAATGTAAACATTTAGCCATTTGTTACATACCTCAGTTCCAGTCCCTTACACAGGAATTCACACCTGAATGATTTGCCTCTGTCACAACTCCCCCCTCCCACCTAGGATTGCCAACCTCCAGGTAGTGGCTGGAGATCTCCTATTACAACTGATCTCCCGGCGACAGAAATCAGTTCACCTGGAGAAAACGGCCACTTTGGAAGGTAAACTCTATATAGCATTATACCCCCATTGAAGTCCCTCCCCTCCCCAAACCCCACCCTCTTCAGGCTCCACCCCCCCAAATCTCCAGCTATTTCCCAACCCAGAGCTGACAGCCCTGTTACCATCTGATTTGGGCTATAAAATGCTGTGTAAAATATCCGTTTCATTATGCATCAGAAGAAGTGGTCTGCTTCACTAAAGCTTATACAGGAATAAACTTAGTCTTAACAGTGCCACTCGATTTCTGTTTTATTTGCATACTTAGCACAGTTCGGCTTGCACAAGCAATAGTCTTGTAGATATATTGGATTACCCATTGATCCAAACAATTATTTGTATAATGTCCTGTGCAGTGTCTTGGTCAAGGGTTCAGCACACACAGAAATCTTCCACTAAATACAACCCAACATCTATACTTCAAATTTGTATTATATTTGTAATGTATTTTATAATTCTTTAATTTATAATTCTTTAATTCTGTAATTTCTGTATTGTATTTTATAATTCTTTAATTTTTGTACCTTCCTCCTAATCTTTGGAATTGAGGTTTAACTGGGTACTGGGAATTTTTTGTTAGGTATCCCTAGCTTCTTTTCCCATCTCTCTCTCTCTCTCTCTCTCTCTCTCTCTCTCTCACACACACACACACACACACACACACACACACACACACACAGACATGTTCTGCAGAGGGATACTCTGTTTATTAAACCAGTTTTAATGCAATCCTCAATGGAGTTACAGTGTTCAAAGCCCACTGAAGTTAATGGCCTTAGAAGGATATTCCCTTTTACCTTTGTGTAAAACCTTTCCCCAGTCTTTCCTGACTGGTTGCATGACCCCCATAAGATGGTACAAAGATGAAATACGAATGCAGGAATATTAGCCAGGGAAATGGCTCTTACGGTTTGAGATGTGTCATAAATTACATTTATGTTATTTACTTTAAAAGGATTATTTTTGAATAAAACCCTCATTCCTCCACCTTCTACATGTATAAAAGCACTTGCATTCACAAACAGGCAAAGATGACGCAAGAGCTAGTTTTTTTCTCTCTCCTAACAATAATTGTTGCGTACATCTGTAAAATATAGGATACCCCGTTTTAATCGAGCCTCTGAGGAAGATATTCAGGTGATGACCTTTAACAAATTGCTAACTCTTGTTTTCCCCTTTTAAAAACGTGGGTGGGTATGGCAACTCAGAGAGCTACCTCTGCCCAAGTGGGCAGCCGCCGGTGCACCTGTGGTGCTGCTAGTCCACTCCGAAAGGGCAGAGGCCAGGAGGCAACCAAAAGTCTGGAAAGTGGGGCTGTACGGACTGCAACTGCACCGCATTCCCAGCAGCAACCACACCATTGCTACCTGAGGAGGTAGGGTTGCCAACATCCAGGTGGTAACTTGAGAACTCCTGGGATTGAAAGTGATCGCCAGGTGACAGAGATCAGTTCCCCTGGAGAAAATGGCTGCTTTGGAAGATGGACTCTATATGGCATTATACCCCAACGAAGCCCCTCCCCTCCTCAGGCTATAAGTGTTATATTTTTTTCTTAACTACAATGAGTTAACGGAAAGTGCTAAATCGGTGAATTAATATTCACCTTAAGTGCCTTTTACTGTTTTAAAACTAACACGTTCAATTTATAGCAAACTGGAAAGTTAGAAAAGTGCTAAACAGTTCCAGACAGCTGAAAGAGTCATCTGAATATCAGTTTAAGTGCACTTTTCCCAATACTGAATGTTTGCATCAGGAAAACATAATTTATCATACATTGATAACTGGTTTTCACCCCTCATGTGTACATGGATTCGAGGAGTTCCCAGTCCGTATACCTATGACAGAAAAACACCCATACTGTCACTGTCCCTTCTCCTCAGAAATTAATCTTCACACTGGGGGGGGGGGGGGAAGCACTGTGGGAAAGAAACGGCCTAGAGAACAAGTGGGAAACTGTGCATTTTTATACAGAAGGATTATGAAGCGGGGAATTTTTTTCCTTTTTTGGTATCTAAATTATAGGCGTGATAGTGCACTTCAGTTTCAAATGTGGTTATTGGAAGAAGCAGATCTTTGAAAAATAAAGAAAGAAATGGCTTATTGTTTATATTTTCATAGGAAGAAATACAAGAATGCTTCCTTTCAGTGACTTTGGCCTTTCAGTAGGATGCCTTTGCCTTTCTCAGAATCATGCTTACCTTTTTCCTGTGCTCCTCATAGACAGCTTTGTCCCACTTTTGCTGAAGGTATTTGTTGCCACATGGTAAAATGGGCTGGTAGGCTCGATGCATCTTAATCAATATAAAACATCTCTAAATCAGGACTACTTCACACAGAGTGAGTCATCATCAGCTGGAACCTTCTTGAGCGAAGCTCTGGCAAAGAGTGGTGTGTTTGCAGTCGGTCATGTGGTGGTTGTCATGGTATCGCTAAGACAAAAATTGAATAGCTGGTGGTAACATTTTAAACAGGACGTTGGGGAAATAACAAAACAAGAGTGAAGCACCTAAAACAGAGACTCAAAAGGGTCTCCTTTTTGGTATAGGAATAGCTGAAACCATGAGAATACTCCAGTGATCTTGATTACTGCTTCAGCAATTAAAAGAAAAGTAGTGAGGCAGCTAGGAATGGGTTTTGTAGCCCTACAAGTACACTTGCACAGATGTAGCATTTGTCATGATGAAAAGTGTGCCTCATATAACTGGATTTAAAAAATGCTTCTTCAGTAAAGACCATATTACAAAATTATTATGCTGGAAATATTACCTTACAGGAAATTATAACTAACGACCCTGTGGGATTTCTCCTACTTATAGGTTGTGGTCACACACACCAGAAAAACTGGGGGGAGGAGCGAATCTATTTCCTCTGGTGGAATTTGACCCACAGTTGCACAATCACACCTCCCTTTGAAGCTGTGGGCGCAGTCCGTCAGCGTGATCAAACGAAACTATGGGTGACTGGGGGGGTGTCCCGCTTTCCCCCCACGTGCTTAAATGAGAAATCGATGAATCACACCTCCACATTGAGGGTTCCCGATGGAGTTTGCGATGATGCACATATTGCCGGGGGGGGGGGGACAGCATGGAGTCAGGGTGGCCTGATTAGACCATCCCGACACCATGAGAGTGCGCTGGAGCAATCAGACATGGGAAAGTCTCTCCGTGGCCCGTTGCAGCCTGTTTACTGGTGTCTTTTAACTCCACTTCTGCAGCAGAGCAAAACAAGTTGCCGGTGGCTGTGGGGCGCTTCCCAGATGCTGTTGTCTGATCGCTCCCTTTAAATCCACCCAGCATTCACGGCTATGTCGGGTCTAATTGTGCGTATGATTGCAGCCATATACTCAGCCAGTCACAGCATCCCATGGTACTTACATGCATTGTGAATCCCACATATAATCACCACATGTGACTATTTATACATCTTCTTTACAGGTAGGAAGATTGTATTGTGTAGACAGCTTGCTCAAATTGGGATCTTTCTAAAACAGTTTAAAATCTACCTTCAAGCCTTCACATTTCCACTGAGTTTATTTTTTGTGGTCCCTGACTGATAATGGAATGGCTTACACAGACCTCTTTCTGTAGTACATTTGCATACCTGAAAGGAATGCTTTGGCTTTCTTTTAAAACAAAAGTTTAGTTGTTACCCAGTTGCCTGGAAGCTGCTGATCAACTACAAACCATATATCAATGAAGATGTAAATGCTATTGCTTGAGGTTGCTTTCCACTCTTATTACTGAAAGCAAGTGGCTAGGGATAACCAGCCACACTGTTACCTAAAGAGGCAATCTCCTATTCGGTTGGGGGAATTAGCTTTAAGGAGATAGAGTGCAAGGGTTTTAACAAAATTCTCCACAGAACTTTTGAAATAAACCAGTCAGATGTTCAACTGGAAAGGGTTTTATTAAAATAGGAATAAATGAGCAAACCACACACAAACACATTGAAAATACACATAGGGCTAATGAAGAATTATGGAGGAGAGGGAGAAAGTAATTTAAAGGAAAACTACACATTTACCGGTCTTGAAGGAGGTCCATAGAGGCAGCAGCAAAACAAACAGCATTTCACAGAGAAGAAAAGTCCCATACACAAGTAGGGGTGTATGTACGGGTCCCAGAACACACACACACAAACACAGGCAGCTGTGTAGTCCAGATATAGCAAAATGCTGCCTGGGCAGGCTTACATATTTGCTCCCCCAAACGATAACTTAATAGGTTTTTTTGAGGGGATAAACAATTATTTGGGAAAAGTTTGATGGGTTTGCCTAAGGTAAAAATATCTGTCTTGCTCTCTCCTTGCTCCAAAGGTAGTCATGACAATTTCATGACAGTGCTAGAATGCTGATGCTCAGTACCAGGAGAGCAGGAAGTTATGCATCTGTCCCCAAAGCTAGCAGTGAAGGAGGAAAAGGGACATCCAAGACTGGAGTTTTTGTTAGAGTTGGCAACAATCTCCTGGAATTACAACTGATCTCCAGACTACAAAGCTCCCCTGGAGAAAACTACCTACTTGGAGAGTAGAATCTATGACATCATACCCTGCTGAGGTCCCTCCCCTTCCTGACTTTGGCTTTCATATCCTCCATCCCAAATCTCCAGGAATTTTCCAATCCAGAGTTGGTAACTCTGGTTTTCTGAATATTTGTGGAACTTCTTAGGCTTGCAGGAAAAACTTAGTATATGTAATCAGAAAAATGAGAAAAACACACATGTACACACAATTACACACAATTACACCACAAACTCCCTGATGAGGACCGAGCATGCTCCTTGGACTTAGAAGGTCCAACATACCTGAGGGACCGCCTTTCCCCATATATACCCCAGAGAGCACTACAGTTGGGGTCTCAAAATGGACTGACCCTTCTGAGCCCCAAGGATGCCAGTCTCGCTGCTACCAGGGCCAGGGCCTTCTCAGTGGCAGCTCCATACTGGTGGAATGAGTTCCCAGAAGAGATCAGGGCCCTGCGGGATCTTTTATAGTTCCACAGGGCCTGCAAGATGGAGCTCTTCCACCAGGCTTTCAACTAAGGAGCCGCCCTCACCACTATCACCAACAACCGTGGTTATGGGCCTGGCCCCAGCTCTGTGATTGAGCCATACCATCATGTGACCTAAGAAGATCACTGAGCTGGAAACTGTCTGTTTGTTTACATCCTGTAGCATGCCATCTTAATCAATGAAGGAATTATTACTAGCATCTTATGATTTTATGTTTCATCGTAACTGACTGTTTTAAATGATTTTATGTGGATTTTATGGTATTTTGTACCGACTAATGTAAGCTGCCCTGAGCCTGCTCGTGGGGAGGCCGGGGTACAAATTGAATGAATGAATGTATGTATGTATGTATGAATGAATGAATGAATGAATGAATGAATGAAGTTGAGAGAAGTTAAGAATCACTTAAAGGTAAGGAAAGGGAAATGTGAAAACTGAGTTGCCTGCCATTCTCAGGAGTTATCATTTCCTAAAATGAGTGATTTGGATGGGGAGAGGATTTTCCAGTCCTCTCCCCTGCAAATTCTTGTGGGCCTCCAACTTAGATTTATTGAATTGCTTTGGTGGAATGGGAATACTTGCACGGAAGGAGAAGAGACTGAGTCTCTGTCAAGAATGCTAAGCTTGGTGCTTTCTCTCCTTTGCTCTTTCTATCTGTTTAACTTCTCAGAACATTAAAGCAGAGTTTAATCTGGTGAACCACTAAGTAATCTGACACAGTGCAGCACATTTACAGCATGATTTTACACCAGAGCTTTCTTGCTGAAATTAATGGCATTCCACAGTTGAAAGGCTGGATTCACAGTTCATGTGTTCAGAAACATTCTAAACCAGAATACCAATGCCTTGTGACTTACTGGAACTGAAAGAATACAGAAATCCCCTCCTGCAAACACACTTATATTTAGGGTTGCCAATAAGAGTTGTCAAGTCTGGATGTGGAAATACCTGGGGATTTGGGGGGGGGGGGGTGGAGTTTGGGGAGGGCAAGGTTTGAGAACAGGTGGGACTTCAGCAGGGTAGAACACCATAGAGTCCACCCTCCGAAGTAGCCATTTGCTCCAGGGTAACTTATCTCTATTGCCTGGAGATCAATTGTAATAGTGGGAGATCTTCAGGCCCCACTTGGAGGTGGGCATCCCTAATTGTCAACCTCCAGGTGGGTCTGGTGTTCTCCTGGAATTATAGTTGCTATCCAGACCACAGAGATCTTTTTCCTCTGGAAACAGTGGCTGCTTCAGAGGACAAATGTTATGGCATACCATAGATTCTATGTGAAATCCCTCCCCAAACTCCGTCCTCCACAGGCACTGCCCCCAAGTTTCCAGGATTTCCCAGAGCTGAGCTGGCAAGCCCACCCCATAGTCTTAACTCTGTAGATCATGCTCCATGGTCTGAGTGGTATCAAGAACTGAGGGAATTATATAGTTTTCAAACAATTTTTGTATACACTTTTGTGGTTGCTTGTAGTTGGAATTCAAGGATGGCCAGCAACTCCCTGCTGAGGCTTGGCTGGGCTGGCATCTGCTTTACTTTCTATAAGATGCCAAGCCATAATATCGCTCCTTAGCCAGGATTTTAACTAAGGGGTCCCATCTTTTTCAATTTGTTTTTATGGTGCACGAACAGTTGTATGAGTATCCTTTTTAGGCTACTGTTTTATGTTTTGTGCCCTGGCTCTCTTTTAATGGCATATTTTAATGGTTTCTTTACCGATAATTTGCTGGTTTATGCATTTATTACTGTTTTACTTCCTGGGCCTCCTCAAGCCAGTGACTGTAGAGGAGGCATATAAATCCCCGCCCCCAATAGGGCCAGTGATAGGAGGCAACATCAGAGGCAGGCCTTGGACTTTATGTCCACAGCAGCCACTGTGTGAAGCAGAATGCCAGACTATGTAGAGCACTGGCCTGATCCAGCAGGGTACACCTATGATCTTGTGTTCACTTGTGAGGGCATCTGTTTGTAAAGGAAAATGCACTCTTGGTCCACGAAGTGCTATCTATAGAATTCAGTGGGCCATGAAAATAAAGAATTTGCCATCCTTTGCCTGATACTTGAGCAAGTGTCTCCAACATTTTTGAGCCTGCCGTTCTGACACAGGGTGGTGGGTATGACTAATTCACATTCACATTTATTATGGTTCACGACCAGATTCACAACTCAAATCAACATCAACCACAGAGAAATGTAAGAATAAACATAAAACTAAATGAGTGAAATATAAGAGATATAAAAATTATTAAGAATATGAATGAAAAAATATTGAACATTAATAGAAATAACAATGTATCACAAATAAAATACAATACTAATCTAATTATCATCATCTAACTTGTTACATATAACGCATATAATAGAAGGTTAAAAATTTAAAAATTATATTGGTCCAGTGAAGTGTAATCTAGAATACATTGCTTAAAATTACAATCAATCACCTCAGCATTGCTATGAGAGTGTGCAACTCCAAAATGGCTGATGCAGGAGGCACAGCCAACCACAAAATGGCTGCCACAGGAGGCGGAGCCTGTCACAAAATGCCAGGGAGTGAGGTCACACATAATTCTGATAGAAACGAACATTTCAGACAAATGCTCTGTTCAACAGGATGCTCTTTAAAATTAACATTTTAAAAAAAATTAAATGCACACAGTTTACTTTCAGTCATGCAGTAAGGATCCTTGTGCTGTGGTGGCAGCTCTTTCTGAAGCAGCTTTGGAAAAATCTGCACAGCCAATCAGCTCACAGGCATCATGTTGGGGACTCTTGCCCTTGAGGACAAAAGTGGGAAATATTGGCCATTATTTGTTCACTGGCCTTCACGTTAGCAGAAGCTGCAGCAAATACAGGCATGGAATTGATTCCAAACACATCCGGGCTGTATTTTGACAAACTTCACCTTCTTGATGACTCATAGACCTGCAAATGAAGCTGGGGCTGCCTGTGCAGGAGACTGAGGAGGACATGAGGCACAGAAATTCTGAAATGATATAACTGGCTATACTACTTCAGACTACAGGAGGAGGAGAACACCTGGGAATATCTGTGTGACAGAAACTCTAAAACGTGATTCAGGCAAGAGCACTGACCAAAATGTTAGGGATTTTAGACTCCCTGGGGGTTTACATTAGAATGACCCGTTCATTTCCATTCCACGTTGGGCCATCCCAACAGATAGAATCCTTGCTGGACAAAGGACAATCCAGTTTGAACCAGACTACCTCATTGTCATGGAAGTTCAAAGCTATTACCAGACACTTGATAGGGATGGGACTATGTTTTATAACTCTCCGCTTGGTAACAGTAGCCTCTGACATCAGAGATGGAGCATTGCCTGGCATTGGCTACATCAGCTCATCACTCTTAGAAAGGAGGCTGGCATAGGTCTAGTTCTGGACTAGACTACTGGGATGCACTGTACATTGGTCTCCCCTCAAAATCACTAAGGAAGCTCCAGTTGGTGCAGAATGCCATAGCTAGGCTATTATTAGGAGCTAGATGGAACATGCATACCACTCCTGTTCTCCGCTGGCTGCCCATCAGTTACTGGGATCAATTTAAAGTATTGGCTATGACATACACAGCCATTCATGGCTTTGGACCCTCATATCTGTCAGACCATCTCTGTCCCGTGCTCCTCCATGGCATCTTCACTCATCCAAGCAGGTGCCAATTTGCAAAAGGACAAAATCCACAGCTGCCCATACAGGTGCCTTCTCCTTTGTGGCCCCCACCTTGCGGGATGTCCTGCCTGGCTCCCACTCTCCTGGCTTTCTGCAAACTGAATTATTCAAGAGGGCTTTTCTACACAGGCAAGAGGGTAGCACTGTACAAAATGCTTCACAAAGTTATGTGGATAAATTATTAGGGACTATGGCCTATACTACTGGATCTTGTGTAATTTTGTGGCATTTAAGGCCTCATGATAATATTATTTGTTTGTTTGTTTGTTTATTCAATTTATACCCCACCCTCCCCGCAAGCAGGCTCACTTATAACACTTATGCTTTGCTTCAGTTCTGCCTTGTAGACTTCTGGCTGGTTTCACAACCACATTCTATTTCATTGTTTATTGATTGCTTTGTTAATTGTATTGCATTGACTCACTCTGTGTAATCTGCCTTGAGTCCCACTGAGAAAGGCGGACTATAAATAATGTAAATAAATAAGTTCCGTTGACCATAAATATCTGGACCTTTGGGACTTTCTTTCCTCATCTGAATGGATGGACTGCCTTTAGTCAAGACCTCGGTTGGAGGGGATGAAGTCAGGCAATACTGACAGCTCTGTCTGGGATCTTTCAAGGGTGTGAACCTTCATTCCATGTAACACCCAGCAAGATGCGAACTTGCATGTGTGAACAGAGCCAAAGGCTGCCTCATACTGGCTTACAGTATGCATTTTGCTTTTTGATTGGACATGAAGAAGAGCAAATGCTGCAGTTCGTGTTTACAGCAGATGTCCTTTTGTACGAATTTTGTAAGAGGAACCCTTTCATGCAGATGAAATGCTTGGCAACTGGGTGTGAGATAATAGCAGTGATTTGGGGGCTTGCCTCTTATTAAATTTGTGTTTCTCGGGTAAGAGACTAGCTGCTGCCCTTTGGAATTCAGCTGAGGTTTCACCGTTTCTAGCAGGTTGCTGGCTGCCGAATCTCGGTACTAATGGCTGGCTTCCCAGTCTAGTTGCTTATCTGGCTACACGGCAATATTGTGTCAGGGCCACGAATTGTTGTGTCCACAGTGATTAGACTGCATAACTGACACAGATTAACAGCAACTGTAATTTATCAGTACAACATGCAATTATAGTAACAGGCATCAAAGGAAGCATAGAATTTTAGGAAAAAAGAACCCAAAGAAAATAAGGGGCAATACTAGGCAAGCGAGCGTACCGAACAGATGCTTCCAAATAACCACATAAGCGAATTCTGGTCTTCTGAGGCACATCATCTGTGTGGTAGAAATGATTTCATTACAAAAGAATGCAACATAATCATTTGAGCCTAATTGCTGATTTTAATTGTGCCACTTATGTGATAACAGATAATAATACTCAGTATTTATATAACACTGTACAATACTCAAAACACTTCACAGATTTACCTCAACAGTCCTTTAATCACTCCTGTCAGGCTGGTCAATATTATGAGTCTTGTCCTGCTGATGGGAAAATGCTTAAATAACTTCATGACATACTCTAGAGCTGAACCAGTGACTTCCTGAATCATAGACTTTGCTAAAGTAGCAGGAGTTGTCTGCATAATATAGTTGGCACTTGTGACTATTTTATTTTCCTACCTGTACAACAATTGTGGGTGGGTGGGGGATGGATTCATATCACTGGAATACTTCCAAATAATGATTTTCCTGGAGATGCAGAGTCTACTTATGTAATGATCTTGAGAGATAACATAAGAACATAAGAGAACATAAGAGAAGCCAATGTTGGATCAGGCCAGTGGCCCATCCAGTCCAACACTCTGTCACAGCGGCCAAAAACACCAGGTGCCCTCAGGAGGTCCATCAGTGTGGCCAGGACACTAGAAGCCCTCCCACTGTTGCCCCCCAAGCACCAAGAACTGAGAGTTCCTATCTATACTTTGTGGGTAATACCCACTGATGGACCTCTGCTCCATATGTTTATCCAGTTCCCTCTTGAAACCACCCATGCTTGTAGCCACCACCACCTCCTGTGGCCATGAATTCCATATGTTGGTGAGGGTCTCTCACTGAGTTTGATTCATTAAGCAATTCAGTCTGGGCAGTGCAGTTTTTTTTAGCACAGAATTTGCAGTGAATCTGTTTAACAGTTTCAACAATTAGAAAGCCAGCTTTATGTGGTGGTTTAAGTGTTGGACTAGGATCTGGGAAACCCAGAGTCCCCACCCTGCCATGGAAGCTTGCTGGGTGACCTTGGGCCAGTCACACTCTCTTAACCTAACTTACCTTACAGGGTTGTTGTGAAGATAAAATGGAGGAGTGGAGAACAATGTAGGCGCCTTTGGGTCCCCACTGAAGAGAAAGGCAGGGTATAAATGAAGTAAATAAATAAATATTCCCAAAGATGGCACCACTGTCCAACTGCAAAAAGCCACCACAAAATGAGAATGTGGGTGGTTTGAATCAGCCTCGGTGTTTCAGTGTCCTCTCCCCACACACTGAAAAGCATTTTTGAGAATGTGGGATTTTAGTTTATTCCTTCCCTCCACTGGACATTCTCTAATCTAGAACTACTAGGCTATTGCAGTTTCACCCCGGCATCTTACTTAATTCAGGAACTTCATTCTTTGGGACATCATAAAGAAGGTACCTATATGAGATAAGACCCACCAAGCCAGTTTGGTGTAGTGGTTAAGTGCACGGACCCTAATCTGGGAGAACCGGGTTTGATCCCCCACTCCTCCACTTGCACCTACTGGATGACCTTGGGCAAGGCATAGCTCTGTACCAGCTGTTCTGTCAAGGACGGTTGTCTCAGAGCTCTCTCAGCCCCACCTACCTCACAGGGCGTCTGTTGTGGGGAGGGGAAGGGAAAGGAGTTTGTAAAAGCTGCTCTGAGACTCCTTTGGGTAGTGAAGGGCGGGGTTTAAATTCAATCTCTTCTCTCTTCTTCTTCTTCTACCTCTAAAACTATTGCTATTCTAGTGAGATAAGACAAAAGCCCTAAAAGCCAGGCCACCAATGGGGGTGGGGGAGGACTAAGGGGACAAAATTTGAGGGGCTTAAGTCAGCTGGAGGGACTTGAAGTCAGTGTCATACAGCATCCAGCCAAAGGTCTTTCTATTTATTTTTAATGTAGTTTTGGCTGGGGACAGGGAAGTCTGAGCCCAGTAAAAGGCACCTACTATCAGCTAGACTCTCCTTGCTCCAAGACTGAAGCAAACTTGCCTAACAGAACATACTAACCCCATCAACCAAGCCAGCACTGGAGCAAGATATTTCCCCATACCTAACAAAGTAGAAAAAGGATGCTTCCCTCCTCCACCACCCTTTACATGCATGGTAACAGAACATTTTACATGCATGGTAACAGAACATCTGTTTTAGTGTTGTGCACCACTAGGTGGCAAGCTAGGCGTTTTTAAGACAAGAGATGTTTCAGGGGTGGTTTGCCATTGCCTGCCTCTGCATCATGCCCCTGGTATTCCTTGGAGAACATCCTTCCAAATAGTAGCCAAGGCTGACCCTGCTTAGCTTCTGAGATCTGATGGGATCAGGCTAGCCTGGGCTATCCAGGTCAGGGCTGTTTTAGTGGTTATTCATGTGGAAGTGGGACTGAGTTGTTTAGTGGGTTATTCATGTGGAACAGGCCCTGGGTTGTTATCATTATTACTATGTTGGTGGAAGATCTAACAGCCTTTCATAAAGGTTACTTTGCTATATGACAAATGATGTAATATTTTTAATAGCATTAAAAATTAGATTTATAACAAATACCGTACCCAGTCTTTCTTCCCAGGTGGGAACCCAAATTAGCAATGTCAGGGCTTTTTTTTGTAGAAAAAGCCCAGCAGGAACTCATTAGCATAATAGGCCACACCCAAACAGCAGAAACTCATTAGCATATTAGGCCACACCCCCTGACAGTGCAGCTCCCTTCCAGGATTGGCTTTCCCAGATGCCCCATATGCATGGGGAAACCAAGGGAAGGAAGGCAGTTTCTGGATAGGCTTCCCCAGGACAGGAGGCAGTTTAAACTGTCTTCCTTCCCTGGATCAGCTTGGCTTCCCCAGGTGCCTGCGGCTTGCGAGGTGCCTGGGGAACCTGAGGGGCGTGGCCAATTCAGAAGCCAGATGGAACCCCGTTCCTGTGCATTCCTGCCCCAAAATAGCCCTGTGCGTTGTTCTCCTGTCCTCCATTTTATCCTCACAATAACCCTGTGAATTTTTAGAATATGTTCTATAGTGCAGCCTTATGAAGAAGATCTGAAGATCACCATAAATTATGTCCTTGCTGTCTCCTGATTGGCTCTTTTGGAGACTTCCTGCTCCTGCAGAGCTCCCTTCTTATTGTTCCTCTCATGGGAGTTACACTAGACAGTTAAGGCTCCCTCTCTTCTGTGTTCTATATAGGGAAGCCAGGTCCCCTCGTTGCTCCAGTGAAGGGATTTGGGGGCGTTCCGGGACACTCCGACATGATGGCATGAAAGTGATGTCACCACACCGGGGACATTGCGCGGGAACACTCTGGCTTAAGGGCAAGACTCTATGATAAAACTGGCATAAAACCATAGAGTTTCTGGGTGACATCATCACATCAGGAAAGTCATGTGAAGACATGGCTGTTTGGGGATGGGGAGAAGCCCTGAAAACCAGGGGAACCCCTGCCGCAGCCAGGGGACTGGCAAGCTTAGTTCTTTAAACAAACCTATTTACTTTTCTCTAAACAGTCAGTGTTCCACTTTCTTTGCCTATTTAAACTCTGCCAACATGAATTAGGTCTGGCTGATAGTGTGTCGCTCAGCAACCTTCCATGGTGGGCTGGGGATCAGATTATTACAGACACATGATGGGTTTCTTAAGAGCTCTGTTACATGTTGCCTATAATAAAGACAACCTGATTCAGGATGTTCCAGGTCCCTTCATTTTTTTGCACTGCAACTTCCACCATCTTTCTGGGGTTGGTGACCAGTTTTCCAACATGTAGCAATATTTTCTGAGTTATGCTTGCCACAAACAGATACCCTTAGCTTCCATTGCAAATAGCACGTTGTGGTGGTTTCTCTCTCCTGGGCCAGGATTTTCCCATGTCTTTCACTTTTGACCCTGGAAGTCCACAATTATCTTGAAGCTGGTGGCCGATTTTGAGTCTCCTAGCTTTATTCTCTGATGAGTGATGCCTGCCAGGGTGGTGTAGTGGTTTAAAGTGTTGGACTAGGATCTGGGAAACACCGGTTCAAATCCCCACTCTGCCACGGAAACTTGTTGGGTGACCTGGGCCAGTCACACACTCTCAGCTTAAACTACCTCACAGGGTTGTTGTGAGGATAAAATGGAGGAGAGGAGAATCATGTAAGCCGCTTTGGATCCCCATTGGGGAGAAAGGCAGGAATAAATAAATAAGAAACAACAGATGGACAGGCAGGCTGATTCTTTTATTACTATAGATTCATGGTAACAGCAAACCAAGTGATTTTTTTGGTTATGGTATTTGGTTTGGATCAGGGTCATATGGGGGGAGGGCAAGTGGAATCTTTGTCTGGGGGCCCTCAGTGGCTCTCAGCAGCCCTGCCTAAAAGCATCTTTTTGTGACATGGTTATCCAGAGAAGATTTAGAGCTCACCTATCTCACTGCAAGCAAAATGCACGACTGTTACAGAAGATACAAAAAAAAAAGAGGCAGCATGAATCACAGTCACCCGTCCCTCTCATTTCTGCATAGCATATGAATTGACTCTTACTGGATGTGAATATAATTCTGTCTTACCAGCAGAGGGCGCAGACACATTGCTTCTGGGGACCAAGAGAAGCGGCCTGTGAATGTGAATACTGTACAAGGTAAAAAATTGAGAAAGAAATCAGCGTCTTGAGTTTTCTTCCAGTTTCTGAAGTTTTTGAAAACACAATTATAAAGTTGCACCAGAATCAAACAGGCACGTGTCTCTCCCTCTCTTTCTTTTCACGATTGTGGTGAAGCAGCTATTTCCAAAAAGGTTGATAGGCAAATTGACATAATTGCTCAGTTAGGGTGCGGGTTGGTTTGTGCCATGTTTTTTGGTAGCTTCTTTCCATTATGTGAGAGTAATTAGCAAATCTTATAACTCTGCTTCCTCTCAAGGGAAACCTCACATCTAGATCATTGGAAGGAAGTGATCTCCTTGCCTGGCAGAAATGAGTCATCGAAAATGCCCTTCTCTGTTAAATCTAATTGTTGCCTAATTTAGACTTTTAGAATCCTTTGCAATGTTATAATGTCAACCTTTTATCGTTTTAAGTACAGAACGACAAAACTTTAGCTCTCCTCCTGAAAATACTTTCAAAACTTTCCACTGAACGAGGAAATTAAGCACACGCTTGTTTTTAGGCTCAGGGACTGGGCGCAGGGAGGCATCCGGTCACTATTATTTAGATCCTCAACTTTCTGCTTTGAGAGAGTTTTCTATATTAGGAGAGACCAGGTCATGCTTTCAATCCCCCAAGTTCACATCTTCCCCCAAGGCTGCAGATCAGAAACTAGGCAGCAGATCTTATTTTGATTGTACACACTAGAATTGTAGAGCAAGATTTTCACTGCCAGAACCACAGTATTGGATCTGAACATAAGAGAAGCCAATGTTGGATCAGGCCAGTGGTCCATCCAGTCCAACACTCTCACACAGTGGCCAAAAATACCAGGTGCCCTCAGGAGGTCCAGCAGTGGGGCCAGGACACTAGAAGCCCTCCCACTGTTGCCCCCCCAAGCACCGAAAATACAGAGCATCATTTGCCCCAGACCGAGAGTTCCTATCTATACCTTGTGGTTAGTAGCCTCTGATGAACCTCTGCTCCGCCTTTTTATCCAATTCCCTCTTGAAGCCAACCATGCTTGTAGCCAGCCCACCACCACCTCCTGTGGCTGTGAATTCCATGTGTTAATCACTCTTTGGGTGAATCCTCCATCTTGTGAGGTTTGTGACAACCTGAGAATTTCTGAGTCTGCTGTTCAGCTTAATCCATAACTCTCCCAGGTGCTGGTTTGATGTCAGAGGGCATTTGCCAGAGAGTTGGCAGAACTGGCTCTGTTTTCAACCCGTACCTTGTTTGTATCTTCTCAATAGACTATTACTGTTTTTGCATCCTTGAAATTTTTCTGTTGCTTGTCAGCTACCTTGAGATAAGGTAGGATTGCAGCCATATTCTGTTACCTAGAAACAATTACCTGGCATTGCCTCTCCGATCAGTGGCTGTGTGCATTAGGTCTTCAGCAACCTCATTCTTGAGTTTCCTAAACTGTCTGTACATATAAACACAAGTGTAGTCCTGGCTGTACCTCCCTGACTCCTCCATCCTTCCATGTGCCTCTTTTTCTCTAGCCATCTGGCTACTCTGCCACTTCTGCCCTTTTATTTATTTATATTTATTATTTATTTATTTTTCACATTTATATCCCGCCCTCCCCGCAAGCGGGCTCAGGGCGGCTTACATGGGCCTCAGGCCTGATCAATACATTGACCTATAAAATCATTTAAAAACATTACAATAAATAACATTAAACATATAAATAATCATAAAAGCGTCCATAAAACAGCGTTCAATGGCAACCAAGTGGCAGGTCTGCCCCCCCCCCTCGGCCATCGCCGAGACCGTGTTGGACCAGGGCACATCAGATGGTTGCGATGTCAGATGGTATCCTAGTATCATCGGTGGCGGCTCCTATTCAAATCTCTTGAGCTCCTCCTTCATACATTGACCATGCTGTCTCTGCTCCCTGCAAATACTCTCTCCCATTCTGAAGTCGGTCATTTATTTATTTATGCCAATTAAACTATTTGCATTGAGCCTTTTGATGTGGAAGACCACCCCCCCTCCACCAATGTCATCCATAATGACTGCATTGCTCCTTTTTGGCCACTCCATTAGTGCCTTCCTGATCTCAGTTTTGGGAAACCCCCAAACAGCCGATTTACCAAGGCATGGGATATTGTTTGCACTCCATCCCAACTTCTGATGGAGTCACTCTACAGTTCCCTTCTCCCCACTCCCACACTTTGAAAAATCCTGGCTTAGGAATCTGCACTCTGTTTAACTGTACTTAACAAATACAGGCCATGTGAACCTAATTTCTTGGCAGGATTCTGAGAGCCCAAAACTGCAGTGAGCAATGTCTTAGGGATGTAAACATCATCGCCCTCGGGGACACAGCAGGGAAAAGAGATCATTTCAGAATAAAGGTTTCTTGGGATAACTACTTGTGCTGTATATTTTCTGCTCCTCTTTAATAGATCTCACTGGGTGACTTTTAAAAAAAAAGACATTCAGCCTTTCAAAGCTTAACGCTCTAGATTTTCCGCTTTCTTTTTTCCAGTTGTCCTCCACTCCATGGGATTGTAAATGAGGTGGGTAATCTCCGGGGCAATATACGCTGGGTGCCTGCAACAACTGAATAGGCAATTTCAGCTGGAAGTTCTCATCCAGCACACAGGACCTGGCTTTTATGGCAGTAGGCATTCGTGGGCTGAACTAGGAGCGTGGGAAGCCCTTCATGTAACGAACCTAAATAACAAGGGAGTACCGGGATGCTCTGTCAATGCAAGACAGGCCAATTCAGCCGACTGAACGATAATCACGCCTTCATCATTGGAAACCTCTTCTTTGACTCATAGCTGTGTCCTCCTATACCCTGACACTAATAAGCCTGGAGTCTCTCATCTTGACAGATAATGTACTCCCACGGGTGCTCTGTGTCTGCATTTCTTGTTGCCATTCTTATAAACGTAGATTAAGCAAGGGGAGCTGCACTTGTGTTCCTTGATGCAGCTTCTAAGAGTGCCATCCTAACTGGAGTTAAACTCTCCGGACTCCACAGAAATCAGGTAGTCCCGGGGGGTGGGGGTGGTCACCAACGTGGAGCCCATTAGCACCATGGTTCCCAGCAACACTTTGTGCCCACCAGGTGTTTTCCGAAAGGGGGTGGGACCAGATGGGGCTCTTGCCCAGCAGGGTTCTAAAATGCCACTGAAGAACTCTTTGGCTGTGAAGATTAAAGCAGCACTGCTTCAGTGGCATCTGCCACCAGTCTTCCCTCTAAGCTGAGTCAGTGTGAGCTCGCTCAGTTTTTTAGCCCCTGGCTCACCCATTTTTGTCCTAGCTCAGGAAGGATGGGCTCCAGAGCAAACTAATTTATGCCGTAGCCAAATCGCTCACTCACAACTTTAATGCTAGTTGCTCAGAAAGTGGAATTTTTGCGCACAAGACTCCACAGCTTAGAGGGGGCATTGGCTTCCACCATATTTGTTTTATTCTCTCGTACCCCTTTTTCACACCGTACTTTTTATTGCCTCTGTTCTCTCCTGCACTTGGGCTTTCTCTCTCTCCGTGTGTGGCTGCCCCTCCTGCAGCAGCCATGTTGTGGTTGGCTTTGCCTCCTGTGGCAGCCATTTTGCAGTTGTGCCCACGGCCTCGTGTCAGAAACTCCAGAGCTGCCCATAGGCTGGAAAATTCTGGGGAACCCTGAGATAGGCTCTGCCCTGGGGTGGGCTTCCTCATCTGCTCAAACTTCCATTTGTGCAGAGGCCCGTTAAAAACCACTGATCTTGTGCAAACAGAAGTTCAAGCCAAAGAGGAAGAGTGCTCCATAGCAAAGACTGGCACTTATGGTAAGGGGTCATTTCATACAAAAAGAGGTGCAGGAGCTCATTAGCACACCTATTGGTGTTATATTGTAAGCTTATAGTAGTAATGCTACAAAAATTAGATTCATAGAATCATAGAGTTGGAAAGGGACCCCCCAGGCTTATCTAGTCCAACCCCCTGCACAATGCAGGCAATTCACAAATACCTCCCCCACACACACAGTGACCGCTGTTCTATGTCCAGAAGATGACAAAAAAACCCTCCAGGATCCGCAGCAAAACTGGCCTGGAGAAAAATGGCTTCCTGACCCCAAAGGGACAATCAGAATTTCCCTGGGCGTGTAAGAAAGGGCCACAAGAACTAAGAACTGCGGCAACCCTTCCTGCCCTCCCTCTCATGAACTGCCTAAGTTCACAGAATCTGCATTGCTGTCAGATGGCCATCTAGCCTCTGTTTGAAAACCTCCAAAAGAGAGCCCTCCACCTCCTGAGGAAGCCTGTTCAACTGAGGAACCTCTCTAGCTGTCAGGAAGTTCTTCCTCATGTTTAGCCAAAAACTCTTCTGGTTTAATTTTAACCCGTTGGTTTTGGTCTGTCCTTTTGGGGCAACAGAAAACAACTCTGAACCATCCTCTAGATGACAGCCCTTCAAGTACTTGAAGATGGTGATCATATCACCTCTCAGTCGTCTCCCCTCTAGGCTAAACATACCCAGCTCCTTCATCCTTTCCTCATAGGACTTGATCTCCAGACCCCTCAGCATCTTTGCTGCCCTCTTCTGGACATATTCCAGCTTGTCTATATCTTTCTTAAACTGTGGTGCCCAAAACTGAACACAATACTGTAGGTAAGGTCTAACCAGAGCAGAGTAAAGCAATACCATCACTTCACGTGTGGTGATTGAGGTAAGGTCACTTTTTCTTGGTTTATCAGCTTTTGGGGGGACTCTGGGGTAAGAACTCTCCAAGGACTCAAAGCAGAGGATGATTTAGAGGAGGATTCAGATAAATGGCACAAATGCTAGTTAGTATTTAGGAGTCAGTATAAGCAGGGGTTCGTTGGGGCCGGAGCTCAGGACTGGCCAGTAGGGCAGCCACAGGCTGAATCAGATTCTCTAATCTGATTCAGCTCGCCACTGAATTGCCGCCGAATTTCGGCGGCAACTTTAAAAGCCACTGAAGGGGAGGGGGTTTGAGGGAGAGGCTCCAAACTTGCAGGGTAGCTGCTGGGGCCTCTCCTCGAAATGCCCACGAAGTTTCAAGAAGATTGGACCAGGGGGTCCAATTCTACAGGCCCCCAAACAGGTTGCCCCCATTCCCTCCATTGTTCTCTATGGTAGGAAAAAAGTTAACATTTTTTTCTCTCCATAGAGAACAATGGAGGGGATGGGACAATCTGTTTGGGGCCCCATAGAATTGGACCCTGTGGTCCAATCTTCTTAAAACTTGGTGGGTATTTCGAGGAGAGGCCCCAGCAGCTACCCTGCAAGTTTGGAGCCTCTCCCTCAAACCCCCTTTCCTCCAGTCCCTCATATACCCTATGAGTTTTTGCCATTGATTTCAATGGCCCATAGGATATAATGGGGCTGAAACTGACATTCCCTTTCTGACACACTTCTGGTGATGTCAGGGGGCGTGGCATATGCTAATGAGTTATTCTAATGAGTTATGCTAATGAGCTCCTGCATCTCTTTTTCTACAAAAAGACCCCTAAGTATAAGAGCCTGGACAGCCCAGGCTAGCCCAATCTTGTCATATCTCGGAAGCAAAGCAGAGTTAGCCATAGTTAGTATCTGGATGGGAGAACCGCCAAGGAAGTCCAGGGTTGCCACACAGAGGCAGGCAATGGCAAACCATCTCTGAATATCCCTTGCCTTGAAAAACCCTTGAGGGGTCACCATAAGTCAGCTGTGACTCATCAGCAAAATAAAATAAATTAAGGAGTTACATGAAGGCTTACAGGTATGACTTTTCAGCCACTTATCAAGCAGAAGATCCATAGCCAAAATAAGCGAATAAACAAGTGGTTAGCCTGATCAGGAAATTAACAGTTAGGAACAGACCAGGCTTGAAGAGTGTTAGGAGACAGGGATATTCTTGAGGCCCACAAGAAGCACAGTCAAGTAAAATGGCATGAGCTACTTTGTAATAGGACAGGAGCAGTGTTCTCTCTAAGCTGAGTTAGTGTGAGCTAGCTCACCGTTTTTTAGCCTCCAGCTCACACATTCCTGTCTTAGCTCAGGAAGGATGGCTCCAGAGCAAACTAATTTATGCAGTAGCTAGATCGCTTGCTCACAACTTTAGTGCCAGTAGCTCACTGATTTTTTGCTCACAAGACCCCACAGCTTAGAGGGAGCATTGAACAGGAGCCTCTGGCTTTGTGCAATGAAGATGGTCACCAAGTCTCTTTTTCAAGGACAGGGAAGATGTGGTAATTTGCACTGGCATATTCTGGCATTTAAATGGCCTCACACAAAGGCAGGACAATTTTCCAGGGGATGTCGAACCCTTCCCCACACATTTCCCTCAGAAACTGCCTCTCCCTCGCTATTTTCCCATGGATGGGGATCCAATAACTGAACTCATTTGAACACACTTGAAGCTGCCTTATACTGAAGCAGTCCATCAAGATCAATACTGGGCAATTCTGCATCTAGCGTTTGCTCCACATTTTCTCAACTGGGAGGGAAAAGTGCAACCCAAAGCCACATTTAAATATCTCAGGGCAATGCCACACTGACTGCAAAATCACCCCTGAACGGCCATAAAACAGCCAGAAATCTATGCAGAAGGTACAATAAAATCCAATGATCAAAGGAACCGAAAGCAGCATGGAGTGTGGAGGGGAATTTCTGTTCCCACGTGGGTTTCATAAAACAATGGAGGAAAAAGCCAGTGCAGAATCAGGCACTGTCTACTCAGACTGGCAGCTGCTCTCCAGGGTTTAGGGAGAGGTCTTTCACATTACCTGCTGCCTGGCTCTTTTAGCTGGAGATGCTGGGGATTGAACCTAGGACCTCCTGCATGCCAAGCAGAGGCTCTTCCATTAAACCACAGCCCCAAGTGACCCCTTATCAGTTTTGGGGGAAGCACTAGTTGTTCAGCACACCCTCCCACTCCCCTGTGCTACAGTTGAGCTCACCTGACTCTTATCCTGCTGCACAATACTAGCACCATATCTCTTATCTCCGCGCATGATGGGAAGCAAGTCAGCACTATTTCTATTCTCCCCCTCCACGTTACGATCTTATCATATTTGATAGCAATCAAACTTTATATTTCCCCCCGCTAGTTTATTGTATTGAGAGGCCCAGATATTTCACGAATGGGGTTACTAAGAGCAGTTTTTTTGCTTCAGTGTACAAATTTGGAACTACCGTGAAGGTTAAAAAAAAGTAAGGCAAATTTCATAACGGGATTGAAATTCATCGTATTCCTAAAAATATCATCTGGGCTTTTCCACATGCTCAACTTACTCCTGATTTTCTTGGCAGTCGATCCACAAGCATTAAGCTACCATTAGAACACTGTATTAATAGATTGATATTGTAGCAACGTTAGGGAAAAAAACTTTAAAAATGAACTACTCATTTTCAGGGTGGTGGTGGTGGGGTGGAAGTGGATTGATAATGACGATAGCCCAGTCATTGAGAAAAAAAGGGCTACAGGTGGTGGGGGAGGTTCAAAGAAAATTGATAGAAATTTGACACATGAGAAAAATGCTGATTCAAAATTGTTTCCAGAAAAAGACTGGGGTAAAAGTAGTCTCCAAAGAAATGGGGCAACCCCCCCCCCCCCCCCCCGGGAAACAACAGCAGCACACAGACAAAAAGTGAAAACTAAAAGCACAAAATGGCACGTGGAAATCAGGGGATAAACCAAAGCAGCATGAGGCCAGAACTGATGAAAAACCCATGCGGAAAAGCCCTCTGTAGCATAGCATAGCTTGTTTTAGTTTGGTTCAGTAGTTTAATTATCTGCTCCTTCCAGTAACTACACATGTTGGGTTATTCTTAAGCAACCACTCTGTCCTTAGGAACAGAGTTTGGTTTCCTTTGTCTGGCTCCTGCGGTTTTGTTTCCTTTATCCTCCCATGTTCCCTTCTCTGCGTCTAAAAGTAGAACTGCTTTTTTATCTAGTATTTCTGGACCTCAGTTTGTAAATTTGTGCAGTGGTATTGGTGACAGCATTTGTACTGAGTGTACTAGTGAAAAATCACAGTGTGGTTGTTCCCCATCACATATTTCTGAAACAAGTTTAGCTATACCAGTATACTTTTGTAATTGGACCTGTATACCATTTTTACCCTTCAGTAGATTTATTTAAAGGTTAAGCCTAGTTTGCCTGTTTGTCAACAGTTGGGTCCTCATTCACTTCCACTGGATCGCTTGCTCTTTTGATTGGATACTGTTAAACAGGCTTCTCCTAGCAAACCCTCCTGTTTTTTTAAAAAAATTCTGACTCACAAAAGATTAGGTTGGAATAAAGGGCCCTTGGCACATGGCCCTTTAAAGCGGGAGGAACTGCTATTTCCTCTCACTTTCAAATCAGCTGTTCAGACAGCTCCTGCCCCAAGTGGGCTCACTCACACAACCCTCCTGCTTTTCTCATGCGTTTTCCGATACCGGGAAAAACAAGTATTTTCCCAGAGGTCATGTGAGGAACCCACTTTTGAACTGTTCTAGACAGCCCTCTCTTGCAATCATTATGAGAGAGGGCTGTCTGAACGTCCCTCTCGGCCCCCCCCCCCCTCAGTGCAGAAAGGGGAAAAAAATCTGCCCCGCGCCCTGTGTTCCACTCCTGGCCCCACCCCCGCATGCTCTAACTGAAAAACTTACCAGGTGGCAACTGGCGGGGCTTGGAGCCCAGAGCGGAGCACGGGGCAAGCCAGGCAGCCAGGACGGGTCCGCCGGTGGCGTTGGTGGTGGAGGGGGGTTTGGAGCACTCTCCTGTGAACTGAAAGGGTGCCTCCCCCCCCCCCCCCCGCCACCACCGCCGGGGTTGGGATGTATGAACTTGAATCCCAACTTGAAAGAAAACAAACCAGATAAAATCCCGCTGGGATTTTCATCCGGGAATCGGGTGCCGTGTGACCACGGCCTAATTTGGTTTGTCTTTAGGGTGCCACTAGAGTGCTTTTTTATTATACAAAACTGAAATGACCACTGTGCCTCTCTTCAGGCCAGTACAACTGCATTTCAAGTTGTACAATTTTATAAATATTTAAGAAAAATGGAAAATAAAAACGACAGGCATAAAATAACAAACATTGAGGGGAAAATACAAACTGTTCAAAACAAAGTGCAACAATTAAGTACATCTAAACAAAAGTTCAACTTTTGTTGCCAAAAAGTCAAGAAGACATTTCCAGATTAACAAAAACTTAGCTTGTTTTAAAGGACAGTAGGCAATATAAACCTATCTCACCCTCCCTTAGCAATTAACAGAATAGCTGGTGAAAACTTTCATTGTTGTTATTTAGTTGTGAATGCTCTGGCAGAGATTGGCTGAACAGCCCTACGGTTACAAAAGGTCAAGACAAGAGGAAGGGTCTCTGGTTGCCATTGGCTGGGCTCCTGCTAGCATTCTGCTGCCATTGGCTATGTTGCTCTGAAGAGGCAGAGCAGACAGAAGAGGACAGAGGAAAGAGGCCCAGGAAAGTCATGAGCTTTTTGACAAATATTTGTGGGTATATTAAAAAAAGCATGGTAATGTCTATAAGCTGCCCTGAGCTGTATAGGAAAGGCAGGATACAGATACTTATATAAATTCAAATAGCGCAATCAGCGGTATTTCTCAGAAGATACACCTGGGGCAGAAGGCGCCCAAGCTATGCTTGCCTTTAGAAGAAAACCCTATGGAAAATCTTCACCTTCCACACTTTAAAACTGAATAAAGGAGCAGCCCTCCACATCTCCACATCCACATGTCCTCAGACAAGCAATGCTGAGCCAGTGACTGAAAATATGGATGTAGTGTCATCTCGAGCCATTCTATGAGAAGGAGAAAGGATTTTTTCAGATTAATATAACTGTTGTATTGGGAGATATGGTTCCTTGGACATGTGGCTGAGGGCATAAACTGTTCAAAGAGTAAGCACCAGCCTGCCTGAATAGAACCCAGAAATAAAAAAGTAAGCAGTGGAGAAGTTGAAAAACATATGATGAAAGATGGGCATTATTCACTAACTGAAGTTTCTAGATTGTCTTCACCACATAGTGTGTCACAGTAGTCCAGTCGAGAGCTTACAGTGGCATGGATCGGCGGAGCTAAGTCATCTGTGGGCTAGTCTGGTAGCCCCTTGTGAAACAGATGTGATTGGCAAAAAGGCACTTCAAGCCACTGAGCCAACCTTCTCATCCATCAGCAAATCTGGGTCTCGTACAATGTGAACACATTTCATATGACCATAGTTTCAGGGGGTGGTGATGCTGGTCTGCAGTAGAGCTGTGTCCAGTAGCACCAGGGCTCATTTCGTAGCAGGAGCTCCTCTGCATATTAGGCCACACACCCCTAATGTAGCCAATCCTCCAAGAGCTTACAGCAGCCCCTGTAAGAAGAGCTCTGTAAGCTCTTGGAGGATTGGCTACATTAGGGGGTGTGGCCTAATATACAAAGGAGCTCCTGCTATGAAATGAGCCCTGGGTAGCACCATAGAGATCAACAAGATTTTTGGGGTATAAACGTTCAAGAGTCAAAGCTCCCTTCATTAGCCAACTCCAGAGCTATGGACAGTCTCAAGGAACCCTGATGATTGAATCCAGAGTTATTATTTTTCATCTTCTATGGAAAGAACGAGACCAGCAGAGCCCTACACCCTTAATTCTCAGCACATTTTCTAACAGTGCAATCCCAAGCAGAGTTATATCCTTCTGCCCTGACCTGGATAGCTCAGGCAAGCCTGATCTCATAAGATTTTGGAAGTTAAGCAGGGCTGATCCTGGCAAGTACTTGGATGGGAAACCTCCAAGGAATACCAGAGGCAGGAGATGGGGGCAGGCTTTATTCAGCAACCTCTCTTAAAATCCTCCAGGCCCCCAGTAGGGGTCAGTCACAACCAGTAATCAAATGTAATGGATCGACCATAAGGTAAAGGTAAAGGTTTCTCTTGCTTGAAAGCCAGTTGAATCCGACTCTAGGGGGCGGTGCTCATTTCCGTTTCCAAGCCGAAGAGCCAGTGTTGTCCGAAGACTTTTTTCCATGGTCATGTGGCTGGCATGACTAAAGTGAGGTGCACAGAATGCTGTTAACCTTCCCACCAAAGTGGTACCTATTTATTTACTTGCAATGTCTTGCTTTCGAACTGCTAGGTTGGCAGGAGCTGGGGCCAGAGATGGGAGTTCACTCTGTCATGCAGCACTCGGGTCTCAAACTGCTGAACTACTGACCTTCTGGTCTTCAGTTCAGCATCTGTTCTGTCCCAGCCGTTGAGCCACGCACGCGGACGGCCAAACAGGTGGCCAGACAAAGCCGTTGAGCTTTGCATCCAGGGACAATAGACCTGGAGGATCCTAGTTGGGGACCTATGGGGAAGCCCACATCCGTAGAGTGACCTATAGGATGCAGCAGCACTGTAAATAGCCAATCACAGGTGTTGGATGTGTGCATGGGTGAGGTCGAGAACAGGAATACAAGTGGATCTTTGAGTCCAGCTTACCAGTCTAGTTCTGACCTCTTAATAAACTTATGAGCTGATATCACTTCAATGCATCTCTGGACCCAGTACTTTACTGCGTCTTAATCACTTGAGCCACTGCAGCCCTTGGATCAACCCCAGCAGCTCATTAAACTGAGGGCCACTTTAAATAGTCTGGCTGGACAAGATCTGGTTGATGCCATAGTGGCAGAGAAGAATGCTTCCTTTGCTACCACCTCATAGGCCTTTATGGTGTGTTCTGCCCAATCCATCATGTTTTAGTCATCACCATACCCTTTTTGCCGATCTATTGACTCACCAGTAAACCAGATCACAAAATCTTCCCAAAAGGGAGGAGAGGACATCAGAGAGGAACTCTGTCCATTGATTACTGAAGAGCCAGTGCTCTTCCAGGTCACTGCTAGAATCCCAGCAGAGTTGCATTATAAGGCATACATGGCCCATTCTCTCTACATTTAGCAATGTCAGATCTCCTTTCCATTCATATCAGCCAAGTGTTGCAGGACCCAGTAGCTTTCTTTGAGGCATTCCAAATGTGGAGACAAACCTGGTCCCACTGCATAGCTTTGGGGCAGTACTGCCAAGTCCCAATTGCATCTACTAGACCCACAAGCAGGTAGCTTTGCTTCTGGGAAACCACCTTCCTCTGCGGCCAGGATCATGTACTGACCACCCTCCCTTCTTTAAAGAACTGTCAGATTTGTGCTCCAGTGAAGGGGAGAAATGGAATGGAGGGAGGGTTTTCAAATCCCCTTGTATTTTCCAAAGCCAAAGGTAAACACTTGCCTCTTAGAAAGCTTATAAAACCTGATATTGACCACAAGTGTAACCTTAGGGGAAAACGAAAGAACCCTGTCTAACAAATGAGAACCAAATGTGCATGTTTTGTGCACTCTGTAAGAAAGACCTTTAGAGAACCACGTCTCGAACACAGTTTGCAGAGGAGCTGTTCTGCATACTTACAGGGTGCTTTTGCGGTGATTATTTGAAGATAGGTTATCCCCCCCCCCCCCCATACTTTGATGAGATTTATGGGCGCACAGAAGAACGCACGCCTGTTGACTCGGTTGCAGCCTTTCACAACCGATGGCGCAGGTTAGGAAAGCGAGGGAAAAGATGATTAGGTTTCTCGCGACTTGCGCTGTTGCTAGGATGCCTTGGCATGAGGCTGCCGCGAAGCTCGGGGTTTGGGGTGGCGAACCTCCGTCCGTTGGCTGTCTTGAAGTCAAGGCGGCCCTTCCGTAGTAGCCCTTCGGTATGGCACGAGCACATGGCCCTGCCTGCGTCTCTCGAGGGAAGCACTCACAACGGCCGTGGATTAACGCCATCCGACGCTCGTTCCCTGAAGTCCCGCCGAGCTCCCTCGGGGAGTTGCGCTCTAGCAAATAGGGCGGCGTCCTTGACTTCCAGGCGTCCCCCGAGCCACTTTTTCGACTCGCCGCGCTTGTCCAGGCGATGCCCCTGAGCGCGGGAGGACGGGCGGAGGCGCCGAAGAACTTGGGATCTGCCTCCCCTCCCTCCCCGGCCCCCTCCGCCGCGCTCGCTCCAGCTGTTGGGCTTGTGTGACAAATCTCTCTCCGCGTCTCTCCGTCTCTCCCCCAATCGGGAGCGGCCGGCCCAATGAGAGGCGCCGCCCGGCCTGCCGCCAGCCAATGAGAGGGCCGCTGTGGGGGCGGCCGCTGGCGGAGATGGTTTCTCTGGCTCCGGCGAAGGGGAGGGAGGGGGCAGCGCCCGGCGCGCTCGCTCGCTCGCTGCTTGCTTCTTCGGCTGGCCGCGCTTTTGCCACCAGCCCACCCGGAGCAGCCGCAGCCGCAACAGCAGCAGCAAGAAAGGCACAGGCAGCAGCAACAGCGGCGGCCTCTTTCCCTTCCCGGCGGGGAGGCAGCCGCGCGGGGGCTGCGCGATGGCGGTGGAGGAAGAGGGGCTGCGGGTGTTCCAGAGCGTCAAGATCAAAATAGGTAGGTGGGGGAGGAACAAAGGGGGAGCGGCGGAGAGTCGCGCCTGGCCGGCCGCCAGGACTTGGCAGCCCAACCCGGCAGGAGGGCGAGCGCGGCGGCTGCTGCTCCGGCGGTGCCTCGGCGCGCGGGAAGGGCGCCTCCAAACTCCCGGCCGGCGGCGCTTCTTCTTCCGAAGTGGAGGCGGGAGCGGCGGCTGCCCGTGGCGCTCTGGGGCGTCCCGTCGGCTTTCTCTCCCCCCCCCCCCCTTCGGTCTTGCCTGTCTGTTCTCCCCACCCTCCGCGCTTCTCCCAGCCGCCGGCGTTCTTCCGCGGCAGGACGGCGCGGACCACTCCGACCGCGCTGGGGGCTCGCGTTGCGGGGACGGAAAGGCGAGCGTGCCCGGGGCAGCGGGGGGACGGGACCGTGGACGGGGGAAGCCTGGGAGACGACGAGGAGGAGGAGGGTGCTGGTGCTGGGGGAAGGCGTGGATGCCCCGAGCGCAGGGACTTGTCCGCCAGCCGGGGCGGCCGAAGGGGAGCGGCCGGAGCGTGCGAGGAGTGGCCGGCCCTGGGCTCCGTTCCCGGTTCCCCGCAGCCAGATGCGGAGGGCTCGGGACTCGGGCTGAACCGCCGCGCTCGGAAACCGGCGCGCCTGCCTGGAACCTGCCCCTCGCCTCGGACGGGAGGCTGCTGCTGGCGAAAGGCCGCCTCTGGTCTGCGGGGCTGCCCCATGGGCTTGGCCGCTTGCCGTTTCCTGCCGCCTCCGGCCCGGCCGGTGGCTCCTCTTGACTTTTTTGGGGGGCCCTGTTGCTCCCCTGGTCTCGCAGGCGTTTCGTTTCCAGGCGGCCTCGCCTACATCGTCTGGCGGTGCTCCGGGGGTGGGGTGGGGGGCGTCTGTCTTCGGACCACTTCTGGCTGGCGCGCCGCCGTCGCGGCAAAGTGTGGGTTGGGGTTCCTCTTCCTCACTGGGACCACTCTCGAGCCTCAGGTGACGTCGTGTTTGCACTCTTTCTAAACCTTGGGGCAACTTCGCTTCATTTGTTTCCTCTGGCACGTTTCACTCCTTTCATCCTTAAAAAAATAAAATAAATAGGAAGCCCCTTCTAAGTTCCATGTTGAAATGTCTCTATAGAGCCTCCGGACCAGGACTGCTGATGAAAGGTGATAGAGATTTCTGTTGCTGCCTCTGATATAGATGGTGGTTTCTCTAGCCCAAACTTATCTGTTCTGCTTCTTGTGCCACCATTGTTAGTTACACTTAAAATACACTTCCTTTCCCCCGCCCTTCTGTTTCTCTCTCCTCTGACTTAGATGTGCAGAGCTGTGTGTCATAACTCCGTTGCTGGCCTTTCTTGGTGCCAAGAAGTGGCATGATTCTGTGTGGACCCAATGGGAGAGAGAGATGCTTAATGGTCCATCTATCGTGGTCTTGCCTGTGTGCAGACGATGGCTCTTATGATACAGCCGACTGGTATTGGAGAACCATCACTGAATGGTCATATGGTGATCCCCCCATTCCACTGTGATTTCTGGCCCATGTTTTTTGCTGTTTTTTAATAGTGTTATTTGAGCCTGACCACAGCGGGGCCAAAAACTAAATGTAGTTAGAAAATACAGTTAGAAAATACAGGTTTTACATTTCTGAAAAATGGTCAACTTTTTGAAACAGCTGAGGGTTACGGTGTGTGTTTACGTGTGCTATACTTACACAAGCAATACTTGGGGCAGTTTTGTGCATACCAAAACCAAACCTGGGAAAAGAGAACGCAGAAGAACAAGGTGCAACCATAACAAAAGCTCCCTCAGATCTCAGTCTACTGAGGTTTCTGTCTGCTGTAGCAAGCAGTCGCTGTGTGGTTTCCACAGAAGGTAGTTTGGTTTGTTAGGAAGATGGGCTATAATTTTGGCTGTTGAATGACTTCCAGGCCACGTCATTAAACAGTAAGCAACAGATGTCACTGTAGTAGATTAAAACTCTCTCTGGTATTAATTTGAGTGTACTGGGTTAGAGTGCAAGTGTTATGTCCTGAACAGATTAAATCCGGTTGGAGAATTGTGTTCTGCTCCCCCACCCCCCACCCCCATTATAGAAAACATGGCATATTGACACTTGTAAAAGCAAATTCACACCCATCATGTAATGCAAACCTGGGTAATAAATCCTACTCTGGGTTGAAAATGAACTTCTACCAGCATGCTTTCTTTCCATGTGCAGTTACGTTGGTTTGCTAAACTTCCACTGAAGCGAGCCAGGCTGCTTGCCCCCAGTCCATTAATCACAATAACAAGCCCACGCAATAAATGCAAAACTTGCCTTCATATTCCGCAGATGAAGGAAGACCCCTTCAAGCAGTACAATCTGTATTAGGTCTGGTTTGAAAGAACAGTGGCAAAGAAAAAGCCAACGCAGATTTTGCAAAAAAAGCCGAAAGCCCAGACCAGTTAACAATGAGCTATGTTCCATGAATTGTCACATCAGTCCCATGGGTCTAGGTTGCACAATGGGAGTGTTTTGCAAAACTGACATGGTTAAATCAGCGTTCCTTATTTTGGGTGGCTTCTCTTGGGGCTTTATCTGTACCACAGGCAGTCAAGGAAGGTCCCCCACCCCCGAATAACATGCTCTCAGTCGGAAGGCCTTCTTTCCTGCTTGCAGGTGTCCACCAGGATTCGCAGATAGCTGTTGGTTTGTATTACGAAGAGAATTCTTATTTCAAAGCACTACTGATCCATAACAGCCCATTTTTAAAAAATTGGTCTGGCAAACTTAAGATATATCGGTATTTCTCTCAGTCTTTGGAGAGGGTAAAAAATCGACCCTTTTTTTTGTAAAAATAAGAAAGGCTGGTTCCTACTTCTGTCCAGGTCATTCACGCACATGTGGATAAAGGATGAGGAGTGCCCTGCATTCTGCAGTCGTGAATGAAGCATTTTGCGCCTGTCCCCCACTCTGCTTTGCCAGTATACACAGAGAAATCAAGGAAGAGGCTGCCAGTTACAGGTGTCCTCCAGCAAGTCTTGAGCAGGTTATAAAGGTGCCTCCAAAGATCATAATGTTCGCTTACAGCCTCTCGGCATGCTTAAGCCATCCGTCCATACTTAGGGTGACTAAAATGGTCACTGGGGTAAAATACTTCTCCTTTTTTGGTGCATTCTTACGAACAGAGTTCATCTGTGTGAGTACAAAATTGATGGTTTGCAGTGAAGAGCCAGTTTGGTGTATGCAACAGTTTGGTGTAGTGGTTAAGAGCAGTGGACTCTAATCTGAGAGAACCGGGTTTGATTCCCCACTCCTCCACTTGCAGCTGCTGGATGACCTTGGGCAAGCCATAGTTCCGGCACAGCTGTTCTCTCAAGGACAGTCCTCGAAAGAGCTCTCTCAGCCCCAGCTACGTCACAGGGTGTCTGTTGTGGGGAGGGGAAGGGAAAGGAGACTGTAAGCCACTTTGAGACTCCGAGTGAAGGGTGGGGTATAAATCCAATCTCTTATCCTCTTCTTTTAACAAGTTGGGTCTGGGCAACCCAGATTTAGTTTCCCTTCAGTCACACAGCAGCTGTGGGGAATGTCATCTTTAAAGCCTGCAGGGCCCAGTTTGGCTCAGGATCGTAATATGGGGGGATGGGTCTCCTGATTACCTTCTTGCACTGTTTTCCTGAACGGAAACATCCGTTGGGATTATTTGACTTGTTTTGGAGCTGTGATGCAAAGAAGTCCTCCAGGGGCCATTTCAGCTCAGAAAAATGGAATTGTGTAATTTGGTCCTAAAACTTCTCTTCTTGGATCTGGCCAATGGTTCACCTAGTTCTGCACATGTGGTCTTGGAGTGTCCTGTCAGATTGCCCCTGAAAGCTACTGAACAGGTCACAATGACTGTAGATAGTCCCTGTTATTGCTGCTCATGAAGATTTCACAGTTTTAGCTACCATCGTTAATAGCCATTGACAGATCTTCCGTAAATATGAGCTGCCTAAGCATGCCTTGTCTATGCCTTGAGATGATGAACTATGGATGAACTATGCAAATTATGCATTGTGTGAAGTTCTAATTCTGTTCTCTATGAGCTGCATTTTGCCAGTGAGTTTCATTGGATGAGTCTGCTGTTTTGAAAGAAGGTATATTCTGTAGGTTGGTTCCAACCAGTGTTTTTACTGATGAAAAAGGAAGGAGGCATCTTCATTGACAAGCCGTCTTCAGAAATGTCAGATGTACATGTACAAAAACCATGTGAGATGGAGGCTGTAGTATGTGGGGGATTTGGGTGAAACTGAGTGGAAAAAGTTGGCTGGACCCAACTGTATGTATTCATGTTTCTGTAAATTTACATCCTGTCACCTTTATGACAACTTCCCTTTCATTTTCAGTGCATTCTTTTTTTGTGGCGTGTGTGTGTGTGTTTGTGAGCCTGGAAGTCATGTTGACTTCTGGCAATCCCTAGTGGGGTTTGAATGTTTCATAGAGTTGTCTTGATATTTGCCTGCCTCTGCGTCCCGAGCCCTGGTATACTCTGGAGGTCTCCCTTCCAAGTACTTGTCAGCAGGGGTTTTTTTGTAGAAAAAGCCCAGCAGGAACTCATTGGCATAACAGGCCACACCCAACCAGAGAAACTTATTAGCATATTAGGCCACACCCCTGACAGCACAGCTCATTAGCATATTAGTCAGGGGGCTGGGAAAGAAAGGCATTTTCAGCTGCCTGGGTTCCCTGCCTGCCTTTTTCCAGCTGCCACATGTTAGCTAAAGAAGGGAGGGCAGAGAGAGGCTTTTCCTTGTCAATTTCACTCTCAGGTGACTGGCAGGGAGTGAAATTGACAAGGAAATCCCCAGGGGCTCCCCAGAGGGAAAGAGGGCATTTTAACATGCCGCCTTTCCCTCTTGTGTGTAAAGCGGGAAGGGCAGTGTGCTCTGTAGCCACACAGGCCAGAGGTTTTGGTTGTAGGCGTGGCCAACTCAGGAGCCAGCCGGAACTCCGTTCCTGTGCATTCCTGCCCCAAAATAGCCCTGCTTGTCAGTGTCTGCCCTTCTTAGCCTCCCAAATCTGATGAGATTGGGCTTGCGTGGGCTATCCAGGTCAGGGCTATTTTCAGTCCATTCTTAATAATTTCTGCAATTGAATTTGCAGAATTTTTTTGTCTGTGGGTCCATAAACTCACTGCTTGGATTGGAACTTGAGGAGGTTTTGTATTCTTAGGTATGTATAAATCATCCTAATTCTTTTATTGAAATACATGCCCTTGAAAGTAACTGGTGTCTGGGTTAAGGCTGATTGATCACATGCTTGCATGTCACTTGATGGTTTATCTCTCGGATCTGCAGCTGATTGTTTGGGCTTGATCTGCTGATGAACGCTGTGTTTGGGGGCACTGTGACCGGATGAAAGAGGGGTCTGTAATTGCCGTTTCAGGCACAGAAGTTATTACTAGAGTTGCAGGTGGTGAATGAAGTTTTTACCCTTGTATCCTTTGGAGAATCATTTTACATTCACAGCTCCCTACTTGCCTATTCCCAACCATTTATTTATTTATTTTTGCTCATGCACTGCTCACGGGAGTTTTTATCTTGAATCACAATAACTGATGGACAGCTGGTGGAGCCAGGGTCTCACTTGTGGAGGCCCTTGAAGTGTGTGTCGTGAAAATGTGTTGGGAACCAGTACATAACTTCAATGTGACACCAGTTATGTGCACAGCTGCCTGTTTTCTAAATATTTCATACTGCCATTAATTCAGAGATCTCAAATGGAGCTTGGAGCTCATCTTGAAGGTGACAGAAGAATGGATGGTTGTGGCAAATACTGTATCTCAAAGCACAGTATGGTTCTACTGCTAGTAGCCAGTGGTGGTGACATCACAGGTAGGAATACACCTTTCAGATTTTGGCATCTTATTTTCTGGTGATCAAATGTTCTTAATTCCTAATGGTCCATTAAAATCCTTTAAGGTTTCATTTCTGCCTTTCCCTGTCCTGTCCTGCATAGCCCAGGAAAGCCTGATATGATTAAATCTTGGAAGCTAAGTGGTGTTGACTTGGCAAGGCAACTAGGCAAGTACTTGGATGGGAGACCTCCTCGGAATACCAGCAGTTGGGAGGCGGGAGTGGGTTTTATTCAGCCACTTCTCTGAATATCCTCCAGGCCCCTGAGTAGGGGTCAGTCACCAGAGGTCGCCCGCGACTTCCAGGTGTGCACGCACACACACACTCACCACATGCACATAAAAATGCAAAAAAAGAAGAAAAAAACATCCCAAAAAAGAGGGGTGGGGGAGATTTTATTTCTTCCTCGTACAGCTAGCTCTGCTGGAATGGAGATTCCATTCTCCAAGATGCAACCCTAAGCATGGTTTACTTGGCACTGAGTCTTGGCTTTGAACATGGTGGTGAAAAGTTGTGCAAGGCCCGTAGCTTTGTGTGAGCTTGTAACATCTGGGATGGAAGCTGTTCTGCAGGAATATGCATCCTCTGGATGCAGAAACGGCTTGTGCCCGCTCACTGTGCAACATCCTTCGTTGATGTGGCAAGAGGACTTGTCCAAACTTCTGCTTCTAACGTCTGAAGCTGCTTTGTGGGAATCCATGGGGCAAACTTCCATGTGACTGAACTGAATGCAGTCTGTGGGCTGGATGCATAATCTGGTGAACTGTTTTGGTAAAACGTCATAACCACACACAAAAAAGATACTTTCTTCTGTTTTTTTAAAAAAATCTGTAGCCAAAATATGGAAGTGTAAGTTGCTAAGAACAGGTTTGCCCACTTCTGTTTTTTTTAAAGTTATTTTTGAAACGTGATTCTTAAAAAATGTAATTGATGGACTAAGAACTGGATGTTTGATTTGTTAAAGTGCTTGTAGTCGGAGAGTAGAACTAAGTTATCCTTCCCACCAATGCAGTTTTGTGTTTGCGTCCTCCTCCACGGAAAGGACTATTTTTGCCCCGGCCTCTTGTACATAAACAAGACAAACGTGTCACGTAAGGCAAGCAGACACTTCCTACAAGATTGCCGCTTTGAGGAAGTGTGCGGCTCTGACGTTTCCATGAGTCACTGTATCAAAACGTGAAAGGAAACAGCATATGGCATGTGGCAAGTGATTGGCTGGGAGCTGTATAAAGAAGGCACTTTTGCTTGGCAACATATCTTGTACTTGCTAATAAATATCATTAGGGATTCCTTAATTGCCGTACTCTTTTATGTAATGGTGGCGTGTTAGCTGAGGAGTTTTCTCCAAGCCTATAACTTTATGCTTAGAACACTGCTTGGCCTGGCTGCTCGTATTCTGTGACTTTCTCAAAATACTCTGTTCTGAGAATTTCAGGCAGCCAAATTTAGGTTACCATAGTGATCTTCAGTGGCCTTGATTTATTAGTTTCAATCGTGCTGTCTTACCCAATGTATTTGGGAAATTCATATTCTTAAATGCTCCCTCTAAGCTGTGGAGTCTTGTGAGCAAAAATTCTAGCCAGTTTGGTGTAGTGGTTAAGTGCGTGGACTCTAATCTGGGAGAACTGGATTTGATTCCCACTCCTCCACTTGCAGCTGCTGAATGACCTTGGGCAAGCCATTGTTCTGTCAGAGCTGTTCTCTCAAGGACAGCTCTGGAAAGAGCTCTCTCGGCCCCACCTACCTCACAGGGTGTCTCTGGTGGGAGGGAAATGAATTTGTAAGCCACTCTGAGACTCCTTTGGGTAGTGAAGGGCAGGGTATAAATCCAGTCTCTTCTTTTACTTTGTGAGCTGCTGGCATTAAAGTTGTGAGCAAGTGATTTGGCTACTGCATTACTAGGAGCCATTCTTCTGCATACTGGGAGCTATTCTTCCTGAGCGGAGACAAAAATTAGTGTGCTGGAGGCTAAAAAACTGTGAGCTAGCTCACACTAACTCAGCTTAGAGGGAACACTGCTTGAGATGACATACAGAATGATAATACGATCAATTGGCACAGGGCATGGTTAGTCCGTGCATGGGTCTATGATGGATGTTTCATGCAAACAAGCTGTTTGTTTTGGCTATGGGCAGTTACAGTTGAGAGGCACTCATAACAGAAGGAACATTTTAAAATGTGTAATTTGTTGCTCACCCTCTACATATATCCATGAACCATACCCTTCCATTTCAGTGTATTTGAAGGAGTGTGTGTGCACACAAAAGCTCATACCTTGAATAAAACTCTGTTGGTCTTAAATGTGCCACTGAGCTCAAACTTTGCTCTACTGCTTCAGACCAACACAGCTACCCCACCTGGTTTTAAGCAAACTGTTATTCTTAGGAGACCGGCTAGCAGGAGATGCCTGCCGTACAAGTGGGAGTGCATGTAGAGGAAGGACAGTGGCTCAGTGCTAGAGCCTCTGCTTTGCATGCAGAAAGTCTTAGGTTCAATCGCCGGCATCTTCAGTTAAAAGGACCAGGCTGTAGATGATATGAAAGATCTCTGCCTGAGACCCTGGAGAGCTGCTGCCAGTCTGAGCAGGCCATACCAATGGACCACTGGTCGGACTTGATGTAAGGCAGCTTCATGTGTTCATAGTTTGACTTGTGAGTCAGCTGTCCTAAGATTCAGACTTGAGATTAGCGGTTGTGGTGCTCAGGCTTGGCAGGGCAGCAGTGTCGAACAGCCTGCATGCCCTGCCCCCTGCTGGTCATTCCGTATCTCCCCAAGACCCATCCTCTTTCCTGTCTGCAGGCTACCTACCCAGTCACCTGATAAGGATGCCGTTCTCCTGTCTTTTGGCTTACTGCCTGGACATCCAGTTGACTTTACAGCGGGGTTGTAGTCCTCCCAACCTAACTGCTTTCCTAGCTCTTTTGCCGCTGATTAACAGTGATTATAAAATGGCACATGTTTGTATTTCTGTTCTGCTTCAACCCAGTGCTGCTGAACTGCTACCTAAATCACAGATGGAATAGGGACAGTGAGGGCAGCCTAAGGGGTGTGAGCAAGAGGCCAGGTTGAATAGAGGGCAAGGAGGGGCCAAGGATGATCAGAACACAGTGGCCGGCTTCCAAGCCTCAACGCTGTTCGTGGACTTCTGATGGCACTTGTAACATAGAAGTGGTTTGGCCACACATTAAGGAAAAATGTCTGTTTCACCTGGTTGTGACAGTGTTGGAGTCATTTCACACGTTAGTGGCAGACAGGAATGCCAACAGGGCTAGAGAAGGACGTCATGTTGGTTTTAATACAGGTTTACTGTATGGAAATGGGCAGGAGAAACTTTCCATGGTATGGAGGTAAATCTACTCCTGTTAAGGAGACAGGACATCCCTCCCCCCCACTCTGGGCAGTTGGCTAACCTGGGCTTGCCAACAACTGTATACTCAGTGGGGAGTTGTAGCCAGTCATAGTCCACTAGTATCTGGAAAACCCCTGCTCGAATCCCCACTCGTGCCATGGAAGCTTGCTGGGTGACCTTGGGCCAGTCCCTTTCCCCTCATCCTAGCCTACCTCACAGGGTTGTTGTGAGGATAAAATGATGTAAGCTGCTTTGGGCCCCCATTAGGGGGAAGTATAGGGTATAAATGAATGAATGAATGAATAAAACAGTGGGATTTTGGCTCTTTCACCTGGGTACTTATGCATCTCGGCATAGAAGCAATTGTTTTCTAAAATGTGATTCTGTCTGTCTGTCTGTCTCTGTAAATGGTATTTTATAGCTTTTTGATTGTCTCAAGGAGCTGTTCTCTGCAGTTTCTTGAACTGAAGCAGTCCAGATAGCCTGAAAGATGTGTTGTATGTTTGCCTGCCAAAATCTGGCATTCACTAAGCTCATACCTAAAAAGTAGTTCTCTATCATGTTGAAGAATCTTTGCTGTATTGGAAAAAAAGCATACAATTTTTCTTTCTTGGAATGGATTCTGTTTTTGTTTTTTAAAAAACAACCAGTTTCCAGCCGGAAGAAAACTGGTAGCTATTGGCTAGTAGCTGTGATGCCACCAAAATACTCCCCCCACCCCCAATCCATTCCCCAACAAAATGTTCATGAACTCATTTTAAAATAATTGCAAACATAAATGCTTCAAACTGTGTGGGTGTTTTTAAACGGACAACCTACTTAAAGTAAAAGGAAAGGACAGGACCAGAGACATGATCCAGTGTTTGCTTTGCACGTAGGTTGAAGACAAATGCTGAAGCTGTGATGAATTCCGTTCAGGATGTTAAGTTTTATCTTCACATTTAAGAAAACTCTTAGCAAAACAGTTTGAATGGTAAGGTTGAATTAGATCTTGAACTTTTACAAGTATAACGTGATCATTATTCTTGCTGTTGCTGTCCCTCATCTCTTACCAGTCTTGAGGTGTGTGCTTGTTTTGTTAGCAGTGCTTATAGTGGAGAACTCTCGGCGATGGGGAAAAGTCAGTGGAAGAGCTTGTAATGCTGTCATGTTTAGATTATATAGCAAGCAGTGGCTTGATCCAATTCTTGCAAGCTGCAATGCCTGAATGTTCCAGCAAACCATGGTTTGGTGTCAACCTACAGATTTCAGACTAGGGCTTTGTAAATGGTTTGTGGACCAGTTAACATTCTTGTTGTGCTGTCTGGATTCCCAAGCCACTTTTTGTTGAGTAGCACTGCCTCTTGCACTTACCTGGCCATGGAAGCAATGAATAGGATGGCAGATGAGAAGGCAAGAAGACTGTATGAGCAAATTAAAATGGCGTATTCAGAGTTGTCTTGCAGTTGTATCGATAGCATTTTCTGTGTGAAAGAACTTAATGTAAACGCTCTTCTTAGAGAAAAGAACGCCATCTCCTATGGAAACTCCTAGGATGTCATGACTCAGTTTCTTGAGGCTTGAAGGTCAAAGTCCAAGAGCCTGGATCGCACTGTTGGAAAATCTTATTATTTTGACTGCCTTCTATGACTGCGAGGCTTATTTTCCTTCTTCTGAAGTTAGGGATGATGCAAAGTAGAGGGGAAACAAAATTCACATATGAAGGCTTGACATAGAACTATGTAACTTTTTAATCCGGATTCACAGTGTCTGCATTACCCTATTTACCCAAAATATTTATATCCCGTTTCCACGATGCCCATGGTGGCTTACAGACTATGAACAAGGCACATTTCAAAACACATAAATTAATGTACATCTGGTTAAAATTGCAACTCCTGCAATGTATATCACCACCAGCTACCAGTCAGGGACATTCACAACTTACTTCTGCCAGAGGTGTGCTGAAATAATTCTGCTTTCTACCTTTTACTGAAGAGAGTGAGCAAGGAACTTTCTGTACTGTAGCTACCAGACTATACCAAAGAGCCACAGAAAAGGCATGTGCATGGGCTGTGAATGAGTGGAGCTCCCAAACAAAGGGGACTGGGATAATGAGGTGCCTGATGACCTTTGTTGGCTCACATGATCAGAGAAGGAGGAGATTGTATTTATACCCCACCCTTCACTACCCGAAGGAGTCTCAGGGTGGCTTACGATCCCTTTCCCTTCCCCTCCCCACAACAGACACCCTGTGAGGTAGGTGGGGCTGAGAGAGCTCCTTCGAGAACTGCTCTTGAGAGAACAGCTCTGAAAGAACCCACGGTCACACCAGCAGGAATGGCAGTATGTTAGAGAATTGGGTCCTAGGCCTTGAAAGGGCTTCAGAGGTAACAGTAATTACATTGAATTGTGCCCAGAAACCAACAGGTAGCCCGTTAAGCTGCTGAAGCACAGGTGTGATATCATACTGGTGTAAACTGGTCAATAATCTAGCGACAGCATTCTGTTCCAAGTGAAGTTTCCAAACAGTTTTCAAGGGCAGTTTCATGTATAACACATCACAGTAATCTAGTCTTAAGGTTGTGGTGGCATGGGTCAGTGCAGCAAGGTCAACATGATCACGATGGGGGGCCAGTTGTCACAATTTATTTATTTATTTAAAGCATTTTAAATAGATATTAGAAAGCACTTCTGGCCACATTTCCTGAAAAGACCAATGTTGGATCCCAGGCCTTTCACCTGATCGGAGAAGCTGGCTGTCATGCCATCAGTTTGTCTTGATGGCAACCCCAGACAGTCGGTCTTCTCTGCCAGCATCATCCCAGTCTTCCCTGGACCGGGTTTTACCTTGTTCTCCCTGACCTCCCCCCCCCCCCCACTGTTTCCAGGGACTGATCTAGCACAGAGACTGCAGCTTCTGATTACTTAATTAAAGAGACGTATAGTTGGGTGTCGTCTGCATATTATGACTATACATCTATATCGTACCAAAAGCTGATCATCTTATAAAGTTCCAAACTGTTTGCACAATCCACACTAGAGGTCTTCTCTTGGGCTTGTACGTCAATGACAAAGATATTGCATTTCCACAGAACAAAACGTGAAATAAGGTTTGCAGTTGGGAAAACAGCTATTCTCTTTCCCCCCAAATAATCCTTGGTTCACTGCTACAGAAATTGTTCCAGAGACTATGGCTGCAGCACTATCTAGGCACTGACTGGATACGGCCCCTGATGCAGACCATATGTGATGAGTACGGACACAGCATCTTCTCATACTCATGCAAATGATGACAATTTAAATTTATGTGTTCCTAACTATTAGAGGTAGCTTGGTTTGTCATGGGAGAGATCGTTTAATATATACCAGAACAATTAAAAAAAAAAAAGATGAAATCCAGCAGGCTGTCAGCAGCCACTCTGGGAATATTTGACTTTGCTTTTTTGTGGATGGTCATTTTAGAAGATGCCTCCCATGTTCCCTCTAAGCTGAGTTAGTGTGAGCTAGCTCACAGTTTTTTAGCCTCCAGCTCACACATTTTTGTCTTAGCTCAGGAAGGATGGCTCCAGAGCAGACTAATTTATGCAGTAGCCAAATCGCTCGCTCACAACTTTTAATGCCCGTAGCTCACAAAGTAGAATTTTTGCTCACAAGACTTCCCAGCTTAGAGGGAGCATTGCCTCATTTTTCTGTCTTGAAAGTTTTTCACCTTTCTACCCTATCATTGCAAAGGGTTGTCAAAAGGCCTGGACAAAAGTGTCCTGTCCCTTTAATAGAGGCCCAGTGTGTAGAAATGGGCAAGTGAAGCTTTTCATGACATGCTGGTAAATAATGAAGACCTCTTATCAAAGGGAGAGGACATCCACCCCTTCAGCGGGCATCTGTGTCTTTGCAGTACCATTTTGTTGCCCTGTTGAATGGAGAGTTGTGGGGCTGCTGCGCAAAGCCTAAAATGCAGTTAAAGCACACGTTCACTGATAGTCTGGTCAAATGCCTGGGATAAGTCTGTTGGCCTTAGAAAGCCCACACTCTATACTGAAATCTCCACCTAGGCTTATTGAAGCTAAGAGGATTCTAATTGCCTGAAATAAGCTCTTTTCCTTTTGTAAAAAAAATTATTGTACCTAAATCTTGTCTAGAGTATCTCTGCGGGAAAACCCAAATAGGCTCACGTACATTTCAGAAGTGGTGTTTCACACCTTAGAACATTAGACGCCTCTTTAAAAAACATTACAACCGTGTGACCACTCCTTTGCATGTTTATGTTAACTTCTTGTATGTTTACTAAATCACAGTGAGTGATCTTTCTTAATTAGAAGGCAAACACAGGCAAATAAAATTAGGCTTCCCTGTTTAAACTCTGTCAGCACTCTGATTCTTTTTTTAAAAGTTGAACTAATAGCAAAATGCCTGTATAAATGGCTGCTGTCTGTATCATCATATTATCTTTAGTGGAAATAGGATTGCTTGCATGGCGATTTTAGTATTAGTATTTGCTATTCTTAGAGGAGATCATGGGTATTTTCTGTTTGCTGTTAAGTAGGGATGCCTGTTGGAATGAAAGATACTTCCTTTTGGAAATAGCTAATATGTATGGGAACATTTGCTGTGGAGAATTTGCTTCTCGGCACACACATGCCTGCCACCTGCAGAACAAGAAATATTAGCCAAGCACTCTGAAATTACAAGTACTTTTTAAGAATTTCCAGACCAGAATGAAAACGGCAACAATGAAAAAAAGAAAAGAATGAGGATGTTTTGAATGCACTCCAAAAGCGAACTTAGCTACAGTTGAAATTTTGCCAGGATCCTTTCGGTGAGTGCTCTCCACCTTACTGTTTATGTCCTCACCATGTGACTTGGATGCATCATGAAAGGAGTGTCCCTGCCCATAGCTCATGCCAATTGCAGCTACAGGAGGGAGCAAGGCTAATCATTATGTGCTCGTGCTGAGTCATATGGTGGAAACTCAAAAGATGTTAACTGCAGGGTGGGGAAGAACTTTCTGCAGGGATGCCGTCTTCGGCTGTGTCACCATTTACAGTTGTCACACACACAGGGCCAAACTAGATGTGGCAGCATCCGAGGGGCCCGCTGCCATTTGAAAGGGATTTCTAAAAATGCAGGGAGGGCTGAGGTGCTCCCGTTCCCTCCCAGTGCCTTCTCAAGTGCTGAAATGGACCCCGGCACATCCTCACAGCCAATTCCTTGTTCATCCTAGTTGCAGACTTTCTCTCCCCCCGCCCCAGTCTTTTATGCACTATGAAGTGTTCACAGTAGGATGTTGTGACTCGTCTTGCTGAAGCAGGACCCAGGAGTCAAATAGCAAGAGATTAACTGGGAGGATTTGACCCATATTATTTCATTGCTAGCGAGCATGATGTAGAGCAGCGGACTCTGATCTGGAGAGCTAGGTTTGATTCCCCACCCCTCCTCTACAGGAAGCCTGCTGGGTGATCTTGGCCCAATGACAGCTCTCTCAGAACTCTCTCAGCCCCACCTATCTCACAAGGTGAGTGTTGTGGGGAAATGAAGGGAATATGATTATAAGCTGATTTGAGATTCATTAGTGTAGAGAGAGTAAAGGTAAAGGTTTCCCTTGCTCGAAAGTTAGTCAAATCAAACTCTAGGGGGCAGTGCTCATCTCTGTTTCCAAGCTGAAGACCCAGCACTGTCTGAAGACTTTTTCTGTGGTCATGTGGCTGGCATGACTAAACGCCGAGGTGCATGGAGTGCTGTTACCTTCCCACCGCAGCAGTACCTATTTATCTACTTGCAATTTCTTGCTTTCGAACTGCTAGGTTGGCAGGAGCTGGGGCCAGAGTCACTCCATCACACAGCACTCGGGTCTCGAACTGCCAAACTACAGATCTTCCGGTCTGCAGCTCAGCGTCTTAACCTCTGAACCACCATGGGGTACAAAAACCAACTCTTCTTCTTTTAGGTTTGAATCTAGTAGCAAGGTTGTAGACTTTCCAATTTCCCAGGGAGGGGGTCTGGACCTGGACCAGAGACATTACAGGCCATTGTCTCTGGGGGAGGCTCAGCATGTCCTGGAAAAGTTCGGGGGGGGGGGGCTCCAGCTCCCCAACCCCCCTGAAGTTGATGCCTATGTCTAATAGTGTCTCAGAGAACCAACAAGATTACCAGACTATAAGCTTCCGAGAGTCAGAGCTCCTTTGTCAGTTATCTGTCGAAGGAGCTTTGACTCTCAAAAGCTCACACCCCAAACATCTTGTTGGTCTCTGAGGTGCTTTTGGGTTCAAAGCCAGCTGTTCAACTGCAGACAGACAGGGCTACCCTCTGAAATGATATCATTGTACTGGAGGTCAGAATTGGAGTACTGTGAGGAGACTATTCCAAGGTGGTAAGGTTGGCACACTTCTTTCAGAACGAAGAGGAAAAAGTCGGGCAAGGGACGGGAGCTTTGGAAATACTTGCATGTAATTAGCGAGGCAAGAAATGAAAGTAATTGCACAAGAGTCAAGACGAAAAGGAGATGTGTGGAGCAGAGACTGCAGCAGCTGTCAAAGGGGTAGCTCATTATGAAGTCCAAGATCTGGCCGTAAGCTGGGAACTGGTCCTGGGCAAACGTGATAGAAGTTTTGCTGTGTCTGATCCGAATCTGTCAATATGGAATCACAGAGAGCAGAAGCTGCGCGATGGTTCCAGATGGCTCAGCTGGGAAAGGGCACTACCTCTGAACTTTTCAGACTTGGGCTGAAGCGCTGCAGCTCCTTGCCTTGACTCATGACTGTTCTCTTCCCTGCAAAACAACAACAGCAACAAAGTAAATCAGGCTAGTGATTCCAGCAGGGAAAATGTTTAGCAAATGTTGAAGATGCAAACAAGGCATGCAATAATATACAAGACCCTATCTGTTTCATTTACAGTTTTCTGTGAGCAATGCAAAGATATAAATTATGTCAATATGACTAAGCAGTATTTCTTTGCCCAGTTCATAGTCATGAATCTCAGTACAAAAGGAGAGGCTTGTCTTCTAGGGTCCAACACCAGACACTGTGTCAGTAGTTTTAAGAGATCTGGTGTGGCAAGACTGTAAAGCAGGGGTTTCAAACATAAGGCCTGGGGGCCAGAACCGGCCCATCCAGGGCTTTTATACAGCCCATGAGCAACTAGGGAAGGGGATGGAACAGGCATCTGCTCGGGGGGGGGGGGGGGAGTGGGCGGAGCCAATCCAATTGTGGCTTCAGCGTGGAAGAACAAGCTCATCTGCAGCAGTCAAGCAACGTGGGAACATCTGTCCAGTGCTGCACCACTGGCTCTCTAGTCCGCCCATGTGGGTTTTCCTTTGCACTCCCCTCCAAGCCCACGAGGCCTTGCCAGAAGGATACACCAATTCGGAGCTTACCAGCTGCTGTCCTTTGTACAGTTTATATATACGATAACTGGCATTACATTTTATGGAACACATGGCCCGGCCCGACAAAGTAACACTGACGTCAGATCTGGCCCTTGTAACAAATGAGTTTGACACCTCTGCTGTATAGGGTCTTCTTCTTCCATCCCCACTGCTGATCAACCCAGACATAAGCACTAAGGAGCTATGCATAAAACTTGACGTCCTAAAACAACAACAGCAACAAAGCCCTATGCCTCTGCCACTTTGAAGAGAGGGCAGTCCTAGAGTATGTAATGTGTAACTCAGTGGTCACGTAACAAAATTTTGAGTCCAGTGGCTCCTTTAAGACCAACAAAGTTTAATCCTGGGTGTAAGCTTTCATGTGCATGTATCTGAAGAAGTGTGCATGCACACAAAAGATTGTGCCCAGAATTAAACTCTGTTGGTCTTAAAGGTGCCACTGGACTCCAACTTTGTTCTGTTGCTTGAAACAAACATGGCTACCTACCTGAATCTATCAGTGGTCACATGTGAACACCTTATTCTCTAACCCGGGCAATTTCTGCAATCAAAGGGTAGAGAACTGAGCTCCAGTTGTATCTAGTGAGGCCTTTTGAGTACAGTGTTCCTTACTATGTGGTTTGGAAGGTATGGGGGTACATAGGGATTTTTGGTTACATCCAAAGCACTGTGGAGCAAAGTGAAGTTGGCGCCCTGGAACTTCCTCATTATCTTCCTGCTGCCTGTAGCCCACTACCCTCTTCATTCTCTCGGTAGTCAAGGGACCCTTCAGTGGCACTGTGGGGCAACGTGTGAGACTTCAGAAGGGGGTGAAAAGCATAATTTTCATTCCCTCAGTAGATTGGTGCCTTTGCACCCAACCCTCTGACATGTTATGAAGATGGTAGATTGCCGGGGTAGATGATGGAGAAAAACCTTGAATGTGGAAGGAAATAGAGAGAGAGAGACAGAGGCGTTTTCCAGATTGCCTTAATGTTCCATTTTCATTCCCCTATGGCTGCGACCACACGCACCTTTAAATCCAACATAGCTGCGAATGCCTGATGGATCTAAAGGAGACGATCAGACAGCAACACCTGGGAAAGGTCCGGCAGTCGTCAGCAAACTGTGCTGCTCCGCCACAGAAGTGGAGTTAAAACATACTGGAGAAAGTCTGGTTCTAACTGGTTGCGATGGGCCACAGATGGACTTTCCCCTGTCTGATCACTCAAGCACTCTCTCATGCCGTCGGAATGGGCTGATCATTCCAACCCAACTCTGAGCTGTTGTTCCCCCCCTTGCAGTATGTGCATAATCGCAAACTCCATAGGGAGCCCTCAGTGTGGAGGTGCGATTCCTCATTTAAGCACATGGGAAACAAACGGCACCCCCCCCCCCCCGGCCCACCCGCAGTTGTGTCTGATCACACAGTGACGTGCTGAGCCCGCAGCTTCAAAGGGATGTGTGATCTTGCAATGGCGTGTCAAATTTCTCCAGAAGAAATAGCTTCGCTTCCCGTCTGCTCCAACTGGCGTCTGTGACCACAGCCTGTTACTGGGTTTTTTTTTCTTGTGTCCAGACAACTTTGTTAAGATTGAGCTGTCCTGGTCTTTCCTTGGTTTCCCCCTATTTTTTCCTAAACTATTTTTTCCTGTACTCCCCCCCCCCCCCAATTGTGAAATGAATTCACAAGATAACCTCTTGTTCAGAATCTGAACATTTTCCCCCCCGCCTTGAGGATTGCCACCCAAACTTGTCCAGATTTTGGGTGGTGATATATTTTTTAAAAATATTTGCATGCCGAATGGAAGGTCATATGAAAAGTAGAAAACCAGACCAAAGTGAGGAGATGTAGTAAATATTGTTTGAGAAGGAAACCTATCAGTATAACATTGCATGAAAATAGCCCTTTTAACATAAAATTGTCTCAACTCTGCCACCATTCCCTCGCACCTGATCAATGACATTTTAATGACATGCTTTATAAACCTTCTCTATTCCCAAGTGATCACTGAGCAAACGTCGAGGTAAATGAGTTAAACCCCTTCCTGTGGGGAAAGGTGCCTCACAAAAAAAGGGAAGTGGAAAAGAAAAGTGAATATGAAAACACTGCACGGTTGAAAAACCACTCTTTTCAATATTATATATTGCTCGTGTTGCAAATATATAAATACACTGAAATATGCAGTTTGATGCTGCGAAATGACTGTGAAACTTAAGACACCTTGCTCTTGTACATGACGTGGTTGAGTTAAAATGAATGTGTTGTATTACTGCTGAACTTTGTAGATCATAGCGCTTCGCTGGAGCCAGGCCTGTTGACACTGTTCTTCTCAAGATGATTTCATAACCAACATTTGATTAACAAAGCCTGTTCTAGAAGTCACCACAATCTTGTGCGTGTGTGTTCCTGTTTTGGAAGCGAACTTGCAAAATTTAAGAGGTTAGATAATATAAAGGGAGGGGGGAAGAATACTGAAGATATCTTCAGGCACTCATATGTGCTCAGAATTGTTCTGCTTTTTTTGTGTGTTCATCGTTAATATTAGTGACTCCTACTAAGATTTCTGTTGAAGGGAAATCTACACAAATAAAGGAAGGTATTCAAGTGTATTAGGTAAGTTTTAGCACTGAAGATGATTGTTCTACAGCCCTATAAGTAAATGAGACAATTCTTAATTTTGTGATTTAATATGATTTAAGAATGTTTCTCTGCATGTGCACATATTCTTTAGCAGTGGCCTGGGGTGTGTGATTTAAGGGGTGAAAACACTCCATGCCCTGTCCTCGTTTCTATTATTTCCTAAAATTTAATATCCTGCTGGATTTTTGTAATGACTCACAAAAATACGGAACAGAGGAAAAAAATTAAAATATTAGTACGCTAAAATGCTAAAGGTACATGTCTAGATCCAACCAACGGGACTGCTTCAAAAGGTTTCCTGAAAAGCATCAAAAGCTTTCCTGAAAGGAGTCCCAACCTTTCTTAGGGAAAGAAAATATTCAGCCAGATCGCTATAGTTCCACAATGAGCACACCACACCTGAGAAGGTTACTGAGCTTGGGTATTGTTCTCCTTCCAATTGAGATGGACAAATCAGGGATTTCCCTCCTTAATCTTGAGGTAGAACGTCTGGGAGAGAATACACGGGAGAGTGTTGCTTGATAGTGGTAGAATCAGGGAAACTGAGACTGCAACAGGTTCTGTGGTCCCTCTGCCACAGCTGGGGGGTAATAGCGGAGTCCATAACGGATACAGGATCTCATTGATCCAGGCAGTGCGCTGTCACCTCCTTTTTGGGCATGGATCCTGCACTGTGTGGACTCTTCTCCTTTGTCTACCTCCAAGTGACACCATTGAGTGGCAACTGAAGAGGACCCATACAATGAAATGCAAAACCAGACATGTGGCCCAGACGTTCTACTCAGCATGTGGTGGTGACCACTTAGTGCATGGAGTCCCAAGCTTTTTGAGTGTGTGGGCAACTTTGGAATTCTGAAACAGTGTGGTGGGCACAGCCATAAAATGGTGGGCACAGGAGGTGGAGACAGCCATAAGTGGCTGCCATGGGTTACCTTCAGTCACACAGTGAAGATCCTCGTGCTGTGGTAGGAGCAGGGTTGCCAGGTCTCCTTACCTTGCCGGCAGGGGCCTTTGGGGGGCATTCTGGGGGTTGGGCAGGGACATCCCATCCTCAAAGACATTTTTGGGCCACTTCTAGTAAAACCAGAAGTAGCCAAAACTGGAAGTTCCGCCCCCAGTGCAGCCATTTCACAGCCAGTTTTGCTCCCCCCAGCTTCTAATCAGGGGAGGTGGAGCGAAACTGATCACTGAAAGGGCTTGCAACCAGCTAAAGCCTTTTCAGCTATCAGTTTGGCTCCCCCCCCCCACTTAGAAGAAGAGAGGAGTGAAACTGTCCTTGAAATGGTTGCATTGGGGGGCTGAACTTCTGATTTTTCAGGCCCCTTTGGTTTTACCAGAAGTGGCCCAAAAACATCATTTTGGGTGGAAAGCCCACTTCAAATCAGAGGATCCCCTGCCCGAACTGGGTGGGTGGGTGGGCTGGGATCCCTAGGTAGGAGCTGCTTCCAAAGCAATGATCTTAAAAATCTGCACATCTCCAGTGGCCAGTCAGAAGTCTTCCTGGACAAAAGCCCCACCTGGTTCTTCCTATTTCATAAAAACACTGGTGGGCACCAGGAAAGGTGTCTGTGGGCTCCATGAAGCCCATGGGCACCTTGTTGGGGGACTGCTGAGTTAGTGCTTTGAGAGCCACTGTATGCACCCAAATGCCAACTACCACTAAATTTTGCTCGTATGTAAGGGGGTGGTTGGAGCAAGAGGGAGATGAGTTGCGTTTTACACATTCTCTTGCTTTCCGTGTACTCTGTAGATTTAAATGGGCTTTCGCTGTTGGCTCTTCTTAACACAATAAGGCTAAAGAGGTTGTTGACTTAGATACCAATATAAATACGGAACTAGGGACATTTTGACCTCACTTTAATAGCTGCTTAACCTGTCTTTGGTGAGATAAGGAGGCTGAGTTCTACTGGTGCTTGTCCAGATCTTACTGCAGTAAGAATGGGTAGTAAGGAAGTAGTTTGAAGGTTATAATGCCCTGCTGTATGGGTTTCTTTGCAGGACTGGCATCAGGTAGGCATCAGTACTCCCGCTAAGCTGTGAAGTCTTGTGAGCAGAAATTCTACTTTGTGAGCTACTGGCATTAAAGTTGTGAGTGAGTGATTTCACTACTGCTTAAATTAGTTTGCTCTTGAGCCACCCTTCCTCAGCTAAGACAAAAATGTGCGAGCTGAAGGCTAAAAAACGGAGCTAGCTCACACTAACTCATCTTAGAGGGAACACTGGTAGGCATCATTATGCAGTTGCCTCTGGTGTTACAGAGACCTGCTGTATGGTAGCGGGGATCAAAGCCTGCCATCTTCCATTAGGGTTGCCCCATTCAAGTCTCCCAAATATGACTAATCTAATTTGTAGATCATGCAGATATTTACTTACCCATCAAATCAAGCACATTAATTGCTGTGCTATCTACTACATGTTTTTTCATTCCTGTTAATGACCACAAAAAACGGTGGTGAAGGATGATAGGAAACATCTCTTTACCTGACCCTTTGGTTATGCCAGGATCTCTTCAGGCTTTCTCCTGAGACAACAGCAAACCTTGTCTGGGAGACAGAAGGATGGAACAAATAATCTCTGAACATAAGAACATAAGAGAAGCCAATGTTGGATCTGGCCAGTGGCCCATCCAGTACAGCACTCTGTCACACAGTGGCCAAAAACACCAGGTACCCTCAGAAGGTCCAGCAGTGGGGGCAGGAAGCCCTCCCACTGTTGCCCCCCCAAACACCAAGAATACAGAGCATCACTTGCCCCAGACTGAGAGTTCCTATCTATACTTTGTGGTTAATAGCCACTGATGGACTTCTGCTCCGTATGTTTATCTAATTCCCTCTTGAAGCCGTCCATGCCTGTAGCTGCCACCACCTCCTGTGGCAGTGAATTCCACGTGTTAATCACTCTTTGGGTGAAGAAGTACTTCCTTTTATCTGTTCTAACCCAACTGCTCACCAATTTCATGGAGTGCCCATGAGTTCTTGTATTGTGAGAAAGGGAGAAAAGGACTTCTTTCTCTACCTGCTCTATCCCATGCATAATCTTATAAACCTCGATCATGTCACCCCTCAGCCATCGTTTCTCCAAGCTAAAGAGCCCCAAGCACATAAGAACATAAACATCTCTGGCTTTGTTGCTTCAGCATGCAGGAATTCCTATGTAGGAAGTTCTTCTTTGATTCTTTCCCAAGTCCTTGAACTTGAAATAAGAATTGGGCTGCTGTTCTGGAAGTGATATCACACTGTTGGCCCAACTGCTTTTTTTCCCCCTCTGGGGGTGGGGTGTCTCTTCAAGCAGCAGGGAAAATCAGGAATGGGGGGGATGGGATTGGCAGCTCTAGTTCCAGGGGAGATTTTTCAGGTTTGATCTCTTTATGCTTGCTAAGGCAATACTGTTCTTTGCAGCCACCCAAAACTTAGGAGCCAGAAGTTACTGCTTACATTTTTTTGTACTATTTTTGAACTCTAAAGGACTAAAAGTTCAAAATGACACTACTTACTTACTGCTAGGGTTGCCAAGTCCTTACTGGGTGCCGGCGGGGGGAGCCCTCTTTTCACCACAATGATGTCACCAGAAGTGACATCATCATGCTGGGGACGTTGCCAGGGCGTCGCCCCAGCAATCGCCCCAAAACTCTATGATACCATAGAGTTTTTGGGTGATTGCTAGAGCGTCTCCTTGGCAGCATCCCCAGCGTGATGATTTCACTTCCGGTGACATTATCACGCTGGGGCAGTCATCCTGACCGGATGACTTCGGGAGTGGGGTTCCCCCTGCCAGATGAATCCAGGCCGGCGGATTGGGGACCCCTGTAGCGGGAGATCCCCTGCCCCCCGGGTTGACTTGGCAGCCCAACTTACTGCTGAACAATAAGGGATCTAACCCACCATTCGTCATTAGAAACCCTGCACATATTTGCTTGGTGAATGTCAAATGCTACTGCTTAAATTAGGTTTGTTGAAGAAAATGCGTGGTTACATATCAATCATTACTGGAAGCTGAAGTAAGGGACAGTATTTAGCAGGAATATTACAGAAATTCTTGGCTACATTAAAAGAACTGTAGATGTTATGTTTTTAAATAAGTTTTTTTTTAAAAAGATAACTAGTTAGAATCTTCTGAAGAGTTGTTTAGTTTTGTGTGAAGGAAGAAGATGTAAAATCTTAATGTTTCCCACCAGCTCTAAAACTGAGCATCCTTTTTTGGGGTGTCTTGCTCTATTTTAAAGTGGGTGCTGATTTCAGTATGGATTTCAGCATGGAAACCTTAACATGTTTATCTCTGGCTTTTTGTTTTCCTTAAAACAAAACTGAAAATGGACAGTAGGTGTCTTCATAAGGCCTTAATTTGATTTCCGGCTTGCTCCTCACAGCTGGTGTTAGGGTACATCTGGAATCTATGAAATTCCTTTCTTTGTTCTACGTTTCCTGCCTCATTAATGTAGCAGTGTAGGTTGAGCTCTACAAGTTGAATTCACAGGATATCATATTCAATTAATATATCTTGTCTTCACTGATACTCTTTTTATAAGGTCAGAATATTTTTATCTTGTGCCTCATACAATACACTTCTATTGCTATATTAAACTAAAAAAATTGTCTCTCTCAGAGAGTCTTCCTGTCAGAGTGAGCTTACCCCAGAGGCACTGGCGGTAATTCAGCCTTTGAGGGAGTAGGGAGAGAGGTAGAAAGAACTGCATGAAAGACTCCTTTCTTAACTGCTTGAACAATCAGCAGTGTATATTCTTATAAAAGCGAATAGTATTTTTTTGGGAATGTAAACTGTGAATTGCTCAGGTTGATCACATAGAGAACCAGCTGTGGTGTAGTGGTTAAGAGTGGCGGACTCTAACCTGGAGAACTGGGTTTGATTCTCCACTCCTCCTCCACATGCAGCCAGCTGGGTGACCTTGGGTCAATCACAGTGCTCTCTCAGCCCCACCTACTTCACAGGGTGTTTGTTGTGTGGAGAGGAAGGGAAGGTGATTATAAGCCGCTCTGAGACTCCCGCGAGTAGTGAAGACTGGGGTATAACTCCAACTCTTCTCCTAAAATAATTAAAGATGATGGCATTAAAATTGTTTTTAAATCATTCATTAGTAGTACAAAATGTTCATCCAAAGGCCTATAAATGCAGTCATGGTATTCTAATTGTATGTTAGGGTCCTGCCAACAAAATATGTAATACTGAGGGTTATGGTCTATGAATTTACAGATTATGAAATGAAATGTTGCTGCTGCTGGAACCTGAGTTACAGGTTTAGTAATAAAGGTAAACTGGAAGTGTATGGTTCTCTTTGCAACTCATTCAGGGCAGGAGGGTTTGCTCTGTTGTGGTTTCTTTACAGCAGTACTTTTTTGAGAAGCATCCACATAATGCCATCCTCCATTTGTCTGGCTTCTGTGTTTCTCTGTGGTTTGGTACTATTGTTTTTGAAAGGTCGCAGTCACAGTGTCTTCGTACGTGGGAAGGTGGGCATTTTCACTGGTCCCACCTACATTAGCACCATTTCCCTTACACTGGTCCCCTTAGCTACTATTTATCTTACATACACTGGAAGGTTTTTTCAGGCCTTTTAACAAAAATGAGTAATTTCCTTATTCCTCTAGCAAAGCTTCTTTTTTTTAAGTTAGCCTTTAGCCCTTTCTATTGTGGAGTTATAAGGTACAAGACAGAAGATGCATGTATCCCCTAGTAGCTCTACAATGATTTTTTTTAAAAAATGAAAGCTGGGAACTAGTGCATTGTTGCAGTAGATTGTGATCTAGCAGATCCAATTTTTTTAAAAAAGGAAGGATCCTAATGGAAGTGGAGGAAATGATGGCTGGGTGGAGGGGCAGGGGCTGATGTCCAGAAAGTGTTGGGAAATCTGCCATGTGGATGCTTCACTGTCACTGTGAATACTCTGTATTTGCAGTGGCAACAAGAGCAACACAGAGAATTCCCTCTGCGAGGAAGCAGCTCGTATCTATAATATTAAAAGAGTTAAGATAATTTCCTGGGCTAGTTCTGTCTGAACGTTATATGTATATGTGTGTGCACATCATTTAATTCCATTATAATGCAGCATTGTCCGGGCTCTTAGATCCAGTGCTGTCACCATGGGTTGCCAGAAAAAAGATTTCCCTTCAGCCTGCTCACACTGTATTTTGGGTTTCTGCTCACAGGCAGGAGAAAAGGCACAAGACGCTTGAGTAGAACCAGTATGTTGCTTCTGTCCCCTAGCAACCTCTTGCTCAGCATCTTGTGTCCCCAGAGTGACCCAGGTTCCCAGAATTCTATATCCCTAGAATCCACCCGTAGGCCTTTCCACTGGCAGCCTTGCTGAGATTCTTGAAGGATGACCTCTACACAGGGGTCATTTCATAGAAAAAGAGCTGCAGGAGCTCATTAGCATATCTAATAAGCTATTAGCATAATAGCTCATTAGCATATGCCACACCCCCTGACATCACCGGAAGTGATATCAGAAGGGGAAGCAAAAGGGGGGGACATCTTCAAAAGCCTCCCCCCTTCCTTCCCCAGCTGGCCTCAGCACGCCAGCCAGAGAAGCCCCAGGGAGACAAGCGAGCTAGGAAGGGTGTGTGTGTGTGGGGGGCTTTGACGGGCTTCTCTCTAGAGTCATGCTGCAGTAGCGGCGTGATCTCTCCATTCTATTCTATGGGGCCATAGAATAGAATGGAGAGATCGCTCCACTGCTCCCCCCCCCCCAGCCCGCCTTGGCAGGCCAGCTGGGGAAGGGGAGGCCTTTGAAGATGCTCCCCTTGCTTCCCCAGCTGGCCAGCCAAGGCGGGTGCGGGGGGGAAGCGAAGAGTGAAGGGGTTTAAAGTTTAACCCCCTTCTCTGTAGAGTCGCACCACAGCAGCAATGCAATCTTTCCATTGTATTTTATGGGCCATAGAATACAATGGAGAGATCTTGCCACTGCTGTGGCACGAATCTAGAGAGAAGGAGCTTGGGGGGCAGGGCTGGCCGCTATCGCCATTTGTGCCCGCTCCTAAGCTCCCGGAGCAGTGCTCCAGCATGCTCCAGGCCCAAACGACCCCTGCCTCTGCACCTGAACTTTACAGCCCCTCAGGTAAATGTTTGCATCTACTTTCACTGGTGGAGTATGCAAGAACTTTATTTGAACATCCTGTATTCAGGTAATGATTTTTGAGTTACCTGAAAAATGTGTACATGTCTCTCATAAATGAAGAGCATTAAAATGCCTATATATGTTTTAACTTATTATTTAAGGGCAGGGCTCCGTTGGGGCCAGGGCGCGCCGGGGCGCCGCTTCGGGAGAGAGGAGGCCGGGGGGTGGGCACATAACAAAGCCCCACCCCCCAGCTCGCTTTCCCGGCCCGCACTTAGGTGCGGAGCCGGAAGAAAGCCTCCCCCCCCACTCAACCTTCCAGGGCCGCGGCAGGCTGCGGCTGGCCCAGGGAGAAGCCCATCCCTCCCCGCCTCACTCTTCCCAGGCCATGGCAGGCCGCCATTGGCCCAGGGAGAAACCCCTTCCCTCCCCCCCGCTCACCCTTCCTGGGCCGCGACAAGGGCCGCTGCCTGGGAAGAAGCCCCCATCCCTCCCTGCCAGCTCTCCCTTCCCGGGCCACGGCAAGTGCTGCCTAGGAAGAAGCCCCCATCCCTCCCCCCCGCTCTCCCTCCCCAGGCCGCGGGGAGGGAGGGAAAAGCTGGGCCTGAGTGGCGTTAAACCACTCAGGCCCAAGCAAGGGGTGGGAGGGAAATGCTGGCTGAGTGGCTGATAGCCACTAGGCCTGAAGGGGGAGGGGGAGAAGCACCTAGTCTGTCTCTCTGTCTTCCTTCCTTCCTTCCTTCCTTTCTTGTCTCTTTCTCCCCCCCACCTACCTACCTTCCTGTTCCTTCCTTTCTTCCTTTCTTTCTTGTCTCTCTCTCTCCCCCACCTACCTACCTTCCTGTTCCTTCCTTCCTTCCTTTCTTGTCTCTCTCCCGCCCCACCTACCTACCTACCTTCCTGTTCCATTCTTTCTTTCTTCCCCCTTCCTTCCTTTCTTCCTTTCTTCCTTCCTTCCTTCCTCCCTCCCTCCCTCTTCCTTCCTTCCTTCCTTCCTTCCTTCCTTTCTTCTCTCTCTCTCCCCCACCTACCTACCTACCTTCCTTCCTGTTCCTTTCCTTCCTTCCTTCCTTCCTCCCTCCCTCCCTCCCTCCCTCCCTTCCTTTGCCATCAGATAGGCTTGCCAGTTCTGAGTTGGGAAATACCTTGGAGATTTTTGGGGTGGAGCCTGAGCAGTGGATATTGCCTTCTGACACACTTCTGGTGCCTTCAGGGTGTGTGTGGCCTTCTGACACTTCCGGTGACATCAGGGGGTGTGGCATATGCAAATAAGCTATGCTAATGAGGTCCTGCACCTCTTTTTTTACGAAAGGACCCCTGTTTAAGGGTGTATATATTTTTAAGCTGCAAGGAATAATAATTATCCACATTTTTGTAAAACATGCAGAAGTTTGATGATGTGTTTTGATTGTGATAACTGTAAAGTTAGGGCCTTGGTATTCCATCATTTTAAAAGTTTTATTTATTTATTTTTGTCTTTCAGGTAGGAAGACCATGCCTGTCTTTTATGTATAGTACACATACAATTGCCCTGACCTGGGTAGCCCAGGCTAGGCCAGACTTGTCCAATCTTGGAAGCAAAGCAGGGTCAGCTAGTGTTTGGATGGGAGACCTGCAAGGAATACTAGGGTTGTGATGCAGTGGTAGGCAATGGCAAACCACCTTTGAATGTCTTTTGTCTTGAAAACCTTACATGGTTGCCATAAGTCAACTGTGACTTGGCAGCAAAAAACAAACAAACATAAAATTCTTCAATTAAAAACAAAAGGTCACTGTGTATTAATGGTTCTACTGGTGGAACACTTTAAGTTAGTATTCATAATTGGTTGATGATTAATATTCTATTAGGTTATGCATTACTGTACCCGTGAAACTCAAGGGTTGATGAGACAGACTAGCAAACCCTTCTGCTCTGAAATCTGGCCTACTGATTTTCATATGTATTTTGATCAGTTTCCCCTTCCACTGTTGTTTCCTATGCAATGTTACTGTCAATTACATTGAGTTGCTCAAGATGGGAGCTGTGATTGCTGCCTAATGCACCTTTGAACATCCCGCAGGTGCTGCACAGTTAGCATTGCAGCTGCTTGTAGACTAATGAAGATAGCTCAAATCAGAGGTATTGTAAGATTATCTGCTTGAAAATCTTAGATAAGTGGTACTATCTGTTCCAGTTTAGCAGACTTTTAATTCATTCCAAATTATTTCTTGAATGTAGTTATTGGAAATGGACAGAGGTCATTTGGGGCCAGACTGAGACTCTGCCAGCCCAGGAGTGGCCACTAGGGCAGCCACGGGCCGCATCAGATTCTCTGATCTGATTTGGCCCACCACCGAATTGCCACCAAAATTCGGCAGTGGCTTAAAAAGTGGCTGGAGGGGAGAGGGTTTGAGGGAGGGGCTCCAAACTTATAGGGTAGCTGCTGGAGCCTCTCCCCCAAATATCCACCAAGTTTCAAGAAGATTGGACCAGGGGGTCCAAGTCTACGGGCCCTCAAACAGGTTGCCCCCATTTCCTCCATTGTTCTCTATGGTCCAATCTTCTTGAAAGTTGGTTAGAGTTCTGGAGTGGAACACAGATTTATGCTCACAACTAACTAATACTGCTAGTTATGAAGAGAGAAATGATTCCATTAGTTTACCTTGGGAACAAACAAAAACCCCACTGTGCGCAGTAGATGGCAGGAAATGTGTAGGTCCTCAAGTTGCCACACTCATCTCCTTATTAATTTACTGCTCTCTACTATTCTTGAGTTCTTCTTATTCTGTTTTTACACAATCAGTGTACAGAGTGCTTTCAATATAATCCAAAATATCCGGGTGGGGGATAGGCTCCTTACCACCACCACCCTAAGAAAGTTTACAGGCAAGTGTTTGACAATAGGAAGAAAATAATGGGAGGAGGGAAAACACAGAAGAGAGCAGCAAAGTGAGCAACGGATGCAGGGTTCATTTGGGGCTGGAGCGAGGTGGAACAGCGCTCCGCTAGCCCAGGAGTGGGCACTAGGGCAGCCACGGGCCGATTCTCTGATCTGATTTGGTCCGCCACTGAATTGCCGCCAAAATTCGGTGGTGGCTTAATAAGCAGCTGGAGAGGAGGGGGTTTGAGGGAGAGGCTCCAAACTTACAGGGTAGCTACTGGAGCCTCTCCCCCAAATACCCACCAAGTTTCAAAAAGATTGGACCAGGGGGTCCAATTCTACGGGCCCCCAAACAGACCCCCAAACAGATTGCCCCCATTCCCTCCATTGTTCTCTATGGTGGGAAAAAAGTAACGCCCATAGTCCAATATTTTTGGAACATGGTGGGTATTTTGAGGAGAGGCCCCAGCAGCTACCCTGCAAGTTTGGAGCCTCTCCCAGCCCCTCATATATCCTATAAGTTTTTGCCATTGACTTCAATGGCCCATAGGGTATAATGGGGCTGGAACTGACATTTGGCCGGCCGAATGACTCCGGAATGGGCTTGCATTGCCGAAACTGACATGCGGGGGTCATCCGGCAGCCGGAACAGATGCGGCCTGATTTGGCCCAATCTGAATCGGGCCAAATTTTTTTTATTTGCACACCCCTAGTGAGCACAAATGGCAATGGTGGCAACCCCTCCCCCAGCTCCCAGTGGGCCTGTGGAGGATGCGAAGCAAGAAGGGGTTTAAACTTTAAACAGGTGTCCCACTTCTGTTTAGAGCCATGTGGCAGCAGCGGCGCGATCTTTCCATTGTAGTCTAAAGGGACCCTTCTCACTTCGCTCCCCACCCGCCCACCTTGGCAGGCCAGCTGGGAAAGAGAAGGGGGCTTTTGAAGATGCCCCCCTTTGCTTCCCTTTCTGACACACTTCCAGTGATGTCAGGGGGCATGGCATATGCTAATGAGTTATGCTAATATATATGCTAATGAGCTCCTGCACCTCTTTTTCTATTAAATGACCCCTGGAAATGGAGTTTTTAAAGAAAGTGGGGGAAATGTGAAGAGGTTATCTCCTAGCACCACCAGTATTGTAAGTGTTTGTCCCTTGGAAGGAGTTGCAATTTTACTTGCGTCTATGTGGGAGTACATTTAACTGTGACTAGTGCAGAGATTCCCCACCTTTTTGAACCTGTGGGTACATTTGGAATTCGGATACAAGATGGTGGGTACAATTACAGAATGGCTGCCATGGGAGACAGAGCCACACTGAAGAGAAGTCCAAATGCAGGGGAAAAGAGGAGTAATTTTAAAAAAATACATTGGGGAAAAGAGCAGTAAGAAAGAGAATAAAGCTAACTCTGTAGTGGTAGCTGCCACCAGAACAATTTAGTTTGCACACCCAGTCAGATCTCCGGTGGCCAGCCTCATAGCCAGAAATTTGGGGTTGGTGGGGCATGAGGAAATTTTGTGGGGCAGCAAAGGAGGGGGGAGTGTTCCCCCGATCTCTAAGCCTTCCCTGATCTCTAAGCGGCGATTAATGCCACAGGAGGGGAGGGGGGAGAAGCGCAGCAGCTTTTGTGAGGTGTGCCTCCTGTTTGAGGGGGCAGAGCCCCAAAATGCCCCGCTGTAACTATGAGCCAGCAGGAGCCCCGTCTGGGCTGGACAGATGTCCCACTTTTTAAAGACACTTGACAGGTGCCAAGTGTGTTGACAGACCCCATGGTACCCATGGACTCCACATTGGGGGCCCCTGGACTACTGAATCATGCATGGTTGGTTGTTGGGATCAGATGTTCTTCTGCTGGGGAGTGTGAACAGTGGACTGGGAGAAGCCTGTTTTGTATGATAAGCACAGACTCATCATGTTCCATATGGAAACTGAGAACTGGAAAAGAGAAGATAAAAACAATATTCTGATGAGAAGCAAGTTGCAAATCAGATTTTTATCTCCTAAATTCTTAACTAGAAAGCAAGTTTTGTTAGATGTGCGTAGTGTGAAAGTAATTCCTTTCAGAAGTTGCAGTCTAATAAGAAACGAGATTAAGAAGGAATGCAAAGTCAAATCTGTTTACATAAAGCTTTACAGATACTTTTAGTAGCAAAGGCTCAAGCTGACGCTGACCAGATATGAATGAGCAGTAAGGTGAAATGCAGAACTCTGGTATACTAAGGGTTCATCTACTCATTCCAAAGGCCCCAAGTGTGTTAGGGAACACTTCAAGGAGTCATCACATGTGCAATGGGTGTTTTGTGTCTTCCGGATGCACACTGGCTCTTTTCTGTTTGCGACCACAGCATGCAGGAAGAAGTGACTATGGCTCCTCCCCCTGCTCTTTTAGAATCCTCAAACCATCCTACGGAGCCACTGTTGGCTCTGTTGTGAAATGCTGAGTTGATTTCATTTAAGCACTGGCTTTCAAAACCAGTTCACATATTAACAGTGCAATCCTAAACAGGGTTGCATCCTTCTAGGTCTGTTGAAGCTTAGGAGGCTGTAACTCTGTTTTGAGTTGCATTGTATCATGAAGGTAGAGAGACTCATCTATCACTTGCGTAAGTACACTTTGTAGTATCTACTGTGAAGGTATGGCAATTAGATAAAGATGATGAAACTGATAAGTATTGGAGTCGGGAGTCCGTGGAACAGTGAAACAGCATGATCTTTATTGCTGGTCCGGATGAAGCATACAACCCAGGGCTCGAAGCCCTCCTTTTATGCTGGTCAGGGACAATCCCCTGACCTCACCCAACTGGCCTGATTAGGCTATTAGAAGTCTATTTACATTTCATAGGTTCCCTGGGAGAAACCTAGGTACAGGATTGGTGGCCGGTTTGAATCCACCTGGCCTTTGTTCTACCTGGCTGAAGCTCAGGTAGTTTCTTGGCCATGTGCTCTGGCCATGCTCTGGCCATGTGCTCTGGCCATGCGGTCGCAATGAAGGGAGCACATGGCGACCGCATGGTCAATACATAACACCCCTCCCCCCATAGTCCAGAACCCCTCTGCACACATAGTCTTTGAGATAGTCCGGGCGTCTGCGCTCACGTCCAGAGCGCCGGGGGGTTGTAAGGCGGGGCGTGTTGCTTGTGTCGGCAGGTTGCGGTGTGGGTAGTTGTTCTGCTGGCGGGGCCTGTCTGCTCGGGGGTCGTTCAGGTGTGGATGGTGCGACTGCTTCGTCCGCAGGCAGGAGCGGCATCTCCGCAGTCTCCGGATCAGGGTCTGGCGCTGCTTCTGGAGTCATGTCGATGTCACGGTCTGTTGGTGCAGGGAGTTTGGGGGCCTGGGTATCATCGTGGTTCTGGGTACGGCGTCGAATCTGGTCAATGTGCCGTTTCCAGACTACGCCATCTTCCGTAAGGACCTCGTAGGAATAAGGCCCTGTGACTCGGACGATCCTCGCGGGGAGCCATGTCAGACCCCGCACGAAGTTCTTTGCATATACGGGGTCTTCGGGAGCGAATCCTCGGGCAGCTGGCCGGTCTTCCGTTGTCGGGTTCCCCTCGATTGCTCGGTCGTATGTAGGCGGTCCAGTACGGTTCCCAGTCGTCTTCCCATCAGAAGTTCGGCTGGCCGGCGCCCGGTCCCTGAGTGGGGTGTGTTCCGTTGGCAGAACAGGAACTTGTACAGCTGCTCTTCCCAGTCGCCGTGCTCCATCTTCTTTAACGCGTCCTTCGTTGTCCTCACCATGCGCTCGGCCTGGCCGTTGGTTGCAGGGTGGAACGGAGCGGAGCGGATGTGGCGCAGACCGCAGGCTTCCACGAACCGTTGAAACTCACCGGAGGTGAAGGCAGTCCCGTTGTCGGTCATGAGAGTTTCTGGCATTCCGTGTGTCGCGAAGATCGGCCAGAGACTTCTTAAGGCAGCGTTGGTGGAGGTCGAAGCTACCGGCACTACCTCAAGCCACTTGCTGTAGCTGTCAACAACAATAAGAAACAACCGGCCCTGGACCGGTCCCGCGAAGTCTAGGTGCAGGCGGGACCAGGGCTTGTTAGTAGATTCCCAGGATCGGACAGGAGCATGTGGCGGTTCTGGCCACGACTCCTGGCATTTGGCACACTTCTGGACCCGCCCCTCAATGTCTTTGTCCAGGCCTGGCCACCATACGTAACTCCGGGCCAGAGCTTTCATGCGCACAATTCCTGGGTGAGCCTCGTGTAGGGCCTCTAGCACTCGGGGCCGCAGGGGCCCGGGGATCACCACTCGAGATCCCCATAGCAGGCATCCCTTGTGGGCCGATAGTTCGTGCCTGCGTGCCGTGAAAGCGGTGAAATCTGGTCCCGGTTTTTCCGGCCACCCCCTTCCCACCCAGTCCGAGACACGGGAAAGGATGCGGTCCCACCGCGTGCGACGGGCCACATCCGATACCTGTACGGGGCGCTCCGGTAGGTCCTCTAGGAGCGCGACGTGGAAAGCGGGAGCCGGATCAGGGTCGCAGGATGGGAGGGGAAGACGGCTGAGGGCGTCTGCATGACCCATCGCCTTCCCCGGGCGATGTACCAATTCGTAGGAGTAGCCTGACAAAAAAATTGACCACCGCAGGACCCGCGGGGACAGCATGTGAGGGGTCTGCCTGTGGGGGGCAAGGAGACCCAGCAGCGGCTTGTGATCTGTGGCCACGGTGAACGACCGCCCGTACAGATAGTCATGGAATTTCCTGACGCCGGCTACAATCGCTAGAGCCTCTTTGTCGATCTGTGCGTAGTTCCGTTCTGCCGACGACAGGGTCCTGGAGTAGTAGGCAACCGGAACCTCCTTCCCGTTGGGTAGCTGGTGCCCCAAGACCGCCCCAACGCCGTAGGGGGACGCGTCGCAGGCCAGGATGACAGGGAGCCTCTCATCAAAATGCACCAGGACCGCATTCGAAACTAACAGGTCCTTGACGGACCGGAAGGCCGCATCGTGCTTGGGGCCCCAGGCCCAAGCTGCTCCCTTGTCCAGGAGACGATGCAGGGGTTCGGCGACCGCCGCCTTGTGCGGAAGGAAGGCGTGGTAGAAGTTCACAAGTCCCAAGAACACCTGGAGTTCCGCCTTTGAGGACGGGCGGGGTGCACCTGTAATCACTGCTACCTTCTCCTTTGTAGGGTGAATGCCGTCCGCGGAGACTTGGAACCCCAAGAAGGTCACCGAGGAGACTCCCAGGGTGCACTTGTCTTTTCGAACCTTGAGACCCGCGTCCTGGAACCTTTGCAGCACCATGCAGAGGCGAGTTGCGAATGTGTCGGCGTCTGGGGTGGCGATGAGGACGTCGTCGAAGAACGGCTTCACTCCTGGAACATCTTTTAGGAGAGAATCCATTAGATTTTGAAAGATTCCGGGTGCTACGCTGACCCCAAATTGGAGGCGTTTTACCTTGAACACTCCCTTGTGAGTCACAATCGTTTGTGCCTCGGCCGTTGCTTCGTCTACGGGAAGCTGCTGATAGGCTTGGGCCAAGTCTAATTTTCCAAATATTTTGGCACCTGCGAGGGAGACCAGAACATGGCTGACCACCGGCACTGGGTATGCGTGGTCCTGTAATGCCTTATTAATTGTACATTTGTAATCTGCACAGATGCGGACTTCCCCGTTAGCTTTGAGGGGGGTCACAATGGGAGTCTCCCACTTGGCGTGGGAGACCAGCTCGAGCACCACTTGTGCCACGAGCTTTTCCAGCTCCACCTCCACTTTGGGCTGGAAGGCGAGCGGTGGCCGTCAGACGGCCACGCGGATGGGCCGGACTGCCGGGTCCAGGTCGAAGGAAACCGGGGATCCTTTGTAGCAGCCCAATGAGCCATCAAAAACGGCGGGGAATTCCTCGCAGATGGCCGAAAAGTTGGTGGAGCCCACACGGTGTATTCCTGTCCACTGCACTCCGAGCGGCTTGAACCAGGCGCGACCTAGGAGACTGGTTAGATTGCGCTCCACCACGAGAAGGTCTAGCAGGCCGTTAAAGGCATGGTACTGGACCCGGACCCTGGCTAGCCCCTTAATAGCCACGGGGTTTTTCTGGAAGTCCCGGAGGACCAACCCGGCCGGCAGCCGCAGCCAGCGTGCCCCCTTCAGGCAGAGGCGGCGGAACGTAGCTGCGGACACAATTGAATATGCTGACCCTGAGTCCAGTTCCATGGAGCAAGGAACTCCCTCTATTCGGAGAGACACGGAAATTGTGCCCGGAATGGGCTGGGGCAAGTTCATTACCATAGCCGTGGGAACAACACTACCCACTTCTTCGAAGTTCGCTGCTGGGGCACGGTGGCTGTTCCTCCGGTGGCAGGCCCGGGCGAGATGTCCTGCTTTCCTGCAGGCACGGCAGATGGCATCACGGAAGCGGCATGTCCGTCTGTCGTGGGGGTCCCCACAGCTGGTGCACGTTGGGGCCTGCCTGTTGAGGGAAGCAGAAGAGGGAACAGAGACAGATGCTGGGCGCCGGCCCTTGGGCCTGGGGACGCCGGGCTCACCCTTCTTCGAGCGTGGTTGCATCCAATGGACGTCCTCTTCTTCGTTTGAGTCGGGTTCGGGAGGAGCCGCCTGGTGGACTTTGGTAGCTGCCTTGTCCTTTTGCATTGTCTCGAAGGCTGCTGCCGTTTGGAGCATCTTTTCCAAGGTAGGTTCCAGCATTGCAATGAGGCGCCGGCAGAGCTTGGCTTCCCGGACCCCTCCCATGAAGGCGGTCTCCACGTGGTCATCCACGTGGCGGAATTCGCAGCCCATGGCTAGTCGACGGAGTTCAGCCAGGAAAGTGGCGGCTGACTCCCCCGGCTGCTGCTGGCGCTGTATGAACTCCCAGCGCCTGGCCAGTTTTGATGGCTTTGGGGTGAAGTAATCGCCGAGGGTCTTGGTGAGCACGTCGTAAGACACCTCGGTGGGGTCTTGCGGGGCTAGTAGGTTCTGGGCCACCCGCATGACCTCCACCCCTCCGGAACTCAAGAGCCAGGCGCTCTTCAGGTCTGCATCTGTGATTCCGCGGACCTTAAAGGCGCAACCCAGCGTCTTGAGCCAGGACTCCCACATTTCGGGGCGAGACATATCGAAAGGGGTAATTGGTCCCGGAGCGTTTGCCATATTTACCAGAGCAGGACCGGTGGCGGCTTTTTGAGCGATGTCCTCGTGTCTTGCAGCGGTGCCGGGGAGCGCTGAGGCTCGGCGCTGGCTAGTGCCGGAGGATTGGGCTCAGAGCGGCTTGCGGTGAGCGCTGGAGCTCGGAGATGCCTGCGGCCGGCGGGACGGAGCTCGCTGTGCTGCTGTGGTCGGCTGAAGAGTCACTCATCGGGATCCCATCCTCGTCGCCACTGATAAGTATTGGAGTCGGGAGTCCGTGGAACAGTGAAACAGCATGATCTTTATTGCTGGTCCGGATGAAGCATACAACCCAGGGCTCGAAGCCCTCCTTTTATGCTGGTCAGGGACAATCCCCTGACCTCACCCAACTGGCCTGATAGGCTATTAGAAGTCTATTTACATTTCATAGGTTCCCTGGGAGAAACCTAGGTACAGGATTGGTGGCCGGTTTGAATCCACCTGGCCTTTGTTCTACCTGGCTGAAGCTCAGGTAGTTTCTTGGCCATGTGCTCTGGCCATGCTCTGGCCATGTGCTCTGGCCATGCGGTCGCAATGAAGGGAGCACATGGTGACCGCATGGTCAATACATAACAGAAACAATTACTTAGAGCTTAAACTGCTGCCGTGTGTTGGACATATCTTAATTAGAAGCCCTGGATCAGAAGCCCTTAATTAGAATCCACAGAGGATTTCTGCTAGTGGAAAAGGGGGAGGGGTGATTTTTGCCAGTTGCCGGCTTCTGCTGCTGATCTCAGCCCAGGGCCGGCCCGCTCACTAGGCAAATTAGACTTCTGCCAAGGGCGGGAGAGTGTTAGAGGGTGGGAGGACGGAGGCGAGTGGCCGAAGTTCTGCACACTCGGGGCATGCGAGGGAACTTACAGAAACCATCCCGGTTGTCAGGTGGCTGCGAGGAAAGAAGGGAGAGTGATGTGGAGGTAGGAGGCTCCTCACCCCCACCCCGTTTGGACCCTGAAGCCTCCCCACTCTCCTAGCCTCTGTCCTGGGGGTGGGGACGTGCCTTTGAGGGACTGCTGGGACCGGATGCCTCCTCAGGCGCCAGTGGGGCTTTTGCTTTCGCTTCTCGGCTCCCTGCACGTAGGTTTGTGCAGCCCCGCCCCCAGCTTCTGAGGGTGCAAGAGCCGCCCTCCCTCCCCCACATGGTGCCACCCCGCCACAGATTAGAGAACATGTTGCTGGTCCAGCCCTAGCGCAGGTTACATTAAGCCCCCCTCTCCTTCCAATAAAACCTGGGGCCGGCCCTGTCTCTGCCCCCTCAGGCTGTCCCTGGCTGCAGTCCTCTCCCCACCCCCTAAGCAGCATGGAAATTCCTTCGATCAGTGGAAATTTTCTGTTGGATCCAAGCCCCTGATTAAAGTTTTTCCAGTATGGATAAAGGCACTTAACATCGAGTTTGAGCGCACCCAAGCAAACTTCTTTTGCCAAATCTTAGGTGTCCCAAGGTGTGTGCCACACTTAGCTTTATGCCTGGAATTGGGCCAACATCTTGTTCAAACAAAAGGTTGGCTACTAACCTTTAAATAATGGCTCAAAATTCACTGGCTTGGCTGAACATCTTTCCCTCAAACGTGCTATGGGGTCGATTTAACAATATCCCCCCTCAGGAAAGACTCTGCAAATGTTCCAGTATGGCCCCAGATTCAATTTTCCATACCATTCTGGACTGCCAGCTGCACACAGCCTCACGCATGAAATTCTTATCCCTTTGGCCACAATTGTTTACTAGTAATCTTAAAACTGTTCAGCATTTTCTGAATGATGTTAATACTGATACTACAATTATGGTTGCAAAATTTTTAGCAGAATCAGCCGCACTTAGATACAGTTTTTTAAATAAAATATGCATATTTTATTATCCTAACTTACTCACCAGAATTAAATGTATCTTTTAAATGTGTCTACCATACTATTATGCCATTAAAGGTGTTTGATCTGATCTGATTAAAGTTTTTGATTTTTTTAAAAAATACATGCTGGAGAGCCAGTTTTGCATTGTGGTTAGAATGATTGTCCAGGACTGGGAAGAAATTGGTTCTCACCCCCCGTCGGCTGTAAAAGTTCACCGAGTAATCTTGGGCCAGCCATTCTACTTACTTCACATGTATGTCAAAGGATAAAACAGAGGAATGGAGAGCCACATACACTGCTCTGAGCCAGTTTGGTGTAAAAGAGCCAGTTTGGTGTAGTGGTTAAGTGCACGGATTCTAATCTGGGAGAACCGGATTTGATTCCCCACTCCTCCACTTGCACCTGCTGGATGACCTTGGGCAAGCCATAGCTCTGGCAAAGCTGTTCTTGAAAAAGAGCAGTTTCTGTCAGAGCTCTCTCAGCCCCACCTACCTCACAGGGAGTCTGTTGTGGGGAGGGGAAGGGAAAGGAGTTTGTAAGCCGCTCTGAGACTCCCTTGGGCAGAGAAGGGTGGTGTATAAATCCAATCTCCTTCTCCTCCTCCTCTTCTTCTTCTTCAAGATTAGAATAAAACATTCTGCTACAGCAGGGGTATTGAGAGCCGCTTATTGTATATTTATGTATGAGTAAACATTATAAAAAGCTGCAGTGAGACAAATGAAAAAAGGAGTCAAACAAATAAAAACAACAGTACGGGGGAACATGTATACGCCTAGGCCCTTAAAAGATGGTGAAGGTGGCATCAGGAGAACATGCTTAGGAAAGATATAACTGCATTTGATATAGTAGGGTGGAGTGGGTGCACTTTCTAGAGACTGAGGTGGGGAAGATGGAACACTGTGTTTAGGACTTGATCTCTAACAATTAAACATGTAAAAAAAATAACAGTTCTTTGACGACAATGGTTTAAAAATATGGTGAGATGGGTGAAGCCTAGTATTCTTCTATGCTTGATGCCTCCCTACAGTTTTGACAGCTGCCTTTGAACAAGGACAGTGCATGCCTTTGTATTTTTGACACTTGCTTGGGAGGTATTCTTTTTTGCAGATTGGGGTCTGCATCAGAGATCTGAAATTGAATAAAGAGAACTTGCAAATGTAGAGTCAATGATGCAATGTATTTGAGAGAACAACTGACCAGGTGCCGAACTACATCTTATGATTTTTAATGTGTAGTTTCTGGGTTCCCAGAGCCCATGACTCAATAGCATGTTAGGTGCTCTGAAACTTGTTTCCCAAGCACATAGGGCCTGCATTCACATCAGAGTCATGGCACAAAGGGACAAAGGGTTTCACCATTCCACACATTTTTCCAACTGGAAATAGCCTTGGAGGAGTGCTGTTTGCCCCAATGGGGGCATTACTTGTGTACTGATGGGCTACATGTGCAGCCCCCAGTAAGGTAAATACCACCCCCTGATGCAGTATGGGGAATATGATGTGGGGAAAACTGAAACCCCTTCTCCCGCTATACAGCGGTCTTGATCTGGATTGGGGGCCCACATGTCTGTTTTACGCCGGATTATCTGAGTCAGTCTGGGCAGAGTACCCTACCCATTAAAAATTGTAATGTGTAGTTTGGCCTTGAGTGAGTTATTCAAGTTGATCCCGACAGAGTTGATGGCATGGCGGATATGCCAGCTCCAACAGATAAATAAAGGGTACAAAAATTGTTTGGTCTTGTTACCTTTGCTGGAGAATCTGTACTAAATCTAACAGCCAGAATCTGCAACATGACAGTACTATTGCGTAAGGATGCTCAGTGGGCCTAGGATACAAACTGTAGAGCTGAATTTAAGAATCAAGCCATTATTAAAGAAGGTTCCAAAGCTCAGCATACTGCGCTAACAATTGCAAGCCCAAGTATCTACAGATGCTTCAGAAGAAGGGATTGGAGTCACCCCCTTGCAGTATGGTGATCATAGGAGACCAGTCATATTTCAAGGGCACTCACAAATACAAAATGCTGCTGTGATCAACTTGGGAAAGAAGTTGTAATCTTTGTATATTACTGCAAAATTTACGTATGGGAAGCAAGTGACAGCAGAAATTGATCACATGCCATTGCACTGAGAGGATTAGTGGACTCTCTGTCCAGACCATGAAGGTTTTTTTTTTTTAGTTGCAGCTATAAACCTACAGTTTAAACATATGCCTGGTAAAGCCCTAACTGCAACAGTTTTCAGAGCATTCAACTCAATCTCAACATCTAAAGAAACTGTACATGTTAGTCATATTAAAATAAATATTGTCCCATAGCAAATGAAATGTGAAGTGTATTTGCCAAAACTACTGCTGAAAATGGAACACTCAGAAATGTATATCCTGCACTTTCCAAAATCTGTGTAAGATGACTAAAGGTCACCTTGATGTCACGTTATCAGTGTACTCCTAAACAGAATTATATCCATCTTATGACCATTGAAGTGAATAGGTTTAGAAAGGTGTAACTATGCTTAGAATAACACTGCAAATTCCTCGTCCTGATTGTTCCAATAGTAGTTCTTATTCAAGTAACAGTTTTGCTGTTTCACAATTTAAGTTGCTAATAAGTGGGAGGTGTGAGTACCTTTCTCTTTAAGAGAAGTTCATCAGAACTGGATTCAACTATTTTTTGCCGTATGGTTCTATCCCCAGTTTCTCTTTGTCTTTAAGTCAGCTGTATTGCATGCTCAGTCTCTGGATTTTCTGTAGCCTACTGAACATTCTGATACACATTCTAGCTAGTTCTATATCTGCTTAATATTGGAAGACAGTTGGGATCTGCTATGACTATTTCAATTGGTGGACATTCTTCTATAGGAAAAGGCAGTCCTGCAGACATCCTGGTCCCTGGTAGGGTTGCCAAGTTCCCCCAGGGGCAGGGAAACCCCCGCTCAATTGGTCCGTTCCCCACTGGCCTGGATCGGGCCGCCGGGGGGAACCCCACCCCCAAATTGCTGGGCTGCAGCGATGTGCCCGACAGGATGATGTCACCCGGAGGTGACGTCATTGTGTCCGGCACGTTTTTTGGGGGGACGCTCTATAGTTCGAGGGAAAACTCTAAGGTTTCCCTTCGGATTACAGAGGTCCTGCCCCAGCGTGCCCAACGTGATGATGTCACTTCCGGGTGACGTCATTGCAGTGCGCGCACTTCGCATACGCACCAGAAGACTCCCGGGCCAACAAGGACTCCCCCCACTAAACAAAAGTTAAGACTTGGCAACCCTAGTCCCAGGCTGTTCAGGACTTTAAAGGTCAATGTTAGCACTATGTAGCTGGAAAAAAAGATTGTTTCATATTATCCGTTATTAGTATTTATCAGCACCGAGCATTTAACGTTTTGGTAGCAAATTGTAATTTTAAGGCCCAGGGCAGTGCATATTTTACAGATGACATTTAAATTATCTTGTCCCATAAGTAAAATGTTCATTCATTCAGCATTTCACTCTGAGATGCTTGCTTAAAACTACAGTTTCCCTATTTTCAAGTTTAAAGGTTGGAGTGGGTATAGACAACTTCGTCACAATGGCAAATGTGCAATGAGAGCTGGCAATAGCTCTGAAATGTGGAAACAAAACTTGTAGGTGCTAAATGCCATTGCAAGGCTTGAGTTAATATTCCTTCTGCCATAAATAGAGGAAGTGGTGATTCATGTTAGCTCTTGATATGGAGCCATGAAAGAACTTAGTATCTCTGGGACTGATCAGGCTCACTTGAGGTCAAGAACACATTGCACAATCTGTCTGGTAAGTCACAAAATCCAATACTACTTTGTAGCTGGGATGAAGGTCAGAAATATAAAATGTGGTTGGAAAAGCCTCATACTGGCCTGGTTTTTAATGTCACTATTTAATTCACATTTGGGGAATACTGGCTGAGGCCTCCATAGATTGTGACCCACAAAGATCAGTGCTGTTCACCAGTTATGAATGGCAGTCCACCAGAGGCTCCCTTAATGCCCCATTTTTGTTGTCAGCCTGAAATTTCAAGAATTGGGGAAGGGCATATGCGAGCTGGAACGCAGCTCGTGATCCACCACCAGCCATTTGGAACGGCCTGAAGGGTGTTGTAGAGCCCTCCAACTCTTGGAGTCCAATATAGATAGTAAAGCCAGGAGCTATATTAGGAATTTGGGCAGCATTTGGCTTACTTAGTTACAAATGGGTGAGTGTAACCCATATGTACTTTTTAAACTATTAAAGAGCTGGTGCGGTGTGGCATTTGGTTGTCTCGATAGTTACTGGGAAACCATGAATGGAAGAGCTGTTGTGAGCCCAGACTACAATTCTGGTTTGGGTTCTGTGTGCAGAGCAAGTGAAACAAACATAACATTTATATTTTACATTTTATATTTTAAATTTTAGAGTACCATAATTTGAGATAATTTAATAGTCTATAAAATAAAGGATACTGGCTTGGATCCAATGGAGCGTATTCCTGCAGAGAACTATTTTTGCCCGTGGAGCCTGATTTTCTTGTCTTCCCTGTCCTGCTGCAGTTGATGATGCCCCTTGAAATGCTGTTCCAGGTCCCCCATCCCTCAAGAACAGCATTTGTGGGGCATTTTGGGTTGCAGCAGGAACAGGGAGGTGAGAAAGATGATCTCCACAGGTGTAAATTGCTCCATCTTGGAAATGTTCCATTAGATCCAAGCCACAGTTTCATATTACTTAAACCTTTATCTACTTTGAGAACTTTCAGTAATCACTTTTCTTGAGGAAAGATAGAGTTGCCAGCCTCCAGGTGGGGCCTGGGGATCTCCCACTTTTACAATGGATCTCCAGCTGACAGAGAACAGCTCCCCTGGAGAAAATGGCTGCTTTGAAGGGTGGACTCTATGGCACCGTACCATGCTGAGGCCCCTTCCCTCCCCAAACCCCTCCCTCTCCTGGCTCCACCCTGAAAGTCTCCAGGTATTTTCCAACCCAGACCTGGCAACCAGTGTTCACTCCAAGCTGAGTTAGTGTGAGCTGGCTCACAGTTTTTTAGCCTCCGGCTCACACATTTTTGTCTTAGCTCAGGAAGGATGTCTCCAGAGCAAACTAAATTATGCAGCAGCCAAATTGCTCACTCACAACTTTAATGCCAGTAACTCACAAAATAGAATTTTTGCTCACAAGCCTCCACAGCTTAGAGGGAACATTGCTGGCAACCCTATTCAAAGATGATCTTCATTGCAATTAAGTCACCTTGCTCCTTTTTTCTACTGGGATTACAGTAGTTTTTGAAACTAAAATATGCATCTCTCACTCCATTGTTAAATATATTTATATATATTTAGCAAAGTCTTTACTTGACCTGGTAAAGTTAGTACTTTTCCCATTCATGCATAGTTATTTCTGTCCCTGTTGAGTATTCCAGCAGTTTTGAGAAGTGATATCATTATTGTAATTTGATGTGTGCAATTTTGGATGCATTACTTTTTAATTTCTTTGTGTGGTTCCCTGCCCCAGTTTCTTGAGAGGGGACAGAGAAAAGTAAGAATTAAATACCCCCCCCCAACAAGGAAAATGCTTAGGTATCTTATTTAAATTAACCCAGAGGTCACCATCCTGGAGAGAGTTTTAACTCCTTTGACCTTTCTGAAGCCATTAATCTAAACCTGGATTAGGACAGAATGTATTAAGAAAGATGTTTTCATGGGCTGGTTTATGCCTGCAAGTTGATCCAAATGCAGAAATCATTCTGTTTTTAGAGTTTTCTTCCTTTCTTGTGTACTGGATAGACCTTTCAGAAGAAATAATTTTGGAATATCTTTTCAGCAGTTTTCCCACACACTGCATTATTTGTCCTGAACACTGTTAAGCACTAAGGGTTAAATCCAGCATGGGTTATGGTCTATACAATCTGTGCTCCAGCGTAGACCTTTCTAGTCATGTTGTCCTGGTGTTGTGACTGCAAGCACAGGATGAACATGCTACATCAGATTAAATGGGTTTCTTGTATGCATGTACTAAGGCTTAAAACCTACATGTTGTTCCTCTCAGAAGAAATTAGGAGGATCATGTGAAATGTGTTTGCCCTGTTCATATGGTCACAGTATGTCCTAGTCAGCAGGTGGGAGGCAAGTCCAGGTAACCACAGGGTCTGACAGCAGGAGTTCTCATGTCATAGTCCAGGGTCTGATAGCACAATCCAGAGGCAAACTCCAAAAACAGTTCAAGGGTCAGGTAACAAGAACTGATACAAAGCAACTGGTGGTAAACTCAGCAAGACTACAGATAAGTTGATTCCACTCTGGTCATAGCCTCTTGGCTGCCCTATATAGGGAGAAGAAGAAGAGCTGGCTTCATATCTTGCCTTTTTCTACCCTAAGGTGTCTCAGAGTGGCTTACAATCGCCTTCCCTTCCTCTCCCCACAACAGGCACCTTGTGAGGTAGGTGGGGCTGAGAGAGTTCTGAGAGAACTTGTAAGTAGCTCAAGGTCCCCAAGCAGGCTCCATGTGGAGGAGCAGAGAATCAAACCTGGTTCTCCAGATTAGAGTCTGCTGCTCTTAACCACTACACCACGTTGGCTGTCTTTAACAGGTGCTGCTGTGTCCCACATTAAGCTAGGGTTGCTGGGTCTGGATTGGAAAATACCTGGAGACTTTCAGGGTGGAGCCAGGAGAGGGAGGGGTTTGGGGAGGGGTTTGGGGAGGGGAGGGGAGGGACCTCACTGACCTCAGCATGGTACAGTGCCATAGAGTCTACCCTTCAAAGCAGCCATTTTCTCAAGAGGAACTGATCTGTCACCTAGGGATCAGTTGTAACAGTGGGAGACCCCCAGGCTCCACCAGGAGGCTGGCAACCCTACATTAAGCTCTTCTCCACAAGCTGACTCAGCATTTCTACTCATGAGGAGTACTGGGGCCCAGATTCTTTGGTGACTTATTGTTCTCTCCCAGTATTCCCTTATTAGAGGAGAGGCCTCAGGCTGCTAGGTGTACACTCCTGTGCCTCGGCCCTAGGCCTTCACCTCCTCTGCTCCTGGGGTGCTTCAAGAGACCTTGGTGGGTCAGGTCATGGGTAGGTCCATGCCGGGGCCTCCAGCCCTGAGAGCTCTGCTGGCTCAGAGTCCCTTTGGAGAGGCCATGAGGCCCCAGCCTCACAGGAAGGGTCGGCCAAGGTGAGAATTGGACAGGTTGTTCTCCTCTGATGAGGACTCGTCTTCCCATGTGATCTATGACACAGTTCCAGGATTATAGTGACTGAAAAGGGCTTCAATTATGATGCAGTACTATATACAAAGGCCCTTGTTTCTGTTTAATAAACAAGTGGAATTTCCTGCCCCAGGTAACTCCTCCTTAATTCCTTTCAGCTCAACAGCAGTAAAAAAAAACAAACTAAGCTTAATTCTTGCATATGTGTAATTATTTCCATCTTTTTGTTTTGTCCCCCCCCCTTCCAATTGCTCCATATTTTGCAGCACACAAATGCACTTTATATAGTTTCAAACTGTCTGTTTCTAAATGTCCATATATGGGGCCCAACTTTTCTCTCAAGGAGGAGAATAACTGGCACTGGAGAATGATGCCTCCTCTTTCCCTTTGCTCCCCTGGCAACTTTGTGCCTTCATAGCTGGAGGGCACCTCCAGTAAGGCTCTGTGTTTCGTGAATCTACAAAAGGGGAAAATACCAAACTCATCAGGACCAGAAAGAGCCAGAAATATGGGGTACAAGCCAACTGCAGTGTCCCCTTTGGCAGCTGCTGAGTGAGGGGAGTTAACTCTTTTCTTGGATCCCTCTTGCCCAGTCTCAGATAGGAAAGGCCTTAGGGGCTCAGCAAGTCTGAAGCTTTCCTCCAGCAGAAGAGACACAAGTTGGAGAACGGCTTCAGACTTTGCAGAACAGTATGGCAGGATACAGGTCAGTTTCCTTGGTGATTTTTAATGATTAATGCTCTGGTTGTTCTGTGAGCTAGTGCACTATAGTTATAATTAGTCACAACTATTGCACACCATACACCACTGCAAATTTTTAGAAGCCTATTTAAAAGGGGGAAACTACCCATGTGAGAGGATGTAAAAGGTAGCCTGCACCTTAACGCAGGTAATGAACCAGAGAAGGACAATCACAAATATTGGCCGTGTAAACTTGCCCTCATATAAGGACATTCACAAGACTGATCTGCGAAGCCAAAATCCACCCACAAAGTCAACTTGTTGCAATCTCTGCAAACAAAAATGATGAGTGAGTACATTTCTGTGCTATACATTGTTTATATGCTGTCCAGATCAATTAAATTAGAGAATGGATCCTCCTGTGGTTTTGAAAATCCTGGTGGGAAAGCAATTGTTTAGGTTTCGGGCAAGTGTTTGTTATTTCAAGTCCTTTAACCAGAACCTAAAATTCAGATTTCTCTTCTTGCATGTATATCTGTGTGCAACATGTTCTTTAGGTTTTAAACGTTCACATTCCCATTAAAATGTGCATTGGCAGGGATAATCAGGAACATGTAACACTTTCTGGTATCAGTATAGCTGGTTTGTATGTGGGTTGTGTGTGGATGACTTCGCTGTGGTTTCTGGTCTCATTAAGAGAGAACTGGACAGATGGGATATCTACCCCACTATTGTTCACCAAAACGACCCCAGGCCTCTAACTGTGAAGCAGATTTGTTTAGAACCTATATTATATTATAGATATATAATGGCCCTGTTAGGTTTTTATTGTGAGTAGGACAATGTAATATGGCAAGGCAGTGTCCTGAGATGATAACCTTCCCTTTCAAAGAGGTTCAGGATATTGATATTCTAGTCACATACGTGAACCCTTTTCAGTCTTATTTTTCATTCACAAGAGTTCAGTGGGAAAGTCTCACGAGGTATAATGTATAAGCCGGTTGAATGGAGAAGGCAGGAGGAAAATGTCAAGTGCCCATTTGTGCCAAACAGCACCGTGGAAGGCAGGGTTTACGACGGAGCTGCCAGCCACAAAATGACAGCTTGGTGGGTAACACCAGTCACAAAACCATGGTTTGTACAAAAATTACAGTCTGTAGTGTGTGGATGGGGATACCTTTCTTCTGCTGTTTTCGGGGGGGGGGGGGGAATATACGGTTACCTTTGCGTTTACCCTGGAAGAAGCACCTAGCAGTGTTGATGCAGGGGGAATGGGAGCTTCTAAGTGCTTAGAAAGTGACTGGTCACTCCTGAGTGACCTTCTGCCCACCTCTCCTGTACGAGACCTGGGCCTACCAAGTCTCCCAAGTGGTCAAGAAACTGCAAACAGAGCAAGGAGAAAGGATGAAGAATACTTAAGTCAGTCAGAAACAGAGGTGATGGAGGAGCAAAGCACAGCTGTGGTAAAGACAAGCAGCAGCAGCAGCAGAATCCTCTTGTTCATCAAGAGAACAAGCCTGCGCCCCCAGGCAAGCCCAGTCTCATCAGATCTCAGAAGCTAAGCAGGGCTGACCCTAGCAAGTATTTGGATGGGAGACCTCCAAAGAATACCAGGGCCGGGAGGCAGAGGCAGGCTATCAAGCCACTTCAAATGCAAAAGAGAGAGAGAGAGAGAGAGAGAGATCTCAAGCCTGCGCCCCTGAAATGGTTGTGTAACTGTCAGGCCTTTCTACATGACCTGTTGCAGTCCAAGGTGCTTCTTTGCTTCTCTTGTTTTGGTTGGAGTTTGCACAAGCAGAATCCCTGCCTCATATCTCTTGGACTCCAGCTTTAGGCTTTAGGACCTACTGCCAGCTGAAGTCCCGTGCAGGTTGCAACACAATGGTGCTTCACTGTGACATGTTACTTTTTGCCCAAAGTGGACAAGACTACCTCAACCAACACAGTGCCCTGTGGCACTGCTGGACCAAACATGATGCAGAGGAAAAGGAGGAGAAGAGACTAGGTTTATATTTATACCCCACCCTTCACTACCTGAAGGAGTCTCAGGGCAGTTTACAGTCCCTTTCCCTTCTGCTTCTCACAACAGACACCCTGTGAGGCAGGTGGGGCTGAGAGAGCTCTCTTGAGAACTGCCCTTGACAGAACAGCTCTGAAAGAACTTATGACTGATCCAAGGTCACACCAGCAGCTGCATGTGGAGGAGTGGGGAATCAGACTGGATTCTCCCAGATTAGACTATGCACTCTTAACCATAGAACAGACCTGAGGTACTTACCTGGATGCGTCTGCCTCATCTTCCTTCCAATGACTGACTATCATATACTACAATGAGAATGTATATATGTATAAAATAATGCACATAGTAAGAATAATTCCTTCAGAGCCTGCAAGCACTCCTTTAAGTCCCACTGATTGTTGAGTTGAGCACATGCTTGAAATATGTACCTTTCCAGTTGGATTGTGCCCAGTAGGTAAAAATTAGGGCTGGCCGAGCTTTATTAGGGAGATGAAATGCTTACATTCGGTTGCTGCTGATTACTGCTGTGCCATCTGTTCCCTCCTTTTCTAGAGGCATCTATAGCTGTTGTAAATAAATCCCACAAACATTTCAATAAACGGAAAGTATATCTTGAACATTTGGTGAGCCTGAATAATATCGTTCGGAGGCTGGAGAAATCACCTAGGGAATAAGCAACCTTGATTACACTGCATTTAGCAGAAGAAACTGGACACTAGCATGGCATAATTGGGACATGAAACCAACAGCAGTGTAAACCTTGGCTTGAACTTGTGTCCATAAGGGCATTTTTGGAATTCACTTTCCAATTTTAGGACTTCAGTGTGCTTCAGGAAGATGAAGGGCAGATTATAGGGCTTCAGTATTCTAGGGCATTTTTCATATGGTGACAAAACGTGGCGGCTCTGAAGATTTATCTTTCCCCCCCCCTTCTTCTCTGTGACACACCCAGATGAGAAATGCTCACTCTCTGTCCTATTTTTAGTAAGCCTTTGTAAAGAAGCTAAATTGCAGTCTCTTTTGGGTGTGCAGGTCATAAATTTGTTACTGAGTTACAGTGTGCATTTTGCATTTTCACTTGCTTAACAACATGTTGCTTTTATGTTAGATGTACTCCAAGACTGCAGATAAGTTTGATTTTTTTTTAAAAAAAGGGTATTTTAAGGTATAATGGTTTAAATGAAACTTTTTAAGAGAGTGTTTGAGTAGTGCGTTCACATATCTGTGTTGTCAGTTTTGTGAATAAGAACGTTAATTGCTGTTTGTTACACAGGGGGCAGACAGGGATCCCAGAAGGCCTGCAAGCATGGCATGTAGGCTAAAGGATCCTGCTTTTGTTGTCCCAAAACACTGCTGTTCAACAGCTTAGTGCCTCTGAACATGGAAGCTCCATTAAATTAATGTCTATTGGAGGCTCCTTTCCATGAATTTGTCTAATTCCCTTTAAAGTCAGCTAAAGTAGTAGCCATAATACAGCTTGTGGCAGTGAGTTCCTCAAGTTAGTTATTTCAAAATCTTGTTTTATTGTGATGAAAGTTCCACGCAAGCCAACATCAAACCCAACTTACTGTTGTCCTGGGGATTTATAGGGAAAACTGTCACAATAAAGAGCAAAGTTTGAGTCCAATGGCACCTTTCAGACCAACAGAGTTTAATTCTGGGTATAAGCTTTCGTGTGCATACACACTTTATCAGATATATGCACACGGAAGCTTATACCCAGAATTAAACTCTGTTGGTCTTAAAGGTGCCACTGGACTCAAACTTTGTTCTGTTGCTTCTTACCAACACAGTTATCCACCTGAATCTGTTGTCACAATAAAGAAAATTTATGTTAATGCTTTGCGCGCAGAAGGTCACAGGTTCAGTCTTCAGGATCTTCAGTTAAAAGGATCCGATAGTTGTTGTTATTGTTCAGTCGCACAGTCGAGTCCGACTTTTCGTGACCCCATGGACCACATCACGCCAGGCCCTCCTGTTTTCCATCGTGCTCTGGAGTTTGCTTAACTTCATGTTTGTTGCATCAATAACACTGTCTAACCATCTCATCCTTTGCCGTCCCCTTCTTTGACTTTCAGTGTTTCCCAGCATCAGGGTCTTCTCCAGTGAGTGCTCCCTTCTCATTTGGTGGCCAAAGTATTTGAGCTTCAGCATTCAGGTAGATAGTATGTGATGTGAAAGATCTCTCCCCAAGACCCTGAACAGCTGCTGTTGGTTGAAGCAGACAGTACTGACCTTGATAGATCAGTCCAATGGTCTGATTTCATATAAGGTAGCTTCACGGTGCTTCTAAAAATCCATGTCCTTTTATGAACTTTTATGGAATGTGTTATGCTATATGTGTTTGATCTACAACTTTGTTCACAACAGGGAAGAAATTGTCATGAGTTTTGAGATGCCTGAGAAATGAAAGTTTTCTCCATTGTCTATCAATGCAGTGGCTGTGAAGAAAGTATAAATTAGTTTAGGTTATTATGAACACTGGGGTTTTATCTTACTATTTGTTCCAGCATATCACTTTGGTTTACACAGAGGATGTGCTGTATTTTTCCTAGGGATGCACAAATATCTCATGGACCACCATAGGCGTCAACTGCGTGGGGGCTCAGGGGCTCAGGTCACCCCTGAAATTTTCCAGGGGGGACTGAGTCCCCCCAGGCAAACCGCCCTCTGCCGCGCCTCCCCGGCCCAAGAAGAAGCCACCGCCACCAGAAGAGCTGCTCCCCCGCACACCTCCCCCCACCCACTCCTCCCTCCCTCCCTCTCCCTCCCTCCAGGGTCGACTGCCCAGCGTGATGATGTCACCCAGAAGTGATGTTATTGTGCTGGGTACGTTGCCGGGGTTACGCTCTGCCAATTGCCTCAAAACTCTATGGCACCATAGAGTTTCAGGGTGATTGCCAGAGCGTCACCCCAGCAACGTGCCCAGCACGATGACATCACTTCTGGGTGACATCATCACGCTGGGCAGTCGGCCCCGGAGGGAGGGAGAGGGAGGGAGGGAGGAGTTGGTGGGGAGAGGTGTGCGGGGGAGCAGCTCTTGCGGCGGCAGACATCACCCTAGTGCATACGCATGAGGAACTAATACCAAAAAGGTACTTATAGCCAACACCTCTCTCTCTCTCTCTCTCTCTCTCTCTCTCTCCCCCTCCCCCCCTCTGGCCCAGCCCCCCCCCCCCCGAAATTGGAAAGTCTACACCCTTGTGGACCACTGTCATGTAATCATGTGAATGTCAATGCCCTGTGGCCAGCTGTGCTTTCTGAAGGCTTGAGGGCACTAATCTTTTTTTAAAAAAAGAATATCAGCAGAGATCATGGCCCCCTCTTCCAAAAACTTAAGTACCCTGGAATCTTCAGAACTGTATAGTTGGATACAGACCAGTGAGTTACAGAGTCAGTTTTATGCACACGGACCTGCTGTGAAAAGAGTGCTGGGTGGGGAACATACCTTCCTTCTGCTGAGTAGTGAGCTGCTCACTTTCACCAGACTACAGAGCTCAGTTCCTCTGGATAAAATGGCTGCTTTGGAGGGTGGACTCTATGGCATTGTACCCCACTGAGTTCCCTGTCCTCTCCATGCTCCATCCGCAAAACTTCAGGAGCTTCCCAACCTGAATCTGGCAACCCTACTTCCCCATCCCCCGCTGGCGGCCAGGGAAGACTTGGCAACCCTAGGAGGTTCCAGTAGTAGGATCAATCCTCTATGAATCCATTTAATGCCCTTTTAAAGTCATCCATGATTATAGTCATCACTGTTTCTACTCTCAGAAGTCCTGCCCTCACAATTTAAACTATCTCATTGCTTCAGGTGCCAGAGGTGAGAGAGAGGGATTTTATTCTGTCACTCTCTTGATCAAAGTTCATTTGTATGTTATTTTAGTTCCCTACACTACCCTTGTAAAGTCAGGGATGAGAGGTTGTGTGAGTGAAGTATATGCTGCAACTCTTTCCCATACCACCGGTAACCAGGGGTCATTTCAAGCAGGAACACGCAGGAACGGCGTTCTGGGAGTAACAATCCCAGGAGCGGGCACATATGGTGATGCGCTATGGAAAAAAACAAAAGCATACTAACTTCATCTGTATTTTCATGCTTGTTGTAGGGTAGCTTCCCTGCAAGAGCAAAGGAAACCTAAAGTGTCTTTAGTCAAAGTGTAAAGCTGGCTTGGCGGCTCTGAGTTGGGAAATACCTGGAGATTTTTGGGGTGGAGCCTGAGTGGTGGATGTTGCCTTCTGACACACTTCCAGTAATGTCAGGGGTGTGGCATATGCAAATAAGTTATGCTAATGAGTTATGCAATGACCCCTGCCGGTAACCCATCTTCTAGGACAGGATTGCTAGTACAAGAATTATCTCCTCTGTCTTGTGCTTCTGGTGTTTCCGGAGCAGTACAAGAAGATTTGCTTACCATTGCTGTTTCCTTTAAAAATGAGGTGGTAGGCTTATTTGTTTTTTATTGTTAAAATCTGCATCTCTGCATTAATACATGATCATTCTGAAACTGTAGAATTACACCATTTCTCCTGCCTTATCCAGTAAAATCATGAATAACCACCTCATCGCAGATGTCATTGTACAAAATCTAGTTTGGACCAGGATTTAGCATTGCCCATACATAAATAAATCACCTAGTGGTGGTTTTGTGGTTTCAGGTATCACCTTACATGGCCACCTGAGCCTACCACCTCAGAAAAGACCGATGTCCTGTTCAGTCTGGAAAATAAGACACATAATGTACTAAGTATACACATACACATACTAAGACATGTAGTTGCTTTTTAGTTCTTAAAATCTAACTTGCCATATCTAGTGGAGCAGATGAATTAGCAAAAGGCGCTATGTAATTACCCCGGGATCTTAAATAGCTAAGTTAGAACTGTACACCATGGCTTTGAGATACCTATAGGAGCAGTAGCCAGCAGAAAGTAGTATTGTTGAAATGTAGAAAACAAGTAAAAATAATATGCTACTTTGGTAGTGTGAGATGTACAACTCTCATTTCAAAACCAGAGTATACCAATTTCTATCTTTAAATCATAAGCAGCTAGCTCTTATAGTTGAGAAGACAGGAGGGCAAAATCTATTAAAGGGTGAGAAATAAAGGCCCAGTGGAGACTCATAACTCATAATCATAGTGTGCAAATGAACGCGGTTTCCAATTTTGCAAACAGATGAGAGGGTGGAGATGCATGTCCCATTTCCGTGCTTGTTTAGGAGGTCCAGAGCTGAGGCACCACATATTTTCACCTACCCATCATGAAGGAGGAGTGCTACAGACTCTTGCCGCATCCTCTCACAGATGTAGACCTGTGTTCTGTAATTTTGGAATCAGCATGGAAAGATCCAGAGGAGTTAGCCGTTTTTTAGTCTTAAAGGTGCGACTGGGCTTTTTACTATTTAGCATGAAAAGAGGAAGTGCAACTCACTTCCCTTCCACAGCCCGTTCCAAAGCTGTTTCAAGCGAAAACAAAGACGAATGGTCCAGCAAAGCTCATTCTTGCCCAGGCATCAGACCAGGAGAGTCAGTGCAACAGGGAAGAAGCAGAACCGCATGGGTCCATGGCATGTTTTGCAGTTGCTGAGTATGTGATTTCTTGGAAGCCAAAACCTTACACTAGCCTCCGTCACAATTATTCAACATATTCTCTAGCTTATACTGACTGGCGTATGGAGACACAGGATAAAACATACACCAAATATGGATGGATTGGGATCTTGGGAGGATACTAGGGGTTGCCAGCCCCAGGTGGGAACAACAACAAAAGCTGGTACCTGCACAGTTGAAAGACTGGAAAATTAACAAAACTGTGCAACAAATGGTATCACTATAGGTAGACAGGTAGATAGACAGGTAGATAATTAGAGAAGTATAAACCCATTTGTTTTAGATTGTTATTTCATACAAAAATAGAGAGGCATCAGAACTCTTATACAAACTGTAAAGATCCAGTTTTACAAAAGAATTCACAAACATCCCAAAATTACAAAATCATGATTACAAGTCCCTTGTAGTGTGAAGAATTCCATATACAGTAATAATGCACCAATGGCGATATTATTAGATTGTTGGTTCTTCTTTGAAAAGCTTCACTGTAAAACAAGACAGCTGATAGCTAGCACGCTTGTTAGAAAGGATTTCTTCATTTGGAACTGTCTTTTTTGAAATATACTATAGAAAAATTCTTGGAACTCCTTTGCACACTCCATTTATATGGGTGCATTATTTCTGTAAATGGAATTCTTCACCCTATAAGGTACTTGTAATCATGATTTTGTAATTTTGTAATTTTTGTGAATTCTTTTGTAAAATTGGATTTTTATAGTTTGTATAAGAGTTTTGATGGCTCAATCAAACGGGTTTATAATTCTTTAATTATCACATTCTTATACACACACACACACACACATACACACACACGCTTTTGATACAGATATAATTTGTTGCACAGTCTTGTTAATTTTCCAGCCCCCGGGTGGGAGCGGGAACAACCTGGCACAACGTCCCCCACTTCCATGTGATGTCATCACATTGGGGATGTCGCATGTGGCAATATCACTCCACCCCCCACTCCTGGAAAGCTCCCTCCCTCCCCATTCCTGCTGGCAAGAGCACAGGACTCAGCAACCTTAGGGGATACTAGAGGTTACTCAGCATCCCATAACAACTTGCACTAGGTTAAGTATTTGCAGATAATTCGAAATGAAACAAGAGCTATACAGTTTTAAAGGATCACATATAAGAGAACCACTAGTTTTTAAGGGTTTTTTAAAAAGAAAAAATCTTAGGCCCAAAGCTTTGTGTAACTTCACATTCAGGTTATGTGTCGATCTATTTCAAAATTAAAACAAGTTAATAAATTCGTTAGTGCCTGTTATAAATTTGATTGGTTGGCCTTTTAATGTTACCTTAGGAACATACCAATTTTAAAGAGAAGTTAACCCATGTAAGAACTGAAATTCTCTGCATGGAGAATGGTACTGGATTAAATACTTCCTGAGTTATTTGGGATGCCAGCCTCCACGTGGGACCTGGGCATCTGCCTGAATAGTAGTTCCCTCTCCAGACTAGAGAAATAAGTTCCCCTGGAGAAAATGGATGCTTTAGAGGGTGGACTGTATGGCAATGTACCCTGTCCTTCTCAGGCGCCACCCCCAAATCTCCAGTAGTTTCCCAACCAAGATCTAGCAACCCTACCCTCCATCTCCCGTCAGTGGCCAGGGGAGACCTGGAAATCCTGTGAGTCAAGAAGGCTGAGGAGAGCTGGGAAATAATGTTTAACAATTTTTTCAGAAGTACCTGAACATGTGTGAAGCAAGATTATTTATCATTTGGCTTTCACCATGTTCAGTGTACGGTATAATGATGTGTCAGGCTTGGCTGAGCTTGTTTCTCAGATGAACATGTTTCTTCTCTCTCATGGAGTTTTAATTAGTCACTGTTTTGAAACTTTGTGCTAAAAACATATTACCGTGCAGGTTGTTTTAGAGCCTGATTTAACCAATCCCAGTTTTCTTTCCCTGGCTGTTCTCAGGCCCGGGAAAAGTATGCTTATAAACAACTGGGACATGACTTGGGTGCTCTATGCACAGTAAGGCTGTTGCTATAGGTGTGTAACAATGAACCTGTATGCAGTATCGTAAACCATTTTCAAAATTCCTTTGATGTGCGGCATAAATTTCATTGCTTCCTAACTTCTTTAATACTTTGTAAAGTGAAGCAATCTTTTTGAATGTTTTAAAACATACTAAATGTAGAGAGAATATATGAGATTATATTTCAAACACTGTCTGTCTGCTACGCTTGTGACCCAGCATGCTGCTGTTCTCATCAAGTGTGTGCAAACAAGCTGACTGTCATTAGAAGACTGAAATCACTCCAGTAGATTGTCTTTTCTCATTCAATCCTATGTATAATACAAACAGAAATGTATACTCAGGGTGTGGGCAGAGATGGTAAACCCGGACAATGAATAATTCCCTCTCTCTAATATAAAGTCAGCTTTGATCTCCAGAGAGTGTCTGAAAACCTTTCGACTTGTAAAGGCATCACTTTAATATATAGAGCTCCACCAGTATGAAATCAGGACTGAATTTCTCATTGGGCATCTTTGTTTTATAAGGGTGGATCCATACATGATGCAGCAATTGTGTTTGCCGCAGGTGGATCAGTGTTTCCAGGAACAAACATGTAGAGTGTGAATGATAGAACGCATCTTTAAAACACCCATATTCACGAGCAGAGTGCTGTGGTTTGCTGTAGGAAATATCAGTGTAATTGTGTAAACACCGTTGCCACGTCTGTGTTGCACAACTCTGAGCCTAGCAGAATTGTGTTGGTAATTTATGGGTTACAAGACGTTTCTTCAACTTTTTTTTAAAATCCTATTTTACACAACCATTTACAATCCACTTACGTTCCTTTTACCCCTGAATTTGTGGATCTAATCATCACTATTCAGATTAGAGGAGTAATAAACTATGATCATGATGTGTAGATGCCACTTATCTAAAACATTTATATGCCACCTGTCCACCCAAATAGGTTCCCCAAGGTGGTGAACAACAAGGCTCTTAATGCTAACTAGTTGCCCTGCACCATATCTCTTAGGATTGCACCTTTCACTTCTGTTTGTCTCAGTTACATTTGTGTTGTCTTCAGTTCCAGAAGGTTAGATTCATTTACTTGCCTTGTCAGGTTGTTGCAGCTATTTCTGAAATAGCCTGATAACTAGAAACATCAGTCACCTCTCAGTTATCAAACAAAACATCTCATGGACTGCATACCTGTCGATGATGAAGGAGGTTCACATGTGAAAAATAAACCTGCCCCATCACAAACATCATGAGAGCTGTATACTTGCCCCACGTCACATTGGCTTTTGCTCTAGGTGGCTGTGGGCCAACCGATCAGCTTTGGGATGCTTCAATAATGATATGATAGCCTCTAGAACACTTGAAACTACCCTCCTCCATTTGCCCATTTTAAAAAATGTTTTACTAATTTAAATACAGTCTTATTTTTGCCTGTGCCAGGTGTGTAGTCTGGTTATCTATGACAAAGCAGTTGATTGGTTGTGGGCAAATGAGATGCAGTTACCTGTCGTTAAACTAGGCCATTGATTGACAGTTTACTGGGGGAAACCGAGGAAGAGTGTATAAAAAATTCTATCGGATTACTAAATTACTCTTGAAAGTGAAAGTTTCAGATTGATTGCCTAATCAACTAAAAACCGCCCTTGCATCATTTTCAGCTTCTGATTATGTCCAGATATTCTGGGCTGACTTCCAGGTAAACTGAGGCTATATTATAACATATGGTGATAGTCAGTTGCCCATTCATATCTGGTATGGGCCTTCGGAGTGTTGGATTCATGGAATAACCTTTGCTTGTAAATGAAGCAGAACCCAAATGAGCATAGGTTATGAGAACATCTGATGAAGAGGCGTAACATGTCAAGGGAAGAGTAATGCCCACTGAAGCAATTTTCTTCAAAATACAGTTGCTGATGAAAATGTGTATATATACATTTAATAAAGTGACCATTAAGCTAAGGAAACAATTAAAAGAAAATAAATAAGAAATAAACCGCTTCATGGCAGGCTTTAATTTCATCATCTTGAAGTTCAAAGAAAAATGTTGTGAAAGTATTTCTTGCTTCCCTTGCAGTATCTACAAAGCCAGTGTGGTGGTTGTGGTCAGAGTGTTGCCTTTGGATGTGGGAAACTCACAAGTTCACGGCTCTGTTTCACTAGGAAGTTTCCTAGGTGGTTTTGGACAAGATATATCTTACCTAATCTATCACATTGTGGCTAGCCAGCCTTATATTGTTCTACTAGCTTTATTTATTTAAAATATTTGTAGCTCATCTCATCCCCTTAGACTTAAGGACGCTAGCAATGCAGGTATTGGAGAAGTGACAGCCTTCTAAGTGTCTAGTTACTGTAAATTTTCCTGAAAGAGTGGTTTAGTCCACTTGTACCCTAGGGGGAGCTGTGGAGCAGTCTCTAGTGTTCAGGGCTTTTTTTTGCAGAAAAAGTCCAGCAGGAACTCAGCATATCGCAAAAAACATAAAGACCAACAATAAAACAGGAGGAAGTGGCAGCTACAAGCATGGACGGCTTCAAGAGGGAATTAGATAAACATATGGAGCAGAAGTCCATCAGTGGCTATTAGCCACAAAGTATATATAGGAACTCTCAGTTTGGGGCAAGTGATGCTCTGTAATCTTGGTGTTTGGGGGGGGGGCAACAGTGGGAGGGCTTCCTGCCCCCACTGCTGGACATTCTGAGGGCACCTGGTGTTTTTGGCCACTGTGTGACAGAGTGTTGTACTGGAGGGGCCATTGGCCTGATCCAACATTGGCTTTTCTTATGTTCTTATGTTCTTAATAGGCCACACCCAACAGCAGAAGCTCACAAGCATGTTAGGCCACACCCCAACAGCGCAGCTCCCTCCCAGGATCGGCTTCCCCAGGTCCCCCGCAGCTGCGGGGTGCCTGCAGAACTCAAGATGAGGAGACAGTTTAAACTGCCTTCCCTCCCTGAATTGGCTTGGGTTCTCCAGGCACCCTGTGGCTTGCAAGGCGCCTGGGGAACCCGAGGGTGGTGGAGGTTGTGGGCATGGCCAACTTGGAAGCCAGCCAGAACTCCGTTCCTATGTGTTCCTGCCCCAAAATAGCCCTGCTAGTGTTAAGGGTTTATTGAATGTTTTCTCTTGTAGTTCAGCCTACCTCTTGTAGTTTTTGTGTAGAAGAAGAAGAGATTGGATTCATATCCCGCCCTTCATTCACTTGGAGTCTCAGAGCGGCTTACAAATTCCTTTCCCTTCCCCTCCCCACAACAGGCACCCTGTGAGGTAGGTGGGGCTGAGAGAGCTCTGAGACAACTGTCCTTGAGAGAACAGCAGGTATAGAGCTATGGCTTGGCCAGTGTCATCCAGCATGTGCAAGTCGAGGAGTGGGGAATCAAACCCGGTTCTCCCAGATTAAAGTCCGCGCACTTAAACACAACACCAAACTGGCTCTGTAGTGTGTGTTTGTACTCGTGCTCTGTAGGCGTCTCTGTTGCCTTAATGGCCTATAGGCAGTTATTGTCTTTTTGAAAAATCCTTTTGCAGTAAATTCATTGAAAGCAAACTCCAAAGTGTGGATTGGATTTTTCCTGAACTCTGCCAACAGCAACAACAGGTTGCAAGGATACAAAACAACAGAACATTCAATTAGAAAATTAAAAACACACAAATTAAAAACACAGCCAAATCTGCCAAAGTGATTTATCGTCGACCAATGCCCTCCAAAATGAAATCATTGTATGTGTCTTCCTAAACAAAGCAAGTGGAAGGCACTCTCTTTGGTAGGCTGTTCTACCATGGAACCTACAATGGAAAAAGTCAGTTGCCATGTGGACAGTCCTCAGACAGGACACCAGAAGGAGAAGGCTGTCTGAAGAATTTAATGGCCGGCTCGATAGGTATGAAGGGACTGTGCCATGAGGGCCTTGCAAGGTAATTACCAGCTGTGATGTCCTCACTTATTGCAGAGACTTTTTCTCTTTTAAAACACACTCTGTGTACATGAAGTTGGTAGATTTTTGCTGCCACCAGGAATTAAAAATTCCAACTTTCTCTGTTTTGGTAGCCTGTGCGCTTCAGAGGACTATGTGGCCCTGAGGAAGGACTGATCAGATTGCTGTGATAAGTTTAAACAAATAAGGATTTATTTACACAAGAACAAAATAGGTTTCTGGGTATTTTTGAACTGTTGTTGAAGAAAGAAAATATAATTGACAAAACTTGGTGTCACACATAGTCTCTCAAACACTAAAACTCAACTCTGACAGGCTTATCTCTCTCTCATATACATAGCCACACAGGCTAAACTCTTTGTCTAATTCACACAGAATAGACTCAAACTCTCATAGTTACACAGACTAAACTGTTTGTCTTATTCACACCTAATAGACTCAAACTCCCATAGTCACACAGACTGTGCTCTCTTCAAAATTCACACACAGTATAACATGAAATCATTACTCCATTATTTTAATTTGGCTCAGAAACCAACAAGTAAACATTACAGTATACAGGAACTGGAGTGATATTCTGAGCAGCCGATCCCCAGGAATATCGCTACACCAACTAAGTTGCACTAGTTCAATTGGGTACCAACTAAAGCTTCCAGGACTTCTTCAAAGGCAGCCCAGTACAGAGCATATTGTGGCACACCAATGTTGAGGTTAGGTAGCATATATCATCATGGCTAGGTCTGCAGTCTAAGTAAGAGATCAGCTCTGAGCAAGGTATAATGGAAAGAATGTGCTCCTTCCTAGCAACAGATTCAATCTGTTTGTCCATCAACAAGGCTGACTCCAAGAGTACCCCCAGTCTCTTAATATCTTAATGTGAACCTAGATATGAAACCTGTGTCCATGTGAATAATTTACCACATTGATAACATTGTGAACATGAAATTAGCCCCTTGAATGAAGGTTGGGATATGACAAGAGAACACCCAGAAGAGAACACTCCCCAACTTGCCCCATTTTGCTTGCTATTGCCTTCCCCCTTCTTCTGGCTCACTGTTTCCTTCCACTGGCTGTTGCTGCTTTCTCCTCCTCACTGTCCTAGACACCTCAGAGACTACTCCAGGTATCTGAAATGGGGAGCCTTGCATATATTGCATTTGCTATGGTAACCCACAATGATGGCCAAAATCTAGCCAGAATTTTTTTTCATTTGTGCATATTTGTTTAGGGTTTACCTCTCATGAGAATCTTCTGCAATTCTCCCAGGGATTTACAGAACCCTAAATGATAGCTATGACTGGCCCCTTTATGCAGATTTGGCTACCTAGATGTCTATTAGTTACAGTGAAAATTTTGAACAGAGAAGCAATACATGGATCTGTTTAGGTGAACCAACAAGAACAACAAGGTATGGTGATTTGAGAGTAACTGTTCAGACAATTCCTGTATGTAAGAAGAATTTTTCCCTACAGGAGTAGAAAATTTTGTGTGAAATAATACTTTGTTAACTTGTGTGTTAGTACGAATGGGGTTGGGTCCTAGGACTTCCTTCAGCTGAAGTAGCTCCCTTGCACCAATCTTCCTCTAACAGAGAAAGACTTTGTCGTATGTCAGTCTGTGATCAGTGACAGCACAGATTCCTCCGACAAAGAGTTGCCTGCAGCCAGCCCTCAGCCAGTAATTGAGCAACCAGTTGCAGCTGGCTCTGAACTAGGAGGAGAACAACAAGAGATCAGGTTACCAGCTGATCAGAAGTCACAGCATACAGCTGAAACTGAGCTAACACCTTGTAGCTCTGAAGCAGTAAACAAGTCTTCAGAAGTCACTCCAAGCCCACCTAGCTCACCCACACCCCTGCAGCGCTGACACTGTCAGAGGCGCATAAAGTTGCAGGAAAGGAGGAGGAGTGCAAGACTTATGGCCCATCATCAGCTGTCAATAGTTACACAATAACTGCCAAGGAATGGGCTGGGAGTGTAGCTCATTAAGACATGGTATAAAATCAGCCAGGCGAAGCAGCTGTTTTGTGGATGCAACAAGTACACATTGCTGCTGAACCATTGTCTTTGCTGTTACGGGACCACTGGAACCTTGACCCTTGGACTGGACCTGGCTGTTGACTTTTCTGGAGTCCCTGACCTTGGACTGGACTTTAACTTGCTGCCTGGATCCCTTGACCCTAGATTGGACTTGGCATACCTGCTCTCTGGAACCCCTGACTTTTGGACTGAACCCTGGTTACTCTTTAGCAACCTTGCCTGTGATCTGCCCTGCTGAACCCCAACCCTTGTCTCCTGGGAGGGCTGCACCAGGACAGAATTCCTGGCTTTTCTCCATCAGAGGAAGACTTTTTCCATTAGAAAAAGGTATCCTCCCTTGAAGTAAGCAGAAGATAAGTAGTAGGAATCATCTTAGAGGAAAATTTTATTCAAGGTATAAGCTTTTGAGTTCAAGCACTTCAGATACTTCCAGGTGGGCAGCTGTGTTGGTCAGAAGCAACAGAACAAAGTTTAAGTCCAGGGGTACCTTTAAGACCAACAAAGTTTTATTCAAAGAATGAGCTTTTATGTGCTTGCATGCTTCCTCAGATACAATGAAATGGAAGTTAACAGTCAGTACATATAGGCAGATGGTGAACATCAAATTAGCATACAACATAGTGAAGATATTTTAACAGATGCAAAGACCAAGCAGGAATAGCAAGCTAAGTTTGTATGGTCACTATTTGCTTGAATTTAATTATGGGAAAAATCACTGTTCTAATTAAGAAATACACTAAGATAAAGAGGATATATAGTCTTTCTTGGTGAGAATACATATGTAAGGACTGAGTGAGTTTAGCATATAGTCAGATAAGAAACCAATACCCCTATTAAGTCCTGGGGGGTGTTGTTGTTTGAGTGTTGTAATGACTTGTAATTTAGGAATTTCCCTTCCCAGTTGTTCCTGAAGTTCCTTCGCAATAAAACAGCTACTTTGAAGTATAATGTATTGCAATTAATAATGAAATGTATTTCTCTGATCTGGTGACAGAGGAGACATAGCACTGTACAACCATTCACCCCACCTCAAAGAAAAATATTTTGTTAGTTACCTCCATGATTGAGAGAAGATGAATGAGCATAACAACAGGATCTCAGTTATTTATTCTTAGCATTGCTGAATTAAGAAAGATACATTTATACATTAGTCTCCTTTTTTTATTTGCTCCACTGTGTTTCCCCCCATAATTAAATCCAAACAAATGGTGACCATATAAACTTAGCTTGTTATTCCTGTTTGGTCTTTGCGTCTGTTAAAACATCTTCATTATGCTGTATGCTAATTTGCTGTTCACCATTCTTCTATATGTATGGACTGTTAACTCCCATTTCAGTGTATATGAGGAAGTGTGCATGCACATGAAAGCTCATGCCTTGAATAAAACTTTGTTGGTCTCAAAAGGTGCCAATAGTCTCAAACTTTGTTCTTCTTTAGATACAGTGTGCTTGCACACAAAAACTTATACCTTAAATAAAACTTTGTTGGTCCTAAAGGTGCCACTGGACTCAAACTTTGTTCTGCTGCTTCAGACCAACATGGCTGCCCACCTGAATCTATCTTAGAAGAAGGGAGTCGTAGGATCCAACCCGTTGTTTTCTCCAAGATGTGTTTACAAAATATGGCCTTGGTGAATTGGCCGAAGGTACGACCCAAGTGTTACAATGGTGAGGCCAGGGCTATTTTGGGGCAGGAACACACAAGAACGGAGTTCTGGCTGGCTTCCAAGATGGCCACGCCTACAGCCTCGGCCCCCTCAGGTTCCCCGGGCACCTCGCAAGCCGTGGGGCATCTGGGGAAGCCAAGCCAATCCAGGGAAGGAAGGCAGATTAAACTCCCTCCCCTCAGGTTCCCCAGGCGCCTCACAAGCCACAGGGTGCCTGGGGAAGCCAAGCTGATGCAGGGAGGGAAGGCAGTTTAAACAGCCTCCCCTCCTTGGGTTCCTCAGGTGCCCTACAGCTGCGGGGCACCTGGGGAAGCCAATCCAGAAACTGTCTTCCTTCCCTCGGGTTCCGCATGAGCCCCGCAAGGCACGGGGCACCTGGGGAAGCTAATCCTGGGAGGGAGCTGCGCTGTCAGGGGTGTGACCTAATATGCTAATGAATTTCTGCTGTTGGGTGTGGCCTATTATGCTAATGAGTTCCTCCTGGGCTTTATCTACCAAAAAAAGCCCTGGGTGAGGCAATGCTGCTTGTACTGGAGTGATGCTTGAACCTAATGTAGGAGTTGTTCCATCCAGTGATCCAGCTCTGACTTGCAATCCTTACCAAGCTACAGCCACATGAATCTATGTGGTCACATTACATTTTTCTGGGTGGTCTGGCCTGTCTGCCTCATGTGGCTGTACTTTCTACCACTGTCTCATTTATCCGTAAAACAATACTGCTGTCATTCTCACTAAAAAAGAGAGGAAGCATACCACTTGTTCCTTAGTAAATAATTTACAAGAATGAACAGAAGCATGACTATGGATCCCTTAATGGAATTCTGTCACAAACTTGTTACAGTTGTTCTTTCACCTCCATTTAACAGCCAGAGTTTACCAGTTGAGCTGCAATAGCATTTGAAACAAAGCTATGACTGAAGATTTGTCTGGCGTGCATCTGTTCATCACTCTTGCCTGCGACTGTCACGGCTTCTTGGTTTCTCTGACAGCACCAAATGACAGCACATTAGTATCCCTGAGATATGCAGGTGCCTCCTGCTTCCACCATTGGAGCTTCTGGGAACAACAGGGAATGTGTGCAGGAAAAATTCTCTTGATGAGGAAGGTGCTTTAGTGCACAGCTCAAGCTATTCTTGGATGTCGCTGATTTATTTAAAATTAGATTTCAGGCCAGGTTTTGGAACTAAGATAGCTTTGGTTGCTCTAGTAGATGATGTATGCAGGGAAATGGAAAGAGGAAGTGAATCTCTTCTGGTTTTCCTGGACTGGTAGCTATATATTACTTCAGCCATGAAAATTTTCTGGGCTGCATTGTTGGGATGGTTTGGGCAGGAGATACTGGTTTGTGGTGGTTCTTCTAGTCTTCCTTAGATGGCAGATTCCAGAAGGCGTTGCTGGGAGATATTGCTTCATCCAACCGGGTCCGTATTTTCTCCTCTGCTGCTGAAACACGTTTTATAAATCCTCTGCATGAGATTATCTGGAAATTTGGTTATCTGTCATCAAATTGCAGAGGTTATACTACTCTATCCCCCTTGCCCTTCCCATTAGAACCTAAAGGATCTCTTTTCAGGTTTTGAACCAGTGACTAAAGTTAGTGATGGATTATTTGTGATGGGTTTGAATATAATGAAGCTTAATCCAGACAAGATGGAGGTACTGTTGCCTGAGAATGTGCTTGGTTAGGGGTTACATTTCAGCCTGTTCTGGACTGAGCTGCACCCCCCCCCCCCCAGCACATCCAAAGTCTGGGAACACTCCAGATAATCTGCTTTTAGTAACCAGGTTAGTAACCAGGTTGCCCAACATAGCAGTAGACTTTTCTAAAATCTATACCATTACTATATCCATTTTATACTGATGCACAGGCTCACATTATACTATAGTTGCTTAATTTTAAAACTTTCCCCCCATGCTGTAAAAGAAGATATTTAAAACAATTTGGTTCACATTAAAGTGAAATGTTATGTTTCAATTACGTTTCAGTTATTTTTATTTGTGTGCTTAATTAAGAAGATGGTACCTTGTTATCCTCCCCCCCTTTCAGCAATTTTGACTCTTGAGTGCTGTAAATGGGCGTGCATACAAATTAATTAATTGTGATGGGTAGCTGTGTAACCTCCTCCACCAATAACGTACCATTTTCATTCAGGAGAAAAAAAGAGAGCATTGCTCTGGGCAGTATAATAAAAAATAAATTAAAATTCATTAAACGGTTAAACACAGATTATTGTTGATGGCTCCATCCTTCCCGGCCTACAGAATGATCACTGGAAAAATAGATATCTAAATGACATAGAGAAGCCTTTCTTATTGAGCAGTGTGTTAGTTTCAGCTATAATCATTTCTAACATTTCTGTTCTTTTCCAGGCAGTAAAAGGCTTTATATGATGTTCTGCTCTAAATAGTTTCATAGGTACTGTTTTAGAAAACTGCTGTGTATCTAATTAAGCTAAAATCTCTCTCGTCAATGTAGAGGTCACTAAGGTTTCCCTTGCTCGAAAGCTAGTCGAATCCGACTCTAGGGGCAGTGCTCACTGTTTCCAAGCCAAAGAGCCAGCACTGTCTGGAGATTTTTTCTGCAGCCATGTGGCCAGTATGACTAAACGCTGAGGTGCACTTCCCACTGAAGTGGTACCTATTTATCTACTTGCAAATTCTTGCTTTCAAACTGCTGGGCTGGCAGGAGCTGGGGCCGGAGATGGGAGCTCAGTTCATCATGTGGCAGTTGAGTCTCGAACTGCCGAGCAACCAACCCTCCGGTCTGTAGCTCAGCGTCTTAACCTCTGAGCCACCGACAAAAGCAATCAATGGTTAGTTCTGCTCATGTTCAACTGTATTCACTCACAACTTTCATAACATTTTCCAGAACCCAGTGCATGTACATCTGAAAACCCCGCATGAGGAGAGGACTCAGTTAAAAGCATAGAAGCAGGCAGTAAGCAATGATGGTACTTGTTCAGCCATATAGAAACAAAGAGGACAAGGAGCTATCTTTGTAATAAGTAGCTTGCGCGAGCTGAGACAAGGTCATAATTTGATTTGAGTACTTACCTTCATAACTAGATGAACCTTTGGTCTGATCCTGCAGGACAAATCCTTATTGACTGTATTTTTGAACACCAAAGTCACGGCTGAACGCTCTGTATAGCCAGAATTATTTGGAAGCTGGCACTCTGGATCAATGAAGAGTTTGAGCCGTGTATTCATAGACCCTGACTGCGATAGCTGAGGCTAGTCTGATCTTGTCTGATCTTGGAAGCTAACCAGAGTTGGCCCTGGTCAGTGTTTGTGTGGGGGACCAGGAATACCAGGGTTGCTATGCAGAGGCAGGCAGTGACAAACCACCTCTGAACGTCTCTTGCCTTGAAAGCCTTACGGGGTCGTCATAAGTCAGCTGTGACTTGATGGCAGAAAAATCACAAAAGTAGCATTATATATTTGGGATTCTCTTGTTAACATCCCCTTCCTTCAGTGAACTCAGGGTGGTATATATGATTCTCTCCATTCCTCCATTTTAATCCTCACAGCACTGAGGTAGGTTAGGTTGAGAGACCGTGAGTGGCCCAAAGTCACCCATGATGAGTGAGATTTGAACTGGGGTCTCCAAAGTCATAACGCAACACATTAATGACTGTGCCACACTGACATCCGTGTGATGCATAGTCCTCTTTATAAGACTGGTATCGTTTTAAAAATTAGGAAGCAAAAGATAAGATTATTGAACAGGTCTCAGAAGGGAGAAGATCAAGATGAGTAGCCATGTTCATCTGTCTGTAGTGGTAGAAAAGAGCAAGAGCCCAGTAGTACCTTAGAGACTAACAAAATATGTGGCAGAGGATGAGCTTTTGCAAGTTGCTGCTCACTTCTTGAGATAAATGAAGAAGACTAAGCAGTATGGTCCCTGCAGGGATGCGCATTGGCCCCAGTGCTACTTCACTTGTTCTTAAATGAATGTGGAGTTGGACAAAGTTGCAAGTGATACCAAATCATTGAGGTTGGTGAAAACCCAAGTAGCATGAACTCTGGAATGAACTCTCCCCCGAACTTGGTCAGTGGGTGTCAGCACAGCAAACACAGTTCAGTGTGTGCCCTGTCAGTGCCCTGGTTGACCTCTTCAGTGGGGAAATAACCTGGACAATTGACACGATTGCACATAGGAGTCCTCTCTCAGATCATAGAGACCAGGCAGCCTGTTAGTTTACTGAGGGGCTGTGGATGATGAAAAGATGGAAGATGGCTAGAGGGATGGAGGAAAAAGACTTGGAATGAATCCGACAAGGCATGGGCTAGAGTTCATTTGAAAGCCTACTCAGTGGCAGTGATGGTGGCGAAGAAACAATATTTTTCTGCCACTGTTACATCTGCACAGTGTAGACCTGCAGAATTCTTTCAGGTAGTCAGGGATCTATTGGGTTCTGGCTAACAGGAGAAGGTGGACTGCAGCCTGCTGTGGTCATTTTCCAAAATGCTTCGCAGATAAAATCTCTCAACATGGACAAGGTGATTGAATGAGGAATAACTGGACAACTTCAGAAATTCCTGAATGAATGGATCAATTCCAGTCTAGTTTCAGGCCTGGTTATGGGACTGAAATGGCCTTGGACACCCTGGTGGATAGCATGCAGTAGGAGATGGACAGGGAGAGTGTGTGGTCCTGTTATTCTCCTGGACCTCTTGGTGGCTTTCAATACCATTGATCCTTCTGGATCACCTTTCAGGACTTGGGACTAGGAGGCTGTGCTCCACAGTTGTTCCAGTCCTCCATCAAGGGTAGACTTCAGAGTGTGGTCCTGGAAGACTGCTGTTCAACCACTTGGCCGATTGGGGTTCCCTAAGGTTCCATCTTGTCCCCCCACTCTTTTCAACATCTATGTAAAGCCTCTGGGAGAGGTCGTCCAAAGATTTGGGCTGAGCTGCCACCAATATGCAGACAGTCAGCTCTATCTCATGTTACAAGTAGATCTCAGGGAGGCTGTAGAAATTGTGAATGGGTGCCTGAGGGAAGTTTTAAAATGAATGAGAACTAACAAACTGAAACTTATCCCCAACAAAACAGAGGAACTACTTGAGGAGGGAGAGCCAGAAAATGGGTTCTAATCTCTTTTGGATGGGGTTGCACTCTCTCTAAAGGAACAAGTTCATAGCTTGAAGAGGTACTTCTAGACCCAGGCCTCCTGCTCAATAAACAGCTGGTAGCGATGGCCAGGGTACCTGCTTTGGCTGGTGAGCCAGAAGCGGTCATTCCTGGGCAGAAAAGATCTTGCCACTGTTGTCTGTGCCATGGTAACATCTACATTACATTACTGCAGTGTGTTCTACATGGGGCTGCCCTTGAAGACTGGTCTGGAAGCTACAGTTGGTACAGAATGCTGCGGCCAGAGTGCTTACTGGAGTGGGTCATAGGGACCATATCAGTCTAGCCTTGCTCCAACTACACTAGTTTCCAGTTTGCATCTTGGCTGTATTCAGTGTACTGGTATTGAACTTTAAAGCCCTTTATGGCCTGAGACCAACATACCTTAAGGACCGCCTCCTCCCATATGAACCTACCCGTACACTCAAGGGATTTTCAGAGGCCCTGCTTCAGTTGCTCCTGCCATCTGAAATTAGATGGGTGGCAACCTGAGAAAGGGGCCTTCTCTGTTGGGGTACTGAAATTTTGGAACTCCTTCCCCAGGAGGATTCATCTGTCTCCCTCTATTGTTGTTTTCTGCCAGTGGCTGAACACTGTGTTTTGTTTGGTGGCGTTCTCTCACTCTCTCTTAATAACCTTTCTCCATATAGTATCTTTTGGTATTCATATCTACTACCTCCCTAACCTTTCCAAAATTAGTGCAAACTTTAAGAAATACCTGGTGGAGGCCATTAGGAAACAGGAAAATGCCTTTCCACACAAAGGCTTTAAAATACCAAAACAAATATGGCCCTGAAGCGCTATAGTCATTTCAAACAGTGCTGCTCCCCCCCCCCCACACCCCCCCCCCCTTTTCTTGCCATGCAATCTTCCTCGGATTTTTAAAAACATTCTAAGGTAAGTGCTATAGTGTTCAACTTAGAACGTTAAAAAAAGTCTGAGAAAGATTGTGTGGTGAAAAGGGTGGGGTAAAAAGCAGCATAATAGGAAGCAGTATGGACATTTTGAACAGCAGACCACAGTGAATCAGAAACACAACGAAGGGGTTGAAAATGGAAAAAAGGCAGTTTCCCTCAAAAGCAACTCAACCATGCTTTGCTAACCCAATGCAAGCAAGTTTGTATGAACAGGTGTGGAAAATTCTGGATGTTCAGATTGAGCAGTATATTACATATAAGTATCTAGGAATAACGTTCTCAGAAACTCTTACATGGCAGCCTCATTTGTCCTTGTTGAAGTTCTCCTCCATGAAGACCGTAGGGGTGATAGTGAAATTCTTCTTTTCTAAGGGAGGTGGTATGGTTGAGTTGGTGATTAAACTGTTTTATAGTAAGGTTATCCCTAGAATACTTTATGGTATTGAAATATGGGGTTGGGGAGAGCAGATTTTGGAAACTCTGGAAAAAATGCGAAATTATTTTATGAGACTGATTCTTGTGTTGCCTAAAGATTCCCCAGTAGCATTAATGAGGGCCAAACTGGGTATCCCCTCTCAGAAAGCTAGAGCTAATTTCAGAGTTTTGTCTTATTGGATGGAGAATCTCGATAGCTCTCAGGATTAATTGGACTCCCAAAATCTCTGTTTTATTTTAAAACATGCTGAGAGCTACAATGACTATTTAGGTTTCATTCAGTCAAAGTATACAATTCTGAATGATCTATTAAATGCCAAAAATCAGGCCAGAAGCTGAAGGAATGGATTTTCACAATGGATGGGAAAATAGACAGTCATGTAATTGGTTGTTCCATTCCCTATTTAAATTCCTGAAAAGAGATCATGTCAGGACCTCATATTTAAGGACTTTAACAACAATGAAATTGAGGATGGTTTTTACTATTCGTAAGGTTCCAAGCTCTCAGTGGTTTGTGTGGGACATTTTCTAAATGTGCCTGCCCCATTATGATGCTGTGTATGTGGTTTAGAAGAAACAAGAAGTGGGACCTGCAATACTTGCCGGTGGGGGAGTATTCCTAAAGGCTCCTGGCCTGCAGAAGCAGCTCCACATTGAGTAGGAAGTGGCTGCAGTTAAGCCTTCTCCCCCCACAGCACCAGCGGTGAGGCCTGAGAGGCTCCCAGCCACTGGGCCTGCCAATCTTACCCCACCCCCCCAGGCACCAGTGGTGAGGCCTGAACATCTCCCAGCCGCTGGGCCCACTGATCTCTCTCCCCGGGCTCCGGCAGCAAGGCCTGAGCAGCTCCCAGCTGCTGGGCCCGCTGCAGAGTTCCCAGAGTGTTCTCTGCGCATGTGCAAGGAATGTTCTTTTACTTTGGGGGAGATTTAAATATTCCTTGTATAGTTTTTAAAAGGCTTCAGATTTTTCTGAACACCTGAGGAGTGCCTCAAGTGTGCAGGAAAATCACTTTGCCTCCCAAGTGCCCCCAATGTACAGATTTAGATATCCGCACAGAGAGGGTGCCTTGGCTATTAGTATATAGACAAGAGGTGGGACCTGCAGTTCTTGCAGGGGGGAGAGAGAAGGAGCTCCACGTGGAGGAAGAGAAAGTAGCTACAGGTAAGCCTTCTCCTTCCCGAGCAATGATGGCGAGGCCCGGGCTGCCAATCCTTCTCCCTCCCCGGCTCCAACGGCGAGGCCCAGGCCCACTGATTCCCCTGCAGGCACTGACGGAGAGACCTGAGCAGCTCTCAGCCACCAGGCCCACTGATCTCCCCCCCCTCTGCCCCTGGCACCAGTGGCGAAGTCTCAGAGGCTCCCAGCTGCTGGCCTGCCGCAGTTCCCAGTGCAGGGAATGCTCTTTTAATTTGGGGGGGATTTAAATATCCCCCATATAGCTTTTTTAAACTTTTAAGATTTTTCTGCATACCTGGGGAGTCCCCCAAGTGTGCAGGAAAATCTCTCTGCCCCCCAAATACCCCTGGTATGCGGATTTAGATAGCCACACGCACGGGGGCAGTTGGCTATTAGATACATAGATAGATGATTTGATTCATTATATTTTGAAATGCCCTTTCCATCATGAACCCTGAAACAAATTTATTGCTAATATACTATCCATGCGGGAAGGAGCCTCGGATCTGGAAAAAGTAATATTTTTGATTGCAGATGAGGATGCTTATGTCTCTAATAGAGTTGCTCTGTTTGCACTAGCTGCAAGAAGGATTAGATCAAATGGTGTGGGATCTTATATGGGTTCTGATCGTAGTATCCTTGTAATATTGTGAATTCTGTTAATTTGTTTTAATACTGTTATATTGTTAAGACCTATGGTCAATACAATAAAATCTACAAATAAATTCCGCTAGCAGCTGGTTACTAAAACGGGTCTGTCTGAAATGACAGAAAAAATCCATTAGCATCAGTTACTAAAACGGAATACAAAGGCAGTCTGAAAAGGGGCTAACTGTAAAATATACTCAAGTGAAGACCATAGTCGTACATGATTTACCAAAGCTTAATATGTACCTGCCTGCAAAGATACTGGAGAGGATTTCACAAGCTTTAATGCTATGCAAGTAATTAGCACGCTCTACTTTTTAAATAACTGCTGCCAAACACTGCTGAGAAACTTCTAACAAGAACATCTGACTGAAATAGAAAATGAGATCACAGTTCCGTGCTGTTAACCATCGATATCAAGGACAGTGTAAATGCTAAAATGGCATACCAGCTGTGAACGAGGAGTTTTGGATGGTATTTATGGATCCAGCGTGCTGGTAGAAATGAAAAAACAAAGCAGGCTTCAAAGCTTTCTGCAATTTTTAAGGGGAAGACAATAAGAGATGGGTAAAACTAGGAGGGAATCAACTTGTTAGCCTGAACTAGACGGATTGTTGAGCACATAAAGGTCTGCAGTGGACAAACTCAGATGAAAGTAATAGAAACAATCTTTCCATGCATTTTTTAGAAATGTGATACTGGCTGCTTCCACACTAGGACTCTTCTGCACTTCTTGGAGAATTCCTTTCCTGCAATCTGCTGCAAGTCAAATTAAAACTGTGGCTGAACATGGTGTTCAATATAGCACTATAGTTCCCATAACTATGCCCCTCTCTGCAGACAAAACCTTACTATATGTTTGGAAGCAAGTTCCATTCAGCACCATTTCCTCTGTTCCTTTTAAATTTTACTCCTTTGTTTTGTTTTGGGGTTCTTTTTACAGCTGCTTTATTCTCTGCTTAATTAGTTACTTTCTTTTCACTTGTGGTGGCCTAAATCAATTCTTAATTATCATTTCTTGTTACTGGGGTTGGAGATCTTAAATTCTGCTTTCCCCTTTGCAGCCAAAGTGATTGTTGTATTAATTTTTTATCTGTTGTTCATGATGGTAATTTTTTAATCCCACAATTACAATAATAAAGGACGTAAAAGGAAAAAATAACGAGCTATCTTTTTGCAGCCAAATTTTCCAGGGAAGACGGAATATGGTAATTATTGGTTTCTTAACCCAGGAACAAGAACTGATAATTAGGGATTTATTGAGAAATGCTGCCTGTGAGCAGGAAGTAGCTAATTAAGCAAAGAAATGGTGCTGGCTGTGAAATAAAAGAATTTAAAGGAGCAATGACTCTTGAGAATTTTGGTACCATTTTGTCAGTCCTGACTAGACTGCACAAATCAATTCAGAAAAAAGGCAAGAGGACAACCAGGAAACACACTAGAGGAAAGAGCTGGCATCATTTGGCTTTGCAACAAAGACTTAAGTAATTGAATTATTGTTGATAGGGTTACCAACCTTTAGGTGGGGCCTGGAGATCTGATATCCAGACAGCAGAGATCAATTAGGGTTGCCAAGTGGTACCTTGCTTTCAGTGGGGGGGGGGGGGAGTCCTTGCTGCTCCTGGAATTTTCTGGCGCACACATCGCAATGACATCACCCAGAAGTGACATCATCACGTCCAGCACATTGGGGTGTGACCTCTGTAATTCGAGGTAAAACCATAGAGTTTTCCCTCAAATTATAGAGCGCCCCCCCAAATGTGCCCGACGTGATTATGTCACCTCCAGGTGATGTCATCGCACCGGGCATGTCTCCTCAGCCCGGCAATTTGGGGGTAGGGTTCCGGCCGGCGGGGCAGACTGTTCGAGTGGGGCTTTCCCCACCCCCTGGGGGAACTTGGTAACCCTAAGATCAATTCTTGAGAAAATGGCTCCTTTGAAGGATGAATATGGTATTATACCCCACTGAGGTCCCTCCCCAAGCTCCACTCCCAAATCTCCCAACCCAGAGTTGGCACCCCTGTTGTTCCAGAGTGAACGGCTAGTGTGGAAGCAACTACTGGTATATTATATGATATTTCCAGAGTTTATCACTTCTTTAATAGATGGGCCCTAAATGAACATGCTGTGAATCTGGTAAAAATATGTTTTGTGGGGGGGAGAAGTCCATGTGAATTTTTCAGAAAAAGGTCATTGTGTAGGGTACTAGATTTTGGTTTGTCACTTGATGCGTACAGATCTTTCCTGTGGAAGTGAAGGGGTTTAAGAGATGGCATGGAGGAGATGGGGTCAGGCAACCAAATTCAAATGAGGACTTGATTTCTCTGCAGCTTAAACAGTATAAAATATACAAATCTACTTGTGTTGTGGGAATCTGCAGTTTAAGAAGATGCTTCATTTAAAATAATACTATGCTCATTGTCATGAATGTCTTCCACTCTTCTTCTCTCTAACCCTGCTCAGCCCCAGTTTCCTTTTGGCTTAGACTAATTTACCTCTGCATCAAAAACTAATCAGCGGTGATTGAAACTGTGGTTCATTTAAAAATGATTATGATTAAAATTACTGAATTTCTTTTAACCAGGATTATCTATGTTGCCTCATTTCTAGATATTAAATAGAACAAAAATCCATAATGTCTGTGTGTCTGTGTGTGTGCGCGCACACTCGCACGCCTCTAACTATTAAAAGGCAGGCCGTTTTAGATTTCTAAACCAGGTCATGTGTAGCCATCTGCATACTGATTCAACAGCCTCTACTCTAGATTTTCAACTGACATGTTCTAAAATTCTGAGACTAAGAAAGGTGCAATTCCCATATGGGAAATGGAGCTTTGGTTTTCATATGCTAGCTGATGAATTCATTGAACAATATTTGTTACTCCCCATTTTTCAGTTATCTTATTGTTTCACTTAGATCTTACTTGATGGATATCACTTTGGTTTCGTGATCATAAACCAGCATTAGCCCTACTTGATGGGTGAGCCTAGGCTTAAATTGAGCTGTAGCTCACCGTGGTTCAGTCCTGTGACCCAATGACATTTGAATGTATGAAGAGCACCGTTTTCTTACAGCTGTTTACTGGTAGATAGATCGAGATGGGTAGCTGAGTTAGTCTGTTTGTAGCAGTAGAAAGGAGCAAGAGTCCAATAGCACCTTAAAGACTAACAAAATTTGTGGCAGGGTATGAGCTTTCGTGAGTCACTGCTCACTTCTTCAGAACTTTTCTTAATCATTAAGGTGCTACTGGACTCTTGCTGTTTTCTACAGTTTACATGTGACAGTGATACAACCTGCTAGGCCTGGTCTGAGTTCTGTGTGTAGTAACTCTGCCTAGAATCAATCCAAGTGGCACCTGTAATGTTCCAATAGTCAACATGTAGGGTTGCAAGTCTGGTTTTGGAAATTCTTGGAGATTTTTTGGGTGGGAAAGCCTGGGGAGGGTGGGGTTTGGGGAGAGGAGGGACCTCAGAAGGGTATAATGCCATAGAGTCCACCCTCCAAAGCAGCTTTTTTCTCTAGGGGTTGTCAGGAGATCAGTTGTAATTCCAGGAGATCTCCAGGCCCCCCATGGAGGCTGGCAACCCTTGTGGGTGTGAAATGAGCATTCTAGCCTGTCTGCTCAAGGAAATCTTAGTGCAATTTCTCTCGACATCTATACCCAATAGTTGAATGGGTATTAGTATTATATCATCAATGCAAGATGAAGACTGGAATCAAAGCTACTAATTTTACAGATAAGTAAGTGTGGGTGGGATTACACAACACAAATGTAGTACCTCTAATGACACTACCTACAACTTTAAGAACTTCTTGTCTTGCAGTGAAGCTTCCTTCATTTAAGATAATCACAATAGTCAGTGGAAGCAGAAACAGTCTGAGCTTTCAGTGATCTCATTGCATAAGTATCCTGCTCTCAGACATTACTGAAAAGAGTGTTTCATCTCTCAAGATGACATGGTACTTCCTTTCTTACTTACTGGTTTCTTAGAAAGTGGTCTTTTTCAGAATTATTCTGGTTTCAGGCAATAAAAGATTTCCGTATAATACTGTTAACGGTAATCAGTGATGGCACTTTTAGATTTGGCTAATTTAAATATTTTGAGGGAACATAATCTTGAGTAAAACTGTAAAGTAAAAGTTGAAATGTGTGTTATCTGGAGATATTTGCTGGTGTTTTTTTTTTTGCCTGCTTTAGTTTGGAAGTGATGATTTCCTCAGGAAGTAGAGTTGCCAGCCTCCAGGTGGTGGCTGGATATCTTCTGGGATTACAACTGATATCCAGATAACAGAGGTCAGTTTATTTGGAGAAAATGGTTGCTTTGGAAGGTGGACTTTATGGCATTATACCCTATTGAAGTCCCTCCCCTCCTCAAACTGTGCTATCGTCAGGCTCCACCCCCAAATCTCCGGTTATTTCCCAACCTGAAGCTGGCAACCCTATCAGGAAGATTCTGTTTCTCTTCAGATTTAACAACAGACTCAGGTTTGTCTTTATGGGAATGAACCTTAGAAGTTCTTATGGTTTCAAGCACCCGCTCTCCTTGGGGGCATCTCAGACACTTAAGACTTCTGCATTCCCAGCCAAGCATAGATAACTTGATATCCACATTCATAGGCAAGAGATCAAGCCACAGTGCATCTTCAATCACTGAGTTGCATAAGAAGGGAAGAAAGAGGGGTAGGAGGAACATGAAAGCCTGGAAAACATGAAGGGCGAATGCAGCCATATTCTCAAAAATAATCTTTTTGATGAAGTCTTGTTCATGCTACAATTCTAATATGCTTCTTTCTGCTGGGATGTCTAAATGTCTGTAAGCAATTTCTGGGCATAGATATCTCAGCTACTGTATTGTATGTGAGTTGTTCCTCCAAACATCCATATTAAAGATAAGGGTCTCTTAATTAAAAAAAAATCTCTGTAGTGCCACGTGTATAGAGAGATAAACAGGTGTGCATACACAGCTAACTTGTTTTACAGTTGGCTTTTTCACTACTGAACAGATAAGCATGGAATCAAACCGTCTAATTGGTATTATGTAGGGCAACAGTGGTAATAGAGGTGGCAGAGTTGAAACAAAGGAGGGGTTTGGTTTAGTTAGAGCGCGTCAAAGTGCAAAAGGGGTGTGGCTAGCTTTAAATAAATGGTCAACTTTAGAGACAGCTCTGGAGCAACCTGTTCTTTATTGTTTGAAGTTACAGAAAGCCCAGTCTGAGAATCTCTGTTGAAGGCCCACTGAACATTGAATTGAATTAGAATTTTGGAAGAGCAGCTACACTGAAAATTTATGATAGGAAAATCTACTATGCCAAAATCCACATGGAATAGAGAATAGAACAGGAGTCCACTGGTGACAAACAAAAACAGTCTTTAAGATGCCATGGGACTCTTCTTTTATTCTGCTGCCATAGGTTAACCCAGCTACGCATCTGGAATTTAGGGCTGCCAACCTCCAGGTGGCACCTGGAGATGTCCTGCTATTACAGTTGATTCCTAGATGGCCAAGATCAGTTCCCCTGGAGAAAATGGCTGCTTTGGAGGGTGAACTGTGTGGCATTAGACCCTGCTGAGATCCCTCCTCTCCCAGAATCCTGCTCATATTTTGCAACCCAGACATGGCAACCTTAAATTATCAACATGTTACACAGAGCTTGATTCTGGCTGCAGTTATGTTAGGTCCACTGTACTATAAGGTAAAGGTAAAGGTTTCCCTTGCTCGAAAGTGAGTCGAGTCCAACTCTAGGGGGTGGTGCTTATCTCCGTTTCCAAGCCAAAGAGCCAGCGCTGTCCGAAGACATTTCCATGGTCATGTGGCTGGCATGACTAAACACTGAGGTGCACGGAACACTGTTAGCCTCCCACCGAAGTGGTACCTATATATCTACTTGCAATTTTTTGCTTTTAGGTTGGTAGGAGCTGGGGCCAGAGACGGGAGCGCACTCCATCATGCAGCACTCGGGTCTTGAACTGCCAGGCTACTGACCTTCCAGTTTGCTGCTTAGCATCTTAACCTCTGAGCCCCTGAGGCCCCACTATACTATATGTACTAATAAAGCCATGTCCAGATAGCTTTTGAAATGAAGTGATTAATTCCTAAATTGTAGTTGCATTTCCAGACTTTCTCAGCCAGCATATAAAAGATAACATTCTTAGATGTGTACTTTGTCCCTGGCAGACTCATTTAAGAATTTAGAAGTTCTGTTGGATCTAGATTTTTTGCTGGAAAACCAGTCCTTGAAATAGTTGCCAGCCATTTAAACTTAACAACCCAGTGGGTCTGCCCATCAGCTATTAGGTGCAGGGGGTAACAAAATGGACGGTTTTAATAGCTGCCAGCCATTTAAACCGAACAGCTGATGGGTGGGGCCCGTTGAGCTGTCAAGGTTTAAATGGCTGACAGCAATTTCATTGGCAGTTTCGCTCCCCCCCCTCTTTCTACTCCTATGTGTCTATCTGGCAGGTCTGATCATTGGACCAGGGGCTGTAAGTTGTTCCTTAATTCAGGTCAGTAAGAACATTTTTTGCTCAGGCTTTCTGGGTAGCTGTTGCTGTTGTATGGAACAGTCTCCCCGACGATGCAAGGAAGGCCCAGCCCTGCGTTGATTTTGGAAGCTCTGTGAAGCAGAGTTTTTCCAGCGTGTTTTTAGTGATCCTTGAATGGAGGTCAGCCCATGTGATGGGAAATGAGTAATGACTTATTTTTCTGTTATTTGTACTGTATTTCTGTAGTTTTTAGATTTAATTTTTTTTAAATGACATGGCCACTTTAAATCCTGTAGTTCAGAACTATATATATATATTTCAAATACATTAAGTAAATGAAAGAAGCTTTGGTTGTTTAAACTATGGTTGTTGTTGTTGCTTTGCAATGTCTGATCTGGGCCACAGAATCTAAAATTCTCTGGAGTCACTAGAGTTCTCTGGACAGAGTTCTCTAGAGACGGTGAATGCTCCATCAGCAAAGGGGATATGGCTTAAATTACCCTGTAGCCACTTGCTGTGCATGAAACAAGCAGCGCTGTTTTAAGTGAAATAAAGTAAGTTCTGACATAAAGCCTGGGAAATTGTGTTTGGCAAGTAATGTGCAGTTCCACCCTAGGAGAGGCTTGTGCTTTATAAGGCCAGTATGCACTACGATGCAGGTATTTGATAGAAAGTTATGCTTTTTATGTCAACTTAGGTTTCATTCGTCTTCTTTTCTATTCCGTAGTTACAAAGAAGTTTTGTTTTTTTCACATCCTACTGTCTCTGCTTTCTTATGGGAAGAGTGTGTTCTGAGCTTTGTCATCAGATGATATCTCTGCATGCAACAGAAGCAGAATTAAAGTATACACACTTCAAATGCATACTTTCTAAAAACTTCAAAGAAGCAGAAGAAGCTTGCCCTTGAAAGAGGACTACTCAACAATTTATGCTGGCATGTTTAAGTGTGAGAGGAAAGGTTATTTAACTATATTGGGGGCAGTGTTCCCTCTAAGCTGAGCTAGTATGAGCTAGCTCACAGTTTTTTAGCCTCCGGCTCACAGGTTTTTGTCTCAGCTCAGGAAGGATGGCTCCAGAGCAGACTTAATTTATGCAGTAGCCAAATTGCTCACTCACAACTTTAGCGCCAGTACCTCGCAAAGTAGAATCGTTGCTCACAAGACTCCACAGCTTAGAGGGAACGTTGATTGGGGGTGTCAAACTCTTTTGTTATAAGGGCCGGATCTTACATCAATGGGACTTTGTCAGGCCGAGCCATGTTTGTCATAGTAGTGGAGATAAATGGACAAACACAGTTAAAGATGCTGTGGAGCACTGGGCTGATGTTCCCGTATTGCCTCAAGTGGGGAACGAACCCTTTCCCTAGCCTGCTCTCATGGTCAATACTCTGAGCCTAGGACCTAGGGGAAAATATGAAATGGCTGGGCATTGCAAGCTTCCCCCCAGGTCCACTCAGAGGGCAGTGGCTCTCCAGAGTCTCAGGTTGAAGTCTTTCTCATAATAAGTCACAGCCAGGTCCTTTTAACTGGAGGTGCTAGGGATAGACCCACCTGGCTCCTTAGCTCAATGAACGCAAGAGAAAAGCCTCCACCAGGAAGCACATTTGGAACCAAGCCCTCCTCCTCCTTGGCCAGCAACCTTCAGCAAATAAATAACTCTAGCAGACCCCTGTGGGCACAGGAGAAGCCAGCAAAGATGAGGGAAGTTTGGCAGCTCCGCCCTCTGCGCTCAGAGGCCGCTCGGAAGGGCAAGGACAGGCGGGGGCAGGGGGGAGAGAAGAGAGCCGCAGGCCAGATTAAGGCACTGGGCAGTCCAACTCCAGTCTGCGAGCCATATGTTTGACACCCCTGAACTACATATTTGGTCTCACATGGCTATGGTAGTAAGTAAATTAGTGCATCTGCCAATGTTACCTTTGGGACATGGGAGCCATTGCCTTTTGATTTCTCCTCATACTGTGGAGATAATGCTAGAAACCTTGGGTTAGGGGTCACATGTGAAGAGTTCATGGCAGACTACCATCTCTTGGGACATAACCCCATTTTCTGGAAGAGGTGATAGAGCAGCTCCCATGCTGTAAAAGTAATGTACAAAGAAACCCTGACATTCTAATATATGCCATTAACAAACAAAGGATGTGGTTACATATTAAAGCCTGGGTGACATTTTAAATTATATGCCTAATACTGTACTGGAAATCAAATATGATATTTTAAAATTGCTTCACCGGTTAATATTTCTCCAGCTCTTCCATCCTATTATAAAATGTGTCATTTTAGGATTTTGTTTGTTTCTTAGTAAGAACAAATGTTGCAAAGCTTAAACCTGTGTGTGGCGTCTTTGTTCAATACTAACTGTTCTATTGTTATTATTTTTATTATTAAGCCACCTTTCTCACTGAGACTTGAGGTGGAGGGTTGCCAGGTCTCCTCATTTCTCTGGCAGGGGGATTTGGGGTGCATTCTGGGGTGGGCGGGGACATCATGCAACATCCCTGGTGCAATGATGTCACCTACAAGTAACATCATTGCAATGGGGATGTTGCATGGGGATGCTCTGGAATTTGGGTTAAACTCTATGGTTTTTTCGCCCTCAAAACCATAGAGTTTGCCTAGAGCATCCCCCATGACGTCCATGACATGATGACATCACTTCTGGGTGATGTCATTGCTTTGGGCATGATGTCCCTATTTAAGTGAGGGTTTTCCCCCACCTGCCAGCTGGTCTGCAGTGGAGGAAAGCCCCCGAAACCGGGAGATCCCCCACCCAGAAATGGGAGCTGGCAACTTTAGGTGGATTATAAAGTATGGATAGCAATTCAATTAGAGAGCAAGGGCATTCAATAAGCGGTACAGTAGGACTAGGATAACAGGACTAGAAAGCAATGCAAACAAAAAAAATTGTCTAATGTAACAGAACCAAACTTACAAGTATCGTATATGTTCCTGTTCATGCATTTTCTGAGAATTTCACATGATGGAAGGGCTCTCTCCCTTCCACCCCACAGATCGTATAATATATGAGCCAGTGCCTCTATCCAAACATCTGATCATGTGGAGGCCTTTTTTCTGGTCTGTGTGTGGGGGAGGGGTGTGTTTGTGGAGACACTAGTCCTAACTTTTATCAGGGATATGAATAGAGTTCTTACCTCATAAGGTGATGGTGCATTCAATAAAAACAACAGCAAATATGAGTTAAGAAGATTTGATGCCCAGCTTTCAGAAGTGAGAAAACTGTTAACTCCAAAATTTATTCATGAATTAAATTTGACATAATGATTTTATAATTTTGACTTCTGCTTTGTCTTTAGGAGAAGCCAAAAACCTCCCTACCTATCCAGGGCCAAACAAGATGAGGGACTGCTACTGTACTGTAAACCTGGACCAGGAAGAAGTTTTCAGGACCAAAATTGTGGAGAAATCACTATGGTAACTAACATTTATTGAATCACAGAGACCCCCTTTTTTCCCTCTAGCAGTTTTCTGCTGTATTCCGATTTAGGCTTCAAAATGTATATTATACTTTGTGGTAAATACTTCAGCAGGTTTCCCTCTAAACTTGGCTTCCTATCGCATCTTTTCCCTCCAATGATAAAAGACATTATTTTCCTGAAAACACACACTGATTCCTCAAAAGAAGGTTCACAGATAATGTAGCTGTTTGAACCTACATAGATTCTGCTTTTCTACCTCCTCCATCAAACCCCTCGTGCACAACAAGAGATTTTCTTTTCACGCATGCTAAATAATGCAGTTTCAATCCACTTTGGCAACCATTTGCAAATGGATTTTGCCATTTCACACTGTAAAATCCAGTTGCAAAGTGTATTGGAAGTGAATTGAAAGTGTGTGTGAAAGCATCATAGATGTTGGCCCAGCACACTTCCTTCCCCATTTTTGTCCTCCTTACCATGAATGAAAGGTAGCAATTGCATCAGAAGATCCACATTCAGATAAATGCAGGGGGTTGTTGTAGTGGATGTCCTAAGTGCTACACAGTGTTTCTTTGGCTCCAGCTGTGCTTTCTCTTCATACCTAGTGCTTTTGGACCCACAGCTAAGGCAGTTCCTAAAGTTTATTTGGGAGACTGCTTTAACTCAGCCCATATTGCATCCCCCCAAATGTGAGTCTTGATGGTTGTGTGAATGAAAGGGCCAGCCTTCCTGTTCTTCAGGTTGAGAAGGTAAAGTAGCTTGGCTGCAGACAAAGGAAAGATGATCAAGCAAGTCGTTGAAAGCCAGAGTACAAATTACACAACTTTTATTTTTCAGTGAGCACACAACTATGCACACAGGGAAATCCATAAAAGGATAAAAAGTACAGCATACAGAAAACAAATGGAAAACAGTGTTTCTTGATATCTAAAAATCTTTATCTTCAGAACATCTCTCTGCCTGAGGATAGATCAGGCTTACTTCCCAGCAGGCCAAACACAACAAAGGGTTTCTTCCGTGGAACCTGTATTACTAGCGTTTGCTTGAGAAGGGAATTGCGTTTTTAGATCAATTAAGAAAGTGGGGTATCTGTTCAAAACTCTCAAGTGGGGGATAGGACAGGGAAGTCTCCCGGGGTAGTCGTTATCGCCTAAATCTGAGCCAGATATTCGTTTTCCAATGTCAAAGTGCAAAGAGGTTGAGAACTAACATCTGTTTGGTTCCTTTCTTCTTTAATTTGTATAGGGCGTTTACGACAAACCTTTTCAGTTTTAGCTCTGCCATTTAATCTTTGCATTAGGACTTTCTTTAATTTACAGAGATAAGCAGCTATATTGTCATACTATCCTTAAAGGCTTATGCATGTGGTACTTGGAAATAAATCCCATTGAAATGAATGGGATTTACTTCCAAGTAAAGATGGTTAGGACTGAGGTGAGAGGTTGTGACCCTAAGCACAGTCACTTGGGAGTGTTCTAATGAACCCTTCCAAATACAGGTGTCTGGTGGGTTTTTAATTCCCACTTGAATGTCTCTCCCCCTCTTTCTCTCTCGTTCAGAATACAGAAGCTGTATGGGGAGCATTTTTACAATTTGAAGATCATTAAAATCTCTCCAAGAAGGGTTTATTGTTGACGTCACTTTGCTGGACTAATCCAATAACCCTTTCCTATGGAGAAAATAAGTCCTTTGAGGCACGAGGGAAGAACAGCAATGCTATTTTAGGCATTCCTATAAAAATAAAGTGGCGCATTGAGGCTCCTCTGCAATCAAATGGTGGCAGTGTTTATGTGGACAAAACACTGTTTAGCTCCAAGATATGAACAACACATGTTTCCTTTCATCTTAGCATCGTATCTGTCTCTGCAGAATATCTTTCCCTACTTGCTTGGTAACCAGATCCATACAGCTATTCCCCTGAGTACCCTCTGTGTAGAGAAAGGGAATGTGGGGGGGGGGGGCACGTGAGCAGAGGCGGTAGAGAGGAAGTGTATGTACCTGAATGGAGCCTTTGCACAAATTTTCATGTAGAAAAGACAGCAATTCTCACCAGCCTGTCTCCTCTCTCCCAATAAACTGTTGTTGGAAATCTTCCTGATCTCTGTTCTGCAGCCCACCTTCAATATCTCACCTGCACTGAGGACCTTCTCTCCATTATCTCTCTCAGACCGATTTCCCACAAGCAACTGCTCCGGGCTGGCACTTCTCTTTCCCCCGATTGCATTAGTCAGTTTCCCACTACTTGCTGTGTGGCCAAGTTTTGACCCACAGCATCCCTCAGTTTCCCCCGTGTCTTTATGATCCTTGTTTTTTGAGATCGCGAAGACACGGGGGAAATCGGGGAATGCTGCGGGTCAAAATGCGGCCGCACGGCAAGTAGTGGGAAATTGACCAATGCAATCAAATGGAAGAGAAGAGCCAGCCTGGAGCAGCTGCTTGTGGGAAATTGGTCTCAGATTCTTCACTGTTTCTCATCTCCACCTCCCCAGTCTAAGTTGTAATTGATTTAATTTACAATCCCTTGTGCCACCACAGAGGTATTCTGCGGTCTGCATTTCTTCCATGTGTGTATGTCATCCTCCTGAGCACCCTTTGTGAAGAGAAAGGGAATTGTGGGGTGGTGGTGGGGCCACGTATGCATAAGCTGTAGAGAGGGAATGTTTGTTCTTGAACTGTCTCTCCATTGAATTTTACGAGGGCTGCACTTGGCATTTTTTATGATTGATTCCCAAGTCAAAAGTTGAGCTGACAATTAAAAAAAAAGGTAAATGCAACTTATGAGTGGCCTATTTTCTAAGGGGGTGAACATTTTTATTTCCCCACCAACTCATGCCTGAGAAAGAAAGCATTAGTCAGGTTGTTGAGTCGATTTAGGCTACAATTAAGGATAGTTATGCTCTGTTGACTTCAGGACTGAAGCGCACACATTTTGGCTGTGCACAGAATAGGCATAACTGGGTGCTAGAGTAAGAGGCCTCTGCAAAGTGTAGTAAGAGGAAGTGGCCAAGATATAGATTTACTTCTCTGGTTGGTCATTGGGTCATTCTAATTAATAATGTACAGTGAAAGCAAACATAAGAATGTAAAACACATAATGGAAAAAGCTGTACTTTCTACAAAACTCTTCCTTAATCTCAGATTCTTCACCCCCCAAAATGGGACAAGGCATGTGCCATTTCACTGGCTTACATCCCTTCAGGGGTCATTTCGTAGAAAAAGAGGTACAGGAGCTCATTAGCATACCTATTAGCATAACGCATTAGCATATGCCACACACCCTGACATCACCGGAAGTGTGTTAGAAAGGGAAGCAAAAGGGGGGGCATCTTCAAAAGCCCCCCCTTCTCTTTCCCAGCTGGCCTGGAAGCGAAGTGAGAAGGGCCCCTTTAGACTACAATGGAAAGATCTTGCCGCCGCTGCCGCGTAGCTCTAAACAGAAGGGGTTTAAACTTTAACCCCTTCTTGCTTCGCTTCCTCCACAGGCCCGCTGGGAGCTGGGGGAGGGGCTTGCCACCACTGCCATTTGTGCTCACTAGGGGTGTACAAATAAAATTTTTTTGGCCCGATTCAGATTGGGCCAAATCAGGCCGCATCTGTTCCGGCTGCCGAATGACCCCCGAATGTCAGTTTCGGCAATGCAAGCCCATTCCGGAGTCATTCGGCTGGCTGAATGTCAGTTCCAGCCCCATTATACCCTATGGGCCATTGAAGTCAATGGCAAAAACTTATAGGGTATATGAGGGGCTGGAAGAGAGGGGGTTTGAGGGAGAGGCTCCAGACTTGCAGGGTAGCTCCTGGGGCCTCTCCCCAAAATACCCACCACGTTCCAAAAATATTGGACTATGGGTGTTACTTTTTCCCCACCATAGAGAACAATGGAGGGAATGGGGGCAACCTGTTTGGGGGCCCGTAGAATTGGACCCCCTGGTCCAATCTTTTTGAAACTTGGTGGGTATTTGGGGGAGAGGCCCCAGTAGCTACCCTGTAAGTTTGGAGCCTCTCCCTCAAAACCCCTCCTCTCCAGCTGCTTATTAAGCCATCACCAAATTTCAGCGGCAATTCAGTGGCGGACCAAATCAGATCAGAGAATCTGATTCGGCCCGTGGCTGCCCTAGTGCCCACTCCTGGGCTAGCGGAGTGCTGTTCCACCTCGCTCTGGCCCCAAATGAACCCTGCATCCCTTGCTCACTTTGCTGCTCTCTTCTGTGTTTTCCCTCCTCCCATTATTTTCTTCCTATTGTCAAACACTTGCTGTAAACTTTCTTAGGGCGGTGGTGGTAAGGAGCCTATCCCCCACCCGGATATTTTGGATTATATTGAAAGCACTCTGTACACTGCTTGTGTAAAAACAGAATAAGAAGAACTCAAGAATAGTAGAGAGCAGTAAATTAATAAGCAGGTGAGTGTGGCAACTTGAGGACCTACACATTTCCTGCCATCTACTGCGCACGGTGGGTTTTTTGTTTGTTCCCAAGGTAAACTAATGGAATCATTTCTCTCTTTATAACTAGCAGTGTTAGTTAGTTGTGAGCATAAATCTGTGTTCCACTCCAGAACTCTAACCAATTATTGGCTTCAAAGGATGGTATGGAATATGATTGCCAAGCAGAATGTGTTCCAACCATGAGAGACGGCAAGGCTGTTATCTGTTTTCTGGTTCCTTTCAGAACTTTATTCACGACTGAACTCGGATGATTTTTTTAATGTCGCAGTTCAGTGGGGCGAATTGCAAAAGCCCAGGCACTCTTCACTGATCCAGAACCAAGACTTGAAGATTCTAAATCCTATTACGTGATTAGTTTCTCTGGAAGCTCCACCCCCAAATCTCCAGGAATTTCCCTACCTGGAGTTGGCAACCTTGGGGACCATACTTCATGATCCTAACCAGTAATCATGTTTGTGCTCATCACAGATTTTGTTCATGATGTCTTAACAGAACCCATGAAGACTAATGAATTTAAATAAATTCATTTGTACCCTGCATTGCTCCCCAAAGGATCCCAACTCCCAAGATGGCTTAGAACGACAACATCCACAGGACTTAGGCTTGCCAGCCCCCAGGTCCAAGTGGGGAATCCCCTAGTTTTGGGGGCTCTGCTCTGCTGCAGATCAGCTGACAGGCAGAGATGCCCTGCCCCTAAACAAGGACATCACCATGCGACATCCCTGACACAATGACATCACCCAGAAGCAACATCATGGCATCATGGATGTTGTGGGGGATGATCTGGTATTTGAGCAAACTCTATGGTTTTGAGGGTGAAAAAACCATAGAGTTTCACTCAAATATCAGAGCATCCGTGTACGACGTCCCCAATGTGATGATGTCACTTCTGGGTGACATCATCGTGTTGGCAATGTCATGCAATGTCCCCGCCAACCTCCAGAACCTGGCAACACTAACATGACTATATACAAAGCAGCAGACTGCATCCTGGGGGGGGAGGGTCCTAAGAATATAAGAACATAAGAACATAAGAAAAGCCAGAGTTGGATCAGGCCAATGGCCCATCCAGTCCAACACTCTGTCGCACAGTAGCCAAAAACACCAGGTGCCCTCAGAAGGTCCAGCAGTGGGGGCAGGAAGCCCTCCCAATGTTGCCCCCCCCCCAAACACCAAGATTACAGAGCATCACTTGCCCCAGACTGAGAACTCCTATCTATACTTTGTGGCTAATAGCCACTAATGGACTTCTGCTCCATATGTTTATCTAATTCCCTCTTGAAGCCATCCATGCTTGTAGCCACCGCCACCTCCTGTGGCAGTGAATTCCACGTGTTAATCACTCTTTGGGTGAAGAAGTACTTCCTTTTATCTGTTCTAACCTGACTGCTCACCAATTTCATGGAGTGCCCATGAGTTCTTGTATTGTGAGAAAGGGAGAAAAGGACTTCTTTCTCTACCTGCTCTATCCCATGCATAATCTTATAAACCTCCATCATGTCACCCCTCAGCCGTTGTTTCTCCAAGCTAAAGAGCCCAAAGCACTTCAACCTTTCTTCATAGGGAAAGTGTTCCAACCCTTTTATCATTTTAGTTGCCCTTTTCTTCACTTTTCCCAATGCTATAATATCTTTCTTGAGGTGTGGCGATCAGAACTGTACACAGTACTCCAAATGAGGCCGCACCATCAATTTATACAGGGGCATTATGATACTGGCTGATTTGTTATCTATTCCCTTCCTAATAACCCCCAGCACAGCATTGGCCTTTTTCATTGCAGTTGCACACTGTCTTGACATTTTCATTGAGTTATCTACTACAACTCCAAGATCTCTCTCTTGGTCAGTCTCCGCCAGTTTGGACCCCATCAATGTGTATTTATAGTTAGGATTTTTGGCTCCAATGTGCATCACTTTGCACTTGGCCACATTAAGCCCCATTTGCCACGTTGATGCCCACTCGCCCATCCTTTGGAGTGCCTCACAATCCTCCCTGGTTCTCACTACCCTGAACAACTTCATGTCATCTGCAAATTTAGCCACTTCACTGCTTACTCCCAACTCCAAATCATTAAAAAACAAGTTAAAAAGCATTGGACCAAGTACTGATCCCTGCGGTACCCCACTGCTTACCTCCCTCCACTGAGAAAATTGCCCATTTATACTCACTCTCTCTTTCTTTTTAATTAGCCAGTTTTTGATCCACAGAAGAACTTGTCCTTTTATCCCATGACTATTGAGCTTACTTAGGAGCCTTTGATGAGGAACTTTATTGAAAGCTTTCTGGAAGTCAAGGTAAAAAACATCTCTTGGGTCCCCCTTGTCCACATGTTTGTTTACTCCCTCAACGAACACTAACAGGTTAGTGAGACAAGATCTTCCCTTACAGAACCCATGCTGAGTCTTCCTCAATAGATTTTGTTCATCAATGTGCCTACTAATTTTTTCCTTAATAACAGTTTCCACCAACTTACCCAGTATCGACGTCAGACTGACTGGCCTGGAATTTCCTGGATCTCTTCTGGAACCCTTTTTAAAGATAGGAGTGACATTCACTACCTTCCAGTCCTCAGGAATGGAGGCAGATGGTCCTGAACGCATAGATCAAAAGCCCAGGCTGTGAGCCACAACTCAAAAGCCCTTTGGCTCTTGCCTTTCCCCTTGTGCCATGGCCAAGCTTTATAGGTACAAACTGTCAGCAAGATGGTACAGCTGGTAATGGTGTTCCCTTCTCTTTCCCTATCTGCTCATTGTTCCTCCTGGTGAACAGAGGCTGCAGTCCTGAGGACTGTGCAGGAAGTCTTTTTACTGGTTATTATATAATAATAATAAGATGACAACAACAAAGTAGAGCTGTGTTGGGTCCAAATAACTGTGAGCAAAATGGAAATAGTTGGTAGTTTTTTGTGAATGAGCTTACCCTTGAAAGTTCGATAGCAGCCCATCAGTTTTCACTTGTGCAAGAGACTGTGCAAGCAGAAGAAGATCTTTGGGTGTCATTTCACTTTTTTGTAGCACACTGTAGTGTGGTGAGTACAACAGTCCTAGGCATTCTGTATTTGAAAGGCAAAATCACTTTGTTACACAGAGAGTGATTAAAATGTGGAATTCGCTGCCAGAGGATGTCATGATGGCCACAAGAATAAACAGCTTTAAAAGGGAATTAGATAGACCTATCCTCCATGAATCTATCACTGGCTACTAGCCATGGTGACTGAGTGGAACCTCCACGTTCAGGGGCTCTAAACCTCTGAATCCCGGAGCCAGGAGACAACATCAGGGGAAGGTCTCAGCCTTTATGCCCTGTTGTTGGACATACAGAGGAACTGGTTAGCCACTGTGTGAGACAGGATACTGGACTAGATGGACCACTGGTCTGATCCAGCAGGGCTCTTGTTATGTTCACATTTGTATGCAATGCAAGAATACTAGTAATGATAGGTAATAACTTATAAATCCATAATTTATGAATTTATCTAGATTTAGGCAAAAGCTGTAAAATCGCCCAGTAAGCTTGATGGACTGGATGTTGACTCATTTTATTGCAGTATTTTCATGTTTGACATTTTCCAGATCAGATTATTTTTCAGATCTGATTTTTTTTCTCCTGTTAGTGAAAACACACTTCCAGTGCCAAGCTGCCCCATGGGGACAGTCAAAGGCTTCTGTACTGTCACTTTTTCCTTGTCCTTCCAGCTTAATTACTTCCTGTTCTCTCTCCCACAGCAGGCATTGATGAATCAATTAATTATCAGCTCTTGTTCCTTTGGGGGACATGGATTCATATTCAGCCAAAGCTGCTGATCTTTAAAAAACATATTACTATTTCATAATTGCACATTTATGATCATAAACAAAAACAAAAAAACAAACAAATAAGCAATGACTTTGGCTTGTTACACAGTAAAAATTAGCACTTAAACCCCCTTTCCTCAAAGAGAACAAAAACTGATAATTAAACATTTATTTCATGAGTGTTGAAGTGAACTGGGAAACATCAGGGAAGATTAGTTATGCTGCAAAATGAAGGAACAAAGAAAAGAATCACAGGTAGAAGCAGGATTTTTGACAAAGGGTGTTACTTTCAGATCAATAGGCAGTTTTGGCTCTAATGGTAAGTTCTTACAGGGAATATGGTGTTCTATTAAACGCTGTGCGGAAGCCCTGTTTCAATTATGCTTGCCGCTGAATGTGGAGAAGAGGATTGTCAAGCAGCACAAAAGGGTCATCATGAGGGGCTGCTCGTGACTGAACTGAATTTTTTTCATCCCAGCCTAATAGGCTAACTATGACTGGAAGAACTTTCAAGTAAACGTGCTTAAGGATCTGGGCTGTATAAGATTTGCATTGTGTGTATATATGATTTGGAAGAATTGTTTGTATGCATGCACCTGTAATGTTGAAATGCGTGCCTCTGTGCTGGTTTCTTATGATACCTTGCAAAATTAGGTTTTATTCACACATTGGGACTTCAGCTAGAAAACATCACACTGTTGTCTATTTTTGCCTTTGTGTATTATGCACACAGTTTGAATGTTAAGGTCTGAAACACCAGTCATAAGAATTCATAAACATTCACTGATAAAGTAGGCAGGCCTAAATACGGTATTTTTTTCCTTTGGGAACTGATTTTTCAGGTGTGTGTTCTTTCAATCTAGCTGGACAGTCTTCTGGGGGGAAAAGGTGTTGAGACATATTGGATAAGGTTGCAGCTGCAATTTCTGCCTCCCGCTTCATTTCAATGGCTCTGCTTGGCTCTGGACCAGATCCTAATGCCAAGGGGCAAACTGTTCATAAAGGTGTGTCACAACAGGGTAAGAAATAGTTGAAATACCTGGGAGCTGGTATCAAATATTTAGGAGCCAGCTCTATACAGAGCTGAGTGAATACTTAAACGAGGAGATGTCTTAATGAGCCCTAGCACCTGGGATTTTTCTAACCCTGCATCGCAAACTCTTTTTCTTAAGAAGTGAGCATGTACATGAAAGCTTATACCCAAAATTAAATTTTATTGGTCTTAAAGGTGCCACTGGACTCAAACTTTGTTCTGTTGCTTCAAACCAACATGGCTCTTTCTCCCATAGTCTGTCTCTAGTAGGGAAGGTAGAGGAGTGAATGAGAGAGAAAGAATCCAAAACAAGGTTGAGGATGTGGGTGGGAATGGACATAGTACTGCAAGCCTTTGTAAAACACTAGCCTTTGGTATTTCGGATAGTTTAGTTCCCTCCTCACCAAAATACACACACAATACCTGTCCTTTCCAAGAGGGCTTCATTGTAAGTTTTGGTAGAATTACCAGAGGGGGAAAAATATCAGTCAATATTTTAAAGAGCACAGATTAAATATATTTTTGGCCATAGATGGGATTGGCTTCTACTTAGTAAAGTAAAAAAATGAAAGGTGTCAGGATGACCTTTTTGATATTCTGGCTGTGTATCATGCAAAATTCAAAATGTTTGTTTGTCCTGAGTTTGTAAACACACCGATACCGAATGGACAAGCGGTGTGCTTTGTCTATTCAGCACTGAAAGCTCAAATGTAGTGGCAGAGATGGCTAATTAATGGTGTAACCCTATGCCAAGCAGTCTAATTCCATCAATGGGCTTAGACTGGAGTAACTCTGAACATAGAAATGTGTCTATCTCCTCTACCCCTTTTTTCCTTTTCCATCGGAATTGTAAAATGAAGAGGCAGTTGGCAGATCATCAGTGAAAGCCATGAACTCTGCCAGCTATTTCTGGGTGGAATTCTCCTTTGTCAACACATTTTGTGTGTTTGTTAATGCCTGGGGTGTCTAAGATGTCAGCTAGTCTTTTGTTTTGGGCCTGAAACTGTGTTTTATTTTAACAATGGTTAATTTTGTGAAACCAGGATGGTTTGAGGACAGGCATTCAAATGTGAGTTTGGTTTAAGGAACACTGCCTTTATTACTTTGTCTCTTCCCTTGCCTCCCCCAAAGATCTAGCTGGTATCTTGGGCCTGCATTGTGGCAAAGGCGGCACTGATCAACAAGTTAGGATTCAGCCAGAATTTCTGCATTTGTGTGTCATGTGAAACCATCGATGATTGTGTTGAATAAATCAACATCAAACTCCGGTTTTGGAATTTACTTAGATGGTCCCCAGCTAACCATTTTTAGTTGTAAGGCCCACATCTGAATGATCACACTAAACCACAGTTAGCTTAATTAAACCATGGTTTCATGTGACATCTGGACTACCTTTTTGTGTTAAAGATGGTGTAGAGATACGGTTACATGATTATTTAACGTATGGTTTCCCTACTGTCTTCTGACATCTTGAGATCTTCTCCTATGGTACCATTGTTTTGATATTTTGAAGTACTGAAAAGGTACTAGGTGCTGTACATCACTTAAAAATCAACAAGGCAAGGGTCCCACAGTTTAAAGAAATAACAGACACAGAGAAAAGGAGAGAGATAGATGAGAAGAAGAGGTTTGTCAAGTGCCAGCTTGGGGAAATGAGAGAGACTGTGAAGATTAAAATGTGTTGTATAATATTAAATAAAGGGTTGGATCCAGTGCTGCATTTCAGTGGACATGGACCAGTTATGATCTCAGCTCTGCCCTCCCATAGCAGCCCAAAGTTCCCTTTAGAATCATGTTCCTGAGGATCTTTTCTCTTCAAGGGACAGGATTTCTCTTCAAGGGGGCACTTTTGACTGCCACAGGAGGCAAGAAAGGTGTACTCTGTGAGGAGAAGTCTGTGCACCAGTGGAAGCATTGCTGTGGTTTCAATCCCTTTATCTCAGCATTCTGCATAAGTTTGTTTGGTTTCCTGTTTTCAAAGCACCCCAGCACTTCAACATTAGAACCCCATGTTATGTGTGTGATTTTTATGTCTTCTGGGTCTCTTCCTTTCTATCTGAGCCCCGTTGAACTAGCTGGATAGACCTTTTGATGCATATGGAAATCTGCGTCCCTGTGGATCTACCAGTTTGCATGCATGGCTAGTAAGAGCTGGATTGGGCCATGGCACATGAATGCAAGTTCTCCGATACAAGGAGGTGTACAAAGAACTTGGTAGACACATTTATTTGGTTCTCATGTTCATGCTATTCATACTGTGATGTGAACTCTTGTCTTGGTTCATCCAAAAAGATGAATCAGGCATTTCCAAACATTGTGGATCAGTCAGAGGATGTAAAAGCATTTTAATTGCTTTGTTTTTAAAGACATTTAAAACCCATATGTAAGAGATCCGGCTTGGGATATTATGTTCTTAGTCACTGTACATTTCCCCCCACTTTATCCCAAAGGAGAACAGTTTAATAACAATCAACGATGCATTTGTAATTTCTCAGTACTGAGAATGAGATGCAGTGTTTCACATCTTCTAAGCCGAGCAAATAATTGTAGTCTGAATGGTGTGAGACGACATTTTGCAAATGCGTTCTAAACATGATTAAAGGGTTTTAAGTGTTTCAGTTTGGGCTCAGTTTATCCCCAAGACAGCACAAACCATTTTTTCTAGGCTAATTTCCTAGGCTTTGGCAGGAATGGTTTGTTAATTTTTATCCTTAAATTTCTAAAATTCATCATCGTACAAGAATCAGAAAACTAACTCTGAAAAATTCACGGTTAAGGCATGAGATTCTTCACAGCTACATATGTAATCATTTTCAATTATCAAACCTGATTAATACCTCCATTAAGCTTGATGATCACTTTTTTTAAAAAGTAGGTTTTACAAGACTGGGGGGGGGGGGAAATCCCCTGATGGTGGGGGGAAAGCAGTAAGCCTTGAACAAGGAATTGGTTTGTAGATCAGGAGAGGATAAGTAAACAGATTTGTCTGGTATTAGAGGATGGGCATGGAGAAGCAGGGTAGCTGAGTAGTGTCAGTTGGCTATATAGCCTCTGAGTTCATCTGCCTTTGCCGTGGACTCACTAGACAGGATTCTGAACCCCCCCCCCCCCAGTGGCATTTTGATTTGAGATGGGGGTGGTCTGTGTATGTGCTCTGGATGTCCATTTATGCAAGCTGAAGTACCTCCTCCTTGCCCAAAGGGGGGCTGTTCTAACCCATCTTTTTTGTGGCCCTCAACTTTCTCTCCCTTCTGTAAAATGGGTACTGAAAGCAACTGTTGGGAAAGCAGACACAGTCAAAGAGCACTGTGTAGTGGTATGTAGCCTGAATTTAAAATGTGTTTAACTCTAGGACTAACTTTTGTGTGGGCATGGCTCCCAAGCCTTGAGCTGGGAGAACTTTCTCTGTCCTAGCATTGTGCTTCCGTGTTTCCGTGTGTGCATGTGCAAGTGTGAGCTGTCAAGTTGCAAGCAACTAATAGCAGGTTTTCAAGGTAAGAGATGAGCAGAGGTGGTTTGCCATGGCCTTTCTCTTCATAGCAGCCTCCCCCCCCCCCCCCCAGTCTTCCTTCGTAGTCTCTCATACAAGAATCGACCCTGTTTCGATCAAAAAGGGATCAGGCTAGTCTGGGCTACTGTAATTGGTCATAAGTTCTTTCAGAGCTGTTCTCTCAAGGGCAGTTCTCTCAAAGCTCCCTCAGCCTCACCTACCTCACAGAGTGTCTGTTGTGGGGAAGGGAAAGGGATTGTAAGCTGCTCTGAGACTTCTTTGGGTAGTGAAGGATGGGGTATAAATCCAATCTCCTCCTCCTCCTCTTTTTCTTCTTCTTCTTCTTCTGATGCTGCTGCAATTCTAAGAACAGTTTCCTTGGATTAAGCCTCATTGACTGAAACGGAACTTACTTCTGGATAGACTTCCTTTGGATTGCTCCCCAAATGTATGTAGTATCCATAGTATAGAGCAGCTGCAACACAGGCTGTTTTAGTAATGTTTCCTAAGCCATTGTGCATGCAACTATTATTTAAAAGCTTCTGTAGTAATGAATACTATTTGTTGTTGTTCATTGTTGGCATTCTTCGGATAGTTAACCCTCTCCTCTCAAATGTAACGGGTATATCACAGTGCCTAAGAGGCTTTGCTTCTGATGTCATCTTATGGTCCTGTTTGCACCAGTCCTCTTTCTTTCCATTCTTGAAAACAGGTGTTCAGACTTCACTTCGTTAAGTATGTTACACACTCTCATTCTGATATCTCCATTTTTAATGTGATATTGTATTGCAGTCCAATGCTCCCTCTAAGCTGTGGAGTCTTGTGAGCCAAAAAAATTTCTACTTTGTGAGCTACTGGCATTAAAGTTGTGAGCAAGCGATTTGGCTCTGCATAAATCAGTTTGCTCTGGAGCTACCCTTCCTGAGCCAAGACAAAACGGAGGCTAAAAAACTGAGCTAGCTCATACTAACTCAATTTAGAGGGAACACTGTTGCAGTCTATTTTTTACCTTTCTAGCCCACTTGAACTAGTATGTGGGGATTGTGGTTTACAGCTTTCCCCCCCCCCCCCGCCTCCATTTTAGCCTCACAACAATGATCCTGTGAGGTAGATTAGGCTGAAAGAGAGCGACTGGCCCAAGTTATGAACATACAAACATAAGAGAAGCCAATGTTGGATCAGGCCAGTGGCCCATCCAGTCCAACACTGTCACACAGTGGCCGAAAATATCAGGTGCCATCAGGAGGTTCATCAGTGGGGCCAGGACACTAGAAGCCTTCCCACTGTTCGCCCCCCCCCCCCCAAGCACCAAGAATACAGAGCATCACTTGCCCCAGACTGAGAGCTCCTATCTATACCTTGTGGCTAATAGCCACTGATGGACCTCTGCTCCACATGTTTATCCAATTCCCTCTTGAAGCCATCCATGCTTTTAGCTGCCACCACCTCCTGTGCCAGTGAATTCCATGTGTTATTCACTCTTTGGGTGAAGAAGAGTTTCCCCCAGCAAGTTTCTGTGGCAGAGCAGGTATTTAAAGCTGGGTCTTCTAGATCCCACTCTGACTGCACTGAACTGTTTTGGAAACTGAAACATAAAATGGTGACTTGATCATATTTCGTAGTTTTATTCTGATGATCTCAGTGGTGTTTCTGTGCTTAAAAAAAAGTGGAATGCCAAATGGGCAAGTTAAACCAAAGGCCTTACACCATTAACCCAAGGGTGGTGGTGGAAAGTGCTGTCAGATTGCAGGCGACTTACGGCAACCCACAGGATTTTCAAGGCAAGAGTTGAACAGAGGTGGCTTGCCATTGCCTGCCTCTGCATAGCAACCTTAGACTTCAGAATACTAACTAGGGCCGACCCTGCTTACCTTCTGAGGTTGGGCTAGCCTGCCACTGCATTCAGAGGAAGGCAAACGCTTCACCAGTTTCACAAACAGAGCTTGTGTTATGGACAGTGTTCCCTCTAAGCTGAATTAGTGTGAGTTTTTTAGCACAGTTTTTTAGCCTCTGGCTCACACATTTTTGTCTTAGCTCCGGAAGGATGGCTCCAGAGCAAACTAATTTATGCAGCAGCCAAATCACTCGCTTACAACTTTAATGCCAGTAGCTCACAAAGTAGAAGTTTTTGCTTACAAGACTCCACAGCTTAGAGGGAGCATTGATCATGGAATGTATCATTGCTGATTCTATGTTCAGTAAAGCTGCTCTTGACGTTTGGGGCATCCAGGGTCATTGCATGGGATGTGGCAGGAGAGGCTGTAGAAGGGCAGAGATGAAAATCCCTCTCCCTTCCTCCATGGGAGCTCTTCTTTGGATTCAAGCCCGAGAATTTGGGTGACTGAGTTTGAGTCCAGTGACACCTTTTAGACCAACAAAGTTTAATTCTGGGCTTTCTGTATCTGAAGAAGGGTGCACGCACATGAAAGCTTATACCCAGAATTAAACTCTGTTGGTCTTGAAGGTGCCCCTGGACTCAAACTTTGTTTATTTATTTATTTAATTTATATCCCGCCCTCCCCACCTCTCAGCGGGCTCAGGGCGGCTACCAGCATACCATAAAATATACATATAATTAAAACATTTAAAATACACATCAACATGCCCTGTTTCAAGATGGCAACTTTATCAGAGTGGCGTCTTAGATGCCCAACCAATCCAGACGGTGGGAGCCATTCAGGCTGGCAGATTCCCTGTCAGGCCAGGGCCGAAGCTGTCGCTATTAGGCGGCCCCTACCTAAAGGCATGAGGGAAGAGCTCCGTCTTACAGGCCCTGTGGAACTGTAACAAGTCCCGCAGGGCCCTGATGTTATCTGGGAGCTCATTCCACCAGTGTGGGGCCGCCACTGAAAAAGCCCTGGCCCTTGTAACCACCAGCCAGGCCTCCCTCGGCCCTGGGAGAACCAGGCGGTTTTGGGACCCAGATTGCACCACTCGCTGGGAAACACATGGGGAGAGGCAGTCCCTCAGATAGATAGGTCCCTGGCCATATAGGGCTTTATAGGCAAGAACCAGCACCTTGAACCTTATCCGGTATGCTATAGGCAGCCAGTGCAGTGCTTTTAAGGCAGGCTGAATGTGCTCCCGTATAGGGAGCCCCAACAACAGCCGCGCCGCTGCATTCTGCACCAGCTGCAGCTTCCGGATTTGGGACAAGGGCAGCCCCATGTAGAGAGCGTTACAGTAGTCCAATCTTGAGGTGACCAGAGCATGGATCACTGTAGCCAGTTCGTTGTGTTCAAGGAAGGGTACCAACTGCTTGATCAGCCGTAGATGATAAAAGGCCAACCTTGCAGCAGCTGCTACCTGGGTCTCCATTGTTAACGAAGGGTCCAGGAGCACTCCCAAACTCCTCACCTCCGACGCTGGTACCAATGGCGCCCCATCAAAGGCTGGGAGAGGGATCCCTAACCCTGGTCCACTTCAGCTCAGGCACAGGACCTTCGTCTTCATCGGATTCAATTTCAGTCGTTTCTGCCTGAGCCATCCAGCCACGGCTTGCAATGCCAGGTCCAGATCACCCGGACTAGAGTCTGACTGACCGCCCAACAACAGACAGAGCTGGGTATCATCAGCGTACTGATGACAGCCCAGCCCATGCCTCCTGGCAATCTGGGCGAGGGGGCACATATAGATATTGAACAGCATTGGGGAAAGTACTGCTCCCTGCGGCACTCCGCATACCAGCGGGTGACTTTGGGAGAGCTGTTCCCCAACCGCCACCCTCTGTCCCCAATTTTGTTCTATTGCTTCAGACCAACACGGCTACCCACCTGAATCTATTTGGATGACTGTTATTTTTTTTATTAATGTTCAGGCTTTCTATGAAGCAACAGAATATTTTTAGGGATTTCAACAGCCTAGACTGGGAAGAAAAGGTGTGGAGATAATACTATCAGTATTGATTTGGTTATTTTATTGTATTTATACAAAATGCAAGCAAAGCATACTACATGTGCATGAAACACAAGACAATACCTCCAGTATGTTAGGCACATTTACAGTTCTTTCATATTTCCTGTTACAATAGGTGTTTCAGATGCCAGAGAATGCTATAATCCAGGGCTTTTTTTGTAGAAGAAGCCCAGCAGGAACTCATTAACATAATAGGCCACACCCAACAACAGAAACTCATTAGTATAATAGGCCACACCCCTGACAGCGCATCTCCCTCCCAGGATTGGCTTCCCCAGGTGCCCCGCGGCTTGTGGGGCACCTGGGGAACCCGAGGCAGTTTTTGGATCTTGGAGTTTAAACTGCCTTCCCTCCCTGGATTGGCTTGGCTTCCCCAGGTGCCCCGCGGCTTGCAAGGCACCTGGGGAACTTGAGGGGAGGGGCAGGCAGTTTAAACTGCCTTCCCTCCCTGGATCAACTTGGCTTCCCTAGGTGCACCGCGGCTTGCAAGGCGCCTGGGGAATCCGAGGGGGGCAGGCTGTAGGTGTGGCCAACTCAGAAGCCAGCCGGAACTCCATTCCTGTGCATTCCTGCCCAAAAATAGCCCTGCTATAACCCATTCTTAAGTTTATTAATTTTATGTCCCAAATTTGGTCTCTTGCAGGAGAATAAATAGGGTGATTTTTCACAAAGGATAAAAAGACATAAGATCGGCAGAAAAAGAACACACCTTTACCTATTAATATGAATTCGTTTGGTTCAGATACAATTGTTAAGAGCACTCTGTGTCAGTTATTGATTCTTGATTTAGTTATCTGGGTGGGTTTGGTAACATTAGAGGTCTTGGGCAAATTAGTGTCACAATACATTAGCAGCAGAACACAAAGAGCTATTTGTGGTCTTCCTTTGCGTAATTCTTTAACATTATAATTGGATAGTAAAAGAAACGGAAGGGGTTTTTGCTGGGAGTCTATAATCACCCTCCTTTTTCAATTAGTAGAATTCAAGGGAAGCAGTCTGAGCTTCTGCAAAGGCTAGTTCTTCACATCAGTCTGATGCAATTCAGTTGTGTGTATGTTGACACAGACCATTGATTTTGCTTTCTGTGAGGATGTCCTCACAAAATATGTTGTGACATGTAACTCATTATGTCTGCGGTGGCCTGAAATATCTGCTTTCTTTTTGGAAAATGCAAGACTTTGATGTTGCTTTTTAAATAAGAAGTATAAGCTGTTAAATAAGAAGTATAAGATGCTTTCAGTATCATCCTAAGGGACTTGAATGGATTTAGAAAGGTATAACTCTGTTTAGGATTGCACATTATGTCCTAAAATGGATCCAAGCATGACCAGTAATTTTGATCATTGTTAACAATAGCCGCTTCTTTAAAAAATAACACTGGAGGGGGCTTTCCTACATTTCTTTTATCTCTGTACCAGCTGCAGTGTTCCTGCTAAGCTGAGTTAGTGTGAGCTAGCTCACAGTTTTTTAGCCTAGGGCTCACACATTTTTGTCTTAGCTCGGGAAGGATGGCTGCAGAACAAACTAATTCATGCGGTAGCCAAATCTCACACTCACAACTGTAATGCCAGTAGCTCATAAAGCAGAATTTTTGCTCACAAGACTCCACAGCATAGAGGGAGCATTGACCAGCAGTGCAGCCAGATAATCTGGATGGGATTTTTAAACTGACTTTCAAATGCCAATGGCAGTGTAGGGTTGCCAGCCTCTAGGTGGGACCTGGGGATCTCCTGAAATTACAGCTCATCTCCAGAATACAGAGATCAGTTCCCCTGGAAGAAAATGGATTGTTTGGAGGGTGCATTCTATGGCACTGTACCCCACTAATGTCCTTGTCCTCCCCAGGCTCCATCCCCAAATCTCCAGGAGTTTCCCAACCTGGATCTGGCAACCTGCCCCCCACATCCCCTGCCGGTGGCCAGGAGGGACCTGGCAACCCTAACAGGCAGTAAGGTAACAACCATAGTGCAGGAGAAGTATACAGGAGGATGGTTTACAATTGCCGGGGAGAGCTTTAAACGAGCCAGATCCAGCTCAATGGCCTCTAATTGACAGTCACTACTAATATGTTTCTCTTTGTTTCACGCAGCCCGTTTTATGGAGAAGACTTTTACTGTGAAATTCCACGGAGTTTTCGTCACCTGTCGTTTTACATTTTTGATAGAGATGTTTTCCGCAGGGATTCAATCATTGGTATGTATTTTATACAAGTACAATTCAACTACTGCCCTAGACTTGTTGATGTTTTCCTTATTAGGACAACAATATAGCTGTAAGCATCCTAATGTCTTGTTACAGGAAATGTTGAGTTTCACTAGGAAATAAAACTGTACAACGACTGTTTCTGCACGCTGCTTGAATTTTAAGGAAGCATTTTGTGAGTTTATAGAAAATTCTCTGTAATTAAAGTAATAAAGGAGAAAATTACCCTTAAATGTGGATGGGTATACTGTTTTCCTGTTTCACTGTGATCTGGTGGGAGATACAACCCCCCTCACTTTTTTTTAAAGTTCTTACCTGAACATGCCATTAACAGTATGGCTTTAATTCATCCGTTAAGAAGGAAAAAAGAGATTAATCAGACTGTTTATTGCTGGATGCTTTAAATGTAAAGTCATGTTTTCATGCACTTAAACTTTTTAAACAGGCTAGAACGCCTTACTATTCTTGTAGCTTTAATAAACAAGGAAACCAGCTTGACTATCTTTGTGTTTTTAAATAGTAAAGATATGCATGGGTTTTTTTGGGGGGGGGGGGATCCATTCTGTTTGTTGCAGTTTTTCAGTCCTCTAATGAGGAATGCACAAGGTACTGATTTGGGGGGTCAAGAGTCACATATTGCAAGGCAGTTGCAAAATGAAAACAAAAAGAAAAGAGGCGTGTAAGGATCCTGGAACACGATGAAGGAGAAAAAAATGCATTCCATCAAATTATTACCATGAGCAAGAGAACATGAGCTGGCATAGAATGGTGGTTTCATGCAGAGCTGGTTGCTGGAAAGTCCCTGGTTCAAATCTCAGCACAGCAGTGGTTACAGCGGGTGGTCGTAAACAAGCCAGATTGCTTTAGCCCCCATAAGGAAGTGGCTCACTTTTTAGGGTTGTCTGCCAGGATTACTGAAAATAACATGCAAGAAGTCGTATGAGTGTTTTATTGACACATAGCATGAAATAAATTGGTGTAGTCTAGTGGCTCAAATTAACATCCGAAAGTTCTGGCAGTGTGTGATGTTCTAAAAGGAGATTATCTTAGACAGACAAGGATGATCACTTCATGTTTCCTACATGTATTTAATGAAATAGGAGGCAATGACTTTGCAATGCAAGATACCTAAAATCTTATCAAGTGACACTGTGTGACAGCATTGCAACAGGGGGCGGTTTTATAAATTATTTTAAATTTGTAAACCATCTGTTTACAAAAGCCTTTTTTTTCTTTTATGGGCAGCTTCCTCAGATGGAGATATGTACTTATTTGCAAAACTAACAAAGAAAATACATGTATGGAAAGCTGCAGAATATGAAATGTTACTGTATTAGGTTGTCCATTATGCCATCTGTTTCCCCTCTGATTTCACAATTTTTTCCCCTTGATATCTATGCAAATTATGCCACGAATGAGTAATATGGAGCCCGAAGTCAACAAAATAAGCCCAAACACAACATGATAATGTTTCCTGTGTGTAAAATATCTTGACAGACATAACAAACCCAAACAAGAAACATGCTTGGAAATAGATAACATTATTAAAGCATCAGAATGTGTCCTTTTTTAACACTGGCAGAAAGATGGAACGTAAGAGGGGGGGAACCCAGATCTGTTGTGCTGTGTGGCATTATGTGCTAATTTTCATGCAATAATGACCCTAGTATTTGGATGAGAGAGGCAGGCAATGGCAAACCACCTTTCAAAGTCTCTTGCTTTGAATACTTGACCTGGGTTGCCATAAGTGGCATGTGATTTAACGGCACTTTCCACCGCATTTATATGATGACTTGCTTCTATTGGCTGTTTTTATGGGCATGTTTTATTGGTCTTGAGTTTATTTTTTGTTTGTTTGTTTTTATTTGTTGCTGATATGATTTGTGTTTTATAATTTTTACTGCTTTAGCTGTCAGCTGCCCTCAAGCAGGTCTGGAGAGGCAGCAGGCAAATTTTCTAAATAACAGTCCCTGCAGAGTCATTGAACGAGATAGCCTCCCCTTCTTCCCTTTTCTCCATCCATGTTGCATTGTGACGTGAATAATGAAGTCAGGATGCAGCAGAGAATTTTATACTGGGTTGGGTATTCTGTTAACACTTTTCTAGCAGAAGCCCCCTTTGTGTGGTGTCTTGGATGGCCACCACCAGTCAGAAGTGGTGGTACTAATCTAAGTGGGCCAGTGGGATGGTCTGCCTCAGTAAGAGAGAGACTCATACTTTCACTGCTAAGGTATACCCCCTGGTATACCCCCGCAAAGAGCGTTTCACTCGACAGATAAGAACTTACTGGTGGTCCCTGTGCTGAGAGATATCTGGCTGTCCCCAGCCTAGTGGAACTCTCTGCCAAATAATATCTGTACCCTGCGAGACTTAATGCAGAGATGTTCCATCAGGCATTTGGTTGAGGACAGTGACGGTTCCATCTGTCTGGCACTCCTGTCCTCCCCCCCCCCCCCAACAAGACAGGGGCACATTCTAGTCGTTTCAGTGTCATCTTATTAGGTACAACATTTTATTTTAATGTTTTTAAATTTAATTGTGAATCTAATATATGTATGTTCTTTATTGTTGTACACTGCTCTGAGCCCTGTTCTAGAGGGAAGGGTGATTTAAAAATGTAATTTAATAAATAAATAATCAGGTGTAACTGACAAGTGGTTTTTCCCACCTTCCAACACTCAGACAGATTACTGTTAGAGCTAATGAGTGAGGGTTGGTTAAAAAAACCCTCCTAATTTAAAATAGGAGTTTGTGACTCATTCGGTTTGTGTGAAAGTGGGATAAAACCTGCTACAAATATGAATATATAATATTATATATAAAATACTTATTTCTGACTGTAGTTTGAATGCCCATTGAGACTTTCAAGAGAAAATTGGTATATAATTTAGCTGTCTGAGAGCTCCAGGCCAAATGAAAGAATGGCTGAACTAAAGAATCCTCAGAAGGCCAGTAATAGGCAGTTCAGCATCTGTGACCTTCAGTTAAAAACAGGAAGCACGCTGCATCATCTGATCATTAAGCAGTCTTCTAAAAGAATAAAAGAATGCTTATACTGGGTGTCCTTCATGTGATAGATTTGTAACTATTTCTGGCCCAGCTTTTTAAGATGGGAAGACATTATTGCCTGAGATCCATAAGCCAGTTTGGTCAGCATAGGCATGTTGCATTTAGAGGGAAGAATCCAGGGGGAGGCAACCTTTGTGGGGGGGGGGGGGGGGGGTTAGTACAATGTCTACTTGTGAAGCTGATGAAACCAAGAAGGAGGCAAGGTTGTCCTTGGTTAAAACACTGGAAGCAAGCCAGGTGCTAGCAATGTTGTCAGCATCTCATGGATTTGCCTTGCACTCAACTTTTGATTGTGCAGGACTCTGAGACTATGATGGGCATAAGCAGTGCCCAGTGTCATCTCTTGCACCACTAGCCCCAACAAGTGCTGCCAGTTCTCCAGTTGCTTGGGCATGGATCTGAGCTTGGGTGCCAAATGAATGGCCTACTGTGTGGCCATTGGCGTATGTGCCAGAGATTTCCTACCCAGTCCGATCAAATACTGTGAAAGTAACTATTTAATGTGTCCTGCAGTGGCTCAAGTGGTTAAGACGCTGAACTGCAGACCGTATGGTTGGTAGTTCAGCAGTTCAAGACTTGAGTGCTGCATGACAGAGTGAGCTCCTGTCTCTGGTCCCAGCTCCTGCCAACCTAGCAGTTCAAAAGCAAGACATTGTAAGTAGATGAATAGGTACCGCTTCGGTGGGAAGGTAACAGTGTTCCGTGTGCCTCGGCATCTAGTCATGCCAGCCACATGACCATGGAAACATCTCCGGACAGCGCTGGCTCTTCAGCTTGGAAACAGAGATAAGCACCGCATCCCTAGAGTTGTATTTGACTGGCTTTCAAGCAAGGGAAACCTTTACCTTTACCTTGTGTCCAGGTATCTAAATGGAGTTGAATTGGTTGTCACCCTTGGGAAATTTCATAGAAATCCTGAAAGCAATGAGGAAAACAGTTCCTGAACAAAATTGTATGCTTCTAAAGGTGCTGAAACAGGCCATGTCCAGTAGGCTTGCCAACCTCCAGGTGATGGCTAGAGATCTCCTGGGATTACAACTGATCTCCAGGCAACAGAGATCAATTCACCTGGAGAAAATGGCTGCTATGAAAATGGCTATATGCCATTGAAGTCCCTCCCCTCCCCAAATGCTGCTTTCCTCAGGCTCCACCCCCTGCTCCATTGACACACTAGTTAGGAGGGAAAAATGCAGCTGAGGGGAAATATGGTACACAAGTTTCTTCTCAAAGAGGCCCCTTATTCAGCTTGGTTGTAAAATGAAAAGGGTATCACAGATAAAGCTACTGCAGGCAGCTTTCTTATCACATGAATGCAGTATCTGCCAATATAGATACAAAGTCATAAGCTTTTTGCTTGATAAGACTGCGTCGGTCGACTAGGAAAACTCTACAGAGTCAAGAGCTCATTGCTTTGTAACTGAGAAGCAGTGGCTCATACGGTTTGTAACAAAAACACATAGCAAGTGAGGAAATCCCTTTGTTTATTATCTTACCTTTTAGCCTCGGACCCTTATCCTGCCTGATCTACACACATTATTAATAAGTTAAATCAGATTGGCTTATTTCCAGACGATCTTTTCTATGGGAGCCAACACATAGCAAGAACAGTTATCATACAGAGGCTTCGTGACATTGATTTACAAAAAGAAGAAGCTTCGCTACCCAAGAACTTCAGAAATTTAAAATCTTGGCTTAATTTTACTGCTACTCCTTATGTATTTAACATTACCTATGAGCCCTATAGATGGGCCTTTACCAGAGCCCGTTTTGAGGCACTCCCTTCCTCTGTACTGCGAGGCAAATTCACTTGAGTTCCAATGCATGAACGTCTATGTCCATGCATGGCTAGTGGGGTGGAATCAGTTACTCATGTCCTCCTGTTCTGCAGATTCTGTCAGGAGGAACAAGATCACCTTATACTACCCTTTCTGTCTAGATTTAACCCTCTGCAGTCTTATCTTGATTTTAGGCCAGAAGTCCTGCGCAGGTTCCTCCTAGAAGATGTTCAGAATCCAGTGACTTACACTGTGGTGAAATTTTGTTTCTTAGCTATTACAAAACGTAATTTTAGCTGAAAAAAACTGTATGTTTCTCTTATTCTTATTAATTTATTTTACTAATTGTATTAATTTCTCTTGTTAATGTTCTTTACTACTGCTATGTTATTACTGTTTTAATCTCTTTTATATCAAAATTGTACTGTTTTACTGGCTCTCGCTGTAATAAATTAGATTGATCGAAGTAATCCCTTCTATTAGAACAATTAATTTTCAAGATGCTTGCTTTTTAATTATGTCCAACTCTTCTTATAGCATAATTAAGCTTTGTTTTAGCATTCTAAATTGCATCCCTTGTTTCTTCCATCATTTCCTCCTTCTACATATTAAGTCATAGGCTCATTTACATTGGAGAATGCCAAATGGAGATTAAGCATAAGTAGACTTGACTATAGAATACTAAACTGGAATTAAAACAGATCCTTGAAATAATTTTAATTTTATTATTAATGCCATTCACTATCAAAGCTCAGTAACATTCCCTGGAAGTCATGACAGCAGCATAAATGCTACAAGTGAGCATGTTTAAAGACTCTTAAATGGTGAGGTGTGAAGTGCATGGAAATCTGCAGTATAATAGAATAATATGTTGCCTAAAGCACCTGGCCAGAACTGTCTCTGTAAACTCTGCTCTCCTGCCTGTGGAAGTCTTAAGACAAACACACATACACAGACCTGGTTCTGTATTATGGTATTGTCATGTTTTAGGCATGTTTTTGTTTTAGTTTTTGCTGTTGAGTCCTACTGCATCATTCATTAGAGGTCCTTGCTGTCCAATCAAATTGTTTTTTGCAATTTTGTAATCTACCTTAAATCCCAGCAAGAAAGGCAGGTTGTAAATGAAATAAATAAAACTGTCTCTTTTCCCCTTATATGTGTGCATAGAAATACTTGTGTTTTTCCTATTTGATATTTTGAACTTGATGTATTTCCAGGAAAAGTAGCAATATGGAAGGAAGATCTGCAGAAGTACCATAACAGAGACACCTGGTTTCAACTGCAACATGTTGATGCAGATTCAGAAGTACAAGTTAGTCTACTTTTTATCATCTTTCCCTTGCTAAATCTTGGACTGAAAATTTAAAGAAGTACAGTGTGGAGTAGCGGTATTGTTTTCCTAGTTGAAAATATTACACCGGAGGTAGAGGTGATCCTTCACAACGTATGGAGAATGTTTTAAGCAGTTTCAGTATAATAGTTGTGATGCTTAATAGGGTTATGCATTCGGCTAAAATGAGCCAAAAAATGCCCAAAAAATACTGTATCGGTATTTTTCAGGTATTTTTTCAGCTGATTAGTGAGTGGGCTGCAAATTTGGTGCCTCTACCTCACAAAAAAAACCCCACCAGAGCCCAGATACCCCCAGATCGATTATCCATTATAGCCTAGGGCAGGGGTGGCCAACCTGTGGCTCGGGAGCCACATGCGGCTCTTTCACATATATTGTGCGGCTCCTGGCAGGGCGGCTGGGGAAGCAAAGGGGAGGCATGCTTTTTCTCTCTTCCTTCCTTCCTTCCTTCCTTCCTTCCTTCCTTCCTTCCTTCCTTCCTTCCTTCCTTCCTTCCTTCCTTCCTTCCTTCCTTCCTTCCTTCCCTCCTCCCTCCCATCTATTTGCTTTCTTAGTTTCTCTCTCTCTCTTTCTTTCCACTTCTTTAATTCTTTCTTTCCATCTCTCTCAATATCATTAGCAAACAAGTAATATCATTATCAATAACTGGTTTTCCTCGTTTGTTTTTATTTTTGGCAGTCCCATTTAAAGTTAATAAAAAGCAAATTTGCATATTTTAAAAAATAAAAACGTGTGTGTGATATTTGTTCCTGTCTTGCGGCTCTCAGACATCTGACGTTTATTCTATGTGGCTCTTACGTTAAGCAAGGTTGGCCACCCCTGGCCTAGGGAGACCATTCGTATAATGAATCCAGAAAAAAATTGGCAATCGCGAATATTTCCCGAATCCCAATACCATACCAATATTGGGATTCAGGAATATTGGGAATGCTGATGTTTTTTGGGTTCAATATACCTGAACCCAAACCCCTAGTGCATACTGATCCCATCAAGTTCATTTTATAAAATTTATTTGTATTGTAAGTATGTTTTAATCCAACATTGGTTTACCTGCATAAACCATTGTATTTCCTTCCTGATGGAAAGAGGAAATACTATAGTCATATCCTTGCCTTTGTTAAATATTTGCTGTTTGTATCCCCAGGAAGTGAAATTGGATGGGATCCTGTCTCAGGAGACTTCATAGGTCTCAGAGCCTGGCTTTTGAAGAGAGCATGCTATCATAGTAAATGCATTTGGGAGTCATTGTAGTTGTCTCAGAGCCTAATTTCAGGGGAGAGCTGGCTAGAGAACTGGAATTACAAGGAGCAGCTCACACTTATCTGAGATTCATAAGGTTTCAAGAACAAAAGCTTGGTTTATAAGTGTTCTTTGCATATAGAAACTGACACTTGAAATATTATAACTGAATGAGCTTAGCAAATGTGTGTTATGCTTGTATATAGCTTCAGGCCTCTTTTTTGGACAACCTGATTTGATCCAAGGAAGTTAATAACAGATCTAAGGAAGTAAATAAAAGCTCGTGCCTCATCTGAAATAGCTGCATTTAGAAGCCACTTGGGTTCAGATCAAGGCTAGGGTAGAGATACCGCTAGTCTGATTTTCCATCATATTGCTTCTATTCAAATGTCATTTAAAACCTGACCTTCCCATTGGCTTCTCCTCAAGCTATGAGAAGCTAGCTGTACTGGAGGTTTCCTGGGCAGCTGGCCATCTTGTCTACCTGCTTCATAGAATCATTCTGTAGTGGAGCATAAGTGAAAATGTCCCATCAGGTATGGGAGCATTGCTGTTGATTGCAGAGAGGGCTTTAGTTGTAGTGGATTTCTCTGTGTAGGGTGCAGGGCAGAGCAACAAGCTTGAGTGACCAGCTTACTTAATTAACCAGCAATCCCCATTCTCCATAATTGCAAATAACACAGCTTTTACTTAATTGTAATTTTAAAATCTTATTTAGATTTTAGATCATCCAAAAATCTAGAAACACTGAAACAATTGACCTCTGCTTAACATTGCTTTCTATGCTGATCTCTTCTTTCCATTTCCATTTTTCTTGAACCCATAGTTGAAAACTCCTCTGGAGCTATTGCTTATTTTGCCCAATCATGAGCCAGGTGTATTTGATAACACTGTATGATGACAAACCGTGGATTAGCCATCCAGATTATTTGCTCTAGAAACTGTTCAAGTGTTTTATGGGATAATTAATGTGCATCAAGATACCAGGTATCGGCTTTCGATAACTTTAACAGCAGCTGTTAAGGCAGTGTTAGGGTTTGCTTCCTGTGGGAAATGAAGATTTCCCTTTTATTATGTGAAGTGAGCCAATATTTATATGGCCCTAATGTACTGTTGATATTAGTTGTACAATTAACACACACTGAGAATATGGGAGCTGTTTGTCGACTTTCTAGGAAGATGCCGGTTATTTATATCTCAAGTTAATATATCTTGTAGCCAATGCTCGTGAAGCATTCCAGTTAATTAGGACATGGGAGTTCAATGTTAATTATAAATACTGTGCTATATTTGCAATGGTTACTGCAGTTTATCATTTCCTCTCTTCTTGCTTTGTAAAAACCAACATCTTAAAGCTGCTTTTGGAGCTCTGCGATAAATGTTTTCTGAAAGGAGAAAATGTACAACATGGCGGACTGTGTTTATCCATTATATGTAAAGTTTGCTAAAATATTTCCTAAACAGTGTTGTGGGCTTTTTAGAACTGACTAGGGGAGGCTTACTGCCTGAAAGGAGGGCAGCCTGTGAGTGCCATGGGGGGCAGTAGCACATCAACCCTCCCATCCTTTCTGAGAGATGAGATACACTGGTTGTGGGTACATGTTTTAGCCAATTTTATTACAGACTCAGTCCATACAGTGCAATAACCCATAGTTTTCCTTCCCCAGGTTTGTGGTCTGGGCTTTTCTTCCACTCTCCTATTACTCCTCCCCTCTGTCTTCCTGCTCTTTCCCATGTACCTCTTCCCAGCTCAGCTCCAGTTGCTTCTTTGTTTCTGCCACCACTGACACCCTCTCTCTGTGTTTCATGGCACCCATTTTCCTTCTCTTCCTCCTGCCTCCTCCGCTACCCTCATTTTATATCTTTTTCATTCTCTGTGCATCTCGTCCTCCAAATTGGTTGTAAGTCTGAGTTCACTACTCATTGTTAGCTCTGGGCTAAGCTTCTGAAGCAAATTTGAGCTATCTGGATCAAGGAGGGAAATGTCATTGACAGCAAATTCCATGAATCATTTGTAGCTGTTCAAATCAGTACACAGTAAGGGCCAAACTACGCAGTAGCCAGTGGCTCATTCTCCATTGCATGGGTTCTACAGAAAATGCACTGTGAAGTGGAAAAAGTGTAGCAGAAAGAGGGTTTGCCAGATGCTCTGTGCCTGAAATGCCAGTCACTTCAAATTTCTTCATTCACAATAAGTATCTTGTTGTTGGAAGAAAATAGTGTGTGTATGGTGGTGGTGCTTTCAGGAAAAATGCTGGTTGGACAAGGGTGAAGTACCCAGTTTCACTTGCTCTTTTTCTGCTACCAAGCTCTCTCTTTCCACCTTTCAATAATGCTGTAGTGGAACATCTAGTCTGACCATAAGGAAAGTTCAAAACAAGCTCTTCATTGGCAAGGCTCAAAGCTGATGCAACTATTATACCAAAGCAAGATGCAGAGAGGTAACACATAGGAGGGAAGGAAGATGGGGAAGGGACAATTTTGGGCCAAATGCAGAAAGATGAAGCCGGACAAGCAGAACTGAGAAAGATCTACACCTGACTTGGAAGTATTTTAAGAACTAAATTGGAAAAGACCATGGGCTGCCTAAAGGCAGGGTCGTATGTGAACCTATGGTAGAAAATGTATTACTGCTTCCCCCCCCCACCCATTCTTCAGCCATGAGTGGGTCACTGCCAGAGACCCCTGAACCAATGCCTGCTGATTCTTAGCTCTAGCAGACGGGTTTGAAGGTAATAAAAAGATTGCTTCTGTATGCAACTAAAATGGTTTCATTCCAGGCATAAGGATGGAAATAGGTATGGACAATAAGATAGGAGTTAATGTTATGGGAATATTTACCATTATCATTAAAAGCACCCCTAAATTGCTACTTAAATACAGTTTTGTGATTATATGGGTAGATGAGGATAATGAAGGTGTTATTTCCACAGGTGCTAGTTGGGCATCTACCATGTCTCAATTTAGATTTAGATACTATGGGGAAAATTTACCCAGGCTTTTTGGAGGTTTTATATTTGTGGTGATGCCTGGTCTAAAATGTTTACTTGCTGGTGCTCACAATTTTGTTATTTTGATGTTCTTTGTTTACTGTAAGTTGCTGCTGCCTCAGGAGCATATAACAGAGAATATGTGGGATAGAATTAAATAAATTATATATGATCTCGGTATATGGCCAGACATGGCCTCATAGGATTGGATTTGTGATCAGCATGTAACATGTAGAACTGTCTAGAAGTCTATGGAGAGGGTGGAATCACTCCGGTTAGAACTGAAAATGTATTAATCAGGTTCTGAGAATTTCGCAGTAAAATGTAAGGCCAAAGCTTGGACCAGGAAGAACTGCCTAAAGGAACCAGAAACAGAGAGAATCTCTGTGAGCTTTCCTCCTTCCATTCTGCTCTACTGCAGTTCCGAGCCTTTTCAGTGGTCACCCATGCTGCTTTCTCTTTTTCCCCAAGATATTCCTGGCAAAAAGTTCAGATTCTTGAAGTCCCAAGACACACACTGACGCCACATTTGCAGAATTCAAGTGCTGGTTATAAATAGAGGCGCAGTTGGATGCATGACATGGTGAAGTTTAGGCTGATTTACTGGTGATGAGAGATACAGATACTGAAAACCTTTCTGAATCCCACACTCTGTTGTTGTTCCTTTGCTTAGTGAGGGTTGGCCTCTCTAATTTAACCTCCCTCATGGTGTAGTTTCTGTAGCTTCCTCCTCTCTACTGACCTCATCTGAGAAAACTGTGTTCATATCAGTATTATTCATGTAGGGGGAAAAATAGGCTCTTGTCTGTTAAGTGCAACAGGTACAGCAAAAATTCATTTTTATACAGTGTGTTTCTAACACTGGATTTTTCAGTTTTTACACAGCAATATTGCATGGCCTGCAGATGCATTGTGCAGCTCCCCCATGGAAAAAAAGCACTCCCTTTTCTTGCCAAGCAGTCACTGCTGAGCACATAACATCATGGTCATTCCAGAGCTGCCCGTTCCAATAAGATATGCTTCTGATTCTGTGTGGTATAGTGGTTAAAGAGCCGGTCTGGGGAAACCTAAACTCAGATTCCAGCTCAGCTGTGAAATCTACTCACACTGAGCCACTCATTCTCAGCCTAACCTACCTCACATGGGACGGAGGAGGGGAGAAACATGTTTGCTACTTTGCCCTCTTTTGAGGAAGAGTGTACTGGAGGTACTGGAGCTGCCAGTGGGTCTCCTTTTTTTTGTTGGGGTTAAATATTTGACTCTCCTGTAATGTCTTAGAAATTTGCTCGTATGCTCATTAAGTTACTTCAGTTATGTTTTATATCTCTAATGTGTGTGATGCATACTCTCATTTTAGTGAGACTTTTTCAGATCCTTTATAGAATGAGGTCTTTGAGGGTGGGATGCTATAAAAGTTTAAAAAATACTGTGTGGCTGTTGTCCAGCAGTTGCTTTAATGATGTTTGTTCAGCCTATTTGCATGTATCTAGAAGAGAGCTTATTTAGACTTAGTTAATCATTTGCAAGAGTCAGAAAGACTCAGTGCTGAATTATTGTAACCACAGACCATTTGAAAGTGAAAAAAGCTATTTCCAGTTTAGCTTCTGCTCCGCCACCCAGGAAATAAAAGGGTGTGACCACTTTATCTAACAGTGTTTTTCACATCTCTTGTTTTGTTGCCCATGAAGGGGGGAGAGTTCAGTCATCTCTAAGATGTGTGCCTATTCAGCTACAAAGGATTTCACATAAGTATGCTGTGGGGAGGAAACAGTGCAATAATAAAGTTACACCCTTCTAAGTCGGTTGAAGTCAGTGGGTTTAGAAGAGCATAATTCGGTTTTAGGACTGTACTGAAAGTCTGTCGGATACCAAAACCTAGAATTGAACCTCATTATAATACTCTTTTTAAAGACTGTTATTGGAGACTTACCACTGACTTGTTCTCCTCTGCTTTGGCCCTTCCCAGAGCCAAGTAGGAAAGTATCAACCCCCCCGCCCCCCCCAAAAAATACTAATGCCATTTTATGTATGCTGTGTATCTGGGCCTGGTTATGGGATTGAAATGGCTTTGGCTGCCCCAATGGATGATGCATCTTGTGAGATGGTTGGGGGAGTGCAGCCCTCTTAATTCTCCTCAGTCTCTCAAGTGAGATCCTGTTAATTTTCCTGAACCTCTCAGACACTTGATACCACCAATCATGGTATCCTTCTGGACTGCCTTTTGGGGTTGGGTCTGGGAGGCAGTATCCTGTGGTGGTTTTCGTCCTACCTCAGAGGCAGATTTCAATGTGGTGCTGAGGGAATGCGGCTTTGCTCTTTGGCCTCTGTGCTGCAGCTTTCCACAAGGTTTCATCTTATCCCCCATGCTTTCCAACGCCTACATTAAGCCTCTGGGAGAGGTCATCCAGAGATATTGGTTGCATTGCCACCAATATGCAGAGGATACTCAGCTATGTCTTGCGCTTCTGATCCCAGGAAGGCTGTGGAAACCACAAGCAGATGTCTGAATGCAGTTTTGGAATGGATGAGGGCTAACTGAAACTTGATACTGATAAAACAGAGGTGCTGGTGGAGAAGAGATTTGACCCAGGATTTGGGATAGCTCATGTTCTAGGGATGCACTTCCACTGAAGGGGCACATGCATAGCTTGGGGGTGCTGCTTGACCTGGGCTTCCTGCTGGAACAGTGATAACCAAGAATGTCTTTCATCCATGTTGACAGCTGTTTGTAAAGATAATGCTACCAAATTTGCACACAACACAGCCCTACAGACCCCCAAAATAGATGCCTCTTGGCACAGATGAAATATCTCCCTACAGACACTAATTTTCTGCCTCTCAAAATTTCTTCTCTGCTCTAATCAAGCTGATTACACTTGCATTATACCTTTGCATCCTGACTCCCTTCTTTGCAACACCCTTCCCACCTTCTGACTGGGATATAAGAGTGCAGGGATCTTTATTCCCACTTGTATCTGATGAAGGGAATTTTAGCTCTCGGAAACTTATACCCTGAAAACCTTGTTGGCCTCTAAGGTGCTACTGGATTCAAATCTAGCTTTTCTAAAAGTCAGAGGCAGAAAGTACAGAGAGACTGATAATTTGTGCCATCCTTCAAAAGAGTGTCAGATTTTAATAGCCAGGATGAAAAATGATCTAGATCACAGGTGATTGGCTTTATATCTGCAAGTATATTCCCCATTCTTGGTCTGGGCTAACTGAAGAACATTTATTTGAATGTGTCAGGAATACTTAGTCTCTGTAATTAATGAGGGTTCCAACAGTTCAGGCCTGAGCAGAGTTGCATCCTTCTGAGACTCAAAGTCCCTTAGTAACCTGTCAAAAGAAAAAGATACTCAGTTTGCTAAGGTAGTAACTGAAGCACTAATATGAATTGCAGGAAAATCCAGTCAATACAAACAACCTGAAGTCCCGTCAATGCTGTCTGGCTCAGGACTGGCACCAGAAAGTAGTGTGGTTGGGCACTTATTGGGGCACAACACAGACAAAGAGCCTGTAGCTGCAGCAGGAACTCCATTCTACTTTGCAAATTAGATTTGGAAGTTGCTATGATGAAATAATGATACAATTCCATGATCCACCCAAGTGAAACACAGCAACCATGCAGTCATGTTCACTGTGGGATCATCCTCTTTGCTGACTCTTGGGGTTTCAAAACGAACGGGGTTGCTGAAAAGATAAGAAAAATAGCAGACTGGTTTAGGGTTGGTGGATTAAGACATGCTAATATTTGCTGGTTCCAAAGGCTTCCAGTGAGGTGGTACAAGGTGAACAGGAGATTCTGTGAGTAGATTGGTGTAACTTTGCAACAGAAGAGCTTGGGACCAGGGGGGGCAGAAGGGGACAAGTACATACGTTGGTTGATTTATGGTATATATAAACACACACATATTTATATATATACAAGTGTCTTTGTTGCAGGAAATGTCTATATCCTTAGTGAAATTGTGGTGTGCTAAGAAAGGGGCTGTGGGGGCTCAGAGGTTAAGATGCTGAGCTGCAGACCGGAAAGTCTGTAGTTCGGCAGTTCAAGACGTGAGTGCTGCGTGATGGAGTGAGCTCCCGTCTCTGGCCCCAGCTCCTGCCAACCTAGCAGTTCGAAAGCAAGAAATTGCAAGTAGATAAATAGGTACCACTTCGGTGGGAAGGTAACAGCATTCTGTGCACCTCAGCATTTAGTCATGCCGGCCACATGACCACGGAAACATCTTCAGACAGTGCTGGCTCTTCGGCTTAAAACTGAGATGAGCACCGCATGCTAAAGTTGGATTCAGCTGGCTTTGGAGCAAGGGAAACCTTTACCTTTACCTTAAGAAAGACTTATTTTGTGTAAGGAAGTAGTGCTGATTGGCACCAGTCACCAACATTTTATTTTATGATATTTTAAGCTAAATTACGGTATTTATTTATGTAATTTATATCCTGCCTTTCCAACCAGTTGGGGCCCTCAGGGTAACCGTATAACCAGAAATTAGGAACAAAGAGGAGGGTCTCTAAGGGAATGCCAGTTGAAACAGAACAGAGTTCACCTGCTGGCAGAAGTCAGTGATCCCAGGGAGAAGATTAATCTTCCTGTGGAGGGAATTCCATAATTTTGATGCCAGGGCTGAGAAGGCCATCTCTAGATTTGCCACATGTTTTACCTCAGATGATGGGTGGCAGCCTGAATCAGGGTCCTTGAAAATGGACGACCGTGATGATTGGATGGGTTTGTATAGGAGTAGGTGGTCCTTAAGGTATGCAGAGTCCAGGCCATTTTGGGCTTCAAAGATCGATGCCAGCTGTGGTGTTTTGCCATGTAAATAGTGTGTGTGATATGTGTGTGTTTTATTTCTGTGTTTTTAATGTGGAGTCTTAAGTGTGTGTTGCTGTGATCTAAAATGTAGGACTGTAGAGTAAAAAAGTGTGTGTGGGGGGGTGGGGTGGATGACTGAGTGAAGTGTGTCATGTAGGGCTGCCAAGTCCCCCGGTAGGGTGGGGGAAACACCGATTTTTGAAGCTTTCCCCCGCCTTTTCAAAATTGGCCACCGGGGGAGGCAATGGCTGCCAGCAGGGAAACGTCGGAGGCTGCCCTGGCCTCTTAAAAGGGAAATGTCTGCAGAGAGCCTGCCCTGCAGTAAAAAGCCTCAACAGACATTTCCCCTTCAAGAGAGAACAAGAGAGCCCCGCCCAGAGAGGCTCTTTCTGCTGAAGGGCCTGCTTTTGCATGTGGCTTGCTGCTGGAGTAAGCTGCTTGGGGTAAGCTGCTGGGGTCTGCCTGCTCTTTTCCTTCTCTCTCTCTCCCCCTCCCCCTTTCTTTCTTTTTTCTGTCTGTCTTTCTGTCTGTCTGTCTGTCTCTCTCTCTCTGTCCCCATCCAGCAGAGGTCTATCAGTGGCTATTATAGCCACAAGGTCTAAATGGAACCCTTTGTCTGGGGCAGTGATGCTCTGCATTCTTGGTGCTTGGGGGGCAACAATGGGAGGGCTTCTGGAGTTCTGGCCCCGCTGCTGGACCTCCTGAGGGCACCTGGTATTTTTGGCCACTGTTGTGACACAGAGTGTTGTACTGGATGGGCTGTTGGCCTGATTCACTGTGGCTTCTTTCCTGTTCTTATGATATGAAAATCATATTTAGCACTTGTGTAGCACTTAGTGCTTCATATTCTGCCGAGATGAGGAAGGATTTAGTAGGGCCGTTGCTCAGTGATAGAGCATCTGCTTGACATGCAGGAGGTATCAGCCTCTTCAGCTAAAAAAGGATCAGGTCATAGGTGACATTAAAGATCTCAGCCTGAGACCCTGGAGAGCCACTACCAGTCTGAGTAGTCAATACTGACCTTGATGGACCAATGGCCTGATTCAGTATTAAATAAAATGATTCCATGGCACTGCAGGGTTTTGAGCCCGGCTCTCCCAGATCCCAGCCAAACAAACTGACTGCTACATAACACTTACTCTTGTTCAGCGACAAAAAACAGTGGCATAAAAGTCACAGTCTGGGAAATGCTGCTTGCAAGCCTATAAAGCTCAAGGCAGCAGCAGAAGCTCAGTATTAGGAAACTTCATGAGTTCATGTGTCAGCATGTGGAAGCAACATCACAGGATGTGACATCACAAAATGATGTCACTTCCTTTCTCCTGGCTCCACCCCCAAAGTCTCCTGGCTCCACCCCCAAAGTCCTCAGATATTTCCCAAGTTGGACTTGGCAGCCCTAGTGTCATGACTGGATAGTAGCTGTACCCTAGGGGGGCAGAGTTGACTAGGTAGTTCAGAGAGAGGCTTTGTGTGTGAGAGAGCGTGCAAAGAAGTGTGTGTGTAGTGTGTGTGCGGAAGTTATTAGCTTGGGTGGCAAGTTGGGAAGTTCAGCTTTGTCGAAGTTATTGGCCTAAGTGGCAAGTGAGAAATAAGCCTGTGTGGTTAGGTCTATTTAAGGAGCCATTACGCGTAGGTACCTATCTGAAACGATTAAGTTTATTGGCCCAACAGAAGATGTTAGTATAAGAGATTCATTTTTAAGAAAAACAACTCTTAATTTTAGAGTAAAGAATCCCCTTTTACCTCAGGGCCACCACTATGCGCTGGCCATTCTTTCATTCCACCGTATACAACTAAGCTATCCTGTTGTTTGGGTCCAACTAAGAATTCTAAGGCGAGAGCCTTTGGTTGCAGTGAAAACAAGGAAGGCAAGGAGGCAGCATAATACAAGTCACCTCAGAACACTACAGACAGGTGCCTTGATAGAGGTTACGCATAAAGGGGTCACACAGAAAAGAGCAAAAATGTTACATCAGCACTTTGAACTGGGCCTGGAAGCCAGTGTAGCCGGAGCAAGACTAGGGTGATATGGTCCATATGACTCATTTTGGGACAGCATTTTTGTTGCAGCATTCTGTACCAGTTGTAGTTTGTAGCACATGCTTTTACGTGCCTACTAAAGTGGGCTTTTGATCTTGCCTGGGGACACGAATGACATTGGTTTCCATTGTTTACAAATGCCAGCTGCTAGGCTGCAGGGCACCTTCTTGTTTCTTCAATAATGCCCTTTGTTAATGGCAGTTTCATTTTTTAAAAAAATGTTACTGAATACTCTTAAGAGTTTCATACAGTGTTGGGGATTAATTTATTGATGTTACATTACAACACATTATACAAAATTCTTGCTTGGTTTTCTGTCCAACCCAGCTCCAGTAATGTGGTGGTTATATTCAAGCTTAATAATAATGGTAACAGTTTAAGTTCATTCTACAGGGCATGTAATTATTTCTGTTTTTTTTCCAGGGCCTGTTCCTTTTAATTTACTGTCTCATGGTATAGGTGTATGCACTTGCATGCACTTGTGCGTACCCACTCACCCACACACCCATTTATATAATTTTGGCTTAGCTGTTGATTGTTTTATTTAGCTCTGCATTTGCTAGAAATAGATCCCGTCTATTGAAAAAAAATACTTTTCAGTGATTGGAGCCAGAGGGGGGAAGTATGGCAGTGGGAGAAGTTCTTGGATTGGAAGGAGATGGAGATATGGTTATGCTCGGTCTCCTTCCAACCTTTGTCCATCCCAAGACACATTGGTGTGAAGGCTAGAATTTTAGACTCCCCTTTGACACTGATGTTGTGCAATATGAGATCGATTAATAACAAGACCAGAATGCTTCAGGATTATCTTGCAGTGCAGAATGTGGATCTGGCTTGCATGACCAAGACCTGGGTTAGGGAGGGCGAAACAGTTGCCTTACAAGAACTACCCCCCCCCCCAGTTTCTCAGTCCTTCATCAGACCCAAACTTGGGGTGGTAGCTCTGCTCACCTGGGACAGTGCTGGTCACCCTGACAAACAATCTTCATAGACTGGTGGATCATGGCAGGCTGGTGCTGCTGTGGTTGTTAGACCTCACAGCAGAGTTTGACACAGTTGACTATGATCTTTTGATCTACCGCCTCACTGACATGGGAGTTCGTGGGGTGCCCCTTTAATGGTTTGCCTCATTTCTTCGTGGTTGGGGACAGAGGGTGGCACTGGGAGAGGACATATCCTCTAGGCATCCCTTAATATGTGGGGTCCCTCGGGGGCATTTCTCTCCCTGGTGTTGTTTAACATCTATATGCATCCCCTCACCTAGGTGGCACAGAGTTTCAGGCTTGTGTGTCATTAGTATGCTGTATCCGCTATTGGACGACTACCTGGCTTCTGCCCTACAGAATGTGGCCATGGGTCTGGGGGCCATGGTGGAGTGGTTAAAAAAGAGCAGACTGAGACGGAATCCTACTAAGGTAGAGGTTCTGTGGCTGGGAGGGGGGACTTCAGGGCTGAGGCATAGACTTCCCGCTCTTGACAGGATACCATTGACACTGGCGCAGTCCGTCAAGAGCTTAGGCGTGATCCTGGATGCCTCCCTGACCATGGAGGCCCAAGTCACGCATATTGCTAGACTGGCATTTTTTCATCTCCACCAGGCCCAGCAACTGGCCCTTTTCTTGTCATGCCCTGATCTAGCCATGGTAATCCAAGCAATGATCACCTCCAGGCTAGATTACTGCAACTTGCTGTATGGTGGTGTGCCCTTGAGGCTGACCTGGAAGCTTCAGCTGATCCAGAATGCGGTGGCGCAGGTCCTGGTAGGAATGTTGTGAACAGCACACATCCTGTGCTGTGCCAACTGCACTGGCTTCCAGTAGAATTCCGAGTCAAGTTCAAGGTTTTGGTGTTGACCTTTAAGGACTTGAGTGGTCAGGGACCAACGTATCTGCAGGACCATCTCCTCTGGTACATCCCTGGGAGAGCATTATGCTCTCTGGATAGCAATATACTGGTGGTCCCCATCCCCAAAGATGTCCAGCTATCCTCAACCAAGGCTAGGGCTTTCTCAGTTCTGGCCCCAACTGGTGGAACTCACAGCTGAACACCACCAGGGCCCTGCGGGATCTTATGCCAAGCTTTTGGTTGAGGACAGCAGTGGTTTCCACTCTAGTTGGCACCCTTCTAGGCTCTCCAGATCATTTTGTCCCCCTTCGTCTTCTGCCCATGAGGTGGCCGGGCAGTCTGGAAGGGGGGTGGGAAAATTTTAGTTCATCTAGAGTTTCAATCTACCAGTATTAATGTATTTTATTTTTTATAGTGATGTTTTTATTCATTGTTGCACATCACCCAGAGCCCTGTGATAGCAGGGATGGGTGATTGAGAAATAATCAATACTCTTCTTCTTCTTCATAGAATACATATGCAAAGCAGCCTGTTCTCTCTCTCTCAGATCCTTTTAGAGAAGATTTCTTCAATACTTTGCAGCAGGTTTAAATTGGAGCACTCATGAGAAAATTATTTAATGGGTCCTTTGTGGTTTCCCCAAGGGCATAATTGACATGGGCAAAACCATGATGTTTATGAAGCAGCCGTATTTTGTGCCTGATATGTTGAAGCATTTTTCCATGGCAAGCCTGCTTTAAGTAATCTCACACCTGAGTTCGGCAACTGGAAGTAACAAAGCATTTTGGGAATAATTACAGTCTCTTGTAACTGTATGGACTTTTGATTGTTTTCCAGCATAGTCTTATTGCTTAGCTGCTTGATTCTATTTTTAAAGGCACATAGAACTGGTAGAAATCTTCCCCCCCTGTAAAGGCTTTGTGCTTAAAGGATGAGTTGTTTGACTTCCAGCAGTTGCTGTGAAACAGGAAGATGGTGGTTCAGGCCTTATCTCAGCCACATACTCACTGGGTGACCTAAGACATGCCTCAGCCACAGTCTTTCGCCTTATAATAGAAGCTAGCAATCCAGTTCATAGCCTTGTTAAGCAAGCAGTGTTACTAAGACAGTGTATGTTAAGTTTCATGAACACTGCAAATGGACTGTATAAATGCTGAGCTCTCTTAATGAAACTTAACAATTTTTATTGCTTTTTGCAACTGTCCACTCAATAAGAACTTACCAGCGCAGAATGAAGCACTGAGGGTCTAACCAATATTATGGTAAATTTGTTCCTAGCAGTCATGTATCTTGAAGGGAGGCTGCTCCCAATAAGAATGTCATCTAAGTGAGATCAGCTGTTTGGCCGCTCTCACCCGCTACATTCAAAGTGATGCAACACATGTACTCAAGAGAGTGTGGACATTCCAGAACCACCAGTGACATTGGCAAGGGAGGGAGAGGACTTCCCATCTGTTCCCTTCATTCCATTCTAAATGATGATGGTGTTGTAATTCCCAGAGAAACCCACTGCTTGAACTTCATGTTGGTCAATACCAAGTCTCTTGGGGGTGGAAAAAAGTTAATTATAAGATTATGGACAACAATATCAACCTGGCTGGTCCTGTTCTCTCTCATCGTGCTCACACCAAGTATTTGATGCTTCATCAGTGTTGAAATGGTAGATTGGAAAGGGCAGGGGGTAAGAAATATCTTACATGGTATTTTCTCCTTTCACAAGAGCCAGCTTGGTGTAGTGGTTAAGTGTGCGGACTCTAATCTGGGAGAACCAGGTTTGATTCCCCACTCCTCCACTTGCATCTAGCTGGATGACCTTGGGCAAGCCATAGCTCTGTACCAGCTGTTCCCTCAAGGACAGCTTGGGAAAGAGCTCTCTCAGCCCCACCTACCTCACAGGGTGTCTGTTGTGGGGAGGGGAAGGGAAAGGAGTTTGTAAGCCGCTCTGAGACTACAAGTGAAGGCAGGGTATAAATCCAATCTCTCCTCTCTCTCTCCTTCTCTCTCTCCTATCAGAGACCTATCCAGTTTTGACAAGGTGTACCTTGTACTGGTTACCTGGGATAGGCTCGCAATGCTATTGGTTTACCATCCACCTGGCACATTCTTAGGATTCCTCACTGAGCTGATGAAGGTGGTGTTGGAGCTGACCGTGGACATTTGCAGTTCTATAATTTTGGGTTTTTTGACATCTATGCAGAGGCTGCTTGTCTGGACATGCTCAGTACTTAATGCCATTGTTACAGGTTATATTCATCCCCATATATGAAAAGCAAAACAATGTAGGATTTAGTTTTTTGTACTGCAGAGGAAATTGGCAGCATGGTAGCAATTAAGTCCTCTGTCACAGTCAGAACAGCAAGAACACTGCTTAAGGCCCAGTTGAACCTTTTCCCACACAAGGATGGTAGATCAGTTAGGATGGTCTGCTCTCATTGACTTGTGGATACAATGAGGTTCAGGAGTGAAATTCTCTGGTCAGATTCTAGAATTCTCTTGATTATTTAAGGAGTCACAGTAGCAACTGAAACAATAGACTAACCAATAGACTAACATGGCTACCCATCTCGAATCTCCTTGTTTTAGTCTGGAATAAAAAGATAGTAAAGCCCAAAGTTATTGAAAAGATTGCTCCCTGACTTCTTTTCTACCTTTGGTGAAGTTCTGTTGTGTAATGAGGAGCTAGTAGACAAGAAACAAATCAAATCACATGCCGTCTTTATTTCATCAGCAAGTAAGCCATAACAACAAGACAACTCCATCAAAGTGAAAACTAGGGATGGGCATGAACCATGAAAATGTGGTTCAGCTCATGGCATGCCTGGTTCATGAACCGTCACAAACTTTTAGGGGCCAAATGACCTGGTTTGGTTTGCAGTCCGGTAGAACGGCCCACTGGCATGCTAGAGACATCGAACTTGCCGGGATCTTTGGCTGACTTTCCATTACCTGCCCTCCAAGTTTGGTGAGATTGGAATAACGGGGTATGAGTTATAGCACCCCAAAGAAGGTGCCCTCAGGAAAGTGCTTTCTGGGAAAATGGTGGCTTGTTATTTCCCCAGAAAGCACTTTCCTGAAGGCACCTTCTTTGGGCGGCTGTAACTTGGATCACATAAATCCAATCCTCACCAAACTTGGAGGGCAGGTAGAGGATAATGAGCTGGAGATGCCTGGTGAATTCAGTATCTCTATCTTGCACAGGATTCGTTCTATGCACTCCTGAACCTGCAGTCATTTTTACAGGCACAGGTTCAGGAGGTTCAGGAGTGTATAGAATGGACCCTGTGCAAGGTAGAGACATCAAAGTCGCAGGGGACCTCCCCTAGATGACTCTCTACATGCTCTCCAAGTTCCACCCCTGTTGCTTTGAAGTTTAGATTGAGCGGGGACAGCCTGTCTGGAAATGTATCCATTCATAAGCTGGCATGAACCTCCACAAACAGCTTGAAAATTCGTAGAAAGTTCATGCCAGCTGACCTGCCACGAACTTTACTTCACAAACTATGCACTGGCCAAAATTTGTTGTGAACTTTAGTTCATCAGCTAGTTTATGCCCATCCCTAAAAAACATGACATTTCCACAATCTGTCACAGAAGAAAGTAAAATACATAATAATAATTTAGAATACCTCAAAATAAAACCATAATAACTACAGCTTACATATTTATAAGTAACTCATTAATCCAATGGCTAGTGACCCAGAGTAAAGCAATTAATCTACATGACAGCTGTACATTCTTCAATACATCTCGTTTTCATCTTGATCTTTATAATAGCATCAACAAACTTTGCCATTCAGAAAGAAAGAAATTTATCCCTATCTTCCAATAGTAATACTAGTTTATTCTGATCTGACCTTCCTGGAAAATGAGAGATGATGGTCCTCAGAAATCTTTTGTGCTCAGCCTCAAATCTCAGGCACTGAAGTGTCACATGGGACAAATCCTCAGTAGACCTACAGTCACAAGAGCAGACTCTTTCACTATATGGAGTCCCAACAAAATGGCCTTCTAAAACTGCAAGCAGTAGAATTTCTAAGCATGCTTTGTTGACAGCCTTTCTATGCTCATAATTCAGGGAAATGTCAGGGGAAAAGAAGCAAATGCCTTTAAAGGAAGGTTGTTCTCATGGTACCTCATAATCCACCGTTGGTTTGAACACTTTGGTATACCAGTCTGTTTTACTATTTGGCTGCATGGAAACCAAGGCTTCTCATATATTTTTCTGAGAATCCAAGGGTAGCCACTAATCTCAGTACAAAACCACACCATGAGTTGAACTTCATATCTCTGGGTGTCCAAGTTAGAAGACCCGGAGACATACAAAAGATAATTTTCAGCCAGATTGCTGCTCCATGCAGAAGCTGTGGCAGTTATTCCTATAAGAAGAAACCAGTGAGACACAGCAGGAGCAATGCTAAAGGAAAACTCAGGCTGAGTCAGACTAAACAAGCTATTGACCCTGCCTATGTTGTCACAGCCTTTTTTCCTCTGTCACGATTAAATCTATTGTAACTGATACTATGAATGAAATAACAAACTGGATTATTTCAACCCATATTCATCTCTGTCTGTCTGTCTTTCTGTCTCTGTTCTTGGCTTAGAAAATCTAGGGATTCAATTTTTTTAAAGCTGTCTCATTTGGAAAATTGTGTTTGGGGATACATTTAAATTTCCTAAAGCAAGACTTTGACACACTGGTTCAAGTTTCCTGAATACATTAATCTACCACCACACCAGTTGCAAGATACAGCCTTTTCTGTAGAGAAATCCTCTGTTTAGTTAGGTTATTTTATATAGAGAAAGGCAATATGTTAAACAGTTTCCTTTCTCTTTGCAATCTTTTCTGAAAAATGTCAGCTCACCATCTGAGTAATTCTGAAAAAAGCCAATTCTCCACTCTTTTTATATCTGTTCAGTGTCGTTATTCATTATGGTGGTTTCTAGAGCTAAAATGTACTCCATCTTCCCAGTGTTGTGGTCAGGCCTCAAGTAACATTTCACTGAAGCAGTTACAAACACCAGCTGCACTCCTCTTTCCCAGGAGTAAGACCCATTTGAAAAAAAAATCACTTCTGAGCAGACCTGTTTAGGATTGCTCTCACATAATATCAGACTCTGGTTCATCAGGCAGTGAGCTGATTCAGAAATTCTGATTCAGAGGTGCGAAAGAAGTTGTGAAATCTGTACTAATACAGGAAGCCAAGTATAATACTAACCAGATAAGCAGACAGCATGTTCCTGATTGAGTAGCTATTTTAGAAGAAGTGGCAACATAGTCTATCCCTAGATCCTCAATTTCAGTAACGGACACTTAATTTAAACTGCAGGATTACAGAAACTTCTGGTAATTGGTCCTCAAACATGCAGTTTGCTTTATTTTTATTTATTATTCATTCAGACGAGGGAATCATTATCTAGCTTTAGTCATCTTGGTCATCCAAGGTCATGTTTGGCCTGTATCCTTGAAATTGATATTGTTATTGACAAAATTGTTATTGATTATAATTGTTTTAAAAACTGAGATCCCCAACCATGTCCACCTTAGATACCCAACCATGTCAACACCTAATTTAAACTATTGAAGTACAGAAAATTTGGGTAAATGATCCTCATACATTTTAAGAATGGTTAGTGGGTGCCACCACAAAATGGCTGCCATGGGAGTTGGGGCCAATCACAAAATGTTGGGAGGTTTCAAGACTGGTATCCAATGATAGAGACAGCTGAAGGGACAGGGTGATGCCTCCTGTTCCTTTCTGAAGTGCCTACTGCTCCACTGAGGTGGAGGAAAGTTGGATTTAGCTCTTTGAGGAAGAAGGAAGTGGGCATGAGCAAACACAGGCAATATGTAGGGCATCACTGCTTTAAGAATGTTTTGACTGGCTATATGGTATGTAATTTTCATATAGTGGCTTACCATTTTGTATTTCAGGGAAAGGTTCATCTAGAGTTGAGGCTCAGTGAAGTCATAACAGACACTGGTGTCATTTGCCATAAGCTTGCTACACGGTAAGACTGATACATATCAATATCTTGAGAATATTTACTTCCAGTTCTCTGACAGCCACTGTATATGTATGTTAATATATGTTAAATATAACTAAGAACAGTGTTTTTTAAAAATCTGTTTTTAAAAAATCTAGGGCTCAAAGAACTGTAGAACTAGGACTCCTGGTTTGGTTTTCCATCTCTGTACCCACACCCACCCCAAAATGCTACATTACATACCGGTTTTGAAAATAAGGAGAATTTCTGATGCCTGCTATTCAAGTTTTTTTTTTTTTTTTTAAGCCAAGTGGGCTGAAAATGAGCTAGTTTAGAGTAGTTCTTGGATCCTGACCATTGCTTGTAAGGACATAAACTTCCTTCATAAATCACAATGTGTGTTCTGTAAAAGTCTATTTTATATTAATTTACCGTAAAAATAATCTGTTGAAGTAAATCTTTGGTGTCAGTTTTAGATGAAATTCACATTTTACAACCCAGAATGGAAAGATGACATGTTTGTAGAGGCCTATTAACTGACAGAAATGCCAGTCCTTTGCCATAAATTACATAGCAGGGTAAATAATAAGTCAGTATAAATTACCATGGAAAAATCCCTGCCAGAATTTCCCGAGCCCTCAACTCGAATTTAATTTCCAGAAATATGGGGAAATTTAAAATATTCCATACTTCTGACAATAATTATGAACAATGAACTAGAGCCATAGTGAAAATGACCACAAGCATGCTGTAAAATGTTAATATGAATTAATATAATTCATTAACGGCAGTTTTAAAAATGGGATTTTAACAACTTTTTTTTCAAAAAAATCAGCAGTACGTTATTGTTTTTGCATGCCAGACGTGTGTTTATGGGTTGCATCTCAAACAGTAAATGGTTTGCTCAAGTTGTTAAATGGTTAAGTGAAAGTGTCCTCTTGACAGATTGCCTGTAGTGAATATTAGGGTTGTGTAATTACATCCAGACTCGGAGTTGGATTCAGTGGGAAATTTCTGCTCACGCTAGAGGCCTTGTGCAAGAGGAAGCACAAGAAGATGACCTCATTAGCCACTTGTGCTAAGTGAACCGTATTGTGTCCTCTCTTGCATTTGCCCATGTGCAAGCAGTCTTTCACAGACAATTTCTGGACACTATAACATATGGAGAAGAAAGTGGTAAGTGTCACACAAGACCTTACACAAGCGGAACTGTACTAAGTTAATTTATTCTGCTTGTGCATCAATGGATCAAAGCCATAGTCGTGAACTGTCTCCAAGTGTGTATTGGTGCAAAATATACACAGAGTGGTTTGTAGCATTGTAAGTTTGCAGCTTTCTGGTCAAAACTATTCATTTTTCTACAGTAACAGAATTACATTTCCTTTGTCACCAGTTCTCATTTTCCTCCTGCTATAAGTTTGTTTCTTAGTTTTCATGCTGTATGTTATATTGTGAAGAGAGAAGGGAAGGGTATGTTAAAACACTGCCATAGACTAGAATGTGGGTAGTTAGTGCATTATTTTTACTATCTTGTTGGAAAGAATTTTTTGTTTTATGAGATTATTTGGAGGTACAAACTGATTGTCATAATTAGCATAACTGCCACTAGCTTTGTGGTGGAAGAGTTTCCACTTGCATAAGATCAGAAAATCTTGGCCACACAAGAGAATCCTATGATCTGACCCCTTCTTATGAAAACTTCTGCTGCTTTTGTGACTAAGGGAAATATATTGATGTGGGAAGGAGGAGCCATATTTGGTTCCCATGGACATGGTGCCAATTTTCATGGCACAGGAGGGGTACATGCTGCAACAGTTCCTGTACTGCAACGGTAATATAAAGAGAGGTTTTTAAGGGAGATGTATGTTGTGGATTTAATTTCTAAAGCATACTGTCACTGTTTTGGAGAAATATCTCCCACAAGTTGTGTGACAGGATCGTAACCCTAGAAAGGTATGTATGTCTTCTGTAGGCTGGAGCTTCAAAATCTCAGCAAAGCCTGTTGATTCACTAGCTTTTTATGGGAAGAGAGTTTAATTATGTATGAAATTCTGCAAAAGATAAAAGCAGTAAGGAATGTCCAGGTTATCCTTTTTGTTTATGTGAATTGTAGGCAGAAGCAACACGATCATCTTCCCCAGTGCAACATTTTCTTTATAATGGATAACTGATCAAATGAGTTGAAGGTTCTGTTCAGATCCATATTTTATGCAGTCTTGAATTTGAAGCATTGGGTGCTGTTCGCTGGGAACCTTTTGTATGTGACTTCATTGAAAAGAGCCGGAAGCATGCACGGACACAGTGGTCCTGTTGTACAGCTTCCATTAATTACAGAGGAGCTTGTATTGTGACATCAATTCAATCTGTGCCAGTACCTTTTGCACCAAAAATACATTTCAGGCTCAAGTTTTGAACACTGAATGAATCTGATTCAGCAGAAAATGTTAGATGGAAAATGCCACAACTATCCCAAATTCCTAATAGGTTTGAATTTTTCTACAGTCTGTAACCCATTTTTTTTAAAGTTTAGGAAAGATACTATCTGTTAAGAACAAAGCCTGCTATGAGAATCCAGTGCAGTTTCCTTTTCCTGCTGAGGGCTTTTCCGGCCTTTTATTTGATCTTCAGCTGATCTGAGTTCTCCTTTTCCTGCTCTGAATGGCCCGTGAAGTGGTTCAATAGCCCCTTCACTACTTAGAGTGGGAGTGAAAGTCTAGTACAGATAACAGGAGCCCAGGGAAGGTAAGCTTGAAAGGGAAGCACAATGGGAGAGGATGGAATAAGATTAGGAGCCCAGCAGCATAAAGCATAATTTCAGATTGGTCATGGGGCTTTTATGTATATAATAAAAACTTTCCTTGTGTTCTCTTTTCACCCACAAAGCCCTCCTCTGTGGGTAGTTGTTTAATATTGGGGTGACTGTGCCAGCTTAATTTTAATCTGAATGTGACTGCCTTGCCCGAGATATTTTGACAATTTTTAAAAGCACCTTATAAATATTTATCTCATTTTAGATTGTACTGTTTCAAAAAGGGAGGATTTCTGCACTCCTTGCTTATAAAGAGAACAACCAAGTACAGAGAAATGTCCTAGTTCACCTGGACTCTTGTCATTTGTTTATGCTCAGACCCTCTGGGCTGGTGTATAATGCTTTCTGTCCCTTAACAAACAGATATGGGTCAAGGGATCATGTTCTTTCTCTCTCTTGGCAGTCCCTTCTCTTCTATATATGGTCTCTCCGACCACCCTTAATCATAGTTTGTCACAACACCAGCCCTTGCGTTAACCATGGTTAATGCTAACCAGGATTCACTCCTAATCCCATCCTGTGCTCGGTCATTTTTTCTTTCTTGTCTTTTATACCTCTGCCCATTTGGCATGACACAATAATTGATAAGCCAGATGAGTTTGGATTTTTTCCCCATCTGATTTGCAGGGATTGTTGTGGCTCACAGTGACACAGACTTTTGATATGAGTTTGCCATAGGGCTAGCTCATACATTCATCTTCATCCCTTGTTCATTGCATTATCAAGTGAAATCTTCCAACTATGAACCGTTCCAGGTAGAATTTCATATTGTGCCAACAGAAGTGTGAAGATAAAACCCTCATGCTGCTTCCTTGTGCTAAATAAGCATAGTGTGTCCCAGGCCATTCTTCCACTGTGCATGCCTTTTTGGGGTGCTATGAGATATAGGAAGGAAAGTGGTAGGTGTTGCATAAGATCTTGCACAAGGAGAACTGCAATAAGACTGTTTACATTTTCATTCACACATCACTGGAGCCAAGCCACTGACCATATAAACATGGCCATTTGTCCCTTGGAAATTTACAATCAGGGCATGAAATAAACAGCCTTTACTGTCATCTGTCCTATCATCTGGTGTTCAAAGAAATACTGCCCCAGGACTTGGGGGTTGTACTTAGTTACCACAACCAGCAGATGTGCATGAGTCCATGACTTTGTCTCTTAAAAAGCTGGGTAAACCAGTGGCTGTCATGATGTGTATAAATGAATTCTATGATGTGTTGAATAGCACTTCCTTGTATTACACATAATAAATAGTTGAAGGAAGAGACTTTTGAAATATCCTTGCATCTCATTTTATACTCAAGCAGTCATGGGTGGATTTGAATGTAGGGAATGGCAAAGTGTTTGAAAACTTCCCTTGGCATGCACAGATTGTTCCCTGTGTTTCTGCCTTAAAGATCTGTGCTAATCTTACAGTCTGTGCGTTCTAATGTGATACAGGGTCTTGCATCAGAAAATTTTCAATTATTCCCATGTAAGCTATAGCAGATCCTGATATTCATGTTGATAATAAAAGCCAGGGGTCATTTCGTGGAAAAAGAGGTGCAGGCGCTCATTAGCATAACTTTTTTGCATATGCTGCACCACCTGACATCACCGGAAGTATATCAGAAGGCAAGAAAGAAAGAAGAGAGAGAGAGAAAGAGAGAAAGAAAAAGCTGGCAGAGGGGACAGCTACTAATCCAAGCCTCAGAAGTACCACTATTCTGGGAGGATAGCTTCAGTGGTGGCTGAAGCCTTCAGAAGGCTGGTCAGAGGAACAAGGACCCTTCCAGGGGATGGGGTCATTTTGCTGCAGCCATGACACAAGCAGGCATTCCCTTACGGGGCGGGGGGGGGGGGCTGGCACGAACTCCCGGAGCTTAGCTCCCCCGAGCTCCTGCTCGAAATGACCCCTGATAAAAGCAAGTATTTTGGTTCTAAGATGCATCAATACCTAATGTACTCAAGTAGGGATGTCTGATTACCTGATCTGTTCATGCATGCACACAAAAGCTTATACCCAGAATTAAACTTTGTTGGTCTTAAAGGGGCCATTGGACTTTGCTCTACGTGATCTTTAGCCAGGGGTCCTTTCGTAAAAAAAGAGGTGCAGGAGCTCATTAGCATAACTTATTTGCATATGCCACACCCCCTGACGGCACCGGAAGCGATGACGTCATCGGCAGTGTGTCAGAAGGCAAGAAGGGAGGGAGGGAGGGGGAAGGAAGGAAAGGAACAGGAAGGAAGGAAGGTAGGTAGGTAGGTGGGAGAGAGAGAGAGAGAAGAAAGGAAGGAAGGAAGGAGAGGGGAAGGGGGGAAGGAAGGAAGAAAGGAACAGTAAGGTAGGTAGGTAGGTGGGGGGGAGAGAGAGAAGGAAGGAAGGAAGGGAGAGGGGAAGGAAGGGGGAAAGGAAGGAACAGGAAAGTAGGTAGGTAGGTGGGGAGAGAGAGAGAGAGAAGGAAGGAAGGAACAGGAAGGTAGGTAGGTAGGTGGGGGGAGAGAGAGAGAAGGAAGGAAGGAAGGGGGAAAGGAAGGAACAGGAAGGTAGGTAGGTGGGGGGGAGAGAGAGAAGATAGGAAGGAAGGGAGAGGGGAAGGAAGGGGGAAAGGAAGGAACAGGAAGGTAGGTAGGTAGGTGGGGGGGAGAGAGGGAAGGAAGGAAGGAAGGAAGGAAGGGAGAGGGGAAGAACGGGAAAGGAAGAAGCAGTGGGAGGGGGGAGGGAGCAGGGGGAGGCTTTTCCTTCCCGGGGCCGGTGGAGCGCCGCCGGCCCCGGGACTCTTGAAGGTGGGGGGGAAGAGGCTTCCCGGGGCCTGCGGCGCTCTGCCTCGGCCTTGGGAGCAGTGGGAGGGGGGTGGCTTTTCCTTCCCGGGGCCGGCAGAGCGCCGCTGGCCCGGGACTCTTGAAGGTGGGGGGGGGAAGAGGCTTCCCGGGGCCTGCGGCGCTCCGCCGGCCCCGGGAGCAGTGGGAGGGGGGTGGCTTTTCCTGCCGGCCCCGGGACTCTTGAAGGTGGGGGGGGGGAAGAGGCTTCCCGGGGCCTGCAGTGCTCTACCGCAGCCCCGGAAGTAGTGGGAGGGAAGGGCTTCTCCTTCCCGGGCCGGCGGACCGCCTCCGGCCCCGGGAAGCATTGACGGGGAGGGGGAGCGACGCTCCGGCGCATCCGGCCCCAACGGAGCCCTGTCTTTAGCTAGGATTTTCAGAGAAGTCCCATTTTAGCTTTTCCTCCCTTAAATTCTCCACCCTGTTACCTTTTAATTCCATATCTGCATTCACGCTGTGTTTAAAAGTTTAGACACTTTTTACTTGGTGATTCTCCTCACCCAGTTTTTACTCACTCGCTACCCATTGGTTTCTGGGCTCAATTCAAAGTGCTTGGTTCTTACCTTTAAGGCCCTATATAGCTTGGGGCTAGGGTACCTGAAGAACCGTCTCCTCCTATACTGTCCATATTTTGCTACATCAAAATGCCTTCATGTTCCCATTTAACTCATTTGCCACTGGCTTGGTATTACTTCATCTTATTATCTGAGGTAAGATGCAACAGGGTCCCCCCCCCCTTGTGAAGCAGTTACTAAAGCTGTAAAATCTGGAATAAGGAAATTTAAGCACGGTTGACCTTGGTGTTTTACTGAGACCAAAGGCACTTCTTATTTAGACAGCTCTGTCTGTGCAATGGGAATGAGACATGGATCTGTGTCTGACACTGAAATGGATGCAGAAGCCCTTGCCAACTTCAGAGCTCTGTGCTTATAGGCTACCAGTGCAATCCCGTGCAGAGCTGAATTAGAATTTCAGAGTAAATTTTGTACTTCATTTTTATACACACAAGTTTTGCTTTTCTTCAAGAAAAAAAAAGCTTCCTGAAGAAAAACAAGCTGAAAGGAATAATTGAAAGCTATGGAACTTACAAATCTGTGTGTTTCTCCAATACCTGTTCTGTAGGCAAACATGCATAGACTATATGAAAATGCTATTGCTTGGTCTCTCTCAAGCTCCCTACCATTTCCATACTTTGAAATCTCCACTGTGTTCTGTCCTGATTTAATTGCTGGTTCTAGGTTTTAGGAACCAAAACAAATATTTCTCCAACCCCTTTGCTCTATCAAAAATGCCTACTTGGGCAAACATCAGAATTCTCTCAGATCTTCATCATTGTTCCATCCCTCCTTTCATTTATTGCTTTTCTTTTCTTTTTTTCTTTTTTAAAAAATATATATTCTGTGCATATTTGCCTGCTCATTAGGAACTGGAGGAGGAGCTTTTTAAATAAAATTGTGCACACATCTGCCTGTTTAACCAATCTTCAGAAACAGAGGGAGGAAGTTTCCAGTACAAAACCTGAACAAAAACCTGAACAGTACAAAAATTTACACTATAAATCCCGTCACTTGCTCTCCTCATTCATCTATTGTGCACCTTTTAGAAAAATACCCCACAGAGGGGTATGTATAAGGTTGCAAGAGAGAGCCTGTATCCTACTCCACTCAGCAAATTTGAAGTCTTCCTCCAATTTAAGTTGCTCTTTTGCCAGAGGAAGAGCTGCTTAAGTTGGAAGAAGGCTTCTTAGGCTGGAGGAAGGACTCAGATGTTGCTGAGTGGAGTGGCAGGATCCAAGCCATTGTTTTTGAATTAATGTTTAGAATGTAAAGTTTCCGCCCTTAAAAAGGAGCCAGTTTGGTGAAGTGGTTAAGAGCGGTGGGCTCTGATTTGGAGAACTGGGTTTGATTCCTCACTCCACCACTTGGAGCCAGTTGGGTGACCTTGGGTCAGTCACAGTTCTCTCAGAGCTCTCTCAGCCCCACCTACCTTACAGGGTGTCTGTTGTGGGGAGAGAAGGGGAAGGAGATTGTAAAATGCTCCGAGACTCCTTGGCATAGTGAAGGGCAGGGTATAAATCCAGCTTAGGTGTACAGACTCTAATCCGGGAGAACCGGGTTTGATTCCCCACTCCTCCACCTGCAGCTGCTGGATGACCTTGGGCAAGCCATAGTTCTGTCAGAGCTGTTCTTGAAAGAGCAGTTCTCTCAGAGCGCTCTCAGCTTCACTTACCTCACAGGATGTCTGTTGTGGGGAGAAGAAGGGAAGGATATTGTAAGCCATTCTGAGACTTGGAGTGAAGGGTGAGGTATAAATCCAACTCTTCCTCCTCTTCTTTCTTCCCCTTCCCCCTCCTCTCCTTCTCCTCCTTCCTCTTTTAATTCTTGTTACCTTTCACTTTAAGGGAATGCTCGATTTCTTTGAAAAAGATAAGGTTTTATGACAGTGACTTTTTAGAATACTTTTTTGTAACGTTGTAAAGTGAACCAAAGTAGACATGGTCAAATGTACTGCTGTTGTGATTCACAAAAAAAGGCATGCATAATTTATTCCAGATCATGAGCAAATATTTCACAGTAGCAAATTAGCCATCAAGAGCCTAACTCCTGTAACTCAAAAAGTGTTTAGATTAACAAGAATCTTACAAAATAGGTAATGTTCAGGCAACTGATGATGTAATGTATTAATTAGGGCAGATGGGACTGGAATAGCATGGTTTCATCATGCACACTGCTTTCAAATAGGGACTGATTCCCCACAAGCAGCTGTGCCACCCTCGCTCTTCTGTTTCCCCCAGTTGCATTGGTCAATGTCATACTCTTTGCTGCACGGCTGCATTTTGACCCTCATCTTTCCCCAGTTTCCTCCACGTCTTCTTGATCTTTCTTGATCTTTGTTTTTTGAGATTGAGAAGATGCGGGGAAAATTGTAGGAAGATGCAGGTCAAAGTGTGGCCGCGCAGTGAAGAGTGTGAAATTGACCAATACAACCGGGGGAAATGGAAGAGTGAGGGTGGCACAGCTGCTTGTGGGGAATCAATCAGTGTTTTCTTGTGTATAATCCAGAGTAGCCCAATATTGGATTCCATTCTAAAAGACTGTGTGGAACACTTTCCAAAATTGCTTTCCTAGGACAGCCTCCTTTAGGAATCCTTCACCCACTAAAAAGGCATGCAAGAGGTAGGATTTAGAGTAAATATTTTTCTGAGTTCTTTTAACTTTTATATTTTTCAAATATACAAAAGAATAAGACTACATTTAGCAGAAGAAAACTTCCAGCTGCCTTAATTTACTGATAAGAAGTAAAGACGCATTTATATTCACAAGTAGTAATATATATCTACCACTTAAGATGAGTTCAGACATGTACAGGCATTGTCTGATGATGGCAACATCAAGTAATAAATGATAAGTTGTGAAACACCATTTCGGGTCTCAGAGAAAGCTTGCCCACCACTTGAAGTCATCTCAGACAAAACTGTTTTTCAGTGGAAGATAGGGTCCCCCTGGCCGCTGGTGGGGGCGGGTAGGGTTGCCAGCTCCAGGTTGGGAAACTCCTGGAGATTTCGGGAAGGAGCCGGGGAGGACAGGGACCTCAGTGGGGTATAATGGCATAAAGTCCATCCTCCAAAGCATCCATTTTCTCCAGTGGAACTGATCTCTCTAGTCTGGAGATGAGCTGTAATTTTGGGGGACCCCTTGGTCCCACCGGAGAGCTGGCCTCATTAGCGGAAGTCCATTCAGCTGAGAGTTGAAAAAGGAGACACCAAGTATTTTACATGTGCATGTCCCTAAACTCGGACAAATGTGTTTGACAAATGTAAGGTGTGAATTGTTATCACAGAGTTCCTCCATCAGGAACTTTTTTTTTTAAATCATTTTTAGTAGGACATTTTTGCAAAATTTAGTCTTTATAAAGAACTCTTGAAACCCAGAATGCCATATGTTTTTGAAACTGTGTGGGTCTATCAACAAGCCAGAAAGTAGATTCTTCTTTCTATGCACATAAAGATGCTTTATACTTAAGTTGAACCATTTTGTCTGTCCAGTCCTGTTTGTCTAGTGTCACTGGCAGTAGCTCAGCAAGGTGAGCAACAGTCTTGTCAATCCTGCTACCTATGATTCTTTTGTGTGAGGCACCAGGGATTAAATCAGAGTCCTTCTGCATACAAAGCATGCAATCTGCCATAGACCTGTCAGTTGGCCGACCCTTGTTTTCCAGTGTATTGTCAAATCTGCCATGTTGTGCTCTTCTGAAAGTGTCATGTTCTGTTTCTTATCAATTACAGTCTGCAGTTCCAGGGTGAGTCATTTTTAAATTCTCTCCTTAATTACTTTATTGCAATAAAATCTTCAGCAAGTGTGAAGACTCGTCTAACAGTGTGACAGTGTTTTTGCTGGCACTTCTGAGGAAAAGCCTGCGACCTCTTTTGCTTTTGTCAGTACTGATAAACACCTGTGTCATTTTTAATTGCCTGCTAGACCAATTGATAACATTTTATAACCCAGCCCACAGTGGCTAAGAGAAGGTATCATTTGGAAAAATAGACAGACAAATATTACATACTCTGCATGCAAAATAGCACAGCAAGGTTGACCATTATGCACTTTTATTTATGCTGACAAATTATTCTATTGGAATACATTTGTGGAGCCTCAGAATTTACAATATATAGCCAGTAACCTCAGAAATATGTGGTAATCAACATAGCCGTTGCTGCATTATTTTGAATTAATGTTTTCCATTTCTAGTTTAACAAAGAACATTTCATTGTTCTGAATCAGTAGACTCATCTTAAGTAGAGGCACACCCTTCTAAGCCTTCCCCTGGGCCCTGACTTCAATGGACTTAGAATGGTATAATTCTGTTTAGGATGGTGCTATAGTATTACTGAAATACATTGTCACCCCAATTGTTCATTGCTCTGAGGATTTCCCTGAACTGGTGTTTTTAAAGCCAAGCCTCTACTTCTCCTGAGGCAGGGGAGGGCTTTGAGTGGGAGGCAGGGTTTCGAACCTCCAAGTTGGGCCTGAAGTTGTCCCCGAATTGCAACTCATCTCTAGACTATAGAGATCAGGTTCCCTGGAGCTTCAGAGGGCAGACTCTCTAGAATCACATATCTGCTGAGCTCTGTCCCCAAACTCCACCATCACTAGGCACCCCCCCCCCCCATACTTCTAGTAATTTCCCAAGATGGAATTGGCAACCAGTGGTGCTGGTGGAGGAAGAGGAGGAAGAAGAAGAGGACAAGGAGGAGGAGGAGTTGGATTTATACCCCACTCTTCACCCGGAGTCTCAGAGCAGCTTATAATCACCTTCCCTTCCTCTCCCCACAACAGATACCCTGTGAGGTAGGTGGGGCTGAAAGAGCTCAGAGAGAACTGAGAGAGCTGTGACTGACCCAAGGTCACCCAGCTGGCTGCATGTGGAGGAGTAGGGAATCCAACCCGTTCTCCAGATTAGAGTCTGCCACTCTTAACCACTATATGACGCTGGAACAGGATGCTCTCCTCTGCCTACCAGTTTCCCCCACAATTTCCCTTCCTGACCACTTCTTTATTTTTCAATCCGGACCTATGTTTGCAGTTGCCTGTTCCTTATTGCTCTGGGCTCAGCATTCAGAATGCTACTTCAAAGTTCCACCCAAAGTGGGATCAGGGAACTCTCAGTGCTTACTTCCAAAACTGTTGAATATGCTTCAACCTCTTATCCTTCCTATTGATTTTCTAATTTTGTAAAAATGAAAATTGAGGTGAATTAAGGATTTTTTCTCTCCTTGTGATAAATAGTTAAGAAGCAGTCTGTCCATATGCTCTGTAGCTTGTTTTCTCCTGCTTTGCATTTCCTGCTCATTTAGTTACTCTGCCTAAAACCCCAAGCACCCCTCATCTAACCAAATTTCTCCACCTGTTACTTAGTTTTATGGGATTCTTTTTTTAAAAAAAAAAATCGTGTTAATATACAGGATTCTGCTTAACTATCCAGTCTCCGATATGTTTCTCCTTTCCACCAGTAGTCTTAATTTTTTTGCTATTTTTACATAATTTCAAGTGTTTGCTTCCAATTTTTTCATAACCTTTTCCAACTCCCTGTCCCTGGATTATTATTTATTCAGTCCAAACACTTGGAAATGTCTTGTTCTTCCCCTCCCCCCAGCTATTCCTTCCCTGGGAAAAAGGGTCCTGATGCTAGCAGACAGTTACTTTAAATTAGCAGCACTGGAGAGGATCCAACTAGCTTTTCTACTCCATCTCTCCCAACACCCCTCCTTAACCACAGTTCTTGTTTCACATGGCTTTTGTCCATGCTGAGCCCATGATGATTCCCAGCATAGCCCTTGGGTGATCGAACAGGACCCATCTTCCCTTTTTTATCAATGGAAAATATGGCTGGACTGAACCCCATTATCACTATATCTATATATATTGGGTTTTTTTTAAATTCTACCAAATCCCCTAAGTACCTCTTTCTTTGTGCATGCATTAAAATTCTTGACACATCTTCAGTGAAGAAAATGTAAGCTGACTTTTTTGTAGTTACAAATGAGAACGAAGACTTTCTGAATGATTTTTAAAAAAAAACTTCAATACTGTTCATAATTTGCTCAATAAAACAGTTAAGCTACTAATGAACTGGCTCTGTCTCCTAGGAGAATATTCTGATTGAGAGGATCTTCTTCCCCTCAGCGTCCTCTATTAAATTATCCCAGACAGTGCTTCACTTTCTCAGGACTGCTTCATGTAGGGAGGGGCACCCAGAAGTGAATTTTTGTATTTCTTCGAGGGTGGGGGTCAACAGTTCCTTGTAACGTAGGCCAAGGACAGACTGGCAGTCTTGGCCGCTCTGCCTCCGCTTCAAAAGCTGAGGCAGAGCGGCCGTTCAGACGGCTGCATCTGCCCCAAGGAGGCGGCCCGAACGCATCGTGTCCAGTGAATGCCCGCCGGGAGGGGGAGCCGCACGGCGTTCGCACGCCGCCGTAGGAAGCCGCCCGCAGTCTGAACGCTGCGAGCCGCTTCCTTCCAGCGGCGTGCGAATGCCGCGTGGCGGGGGCAATTCCCCCCGCCTTCGTCTGCCGCGCCGCAGAGGCGTGGCAGACTACAAGTCTGTCCTCGGCCATAGAAGTAACAGTAGAACTGGTTAGAAACAACAGTAAGCACCTCCCAAGGAGCCTCAGGGTCAAAGCAGATGATACATTGAGAGATCTGTGACTGGACCTCTTCTGTGTTCTTTAAAGTAAATTGGAACCCAGCTCCCACCCTCCTCTTCTTCCAGCATTGTTAAGAAAGTGTGTTGGTGAGGGGGCTTCACCCTCCCCCCAAAAAACTATGGCTATGCAGGCAGTGGCATTGTAGGGATTTGCTGGGAAGAGCTGATCACTGTTCACCAGCAGCCTGTCTAATCTGACCCACAGGCTATTGCCGCTTCGGAGGACATGTTTATCTTGTGTTTTCAAACCTGGTAGTGGGCTTCAGACATTACTGACTGTTAATCTGTGGGCTGTGGCAGTGACATGGGGACCAATGGTAGCTGAAGCAGAATTGTATAAAGTACTCTCCTGTATGCAACAGGAGAGAATTCTTCTCGAAGGAGTATTTTCAATTGTCGGATATGATAATATTGGCATGATTTTCCCCACTGTGTGTAATATGGTTAATATAGGTTTTTCAGGTTTCATTATGGGGATCTTTGGGGAACAGTCTCATTTCCCCTTCCTTAAGTTTCCTCTGAGCAAGAGAGAGAGAGAGGTTGCAAACATTGCTCACGTGTAGCCTATCTTCTCCCTTCCTTGTTCCCCTTACTGCCATTCTGGCAAAGAGTGACAAATGGTATATAAATTAAGTAATAGACATCTTCCCAATTGCTGGTCATTGTGGTTGTTTACCTGCAAGCTCTCTTCTAAGGTGTGTTCATTTACTCGTGCTTGGAGTGAGTAGAGAGGAAAAAGAGGTCTCCATTAATTGTGTAAGCCCAAGGTTCAGAGTCTCACTGTGGAGAGAACCCTAAGGGGAACGTAACACAAAGTTGGGCTCCGTGTCATAAGCAAATGTTTAAACTTTCCTCTTGTCTTTCTGCTATTTTATCTTGAGTAGTTTACATGTAAGACTCCTATGATAACCTCCCCCAAAGGATGGCCACCTAAGCTTGACACTGAAGCCGTTTTGAATGAGAGCAAAGGCTTCCTTATGCTACCAGGCCTGTAAATTGCTGTAGAAGTGATGTTTTGCTGCCTTTTATCCTTTGCAGCTGTTTCCTGCCTCCCTGCTAGGAATCGCTCTGAAAGGGGTAGGGTGACTTTTCTCAGAGCAGGTTTTTTTTAAAGGAAAGCAGTGGAACATTGTGTCTAAATACCGCTCCTGGATCTCATCCCCGTTTGGGTAACAGTAAAAGCATCCTGTGAATACAAAGTGATGAAATACCATTGATTCATCATAAATCTGCAAATTAAATAAATACAACTCCTTTTATAGCTGTCTCATAACTGACCCTGAAGCCTGTTAGAGAGGGGCAACTTTTTCAAATAACATTTTTCATTTATGACAGTTGGAGTACCTCAGATAGAGGTAACAAATTAAAGCCTAGTCTTTTTTTTTGTAAGGGAGACTGTTTGGTTTTTAAACCCCTTTCAGCCTCCTACTGAAGAAAATACCTTATACAAATATAAAATATTTTGTGGTGGAATCTTTACATTATTTTGACCCCTCAGTTTGTGTACAATTACAGTTCCCCTTCCCACATCTCCCAAGTAATCCAAGATACTTCCTGTTCACTCTCTGGTGGTGAGAGAGTTGTAGCAGCTTTGTCTTTCCCATGCCACTGAGGTAACATATGGAGCCCTGGGCCATGCAAGAAGAGCCCACACTATGGTTCTTCCCCACACCTAGCATTACCCTAGTTCAAGGGTTGAAACTACTGTGAGGAAGAGCCACAGCATGACTCCTCCTGTGTGGTTCAGGGCTGCTCACATTACAGTGGCAATCTGAAGAGTAGGGTTCACAACACTGTCTGTGCAAATGCTGGGAGATTTAGGTGCCTGAGGAGGGTGAAGTTTGGGAATGATATAATGCCTCTTCTGGGTAACTATCCAGGAATTTTCCCTAATCTCTATGATAAAGACTGTAAAGAGTAGGGGAAATTCCTAGAGAGTTGCCATGGAGGCCATTTTTTCTCCTGCTCTTTAATTTCTCAAGGGCAGGAGATTGGGGGTAGAGAATTCCCCACTGGGCCTAGGCAACTGAGAAGCCTACTGAGAAAGAATGGCACTGTGGCAGCTTCTGTGCTATCCGAGTAACATGAGTACCAACCAGGCCTTTATCTGCTTGACTCTTTGTGTGCACACAAAAGGAGTATAGTGATTACATCTAAGTGCCACTACAGCAAGTAACACTACATGCTGTATTTCCAGGTTCTTATGAGGAAGTGCTCTTATGGCTTGGGGGGGGGGGGTGGAATAGGATGTGGAGTGCCAGAGAGATAGCCCTGTTAGTCTGTTGCAGCCAGAACAAGAAACAGTCTTCTGGCACCTTAAAACAGTAACAAATGTATAGTGGTATATATAAGCTTTTGTGAGCCAGGGCCCACCATATTTGACAGAGTGGCTTCTGCCTTAACAAAAGCTTATACTGCAATACATTTATTGGTCTTTCAGGTACAAAAAGACCCTTTGTTGTTTTCGGGTGTGGAATAGATTCTTTAGTCCCTTTAACCTTTCAGTGTTTTGTTTCATATTGAATGGAGTTAGTCATGCCTTTGTATGTATGTGTGTGTGTAATCTGACATGAACTAAAAAACTGTCAGGAATAGTACATTTCAACTATCATGCTTCTTTTCTAATATATATGAAATGGGCAATAGTTGCATGAATAATATTAATACGTGTTTTGGGGTGAATACTGGTCTCACACTTAGATCCAAACAAACCCATGAGTTAGTCCTAGGGAAAGGAAAATCCCATCCCTCCCACTGGCTTTTGCTTCTTCTTGCTTTTCTGGCCCCTCTCTTGTCTCCCTGCCACTGCAGCATCCTCTGACCTCCTTCCCACTCCTGCTATTGCCACTTCTCCTTCTTTCTGACACCACGACTTTCATGATCTTTCCCCAACCCTCTTGCCACTACTTTCCCCTCTTCCCTTCAGCCACAACTTATTTTTTAAAAAAATCTCCCCAGACTTATGGGGTCACTCTTGTGAGATCTCAGCATTTTTTTAAATAAAAATGTTATTAGTTTTTCAACTATTTCTAAAACTACACAGCTAAATTGTAAGCTAAATTACCTTATACAGAAAATGCTGAGTAAAATAATCATTTTTAGCAGATTAATAAATTTGAGAAACAAAAAATTCTTGGTTTAACTAGTTACATATGCTACTGCTTCTAAACATCACATAGCTGATTTGCTGGTACACATAACTTTGGAGCACGCTTATTTCCCATTAACATATACTTAGTGCTCGTCTTTTAACAACAAATAAAAAGTTTCTTTCTTCTTTCGTCCTCTTCTTATCTTTTTAGTCTCTTCCAAAGGTTTTAGAGCCGCAGCTCCCTTCTCCGAGTCTGAATTATCTCCTTCACTTTCTGAGCTATCCAAGCCGTATATACTTTCCTGCTGTGCAAGCGAATCGTCTGAGTCTCTCTCTTTTTTCTTTTTCTTGCATTTTTCCAAAAAGGCTCTCGCTTGTTCAACAGAATCAATCTTAACATTCTTTTCTTTGAAGCTGAAACATAGTCCCTCTGGAGTATTCCATCTGTATATAATTGATTCAGACTGGAGCCATGTAGTTAAACTTCTGTAGACTTTTCTTCTTTTTCTTATTTCAAATGGAATGTCCTTTAGTACCTTGATGTCTTCCTCCTGGATCTTCAGCGTTGTTCTGTTGGTGGCTCTTAAAACCACATCCCTTGTTGATCTTTTGGAGAATCTTATCATAATTTCACCTGGCAGGTTTTTCTTTTTGACTAGCTCTGGATAGGCCCGGCAAACCAAATCCATGTCGTTTATTAATTCCTCCGCTTTTAAACCTGTCACTGGTGCCAAAGCTTCACTCACTAGCTTTTTAAGATCCTCCCCTTTTTTTTCAGGAACATTCTGAAGTCGTAGGAAATAGCTTGAACGTTCCATCTGCAATTTCAAAACATTATCACATTGAAAAGCCTTCTCCTTCTCAATTTTTTGTAGTCTTGAATCATGTTTACTGGTAGTCGCTTTCACCTCCAAGAGGTCCCGTTGCAGCTGTTCTGTTCGTTTGCCAGATTCTTTCAGTTCATTTTGCATTAAATCCATCTTAGTGTTGAGAGCAGTCAGCTGATCCACTAGTGGCCGCAGCAGTGTTGAAAACATTGAGATCATCTCTGTGGTATCTCCCTTTGAACTCGGAGGACCGCTTCCTAATTTAGGGGAGGGTTTTGGCCGCCCCGTCATTATTGCAGCTTTGCTTTTGTTTACACTTAGATAAGAAGGGCCGTAAAAGAAGCAATCGTAGTCGCACTAATGTCTTTTGAAAGGTTTTTTCTCCGTGTATGCGATCCAGCCCTCCAGCATTTTCAAAATGCCTTTGTAGTTGCAGTAATGCCGTGGGAAAGTCTCATTCGCTTCGGTAAGGAGAGGGGGGGGAACGCGATCCTCCCTTTCTCTCCCCGTCGCTTTATTTGTTGTTAGGTTTTACAACTCACGGTTTTCACCATTGCGTATCAGGAATGTTGATTGTTTCTCCGCAAGGCATTTTCTGCTGCTTCTCAGTCACGCTTACGCAGCCCGAAGGCTTCCTCGGCAGGGGAACCTACGGGGGTGATGAGGGGGGTCTCAATCTTGTGGTCACCACCATCAAGAGAGTCTCCTTCTCGTGCCACCCCAGGCAGAGCCCCTTCACTAGGGTCTCTAGGGGTTCGGAACCTGTCCAGAACCCCTTCTCCCTACCGGGCACGGATCACCTCTCCTGCATAAGCAGAGAGAGGCGTCCGCCATTGCGCACTTCTCTTCCGGAAGTCTCAGATCTCAGCATTTTTTGAAAAAGTTTTTGCCCTCCCCAATTTGAAAAAAAAAAAAATTTTAGGATTTTTCTGCATGGATTCCTGCACTTCTGTGGAAATAGCTCCCCTTTCCATACTTGACCCCATTGTAATTAACCAAATCAGACTCATCTGTGTGAGGTCACTGGGGTCAAATAATGCAATTCATGGTAAGGGCAATGCATTAGAAATAGCATTTCCTCATTCTGAATTAGCTTCATTTGCTGTCAGTGATGACATAAACTATTCAGTCTTGTCATGTGTCCAACATCAGCTATTAATAGAAAGAATTTTATTTTTAAAATGATAGCACAAGAATAGCCCGTCTCAACTATCATGCTTCTTTTCTAATGTTTATGGAATAGGTAACGGTTGCATGAATAAAATTAATAAACACACCAGTCATTGGTGTCATCAGTCACAGGAAATAGATGCAAAATAATGGAGAACAGGTATCCAAATAATTTCAGGGAAAATGTAGTTCTAGTCATTATCTATTGTCCATTCAAAGAGCTGAAGAATTATTCACTTGAAGCATTTGAAAAGTACTGAGTATATATCAATTTTGAGTGTTCAAGCACTTTATATATGATTCCCTAAGTAATCCTTGTAACACACATGCTAGATAGGTCAGGATTGATGGCCAGATTGCAGATTAGAAAGAAAATTTAATGGCTCGCCTAAGTGGCTGTTTAGTGGCTTATGGGAGAGCCAGTTTGTTGTAGTGGTTAAGTGCGCGGACTCTAATCTGGGAGAAATGGGTTTGATTCCCCACTCCTCCACTTGCACCTGGCTGGATGACCTTGGGCAAGCCATAGCTCTGTACCAGCTGTTCTCAAGGACAGCTTGGGAAAGAGCTCTCTTAGCCCCACCTACCTCACAGGGTGTCTGTTGTGGGGAGGGGAAGGGAAAGAAGTTTGTAAGCCGCTCTGAGACTCCCAAGTGAGTGAAGGGCGGGGTATAAATCCAATCTCTTCTTCTTTATGCTTTTGGTGGGAAAACCTTTACTATGATTGCTGATTTTTGGTTAGGAAGTTACCGGATTGGGATTCAATTCCCCCCCCCCCCCATTTCCAGGGTTTCAGGACCATTATTTTTCAACAGGGAACTAGTTCAAGGGTCTGGGACAACTGTTTTTAAAGATAATAGCACTCAGTTTGCACAGAATGCAGCCCTCCCTCCAGTCTGCCCCCCCCCCCCCACGCACACAGGTTTTAAGCAGAATGGACAATGGGGTTGTTTACAGACCTCTGACATAGATGCCTCTAGGTGCAAATACACTGATTCCTATGGGGGAAGTGGCAGCAGTCTGGCAGGTGAGCACTGTCCACTAGCATTTGGGGGGGAGTGATGATCCTTTCTGCATCTGATTTTTTTAACATAATCTTATACTGACTGAATAGCAATTTTAAAAATTACCTTTCCACTGAAAACTGCATTTGCCATTCTTCCTTGTGGACCATTGTTTCCTTTCACAAAGTGAGGAAGGCTTCCTTTGTAGAACACCCTCCCCATGAAATCTTTAAAAATAGTTCAAATCCCCCAAAGGAGCATATGTATGTGTGATTGCATGTCATGAATCAATCACCCTATTGCTATGAGCAATACTCTTTACTCTGGTCACCCACTGTAGGGGTATTTTAATTAGTGCTATTACTATTTAAGGAGTTCCTGAAGGAGAAGGAAGTAGCAGTGGGGGATTGGGGTGTGGAAGTCTGAGGGCTAAGCTATATGATACATGAGTTTATGAGTTGTCTTCAGGTGATCAGAGTCACACATCAGCTCCAAGAACTTCACTTTAAAAGTCATAGAAGCTAATTTTGCTGATGAGGGGCAGCACAGGTGGAGGAGGGGGCTGTTGCTCCCCCCCCCAGCCTTTTTCCTTATCCTAAAGAACCCTTAGTGTTTAGTTATTCACATAAATTTGGAGATGCATGTGGAGTAGTCCAAGCACTCACAGCTTGACACAGACTACTCCAAGGAAATTCCCCAGGTGGGAGAGATGATTCTCCAATTTTGTGGACTCCTGCCCTCCACCGGCCAGTTGGCAGGTGTGGGGAAGCCCCACCCCCAACTGCCATGACCTGGTGCAATGTCCCCAGAGTGATGACATCACACAAAAGTGATGTCATCACTCTGGGGATGTAGCATGGCGAGGCTCTGGTATTTGGGGCAAAAGTCTATGGTAACCATAGAATTTTGCCCAAAATACAAGAGCGTCGCCATGTCACATCATAAATACACAAATACTTCCACATGATGTCATCATGCTGGGGACATCGCACGTGGTGACATCACCCCGCTCCCACCTCCCAGCCCCCACCGGTGAGAGAACAGGACCCGGCAACCCTACTGTTGGGCCTGGCTCTAATGACTCTTCCCTCAAAGGGCCAAATAGCCCTGGAAAGGGCCCCTTCTTCTTGCCTTTTACTGAAATAAATCAAGACTTGAAGGCTGACAATACTGTTGTGGTTGCCTAATAACAGCCACTGAGAGTATTCATCTATTAAAACTACAGTTGCTGCTTTTGTTATTTTGGAAGTTTTAACCTTCCATTTAAAAAAAAGATTTCAGGTTTTTCTGCAAACTTTTTATGTACACTATCCATTTTATGATCTGCCTAGTGATGCCTTGGACAATGCTTAGCAATCACATGATATTTCACAGAATAGTGTAGTCAAGGATTTAACTGATAAATCTGCATCTCTACTTTCTGTTTGGGTCACAGACCCTTAATAAAATAACTGGGTGCATAGGTACTACAGTGTTTTGAATGGGAGTCTGATAATTTCCAAAGCCCTTTTCTGAAATTCCTTGATCCTGAAAAATTGTAAGTCAATATTTTAATTAGCAGTTTTAATTTCATTTTTGACCTTTATTGGCATAAAAGATGCTGATAAATTGCAATCAGGAATAAATTCAAAGGTCTGATAGATGATAAGAACAGAGACATAAAACAGTTGATTAAGATAGTGACCAATAATACAAATCAAGTATGTATTTAAATCAATAAAACATCAGAAACAAATAGGTGTCCAGTTAGGATACAGTGATGTGTTTGGACTTAATTTTATAAGCTTCAGCTAAAAATTTGGCAACACATGTAGTGATTTGAGGGTTGACATCTTCTAAAAGATAAAATTAAAATGTTTTCCTTAATGATGGCACCATGCTGGAGGTATTTAGACAAGAACTGTTTATGTTGTAAAGCAAGGAGAGGATACTCAAGAATAATATGGGAGCAGTTTTAATTAAAAGGGCAGTGGTTTGGATTCTAATTGAAATTTTTGATAATGAAACTTAGAGGAGAGATCCCGCTGTCCCAACTGCAAGCCACTACTTTGCCCCCACACTTTCCCCAGGGTTCTGCCAACTCTCAGACCTGCAGGGCGAAGGGGCTTAAGTTCCCTGCTGCACTCATGTAGCTTAGGTTCCAAATCAGTGAGATGGATCCTATGACTTTATTCTGCTCACCAGATATTTTTTTCTGGTGGAAAAACTCCTTGAGCTGATGGACAGCTCCACTGTTAATAAAATAGAGTTGTAGAATCGAACTCAGTGGTAGATGCTCTGAGCTAAAATTGATTTTCCTCTCCCTTCCCCTTCCCTCAAGACCCCGCTCCCACCAAGACATTTCCAGGTATCATTGAACACTCATGGACAAGCATTATTTTCTTTGTATACAATGGTCCCTGACCCCCCAGCTGTGCTTTGGGGGGGGGGGTGTCCAATGGGGCTGCTGAAGGAAAGTGGTTTGTACCATCTATCCAATTCTCACAAGGGTCACAAGGGTCAAACTATACATTTTTATGTAAGAGATCTGTGGTTGGAATTCCCTGACATATTAAGGTCTTTGAAACAATTGTTTCATTGGATCATCAGAAACATTAGATCAGGGCTATGATATTAGCATAGTTTCCTCAACTAAAATCCTTCCTGTCCCCCAACGTTGCTATTATTTGCAATATGTGTGTGTGTGTGTGATGCCTGCCTCCCCCCCTCCCCACACCTTAGTTAATAGTACTTGAGATTATTTTGATCAAGAAAACAACAAGGGGGGGATGGTTTAACCCCCGCTCTCCAGTACTATGACCTCAGCCCACCTGCTTTGAAATGATGAAAAATTGTAAGAAGAGCTGATCACAGATTTCCTGCCTAGCATGTAGTTTGGACCTAATTCATCTCCATTGCCCCCTTTTCAAAAAAGCATATGCATGTTGTAGTCAAATAAGTTATTCTCCACAAATCTCTGTTTAGTCTATGGCCTTTTATGCACGCACAACTTACTGCAGATTTTCCCAGCAGTAAGCCTTTAAGGGTTTCATTCCTGCCTTACTCACCATTCTTTTTCCTCCAGTGTATTCATTCTGCAGCTACAAACCCCCCCCCCAGTTTTTCTAAATTGGGGTGAAATGTCATTTGTGACATGTGGGGGGTGGCATCCAAAAGTTTTTTAAAATTTATGCAGTTGCCCTATTGCAGCCGCACGGTAGCATCCAGCAAACACCTTTCATTTAAATAGGCCAGAGACTTCTGTTTTTGCATCTTCGTTATCTTTATTTTATCGTTTTCATACTAGGAGCCATACTGAATAAATAAGAATACAATCATTTTTACAGCCTTTGTGTTTACTCTTTCCTCTGCGACAAGATATGTATTACACCAAGCTGTGTGCAGAAGTAACCGTAGAAAGTAGAGTCAAGAAAAGCAAACCAGAGCTCCCTGCATGCACAGTAAGCCCGGCTGGGCTGACCTCTCCTGCCACACGGTTTAAACTGGGTGGCGAGAGGAGGCAGCACAGAGCTGTGTGTGCAAAGAGCCATGGGTGGTAGGAGAGCTTTAAACAAGGCGGCAGGAGAGGTCAGCCCAGCCAGGCTTGCTGTGCATGTGGGGAGCTCTGGTTTGCTTTTCTTGACAATGCTTTCTATGGTTGCTTCTGCACGGAGCCTGGTGTAATACATGTCTTGTTGCAGAGGAAAGGGTAGACACAAAGGCTGTAAAGTCTCTTTTTTTTTTACAAGCAGCATGAGACTAGTGATAGTTTCATTTTGCTAGAAATGCAACTTGAAAAAAAATTAAATGTGGGTGGGTAACGGCCTATGAGGGGTGGGGATGGGGGGGGAATAGGGCTGCCAAGTCAGCCCGGGGGGCAGGGGAACCCCCGCTAAAGGGGTTCCCGATCCGCTGGCCAACATTTGGCCGCCGGGGGGAACCCCACCCTTGACGTTGTCCAGCGAGGACGACGTAATGACGTCACCGGAAGTGACGCAGCACGTTGGGGGCGTTGCCAGGGCAACGCTCTGGCAATCGCCCCAAAAAGAGTTTTGGGTGATTGCCAGAGTGTCGCCCTGGCAACGCCCCCAACGTGCTGCGTCACTTCCGGTTTGCGCGCGCGCCGGGAGAAACTCCCAGCGAGAGGAGGACTCCCCCCCCCCGCCAGTGAGTTTTGAAGACTTGGCAACCCTAGGGGGGAAACAGCACAAAAGCACTCTCAGAAAACCTGGGGAAACAGTGAATGGGAAGTGAACTGAGCACTGAAGGGAGAGAAAACAATGCAGAATGAAAAAGAAAACCCGATGGACATGCACAGTGAAAGCAAGGCAAAACTCCTGTGCATAAAAGGCCGATGTTAGTTTTGTGGTGGTTAATTAAATCAGTGCTATATTATTCAGTTGGTTTTCAGTAGTATCTGTTTGCCAACCTGCAGCATGAGGATAACTCTTTTATTTTGAAAAAAAGCCTCCCTTGAGTGGAGAAGGCATCTGTTTGATCTATGTCTTCCCCTCTTTTCATCTTTGCCAGAACTGTGGATTGCAGGCTATTGCTCTGCACTTTAGAATATCCCTGGGATGTGCAGATATGTAAACACTTAGACAGTAAACACAAGAGTCTGCACTGAGTACTAGATAAACTTCAGCTGCAAATCTCTTGTAAGCTCAAAATTATATATTTACAAAAGGTGAAGTGTAGTTTGCCACAACCACAAACAGAAAAGAATATTTAAAATGGGTGTGATGTGTACTTTTTCCTACGCTGTGTTCTTTGCATTAAGCACGTACAAAAGCACAAATTGTTCATCACTTTCTGGAGGATTTAGGGTGGAACTGTATATTACATGTAGTTCTTTGATTCATCTTTGGGGACTGTAATCTGCTTCTTTGCATGCTGAGGCTGCAATTTGAAAAGACGTTAGTACTCATAGCTTTTCCGTTAGGATGGTGATAGTACATATGTAGCTGCCTTATACTGAGTCAGACAATTGTTCTGTCAAGGTCAATGTTGTCTACTCTGACTGTCACTGGCTCTCCGGGGTCTCACAGAGAGGTCCTTCACACCACTGGCTTCCCAGTCCTTTTAGGTGGAGAGGCCGGGGACTAAAGGCAAAGCAGTTTCTCTTCCACTGAGCCATGGCTCCTCCCCAAAGTAACCTGGGCAGAGCAATTTCCAGTGGGAAAATGCTGCAACGAGAATGGGTTAAGAAGGCCCCTTCCCCCGTGCTATTTTCCCCCATCAGACTGCAGCATTAGCAGCTGCATTGTATAAAAAGACAAACTGTCTGAAAAAGGAATTCTAGAGCTATAAACCAAGGTTTCCCAAGACCTTCAACCTGTAGAAGCCTTTTGGGAGCCCCGCCTTGTGTCTGCTTTTGTGCAGCCCTGTATTTTATTCTGCAATCTTTCACCAGCTCTTCCCCCACACACCCAGTGTACCATTATCACAAGTGCCTACCTCAGGACCATTCATGGTAGCAATTCTGTGTGCTTAAATAAGTGTTTGGTGTTTCTGGAGAGGGACAGGCTTATGTAATTTCCCTGTTGCTGTTGGAGGTGGTAGTGCATTACAGTGGCAATGGGGCTTCCACACAACAGATCTCCCCAGTGGTTCTTTGAAAAAAAATCAGAATAGCATTATATCAGTATACCATTACACCTAAATATGTATCAAATTCTCAGAATTACCTGCTTTCTTTTTTTTTAAGGTAAGTCTTTGGCCTTTTCCCCTGCAGAGATATGTCTTTTTTTTTTAATCTTTGCAACAAAATGAGCTAGAGACTTACTTTTTATAAACGAAAAGCTGAGAATTCAGGGTACCTGATTCATATATTGGGGCAAAAGTATATCGATATAATGCTACTCAATAACCATTTTAAAAAAGAAAAAAGCCTTGGTGTCAAGAAGACAAAATGCCTGTTGCAGGGGAAATGGCTGCTGTGTAGGCCGGGACCAGGAAAATCCGAACTTTCCCACCCATATGGCAAGTCCAGGTTTTGCTGAAAATTTTTCCCAAACCTCAAAGCAAAGCAGGACTGGGAAACATCAGAGAAAAGTCAGAGGGGTACATGAATGCATTATGATGCTGTGAGGAAGGAGGAAAGAAACCCGTTTTCCAACAGCATGGAATCTGGGGCAAGTAACCTCATATGGGAACACCTTTGTGTATAGAGAGCAAGTGGAATAACTCTTTTCAGAGCATATGTGTGAGGGGAGCTGGATCCTCTCCCTGTGTCCTCCTGGAACTTTTCTCAAATATCTTTTTGATCAGTCAAGGTCACATCATGTGTCAAAGATTAGCAAAAGAGAGATGAGGGAGAAGGGCTGTGGGAGAGAGACCTTACAATCAGGGAAGGGGGTGTCTGTTCCTCATACATGAAGCTCATTTATACTTAGTTGGACCGCTGATCTGTCAAGGCCAACATAATCTACTCTGCCTGGTAGTGTCTCCAGTGTCTCAGGCGGAAGTGTTTCACATCACTTCCCACACAGTTGTTTTAAGTGGAGATGCCAGGGCCTGAGCCTGGGATTTTCTGTATGCAAAGCATCTTCAGGCAGGGGCACAGAGAGAAGGGTTTGAGAAACAGGCTGGAAAATACAAATGGAGACAGTCCTTCAAGAACCTTGACCCCAATCCATTCAGGGATTTAAAGCACTTTGAATTGTGCCTGGAAACAGACAGGCAGCCAGTGCAGAACTTTCAGCACAGGGGTATCCAGTCCCCACAATAACCTGACCACTGCATTTTGAACCAACTGAACTTTCCAGTTTTCAAGCATTGTAAAAAAGCATTATAGTAATCTAAACTGGATGTGATGTAGAGCATGGGTCACCATGCTTTTCAAAGGATAATCACCCTCAGGGGTCCGTTGGGGCCGGAGCAAGGCGGAGCAAAGCTCCGCCAGCTCAGGACTGGCCAGTAGGGCAGCCACGGGCTGAATCAGATTCTCTAATCTGATTTAGCTCGCTGCCGAATTGCTGCCGAAATTCGGCTGCAATTTTAAAAGCCACTGGAGGAGAGGGGGTTTGAGGGAGAGGCTCCAAACTTGCAGGGTACCTGCTGGGGCCTCTCCTCGAAATGCCCACCAAGTTTCAAGAAGATTGGACCAGGGGGTCCAATTCTACAGGCCCCCAAACAGGTTGCCTCCATTCCCTCCATTGTTCTCTATGGGAGGAAAAAAGTTAACGTTTTTCCCTCCATAGAGAACAGTGGAGGGGATGGGACAATCTGTTTGGGGGCCCATAGAATTGGACCCCGTGGTCCAATCTTCTTGAAACATAGTGGGTATTTTGAGGAGAAGCCCCAGCAGCTACCCTGCAAGTGTGGAGCCTCTCCCTCAAACCCCCTTTCCTCCAGCCCCTCATATACACTATGAGTTTTTGCCATTGATTTCAATGGCCCATGGAATATAATGGGGCTGAAACTGACATTCCCTTTCTGACACACTTCTGGTGATGTCAGGGGATGTGGCATATGCTAATGAGTTATGCTAATGAGCTCCTGCAACTCTTTTTCTACAAAAGGACCCCTGATCACCCGCATAGTGATGGCACCTCACTCCGATTCCTGGCTTATCTCTTCCAGGACATCTCCGTCCTATATCTCTAAGTGTGTCTTATGTTGTTACATTATGTAATTATGTTGTTTCCCTTTATTCAGAGTTCTAGAATGCCAAGGCCTGCCAATAGTGAATGGACAGTGTGATCCTTATGCAACAGTTACGTTAACAGGACCGTGCAGGTTAGCCCTTTACATTTTAAAAAAAAATCACACTCCTACCTGTCATTTCTCCCAAAATCCAGAAAATTATGTACAAAAAAAAGAGGAAGAATTTAGGGTACTTTAAGTTAGTCTCAAATCCCTACTGACATTGTCTGAAGGAAGGGGTGTTTTCTGGTAAGTATAAGACCATGTTTTTTAAAAACAACAACAACACCACCACACAGAGGTAGCAACATAAATCATCTGTCATAACTATCATATATCAAAGCGTCTTTTTTGGGAGTGGCTTTAGTTCTTATGTTTGTCTTTTTTCTCTTTACATAAAAAGATAATGCATCATTAGAAATTGAGCCAAGAGCCTGTTTGAAGGCTTAATGTACACGTTTCTGTGTGGGGTGAGATCAGGAATTAGCCCTGGGCACACGCGCAGCCTTACTTGTGCTCCTCATGGTGGGTAGAAAATAAGGACCAGACTGAGAGATTCTGTGTTGACTCAAATGCAGGATTTCTCTTAGACAAACTGCTGTGCCTTTTTTGATTCACAACTCTGGGATATATCCCTGTTCAGGCATTTCCTAGTTTGGTAAGGGAAGCCGACAAGAAGGCCTTTACCCAAATTCATCTTGCACAAGACAAGATTACGGATGTGCAAGAAAAATTTTTTGGTTGACTTCAGATTTGGGTGCCTGTGACCCAAAAATATTTGGTATTCCAGCACATTCCAGAATACCAGTATTGGTACTGTGCTGGTATTCGGGTTAATTCTTGGGGAACCTGAATATACTTGGTTCCATTATACCCTATGGGGAGCACCATCCCTGTAGGGTATAATGGAGAAGGGATTTAAAGTTTATATCCCTGCTGGGTTGACTTGTCTTGTGCCACCGCTGTGGTGTGGCTCTGCAACTCAACCCAGCAACCATTTAATGTTTAAATCCCTGCTGGGAGAGCTTCTTCTGAGGAGTGGTTTAAACTCTGTGAAGGGAGAGTCCTCCCCACTGCACAGACCGGGCTGGGAGAGCTTCTGCTGCTGGGTGGTTTAAACTGCCCCACAGAAGAAGCTGGCCCCAGGATCTGTGTGTGCAGGGAGGGCTCTCTCCCCCTCCCAATACATGCAGACCTGGCTAGGAAAGGATCAGCTGGGGCAGCGGGAGATCTGAGCTGCCGCCACCCCAGCCAATCCTGGGCTTGCTCTTGCATCTTGATTTAAACCAAGCTGTAAGAGGAGCCCGCCCGCCCTTCCCTTCTCTCTAGCTGCTGGTGTGACCTTGGGTCAGTTACAAGTTATTTCAGAGCTGTTCTCACAGGTGCAGTTCTCGAAAGAGCTCCCTCAGCCCCACCTACCTCACAGGGTGTCTGTTGTGGGGAGGAGAAGTAAAAGCAGATTGTAAGCCCCTCTGAGACTCCTTCAGGTAGTGAAGGGCGGGGTATAAATCCAGTCTCTTCTTCTTCTTCTTCTAGAGTCAGGCTGCAGCTGTGGCACAACTCCAGGGAGGGGAGTAGAGGGGTTTAAACTTTAAACCCCTTCCCTTCACTCACCACGCCTGAATAAAAGCCAAATTATATTGGGTTTTATTCAGGTGGGGCTGCTTTGGTAGCCAAATACAGATCTCTGATCTGTATTCGGCTTGGTATATACCGAGTGCACACCTCTAGATGAGACGGAAGGAAGGCCCAGAGTTATATACTTAGGGATGGGAGAGTGGGCCTCACTGTTCCAAAACAGTTTGTCACATTTTCGGTAACTCTTTTTTTTTTGCTCTGTGCTTTCTTTCATGCAGATCAGACGTCAAAAAGACTAAAGTTAAAAAGAAGACCAACAATCCACAGTTTGATGAAGTGTTTTATTTTGAGGTTGGTATTGCAGAAGAGCGGGTATTAAAATGCAGTGCTGGGGTATTGACCGGGGCTAATAGTTCCATACTTTGTGGGCTACTACCTTTAGTGAAAGAGTATTTTCAAAGAACAGTACAGAGCGCCCCAAAATCTTGGGCCCGGTTCACCATTCAGCAAGACAGAAGCTGACCGTGTTTCCATGTGACTGGAGTGGAGTTCATCTGGTCGCTTTCTCTCCCCAGTTGGCCCTTCTGAGCCAATCAGCCAAGCTTTGATTTAGTACTGATGAGTGAGCGCTTCCCAGAATGGGGGTTTAGAGCCGCTCCACCCTGTCTTTCTTGGTCAATGGTGGGAGGATTGTCTCACAGGAAATGTAAAAAGCTTTAAAGCGGTAGCGGCAAGCCATTCAAAAATTGAAGGTTTTGGTTACTTGCCAACACACTGCAACACAAAAGATCCCTTCACTTCAATAGAAGCCTCTTCCATTACGTAGAAAATCTCTAGAACTTTGTGTAAGAGAGGTTTTTTCTTAAAGAAAAGCCTCACATCATTCAGAATTTTGCCACTCCCACCCATTTCTTTTGTTTTGGCCGCAATCAGTAGGAATACATGCAAACTTTACACAGGAGTACAATCTAAACCCTAAAGCAATTCACAAGACTTATCCCTTCCTCTCTCTCTCCCTCACTTCCATATACGAAAAGGGCTTGTATTGGGTGGGTTTGGGTTTTGTTTTTGTTTACTTTAGAGAAAGCTTCAGCGTGATGTCTGAGTAAATCCTCACATTGGCTAGCATACAATAGCCAACTGAAATTACTAATGCTGGTCTTGGATACTGGGAACAGGATGTGAGGCCAAAAGGGTAGAAAGAAAGCCAACTTTTTTCAAAATTGCTTTGGGAATGGGGGTGGGCGGGCTTAGTTTTAGAGAAGTTAGACATGTCACGAATACATTCCAGCGAGACAGAACTTGCATAAGTATGTAAGTACTAAGTGCATAGTACACTTCACGTGCTCAAAACTGCATCGTATGTATTGGTAATCCTTGTCAGCCGATCTAGGATCATCATACTAAAACTGATTGATGGACTGGTTATCCTTAGACCAACCAGAAGGTCAGTATTATCCCCATTTCTCAAGACATTCCCATTTTGAAAAGGGTGCAGCTGAGAGAAAGCTCGTCTATGTTATCGCCATAGCTGAGGTGAGGCTAACGGTGGATGTCCTGTTTTAGTGAGCTCTACAGCTCTGCATAGAGGGGCTGTGCTAATAATCTGCAGAGAAGGACTTGCCTCAGCACCTTGCTACTTAACAGTGGTTTTCCCAAAAATCTGCTGATTCCTATTCTCCTTCTCCCCACACACAGGTTAAAAAAAAGAACAACAATTTGTTGCTATTTTCTTCTGATAAAATGCTTGTGGAAGCCGATGCTAAAATAAACTTAGTTAACCTTAAAAGTGCTGCTTGATTTCTGCCTTACTTAGCCACAGTGTAAGGGAAATAAAATCAGCATTAAGTGGCATAGTCAGAACCTTATTTCATTATAAAATTCTGAAGAATTTACAGTTGTTGCAGCCTTGCAATTCCTGAACGCAAACACGATGGTTAGATTCAGCCTGTGCTCTATCTAGTCCTGACCTCTGGCTGAGAAGAGAATTACAAGAAAACAACTGGGGCCTGCAAAAACCATCTAAACTCAGGTTGGACCTAAGCAGATCATGTTGCAGACAGCAAGCTGTGTAAAGAAGTTCCAGGTCAGTCCTGGATCTTCAGCCTACATAAACTAAGAGTGACTATAGTACAAACAAGTGACTGATATCTCCAGCTTAGGTGCCAAAAGTTGGGTCTGTTGCTATCTGTGCTTTTTAAAAGCTGTTAGATCAGCGTATATACACACACACACACACTACAAAAATTGATAATGAAATCACTTTTTTGTGGGAAGGAAAACAACCTTTGGCCCACCAAAACGTTTTGAGTTTGTCATAGGGCAGGACTTCTGAACAGCTTCATCTCTGCACACATTCCGTTGCAAGAACTGTGGTTACTGCTGGGTGGGGTACTCTAGTGGTAGTTTTTGTGTCGTAGGCTGGTGAGAATCGAAAACCTCAATGTTATATTCTTGCCTTTGTGTTAAGGAAGCCAGAATAATAGATAAACTCATTTTTAAAATAGTTTCCTCCTGTGCTGTAGAGAGGCAGCTGCCTCGGCAGTGCTGGGCTTGCAGTACATCCTGAAGTGTGTTCTGCTCACACATTCTGTAGACAGGGAGGGGCAGTAACATCTATGCATCTATTTATATGATCAAAACCAGCTTCGGCAAGATCTTTGAAAGTACTTGGTATGGTCACTGACTGACAAATCTATCTAATTAAAGTGAAGCACACAGAGATTTGCAGACAAAAATAATGTGGTCCCCCCCCCCCCCATTAATTCCAAAATAAGTTAACTTGGGGTGGGGGTGGGCGACAAAGATAAATATAGGCTGTGCTTTCTGGAACCTTTAGGGTGACTGACCATTAAAAATCTCACTTTTGATGGGTTAAAATGAATCCTACGTAGTTACTTGCTCAGCTGCTGAGATGTTTTGGAATGTTCACAAACATCCCATCTGCTAAGAATTTTAAAAAACCTGTCAGCACACATGAATCTGCCAGTAAAAAGGAGCATTTAATTGTGAATCTACACATACACCGTTCTGCATTGTCCTTTGAATAATTTAAAGGCACTCTCCCCCTTTCCCAGATCCTTTCCCATTCAGAAACCATACCGGTAAAAAAAGGGGGGAAGGTGATATTGCAAATTTATGTGTAATATGACAAGATATTGCCCTCAGGCTAGGAAGTGTAGTCCTCACCTTTCCTTCCTATTTAAAACATGAGCTATCAGTTGAAAACTGAATAAGTGGAATCCCCATTTCCTCTGCTCTCATCTAGAATGGAGGGCAGAATAGAAAGATGGAAATTACCTTTCCAGTATGAAAAATAAGATGCGGTTGTTCTGCCATAGATGAAAAATATGGCCATGCAGATGGGATTCATATTATCCACCTTGGCTGTATATGCAGTGATTGGGTAGTGATAGCTATTATCCTTCAGTGTTCAAAGAGAGCAATCTTGACCAGGTCTGCTCTGGTCTATTCAATGGGGCTCACTCCTGGGATAATGTTCTTAGGATTGCAATTGTGAGGCCAAATTAGATGTTACAGCAGCCATGGATTTGGCCTATAGCCACGGTAATTTTTAGTTTGGTCACAAGTTACTTACAGTTGATTCTGTGAGTGCAAGCCACATGTGATACCAGAACTCTGAGGGTGCTAGGATGGATTAGACATGTAACGTTAAAGCTGAGGAAATAGCCATGCAATTTTAATTATTATTTTTTTTATAATAGCCTTCATTAGCTGGTAAACTTTTTAACATCGCAGCTTCATTGTTTCAATTTCTAAATAAAAATGGCCTGTTTAGATTTTTTTTTTTTTTTGCTATTTCTGCATATGATATGTGATCAATTTCTCTCTAATTCAAGAGAGAACTTTTTTTATTTTTATTTTTTGGGGGGGTTGTATTTTTTGTATGTGATTTGTGTGTGTGCATGTACGTGGAAGTCATGGCGACTTCTGGTGATTGACCCCTATCGGGGACTTGGAGGGTATTTAGAATAAAGCCTGTCCCTGTCCTCCTGACTGCTGGCATTTCAAGGTGGTCAGTCGACCCTGCTTAGCTTCTGAGATCTGACCAGATTGGGCTTGTCTAGGCTATCCAGGACAGGGCAAATTCAAGTGAGAACTTGATGTCCACATAAATTAGAAAGTGAACAGCAGGGTTAGGCAAACATAGTTTACCTTGTTGTGATGATAACGGCCTGTATTTCTAAAGTCTGGCTAATTTAACTTTATTATCTCTGTTGTTAATCCTCCCGCCCTCCCCTTATAAACTGCTAGTATGTCCTGTCCCACATAAGAAGCCGGGTATGGATTATCAATCGGTCTCTTAAATGATCAGAAATGCCTCCTGCTCCATCTGAATTTCAAAAACTATCTTTGCTTTATTCATCTACTGTTGGCTAGTTTTTCAGTTCCATGTTTATTGGCTAGTAAGATTGCACTAATCATTTTGTCATCTCTCATCTGGAATAGATTACCAGACCCTGCAGTAATAACAAGAAGTCCCACTTTGAAATCGAAGATGCTGATGAAGTGGACAAGATGGAAATCAGGTAAGTTTGTTTCCACATTGCACATATACATGTATGCACACATACAGTCCCTTGCAGGCCCTACTAAGTAGTATATTTGTGAGAATCCAGCACGAGCCAGAAAGTCCTTGCGGTTTCTTGCACTGGCATGGTTTCTTACATTGGAAGTAATGCCATCAAAAATGGTGAAAGTATATCATTTTATAGTCATCTGGAATACATATTTTCAAAACGGAGCAGGAAAGCTCCATGTTATTGTAAGCTGAGACTCAAATGCAGCTCAAGCTACAAAGGTCAGAATAGAGTAAATCTATGTTCTGACCCAGGAGTATGCTGAAAGCCCAGGACTTTCATGCTCTGAGGACAGAGCGAAATCAGATGTCATATCTTAAGGAGCTGTGGCTCAGCGGTAGTAGATCAGCTTTGCAAGTAGAAGATTCCAAGTTCAATGCCTGGCATCTTCGTTTGAAAGGATCATGTATTTTATGATGTGAAAAAAAATCTCAACCTGAGACCTTGAAGAGCCACTTTCAGTCAGAATATACAGTTCTGACCTTGATAGACCAATGATGTCACTCAGTATAATCTTCATGTGTTCATTTGGTGTATGAGCCATATACCAAGTGAAGAAAGGAGTTCATGGATAAAGGATTGTGTCTTGGCAGGAGACTTCTTTGGGGCGGGCCCCTAGCCATTGTGATATGGCTGGCAATGCAGTGACATCACTGGCAGTGTGGAGGGGGCAACACTCTAGCATTTGCCACAAAGCTATGGTTAAACCATGTGTCAGTAGCCCTTCCCAGCCGTTGGGGGGAGGTCACCCACCAAAGCAGGGACCTGGTCTCCCTGTTTCAAGCCACTCTGTAGGGATGTGTCCATTTCATTATATCTGAAGAAGTGTGGGTGCACATGAAAGCTTATACCTTAAATAAAACTTCGTTGGTGTTAAAGGTGCCACTGGACTCAAAATTTGTTTTGTTAACTAGATGGTTAACACTCTGGTTTCCTGTATGCTAGGGAAAACCCACAGATAACTGATAGGAAGGTAAAACAAAAGCATTAAAGAACTACATAGAAATTGAGTATTTGTCTCTCAGCTTTGCGAGTGTTGTATAGAAACATGTTTTAAATGTTGCCATGATAGTTAGCTTACAGAATCTGAAAATACTCCTTTGTTCCAGAAGAAACAGCAGAACAGCAGTGTTAAATCTTTAACCGTTCCACAGTTAAGGAACACCAATCTCCAATTATGATGATTTTATTTCCTTGCTGTGTTTTCCCAACAAATTGAACCCAAACAGATGATAGCCATATAAATTAAGCTTGTTATTCTTTTAATCTGTTAAAAACATCTTCATTGTTGTGTATGCTAATTTACTGCCCACCCTCTATACGTATGACTGTTATTTCTGATTCCATTTCATTGTATCTGAAGAAGTGTGTGTGCACACGAAAGCTCGTATCGTGAATAAACCTTTGTTGGTCTTAAAGGTGCCACTGGACTCAACATTTGTTCTACTGTTAAATCGTGTAAGGAATTGTAAGAATTAAAGGTAGAAGTAGGAGGTGTGTAAAAGTGACTGTGAGCCTCTATGCCCACCCATATATCCTGCCCACCTTCTGGTTGTTTGTTCTCTAAGTTCTCTCTCAGAGGTAACCAGGGTGGAAAGTAGGGTTGCCAAGTCTTATCAAAGTTTTAGCAAGGGAGTCCCAGGCCCCATCCTGGAGATCTTCAGCACGCACACCACAATGACATCACCTGGAAGTGATGTCATCACATTGGGTATGTTGGGGGCAGGACCACTACCATTCAATGGAAAACCATAGAGTGCCCGCAATGTGCCCAGCATGATGACGGCACCTCCGGGCGACATCATCACGTCGGGCACATTTCCACGATCCCAGCATTTTGGGGGTGGGGTTCCCCCCCCGGCAGCCCAATCCAGGCCAGTGGGGAATGGACCCATCAAGCAGAGGTTTCCCTACCCCCTGGGGGGACCTTGCAACCCTCGTGGGAAGAGCTCTGGTGGCCATGGTCAGGGATGCCAGCATTGCTAGGGTTGCTGACTCTGGATTGGGATATACCTGGAGATTTGGGGGGTGGAGCCTCGGGAAGTTGGGGTTGAGGAAGAGAAGTACTTCAGAAGGGCATAATTCCACAGAGTCTACCCCCAAAGCAGCCATTTTGTCCAAGGGAACTGATCTGTCTAGTCTGGAGATCAGTTGTAATTCCAGGAGACATCCAGGTCCCACATGGAGGTTGGCAACCCTGTGTTTTCTGTTCCATTTCCTGGATTCTAGGTAAGTTTGAGGGTGTGGGGTAGCCCCCAAACAGTGATATAATAAATAAGGAATTGAATTCTGTTCTTGTTGGTTGATTTTTTGGTTGATTATGTTTGTTTTTTATGGGGGTTTTTAAGGAAGCACAAAAATATGATGTAGACTCAATTTAAAAATTGCAGAGCCTTGCTTTGCTACCCTTTTCCATATAGTCACTAGTCCTATTGTTGTTTTCCCACTCAAGGCAGGAAGGCAGGACTTTATTTTGAACTTTGCAAGATACCATTTCCTGTCTAAACGGTGTGGGGGCAGGCAGGTAGAATGAAGGATTCAAGAGTGGGAGAAGTGGCTACAGTTTAACTCTTTGGTTTTGTTACAGAATTGACCTCTGGAATGCAAGCAACTTGAAGTTTGGTGATGAGTTTCTGGGAGAACTAAGGCTACCTCTGAAACTTCTCCGGCAATCCAGCTCTTATGAAGCATGGTACTTCATATGATTGCTATAAAATCATATACTAATATTGCATCACAATTTTATCTAATAAAAAATTCACCTCCCCCCTAATTTCACTATGGAAATACTTGCCAGGCTCCTACATTGCAGTAATAACATTATGCCTCTAAAAAGGCCAGGAAAGGAAGATTTGTGGGTTTTCTATCTGCTCAAGATACACCACTTGATTGTTTTTTTGTCCCTTTTGTCCCTTTTGCTAGGTACTTCCTCCAGCCCAGAGATAACGGCAACAAGTCACTGAAACCAGATGACCTGGGTTCCTTGAGGTTAAATGTGGTCTACACAGAAGATCATGTCTTTCCCTCAGACTATTATAGCCCACTTAGAGATCTCTTGTTAAAATCTGCAGATGTTGAGGTAATTTATTTGTTGTTGATTGTTCCCAGATCTCCTCCTCAAATCATCATTCTTGCTGTGTCATTTTACAGTGAATTGGGCTGGTGTGTTAGCTCCAGCGCTGTTTTTGGGCAGGAACACACAGGAACGGAGTTCCAGCTGGCTCCTGAGTTGGCCACACCCAGCAGGAACTCATTAGCATAATAGGCCACACCCAACAGTAGAAACTCATTAGGATTGGCTACATTAGGGGTGTGTGGCCTAACACGCAAGTTAATTCCTGCTACAAAAAAAAAGCCCTGGGTTTTGACAACAAACAAGGTAAACAGAATAAGAAGCTAAAGGTGGGTGTGGCTGGATGACCACTCTTCTGGCAACATGGGGGTGTGGCCTAATATGCTAATAAGCTGTGCAGTCAGTGGTGTGATCTAATATGCTAATGAATTCCTGGTGTTGGGTGTGGCCTATTATGCTAATGAGTTCCTTCTGGGCTTTTTCTACAAAAAAAGCCCTGGTTAGCTCCTTGCTATGGTTAACCATGTTTAACAAATCAGCAGCTAGGTGGGAAAACTCTCCAGAGCCTCTTCATCTTCTCCTTTAACTGCCCTTGAAAGGTTGATGGCTCTGACATGACCAATGGTTAAGGCTAACCATGGTTTTCTTTAAACTGGGGTCTGAAACTACAGTTTGAATTTGGTTTCAGATACTAGGTTAAGAGAAACTCTTAACATTAGTATTGATGAATTGCTTAACCATGATGAAAAGGAGGCTGAGTGGACTCAGTTTACACCAGGGAGGGAAAATTGCATAGGGGAAGGTATACATACATTGAGGCTTGCTCCATGTTTTTGTGGGGAGCCAGCATTACATCAGAACTGTTTTCAAACCGTTCTGGTGGCTTCAGATGTGTGTGTGTTTGTGTGTGTGTGTGTGCTTTTTAAAAAAAACAATACTCTCCTTTGTTTTATGGGTTCCATGTGAAATATCTATGTGAATTGATATTTTAAAAAATTGACAGCCGTACAATGGGCATTTGAAATAAGAATATACACTTGAGTATGAAGCAAGCCTTTTAAAATATTTTATTTATATCTTGTCTTTCTCCCATTTTAATAGATCCAAGATTTTTGTAGTACAACCATGAAAATTAATGGAGGGATACCTTTGAAATTTGTGTGTAATGGATTGGGAGAGGGGTGTTTTATTGAAAGAAATGGCTTCTGTTTTATGGGTAAACCATTATTTCATTGAAAAGACTGCCGCCAAATAATTGGCTGATTAGTTCTAATCAATATGTGAAATTTAACTCTCTGCTGCATTTTGACCCTTATGGTTTCTAGGTCATAATGCTGCCATTGTAATAGACACTCCAACTGGCAGAATTCCCTTATCGGGGTCTAGATGAAGCATCCACTTCCTTTAACAACTTTGTCTCTCTGAGCCTGGCTTCATGCCAACCATCTCCTTCCCTCCCCTTGGATTGCTTGTAGCTCCTACCTTAAGCATTCTGAAAATTCTTCAGAGTCCTTCTGGTTAGCCTTTTTTGCTTCAAGAAGGACCTACCTTTCTTCTGGGTTCCCTGTTGGCCCTGTGTGATGTCAGTTCCAGCCAAACTGGCAACTTTCTTTTCCTGTGTAGATACTGGATTAGCTTAACATTCCACATCCTTCTATCAGCATAGCTGATAAATGATAGAGGCTTTCTCTGCATAACACAGGACAGAGTAGGGATACCACATTGCCTTTTTTGTGCACCTCCTGGACAGTTAAATTGATACTGAAGAAAGTTCGTACAAATATAACAACTGTAGCCAGTTCTTTCCCATTAAAAAAAACCTGCTGGAATATTTACTAAACAATATGAATGCACAGTGCATTGTATTAGTTTTCTTGTTAGTGCCCTCTTGTGATTAAAATGATCAGCTAGATGCCTCTCAGGTACCTTTTCAGCTGGGAACGGCAACTAATATTAGCAATCCTTCACAAATTAATGAGAAGTATGTCAACTACTTGGCTATACAGCTTTATTTCTTTCCATATTTAGCCTGTTTCAGCGTCTGCTGCCCACGTGTTGGGTGAAGTCTGCAGGGAAAAACAGGAGGCAGCCATACCTCTGGTGCGGCTCTTCTTACACTACGGCAAAATTGTGCCTTTCATTAGTGCAATTGCAAATGCAGAAGTAAGAAGAACTCAGTAAGTACAACGGTACATGCATTTTGACGTTTGTGTCAGCCCATGTAGCAAGTGGTACTTTTAGAAGTGCCATTTCAGAAGAAATAAAAATTGTACTTGGCTTCCCAGCATTCTTTTCCTTAAGAGGTTCCATAACAGCATATTTGCCATATAGGAAGTTAGTGGCTAATCATGATTCACCAGCCTGAGGTCTAGAAGGGTAGAAATCTGAGAGACTCAATGAGGGTATACAGGCAGGACTGGGATTATATAACTGTGACAATTGCAGCTTTCAGTTGAAGTAGAACACATGGCTTGAAGGGAGAAGATGAAGAATATTGTTGCTCTTTTGAAGCCTTAAAAACCAAGGTTTGTAAAGGGTTTCTAGCAGAAGTTAGAGTTTGCCCAGCTCATGCTGTTGCTGAAACTGTTATTTCATTATCAAAACATATATACCCCACTTTTCCCCATGGCTCAGTGTGTTTCCTACAAAAGTAAGTTCCTCAGTGAAATAAAATCAATGAGACTGAAGTGAAATTGTGGAATTTCCCTGCAGTTGCATGTGCTGAGTCTCAAGATAGCCCTTATTTTTTGCCTGGCATAGCTCCAGTAGTGGTTACTGGCCCTCCTCCTTGGTTCTGGTGTTGCTTGTTTATGTGAATGTGTTGCATTTATTTTGTAATGTTAAATGTTGTTTTTAATTGTTTAAATTGAGTGGAAAGGTAGCATAAAAATATTTTAAATAAATAAATTAAATAAATTCTAAGAGCCACAGTTTTCATGATTTTTGAAACATTTATTTCTTATTGCGTAGATGCAATTGGAAGCACTAACAAGAATGAACATAAGCAAGATGATCTTTTGAAAAAAGAAGGTCTCTCTTTTTTCCTAGAATGTCACTAGGGTTGCCAACTCTGAGCTGAGAAATTCCTGGAGATTTGGGAGTGGAGCCTGGGGAAAGTGGGGGTTTGGAGATAGGAGAGGAGGGGTATAGTGCCCTTTGAAGCAGCCATTTTCATTGGGATATAGTGCCCTTTGAAGCAGCCATTTTCTTTAGGAGAACTGATCTCTGTAGACTAGAGATCAGTTATATTTCTGGCAACTGATCTCTGTAGTCTGGAGATCAGCTGTAATTCCAGGAGATCTCCAGGCACCACCTGGAGGCTGGCAACCATAAATGGCACCATCTTAACATCAGGGCAAGACTTCCAGAGTGTCCTCTAATTCATGGTCTATCTAAAATTTGGAACCCAATTGCATGCCTTCCCGTAATTTCTACTAGTCTGATGTTCTGCATCCTGTTCCCTATTTGCCCACGCATCATTCCTTCCTTTTTTCCTTCTACCAGTTCGTGCCTCCAAATTATGAATCTCTTTAAAAATAACAAATACAACCTTCCTGGAAGACTTAGTCAGAAGTGTTCTCGCTTCTTTTCCCCTGTAGTCTCCTGAGCCCCCCCCCCCCAAGGTACTCTTGAGGGCTGGGAAACCATCAGGAACAAAGCCTGATGCAGCATTGATATTAAAGCCAAAAAAGACATGTGGAAAAATCCACCACCATCATTCTTGCACAAGCTCTTGTTCCTTTCATAGACAAACTCATGCCAGGGAAAATGTGCTGCCTTCTACCAGTCCCCTTTGGATAGCATCCTCCTGAACTGAATCTTGCTCTGAATCCCACCTCCCTCCAGTGCAGTTTTTCCAGGAGGCACAAGGAACTGCAGGGGGAGGAGAAAAGGAAGAAGGATCCAACTCATAAACTTGTAAATGAAATCTGCCTTACGTATTCCTTTTTTTAATGTAAGAGCCAGTGGTTGAGCTTTCTAGGAACTGTCTGTTATATGGGGAACTGATTAAAGCTAGAAAACTGATAGCCCTAGAAAAGGAATGAGGATGCCTTATTACAATAAGGCCGTTTGGTTAATCGTCAACTCTGCTACTAGCCCAATTTAAAAATTCCTGTTTTATAGCCCCCCCGGGTGCAGGAGAATTATTGCAAGGAGATATTCTTTGATGTTGACGCATCTAGTTCATCTTTGACTATCATCCCTCTTGGTTTAGTAGCTCTTTGGCCTGAGGTGTCAACCATGGAACAGTCGATGAGTACCCTCCTTGTTTTTGTGACATCTAAAGTTAATGATTGCTTGTGATACAATCTCAAAAAAGTGAAGGGTACCTTTAACTGGCATCTCTTAGGTTTTGGCTGAAGAAGGTAGTACAGGTGTGCTCTTCTGCTCAATGTACTGCTTTTATTTCATCATATTGACAGTACTGATGGTTTAGAAGTCGTAAATGATGGGGGAAATGTTTTTCTTCCAGAGATCCAAACACCATTTTCAGAGGAAACTCATTAACTTCCAAATGCATTGATGAAACCATGAAACTGGCAGGAATGCACTACCTTCAGGTTACTCTAAAGCCAATTATTGATGAGGTATGACGATCTGTAGGCACATTTATAAACCTGAAATCCTTTTAAAAGCAAAGAATGAAAGTTCTTGTTTTAAGGCTGTTGGACTTGTGGGCTAATGCACAAAGGGGAGGGAGTTTACTTATCCTGCAGGTCAACAATATCACTTGAATTTCATTTCATTTCATTTCTTGCTCTTATGACTACAGTCTTGAGCAGTTCAACAACAAAGCAGCAATAAAAGGGATAATGATGTCAGCAACAATAAGTAATAGTAACAGTAACAGTAGTGACAGTAAGAATAGTAGTACATTCAATAAATACACCATAAATAAAAATAAATACAGCAGATACACTTATAACAGCTGAAACATTGTTATCCAGATGTAATTATGTATTAGATTTGATTACATAAGAGTAAAACTTAGCAACGGCCAGGGTGGTATTTTGGTCACTTCCAGCCAAAAGAGTCTGTGACTGGAAAACTAGCCAGGTCCTTTAAAATGGGGAAAATAAACGTGATTCTGTACCTCTGGAAATTTCACTTGAATGCCAAAGAATTAATACAAAATTAAATGTTTTAAGTTGCATGCAGAGCTATGTCTTGTATTACAAAAACAAGCATTTTCATTTCAGGAAAGCATTTGAAGACATACAAACGTACGAAAAAAACAACCAGCAATTTTAAATGTGTGATTATTTTTAGATGGTTGTACTTCTTCTTGCATAAAATGTGGTAACATTTCATTATCTCTGCAGTGCAGTTAGCCTATCCCTTTTGCCAGTGTCGCAAATAAGCGGACCACACGTTTCCTTGAATTGATGCAGCGTTTTCCTAACTCTGCAGTTAATGACATAGCTCACCAAGAATCTATACTTCTTCTGTGTAAAAATAGTTTTGCAACAATATTCTTTTGTACTTTTATGAAACAAAAGCAGTGATATAAAAATATTTCCTTAAATGTTCACTTGGTAGGGGGCTTAAAGCAAAATCAGTAACAGAGGAGAAATGTCTAAAAGTTTTCATTGAAGACATGTGCCGTCAAATCCCAGCTGACTTATGGTAACCCTGTAGGCAAGAGGCATTCAGAAGTCGTTTGCTATTGCCTGCCTCTGCGTCATGACCCTGGTATTCCTTGGTAGTCGCCCATCCAAATATTAACCAGAGCTGACCCTGCTTAGCTTCCAAGATCTGATGAGATCAGGCTAGCCTGGGCTATCCAGGTCAGGATAGCATAATGTTGGGTCCCTCCAAAGCCTAATGTGCAGATTGGGAACCTGCCTTGGAAATGTGCACAGACAAGGAAAGGAGAAGCAGTTCATGCACATCTTCTCTCCGGCATGAATTGCCCCCCTCCTTTCCCTTGTCTGCCCTAACCACGATTTAGTGGTATATCTCTTAAGGGATGCTAGCCATGTTTAATGCTGGTCAGAGTTCCCATCTTAACCTGCATTTGAAACAATAGTTTGTATTGTGTTTGCAAACTCTAGTTAAGAGGTTGATATCAGTACAGCTGCATTACGAAACAGCAGTTAAAATGAGAAGAGAAGGGAGGGGGGAATTTGCATAGGCGAGTGAAGGAGGGAGAGGGAGGAAAGAGATGTTCCCGAAGCTCGTTCCGATTTGAAAGTCATGTTTTGTAGGGAGCCAGCGTTATGTCTTCGATGGAGCTAAGAAAACTCAGTGAGATCTTGCCAAAAGCAAACAAGACCTGTTCAGTTTAACACAAAGAGCTGATTCCAGATTCTTTGTATAAGAAATTAAACCCAAGTCATATAGAACTTGTCATACCTAAAGCTTGGAATGATTTTATTTATTTTTTAGATCTGCCAAGTACATAAACCATGTGAAATTGATCCTGTGAAGCTGAAAGATGCTGAAAACTTGGAAACTAACAGGGTAGGTCGGCAGTTTATTTTGCGGCTGAAAGCCACTCTTCTAGCTACCTGCTGCAATTACCACTGTTTGACACGAACATAGCTGTAGTTGTGTGCTGGATGCAATGATGAGCAATGATTTTTACAGCTGGAGCAAGCAGTGCTAGATGCTCTTTTGCCATGTCTGTGCCGCACCGAATTGTCACCCATAACATGCCATTCATACCAATGTCTCATATGCAGCCCAGGTAGATATTGCAGGCTGTTGGGTCCCTGTGCAATTGCAGGTTGCACAATGTGCAATTGCAGGTTGCACATTGACAAATTCCTCCACAAATGTCGATTGAAGTGTCCAACAATTGTATGTGGGTATTTTGCAACATGTACATGCTTAAAAGCTGTGATTTGCTGTGGCTTGCCGGAACATAAAGAGTTGGCAAAAAATAAGCATGTGTACCCCTGTGCATAAAGGATAGTTGCACACAGCATTATACAATTGGGTGTCTTCCTACATGAGAGTGCTTTAGGAATTTGGGGATGTGTGAAGCTGTCCTAGCATGGATGTGTGTTTGCATATGCTTGAATTCAGCAATGGCTTGCAAGAAATATCCATGGCATATGCACCATGAGCAAGACTCATAGCACATCTGGGGTAGAGGGGGAGAGGATTTGGGTTGGGGATAATAGAGGAATGGGGGCAGAGGAAGGAAGGATTAACTGGAAGTTCAGTATTGCAAAGGCAAAGCTGTGATCATTCAGAAGACACCTTGCTGGAAAAACTAGTTATCCTGCACTTGTATAAAACTTCCTTGCTGTTCCCTTTTAGAATACTGTTGGAATCAGGAACCTGAGTAAATATTGGAACAGCTGCCAACGCAGTAGCAAATCTTAATCATTTTGTTTTATTGTTAAGCATGGCAGGTCCTGCAGAAGTCTATTTTAAATTAAGCAAGGAGGGAAAATGTATTGAAAATCTTTTTTAATTAACATAACTCTATCAAAGTATTGGCCAGATTTTCAAAAGAATAATTATTTCAGGTTTTCATGTAGAAACTTGCATAAAAGGTAATAATTTTTTTTAAAGAATTCATTTTACAACTTTCCTATGGCGAGGGTCCAAATAGCTATATTAGCTGCCCCCAAATCTTGTGACATCCAGTAAGGTTTCTTAAAAAGTTTGTTTCTTTGAACAGCAGATTTCCCCCCTCCCCAGTATATCTGAAATTGATTGTGAATCTCTCTAATCAGGAGTGAGCACTTCAAAAAATATTGTTTTAATTCCACATCAGAAAGTCAGGAAGGACATGATTATCATTTTAATTAAATATCATGAGTATTGTCATTCCAGAGAGTAGTGCTGGGGGAAAAAATCAGATTCAATAAATCATCAGAAGAATACTCTCAGTTCAGTAAAAACTATCATGCCCATTCTGAACTAAGAAAACTAAAACAATAATTTTTGAAATGCCTCCTTGTAATAGAGGTACCAAGAGCGGGGACGGGGGGTGTGGGGCAGGTCTACCACCATTGAACATAATGGCCCTTTTAGGTTTAAAGAGCCACTATGGCACTGACCAATGGCCCGCCCCAGCAGTAGAAGAAGAGGAGGAGGAGGAGACTGGAGTTATACCTCGCCCTTCACTTGGAGTCTCAGAGCGGCTTACAAACTCCTTTCCCTTCCCCTCCCCACAACAGACACCCTGTGAGGTAGGTGGGGCTAAGAGAGCTCTGACAGAAACTGCTCTTTTTCAAGAACAGCTGTGCCAGAGCTATGGCTTGCCCAAGGTCATCCAGCAGCTGCAAATGAGGGGTGGGAAATCAAACCCGGTTCTCCCAGATTAGAGTCTGCGCACTTAACCACTACACCAAACTGTCTAGAAGCAGCAAGGGAGGGGGACAGAGAGAGAGGAAAAGCTCTCCAGCTTGACTCTGAAATTGCTGCAGCCTTTTAAATCCTTTGCAAACTTTAAAATCCTCTGTGGCCTCCAAAAGCCAGGTTTACTACCCATGGGTGGCAGACTTGGTGATGCCAGATCTACTAACCACTGATGCTGCAGTGGCTTCTAAAGTCTAAGCAGTTTTTAAAGGCTGCAGCAGCAGCAACATGGCCCAGCTAGAAGCTTCCTTTAGTTGCTTGCTTGCTTTCCTCTCCCTTGCCACTCCTAGAGCCAGTCTGGTGTAGTGGTTAAGTGTGTGGACTCTAATCTGGGAGAACCGGGTTTGATTCCCCACTCCTCCACTTGCACCTGGCTGGATGACCTTGGGCAAGCCATAGCTCTGTACCAGCTGTTCCCTCAAGGACAGCTTGGGAAAGAGCTCTCTCAGCCCCGCCTACCTCACAGGGTGCCTGTTGTGGGGAGGGGAAGGGAAAGGAGTTTGTAAGCCGCTCTGAGACTCTTAAGTGAGTGAAGGGCGGGATATAAATCCAATCTCTTCTCTTCTTCTTCTCTACTGCCTGGGAAGGTGGCTGGTTGGTGGTGCATCAGCCCTTTAAAGGATCATTAGTTTCAATGAGTGGTAGACTTGGCCTCCAAACTCCAAAGGCCAGGTCTACCTCTCATTATTTAGTGCTCTTTCCAGCTGGTCCACGGCCCATTGTTGCTCTTGCTATAGAGTGGCAATCAAAAAGCATCAGTGTACAGCATTCATGGGTCTTTGGAACTTCATTCATTATACTTTTTATATTTTTAGTGATAACTCTGATGCTTAGGGCTTCAAAATACCTGTTCCAGAAATAGGTGAAAAACCACTAAAATATCATCTAGCAACCTAGTCGAAATACTCTTGATTAATGTATAAAGCCATAACATGCTAGTCTTTCCTTTAAGTGCATGGCATTACCTCTGCATAATTGTTCTTAATTGTGTATTTTTTGTTCCCCTTAGGAAAACCTTAGGCAATATGTAGACCGGATTTTCACTGTCATCACAAAATCTGGGGTCAGTTGTCCTACAGTGATGTGTGATATCTTTTTTTCACTGAGGGAGTCCGCTGCAAAACGTTTCCAAGGTTTGTCATTGTGTAAAGCTGAAATTTAGAAACTGTCTTCCTATATAATGCCTTGTTTATCTTGTCCTTCCAAATTAAAAGACATTCTACTGCCCTCTGCTCTACCCTTAGCCCTTCCCTCCTGAGTTTACACTCATGAATTCCAAAGTCTGAATTCCAACACCTATGTGACCACAGAAGGGACCAGTGGAAGGAGGGTGAAGATTTGTGATCCCTGTGCAAGTAGATTGCTGGATCCAACCCCATGTACTATATTCAGCCACGTTAGAGCTTGCTGTTCTCTTTGTGTTCTTTTTATGCCCCTGTGTTTGTTTGTGTTCCCCCAGCCCGGTGATGTGTTCTGTTTTTCACTTTAGAGCAAGTAACACTCCTGGCTAACAGTGAGCCGTGTCTAGGAATTCCACAGAAAGGAAGTATGGGAGGCACAAGGTTGAGGAGCTGGGAAAGGTGAAAAGAGAGTTTTATTCAGGCTTGATCTGGTTCCAGAACTTGATTCGGAATAAATGAGACAGTTAAAGAAAAAAAAGTCTATTGCTGAGGAACTGTAGAGTACCTGCCCTTGCCACTGAACAAATACATTCTCCTCAACCATTAGACATCCACAAAAGTAGCAGAACTAGTAGCTGGTGTAGGCACAGCATAATTATGAGCTCTTCAAGGTGGGTATTTTGTTTGTGAAGTGTGTGTATGGCCCATTACGCACGCATGCAGATTTTCCGAGCAGTAAGCCTTTAATCTTGACTTCAGATTCTGTGCCTGCCTTACACACCGTTTTTTTTCCTCTGGTGTATTTATTCTGCAGCTACCATTTTTTAAAAAAAACTTTTCTAAATTGGGGTAGAACGTCACTTGTGATGTGTGGAAGGTGGTGTCCAAAGTTTTTTTTAAAAAATTACGCACTTGCCCTATCACAGCTGCACAGTAGCTTCCAGCAAGCACCTTCCATTTAAATCATCATGGTTCAGGTTTTGTGTATGCATTTTAGCATTAGTTCACTGAATGAAAGGGAGCAGAAAGGAACACAAGCAAAGAGAGGAAACCCAATGTTGAAATTTACAAGACTTCTTTGGAAACTGACAAGCAGCTGAGCAGCCCCGTTTTCCATATTGCAGAGCACTAAGGGATTCTCTGCTGTGTTATCAGCCACTGTGAAAAATTAGAAAGAGTCACACAAACTCATAATATGAGGGGTGCGCGTGCCTGTGCATAGTTGGCTGCAGCCAAATTGAAAAAACTGTGGGGTATTTTCATTGATAACCTAGCACAGCTGCATAGTGATTCTAATTTCCTGCCCTTCCTTGCAAATTTTATCTTTGTGACTCTCTAATTTGATCCTGCATACTGGTCTTGATCTTGGCAGGTTTTAAAACCCTGTCCTGTTCGGATTGCACTCTGTCCTCCAAATGGATCAATCTCAAGTGATTCTTAAGTTTGGCAGTGTGCAGAAGATTCATGTGGTTCATCCACCATTTTAATGTTAGGCTTCCAGAGACTGCCAAAATAGTTCCCTCCCAAACTTTGTTCACTAAAGCATTAAAGGGATAAATATTTTCAAAGCTTTCTGTGCTGACGATCTCCCCCTTTATTTTGTTTACATGCAGTACTGAAATCCTTTCCTCTCCCTTTTTTTTTGCACTGGGGATGCTGCCATTTGCCTCCTCTCCAATCCCCCTTTCAAGTTAATACCAGCAGGGAACTAAACCTTGCGCAGCTCCTTTTAAACTTTCCCCCAACGTTTTAATTTTTTCTAGTCAGTGATCTGAGACTAGCGATAGTCTCATATCACTAGATTCATGCTGCTTGTAAAAAAAATTAAAAAATTAAAATGAGGGGGGAATTGAGCTTGTACACCGATGAAGACAAGAGGATGGTGGAAGATGCAGAGTGGGTGAAATGACCTCAGTGTGGATGGGGGAGTGACCTTCGAGGGGCAGCAAAAGGGCAGGGGGGGACCCAAGGGAATCAGTATGCTTATGAATTACCTTCATCTTGGAACAAATAAGGGGGAAATCAGCACAAATGCACTCTCAGAAAACCCAAAAAATACAGCAACCAGAAAGTGAACTGAGTGCTGAAGGGACGAATATCTGCAGTGAAATCAAAGGCAGTGCAGTGAAATTACCCATGCATAAATAGGCCTATGTTTGCTATGCACTGGAAACCCTGGAGCCTTCATAAAGACACTGACCCATTCTGTTTTTCATAGTTTTGATTTTTTCCGCTTAAGAATGGAATTATGATTGGTGATTTGTGTTCCCTTTTTGAACTGCAGGTGACCCAGATGTTAGGTACACAGCTGTAAGCAGTTTTATTTTCCTGAGATTCTTTGCTCCTGCAATTCTTTCTCCAAACCTCTTCCAGCTCACACCTCATCATCCAGTAAGTATCATTTGCCTTATATAAAAGTATTCATACCTGCATGGGCCCATGATGTTGTCTCCTCATAGCTCTGGGCCTTGCCACTCTTTCATTCCCGTCATCCACTCTTTTAGCCTGTAGTCCAGTGATACTCATTTGGGAGCCACATGGGGCTGTTTCTCAGTGCTGCTCCCTGAAACATGAGGCAGGGTAAGTGGGCAAGGCCCTTGCAAGGTGGAGCTTGAGGTTGACTGGTGGTTCCTACCTTGAACAGGTAAGCTGCAAGCCTTATGCCAGTGATGGGAGTAAATGTGGCTCCTTTGGTTGATGGAGATGCGATGTGGCTCTTTGTGAGCTGTGGTGTGCGTTACACTGATCCTGTCTATGGGGCAGAAGTTCATAATGTTCCTGCATATTGAAGTGTTCTCAGCTGATAGGCAGTGACTATTTAGCTAATGTGAACACAGCTGTGTTTTGTTTAGTTTTCAAGACATGTCTTTGAGCCTCCCAACATGATTTCTGCCATGTATTCAAGTTGTGAGTTGGGTGCTTGGGGTGAAATGTGAAAAAGAGCTGTCTTGAGAGTATATGTAAGGCAGATGGTGCCGATAACTAGGACCAGCGATGGATGGAAAATCAGTAAGAACCACAGAGGGCTTGAGTGGCTGACTTATAGGGAGAGTTGCTTATTTCTTAAAATATTCATAATCCGGTTTTTTTTAATTTTGTAAAATCTCCAAGGCAGCAGTATTGTATATTTGTGTTTGCATGTTTATAGAAGTACTTATGAAGCCATTCCATTTTAGTGATAAAACATTTTAGGTCACAATCTAAAGCATGTCTTCAGAAACACTGGAGAAATGTTTGAATTTCCACAACCCCTTTTTCTTTAATGGAACCCCTCCTTCTCCTAGGGCTCATTACAAATCCCCCCCCCCCCCCCGGCCAGATTTGAGAAGCACCTTGTCTTGTGATGCGGACAGATTATGTTTGGGGGTGAAAAACCCCACAAAAGCCATATTACAAAGTTAAGTAACACAATCCTTTTTATACCTGTAATCTTAGTAAAAAAGGTCAGATCAATACTTGCCCTTGGCAATTCTCTAGAGGGCTGTCCTGACCTAGGTGAGAGGAGTAGCTGTTTCCCTATCATGAGATTTTTTTAAAAAATTGCTGAAGAATGCCTTAAAATAAAATTTCTATAGGATTACTTATAGATAGATAATATTTTATTCTGGGCATGCTGAAGGCCCGCATAGGAAATGAAGTTTAATTTTGGGGGGACTTCCTACAGTTATGGACCAGTTGCGGAAAGAAATTGCCTCTTTGAGTCTTCCCCCAAAGGTTAATAGCTTCAATCTGGCAATTGAATAACTGTTTCCTTAGCTGTTGCTCTGAGGTATAACACATCAGGTTAACAAATGGCATAAGCTGTAAACTGCTTCCACAGGGGGGCTGGAGTGTCATCCCTGTTGTGGGAGCATTCAGCAGCAGAATAGATGCGGGTGTCCGCAGGACTTGTCCCCAGATGACTCACTGCTTCCCCCTCCCGATTGTGACCACTCATTTCCTGAACCAGCCACAAGTGGAGCATCCACAAAAGCAGTGGTTGGAGTATTGCGCCCATAGGTTCCATCCTGTGTCCTAACTTTTATACAGTGGTTCTTTTGTCTCTTTTTCTAGGATCCACAGACCTCAAGAACGTTGACGCTTATATCCAAGACTATACAAACATTAGGCAGCTTATCAAAATCTAAATCTGTAAGGATTTCATATTCTCTTTCCCTTTCCCGGGTCTCTTTGGAAAAATAGCGGCTCTTTTCCATAATGCATTTTGAATTGAGTGTGATTGTTGAACACTTAGGGGCACAGTCCTTCCGTCCACAAACACAGTGCCCTGAGGTATCCCTGTAGGTGAACAGACCACTCCCCATCTGCCTACAGGCACTGCACTGCCTTTTATTATAGCTATTGTATTTTACAAGGAGTTCGGGACAGTGTACATCATTCTTTCCTTCTCCATGACATCTTCTCAACAGTGCTAAGTAGCAGGCTTGGCTGCCTGGCCCAAAGATCACAATGAGGTTCGTGGCTGTGTAGGAATTTAAACCCAAGCCTCCTCAGCCCTAATACCAGGGGTCCTTTCGTAGAAAAAGAGGTGCAGGAGCTCATTAGCATAACTCATTAGCATAACTCATTAGCATATGCCACATCCCCTGACATCACCAGAAGTGTGTCAGAAAGGGAATGTCAGTTTCAGCCCCATTATATCCTATGGGCCATTGAAATCAATGGCAAAAACTCATAGGGTATATGAGGGGCTGGAGGAAAGGGGGTTTGAGGGAGAGGCTCCAAACTTGCAGGGTAGCTGCTGAGGCCTCTCCTCAAAATACCCACTAAGTTTCAAGAAGATTGGATCACGGGGTCCAATTCTATGGGCCCCCAAACAGATTATCCCCTCCCCTCCATTGTTCTCTATGGTGGGAAAAATGTTAACTTTTTTCCTACCATAGAGAACAATGGAGGGAATGGGGGCAACCTGTTTGGGGGCCTGTAGAATTGGACCCCCTGGTCCAGTCTTCTTGAAACTTGGTGGGTATTTCGAGGAGAGGCCCCAGCAGCTACCCTGCAAGTTTGGAGCCTCTCTCTCAAACCTCCTCCCCTCCAGTGGCTTTTAAAGTTGCCGCCGAAATTAGAGAATCTGATTCAGCCTGTGGCTGCCCTACTGGCCAGCCTGAGCTGGCGGAGCTTTGTTCTGCCTCGCTCCAGCCCCAACAGACCCCGCCTAATATGATGCTCTAACCACTAGACATCACTGTTGCATTGTGTGGAATGGAAGGCCTGTATATGCCTCCTAAATAGCATCTAGCCCTCTGCTTGTTTAAGTTAACAAGGCCTCCAGAATTGGACTGGTGGGAGGGAGGAGTAGAAGGATCTGTTGTTCTCTATAGCAATCCTTCCTAGCTGTTGCACTTAACCACTACACCAGACTGGCTCTCAGGTGGATTGAAAGTTGATTATTTAGTGTGTGTGACCTTAGCCACAGTGAACCATAAATCCTTTAAAACTGTGTATATTTACAATGATTTTAAACTGCATATAACATTTTTTTTAATTAGTTTTAAAGGTAGGCACAAGGCTAATAGTTCACATATTCAGAAAGTACAAGCAGGAAACCCATGACGACTTGGCAGTGGTGGCAGGGGGACCTGGTCTTTCTCCCCGTACTATCTTTGCTTTCCCGCCTTTCCTCCCCCTCAAATATGGCTATTAAACTCAAAGCAGTGCCTGGAGTTCTACCAAAATTACGTTTGATATGCAGACTACAGAGTTCCTCTGGAGGAAATGAGGATAGACTCTGTGGCATCACAAACCCACTGAACTCCCTTTTCACCTCAGACTCTGCCAGTCTCTCCAGCACCCCCCTCAAGTCTCCATGAATTTCGCATGCCAGAACTGGCAACCCTACCCTCACAGCCCCTGCAGCTTTTCCCTGTCCCCTTCTTCCGTCCTTCCCTCCCCCCAGCCGCCATTTCCTCCCCTTTGGCTTCATTTTTCTTTATTCCCTCCCACGATTCTAACTTTACCCCTTCTTGTCTTTCCTGCCTGCTGACTCCTCCCCCCCTTCAGTTTCTGGAAACCATGGTAGACCCTTTGGATTATCTAAACATCCATAGTTTCCTAGGCAATCCAACACAGCTGCCAAGATTTCTGCATTTAAAAACTTTTAAAAACATATTTTATTCCATCCTTGAATTTTTTTAATTAATTTTTTTCTGCAAATCTGGGGGCTCCCCTGCCTCTCCCTGGCCTTATTGTGTGGAGTTTTTGATCTGCATTCTTGGGCCAGGTTCAGAATTAGACATATAGATGATGTGTGATGCAGTTGTTCTTTGAACTAGTAAAAGAAATGCTTGAGAACTGGTTCACATAACCATTTGCTATAGAGAGCCACAACTGGAGTTTGCTTACATTGTGCTCAGATTATATGAGGGATTGGACATTAGTGTTTCTAATGTGGCAGAGCCCTAAAGAAGTACATTTGGTATGAGAAAGCTGCAACCTTGGTAAGGAAAAGGTCACTCACACCCACACACATTGGTTATGAGAATGAGTTCTGAATTTAGTCATAAATTTACTTGTGGACTGTAACCGTCATCTCCCTTTGCAATTATTGTCAGTTGAGAATGAATGGCTGTGTTTGAGAAAAGAGAGCTTGAACTATATCCAGGATTTAAAAGGAAATACCTTGATTTGTGGGTTTGGCATGTGAACCCATTGTGAATACCATTGCAATTTAAGCTACACGGAAACAGCTTTTAGGTTCTTTTTAGCATCAAGAAATATGTGTTCATGAATGAGTAAGTCTTAATTTTCTGCTGACTTTGGTATTTTGGCCTTCTGTATAAATTGCCGTGTTTCAACATAAGTACATATCGGTGGTTGCATTTCAGGCCAGTTTCAAGGAATCTTACATGGCTTCGTTTTATGACAACTTTAATGAGCAGAAGTATGCAGATGCAGTAAAAAATGTAAGTAGTAGAAATGTTTAGGGCCCTCTCTGGGCCTAACAACGTCAACCGTTTCAATAAATTCATTATTTGCATTTCTGTCTTCTGAATAACATTTATTCTGAATAAACATTTAGACTGCACTTTCAGTATTCAAAGCACTTCCGATAACATTATCACCAGCCCTCTTTACAGTAGTCTTGGCGGGCAGGACAATATTATCCTCACGCCGCCGATGTGGCTTGCATCTTGTGAGTTTATAGCCCAAACGAGATTGGAATCTGCAGACTTGCGGATCGGATCGCTCCTTTCTCAATTCCACTTGCAAAGTAAAAAACGAAGCATGCTGATGGGTAGCTAACAACAGAGACTATAAACACAAGAGACGTAAATGAGCTAGATCCAGTCACAGTAGCCATTTCTGACCTCAGGAATGTTGATCCTTGGGGGCCCCTGTGGAATGAAAGCCTTGCAGGTCAGTGGCTGCCATGCACAGTCCCTGCCTCTTACATCAGCAGTACTCCACTTGCGGAACAGGCAGAAGACAGCAGTTTTACCCCCCTTCCCCTCCTCACTGCAGCCCAACAACCTGCATGGCTTCTGTTCCATGCAGGTTCCTGAACCCCAGGAATCAGATTTCCTAGGGACAGAAGAGACTGCTGGAAGGAAGGAAAGTGAGAAAGATCTGGAATCCACATGTAAGCTAATTGCTGGATCCAAACTAAACTCAAAATATGCTTTGAAGCTTCTTTACTCCTCCTCCTCCTTCAGAGATGAAGCAAGCAGTGTGGGCTGAAAAAGCAGTGTGGGCTGTTTACTGTGATGTTATTTATTGAACAGTTTCTTAGGGGCATGGGTGTATTTGCTCAGAACTTGTTTCCCTATTTCAGCAATTTGTTAGGCCAAAGAGCCAGAAAGACCATCATATTTGGGGCAATTGTAGATTAAAGGAAAGGAAAAGAAGGGAAGGGAACACAGAGTGCCTTTTACTGATGCAATTCCTGCTGTTGTTCCCACACTACTATGAGACTTTGCACTCATGTGGGTTGCTGTGACCTTGTGGATTGGTACCATGCAGGCAAGGTGCCACCCAAGAATTCATGGCTCCCTGCCTTCCCCACCCCATAGCCATAGCTTGTGTGCGGTGAAGGCTTTCCTGTATTCCCTGTCCAGCAAATAGGACCAATTGCTTGAACGGGGGCAAAAAGAATATCTAAAAGGTCTAGAGTCAGGGGAGAAGCTGTATTATATTTGTATGTGCCTTTCTTTGTGAATGCTGGCAGCGCAGTAGGTGTGGTTTATGGGTCAAAGACATGTTCAGCTGCACAGAAGTCTTTTATTTAATCTGAACACGGGACTTTCGGTTTTGTTTACTTGGATATAAACTTTTCTGCATTATTTTTCTTCTCCTAGTGGGGAAGCACTTAAAATTTTTAAAGCCTGCTTGCATTTCCTTGGTGCTTTATCAGTTCTTCCATCAAGTAATGATCATGTGCTAAGCTTACCATTGCCCAGAATTGGAAGGTAGTTACTTCCCCTTCTCTGGATTCCTGGCAAAATAAGCTGTGGAATCATTTTGTATACGGAAAAATAACTTCTTATTCTTTATGGCAAAATTTGACTACTTACCAGAAATATTTTCAAGCTGTTTGGTTTCGTATTACTGTGTACCTGGCGAATTCAGGTGTTATTCCTAAAAACAAATATTATCAAAAGTTATTATATTTTTGACTGATACAATAGAGTAGAGATATAGTTGGTTGCAATAGGTTATTAATTGCAGAATATTGTTTTAGAACTCCGAATAGTAGGCTTATGGCAAAATGTTTCTTTGAATTGACCATATTTGAGCATATGTAGAAAGTCGAATGTATATGGGTTTGTTTTTTTTCATTTCACCACGTGTTATTCTCGGTTGTTGTTAAAGGGAAAAAGTTGTTAAAAATATTTTTTTTAAAAAAAAAAGTAATGATCATGTGAGTTTAACCCTCTTTTTCATTACATTATCTTTTCCCAAGTTCTTAGAATTGATTTCATCCTCTGGAAGAAGAGATCACAAGAGCATAGAGCAACCAATACTACTTAAAGAAGGGTGAGTATCTATCAAAAGGTTGCCCACACACAAAGGAGTAAATGGTCTAGTATCTGAGAAATGCCATTCAATATGCATTAATTAATCACTTGGAAGATGACATATAGAAAGTATAGTTTTAACAGTTGCTGCTGGACAGGGAAGGGCTGTAGCAATTCTCGGGGATGTGACCACAATTCAAAGTATAGAACACTGGCTTTCATTGGCCAAAACTATGAATAAAATTGGTTCATGATAGAAACTCTGCCTGCTTCTAACTGTAATAATATAAATAGGAGTTGGTTTTTTTCAAAAAAAATATCTGTGTTGTCTTTCTTTTGCTTTTAAAAGTGCATTTTTTATCATTTTGCAACCCTCCCCTCTAACTTTTAAATGTCTCATTTAAGCGTCTGTCTTTCTTTTGCTCCTGTCTGATTTTTTTCTGTCTCTTCTTGCTTGGCCTGCTGTGTCAAGGACTCTTAAATTAACATTAAAGAAAGTTGATGATAATAGTCCGTGCAGGTAAGAGGGCAAGGGCAACCGGTTCTTTGCCACAGTGACCTGCCAGTGGGGTACCCTCCCTTCTTATCCAGGGGCGGGTCATGTTTCCCTTGGCTTTGGGGAGAGGAAGTTTTAAGTGGTGGTTAATATTCATGTTGTGCGTCTGCAAAAACAGATGGGGAACTTTTTTAGAATGTGGTTCCCCTTCAACATAATGAGCATGCAAAAACAAACCTGTCCTTGTTCTGTGTTTGCTGTTTAAGCAGGTGCCCTCGTGTAAGTGTCGTTAACATTCAGTTCCAAATTCTTAAACACCATTTAAATGGTGGCAATGCACCACGTATTTTAAATCCCAGTTTTTAGCAGTTACATAATTCTCATGGTTACAAGGTTTGGTTCATTGAAGTGGGGCGATGATTGACGCAGCTGTGTTTTTGGGCTCCTTGTAGAATAATTGCTTGAGTGGTTAGTGCAGTTTCTGTGTGCCTTCCCTTCGCCAACGGTTCAGACACTTTCACCATGCACTCCAAGGGCAAGTGATTCTCCTACACTAGACTGTCAGTCAAGTACAATGATATGTGATGTGTGAGATATTTGTGGTCTTGTTGCTTGATGTTGCGATGCCGGCACTGGGTGGGCTGGAGACAGTGAATGGCTTTTTGCCTATCTGATTCCTTTCAAAAGAAGAAGTGGGGGAGAGGGACACCACTTGCTGCTTCCATTCCTTTGTTTCTCCCAAGGACATTCATGTTGTATCTTTGAGAAAATCTAAATGTAGCTTTTATTTGAACTTTTTTCTGTAACAGGGAAATTGGCTTTAGTCAGTTATTGGACTTTTAAGTGTTTTTAGCTGTCAGGAATTTTTTTCCTTTAAAAAACCTTATAATCTTTGTTTATGAATTTGCTTCAGTTGCACTGGAAAAATATGGCAGATGTTAAAAAGAAAGCAGAAATGTAGGTCTATATCCACAGCTATTCTCAAGCATTTAGGTGGAACCACCAGTAAGAGGACAATAGGCACCTTTTCGCTTTCTCCAGAAATCCTGTACATTCTTTTAACATGAAAATTCTAGTTGTTCTTAGGCTACTTTACCTCTTCAGCAAGCTAGCTTCCAGTTCTTGGATCTCCTTTAACCCAGAAATCTACATAGGGCTATGTTCTTTGCCCTTCACCAGTTCTGGGTCTACTGGCTGTGTGACTTTGTCTGGTCTGGAGGACCTTGGGGTTCATTTATATGGATAAACACAGTCATTCAGCAAAATATATTCTAGACACAAGATTTTAAAAAAGTCTACCAGATTTAATTCAGTAAAATCAGTTGAACTTGAAGGAATGAGTGCAGAGCAGAAAACATCCAATAACAACAAGCAGTGGCAAAAAAGGGCAAAAGGCCAGGTCACTGGACCAGTAAAAACAATAACTCACTTCTGTGAGGCCAGTTCCTAAAATAAGTCCATTATCAGGTTGAAAAGAACGGGGTTAATTCCATCTCAGTCGAAGTTCATCAGTTCAATGCAAAGTGTAACCGGCCCCACCATTCCCCTGCTGTAAGGCAGCCAGCTGATAAGGATTCAACTCCCTAATTAACCCTCCTGGCTTGTGAAAAGATTTAGGAGGTTTCCAAGGATGAATCTTGCAGCTAAAAGTAGTTATGCTGTGAGCAGATTGCTTCCAGTGACTTGCAGGGCTGGGTCCTGCCAAACTTATAACCCTTTCCCACCAGCAGAGCCAACAAAATATAAGCCTAAACAACCTCCATTCCTTACAGACTTTAACATTGATTTGGAGCTAATTTAATTGGTGTTCCTTCTAGAAAGGTCTTTGGATCAGTCAGTAGCCCGTGAGAGTTCACTACCTCCGTGCTCCACTGTTTTTTGGTAGCATTCTGGGTACTCAAAATCCTTCACCTGCTGTGCATAACTTACCTATGAATTGCCCTTCTTCCCTGTGTCTCTTTTTTTAAAAAGTGGAAGGTATGCCCCAATGAATTGAACAGGGGGGACCACAGGCTCTGGCAAAAGAAATGTAAGTCAATAATTAGGCATGCAAAAAGAGATTTTGAGGCATGGGTTGCTTAAAACATCATGTAAAACAATAGACATTAAAAAAATATCTGAAGCAGGAAACCAGCTAGAGAAGCAGTGGGGCCTTTGGATGATGAAGGAATAAAGGGCTTGCTCAACGAAGATGGGGAGATGGCAGAGAAGCTGAATGACTTCTTTGCTTCTGTGTTCATTCTGAAAAGTGTGGAGCATGTACCCATGCCACAGCCCCTATTTTCAGGAAGGGGGTCTGAAGAACTGAACCAAATTGAGGTGACCAGAGATGAAGTTCTAGACTTATTGGGGAAATTAAAAACTGATTAAAAACTCCAGGTCCTGATGGCATACACCCATGAGTTCTTAAGGAACTCAGTTGTGAGATAGTTGATCTACTAACCCATGTATGTAACCTATCACTAAATTCAGCTACTGTACCAGAAGACTGGAGAGTAGCAAATGTGACACCAATTTTTAAAAAGGGATCCAGGGGGGAACCAGGAAATTACAGGCCAGTCAGCCTAATGTCTGTCCCAGGCAAATTAGTAGAAACTGTAATCAAAGATAGAATTGTTAGGCACACAGAGGGACAAAGCCTGCTGAGGGAAAATCTGCATGGCTTCTGCCAAGGGAAGTCCTGCCTCACCAACCTTTTGGAGTTCTTTGAGATAATGAACAAGCATATAGACAATGGTGACCTGGTAGACATGATATACTTGGACTTTCAAAAGGCTTTTGACAAGGTACCTCACCAAAGACTCCTGAGTAGATTTAGCAGTCATGAGATAAGAGGACAGGTCCTCTTATGGATTGAAAATTGGTTAAATGACAGGAAGCAAAGAGTAGGAATCAATGGACAGTTCTCATAAAGGAAGGAAGCAGTGGGGCTGGTACTATTTAATTTATTCATAAATGATCTGGAACTAGGGGGAAGTAGTGTAGTGACCGAGTTTGCAAATGACACATAATTCACCACCACATTGCAAATGAGTTGATTTTCTTCCTGTCACCTTTCTTCCACTTTGTCCAACTTTCACATCGATAGATAGTAATAGGGAATACCATAGTATGCATTGTCTTGGTCTCCAATGACATTCTTTTTGAGGAACGAGAAGGATCTTTTCTAGTTCCTTTGTGGCTGCCCTTCCAAGTCTCAATCTCCTTCTGATTTCTTGGTTGCAGTCTACCTTTTAGTTGATAACTGACCCAAGGAATAGAAAATCTTAACTTTGTTGCTCTTAAAGGTGCCATTGGACTCAAACTTTGTTTTCCAGTTTCTTTATTATTAGCCTTAAAGTTGTGCAATTCCTCCATACTCATTGCTTTTGACTTCTTGATGTTCAGCTGTAATCCTGCTTTGTCACTTTCTCCTTTAAACTTCATCAGTAGTTGTTTCAAGGCTTTACTATTTTCTGCCAATAATGCGGTGTTGTCTGCACATCTCAAATTGTTAATTATGCCACCTCAAATGCACTTATCCCATGTTTGAAACAGTACCCACATCAGCATCTCCTTCGATGTAGTCGCTTTGTCTTTTTAAGGTGTACACAAGTTTAAAATGAGGGTACTTTCATACAGGTAATCTGCTGAAAGCATTCTGACATGACATGAACCGTAGAATATTTCATAGAACAGAATGTTTCAATGCATCTTCGTAAAACAGGCCTAAGTTATGAATGCATCTTCGCAAAACAGGCCTAAATTAGCATAAGTTAGCTAAACTTGTGCTTCTTTACACTTTATCAAGATGCATTCTTATTGTTGGAATAAGAACAAGTTGGGGTGGAAGGCAGGTGGGGCAGGGCAGACTCAGGCTGGGGCTGAGCCCCACTGTGGCTACACTGAGTCATTATATGCTCACTGCTAAGAATTCCAGTCGTGTAATGCTAGTGTGACCCATTTGTTATAGGTTCATGATAAAGAGGGCACAAGGTAGGAAACGATTTGGTATGAAGAACTTCAAGAAGAGATGGTTTCGACTCACTAACCATGAATTTACCTATCAGAAAAGCAAAGGTAATGAAATTATACCCTCTGTTTCTTCAGTATTATTTTTTAATATAAAAGAACAAGAGAACCTGTACTATTCAGGGAAGAGGAAAATCCCATCTATCCATGCCCTGGTTTCTCACTTCTTTCCCCTCCCCAATGGTCATTTGCTTTACTTTCCTACCCTCCAGCTGGTCAGACCATGGAGAAGGGGGAGGGTTGAAGCGGAAGCTACATCCCGCATTTTCTACTTCAGAACTTGTTGCTGCTGGCCTGCTTGCTGATGGGAATGGAGATGAATGGAGATGGAATGGGAATAGTCCCAGCATACCACTGCATCAGCAAGTGAGCAGCAGTGGCAGAAGACTTTGGAGTACAAAGTATGGGAGATGACCTTTCTGCCTCAACTCTCCACAGTTATGTCCAGCACCCAGCTGATTGATTACTGTGTTACCATTGTACCTCATCCTCTCCCCCCCCCCCCAACCCTCCTGCAATTCCTTACACATGAAGCTGCCTTATACTGAATCAGACCCTTGGGCCATCAAAGTCAGTATTGTCTGCTGATACCGGCAGCAGCTCTCCAGAAACTCAGGTTGAGGTCTTTGCTTTCACCTCTTACGTGATCCTTTTAGCTAGAGATGCCGGGAATTGGACCTGGGACCTTCTGCATGCCAAGCAGATGCTCTGCCAGTGAGCCACACCCCCTCTTAGTCCTTTTCTTTTTAGCCTCCTAGGAATGTCAATCAGGCTGCATTTTGTCAGTGGAATGGCAGGGTCTGGGCATGTACCGTCCTCTCGTCTCTGTTTTAGGGGCTTTTAAAAAACTTTTTTTTAAAGTTCCAGACTTTTCTATAAACCTAGATTCTCATTACACAAGACATGAAACACAAGTCTGGAACTTTTCATGTCTGACCAGGACTCTGCATTTCATGTATGACCAGGACTCTCCTTCAAAATAGTTGCCGGGGGGGGGGGACCCAACCCAATTCAGCTGTGGAGCACAGCGCAGTGGCAAGACGGGCTTCAGCCTTCCCTCTCACACCACTTTTGACTGCAAAAAAATAAAGGGGGGGGCATGTTTGTCCAACTGTCAGATCCACAGCAGATTTGTGAAATTGGCAGTGGGACAAACAGCCCTCACACTACTTTTTTTGCTGTTTAGAAGGAGCATGGGATGGAAGGGAATTTGGCTGGGATCCTGGAAGAAAGGGTTTTTTTGCCCTCTTCTGAGCATAGAGCAGAAGAAGAGAAGAGATTGGATTTATACTCCACCCTTCACTCGGAGTCTCAGAGCGGCTTACAAACTCCTTTCCCTTCCCTTCCCCACAACAGACACCCTGTGAGGTAGGTGGGGCTGAGAGAGCTCTGACAGAAACTGCTCTTTCAAGGACAGCTCTGACAGAATTATGACTTGCCCAAGGTCATCCAGCAGCTGCAGGTGGAGGAGTGGGGAATCAAACCCGGTTCTCCCAGATTAGATTACACACTCTTAACCACTACACCACTGGAGGTCACTGGGGGTGGGGTGGGGGAGGTATTTGTGAATTTCTTGCATTATGCAGGGGGTTGGACTAGATGACCCTGGAGGTCCCGTCCAACTCTATGATTCTAAGGCTGAAGCCCCTCCTGCCATCCTGCCATGCTCTGCAGCTTTTTCCCACCACACACTGTTTAAAGGAGAGTCCTAGTCAGATGTGAAACACAAGTCAGGTGGAGGGAACCCTCCAATCCAATTCGAATATCATGTTTCACGTAATGACACCTCTAAGGATTCTCTAGGATTGACAGATAATTCCTGTTCTTTATGCATACATAGTTCTGTGGAATAGAACCTTTGTCAGAATTAGAGCTTACTTTCTCTTCGGAGTCGTTGCTTCTATCTAGGACGTATTTGCTCTCGATTCTATTAGTAACAGCTAAATTAGTTATTGTAGCCAAATGGAGGGGTGAAATGGCCCCTTCTCTTTCATTATGGCATGAGAGGATATGGGAATATTTTATTATATAAAAAATAACAGTTTGAAGCATACAAACTCTGATGCTTATTATACCTTATTCGCTGAGAATTGGTTCCCAGTACTAGAACATATGACTCATCGCAACATATTCCCGAAGGACTATAGAGTTAATGGCTTTCTGATATTTTAAATATTATATCATAAATAGTCTGTCTTTTAGATCTCACATATTGAAAGTTGTTATATTGTTATTGTTGAGTTGTTATAGTTGTAAGTACTTTTCAATCTGTGATGGATTTACACATGTTTCTTTGTCAATTGTTATGCACAAAGTCATATAAATAAAGTTTAAAAGAAAATAGTTAGGTATGTTGATTTTTCCAAAAGAGAAAAATATTCTAAGGGGCAATGAAATAAGTACTTTGAGATTTTTAATGGCAGAAAATGCAGTAATGATATAACATGCTATCTTTATGCCATATGACATTTGTCTACATTATACACAGAGAGAGAATAGGGACTTCTTTCAGTATAGTTTCATCCCTATATAATACACAGTTTCCTTACTTTTTTTGCGTTGTTGCTTTGATGGTGTTTGGAACAACTTAAATTACCACTAGCGAGTGTCTCTTTCACATGTGAGGACTGAGTGTCCTCATCACAATTCTCCTTACTGCCTCCAGTGGTCACAGGACGAGCATTTAGAATGATCTTCTTTTTGATCCCATTCCTGCAGGTGATCATCCACTGTGTAGCATTCCAATTGAAAACATTCTGGCAGTAGAAAAATTGGAAGAAGAGTCATTCAAAATGAAAAATGTAAGCAGGTTCTCTTGGTGTTATTTTCAAGAACTATTTTTATTGCTCGTTTGTAATCAGTTCTTAAAAATAGATAGTTCATAGACCTCTATGGAGCTGTTTTAAATATCACTGTGATACAGCCATTACTGCCCATGGGGCTGGAATTGAATAGGAATTCAGTTATGGGCAGCATACTTTGTGCCACGCTTGCTTGGTAATGATCAGTCATTACAAAATTTTAGATTAGCTGTTTCTTTAAATTTCATTTTTTTACAACCACAGTGCCTGTTTGTCCCTGGGTAAATTTTGTTGGGTCACCTTCAAAGACCTGAAACATGGTGCTGCATAATATACAGAAGGTTTTGGGTGCACGGGTGCCAGTTAAGAGTACGTACGAAAGTGTCTCGTTGCAGCTCTTGGATTTTTGAAGGGATCATGCTGCAAAAAAGAGGGTGCAGGTTGAATTTTTGTCACGTTACATGCATGTGGAATCGGCACCTGCATCATCAGAAACTTTGCAGATACATTAATGTATGACCAGCCACTAAGTCTCAGAGAACACATACTAGTGGTAGACTGGCAATGCCATCCTGAGCAGAGTTACTTCAGTGGACTCAGAAGGGTGTAACTTTACTTAGGATGGGACTGGAATTTGCTTAATAATGCAGCTGCATATAAAGCAGAGGTGGAGAGCCTAGGTTGTCTGTTTTCTACTTTTAAGCAAAAGGAACCCATGAACAGTGGTGTTTCTAAGTCCTCCCCTCTGCCCCTGCCTGCAGTTTCCATCTCTGCAATGTCTCAGCTGATATCACTTTTCCTCCAGCTGGGTTTTGCATACTGGAAGGGTGCCCAACTAAGAGAGAAGCATCTGCATAGAGAGGTTGTGAAGCAGACATGGGGGTAGGGGAGTTCAGCCTCCCTCACACTTTTTGTTTTTGAAGTTTAGAAACCGCTTCCCCCAACACACGTATACCCTCTACTTAATACCCAGACATAAAGAAATAGGACTGCCGTTATCACATGTAGCTTGAGTCAATATAAGCATAGGCTGTAATTGATACAGTGTTATTTTTATAAAAGCCAAGCACAGGAGTAGGCCTTTGTTGTGAAATGCATAATACCATTGCTGTTTTAAATTTTCTCATTTATATGAGATTATATATGGTTTGTATATTGTGTGCTTAAAAAAAACATTGTTACCCTCCCATGTTAAGAAGGAGAACTATAATTTTTTTTTAAAAAAAAATGGCTGTTCAAAACAGCTTGTAATTAAAGGAGAATAAAGACTGGATGTGGATTTGGTATTAAATGGTGCTTCTTTGAAAACCATATTTGCTAGTGCTTTTCAGAAGCTATACAATATTACATTAAACATTATAAATAAAATATTACTTTTATAGAGTGAGGCCTCTCACACTTTAATAATACAAGATAGAAAACACTGGATGTTCTGTCATCTGTGTATGCTGTCCTTCTTTGAAGGAAAAGGATGGAGTTTATCCTGTTTCATTCTCACAAGGAAGGGTTACCTTCCCTTACACAGACTTGCCATTCTGTAAGACCTCCTCTGGAGGCCCCTTTCCATCAGCCTTTGGAGAAGAGGCAGGCGACAACCAAGAACAGGGGCGTGTATCCCACCCTGCTTCCAGCTGACTTCCAGTGGTTCTTCTACTGGAGGAAGAGCTGTTTAAGCTGGAAGAAATCTTATTGCTGGAAGAAAGCTTTGCTCAGCGATGCTGGTAGAGTACATGGCAGGCTCTTTTCTGTACAGCAAATCTGTGGAAGACTTTCTTTGGAGACATTCCTCTGGCACTTTTTTCTTTTATGTGGCAAGTGGAAATAAGTCCTTTACAGGGGTCATTTCATAGAAAAAGAGGTGCAGGAGCTCATTAGCATAACTTATTTGCATATGCCACACACCCCTGAGATCACCGGAAGTGTGTCAGAAGGCAACACCCACCACTCAGCCTCCACCCCCAAAATCTCCAGGTATTTCCCAACTCAGAGCTGGCAAGCCAGCTTTACACTTTGACTAAAGACACTTTAGGTTTCCTTTGCTCTTACAGGGAAGCTACCCTACAACAAGCATGAAAATACAGATCAAGTTAGTATGCTTTTGCTTTTTTCCACAGCACATCACCATATGTGCCCACTCCTGGTCTTGTTACTTCCAGAACGGCGCTCCTGAGCGCTCCTGCTTGAAATGACCCCTGGTGCTATAGAGGAATGCAGTTTTCTTATCAATCCGTAACATAAAATGTTGTGAAAAATTTAAAATACGGAATTAAAAATAAGTCTTGCTGTTCAGTGTGTAGCTATAGAAATGATTCTGCTGTTTTAGTGCTCCCTCCCCCTTTTGTACTGTACATTAGATAGCTGTCTTGGGATTTTATTGTGGTTTTTGCTTAAAAAAAAATCATTTGTTCCAGGCTGTCTTGGAGACCTGTTGAGGTAGAAGGGCAGGATATGCATATTTTAATTAATTAAATCCACGAGGTAAATTATGCTGCTAGGGGAGGAGGGAGCTAAAGTCACATAGTGGACTGCGTGGCAGAGAACCATTTTGAAGCATAGTCCTGACCAAGTTCAGCTCTGTAGGTACAGCTCATGTTTTCACATATTCTTACAAGGTTTGTGTCAGAGGTTCTCATGATTTGAGACTGGGGCCTTGCCTGGTGGACTAAAGGACTAAAGTGTGTGTGCCTCTCTCAGACTTTTCTGTGTGAACATTAGATTTTAAATTACTGTGCTGTTCTCCATCTCTATTCCTTTCAGATGTTCCAAGTGATTCAGCCTGAAAGGGCCCTGTATATTCAAGCAAATAACTGTGTTGAGGCCAAGGACTGGATTGATATCCTCACCAAAGTTAGCCAGTGTAACAAGAAACGTCTCACTGTCTATCACCCCTCTGCATACCTTAATGGGCACTGGCTGTGCTGCAAAGCTACCGCGGATAATACCCCTGGCTGTACTCCCTGCACTGGGTAAGGACTTTCTAGGATGTTTCCTGTTCTAAAATTTCCTTGAAGCATACTGATGATGAAATGTGTAGCCTTCAGATTGTTAAAAGTCTGCAAACCAGTGCTAAGTGATGGAAAGGCAAGCCTGTGTTGATATGAATTAAAATGCTACTTAGCTTAGGTTAAGAGCCAGTTTGGTGTAGTGGTTAAGTGCGCGGACTCTAATCTGGGAGAACCGGGTTTGATTCCCCACTCCTCCACTTGCACCTGGCTGGATGACCTTGGGCAAGCCATAGCTCTGTACCAGCTGTTCTCTCAAGGACAGCTTGGGAAAGAGCTCTCTCAGCCTCACCTACCTCACAGGGTGTCTGTTGTGGGGAGGGGAAGGGAAAGGAGTTTGTAAGCCGCTCTGAGACTCCTTTGGGTAGTGAAGGGTGGGGAATAAATCCAATCTCCTCCTCCTCCTCCTCCTCTTCTTCTTCCTTATTCTGATTTACCTTGAGACATCTGTGAACCAGCTTAATTTATGTTGGTTTTTATAGTACAAGTCAGTTTTAGAAGTCTTATTCTTGCTAAAACACCATTAGAGCTTCAATTAATCTGTAGGATTAATGTTTTAGAAGCCTTATGTGATTAACTAAAACATGGCCTCAGTTGTTTGGTCAACAGCATTTAATCTGTCCTTTTTAATACTATACACTCCTCCACTTGAAGCCAGCTGGGTGACCTTGGGTCAGTCACAGCTCTTTCAGAGCTCTCTCAGCCAAAAAAATAAGTTTAGTTTGCCACCTAGTGGTACATAATGCTAAAAGAGCTGGAATTTGAGGCTGCCAGACAATCTCAGGCTCTCCTGGGTATATCACACACAATGCCAAACAATAATTATTAATTATTACTATACCATCCCCCCCCCCCCCAAAAAAACCGAACACAGCAGGTACTATATTGGAAGAGGCATTTCTCTCTCCCCCCCACATCTCAGCAGGATAACTTTTTCAACATGGTGCTTGCCCTGACTCTACATGCAGCACCCCATAACCAAGAAAGGACTCTGTTTTTCATTCAGCACTAATGTTTTATGCAGATATAAGTTTATGCAGAGTTAATGGATTACTCAAATTAACCCATATGACTGATGATTCAAACCTGAACTACAAAGAAAAAATACTGACTAAAACTCTTGCCATTTTCTGACTGACAGTAAGCTATTCATTCCTTTAATACTATACTGGCAGTAGAAATGCAGCTTTGCAGCTTGCACCTTATATTATATGTGTTTTTCAGCTTTGGAATTCTTTCTTTCCATAGTTTTCATCTCTTAAGGGGAGAAGGGCAAATGTCCTTCAGGCATATATGTGGGGGATAGTAATATCACAAGATGGGTGAGAGACCTTCTGTTGCTGGAAAAGTCCTATCCATCAGCTTGAAATGGTTCCCTTGAATTTTTAATACATTGCAAAATAGGAACTCTCTGACATACCACAATGGGCAACTGCCTGAAAAAGGCATGGCTTCTCTTCCATCTCAGCACATGATAATCACAAGAATGTGCTGAAAAAACTGTACCATAGACTCAGTCTTATAAACAAGGATCATACTTATATAGAAGTTACATTATCAGTTGATGTTGAAATTTCTATTAGTTGTAGCATTTGCATCACGGCATACATTGTGCATTAAGGTAACACAAGGAGACTAATGAGAGTTGATGTCTGGCCCTCTTGAAAGCAGAAGGGAAGGGTTAAAGCACATAGCATCCACCCATTTATCTCCTGTATTGCTTAGAATATGCCTAGCTAAGGAGACATCGTGTCCCCCCATACCTAAGCTGCTGTATTAATTGTATATTAAGAAAGTAAGAAAAGGGAACAAACTGCATCTTTGCGTTGAACTAAATCTTTATGGCACTGTTTGCTGAGCCACAAACTAGGAAGCCAGTGTTAGTTTACACAACTTAGAGCATTTGGCATGGGGCTGGGAATCAGTTTTTTCAAAAGAGAAAATATTAGGCTATAAGGTAATCATCACCTTTAACAAAACTCAGTATATATTTTTAAAAGACTAAACTTTCATGATATTGTTTAGTTTTGTAATATTGCTCTTGCTCTGCGAACCAGGGGTCCAATTGTACCACAACAACAACAAAAAGAGTAAAATTTCATAGTTTAACATTTTCCCAAATGTTTCTGTAGGGGCCTACCAGCAAATATACAATTAGACATAGATGGAGATAGAGAAACGGAACGCATCTACTCCCTTTTTAACGTGTATATGTCTAAACTGGAGAAAATGGAAGGTACGTGTGTTAATCAGTCACTTTTGTTTAGTTGCCTCATTTAAAAACTCCTATTTTAAAGAATGTCTTGCTTCAGAGAATCTGAAATTATACCTGTAAATACCTTGCATTCATGCATAATTATTCATGCATAATTACATGTAAATTCATGCATAATTGCAACCTCTAGATTTTAAATAATTATTTTGAAACAAAATCATTGAGCAGTTTAGATGTATATATTGCAAGTCATTTCTTCAGAATTAGCAAGTGGAAATGAATCTTAAATCAAAGTGAACAATATGTATTCGGAAGTGACTAATCAATTCATCATTCATATTGCCCACGTACAGGCTACTTTTAACCGCTGGCACATGTAAATATCTCATTAATCATTTTAGGTCCTAAAAGACGTTTGCTTTCAGATTCATCAATGAAATCTGAGTGTCTGGGCAAAAACATTCAATGAATGTAGAAGGAGGGAAGGAACATCATATGATCACTGCACTTCTTGGCGTGCTTGCAAAACTATTTTGAACTACCAGTTTGCCAGACTTCAGATTCTGCTTTAGCGCAGGGGGAGAGTCAGGATATCTTAAGCTTAAACTATAAATATAACTTCATAGGAAGTAAGCCAATGGTGTTAGATATATTTAAACTTACCCTCAACCCTGTGTAATTGCAAACCTATGACCCCTCTTGCTGTTTCCGAACTGCCCATCCCTTTGCCCTTATTGTCCTGGCTTTGAATAAGAAGAACTTCTCGCCAATGAAAAGATACAGTTGCCTACGTTTAACCAAGAGCAGCAAAGTAAAAAAACAAAAGCTCCAACCAAATGGACAGCAGAAGGAAGCTGTTCCTTCCTCAGACTAATCTACAGCATATGCATGCAAAAGCTCAAAGTACCTTTAGACCGTCTCCCTGGCTCACTGAGGAAGCTGCTGGGTGACTGTGGGCAGAATGTCCATGTGGATGCTTTGCCTGCAGTCAATATGAAGAAAGGCCAATTGTCACTCCATATTTCCTCTCCCACTTGTAGCCCATTAATGGGTCCCCCCCCCCACCAGAATTAAGCAACAGAATAGTTTTAAACTGTTGCTTATCTGGGCAAGGAAGAAAAGGTGGGGTGCTGGGTTGCAAGGAGGCCCTGCATGATTGTCATTGCTTTTGCATGGACATGATGCAGAGAAGGAGAGAGGGTCGGGGCACAGCTGTAGCAGAAGCGAACATAGCAGGGGCGTGGGGACCCCATCTGCATGCTCTGTGCTCTAAGCAGAAGGTGCGTTTTTGAGCCCCCATGTGGAAGCAGCCCATGTTTTAGATGGCTTTACAAAAGTGAGCGGACAAGTTTGCAGAAAATAAAGTCTATGCCAGTGTTCCCTCTAAGCTGAGTTAGTGTGAGCTGCTCATAGTTTTTTAGCTTCCGGCTCACACATTTTTGTCTTAGCTCCGGACGGATGGGCTCCAGAGCAAACTAATTTATGCAGTAGCCAAATCACCCGCTCACAACTTTAATGTCTGTAGTTCACAAAGGTAGGTAAACCTATGAAAACCAAATGCTAGGAATGAACTGGAGAGAAGGGATATTACTTTTATGGCTCTAGCTCTGAGCTGTCAGCGGGGCTTTTTTTTCTGAGGGAATGTGTCAGAAAAGAGTTGTAGAACCTCTTCGACAAAATTATTTTTAAAACGTTTAAAAGTTCATGAGTTTTCAGTATACAGATTAAAAACTTCATTTCCCTCTTGAGAATTCCGACACCTCTTTTTCAAAAAAAAAAAAAAGCCCTGGCTGTCAGAGTCATTTGACTGATCTCTGTTGAAAACCAGGATGTTTGGCTTGATAGACACTTGGCCTGATCCTGTTCGACTCTTCTTTATGTATATTTCCCCCGGTATAAAACCTCTTGCTCTTGATGAGGAGAGATGGACCTGCTATTACCTGGATATCGATTCTGCAGAGATTTTGTTTTGTTTTTAATCGTGTGTGTGTGTGTGTGTGTTACACAAGTGTCTTATTTTCCCCATCATCTTTCTGGCAGAGGCTTGTGGCAGCAAATCTGTATATGATGGGCCAGAACAGGAAGAGTACTCAACCTTTCTCATCGATGACCCTCAGGAGACCTACAAGACACTAAAACAGATTGTCGCAAGTGTTAAAACCTTAGAGCAGGAACATGCCCAATACAAGAGGGATAAGTTCAAGAAGACAAAATACGGGAGCCAGTAAGTGTGGTTTGCACGAAAGCACTCCTGACCAATAGCACTGGATTCCCATGGCATTCTTGTGTTCCAAAACAGCGAGAAGGGGTTCAGTTTTGGCTTGCTTTTTGTGCAGCTACCGTGAACAGTTTTGTCATGCAGATACAGTTCCAGCATATACCAGTTCTCTGCTTGGGGCACATTGTGATCCAGTTTGTAAGGAGTTGCTCTGTGACTAGAAGGTCCAGACCTGTGCAGAGGATACCATTATTGTGTGGTGGTTCTAATCTTTCGGAGAGAAGTTAGCGCTTTAACCACCCTCTGAAGAAGTTTGGGGTTATTGATAATGCTTATCGTACCACACATCCAGTTATAGAATTTTGCTTCTTTGTGTGGTTAGATCTGCTGTCTCAGGACCACCAGCCCTTATACATCTCAAACCAGGGACCTTCCAGTATCCATGCTGAAGACTTGCTCACTGAGCTGTTGTAGATCTCCAGAGCCACAAGCAGGTTCACTAGTCCTCTGCCTTGCTTTGCTTAATGATAGAACTTCTTGTTCCCTGATGTAATGGTCTTAGAAGTTACAAACTTCCTTTAGAGGAAACCTCTCGTACAGTTCTTTCTCTTCTCATCAGCTCCAGGAGATCTCTGTCAGATCATAACGGTGAGGCATACACAGGCCTGTGCCCAGGATTTTGTGGCTTGTGGGGCAAAAATTTTTCTGGTGGGGCCGACGGTCTTAGTGCAGAAAGAAAAGCCATTTAGCCAATAGAAAGCTGTTAACATGATAGATCTCTAAATTGCAAGCTGTCAACCACTTTAGATGACAGCTCTCAGCTGCTGCAAGATAATCACTTCTGCCAGCCTAAGCAACAATTCTGGTAAGCCAGCATGGGGTGATGACTTCTACAGTCAAGGAAACTAACACTCAGACCGATTTCCCACAGCCACTGCTCCGCCCCTGCTCTTCCCTTTGCCCCGATCATGTCAATTTCCCACTATTTCCTGCGTGGCCACATTTGCCCCGCAGCTTCACCCGATTTCCCTCGCATTTACTCAGTCCTCAAAAAACAGGATCAAGTAGATGCGGGGGAAATCAGGTGAAGCTGCAGGGCAAAATACAGCTGCACAGGAAATAGTGGGAAATTGACACGACCAAGGCAAAGGGAAGAGCAGGGGTGGAGCAGCGGCTGTGGGAAATTGGTCTTAGGCAGGAAAACTCTCTTAAAAGAGACCAGTTTCTTGACACAGAGTCAGAAGGGACCCTAGAGGTCGCCTACTCCAATCCCCTTGCTCAGTGCAGGAATTAGTCAACTACAGCACCCCCTCTGTTTAAAGGAGCACACATCTTTAAAAATGTTTTAAAATGATTGAAAAAAGCATTCACAGGATAAATTCTTGTGGGGCTGTACCTTTAAGAAAGGGAGCAGAACCCCCAAATGCCACACTATAACTACGGGCCTGGGCATACATCCTGCCCCATCTGGCTTGCATATGCTTCTTCAGCTTCTTTGTTAGGGATAACGGTTTATTTTAATATGGTGTGGGAAGCAGTTAATGCTTGCTGGTTTTCTGTTATCAAACAGAGCAGCAGCATTTCTGCCAAATCAGTTCCCCATTGCGCCACAACACTTGCATTTGAAAGAGCGTTATGCCTCAAAATTCCATTCTGAGACTTCAGTGCCGGCTCTAAAACTGACAATAAATACATCTGTCCAGATTAGAAGACTTGGGAAATGGAAACGGGCTTCTTTAAAACAAGGGCACAACAGTATGCATCCTCAGAACAGTGTACAAGGGTGCAAAAGTTCAAACATGAGCATCCCACTCCATAGAAAAAATACTGTCTCATTCCCCCCCCCCCCCCCCCAAGATTGCTTGGTCCAGAAGTGGACAGTCACCAACTGAAGGGTACAGTGAAGGATTGTAATTCCTGGCTTTATGCATACAGTGCAGCTAGGATCTGATTTCCTGTGACTGTGGAAGTTCGGCTAGTGAACAGGTTCCTACAGGTATGGGTGTTTTGTTTTTGTTTTCTTAAAAAGCCAACTATTAAAGATTCATTGGTATCCCTTAAGAGTTGTTGTTCATCAAGGATGTCTTGTACGGTTGCATACATGCAGTTTTTCTGAACTTGGAATGGTTTATGGCAAACACTTAAATGCAGCATGGTAATTCTGTAAACAGATCATTGGAGAAAGGGCAAGGGGGAAAATGTGAAAGATATACCAAACCACAAAATTCTGGATTTCAGTGCCATCACTAGGAACCCCCTTCATTGCATGGTTGATCACTGCCCTTCCCTGCACTCATATAAAGTTCTTCCTGCCGGAAGGCTTTGTCTTTGTGCAAAGAAGCATTTCTGTGTGAAGCTCATAGGACACAAATACTTCCAAACTGCCATTACCTTGTTCCTGAGCCTTGCTAAAACTTCATCCAGAATATTGAAGATTGCTTGCCAAGCCCGCTTTCTTGCTCTTTTGGAACCTAAAGTTGGCTGCCACCTTGGCTTTCCAGGCTACCCAAATTCTTATTGTCTTTCCTTGATTTCTGTTAATTTCAGTCATGCCAGGGCTTTCTCCTAGAAGGGAAAAGTGAGAAAAGGTTTCCTTCTTTTTGCCTTAATTTTTTTCCTGCTCTGTCAAATGTGTAACCGACATGCCCCCCCTTCTTTATTCCTCTTTTTTCTAGAGAACATCCCATTGGAGACAAGAGCTTCCAGAGTTACATCAGGCAGCAGTCAGAAATTTCAGCACATTCCATTTGAAATTTCAATGAAGTTGCTGATAGGCTGGATTAGAAGAATACAAAAAAGGAAGCCATCTGTAGCAAGATGTACATAACAAGCATCAAGCTTGCTGAATGTTTTCTCTCTCCAAGAACTGTTAAAGTAGCTGCTATGCACTTTAATTCATCTGGTGTAAACAGATGGAGAAACTCTGCCTTCTAGGTGGTTTTCATTGGTTGTATTGCATTGTGTTTGTGTGTGTGTGTGTGTATGTATGTATTTTAAAATGTTGCTATGTTTTCTTGGAATCTAGTGATCAGTTCAATGATCAAGGTGCGCGGGCTTCATACGGACGACTTCCACAGTTCCTTTATATAACTGAAAGCCAACTAAAGTCGTTGAGAGCATTTTCTAAACTTCTTGTTATTGGTTGTTGACCAGTCCTTGTGCTATGCCTCACAGCAGCTAAAGAAAGCTTTGCAGCACATCTCCCCCTTTTTTTAATGGCAAAGTTTAAAACAAAAGGAGAGAGAAGCCCCTTTTAGGCAGTCTCCCAACACTGTAGCTTGCATTAGCATAGACTGGGCAAAGAACGGGGCATTTTGCTCTCAGCAGCAGCATGTTTGTTTAGGGGGTGGCTTTTTAAGAAAAACCTAACTATTTAATGGTACTCCTTGATATTTTTTGAGACAGAGTTGTTTCCACCAAGGCAATTTTCTATTTTTGGTATAAGCAGTGCCATAAATTAAAAAAAATACAAACTAAAACAAATAGTCAAAAGTGTAAATAATACAAAACTGCTCTGAGGGACTTTTCACAGAAAGCTTAGCTTGGGTGTCTGAGTGACTGTATTTTTCTCCTGTTATAAAGGATCACTTCCAATACATTTCCAGCATCTGAATTAACTTCTGCCTAAAGGGGAGGGGAGTTCAGATTACATGCAGTTTGGTATTCCTGCATGTGCTCGTATTTGACTGTGTGCAGACAGTAGAACGTAGCGGTAACACCAGGAGGTAGAAATGGATTTACTGTCTAGCACTGTAGTCCCAAAGTGTTCTGAACCTCAGCAAGTTCTTTCTCAGGGGAAATGTGAAAAGCTATAAACTGCTGTACCTTCTCATAATACTCTTTGGACTGCTGCAACCTAGACACCGATGCATTTCAGACAAAGAAAGGGATTATCACATGATGTTTCTCTATGCATGGCTTGCACACCTGACACAGAAGCAGTATCCGTGTAGGAAGACCACCTCTCATTCACAACCAACGTCCCAACTGCCGTAAAAAGGGACAGAGGTGTAATTTCAGAGACACTTGTTCTAATCAGGAACCAGTGCTGCTTTAACTGTCTGGGGGACACATCTGAGGAAGAAGGCCTGTCAATGTGAGAAGCTTTCAGCACCCTGAGCAGAAAGTTGTGAAGGCTTTTTGTAGTACGTGGTGTTCAGAACTGAAGTTCATATTCTCCTAGCTCTATTTGTTTGTTGGGGGGATGAGATTTATACTTTCTACAACAAAAAAGTTTTGAAAATATAGATGTTTCTTTTAAAAAAAAATAAAATTAGCATTAACACACAGTTGTAACTTGTTAATATGTTTGATAATGTGGAGAGAGTTATGTACCTCATCATTACCAGTAGATATTGCTAAGGAGAGGAAGTAAAGGTAAAATATATATGTACATGATGTTTATATATGTGTGTGTGTGTGTATGTGTATGTGTGTGTGTGTGTGTGTGTACACAGGGCTTTTTTGTAGAAAAAGCCAAGCAGGAACTCATTAGCATAATAGGCCATGCCCAACAGCAGAAACTAATTAGCCTATTAAGCCACACCCCTGACAGCGCATCTCCCTCCCAGGATCGGCTTCCCTAGGTGCCCCGTGGCTTGTGGGCCACATGGGGAACCCGAGGGAAGGAAGGCAGTTTCTGGATCAGCTTCCACAGGTGACCCGCAACTGCAGGGCGCCTGGGGAACCCGAGGAGGGGAGGCAGTTTAAACTGCCTTCCCTCCCTGGATTGGCTTGGCTTCCCCAGGCACCTTGCGGCTTGCGAGACACCTGGGGAACTCAAGGAGAGGGAGGCTGTAGGCGTGGCCAACTCAAAAGCCAGCTGGAACTCCATTCCTGTGTGTTCCTGCCCAAAAATAGCCCTGTGTGTACAGATGCATATATACACACACACACACACATATATGTATGTATTTGCGATTTAACTGTATGTCATTTCCTCTCTTCATAGGTCTACTGCAATGCATGTTGGGCTTTGACAGAAGCCTAAGTAATGTAATAGAAGTGATGGGGTTTTGGGGGGGGTGGGAAATATGTTTGGACCATAATGAATCGAATTTTCAGCTTGATGTGAAGATTCCATCCTTTTTTCCTAATCATGTTTCCAAACAAATCTTCAGTGTCCTTCAGGCATTTGGAGCATTAAAGAGATACTGAAACTAAATCCAGACCCACAACACTCACATCCTATTTAAATAAATGAGGCGCTCTCTCTCTTTCCCCCCAGACGCTGTTTTTTTTTTTTTTTAAGCAATGTTACATATTTCTCTTGTTTCTTACCCATGCATTATGTATCCTGTCAGTTGCCAGCAGGAAGGTTGGGAAAGAACTATGTGACGTGAATTGCCCTCTAAATGCCAGGGTTGTGTTTTTTGTTTTGTTTTTTAAAAAAGATGTATTTGTAACTTAACAGTCTTTTAATTAAATACTAATGACCTGCAATGTGTGTTCTACTTGCCAATTAAAAGAAGTGTTTTATTTCAGAAAATGTGTGTGTGCATCTGTTGGTAGCTAAATAGTATTGTTTGCTTTTTGAAAGAAAAAAGGTGAAACCTTCCTTGCAGTTCAAAGATACAGATGGCAATGCAATTGTGAATGCGCTCTCTCTCTCTCTCTCTCATCCATTCCACATTTGCCTGCCACTCCAAATTTTCTCAGTGTTCACATCGAGGCAATTTAAGGCCCTTTTAATCCATGTTTACTGCGGTGTCCTCCAAGCAATTCTGCCCTAGAATCAAATTCAACCTTTTTAACCCAGGTTTTTTCCCCATTCTACACTAAAATCAAATTCAACCTTCTTTTTATTCCGGGTTTTCTGCCCATTCTGCATTACATTACCTTTCTTCAGTGGTCAGCCTGGTTTCAGCCTGCTGTTGCCCCAGGTTATTTAGATGCTGTTTGCCGTGGACTTAAATTGCCTCAACTTGAACATAGAGAAAATCCGGAGTGGCAGGCAAATGCGGAAAGGACCTAAATCCATGGCAAAACAACATCCAAATAACCCAGGGCAACAGCAGGCTGAAACCGAGCTGACCACTGAAGGAAGGTAATGTAATGGGGGGAGAACCTGGAATAAAAAGAAGGTTGAACTCGATTTGAGTGCAGGGGGGGGACCTGGATTAAAAAGAAGGTTGAATTTGATTTGAGTGCAGAATTGCTTGAAGGACACAGCAGTAAACATGGATTAAAAGGAGAGTGAAGGAAGGGCCTCTCTCTCTCTTCCAAGAACTATGTAAAAAGTTACCTGTGTCTTGAAGGAAGAAAGTGAAACATACTCAGTCTTTACAGAAGAGCTGCAGATTTGGAATGGGTTTAACTGGTAGATCAATCAACTAAATCTGCAATCCAATACTCACTCACTTGGGAACAAGCACCATTGAGCTCAGTTGTTTGTGTTCCATTAAACAGAAAGAGGCTTGCGCTAAACAGCTTTGAGAATTAGTGAAAGTCAATACTAATTGATTGACTGAGACTGAAGGGAGCACATTGATCTGTGTGGGGTGCAGGGCAGGCTTTTTTGGATGTGAGGTTTGTCTGTATTACAGAGCTTAAAAAATTTAGAGTTGGCCTTTCCTTTTAACAATGAATAATATCCTCTCTTTGTTCAATTGTCCTATGCTTCCTTCAGTGTCTCAGAAAGCCACATACCTTGAGTTTTTAATGCAGTTATTTCATTTGTATCAATTAATTGGCTACAGAGTAGATGATCAAACTGCTGTAATTTTTTTTTTACTTGATTGTTTGGTGTGAAGCCGGTTAGTAACAAATACACATTTGGGGGCAGATATGAGGGTATTCCTACCTATTAAAGATGGACTATGGAATGCATATGTCAAAGTGGTTGTATTGAAGACTGAATCCCTTTGTTGTGTTGCTCGCTGTGTGATTCTGCAAGAAGGAAGTTTTTGTCATTCTGTCTTTCTCAATATACTGCTTGGTCATCACAGGATATAATTATGTGTCTGCTGTCTGATAACAACAAAAATATATCTTAGAGCTGTAATGTCTGACTAATGTGGCTACATGTACATAGTTTCTATATTTTATTATCTTGATTTTTACTGAAGACATTAACCTGTTACGCAATGGCCTTTAGCTACGGCAATAAAGTTTGGTTAATTGAACCTTAACAAATAAAGCTGCTGGGGCTTAAGCAGGTTTACAGTGCAATCCTAAACAGAGTGATGCCCTTCAAAGGCCACTGAAGTCAATGTTTTTAGAAGGGGGTAACTGTTGAGGGTTGCACTGTTAACATATTCTGTTGTGGCCCAGGTGTCTAGGAAATAAGAACTTTGGCCATTTCCTTTTTTTTATTATTATTTGTCAGATTTTATAACAATACACAAAAGAAAACTACAAATAATAACTGTTTACATCTGTTTGACTGTTTACATACGTCATATTTTTAACTAGTATCCATCCACTCATAAAATCTTGACCATACATCCGGAAAAAAGGCTTTGCCTTTTCCATGTATTATGATGCTCAACCTATTCATTTCAGCTAAATCCATTAATTTATATTTCAACTCTTCTAAAGTGGGGGAAACATTAGATTTCCAATATTTTGCCCAAATCATTCGAGCCACAGTCATTATATATATCAAAAAAGTTGTATCATTTCGATTAAGACCTCCTGGTATTATATTTAACAAATATGTCTCCGGATTTAATGTCAAATCAATGTTATCTCTAGTATTACTTTTTGAATCTTTTGCCAAAACATTTGTACTTTTATACATTGCCACCGCATATGATAAAATGTGCCCACATTTGATTGACATTTCCGGCATAGGTTAGAAACATTAGGATAACATTTGGCAATCCTATCCAGAGACCATTGCCACCAAAGAACATCTTATATATGTTCTCTTTAAATGCTGTGGCCTTCATAAGTTTTATTGACTTCCATATCTTTAGCCATTCATCCATTTCAATACAATATCCTAAGTCCTGCATCCATCAAATAATAGGGTTTTTAATTGCTTTGTTTTGCATTTGTTGCTCCAATAAAATTTTATATATTTTCTGTATCATCTTTTCATTTGTGGTTAACCAAACTTTATCCAAATCATTCTTAACATCATAAAAACCCTCTTTTTTAAATCTATATCATACCTAGCCTGAAGTTGCAGCATTTCCCACCACGATAATTTTATGTTATGATTTGCTAATAGGGTGGCTTCCAGTTTTAATTTATTATTTTTATCTAACAGTGTGTCGTAACTTGCTGTATTAGTATTACTGATTAATGACGGTTTTATAAATGCTTCCAAAGGAGACACCCATTTTGGAATTTTAGTATAATGTTTTATTCTTAAATCTGACCAGACTTTTATTAGTGCACCCCTCAGTATATGCTGATGGAAATTAGAGTGGATTTTATCTTTCCCATACCAGATATAAGCATGCCATCCCATATACAAATCAAAGCCCTCTAACATCAGAGCTCTAGAGTTTTCTAAAGTTATCCAGTCTTTAATCCATACTAGAGATGCAGCTTGATAGTATAACTCCCAATTGGGCATCGCAAAACCCCCTCTTTTTTTCCCTATCTTGCAGCAATTTCCATCTTATTCTTGATCTTTTGGGGTACCAAATGAAAATTTTAATTAATTTGTCTAGTTCTGTAAAAAACTTCTTTTTTTTTCAAAACTGGTATATTTTGGGCTTTGGCCATTTCCACATGGGTTATTCATCTCAGATTCAATGTAGTTCAAAATAGGAGGGAGTCCCCTGATTCCCCATAGCATTATGGTACATTGTGCACCTCCCAGGATTTCCTCAGCTTCTCTCCAGTCTTATCCAAACCTGCATTGCTTTGAAGTTTGGGGAAAGACAGCAGCAAAGCCTGTGTTGCTGCCATGTAGGTAGAGAAATTTGGATTTGTCCAGTCCTAAGTCTTCAGACAGCGCTGGCTCTTTGGCTTGGAAATGATGAGCACTGCCCCCTAGAGTTGGATTCGACTGGCTTTCGAGCAAGGGAAACCTTTACCTAAAGGACAGACATTTCTCTCTGCCCCTGACCTTGCTGCAGTAATTGCCTCCCCCTGCCACCAGGGGGATTTTTTGTTTTGTAATCAGCAATTGAATATCAGTCTACACACCTGAAGCTGCCCATCAAGCAGTGGTCCATCAAGATCAGTACTGTCTACTCAGACTGGTACAGGCTCTCCAGGATCTCAGGGAGAGAACTTTCGCATCACCTACTAACTGGTCTTTTAACAAGAGATTCTGAAAATTGAACCTGGAACCTTCTGCATGCAGCATGGAGGCTTTTCCACTGAACCACAGCCCCTTCCAATATAACAATGTAAAGATATAACAATTGTGTATCAGATCCTCCAAATTCCTAGCTTGGGGGGGGGGTCTTTAGTGCTTTCCAGGGCTCTTTTTCAGCAGGAACGCACCGAAACGCCGTTCCGGCTGGCGTCTGAGCCTGCCCCGCCCCCTCCCTGCAGGGCCTGAGCTGTTTACACTTAAAGGAAAAATTCCTGCAGACAGCCGGCAGGAAAAAGCCCACCCAGCGCTTTTCCTTTAAGTACAGAGAGCCAGCAGGAGAAAGCCCTGCCTTAGGCTCTTTGCACTGAAAGGGCTGGCTCTGCATTTGGCTTGCCGACGTCGCGTCGCTCTCCCTGCTCCAGTAAGTGCCTCCCCCATCTCTTTTCGTTCTCTCTCTCTCTCTTCTCTTCCCCCTCCTTTCTTTCTGTCTTTCTTTCTGTCTGTCTTTCTCTCTCTCTCTCTCTCTCTCTGTCCCCACCTTTCTTTCATTCTTTCTCTTTCTCTCCCTCCCCCTTCCTTCCTCTCTCTCTCTCCTCCACCTTCCTTCCTTCCTTTCTCTCCTATCTATCTATCTATCTATCTATCTATCTATCTATCTATCTATCTATCTATCTATCTAATCTATCTCTTTCCTTCCTTCCTTCCTTCCTTCTTTTTCTCTCTCTCCCCTACATTTCTTTCTTTCTTTCTTTCTTTCACTCTCTCTCTCTCTCTTTCTTTCTTTCTTCCTTCCTTCCTTCCTTTCTTTCTGTTTCATTTTGTTCTTTGTGTTTTTATAAAAAAATTATTGAAAGGGGAGGATGTAAAAAAGCAGAGAAATGCTGGTTTTGACAATATCTTTAATTTTTGAGCATCTCTTTCGTTTTCTCATGGCATTGTCTGCTTAAGAAAAGTACGTTTGAAGCCTGAGTTCATTGTTGTGTCTTGTTGGGAATGGCTTGCAAATATATGTGTGTCTAAAGTCTGTATTAAAGTGGTTTGATGCTTACTGCCATGCAAGAGAAAACATCTGAAAAAGTAGCTTCATTGTTGTGTGTGTTGGCAGAACACTTGACTGTTGCATGGGGGACTTTGGGGGACATCTGCAGAGAAACAGAGATGTAACTAAAAATGAGCATGGTCAGCAGCACTTTGGGGATTGCCTGTTTTGTGAAATTTAAAAAGTGGGCAGAGTTTCTGATGAAGATGATTGCCCTCTTCTCCTGCCACTGAGCTGACATCTACCTTTAATGGACCAGCAAAGTTGATGTTCTTAAACCTGCTAATATGAGAGATTTCTGCTTCTGAGGAGTTGACTTCCAATGATTGGTGATCTTGTGATGGTAGTGATACTTTTATGTGGTAAAGACCACCTGTTCACAGGATAATTTTACCTGTGGGACAGACTCTGCATGGTAACCACTCCACTGGTACATAATTGCTTGTAAAAAGCATTATAGTATAATAATTCAGGTGGGTAGCCATGTTGGTCTGAAGCAGCAGAACAAAGTTGGAGTCCAAAGTTTCATCCAAAGTATAAGCTTTTGTGTGCATGCACACTTCTTCCATCTGAAGAAATGTGGGTGGCACATGAAATCTTATACCTTGAATAAAATTTTTTACCTTGAATAAAATAGTCCACAAACTACTCCCGTCCAGTGCATCCACAAACCTAGAAGAAGAAGAGATTGGATTTATACCCCACCCTTCACTACCCAAGGGACTCTCAGAGCGTCTTACAAACTCCTTTCCCTTCCCCTCCCCTCCCCACAACAGACATCCTGTGAGGTAAGTGGGGCTGAGAGAGCTCTGAGACAACAGCTGGTACAGAGCTATGGCTTGCCCAAGGTCATCCAGCAGGTGCAAGGGGGGGAGTGAGGAATCAAATCCGGTTCTCCCATATTAGAGTCTGTGCATTTAACCACTACACCAAACTGGCTCCTAGCATTGTTCTGCCAGTGAACTAGGGTTGCCAACTCCAGGTTGAGGAAATCCCTGGAGATTTGGGAGTGGAGGGTGGGGTTTAGGGGAAGGAGGGACCTAAGCAAGGCATAATGTCATGGACTCCACTTTCCAAAGCAGCCATTGACCTGATTTCTGTAGTTTGGAGCTCAGTTGTAATTCCAGGAGATCTCCATACCCCACCTGTAGGTTGGCAACCCTAAAAAATCATAGTCAGCATACTAGTTCTGCAGGAAGGCAAGCTGATTTCCAAGGGAACCTAACCTTTAGGAACCGATTCCAATCCAGTGTGGGAATAATTGTTGGACATAAGATATTGGTTCAGGCAAGATTTTGTATAGATGGGATAGAAAATAATGTTTTTATTGGTTTTGTCAAAACTGTTTTGACAACAAGGTAAACAGAATAAGAAGCAAAAGGTGGATGTGGCTGGATGACCACACTTCTGGTAACATCTGGTGTGGCCTAATATGTTAATGAGCTGTGCTGTCAGGGGTGTGGTGTAATATGCTAATGAGTTCCTGCTGGGCTTTTTCTACAAAAAGAGCCCTGGTGCTTTCCATTGCGGAGATATAAGGGGCTAGGCATATCTTCCCAACGAAAGAGCTAGAGATTTGATTTTTAAAAAATGAAATCTAGGGATTCAAATAATCTGATACAGAGAGTGTTATGATGCTATAAAGATATTCAATTGCCAATTTAAAAAAAAAAACCTGAAAAGCTCTTGGGCAGTGGGAATGGTTACTTCCAGGAGTCTGAGGCAGGGAAACCCTACTGAGTCTGTGCTGTATCAGCAGCTGTTAACAGAGAAGCCACCTTAAAGGAATTTTCCAGCCTTTTCCAGCCAGGTTCGCTGTTTTCTCACTCTCTGGAGGTGTGAGTCACCCACACACACACTGGCAGTTATTCGCCAAGGCCATCCACTTAGGTCTGTTAATTAGCTCACACCGTTCAGCTGTGAATCTGGTATGGGAGGGGGAACTCACTCGCACCCTGGAAAGGGTTATGGATACTGTCTAGTGATTGGTTGAGGAGGTCAGGAGGTTACGGCAGCAGTTTTCTATAAGTGTGGTCAGTGAGAAGAAGTATTACCTTCCCTTTTACCCTTTCCTCCCTACCCCTCTTTGCTGCCAAGAAGATACTTGTATTATGCTCTGGGACTTTTTGCTTCAGGAACCAGCTGCCCTGTGTTAAGTCTCCAGTAAAGGTAGCTTGTGTCAACTTTATTATTTTGTGCATGTTACTGCCACTGAACTATATGCATATTGTATTTATAACTTTTCTTGAAGATCTTCAATAAAGCCTTTTCACTTTCTGGTGTGAGTTACTCAGGGAGTTACTGAGACCAATGTCACTGCACCAAGGCAGGGTCAGCCTTGACAGGAGCTGCAGCAGCAATGGGAAAAATACATAAGGTAGTCTCAGAGTGTGGAAAACACCTACAGGGCTCATTTTGTAGCAGGAGCTCCTTTGCATATTAGGCCACACCCCCTAATGTAACCAATCCTCCAAGAGCTTACAGTAGCCCCTGTAAGAAGAGCTCTGTAAGTTCTTGGAGGATTGGCTAGATTAGGGGTGTGTGGCCTAATATGCAAAGGAGCTCCTGCTACAAAATGAGCCCTGCATCACTGTGTATTTTACAGATATTGATTGCCTAGAATCTCCTAGTGTGTTAACCAAGAAGAAATTGTTTCTTGAGTACACAATCACATTGAAACCAACATTTTAGATTTGGGCCAAGGCCTTTCCCACAAATGTTATTTGCTCCAAGTTCAATGATGTTGGGAAGCAGGATTCCCCCCCCCCCCCCCGCCCCGCCCTACAGCATCATGGTGCATTTGTAAACCTCCCAGGGGTTTCCCTAACTTTTCTTTAGTCTTTCCCAAATGTGCTTTGCTGTGAAGTTCATGGAAAGTCTGCAGTAAAGCCGGATGGCTGCTATGTTGGTGGGAAAGTTCATATTTTCCCAGCCCCTCCCCCACAGTAGTCATTTTCACTGTCCCTGCAGGGGGCACCCCCCCCCCCAACCACTGGGGAACTTTTTAAAAAATCAGCAATACAGCATTATATTTCTTTATTTCTGTAAGATTCTTCTTTCCACATCAGAACTTTCATCCTTGGAAAGTACAGGGAGGAACAGAAGGGAACTAGAACCACACAGGTTGTGAAAAATTGAAGTAATCTTCAGCACTGATAACTGGGACAGACAAAGATAGCAGAAGCACAATCAGTCTCATGCCCCGGCTGATACTCCCTAGGGATGGAGAGATCCTATTCCATTAAATAGGAATGAGACCTCCCCCGCCACACACACTCCCTTCAAAGTATGACATCTATACCATAAGAGTTTAAATTGCTATCTAAAATAATATCCTAGTATCGATACCAACCAAACAGGGAGAGGGAACTGTCTGAGCCTGTTTTTCAAACACAGCAGCATTTTTGCTGGATGAGGCAGTTTGTTTCACTTCACCTTTTGTGATGTCATAGAAGCTGTGTAACGTCCAGTGTGTGAACAAAGGCAAAACATTTAGAGGAGGGGGGAAACCATCCACTGAGAAAAGCCCTGTTTTGCCAAGCTAGTTAACATGAAGAAGAACCATAAAACGTCAAAGACACCAGCTGTCATGTATAGGCGGCATCTAGCAAGTATGCCTTTTGTTAACAAACCTCCTCCTGGGACCCACCGAGCCGTGGAAGCAGCTGACCTTCACAAAAGCAAGAGTGTCCGGCTCCTGGGACATCCTCTTAAAACTGAGTTAACAGGACTGATTGAGAAGACGTTGCAAGAAGCTGGTAAGCAGCTTCATAGAAGGCCATCTTGGTTCATTGACAAGGTCATAGAATCAGAGTTGGAAGGCACAATGCAGGAAATTCACAAATATCTTCCACCACCACCACCCCTGATCTGAGAAAGGAAGGAAGAACAAGGCTTCATAAGTTGTGCCATTTTTCATTCATTCCCTCCAGTGTTCTGTAGCATGAACTTCAGTCAGTAGTTAGTACTGCCATTTGACAAGGTGTCTGGGATCGGCCTAACTACGTATCCCTCAAATTGGCCTGTTTGCCGCTTTCTTAGTAGAAGCTGGGGATATCACAGAGCAGCCTTCCTGCTAGGGTCGCATTTCGTCCACAGTCTGACTGCTAAAACATATTTTGTAGTAATATAAGTTAGGAATGCGGCTTGATTAAACAGTGTCAATAAGATGGGAAGTTTCCATCCACCACCAAAAAAGGGGGTAAATAAATAAAATTGTGACTGCCAGCTTTGAACACATACATTCTCATCTATGAGTAACTTCTGTCTTTACAGAAGCATACCACCAATAACTCCAAAGCAATTTGTGTTGTTTGAATAAGATTAATCAGGCTTCAGGGTGGTGGTGTGGCAAGAGTTTTCTGTTGCTTGGCTTTCCACACAAATGAGATTTGTATACAAAAGATTAGACCAGCTGTGCAACAAGTCTTCAACAAAGCATCCTTCAGTGTAGTAGTTAAGAGTGGCAGACTCTAATCTGAAGAACTGAGTTTGATCCCCCACTCTTCCACATGAAGCCGGCTGGGTGACCTTGGGTCAGTCACAGTTCTCTCAGAGCTGTTCACTCAAGAGCAGTTCTCAAAACAGCTCTCTCAGCCCCACCTACCTCACAGGGTGTCTGTTGTGGGGAGGGGAAGGGAAAGGAGTATGTAAGCCTCTCTGAGAGTCCGATTGAAGGGCAGGGTATAAATCCAAATCTTTTTCTTCTGCGTTGGTCTCACACTGTGGACTGTAGCTCAGAAAGAGGGAAAGTACTGAGGTAGGCCCATGTTTGGCCAACTTTCCTCCACCCCTTGCTAATCTTCCTCCACAGTAGTTGATTAATACTGGAGTTGGGAGGCCGGTGGAGTGAGTTTCAGCATGATCAAGTTTATTGGAGGTCAGGAACAAGCATACCTGAGGTGGCCCGGGGGTCAGTTTATATGCACAGAAAAGCCTCACCCCTGTCCACACCCACACCATGGGATAGGTTAATCTTCCCGCCAGAGATTTACATTGGTTAATTTACATTGGTTCATTGGATCTTTAGGAGCCTGAGTGCTATTGTTCTTTTACCTCAAGCTTGTACCTTTTCCAGGCCATGTGGTCAGACCACATGGCTGGCGCCATTACATGTTTGGTCACATCAAAGAATCATACAAATGTACACATAGAGAATCACAGCCTGGTTGTCTGTGGAATTGCATCCAGGACATAACCGTAGTGATACCTGTTCCTGCCAGTGAGACTAGCAGCTGCCTCAGACTGGCCAATAGAAAGCAAAACAAACTTAGTGCTGCTGTCCCAGGCAGCCTCTCAGGATGAGGAAGTTTAGCGGAGCTGTGCAGTTGAGGCCTGGCTCAAAATTTGCCTCATCTTTCTCACCACTCCCTTGCCAGTCCAGCTTTTTATTTTCAAACTATTTCTTTAACCACATCCTCCCTCTCCGCTGCTGATTGGACCTTACTAGCTCCTTAGTGTTTCCAAACCCAGATTGTGAGGAGGCAACTGTACTGACAAGAATTGTACAGAAAGGGGAATGTTGTCATGTTTGCTTTATCACGACATACTGTTGCAATGGTGGGGAATGCTGCTCCTGCACACATCCCTTATGCCTGTCCTGTGTGCATCCTGTCTACATTGACTGGTGGTGGCTCTCCAGGATCCCAAGCAGAGGCCTTTCACATAACATGCTACCTTGTTTTTTTAGCTGGAGACACCAAGGCTTGAACCTGGGACTTTTTGGCTGCAACATAGATGCTCTATCACTGAGTCATGGTCCTGCTCCAAATTCTACCTGCTGGAACTTTCTCCTCTATGCATCACTTAAAGATAGCAGTGCTACACTGTCTTTAGTTCTGGCAACCTTATGATCCCTCATATATAAAAATTAAGTAGGTAGAACTTTTCCAATCACTTGCTATTCAGTCCTTCATGTGTTTCATTTAGGGTTGCCAAGTACTTACCTTGTGCCGGTGGGGGGGGGGGAGTCCTCTTCATCCTGGGAGTCCTAGGTGCGTGCGCAAAGCGTGCATGCCACGATAATGTCACCAGAAGTGACATCATCACATTGGGGACATTGCCAGGGCAACGCTCTGGCAATCACCCAAAAACTCTATGGCACCATAGAGTTTTTGGGCGATTGCCAGAGCATTGCCCTGGCAATGTCCCCAACATGATGATGTCACTTCTGATGACATTATCACACTGGGGCAGTCATCCTGACTGGACGACTTCGGGGGTGGGGTTCCCCCCACCGGCCGAATCTGGGCCAGCGGATTGGGGACCCCTGTAGCGGGGGATCCCCCACCTCCTGGGCGGACTTGGCAGCCCTAGTTTCATTTTAGCTTTTTAAAAGGCATCAGAGCAGGACTGGGAAAAGCTGGCAAATCTAGTGGCCCAATCACTGTTTGCAGCCTCTCATGTTCTTAGCTTCTCCTCTGCAGGCTGGGCCTTTAAACACTGTGTGACAGGCAAAGGGGTGGGCACGAACAGGCTCACGAGCTACAGTTCGTGCTGAATTTTGGCCGGTTTGTGGCTCATGAATTTTGTGGCAGGTCGACCAGCACAAACTTTCCATGAACTTTCAAGCTATTTGTGCTGGTTTGTGAACAGATACATTCCCAGACAGACTGTCTCCACCCAGTCTAAATGTTTACCAAACTTTAAAGCAATGCGGGGGTGGAACTTGGAGGGCATGCAGAAGAACATCCGGGGGAGGTCCTCTGTGACTTTGGTTTTAGCATGCACAGAATCCATTCTACACACTCCTGAACCTCCTGAACCTGCATGTGTCAAAATGACCACTTGTCAGCTTTCATTTCCCCAGCAGGCACTTTCCTGGGAGCACCTTCTTTGGGGGGGCATAACTCAGACCCCTTAAATCCAATCCTCACCAAACTTGGAGGGCAGATAGGGGAGAGTCATCTGGAGATCCCCTGCAAGTTTGGTGTCTCTCGCACACCGAGGGGAGGGCATTCTACTGCATCATGAACCTCATGAACCAAACCGGATCATTTGGCGGCTAAAAGTTCATGATGGTTCATGGTTTGCGAACTGGTTGTGCCATGAACCAAGGAACATTTTCCCAATTTGTGCTCATTCCTAGACAGGCAACAATTCATACTTGTAATGTTTTTCACTGATGGAAAACCTGCATTCAGGCAAGAATCTTTTTGAAGGCACAAGAGCCCTGGCAGGGGGGAAATGTGGTGATCCTATTCTTATCCCTAGCCTCTCCCCCTTCCTGGCCTCAGGGGTGTAGACTTTTGTAAAATCCGAGGGGGGGGGGCTTTTTAGTGCGTGAGCGCTCGCTGGGCCGATGTCCCCCCCGCCGGGAAACCTCCGCGCTTCCCCGGGCCCTTCTGAGGCCCACCAGCCGCTGCTGCTGGGTCCTCTCTCTCTCTCCCCCCCACTCCTTCCCTCTCCCTTCACCGGGAAAAGAGGGAGGGAGAGGGAAGGATGGAAGGGGGGGAGAGAGGCAGCAGCGGCTGCCGGCCTCAGAAGGGCCCCGGGGGGGCGCAGCGGCAGGCGCTATGTTTTCCGGGGGGGCTCAGTCTCCCCCCGGGAAATTTTGGGGGAGGCTTCAGTCCTCGAGCCCCTCCTCCATAGTCTACACCTATGCCTGGCCTCCTCCAACACCATTCCTCGTGAGTCATTCTTTTGCTAAGACCATGGTTTTCTTCCACCTCTCTGGTCAATTTTCCCCCTCACCCACCCTAAATCAGTCCCAACCATCATATTTTGTTTTTGTTTGTCCCCGTTTGACTTTCTGTCAGAAATCTTCAGCTTGTGCTCCTGAGGCTCCTTGTGCCTAAACTGAGTGTTCTATCCACCATTAGCTACTAATCTCCTCAGTTCTCTGCTTTCTGTGCTTATGTCTTCCTCAGGCTTACATCTATTTTACTTAACTCAGGTTCCTGTATCCCAGTTTACTCCTGGTACAGCCACCCGTTTCCTTTGCTCCCTGTCCTTTGTCTCCTGGGATCTCTTCACGCAAACCAACCCACCTTACTAACACAACATTTCCTTTTGAAGCAGGATAAGGCATCCAGTCCAAGTAGCCTTGTCACTGCCCTCAAAAGAAACTGCCTCTAAACATTCCGTGTAGGCTGTTTTTATTCTCCTGCACTTTAGAGTCTTCACATGAGTGCAGCTAGTCCATCACAAAAGCTACAACTGCTGTAACTAACTATGATGTCCACAAACTCCCTGTGTACATTACTATATAGATGCTAAGTTGCAAAGGCCATGATCCCTCTCTGAATCTCCTGGTATCATTCAATTTTACCAGAGATCTACAGCTAAAGATTTTGTTGATGAGTTCAAAATGAACTAAGAGAGCAGGAGCTCCACAGGGGCATAAGGCTACATCTATCCCAATTCCACTTGATTAACTTTACTTTCCCACCCACCACTGAGTTTCACAAGTATTCATTTCATGCATCATACAATTGGCCTTAGAACCCCTCAGTGTTGTTTTCGTGATGTGAGACAGGTAGCCCTAAAGAAGGGAGCTAGATTCTGCCTACACAGGGCACTGCTTATGAAACTATTTTCTTTCTCCTAGAACCTTCATCTACAGAAGAAGGGACACGGAACGCAGAAGATGATATTAGCTGGTAATCAAGCACTTTAGTATGAAAATTACACCGGTGCTCTATGGATTACACAAGAGATACTAATGATGCTGGATGAAGTTTTGCAGTCTTTCACTGCAAATACTCTTAATGTTTATTCCCAGGGTTGCAGGACCCAGGTGAAGTAAGCTATAGGGGCAGAAAGCTACAGTGGGGAGGAAATGAAATTGCTCCTTCTTGCCTCTTCCAGGAGGGGAGATCCGCTGATAGAAAGGAAGAAAGTAATCTTGCCCCCTTCTCCCTCCTCACTGCAGCCTCCTACCTACATGGATTACTCCACTCAGGTCCTGTGAGAATAAACATACCCAGGGTGCAAAATGACAGGGCTCGGGGCCCGGAGCGGAGTGTGGGGCATTTCCCCCCTTTTCTTGCACTTGGGCGCTTGAGTGCCCACGTGCAGGAAAAGAAAAAAAAACCTGTGGGACGATCAGACAGCCCTTCTCCGAATCATTGAAAGAGAGGGCTGTCCAGATTGGCTAAATCCTGGGTTCCAAGCGTGACTTCTGCTTGGAAAAATCAAGTATTTCCCCGGGGTCAGAAAACATGCGAGGAACCCGGGGATGAGCCCGCTTCGGCCCAGGAGTAGCCACGGCTGGTCTGATCGGCCCCTTTAAATCTGGGAGTAAACAGCTGTGACTCCCGCTTTAAAGGACTGTGTGACCACGGCCTTAGGTCCAGCACTAGGACATTGTGAGGACTGTGTAAAGCCCAATTTACACCTCTCCTCTGAAGTAGTTTGACTGCTGTCTTTTCCCAAGCTCATTACATACTGGTTTCAAATTTCACTCCCTGGGTCTGAAGAGTACTAAGCAACAGGATCTATTTAAAGCAGTAAAATGCTAGCTTGACCACAGGAGGGCAATTAACAAATGTAAACAATAATTTATAAACTAGAACAAGTATGGTTTGAAACTAGAAACAGTTTTTTTAGATAGTTTATAGACAGTTTTTAAAAAAAAACTAGAATGATTCTAGCGGGAAAGTTAGATGTAAATTTGACCTGAAAATGACATTCTAACACATTGCCATGAATGTAATGTTTCTGTTTAATTCTTCAGTTGGACTGCATAAACCTGTAATCATATATTCATATTCCTTCCTGGGCAGTCTCAAAGAGATCAAGAAGAAAGTACATGAGAGCAGAAAGGATAAGGAAGGTGATCACAAGCAAGAAGAATCTGCTAGTAAGCGCACCACTGAAAAACAGGTCAGGACTTGTCACAAATTTAAGTATCAGATTCAATAGTTTCCAGTCATTTTATTTACAGCAGGCCTGCTTTTGTCTATAGGCTAAATCAGAGATAAATCACTGGTGGCTTGGGGGGCAGGGCTCAGTCCGGACACCAGGTCTTTCTATCTGGTCCCTAGCACAGCCCTGTCCTGAGGCTTTTTTCAGTATTCTCTTCAGCTTCTCACTAGCATGTTGAAAGAATCAGGAATGAGGAACTAGGGTTGCCAAATCTGGGTTGGAAAATACCTGGAGACTTTGGGGGTGGATCCAGGAGAGGGTGGGGTTTGGGGAGGGGAGGGGCCTCAGTATGGTACAATGCCATTGAGTCCACCCTTCAAAGCAGCCATTTTCTCCAGGAAAGCTAATCTCTGTCAGCTGGAGATCAACTATAATAGCAGAAGAGCTCCAGGCCCCACCTGGAGGCTGTAGCAACTCAAGCTGCAGTGTTGGGAGAGTCAAGTAACAAAAAATATACACTGCAAGAAACTTTTGTAAATTAACATGTTCTATTTGTAACATGATTGTATAAAGTGCATTATGTGCTGTTTATAACATCCTTGTCAGGTACATATATTCAGTACATTCAGTATAACAATAACATTCAGTTAATTCAATTTAACAACTACCAAGCAATTTTGCATCAGTATTTTAAAAGTCAAGCCCCAATGGGAGTTTCCAGAATTACAAGCCCGCTTCTACTTGTACAAAGTCTTCCAAAAAAGGGGGGGGGGCTTCATTTACAGTTGTGGTGATGCTTATTGCTCATCCTACAAAAGACACATTGTGCAGCTAAGATTCATGGATGAAGCGCTCCTGTCATTCAGGAGAATGAAGTATTTTTGGACATGATAAGTTACAAATAGACCATGTTAATTTACAAAAGTTTCTTGCAGTGTATATTTTTCATTACTTGACCCACCTGGAGGCTGGCAACCTTACAAGGAACATGTGGGACAGTCCTAACAGGACATTTCAGGTTAGGGAAATTGGGGGGGGGAAGCTGAAGACCCTTCTCTACCTGTATGCTACAATCTGGGCCCAATGGAGTACTACATATAAGGCAATTGAGAAGAACCCACAGTTCACATCTGACTGTTACAGAGGCTGGGAGACCCAGACCCAACCTGTGTCTTTTGTAATGTGTTAGTTGGCACTTCTGCTGTGGTGGAGCTGCCCTCTGCAGACACTGACTTACATTGCTGACATGGTCTACATATGCAGCTAATGGAGGCAGCTGAATTTTTAAGTAGTACAACAAATGGGATTACTTCAGATTATAGGTGAGGGATGCCATTTTCACTGCATTTGGTTCCAGACCAGATGATACTCCACCTGCGGTCTAAAGTAGTGCAACCCATTCTACCCCCTCTGGAGACTCCCAATACATTCTCCTTCTTGTGTAGACCAGGTTTCTGCATGACTGCTCCATATGGGAGTCTTTGCAAGTAACTATTGAGAAGACCACTGTTGTATCAGACCAGTGGTCCATCTAGTCCAGCATTCTGTTTTACCTCATACTGAACTAAGGCCGAGGACAGACTGGCAATCTGGAGGGGAGGAACTGGAGGCAAAAGCTGCGGGGGGGGGGGAAATTCCCCGGGGTTGGCTGTTCACACTGGCCAGTGTATTGCGCAAGGATGCTGTTACGAAGCGTTCAGACTGCCGCGGAGCAGCCCTGGGTGGGCCAGCCTCCACAGCTTGTGGCAGGGCTGTTTCGGCAATGTGCATATGTGTACATGTGCATATGTGCGCATGAGCGCTCATGGGCAAATTGCTGAAACGGCACATTCACACAACCGCCTCCGCTTGAATCCCACCTTCTTCCAGTTCACACTGCCTGAAAGCGGGAGGCATGCAGAAGACGGCCCCTGGACACCAGTTTCTCTCGGTGTCCTTCTACAGTGAGAGGAAACCGGCTTCAAAGCACATAAGTGTGGAAGGGAGCTGAGGGACAGCTGCAGATGTCTGAATGGGCTCCCTTCCCCCGCTTCCCAGGCGGAGCTCTCCCGGGGCAGATTGCCAGTCTGTCCTCAGCCTAAGGTTCACACATCTTGAGGAGGAGGATCAAAGAAGTTCTTGCTTGTGCTTCAGTTCATGAAGTAGGGCAGGGGTGGCCAACCGTGCTTAACGTAAGAGCCACATATAATAAACATAAGAGCCACATAGAGATATCTGAGAGCCGCAAGACAGGAACAAATATCACACACACACGTTTTTATTTTTAAAAATATGCAAATTTGCTTTTTATTAACATTAAATGGGACTGCCAAAAATAAAAACAAACTAGGAAAACCAGTTATAAGAAAGAGAGAGAGAGAAACTAGGAAAGCAAATAGATGGGAGGGAGGAGGGAAGGAAGGAAGGAAGGAAGGGAGAAAGAGAGAAAAAGCATGCCTCCCCTTTGCTTCCCCAGCCGCCCTGCCAGGAGCCGCACAATATGTGTGAAAGAGCCGCATGTTGCTCCCGAGCCACAGGTTGGCCACCCCTGAAGTAGGGAGTCAGAGGCAGAGATGGGCTGGATACGATCAGCTTTTTGATTGGGAGGAAATGGAGGAGTGGGGTCCCTTTGTCCATTCAAAATGGCTAAACTGGAGATCATTGGAACTGGATGCACAAAAGCCATGCTTAATGGCTGCAGGCGGGAGAACCAGGAGAATTCTGGCTGGATTCAACAATGTTGTTGGGCCCCAAGGAGTCCCAGTTCCTCTGGATTTCTGTTTCAGACTTTTGATGAAATGGAATTTAGTCATCATTTTAATACCTGATAGAAATCAAGCAAGGGTTGCCACACAGAGATGTGGTGACAAGCTAATATTTTAAAAGCCCAAGCCCCTTATTTCAAATGACTTGGTAAATGACTGCACTAAATAATCTACTTTTAAATCTGTAGAAGACAAAGGCAGGAATTAAACTAGAAGACGTTCTCCTGGAGGTAAAGGCAAGTAATTTTCTCAGGAATATATTCTCTGCATTCTATTTCTCTTTAACTAGAGAGCAAGTTTCAGGTGGGTATCCGTGTTGGTCTGAAGCAACAGAACGGAAGAAGTGTGTCTGCACATGAGAGCTTATACTCAGAATTAAACTTTGTTGGTCTTAAAGGTGACACTGGACTCAAACTTTGTTCTATAGAGCAAGTTGTCTTTCACCATTTTGAAAGACCCCAAAGGTAATGTGGCAGAGGTAGGATTAAAAAATGAGTGTTTCATATTTCTTACAGTTAATTCAGTAGCTATTACTGTGTTCTAGATTGGTGTGAAAGTTATAAAGTCTTTTAAAATTCTGTCTCTGTTCAGGTATGTGTTAAGTCCAGCCATTTGTGTTGTATAAAAACAGCCTACTTTCTACACAGATGAAGACCTACACATGGCCAATTTCTGCATCAAAATATAAAACATCTAACTTCTGAATTTGTAAAGTAGAAATGAACTTCCAATTTAGATAAAATACATTGTCATTAAATGTTTTACTGACGATCACTACTAATAGACAAGTGAAAGCATACCTGGGGTCTGGGGACCTAGCATGGTGTAGTGGCTAGAGCACTGAAGAACAAAAAAAGGGACGGGGGGGGAATTTAACCAAAATGAACTGAATTAGGAACCAGTTGCACATTGGCTCCAGATAATACAATAAATACTAAAATTAGGACCAGTTGAATATTTTTTCATATTAAGTCTCCATGACTCACGGCAGAAATATGGTACAGAGGCCTCATTTTAAATACATTCTGCTCTGGTCAATTATGTGTCTTTCTCACTTGGTCCAAGGAAAATTATGTGTCTTTCTCTCGTTGTCCAAAGAAAATATATTCTCAATGTAGTTTGGAGCTATTGTCTTATCTGGAGCCAATGTGCAATAAATATGCTTGACCACTGAGGAAGGCCGACTTGGCCAAAATGCACATGGTGTTGGTCACATAGGGTTTATGCTTGATACTATTGTATTATTGTATCCTGATTTGAGGCTACTATTTGGGCCTACATCTGTTTTTACCTGATTTGTAATAAATACATGTGTTTTTGTATATTTGACAATGTTTATGTTGTATATAACATTTGGCCCTTAGATTTGTTGTAACTAACCTTTTGTGGCTAGAACATGGTACAATAAATCGTTACTGTGCCATGAAACTCTCTGGGTGACCAGGGGCGCTCTCTCTCTCCCTCTTAGGATTATTATGAGGATGAAGTGGAGGGGGGGCAGCCTATACTACCACCTTCACACTTCACATGCAAATTTTATTTTTATTTATTTATTATTGGATTTATATACTGCTGTCCCCCAATGGGCTCAGGACAATGTACATTCTATATACTAATAGCAAAGGTGCCCCCCACATGCGGATAGCTAAATCCACATGGGGGGCACCTGGGAGCAGGGAGGTTTTCCTACACATGGGGGGCACTCCCCCCATGTGCAGAAAAATCCAAAAACTTTTTCAAAATTTTCAGGGGGTATTTAAATCCCCCCAAAAGTAAAAGAGTGTCCCCTGTGTATGTGTGGGGAACACTCTCCGAACTGCGGCAGCCCCAGCGAGAGCCGCTGAGGCCGGCTGGAAGCTTGGGGGAAAGGGGCAAGTGGCGGGCCCGGCGAGAGTCGCCGAGGCCGGCCAGGAGCCCGTGGGGGGGAAGGGGCAAGCAGTAGGCCCAGCGAGAGCCACCAAGGCCCTCTGGGAGCCCATGGGGGAAGGGGTGAGTGGCGGGCCCGGCAAGAGCTGCCTAGGCCCGCCGGGAACCCATGGGGGGAAGGGGTGAGCAGCGGGCCTGGCAAGAGCTGCCAAGGCCTGCTGGGAGTTTGTGGGGGGGAAGGGGTGAGCAGCGGGCCTGGCGAGAGTCACCAAGGCCCGCCGGGAGCCTGTGGGGGGGAAGAAAGCGAGCAGCGGGCCCGGCGAGAGCCACTGAGGACCGCTGGAAGCCCGTGGGGGGAAGGGGTGAGTGGCAGGTCTGGCGAGAGCCACTGTGGCCTGCTGTAAGCCCATGGGGGGAAAGGGGTGAGCGGAGGGCCTGGTGAGAGCTGCTGAGGCCCGCCGGAAGGCCATGGGGGGAAGGAAGCAAGCAGCAGGCCCAGCAAGAGCCACCAAGGCCTGCTGGGAGCCTGTGAAGGGGAAGGCAGCAAGCGGCAGGCCCGGCGAGATGGGGGAAATGCCCCCTCCTTGCAAGTTTCTTGTGGGTCTCCTTTTGTAATTAATATAATACCATTAAAATAATGTTAAAATAACAATTTGCACATAATAATGTTCTAACATACCATGTAAAAGCAGAGAGAGCAGATGTTAAATCAAGACCAATGTCTAATCAGATGTCCAGTCAGGACCAGGCCACTGATGGGTGATTGGGCAAAAAGCTGGGGGGGGAGGGTCCACTGCCTCAACCAAATGTCCAGCAGAAGAGCTCCATCTTGCAGGCCCTGTGGAACTGCAATAAGTCCTGCAGGGCCCTGATCTTGTGGGGGAGCTAATTCTACCGGGGAGGGGCAGAGCGAAAAGGTTCTGGCCCTGGTCAAGGCTAATCGGATGTCCCTGGGGCCAGGGACTACTAAGAGATGTTGGTTTGTGGACCTCAGTGCCCTCTGGGGCTCATATGGGGAGAGACTGTCTCATAGGTATGCTGGCCCTTGGCCATATATGAGTGCAGCAACTGCTTTTCCCCAGAAAGAGTAGTTATCAAGTTTCTGTTACCTGATGTCAATGATTGTATAGCTCTCCCCTAAAGGTCACTCATGACTTTGTGGTCCTTTATTTGGTGTTCCTCTTACAGAAGGACCCATCATTGTTTGTGGAAATCGACTTGAGGGACAAAGTGGAAGAAGAGGTAAGCATAAACTTGCAACATTGTTGAGCTGCTGCCAAAGGAGACAGTCCTTGCTAGATCAATGGTCTGATGCAGTATAAAAGCAAGTTCATTTGTCCACTGTGCACACATATGAATTACACTTCCAGGCAGTGTGTGGTTCTAGTGGCAGGTGTGGTTCTAGTGATTACACGAAGGAAACAGCTCTCATTTGTCTTCCAGACATGTTAAGTTACATTGGATGTTTTACTTGCTTACCACTCAGTATGATAAGAATGAGCCTCCCATTTTAGACAGAACGTGTGTGATGTGTAGAATGGGTTGCCAGCTCTGGGTTGGGAAATTCCTGGAGATTTGTAGGTGGAGCCTGGGGAGGGAGTGCAGGGTTTGGGGAGCAGAGTCCTATACAGGGCACAATGCCACAGAGTCCACCCTCCAAATCATTAATTTTCTCCAGGGGAACTGATCTCTGTCATCTGGAGATCTGTTGTACTTCTGGGAGAACTCCAGCTGTACCTGGAAGTTGGCAACCCCAACAAATAAACAGGTTCTGTAAAACTGAAAAGTATTGGAGTTGGAAGGCCGGTAATGGTGAAATCAGCAATGTGGTTTATTGCGGGTCAAGATGGAGCATGGGGACAAAGGAATGGGGAAGCCACTTATATTTACAGGTAAACCACACCTTGACTGTGTCCCCCCTTAAGAGGATTGGTCCAACAGGGATTAGTCTCCCACCAGAGGCTGTCATAGGTCCATTCAAATATCCTCAGCCTCTGATAGGGGTACTGGCAGGATCCCTAGGTCCATTGTTCTCTGGGGAAGGAAGCTCTGTTGTTATCACATCCCATTACAGATAAACATGCCCAGACATGTTCCCTGGCTGCAGACAAAGAGTCAGGCACCGGACACAACAAAAACTGTTGCGGCATCCTTAAGAGCAGACTTCCTGTTTTTTTTCTTGGCCTGGAGAATGTGAGTTATGCTTGCAGCTTGCAAAAAGTGTAAGTCTTTTGTGTTCTAAGTTGTGTGGTTCCTTTTGTTCTCTTCCTTATTTAAATTGGCATCCTCGTATAGTTGAGATTCTATGATGTTATTAACCTCAAACCTATACATAACAATTTATTTTTAGAAATACTAACCACAGGAAGTTACTGAAAGGATTCAACTTCTTTTGCCATTTAAAATAAAATATAATGGAAATTCAGCAGGAATTGATTGGGCTTTCTGTGTTCTATGTTGTTTGACTACCATGTAATTAACAATTCCAGTTCTTATAGCAATAACACTTACATTTCTGCTTGAAGAAATGAGTGAAGCATTGAGAATTTTTTGTTTAGAAATTAAATTAGGATCAGGAGAATATGAAAGAAGATTATTACATTATGAGTAGTATAACGAGGGTAAACAGAGAGCATCCAGTGAATTTGTGTTAGAAAAGGATGACTTTATATATTGCATTATTAATTTATGGTGTTCATTAAGACAAGATGTGCTTAGATGGCTTTAAAAATAAACTACCCAAGTTTAATTTTTCAGTAAAAATATCCAGGATCAGTTATATCTAGAGTAGAAAATTGTCCATTGGTCCGAACCAGGCAAGCAATTGCCATGTCATGTCTGGTCAGATTTCCCTCACACAGTTCATCACCAAATGGCTTTATGGCATCAGATCCATAAACTCTTGAGCATAAAAAATACATACTATACTTTTATATGGACACTCCAGAGGTATTTTTAAATATGTGCACACATGTTTCAAAAATGTGCCTGTAAGAATGTACCAATGGAAAAAAATTGGTCATTATGAATATTGTTGGTAAATTCCATATGTATGTGGAAGGAGATTATGCAACTGTTCAAAATATAATGGTCCCGCTTTTTACAAGCAACATAAACCTAACATCAGTCCAGACTTAAATGACACCAGCCTTGAACAGAGATGTGCATCCCCATCTATGCAGACACAGGCACTGTGATATGTATATCCGCAGCAGCTGCGCATGTTAAACTTTGATTGGGGGAAATGTGTCTGAACAAGACTTTGTTTTAAAAGCACTGTTCTGATGTTCCTGGCTTTCTAATCAAATTGATTGGTATTATGGTAGAATTTTTGGCAAAAGAGAACCCCGAAATCAAAAAGCCGTGTTGAACCACAACCAGTTCACATATCGTCAACAGCAAAGCATTGCATATAGACAGAAATTTGTTCAGGAACACTGAGCCAGAACCAAAAGCACTTTTCCATGACAAGCAAAGAGGGCAACATTAAATACACCGTTTGTCCAAAACCAACAATGCAATCAAGCATGTTGTATATTTTAAAGTAGGAATTCTTTTTCCTGAAGTCACATGTTTGGAACTGGATGTGACCCTTGAACAAGTATTTTGAGCAAGAAAGCCCCCAGAAAAGAACTGCACTTTCTTTAACCGTTACGAGTTATTAGCTTGAAGCATTTGACAAAGAAATCACTATCTGTTAACATTTCTCCTGCTCAGAAAACTGAAGATATTTCAACAGAAGAGAAACTACTTGAGAAAGAAGAGGAACCTCCCACAGCTGTGTATGGCATTTTTAAAAAAATCACTTGAGCAAAACCTTGGTGGGGGAAAGAGTTTTCAGGTTAACCACAGCGGTCCAAAGCAGAACCCCAGAATTAAAGCTATGTAATACCTTTTATTGCAGCAAAAGTTCATCTTAAAAATTAAGCTAGTTTTTCTTGTGAGTGTGGCTCCAGTCCAGAGGAGGTAAATATCCTTTATTTCTTGATCATGAAAATGTTTGTTTGGAAGTCATGTCCCAAGCAGTGTTCCCGCTAAGCTGAGTTAGTGTGAGCTAGCTCAAAGTTTTTTAGCCTCCAGCTCACACATTTTTGTCTTAGCACAGGAAGGATGGCTCAAGAGCAAACTAATTTATGTAGTAGCCAAATTGCTCACTCACAACTGTAATGCCAGTAGCTCACAAAGTAGAATTTTTGCTCACAAGACTCCACAGCTTAGAGGGAGCATTGGTCCCAAGTCATCCTTGTAAAAGAGCACAAGATTTCCAGTTGGTGCATCAATTTAAAGATGCTTTGTTCAAGACTCCCCCACAGTGCCCTTTGACACTTTCCCTTTGATAGAGTGGCCCTAACTGACTGCCCCTTGCAAGGCCAATTCCAGGTCTTGGAGATCCCTGAGCAGAGAGGGCTTCTGGGCCTCCTCCCCTCCCCTCCCCTCCCCTCCCCGTTGCTACCTCCCCTGCACAAACCCTTCCTGCCCATCTTCTCCTTCTTCATTGCTCATCTGTACATCTTTCCCCTGCCCACTCACTTCTGAGCCCTCCCAACCTCTGTGCTCCCAGCCACGTTGACCACCTGCTTGCCCCTCCCCGGTCAGAGCAGGACAGGAGCATGTGGAGGAGGAAGGCTTGCAAATGTGGTTGGGGGAAGTGCATGCATGGAAGCATCGAGGCAGGCATGTCAGAGGTGGCAGTGGGCCCCACCAGAAGCCCTGGGCCATGAGAGCTGCCCCACCTCAGCCTGTGCTGATTCACAACGTCCAGAGTGTGTGTGCACATGACAGAGCAAATGCCCTTTTCTGGGTGTGAGTGGGATGGCTGGTCTATGGAGGGGGAGGGAGAAAAAGTCTTTCAAGGTTAAGACCCAACCAATAAAAAAAAAACAATTCATTGGCTGCGGTCACACACACTAAATAATCCACTTTCAATCCACTTTTAATGCACTTTCCTACTGGATTTTGCAAGTTCACACAGGTCCTTTCCGCACTAGACCTTAAATCCTGGTTCAACCCTGTCCCCCAACTTAAGTTCTACACTACACACGAGTTCACCCCTGTAATTATCTCAGGGTATTTTTTGTTTCCACATTATACTGAGGTCACCCCGGTTTTGCCCCATACTTGTCCCGGAATGATAAAAGGATGCTGTTATAACCAGGGATAAATGCAAGGTATTGTGTTGAGAGTTGAATTCTGATGAAACCAGGGATGAGATCCAAGTGCGGAAAGGACCACAGTAAAATCCAGTTAGAAGGTGCATTGAAAGTGGATTGAAAGTGGATTATTTACTGTGTGTGACCACAGCCTAAGTGCACGCATGGGCACACACAGAGACAAATGAGGGGAACGGGGGAAAGGAAACACAGAATTTAGAAAACAAAAAAAGGACAGGGGTGGATCCTATCCCTATCCTTCTACTTCACTGAGCAATGTTTGAAGCCTTTCTTCAGCCTAAGCTGTCCTCCAACTTATGTTGAGAGCCAGTGTGGTGTAGTGGTTAAAAGTGTTGAATTAGTACCTGGAGAACCCAGGTTCAAAGTCCCGCTCGTGACATGGAACCTCAATAGGTAACCTTGGACCAGTCAGACTCTTTCAGCCTCACCCACCTCACAGGTTGGTTATGAGGATAAAAAGGGAGGAGAGGAGAAAGTTGTCAGCTACTCTGGATCCCCATCGGGAAGAAATTGTGGCCCTTTTTTGGGGAGAGGAAACCTTAGTAGGGCTGCCAGCTCTGGGGTGGGAAAATGAGATTTTGAGGGCAGGCCTTGGGGAGGGGAGGTACTTCAGCGGGGTGTAAGGCCATAGAGTCCACCCTCCAAAGCAGCCATTTGCTCCAGGGGAACTGATCTCTGTAGTCTGGAGACCAGCTGTAATTCCAGGAGCTCTCCATGCCACGACTGGAGTCTGGCAACCCTACTTCTTAGGCTGGAAGAAGCATCCTTTGGAGGATCCACTCCAAAATTTCTAGCTAATTTGTAACTTACAATCAGAGCTTTTTTTGTGGAAAAGGCCAGCAGGAGTGCATTAGCATAACAGGCCACATTCAACAGCAGAAACTCATTAGCATATTAGGCCACACCCATGACAGCGCAGCTCCCTCCCAAGATCAGCTTCCCCAGGTGCCCCACGGCTTGCGGGATGCATGGGGAACCTGAGGGAAAGAAGGCAGTTTCTGGATCAGCTTCCTCAAGGAACCCAAGGAGGGAAGGCAGTTTAAACTGGATTGGATTGGCTTCCCCAGGCACCCCACAGCTTGCGAGTCACCTGAGGAACCCAAGGGGGGGAGGCTGTAGGCATGGCCAACTCAGAAGCCAGCTGGAACTCCATTCCTGTGCGTTCCTGCTCAAAAATAGCCCTTCTTACAATGATTCTGTGGTCATCATGCCTCCCTGGTCAGCTGGCCAAGCATCCCAGGGGTCATAGCTGAAAGCTGATAAAGACCGTCCCGAAAACTAGTAAAGACTCCCTAAGTCTTATTTTAGTACTTCCATAGGAAGGAGGCAACTCATTATTTCAGCCTATCAGAAAGCAGGGGATGGTTTATGCAAATGTTCCCTCCAAAAAAGTCTAGATTGATGAATTGTTTCCCCAGACTTGTGTGGGGTTTGTACCCAGCACTTTTGAGGTTGTAAGCAGAGGTTGCTGTTGTTGTTCTTGTCGTCGTCATAATCATCATCATCATCATCTGACAATGAGTGCAGTATAGCTAGGAGATCTAGGAGATCCTAAGATTGTCCGGCAGCCAGAAGTTCTAGCTCTTTTACCATCCTGTACTACTAGGTGGTGAGCTAGATTTGTTTTGAAGGCAACAGACATTTCAGAGATGGTTTTGCCATTGCCTGCCTCTGCATCATGGGAGGCAGAAAGAGAGAGAAAGAGTGATGAGGTGGGGAGGCAGAAAAACAAAGAGAATGATGATGGGTCAGAAAGAGAGAGGAAGTAACATACATGGAGGAGAGAGAGAGAGTAAGAAAGAGGGGGCAGAAGGGAGAAAGAGTGTGAGAGAGGTAGGGGGAGAAGGGAGGAAGCAAAGGTGTGAGGAATGGGATAACCAGGGGTCCACTAGGGCAGCCACGGGCTGAATCAGATTCTCTAATCTGATTCAGCCCGCTGCCGAATTGCCACCGAAATTCAGCGGCAACTTTAAAAGCCACTGGAGGGGAGGGGATTTGAGGGAGAGGCTCCAAACTTGCAAGGTAGCTGCTGGGGCCTCTTCTCAAAATACCCACCAAGTTTCAAGAAGATTGGACCAGGGGGTCCAATTCTACAGGCCCCAAACAGGTTGCCCCCATTCCCTCCATTGTTCTCTATGGGAGGGAAAAAGTTAATATTTTTTCCCACCATAGAGAACAATGGAGGGGATGGGACAACCTGTTTGGGGGCCCATAGAATTGGACCCCCTAATCCAATCTTCTTGAAACTTGATGGGCATTTCGAGGAGAGGCCCCAGCAGCTACCCTGCAAGTTTGGAGCCTCTCCCTCAAACCCCCTTTCCTCCAGCCCCTCATATACCCTATGAGTTTTTGCCATTGATTTCAATGGTCCATAGGGTATAATGGGGCTGAAACTGACATTCCCTTTCTGACACACTTCTGGTGATGTCAGGGGATGTGGCATATGCTAATGAGGTATGCTAATGAGCTCCTGCACCTTTTTTTCTATGAAAGGACCCCTGGGGATAACTATCCCGCAAGTTTCTTGTGGGTCTCCACTTGTATACTCTAATTCTGAAAACTGCTTTTAGCCCCCCCCCCCTTTGGCATATTATACCTGTCAGCAGGTAACATAAAGAAAGATGTTGACATTTGTATCATGTACATAAAAACTTGCCTTTCTGTTCCCAAAGCAACATCTGTACCTTCAAATGCCAGGCATAATAAATTATTCCTCAGCAGAAGGCACTATAGACAACACCTGTTCAGATCATTCTAGCATATGGTACCCCCCCCCCCCATATTTTAATGAGAAGATTGTCTGGGAGTCAAACTAAGGCTACTATTTGCACCTAAGTATTCACTGATAGCGATTCTCCAGAACTCCTGCTACATACAAAAACATTTTTTACAATGGACAATCTTATGGGGAAATAAATGTATACATCTAGTCTTGGGATCATCCCCCCCCCCCATCCTATTTGATTAGACCCTACCATGGTTATACACCAATTACTATGTATCTTGACCACTAGGTGGAGCTTTTAACATACGCTGGCTGCCATTTCCTGTATGTATGCTGGATTTGCTTTAGCCGTTCATGTGTTGCATGAACTTATTATCTTATTATTCTCTTGCATCTTAGTAGTTCACATTTAGTTAGATCCTGTCCATGTTCATTCAGAACAAAGTCCCAGTGGCTTTCCAAGAGCTTGCTCCCAAGTAAATACACATAGGACTTCAGCCTTAGTTAGGGATGCCAGCCTCCAGGTGGGACCTGGGGATCCCCTGAAATTACACCTCTTCTTCACAGATCAGTTGCCCTGGAGAAAATGGATGCTTTGGAAAGTGGACTCTGTGGCAATGTGCCCCACTGAGGTCCCTGTCCTCCCCAGGCTCCATCCCCAAATCCCCAGGTGGCTCCCGGCCTGGATCAGGTAATTCTATCCCCCCCCCCCCCCCATCTCCCTTAGTTGAGTCTATGCTTAATTCTGCTACGGAACATCAATGAGAGGGTTTTTTTTTTAATGAGAGCCAGTGCAGTGTAGTGGTTAACAGCAGTGGAATCTATTCTGGAGAACTGAGTTTTACTCCTTCACTCCTTCACAGGAAGCCTGCTGGGTGACCTTGGGCCTGTCACAGGTCTCTCAGAACTCTCTCAGCCCCACCTACCTCACAAGGGAGAGGAAGGGAAGGTGATTGTAAGCTGCTTTGAGACTCCTTATGGTAAAGAAAAGCAGGGTATAAAAACCAACTCTTCATCTTGAATATCATCAAAATGTGTGATATTCTAGTTTAGGAGGATTTTTCCTTGTTTAGGAGAAAACTCCCCAGAAACAAAAAACTGGCTCTGTTTTATGATTCTGGAGCAGTAACACTCCAACACACTTTGTGTAACAAAGGGCCAAACTATATATGGTAGTGGTGGCCACAGTTCCAACCCATGGCCACTGACACCATTTTAGAGAAAATTTTAGCCATTTAAAAATTTCCACAAGGGCCCGATCCTGATGGTATCCATGCTGCAGCAACAGCAGGTGATCTTGTCCCCCCTGCACCTTTTCATGTGCCAAAACACGCACCCACACATACATACACGCACATGGCTTTTTAACACTTGAAAAAGTGTGGGGGAGGACAAGATCACCGGATCCCACTGCAGCATGGACACATTCAGGATTGGGTCCTCACAGCAATACTTAAATGGCTGGATTTTCTTCTATAATGGCATCAGCAGCCACAGCTGGACCCACAGCCACCATGATGTGTAGTTTGAGTCTTCGGTTGGCAACTGGCCCAGAAAAAAAAACATTATTTCCCCTTATTGGAGTTTTAATATGCCCAAATGGGCAGCTGATAATAATAATTATCGTATGGCATTCTGTGTAGAATAGCCAGGAGTTCCTAAGATTGTCTGGCAGCCAGAAGTTCTAGCTCTTTTAGCATTATGAACCACTAGGTGGCGAGCTAGACTGGTTTTTGAGGCAAGAGACATTTCAGAGGTGGTTTGCCATTGCCTGCCTCTGTGTCACGCCCCTGGTATTCCTTGGAGGTCGCCCATCCAAATGCTAGCTGAGGCCGAGCCTGCTTAGCTTCCAAGATCTGGCAAAATTGGGCTAGCCTGATAACTGCCGCAGATCAACCTATATTAAAAAGCTAGCTAGAGGAACCAGTTTAAACACTGGCAGCTCTGCACATAACCCTATTCTGCTAACAGCCTCAAGATTGTCACTGATTTCAGTGGAAGCCAGATTGTAGCCCTTATTCTCCAGCCTTAGTTGGTGAAGGAATAACCTTGGGTACTTGTCGCTTGTGATTGTTGCTTGAAACAGTCTGCCAGAAAGTGTATTATTATTTTGTACCATCTTTCTATTTCACCTTTCCCTTAAGAAGCTGACTTGAGATTCCCCTGAGTGTTATCCCCAGAACAATCCAATGAGGTAGGTTAGGCTGAGAGACAGAGACTGTGTCACAAATAATACAGTGAGTTTCATGGCTGGGCAGAGATTCAAGCCCAAATATTCCTTGTTCCAAATGCAGCATTTTAATCTGTTGTCTCATACGGGTTCACATCACATCCCTCGAACGCTTTAACAGGAACTCACTAGTCCCCTACAAATGGAACCACATGTGAGAAAGGGAGAAATGAATCTCCAGTTGAAAGGGAGAAGCCAGCTTTTATTCCCCCGCAGATGTTCTTCTCAGTGGGACCATCACACAATTACAGTGCCATCCAAGCTCTTCTGTCAGATTCCTTAGTAGCCAGACTCTGCACTGGTAGAAGTATACAGAATATTTTACGTGGACTGTGAAGGCTGGCACTCAGTCATGATGTTCAGTGGATGGTTCAGGGCAAATTTCTGTGTCTCAGTTTGTTTTACCTCATAGGTTTCTTGTGAGGAAAAAATGTGATAACCACATGCATGTTCCTTGGAGGAAGGATAGAATATAAATGTGGGACATAATTTTCCTGTTTGTGTGTAGGGACTCCATCACGGAAATTTCTCACCAGTACTGCTTCTCTTGAGGGTTCACACTTTGGCCACTTTCTTACCAGCTTACTTTCACCCATCATAGGGTTGCCACCCTCCAGGTGGCACCTGGAGATCTCCTACTATTACAATTAAACTCCAGTGTGTATCCTATTTTGCCAGAGTTCTCCTGCCTCACACCACCCCTGGATCTTTTATACTTTCATGACCCTGGAAATCTTTCTTCAAATTATTTTCTGTTTCCTTACTTGTTGGGTGCTAAAATCTCTCCAGCATTTTGTGCTTGTTTAGTTAATTTTTATTCCCCCCTCTCTTGGATGTACTCTCAAGCAATTTGACTTCAGGAAGAGTCAGTCAACAACAATATTCTTTTGCATATCGAATGCCAAATGGTAGCTTCTCCTAAGTAGAATTTTAAGTAGACAGTTGTCTCAAAATGTGCAAACTATGTGACATCTAAAATATATTTAAATTCTGCAGGTCCCCAAGCAGCTGGCTGTGTTGTCTTCCCATCTGGACAAAGCAGACGAAGCAAAAGGAAAAAAAGGAGTAGCCACAGAAAAGGTTGATATCCTTGCCTTTCATTATAGGACTGGGGTGGGACTCTATGAGGGGTGATGGGGAAAGACAAAAAAAACTTTCCCATCCAACATTCATGCTTACTTGTTTTAAATGTTTCTATGCCACCTTTCACTCAACATGAGGTGGCAACAACAGGAAAGTGAAGAAGAACGCGGAATATCACACAGGCCTGGGGAAACAGGGCAGGTGCCTAAAAAAATAACCACTAACTACAATCCAACACAGAGTTGAGCTCACTGAAACCCATTTAAATCAAGGGATTTGGGCATGTTTAACAATGTATTCTAGACCATGTCTCTTGATATTTTCCAATAATTTAGGGCAGTTTGTAAAGTTACCAGACCCAGATTGGGAAATTCCTGGAGATTTGGGGATGGAGCCTGGGGAGGACAGGGACCTCAGTGGGGCTCAATGCCATAGAGTCCTCGCTCCAAAGGCTACTCTTATTCTAGCAGCTGTTTGGAGAAACCCAGAGTTTCTTTAATAACGCTCAGAATCAGTTTCTAGAGGTTCACAATAGAAGGGCGTCTCTGAACATATGGAGCAGAGATCCATCAGTGGTTATTAGCCACAAAGTATAAATAGGAACTCCGTGATGCACTGTATTCTTGTCGCTTGGGGGGGGGCAACAGTGGGAGGGCTTCTAGTGTCCTGGCCCCACCGATGGACCTCCGGATGGCACCTGGTATTTTTGGCCACTGTGTGACAGAGTGTTGGACTGGATGGACCACTGGCCTGATCCAGCATTAGTTTCTCTTATGTTCTTATGTTATTAATCATATTGTTGGGTTAGGCTGCTCATTAGCTGGATTGAGCTGTGTTTACAACATGGGAACCCATGGTTCAGGCCTTGTATGTTTTTTTTCCATTGCACAGAGCCAGGATATTAGGAAATTTTCTAAGAAAACCATCTTGTACTGTGTTTTATGGTTTTAGTATGATGTTTTAATATTTTTAAGTTGGTGTTGTTTCCTTGTATGTTGTAACCCACCCTGAGCCTGCTTGTGGGGAGAGTGGGATAGAAATCAAATAAATCACATCACATCAAATCAAAGCATCCATTTTCTCCAGGGGAACTGATCTCTGTAGTCTGGAGATGAGCTGTAATTCTGGGGGATCCCCAGGTCCCACCTGGAGGTTGGCATCCCTAGTAGTTTGATACAGCTAGTAAATGAGCCATTTCCCCTTTTTTTGCATATTGTGCATGCCCTCACAAAGGAAATAGGTTTACTTTTGTTTCATCAGCAGGCCCATGCTACAACCCTATCCATGGTGGTTGCTGGGTTTTTTTGAGTGATTCCTTAGGTAGGTAAGGCATGTTTCTGTCCAGACCCTGGATCTCTTGAATGGTGCTCACAAGGCCAACTTTGAAACAGTTGCATGGATTTGGTTTTTAAAATATTGGCCTTTACATGGAGGCCAAACGTGCAGCCTTGCAGAATCTTGTCTACTGTGGACAGAAACTGGCATGATGGATGGGGGAGGCAATTAATAAAGGGAAAAAAGAACTTGTTCAGTGTGCTTTGAAGCTGAGTGGCATTTCAGACCATGATTCTGAACAGGATCCCATCAATAATTTCTGAGGGCATACAGTGGGTGATTTCTGCCAATTCCTCCCCTTCCTGTGGCAGACTTCTGACCTCCCCCCTTAGGCTGTTCCTCCCTAAGGAGCTGTCTTTCAGGGGACATTTTGGACTGCAGCAGGAGGTGGAGAAGTCAGAGTTTGCAGATGTCAATCTTCCATCAACTGAGATCATCTGTGGGCTCAAAGTCACTTGTTTGCACATCAGAATACAGTTTTATTGGTGGGACCAATAAAATGCTGGCCCAGCAGCCCCCTTAGTCCTTCTACAACACATTTTTGCCTGTATACATCCACTGGGGTTATTTCAAAGGTTAGTCTATGGATATGAAATGTTCCTTTGAATATGGCAGCCAGAGTAACCAAAGATGAGGTGGTGGGGGTGACAGTCATGGGTGACAAAAGTTGGTCAGCTCAGCATGTACAGGGCAGATCTGCTTGAATATTTCGCTTCATCGGTTCTTTGCTAATAATCTTACCTGTCACTCCATTCCACAGGACTCTTCAGGTTTTTAGACTATGAGGCCCAATATGGAACCGGAGGAGACCACTGAGGAAAGGGTCAGCTGAAGAATAAGTACAGAATAAATGCAAATCGAGAGCTAGACTGGTTGTTCCTTTGCTTTACTTACTGAGTTGCCAGGATGGGCTGCTATTTTCTGCAGTGTGATAACAGAGAGTGGATTCAAAGGAGAAGTATGGTATGGAAATATGGAAAGGCTTCCTGAACTGAAATAGTTATAAAGCAGTGAGGGGAGGGGCCATGGCTCAGTGGTACAACACATGCTTTACCGCCTTGGTTCTTAAGGCCAAATTAGGTGTGATATCATCCTCATATCTGCAACAAGGATGCTATTAGCATTTTAAAGTGGTTTAAAAATGTATCAAGCCAGCAGCATGACAGGCTGAGATGATAATTATAATTATCATATGTCTAAGTGTGTGGAGTATAGCCAGGAGATCCTAAGATTGTCTGGCAGCCAGAAGTTCTAGCTCTTTTAGTGTTATGCTCTACTAGGTGGTGAGCTAGACTTCTTTTTAAGGCAAGACACATTTCAGAGATGGTTTGCCATTGCCTGTCTGTGTCACACCCCTGGTATTCGTTGGAGGTTTCCCATCCAAATACTGGCCAGGGCCAACCCTGCTTGGCTTCCAAAATCTGAGGAGATTGAGCTAGCCCAGGCTATCCAGGTCAGGGGACAGGCTGAGATGCTGTTGTCCCTCTCCCACCACACCTTTTAAAGTGCCAAAACAGCCCTGCATGGGGATGTGGCCATTTTGTTACTTGATGAGGTGCAGGGGGAGGGGGACAAAATGCCCAATCAGGAATCCATGCTGGCCAGTACTATCTATTTCAGCTGGTAGCAGCTCAACAGAGGTCTTACCCAGCCATGCTCTCTGAGTTTCTTTAAGTATTGCCAAGCACTGAATCAACAGTTCTTCGTATACAAAAGGAGGTACTCTGCCACTAAAATACAATTATCTATTCCCCCTTGTCTTAAATGATTGTGTATAGCTTTCACCTTAGGCCTGCACTATTATGTCAAATTAATTCACCTGTGTTCAAGTAAACTGTGGAAGAACTGAAGGGAGACTTTTTTTTTTAATCTGAAAAGGAAAAGGCCTTTCAGAAAGTTGCAGTAGCTACGATGATTTTTTAAATAATGGCTGTGTTCTGGGACCATTACAAGGGGGCCCTGCTGTCATAACCAGTAGGTAACTAAATGCTGTAATCTTTCAGATATAAATAGTTTCAAAAGTAGTTCCATATACATCAGATATAAATAATAAATAAATATAAATAAATAATACCTTAGGTTTGGGGTTTTTTGAGGATTGCTTCAGTTTTTATTGTTTGGAAACAGACCCCTGATGTCCCCATAGACATCAGACTTCATAGATCAGTTAGCTTATTCATAGGTTTATTCCCAGTGACGGGTTTTATTATATTTGATGCAACAGGCCTGTACTTTATATTCACACTCCTGTAATTTTAAAATATTTCAAATAAATATGACCCTCTTTCTGTTTGTTTTCATTGTTCTTTTACATATATGTATTGCCTTTAAAACTGGTTTTTATTTTCTTTTTAACACTGCCTTGATGGCCCTAACTGGGTAGAAATAATAGTAAGAAACATAACATCACTATATCTAATTCCCAACATGGCCAAATCTGTGGATACTTCAGTCCAGAGATCAGAGCCATGAATAAACAAGACAGATCTTTCTATGCACCAGAAAAAATGTGATTTACAGAAAAATCTGAAATCTTTTTTTTAAAAAGAGGGGGTTAAAGCCCCACAAAATAAAGAAGCAGTGTCTGTAGCTTTAAAATAAATGCCTTTAGTGGCCATTGCCCCACAACCCTGACAGTATTGTTCAAGTATCAGTTTTTGACAGTAACAGGCAGGGAGAGGGAACAGGGCCATTTGCAGGGTTGATTTGGTTTCTGTGGGAGGACTCATTGGGGCCACAACCACTGGGCATCTTGATAACATGCTTTCTTGCATGGACTGGATGCTTGCTACTGTTCAACCACCCCACAAAATCTAGTGTATTGTAGTGGTTAAAGTTTCATAATGGGATCTGTGAGACACAGGTTTGACTCCCCATTCTGCCACAGACGCTCACTGAGCGACTTTGGGCCAGTCACACATGCTCATGTGGTTGTCGTGAAGATAAAACAGAGGAGAGGAGAATTATGTAAGGTGCTTTGGGTTCCCATTGGGGAGAATAAATGAAGTTAATAAATAATATAGCTCGAGATGGGGGCAGATAAAAGGTAGGTTTGTTGGTTAGTGGGAATGAGAGAAAGAAGAAAAGAAAGGTGAGGATATGGGGGCTGCCAGAAGAAGGAAAAGGTTATTTGGGGGAAAGTGAGGTATCCCTTGCAAGACCTTGCAGATTGTCTTTGCAAGACTTTGCAGATTCCCTAGTATGCAAGTAGGTCTGGTGGCCAGCACGCCACAACTCAGCCAGTTTTCCTGGACAGAGGCTGCCAGGAAAGTGAAGGAGGGGAAAATGAAGACCAGTGGGCTGAGTGGTGATGGGGACATATAGGTCAGTTGGTGGCTGGTGGCCAGTGAGAAACAAGGAACAAAAAGAGAAAACACTAGGGGAGGAGGAAATGAGATGCCTCCTGCAAGTCCTCGCAGGTCCCCCAACTGAAAATATAATAATTTCAGTAGACTAAGGCAGCAATCCTAAGCAGATCTATTCAGAAGGCAGTCTCATTTTATTTAGTGGCACTTACTCCCAGGAAAGCTGTCATGGAATGAAAAATCTGGGACCAGCAAAAATGTAAACACAGAGCATTGCTGAGTCACATGACTAAGTGAGAAGGGGGCCATTTAGCTCTGAAAACTCAGTGACTGACACTTAACGGGCACAACTGACAGTTGGGAGCGGACAGTTGGGAGAGTGAGTTGAGTGGGGGAGTCTGTGAGAAGACGCTCTCTCGGTAGCTCTGTATGAGCTTGGTGTGGCCATCTGTAGCTCTGTGTGAGCAGCATAAAAGACCAGTTGAAGCAGATAACTGGTGCTGGATAGTCTGGTTCATGGGACAGTGAACGGTCTAGTGAAAGTAGAGCACATAAGCGGTCACAAACACAAACTATATAACTCCTGAAGAACCTGGGATAGGTGGTTAAGTGAGGGCTGAGGCAAGGATGGTCAGAGTTTGGACAGCTAGTTGGTGGCCAGTTGGGACTCAAGGAAAAGGGCCAAGAAGCCAAAGCCAAAGGCTAACCACTAAGCAGGCCAGGAGAGAGTACATAGGAGAGTGTTGCGTGAACTTATGAACAGCTAAAGAAACTGAAAACAATATAGCATACCGCCAAAGTGTATTCTAAGCAAAACATGCCAGCCTATAAAGAAACAAAGTGTCAACTATATATATAGGGCTGCCAAGTCAGCCCGGGGGGCGGGGGATCTCCCCCTAAAGGGGTTCCCGATCCGCCGGCCGAGGGGAACCCCACCCCCGACGTCGTCCAGCAAGGACGACATAATGATGTCACCGGAAGTGATGCAGCATGTTGGGGGCGTTGCCAGGGCGACGCTCTGGCAATCGCCCCAAAACTCTATGATACCGTAGAGTTTTTGGGCGATTGCCAGAGCGTCACCTTGGCAATGCCCCCAATGTGATGCGTCACTTCCGGTGACGTCAATGGGCGCACACGCAAAGCGCGCGCACCAGAAGAAACTCCCGGTGGGAGGAGGACTCCCCCCCCGCCGGTGAGTTTTCAAGACTTGGCAGCCCTATATATTTACATCCTCCATTCCCCTGTTTGGTTCTGGAAATAAAGTTCTGTTTTGTTGTGAAGTAAAAAGCCTGATTGCCTGACTCTCATAACAAACACCAAAGATATCTAGCCGTGGTCCTCAACGTACCTAGAAAGCAATTTAAAATAAACCCCTAAGAGACTATAAGGTAGATAGAGGGTGCTGGTCAGTAAAGCAAAGTCAAGCCTGATCAGTCACCTCACAGAACGCCTCAAAACGGCAGATTATAAGGCCGTGCGTCATAAAAACATTCTTAGGATTGGAGCTTCAGTCCATTTAAAATCAAGTGTTAGGTTAGAGATCAAGATAGAACTCTGCTTCCTTATGAGAATGTTTCACACTGCCTTCTTAACATCATTTCCAGACTCCAGGAGAGGTTTCTGTGTTCCTCGAAGAGGTTCAGTTGCTAAAGTAAACAGGCTAATGACACCTGGTTAATATCCAGTTGTCCATGATTAATTAATTGGGAAGGAGGGTGTACATTCAGGAGCAAATCCGACCAAAAATAATGCATTGCACACTGATGATATCCACAGCTAGGTGTAGATGTCGCTGATCACACTGCATCCCTTTCAGTATTATTATTATTATGCACCTTTGGATCCATATTCTGCCTCTAGTCAGAGTACATGGTCAGAGATTATCAGGGCAAAAGTGTTACAGTGTTGTCAGACAACGAAACTGCCAAAACAGTATGGCGAATCATCCATCCATTTCTCAGAGCTGAGGCCATTAGGAGGACTCCTTCGCCCTCAGTGATATTATGGCATAATCACATTTGAGAAGTCATGGGGCACTGTGACATGATCACATTGACAACATGAACTCTGATGACTTGGGATCAAGCACTGAATAGGCCCAGGCAAGTTAAAACAAAGCAAAACCATTCCAAAGAAGCTGCAGATCAAATGCATGAAAAAATAGAAAGGAGAAGAGGGGGTTTTGCTGAGCCTTTTGCCCTGCTGTTAAATTGTGATATATATATATATATTTTGGCATAAAAAATCAAATATCTCAAAGTCAGCATAGCCCTACTTTCAGATAATGGCAAATATTTCAACTCAGAAGTGGAGAGTGAATTTGAAAATGCTCAGTCCTACTAACATATGAAGTTCAACACCTGTAGCGTTTCCTGAATGGAAAACAAAGTATTGTCCCCTCTCAAAAACCCACCCCCCATGTTCAGACCCCTTCTGTGCACTGCATATTTACTCCAGATACAGATATATAAATAGCCTGCACTGAATCAGTAACCATGGGAATTAATAGAGTTCACAGCTGGATTCTGAATGTGTTCCTTACATTTTCCCCTGTTCAAAACGGGGTTTTTTTTTTTCAAACAGCAAGATTTTCTTTTTTAAAGACAGTAAAAGCATGGAGGTGAATACAATCACTCCCACAGACATATCTGTCTATTAACACTCACCCTCTTCAAACTCTGAGAACTATTCAGACAGCCTCCCAACCTTTCCCTGTACATGCTGTCCTTTTGTCTGGAAATAGAATAAGGGGAAAAAATGTCTATGGGACAACCCAATTAAATATGAGAGCAAAGCTCTTCGATCTAAGCACATAAACAGTAAACAGTTCAAACAGTTCAAACAGTATAGAGGCCACAATTTATAAGTCCATGCAAAAGGTCCAAAAGGATCCACAAAAGGAAGACCAGACTCAGTAGTGGGAATGTAGAGTAGAAATTGTAAATTTATTCAAATAAAGCCATAGTGATAAAGAGGTTTCCAGATTTCTTAGTCTCCTCTTTTCTAAATATTCTTCTTCAGATCAAAGCATTAATATACTTGTAACAAGTATATTTTGTAATAAGTTTATTTTGGTTATAGATTAATGCTTTGATGTGAAGAAGAATATTTAGAAAAGAGGAGACTTTTATATGGACATATATTGTGGACTCTATACTGTTTGAGCTGTTCGCTGTTTACTGTTTATGTATTTAGACTGAAGAGCTTTGCTCTCATATTTAATTGGGTTGTCCCATGGACATTTTTTTCCCTTTATTCCATTTCTGGTTTCCTGTGGTCCTTTTGCCTGGAAACAGCATGAAAACTGTTACTTGTGGGTTACGAACAGCCTATTGCCACTAGCATAACCAGGACTGAGTTGCACACCAGTTTGCACTTTGCTCATACAAGAGGCCCTAAAGACCTGGAAAATCAGCACACGATTGAGCGGTATAGTCATAGCCCATTCTGTCAAAACGTATCCAGGACGTTGTAGAAGCAGTTCCTTTGCCTGGCTTTGCCAAGGGACAGCAGGGTCCTATGTCTAGCACAAATGAACCTGTCTGGTTTACTGAGTCAAGTGTGTGCTTGTGACTGGAGAGACGCACATTCCAATCTCTGCTCAGCCATGAAGGGGCCATCTTTGATTCAGGCTTGCTTCCATATGGCTATGATTCTCTGTGTAGCTTTCATAGTCGCATGGACATCTACAAGGCAGGTTCCTCCACTCTCTCATTGCCTCAGCCTTCTTTTAGCTGCTGCCCCCTCCCTACACCCCTGCCACTGTGGGGCTTTTTCTAAAAACTGGCAATTGATAGATTGCTACAGTGCAATAACACTGAAACGGTCTATCACTGTGATCCACTAACGCCTCTGAATTCCCAGCTTTTTTTTTTTTTAAAGGTAAGACTCTAGCTTTTGGGGTTTGTTATAAAATGAAAGTTAGGAATTCAGAGGAGCTATTGGATCATGGCAATAGATCATTCTTGTGTTGTCGTGCTGTAGTGATCTACCAATTGCCATTGTTAAAAAATAAAAATAAAAGCCCCCCAAGCCCTCTAACAAGATGGGAAAGATAGCCCGGGAGGGGGGGGGCTGAAGCAAGGAAAATGGTGCTGATAAGGGCAACATCTTTCAATTGACATGGTGTGCTAAGGTGCTTTGACTGTGATCTTTCCACAAAGATAGTGTCCAACCAGTTTTGGGAAAGATCACACAAAAGCAGGGGAGAACCCAACTAGTGGACAATTAAGGGATGATATTGTGTGGATGTACCAAAAAACACACACTTCAGTTTGAAAGCCAACCTACTTCTCAAAGTTGTTGTAAGGATTAACAGGGTTGATCACACTATGATCCTTGTAGAAAGGGGTAAAATTTGATCAATAGAACTTACTTTATTTCTGCCTTACTGTTGTATAACTGCTATTACTCTTCTATAACTATTGCAATTGATGATAACTAACGTATTTCATTGGTTTGTGATTGCTGTTGTTAATGTACACTGGCAGAAAGGCTCACAGTGTTGAAGTACTTGAATTAAATGGAGCCTTATAAATATGAAGTATTACAGTAATCAACTTTCCATCCAAGTATCAGTGGGGTTTACAAGTCATCACGTAATTTATGGAAAGCTGGAAGCTAGATTTTTGGCTGGGCTGCAGGTAGATCGACAGGGACATCTGGTGGTCAAAGGAAATATTACAGTGATACAAAGGTACCTTTAAGGAGGCTTTCTTTTTTAAAGGGAAAAAAAACCCTACAGATTTTTTAAAATTCACAGGGCACCTACACTCTTTATGTGGCAGACTCATTAGTTCTTTTCAGTTGTTACAGTAAAAGTGCTGAAACTGCATGTTACGGGAGATAGCACTCCTTGCAGTCCTCCCAATAGGCATGGTCGCCATTTCATGTGGAAAGGGCAACGTGAGTGTTTTTTGAGCTTCAGTGCACACATAAGCAGATACCCAGATTATTTTTTAGGTATACATCTGCATGTACTGAATCTGGGGAAATTGGACATGGGCCTCTTCACACAAAATGGCATCCATGCCTTTTGGGAGAAGTGCGGACAGCACAAAATCCCCTTTCTTGTGATTTGACTGCCAAAACTGTAATGACTGAAAGGGACTGATTGGTACAGATATGTCCAAATTAAGTCAGTGTTTCCCACAACATGGACATTATGGTCACATACTGAAAAACTTGTATATATAATATGAGCCTGATTGGACTCGGACTTTGTGAGATATATATGGGGGTGTTTTTTAAAAACTGTGTATTGCATCCATACTCTACTGTTTTTCATTTTAGTTTGGGAGATTAAAAGTTTTAAAATTTCCTTTATTATGCAAAGACAAAGATATATTATGGCAGTGGGAGTTCAAAGGACCCTGCCTTCTGTCTTACTAACACTTGTCAGAGTCTATAAGCAGAGCAATTTTTCTCAGCTTCAGCTCGAACAAGGTAATTTAAGCTTATCTTAGCTAGTGCTTTTTGCAATTGACAAAAAAGGTAGACCTGCACTAGCAAAAGAAAACAGTAATCTATCCTGATTTATAAATCTGGGACGTACATAAATCAAAATCAGTTACAGCAGTCTCCCCCATTAACCTCCATAATTCACAATAAGCAATTTAACTCGAACTGTGCACTAGATAATGTTGATACATAGGTAAAGGATGGGCTTTTAATTAAAATTCATGATTTCTTTGTAAATAATCATGTTTATTGTGGATATCATTATTGTGTGTTGTGTATATATCATTATTTGCTCATAAATAACATTATGACAGTGTATTTTTTCTATACCAGGTAAAGACACATCTCCCAATGGGGGGGGGGTGAGATCCCCCTTCATATAATAGCTTAGACCCCCCCCCACTACCCCCACTAGATGGCAAAAAGAGGATTAGCAGCAAAAATATTTAATCCAGATATGTCATCTGAGTATACCAAACTGCCCATCTGGTTTGATACTGTCTCCTCTGACTGACAAAGATTTTCCAGGGTCTCAGGCAGACAAAGACCTTTGTTAATCTTGATGTCTAAAATCCTTTAAAATGGGGATGCCAGGGACTGGAGTTGGGGCTTCTACCACTGAACAGTCCCTCTCAAAAATCTGATATCTGACTTTAAGAGATAGGAGTCTGTAAAAAAGAAAAAAAAAAGCCAAACCTCTGTTAATTTCCTGTCAAAGTAGTCTTCCTTTAGCTCTGGAATACATATTTAGGAAGAACAAGAAGCTCTCCAGAACATGTATCAGATCAGAAGTATTGTTTTCTATTCCCATATTTAATAGGAATTCATGTTTGCTACTTTATCATCATAACAACCTTGCGTGGTGATCTAGGCTCAAAGAGAATGACTAGTCCAAGATCATCCAGTGAACTTCATGACAGAGTGAGGATCTGGAAGGTTCCTTCAGTCCTATTCCAACATTAACCACTAGGCTACATTTGGGAGGAAAGAAAAACATGGTGTGGCAGCAACTGTGTGCCAGAGAACTGGTGAACTGATACCAGAAATCTGAACCTCAGGGGTGCACCAGACTGCAGTGAAGAATGATGGTGGCAGGACAGGTTTAACTCTCCCTCCTCAGGTGAGGGTCTGCACAAGTAAGCCCATCAGTGCATGTGTGGGGCACATAATGCTCCTGGGTTGAGAAAATGGTGCTGGGGAGACTGAATCCCTCCCACCCACCCCGCACTATGGAACTGATCTGAATCATGGCCCAGGGTGCTTGAGAAACAAGTTCCCTCACTCCTGGTCCAACTGTCAATGTGAAAGTTAGGCTGGGAAAACCCCAACCCTAAACGTTACAAATTGTAATGGATAGTTTGGGTCTGAGTTTCATATGTAGATGAAAGAATGGAAAGTGATACTCTCAGGGTTTAACTGTGTATGGATACCTCTTCCTGTTGTTTAAACTGTGAACAGCAGACACGGGGGGGGGGGGGGGAGAGAAAAAGATGCTTAGCTTCTGAGATTTGCTTAGCTTCTGAGATTTGATGAGATCAGTTTAGTTTGGGTTATTCAGGTCAAGGCAAATAATGCAATACAACTGCCTAAAATATTCACAAACATTAAAACAGCAGTCTTTTTTTCTGTTTCATGAACTGTTCCATTTTATAATTTCTGCAGAATGATAAAAGAGTGGCAGGTGTTTCCACCGGGTGGGAACGAAGACAGAATGCTCAGGGATGGGCAGCTGTTGTTCTTGCCCGTTTGTAGTGGGGCTGCCTTCAGAAGGTTTTGCCCAGATAAATGAAGCAGCCCCAAACAGCTCAGATTTATAGGCTAAAAAGAAAACAAAACCGCACATAGATTACAATGAGTATGAAGACAGCCAAACAGTGAGGGACTCCACTGTAGCCAGCTGAGTGACCTTGGACAAAGTCATTTGTTTCCTTGCTGTTTCCCTCCCCTGTTGAATGCTGTTTGTTTTTACATTTGCTCCAACTGTGTTATGGTGCATAATAGTAGAATGAGGCTCATAACATCGGCTGCTTCCTCCAGGCGCAACTTTAAAACAAACAACAACACTGGCAGGGAGCACAGCACATTGCGCTGGATGCGTGTATGCTTCCTCATCTGTTATCCTAGTTAGCACCCACTTTATTGCAACTTACGAGCAGTTAATCATCAACATTTCTGAATGCCAGAAAGAGCAAGTTGTTGCTGTGCTTTATAAAAAGAACCACCCTGCTTCGTTTGTTTTATGTGCTCATTTAAAATCCCAGATGTGAGTTCTTACAGCGTCAGTGTTCCCTCTATGCTGAGTTAGTGTGAGCTAGCTGACAGTTTGTTAGCCTCCAGCTCACACATTTTTGTCTTAGTTCAGGAAGGATGGCTCCAGAGCAAACTAATTTATGCAGCAGCCAAATAGCTCACTCACAACTTTAATGCCAGTAGCTCACAAAGTAGAATTTTTGCTTGCCAAGACTCCACAGCTTAAAGGGAGCATTGGCTGCAAGTTCCTAGGAGTAAGCCCCATTAAATAGAATGGGACTTACTTCTGAGTAGACCTGCTTGAGATTGCTCTCACATGTTCTGTCAACACTTGACCTGGGGGCATCTAGGCTGCTGTCTGCTTTTAAAGTGTTTAGGCCACCCAGCTGACCTTCCCCATATATAATGAAAGCATCTTTTAAAAAACAAATGAAAACACACTTTGTAATTTTACAGCTACAGCTATTTTTCTGCCTTGTTTTGTTTCATTTATATCTCCAGGAAAAAAAGTGTTTCCTATTATCACATTCAACAGAAGCTGGAGCCAGTCCAGTCTTTGTTGAAATAGTTTTACATAACAAGTCTGGAAGGCATTTAATTAACACTGGGCTTCGTCTGCACCTAAACAGATGGCTAACTTACAGGAAATAACTGTTTGCTCCTGTAGCTATTAAACACCAGTTATTTAATAGTACCAATGGCCTGTATCCTGCCACTCTGCTCCACTAAGTTTGAAGCCATTCTTCAGCCTCAGATGATCCTTCCTCCCACTTCAGTGGTTCTTCTGCTAGAATAAGAGCCACAAAAGTTGGAGGAAGGTTCATTAGACTGGAGGAAAACTCCACACTTTGCTGAGTGGAAAAGTAGGATACAGGCCAGTACCTTTTAATTTTTTTTTAAAAAAAATCCAAATATTTGGCCTCAAAATGAGCTATTCATAATAGTCTGCCTATCACAGGGTGGACAGTACTTGATCAGATAAATACAGGTTAACGTGAAGGCAGTGTGTTCATGATATGTTTTGAGATGCTGTGTTTTCTTTAAAATTCCTCAGATTTACAAAGCCAGCATGGTATAGTGGTTAAGAGCAGCAGACTCTAATCTAGAGAACCGGGTTCAATTCCCCACTCCCCCACCTAAAGCCAGCTGGGTGATCATGGGCCAGTCACAGCGCTCAGAGCTCAGCAACCCAAAATAAGTCTAGCTTGCTAAAAGAGTTAAGGTTGCCAGACAATCTTCAGATCTCCTGGCTGTGCCACATACAGGGCCATACAATAATTAATTGATTGATTGATTCCTCAAGTTTGCCACCTTGTGATCCCAATATATCATTATAAATTCCCAGGCTCAATCAAAGTTCCTGTGGGCACCCAAAACCTGCCATTTAAAGGATGCTTTATACTAGATTTGTATCACATCTTTCCAAGGAGGCCAGAACATCATTTATCGCACTAGGATTGCCAAGTGACTGACGGTCTGCAGCGGGGGTGCGGTGGTCCCATTCCAGGACAATCATGCACATGCGCTGTGATGACGTTGCCCAGAAGTGATATCATCATGCTGGACACGTCACTGGGTAACACTCTAGCAATCGCCCTGAAAACTCTATGGTACCATAGAGTTTTCAGGGTGATTGCTAGAGCATTCCCCGGTGATGTGCCCAGCATGATGACATCACTTCCAGGCGACGTCATCACACGGGGCACGTTAGCCCGATCTGGCCACTTCAGGGGTGGGTTTTCCCCCACCGGCTGGATCCAGACCGATGGACTGGGGTCCTAATTAGCGGGGGAACCTCTGCCCTCCCTGGGGACCTGGCAGCCCTATCTCACACCCCTTTATCCATACAAGTTATCTGTGGAGTAAGTTAGGGTGGGAGATAATGACTGGCTTAAGGCCAACCAGAGAGCTTTAGCAGAGAAGGGTCTTGAACCCAGGTCTACCCAATTACGGATGGGCATGAACCGGTGCACAATGCAAAATCTGTGCCAAATATGCTCCAGGATCTGGGAAGCAGTGTTTGGTGAAGCACATGGTCTACAGACATTCCTCGAACTCCAGGGTGGCCTGGGAAACAGAAACATTTCCCAGAAAACCCGGCATCAACACCAGTGAACTCCCAGACAACGGTGGGGGTGTGTCGCGCTCCGTGTGGGCGTGCGGGGGTGCGCCCCCGTCTGGTAGGGTATGGCAGCAACCTCTTAGGATCACGTCTCTCCCTCTCTGTTGCTGACCTGTGGGATGGGGGTTGCCCTGGAGTAACCTTCACGGGGGCCAGGCAGAGATGGAGCCAGGTCCTCAGGAGGGAACCTAGGCTTTTAGGAAGAGCCTCAGATGTGGCAACAGGGGGGGGGGTTGCGTCACCCTCCCCTCCCTTTGCCCAGGAACAAGCCTCCTTCAGGCACGCTTCTCTCTCTCTTTTGTGCCTTTCCTGGCTTTCACTCTCTCGCCTTCTCCGGCTGTCCTGTTTCCCTCCTCATTGGCTCCTATTTCCTCCTTTTTATTCTCTCCTGAGTTCTCCCGGCTTCACCTCTGCCCAAGCCCCGCCCCCCAGTAAATACAAGGACGCTCGTCCTCCCTGCTTTCTGGCCCCTCCCTCCTCCCTGCTGCTCCCAGCTGCTCTGTAGATGCTGCACATGCCTCCGCCGGCCCCGGTCGCCCTCAGCTGTGCCCTTGTGCTAACGCTGCTGCTGGCCCCTGCAGTCTCTCCCATGCCCCTCCGTAACTCCCGCGGCCGTCCGCGGGCTCGTCCAGCCCCAGGCCCTCCAGCCGTCATCGCTGTTGTGCTGACTGTTCTCCTCTCCTGTTTCCTGGTGGTTGCTGACCCGACGCTGTCTCCAGGTGCGCCCGGCTCTCCTCGGGATGGGGAGGGGGGTTCCCTCACTTCCCTGCCAGTCGCCGCCCCTGCAGCTTCCCGGGAGCCCCGGGAGGACCCGGGACAGGGTGGAATTCTCTCCAGCCTTGGAAACACCAGTTGGGGCCCTCCAAAGCTTGACAGGCACCGCTGGCCACCCATTAGAGAGCTCCCATTCAGCTCTATGGGATCTGAAAACTATATGAGGAGTGGGCGCAGCCCCGTGTTCCTTTGTTGGGGGTTTGCAGCAACTAGCAAGTAGCAGAGGATCAATACTGTATTTGCGATTAATAGTGTGTGGAAGTTGATCAGATTCATCTTTGCCGGGCAGGAGAGGGGAGGGGGTTGCTTTGCTCTCAGCTCTGTGTGTGTCACGGCACCCAGCCTTTTTGCTCACACTGAGCCATGGGGCTTTGCTTGCAGGTTCCTCTGACACAACCTTTTGTCCATCAACTTTCTGGGCTGTGTGTGGTGTGTTTGCTAGGCCAGGGCTCTGTGTGCCACGCCCAGCCTGGGGCTTGGGTTTGCTTCTGCTGCAGCTGGTTTCTGTTACTTCTGGCTCTCTCTGCTGGGGGCTTTGGGTGTTTGTGGGTCAGGGCTCTGATTCCACAGCGTCTCCACTCATGCTGGGCAGTGGGTCATAGCTGGAGAGTGCCTTGTCTGAGGGCTCACACATTTATACACCCCACCCAGAGCTCTTTTTTGGATTTTCTGGCCCCCTCTCTGCTGGGGGCATTGGGTGTTTGTGTGTTAGGGCTCTGATTCCACAGCCTGTCCTCCAAATCCAATCTGCACATAACTTGGAGGGCTTGTAGGGGAGCCTCCCAGAGAGGTTTTCTGCGAGTTTGATGCCTCTACTTCACACAGGGTCTGTTTCATACACTCCTGAACCCATGCTTGATTTCTCCCCAAAAGGGCTCTCCAGGGGCACCTTCTTTGGGGGGATGTAACTCAGACCCCCTACGTCCAATCTTCACCAAATGTGGTAGTCAGGTAGAGGAGAGTCAACTGGAGATCCCCTGTAAGTTTGGAGTATCTAGGACCCTGGGCTGTGGGGCCATTCTGCCACATCCTGAATTTCCTGAACCAGTTCAGTCCGTGTGAGGCCAGTTCAGTTTGGGGTTCAGTCTGTGGACCACCACAGACCCCGAACCCAACCGCCTTTTTCAATCTGTGCCCATCCCTATACCCAATCCCAGGCCAATATTCTTAACCACTTCATTGCACTAGCTTACATGGGTTCATTGTAGGTTTCCTGTTAGCCTACAGACGTCCTTTTATGATGCTTCACTGTAATCTTGTTTGTTTAGACACACTGACTCTCTCCCTTGCTAGATACCAACCTGTTGAACTTCACTGCTATGATCGGATGGACCTGTATTGATACTCTCAGCATCTCCCTGCATGGCATAGAAGAAGAAGGAAAAAAAGCTATGAGATTCCACCACAAATATCATGCCTACACTTTTTAAAAGCCCCAAGGCTGTGAGAGGGAATACAGCCACTTTCCAACCCAGTTCCTCTGCTGTTCCTGGGAGGGTAAAAGGACTAGGAGAGGGTTAGGGATAGAAGCCTAATCAACTGCATTGTGTGATGCTCCCCCAGAATATTTCAGAGGTATATGAACTGTTTCTAGATGTAACTCTGGCAACTCTGGGCAGGTATACAGTGTCCATGCCTCTAGTTATTTTTAAGGCTGCAATCTTTAATCAGTCCATAATAACTAAACTCAAAACCAAAGGGATTCTTATCTGTTTATTCCATTTAATTTCTGATGGGAATTTTTGGTGACAGAGATTGACATAAAGATGACCTTTCCCTTTTAAATGGAGTGATAATTTACAACTTAATAAATAAAAGAAACTTCTCTCTTCAGAATTTTATAGAAGACCCTATAGTGATATTTTTTGAAATAAGAGCATTCAGTTAAATGTGATACTTAACATTTAGCAAAATTGTCAGCCTAATTATTTGGGGGGGGGGCGGATCACATGAAGTCTATTTCCTTGCCTCTTCGATGGGGAAGGGATTTGTCTTGACCCTTGGGAAGGTGATGGAAAGAAATCACAGCAAATATAGGGTGATCCCATAGGGTTTTCAAGGCAAGAGGTGAACAAAGGTGATTTGTTATTGCCTGCTTCAGAGTAGCAACCCCTGGACTTCCTTGGTGGTCTCCCATCCAAGTACTACCAAGGGATAAGCCTGCTTAGCTTCCAAGATCTGACAAGCCTGGTCCATTTCAGGTCAGGACAGAAGGTCACTTGGCCATGTGCAATGTCCAACTTAGTGAAGAATCACTTGGTGACCAGACATATGCAAAGGAAAAGAAGGAGCATCTGAAAGGTACTAGAGGAGCCCTTGGAAAACTCCACTTCACTGCAGTCCCTCACCAACTTACCTACCCATCTTTCTCTTGATAAGGAAATGCAGGTATAAGCTGGTCACTCTTAGGCTTATCCTGCTAGTCTGAAGCAGGTAGCCTCTACCTCAGACTTTGGTGATCATGACTGTGACTGAGATATGCTGCAGTTCTTTCAGTAAAGCTGTGATCTTTCGATAACCCCAAGCTCTTGTGTTGGGTAATCCTTCTGGGATTCACGAACAGCTCTACAGCCAATGGAAAGTGTGATGTGATTGTGAATTTTTAAGCCATGTGCTGTGCAGTGATGCAAGCCAAGAAGGCGGGATTTCAGAAGAAAAGGAGGCCCTGGTGATGTTTACTGTGGCGCTCTGGCAAAATAATGATGTAATAAAAGAGTTGTTGATTGAACAGTTGCACAATTTGTTTTGCTGAATGTACATGATTCATGTGTGACTGTCAAGATAAAGGCTGTCAACACCATGACCTGATGAGAGTTTGCTGGTAATACTGTTTTCATAATTTCTTGCTACAACACAGGCTGAAGTGACCCAGACTGCAGAGTAGCACAAGGAACCCAGTGGGGCTGTGATACACACAGCTCCCAATTATGGCCATGATCCAGTCAGTGTTCAGGACTTTAAAGTTCTACGTTCCACAGAAGCACATGCTCAACTTTCTCCCATTGAAATCAACAGGACTTGAAAGTGCTTAACTCTGGTTAGCTTTGTAACATTCATGGACAATCTTTTGAGAAGGAATTGTATATTCTTGTAATACACATCCTAAGAAGGAATTCACACCCTTCTAAACCCCACAGACTTCAGCAGACTTAAAAGACTGTAACACTGCTTAGGATTTCACGGTTTGCCTTTAGTCTTAAGCATTTTAGTAGGTAAGGCTAGAGATGTGAAGGCCCAGGAAAAAACCAGAAAAATTCGGTTGGGGGGGGGGGGGGGGGACAGTTTTTGTCCATTTTTTTTCCTGAAGCCTTTTTTGTTTTTTTCCAAAAAACTGGAAAAATTGAAAAAAGAAAATAAATTGATTATGGAATGTTTTATTTTAACATGATGAATAAAACATTTTAAGCCAAGGTGTTCAAATATTTTCCAAATCATTTCTAAAAAATATGTATGGTATCAGATTAATCTGATTTCTGTGCACTGAGGACAAGCAAGTCCTAGGTTACAAACTACTCTCTCCAAAGCAAGAACAAGATGCATTTCTTCCTTTAGGAGGTGCTATTGTCACAAGAAAAGAAAAAGGTTTCAGGGTTTTTTTTGCATGTGGGAGGATATACTGGCACTCAGGCTTCACTAGGCTTCAAAGCATTGGAAGAAAATACAGAGCAACAAAAATGACCTGAAAGTATAGTTTTTAGAGGTCCATAATAACTGTGATAAGGACAGACACAACAGAGTAGCTGCAGAAGCAGAGACTGAAACTGATAATTACTGCTCAGAAAATGATTCTGATTAAATTTCATGCCCATCCATTGAAACTTAGTCCCACACTCCCCTCTATACACTTCCCCCCCCTCTTCAATTCTTTTTATGAGAATTGGGTTTTTGTTTTTATTTAACACTGTGGGAAGAAATATGAATAATTGTTACTTCTGGATTTTTAAAAATTGTTTTGTGGAGGTCTTTTTGTCTGTTCCACATAAACTAGTAAACAGTTCAGGAGATTGTTGCTCCATTTGTTACAATTACAAATAAATATTATTTAAAAAGTAAATCCTGTTTGTAATAATTGTCTGGATACACTATATTTTTAATATGCTAGTTGTGATAATTTCATGCCAAGTAAAATTGTCCATAGTCATATTTTATGTTCCTAAAGTAACAGAATGACTTTCAATCTGGAAAAGAAAAAAGAAGTGCTAATGAAGCAATTTTTCAATTTTTCTGAAAAAAACCAGAAAAATCCTGGGTTTTTTTCCGAGCTTCAAAATTTCCGGAAATTTTACAGCTCTAGGTAAGACCTATTTAATATTTAGGAAGTAAGCCCTGTTTAGGATTGTGTTGTGTGTTGCATAGACACGGTTTTGGAATAATGAGAAATCATGCTTTCTTCCTATATAAATCCTTAAACTGATGCACTCCCTTCTCTATATTCCTTGTCCTGCAGACTTTTCAATAGCATTTCTGCTTCCATGGCAAACTAGAGTTAGTTGTTACATCTCAACAATAAACTATGGTTTGTTCTCTTCTGCCCAAACAAAGATTAAACCAGGATTCAGAATCCTTTTTTTTTGTAAAAATATTTTTATTTTTCAAAACATTAAAATTATCTTATACAAATCCTTTTTTCTATATTATATATCATTTTGTTCTATTTGTATAATCTTGTTTTTATCTTGTATTGGCGGTTTCCCACCACATCTGAAGCATAACACGTTTTCCACTTTATCCAAAATAGTAATACTTATATCTATGTTTACATTTCTGGTAACGGTCATATACCTTAAAAATACTTATATACTAATTCTTACTTTCTATATTCTTATATAATTCTAAAATAAAAAACAACGTCATTATCTAATTATCCTTAATACATTCACATACTCTGATTCTATTGTTTTATGTTATTATAACCATGTATAAATGTAATTTTTCATGTCCCAGTATTTTTCAACATATTCTTTCAAATCTTTCCAATCTTCTAAAAAGGTCTCTGAGTACAGGTCATTTAACTTTCTAGTCCATTTATCCATTTCAGCCATATATAACAATTTTTTCAACCATTCCCACACATCTGGTATTTTTTCATTTTTCCAATTTTGTGCATACACCATTCTTGCTGTTGTTATCATATACCATATTATTGTCCTTTTCTTTACATTTATCTCTTCTAATTTAAGTCCAAGCAATAACATTTCAGGCAACTTCTTAAATGTACATTTCAAAAAATTTTCCATTTCTGCATGTATTATAGACCAATAAGTCTTTGCTTTATCACAAGTCCACCACATATGATAAAAAGAACCTTCTTTCTTTTTACATTTCCAACACTTGTTAGACATATTCTGATTAATATTTGCAATTTTTTTAGGTGTCATATACCATCTGTACATCATTTTAAAACAATTTTCTTTTAAGTTATAACATGTAGATATACCCATAGCATTTTTCCATAAAAATTCCCAAGATTCCATTTCAATGTCTTTGTTAAAGTTTATCGCCCATTTTACCATTTGTTCTTTTACCATTTCATCAGCGTTAAACCATTTTAACAAAATTTTATACATTTTAGAGATCATTTTTTTCCCACCTTCCTCCCAAACTTGTTCTATTTCATTATTTTTTTCTCTAAAACCGGATTTTTTATCACTTCTATACATGTCATATATTTGTCTATATCTTAGCCAACCGTAATCAAAGTCCATCTGATGCTGCTCCTCGAATATAAAGTCTTTACCATGTCTTGTTAATAAGTCTCTATACTTCAACCAATCTTGTCCTTTGTGACGTGATACTGGATTTAAAGCTTCTGCGGGTACAATCCACATAGGTATCTCTTCTGGAAAAAAGTTTTTATATCTTGTCCACATATCGATTAATGTTCTTCTCAAATAATGATGCTTAAACATATTCTCCATTTTTGTTTTACCATAATACAAATATGCGTGCCACCCAAACCTACAGTCATGACCTTCCAGGGACAATAACTTTCTATCTTGTAACATAGTCCATGTCCCTACCCAAGTCAAACATACTGCATCATGATATAGCCTTAAGTTTGGTAACTGGAACCCACCTCTCTCTTTAGCATCACACATTATTTTCATCTTAATTCTTGGTTTTTTCCCTCCCCACACAAACTTAGTCAATTCCTTCTGCCAGCATTTGAATGTTTTTACATCTTTCACAATCGGAATAGTTTGAAACAGAAACATTATTCTTGGTAGCACATTCATTTTAACCACTGCAATTCTACCCAACAGTGACAAATTTAATACATTCCACCTTTTAATATCTTGCATAATTTGCTGCCAAAGTTTCTCATAATTATTCTTATACAAATCAATATTTTTCATTGTTAGGTTTACACCTAGATATTTTGTCTTTTTCACCACTTCACATTCTATACGATTTTGTAATTCAATTTGCTTCTTATTTGACATATTTTTACACATCACTTTCGATTTGTTCTTATTTACATAAAACCCAGCCAAATCACCAAACTCTCTTACTCTCTGCAACAAATATGGTAGTGTAGTCATAGGGTCTTCGGCTATAAACATCACGTCATCTGCAAAGGCTCTATATTTAAAAGAAAAACCTTTTATTGTTAAGCCTTTAATTTCTTTATGTTCTTTCAAATTTAGTAGCAAAACTTCCAAAATCCAAATAAATAGCAACGGCGAAAGTGGGCATCCTTGTCGTGTTCCTTTTTCAACTTTAAAGTAATCCGTTTTTTCAGTATTAATTATTAAAGAGGATTTCTGTTCACTATATATTGACTTAATAAGATTAAGCATATAGTCTCCAATTTCAAGATGTTCCAGCACTTCAAACATAAAATCCCAATTTAAATTGTCAAACGCTTTCTCCGCATCTAAAAAAAGAAAGCCCACTTCCTTCTCCGGATGTTTATCATAATACTCTATAGCATCCACTACTACTCTTAAGTTGTCTCTTATTTGGCGATTAGGTAAAAAACCTGCTTGTTCAGTCCGTATAGTCTCTTTAAGGTGTTCCTTAAGCCTATCAGCTATAATCTTGGCAAAAATCTTATAGTCATTGTTTAACAAAGAAATTGGTCTATAATTTTTAACATCGGTTAAATCTTGACTTTCTTTCGGAATGAGTGAGATGGTTGCTTCTTTCCAAGTCTCCAGGACCTCACCTGTCACTCCTATGTCATTCATTAATAGCAATAACACTGGTGAGATCGATTCCTGTAGCGATTTATAAAACTTAGCTGTAAATCCGTCTGATCCAGGTGCTTTCCCTAGTTTTGAGTCATTTATTGCATTTATTTTTACTTCTTTTTGTATGTTCGCTTGGAAATATAAATCTGTCTCTTCCTGTAATTTTTTAACTGTTTCTTGGTTGTCTAATAAGTCTTCATTTATTCTCCATCTCCCTTGTCTTTTTGTCTGCCCAGAGGTCCATAGACAAGGATTATGGTCTGAAATTATTCTAGGTAGAATTTCAACTTTTTTTGTCTTAAGTGTTAAATTAGTAGACATCCAGATCATGTCAATTCTTGAATGTGAATCATGCCTGTTGGAGTAAAAAGTATAGTCTTTCCCTTGTGGGTTAACCTTCCTCCAAATATCCTCCAGCTTTTCCTGTTTTATCAATTCAAAAAAATTTTTTGGAAGTTTCCCTAGTGTGTCGTCTTTTCTTTTTGAGCGCCTATCTATTTTATTATTCACAGTCCCATTAAAGTCTCCCAACATCATGATTTGATCATAGTTTACACTGTCCAGTTCCGTTTGTAGTTCTTTAAAAAAAAATTCTTTAGCTCCGTTGGGGGCGTAGATATTCACAATCAAAGTCTTCTGTCCATGTAAAAAAATTTCAATAGCTAAGTATCTTCCTTCTTTATCTTTAAATATTAGTTTGGGTTCCAAGTCTTTTTAAACATATGTTACAACTCCATTCTTTTTATTACTTGCCAATGAAAAAAATTCTTCTCCCAACTTTTTTCTTATTAAGTATTTATAGTCTTGTTTCTTAAGATGGGCCTCTTGTATACAAATTATACTGCATTTTTGTTTTTCCAGCCAGTGACCTACCATTCTATGTTTTTGGGGTGAATTAAGTCCATTTACATTCCATGAAAGTACTTTATAATCCATCTTGTTGTAGTCTTAAATATCACCAAATTCTTCCTTGTTCTCACCAACAAAAGTGTACATTTCTGCTGAATTTTTAATCACTATTCTGTTGTTACCATAATAAAAACTCAGTCCTTGTGGTATTTCCCAACGAAACCTTATTTTTTTCTCTTTCAGTTTGTCTGTCAGACGCTTGAATTTTTTCCTGTCTTGCAAAATTGCTCTGGGCAGTTCTTTCATTACGATAACTTTCTTTCCACCTATTTCAAAGGAGTCTGTAAAGCATTTCTTGTAGATTTGTTCTTTTGTCCTCTTCATTGTAAATTGAACAACCACGTCCCTTGGTATATTTTTGTCTCTTGCGTACGTAGAATTGACTCTGTAAACAAGATCCATATGTTCTTTAACAGCTTCCTCCTCCTCTTGTAAAAAATCTGCTAATGCTTCTTGCATTCTTGTAAAAATATCTTCACCTAATTTTTCCTCTATACCTCTAAATCTCAGATGGTTTTGCATGTCTCTATAGTGCATCATCATTTCCATTCTGTCAGTATCCTTTATTGTTTTTTGAGTATTTTCTTCCAGTTCTTTTACTTTGGTTTCTATGTCTTGTGTTCTAGTGGTTAACTTTTGTAATTCAGATTTTAAATCTATAAAGTTTTTATCTGCTTGTGCAGCTATGGCATTTATTTTAATATTTACTTCTCCAATTGCGCTTGCCATTTTTGCATTTACCTCCCCTATTGCATCCAGCATTTTTTTCCATTGCTTCCATAACAGCCAACAGTTCTTTCTCTTTTTTTGCTGCCATTGTAGGGGAGGACCATGTAGCTGCTCTCGATCTTAGTCCGCGGTCCGTCTTGTCACTTTAAAAAAGATTGATTTTTTCTTATTTTCCAAATCAGTCACCAATTAGTGTATTCAGACAAGCATGTCTTGCCAGTTCAAATTCCACTGGTTTTAGCCTTCTAAGTTATGTAGTTTTTGAGATATTAATGTTTAAAAATTTTATAAATCCAAAATGGCGGGCACAACTCCTCTATGGTTCGTGTCAAAGGTTACAGTTTATTTACCTTGCTTCTGGCTTGCCGTAGTTTCCTTTCTGTCCCTTCCTCTTGCTTACTTGTCTGCTCTCCGCACGTCACTTCCTGTTGTAGTCCTTTTGGACTGGCAGTTTTTACAGTCCCCTTTGCTCTCTTCCGGTTCTTCTCCTTTTCTCTTCTTGTCTGCTCCTCAAGCCGTCACTTCCTCTCTCAATCCTCACAGCTTGGTCTCGCGATGCTTGCTTCCCTCCTCCCCTCTTTGTCTCGCGATGCTTGGCTCCCCCTCCCAACTCTTCTTAACCGCAGGAATGTTAAACAACTTGTTTTTTTGGCTTTTTAAGTTCAAATTCAGCTCTTTAATGTTTCAAAACTGCACTCATCCAATCTGCAACAGTCTATTGCTTCACCCGATCTGCTTTTCGTCTTTCAAAACGCGGTAATGGTAAGGCAAAAACTTTTTTCCCGTTACCTTATGTTGTTACTTCGCTTCAGATGTGGTCCCAACGTTTAAACTTTGTCTTCTTTGTTAAGGAATCAGGGGAATTGGAGGTTTTATGCTGATTTAATCAGCTCAGCTCGGCTCCTTAGAGATACTTGCAGGAATCTTCTTCGGCTGCAGTGCTCAAGGTGTTGTAAAAGTCTCCTCCGAGACTTTTCCTTCACAGAGCTTGCTCAAACCTAGATTATATTGCTTGCTAGTCCTCACACTACCTGTGTGAGGTTGCGTCAGGTGGATTTGTCCACCCAAGCTGTCAGGAAGAGCCGCTGTCCGCCTTGCGCACTTGCAAAGCGTGTCAGACCTCCATTCCTCCGACCGGAAACTCCCAGGATTCAGAATCCTAACTGGTGGGGATAAAAGCAGATTATTGTTTCTGGTTCAAATGTTATGACAAACTAGTCAACCACAAATGTGAAAGTGTTTAGTAATCAAGCTGGGGGGGGGTATGAGAGAGAGAGACAGAAGACACAAACCCTAGAAACCCCCTAATTTGTTATCTTTATATCTGAGCAATAGGTAGGCAATCCGATGCATAAAAGTATACATTAGAAATGACTGGAGGTTGCATGACCACACACTTTCATTCTGGCCTCTATATTAAAGCGTAATGTATAGTTTCTTTGGAAATGCCATGTGAAGTGGAGTTTCCAGATTACTCAATCTTTCAACAGGAAGAGAAGCGTGGCCAGAACAGCTGGCATGTGCCAGTAATGCACAATGTTTATTATAACTGTATTCTGCAAGTCCCAATACGTTCATGACATTCTTCTGAAACAGATCTGGAAGATACTAATGTATTTATTGCAGAAAGGGGGAGGGGGAGTCTATGCAGACTTAAGCAACAAATCTCTGCTGATGAGTTCATCTGGCACACAAATGACCTGGAATGATTTGCTTTCCTGATATATAGTTGGTGACAGAGACAACCTTGCTCCACCAAATAATCTTGTTTGTCTTTGAATGGGCATATGGCCATAAAAAAAGTTTATCAGAGCGATATCCCAGGGTTTGAGGAGATGTGGCACACGATATACCTCAGCTGGTCAACTTCCACGATATACCTCAGCTGGTCAACTTCCAGAGACTTCTATTGGGGGATAGATACAAAGACCGTTCCCCCCAAAAAACTGTTTCCAGGTACATTTCTTACCTGTAAGGTTCTAGACTGCTAGGGGCCAGAAGACCTGGAGGAATATCTCCACCCTTATTGGGCAACCCATCAGTGAAGAGCCTCAGTTGCTCTTTGTGCCCCTTGCCTGCATAGATAAGATGGGTGGCAACCAGACCCAGGTTTGTCAGTGGTGATGCTTCACTTCTGGATGAATGCCCAGGAGGAAAATCAGTAAATGGGAAGGATTGCTATATGTACATTCAACTGGAGAAGGATAGAGATTATAGTTGCCATATGCCAACTTGCAGAAGAAGGCAACAGCAAACCACCTCTGCTTGTCCCTTGCTGGGAACAGCCCATGAATGGGGTTGCCATGAGTCAGTTGGAACTTGATGGCATGGTCTTTTTCTGTGCCTTCTGGGAAACCATAGAGTTTCTGCAGAATCCACCTCCAGGCTTGTACCAGAAATGATGTCACTCAATTGACACAAGCGGCATCCCCCTCAGGGCCTACGAAGCAGCTTTTGGGATTGGGAGGTTGTCAGTGGGAGGTGTCTTGCCATTTTAATCCTCTCAATTGTAAAATACAGACATTATGTCATTAGATAAATGGTTTTGCATAAAGTCTTGCAATAAGGATCACAAAACTGCCGATATCTGATGGGGTGGATCCAACTAGCTTTCCCACTTCATCTTGCCAAAGTCCACTCCTTACTATAGCTCTCATCTCAGATGGCTTTTGTCCTTGCAGGGCATATGACCCTCATCATAACCTTTTCATGCAGTCAAAGGCAACCCTTTTCATCATAAAATCTGTGTAGATCCACCCCAGTATCAGCTTCCTTATGTACTACTCCCTGATATTTAACCTTGACAGCTCTATTGTTACTAGTTCTGCTGTAGCTCTATCTTCTAGTATTGAAGAACAATAAAACACCTAAGAAATATATAATCAAGGCCTTGCCAAGTGAATGGTGTTCGACTTTTATATATTTACTTCACCAAGCTAATATATGGTTGCCACGGTGGCTAACCAGATGCTCCAGAAGCTCCACAGTAGGAGCACCGAGGCCAAAGCCCGGTCCTGGCACTGCTCTTTAGCACCTGGCATTCAGAAATTAACAGTGTAGTCCTACGCAGAGTTACATCCTTCTAAGCCCATTTACTTCAGCGGAGCTGGAAGGGTGTAACTTTGCATAGGATTGTACCATAACATTATTAAAGGACTCCAAAAGATTGGTGAGGCAGGTTTTCCCATAGCAGAAACCATTCTGATACTTCAGAGTAAATTGTTCCTCTGTGCACACAATAATTCTGTCTTTACTACTGCTTTCCCAGTTTACACAATAAATTTCCCAGGCAATCCCCCCCAGACCCTTTTTTTGGGTGGGGGGGGGGGGAGAATGGTATTCCTTTTGCTACTTCTCAATCCACAATTAGGGAAGCTAGGTTTAGGATATCAGCTATTTAAGATTTTAGTTCCTTAAATTTAGTTTAGTTTATTTATAAACTGCCTTTCAACTAAAAAGTCCCCAGGGTGGTCTACGGTATAATAAAAATCCACAAAAGGACATTTTATTGTTAATATACAATAGCATCAATAAACAACAGTATAAAATATAGGGTTGGAAGGACTCTTCAGAAAGTTATTGCTAATGGAAAGGAGAAAGCAGTTCCTCCCTCCCACTGCAATCCTCTGCTCCCTCCTCCATGGAGGCCCAGGTAGCACATGTTGCCGGGCTGGCACTTCCCCAACTTCGCCAAATCAGCCAACTTGCCCCCAACCTCCCCAGCACTGATCTTGCCACAGTGATCCTCGCAATGGTCACCCCAAGACTGGACTACTGGAACTTGCTCTGGGTAGGGCTACCCTTGAGGCTAACCCGGAACTTACAGCTTGTCCAAAATGCAGTGGTGAGGGTACTTATGGTATGGGTAACCCCATGTCTACACACATTCAACCTGTGCTTCGCCACTTGCACTGGCTCCAAGATGAGTACCAAATCTGCTTCGAGGTTATGGTTTTGACCTTCAAAGCACTTAATGGTCTGGGACCAACGTACCTGTGGGACTGCCTCACCCCGTAAGCCCCCCGAAGAGCTACCTGCTTGGGAGATCAAAACTTACTGGTGATCCCTGGCCCAAAAATGTCCAGCTGTCCTCAGACAGGGCCTTTTTGGACCTGGCCCTGGCCTGGTGGAACTCTCTACCTAGTAACATCCGTGCCCAGTGGGGCCTTGCTCAGTTCCACAGGGTATGTAAAACAGAGCTGTTCCACCAGTCCTATGGTTGAGGACAGCAATAGGTCCTGACTATGGCTTCATCTGCAGTACTAATCTCCCTGTATGAGATCCACCCATGGAGAGAGTAAAGTTATATGCATGCCACCAATCGTTGAAAGACATATACTGTATGTTCCAGTTAGGGCTGCCAAGTGCCGGCGACTTACCGGCGGGGGGGAGTTGTTCTCCCCCCAGGAGCTCTTCTGGCGCGTGCACTTTGCACGTGTGCCATGGCGACGTAATGACGTCACCTCCGGGGGAAGTCGTCCTCACCGGATGACTTCTGGGGCGGGGTTCCCCCCGCCAGCCGAATGCTGGCCAGCAGATCGGGCACCCCTATAGCAGGGGATCCCCCGCCCCCCGGGCTGACTTGGCAGCCCTAGTTCCAGTCTGTTGTTATTTGTTTTAACTATTATTAATTTATTCATTGTTTTTAACTGTTCATGTTTACTATGATGTACACTGCCCTGAGCCCTCCAGGGGAGAGTGGTTAATAACAACAACAACAACAACAACAACAACAATGTTCCTGTGGGTTCCCCTATCTCCTAGTATTTCAGGGGCATTTAGAGCTGAGTGGGGAGGAAGTCTCACTCCACTGACTAAAATACCTTCTGTTGGCAGAAATTGACCATAGGTTTCAAGCCACAGTAAAAATTAAGAACTTTCCGATGTGTGCCATCTCGTGACTTATTAGCTTTTAATTTGTCAGTTAGCCTTAGACGTTAGCTTTTTGCACATCTTTTTGACTTATTTCTTCAGACACTCATCCTGAAAAAAAACTTAATTAACGACACGAATAAAAACAACGTTGGACATCTGGAGATGAACCTCCTGGGGAAGAATTGGAGAGTAACCATAATTTACTGATGGCTCTGGGTACTAACAGTGAAATCCAAAGCACAGTTGAACCCTTCTAAGTCAACCGAAGTCAATGTTCTTAGAAGGGTGTAACTCTGTTTAGAATTGCACTTTAAAAGATTTAAAGCTTGAAGCACATTCAGCATAGCAGGGGAATATAAATGTTGGCAGTAACATGTTGCGGCTTTGAATTTGTTTGAAATGGAAACTAATGGGTTGCAAGTCCGCAACTAGTAAACCTGGAAAAAACAACTCATGGAAGAAACTGAACTGAAACCATTCACATTATCCAGTTTTCTTTTCAAGTTATTGGGTCACACTGGAAATCAGAGGATTGATTCCAAACACGTATTCCCCTCCTCTTATACCCTGTAATTATGATGTTTGATTTTAACATTATAAAGAGTATGAAGCCAAAACCTCCAGGAATACTTCAGGTTATTGAATCAAGAATAAAAATCTGAGTTCCAGCTCTATCGTGCCTCCTTCCCATCTCTCTTTTCCTCCCCAAGTTTCAGTCTAAAAATACTGATTTCCACTTGGGTTGAGTTATTAAACTGTTGGGCCAATAGAGGTTATTGGACTGGAGTTATTAAACTTAGAAATATATGCATACACTTATAAGATCTTCCGAATGGCCAGATAGAATTCAAACCCTAAACACAATTGTAATTCTGCCTTTAACTGGCATTGCAACAGTAGCAGTCCTAATTAATACAATGTAGTTTCCATTGCCATATGGAGTCAATCTAAAGTTCCAATGATACAGGAAATGGATATTGGATGGAACAGGGTTCTACAGATATCCTGAAAAGTGCCAATCAAACTTTAACCAGACAGGAAAACCAGACAATTGTAAAATAACTACAATATGGGCAGTGGCAGTTCACAACATTCTGGTACCTAAGATGGATTCATAGAGATTTTACATATACATAACATATACTCTACTTGACTGATGACATCATTGCAGCCACAAAATATGTTCCTAGGACTGCATCCACATGGCATATTTGAAGAAGGATGAACAGCCAGTCTCAGTGGAACACCAGTGCTTATCAGTCCATAGGTGGTGGCAGCTAACCACAGGCCTGATTGCCTCAAGAAGTGCTTAGTGTGCATCTTCCTTGTCATTTTCTTTATTTCTGTCCCATTTTTATCCTCCAGTGGGGACCCTAAGTGGCCAACAATTCCAAAAAACAGAAGGAACCCCCCCTAAAAACAACAAAAGAAACAAACAGAACATGGTGGAAGCTTCTAAATATAGACTCTCTATCTCTCTCTCTTTCTCTCCCCCCTCCCCCCCGCAAGTGGAACTTCCTCCCAGCTCCTGGTTACAACTCTTTGGCTCAAAGCTCTGGGTACACCCAGGCTGTGAGCTCCTGACCTGGATAGCCCAGGCTAGCCGGATCTCAAAAGATCTCAGAAGCTCAGTAGGGTCAGTCCTAGTTAGTATTTGAATGAGAGACCACCAGGGAAGTCCAGAGTCACAACACAGAGGCAGGCAATAGCAAACCACCTCTGAATAGCTCTTGCCTTGAAAACTGCATGAGGGGTCGTTATAAGTCAGCAAAGACTCAATGGAACTTTAATGGAACTCCAACAGAGGAGAAACAAACTCAACCAGTTCTTACACAGCTTCTGCTAGACAGCTAGCTGGATCTTCCCTTCTCCTTCCCTCATGAAATATAGAATTTAATTTTCTGGCAACGACAATATACCTGGTTAATGGGGGGGGGAAGAGGCCCCTCATTTGTATGCAGATTCATATTACATGGATCCAACAACTTTCTCGGGCCATTTCAAATTTACCATTTTTATACTGATGCAGGAGCTTCAGTGTGGCAGCTGGCTGCGTATGGTCAGCTAAGCTTCCAAGTAAATGCTTTCTAAACAGCCTCCACACGCCAGCCTCAACTACTGTGGTTGCAGTTCTCAAACCAACTTACTTTTAGGCAAACTCATTTTGTTTCAGCATTATAATTTTAGAATTATGGTTGAGGTTTATTGCTCATCCAAAAGATATCGCTGTTGCCTAAAGTTTTTTTTCTTTCACAGAAGAAGAATCTCAAAACATTCACCTTGGCAATAGCAGTATCTTAATATAGAATTTTAATACAGATACTGTGGATAGCCACAAATGCATCATCCACATTCCTTTGTGGCAGTGCATTAAATTTTTTTTAAAAACCAAAAGCACTTTATATTTATGCCAAATGTTAGAATGCATATTGGTCAAGCAGAAACACTGAAGATTTCACTTAGATTATGAACAACGCTGGCTCTGGAAAAACGACATTTGTGTTGTCCAAGATAAACTGAGCAGAAGAAAGCATTGCAAGGTATTTATGCTCCTGTAAACAAGGGAACACATGTGGAGATGTTTAACTGTACACAAAATGTGATTCTTTTGGCAATATTTGCCATGACAACACTTTCTCACGCAGAAAATTTTCTTCTGTTGGGTTGCATTCAAGCACAAATGAAAGCTCACAAACTTTCTGCCATGGCATCTTAAGCCAAAACAATGTCAGTTGCCTTTCTGAACCTATAACCCACAAATACTCCATCCTGCCCTTGAAATTACATGTTATTTTTAAAATGATGATGGTCAACTTCTTATACAATTGCAACGGGGTAGCCATGTTAGTCTGTCCTAGCAAAATAAAGTAAAAAGTCCAGTGGTACGTTAAAGACCTGTAAGATTTTCCATTACATAATATTTTCTTCACGTTTCTATCTGATGAGGAGGGTTGTGTGATGTGACTCACAAAAGTCCATATGGCAAAAAATGTCATTCGTCTTTATGGTGCCACTGGACTTCTGTTTTATACATCTTCTTGTAGCCTAGAATTTTCTCCTGATGGAGTCCCCTCTGTGGAACATGATCCTCTACTGTACTCCTGTTATCAATTAGTGATCATTTTGGGTCTCCACTTAAACTGCTGTCTCTGCTGTGTTGCAAAGTGGCTTCAAGGGATCCTCCAGAACCACAGGAAGTCGTAAAACAGATAGGTGCATGAAAACAAGCCAGTTCTTCCCCTGTACCATGACATAGCTGCCCCACAATGTCATCCTAAATGGAGATACCCTTATTTAGAAGTCAATAGGTATAGAAGGGTGCAACTCTGTTAATGATGGTACTGCCATAACTTACATGTCATTGACAGTGTAATACATACTTTAGGGCAAGAATATTCAAATTAAAGTTTGAATTGCTGCATGCCTTGGCTAAGAGAATGTTTTAAGTGCAGCCAGCCTGACAGGACTTCTTTGGATATCCCATCTGAAGCTTTAAAACAATTATTTAAAAAATTGTGTTCAGGTAAATGCTTAGGCCAGGGGTGTCAAATATAAGGCCTGGGGGCCAGTCCAGGGCTCTTATGCGGCCCACAAGCAAATAGTGCAAGGGAGGGAATAGGAAATTTCTCGGGGAGTGCGTGGAGCCACTCCAAGTGTGGCTTCAGCATGGTGGAACAACCTACTCTGCAGCAGTCAAGCAGTGTGGGAGCATCTGCCCAGTGCTGCACTGCTGGCTCTCCAGTCCGCCCACACCAGTTTTCCTTTGGACCCCCCTCCTAGCCCATGGGGCCTTGCAGTGAGGGTACACCAACTCGGAGCTTACCAGCTGCTGTCCTTTATATGTTTTATATCTCCAGTACCTGGCATGACGTTTTATGGCACACATGGCCCAGCCCAACAAAGTGACATTTATGTCCGATCCGGCCCTCATAACAAATGAGTTCAATACCTCTGGCTTAGGTTCTTCTTACTGAGAATCAAAAGATAACCGTGTAGATTATTAACTGTCCTCAGGGGTCATTTCGCAGAAAAAGAGGTGCAGGAGCTCATTAGCATAACTCATTAGCATAACTTATTTGCATATGCTACACCACCTGACATCACCGGAAATATGTCAGAAGGCAAGAAAGAAAGAAGAGAGAGAGAGAGAGAGAGAGAGAGAGAGAGAGAGAGAGAGAGAGAGAAAGAAAGAAAGAAAGAAAGAAAGAAAGAAAGAAAGAAAGAAAGAAAGAGCAAGCGAGCTGGCAGAGAAGGGACAGCTACTAATCCAAGCCTCAGAAATACCACTATTCTGGGAGGATAGCTCCCAGTGGAGTGGTGGCTGAAGCCTTCAGAAGGCTGGTCGGAGGAACAAGTACCTTTCCAGGGGACGGGGTCATTCTGCTGCAGCCATGACACAAGCAGGCATTCCCCTGGGGGGGGGGGCTGGCACCAACTTCTGGAGCTGCGCTCCCCCGAGCTCCTTCTCAAAATGACCCGACTATCCTCAATATGATCAGTTATGCCAGGCATGCTTCCCTGAAAGGCAACTACCTGGAATCTTCTCCAAAGAACTGATTACTATTTGGGCTGGATATTATTTTGAACTGACCACTCCTTGTAACACCCTCCCTCTTTCTGCTGTGTATATAAATTGGCCTGATAGATACTTGCTTCATGCATCTGATGAAACTTGTGCTGGAATGAATCTTGTTAGTCTTTAAAATGCCTCTTGACTTTTGTTTTATTTAACTCACCACTCCTGAGATTCTCATGAAGCTACTGGAGAGTGTTGGGTGTGTCCCATAGGATGCTCTCAGTTTCAGTAGGCCAGCAGTGATACTCAACTGTACCAGAGTGTGCTGTGCACCAAAGTATAGGTTGTGTAAGGAAATTCTATAGCAGGGTTCCTCAGCCTCGAACTTGTGAGCATTTTTGGAATTTTGAGAACATACAGAGGACACCTCAATAAAATGACTACCATGGGTGGGTGGAACCAATCACAAAATGGCTGCCATGAGGGTTGGGTTCAGTTAGGAAGTTCCAGACCAGCCATGATCCTGTGGTAGATGTAGCTGAGTCTAAATGGGTGCTCCTTGCAGACACAAAGGTCTGGGCTCTTCTGAAGTACCTCCACTGAAGTGGAGAAAACTGAGGATTGGCTCTTTTCTTTGAGGAAAAGTCTCTTTACTTTGGAGAAAGAACTGTGTGACATGATGCCCATGGGCGCCAAACTGGGGGTCACTGCTCAATAGTTACTTATTAGTATTAAGGGGGGTTGCCCTTCCTCTAACAAGTCTAGGACAAACTTTGTTCTATGGGTTCAGACCAACATGGCTACCCACCTGTATCTAAGTCTAGGACAGTATATTTAGAGGAGGAGGAGAGTTGGTTTTAATATCCTGCCTTTCACTACCCAAAGGAGTGTCAAAGTGGCTCATGATCGCCTTCCCTTCCTCTCCCCCCAACAGACACCCTGTGAGATAGGTGAGGCTGAGAGACCTCTGAGAGAACTGCCATTGGCCCAAGGTCACCCAGCTGGCTGCATGTGGAGAATTGGGGAATCAAACCTGGTTCTCCAGATTACAGTCCACCACTCTTAACCACTACACCACACTGACTCTCCCCACTTTATTCTTACAGTCAAAGCTAGCATGGAAGGGCCCAAGTTATCCAGTAAACTTCATTATAGATTTGAGGTCTCCCCAGACCTAGTCCAGCACTTACCACTTTGTCACACTGTCTTAATAAAGAGCATAAATAGAACAGGGATGCACATTCCTGGGGTGGAGAAGGCCACCTCCAGGGAGGTTACAGTACAAAAGTTATCATTGCCTCTGTAGGTTCTCCTTGTGAGGAATGGTAGTAGCTTTAGCTTCTTATTGTGTCCTTAAAATTCATATACACACTGGCTTCAGGGACTAGGTTTGTGGTTTCCAGTTAATCCTTTTTTATATTCTGTGTTTTGGAAGTATTTGTCCAACTGTATTTATCAGCAGTCAGCATCTGATCGTAAGACATGAGGTATACACTTTAAATGCCTGGAAGGATTTCCTCTGGGAACAATCATAATTGGAATAATGCAGAATATTGTGCCAAAGTATTTTCTCAACAATGAAGGCCTTGGACTAGAGAAATATAATGGAATGTAATTTGAAACTGTGTTGCTTTCTCATTTTCTTCATGCTGTGACTGACTAATATTTTCACAGCTAGATACTGTCTCTGATACTATATCATTATTGAGTCAAATCTTTATACCCAGAATACTTTAAAGTTTTGCATCGCATTGATTGCAGTGCACTCTGGTATCCACCAAGCAACTAAGTAATTAACTTTCCTTATCCCCAAACTCAACCAAGCTGCTAAGTAATTAACTTCCCTTGTGCTTTAGTTTTTAACTCCAGATCCATTCTCTCTGCTTTCCAGAACCTATCCAATTGCATTCCACAATACTGAAAGGAATGAATAAAAATGCATAGCCTATTTCTGAATTGATTAGTGACATAAACATTTAAGTTTCATTGAAGGCACCATTGGTTTTGTTCTGCTCCACTCTGCAGCAGAAGAATAGTGTATCGTTCAATTTTTAAACATCTTGTCCAACAATTTGATTTTTCATGTGGGGCCTTCTTTCGCACAAACATGGCATGCTAAGGGAAGTAGAACTGCCAACTCTGGGTTGGGAAATTGCTGGAGATTTGGCATTGGAGTAAGGTTGCCAGCTCTGGGTTGAGAAATACCTGAAGATTTGGGGGGGTGGAGCCTCAGGAGGGCAGGGTTTGGGGAGGGAAGAGACCTCAGTGATGTACAATGGTGTGAAGTCCTCCTTTCAAAGTAGCCATTTTCTCCAGAGTAACTGATCTATTTTACCTGGAGGCCAGTCGTTGTAATTCTGGGGGATCTACAGCCACCACCTGGAGACTGGCAACCCTATGTTGGAGCTTGGGGAGGGCAGGGTTTGGGGAGAAGAGGAACCTCAGCAGAGTATAATGTCATCTGGGGCAATCTCCTGTTCCCAGTGGAAGCTGGGGGGGCAACATTGGGAGGGCTTCTAGTGTCCTGGCCCCACTGGTGGACCTCCTGATGGCACCTGGTGTTTTTGGCCACTGTGTGACAGAGTGTTGGACTGGATGGGCCATTGGCCTGATCCAACATCGGCTTCTCTTATGTTTTTATGTTCTTAAGCCAATGAGTCAAATGTCTTTGACTAGTGATGGGTCCTTCGCCAAGCGTTGAACTTCGAAGATGCCCAGTCACACCCCTTCGGATCCCAGCCCTGAGCTTCCTTTGGAAAGTGGGGCTGCGAGGTTTCAGAGTTTACAAGATTGTTTTACTATGGATCATACCATGAGCATGATGGTGAAAGAGTTGGCTTTCTTCTCATGTTTGTTAGATTTGTAATAGTTCCAGTAACATACAGTAGTGAAAATCTTTCAGTAACACTGATACAGACATGAAATTAAGAGAAACAGATGAAACTGGGGGAAACTTTTCCTAAGACATTCCCAAAGTGTCACCTACCTGTAGCTCAATAAAAATTTGCACACTCATCTTTCTGCACAAGTTCAAGTTAAAATACTTCCCCAGTAACTGTAAATTTAATTGATTATGTTTTATACATGTATGTTGTAAAGCAAGATACAAACTAATTATTTGGTTTGGTGGAGTAGTTAGTTTGGTGTAGCCAGTTTGGTGTAGTGGTTAGGAGCGGCAGGCTCTAATCTGGAGAACCAGGGCTTTATTCCCCACTCCTCCACATGCAGCTGCTGGTGTGACCTTGGGTCAGTCATAAGTTCTTTCAGAGCTGTTCTCTCAAGGGCAGTTCTCGGGAGAGCTCTCTGAGCCCCAGCTACCTCTGTTGTGGGGCGAGGAAGGGAAGGAAATTGTAAGCCACTGTGAGACTCAAGTGAAGGGTGGGGTATAAATCCAAACTACTCCTCCCTCCCTCCCTCCCTCCCTCCCTTGTTTCACTAATACTTGCTGTTGGAGAGATGTGTTTCTTTTAAAAATGCAAGTCTTAAAACATTTGTTTTAAGCTTATATCCTATTATGGTGGTTTCATTTCTGTTTTCACAATTGTTAATTAAAGTTTTAGTTTTGCTGTTGCTTTGGATTACAAAGTAAAGCCAGATAGTCTTTTTAAAAATCTGCTCACGTGCCTTCGTAGTCTTGAACCTTTGACGCTTTGAAGCCTGTTCCCTGGAAATCTTGTTGGTCTTTGAGGTTCCATTTAAGGACTCGAATCTCACGCTTCTACTGCAGAGAAACACAGCTTCCCATCTGAAACTATCATAATCACAGGAGTCTTTCAAGCAATTTCTACAGACAGGTACATGTGAACGGTCCTTACAAGTAATTTTCACAAGTGTGTGGAGTCTTGCCCCATCAATAGAGGATTTGTGCATGGAAATAGGTTAGGATTGCCAAATCCCAGCTGGTAACTAGAGATCTCCTGGGATTAAGCTGATCTCCAGGCGATAGAGATCAGTTCACTTGGAGAAAATGGTCAGTTTGGAAGGTGGACTCTGTAGTATTATAGCCCATTGAAGTTCTTCTCCTCCCCAAACCCTACCATCCTCAGGCTCCAGTCCACCCCCAAAATCTCCAGGTATTTCCCAACCTAGAGTTGGCAACCCTAAAACAGGTAACGCTTTTAGTGGCCCAGAAGTAAATAACATCCCCTATTAAATAAAGACCCATTAAAACTGTGCTAAAGGAGCTGGAGCAAGATCTTTTACCTCCAGGTTCTTGGCAACCCTGGTGATTTCTTTCCCTTCAATAAAACTGGCACTGTGTCTAATTTAATGGGTGTGCATGGGTGTGTGTTACGTGCTGTCAAGTCACTTCCAATGCATGGCAACCCTATGAATTAAAGACCTCCCAAATGTTTCATCTTTAACAGTCTTGCTCAGGTCTTATAAAATCAATGGAATCAGCAAAAACGCTATTTGGGTATATGAATCATTCATACAACAGATCTACATGCACATGTATATAGTCATAAGAATCAAAGACTGAGGGAAAGTCCAGCCCTGGAAATTACAGAATGAGACAATGCCTCAATGAAGAGGGTGACTAGGTTTGAATTGGTAGATTCTGGGTATGTAATGTGTGGAGGATGTTACATAGGGTTGCCAGGTCTCCTGCTATAGCAAGAGACTTCCCACCAGCAACTGCACTTCCTGCCACTGTAGACCACAATGGATTTTAAATAGATCTTTATTAACAAACCCAACACACAATGCAGAAATAGAAATTCAGATACGACAATATTTTCAGAAGAATTCAGACAACGAAATTGCCCCCACGATGCTCTGGGATGCTTCCAAGCCAACCATGAGGGGGCATCTCATATCAAAAACATCAAACATGAATAAACAAAAGAAAACAGAAGACAAAATCTTCTAAACACCATTCAAGACCTAGAAAACAAACACAAACAAAATTGTAGAAAGAAAATATACAAACAATTGCTTGCAGCAAGATGCAAACTAGAACTATTCGAAGTCTCTCGCATACAAAAAAACTTGCTATTTTTAAGACAGAATGTATGGCATAATTCATCAAAAGCTTTAAAAATCTTAGCCAAGAGACTCAATTCCAAATGTATGGAAAGAACAATCTATAGCATTAAAGACAAGAAAGGAAAAATACAAACCACAAATATAACTATAATTCAAACATTCTGGGAGTATTATAAAAATCTATACTCCTCAAATAACCCACCTCAAGATAGTATCAATGAGCATTTCCAAAAACACCCCATCAATAAAATAAGAGCAGACCACAAAGAAATAATGGAAAACCCATCTTGAAACAGAAAATCATAGACTCTATCAAATATTTAAAAATAAATAAATCACCAGGACCAGATGGATACACAAATGAATTCTACAAAATTTTTGCTCACATCTTAGCAGAACCATTAGCACAGGCATGTAATCATATTTTACACACAGGTCATCTCCCCCCATCCTGGTCACAGGACATAGTGGTAGTACTACCCAAACCGCAAAGAGACACAACATTACCATCATCATACAGACCAATTTCATTACTGAATGTTGATTCAAAAATATCTACTTCAGTTATAGCCAAGAGACTAAACAATTTTATAACAGATTACATCTCACAAGACCAAGTAGGATTCATGCCAAATCGAAATCTAATAAACAACACACACAAAGTCCTCAATATAATAGATATTGCCAGGCAAAACAAAAAAGAAATGATCCTGATTTCTCTAGATATAGAGAAATATTAATTGCAAATCATCATCAACAACAACAGACCCAGAGGCAGAAACTGGGGGGGGGGGGGGGGCATGGAGGGGGCGCATGCCCATATCACTATTGACACCATTGCTGAATCCCTCCAAAATAAGCTGGAACTCGGAGGAAGAAGAGGAGAGGGAGCAAAAGAATTGGAAGAGGGGAAAAGGCATGGAGGAGGATTGGCCTGCTAGCCTGTTTGATCCCATTCACAGGGCCTAGTAAAAAAAAAAAAATCCAAGCACCCACATTCTACTCATTTGCAACCACGGCTCTTCTTTTGCAATGCCTGGAATGCTTGTTAAGGAGCAGCTCGAAAGAAGTCAAAGAACTGGGCGAACAGCTGACGCATTCTTTGGCCAGAGCCAGGATGTTTCCCGCCTGAGCACAGTTCGCACGTGAACATGTCCATACACATATTCCCACAAAACACGCAAACCCAGTCTTCCTAGTAAACTTCCTTGCCTCTCCCCACCCTCACTCTTGTTCCATGTGTTGAGCGGCTGATGGCTACGTCCTTCTTCCCACCACAGTGCCACCCCTTTCCCCAACCAGTGCCTCTTTCACTGCAGCTCCCTAGGCTTCCCTGCCCACTTCTCAGTCTCAGCACTCAGTGGACACCTCCCAAGCTGCCAACCACCATGTCCTGCCTACCTACCCACCTAGCCGTACTATGGCTTCCTGAGCAGAACTGGGTGGAAGGGGGAAAGAAAGCCAAGGTGAAGCTGTTGTGCTGGCACCCAGGCAGGCCTGCACAGACAGGTGAAAAAGGCCTGCCCCAGTGCCTCACTGTGCCTGCGCAGCCAGCTGAGAATGGCCCACCTGCTCATCCAGCCTGCCACCCCCTCCCTGCTCCTCTTTGGAGAGTTGGCTGCCAGCAAAGACCAGCTGGGATGCAAACAGAGAGGCAGCAGCTCATGTGGGCTTGGAAGGGATGGGGAGGGGAGAAGAGGGACCAGGAAGGAGGGGCAGTGAGGGAAACAGAGCTAATTTGGTGAGGGCATTGCCCCAATTGCCCCCCTACCGGGCTATGGGTCTGATAATCAAGAATAAAATTAGAAAGCCAAACTTGTCATAGTGTTTCAGCAACTAAGGGTATAAACACAGAGAGCAAAACTGGCTATGTTTATAAGCAGGCATTTTAAAAAGGCTTCTCATTTGATGTTCATAGAGATCTTGTGTTATCAACATTATTATTTCACACATGCACATTTTCACGTTGCCTTATAGAAGCCTAATTCCTCCCACCTCATTTAAGAGACACTCCAAATCCTGCAATTGTCTTTAATGGCCCTTTAAAGATATCAAGTAACACAGCTGAACCCTTAAAGGGCAACTAACACTGAACTACCATGGAGAAAATATAAATCTATCATTAACAACAGTGCCTCCGATGATCCAATGAACTGCTTTAGGCATTCCCAAGAACATAACACACACACACACACACTTTGCTTTTCAAAGGCAGATTCTGCATCAGCTCACTTTACCCTTCGTTGAAACCCATGTTGGAACAGAAATTCCACTCTGCATTACATGCTGGTTTCACTTCCTTTGATGATCTGGTTTTATGGTAGCTTCCACACTCCATGCCACTTTCGAGTTCTTTGATTGTCGGATTTTATTGTACCCTCTGCATAGATTTATGGCAGTTTTATGGCTGTTCAGGGACGACTTTGCAGTCAGTATGGCATGTGGTTTTGAGCTGCACTTCCCCCCCCCTTGAGAAAATGTGGAGTGGATGCTAGATGCAGAATTGCCCAAAGTCTCCTTAATTTCAAAAGTGGGTGGCAAGGTGGCACGAAGAGGACACTATTCAAGATACACAGTTCCCACCCACCTCACTTGTGCCTGTGCCCTCAGTTTTGTAGTCCTTTGGATCCCAGCAGCTTTTTTCAGTGGCATCCGCATTGTAAACAGGAAGAATTTAAGAGACTGCAGTTAGGGAAATCATAAAGGATCATAAAAACCCACATCTCACCCTTTCCAAATTCCAAAGTTAGCAAAGGGTGACCGTGCCCTTTAACAGCCGCATAAGTTCATTTTACCCACAACAACAAAGAAATAAAGTAATGTGATGGCTGAATATTGTAATATAAGGCACGTTATAAATTATTTCATTAATTCTATTTTAGAACTATTAGCTCTATTTTAGTGGAGAACATGGTTGTTATAAAAACAGACCTATGTGTCGGTAAGGTCACTTGAGGGAAAACTGAACAAAAAATGGTTTCCTCAGCCAACATTCCACTTTTTTTTCTTTCCAATTTGGTCAGAGCACATATTTTATAACAGCAGGAAAGCACAGGGCCTAATTGACTTCTGAACGTGGGGCAACAATTTCACAATGTTTCTCGTAAAAGTAGTTGTAAGACAAAGATAAAAGACATGTGTTCTCCTCCCCTCCGTTTGTAACTAATGACACAAATTTTTCTGATAAGCTTCATAGTGCATTTCTCAGGAAACCTCTGAAATTAAACAAAAAAAAATGCTATGTCACAATCTCTTTTATGGAAACTGCCATAGTTTCAATTGATACAGAAAACAAAGTGCCACAAGTGGTTTCTTTTTTTCAATTTGTTTTATTAGGTTTCCAGCTGCTGATCACCCCAAAGACTAAGGAGAACTGGGCAAATAACAATATGTTGATCGCAAAAGACTTGTCTTTGCTATATTTATTAAGTCCCCTATCTCATCTATCTCTGGTCACTGAACACCAATAAAAAGGGTCTTACGCTATTTATGGAAGATTCCCATACTCCGTGATCCTCCAGAGCAAGTTTTAAGGGATAATCTTTGAGAACATCTCTCTGTTATCAGGTTTACAAATGCAACAGAATGACGTGATAGAGTAGAAGACGATGAAGACGAGGAAGAGGAAGGAGGAGGAGGTTGGATTTATACCTCACCCTTCATTACCCAAAGGAGTCTCAGAGCAGTTTACAATCTCCTTTCCCTTCCCCTCTCCACAACAGACACCCTGTGAGGTAGGTGGGTTGAGAGAGCTCTTTTGAGAACTGCTCCTGAGAGAACAGCTCTGAAAGATCTTGTAACTGACCTAAGTTCACACCAGCAGCTGCATATGGAGGAGTGGGGAATCAAACCCGATTCCTCCAGATTAAAGTCCGCGCTCCTAACCACTACACCAAATCCTCAACCTTTCCAGACCTGGGGCCCACTGAGGGTCAAGCATATGACAGGAAGTCACATATCATCAGACTCATATGACACAAGGAAGAGGAACAGCAGACCAAGAGAGCCAGGAAAAACAAATACAAGCTCAGCACTAGAAGTCATATTGCAGAGAGGAACAAGCCAAGGGTCTGAGCCAGCATGTATTCAAAGAGAAAGAGGAGGCATGCCTTGCGTGCACACCAGCAGCAGGAAATAAATGTTGGCTCTGTAGGGACTCAAGACCCAGCAGGTAGGGTTTTGTGGCTCACCTGAGGGTTCCAAGCCATAGGTTGTAGATCACTATGGTAGAATTTTGAAATGGTAGAATGGACTGTGCCATTTAAGGCAGAAGGTGTCACATTCTTAATGTTCTGTCATGTATGTACAATTTTTTTAAAAAGTATTTTCCTATCTCTGCAGTCTGAAGTGGTACAATCATCCCATCACCTCATTACTATTTCTTTCTGTTACATGTCTAAACTAGCCATGTGTGACCTTGCAATTCTGATGGTTCATAGATGGCTTATGAGGGTGTTCCTGGTCCATCTTAAAGGTCATGATGAAACACAGGGGTGGAGAGAAATGGAATGCATCAGAGTAGCAGTACATTGTTATGATTTGGTTTTGAAATTAGTATTAACAAGCAAGGGACCTGCAAGGATTTATGGGGGGGCCCATCTGATTCCCCCCTCCCTATTTCCTCTTTTCCTTTCTTGGAAGTCCCTAAAACTTCTCCCTTTTTCCTGATTCCTTCTCTCATTCCCACTCCCAGCCAACCTACCTTTATGAGCTACCATCTTCAGCTTTCCCTCTTTCCCTCCCCCTGGCAACCTCTGCACAGGAAAACTATGGCCCAGTTGTGCAGTGCCAGCTGCCATTCTGGCCCCAATTGCATGGCAGAGAAGTTAATGAGAACTTGCAGAGAGCTCCTCACTGTCCCGTTTCCCCCTCACCACACTATTTCCTCTTTCCCTTCTCCTGACAACTCCCATATCATCACCTTTTCCTGCTTTATTCTTTCCTTGCTACAAACCAACCAACCTACCTTTTACCTGCTTCCCATCTTTGGCTGTATTTATTATTTATTTACTTCATTTATACACTGCCTTTCTCCACTATGGGGACTCAAAGAGGCTAACATAATTCTCCTCTTCTCAACTTTATCCTCACAACAACCCTATGAAGTAGGTTAGGCTGAGAATATATGACTGGCCCAAGTGTCATCTAGTGAGCCTCTACAGCAGAGACAGGATTTGAACCTAGCTCTCCCATGTCCTAGTCTGACACTGTAACCACTATATCACACTGCTATTGAACAATAGCAACCAGCCAGTCCTAGGTGAATCATGCAAGAAAGTATCAGCTCACTAAGTGGTTGCTGGCAGGCCTGGCCCTATCTCAATGAGTTCTCCTTCAAAGGCCAAAACAGTCCTAGAAAGGACCCTCCCCTCCCCTTGCATTTTACTGTCAGAAACCAAAGCCTGAAGGGAGGCAATACTGTTGTGATTGCCTAGCAACCCCCACTGAAACGTCCTTCATCTCTTAAAGCTACAGGTGCTGCTTCTGTTATTTGTTTTTTTAAAAAAAGCTCCCAATGTTTGTTAGTTTGTTTATTAGTTTTCAGATTTTTCTGCAAATCTGGGACTTTTTCTGAGTTTGTAAAAACAACTGTCTTGCCTGTTCATGACTCCTTGATCTGGATTTAAGTATCCACAGATCTGCAAATGTTGAGAATTAGATATTATTGAAGTACCCATTGGTATGGTTTCACCTGACATACTTAATTGGCTGTGGTGGACCTTAATGGCTTGGAAATCTCTTCTCTTGCTGTCAGAATGAAAGATTAATGGAGCAGGAGAAGAAACAGAGAGGCAGCTAGAAGCAGTGGCAACTTGGAATGTGGAGCCAGAGAACTGGGAGTCTTTGAACTAGTAATTTAGAGAGACTGGAACCAATTCCTGTTGATATTCATACAATAGCTGTCTGGGAATCTGTTGCAGGATCAATGTTTTTTCTGCCTCCTGCAGGAATTTCTTTGGTTCTCTGTGTGTATATTTCTAAGCAGACTGGATGTTACAAAGGGCCCCAGTGGTCCTCAATCTGCACCTTTTCCTGGAGCTTGTTATTGCTGAGGGAGGTGGGGAACATTGAACGCATAACAGTAAGAACTGGTGAGAAGTCCAAGATGAAAAAATCAGAATGTCCAAACAGAAAATGGAGGCCTAACCACAGCAGCTGAATCTGGTCAACGGCTGAAACTGACCTGTAAGCCAAGTTAAAGTTGACTCATAGGTGGGGGGGGGGGGGGAATGGCTGAGAAGGCTCATGAGGTAGACAAGCAGATTACTTTCATGGACATTGGAATGTTGTGAGCAGTCGCTGAGACTCAACACTTTGTCTACCCTGGAGCCTGTTAGCAGAAATCCAGAAAAAATGCAGGAATAACAGCCCTCAGGGACTGGAAATCCGCATGGTAGAAAAATTCAGGAATAAAACCGAAATGAACAACCAGAAGGAAACCAGCTGTATCCATCAGTGAAGAAATGATGCCCATAGTGGGAGAACCAGGCCCATTTTGCTGCTTTATTCCAGTGGCAATGGCAGACCTCAGTTATGGGAGTAATCTAGGAGCCCATGAGTTATGGAGATCTACAGGCTAGAAAGATACCTCTGCCTCATTTTAAGATGAAACTGTCACTGCCTTTATCTCTCTTACTGTACTGCCTCCAAATTGTATAGGTGATGTGTTCCCAGGGCTGGAAAGAGGTTGCAGCCATAAAGATCATTAAAAGTCCAAGTTTGTCAGTCCATATGCCATGTATCCAGCCATGCAGGACCTGTGACAGAACAGCAGTTCAATTTGTAGAAAGAGGGGGCAGAGATTTCTATTGATTTTCCCCTGCCATCCAGACCCCCCTACGCTGTTTCGGAGGATCTGTTGAACTCCATGAACAAATTTTCAGGGGGTTCAGTGTAGTGAATGTGCACCTGAAATAATTCTGTTTGTTTCTGGATTCGAATGAAGAGCATAAATACTGGTATTCTGGGTTATTCGGATCTCCAATATCAGTTTTGTATTCAGATTTGTTTTCAGAATTCCAAAATTATTTGGGTTTATTATTCCCTAGGTGGACTCTTTCCAGGGGAAAAACCAAGCCAAACCAACTTAAGCAAAAAAAGTGTTGTAAAACTAACAGAACCAATTTCAAACCAGATAATCGAAGCCAAACCAACCTGGCAAGCCAATACCAAGACTTGGCATGAAGACACTGACACAGACACACTGTGAAATGGAAGAAAAACAGTCCTGGGAGCCTCAAAAGGCTGGTTTTACATATTCCCAGATATTTCTGGAATTTTTGGGACCCATTTACCGGTATCCCAAAATACTTTGAATACCATTTGGGTACCCGAATATATCCAAAATAGCAGTAAGTTATTTTTTTGGATATATATATTTGGACTGGAAATATCCAAACACACATCCCTAGTTCAGTGAACTGCAGAGGGAGTGGGAAGTGGTATAATCCTGTTCCATGAGCAGATGTTGAATACAAGCCACGGGACTGGATCCTACAACTCCCTTCCACTAAGTTAGGAGCCTTGATGTGGAAGATGAGGCCTTGTTCCAGCAAGGGAAAACCTCTTCTGCAGGAATAAGGTTCCTTATTTGGCAGAAGGAAGCTGTAGGATCCAGCCAACTGTTAATACTTACACAAACCTATTGTCCCAGTCTCAGGTGCATACTTATTTATATGAAAATAGATTCTATTATCTGTTTCCTTTCACGTTGTTCTCAAACACAAAATTTGAATTCCCTTGACCTGAGACAGCCTCTTACTGGCTTACTACTCCAGAACCCTGTTGTTGTCGGAGCGGAACTACGCCCAGATTGACAAGGAAGCCCTGGCCACCATCGCAGGGGTTAAGAAATTTCATGACTACCTGTACTGTAGGGCTTTCACCGTGGCAACCAATCACAAGCCGCTCCTGGGCCTCCTCGCTCCACACCACCAAACCCCGCACATGCTGTCCCCGCGGGTCCTGCGGTGGTCTATTTTCCTTTCAGGGTACCAGTATGCCCTGGTGCACCACCCTGGTAAGGCCATGGGCCACGCCAATGCCCTGAGCCGCCTCCTGTTGCCGTCCTGCGACCCGGACCTGGTGCCTGCTTTCCATGTTGCCCTCATCAAGGGCCTCCCGGATCGGCCTGTCCAGGAATCCGACATGGCCCGCCACATGTCCCGGGACTGTGTCCTCTCCCAGGTCTCGGACTGGGTGGGAAGGGCGTGGCCTGACCATCCGGGCCCTGATTTTGCCACCTACACAGCAAGGTGACATGAGCTGTCCACCCACAAGGGGTGCTTGCTATGGGGCACGAGGGTAGTTATCCCAGGGCCGCTTCGCTCCAAAGTCCTGGCAGCCCTACATGAGTCCCATCCCGGAATTGTCCGGATGAAGGCCCTGGCCCACAGCTATGTGTAGTGGCCAGGGATGGACAAGGAGATCGAGGACGAAGTGCAGTAAATGCCAAGAGTTTCGCCCCAATCCTCCTCATGCCCCTGTCCAGCCCTGGGAGTCGACCAACAAGCCCTGGTCTAGACTTCACCTGGACTTCGCAGGGTCGGTCCAGGGCCAGTTATTTTTTATCATTGTAGACAGCTACAGCAAATGGCTGGACGTAGTCCCGGTGCGGGTTACCTCGACCAAAGTGGCCGTCCGGGCTTTGTGGTGCATATTCGCCACCCACGGATTACCAGACACGCTTGTGATGGACAATGGGACAGCCTTCACATCCAGCATTTCATGGATTCCCTCTGCATCCGACACATCTGCTCGGCGCCCTTCCACCCTGCGACCAACGGCCAGGCCAAACAGATGGTAAGAACCACCAAAGATGCACTCAAGCAGATGGATTAAGGAGACTGGGAATTCAAGCTGGCAAAGTTCCTATTCGGCCAACAGAACACCCCACACACTGGAACAGGTCGCCAACTGGCAGATTTGCTGATGGGCCGGTGTCTAGGATCCATGCTGGACTGGCTCCACCCTGACCATGCCACCAATGGTGACACCAAGCCAGAGTCCCGACCAGCTCCATGAGGGTTCCTTCCCAAGGACCCAGTCTACGCCCGGAGCTATGCCAGAGATCCAGTGTGGGTCCCCGGTAGGATTGTCCACTCAACAGGCCCCCTCTCATACGAGGTCTTCATGGAGGAAGGGGCAGTGTGGCAGCGCCACACTGATCAACTCCGGCAGTGCCTCTCAACCAATGCCCCAGTGCCCCCATGGCTCCCACAGAACCAGACCAGATCCTGCTCCCAGAAGCCAACCTCGACACGGAGCCCATGGATCCCCTGCCTCCAGACAGCTCTGGTGAGTCTCCGCCGCCAGAGCTGCTACCGGACACTCCCACTGATAGCCCTGGGCAGCTGCTGGCAACCCCGCTCCCCGAGCCGAAAAGCACCATGCGACCAGCAACTCCCCGGCACTCGGAACGCGAGCGTCGCTGGCCTGGATACCTGAAGGACTATGTGTGCCAGGGGGAACTAGACTATGGGGGGAGGGGTGTTATGTATCAAGATCGTGGTCACCATGGTCGCTCATGTAATGGCGACCGCCACGTGGTCATATGCACATGGCCCGAATCTACCTGAGCTTCGGCCAGGTAGAACAGTAGCCAGTCAAATCCTAAATGACCGCCAATCATGTGCCTAGGTTTCCCCCGGGGACCTATGAACTGCGACCACTGACTTAAGGTCTTATCCAGACATTTGGGTGAGGTCGGGGGATTATCTCTGACTGGCATAAATGAGAGTGCTGAGCCCGGGGGCTCTCATGTTCCATCTTGACCCGCAATAAACTACAATGCTGATTTCACTAGTACCGGCCTCCCGACTCCAGTACTTTTCAGTTACAAAAATCATCCCTCTGTTGTGGGGAGTTCCTCACCACAACCCCCAATTAACACACCTTCCACTGTACAGAACAGTAGTGGGAGTGTACAGAACAGGGGTCATTTCATAGAAAAAGAGGAGCAGGAGCTCATTAGCATAACTTATTTGTATATGCCACACCATCTGACATCACTGGAAGTATGTCAGAAGGCAAGAAAGATGGGGGGGGGGGGGAGAGAGAGAGAGAGAAAGAAAGAAAAAAAGGAAGGAAGGAAGGAAGGAAGGAAGGAAGGAAGGAAGGAAGGAAGGAAGGAAGGAAGAAAGGACAGCTACTAATCCGAGCCTCAGAAATACCACTATTCTGGGAGGATAGCTTCAGTGGTGGCTGAAGCCTTCAGAAGGCTGGTTGGAGGAACAAGGACCTTTCCAGGGGACAGGGTCATTTTGCTACAGCCATGACACAAGCAGGCATTCACCCACGTGGGGGGGGCTGGAACCAACTCCCGGAGCTGCGCTCCCCCAAGCTCCTGCTCAAAATGACCCCTGATACAGAGTATTCTCTGTTGGCACATGTGAATCTTTGTTTTTGTGCCCTTCAAAAGGAATAATAGTAACTTGTGGCCAGTTTTGAGCCAGCTCTTGAAAGGGACTTTTCCTACCAAGTCCTGTGCGTTTTGTGTTCAGTTATTTCTCCTTCTTCCAGTAATGCAATTCTAACCAGTCTCAAACATGATGCACCCAGTTAGATTAGAACCTAACCCATCCAAATTAGAAAAAAAATGTTTGTGCTCCCCCAAAGAAGCTTGTGTTGCTTTAATGAGCTGTATTTGTCCAGGGGATCACAGAAGGAATCTATTCCAATACAAGTTCCTATTGTCTATCAGAAAGAATATGGGAGAGGGAGAGGAAGTGGAGGAAGAAGGGAAAGGAAACCAAGCAATGAGACTATGCTTTTTTTTAAAAAAAAACCCAATCCTGAAACACATAGTGATGTTTGGGGGAATTAGCTCTGCGGCAGGAGAGGCCAGAGAGATACAAGGGACCACACACCAGTTTATACTAAGGTCTGGTATGGTAGGAAGACTCCAAATTTGAAGAGTAAATTAAATAGTATTTATTAAAGAATTTCCTTAATTACAAGCATGCTAAGCATCCAAAAGGAACAAGCAATACTGAACTAAGAAAACAGAGGTAATTGATAGCAAATAGAGGGGTCAGTTATGGGGTGATACAACCTGTCCAGACATGCAGAATCCACGGAGAAGGGACTGTGGCCCAAACAAAACTTTTGGGGTGGACTGCCAGTTGGCATCAGGGCAGAGGCACACTCTCTGAGGCAATGTGCATGGATGGATATAGACATTAGAGAACAATGCTGACCAATGGGAGGTCTTGAGGGGCTTGCCCTCAAATGATTAACTGGGCCAATCAGGTGTCCTAGGGGGTGCGATTATCAGGAGGGGCATGGCCTAAGTGTGACCAATGAGGTCCCAGAGAGGCAATCTGGATTAACAATAGCTATGGTGGGATGAGCCAGGTGTTGGATGGTTGGGCTCGGAGTGTCCATTGTGGAACCATAGGGTGGTTTGGCATTTCCCTGGTGCCGGACAAAACTGGTAAAGTTTCTTAATGTGTGGCAGGATGAACCTGAATGGGAGACCATTCACTAGACATGGATAGTTAATGTTTACCTTGATAGGTCTGGCATAGGTGTAAGAATGTAGATATTTTAAACAAATATATGCAGGGCTCTTTTTGTAGAAAAAGCCCAGCAGGAACTCATTAGCATATTAGGCCACACCCCTGACAGCACAACTCATTAACATATTAGGCCACACCAGATGTTACCAGAAGTGTCATCCAGCCACATCCACCTTTTGCTTCTTATTCTGTTTACCTTGTTGTCAAAACAGTTTTGACAAAACCAATAAAAACATTATTTTCTGTCCCATCTATACAAAATCTTGCCTGAACCAATATCTTATGTCCAACAATTATTCCCACACTGGATTGGAATCAATTTCTAAGGGTTAGGTTCCCATGGAAATCAGGTTGCCTTCCTGCAGAACTAGTACACTGAATATGATTTTTTAGGGTTGCCAACCTACAGGTGGGGTCTGGAGATCTCCTGGAATTACAACTGAGCTCCAAACTACAGAAATCAGGTCAATGGCTGCTTTGGAAAGTAGAGTCCATGGCATTATGCCTTGCTTAGGTCCCTCTTTCCCCTAAATCCCACCCTCCACTCCCAAATCTCCAGGGATTTCCTCAACCTGGAGTTGGCAACCCTAGTTCACTGGCAGAACAACGCTAGGAGCCAGTTTGGTGTAGTAGTTAAGTGCGCGGACTCTAATCTGGGAGAACCGGGTTTGATTCCCCACTCCCCCCTTGCACCTGCTGGATGACCTTGGGCAAGCCATAGCACTGTACCAGCTGTTGTCTCAGAGCTCTCTCAGCCCCACCTACCTTACAGGGTGTCTGTTGTGGGGAGGGGAAGGGAAAGGAGTTTGAAAGACGCTCTGAGACTCCCTTGGGTAGTGAAGGGCGGGGTATAAATCCAATCTCTTATTCTAGGTTTGTGGATACACTGGATGGGAGTAGTTTGTGGACTATATTATTCAAAGTACAAAATTTTATTCATGATATAAGATTTCATGTGCCACCCACACTTCTTCAGATGGAAGAAGTGTGCATGCACACAAAAGCTTATACCTTGGATGAAACTTTGGACTCCAACTTTGTTCTGCTGCTTCAGACCAACACGGCTACCCACCTGAATTATTATACTATAATACTTTCTACAAGCAATTATGTACCAGTGGAGCGGTTACCATGCAGAGTCTGTCCCACAGGTAAATTATCCTGTGAACAGGTGGTCTTTACCACATAGAAGTATCACTACCATCACAAGATCACCAATCATTGGAAGTCAACTCCTCAGAAGCAGAAATCTCTCTTATTAGGAGGTTTAAGAACATCAACTTTGCTGGTCCATTAAAGGCAGATGTCAGCCCAGTGGCAGGAGAAGAGGGACAATCATCTTCATCAGAAACTCTGCCCATTTTTTAAATTTCACAAAACAGGCAATCTCCAAAGTGCAGTTGACCATGCTCATTTTTAGTCACAACTCTGTTTCTCTGCAGATGTCTCCCAAAGTCCCCCATGCAACAGTCAAGTGTTCTGCCAACACACACAACAATGAAGCTACTTTTTCAGATGTTTTCTCTTGCATGGCAGTAAGCACCAAACCACTTTAATACAGACTTTAGACACATATATATTTGCAAGCCATTCCCAACAAGACACAACAATGAACTCAGGCTTCAAATTTACTTTTCTTAAGCAGAAGATGCCATGAGAAAACTAAAGAGATTCTCAAAAATTAAAGATATCGCCAAAACCAGCATTTCCTGGGCTCTCTGCTTTTTTACATTCCCCCCCCCCTTTTCAATATTTTTTATAAAAACACAAAGAAAAGAAAAGGAAAAAAAAGAAAAGAAAAAAAGAGGTAGGTGGGGGGAGAGAGAGAGAGAGAGAGAGAGAGAGAGAGAGAGAGAGAGAGAGAGAGAGAAAGAAAGAAAGAAAGAAAGAAAGAAAGAAAGAAAGAAAGAAAGAAAGAAAGAAAGAAAGAAAGAAAGAAAGAAAGAGGTAGGTGGAGGGGAAAGAGAGAGAGAGAGGAAGGAAGGAAGGAAGGAATGTAGGTAGGTAAGTGGAGGAGAGAGAGAGAGAGAGAGAAAGGAAGGGGGAGGGAGGGAGAGAGAGAGAGAAAGGAAGAAAGAAAGGTGGGGACAGAGAGAGAGAGAGAGAAAGAAAGACAGAAAGAAAGGTGGGGGGAGAAAGAGAGAAGGAAAAGAAATGGGGGAGCAGGGAGAGTGACGGGACATCGGCAAGCCAAATGCAGAGTGCAAAAAGCCTAGCCCCTGTGCTTAATCTCTGGGCGGGGCTTCCTCCTGCTGGCTCTCTGCACTTAAAGGGAAAGTGCCCGGTGGGGGTTTTTCCTGCCAGCTCTCTGCAGGAACTTTCCCTTTAAGTTTAAACAGCTCAGGCCCAGCAGGGAGGGGGTGGGGCAGGCTTGGACGCCAGCCAGAAGGGCGTTCCAGTGCATTCCTGCTGAAAAAGAGCCCTGAATACATGGAGGTGGACATGAAAGGATTATTCCAAAGGTAATACAAGTAAAACAGAAGTTGGGGCTGGAAACATGCACCATCATTCATTCATGACAATAGCACAGACCAGAGGCTTGTTGTCCCTGCCTGCCTGTACATTTGACAGACAAAAGACTAGCCATTTGGTCAGAAGAAGATGCCTGAGGTGAGAGCAGAGACTTGCCCATTCTAGTCCTTTCGGACTGAGCTGACAGAAGAGGTGGGGGTTGCTTGCATGGAGGATGTTTGACAGTGCAGCCAGCCTGGAGAATCTTCACTTGGCCTGGGTTTTCCTAGCCAAGATGTGGTCCTCCTAGCCTCCCAGCAAATGCTACTGTTTAAGCCATGCCTGGCTTTATGAGGGCACTGCTTGTGGAGCTTCAGAAGTTTTTTGGGGGGTATCTCCCTCTCAGGAAAGACCACCCCAAGTTCAGAGCCCAAAAGGCTGGTTATACTGTTGACCTTGACATTTCAAGTTGTTGCTTGGAGACCCTGAGAATTCGCCTTCAAAACCAAGAGCAGCCATGCTGCAGCAGACCAACATCAGACACCTCTTTCGGCATCCTGTTTCACACAATGGGCATCCAGATACCCTTAGAAGGCTTAAAAATAGGGCAAAGAGACCAAAACCTCCCCATATTGTTCTGCTGCTATTCAGGAGGAGGCTCCATTTAGACATCATGGCCAATAGGCTATCCTCCAAGAATGTGTTTCCTCCTTTTTTAAAGCTAGCTAAACTAATGGTCACCACTACATCCTGTGGCCAAAGCCTGAGACCTGGCAACCCTGAGTGCCAGTCAAAAATCCCTTCAAATCAAATGGGTTCTTCATATTAATTTCAGAGGTGGCTTACCCTTGATGTATATAGACTTGCCCCACACTATTTTCACATAGTGGAGCTTAATATTAGCCTCATCATGTTCATATATTTTTAGACATAATTACAGGCAGGTGGAATAAGACCAGATAAATTATTTCTAGGGTTTTTCTTGAACTTCTAAATGGGTGCCTTCTAAGCCCCTAAATTAGATGTATAAGACTGTCTCCTGGCTGATTTTAACCAGAAGCCTTTTTCATATATCAGATACAAATATGACCTCCAATTAAAGGAAATCACAGTCAAAATTACCCAAGGCATACGCTGAGGCTAAACAGTTCACTGTTTCCTGTCTTTGAGAACCATGCTCCATTTCCTGGCACCTGGGTGGGAAATGCAATTTAGAAAGCTAAAACACCAAGTTCCAGATTGGAATGTTTCTAAAGCATATTTTGAAACATTCCCAAACTGCACCATGTTCAGGCTAAAGAAGCCTAAGTTTTCACCTGTTTTTTTAGCATTAGAGATCTCTAATGACCTGAGATTGCCATTGCTATAAACGTTTCAGTTATTTTTCTACTGCATAAGAAATGGTTCTCTTATAAAAATGGTTGATGGTTTCTGCTAAGCACTACTGCCTTATCTTATTTGGTCGTTTTCTAACTGATCTGCTAACCGTCTGGGCCAGCTACAGAGACTTAAAATGGTGAATTGTGGGAGCACTGTCTTATTTATGAAGAAAAGTGCAACACAAATGCCATGCATGTTTTCTTGGAAATAAGTTCCACTCAGTTCAATGAGGCTTACAGCAAACTATGTATGCATGGAAGAATTGTAGCTCTAGTCTCGGCTTGTTATCCATCAAATGGGAATATAACTTCTTAACTGACAGAAATGTTTTGTTTTGTTTAGCAAATGCAGTAAATTAGCATACAAATAGAAGAGTTAACAAACAGATGTGAGAATGAAGCTTTGAGTTCAGTCCAGTCTTAAGGGTTCCACTGGACTCAAACTTCACTCTTGTATTTGTATGCTAATTTACTGCCATTCACAGATTGGATTAACCCCCTTAATCCAATCTCATCAATAATGGCCCAGTTACTTGTGCATTTTTGTGTGGGGGGAGGAGGTATTTTTTGTGTGTGTTTGCATGCCTGGAAGTCATGGTGACTTCTGGCGACCCCTACTGGGGGCTTGGATGTTTTTCAGAGAGGCGGCTTGATAGCCTGCCTCTGCATACTGAGCTCTGGTATTACTTGGAGGTCTCCCTTCCAATTACTTGCAGGGTCGGCCCAGCTGAGATCTGACGAGATTGGGCTTGCCTGGGCTATTTAAGTCAGGGCTACTTATGCATCTTGATTCTAACTAGCCCTTCCTGGCAACTAACTCCTCCTCTTCCTATATGTAATGGCTGAGGAAATTCTGCTTCACTGTATCTGAAGAAGTGTGCTTGCACACAAAAGTTTATACCTTGAATAAAACTTTGTTGGTCTGAAAGACGCCACTAGACTCAAACTCTGTTCTGTTACTTGGTGAATAGGATTAGGAACTATAAGAACATAACATAAGAGAAGCCAGTGTTGGATCAGGCCAGTGGCCCATCCAGTCCAACACTCTGTCTCACAGTGGCCAAAAACACCAGGTGCCCTCAGATGGTCCAGCAGCAGGGGCAGGACACTAGAAGCCCTCCCACTGTCCCCCCCCCCTGGTCAAGCACCAAGAATACAGAGCATCACTTGCCCCAGGCTGAGAGTTCCTATCTATACTTTGTGGCTAATAGCCACTGATGGACCTCTGCTCCATATGTTTATCTAATTCCCTCTTGAAGCTGTCCATGCTTGTAGCTGCCGCCACCTCCTGTGGCAGTGAATTCCATGTGTTAATCACTCTTTGGGTGAAGAAGTATTTCCTTTTATCTGTTCTAACCCAACTGCTCAGCAATTTCATGGAGTGCCCATGAGTTCTTGTATTGTGAGAGAGGGAGAAAAGTACTTCTTTCTCTGCCTGCTCTATCCCATGCATAATCTTATAAACCTCCATCATGTCACCCCTCAGCCATCATTTCTCCAAGCTAAAAAGCCCCAAGCACTTCAACCTTTCTTCATAGGGAAAGTGTTCCAACCCTTTTATCATTCTAGTTGCCCTTTTCTGCACTTTCCCCAATGCTATAATATCTTTTTTCGAGGTGTGGCGACCAGAACTGTATACAGTACTCCAAATGAGGTTGCACCATTGATTTATCCCGGGGCATTATGATACTGGCTGATTTGTTTTCAATTCCCTTCCTAATAATTCCCAGCATAGTGTTGGCCTTTTTCATTGCAGTCGCACACTGTCTCGACATTTTCATTGAGTTATCTACTATGACTCCAAGATCTCTCTCTTGGTCAGTCTCTGCCAGTTCGGACCCCATCAACGTGTATTTATAGTTAGGATTTTTGGCTCCAATGTGAATCCCTTTGCACTTGGGCACATTAAACCCCATTTGCCACGTTGATGCCCACTCACCCATCCTCGACAGATCCCTTTGGAGTGGCTCACAATCCTCCCTGGTTCTCACCACCCTGAACAACTTCGTGTCATCTGCAAATTTAGCCACTTCACGGCTTACTCCCAACTCCAAATCATAAATAAACAAGTTAAAAAGCATTGGACCAAGTATTGATCCCTGCTGTACCCCACTGCTTACCTCCCTCCACTGAGAAAATTACCCATTTATACTCACTCTTGGTTTCCTTTTAATTAGCCAGTTTTTGATCCACAAAAGGACTTGTCCTTTTATCCCATGACTATGGTCTACACTGCTTTGTGTATCTTACTGTAAGCAGGATCCTACTATACAGGGCTCCGTTGGGGCCGGGGCACACTGGAGCACCACTCCGGGAGAGAAGGGGCCGGGGGGGCGGGCACATAATAAAGCCCCGCCCCCCAGCTCACTTTCCTGGCCCGCCCTTCGCTTTGTGCTCCGGAAGCAAGTCTCCCTCCCCCCCTCCCTCTTCTCGGGGCCGCGGCTGGCTGCCGCCCTGGGAAGAAGCCCCCCTCCCTCCACTCAACGGATCCCGGGGCCGCGGCTGGCCGCCGGCCCCGGGGGTGAAGCCCCTGCCCCCTCCCTCCAGCAACAGATCCCAGGGCCGCGGCTGGCCGCCGGCCCCGGGGAGCAGCCCCCTCCCTCCATTCAACTGATCCAGGGGCCGCGGCTGGCCGCTGGCCCCGGGAAGAAGCCCCTGCCCCTCCCTCCACTCAACTGATCCCGGGGCTGCGGCTGACCGCCGGCCCCGGGAAGAAGCCCCCTCCCTCCCCCACTCACTGATCCCGGGGCGCGGGAGGGGGCCGCAAGGGAGGGAGAAGCCAGGCCTGAGTGGCTTAACACCACTCAGGCCCAAGCAAGGGGGGGAGGGATGGAAACGCCAGCCCCAGTGGGGGGAGAAGCGCCTCTTCCTTCCTTCCTTCTCTCTCTCCCCCCACCTACCTACCTACCTTCCTGTTCCTTCCTTTCCCCCTTCCTTCCCCTCTCCCTTCCTCCCCCCTTTCTTCCTTCCTTCCCTCTCTCTCCCCCACCTACCTACCTACCTTCCTGTTCCTTCCTTCCCCCCTTCCTCCCTCTCTCCCCTCTTCCTTCCTTCCTTCCTTCTCTCTCTCTCCTCCCAACTACCTACCTACCTTACTGTTCCTTTCTTCCTCCTTCCCCCCTCCTTCCTTCCTTTCTTCCTTTCCTCCTCCCTCCCTTTCTCTTTCTTTCTTTCTTCCTTCTCTCCCCCACCTACCTACCTTCCTTCCCGTTCCTTTCCTTCCTTCCTTCCCCCTCCCACACTCCCTCCTTTCTTGCCTTCTGACACACTGCCCATGACGTCAGGGATGTGTGGCCTTTTGACACTTCCGGTGACGTCAGGGGGTGTGGCATATGCAAATAAGTTATGCTAATGAGCTCCTGCACCTCTTTTTTTACGAAAGGACCCCTGCTACTATATAAACCTTGTACTGCTTCATGGGTGGTGTTTAACACTTGACTTATGCTATGCTTCAGTTCTTTCTGGTGGTTCCAGACTTCTGAAATCCTAATGCATTAGTTACTGAATGTCCCATACTGAGTCACTCTGTGTAATCTGCCTTGAGTCCCTGTGAGAAAGATGGACTACAAACAAATAAAACACAGAGTCACGGCATTGTGGTTATAGTGCTGCACTGTGATGGTGTGGGGAGAGACCTTAGTTCAAAATTAATCTCCACTCAGCCAAGAACTTGATGGGGTCACCTTGAGCCATTCACTTTCTCCCAGCCTAACCTACCTCACAGGGTTGTTGGGAAGAGAAAACTCTGCAGCCTAATCCGTTTGGAAAGACAGGTGGGATGAAAACGTGCCCGATTCACAAATGTGCGGCAACTGAGTAGAGGGAGGAAAGTTACTTCTCCAAAAGAATTCCTTTCCCCGTAGGAATTACTGCTGTCATGCTGCCTGCAAGCGCCGTCCCCAGGATAAGTGGCAACTTTCCAAAGGATCTGACAGAGCCATCGCACGAACACAGTTCAGGCGCTGGAGGGCATCGTGTCCCCCGGCGGGTCACCCGGTTGTTCCTCCTGCCGAGGTCCCCGGGGCCTGGCCATCCTCGCCTGCTGCCCTCTATTCATCCTCCCGCCGTGGTGAGCGGCTGGCCACCCTGCGCGGGGGGGAAGCGGCCTGAGGTGTGTCGTCGGCGCTGAAAAGCCCGAGCGCGAACTTTCTCAATTGATTGGCTCAAAGGCGCACCAAGCGACTTCCCCGCTGAGCTCGGCAGACTCCTCGCTGCCTCCCAACAGTAGCGGCGCTCCCTCCTCCGGCACCAGACCGCCCTGCTCCTCCCGGCCAGGCAGAGGGCGCAGCCCAAGCCGCATCATGCAGCAGCCGCCGGCTCCAGCGGCTGTCCTTCTGCTGGTCCTGCTGGCGACCGCCTCCTCTCAGAGTGAGTAGAGAGCTTCGAGGGGCTGCCCTGGCTGGCCCCCTTCGACAGATAAGGAGAGCCGCCTCACACCCGCCAGGCTGGTGGGGGGTCTCCTGGCGGGATCTTCACCGCTTACTTCTTTCCCCCGCCACCTGCATTGTTTTTATTTCTTTAAAAATGTCCACAAAGGCAAAGTAGCATCTGCGTCCCCTCCAGGGACGAAGAAAGCCGCCTGTGTTCTCTCTGCAGCCCGAAGCTTCCCCCTCAAGGTCAGGACATCCCCCCCTCCCCCCGCCGCCACATTTGGGACCAGTGATCCAGCCGTGCCCCAGCAGCCGCTCCATCTCCAAAGAGAGTCCCCTTTCCCTCCCCGTCGTCACTTTCGTTGAGCCCTTCCCGCGCCACCGGGCTTCAGGGGTCGACTTGATCATTTCCCCGGAAAAGGCGGCCGGGGGGGGGGGGGTGACATGCTCTCCCGCTCAGCATTGTCCTCGCGCGCCCGGGGAAAGGGCGCGGGGAATGGCATTGTTTACGGCGCGGCGAGGTGGATTTGTTGTGGCGCCGCTTCTGGGGCGTGGGGCTGAGGCATTGTTCGGGGGTAGGAGAAGAGAGGCGGACGCCGGAAAGCGAGAGGGACCGAGCCGGGAGCTTGGGCTCGGAGTAGGGGTGAGCTCGGACTCGGAGGGCACTCAGTTTCCCCAGCTGCTCCTCGGCATATCTGGGGGTTGTTACTGGGGTGGCTGAGGCGTGGCTGTGTTACTGCCCCCCCCCCCCGGGCCAGCTCTTTGTTGCGGTCGTCTTGAGGACCCTATATTAACGCACACACCCCTTCGCGGCTTCCCTTCGGCCCCCCTCCCCAGCCCTGTTCCACAGAACCCGAGAGGAGGCTTCGCAGTTCCTTCGCCAAAGGCACCGCCGAGCCTTCCAGGTCTTCGAAGAGACCAAGCAAGGCCACCTCGAGCGGGAATGCGTGGAAGAGATCTGCAACAAGGAGGAAGCCCGCGAGGTGTTCGAGAACGACCCTGAGACGGTAAGAGCTTTGGGGAGGGGGGAGGAAACGAAAGAAGGAGGAGGGCCCGTGCGCGTTCCCTTTCCCCTTTTAAATGAATAGCGTTTGCGGCTGGAGCAGCAACAACCGGAATGAGGACGCCAGCTGCTTGCACAGCTGGGGAAGTTGTTTGGAGGAGGAGCTATTAGATAAATAACTAGAACCACGCTTAACAGGATTGCGTTTGGATTGCGAGGCCAAGAGCACAGAGTGGGGGAAATGAAAGCTTGGTCGTGTTTGTGGTTTACCAAACTGGCATGAGTTTCCGATAGGGAATATCTAGCTTTGGAGAATCTTAGTTTTTAAGGGTGAATTAAATCCTAGCGCAGCTGGATTGTAGTCGGGGAGTGAGGGGAGGGGGGAAGGTGTGTTGTATTTTGCATATCAAAACGCTTATTTGGATAGCTCTCCAGGCACCTTCTTTTCTGCCTGAGGTTTCCACCATCCCCCTTGAATAGCAGATATCCAAACTGCTTGCAAGTACAGGGATTCAGCTGAATAAATATTTCACAGAGAAGCATTTAAAGATGTATTCACTTAGAGAAGCAATCAAAATGTCATACTGAACGGGCATATTTCCCTAACTTTCTGGACCTGTACTTACATACTGAACTGCAATAATTTGAAATTAGGTAGAATCTTTCTTTTAATTATTTGGCCTAGTGAAAATGAGATGGTTACACATGTATGGGTGTTAACAGCAGCTTTGTACTACAGCTGTTCACGGTGCAGAATCTTTTCTTTTAATTATTTGGCCTAGTGAAAATGAGATGGTTACACATGTATGGGTGTTAACAGCAGTTTTGTACTGCAGCTGTTCACGGTGCAGAAGTCATTTTAAGGTTTGTGTTTTATGCTGCTAACAGTATTCAGACCATCTAGTACTCTTGCAATGCGTACAGATTTTGGAAAAGGTATTTTCTAGTTTGCTTGCATTGTGGGGATGTGCAGTTCTGAACAGGCTCTTTTATTGCTGGATTATCTGGCATTAGTTTAGGGAGCAAATTTCCTGGAGAAAAAACTAACTGGCGATTTTGCACTGGGCTGTGCTTTCCCGTTAATGATTTGATGTGTATGGGGGGGGGGGGGCAGGGTGAGAGTTATGTAGGTCAAAAGTACTGAGAATGGGAGGGATTTGGCTCTTCTCTTGGAGGAGTTAGTGTTTTTGTATTTAAGGCAAAACATGCCTTGACATGTATATTCTAATAGGCTCACAGCAGAGCACCACCACGGCTCAACGAACAGTTGCACAATTGTTCAAAAATGTAGCAAATAAACACTGTGAATGATATTTGGCTTAGAATTCTCAGCAAGTCAGGGTCTTCATGAAGTCAAGGTGTTTGAGCCAAGCATGGAGAAGGATATATTATTGCTGTGTGATAAAGACAAGTACAATTGAAAGCTTTACATAGTAGAATGGCTTACTACGTAGTTGTATTCCCATAGAATTCTGCCTGGTAATATTTATGTAACATTTTAATGCTTTATATTAAGTCCATTACTTAAGGTAAATTATAAAAAAAATTCAAAATAACAAAACAGACTCATGGCTCCTTAAGAGTAATGGACTTATTTTGGCATAAACTTTTAGTCAAGTAGTGGATTTCTGGAAACACCAAGCCTCCATTTTGGTATAATTTTTTGCAGTCACCCAGTTTTCCCCTCATCTGTCTCCAGCGCCTGTCATATGCTGGGTACCAGTTTTCCAAGAGTGGAACTAGCCTTGCCAAGAGAGCAACTAACTTCCTCATTAGTTGATTACTGCTAGCCAGAAGCTGGTTGAACAGATGTCGGGAAGAGGTCTAGAAAAACTTTCGGATTTGCTCATAGAAATAGAGAAAGAACAGCATCACAAAAAACATAAACTTCTGGTATTGAAAACCATCATGAGCTACTGGTAGATTCAGGTGGGTAGTTGGCCTGGTCTGTAGCAACAGAACAAATTTTGAGTCCAGTGGCACCTTTAAGACCAACAAAGTGTTATTCTAGATATAAACTTTTGTGTGCGCGCACACACTTCTTCAGATGCAGTGAAACAGAAATCACTGACCATTACATATAGGTAGCAGGTGAGAAGGGTGTTGCCAGGAAGGGCCAATTACAGTCAAGATGGGTAAGTAACTGAGCTGTAAATATAGCTAAGACTGGATGAAGGTCTTACCAATCACCTTCATCCAGACTCTCTCGTGGAGGGACCATGGCTCGGTTGTAGAGTATCTGATTGGCCTGCAGATGGTTCTAGGTTCAATCCTTGCATTTCTAGTTAAAGGATCTTGCAGTAGGTGATGTGAAAGACTTCAGCATAAGACCCTAGAGAGCGGCTACCAGTCTGAGGAGACAATACTGACTCTCATGGTCCAAGAGTCTGATTCAGTATAAAAGCAGCCTTATGTATTCAATGTGTAGAGGAAGCCTCAATAAATCACATGGCTTTTTAGAGGGACTGTGGCTCAGTGGCTGAGCATCTGCTTGGCATGCAGAAGTTCGCAGGTTCAGTCCAGTTAAAGGATCTCCAGTTAAAGGATCTGGCAGTAGGTGATGGGAGAGATCTCAGATCCTGGATAACTGCTGCCAGTCTGAGTAGACAATACTGCCTTTGATGGACCAAGGGTCTGATTCAGTATAAGGCAGCTTCATGTTATTGGAACTGTACCTCCTCGGTGCTGCTCAGCTAGCTGGCATTTCTAGGACTGAACTGCAAGAGTCCTGCAATTAATCTGTGTTCTGAAGTGATTTGGTGACTGTGAGTGGCCATGACTCTGCGAACTCTCACCTTTCAAAAGAAAGGAGGCCAATTCTGTCCTCTTCAGTGGAAAGTCCTTGCCGCCATTCCTAGGAAACTGAGAGGACTGAAGGACCTGCTGAAGTTACCCTCATGGACACCCAGGGGTCCCCAGGCCCCAGAATGAATAACTTTGGGTTAGTCTTTAAGGCACTCTGAGACTCTTTGTTGTTTTGTTACAGCAGACTGACATGACTGCACCTCTGAAACTGAAATCTAACTTTATGGTTTTCTGTAGTAATTCACTGTAAGGGCTGAGTAATAAGAAGCTCTGAAACTGAACTTGAGGGGTGAAAAAGGTAGTTTGAGGTTATAGCTTTATTTATTAGATTTGTCAGGAAGGATGCTGTAAAATTAGCAAGCTGCCTACACATACTGAGTTTGTTAGCCAAAGTAGTGTTTGCCAATGATATTTTTATGACCCTGCATTTATCCCAAGGAACTCAATGGGGGGTTCTCCCCTTCCCATTTTATCTTTACAATCCTGTGAAGAAGGTTCAACTGATTGAGGCCCAAGGCCACCCAATGAGTGTCATGGCAGAGCTGAGATTCAAACATAAATCTCAGATCTCTAACCACTGGTTCTATTGTAACAGCCTTGATACTTGGATCCTTTAGATCCAGCCAATTACTGCCCAGTTCAAATTTATCACTTCTGAGCAGAGAGCAGTAGCCAAGCAGCTCCAGGGCTTTCTGGATGACACATCGGCATTAGATCCATTCCACTCTGTTTTTCACCCCGGCCATGGGACAGAGACGGTGTTGGTTGCCTTGATGGATGATCTCTGTAGACAGCTGGATCAAGGCAGCTGGACCTCACGGCAGGATTCGACACAGTTGATCATGATCGTCTGACTCACCACCTCTCAGATGTAGGAGTTCTTCATTTCTCCATGGCTTTTCTGGTCCTGGCCCTGACCTGGTGGTACTCTCTGCCTAATACCAGCAAGGACCTGCAGGATCTTATGCAGTTCCACAGGGCCTCCAAGGCGGAGATATTCTGCCAGACTTTTGGTTGAGGACAGCAACAGTTTTCTATTGTGGCTGGCACCCTCTCCCTTTCCCCCTCCCCTTAATTCTGATCTTGTGGGGGGTTTTTCTCCCTTTGCCCAGAAAGTGGCCAGGCAATCCGGAACTGGGATAAAATTTTAAGGGTGCCATCTGGGACTTCTTTTTAACTTTTTTTTTGTAATTCTATTTTTAATGTTTTGTACATTTGTTTTATGGCTTTGTGCCTCTGCTGTGCATCTCCCAGAGCCTGGTGCAAGCTGGGATGGGGAGATTAATAAATCAAAAATGATGATGATGATGATGATGATGATATGGCAGTGTTCCATTCAAGAAGATATTCTGTCATTTCATCTATTAAAACAAGTATACTTATGGAAAGAGTTTGACTTCTTTGTGCTACTTGTTGGTTTGACTTCTGTCAGATGCAGCCATTAACTTTAAGAACATAAGAGAAGCCAGTGTTGGATCAGGCCAGTGGCCCATCCAGTCCAACACTCTGTCACACAGTGGCCAAAATATCAGGTGCCCTCAGAAGGTCCAGCAATGGGGGCAGGACATCAGAAGCCCTCCCACTGTTGCCCCCCGTCAAGCACCAAGAATACAGAGCATCACTTGCCCCAGACTGAGAGTTCCTATCTATACTTTGTGGCTAATAGCCACTGATGGACCTCTGCTCCATATGTTTATCTAATTCCCTCTTGAAGCCATCCATGCTTGTAGCTGCCACCATCTCCTGTGGCAGTGAATTTTTAATGTTTTTTACTTTTCTTCTTCACAAAATTTATGTAACTTGATGAAATTATTTAACCTCTGCTTGACAGAGGGTTAGGGTGCATGTGGTAATTCTTCCCCCACTTTTTTGCCCCAAGTTGTAGGGGGAAGAAGAGGCAGAGGTGAACTGCCTTAGAAATATGTTAATCTATTGAGCTTGAATTATATACTTTTGGTGGTCAGCAATCAGTTTGGGGAGGTAGTAAGTATAGAATAATGACTGAGCTGAGGATCAGGAAGTTCCCCCTCTTTCAGTTTTGATCCCATTTGTAACATGATAATAACAATAAACAGTGCTTTTTTGTTTTGTTTTTTAAAAGTGCCAGGATTCATATATGTTGTATGCTACTGTGCCACTTATTGGACATATAAATGCAAAGGAGATGTAATACCAATGAGTGTTACTACAGGTTAATCGTTAAGACACAGCTTCAGTGTGTGAACATGTGAGTTTAATACAGAACAATAGAGGATGTTCCTGTCTTTTGAGCTTAATATTGTACTAGAGAAAAAACATAAGAATTGTTTTGTTGGTCAGGCCAAGGTCCATCTAGTTCAGAAGCCAGATGACTCTGTAAAGTTCTTGAACAGTTTATAATGAAGTATCACCTGAAGTTTCTCGCAAGAACCTGGCAATTAGAGGTACATTTTCATGAACATATAAATGCCAACCTTAGTAGCTATTATTAAACCTGGCCTCCATATTTTTGTCTATGCCATTAGCAGTTAAGGAAATCTCAGCATTTTGTGGCAATTAATCAATAGCTATTTCTGATCCATGCCACAAAGAATATCGTAAGCCAAATGGGCTGTTGCTTGGTGTGTTTGTCCCAATCAGAAACACAACCTGTGAGTCTTCTGAAGTGAGCAGGAAAACTTTATTCAAACAAAGGAGAACCCAATCCTCAAAAGCCTGAATTCCAAAGAACGGGTGAAATCACAAGCTTTTTGTAATTGTGCACAAGTGACTTTTGGATATGCACAGATGCCCGTCCCTTTGTTTAACACCACATACCTCTCTGTCCCATGCATGGTTATCATCACACTGATTGACACGGGAGGGTAGGATGATATCTTTCACTGTTAGGTAATCTTTCTAATGTTGCCTGGTGTAAAGCTCATTATCTTACATGCCATATAAAGGAATTCTCCTTTGCTACTTTACAAACAAGCAAGCAGTGGAATTTTCCTATTGAGCTATTGTTTCTCATTTCTAACCAGAAACCCAAAATGGAGTTTCTTTGGTCCTTGTACCACAATATGATCAATTAATCCACAAAATGGAACCAGGGGACAGACCAGGGTGATTTCTCTACAAACCTGAAGGAAGTTCCAGTGTTGCAGAATAATCTAAAAAACCAAAAAATTGGGGGATTAAAACTCACACAGTAATAGAAATGCCTGTAGCTTTAAAGAAACATGCCTACTGAACTCTCAGTGACTGTTGAAGGCAGCTAGGCAACCATAACAATATTGCCAAGCCTTCCAAATCTTGGGGCCAAAGCAGGAGTGTACTGGGAGGCTGAAACAGCCCTGGGAAAAGTTCTGCACTATCTCCACACTGTCCTGTCCCCTGATTAGGGAGTCACTGGGGACAGGCCCAGCAGTAACTACTGGAACCTCACTACACACACAATTTGGCCTGGCTACACAGTGGTGGCTACATGCAACTCGGCCTGGCCTGGTCCAGCCCAGCAGTGGCCACCACTGAACTGGACCCATCTCTACCTGTCCTGGCCATCTCACAGGCTGGCCAGACTTTTTTTTAGGGAGAAGCTGTCGGGCAGGGCTTTTTTTTTCTGGGGGAATGTGCCAAAACAGAGTTCTGGAACCTCTTCAACAAAAAAAAATGTTTAAAAGTTCATGAGTTTTCAGTATGCAGTCTAAAAACTTCATTTCCATCTTGAGAGTTTCGGCACCTCTTCCCCCCCTCCCCCCAAGCCTTGCTGTCTGGTATGACAAAGGGAAAACTAAAGATGGGGGCTGGTAAAGGTAGGTTGGCTGGTGGGTAAGAAGGAGAAAAGAAGCAGGAAAAAGGGAGAGGCTTTGGGGGGCTTTCATGAAAAAGAAAGAACAAATAGGGAGGGGATATGGGGAAAATTAGGTACCCCCTGAAAGTCCTTTCAGGTCCTCCACTTACTCCATTCTAATTATGCACAGCATAAGCATATTTTCCCATCTCTTTGGCCTGAACCATTTCAGTAGATGATCCTGAATTTATTTTGAGATGATATCTGTTCCTTCCTCACCATTCATAATTTTCTAAACTTTCATTATGCCCTTTAAATGGGATTGCCAACCTCCAGGTGTAGCCTGAAGATCTCCCGGAATTTCATCTGATTTTCAGACAACAGAGATCAGTTCCCCTGGAGAAAATGGTTGCTTTAGAGGGTGGTCTCTATGACATTATACTCAGCTGAGATTCCTCTTCAGCACATACCTCACCTCCACATCTCCCGGAATTTTTCCAGGCTGGAGTTGGCAATCCTACCTGTAAAACATCTTCTGTAAGGCCCAACATTTAATCTCTTTTGATAAGGAAGGTATGTTTTCTTTATAAGCTGAGCTTCTCTGGCTTTGATATTCTCTCAGATATGGCAATCCAAATTGTATACATTATCCTGTGTATTAAGTTGTCAGAGTTTATATACCATTATGGTGCTCGTTTTATTTCAGAGCCTTTCCTAATAATCCTGAATGCTGAATTTGCTCTTTAACTTCTGTGTGAAAGTAAATGGATCTTTTCTGAGAACTTGCAGTGATTGGCCTCAAGATTTCTTTTGCTGTTTGAAATAGAACAGAGATATACTACAAACTGTGCTTTATTCATTAGTGTGTGATCTGTGCCTTTTTCTACCAGCTGAGCCTGCCTCAGAGTCAGGGAGAGGTCTTTGTTGAGAATTGTGTCCCTACGGCTGAAACCAGCACGTCTGCCTAGTCTTTCAGTCCCTGCCAAATGTGTGTTGTTGTTTTTTAATGTGAGGAATTGGGTTGCATATTATGTCACTGAAATCTGTGCCCGTGGTGGGTGGTTCGCAGTCATACAGTTTCTCTACAGGGGAGAATTGTTTAAGAATGACAGATTGTGACAGAGATTAAGCAAGGTCTGAAAGCATGACATATTTATGGGCAACCCTGTTTATGGCATGCTGGCATGGTTATATTTCACACTGTATCCACTGATATGCTGGTTCACCAAGTATTAGGCTTATAGTCCATTAGGGAATTCTGAAAGATGATTTTTATCGGGCTGAAAGAAATATAATTTTATTGATTGACTCAGAACATAAGGAAGGAGGTTTTTGAAGTTACAGGAAGATTCATGTTTACAGCGTATTAGGCAAGTAGGCATGATGTTAACTCAGTTTGAAATTTGGGAAACCTCCAAGGTATGTAGTTTTAAGAGAAATTGCATTGTTGTGTTTGGAATGTGTTTTAAGTCTGCAAGGCATGTAATCTATTCTGCATCAGTTCTACTAGAGTTTGATGGAGTCTAGATGAGAAAGTTGTGGAGTGTGCGCCTTAGGCTTTTATATAATGCAGGGGAGCAGAGATTAACTGACCTTTAGTGTTCCATCAGGTATTCAAACTTGTTAGCTGAGACTGCTAAGGAATTTGGCTGGCTGAGTCTTAAAAAAATGTTTCCTAAACAAACCTTGGGAAAACTGAAGGGTGTAATGGGCACTGAATGCATCTCTGGCCCATTTCAGATGTCTTGCTGCCCAAATGCCGGACCATGCCAGACCTTCAGTGGGTACTGGTTATCAAGTGTTGTTTTGCTGTGACTTGGGTTGCCAGCCCCGTGCTGGAAGTGGGGAATCCCCTGCCCCCTGGGCCTACCCCCACCACACACTGATCAGCTAGCTAGCAGGGGGACTTATCAGGAGCAGGAGGCGGCCCAGGCTGTCACCAGCAATGTGGCAACATCACTTCCAGCATGTACTGGAAGTGGCGTCAGTGCTGTCCCAGCCACTCTCTGGTATTTGCCCAAAAACTCTATGGTAGAAGCCATTGTTACCATCAAGATTTTCCCCAAATGCCAGAGGGTCACTGAGACATCCCAGCATGATTATATCACTTCAGGTTTACACAGGAAAAGACATTACCAGCTATGTAATCTTGGGCTGTGGTTGCACATATAATCCACTTTCAGTGCACTTTCCAACTGGATTTTTAATATGTGACCTGGCAAAATCCAGTTGGAAAGTTCATGGAAAGTGGATTGAAAGTTCATTATTGTGTGTGTGTGACCGCAGCTTTGGCCTCCCTCCTGCTCCTGGTAAGACCCCTCCACCCCCCCACCAGTTGCCAAGAGGGACCTAGCAACCCTACTATGACCACAATATGTTATGTCAGTAGTTGGGGGGGAGGGTTGCAGTTGGTATAAGTCTTCCTTGGCAGAATACAGTGTATGGCCTGCCCAAAATTAAGCATGTTAAATAAATCCTGTTGATTTCAATGGGCAAAATTTTCATCTTAATCGTCCCTGTTGAAATGAATGTGATATGCAGCTATTTTCATAAATAAGCCTAATTCTGTTCAGTTTAACTTAATACCCAGTAGGTATGCCTTTCATTACTGCATTAAAAGTGCTTAATTTTGACTGTATGGTATCCATTCATAAGAATATGATGATTCATTCTAATCTCTTGTGTTCAGTCTGTATGTAATGTACACAGTGATTGGGTGGTAGTGAAGAAACCTTGTCTATGATTGGCTGAACTGTCCTTATGTCACAGACGGATAGCAGCAGTGGCATCTCTACTTGCCATTGGCTGAGCTGCTTAGATCCCAGAGAGAAGAAGTGGGGGTAGAAAGGCCTAATGAAAGAAAGGAATAGGGAGTCATCCAAATAAAAAGGCAAAGCCAGAAGCAGGAGAAAGGAAATGGAAGGAAAACTTGGGGAAGAACAGACAGGAGAGCATAGGTTAAGAAAGCAAAAGTTAAATATTAATTTGATTTAAAGCAACAGACCTAATTTTTTGACTGATGTAATGCTTCCACATCAGACTATCCCCAAAGGAAAACATAAAATTTTAAGATCCATGAGAATGACTGTAGGTAATCAGGTCTCCATCTCATGAATATGTCCTGCAAAATATGTGACATTTTAACCTTTCAAATTAATCATAGAATCAAAGAGTTGGAAGGGACCACCAGGGTCATCTAGACCAACCTCCTGCACAGTGCAGGAAACACAGATACCTCCCCCCACACTCCCAGTGACTCTTGCTCCATACCCAGAAGATAGTAAAAAAAACCCCAAACCCACCAACCTCGAGGATCCCTGGCCAAACTGGCCTGGAGAAACATTGCTTCCTAACCCCTAAGTGGTGATCAGCATTTCCCTGGCGTGCGTAAGAAAGGGCCATGAGAACTAAGCCCTGATGCAGCCCACCCTTCCCTTTTCTCTTGTGATCTGCCTAAGTTCATAGAAACAGCATTGCTGTCAGATGGCTATCTAGCCTCTGTTTAAAAACCTCCAAAGAAGGAGAGCCCACCACCTCCCGAGGAAGCCTGTTCCACTAAGGAACCACTCTGTCAGGAAGTTCTTCCTAATGTTTAGCGGAATTTCAGCCTGTTGTTTCTGGTCCGATTTTCTGGGGCAACAGAAAACAACTCTGCACCATCCTGTATATGATAGCCCTTCAAGTACTTGAAGATGGTTATCATATCACCTCTGAGTCATCTCTCCAGGCTAAACATACACACCTTTCCTCATAGGATTTGCTCTCCAGACCCCTCACCATCTTTGTTGCCCGCCTCTGGTCATGTTCCAGCTTGTCTATATCCTTCTTAAATTGTGGTGTCCAAAACTGAACACGGTACTCTAGGTGAGGTCTTACCAGAGCACAGTAAAGCGATACCATCACTTCTGGACACTATACTTTTGTTGATAAAGCCCAAGATCACATTTGCCTTTTTAGCTACGACATCACACTGCTGACTCATGTTCAGTGGATGGTCTACCAAGATCCCTCGATCCTTTTTGCACATACTACCACCAAGACAAGTCTCGCCCATCCTATAATTATGCATTTGATTTTTCCTGCTGAAATGCAGAACTTTACATTTACCTCCTTAAAATTCATTTTATTTTTTTTAGCCCCATTTTCCAACATGTCAAGATCATCCTGTATCCTGACTTTGTCTTCTACCATATATGCTATCCCTCCCAATTTAGTATCATCTGCAAATTTAATAAGCATTCCCTCTATTCCTTCATCCAAATCAGTTATAAAGGCTGAGGACAGATTGGCAAAATGAAGTGCAAGGGAAGCGTGGCAAAAAGACCCAGGCCTAGTTGTAGCGGAGCTTTCCATTCACACTGCGTAGACTGATGCGGGACCATACCGGGGAGGAGGTGGAATGGAGCATTCACACTGTGGGGTGGCCCCTGGTGGTGGTGGCGCAATGGTGCATGGCTTTGGTCCGTTTTGCCGACCTGCATGTAGGCACATAGGCACATGGATGCAGCAGCCGGATCAGTGGGTTCACATTACGAGCACCACTTGATGTGCGGCTTATTTGCGTCCACACTGCCAGGAAGCGGGATGAACGCGCACCCAGACGGCTTGACACCGGTTTCACCAGATACCTTTTAGAAGCAGGATGAAAGTGCTTCAGGACGGGGTGAGTGCGGCATGGCAATGCCAGGCACTTGTGGCTGTGTAAACGGGCTCTCTTAATCCGCTTGCAAAGCGAGCCTATATTGGGCCAAACTGCCAGTCTGAACTTGGCTAAAGATGTTGAACAAAACAGGTCCCAGGACAGATCCTTGAGGCACTCCATTTGTCTCTCCTCTCCGAGAGGATGAGGAACCATTAACAAGCACTCTTTGGGTGCAATCTGTCAACCAGCTACATATCCACCTAACAGTAATAGGCACCAAACCACATTTTAGCAACATCAACAAGAATATTACGTAGAATCTTATCAAAAGCCTTCACTGATTTACTGAATCTTTACTGATTTACTTTATTTTGATTTACTGAATTTACTGAAATCAAGATAAACTTATGTCTACAGCATTCCCCTGATCCAGCAAGGTAGTAACTTTCTCAAAACAAGAGATAAGGTTAATCTGACATTACTTGTTCTTAAGAAACCCATGCTGGCTTTTAGTAATCACAGCCATCTTCTCTAAATGCTCAAGGACTGACTGTTTAATGATTTGTTCTAAAACTTTTCCAGGTATAGACATCAAGCTGACAGGTCAGTAGTTACCCGGATCCTCCTCTCCCCCTTCTTGACAATGGGGACAGCATTTGCCCACCTCTAGTCTTCTGGCACTTCACCTGTTCTCCAAGAATCCTCAAAAATAATGGTCAGAGGCTCAGAAATTACATCCATGAGTTCTTTTAGTACCCTTGGATGCAGTTCATCTGGCTCTGAGAGCTTAGTTTCATTTAAAGAAACTATGTGATCCTAGGCTGCAATTCCCTTCCCTCATCATGTATTCTGTTTTTGCCATGTTGAGCACCATTTCCCTTACAAAAGAAGACTGAGGAAAAGTAGGAATTGAGCAGTTCTGTCCTCTCTTCATCATCTGTTACAATTTTACTGTCCAGTCCCCATAATGGGCCTACCATGTCCTTGCTCTTTTTCTTACTTTGAACATAAGAAAAGAACCCCTTTTTGTTGTTTTTAGCATGTCTTGCTAGCCTAAGCTCATACTGAGCTTTAGCTTTCCTATCTCTCTACAAGCACTGGCTATTTGTTTATATTCATCCATAGTTATAAGGCCTCCTTCGATTTCCTGAGCCTTTTTTTATTTCTCTAGAAAGCTGTTTATGGAGCCACCTTGGCTTCTTTAGGCTCCTCCATTTTTCCTTCTCATAGGAATCATTTGTGATTGTGCCTTTAATATTTTGCTTTTAAAAAACTCCCACCCCTCTTGAACTCCCTTCTCCTTAAGTATTTCTGACCATGGGATTCTACCCAGCATAACTTTAAGTTTGTCAGCGTTTGTCTTCTTGAAGTCCAACCTATGTGTCTGACTATTTACAACTCCTACCTTCCCCAAGACTAAATTCCAAAATTACATGGTCACTACTTCCCAGGGTGCCTACTACTTTTACCTCATCGACCAGTTTTCCCCTGTTGTTAAGAATCAAGTCCAAGATAGCAGATCCCCTTGTTTCCCTCTCCACTTTCTGGAAAATGAAGTTTTCAGCAAGACAAGTCAGGAATTTATTGGACCTTTCATTTTTAGCAGAGTTGGACTTCCAACAGATAGCTAGGTAATTGAAATCTTCCATGACCACTGTGTCCTGTCTCTTTGAGAACTTTGTAATCTGTTCTAGGAGTGTGTCATCCAAATCCTCTGCCTGGCTTGATGGGCTATAGCAGACCCCCACCATAATATCACTATTATTTCTTACTCCTTTTATTTTTACCCAGAGACTCTCAACTGAACTTCCATGCTCAGATTCATGTATTTCCTCACAAGTATATACCTCCTTTACATATAATGCAACTCCTCCCCCCTTCCTTATTTGTCTGTCCCTTTTAAACAAGTTGTACCCCTCAATTCTAACATTCCAAATGTGAGTGTCATCCCACCAAGTTTCAGTACCTATTAGGTCATAGTCCCCTTCCTGTATTAGGACTTCAAGTTCCTCCTGCTTGTTTGTGCATTAATGTAGAGACATCAGAACCCATGTTTTACGTGCCCTGAGGTTTTCGTTTTTGTACTTACCTGCAAGTTAATGTTTCCTAGTATATGTGCCACTCCCTGCAAAAGTTTAGCGTTCTTATCTCCAGTTATTGGCACCATAATAGGCTTTGCATTTTTGTCTTGCTCTCTGTAGGATTTAGTTTAAAGCCCTCCTTATTAGGTTTGCAAGACTCTTGCCAAACACAATTTTTCCCACCCTCGTACATTGCAAATCATCTCCGGATAGAAGAGCTTCATCTTGAAAGTGTGAGCCATGGTTTAAAAATCCAAACCTTTCCTGATGACACCATCTATGTAGCCAGTCATTTATTTGCAGTATTCTTCTTTCTCTTCCTAAGCCATGGCTTTCAGCAGGAAGAACTGAAGAAAAATGCAGCATTGTAACTGCCTTGTGACAAAATTACTTGTTGGGTTTACAAATAGCTCCTTACAGGAAGTTATACAGTACTTTGCACTATGTTTTTGTTTGTGCACATTCAAATTGCAGTATATTAAAAATGATTAGCAAGTTAAAAAAATTCCACCCCCGCTTTTCACATCACCATTATTCCTAGGACTGAGGGAGGATAAGACCTCTTCTGTATTTTACAAATCCTTACAGTATATCTGAGTGATAATTATTTATGCAGGTGGGGAAAGTGGAGCTAAAGCGTGGATTTTTTCCCCCAGGGCCACCCACTGAGTCTGCACTGCAGTTCATCTGGTTTTTAATGAAAATGTAAAATGTACAAGTGATGAAATGATCATGCGAAGTTTTGAAAAAAATGCACATGTATAAAAGCAGCTGTATCAAAGAGTTCATTTTTACATTTATTATAATACATCTGATTAATTAGAAATTGGGATATACATGCACCAGTTGTGCAGTGCATTATTATACTGCTGGTAGTTGTATGAAATATAATTTTCTGACATTGTTTGCCCTCCTGTTCCACAAACTTACTATTAGCTGTTGACTTTTTAGAAAGCACTTTACATAAGTTTTCTCATCAGCTGCCGTCATAACTCCCTGTAAGGCAGTGCAGTATAGAATCTTGTGGATGAGGGAGGAGGCTGACAAAAGTGGTTACTTAATTTCTCATTCTACCTTCATAGCTGGGATTGGATTTGAACAGGAGACCTACCAGCTCATAGCCACTGCCCTGTATTGTATCAGTATGTATTTCCCTTCTATTGCAAATTTGGCACTGTTATTCTTGGCTATGTTTTATCTTGAACAGATGTCTGACATTAAGTGCAAGCTATGTTTAGTGCCAGACAGGATTTAAACCGTGCTTTCATTTCTGGATTTTCGGTGGAGTCCACATGCATGTGCCAAATTAGCATAAAACAGTTTAAAACATTTTAAAATAAGTACTAACAATAGGAAACCTATTTGCAATATACATTGCACAAAGTGCTCGCTGAGATGTTACTCCTGGCATTCAGATGGCTTCCCGATGGTACTCTTCGTGCCAGCATCAAGGTCATATTTCCGGCTCCCTGCCCAGCCCAGGCTTCTTTCGGGGCCAACCCTCATTGTTGGTGTCACTAACGATGGTTGGTGGTATTAGATGGTAGGCGGTGGCGGCTCCTAATCAAAGGTCTTGTGGAAGAGCTCCGTCTTGCAGGACCTGCGGAACTGCATAAGGTCCCACAGGGCCCTGATCTCTTCTGGGAGCTCATTCCACCAGAGAGGAGCCACCACTGAAAAGGCCCTGGCTCTGGTTCCCGTGAGCCTGGCCTCCCTGGGGCCCAGGATCTGAAGTTGATGTTGCGACCCCGACGGAAGGGCTTGCTGGGGTATGTATGGGGAAAGGTGATCCCTCAGATACGTTGGACCCTGGCCATATAGGGCTTTAAAGATAAGCACCAGCACCTTGAAGCAAATTCGGTATGCTATAGGCAGCCAGTGCAGCGCCGCCAGCACAGGCCGGATGTGGTCCCGTTTAGAGAGACCCATCAATAGCCTGGCCACAGCGTTCTGCTCTAGCTGCAGCTTCCGGATATTGAAAAACCTAACTAACAAAAGTATAAATTGTGAGTCATGTGCAGGGCACACGTCAAATTTTGAAAGACCCAAAGAAAATGCTTAGGTGGGAGGATAGAGAGATAAAATTGCCTGGTCACCTGTCTAGGTTACAGAGTGACTTACAGTGCAATCCTAAACATAGTTATATCCTTACAAATTCATGGAAGTGAACGGACTTAGATAGATGTAACTCTACAAAGTTGGTGGTTGAATCATGAAGATATACATTGGCACTGTCTGTGGAGCCTTTAGGATAGGGTCAAGCAAAAAAAAAAGTATATATCCTACCCTTTGGGATAAATAATAGCTTTTATACATTTTGGTGATTTTTATCCGCTTCTGTTTAATTTTTTTTATTGTGATGCTGAAATTGTGTGGATTTATTGTTTCTGAATTTTGCACCTCTTTTTATAAAATTGCCAACTCCAGCTTAGGGGATTCCTGGGGATTTGGGAGTGATGCCTGGGGAGGCTAGAGTTTGGGGAAGGAATTCAGCAAGGGTGTGATATTGTAAAGTCTGCCCTCCAAAGATGGCATTTTCCCCGGGGGAACCGATTTCTGTAATTCTGGCAGAACTTCAGGTCCCACCTGGAGGTTGGTAACCTTAGCTTAGAATTGCACTGTTGATCATTGTGCGGATTAACAGGGAAATTTGGAAGAACATTCAGGGAGGGAAGAAGAGATGCATACAGATAATCTCCGTGTTCTGCTTTTGCCCCACTCTGTTCCTTTTAAGCAATAAGATTGCACTGTATCTAAAGGTGAGAAGAGCTGCTGAGAGGCTTTAAATGTTGTGTGGTGCTGTAATGCATAGAATCAAATAGTCTTGGCTAATGGGAATGACAACGCCTGTCCTGATAATCTCAAAGAGCATTTATTGAACAAAACATATTTATTTATTTAATTTCTACACTGCCTTTCTCCCCAATGGTGACCCAAAGCGACTTACATTGTTCTCCTCTCCTCCATTTTACCCTCACAGCAACCTTGTGAGGTAGGATGAGAGAATATGGCTGGCCCAAGGTCACCCAATGAGCTTCCATGGCTATGGTTTCCATTTCCGGGTTGAGAAATACTTGGAGATTTTGGCGGTGGAGGCTGAGGAGGGCGGAGTTTGGGGAGGGGATGGACTTTGGTGGAATATAATGCCATAGAGTCCAACTTCCAAAGCTGCCATTTTCTCCAGGTGAACCAGAGGTCAGTTGTAATAGTGGGAGATCGCCAGCCAGGTTATTAATATAGATGGCAAAAAAGGGAGGGGGCTAAAACACAGCCTTGCTTAACTCCTTTGCTTGTTGGTATAAGATTAGTAAGGAGGCTGTGCTTATTGCATCTGACCCTAATCACAGTGTTTATATATAATGTTTGGATCAGGAAGAGTTATATTTTGATATCCAGTTTTTGATATATCTGGACTGTTTCGTGCTGGTTATGAGCTGTAATAAAGCAATGATGATGATGTCTTTTGCCAAGGACGTTCAGAGGCATCACAGCTGTATTTACAATGGTCTCTTGAAGATTTTTTTCAGTATATTTCTAATATTTTTGTCTCTTAACAGTGCAATGTTAACCAAGTTATAAATATAATAGTAGTTCCCTGTCTTTTCTAACAAGGATGTTTGCCAGCCAAGATAATGAGGTCACTTCTAATAATGGAAATATTTATATATAAATGGCTATCTAAATGTTTATTAATACATTAGAGAACAAGGAAGGAATGTAATTGTGGTGAGGGAGAAGGGAGTGGAGGATTAAGAGGTTATAAAATGTCTTTGGTTTGTGTTGGTGGACTTGCATAGTCTAGACATAAATACCATTGGAAATGCAACTTAAGTTTAGATCCTAACAACTGTTACTGTTTTGATTGAGCTATAAATCTAGTGAAATTTCTTCAGAAGGTTTCGCTAAATGTTCACACTTGGGTACACTGCTAGTAGAAAAATAACCCAGTTTATCTGAATATTTTGCATTAATGTAGATGTATGCATGAAGGTCCCAAGGGTGTTCAAGGATTTCCAGGGTCTGTAGTACTAGGAGTATTGCCAGGTTGGAAAATGTCACTGATTTTATGATGGCAGACTCTCTTCCATAGTTATTTGCAAGTAACTCAGTTCAAAATATAGCCTCCCAATTCAGGAGAGGTTTCCATTAGAAGTAAGCATCCTATAGTGGCCTGTGTAACATTAGAACTTAAATGCACAGCAAATACGCTGTGTGGGTTTGCTCCAGTCCCTCTCTACCCCCCCCCCCCCAGTTTAACTCTGGGGTTGGCTGAACAAAGTTAGAGTCCAGTGGCACCTTTAAGAACAACAAAGTTTTATTCAAGGAGTGAGCTTTCATGTGCATGCACACTTAGACAATGAAATTGAATTACAGATTGTAGTTGTATACATATATAACTTTGTTGGTCTTAAAGGTGTCACTGAACTCTAACTTTGTTCTGCTGCTTCAGGCCAGCAAGGCTGCCCACCTTGTTCTGGGGTTTACTTAATTATTGGGGTTTACAGGTTGCTTACATTTCAGCCAGTATGGAGTTAACTGTTGTTGTTAAGCAGGGTGTTAGGTAGTGTTACCTGTAACCACTAAGAGATGAGTTTGTGCGGGAAAGTTTGTGGAAGTTGTTTCCCTAATTAAGTGACCTGTAACCTTTCTATTGGTCAGTCAACATCTTATTTGTAGGAAATGCTTTGATCTTGAATGCATGTATTTGCAAGTTTTACTGCAGATCCTTCTGCTCTTTGTCCTGAGCAAGAAGAAGGAGAAGAAGTAGCCATTATTCTGTTTTCAGCCATGTAACTGTTAAGATACAAGTTTAGAGGCTAGGAGAGTGGCGTTGAACTCATTCATTACGAGGGCCAGATCTGACATAAATGTCACTTTGTCGGGCTGGGCCATGTGTGCCATGAAATGTAAAGATGTGTACCATGAAATTTATAAAGATGATTTCAGATGCCAAATGGCAATAGCAGGCTTAATTGGATTAGGTGTGCTATCCAGAGGGGTAGTAGGGGTGGGGATATCAGTATTGGTTATGAGACAGGAAACCTAGGTGTTAGTTTGGTACAGGAGGATTCAGTCCACGAGGATGCAAAAGATAAATGGGAGTAAGTCTGATGAGCAGTGACTCATTAAAGGACATACCCTATCACAAATTTTATTAGTCTTTAAGGTGCTACTGGACTCTTAGTCTTTCTACTCTTACTAGAAACCACAACATTCAAAAACAATTGGGGGAATGTTTTAACCTTCCAGGACATTCAGTTGCTGACCTAAGAGTAGCAGTTCTCGTACACAGGAATTTCAAAGGGAGATTAGAAAGAGGGACTGCTGAACTGCAACTGATAATGAAGCTCAAGCAATGCATCCTCCTGGACTGAACTGAGACCTAGGTTTCTTCTGTCATTACCAATGCCTGCTATGATCATTTGGCATTTGAAATCACCTGGCTCTCCAAGATATAAGGACAGATGGATTCACATTCTAGCTGTATCTGAAATAGTGAGGAGTGACTCATGAAAGCTCATGTCCTGCAACAATTTTTTTTAGTCTTTAAGGTGCTACTGGACTCTTGCTGCCTTCCACTAATAAAGAATGCAAGGTGTGCTGTTAGGTTCCCCCCCCCCCCCCCCCAATCTATTAGAACTGGAAAGGGGAATCTCTCCAAGTGCCATGGGACAGATGGACGGACTGTCTGTCTGTCTGTCTGTCTCTCTGTGGCATGCTCTCTCTGGCTCTTTCCCTCCCTCCAGTCCCCCCCCCCCCTTGAAGAAGTGTGCAAACACACAAAAGCTTATACCTGGAATAAAATACTGTTGGTCTTAAAAGTGCCACAGGACTCCATTCTCTCTCTCTCTGGCTTTTTCCTTCTACCTCCCTCCCCATGGGAGGAGAAAGAGGGGAAGGAGCCCTCAGCCAAACAAGGGAAGGGAGGTTTGGCTTTCTTTCTCTTCTCTGCAAAGCAGGAAATAGGAGAGACTGGGCAAAAGGAGCTGCGATGCAGGGAACAGGAAGCAGGAAGCTGCAGAGAGCCAGTTGCTCACAGGCCAGATAGGAGCCCTGCAGGAGCTAGATCTGGCCCACGGGCCATATGTTTGAGACCCCTGGGCTAGGATGTATTTTTTGTTTCGTTTATCTAAAGTTTCCTTCCCTGTTGTCTTTTCAGTAAACATAGAATTGTTTTTTCTTTATAAAATTAAGCAGCCTTTATTTAAAAGCAAAAATCCCAACATTAATCCTTATGGACAGCTGCCCAGTTTGGGAGGGAGGACTGTTTATCACTGTCCATTGCTGCGGCTCTTTCTGACTCCTTGGAGGGATCAGTCCTGGGACTGCAAACCCCACGTTAACAAACAGCCATTCAGGTTGGGGAGGTTGTAGTGGGGAGAGGGACTGGGAGTTGAAATAGGGACAGTATTTTCCCTTATTCCTCCATTCTTCATTCCCTTATTCCTCCATTCTCCTCCGTTTCCCTTATTCCTCCATTCTTCTGCAAAAGATAAATGGGAGTAAGTCTGCCGCAGTAGAGGGGAATGTGGGAAAATGCCATGTTCCTTCTGAACACAGATAGTAGGACACTGCCCAGTGTATCCATTTAAAGTTTAATTGTGCTTGTTGTGACATCTGAATGCAGCCCAAGTTTGTATCTGCTATTTTGGGCTGTGTTGATACCTGGCACATGGTGTGGATTACCGTTTTGTATAAACAAAGCTGGGTCTGCTGTCTTTTATTTTCCATTGTTATACAATCAGGTCATTGTTAATTCCTTTTGTTGTGAGTGTAACTAGAAAGCCTGCATTATTATTTTTCCTGTGATGAGTTTCGCTATCATAAGGAGTGATTTCATTTTTAGCTTCTTAATGCTGTAGAGTTAGCGTAATAACCAGTAGTTGGGAATCGAATATGTGTTTGTATTGATTTGTGTTTTACAGTCCTGAAACAAATTTATTCCAATGCATACCGTCTTATAATGCCAGAGGGGGCAGCCTTGTTAAGTTCATTGTAGCAAAATTAAGTGGGAGTCCAGTAGCGCCTTAAAGACTTAACAGTATTTATTCTAGTATAAATCAGAGCTCACATCAGTTACCTCTGATGAAGGAAGGTTTAATTTATGATAAGCTCTGCTGGAACAAATGTTGTTAGTCTTTAAGAGGCTGTTAGCCTCCTGTTTAACTACTCTTATATTATACCTCTTCCCAGCAGCATTTAAAGGGTCCGTTTAAAGCTGTTGGGAAGAAGCGGGAGGGAGGCAGCATGCGCCTGCATGTGAATTTGTGGCTTGGAGTGCAGGCGCACGTGGCCACCCCTCTTCCTCCCTCCCTCCTGCAAGATTTAAAGGGCCAGCTGGAGGGCCCTTTGAATCTTGTAGTAGGGGTGGCTGGGTGGTTGTTCTTGGGGATGGGGCTCCCCCCCCCCGCCAGCCACTTGGCTGGCGGCAAGAAGGAGCCTCATCGAGCTGGGGAAACTCCTGCTGGGACCGGGGATCTGGCAACCCTGTTCCTCTTGCTTCCTCCCCTACAACAAATCTGTATTGAATGATTGACTCTTATGCAGCCCAGCTTGATTAAAGTATGAATCTTAACTAACATTTTCCAGTGATAGGATAGAATTTACTCTTCTGCCAAATTAATCTTCCTGGTATAAAATGAGCAGGAACCTCAGTCCACTGTGTTTCTGGAAGGCCTCATAGTGTGAAATGACACATGCAGCATGATTGTTTCCAACTCAGTTATTGTTTGTTTGTTTTCCAATAGTAAATGTAACTATTTAGGATTTGCAGATAATAGCAGTCGGAGCAGTCCAGTTTACAGTCACAGAACATAGAGTGTGAATTACAAGTTGATCATATTAATCTGAACCACAGAAACTGACTGTTGGTATGCACATATGAAAAATAGGAAGTTGGGTTTCTGAATTGGTTTGCTCACGCATGCAGCAAGGGAGCCCGGGCAAGCCTGATCTTGTCAGATCTCAGAAGCTAAGCAGGGTCGACTCTGGCAAGTGCTTGGATGGGAGACCTCCTTGGAATACCAGCAGTCGGGAGGAGGGGGCAGGCTTTAGTCAGCCACCTTTCTGAATAAATTCCAGGCCCCCAGTAGGGGTTAGTCACCAGAGGTTGCCATGACTTCCAAGGGTACACAAAGTCAGTCATCAGAGGTCGCCATGACTTCCAGGTGCACACACACACGAAAAAAATACCCCGAAAAAGACTTTCAAAAAATGCATGCAGCAAGGGTGATTTTTCAGTTCCATTTCAACTTCTCTGTGCTTTATAACATGTGATTTTGGTTTAACTGCTTAACAAAACAATAAATAATGAGTTATCCTGCAAACATAGCTTATCAAATCTTGTTGTTGGAATCCTGGTGTAGTTTTCTAGCTTTGGGTCTCCCTCCTCACCCATGAAAGTACATACAATGGGCATGTATCCTACCCTAAGTTCCTCCAGCCTAAGGACATCTCTGCCAACACAAGTGGTTGTTCCATTTGCAGAAGAGTCACTTAAGCTGGTGGAAGTCTCCTTAGGCTTGAGGAAGGCTTCCAGCTTTGCTCAGTGGTGCAATAGGATACATGTGAACTGCACTGTTGTCAGTATTGTATATATGATACATTTCCATTTTATCCCCCCCCCCGCAAGCCGCCTTCCATTCTTGCTATCATCTCCCCTTTGTACTGCACATTTTCTGTTATTTTCCTTATTTTGCTGCATTCTCACCTCAGCCGCTATCTGTCTGTCACTGGGAACTAAGTGTCTTAGAAAATAATTTTGTTATATTTCACTAATACACAAAGTGCTGTTTGATACTGTGACACACTTTCAGTGCTGGACTTTAATGCTCCAAGCTGCTAGAACAGTGGTTCTCAACCTTCCTAATGCCGCGATCCTTTAATACAGTTCCTCATGTTGTGGTGACCCCCAACCATAAAACCAGGGAAGGCAGCAGGGGGTGGCAGCTTTTGCCGCCTTTCCTGGGCTCTGCACTTTGGCATGGAGCCTAGGGAAGGCAACGGTGGAGCGCCCTAAAGGCAGCGGCGGGGAGGGGCAAGCAGCCATTGACTTACCTGCTGGCTTCTTCCTCCTCGTGGCCCCTGCTGGAAGGGCTGCTGGAAGCAGGGGGTGGGGCTCCGGCCCCACCAACCCCTACTCTTTGCCCTTAAAGGGAAAGCTCCCTTTGAGGGCAAAGAGCTGGGAGGCCAGACCTCGTGCTCAATCGAGCGTGGGGCCCTTTCCTGCTGGCGGGGAGGGGAGGGGCAGTGCGTTCCGGCCCAAAAAGAGCCCTGGTCTTAGGCGACCCCTGTGAAAGGGTTGTTCGATCCCTAAAGGGGTTGCGACCCACAGGTTGAGAACCGCTGTGCTAGAAAGAATTAGTAAACGTTAGGGTAAGCTTTAAGTATTTGTCAGGACCCAGCTATTGCTTCAAGGTCTGTCCTAAATTCCATTAAAAGTAGCTCAGTTTCAATCTATGAGGCTTTGGGGGGTTGTGATACTGGTCTATCATTCTGAGGTGCTTTTGCTCTCATTTGTTTCCTGGGTAATGTATATCCTGGGAGCAGCTAGTGGTATTTTGAATGGCACAAGAAAAAACAATTACAGTGAATTAGCCGCATTGGTTTATTCTGTTTTGTTTTGCTACAAGAAAAACAAGCTTTTTCTAAGGAAGGAGGTCCCTGCGATGCTCAAATGTGTTGGCTTTGAGAGTTCCAGTTTCTCTCTGAAATGGAGTCTTCTGCCAGCAAGCAGATCTGATGTTGCAGTCTTTGGGCATTTGTTGACTGGAAAGAGCATCAATTCAAGTGGCAGAAAGCAAATGTGCCATTTGAATGGGAGCCCTCCTTCTCTGACACATCTACAGGTCTGCAGCAGGGGTGCCAGCTAAGGTGGGCCGTATTACAGCTGAAGCCTCTTAATGCAAGCAAGTCTTTTCATAAGTAGACAAGCTGGGCTGAGGGTGCTGCTGCTCCTGTTTATGAATATGAATTCCACAGCTGTAACACACAACTTTGGAATATTCTGGAATGAGGAGGGTGAGAGGAGATGCTTGCCCCTTCTCTTCAAGGAAAGGCCTGGCATCACTCTCAGTAGCCATTTTAATATTAATACAGTTGTAGATAAAATGTATATTTCCAATTAAACTCTTTCCTTTTGTTTCTCCTACAGGACTATTTTTACCCGAAATACTTGGGTGAGTCGCAGTTAATACCTTTGCAATGTTTGGTGGTGCTGGCTTTTTTGTATGTTGTTAGGCCCTGCTATATAGAAGCATATGTCTTTATTTTAAACCTTAACCATATTGCTTCTTGTGGTTGAAAAAAAGATGCAATTTTAATACATCAGCAGTGGTTCAGAATAGTGTGAAAGAAAGTGCATAGTGAAACATGTTTGATTTCTATTTTCACTGAGTTCTGAATGGTAAAGTCTAATCCAGGGAAGTGTCGGTTAATCTCAGGGCTTCTCTGTGTGTGTGCTGGTGGTGGTACTTAACAGGTACTGAGTACCTGCCCCATTTTGCAGCACTCTTCCAAGTCCTGAGGGGAAGATTGGTGGAAATCATTGCAGCCTTATATATAAGTACCAGCACTTTTTTTTTTAACAAGAAAAGCACTGGTTATTCTTGATTAGCAAACACCATTTGTTTGTAGGCAGGGTGAGCAGCTCCCTTCCCCCCACCAGTTGATCAATGCTGGTATTCAAGACTACTTAACTGGCTTTTAGATGGCACTTCCAGTCCCAGGAAATGTTGCAGGCACATTTTCCCCTGCCACATTGCATGCTGATGTTTTGTTTGGCTGCCTAAGATATTTCATCTCTTGTAACAATATGTTACAGTACTTTCACCTGAATACCCCTAAATGCTAACACTCACTTACATCTGGTCATTGGAATATATGTGACTCATTATTGGGGTTGCCAGGGTCTGGGTTGGAAAATATCTGGAGACTTTGGGGGTGGAGCCAGGAGAGGGTGGGGTTTGGGGAGGGGAGGGGCCTCAGCATGGTTGAATGCCCTAGTGTCCACCCTCTAAAGCAGCCATTTTCTCCAGGGGAGCTGATCTCTGTCAGCTGGAGAAGCGGGAGATCTCCAGGCCCCACCTGGAGGCTGGCAACCCTACTCATTATTGTTTTAGTGTACTTGCGTTCATCATGTAAGCTCTACAATCCTGACAAAACTCATATATGCTGCCCTGACAAATGCTCCCTCTAATCTGTGGAGTCTTGAGAGCAAAAATTCTACTTTGTGAGCTACTGGCATTACAGTTGTGAGCGAGCACTGTGCTGAATGTAATATCAGTAGATAAGGAATTAGTGTTTTTTTGGCTTCTGGCTTAATAATTATTTTGTTTTTGTTCTTCAGCATGTATTAAAACGTATGGCTCAAGAAGTCCAGATTTCCATACATGTGTGCATAGTAAGCATTTTTCATATTTCTATGTTACAATTAAGTATGGTGGGGGGGGTGTCCATCACAGGTCATTGCAAACCACACTGAATTTCATTTACATTGTTCTTGTCTCCTTGCATTTGACAAAATGTTGGTCTTTTATTTATCAGTGAGTAGGGCATACTTCTATCTTTCTGTTTTTCCAAGACAAAGGCATTACATTGTAAAATTATTCTGGACATTTCTTCTGTTCACATGAAGTGTTAAGGACCATATTTAAAGCTTTGCTTCTCATTTATGTGAAAGTTTAGGCATTTCCTCTCACTTAATATCAGTTAATTCTCCTTTTCCAAAATGTGTGTGTGTGATTAAGCTCATTTATTTTAATAGTCTTTTTGGTAAGGTATATTGAATTTACATGAAATCAGCATAATGGCTGTTTGGGATAGGGCAGGTTAAAAAAGAAGCTCACGGATTATACTGTCTGACTTTATATTGCCAGCCCTACAGACATTGCTTGAGATCATGGTTTTTCATCAGGCAACTACATGAACTGTATTTAATTTGATGAAACCATGATGCATGTGATGTCTGAACTGAACCTTTGTGTGATACTCTAAAATTTTAAAAATGAAATGCTAATGATAAGAAATAACAAACACAGATCGGATAAATCTGCTATCTCTCTTCCCAGTTTGTTTCCTATTCTGCTAGTACAGACCTGCTTGCAAACATTGTTTTAAACGTTGTCGTTATGTCGTTGCATTTGTGCACTGGTCTCTATATCTGTATGCCATTCATCAGTTTATTTCAATGGAGGATGTCTAGTTTCCTCATGATGCTGTCTCAAATTTTCCCCAATTTTGTGGCACATTGTCTAGTGTTTACTGGAATATGAGTGTACGCCAGGCCTTGATTGCACAAAGTTCTTTGTATATTTTTCTTTTTAAAAATTTAAACCTGAATTAAAACTTATTACAGGGAAGTGAGGGGCAAAACTGAAATGAAAAATGTGATCCTCTGCAGTGTTGTGCCCTGCCAAGTCTGTCAAAGTCAGTTAACTTAGAAGGCTGTAACTGTTTAGGATTTTATTTGGGCATATGATCTGAAAAAATAAAACCCCATAAGCGTAATATCTAAAATGTCTTCTGGGAAAGGAACCGTAGGAAACTAATGTGGCTTGTGTGAGTAGCTGAAAAACTTTCAGTGATTCTTGAAAAATAACGTTTAACATTGTGGAGAAAGGATCATTTGTACCAACTTCTTAGCATTGTGGTCCAATCCAATGAAATGGATCGTGTAATCTTATGAACGTATGGACCTGCGGCCTAAAAGAGAGGCAGCTTGCACTCCATTGATGGATTTACCAAAATGTTAACAGATTAACTTAATTATGGGGTTTGTTTATTTATTATATACTTCCATACTGCTTTTCTGCTGTATAGAAAGTGCTTTGCAATGCAAGCTGAAAACAAATAATGTAAGACTCACGAGAACATGGACTTAAATTAAATCCATGTCTAATGTTTCCTTATAGGGTTGCCTGGTCCTCCCTGGCCACTGGTGAGGAGGGTAGAGTTGCCAGCTCCCAGTTGGGAAATTCATGGAGATCTGGGCGTGGAGCTTGGGGACCTCAGTGGGCTACAATGCCATTGAGTTCATCCTCCAAAGCCTCCCATTTTCTCCAGGGGAACTGTTCTCTGCAGTCTGGAGATGAGTTGTAATTCTGGGAAATCCCCAGGTCTCCCCTGGAGGCTGGCATCCATATTTCCTGACAGCATTTCCCTCACATTAAAACCAAGTCAGATACAAGTTTGTCTAAATGGCACTGCCTTACACTGCTGATCAAGCAGCACAAGGGAAGAGGCAGCCCATTCTACAATTCTGCTGAAAATTTTTATGCTCTTATAGTCACAGACTGCACTTCTTTTCATGAGGAGATAGGTAGCAAACCTAGTTAGGAGGATCTTAAGGTCTGTGTGGGCTCGTATGGAGAGAAGCAACTGTATGGGATCCAGAGGGTAAGGGGCTTTCAGGGTCAAAACAAGCACCTTGAATTGGATCTGGAACAATCTGGTAACAAATACAGCTGTTACAGTATTGCGGTGAGCCCAGCATAGTGCCTGCCAAGTGTTTTTAGAAAGTAGGTGGAGCCAAGTGTTGCTTTTGCCTAGCAAAACTTCTGATTCACAAATAGAGTTTTCCTTGACTGTACAGATTTTTTAAAATGGTGCTTTATCAGCAGCTGCCACCACAGGGATCTTCCCTGTGTGACATTGTATGGCTGGCTCTGCCTCCTGCGGCAGCCATTTTGTGGCTGCTGCCTTCATGCTGTGTCAGAATTCCAAAAGGGCCCGCAGGTTCAAAAAGGTTGGGGAACCCCTGCAATACTGAGCTCATATGAGTAGTCTGACTGAGTCATGTTAGTAAACAAGTTGCTGCATTCTGGGCTCATTTGGCAGCTGGAACAGATGTGGCCTGATTTGGCTCGATCTGAATCGGGCCAAAAAAAATTTATTTGCACACCCCTAGTGGGCACAAATGGTGGTGGCAAGCCCCCCCCCCAGCTCCCAGCGGGCCTGTGGAGGAAGCGAAGCGAGAAGGTAAACCCCTTCTGTTTAGAGTCGCGAGGCAGTGGCGGCAGGATCTTTCCATTGTATTCTATGGTGGGGCCCTTCTCACTTTGCTCCCCCCCACCCATCTTGGCAGGCCAGCTGAGGAAGGGGAGGGGAGGCTTTTGAAGATGCCCCCCTTTGCTTCCTTTTCTGACACACTTCCAGTGATGTCAGGGGGTGTGACATATGCTAATGAGTTATGCTAATAGGTATGCTAATGAGGTCCTGCACCTCTTTTTCTACGAAATGACCCCTGGTGCCTTGTCATCCTTTGTGTAGTTGTGACATCAAAAACTGAAGACAGTTCCATGTGGGACCCCTTTTCACTCTGCTAATCTAGTTCCTGCAGCTGATATTGCTCCTACCCACTGCCATCATCACTTAGCACTGACCCACAGTGGTGAGTGGACCCTGAAAGAGAAATTATGGATGATTCAGCAGTTGCAGAGCTAGGCGGACTTGAGCTGATGCATCCATGTGAGAATTTCAGGTTGTGAGCAGCTGGGTGGACTTCTAAGGAAAGTATGCAGTAGCAGCAGGAGTTTACAAGGATGACAAGGCAAGGCAGTGGGCAGCAGTTGCCCCCTACATTTAAAAAGATGCACTGATATCTTGCCATATTCTCATGTATATTATTGGTTGCTGGGGCATCGTGTCTTCTAGTTTTGTGCATACATCTGAGTATTCTCGAAAGGCTTGATGAAAATGGTAGTAGCAGTGGTGTTTTCCAGCACCTCTGGGTGTCAGTAGGCTCCCTGCCAGTCCATGGACCCCAGCAGATGCCTAATTCTGCTGAGTGCTGATCAAGAGGCGTTACAACTGTTGTTGCTTTTTTTGCCCTGGGGTGGGATGATTTTTATATGCAAATATTGTGTGGTGAAGTCTATTGGTTTTATATATGTAAACACCTTTATGCTGCGTTTTAGCTTCAGTGTCTTTCTGGTTGCGATCAGGTGGGCTGTTTGATCCAATGTCGTCCCTTCTCCATACTGGATTTGATATGCACATCCAGACAGCAACATCTGTCTTCAGTTCCCCAGTTGTCGGCCCCCTGTTCTCCCCCCCCCCCCCGACTTTCCCCAAAACCAGAGAAAGTCAGGTATTTACAGATCAAATTGTTCCACTGCACATTTCCAGCCATCTGATCTCTCTGTTGCATGCTGAAGCCATTTGGGAGGTCTGCAGCTTCAGCTCCCTGGCCGCCATTTCCCCTCCACAGTTAGCAATACATGCATAACAGCATATTTGCCCCTGGCAAATAAGTGCTTCTGTGCATATGCAAAGTAGACTTTTAAAAGAAAAGAAAGGTGGCATGCCTGATTGCACCTTCTCTGGAACAAATAGCTCTGGAGAAATTACAGGCATGGCCAGACCATGCCAAGCCTGTCATCTGATCGCAGCCTCTGAGGACCTCCCCCCCCAGGATATGGTAAACAGTGGTCTTATTCCATGGGAGCACTTTTGTGGTTTTCCTCCCCAAGGTCATATGAATCTCATCAAGACACTGAATGTATTCTTTAAAAGAAAGTCTTGACTATTTGTTGGAGGATTTAATTGTTATTTTTTAAAGCTAAGTGTCAAGAACTGTAAGGTTTTTAGATGTAAAAGAACAGAGCATACCACTTAAAAAGAACTAAGCACAAGGTTTGTATGGGAAGATCATGGTGGAGGTGGTGGAAGATGCCATCAAGTTGTGGCCAAGTTATGGTGACCCCCATAGGGTTTTCAAGGCAGGAGACATTCAGAGGTGGTTTGCCATTGCTTGCCTTTGCATAGCAACCCTGGACTTCCTTGGTGGTCACTATCCAAGTCCTAATCAGGGCCAGCCCCACTTAGTTGCTGAAATCTGATGAGGTCAGTCTAGCCTGGGCCATCCAGGTCAAGGCATAGGAAATATACAGCTATGTATTCAAGGATCTGATACTATTTCAAAGTATAGACCAAGGTAATTTTTTTTGGGGGGGGGGGGGGGTCTCAGGAACGTAAACACATTGTTAAATTTATTTATTTATTTATTTTTCGTATTTGTATCCCGCCCTCCCCGCATGCGGGGGACACTGGAACAATGTTTGTCAACTGAAATGACCTGTTGAGCTAGTCAGTCATTCTGCCACCACTGCTAAACGTGAGAGGGAAAGCCAAAGTATATAGCATTCCATGGAGAGAAAAAAGAGGAAATGGTTGGATGTAAAATTTCTGTAATATTCCAGACTAGCAGTAAAGCCCATTGTAGAAGCAATACAATGGACTCTTGAAAGATGTGATGTGTAAGGAATGCAGTGGCTGGAAGTAGGTTAAGTACATATTCACAGTATGTATTAGAAAGGCAGAAATGTTGAAGTAAAGTCTCACATACCTGATGTTACACAATAAGTGGTGTCCAAGGTCGCACAATGTGGGGCAAAAAATGCCAAGCAGAGGGGTCTGTGGAGTAATTTTTGCAATTGGGCAGTCTGCAAAGTCAGTTCATGTTCGTGGTTGCAGTCTACCTGAGAGTCCTCCAGGACCTCCCCCAGCCTTCCCTGGCCATGGAGCTACCCGGCTCAGCCCTCCGAGGCCTCCTTCTCATTTCTCAATGCCCGACCGCATACCACTATGGTAGGCCTCGATCCCTTTCATCCTGCTGCCTCTCCTCACCTTCCTGGACAGGCGGGTGGGCTGCCCCAGGGGAGTGAGTATCCCGCATCTCTTCCCCCCCCCTCTGTTCAAGGCCCCAGCGGGCCAGGCCACCTGGTGTTGGCTCTTCCCAACCCCCATTCGAGGCTCCAGTGGGCCCAGCTGCCCAGCTGTGTCTCTCCCCCCTGTTTGAGGCCCCACTAGGCCAGGCTGCTCAGCCTCAGCTCTTCGCCACCACAGTGGGCCATGGCTCTCCCCCCCGTTTGAGGCCCAGGCTGCCCAGCCGTGGCTCTCCCTCCCCCACCCCCAGTGCCAGCGCTAGACTCACCAGAGTCTCTGTCCCCTCTCCTGAGGTGAACTTGTCTTCTGACGTGAGTTTTGGCGCCTGCTGTTTCCATGGGTGGGATTTAGACAACACAGCCAGTGGCTAGGGACCCCTTCCGAGTAGCAGATAAGGCAGCCAACTGATTTGGGAGTGCATGGAACAATTATATTTAAGAAGAGATTCTTGACTACGTTTATGTACAAACTTTCATCTAATCAGAGGACAACAGAGGAAGATTATTTGCTGCTAGAGATATATGAAGCAATGGCAAGCAAGTGTAAAGAAGAGTGTATTGCTTAAAGCTATCTACTGAACAAGAATAATAAAGACCATTCCATAATAAATAATAACAAAGAGCATTTTCAGGACCTTAGTAATGTGGTGCTGTTCCTCAGGGAATGCAAATACTGTTCTAGCCATGCTCAAGAGCAGGAGTGTTCTAATATGGAAGTGGCAAACACTGGATGTATTAAAAAGGAAGCATGTCACTTCTTGACTCCTACCACTGCTTCCCAACTATTTTTCCCTCCTTTCCTCTGTGATCTGTCAACTCTGCAGGTATTCTGCTTATCTACTCTAGAAAGCTATTGATAAAAAGGTGCAATGGAAACTTTCCTGGAAATTTATTCTGTATTGAATGGAAACAGCAGCTGTGTGTGCTGATGTGAATTCCACCTCCGTCTCTCTCTCTCTTTTGTGAGGGCTTTAGCATACCTTTCTTCCAAGTTTTTGCTTACAGGGATTTGCAAGAGCAATAGATTTTGCTTACTTTTCTGGGTGAAACCTTCTGATGAGGTATTCTTTAGCGCTTAACCATTCTGTTGTAGATTCCCTCAAATAGCAGAGTCTGAGTTTCAAGATAAAATATTATAGATATGTCTGTCTTGAACAGTGTATATTCACATACCATTCCTTAAGAATCAGAGTTTTTGTTTCCCTTTCTCACAACAGAACTCTGTGCTACGATTCAAGATAAGTTCTTATCTCTCTTGGAAGATTTCTGAAGTACTAACTGCTTAGGCCTAAAGCTTGTCTTTCAGTTGAGCTGCAATCCTATCATTTTTTGAAACATAATGGAGCTAGGGGCAGAAATACAAATGCCCTTCAGAATGTGCTGCTGGCAGATAATGCTGATGGCAATCAAATTGCAAGGGTAAAAGTTCATAGTTCTTTGCATATGTGAGAAATTACTTTGTGTTCAAGACCAAACCAGGGAGTTCCATGCATAAAGTTCTCAACAGAGTTTTTCTTCACACAGTAAGCATTTGTATGCCCAATTGGGATCAGGCCTTTTCCTCTACCACCTGTTGACATCTTCCCAACCTGAAATGGTTCCCATACAACTATTGTTTGCTCCACTGGGAGAATGGGTACTAGTTTAGTTAGCATTACATTTGTGGTGGAAAGGAAAGTGGCTTGGTACAGTCCTAACTAGTAAGGTATCAGAAGCTAAGCATGGTCGGGGCTTTGAAAGGAGACCACCAAGGAAGACTCTGCAGAGAACCCAATGGCAAACCACCTCTCCTTCTCAGTTGCCTTGAAAGTCCGTTGCTGGGGTCACCATAAATCACATGTGACTTAATGGCACTTAATAGTATGTTTCTGGTCCAACAGGGCAAACGGTAGCTAAGGGTCCATTTCTGGTCAGAAAAATGGCACAAGGGGAGATGCTTTAAGTTCCCCTTGTGGTGCTGTACTGATTTGAACTGGGTCCACACATGCCTGCTGATTGACAGATTAGAAATGCTGGCAGCTCCGTTCTTAGGACCTTCTCTTCTCTTTGAAAAATGGTAAATACATTAGAACATAATACATATTTCATATGCTCTTGCGGTGTGTGTGATCTATATGGCACACTTCCAGAAAGTCAAAGCAAGTTTCCTATTCCCTAAAACTGATGGTGCAAGGGCACTGAGCACCTGTGCAGCCTGCTCAAATCATGGATGACAATCATTGTCTGAATGGAATTATCTTGGTAGAAGGCGGTCCAGCCAGCTTCAGCAGTTGTTGCTGCTGAGAACTATACCAAGTAATTCTCCCCACCACAAGTTAACTAAACTTGTGATTAAAGCTGTATGTTCATGTTAATTTAAGACTGGTTACTTGGGGAGACAATGGGATGGATCCTGTGAAAAAGATCTGCATGCACAAGGGGGGGGGAGGCAGGAGTTTTTGCTTATTTCCCCTCCCCTCTGGCAGCCCTTTAACCCCCCCCCCCCCCCTTCCTGCTCCTGGAGGTTTCATATACTACAGAAGCAGCATTTCAGGCTGCACTGGGTGGGGGAAGGCAGGGAAATCCCATGCAATTTAGATGGGATCCAGCCCAATATGTTGAAGTGCAAAGGAAGAAGTTTGACAAGCATGTGGAAAAGTGATAGAAGACTTACTGTAGTGTGTTTATAATGTAATGGCTGAGGTCACACTGGAAGTTTGGCGCAGTCTGGGTGCGCCGGTTTAAATTGTTGCGGGAAGGACTGACTAGACAGCACATCCTTTGGTGGTTTTCCTTTATGCTCCTCCATGTGCTGCCAGTTGGTTTCTTTAAAAAACAGGGGGGCGCATGCACATATGCACTCATACACTTATGCAAATATCGGCAGCTAGTAAAAAACCCCAGCAGGAATGGATTTGCCAGGTCAGACTTCCCATCCGACTTCAGTTTGGGTCAGGGGAGTTCAGATGGTTGGAAAAAGCAGAGTGGAAGCACTGGCATCAGTAAAGACTGGACTTTACCCAGTGCCTGGTTATTCTGCTTCTGAAGCGGGGCAAAACGGTGTGGCCACAACGGGCACAGAAGGCAGATGTCTTCTGATCGTGCTCTTTAATTCGCAAAGGTACCGCAATGATATCGCTGCAAACTGCTTGTGTGACTGCAGGCAATGTCTTTCTCTAACTGTTATAGTAAAGGAAGATGTAATAACTGGCATATGAAGCTTAAATGGTGATATTATCTTGGTAATCCCATCAATGTACATGACACTTGGAAGAATACAAGTACAAGAAGACAGATCCTTGCCACAAGCAGCTTAAAAATTAAAATCCATCACAGGGAAAATGGCAATGGGAAGGATGGAACATGGAGGCAACAATAAACAAGGGAAGAACATGCATTCATTTCAGATAAGACATGTTTTTGAAAGGACATGGAGACTTGGGGGCTGTGCCAAAGGCTTTGTGGAAGAAGTGGGTTTTGAGAAGAGAGAGGAAGGATGTGGGAGGAGAGGCAGCATCAGCCAGGTGTTCTGGAGGGCAACTCTTAAGCATAAGCAACGGTAAGGGAAAAAAGACCAGAATTATTTGGATTTGTGGGAGACCTTTGGATGATGGAATGTGGTGGAGCCAGATCACTCAAGTTCCCTAGCTGGAATGGATCAAGATATGAGAGGGGAGAGAAGGGGGAACAAGACCAGAAGGCTTTGAAGCTAAGGAGGAGGAATTCCTGTTGGATCCGGGTGGAAGACAGGAAGTCAGAGAGAGGGTGGTGTCAAAACAATGAGATATTTGAATGTTTGGCTCCTGCATGTTAGATAGAGAAAGAGGGGACTCAGGTGTAACAATGGAAGCCCAGAAAGGAGAATTTTTGCAGTAAAGGCAAGAAATGATCAGAGTGTGGATTGCAGTTTTTACCATAGCAACAGGGTAATGGCTGCAGTTGCAGAGTGAAAGGTGAAATGACTTTCTTTGGTGAAAGGCTGAATATGGAGAGCAAAATACAGAAGATAATCAAAGATAAAAACCAAGGCTTTGTGCTTTAGTGGGGGAAGGGAAATGGGAAAGGGGAGTGAAATGGAGATACTAGAGCCAAGGGAGATTCAGTTTTATGGATGATGGAGGTGGCAAAGCCTTGAGTGGAGAATTAGAAGGAAGAGGGTGTGGTTTCTTGTTTACCTACCTTTTTTCAAGGCTCAAAAATTTATGATAAGGATTTCCCCCCTACAGATCTGCCAGATCAGTGTTCACCTAACCCATGTAATAAAGAAGGTACTAAAACATGTGAAGATAAGAGGGGTGCATTCTTTTGCCATTGCAAAGGAGGGTGGCAAGGAGAAAGATGTGACATAGGTAAGTTTGTTACTGTGCTGTTTATGGTTCTACATGCCTGGTAACCACTCCAGTCTGTTTTTCCTTTATTAACTACATGAGTTGCAGAAGAATCTTAAACTCTAAACATGGAGGTGGATCTTGCCAGCTGTTCTGCTCAACCTCACTAAATTCTCCTCCTTATTACAGCCTGTGTCCCACATGGCTTTTTGCCATGCTGGCCCCGTGATCCCTAGTGCTGCCTTTTTGGGTAGCTGAAGGAGATCCTTCCAGCTGTTTCCACCAGCAGAACACAGATTAGATCCAGTGCATGAACTGCTAATAGTAGCTTTACCAAACCCAAGAAGGATCAATTAATCCAGGACATCAGCTTTTACAACCAATGCCATCATCTGGATTTAGTTGAAGGTTGTTCACCCTCATTCATTTGACATCTAGGGACAAAGACAGCTACTTCTGGAAGTTGAACTAATGTCATTTGTTGCTGAATGTCATCAACATATTGATAACATGCACCTCCAAATCTGGGCTGTCTGATTTAACACCTTCGTATAAATACTGATAAGAAACTTTGCTGTTAACGGTTTAAATCCTCCCAACTAGATTGTTTAAATCAGTTTGTTGGAAGTTAAAGAGTATTGAGCATCTGTGATTTTCCTTGAGGATCTGATTGGATCCAACCCATTGTCTTGAAATATGCGTTTCCTAATCTCATGTGATTTTGAAAACTCATTAATTTGTATCTATATCCAGATATTAATGAGTGTTTGGAGAAGAATGGTGGCTGTAAGCAGGTTTGTTTCAACAAGAAAGGCAGCTATAGCTGTTCTTGTTATACTGGCTATGCTCTTCAGAAAGACAACAAAACTTGTGAAGGTAAGATACTATGATTTAATCCTTCTCTTTGTGTACTGAGGTCCAAGGTGGATGTTGTTGTGTGGTCACTGTGATAATCAGGAGGGGTTTCTCAAAGGGGTTTGCTTCACAAACTGTTGGGATAACCTCACAGTACCAGTTCTGCTGGGTGAAACATTCCATTCATTACAAAGGTATAGTCATACCAGTCCGCTCTATCGAAATCAAAAGAAAAGACTCCGGAGGCATCTTAAAAACTAACATATTTGCTTTGTTTATAGTTCTTCTTGGTTTAGAGCCCACTCACCTCTGACAAAGTGGATTTTAGTCCAGAAAAGCTTAAGCCACAATGAATGTACAAACTATAATTTGTACGAACGAATGTACTTTGAGGTTCCACAGGACTCAGTATTGCATATATTACTTTGTCAGCACTGAATGTTGAACTAAACTATTGCTAATGCTTCTTATTTTGTCACACATCATTGGTTTAATTGATTTCATTATGAAAAGCCAGGAATTCATGCCCAGGCATGCCTGAAGTCATACCATAAGAGCAATCCAGCACCATAGCAAAGGAGTGATTCACAAAGGAATTGTGTGGTGGATTGTGCCAAAGTGCCCCTGCTAACCAGTTTTCTCTGACACAGAGAAAAGCAACATCTGGCAAAAGTGTGTCTCCCTCCCACCTTAATCTTGCTGGACTGCATTACATTATATCATAAAATGTTTGGGGTTTGGCAGTATATATATTTTTTTAAATTCTGTGGGGTAAAAAATCTGGTTTAAGATTAATTACTAGAGAAATGTTGTGGTGACAAGAGCTGAGATGTTTATGATAACTCTTGCCCCCCCCCCCCCCCGTAAGCTGCCATGTAACATTTCTGTCTGAACAAAATCATTTTGTGGGATGCATGCCAAAGAAGCTAAATCCTTTCCCTGTCCCCATTTTCTCATATTTTTATTACTCAAAAAATAATTCTGTAGAATGAAAAGGAAATGTGAGGTAAAAAAATAAGGCAGAGAGAAAAGGAAATTAAGAATCTTAAATGAAGGTGGAGTGGTCAAAATTTTGAGAGTTTTGAAGGAAGTAGAATAATTTGCACAAAAAAGTTGCTGATGTATTGTAGTGCTAGTTCATGGTATGTTGTTTCATTCTGCAATGTCTGTCCAGAAAAACTAGGCTCCAGATATATTGCATTATAATAGCAAATAATTGAGTTATAATAGCACACGGGGACAAGTGCAGAACCGGTGTTGATGGTGTAGCTATATGTGTGTGTATTCCAGGAAAAATATATACTTGCCTTTTAAGCAGAGCATTTTCTGTGCAGTGCAGTGACCAGAGGGAAAAGCCTGGAAGATCTGCCCTCTTAAAGAAACTGAATAGCTGGCATATGTGAGCCTGAATGGCTTTACCAAATACATTTTTTATTGTGGCTTAAATTGTTCATCAATGTCCATCTAGGGATTCCTTCTGCAAAGCGGTATGGCATAGCCAAACTTCTTGTAGATTGTGTTGCTGAATATGACCTTTTGATTTTATTCCTCTAATTAGTTTATGATGTCATTGCATGAACTTTCTTACTTTCTGTTGTGTTTCATGAATAGTGACCATCGTACCTTTCTTTGTCTCTGTGGCTGTTGGCTTTGTTTTTTGATCCCAAGATTCTCAGGAATCTTCACAAAAACCCGTCTTTGCCAAACTTCTCCTTGGATTTTGGTGTTCCTTGTTACCAAAAATATTTACAGGACTGTAAACCATAATGTCAGAATCTCTGTAACATGGAGTATGGTTTTTGAAAGGTTCTAGGGCTGGATATTTTGTAGGCTTTCAAGGAACTCAGAATCCCATGTATGGAGTTATCCTTTTTTATCCTCACAGCAGCTCCGAGAAGTAGATGAGGCTGAGAGACAGTGACTGCCCCAAGTGTAGCTGCGACCTAGTAGTTTCATGACTGAGTGAGGAACTGAACTCAAGTGGCCCAAGTTCAACACTGTAACTACTGTAACTACTGTTATACTGCTGCACGAATGAAAAGTTTGCATTTTAGATAGCAGTGAGTGAGTGTTAGGTGATGTTCTCTGCATTGCAAATGTAAATCAGACTGGATGTCCTGTACTGGTGCTCATCACTCTGCAGATGTGAATTTGGATGGACAACTGCTTCTGTTTCTTGTACAAGGAAACACCATGCAGAAACTCATTTCCATATATGGAATCTTCTTGTTGGATGAAGTCTCATTTTGGTTTTAATTCCTGGCTTATTTCCCTATCACAAGAAATGATTCGTCATTTCTTAGTTCTGTGATCTTTTTATCACACCATTTCTGACCTTACTTTATACAGTTATCATTTTTAGTGATTTTTTTTCTTGTTGTTCATAAATTAGTAGCATTTATCCAAAGCCTACAGCTTCCCAGCTTCTTGTTTCTGGGAACTCCAAAGTTATTTCCGGCTTCCATTTTTGTATACTAACCATGGCAGGATAATTGATTCTAGGCCAGGATTTAATGTTAGAGGCAGATAGTGAAATGAGGTTGACATTCTGATTATTTTTGTTTAATCCTGTTGGGTTCTCCCCACTTTCTCTGTTTCAGATATTGATGAATGCATGGAATCACCAGGCATTTGTGGAGAAGCTCAGTGTAAAAATTTAATAAGTTCCTATTCATGCTTTTGTGATGAAGGCTACAAGTATGATTATGTAAGAAAGCTTTGCCAAGGTTAGTAAATGGGATGTATTCAGTGGAAAACCAATATGTGATATATTCTGTTGCCATTTTGAAGTTTTTTCTTCTTTTACTGGATTACTTTTTAGCCTCTAGAATGCTAATTCTAATGTTTATTATCCATGCAAACTGGATTTGCTCCAGTAATAGAAGAGCCTCTTGCATTAGAAGGAGTCAATCTGTTCTATTAGCGGAACAGCTCCATAGGATCCAGCTCATTGTCATGATTTTCAGCCATCTTTAATGGATCAAAACATGCCCAATTTTAAAAAAAAAATTTAAAGTCAAGAGGATCTAGAACAGAGGTGTCGAACGCATTTGTTATGAGGGCCGGATCTGACTTAAATGTCACTTTGTCAGGCCCGGCCATGTGTGCCATAAAACGTAATGCCAGATACCAGAGATATAAACTGTATAAGGGATGGCAGATGGTAAGTTTCAAGTTGTTGTATCCTCACTGCAAGGCCCCATGGGCTGGGAAGGGGGTACAAAGGAAAACTCAGATGGGCAGACTAGAGAGCCAGTGGTGCAGCACTGGGCAGATGCTCCCATGTTGTTTGACTGCTGCAGATGAGGTTGTTCTGCCATGCTGAAGCCACGATCAGAGTGGCTCTGCCCACTCCCCTCCCCATGCAGTCTCTTGTTCCCTCCCATGCACTAGTTGCTTGAGGGCCGCATAAGAATCCTGGATGGGCCGATTCCAGCCCACAGGCCTTATGTTTGACACCCCGGATCTAGAATGATTGGGACTCATAACAATCTTGTTGGCAAACTATCTGTTGGAAGGGATGCTTTGGCAGTCAACCCTACACTGTATGGTAGGGCCAGCTTTATTCTTCTGACCCCAAATAATGCCTATTTTCAGAGCAAACATTTAAGTTTTCTGTGGCTTGATAGCTGTGTAATATAATGACTGTGGCAGAGAGCTACTGTGAATGACCTCGTGATGTTGTATGGGTCCTTCCTGAGATACAAAAAAAGGGGTTCATTGCTAATAAAGATATCTTCATTTGTATGGAAGAGGGCTCTCTCACTGGTGGCTTCCACCAACAACTGAAGGACATGTTTATATAAAAAGCCTTCTCTGGGTATTTTTTTGTAATAAAGCTTTTATTTTTTATTTTATTTTTTTCCATTATTTTTTTAACACAATTCGCTTTTATACATATTCTATTCTCTATAAAATTGCGTACTAAGTTAAAAAGATATAATCATTAAATGACTTCCCCCCCCCACCTGCACCATCATATATATCGACTGACAAACATATATATAAAAATATTTATCTCCTAAGGTAACATTTTGAACTATTATAACTTTTATACATTTAAATTGATTATCAAAGTATTAGTTAGGGACGGTTAAATTTTGCAAAATTTAACCAGCCTTCTCTGGGTATTGATTAACTGTTAATGAGTTCAGCTTTCTTTGTGTTGTTCTTTTAGGCTGTTTTTTTTTTAAGTATTCTAGCGTAACTGTTTTAATTGTACTGTTTTATTTATAGTATTCTACATTGGCTTGGATTCTGGTTTCCCCTTTTTGCTCATGCGAGTCACAGGCATAGGGACATAGAAGCAGGGGAATGTACAACTTTGAGTGCAGCCCCATCCAGAATGGGTAACACCCTAAAGTCTAGGGTCAAATCTTCCATTCACTAGGAGCACTACTGTCTTATGGGTCATTTTCCGTTCCTTTGTTTTAAAAAAACTAATATAAGAAACAATGTCTCTGCTTTCCTCCTGTTGGTGTTGTATAGATGTGGACGAATGTGCACATAACTTTTGTGAGCAAACCTGTATCAATTCACCAGGAAGTTACAGCTGCCACTGTAATGGAAGAGGAGGAGTTAAGCTTTCCAGTGACATGAATACCTGTGAGGTAGCATTTAATTCTTATTGCACTGAGTAGAAGTAGAAAAATTTAGTTTCAGTGCTCTGAAACAATAATGTGCAAAGAAGAAAAAACTGAGAATGAGACTTGTAAAAGGCTGGCATAAGAACTATGTATGCCTGTGTCAGTCAGGAAACCTGTTTCCAAAGATGTCCCAACCAAGATCCCATTAACTAAGGCCATTATCTGCTTCCTCAAGGAGAAAATACATTAACTGTGCACACTGTAGCAGCCCGGCCTTTGCCTAGATGTGCTGATGTTTCATTGCCCAGCCAGAGTTTAGAAACAGATGCTAACCTTGCACTAGCCAATAGAAATGTATTGGATAACATCTTCAAGAATGCCTGGTTTAATTATACTCCTCCCCCACACACTTCTGCCAGCTGAGTACACTGCCATCAAATTAACACCGTTAGAAGATAAAACAAAGAAAATGTATTGCTTGTCATTTTCATCGTTATCTCAACACTTTGTTTTGAGGAGTTTTGATCTATGTTTTTGGTTTTTCCCTTGCATAGGATATTTTGCCTTGTGTATCTTTTGCTGCTGAAAAAAGTGTCAAGTCACTTTACCTTGGAAGAATGTTTAGTGGCACACCTATTATCAGACTACGTTTTAAAAGGAGACAACTCACAAGGTAAGAATCCATTTTAAAGTGTATGAGAATAGTTGTGTGGGTGTTCTGTCTGGAATTTTCCTGTTTGTTTTAATTGTGTTACCTGAGGATTAGGTTTCTTGTAAGTTGCCTAGGGCCTCCATGGTTAGCTGAAAAGGTGGTGCATAAATACTTAACAAATAAAACAACCATAAAGAATCAACTACACTTTTCCTAAGTAACTGATGATAGGCATTTATGGTTTCCACTTCTCACCTATCTGGAAGCTTCTCTTCAGCAAGATCATCTGCTAACTCTTCTAGCTGGAACACATTCCCATCAGTTACATTTGCTGCTGTCATTCCCTCTCCTTGCTGGGCTTTCCACTGCTTTTACCTTATGCAGCTGTTACAAAGGAGATGCTGAAACTAGGGATGGCTACGAACCTAATTTTATGACAAACATCACTGGTTCATTGTTTGCGTACACTGGTTCATGCCCATCCCTATCCATGACCCTCCACATGATTTCAGAGGTTCATGGGGTTTGTGGTGGGAAGAGGGGGTGCACAGGAGGGATCACTTAAATTGATTGCATCCATTTCAGCCTGTCAGACCCCATGAACCTCCATTTGTCACATTTGCAATCCAGGTTTGCCATTTGGGGCTGTATCATTAAGTCTACTTAGCAGGTAACAAATCCCACTGAATTCAGTATGATTTGCTTTGGAGTTAACATTCTTAAGATTTTGCGGTTAGTTAAGATCACTTAGAAGTTAGTATATACAATCGCCAATCCTGCTTGTTCCTTGACTCGTTTCTGTTTGAGCACATAATGCTTTGTGGTTTCAGACATAATTCTTAACCAGCCTTACTTGTCAACATACCAGTTGCATGCATGTCAGCATCCAGTTCTGTCACTGTTTATGTAAAGTTGTGTAATAAAGTGTGATTGAATTTTTACAAACAAGGAGGCCATAGGATGTTTAACGAATCTTCCAAAATCATGGCAGCACAAGGGGTAGCTGGCAATCACTTGCAATGGGCGGAGAGAGCCAGTCAGGATGAGTGCAGGATGGGACCATACACCCCCTCCCATTCTTCCCTTCTCTTCTACATTCTTTGTCACCATCTCTCTTCTCTTCATGCTGCTCCTAACTTGTACTTACCCAAGGATTCCTTTGGGAAATGTTGGGAATCTTTTTCATCCCTTTCTGGAGTGGCTCCCAAGTCTCTCTCCCCCTGTATACTAGCATAATTCTTCATCCTCAAGAGAAGACTGATGGTCACCCTCCACAATTTTTGGCAAACCTGGATTTAAATTCTCTGTTGTCTGAAGCTGTAAGATTGTTGGTATATGACAAAGGGATCTTTGGTTTTCTCAAGGTTATTACCTCCCTCCCAAATCTTGTTGGTGTCTAAGGGGCTACTGGACTTGAGTCTAGGAAGATTATTTGTGCACTTTGAGGGAATTTGGCTTTTTAGATATATTTTTTGAAAAAACCAGTTTGGTGTAGTGGTTAAGTGTGTGGACTCTAATCTGGGAGAACCAGGTTTGATTCCCCACTCCTCCACTTGCACCTGCTGGATGACCTTGGGCAAACCATAGTTCTGTCAGAGCTGTTCTTGAAAAAGAGCAGTTTCTGTCAGAGCTCTCTGAGCCCCACCTACCTCACAGGGTGTCTGTTGTGGGGAGGGAGAGGGAAAGGGAAAGGAGATTGTAAGCCGCTCTGAGACGCATTCGGGTAGTGAAGGGCAGGGTATAAATACAATCTCTTCTCTTCTTCTACTCCTCTACCAAAAGGTATGCTTATAATATTGATATTTCTATCTCTACATATTGATTATGTGTAGAGTTTCCAATGTCCCAGTGATGGCTGGAGAACTTTTGGGATTACAGTTGATCTCCAGGTGACAAAGATCAGTTCACCTGAAGAAAATGGTAACTTTGGAAGGTGGACTCTATGGCATTATATCCCATTGAAGTCCCTCCCCTCCCCAAACCCCGCCCTCCTCAGGCTCCACCCCCAAAATCTCCAGGTGTTTCCCAATCCAGAGCTGGCAACCTTAATCGTATACCATCCGTTTATCAGATACAACAGAAATTAAAGGCAGTTCTTAAGGGTTCAAATTGACAGCAGCTATATGGTAAATATATGTTTTTTTCCCTTCCTGAAATGCTGCATAATTTTAATTTTGTTTCTTGTCATCCATGTGTTCAGACTTGTGGCTGAGTTTGACTTTAGAACCTTTGATCCTGAAGGCATTATTTTCTTTGCTGGAGGCCATAAAGACGGTACATGGATAGTCTTGGCATTGCGCAATGGCCGGTTAGAACTGCAGCTGAAGTACAATGGAATAGGCCGAGTCACCAGCAGTGGGCCAATTATCAACCATGGAATGTGGCAGACGGTGAGCATGGTTATTATTATAGGCTGCTTTGCATAACTCTTAAAATCCACATTTCCAAAACTTTGTTTGGAACATTTTGCATTTCTTAGAGGGTGGCTGTCTGGAGATTTAATGTTTACGATGCAACAACAGTTTGTTTCTCTGTAACTTAGTGTTAATTGCTAAGTTAAGAACACTGACCTGCTTAGAACATTGACCTGCTTGCAAATTGAAATTGGGGGATGTTCTTGAATATCGTTGTGTGCAATGCAGATGTATTCCTTTCCAAAACAAAGAAGCTTTCATTTAAAGGAAAGTTATTTATTGTGGTAAGGAATAAATGTATAAAACACTTCTTCTGACCTGCTGCTAGTTCACTCTCACTAAAATAAGTAATTTTCTGCATTAAGTGGAATGCTGGAGTAGAACACAAAACCTGAAGATAATGTATTGGCTAAATGTATTTATTTGAGAATAGTTAAATCTTCTGTGAAAAATATCCAAATATGCTGTTAGTATGCACTGGTTTGTCAGTTGGAACAGCCAGACCAGAACTGCGAGATTACATAATGTATTTGTTGACCAAAAAAATGTCACTATGAAGTAATCAACTTTCCTAAAACCATCCACTACAATCAATTCCAGATTTTTTGTTTGTTGATTGGAAAAGTAAAGAGATTATAGGAAGATGCTGTAATCATATGGTGTGTTTATGACTTCTATATTTGGGTACCTATAATACTTGTCCACTGAATGTGAGTAATGTGGGCTATAAATGTAATTAATCTGTAATTTGATTTAATTGCTTTTCTGATAGACTGGTCAGTAGTTTTAATCCTCATTAATCCTCCTTTCTCTGCCAGAAATTGTTCTTTTAGGTTCAGTCTTGATAATTTGTGTTTCATGTTCAAAGATCAATGAACCTACAATTCTTTATAATTTTTATAGGTTGAGCTTTAGGATTAGAATAAAAGTAAGAAAGGTAGAATTAGATCTTGCACATGAATCATATGTGTTCTTTTACAACAAAGGAATTAGCAGATTCTTATATTATCCAACTAGAATTCATGGAATTACATTACCTACCATACCTCTTTTCAGACATCCAGCCTTGTTATTTTTTTGGCTTGAATTTATTGGTTTCTTCTTCCCCTTTCAAAATCTTGGATAAACCTGGGAGATTATCTTTATAGAATTAGGTACTGGGAAATGTGGTTATCATTTCACATGCTATGACCTATATTGTATGAAAATGATACAGTTTTAACAACCCTGAAAAGCATTATGAATTCACTTGTTGCAGGGCAAGGACAGCATTGTTTTTATGATCAGGAAATCTTTTTTTTTTAAGCACTTGAACCATTGCAGTAGATGGCACAGACACCTTGGTGAGATCTTCAGCCACTGATCGGTCATTTTATATATAAAAACAGTTTTCTATCCCTGGTAGTGATGAAAAAAAATCTGTAAAATGCATGAGCAATCTCTACATTAGAATCTCAAATGTAAGAACAGTTCAGATGCAACCCTGATGTACTGGTGGAAAGTGAAGTCAAGTCACAGCCAATTTATGGTGACCCTGTAGGGCTTTCAAGATGAGAGATATAAACAGAGGTGGTTTGCCATTGGCTGGCTCTGCAAAGTGACCCTGGACTTCCTTGGTGGTCTCCCATCCAAGTACTAAGCAGGGCCAACCCTGCTTAGCTGGTAAGATCAGGCTAAGCTGGGCCATCCAGTTCAAGGTAACCCTAATATAGTTATCATGTAATGTGATTGCATTAGGGAATCTAAATTTCAGACAACCAAGGGTGGTTTATTCAGTAGAGTACAGAACAGAATTTTTTTCTCTTGTGGCTGCAGGTATATCATGCAGTAATACTTCTCCCTGTTCCCAATTGCAATTTTATTTTCTCTTTCAGATATCTGTTGAAGAACTAGAGAGAAGTTTGGTTATAAAAGTCAATCAGGATGCAGTTATGAAGATAGCTGTCTTAGGAGATCTGTTTATTCTGGACAAAGGACTGTATCAGCTACACCTAACAGTGGGAGGCATTCCTTTTAACACCAACCACCTTGTACAGCCGGTAAGTAATGTTGTTAACTAAATACAGATTGTAGGGGTGTCACAAATCAAATCTCAAAAGCAATTTTCTTTGGTGGCTGCATTGAGCTTCAATCTAGGTATAGTAAAATGTGTGTCTACAATCTTTCTCATAAAGAAAAATAAAATTATTAATGGTAAATTGCTGTTTTGCACATAGTGCTCTGTCTCCCGTGCCCATACCATTTACCGCTAGATGAATCAACCTTTGCAGCCTGTCCATTTGTGACTTGTTGAATGTATATGAAGATACCTTCTTCTGTGTCAGGCCTCAGATCCATTTAGTTTGGTATCACCTACTCTGACTGGTAGCAGCTCTCCAGTGCCTCAGGCAAACAAGAAGAGATTGGATTTATATCCTGCCCTTCACTCACTTAGAGTCTCAGAGCGGCTTACAAACTCCTTTCCCTTTCCCTCCCCACAACGGACACCCTGTGAGGTAGGTGGGGCTGAGAGAGTTCTGAGACAACTGTCCTTGAGAGAACAGCTGGTACAGAGCTATGGCTTGCCCAGTGTCATCCAGCAGGTGCAAGTGGAGGAGTGGGGAATCAAACCCGGTTCTCCCAGATTAGAGTCCACACACTTAACCACTACACCAAACTGGCTCCCTGAGGTCCTTTAATATCATAGAATCATCAAATCATAGAGTTGGAAGGGACCTCCAGGGTCATCTAGTCCAACCCACTGCACAATACAAGAAATTCACAAATACCTCCCCCCCCCACACACACACACCCAGTTACCCCTGTTCCATGCCCAGAAAATGACAAAAAAACCATCCAGGATCCCTGGTCAAACTGGCCTGGAGAAAAATTGCTTCCTGGCCCCAAAGTGGTGATCAGCATTTCCCTGGGCATGTAAGAAAAGGGCCACAAGAACCAAGCACTGATGCAATCCTTCCTGCCCTCCCTGTCATGATCTGCCTAAGTTCACAGAATCAGCATTGCTGTGAATGTCAAGGATTGAACCTTGGACTTCCTGCATGCATACCATGGGCTCTGCTCCTGAGCCTCAATTCTTCCACTTCCAAACCCTTCCGAAACCACACTTCCAGTCTGTGGACTGTCAAAGAAGAGAGTGTATCTCAAGTCCAACAAGTGGGCCATTCTAGATTTGCCATATAATGGCTCTGACTCTACATACAGTAACAAACCTTTATGAACTGAGAACTCCATAGCAATACAACAGAAATGGCAGTCCATTTTAACATTTTTTAAAAATGAACGTTTATGAAACCAGGACTCAGCTTGTAGATGATCACTGAAATCTTGTTTTGCCTCTGTATATGCAGGTATTGTTGTTTTCACTGTTTCATCCACCTCTCCTATAAAGACCCAACTGCATTGTGGCATGGGTGGCTGTGGGAGGGATGTCTGCATTTATATGTCACATGAAAATGTAGTTAAGATGAACCGTGGTTAATCCACCAACTATGGTTTCACATCCTGGTTTGATGTACTAACCATAGTTATTGGAGCAGCCCATGTACAGATGATCACGCTAACTGGTTATTTTGATTGAAGATCATCAATGGGAAAACCAGGGTTAATTGAAGCTATTTACATTCATACATCATATGAAACCCTAGTTAAGAATGACTGTGGTTAATAAACCAACCTCATACTGTGGTTTCATATTTTCCTTAGACTGTCCCTAATTAGCCTGTGTTTAAACACTTGAACTAATCTTAGTTTATTTAAAGCCATGGTTTTGTTTTATGTCTTAACTGGGTGTCAAACATGGTGACTAGGGGTGTATGTTTGGCATAAACCAAACAGAATAAATACCAAAAAAACACACCCTTATTGGTATTTTTCAAGTATTTATTCTGCTGAATGCAGATTAGACAGTCTGATTTGGCTACCGATATAGCTGGCCTGAATAAAAGCTGGTATTATTTGGCCCAGCTATATCATCGAGTTGCCCCACTGCAGCCACCATGACACAGCTTGGAGAAGGCATTCCATTCACTTGTGGAGTTGCACTGCCTCAGCAGCATGCCTCTGCAAATGAACAGAAAAAACTTCTAACTTCCCTTCACTCCTGGAGTCATGAGTGAAGGGAAGGCATTTTTAAATGCCGAATAAATTCGGGTTTCCTGATTATTTACCCAAATCCCAATGTCAGTATGAATATCAGGAAATACCCATTTTGGGGGGGGGGGGGGGGGGGGGTCCAATGGACCCAGATATAAAAAGCTACATATTATTTACTTAGTGTTTTTTTTAAGATATGAGGCATTCTAATACTGGGGTATTTGATGTCCCACTGCTTCTGGATTTTAAAAATTTTCTCTCCATGTCTCTCAGCTAATTACACATGGCTATGTTAAAGTGACCTGACTGCACAGAGAGTCAATCTATCTTACATTTTCTTGGAATTATTGTTTAGGGCATTATGATACTTGCTATTTGGTTGTGAGTCTTTTTTCCTAGTAAGTCAGTGAATTTGCCTATTTCACTGCCACTGCACAACCAGTTCAGACACCATCACCACATGTATATCCATGTATATATGTATATCCATTTACCCATTTTGGAACTATGCTGGTAAATAAGAACCTTTTGGGTCCAGACTAAATGTGATCCATGTGTCTCCCCATTGCCTAAAGCTGGGTATAGGGTCCTGTTTTTAATCAAAAAATGGAGTAAGTGTGTGTGAAGGAAGCTAACCCCTGCCCACTCCCCCTGCTTTATCTTGTTGGTTCCATAGTTTTGGGCAGTTCCATAGCTTCGGGTTGGTTCCATAACTCTGGGTAAAGCGGAGAAGATTGAACTCCCTGACCTGTGCTCTTTGTTATAAAAATCAACACACATCCTTCATGCTAGCCCTGTAAATGTGAACAGGTTGTAACTCAGCTGGGTGGCAGGGGAAACCTACAGGGTGAAGTTGGGGTGGTGATTTGCATTGCCAGGGATGCCATGAAATCATTTCCAGTGTTACTCGAAAGTGACATTGCATCAGGCAGTGCTCTAGCATAGAGTTTTGGCTATATGCTAGAGCATCACCATTAATATCACTTATGGGTTACACCAGAAGTGATGTCAGTGCATCACTGACAATGTCACTGGCAAGGCCCCCCCCCCCCCAGGTGAATCCTGGTTGCTTTAGGGTGCTCCCCTTTTGGTGCTTTCAGTTTCTGGGTAAACATTTGTATGTCAGTATGGTGCTCCCTGACCTGTACTGTCTGACTTCCCAACTGCCCATGTCATTCACAACTGAGACCATTTGTTCTGCCTTATCTCGCTAGATTAACCCTCGAATAGATGGCTGCATGCGGGCCTGGAACTTTGTGAGTGGTGATGATACAACCATCCAAGATACAGTGAAAGTGAATAATAAGATGCAGTGCTTTAGAATAGCAGGAAGAGGCTCTTTCTACCCTGGCAACGGTTATGCTGTCTTTAATCTCAGTTATAGTAAGTGCTGGAATATACTGTGTTGTGCCATCTAACTCTTCAAAACAAAAAACAAACGAAACCCCCCAAAACAGAGGGATAGTGCCATCTTTTGTCCTATCTGTTTTAAAAAGCCACTTTTTGTTGAGGAGGGTAAGGTGGAGAATGAAAAAATAATGTTTCTGAAAATTAACGTTCTCAGTCAATATCCTATATAATATATTCCGGTCTCATAAATACTTTAATGTGTATTTTTTATCTCTCACTAAAGTATTTACATTTTGATATTCTACTTGGGACCTTGTGTATTCAAGTTACTGACAATTATGAGAAAGAAAAATTTACTGTACCCTGAAATGCAATGGTAAAAGTCAGTTTCTGTCATTGACTCTCTGGCAATGTTTATTTATTAATTAAAACATGTATACCTTGTCTTTCCTTGTGGTTCAAGGTGGCTTACAATAGTTAAGACCAGAGTAAAGCAACAAACCCCAAATCCCACCCCCAAAGATTGATTAGACTATGACAGTGAAGTCACCAAATTACATACATTCAATTCAATCCAATATGGAACAGAGAGGACTGTAATTTTGCTGGTGACTCCCTCCCTCCACATATTCCAGCTAACATTGGAATCAGTTCCCCAGATAATATTGTGTGGACTCACATGAATGTTACTCAAGGAAAGCTCTCTCTCTCCTGGCATTCTACAAATGATGCAAAACTACATTATTCAAGAGGGCTTTTCCACACAGGTAATAGGGTTGCATTGAACAAAATGATTTACAACTGTATTTGGCTACATTATTAGGGACTGTGGTCTCCACTGCTGAGTATAGTTTACTGTAAGTAGGATCATACTGTATAATTTTTGCACCGCTTAGTGTGTCATGTTAATACTTATGCTATGCTTCAGTTATGTCTTTTAGATTTTGGGTGGTTCTGTACTTCTGCAATCCAAATGCATTGTTTATTGAATGTTCCATTTTGCTGATTATATTGACTAGCTCTGTGTAATTGAGTCCCTGTAAGAAAGGTAGACTATAAATAACATAAGTAAATTAATACAGAAGACTTCCTCATTGGGTTAACATCTGAAAGGGACATAGTCAAGAAGCAGGGGAAAATTTGGGCTCCTTGAGGAGACTGGAAAAGCTCCAGCTGTTCCACAATTTTTGATACCAACCAGACCTCTTCTAGTAGTGCTATTAAAGGGCCTAATCCCTGATTTCTGAAGTAATGAGTGATATAGGACAGTTCTTTTATTTTTATACCAGAGAAGTCTGTTTGTTCGGGACTTTAAGATATTCTATTTATTGTTTGTTTGTTTGTTTCAATTTGTACCCTGCCTTGCCGGACATGCTGACTCAAGGCGGCTAACAGATTTAAAATATTAGGAGATTACAGAGTTAAAACCATTAAAAATATATACAATACAAAGTTAAAACACAACAGTAAACAAATAGGAACAACAGATGATGGTAGTATTCAAAAACACACCTGATGGTGGAAGCAGCATTTAGCGGGATCTCAGGCCGGAAGATGTTCTAGGGCACATTCTAGTAAATTTTGTAATCTTGATCTGGCAGCAATCCAGGAATCTCATCTATCAAGTATGTTATCTTGCTACATAAGAACTGGACTTTTAATATAAGGGGTCAGGAACACTGTTGAGTGCCCCATTCAGATGCCTCCAGAGATTTGGTTCAGTCTGCTTCTGTGTCACTCAATACACTCGATGGGAACTTATGTGGAATGAGCACTTTGTATGGCAGTTTCCTCATAAGAATGTAAGGGTGTCTTGGAGGGGGGGAAATGGTCTGTCTTTCACTGGGATGCCCAAGAAAGCACTTTGGACGCTGCCATTTTGACATATTTTTACACAAGGAATCTCCACCCTGATAAAAAAAATTTAAGACAAGACAGGAACAATCAACACCCCATCTTTTATCTGTCTGCTGTGTCACAAATATTGTCTAGTGGTAACTGCTATCTTTTACCATATAGATTCAAGAACAGCAGTGCTGGGGAAGCGTGAGTTCTACATACAAATATGGAATTCTCGAACCTGAAAAATATATTTGGCACCTAAATATTATTGTTGTATTGAAGGCAATTACTCCTGCTGTCTCAAACCCATTAGATTTGTCTAGACTCTGTTCTAAATGTTGTTAACATGTTTCTTTGTAGCCAATTTCTGGGCCATAACAGAAAGATTGATTTTTTTTTTTTAAGTAGGCTTTCTGCTGCTGGTTTCAAAATTGTTTTTCTGCTTATATGGCACTAGTGTGGTATCCATTCACAAAGCATAACAACTATAAAGTAAGTGAAAATTGATTCCAGGACACAGTTGGGTGATGAAAACTATGTTCTGTTTATATCTGCTTTGTCAAAATCAGATGTTTCAGTCACTGCCTGTGGTAGATGTCTGATATCCAAGCTGAATGGTAAACATTATGGCCAACAGAAGTTGATGGTCTTCCTGTTGATTACAGTAACTCTGGCTTGGATTCAAACCTTTTCTCCTCCAACTGCCCTGACCTGGATAGCCCAGGCTAGCTCGATCTCATCAGATCTTGGAAGCTAAGCAGGGTCGGCCCTGGTTAGTATTTGGATGGGTGACCTGCAAGGAATACTAAGGTCATGAAGCAGAGGCATGCAATGGAAAACCACCTCTGAAACATCTCTTGCCTTAAAAACATAATGCTAACGAGCTAGAACTGGCTGCCAATCCTAGGATCTCCTAGTTGTTCTACACGCAATGCCATACAATAATTATTTATTACTATTATTGTGTATTGAATTATTGTACATATACTCTGCTGTGGAAACTCACTGAGTAACCTAGGGCTAGTCATACATCCTTCTGGCTGCCAGACAATCATAGGATCTCCTGGCTAAAGTACACACACTGCCATACGATAATTATTATTTTCCCCCAACTAATGTAAATGTACTTCTGGCCATAAAGAAGGGTTTCAATAATTCCCACCCCCTCCCAACATCATCCAAAGTACTGTTTCTGGTGGCTCCCTAACTCTTCAGGGCAGCAGGCTGTAGCCAGAGAGGGAAGGCTCTGTTCATACTATTTGGATCCAAGCTTTAACCTTGGTTTCAGATAGTCTGAAAGGATGCAGGGTGTTCTGTGAATTGGAAGAGGAGGAGATGTTGACATAGTTTCATTTTGGCAATGCTCTTCTTTCCTTTGCAGGTGTAAAATTTTGTGTATGCAGCTGTTATCTCAGATGAGTAAATTGTATCTGCTGCTTGATTATTTGAATCTTTTTTAAAAAAAAAGAATTTTGGTGTTAACTACCCCCCCTCTCTCCCCACTCCCTCTCTCTCCCCCCCAGCACAACCTCACGTCAGTAATGAAACCAGGAAGAAATGGGAAGTGAAAATAAACTTTCTAATTCGGCCAGCTACAGATACTGGGGTACTCTTTGCCTTAGTCAACAGTGAAGCAACAGTTCCTTTGTCGGTTGCTCTTATTGATTATCATTCTACAAAAAAACTTAAGCAGCAGGTATATATAAAGATTTTTTTTGGTTGCATATATGATATGTTGGGGGGGTTGAAGGACCTAGGGTTGCCAGGTCTGGGTTGGAAAATACCTGGAGACTTTGGAGGTGGATTCGGGAGAAAGCAGGGTTTGGGGAGGGGAGGGGCCTCAGCATGGTACAGTACCATAGAGTCCACCCTTCAAAGCAGCCATTTTCTCCAGGGGAGTTGATCTCTGTCAGCTGGAGATCAGTTGTAAAAGTGGGAGATCTCCAGGCCCCACCTGGAGGACCACAACAAGACTGGTTCATGTAGACCAAATGCATAATTAAACCATTGATTTCAGTGGGAGAGCTTTAAGCACATGCTTAGCTCTTCCTTTGAAGTGAATAGGACATAAAAATGCTAATTTTGCAGGACTTCGTTCAAGATGTCTTGACCGCATTGGAAATGAGAAGAGTACAAATGGAAGGGCATTCAGAGATCTCATTTGAAATTTTCCCTTTTGTAACGTTTGTATGAGTAGGCCAGACGTTCATACTGCAAGGATCTTGTTTTGGTACTCCAGTAACCATTCTGTTTTTATTTTATGCAAGCAAATGTGTTTTGGTGGGACTGTGTGTGAGAGATGCACCCTTTTTCTGGAGTGCAAAATATGGTCAAGGGCACAGAATTAAGCTTTTTGAGAATCTCAGCTATCATTTAAAAAATAACAAGTTCATTGCTCTTTTTACTGTGACGATGTATTTGAAAGTGTGAGGGCAATGTTCTCTGGAATCTCAGGAGCCAAATGGACTGCTGAATGAGATGCATAGTGGTTAGTGGTGGATTTTTCAAAGGCTGGCATAGCAATCATTCTGATAAGCAGGCTTAGGATCATGCAGTAAGTCATTTACTTGGAATTTGTTACAAATTGTATGTAATGTAGCTGGGGGGAGTGAAATTCTTAGGCACTAGGGGCAAATAACTAGCAGAGAGGAGAAAATACCTTCCTGGGCTCTAGATAGACTGATACAGCTGGACAGCTTCAAGGAGAGGCGTTGTGGCTGAGTGGTAGAACATGATTGGTCCCAAGTTCAATCCCCAGCACCTCCCATTAAAAAATGAGGTAGAATGTGATGCAAAAGAATTTCACCTGAGACCCTGGAAAGCTACTGCTGGTCAGAGTAGACGGAACTGGCCTTGCTAGACCCATGGTCTGATTCATTATAAGGCAACTTCATGTGTGTACATTCATACAGGTAACTCAGGAAGGACATGTGTATTGGATAACATTGTGAATTTACTGTGCTGCGGTTAACTTCAAAATAAACTTTATTCAAAGTTTCCCAGTAAGTAAACGAATGCAGAAAATTTGAGGATGGATGCCCATTGCAACTTAAAATGATTGGGTAAGGCCATCACAAGTGCCTTAAGAGTAAGGGGAGGGGGGATTGTGTGAATATGTACCATTTCCGTGTTGTTTCTTATTCTTCCTTTGCTGTTCAGTTTGTTGTTCTGGCAGTGGAGAACACAGTGGTTTGCAGACTGGCAGTAAACATTTGCGATGAGCAGGAGCACTTGGTTGACATTGCCGTCAACAACAGTCAACTACTGCTCACTGTGGATGGGACTGCAGGACAGAGTGAGCTAAGCAATTCACAGCTAGAAGAGAACCTGACCATCCTGGATGATTATCTGCAGTCATCTGTAAAGACCTATGTGGGTGGATTGCCAGGTAATTATCAAATTTTGCAAACCATATTATTGATTCTTTCGAACAATTCATGGAACTGATAGTCAGGGAAACAGTAATTGAAATTTGACGTTCTCAGTCTTTGTTGTTATGATGGCCTGTCTCAAAGAAGGATCTTTTCCATCACTGCCTTTTTAAAAAAATCATGTTGCACTGTTAAGGCTGACCCTATTTTTGAAAGGTGAAAGTGAATTATAACTGCACCTAGGAGAAAATGGATTGTCATTGGCAAAGGAGCAATCTGTTCCCCTAGATAAATCAGTTGTCAGATTATAGAATTAAATTGCATCCCGCGCTTTGTTTTGAGGCTTGCATTGCAGAAAGTGAGGGTTGTGTACAACTACTGAAAGAGAATGTGCAAGAAAGTACATTTATTCCTACAATGATCTCCTGAGAAATATTTATCATTGTAACACAGAAGTCATTCTATGGGTAGCAGCTCTACTATTAGACTCTAGTGTGATAAAAGGAGTAAAGTTAACTGTCTAGTCTGTTACTGTCAGACCTTTGAGAATACAAAAGGGCAGTCCTTTTACATTGCTTCTGTCATTAATGTTTTCTTTCCATTCATCCATCACCAGAAAAACCTGGCCTTTTGATACTGTTCTTACCAGAAGACTTGCTGTTAAATTCATTTCACTCTCTATTGGCAATATCTTAGGGGCCTTCTCACTTTATCCACTGAATACATGTGGGCCATTAAAAATGGCACTTCCCAGTGAATGTGGAATGTGGAAACATAATTATGTTTATTTCATGCCACTTCCCAGTGAATGTGGAAACTTTATTATATTTATTTCACAACTACTCACAGTTTGTATGTAGGATATTCCTGTGGCCACCATCAACCCAGATGGTCAAGTGAAGAGATGAGTAGAAAATAAATAACACAAAGGTAATAGACTGGATTGAGCAAAGGCTGAATAATTTTGAACTGGGCTGGCTGGTATTGGAACCAAACCCCCAAAGAGCTCACAGTTCACATTCTAAGATTCTGTTCTGTCATCTGCCAGTTTTCTGTGGCTTCTCGGACTTCACTCTGAATTGGCAGCTGTGGCAGTGAGTCTCCCCTGACTTCCCACAGTTGGATCCTACCAGATCAGTTCCAATTTCCCTCCTCACTTCAGCCCAAAGATCTCAGTTTTAACTAAAAGCTAATGGGGTCTGAACTTGCTGAGAATGAGATGGAAAGAGACCTGGGGGTCATTGTGGACAGCTCAATGAAAACATTGACCCAGTGTTATGCAACAATGAAAATGGCAAACTCCATGCTGGGACTTATTAGGGAAGGGATTGAAAGTAAAACAACTAACATTATAATACCCCTGAAAAGATCTGTGGTGCAGCGTCGTATGGAAAACTGTGTGCAGTTCGAGTCACTGTATCTCACAGAGGACATTGGCAAAGCTGGAAAAAGCACAGAAGGGGGCAACTACGATGATTAGGGGGTTGAACCATTTTGCCTGTGTGAAACAAATAAAGATACTGTGACTTCTCTGTTTAGAAAAAAAGATGACTGGGGGGGACACACATGATAGAGGGCTAGAAAATTATGCATGGGATAGAGAAAGTCAATAAAGAGAACTTTTTCTTTCAACAAACTAGAACTTGATTCAGGATGAACAAAAGGAAGCTTATCTTTAGTCAATGAGTAATTAAAATCTGGCACTAACTGCCAGAGGATGTAGTGATGGCTACAGGCAGAAAAGGCTTTAAAAGGGGATTGGACAAATTCATAGAGGATATGCCCATCTGTGGCTGCTACCCATGCTGACAAGATAAAGGGGGCTTCCATTGACAGAGGCAGTCAACCTCTGCATCAGGGCCAGTTCCAGATTTTGGGGGGCCCCTGGGCAGAGAGTTCCCAGCGGGCCCCTTCCTACCCACTCACATGTCCCACTACCTGGCTGTGCATCCATCCTTCCCTGCTCACAAGCCCTGCTCCTCACAGCCATATTCACTGCCTGCAGCCCTTTCCCTGATGGCACTGAGCAGAATGGGCAGCTGGGTGGTGAAACACAAGTAAGTAGGCAGGGAAATAGGCTGGTATGGGGGGGTCAGTGGGCCTTGCTAGGAGCCCTGGGCCCTGGAACCTGCCCCACCTGAGGGTATGCTGACATCGGCCCTGCTCTGAATAACAGTGCCAGGAAGCAACATCAAGGAATGGCCTTGGACTTTATGCCCTGTTTCTGGCCCTCCAGAGTAACTGGTTGACCAGTGTGTGAGACAGGATACCAGACTAGATAGACCACTGATCTGATCCAGCAGGGCTGCTCTCATGTGTGGCTCTCGTACAAACAGGTGTCTGTGGGTTGAATCCACTGGAAAATTTCTGCTTGCTGTGAGGTCCTTGCACAGGCAGAAGTGTGAAAGATGCCCCATACCAGGCCCTTGCACTAAGTTGAACACAGTGTAACTTTTTTGCCACTCGTGCAAGATATTGTGCAAGCAATCTCTGGACACTACAAGATATAGAGGTTCCAGAAGATCCTGCTGAACTGTTCTGCTTGTTTATGATTCCACTTGAGGATCACTGAATCCAGTTCTTTATGTGCTTAGGCTCTGATGGGCATTACATGTGATTTGTTCACAAATACACCCCTATCATGTTTATGGCCCGACCTGGATAGCCCAGGCTAGCCCGCTCTTGCTAGATCCCGGAAGCTAAGCAGAGTCAGCCCTGGCTAGTGTTTGGATGGGAGACCTCCAAGGGATGCCAGGGTCCTGACACAGAGGCAGGCAATGGCAAACCACTTCTGAACATCTCTTGCCTTGAAAACCCTACAGGGTTACCATAAGTCAGCTGTGACTTGACGGCACTTTCCACTACCACCATCATGCTTACCCACTACATACCTGGTGGCCAGTCAGGTGGCCCTTAGAAAATCATTGTGTGAAAAGTTTGATATATTGCTAAGCTATCTGAAAAATGTAGAATGTGAAAGTGCTGGGAAAAGATGACTATTAGGAATGTTCAGTATGGTCCCCCTGACATTGCATCCCTTAGTTAGTCTTTGGTGGGCAAGAGGCTTCCTTAATTATAGGGCATCTATCTTTATCTGCTTTCCTTTTTATATTTTGTTTTTTGGACTAGTTGAATCTGGCTGCCAGTGTTTAGAGAAATGAGAAGTAAAACATCTCCATTTGTGGAAAAACTCTTAAGTTCTGGAGAAGCGGAAATGCTTGCAGAGGTTTTCCTTCCCCAGTCCATTAAAAAAAAAAACCACTACACAGTTTAGCAATTTTTATGCAGATAGCTGAAGTATTCTGAAAGATGTAATGTTTCCCCTGATTTGCTGGCCATTATTGCCTGCTTGCTGGCCATTAAAGCCTAGATGATTAACTTTAGTCCTTTGTGGGCAGAGAAGATGGATTGTGCTTGACACAAACTGTTATACTTCAGGAGATACAGTGAGGAATTTGGAAGACTCGGTAACGTTCCTGAGGGAAAGATCCTCTCCATAAATCCAGAGCTGCCAAGCACGGAGGGTTCTAAATGTGTGGGATGGATCATACCAGCCCAGTTGCTTTTTTTCCTCTGTGAATGAGGTTAAATTGAACAGGATTAAACTATTATATAGATGATATCATGCTAGATTATATAGGTGAACTCCTGCTAGATGGTGTCTGGTTCTTCTGCAAGTTCTGACATTCTGGTTTCATCAGATCTTCCTTATTAATTGGGGTTTTTTTGTGGGGGCGTATTTTTGTTTCATCTGCAGTGCCTGTGCAGTAGGCCCTTCATCTTTTTCCTCAAACAATTTGACACCATGATAGATAAGAAAAAGATGAGAACATAAAAAGAACATGGATAAATCACAGTGATAAATCCAATCATGCTTATTTAACAATGGATATTTAAATCTGATTTTAATGAAGAAATCAGTCCCTTTTTCGCTGTGTGATGATGTGTCTGCAAACAGTGCCAGGTGGCTTTCTCAAGTCCATACATTTTATTATTAATTTTCCCTCAAGTATACTTATTTTTATCTGATGGAGTGTGTGCATGCACACGAAAGCTTATATCCAGAATTAAACTTTGTTAGTCTTAAAGTGCCACTGGACTCAAACTTTGTTCTAATTTGTTTTGTGCTGTTGGTTGTTAGGTTTTAATGCATACAAAAGTTTGTGATTTTCAGTGCAGAGTTACACCCTTTTAAATCCATTAACCTCAGTGGATTTTAAAGGGCATTAACTTCACCACTGTTTCAAAGCAGAAAAGGAAAACATTTACTCCATTACACTTTCAGTTCCACCATTCACTCCAGCTTTTGACCTGGCTACTACACCTTGAACAACCGCTTGATTTGCAGAGATTAGCAGGCTGTTTTATCTTTCATCTACAAAAAACTGCTTCTGCTAGGTGCTGCAGATAAAGGTGCTCTTACAACCTTAGCTAGAGAGACCTGTTCAAAACTACCCTGTGTGTGTGAATGTGTGTGTATGGGTGCAAGTTGGTGATTCTCTGTAGTATTAAATAACAGGTAGATTATGAATTAATAGTAGCAGATAACGTTGATATAAGCTGATTTCCTCATGTATTGGCTTATACTAAAATTCTGTCTCTCTCTTCTTGCTTCAGTGTTTACATGGATACTGGTAGGCATCTACTAAAAGATTTTTAACACTTCCAACAAAGCTTTGATCAAAAGATGTACAACCTACGTAATTACCCTGAGTCTCATTAGTGCAAATTTTCTTCTGTGCATTTGAGAAGAACAGAAACCTATTATTTGGTTGATTCTTAACAATTTGTGAAACAGATAGGGTTGCTAACAGGACTAATGAAAAAAATGTCTTGCCCCTTTAACTTGAGGCCTAATGTTCGGAAACAGGCATATGAAGTTTTGTGTAGCTTGGAGGTAAATAACGTCACGCAGCAAATAACATCCCATTCAGCCTCTAATACAGGGACAGGACATTTTTCTCCAGGCAGTTAGGAACCCTAAAGTCAGATAAATATATCTGTATCCTGTATGCATGTCCCATGCCTAGCAGTAAATTTTGCTTCTTTCAAACAGTTCTAGGTATGAGTCATTTGCAAAACAATAGTGTACACTGTAGGCAAAAAACACAACATTTTGGGCTCAATTTTTGTTGTTGTTAACTTTATTGGTTTTATCATGGTGTTTAAGCCTATACGGTGTCATTTTTGTTCATTTTTACTGGTTTCAATGGGAACACAGACTCAGGAATAACCACCCCAAAGATCTTCTGTGCCAAATTTGTGGGACCAATTTGATTAAAATTCTCAGTTGTAGAGAGGACAAAGGAAGGTTTGACAACATTGTCTGTGCATTTTCTTTCCTGCTGGGATTCTCACGTGGGGGTGGGGAGGTCTGTTTTTAAACGGAACACTCACCCTACTGTATCTGGTTCTTTTCTGCACATTTCCTCTTGCCTATCTGATTTCTGGTATTGAAGCTAGGCTGGGAGAAACATGCTTCAAGCAGTGGGGTGCAGTAAATGGAGTGTGTATGTGGGAGGAGAATTTCGCTTTTATCTCCCATGCCTTCTCTGCAAAAAAAAGTAGATGTTGTTCTCTGCCTTTCACCAGGATGGGCAGTTTTATGCTTGTGGGGTGCCACCACCGCAGCTTTTTGACATCTGCAGTCTTCCATAGTCAGATCTCTCATGTACAGAGATCTCATGGCCTTTCTTTTTTCACTGATCTCCCCCACTGATGTGCATGTTTGCTGTCATGGCAGGGAGGGGGCAGGGCTTTAGCCTCTCCTGCTCTCTTCCCACCTTCCCTAGTCTATAGTCTTGTTTGCCTGCCTGCCTGCCAGCAGGTGCAAGTAACATATCTGCTCAAAAGGAGAAGTGCATGCCTTTTCCCTCCGGGGGTGAGCTTTATCTCCCACCCTAGCAGGCAGAGCCTGTGATAAGAGGATACCACCCTTGTATAGCACTGAGAAAAATCCTCCCAAGCCAGCAGGCAATTAATGTGATTGGTGGAAATGCTGTATGGAGAAATGCTAGTCGAATAGATCTTGTTCAGCAGGAAGGTCTGCTAACTCTTCAGATTCCATGACATCCCGAGCAGGTTCCTATCCGCTGAGTCATTCGTCCTTCCCATCACCTGTAGGACTGATATCAGATGGCAAAGGCCTCAGAATAATGACCAAATCTGAATGTCTCCGGGTGTTATAGAATAGCATAGTTATCAAATTTGGATTAGTTATATTAACTACATTGAAGAACGGGCATTATTCCAATCAGATCTTGCTTATCTGACTCTGCATTGTAATGAGCATATGGAAGGCTTCTCTTCCCTGTGTTCTCAGGGCCACACCAGTGATCAGCTGTTGACTACAGAGAATGCACACTTTGTTCTTAGGATGGGCCAGGCGACAAGCATTTCAAAACTGCATATCTAGTTCTTCCCCCATTACAGAACAGCCTGCTTGTTCTGAGCAGCAGACATTTCTAAATTAATCCTTTGTGCTATAATAGAGAAAAGTCCTTGCTATGTAGCAAATCCAGCCTTTCTGCCAAGGAAATATCAGGGAAAGCCTTTCCCAGACAGAACTCTAGCCTCTGCCATCCCACTTGAAGGGCTGTAGAGACTTTGTGACCCTTGACATGCCCTGCAGAACAAACTTGCCTTGGTGCAAAAACGATCTAACAGTAAACAGATCTTGTAAGGAAGGATAGGAAGAAAATCTGAAAAGAGGAATGAGTGAGAATCTACATAGTTTTTAAACATTTATATGCAGGAACAGAAACCCAGCAGCATTTCATTCTCAGAACGTTTCCCTAAACTATACAGTTCCAGGCGTTTGAAAAGCTAGCGTTAGTCATAGAGCCACAAACGTTTGCAGAATGCCGAAAGGAAGGCACTTGGTTTTGGGTTTTGGCTAACAAGAATGAGGAAATGTGGTAGTAATCTTCAAATATGTTTTCCTTCCCTTTTCTTTAAAATGCAGATGTTCCTGTCACTTCAACTCCAGTCACCGCTTTCTACCATGGCTGCATGACAGTAAAAGTTAACCAGCAAGCTCTGGATCTGGATGAGGCCCTCTACAAATCCAGTGATATCACATCTCATTCGTGTCCTCCAATAGATGTGATTGAAACCCCCAAAGTTTTATATTAAAAAAACCTTCTCAATGCTTTCTTTTTTAAAAAAATATATATACATATATATATATATATAAAGATATAAATTATTCAGACTTCCAGCACTGTGTGTATAGTTCTCTTGAACACTGAAGTTATGTAGAGCTACTGAAACTCAAATGTCAGATTAATTATTGAAATATTTCTTTGCTTTGGAGAGTTTCAAATGTGTAATATATTTGTAAATAGTTCAGAAGACTTAATAACCCAAAGCTGCAAACAATTGCCTAAGGTGAGTAGTTAAGAGACAGATCATATCTGTCATGTTGCAACTGGTAATATATTCTGCGCGGACTGGAAAATTTAAAATAGTTCTGTATTTTTTTATTACCAAATGCTGCTTCTTGATTTACAAAATATGAAAGAATAAAACATGAAACTTTTTTGGACTTAACTGCAGCAAGGGACAGTCTTTCTTTGGGTGGATTTTTTTCTCTCCCCCCCCCCCCCGCCTTGTCTTTATGGTTGATGGGTTTTGATGTTAATTCAATTTGGTATCAATTATTTTATTTGCCAGTGAGATTTTGCAGTTGGCTTCCTGTCTAGGGAACAGCCTTTGCAAATCTGGACACACTAGGCTTGAATGTGACCTTCTGGAATAGCTCTGCTTGGCCAATAGCCATTATTGATATGGACCAGCAAAGGCACGGCTGCAGTGGACCTTTGTTTTCTGAATTTGATGGTTCAGCACAAACCAGAAGCCAGTACAGTCCGGTGTGTGAGAATCAGGACTTGCAAACTATGCCATTTGCCTGTCCACAGGTTTACAGTACCCTGGCTGCTTGGTCTAGTGCTCTTCTGGAACTGGCTTTGGAGTCCATATGGAATAACCAGCTCCTAGTGGGCAAATAGAGCAGAGCAGATACTCAGCTGCATACATCATAATTTTCCTATGCTGCCTAGCTGGCTTCACAGGAGAGGAAAATTACAGCTGGTTCAAGGCCCTCTGCCAGCCAGGAGAGTCCAAGAGAGGCAAATGGAGGCTCCCAGAGGACTTCCTTGCTTCTTCCTTCCTCCTCCTATCCCTTGTCATTTGAGAGGCAGCTCTCTGGGATGCCGGGCAAGAGCACTTGCTCCAGAGTTAGGTCCCCTAATGCTCCTGCCTTGCAGAACAGGACTGCAGAAGGCTAGCCATCCAGCTTGCATCTTATTTCTGGGATACAAAGGGCAAAATAGGCATTACAGATGTCATCTGTGGTTGCAGATCCAAGCGTTTTAAAAATATAATGCTGTGTGTCTGTGTATGTGTACGCACACATGGTGCTGGCCAAGAGTTGGATTACTCCTTCCTCCTATAACCTTTTCCCAATGTGAATTCACCCCCAAGTGGTACTGTTTGTCCAGATAAGGACAATATACAGGGATATATTTCCCCTGCTTGCAGACATTGTTGAAGGTGGGTAATTTAAGAGGTTTTTTTTAAAAAAAAGAAAGAAAGAAAGAAAAGCTCTTACCAAGTGCTGTAGTTCTCATCTAAGGCACACAGTACCACACATAGTCATCTTCCTACTTGGAGACATTTTAAAGGGAGATGGGAGAGCCAGTATTAGATTTAGTGTGGTTCTGAGTCAAAACAGCCTCTGTTATTTACAAAGAGAGAGAGAATGTCATTTAAGCTTATTCAATATTTTTTGTTCATTTTTCCTCACTGGAATCAGCAGGAGAGCTTCAGTGATCTATATGAAGTGGATCCAGTCTGCTTGAATTTTCAAGTTGGTGTGCAGGAACCGAGGAACTCCCCCTCCCCCCCCCCCACAGTGTGCACCCAAATTATCAGTGTACAAAGGGAATGAAGACCCCCTGCTCATTCCCACTGTTCTCTCCCCCTACCACTGTGGCTGCACTGTGCTGTCAAACACAAATGCTTCCTTTCCTTAATGAGTACGAGGACGTGTACCTAGAAGAAAGGAAGATAAAAGATGCTGTTACCTTCCTATAGTAATAGAGTGGCCAGAAGTGTTTGCACATACTCATGTTCTTTCTCTCGTCCTGCATTCTTTGCACTTGCTCAAAGTGAAATAGGCACATTTCTCCATATGTTTCACCAGAGTTAAGCCTGTTACATTTGGTCTTTCAACAGAGCTGTGGGGACTTGTTTGACAGTGTTCCCTAGATAGAACTGGGCTCAGGTACTCTCTTCGTCAATTTCCAGTTTCATTGTTGATCAACTTTCTGGTTATCCCTCACCTTTCCCTTATCATGAATATTCAGAGAGTCTCTGGCAGCTACTGTCCCAGTTGTTAAAAACCAATGTGTCACCCTAAGTTGCCCTACAGTTGTTTGCAATCATTCCCTGAGCTTGTTGGTTATGAGCGTGGTCATTAGTTTCTGAAGCCAAGTGTTGGGAAGCCTGTAGTTTTAAGGAGTTTGAAGGAAAATGCCCCTTCTATAAGTGGGCATTTTCTGCCCCCAAACCATTTTTTTTTCAGCAAGCCTCTGGACTTTCCTACCGAGTCCTGAATCAACAACTTTTGTCCAGTTATGTAAGTTATCACAGGTTGAAAATACAATTCAAACATTTGTGAATTCAGCTGCTTTCCCACAGTACCCCAGCTTACATGTACAGACAGATCTGCTGTCATTTCTGGTTCTACGAGCTCCAGAATGGAGACTGAATGAGTTGGATTCAACCCAGTGAGCAGGTAAGTGGGATTTGCCATAGGCCACTGTGATGTATGAAAATACTGATAGTTGGTGGGTATGGGGAAGTGTTTTGCTATTTGCTTCCCTGGTATGAGTGGTGACCAGGACCTACAAGCACTGAACTACTCAGTGAATTTGCCAGTATGAAATAATGCCAAATTCTGTTAATCATTTTTTAATCAGTGAAGTATCTTGCTGCAGATTCACTCAGAATAATTCATTGCTTTTGACCTTTGTCATAAGACGGTTCAGGTGCTGTGCTGGATCCAACCAGCTTTCCACTGGTGAATGGGGTCCCTATTTACCACTTAAAATAGTTACTCTGGGGTTTATGGGACCTGCATGGACAAAAGCCAAGTGGGACAGGGGCTGTACTAAGGAGAATTCAGTTAAATTAAGCCAAAAAAGCTGGCTGGATCCACCCATTCTCTAGATAGTGCTCTGTTTATGTAGGACTCTCTCAGTACTGGCTGCTCACAGCTGATCGAAACGGGGTTTCTGAGTGATAATTTGCACTGTTATGTGAGGTTATAGAATTATTAAGTGCAAGTCTGTTGTAGGAAATCACAAAATTAATCATCAGTGGCGCACATCAAGAGAGAAGGTAGGTGATGCCATGCTCATGCATTTGCTTCTTCACACTTGATCAATCATATGTATTGCTTTCTCACTAAATTCCCCATTTATTACAAGGTTTCCAATCCAGTCTTTGGCTGTTCTATACCCCCTCTCTCCCTGGTTTGAAGAGTCCCTCTGTCCTGGTTATTTTCTGTTCCAACTTGCTTGTCTCTGTTGCCACACCTTCTACACTCACCCCAGCATTTTACTTCCTTGGCATATTTTGAGAATCTGTAAATTTAGGGTTTGACTCTTATATTACGGATGGCTCCCTTGTTGGTATCTGGTCCTTGACCTTGTTTGTGATTCCAAAGAAACACCCCCCCCCAAAAAAAAAAACCCCTTTAAACAAAAGATAAAGGGCTTTCTAACCAGCATCTCTCAGGTGCGAATAATGATAACTTTTTTGTACCAAGAATAAACACTGCATAGCTTGATGAATCTGTAGCATATGGAAAAGATAGCTTTATTTTTGATAGTATTGTTAGACACCGCAAAATCTCTTCACACAAAAGAACAGCCTCAGATCTTTTTAAATAATTTGAAAATTCAATATTTACTCTTCAGAAGTTGATACTAAATCTGAATGCGTCCTCTGTCCTTTCTATAACATGCATAGACTTTAGAAGTACAAATATATTACACACAGCATATTTTATTGTAAAATAAGTGTCACAATCTTTTGGAAGACATCTTTACCCAAAAGAAGATACTACATTAACATTAAGGAGAAAGGAAAATCTTTCTCTCTCTGTCTGCTTCTCTGTACAGTGCAAACTATCTGAATTCTCTAGACTGGAGCTAAAAAGGCAAAACTAACTGTAGATTAAGTAAAATAAACTAAAATTAGGTACCCACAGAGTCCTAAATACTGTTCCAGCAAAGGGGATCCACACATAAAATGGTTTGTGTTGCAAATATGCATCAGCATTTCTCTTCCATGTGGATGGAGCTAGCCATTTCTATCCTTGGATGTAAATGGACATTCCCATCGTCTGTCTTAAGCCGCTAGAATAGTGTGTGGGGCACTCTCTTGAGCAGGACTTTATTGTTTTTGACATGTCTACGGGGGGGGGGGGGGATAATTACTATGGAGAGGGAGCAATGACAGCAGAAAAGAGAGGTTGAAAATGACCACATGCAACCTTTGCCTGAGCAACTGATTGCTCTAGTTCAGAAGATGCGCCTGCAATTCATTTCCATTAATTGTCCACTGGTTGCAAATGATTTGGGTATGAAGAGGACCAACACCATGCCACACAACATGACATGATGACATCCATAAAAGTCTGCTAGCGTGGGCAGCACAGCCACAGTGGTGATTTCTCTTCTTCAACCTTACCATCTCCTGATGATGGTCTCCAGGCTATGGGACATATGGTGGAGGCTTTTCACCAGACAGGAAATAGGTTGGTGTATATAATGGAGGTGCATTGGGAGGAAGACCATAGTTGGAGCTGGACTGAGATGGTGGCTGGGTGTCATCAGATAAGGAAATATCGGTAGATGAGGATGTTGGGAAATTGTTGGTGGGCTGTAATGAGACAAAAGAGAGAGGTTTCAGTGACAAATTTCAGAGCCATGTTTGTTGTAGCCAAAGCAACAAGGGACTCTTACGGTATTTTGAGGACAACAAATGGATTGTGCCATTAGCTTCAATAGTGGGTTTATGTGCCACAAGGCACTGCTGCGATTTGTACGTTTCAATGGTTTATTGCCAACTAGATTTCAGGAGTCTTAAACGTTCACAAACAGGAGGCAGCTGAAGATGGTTTCATTTAGGACTGCCTAAACTGATTTTAAATTTTGAGTTTTTAAATATGTAATCTGTTTTAAGTATTTTATTAATATTGTAAGCCACCTTCACTTCTGTGAGGAAGAAAGGTGGTTACCAGATATTTTAAATAAGCAAATAAATTAAATATTGGGTATAGACTACATAACAGCACTCAAGCACAGTTTACCGACTGAATTCATAGGTCATGATAAACCACAGTTTACAAACTATGGCTAACTGTGACATTTAACTTACGGCACTGAATTCACCTTTTGAGTCTACCTTGACACAGAGACAGCAGTAGAGAGAGGAAGCTGGGGAGTTGGGAGCGGGGCAAGTAGTAAAATAACTGTACTGTACTGTCTTGTTAGTCACATCTGGATTTGTTACTTATGTCTGGATATCCTCCCTATTGTGGTCTCTGCCTGCAAAGGATATATTTCATTGCACAGACCATGGGTTGGGTTTTTTTTAAAAAAGCATAATTTTTCAGTACATCTGAAAGCTGCCACAATAGAGTCTCAATGTTTGCTTTGCAGCTCAGTTTTTTACTGTATGCTCTGTGCTGATTGCCGAAACGTTAACTTGTAACAGCAGTACATTATTTGAGATGACACACCCCATACACTTTTACAGTCAGGGGAGAAGAGGGTCTCATTCTGTGTATTTCTTGCACTGTGAATATGTACAGTATTGATCAGTGAAGGATTAGTTAGGAACGACCAGAACACGACACCAGAACTGGCACAAGATCCAAAGAGGAGAGCCTCTCCCTGTCACCAAAAGAGGCTCCCTGTGGCAAGTGGGCAGTTTAAGCAGTGCCGCAATGGAGTAACTTGCAGACAGATAAAGCAACAAGGTTTCTGCACCTACCTGAAGAGGTAAATGATAGGATGGATAATGAGGAACAGCTGCTGCGGAAGGACAGAATCCAGTGTATGTCAAAATTTGCTGAGCTGGATTATAGAGGATCTGTGGTGGAGGAGCAGAGCTGAAGGCAATTTGGGACATGGGTGCCTGTACAACACAAGAGAGGAGCCAATATTTTGCTTATGTGCCAAGTCCCGATTTTCATATCCGTCAGATTATTTTTCTACATGTCCGTTGGTTAGTTACAAAGGGCCAAACTAAACGTTATGGTAACCATGAGTCTGCCACCACCATTTAAAAATGCCAATCTTGTTTCCTCCACATACCTTTCCTAGTGCTAAAAGAGCCTTGCAGCCCTTTTAAATGGCCAGATTCTTCTTTTGAATTGGGTCAGTGGCCACAGGTCAGACCAGTGACTGCTGTAACATCTACTTCGGCCTTAACTACTAGGCAAAGTGCAATCCAAATTGTCAAGATTTCTGTTTTCAACAATGGAAACTCGTTATCTCTTTCACGCAACAAAAAACTCAACAGGTGTGCAAGCAGGTGATGTGACTGGCAAGATTCCCCAGGCATCTGATTGCATGTGTGAATGCTATTCAGTTCCTAGCAGATAACCAACTTTGAATAGTTTCCAATTTCTAGACATTTCAGGCAAAGTGATTGCCATTGTTAAGCAGAAGCCTTTCTGCAGACCGTCGCAAAACGGTTTTGGGTTTTTTTTGCATAATTAGAAGAGTTCCATTGTAGTGGCAGAACGGAAACACACCAAAGTCATTTGGCATAGGTAGCTATGTCAGGGAGAAATTATTTGATAGAACATTTTTCTCCAGCTCTTTTTGCAGAGTATATTCCATACATAAAATAACCTTGACAGAAGGAAGCTGTAAGCAGAATCAAATACCAACAGCAGAAGGAAACCCAGTGAGGAAAAGGAATTACCTTCATGAGTTAAGCAGATACCCCCTTGATTGGGGTGGGGTAGGGAGCAGTGTTCCCACTAAGCTGGGTTAGTGTGAGCTAGCTCACAGTTTTTTAGCCTCCAGCTCACACATTTTTGTCTTAGCTCAGGAAGGATGGCTCCAGAGCAAACTAATTTATGCCGAAGCCAAATCGCTCACTCACAACTTTATTTATATTTATATTTACATTTGCATTTCTATCCCGCCCTCCCCCATCATTTGGCGGGCTTAGGGCAGCTGACAACATAACAAATACACATTAAAATCAGTCAGTATAAAATCATGCTACAAACATAATACCCAGTGAAATACAGTAAAATACAGTCAAAGATGGCGATCTTCAGACATCAATAACAGCTAAGTGGTGCTAATAGGCTCCTGCTTAGCTGTAAAGCAATAGAGCTGTGAAGCCTCGGTTGGTGGCATTGTTGGTCCTGGTTGGCATAGCTGATGAATGGGCCAGGGCCATAGAGTCGAGGCAGCACCCTACTTAAAGAGCTCCATTTTACAGGCCTTGCGGAACTGTAAAAAGTCCCGCAGGGCCCTGATGTCCTCTGGGAGCTCATTCCACCAGTGAGGGGCTGCCACGGAGAAGGCCCTGGCTTTCGTTATAGCCAACCTGGCCTCTTTGGGCCCTGGGAGAACCAGGCAGTTCTGGGAACCCAATCTTAGTGCTCACTGGAGTACATAAGGGGAAAGGTGGTCCCTCAGGTAGATGGGTCCCTGGCCATATAGGGCTTTAAAGGTAAGAACCAGCACCTTGAACCATATCTGGTATGCTATAGGCGGCCAGTGCAGGGTTTTTAGGGTGTGCTGGATGTGTTCCCGCATGGGAAGACACAACTACAGCCTCACCACTGCATTCTGCACCAGCTGCAGCTTTCGGATTTGGGGCAAGGGCAGCCCCATGTAGAGAGCATTGCAGTAATCTAGTCTTGAGGTGACCAATGCATGGATCATTGTTGCTCGGTCATTGCATTCAAGGAAGGGAACCAACTGCCTAATCAGCCGAAGATGGTAAAAGGTCGACTTAGCAGTGGCTGCTACCTGGGCCTCCATTGTTAGAGAGGTGTCCAGGAGCACTCCCAAGCCCCTAACCTCCGGTGCTGGCACCAACGGCACCCCATCGAAGGTCGGGAGAGGGATCCCTATCCTTGGACCGCTCCAGCACAGGCACAGGACTTCCATTTTCATTGGATTCAATTTCAGTCGGCTCTGTCTAATCCTGTAGCTCACTTTAATGCCAGTAGCTCACAAAGTAGAATTTTTGCTCTCAAGACTCCACAGCTTACAGGGAGCATTGGTGGGAGTTGGAGGAAGTATTGCAGAATTACTCAAATACTTCTGCTCTAAGCCATTTCATGCCCATGGACTGTAGGGGAATGACAAGTCTAAAAATATGTAAAGAAGGAAATTTGGATTAAACATGTACAGTCACTGTTGTGCTACTTCCACACTCCAGAGGATTTGCTTCTTTCTTTGCAAAATTCCCTCCCTGTAGCTGAAAAGGAAGTGCACCCATCAGGGCAAATAAACCTGCAGGACCAAGGAGGGGGAAACTATTGTTCTCTCCTCACAGGAACCATTCTGCAGCCAGCCTAAGGCAGTACCAAGACACCTGTACAGGCCCAGAGCCATGTTTGAAGAATGTAATCACCCTGCTCTAGAGCGTTGATGCTATCCAGGACAAAACTCTTTCACTTACTCTCATTGTCTTATATTCCACATGTTTTACCCTGTCCTGTGGCTTTCTGTTCTAACCTCTGATTTCCCCGAGGGACGGGGGCAGGCAAAATAATCTTAATTATTATTACTTCAACAATTTCAAAAAGAAAGATTTCCTTCTCCTGCTTCCTGTAGGTTTTTAATTTTTTAAAGAAATCAGTCCTAGAATGTAGTTACAATAATATAACATTATATTTCTGTATGTACTAGGTTTTCTCAATTCTTTTTAGCTGGGCAGTCTTACGTTTTCATACTTTATATTTTTTGAGCCTCTAGCAAGAATCTGAGTCTGGCAGACCCTGCTCTGAAGCACTAACTGCTATGCCACACTGGCTGTGATATCGCCTGGTATCACAAACTCTGACTTCTGTAGACTCTACCACAAATCTCCAGGAATTTCCCAACATGGAGCTGGCAACTGTAGTCAGGACTGGCCCCAATGATTTCCCCACAAAGGCCAAAATAGGCCTGGAAAGTGCCTCCTCCCCCTGCCTTTTTACTGACAGAACCAAGCTTGGTTGCCTAGCAACAGCCACTGAGGGGAAAGTGAGCTGCACAGCAGGAGGAGAAGAGAATGGTTTGACCACCACTGGCCCACCTCAGTAGCCAGCCAGCCAGCCACGGAGGGGCCAAACGTCTTCGACAGGAGAGACAGCCATTTTAGCAGTTTATTCTGACAGGAAACAGTGGCCAGGCTGGCAGTGGGCAAAAGAGAGGAGCAGACACAGCACCCAGCCAATGGCATGCGAGTACTCTTGAGTGGCAGTTGATGGGCCAATGGCAGATGGAGTGCACAGAACAGCCAATGAGAGAACTGGAAAGTGCCAATACGCCCGGCCTTTTATATATATATCAGTTAGCAATATTCTAGGGCTAACCCCATCTTCTGTTAACTGCATAACCTGAACTTCTTTCCCATGTAGAGAGAACAGATGTTTGAAAGGAGGATGGTTGGTTAGAAAGGGCTTTACAATATTCTTATTGCAGTGATAAAAGTGATCATATCAACCCTGTGCTGAAAGATCTTCACTAGCTGCCCATCTGTTTCTGGGCACAAGTCACTGTGCGGGTTTTAAAGCCTTAAATGGTATCTGAAGGACTGCCTCCACCCATATTGTTCAGCCTATCAGGTGAGATCTTATTTTGAAGGCCTGTTCTCTGTGCCATGACCTTCAGAGGTTAGGCAGGTGGCAGTAAGGTTGCCAGTCCCCAGTTGGGAGCAGGGGATCCTGTGGTTTGAGCAGGGGGGAAGGGATGCCTGACACCTCCCAAGCCAGAAATAAACACAACTTGCCAGAAGCAGGGAGGGAAGAAGGAGAAAGTGAATGCAATGTGCCTATGTCACCTGAAAGAGATGTGGGCACGTTGATAATGTTGAGGGGATGATGCTCTGGTTTTTGGACAGAACTCTATGGTTTGAAGCCAATTGCATCATAGAATTTTGCCCAAAAACCATAGCATTGCCCCCAACATCACTGACATGCCTAGTGATGTAGGCACATTGCGTTTATTTCTGTGTACGTCATTTTCCACTCCCGGAACACTCCCTCCATGACCATGGGTCCAACAGACCTGGCAACCATAGGTGGCAACCACAGACAGCACTTTTTCAGTGGTGGTGCCTCAGCTTTGAAATGCCTTCCTCCAGCATAAGGAAACTCCCTTTAATTAATTGGAGGAAGGCTTCTTAGGCTGGAGGAACTTCCTTCAAGCCTCAGGCAAGATACCAACCACTACACAGATTTTTATCACTCGAATAGCTTAAGACCTTACCACATCTTTAAATGCACCAAGTATTGCTGCGGTAACTATGCCAAGAAACAAGCCAATAATGTTCAAGACAGTGGAGGACCAGAGCAGCCGGTACAGGTGAACCACATCCTGACAACTGTTCACGCCAAGGAACTCATAATAGCTGGTGGAGTGTTCTGAGCTGGCAGAAATGGGGAGAAATGGCATCACATTATGAGTGATTAAGAAAAAACAGAATCGCATTCCCAGTCCCATTACGTTAAATTCCTCTCTAACTGTGATGGCATTTAGAAATATTGACTGTACTCAAAGCTGCTGCAATCTAGCTACCTTTCTCTGTTATAAAATGGATAGAACATCCAATATTTTAAAAATTAGTTTCTAATCTTCACTAGGGAAGGGCTTTACATAAATGTGTGCTAGTTTCGGAGGCTGCAGCAGCTGCACCTCTGAATCACCTTCACCTCTGCATTGTATGCTGTAACTTGGTCTGAGAACTTTGAATGACAGGGGATTCAAATGGAATTCTTCAGTTGAGAGAGTCAGGAGTGGCAGTTAAGAACTGACAGTTGACTGAGAAAGAAGGCTAAGGGAGTGAGAGGATCAAGTAGGATCCCCATTGAAGCCTGAGGGGAATAACTCCTAAAAAGGTGTGTGTGTGATTCCTACTGAGTCTAAAGGAAATACTCCTAAAAGAAGCGGGTGATCCTTAGGCAGTGGATAAGGAAATTAGAACTTGTTTGAATGTTCCTGCCTTCACCAACTTAAGTGTCTATGAGACAAAGAAACTTATGCTTGTGTATTTAATCAGAGACCGCCAAGAAATCTCTCTCTTCAAGTTTTAAAGATTTGTCTTAATAACAGAGTTACTTGTTTGTGACAAATTCTGGCATTTATTTGTATACAGTTACCTCATTCCTGTTGTGTGTTCACCTCATAGGTCCTACACCTGAATTCTAACCTGACCATTTCCCCGCAAAGTTAAAAAAAAACAGTTTGTTATTTTTGAACTACCATCAGCCTCTTGTGTGCCATTTTCAAAATAGGACATAAGAAGAATTTTAGTCTCTCCCCTCAGTTCCCTAGACTGGGTCAGCCTGTCTCTAAACACATTCAAGTGACTGGGTGGGAAAGCCAGAAAGAAAAACAAAGAAGAAAAGGGGCTGCTCAGTGAAGAAGAAGAAAAAGGGAAAACCCTGTGAGGGAGGGCAAAATCATCATATATGCCATTTCAGGAAAGTTTGCTTTAATGTATAGGGCCAGCTGTGCAAACACCTGCTGTATAAATCCAGGACTGGAGCACCAACCCTATTTTTAAATAGCTGTAAACAGCATAGCACTATTTCTGTGCAACAAGGTTATCCAGAAGCTACAACTGTACTAACAATAGAATGGAATCTGAAGGGAGTGCTGTGTTAAGGCTAAAATGCAGCTGGGGGCCCACTTCCTTTAATCATGCATAAAGGCTCTGCTGTTTATATCTGCCAATGGTCAAAACAGTACATCTGGGCTGGCCAAATGGAACTAAAGCCATTCCAAAGGCTGAATGGGAGGGAAGGCGGCATGGTGTAGCTGATCTCATCAGATCTCAGAAGCTAAGCAGGGTTAGAAGGAAGGCTCTGCAAAGGAAGGCAATGGCAAACCGCCTCTGCTTCTCCCTTGCCTTGAAAACCCCTTGCTGGAATTGCCATAAGTTGGCTGCTACTTGACAGCACTGTACACACACACACATACACACACACACAAAGGCTGAATGGTCAGTCAACCTTCTGTTACTGAGGCATTTCAGCTCACCCACTTTGGAGTGCTCTTAGGCCCAATTTACACCTCCCCTCTGAAGTAGTTTGACTGCTGTCTTTTCCCAAGCTCATTTCACGCTGGTTTCAAATTTCACTCCAGGGGGTCTGAAGAGTACTAAGCAACAGCATTTGTTTAAAGCAGTATAATGCTAACTTGACCACAGGAGGGCAATTAACGAATGTAAACAATAATTTATAAACTAGAACAAGTATGGTTTGAAACTAGAAACAGGTATAGACAGGGTTTTTTTGAAACTAGAATGATTCTAGCGGGAAAGTCAGATGTAAATTTGACCTGATCCATTCAGAGGGCCTAGAACTTCACTTGGCAGCATGTTTTACTGCTGTGAAGCCTCCATGCAGCCAGATTCAGACCTCATGACCACATACCATAGCTGTCTCATGGCTGGACCATCACAATAGATTATTTTGTTCAGAAGTTTCAGTTTGCACAGAATGCATCAGCTTATATCCAACTATAGTGGCTCACCAAAAGCATATTACAGAAATGTGGCAACATCTGCCCTGGCTAGCTGTATAGTCACAATTCAAGATAATATTTTTGTTAATAAAGGCCTTAAGTGCTTGGGCCCTTACAAAACAAGGGCATTTTCATGTGTGATGTTTAATTAGGATTGTGTTCAACTTCTAGGGTGAAAACAAAGCTTATATTAGCTTAGCTTCAAATGGGTAGCCCTGCTGGTCTGAAGCAACAGAACAAAGTTTGAGTCCAGTGGCACCTTTTAAGAATTAAACTTTGTTGGTCTTAAAGGTGTCACTGGACTCAAACTTTGTTCTTATATTAGCTTGACAGACCATATGATTTCTCTTACATATTCTACCCAACACTTACTTGTGGCACAAACAGAATTCAGGAGGGTCAAATGCACTTTGAAATAGCTCTCTGTATCCAACCAAGCTCTACAGAATCTCCTCTTGTATTTACTATTTTTACACTGTGAGGCAGAGCCTACAGGAATTCTCAGGAGCAGCTCAACTAGACAATGACCAAAGCCTAAAAATCTCAGTGATCATTAACTATCATCCTAATGGGATGATTTGGGGGAGAGGTGGAATTTTAACATTGGTGTTTTTCTGTGCCTTTGGATTAGGATGGGTTAGATATAAATAATAAACTATAAGTGTAATAGAATGGAAAGGCTGCATCTGAGCAACAGGGAAAGGGAGTGAACTGAGTAGATTCTGGGTTGAAATTATAAATCAAACCCAAGAAGCTTGATGGCAAACCAGAGCAATCAGTTTACCTAGGGTGTGTGAGATGGCAGAATAACCCTGTGAGACTATTTTCCAACTGTTTTTTTCTTTCGGTCTTTTGAGAAACATGAAACATCTTGTACTAGTGCTGGCATGCATATTTGTGTGGGAGGAAGGTTCTGAGCAAAAAGGATTTAATGCATGGCGAGCAGGAAACAAGCAGTTTTCTGCTTTCTTCACATTGAATCGGGCCAGCAGAATTGGATATAACAGACTACACAGGTATTGTACACTGGATCATACACTCTGAGTGGACTGAAGTATAAGGAAGTTTACCTCCCAGATTCTGTGGAAGATATTATAAACACATGTTTCAAAAGGCACAGCCTTTTGGTTGGCAGTTGGCCATTTCTTGAAATAATGCATTTAAGACATTCCTTGAATTACACCATGTTTTTTCCCTTGAGGGGCGGAAAAGGCAAATCTTAGACTGGCAACAACTTTCTGACCTGCAGTTATCTGTAGGTACTTACTTTTCACAGTTGTACAAGTCACAACAGTAGCATGTGTTGCTCTTTACTCTCAGCTGGCATTTACTGTTTAAGGTATAACACGTCACCTAGAACAAGAGGTGAAAGCAAGAAGTTCAGCTCTAGGCTGTAAGCAAGTATGGTACCTAGGTGGAAGACAGGGAAAGAATTTAGAAAGACTTTGGGGCAATTGTGCCAAGCACTACCCCACAGCCAGGTGACTCACATCACTTCCTACAGCCCCTGGGAGGGGCAGTCTTAGCTACAAGGCATCTGGGGCAGCTGCTATGGGCTGGATGAACCCCCACCAACCACTCACAGCCTTTTCCTGCTCCCAAAAGAGAGGGAAAGGAGAGGAAGAGCCAGTGGTGACTGTACCCATGACCCATTCTGGGTTTAGGCAGCATCCAAGCTCAGCAGCTGCTGCACACATTCACCCATGTTGCACAGAAAAAGGTCCACCCCCTTTCTTGAACCTGGCTGGCTCAGGTGTGTGGGAAGGTGAGCCCTGTGACAGTGATTCTGGGCCCCCAGACTGGATTTTTGCCCAGGGCCCTAGGATCACTAAGATTGTTCTTGCCCCCCCCCCTTTTTGGTCAGTTGCACAGCTTGGCGGGGGTAGACAGAGCCAGCCGACCTGAGGGTTGGTGGCTTCAATTTGGTTTGCACTGCATGTTTAAAAGGAAGGGGCTGCAAGCAAGCTGGGCATCCAGACGTGCTATTAGCCATGTGCAGATCATCCCCACGACAGACACATGTGCAGGATACTTGTGCAGGAAGATGTCTTTCTCATTATTAGTGTGAACTCAATGCAAACACTCTTCCTGTCTATCTGGGGCAAGAAGAAGCAGTAACTCTATGAGTGTTACTGCTGTAAGAGATTTAGATATTGAGACCTTTGTATTTGTTTTTAGTATATTTGAGTGAAACAAGTTCCTGATTAAAACAACAGCACAAAAGGCCTCCATACCAATCATGTTAGCCACATTCTGAAGGTGGCCTGGAAATGGGACGTAGACAGGTGCACGATAGAAACATGTTGAGCAGTTTTAAGTCCAAGTGAAATAAATGGATCTAGATGCCCGTTCGCGGGGAGGGCGGGGTATAAATCAAATAAATAAATAAATAAATGCGTGAGTAGAGATAGACAGAAAGACAGACCTAAGTGGACACCATTTTCCCAGGACTACATTCAAATGCTCTGATTGCCCAATGGTGCCTTGTGGAAATGGGAGCCTAAATAGATACATGGACCTCCCTGTCCATAATAACTCCTCATTTACTTCAGTAGACAGCGAAAGCTCTGTTTGTGCAAAGTAATACCTGCATGGAACTGCCCTTTGAATCAAATGAGAAAGCCAGCTAATGTGGATGTTCACAAAGTTCTGGGGTGGAGCAGCAGCAGCATCTACAAAAGATCTGTTTCTTTAAACTATTCTGGCACATCCTGATTAAAACTTCAATAATTACATTTATATGGGCAAAATGAATGGCATCTAAGATTACCAAAATAATCAACCAAGTGGGTGATTTTATTTTCACTGACACTAAATGAGTTTGCGCCCTTTTGTTTTTATTCACCAACAGAGTTGTGCCCTTCTAAGCCTTTGACTTGAATGGGCTTTTTGAATGGTGTAACTTTGCTTGGGACAGCCCTGGAAATACTCTTCCTACTCCCCAAACACAAAAGACAAACAAAAGTCACACATTATTCATGTAGCAAATATGCACTGATGAATGCCTAAAGTGAATGGTGCATATGTCATTCCTGTTTGCTGTAGCAGCCATAACACAATCTTCCGCCAACACGGGTAGACACCCTGTCATCTCCTTTTCCATGCATCTTTCTTACCAACAAGCAGCTAATGTAGGACATACTCAGATAGTAAGAACCCTTTCCTAGTAGTTATATATACATTTTGACCCAGATCTAAAAAAGTAATGAGAGTCTTTCTGTAAGCCCAAAGAGGTTATAACTTGTATAATGATGCCCCATGTAACACAGCAAACCACATTTGAAAGCCGTTTGTGCTATTGGGGGGGGGGGGGGGGGGGATGGTGCCAGTTTAGTACAAGCCCGTTGTATGATCCTAAGCTGTACTTTTGTACCTGAAGGTACAAGCCAACAATAGCTAGTCATGTCATGACCAAGAGTCCCACTGAATGAACAAGATTTAAGTCAGGCATGTTTAAGCCATTCTATTGTTTTCAGTGGGGCTTAGTACTAACTAAAATTTGCTGAACTGTACCCTTTATATTATAATCAGCATAATGGATTGGGATCAGGGGTCATTTCATAGAAAAAGAGGTGCAGGAGCTCATTAGCATAACTCATTAGCATAACTTATTTGCATATGCTACACCACCTGACATCACTGGAAATGTGTCAGAAGGCAAGAAAGAAAGGAGAGAGAGAGAGAGAGAAAGAGAAAGAGAGAAAGAAAGAGCTGGCAGAGAGGGGACAGCTACTAATCCAAGCCTCAGAAATACCCCTATTCTGGGAGGATAGCTTCAGTGGTGGCTGAAGCCTTCAGAAAGCTGGTCGGAGGAACAAGGACCTTTTCAGAGGATGGGGTCATTTTGCTGCAATCATGACACAAGCAGGCATTTTCCCCCCCTGGGGGGAGGGTTGGCACCAACTCCTGGAGCTGCGCTCCCACAAGCTCCTGCTCAAAATGACCCCTGATTGGGATAATTACAGAATAAGGTGGTTAATCATTCACTATTTATATTTATTGTGTACACCTAGGAGCCTCTTTCTCAGAACACAGGCCTGTAATGCCTTGCCTCTTGTAGCATTTAATCATTTCACGAAGAAAGATTTAAGAGCTGATCTTGTCTTGTAAAAACTATTCAAAAGAACTCCCATCTGTTTTATTTTTTGCTCCTGCAAAAGCAATGAAATAAAATATGACAGAATTTACAGGAAATCTCCACCCACCAACCTCCTCTCCCATGCCTTCTATGCATTTGTTTTAAAGGAAACTCACATTCCAGTGGAATGAAGGCTGATAATTCTGGCAGCCTAGTAAAAAGCATTTGATGAAAAGAAGTTGTAAGGAGTTTGGATTTAAATTAAATAAAAGCCAAAATTAATAAATGTAGAGCATTAGCTTTAAAATGTGTGCAGTCCTGATACCAGTGCTCAAAAACCTAACTCATCTTTCCTATATAATAATGCCTGGTAAAATCCACCAGCACTAAAATCTACCCCAAACAGAGACAACCAGGGCTTCTGGGAGTATCTCAAAGCGTGACCTCAATGACTCTTCTGAAGAAAAGGACTTCGATGGTTGCACAAAGGCCACCTGGAAACCTCTGCAGTGGACTCTCACTCCAACACAGTTATCACAGCCAGGAGGGAGTGTTCAGTCCTCTGTAGCATGAGTTATGAAACCTAAAGAACACAACCCTTTGGATGTCAGAAGGCCAAACTATTTAACATTGCATCAAGGCTGAAACACTTTAAATTTCTCAAATTAGTTAACTAAGAGCCAAAGCAGTCAATACAGTGGCAATCCCATGTAAGAGCCTAATTCATAGAGTTGCCAGCTCTGGGCTGGGAAATACCTGGAGATTTTGGGAGTGGAGCCTGAGGCTAGCAGGGTTTGGGGAGGGGAGGGATTTTAATGGGCTACAGTGCCATAGAGTCCACTTTCCGAAGCAGACATTTTCGCTAGGTGAACTGATCTCTGTTGCCTGAAGATCAGCTGTAATCCCAGGAGATCTCCTACCACCACCTGGTGGCTGGCCACCGTACTGATTCATATAGAACAGGAGTGGGTAGAAGAACATCAAAAGAAGAAGACATTGGATTTATACCCCGCCCTCCACTCCCCAAGGGAGTCTCAGAGCGGCTTACAAACTCCTTTCCCTTCCCCTTCCTACAACAGACACCCTGTGAGGTAGGTGGGGCTGAGAGAGCTCTGACAGAAACTGCTCTTTTTCAAGAACAGCTGTGCCAGCACTATGGCTTGCCCAGGGTCATCCAGCAGGTGCAAGAGGAGGAGTGGGGAATCAAACCTGGCTCTCCCAAATTAAAGTCCATGCATTTAACCACTACACCAAACTGGCTCACATCACACAAGCACATCACTGGTGAGTGAGAAGGAATACTTTTTTTTTCTGTCTATATCTATTTATAATTTTATACCAAGAACAAAACAATCCATTGCTACTATATTACTACGACTCTCACTCGTAGTGAGAAGGAAGACTTGAATCTTTCCTATGCCCACCCTTCCCCACTCCTGAACCACTTTGTCAAAGCAGTTTTCATTGGGGTGGAGCTCAAAGGCCCCACTCCCGCCAGGAGAAAAATGGACAGGAAGAAGCAGGGGTTTTTTGGGGGGGGGGGTAATAGCACAGAGGGAAGATTCAGCTCTCCCGTCAAGCCATACCATGCTTTAAAACAAGCACACACTCCCACTTACTTTATATGAATTTGACATGACGCCAAGTTGCCCTGTGCTGCCATAACCCCTGGTTTGGCCCTTAGTTGCCTAGAGTTATTAGCCATAACTGCTCCCATAAGCTGGTTTTGAGACACGGAAAGAACAGTGATGACGCATGCCTGGAATTTTGCAAGATGCACTGTTTGCATTTTCAATTTCAGCTTTTCCTTATTTCCTTTTCGCCTCCTGCTTCTGTAATCACCATTTTGGCAAACTTGTGTATCCATAAATATTATATACATGTTCCACAAATCTTCGTTTGGGCAAATGCACTTTGTCTAACAAGAGAGAAAGCGCGTCTGGAAAGGCGGGATATAAATGTAAATAATAAATAAAATAAATAAAAATAAATACCATGGTAAGCTGGGCAGCATGAAAACCCACACTACACAACTGACTACACACAGATTTTGTAAGGAGAAAAACTGAGTGCATTTGGATCTGTCTCTATAACTCTCAAGAAGATTCTGCACTACAAAGAACGTTTCAAGGGCATTGGCAAGTACTTAGGAAATGGAAGGAAAGTACAGAGATTGGGGAAAGGAGGGGAAAGTGATGATGAAATAACAACTGTACAGGAGGAAAAGGGCCCTGGGAGCTGATCTTTACTCTCTGACTTCTCAGATTTCAAAATATTCCCCTCATGTGTTTATGCTGTTATCCATAATCACAGGAGTGAGAAACTTCTCAGGAACCCAAATTGTGTATCATGCATTGTTTCCATGGCAATCTGGTCAATGTGAGCAGCAAAAGAAAAAGAAAACCTGTGTATGAACAGTAACCTCAGGATTGCATTAAATAGGACTGAATAAAATACAGGTGTGTTTTTAACTGCTTAAAGATACCTTTAAAGAGACACTCATTTAAATGCAAAACACTTGGAATGAGAATGGGCCCTATTCATATATTGCTTAAAGAGATCAGCAGATATATATAGATATGTATCAGAGTATAAACCAAGTCATTTGAAGCAATGCTTGTAATTAATTTCTGTGGTTAGTGTGTTTGTCTTTTTCCCAGTGACTTCATGTTAATGCACTGCAAACACCTGAATGTGATACCAACAATGAATTCAGTACTTTGGAACTATTTTTTTTAATTGTCCTATCTTTTCCCCCAAAACAGCTCTGGGTGATGTATACTATTGTCCCAATTCTCAGCAGCACCCCTATAAAGTAGCATAATCTGAGAGACTGACCCAAGTAACCAAATGAAATTCATGTCCAAACTAGGAGTTGAACCCATGTCTTTTCCATTCTTGTTCAATGTTTTAGCCATTATCCCAAATGAAAATCTTGGCTTTAATTTAAAAAAACCCCGAAGTTTTTCTCCCTTAAGGCTCCAGATGCTGTCTTGAAAGTATGTGGGTAGTGTCTGAAGAAATTTCAGAAGCCAGATAGAGAGCAATGTAGAGAGAGGATCCAGTGTCTTACAGAGTTCTTTCCCGTCCTTCTGTTCAGAAGAAACTACATTTTGCAAATACGCTGTGTGTAAAACATCATGTAACCGGGGGGGGGGGGGGGGGGGGGAATAAGTCTGCTTTCTAACATTTTAGCCAAAAGCTCATTACCATGGGATATCCTTGCTGTTGGCTGAAGAACAGAAATGAATGAATTTGTTTATTTAGATATTTATATTCCATTTTTCTCCTCAATGGGAATCCGGGAACTCGAAGGGGCTTACAGCAGCATTATCACAATCTGAATACAAATTCTTAGTTCTTAGTGGACATTCTTAGTTTGTGTCTTATTTTTTTTTAATATATTTTTATTGAACTTTTTCAAGAACATAACATCTTAATATAGAATATAGAATTTTTTTTTGCAAGCAAATTGACTGATAGTAAGTACATTTAATTAAGTTAACCAGCAAAGATGTAATTTATGATTAAAGGCAACCATAACTGTGCAACACTATAAGGTTTGTGTCTTATCATTACGATGCAGAATTAAGGTTTTCAGGGTGGGGTAAACCTATTAACCTAGGCACATATTAGAATATTACCATGAGTCAGCCTCAGGGGGAAAAAAGATTTGTCTGCCGTATATATTCCAAGGGAACACTTTCGAACAAGGGAATATGAATGGCATTGATTCCAGTTCAAATACACGTGTTCTAATAGCAAGTTGAAAAATGTAGTATGTTAGCTTACCTCTGTCTGATAGGCATCATAGAGGAATCCTATTCCACTTGAATAATACTGGCACCTTTTATTATATAAAGGCCTAGGCTCCTGAAAGAAGAAAAGACCATTACGAGATATTAACTAGAGCAATCCTAGGTAGATCTATTCAGAACTGTTCTCAATTCTAACCATCCTTTGGGTTATTTGCACAACACCAAGACAGCAAATAAAACATCCCCTAACATTAAATCCTTTCAAGTTTGAGTGAAGTCAGTTTAGGTTACTGGATAGCCAGAAACACTGTTATATGTTTTCTTACTAGCGCACATTTGTCATTTCAGCAACAAATTGAAATAGTGCATGGAAGGGAGATGTACTAGTAGGGAAAAGAGTCCTCTGTATATTTATATACCAAACTGGATAGTAACCTGAGGCCAAACTGTATTTAGGAAGATTGAACTTATAGTAATGCAGATTTAGCCTGGCTCTCACACAACACCAGGGGCATCAAGTTTTAAAAATCTGGGGGGGGGCTCTTCCGTGCACATGCACTTCGCGTGCGCCCACCGGGACCATGTCCCCACTGCCGCTGCCTCCCCCCCCCAGCCTGACCACTCCTGCTTCTGTCCCTTCCTCCATCCATCCAGGGGCCAGCTGGGCATTTGCTTAGCTGGCCCCTGGACGGACGGAGGGAGGGACAGAGTGGCCAGGCCGGGGAGGGAGGGAGAGAGAGACGGCGGCCCTAGGAAGGGCCCAGGGAGGTGTGGCGGAGGGCGCTTCGTTTTCCGGGGGGGGGGACTCAGTCCCCCTGGGAAATTTCGGGGGTGGCTTGAGCCCTCAAGCCCCCCTGTAGTTGATGCCTATGCACAACACTTTATAATGGTAAGAATAGTTGGACAATGAAGCTAGCTGTCTGGGAATGATGTTGTTCCTGGAAGTGTCCATGAAACGCCAAACAGCTTGTGATAGTTGCATACAGTTTGTCTGACTCTTTTTTAAAAAATCAAATGCAACAACAGAAGCTGCTAACTAAACCTGCCCTCTTGTTTTTTGCTCTACAAAGGAAATGATCTCGGCATTCATGTTTCTCCTTGGGTGGGGGCAATTTTAGTACAAAAATAGCACAAAAGAAAGTGTTACGAAGACTAGCCCTTGTAGGGCTTCTGCTTTCGTTTCCATAATGCCTGGCAATATTTTGTAATACAGAAGAAGCTGAGCAGACAGCCATGAAACTGAAGCAAGGCATTTCTGGAATTTTTGGGTGAGAGGTAAGTTTTCATGATGCACTAAATATGTGGGTAAGGAGACAGTGCCCTTGAGAATGTTCAAACAACTTTCCCTTTCCAATTCATAACCAGTAGAACAAAGTTTAAGTCCAGTAGTACCTCTAAGACCAGCAAAGATTAATTCTGGATACAAGCTTTCATGTGCATGCACACCTCTTCATAGCCATTGTTAACCTTCAAAACATGGTTGATTAGGGGAAGGGGATTCTCAGTGGTCTTGACAAGACGGCTCTTCTCATTTAATTTTTGCTGTTGATGTTGGGTTGGAGATATAACCCACATAGACATGCTAGTGGAGAAGATGGGCAGTGGAAAATCAAATTAGATCTCCCCAATTTATATACTAATAGCCAAGGTGCCCCCTCCGGATATCTAAATCCGCACAGAGGGCGCACTTGGGGGGGGCAGAGAGATTTTTCTGCACACTTGGGGAACTCCCCAGGTGTGCAGAAAAATCCTAAAACTTAAAAAAACTTTTGAGGGGATATTTAAATCCCCCCAAAAGTTAAAGAGCATTCCCTGTGCATGTGCAGGGAATGCTCTGGGAACTCTGTGGCAGCCTGGCAGCTGAGAGGTGTTGAGGCCTCACCACCAGTGCGGGCGGTGGAAATCGGCGGCCTGGCAGCTGAGAGCCGCTTGGGACTCACCACCGGTGCCAGAGGTGGAGTGAAATCGACGGCCCAGCAGCTGAGAGCCACTCAGGCCTCACCACCAGTGCCGGCAGGGTGGGGAAATCGGTGGGCCTGACAGCTGAGAGCTGCTCAGGCCTCACCAATACCCATGGGGGGAATCGGTGGGGTTGCAGCTGAGAGCCGCTCAGGCCTCACCGCCGGTGCCCGTGAGGGAAGAAGACTTACCTGCGGAGTTACAGCCAGCCCTGGTCTCCTCCTACCAATGCTCCAGCCACCAATGGGGGGGAGTCAGTGGGTCTGGCAGCTGCAGAGGAGCCTGGGGAGAAAGTGTGTGTGTGTGCATGTGGTATGAGATCCCCCCCACGCGCGAATATCACAGGCGGGCACCACTTGTAGTTTCTAACCTGGATGGCCCAGGCTAGCCTAATCTCATCAGATCTTGGAAGCTAAGCACAGTCAGCCTTGGTTATTATTTGGATGGGAAACCACCAAGGAAGTCCAGGGTCACTATGCAGAGGCAGGCAATGGCAAACCACCCGTGTGTGTCAGAAGTCAGCTAAGAACTTAGGGGAAAGGACAAGGGAGAGTAGAAGAACATATTATTCGTCTTTTTAATATGGTACTATGTGAAACTTCTGTGGAATTATTCTGTATTCTGTTAACTGGCTGCTGAAGCAAGGCATTATAATTGCCTGCAGACAGAAAGAGAGGAGCTAGGACATTCAACTAAACATTGCTCCATACTAAGGCCTGGTTCATACATGCATGGGCATAACTTGATTTATCAACAGGGTATGTCCTTTGATGCAAATCAGCCAGAGCTGAGCATTACTCTGATGCAAAATGGAATTATTGCTTCTAAATTGCAGAAGAAAATGAAGACTAGATTTTCACTCACATGTGGTTTATTGGTTTTAACACAAGAGCGTAAATTATATTGTTTACTTTCTACCAAAGAAAAAGAGTGAACTGGGAGAGGACACTCTAGGAGGTGCGATGGCCAATTTGTGTGAAGTGACTGTGTATGGAGTGATCATATATAGCCTGTTGTTTAGTAATGCTACGTATTTATAAATACTAAATACATGCATAAAAATGAACATGTTCAGAGTTAACTAATATGAAATTTTGAGTTCTGTTCCAGGGAGGGGGAAAATAGTATGGATTTGTGTTATATATTTTGACACTAACAGTATTACTGTTTAGTACACATTTAATTGTGGCTGCATCCCATTATGGATTTTCTCCACTTTGGCTTCCAATCTACAGGAGATTGTTTTTAAAGCAACCACCACTAACACTGACTTTTAACCATCCACTTTGCAGGCTATTTGTCCTCAATATGGTTTTTCTGAAACCTGGCTTGGTACAATCTTTCAGGAAAGAATATGGTCCAAGTGAATTAACAAGATATCTGGATGGGAAAGTGAGTGTTTTTGAAGGTCACATTGGCACCATTTTCTTTCCATCAATTCCTTCAGGTGACCATTGACCCCCCCCCCCCCCCATACTGCTGGAGGACTTTTTGAAGGCTTTTAAAAAGAAATCCATAATTGCTTTTATGCACTAGCTTAGTAACATGATTGTCACAATCTATTTGATCCTTCTGAATTTCCAGTTTTTATTTGTTTTAAGTAACCAAGCCCTATGAGACCAAGCCCGATGAGGAAAGGCTGAGGGACTGGGGAATGTTTAGTCTGGAGGAGCTTGAGGGGGGACATGACTGTTCTCTTTCAGCATTTGAAGGGCTGTCACTTAGAAGAGGGCAGGGAGTGGTTCCTGTTAGCAGCAGAGGACAGGACTCGCAATCATGGGTTTAAATTAAGGACAGGAAGGTACCAGCTGGATATTAGGAAACACTTTTTTACAATAGGAGTCATTGAACAGTGGAATCAGCTCCCTAGGAAGGTGGTGAGCCTCCCCACCCCCCGGGGCAGTCTTTAAGCAGTGGCTAGACAAACACTTGTCAGGGATGCTCTAGGCTGATCTTGCACTGAACAAGGGGGTTGGACTACATGGCCTGTATGGCTCCTTCCAACCCTGTGTGCCTCTATGATAACCCTCTACCACTTGAAAGAGGTGATTTTCCTCACAGCTAAGGGTGTGAGGAAGAGTGAGAGAAAGAGAAAGAAGCAGACACTGCTATAAAATGCCTGAAGCACCTAGGAGGTACAGGAAACCTCTCCAGGGAACTGCTGTGGGGTGGAAGATCAGATTCCACATCACCAGTGGAAGGCATCTTTTAAAATGTCATTACAATAGATCTGAGTAGAACAAGCATGTTAGCGAATTTTAGAAGACTCAAATTCACAACTGAGATTGCACACGCTATTATCAATAGAGTCCTTAAAGCACAAGATAAAACCTCCAAGTCTAGGTGATACCCAAGTTCCTATAACTGCTGCTTCCGCCATTAGTTGTTTTTATCCTACTTCATTACACCTTTGTTTATCTGCACCTCATGAGTGGCTAGAAATTTGAGTGACATTTCAGTCTAGCTGGCCTTCATTTTCTCAACTGAGATGTATCTCCAATGTTTACTTCTTCCTAGAATGCAAGTACTGGAGTCTAACATCTCCAGCAATTAAACAGTGTGTCTATCAGCATCCAACACCACTCAAGCCAGCATAACAGCCTAGCTTTTTTCTCCTTACTTTTTTTTTTATAAGATCTGCCTGGATGAAGGTTTGTTTAAGTGCAAAATCTTGCATAGTATTTTGTGTCATTTTGATTGGCACTAATAAAAAGGTATTGCATAGATTTTCTGTCTCGTTCAGTTCTGGATTTTGTGTGGGCCAGTGCAGCTGTTTACAAAATTCGAGAGAAGCTCTGACCTCCATCATCATCCACTAGTGGGTGACAACCAGGTCAGTTCATGTTCTTTACACAGGGAATCACACTGGAAAGTTTCATGGCAAAATAAAAACCAAGCCTCTCAACTCTACCTCCTGTGGTTTTCTCATAAATATCTCTGAAATTATTTCTTTCTAATAAGCATCTGAATAAGGGAGCTCCAACTCACAAAAGCTCATACTGGAATAAATGTTATTAGTCTTTAAGATGCCATGGGACTTCTGTTTCATTTTTGACATTACTAGTGAAGGATACTGCCACGTTGCCTTTGCATTCTCTGTAAATGAACTCACATTCTGCAGCATCTCTATAATTAAACAGGCTTAAAGACTTCCAATAAATCCAGCATACACTGAAATAGCTTGCTGCTTTGTCACATCAACTATAACATAAGCAAATATACCAATGTTGCTTTTTAAAAATTAAAAATCAAACATGAAAGGAGTGTGCCATTTTAAGGGTTTAAATCATACAAGAAAGTGCAAGTGTGCCCTCTAGAGGAATGTGGCCATATTGCCTGTCAAAATAATCAATTATGAAAATCGTAGACCAGGGGTGTCGAACTCATTCGTTATGATGGCCGAATTTGACATAAATGAGACCTTGTTGGGCCAGGCCATGTGTGTCATAAAATATAATGCCAGGTAATGGAGATATAAACTTTATAAAGGACACAAATACAGAGGATTTTTTAACTTAAAATAAAAACATGCTTAAAACATTAGCACTGCAATATTTTGTTTATTTAACGGTGTCTAATAACTGACACCTCTTGCTCTGAATTATTGCATCAACATGTCTGTGCTGTTGCAATCTTGAGTATGCTGTTCAGGTGTGTATCTGTAAACTGCAAACTGGAAGAAGAAGAAGCAGAAGCCAGCCAGTTCCACTGTGGGCCTGATAGAAGCCCCCTGGAGGCCTGATCCAACCCCCGGGCCGCGTGTTTGACACCCCTGTCATAGACAGAGAAAATAAAATTTGGTCTGGTTTGGAAATTTCCATCACCTGCCAAACTGCAAAGCCCCATTAGAATTTCATTCTAAAAAACAAAAAAGACGAGAAACAGGAGATCCACAATCCACTTTCTTGATTTTTTTTTTTTTTTAAAAACCAGCAATTGTGACAGGCTGCTAATTTAATGGAACTGGAGAGGGGTCTCCATTTCCACCATGTTGTTTTCCCAGTCTAAATGCCCTTCAAGGTTTTACGAGCCCTGCTGGTGAAAAAAATCAGGCACTGTATAGGAAACCAGAACTGGAGGCCATTTCAACATTACTTAGGGCCAAACTAGACAAGGCAGTCTAGCCACAAGGATGCCATCCCATCTAGTTTGGTACTAAGTTATGTTAATAGGGCCTCAAAACACTAAAATGCTGTGAGGCACTGAGGGGCTCTCATTTTCTCTCCCATGCTGTTGCAAGTGCCAAAACAGCTGTGGAAGAAGTGTGGCCATTTTGACACTTGATAATGTGGCATGGATATGTAATGATTTTTTAAAATTCAGAATATTCATATACTCATATTTTTTCTGGCTGTATAAAGTTTAAGCTTTATTCAGATTTAATAAGAGTCTGTTAAATTGTAAGGCCCTTCTCTGTAGGTTCAGTGTACTTTCAACTGATATTTGCAGATGAAAAATACACATTTTTTTCTTATCAAATTTCTTGGCTGGAATAGTTGCTTTAGCTGTTTGGCAATTCTAATAGGCCTTAAGTGTAGTGTTGCTGAAAGAAATCTTCAAGACAAACAAACCTCTCACAGTTAAAAACTGAATCTCCACAAATATAAGCTTCAATCATATGCTGTTGCCTTTTCAAAATATTCTAATTTGTATAATCAACTACAGTTACCTCAACTTCTCATCCCCTGCCCTATTCCTGATTCAACTGTGCCTGTTTAATAAAACCAATCTTTTTATTTTAACTTTACTTTGTGTCAAGTGCCATTTCCAAAGGGTTTTATAAAAGGGCTCCTGCTGAGCTACAATAAATCTCTTGCCTGGACAAAAACCAAATAACTTCTCTATCACAGGGTGGGACACGCAGGAAGTTATAATTTTATAATAGAAGTATGCTACTAAGAGGCTGCTCAACCAGAGTGGGGAACTGAGTTTTGACGGGAAAATCTGTCTCACAGGGAAGAAGTGGGGATCTGTCATAGCAGGCCTCAGGGAGAGGTGAGGTATTAACAAGGATATACATTTGTATGTCTATGGGGATCTTTCCATATAAGAGAGAGAGCTCTCAATAACTAATCTGAAGGTAAAATAGAGAATTTTTATTGAAAAGATAATAAGGAAATTACCATACAAGGAGCACACATGGAACATACACACATCCAAGATCTGTGGAAAATAAAGGGAGGAGTGGGAGAATAGCAGGGAGTGCAGTGATAGCTATCCGTCCTGAAGAAGTTGAGGAATCTGTGAAGAAGAGATGGTGAAAAGACCAGTGCTTCACAGACAGGAAGAACCCAGTACATTAGGGGTGTGTGCAGGTAGATGCCCAAGAAACATGAACACAGCAATGGGGCTGCACTGGGCTTGTTATACCCAAAAATGGGTCCAGAGGGCTTGCTAATGTGAAGGTCCCTCAGCAGGGGCGTCGAGTTTTAAAATCCCGGGAGGGGGGCTCTTGCGTGCGCACGCGCACACCGGGACCATGTCCCTGCTGCCGCCTCCCCCCCCCCCCCGCCTGGCCACTCCTGCCTCTGTCCCTCCCTCCGTCCAGCTGGGCAAATGCCCAGTGTGATGGCATCACCCGGAAGTGACACCATCATGCTGGGCACGTTGCCAGGGCAACACTCTGGCAATCGCCCTGAAACTCTATGGTGCCGGAGGGAGGGAGGGAGGGAGGAAAGGAGGCAGGAGTGGCTGGTGGGGGGGGAGAGGCAACGGTGGCGGCAGACAGGCCTAGGAAGGGCCCGGGGAGGTGTGGCGGAGAGGCGCGGCAGAGAGGTGCTCCGTTTTGCCGGGGGGGGGGGGCTCAGTCCCCCCGGGAAATTTCGGGCGTGGCTCGAGCCCCCCCATAGTTGATGCCTATGTCCCTCAGAACAAAACACTGATGAGATTAATCAGGGGCAAAACAATGTAGTTTGGAAACGTTGTACAGAGTTCCAGGAATTGACAAAAGAAATCAGAGGTTTTCTTCTAGATGCAAAGTAAAATTTGGGTTGGGTTCCTGATTGCTTCCTCCGATGGTTCAAAGAACTAATGGATTGCTAATTTAAACTAATCAAAATGGGAAAAATACTGCTTAATGAGCCACCTGGGTTTGGGTGTGGAAAAGGAGTAGAAGTTGGAAGTTTTATTATAAAGGAAAAGTGGGGGGAAAGGATGAGGTGAGATTGATGGAATTAGCTATTTTTGTTGAAAAGTAGCAGCTCTGGGGTGAGGCTAAGTCCATTGTCTGGAGTATGCAGATGGGGGAGGGGAGTAACAGCTGTCAGAACAAGATTGCGTGTTTCCCAGGGTTGCTGCCTAGGCATGATTATAGGGCCTGCCAATTCTGGTGTCCATCTATGTGCCTGCATGTCAAGATGCCTGGTATACAGACTCCTGGGCACGCCAATGGGGTACACTGCTAGTAGAAATGACCCCTCCTGAGAGACAGGGAGCCTGCATGCTTACAGAGACAGAGTTTTAAGTGTACAGGGTCCCAATTTGGATTGGGACCACAGTGTGGAGGAAGAGAGGTGCGTACAGCTCCAAAATGGGGCAAATAAGTCCCCTGAGCTGTTTTGACTCAGAAAAATTGTTCCGGGGGGGGGGGGGAGGAGAGAAGCCACTCCTCCCCACATACCACAATCCTGAGCTGAATCAGGCCCTCACAGACTTTTAAAATGCCATTTATTCCCTGCAGCTGCTGCTATGTGGCTGTGAGGAAAGCAACTTGTTAGAAATAACACTGGCTGGTTTGGGCCCTGAATGAATTACAATTAGATGTGTTTCCCAAACCAAGGGAACCTTTAAATTGTCTTCCTAACACACATACTAGCTTTCTCAATATTAAACAATGCAATTCAAGTTTTTAAGATGACACAAGAATTGAATCTGACTGCAACTGTTTTTCCACCCTTAATCAATAGGTTGTATTAAATCTCTGTCACGCTTTATCTTCATGTTGATTAGATGTGCAAGCATCCTAAAAAGGGATGTTATTTTTCCCTTCTAAGTAAACAATTAGCTAAGTTCTCAGGAAAAAAATGTACCTCACAATGCACATATGTTATTCACGAATTCTGATCCAGATATTTTAGCATTAAACAAAGGACTTGCATATTTCAGGAAACAAGCTCCTTCCTCCAGATTTTCTCATTTGTAATCTTCAGTTTTGAGGCTTTTTGTGCTGTTTCTTCTCCAGCACTCTGAATACTTCTATTTCCAAGTAATGAGGGGCTGCAACTGACTGTGTTAGCCTGTCTCATGCTAAGAAAAGTCCAATTTGCCCTCCTGGTATTGTTCATCAGTTGCTAATTGAAAGGGACCTGCTGACAACATTAGAAGTAGTTTTTACTAAAATCAATGGAAATCTGTTCCTACACACATTATAATATATACAGTCTGCTTGGAAGAATGCTATTACTAAAGTAGAAAGTCATGATCCTATATAGTTAAAGGCATGGTTTTAAAACAGAGATAACCTGGATAATCACATGTGCAGTTCTTCAAATACTTGCTTTAGAACATCACTACCCATTATTTTAAATGCTACATCAAAAATAAAATAATTCAAAAACAGGCTACGAACCAAAATAAGATCTATGCCTCAAATGTGAACAAATTTTACTTTTGCATTCAGAATGATTAATTCTATTTTTTAAAAATTTATCATATAAGCCAGGCAATTAAATGACTCACACAGGATGGAAATGATATTAAAATAATTAGCTATGATTTTTACATCATGCACCACCATGGAGAAAGAAAATACATCTAACATTTTCCTCCAGAGTGGCTTGGTAAATTTAATTAAGGCAAAACACTGCACGATATTTGAGTTCAGTTTCCTATTACCTTATCATTTATTAAGAGAATGATTTCTGTTTTTACAGAGGCCTCTCTGCAACTGAAAAGTATGTTTATTTCCTAAAATGTTTTAGTAGAGAAAGGGTATATATGAGCAAGGAAGATCAGCATGATACACACATCATAGCCTGAAAGCACTACTCAGTTTGTGCTGATGTAGGGAATAGGTATTCCACTTGAACCTTCCCTACTATTTCAAGTTAAATCCACCAGATGGCATCATGGGATCTACCAGTTCCTGGAAAGCATTCATAGTAAAGAACAGATCAAGAGGCTCAAACTAGGGCTGAATTTCTGTGCGTGAACATTTTTGAGACACAGAGTAGAGATGTTCTGCAACAGACTCTGCCATGTATCTTTTTTGCATGTTTTGTCCAGTTCTGTTTGCTACCCCTTTTTGGAAACTGTTTTTGTGATGTTTGTAGAGGCTCAGACTAGGGCTGAATTTGTGTGTGTGAACATTTTTGAGACACAGAGTTGTTCTTCAACAGACTCTGTCATTTATCTTTTTTGCATGTTTTGTCCAGTTTTACTTCTGTTTGCTACTCCTTTTTGGAAACTGCTTTTATGATGCTTTTAAGGAGTTTGTAGAGCACAATTTTCCCTGACCTGGATAGCCCAGGCTAGCCTGATCTCATCAGATCTTGGAAGCTAAGCAGGGTTGGCCCTGGCTAGTATTTGGATGGGAGACCACCAAGGAATACCAGGGTCATGATGCAGAAGCAGGCAATGGCAAACCACCTCTTGCCCTATGGGGTCGCCATAAGTCAGCTGTGACTTGATGGCACTTTCCAACAACAATAGTACAGTTTACAGCATACTGAGGACCTTTATTTAGTTAGCCTGAAAAACCGATTTTAAGCTTTTCATTGCTTTATGTTTTTATTATGTTCTGCTCCGTTCCTTGGACAGGTAGAATTAAAAAAGCTAAAATACGCTATAAAAATGATAAAAGAAGAAGAAGAAGAGATTGGATTTATATCCCGCCCTTCACTCACTTAAGAGTCTCAGAGCGGCTTACAAACTCCTTTCCCCTCCCCTCCCCACAACAGACACCCTTTGAGGTAGGTGAGGCTGAGAGAACTCTTTCCCAAGCTGTCCTTGAGGGAACAGCTGGTACAGAGCTATGGCTTGCCCAAGGTCATCCAGCCAGGTGCAAGTGGAGGAGTGGGGAATCAAACCCGGTTCTCCCAGATTAGAGTCCGCGCACTTAACCACTACCCCAGACTGGTCAACCCTTAATAAAAATCCTGGGAAAACAGAAATGCCTGGTTCCTAAAAGAGATGTCAGCCAAGCTTCAAGGGGAAGGGCATTCCATAGGTGAGGTGTCAACTGCTGAAAAAGCCCTGTCTCTGTTTGCCACCTGTCCGAACTCTGAAGGTGGCAGCCAGGGGTCCGTTGGAGCGGGAGCGCACAGGAGCGCAGCTCCGGGAGTGAGGAGCCCAGGGGGCAGGCACATGGCCAAGCCCCGCCCCCTCCTCGGCTTCCCCAAGCAGTGCAGAGGCGCAGCGCCCCGGGGAAAGCCCTGCTAGGGTCATTATTGTTTTTAATGTTTTGTTTTAATATTGATAATTTTATCATTGTTCCTTTTATGACTGTGTGCTGCTTTTCCAGAGACTTGCTCAAGCTGGCATATAAATTTTCTAAGTATACCATTTTTTATAGCTCTTCCGCCAGGCATTTGAGTAGGGGCCGCTGCTTCCACCTTCCCTCCCCCCCCCCCTTTTGGGTTTCTCCTGCAACATATCTATTAAAGCCTGACCGCCACGTGCACTAGTAGCCACAGGTAAACAAGGGCTCCGGAGCGATTAGGATGCCGCCATCTGAATTTTGAGAACTGAGCACTTTAGACTGTTAACTGTAAAATTGTAATCTGTATTTTAATGTTTTATATTGTTTTAATGTTTTAGTATGTGAATCCTGGAGTACCAGGTCTTGTACGCCGCTCTGAGCCTGCAATCGTGGGGAGAGCGGCTTAGAAATCAAATAAATAAATAAATAAAATTTTATTTGGGCACATGGCACATAAGTACTGGAGAAATTTCACCAACCCTTCAGCAGCTTCCACCCCATCAGTTTGGTGTAGTGGTCAGGAGTTGGACTCTAATCTGGGAGAACCGGGTTTGATTCCCCACTCCTCCACATGCAGCTGCTGGTGTGACTTTGGGCCAGTCACAAGTTCTCGCAGAGCTGTTCTCTCATGAGCAGTTCTCAAAAGACCTCTCTCAGCCCCACCTACCTCACAGGGTGTCTTGAGGTGGGGAGGGGAAGGGAAAGGGATGGGTGGTGCACATGTCCTGGGTATCTCAAGTCTACTTGAAACCTGGTGGTTTCAAGGGAGCAGAAAGAGAATGAGGGTGTGTTCTTTACGCTTATTTTCATTACACAAAGTATTGGATGGGGAAGGGAATGGAGGAAGAGCAGGTCAGTTTCACTCACCTGTGGAGTGAAGCCTGTGGGGTGGGTGTTGCCTTCTGACACACTTCCGGTATGTTAGGGGGTGTGGCATATGCAAATGAGTTATGCAAATGAGTTATGCTAATGAGCTCCTGCACCTCTTTTTCTACGAAATGACCCCTGGTGGCGGCACAGATAGCAGGGCTTGTGAAGTGAGCTGGGCTCTATGGGAAGAGGAGGGCCTTCAGGGGCCCCATGCCATTTAGAGCTTTAAAGGAAAGAACCAGCACTCTGAACTCTGTCTAGGAGCAAATGCTTGACTGGGAGGGATTGTCAGCTCCTGAGTCACAGGACATTATTATGATTTGCAGTTAAGATACACTATGATAATATAAGTCTGGAACTTGTATTGCTTTCCTTGGTTTTTTTTCCTACTGAACATTTATTCAGTGCCCGCTGCTCTAAGCCAACCCCTTCGGGGGGAAATCAAAAGCAAAATTCCTTATTTATTTACTTCATTTACAGTCCTCCTTTCTGATTCTCAAGACAGATTACAAAATTTAAATAAAATTGTACAATATATACAATAAGCAATGTAATAAAGTTGGCTAAAAATTTTCAGACTTGAAAACTACACCTATTCCCTTTAGTTTTAGGCTAAACACTAGGAAGAACTTCCTGACAGAGTGGTTCCTCAGTGGAACGGGCTTTCTTGGGAAGTGGTGGGCTCTCCTTCTTTGGAGGTCTTCAAACAGAGGCTAGATAGCCATCTGACAGCAATGTGGATTCTGCGAACTTAGGCAGATCATGAGCGGGAGGGCAGGAAGGGTTGCCTCAGCACTTAGTTTTTGTGACCCTTTTTTACACACCCAGGGAAATGCTGATTGCCACTATGGGGTCAGGAAGCAATCCTGTCATCTTCTGGGCATGGAGCAGGGGTCACTGGGTGTGTGTGGAGGGGGAGGTATTTGTGAATTTTCTGCATTGTCCAGGGGGTTAGACTAGATGACCCTGGAGGTCCCTTCCAACTCTATGATTCTATGATTCTAATTCCATTTCACACTTTCTGCAGAATGAAAAAAGTGTGGGAGTCTCTCTGACCTCCTCAGGCACCCATCCCCTAGGTGGGAGTCACAACCAGTGTTCCCTCTAAGCTGAGTCAGTGTGAGCTAGCTCACAGTTTTTTAGCCTCTGGCTCACACATTTTTATCTTAGCTCAGGAAGGATGGCTCCAGAGCAAACTGATTTATGCAGTAGCCAAATCACTTGCTCATAGCTTTAATGCCAGTAGCTCACAAAGTAGAATTTTTACTCACAAGACTCCACAGCTTAGAGGGAGCATTGGTCACAACAGAGAATGCTCATTTCTGGGCAGCTGTTGATTTTGTCCATTTGTTGGGTGGCACCTTCAAAAGATTTTGCTCAGATGAGTGAAGCCAGGGCAGCTGGACTCACCAGGAGAGCCTGCAAATATGGGGGTTCTATACCATGAAGGACTTTATATAGCCTCTTCAGAGACCATGCATGTGGTTCATAAGGTGGTTCATAACCCTTAAAAAAAATAAAAATAAAAACACAAACTCTTGACGATGCAACAAGAGGATCCTTCATGGAGAGGAGTTGGCAGCCTTAGACACAGTAGACTGTTGTGTCATTATCCCTACTTCTTGCCTTTATCCAGTCCCAAAGAAGTTTTGTGAATAACAAAAGGTCCTTATCTTCAGTGGAGAGCTGGATTTGCCTTCATTTAAGAGAACTGAGCTCAGGAGCACCTGACTATTGTTCTTCCAGCAGAAGTTATCTTACTCATTAGTTGGCCTCTGTGGTCACCCCAAATCCTCCACCACCACCACCTTTATCTTGCTTTCTTGTATTGTGTTGTTGTTGTTCAGTTGCACAGTCGAGTCTGACTCTTTGCAACCCATGGACCACATCACGCCAAGCCCTCCTGTCTACTGTTGTGTTCCAGAGTTTGCTTAATTTCATGTTCACTGCATCAATGACACTGTCTAACATGTGTTGTACACCCATACAAATTTATTCCAGTATCACATTCATTAGAAATAATCATGTGATTTCTAAAATCAGAATTACAGGCTGCTTGCATATGGTATCCTCTGCTTTGTAAGTACTTTATTTATGCCCTGACCTGGATAGCCCAGGCAAGCCTGATCTCATCAGATCTCAGAGGCTAAGCAGGGTCAACCCTGGCAAGTAGTTGGACGGGTGTAAGCCAGGGCAATATTCTTTTGCACTCTTATGGAGACCTATGAGAGCAGTGAATGGACTATGTTGCTGATTATGTGAGATGGACTGATGAAAATGACAGCAGACACTTCGGACAGATGTTTAAAGATGTTTCTGAGGTTACCACCTCCAGGCCTGGAGGTTGTCACAAAGCACAAAGACACCCACATACACGAAGAGCCATGTCATCCTTTTTGTGTACACACACCACTAACTCCATGAGGATATGAACCCCATACACGTACACAGGCTTGGGCCCCCTCCTTCCACTTCCCCTCCATTTGGCACATCTAAGAACTTCGCACAGGGGTGCAAAGACAGCGGGACACTTCCTGATGAACTGGTTTTGCTGCTCGGAGGCCACTTTCATTTAGAGACAGTGCCAGCTGCAGATGACATTGACATCCAGACCTGACCATCAGGTAGATCTGAATATTGACCACTCCTATAGGACCCTCTTACTGACTAGGGACACAGAATGGACCACTGTCTCAAAACTTGCCAACCTCCAAGTAACACCCCCCAATAAATACAGCTTCCCAAGAGTCATGAGTCATACTTTCTTCCCCTTTTTTGCTTGTTTCTCCTTCCTCCCTCCCAGATCCTTGGGTGCACCACTTGGATCTGCCACATGGCTTCTGCAAGTTCAGAACCCCGCTCCTTTCTCCTTTGTCCGAAGGCACACCCCCCCCCCCCTCTCTCCAGCAGGACTTCGCCAGATTTCTACAGAGGTAAATATCACCCTCAACGGATACCATCGATATTCCTGCTCATGCAGATGTCTCTGTAATTCTACCCAACTTCCTAGATCTGTGTACTTGTGTGTATGATTGTGTAGTATTTGTGTATAAACATTTTATTCTTACAAAGTAAACAATTTCCCTTTTTACACTTTGACTTGAGTCTCGTGTCAGTTCCTTGGGAGTTCAGAAGAAGCCCAGCCTCTGTAGACACAGGTGCATATCCTTAATGCCTACTGCTGATTATTAAGAGCTAATATTCCCCAAATATTAATAATATAAAAGAGCAGTCAGGCTAACACAGGAGACCTCCTTGAAATACCAGAGGTATCCTGAATATCCTCCAGGCCCCCAGTAGGGGTCAGTCACCAGAGGTCGGCATGACTTCCAGGTGCACACTCACACATGCATATAAGAAAGAAAGAGAGAGAGAAAGAAAGAAAGAGAGAGAGAGAGAGAGAGAGAGAGAGGAAGGAAGGAAGGAAGGAAGGAAGCAAGCAAGCAAGCAAGAAAGCAAGAAAGCAAGAAAGAAAGAAAGAAAGCCCCTTATGTATAATCTGAGTTCTAAACACAGGCCAGATAGTGCATGTAGATAGGTTACTTATTGATGCTTGATGCTCCATCTGACTGGTTGGCCCCCTTTGGTTTCTTCTGGAAGTTCATGTTACCATCACCTACTAACCAGTCTCACAGGTGCAACTTTGCTAGCTGCAGTCAGTTCTTCTATATAAGCTTCTATAGGCTGTAAAAAATAAATGCCAACCTATGGTTGATATGAGAGATTAACTCCAGTCTTGAAATAGATATCCCTTTAGTAATTGAAACAAAGAGGTACATTTATTTAGAATGTGTTAGTTTTTTCCCTTGCTGGAGGAAGAATCATAAGGCAAAACAACTTTCCTATCAAGCAAGAGAATATTGTTTTTATTTTTTTACAGGGGTATTAAGTCTGCAATATGCAGGGACAAGATCTACTGCAAGGTAACAATACACCTTCAACAAATATGATTTTCAGATAATGGATTCCTGTAATATCCATATTTTTTCTGAACTAACATAATTACAAACTACTTTCAGCAGTTATTCGTTTCATTGGATCCCGGCATTCCATTTTTTATTTCTTTATTTTTAGGTGAAGTGTGGTTCTGAATACGCAAATGCTGGAATGAACTTTTAACACTGCAAATTGCATCTGCATTATGATTTCTCAAATGAGACAGGGGTACTTTAAATCAAGCCACTTTTACATCAGCTTCTAATTTTATAAGTGCTTTTACCCAGAGAGTTCTATTAAGTGAAGTGTTTTTCCTCTGATCGGGACAAACACGGAGCCCAGTTATATGCACCTCTGGTGATCTGTCTTCCACAGCAGCATTTTTTGCACACTTACGGCATTATCAAAAGGAAAAGAAATATACTAAAGTATTCCCACTCTTTTAACCAGCTTCCTTCCCCCCAAAGTGCTCTATTAAGGAAAGTGGACAATGAACTTTTATTATGTTTTGTACCTTTAAAAAAATGGAAGATGGTGTCCTGGCCTGGATAGCCCAGGCAAGCCCGATCTCATCAGATCATGGAAGCTAAGCAGGGCCAACCCTGGCAAGTATTTGGATGGGAGACCTCCAAGGAATACTAGGGCCAGGAGGCAGAGGCAAGCTATCAAGCCATGAACATCCTCCACGCCCCAGTAGGAGTCACCAGAGGTTGCTATGACTTTAGGCATCGGCACGCATGCGCGCACACACACACACACAAAGCAAAAATACCAAAAAAGAAATTGGAAGACGGTGGCAAACACTGATAATGCCAATGATAATTATCGCCTCATCCCCATATCTTTTTAATGAAATCAAGACAGCAACACATATATGATGCCATCTTCTAAAATTTCACTGAGGCTTAAGGGGTTATGTTATATCTGAGGGAACAGTTCTCTGTTACTCTACTCTGTCACTGTATACATTTACTGACAGGTTTCTTACCAAATATTTTCCTCATTATTGTGGACCATTTAAATCGTATACAAGCAAACACTATTTATCTGCCTCTCTATCTTACTAGGATAAGCAACAGGAAATCTATTATCGGAGAATTTTTCATTATTCCACTGCATAATCTGGCAGCATTTTCTTATATATTTGATTTTTTAAAAAGCTTGCTGCATAATTTCAGAGGTAATTTGCTTCATTTATACCCCCGCTTTCCCGCCCAATGGGGACCCAAAGGGGAGATTATATCATTCTCTTCTTCTACATTTTATCCTCACAACAATCCTGTGAGGGAGTTTAGGCTGAGAGGGAGTGAGTGGCCCAATGTCACCTAGTACGCTTCCATGGCAGAGTGGAGTTTTGAACCAGTGTCTCCAAGATCCTAGTCTGATACTCAACCACTAATGAAAGTGCACACACCAAATATGTGACATAGGTACTATCTTCTTTGCCCAGACTGGGCTTCAGAAGACTGTACTTTTGGTTTAGAGCAGAAGACAAATTTGAACGATTGAATAGTTTTGCAAGATAAGTCATTAGAATTCAACAGCAACCAGAATTTCTTCCTGGCTACATGGCATAAACATTTGTGTGTTAACCAGGACAGAAAAATAATACTGAAAGATATACTCACTATGTGTCGTGCTGCAAATACACCATCAACTATTGCACAACAGAAAGCTGCTACCACTCCGAAGCTGATAAACACGATGGATGCTATCAGCTAGAAAGAGAAAAGCAGAATTCATTATGTGTTCTGTACAACTACCCAAATATGATTAGGAAATAAGTTATTTTAGTGTTTGCATCGCATCCTACACACATTTGGTCATTCAATGTATAGATTTACTGCAGGGGGGGAGGGATTATGATGCAGAATTTCTGGCAATACACACTTTTAACTGGCACATGTCACTTAGCATATAAAAAGGTCTTCAATACTCTATTTTTGTGCTGTGAGTCTTAAGCATTATGCAATGATTTAACATTTTTGAAACTTATTTTTAACTTTTAAAAGTTCAAATGGACAAATTATTGCTGTGGGTAGACATGGGAGAGCTGTGTTCGAATGCACTAAATGACCCTGGGCAAGCCTTTCACCTGCCAGAGCCCAGTTTGTAAAGCAGGAATAGTGAAGATTTTCTGTAATAGCGCTAGACTTATCACATAGCAAAGTTCTCCCCATGCAGCAAAATAAGGCGGAAAGAGGTGGTAGAGTGCCAGAACTGATTGTCCCACTACAGACCATACACGTCACATTTTTAATACAATTAATATTCCCCTATATGAAAACCTCTCTGCAAGTAGAAATCTAACACAGCTGGGAACAAACTGGGTTAGATATTCTCTCAGTAATTGGGGGAAGGGTTATTTGCAGGGAGACCTTCAAATAAATACAGTCCATTCTATTCAGTTTCTTTTAGTTACAGTCCAATGACTATAATACACAAATCCAGCATTACAGATCTTACAACATAAGCAAATATCCGCTTACATAGACTTGGTGGTGTCAAATCACAGCTGTCTTAAGGCAGCCCAGTAGGGTTTTCAAGGCAAGAGACACTCAGAGATGGTTTGCTGTTGCCTGCCTCTGCGTAGCAACCCTGGACTTCCTTGGTGGTCTCTCATCCAAGTGCCAACCAGGGCCAACCATGCTTATCTTTTGAGATCTGACAGGATCGAGCTAGCCTGGGCCATACATAGAGTTAACCCTTTTTAATTCCAGTGGGGTAGCTGTGTTAATCTATTGCAGCATAACAAAAGTCCAGACGCACCTTAAAAGACTAACAACATTTATTCCAGCATGAACTTTTGTGAGTCAGAGCTCACTTCCTCAGATACTGTGGGAAGAAAGAATATAATTTCTCTCATTTTTACAGAAAATTACAGAAGGGGAAGAAGGAAAGGGAGGAGTTTTCTCTGCTCAGCAACTTCCTTATGAACTCTGACTCACAAAAGCTCATAAATGCCTTCAAGCTGCCACTGGACTTCCATTTTGTTTAACCTTACTTAATCACACTCTAGCTGTGATGGATAAGAATTTTGCAGCTGATAATATAATCTTTTTATTTGTACCGAAAAGCAAATTTGAAACCACATGTTTGGATGGTCTGTCAAAATGTTTCCCTTATGTATTTGTGGGGTGAACACACTGTAAACTTTACAAACAGGTGTATTGCTGTGTCTTCATCCATAAGTGCATGAGGACTATCAATATCTGGCAGAACTGTGACCAGGAGAACACATTTGTTACTATGGCAACAAAACAGACGAACATCCTGGTGAAAGATATTAAAAGACTGAAATTCCTTACACCCTGTTTGAGGTGGTACCATCAGAACAGAGCTACTGTACTGTCAAGCTAGTGGTGGGTGTTGTTCATTAAAGGATCAGAGTTGTCAGGCAATTTACCATGATATCAGGGCAAGTGTCTAGCTGATTCCCTACCCCGCCTCACCCCCAAGCACAAACATACCATAAAATGTGCTCCACCTAATACCCTGGAAATTGAAATACATGAGATCTTGCACTGGTATCCACTCACTCCTCAGCTATTAAGGAAGTCTCATCGCTGCAATAGGCACCAAGTCTCACAATTTATGCGCTGTCACCCTAGCCTTTCCAAAGGTCGGCGCCTTGGTAATAGCAGCGCTGTAATTGAGACATCACTTTCGGATGGTCACAGCACAGAAGATACGATTATGTCATGGGTACTGGGTATTCATTATTCATTAATGTCTATTCTAGCTGTAGCACTTGCTACAATTACAATGGATTTCTAATGAGGAAAGAGTTTTGTGATTACCCAATTGTAGAATCATCCCTCGAGGGAAGAAGGGCTATTTATAAGATCACTTAATTAGCTTCCCTTCAAAATTCTAGAAGCATTCTGTTGCTCAAATGATCAATATGGATAAAAAGTTATAAAAGGGTAACCCCCTCAGAATAAGGTTCACTTCTTATCAATGTAGCTGATTGTGGAAACATACTTCACCGGCTAAAACAGATCTAACACATAATGTTCTCTCAGTGCCACGTATTGAAAGTGGTAGAGAGAAAACTCAACCCATTTACTAGGATTCAACAACTTAATTGTTGCATGTTTCATGTATATTATATTATATACTATACACTTAACTTTGTGTTAAGAGAACTTGAATGCATTCCTTTATACAGAATTCAAGAGCACGAGGGAAATAGTTTTTAAAACAATTTTATGTTTGAGCCAAGACAAAGAACAAATTGCTTCATCAAGGGTGGTGGGAGGAAACTGTTGAGCGATACCAAAATGCAACACACACACACACACACGATATCTATGATGCATTAGTAAATACAGGTTAACATGGATTTCTATTTGTAAATTCTAGATAACCTTTCAAATTATTTAAGGGGGAAAAAGATGAATGACATTCTGAAAGAAGCAACCAGCAATATATCTTTCCTAGTTATTTAGTGTCACCATATATATACAGCTGATGTAGAGATGACTGCCCAAACAGGCAACCGTATGAGAAACAATAATTTATAGCACATTAACTTGGCTAAAATAAAACCTACTTCCCTCCACTTTAACATACTAATTGTTCACTGGACACTGTGAACCTTCAGAATTGTCATGCAGCTGTATGCAAAAATAGCACTAAGCCACTCAAACACACTCTCATCTGAAGAACATATACTGGGGGGATTAAAACTGCTACTGGAAGAAATTAGTCTTCTGCAATCCTAGCCCTTAAGGCTCTGAAACAGGGTTATCAACCTCCAGGTGCCACGTGGAGATCTCCCATTATTAAAAATGATCTCCAGATGACCAAAATCAGTTTCCCTGGAGAAAATGGCTGCTTTGGAATTGCAAATACATATATCTAGATTAACCAGTTCTTTCATTCCATCTCCGTCTTGCACGATGAAGGGCAGAACTCTGTATGAACACTGCAGAGAGGAAAAGGATTGATTCTTAATAGCTGCAGAAACAAGCAGCAGATTTAGACCCACCAATAATTGCATCCTTTGCTGCTGAACTCACAGTTCTTTGAACTACAATAAATCAACTATTCTTCAAGTTATGCGACCCCATGGCGAATGAACTCCAAAGGTGTTCAGGGCTCAAAGGGCTCACAGTCCCTTTAAATACCTCCAAGCAGCAAGTTCAGCCAGAAGGCATTTAAAGAGTCTTTAAGCCCTTTAAACACCTTTGGTGTTGATTCATCTCAGAGTTGCGCACCCTTTAAGTTTGACTATCTGGTGGTCCCAAAAATCCCAAATATTTTCTGGATTTCCAGGGCTAGGCCATTTCGGATAGTTGAACAATACCCCAAATCTGTACCCGGCTGAAACGATATCCAGAAAATACTGATATGGTATTGGGGGGGGGGGGGGGGTGTTGCTTGGATTTAGCCAAATGCACATCCCTAGATGCAAGCATCCAGGAAGAGACTTTGAAGTCGGATCAACTCTGGTTTACAGCTGTGAGCCTTAGATAACATGCGTCAGGGTGTGAGACAGCAGATGCCCAAGGCTGTGCTCTGTGCTTCTGGCTTCTATTTTATCTTATTTTATCTCATTGTTGTTGTTTTTGCTGTTCCTAGTTTTTATCTTATCTGTGTCTTTCTAACCTACAGTTGTTCTAGTTTTGGCTAGCTTTCTAGTCTCAGCTCCTTTTTGTTTCTTCCCTCACCGAGATGGCCAGTGGGATGTTGTACAAACATGCCAGTTTATCCCATTTAATCCTTTACTTTTATTCCATTCTTATTTTATTTTTTGTTGGTCTACATCCCTGGGGGGGGGAGGTTTTATACATGATTTATATTTACATTCATTTGAATTGTGGTCTTGCTAATTAGAAGGATGGACAGCATTGCAGTTGAGTCTTGCTAATCTCTGCCAAGTATTCAATTCTCTATTTCCATTATTTCATTTTATTTGTTGTTGTTGTTCAGTCACAGTTGAGTCTGACTCTTCACAACCCCATGGACCACATCACGCCAGGCCCTCCTGTCTTCCGGCGTGCTCCTGAGTTTGCTTAATTTCATGTTCGCTGCATCGATAACACTAACCATCTCAAATCTTGCTGTCCCCTTCTTCTTTTACCTTCAATCTTTCCCAGCATTGTCCTTATTTTATTTCCTTTCAGTTTCTTTTAGTTTGTAATCTAGTTTTACTTTAGTTTATTGCCAGCTTATTTAGCATCAACTGCTTGCTGATTTTTAGGGCTGTAGTGACTCAAGTGGTAAATATGCTGAACTGCAGATTGGAAGGTCAGTAGTTCAGCAGTTCAAGACCCAAGTGCTGCATGAGGGAGTGAGCTCCTATCTCTGGCCCCAGCTTCTGCCAACCTAGCAGTTTGAAAGCAAGAAACTGCAAGTAGATAAATAGGTACCACTTTGGTGGGAAGGTAACAGCGTTCTGTGTGCCTTGGCATCTAGTCATGCTGGCCACATGATCACAGAAAGGTCTTTGGACAGAGTTGGCTCTTCGGCTTGGAAACAGAGATGAGCACCACATCCCTCGAGTCGTATTCGACTGGCTTTTGAGCAAGGGAAACCTTTACCTTACCTGCTGATTTGCTGTCATAAACAGCCTTGGGAGATGCAGAATCCTTTTATGATCCAGTGGGGTGGTTGGGAAGTATTTCTCTCCTTCTTTCTTTTCTCCCTCGTAGCAAAATATTATTTTTGTTTGTTTAGTTAGTACATTGAGGGTGTGGGTGTGGTGACCTTCCTTCATTAGCAAATCTTTAGTTAGTACATTGAGGGTGTGGGTGTGGTGACCTTCCTTCATTAGCAAATCTCCTATAGCAAGAGCCTGGGAGTATAAGTCAGAGAGACTGAGTAACTTTAGGAGCAGAGAACATACAGATTTGTACATTTATTTGCTATAGTTTCTTTTATTTTTAGTATTAGTATTAGCAGTATATTAGCGGTATTTATAGTATTCATGGTATCTATATTATTTATATTGTCTATATTAATATTTTAATTTATTTTTATATTTTAAGTTATACTATATTTATATATATTTTATTATCTATTACCTTTTTATTATATTATAACTAATAATGGGGGAAATAGAGAACATCAGCTGACAATTCACTAGAACTAATTCAACCTAAACAAATGAGGACTGATGAAATGTCTCATCAGAACTCCTTTGACCTCTTGAATCCAGATATACCAGACCCTGATAATGACAGTATCATCTTCTCAAGGGGTTGATCATGTCTATTTAGCTACCGAACCTCTTAATTCAGAAAATACAGGTTTCTTTGCACAAACTCTCATTAATCAAACTCTTTTAACTGCTCAGACTCCAAAGAAAATTTATGAAAAACTCGATGTGCTGCAGGATTCTCTTTCCAATTCAAATTTTGGGGCCATTACATTAAATTCTCATCACTTTGTAAATGGTGAATTTTAAAAAAATTCTTGCTTTGTTTATCACTCAATTGGTTCTAATGTTAGTTCCTTAATTTTAAATCCCTTCCAGGTGATTCTGCTTATCACTTCTTGGAGGGATTTTTTTAATTAAAATAGAATGATAGATGGTGTATTCTTATTTTAACCATCTTTACAAAACTCTTGGTCGATCATTGATTAAACTTGATCTGAAGACCTTTTCAGTTCTGTCTGACTCTCATACCCATATTAAGGTTCTGCTAACTTTTACTCTAAGAAAATTCCATCCATGATATGGACAAAAAGAAGGTAAGTTATGTTTCACAATGTTTTATACAGAGAGTATAATTGTTAACCCACTAGTAAGCAGGAAGGTCCCCTATTCTCAGCATCCTAACCCTCATCAAGCAAGTAAACCAGAAATTTGTACCTTTTCCTTTGGATGTCTATAAAGAATGGAATCCCTTACATAAGTAGTGTCCATAGACCTCCAAACAGAAAGTAACTGTGGCAGAAAAGCCCATTGTAGAAAGAATAACAGCTGTGGAAAGAATAACAGAAAGAATACGGCTGTTATTCTCTCCATGGTGGGCGTCTTCTGCCATAGTTACTTTCTGTTTGGAAGTCTGTGGACACTATTTATGTACAGAATTACAGAGGAACATTTTTTTTTGTAAATAATAATTGTTATGAGCAATCTATTGGATATGTGTTTATACATTCTATTGGCGTATGACCACTAACCCATCTTTGTATTTTAATGAATGTAATATACAGTTTTGAGCATATATAGATGTGAATTGTTGATGATCTTCCCTTTGTTGAGTATTATTTGTGGCTACACTTGTACGCTAAGGGTTCCCTGTTGTTTTTGGCATTGGAAGTCTGTAAAGCAAAAAGTTAGATCTTTCCTGTTTTATGGCGCTCTGATTTGGTTTCCTGTTCCTTCCTCTAAAATTGAATCTCTACAGTCAAAATTTCTTCATGCAATTTTTCAAGCACCTGATTGTATTTCAAATTCCAACTTATATTTAGAGGCTGGTCTTGGTTCCATTCCTTGTTAGCATGGAAAGCTGTAGTGAAATTCAGATTTTTTTTTTCTACTTGACCAGGATTTTCTTCCTGATCTTCTAAAATGGACTAAGCTTGATCCTTTAATGTCTTCTTGGGCAAAGACAGTAGATGAAAAACTCTGAAGCTTGTGGATTCCCTACCCAAGTTTCCCTTCAGACCTTCTTTTAGTTATAAATAGGATACTTACCAACTTAGAATGAGGGGACCATCTCAAGTTATGTAGTGATGCCAAAAGGAAATGTGCACCCTCTTTCTGGGGACTGGGAACTCCATCTTTTCCAGTGCTTACAGGTTATTTGAAATTCTTAACTATTCCAACCTGTTGAAAATTCTTCTTCTTGGGCAGATATAATGCCTTACTCCTTAATGAATTATTTGGCAGATTCTCAGTCCGACTGAACAGAGAGTATGCTTGTGTGGAAATGTGAAGACAGAAACACCACTAATTTTTTATTCAGTTGTGATTTATAGTCTTCTATAAGATCTTCTTTTATTTCTCCATTGATTTCACACTTCCCAGTTTGTTCACATGATTTCCATTTATTATATATTTTATCTGGCAAAGATAAGGCTGTTACTCTATCTTTGGCTCATTATTTAAGTGCTGCCTTGAAGATTCGCCCAAAGGTATAACTAATTCATGTCTAAATGCTTATCTGTATACAAGCACTCATTTGCACTGGAATAAAGTCAATAGAAGGTTCACCTCAACTGCAGAAGCCCCTTTTAACAGGACCACATGCTACTACATCACACACCAAGAGCTAGGAAAAAAGCTTCAGACAGACAAACCTCAAACTACTCAGGTGTAACTAAGATTGTTTGCTGTAATCAGCTCTCCGCAGTGTTTTAAACTAGAGAGAGCAGCTGCACAGAAGTCCGATTTGAACTGGAACCATGGAATAAAGACATGGTTGATCTGTCACGTTCTTTCCTTTGATAACTCATAACAATGCTAGAGGCAAGTGGTTTTAATTTGGGAAACTGCCCAAGAAATAAGTAGTTTAAACTCTACTCCTCCCCTGCACAATCCAAATCAGAACTGGGCCCCTATGCAGGTTCCTTTTGTGTTTTTTCAGCAATGGGATAATCCTATCATGGACCTCCTAGTGTTCGTCTTTACCGTGATACCACAGAATAACCCTGAAAGCATTCTCCTGCCTCACCATCACCTCCAACTGATTCAGACTCTGTTCCTCAGTCACAAATACCATTGCTCTTCTAACTTAGCTGACCATGAGTCATACATGGCAAGACAAGAAGATACCACTGATAATATTTCAACTGAATGAATTCTTTATCTCTAGTCTTTCTCTCTGGCCATTCAGGTCTATGAATACCCCTTTCTGGACACTTGTATTATTCCCCATTGTAATGAGCCTTATTTCTGCTTCTCAGTTCTCTTTGGGTTCTCAGTGTTTTTTCCAAACTTATAGTAGCACAGTACCCTGTTATCTAATCACAGACCCTTATAACTGGTGTATGTGGGTCAATGCCTGGAATTAGTGCTTGCTTTAGCCAGTGAGAGCCAGTTTGGTGTAGCGGTTAAGTGTGCAGACTCTAATCTGGAAGAACCGGGATTGATTCCGCACTCCCCCACTTGCACCTGCTGGATGACTTTGGGCAAGCTATAGTTCTGTCAGAGCCGTTCTTGAAAGAGCTCTCTCAGCCCCACCTACCTCACAGGGTGTCTGTTGTGGGGAGGGGGAGGGAAAGGAGTTTGTAAGCCGCTCTGCGACTCCAAGTGAAGGGCGGGGTATAAATCCAGTCTCCTCCTCCTCCTCCTTCTTTTGTCTTAAGATCCAGGCTAGCAGGGGTAGTAGAAAGGAAATATTCCTTGGTGGTGGTGGAAAGTACCATTGTTACAGCCAATTTATGGCAACCCTGCAAGGTTTTCAAAACAAGAGACATTCAGAGGTGGTTTGTCATTGCCTGCCTCTGCATCACGACCCTGGAACTCCCATCCAAATACTAACTAGGGCTGATCTTGCTTAGCTTCTGCGATCTGATGAGATTGGACTAGCCTGGGCTATCCAGGACAGGAGGTCGTGCCTACACTGTACTATTTTTACTGTAGGTATAGGCTACTTCTACATGTCTAGAGTACACATGTTCCTGACCAAATGCGCTAACAACCAGTCCTGTGACAAGTGAGCCTTTTCTTTGAAAATGTCCAAAGAATTCTGGAGCACCAAGCAACATGGTTCTGTTTTTTAGATCTGCTTCTCTAGTTGATGCTGCTAAATCAAACAAGAAATCACAGCCATATTTTGGTTCTTCAAATTGCTCAGTATCAGCATTTTAAGAAGAGAACATTATCCATCCAAATATTTTATGAAGGGTTGACTTTGCACCTTAAACTGAGAGATTCACCATCTGTGCTGCCAACAGAAATCCAACATCTGCAGGAATAAAACTGTGTGTGCACATTTTAAAAATTGGTTAATTGCCTATGCATGCAAATGGCCATTTCTGCCTTGCCATGTTCTGGCTCAATAGTCTGCAGTATGAGGATAGAAGCAAACAATTAACCAGGCCCTCAATTTAAGAAAGGTTAAACTAAGCTAGTGCAGCATTAGCCTTCCTTTTAAAATGCTGCTTAAGGCTGCTTTTAGCTCCCATTTGCTTCAAATGCAAGCAAAATGCACAAACAGCAGGAGCCAAAGCTGAAAAAGAACATTGGTATGTGCATTCCCACTGGCATCCAAACAGTCACCCAGAGGTCACTGAAATTTTGGATGTATCATTTGACTCAATGAGGATGCCCCTGAAGACACTAGTTTTGTGCTTAACTACTTGATTGTCACTACAGTTGCACTGAAGCCATTGGGCTAAATCCATAAGCAGAAAGCACTGCTGTTCACACATGGGGGATCCATGATTTTAATGAATTTTCCACTCAAGCTGCAGGTCCCCTATCCCACACTGCAGCACACATTTTTGGAGTGGTGAGAAGGGCTACGGAAGATAAGAAGGGGCTGGAGGTGCTTGTTCTGCCAGAGACAATCCACTGCTAGTTTTTATCAACCCCATTCATTTTCCCTCTTTAGTTCACTGCCTATCCTTCCACCCAAGGTGGAACTACATTCTTTCAAAAGCATTTCTGTGTCTGTAATGAATTAATGACCTCCAAAATGTCCTATCATTAATGGCTTTGCTCAGGTCTTGTAAACCATGGCTTTTTTTATTGAGCCAATCCATCTTATGCTGGGTCTTCCCCCTTTTCCTGCTGCATTCAACTGTTCCTACCATTACTGTCTTTTCCAGTGACTCCTCTCTTCTCATAGTGTGACCAAAGTACGATAGCCTCAATTTAGTCATTTTAGCTTCTTAAGGAGAGTTCAGGCTTCATTTGGTCTAGCATTTTTAGGCTTCTTTTTTACAAAACGTAGCTAGCTCGGACAGTGATTTAAAGGGATGGCAGTACAGTGATGTGAATGAGATGTAATGGTAAGGAGTGGAGATCTGGGTTCAAATTCCTACTCGGCATTATGATTACTGGGTGGTCTCAGGCCACTCTTTTGTTTGTTTTCAAAGGCAAAATGGAAGTAAGGAGAACAGCATAATATGTCCTTTAAACCCACTCTTTGGAGGACGGATGGGATAAAAATGAGATTGATAGATAGATAAAATGGCATGGGGAAGAAGTCTGTATTAAATCTTTTCCCCATCTTCTGTTATCTCACTGAAACTTGACATACTCAAGTTCCTTTTATCTCCTACTGGAGAAAATGTAAAGGGTTCATATATATTTCACGTATAGAGCAAGCACATATACATATTCCCCAATGGGCATAAATTTTAAAACGCTTGGTGAGACAATTTGCAGCATGAAAATGGCTTAACAGTCAAGGATTGCAAAGCTCCATCTCCTCCACACTAGTTTCCCCCTACCAACTGCAGCCCCAGTAGTTGTATTCTGCAATACAAAATAAATAACAAGACCTCTACCCTGCAAGACTTTCTGGTGGAGCAGGGAGTGGACCTGGCATGTGTGACCGAAACCTGGGTACAAGAGGGAGAGACAGTGGCTCTCTCCCAAATGGCTCCGCCCAGGTTCTCAGTCCTTCACCAATCAGACTGAGGGGCAGGGGGGTGGAGTTGCACTTTTCATTCGGGACGCTTACTCCTACAGAGTGCTCTCACCGCTTAAACTTGCAGGCATAGAATGTTCTTGCCTGGTGTGGGAAGCCAGGGAGAGTTTGGCTATTTGGGTGGTGTACCAACTGCCCAATGCACCACCCACTAGTCTGCCATCTCTGGTCAAGGCCATGTTGGGCTGGGCGTTGGAACACCGTCGACTTATTGTCCTGGGTGACTTCAACGTCCATGCCGATGATGTGGCCTCTGGACCAGCGATGGACCTGGTGTCAGCCATGGCAGCACTAGGGCTCACCCAACTTGTAACGGTGCCCACACACCAGGCCAGGCATACGCTCAATTTGATTTTTGCGGCGGGGGTCATGGTGGACCTGATTACTGCTCTGGCAGTTCCATGGTCAGACCACCATGCTCTGAAGGCCCATCTGAATGTCCCACTCAGACCCTGTATGGGTGGCAAGGGTATTTTGACTTGCCCACAGAGCCAAATGGACCCTCAGCGGTTCCTGATGGCTCTGCAGGATCCCATGCCCCCTGGTGGCTCGTTGGATGAGCTGGTCGAGGACTGGCATGACTGGCTCTCAGTGGCCATTGACGAGATCGCCCCTAGGTGCCCTCTACGCCCTCATTCTAAGCGGGCTCCCTGGTATACTGGGGAACTGCAGCAGATGAAACGAGGGCTTAGATGACTAGAGAGACAGTGACGGCGTGCCCGCGACAAAGCATCAAGAGCATCTTATAGGATGAGATTCTATGAGGTGGCAGTCAAGGCCGCGAAGAGGCAGTTCTACATCGCTACGATTGCGTCTGCAAGCTCACACCCGGCACAATTATTTAGAATTATTTGGTCTTTTGCGAGCTATTTTGCAGATAAAATCCTGCTGCTCCGCCGTGACCTCCTAGCCACAGTTGAGACAGTGAGTGAACTCGAGGCTCCATGCCCGTCTTCTAGTTCCATTCTGGATTATTTCAGTCCACTCAGCCTTGAGGAAGTTGACAGACTGCTCTCTACTGTGTGTCCAACCACATGCAGCCTTGATCCGTGCCCTTCATGGTTGATAAAAGCTGGCCTTGAGGGGCTACAAAGTGTCCTCTGGGAGACTGTCGACAAGTCTTTCGAGGAGGGACTGTTCCCGGAGGCACTCAAGGAAGCGATGGTCCACCCTCTCCTGAAAAAACCATCATTGGACCTGGCCGAATTGGCCAACTATCGGCCGGTCTCCAACTTGCCCTATTTGGGCAAGGTTTTGGAGAGGGTGGCAGCGATTCAGTTGCAGAGTTTTCTGGATGACACTTCCACGCTAGACCTGTTTCAATCTGGCTTCCAGATGGGTCATGGGATGGAGACGGCGCTGGTTGCCCTCACGGACGACCTCCAACGGCATCTGGATAGGGGCAGAACGGCAGTGCTGGTGTTGTTAGATCTGTCATGTGCATTCAACATGGTCGACCACCAGTTACTGATCCACCGCCTCGCTGACACGGGGGTTCAGGAGCTTGCCTTGCAGTGGCTTGTCTCCTTCCTCCAAGGTTGGGGACAGAGAGTGGCGCTGGGGGAGCAGGTTTCCCAGAGGCACCCGCTGGTATGCGGTGTGCCACAAGGGGCAGTGCTATCTCCAATGTTGTTTAACATCTATATGCGCCCTCGCCCAGATTGCCCGGAGTCACCAGTATGCTGATGACACCCAGCTGTATCTGTTGTTGGGCAGCTGGTCCAGAGCCACCCCAAATAACCTGGAGCAGGCGCTTCAGGACATGGCAGGCTGGCTTAGGCTGAGCCAATTGAAATTGAATCCAATGAAGATGGAGGTCCTGTGCCTGAATCGGAGAGGACTGGAGGTAGGGATCCCACTACCGGCTTTCGAGGGGTGCCACTGGTGCCAGCACCGAGGGTCCGGAGTTTGGGAGTGCTCCTGGATGCCTCCTTAACTATGGAGGCCCAGGTAGCAGCCACTGCCAAGGCAGCCTTTTACCATCTATGGCTGATTAGGCAGGTTGTTGATGGGCCTCTTGGTGAGGGACCACATCCAGCATGTGCTGAGGGTGCTGCACTGGCTGTCTATAGTATACCGGATCTGGTTCAAGGTGCTGGTTTTAACCTTTAAAGCCCTATATGGTCTGGGGCCTGCCTACCTGAGGGACTGCCTTTCCCCCGTATACACCCGAGAGCACTGCGGTCTGGCACCCAACACCGCCTGACCCTCCCTGGCCTGAGGGAGGCCAGACTGGCAACCACCAGAAATAGGGCCTTCTCTGTGGCGGCTCCCCACTGGTGGAATGAGCTCCCGGAGAACATCAGGACCCTGTGGGATCTTTTGCAGTTCCGCAGGGCCTGCAAAGCGGAGCTCTTCTGCCAGGCTTTTGGAGCCGCCACTGGGGGGAATGGCCTCTAGCAAGTGGCTGTTGAGCCGCTTGCCTGGTACATCGGTGGTGGAAGCCCCCTGGCCGGGAATATATAGGATGCCATTCCTGGTGTTGGTTTTTGTACTGCTGCCATCTGTTATGGTTTTACTGTTTAGCTATATACTTGGATGTGATTTTAACCTCTGTAATGTTGCTGATTTTATGCTGTTAGCTGCCTAAAGCCGGCCTGTGCTGGCTAGGCGGGATACAAGTCCAACTAACTAACTAACTAACTAATTAACTAAATAAATAAATACTTCCAGACATGGTGGAGATGACAGTGAGAAGTGATATCTGCATCATGGCTACATCTAGATTCAGAGCTGGCTTAAGGCTTCAGGGAGTGGTTTTTGTGCAAGTTACACTTAGAGCTCTCCATTAACCTAGAACAGACTGGGCATACAAGGACAACCTTTCACACAGCCTTTGACCTTTCTGGGTGCTCTGAGCAAAAAGAAAATGACTGGTGGGCCTTTTATGTGCAACTGACATTACCAGCCTCCAGACTAGCCCTGTATTAACCAATCTTAAATACAGTTATAATGGCTACCAGCTTGTACTGAACATATGGCCACATTCAGCCAGCCATGGGATTGTGCAGGCTCCTCTTCTATGCTCAAACAAATGATGCAGTGATCCACTTGGGAAAGGATTCTTTTCCTGTTTTCCCCTCTCCCCTAACTCCTTCTCCCCTATTTCTGACCCCAGGAAAGTTGATTCCAAGGGTACTAGTATTCACCTGAAGTAACAGCTACCTGGGTCAGTGGGCTATCATGAAGAGGGTGAAGGTGACAACATTTTCTCTCTTCTGTCAGTGGAGCTGGCTTTGCTGACAGATGCAGTAAAAGCCATTATGCCCCCTTCCTCACTGCATCCTATCAACATGCATGATTATTTCATGTGAGCCCTACAACCACAGGAATCAACTTCCCCAAAGTTGGAAATGGCTGCTGGGGGAAAGCAGGAAAGATTGCTCAAACCAATCCACACTGACCTACTCATAACACTAAAAAAAAATCAGCAATTTATGACAGAATTTATACTTTTACATAGCATCACAATGAAAATGGTGTAGTTCTCCTTCCAATGTTGGCTTAAGTGTTTTCTCTTTGCGTGGTAATACTTGGTTGGGTGGGTATTCATGGCAGATCTTGTCTAAGAGAAATTCAGTAGGTTAGTTGTGCTTTACATTCAAAATCTGTTTGATATAACAGGATCAAGAAAGAAATTTTCCCTGTGTTAAACTTATTAGTTGGGCAGAGGGGATTGCCCTTTTCCAGAACTCTTGTATGCTTCTCCTTCAGACAAGTATTCACAACTTAGAACCCACCAAGTCACATGCAGACCATGAATGTATGACAGTACACCAAGGCCTCTCCCCAAAAATCATGTTTTTGCTTTCCTTCAGAACACCAACATTGCCAATCATCTGGAAGGCCCCCAATAATTGTTGGCAGGCTGCATTCAGCTTGGAATGTCACAAGATATTCAGGTTTGATGGGGAGAATTATATGTGAACGAATGAGCCTTGGGGTAAAGAGAGGGATGCCGTGTGAGCTTGATGGCCTTCAGATCAACCCCCTCCTCATGATTTTGTATTATTAGTGGCAAGCTGATTCCAACAAGAAACATCTTGCTTGGAGGAATGGCTCATGTGAGTGGTATAGAAAAGTAATGCTGGAGTTTACAAGATTGTGTTCTCTTTTCTGTGAACTGAAAAACTGCAATACTTCAGTTCACATGAGCAAGAAGATGATTTCACATTAGTTGTCTTCACTTATACGAAGCAGGCTTTTAGCTCCAAGCCAGCCTCTGCCCTTTCACTGGAGCTGACTGTGAGATGTTAAAAAAACAGAATGACCGTGACATGGAACAGAGAAACACATTTTACAGCCGACATTAGGAAGCAACATTTCAACAGTCATGCTGTGCTACTTAATACTCCCCTGGTGAGCATCAATGAAAACACTTGGTTAAGCATCATTACAAGTTAAGCCTACCAAAAATATAATCAAGAAACACCCACCCACCACTAAAGAAAAAGATAATAAAATTATAAATCAATATAAGAGTACGGAACACCAGCTGGGGCACTGCAGCCATCTATCAGCCAGGAACTTCCATTCACAGATGCTCCTATATTGATTAAATTGAGACAAGCACATTTCCTGGCTTTAACTAGAGTCCCTGTTGAGGGCAATAAAGACAGCGATGAGAAGAAAGCTAAAACCATCTCTGTAATGCTTAAATAATAAGATTTTTGAAAAGCCAAGACATCTGTCTTGCTATCATTTTAATACCTTTTTTTGTCTTACTTTTAAAATTTGGACTTTGGAGTTAATGGAGACGGTGGTGTTTTCTGCTGTTTGATGCCTGTGCTTTCCTCTGTTTTTATGGATTAATTGTTGGATTTTATGACCTGACAAATAGGGGATTCACAAGGAGGAGGAGGCATTGTATTATTCCCTGCCCTGCTGGTTCCTGTGGTCCTTGCTGTGATAAGCTACCTCAGGCCTTCCTACCCATGCCAAAAGCTTCCACCAGCCACCTGGTGGGGCTTGTGGTAGAAATCACTTCCACTATGCCTTCCACTTCAAGACATACACTCACCTAGCTGGCCACTGCAGAGGGGGGTGCTTGGCAGACAAAGTTTACAGGTCGTGGTTTCCATTCCAAGCATCCCACCCACACAGTCGCCCCCTGACTGACCAGTTGAGCGGTGATCCAAGTATGGAACAGAAAGTGTGTCAGATGTCCCATCTGCTCCAAGCCACCTCCACTCAGGCAGTTGTTGAGCTGATGTGACACAGTGTCATTAGATTTCATTTTGTATCCTTTGAGCAATCTGACTGCTTCTCTAGTACAAGAAGAAAATCAAAAGTAAACCGATAATCAATGACACACACATACCTTTTGCATTGAAACAAGCTATCAGAAGAGGTACTCTAACAAACCACACAGCCCAATTCTGAATAGGTTTTCTCACAAGTACAACCCACAGCATTCAGTGGTGTTTACCTAGTAACTGTGCTAAGCATTGCATTTTTAGTTATTCACAGGCACATTTTTATAACCTCAGACAACCTACCCACTGAAACTACCTGCAAAGAGGAGGAGGAGGAGGAGGAAGAAGACAACACAAAGGAGTCTCAGAGCAGTTTATAATCTCCTTTCCCTTCCCCTCAGACACCCTGTGTGGTAGGTGTGGCTGAGAGAGTTCTCCCAAGAGCTGTCCTTCAGAGAACAGCTCTGAAAGAACTTATGACTGACCCAAGGTCACACCAGCAGCTGCACATGGGGAATCAAACCCAGTTCTCCCAGATTAGAGTCCACACTCCTAACCACTACACCAAACTGGCTCTCAGAAAGAAACTGTACAATATATGAGATGTCAACTACGTATCTATTTAGTACATTTTTATCCCACCCTTCCCTCCAAGGAGTTCAGGGTGATGGGCATCTTCCTTCCCCATTTTTTCCTCACAATAACTCTTGTGAGGTAGATTAGTCTGAGAGAAACTGGTGAGAGTAATCTTGTACTTCTTACTGATTTGAACCTTCTCTGATTTTCACCAGAAACTGCTATGAGAAACAGATGCATTCAGGATTACTTTCAGGATTACCTTCATTACTAACTGGATCACACATTTCCTCATTTTTATTCAAATTAGGCCTATTAATTTACTTAGTTTTTTAAAAACAGGATTTAAATGTATAGCTTGCTTACCATTTGTTTCCGGTTCTCTACCAGATGGATACCAATAATGCCTAGGAAGGATCCAAAGCCAAGCTATGGCAAACAATAAACCAAGAAAAATAGGTCATATTGGCTGTTTAACACAAGATGCAATTAATTTTAGTTATACAGAAAAGGACAGTGAGCAAAGTGCCATACTTTATTAAGTCAAGAACTTCTTTTGCATATATAATAGGATGGATCCAAACCAAAGTGGCAATTTTGACCTATTCCCCTTTCTGCTACAGAGCCCCCCCCCCATTTCATTCCTCACGGCTCCCACCCCCTCAGGAGCAGCAGTTTTTGCAAAGAAGTGGGCTGCAGTTGGAGGAGAGAGGCAGGAAAGTTCCATTCCACTAATGGAAAATGTAGCCTGCCTCCAATCCACTATCCCCGGTTTCTTAACCACCCTTAAAAGACCAGGATTAAGCAACTAGTTGAAGAGCTCATCTAGTTGAAGAGCTCATCCAACTCAGATAAAATGCTATGCTCTCGGCACTGAGGATACTGCTAACCATGGTTAGATTAACATTAATCAAAATTTGCAAAGCTGGTAAGCTTTCATCTGATCCTATGCTATGGCTATCACAAACAACAGAAGGGAAAGTTTAGTTCACAAAGAAAGGACAAAAGGGAAGATGCAAAGCATTGCATGATCTTGACTGTCTAGCCACATTTAGGAGACTGAGAAGGAGGCAATGGGCTTTAGCAAGTCAAATATTTTTTGCTTTTACTGAAAACTAAAGGGAGTTCAGTCTCACTAATGCAAGCCCTTTTCAGAGATCCCATTGTGCATGCATAAATTCGTGTTATCTACATGTACAGCTGGCTGTGTGGATAACTGTACATATGTTCTTGCTGATTTTGAACAGATGGATCAGTACCATGAGAAATCGAGGATGAAAATTGTGCATCTTGGTTAAAAGGACAGTTGTCTAGTTAGAGCTGAATGGTGTGTTCACCATTAAGTCATGCACAAATAGTAATTCTCAGGCTCTTGGTTCCCAGCAGGGAAACTAAGTAACAAACAAAAATGCTACTTATATCATCATAAAATAATGTTTACTATGTTTCTTTGGCAGTTCAGTAAGCATTTAAACAACCACTGCCACGAACCTTCTGGCAAGGGTTAGTGTAGCAAAAGTGAGAAACAGACACAATGGCAGCGATTCCATAGACAGGATACACTGTGACTCTGCATGTTGGGATTCTGTCCGGGAACAAGCAGTGCCCCCTAAGCAGAGTTATACCCTTCTAAACCCATTGACTTCAGCTGTCTTAGAGGGCTGGTAACTGCTTAAGACAGCACTGTACATCACTTACAATGATCATACAAATATCCATTATCATACAAATAACCTGTTCTTTTTGGGCTCTATAAACAGCCAACCTTTCTGCAGAAGGAGAGAGAACAAGACTCCTTCTTCTATCAGTCTGCTTGGCCTCTCCCTCTCAGACTCCATCATGGACTAGTCATTGTGCAGAAGGGCAGGGAGAGGCAACAATGGCCCCTTCCCATTGGAAGGGCAGCAGCGGGAGCTGCCCTTAAATACTGCAGATGATGATGTCTAGTTAGATCTGAATGGTGTGGTTTGATCACTTGTCTTGGATCCCTACATTAGGAAGGAGGATAGGCATACATCATATAAATGAATCAAAAATAAAAAGGAGCAGTGACTTTTGAAAACTACAAAATGCAAAGCAACCCCCCAAGCAAATGCAAATCGCCCAACCCCAGCATCTGCAACGGACTGATAATTTACAATTATATTCAGAAATGGTAAGAGAATCAGGCAACCCAGTGAAGAACAGGAAATAATTTATTATGCTTGAGTCAAATCAGAGGTCCAGAAAGATAGTTAGTAGACCTGGGAAGCAACAATAGTGCTTTGAAAGTCCTCATGGAACAGCCTGGCATGGCTACAGCATGATAAGTTTTTTTAAAAATTCCACAAAACAGGTCTGAAAAAAAGGCTGTGGTCACAGACACTAACTAATCCACTTTCAATGCACTTTTGAATTGGATTTTGCCAGTTCACACAGTAGAAATCGAGTTGGAAAGTGCATTGAAAGTGGATTATTTGTGTGACCGCACCCTCAAATGCAACACAGAAAGCACTGAATTGTAACAGAATGCCAATATCACCAAATGAATGCTATCTTAAAGTGATGGAATTAATCATGACATCTTCAGATTAAACAGCTAATGTAGAGGACTGATATGTGGTAGAAAGTTTTCTTCATCCTGCAATAGTCTAGGATCGACCACTTCCAGTTCCTGCAGTGTGGCATTTTCTGTCAGGAATAATATACCAGTGGGCCAGAATCCTATATGACTGTACTTATAGAGACTGCAGAAACAACCTTCCATTTGGTTTTGCATATATGCCTTAACACCTTGAGATTGTCACTCTAACCAGGCTATATTTTGGGCAAAAGCACATAACAGCCTTGGAACAAACTTCCCACCCAAGACAGAACATGCATAGAAAAACCCCCTGCAAATACAGTTCTCCACAAACTGCATTTTTAAAGCCCTTTGGGTTTAGTAAGATCTGTAACTGCAGGTATTGTGATGAGCACAAGTGTATCTTCTACTGTCTCTATCAACTGATCCATAGACAGGATTTGCCCATTTATTCAATAGATTAATATATGTCTAATTTCTTTTGTACCCAGGCTTGAAATTGGGAATTTAGTAATTTATTACCAAAGCTGCCATGATGGCTAAAGGAAGCCAGGAGGGAAGAGCTATTCTTTTCTTTCAATTTATCCTTCCTTTTCCAAGGACAACTACTCAAAACTATTGTACCATAACATTTTAGATCTATTTTGGTAAACTGAAGACATACATGGATATTGGGGCATTCCATACTATGTTAACTAGCAAAGCATTCTTAATTACTGGTTCTATTAGCCTGCAATAACTTTAGAACAGAAATAGGTCATTACAGGAAAAATTAAATTTATTTAAAAGATTATGCTCAGCTTGGTATTTTAAGTAAAAAAGGACCACTTTTAAAGGTTGAGCCAAACAACCTGAGCTGTATAACTGTGCACAAGTTGCATATGCAGGATCAAATATTATGATAACCATAACTATTAACAAATTAACAAAAATAAAAAATTCACTAATTAAATGAAATACCTAAGATACACAGGAGGTTTATGTAATTGTTTTATTTCTTGATTAATTTTCTGTGGAGCACATTTTTTTTCTCCCCTGGATGAAAGCATCTTCAATCTTAGAGTGATGCTGTAAATAAGACATTATCTTACAGCACAGACAGATTAACTTGAGCTCATTCTCTATACCCGTAGTTAATATAAATCTATTTATGTTAAATACAGTGGGAAATAATTGTCACTTAGGCTCTCCCTATTAAATATTACTCATGAGGGAGAAATGCAGCTGATGCCACAGTATTCCTACCGATATTTCTAGCACAGTCTGTATTCATCCAACCTGCCCTGAACTTAGTTTGAATATGGTCAGTTCAAGAGGTGTACTCTCTCTGTATTTCCTTCACACACAAGCATTCACATCCATTAATGATAGTTACAGCAATTTTCCTCGAATTTCACAAAACCTGGTCCTGGGTAACAGACAGCAGTGGATCACAAAACATGACACCACACTCACATCACAGGCAGAAACACAGATGCAGATGTTTAGGCTGAAGTACCCCCAACAGATTTACAGTTGTTTCTGTTCATCTAAATGGACAGTGGATAGTCCAGGGGTTCCCAGTGTGATGCCCATAGATGCCCATGATGTTCACCACTGTATTTCCTGGCACTGAATCACTTCTCCCCTGAGGCATCTCTTCCTCAAAGCAGAGTCATTACTGGCTTTCCCCCAGTAGAGCAGGAATTTGCTTCAGCCCATGAAGTGTCGCTTTTTACAAAATGGTATATAACTGATAGGGTTTATAATATAAAGGGGTTGGAAGGCAATTAAGTTGTTTTAATTTTAAACAGTGGGCGTATTGAGAAGGGAGGGGGGAGTGCTACCCCCAACAAGCCCTCTCACAGGAGGAGGAAAGGCTGAGTTCCTTTCTGCTGAGCTTTTCAGTCCCGGGAATGAGAGACAGTCCCATTTGGTTTTGTTTTTAAGGTGAAGTTGGCCTTTCTGAAGAATAAACTGGAAGTATGCAGTAGTAAACAGTTAACTGAAGAATGTCCAGTGTTACGCAAATTTATGTATTGTAATTAATATGGACATAGAAGAAGAACTCAGGAACCTGAATGGAATTATATGTAACGGGTGGTACAAGATAATAGGAGTCAGAATAGGAAGTAATTCTTGTTTAGTAATTATGTATAATAGAAGTCAGTGGATGCGCTGGAGAACAGTTTCTATTAATAAAGGGGGTGAATAATATAATAGATAGTTGGAAAATAAGATTAATACTTTGTATTATTGTTCACTATAGAAATTAATAAAATGTGAATGGGAAAAAGTATAACTTTTTACATCTGCAGGGCACATCCATTTGGAACCAGCTGCTTCCATCATAGGAGGATGCTTGGCTTGGAACCTATTAACATTTTGTAGAAGCTTGCAAGATTTTTGTGATTGGATCCAGCCACCATGATAGCCATTTAGGTATGGGTTCACCTCCTCTCCTCCATGCCAGCAATTTCATTGTGACACCCACTATATGTTCTCAGAATTCCTATAGTGCCCACAGATTCAACAAAATCGGGGACCCCTGCTCTGTTTCACAGTGAATATTGGAATGTGTGATACATAATTTCTACTTCACTTACGATTATTCCTGGATAATAGCCTCCCACGGTTACATTTTCTGTTCTTGTGGTAGCTGCAAGGCCTATGGTTAGTATGAAAGTAGATACTACCAACAAAGCAACAGTGAACCAAAGAGAAGTTTTCTTCCTTTTTGCGAAGTGCCCTGTAGAAAAAATAAATACACATATAACATATAAAACTTAACTATTCCAAGACAGTAGTAAGTTTGCTACATTTGTGCCCAATCCTATGTTAAGACATGATTTAAAAGTGAAACCATTCATGATAATTCAGTTATGTTGGATATATACACTATGCCTCATTTAAACCAGATGCAATGTTAGTATGTATAATTAATAACTATCATATGGCAGTGTGTGTAGTATAGCCAAGAGATCGGACGATTGTCTGGTATCCAGAAGTTCTAGCTCTTTTAGCATTACACACCACTAGGCGGTGAGCTAGACTTGTTTTTAAGGCAACAGATGTTTCAGAGGTGGTTTGCCATTGCCTGCCTCTGCGTCACGCCACTGGTATTCCTTGAAGGTTAGAGTGAGCTAGTTCACAGTTTTTTAGCCTCCGGCTCACACATTTTTGTCTTAGCTCAGGAAGGATGGCTCCAGAGGAAACTAATTCATGCCGCAGCCAAATTGCTCGCTCACAACTTTAATGCCAGTAGCTCACAAAGCAGAATTTTTGCTCACAAGACTCCACAGCTTAGAAGGAGCATTAGACACAAGTATCCTCTTTCCAAATACACTTGCACTCTGATTTCCCATCTCCTAAAGCTGCTTTTCTTTTTTTTTTAAATGGACACTGGGAATCTCATCAACCACATCTGCATGTAGCACCTGGATGCTGAAGCAAGGCAAGATGCACCTTAGTACACAACCATGAATCTTTACAAAACAGGACACATCCAAGAAGCGAGGTGAGGCTGTGGTGGATTTGAGATAACAGCAACCTACCGTTCCCCTACATGCCACCGTCCTTGCCTCACTGCCATCTCTGCCCCAGGTCTTCAGCCAGAGGAACTGATGTGCCATCTCCACTCCCCCAAACTCCCTAGCAAGGCTTTGATTTCCAGGGCAACCAAAATGATAGCTGAATTCTCACAAGGGGAATGAACCTCAGAAAAGTTCAGGACTCCCTATATGGCTTACTATGCTGGTTTTAGAGAGGACTGGGGGAGTGAAGAGGTGCAAGAAACATTAGTTTCTTCTGTTCCCAGGGAGTGGGTGGTGGCAGTGAGATAGGGACAGCAGCAGAAATGGCAGGGGCAGTGAGGGGGGAGAGGCAGTAGCCTCAGGCCCATCAGTCGAATGCCTGAGGAATGACTGGCCTGGTTACTCTGAAAAGGACTTTTTAATGCATGTTACACCTGAAGAAAATACAGCCCTACCAAGTGGGAATCCTTGTGGTTGCTTTAGAATGGAGGGCCTCCTTTGCCTCCATGGAAGGAGCAAGAGACGGTCAGGCAGTTCCCACCAATATGGGTATTTGGGGGGAGGTGGAGCCTTTGGTTTAATTTGCTCTGCCTGCCCCTCTACAGAGCAGTCTTTGCATTCTTATCAGCCGACCCGCCCTCCCTTCTATAGTGTGAGCTTCTGGTGGTCGCCAACTTTGTGGCCGGGTAGGAATTTTTCACCCTCTCTCAGATTGGCCTGGAGAGGGGGTGTTTTTGCCTCACTCACACTTTAAGCTGTGGTTGGGTAACTGGCTGAGGGATGGTGCCTTTAATTGGGCTCCCCTTTGCAGGAATCTGGCTGATTTGGTTAGGGTGGTGAGCATCAGCAGGCAGACACACACACCCATGATTGGGGGGTGGACATGTTTGGCAGGAGCCATCTGTTTGCAGGAGCATTAGAGGGGAATGCAAACAGCTTGTGAAGCCCCTTGAATTTGGCCTCCCTCAAATTCTGTGGCTTGAGGTGGCTGGCTTCCTTTCAGGGGGTTATCCGCATGTCTTGCCACTTGGCAACAGCCATGTAATCATTGGCTTGCACCAGGGACTTGGTGGCTCACCCATTTCAGTCCAGGAAAGGGACAGGGGTTGTACCCTTTTGCCTCAGCTTATGTTTTTAGTTGGCCCTTTGGCAAAATATAGTTAAAGTTAAATTTAATAAAGCTGCCCTTTATTTATACCAACACACCTGTGAGAGTCTCTTTATTCCGACTATGGGGGCAAATGACATTTTTCTTCAAGAGACTGAAAGAACTGAAGCATGAATTGAAAGTGACAAGCATTCTTGAGGTTCAAGCTAGTGCTTTGAACTTCAAATTCAGTAAAAAGGGGGGGGTGGGAAATTCAAAAGAAAACAAAAATCATGCCGGAGGAGGAGAAGAATTGGATTTATACTCTGCCCTTCACTCGGAGTCTCAGAGCAGCTTACAATCTTCTTCCCTTCCTCTCCCCACAACAGACACCCTGTGAGGTAGATGGGGCTAAGAGAGGTCTTTTGAGAACTGTGACTGACCCAAGGTCACACATGTAGAGGAATCAAACCCAGTTCTCCCAGATTAGAGTCCCCACACTTAACTACTACACCAAACTGGCTTGCAATCATCATGATAAGCTTCATGGTTAGTATTATTATGTTACTTACTTTATTTAAGAATCCACTGACCCAGTAGTCTTGGACAGAAGGCTAGTATTATTATGGAATTTTGGATACGTACAAAATGCCTCACAGTAAGTTATAATGTGCAAGCCCACTGGCCACATACAGTCCCAGAAATGTTTTTAAAATCTCAGAAATAAGCTTGTGGCCATCGATGCTTGTTTATCATAGGCATGTGAAATGTATCCAAGACTCAAGTCTCTAGACCTCAAGAAGTTTCTCTTTACAGCCTTGCTGCACCGTCCCTAATGGAAATAGGAACCTTGTCACCCCCAGATACTTGGAATGACACACCAACTTAGCCCTCTGAAAATGAAAACATCACATTTAGTCTCTTCTGCAGATTAAGAACTCCAGGCTTTTCACAGCCACATATCTTACACCTTGGAGAGCATGGGCCAAGTTCAGGTTTAATATGAGTGTAGAATTAACATAACACGCACTAAAGTCATAAAAAAGAAAAAATGTTTGCTGGAACTTAAAGTCATTAGTTGCCCCAAATAAAAACTTAAATTGGCCAGAATTAGTTGTCATCAAGTACTCATGAAAAGACTTAAAGAAACTGAACCCCAAGCTACCAGCCAACAAGTATATTCCAGATGAGTATTTTGTTTTCTGGACATGATTTTTAAAAGCATTAAATCTACACACTGCAAATAGAAAACTAGGCTATATTTTGCCTCATAATAGTTGTCCTGAAGATGGTCATAAGAACATACAAGAAGCAATGTTGGATCAGGCCAAAGGCCCACTGAGTCCAACTCTGTGTCACACAGTAGACAAAATCCAGGAGATCCACCAGTGGGGCCAGAATTCCGGAAGCCTCCCCACTGTTCCCCCCCACCCAAGCACCAAGAATGCAGAGCATCACTACCCAAGACATAGTGTTCCATCTCTATCTTGTGGCTAATAGCAACTGATGGACCTCTGCTCCATATGTTTATCCAAACACTGAAATCGTCTTTTTAACAAGAGTGTGCTGTTCAACAGCACTTAACAAGCATGTCATATTCATTCAATTTTCATACTTTTCAGTTACCATACTTATTCCTTAATTCATCTTCCCTAGACCTTCTATAAATCTAAGTCAAATTGTTTCCAGCAAGGAACTCAGAATTTTTTTAAAAATCTACTAATATGGCTGTGGAACTGTGGCCAACTCCACAGAGTCTCCCTCCACTCACAGATGACTCAACTAATATTCCCAGATCTGTATCAGCCAGAATAGTCCAGGTACTCTGATTAGCAGGGTGTAAACAAAGCACTATCTTCTCCATCAACTCAGCAGTGTGCAACCAAATGCTCTACATCAACAGCAATACATAGTGCAAGCCAAACAACACTAGCATGAAGCAAGAAGGAAACAGGCAGATGCTTATAGAAGTGTGGTTTTAAAATGACCTGCTCTGTAATTGTTTAGTTGTGTGTTGTCTACTTAAACTCACATTTGTTATTAGTAATATGCATTTTTAGAGCAACTTAAATTTTTTAAACGAGCTCATGCTGTTGCTTTTATTTCCAAAGCCATACTTCTTATTCCTATGACACCAAATGAAATTGCCAACTCTGTCTCAGCTGTTTGGGTTCATAAGCTTTATCAATCACTAAATAAAATGATTCCTGGAACATTTAGATGTAAATGCAGAAAATAGATAGAGATCAACTCTAGCACATACTGGCGAGAATTTGCACATTTGCCTGTCTTCCACTCACGCCGTTTTCATACTGTTACAATATAAGTAGCCATCAGCAATTTTTGTTAGGCATCTTCAAACTATACACAATAAATCAAGAGAACTCTTTTTTGGGGGGGGTGTGTAGGCATGTAAGTTGTTTCCATTACAGTGAGCTTATAATTATGCTTGACTGCTTCCACTGGCAAGGCGATAATAGCACTTGGATACCACAGTAATAGGTACTACATCAAAAATGTAAGAGGTAGCTAATCTAAACTGCCATTCATGTGAACACTGTTCAGCATGCTCTAAAACTGGCTTTATAAGGCAAATGCTAACACCACCAAACACTCAAAATATGCACTTAGAAGTCCTATATCAGGATTTTTTTCTATAGTGGGCCATATTAGGTACAAGGCTCTCTGTTGTGCATCCATCCCCAGGCTTAGTTACTCAGTACCTCTAACATGGCAACACTGTCCCTGAATGTCAGCATCAAGAAGTTCCACTCTTGGCATACAAGTTTTGGATGTGACTCAACTGTGAGTTAAGCGTATTAGAAGTTTTCTTCATACCTATTTTCCTTTTGTCAGAAATTCTTCATAATGCCCCAGTTTTCATGATGTATTTGTAGCAAAATTAAACTTGAACAGATCTTTTTTTTTTGCTAAAAATCTCATGAGGGCAGCACACTGGAGTTAGGCAGGCAGTATTTGGCCAATGGGCTGCTCTCTGGACACCTGTGTCCTATAAGATATTGTATAACATGACAGCTGTTTTGATGAGAAAACTTACACTCTCCAAATAAGTACAGCCAAAAATACAAAGAGAAAATACAGCCTTCCACCACCCAAACTCTCTACATATAGTAAGATAATCCTGGGCATAAACCAGGTAAATCTCTCAACATTTAAAGCACAGCAGTCCTTACACCAACCTCTTATCTTGATTCACCGCCCACAGAAAATGGAGTCTGAAAGTTTCTAAAGAGACTTTTGGGGAAGACTTTGAATCCACATGGAGTTCAATGCACAAGTAGCTGGATATTTGTTGCTAAGTAATGCAAATTTATTTAAATGAAGTAACACATCGACAGTGTGAGAAAAAATAATCTTCCACTCACTGCTGTTGTAATTCAGTCACAGTCCTTTGGGTCAGAGACTCTGTGATGTCAGGTAAGGAAATCAGATGACCACACCTATTGCAGGTAAACAATACCTTTTAAAATATTTAAATGTGTCTATGGGGAAGGGGAAAGAGATTTACAGAGTATCTATTCACTTCAAGACTTTTGGCCCTTTTGATAGTCCAGTCATTACAGGAGGAAACTGGATAGCCAAAGAAATAATCCAACAAAAGATACCATTTACAATGGCATTTATAGACACTTTAAAGTGCATCATAGATGGGTAGATTGTTTTATCTCTCAAATGTGGTTTAGCACTTCTACAATGGTTTTCCTTGTGTTGCCTTTGCTTACAGATGAAGTCCAGTATCCTATTGAAACAGTCTCAAAAGGAAATGGTAGGGTACAAAAGTTAAAGCATGTTATTTTGTTCCTGGCCAATAAGGCAATGTAGATGTAAGCCTTTAAGAAATATTTTACAACAACTATGAAATTTCTAGGCCACTTTCCCCTACATAACAGGTCTAGGTTTACATAAGAACATAAGACAAGCCAATGCTGGATCAGGCCAATGGCCCATCCAGTCCAACACTCTGTCACAGTGGCCAAAAATACCAGGTGCCATCAGGAGGTCTACCAGTGGGGCCAGGACATCAGAAGCCCTCCTGTCCCCCCCCCCCCACCAGCACCAAGAATACAGAGCATCACTTGCCCCAGACTGAGAGTTCCTGTCTATACTTTGTAGCTAATAGCCACTGATGGACTTCAGTGTTTAGGAACACTGCGATATAGGAGAATGTGATTTCTTAGGATCCTCTGTGATGTTTGGCCATGCAACAGAAAAAAAGAAGGGGCCAGCTGAGCCAACATGGTGTAGTAGTCTGAGCAGCAGACTTGAATCTGAAGAACCAGGTTCGATTCCCCACTCCTCCACATGAAACCTACTGGGTGACCTTGGGCTAGTCACAGTTCTCTCAGAACTCTCTCAGCCCCACCTACCACACAAGGGAGAAGGGAAGGCAATTGTAAGCCACTTTGAGACTCCTTAGGGTAGAGATAAGTGGGGTATAAAAACTTTCTCTTTTTCTTCAGTACTGGGAAGAAGGGGAAAGAAAGAGTGCCCACCTATGAGGGTGAGTCTGAGGTGTTTCTGAGGAGATGATATCATTACAGAAGTACAGCAGATACAGTAGAAGAGGCAACCTATGTAGTAGTGGCTGGCTGGAAGAAGAATTCTGTCTCTCAGCTCTTATGGAATAGTGCGGAAAGCCTGGCTCCAGAACCTTTAAAGAAGGGAGAACTATAAAATCTCCCATTTCTAAACTGCAGTCCCATTTTTAAATAAAAGTGCAGGGAACTTTTGTTGTTGAGTGTCAGTTCAGGTGTGAAGGGGCAACAGCTCTGTGATCACTAACAGTATTACAATCTAGCCCTTCTATGGAAGCATTACATAGATACATCCATTTTCAGTAACAGTGTATAGTTTTGTTGATCCAAACAAAATAGTGACATTATACAACTATGATACACAAATAGTCACATAGTAATATAGAGATATTTTACATAAATCATATGTATCTTATATAAGTAATAAACTTTCTTATATAACAAAAGACCTCCCCCCTTTTTTCAGAGGAAAAAAAATTGCTAAACATGTAATTACAGGTTAAAAGAATAGGTCGGTTTTTAAGATACATATGGATAGATATACAACAAGAATTACTTTTAGAATCCAATATTTGGTAACTACACCATTCTTTAAAGGGTTGTATTTGATGGGTTTTGGTGTGAAGGAAACCGAATTACCTACTATGGCCAGGTTGTTAATGTTAATCTCATTAATGGTGCATTGTATCCTGAAACCAAGTATGATGAACTAATGTGTTTTAAAGAGCTTATCAGATCAGCTTTTGGTGATTGCTTCCTCTGCTTAAATGCTTGACTTGTCCGGTGTGAAGAAACTTATTATATCTGGCACTACTGAAAACCCAAAGACAGAACTATCTACCAACCTAAGCTGTTATCTCTATCATGAATTTATGTTGGATTCCTCTGTATATATTAGACATTCTGTTCTTCAGGTTGATGAATTTTAAGGATGCGGGAAACCAAGATTCTATGCCTTTATTAATTCAGCTACGCAGTATCACTGTGGCTCTGTTGTTTAGGTGTCAATTGCTTCTCCGATAAATAATTTAATGGCTAGTTAAAGTAACAGGATGCTTCTTTTGTCGGTATTTCACTGTTTAATTAAAATTTCATCTGCAGAAGGGGCATATTAAACAAAGGCATTGTTTGCTGTTTTTCGGTCCATACGAATCACAAGGTGAAAGAAATCTTGTCATATACTGGTGTCATGGCAAGATTCCATTGCATCATACAGACATAAGAGAATCAAGAATCAATACACCCTTTTAAAACTTTATATTGGCTTTAATGAACATCACAAAAGCAAAAAAAAAAAAGCTGACCTTTCTTCTGTGTGTAATTTGTATTAATATATGAGGACACAACTGGGGCAGTCAAGGGCAGGAAAAAGCTGAGTAGGGCTATGTTATCAGAGGTAATCTAGAATAGCTAAAATGGAAATATAAATCCAGTTGTCGTGCGAATATCACAACAGCATTAACCAGACATATGGACAGAGGTTTTACTATCTTTAACTAACCTTGACCCACTGCACCATAGACTTCCTGCAAGCAGAAGACAGCCAAGACTTAGCAATATGGCTTTAATATTGAGGTGGGTAGCCGTGTTGGTTTGAAGCAGCAGAACAAAGTTGGAATCCAGTGGCACCTTTAAGACCACAAAGTTTTATTCAAAGTATAAGCTTTCATGTGCAAGCACACTTCATCAGACACAATGAAATGAAATCTCCTCAGGCCCCACTTACAGGAAAAAGAGGGTGGGGGCAGCTATTAGGAATGGCTGCTGGCTTTAAAAAATACAAAAACACCCCTGCAGCAGTATATCTTTTTAAAAACCAACGAATGTAATGACTGTTAAAATATTGCCATTAGAAAAGCTATAAGTGGACACAAATAAATTAAAGGACATATATTCTGCAGAAATATGGCCCTCCCTCAAAGAAGAGAAGAAGTGATTGGATTTATACCTTGCCCTTCACTACTCAAAGGAGTCTCAGAGCAGATTTCAAACTCCTTTCCCATCCCCTCCCCACAGCAGGTAGGTGGGGCTGAGAGCTTTTTCAAGGACTGCTCTTGAGAGAACAGCTCTGAACAATCTTGTAACTGACCCAAGGTCACACCAGCGGCTGCATGTGGAGGAGCGGGGAATCAAACCCAGTTCTCTCAGATTAAAATCCGCACTCTTAACCACTACACCAAACTGGCTCTCTAGAAACCTTTATTTCATTCCTGTACATGATCTAATAGACCCTCGTATTCTGTTATTATCTGTCAACACCCTCACTTCTGTCCAGCACTCTATCAGAAATATCTTTTGCCTTCTGCATCGCTCTGACCTTGTGACATTCCTAAGTCCACCCACTGATTTCTTGCCCCCTTTTGCATAGAAAACAGACCCTTCCTCTTCAGCTTCAAAGTTCTCAGGGCTTCTTCTGCCCCCATTCCGCCAAAAAATTTATCCACTCTTGTATATTAACATATCATACCTGTGATCTTTACTTTGCCATCACCATCAATCTCAGTATTCAAAGTTCTCCTACTCCTTCAAACAATTCCTTTCTTTGTCCCTGGTTGTCCCTAAAACTGGCTCCCCAAACACTGTATGATACCACCCTTCTCAAAAGCCACCTTTCCTCCATAAAGAATCTTCCAATTCATCCCCATCTCCGTGCCCTCTCCTCTCTTTGTTTTGACACTTTTATCAAATGTTTATACCATAAACTCCTTAGGGACAGGGACCTGTCATCTTGTACTCTGGAAAGTACTGTGAATATTGAAAACTGATCACCTGCTTTTTGTCTGTTTAATCTTATGAATTCTACTATTTCATAAAAAATAATGTCATCATAATATAAACAAAAAAAATCTGAAGAAACAGTTGCAAGGCTGCTGTAAGAGCATTCTGGAAACACTTAAAATTTGTTATATTAGTCCATTATAACTCCAAACATAAATCCATATGGACAACTGGAGGAGGGCATACAGCTCACATAGCAGTTGGTGGGAAATAAATTTCACTGTCTGAGGTCTTGGAAAGTCACTGCCAGTCAAAGTAGCTAATATTGAGTTAGACAGGCCAATGCACTGCTTCAGTAAAGGGATGGGTTTTTAATTATCTCCTAACAGACAAGATTGTGGTAATGCTAGTTGGAAAAGCAAATGTTCTGAAAGGGGGGGAAATGGTGGTATAGCTTTAGTGGATTCAGTTAACAGTCTGATGGTCCTGGCCTTGTGGATGGAGAAGCAGGCTGGTAGTGTTGTTATTAATCCCTTCCCTTACACCTAGCTTGAAAACTGCATTTCCGGGATATGACTGATCTAGCTATGCTGGTCCATGCTATTCTAACCTTGAGGCTAGATTACTGCAATGTGCTCTATGTGGAGCTGCCTTTGGAAACAGCTCAAAAACTTCAATTAGTACAGAATGCACATCCCAGTTGCTGATGGTAGCTAGCAAATTCAGCCATATTACTGAGATCTTGAAATATTTGCACTGGCTGCCATTTTGTTTCTGAATTCAATTCAAAGCACTAGTTTTTAACCTAGGACCTACATACTTGTCCTGGGACCTACATACCTGCTAGACCATCTTTTCTGGTATGATTCCTCAAGAACACGGTACTTATCATAACAAGGGCTGTTCATAGTCTCACTGAGAGAAGTTAGCATGGTTTCTTCTTATACTAGAGCTTTTCCACTGGCAGCCCCAAACCTTATTGCCTAGAGAAGTGTGAAACACTTCTGATAATCTTTATGGGGGAAAATAAGGCTGAGTTATTTTAAATGGCCTTTGGAAACTGACCTGCACTTGAGCTGACTGAATCTATACAATGGAACCCCCAGGGCTTAACAGAAATATCGGCTTATCTCAGTCACTACACATGCAAAGTCACTCAGTTCTCTCTTATACCCAGAAATCAAACTTTGTTGGTCTTAAAGGTGCCACTGGACTCAAATTTAGTTCTTACATCTGTTTTTAACCACTATCTGTATGCCAATCTGCTATTTACATGTCTAACCAAATGTGTTTATTCCAATCTCAGATGTATTTATTGCTCAGTTACTCATGCATCTTGACTCTAATCAACACTTCCTGGCAACTAACCCTCTCTACCTATATGCAATATTTGAGGAAATATGTTTCAATAGATCTGAAGGAATGTACACATTCACATGCTAAGTCTCTCAGTTCACACTTATACCCAGAATTGAACTTTGTTGGTCTTGAAGGTGCCACGAGACTCAAACTTTGTTCTCATATCTGTTGACTCTTGTATTTCCTGACAATTTGTATGTAACTTTATTGCAGTTCATAGACCTTACCAACTGCCTTAATGCAATTCAGCTATAATTGTCCACTTACTTATGCATCTTGATTCTAACTAGCCCTTCCTGGCAACTAACCCCCCCTATATGTAATGGTTGAGGAAATTCTGTTTCTCTGTATCTGAAGAAGTGTGCTTGCACACAAAAGCTTATACCTTGAACAAAACTTTGTTGGTCTTAAAGATGCCACTGGACTCAAACTCTGCTCATCTTTTACTACAAACGCCTTTACACACCCCATATTTATGTGTGTGCTGCCAATTAGCAGTAAGTGAAATGCATTCTGCACATGTTCAAAGGCATTCTCTTAGTTATGCTTGTTTCACATGCCCTGGCACTGTAAACAGTGCCCTGGTGAATCATAGACTTTCAGCTCCAGTTGAATGCATTTTGTTTCTACAGGAATCATTCCAAGAAGCACTGACACTTTTGGAGATGAATGGTACTTTTTGCACTTGACAGACACAAGTATGATGGAATACCCCATACATGGCTTTCAAAGAGAGAACAGGAGAAGAGCCTTCTCACCACACTGGTGAGTCTTATTCAAAGCCCAGAAGTGCAGGTTTCTTCCATGGGGAAATAAACTTTCTCTTGCACATCTTTGGGCTTTAGACAAGATGTAGAAACATGACAGGAGGGAACGTGGACCATTTGTGTTTGTGCTCTCACTTGTATGAACTCAACGAATGTTAGAGGTATGCTTCAAGTGAGGCAATGCTCTTAAAAGGCAATTCTGTATACATAAAACTGTAAAAACTGCATGCAGTAGAAGCCATGGCCAGTGGACAGCCTGCTTATGGAAGCAGGACGAATGCCATCTTCAGTAGAATGCATGCTCTGTTTCTGTGCAGAAATTGTGTCACAGCCCTGACTTGTGTGCAGACAAGTGTATAAATTCTATTCAGGTGACAAGTTTCATTGGGCTATCTCACTGGAGCAGCTCCACCACCGATCAGTGAAGACCAGTGAACATTCTAGCAAGGGAAGTTTTCTTTAGACTACTTGTGCAGACTGCTACTTCAAAAAAAAAAACTGTCTAGGAATTTTTTAACCAGCTGAACTATAGACAGCTTCCTGCCACCACCAAAGCACAAGACATAATTACCCCAACCATTTTTATATGTGTGTAGATTTATGTACACTGCAGTACTCTAAGGGCAGAAAAAGTTGTGGCTTGATCGAACACTGGAGGAAGGAGCCTGGTCACTCAGGAAGCAAACAGATTGCTGCAAAGGAGCTCAGACCTCAGAAGCAATTTGGTGTCCAGGAACACCTCCAGAAGGGTTTTTTTTTGGGGGGGGGGGGGAGGTTAATCTATAAAATATGGAGAGCTGTGAGGACTGAAAGAGGCAAGTCTTCCAACACCCTCATGCTTCCTAACTGTGGCAAAGAAAAAACCCAATAAAAACACTTGCTACACATTGACCATACCACTCTCCGTGCTCAGCAATAGATGGGGCAAATGATTTTTCTTCCCGTCTCCACTGGCTCTCTTCTGGATACATTCTTCTATGTTACAACATGCACCAGTTTGGTTGCATGAATTTGAATCCACACCAGGGAAAAAAGACTTCCAAGGTAGCAGACCACACGCCGTAGTTAGTATGCAAAATCCTCCCCTCTTCACAATTTTCTGTCGCGTCAGAGGGATTGTCTCCCATTGAGAAAGAAAACCTGTCCCCTCCTCACAACAATCACGCGTTAACCACCCGAGCCTGTTGACCCCTCAGAAACTACTTGCCTTGTTATGTACTCCCCTTTCCGTCCCGTTCCCCAGCCCCGAAGGTCGAGTGAAATTTGCTGCTCCCGGGCGCCTTTCCCGCCCTTCTCCGCCTCAGGACTTACCTGTGGGATCCAGCATGGCTAAAGGTCCCGCCATCGGGGCAGACGCAGCAGAAGACTGCATCCTCCGGGAGCCTCGCTTTCCTCCCCGCGGCGGGACCTCGTGGCCAGCATGCAAAGCCGGGCGCCCGGACTACACTAGCCCAGGAGGAGGAGGAGGAGGAGGAGGAGAGGAGGAGGAGGAGAAACGCCAGAGGCAGGGGAAAGGCGGCGCCAGAGGAGAAGGGAGGAGCGAGCGAGGCCAGCCAACCTGGGGCTACAGAAGGCAGCTCTGAAGGCGCTATAATCCTCGACCCCCTCAGAGCACTTCTTCTGGCCAAAACGCACACGGGTATCTCCTGTCTTTGGCTGGGAAAAGGCAGAGGGTCCAGGTCCAGCCGCCAGGTCGCTTCGGCGCAGCTGGGGTCGATTGCCGCCTTGCCTTCCAGCCGCACGACTGCAACAGACGGAGCGTCTTCTTTTCCAGGGACAGAGACATTGACACCTCTTCCACCGACCCACCGCCACGCAACGATCATTAGTGATGACCAATGTGATCGATTCCCCCCACCCCCGGTGGTGGAAATGCCCTCAAGTCACAGCCATGTTATGGCGACCCCATTGAGTTTTCAAGGCAAGGCAATGGTGGTTTTCCATTGCCTGCCTCTGCATCACGGCCCTGGACTTCCTTGATGACCCCCATCCATGTAATAGCCAGGACTGACCCTACTTAGCTTCTGAGATCTGACCAGCCAGAAGGTCAGGGCAAAGACTATAGTTTTTTAGCATCCACTAAATGAGCAAATACATTTAGCACCCACTAAATGAGTAAATATATTAAATCACCCTCAGTTGAAGCTGCCAGACACTCAGGCTTGGAGTTGGACCAACCCTGGCACTCATTTCTTGGCACACCAAAGCGACCCAGCAGGAGGAGTTTTTATCATATGGTGGTCTCCACTGGGAAGAAAGGTAAATGAAGCAAATAATTATGGTGGTGGAAAGTGCCTTCAGATCGCAGCCAATCTCTGCCCATCCCACAGGGGTCTCAAGGCAAGAAACATTCAGAGGTGGTTTGCCATAGCCTGGTTCTGCATTGCAACCCTGGACTTCCTTGGTGGTCTCCCATGCAAATACTAACCAGGGCCTACTCTGCTTAGGTTCCAAGATCTGATAAGAGAGCTAGTCTGGGCCATCCAGGTCAGGGTAAGTAGATAATGCATAATACTTTAGGGCCTCTTCATGACTACATCTGGCTCCATTTCCTATGCATTTGACATATATTCAGGTGGGCAACTGTGTTGGTGTGAAGCAGCAGAACAAAGTTTGAGTCCAGTGGCACCTTTAAGACCAACAAAGTTTAATTCTGGGTATAAGCTTTCATGTGCATGCACACTTCTTCAGATACAGTGAAACAAAAGTTTCCTAAACCATTACCTCCCTCCTCTTGCTGTTACGTAATCCTTGAGGAAATTCTGTTTCACAGTATCTGAAGAAGTGTGCTTGCACACAAAAGCTTATACCTTGAATAAAACTTTGTTGGTCTTAAAGGTGCCACTGGACTCAGGCTTTGTTCTTTTGACACCTATGTGAGCTGTAGAAGTTAAGCATAAAAAAAACTTTTTCCCTGGCCCATGTGAAAAATGTCACCATTTAAACAGTGAGCATTTGCAACAGAGGAGGAACTGAAAACCATAGCTTGACAAAATCGCTGTGTTGTTTTTTAAAGGCGTAACCTACCTTTCAAGTTGTTTCAACTGCACTTGGGCAAGCTTATCGGATCCTTCTTCTGTTACCAAGGAATATGTGGTGCAGAGAAAGCTGTGGAAGAACTTATTCTTGCTTTCTTATTGTACTTGGTCTGCAGCTGTTCGGTTAAGCTGATGAGCAACAGATCTGGGACAAGATAAATGGTACTCCTTTGAATGACTCACAAATTATGGAATGCACGCTGCTACAAGGTATGGTGATGGCCACAAACTTTGGTGGTCTTAAAGGTGCCTCTGGACTCAAACTTTGTCCTGTTCTGCTTCAGACCAACATGGCTACCCACCTGAATCTATTTCCTATAGTGTCCCAGCAGATCCCTGTGGAGCACACAAGCACAAGAAGGCAACAGCTATCTCTTGCTTCTGCCTTTACAATGGATATTCAGAGATACCTACTTTTGAACATGGATGTTCCATCATGGCTAACATCTGCTGAGAGATCTGTCTTCCATGAATTTGTCTAATCCCTTTTAAAAGCCATCTAAGTTTGTGGCCATCACCATAACTTGTAGCAGCATGCATGCAGCTTTTGTATACCTTGAATAAAACTTTTGTTTGTCTTAAAGAAGAAGAAGAGATTGGATTTATATCCTGCCCTTCACTCACTTGGAGTCTCAGAGCGGCTTACAAACTCCTTTCCCTTCCGCTCCCCACAGCAGACACCCTGTGAGGTAGGTGGGGCTGAGAGAGCTCTTTCCCAAGCTGTCCTTGAGAGAACAGCTCCGACAGGAATATGGCTTGCCCAAGGTCATCCAGCAGGTACAAGTGGAGGAGTGGGGAATCAAACCCAGTTCTCCCAGATTAGAGTCCGCGCACTTAACCACTACACCAAACTGGCTCTTAAAGGTGCGACTGGACTCAAACTGTGTTCTACTGTGGGAAATGGTATATTTGAGCAGATTAACTTTTATCCGGAAAAGTTCTGCAAGAAGAGAGACAGGAAGGGTCCATGTTTTGCTTGTAGAAGACCCTATTCGACTGGTCTCTGGCAACCAATGTTCCCTCTAAGTTGTTGAGTCTTGTGAGCAAAAATTCTACTTTGTGAGCTACTGGCATTAAAGTTGTGAGCCAGCGATTTGGCTACTGCATAAATTAGTGTGCTCTGGAGCCATCCTTCCTGAGCTAAGACCAAAATGTGTGAGCTGGAAGCTAAAAACCTGTGAGCTAGCGCACACTAACTCAGCTTAGAGGGAACATTGCTGGCAACTATGGTTCGAAAGGGCGTCAAGTAGCAGTCAGGCTTCTGTCTAAGAACCCAGGGCCTATTGGGAGAGAAAGATGCCTCACATTCCATTAGACAGTAGGAATAACAACACACACTGTCTCAGGTTTTTTTAGGTCTGAATAAGAAGTGTTTCTCTAGATCACTCAGCCATCAGCATTAGACAGCGGGAAACTAGAAACAGTCTTTTCAGTGGGGGCAGAGCCAATGTGGTGTAGTGGTTAAAAATGTCAGACTAGTATCTGCTCAACCTGGGTTCAAATCCCCACTTGTCCCATGGCAACTTGTTGGGTGACCTTGGCCCAGGGACACTGTCTCAGCCTAACCTACCTCACTGGGTTGTTGTGAGGATAAAATGGAGGACAGGAGAATTATGTAAGTCATCTCAGATCCCCACTGAGAAAGGCAGGGTATAAATGAATTAAATAAATAAATACATTTATGGAACATTCTTGGCAGGCCCATCAGCCCCACTGATGGAGAGACTTTTTTGGTGGTCAAAGTGGACCCCTCCTCCCCTTTTCACCATCCAGAAAGCTAGTTGGATCCAGCTCTGTATGTGCCTCAATAAGTGCAAGAGAGACTCAACACCACTTTTTAGGGCTTGTGTGCTCCCTCCTCCTCCTGTATCTGCCACGCAAACAAATTCACATACAGGATGTGAATTTAACTTAAAAAATAACCCTGTATTCTATCACACACTACCAGCATTAAGGCAACATACACAGATAGCATGGGAACTAATCAAAGGTGCTTTCATTGTTGTTCATGAGAGGCTCTTAAGGAATCAGCCATCATATGTCTTGGATTAGGAGCTTTTCTTCTAGAAGAAACTCAAGGCACCTGGGCAAATGATGAATGCCGTATGCTGGTACTGAACAGTAATTCAGAAAGCTGCTCTAAGGATATATCCTAGGTTTTAAAGTTAGGGGGTCACATTTTATCTTCAACAGAAGTCCTGCAAAATCATCAGTTAAATTCTAAACCATCAGCTTTACCACTGAAAGGTCTGGTTTTCGATCATGGTAGCAGCTGAGGAAAAGCCTGCCCTTCTCAATCTCCTCCAATTTGTCTCTTTTAAAAGGTGTCATTAGAGCACAAAAGGATCAGAGATTGCTGGAAGATACACAGGCTGTGGGTTTAATCGGAACCTTTCTCCATAATTTTGGTAGCTATTGGAGAGCTTTTCCCAGTAGCTGACCTGTGAATAGTGAAAATAGGATAAATGTGAATGTTGCAGTGCAAGCTGCTCTTGATAAACCTGACTGGCATAAAAAGACAGTTGAAAAAAGGAAATCTCACAAATGTGACAAAATGTATTTGTATTATCCTGCAATATTATCCTGCAATAATTTCCAGTTAGGACTCATCAGTGGGAAATGACAGTGGGCAATTGAGATTTGCATAAATTCACAATGATAACATTTAGCATTTGTATAGCATTTTGGGTATTGAGGAGGAAGAGGCCATTATTGATGTTAACTACTATGGTATTTGCATAATAACATTCCACACAGTCATCATAGGAACAAGGGATGGGCTACACAGGAGAAGAAATGCATTTCCCTAGACTCAAATACAGCAGGCTTAGGCCTGACTTGGATAGCCCAGGCTAGTCTAATCTTGTCAGTTTCCAGAAGCTAAGCAGGGTCGGCCCTGGCTAGTATTTGGATGGGCGACCTCCAAGGAATACCAGGTGTGTGACGCAGAGGCAGGCAATGGCCAACCACCTCTGAAACGTCTCTTGCCTTAAAAACAAGTCTAGCTCGCCACCTAGCAGTGCATAATGCTAAAAGAGCTTGAACTTTTGGCTGACAGACAATCATAGGATCTCCTGGCTATTCTACACATGATGCTATATGATAATAATTATTAGCAGGTTTGGGGCTAAATTAATGAATTAATTATCATATGGCAGTGTGTGTAGGCCTACAGCTGATTCACGTGTTACAAAGGCCATATGTTGTTATGTAGGCAGGCTTAGAGACTTCCGTGCTAAAAACTTAAATCACAGATACATGGGCCCAATTTGGATTGAGATTGTGCTGACCATGGAGGATATTCCCGTCCCCATCATTTCCCTGAAGCAAAACAGCTCTGGAGCACTTCCATTTACATACTTGGGGGAATGTGTGTGTGTACTGAGGGCTATAAGTTTCCCCCAGTGGAGCAAGTAACAGCCCTTTTGTCTACAATTAATATTCTAGCATTTTGCAACCTTTTTGTGGCTGAGGACAGTGTCAGCCATTATGCATCCCCATTAGGGAAAAAGGAAAGGTAGAAGTTAAAGAAATAAAATTTTACATCAGGAAAACAGAACGGAGAGAAGGCTTAAACCCTTTCTCCATGATCCCAATCTGAATCGGTCCTGTTTGTGCCTGGGAACTGAGTTCCCAGCATGGAACTTCCCTTTGCAGTAGAGGAGGGGGAATGTGAATACCTCTGCAACAAAAGCACAAGCCCAGTGCTGATGTCTGGAGTCTGGATTACACATAATGTATTTTATATACACAAATACACAATGCGCACAATGTATTGTATATTTATTGCTAAATAAGAATAATCTGGAAAGGCCCTGCATTAAAAGATTGGGGGGGGGGGGGTTTGCTTCTTTCTGCAAGGATAAGGAGAATCCAGCATTAAAGCAGATACATTCTGCTGTGGAAGAAAAGGGAAATTAAAGGGACAAGAGACAGACAGACAAATAATTTCAAAGGATACAAGATTCCACTGTGCATAGGGACATGGGGAAATAGAAAGAGGAAGACTGCAAAGATAACAGCTTAACTGGCCTCATCCTACATCAGCTGCTTTGCCAGAGCAAGTGAGATGTTCTTCTCAGAAGACAAGAGTGAGAAGAAGGAGGGGGGATAAAGTTGCGGAATATATAAGCGCATCAACTGTACTTGTTAACATTCTCGAGGAAGCACACATGGAAATGTTAATGCACAACAACCATTCTGGCTGTTTGGTTGAGTATATAATTTATCTTAGAAATCCCACTATCCACATTATAGCCATTCAGTTTGGTCTGATACTGATATGCTTTGGGCACAAGTTTTTTCTTCTGTAGGAGAATGATTACAGTTCATTATATATTTCGCATTCATGCAATCATGTAGTTAAAATGTCTTGGTAAGGGACTACTTTCTGTAGAACAATTAGAGCAACAAGGAGCTTTAAGCCTGCAAATACGATGAATTCCATGTGTGTGTGTGTGTTTGTGTGTTTAATGTGATCCCATTCTGAAAAATGGATGTGGAATCGTGGGGTTTCCAGGTCCCTCATGGTCACCGGCAAGGGATGGGAAGGTGTTGGGTTGCCAGATCCAGGTAGGGAAACTCCTGGAGATTTGAAAATGGAGCTTGGGGAGGACAGGAACCTCAGTGAGCCACAGTGCTATAGAGCCTACCCTCCAAAGCATCCCTTTTCTCCAGGGAAACTAATCTCTGTAGTCAGGAGATGACCTGTAATTCTGGGGAATCCCCAGGTCCCACCTGGAGGCTGGCATCCCTAGGAATGGTATGGTGTATCTTGTCAATACTTGCTGGGTCAATACTTGGATGGGGGACCATCAAGGAAGACTCTGCAGAGGAAGGCAATAGTAAATCACCTCTGCTTCTTACTTTCCCTGAAAGCCCCTTGCTGGGATCACCATAAATCAGTAATGATATATGTATTCTGAACAATACAATGGTCTTCTTTGGTTTTGAACCTACCCTGACACTTTTAAAAGCCTGTTTTTAATTGTCCTGCAGGTGGTTCATTCTTGAGAAAAAGATTTTACTCCCATACTAGAGATCTTCCGCTTACCGAAGCTGCCCTGAACACAGAAGGTATTTGAACAGTTTTAATACAAGCTTATTCTTCCATAGGGAACTGGTTCATCCCGTTTCCAGATCTGTGGAGTTAGGCACTATAAGTTGAGCTGGAATTCAGATATCTTTCTCCTGTTCAAAAAGCCCAGTTTCCTGGTGAATTGTGCCTTATGTCTAACCACATCTTCTCACTTTACTTTTCACTGACTAGTAGCATTTCCCCCCAATTATGGGAAAGTTATTTTATGCCCAGATGGCACTGTCTGCAGTTATAGTAAGAGATGTGACCAACACGGAAATTATGTAATTTCAATGAACTTGAGTTCATTAATACCTTTAGAAGCCCAGTGAAACCTTGTTCAGAATTGTAAGTAATCCTACATACATTTGCCTACCTTTTGCTTCTGAAAGACAGTGTCTGAATGCAAAATATCCATTATCTTGAGATCTGTGATCCTGACCTCCATATTTTCCATTTTTCTTTATCTACTCTGAATATTCTGCCCCCAGTTCTTTCAATTTCCAAACTTCTTCCCCGTTGTCTTTATTTTGCCATCCCTAAAACATGAGTTGTAATACTCACAACACTGTAATTATAAGCGAAACTTATTTGTATGCATGCTTTAACTCTCTGCCTTTTACTTTATTCCCTTTCTTTTGCATACTGTAGATTGTGGGGAAGGAACTTTCTGTTATTTTATTATCTGAATAGTGCCAGGCTTTACAAATAAAAATAATAAGAATAATGGTAGCAGAAGCAGATGAAGTGCTGCAAATGTCATGGTTTGAGTTAAAAATTCATACTTTGGCCTTCTGCCCCGTCTCTCATTTTAATCCAGTTTTTACTTAGGATCCTATTAGTGTTTTTAAATACTTTCTGGATGCTGCTTCATCTATAGTATGATAAATGAAGTACAGTCCTGCAGCCATCATCAACTAATACATTAAAATAAAAGTGAAATGTTAACGTATTTCCATAAAGATCAGGGTTACACATGTATAAATTACTTGGTAACTCAATATGTATCCCACATATTCCAGAATATGTCAGATTTTGTACTGTTCCCACAATGTCTGGTGTACAAATAAGAAGACCCTGAAGGGCGCACCAAGAGGATAGTGAGGACAGCACCTTCTCTCCTCTGTTAAGTGTCATTCCTTGTCTGTCTCCAGATTGCTAATCCTAGGGCGATTTCCCCCTTCTTCTTGGAAGTTCCACACTTAGTCTTATCCTCTCTTTCAGATAGAGATGTAGTCAGGAACTTATCTCTGCCTCTCCTCTTTCCTATCAAGTATATTAGTTCCTAAATAAACCTTTGTCTACTCTTTAATCAGATTGAACACCATTGCATTATTTATTACTCTGCCAACATACATTACTCCAAAGTTTAGGGAGATCTCAGATGGCTGCAATGTAGGTGGGAAAATCTGGAATTTCCCAATCCCACACACACTGCAGTTATTTTCCCTGCCCCTGCTATTTCCTCCCCTTGCTACTGTGGCCCTTCTTCTTTTGATATGACATTAGGTTCTCTGAAATCTCAGCTTTTGTTTGCAGCTATTTACTGGGGAATAATCTACTGTAATGGTTCTCAAACTTCACATGTAAACTTACTCTTCTTTTCCAGACCCAGTTGCAAAGTAACTTCATGCTTCCTTTGTTCTTCTTGACATAAAATGGCACCTAGCATTAATTAGCATTGAACAGTATTTGTTGAAACAACAAGAGTGTAATCGATGGCCATTTTGTACATCACGCAGAGGCAAACCTCTCAAGCCTCTCTGAACTTTCCTCCTAGTTCCACTTGTTAGAAGTGGAGGACTTGGCGCTGTCTCATGCCTCAGACTGGAGCAGATGGCACCAGAGAGCTTAGACAGATAGAGAGGTCAGGACACACAGAGCATCCTTTCCTTCCTGCAATCTGATCCTTTCCTTTGAAGTAGAATGCTACTCTTAGGGGCAATTTCCTCTGCTTCCGCTCCCCTCACTCTCTCACTCTCTCTCAGGCACACAAGAAGAAGGTGCTTGATCTCCATCTTGCACCATGAAGGCTGGACATGTGTCCAGCATCCAACACCATCTAGCTAGTTAGAATAGGTAATCTATATCTATCTCTTACCTGCACTCTCAAGCATGTATTTCCTTTAATAAATGTTACTGATTAGTTTTAGACTGACTGCTGACTCCGTGTGACTTTGTAAGTCTGTTGCCACACCAAGCCCCAAGCTTTGTTGCGTTTAAGCCTTTGTGCACTCTCCTATTCTTTTCGTGGTTCCCTGGCAGTACTTAGTCCAGAGAATCCAACACCACTTATCCTTTCTGGCCACACAACCCATATCTGAGCCCTGAGAGTCACTGTTCTAAGGCTTGTAGATGTCACATATATGTGTGTCAGAGAAACAGAAAGCAACCAAAGGCAAAGGCAGCAGATTCTGAATATCCTAAAATCACAAGGATTAAGCCAAAAGGTGACCTTTGTGATCCTTCATAGCATTTCTAATTTTAGCTGAGCCAGTGTGATAACTATATAAAGAACTGGGGACATTGCATTGGTCATTGATAATGGTGATTTACGCTCCAGACTTTCTCATAGGTTGTGTAACAGGGATTCTGCTATGGTTGTCTGGCGATGCTTTTTAAATTGAATTACTCCTCCCCCTTCACTTCTCCTTGGTATCTAAGGACAATACATTTTTTGTTGCCTTACCTCATTATTTCTATTCTTCTCCAGTGCGTTTTCCTTAGTTGTGATTGTTCAACTGTAGTTCCTCCCCAAACAGGTTTGAGACATAACTAGTAATACACAGTTGTGGTATTCATTCATAAACAGAGATTTCCAAAATTGCTTTTTACATTCACAAGCTTCTGGCCAGACATCAAACCCCAGCTTAACATCATTTCAAGCCGTCTGCTCCTGGACATGGAACAGAGGTGTGTGGGGGGAGGTATTTGTGAATTTCCTGCATTGTGCAGGGCGTTGGACTGGATGACCCTGGAGGTCCCTTCCAACTCTGTGATTCTATGCTCACAAATCCCACTTCTACCAGGAATAAAATTCACACACAATTGTATCTGTTTATGAACGTACAATAAAGCATATACCAGGAGATGTGTTTTCATCCTACTGCTTTTCACTCCTATATCACCTTTGTTTTCCCTCTCCATGTACTTGAAACACATCTGAAGAGTTGTAGGAAGGCTAGAGGGCTGCTGGTTCCTCGTCTTGTCTGTGCCTCCCTGGGTGAATTCAGGCATCACTTCAAAGACAATGCATTCATACAGAGGAGTAAAAATTAATGATAGCACACTGTCACAAAGAACTCTCACTAGGAGTTGATCACCTCATGTAAGTTCACTCTTAGTACATATGCACGTCTCAAATAAGACAGTCAAGATGAATATGGCCTGCTTGACATAACTACTGCCACTTCTAAAGCCTTCATTCTAGGAGTGAGCAAAGCTAATATATCTTATCTGGGAAATGAATTTCCTTGTCTGCCTCCTAAGGAACCAAACTCTACTAGTCAATGGCCACGATTACACACACTAAAATAATCCACTTTTAGTGCACTTTCCAACTGGATTTAGTGTGAACTGGCAAAATCCAGTTGGAAAGCACATTGAAAGTAGATTATTTAGTATGTGTGATCGCAGCCAATGATGATCTATTTGCTGTTCATGCTACTACTACTTCCTGGTCAGAGCTGCCCCAATAACTTTTCCACTCTCTGCTTTCTACCACCAGTAGGAGAGAGCTCCTACACTAGGCTTCCCTGACTGGCTTGGCTCTTCAGAAGCCTTGTCTTTTGTTAGTTTTTTGTGCTTGTATGAAACTGTATGAAATTGATTGTTTTCTGACATAAGGGCTGGATGGACATCCATTCTGAATGCTTACCCTTGTTTAAACATACACGAGATTAGAGATTTCACAATTTTGACGGAATGGGAATTGGGTCAGGGGGGAAAAACAATAGCAAATCTAAATATAGATATTGTTCTGCTTTTGCAAGTCTCTTTTTGGATACAATGCTGCCCAATAGTTTGACAATTTTCCTTAGACATTCAATTAACATGTTAGCAGAAGCTGACATTTTGACCCAAGAAAAAATGTATAACTAGGAAAATGATTAATTTTCATCCCTCCCCCCCCACACCGGCTTTCTCCAGCAAGCTATCTTTATTCATAACCCTGCCTAAGGACTGTCATATGTGGCTGCAGTTTATAATGTTTCCATTAGATGCTTAATGGCACATGCTTTTAAAACATCCAAACATGGACTGATGCACTTATGAAACACTCACTGCTTCTGCAACATCCTGAAAAAATAATAGAGCATTGTCTGCAGTTTAGTTGGGTGGTATCCACACGCACTAATATATAGATGTAGCTGTTCCAGAGTATCTGACTCAGCTTAAACTCCAAGCAGTTTCATAAACTGTATTAGGTATCATGTGCATACACTTCTATATTGTAGCCATAATCAGACGCTGTAGGTTAACTTTGAAACTTTGCATTTTCCATGGGTAATTCAGATACAAATATGACTGTACACACTGAAAAATTAAAAAAACAGAAAATACACATTTTCTTTTGAGAAATGTTTATGATAACAAGCTGGTTTGTAATTTTTCATTTACCGGTTGTGTTTTCTGTTACTGTAGCATGAGAAAATCTCATGTGTAGAAGTTACTAATTTAAGACGGGGAAGGCCTATTACAGCGAAGGTCACTGTATGACCTTGAGCCATTAACAGCAGCTCACAAGGTAGTTGCTGTGAGATAAAATGGAAGAAGGGAGAATAAGCAGTTTTGGGATCTTATTGGGGAGAAAAGTGGGTGCAACATTACATGGTTTTCTTTCTGGAAGGTGTTTGGAAAACAGCTACTATGAGGTACAAAACATACCCATGCTAGTTTCTACAACTACAAGTTCAGTTACTGAATTCCAAGGATTAACCTGGGGGGAAAAAATTACACGGACCTAGACATTAAAAGGCCATGGTGGCTCAGAGCTTAAGATGCTGAGCTGTAGACCAGAAGGTTGGTAGCTGAGCAGTTTGAGACCCTAGTGCCACATGACAGAGTGACCTAGCAGTTCGAAAGCCAAGAAATTGCAAGTAGATAAATAGGTACCACTTCGGTGGGAAAGTGACAGCGTTCTGTGCGCCTCAGCGTTTAGTCATGCCAGCCATATGACCACCACCCCCTAGAGTCAGATTTGACTGGCTTTTGGGCAAGGGAAACCAGTCGAATCTGACTCTAGGGGGTGGTGTTCATCTGTTTCCAAGCTGAAGAGCCACTGCTGTCCAAAGACTTTTCCGTGGTTCCTGCTTTAGTATAATTATTTTTAAAGTTTAATCCTGCATTTGACAATTCAGCTTACACATAATGTGGAGGAATGCCTTTTTCTTTGGAGGTCTGAACTAAGCAAAACCTTCACTTTGAGTTTTAGAAATTTTTTCTCCCTCTTGCAAAGTACAGTCAGTTGCTCACCAGCTTCACCCATCAAGCCTTTAAAAATGCAAATGGTAGGCCTGGCAGACACACACACACATACATACCCATTGGCTAGACAGGTGATATCTAGCAGAGAATAGAGACGTGGGAGGATTTAAGGTGCTGAAACGACTTCAGGGAAAGTCTCCTGGAGACTTCAGAAAATGCTTCTTTGACCTGGCCTGACCTGGTCAGGAGGAGGAAAAAGATGATAAAACTCCTGGGAGTGAAGAGACGGTTCTCTTGTGTGCTGATTCTATTGAGGCAGACAGAACTCTTATCTGATGTCTCCTGGAGGCAGCCATTGCCATGTTCCAGACTGCACATCTGAGCAGAGGCTTCAGAGTAATGGAAGCCCTTTAGAACAACTGTAAGCTAAGGAGCCTGCCTTTGGCTAACATCCACTAGGGCAGTGGTTCTTAATTTTGGGGGGATGTGTTGGGTTTTTGCAAGTGTCATCCCCTTCAGTCATGAAAGAGTTAAGCTGAAGTTCCTGCAAGCTAATGTTAGCTAATTAGCATAGGACCAATTAGGCATCGAGTAGAATCTCCCTGCCAACAAGGGGGGTGGTATTATTCTTAATGAGATGGCCTTAAGATTGACTGTTGGCTAATCAATATATTGGAGAAGGTACATGCTATTTTGCACGTATGCAGGGGGTGGAGTTTTAGGGGAAACTTCCTTTCCTTTGTTCTAGAATCTAGTCTGCACAAACAACCAAAGAAGCAAGATGGAGTTAGAACTAGAAAGATTAGTTAGTCTGTTGTTTTTCTTCCATGTAACCCCTTTTCCCTTAAGTTTTGTAGAAAACTTTTCTTAGAAGCTAAACACACACATGTCTGTGATGCATTTATTCTGCTGCGTTTTTTATGCACTCTGCTAAATATCCTACAGGATGGTTACCGCATGCCCAAATTTACTTTGTACATTGACTGACCCAGGGCTGGCCCAAAGCTTTTTGGTGCCCTAGGTAAACTATGACCTTGGCACCCACCTACCCCAGTGTTCCATCTTCTACCGTGCCCAACCAGATGTTTTTGAGAAACCAACAAACATACAAAAAGTGCAGCTGCTCACAGTATGAAGCCCAACCTTCTTCCCCTCTGCCAGCTGGGCCAGAGCCAGTGTTTGAGGAGGCACATTTGGGGGGGGGATCTGGGTTGAGGAGTAAGAAAAAGAGGAGGAGGAGGCGATTGGATTTATACCCCACTCTTCACTCTGAGTCTCAGAGTGGCTTACAATCTCCTTCCCCTCCCCCTCCCCACAACAGACACCCTGTGAGGTAGGTGGTGCTGAGAGAGCTCTTTTGAGGACTGCCAAGAGAACAGCTCTGAAAGAACTTATGACTGACCCAAGGTCACCCCACTGGCTGCATGTGGAGGAGGAGTGGGGGATCAAACCCAATTCTCCAGATCAGAGTTCATCGCTGTTAACCACTACACCAAACTGGCTAAATGCACCAAAAGGCTGATGGCAGTGAAGAGGTGGGTGGCCAGGGGCTCAGTGCAGTACATCTCCCGCAGCAGGCAGAGGGCAGCGAAGCAATGCAGAGGAGCTCAGCAAGATGTTGGGCTGCTGGAGGAGCAGCACCAAGACAGAGCTCACTCAGGCACACTCCTCTTTCCTATCCTCCTCTGGTTTTCCCGTGGCATGCTGAACAGCCCCCACCTACTTTCCAGCTTCCCCACCTTTCATTCTGCTGCTACTGGGAAGATGGCTCCCCCCCCATCATTGACACAAAGCTAAGGGGGAGATGAGAATGTGAGAAGTTGGCAAGGAGGGAAAAAAGAGAAGGATGGAGAGCAGGAGCCACCATTAGAGAGGGCTGGGCTGCGACCCACTTTCAGACACTTTGCAACTCACTTTCAGGTCCCGACCCACTGGTTGAGAAACACTGCACTAGGGCACGGATGGAGGGGGGGCAAAGGAATTGTGTTTTACCCTTTTCTTTTGTGTCCCTTGCTCAGTCTGTGCCTGTGCTGAGAATATGTGTGTGGATATTTTCTCTCCAAGAAATGCTTCATAACTTTTAATGCTGGTAATGGTTCCCTGTACCACACTGGACCTCTATCTTTCCGGGCATGGTATTTTAAAAAGGAGCCCCAGGAGGATGGGGCAGTCATTTGGCAAGTGGCGACTCTGTCAGTGGTGCACAAGGCAATAAGCTGTGCCCATGGTAACTGGACAATGGAAGACACAGAAGTGAGGCCTCCCAATAGGGAGAGGAAGCCGGGAGTCCTGGTCCTCTCAGTGGACAATACCTATAAAGGCCAGGTGGTGGCAGCAGGTGAACCAAGAGAGGGAACAAAAAGCTCCTCTAGGGCTGTGGTCATACACATGAAATAATCCACTTTCAGTGCACTTTCCAACTGGATTTTGCCAGTTCACACTGTAAAAATCCAGTTGGAAAGTGCACTGGAAGTGGATTGAAAGTGGATTATTTAGCATGTGTGACTGCAGCCTAGGTGTGAGTAAAGGTGGGTGGATGGCATGTGTCAGGTGGAGACATTGGATGGGACCCAGACACCTGGAAAAGCACAGTGGAACAGGGCCTGCACATCAGAGCAAGACTGTTCCACCACATGTGTTACAGGCTATATTCTAAAGCTCAGAATGAAATGTTGAAGCTATACTTTTAGAAAAACTGATTGGCAATGACTCACCACTATTAATTTAGAAACAGCCCTTAAGAATAACAGATGTCACTCATTTGACTTCTTCAACAGCCCATAGTCAGCAACCTTGTGAACAGAGTAAGTTCATTTTAATGGCTTCGCCAATGACCTTCTGAATCAGTAAAGTGAAAGTCTGTTGGGTACTTGCAGATATCTCATAAGAAGCATTTGTCTCCATTACATAAAAATATTAAGAAATGCAATCTTAAGCACCCTTCTTGCCAATGGGCTTGGAAGGATGTGACTCTGTTCAAGACTGTGTTGATGGACAATAAAGGAGGGGGCAGCCTAAGATGACACTCAGTTTAATCACATCATTGCAGTGTGCTTTAATTGTTGGGGGGATGGGATATTTTGGGTAACTCTTATTTGCTTTTGTATACAAACGCTTTACAACATATACTTGCATTTGCACATTAATCTGAATTCATTGATCTTGTGTGTGTGCGCGCTTGTCATGACTACTACCTTTATGGATAAAAGCTTTGTATTTCACAGGATGGGATATTTGGGATAGTTGTAGAAGAGGGGTATCTTGGGTGCCCTTTCTGCTTACGACGTCCACGGCCCTGCCTATGAAAAGGCTGCTTATTCTTGACTTCAGAAGCCCAAACATTCCCCTTGTTGTACATAAATACACAAAAGTGTGTGCTTTCTTAGCAAGTGGACGGGATGACCACCATGGAGGGAGAGGGGAATGGGCTGAGGGGGAGTCATCGGGGGAGGGGGCGGTATTAAGCATGTAACTGTGTCAGTATACAGACCCTTGCACAGTGTTTAGTGCCAGTGACTACTTCCCTGGGCACTTGTGGTTCTGTGAATACCATCCATTACAAGGTTTAAGGCAAAGATCTTAGGAATTGCTTCTTAAGAATGACTTCTTAAACTTGCAGCTACTTCCATCATATAACTTCAGATGAGGGATGGCTAACTGGCAGTCTCATGGCTGGACGCTGAAGACTTTTTAATCAGTCCCTGGAGGACCTATCTGATTTTAAACAAGGTGTGACTTTTTTAAAAAAAGTTTGATCACAGTTTTATATATTTATTTAAAACATTGATTAGCTACCTTTCTACCTCATAGGATCTGAAGGCAGCTTACAATGAAAATAATAACAACCTACAATAAGATACATTAAAACTGTCATGTAAATCAACAGTTTAAAACTACTTATAGGCCGAAGAAACAAAGTGTGTCAGTGGAAGTTACTAGAATGGAACCTCTGCATCGTCCGTTTTCCTTGTTCAACACGCAAAGGAAAAGGACAGTGCAAAGATTCCATTCTGGTAACAGCTGAGCCTTCCACCAATGCAAGGAGACTTCCACGGATGCAAAGAAGTTTGTTTCAGTGGAAGAAACATCTTGTTCCAGCAGCAGATGCTTTGTACTGGTGGAATGTTGCACCATTAATAGAAAGGAGCCTTTGGGTCCAATCTACTATTTTCACCTATTAAAGCAAAGGGGTATTCCAAATCTTTGGTTTTTTGTTCTGTGTACAGCAGGAGTATCAAACATGCAGCCTGAGGGCCGGATCAGGCCCCCAGAGGGCTTCTATCAGGCCCGCATTGGAACTGGCCATCTCCTGCTTCCAGTTCTGCTGCTGCTGTATCATAGCTTGCTTCGCCAGACTCTCTCAGTTGCTCAGCCATTTCATGTTTTCCCCTGGGTCCTAGACTGAGAACTCTGAGCATGAGATTTTTGTGGTTAATGTCAATAAATAAAAAGTAGGTTTGCGGCTTATAGATACACACCTGAACAGCATATTCAAGATTGCAACAGCACAGACATTTTGATGCAATAATTCAGAGCAAGAGGTATCAGTTATCAGATACTGTTAAATAAACAAAATATTGCAAGAGTGCTAATGTTTTAAGCATGCTTTTATTTTAAGAAAATAAAAATATTTGCGTTTGTGTCCTTTATAACGTTTATATCTCCGCTACCTGGTGTTACATTTTATGACACACATGGTCCGGCCCAACAAGGTCTCATTTATGTCAGATCCAGCCCTCATAACAAATGATTTTGACACCCTTGCCCTACGGGGTCCCTACAAGTCAGTTGAGACCTGATGACAAAAGTGTATCTGTTGGTATGTGATGTTACTTTTACTGTGTAACTGGGGTTGTGGCCACACAAACGAGATAATCTGGACGGGAATCAACACAAATTTGTGCTGGCGCAATTCGCGCCACATCTACATGATCACACAGGTTCATGGACCTGCGAGGGCAAACCACCGCTGCGTGATCACACGCAACTGCGGGCGAGTTGGTTTCCCCCCCGCCTGGCTGTTTTCGATTCACTTATTCACTTAAACAAGGGATTGATGAATTGCCTCTCTACCCTGGGGGTCGTCCGATGATGCGAATACCGGGGGGGGGGGGTGAGAAAAACCCTGATCCCCGACGCTGCACGTTTGCGCTGCTGCGATCACACAGGGAAAGTCCGGCTCTGGGCTGTCACAAACCATTTGCTACTGCCTTTTCACTGGTAGCTTTTTACACCGATTCCCCATCGGCTCAAAGCGGCTTGCGACAGTTTGACGACATTTGTGGGACGCTTCCCAGATCTGCTGGTGTGATCGCGCCACTTTGAGCCTGCATGGAATCGTCACTCTCACATCGCAAATGGGTGCGTATGATCGCGCCCTCGGAATCCCTTGTTGCTACATAATGGCAGTATTATTAGAAAGTTGAATGTGGTATTTACCTGTGCCACAAAATTATTGGACCACAGTCTGGAAACCAGAATTACTCTGAGATAGCAAACTGGCACTCTTGGCTTTAGACAGCGATAGCAGTTTGCTTGTAAATTCAGACCATCTTGTTTACAGACTTTCCTGAGAGCTCCTTTGCATTCCTCTCTCTGATTTTTAACTCTGCTGTCTGCCTAACCCTTCACTATTTTTGAGATAAACTCTTTTATGAAACGTTAACCACCTTTTTGAAATCTAGAGAAGAACTGCATTTGATATTGTGAATCAAGCTTAACTTGTAATTATTTCATCATTATGGATCGCAGCATGCACAGCTAAGGGCAGCAGGGTATCAAATGCATTTGTTACACACAAACTGAGGCGGGGACATAAACGAGAGGCGTGCTGAAATTTCCATGTGTGCTTTCCATCATACATCCTGAATTATTGCTCCGAATGCCAAGATCCATTTAGTCAATGCCCACAACACTTTCAAGATCTGCTGTTTGCCAAATACCCAGTGGGATACTTGCAGCCCACGTAACAGGATCTTCATATTGAATTAGTATTTGACATATGCTGTCTAATATTACAACCACATATTTACCCACTGGCCTCTTGGTCACGGTTCTGAAACTAGAAGAAGCTATAGATTCCCCTCCCCCCAGATCCTTCTTCAAAACCCCACCTTTACTGTAATTTTTTTTGTTTAACATCTTAATCCCTATCTCCAAAGAAAATGAATTCAACATGCCCTTAACTGTATTTGCTTATATTCTTTATATTCATTTCTTGCCACCTTTGCTTCACTGTTCCTTCTGTCTCTGACCACTGTAAAATCCTAGAGGTGGATCCAAAGTACTCACCAGGTGCTTTCACCAGCCATTCCTGGGGGTCTCATGGCCCTGCAGCACAGCTGTGGGGGCAGATGGAAGAGTAGGCAAAAAAAGCCCCATTATATGAATTGAACACCTTTCAGAGTTCTTAATACCAACTCTATACTTGTACGTTCCCATGGGCAATAAGCTTTCTTTTTGCCTCTGTTACTCTGTTAAACCACAATGTACAATATATGCTGAAAAAAAGAAAGAAACTGGATGGTGAGATGTAAAAGATAATGAAAGGGTGATGTATGAGAATACAAATAAAAGCAAACAACAGCATGGCTGATTATGTGCATCCATAGGCGTCAACTGGGGGGGGCTTGAGGGCTCGACCCCCCCCCCCGAAATTTCCCAGGGGGGCTCAGCCTCCCCGGGCAAAACGGAGCATCCACCAGGCCCGCTCACTTGCCTGCCTGCTCACCGGCCCACCGGCCAGCTGGCCGGCAGCCGCCACCTCTCTCCCCCAGGCCTGGCCTGGCCACTCCTACCTCCGTGGGGCCAGCTGGGCACATTGCCAGGGCACATTGCCGTGGCACCATAGAGTTTCAGGGCGATTGCCAAAGCGTCACCCCAGCAACGTGCCCAGCATGCTGGCATTACTTCCGGGTGACGCTAGCACGCTGGGCATTTGCCCAGCTGGCCCCACAGAGGCAGGAGTGGCCAGGCCAGGCCCGGGGGGGGAGAGGCGGCGGGGACATGGTCCCGGCATGTGCGCACACTTCACGAGCGTGCACACAAGAGCCCCCGCCCCCCCCCCCCCGGGTATTCTAAAAGTCGACGCCTCTGTGTGCATCTATTACATGCAATTGAACAATTGCACTACCATAAAATTCAGAGTCTTGAGAGAGTATCATATGGTAAAATGAGGTTGGGCACACTTGGAAAGGACCCTTTGTTTTCAAGGTGCTGCAGTGCTTTTTGCTGAGTATCACAGGTGTGGTTCAGATGTAACAGCCAAGCCACGGGCTTGAATTTTAAGAACCACCACCAATGGAGTTCATGAAGAATATCACTGCCACTTCCCAGTGCAAGCCTATAAGGTCCCCCACCCAAAGAGCTGTTCCTAAGGGTCAAGGAATGTAATGGAAAGTTGGTGTCAGGGGGGGAACCATAAGAACATAAGAGAAGCCAATATTGGATCAGGCCAGTGGCCCATCCAGTCCAACACTGTCACACAGTGGCCAAAAACACCAGGTGCCCTCAGTAGGTCCACCAGTGGGGCCAGGACACTAGAAGCCCTCCCACTGTTGCCCCCCCAAGCACCAAGAATACAGAGCATCACTTGCCCCAGACTGAGAGTTCCTATCTATACTTTGTGGCTAATAGCCACTGATAGACCTCTGCTCCACATATTTATCTAATTCCCACTTGAAGCCGTCCATGCTTGTAGCCGCCACCACCTCCTGTGGCAGTGAATTCCATGTGTTAATCACTCTTTGGGTGAAGAAGTACTTCCTTTTATCTGTTCTAACCTGACTGCTCAGCAATTTCATGGAGTGCCCACAAGTTCTTGTATTGTAAGAAAGGGAGAAAAGTATCTCTTTCTCTACCTACTCTGTCCCATGTATAATCTTATAAACCTCGATCATGTCACCCCTCAGCCGTTGTTTCTCCAAGCTAAAGAGCCCCAAGCGCTTCAGCCTTTCTTCATAGGAAGAGTGTTCCAACCCTTTTATCATTCTAGTTGCCCTTTTCTGCACTTTTTCCTATGCTATAATATCTTTTTTTGGTACAATATATTTTATTGATTTTACAGTATAAATGCAATTGTTAAAAACAAACAACTAGAATTTAGACAGTTGTAAATTTACATAAAGCAAGTGTGTTTTGAAATACAGAAAGTGCAAATACAAGAATGTATTGTAGTATTTAACCATATGAAAAGTCATTAATATATATAGCAACAACAACAATACGACAAACTTGAAGATAATAGTCAAACTAGAAGTAAACCAACATCTCTACCATAACCACAAGTCATCCATTATGGAAGGGATGTCTTGTTGTTTGGTTAAATATTCTAAGATAGGAAACTATGTGGAAGTAAAATTGGTGAGAGTAGGACATTTATCAAAACATGTAAGATTGTCCAAGAGTTTTGCCATAATATATAAATCCCACAGTTTTTTAAGCTATTGTGAAAGAATAGGTGTCATTGTCATTTTCCATTTTTGGCAATGACTGTTTTAGCCGCAAAAAGCATTACTGCGACTCTTTCTTTGATGGAGAAGTGATCACATTCTGCAGCCCAACTATTCAAAAATAAATGCTCTGGTGTGAGGCCAATATCTATAGAGATAAGGGATTTGAGTTGAACTAATACCTCATTCCAAAAGGGGAGAATTTTGGGTCAAAAAACCCAGCAGTGCAGATAGTCTCCTATGTTCCACACTTCTTCCAACATTTATGTGGGATTCATATGAGCCAGTTTATGAGGTGTTAAGTACCAGTGCGATAGTATTTTAAATGCCTGAAGCTTCATAGATGTAATTTTAGAGCAGAATGGGGGTGATGACCAAATGAGATCCCAAGAGTCTCCCGATCAGATATTGTTGTTGCATGATTTGTGCCACGTGTTTTGGTAAGATAGAATTTCTGTACTTTTCAGAGAGGCTACTACTTCATGTATCTTAGAGATTAAACCTCTTCGTGAGATGCTGGCAATGGCAATGATCTCTTCAAAAGCTTTAAGTGGTTGTTTCAGTATAGATTCAAGCTGAATCATAGGTGTCAACTGGGGAGGGGCTCAGTGGCGGGGGCCACCCCTGAAATTTCCCGGGGGGACTGAGCCCCCCGACAAAACGGAACACCCACCCGCCACCGCACCTCTGCCGCCGCACCTCCCCGACTTCCTTGCCGCCGCTGAGAGTCTCTCCCCCCCCTGGCTCCCCTGCACTCCCTCCCTCCCTGGGCTATCCGGGCAACGTGCCCAGTGTGATGGCGTCACCCGGAAGTAATGTCATCACGCCGGGCACATTGCTGGGGCAACACTCTAGCAATCACCCCAGAGTTTCTGGCACCATAGAGTTTCAGGGCGATTGCCAGAGCATCACCCTGGCAACATGCCCAGTGTGATGATGTCACTTCCAGGTGATGCCATCATGCTGGGCACGTTGCCCAGATGGCCCAGGGAGGGAGGGAGTGCAGGGGAGCCAGGCGGAGGGGGGGAGAGGCTCGCGGCAGCGGGGACATTGTCCTGGTGTGTGCATGTGCTTTGCGCGTGTGTGCAAGAGTTCCCCTGGGAAAATACAAACTTGACGCCCCTGAGCTGAATGTATGTACTCATATGAGAGAGTTGAAGATATTGCAACTATGGAATATCACTTTGTAGTTTGGCTTCCAGAGTAGCTTTGGGCAAGAGCAGTTTTTTGGCTGTGAGATCTTTTAGTGAATTTATTTTAGCAGATTTCCAGGTTTCATATGTGGGATTTTTGTACCCTGGTGGGAACCAATCTTGATTTATGAATGTCTGAAACTGTGAAATTGGAGGTAACAGTTTTGGCCTCATTTGATCCCATGTATTTAGCATTGCTGAGAGTAATGGACTGGAGCACAGATATTTGGGTCTCTTAGAGGGAGTTTGCCAAATGACATCTTGAACTTCAAAGGGGTATGTATAGACAGAAAATTGTTTGGTCTGATCAGAGCTAGAATCTACAAATAGCAACTGAATCACTTGTGAGAGGTGTATGGTTCTATAATAGTTCACCAGATTAGGAAAATTTATTCCTCCTTTTTCTGAACACCTGTATAATATGTTACATTTGAGTCTATGGTTTTTGTATGACCAAAAAAAGTTTAATAGCATCTTTTGCCATTTGTTCAACTGTTCTGTTTCGAGAGAAATCGGGATGGTGTAAAATAAAAAAATGAATTTAGGTAAGACAAAGGAATTAATAATGTTGGGTCTGTCAAACCAAGATTATTCATTTTGTGCCATCTTTCCAAATCAGTTTGTATTTCCTTCTCTAAATGGATGTGATTGTACTTGTAAATGTCAGTAAAATTTTTGGTTATTCTAATCCCCGGATATGTTAGATATTCTGTGACCCAAGAGTACTCATAGGATGCTTTGATGGTTAAAGACGTTTGTTTGTCCAGACTGATCGGTAGCAGGCAGGATTTTGACACATTAACTTTGAGCCCTGAAATGGAGCTAAAGTTGGACAGATGTTTTTGGATATGTTCTAAGGATGAGATAGGTTGAAACACAAAAAGCATCATGTCATCTGCAAATAAAGATGTTTTGAATTCCTTTCTATGTAACACAATTCCCTTCACTTCTTTGTCTTCTCTGATCAAGTTAGCTAGGGGTTCTATACACAAGGCAAAGCGGAGTGGGAATAATGGGCAACCTTGTTGAGTGCCACACTTTAGATGGAAGGTTTCTGTATTGAGGTGATTGATTTTAAGCTGGGCTGAGGGATTAGCGTAAATAGCATTTGTGGCTGAAAAGAATTTACCCCCAAAGCCCATCTGTTGTATAACCATTTTCAAATAAGAGATTTCTTCAGAATCAAAAGCCTTTTCCAGATCCAGTGAGAGAAAGGCTGCTGGTATATTTTTGTATTTGCAGTAGTTCAAGATTGTGAGGGCTTTATGAATATTTTCCATTATGTCACGTTTAGGCATCAAACCAACCTGATCTTGGTCTATATACTGCGTGACAAAAGAGTTAAGGCGATTAGCCAAAATTGATGTGAAAATTTTGAAATCTGTGTTTAGCAGCGATATGGGGCTATAGGAAGCTGGTGATGATGGATCTTTCCCTTGTTTGGGAATCACTATAATCATAGCACTATTCCATGAGGGTGGGAGACATCCTGTATTAAGGATGTGGTTACAGGCCTCAGATAAGAGTTTAGCCAGAAGCATATTGAACTGTTTGTAAAATTCAGGGGTGAAGCCATCCAGGCCTGGTGCTTTGGATAGCTTCAGTCTCTTGATTGCATTTGAAATCTCCTGGGGTGTGATTGGTGCCTCCATGTAATTTTCGTGCTCCTCTGAGAGGATTTTCACTAACGGGTGTGATTTAAAGAAGTCCTCCAGCTCAGTTTGAGCAACATTTGATGAGCTGTACAGTTTTTCGTAAAAAGCTTTAAAAAGCTGCAATATAGGGTCTGTGTCATAATGGGGCACACCTTGAGTGTCTCTTAGTGCTGAAACTAGTCTGGATTGTTGCTGTTTTTTCACTCTTTTGGACAAGAATTTCAGTGATTGTGGAGTGAAGGCCCAACCTCGTTGTTTTGAGTACGATATATTTTTCTGTATCTGGGTCATTTCTATTAATTCTAATTTTTTACGTTTTGCTAGTAGCTGTTTGTAAATCTTAGGGCTGCCCATGTGTTTATGTTGATGTTCCAAGGCAGCAATGTCTTTTTGTAACTCCAATCTCAACTTTTGTTTTAGTTTTTTAATGTAGGAAGCTGTGGAAATCAGTTGTCCCCTGATCACTGGCTTTAAAGCATCCCAGAGTATACTCGGTGTCACTGAACCAGCTGGATTATTTGAGAAATAATTTTCAATGTTTTGTTCAATTTTGGATATCACTTGGCTGTTTAGCAATAAAGAACTGTTTAAAGTCCATGACAGAATCTTTCTTTGTTCACAATTTAGAGCTAGATTACAATTCACCCAACAATGATCTGACTGTAATTGGGAACCAATACTAGAGCTTTGAGCTAGATTGATCAGTGAAGGGGATACTAGGATGTAATCTATACATGTATAGGAGCAATGTCTCTGGGAGTAAAAAGTATAGTCTCTCTCTGTGGGATGCATATGCCTCCAGATGTCAGTTAGATTGAAAGAGGCCAGAGTTTCAGCTAATTTGTCTTTTTGTTTTGTTTTTTTGTGAAGCTGGATTTATCTTTAGAGTGATCCACAACAAAAATGAGGTCCCCTCCTAGGATAATCTCACCTGAATGAAAGGTATCTAGCTGTTTTAAGGATTTCTCAATAAAAGAGTTTTGTTCTGAGTTGGGAGCATACAGAAAAGCCAAAGTTACTTGCATATTGTTTAGAACGCCCTTTACAAAAATGAATCTTCCTTGAGGGTCAGCCATAGTGGCTTGAGGTGTAAAATTTAAATCTTTTGAGAGTAGGATGGCAGTAACCCTGGATTTGGATGAACATTTGGCTAGGAATTGTTGTGATTTTTTTTTTAGTTTTGAACAGAGGGGCTACTTCATCTTTGATATGAGTCTCCTGGAGAAAAACTATGTCCGGATTAAGTTTTACAATTTGACTCTGAATTCTCTTACACTTAATGTTCAGTCCTCTCACATTATACGAAAAAATCTTGACCATTGACTGCATGGTTTCACTACACCGTATCTTTAACTAGAAATAACAAAAAAGAAAAAAAAGAGTAGCAGATAAAAATTAGGATTACAACCAGAAAGGTTAACTACCAAGTTATAAAATACAGGAGAATGTTTGTGTAGATAGAAGCAGAATTTACACCACACCACTGTGCTTTGCTAAACAGGATTACAGTAAGGCACAACAAAATTTGCCCACAAGGCAATTAAAACTGGTTTACTAGGACAGATTTTTAGTCACTATTGTTAAGCTGCTATATAGTTATCAATCAAGCATTTTGCACCTTTTATATCACTCTTCTGATCACTATGTAATGTGCCTAAGCACCCAGTTAATTAAGATTAAAAAATTGATTCTAATTTTATCACTTTCAGTTATAGATAAGTTAATGTATGAAATATTTAAAATTGTTGTTAGTAGTTCAATTGTGAGTATTTTAATCAATGCACTAATTATGTTTGTTGTCACTATGTATACAAAGAAATCAGGATAAAAAAACAATCAAGAATGCAATTAATTAAGTGATCTAAATTGATTAAATGTAGATTATGAACAGTTGCTACTAAAATCCTTGAGTAAGACTCGTAAGAACTCTCTAAACTCCTGTCAACTCTATGGGTCACAGGAGGCTGGGATGAGCTCTGAACTACTCGTTCCCAGCACAGCAACCTGAGAGTTTAAAGACAACTGCAAGGACCAAAAAAACGCCCCCGCGTGACCGATTCCCACCCCCCCATAGCAACTAAGAGTTAAGAAAAAACTACCTTTAATTAATGCAACAACCTTTACTATAAGCATAAGAGGAAATTCAACAATTTGAGTTAAATATGTATGGTTCATATTTCATTCAGCATTTTAAGAGAGATAAGAATGAGGAAAAACTGAAAGAAATGCATTATTTAAAAGCCCGCGCAGCAAAAAGGCGAGAACTTCCTCATATACCACATTTAGGTTATTAATGCTTTAGAACTTGTAAAACAGAATAAATGATACTTATCAGAAACTACAGCAAAAATTCACAGTAGTTCCTCCTGCACATCAGTATTTTCACGAGAAATAAGAGACAGGGAGTGAAACTTTCTTTTATGGGAGATTTTTGAAAGTTCCATTGGAGATACCAGATCCATTCCATGAAGCACTTCAACACCTTTTGAGGAGATTCTGTGCCGTTTCCCTTGATAAGTGAATTGCAGAGTTAGAGGAGTTGACCAGATATATCTTATATCAGCTTCTGCGAGGCATGAAGTGATCGGTTTTAGTTCACGTTTCTTCATCAGTGCTTCCTTTGGAAGATCAGGGTAGGTCTCTATCTTGCTTCTTTTATAGATGAGGTGTCCTTTTTGTCTAGCAGCATATAGAATCACTTTTCTGTAGTGGAGATCCAGAAATGTGGCTATAATGTCCCAAGATGTTCTATGTTTCAGAATGCTCAGAAGGCCCGCTCGAAATGCCTTAGTAATTATGGGCAAGATGTCTTCAGGTGGAACTTCCTTTTTCAGCCAAGCCGATAGTCAAGCAGTTAAATCACCCTTCTTTTCAGATTTCTCTGCCCAGCCTCTGATCTTCAAGCTGTTTTGTCTCAGAGTCTCAGTTCAGATCTCAGCCAGCACATCATCCATTTGTTGAAGTTGTTGTATCTCTTGTTGGTTCGTAAGACAGGCATTTATTGCACTATTTGCTACACCTCTGTTTTCACTAATAGCCTTTTGTAGAGACTCTATTTGTTCATACATTGATCTGAACAATGATGATATGTTGTCCAATATTGATTTTTCCAAGTTTAAAGCTGTTGACAAGTCGGTAGATGTTTCTGGCCTCAGAGTTTTATCCATCTCCTCAGCTCCGGACGCCATTTTTGTTGCCAGAGCTAGTTGAAGTCCTGGACCTATTGTCGAATATTTTGCTGTAAGTGTCACTTGTACCTTTTTGTTTTTATGCTTATTAGATAGCGAGTCTGTTTTGTCTTCTTTCCCCATAAGTTTGTAGGTTGATCAGTAGTGTCAATCGCTGTATTTAGTAAAGGTGTGGGAAGGTCGGTCAGAGCAGCAGGATTAGGCAGCCATGTTGTTTTGCGCCACCAGAAATTCCCCCCTATATTTTTTGAGATGTGGTGACCAGAACTGTACACAGTACTCCAAATGCGGTCGCACAATCGATTTATACAGGGGCATTATGATACTGGCTGATTTGTTTTCAGTGCCCAGCCTAATAACCCCCAGCATAGCATCGGCCTTCTTCATTGCAGTTACACACTGTCTCGACATTTTTATTGAGTTATCTACTACGACTCCAAGATCTCTCTCTTGGTCAGTCTCCGCTAACGTGTATTTACAGTTAGGATTTTTGGCTCCAATGTGCATCACTTTGCATTTGGCCACATTGAACCCCATTTGCCACATTGATGGCCACTCGCCCATCCTCGACAGATCCCTTTGGAGTGCCTCACAATCCTCCCTGGTTCTTGACACCCTGAACAACCTCGTGTCATCTGCAGATTTAGCCACTTCACTGCTTACTTCCAACTCCAAATCATTAATAAACAAGTTAAAAAGCATCAGACCAAGTACTGATCCCTGCGGTACCCCACTGCTTACCTCCCTCCACTGAGAAAACTGCCCATTTATACTCAGTCTCTGTTTCCTTTTAATTAGCCAGTTTTTGATCCACAAAAGAACTTGTCCTTTTATCCCATGACTACTGAGCTTACTTAGGAGCCTTTGATGAGGAACTTTATCAAAAGCTTTCTGGAAGTCAAGGTAAACATCTATTGGGTCCCCCTTGTCCACATGTTTGTTTACTCCCTCAAAGAACATTAACAGGTTAGTGAGACAAGATCTTCCCTTACAGAACCCATGCTGAGTCTTCCTCAATAGATTTTGTTCATCAATGTGCCTACTAATTTTTTCCTTAATAACAGTTTCCACCAATTTACCTGGTATCGACGTCTGACTGACTGGCCTGTAATTTCCCGTATCTCCTCTGGAACCCTTTTTAAAGATAGGAGCAACATTCGCTACCTTCCAGTCCTCAGGAATGGAGGCAGATTTTAAGGAAAAATGACATATTTTTGTCAGGAGATCCAGAAGTTCACATTTGAGTTCTTTCAGAACTCTCAGATGTATGCCATCCGGGCCCAGTGATTTATTTGTTTTTAAATTGTCTATCAGTCATAAGACCTCCTCTCTTGTCACCTCAGTCTGAGTCACGTCTCCAGTCTTCTTCTGTTCATACCTCTGTGTATGGGCCTGGTTTTTCATTCATTTTCCCCTCCAGTGGAAGCCTCCCACAGTGCGTCCCACTCTGAGGCAGGCCCATAGCTAACATGGGCTGGCCCCAAATTGAATTAATATAATTAACTTTTATTTAATTAGCTGCGCCCCCCCAACGCCCCCTCCCCTAAAATCCCTAGCTATGGGGCTGCTCTGAGGGTAGCCCAGCCCTCAGGAGCAGATTTGGAGGGTGGTTCTGTTTGGAAAAGGAGGCAGCCAAGAGTCACACTCTGTCTGGGGTCTGAGGACCTATGATTGGCAGTACATGAACAAGCCCCAGGCTTGTAAGCACTCTCCTCCTGTCAAGCTCCGCCTCCTCCCCGGCGAGACCACCCTCCATTGCCATGGCCCCCCCTTGCTGGCCCGGCCCTGGGTGGAGTTGGGGACCCAAAAGGGGCACAGCAGGGCCTCAGAATGGCCAGGGGGTGGGGTTTATGTCACCCAAATTCGCCTCCCTGCCTCCGTTGGCAAGCTCTCCATTTCTGCCCTTCTCACTCTCGCTCTCTTGGCTTGTCTTTCTCTCTCTACCTTCTCCTGCTTTGCCTCTGTTTTTTCCTCCTCGGCCCCACTCTCCATGTCTCCCTTTTATTCCCCTCTTCCCCCTCCCAGTGCCACCTGGGGTCTGTGGCATCCTCCCTTCTGCTTGGCCCCGCCCCTTTTAATAACTCCGGACGCCGAGCCGGGCCCTGGCGAAGAAACTGCTCCTGTGGCCTTGTCTCTCCTCGCCGAGCCGGCTGGGATCTTCAGCCCCGCCCCCAGGGCTGCGGCTGGTGCCAGTTCGGCCTTTCCCGGGGCTGGGAGCGTGGGGCATGGCACGTGGCTAGTGCCCCTGGCGCGTGGGGTGTTGCTGCTGGCTGCAGTGACTGGAAATGTGCCGGGCTCCGGCCCCAACGGGGGCACTTTGCTGGGGTCCTGGCTTGTTCCGGGGCCCCCAGGATGTTGGGCCCTACTCTCCCCCACCTCGGTGAGCAGGGGCTTGGCTCCACCGGGGGGGGGGGTGTCAAGTCCTGGATGGCCCGGGACAGGACACCTCCTGTCATATCCTCTAACACATTCCTGGCTGGCAGTAACCATAGCTTGCCATTTCATTTAAACCATTGTTTGCAATTGTCTTCCCTCCGAGGCCTGCAAATCAAAATCCAAACCATGTTTTGCCACATTCTGGGTGCAGGATTAACCACATGCCTTAAGTCTGCCAATTCACACAAAATTTGCGAGGGTGAGAATGTATCAGTCTGACTCTGAACCATGGCTTGGATCTCACAAACCAATAATGGAAAGCACTGATAGCACAGGATCTTTCCTCCCCTCCCCCCCCCCAGCAATAATTCTTCTTCATCACCACCACCACCAATTTATATTCTGCCCTCCCTGCAAGTGGGCTCAGGGCAAGTTACAGATCACATAGGACATGACAATAAAACAGGAAAATATCATAAATTACAAAGTTAGAAATCTAAAAGTTAAAGAACAATAATAAAACCAGCATAAGGCATTGCCTTGGTAATGATGCTATGATGTACTTCTTCTGAGTGGTGCCAGTAATGCTGGCCACTGGACACAAGGCCAGGGCTACTGGTAGGGAAGGGCGAAAGATGGGGAAATGTGGATGCCTGCTGCCTCAACTAGAAGCCCAGTGGAACAGCTCCATCTTACAGGCCCACCGGAATTGCAATAGATCTGATCTGATTCCAGGAAAATTTATTCCAAGGTCGATAGACTTGCATGAACTAACAGTCGCACAGGTTGGGTGGCTGTGGTGGAGAGGGAGACTAGAATGAGACTCCCCTTATGCTTCTTGCCTGAGCAAAGCTCTGCTTACTGGGGGAGCTCTGCTTACAGGATTCCATACCCTTCCCTCTCCCCACTACAGATCCATGTTATTAATAGACACAAGTCCCTTGACCCCAGGCATAAATTTTACATGGACTAGAAATGGCTACCGGGGGGGGGGGATGGAGTTAGAGCTGGTAGCCCTGTGCCAGCAAATGCTGGGAGATTTGGGGTGTGGTGCCTGGGAAGTGTAAAGTTTCAGGGGATGTGATGTCACAACCTCCATAACATTCTAGAAATTCCTCCAATCTTTACCATAGAGACTGGAGAAATTTCTAGAACATCACAGACGATGTTCCATCACTTCTGAGCTGAGGTTTGGAGGATGTGACATCACTTTCCAGGTGGTGCTTTAGGAACTCCTCCAATCTCTATTTGTCCTTACCATAGTGATTGGGGGAAATTCTTAGAGCTTCACTTTCAATACTGCCTCCCCATTTTTTCTTCTGTATCCCAAATCGTCAAGGGTGTGGAACTGAGAGTGAGGGCAGGGGATCACTCGCTGACATTGGCAAATGGTAAGCCTAGGCAAAGAAGATCCTGTGATCCTTGTATCCATGGATTGAGGGATCCATCCCCGTGTACTGAACGCACCATGCATTAGAACACATTAAATTTGTAAGCTGTTTAGACCGCTCGCTCATATTCAAGAAGAAAGAACATAGAAAGTTCAGTAAATGATATATTATTGCACATATTATATCTGTCAGGATATAAAGAAAAAGCATGAAACAATATACAAAGATATGACCAGACAGATCTAATTGCAGCAAGGAGATATGCTCATTTAGCACATTCAGCTCCTGCAACAGATACTGAAGTGCTTTGGCCCTTGCTGGTCTCCCATGGTCCATGTGGCTAACAGAGACCAGTGGAACCTGTATAGTCCTTCTAAGAGGGAAAGGCTTTGCTCTTTCCCCAGGAGGGATTCTTCAGCCCCTGGTTGTTCATTATAGTACAGATAACAAGACCTTAATGAATGCCCTAGGCACCTAGAGAACATCTGTGTAATTAATAACACGCAGCCTGGATTTGTTTAAAAGAAAACATCCCAGACAAAATCTAATTTTCTTCTTTGATAACTGAATAAGTGAATACGAGAACTATTCCTTTAGCCTTATCTAAGATCCCAGTGTCTTACCTCTGCTTACTCTATTTCATACCCCTTGTGCATTGTCTCTGTGCCTCCTAAAAAGCCTCTCCCGAGGATCAGAAACTGTCAGGAAAGATATATGATGCAGTCCAGGGTGGCATAGTGGGAAGGGAGACATCTCTTCCACAAGCTCTGCTCCATTAGTGATAGTTTGGATTCAAGATATACATCTCTATATTCTAATTCCAAGAGGTTTTTTTTCTGTGTGGATACTTATATCTGCCAAAAGAGCTCACTGTCCCCAACAGCTTTTTCTACATAGTCAGGCCCCTTCCTCGGACTGCAGAAAAATCCGAAAAGTTAAAAAACCTTCAGGGACTGTTGAATTCCCCCCAATACCTTTTGAAATGGCAGCATCTCCAGGCGTCAACTGTGAGATTAGAATGTTTGGGGAAGGGGAAGGCTTCTAATGGTTTCTGTCAATGAAAGGCAGGGTTTTTACTGGCAGCAGTCTAGAGTTGCCAAGTACCGCCCCCCCCCCCGGCCACTGGCAGCGGATCCAGATCCAGGCTGGGAAACTCCTGGAGATTTGGGGGTGGAGCCTGGGGAGGACAGGGACCTCAGTGAGGTACAATGCCATAAACTCCACCCTCCAAAGCATCCATTTTCTCCATGGAAAGTTATCTCTGTACTCTGGAGATGAGCAGTAATTCCAGGGGATCCCCAGGTACCACCTGGAGGCCGGCATCCCTAGGAAGCACCCTTTGTGTAACTTGATACCATCTGATTTGCATGACTTAATTAGGCCCAGCTGCTTTGCTACTGTTCATCAGCAGCCACCCTATGAAAGCCATTGTGATGTAACAGTTAGAGCTTCAGATTGGGATCTGCGAGACCTAGGTTCAGATCCCCATCTTGCGGTGGAAGCTGACTGGGAGATTTTGGACCAGTCACATACTTTCAGCCTAACCAACTTCACAGGGTTGATGTGCAGATAACAAGGAGGAAATAATAATGTAAGCTGCTTTAGTCCTCACTGTGGAGAAAGACTATAATTTTCCTAGATAGAGGCTGCGGGAGAGGGGGGTAGAGATGGAAAGCTGAAGACAAGTAAAGGTATGTTGGCTGTTGGGTGGGAAGGAAATAGGGTTGCCAACTCCAGGTTGGAAAATTCCTGGACATTTGAGAGGTGGAGCCTGGGGAGGGTGGGATTTGAGGAGGAACTACAAACCAGTATAATGCCATAGACTCCACCCTCCAAACCAGCCATTTCCTTCACTTCAACTACCACTGCCAGCCTCCAGACAAGGGCTGGAGAGCACCCAGAATTACAACTGTTGTCCAGGTGACAGAGATCAGTTCCCCTGGATAAAAAATGTCTGCTTTGGAGGGTTGCTGAGGCTGCTTGCCTCCCCAAGCCTTACTGTCCCAAGGCTCCACCCCCAAATCTCCAGGAATGTCCCAACCTGGAGCTGGCAGCCCTAAGGTGAATTGATCTCTGCAGCTGGGAAATCCATTGTGATTCCCAGAGCACTGCCACTGCTGCTGTGGGTGGAAAGGAAGCAGGGAGGGTGATGGGGGCAGAAAGAGAGTCATGGAGTGGGGGAGCAGAAAGAGAGAGAAAGAGTGATGAAGTGGGGAGGCAGAAAAACAAAGAGAATGATGATGGATCAGAAAGGGAGAGGAAGTAACAAACATGGAGGAGAGAGAGAGAGTAAGAAAGGGGGGCAGAAGGGAGAAAGAGTGTGAGAGAGGTAGGGGGAGAAGGGAGGAAGCAAAGGTGTGAGGAATGGGATAACCATCCCGCAAGTTTCTTGCGGGTCTCCACTTGTTAAACTCTAATAGGGACCCAACACCATTGATGCTTCATTGTTCTATGTAGCAAATGACTAAGCCATCAGGTTGCATATTTAAGATACAAGGACTGTAAATAACTTTGATTGTTATTGTTGGCAAGCACAAGATAAGTTTTAAAATTTTTTGATCAGTTGAAATGGATTTGTTTAGTTATTTCTTTTTTCTACAACAAGGCTTATTTAGAATTTAGTAGTGAATGAATACGATGGCCATCCACATGCATTCTGATCTCAAGAATAATTCAATCTATGTTCAGATGGTGAACCAATATTAAATCAGCCAACATAATTTTTGAGGGCTGGGTCACTAACCAATTTATACATGGCTGTTTTGCTCCACCTTGGCTTCCAAACTGGAGCAGTGTTTTCCAGTTCATCCACACACCACCACCCTCCAAGCATGCGCTATTCAGGTTTTCCCCTGCTATGCCCCAGTCTTTCCCCAAACCTGCTTTACTATCAAAGTTCCCAAAAGATCACAGTCCCAGTGGGTTAGCGCACTGTCTGAATGGGAGGGGACATATTTTTGAACTGCCTGCCCACATCAATGTCATTTTACCATCATGTTCACCTCACAGCTGACATTTTCCCCACCGTGCCAAGGGAGGCCTTTTCAAAAAGGTAGTTGCAAGAGTGCCACTGGAAGGCTTTTTGCCGGCTTTTAAAAAACATTGACATTTGCTACCAGTGTTTTTAAAAGATGGCAAAAAGGACTCAGATGGCATGGCAGCTGGATGGAAAAGGCAGTATGGCCATCCCTAGCCAAGGAAAGTATGTAAGAAGCACTTAAGTGGATGCTCCATTCACATCAGCAATGAATTCACAACAGGGGAACATTACTATGGGGATGCATCGTAACATGACTCGTAAATGTTTGCAAAGGACTGTTATATATCAAACATTGAATGGTCTGCTAAACTATCAATAAAAACATTTATTATTTATTATTTCTGATTTTATTTCATTTATACCCCACTCTTCTCCCATTCTTTTCATAACAGCGCTCTCCCCTTTCCCATTCTGTCCTCACTACTACAACCCTGTGAGGTAGACTAGGCTGTGAGAGACTGGCCCTGAGCAAGCTGCCACTGTAGAGTAGGTATTCAAACCTGGGTTTCCCAGATCCTAGTCTGGACTCTTTAACCACTGCACCATAAACCTAAATAATAGCTGGTCAAAGCAGTTTGCTTGCCAGGGTAAGGTACAAAAGGATTGCCTGTGGGGAGTATAAATGTACAGGTTGCCCAGACTCACATTCTCCTCAGGACAAGAAAGCACAAACCTAGAAAACAAGAGCTATTGTGCAGAAAGGTGGGAATTAGTCAGAAGCTCATTAAAACAGTGACGGCCTATCAGTTACTGAGTATTGGTATTGCAGCCTCACCGGAACACAAATAAAGGACTGTGTCACACAGACATGAAATGCTACACACTGACTTGGCTTTTGTGGGGGCGGGGGGGAGTAGCTATGGATAATAAAGTCATAATTCACTTGGAAGCCAATACCCTTTCCTGGATGGGTCAGGCAATCATTATTGCAGTTAGAAGATCAACCTTCCCTTCTATGAGTTGTAAATCAGGTATAGAATTTTTGCTTCTTGGAACAGAATATCCAAGCTGCAGCCATTTGAAAGCTCATCAATCTTACTAAAGGCAACAGTCCGAACAATGCTGTCTTAATTCAGTCTTCTGCAAATGTTTAGATTAAATGAAGCCTTGATTCGCAAGCACAGTAAAATGGCTTGTTTCCACTTTGTGCCAATATAAAACAAGCTTAAGAAAAGAGTAAAGAGGCAAACTTGAAATCATGTGGGTGTCCTGCAATGACCACTGATGAAACTTCCCTTTGGTTTTATGGGCTTGGATCCATTGGAGCATTTCTAGGGTGGAATAATTTCTACATACAGAGCACTTTCCCCCCTCCTGCTCTCCAAAATGCTGCTCCCAAAAGGAGAGAAAGCTGTGCTCTGTGGGCAGAAATGTCAAGTATCAACCAACTCTTGAGATTTTTTGTATTTTTTATGTATATGTGTGTGTGTGTGTGTGTGTGTGTGTGTGCATGTGCGCACCCAGAAGTCATGGTGACTGGTGACTGACCCCTACTGAGGGCCTGGAGGACATTCAGAGAGATGGCTGAACAGATATTTTATTTGCAGTTTTGCTAAAAAAAAAAAATCAGATCCCAGCATGCCAGCATGTTCATGCTAAAAAAAAAAAAAATCAGATCCCAGCATGTTCTTGGCATCCCACAGCTGAAGTGATTACAAAAATGGATACGTAGCAAATATATCACATGGAGCACATGTTTAGGGAGACTACAGTTAAATCCAGAATTTAGGTCCACAGTAACATCATTTGAATGGAGGGTTCCAGCATCAGCCCTCAGGGACTTACGTGCGCGCAAAACCACACAAATGATAATCCTGCTTGAAGTGGTGGAACGGCATGAACACTGTATACATTACTTGCCTAATCTGCAACCCTCCCTTTGGAGGAGCAGAAGGATCAATACATGCTGCATTAATCTGTATATGCAGTTCGCCAACATGCATAAACTGGCATCTGTGTTTAACAAGACATCACATATTCCCAAGGTTTAAAAAATGCTCTTATGGGCCTGAATGTACTGGACTGAAAGATTGGTGTATGAAATAGTTTTAATGATCACCAACACAAGTGTCAGCTGCATTCCATAAACTATGGTCAAAGGACCAAGATAATATATATGAGTCATAGCTATGAGTGCTAAACTGAATTTTTCTGTAATAACAGTGCAAGGGGAAAGACGAGACTGCTCTTTATTGTACAAAAGCAAAACTGGTGTGAACCTACCTCTGTTTCCCTCCCACCACCGATTTCATTGTGGATCCTCTTTCATTCCACCCACATTAACATAGCATGCAGGAGGTAGATAACACTGCAGTTACTGCAGATGCTTCTTATCTCAACAGGTCTCTGCTTAATGTTCTTGACTAGGACATTCTATAATAGCCTCTCTCAGTTTTAAAAATGTCACGCTTCACAGAAGAGTTTGTTGATTGCAGGTTTCTTTGTATATTGCATGCCTGTGTATTTCAAGGACTCATAGAAAACCACGGATCTTGTGCAAACGGAAGGGCAAGCGAGCTGTGCAGCAGAGACTAGTTTAGTTTGCATGGAAAGGCTTCACAGGATCCAAACTACCATTTTCAGGGCACTCCACGCTTTAGTCGCTATTTTCACCCACAAGTTCCCCTCATGAATCTCCAACACTCCATTTTTTAAGATTTGTATTTTTTAAAATCTTGCCGCATCTTTCAAATAACTCCAGCCTTTTCTGCTTGGGAAGGAAGAAAGAGAAATATGGGGAGAGGGAGTTTCACTTTTCAAATGTAAAAGTGTGGGTGTTAGACGTATCCTAGGCCAGGCCAGGCTGTGCATGTGTTTTTACATATAACTGTTGCCTCAAAACTCAGCTGCTGCAAGTCTCAGGACAGGGTTATTCTTGAGAGAGTGAGCACACACATTACTTTTAAGCAATGATCTCTCTCTGCCAGGAGCTCCCAATAAGGATGTCATCCCTTCAGGTGTGAAAAAAGTCCCACAGCCGTGTTCCCTATGCTTCCCTGTACAAAAAGAAAATCAAGCCACACATTCCAGCCCATGGGCCACCAGGTGGCACTCTAGACACCCCATTCCAAAAAAACAAAGGTGAATTTTAACAGGGCCAAGTTCCAGAAGAACAACAAGATTCAGCCCCAGGAGCACCTTAGAGATGAAGATTTTCGGGGTATGAGCTTTCACTCTCAAAAGCTCGTACTCTGAAGATCCTCTTGGTCCCTAAGGAACTCCTGGGCTCAAATCTAGGTGTTCTACTGTGGACCGGAACAGCAGCTGTATTCCTCTGCTGTTTTATAGTACCCTCTTTGGAAATGTGAGATAGTAGAGAAAAAAGGGGAAGAGGCAAGGTGAATATTTATCTTATGTAGAGCATGTTGGAATACCCTCCTCCCAACACAATTGGGACCCAAGTAGATAACAGCATAAAACAGAGAAATAATAAAGCAGTGTAACATTAAAAATATATAACATTATTATTTGTTGTTGTTCAGTTGCACAGTCGAGTCCAACTCTTCACAACCCCATGGACCATATCACACCAGGCCTTTCTGTCTTCTGTCGTGCTCTGGAGTTTGTTTAATTTCACATTCATTGCATCAGTAACACTGTCCAACCATCTCACCCTTTGCCATCCCCTTCTTCTTTGACCTTCAATTTTTCCCAGCATCAGGGTCTTCTCCTGTGAGTGCTCCCTTCTCATTTGGTGGCCAAAGTATTTGAGCTTCAGCTTCAGTATCTGGCCTTCCAGGGAGCAGTCAGGGTTGATTTCTTTTAGGATCAACTGATTTGATCTTGCAGTCCAAGCAGTTCTCAGGAGTCTTCTCCAGCACCATAATTCAAAAGCATCTATTATTCGGCGCTCAGCCTTCCTTATAGTCCAACTCTCGCAGCCATACATCACTACTGGGAATACCATGGCTTTGACCATATGGACTTTTGTTGGCAGGGTGATGTCTCTACTTTTTGTTATACTATCTAGGTTTGCCATTGCTTTTCTTCCAAGTAGCAGGCATCTTTTAATTTCATGGCTGCAGTCACCGTCTGCAGTGATCTTGGATCCTAGGAAGTCTGTCACTGCTTCCACAACTTCCCCTTCTATTTGTCCAAGGGGTGATGGGGCCGGATGCCATGAGTTTAGTTTTTTTGATGTTGAGTTTCAAGCCAACTTTTGCGCTCACCTCTTTTATCCTTAGCAAGAAGCTCTTGAGGTCCTCTTCACTTTCTGCCATTAGAGTGGTATCGTCTGCATATCTGAGGTTATTGATGTTTTTCCCAGCAATCTTAATTCCGGCTTGTGTTTCATCCAGGCCAGCATTTCGTATTATATATTCTGCATATAAATTAAATAAGCAAGGTGACAATATACATCCTTGCTGTACTCCTTTTCCTATCTAAACCAATCAGTTGTTCCATATCTGGTTCTAATTGTTGCTTCTTGACCCTTATACAGGTTTCTCAAGAGACATGTGAGGTGGTCTGGTACTCCCATCTCTTTAAGGACTTGCCATAGTTTGTTGTGATCCACACAATCAAAGGCTTTAGCATAGTCAATGAAGCAGAAGTAGATGTTTTTCTGATACTCTCTTGCTTTCTCCATAATCCAGCGAATGTTGGCAATTTGATCTCTAGTTCCTCTACCTCTTTGAAACCCAGCTTGTACTTCTGGCAGTTCTCTATCCACGTACTGCTGAAGCCTAGCTTGTAGGATCTTGAGCGTGACCTTGCTAGCATGTGAAATGAGTGCAATTGTGCGATAGTTTGAACATTCCTTGGCATTGCCCTTCTTTGGGATTGGAATGTAAACTGCCCTTTTCCAATCCTGTGGCCAATGCTGTGTTTTCCAAATTTGCTGGCAAACTGAGTGCAGTACTTAAACAGCATGATCTCTTAAGACTTTGAACAGCTCAGGTGGGATACCATCACCTCCGCTAGCTTTGTTGTTTGTAATGTTTTTTAAGGCCCATTTGACATTGCATTCCAGGATGTCTGGCTTGAGATCAGTGATTACACCGTCATGGTTGTCAAAGACATTGAGGTCCTTCTTGTATAGTTCTTCTGTGTATTCTTGCCACCTTTTCCTAATCTCTTCTGCTTCTGTTAGGTCCCTACTGTTTTTGTCCTTTATCATGGCCAGCTTTGCATGGAACGTTCCCTTGATTTCTCCAATTTTCTTGAAGAGATCTCTAGTCCTACCCATTCTATTGTTTTCCTCTATTGCTTTGCATTGTTCATTCAGGAAAGCCTCCTTATCTCTCCTTGCTATTCTCTGGAAATCTGCATTTAATTGGGTAAATCTTTCCTTTTCACCTTTGCCTTTAGCTTTCCTTCTTTCCTCTGCTATTTGAAAAGCCTCAACAGACAGCCACTTTACTTTCTTGAATTTCTTTTTCTTTGGGATGGTAGTGATTGCTGCCTCCTGTACAATGTCACGAGCCTCTGTCCATAGTTCTTCAGGCACTCTATCAAATCTAGTCTCTTAAACCTATTCTTCACCTCCACTGTATATTCATCAGGGATGTGATCTAAGTCAAACCTGAATGGCATAGTGGTTTTCCCAACTTTCTTCAGTTTAAGTCAGAATTTTGCAATAAGGAGCTCATGATGTGAGCCACAGTCAGCTTGTTTCTACTGACTGTATAGAGCTTCTCCATCTTTGGCTGCAAATGATATAATCAATCTGATTTTGGTGTTGCCCATCTGGTAATGTCCATGTGTAGAGTCACCTCTTAGGTTGTTGGAAGAGGGTGTTCGCTATAACCAGCGTGTTCTCTTGACAAAACTCTGTTAGCCTTTACTACATATATTTGCTGTATGCATGCATGTATATATGTATGTGTGTGTGTGTGTATACACCCTAATATATATACACACACACACACATACACACACACACACACACCCTATATATATACATACACACACACACACTCTTCTTAAATATAAACAGATTAATTAAACATAAACATAAACTTAACATTTAAAAATAAATTTATTATAATACCAATACATACACTCAGCCAGCAGATTATTTATAAACCTGGATTACACACACAACCCCATATCAACCTCTGTAGCTTCAAAAAAAAGTTTTAACCCCCCAATAATATTCAGCCTGCTCAAAATGCTATTCTAAATCATTCAGATTTACAACTCTGTCAGAAGATTAGTAAGGGGTAGGCTTTTATTAATCTCCTCCAAGAAGCTCTTCAGAAGGAACGGGAGAAGCTACTGAAAAAGGAGCACATTGGGAAGATGAAAATTCTGTCCTGGGTTACATGCAGATGGAGACAGCTGTTCAAATGTTAGCTGATTCATGCATACAACTCTGAACCAATGTTCCCTCTAAGCCAGTGGTTCTCAACCTTTCTAATGCCGCGACTCTTTAATACAATTCCTCATGCTGTGGTGACCCCCAACCATAGAATTCTGCCAACACACAACAATGTGCCTCGGCGCGGAGCCCAGGGAAGGCGGCGGAGGGGGGCTTTTGCCACCTTTCCTAGGCTCTGCGCTTTGGTGCGGAGCCCAGGGAAGGCGACGGGCGGCAGCTTTTGCCACCTTTCCTGGGCTCTGCGCTTCGGTGCGGAGCCTAGGGAAGGCGGGGGGGGGCAGCTTTTGCCACCTTTCCTGGGCTGTGCTTCGGCGTGGAGCCTAGGGAAGGCGACAGTGAGCGCCCTAAAGGTGGCAGCAGGGTGGGGGAAGCAGCCATTGACTTACCTGCTGGCTTCTTCCTCCTCGTGGCCCCTGCTGGAAGGGCTGCTGGAAGCAGGAGGCGGGGCTCCGGCCCCAACCAACTCCTGCTCTTTGCCCTTAAAGGGAAAGCTCCCTTTGAGGGCAAAGAGCCAGGAGGCCAGACCTCGCACTCGATTGAGCGTGGGGCCCTTTCCTGCCAGCGGGGAGGGGCGGGGCGGGCTCAGATCCCAAAAGGGATCCCGACCCACAGGTTGAGAACCACTGCTCTAAGCTGAGCTAGTGTGAGTTAGCTCACAGTTTTTTAGCCTCTGGCTCACACATTTTTGTCTTAGCTCAGGAAGGATGGGCTTCAGAGCAAACTAATTTATGCAGAAGCCAAATTGCTGGCTCACAACTTTAATGCCAGCAGCTCACAAAGTAGGATTTTTGCTCACAAGACTCCACACCTTAGAGGGAGCATTGCTCTGAACTAAGTGATTATTTGCATATGTGAATAGGCCATCACAGATCAAAACCACGGCAGAACACAGAGTCCATTCACAGACTCACAAAGAATAGAGTAACCATGGGACAGTATGTCAAGTGCATGTGAAAACCAGCTCTACGAAAACAGGTATTTCTATTGTTTATATAGCCATTTTGCAGACTGTCTGAATCTACAAAGACATTCGATTTGTTTTGCTATGCATGTTCATGAATCAAAAGTACTACCATTCTGGGGGTTCCCATGATGCTTGGTCTTCTGAACTAGTAATGGGGGGGGGGCGGAGTAGCAGGGGTGAATGTGATGATAGGATCATGGACACTGATCCACGATGACGCTGTAGTTCTGGGAACTGCAAAGAGTGCCTGGGTATTTTTCAATGCTGCCTCTACTTCTTCACATCTTCAGTGCTTTCTCCTTGGGTTCCTGTTAACCTTGTCCTTCGCTTGGCCGCCCTTCAACTCACTGGTGAGCCCAAGATTAAGAAAACGAGATTAAAAAGTAAACAGTACGTTCAAATAGTTTGGAAGTACAAGAAGCGGTACATCTAAAACTCCTCCAAAGTACTTTATGCACACGCAGAAGAGAGCTTTCCTACCCAAGGAAGGGGCAGAAATGAAAAACCTACATAAGAGCAACAGTTCAGGTCAGGACTTGGTTGAAGGATGAACTCAATAGACAAGGCCATCTGTTTAGAGTAAAGGCCTTTGTATTCAAAAGTTGTGGTGGTAGGTTCTGAAAGGAGACACAGTATATTTCAGGACACTACAGTGACTTTGATTATGTAAGGACACAGCACTAGCAACAGTGCATGTACTTGTTTATGAGACCTAGAAGGAACCCCAGCAGCCTCTCCCTTTGGAAGTATTTGACAATCAGCTATAAAGCTAGGACAGGAAAAACTACCAAAATGAGCAATACTTTGTAACAAATTGTTTTATGCAACATTATAAACCCCTGGGAACGACTTTCTCAGGGTCAAATGAACTGCTATGAGGAACACAGGAGAGATCCAAAACCATCAGCAGCTTCCACTGACAGACTCGCGTATGGAAGGTGGAGGAGGCTCGAATCCCAACACTGATAGACTTAGAGCAAGAAGAATTTGTTGTACTCCATCTTGACTAACAGCCTTCACGCTGCATCACAGGACACTTTCTCCAAACAAGCCTTTTAAATTCCTCCAACTACAATGAACAGCCAGTTTGCATATATGTGACTGTTGGATGATGAGACCTTGGCCTGCATCTTGCATTACATTTCTGCTCACAGAAGGGGAGCAATTTTTGCTGATTCTCTTCTCTTGCTACAGACCCCCAAGTCCCTCAGGGACAACATTTCAGGGAGCATTTTTGGGCTGCCATGGGAGGCAATGATAGGTCCAAGTGATTTTCAGATGGCATCAGAGGATTCTCCTGTTGATCTCTTGGGTGTTCCTATTGATGCCCTGGTTAACCTCTGGAAGGAGGAAATGACCCAGGCAATTGACACAATTATTCCCCAGAACACTCTCTCAGGTCTAAAAGCCTGGGCAGCCCCTGGGTTTACTGATGGACTGTGAACGACGAAAAGACAAAGGATAGGAGACTGCTAGAGTGACAGTGGGGAAAGACTTGGGATGAATCTGACAAGGCATGGGGTTGAGCTCATTTGAAAGCCTATACCATGGCAATGGCGACAAAACCACATTTCTTCACCACCACTGCATCTGCACAGTGTAGACCCGCAGAACTTTTCCATTAGGTCAGGATCTATCAGGTTCTGGCCTACAGGAGGAGGACTGCTCTGCAACCTGCTGTAGTCACTTGCTTAACACTTTGCAGGTAAAAACTCTCCCAGACACCCTGGCTTGGATTCTGCGTTCGCAGGGACAGGGTCAGACAGTCCCAGGGTACCTTCCAGCTTGTCCAGTCTGAGGATGTAGACAGGATGTTTGGAAGTCTGAGACCTATTACTGGCTTGTACAACCCTTATATCATCCGGCTGTTTAAATTTGCTGGGGGGGGGGCTCCCACATGCAGTTGGAAAGCTATCCTGGCCTTTTGCACATATGGAATTGACTACGGGTGAAACCATGCATTAATAAAGTGCATTAAATTTACAAATAATGTAGGTAACACAGAGATACTATTCTCATGGCCACTATTATTCTTGCCAGTTATGAGGTGTGTGGAAAATGAAACAATATATTATTTCTTATCCCATACATAAGGCAAAAAAACAGCACAGGAGATAAAATACAGTCAGACCTGCGAAAACAGTTTACCCTCCACCACACACCCTCTGAAATAAAACCATATTATACATCCCTCTGAATGCATAAAGTGAAGGCACCACCACCACCCCGGCCCCCAAATCCAGTCTGGTAAGCCGTTCCAGAAGACTGGACCCACCACAGAAAAAGCATGCAAAGTGTTGCCAGGTGGACATTTCTAACAGAGGGCACCGCAAGGACAAGGCTATCTGAGGAATGTAGCTGGCCTATGAGCGACAGCACTATATACTATCACATCCAGGGAGAATATATGAAAAAAAAACATTGCCATTGCTTTGCAAAAATAGGCCTGAATTTTCTGTGAGATAGCTTTTCAGGCAGGCAAGCGGGTGCAGAGCTTCACCTAGCAATATTAACTCAGCAACAAGGTACACATTTAAGTTGGAGACCATGTTTTAAGATTTTTTAAAAGGGACCTAAAAGAGGACCTTTCCATGAATGCAGGCATACATCCCTTCAAGAAGTAATGTCCTGAACCAATGCTTTTCACATCACATGCTTACTGATATTCCCCATGTTCCTCTCCCCATTTCTTGGGGGTATCAGAATGCACGCCAGACAATTACTCAGTTAGGATACCATGAGAAAGGACAGAGGGTACCACCACAAAATGGCTATCACAAGAGAGCCAGTTTGTTGTAGTGGTTAGGAGCATGAACTCTAACCTGGGAGAACCGGGTTTGATTCCCCACTCCACATGCAGCTGCTGGTGTGCCCTTGGGTCAGCCATAAGTTCTTTCAGAGCTGTTCTCTCAGGAGCAGTTCTCGAAAGAGGTCTTTCAGCCCCACCTACCTCACAGGGTGTCTGTTGGGGGGAGGGGAAGGGAAAAGGATTGTAAGCCACTCTGAGACTCCTTTGTGTTGTGAAGGGCGGGGTATAAATCCAATCTCTTCTTCTCTGCTTCATAAGGCTGACCGCACATAGCTGTGAGGCATGTGCTCAGGATGAGCTCAACACATTGCTAGTCAGTAAGATGGTTAAGGAGTGACCTGCAACTCACTGGGGGTTTTTTCCAGTTCCATTCAAAATCCTTTGGATTTTTCCACAAGGCTCAAAGAGCAAGTGGGCTCCAGGAAACACCATGGGCACCTCGTCAGGGAGCACGGGTTTATCCGAAGTGTGAAGCCCAGATTCAGCAAAGGTTTATCTCAATATTGGTTTAATTGCCTTTACTCTTTTCTCCTCTCCAGCAGACCCAGCTGCTACCCCTGCTTGGACTGTGGTGAGAGTGGTCCTGGGGAACAAGCTAGGATTAAGGGAGGAAGTATGCATTCATATGTTGCGTGAAAGCAAACTTAATTAATTTCAAACCATGGTTCCAGATGCAAGCTTGACATGTCCTAACTAACTATAGTTAATGGAATGACCCATATTCAGACAATCAGACTAACTATAGTTCATTAAATGATAGTTTCGCACAGCTTCCCAACCCTTTTCTTTGCCTGGAAGATGAAATATACAACCAGGATGCAGTCACACAGAGAAAATATCCCATACCACCAATACTTCCTCTAAGCTGTGAAGTCTTGTGAGCAAAAATTCTACTTTGTGAGCTGCTGGCGTCAAAGTTGTGAGCGAGAGATTTGGCTACTCCATAAATTAGCTTGCTCTGGAGCCCATCCGTCCTGAGCTAAGACAAAAATGTGTGAGCTGGAGGCTAAAAAACGGAGCTAGTTCACACTAACTCAGCTTAGAGGGAACAGTGAGTTGGAGCCTTCTGTATTATCTCTGGGAGCCCATTCCAGAAGATGGTTGCTATGCTACATAGAAGGTTCAGGAAGAGCATACCACCACAAGGAAGAACCGCTGCTTTAAATGAAAGCTAGAAATGGATGTTAGGGCTGCAACAAACATGAAGGAGAAGGAGGAAACATGGTATTGTTTCTGGCAGCAGAGACTCATCACTCATATCATAGTTCCAGTCTAAAAAATATTTAGAGGGGAGGACATAAGGAAACCAAAATGAATCTGTTTCCTGGCTGTGTTCCTCACTGCAGTTCTCAAACTCTCACTTCATCAAGGCCACCATCCCCAAGGCTCCATAAACTTATCCCCCCCCAGTGCCCTGTACTCTGCCCTACAAAAACCATTATTTAGAATAGCCATTTGCATGACCCGCTAAGGAAGAGAATAATAAAATTCAAAACAGTAAAATTTATTCACCAAAACTGATTAACTTGATCCAGTGATACTAGCTTTTCAGAGTCTGATAGTCAATTAGCAAGAATCTTAGTTACCACATTTAGTAGCTTCTTCACTGTTCAGTAAATTCTTAATGCAGCGGATGGGCTTGATGAAGTGATATCAGCTTCCCAGTGTCTGGTTTAAAATCACTTAGCAGGAGTCTGTCTATCTAGTACTGCTCATACGGATATCACCTTAAACAGAAAAGTTACCAGGAGTCTTAAATCACCATGTTTAGTAATTTGGAATCCATTACTTTGTTTGGAGAGCAGTTGGATTACTACGTTAAAACCACGTTTCACCAAATATGATGTTGGAAATTGCCATGAGGCACTTCTTAACCACTCTCCATAGTGCAGGATAGCAAGAAGTATTTCCTTTCTAGTAAAAAGCATTTTCCCCTATTGTTTTATTCTATTTGTAGCCCAAGCTTGACAATGCTTAGAAATTTTAATAGCTACACCTGGAATACAAACATTACTAGTTGACAAAGGAAATTCTATCAATACATTCTGACCTAAGGATCAAAACGGCGTTTTACCTGCTTAAAAAAATAGAAACAGAAACACCTCTGTTCATCATAATATTGTAGTTACATCAAAATGAGTAGTATAAAAGCAGAGCAAGTTCCATATTTATGGGTTATCCAGGGAAGTTGTTAAATGTTATCAGCTTTGATAAAGCCTACAATGCTGAACATATCACATGTTCTGTGCAAAATACGCAACATGAAGAGGAAAATGACATTTGAGAGCAGTTTTTTCTAATCTACCGGAATGCTTTTGCTTATCAAGTTATTTAAAAGAACAATAGTTGCAGTGGCTTGATACTCTTGAGTGATAATGAATGTAACTTGGATGACCTTCGGAAGGAAAGGCTATAAAATTGAAGAGGGTTACCTGGCCATTTCTTTGGGCACCAGCTGAAGTACTTGTTTTCTGAAAGGGCTCCTTATTTCCAGGAGGTGAGGAAATGGCAACTTTGAACGAAAAGAAGACCTGCAGTCAAAGAATGGAAAATTTCCAGCGTTTTGTGTGGAACCCAGACACAGGACAATTAATGGGAAGAACCTTGATTAACTGGGGTATGTGGTCATTAACATAAAAAGGATAGAATATTGGCAATTTTGTGCTGCTGAGATGTGCTTGCTTCAAATGTTACTATAAGATATAAAATTTGATAAATTACTAATATGCCTTATTAAAGAACAAATTAAGTGTAAAAGGCTGAAAAAGGTAAACCAAATATTGAAACCTATTTTACAAGTTCAACTGCCTTAGTAGCTGGTTCATATGACTTTAAAAAATCACTTAAGAGTGATTCATAAATAGAATCCAGAACTATTTAAAAGGGCCAGAAATTCTAGTTTGTGGGAGAAGTGATACAAGAAACCATGGCAACTTCATTCTCTTTTACATGGATCAAAAGAATCACAACTACTTCTGTTAACTAGAGGGAAGCCTGGGATTGTTTTTCATGTTGTGTGGCAAGCCTGAGTTCCATATGATATGGCATAGGGACTATCAGTTCCAAGGAAAATGTACTAAAAAACACAAAACAAAAGACACCCTGACCGGGTTAGCCCAGGCAAGCCTGATCTTGTCAGATCTCAGAAGCTAAGCAGGGCCAACCCTGGCAAGTATTTGGCAGGGTGACCTCCAAGGAATACCAGGGCTGGGATGCAGAGGCAGGTAAAATCAAGCCACCTTTCTGAAAGGTCCTAGCCCCACTAGGAGTTGCCAGAAGTCACCATGACTTCCAGGCTCGCAAGGACACACACACACACAGGTTTGTTTTTTTTTAAAGACAACGGACATGCCCAACACAATGATGAATCTAAAGCCTTTATCTTCAAAGGGGTGCTATTGTTTGCCTCTCAGCTTACTAGCTTCTTAAGGACAGTGTATCGATCATGTAATTTTTGGGTCTAACTATACTATGTTACTTATGCACAAGCTAACATTAGATACAATGCACATCCCCTCTCATTCTAGCTCAAATACCTGTTAAAGCAGCGAGTGAGATAGCTGTTCCTTAGATTTCAACAGAAACTTGTTATTTCTAGCCCCTTTTATTATTAAAAATGTTAGATTGCGTAATTTTTTTTTTAGTCCTAGATACTGATAGTTGGAGATACTTCCACAGCTTCCTTGCATAGTATCTGAAAATGAACTTCAGTTATGTCATTAAAGGAGTAAACACAAACTATAAGGTCAGGTCTGCACTGATTAATCTTTCAGGGCACAACTGATCAGTCAAAATCTACAGGACGCACTGGACCATGCGCAGCATCCTATATATCTCATTCCACTAGCACTGCAGTCCACCATAATTGGAAGTTCCTTCCCAATCTCATTAGTGACATTGTACAGAATCCTCCTGAACCAGATTGCTTTGGGAGAGGGAGGGGAGGTGATCTCTATATGTCCTGCTTTTATGCTAAATTGAGAATGCCTAATACAATTTTGGCCATTTGCTCTTCATCCACAACCAACAGTACATACTTTACTACTGTTCTAAATCATAACCGTATCATGGAGCATATTACATCAGATAATTAAATACTGTGTTTTAAACCACGATTGCTGTAACTTATTTTAATGTTTTCTTAATAGTATGGATCAGCCTTTACTATGTTGCTTTCTATGTGGTGGTGACTGGGCTGTTCGCACTTTCCATATATTCTTTAATGATGACACTCAATCCATACACACCAGACTATCAAGATCGATTAAAATCACCAGGTACTATATGACTCTTCTGCCCATTCTATGAAAGCTATAAAATATCCAGATTGCTAATTCTGTAGTCAACTTGAATGTATTGGGGGGGGGGGGTTGGTGGCTTTAGTGTTGTAGCCTTAATGCTAGTGATCTCTACCTCTTCCTGACTGTGGTGCTGTGTTTTATAAAGCTTAAGAGGCAAAGTTTTTATGAGAATATACTTTCTGCAATCTGATTTTTCTAACAAATGCCATGAGACAGAAACTAAGGCAGGAAGAAGAAGAAGAAGAAGAGATTAGATTTATACCCCGCCCTTCACTCACTTGGAGTCTTAGAGCGGCTTACAAACTCCTTTCCCTTCCCCTCCCCACAACAGACACCCTGTGAGGTAGGTGGGGCTGAGAGAGCTTTTTCCCAAGCTGTCCTTGAGAGAACAGCTGGTACAGAGCTATGGCTTGCCCAAGGTCATCCAGCCAGGTGCAAGTGGAGGAGTGGGGAATCAAACCCAGTTCTCCCAGATTAGAGTCCGCGCACTTAACCACTACACCAAACTGGCTCCTGAGGAAAACTCAGAAGTATTCTTTAACTTAGTGCACAAGGTTTTTACGTACAGATGTAAATTAAAGCACTATGAAGTGATAGAATACATGCAAAGAAACCACAAAAGAAACTCTGCTGTAAATAATATGGGGAAATACACAAAAGAGGTTTAAATTATCACACTATTATGAAATAGGCTCCTGCCTGTTTCATTCGACGCCCACTGCAGGGAAGAATCAGTAATCAGTGAAGATTATTTTTCCTAACTGAAGAGTGAAATACACGCAGGTTGGAAAAAATTAAAATCTTCTGAAAAACACTAAGATTGCTTGCTAGGACCCTGCAATGAAGTTGCAGAGATCTGAAGTGGAAGAATGAATTTCGCCACTTCAGCCTACTGGTAAAGGATCAGAGAGAACCACATTTTAGAATATCTCTTTATGCAGAAAACGCAAAAAAACCCTCTGCAAACAGAAAACCAGCAGAGCAAACAAGGAGCATTCTCTTGCACGTCCTGAGAACCAGAACTAATTTTCTGTTCTCCAAGAAACACCCAAAATAGGTTTGCTGTAGAATAGATGTATTCATAACATTTCTGGATTAATGGAGATTTCTAATAAGCCAAAGATTGTGGGTGGTTGTTAGGAATAGGGACTTGATACACACCTATCAGTATGTTTTATTCATATTCATTTAGTCATAACAGAAACAATGTAGTAACACAATTGTTTCTTTGCTTTTTCTTTACATCTGTATAATTATAAGGGGTGACGTTACGACCAGATAAGTATGGAGAGAAAGGACTGGAAATTTATTACAGCCTCTCTTCCAATAACTCCTGGGAAGGTTTCATGACATCTCTTGAAAGATTTCTTGCAGGTAACAAAAAAAAAAGGAACTATACTTACATGTTTCTGGTGCCTGTGGAGATGTTTGGGGGCATTTAGTTGATAAGTGTTAAACTGGATTTTCTCTGTTTTCCCAACATGTTGGTTTGTGAACTGCCTTGAGTCACTGTGGACACTGGAAAAGGCAGCACGTAACTGTTTTAATAAAAGATGCATGCACAGTGGGCACCTAAGCAGCTTTATAGTACAGTCCTAAGGGCTGCCCATGCCACAGCAGCCAGGCACCAGTCTAATCATGGAGCAGTTAGTCTGCTTTCTCAGGGGTTCTGGCAGAGACTGGGAGGTAGGCAAAAGACTGAGAAGCAGGATTGCAGAGGCTGCAGTCACATTAGTGACCCCAGCAGCAATGCTGTTGCATCCTGTACAGGTCACAAGGTGCAATGGCAGCACTGTGATGGACAGGGCACCTGGTGTTTTTGGCCACTGTGTGACAGAGTGTTGGACTGGATGGGCCATTGCCCTGATCCAACATTGGCTTCTCTTACGTTCTTATGTAGGGCAGTCAGAACCAATCACAGGCCAGCAGGAGTGGAGGCTCTGATCCTGCAAGGGAACGACTGCCAGAGTCACATGGCAAGCTGCTCCACTGAGTAGTGCAGCTGCCAGACCTCCTCGACGAAAATCACTGATAAGCCCTATCCTCTGCTGGGGAGAGGGGGAGTTTTAGGCAAAGGAATGAGCTTACAGGCCAGTGTAGGGCTCAAAACATCCCCCCCCCAACAGTTTACCAGGGTATCTTTCCTGGGATTCCCCCCCCCCCCCCCAATTGGTGACAGGGGTCATGGTGCCTGGAGGCCTCAGCTTGTGTTGCCCCTGCACAAATGCAATGCTGGGCCGAGCATGGGAGGCAGCACCTGGCCTCATGCAAGGGGAATGGGGAAACGGGTTAGGATTCCCCACCCCTTGCTTACCTGTCACTGCACGATTGCCCCTTTTGGTCAGGCTTCCAGAGGTGGAATAGCTATTAGAGTTCTGTAGGAGCTACAGTGGCTCAAGTAGTTAAGACACTGAACTGCAGACTGGAAGGTCGGTAGTTCAGCAGTTTGAGACCCAAGTGCTGCATGACAGAGTGAGCTCCTGTCTCTGGTCCCAGCTCCTGCCAACTTAGCAGTTCGAAAGCAAGGAATTGCAAGTAGATAAATAGGTACTGCTTCGGTGGGAAGGCAACAGCGTTCCGTGCGACTTGGTCTAGTAATGCCGGCCATATGACCACGGAAACGTCTTTGGACAGCGCTGGCTCTTTGGCTCGGAAACAGAGATGAGTACTGCATCCCTAGAGTCATATTCGACTGGCTTTCAAGCAAGGGAAACCTTTACCTTTTCCTTAATCAGACATATTAGCCAACCAGTATGGATTCTGTTCTCCCCCATAGCTGTTACTGCCAAATGTCTGCCTAGTAGTTTTAAGCGCCCTCTCTGTACTTTTCTCACCACCAAAGTGCCATGCCGTCACTCTAAGTTCACACAGCAGGGAGCTCTGAGACAGAATTCAGTGAAGCATGCCTTAGCTATTGAGTTCTGGGGTATCTGGGCCAGGGTTCTTGTAGGGCCGGGAGACATGATATAATGACTCTTGAAACAAAGGTTACATATTTTCATTGTTGTATATGTATAGCTACACTAATATGGTATTGTATTGACTACTAATGTTACAATGTTATCTCTTTTTGGAATTTTATGAATTAATTGTATGTTCCAATCCTCTTACTGTCTTAAAAGAAATTCTCAATAAAATTTATTGCAAAAAGAAAAAAAAGAAAGAGGTTTTGTAACACCACCTAAAAATAATTCTCTCTTACTTTATCAACCCATGTAGCATACAATGAAAGCGTACAACGTGACAACCAGAACTGTACTACAGAACACTACTTTAACCAGACGTCATTTAAGGCTCCAAATCACACAAAATTTTCTTGCAAATTTACCCGAGAGATGCTTGAAAACTGCTCAGGTCTGACAGATCCAACTTTTGGATTTTCAGAAGGAAAGCCATGTTTAATCATAAAAATGAACAGAGTAAGTATCAAAGTAGACATTTAAAAGCATGATTTGTTAACCCGTGTTATTAAGTCCTCTCATCTGAAAATCGGCAAGCTTTACTAACAATTTGAAACCTGCTTGTTCCACAGTAAAAGTCCTTTAGTACTCTAAAGAGCGTTAAAAAAAAAAAATCTTAAGATCACTACTTGTCTGAAAGAAAAGGGAGCCACCCAAATTCATACAACCACTAATATATGGATGAGTGTAACTAACAATCCTAACTAATAACACTAAGCATTCAAGAAAAGAAAAACAAAAATAGGAATAAGATATCCAATAGCTAAGAAGTTATCTAAAAGAGTTCTTATACCCAAGTGGCTAAAAAAGGGGTGGAACACCTCAGGCTCCAAAGTTGTGGAGTCTACACACAAGGCTAATTGGAACTCCCCCTGCCATATCCAACGCTGAGCTCACCTGGTGCCACACAGGCCTGGTACAAAAATCTCACTGCAGTCGTTAATGAAGAAATCTACTCTATTACAGATAATCAATTTTCACCCTGGCGGCGGCATTCCACCAAGAGTGAATTGCACAACTCTAGTAAGTATGGATGCCCAAATCTATTTACAAAACTTATACCCCACCTTTCTGCCTTCAACGGGGCTACCAAGGCAGCTGATTAAAAACTGCACAAGAAAAGCACATCTTAAAATTATTGAAACCAAACAAAAAACATGTTATCAAAAACCAAAGCTAAAATACACAAATAAATCTTATTGCGCTACAGTTATTTCTATCACAATTAGATCTGCAATCCATACCTATGCATTCAGTATGAAGATCCATGGGTCCAAAGGCTTAAGGGTGCATAATGTAACAGCCATTGGGCAAGTGGCGAGATTTGCGCTTGCAAAGAAATGTGGAGGACGGGAGCTACTCTGGTGCAGAGAAGCAGGTATAGAGAGATTATTTCCCCACTTCTGCTCCAAAATCTCTTGGACACATTCCAAAAGCTAATTTGTCCTTGCAAATATGTATAGTGTTTGAGGCCATCAGCTGTATCTCCTTGCAACCCTATTTAATGCGATTCCAACATCAGCTCTGTTTTTTACACACCAAAGGCAGCAAGCAGCAAAATGAACTGAAATTAAACTTTACTGCTTCTATGTTCTACACGTGGATATATTTTTCTGATTTGGCTTGTATGTAATTGAAGAGAGCTCCACTTTCACCCCAATTCAACCCATTTAATTCCAAGTTCAGAGAATGTTGCTCACAACCTACAAGATTTAATGGTAAATGGTGTACATATTATATATATATTTGTTTGCCAATTTGTGTGCTACCTTTTCCAGTAATTTTCCCTAAGCAAGAGTCATTTGTCTATCTAATCCCAATAAGCTTTGTAGCCCAATTCAAGGTGCCAGTATTGGCCTTGAAATCTCTATATGACTTGGGAACCAATATATCTTAAGGGCCATCTGCTCAATCACCGCAGTCATCTTTCAGGGATCCTTCTTTGGCCGCCCTTGCCACCTAAGGTTAAATAGGTGGCAACCCAAGAGTCCTCTCAGTCCTGGGTCCAAAATTATGGAACTCCTCCCTCCTCTGGGGAATTTGTTTGTCCTCATTAATCATTGCCTTCCACCAATCAATGAAGACTACCTGTCCCATTTGGCATTCCCTCATTGATCTTCCTTCCTGTTTATGTACTTTTCACTGTTTATGTGTTTTGTTTAATTGGGTTTTTTTTATTGGTTTCATAATATGCATTTTTGAAAGCTAGTTTTTGAAAGCTGGTTTTAAAGGTTTTGATTGTTCACTGCCTTGGGGACACTGTTGGGTGGGAAAGTGGCATAAAAATGTTCTAAACAAATAAATATTTTCCTAAGCCTTTCATAGAGAATACCAGTTCATATATTAGCTGTGTACCCACAGCCAACCACTTATCATTTGAAACCATTGCCCCAGAAAAACTGAACATGCTGTTTTGGATCTCCAAAGCAGTCTTATTGTCAAGATGCATCACATTCTTTGTGTTATATCTAAAATCAGGTGTTGTATCTAAAATCAGGCCAGGGTCCAAAATTTGGAGTGATTGATGAATTAAATTCTTGAAGATGAACAAACTCCAGTTGTCTCAACTAAATTATTTACTTATCGTCCATATATTAGTACTAACATTTGCTTTCTCTGTAAATACTAGGATGATAATAGGCCCGTGGATGCTCAATATTATCCTGCAAACGGTACCTTTAGTCTTCATTACTTCCCTTATTATGGATGTAAAGCACAGGTATGTTTTCCCCTCACAATCACTGTTTCAATTTCAAAGGATTTATTACCAATTTTAAAACAATGGAAGAGCTAACTGTTTATCTTTGTTCATTCATCTCAGCCTAGCTACGTAAATCCTTTGGTAGCGGTGAAACTTCTCAACATTTCATTGAACAAAGAGGTAGCCATTGTATGCAGAGTTGTTGGTGCTGGAATTACTTTTGGTAATCCTCACGACCCATATGAAGGAAAAGTGGAATTCAAAGTTAAGATACAAAATTAGACAACAGCAACATTAATGACTTGAGAGTTCACAAAACACTGCAGTGCAATGTTTATGTATCATGTAATTTTGTGCTGGTTATAGTTTCCATTTTAAAACCTCTACTTTTGAACACAAAAACATGTTTGCCATTCATCACTTGTATGCTAGTGCTTTTAAAGATGTTAATACAATTTCTTCTTCACTTTTAAAAATACCAAGATACTATCTTACTAAACTGGGCAATTTTTAAAAAGATACATGTTTGTGTAATTTCATTAGAAGTGTTTTAACCAATATTGTGTATTTTTCAAAAATATTAAATGAAATAATGTCTTCTGTTGTAAAGCTCTTCTATTATGTTTGTTCTAGAGAGAACTGGACTGTTAAAAATTTGAACAGCAAACTCCACATCTGACCTACTTTCCAACAATTCAAGATAGCTTAGCCCAAAGCTGGATAGGCCAAACTAGCCCAATTTTGTCAGATCTCAGAACCTAAGCGGGGTCAGCCCTGTTTACTATTTGGATGGGAGACCACCAAAGACGTCCAGGGTTACTTGCTACATAGAGGCAGGCAATGGCAAACCACCTCTGAATGCCTCTGGCCTTGAAAACCCTGCGGGGACACCATAAGTCGGCTGCAACTTGATGGCACTTTACACACACACACACACACACACACACACAATAGCTCAGTCAAAGACAAGTGAGATTGCTGTTTGAAACAAACACATAAAAGCCATATTTGGACAAGAGTTAGCTGCGTGGCCTTAGAGCCAATGAATCACAAGGAGAACTCTTAATGGAGGACTTAATGGAAATGTATTCAAAGTTAGACAGTGACAGCTGCTTAGTATATTTTAGGGGGAAAAATATATACCGCAGGTTAGGAAACGCACAAATACATAGAGACAAAAGCCTGCATGGTTAACAAACACAGTAATGGAAACTGTAAAAGGTAAGAAGGGTTCCTTTAAGTGGTGGAAAGCTAGTCTCAGTGAGGCTGATACAAGGGAACACAGGCTGTGGCAAATAAAATGCAAGTCTGTGATCAGGCAGGCAAAAAGGGAATATGAGGAGCATATCGCGAAAAATATAAAGACCAACTATAAAACTTTCTTCAAATACATTAGAAGCATGAAACCAGACAGGGAGGCAGTGGGGCCCTTGGATGACCAAAGGGTAAAAGGATTACTGAAGGACAACAGGGAAATGGCTGAGAAGCTGAATGCATTTTTTGCTCGTTTTCACTGTGGAAGATTGTAAGTGCTTGCCCACTACAGAACCACTGATTTTGGGAGGGGTATTGAAAGACCTGAGTCAGATTGAGGTGATGAGAGAGGAGGTCCTATGACTGATAGACAACTTAAAAACTGATAAATCACCAGGCCTGGATGGCATACATTCGAGAGTTCTGAAAGAACTCAGATGTGAACTTGTGGATCTCTTGACAAAAATATGTAATCTTTCATTAAAATCTGCCTTCGTTCCTGAGGACTTGAAGGTAGCTAATGTCACTCCCATCTTTAAAAAGGGTTCCAGAGGAGATCTGGGAAATTACAGGCCAGTCAGTCTGATGTCAATATTGGATAAGTTGGTGGAAACTGTTATTAAGGACAGAATTAGTAGGCACACTGATGAACAAAAACTATTGAGGCAGACTCAGCATGGGTTCTGTAAGGGAAGATTTTGTCTCACTAACCTGTTAAGTTTGTTCTTTGAACAAACATGTGGACAAGGGGGACCCAACAGATGTTGTTTATCTTGACTTCCAGAAAGCTTTTGATAAAGTTCCTCATCAAAGGCTCCTAAGTAAGCTCAATGGTCATGGGATAAAAGGACAAGTCCTCTTGTGGATCAAAAACTGGCTAATTAATAGGAAACAGAGAGTGAGTACAAATGGGCAATTTTCACAGTGGAGGGTGGTAAACAGTAGTGTGCCGCAGGGATCAGTACTGGGTCCGATACTTTTTAACATTTATTAATGATTTGGAGTTGGGAGTAAGCAGTGAAGTGGCTAAATTTGCGGGTGACACTAAAGTGTTCAGGGTGGTGAGAACCAGGGAGGATTGTGAGGCGCTCCAAAGGGATCTGTCGATGATGGGCAAGTGGGCATCAATGTGGCAAATGAGGTTCAATGTAGCCAAGTGCAAAGTGATGCACATCGGGGCCAAAAATCCTAAATATAAATACATGTTGATGGGGTCCACACTGGCAGAGACTGATCATGAAAGAGATCTTGGAGTCGTAGTAGATAACTCCCTGAAAATGTTGAGACAGTGTGCGACTGCAATAAAAAAGGCCAACACTATGCTGGGGATTATTAGGAAGGGAAATGAAAACAAACCAGCCAGTATCATAATGCCCCTGATGGTGCAGCCTCATTTGAAATACTGTGTACAGTTCTGGTCACCACCTCATAAAGGATATTATAGGATTGAAAAAAGTACAGAAAAGGGCAACTAGAATGATAAAAGAGTTGGAACACTTTCCCTATGAAGGAAGGTTAAAACGCTTGGGGCTCTTTAGCTCGGAGAAATGATGACTGAGGGGTGACATGATAGAGGTTCACAAGATTATGCATGGGATAGAGCAGGTAGAGAAAGAAGTACTTTTCTCCCTTTCTCACAGTACAAGAACTCATGGGCACTCCATGAAATTGCTGAGCAGTCGGGTTAGAACAGATAAAAGGAAGTACTTCTTCACCCAAAGAATGAATAACACATGGAATTCACTGCCGCAGGAGGTGGTGGTGGCTACAAGCATGGATGGCTTTAAGAGGGAATTGGATAAACAAATGGAGTAGAGGTCCATCAGTGGTTATTAGCCCCAAGGTATAGCTAGGAACTCTTGGTCTGGGGCAAGTGATGATCTGTATTCTGGTTCTGGGGGAGGGGGGGGGTAACAGTGGGAAGGTTTCTAGTGTCCTGGCCCCACTGGTGGACCTCCTAATGGCACCTGGTATTTTTGGCCACTGTGTGACAGAGTCCTAGACTGGATGGGCCATTAGCCTGATCCAACACTGGCTTCTCTTATGTTCTAGGATGTTTTTATGTGGTATGAATGCAAAACAAGTTCTAAAATTCAGGTTCTTTAACATGAAATGGTCTTTGGTACTTTAAACATCTAGTTTTCCTGGGAAAGCAAAAACACAGGCTACTTTTACAACTTATTTCAAAAGGGAACTGTGTACTATAGGCTAAAAACACGGAAGTATTAGCCGAAAATCCCATCTCAGTTATGAGCCCATCTCAGTTAAGCAAGCCACTATGCCTTTCAGGCACAAATTTATATCACAGGAAACATGTTTTTTTTAAATAATTAACCCTGGTGCTGCCCCAGCAGCCAGCCCACAGCCAGCTGCCCCGTGGACTGACTTGGCTGGACCCACCCACCCGCCTGCTGGAGAGCCTCACATTTCTTCAACTGGCAGGATTCAGGGAGGGGGCCGTGGGCAGTGGCCCAGGAGGAAAACCTGGACTATTTAACAGCATAAGATTATCTAGTTGAGGGGTGCCTAGAGGACAGTAACACCTGCACCGCTCTATCCAACCGTTCAAGAGAACATGTATCAACCAGGCTGTTAGGTGAAGGAACTGGACATCATGGTGCAGGAGAGGCCCTATACGGAGCAGGTCTGACACCACAGGAAGTTAGACAGCAGTCTTAAGATAGAAGCCGGTTGGAAAAGTTCTAAAACAATATCAATTACTAGCTGGATATTGAAAGTTTGTGACATTTGTTTGTTAGAAAAAATTACAGAATCTTTATATTGCAAAAACAAAATGAGAATTATCATTCTAATTTCGTGGCAATTTGGTTTCCCTTCTTAGAATATCTGTCTACTAAAGAAGAATATGTATCACTAGTTAATACAATTATTATATCATAATTTGCTCACGTTCACACTGTAATCACTAATTGATGACTATTGTAAAGTGTTGAATTATGATACTGTAAACCTCATTTACGCTTTTATTTTATAATGTTGATCTATACTGTTGAGAATTTGTAATAAAGCATTAAAAAAAAAAAGAAGAAGCTGGTGGTGGGAACCATACCCTTTTGGGCCAGAATGGTCCAATCAGAATGCAACTGGACTTGTCCTCTCAAGTCTTGGTGAGGACTCTCCCTAGCAGGGGAATTAGGGAAAAGGCATAGGGAATAATATGCCTCTGCCTTTGCCAGTGAGCAGAACTGGGGGCACATGGCATTCGAGGAAGAAGTAAACAGGTCCATCTGGGGCTGCCCCCATCGGTGGAACACAGGAAGCAAGTAATCATCCCTCAGAGACCACTTGCGTGTAGACATGCTGGCCTCTGCTGAGAATGTCCACTGTCCCATTTCCACTGATGTGGATAGCCTTCAAGGATACAAAATGCTGGATGACCCAGTGCCAGACAAGAGAAGCTTCCGAACAGAGGGAGAACCAGTACCTCCCTGCTTGTTTATGTAGAACTTTGTTGTAGTGTTGTCTGTGGCTATTAGCACCTTTCTGCTGGAAGTTAGGGCTGTAAAACAATCAAAGCATATCTGACTGCCCTGAGTTCCTGCTCAAAAGGGGACCAATGCCCACTGGCTCTGTGGGAGCCACAGTGTACCCCTCAGCCCGAAATGAGTGCTTCTGAAAAACATGGATATTGTGAGAGGGCATCCCAAATGGGAAGCCTGTCAGCAGGTTCTCCCAAGATGACCAACACTCTAGGGAACAGACTACCACTCTAGGGACAATTTCTGCCGGGGGGGGGGAGCAGGGGCAATGGGAATGGCTCAATAGACACTTTATTCAGAAGTTGGAAGACCTCCTGTTGCAATTCTGGGGGTGGCATGGAAGGGATTAGGAAGACAGTCAACTGAAGAAATTTCCCTGCTGAACGATGCTAAGAACCCAAGTGTCAAAGGCAACTGACACCCAAAAGGGGAGATAACAAGATAAATAAGGTAAAAACTGGGGGGATAGTCAGGACTGAGGCTTATCCTTGCCAGAGGCCTCAACAGATGAAGCAGGGCCCTGCTTAGAGCATGGGCAACCATGTTGTTCCTTGCCCTGAGGGTACTGGAGCTAAAGGCACAAGGAAGAGCTAGAGTAAGACAAATGATACCGATAGGAATACAATGACTGCAAATGAGATGTCTGTCGTAAGAAGTAGAGAGGCCTGTGGGTCTGGGCAGGTGGACCAGTAATGCAAAGGACCTTATGGTGATTTTGTTATTTTGCATATGGTCTAGGACATCATCTATCTGGGAGCTAAACAGATTACTGCCCTTAAAAGGGAGGTCCTTTATTCTCGCCTTAGTATCGCTGGAAAGGGCAGTTGGTGGACAGTTTGAGACTGGGAAGTTCAGGAAGTGATTGAGTGGAGGAGCGGAAAACTATATGAGGTAGCTATTTGGGATCAGTTTCCCCTTCTTTAGGAAGCATTACACCTGATGCCAATCCGGCTACTGGGGCATCAACAGCCGGAGTTTTTAAGGCTGATTTCGCACTAGCGTTTGCCCCAGGTTTGCCCTCATGCTTGCACCAGAGCGTCTGGTCGATTTCACACCAGTTGCTCCGGGCTCACGTTTTGCTCTGGAGTATCGCCCTGCTGCACCGGAGTTTCCCTGGAGCAAACAAATTCTGTTTTTGGAGGATTTTCTGGTTTGCTCCAGGGGAGAACCCAAAATGAAAACACGCCCACTCGCCCGTCTTTCATCAGCACCGCCCCATTGTGGGAGTTTTAAATTTTTTTTGGAGAAAACCCTTCGTCACGCTATATCGAAAGGGCTGAGATTCTAAGTGGGAAAATGAAGAAAATACTCCGGAGGAAACTGGGAGGGGAAATTCCGAAGAGAACGAGAGGCAACTGGCCAGTGTGAAATTGGCCTAAGAGATTAGACACATTAGGAGGGAAGGCAGACATTCTTTTTGCTTGCCCCAGATGCAAATGCTGATATGCAGGGGTAGCCCACTCCTCCTCAATTTCCTGTTTCAAAAACCTGGGAAAAGGAAAGACACATCCTAATTCCCTGGGGCTAGACAAGACTTCAAGAGCCCCATCCTCCTCCTCCGTATCCTCAGGTTGTTGTACTTTTTTTTGGGGGGGGGGGGGGGAGAAAGCTGAAAAATGTTAAGGGTCCTGCAGAGTAGGGAGGGTAATTCCTCCTGTGTAAACACTATTTTAGGATGCTGGCTTTGTTGAGGAGGTTCAACCTTTGATAATTCCCCATCCTCTAGCGAGTTCAGAATCTGGGAATGAATATTCTTCCTCTGATCTGCAAGAAGGAGAAATGGAAAGTGTGCTTCAAGTAGAGGGATGTTCCTTTCATGCTGCCTTGGTTGGCTAGGCAAGGGCTTTGCTGTATTCAGTATCCCTGCCACCTGAGTAGCATGCCTTTTAGGTTTTGGGGGGGGGGGCAGAGAGCTTGCTCAGTAGCCTCATAGTGTCTCTTTCTGGAGGTCTGCTTGGGCTTACTGGAGGTCCCCCCCCTTTCCATTTGACTATTAACAAATTCCTCCACCAAAGATTGGAAGTGGGGGGAAACTAATAACCTCTGGTTCATTTGCTGCTTGATAACTCTCTACAGGAGTCAGGATCACAGCTTCCCGCTCACTCAGCCCTCCAGGCAGGTCTTCTCTGGATATGGAGGGAGTTAGGCCTTCTGCACTGCCCTCTACAGGGAGCTGGCGTTTTTGCACCCATTTGCACTTCTTCTCCCCCACTGGTTTGCAACACTCCACCCTAGAGCTCTAGTGCAGCATGAGGTTGAGGTTGTGGCAAGCACTTATGCAGGGCCCTCCTGCTATTCTCACCCAGTAGGATCATCCCTGGCTGTCCCTCTGAAGATGCCGCTGAGTCAACTGAAGACATAACCATCTACTAAGGGGGGGGGGGGGGGAGGCAGACTGATGATAGGAACAGCTTCTTCTCTCTTTTTTTGGCTGTAAAGCCTGCACAGAGGGGGACACAAATGGACAACAAATAACTTTAACAAGGAAGGTTAGACACACAAAACGGAAAGATCTTGCAATCTAACTGCTCTGTGAGAAGTGGTGTCCCACAGAGCTCGAAGAATCACTGCACTCTTTGAGGGAGCAGGAACAGAACTGAAGAGGGCAGGCACTCCTCTCCCCATGGGTGGTGAGAAGAGCACTCTAGTTTCTACCGCACAGGATGATGAGAAGAGGAATACCCAAATGTGCCAGGATGTCTTCCTTATCTCAAATGAAAACTGCAAGACAACAGTCCTGCTTAAATATAAACTTGGGTCTCTTGTTAAATTAGAGGAGTCTAAGAAATCTGCAGTGAATTGTTGCTTGCTTGTTACAATTAATGGTTGCTGGACATTATCTAAGCAATCCAGCTATCATGGCTGGAGAGGAGCCCCGCTGGATCAGACCCGTGGTCTACCAAGTACAGGAACCTGTCCAACAGCATCCAACTAACTACCCTGGAGAGCCAATAAACAAGTTATAGAGGCCAAGCTCTTCCCTGATGTTGCCTCTTGGAAATTTTCAAGTTTACTGCCTCTGAATATGGTGGTTCCCTTTAGTTGACATGGCTAGTTGATATTGATAAACCTATCACCCATGAACCTATCTAACCTCTTTTTAAAGCCAACCATGCTCACTGTTATCCTGACCTGGATGGCCCAGACTAGTCTGATCTTGTTAGATCTGAGAAGCTAAGCAGGGTCAGCCCTGATTAGTATTTGGATAGCAGACTACCAAGGAAGTCCAGGGTCACTATACAGAGGTGGACAATGGCAAATCACTACTGAATGTCTCTTGAAAACCTTGCTGGGGCACCATAAGTCAGCTCTGACTCAATGGCACTTTCCTCCAGCATGCTCATAGTCATCACTACATCCACTGGCAGCAAATCCCATGATTTAATTACTCAGTGAGTAAATTATTAATTCCTTTTTTTTTGTTTTGTACCTATCACCAGTTAACTTCTTCATTGGTTACTCCCAAGTGCTAGTATGATGGGATAGTGAAAAAAAGTTCTCCATATCAACTCTCTACCACATGCATAACTTTATAGACTTCTATCATGTTCCCCCTCCCAACTGCTTTTTGTTTCCAAACTGAGAAGACCTATAGGAAGGTGCTCCAACCTGTTAATCTTGGTAGCGTTTTCTGCACTTTTTACAACTCTGCAACACCGCAGAAACACACATGGCAGAGGCTATCTAGGGAAACTGAGAACAAAGCTGTTTTATTTTGCGTTTTTTTAAACTATTAGCAAGCATAGAATACTGCCTGGATTGATATTTGGAAGTAAATGATTATGCAAACATGCCACTTTATAAGATTTCCACTTTCTATTTAAATGCAACATTTATCTTTTATAATTAATTTAAAAATTGAATGTAAACTTGTCTGTCACAGTCTGCCCAGTCTACACATTTTGGTTCAAATTATGGTTGCTTCTTGATATTTATTTACAAATTTATATCCCACCTTTCTGCCCAGTCAGAGCCACCAAAATAGATAACAATTAAAAAACACAGCATTATAAAAACAGATCATAAAAGCAACTAAAGCCAGAACTAAAATACACATATAAAAATGCAGAAACTACATTTTTAAAAAGGCCAGGAAGGTGGGGTCATTGAGTGAACACCAGATGAAACAAAAATGCTTTGCTGGCAGATGACAGAAGGGGACAGATGACTATGGAACTCTGGGGAGTTCCATAGTTTTGGTGCCATATCTGAGAAAGCCTTTCAGGCTGCCACTCATCTAACTTCAGAAGACCAGAAGTCGGGCCTCAGAAGATTACTGTGGTGATCAGGTACGCTCCCATCAAAGTAAGAAGTCCTGAATGTAAGCTGGTCCCAAACAGTATAGTCAGGGTTCCTCCAATGCGCACATGTGGGAGCTGTGGCACTTGACACCTTTCCTGGTGCCCGCCAAGTGTTTTCAGAAAGTGGGAGGAGCCAGGTGGGGCTTTTGCCTAGCTCATGTAAAAGGGATAGCCAGCTCCGATGCCTGAAAAATGAAGACAGATACTGCCAGATGAAGGTTTCTAACCAGCTCAATACATATGCTTACCTTTGTGTATATGCAAGAAAATCTTTTTAAACAATATGTTCACTTTAAAAGGCATCCTGTGAAGCAGTGCATCTGCTGGAAATCCTGATGACTTAATAGCAAAGTTATGCACAACTTCAATCCCCAAAATTTTGGGGTTGGCGTTACGATTGGTGGCAGCCATTTCGTGGTTGCACCCACCAGCCTGTGTAAAAATTCCAAAGGTGGCCTGCAGGCTCAAAAAGGTTCAGGACCCCTGGTATAGGGTTTCAAAGGTCAGCTTTAATACTGGACAGGCGCTGACAGTATTTTAATAGCCTAACTGGTTAATTTTTGGGTACTGTTAGCTTCACTTAAAAGCAGAAAAGATAGCAACTCATGGTGTTTTTAACAAAAGTTTTCTGGCATCCCTCACTTAGGTCAGATGACAAGCTGTCGTTCGAAGAGCACTCTGCAAGGCCCTCAGAGGACAGTCTCGATTACCTTTTAGAACACTAAAACACAACCTACGGGGAGAGGCAAACTTTCCAAAGCAGCTGGAACTGGGAGGAAATTTGGCACCATTACCTAATATGAATGTATGGAAGTCCTTTGTCCTGTTGTATAGAGATCTTTGTGCCTAAACACCGCCCCCCCCAACAAAAACTCCTAAACCTCACAGCATCAGAAGACAGCACAAATAGCTATGGCCCTGTCCATGGGGAAAAGCCTAAAAGAGAGAGAGAGCAATTTTAAATGGTGTGAGCGTAATGTTCACTGACTAGCAACAGAGTTCCTTTTTTCTGGAACCTGAAACACTACCTGAAACAAAAATTTCACGCCTGCTTGAAAAAAAAAGAAACTTACTTTAACTTATTGATGAAAGCCAAAATGTTTCACCAAAAACCTTTTTTATTTTGGGCTTACTGAAATAAATGTATTCACTTGCGTATTTCTGTGACTCTCGGAAACCTTTTAAGGATCTTGAATTTCACAAATGTAGTGCTGTTGTCTCTCACAGATACCCACCCATTTAAAGGGACTCTAAAATTGTTCCGAACGGGAGAACGGTATCACTCAAAAGGAAAATTCAAGGTGAAAATAATCTTGATTAGAGAAACAGGAACTTGTTAAAAACGCCCACGCGCATTTTATTAATAAAAACTAATAGTGCCACAGTTAAACAAGTAAAACAAACTGCTTATATTCCATAAAATATTACAGAAAAGTTTATTTGTGTTTCAATAAAAAGACTACTGTCTTAGAACAGGCAGCTGACAGTATTTGTGCAGTTAATTCTTTGTGAATAGATTTAAAAAGACTACCACCTGCCCTGAATTTTTTTTATTAAAAAATGAAGTATTAAAAATGATTGACAAGCTTTGAGTTAAACATAAAACATTTCTATATTTAATTTCAACTTTATAATAAGATTATTGGAAGATGCTTAAGAAACAAATATAAACATTTGTTTCAGTACATGTCTTTATATGATAGACTTATTGGTATGTAAACAACTATATAACAAATTGTTTTCAAAATCTACCTGTAAGAAATCAGGCAAATTTTCATCATAAGCAAAACTCATTTCAAACCTTCAAGACATTTACACAGCTGCATTAGATTGGCAGTAAACATCTGCCAAAACTCGTAACTCAAATGTCCTAACATTCAGCAAACACAATATATATAAATTTGATGGAAATACAATGATCAGTAAAATTTTTAAAAGGGAAATAAATTCATATCATTTTTGCAAACTAACATTTAAAGGAGGCTTCTCTTGTGTTTGTTTCTTTGGACTTTGCATGATCAGCAAACTTTTTTTTTCTCTAGACTTCAGTACAAAGTGTCACCTACATGTACTCTAAATAAAATGCCATTCAGTGTATGCATTTTTGACAGGTGGACAGATTTTATTTTCCATTATCGTGGCTACATTTTCAAACTTAGCAGTAACACTTAGGGGCAAAATGCATTTTCCTTCAAGTTAAAAATCCTAAGCAAGGGTAAATAAAGGATCTGCATTAACACACTGGTATCAACACACACACCCTCACCACATATAAAAAAACCTACATAAAAACAAACAATTTGCTTACTTTACTGGAGGTGTGATTTCTAAATTTAGGACTCTTACCAGTATCTCCTTGATGGGGCAAATTTAATAATTCTCTTCCTAGGATTTAATTCCTGAAGCTTGCTGAATTTTAACATTATAAAAGTCTACAACCAAAACACATCAGTCGTCATCATCATTCTCATTAAAATCATCGTCATCATCGTCATCGTCATCCCCAACATAAGAAACTGGCGTCTCTACTCTGGAGCCACTGTACTGAGATCCATTGGAACTTGTAGCCAACACCCCATCGCCTCCATTCGAATAGTCACTGAAATGTGAGCACATCAGGTCAACCTTTTAGTGGCAGAAGCAGTCACACACAATGCAAGAAGCTGAAACTATGGTTTAGAGGTAAATATGGTTCTCTCTTAAAGACCATATCTGAGTATGTTTTCCTAATTCACTACAAACTGAGACAAGTTGGCACTGCTAAAGCTGTTACTTAGAGTAAGGGGATAAAATTGCTTTTTGCCCTCTCTTCCCTTAATTCCTTCAACCTGTGGATACGGAGACCCTACGGAAGTTCACAACAGGTTCTGAAGTCTTTCAGGGAGCAGTGCTGACCTACTTGGCAAGACGGTACACATACAGTGGTAGGCAAAAGCCACTAATAACTCTGCATTGATCAGATGCCAAATCTTATCATCTACAAATATAATTTTAGCTTAAGAGTTTCTCTTGCACACAAATCAGTCCCATCTCAGTCTCTTGCCTTGCACCGTCCTCTTACTGCTCTCTTTCTAGCAATTCAACAGCACCTTTTCACAACTGCATCCTGTAATACTGCCCCTCACTCCTAGATTTCTTATATATTCATGGCTTGAATGCCTCATGGGCACAGAGTCAGCTTCCTAGTAACAACAGATGGAAGCAAACCTATACAGTTACTCCTATATAGGCCTACCAAAATGTAATGGACTTACACGGGAGTAATAGCATAGGACTGCACAGTTAGTATGGTACAGAATTATGGAACTTTATGAGGCAGTCTATACTTAGGACTAAAATACACATTTTGAGTGTGCTCAAACCTGTTAGAAAATCTTGTGCCATTTGAAGCAGAACCTGATGAGGATGAGACATAGACACTGCTGATTGATCCCTGAGCCATTTCTGTAAAATAAGAAATAAGAAATTATTTTGCAAAATCCTCATTTCCAAACATAAACTAAAAGGGTTAAACCTTTTCCACACACAACAGAACTCCCATATGTTGCTCCCCCCACTCCCTGGGCAGTGGGACATCATAACCAACTTCCATAGGCAGCAGACTCAACAGAGGCAATGTTGTTAATTAATTGCCTCTTTAGTGGATGCAGCAAAAGTCCACAGAGGCTTCCTCGCAAGCGCAATTCCTTTCACCCACTCATTTCTGCCCCTTCAAACCTCAGGGAGCTGAACTGTGCTTCCGCCTTGGGGCAGTTCCACCAGGCCTGTCCCAGTTTGGTAGCCTGATATATTGCCCCAGCTCCTCCTTTAAGGTTCCTCTTTCCTCCTCCTTTGCACCCCCTCAGCTTTTCACAGCCAGTGTGCATTCCTGACTCCACCCTTGTCTCTTCTGTCATTGCTCCACCCATGCTGGTCAAGCCCAGCACTGCCCCTCCATTCTCAGAGCCTTGTTGCTCTCTTAAAAACCCTTCCCTGCCTTGCCCCACTCTAGCTAGGTTTGCACAGGGCTCCTACTGTCTTCTCACGAGATGCTCTGCCCTATTCTGGAACGGCTGCTGTCTTTCACCCACTAAGTGGAGCCTCCTCTGGCCTCCTCCGCTGCCTTTGTGCCACACCACCACAAAGAGATCCCTTTCGCTACCATTTTATTGTTAATGTCCAGACTCCTACTAAAACTGAGGCATGCATTACTGTTCAGCAGATCAATAATGATCAATATGGAAATCTATACCAAGCATTCTAGATAAATGTATAAATTTAATCAAACTTTTCATTCAAAAGACCCGCCAACTATGAAACACACCAGAATGTCAACATTTATTTTGACACAGTAGCCTCACTGAGTTTTAACAATGGAAACCTGTTTTGTAGCAGAAAGTACAGAACTGAGGATGAAAGGGACTATCAATAATTTCATTATGTTTTCCACCCTTTCAAATATGAAAGAATACATGAGTGAACATTGTTTTCTCAATGCTAATGAACTTCAATAACTTATATATGATCAAGCTGAAGAAACGCCATCCTCCCAACCATTGCCTTTTGACTTTGCAGAACCACGGGTGGCTGGCAATTGGGAAGAGTTAAGTCTAGATCACATTGTGAGTGCAAGAGATGTCCTAGCATGTACTGCGACTACTGCAAGAAGCCCAGCTGCACAATGACCTTGGAAAGACCTTTGTATATTTATAACACTCTGCTCCGCTGCAATCCTCCATTGGCATCAAGTCAGGATAACAGTATGTCACTCATGAAGATAGTGCTCATTTCTCTTAATAATTTCTCAAAATGATCTGGCCTCTCTGACGTCACGTGGCTGTCTGGTAAACCAAATTTATTATGACTCCCTAGCAATCTGGAAGCTGCTGGAGAATTAAAAACTTCACTGTAGCTACTGGGTCACTTGGGAAAAAATGTGACTTTGCTTTCTTACTCTTAGTAGCTAGATTCAAGTCCAGTAACACCTTAGAAACAAACAAGGTTTTCAAGGTATAATCTTTCAAGAGTCAAAGCTCCCTTCTCTTGAAAGCTTATACCCTGAAACTGCTGTTGCTCTCTAAGGTGCTAATGGACTCAATCTAGCTGCTCTACTGTGAACCAACATGGAAACCCTCTGAAACTATCACTTAGCAGCTACTTTACACCACATTGATATTATGCACTGTAGCCGTTTCAAGCTCCAACAGGAGCATGTTTTCTTCTCAGTTCACATTTCAGATATATTACAGAAACTTACCTGTTACGTATGGTTCAAGAGCTTTGGGAACTAAGCTTCTTGCACTTTTTAAGTCTTCTGCTGAGCAACTTCCAGATTCCAGCCCAAAGGCCATTCCCATGCGCTTTAACACTTCTATATCATCATGTATTTCAAATGCATTGTCAAAATTAAACAAGTATTCAAACCTGGAGATTGAAGAAAGACAATTGGTCAATAAGTTATGAACATAAATTCGAAGTTGTCTTTCAAAGGATTTAAAGGGTAATTTTTCAAGGTATAGCACACTTCAAAAACAATACAGTTTCAATATAGACTTTTAGAAAGCAATTCTAGAACTGCCTTATATAGAGACAACTAGTCCCTGTGTTGCAGGGAGCTGTCTGGAATAGCATGGCCCCAAAAGGGTGCAGCTGGACAGTGTGTGAGGTGGGTCCAAGCCAACTGCAAGATTCTGGCTGGAGGGTCATTGACTGGGTTGGGAGAAATGGGGAGGGCAGAGTCAACCCCGACCCATTCCCCACCTTCCAGGGAGTGGCTTTAACAGCAGCCATGGTTATGAACTGTGAGGACAGAAAAGGATCTGGAGCAGTCTATGTGGAGCCAGATGGTGCGCGATGGATGAGAGAACCAGATGGCTAGTTACAGGAAGTGCAACTCCCCTGCTTGGGAGGCACACGGAAATGCTAGTCTCAGCAGAATAAAGCACATTTTCTGTAAATCTACCTGTGTGCAGTCTTCTGAAAAGGAAGTATGGAGGGATGCCTGCCCCCTAGCCTGGGGGGGGGGGGAGAATAATTAAAATCCCACTTTCCTCTTCCACAGACAGTATTACCAGCAGGTGGAAGTCAGCATCCAAGCTATCAAATCTGCCAAGCAACCTGGACCATCTGGGCAGTGGATTCTGGGTATTTCCTTAGCCTTTACGCCTCATTCTCATCTGTCAGTTATTGATTAGAAGAGATGCATGGATGATCTGAGCCAGAAACTGGCTGTGCCCATCAAAACCAGTTGAGTAAGCTGTGTTCTGCATTCTAACTTTATCAATCTTAATTTGTGGTCCCTCTTTTCACACAAACAACTGCAGTCACAGAAGGAGAACACACTTCTTTTCTCTGTGTCCACCTACTTGTCATTAGAAATGCTGCAGTCGATCACAGTTTTCTTGCTGGTGTTCACAATTATAAATGGCAGGTGAATCACAGAATTGGATGCTGGTGGTCTATTTGCTTGCTGCTCTGCTTGACGGTTTCGCTGGACGAGATTCTTGAAGGCAATTTGCTGTTAGGAATGCAACAACTTAAATACAAAGTTGCTTTAACAACAGGGAAACAGTCGGGACTGTTCTTGTTTTAAAAACAAACCCCTGCTCATTTGAGTTCTCCCAAGAAGGCAGACTAAATACTCTTTTGTGTTCAAGAGCTACTGAAAATGCATCTGATGCCTACTGGGCAATAGTTAAAATTAATCTGCGAAACTGAATGCTTAGCCCATACTTTTCAAATTTCTATAGTAATTAGGGGTGTGCATTTGGCTTTGCCAAACTGAAAAAATACCCGGATTTGTTAAACCGAATCAGATTCTCTAATCTGATTCGGCTGGCCTATAACCTGCTCCCAAACATCTGCTTTTGGTCAGTGGAGTCAGGGAGGGAAGGTGTCAGTTTCAGTGAAACTGACCAGCTCTGCCCTCCATCCCATCCCATCCCTTCCTTTCCCTTGGTTTGCCTGGGGTGCCCTGTGACTGCGAGGAGCCTGGGCAAGCCTCCGCTTGGAAGGAAGGCGGTTTAAACCGCCTTACCTTGGCTTGCCCGGGCAAGCTGGCCCTCAGCTTGCCCAGGCACCCAGCAGCTGTGGGGAGCCTGGAGAAGCTGATCCTGGGAGGAAAGGCAGGCTGGGGAAGGGAGGGGGGCATTTAAACATGCCTCCCTCCTGAATCTTCTCTTCCTCAGCTGCCCTGCTGCTTCCTCTGGTCAATTTCACTCCCCAGCTGATCAGCAGGGGAGTGAAACTGACTAGAGGTAGGGCACTGGGGAAGGAAAGGCTCCAGTGCCTTTATATTCTATGGGGACTTTCCCCATAGGGTATAATGGCCAAATATATTTGGCAGTACCGAATTTTCCAGAACCCCAATATCTTACCAATATTGTTATTTGGGAATATCGGTATATATAGATATTTCTAAGGCTTGGTTTACTCAAACCCGAAAATACAAAAAAAATTTTTTTTGTACACACCCCTAATAACAACACATGTTGGAATTAAAACATTTGTCTTTTTACATGGCTATACATGGTTTCTCCTAATCTCTGGACGTTATTTCACACTCAGCCTCAATTTGAAAACAGTTGCAATTTTTATGCAAATCAAGATTTCATGTTGTGTATGAGCCACAGAGAATCCACCTTCAGGCCCACAATGTCTGCACGTGAACATCCTGGACGCGTAAAACCCAAGGCCTACATGCATAAAGTCTCATGTACAGAGGCCTAACCCATGCAATCATTAGCTCAAAAACCCAGCCAAAAACAATGTACAAACCCATGGATATCAGATGGGTTTTGAGGCACAATGGGTATTATTCTATTTCAGCAGGATGTTGTCCAAGTCCCCATCTCTACCTGACATCCCTCTGGAAATCTGTCATGCCCAATCAGTAGCTACTTCCATCACCTTTTCTTGGTGAGCAAATAGCTGTGGAAGTGGCCAAATTTTTCCCAGCTCTTCCAAAAAACACTCATTGGGATACTGTTGATGTATATGCGTAGGGGTGGGGAGTTCAATTAATTATAGGGACAAAGGATGAGCAGCTATTGAACCAGACAGAGCTTACCAACAGAGTACAAATATAAACTAAAGCAGTCCAAGCAAGAACAGGAAATTTAAAAAGGAATTTATCACTAAACAGTCTTATAACTATTCCTAAAACCTACTAAAGGGATAAACCAGAGGTTCAGTAGAATACATTAATACTTTCATCGCTAATCAACTCATCTCACTGTATCAAAGAACTAATGTACCAGTGCAAATCGATCTATCCAGTAACATAAAGTGTTCCTTGATCGTACCTGAAGAATTAGTTCTTGTAGTTGCGACTGTTTTTGCTTTATTCTTTCAAGTCTTCTCTGTTTCTCCACCTTAACAAAAAAAGGACCTTGTTAGTTTTAAAGTCTAACTGGATGCACTCAAGAAGTATTGTGGATTTTAATCAATACTTGAAAGAATGTGTACTTTCACCTTTCTATCAATATTGTCATCCAAGGTGGCTTACAGAACTTTGACAAAAGTGTAATAGAAAATGAATGGGGGGGGGGGTGAATTGCAGCAAGAACTGAAAACTGGGGGGCATAGTTGCCAACAGCTCTTACACCAGCTGCTATCTCTTCAGGGCCTACAATCCTGATGGACAACCCCCCCCCCCCCATGCAGTTTCCAAGCAAACTTAATAATGGGTGTCAACAGTTACTGGGATGTATGGCTTCTCTCTCAAGCCACAGTTCTTAAAGCAATCCTCTTTATATAAATCTGACTAAAAGCCCTTATGTCAGCCCTAAGATGGTCCTATTGCTGCCCTGGTTACCCTCTTTTAAGAGGCTGCTGTGTACCTGGTAGGTATAACTTCCCCCTCCCTGCCTTGTCAGTTATGTAGCAGTGAAAGTAATGAAATTAGGGACTATATATGTTCCAGGATGGAAAGAGCCATGAAGTCAGGTCTGCAAATCCAAAGGGCCATTATATTTGTTGTTCTCAAAAAAGCAGCAGTCATTATTGGATAGCAAATTGCTTCTGAAATAAAGGGAAGTTTCAAAAGCAGATGGTCTGGCATGAATACCAACTGTTCAAAGAAGAAAAAATGCATTCTACTGGATATGCCCAAGATCTTGGGAATTCCTACAGCACTTTGAACATTTCTGGCCTTAAAAAGAAGTTACCAACCCAGACTGATAATGTAATGTAAATCTTCTCTGCATAAAAAAAACCCTTTCAAATTTGCAACATCTGAAGACACAACATCAGATGAACTTTAAAACTTTTAAAATATTTAATCCATTTTTACCTCTAAATTCTGACATTCCTGAGCTGAATTAGTAGGTAGGCCAATCCATTTGATTTCCTTTTTCTCCTTGGAAATAATGTTCATGGCCATAAGGACATTTAAGGCATCATAGACACGGCGTCTAATATTCTTCTGATCATAAGCCTGCTGTAGACAAAATTAATTAATTAAAAGTGTTAGCTGAAATGACAATATTTCAGAAAAATATATAGTAGACAAGACAATTGAATTTCAGGTCACAAGTAGTCTGGTAGCATCTGTTTCTTGGACAAAAAAGATACAAGGATTGTACAACCAACACATGTAACATTGGGACTGGAGACAAATTCTGAAAACATGCAGTTACAGGTTGTGCCTTCCTATGGGTATTTCTAGGACACAGAAGGATGATCTTTATCAATGACAATGAACAGCCTGAATTTCTAAAAATACACAAGCCTCTAGTGCATTCAGAACATGAATACACCTACCGATTCATTTGGTGAGATGTGGGTATCTGCAGTACTGAACTCTGCAACTAGTTCATCTGCTACCTCATTGTAGGAGGTGGTTCCTTTCCTCTGAACCTTTTCACAAACCTTCATAGAGAAATGCCGCAAACCCTTGCCATTCTTTTCCCCTTTTTTATTTCGCTTCCTATAACACACATATACACAATGTGTTATAAATGCACATAACTCCCAAGAGCATTAAACAGGCAAATGTATGTTTTATACAACTTAAAATTTTCAGGTACTGAACTTAATGAATGCTATTATGAGACACTGAATTTGGGCATTATCTGCTCTAATGGTTACAATTTTGGCATAGTGCATTTAGGAGATGCTCGTACAGAGGTGGGACACCTCAAAACAGACACAATTCTAAATATAACCACATAAAGGATTTTATAGCAGTGGATCTGTCACTCAAATTTCTCTTTTGCATCAAAGCCTGCTGCACCGGTGGAAGTTCCACCGGGGCAAGGGGCAGATTTTACTGTTTCTTCCTCCTCACTGCATTCCATCAAAAAGGCTCCCACGACTTCCCCGCATCAGCATTTTGGAGGTCTCAGAGGGCTGCTGGAGCAAGAGGGAGGAGGGAAAAAGAACTCATCTCCAGGACCTCAAGATTCAATCCAGGATTTCGAGGAATATATTCCAAACATGCCCATCAGTCAGCTGTAATTTAACTTAATTCTACTCACCCAGCAGACCAAGGCGAAGAGTCTGCAGTCTGGTTCTGTGATACAAAATGTGTACTAGGTGTGTGCGGACTTCCTACGAGTATAGTATTGGGGGCAGAAGGTCTCTGAGGCGTACCAATAACCTACAATTAAGACAAAACAGGGTAGAGAACAATCAATAACTAAAAACAAAACAAAACTGCAAGAGGGATTTAAAAAAAAACATACTTCATTTAACCCTGCCTTTTCCCCACCAAAGGACTCAAAGCAGCTTACAGTCTTCTCCTCTCCTCCATTCTGTTCTCACAACAACCTGGTAGAGCAAGTTGAGAATGTCTGGCCTTAGGTTGCCCAGCAAGCTTCCATGGCAGAAGGAAGATTTGAAACTGGGTCTCCCAGATCCTGCACTACTACACTAGCTGATTTGATTTAAATCTTTTTTTTTGCTTCAATTCTAAGTGTCCCTTTTTAAAAATAACATTGATTAGAAATGAAACCTGAGCTTCATGCAAAGATATAGGATTCAATTAGCATAGCAGTCAGCCAGAGTGCAGCTGTCTGATGCATTCGCCTTCACCCAGCTGTCCAAATCAAAGTTGATTCCTGGGATCAACAAGACTCATGTGGACTAAAAACCACATCGCTTAGGAGGATGTAGTAAGGGGGAGGATACAAAAATCGCTCCCCCATCCACCAGTGGCCCTGTGCTTGCAGACAAGGGAGGCAATTTTATCTCCTTCCCCCTCATCACTGCAGCCCCTCAAACCCATATGGTTGTGACTCCATGTGGGTCCTGGGATCTCAGGAACAAATTTTCCTGTGGCCAGAAGTGTTTCCCCTCCCTCCAGCAATCAGAGGAAAAATCCACATCCATCAGTAATTCCACTGATGGAATCCACCATAAATTTTCAAAGCTAAACGTTATGATCCTTTTATGAATGCCTGCTTTCTTTTGTAATGGAAGAACTGTGATGGAAACCTGTCAGTCATCATACAGCAGCACAATACTGTTCATACACTGTAGCTTGATATTGGGAGCCAGAGATTGGCAAATCAGTGCAATCCACTGATTCATCTGAGTGTCCTTTTGCTCCTTGCTATTTCTATTAACAATCTGATCTCTACAACTTGCTTAACATTCCAATTGTGTTTCTGACTCTACCTACCAAACAAACAACATAGACATTTACTTTCCATCTCCTAGAGAACACTGCTGGGACTTGCTTTTAGGCCTTGCTTCTGTCTAAGGTTGTGGGGTGGTGCAGTTATATGGGAGGGCAAGACAACCAATATCTGTCAGCCAGCCAACACCTGAATACAAAAGCCTATCATGGCTGCAGATTATACACTTCCTAAAATAGTAAAATTATCATTAAACATTTAAAGAAAACCAATACTGTACCCTCTAGCATTTTAAAAGGCTGTTTTAAATTAACGTGTTTTGATGCTTATAGTAATAAATTAGTATGCACTTCTATTCTAAACAATACATGGATTTGAAAAAGTTAGATCAATTTTTGGGATGCTTTAATCATTAATTTAAATTACTGTTTTAAATCCATCCACCTTGAAACTATATAGTTGTAAATGTAGTGAGAGATCATCTGTACTGTTCAGATGATCTATATCAAGCTTCCTTAATGTGAACCCTATTATATTTCCATAAAGCCTATTATAATTCCAGTGTTCAAAATATTTAAAAAAATAAATTTATATCATATGGCATGACTACACATATGAATCCTACCTAAGAAGTTTCATGTGTCTTGGCTTCCTCTCAGAATTCCTCAACTTCTTTCACCTCTAAGTTAACCTGCAACTCAGCTTTAAGCAAAAACCAGCTGGAACTTTAGGTGCCAGTTTCAGAATCAACCTCACTACACGGCCCTCTTCTGAACCGCAAGCAGCACCCCAGCAATTCATATGCAGAACTCAAAAATATATCTCAGTGTGGTAAAAGCCACAAGTTACATACCACAGTGAATTCAATTTTGCTGCAGAAGATCCTAGTTTAAGTCCTTGGCATACCCACTGAAAGGATCTCAGGTAGCAGATATTGGTAAAGACTTTGTTTTGCTACCAGGAAGCTCTGAACAGTGAACTGGTACATTTCCTGATATAAGGGTCACAGAAGCTTCACTATGCGGGCATTTGCCCCAGTATGGAAAGAATTATACTGGGTCAACCCAAGTGGAAACTGCTTCAGTAACACATGAATTGGGCTCAAGAGTCTGGAAATTAGCAGGAGAGAAGAGAGCAGAGCCAAGCCAAGGTGGCTAAGTGGATACAGTGCTGGAGAGGTGACATGACATCAGATGATCTTGGGCTTGTGAGTCTCTTAATCTCCACTGGGTGGATGCTGGGATTTAAAAAAAAATTGGGAAAGTGTATGTTGCCCTGATCTTCTTCAGGGAACAGATACATGCGTGATAAAGATTCTCTTGGATTCACTTACGGCTTGAAGGAAATGCTGCACCTATTAAAATCAATCTCACACCTTCTGTATGTTAAATTAAAAAGCAAGCATTCAAAACACTGCAGTATCAACTATTTTATATTCAGATCTGTAGCTGATGCAGTTACATTCTGATTCCCCAGAAACACAGCCTCTTCTTCCTCAATTACATCAGCTAAAGTAAACACAAATAAAGCAGCATATCTGCTTCTCAGATTATATACATACTTGTTCGAACTTAAAACAAAATATAAAATGAGCAACGTCATGATCCTGTGTTTAGGTAAGTTAATAAAAGCCACTTCAGATGTGTGTATTTTTTTCCACCTGACTACATATATGTCTTTTAATGATATGCATATACTAATCTTAATTTTTTTTTAAGTATAACAAATGAAGTGGACCTAAATACAATCAATTTGAAATATTAGTAGATTTTCCACACAGGCCTCTTACCACTTGTTGTGCAATATTGACATTAGACTGTCCAAAAGTTTTCGGCAGGAGTTGTTTTCCAAGTGTATTCACTGTGGAAGGGTGAACAGCTACTAATGAAACAACACCTGAAGACACCCAAATAATCACAATTAGAATAAAGAAGAATTGACATGCAAAAGGCACTTAGCAACCAATCCCCGTATTGGATCAACTGAAAAGAGATCAGCACTTAACACTGAATACTGTTTTGATTCTATTTTACACAGTGGACATGTTCAGAATTCAACATCTCAAAGTACTTGAGAAAGGAGCACAACTCTTAGCTGAGTAAGAGCCAAGATAAAGGATCGGAGATCATGCAGTTATAAATACTTTAGTTCAGTTTCCCTCAAGGCAAAGTTATTAAACATGAAAACAAAAAGAACCAAAGTAGGCTGCAAATACACGACACAGATGCTGCAGCCAAGCTCCGACTTGTATTAAGACTCCCACATGACACCTACATAACTAATACAGACTGTTACCTGCCTCTGCTCTACGATTACTCCTTGATAGATCACTGTCAGCCACCATGATGAGAACTTCCATATCTACCATCTTACATGTATGTGGCCTACTTCGTAGCCCCTGTTCTGTGCTAAGGCTTTAACTGTCTGACTACTTTCTCAACCAAAATTTACTGCAAAGTCATTTACTTCTATGCTCAGCATGCAGAGGAGGGCAAGCCTTACATCCTCAACTGACTTCACCTGTGTTAAGTCCCACTGACTTCAATGCGATTTATTTCCAGGTAAATGGGCAAAAGATCGCCAACAGTATCCTACCAGTCACACAGACAATTTGAGCAAGTCAGACACTCATTATTGGGTGAATACTGACATCTTGTGGTAAAAAATATGAACTGCCAATGAACATTTCTGAACTGGTTTGAAAATTAAATTCTTTTAAATGGTGAAAGGTAAGGGGACAGGATTCGTTTTCTTGACTAGGTAGAGATAGATTTTCAGGAATGTGGAAATATTTTCCACTGCAGAATACTTTTCATAGACAGTACCTACTAGATGTCAGAGAAGAAAAAAAATTGAGGGGGAAAGTCCTCCAGAACATTTGGGGGAATAAATCTACAGCATTAGAAAATGAAAACTCTTATACACACTGCAGACACATACAACACATTTTGAGGATGTGTTTATTGCATAAATGAGGTAATTCTGGCAACAATTAATATACAATGATGTATTTGATGACAGCATTATGAAAGAATTCACTGTTTTCACTATATTGGTATCTGTATACACTGGTAGTCCCACCTATTCTGGCTGCATGAGGCATTTTCTGTACAAATAATACACCTTTTCTTTACTACAAAATTTGTTCTCTAATTTCAACTTTTATTTGTTCTGACATCTCAGATGGCAAAAAATAAGATACATGTGCTTAGGTAGCACAGACCTCAGCAGCTTGCAATTCCCTCTGAAGAAAGGGCTATATTTGCAATTTTGCATGTAAAAAACTAAGGCCTTTTTACCTTTAAACTCCATAAATATGCCGATTAGTACAACTAGTGCTATCTGATACATTATATAACCTGTTAAATAAGTGAAATAAGTTTATGATTTACAGGAATGCAAGTTTTGTATATATTGTATATACTTGCAAAACTGCATCAATTCCCCCCCCCCCATTTTTACATTTTATTGGGGGGGGGTTCCCCATGGTTTCAAAATTTCCAAAAGTTTTGTCTCTCTAATTGAGGGGCTTCCTTGTGATCAATTAGAAAGGGTTTGAACACACACTTTTCATCAGAAAATCCAGGTTGATTACTGGAATCTTTAGTTAAAAGTACCACTGCTGGTAGTCCTGGGAAAGACCTATGCCTGAGACCATGGGAAAACTGCGGCCAGATAGAGTACAGTGAACTGTTTCTTACAGTTCTGACACAGCTTAAAACAGCTTGATATGTTCATATACATTCAACCAGGGAATCCACAGGAGGTGGTCTCTGACAGCGCTGCTCTTTTGACAATCCAGCTTGCAGAAACATGATGCCAGGTGTTTCTTGAGTGTATGACACGTTTAAGCTCTTACCCATGTGGCAGTTCTGGTATTTTACTATAGGTCGTCTTCAATATTAGCAGTATTTTATCCATTGGAAAGATTGCCCCACTCCACATATTTATTTGCATGGCTGCTATAATCTACTGCCATGATTATCACCGCTGAGAATACAAAGCTTAATTATCAACATGCTTAACTGGTTGGCTGAAGAAGATACAAGACCAATATGCTTTCAGACTACAGCATCCAGCTAAACTGATGTAACTACAAAGACATGCAGTGGGGCACACAAAATCAGTTTCACCCATAAATTAAAAGTCCAGCAGCCTTCTCTTCCCACACATAGAATCAGGGAGGGCTATGTGACAGATTGTAAACGACTGGTACTGCAGAGGCACTCTGAGTACCACCATAGCGCCCTTTTGCGATTAGGGGAAGTAAAGAGTGCCCACAACCTTTGCTGAACTATCAAAGCTAGCCAGAATATCCCCAGAAATCATCCTCAAAATGTGACAGCACCCCCAACTGTCATTAAAACAAATCTTTCAGATGGGACAACAATACAACTGAGGCAGAAACATCCATTTACATCAATTCTCAGAGTCAAACACAGGTGTTTACCATACCACCTCCTTAGAATTCAATTGCAACTTGCAGGAAATCTCCTATTCCCAATGCAGATCTGAATAGATGTGCTGGGGTAAGTTGGCCCCTGGATACATATACTCAGCTATTCAGCTGACAAGGAACATACGGCAATAATGAAACATACTACTCTAGACCACTACAAATATCCTCAACACATTGCTAGCCAGATGTTCACTATATTTTTCTTTACATACCTAAACTGAACTTTATTTCAACTAATAAAGAGTAGAAAGCCTATTAATAGACCTATGCATTGTACACATAACTAGAGTGAGCTTTGCTCTTCACCCATATACAATGAAAGTGTTTTAAGAACATTACCAATATTTGCATGCAGAACAGTGCCAGAGAGTTTCGGGGTGATTGCTAGAGCATTGCCTCGTCAACGTGCCCGGCGTGATGACGTCACTTCCGGGTGATGCCATTTTGCTGGGCACGTTGCCCCAATGGCCCCCGGGAGGGAGGGAGTGCAGGGGAGTCAGGCGGGGGGGGGGAGGCTCTCGGTGGCGGGGAGGAAGGCGCAGCAGCGAGCAAGCGCCCCATTTCGCCGGGGGGGCTTAGTCCCCCCGGGAAATTTCAGGGGTGGCCCTAGCCCCCAAGCCCCCTTGTAGTTGACACCTATGATGACAAGTAGGGCACTTTCAGTTCATTTGGCTTAACACGAATTGGACTTCCACAGCAAACTCTACTGTGCATATGGCAACGACTGTATCATAGCACATTATGTACAGAAGTGCAAACTCCGAGGAACATTCTAAGTCACATACTAATGTTGTTTGCCAATTACACCATAATACTAATTCATTTATTAATTTGCAGCTTACTGCCATTTGGAAAATTAACAAAGCATCCCTGGAAAAGGAGGTGATTGCTTGAATGGACAAATGCATCCAAACCTGGTTTCCATGCTCACAGTAACAGGGTAAATTTGATTAAAAAAAAAAAAAAAACTAAAAGTCATTTGTGAAAATAAAGAAATGTATTTGTCAAAGAAAGATCTTACCTTTTCCAGGACTAAGATTTTGGTCTATAAAAACCTTTAGTTCTCCATTAGCTTCAATTAGGCCAGCCTTTGAAAGAAGACAAAATTTGTAATCAATACAAAATATTTTACCAAAATTATAGTCATTAATCAAGTGTTAAGGTACAGAGATTATTACTGATACAGTATGTTATTGTACATGGTTTGGCATGACCTTATGCATTAAAACAAAATTGCCTTAAATTAAGCATCTTGCCTTCTTGCTAGATCCCATGGAAATTTCAACTACGAAGCTAGTTATGGGCATGTCCACTCATCCATCCAATAGCAAACAACTATTAGAACTTCCTCTGAAGCAGGAGACGCTATGTCATGAATCAGGAATGGCACAGGAAGGCGAACATTCTGTTACAGTAATAAGAATGCATCTCACAACTATAAGTACAGGTAAGCAGCTACACCTTTCATTTCAAATTCATAACCAAGCAAGACAACTGATAGCATTGCCTGATCGATTAAATACTACTGCACCACAACTTTTTTTCTGCATCTCCTGCAACCCAGTAATTTGGTTTTAATCCAGTCATCTTTCCACAGAACTTAGGGAAGTGTATGTGATCTCCCCTTTCTATTTTGTCCTCAAAACCACCTTGTGAGGTATATTAGACTGAAAGACAATGAGTGACCTAATATTATTGGCCAGGTTTGATTGCCCTAGGAAGAGCTAGAGATCCAGCCTAAGCTGGAAAAGGGCACTCATAGTCAGGTGTCTATTATCATCTATCTAACCAAGGAAAATTAGGAGTCCAGGAACACCTCCAAACTGCATGCCTGATCTTTCAGAGCCAGTATTAAGAAATAGGTAGTGATTCCTATTACTGCATCAGCTTTGTTCCCAACCCACAGTACTTCCTTCTTGCCCCGAGTTACTTTCATTTTGGTTCATCTTCTAATCCTTCATTACTATGATACAGTGATTTAGTACTTCTAGTTGAAGATTGATGCATTAGGACCACAGATATTTCTGATGCAAAAGTGGCTCCAAAGTAAGGCAGGGAAAAGTAATGTAAGAAGGACAGAGCTTCACCATGCCTCACCCCATCCCAATTCTGCATGTACATTTTCAGCACAGCAGCGCATCAGTACTGATTTAACCTCTGCACATGCACATGTGACAAGTTAACTAGCTGTAGAGAGCACAGTGTGGCAAGAGGTTTTCATCCTTTGCTCCCCTAATCCCCCCCCCCCAATTTTTAAAGCCTGTCTAGTTGTGGTTCAAAAACTGCAGCTCAGTACATGCAATTCTGGTCCAGGTCAACCTTATATAGTATGCAGAGGTAGAAACTTGCATACCTAGGCGCCCTGAGCTTGCCTTGACAGGGAGGGTGGGGTACAAAACAAATCAATCAATCAATCAATCCATAAAGCCCCACCATATATAAATATTTTTCAGCTGACAACTGTGTGACCCCCCCCACCCAAAGAAGCAGTAGTCTACTCATTTTTTGCCCAGTGTTCCAAGCCCCACTGTAATAATGAAGGATTGCCACTACAAAGGTCACAAGCTTCCATCAATTCTCCACTTCAAAGATCTTAAAATATCCCTAGGTTTCTTTCCAGCTGCTTCTTCTGGGATCTGAAGTGCATACAACACCCAGCTGCAATTTTTGAACCACAACTAGACAGGCTTTAAAAATGGGGGGGGGGGATTAGGGGAGCAAAGGATGAAAACCTCTTGCCACACTGTGCTCTCTACAGCTAGTTAACTTATCACAAGGCCTCAGACAGTCGGCCTGGGGGTCAGACCAGAGCTTCACAACAGGTGCCCTGGAAATCTAGAGAACACAGTTGTCTACTAGCTCTTTCCAGACCTAGACTGTATCCAAGTGGTCACTGCCAGCCAGCTTGCCAACTCCACACACCAAGTAACATATGAACAGGGGAACCGGAAAAGCTGTGAACCCTTCTGAACCACAATTTTATAATCCTGAAAACATGATACTAACAATTCTAATAGTCACACATTATACTCGAAGTATGTAGTGTTATTTTACACCAGTCTATATAGAATTTGAATTTGTTTAAATTGGGTTAAAATTAATGATATGAGCTGAAGATGCATATTTAGCACAGGGTTTTTTTTATCTATCCTTTCAGCTTCCATAACCCAACAATCATGACAACATGGAATGTGGTTAGTTGGCCTTTGCTAGAAATAAGCATATATTCTTTCATACCCCTCTGGAAAGATCTCTTGAAACCTAACACACATCCTCCTCAGCCATTTTTCTAACATAAAAGTTTTAGAGGATTTTCTTTGAACAATTTCTAATTTCAGGCATCCCTTTAATTAACATGACGAGACAATGCTCATCTCTTTAGCAGCTAGTACAAAGGGTTTTTTCCAGAGGTGCAAAGCATCAGCTTGTAAGATGTAACTGCAGTTAATACATCAACTTTTCATCCCAGCTGTAGTTTTTCATAATTCACCAACCTGCTATGGCTTCAGTGTACAAATGGAGCTATGGGCAAATGGAGCACTCCAACCCACCTCTCTGATTTCCAACTTGGCTGCAGCGTACTACCAATAATGCTTTCCCTGAGTCTTACAAACAAGAGGGGCTGTCAGTAAATTATAATAAATCCAAAATTATGGTCTTCACTAAAAAGCTAGGTCGCAACCAGAAAGCATGTTAAACTAAGGACAGTACAATAGAACTAACAGCCCAATTTAAATAGTTGGGGGTGGTTTTCAGCCAGAACTTATCTTGGAAATTACACTTTAACCTAGCTCAAGACATTGGTAGACTAAATGTCAATGCACTTCTTAGGTTCTACTATTCAATGGGTGGCCAATTTATACTGATGGCTATTAGAGCTTTCGATGTAAAGATAATACCTCAGCTCCTATATGGAGCAGACGTCTGGGTAAGTGAAGCCTCTGAATCTTTGGACAATATATTGACCCAATTTATATGTCAAATACTGGGAGTCCCCAGACATGTGGTAGGAAATACAGGTTGCTTACCTGTAATTGGAGATCTTCGAGTGGTCATCTGTGCATTCACAACTCTGGGATTAAGTGCGCCTGCGCCGATCCCGATCGGTAATCTTCAAAGCCTAACGGATTTTCGCGCCAGCTCCCCGGTCACGTGCACGTCCCACTGCGCATGACCCGGGGAGGGGCACGAGGATCCCGCCAGTTCCTGCTGACCGCTGCTAACAGCCCCCAAGAAAAGTGAGGGAGACCGAAAGCAGAGGGGAAGGAGGGCGGGTGGTGTGAATGCACAGATGACCACTCGAAGATCTCCAATTACAGGTAAGCAACCTGTATATCTTCTTCGTGGTCTCTGTGCATCACACCTCTGGGAGAATAGCGAGCAATAAACACATCACATACCTGGAGGTGGGTGCTGGAGGTCTCACATCTGAGCTGCTTGTAGAACTGCACGGCCCACCACAGTACGCTGATGGACGCAGACATCTAGGGCGTAGTGCTTCACAAACGTGTGAGGGGACGTCCACATTGCAGCATTGCAGATGTCTCCCAGGGGAATGCCCTTGAGGAATGCCGTAGAAGTAGCCACGGCTCTCGTGGAGTGTGCCCGGAGGGATGCCGGCAATGGCCTCTTAGCCAGGAGGTAGGCAAGCTTTATCGTCTCTACTATCCACTTCGAGAGTCTCTGAGACGATAGTTTCTGTCCCTGCCTGGGCAAGGCATAAGTGATGAAGAGAGCCGGAGACTTGCAAAATGGCTTTGTCCGATGCAAGTAAAAGGAAAGGGCTCTCTTGACATCCAGAGAGTGTAAGCTGCGTTGTGGCGGGTCCTGGGGATCAGGAAAAAACACAGGCAGCGTGATGTCCGCTCCCACATGGAAGTCCGAGACTATCTTGGGTAGGAAGGCAATATCAGGAGCCAATGTAACTGCTCCATGATGAAAAGTGAGATACGGTGGGTCGCAACGAAGCGCTGACAGCTCACTCACACGCCGAGCAGACGTGATAGCCACCAAAAACGCTACCTTCCACGAGAGGAGTTGGAGGCTACAGGAAGCCATGGGCTCAAACGGTTTGCCCATTAACTTGGTAAGAACTAAAGGTAGGTCCCATGCTGGGACCGGTGTCCGTACCGGTGGATAGAGGCGACGCATTCCCTTAAGGAATTGTTTCGTAGTCGGGTGAGAGAATACCGAGTATCCTCCAATCTTGGGATGGTTGACTGAGATAGCCGATAAGGAAACTCGTATAGAAGAGTGGCACAGTCCTCTATCCAAACAGGATAACAGAAAACCAAAAATGTTGTTAAGGGTGGCAGGAACGGAAGGCCACCCTATCGAGGTTAGAAAGGCTAGAAATTTATTCCACTTCGCAGCATAGGAGCGGCATGTGGACAGCTTGCGTGAGTTCAAAAGAATCTGTGCAATGCGTGAGTCTATATCTGAGGTTGAAGCATCCAAGCTGTTAGCTTCAACTTGGGAACATCGCGATGGAGTACTTGACCTTCGTGCATCCAGAGAAGATCTGGGAGCGTCGGGAGGTGAAGGTAGACTCCCAGGGAGAGGTGAAGGAGCGTGGGAAACCACGGCTGTCTTGGCCACCACGGTGTGACGAGAATCGCTCGTGGTCGCTCTGACATCAGTTTGTGGACTACCCTCGGTATCAGAGGGATCGGGGGGAAGAAGTACAGATGCCTCCCCGTCCACTGGAGAAGGAGGCCGTCCCCAAGGGACGCTGGATCCGCGACGGCTCTGGAGCAAAAGAGATGGCATTTCCTGTTTTCCCGAGAGGCAAATACGTCCACTGAGGGGTGACCCCAGTGATCGAAGATTGGGGTCAGGTAGAGAGGGTTCAATTCCCATTCGTGTAGGGATGCTCCTCCTCTGCTCAGGAAGTCTGCTTGGGTGTTGAGCAGTCCTGGAAGATGATTCGCTACGAGATGAATGCCGATGGATTGGCACTCGTCCCAAAGCTCGATAGCTAAGCGGCAAAGTCCACGGGAGACCGTTCCACCCTGCTGGTTGATGTAATACATGGTGGTTGTATTGTCCGTAAGGACAGCCACCGTCTTTCCCGACAGGGATTTGCGGAATGATCTCACCGCATAGAGAACTGCCAGGAGTTCCAAGAAGTTGATGTGGTTGTGGGCCACAGATGGGTCCCACCTGCCGCCCACACCGATGCCATCCAGGTGAGCTCCCCAGCCCCATAGGGATGCATCTGTGGTAATAGTTGCCGAGGGGGGTGGGAGCCGGAAAGGTGCACCAGATTGAAGATTCTGGGGTGTCAGCCACCACGTCATGGTCTCCAGAACTTGGTCCGAGAGTCGAAAAAGTTTGGAGAGGGAATGGATGTTGGGACGGAAACGTCTCAGAAACCAAAGTTGTAGCGGTCTCATCCGCAGCTTGGCGAACGGAATCACCGCCATGGTTGCAGCCATCAGGCCTAGCAGGCGGAGTATTTGCTTGACCGTAGCCTCCTTGTCCTTCCAGGTCGAAAGGAGGAGAGAGACTATGTCTGCTGCCCTGTTGGGGGGCAGGAAAGCCCTGCATTGCAGGGAGTCCAAAATGGCTCCGATGAATTGTACTTGTCTGGACGGTGTGAGCATGGACTTCTTGAGGTTTATCGTTAGCCCTAAGGAGTTTAGGGCGCTGAGGGTTGTTGAGATGTGATCTTGTAAAATTGTCGCGGAGGGCGCGACCAGTAACCAGTCGTCCAGATATGGGTAAAGTTGGACACCCTGAAGCCGTAGATGAGCCGCCACCACTGCCATAAGTTTCGTGAAGACACGAGGAGCCGTAGAGAGGCCAAAAGGAAGGGCCTTGTATTGGAAGTGACGCGGACCGACCGCAAAGCGCAGGAATGGTCTGTGAGATGGATGGATCGTCACATGGAAGTACGCATCCTTTAAGTCCAGTGTCACCATCCATACATTGGCTTCTAACAGTGGCAGGATGGTCTGGAGGGTAGTCATGCAGAACTTCTTGTACGTGATGAACGCATTGAGGTTCCTCAGGTCTAAAATGGGACGGAGTCCGCCATCCTTCTTTGGTACCGTGAAGTAGCGGGAGTAAAATCCCTGTTGGAGATGGTGCATGGGTACCGGCTCTATGGCATCTTTGGACAGAAGGGCTTCGACTTCTGACGACAGGGTGTCGGAAGGAGGGGTGACTACGAAATAGGGTTCTTGTGGTGTCTGAAAGAACTCTATCCGGTATCCCTCTGCTACTACGGATAGGGCCCATTTGTCCGTGGTTATGATTTGCCATGCAGGTAGGAAGGGTGCCAGACGGGTGGGAGGACCGGAGCGTGTGTGAGTCAAAGACCCTGTTTATTAGGTCTGGGGGGTTTTGCCTTGGAGGCAGAGGCTGTTGGGAAGCGTGGTTTGTGGCTGTAAGGCTTCTGCTGATAAGCAGAGGGTGCAGGCCTTTGCCATTGTGGCTCATTGGGAGATCTTTGTGGTTGTTTCTTCGACCAGGATCTCTGCCAATTTTTCTGCTTCTGTTGCCTTGGCTGGGAAACACCCAAGTTACGTGATGTCTTCATACTTTTATCCAGGTCATGGAGGACTGTGTCTGTGGTTGAGCTGAACAGCCCTTCGCCCTCGAAGGGGAGATCTTCGACCAGCGATTTTGTGTCCTGAGGAAGCGCCGTCGATCTCAGCCAAGCATGTCTCCTGAGGGCAACTGCCGAAGTGAGCGTCTTTGAAGTTACATCAGCGACATGTTTGGAGGCATTTAGTTGATGTTTGGCCAAAACCATGCCCTCCTTTTGGATCTTCCTGGCAAGACGCTGTTTGTCCTCAGGAAGGTGTGCCAGGAGCGGTGTCATCTGCTCCCATAGGGAGTATTGATATCTGCTCATACAAGCCGTATAGTTTGCAGTTTTTATACCTAATGCTCCTGCTGAATAAAATCGTCTTCCGAATGAATCGAGCTTCCGTCCCTCTTTGTCAAGGGGGGAGGAATGCCCGCTGCGGCCCCTAGCTGAAGGTGTCACCACGACTGAGTTGGGTTTGGGGTGGATGAACAAAAATTCTGCCCCAGGTTCTTGGAGCCTGTACATGTGATCCAACCTCTTGCTTGAGATTGGAGTCGGTGAAGGGTGTCCCCAGGATTCCTTAGCGGTGTTAAGAAGCACCGAAATTAATGGTAGAGCTACTGCCATAGATGTATCCATCTGGACTATGTCAAAGATGGCATCGGTAGCAGCAGGGGCTGGTTGGATGGTAGCCAGAGCTAGGGAGTGGGCCATTCTCTTGACGAGTTCCCCATAGGACTTCACGTCTTCGGAAGGGGAGATCGGGAGATTGTCAGCGACATCGGGAGATGGCGATGGATGAGTGGGGGACTCCTCTTCGGAATCGGATGAAGCGGAGGAGTTCGGTACCGATAGGTGTTCGGAAGGTGACATGGGGTTCGACGGGTCCGGTTGGTACGGAGGGAGGTCGACATCAGGTGGGGTCTGCGGTATCGGCATTGGTATCGGCCTCGGTGCCGGTGATGGCTTCGGCATCGGTGACGGGAAAGGTCCCGGTGCCGGTGGATCTCGGCATCGAGAGACTCTCGACGACGTCGACTGGCGGTCCCATTCCGCTGGATACCATCGAACACGAGTCTACTCGGTGCGACTCGCCCAGGCACAGAAGGCAAAGAGCGTGCTTGTCTGGAGGCGCTATTTTACTGCCACAGTCCTGACAGCGCTTAAAGAAGCCCCACCGCTGGGCCATAGGCCGAGCGGGGAGAAGCGAGGAAAAAATCCAAGAGCGAGTCCAGTAAAACAGTCCGAGGTCAAGAAAGGAGAGAAAAACAGTCCGAAAAGGCTTTTTCCAAATAGGAAACAAAAGTACTACCGACCGAAGCGGAGAGGGGTCCTCACGACGTGGCGGTCAGAAGAGAACTGGCGGGATCCTCGTGCCCCTCCCCGGATCATGCGCAGTGGGACGTGCACGTGACCGGGGAGCTGGCGCGAAAATCCGTTAGGCTTTGAAGATTACCGATTGGGATCGGCGCAGGCGCACTTAATCCCAGAGGTGTGATGCACAGAGACCACGAAGAAGATCTGCACTAAGGTGGGAATTCATGCAATGCTCTGTCAAACTTAAGAGCATGGCTGGCTGCTATAAATTAGGCTCCTTTTTTCTCCTCCATTTTCTGGGAGTCTGTTACATCTATTGAGGAGGGATAACTATAGAAATACTTGGTCAAGTCTGATAAATAAGAGGCTTCGAGACTGATTAGATTGAAGGTGTCCAATTGGGACAGAGACAGCACAGCTGCACATGCTAGGTGTGTATGCTCCCTCTTGCTTTAGGGGTCCCTCCTTCACTGCATCTTCCACATATCTAAGTTATCTTACTACTCCTCATAGATTTGCTTTCACGCTTGCTAAACTAAATGCCTTCCCATCTTCAGAACGGGATGATTTGCACAAATTTCCTACTCAGATAGGCTTTGCACTTGTGCATCCAGAGTGATCAAGACTCCACCGCACCTTTTAGTACCGTATTTTTCGCTCCATAAAACGCACCTGACCATAAGATGCACCTAGCTCCGCTCGGTGCCGTGGCTTGGGAAAGGTGAGGGGGGTTTAAGACGCACACACTTTCCCCCCCACTTTTTTTGGGAGAAAAAGTGAGTCTTATGGAGCAAAAAATACGGTATCTTGTTCTCAATTGTCAGCTTTTAGGTCTCATTGGTTAGATCTGATTTTATCTAAATACCATCTTCTGTTAGGCCCATGGGTAATTTCTTATGTATTGGCGGGCACTGACCCGGAAATTACTGTTTCAGTTGAAAAATATATGGCAATATAATCTCATTGAAATGTAAATCTGTGTTACATTGGAGAAGTTTCATCCCATTACCTGCATTTAGAATGGTTAAACTTTCAACCCAAATCTCTTAGATTTCAATGCTGAATTTTAACTTGTAGTGTCTTTTTCTGTATTCTACTTTCTAACATTTTAATGTATTATTACTTGATAAATTTATTTTTAAATAATTTATTTTTATTATTTAAAAATTAAAAATACTTCAGACCTTTGGCCGTATAAGCTGAAAAAAACTGGACGCAGCTTGCTCTCCTAGTACCACAATATGTCCAAAAGGCTCACCCAACTGTCTAGAGCAGCCCTTTAAAAGTAAAACCAGTAACACCCTTCTTACACATTAGGGGCGTCAAACATGCAGCCCGTGGGCCAGATCAGGCCTCCACGGGGCTCCTATCCAGCCCTTGAGCAATTGGCTCTCTCCTGTTTCCTTCTCCAGTTCTGCTACTGCTGAGTCGCAGCTTGCTTTCCCAGACTCTCTCATCTGCACAGGAGAGATAGATAGGCAAGCCTCTGTTCTCTACACTGGCTGACGCTCCTCCCCCTCCTCCTTCCAGGGGGAGGGAGGGATCAAGGCAGAGCTTGGTTTCTGGCCAGGCTTCCTCAATCACACAGGAGACAAAGGCAAGCCTTTCTTCCCTTCCATTGGCTGAGGCTCCTCCCCTTTGCTCAGCTAATTAAATTGTACGTGAGAAATACAGCCAGTGGCTGTGACCTGCTTCCAGGTCAGCAGTTACCCAGTGCTCGCCATCCCTCTGCTCAAATTTGAATATTTCTACCCTTTCCAATACAAAAAAAATCTCATTTTGAACTATGGCGCCTAAAGGTGGAAAGAAGGGAAGACAAAAAGGAGAAAGCGGGCTGCGTCTAACAGAGTTTTTTCCAGCTACAGACACACCTTCCACTTCATCTGCAGTGCTGGAGAGGAGTGAACAAGCGGCTGAAGAGAGCCCACTTTCTGCAAATTTTCTGGTGCAGGCGCTAACCAAACAACATCAGGAACTGATAAATGATATTACAGAAATGCTGAAACCAGCATTTCAATGCATGGAAGAGTTAGAAGAGCTTCAGAAACAAACGAGCCAAAAGGCAGAGAAAGCTCTTCAGAAAGTTACTGAGCTTGAAAGTCAGTTACCTGCAAGAACCTCAGATACTTGGGCTCGGGAACGCATTTTGTCTCTGGATCGTAGTTGTGCGCTTTCCCTAAAGTTTAGGGGGTTCAAAGCAAACACTGAAGCTGGAACGGAGTTAAATATATTTCTGGCAAATTGGCTAGCGGGCACTTTAAGCCTGGAAGCTGGGGGACCCTACCGCATAGGTAAGGTATGTGAAGAATCTACTTCCTCATTATACACCAGAGATATACTGGCAGAATTTAAGGACTTCCGAGCACAACAGAGAATTCTTTCAGAGGCCAGAGCGAGGGGAGGTGAAGATTCAGGGAGTGAAGATCCAAGTATTTCCAGATCTCACTCCTGAATTTTTAAAGATAAGACGAGATCTTAAAAACACCCCAGCTAAACTGTGGGAATTAGGAATTAAATATTGATGGGGCCGCACAGGCAAGTTATGTGTTCAACAGGGATCAACTTCTTATACTGCTTATGACTCTGTCTCAGGTGAACTAATGCTGGCCGCCTTAAATCCTTCCCCTTCTGAATCTCAAGAAAAGAGAGCTGGCAAAAGGAAAGAATGCTCTCCTCTCACGTTAGCTAAAACAACTCGAGTTTGTACTTCTAGATTTTGAAGAGAGCTTGAACTCAGATTAAAATTTAGGATTTGGGTAATATAAAATAATGTTTGTTTTATGCTAAAGAGTGGTGGGACTGTGGCAAGTGTCTGGGTATGTTTTCCCCAGGACCAATCGGTCCCTGGAAGGAGGGGTTTTTTTTCCCTCCTGACCCCTGAGGCCTCCGAGGACTGAGTTTAATTATAATATATTGTAATTTGATAATATATTGTAAATTTATTATAATGAGCTAAAATTATTTGAAAGTCTTATAAACATTATTTTGTAATAAGTTTGGGAGAAGACAGAAGACAAAGAAGAAGACAAGAAGATAAAGAATGCATGTGAAGTTGTTTTTTAGATTATTAATGATTTTGGTGGTGTTAAATTATAAAATTCCTTCTTCTATAAAACTGCTTTAAAAACTTAATAAAAAAAAGAGTACAGTAAAAAAAAGAAAGAAATACAAAGCACCTTTAAGACCAACAAAGTTTTATTCAAGGCATGAGTTGTTGTGTGCCTTGGTACAGTGTGTGTGTATTTTGTTGGGCTCATTATGCTGTGGCTCTCCTGGGTACAACTGGGTTTTTCTCCCCTTTATCACTGTATTCATGCCCTCATGGTCCAGTCTCTCTCTCAGTAGGAAAGTAATGTGAACCATTTAGATGAAAAATAACAATAAGCCAGTGAGGTGGGTTAGACTGAGAGTGTGTTCACCCAGCACACCCAGTTCCTTTGTAGGCTGGGGATTTTGAACCTAGATTTCCCAGACAGCAGGCTGATACTGACTACTATACATGGCTATCTCTCTATTCTTGCACTGCCTCATAGAGAGTAGCAGTTATTTTTCTGGGAAGACTATAGTTTTGTAGACAAACACATAGCCCTCACTCTGTGTCATGATGCCTTCACATGCTCTTGACCAGTACACGAAGTAATTTATGTACAAAAGCTCGCAATGCCCAGCCATTTCATGTTTTCCCGAGTCCTAGGACTAGAGCACTGAGCATGAGATTTCTGTAATGAACGTCAATAAATCAAAAGCAGGTTTGCAGCTTACAGATACACACCTGAACAGCATACTCAAGACTGTTACAACACAGACATTCTGATGCAATAATTCAGAGCAACAGGTGTCAGTTATCAGAGACTGAGTGCTAAAGTTTTAAGCATGTTTTTAAGTAAAAAAAAAATCTTTAATTTTGTTTGTGTCCTTTATAAAGTTTATATCTTTACTATCTGGTATTACATTTTATGACACACATGGCCTGGCCTGACAAGGTCTCATTTATGTCAGATCCGACCCTCATAACACCCCTGTTCAACACCCTGCTTTAAGACTAACAAAACATATTTTAGCACAAACTTTCATGAGTCAAGACTCACACAGCCAAATTTATACTTGGGAGTTCAAGCAACAGTGAGGTGAGAGGGGGAGAACTTACAAGGAAATGCCACAGTAAAGTAAGAACAAGTCAAGAGTAATTAGATAATTTAACACAAGAAACAACTATTGATAGGCAAGGTATGGCTAACAAAATTTAATTACAGGACCTAAGAACAGATATGTTAATTGGATTCAATAGGGCAGTACAGAGACCATAACGTGTGTAAAGGATAGGTCAAGCTAACGAATTAGGACCTACAATGAGTGAAGAAATCAAGGTTCTTCTTCAAGCTGGCAGGGGGGAAGTAAATACATTTCTGGACAAATTCTAATTCATCTGTCTGATGTTCTGTTCTCATTTTGAAGTTCTTTTGATGGAGAACGGACATTGGTACTCACCGTGAAGGGTCCTTCTCCTCTGAGGTCAGGAGGACATCTGCATGGGTTATTCCCACCTTGCCATTAGGGAGGCAGGAAATAGTTTTTTCCCCTTCCTGTTGGCGCCTCTGGAATAGCCCATCCCCAGTTTTGGGACTCCGGAAGCCGTGTTTGCAGTGTAACATAACTGGCCTTGCCCTATAGAAAATGACCTCAAACATTAATGTTAACTTGATAACAACAACTGTGTGAAAAATGAAAAATACGCTGTCGATAGGTAGCAGAGTACAGTTATTAGGAGAGAGAAGAAGTCAGCAGAAAATGATTATAGAAGATGACAGCGGGAGGGCACAGATGTCCTCCTGACCTCAGAGGAGAAGGACCCTTCACGGTGAGTACCAATGTCTGTTCTCCCTCTGAGGTGGAGGAGATCTGCATGAGACCTCCCAGAGCAGTGTCTCTTCAGTTGGGTGGGTCGTCATCTTCTTGTAAGGACACAACGTGCTACAGGATTCTTCTCCCAAAGGCCGTGTCAGCGGATGCGATGGTATTGATCTTGTAATGTCACACGAAGGTGGAAATAGAAGACCAGGTAGCAGCCTTGTATACTTCTTCCACCAAAGCCCAGATGGTGAATGCTGCGTTGGTTGCTGCACTCCTGAGGGAGTGGGTGGTGATGCCACTGGGAGTTTCAAGTCTCGAAGCCCAGTAGGCTTCTGTGATACATGATCTCAGGACCGAACTGATGCTTGTTTTGGACATCCTTTCTCCCTTGCGTGGTGGAGAGATGCTGATGAATAGGAACTTCAATTTCCTCCAGTCCTCTGTTCTCGCAATGCAAATCTTGAGAGCTCGTTTGATGTCCAAGCTATGCCAAGTCCGTTCCTTGAGATGTTTAGGATGAGGACAAAAGATAGGTAAACAGAGTTCCTGTGAACGGTGAAATGTCGATGCTACCTTGTCTTTATGAAACACACAGAGAGAGGATTTCACAGACAACGCTCTGAGCTCAGAAACTCTCCTGGCCGATGTGATGGCAATCAGGAACAGGACCTTCATCCTCAGCAACCTGAGCCCCACTTCTCTGAGAGGCTCAAAGGGTGACTTGGTGAGAGCATTCAAGACTGTTCAATTTCCACGTAGGAAAATGATGTACCTGAGGGGGGGACATGACCAGGACCCCCTGTAAAAATAGTTGGATGTGAGGGTGTTTGGTAAGCTTGAACCCCTCTAGTGAGGGCAGGCCGGTGGACAGTGCTGCCATCTGTCTGCAGAGCGTGGACGCTTTCAGGCCGGAGTCTAGGCCGTCCTGCAGGAACGACAATATGGCTGCTACAGATGGAGACAATGGGGTCACCTTTTTTCGCCTACACCATCGCACAAACGCCTTCCAGGTGGCGTTGTAGATGCGGACCGTGGATTGGGACCCGCCCTGTCTATTGATATGTGCCTTGGCAGAGATGTTGTCCGTACACACTAGGACGTGTTGCTGTCACAACTGAGGGACGAAGTGGAGCAGAGAGAGATGGATGGCTCTGAGTTCCAGAAAATTGATGGGAAGCTTCTGTTCGTTTGCTGACCAGCTCCCTTGGACAGGGGATCCCTCCAATGTTGCTCCCCAACCCATGAGGCTGGCATCTGTGAACAGCTCTCTGGTGTGGCAACTGTAATAGTCCTTGCCGGACAAGAGGTTGTCCATCCTCACCCACCAGGGAAGGCTTTTCTTGAGTGTGAGGGGCACTGTTAGGCTGACATTCCTCTTCTCCATAATGGAGAACTGGTGAGGACGCAGGAAAACCTGTAAGGGTCTGGCATGCAGGCGAGCCCATTGTAACATGTCGATACTGGCAATCATGAGTTCCAAAAGACTGGCTAAGTCCATGAAGAGGGAAGATCTGCTGCGGTAGATGCGTAATGCAGAGTTTCTGATCCTCTGAGCCTTGGATGCCAGAAGAAAAAGAGTATTGCAGGATGTGTCTATCCCCTATCCCCAGCCCCTAGGTGTTCGAGACGCTGAGCTGGCAATAGAGAGCTCTTTTTGAAGTTTATAAAGAACCCATGTTTCTGTAGACACTGGATGGTCTTCTTGGTGTTCCGGACGGACTCCGTTTGTGTGTTGGCCCAGACCAACAGGTCGTCCAGATACGGATGCATGTGGCTCCCTTAGTTTCAAAGATACACTACCGGGTTGACAATCAGCTTGGAGAACAGTCAGGGAGCTGTGGAAAGACCAAAGGAAGTGCTCTGCACTGGTAGTGTTGGTTGTAGACACAGAAGTGAAGGAACCGTTTGTGCGCCGGATGGATGGGCACATGGAGATATGCCTCCATGAGGTCTATGGAAGTCAGAAATTTGTTTGGCGACACAGAGTCCGCTACAGCCATCAGTGTTTCCATGCGAAAATGCCACAGCCTAATGTATTTGTTCAGAAACTTGAGATCCAGGATCGCCCTCCAATCTCCATTCTTCTTGGGAATCATGAACAATATAGACACCCCAACCTCTCTCATCTACTGGGACTGGTTTGATTACTCTGATTTCTAACAGATGTTGCACAGCTCTGTTGATGATGGATCTCTTGTTCTCTGACTTGCTTGCAGGCAATTGCAGGAACCTCTCTGGATGCTGCTGCAGAAACTCTATTGCATAACCTCGTGACACGACTTCCTGTGCCCAAGCGTCAGCCTGAGCCTCTGACCAGGACTTGGCAAAGTGTAGAGGTTGTGCCCCCACTGGAATGGGGACACCATCATACTTGTTTGGGCTTGGAACCTCTGTCCCCTCTGTTGAAGGGGGGGTTGGGAAAGCTGGAAGGGAAGGAGCCACATTTACTGGGGTACTTGGGCACTTCCCAGGATGATGTCTGTTGTCCTGACAAAATCTGGGCAGGGTGTGCTGCGAGCGAAAGGGCTGAGGAGTCCATCTGTCTGAGCGGCACAGAGACCTGGGCATAGCTTTTTTCTTGTTCCTGGTTTCCACCAGGATGCTGTCCAGGGCTTCACCAAACAGCCGGTCTCCCTGAAAGGGATAAGTAGTTACAACTGATTTGGACAGAGCATCAGCCTGCCATGCGCGCAGCCAAAGAAGTTGTCTGGCCATGGCTGTGGATGCAGTGGCCTTGGAGGCAAATGAAATAATATCCAGCGTGGCATCAGCTATGAAGGAGTTAGACTTGAGAATGCGCAAAGCACCTGCCAGCAGCGCCTGATTATTCTCTGGTATGATCAGGCAGCGCCTGATTATTCTCCGCTTTCTCACCCAGACGATGCCTGCCCTGGCGGCGATAGAAGCTGTAGCCGAAGCTCTTACCACCATAGCCACAACCTCATGGATCCTCCTGAGGGTCGCATCAACCTTCTAATCCTTGATGGTGCCTAGGCCATCTTCAGAAACTAGATCCGAGGTCTGGAGTGCCAACACAGGACCATCTACAGAGGACACCTGTAACAACTCATCTGCATAGTTAGGCAATGCATACACTTTCTTAGCAAATATGGGGAACTGCTTATTAACTGTGGGTTTGTCCCATCCTGTCCTGGATTGCGCTTGAAATACTCCGGGAATGGGAACACCTTCGCAGAATACTCCTCAGGAGGAAAAAATTCAACGTTGCCACCAGACTTGGACTTAAATTTGGCTCTGGCTGCCTTCTGATATTCAGAAGTTGGCAGGTCGTGCAACTCAAGAGCCTTGATGGCTTTGTTTAGGAAATATTGGTAGTCCTCTGCCTTGAAAAAAACAGCTGGACTGTTCAGGCAGTTTTAGCTCTTCCCCCTCCTCTTCAGATAGAAATTCGCCCTCTTCCCTGTCCTCAATGGAAGAGGCATTGGAAGCAGTTTCCTCCCCACCAAAGTCCCGGGGGGAGGGTCTATGGGTGCAAGATGGGGGGGGGCCTTTTTTGCAGCCTTTGTTGGCCAGCCGGGGGGGGGGGGCAGCAGGTGACCCTGATGGAGAAGCTTCTCTTGTGAGGGGGCCATGGGTTTGGAACGGATCTGGGCCATTTCCTTCTGAATAGTTTGTTTAACGATGGCCATAAGGTCAGCGGAATCAATCAGGACCCCATGCTCAGGGAGCTTACCCCTTGATGGCTGGGAGTCCACGGTCCCGGAGGATAGCAGGAAGGTGGCCATCAGTCCTCTGTTGGTGTCCACTGCTCCCGGGGTAACTCCATGGAGGGTTCCAGGGCACGAGGCCAGACCCTCAAAATGTCTGCTGCTGGTACAGAGGTGCATGGAGAAAATGACGGGCTCTTCTTCGAGCTGCTGGTGGCACTTCTGGGCACGAGGCGCCACCGCCAAGGCAGCTGCAGCCGTTGGGATCTACTCTATGCTGCTGCTCCCTGAACAGGCAGGAACAGAACTGGGGATGGGCTATCCCAGAAGCGCCAACAGGAAGGGGAAAAAAATTCCTGCTTCCCTAATGGCAAGGTGGGAATAACCTATGCAGATGTCCTCCACCTCAGAGGGAGAACAGTAACTTCCATCAGCACATCCAGAAATATTAAAATGTCCCCGACCCTAGTTTCTGAATATTTACAATTTATAATGTCACATGTCTGTCTGTAAGCAAGGTCTGCCACCCAAGGCTTCAGAGAGAAAAATATTAAAATCCATGACAAGTTTTGGATCACTGATGATATGGTCCATTTTGAGATTAAGGGGGGGATAAAAATAGATGTTGCTCAAGAGCTTCTGTCCAGATAATTAAAATATCATCAATAAATCTGACAGAGAGGTGTTAATGGGTAGGAGCTGAAGAAGCGTTGCTATTAAGTCAGCCATGAAAATGATAGCATACAGCGGTTCAGGTGGTTGAAGCTGTTCCATTACTTTGCTGTTACAAGTCATTGCCAAATATGAAATGATTTGGAGTAAGGACCAACCAGCAAACCCTGATAGCAAATTCTGCTGTAGTATTTCAAAATAATGTTCCCAAAGGCTTGTAGTCCATCTTCTGGTATATCAAGACTCAGCACCCATAGTGGCCAAGATAATATTATTACCAACGGATTGTAATTTCCTCAGGAAGTCAGTGGTTTCACATAATGGGGTGATGGTAGCATATAAGCCCTGAGGATGGCATTCATATAACCCAGCACACTTATGGTGATAGTATTGATGCCTGAGAAAATGAGCCATCCCAGGTTGCCCGGCTTGTGTACTTTTGGTAACAGACAACAGGTACCCAGCCACAGTTCCTGGGATATATCCATAAAGATCTGTTCTATATATGTCTGGCCAATTACTTCATAATTCTCTTCAATATAATACTGCTCAACTACTTCTGGTAGTCCTCTGTGGAGTGTGAGAATAGAGTTGTTTCTCAGCTTCCTGTATGTAATCCAACTGCCTTTCTGTCAGATTCTCTGATTATGTCAAAACTGTTTTGGAGTCTGTTTACGGCATCCTTCTTTTTCACTGAAATCTAATTTATCTCAATGAATCCAAGGCTAAAAAGCCCTTTCACTGGATAAGCTGTTCAAAATGCAGGCTATTCTGTGAGCTTCTTTTATTATTTTATTCCTTCCTTCCCTTGACAAGTGTGGGCTGAGTTGGTAGATCACCGTACACACAATTAAGCTATATTTGATTTTTCTAAAGATTCCAGAAGGGCAAAGAAGTGATGTCTACTCAAACTTACTCAAAATTAATCTACAGAGATTTTAAAAATAAAAATTATTATAGTGTCCATAGCACAGAAAATGAACACGAGTCAATCAAAGTACTAATCTGACCTTCTGTCTTTAGGGGTGTTTAGAAACTCCTCTAAAGAGACATAGGATATTCTGGCCCATACCCTTTTGTTGTGTAGGAAAAGGGATCATACTGGCTGGATCTCTGAAAATTTTATTATTGACAAATTAGTGTAAATATAGAAGAGCTCTTGCCTACATTGATGACCTGTCATACACAGGTATGTAGTGTACTGTTACTTGGAGAGTTACAGTATTCATTTATTCTCTTTTAAGTCTTTTTATTAAAACAGTGCTTTGATTAACTGAGCACCAATTTTTAAAAACATTTATTTAAAAGTGTGCATTTAAGAACTATCAGAAGCATAATTTTAGGTTAGATTTTCCTCCTCCTCTCACATAGTAGACAGAATGCATCTTTTAAGCTAATGCCTGCTGTACCCTTTCAGAACTATATGGAAATTTAATAAACCAATTAGAATTTCTACAATTAATAAATTAAATTTACATTAACGAGGTGACAGCTTCTAGATACGTGTCCAGCTCATAAATATTTCCTAACGGGAAGCATGAAGAATTCCGAGAAACTGCATGTTAGAATGGATACGTCTGGGATGATACATCAGGCAACTGAATACTATGGACTGCCACTATGACAATTATCAATTGCAAAGATCCACTGACAAGTCCATTAGAAAGACAGTAGTCATGGAGTTCTAAGCAGGTCAACACAGCAACCTTTCTTATTAGGACCTCTTGCAAACTAGAGGCCTTCTTGTCCCTTAAGCCGTAACAGTGAACATCATTTTGCAAGTAGGTATATAAGTTACTCAATTCTTAATGACACAACAGGAACCTGCCAAATAATTTAAAAGTATCATTTGTTACAGAAGGAAATATATTTAAGGTTTGAGAGTCTGGCAAGTTCTTTTTTTAACCACAATAGGAAAAGGACTGCCTATTTGACAACATGTGTCAACATAACTATATTCTACAAAATGGCTATCAGAGAGGGAGCGAACTTGGGGTTAGTAGTTGTTTGTAAAACACATCACATTCCTTAAACAATGTAAAGTGTTATGGCAATGAAAATAAATGAAAACAAATACTTTCAAAAAGGTACTGTTCCCATATAACAAGTAGCACAGGCACCCTCCCACCCCAGGCCATTTCAGGCTAAAAAAATCCACATAAGGGCACTGTCTGCTTGGGGGTGGGGTGGGTATAGAATTGCTGAAGCCACATGGAGAGTTGCACTCAAGTTTCATGTGGTTCCCTCTCACTTGGACACATCTGATCTGGCCCTCTTAAGACAACCCAACTTTTTGGTAACCAGATGGTAGAACATGTGGTTGGCAATATGCAAATTTCCTACACTGTCCTGCTTACATACATCTTCCCAGAACAAGGAGCACACAAATCAGAATCTTTTCATGCTAAGCAGTTACAAGTCTGGTGGCATTAGAGCAGTGATTCCCAACCTTTTTGGTATGGTGACCCACAAGCCCAAATTTACTTTGCACAGTAACCCATTCGGGGCTGAACCAAGGTTTTTTGGTGACCTGGGCAAACTATCTATTCCAGCAATCTATTTTCTATAGTGCTCAACAATATATTTTTGAAAAACCAACAAACATCACACAAAGGGTGCAGCTGCCCCCATTATCAGCCCCAAGCAAATGGGAGTTCATCTCCTCCTCCTGCTGACTGGGTCAGAGCTGGAGTTTGAGGATGTGCATTTTGGCGGGGGGGGGGGGGGGGGAGGATACAAGATGGCGGCAGATGGTGGTGAAGAGGTTGGCAGCATGGTGCTTGGTGCAGTACATGTCCCACGGGAGGCGCAGGGCAGGAGACACTGCAGGGGGCTGAGCAAGAGGTTGGGTTGCTGAATGAGTGGCACCAAGACAGAGCCTAAGCATGCACATTCCTCTTTTCTATCCTCCCCTCGTTTTTCCATGGCATGCTGAATAGCTCCCACCTACTCTCTAACCCTTCCTCCCCTTTTTCTCATCTACTACTGTGAAGTTACTAGGTGCCGGATGGCTGTTCCCTCCTCATTACTGGCACAAAGAAGGAGAGGAAGATGAGAATGTGAGAAGCAGGCAAGGAGAAAAGAAAAAGGAGAATGCAAAGGGCAGGAACCACCATTTGGGAGGGCTACACTTTCAGAAGATTTGCAACCTACAGGTTGGGGAAGCAGTGTGTCAGAGGGCTTAGGCAAGTTGAATGACAAATAGTGCTCCAAAGCATCTCATTTGCTTAAGGTCTTGACAGTTGCCGACCTTCTGATGAAGCCATATGTCACTATAAAACCAAAAAACAATTAACTTTCCATAAACGTGGAAGTACGGGATCAGAGTTTTTAGTTTGTTACTACTAATTACAGAAACAGACATAAAGTAATCTACAGATACTGGGAGTATCAGAGCAAATGGCTCTAGCAAGAAACACCACTACACCTTTTTGGGAAACTGTCAAGCACATAAATGAAAATTGTTGATAACTTTGTTTTAAATCAAAGCTTTTCTTTAGCAATTTAAATCAAGTCATCCACACCAATGTGCCAGGAATGTGAACAGAATATAGTACTTAAACTTGTTACTCCAGTGATGAAAACAAAACACTGGACTTACCTGAAGGTTTCTTATCTTCAATGGGGCGAAGTCATCTACACTGGTTAGGTCATGCCCCCGCTCGCTCCAGGCAGGGCTACACAAAATTTTTTATGCCTTCTAGGATCTAGAGGGAGTTATCCTTTCAGACTTAGAAAACAGGTTGCTTACCTGTAACTGATGATCTTCGAGTGGTCATCTGTGCAGGTTAATATGTGAGGCTTCAGCAGGGAGTAGCCCGAGGCCTAGGAGGCCCCAGGAAGAAGGAACGTTGACAGGGTTTTTTTTTAAGAAGATGAGGAAAGTAAAGAGAGAGAGAGAAGAAGAGATTGGATTTATATCCTGTCCTTCACTCACTTGGGAGTCTCAGAGCGGCTTACAAACTCCTTTCCCTTCCTCTCCCCACAACAGACACCCTGTGAGGTCGGTGGGGCTGAGAGAGCTCAGAGACAACTGTCCTTGAGAGAACAGCTGGTACAGAGCTATGGCTTGCCCAAGGTCATCCAGCCAAGTGCAAGTGGAGGAGTGGGGAATCAAACCCTGTTCTCCCAGATTAGAGTCCACGCACTTAACCACTACACCAAACTGGCTCCAACAGAGGAAAGGAGGGGCAAAAGACAGAAAAGAATGAAGAATGGACAAAGAAATGGCACCTGCCCCACTTCAGCAGGATTGTGCAGCAGTGTTTCAGACCCCATGCTGTTACTCTACTGGCAACCCTTTATGTCAAGTCATGATGTGTGAAATGTTCTGAAAATGTTATCCTCCTCCGTCTTTTGATGTCAACATAGCTAAGAGTAAAATGTTGAACTCTGATGTGAATATTTGCATATCTCTCAACCCCATTGCTGGCCTTCACCCAACAACACTTGAAATGGGGAAATGGATGGTGGGTGACACTAGGGCAAGGAACAGAACAGAGTATACCCCTTGAACAGTTGAGAAGAGGGGACTGGCTCTATCACCCCAACTGATAACAAGTGCTGAATATTTTGCTGGAACAGTCTTAGTTTCAGATGCCCCATGGGGCTGGTAATTGCACAAAGTGGTGTGCAGGAAGGCTGGTGAAGTCTGTTCTGTACCCAAACTGAACAACTGACAGAGCCCACTGGTCTGTTGTTGTTTGCTTCCAGACCTGGGCAAAGTCCTGCAGTCTCCCCCACAATTTTGGCATCATGCAGCAGGTTTCTTTGCTGTGGTGGGGCGATCAGGCTGTCTGCCAGCATTGAAGTTTCTTCATTGAAACTTGTTGTGGTAACTGGAGAAGCGATTTTCTTTGAAGTCCCTACTCTGACCTGGGGTTCTGTATAAAGGAAGGATTGATAAGGCTTCCCTTTGAAGTCCTTGTCCTTGCTAGACGCAGAAGAAGGCGTGGCTTTCTTTTTGTATTAGTCTCTATTAGTAACTTGTCTATTGTATTCTCTCCAAATAAGGGTTTTCCTGAAAACTTCTTCCATGACAGGTTGGATCTGGAAAGTGGATCTACTTTCCATTGTTTCAGCCATACATTTCTCCTGATCACGATATTGGCCACTTGAGCACTGGTGCTAAATTGGATGGTATCAAGTGATGTGTCCAATTTAAATTGAGCTGTCCTCTTAAACTTTAACAGGGATCTCTTGAGCAACAATGGGACTGGCTCTGGGTCTTGCAATAAATTGTCCGACCAGATTACTATACCTCTTGTGAAATTTGAGTACAGCTGAGGCTCTAATCGCTAATGAAGAGGCTTCATGAGGTTTCTTTAGGACAGCTTCATTTTTTCCATCAACTGGGTCTTCAGGACATAATTCCCATCTTTGGAGAGGACTGCTCCAGAGTGCAACGCCACCACTGGGGCATCCACTAGTGGTATCTTTAACTCTTGCACTACATCTGGTGGCAGAGTGAAAAATTTTCTAGCAGAGGTATTCTGAGAAGTGCCACTGCTGGGAGCTGCCCACTCAGTCCTGACAGCATTGTCAAAGGATTCTGGAAATGGATACACTAGGTCACTTGGGAGGTTTCTTAAATCCACATGTGTCTAAGTTGGAGGAGGTTGAAGTTGCAGTGTTATCTGTTGTCTCAGAGGAGTAGTTCAGGATAGAGAGAACTTTCTTCAGGAGCCTCTGAAAGTGCCCAGGCTGGAACAATTTGGAGGATGTGTCCTTGTCGTCAGAATCCTTCCCTGACCACTCCCCCTCCTCTTTGTCTGAGTGAAAGGGAATGGAAGTAAGGCCTGACTGTGCCTCCTCCCTATCAGACTCCTGATCTGAATGGGGTCATCTCTCCGTCTGTGACTTTCAGGGAGGTTCTGCCAATAGCATGGATTCCCTGACTCTGCCCTCTGCTGGGGCTTCCTCTTAATCAATTTAATTTTCTTTTTTCAGCTTGTTAGGGAACATTCAGAGGTGGAAGAGCTCTGTTGGCTTCAGCATCTCAACCTCCCCTGAGAAACTGGAGAATTGGATCTTCTGTCCTTAGACTGCAGAGTGGCTGCTGAGACTGCCCCCCTACCTCTGAATGCTGGTATGAAGCCTGCTTTTGAGCCATGGTGGGTGGAGTAAACCAGCTCGCCCTCCAGGGCTGTGATGCCCAATCAAAAGATGTCTGTCAAAAAACACGGGCACCATTTTGGGAACTGCTGCTGCTCCCAAGAAGCTTGAAGGTTGGAGGAGGTTTGGCATGAACAGGGAACTGCTCTGAAAGTAGAAACCTGGCGTGGGATCCTGAGAAAGGAAACGATTGCTGAATGATCCCATGAGGCCCTGAGGGAGGGAGACCTCACTGCTTATTTTCTGGGCTTCTCCGAATCGTGCTGGGGTGCTGCCCGCTTGACTTGGATCCACACAGTTCACCCTTCCCACTACAGTCTCAAGTAACCCCACTAGTTCCCTGTCAGTTGAGGGTGGGGGGGGGGGGCTATCTTCTGGTTTGTTCCTGAAGCCAGGGGGAAGATGCAGTGTCATTCCTGTTCATTCTGCCTGCTGTACCTAGGGATGGCGTTGAGCATGAGGGACCCTCTCCTTTGTCAGTGCCTCAGACTGGAAGGGTTTATCTTTCAGATGGTTCTTCCTTCCAGATCCTACGCCTAGGACCTTTTTAGTGGAAGAGTCCTCCATGAATGGTAAGACTTTTGATTTTCTTCTCGTTGGGAATAGGAGATGAGCTCAGATAACCTGCTGGAGTAGCAGGGCTATTCAGACTGGAAGGACAACACCCTCTAGATCCTTGAAGGCAAGATAGATTTTAAAAAATCTAAATTGGATTTTTTAAAATAAAATGCTTTATGAGGAAAAATCTATCTAAAGATAGTTTTCTATTTAAGATACATTATAGTCCAAAGGTTATTCATCATAAAATAAGGACTAGATTTTAATTATGTCGCATAAGGCTGTATATTCATGCAATGTTTTAATTTTTCAGTAAATGAATTCCATTAATTAATGGAATTCCATTCCATTCACAAAGTCATGCTCTTCCAGAGGTTTCTGTAAGATTAGACAATTTTTCTATCTAGAAGACATTATCAGAGGTGCTTGGTTTTACAGTTCTCAAAAGTGAATTTGTGTCTGCAGGGATCACATGCCTCTTCTTCACAACAAAAATGTTATAAAATAAACATACTGAGTTGACAAAAAAAACCCTTAATCCCATTGTTCCTTTGCAAATCTTTGTATCTTCTGGTTCGCTTCATGAGTCGGGGATGTAGGTTGTTCCTGCCCACTCCACCTGATGGACTCAGACTGAACTGGTGGAATTTACTTAAGCATTTGGATTTAGAGACTGGTGAAGTAATGATTTCACTTTAACAGCAGAATATTCTCTTCCTTTGGACTCATTCATTCTAAATTGAGAAATCGTTTGGGACCCGATAAAGCAGGAAAGCTTGTGTTTTTTTTTCTTTTCCAGATTATGAACAAACAAGAAGATGAAGATGAGTGAGCTACAGAGGACAGTATTTTAAGTTTTTCATGCATGGACTGGGTTTTTGGTTTCTTAAAGCCATTTTGTTTAACCACATGAGTTAACATGGATGTTTAAGCAAATACAATACTACATATGCCATAATGTTACTGTTTTAGTTAAAAAAAACTATTTAAATTATGGCTGTCAAACATACAGCCCTGCAAGGCTGCAATCCGGCCTGAGAGCTGCTGACTCTGTGCTATTTCCTGCTTCTAACATCCGAGGGGGACAATGGTGTCTCATGCGACTTTTTAAAAGACCAGCAATGTTTTATTCTAGGTATAAGCTGTTGTGGGCAAGCATACTTCTTCAGATAGAGGGGAGGGAAAGAGCCAAAGAGAACAAGCCAAAATCCCATGGCACTTGGGGGGGGGGGTCTAACAGCACAGCTTGCATTCCTTATTAGTGAAAGGGAGCAAGAGTACAGCACCTTAATGACTAAATGACAGCACTAAATGACTAAAAAAAATTGTGGCAGGACATGAGCTTTCATGAATCACTGCTCACTTTTTCAGATACAGCTGGAATGTGAGTCCGTCTGTCCTTATATCTTAGAGAGTGAAGTGATTTCAGATGCCAAATGACAATAGCAGGCACTGGTAATGAGAGAAGTACCCTAGGTCTCAATTCAGTCCAGTAGTTTGCATTGTCTTGAGCTTCATGATCAGTTGTAATTCAGCAGTCTCTCTTAATCTCCCTTTCAAATTGCTTTGTAAGAGAACTGCTACTCTTAGGTCAGCAACTGAATGCCCTGGAATCCTGGAAGGTTAAAATGTTCCCCCAGTGGTTTTTGAATGTTGTGGTTTCTAATAGTAGTAGAAAGAGCAAGAGCCCCTTAGCACCTTTAAAGACTAACGAAATTGTGATAGGGTATGTGTTTTTGTGAGTCACTTCTTCAGCCTTATTTCCATTTATTCTTTGCATCCTCCTGGACTGAATCCTCCCGTATCAAACTGAGACCTAGATTTCCAGTCTCATTACCAATGCTGATATCTCCACCCTCTGTATATTACACCAATGCTGATATCTCCACTCCTCTGCATATCACACCTAATCCAATCACAACCTGCTATTGTCATTTGGCATCTGAAATAACATTTATAAAGTTTATATCTCCGGTACCTTATGTTACATTTTATAGCACACATGGCCCGGCTGAACAAAGTGACATTTTTGTCTGATTCAGCCCCTGTAACACATCAGTTTGGCACCTCTGATTTAAATTGTTATTACTAAGGTGATGATTATTTTTCTCCTTCCAATAAAATACAGCAGAGAAGTTGTCCAAATATGAATGATTAACCTATTAAACTGGTGATAGATAATTATGAAATTATTGTAAGGTGAACTATGTACGATGTGTTTCTAATAGTATAACCAAATCAGTAATTTTTGATATAACTAAAATTAATCTGAAAACTTGTTATTCTAAAAATGAAACCTTCATTTGGTTGTAAATATTAAGATTATACCATTAAGAATAAGTCTTTATATAGAAAACCATTATTTAAGTCTAGTCTTACTGACTTAAATCAAATCTACCCTGTTAGAAGGCATACAAAAATTTGCATAGCCCTGCATGGAGTGAGAGGGGGCATGACCTAACCAACATGGATGACTTCCACCACTGAAGGAGAACAATTTCGTCTTGTCCAGATTCTGAGGTAGAAAGCACCAGCATTCTGACCACCCATTTACAATTACATTGCTTAAAAACCTGCATCCTTAGTTTCATTTGTTCTCCCCATTTCCAGGTTTTTCCTCAAACTATTTGCCAGCATGAACCTGAAGATTGTAAGCACAAAGAGAGGCAAAACCTTCAAAACATCAAGTGCCAAAGCCTACTTCCAGATATAATCATAATACTATGAGCTAACTAATTAGGCCATGTAATGATTTTATGTTTTGGTGTATGTGTTTCTTTAAATATTTAGTTTGACTGCAGTAATATAAGAGTGATAGAGGGAGGTAAGTGTGATGTGACTTGCTGATAATTGAGAGTGTGGGAGGAGAGATATCTCTGAGGTGATTCAGAGTTAATTGTTCTTGAAGAGAACAGAGTTTGTATGGCAGAAGAAGCAGTTGAGTCTATTCTGTGTGAATAAAACAAACTGTTCAGCCTGTATGGCTAAGAGAGACAAACAGTTCAGCCTGTGTGGCTATATATATGAACAAGAAAGTTGAGCCTGTGTGGCTATATGAAAGAGAGAGATATAAGCCTGTCAGAGTTGAGTCTGGTGTTTGAGTGACTGTGTGTGACACCAAGTTATATCAGTTATATGTTCTTCTGTCAACAACAGTTCAAAAATACCCAGAAAACTATTTTGTTCTTTTATAAATAAATCCTTATTTGTTTAAACTTATCCCAGCGATGAGATCAGTCCTTCCTCAGGGCCACATAGTCCTCTGAAGTGCCCAGACACTGGGTCATTCTACCAAAATAGAGAGAGTTGGAATTTTTAATTCCTGGTGGCAGCAAAAATCTACCAAGTTCATGTACACAGAGCATGTTTTAAAGGAGAAACAGTCTCCCCAATAAGGGAGGACAACAGAGGCCACATTAACTAGATAGAACAAATTTAAACAAAGACTGATCTCATAGTAGTGCAGTCTCACCACAACCACACCAATGCCTATGTTCATTCCACATTCACTCCCATTTTGCACCAAGAACTGGCACCATATTTTCTTTCTGTGTAATTATTTGATAATTTATAGTCCACCTTTCCCTTTAAGACTCAAGGCAGATTACACAGCATAGGTAATATACAATCAACAGGACCAATGAACAATACAACAGGGTTTGGACTACAGAAATCTCAAACAGAGCTGAAACAAAGCACGAGCTTTTAAACACGATACATTAAGCGGCACAAAAACTAGTCTGCAGCATACTTTCAGTGATAAGTATAAATACAGCAGGGGAGGCCTCAGTCCCTATCCCTTTACCAGAGCAACTTCCTGCCCATTTTATTACAGTATAAAGTGAACCTCTAGTACAGACTAGTGTACAAGACCTCTTAAAGTTCCTCAGTACACACTGACAAAAATCTGTAAATTAGTATAAGCTTATATAAAAACAAGCCAACTAGAATTTTAAAAGAGCCAATTTTAGCAGCACTGTGAGGTTTCAAAGTTTCCATAACAAAGAAACAAAGTGATAGAATGTTACGATCAACGGTACTTAAGAATGTTACGATCAACGGTACTTAAAGCTTTTGTACAATGCATCAGGAATTGGTAAATACATATGAATTGGTACAGTCTCCTCATCTGAGTAGAATAAACAAGCCACTGTAACACTTGTAATTCACTAATTATTCTGTGGACAGACTTTTTTTAAAAAACACCAAGTTATGTTACCATGAAGCATTACAGTACAGAACATCACATAATTTTTTTAAAAATAATCTGAAATGATGGCATCTGCAGACATAAGAGCTCCAATGAATGTATTAAAGATATTTCAAAATACAATGAAATTGTTTTTAAAGTAGGTATTTAATAGTACTACCAACTTTGTCAGCTACAACTTTACTGATTTATATCAGACACATTACAACATTCTTTCCTACCTTAAATCTGTGACACAGAAATTCATAAAACAGTTTAAACACTAGATTAAAACACCTCTACCATAAACATACTGGATGCATAGAATTCAATTGGGAGAAATATACTGATTTATTTATTTAATTTCTACCCCACCCTCCCCACTGAAGCAGGCTCAGGGCAGCTTACATAAGATAATAAAACAATTCACAATGAAAACCACATAAGAACATATAAAGTGCCAGTGCTCAGATGATTCATATGTGATGGCGGGCATGAGCAGCATCCAACAATACAAACAATCATGATTTATATAACCAGTGAAGCCCTCTCAGCAACAACAGTTCAAACAGTTTGTTTTCTGTAATTCAGAAATAAAATTCAGGTTCCAATGCTGACCACAATTAGTTAGATGCAAATTCCACTGCAGTAAGTGGGTCTACATCCAAATAAATGGTTTCTAAGTAAGAAACCAGTAGATTGCTCAGAGGTCACACATACCAATTATATATGAATCAAGTATTTTTAAGAATGCACTGATAGATAAACTATATTTTGCTAAATCCCATGTTTTATCTAATCATATTTCTATAGTAAAGTATCTTTCAGAGCAATGTCAAGCATCGCCTGCAGTTTGTTTGGGATTCAGGTATGCAGAATGAAAACTGCTTGGGAACTATATTGTTCATTGTTCTTCATGTGCAAACAGTAAATGCAGTTAATCGCCTCAGAAGAAAAGTCACATCCAAACCATAGGAAAAGATCATGCTTTTTGTAAACAACAGGCACTATCAGACACAAATGTCTGCAGTGGTACCAGTATACCAAGTTTTCTTCTTCCTACACAAGCGTATTACATGTCGCTTAAACTGCATTCAGTGTAACTTGGACTTCTCTAGAAAAACTATTTATGAATGAGTGGCACATTCTAAAAAGTTTGATCTGGGCCATTTAGCACTACACTTTCACTAAAGCCAGAGCCACTGAATTTCTTAAGTGTCCCACGCATCATGAAGAACGGACATTGGTACTCACCGTGAAGGGTCCTTCTCCTCTGAGGTCAGGAGGACATCTGTTTTGGGTTATTCCCACTGTGCCAATAGGGAGGCAGGAAGTAGTTTTTTCCCTTTCCTGTTGGCACCTCCGGAATAGCCCAAGTCCAGTTCTGGGATTCCGGAAGCCATAACTGCAGCTCCACCTAACTAGCCTATGAAAAACATAACTGTGAACAGTAATTTCAACCTGTTAACAAACAACTGTATAATAACTGAAGGAACTCTAATAACGAGGAATAGAGTATAGTTACGCAGGAGACAGAAATAAGTTCAGCACAGAAATAGGTCAGAGAAGATGACAGCGGGAGGGCCAAGATGTCCTCCTGACCTCAGAGGAGAAGGACCCTTCACGGTGAGTACCAATGTCCGTTCTCCCTCTGAGGTGGAGGACATCTGTTTTGGGACCTCCCCGAGCAGTGTCCCTTCAGTCGGGTGGGTCGTCATCTTCTTGTAAGGACACCATGTGCTGTAGAATTCGTCTCCCAAAAGCCGCATTGGCCAAAGCGACTGTGTTGATCTTGTAATGCCGGACAAAGGTGGAAATGGAAGACCAGGTAGTGGCTTTACACACCTCCTCCACCAACGCCCGGTTGGCGAATGCCACGTTGGTGGCCGCACTTCTGAGTAAATGAGCGGTAATGCTGCTGGGGACTACAAGTCCTGATGCCCTATAGGCCTCGGTAATACATGATCTCAGGACGGAGCTGATGCTTATCTTGGACATCTTGTCCCCTTTCCGAGGCGGAGAAATGTTGATAAACAGAGACTCCGATTTCCTCCAGGACTCCGTCCTTGCGAGGTATATTTTGAGAGCTCGTTTGACATCCAGTGTGCCATACCCATTCTTTCGGGTGCTTGGGATGAGGACAGAATGTAGGACGGCAAAGTTCTTGCGCCTAGTGGAAAGTTGATGCCACCTTGGGACGGAAGGTGGGGTCGGTGCACAGGACCACCTTGTCCTTGTGGAATACACACAAGGACGCTTTGACAGACAAAGCCCCTAGTTTGGAGACCTGCCTGGCAGACGTGATAGCAATCAGGAATAGGACCTTCATCTGTAACCACCTTAGCCCTACCTCTCTGAGAGCTTCAAAAGGGGTTTTAGTGAGGGCACTCAAGACAGTATTCAGTCGCCAAGTGGGGAAGCGATGTACCTGAGATGGGGACTTGACCCGGGCCCCTTGTAAGAAGAGCTGGACATGGGGATGTAGTGTAAGCCTAATTCCCTCCAGGGAAGGTAGGATGGTGGACAGTGCCGCTCTCTGTCTGCGGAGAGTGGATGCCTTTAAGCCGGTATCCAGGCTGTTCTGGAGAAACACTAAGAGCGATGCCACGGATGGTGTTAACGAGTTCACCTTCTTGCATCTACACCATTTTACGAACGCCTTCCCAGTGATGTTGTAAATACGGACTGTGGATTGACGTCGAGATGATAGAATGTTATCCAGAACCTGTGGTAAATATCCTAACGACGCTAGGTTGCCCTGCTCAACTGCCACGCGGTCAAACATAGCCAAGCTGGATCCGGATGCCAAACTGGCCCCCGCATCAACATTTCTGGAGATACCGGAAACACTAGTGGTGGCAGAACCGCCATCGCCTGCAGCGCTGAGAACCATGGGTGACGGGCCCATGCCGGAGCAACTAGAATTACCTCCACTCTGAGTTCCTGAATTCTGCGAATCGTCCTTGCAAAAAGAACGATTGGTGGAATGGCGTAAAGAAGTCCCGGTGGCCACGTTGTCATCAGGGCATTGGTAGCTTCTGCCTCTGGATGGTGGTAGCGGGTGAAGAATCTTGGCAATCTGTGATTGCTTGGAGACGCAAACAAATCCACTAGTGGCTGCCCGAACCTTTCCCTTAGCATGTCGAAGAGTCTTGTATGGACAGTCCATTCTCCTTCGTGGATGGTCTCCCTGCTGAGCCAATCTGCTTGGACATTTTCGATGCCCCTTATGCGTTCGGCTCTTATGGAAGCCACCGTCCTCTCCGCCCAGGAAAGTATCCTCACTGCCTCCTTGTGTAGCTGGGAGGACCTGGAGCCGCCTTGCTTGTTGATGTGTGCTTTGGCGGCGATGTTGTCCGTCTGTACTAGTAGGTGTTGCCGTCACAGTTGAGATGTGAAGTGTGTCAGGGAGAGATGGATGGCCCCGAGTTCCAGGAGGTTGATGGGAAGACTCTGCTTGGTCGATGACCAGGTTCCCTATACCAGGGAACCCTCCAGTGTTGCTCCCCAGCTGGAGACACTGGCATCTGTGAACAGCTCCTTGGTGTGGGAGCTGAAGTAGTCCTTGCCGGACAGGAGGTTGTCCACGTTCGTCCACCAGCGTAAACTCATCTTGACTGTAAGGGGCACCGTGAGGCTGACATTTCTCTTCTACATGATGGGAAACTGTTATGGACGCAAGAACGCCTGTAACGGTCTGGCATGGAGACGCACCCATTGTAGCAAGTCAATGCTGGTGATCATGAGCCCCAAGAGACTGGCTACCTCCATGAGAGGCGAAGTCCTGCTGTGGTATATGCGTAATGCCGAGTTCTTGAGCTTCTGCGCCTTGGAGACTGGGAGAAACAGAGTATTACGTGAAATATGTATCACTGCCCCCAGATGTTCAAGGCGTTGACCCAGTGTCAGGGAACTTTTCTCGAAGTTTATGAGAAAACCGTGGTTCTGAAGACACTGTATGGTCCTCTGGGTGTTCTGGACGGATTCCGTCCGGGACTGAGCCCGAACCAGCAGATCGTCTAGGGAGGGATGGATGTGGATCCTCTGGGTCCCAAGATGCACCACTGGATTGACAATCAGCTTGGAAAATACGCATGGTGCAGTAGAAAGGCTGAAGGGGAGTGCTCTGTACTGGTAGTGCAGATTGTAGATGCAGAAACGAAGAAACCGTTTGTGCGCTGGATGTATGGGTACATGGAGATATGCCTCTGTGAGATCTATCAAGGTTAAAAACTTGTTTGGCGATAGAGAGTCTGCAATAGCCTTCAGGGTTTCCATGCGGAAGTGCCGCAGCTTCATGTATCTATTCAGGAACTTGAGATCCAAGATCGCCCTCCAATCTCTGTTTTTCTTGGGGACCATGAACAGTATGGAGTAGACACCCCGGCCTCTCTCTTCCACGGCCTGGTTCGATGGCCCTGATCTCTAGAAGATGTTGTACTGCTTTGGTGATAATGGATCTCTTGCTCTCTGACCTGCTTGCAGGCAATCTTAGGAATCTCTCTGGAGGCTGCTTCGAAATTCTATCGCATAGCCGCGAGACACGATCTCCACTGCCCAAGTATCCGCTTGAGTCTCTGACCAGTATTGGGCAAAATGTAGAAGTCGCGCCCCCACCGGTATGGGGGTACCGTCATACCTGTTTTGGTTTGGAATCTCTGTCCCCTCTGTTGAAGGGGGCTTGTGGAACTTAAGGCGAGAAGGAGCCATGCTTGTTAAAGGTTTTGGGCACTTCCCAGGATGTCCGCCTGTTGTCCTGGAGGTATCTCGGCAGAGTATGCTGAGAGTGAAAGGACTGAGGGGTCCGCCTGTCCGAGCGCCTCATGGATCTCGGCATGGCCTTTTTCTTATCCCTGGTCTCCACCAGGATATTGTCTAGGGCTTCTCCAAAGAGCCGATCGCCCTGAAAAGGATAAGCGGTTACAATCGATTTAGACAAGGCATCGGCCTGCCAGGCCTTCAACCAAAGAAGCGTCTGGCCACTGCGGTAGAGGCAGTAGCCTTAGAAGCAAAGGATATAATATCCAGAGTGGCCTCGGCTGTGAAAGAACTAGACTTTAGAACCCGAGATGCTCCCTCCAGGAGGGCACGGTTGTCCTCGGGAATGAGTTGGATCAATTTACATACCGAGACGATGGCTGCCCTGGACGCGATGGATGCTGTGGCCGCGGCTCTTACCATCATGGCAACAGCCTCATGGTTTCTTCTAAGGGTTGCCTCTACCTTCTTGTCGGTCTGGTCTTTGATGATGCCCAGGTCGTCCTCAGACACTAAGCCAGAGGTTTGGAGTGCTGCCACGGGACTATCCATGGGGGACACCTGCAATAACTCCTCTGCATAATTAGGCAGTGCATAAAGTTTCTTGGCAAATGCAGGAAACTATTTGTTGACCATGGGCTTATCCCATCCGGCTCCAAGTTGTCGCTCGAAGTACTCCGGGAATGGGAATACCTTCTCTGTGTACTCCTTGGAGGGGAAGAATTCACGGTTGCCACCCAATTTGGACTTAAATTTGGCTCTGGCAGCCTTTTGATACTCAGAGGGGGGCAGATCATGCAGCTCAAAGGGCTTGATGGCCTTGGTCAGGAAAAACTGGTAGTCCTCTGCCTTGAAGAAATGGCTGGACTGTTCTGGGAGCTTAAGTTCCTTCCCCTCCTCTTCAGACAGAAACTTGCCCTCTTCCCGGTTGACTAGGGATGAGGCAATAGATGCAATCTCTTCCCCCTCCCGATCCCTAGGGGGCCTCTGGGGGTATGGGGGGGAGCCTTTTTGGCAGCTTTGGTAGGCCAGCCCTGGGGGGTGGCGGTGGGGGACCCTGATATGGATGCTCTTGGGATGGAGGAGCCAAGGGTCTGGGGTGCAGAAGCGCCATCTCCCATTGAATGGTCTGCTTAATGACTGCCATAAGGTCAGCCGAGTTGACCAGAATCCCTTGTTTAGGGGGCTTACCCAGCGGAGATTCAGGCACCATGACTTGCAAGTGCTCCAGGGAGGCACCCGTCTGGTCACAGTCCGTCTCCGAGGCTCCTGGGATGGCTCCACGAAGGGTACCGGAGCACGAGGTTGGACTCTCAAAATGGCCACCACCGCCGCTCCAAAGGCATGTGGCGAAAATGGTGAGTTCTTCATCTTTGGACTGTCGGTGGCACTTCTGGGCGTGCGGCGCCGCTGCCAAGCCGACCGTAGTCAATGGGAGCCCCCAATCATGCCGTGAAGGCAGATCAGCTCCGATGCTTTCCCGTGCCGCCGCAGCCGCGGCGCACGCCTCCTCTTCGTCCCTGAGGAGAAAGCCTCAGGGACCTGCACTGCCACCATGGCGGCCGTCGGCAGAAGATCCTCTTTGGGTCGGAGACCCTTTGAAGTTTGCTCCGAGGGGAGCAGAGAGGAGCGGGGAAGAAGAGAAAGTTAGATGAAAGAAAAGCAGGAGGGCAAGGAAAGGCTGAGAAAGGGGGGGGGGAAAGGGGGTCTGCAAACTAGACCTACAGCTAAGCTCGCTGGACTTGCTGCTGCTCCCTAAAGAGGAAGGAACAGAACTGGAGTTGGGCTATTCCGGAGGCGCCAACAGGAAGGGGAAAAAACTATTTCCTGCCTCCCTATTGGCACAGTGGGAATAACCCAAAACAGATGTCCTCCACCTCAGAGGGAGAACAGCTGTTCACATGAGCTTTTGATATATACCTTTCAGAAAAAGTTGCACTCCATAAAATAAAGTTACTGAATATGTAGTGATATCAACAGATTAGATGTGTACAAAATCTTAAGTCTATACAGCAGAAGGAAGTGGAAATGAGGTGGCAAAAGAGTGCTGGGGTGGTGAAAGAACAGACTGTACCACTTCAGAGTGCAGGTAAAGGATTATATTTCTCACAGTTCAGATAAATTACTGCTTTACTGTAATGGGAAACTAGAACAATCTGCAGAGTATAGGCTAAAACTTTCCCTTTTTATAATTTGCAAGGAATTTTTAAGTAGCAGAAAATTTAAAATTGTATCGGCCGTCATATACAACAGTATGGCTCATTCTACCGCCTCATCTTACTGCACGTGTAAACAGGCCTCTCAAGTTCATCTCGAAGCACTTGCTTTTTCTGACCCTTACTTTTGTTTTCATTATAACCATTTCAACATATCTGAACAACAGCAGCAATGTACTCCTTAGCCTTCCCAGAGCACATTCAGCGGTCAGGCTATTGTCACCTGTATTCACATGAGCTTTTATCACTCAACTAAAAACTAGGGAACTGAGATGGAAAAAAGAAGAATGTGAGATGACCAAAACAGAACTTGTTGTAAAATATAAGAACAGAACTTCCCCATACGTTGACTGTGTAAATGCATATTCCACTTGTGTGACCAAGAGCAAAAATGGCTAGATACTATGACTGACCCTTTGACCAGCTAGTTATGAAATTGATTGAAGAGGCAACACTGGATTTGGTCTAGAATGCTATCCATAACCTAGTGTAAGATGTAACTAGCTAAAGTTAACAACCACAGTAACACTCAGTTCAGCATTTATGTAAACAACAAGTTGCCCAAGAAGATCATCATGAAGACATTTTATTTCAGAAGAGGAAACTTTGCAAAAATGAGAAGATTAGTAATACGGAAGCTGAAAGGGAGGGCCAGGTCTCATTAGACTGCTCAGAAAATCTCTAAATCTGCAATAACTGATCCTCAGACAGAACATATACTACAGATCAGAACAGGTATCATCAAAATTAAGAGAACATCAATATACTTAATCAGCAAAATAAAGGAAGTAATACATGGAAAGCTTCTTTTAAGAAGTGAGTAAAACAAGAAAGGAACTCAAACCCTGAAAATAAATATAAGCTGCAAGGCAGGTGAGAATTTGAGAAACATATTGCTGAAGACGTTAAGACAAACACTAAGGATTTTTTAATATTAAAAGGAAGAAAACTGAGCCATTTGGTGAGAAAGAACTAAAAAGATTGCTAAAGAAAAAAAGGAAATTGCAGAGAAGTGAATGAATTCTGTGCATCAGTCTTCTCTATGGACGGCGTGAGGCAGCAACCTGTAGTAGAACCACTGCTTTCAGGGACTGGAAAACTGAATCAAGAAGATGCTGTTCTAAGGCTAACTAAGGAAGGTATTCTTCTAAGAGGGAATAAAGTTGTAGTTAACATCTGTGAAACTTAGGCAGTTTTTACTGCTTTGTTCCTATTGCACTGTTCTATTGCATCATTCTCCAACTTTACAATTCAGCTCCATTGCATTATACGTATATACTGTACATTTTATACTATAGTGAATTGTTCTCTAATTTGTATAATATAATTATATTCACTATTGGTTGTATCTTTACTGTATACTGTTCCTATTGTGTTTTTAATTGTGTAATCCATCTTGAGCCTCAGTGAGAAAGATGGACTAAACAACTTAAAAATGAAGGCATTGCCAAATCTAGAAGGTATACACTAAGGACTCTTAAGGAACTCAGATGTGAAATAGTTGATCTCTTAATAAGATGCAACTTATCATTGAAACTGACCTCCTACTGGAGGAGAGCAGCAAATATAACAAAGTAAAATACTAAGGATTCAGAAAGCTAGCCTGAAATACATTCCAAGTAAATTGGCAGAAATCAGTATTAAAGATGGAACTATTAGGCATACAGAAGAACAAGTCATACGGAGGAACTATCAGCACAGAATTCTTCCAAGACTTGACAACCACGTGATAAGGGAGAGCAAGCAGAATTTATAGACTTGAACTTTTAAAAAGCTTTTGGTAAAGGCGCTGAAGTAAATGTGACAGCTGAGAGTAGAAATAAACAGTTCTCCTAATGGAAACAAATATACACATAGGGTCCCATGAGGCACTGTATTAGGACCTATGCTATTTTAGTTTGTACATAAATGATCTGGAATGGGGGTTAAGCAGTGTAGCAAGTGTATATACAGACAAAAAAAACTGCCCAGGAAGGTAAAAGCAAAACAGATTGAGAAGCTCTCTTCTAATTGTGTGAGAAGACAACACCATAAAAAAAATAAGCATAACGAGGTGCGTGGTATTGGGGTAAACCCCCCCAACTTTCTATATACACTGATGAGTGTCTGAACAAGGGGCCACTGACCAGGAAAGAGATCTTGGGCTCACGGACAAAAGTCCAATAAAAATATTGACTCACTGTGGAACAATGGTGAGAAAGGTAAATTCTACAGTAGGGATTATCAAGAAAGGGACTGAAAGTAAAACAGCCAGTACTGTAATGTCCTTGTATAGATTTATGGAACAGATGTATTTGGAATAATGTCTACAGTCTTGACTGCCCCCATCTCAACACAGATGAAGATGAGGTGATGAGAGGAGCAACAAACAAGATTAAGGACTAAAGGCTAACAGAGTTTGTTTAATGTAGAAGAGAGATAACTGGAGGGGGCATGATTTATATAGAATGATGCATGGCCTGGAGAAAATAAACAGAAATCTTTATCCCTCTATTACTAGAAGCTGATACACAGAAGACAAACAAAAAAAAGTATTACTTCATTCAAAGAGTAGGCTGTGGAATCCGAAATGATACCAATGATCACTTTTTGAACTGACATTAAAAGGGGATTAGACAAATTCCTGGAGGATGTCTCCATCAATGAATTTGGACCTCTATCTTCATAGGCAGTACACTTTGAGTGCCAGTAACTAGAGACAGCAGCAAGGAGAGGTTTTTGTCTCTGTGGGCATCTGGTCTGTCACTGCAGGAAACAGAATGCTAGACAGACCACCAGTGTGACCCAGCACAGCTCTTCTTGTGTCCTTATTTTAATTTTATGGCAGTTCAAACTTCATTTACAAACCACACATACAAACTTAAATCTGATGCAGATTTTAAAATAAAGAATTAAGCAACAACAACTAGAAGCCTGTGTGACAGGGTCCGAATTGTAGATCTAGTGACCTATCTGTCCTTGGCTTCCTGGTTTGAAATCACTAGCCCTCCAAACCTTCCTCTGCTGGGCCTTGTACAGCTATAATCCTGCTGTCCTTGGTTCCTGTTTCCTTACTACCACAGCAGCCATTTTAAATTCACAGACCACTGCCTACATTGATCCACCAACCATCACTTCTTGGTCGACAGCAGTAACACTCCTATCTGCCTCTCTGGTGTACAACTCCTACCCTTAAGTCTTGTGTTTTCTTCAGAGCCCTTCTTTCACTGGCCATACTGACAGGGATCTAAAGCATGTTCATCACCAGGATATCCCCCCCACAAACACATACACCAGACTGGCACACCATACCATCCTTTGCTCTTGAGAACCCAATCAGTATTACATGGCTCTGCAGGGGGCTACGGATCAAAAGAGCACAAATCAAAACCTCCTTCTCTGCATGGAATCAGTTAAGCACATAAAAGTTTTGGCCACATAAAAGAAGTGGACTTTAAAAAGCAAAACATCATACATCAGGGCAGCTATTACTTCCTCATGACACACACACTCCTCTTAACAAGGACAATGTTATCAGGTTATTTAAATATATCTGACTGATTTTTTAAATACAGAATATCACATATTTATAATGTTATTGCTATTTCTTTCCAATTTTACAAGTCATTTCCTCAGGACATTTTGCTTCCTTTCCTGGAAGGGAAAAGAATTTTGTTTTTGACATTTCATCTCTTAAAATGGGACTGCCAACTGTGAATTCTAAAAATAAGCTTTATATTGTTTAGCAGGCAGGCAACAATACATTTTGAAATGGACACTCAGATCCTTAATTTTGTTTTCTGTTTTTATAAGAACATGCAACTGCATGGCTCTAAACAGAACAGACAAATTTGAATATATAATATATATACACACACATACCCCCCCAAATATTTAAATCACTTTTTAAAAATTCAAATTGTATTTTATTAAAAAATAAATAAATCAGACTTCTTTTTTAAAAATATAATTGTATTTTTTTTAAAAATATATCTGGTTTAAAAGAAAATCTGAATACAATACAAATTCATAAGATCCTTCCAAAAATCTCTTAAAACTGAATCATGAAACCAATAGTTGAAGGCTGAGTTTTGATATGAGGAAAATATTCCACTTCTGTTTGACTGTTATAAATGAGACAACATGCCATGGATTGTGTTTAGTATTATAAACTTCTACAGGATCCATGACCTGGATGGTAGGAGTCAGGAAATGCCGTCCTATTTATCACCAATATAACAGCTAATGCTCCCATTTTATCCCTTCAAAAGTTATGCAACATGTTCAGTTCACAAATTATGAATATTTATGCATAATAAGCACAGACATTTACTTCTCATTCCTTGAAAAACATTATTTTGACCTGTAACTTCCAGCCTTTTTTTCACAGAATGGTCTGGACACTTATAGCAAACCCACTCTACACTTACTTAGAAGCAAGTCCCACTTTACTAAAATGAATTTGCTTCCAAATAAGTACACACAAGACACTTTGTACTTTAGAAATTATACCATCTGTTTAGGATCTCTAAATCTATCAGAGACCAGTAGACAGAAATCTGCTTTTTGTTTCTGAGGAGGTATAATTTTACAGGTCACATGGGCTTCCTGACCAAAGGTACTGGAATATGGTCCTAGATCATATAAAGGCCCTCTAGTCATAAATTAAGATATTTTAAATTACCACAGCAAGCAATTATTATATATGCTTGTTTAAAAGAATAATGAATTTCAAAATGGGAAATTTGATTTAAATATTTTAAATTGGTCCATTATTCTTTAAAATATACATTGTAAGTACCACCAAACTGAGATAGGCTATGACTTGCTCTGTGTCGAGCAGCCTACCTCTTATTGTTCATAATGGGTCTACAAAATCAAGCATGTAGAAGGACCACAGTGTACAGCTGGTGAGCAGTGTTTGGTTCAGAGAGTCACAAGGTGCTCAGCACTACCCTAAATCAATGTGATCACCCATACTGATTGTACTTTTAGAGAAATGTACTATCTTGTCACAACTGAGATCATTTTTCAAGCTCCATAAAAATGATGAAAAGTTTAAATGTATGGCAATCAGGTTTTGTGCGTTCATTTTAAAGATCATAACTTGGGTCCACGACTATGCAAGGAAATCAATGAGTCAAAACAGCCACTTTAAATAGAACACAAGGACTTAATCGGACTAGTATTACACCTTCAACAGTTCAACACATATTGCTGTTCTTTCAATCAAGCCTGATGGAGCATTCTAAGAAACTTTAAAGCTTCGTTTATTGTTCTGTGATATTTTGGTTAGTCCTGCTAAGACGACTGATGGTTTCAGAATTTCTCTATAGACCAAAACAGCTACCTAAAATCTTTGTTGAGCTGAGGAAATGATTCTAGATGAAGAAAGTTAATTGTAGGGGGCAAACTTTGAAACATACAAAAACCTAGCTTTTTGAATCTGCAATATGATCAAAGATAATTCACTCATCAAAAAAAGTCTTTTAAAATATGTAGTTTTTTATTTAAGACACACAGAACATTGAAAAAGCAGCTCTGACTGCATATGGCACAAGTGAGGGAGCAACCAAGTCAGCATCCTTGAAAAATTAGGTTATAGACAAATAGCTGATTGCAGCTTACCAAGTCAAACTTTTTGTGGTATAGAAATTCTTTTTAAAAGCCTTATATGGAAACAGTCAGGCAAGTTACTACTGTCATGACTCTATGAGGCAGTGAACTAGCAAATAAGATGGAACCTTTTTCAACTTTTGAAAGTGTTATTTTCTTTACAAGTGAAACAGCAAGCAAAAACTGTACATAATTGATGTTTGGCAGGGACACTAGGGACCCAAATAAGAGTGACTTTGGCACACGATCTCACTATTCTAAAGTACAACCAGCAGCACTGGTACAATGCTGCAAACCAAGCTATTCTACAAGCATTTTAATCTAACCTGATAAAGAACCAAAAGATTAGTATTGTAAAAACCAACCCTGCCGGACAGTATGCCAATGCTGCACAAAGCAATGCACTACTGTTTAGAGGAGGACTCCATATGGCACTCCAAGGCTGTGTGCTACATCAGTGCAACTATACCCAATTATGATACAGGAGCAGTCTCATCAAGATGCTTTGCTACTCATACAGCACAGACTAAGCCTGCTTCACTCACCTTATGATGGATGCTGCATCAGCAATGCCCACTACCAATCAGTTACAGCTACACAAACATATGTGATCTGTATCCGCTGAATTGTTTTCTTACAAATTTACTTACATCTTTTGCCATGTTACCAAATCCAAGAAATCAATTCTTCACTTGTTTGAGCACCACAAGCAGAATGAGGGAAGTAGTGTTATATTCTAAAAACAAAGTTAAAGAGAACAAAGTTAGTGAAGTGAAACATTTAAAAAAATGGAGTTTACTGTTAGGCACTTCTTTATTTTCAACAAAAGGGCTGAAAATTAAAATGGAGAGATCCAGATCACATGTAAAACCACTGAAGACTTGCAACAGCTTTCCCTTAAGTGAGGAAAATACAAACTTCCAAGATATCTGGCGTCTTCCTTTTGAACACACAGAGAAGAAAGCCTGAACTGACAGCACAGGATCACTGATGAGGGGGAGGGAGGAGAATAATTTCCAGCCATGCACTAGGGCAAAGAAAAGCATAATTATGCTTCATACATAAATACATGCCCAACCAATCCTGTATTGTGCAAGGGGAGGAGGGGGATTGCCTCTGCCTGACCTGCATTAGAGTAGCTAGGCCCTGGGGGCCCACCCCTTCGGCACACTGCCCCCAATCCTAAACAAAATGCACACTGCCTCGCCAAGCAAGCATCCAAGCAGGCCCAGGGAATGTCTATGCTGCTAATAAGCAGGGCAAAGGAGGTTGATCCTCGGAGCCCCTGCAAAAAAGAAAAAACAAAAAAGCAGCCAGGCAAACAGCATCTATGGTTCACAGAGCAACTCCCGCCAGCCCCCGCCCCCTGCACCTTCCCGCCCCCTCTCCAGGGCCTCAGAAGCCCGAGCAGAGCCCTGGAAGTCTAGCCCAGTAATAACTGACGTCTGAGGAAAAAAGATACGGGCCACCCATGCGCCAATCTCACCCTCATTCGTGTATCACCCGACCCGGGGAAAGGCGCGAGCGGGAGGAGGGGTCGGAGGAGGAGAACGAGAGAAGGGGAAGGAGGAAGAGGCTCTCCTCTTCGCATCAAACCGTCCCGCCTAAAACGTCTCCCCCGCAGCAGCGGCTCCGCCACTGCCTCTTCCTCTCCCACCTGTCCCCGCCGCCGCCAGCCTCCTACCTCCGCCCCGGTCGCCAAAGGCGCCTCAGTACCTGAAGAAGTGGAGGAGGAGGAGGAGGAATAGAGAGCAAACTCCAACCCCCACAACACACACTCCCGAGCAATCCCCCACCCACAGCGCCGCTCTGCACGGAAAAGAGAGAGACAGAGATGCCAACTGCACATGTGCAATGCACGGCCCTCCTCAAAACCCCCTCGGGGGGTGGGGAGAAAAGGGAGAGGAGGTGTTTCTGTCGCCGCTCCGGCTCTTTCTCTCCCCTCCCTCTCCCCCCGCCCGGCGAAGTAGCTCTGCTTTGAAAGAAAAGGGGTGCTCTTCTTCTTCCTCTGCTCCCCTGCTTCTGAGACAGACTAAACTCGCCTCCAGGAATCATTGGCGGGGGAATAATAGCAAAGTAGAAAACAATTTCTGAACTCTGTCCTTTTCTGTGACCCCACCACCACCTCTTTTTTTGCCTCTGCTCTAGAGATTGGGGGGGGGGGGTGTCGCTAAGGGAAAGAAGTGGCTGAGTGGTTGCTGCTGTTTTTCAAATTCCCCTCCCTTGAAGTTTCTTGCTCCCCCCTGCCCATGAAGTCCCTCCGCCAAGCAGCTAAACTGGAGTCCGTCCGTCCCCCCCCCCCCCCCCCCCGACTTCTGCAAGCGTTCCTGCAGAGTCAGTCCGCGTAACAGGATCGGGCTGCAAAACTACACCTCCTTCCTTGGGGTTTTTTTTTAAGCGATTGAGATTAACGGGGTGTTTGTTCCCATGTCAAATTTGGGCTAGAATCGGGCTGCGACACTCAAGTGGGGGGGGGGGGGGGCAGGGTAAGCGCCGTTGAAAGTGACGAGCCCCGCTCCGTGGGCTAAGAATCGGGCTGCAATCCTGTGCATGCTTAAGTGGAAGCAAGCCTCTCTAACCGCCCCCCCTCGCATTCAGCGAGACTCGCTTCCGTGTGCATCCTGCATTGAGGTCGGGCTGCACGACCATCTCTTTCCAAAGCGCCATCATTGCCCGCCTGCCCCTGCCAACATTTCGCCCAGTCCAGACGAGGCTCCCTCTTTCCTGCCCCCTCTCGCTCATGGCTCGGCTGTCGGTCCACAACCTCGCCGACCCGCCGATGTCCCCCCCCTCACCCCCCCTCACACCTGTTCACAGTCCCTCCACTGAGGACGAATAAGGAGAACCAAAGGGGGGGGGGCGGGTTTGCGCACAACGGCTTCCACTTACCCGCCCCCTCACCGCCACCCCCCGCCACGATCCCACAATTATTGGCTCTTCGGCGGTTGGCAGGAAGGACAGAAAAATTGAAACTTACACTTTTGTGCGTCCCTCCGGCGTGACGCTGCGCGCTGACGTCACGGACTGTAACGTGCCCCACATAGGCACACGCGGGGAGATTGGTGCTTCCCTCCCCCATCTCAGCATCATCACCAACATACACGCTTTAGCCAGCCTATCGGGGAGGGCGCGCATGCGCAAGCTTTTCGCGCCTTCGCGAGGGCACCACGCCTCCCTCCTCCCGGACTGCTGAGCGCGCGGGAATTTAGAGCGCGAGACCGCTCGGCTGTTGTTGACCTCGCCAGGTGGCAGAGTGGCCGTTGCTGTTTTGCAAGCGCGGCCCGAGGCGGCCCCGCGAGACTCCGGAGTGAGGGGGAAGGGCTTCCTTCTTTCTAGTGCCCCTCCTGTCCCCCATTAGTTCCCATGGCTCGCTTGGAAGCATTGCAGACACGTTGACCAAAAGTGATGTATGTACTGAGGCCTCCGCTTCCCGCCCCCTCTCCCGGTTAAATTTCTAAATTCTTATTAACAGTGCAACCCTATGGACCCATTTCCAACCTAAAACTATTGATCACAACAGGCTTTGTGTGCTGCATAGGTACTGCATTAGACTGTAAATCTTGCCGTGCAAGCCTAAACATAGAAGTCTTGGAAAGGTTTTCAGTGGGGGGAGGGGGCAAGGGAAGGAGATTCTATTTACGTGAGGTGAACTGGTAAAAAAGATGAGTGGTCAGTAACCTAAAGATAGGTCCAGGCATACCCCCATCTGCTCTTTGAAATTTGGTGCTCATGGAATAGGAAACCACATTCACTTTGTTCAACAAAGTTTCAAGATTTCATTGGAGTCTATTAAGATTCTATGATCAATCTTATTCACCAATGGAGTGCTTTAAATGAGCAGAATTAGCATTAATATAAAATGCCTTAAAGTAGTTTGCTTCCATATTTGCTTCCTCTGTCATCCTTCACAGTTAAAAGACTATTTGATGTTCCCTTCATGTTTGGAAAAGAAAAAGGGTCCAGTAGCACCTTCAAGACTTAACAAAATTTATGGCAGGGTATGAGTTTTCTTGAGTCACTGCTGACTTCTCGTTAGTCTTTAAGGTGCTACTGGACACTTGCTCTTTTCTACTGCTACAGACAGACTAACATGGCTACCCATCTTGATCAATCTCCCTTTTTTGTAATTACTAGTGTTATGTGTGTTTATACACACACTTTCTAAAGTTGACTGTTACTGATTTTTAAATTATTTGCTGCCTGACTGGACAAAAAGGTAGGATACAAATGTTTCACATAAATAAATGGTAATTTCCTTGTACTATTTTTAGATGTGATATAATGGGGAAACCACACAAGTAACCTTTACAATATCATATGAGAGAAACATTAAAGACAAAAAAAATCTGAGGTAAAAGTTCTTAGTATACTAAAGCAAAAATTTCTAAGAGTAAAGAATGGGTTTTGAAAAAATATCAGGAGTACTCAGAAGGAAATACAGATTTACTTCCATTTAAATTTTTTAGAAAGGTTGCTTACTCAGTAAAACAATTTCAGCTATAAAGAAGCTTCAGTTTTTAATACTGAGGTTCTGTATGGATTTCAGCAAGCATTGCTCAAACTAATTTTTCAGCCAACAAACTTGAGAAAGCAGCCTATACCAATGCATTACTGCAAAAAGGATAACAGTAGCCATATATTCACATTTTCAGTTATAATTGAAAGTGTAATACCGGAATATTTATCTTCTGTCTGAGAACGTATTTTCTGAGTTACAAATTTTCACTCAAGTTATTTCTTGTTGCTATTTGCTTAATCACCTATCTGGCGAAGAGACAAAACCCCAAATATATGCCCCTCTCACCCCCAAAAAATTCCATTTCTGTTGAGCTTTGGTCTCAAACAATTAACGTGATAAACAAGAAATTCTTGGTAACGTATGAATTACAACATGTCTTTTTCTAATCACAATAAATTATTTATGAACCAACAATTACAGTATGATAACTCAAAGTTACAGTAAGTACAAGACAGTGACATGGATAAATAAAAAAACACCACTGTTAAGGAATATCAATTTTAAATCCTTAAATAGATTTAATAGTTTAACATTACCTTTGAAATAATCTAATCTTTATATACCACAGAAAATACATGTTTTGTGGCTGATATTAGACTAGAAAAACATACTGAAAAGTTCTATAACAGTGCCACAGGCACCATAAAATGAACAGTTCTCTGCAGTGATTGCAAATAATGATCAAAAAAGGCACAGTAGTCAATAATTAGTTTCATAGATTGCTTTGTTTTTAGAAAAATCTAATTTTGCAAAACCAATTTAACACAGATATTCTTCCATGTTTTAAAAATAAGAACATGTTTTATGAAAATGGTTACATTTTGTTTCATCAGTGTACAGCTTCTAACTAAACAGAGGAACATAAAACTTTGTTTTCTGTGTAAGAAATGGAATGACTACAGAGACATGTCCTACATGGAAGCTTCTATAGTAAACATCTTCAAGAGCTCAATCGTCTTTCTGGTTTCGGTACACATTTCATAAGTGCAGCTCTCCACAATGCTGGTGCAAGCAGCAGGCTTAGAGTAGTTACACTCAGTATAAGGAGGTAGACCTGGAAATTGAGAATCAAAAGGGTTATAATTGATTTAAATGTCCTCAGCAAGCATATTTGGCAAAACACACTGTGATTATTTTATAATAGTACTTTTAGACTTGTCAGTCCCTGAACAAATCAAACAGAGAGAAGGAAAAAGAAGATAAAAACCTCACAGAGAGCTCAAGCAAGCAGCCTCCTCCATCCAAACCGGAAGTAGTTATTATCCTCTGTATTGTGATGGCCTTTAGCTATCTACAATAAATTCTTCTGATAAGTAGTATGAAACATATGAGCTTGCCTCAAACCTAATTAGACTGTTAAATCCTTATAACTCAGCCTTGGTTTCTAAATCTCAGGTTCAGAAGGTTCTCAGTCTTCTTGAACCCCAGATTCCCATAACCTAGGCAAGCTATCCTTGAGTGAGCTTCCCCCCCCATAACTGTATGATAATCCTGAATCACCTTTTGAAAATCTTGACAAATTTTGGGCTCATCCTGCCTCTGAGCATTTAAATTCATCTCTGGAAACTTTTTTGACACTAAGAATCAAACAAGAGCTAGTAGGTCTAACATAAGAGTGCAATGTAGACTGCATACTGTTTGCTTCCACTACCAATGCAGTTTCTATGCAGAACTGACTAACAAACTTTTGAAAAGATAGATCAAAGTGGGCAGCCATGTCGGTTTGAAGCAACAGAACAAAGTTAGAGTTCAGTGGCACCTTTAAGACCAACAAAGTTTTATTCAAGCTTTCAGACAATGAAATGGAATTACAGATCATAGTTGTACATACAGATGGTGGCTTGTTCCGTAAACCTCGGTGTTTAGTCATGCTGGCCACATGGCCACTGAAAAACAGCACTGGGCCTTCAGCTTGGAAACAGAGATGAGCACCGCCACCTAAAATCGGATTCGACTGGTTTTCAAGCAAGGAAAACCTTTACCTTTACCTTGTTAAATTAGCATGCAAAATAGTGAAGTTTTTTTTAACAGATAAAAAGAATGACAAGCTTGATTTCTGGTTATCATCTGTTTGGGTTCAACTGGGTGGGAAAACAACATAGGTAATAAATATGTCAGAACTGGAGACTGATGTACCCTAAATTGTGAGAACTCAGTCATTAGATCCCATCCATCTTCTTTCTTGCTTTAAAGCATCTTGGCTGTGTATTTTTCTTGTCCCCAGAATACAGCTTTACGTTTAAATCTACCATTCCAAATTACATTACATATTCAATTATATTCTTAATTGTTCAGAGTAGTAAATTGAGGGGTTTTTTTAAAGTAACCTTTTGCTTCACTAAAACATGGACTTAACTGGCAAAATCCATTTCTTGGGGTGTAGTATTATGTCAGAGACATATTACTATTATATGCTATATTTTTTTAAAAAAAACAAATTAAAATATAGAGGATGTATTGTCCTTCTTGGTGAGAACACATATGTGAGGACTGAATGAATTAGCATATGTAATGAGATATGAAACCAATATCCCTGTTAAGTCCTGAAGGAGTGTTTGTTCTGAGTGTTGTAATAACTCATAATTCAGCAATTTCCCTTTCCATTCTGTTCCTGAAGTTCCTTTGCAATAAAACAGCTACTTTGAGATCAGTCACTGAATGTCCTGGAAGGTTGAAGTGTTCTCCTACAGGTTTCTCAGTCACAAGACTCTATGGTAAAACAAAAACCCTCAAACCATAAGAGTTTTGCTCAAAAACCACAGCGTAGTCACCAGTGTGTCTGTGTCACTTCCGGGTGACATAGGCACATTGCACGGCATTGCTGTTGGAGGGAATTTCCTCCCACTGGCCAGGAGAGCCCTAAAAACTAGGTGATCCCCTGCCCCCAACTGGGGAATGGCAACCCTAAAAAGCTTGCACAAAAGAGATAGCTACAGGATAAAAGAAGTTTTAAAATGCTGAGATCTTGTGACATTACCTCAAGAGATCTCAGGAGCCATTCTAGATTACCTTGGCAAATTTCAGACAAGTTGTAGTTGCCTTAGTAAACCCAAATGGATGCAAACTTGAGGTCAGTAGGGGGGAAAAGAAGCTCAGGAGGGCAAAGAAAAAGGGAGCAAAAGGAGAGGGAGAAGCACGAGGGAACAAAGGAAGCGGGAAAGGCAAGGGGCTGCAAAGAGGAGGGAGGGAAGTTAGGAAAGCGGAACTAGCATGGGAAAGAAGATCAGCTGCATCCACTGTTACAACTAGACTGTCAAGCCCTAAGCTGTCCCACTCATTGGTGATATTATAGCACATTAGGCAAAGGCAGCCAAGAATCTGAATGGTTTAGCTCACCATAGAAAGGATCAGATAAAGGCATCAAGAGCTAGAAATCGTGACAGCTTTTAACTGGGAGAACAAAAGTACAACTTTCATACCAATAGAACGTTTGCTATTCACATTTAAAATCAACAAGCAACTGTGCAAAGGAGTTTAAGGCAGGAGGAACAGTGGGGGAGAGAGGAGCTGCTTAACCTTTTCTCATCTAATTTCCGAATTATTCCTACCCCAAACTGCTGGAGAAAAAATATAGTATCTCAGTCTTTTGCAGGTGAAAAAGAAGTAGCTCAGAGAGCTAAAAGTAGCTGGAAATATAAGAGAAAATGCCTCTTTCAGCTTCTACTTAAGCTTACTATTGGGAGGGGGGTTAAAGTCAGGGGGGGAAATACACACAGCCATGCATGTAGTTAACAATTTTAGTACTGTTTTTTAGTATATTCTTCAGTCTATGAAAAAATCCCTATAATGTCAAAACTCACCTCTCGAGAAATTATCCCTGCTCTGCGTGCTCTACTTCCCAAGACAAAGGAAAACTCACTGACTTGAGCCAAACCTGCAGATACAATCCATTTGATGTACTGACTGCTCTTTGGAAGAATCAGAGAAAGGACAAGTACTGCCAGGAAAAACTTTGAGAGAGAGAGAGAGAGTTTGTTTTTAGACATACAGTGGAAAAACACAGGCAAGTTAATGTTAAAAAAAATAAGCTCAAGGAATCATATCAGCCAACTGTTAATGATATAAGGTTTTTGATTTTTGCAACAGCAACCAAAAACCTTATACTATTATGTCTCACTGCTGCAACAAAAATGGGGGGCAGTAGTTTCTCCAGATTAATCAAGGCAAGCCAAGAATTAATGATTTGGTTGTGTGTAACACAAAGTATAATGGAATGCATTTCAGGTTTTTTTTAAGAGATCCATATTTTACTTATAACACGTGCTTACATTTTACAGTGCACACAATCTGGCAGAAATGTACATGTTTATGTGAAATAAGGAAAACAGCCAACTGACTGGCGTTGTAACCCTATGACCATTATTGTTTGCATTTTTGTTGGTGTTAAAGATGGCTTATGCTTTGTAAACTTGAGACAGGATAGAAAATATTTTAATTGAAAGAGCTAACCAAATATAGCTTCATACTATCACCACAAACAAGAAACATATTATACACACTAATCCAATAAATCTACATTCACTCTGACAGTGCAATCAGCAGCTTGAACCATCAGTACTACAACAGAATCCTATAGCTGACAATCAAGGAAACCCTCTGTCCCCATAAACGTACAATGCAATTTGCTGGGGATACTTTTCCCTTTAAAAAGCAAGTTACTGGTTTTGCCTCCATGGTGTTACCCCCAGCATCACTTAAGCAATCCTGACTTAAGAAGCAATTTCCAGCATAAAGGTATAAATGGGGCTGTCACTACATGAGCACTAGACTATGGTCATATCCCAATTAAAAAACAGCCATGGTAATCTACACAACAGAATGGCACTGGCCAATATCAAATGTCCATCTGTACGACTGACACGGTTGCCAACAGGCATGGAAAAAATGTTGCATCCTTTAAAAAGAGGCTTAACTGTGGAAATGGGCCACTGAAACTTTTCATGGCATGAATGTAAACAACACCCCATTAAGCCTCTATCTATTAAAAGGACAGAAGATTTTTTTCTCTAGACAGTTGGCAACCCTAAGGACTGTGCAAGTAACATAAAAGCCCAACAGAAGTGACTACAGGTATCACTACAGGGCAACCAATAACAGCATTTGGCCACACTTGTTAACTCTGGAATGCAGGAAGATTTTCAGTTGGGCCTAACCTGATTTCTCTTTACCAGAAGCACAAGTACCTCCCTGTGGGAAATTTCTAAAATGGGAAAACTGATACGTAACATAACAAAGTTTGAGTCCACTGGCACCTTTTAGACCAACAAAGTTTTATTCTGGGTATAAGCTTTCATGTGCATGCACACTTCTTCAAATACATTGAAACAGAAGTCACCAACCATTACATGAGGGTAGAGGGTGGGGAGGGTGTTGCTAGGAAGGGGTAATTAGAGTCAAGTTGCATCAGAAACTGAGCAATAAATATAGCTAAGATTGAATTAAGACAGTAGATATGACCAATAACAGCATACTAAGAGTTTACAAACGAATGTGAGAACTAAATGAAGTTAGCATGTGTAGTGAGATAAGAAACTGATATCTCTGTTAAGCCCTGGGAGCTCCATTGTTCTGAGTGTTGTAATAACTGCTGCTTAGGATTGCCAGGTCCGGGGGGGGGGGACTTACCTGGAACAGTAGGGAGGCCCACCTGACGTACAGTGACATGTCTACATCACTGCCCATGTGACCTGGAAGTGACATCATCATATTGGGGTGACATTCTGGTACTAGGGCTGCCAAGTCCAACTTGGGAAATATCTGAGGACTTTGGGGGTGGAGCCAGGAGACTTTGGGGGTGGAGCCAGGAGAAAGGAAGTAACATCATTTTGTGATGTCACATCCTGTGATGTTGCTTCCACATGCTGACACATGAACTCATGAAGTTTCCTAATACTGAATCAGGCCATTGATCCATCAAGGTCAGTATTGACTACTCAGACTGGTAGTGACTCTCCAGGGTCTCAGGCTGAGATCTTTAATGTCACCTATTACCTGATCCTTTTTTAGCTGAAGAGGCTGATACCTCCTGCATGTCAAGCAGATGCTCTATCACTGAGCAACAGCCCTACTGAATCCTTCCTCATCTCGGCAGAATATGAAGCACTAAGTGCTACACAAGTGCTAAATATGATTTTCATATCATAAGAACAGGAGAGAAGCCACAGTGGATCGGGCCAACAGCCCATCCAGTACAACACTCTGTGTCACACAGTGGCTAAAAATACCAGGTGCCCTCAGGAGGACAAGCAGTGGGGCCAGAACTCCAGAAGCCCTCCCACTGTTGCCCCCCAAGCACCAAGAATGCAGAGCATCACTGCCCCAGACAAAGTGTTCCATTTAGACCTTGTGGCTAATAATAGCCTCTGATAGACCTCTGCTGGATGGGGACAGAGAGAGACAGACAGAAAAAAGAAAGAAAGAAAGAAAGAAAGGGGGAGGGGGAGAGAGAGAGAGAAGGAAAAGAGCTAGCAGAGGCACTTACCTCAGTACAAAGAGCCTAGTCCCTCCTTAATCTCTGGGCGGGGCTCTCTTGCTTGCTCTGCTCTTAAAGGGGAAATGTCTGGTGAGGCTTTTTACTGCAGGGCAGGCTCTCTGCAGACATTTCCCTTTTAAGAGTTCAGACCTGGCAGGGAGAGGGCAGGGCAGGCTCCGACGTTCCCCTGCGTTCCTGCTGGCAGCCATTGCCTCCCCCGATGGCCAATTTTGAAAAAGCGGGGGTAAGCATTAAAAACCGGTGTTTCCCCCGCCCTCCCGGGGGACTTGGCAGCCCAATCTGGTACTTGGGCAAAAACTCTAAGGTAAATTTGGCTTCTACCACAGAGTTTTGCCCAAATGCCAGTGTCACCACAATGTCCTGGATGTGATGATGTAACTTCAGAGTAAGTTACCTCCCACCAGCCAGCAGATAGGCAGAGGGGAGGTGAAGCCTGTCAGCAGGGGACCCCCACCTCCAACGGGGGGCGGGGTTGTCTGGCAACCCTACTGATGCTTCGGACCAACACAGGTAACCACCTGATAAATCAATTTTACATTTAACATCAATTTTACATTTAACATTTAGTTGTATTATAATATGTTCAAACATATACCTTCATTATTACAACTGAAAGTGTAAGGAACAGCAGGACGGTGAGTTCATAACTGACAAATGTAGGGAAAACATGAAGACCTGCAAGAGAAAGGAGGGGTGGGAAGAAACAGTTCTCTTAGTTCTCAAAGGCATACATACAAATATTTTAAAAATGCAATGATGAAATGTTATGTTAAATATAAAGCCTAGCACATCACAAGATTCTGATGGCTTCATTTTGCTACATAATTAAAAGATGTAATTGTTTATTTCATTTATACCCTGCCAATCCCTAATGGGGATCCAAAGCAGCTTATATCATTCTCCTTTCCACCGTTTGATCCTCACAACAACTCTGTGAGGTAAGTTAGGCCGAGAGTGTATGACCGGCCCAAGGTCACCCAGCTAGCTTCCATGTAGACATTTGAACCTCAGTCTTCCAGGTTCTAGTTCAACACTCTAACCAAGATGTGAATGTTGACAGTGTTAAGCTCCAGCACTTAGATCAGCAAGATCTATTTGACAGCTATCTGTCAAATTGGTAGCTGTGTAGTGCAGGTCTAAACTGGTTATGGCTGGCACTGAAGTAAGGTCAGTCATAATGACTCAGCATGAAGCTGATTGGTCACTACATGTATATATGGAATTGTACAGTACTGATGTATGTCCATTCTCTTGTACCACGGTTCTGGCGAAGCATTTTGATCCTGTAAATAATAAATCCTGTATATAGTTTACCACAGGACTGTGTAAGTGTGGTTGCTATAAGGAGTTGCAGCAGAGTGAATGCTGGTGAGAATTGGGAAAGCTGGGGTGCTGAAAGTGGCTGGAGTGGCTGCAAGGGGCTGGAGTGGCTGGAACTGCTGAAGGGGTGTCAACAGTGAATGCCAACGGGAAAATACGGGGGGGGGGGGGGTAAAGACCCTCTCCCTGCCTCAGTCACCCAAGGCCTGAAGTAGAAAAACTAGAAAATGGAGCAGGGGGTGGGGAAAAATTGTATTAAATATTTTATCTTTCAAAATAGTTAATGAAATATAGCAGTATTCTAAAATTAGGGCAGTTAAGTAAAACAACATCTTTTTTGTATTTTTACATGTTCAGTGCAGAAAGAGGGTCTGTGAGGAAAGATGAAATATTTTCTGAGGTACAACTTACTGCCACTCATCTTGTTTATATAGCCTATAGGCAAGTGCTAAGTTCCTCATTCTGGTGCTTCAGTATATATAAAGGCATTACGCACCATGCAACCAATCACGTTTGGTTATCTAACAGTATCTAAGTAAAGTTAAAGTGAAGGCAGAAAGTACTGCCTTTACTCTGATCAGACACTGAATGAGTTCTTTGGGCTTTTTTATAACCATCCCAGCTCCCCACCAGATATCAACAACTTTTCACATGGAGCAGAAACATTAGCCCACCCAATCTGAACTCAGTCCTATTAAAAACAGTATTGCTGTAGCCAGTTCACACTGCTGTAAACCTCAAGGCTTGATGTAAACATGAAGTTAATGGGATAAAAAAGCAATTAACCTTGTGGCTTTCATTTAAACTGGGCTGCCATCCATGCAAAAGCAAGGCTACCTGCTCACAAAGCACTCCAGAGACTGGTAGCCCAGGTGGGTATTGTGTTGGTGTTTTAGACTAAGCACACAGAGCTATTTTGAACAGGTGGCAGCAGCTCTGGCTTAAATTAGACTGCATGCAAGCATGAAGTCCCATAAGTAAGTTCTTTTGCCTTGCCAGCAACACGCCTAAATAAAGTATCCAAGATTCAAAGATCATTTCTTAGTGATGACTGCTACTACACTTCATTGGTTTATTAAACCACCCACACTCTTAAGTATATAACATTGGCAAAGAATTTTTTTTTTAATGGCAGAATAAAGAATATTTTAGATATTTGCTTCAGGACTGCAATCTGGGAAGTTGCCAAGCACATTAGCTCCTGCAACAGTGGACTGCAAGGCCTTTATACTACACAGTATTTGATTCCTCTTGCTTCTTGTGGCCTCAGATTTTTCCACCTGCACTGAGTGAAATAAAAATAATTTACATTTGAATACTCCATCTTTGAATATTTCACATAACCAAGGAACAAAGAAACGTAAAAGAATGGAGAGGCTCATTTCAGTTCCTGTTCCTCTGTGAAGCCCTTCCCTGTTCCTCCTGATCGGACCCTGGGAGGTCTGAAGAATCCCACAGCCGCTTCAAGTCTCTCTTTGGCAATGCACCCTTTCCCCTTGCTCCTCAACAGTGCCAGTTACACATTGAGTAACCACCAACTACCACCAATGGCTCTTGGGAGTATCTCCTGCCAGACAGAGTCATACATCTAACACTCTGTACCTATGCTGCCATTTTAGAGGCCCCACCTAGTTGCCCTGCCTCTCACAACGTTTGTACAAGCAAGTACATGGGCAATTTATCACAACTTTACCCGTTAAAGCTATTGTGCTCCAGGGATGGTAAACTTCTCCACTGCCCCTCTCTGTTACCACATTTCAGAACGCAGGACTAAATAGGCACAGTAAGTTTCCAGAGGTCAGATTTAAATAGTTCAAAATATAAGGAAGTTTAATAAGTGAATGAAAGGATACATGTTATGTTTGGGCTTAGCAAGGGAACAAAGAAAAGGTGAAAACACACAGTCCTCTCTCTCTTCTATAAGTGCTTTGCTCTAAGTTGCAGTAAATCATTACTCCTTTCCATTGTCCCCAGCCTCACTGAAAAGATGGAGATCCTTGGTGAAAGCTTTGTTCACCATGGCTTGTGCCCATCTTAAGAGCTGCCCAAAATGGAAGAAACCCCTCTTCCTTATGTCCAAAGTTCTTATAACTCCCCCCCCCCCCTTTTGGGATGGCCCTTCTGTTCCAAAGGAAGAGTTCTCCTATCACTTTAGTCTTTCCATCTTTATGGTTCTAGGTGTGACTTACTCGCAGGGGATGATGCAGTAATCCATTTACACAGTAAAGTACCTGAGTGCCCTGTGCTGGGAGAACAATGGCTCCTGTCTCCAACCCGCTTCTACTAGCATGAGTCAACGGGGGGAGCTCCCATTCGAGAAAAACATGCTTAATGGCCCCCTCAGTTCTTTGTTCCCTGAGCAACCACAGTGTTCACAAACATTTTGTGCCAACACAACACCTGATTCAGCTGCTACCAAGGTGCTCTGCTTCGCCAGCACAATACAGAACATGCCCTCTTTCTTCATTGCCTGGTAAACCACTGAAATTAAACATCATTTGTACGCATTACTGTGACGATTACCTATTGATGCAAAGAATATGATGGCAAGGAAGTCACGTATTGGTTCAATGCAGGACATGATCTCTTCAGTAACCATGTGACCCTGAGAAGAAATAAGTGCTCCTGCCAGGAAGCATCCCAGTTCCATTGAAACATCTAATAAATCTGTAATCTGTTTGGAGAGGAGAAAGAAAAAGAGATTATAGTTTTCTGAATGGTAACTTGCTTCGATTAACTCCTGGCATGAAAATGCAAGGTTATACTAAAATTTTGCATATTTAAATCTTACGAACAGCATAGAGACATGGGGTATTCAGTTCACTGTAGAAAGTTGTCTTCTCTTCAGAAACACTGGTCTCCTTATCTGGCCAGTTTATCACTTGTTGGGCGTGGCCCATTCCTAGTCTGAGTGAACCATTCACTCATTTGACTGGATCTTGCTTTCATTCATTCTCTGCATAACAATGCAATATACCTGACTTCACAGTACTTCTTCCCATTTCCCATCCTTTTTACCTTTGTAGCTATGTATATACTTCTGCCCACTAAGGTTCACACTTCATGCATTTGAAAAAGTGAACTCTAGCTCTGCAAAAGCTTGTGCCCCAATAACTTTGAGGCGCCACAAAAAACCTCTGCTGTCTTTGTAACAGACTAATGTGGCTACCCGTGTTGGGGAAAAAGTCTACTTCATTTAATGTAAAAAGTTGCTTCCTTATTAGAGTTTCTGTAATTAAAATGTAACAATGAAAGCATGATGCTGTATGGGCATATGAAGCAATCCAGTTCTTTTAAGGCTTCTAAAAATTCTAATCTCTTTATGAATTATAAAAATGGCTTATATTGCAACTACAGTTTACCAATAGGGCTCAAGAAAAATGCCCTGTCCCTTTAAGAGACACTTAATGTGTAGAAATGAGCAGCGGAAACTTTCCATGGCATGGAGGTAAATAACATAACCCAGTAAATAACATGCCATTAAGCCTCTATTAAAAGGGTTTTTTTTTCTCCAGGCAGTTGACAGCTCCAGTTGCAACAATGACACAAACCTGGATTATGAACACAATATAAAAATAAAACCCGCTGCACTAACATTCAAACCCAGCACTCTGTCTATTATGCTTTGCTGGCTCTCTCACTGAACACAAAGAAAACTGTTTCTATATAAATGCATTTTGGACAGAGATGCAAGGCTCTAACTGTTAAGGGTCCATGCATAGACAAGGTCTCTCTCAAATAAATGTTTTATCTGGAGGATGCTGTTGCAGTCATCCTGCTTGTGGACTTCCTAGAGGCAACCTGTCAACCACTATGTGAACAGAAGACTGGACTAGATGGGCCTTTAGTCTGATCCAGTATGGCTTTTCTTATGTTCTTATCATTCTCAAAATCTATTTGTCACTTTTGTATTAAGGGGAAAGTACCAAAATAATCTGCTTTTAGAAAGCTGTTTTACAGCCCAAAACAGAAACAAACACAATCTTTACCTTAGAGGCTAATACATTTATTGTAGAGTAAGCTTTCTTGGGCCAGACATACAAGAAGTGCTTATCTCTCGGTATGTAGTTATATCTTTACATCTTCCTCATGCTGCTTCTTAATTTACTAGTTCTAAGCAGATTACTAAAATATAGAAAAAAGCTAGACCCCATTTGAATGGCTGGGAAAATCTATCACAAATACACAAAGTTTTGCAGCTAGAAGTCATAGGTCTGCTATATCTAAGAAAAGAAGTAATATCTCCATCTGATCTATATTTCGAAGCAAAGGAAGAATTAAAAGATTTCTAGGCTCAGAAAGTAATTGCATTCAAAGGTTATGTGATGCAGGGTGTACATGTAGTACCACAAGTGCATAGAGAAGGGAGGTCTCTTTACAAAAAAATTACAAAATGATTTAGCACAAAAGACTGAAAGATCTAATTAAGCATGAGTATGTTGGCTATGAACTTGCAAAAGCTAGGTAAACAGTCTACATAAATCCTTGAAGAGAGAATAGCTTACTATAGAAAGCAACTGTAAGTCCAAGTCTAAGGGCGCGATCATACGCACTCATTTGCCACGGAAGAGGGACAATTCACCACCAGATCAAAGCAGCATGATCACACCAACACATCTGGGAAGCGTCCCACAGCCGTCATCAAACCATCGCAAACCATTTTGATCCGGTGGGGAAGCGTGGTGAAAAGCTACTAGTGAAACTCCAGTATCAAATGGTTTGCTGCGGTTCACAGCTGGAGTTTCCCCGTGTGATCACTCCAGTGCCAAAGTGTGGCATTGCAGATAGTGGGATCACACGCTATCCTGATGCTACACTGTTGTTTTTTCCCCTTCTCCATGTGCGCATCATCAAAAGCCCTTAGGGTGGGGAGGTGATTCATCAATCCTCCGTTTAAGCGCCTCAGAAACCAACCACAAAAAAACCCAAACAACTCGCCCACGGTTGCGTCTGATCATGCAGTGGCAAGTTGCCCTGGCAGGTCCACAGACTTGTGCGATCACGCAACTGTGGGGCAAACTGCTCCAGAGCAAAAAAGCCTCGATTTCCCTCTGGATTATTTTGCTCGTGTGGCCGCACCCTCTTGAGTAGCAAATTTGCTAATAAATCCCAGTTTTGCTTGGTTCATGTCAGACTGTGCTTTGAAGTTATTTTTGGTGAAATATGGTACCCTTAAAGCCTGCTGCTACAGGATATCACAAGAGAAAAAACCTTGCTGGTTTCGGAGCTTTACTATTTTTAATTCTTGTGTCCATTTATGACCTTACAGGAAAAATTAATCTGATTGGGCTACGTAAACAAAAGAAAATAACTTTCATCGTGTTAGAAAATATCCAGGTGAATGAGCTCTTAATGAAATGGGTGGACATGCAACACTGTTAACAGAAGCAAAAACAGAGACAGCACTGATAGTGGGTTTTGTTTAGAGACTTTTTCCTAGGGTTTAATTTTCATTCAACAGCCCATTGTTTCCAGGGCAGGAGAGAAAGAATAGTCCAACAAAAAGTTTATGCTGGAATAAAATATTATTAGTCCTTATGGTTCCTCTAGACTCATGTTTATGTAAACATAAAGAGGTATTTAGCCAAAGTTCTGTGAGGGAGCAGATCATTTTTCAGGACGTGCTACAGGTCCTTGATCTTTGTAGGCTGGAGTGATTTTAGCCAAGAGCAGCTGGTTACAAGTAACATTCAGTTATTTTCTTCCTTGACCTACCCTGTAACTCCTATTTCCAAAAAGCATCCTTGGGGGAAAAAATTATTTTTTAAACTGATAATTTTCAGTTTGCTATTAACATGTCTAGACCACATCAGCTCCTTTGAACTGAAGCAACTAATCATTAGATATGGTAATATGAAGGAATCAATGGATGACTATTTCAGTTCCCCAAGACGTTCTGTAATGGATTTTGAAATCAAGATACTACAGAAAAAAGGGGGTTTAAGAGACAGGAAACGGAGACAGCAAATTTTATACTGGGTATAGTTAGCTCACTGCTGAAAGCAATTGTCCCTCTAATTCTTTACACTATTCATCTTGTTCTACCCAATCATTAATAGTGGGCACTAATCAGGTAAGGGCCACATCCATATTAACTGGATCTTGCATTTATTTGTGCCTTGAGTATTATCAGTTGCTCGCACTTGACTTGGCTCGGCATTTTGGTGTGGTTTTTGTTTGAGTTTTTTTTGTTTATTTCCATCAGAGCAGACCATCCAGTTCACTACTGTCTGCTCTGGCACGAGCTCTCCAGTTTCTGTGGAACAGGAAGATCCTTCCCGACGTTTGCTACCCAAGCTCTCTTAGCGGGAGATGCCTGAGACTGTGTGCAAAGCAGGTACCATACCGCTGAGCCAGGCCCCCGTCGGTACATACAGTGAACTTATGCAGAGTCTGAGCTCATTAATTTCAGTGGGTTTAGACTTGCACTGGTAGACCCCTCAACTGATGAAGTGGTCTCTAGCCGATAACAGCTTATTCCGCAGTAACCAGACCAGTGTTCCCTCTAAGCTGAGTTAGTGTGCGCTAGCTCAGTTTTTTAGCCTCCGGCTCACACATTTTTGTCTTGGCTCGAGAGAAAACTGATTTATGCAGCAGCTGAATCGCTCGCTCACAACTTTAATGCCAGTAGCACACAAAGTAGAATTTTTGCTCACAAGATTCCACAGCTTAGAGGGAGCATTGAACCAGACTAGACTTTTACATGCCATAAGGCTTGATGTTAGTTTTGCCAATATTTACATTTTATAATACATAGGGATGTATACGCATGTGTGCACACAAAGAGCATCTTACAACGCCAGTCATTTTATGATCATTTTCAAAACCTGATCAAATGGAGAACCCAGCCATGAGCTCAGATGCTGTAGCATCTACTACTGTTATTAGCCCAAGCAGCTTTTTAAAACCACAAAAGCTTTAAAAACAAAATGCACCAGATAATTGCTGTCGGGTACATGTCTATGGACAGAGCAACATGATGGTTTTAGAAGGGTGGGTAGTATGCTCTCCCCTTCATAATAGCCAGTTTTCTGTTTCTAACAATTAACACATTCAGTTTTAGAGAGTTAATCTTAGGGTTCTGTAAATTTATTGATGGTATCAATTTAGGAGTCTGTATCAATTTAGGAGTCTTTACCAACCAAACAAGAAAACCTGTTTTTCTTTTCACCAATAAACCCATGTCTAGTGACCAAACGCTATCTTTCCCCACGAAAAAATACTCCATGTACATTTTAATAAATATGAAAATTTAGAAAGATTACCATTAACATAAAAAACATAAAAGCAGATATTCCCAGAACTAGGATTTCTTTATTTCCTTTGCTTTCCACATGCAACTTGCGGTAGTATGGTCCTATTAGATAAGTCTTTAAAACAAGACACATAAAGAAGACAGCAGCCAAAGAAAAGAGAATTTGTCCAACCAGTGTCAATATTCTCAGTACCTCCTGGATAATGCTGCAAAAGAGAGAAAAAATGTCAGTTTTAGTCTCTTAATACTAAAATGATTTCTTCCCGCAATTTAAAAATTTATATTATTAACAAACAAAATGTGCACAAATTCATATTAGTATTTACAGTTTCCTTCTATAGCTTTGTTTAAAAGGTCACAGAATGCTCAGCTTCAAAAACCAGTTGAGACTGTAACAGACACATTTTTATTTGTATGGAGGCTAATGTCAGCTGCTCCAAGCCCATTAAGCAGGATAAGTCCAATGAATAAGGCTCAACTGTTTTACTCTAGTTTATAGTGGGAATACCAAAACGTTTGCAGCAATTAACTACTTAAAACTTTTAAAAACTGTTGTTCTAACAAATTAACATTTAAATTGCAACACACAGTTTATTTGATTGTATTTAACCACAATGCCAACTATGATCCAGAGCGATTACTTATATATGTACAATTAATAATTATCAGATGGCAGCGTGTATAGTATAGCCAGGAGATCCTAAGATTGTCTGGCAGCCAGAAATTCCAGTTCTTTTAGTGTTATGCACCATGTGAGGTGGTCTTGTTTTTTAGGCAAGCTAGTCTTGTTTTTTAGGCAAGAGACATTTCAGAGGTAGCTTTGCCATTGCCTGTCTCTGTGTCATGCCCCCGGTATTCCTTCGATGTTGCCCATCCAAATACTAGCCAGGGTTAGGACCCTACTTAGCTTCCGAGATCTGACAAGATCAGGCTAGCCTGGTCTACCCAGGTCAGGGTGCACTCCCCCCCGCCCCCATATGTACAAATGGTAGCATGCATCAGTTTCTTGGTCAACCTCTACTCAGCAATGTTCACGCTAAACTGAAGGGGCTGTAGTGTAGAGGGCGGTAAAAGTTAGGATTAAGGTGAAGAGGAAACTGACTAACAATGCAATCCTAAAGAGAGTTACAACCTTCCAAATCCATTTAAGTCTATGAGATTAAATGGGTGTAAATTCTGGTTAGAATCTCACTGTCAAACTCCCAATACATTTAGCGGCTGTAATGCAAGCACATCTCTGGACTGCTGTCAACAAAAACCGCAAGCATACACCAAAAAGTGGATAATGGTAAAAATGTTTAAAAGAACACTTTAAAAGCTGGAAAGTGCTTTAATACAGCAAAATAAAATCATTGTGTGTACTGCCCTAAGATCTTTGGAGGTCAGACATGATAAAAGAAAAGTGAAATAAAAACATACAGATTAACTTTGTTACCTGGAATGCGTGCCAACTCCAGCTTGAATAAGCGTTGGCATGATAGCTATAAATAAGCCAAGCTGTACATCCTGCATTATCAACATTCCAAGTAGAACACTGCTGTAATCAATATCACCTGTTCACAAGACAACCAAAAATTAAATTAGTACGTTGGTACGTATTCAACAGCAATACTTCATCAATACAGATCAACACTTGCTGAAGACTGAGCAGTCTGTTAAAATTAATGATCAACTGCTCATAGAAAGGTTCTGCGAATGTATGCTTAACAGCTCAATTCAAATTAGCATGTATTCTGTTAATACAGCTTCTATTTTTCCGCACACGTGCTTTGGAAGTGTTAAAAAGGTTAGTTTAATCAATCCAAGTAACTCTATACTGGAGTAAAGAGTTATGAAGAATGAAACATTTAAGAAAAGAGTTAATATCTGAAAGCAAAGCCATTTGCCTCCTAGGGGCGTCTGGGAAGAAGCAGCTATATTGTGATTGTTAAAATGGCGGCTGGAGTTGTTGCAGTTAGGACCTTTCAGCCCAACTTGGATATATGTAAATAAAACCTGTTCAATTTCTGGACAAGCAGCTGGAATAATCAGTTCTTTGTGGAATCTGGAAGCTCTCCTAGCAACATGTGTGGAGCTCTTCTTCATTCTACTAATGAAACTATCACTAGAGTGACAGTAGGAACAATTTATAATTGTAAAAGCAACATGCCGTTTTAACTCTCGGAACACAAACTGAGTAGTGAGATGCTGTGAACTGAGTCTCCCAAAGACTGCTTTCAATTTCACTTCCAGACATCAGTGATGCATATGACTCTTAAGTTGTACAAACTGTATCATGGGAAAAGCATTGCTTGCATCCATACCCTAGGACCCGATCTCTGGTCCCAGTTCCAAGGTCACTTCTACATACCTGAATTACATAAAAAACTAATGGGGGGCTGGATTCACACATACCTAACAGTCCTCTACAGCCATTTCCTCCTAGCTTTCTAGATCTACAAACTAACGTGAGAGCAACTGGCTAGAGACAGTAGAACTAGCAGTACATCCAGTTCTCTGAATTCTCGCTATGTGTCTCTCCTCCAAACAAATCTCCCCTTTCTGCTTCTCTCCCAGTGAAGTCTTCTGTTCTTCCTTGAAGATCTTCATTTTGCTCAATATATCTGCATTATCTATTCCTCTCCAACTGGTACCTGGGGCCTGGAATTGGAGGAAGGGGGGCCAGCAAGTGTCTATGTCCGCCTGGTAGAAGTAAGGCCTTTGGCAGAGTGGTGGGCATCTGAACTACTACCTGCAGAACAGCCGCTGATCCTCAGAGAAAATCATGGGCATGCCATAGCTTCTTAACCGTCAAACTCTGATATTCACAATGGTTTATAATTAGCCTGCACATATGCCTCAAGAACTTGGCCCCTGAATACCACTCGATATTCATTTTTGTATCACAGAAAACACAACAAGGCAATTCCATGACCAGACAAACTAGTAGTCAAGATCTTGTTAACTCAAGTGATGTTAACTGACAATCCAAGGCCAAGGAATCTCCCCAAAAAGTAGTTTATAGATGGCATTACCTTTGTCTTAGTTTGATTTTTTTTTAATGCAGAACAGGAAAACAGGGTTACATACGTCATCAGCTCAGAGAGGAAGAAAGGTCTGAAAGTGGCATTGCATATGTGGAGAAGAGTCACTGGTCCTTGGAGAGAGAACTCATGGACACAACACAGCCATGGGCTGCCAAAAGTCTTCTCTCCAGTTTATACATGGAATGAGAGGCAGTTGCCCAACTGGGCTGAAAAGATTAGATTTTGTAACATTCAGGGCTAAAATAGCCTGAAGCCCAAATCACCCATGTTCAAAATTGTCAGTTACTTAACCTAATGTTAAGTGCTTGATTAAGAGTACCTTTCTACAACCAAAGACACACCTTTTTTTAGGCTAATTCTGTTAGCTCATATGTGTACACTCAGTTTGCAATAAATATTCTAATTCAGAAGTAAAGCTGCACTTACCTTCCTTATCTCCTCGAGAACTCCCTGCTAGGAATCTGGATACTAATGGTGTACTTGATAATGATAAACAAGTAGCAATGAAAACACTCTGAGTTGCTCTGATTTGTAGGAAGTGTCCCCACAGTAAGCCAAATGCAATCATCAGCAAAGTCATGTAACAGGGTCCTTGCAATGATATCTTCCATACCTTTGAGAATAGATATTCACTTAGACTAGCACAAATAGCGTGTTGATGATTCTCAGTTTAACACTGACATTTAATGCCGTTATGGTATTCAGAATTCAGAGTAACTACATTTTCAATATCAGAGCTTCTAGATCTCAGACATATTAAACAATATGAATATCAAGAAAGGGTTGGGGGGGAATCTTCTGTGATAATTTTTTTCACCATAATTAAAACATACTGGGAGCTCAAAAACTTGTTAACTGCCTGTGCAAACCCAGCGCTCAATGTTGTTTAAAACTAAGCTGAAAGAAGTACCAGAGGATCTACCGGAAGGATGTACACAACGAAGAACTAGAAAATTAAGTATGTGGTTAACTTGCCATTCCATTTTAACCTCCAACTTATGATCACCTGGTATTGGTAATCATTCATTAGTATTTTAAGTGCTGTAACAAAACAGGTTTCTTTGTTCTAGAAGAAAAGACATATATGGATCCAAACATAAATGCTTGGGTGCACAGGTGGGGTCTCAGAGCCTTGGAATTATCACACCACTTCAAGTGTATTTGTTTATTTATTAAATTTATTTTAAATATTCATCAGCCGCCTTTCTTCTTTACAGAGTCAAATGCAGTCCTAAGTAAAACTGTCTTCAACTGTCTCAAAGATCGAAAGGCAAGCACACCTCCCTGGGAAGGTTGTTCCATAATCATGGGGCTAACACTGACAAAATCCTCTCTCCTGTACCCACAAAACAAGCTTCTTTGATTGATGGGAAACTCAGGAGGGCCCCTCCCTGTGATCTTAATTCCTGAGTAAGGACATATGGGTGAAGGCTGTCCTTCAGATATCCCCGTCCCAAGCTTTAACGGTCAAAAACAACACCTTAAATTGGTCTTGGGAGTGGATTGGTAACCAATGTAATTGTAGAATTGCAACTGCAATGGTACAGACTAAAAACAGGTTTACCCCATTTCAGAAAGAACTAAACCTCAGCACCTATGAATTCTAGAAGAACTCTTACTTTATCTCCCAAAAATCTAGGAGAGAAAACGGGGGGGGGGGGGGGGGGGGGACAAAACATTTTACTTTCATAGTTCTAATTAAGCAACACAAAAATGAGATACATTCTGAAGAATCAAAGATACGGTTTTATTCAGAAATTATTTGTAATGTTAACATACACATTACACAGTGATACCTTTCTTAATCTTTCAGGAGAAAACTCCAGGCCAACCAGAAACAGAGTGAAGAATACACCAAATTCTCCCAATGTCTCAATCTGTACAATTGACTGGAAAAAAACACACATTAATTCAGTAAGCTATAGTTTTTTTATTGATTCCTAGAACAGCAACTGTACTGTACCAACTTGTATTTTAAAAAGACCTAGAAACCCAACCATGCTGTGCACTTTATTCAACTTGTTAAATAAAAAGGCACCACATCTACTTGTGCTCTTATATCAGAAACAGGATAGCTACGAAGGGTCATAATCAGGATAAAGACCCAAACTGCTACTACTTCATTACTTCAGACAGAAAATGAAACTAATCATGCTGGATGTGTGGTAGAAGCTGGGAAACAAACTAACCATGTAAAGCAGGGGTGGGCAAATTGCGGCCCGGGGACCAAGTGTGGCCCGCCACAGAGTTTTTTGCAGCCCGCCAAGAAGATTTCAGGACTTCAAGAAAATTGAGCCTAAATTCAATTTGCTCTCTTATCCCATCACTGCTGATATTGATACAGCACCTGAGGAGCTGCAGCTTGAACTTATTGACATGCAGTCAGATCACACTGTGAAAGAAATGTTTAATGCTGTGACATTAGTTGACTTTTACAAATCTTTGTCTGCTGAAAAAATTTCCATGTATTAAGAAATTTGCTGGGAAAATGTTCTCTATATTTGGGTCTACATATATTTGTGAGCAAAGTTTTTCTTGCATGAAGATCAAAAAGAGTAAATATAGATGCTCTTTGACAGACATTAACTTGCAGGCTGTGATGAGAATTTCAACAAGCAATCTCACTCCTGATTTCAAAAAAATTGTAGAAAAGTGTGATAGGGTACATTTGTCTCATTAAACGGATTCTAAAATTAAATGTGCTTGCAGCTATAGACGATATGAAATTAGCACATTAAATAAATTGAATAAAACTACCACTATTTTATTTAATTTATATTTATTGATTTTTATGATACAATTTATACCTTTTCTGAAATGCAAAGTTAACTAATGAATGCAATCATTTTAAAAGGTGCGGCCCTCCGCTAACCTCCACTCCCACAAAGTGGCCCCCGAGCCAAAACAATTGCCCACCCCTGATGTAAAGTATATGCAGGAGAAAAATAATGGGGGGGGAAGTTTGTATGAAGAACTTTGGGTGTGTGGCAAGTTAGGGATGCCAGCCTCCAGGTGGGATCTGGAGATCGCCCAGAATTACAACTCATCTCCAGACTAAAGAGATGAGTTCACCTGGAAAAAATGGCTGCTTTGGAGGGTGGACCCTGTGGCACTGTAGCCCACTGAGATCCCTGTCCTCCCCAGGTTACACCCCCAATGCTGCAGGAGTTTCCTAACCTGGATCTGGCAAAAAACAAAACAAAACCACCCAATTCCCTGCTAGTAGCCAGGAGGGACCTGGCAATCCTAGTGGCAAGAGGTTACCAGAGAGGCTGTTACAAAGACTAACAGCATTATACATAGCTTTATTTATCTCTCATTTGTGATTCTCCAAAGGCTGTGGTTCCATCTAAGTTCCATACCAAGACTAACAGGCCATGATCCAGGAGTGTGGCATACAAGAGGAGGCTCTGCTGTACCTCCAGAGCTCTGAATGAGCTGGGGCTCTGGCAGTCATTTAAATTATTAATCCTCACTAAAGCACAAGGGGAATACCTTGTTAATGCAGAGCTCCACATATATTAGCAGTCTCTGATCCACAGGAAAACTGTCTAAACATTTGTTTTTGACCAGAGAACACTTTCATGCTAAGTATCAAAATACATACACCATTTTTTCTAATAATAGTTTTGAAACTACCAAGGTATGTTTTTCATGTTACACTTGGGGGGGGGGGGGACAAGCCACCTTATCCCTGCTACAGAAAACAATACGATACAGCTAAAGTTATATCCCATTGAAATATAGCAATAATTTTATTTTAGGGGACATAGCAATCACAACTTGTAAAAAATAATAAAATCTGATGTATGATGCTATTACTTAAATCCTTCAGTAGCTTAGTTTTTCACACATACTCTTTTCTCATTTGTTCAGTGTGCATTATAAATACTGAATCCTCCCATAAATATACTTCCCTTACCTTAATGCTGTTCAGTCCTGATGGTCCCAAAAGTACTCCACAAATAACGTACCCAAACATAGTAGGCAGTCCTATTGTTGTGCACAGCCAGCCACACGGCAAAGATAGCATTCCTATGGTCACAATATCCTAATGAATAAAATTAAAATACTATTTCATTCAACAGATGCATATATACAAACAGTATTAAAATGAAGGAGATATACATCCTGCATAGGGAATGGGATCACACTGTCAGCTATCAACCACTTACTAGGCCTGTTCAGTCCTGAGAAACATGCACATTGGGGGGGGGGGGTTGTACAAGTGTCACAACTTGCTCATTTCACTCAGAAGAACAAACAGCCCGTGGTGTGAGAGCACTTAAGGTGTGGATTGTGTTCTTTCTTGGGTTTAGTTTGACAGTATTCTTACTGGTGAACAGAGTGGTGAACTTTATGGTTGAAACGTGATAACATTTTAAAATGATACTGAAATTCATGATTAAGTACCACCAGTGAGAACTGGCCCGATAGGGCTCTGTAACCACAGCTATTGTAGAAGTTGTGCAAACATAGCCTCACCCAGAAGCTGTTCACACACAGCTGTCCTCTCCACTAACCTTACAGATCCCCCACCATCCAAAACTGAAGATAGCAGGGAAGCCTGCGCAACACTTTTGACCGGGAGACATAAACTGAAGCCACAGGATTTTTCATACAGATGTTATACACAGTGCCATTTTTATTACCTGACCTTCGATTTCACATCTATGTAGAACTGACGGGACTATCAAAAGGTTAATATATTTAATGGTGGAGATTTTCTAGCTAGTAGAATTATCTCTCAAGTTATCCCTTGTTTGCAAAGCTGCAACCAACAGGCAACATCTTCCAGTTAAGTAGACACTCACTGGCAAACCCAAATGTACTGTTTAGTCATGTTTGAGACAGCTTTCCATGCTTTCAGCTAAGAAGATGCTCCCCAAAATGTTCAGTTAGGGATTAGGGTCCTGAAGCAATTACAACAATGTAGCATTTCATGCAAACTGTACCACTAAATTCCCAGAGAAACGGAACAGATTCAGGTATGTTTCACACATTTAACTAAAAATCAATTTAAAACCTCCAAAACAAGACAGTTTGCCATTTGTCTGTTTCTGAAAAATTAACAAGTAGGCAGAGCTACAGTTTTAATGCGAGCTGCTTAGAGTGGGTACTTGGTTCTTTTGATAACAATATACCTTTATAAAATGGTGATCAGCACGTGGAATGGTTGAGTCTCTGGGCTTAGTAAGTATATACTGGTTGTTTTGGGAGTCAATAAGCATGCTTAGACCCAAATCATCTTCTACTATTCTTTTTGAAACATTTCTTTTGGTGTCTGTTTCATCCTCTTCCACTCTTAAAACAGCTTCAAAGTTAACTCCTCTCACCTATGAAGGAAGCAAAGAATTCTCAATATGCTTATATGTTTGTTCCAGCACTTCAAAGAAGAAAAGGATTTCAAAAGTTCTTGTTGTCTATACTGGACTTCACTCCGGAACTTAAAGATGCAGTAACACCAATCTCTCCTGTACTGTGTCTCCAACCCACTATAATTTTAACAATTCAGTTTTAATAAATTCAGTAGTGTTGCTGTGAACCATATTCTAGCCAATGACTTCTCTTTTGCTTATCTTCTGTGTTGCTGTTCTGTAATCCTGAACTCAAAGCATATAGCTTTGCTGCTTTAATTTCTGCACTTGCCTCTTTCTTCTGAAAGAAGACTGTCAACTGCATTCTTGGCTTCCTTTCCCTCTATGTTATTTTTAAAAGTCAAGATGTATTTCCCTACAAGAAACGTCCATCTTTCCCAGAGTATTTCTTCTGCAAATATCCTACTCAGCTTCTTTTTTTTTAATTCGACCTACCCAGGTGATATAATTACTTTTAAAACATCAATAAATAGGTACTATTTCCAAAGAGCTCACAAAATCCATCTCTCAATAGACTTACTGACTTGTTGTCATCAAAGGCATGCTCTCCTATTTCCTCTTCCAGCCTATCAGCTGCTTTTCTAACATCTTCAAGAATCTCATCAAGAATGGACAGGCTCTTATTTTGATGCTGCATGTTTTTCAGGGCTTCAACTTGATGCTTTTCTGCTGCTAGAAGTTCAACATATTCTGTTTCTTCCTGTTAGAAATTTAAGATTCTGAGTTTTTTCCCCAAAGTTCACTAGCAGAAGGTCAATGTTTTATTTTATTGAAACTTTCTGATAAATCAGAGTTCATACTTTTTTTTAAACAAGATGCATAACAATGAACCCCTATTAAGACATAACATCTCAAAAGAACAGGGACACATTCACATCACTAGCAGCTGCCACTATTTATCAACCATATATTGATAATTAGTTGTAGATTTTCCGGGCTGTATGGTTGTGGTCTTGGCATTGTAGTACCTGATATTTCGCCAGCAGCTGTGACTGGAAGTCTCAGAGGTATACCACAGAAAGATGGAGTACTCTCTGTGTCAATGTGAGAAGAAAAATGGTAGGCAGGTAATTTATATCTATTCAGGAAAGCAGGGTAGGGCTGGGTCATTATCTTGTAGGAGTTTCCCAGGCTGTGACATGCTAATGGAGGAGCTTTCCGGAGGAGGTTCTTTTGCATATGGATTGGCTGTTGCAATTCTAATCTTATCTGTAGTGCTGTTGTAAGATGTAGAGGATTTTGTGTTTTTCAGGACTGGAAACCATGCCCTATTTATTTTTAAACTCTCTTCTTTCCTATTGAAATTGTGTTTATGTTTATGAATTGCAATGGCTTTCCTGTGTAATCTGACATGGTAATTGGATGTGTTGTCCAGCATTTCAGTGTCTTAGAATAAGATCAATACTTCATTTTTCCTCAGGAAGCTCAGGGTGGTTTACAAACATTTATTCTTTTTTTACCATCCTGTAAGGTAGACTAGCCTGAGACCATGGTTGACGCCAAGGACAATCATACTGCAATTTTATGATTTCAATGAGTTTACTGGAGTAACTTCTGCATAGGCTTGAACCATCATTAGGGTCAACCCCAGTGTTCCCTCTAAGCTGGGTTAGTGTGAGCTAGCGCACAGTTTTTTAGCCTCCAGCTCACATATTTTTGTCTTAGCTCAGGAAGGATGGCTCCAGAGCAAACTCATTTATGAAGTAGCCAGATTGCTTGCCCACAACTTTAATGCCAGTAGTTCACAAAGCAGAATTGTTGTTCACAAGACTCCACAGCTTAGAGGGAGCATTGACCCCCCCCCCCCCCATCTGGGCCTGGAGTTCTCCCCCAGTTACAACTGATCAGTTTTCCTGGAGGAAACAGCCACTTCGGAGGGCAGACTCTAAGACATCATACTCCTACATAGCCTCTCCCCCTCTCCAAAAATCTACCTTCTCCAGGCACTACCCCCCACATCTCCAAGAATTTCCCACGCCTGAGAGGCAACCTCGTGATCTTTATGACTGTCAGGGAATCAGATGAATCAGCAGGACACATCATCACTGTGAATACAAGGATGTTAGTATTTCTTTCCATTTGACTCTCTCCCCACTGCTCTAGAAATTCTCCACTTTCCACATCTGACATTCAGACTGTTGGAACAAGGCTGAAAAAGGAGAAAATGAGTAACAGACCTCTGACTGCTATGGCAGCAGATTGTTTATGACCCTTACAAGCCTCACTCCCCCTTACCTACCAACCTTGACCAGCACGAGTTAGTATGGCATCCATAGTATCATTTGCCCCTAACCCCTACCAGCCAAAATTCATGCAAGGCCCAGAGAGATCAAGCTAAAATGTAGACATTGCCAGAGACCTTTCTTCAATAAAGTAGTGGGCAACAACTGACCACAGTGGAGAAGCAGCTCACATTTCACAATGGAAGGTCAAGTTCCTTACTGTTAGTAGGGCTTCTTACTACTAATGGACATAAGAGAACATACCCTGAAAAAGATAGCAGAATTTTGTGTGTGTGTATGTGTGTGTATAAATAAAAGAATTTGTAATTTTTTTCAAAAAAAATTAGTTATTTTCAAGAAGCCAGTATCCTTGAAATTTCAACTATGAGCCTGCCAGGCACAAACAAGAGGTACCAAGAAGATAGTTAGTTTCAAGAACCATTATTTGCCTGCAATTACAATTTTGAAACGAAATGTAACATTACATTTCACAGCTGTAACTGATCAATGCAGTTCTACTGTGTTTCTAGCCACAGCAACAATAGTGAGGGGCGCCAAGTGATGGGGCAGAACAATATTCAGAATTCTCCAGGAGGACATTTTGATAAAGAACACATGGTGGCTTCAGGTTTTGGTGGCTTAATGGCGGGCACGTTCCAGCGGAGCTCCACATGGAGCGGCCTGCAATCTCGGTGAACGGTAGGGGTACCAGCTGGATTCCAGTTCCTCCCGGAGCCCTTGTAGGGGGCTCCCAGCCTGGGGCGCAAGAGGCACCTTTCCCGAGGCAACAGCCAAAGGATTGAGGCACCTCTTTGCCCCGTAAGGTCCCATCGCCACGGAGCCTCTGGCACCTAAAGCAGCACACCGGCAGGCAGCCGGTGCAGCCTTGAATGAAATGTGAGCCAGCGGGTCCACTCAATAGAACTAACAGGCGTCCTGTAGCCCTGAAACAAAGCGCTGAAGGGGGAGGGAAAGTTTTGCCCCCATTCTTTCTTTTTAAAAGACTGAAAAGCGGAGGGCTGGGACCACTGGCGCTGGTGTATGGGGTTCAAGTAGTGTGAAATCCTTCTTAAAACACCATTTAAAAAAAAACTTTCCGTGGTACTTTAACTCCTCCGAGAAGTAAACAATGGCTAACAGAGGAGAAAAAGTGGCATCCAGAGGGAACCCCTCTCCAAAAGCTAGAGCTCCTTCTCTTCCTGTTTCTAAACAGGAAGCTGCCATAGATTTTCCAAACATGTTGTCGGTAGCATTGCACCCTCTACTGGATCAGATGACTACCATGAACCAAAGTATTGATGCACTCCAGAAAGAGATTAAAGAATCTAATGCTAAAATAGAAGAGGTGGTTAAATCAGCAAAACCAGCTGAAACCAAAACAAAAATACTGAATCAAAGACTACAAGTGGTGGAGAAAGAAAGAGCAACTGACAGAGACCAGCTTTTGAGGCTGCAAATGGAAAAAGCGTCTTATGTTCTACGATTTCAAGGTGTCCCAGAACAAAAGCCGGAGAATCTGAAAGAAATCTTAAATTAAGCTTTGGCTCCAAAAACAGGTTTACAAGCGGATTATTTGCAAAGCAAAATGGATATTGTCTACAGGACATATACTGATTTTGTGAAGAAGAAAAACCTGCCTGGAGAAATTATGGTGAAATTCTCTAAGAGAACAACAAGAGACATGGTGCTCAAGGCCACTAACGGGACAATCCTAAAAATCAAAGATGTGGAAATCAGAGTCTTGAAAGACATTCCATTTGAGATAAGAAAAAGAAGGAAGCAATATAAAAACTTTACAAAATTCCTGCAAAAGAACTCCACCCCCCTTACAGATGGATTTTTCCAGAGGGTTTGGTATTCAACTACAAGGAGAAAAAAGAAAAGATCACCTCTCCCAAAAGTGCAGAGACTTTTCTGGATCTGCAACAAAGACTAACAAAAGAAAAGAAGACAGCAGAGGAAGAAGAAGAGGAAGAAGGCATCATGACTTGGAAAGCTCTGAAAGCTCATCGAGTAGCTCTTCAGAGGACTTCGACTCAACAAAGGGGGCAGCTGCCCCTCAGCAACTGACAGTACAAAGGGAACCTGCTAAACCAAAAAGGAGAGGGAGGAGGGGGAAATAGCTCTGTATACAACTTGAAAGTTTAAGAAATTTATTTTGCCACATGCTTGAATCTACTTATGCATAGTCAGCATCATTTGAAACTTATTATCACGTTTCAGTATTTTGTATGTTGCTATATGGGGAATTTCATTCATATATATTTTAAAAACAATTTACATGCGTTGCTTTAATTAGGGATAGTTTTGTAAGTGTAGGAATAATTTTTTTATAGTTTGTAGAAAATTAATTAAAAAGTTATAAAAAAAAATAAAGAACATGTGGCTACAGTATAACAAAATGGCCCAGCAAGGTGCTTGTGTAAGGGAAACAGGCCCAACGTATACCACCATGTATTATCCTACCATCCCTGCACTGTTTTAATACTTGGGTAACACCATTTTCTCAGTTGTTTAACATATCAGGTCTCCTGCTTTAAGCTTTGTTTCAGATTCCTGTAAGCCTAGTACTATTACATTGCTTATCAGATGTCTCGTTCTATTGATTGCATTGACATGAATTCGAGTCTCAGTGAGAAAGGTGAAGTATAAATAAATAAATGTTTTTTTAGCTTCCAGTTCAGAAAACATCCATTGGATGGAACAGGACTGTAACATGTGAGAAAACAAAGTAATCAAAAACAATTGTACTTACCTTTTATCACTAATGAATGTGAACTTTAAGAAAATGTGGAATGGATAAAAAAGGAAAAAGAAGCATCTAAATAAGAACAGCTTTCTAATGATATGTGTACTATAAGTCACAGAGAGCTGTTTCTGATGAATTTATTGTGTATATGTGATGTAAGAGTAGGATCACAGCAGCCCGCTCCACCATATATTAGTGCCAGACATCCATGAGTAGGAAATTCAATTGCATACTTTTTGGGCGAATTTTTTTACAAAGCACACAGGCTTAAAGCTGAATAATTAATTGCAAGACATAATGATGGATGGCCATCCCATGGTTTGAGACAATGTACCTTGGATTTTTGTTCAGATGTCTGGTCACCCCATGGTTAGGACTAGTGGCACTCTCCTAGGTAGAATATGATTCTACTTGCCAACCATACATAGCTGTCCAGTTCACTAAAACCAACGTCTACTGATAGATAAAAAGTATTTGCCCACCCAATACATCTGGAAATTTAGCATTCTGCACAAATTGAGGTTACCAACCTTTATTGCAGCTTCTCTCAAGGCTTCCAATCGTTGCCGACTACTTTCTTTCATGTTCACAACATCTTTATAATCACCTTGAAGAGCTCTTTGGAGTCCATGGATTGCTTGAAAGACTGAATTCTCACTTTCGTTCAGCTCCTTTTGGAAAATTTCAAATGTGTGGACCTGAAAAGTCCTCTCTTCAGGTGACAGCATGGAATCCTTTTCCACTGCCCTTATTGCACTTTTAAGTTTGTTGAGAACCACATTCTTTTGACGAAGGAGGCCAGATAGCTTTCTGCAATTTTCTACAAGCCACTGCTTCCTCTGAGTCGTGGCAGCTCCTTTCCCACGATGTAGCTTTATTGCATGCTTCACTATATCCTCATGTTCTGCAGAAGTTATTAATTGACAGCACAGCAGCGAAGCCAACACCCATAAGAAAATATATCCAGCTACACTCATTGTCCAGTTTTTATTACTACTCGCAGGAAAGCACTCAAAAGCTATCCCAAACTCTCTGTCATATGCTCTTCGCATTTCAGATACATGTATAGCGAGACCAGTTCATAAAAATTAGCTATCAACCGTAGTATACTTTAGAACCACTGAATCAAATATGAATTCAAATTTCAAGAAAGCATGAAGACAAAAGAGGCTGAGCATGGCACGGTCTCCTGTGGTCAGTGTTAAATTCCTTTGCATTAGCAATGTAGTGTTAGTTCCTTGTCGGATTTTTCTCCAAAACATAGCAATAACTAGCATGTATCAAATTGGAAATTTTTGCTGTACTGAAACTATTCTATTGTTTCTCTCTTGGACAATATTCAAATGCTCCTTAATCAAAATTCTTGTGGAATGGTAGCTTGATCTTCTTGGGTTGGCAATGAATCACTGACAATCTATAAAAATAGGTTATTTACAGTTTTATTTTTAAATATGCAGTAAATGAGCTGCATGCATTTAAAAATGTCATTTATATGCAACAGCGAGATTTTTTTACAAAGACAGATTACAATTTCAGTTTTTTTGTCTGAGCTTTGTTTAAATTACCAGTCCTCACAAAACAATTTCACAATTATCCTTAATACTTTCATTTTCTAATAATGATCATTTCCTTGGATATGCAAACAAAGACTCCACTGGGTCTTTAAGACAATGTATTTCCTGGTTCTCCTTCTCCTTTCACTGTAGGGATCCATTAGGGTCCCATCCTTGGTTCACTACAGATTCTCTTTGTTGTTCTCATCTATTCTCATAGCGTCCACCATCCCTTTTATGCCAATAACTACAAAATCTTCTTTGCTGCCAATTTTCACCTTCTGGCCAATCACATCTCTCTTTCTGGAAATCCTGCCAACATTCCAAGCTGAACACGGCAAAGTCAGCTTCTAATTTTTCTGTACACCTCCCACCACTGGAAGTTGTTCAGTACACCACTGAGACTAGAGGGATGACTATGGAGCCACCTGTCACTCCTCTCTACTCTTCTTGAAACAAGTTGCAGAATACAGCCAAGTTTTTCTTTCATCACTTCAAAAATCTACTCTTTTCTATCGTTACTTACTGCTACTTACTAATTTTAATCATACACACTCTGGTCCATAAATTTCAATTTTTTTTAGACTGCTGTTAATTCATCTTTGCTTCTTTTGCCTCCTGCCATGTCTCCTCTTTTTAGCTGACTCAGAATGCCTCATTCCTCAACCCCTCAAACTGGCTAGGCATTAAGCTTCTAATTCTTATTTTTGCAACCTCTTCCTTGCCTCTTTCCCACTTCTTCTCTTGTGCAAAAATTGGTTACCCCATTTATTTCCTTCTCTCACACTTAGCTATGCTCCTTACCCTCCATTCATCAAACAGGTGATTTTGTCAAGTCACCTGAAATCCTTCTCTTAAGATCCACTTCTTCTGTAAAGACTTTTATGAACAATCCTAGTCTTATCTTTGCTTTGCTATTGCCTCCTGATTATCTTGTTCCAATACTGAAGATAATTCCTAGTCTTCTCCTCCATCATCCTGATTGTTATCATCTCCACTGAAAGTGTAAACTTTATAGGCAAGGACCATTACATTATACCAAAGAAGGTATAATTAATTCATGCCTAAATGCTTATTTGCATACAGGTGCTCTTTTTATACTGCAACTGGACATTTCTTTGCTCTGAACTTTGTTTTCTGTATCCCCAAATAATCTTGGTGCCACCCCAAATAATGACTGTCTTTTGAGATTCTGCAAAGTTTTCAGTAGGATACCGACACACTTCAGTTTCTTTTCAGTGCAGCTCCAAACACCATAAACAACTAGGAGCCAAGAATCAAGTTCTTCTTTGTAACACAAGCACAAGCAGAGTGTGAAGGGCAAAGGCCCTGAATTCCAACTTTACATTCTATTAATCCCCTGTACAGCACTCATGAAAAGCTTAATAGCCTGTTGGTTAAAGCACACAAAGAAGGCCACACCTGAACTGGATATCTGTGGTTTCTTTTCCTAAAAGAGAGAAAAAGGAATTCAGAATTGTTGTGTTCACACACATTTAAAAATATATACATAAGCTGGAAAATACTGATTGTTTTTGAAAGGAAACACAGATAAGATCATGGGGAGAACCGGCAAGGTCCTGTGGGAGAAAATCCAACACACTTATCCTACAATAGTCAGAAAGCAGCAAAGAACAGGGAGGGGCAAAGAAGGAACTCGCCACACACCCATGCTCACACAGGACCATACCGTTCTATTCTGAAGGTTAACTCACAACGGGACATACTAAAACTAAGGACAGCAATTTAGTACGTCCCACTCACGACCCTGGCCCTAACTCAGATTTAAAACCCTCCATTCAAGAGTCTGCACTGAAAGGAAGGCAGGGCAGGAGACCCCCTGCTTGAAAGGCTAAATAAGCCAGGAGTCCAGGGACACCTTAAAGCTTAACAAAATTTTCTCCAGTGTAAGCTTTCAAGAGCCTTAGCTAAAACTTCATCACTTGCAAGATCTAATAAAAATAGTTCAGTTAGAATTAGCAAAGGTCACCCAACTATTTAAAGGTTGTGGAAGATATGAATGCGGCCCATTGCTGTGCAGGCTTCCTCAGAAGCACGTCCCAAAGAACTCATAAAGCACGCCGAGGAATGCAGCCCTTCCCACGTTTCAACCTTCTGCTAAGCAAAAATGTTTGTTGCCAGTATCTCCATTCAGCTGTCAAGAGACCACTTTCGGAAACAGATGGATTTTACTACGTTTCTTCCTACATCATACATCCACCTCCTGCCTGGATTCCGACTCCCTCTCCCCGGACCGGGGCCGCCCGGACCAATGGGAAATTCCAAGGCTCTGGTCTCACAGCCCACTCACCTGCACGGGAAGGACCAACGACAGATCAGCCATCGCTACCCGCAAAGCGAAAGCCACGTCCCCGTTCTCGGCGCATCTCTTTCCCTGCTCTCCCCCCTGAAGGAGAGGCAGGCGCACTCCCCGCCCAACCAAAATAAAGGCCACGGCTCCTTTAAATGCCGGCCAGCCAGTCACCTCACCAGCCCAAGACAAATAGTTACCTCAGCTCTTCGGTCACCTCCCATCGAAGCGCATCTTGGAGAAAACCTGTATATGCGCACAGTGCGTACCAAACAGCTTTCTTATATCACCAGCCCTTCTGCTGAGCCTTATGGGAAATGTAGTTCCTTTCCCTCTGAACTCGGCGCTCTGTGGGAAATGTAACGACTATGAACATGCTTCCCTCCCCCCCCCCCCCGGGGCTCCCTGTTTCGCGATGCATTGTGGGGAGGATAATAGGGAAAATAGGGAAAAGGCGCTCTCTAGTTTGCGGTGGAGTGTATCATGGGTAATGTAGTTCCTCTCTTTCCCTCTCTCGTTGGGCCTTGTTGATTCCCCGGCGCTCTGCCTCTGAACCGGAGCGGCGGTTCGGGGGAAAAAACAAAACTTCACCTAAGCACCGGAGTGGCCAGAAGGAAAAGAGCGGAGTACGAGATTTCTTGACGTTAGAGGCCGGATGATGGCAGGCGGTTGAGGGGAATGGAATGGGAGGGGGGCAAGGGCGGGTGAGGGCGGCGGGGGGGAGGCGGACAAGCGAAAGAGCCCGGTACGCGCGTGCGCAGGAGGACGCCGTGGCGGCGGCAGCAGCAGCAGCGCTGGCGCTGGATAGTGAAGTTGGGTGAAAGCGCCGCTGATAAAATGGTAGGTTGAGGGGGGGGGGGGGGAAGAGCGAGAGAGCAACTGCACCGGTGGTGATACCCCCCCTCCCTCCCTCCCTCTCCCGAGTGTCGTTAGATAGGAAGCGAAGAAAGCTCCTCCTGTGGGATGGGATGCGGGGGGGGGGGGGGGTGGAGAGAGAAGAGCGACTGGGATAGCCTCCGCCTCAAAGCGAAGTGCAGAGCAGCGACCTTCCCTTCTCTCCCCCTCCTCAGATCCCGTCCCCGCTCTCCTTCTTCCTCCTCTGCCCCCCCCCCCCGCGCCCCCGGTGGATGAAGGAAGGTCATGAGGGAGCCGAGCGGAGCGGGACCGCGGACGAAAACATCTCGCGCGGGAAAGAGAAGAGGCTGAAAGATTTCATCTCTCCTCTCCTTCCTCCTTTCCTTCCCCCGGTCCTGCCTCCCGTGAGGAGGAGCGGCGGACCTGAGGCGGCCGCGCAAACCCACACGCCGGCCGGCCGGGAGTGGGAGGTGGTCTCTCTTCGGTGCGTGTCGGTATTTTGGGAACACGCGCAGGCTACAGCTGAGACTCGTAGTAGCGGCGACGGCACTAGGACGGAGCTAACTCTCGGCACCGACACGTACCTTTCCCTTTTTTGGGCAGGGGAGAAGCTGGCAGGTTGCTGCTGGAGCCTGACCTCTCTTCCCCTTCCACACGCGGTTCTCTGCCCCGCGCTGTGTTGTCACTCCTGCTTGTTACCGATTAGCCCCGAGACGTCACGCTTATAAATATATTTTCCAGCCTTGTTGGCTTCCTGAGAAGCCCCAACCTGTTCTGTGGAGAACTGGGGAAGGTTGGTTTATAGCTGCCCCAGAGCTGCAGGTGTGTTTATGTGACCAGGTTTTTTCTTTTGCCCCACAGAGGTCGGTCCGGCTAAGGCCAGATCGTTTCCACACCCCTTTCTGGTTCCCTCCTGGCACTGTTGAGCTGTCTGTTTCCCCATTCTCTCGCTGAGTCGAAATGAGCAGCTTCTCTGAGAGGAGTCAACATTTAAGTGAGGATTTCAAATCGGAGGCAGAAGAAACTGGCTTTTCTGCCCCGGTTCTGGAGTTGGCAGTTGTCATTCACAAATAAACTATTGATAATTTTAAAATGTGTGTGTGTGTGTGTATACACACACATACATACATGATTTGCCTGTAGAAGCATTAATATTGGAAGCCTTTTCCATGTACCCTATCTCTGGAAAGTGGATTATGAATGAAAATCAGCAAAGGAGCAGCACAAAATTTGGCCTAACCGTCAATGTTCAAATTTAGCATTTGTAACTGGAAACACGAGTTTATGTTTTCCAAGACTTTCGTCTTCAGTAAAGTAGCTGTCAAGATCAGATCATGCAGATGTCCTAACTGGAAAATACGAAAGTCCAGATGTAGCTTATCATGTGGAATAAGTTATATAGCAAATTCATGCAATTTATTAAACTAAAAGTGACTTTTGTATAAGAAACTCCATCATGAGTGATGTCCCTAAATTACACATCAAAATAAAAATCACCACAAGGTATTACAAGGTCGGGTAGATAGTACAGAAATGTAACTGAAATATTTAAACAGATAGAATGCACATCTAAAATGACTTCATATTTTCTTTTTTGTTTTGTAACCAAAGACAAGTTGGATTAAGTGCCGCCTTCTGAAAATGTTCTCTGCTGCATCCTCACATATATTCAATGTAAATATTTTCAAACCTTTGAATGTATTGTGTTTTTAAGGGAAGAGCTTTATTTTTATACCAATCTCATTTGTTTATTACAATACTTTTGCCTTTGAATAAATATAAGCTCTGTACCTTTAATTAAAATGTTAAGAATTTAGGTACTTTTATGTTGAAAGCCATTGGTACAACTAGGGATATAAAGCTTAAGACAACTTTGGTTTTGGATTTTTTAAAAATTTAAATGTACCTATAGATGCTGTTATTTCAGTTTTCAGAAGAAAGTACTGTCACCAAGTACAGAAGAACAAGGCTTTCTTTGTTATTCTAAAGTGAGATTTGTCACTCAGCAGAAGAACGAAATCCTTTTTAAAGATAGGCTATTGTAGTAGAATTCTGAAACAAACTTCTGGATTAGCTTCATTGGCTTTCCTGCTTCTTTTGCATCCCAAAGCATAAACTTAAATCGTCTCAGAAGGACAAGGTCCGCCAGTTTATGGCATTTACCCAGGCTGGTGAAAGGACTGCTATATACTGCTTAATGCAGAATGAGTGGAAACTAGAAGTGGCAACAGACAACTACTTCCAGAACCCAGACTTGTACTACAAAGAATCCATGAAAAATTCAATAGACAGAAAGAAATTAGAACAATTGTATAACAGGTACAAAGGTAAGGTTTATTTTTTCACTTTTTCTTTTGAACTTGATTTCTACTTCAACTTAGACCACCAGAAGGAAGAGGAAAAAAAGGTTTCGGTCCTGAACATGCTTACTGGGAAGCAAGCCCCATTGAATCCTGTGGAAGTTACTTCTAAGTAAGCATTCGAAGTCCCAAGTTATAAACATAATATTCTGCTTTGATGATCTATCTATATATTTCTGTAGCAAACAAAACCTCTAAAGTATGAAGCTGGAGTTTTTTTCCTAGTCTCTCTTACAGAATTCTGTATCGAGTGATTTCATTTTTAATTTTAAAACAATATGAACAGCAGACAATGCACTGCTGCTAAGAAGAAAGTCTCTAACCATTTAACTGTTTATATATGTGAAACATAATATCTCTAATATGTGTATTTTACAGCATTTGATTCCTTACACATAAGACTTGAATTGAGGGTTTTAAAATTTTACAGTTAAACTGTGTCCCTGTGATACAACTCCATCTCTTGCTGTTCCATGAACTATGGGCCTAAATCAAATTAGTATCTAAATACTGATGCTGTGTCTCCCTGTCCCCCGGCACTGCTTTCAGTGGAATGTGCACTTGGATGCACATCCAAATGTGCCTTACCACCTGCATTGAGATACTAATATATACCCTAGTGAAACCTGTGCTGTGCAGATATGTAGTGTATATTGTCACCTGTGCAATTGGATGTTTATCTCATTTATGCCTATGATTCTTGGGCTGCGGTCACACACACTAAATAATCCACTTTCAATCCACTTTCAATGCACTTTCAAATTGGATTTTGCCAGTTCACACAGTAAAAATCCAGTTGGAAAGTGCATTGAAAGTGCATTGAAAGTGGATTATTTAGTGTGTGTGACCACAGCCTTGGTCTAGCAGGAAACTTGTTTCTCATTCTGGATATCCTTAGCTGTATCAAGGCATGAGCCTAAATTCTATTCTGTGGATTCGCTTTGTAAGTTCCAGTGTATACAGAAAGGTGTACTGATCCTGTCATAGGAATTTGAACAAAAAATTCTGTTCCAAGAACTTAAAAACAACATTCTTGGTTCCATCTTTGCGTCCACACACTACAGCAAAAATGATTGTCTGTAGCATGAGGTAGCTAATAAATCATTGACGAAGGGAAAAAATTACCTGTGGAGCTCTTAAAATTAAAAATTAAGCAGGAAATTGGCATGAAGGACATTAAGAACTAGCAATGTAACAAATATTTAGTTCATAAATATAAATACTCAGAAATGTTTGCTTATACATTCCTTCCCTGCACAAAAGATTCCATCCTGAATTCATAGGTTTTTATTTCTTGACATGAGTTAGGTATATGCTGCTGGGCATGAGGGTCTTGCCTGCTTAACCTATGGTCATTGCTTTATCCCAGGTGCTGAATGTGGGGGGGGGGGGGTGTTTTTTTTTTTCATTTTTCTTGCGCAGCATGACCAAATACCCAGTCCTGCATGGGTGATCTTTTTTCAGAAATAAGTTTTCTTTGCATGTGTTGCTGAATCCTGTAAGAGTTATGTATAATACATATTTAAAATGAATTGAGAATTAAGCCACTTTAAGAGCAAATAGTTCTATTACAGACACACAGTTGTCTAAATTTCTTCTAAATGCTTGGTATCTACAGAAGCAGTGGAGAATATGCTTAATTTGTCCCAATTAGATGTGCAGCTGTTTCACTGGTAAACCACTTTTATTTAAATATGGAATGTAAAGTTGAATCATATTTGTGTTTTGAGACTGATGTTAACTTGACAAGTGAGTTGACCTACCAGTTTTACACCTTGATCACAAGCCTGGTGGTTTCTTCTATCCAACAACTCTCTTCTAGTGTCAGAAAGATACTTCCACTGTTGGATGTGGATCAATTCTTCTCTCAGACTGCAAACCCTAACACTGTACCCAGTGCTGTTCCAGGGTATATACTGGGCTACAGAAGTAGCCTGGGTTGGGGGCTGACTATAGTGTTTGAGAGAGAAAGGAAAATCCTGTTGCACAGACCCTTTGCTCAAGGTTGTTACTGGATGCAAGCTAGTGTCAGTAATCCAGAACTCTGTGCATGCATTGGATAGAAGAAAAACAATGCAATGCACCTGCTTGCTTCTTCGTGTATAATTAATCTATTTGCTAACATTAAATTCTTCCCATCTTAGTAGTTTTATTTCTTTGTTAATACCAGTCATCATTCTCTAAAATTCGAAATCTACAAGATTTTTCACTATTATCGTCTCCAGTGCTCCCTCTAAGCTGTGGAGTCTTGTGAGCAAAAAATCTATTTTGTGAGCTACTGGCATTAAAGTTGTAAGCGAGCCATTTGGCTACTGGATAAATTAGTTTGCTCGGGAGCCATCCTTCTGAGTTAAGACAAAAATGTGTGAGCGGGAGGCTAAAAAACTGTGAGCTAGCTCACACTTAACTCAGCTTAGGGGGAACACTGATGCTTTGTCTCCTTTATGTTTTTGTTATAGGTTGTCATAAAATACTTGAAAATTTTCCCCTGGATCTTATTGTATTCATTGGTTATACAAGGCTAATGGGTATCTTTGTCCTTTTCCAAAATTTTTACAATCTTTGCCACTCTTGGGCTTCTGCCTTCTAGAGACATAATAGTTAAATGGTGAAGCAAGGAGGTTCAACTGATAACTGCCTTTAAATCCCCTGTTGCATTTTATGTAGGAGCAGGCGTATGTTTCCCATACATAAGTTTGGATGTAGTTCTATGGTGCAGTGTGTGTGTGTTTATTTATATGTATACACACACGCACATATATGTATACAAATGTATACACACACCGTCAGAGAGGGAAACGTCATCATAGTGAGACCTTTCAGCCCTGAAGATGCTGCTTCAGACTAAGCATACAAGATCTGATTCATAAACATCTCCCCATAAAATTCTTGTCCGTGCACTCATAGTTATTTTCTCTTTGGTTATACTTCTCATCACATTAGCATTTCTGTATTGCTTGTCCACTACCAAAGCAGCACTCAGAGCAATGTAGATTTCATTGACACTTGTAAATTTACTTAGGAGTGACATATTGCTAGCAAATAGCTGTTCCTTGTTATTGATAAGTAAACAGCACAGTGGAGACCAGAACCTTTTCTAGAGGTATCAGCCCTGGGGCAACAAACTTTATATTGTTGAATTAATTTAATAGTGTTTTACCTGACTAATAAACAGGAATCTACAAAAATGTTAGGCTTGACTGCCCGTGAAACTCACTTCCTTGCTTCCTATTCCATTTTGTGCCTGCTGCTTGGTAAAAATTAAAGGGCAGGCAGGGAATATGTACATTTGTAACAGTCCACCTGCCTCCAACCTTTTACTGTGATGCTCTTTCCCAGCATAGAATTCATACTGGCTTCCTTTTGAAAGAGACACAACTTCCCTGTGATCCTGACAGCTTTTTGAAAACTACTAATGTAATGGAGTGTTGCTGGACACAATTTCTGTTTGCCAGAGTTAAACTTATGGTCATGGTATTGGTGAATACTTGCTAATTGGTGAGGTTGCATGTTATGGGGCACATTATTTCACTAGGCTGTTCTTGTTCTGGTATGCCCCTGTAATAGGTAACAAAAAGATATAGTAATAAAGATTAACTTTCCTTTATAACAATGAGTGATAGTTTGGTAAGATGTAGATTATTTTATCCTCTATCTCAAAAATATATCTGCTGCTGTTCTGGTAAAGTACAAATCTTCTTACATTTCATCAGCTAAAAGTAAGGTGTATTAATTAAATACTTCAATCACCTGGCTGCTCTAATAGAAGACATGTCATAACAGTTTAATTAGTATTGTAGTTAATTTAAGATTAGCAGTTATTCTACAGATTAAGGAAGGTCATTAAGAAGAGAAAGGATGTCTCATGGCATAAATGCCCCGAGGGCAGGCTGTTGTGGAAAGGGACGGAGGGCAGATTAATCCATGTTATTAAAAACAGAAAATCTGTTCTCCTTGTGTACGTGATTATGTCTTATGGCTTGTTAGGAATATGTCAGACATCCCCTAGGTCCCTGGCATGCCTGTGCCAGTCAGGCAGATGAAATAGCTTATCTTTATTACGGTTACGGAGAACACAAAAAGCTGATGGTGGTGAAAATACTTCCTAACAGATCAGTGTAAAATACCACAAGCGTAAATGTTTTAAATGTCACTTCAGTGCTTTACCCCTGACCTGGATAGCCCAGCCTAGCCTGATCTTTTCAGATCTTGGAAGCTATGCATGGGTAAGCCTTGACTAGTATTTGGTGGGGAGACCACCAGGGGATACCAGGGTGGTGACACGGGTGCAGGCAGTGACAAACCACCTCTGAACGTCTCTTGCCTAGAAACCCTATGGGGTCGCCGTAAGTCAGCTGTGACTTGATAGCACTTTCCACCACACCACTGTGCTTCAACTGTAACATTAACATTTGCAGGTTATCTGTACAGAAAAAATGTCAATGTACAATTTGGGGAACATTACTTCAAATTTTGTGATAATTCTTAAGGGGAAAAGGAGAAGATAAACTTGTTGATGTTGTGACTTAAGTTGTTGTGGCATGTGGAATAAATTCATTAAGTTGAATTCTGTAGCTTCTCCTATTTTTTTGCTATACAAACCACTCAGGCTGACCTTTCCCTAAGGAAGTTGGTAGTAATATGCTATTTTAAGATCTAATATTGTTTCCTGAATAAATATATTAGGCACTGAAAACAGCCTGTGTCTGGGGTCTTTCTTGCATTAAAGATAGTTCTTTTGGCTGGTAACTGTTATAGATGTATTCTTAATCAAACCAAGAATTTTGCCACTGGATTAAGTGGAGTGAAGGCAGGTCCATGAATTCCCTTTTCTAAGCCTCTGAGCTGGCATACTTGCCTGAAAATACTGTTACATCACATCTTGTGATATATTTTTTTTTGCCACTAATGCCTAATTACTTGACCCCAGGTGCTGTTGAATTTCTTTTTTGAACATTGTTTTCAGATACGTTGGAGCATTTCATTAGTAGTACATCTATAACCAAAAAGTTATGCTTTCTGCATACTTGGGAAATCCTCTGAGTATGTAAAAATCCCTAGTTTGTCCGGGGGGGGGGGGGGGGGTCACACTGTACTGCTTTCCTGTAGGAATTTGTCTATTAGGTTTAGTATTAGATATACTGGAGTAGATCCTACCCTTATATTGCTACTCCACAGGGCAGAGTTTGAATCCTTCCCTCACCCTAACTTTAATGGGTCTTCTGTTGGAGGAAGGCTGTTTAAGCAGAAGGTTAGATCTATACCACTGATTCTTTAAAACAGGGTTGCACAGCTGAAATTATTCTGAGAGCTTTTTTTTTTTTTTTTTACTAAATCAAGTGGGCCATGACAAGACATAACTGCAGATAACTTGGTGTTTTCTTTTTTGTTCAAAACTTGTTTGCCCAGTATCATTCTCTTCCTACCCCAGCATGGGCTTCTCTCTGCTAATCCTCACTCTTCCCCCCCCCCCCCCACTTTATTGTGTTCTCAGTCTTCTTTTTCAGACTGGTCTCTATTCTCTTTCTCCAACGATATCTCTGTGCTCCGTCTCTCAGGTATCTCTCTCTGTTTCTTATCCTGTAACACTCTCTGCAACCCTCTCCTCCTGTGTAACTCCTAGTTTTCTTTTCTACACCATCACGTTTGCAGTCTGCCCTCTGTTTTCTTTAGTCTCATCTGTGGTCTATTCCTGTCCTCTCCACCCCCTCAGACTTATCTCTGTCTCACTGTTCAGTGATAACACCACACAAGGCATTTGGTTTCTCAGCAATTCATGCACAGTCTTAGAAACAGGCAAGTTATAAAGTACCTGCTGCTTGTCTGCAGCAGGCTGGGAAAGTAGTGCCCACTCCACTATGCTCTATATACAGAGAAAGGAAGAGCAATACATTTCATGATGCAGAACAAATTTTGAGTCCAGTGGCACCTTTACTTCAGACCAAAATGGCTACCCACCTGAATCTATTTCATGATGCAGGCATTTCTTCATCCCACTCCCATTTTTGTGGGGCTTGGGAAGGCCTACAGAGATATGGCAAAGGACCTAAACAGTGTGTCTGGAATTTTCTGGGGACTGTAAATGCAGGGGCAGGGAGGCACCGTTAGCCATACATTACACAGTGTTGCTTTAAACTATATTTTTTTCCTGTTATGCTGAAGATCACTAATTTACAAAAAGATGGCATTTTATGTATATTCAGGCTCATCAGGTGATCTCTAATTATCTATTTAGGACTTGATTTATATAGGTATAAATCAAAAGGTTGAATTTTTTAAAGTTTACTTTATGACTAAAATATAGATTAGCAGTATGATTTGTGATAATGAAATGCTGAAGTACGGTCTGCAAGTTCTTAATGTAAAACATAACATTCTGTTTGTTCTTTTTCAAATGCAGACCCGCAGGATGAAAATAAAATTGGCATTGACGGTATTCAGCAGTTTTGTGATGATTTAAGCTTGGACCCTGCCAGTATCAGCGTTTTGGTCATAGCATGGAAATTCAGGGCAGCCACTCAGTGTGAATTCAGTAAGAAAGAATTTGTAGATGGCATGACAGAACTGGGGTGAGTATGGCTATCTTTCTTAGTAGAAAGGTCTGTTTTTGTAGAACATAGATAACTCTTATTTAATTTTTATTTCCCTCCTTGACTTATGTTCAAATGAACTGAGCTGTGATCTAAGAAATCATTTATGTATAAGGGAATCGAAGGATTTCTTTGTAGTATTTACTGCCACAGCACCTTCAGCCAGTGACACTTTTAAAATCAACAGTGGCTTACCATGGGATCTGTCTCAATAAAAATTACAAAAACACTCTTAGACATCCATAAACATTTTGGAGCTTTTGATAGCTGGGACAATTCAGTTTCCCCAGTCACTGTGTTTGACATGTTAACTTTGATTCAGTCCATATATGTGGATTGAATTGAAATAAATAGACCAAATATTCATATATACATTTTTATATATGAATGAGCCTTTGAATTCATTTGGAGTATCTTTCTAAGCCTCTGGGTCACTTTTCCTTTTATTGTTTCACTTGAAATGTAATTTATCTGACTTAATCCAAAGAAGATGAAAATGGTGATGTTAAAGGCAACCTGTTCTGGGAATTGCTTGTCTTGCAACTGAATAGCATGAATATTTCCTGGGTTCCTCTTCAGCAGTTGAAACATTGCCTCCCTGTGCACTCAAGAGAGTTGTTTGTGAGCATTTCACCTTGAAAGTAAATCTTGTCACAATTATCTGTGCCTTTGACATTCAGCCCATCATAGCATCAAACTTCATTAAATTCATATTTGAAGATTCAGAGTGTAAAATAAAAATAAAATAACTTGTGATAGCTCCCCCCCCCCCCCAAAAAAGTGCTTTATTGGTGCTCAGTGGTTTTCATATGAAACCCATCACAGTGTGAACAAGGAAGGGGAATAGTGCCCATATCAAGTTTGCAGGCTTTCCACCATGGAGGCTTGTTAATTCAGAGCAGATCACCTGTGCATACATGAAAGTAATGCCCTGCACAGTTGCCACCATAGACTGGTTAGCTTATGAGAAGGCCAAGTACCGGAGCCCACATTTGTTGCACACACATTCTGGTCAAATTATGTGCTATAGGCCCTTTATGTCACAGTTGGGCAACATCAGGGGCTCTACAAAGACGCTGCCTGGAGTGAAGAAAACAGTGGAATCAATTCTTTGGTGTGTCTAGACAGTTCATCCAGGTCGCCACTCCACTTTGCTGCTTCCTCTCATGAAGGTTTTCTTTTGGATATATATTGTTTTGTTATTTGATTTATAGACATTAATACGCATTTACATGGATCTGGGATATTTGCCTTATATTCTCATAACACTAACATTGAGGAGGTGGGCATCTGTAAGGGAGGACAAACCAGGGCAAAGTTAGCCATCACCCCCTGATTCTCCCCTACAAATGCCCCTGTTGTTGTTGTTTTTAATTAAGTCAGTAAACGTGGGGTGGTGAAATGCATTTAGTGGGGTAAAATGCGGTTCTTCACTGTTTTAAAATGGGTTTAAGCTGTTTTGTGATGGTAACTTCCAAGTGTTCATTTTATTGATTTTGACTCCATAGGGGTCCGGCTGTTTTGTGTCCTGAAAGCAGGATAATGAATGAAAGGAAAGATTAAGTGCCTGGGACTTGGCTTACACTGCTGCCCTCTTAACCATCACCAGGCTGGGCCTGTTGGCCAGCAGCAGCAAGCAGCGGTGGAACAGGCTGCTGTTCTTGGCCAGATCTTGGGTATGGCTGCCTTCTACTTGGTGTAGCTGCCTGTTCACTGCTGCTGCAAGGAAAGAGCTCTGTTAACCAGCATATTAAGTTATCTGGCACCCCATTCCCCATGGAAGCCAATTCACAAATCTTTTGCTGTACTTACTTGTTAGAGCAGGCTGGTTTCTGCCTTGTCTATGACAACATTTTAAAGGCTTACTAGAACCTGTTACTCTCTTTTTAATATTGCAGTATTAATCAAATTCAGTCCCCAAAGTATATCTGTAAAGTTGTTTAATTGTATATAAATGTTTTTTGTCTCTCTTTGATAATGTCTTAGAAGAATAACACAATCTTTTCATCAGGTGTGATACTACAGACAAGTTAAAAGCTCTTTTGCCAAGACTGGAACAAGAATTAAAGGACCCAATGAAATTTAAAGATTTTTATCAGTTTACATTTAATTTTGCGAAGAATCCTGGACAGAAAGGTTTAGGTAAGTCCAAAAAGCATGTTGAAAGACCAAATTCAATTACGTTTTTTTCAGTAATAAGCTTCTTTGCTCACATATATCTCAGGCAATTTCAGAGTTTGCTACTGTACTTTTATAATTTTAATCTCTTATAGTTTGAGGCATTCTGGCTAGATTGTAAAACATGGCCATTGTAACCAAATGACTTCATTAAAAGTCCATATGAATAAATGAAACTGTGCAAACAAGGCGTCAATTCAATAATGCAACTATAATTTCAACAAAGCAATGAAATACATTGGGGTATAATTTCATTCTTCCAGTCGCCCAAATGGCTGTTCAGTAATGTGAAGACTAAACGATTGCTCATGGGTTGGCAGGATGAGACATTGTTCCAAAGCAGTACATATTCCTGTGGATACTGTATTTGTTTGTACATCAGAAGGCTGTATAGGCAAAAGACAGGTCCCCACTGCCAAGATCTTGCATGCAGGCTTTTTGTTTACCATAAGCAGCACCCATTGGTTTATAAAGGATCTGAATCTTGCAAAGAGGTCTACTTACATAAGTCTGCTTCCATTATGTGGAATATATTTTGTGAACAGGAGCCTGTTTTGGTGTCATGCTTCAAGGTGAATCAGTTAGGAAATTCACTGTATTTCTCTGAATAAGGAAAGGCACATGGCTTTATTGGCTTTTGAAGAGTTTAGAATGCATACAGGTCAGTCAGTTTCTCACCGAAACATAACAAAGTTTGAGCCCAGTGGCACCTTTAGGACCAACGAAGTTTAATTCTGGGTATAAGCTTTTGTGTGCATGCACACTTCTTCAGAACATAGTTGCTAATCACCTTTTTTATGACCAGAGATTTGTGAAAGCTGTTTTCCAGTTCTTGTTGAAATCTTCAGATTTGTTCTCTATTGGTCAGATAACTTTTTTTAGGCTTTTCTCAGTTATGGTGTAAGACGTCATGCTAACTCAGTGTTATGTGAAAATAACAGAGACTGCAAGGGCCTACTTTGTGGAATATGTAGATAACCTTCAGTTTTTATGTCTGACTAAATATATTTCAGTTGTAATAATTACAGATTTCTTTGGGCAGAGAAGGGAAGGCTGATCAAAAAATAAATCCTCTAAATACAACCCTTTTTTATTTTGGGCGAATTGTTTTTAGTTAAAATTGGATGAAAGCTTGTACAAAATGTGAAGTTAGTAGATGTCTGCCTGTCAGACTTCTATATAATGTGGAAATTCATCAGTGTAAACTAGTGTTTAGTAAGCTTTGTTCATGTGAATTAGTGCCAATGGGAGATACGTGAAACACGACAAACACTTTGCATTTGTGCTGTTCGTTATGTGGTAAATCACCTCAGAACTACATTTTTCAAAAATGTAAAGAAATTTCTAAGAGTTTTTCACACAATTACACGATGACGTAGTTGTTGTTAGCTATTCCTCAGCATTCCAACATGATATATTTTAGAATTCTGCTAGGTGCGTGCTCCCACACATGCCCAATAGGGAAAGCACATTTAGATTTTCTTTCGATATATTCCTATACCTGGACCTGTCCAAAGGGAATGCATAATCTCCCAGTAACTTACTGAGTAAAAAGAAAATTGAAAAGGTTTCCAAATGGTTCCGTGTGTTTAAATAGAAGTGTAAACAGGGAAAGAGGAACTGTGTTACTTTATACTGAATATAATGTCATGCTTAGAGTGTCTATTTTTGCTAACAGTAGCTGTTTTTGGGGCCTGTAACTAAGGATTTGCATTGAAGGATGGAAGAAAATGAGATTATGGCCTGTCTGATGTTATAACATAGGCCGAGGACAGACTGAAGATCTGACCCGGAACAGCCGCGGGGCTGAAAGCCACACGGGAAAAGCAGCCCGGGGCATCCCATTCACACTGGCTGCGTGGGGAGGAGGCGTGTGGCTGCCGGCTGCTTCGCCGAGACGTGGCTATGCACAGCCGCGGCAGCTGGAACAGCCCGTCCGCACTTCTGGCGCCGCGTGCTCCACGCCTTCGGCGCGTCCACACCCATGGGAAGTGCCAGGGACACGTACCCAGACACCTGGAGACCAGTTCCCAGGGGTCTCCTCCTGAAGCGCAAGGACAGCGCTTCAGGCATGGGTGAGTGCGTCCAGGCGGTGGGGGACAGCTGTGGCTGTCTGGACGGCCTCTCTGCCTCCGCTTCTAAAGCAGAGACATAGCGGGCCACCTCGCCTGTCTGTCCTCAGCCATAGTTGATAATAATCCCATCCTGTTCACAGAAAGTCATAAAAATATGTGGAAAAAATTGTTCTAAATACCTAACACTATTCTTTTGTCTCAAAAGCTTGTGTCAAGCAGCTCAGAGGTTAAACAAAATGTTTATACTGAATGCACAACAAAGTCTTGTGGTGTCTTAAAGACAAACAGATTTATTGTACCATAAACTATCATGAGCTAGAGCCCACTTCATCAGATACATGAAATATCAGTTGCAGATAAAACACACACAGATTCTGGGAAGTGTAACTAAAAGGGCATGAAATCTGTGACATTTCTATGTGAACTCAAAAGTGTAGAAGATAAGCAGAGTGACCATTCACAAGAGCTGTAACTGATAAAATAATCTTAGATTTGCTAGAAAGCCCTAGCCTTGATTGATAAGGGATAAGTAACATTACAAGCGTTCGATGAAGTAGGATGTAGTCAAAGTTCACGTCAAAATAATAGCACAAGCCTTTGCATAGTCTAAATCCATTGACATAAATGAATTAGATTTGGTGTAAAGCAGCATAGATTTGGTGTAAAGCAGTGTAAAGCAACCTTGTCAGGGTTGGACTGCCTCACAAAGTGGAAGGGAGTCGTAGGATCTAACCCGTAGCATTTAATTTGCCGCAAGATTCTTCTTACTGTTGCTAATCTGGCTACTCTGTAGTTTTTCTTTATACTGGTTATTAGCTTATATAAAGTATTAAATTTGATTAAAAAGCAATCGAAAAGAAAAATGCAGCAGCTGCTTCGTTAGTTATTTGATCTTAGAAGGGCAATGGTAGTTCATTTCATTTTTATATAAAAATATTACTGAATCAATCACATAGTTCATTAATTCAGAATTTAAGAAAGAAGTAGTTAGGCGGAATTAAAAGTTTGTGAAAATTGCAGAATGACCTGACATGAAGGAGATAATGTGAAGAGTTTTTTTTAATACTCCTACAACAAGAAGTGGTTCAGTGGGGATTAGTAAACCAGATGCAGCAGTTCTGGTAACTCTCCTTTACCTCTTTATTTGCAGAGGGGAAAGATAAGAGTATGTGTTAATATGAATGGGGTTAGAGATAAATGGCCTTGACCTGGATAACCCAGGTAGCCCAATCTCATCAGATTTTGGAAGCCAAGCAGGGTCACTCCTGGCTAGTATTTGGATGGGAGACCTCCAAGAAATAGTAGGGGCATGACGTGGAGGCAGACAGTTGCAAACCACCTCTGAACGTCTCTTGCCTTGAAAATGCTACGGGGTCGCCATAAGTCAGCTGTGACTTGATGGCACTTTTTGCCATCAGAGCTATGGACAAAAAGTTCAAGATCCTAACAAAGGTCTGAATATAGTCATTGCATCTCAGTTAGAAGTGTTTGTTTCAAGAAGAGAAGAGTTGCAGTTTTTATTGAGAATTACATTCAATGGGTATTCTAGATTAAAGTATCCTCTATTGACTATAATATTCTTCCAGAAAGAGAGCTTAGAGTAATAGTTCTGCAATTAATACTTCTCATTCAGAGGTTCCTTGTTGATTCATTAGGATGATCTACTAAAGAGAGTGTGTTGTATTTCAGGTGTACTAAGAATTGAAAGAGAGCTTGATGTGTTCGATAACTCTTGCATCTAGATACATCAAGCAGATTTGCTATCCATTGTGCCCACACATAGAGCCAGCACAGTGTATTGAGCCAGTGTGGTGTAGTGGTTAGAGTGCTGGATGAGGATTTGGAAGACCCAGGTTTGAATCCCAACTCTTCCATGGAAGTTTAGTGGGTGACCTTCAGCAAGTCATATAGTCACAGCCTAAGCTACCTCACAGGGTTGTTGTGATGATAAAATGGAAAAGGGGTGAATGTTGTATGTGACTTTGGGTCCCCATAAGGGAGGAAAGGGGAATATATATATATAATATAAAATAGTCTTGTTGCTTTTAAGTTTTGTCATTGTTTGTTTGGCATACATATACATATGTTGTACAAAAATCAATAGCAATGGCAGCAGTTCACTATATATCAGAACCCAACCTCTCCTCTTAAGTTAATATACAACTCAAAAGGAGCGCCAGCCTTTATCTTGGAAGGTCAGACACAGAAGTGGCAAATGTCATTTGGGGCAACTAACAAGATAAGGATTGCTATATCCAGAAGGAACTGTTTGCAGTCATTTGCATACTGGCTGCGCACATATATATTGGAAATTATGAGAAGCAAATAGAGCAGAGTGCCATAGGTCTGTGTTGTAAATGGTGAGTCTTATTGGTCATTTCTTGTTAGTAAGAATGGCTTCCAGATTACCAGGCAAGGAAACTTTTACAAAGTCAGGTTCCTTTTTATTTCTCCCTTTAGTTCACAAATGACTGACATGCATATGGCAGCAGGCTGGTAAAAATATGTTTATGCTAGTAACTTCTGCAGGGTTGTCTGTGAACTAGTTTGCATTATTGATGCCTGATTTCAGACCTGAGTTTCTTGATCAGTCTTTTCTAGGATAGAGCTGCAGCTAGTACACGAAACCCTGACTTCTTTAACAGCTTTTGGCACTAGAACACTTCATCACACAAAAGTTTATTCCCAGAATTAAACTTTGTTAGTCTTAAAGGTACCACTGGACTCAAACTTTGTTCTGTTGCTTCTGACTAACATGGCTATCCACTTGAATGTAGCTTTTGGTACTGTTAATGCCCTTCAGGAATGGTTGGCAGAGTTGGGCACTCCACATTCCAATGATGTCAATCCTGCTTGGTTGATCAGTTCCTGATCAGGTGTGGTCAGGTGCACTCATTTGGCCCTGTGGTAGTTGAAATACTGGTCCTACACAAGGTGGTTGATTCTTATCACTAAGAGCCATATAAAAATAACACAGTGCAATGTCTTTAGGATATTCTATATTTCTTGCAATGTGTTTGCTTCCCCCAGTGTCCCTTGTATTAGATAGATGTCCTGCAAAATATTTGAATGGGTATGCTATTGGGGATATTTCTCTGTAGGCATTGCATTTGTGTCGTTTAAACAAAAAGTGCTTTGTGTAAGTAGGAATGGAGAAACTCCAAAAACCATGAGAAAACTTTTGAAGCAGATGCCAAGGATTTTGGAACTAGTGTCTTCAGCCCTGAAGGGTTGCTATTCGTGGCTCACCAGAACAGCAGTGTTGCATTCTCTGTGGTGTTGATCATGGAAATTATTAACTGGCAAATTCATGAGGATGCACTGTAGTGGTACCATTACAGTTTGGCATGCGCCATTTGTTGGCACCATCTTAGTGGAGCATAATAGTTTGTCCTTCTTAAAATGTTATTACTAAGGTAATCCCATTTCTGTACAGATTTGAAAATGTTTACAGTGCAGTTCAAGTGAAGCTTGATGAGTGTAACACATGCCTCAAGTTGTCGCTGATCTCTGATAAATCTAGTTTTTATAAATTCCAAGATAAATTTAGGCCTAAGGCAACAGACTTGCGCATGCTAAGTTCAGTGAAGCATACACTTGAGTAAATGTGTAGAGTTGGCTTGCGAAAAATAATGAAAAAGTTTTGGTTCTAAATCTTAATTTGTCAACTGAAATATGTTTGAGCGAGACTGTTCCCTTGACGTTTTGTATTAGTGCAGTAATTTGGAATGGCTGGGGTTGAGACACATTTGGAAACTAGTCTGTCTAACTACTGCTGGACATCAGTAATTGGAAGTGTCTGAGCCCTTTCCCGCCCCTCCTTAGTGAGTTGTAGGGGAATTTCTTGGCCTATTGTGTTGGATCCAAACAAAGATGCCCTCTAACTGACAGCAGGATAATTCTTCTGTGAGTGGAACTATACCTTTGGTTCCAACCTGCTATTTTATTTTAATGCCATAACTGTCACTAATTGACATGTGTTAATTATACAGAGGAAGAAAGTAAATACAAAAGGTGTGTGGTGGAAAGTCACAGCTGATTTATGGGGACCCACTAGGTTTTCAAGTCAAGAGACTTTCAGAGGTGGTTTGCCATTGCCTGTCTCCACATCATGACCCTGATATTCCTTGGTGGTCTCCCATCCAAATACTAGCCAGGGGTGACCCTGCTTAGCTTCTGAGATCTGATGAGATCCGCTAGTGTGGGCTGTCCAGGTCGGGGGTGGGGTGACCCACTTAGGCTAGATTATATTGGAATGACAAAATTAGCTTTATCTTATTTTGTAACCTTTCATCATACATTGGTTGTCCTAACCCTATTTTATAGAAACATGTATAAAAAGACTAATCCTTTTACATGTTACATTTATTTCTTTCAGATCTAGAAATGGCGATTGCATATTGGAATTTAGTCTTATCAGGAAGATTTAAATTTCTAGATCTATGGAATAAATTTTTATTGGTAAGTAGGTCTGTGTGTGTAGGTTAGTGGTTGTGTGCCAATATTGGTGATTTCATAAAGACGTTACAATCTAGACTTTAACTGCTCAAGGTAAAAACACTGGAATTGGGTCTGCTATTGGAAGGCACCTTCTGCCAATGGAATGGAACTTTGCAACCTTGAGCTGCAGCCCACTAAGCACCCAAAAGCTCCCCCTTGGGCAGGGGTCATCAGGAACAGCACAAGGGTTGAATGGGGAGCCTGCCAGTGAGGTGGGGAAATCAGTGACAATCACCCTCTTTTGCTGACCAAAATTAATTGTGGATTCAACCTTTTGCCAGGCTAATCATTTTGTTCAGTGCTTCAGTTCAGGTTTTATGGAACTTACTGGAAAATCTGAAAAAACATGGGTACCCTCTTGTTTCCATTGCTGCATAGGAACATCATAAAAGATCAATCCCTAAAGATACTTGGAATCTTCTTTTAGATTTTGGAAATATGATCGCAGATGATATGTCAAACTACGATGAAGAAGGTAACTGATGTGAATGCTTAGTGCTGAAGTTGTGTTGTCCATTAACAAACCATGTGAGTCATTTCAGTGAACCCAAGTAAACAAAAATTGAAAGAAAATTATATATCCCTAGAAATAATGACTCTGTTTTTAAATTTTATTGTCCATACTTGTTAGATAGGGTTTTGCTATAAAATACAAATGATGTTTGGCTTTAAAATGCAGCTAAGCTTAGAGCATTCTTGTTTACTATTAGCATCTGGCCATGTAGGCCATACAGCTTTGTCCTAATAGAGTACACATGCTTTCAGATGTCCTACTGAATAAAATGTATCAAGCCATGAATAAAGATTGTGTTGAAAGATGAAATCTGCTTTATTAAACATATGAGTGTTTTAATTTAAAACTGTTTGACCCTTCTTTAGGAGCATGGCCAGTTCTAATAGATGACTTTGTGGAATATGCACGACCAGTAGTCACAGGAGGAAAGCGTAAAGCTTCCTAACCATAGACTCTCCTTAGTGGACTTAAGTTTGCAGTTTGAACTGCATCAGGTAATGAAGACATTTTGGCCAATAACTGTGCACACTGTTCAGTAGTCGTGGTGGGATGCCACAGACAGAATGGAAATCACTACTTCTGCTTCAAAGAAAATGATGGCTGACTCATGGACTCTGCAAGAAGAAAGTCCGAAGATAGCCCAGGCTGTTTGTAGGATATTGGCTTCAATTATTGTACTGGTTGTATCATATAGGATGTAGATTTTGCATGATTTTATACTTTGAAGAAGTTTAACTAGAGGCCATTTTAGTAAAGTTTTGACAGCACAGCATGCCGTTCAGTTCATAACCCAGGGTGAACACCAGCAGTTACATAATTACAACTGTATTATATTGTACTTATATTAAAAGCAGTATTTGTGGTATATAAATTAAATCCCTAAATAAAATGTGTGTTATGTGGTATTTTTATACAAGTTAAGTAGCTTTCTGGATCATGCAGTGAAATGTTTTATTGACATATCTCTTCAGCTTTGTGCCAAGATTCTAGGCTTATTGAGAGATCGGTCAGATCCATTTTTTAAAAGTTTGATTTTTCTCATTCCAGCATTATCCTGCTAGGGGTTTGTCAATGAAGTCATATAATATCTGCATTGTTAATATTTTTTAATGTAGGAACAACTGGAGTACTCTTGGGTTTTTTCTTGGCTAATGCATATATTAAGCATGCTGTGACGGTCTGCACTTTTAAAAGCTTAGAAGTGCTTTACAAACAGCTGAAGGACTGTGAAGGGTTAATTCTTCAGAGAGCCTTGAGTGACAGGCTGCTCCAAGCAATCAGATTGGTTAGCATCAGCTAAGCAGAGAAAGACCTAAGAGCTGCATGCTGAGGAGACAGTCAGTCACATTTCTGCCTTAACTGAGTACTGATTTCAGCCCTAGCTGAGAAGACTCGAGTACTGACAGTTTCAGAATTCAGCCTTAGCTGAGCGCAGTTTAACACAGACATCCAAGAACAATTTAACACAGTTTGGGAAGTAGGCAAAGACTCCCATTCAGGCCAAGGAAAGGGGATAGCTCTTCTAGGGAGAAGAAAATTCCCTACCCAGTCAAACAGGGAGTTTGCTCTGAAGAGTGCAGAGATCCCTGGTCTGGTGTGGTTAGAGGCATTAAAAGTCAGTTAAAAACAAGACAAGTACTGGTGTTTTAAATGAAGGAGTTTGGGTACTGGAAAGAGTACCATTTAAGTTGTTAGTTAAAGTGGGCTCCTGATCCTTCCCTCAGGTTCCTAGGCTGAGCAAGCAGCCAAAATTTTATACCGTGGCAGGGTGGGACAGCCAAGTTCTCCCAAGAAAGAAGGAAACACATTACTAGGGCAGCTCAGTCAGTAAAGGGAAAGAAAAATGGAGGGGGGGATCTTGTCTCTGGGGGAGGGAAGTGGACAGGGTCGTCATACATGCTATGAACACCATTTTAACCCGAAGCCTCAATAAATACATTAAATATCCCTTGGAGGGGGGGGGGAGCTGAGATATAAACATATGCTTAACTGTTCCATTAAAAACATTTACATTTGATGGATTTTTGCCCATTGTCTGAGCACTTGGTGAGTTCCAATGGGCTGGTTAGAAATTAATAGTAATTTGGTCTTCAGAAATTGAGTTATACCCTGACCTTAAGTAGTCCCATAAGAAGCACTACCATTTTCTTTTTGTTCGTTTGTTTTTTTTAAAAGCTGTGCAGCAGAAGTATGATTTCAGCAACTACACCCTTTTCTCACCCTTGCACGGGAGAAGCTGTGCTGTGTACTAAAATTCCTTGTCCTAGCCAGCGGTTAATATTGTGGGAGCCTTGCCCTACTTTTTATCTACTGATCCTAGAGATGAAAGGCAAAAGAGGCCCCTTGATAACAGGCTGAGTCTGTTAAGTTTAAAAGCTGCTGCAATAGTAAATTGGGTGAGTTGCCAGGTAGCTGGCAAGGATGTTAGTCAATGCAAAACATATGCTTTATATAACAATAGCTTGTGCTCTGCAAAAGTAAAAAAAAATCTAGTAAGAAACTGGGGAACTGCACTAGTGGCAGTAGTGGAAAGTGCCATCAAGTTGCAAGCCATAGGGGTTTCAAGATAAGAGGAGTGTTTGCCATTGCCTGCCTCTGCGTAGCAACCCTGGGCTTCTTTGGTGGTCTCATATCCAAGCGCTAACTAAGGCCAGCCCTGCTTAGCTCCTGAGATCAGGCTAGCTTGGGCCATGCAGGTTAGTCTTGTACTTCAAATGTTGCCTAGCTTTCATTCCTCCACTAGATGTCAGTATGCTAACTCTTCGACATCTTGCTTCATGTCCCAGCAGTTAGACTGTAACTGTGAAATACCTATGCTATGGCATTATCAGAAGAGTGTTCCTGTTTCAATATGTTTGTCGGTATTTATCGTTTTTATTTTTTTAGATGGACTTCACAGCAAGGGTCATAGTGGTTCTTTGCAGCTGTTCTTCAGTGGTTTGTAAACTCTTAACCTTGAAATATCACACATTTAATGCTTTCTACCTTATCATGGTTGCCCAACTGCTTCTTAATCTTATGATGTACTCAATGCATATTACCAGGGGTCATTTTGAGCAGGAGCTCGGGGGAGCTCAGCTCCAGGAGTTGGTGCCAGCCACTCCCCCCCCCCCCGCAGGGGAATGCCTGCTTGTGTCATGGCTGCAGCAAAATGACCCCGTCCCCTGGAAAGGTCCTTGTTCCTCCGACCAGCCTTCTGAAGGCTTCAGCCACCACTAAAGCTATCCTCCCAGAATAGTGGTATTTCTGAGGCTTGGATTAGTAGCGGTCCCCTCTCTGCCAGCTTGCTTGCTTGCTTGCTTCCTTCCTTCCTTCTCCTTTCTCTCACTTTCTGACATACTTCCGGTGATGTCAGGTGGTGTAGCATATGCTAATGAGTTATGCTAATGAGCTCCTGCACCTCTTTTTCTACGAAATGACCCCTGTATATTACACATTAACTCTGAAAACCTTAGCTATTGTTAGCTAGTTTACATATGAGTGGCTTGATATACTCAAAAGTTGGGAGTTCGCATATATTGCAAATATGGGTGTCTCGGGAGTCCAGAAGTTGCTCGTGAGATGATGTGGCAACTGATGGTAAACAATGTCCTGAAAATCTCTGCAGATCTGTTGTGTGACTTCAGCTGCCTATCTCTTGCTTGGTGTTGCTATTCAGATGCAACGAGGTCTGATAGAATAAGGGACAGCCTGTTGTGAATTTTTTTTGCATGACTTGAAAAGAGTTCTCAATTTTATCATCAATATATGTTTTAAATTACAAAATGTTTTTTGGTCTCCAGTATAATTTATTTGTTTAAAATGGAAGGTCATCAAAAAGAAGGGGGGTGGAATGCTGCAAATGAGTCCAGTCCATCTCAGTTGGGGGATCTGAAGGCCAAGTTTCTGGTCTGCGGCTTGGGTTGAAAAGGAACTATCTGAATGTGGTGTGCCACTCTGGAATTCTCTCTTGTCTTGTGACAATGTGCAGTTTCCAGGGGTCAGACTGGTCCTCTGGAGTCCTAACTCTAGAACCAACCAGATTGGGACAGGGGAGCCAGTTAAACCTCTACCGTGCACCATCACCAGGTCATTGCCTAGTGAGAGAGACCGGGGCATTTCTCAAAATATGCCCAGATGAGTGGGGGCCCCTTACTAATGCATCAAGACCAGCACCCCCTTACTAGATTTCAGTTTTATGCTGTTCTCTAGGCGGCTCTGTCTTCAGCGGGCCTTCCATCTTTGGATGTTGTGCATCATTCCTTCTACATTGGGGCCGTTACTTCAGTGGCGTTCTAGAGGTTGCACAGCTCTGTGGGGGGGAAAACAGCGGGCACATTATGGTCTTCTGCATTCAAATCTTATTTGCAGCCACACAGGGTAGCCTATTTCTAACTTTTTGTTTCTCTAGATTCAGTGGTTAGATAGAAGGAAGGCCATGTGGGCACAGCATTGTGCATTGGGGGAAGCTTCATACAGTGAGGTCTGGATGGGGATTCCAACTTGGGCTGGGGGAGGCTCTGGACATCATGTGGCTGGGCTGATGGGGCATGCATTGGGAACAACCTCGGGGCTGATGCATTGGCCATGCCTCTAGGAGGATAGTGATGGCTAGCAATAGCAGTTTCTGCCAATTCCAGCCCTCTGCCCTTTGTTACCCCAACAGGTGGGTCGGGAAGGTGCCAACAGCAGTTGGGCTGCCAGCTGCTTCCATTGTAGACCTCAGCTGCTCCAAGACCTGAGGAATCTGTAATCAATAAAGTTGTGGCCTGATGCCTCCCAGGGTGGTGTGTTTGTGTCGTCCTCTCCCCCTGCCATGGGCTGATCCCTGCTCCAGGCACAAAATAATACCACATCAATATTTTTCTCTTCATCGCAAATCAGAGACATTTCTGTTTTATGTAAGTCTGGGTGCGGATGACCTGCTCAGGTCCCCAAGAGAAGCCTAGCTTGCTTTTGTCATCAGTGGGGTTGCTGGGATTGTCAAGTAGATATCAGTGACCGTTTCTCAGCCACATTATTCAGCAACCTCAATATCAACGTAAGTATCTGCTGCCTGGCGGGGGGACTGCATTTAATAAGCATTGCCGAAGTTTGGTTTGGATGCTGTTCTGTGAAACAGAAAAATGGCCGTGTCTGTAATCTCTACACTAATTTCAAGCATGTGGCCATAACCTCAGAAAAGATAAAAGTATGATGTGTTAAAACTGCCTTGTTTTTGTTTTTAACTATTGCCCTGACTTGGGTAGCCCAGGCTAGCCTGATATTGCAAGCTAAGCAGGGTCAGTCCTGGCAAGTATTTGGATGGGAGACCACTAAGGAATACCAGGGTCATAAGAGACAGGGAATGGCAAACCACCTCTGGATGTCTCTTGCCTTGAGAACTCTGTGGGGTTGCCATAAGTCAGCTATGACTTGACGACGACAACAAAAACTGCAGGGAATTAAAGCAGGAAAAAACTCTTTTTGAAGCTGGACCTTCCTTTCTGAATTACTGATGGACTTTTAGCTTCTTTGATTTATAAAGCAATGTTTGTGTTGCTGTAATAAGAAACATTTCATATTCCCAAATGCAATATAGAAAATACCCAAGATGTCCTTTCATTCTAGCAACAAGTGCTAGTTTGGGTTAATTTGCAGTTTACCTTACAAAACTGTCTGGTTGGGAGTCTGAAATACTTGGTCTTTTTCAAGATGTAGATTTATTCACATCTTAATCAAGTGTTTAAAAGCTGATAATCGTACTTCACCTTAATTGTGAGGAAGTGCAGAAGTAGTAGGTGAGATCACGGCTTAAATTTCTCAAGTGTGAATCTTGCCAGAGACTTTAAACAAGCAGGGAGAATCAAAGACCATGAGGGAAACCTGAAACTGGTGCATTCAGCATCCTTGGGGGATGTCTAGCTCCCCCAAGAATAACCCATTTTTATGTACAAACAAACTGTGATGCTAATCCAGGAGCACAAGAAGAAGCTCTCATTTGATGAATGATCGGTTATCATCAGAACATTTCTGAACTGTCTGGATATTCAAATGTAGTTTAATTTAGGAATCAAGCAAGCAGAGGCTTTCCAAGGTGTTCTTGTCACTTCTGAACTCCTCTACAACTTCCTGTTCTTCTGTATACCCAAAACAAATCAGTTTCTCTCATCTCTTGTTTGTTTGTGCCCCCCCATCCGCAAAGAGTGATGAGTTACAGTAGTACGAAAATCAAAGAAAAACATGCTCATTTGCACAGTCTTAAAAATAAACCTCCTGATTGCAAGCGTATGTTTTTCTAGGTGTAGAGTTACTTAAACTGGACAGCCAAAATATTTCTTGGCTTGCTTTGTCCTGGATTATAGGAGGGCTTTTGATTTTTGCTACGTACATGGACTTGTGTGTTGCGCACTTCATGCACTTGCAACTTAAAAATAAGTTAGAAAATACTTGCACTAAGAATTTTCATCCCTTCATTGGATGGCAGACAAGAGCCGGCATCTCCAAAGCCAGAAAAGGAAAGGCCCGCCTTGAACGGACAGCTCTGTACCCTGACACAATGGCTTCAGTATAAAGTGTTGCTGGACCCAGCGCTTGAAAGCAACAGGACAAAGAAACTCCAAGTGGCTGTTTTTGAGACCAAAGAATACTGACAAGGCATCCAAGGCATCTTGTGATGGAGAAATTTAAGGCTGCTCTGTTGCTGGCAGGGGTCGGGGATGCTCTGGGCTATCGAAACTTCACCCGGGAAAACAGTGCTTTAGGTGCAAAGATCAAAGAGGAACTGAAGGAAATTGGAGGACTTGAGAACCTAGTGCTGTCCTCTGACAAATGGCCTGTGAGTGACAATACTATTATGCACCTGGCTACAGCTGAGGCTCTCCTTACAGGTAGGAAAAACTAAGTCGTCCGAGTGCACATTTGGATGGAGGAAAGCAACCGAAGAACTATAATCCCAGTGCCCTGCTAGTTGCGCAGAGAGATTGTGCAGTAATGTTGATAGAACGTCAGTGCTCTATAGGATGCTTTGCATTTTCCTCTTTAGTTTAGTAAAATTGCTGTGGGGGCTAAAAGTGTATGCTGTGAGGCAGGAAGCCCTGTTTCCGGGGGTCCATAAAAGTATTAGGTGGCCTTATATAAGCCACAATTAGCTCCCCGACTTTTAATACTGGGAAGATAATACTGGTCGACTTTATATGGTTGTTGTAAGCATTACTGAGATAACATTATGTGAAACCATTTGAACCTCAAGATTTCTTCTGTTTTTATGTATATTCCCATTCACGGTTAATAATGTGGCCAGATTTATGACCTTTCTTCTTTGGTTTTCTAAACGTGCAATATGAAATACAGCCTGTTATATGAGATGCATTGGTGTGAACTTGTCTTTAATGAAAAATCAATAGGGGAAGGGGGGGAAATTGACTCTTGAATTTAGAAAACAGTTACTACTTTCTGTATAGCATAAAAGGAGATTCCCACCTGAGTAAAAATGGATTTGAAAGTCATCGTATTCACCTAATTGTATCTTACAGTGCACTTTCTGTGCATTATTTGACAAACGTTAAGATGACATTGCAGAACAAAACATCAGTGTCTTTTGGTGTCAAATGATGTATTCCATTTCTCTTTTGCTCCCCATTTTCTTTTCTAAAAATCAAAACCGTCAGTGCAGTTTTCACTCATGTCCCACTCTTATCTGACTGCTGCTGAGAGGTACTAAATTTAGCTGGCAGAGGTCTGTTGAAGAGAATCTTGGATATTTCGTGTCTAGCTGCTGGTTAGCCAATGATGTGAGGGGGAGCTAATACCCTAAAGATAATGGCAAGAAGTCAGCCTATCAAGGGAAGGGATGACTAACATACTTCTGAATATAGTCTGTGATTAAATGCACATCACATGTTTCCTACTCTTGACCTCTGTAGGAGCATAAATGTTATCTACAAGTCTTATCAAGAGGGTTTGCAACCGTTTTTAGTTATGCCAGCCATAGAATTAGCAGGTTATTATTCCTCTGTCTGTTGTATATAGCAGGGCAGCTGCTGTGTGAAAACACACTTAGCTCTTGAACGACCGTGAGGATTCCATCATTCACATGTGCATCATTATAATAGTTTAATACCTACGTGTGGCCATGAATTATTTTCTCTGTGTGTGAGAGAAAGAGCAAGAAATTATAAAGATGCTTATTTGAATTATACCATGTGATTTTCCATTTTTAAAAAAGTGTTGTGGAGGAAGCATTCCTGAGCCACACAGGAATGGTAGAGGTGGCATCGTACATTGTAGTTACCTGCCATTGGGACAGAACAGCGCTAAAGAAACAAATACATCAAATATGGTCTCTAGCTATGGGCTCTGTTTCCTTCAGTTTCTTTCCTTGATAATATTTTTATTGGTTGTCATGTTTTAGAGATTGAGAGCAACACAACTCTTAAGCTCCGCCACTTGGTGATCTGTGTATTTAGTTTACATTTTTAAAAATCTTCTATCATGGCTCCACTTCCTCCAGCTCGCGGAGGGGGGGCTTAGCTAGCCCTTCCAATAATGTCAGCAAGGAACTCCCCTAATTTCATTAACCTTTTGTAACTGGTGTCTATTAAAAGACTGAGGGATGAACTGGAAATCCATGTTTAGGTAACTGTTTAGCTATTTATGTATGTAGTTTTTGTGTCCTTTACACACTCTCTTTCATCTAAAAGTTTCCAGGGTGGCTGAGAGCAAATAATAGAATGCAGTCAACCAAAATGAACATTAAAAACTGTCTGCTGTAAACCACTAGAACAGATTAGGGGGAAAGTCCCAGCAGTTTAAAGAACAAATGCTTTATGAAATATAACATCTCTCCAGAATGTGTTGCTTACATAGATGTGTATATTATTTTATTGGGGGGGGGGGGGGTTAAGGACTCCAGAGAAGTGTTTTTTAATGCTCACAAATTTACTTGGCAATAAAAACAACAAAACTCTTCCAAGTCCACTGAAAGCAATGGATTTAGAAAGGGATAACTCTGCTTATGATGGAACTAAAGGAGTATTATGGCACTTTTACAGTCTAACAGATTTTTTGTAGCATAAACTTTAATGAGTTAGAGCCCACTTTAGCAGGTGTATAAAATGAAACTTGTAGGTGTATATCTACCTATACACATACACAAAGAGAGAGTAAAATTCCAAAAAGTGGAGTTTAAAAAGCCATGAAATGCAAGAGATATAATATGCAAAACTCAAAATAAACACAGGGGCCATTTGCAGTAGCTGTAACTAGTGATCAGTCACAGACTGGACCAATGCTATGTTATTATCACTAGTTATAGCTGTTGTGAATAGATACTGTGCTTTTTAGTGTTTACAACAATAGATGTGGAAATGGCTATCCCCAAGACTATTTTGGGGCAGGAACGCACAAGAACGGACTTCCGGATGGCTCCTGAGTTTGCCACGCCTACAACCAAAACCTCTGGCATGTGTGGCTACAGAGCACAGGAGGGAAAGGCAGCATGTTAAAAATGCTGTCATTCCCTCTGGGGAGCCTGTAGGATTTCCTTGTCAATTTCACTCCCAGCCAGTCAGCTGAGAGTGAAATTGATAAGGAAAAGCCTCTCTCTGCCTTCCCTTCTCTAGCTGACATGTGGCAGTTGGAAAAGGGCAAGCAGGGAACCCAGGCACATTGAAAATGTCTTTCTTTCCCTCCCCGATCTGGGAGAGGGAGAAAAAGGCATTTAACCATGCCCCCCATGCACTTCCCCAAGTCTCTCCGCAATAGCGAAGAAAGGCGATGCTGAAATGAGCTGGAGAAGCTCGGGGGGGGGGGGGAGAGGCAAGCTTCCATGCTGCCCTGTGCTTTCCCAGCCCCCCGCCTACTATGCTAATGAGCTGTGCTGTCAGGGGTGTGGCTTAATATGCTAATGAGTTTCTGCTGTTGGGTGTAGCCTATTATGCTAATAAATTCCTGCTGGGCTTTTTCTACAAAAAAGGCCCCGGCTATCCCACTGAAACTTGATACTCAGCAGTAATGTTCCTTGAACCTTCATGGAAATTTCTGACTAAGCATACTGTACTGTACATGTGCTACCATCAGAACTATAATAGTCTAAACTCTGAAATGACCCCTAAGGGTAAAAACTGGTCACGTGTGTTCTTAATCATACAATTTAATTTGGCATATTTTCTGTAGAATTAAAGGCACAGAGCTTTTTATGTGAGTGGGAAATCTTCGGAGGGAGTTCTTAGTCATCAGTGGGGGTGAACATGCAATTGCAAATGCTGTAAGATACCTTAATGTTGGTATTTGCTGCAAACAGGTTCTAGTAGGTAGAATGAGGCTGGCTTTGTTCAGTTCTTAGGAGTTTGTTTTAGATAACTTTGTTACCACTCAAAGAAATACAGAATTTGCTTTCTGGGATTTCAAGGTTTTTTAAAATGATTTTTTTTATTGCTGCTATTGAATTTGGTGACACATAAGTGGAGTTTCACTTGTGGGACACAACACTTATCTGACAAAGGCAGCTTTGACTCTCAAAAGCTTATACTCCAAAAATCTTGTCAATCTTTAAGGTGCTATTGGACTCAAATCTAGCTGTTCTACATTTATATCCATTTGCTAATAAATTGATTTAGGAATATTGTGAATATAGAGGACTGTGAGTTAATTGTGAATGTGTTCATATGTTAATTGCATTAAATACTGGATCTATGAATTTTGGGGACAGACACAAGCAAGGGTAGAGAAGACTAAGCTAACATCTATATATCTAATTCTCAAAGTGGCCAGACCTGTGGATGCTTAAAGCCAGAGACTGAAGCCATGAACAGACAAGACAGATATTTCTACAAGACTGAGAAAAGCCCCAAGGTTGCAGAAAAAATATGAAATCTTTTTTAAAAACTGAGGGGTAACAGAGAAGCAGTAGCTTTAAGAAATAAAGGTCTTTTGCAGCTGTTGCTAGGCAACCATTATAGTATTGCTAGCATTCAAGCCTTGGTTTCTGTTAGTAAAGGCCGTGGGAGGGGCAGGGCCCTTTCCATGGTAGAATAAGGATTCAAAGGGTCAGTTATGAATCGTTTTTCCAAAGCTGTTTTGGCCTTTGAGGGAGGAAACTCATCAGGTCACCTACACTTAGCCTGACCTACCTCCCAGGATTGTTGTGAGAATAATTTGGAGGAATGGAGAATGCTTTGGGAACCAATTGTGGAGAAAGGCAGTGTATAAATGAAGCAGATAACTAATAAATATAGTTGAAGATGGGAGACAGATAAAAGGTAAGTTGGTTTGTGGATGGGAAGGAGAGAAAGAACCAAGGGAAGGTGTTGATATGGAGGCTCCAGGAGGAGGGAAAGAAAAAATAGTGTGGGGATGCAAAGGAAAGTGAGATATCCCCTGCAACTCCTTGGGGATTCTGTACTACACACCTTGTTCGAGCCCAGACCAGCAGCTTGCACTGCATAACAGGGTTTTTCCAGGGAGAGACTGCTAGCTGGAGGGAAGGGGGGAAAGCTGAAGACAGAGGGACAGATAAAGGTAGCTTTGCTGGTTGGTCAGAAGAAAAGAATGAAACAGGAACAAGGGAGAGGCTATGGGATATTTTGGGGGAGGAACAGAGGAAATAGTAGGGAAGAGGAAACTAAGATCCCCTCCCCCCTTGTATTTTATAATAAACAACAAGGAAAACTAGTTTTAAAGCATACCTTTTTTGAACTTTGAGAAATCCTTTATTATGCTTTGTAAGATCTTCTAAAAAAGAATGTAAATCCAGAGCATTTGCTGCCAAAGTCTTGGTTTATTGTCTCAATGGTTAAACATTGGATTGGGGGTAAGGAAGAGGGAGGATCAAACAATTCCAAAGCAATCTTTAAAAAACAGTCCACAGTCACCTTCAATTCTTCTAGGAGCTAGTGAACTTCAACAAAAGTGAACCTTAACCAGAAGCTTATTCAGTAGGAACCTGATTTGCAGCCTGAGAATCAAAGTAATAATTTGCAAATGCTTAACTGGGAACTCTTTTAAGTTGCAGTATTTTCCAAATTCTGTTTAAATCTAGCAAGAAGCCATTCTATGCTTTAGATCATTTAATGTGTGGAATGCCTAGTCAGGGGTCATTTCGTAGAAAAAGAGGTGCAGGAGCTCATTAGCATAACTCATTAGCATAACTGATTTGCATATGCTACACCACCTGACATCACCGAAAGTATGTCAGAAGGCAAGAAAGAAAGAAGAGAGGGAGGGAGGGAAGGAAGGAAGGGAGGAAGGGAGAGAGAGAGAGAGAGAGGACAGCTACTAATCCAAGCCTCAGAAATACCACTATTCTGGGAAGATAGCTTCAGTGGTGGCTGAAGCCTTCAGAAAGCTGGTCGGAGGAACAAGGACCTTTCCAGGGGATGGGGTCATTTTGCTGCAGCCATGATACAAGCAGGCATTACACCGCCGGGGGGGGGGGGCTGGCACCAACTCCCAGAGCTGTGCTCCCCCGAGCTCCTGCTCGAAATGACCCCTGCCTAGCCTTGTCTATCACTTAAACCATCAAGCCAATGCAAACCCCACCAGCTGAACTATTTTTCATGCACAGGAATTGTAGTGATGATCAGGCAGGCAGTATTATTGGACCAATTTTTTTCTTTTGAAAAGCAAGATATATGTGAAACTGTTTGCAAGTAAAAGGGTGTGTGTATGGGAAATGAGGATTGCATTCGGCCATAAACTTTGATCTTGTGTAGAGATTTTAATCGTTTCTTTTTTAGGAGACTAACAGACTCAAAGACTGCTTTAGAAATATAAGTATGAAGGTTTTGCTTTTGATGCATACATTTAGGAAAGTGATTATAATGGATGAAAATAATTCCTGTATGGTGTCCAGTACTAAAAGATTATTTTGTGAGCAGGATCCTAGTGGGGCACAACAGCACCAGTGGGGGATATTATAATCAAAGCCGTCACTTTCAAAATCACCCCACTTAAATTTCTAATTTTGAACATTTGTTGCTCTACCTTGTCCACATTCTGCTAGCAACCAGAATGCAATTCCACCTCTCAGCTGAGAACTGATCCCATCCCATCTTCACCCCAGACCTGGTTTTTTTCTGGGCAGGAGGAGCAAGGAAGCAACTGAGCTGAGCAAAATAGTCTTGTGTACTGCTATTCCGCACATGTGTCCAGGGCTGCTTACCCTGGTTTAGAGGTTCTCAGGATTTCTTAGCTAAAGTAAGATCTGATAGTTAACTGCTATAATTTCCAGTATTATGCAATCCAGAGCATTTCCTTTGTACCAAACATTTGATATTCTGTAATGTTACTCATCCTAGCTATAGCTCTCTTATTTTGGTATTTTTAATGTGTGTATGTTTTTGTGTGTGCTTGTAAGTGTGAGTGTATCTGGAAGTCATGGCAACCTCTGGTAACTGAATGTGTGTACACCTGGAAGTCATGGCGACCTCTGGAGACTGACCTCCACTGGAGGCCTGGAGGATATTCAGAGAGGTGGCTGAATAAAGCCTGCTCCCGCCTCTGGTATTCCAAGGAGGTCTCCCATTCAAGTACTGGCCAGAGTTGACCCTGCTTAGCTTCCGAGATCTGACAAGATTGGGCTTGCCTGGGCTATCCAGGTCAGGGCCTAGCTATAGCTCTTTTGAAGTGCTGTGGGACTTGTACCCCACTGAGGTCCCTCCCCTCCCCAAACCCCACTGCCCTAAGGTGCCATGCCCCAAATCTCCAGGTCTCTCCTGACCCAGAGCTGGCAACCCTAATCTAGCTCCATGCCACCAGGTTCCACCTAGACCAGGTCCCTTGTTGTCATCACTACCCTCCACCCACCTCCTAACTTTAAAAAGGTTTCCCTTGCTCAAAAACCAGTCGAATCCGACTATAAGGGGTGGTACTCATCTCCGTTTCCAAGCCAAAAAGCCAGTGCTATCTGAAGATGTTTCCGTGGTCAGGTGGCTGGTATGACTAAACACTGAGGTGCACGGAACGCTGTTACCTTCCCACCAAAGCGGTACCTATTTATCTACTTGCAATTTCTTGCTGTCGAACTGCTAGGTTGGCAGGAGCTGAGGCCAGAGACGGGCGCTCACTCCATCATGCAGCACTCGGGTCTCAAACTGCCGAACTACCGACCTTCCAGTCTGCACTTCAGCACCTTAACCACTGAGCCACAGCGGCCCCTTACTCCTAACCTTGGCCATCTGCTCTTAGAAACTGCCTTCCACCTGGAAGCCATGGAGGGGTCCAACCTGATGTCTCTCTCCTTGCTTCCACCAACCCAAGGGAACTCTGTCTTTGGACAGAAAAAGTGACCCTCCTTCTCATCCAGGTGCCTGAAAGAGCATGTATTGGTTCAAGTATACTGCTCAGTTTGTTTCAACACAATGCACTCTTCAGAAATAGAAACAGCAAATTCTCCATTTCCAAAGGTGTTCCCCTCAGTTTCACACTGAACAAGCTTACATGGCAAATGCATTCTCAGAATATATCCAAGGAGTGCAGTACCCAGCAGAAATTTAGCTCTTCAGCAATCTTGGAGTTTTAAAAAATATCACATGTGGAAATGACTAATCCTAAACATTTTTAAAAGGTTGTTTTTTTTAAAAAAAACAAAACATGTAAAATCCAGCAAACAGGAAAAATGGTCATTGAGCTTTAAAGACTTAGCCTGAGATAGAAATTGCTGATAGGTAAAATACTGAGTTAAAGTAACACTTGAGACTTTGTTGATCCAATGATACGTGGACGTTATTACTCTCAAACCACTTCACATGTAACAGTCCCCCCACTAGAAATCCCTCACCTTGAGTTGTGGTTCAATTCAAACTGGATTCCCACATGGCTGTAAAGATACTTCTAATTGATTGATTCAGGCCCTCAAGATGTGTGGTACAGTTATAACTCCCATAAACCTGTTTTATTATAGCACTGGATATATTGTTTTTGTTTTTTGTTAAATACAACAGCTGGTATTACTGTCTTTGTAATCCTATTGTCTATTCTGGCCTGATCAGGCAGAGATTTCCTTTGCCAGTGATATGTGGTTCTCATGGTGACATGAACATGCAATAAGGTCTTATACCTATTATGCTTCTTGCATAATGTTTCATCATGACAATTTTGTCAGTCTGCACTTGCAGAGATTGTAGTGAATGTATGAAATGGCCCTTAGTTAAAGAGCAAAGCAAGGTTCCTTGCCTTGCAGCACAGAAAGTTGGAATCCATAGATTCCAGATGCTACATTCCAGATGTATAAGAGGAAACCTTTCTAAAAGACAGTTTCTTAGTAGCAGGTATAACTAGTGGTCCTACGTATTAGGTGATTTTTTTTTAACCAATACAAAATAATTATGCTTATTTTTCACTGGGGGCTAAGATGTAGAATCATTTACTTGGATTTCAGCTAACAGCTGAGAAAGGGGAAGTTCATGAACACACATTTTCTGCCTGAAAGGAAACAATGAAATTAAATAGCATAAGGATTCAAAGGGTCAGTTATGAATGGTTTCATGGTTTTTCCAAAGCAACTATTACTTCAGTTGGGAAGCTTTCCTTTTGGCTTTAGTCAGCCTGATGCTGCAAACAAAAATGGCTACATGTTGGTTCTTGAATAGTCAATATTAATGTTATTTCTTATAACACGTACAGTTGGCTGCTTGTGCAGGTGAGGAAAACAGTTGCCAGCTGATGGAGTATGAAAAGTGAAGTAAGAAATTCTGCTGGGGAAGAACCTCCAAGCACTAGGGAGATAGGAGATTAGAACCCCAAGAAGAACACCATATCTTAAGACTTGTTACACTGAAATAAAACAAAAAAAATAAGGAGAGTTCTGATTATACAGAGTTTACAGCTATTTCATTTTTCACTCTGTGGTAATTTACCTGGAACACCTAACATCCACCATTTTGTCCTCACAATCACTTAGGCCCCTATCCTAGACATTCAGAAATAAATCCCATTGTGCTTAATTCCAAGAGTCAGCACTTTATGTAAAATTAATATTAAAGCACAGTTTTTAAAAGTATGCCTTTATCATTTTTCAAGGATATTGAAAAGTAAATAATCCACATTAAATGACTGATGGGAGGGGGAGACAGTTGCAGGGGTGATTTCTTATTACCTTATTAACATTCCCTGCCACCTTTATTTGATTATACAATTACAATTGGAGGACCCGCAAGGACTTGGGGAGCGCCTCATTCCCCCCTCCACTATTTCCTCTTTCCCTTTCCTGATAGCCCCTACAACCTCTCCCCTTTCTCTGATACGTTCTCTCCTTCCCAACCACCAGCCAACGTACCTTTATTTGCCCCCCATCTTCAGCTTTCCCTCCCTGGAAAAAGTCTGTCTGAGTTGTGCAGTACTGGCTGCCAGGCCAGGCCCAGCTGCACAATGGGGAACCAGCAAGGACCTGCAAAAGGCACCTTATTTTCCCTTGTATCCCCTTCTGCACACTGTTTCCTCTTTCCCTTTCTTGGCAACAGCCTCACTTTTCTCTGCTTCCTTCTCTCTTTCCCACTCACCAACCAACCTGCCTTTATCTGCCCCTGCCCCCAATCCAGCTAGATTCATTATTTACTTTATTTATGCCCCACATTTTTCCACCATGGGGACTCAAAGCCTCTTACATCATTCTCCTCTCCTCCGTTTTAGCTTCAACACAACCCTGTGAGGTAAGTGGGGGTTGTGTGTATGTGACTGTCCTAAGGTCACCCAGCCAGCTTTCATGGAAGAGTAGAGATCTGAACCTGTGTCCCCTAGATCCATGTCTGAAACTGTAACCACCACACAGCAATGGCTTCCACAGAGTGGCTGCTATTAAACAGTAGTGAGCAGGCAGGCCAGATGTCACATGGTATCAAGTCACCTGGTGGTTGCTGCCAGGCCTGGCTGGCTTTGATAAGCAGACAGGCCTACATGTCACATGGTATCAAGTCACCTGGTGGTTGCTGCCAGGCCTGGCTGGCTTTGATAAGTCCTTCCTTAAAGGCAAAAGCAGCCCTGGAAAGATGCTGCTCCTCCCTCTGCTTTTTACTAACAGAAACCAAGGCTGGAAAGCTGGCAATACTGTGTAATTGCCTAGCAATGTCCACAGAGGGCATTCATTTCATAAAGCTACAGGTGCTGCTCCTATTACTTTGGTGGGTTTTAGGTTTTTCTGCAAACCTGGGGCATTTTTCTCGTGTTTAGGAGGCTCTATCTTGTCTGTCTATGGCTCCAGATTTAAGTATCCACAGATCTAGCGATGTTGCAGCGAATGAGATATATTGATTTCCTCTCAACAGATTACTGGTGTTTAGAAGATCTATATCGGGAACTTGTAAAACGTTATGTTGATGTTATTGACAAACTTCCTGAAAAATGGTCAGATCCTGCTACTATTGAGGGCTGCTCACAACTGAAACCAGACAACTACCTCCTAGCTTGGCACACACCATTTAATGAGAAAGGTAGGAATGCTTTTTCTTCTTTTTTTTCTAAGCTGAAACTATCCTATGATCTATTCCATTGTTCATTAAAATAATTCAAAGTAATTTCAATGACAAAGAACCATTAAAAGCTTAACAGAAGCCAGTCTGTTCATATCTGTCTATTCCAATGACTGATAAACAATTTCCATCATTATCAACACCAGTTCCATTTCCTTTGAACTTTCCACCTTGGAATTTCCATCTTGCTACTGGCCTATATCTTACCACTCTGCTAAGCCATTTATGAAGCCTGCTTCCAACTTAAGGTAGGAATCCACACACTATCTCATTTGTAACCAATGTTAATATGTTCATAATTAGAACTTAAAACGTTTTAAGTCATTATTCATCATGCAGTCTTTCAGACTTTCACATAGCCCAGATGTAGTAGAAAGGTTTCAAAGGTAAGTCATAGCTCATTATATTCTGTTTGATTGTTTCTACTTGTAACACCTGCCTTTTGACAATATGCTAATCAATGAGATAAATAGTTATAATTTACATTTTTAAAAATATTATTCATGATCATGATGGAAGACATTTTTTTCATTCATACAAATAAAGGGCATGATCCTGAATAAGGAGTGCCCAGTGCAAGAAAAGATCACCATCATTCATTGTACATACCTATATTGCCTTACAATATAATATCACAATTTTATTTATTTATTTATCTAATTTCTACCCCACCCTACCAGCCAGAGCCAGCTCAGGGTGGCTTATATAAAAACAAATAGGTTACATTAAAACATAAGTTACAATTAAAAACAATTCTAAAACCATAACAAAATGCTAGTGATGCTGTTCATTTGATGGTGGCAGCCATAATTTGGTATTCTTAACTCACAGTCCGCTTACAGTGTTCATTTTGATTGTCCTTGCAGTGCCTGATGTCCTTTAAGCTGTTGGGGGCAGTTTCCAGGATCTAGGGCCCTCTCACATCCAGCCATCCATTGTCCGTTATTGGTGGTGGCGGCGGCTCCCAAAAGCCTGGTGGGAAGAGCACCATTTTACAGGCCCTGCCTGTAAGAAGTCCTACAGGGCCCTGATCTCCTCCAGGAGCTCATTCCACCAGCATGTGGCCGCCACCGAGAAAGCCCTGGTCCTGGTTATCGACAGCCTAGCCTCCTTAAGACCTGGGAGAGCCAGTTGGTTCTGAGTCCCTGACTGCAGTGCTCTCTGGGGGACATATGGGGAAAGGAGGTCCTTCAGGTATGTATGTCCCTGACGTAATAAAGAATCTCTCCAATCAACCCGACACTCCTATAGCTTAGCATCTCATTGTGTATTTGGCTCAAACCCATTCATAGAGTAGAAGCCTCAATTTGCCTCAAGGCGTACAGGAAAGAAGAAGAGGGTTTAACCCCTCAACTGCCATTCAGCTTCACTGTTAGAAAACAGAAATCCCCTACTTTTCTTTTAGGTGTTTTTCAGACTGCAGCCGCCTTTTGCTTTCTCAGGCTGGAGAGGGAGAAAGAAGCAGAGAGAGGACAGGAGACCACACACACAAGCTTACAAGGCAGAGCAAAGAGGAAGGTGCCCCCAGTGGAAACGACTGCTTGTTTCAATACAGGCGCCTTCCAGTGCTGAAATGTTTTGCTGCTGGCATGCAATTTTTTTAAAGGCCTAAACCCGCCCTTTCTGGATGGGTTTGGGCAATGATCCTTAAAGCAAGGAGAAAAGTTCAGATTCCCAGGAAGAGGCTTTCTTGCGAATTGCTTTCACAATAAAAGCAGTATTTTTTGTGTACTGGGTTCACAGCATAGATGAGACAGACAACGACATAGCTATCACTAGTTTATTGGTACACAAAGAGTAATGGCGTACTGGCCGCGAGGGGCCAACTATATACAGTAGCTTCAACTTCTCCTGGCCCTATCCCCGGGCCTGAATTTCCCGCCAGAGATCTTATTGGCGGGCTATATGCTGCTGCCGCCTTGCGGCTGTCAGCGGACATAACAGTATTAAAAGGAACGGAGAAAAAATGGGGAAGAAATGGGACAGCACTGGGATGTTTACCAAGCAGTCTGAACCCAAGAAAAACCCCCACAGTCAGGGGCGTAGACTTTGTAAATCCCCGGGGGGGCGGGGGCTCTTTTGTGCGTGCACGGGACCATGTCCCCGCCGCTTCTCCCCCCCCCCGGCCCCAGGGAGGCAGACCCGGTTTCTTTCCGCCTGCTGCTGCCTGCTGCTGCTCTGGGCAGCTCGCTGACTGGCCGGTGCCTCCTGCCGCCGCGGGCGTGTTTGTGTTGGGGAGACCGCCCGGTGCCGCGCGCCTGCCGGGCTCCCTCCCATGGCGGGGGAAGGCGGGGACATGCGGGCGGCCTCGGCAGGAGCAGCAGCAGCGCCTCGCGCTTGCCTTTGCCTCGGGGCGTGCGGCGGGGTGCAGATGAGCGCAGTCTCGGCGGCAGCAGCAGCCAGCTGGTCGGCTGACTGCCGCGCGCGTGAAGCGCGGGACCATGTCCCCGCAGCCTCTCTTCCCCCCCCCCGCCCCAGGGAGGCAGGAGGGCAGGCCGGGGGTGGAGGGGAAGGAGAGGCGGCGACAACAGCCAGCTGGCCGGCTGACTGGCCACTGGGGGGCGCTCCATTTTGCCAGGGGTGGCTGGGCCCCCCCCCGGGAAATTTCGGGGGAGGCTCGAGCCCCCCCGTAGTTGACGCCTATGCCCACAGTAACACTGGATAATGAAAGTGGAATTTTAAGGCAGTCTGAAAAATGCCTTAGTTTGTTTGTTTAATTTGATTTATATCCCGCCCTCCCTGCCAAGCAGGCTCAGGGCGGCTTACATTAAAAGTTAAAAAGCATTAAAACACACATGATAACATTATAAAACTCATATACATAACAAATAAAGTGCTGGTGGCAGTATAACAATACATAGTGATCCCAATAGGCCATGGTAAGATGATGACAAAGGAGTATGGCCAAAGTCAGTATCCAGTATATCACAAGCTGTTGGCGATAGCATAGAGGAACTTACCACAGTTCAGTTGTTACTGGTAGCAGCTCCTGATTGAAGGCCTGGTGGAAGAGCTCCATTTTGCAGGCCCTGCAGAACTGTAAAAGGTCTCAGAGGGCCTGATGTCTTCCAGGAGCTTATTCTATCAGTATGGAGTCGCCACTGAGAAGTCCCTGACCCTGGTGAAGGCCAGTCTGATGTCTTTCAGTCCAGGGAAGGCCAAACAATTTTGAGATCCCGACCTCAGTGCTCTCTGGAGAATGTGTGGGGAAAGGCTGTCCCTCAGGTAGGCAGGCCCCAGGCCATATAGGGCTTTTTGACCTTTAAAACATCTTGAAGTGAATCCGGTATGCTATCAGCAGCCAGTGCAATGCCTTCAGCACAGGCTGGATATGCTCCAACACAGGGAGACCCATCAACAGCCTGGCTGCCACATTTTGCTCCAGCAGCAACTGCGACAAGGGCAGCCCAATGTAGAGAGCCTTACAGTAGTCCAGTCTCGAGGTGACCATTGCATGGATCACTGTTGCCAGATCATTGTATCTGAGGAAGGGAACCAGCTGCCTGATCAGCCAAAGATGGTAAAAGGTTGCCTTGGCAGTGGCTGCTACCTGGGCCTCCACATAGCAGTCTGCTCAAGTCCTTTTCAATCTATATTCCTCAAACAGTGTTGTGTCCTTATTCAAATTCACATAAGCAGTCTGCTCAAAGTCTGTATTTCTCTTTCAGTCAACACTAAGTAGACACTTTCATTGATTTATTTTTGTTAATCTATTTTGGCAAGGTCTCCTCCCTTATTTCCAAGAATGCTGATACTGCTGCCATTTTGAAGATGATGCTAGGCTCTATCCCCATCCAGGTTGGCTGTGGGCAGAGCTTTCACATTGGTGCTGCCTTAAAAGGGAAGACCCCAGGAGCCCCACAAGTCATGCTCAGAAAGAATGTGACATCATGTCATCTTCTGGGCACAGAACAAGGGTCACTGGGGGTGAGGGGGGAGGTATTTGTGAATTTCCTGTGTTGTGCAGAGGGTTGGACTAGATTACCCTGGAGGTCCCTTCCAATTCTATGATTCTGTGTGTAGGCTCTTCGATAAAGTAAGAGGCCCTGACCTGGATAGCCTAGGCAAGCCCAATCTCATCAGATCTCAGAAGCTAAGTAGGGCCAATCCTGGTAAGTACTTGGAAGGGAACCCTCCAAGGAATACCAGGGCCGGGATGCAGAGGCAGGCAAATATTAAGCCACCTCTCCGAAATGTCCTAGCCCCACTAGGGACTGCAAAAAGTCAACCATGATTGCCAGGCACACACACACACACACACACACACACACATAAATACTCACAAAAAGGTTTTTTTAAAAGATAAAGCAAGGGCATGTTGTGTTCCACCTGGGAAAAAAATCCCTTTGTGGAAACAGACCCTGTGAGGTAGGTTAGGTGGAGTGTGTGTAACTGGCTGAAGGTTACCCAGCAAATTCCTGTGGCCGAATAGGGATCTGAACCTGATCCTAGTCTTACACTGCACCGCACTTGACATGAACATGGCTTTCTGAAGACTGATTAAAGATCATATATTTAGATCATTCTTCCAATGAGGCTACTTTTTCAACAGAGAATAAAAAAGGGAATTTAAAAAAAAATCAGCTTGCCCTCAAACAGAAGGATCATTCCTATTGTATAGTTGTGGGGGGGGGGGGGGGAGCCTCACAATAGTCCTTGCCCAGAGATGCCAAGTGAGCTGCCAGGAATTCCATTGGTAGGGCACTGTGTCCTTTTAGAAATCAGCTCTGCCCAGCTTACTATTTAAAGAGTCTTTGTTCTTGGCATGATGCCTTCTGGTCCAGATTTTTATCCTGGAATTGTGTATTTATTTTCAGGAATACTATCTGCCATGTTTCATTTAAGGGTCTGTACTAACTGAACTTTTTGTCGGCATGAAAGTGATCTATTGAAATCAACTTGCTGAGAGTGCAGAACTAGGTATCTGCAAAGCCCTCGGTGTAACTGAAGAACGCTCTGTAGATACTTACTTGTCACATTTTATGATTTTGCATTGCGTGTATGTCTCTACACAATTATTTTTACATTCTGCAAAAGTCAATTTCAGGTCTTTAATACTGCCAATTTAGAAACTCAATTGTACCTAGTGTTCACAGCCTCCAGGAGGAACAGCATAGAGAACTCCTGAAAATATAAAGGATCTCCAGACTACAACCATCAGTTCCCCTGGAGAAAATGGCAGATTTATTTATTTATTTGGATTTTTTACTCCACCTAGCCAGCAAGGCCGGCTCTAGGAGAATGGATTCTAAAGCATTATACCCAGAGGTCATTTCGTAGAAAAAGAGGTGCAGGAGCTCATTAGCATAACTCATTAGCATAACATTTGCATATGCTACACCACCTGACATCACCAGAAATATGTCAGAAGGCAAGAAAGAAAGGGGGGGAGAGGGAGGGAGGGAGGGAGGGAGAGAGAGAGAGAGAGAGAGAGAAAGAAAAGAAAAGAAAAGAAAAGAAATTGCTGGCAGAGAGGGGACAGCTACTAATCCAAGCCTCAGAAATACCACTATTCTGGGAGGATAGCTTCAGTGGTGGCTGAAGCCTTTAGAAGGCTGGTTGGAGGAACAAGGACCTTACCAGGGGACGGGGTAATTTTACTGCAGCCATGACACAAGCAGGCATTCCCCTGCCCGGGGGGGGGGGGGGCGGGCTGGCACCAACACCTGGAGCTGAGCTCCCCCAAGCTCCTGCTCGAAATGACCCCTGCAAAAAATACAATATTGTGTATAAGCCTATTATGATTCCAAGTACCTGCCACAATCTATGCAAAAAGATGCTGAACCATAGCAGTACAAGGTATAGCTTATAATTCCCATGATGAATTCAAGGTGATCAGTCTCTCTTACTCCAAGTTGAATGCAAAGACAATCTCCACTGTAGCAATTCCTGTGCTACATGGCTCCAGTGACCCCAACATGCAAGCCAGCTAATGGAAATCACCAACTCCCGGAGCTGAGCTCCCCTGAGCTCCTGCTCAAAATGACCCCTGATTATACCCTTCAGAGTTCCCTCACCTCTTCAGATCCCACCATCTCTTCAAATCCCACCTGTGGAGGCCTACCTGGCCCTGGATGTTGAGGAGACAACTATGGAATCCAAGGAGGCAGCCCTAGTGCTGGTGTCTGCAGGGCTGTGGAGCCATGATGCCTGGATCTTGATCATGCAAGGAAATGACCCTACCCTGGAAGCCCTACGAGAGGTGGTAGTGATGAGTGAGAGGTACAGGATGAGGGGCAGAGTTGACAGCTACCACACGTGATAAAGGAGGGTGAAGTCTGGTATAGACTGAACCAGAGCCAGGGAGGATTGCAATGCCAGCTCCTCGTGCCAGCCCACTACCAGCAGGAGGTGCTGGTGCATGCCCATAACCACTCTTAGGCTGACCACCAAGGTGCCCACAATACCCTCCTGCAGGCTCTCCTTAGGTTCTTCTGGCCCACAGTGGCCAAAGACATGCAGGAGTTTTGTAAATCCTGTGTAGTCTGTCAAAGAACTTTGGGGCAGCCAGCCACATGGGCCTCGCTCACCCCACTCCCCATCATTGAAACCACATTCAACAGGGTAGCCATGTATTTTGTAGGGTTGTTACCGCATACCCTCAGGGTGGCCAGGTACCTGCTGGTCCTCATGGATTATGCCACCCAATATCCTGAGGCCATTCCCCTGTACAACATGAAAAGTGCCAGGGTGGCAAGAGACCTCATGCACTTCTTTGTCCATGTGGACTACCTCAAAAATATTAACCTACTGGAGAACCCCTTTTATGGCAGCCCTGATGCAGCAGGTATGGCAGGCCTTGGGGACCCAGCAGATTTTTACCTCAGTGCATCATTTTTATACTGATGGCCTGGTAGAGCATCTTAACCAGACAGTGAAAACCATGCTCCAGAAGCTGGTCCATGCCCCTCCACCAGGGATCTGTACATGGACCCCTTGCTGTTGGCCATCTGGGAAACACCCCAAGCCTCCACAGGATTCACTTCCTTTGAGCTAGTGTACAGGCAGGTCCTTGACTGGGGAACTTGGGAATGGATTTTCCAGGCTAGAGAGGAAGTATTGGTCCATCAGGAAACCCTGGGTCTCTGCAAAGGGAACCCCTGCAGGGGACCCTACCCTGTTACCCGCGTACTACAACCCCTGTTGTACGAGGTGCAGTGTGGTCCCTCCTGGTGGCAGAAGCAGAAGTGGCTACATGTGAACATCTTGAAGAAGTAGCACCCACAGGTGACTGGTCTGTGCCACCTCTCAGAAGATCCCAGAGAGCTGCCAGAGGGGGATCTAACCTGGAACTCCCACAGACAGTCTCTTGGGCAACCACAGCTTGACCCCGCCATGATGAAGGAGTGGATGACATGCATTGCCTGCTAGATGAGGGGGGGGGCCTGCTGTCTTTGCTCTCCAGCCCAGGAAGACCCACTGCATCAGAACCCCTCAAGGGACTGTGGCTCAAGCCCTGCAGTGACCCCTTCCCAGCAAACAATGGGAAGCAGTGGAGTGCAAAGTAGAAGACATGCTGTACCTTGGAGTGACTGAGTCCTCCCAGAGTGTATGAAGAAGCCTCATAGTATTAATACCCAAGTCCGATGGGAGCGTGAGATTCTGTGTAGATTACTGGGAGATTAATAAAGTAGCCCAGCTTGATGCCTATCCTATGCCTTGTGCAGACCACCTCATCAACCAGCTAGGGACAGCCCAGTACTTGTCTGCCCTAGTCCTCATGAAGGGCCATTGGCCCATGAGTCCAGCTTTTCAAGCCCAGCTTTGCCACCCCGCAAGGCCTGTTTCAGTTTTGGGTGATGCCTTTCAGTCTCCACAGGGCCACCGTGACCTTTCAGGGCCTGGTCATTTGATTATGAAACCCCTCCCTTCCCATTCTGAGGCCTGAGGAGCATCCCAACAGTGGCGTGCGAGATGGTGGAAGGTGGCACTCCCGGGGCAACCTCTGGGCACGACAGGAATTAACAGCTTTATGGCTGGCTTCTGCTAATACTTTAATTTCCAAACGGCTTTTTGAGTTATTTATTTATTATTTATTATTTTACATTTATACCCCGCCCTCCCCACGAACGGGCTCAGGGAGACTTACAAAGACACTTAGTGTCAGGTTCAATACACCATAAAATTACAATAAAACATTTTAAAACAACACAATGCAACCCTAATAAAACAGTTCAATTTAAAGTGCTTCCAGTCAATATTTAGTTGTCTTCCTACCAGAGTTGGAGTCCAGCTCCCAGACCGCTTGGCCGGGGCTGCTTCCAGGGCCGACCCTCATTGCGATGGTAGATGCAACGGTGGATGATACTAACGATGGCAGCTCCTCGTCAAAGGCCTGCCGGAAGAGCTCTGTCTTGCAGGCCCTGCGGAACTGCATAAGGTCCCGCAGGGCCCTGATCTCCCCTGGGAGTTCATTCCACCAGACAGGAGCCGCCACCGAAAAGGCCCTGGACCTGGTTCTGGCGAGCCTGGCCTCCCTGGGACCTGGGACAGTAAGTCGGTCTTGTGACCCGACCGAAGTGCTCGCTGGGGTATATATGGGGAAAGGCGGTCCCTCGGGTATGTTGGACCCTGGCCATATAGGGCTTTAAAGGTAAGTACCAGCACCTTGAAGCGAATTCGGTATGCTATGGGCAGCCAGTGCAGCACCGCTAGCACAGGCCAGATGTGGTCCCTCTTTGTGAGACCCATCAATAGCCTGGCTGTGGCATTCTGCACCAGCTGCAGCTTCCAAATTTGCAACAAGGGCAGCCCCATGTAGAGAGCATTACAGTAGTCCAACCTCGAGGTGACTGTTGCATGGATCACTGTAGCTAGGTCTTCGCGGTCAAGGAAGGGAGCCAACTGCCGAGCCAGCCGCAGATGATAAAAGGCTGACTTGGCAGTGGCTGCTACCTGGGCCTCCATTGTTAGGGAGGGATCCAGGAGCACTCCCAAACTCCTAATCCCTGACACCAGCACCAGTGGCACCCTGTCGAAATTTGGGAGCACGAGCCCCCGCCCCAGGCCATTCCAACCCAAGCACAGGACCTCTGTCTTCGCCGGGTTCAATTTCAGCCTACTCTGCCTGAGCCAACCAGCCACGGCGTGCAATGCCCAGTCCAGGTCTTCTGGGGAAGAGTCTGACTGGCCACCCAACATCAGATAAAGCTGGGTGTCATCAGCGTACTGGTGACACCCCAGCCCATACCTTCGGGCAATCTGGGCAAGGGGGCGCATGTAGATGTTGAACAACATCAGGGAAAGCACCGCTCCCTGGGGCACACCGCAATCCAGCAGGTGCCTCATGGATTGCTGCTCCCCGAGCACCATCATTTGTCCCCGACCTTGGAGAAAGGAAACGAGCCATTGTAAGGCCCGTCCCTGTATCCCCACGTCAGCGAGGCGGCGGGCTAGCAGCTGACGGTTGACCATGTCGAACACCACTGACAGGTCTAACAACAGCAGCGCAGCCACGCCACCCCAATCCAGATGCCTCCGAAGGTCGTCAGTTAGGGCGACCAGAGCAGTCTCCATCTGGAAGCCGAACTGGAAAGGGTCTAAGACCGAAGCGTCATCCAGATAACTCTGTAAGTTAGATCTGTTTAGCTCATGTATGCAAGCTTGAAGGTCTTTTGTACCCATGGGGCCCTCCGACGACTTGGGTCTTTTGTACCCACGGGGCCCTCCTGTCTATATATATTTTTAATTGTGCCATGCTACAGGGGAGCTTTGATGCTATCTCAGTTATTCTTTTAGAGTGTAGCCTATTCACACACATAAGGAAGAAACAGATTTCTCCTTGTTTGTAAGGAGTTATTGATGTGGCCATAGGCAGCAAATTGAAATTTCTGCTGGCTGGGTCAGATCCTAATGTAACCCTATCAGTTGCAAAAAAAATTTCCAGGGTAATGATAGATAAAAGATGATTGAGTGATTTTATCTCAGGAGATTTTATTGTGATTCAGCTTGTGGTCTTTAGGCTGATAGAGCCATGTCACTAAAGTCAAGTCCTTTCTCTGGCAAGCAGAGAACAGCCAGCTGTCCGCTGTGACACCTATAAATGTCTGACAATGATTATTTTTATGGGCCTAAAAGTCTCATAGGATTAGTGGTGTCTTTTTTTTTTAAGGCAGTATTCAAGCTAGCTTGGAAATCATTGTCTCTGACCTTGTCTTCTAATCTCTGATGATGGAGTGGTCAGCACCTACTGGCTAAGTAATTATTAAAAACTGACTATATTTTATTTACTTTACTTTTATTGTATTTTACATTTCATGGCTCGGATCCAAAGATGCAATAGCTGAGTTCTACTTGTGCATCAAGGTCTCATGCTGCACTACAGCCTTTTGTGGCATCCCTAAATCACTCCTGAGGACTGGGTGACCCTATAGAATGATGTGAGAGATACTGTGGCGATAGGGTTAACAATCTCTCTCTCTGGACTTATCTCCAGATGACAGATATCAGTTTCCACTGGAGGAAATGGGAGTTTTGGAAAGTGGACTCCATAGCATCATCTCTCTGCTGAGCTCTCTCCCTTCCCTAAACTCTGCCTTCCCAGCCCCTCCCCCAAATCTCCAGGAATTTCCCAGGCCAGAGTTGACAGCTCTATGTGGTGGGAGGTATCTCAGAGGGAGTCAGAGGCATTATCTGGATCCAGGGGTTATTTTGAGCAGGAGCTCGGGGGAGCGCAGCTCCAGGAGTTGGGTGTCACCCCCCGCGGGGGAATGCCTGCTTGTGTCATGGCTGCAGCAAAATGACCCTGTCCCCTGGAAAGGTCCTTGTTCCTCCGACCAGCCTTCTGAAGGCTTCAGCCACCACTGAAGCTATCCTCCCAGAACAGTGGTATTTCTGAGGCTTGGATTAGTAGCGGTCCCCTCTGCCAACTCTCCCTCCCTCCCTCCTCTCTCTCTTTCTTTCTCTTTCTCTCTCTCTTTCTTTCTTGCCTTCTGACATACTTCCGGTGATGTCAAGTGGTGTAGTATATGCAAATAAGTTATGCTAATGAGTTATGTTAATAAGCCCCTGCACCTCTTTTTCTACGAAATGACCCCTGTCTGGATCCATGTGTATGTTTTTATACTGGGTACAGTCCAGAAAGTGAAGTATGGATTTCAGTGAGGGACATCAGTGGGGAGTCCTTTCTTTTGCGGCATCACACTGTGTATGTTTTTATAATATATATTAGCGATATTGGCAATCACATATAAAGCTCTTCATGGCTTTGATCCCTCTCATCTGCCAGACCACCTGTCACCCTATGCTCTGCTATGACAGCTTTGCTCATGTCAGCTGGGACTTCTGCAGGCTTCTGCGAATGGGCAAAATCCACAACTGCCCATACACCTGTTTTCTCTGTTGTGGCTCCCACCTTATGGAATGGCCAGCCCAAGGAGGTCAGGAAGATTCCTGCTCTCCTGGCTTTCGGCAAACTCTGCAAAACTGAATGATTCAAGAGGGCTTTTCCATACAGGGAATAGGGTTGCGCTCTATAAAATGGTTTACAAAGTTACTTGAATAAACTATATTGGCGTATATAACTTACTATATGTAGAATCTTGTTACCGTATTTTTCGCACCATAAGACGCACTTTTTCTCCCCCAAAAAGTGGGGGGGAAGTGCCTGCATCTTATGGTGCGAAGCAAGGCCCCCGCCCAACAAAGAGCAAAACACCCTCCCCCCCTCCCAAAGAAGATCCGGGGCCGCGGCAAGCGCTGTGGCCCTGGGAGCAAGCCCCCCTCCCCCCTCCCAAAGAAGCGGCCCCGGGAGCAACACCCCCGCCCCCCTCCCAAAGAAGATCCTGGGCCGCGGCAAGGGCCGCAGCCCCGGGAGCAAGCCCCCTGCCCCCCTCCCAAAGAAGATCCCGGGCCGCGGCGAGTGCCGCTGGCCCTGGGAGAAAGCCCTCCTCCCACCCACCCCCCTCAGAAGCTCCCCTCCCACCCCCCCTCAAAAGCTCCCCTCCCAGCCCCCCTCCCTCCCACCCCCCTCAGAAGCCCCCCCTCCCACGCCCCTCAGAAGCTCCCCTCCCAGCCCCATCCCTCCCACCCCCCTCAGAAGCCCCCCTCCCACCCACCCCCCTCAGAAGCCCCCCTCCCACCCACCCCCTCAGAAGCCACCCCCCCTTCAGAAGCTCCCCTCCCACCCACCCCCCCTCATAAGCCCTCCTCCCTCCCACCCCCCTCAGAAGCTCCCCTCCCACCCACCCCCCTCAGAAGCTCCCCTCCCAGCCCCCCTCCCTCCTACCCCCCTCAGAAGCCCCCCTCCCTCCCACCCCCCTCAGAAGCCCCCCTCCCACCCACCCCCCTCAGAAGCTCCCCTCCCAGCCCCTCTCTCCCACCCCCCTCAGAAGCCCCCCACCCTCCCACCCACCCCCTCAGAAGCCACCCACCCCCTCAGAAGCTTCCTTCTCTCTCCCCCCACCTACCTACCTTCCTTTCTTCCTTCCTTCTGTCTCTCTCTCTCCCACCCACCTACCTACCTTCCTTCCTTCTCTCTCTCTCTCTCCCCCCTATCTACCTACCTTCATGTTCCTTTCTTTCTGTGTCTTTCTTTCTTCCTTCCTTCTCTCTCTCTCCCTCCCTTCCTGTTTCTTCCTTCTTTCCTTCCTTTCTGTCTTCCTTCCTTCCTTCTCTCTCTCTCCCCCCTACCTACCTACCTTCCTTCTCTCTTTCTCACCCCTTCTTTCTTTCTTTCTTTCTTTCTTTCTTTCTTTCTTTCTTTCTTTCTTTCTTTCTTTCTTTCTTTCTTTCTTTCTTTCTTTCTCTTTCTTTCTTTCTTTCTCTCTCCCCCCCCCCAACTACCTACTATTTGGTTCAGAATTTTTTTCCCCTGTTTTCCTCCTCTAAAACTAGATGCGTCTTATGGTCAGGTGCGTCTTATAGTCCGAAAAATACGGCATATAATTTTTGCACTGCTTAATGTATCATGTTAATACTCATGCTATGCTTCAGTTCTTTCTGGTTGGTTCCAGACTTCTACAATCTCAATGCATTTTTGTTAGATGTCCCATTTTGTTGACCGTATTGACTCACCTTGTGTAATCCACCTTGAGTCCCCATGAGAAAGACAGACAATAAATAACATAAATAAAATGTGATGATTACTATTATTATCATTTAGCCAAAAGGAAGACAGCTGTGAATATAAGACAAATTGCCGCAAAATGTTACAAATGAAACATTTTTAATTACTGAACATACCTGAAACTTCTTGTGAATGTAAGACAGCCCTTGTTTTTCTTTAACAGCATACCAGGAAAATAACCCACTCTTCCTTTTTGGTAAATAATTATAGCCTGCTTGTTTGCAGAAAATGGATTCACGGAAGATTCCCTTTCATTCTATTTCCGTGTTTACCTCAACATCGAACATATTTTGTACTTCTATGAATAACATGTCCTAATTTTTCCTTTCTTAAAAGGTCTATAGTAATCTTTGTTTTCGTAGGTTCAGGGTTCGGTGCAGCTACAAAAGCTATGTGCTTAGGGATGAGGTACTGGAAGCCTGAGAGGCTGGAAACTCTCATTGAAGTGAGCATTGAAGTTGGACGGATGACTCACAATCATCCTACAGGTAATGTCCTGGGAAATAAACCCATCTAATTATGCTATATAAAGTTTTACATTCAGCAAGCATAGCTTTTTCTGTAGACCGGGATGCCAACTTCCAAGTGGACCCTGGAGTTCTCACAAAATTACAACTGATCTGCAGACTAAACAGATCAGTTCGCCTGGAAAAATGGCTGATTTGGCATTATATCCCTCTGTCCCTCCCCCAAAAACCTCCTTCTCAGGTTGCACCTCAAAATCTCTAGGAATTTCCCAACTTGGCAACCCTAGCTGTAGAACATCTGAGTGTACTCTAATGTCTGAGGATGTACCTGAGTGTGAATCATGGCTACAGGGACAGATCTGTATTCCTCATAAGGAAAGCCTGGAGGAGCCATCACAAGAAAGAACTGCCAGCCTGTCAATCTTTATTATGGCCCACCAGCCAAACAGAAGTATTCTGTAATACAATAATAGTTGAATTAATTATTGAAATAATTACCTTCATAAAATCTGTGTGTATATCATTCATCCTAGTATAACTAACGGTTTAAGAGTTAAGAGTCTGACTAAATTATACAGAGGATGTTATCTCATCCCTCATTTTCATTGCAGAGAACAGAAACTCAGCTACAAATACGGTAGGTCTTTGGTTGACTGCTCCCAATTAAATTTTGAGAGTCTCCTGCTTGGAGAAAAGTTATTTTTATCGACCAACATCATCCCCCAAGAATACATGTTAGTGCAATGTTCCCAATCTATTGTTTTAATCTTGTTTTTCTATTGGTGCAAACATATCCCTGAAAGAGAATGCCACTTTAGATGTGCACACTGGATATCTTTAAGCCAGTGAGAGCCAGTGCAGTGCAGTGCAGTGATTAAGAGTGTCAGACTAGTATCTAGGAGACCCAGGTTCAAATTCCCACTCATGCCATGAAAGCTTCCTGGATGACCTTGGGCCAGTTAAGAACCTAGAAAGAAGAAGAAGAAGAAGAGTGGATTTATACTCCCCCCTTCACTGCCCAAAGGAGTCTCAAAGTGGCTTACAATCTCCTTTCCATCCCCCTCCCCACAACAGAGACCCTGTGAGGTAGGTGGGGCTGAGAGAGCTCTGACAGAAACTGTTCTTTTTCAAGAACAGCTGTGCCAGAACTATGGCTTGCCCAAGGTCATCCAACAGGTGCAAGTGGAGGAGTGGGAAATCAACCTAGTTTTCCCAGATTAGAGTCCACGCAGTTAACCACTACACCAAGTTAAATGAATACAAATTGAAGGGCCCAATATTTAAATAACTGAATATAGGACGGACACACACACATACACACACAGAGGGGTTATTTAGTAGCAAAAGAGGTGCAGGAGCTCATTAGCATAACTCATTAGCATAATTTATTTGCATATGCCACATCCCCTGACATCACCAGAAGTGTGTCAGAAGGCAACACCCACCACTCAGGCTCCACTCCAAAAATCTCCAGGTATTTCCCAACTCAGAGCTGGTGAGCCAGCTTTACACTTTGACTAAAGACACTTAGGTTTCCTTTGCTCTTGCAGGGAAGCTACCCTACAACCAGTGTTCCCTCTAAGCTGAGTTAGTGTGAGCTAGCTCAGTTTTTTAGCCTCCAGCTCACACATTTTTGTCTCAGCTCAGGAAGGATGGCTGCAGAGCATACTAATTTATGCAGTAGCCAAATGGCTCACTCATAAATTTAATGCCAGTAGCTCACAAAGTAGGATGTTTGCTCACAAGACTCCACAGCTTAGAGGGAGCATTGCCTACAACAAATATGAAAATACAGATCAAGTTAGTATGCTTTTGCTTTTTTCCACAGCGCATCACCATATGTGCCCACTCTTGGGCTTGTTACTCCCAGAACAGCGTTCCTGCGCGTTCCTGCTTGAAATGACCCCTGTATATACAGAAAAATACACAATGATTTAAAAACAAATATAGCTTCAGTTCAGGTTAAAATCATAGAGTAATCTCAAACATAGATCTTATGTGACCCTGACCAAACCTGTTTCGGCTTTATGGCCTTCTTCAGTGATCAAGCGTAGTTGTTACACATTAGCTCCAGACACTGCAATAAGATCACAATAATTACTCAATATAGGACTGCTGGGATTGTTATATATTTGGGCCTGTAATTGTTTTTAAATTATTTTGTAATAAATAGATGTATTTTTTGTATATTTGATATATATATTTACTAGGAATAAGGCCTGTTGTGGAAATAAATACAACAGGCTCTAGAAAGAGGCTCTGTGAGAGTGCCAAGGACTGGGGCACTCAGCATCAATTCGCTGTGGCAACCTCAGCAGTGTATAAGGACTCAGAGTCCACCATTTTCTCCATGGGAACTGATCAATGCCATCTGGAAAGCAGTGGTAATTTTGAGTGATCTCTAGCCCTCACCTGAAGATTAGTAACAGTGGTTCCCCAAAGGGAATGGCTGGTTTGGAGGGCAGAGTCTATGGCATTGTACCTGTCTGAGGCCCCACCCCTCCTCAAACCTCACCCTCGCCAGGCTCCATCCCTCAAATCTCCAGGAATTCTCCACCTGGAGTTGGCAACCCTATCTACTTTCCAGCCAATCATTAACCAACCTTTATTTCCCCCTCACTGTTCATCTTTCCATCTCCCCCCCTCCTGCAGCCTCTACCATGCTCTGCCACGTCACATTGGCTGTCATGGGGGGGGGGCATCTCAGCAGGCTATAAGGGCACAATGAGCTTTCTCTTGAAGGCCAAAAGAGGAGTGGAAAGGGCCCTTTACTGACAGAAACCAAGCTTGGTTACTTACCAACAGCCACTGAGGGAAAAGTTAGAATGCTTTAGTTGCTGGCCTATATGGCATTCTATTCAGCTGAGGCCTTTCCTCTCCCCTCCCCAAACTCTGGCTTCCTTAAACTGGCTTCCTTACCTGGAGTTGGCAATCCTATGAATTCCTCACAACAGCCAACTTTGTTACCCACAGGAGTTGAGCAAGAGAAGTGTCTTCGTGGTGAGACACAGTGCTTCTGACAGAAAACAGTGGCTGAAAGGGGAGTGGGTGGGAAAGAGGAGCAGACCCAGCACCCAGCCAATGGCATGCGAGTACTCTTGAGTGGCAACTGATGGGCCAATGGCTGAGAGAGAGCATTTTACAGCCAATGAGAGCACATGGAATGTTGCCACCCCACCTGGCTTTTATTATTTATTTATTTATTTATTTTTCACACTTTTACCCCACCCTCCTCACAAGTGGGCTCCAGGTAATATATATATATATATTTATGCCCTATATTCAGTTATTTAAATACTGGGCTCTTCAATCTGGATTCATTTAACCTTCTAGGTTGTTAATTCATTCTTTTGGATTAAGTTCTCTCTTCCCTCCTTTTTAACCTTGGGCCAGTCACACTCTCTTAGCCTAACTTACCTCACAGTGTTGTTGTGAGGATAAAATGGAAGAGAAGAGAATGATGTCAGCTGCTTTGGATGCCCACTGGGCGAAAGGTGGGGTACAAATACATTAAATAAATAAGTACACTGAATTAACTTGCTTTCTTTTCTACCCAGGGAACTGGTTTTCCCACGGTTTGTGCTACTTAGGGGGATGCAGACCCCCTAATCATTACTTTTATGTGCTAATTTTAGGTTTTTTAGGATCGCTGTGCACAGCTCTGTTTGTCTCCTATGCAATACAAGGCAAGCCACTTGTCCAGTGGGGAAGAGAAATGATGAAGGTTGTCCCAATGGCTGAAGAATACTGCAAAAAGACCATTCGGCATATGGCAGGTACTATGACTATATATGTACAATTTCAAAGTTCAGCTGCAAGGAGATTCAAGTTTTCTTTTCAGTCATTTTTTTTATTGCTTAATTTCCCCTCCTGTGGCTTCATAGGTTTCCGCTTTAATCTGGGGCTGAGTGGTGTTATTCCAAGACCAGGAAGCTATGACATTGCCCACCCGTTTTAAGATATACCTGTGTATATATGCGCACACGTGTAATTCGGAGAGCAAACTCTTACTGAAGCAAAGGTCTGGGGGAACTAGCAATGGGCTTCAGGCGCAATCTCCCTTCACAGAAGTTCTACGACTTTTAGCTAAGCTTTTTTTTTTTTTTAGATTAGACCAGGTGCAGGATTAAGGAGTATAGGTCTGCCTTTGACAGAAGGAAGCTGCTGACACTCCATGAGAGCAATACTACTGCTAAGTAAACTATGTGAGCCTCCTGAAGCATGCGCTTGCCATACCAACATTGTGGCGCCTAGGGCTATTTTAAAGAATAAAACTCTGCTTGTATCAGGATTGGGTCCCTTTTCTCTAGGGTGTATGTGTATGTGTGTATGTGTATGTGTGTCCCTTTTCTCTAGGGTGGGTGTGTATGTGTATACACACACACACACAAACATTCTGTTTCTTCAGAATAACATGATTTAGAGTTCCTGTTTGTCCAAGTGTCTTTCCTGCCAAGCTAGTTCTCACCCTGCTTATTCTTAGCACCAGATACCTTAAATGAATAAATGTCTTTGCCAGCAGTTTGCAGGGGGTAGGTTAGGGTCTTTGCAGCATCCATCAGCACACCTTTCCCAGAGCTTTCTTGGCATCCTTGCTCCTGCTGCTCAGGAACTGTACTATACAGCAATATCGGGATGCTTGCTTAGCATGTGCAACTGACAACTGAAGTGAACGCCAAGTATTCAGTAACTCTAGGAACTATCTGTATATAATTAAAATACAATTTTAATGCTAACAAAGTCTCTATGTCTTTTTGTAATGCAGTCTCTGTATATCCAATAACACAATCATTAACAGAAAAACTTCATGAACTGGAGTGACTGTGTGCACCCGCTTAAATTGCGTATCAATTTATTAGTGCCTGTGAGCACATTTTGTGACTTCTAAGTGGCTTGTTTGGCTCCTGAAATTTTCTGTTAATGTTTATATATTGGATACATACATAGATTGTGTTACAAAAGACATAGAGACTTGGTTAGCATTAAAATTGTATTTTAATGATATACAGATAATTCTTAGAGTTATTGAATAATTATTGAATAATAATTATTGAATAACTTAATTTATTTTTAATATTTTTGAACATTATTTCTGACAGGATTTTTAAAAAAAACTTGGGGGAGGGAGGGAATTTAGAGGTTCCTTGACTGTTTTATTTTTAATCAGTTTAGTCAAAAGGTTTATGATGTTGAAACTGACATATCAATGAATGCAATTTGTAGTCCCTGTAAAAGACCTTTTCCTTTTCCTTTATGGGCTCGTGTGTTGTTTTAAATTTCCAGATGTTGGTTTGTTTTAAACAAAAAAAAATTCCAGGTGCCTTTCTTCCTAGCGGCCTTATAGCCTCATTGCAAAAAGCACAGCTAACTGATAAAACAAACACTCAGTTTTGAATTTATCAAAACTTAAGGGCCAGTTCCTTCTTACCTTATATTTGAGTAGTCCTACTGAAACCAGTGTGGCTCCTCTGGTAATAAAGCATTGGGATTCTCACATTAGTGCAACAGTGCAGAAATTAAATGCCTGAAAATCTTTAATAGATGAGTAAAAATGAAATGTGCCCTTTCCCCTCATGTATGTATTGTGAAAAGTGTTGATCTGCAATCTATTTATGAATTTCCTGCATTGTGCAGGGGGTTGAACTAGATGACCCTGGAGGTCCCTTCCAGCTCTGATTCTATAATTCTAATTCTAATAACTGGTCTTGGTGTTCTCTCCAACTGTCAGCTCAGGAACTGTATGCCATAGTGCAGTGGTCCTGATGCAGTAAAGAAAGCTGTATTCAGAAGAAGGGGGGTTAAAAGGAGAGTAGGCCCAAGGCTATGAATAAGACATAGGGTTGCCAAGCTCCGGGTGTGGAGCTGGAGTTCTCCTGGAACTACAACTAACCTCCAGACTACAGAGATCAGTTCCTGTAGAGAAAATGGCACCTTCAGAGGGTAGACTCCGTGGCATCAAATTCCTGTTAAACTCCCTCCCGTCTCCAAACTCTGCCCTCCTCAGTTTCACCCCCCAAATCTCCAGGAATTTCCCAACATAGAGTTGGCAGCCCTAATGAGACCTGAGTGTTTAGCAAATATGTATCAGAGGCAAAGCAGTCGGGGTGGACATAGGGGCAGCTTCCTGATTTGTAAGTGGGAATGACAGAGAATAAGCTTTGAGAAGATCCTGGGAAGATCCTGAACAAAGGACTTCATAGCTGGATGCGGAGTGTCCAGCACACTGAAGGTTTCCAGGCTATACTGGAAGAGACAAAAGGCAACAGTAGTATTTTGCCTAGGGTGCCTGCCAAAATATACTTGCTATATCCTTGTAATCTATTTGCAGAATGAGAATAGGGATGATTATTCCATAGGCAGAGGCTACATGCAGGGGAATAAGGTTTTTGTTGCAATCATCAAAATGCTCATGCAAAAGCCCTGACCTAAAAATTCCAGGGAAGCCCAATCTTGTCAGATCTCAGAAGCTAAGCAAGGCTGACCCTGGCAAGGGCGACCTCCAAGGAATACCAGGGCCAGGATGCAGAAGCAGGCAAATATCAAGCCACCTCTCTGAAATGTCCTAGCCCCACTAGGGGCCACCAGAAGCCACTATGACTTCCAGGCACGCAAGCACACACACACACAATGCCCCCCCACCCCCAAAGTAAAATGTTTATACAAATGCGAAGTATAGAAAGAGAATAAGTATCAAAAGGGATATAGGTAAAGCGTATACATTTCTACATCACAGATAACTTTTTCCAAAATATGAAGAAAGAATGTGTACAGGCTCACTCACAAAGTATGGTATACATATTTATTTATAAGAGCAGTGGTTAGAAAACCATTTTTGTTTATCAGTGTCCTAATCTGTATGCTTCTGTTAAAATAAATACTTGGCAAGTAAATGCTCTGCAAGTGAGAGTATTCAAAGATTACTTCCTGCAGTAATAATAATATGTACAGCACCATCAATTTAAGATTACATATCTTACGTCATTACCTGTGCAATATCTATCACCCACTAACAGTGCAATCTAGTGCAGAGTTATTCCCATCTGAACCCATTGATTCAGTAGGTTTAGACTGTAATAACTCCACTTAGGATTGCCTGTAAGTATCTCATACATGAATCCGCAGTGGAAATATTCCTAACAATGAATACTAGGGATATGCATCTGGGTATTTATAGTTCAAATATTTAGCCAATAAGTACCATATTGGTATTTTTCGATTATATTCATGTATCCAAAGAGACATTCAGGGTTCCCAGGCCTGTTTTTCTTCAGTCTTACAGTTGTGGGTGGGTTTGCAATTTATGTACTTAAGTTGGCTTGGCTTGGATTCCATAGTTTGATATTGGTTCCGTTGGGCATGCCACATTGGCCCTGGGTTCTGCTTAGCTTCTGAGGTATGACATTGGTTATGTTGGGCTTGCAACAGTGCCCCCTGCTTAAGCCAAGTTGGCTTGGATTCTCTGGTTTGGCATTGGTTGGGGTTGGCTGGCCCATGGTTCCACTGGAATTCTCTAGTTTGACACTGGTTTTATTGGGCTTGTTGATTCTGTTTGCATTTGGAGGCTTTTGGCCAGTGGTTTCTCATGTGTGTGGCTACTGGTTTCTTTGCCTCGGAGAAAGCATGTAGTTTGTCACCAATAGGAAAAATGGAGACAAACAGATAACATCTTGTTCAGGGGCTCACAGAGCTGGAACCCTTGATCCAATTTGCTTGAAACCTGGGGGGTCTTTAGTGGACAGGGTGTACTAATTTCTCTGTAATTTTGGTGTTGTTTGCTTGAAACAGCCACTCCATCTCTCTGCAGAAAGTGCCCCATAGGCAATAATTAAGATGATTCTGATTGGTGAGTATGAGTGTAGGAATTCTTGGGGAGAAGAAATGTAATTGAAATCTTTCAGTTTTAATGAGTCCTGGGACCTTTTCTAAATATTTCAGATCAATTGATGAGAAATGTCTATGTAGCAAAAAACAAAGGTGTTCCTTGGCTACAGGCTTTGAAGACTGGTTGATCATACGACCTTGATAAGGGAAAATATTCAGAGCAATTTTATTATGCTCCAAAATCAGGGGTGGAAGAACTGGGTGCGATGTATAGCTGTTCCATGTGAAAGCTCCATCCTTTCCATCCATCCTTTCCCCTTCCATCTCCTTGATCAGCCCCTTGCCTGTAAAGATGTTATGTGAGGGGGAAGGTGAGGATGGCAGCGATCGGTTTAAAAATCTTTTATCCTCAGGGTCTAAACAATCCTTTCCTCTTAGTTTGGTTGAGAGAGTACCCATCTGTTCTGTAAGCAGGTCAATCTTTTCAAATATTTTTGCAAAGTTTCAGAGATTAAAAGGCTTTGGGATGCCAGCAAAGCTAGTATCTCTAATCTCTTATTTGTGGCAGCATCCCCCCCCCCCCCATCTCATCAAAGGCTTCCAGGTTGAGAGTCATAGGTAATAATGGACCCCAAACTTTCTGGAATTCTGAAAAAACAAATGAATTCTAAAATGATATTGGGGATCTGAATAATCCAGAATTCTGGTATGGAAACCCTTCCTGATATCCAGATCTGCAAATATTAAAAACTTTTTCAAGTGTATATTCCGAATGGATACTACTTGCTGTCTCTTTACATTTGGCTATTTATCTTATTTGAAAACCTGGATAATTCTGTACATAATTTTGAAATTATCAGAATGCTTTTGGTGTTAAATGTTTTGGAAACTACCGTAACTTTCTGTAGCATTGTCATTGTTCAAAATCTTAATGTGGAAAAAATCTTTAGAGCTAAAGAAAATAGGAACATGCTATCCAGTAGCTTTATCAGGACTACAGCTTTGTTATATGTTATTTTGTTTTCCTTTGCTTATTTTATTTTCTGCTATTAATTTAAATTATGCCAAGAAATAGCTATATTTTATTCTTAAATATTCTTTGATGTCATGTGTACTGTTAAGATAATTATTATATAAACTACAATGTAAACCAAAAGTTATTCAAATGCAGCCAAAGAAGCATTCCGAGAAAAAACATGCCATAATAAGTGTATTTTCTATTCAGAATATCAGGAACACTGGTTTTACTTTGAAGCAAAATGGCAGTTTTATTTGGAGGAGAGAGAAATCACTGAAGAAAATCAGAATAAACCTGTATTTCCTGAAAATTATGATGCCGAGGAGAGAGAAAAGGTAAACTCTTCAAGTAAAACACCCGAATGTATTTTTAAAAAAATGTGTACCATTCTCTTTGAAAGTAGTAGAAATTATGTTGTAAAAGTATGCAGTCTTGTAATTACGCAGCCTCATTTTGACTTAATTAGCTTTTAAATCTACCTTGCTTATATACAGGGAAATAATTATGGCCCACTAAATCGCTCGCAGTAACAGTGGACTGAATGCTATTGGCCTTTGGGTCAAATGTTGTAAAGGCAAAACTTGTCAGATAGTCTGTGTGAAATATTATGTCAGTACAGGTGGTTTTAACTTTATTCTGCACTTAATCATGGCTTGCTGGGGATCAGATCCCAATTAGAAACAGGGTCTTGTAGAAGCAATCTTGGCTGGGGGAGACCTACCCAATCAGTGTCATGCTGATACTGCTATGTCACTCTTTGCATTGGTGCAGTGCTCTAGAATTCAACAAAAACTCTATGGCTAAAGCTAGAGTGTCACACCAGTGTGATGATGGTACTTCCAGTTCGTGTGATGTGACAGCACTGGCATGATGCCCAATCACCTCCCTCATTTCCCCCTGCTTCCCTATCGAGCAGTAGCAGTGGTAGGATCTAGGGTGGGTAGCAGGAGTTGGATCAAGGTAGTTGTCACCCCAAGCAAGGAAAATTTGTTTTCCCTCCCCCCATTAGTTCCTAGTATGGGAGTTCATAGAGTACCAGTAGTATGTGAGTTCATTGAAAATAACCTTCAGTTTCATGATATATTATTTTTGAATATATAACATTTTTAATTAATTGAAAGAGATCTTAAGTTCATGACATGGGTTTTAAAAGTGTTCTCCTTCCTTATAAACAAAAAGGGGGGTTGTGACATCTCAAAGACAGACAGATTTAACATAGCATAGACAAATGTTGAATACATAATTCAGTGAACTAGAATTTAATAATAAATAGAATTGTATTAACCAGGACTTATGAATGTTATGAAAGATCACTGTGGGCTGGCTTCCTCAACCTGGGTGCAGCTAGTGTTGGAAGTAGCCAAAAATGAATGCATCCAGGGCTTTAAAAAAAAAAAAGAGGTGCCGGAACTCTTAAGCAGGAAATGAAGTTTTCAATCTGTATACTGAAAACTCATGAACTTTTCGAAGAGGTTCTGGAACTCTGTTCTAGCACATTCCCCCAGAAAAAAGCCCTGAATGCATCTAATTTGCATATAGCACTGTGATTTTTAAAGGAAAATTAGGGGGGGGGTAATCAAAATAATTGATTTTGTGCTCAGTTATAAGAGGAGGAGTGTGGCTGCATCACCGTAATCATGAAGGCTTCAGATTCCAATTACCACTTCCAAAAAGGAACTCTTTGTCAAGGTCTTGCCTTCAGCTTCAGGTGGAAAAGAAGTGGGAGTGATAAAGGGTCAGCTTGGAGAGGAAAGGGAAGAAAAGCAACAGTGAGAGGCAGTGGGGTTTATTCACCACTCCGGTCATGAAATGGCACTCCAAGTGGTTGCTTGCTGTAATTTAAGAAAACCAAAGACTATCTGGAGATGGTGTCTAATGGGAACACTTCAAGTCCTAAGGCAGGCAAAGTGTCAAACTCCAAAGGTAGAATATGGAGGATGGAGAGCAGGAGCCCAGTCTGGTGTGGTCCAGAGACGACAGGCCAAAGAGGAGCTCCATTGGCTTCTTTGGTCATCTGAACAGTGCTGAGACAAGTGGAGGGGCTTGGTTAAAAAAAAAGCTGTTTTGATTGTTTTTCTTAAAAGGTGCCAGTACTTGTATATAACATTTCACCAATTTCACCACCTCCCCATAGGATTTGTTAATTGATAATCAGGATTTTGTCAATTTGGGGACCAATCTTTGTCTAAAAAGCAGGCTAAAAATACAGTTAAAAAAAACCCATATGTTACAAAAGCTATTGAATTCCAAAGCACAAAAGAACTTAAAGTATCTGTCCTTATTATATAATTGTGTTTTCGGGTGGCAACGTTCTATGCACGCCAAAATCAGTTGGCTGCCTGAACTGCCCATCATAAGGTGTCCCTGTGCATTGCCTGCGTTGCCTGCGTCCCACCCACAGCAACAGTCCCTGCCAGAATTTCCCTCAGACTACACTGGCTCTCTGAGACGAAGGAGACATCAATCTGCCACTGCCTGGCCCGCCACAGGTAGATGCTGCCTCCCACCCAGCACCCTACTGGTGACCAGTGCCTGATAGGTGGGTCAGAGGTAGGGCTGCCAAGTCCAACTTGGGAAATATCTGGGGACTTTGGGGGTGGAGCCAGGAGACTTTGGGGGTGGAGCCAGGAGAAAGGAAGTGACATCATTTTGTGATGTCACATCCTGTGATGTTGCTTCCATATGCTTCCACATGAACTCATGAAGTTTCCTAATACTGAATCAGGCCATTGGTCCATCAGGGTCAGTATTGACTACTCAGACTGGTAGTGGCTCTCCAGGGTCTCAGGCTGAGATCTTTAATGTCACCTATTACCTGATCCTTTTTTAGCTGAAGAGGCTGATACCTCCTGCATGTCAAGCAGATGCTCTATCACTGAGCAATGGCCCTACTGAATCCTTCCTCATCTCGGCAGAATATGAAGCCCTAAGTGCTACACAAGTGCTAAATATGATTTTCATATCATAAGAACAGGAGAGAAGCCTGTGGATCGGCCCATCCAGTACAACACTCTGTGTCACAACAGTGGCCAAAAATACCAGGTGCCCTCAGGAGGTCCAGCAGCGGGGCCAGAACTCCAGAAGCCCTCCCACGGTTGCCCCCCAAGCACCAAGAATTCAGAGCATCACTGCCCCAGACAAAGGGTTCCATTTAGACCTTGTGGCTAATAATAGCCACTGATAGACCTCTGCTGGATAGGGACAGAGAGAGAGAGAGACAGACAGACAGCTTTTTCACTTACTCTTGCCCAATTCCCAGGCTTTATTTCTGGCCCTTGTTTCACCCAGCTGTTGTCCATGTAAGTCCCATAACTTCTCTCTCTCCCCCCCCCCCCCCAGCATAGGCTTTTTGGTGGCTAAAGAGGACCTTTGTCCTCCCCTTTTCACCAGCAGAAAAGCTAGTTGGATCCATCCCTAACTTAAAATACCGGTTACTTGATGTACAAATGCTTTTAAAAATGCAGATTTTTACTGCCGGGGAGGGGGGGACACGGTTGAAAGAAACTGAAAATTGGCATAAAAATGAGGAATCCCAACTTTTATTTGCAGAAGGGAAATGAGGATTGGGGGGACCCAAACAGCCACGACAAGACATTTTAAACAATCCCACTCCCAGACCTTCTACAGGCAACCTCTCCTTGTGATGTTTACCTCTTTGGAAGTGACAGTTTATTCCTTTGACAAAACCACAGTGGACAGACAGACAGAAAAAAGAAAGAGGGGGAGGGGGAGAGACAGAGAAGGAAAAGAGCTCGCAGACCCCAGCAGCTTACCCCAGCAGTTTACTCAGCAGCAACCTTGCACGCAGTAGAAAGAGCTTAGTCCCTCCTTAATCTCTGGGCGGGGCTCTCTTGCTGGCTCAGCTCTTAAAGGGGAAATTTCCCTTTTAAGAAGTTCAAGAGGCCAGCAGGGCAGGCTCCGAGGTTCCCCTGCTGGCAGCCACTTTGTCCCCCCGGTGGCCAATTTTGAAAAAGCGGGGGAAAGCTTTAAAAATCGGTGTTTCCCCCGCTCTACCGGGGGACTTGGCAGCCCTAGTCAGAGGTGGGGAGCCATGGTGCTCGCCAGCCGAGCCAGGAAGGGTGGGGGCCCTGGAGAAGCCTCAAGGAAGTGTTTAAATGCTTCCCCGTACCCTTCTGCCCCTGTCCTGCCTCACCTGTCTTGGCAACCGAGCCAGAAAGGGCGGGGGGGCCTCTGCTGGGCTTCTCCAGCGTGGACGCTTCAGCAGTCAGCCCAGAGAAGCCCTGGGGAAGCATTTAAATGCTTTCCCACACCATCCCAGCTGTGTCCTGCCTCAGCCGCCTTGGCTGCTGAGCCAGGAAGGGCGGCGGGGGGGGGGGGGGGCGCATAGCTTCTACTAGAGCCCATTGTATTATGTCCACAACGGCCTTTGCTCCTAGTAGAGTTAATAAAGGTGTTTTGGATTGTAGTCCATTTAAATAAACAAACTGAACATTTATTTGTTTAATGTTCTTCAGTTTGGTTAGATGAACTCAATTTTGGAAATGTTTCCCATTATGGAATTTCCCTGATTCCACATCTGCTTGTTGTACTGTGAAAGCTATTGCATTAAACATGTTGGCCTGTGGTGAAATAGACATGTTTGTGTGTGCTTGGCATAATATGATACACATATAAAGGAAATCATATTGTCAGAAAGAGAGAGAGAGAGAGAGAAAGAAGGAAGGAAGGAAAGAAGGAAAGAAGGAAGGAAAGAAAAGAAGGAAAGAAGGAAGGAAGGAAGGAAGGAAGGAAGGAAGGAAGGAAGGAAGGAAGGAAGGAAGGAAGGAAGGAAGGAAGGAAGGAAGGAAGGAAAGAAAGAGAGAGAGAGAGAAAGAAAGAAAGAAAGAGAAAGAAAGAAAGAAAGAAAGAAAGATCAGTCTACATCAGATGGGAGGAAGCCAACTACAAGTCCAAGCTTCTGTCTACAGGGTCATAATCACTCTCTCTTCATTTGCCTGCCTCTTTACACAGCGTTCAGCAGTCAGTGAATTAAATAAAGGGTTGCCAAGAACAACAAAAACAGTACCATGCAGTTCCCTCTCACGGATAGCCAAGGAACCAACCTTGTAGAATCATGTATAGACCTAAGTGACTAATGACAGACAAATGGCTGCGGCCTTGACAACAGTTAGGCATGTTGCAAATAGTCTCTATAATCTTGGAGAAGCAGCTCAAGGCAAAATAGAGTTGTTATTTGAACAGGGGCTGCACTAGAGACATTAAAAATGTGATGACATGATTTAGAGAGATGACAACCTTTCAACTGCACCTGCCCCCAAGCCAAGCACGAGTGCATCCACCTTGTTTCCCACTTTAATATTCCAGGCACAGAAAAATATTTAATGCAAAGCCAAGCCAGACTGCCTACCCAAGGAACAGGTTATAATAGGTCATGTTGTAGCTCAAAGCATTTTTAAATGGAATTGTAAAAGATGTTAAAAATACCTGTCACTTACCTCAAGTTTCAGGCCTAATTCTCCACTATTGTGTAAAAAAAACAAACCCATACACAATGTTTATTTCTGTATGTTCTAGTTTCCATCAAAAGCACCCAACCAAGTGCATTAATTATCCATTCAGACTTACAGGAGATGGAGTTCTGAAGGTCGTGGTGGACGGAGAGGTCACGATGCTCCCATGATTGCATATGATGCTCTCTTGGGATGTGGAGGTGATTGGACTGAGCTTTGCAACCGGGCAATTTTCCATGGTGGTGAGTAACCCAGTAATTATTTCATAACATATAGAAATTTAGTTCCTGTGGCCTTTAGAGCATTTTTTTTCTTCCTGATTCAAGCAAATGGCTATCTTTAGGTGACTCATGGGCTTAACTGCAGTAATTCTGAACAGGATTGCACTGTTTATCTCATTCTGATTATTGTGTGTGTTGAACTATTCAGCTGTTGCCATGTGTCCTTTAATGAAGTTGTGTGTTACATATTTTATTACAAAGAAGGAAAAGCTTCACCTGTTGGTTAATACTGGGAGTGCTACTTGTTGGCAGAGTTCCTATCCATAAAGAAGCAGCAACCCTAACATCTCTGTGGGGTGCCGGGGAGAGCCACAAAAGCACTGATTAATTTACCTCCAAACTTATACAATCTGTATCTGTGATGAGACACTTTTGTGGCTCTTCCCAACACCCTACCGTGATCAGGAGCTTGTTTTATAGGAGGGCCATTTTAAGATGGACATGTATAGAGGTGGTGGGCCAGGTCCCATCCCAACCTGCAAAGAGCATTGCTAGCAAGATCCATTTTCATTCCCATCCATACACTTCTCTCGCCTCTGGACTGGCAACAGGTACCCCTGTTGCATGGATGTGGCTTTGTGCTCCTACCTGATGATCTTTAGCCTATGCAATTCAAGCGATGTTGTTTTTAATACTGTTTTGTTTAAAATTTGTCAGAGAGCCAGTGCAGAGCAGCGGTTAGAGTGTCGGACTAAGATCTGGAAGACTAAGATTCAAATTCCCACTCTACCCCAGTAGTTTGCTTTCAGCCGAGCCTACTTCACAGGATACTTGTGAGGCTGAAGGAGGAAAGGAGAACAATGTAAGGTGCTTTGGGTCCCCACTGAGGGGAAAGATGGGGCATAAATAAATAAATCTCTGCCATTATCACTTTCCCAGTGACAGAACTTCCTGATGGACAGCAGAGAGGTTGAAATTGATTGATAGACAGCGGAGAGGTTGAAATATTCCTTATGTCTGATATTTTGTGCTGTGCTGTCCCATAGGTGTTCAGAAGCATTGTCATAAACTTCTGCTCACCTGGTTTCACAGCTGCACAAGCCAAGTCGTAAAACTGATCTTCTGCATGCAAAAGCAGAAAGTACTAGTGGCACATTTCTTGCTACAGCTGGTATTTAGGGTGAATCATGCCTCTAGGGATCATGGGCGTCAACTACGGGGGGGCTCGGGGGCTCGAGCCTCCCCCGAAATTTCCCAGGGGGGGCTCAGCCACCCCCAGCAAAATGGAGCGCCCGCCGGTGGCCAGTCAGCCGGCCAGCTGGTCATTGCCACCTCTCCTTCCCCCCCACCCCCGGCCTGCCCTCCTGCCTCCCTGGTATAGGGCAAATGTAAATCTGGCTCTGGCATAGAATGGGAGTGTACCAGGGGTGTGGTTTGTGTGTGGAAAGGAGCTGAACTGACTTCCTGAGATCCTAGCCTTCCTCCCGTCCAAGATCTCAAAGCTTCTCCCCCAAGGACTCACTTCTTAGAAAACCCTCCCGGGATCCAGCTGCTGCCAGGCTTTCCCGCGCTGCTGCTGCTCTGCAGCCCTCCCAATCCTCGTTCGCCTCCTTCCTCCCACAGGAAAAGCAGATTTCTTCTCCCCCCCCCCCCCGCTTCTCTAGTAAGACGCTCAGCGGGTTTAACCTTTTCAGTGCTGCAGAGGAAGGGAAAACGCGTCCTGTCCTCTCTAGGAGGAGCGTCACCCAGGCTGCCGCCCCATGCAGCTCAACGGGGCTACTCTGCTGCCGCTGCCGCCGCCAAGACTGCACTCATCTGTGCCACCCCCGCACGCCCCGAGCAAAGGCGAGCGGGAGGCGAGCGCGGGTCTGCCTCCCTGGGGCGGGGGGGGAGGAGTGGCGGGGACATGGTCCCGTGTGTGCGCACACGCAAAGCACGCGCACATGAGAGAGCCCCCCCCCCCGGGATTTACAAAGTCTACGCCCCTGCTAGGGATGACAGCCTCCAGGTGGGACCTGGGGATGCCCCAGAATTACAGCTTATCTCCAGACCACAGAAAGCAGTTCCCCTGGAGAAAAATGGATGCATTGGAGGGTAGCTTCTATGGCATTGTATCCCACTGTGGTCCCTGTCTTCCCCAGAATCCAACCCCAAACCTCCAGAACTTTCCCAACCTGGAGCTGGCAACCCTTCCCCCCCCCCCCCCCATCCCCTGCTGGTGATCAGGAGGGACCTGGAAACCCCACCTTCTTCTCTTTGCACAGTTTTGAGAAGCTGTAGGTAAAGTATAGGGCTAAAGTTGCCATTTGGACAATTATGTATTTATTTAAAGTTGCAAAATGTTCTCAGGCAAACATTCTTCAATATTTTTACCGTGTTGTCCTGTAATTCTAAATAGGCCTGGACAGTTAAAGCAGTGGATCAGGGAAAGCCTCTCTTGCACTGTGGGTTGGGCTTTATTCACAGCGCTGGCAAGGTTGGGTGGTAGAAATTCCACATAAGTACTTGATGAAAATGTTAATACTACAGTCCTGAAGGCTTCCTTGGGTCATTTCAGAGATACAAGCAGAAATGCTGGAAGACATTTCCCCCTCTCTCTTGCTAACAGAGAACATGCTGTTCCACCTTCCCATGAACAGATGAAAGGCACACTAATGGACCTGGGTGTGTATGTTTGTGCTTGATTTTACAGGTGAGAGTGCAGCCACTGGAAGTATTGCTGGCTGTCTGTATGGATTGCTTTATGGCCTCAACAAGGTCCCGAAAGGCTTGTATCAGGATCTTGAACAAAGGGAAAGACTAGAACACTTGGGAGAGGCTATTTACCGACTGACTACCGAGGAAAAGTAAAGATTTTTTTTTTGGCATACTGTCTTCTTTTTATAAGTATTATAACACACCCTGAAGCCCAATTCATAAGAACCAGGCCCTAAATGTATTTATAACCCTACTTCACATCAAATTCTGGTTTAATGATTCAAACCTAAAAGACACTTCACACACAGGCTTTTTTGTGTATGTGCACATTAAAGCGCACACCTACAAATGTAACAGGTGAATGAGCAGTAACCAGTCTATGGAAAATCATATAAGTACATTCATCATATACCCGAATTGGCTGCAGCTGCCTATTAGATATGCTGTTGGTGATAAAACAGGATTTTCTGTCATGTAATGTGTAGAAAGGTCCTTACATTTAATTATAACAGCATTATTGCAGGCACCATAATAAGAAAATACTGTGCAGGTATAATTTAGATCGAGAGTACCTAAACACAATCAGCCTTTGATATTTTAGAGAATGTAATATTCACCTGGTACTTGAAGTATAGTCCCTATAATTTGGAAATGGAACCTTCCAACTTCCTCTGTTTGTTTATGAAATTGTGTTTCATTTGTAACCCTATCCCCATTGTTGACTTATGTCAGTAACATTGTAATCCTAAACAGTGTCATACCCTTCTATGTCCACTGAAGTAATTAGCTTAACTCTGTTTAGGACTACACTTTAGCTATAGCTCTGTCAGTCCATTAAGGGAGGTTGTTCAACTGCACGTACTGGGACCACACACTACCCACAATCCTCTTGATATGCATGGTTGCTATTTAATCTGAATAGGGTACAGCACATTTTCTTATTCAGTAACCATGACATTTTTGTGTAGCATGTCCTGAAGCAGAAAATATGCATGGTCCCTATTCAGGTGAAATGGAGACCACACAGATCAGAAGGATCATGGGTAGTCTGCACTTCTGGTATGCGTGGTTGAGTCCCCCCCCCCATTTTTTTGTAGATAAAGCCCAGCAGAAACTCATTAGCATAATAGGCCACACCCAACAGCAGAAACTCATTAACATATTAGGTCACACCCCATGACAGCGCAGCTCCCTCCCTGGATTGGCTTCCCCAGGTGCCCCACTGCTTGCAGGGGCACATGGGGAACCTGAGGGAAGGAAGGTAGTTTCTGGATCGGCTTCCCCAGGCGCCTCGCAACTGTGGGGCACCTAGAACCCAAGGAGGGGAGGCAGTTTAAATTGCCTTCCCTCCCTGGATCAGCTTGGTTTCCCCAGACACCCTGTGGCTTGTGAGGCACCTGGGGAACCCGAGGGAGGGGGGGAGGCTGTAGGCGTGGCCAACTTGGAAGCCAGCTGGAACTCTGTTCCTGTGTGTTCCTGCCCAAAAATAGCCCTGGTCATAATGACTGTGAAGGACTTTACATGCAAAATGAACACTGTTTGCACACTTATTTAAGCCAAACTAATTTGATCACTCTTCTGAGGAAATGTTTCTGAGATTCTCTTTTCCCCCTGTAATATTTACAATGAAGTCTTTCTGTTTTCCTCTCAGTTCTTTAATCTTAACCCCTCTTTGGCACCACCTAACTCACAAATTCACTTAACATTGTTCGTTTCTTAAAACTGCAGTCTGAAATTACAGCCAGCACCAGGAAGTTGTCCAAGGTATGGCAGTGTACAAACAGATGCAAAGAAATATGCCAATACATACTGCAAATCATTTATAGAATTTTGGTGTGTTTTTAAAGAAATCCTAGACAAACTTTTTAAAAATTTGGGTGACTAAAATACTTGTAAATAAATTGATCTTATGCCTCTTCATAAGCATCTTTCTTTATTTTCACCACGGCGCTTATTGCATGTTACTGTGTCATTGCTGGAATTCTTGCTTGCTCTTGTTAGCAGGTCACTGTTGCACGAGATCAGGGTGAGTGTCATGTAACCAAAAGGTTGTCTCATTAAGAAGTCTGAGAGATCAGGTTTTGGGACAGGAAGAAAGCAGAAAAGATAGTGGCATAGAAAGAGAATTAAATCCAGTGTCTGATATAAAAAATGTCAAAACTCCACATTAGACAATGTGAAAATTATCCAATTGCTTTTTAATTCTTCTGGCTTCACCCTACCCCAGAAACTTAAGATCATCGCAAATTTTATACCTTGATAGCTAATGATCTGTCCATTGAACAGAGTGGGACAAGGGAGGGCAGGAGGTGAGTTCCCTAATTCCCCCTTTTCCACTCACCCCACTCTTTCCTCCTCAGATCTCTGTTGCTAATCTCCTGCTTTATTTGGTCCTCGGTCCTGATAGGCTCCAGAGTGTTCTAAGGCAGGCAGGGAACAGGTGTGTCCTGGGATAAGCCAGTCAGCTGTGGCTGTTGTTCAGAGAAGCCTTGCCTTTGGTCCTTGAATGGTCCAAGCCCAGCCCAGATGAAGAAAAGGGAACAATCAGAGATGCTCACGTAGCTCTGTCCATTTCACACATAGAGACAACCTGCCTCTCCTTCCCAAGACAAGTCTTCACTGGTGTCATTTTCTTCACTTCCTCCTGGAATATGCAAGTCAAAATCCTGATATCTTAATATGAGTTCAGCACTGATCTCTCTTCCTTTTAAAACACACATACAATAAGGCGGGATATGTGTCCTAATTTACTTATCCATTCTTACTGCTGGCATGATAAGGGAAGTAGGTAATGCCACTGACAAAGACAATCCTTCTAGCTGTGGGTAGAAAATGAGGCAGTCTGTCTGGGTTGGAGCTGAACTTCTGTACTGCATGCAGAAGGGCAATGCTGCTTGCACAAAGGAGGGAAATGGTTTCTGTTGATTTCTTCTTCCCACTACATACCCTCCTCTGACACGTACAACACACGTCTCCTTCTGAGAGTTCCTGGTCTATTCGGTGGCTTTTAAGCAAATGCAGCAAGTTGCAACGTGAAAGGCAGTTATTAGGAACTGACACTCTGTCTTATAATATTTTCTTTGGTTTAAAACCATATATTGGGCAATACTTAAAAAATTAGATGTAAATATTTTTTAAAATCTCACTTTCTGATGAAGTGATGCACTGAAATCCTCCTGATTTCAGCATGAGACAAAGTATGATTAACTGCCCCACTGAAATAAACTGGATGTACAGTACATCCCATTTAATCTGTAGAATAGCATAGCATAGCATAGCATAGCATAGCATAGCATAGCATAGAATAGAATCTGTTCCTCAGAAGTAAGTCCCACTGAGTTCCATGGAGTTTACTGTCCGGTGATATACAATTATATATGCACATACTGTTGTTGGATTTTTGCAAGTTATAAATATATCCATTGTTGTCCTTTTACAAAGCTATGTCACTCTCATAGATATAAGCAGTGGGAAGGAAACAAGCACCCCCGCCCCACATTCCCATAAGTAGATCTAAAAATACATTCTAATCCATATTTGAGCTGAAATACTTCCATTTCTCTCTGGTCTGAAGACTTCTATAATCTGTTTCTGTTAAGGGACAACAACCAGACTTAGTAAATGCAGCTCTCAAAGCAGTGACTTCATCCATTCTTCCATGTACGTGTCATGGCACAGCTTCAGTGAAATGGTGCTTTTTATAAATGCATTACCACATGTGTTAGTCACCGGGGGAGGAACCCCTGTCTTACAATGAGCTCTAATTACTTTTCTTTATACTGTGCTGCATACTGCTTGTTGTAGCCTACTGTTAAAGTCTCTCCCTGCCCCCTATTTTATAGTCTTTTTTTTAACTCTTATGGTCTTCCTAAACAATTTTCAGAAGGACTGCTTCATTTTAATGTTCTTGTATGTTATGTTTATCAGTGAGTAAAAGCTCCAAGGAATAGATTCTGCCATCTTTATTTACAAACCATAGGGACCATTTAGACAGGATGGAGCATCTACATTTCTACCACAAGAAATGCTCTTAAAGCACCCTGCTTAATCTGAATAGATCCAAAAACAGACCTTCGTGACACTGAATTGTTTCCCTCCATCCACCCACCCAAGCACTCTTGTGTCCTTCTCCCACTCAGACTGTTTATAGGTCATGACCACAAAGATGACTGGTCACCAGCACACTTCAGTCTTCCTGCTGTTGGGACCCATCTAGAGCAAGATGGACCAGCAGACTCTCAATCCCTCAGTGAGGTGGATGGCAGAATCTATTTTAATGTAGCAGCTTATAGTTGAAATCTGGAAAGTGCTTTTCAATGATCCGCGTACCTTACTGCTATGCAATTGGGATCAAATGCTGAGCTCCTAAAGAAAAAAAGTTACATTTGGTCTTGTATTCACCAGAGCCAGGATTTCATCCCAACATGAATTGTTGCCTTGTTTATGTTTGTATATGAAGAGGTATAAAACTGTAATACCTTCCTGGTATGTAAACTGAAACCCATTCACATGCTGTTTTATTACTCCATGAATTAACCTCTCAATTTTTATTTTTTTGGTGCTAGAAATTTGAATCCTCTAGTGTGCGTTTACTCCCTCCAGGCTATTGTCTGTTGACTTCACTCTGCAGCTTTCACACTGAGTTCACTATTTTATTTAGCAACTGATCCTCACCAGTTAAAGCACTTCCTAAATCCCCAGCTGCCCGTAGGCCTAATTCTGCAGACTGTAGTTATAGCCATGCCAGGACTCCAACTCCATCGCAATAACTGAAGGGAAAGACAGAGGTCAATTGATATTGTTGTGGATATAAACTGTTTTTACTTCTGTGGTCTCACTGGGATGATCCTTTGGGAAAAGAGATTTTAAGAGAACATGTCCCCGAATAACTAGTGGGATATCAGATTTGATTTTTATTTGGTCCAGAATGGGTTGTGTTACATTGGACAAAAGTATAGCCTACTTGATTTGGTTTGTGTTGCAAACTTTCATCCCTAATTAGATCTTCAACTCATGCAAGTTTCTTGCGACAAAATAAAATCGGTTGAGAAGTTGAAGAACTGTGCAACATAGTCTACTTTCCCCTTCCTTCCCTGTTGCAATAGTTGCACGGATATAACTCTGTTTGTATGTCAAAAAGTGTACAAAAAATACAGCACTGTGTATAATTCTATTATGCTTCCAAGTAACTGCCACAATCTATGCAAAAAGATGCTGAACCATGGCAAAGCTTATACCTAAGATTATCAATGGGTATTGAAAATTATTTAAAGACATATACAATTACTAAAAAAAAATCAAGGAAATGTGCTATATCATGAGCAAATCCATGCATAATATGACCAAAATTTCAATAAATGTAACTTTCAAGATCCGGATGGTGTTTTTAAATATGGTTCATATTCATTTTTCATATTGTGTGCTTTGAATTTTGTGTATGTTAAATGTTTTATATAGTTCCAGAGGTGTTCTATTAAAACTGAAATTGGTTCCAGTCTTGAAAAAACCTTGGGTGAAACGTGATTTCCATTAGCTGGCTTGCACGTTGAAGTCACTGGAGCCATGTAGTACAGGAATTGCTACAGTGGAGATTGTCTTTGCATTCAACTTGGAGTAAGAGAGATTGATCACCTTGAATTCATCATGGGAATCATAAGCTATACCTTGCATTGCTATGGTTCAGCATAGATTGTGGCAGGTACTTGGAATCATAATAGGCTTATACACAGTGTTGTATTTTTTGCAGGGGTCATTTCGAGCCAGAGCTCAGGGGAGCTCAGCTCTAGGAGTTGGTGCCAGCCACCCCCACCCCCCGCGTGCAGGGGAATGCCTGCTTGTGTCATGGCTGCAGCAAAATGACCCCGTCCCCTGGAAAGGTCCTTGTTCCTCCGACCAGCCTTCTGAAGGCTTCAGCCACCACTGAAGCTATCCTGCCAGAATAGTGGTATTTCTGAGGCTTGGATTAGTAACTGTCCCCTCTCTGCCAGCTCTCTCTCTCTCTCTCTCTCTCTCTCTCCCTCTCCCTCTCCTTTCTTTCTTGCCTTCTGACATACTTCCAGTGATGTCAGGTGGTGTAGCATATGCAAATAAGTTATGCTAATTAGTTATGCTGATGAGCTCCTGCACCTCTTTTTCTATGAAATGACCCCTGATTTTTTGTACACTTTTGACTGTGTATCTCACTTTTGGTGTATGTCAAAAAGTGGCAGATTAGTTTGGGAATTTCAAAAACAGTCGGTGCTCTACTGAAGGGGAGGAATTAAAACCCACTGTGCCTATTGAAATGTTTTGCGGGGACTCCACAATATTTTCCCAGTGTCCTATACCTCACTGTTCCTACTCACCTTAGCCAATGCACAGAAGAAAGATAATGTAAAACTGTACTACCTAATATCAACTTGGAACCTATGAATGATTGCAGATCCTTTCTGCTTCCGCTTCCTCTAGCAGCTCCCTGTGACTTCTGAAGAGTCGCATGGCGGAACTTTCCATCACCAAAGGGGGGTGGGGAGGATAGACTTTCTCCTTCTCACAGCAGACTCCCCTGTCACTTGGCATTTTGTCCATGAGGTACATCTGGCTTTCAGGATCAGCTTTTCAGGGAGTCACAGGAAATTCCTGGGGGCAGTGGGAGGTAGGAAATGTCTGCAACCACAAGTGCTCTCTCCTTGCAGTTCATAGGATCTAAGCCACTGGTGGTTTCCTCCCCACTCTGGTACTGCTTCTTATTGGCTCAGCCGTAGGATGCTAAGGTACTACGCCTCTGGGAAATTTTTGTAGGGGTGTGTTCTTTTTCATTGTTTTAAAAGAAACTGTGAATGCACCATGCCTATACTGTATGTGCTTATCGTGGATAGTGGATAATGCTGGGCAAGTACCAGTAACCATTGGTTGATGATGGCCTTTAACATGATTGTTATATTTATCTACTTTTTGCACTTGACAAGGGTTCATACCAGTTTGTCACTGTAAAGTACATACTTCAGAACAGTAAGGAAGTAAAAACAATGCTGATGGCTTCAAAACAGGCATTTTTCTTTTATACAGAAGCAGAAAAGGTACCAAGTTTTGCAGTGATAACGTGCCGATCGATCCCATAGCACTGAAGAAGAAGATCAGTAAGATGTCAACTGAACTAGGTGCATTTGCCGTCCTCAGCAGCCTACTGCTATACCTCACAGATCTCATATCCACCCACCCACAGGTTCAGAGTAAGAAGGTGAAGTGGCTGGAAGACATAGAAAGTAAGATGAATCTGAAGCGTAAATGTCAAGGTGCCACCAATGGCATTCGCCCTACAAAATTTCAACTTCTGCAGTCAAGGTTTATGAACAGCAACCGTGAACCTTACAGAAAGAGGGCGAGGGAGGTTGGCAAACTTATCATTAAAGAAAAGCAACCTGCCAACAGAAATGGTCCAAATTCCATTGTAGGCAAGCTAGACAGAAGCTCATTGACAGAAGAAAGCCCCAAAATAACTCCTCAAGAGAAAGTCAAATGTGGGAAAAATACTGTGAAGAACATTCTGAAGAAATTTCTAGCTGCTGAGGAAAAAGAAACTAAGGAGAAGCAGCTAACCCCCCAAAAGAAAGCACCAGACAATAATCTGCCCAAAATAATCAACAGAAACTTTGTCATGTCCAAACTGAAAGAAAAGTTTGAACAAACCAGTAACATTTGTTCAGCTATTGAGGTGAAAGCACTGCTGCCATGCAACGGGAAGAAAAAGAGCAAAAAGGCCTTAAAGACAAAAGCCATTCACAAAGCAGAAATCAGAGGGCTACAGACAGACCTGAGGACAGCCCCAAGTATTGATAGCCTTGAACGCCAACATTTGGTATGTACAACTGTCCCTCTGCCTAAATTCCATGTTGCTACTGAAATCAGTCATCCTTGGAGTTGGACTGCCAATGCCAAATGCACCACTCAGCCTTGTGATCATAGCACTGAAGTGAGGGGAACAAGAGATTCCCAGAACACATGTGACGTCCATCCTGATGAGAATGGGATACCAGAAAGCCTGGCACATGGAAAACGGAAAGGACAGTTGCAAAACAAACATCATGAAATGCCCAAGGTTGTGACTGATAGAAAGGACATAGTTGAGATGAACATAATGTCAGCAAGCACAGGTCCTAGTTTGGACAGCTGCCCACCTTCATGCGAAAACGAACCCCTCGCAGAGAGCATTCCCCCTACCATATCTAAAGGCAGCGTAGACTACAAAACGAGTGTCATACCAGTGGTGTCTAATGCATTTTCTGGCTCTGGGGATAAAAATGCAGGACAAATGATTAATAAAGAAAACTTATCTCCTACCTGTGACTTTTCTAATTCAACAGAAGAGACTAGCGCTAGACACAGTCACCACCAGGATATTAAGGGGGATGGGATTCTTGGCATACCAGAGGGCATGTTCAGTCCACAGGAGACAGAAATAGAGTTCACAGAGCCTATAAAAGATCACCCTTTTGCCAGCCAAAAATGTTTCCCTGAACAGAAAGCGTTGGAAAATATTCCACCATTTTGCACTCTTGTAGCTCAGGCATCTTGTAACACAGAGTCTCCAATCGATGACATACCGTCAAGAGCTGAACAAGCAGCTGTTGACAAAATGCCTCCCCTAAAACCAAGTCAGAGGAATGCACAAAATGTTACTAGCAAATTTGATGGTGTAGTTCAAAAAAGAGAAAAACTATCTAAGAAAGAAGAAACATTTTCCAACTGTACTGTTCCAACAACTGAACAGATAACCAAAGCAAAACCGAAAGAGAGAAGTCCAGAGGGAAACCAAGGCAAGATCCCTGACAGCCAAGTAGAAAGTGAGCAATTGCCCCAGAAGGCACAAATCCATCCACTGACTGATCACCAAAATAACTTGGATAATTCTAGTCCAAACACATCAATCCAGAACACAAGTCAGGGGACTAAAGCCTCCGCTCCAAACAGAAGCCATACAGACAGTGCAGGAAATGATATTTGCTATGATTTTGATAAGCACCATTCCCCTTTGCCTAGTGATTTAGTGAAACAGAACTCTGCTACAGCAGAAGAAAATATCGGCAAGGCCAAAGCATGCTCAGTTAACAAAATGACAGACTCTGAAAACAATAATGAAAAGAGCAGTTTGAGCCAAATAGATACCTCTCAAATGCTTTTAGAAGAACTCATCACTCATGAAACCCACATTCCAGAGCAAAATCCCTGGCCTGAGTCTGAAAAATGTCACCCCCCCTCATTAGACCATTCAGCAAGGCCTGAGGGCAATACTGCAGAAGTCAATAGACCTTGGTGTAATGCTGAGAACCTCCAAACACCCTCATCAAATGAGCCAACAAAGAATGAAATCCCTGTTAAAGAAGAAAAGGTGCCTAGCCAGAATTCTGACAAACACCACCCATCTTCTCCTAACAAACTGCTAAAGCCCCATGGCATTACTGGAAGTGAAAACAAAACAACACACAATCTGGCATCATACAAGGATTTGAACAAGTGTGAAAATAATGCAGCAGAAGGCAAGGATACCAAGGACCAGACTCTGAAATACCAACCACCCTCCTCAAGTGAGTTTAGAAAGCCTGAAAACAATGCTGTAAGGGAAGCAAATCCCTTGTGCAATATAGAGAAGCACCCAACACCCTCTGAAAAAGAAACTGGGAAACAAGGAAGAAATCTGGTGGAAGAAAAGTCAGAGAAAAGGAGTCTTCCCTCCCAAGATGGGGGAGGGAAGCAGCAGAGACACAATGGTCCTGCAGGAAGAAGAGATCTTCAGAAAATAGCCAAGCATCTCATTCCCATATCTGCTGACAGAAAAGAGCAAGAAGATGAGAGAACAGGAGACAAGAAATGGGTAGAAGAAGGAGATAAGAAGATAGTGCCTTACTCCGGGTCACACCAGAAATCTATCAAAAGTGACTTTACAAAGGATGTTGATAATGCAACAGACACAAACCTCTCTCCAAGTTTTGAGCCACAGCATTTACCTCCACTGAAGCATAAAGCTACTGATCAAGGACTTATATATTCCCCAGGTAACTTAAAATACCAAATCCCACCAAGCGAGCCAGTGAAACGTGGATGTGCTACCACAGGAGATGAAAATACTGGAAAATATCAACCATCATCTCCCAAGGGACCAATGACACTCGAAGGAAAAAATAGTCAGAACAAATTTACTAGTGAGACAACACCATCATCTGGTGATGGAGAGAAGTCTGAACATAAAACAAGGAAGAAAGAAGAAAATAGCAGCAATTTGAGGCAAAACCAGTTTTCTTTTAAAAAGGGACTTCCAAAAAACACTGGGAAAGACTGGAATGCTCTGGGTGACCTTAAGAAAGATGAAATTCCATCAAATGAAGTGAAGTTTAAGCAACTAAATCCTGCAGCAAAGAAGCAGCAGAAACAAGCCTTAAATGACTCTGGAAATGCCAAGGCTATTGCTAAGGATGACAAACAGACTTTGTGGCATTCTAAGAACTTCCAGCCACCCTCATCGGATGTCAAGCTGGAGAAGCAGCAGCAACCACAGCTTTCAAAGGATTATGTCAAGCCCCAAACCAGTGTTAGGGACAAAAAGCACACACCTCCTAATTCTGAGAAGTATAGTTTGTTTTCCTCAGAGGCATTGGACTTGCATAAGAAGAATGCTTCTGGAAAGAAGGGCTCGTTGAGTAACTTTGAGAAAGGCACGGTTCCACTTCTGAGTCAGGATAGCGTATTACAAAAGAAGGAAGCAGAACGCATAAATGATACAGACTTGATGAACAAGAGTTCTCCTTCCGATCAGAGGAACACACAACATAGTTTTGGGAAGTACCAGACACTATCATCAAATCATGTATCTAGTCCTGAAACTAGTGAAACTCAAAAATGTCAGTCTAGTGCAGGGAATGAGAGAAAGGGTAGATTAGTAGGCCTGGAAAAATACATAGTAGAGAGTTACAGCGAAGGACCGTTAACACTGTCTTTTAAACCTGTGGTGGTTCGAGCAATTGATACAATTAAGCTTGATAACTGAAACAGCTTGAACGACTGAAATAAAAGCCCTGAGTGCCTAGCCCTTCAGCCACTGTTTCACTTCAGAGCATTAAACCATAACATAAATCACACCAGAATAGTTGTTCCCCAGTGTTCAGTTATGGATTTTATCTATTGTGACAACTAGCGTCAGCCAAAATCTCAAATCTATTACATTTTATCTGAGATAGATACAGGTAGGCAGCCACTGGACTCAAACTTTGTTCACTTTATCTGAGAGTAATTGCAAATCTGTGATTCAAGAATAAAAACTCTTAGATGTAATAATTAGGACAACAATACAGCCTAAGTTAAGCATTGTTACATCCCATTGACCTTAATGGGAGAGTTAATCACATTTCACTTTTAAAAACAATGATTAGACAATGCATTCTTGAGGTTTGGAGGTGGTCTTAAGCCATAAGGCAACTGGAACAGCAGCAGTCCCGGCCTTGCATGCTTAGGGTTCCCAACTCCAGATTGGGAAAGTCCCAGAGATTTCAGAGTGGAACCTTGGGAAGGTGGGATTTAGGGAGGGGAGGGACGTCAGCAACATGATATAACAACATACGGCCCACCCTCCGAAGCAGCCATTTTCTCCGGTAGAACTGCGCTCTGTATAAAGATCAGTTGCAATTCTGAGAAATCTCCAGGCCTGACCTGGAGGTTGGCAACCAGAGGCATAGTGGTAGGCCTTGACCACTGAGCTGCTCTGTTTGGCAGCCCCACTCCCTGCTGCCAGCCTTCCACAGTAGGCATGGATAGCAAGGGGCTCACAAGAGCAGGCAATCAGCTGCAGGGCAGTGAGATGGGAGCTCTCCCGCCACCCTGTCGAGATTTGATCACCTGAAGGATGCTGGGAAGTGCCCTGCCTCTCAATGCTCTGCTCATGCTGACACGCTGTCTGTCAGCATGTTGCCTGACAGGAAGAGTTGCCTGACAGGAAGGGAGCCAGCATGAGCTCAACAGGGGGTGGGGTGGGGTGGGGTAGGATTTTCTTTTCACCATCTCCACCTATGGCATTTTCACTCACTAGTGTTGCCTGACAGTCAGTGATCTGTGTGGGGAGCTCTCCACTCCCACCCCTCCCTTCTGTTAAGTTCCTGTTGGCTCACTTCTTGTCAAGCAGCACTGGTGGTGCTAATGAGCTAAGCAGAGGGGGAATTTGAAGGTTGTGCCACAGTCTGTCCCCCACCTGGTGATTTTTGGGCCCCGCTCTGATGTTTTACCCGGGCCTCCAAAATCACTAAGACTGACCCTAACAAAGTTTTTCTTATTTATTTGTATATCAGTTTTCCTTGCTGTTCACAGCAATTTACAATAAAACAAGTAAATTAAAACTGATCAGAAAACTGACATATTAAAAACAATAACCCAAAGGAACATCATTAGAACTAGTCTGGGAAAGGCTAGGCTAAATAGTACAGCTTTTCATTACTACCCGGACTGGACAAGCAAAAAAGCAGTCTTTACTTGCTCTGGTAGCCCATTCCATATGGACACGGCCACCACTTAAAATATTCTTGCCCTGTCAGTCACAGATTTCACTTTAAACTAATTTGATTACTTTTTTAAAAAACAAAACACCTTGCTTTAATTCCATGCTAGTGAGCTTCCTTAAAGACATTTGATACTTTGTTTTTGAAATACTGAATGCAGCATGATAACCTTTGGGAGGGAGGAAGTAGTGCAGTTTTTACCTTCTTACAACTGCCGAAGATTGGCAGAAAAGCAAGTTATAAGTGCCTAAATAAATAAATAAGACGTTCACCTCTGACAGAAACTTTCCGTGCAAAATTCTGAGTATATTGCAGAAGTGAGGTGGCTGTTCTGAGAGTGAGCTTTACATTTATTCATTCAAATATGATTCATTCAAACATCTGTCATCTTCTAGGAATGACTTCAGACATGGCCACTTTTCAGCAAGTTATGGGAAGGATTTCAGAGGTTATATATGAACACTGTTTGAACTGGATTTTTAAAAATTGCTTTGAAAATAGTGGTCCTACAGTACCGATAATATGGAACAAAAGTGGAAGCACACTGTGGATTAATAAGAGAGCTGTGGGAAAGATACGATGCTAGAGAAACTTATAAACATTTTGTACTTAAGCAGCAAAGGGCTCTTAAAATTATCCTGGAGAATATAACTGATTCTTTTACTTCAAAAAGGAATTTGATAGTTTCAATGATGAGAATCTTGTTGTAAAAAAATGATACAGTAGCATCCTCAATGAACATTCTTTTTTTTTTAAAAAAAAATGCTACTGGAAATGTTTGTACTGTGGTGATCAAATCTGTTGCTTGGGTACCTATTTTCCATGTGTTCATTACTTTCACTTGCTTGCCTGTACAGACTTATCATTTTGTTTGCAGCCTATTATTATTGGTGTGGTAAGTACAGCAGTGCCAGATGGTGGAGTTGCCTGGAATCAGCAGAACTGGGCCTTCAGCAACTGAAGAAGCACATGGAAGTGGAACAGAACCATCAGGATATTATCCAACATCTAATTATGGAGCAAAGTAGGATTGCCATCTCTGGGTTGGGAAATTCTTGGAGATTTGAGTGTAGAGCCTGGGGAGGTCAGAATTTGGGGAGGGGAGAGATGTTAGTGGGACCTAATGTCATAGAGTCCACCCTCCAAAGCAGCCATTTTCTCCAGTCTGTAGTCTGGAGATCAGTTGTAACTCTCGGAGACGGCAACCCTAGTCAAAGACTACTAGGGGGTATCTTGGGAGGGGATCTGTCTCTCTTCCTCCAATATTTTTGGCTAAAAGAGAGTGAGACTGACTGAGGAGCCAAAAGTAGCCCAGTTTGCTGTAAGCACTTCTGTAATGTGAACACACCAGATGGATGTGAGGCAGGGCTCATATTAAGGTCAAGAACACAGTAACAGTATTCTCTACTATAAAATGAAACTTGATGCTAACAAGTAGGCTGAGTTTTTTTACTGCCCTGAAGGAAGGTGACTTTCAGAATGTCAAGCACAGATACAACCTCTGGACAAAGTTTGTCTGAAACATATTTGGTGAGGTTTAAAAGATGGATTTTGTTTGATTTGGTCCTTCAGGTTAAAGGTCTAATGTTTACCACTTCTTTTAAACATTTCAAGTGTTTTATGTGCTTCCCATTTTTTAGATATTAAAAACATGCATTCCCCCCCCCCCTTTAGAATCTTTTACAAGAAAATTTAATGCTATCGGTTATTCCGCAGAGATGATTAAACCCCTCAAAGGGCAACATCCACACACAGTCTTCCTGTGTTCATCACATAAACTATATGAAAATGTTTTATATCCCATCTATTTGTAAACCTAACAAATACAGGGCACCATCCAAAATCAATTAAGCAACTTCAGTTCTCTACGATTTTAATAGGAGACTGTTACATATGTACTTATAACCCCATTACAATTAATGGAAACCTAAAATTGTGTAACTTCAGCAGGACCTTCCTTACATTTCCTCAAACCAGAAGGAATGAAGTAAAAGATTATTATGGTAATTAGAAATTAGAACTTTGGAAAGTTAATAATGCTTGAACATTGGACAAAGTTTGAGTCCGGTGGCACCTTTGAGACCAACACAGTTTTATTCACAGTATAAGCTTTCATGTGCAAGCACACTTCATCAGATAAAGTGTGCTTGCACATGAAAGCTTATATCGTGAATAAAACTTTGTTGGTCTTAAAGGTACCACCAGACTCAAACTTTGTTCTGCTGCCTCAGACCCACCTGGCTATCCCACCTGAATGCTTGGATGTGTATGTTACAACAATGCTTGCCCCAAGTCAGTGTGGTGATAATCCAGTGTTGCTTTTACTCCAAAACACAATCCAAATCAGGAGGGGTGTTGTATAAGAATGCTTGTAAAGGATAGGTACAAAGCATGTTGTAATCAGTTTGATTAGAGCAGAGGGGAAATGCTTGGGGGGCAGAAAGTCAGCATCTGTAGAGAGATAAAAATCCGATGTCCCTATTCAGCTCTGTGGGGGGTCCATTGTTTTGACCTTTTGAATTAGCTCCAGTTCAGCAATTGAGTTCAGGACAATGGCTCCCCCCCCCCCAAGCATGATTGCACACAAAAGCCTGTACCATGAATAAAACTCTGAATAAAACTTTGTTGGTCTTAAAGGTGCCACCGGACTCAAACTTTATTCTGCTGCTTCAGACCAACACGGCTACCCCATCTGAATGCTTGAATGTGTATGTTACAACAGTGCTTGCCTCAGTTAATGTGGTGACAGTGTTGCTGTCACTTCAAAGCACAAATCAAGAGGGGTCTTGTAAAGAATGCATGTAAAAGATAGGTAAAATTAGGGTTGCCAACATCCAGGTGGTGGCTGGAGATCTGCTATTACAACTGATCTCCAGCTGACCGCAATTGATTCACCTGGAGAAAATGGCCACTTTGAAAGCTGGACTCTCTGGCATTTTGCCCCAAATCCCACCCTCCTGAGGCTCCACCCCCAATCTCCAGGTATTTCCCAACCCAGCGCTAGTAACCCTAGGTACAATACGTATTGTAATCAGTTTGATTAGAGTAGGGGGAAATGCTGGTGGGTACAAAATTAGCATCTTTTGGGGCAGATAAAAAATCCTATGTCCCTATGCAGCTCTGCAGGGGTCCATTGTTTTGAACTGTTGAATTAGCTCCAGTTGGCAATTGAGTTCAGGATAATGGATCCCCCCCCCCCCCCCCCCAGATTAAGTGTGCTTGCACACGAAAGCTCATACTGTGAATAAAACTTTGTTGGTCTTAAAGGTGCCAGAGGACCAACACAGCTACCTCATTCTGTTGCCTCAGACCAATACGGTTACCCCACCTGAATGCTTGGATGTGTATGTTACAACAATGCTTGCCCCAAGTCAGTGTGGTGATAATCCAGTGTTGCTGTTACTCCAAAGCACAATCCAAATCAGGAGAGGTGTTGTAAAGAATGCTTGTAAAGGATAGGTACGATGCAAATTGTAATCAGTTTGATTAGAGCAGAGGGGAAATGCTTGAGGGCAGAAAGTTAGCATCTGTAGTGAGATAAAAATCCGATGTCCCTATTCAGCTCTGCGGGGGAGGTCCATTGTTTTGAACTTTTGAAGCAGCTCCAGTTCAGCAGTTGAGTTCAGGACAAAGGATTCCCCACCCCCACCCCTGAACAGAGACACAGGATTTTTATCTCACTACAGATGCTAATTTTCTGCTCCAAGCATTTCCCCCTCTACCCTAACCAAGGTGGATTACAATATCAATTGTACCTTTGCATCCTTTGCAAGCATTCTTTACAACACATCTCCTACCTTCTATCTAGGATAAAAGAACTCAGATCTCCATTTCTACCCTACTGTGTCTGACGAAGGAAGCTTTGACCCTTGGAAGCTTTCACCCTGGAACTCTTGTTGGTCTCTAAGGTGCGCTAGGACTAAATCTAGCTGTTCTACTGCAAGATGGCGTAGTGGTTAAGTGCGTAGACTCTAATCTGGGAGAACTGGGTTTGATTCCCCACTCCTCCACTTGCAGCTGCTGGATGACCTTGGGCAAGCCATAGTTCTGTCAGAGCTGTCCTTGAAAGGGCAGTTCTTGAAAGCGTTCTCTCAGCCCCACCTAACAGGGTGTCTGTTGTGGGATAGGGAAGGGAAAGGAGTTTGTAAGCCGCTCTGAGACTCCGAATGAAGGAGGGGGTAATAAATCCAATCTCTTCTTCTTAGTGTGTCTCTAGAAGTACAAAACTGTAAAAGTCCAATAGCACCTTAAAGACTAACAAAATTTGTGGCAGAGTATGAGCTATCGTGAGTCACTGCTCACTTCTTCACAAAAGCTCATACCCTGCCACAAATTTTGTTAGTCTCTAAGGTGGCTCAGAGATAAGACGCTGAGCTGCAGACCAGAACGTTGGTAGCTCAGCAGTTAGAGCTAGTGCTGCGTGATGGAGTGAGCTCCCATCTCTGGCCCCAGCTCCTGCCAACCTAGCAGTTCAAAAGCAAGAAATTGCAAGTAGATAAATAGGTACCGCTTTGGTGGGAAGGTAACAGTGTTCCGTGCACCTCGGCATCTAGTCATGCCCATGGAAATGTCTTCAGACAACGCTGGCTTTTCGGCTTGGAAATGGAGATGAGCACTGTCCCCTAGAGTCGGATTCAACTGGCTTTACCTTTTTAAGGTGCTACTGGACTCATGTCTAACTGTTCTACTGCAGACCAAACTCAGTGGGACCCAAGCAAGTTTAGCACGGGGGTATTAGTCAGAGACCTGATAGCTGGCTGCAACACTTACTGCTGCTACTGCTATTACCACTACCATCACTTTTTAATGTTTTTGTACCTTTACTTGTGTGCTAGGACAATCACCTTCTTTTGCTGTCTCTCAGGAGGATATACATTTGCAGTTATGGTGTTCTCATTAATTATAAGAATAACCCATGAAGATGAACTTAGGTCCAGTTAGGTCCAGTTCAAACAGAACAGCCACATATGGAAGCCAGTGAAAATGATTCTCTGGCAGTTCAGTAGGATTGCCAACCTCCAGGTGGTGGCTGAAGATCTCCTGGGATTACAGCTGATCTTCAGGCGACAGAGATCAGTTCACCGGGAGAAAATGGTCACTTTGGAAGGTGGGGTTTATGGGATTATACCCACTGAAGTCCCTCCCCTCCTCAAACCCCATCCTCCTCGGGCTCTACCCCCAAAATCTCCAGGTATTTTCCGGCCCAGACCTGGCAACCCTACAATTCAGGGACTAAAATATTTGAAAACAACTGATTGTACCAATTTCACTGATCATATAAGTGTCTCCATGCCAGCATTGCTGCTCATAATTATTAGCCATTGGCTCTGGTGTTATTGTGGGTATCTATGCAGTAAAACTTTTTATAACATTACGGCACATCATGGAGTGCAGCCAGGCCCAAAGCTGAATTTCGAAGAAATCTATAAATGGGAGACAGGAAGGCTTTTTCTGGGTGTTTGAGGAACCATTTGGACCGTTAGCAGTTTATTGGTTTATTATTTAATATTATGTATATATAAATACCCCCCTTGCATTGAATTCTGATGAATGAAGCTGATTTCACTGTGCCGGAAGGTTGAAATGCAACAGTAAAAAATCCTTTTTGCACAAAGTGGCAGGCTGCCCTTTAAAAGCTTATAAGTGTTGTGTAAACATGTGAAGGATGGTGAAGGGTTAATGCCTCACAAAGCCAGAGAGGCTTGAATAACAGGCTGCTCAAAGGGATTTGATTGGTTAGTGTCCGTTGAGCAGAAAGATTTGGGAACTGACTGCTGAAGAGAACTCAGTTTTAGCTCTGACTGAGGGCTAGAACAGTTTAGCCCTGACTCAGTAGAGTTTAGCACTGACTGGGAACAGTTTAACCCTGACAGAGGATTGGGGAGGTTGGCAAGGAGGAATGGGAGGATCAGTGAAGACCCCCATTTGGGCCAGAAAAAGGCGTACATCTTCTAGTTAGAGAGGTTGTTCCCTACCCAGTTGAAAAGGAGATAGCTCTAAAAAGTGGAGTTATCCCTGGTGAGCTCAGAGAAGGAATTTGGGTGCTTGGTAATGTATCCCTGCTTTCTGAACCTGAAGAGTCAGTTAAACTCAAGACAGTATACTGGTGTGTTTAGGAAGCACTGAAACAAAAGCCTCTCATCTTAAAGATTCTAAGACTGTGTGAAAAGTTTAAAACTCTCAGCTGCTGGAAACATATGAACTGTAGTTTGTGAAAATATCAAGTTACCTCGGAGTTCTTATTGATTTACCTCAGACAATTTACAGCTGATTTCACCTGACCTTTTCCCCTCTATGTTGAATAAAATATTTTATTTTTGAATGTTATAAAGCCTCTTGTGTGCCATTTCAGAAGTTTAAGTTAAAAGGGTGATCTTGTCATGACAAGGTGGGACAGCCATAGATCTTCAGAAAAGAAGGAAATAGATAAAGGGGTTGCTCAGTCAGAATGGAAGAGAAAATGGAGGGAAACTCCTGCGCCTGAGGGAGGGAAGAGGGCGAGATCTTCATAGCCAGTGTCAGCATACCCTTGGGTGGGGTAGCTGCTGGGCCCCCTATGGCCAACAGCCACAACATGCCATTTCCCTGCTTGCTCACTTGTGAATGTTTTGCCATCCATGTGTCCAGCGGCATACACTGCCCAGTGCCATCAGAAAAAGGGCTGTGCACAGTGTAGTGCAGATGCTGTGAGCATGAGCAGTGAGAAGGCTTGTGAGCAGAGATATTAAGGATGCACAGACAGGTAGTAAGACACAAATGAGTGAGTGGGAAAGGGACCCCTGGGAACTCTCTTCCCAGCCCCCCCCCCCCCCCAAAATCTGAAACTGGCCCTTATGGCCAGAAACCTGGAACAAACACATTTTAAACTGCCCTTCTGGTCTTTTCATGGCACACTAACTGTTGGAGAATTAGCAGTCAGTTGTTTTAAGAGCTGAAGTGGGTGAAATCTCATACAAAGCTAGGGCATGGAGGAGGGATTTAAATTAAAGCAAAAGATCCTGCAGTCAATCTGGAGTTAAGTTTGCTTAGTCTTATTAAATTAGACAATCTTAAGAGCAACTGGGATAAATTGGTGTATTATAAACTAACATGCTTAGGGATTTCAATAGAATTGATGGGGAGACTAAATGTTGATGAGCTAAGACACCTAATTAAAATTCGTTTGAAACATCTGGTTTTGTTTGAAACATCTCTCTCTCTAAAAGTACATCAATAAGGTCAATGAGAGTTTGCTCAACCTTCATAGTTGACGTTCCCCTACCAGTTTGTATTCCAGCATATTTTTGTGATTCAACATATCCTAAATATAGACACGCCTTTATGTTGGCACGTCTTAACACTTTACCATCTGCAGTCTTGTCAGGTAGATATGCTGGTATTCCATATTCAGAGAGAACATGTAATTGAGACCTTAACTGTATTAAATCCATTGACCATATACTTTTAAGCTGCCTTAAATTTTTAAAGCTCAGACAGGAGCTGATTTCCCCCCTAATTAGTAAAGATTCTGCTTCTTACAGTGCTGAGACTTCTAGGCTGCTGAGCAATGAAGATGAGTGGGTTATATATAAGGTCGCTAGATTTCTGGCCACCATTGCAGAAATACAGAAACATTCTAAAGCAACTAAATAAATCCTATCATTATGTGGGTAGCTTTCCATTGTTAGCTTAAACATAAACTCTCAGTGGCTGTTTGAGACAACTAGGTCAAATGAACAGTAATAGAAACAAAAGAAAGAAGAAAGGGTGCACCGGCAGGTAGTGAGACACAAGAGTGAGTGGGTGGGAAGGGAACGCTCTGCCCAGCTGCCACCCCCCCCAACTGGAACTGGCCCTGATGGCCAGAAACCTGGATCAATCACATTTTAAACTGCCTTTCTGGTTTTTGCATGGCACACTAATTGCTAGAGAGAGGCTGAAAAGAACATGTGAATTTGGCCTCGGCCATTGCCTGAAATGGAGCTGCTTTTTTCTGGCAATGGCTCTACTCATCTGCACAACAGTCATCTGGAAACCGACTCTAATGTGAACATTATGGAGAGTTTTGTAGTTCTTCTGTATGTCAGGATCTGTGTAATGTGATCATTCATTAATGAAGTGTTTTTAGATAAGTTGCATATTTTGAATGAGATACGTTTGGTTTCTTTGTAATTTGTCCTTACAAGTTGCAATAAGATTTATCTTTTTTAAAAAAAACTAATTGCATTTTATATGTGGTACAATGTTGATCTCCTGAATATGGGCATTTTTAAATGTATTATTTTGTGTGTGTGTAAAGTGCCATCAAGTCACGACCGACTTATAGTGACCCCAGCAAGGGGTTTTCAAGGCAAGTGAAAAGCAGAGCTGGTTTGCCATTGCCTTCCTCTGTAGAGTCTTCCTTGGTGGTCTCCCTTCCAAATATCAACCCTGCATAGCTTCTGAGATCTGATGAAATTGGGCTATGCCTCCTTCCCTCCAGATTTATTATTATGGTCCTCCATCCTAGTCCACAATAGGTTTATGTGGGAATAATTTTTCTCTCTTGGTTAGTCTGGTGCCAATAAAAAAGACATAGTCCTGGGCCAGACACCATCAATTTAGGTGAACAAGACAGCTATTGGGAGAGAAACCAAAGTCTGACAATGATTAGTGGTGATAGGAATATGCAGGGGTAATTTCGTAGAAAAAGAGGTGCAGGAGCTCATTTGCATAACTCATTTGCATATGCCACACCAGGTTTCAAGTAGACTTGAGATACCCAGGACATGTGCACTGCCCATCCCTTCCCCTTCCCCTCCCCACAACAAGACACCCTGTGAGGTAGGTGGGGCTGAGAGAGGTCTTTTGAGAACTGCTCATGAGAGAACAGCTCTGAGAGAACTTGTGACTGGCCCAAGGTCACACCAGCAGCTGCATGTGGAGGAGTGGGGAATCAAACCCGGTTCTCCCAAATTAGAGTCCAACTCCTGACCACTACACCAAACTGATAAGGTGGAAGCTGCTGAAGGATTGGTGAAATTTCTCCAGTACTTATGTGCCATGTGCCCAGATAAAAAATGGTATACTTAGAAAATTTATATGCCACCTTGAGCAATTCTCTGGAAAAGCAGCACACAGTCATAAAAGGAACAATGATAAAATTATCAATATTAAAACAAAACCTTAAAAACAATAAAGACCCTAGCAGGGCTTTCCCCAGGGCGCTGTGCCTCTGCACTGCTCGAGAAAGCCGAGGAGGGGGTGGGGCTTGGTCATGTGCCCGCCCCCTGGGCTCCTCACTCCCGGAGCTGCGCTCCTGTGCACTCCCACTCCAACAGACCCCTGGGAATATGACAGAATCAGGCAGAGAGGAAAGGGCTGGTATAGACACATTTTTTTCCAGGTATGCACGCGTATGGTATGGTGATTGCCTACTTATGGGCAGAAACTGAGCAAAGTTTGAAGCCTTCCTCCAACTTAAGTGCTTAAGGCTGTGGTCACACATGCTAAATAATCCACTTTCAATCCACTTTCAGTGCACTTTCCGACTGGATTTTTACTGTGTGTGACCACAGCCTTTATCTTCATAGGAAGGGCCACTTCATTTGAAGGAAGTCTCCATAGTTTGGAGGAAAGCTACAAGCTTTGCTGAATAGTTACACATTACAGCAACAAGAACATGCAATAGCTTGAGGAATAACCAAAGATATTCTGAAATACAGAGAGGAGAGATAATGACTGTCTTCCTGGCCTCCTTAAATGGCATCTCTGCTGAATAATGCAGAATACTTTGGCATATTTCAAATGGAACAAGAAAGATAAGCAACTTTGGTTTCCTTTTACATGTAGAGCTGAATGGAGAAATGGTTGGTTCCATACATATTTATTAGCACACCTCACCAAAGGGAATATGTGGCATTTCTCTTCCCATTAGAACATGACAAAAAGAAGTCTAATAGTTGTTTGTTTATTGTTTCTTGCACTTTATACCTCTTTGATAACCATTGGCATTCTCAGATAAACATAAATGACTGATTCCTAATAAGTGACAAGGAAGACAAAGAGAAGAAGACCTCAAAGATTTGGATCTGATGTACATTCATTTTAAATAAAATTGCATTGATGCAGAAGGAGAATCAGCAGACAGCCAGTTTCACATACTTCTTAAGGTTTTCGGGATATTTGTGAGAACACTTCACCGTTCATTAAAAACTATGGTACTTTACATTTAATTTATGGATGTAGCTTTGCCCTTTGGCTTTTGTGATGGAAGGGCAATTATGTAATGTTCAGATTGCATTTTGTCCCCTCAATAGAGAAAAATCATTCAATTAAAGGAGAAAATGTATCCAGGAAGGTCCCATAATCACAGATTCTCTAAAATGCTATGCCTGAATGATTATACAGCTGCCAAATATTTTTAGCATTACATTTGTAAACCACCTTGTGCTTGTCGAGATGCAGGATAGCAGTGTTTAAAATAATATAATTATCCAGTCAGTTATACCCAAGCCCATCTCTGTGTCTATTGGGCTATACTTGCTGCATATAAATATATATAGGTTTATCATGTGTGCCACATTTGGCAAGGAAATCATTAGTACCTTTCAAAAACATGCCTTGCTGATCATTCCCATGGGGAACTATCGTTATCCTATTCTTCTTGTTTTATAAGTATGAATGAAAGTTTCAATCATATACTTCTGTAGAACTGGATATATTGAGAGATGGAGAGGGAAAGAGAGAGATAGAGATCTTTCAAGTACAAAAAAATGTTCAGTTTGTTCAAGAAATGTCCAAGGATAAACTCTCTTCAGGATCACTGTCAGAAGACAGAGAAGAATCTCTATTCATCAAAGAGCAGAAATGGCAGCTACATCTATGAGAGCTTGGCCCAAACAGAGCAGGAACACTAAACTGAAGATGTCACATGGAACATGTTGTTCTGGGGACATTAAAGAAGGTGTCAGTTTCACATTCTTTTGTGAAGACGCAGGATTAGCAAGCCGTCCTCACATCAGAAGCCCCTAGGCAGACAGAGGTGCCTTCTATGCTCACCAATCTGTATCTCGTAAACATGGGCTTAGTCAGAGTCAAAGCTCACTAGGGCAGCCTTGGGAGTTAGGTGCAGTGCCAAGATATAGTCCTCAGACCTGGGGAGGCAGGGGAGCAAAACGTTAAGGCAATTTCCTGCACTGTGCGGCTATCATTTTTATGACACCAGCATTGAGCATTTAATTAAAAGCAATATAAATGGAGCTGGACACTCACAGCCTTCCATGTTTCAGACCACATAGCATTATTTCTCAGGAGCACTAGTACAGGTTCTACAGACATTTGTAATGAAGATTTAAACAGACTGGTTGCATACAAAGTACATGTGCTGAAGCTCTCAGCAAACACCCAACAGCCACATGTTGTCAGATGCAAACATGAAGTGTCCTAATAACGAAGCAGTCCATTGGTCTATTCATATTGTCTACTGTGACCAGCAGTGAGTGGCTCTCCCAGAGTGCAGCAGAAGATCCTTCACATTACCTACTACCTGGCCCTTTTGATGAGAGCTGCTAGGGGCTGAACGTGAGATCTCCTGAACCCGAAGCAGATGCCATTGACCTACTACTGCTCATGTAAATATATAGCTTTAATGCAATTCATAGGAATTTAATGAGATCTGAAGTAGTATAAAAACAAAATATCTCAAAAGGTGAAAGATACAGGCTTGGATCCACTAGAATATTTCTGCAGGTGCAAGGATTTCTGCATGCAGGGTGCAACCTTCTCATCTTCCTCCTCCCACATCAGCCTGAAATGCGCCCCATGGCAGGGGCGTAGAGTTTAAAGACTCCTGGGGGGGGGCTCTTCTGTGTGTGCGCGCTTTGCGTGCGTGCCTGCTGGGACCATGTCCCCACCGCCGCCTCCCCCCCGCTCCTGCTTCCATCCCTCCCTCCGTCCGTCCAGGGGCAAGCTGGGCATTTGCTTAGTTGGCCCCTGGACGGACGGAGGGAGGGTCGGAGTGGCCAGGCTGGGGGTGGAGAGAGACAGTGGCGGCCCTAGGAAGGGCCGAGGGAGGTGCGGCGGAGGGCGCACCGTTTTCTTCGGGGGGGCTCAGTCCCCCCGGGAAATTTCGGGGGTGGCTCGAGCCCCCCCGTAGTTGACACCTATGCCCCATGGTATTCCTCGGGGAATTCCCCTTAAAATCACAAGTGGCTCACACTGAATTGCATCCAGACACTTATTATACTGGCAGCAGAGTCCTTATCTGGCAAAAGTAGTTTTCTGCCAGTGGATGCTCTCAATGGAAAACTCCTTCAGCAGAATGGAGATACTGGAAATATTCTATAGCAATATAAACTAACACAAAGAGAACTGGAGTTTCCTATGGTTTCTTCCTTTTCAAAAAGCTACATAATTCTGTTACAGTAAAAACAAAAAACAAGCCTTGTGGTCACCTTAAAGATAAATTTGCAAAATTATTATTTTTTTAATAAGATGAACAAAGACAGAAATAAGGATGTGAAATAATCCAAGCTCCCTTTGTACTCATTGTGCTGAATGAGAAATAATAGCAAATCTGAAAGGTTCCGAATGTGTTTTCAAACAGAAGACACAATTAGATAGTAGGGTATCCAGCTAATTTGAGCATTATTAAGTCCCACTGATTGCAATGGGATAGTTTTGAGCACATGATTAACTTTCCCACAAAGTCATGTACTGCATTCTAGCAGTGGACTACATGTGCTGTAAAGCAAGAAGCATAAATTTAGCTGGATGAAGATCTGGAAGATGCCACAAGACTCCTGTTCTTCTGCTTGTCAACACACCGTCAATAAAATACAATGAAATGTAAATCAACCATGCTTACTTCGTGTGCCTTCGTAAGAGTATATTTTACTAGAAAATATGTGTTAAACCCAAACAAAGGAGCAAAGTTTCTCAATTTAAAAAGCTCACAATATGAAATTGCCCACCATGATTTTCCTGTTGATTAATATTCCAAGATTTGTAAACCACCAAACACGGTCAAAAATAATAATGTACATTCCACTAGAAACAATGCATTTTTAACAGTACCTCCTTTCCCAGTAGTTTTCTGACTTCTGAAAAGGTACTGCAGGGGTCATGGGGAGTCTTGTATACAACAAGCACAGTTGCCAGCCTCCAGGTGGCACCTGGAGATCTCCCACTACTACAGTTGATCTCCAGATGACCAAGATCAGTTCCCCCGGAAAAAAATGGCTGCTTTGGCGTGCAAAATCTTTGGCATTATATCCTGCTGAAGTCTCTCCTGTCCTCAAACCCCACCACCACAGGCTCCACCCCCAAAATCTCCTGGTATTTCCCAACCCAGAGCTTGCAACCCTGACAAGTGGGGAAGGAAATCAATCTTCTGGGACACTCATAGGATCCAGTCCTTTGTTATCTTTGAACGCCTTCCCCTCTTAAGAAAAATGCATATATATTATCTTAGTGATTATACATAGCTCAGAGTAGGATATCTGTATAATGAAACGTTTTCCTATCAAATGTTTATAAGGAAGGCAATATCCAAAGAGTTCCAATGGGATTTTTCCATTTCATTCTCGCAAAGGTCTTATGGGGTAGGTTGGGCTACAAAATTTGATCAGTGCTACCAAGTGCATTTCATGACTGAGTGAGGGTGCAAATCCAAGACTCCTGGTTTAAGGACAACACCCTGTATAGCATGCCGATTCCTGTACTGAAGTTGCTTTGTCTGTTTACAGGTTCACCCTTTTATTTGTTCAACACAAACCTTAAGGGCCCTAGTTCTTACCTTGTGCTGAGTAAAGGAACTATCAATTGGTGGAAAGCTCCACCTTGTGGCATTATTGTGAAAGGTAGTTTAATAGAACAACAGAGGATTTTTCTGGAAACCGAAAGGGTCAGCAATCTTTTATAATTCTGAGTAAGCGATGTACAAAGAGCCAGTATAAGAATGCCCATATATATCACTGAAAATATGCAGTTTAACAGTACTTTACAGTCTGCACTAGATCAAGTCCAGTAGCTCCTTGGAGACCAACACGATTGGTTGGCTATAAACTTTCGAGAATCAGAGCTTTGATGAAGGGAGCTTTAACTCTCAAAAGTTTGTATCCCAACAAATTGTGTTGGTCTCTGAGGTGTTACTAGACTCGAAACTAGCTGCCATAAATTTCTGCAACTCAGACACCAGCAATGGCAAACCACCTCTGAATGTCAGTTGCCTTGAAAACCCCACGGGGGTCACCACAAGTCAGCTGTGATTTTATGGCAGAAAGAGAGAGAAATGGACTAGTGGGCCATGCTGAAAGGAAGGAGGTATTTAACTCTTTCACCACTTCAGTCCCACCAAAATGAATGGTCAAAATTATGTCACAAGAAACTTGATTTCACTATAATTACTTTCTCTGGACTGAAACTATTGGCTGCATTTAGATATCATGCTAAAGTTAGGTTAAACTCCAAGTTGCCTTTGTTAACACAGCTTGTTTGTTGCAACCCCCCTTACCCATCATTCCTTCCCCTTCTCTTCTCATATGCAGCAGTCTCTAACCTAAAATCAAATTCCAATAGCCCATGATGTCTGAATGCAAGTGACTGGGCAAACTGAAGTATATTTGCTCCACAGAAACTAGGATTCTCAATTTGCAGGGGGAAACCAATTTGAAATTTCAATTTGTCCAGGCACCTATATTAGGGCAACATGGGTCATTAGAATTTATTTGCATCTGGAGTTTTCGTGCTCCATGTGAGCATGAAAACTCCACAGAAACTAGGATTCTCAGTTTGCAGGGAGAAACCAATTTGAAATTTCAGTTTGTCCAGGCACCTATATTAGGGCAACATGGGTCATTAGAATTTATTTGCATCTGGAGTTTTCATGCTCCATGTGAGAAGAGAGAGCAGCATGCCTTTTATCTGTCCACTACTTAAAAAAAAATCCCTACAGAATAATAATGTGGCCAATTATTGCCATGTCTCTAATCTGCCCTTTCTGGGCAAAGTGATTGAAAGAGCAGTAAAGGATGAACTCCAGGTCTTCTTGGACAGCTCATCTGATCTGGCCCCTTTTCAGTCTGGCTTCAGGCCATGCAATAGGTTATGACTCTTGTTGAGGTACTTGGGGGCAGACATAGGTATCAGGATATGTGCGCTGAACTGGTTCAGATCATTCTTCATGGACCAGACTTAAAGGATTGCTACTGGAAACTAGTTACCATCAGCATTGATCTAACCTGTGTGCTTCCACAGGATGCAGTTCTATCCTCCATGCTTTTCAATCTCTATTTAAAGCCCTTAGGACCAATCTTTCATAGTTTTGGGGCTGGTTGTCATCAACATGTGGATGACACCCAGCTCCATATATCCTAATCCAAATGTCCTGGTGATGCAATGGAAGTCTTGAATAGCTGCCTGGCTGCTGTGGTTAGCTGGCTAAGAGTTAACAAACTGAAACTAAACCATGACAAGACAGAGATTATGCTGGTTGGGAAGGTAGAGGTCTTGAAGGACATTTTTCTCCCCACTTCCAGTGGAGTTCAACTGACCCTTGCTGACTAAGTTAAGAGCCTTGGGGCAATACTGGATGCAACATTATTGCAGTAGAAGCAGTTAATGTGACTGCAAAAAAGGCTTTCTGCCAACTCAGCCTAACCTGTAAGGCAGCCCCTTACCATAACCAGGCAGGTGTGCACACCTGGATCCATGCCACAGTACTATCAAGACTAGACTACTGTAATGCAGTGTACATTGGTCTCCACTCAAAAATCAGTTGGGAAACTCTGGTTGTAACAGAACGTTGTGGTTCAGCTATTATAAGGAGCTAGATGGAGTATGTATATTACTCTCATTCTGCACTGAGTGTCCACTGTGTGTCCATTAGTTATTGGCCTCAATGGAAGGCATTGGCTATCACATACAAAGCCCTTCATGTCTTAGTCCCTCATATCTGTGGGGCCCCCCTCTCCGCATATACACTGCCATGACAGCTTCACTCATCTGACCAGAGCCTTCTTCAGGTGCCAGACTGCAAATGAGCAAAACCAACCACCGCCACCCATACTCATGCATTCTCCATTGTGGCCCTGCCTTATGGAATGGACTGCCCAAGGGGGTCAGGGAGGCTCCCAATCTCCAGGCTTTCTGCAAACTCTGCAAAACTGAATTATTCAAGGGGGCAGTTCTGCACAGGCAATAGGATTGCACTGTACAAAATCATTAATAAAGCCAGTTGGATAAATAATTAGGGACTGTGGTTTATACTACTGTGTGTAGCTTGCTGTAAGTAGGATCCTATTCCTACCATGTAATTTTTGCATCACTTAATGTGTCCTGTTAATACTTATTCTTTGCTTCAGTCCTGGGTTTTTTTTTTTAGATTTCTGGTTGGTTCCAGATTTCTACAATCCTAATCCTATTGTATTGTTTATTGGATGTCCCGTCCTATTGATTGCATTGACTCAGTCTGTGTGATCCATCTCGAGTCCCAGTTAGAAAGGCAGACTATAAACAATATAAATAAATATTAACTTATGTGGCCAATCAGAGTTTCATTGCAATCTAGCATGATGTCTGAATGTTTCCAGTGGTCAAACGAGAAAACTCAAAACTGACTTCAGAAAAAAGCTTGGCTTGTCTCTGGATGCATCAGCCTGGTGTTTGAGATCGTTCTGAGATTAATCAGTTTTGCTGTTTTGTTTCTGTTTAAATCTTGTATTTATTTAAACCTTGGCCCATTACACACACACATCTTACTGCAGATTTTCAGAGCAGTAAGCCTTGACTTCAGATTCTGTGTCCGCCTTACGCACTATTCTTTTTGCTCCAGTGTATTTATTCTGCAGCTACAATTTAAAAATGCACTTTTTTGAATTGGGGTGGAATGTCACTTGTGACGTGTGAGGGGTGGCATCCAAAGTTTTTTTTTATTCTTGCAATTGCCCTATCACAGCTGCACAGTAGCATCCAGCAAGCACCTTCCATTTAAATCTTCATGGTTCATACAAAACCTTAGTGTTAGTTCCTTGGATGAAAGGGAACAGAAAGGAACAAATAAAGTGGGAAAACCCAATGTTGAAACTGACCAGACCTTTTTTTTTTTTTTAAACTGACAAGCAGCTGCAAAACCCCATTTTCCATATTGCCCAGCACTAGACTACTGTGTTAGCTGTAGCTAACACTAGCAGCTGTGTTATTGGCCACTATGAAAAATGGGAAAGAGTCCCATGATCTCATAATTTGGGGGAACATGTTGAGTGTACAGAATGCATGGTAGAATCCACTGACACTGGCACTGCAAGCTGTGATCACTGGCAACGTGTGTGTGTGTGTGTGTGTGCCTGTACAAAGTCGGCTGCAACTCCACCACACTTTGCACAGGGCTGCAGTTTGTATGGGGGAGGAGTCCTCTGGCAGAAGCTCTGGAGAAATTTTTTTAGTCTTGTGCCACTAAATCAAAAAATGGGGGGGGGGGTATTTTTGCTGATGCTCTAGTGCAGCTGCATAGTAACACTAATTTCTTGCCCTTCCTTGCAGCTTTCATAGTTTCTGAGGGTATTCTATGAAACTCTGCACAAACATATGTACTTTCATAATCTGACGGATCATAATATTTTAGAGTAATAATTTAATATAATGTAGAACTAAAAAAGACCTTAAGAAATATTCATGTAACAGTATTGTGGGAACCTACTAAAAAAGAAAGATTCTTTTTACTTTACAGTGATCATCTCTAAACATCTATTCTCAGGTGGTTAGGGCTCAGGCGTTTTCTAGTTTCCTTCCTGCTGAAATGTTACATTTGAAACACATTCTGTATAGCTTCTTGTATTTTTATATTCACAAAAAAAGGCAGTCAGATTGAACACCACAAAAGAATAATAACAAATGGATATTTACAGTCATTCTATACCCAATCTGGAATCTTAAGAAGATATTAGTTGCTTTACAAGAACAGACTATGCAGCTAATGGAATGCTTGTAAATGAAACCATTGTTTCTAGATATTTTTTGACACAAGGTATTAGAAGAGAACTTTAAGACAGAAAATAAAAGACATGATCCTGCTAGACCTAGAGCCAGACTAAACATTTGCTTTTTTAAAAAAGGAGTTGGGTCCTGTTGTTGCTGCTGCACGTGCACAGAATACCCTGAGCAGCAAAAACAGGGAAACAACTCAACCCCCATCCCCCGCTGTTTCAGCTCAGAAAACAGCTGGGGGGCAGAAGCTCTTCCTCCCCCCCCCCCCATGACATTCTGAGCCCAAATAGGCTCTGCTTTATTTGTTTGATATTTATTTATTTATTTATTCGATCTATATCCTGCCCTCCCACCCAGACAGGCTCAGGGCGTTTTACATAAAAGTATAAAATACATAAAACAACACATAAAGCCTCATAATTTATCATCCAGTTATAACAGATGTAAAGTGCTGAGGTGCTAGAGCTAAACTAGATTGTAATAATAGCAGTCGCAGCAGGACATGTTGGTTAGTCAAAAGGGAATGGTAAGTGTTGCAATTCAGCTTATCTGATTTTGCTGGTGGACACAGGCTGCTGATGGAACGTCCAGGGGGCAGGCCTAAACACAGTACAGTTGTTATATGTAGTTCCTAATTAAAAGCCTGGTGGAAGAGCTCCATCTTGCAGGCATAATCCAGGCCATCTGTTCCCGCAGGGCCCTGATGTCTTTCAGGAGCTCATTCCACCAGTATGGAGCCACCACTGAGAAGACCCTGGCCCTGATTTAGGCCAGCCTGGCCTTTTTAGGACCAGGGACAGCCAGACGATTTTGGAGCCCTGAATGCAGTGCTCCGTAGAGGATATGTGGGGAAAGGTGGTCCCTCAGGTATGCCATTTTCCACAGCTCAATAATACCAACAACAACCCAGAGCTGGCAGCTCTATTATTTTGCCCATTAAATAAATGGGATTTGAAGTGCTTATGGACCAAACAAGGCTGCTGCTTATTTAAAGAGTTGGGACTCAGTACCCTGCAGCTACATAGCAGCTCTGGGTTGTTGCTGCTGCTATTATATAGATTTATTAATCACCCTATCCCAGCTTCTGCTGGGCTCTGGGTGGTGTACAAAAGGCATGATGCCATAAAATATACAAAAACATTAACATCTATACAACTTAATAAAAATTACAATACATAATAAAAGATCTAAGATGGCATCCTATAATATTATTTATCCCAATTCTGGACTACCAGCCCCTTTTCCGGCCAAGGAGAAAGGGAATTCAGAGCAAGGGGGGGGGGGGAGGAAGGGTGCCAGCTGATGATGTAACCATTGCTGCCCTCAACCAAAAGCCTGGTGGAACAACTCTGCCTTACAGGTCCTGAGGAATTGCAAATACCTGGAGATTTTGGGGGTGGAGCTTAAGGAGGGCAGGGTTTGGGAGGAGAGGGATGCCAATGGGGCATAATGCCATAGAGTCCACCTTCTAAAGTGGTCATTTTCTCCAGGTGAACTGATCTCTGTCACCTGGAGATCAGTTGTAATAGTGGGAGAGCTCCAACTACCACCTAGCATGTTTTCCGACCCCGGGAAAATCAAGTACGTTCCCGGTAGTTGCGCTTTAAGTCCACATTTTCGCCGATCTGAACAGATCATCGGAAGCAGTGGAAACAGCTGCAGCCTTCCAAGTGCAATCTTGTCCTCCCCCCCTCGGATCGCCGGCCCCTCTCCTTTCCTTTCCCTTCCCTTGGCCCAGATGCCTCTTTCCCTTCTGCAAAGGGACAGCAGAGAAGAAGAAGAGCGGCACGGCCCTTTCTCGGCTGGATCCAGGCAAGCAGCTGTCTCCAATCCATGAGCGGTCAGTTTTGCTAAACCTTTCGCAAGTCCCCAGGGAGGAACGTAGGCTTTCTGCTCACCTGCGAACAGGGGGCTGAGCATTCTGGCCGTGGGGTGTTTTTTTTAGTTCAGTGGATTTGGCCATGCGCATCTGCGCATGCAAGAAGCACTTTTAAAAAAAATTCATGCTGCGCCACCCAAATGGCAGTGCGGTTATCTGAACACTGCACCCACAATGGTTGTGGTTCAGGGGTGTTTGTGTGTGTGATCATCCCCATCCTGGAATAAATCCCCATCCCGATCATCCCCATCCCGATAGCAGTTCTGCAGGACATGTCTTGCAGTTTCTTTGCCGTGTGACCACGGCCTTAGAAGGATATTACTCAGCTTATCATGGCATCATAACAATGCAATCCTAAGAACACTTTTCTGGGAGTAAGCCTCATTGAATAGACCGGAGTAGGATTCTGAGTAAACCTGCTAATCTACTTACTTTGAACTCTTTCTTGCAGTACTGTTTTCGGCCTCGAGATGGTGCATTTTCCATTTTGCAGCAACTCTTTAAGCTGAGGGAGAAGCTGTGGGTCACTGTGTTTGTTAGAATATTTGGTTTATGACAACAGAGTGGATGGTGCCATGAGGCAAGGCCTCGAGCACTGTAGCCCAGGCAACAGAGGGTGATGAGGGAAGTAATTTGTATGAGGAAATGGCACACAGTGAAATATGTGTGTATATGTATGCCTATATGTAGTCTACATGTAACAGTAACACACATTTTAATATGCATATAATAATAGGAATTTTATTTATTACTTTTTATCCTGCCTTTCTTCCTAGGAGCTCAGAGAAGATGTATATTGTTCTTCCCTCCTCCATTTTATCCTCACAATAATCTTGTGAGGTAGTTTGGGCTAAGAGAGAGTAACTGGCCCAAGATCATCTAGAGAGCTTTATGGCAAGAGTGGGAATCTGAATCTGGCTCTCCCAGATCCTACCCTGACTCTTGAATCACTACATCACACTGCATTGTAACAATATAGTTGAATCCCATCCCAGTGTTCAGAAACTGCAGGTTTCAAGAGGGAGAGAAGTACTATAGGTGTATACTATTAGTAGTTAGGTTTTCTAGGCTGAGCCTGCCAACCAGCAGAAGGGTTGGGTGTGGGGACATGGGGGGGCATGGCGTTGGCTGCATCGCTAAATCACTTAGGGGAAAAACCCAGACGTGATGTAGGGTAGCTCTAGGAATTGCTGGAAACTCTGTGGTAAAAGAGCTACCCTATGTCACCCTATATCACTTCTAGGTTTTCCTTGGAAGTGACATGGCAACACAGCCAATGTTGCCTTTCCCCCCTCCACTATGGCTGCTGGCAGGAGAACAGCAGAAAACCAAAAGTGACACAGCAGAGTGTTTTCATTGGAAGTGATGTAAATATGATGGCACCACATTGACATGTCAGGCTCTGCCCCCATTTCCTCCCAGTGGTTGCCAGCTGCAGCCTTAGGAACCCTACTTCCTACCCAGTGGTCTGATATGCTATTTACTATGCCACACTGGCTCTCAATGTAGTAAAATTAAGGATCACATCAACCCCATAAGCTTAACATGATGTTTAAAAACCCAGCAGTTCCAGTTTAGCCATCTTTCAATTGTTAGAAATTCAGTAAGTTCTAAATCAGGAAGACAGCAAACAAAATTCTGCTGTTTTGCTGCAGCTATAGGTTCCTCACCTCCATGTACATCATTATAAGGGGAAAACTGCATCACACACAGCTTTCAAAGTCAGAGGACATGATTACTACTTCTTTCCAGTGACACAATCTTTCCTTTAGCCCAACCCTCAGTTTCTGAATTGCGCTTCTCACAGAATGATGTATGGTCAGGCAGAGATGGAAAAGAAAAAAAACTGAGTTGTGCTACAGCATACAGAAACCACAGATTTAAGAAAGGAGAACAATGCTCCTGTGAGGGCTGCCTGTCCTCCTGCGATGCTGGCACATGTTCTCCCCTTCCATTTCTTTCTCCCACGAGGCCCTGGATGCCAAGAGACCTCCCAACATAGTAAAAGGCCTGGCATCCCTAACAGGATGGCCAGGTCTTCCACTATAGCTAGGGTTGTCAGCTTCATGTTGGGAAATACCTGGAGATCTGGGGGATACAGTCTGAGGAAGGTGGGGTTTGGGGAGGGGAAAGACTTCAGTAGGGTATAATGCCATACAGTCCACCTTCCAAAGCGGCCATTTTCTCCAGGTGAACTGATCTCAGAGGATGGTGGGGTGAAATGGGGGGGGTGCTGATTCAGTATCATGCCAAGTTAGAAAATTCCTGTAGATTTGGGGGTGAATCCTGGGGAGGTGGAGTTTGGCATGGAGAGGGGCCTCAGAATAGGGCTGCCAAGTCAGCCCGGGGGGCGGGGGATCCCCCGCTATAGGGGTTCCCGATCCGACGACGGCATTTGGCCGGCAGGGGGAACCCCGCCCCAGAAGTCGTCCGGTGCAGACGACTTCCCCCGTGTAATGACGTCACCCGGAGGTGACGTCATTCCAAAGCGGCCATTTTCTCCAGGTGAACTGATCTCAGAGGATGGTGGGGTGAAATGGGGGGGGCGTGCTGATTCAGTATCATGCCAAGTTAGAAAATTCCTGTAGATTTGGGGATGAATCCTGGGGAGGTGGAGTTTGGCATGGAGAGGGGCCTCAGAATAGGGCTGCCAAGTCAGCCCGGGGGGCGGGGGATCCCCCGCTATAGGGGTTCCCAATCTGCTGGCCGGCATTCAGCCGGCGGGGGGAACCCCGCCCCAGAAGTCGTCCGGTGCGGACGACTTCCCCTGTGTAATGACATCACCCGGAGGTGATGTCATCACATCGCCGTGGCGTGCACTCGCCAGAAGAGCTCCCAGGGGGAGAACAACTCCCCCCTGCCGGTAAGTCGCCGGCACTTGGCAGCCCTACCTCAGAAGGATATGATGCCATAGAGTCCACCCTCCATAGTGGCCATTTTATCCAGAGGAACTGACGTCTATAGTCTGGATAGCAGTTGCAGTTCTGGGAGGTCACCAGGCCCTACTCCTGCCAGGTGCCAGCACTGGCAACCGTACCACCAGAGTGTCACATGTCCAAAACCTTACTAAGACACTGGGCCACCTTCGACCAGTCACTCAGGCTAATTTACCTCAATGGGGCTGTTGTAGTGAAAAAATGGGGACATACTCCAAGCTTCTTGCAGAAAGGATGGAATAGAAATGCAATAAATTAATGTCATTTGGGCCTGTGCTGTGAACTCTACATGCATGGTGAGATTCTGAGCACCCTCAGTTTTTGGAAACAGACCTCCACACCATCAAACAAACTGACACTGAATTTGAGGAAGCTCCAGTACCCCACACCAGAAAAAGAAACAGAAACCTCAAGGCCTTGTGTGCATATTTGGATTATGGACTATATGATTTTGATTTTTTTTAAATGCCAAGTTCTTTTGTTTTATATTAATTACCGTAATGCAAAGGCAGAAGAAACAGACATTGTTGCAACCTAGGGAAGTTTGTGTGTGTGTTTGCATGTGTGTATGCGTGTGTGCGTGCCTGGAAGTCATGGCTGACTTCTGGTGATTCCTAGAGGGGCTTGGACATTTTTCAGAGAGGTGGATTCCTATTGCCTGCCTCTGTGTCCCAGCCCTTGGAGGTCTCCCATCTGAGTACTTGCCAGGGTTGACCCAGCTTTGCTTCCAAGATCTGATGAGATCAGGTTTACAAAAAGTTTTGTAAAGAAAGCTAGCAAATGACCAAATCCCCACTTTTGGCAATTCTCGAAATGAGCTGGCACAGGACTGTAACACTGCCACATCTCTGTTATCTCTTTGGATGGTTAGACCCAGCCTCTAAAAATAACCCTATTATGTATATAGCCTGTGGAATATTGATTCAATTATTTAGCCTCACTGCTTCCTCTGAAACTATGTGCTCTGTGGTCTTTGAACCATAAAAAGCGGTTGACAGACACTACCATAATCTAGATTTTATGGTAGTCAAAAACACATTATTAGATCTTTTTAGCTTTGGGAAACATCTGATTTTTAGACTAGCAACACATGAACATGAAGCTGCCTTATACTGAATCAGACTCTCGGTCTATCAAAGTCAATATTATCTACTCAGACCAGAATTGAACCTGGGGCCTTCTACATGCCAAGCAAATGCTCTGCCAGTGAACCACGGCCCCTCCCCAACTTACAGCTCACAAAACAAAATTGCTTTGAACCATTGGATTACCATGATGATAACAGAAGAGCTTGCTGTCGGTAGATGCAAATATAACTAACTCTGAGTCAGGAGCAATAAACAGCTGTACTTAAATCTAGGCCCAAAGGATCTCCAGTTCATGGATTTTCTGGTCAGTAGTTTGAGCTAGGAGCTGTGAACTCAAATGCAAAAATGTACAGCAGGCAAAATTTTTCTACATGTGCCATCAAGAAAAAGGGAGGGAAAAATATAAATATGTAAAGACTAGGTCTACAAGTTCCCCAGTTGGCACATGGAATCTGGAAAGTACTGGAGTCGGGAGGCGAGTTGTAGGATGATCATGGCAAAGACTTTATTAAGTGAATCAGCATGTTCAGGAGATGGTCAGATCAAGCATGCTGCCAGGGCTCCAGGGCCCCGCTTATATGCCGGCCAGAGCCCCACCTCTGGCCGCACCCAAAATACCTGATAGGGGCTTAGCATATGCGCATAGTTCTGATAGGGCCTTAGGTCTTAAGTTGTAGTTCATAGGTCCCCCGCGGAAGACCTAGGCTGGCTATTGGTGGTCGTTTTGGATCCGACTGTCTATTGTTCTACCTGGCTGAAGCTCAGGTAGAATCGGGCCATGTGCTCTGACCGCATGGCGGTCGCCATTACGTGACTAGTACACAACAAAATCCCTGACCCCGAGCTCCCTTTGTCCACTACCACTTCAAGTATTGGCAGGGAAAATTTTAAAAACTCACTGGTATCACAAGCATGATGATGAAACTTCCAGGGAAAAAAACAGAAGCAAAGGCAGTAGCTCTAGGCATCATCAGGAAACTCAAAGGTAAAACCATAGATATTTTTTTAGAATTCCTAGAGCAAATGTCATCACTTTCAAGTTTTCCCTGGAACTGGTGTCAAGCTTGCACTGCCACCACCCGCCATGTTCCTGCCCCCAACCCTCTTGCCAGTCATGGCTTAGCCTGACAACCCTGGTAAGGACCTGTCTAATCCAGGGGCTTCATACTGCTTGCCAGTCACAGAAGCTGATGTTGTATGCCCCTATTATTTTCTGTCCTAGTTCTGAGGCATGGCCACATTCAGGTCATAGTAGCTTAGTCTTCTAAGGTCCAGTTCCCTAGGGTTCCTCTTTGTTCCCTGCTGCCATTCATTGCACCATACCTGGAAGTGACATCATTTGTTGACATGACCCTGTAGGATTCAGATAAAACTCTATGGTTTTATCATAGAGTTTTGGTGAATCCTAGACCATCATGCCAGTGACACATTGGTCATGTGCCACTGGTCACTTCTGAGTATTTGTCAATGGCACAATGTCAGTCCCCTCCCCCGTCCCCACCATCTCCCTCTCCCACTGGTTGCCAGTGCATGGGAATGAGGCAGCAAAGCCCTGCAAACGGAAGATCAGACTGCAAATGGAGGATCACAGAGCATCATGTTTTAGATCTGACATTTTATTTCTGGACTTCATTCGCTGTTTTGGTTGATCTGTGATCCTAAGAAAGTGAATTCTTCCACATATTCAGTCTCTTCATTGTCAATTGTTATTTTGACATTTCTATTCTTCTTGGTGGCCTTTTTTTTTTTTGCCTTGGTCTTTTGATGTTTAGGAAGAGGCCAAACTTCTTGTTTTCTTCTTTGATTTTCTTGATTGGGTGTTCCAGTCCACCAGGTAAGAGCTTGCAACCAAGAGGGCCCAAGCATGGGCTATTACTGATTGTGGGAGATCTTCAGCAGGTCCTGCTTGGATGAACAGACATAACAGAGTGGAGAGGTGGTCCTTTGGCTAATTCTCAAGTACAACTGAAATCAGGCACATCAGAGTAATATCACTGCATTCTACCACAGTGAACAAATGGGTAAGGGGAACAAGCAGTTGGAAAACTGTCAGTAGGCATTTTAGAAATCTCCTGTCCTAAGGCATTCTCCATATCTCAGAATTTAATTATGCATTCCCTCCCATAAATTCTGGTCCCAGCATCACATTCCAGTAAAGGTTATTGCCCAAGACTGCTTACTATTTGATCTATTTGATTTTCTTTTTACATTGCACAAATACTTCTCACATTGTAATAGATCGCCACCCTTTAAAACGGGGGAAGTACCAAGCACATTTCAGAATAGAATGTCATGTGTCAAATACATGCAAATGATAAATTGCTAAAAATCTAACAGCACATGATATGTAGTAAAGTACGCAGATGCCGCATATCAAGGGCTGGTACTAAAGGCATATGTAGCACCCTAACACCTAAATGCAGTAATGGATTCTTGCATAACCATCCCTTACAAAGTAGACTTTCCAGCTTGACTTCTCTCTTCTCTGCCTCCTTCCACCTGGTCATTAATCTTCTGTTGAATGTTATTTAGTACCAGCAGACTGGAATAACCAGTATTACTCACTCTTGCAAGAGCCTAGAGGCTGAACACGTTGTAAGAACGCATCGCTTTTTAAGTTTTCTCCATGATTTCCCTCCCCATGCTGAGCTGTGTAAAGAAGTAACTCCTGAGTATTAATTAGACTCTTATTGAAATCCCGCTCTGACAACTGTATGTGCTTTAGGAAGATGCTGTGTTACTCTACATCAACATGTTATAATGTTTTGCTGCCTGCAAATCCTTGATCGTCTTTACAAGCAAATGCCTTCAAATGCTCCAAGGTGTCAGGGGTGACACAAAAGACTATAGCCTGCCTATGTGCTGTTATTTGAAGGGATCATAGATGAAGTAATTGCTCCACTGTTGGCCAAGGTTAAAAAGGCCCAGAAAAATCTTTTTGTTTGATGGGGGAATGTACATAGTATAAAACGTGTGGCTTTAAAAATTATGTAGCTATTGAGACTAGATCCTGAATGCAAAAAGAACTCTATTAAACTATGGTCTATTATGCATGGGTGTTTCCCCTCGATTTCACTGGGCACATCCATCAGGTTTTCTTGTTCTGCATTGATTTTCTGCCCTTCAGTGCTCAGTTCACTTTCAGGTTGCTGTTTTCCTGGGTTTTCAGAGAGTGCTTTTGTGCTGATTTTTCCCTTTGTTTTGCTTCCAAGCTAAAGGTAATTCAAAAGTGTACATATTCTCACAGATTTTCCCCTGCCCTTTTGCCACCCTGTCCACATTGAGGTCATTTCTCCCACTCTGCAACTTCCGCCATCCTCCCTCCTTCATTGGTGTACAAAAACCATTTCCCCATCATTTTTTAATTTTTATTTTACAAGCGGCATAAGTCTAGTGATATGAGACTTTCGCTAGTCTCAGACTGCTGAATTAAAAAAAATTAAATGATGGGGGGAAGTTTAAAAGGAGCTGTGTGAGGTTTAGTTCCCTGCTAATATTGACTTGAAAGGGGAATCAGAAAGGAGGCAACTGGCAGCTTCCCCAGTGCAAAAAAAAAAAAAAAGGATTTCAGTGCTGCATGCAAACAAAATAAAGGGGAAGAACTGTCAACATGAAATAAAACTGACATGAGATGTACAAAAGATGACCCCCTAAAATGTTATGAACACACTCAAAAACAGTTACTCAACACAACTATAACTTATATAAAAATGTAAGTCAATCTCCTCCTCCTCCCTTCCTTCCTCCCTTCCTTCCTCCCTTTCGACAGTATACTTGGGAAAAACTAGTCTTATATTTGAACAAATACAGTATATAACCACACCAGTGGGGTAAATACAGGGGGTTTTGTACATGAGCAGGTGCTTTGCCATTATGCTAATGGTAACTTTGTAATGCAAAAAGAAAAAGCCTCCATCCTTAAGCAACAAGAGAATAGAGGTGTGCTTATAACTATGTTGAAAAACAAATTTTAAAGTACTGATGTTTAGATAGAGGGTAAGTAAGAAGCAACAGCTCCATCCCCCCCCAAAAAACCTTTTCAAACAAGTTTGCAGATTTATGCCACTATTCTTTAGTCCAGTTTTTCTCAACATTTCATACCTTACATCTCACCAGTGACTCTATCAAGGAACTTGGGTCCCACCATGATAGAAATAAAAGACCCGGGTTTGTTTTCTGAGAAGGACATGTATATGTTTACATCCATTTGGTTATTACTAGTATCATGCCAAAAGGTCATAGATGGATAATCTATGACAGATAAGGCTGGCAGGGGATAGCACATCACAAATGCAGGTGGACATGGGGTCTGAGGAAGAACAAGTTCTTAGTGGTTGTTATGAAACTTCTGAGTCCAACCTAGAATATTTCTGTGTACCACCAGCTGAGAGCCACTGTTTTAGGTTACAGCATCTGGAGTGCAATGATGAATCCATCTAGCCTAGCCCATCACCAAAACATACAGATCCTATGCAGAAGTTCCACAGATAGAATGGGGCATTTTTCACCGATTCTCTCCCCTTAGCATTATGGTGGTTCCCCTTCCCCCAGGTGCAGCAGATGGTGGTGGCAGGGAAGTCCCACTCCATGACTGAAATCCTTTCCATCTCTGGTGGTTGCAAGCCAATGTGCAAAATATATTCACTGTATATATGCTTGCTATATATTCACAACTCATCCTCCCAGATATCCAAGGCATAAACACAATCACATCTATCATGGGCCATATGCTAACACTTCCTCCTGTCATTTGGGACATTCTGGGTTCAAAAAAAAGGCCTTCACCCAAACTCCTAGACGCCTTTAAAATGTTTTTCTTTAGTTTTCCTTAGAACATTGCAACTGACTAATCTTTTGACTTGCTGATTGCTAGCTGTATCCTTGGGATCTTAATATATCCCACTGACCTAGGAAAGGAGAGGTCATTTCTAAGTATCTTCTTGACAACAGGTTCTTTTTTTAAAAAGTTAACCTTTTGTGGTGAGGGATTTTATCCAAATTGCAGAGTTTGATTTCACTTTTCTGCATCATCACGAACAGAACTGCAGGTCCCAATATGTATAGGTTTCATGTGTAGGTTTCTTGTGTTCAGAAACATTTAAATTGTGCATTCACAGTTGTGTCCATGGAATTGTTATCAAAGTAAAAGCACTCTGTCCTATAGCTCCTATCCAGCCCTCTAGTCTTTTGTCCACTTCCAAGTACCTGTATAAACACATGAAGCTGCCTTATAATAAACCAGACCAATAGTCCATCAAGGTCAGTACTGTCTATGCAGATGGACAGCGGCTCTCCAGGGTCTTAGCTAAAGGTACTTCCTATCACCTACTAACTGCTCCTTTTAACTGGAGATACTAAGGACTGAACCTAGGACTTTCTGCATGCCAAGCAGATGTTCTTACACAGAGCCACAGCCTATCATGGTGCAGAGCATACAGGGCAGGAAAAGCTGCCACAGATACATCTCCTGCATTTTGGGAGTTTACAGCTGCAGTGGAAAGATGTGTCTATGTGCTTGCACTACATGTAAAAACAAAAATGGATAGAAGCAAAACTATGACAACATAACTTTATTTCAGGAATGATGTAGATCAATTGGCAAGAATCAATTAGCTGAGTTGGAAAAGGATATGATTAAGCCCTTCTTAGTCACACCTGCAATTAATTTAAATGATCATGTTGGTACACAGGTGTGACTCAGGATATTGTTTAATTCAGAAATAATGCAAGTTTCCCAAAGTTACCTGCCTCATCTCCAGCACAAAGAAAATTAAAAAAGAATAATGATTAAGTTGCATCCCTTGCAAGTGAACCAAAGTGGTTTATTAATATAATAAAAGTCCTTTGAATGGTTCTTTCCATCAACAGATGTTAAAACTCATTGAAGAAGAAGAGGAGGAGGAGGAGGAGGAGGAGGAGGAGATTGGATTTATACCCCACTCTTCACTCAGAATCTCAGAGTGGCTTCCAAACTCCTTTCACTTCCCTTCCCCACAACAGACACCCTGTGAGGTAGGTGGGGCTGAGAGAGCTCTGACCGAAACTGCTCTTTTTCAAGAATACCTCCGCCAGAACTATGGCTTGTCCAAGGTCATCCAGCAGCTGCAGGTGGAGGAGTGGGTCAAACCGTGCACTTAACCATTACACCAAACTGGCTCTTTTCAGGCTGAGTCTTTTTAAAATATAAAACATTTAAAAGATGTTTGATGTTCTTTTCTAACAGCTTCTTTTCTTTTAAAATCATATGTCTAATTCTGAACATACCCCAAGATGCAGATCATTAAATCCACAGATTAGGGCCGTGATCAGATCTTGGAGGAAACCCCATCTTTGTAGAAAAATCTTAAACTGTAAAATGATGAGGGAATTATTTTTTTTAATACTGAGATCTCACAGGGTTTTCTCACAAGAGATTGGCACCCATTTTGAGTTGCCTAGGCCAGTGTTTTTCAACCTTTTTCGAGCTAAGGCACATTTCTTTAATTGAAAAAATCCCACAGCACACCTGACAATATCTCACGGCACAGTGGTTGAAAAACACTGAAATACAAGATAAATGGGTCATTAGTTGCCTCAGCTCAAGTATTAACTATGACAGTATTACAAATACACGTAATAGCCACTCAACTTGAAATTGTAAGTTACTGATCCAAAGTGTAATGGCTCCTTCCCATAACATTGACCTGAATTTCAGAAGAAATATAATGTGGATGTATTTTAACGCGTCCCGGAAGGTCAGCCCGGAAGGCACATTTCTTTCATTGAAAAAATCCCACGGCACACCTGACAGTATCTCACGGCACACCAGTGTGCCCCGGCACAGTGGTTGAAAAACACTGGCCTAGGCAACTCTAGTAATCCAAAATGGATGCCAAACCTTCACTTCAGCAGTAGAGGGGAACTGGGGAATGGAGTGGGCAGGCAGGCAAGGGCTGAAAGAAAATGGAGCAAAAGAGGGGCATGGGGACTGGAGGGAGTAAAGAAAACAGAAAAAAACAGAAAAACTGCAAGCGAAAGGGAGGAAACTGGGAGGGAAAGTTGCAGATGGGGAAATGACATCAATAGATGGGAAGGAAAGAAGAAACAAGTTGTGGGACTGTGATGGGGAGGGAAGGATGCAAAATGGAGACAGGATGAGGAGGAGGATCAACTGTGGGAATAACATGACATGAATAACATGACAATTTCATTGATAGAGCCTTAACCCAAACCCTATAAAACCTAAATGAGGAAAACCCTCTAATAAGAACTATGTCTTTTAATCCTAGCCTTTTAAGCAAAGCTCAGGTAACTTGGGGGGGGGGGGTTAAAAATCATCTGAAGCCATCAAAAAACAATGTGGTGCTTATTGTACGTGTATTTATTTACATAAATAATAAAAATATATAAAATGTATTTGTTAGGTAGCTTTCCACAGTTTTCTTACAAGGTCTCCCATCCAGGCTCTGACCAAGGTGCATCTAAACTGTATTCTAAGACCAATGTACAGAATACATAAAATATATGGGGTTGGATCCAGTTGGGATAGGGTCCCCTGGAGAAGCATTTGGGGGCATTTTGTTCTGTAGTTGGAAGAGGGAGGCAAGGAAGTTATGCTTCATGGACAGAAATACTCTGTTGGATCCAAGCTGTGTTTTTTACCTAGTAGGCCTAATAACATAATAAACCAGTGTGGTGTAGGGGCTAGAGTGTCACACTAGGATCAGGGAGATGCAGGTTCGAATCCCCACTTTGCCCTTGCTCTCTTGGTAGAGAACAATATAAGCACTTGGGGTCCCTACTGTAGAAAGGAAGGTGTATAAATTACATAAACAAATTAACACAATAGTAAGTTCGAGACCCGAGTGCTGCATCCCATCTCTGGTCCCAGCTCCTGCCAACCTAGCAGTTCAAAAGCAAGAAATTGCAAGTAAATAGGTACCACTTTGGTGGGAAGGTAACAGCAGAAACATCTTCAGACAGCACTGGCTCTTTGGCTTGGAAATGAAGATGAGCACTGCATCCCTAGAGTCGTATTCAACTGGCTTTCGAGCAAGGGAAACCTTTACCTTTACCTAAGCAAGAAGAATACAACTGACAAAGTGGAAGACTCAAAGAGGAATGGTAGGGGTTCATATAAGTTAAATAACACCAATGTCATTTTATTGTAACCAGTAAAGAACTCTGGTTTGCCTCAAACAGATCTGAAAGTATGTTTAGGATTATCACAAAGTTCATTTAGGATTGCAGCCTTGATTTTATTTCTGACAACGTTTAACAAAATCTGAGATAAAACCTCAGTAGCAAGTAGCAATTTTGATGATCATTTCTTGGATAATATGCAGACAGCATACAATCGTGACAATCTTCTGCTTTCCTGCTTACAACCCAAAGTATAAAAATGGGGTTTTAAAAAAATGAGTAGGATAAAATAGATGCCTAAAGCCATCCTACATTTCTAAAGCAATGTTATACTCTCAGTAGTACATTGGGAATTTTTTATTCCTACAAGTCACACTGATATTATACCATAACATGTAATATGAGACATTTTTCACTGATAGCTTTTTAATGTGCATTAATAGCTGTTACCATTTTCTTAACTGACTGGTCCAAGGTCACCCAATCATGATGCATTTTGAACCTGAATATAAGAACATAAGAGAAGCCAGTGTTGGATCAGACCAGTGGCCCATCCAGTCCAACACTCTGTCACACAGTGGCCAAAAACACCAGGTGCCCTCAGGAGGTCCATCAGTGTGGCCAGGACACTAGAAGCCCTCCCACTGTTGCCCCCCCCCCCCCCGTCAAGCACCAAGAATACAGAGCATCACTTGCCCCAGACTGAGAGTTCCTATCTATACTTTGTGGCTAATAGCCACTGATGGACCTCTGCTCCATATATCTAATTCCCTCTTGAAGCTGTCCATGCTTGTAGCTGCCACCAGTGAATTCCATGTGTTAATCACCCTTTGGGTGAAAAAGTACTTCCTTTTATCTGTTCTAACCCAACTGCTCAGCAATTTCATGGAGTGCCCATGAGAACCTGGTTCTCCCAGATCATGACCACCACTTCTGGCACTGCAATATCTCTAGTGGTGGAGAGTGTGGCCAAAAATGTGAATGCTGGCCTAACTTTCAGAAATCCAGTTGCATTTGTCAGTGGTCTACCACATGGTGCAAATCTCAACCAAGATGAATCCAAAGGTGTCTTTCTGCAGAAACCCATTTATGGAAGATTCCTTTTGCAAGGACAAGGGCAACTCTTGTTTCAACATTTTTCCTGGGACTAACCAAGTGTATCAATTCTACTGAAAACCAACTCATGTAATCATAGAAAATATGAATCAAGTTGCCTTACTGATGAAGCTGCACAGTGTTAAGGACATCATGTTCATTATTCAATTATTCATTTCATTTATACCCCAGCTTCCTTCCCAATGTTCTTTCCTTTTCCATTTTATCCTCACAACAATCCTGTGAGGTAGGCTAGGCTGAGCGTGTGTGACTGGCCCAGCAAAATTCCATGACAGGATGGAGATCTGAACCTAGCCCTCCCAGTTCCTGGTTCAACAGTCCGACTACTACACTACATTGGCTGTCACCAACTGGAAAGGTGGGCTTTAACACAGGTGGCAGTTGAATTTCCTTTCTCCTACTTATCTCTTTTAATTGTCATATTTCTAAAGAAGAGTAGCCCTCAAAGTGTACGGAAAAGACACTGGACTCCCAGTAGCCTACATTCTCATGGAGGGGGATGAAAAGGGTGTATAATTTTTATTCAGAGTTGATGCAGTGAACAGAAAATCCTTTTATCTGCCTTGTTGAAACATTTTGCAGACAAACAATGGTCCTCTTCATGGGCTCCAAGATCATGTGAAAAAATACTGAATAACCCCTTCTGCCTGGGAAGTTGTGGCCAAAGTTGGTCAATACAGTCCCACAAAACAGTGTCATTCTGCTAGTACTGGGGGTAAAGAATTGGCATTATCTCTTCCAAACTGTCTCTGTGTTAAACATATTCAATGCGCAAACCATCTTCAAGCTATTATGTCTGACATATTTGTTTTGGTAATTTGCATGCACTCCACACAAAAAAGCTGATTGGATAGAAAGAATATTTGGTTTTCAAACTCCTTTCTCTCTTCTAAGATTCATGGGCTTCTGACTGGAAAGATACATGAGACAATGTCATATATGGGTTACAAACCATTAAGTGCAAGGCAACATACTCTAAGAAGATCTGGACACAAAATTCAATTTTTTCCTATTTTTAATTTTTGTTTTTCTAGCATTCTCCTTCATAAATGTATAAAGCAGCTTTTTAAGTGTTCACATTTTCACCATACATAGGAGAAATGTAAAACTTTTAGACATGTCATATATCACATCAGATAATAAGTCTGAAAACTCTAGTTGCTTTTTTATTTTTCCTTTTTGGAGCAGCCTTTGAATAGGACAGCAGAACCAATGTATCTGCTAGGCATCAGGAACTGAAGACTAGGGTGAAAATCCCCCCCCCCCCAAGTACCTTCCTCCCAGATACTAGGGAAAAGGCAAAGGAAAGGCCAGAAGATGCGCTGGTTAAAAGTGTACTTTGGGGGACAATTTCAGGAACAAGGAGGAGGCCATAGCATACTATTTGGGACATGTGCTTTTCTTTGACTGGTGAGTCTATTCTGTGGTGTTATTAAACATAAGAGACAAATTCATTTATGTTAAGAGGTAGCAGCAGTAAATCTCCAACATTGAAACAGGCAGTAGAATACAATTTTTAAAACATAATTTGACAAAACTGGCAGCAATAATGCCAGACCTCTGCTTTTCATGGGTATGCTTGCTTTTGGACACACATTTTAAGTGCCAAGATCATAAGCTCAGAAGTGGTCAAGAGCAGAAAAATCTACAAATGTCTCCCCACCCCTGTACTCTGGGAAACCATTTTAGTACCTTTTCTGCCATGTTAGCTCCTATGTTGGATCATTGATCCCAGGGAGCATGTTATATCACTAAAAGCAAGCCTTTGGGCCTAATGGCACATTATGTCATTCACTTGGTCCATATTGCAAGTTCTGTTCCGGGAAATTAATGCCAGGCATGCATGGGACCAATTTGGACTGGAATCATGGTGTGAAGGGAGAGGGAGGGAGATAGAACCACCCCTATGTCAAGCAAGACCTGGCTTAACATTAAAATAATCTCCCTCCCCAATAAACCAACCTGCTATTCTTTCAGCAAGAATGCCAGATCATTTAAAAAAACCCACTTTGGGGTTATTTTCCCATTCACTGATTGGGCTGCATCATCATTGCCTTGAAAAATGAAGACAAATTCCAGTCATAAATCAAATCGGTTGGGAGCAATGCTCCCTCTAAGTTGTGAAGTATTGTGAGCAAAAATTCCGATTTGTGACCTACTAGCATTAAAGTTGTGAGCGAGCGATTTGGCTACTGCATAAATTAGTTTGCTCTGGACTCATCCTTCCTGAGCTAAGACAAAAACGTGTGAGCTGAAGGCTAAAAAACTGAGCTAGCTCACACTTACTGGTTGGGAGCACCAATAATTTTTACGACAATAGTTGGTTAGATTATCAAAGAAGATTCTATATGTCCACAGGCTGAACGCTTGGGTTGCTTCCATATGGGGATGATTTTCCATTGTTTCCTCCAATGGGGGTGGGGGAAACGGCACTGGATGTAGTGTCAGGTGCTGCTCTCGCATATGTGCAGAGAGCAAGGTAGCTGTAATGTACCCTGCTACATGTCTGGACATGTTCGCCAGGCGCTCCTGTAATGGTAATGGATACTAGCCAGGAGCGCATGGCTGAGACACGAACCTGAGCTTCAGTCCCAGATGAACAATAGACCCTAGGATCCTGATTGTCCCCCTATCAGAGGCTTAGGATATTCAAATGGTCCTATGATAGCCTCTGATGGGAACCTAATCCCTGTTTACCCAATCCCCCCTTGGGGGCGAGGTCGGGAATGCGATTACGTGTAAACAGGGCTCATTTCGTAGCAGGAGCTCCTTTGCATATTAGGCCACATCTCTCTAATGTAGCCAATCCTCCAAGAGCTTACAGAGCTCTTCTTACAGGGGCTACTGTAAGCTCTAGGAGGATTGGCTACATCAGGGGTGTGTGGCCTAATATGCAGAAGAGCTCTTGCTACAAAATGAGCCCTGCCTGTAAATATAAGCAGGCCCCCCCGACCACCGTCCCTCATGCTTCCACTGACCATCTAGTAAAAAGAGCTTTGTTTGAAATCACTCCATGGCCTCCTGAGTCCAGTATATTTCAGTGGCGACGAGGATGGGATCCTGATGAGCAACTCATCAGCCTAACCAAGCAGTGCCGCACCGAGCATCAATCCGTCAGCATCCAGCATCACTGGGCCCCAGCACCACGAAGCACTGCCACCCGCCCCAGAGGACATCACTCACTGTGTCGCTCTGGTAAATATGGCTGCCGCTCCGGGACAAATACCCCCGTTTGATCCGTTCTGACCCAAGACCCAAGCAACTCGGGTGCGCCTTCATCATCCGGGGCATCACCGATGCAGACATGAAGCGAGCCTGGCTCCTGAGCTCCTGCGGAGTGGACACAATGCGCCTCGCCCAGAGCTTGCTCGCACCCCAGGACCCTCTCGAGGCTTCCTATGAGGAAGTCACCAAGGCTCTCAGAGATTACTTCGCCCCCAAACCCTCCATGATGGGCCTTCAATTGGACTTCATCTGGCGCTAGTAGAAGCCAGGTGAGACAGCTGCGGCTTTCATGGCCAACCTCCGCTGTCTGGCTGTGGGCTGCGAGTTTCAGCACATGGACGACCACGTTGTCACAGGGTTCATGGGGGGAGTGCGGGAGGCCAAGCTGAGGTGCCGGCTGATAGCACTTCCTGAGCCCACACTCAAGAAGATGCTCCAGGCAGCTGTGGCCTTCGAGTCTACCCAGAAGGAGCGGGCGTCCCACACCCATCGGACCTCCGTATCGTCCGGGTCCGAAGAGGAGGAGGACGTACTCCAGGTCAACTGGCGCTCCCAGCAAGAGGCACCACAACCCGCCAGGGACAGGAGCACGACCCTCACAGGACACAGGTCAGCTGCCCCATCCTCTGCACACTCCCGTTCCCTCAACCCAGTCCCCTATGCTAGCTGCGGTGACCCGCATGACCACCGGAATTGCCGTTTCTGGGATGCAGAGTGCCTGTCATGCAGCAAGAAGGGCCACATCGCTTGGGCCATTGGGCCATACCTTTCTTTCTACACATGCTTAGAGGGAGTAGCAGGATGGCAAGGCAAGATCACTCAGACTAGAGGTAGTGAGGAGTCATGTTTAGAACAGAAAGACTCCACTTCCAGTCATAGGAGTTATGTCATGTAAACAAAATGTTTTATTATTTCTGATCATGTGCTTGCTGCTTAAGGTATCTATTTGGGGTCTAAAGGTGGGTCTCCCAAAGGCTGTGTGAAATATGCCAAACAATGGAGAAGAATCATTTATTACAATCAGTTATAAGAGCAAAAAAGCATGATTTTTTTTTAACATAAGCAATTTTTTTAACATAAGCAATTGTGATCTTGTCAGATCTTGGCAGCTAAGAAGGATCGGCCCTGGTTAGTATTTGGATAGGAGACCACCAAGGAAGTCCAGGTTTGTAAGGCAGACAGTGGCAAACCACCTCTAAACATCTCTTGTCTTGAAAACCCTACGAGGTTGCCATAAGTGAGCTGTGACTTGGCAGCAAAAAAAATTCAAATGTAACTATAAGCTAATAAGTGATCTTGGTGAAATAAAATGTCTCACTAAGCTCCTTAAGGGATAAGCAGAAAACTGGTGGAGAAAGATACTAATCAAAGAAGCTAACAAAAAAAATATCAAGGTCAATATGACCCCATAAATCTTACTTGACAATTTAAGCCATTTGAAACATCAGTTTGAAGGGGAAAACCCATACTGTTATTAAGCATTTGCTATTCAAAACATTATTAAAAATTCTAGACTTGACGTGTTATCATTTGTCTCCTTCTAACATGGCTTTGCCACAACAAAGAAATAAGTCTTTTCTCCCCTCATTCCCCAACCTTGGTCAACTGCGGCAGCAAGGCAACAGTGGGGGGCTTGGGGGAGGGGGTAACAGTGGGAGGGCTTCTAGTGTCCTGGCCCTGCTGCTGGACCTCCTGATGGCACCTGGTGCTTTTGCCAGCGCGTTGGACTGGATGGACCATTGGCCTGACCCAACAATGGCTTCTCTTATGTTCTCTTTATGTTCTTATGTAGTCTTTTTTCTTCTTCTTTTTTTTTTGCTGTCAAGTTGCATGCAACTTATGGTGACCCCATAGGGTTTCCAAGGCAAGAGATATTCAGAGGTGGTTTGCCTCCATCCCCAGGTCCTGGTATTCCTGGCTGGTCTCCCACCCAAATACTGACTGGGACTGACCCCAGTTAGCTTCCAAGATGTGACAAGATTGGGCTATCTGGGGCTATCCAGGTTTGAGTTGGATCTGGGTTCTTCTGGCCCAACTCACATTCTGCACAGACAGATAACAGCTGAGCAGAATGACTTTCCTAAGCACCCCAGTGCCTGATTCAGATTGGGACCATGGTATGGGGAGAGAAAGGGCTCAGGTAAAAAAGTGACATCTAGTTTTGCCCTAAATATCTTGCTAATACAAGGCAGGTTCTAGTCTAGAGCTAAGCTCTTTACAGTGCAATCCTAATCAGAATTACACCAACGGATTTAGACTGTAGCAACTCTGCATAAAATTTTACTGTTGAGTCTGTGGATGATATCTACGCATGTGCTTAACTCTCCCTCTGAAATACCTGGGACTTTATTGTGTTTTCTAGACTGTGCTTTAGTTTTACACAGCAGAAGCATTTCATGTAGAACAGTTCTTCATAAGAGCTTTTGAAAGCTCAGGGGTTTGAACAAGAAATGCTAGTCTCTCATCCAACCCCCCCCCCCCCCTGCACTTTCAAATGCAATGTAATTTCCAAGAGTTTGTTTAGATCAATGATGATATAAATTCGAAGCAGAAAACAGGCTTTTAAAATCCCACTGTTGCGCATATTTTCAGTATGACAGACAAAAGCATGCAATTGATATATAAGAATATTGACTGCTTGTGTTTTTCCTTAAAATATGAGATTACCTTGTGCTGCAACATATACATGTCTTTGCGCGTGAGCTCAATGCCTACAGCAAGCATAGGGTCCTTAATTTACCCCCAAGCTTAGGAACTCTGTTTTTAGCATCAGTGAAATGTTGTTATTCAGAGGTCATCTATTTCAGAGACAGGAGAATTCTTAAGCTACTTAAAACTTGATCTTAGCTCTTAGTGACCTTGGATACTCCCAGTGAATTTAATCCCATCAATTTGAGAGAAAATACAGGAGGTGACTTCTCAGACAGTGTGTTCAAGTGCAATTGTGCATAAACATTTGACACATGATTCTACAGCAGAGGATGGTTTCACACTAGCCATTTAATTTGGAGTTGCCAGTATTTGTTCACGCAGTTTTAATGAACAATTTATATGGTATCACTGGTAACCTGTTATGTGTTGTATTTAATAATCTGATCTGTGGCAACTTTTAAAATTTAAAAATCGAATGTAGTCCCATGCTGTTTTGTATGGATAGCCAAATCACTATAGAAGTTTCTCAGGTCTTTTGTTGCCTTAAAGTTTCTTCCATCCCTTCTCCTTCCACCTTAATTACTTCCTATATCTTGGCATTTCTGTTTGATGGACTGGGGGAGGAGGAGGAGGAGATTGGATTTATACCCCGCCCTTCACTACCTGAAGGAGTCTCAGAGTAATTTACAATCTCCTTTCCCTTCCCCTTTGCACAACAAACACCCTGTGAGGTCGGTGGGGCTGAGAGAGCTCTTTCAAGAATGGCTAGTGAGAGAACAGTTCTGAAGGAATTTATAACTGACCCAAGGTTACACCAGCAGTTGCATGTGGAGCAGTGAGGAATCAAACCTAGTTCTCCCAGATTAGAGTCTGCACTCCTAACCACTACACCAAACTGGCTCTCTCTAAGACTTACAGAACAATCCTAAACAGAGTTACACTCTTCAAAGTCAATAGGCTTAGGAATTAAATCCTCTTCTTGCAGACAGACAAAGCTACCGCTTATTTTTAAATTTTGGTTTGCAGTATTATTTCATAATTGTACTACCACAATAACAAACAAAAAAACGTAAATGGTCAGTGAGTTTGGCTGGCTACAAAGTTTTATGTTTTTTTAAAAAAGGAAGAAAGAAAACCCCAATACTTAGGGCTCCATTCCTCTCCCCCCCCCCAAAAGAAGAATTGACAATTTATAATGGATTCATGAATGCTAAGAAAGGATGGGCCATCCACAAGAGAACAGGAAGAGAAAAAAAGGAACAGATCAGCAACAGAGCTGGATCCACCTCAAGAAGTTCAAATGCTACCTAATTCCCATGTATAAATACGCTCAAGGGATCCAGGGTAACTTGTGCATTTTAGCAGCTAGAGGTGCCAAGGCTGGAAATGGGAAAAAATAGTATTTGAATATGGGCTAGAGGCAGAGCCAGGTCAAAGAATGGAACCTAAAACAGGCTAAAGAGTGCTCCAGAATCCATCTGGTTTTGACAGGTCGGTAAAGGTAAAGGTTTCCCTTGTGCGAAAGCCAATCGAATACGACTCTAGGGATGCGGTGCTCATCTCTGTTTCCAAGCTAAAGAGCCAGTGTTGACCAAAGACGTTTCTGTGGTCATGTGGCTGGCATGACTAGACACCAGGTGCACGGAATGCTGTTACCTTCCCACCAAAGTGGTACCTGCTTATCTACTTGCAATTTCTTACTTTCAAACTGCTAGGTTGACAGTATTTGACAGGTCAGGGAGTGATAAATCCTAGAGGTTTTAGAGAGGTCTACAAGCACACCGTAGCACTTTGTGTCTCAGGAACTCACATCAAAAATTACCTGTTTACTGAGGAGTGAAAGTTCTCTGAAAGTAAAGTTTTGGTAGGGAAACAGATTAGCCCTTAGTTTTCTAGGAACTGGCTATTCCTCCCCCCCCTTTTTTTGTTGGCTGGCAACCATATTAGCTACATTAACTATGCCAAATAATCAGTGAAGAATACTCTGGATATCGATTTCCATGAAAACAAGTTACCAATTTCAGCTGTTCAAGGAGTTAATTACACATTGCTCTTTAACTGTTCTTGCTCCAGTATTACACCAGTCCATAGCATTATTCATGTCAATTGTTTAATAAAGTATGAACTGACCCTTTTTAAAGTATGAACTGACCCTTTTGATTGAGCGCACAATAATGGCACAAACAAATTCCCCCAGTTATGATGATCGGCCTAGCCCTTGTCCAGATAGTCCAGGCAAGCCCAATCTCATCAGACCTCAGAAGCGAAGCAGAGTCAACTCTGGCAGGTACTTGGAAGGGAGACCTCCTTGAAATACCAGAGGAGAGAGATGGGGGCAGGCTTTATTCAGCCGCCTCTCTGAATATACTGCAGCCCCCCAAGAGGGGCTAGTCACCAGAAGTCGCCATGACTTCCAGGTGCACACCCACATGCACATAAAAAATACCCTCCCCCCCAAAAAAAGTTATGATGATCAGCCTAACAGAGTGTCCTGCTAATTATACAGAAACACCAGTCCTAAATCCTTATCATCTGCATCTGAGGAAGTGTGCTTGCTAGGGTTGCCATGTGATGGTCACCTCAAAATTAGATTACTGTAATGCCCTCTACATGGGCTGCCCTTGTCACAAATCCGGAAGCTGCAGCTGGTGCAGAATGCCATGGCCAGACTGTTGATGGGACTCCCTATTCGGGAGCATATCCAGCCTGTGCTGAAGGCATTGCACTGGCTGCCTATAGCACACCGGATTCGCTTCAAGGTGCTGGTTCTCACCTTTACAGCTCTTTATGGCCAGGGACCTACATACCTGAGGGACCACCTTTCCCCTTATGTACCCCAGAGGGTGCTGTGATCAGGGACCCAGGACCGTCTGGCCCTCCTGAGTATTAAGGAGGCCAGGCTGGTGAAAACTAGAGCCAGGGCTTTTTCGGTGGTGGCCCCGTTCTGATGGAATGAGCTCCCAGAGGAGATCAGGGCCCTGTGGGACCTTTTACAGTTCGGCAGGGTCTGTAAAACAGAACTCTTCTGCCAGGACTTTGGGGCTGCCACCGTTACCACTAGCACCACAATCACCAGGGCTTTTTTTGTAGAAAAAGCCCAGCAGGAACTCATTAGCATAATAGGCCACACCCAACAGCAGAAACACATTAGCATATTAGGCCACACCCATGACAGCACAGCTCCCTCCCAGGATCAGCTTCCCCAGGTGCCCCGTGGCTTGTGGGGCTCATGGGGAACCAGAGGAAAGAAAGGCAGTTTCTGGATCGGTTTTCCCAGGCACCCCACAGCTTGCAAGGCACCTGAGGAACCCGGGGGAGGGGGAGCTGTAGGCGTGGCCAACTCAGAAGCCAGCCAGAACTCCATTCCTGTGCCCAAAAATAGCCCTGACAATCACTACTACCTTCACCAACAATTGACACCCTACAGTGGAAGAGCCCTGATCCACCAGTCCCATTAATCACTGCGCGGGCCAAACCCCTCAAATAACTGAAGCAGACCAATGGAGCTGATGTTAAAAGTGAAAGAACTTATGCTAGCACTTTTTTTAATGTTTTGGTTTTAACATTGTATTTATATTAATTGTTGTTGTTTTTATATGCATTGTTGGATTTTACCATGTTCTGTAAGCCGTCCTGAGCTGGCCTTGGCCAGGAGGGCAGGATAAAAATTAAATCAAAATCAAATCAGGTCTGTGTTGGAAAATACCTGGAGACTTTGAGGGTGGATCTAGGAGAGGGCGAAGTTTGGGAGAGGGGAGGGGCCTCAGCAGGGTACAATACCATGGAGTCCACCCTTCAAAGCAGCCATTTTCTCCAGGGGAGCTGATCTCTGTCAGCTGGAGATCAGTTGTAAAAATGGGGAGATCCTCAGGCCCCACCTGGAGGCTGGCACCCCTGGTGCTTGCACAAGAAAGCTCATACCAAGAATAAACCTTTGTTGGTCTTAAGGCTGCCTCTGGACTCAAACTTTGTTCTTATCTTCTAGCCATTAACGGCTGAGACTCAGGCACCTATGGAAGGCCACACATAAAACTGGAAAGAGCCTTCTGCGTATTATCGATCCTGCACTTCCTCCAAGAAGCTCAGGGTAACCCACATTCATACATGTCTCACAGTATCGCTGCGGGGTAGGTTAGGGGCGAAAAGGCTCGAGTAAGTTTTCTTCTGGCAGAAGAGAGTGCGCCTCTTCGAACCGGCGTCTCCAAGGTCCGAGTCCAACGCTCCAACCACACGGGCTCGCCACGCATGCTCCATGGCTCGCTCCTTAAAGAAAAGCCCCGTCCCAGAGCTGAAAGCAGGCGCAGGGACTGCGCTCCTTTCGCCACCCCCGGCCGCACACCTTCCTTCTTCCCGGCTGGCCGACTAGTCAGTGGAGAAACGCAGGGGAGTCTCCTCCTCGCCTTCGCAGCAGCCGGCCGGGGAAGTGCGCGCGCAGGCCAGAGGCGCCGGCCGGGGAAAGAAAGAGGGAGGAAGCAGCAGCAGCAGGTTGTCTTGGGAAGAGTCGAGGCGGGCGGGGGAGCGGAGGCTTCTTCCTCGCCGCGGTTCCCACAAATTGTCCTGCCGGGCGAGAAGTTTGCGGCGGGGCTCTCCTTCCGTCAGGAGGCGCCCCCGGGCTCCCGGCGGGAGGCAAGCAGCTGGAGAAGGCAGCTCTGGAGCGGCGGACCCACCGAGGCAGCGTCCCACGGGGGCGAGAGGGAGCCGCCTGAACTAGGGCGCCCGCCGGGCATGGGAAGGACGCCACCCTGGCAAGCCCAGCGCCGCCGCCGCCGCCTCCCCCTCGCCTCCTGCGCGCGCTGGCACCCGGGAGCAGCAGCAGCCCCTGAAGGGCAACGCCGCCGCCGCTGCTGAACTTCGGAGCCTGGACTGGTGTTTGCTGCCCGCCCCCCCAGCGTGGAGGTGCCGCCGCGCGACCGCACTTTCCCTGCTTCGGAGCCGTGGAGGGGGCGATTCGGCGAAGCGGCAGCAGCAGCCGCTCCCCGTGGGGTAGCGCCAAGCCACGGAGCCCTCTCCAAAGGGGCGAGCGGAGAGGCCCGCCGCGGGGTCGACGATTCTGTGCTGGAGGAGTCCCGGGGACTCCTTTCCCATGGAGGGCGAGGAGGAGCGGCGGCCTCGGCAAGAAGGACGCGCCAGCGACGTCCACAGGTACGGGCCGGGGAGGGCGGGGGGGCCAGCCCGCACCCGCCCGCCTCTTCCACTCGCGCAGGTGGCTCTTGGCGAGCATCGAGTCCCTCGGGGACTGGCCCGGGGCGCCTTCATTCACCACAGGCAGGCGCCAGGGAAAGCGGCAGTGCACCCCTTGACCCTCCGGGTCAGTTCTCCAGAAAGGTGTCACTTCGTCACTGGGAGGCTGCTTTTGGGTGGCTTCTGATGGGTACTTTGGCACGCGCTGAAATCCCTGTTCATTGACAACTGGGCCCTCGGTTCCAGTGCATGCCACCCCCACCCCCCCCGGGGGGCTCCGTATGTCGTTGGGAATTAATGTGCCCTGCTCTGTGAAGCATATATGTTGTTTGGGCATTTTTAAAATTCGGTTAAATAATTCTACTAAATAAACATTTTTTAAAAAACCAGACCAACTTTTCTAGACTCATTATAGGTCCACTTGTCAGATTTTGTTTCAGGTGTGATCATTAATTGCATAGTCGGTTGTCCTTGAATTAATCTTGCACATCTAAAGGAAAAAGTGGCAGAACTTTCTTATTGTAGACTCATAAAGTAGTTTTACTTCAGTAGTTAAAATTTCCTCTTGGTTGTGCTCGTAGTAAAGCAGAACTTCTAAAGTGCTGGAGTTCCAATATTGTTGGAAATGCTGGAATACTTTTTTGCAATGTTAACTCTTTGGAAGTTATTTTCCTCCTGTAACCAATGAACTGCTTTACTGCACCTGCGCCAGATGGTGCTCACTTCAGAGTGTTGGTAGGTGTGTTCAGGGTGCATCCTTGAAAAAGAAAGAAGAGGTTTACAAACATATGAATCACCCATTTAGAAAGAGATTTGCCTTAATGTGCAAAAGAATTCATTAGCTGGCTGTATCTATAACAACGTCTTGCACAGTCTTGTATTGATTTAATAAACAGGTAACCTTTACACATAACAGACATATGAAACAGGTATATAATAGCCAGAAGAAATGAGAGGTCATGAAGAGTTTGGATGTTGTCTAGACAGAAGTTAAGGATTATTTACAGATTCCAAGGAGTCATCAGTATCATCTCTACAGACAGATGACAAATAAGACAACAAGTATGCTGACAGTATTTATTTCCATCTTCATAACCAGGCAGTAGCTAATTCTCCGTCCTTTGTTCTAATGCATGTCACCAGGGGATGGGGCTCGCTTTACACATGCAGCAACACATGCAAGTGTTAAGAGTTTTTCCTGGGTGGAACCATTTCAGACTACTTGTGGAAGTTGGTGGTCTTGAATGCCCTCCCCCAAGTCCCTTCCATTCTGTTCCAAAAGGTAGATGTCAGGAAGAAGCCTAGCCTCTCCTTGGAATGCCCTTTTTCTACTAGTGTGGAGTTTTTCCCCATGGAGCCAGTACTGAAACATACAACTCCCTTTTTGAAGCCTTAAATTGCATAGTCCAGTTGGACTGAATTGCTTTTCCTCTGGGTGTACTTCTGGCAAAAGTCATTTTTTGTCTGATGCTTCTTTCCAGGATAGCGTGTGTACCGTTCTGGAATACATGCACGCAGTACAGCTTTGGTTTTGTTTTTCTTAGTCTGCCAGTCCTAATTTGCGTAGAGCCCAGCACTTCAGAAATTCCCTGCACCACCAGCGTCACTTAAGCATTTGCATCTGTGTGCTGTAGAATACAGACCATTTCTTTCTCAGTTCATTAATAAAGAGAGGTGCCTTTGAAATGACACAAACTATGGTTTTCCATTTTCTGGTTTGCCCACATGGAGCAAAGTAGCCGCTAAAAGGGAAGTGTGTTTCTCACTGATCCATTGCCTTTTTAGTGGCAACATGCAAAAAATGAGAACAAATATTACTATACAGAGCTGGATGGAGTTCAGAACTTAACAGAAAACCCACAGTGATGTGAGAAGGGCTACTTCTAGTAAGCAAGGGTACCAAAACACTCAGGAATTCCTTGTGTGAATGAATATCATGGGCAACTCAAAGTAACAATGTCTAGAAGTGTTTCATAGCTCTGATTTGTAACAAATTCTGATTTAAGAAAAAATATTTTGAAATTAATATTACGGAGAATGTAAAGAGGACACACATTGTAAGTGGTCTATTAATGTCCCACTTATATAACAATTCTTAGTGTTTATCTAGCATCTTAATGAGCATTCCTAGAGGTTCAGTTGAACTCTTATGAAAGACCCATAAGGTAGATCTTGCAACCTGAGATGGCCAAGGATAAAAGATAGTGACTTACCTAAGCCCATCTAATGAGATGGTATCTCAGCTTATAGGAGATGGCACCTCAGCTCATGCTGTTAGTCACCCTCTCTCATGTGACCTTGTTTGCAGTATTGTTTACTAAACTGTAATACTATAATTTGTAGGGCAGCTGTGAACATAAAAACATGAACCCTACTGGATCAGACCAAGTTGTTCATCTATCCAATAACATCCTACATCCTGTAGTGGATAACCAGAAAGCATTCAGCTGGACATGAAGGCTAATACCTCACCTCCAATGTCCCCCCCCCCAACCCCAGAAATTGGTATTTAGAGTCATACTGCCTCTGAAGCTGGAGGCTTCACAATGCTATCATTTGCACTCATACACAAATATTAGAAAGTATTGTCACTGATTGATGACTCTCCTATTCCAAGACCATTTATGTGTTTATTTTTAAATATTGGGGTCAAACTAACAGTAACTGGAACTTTTTAAAAAGCCCAGAATTTCCTTTTAAACTTCCGGTAATTTTATCAAATTTATCATTTTTAATCATCATTTGGTATACTCTGTCCCTTTATGATCAGTATTTTACTCCAGGAACAGTGAAATGCTTTTTTTCTTATATTTGTAGGGTGGATCCGTATGGGTTTGAAAGGCCAATGGACTTTGACTATACAACATACGAAGAATTCTTTTCCGGCTATCTAGTGGTACTCACTAGAAGAGCAATTAAGTGGTCCAAGCTTTTAAAGGGAAATAATGGTTTACCAAAAAGCTTAAAAGGTAAGATTCGTTTGCACGAATTATGGGGTTTTATTTATTTATTTTCATTATTTATAGTCCACCTTTCTCTCTGAAACAAGGCTGATTACACATTGTAAGGCCGCAGTCACATGGCCCTTTAAAGTGGGAGGAACTGCTGTTTCCTCCTGGATTTAAAGGGACTGTTCAGAACGGCTGGGACAACTCCCGCGCCAAAGTGGGCTCAATTGCAGGTTCCTCCCACATTTTCCGACCCCGGGAAAATCAAGTATTTTCCCGGTGGTCGCACAAGGAACCCGCAATTGAGCCGATCTGGACAGCCCTCTCTCGCAATGATTGCAAGAGAGGGCTGTCCAGATCATCCCTCCTGGGTTTCCCCACCCCCTTTTTGCAGTTGGGCACTTGGTCACTCAAGCGCCCAAGTGCAAAAAGGGGGGGAACCCGCTCCGCACCCTGCCAGCTGCCGCCGCTGCCTATCACCCCCCCCAGGGTTCTCCCCAAATTTACCAGGTGGCTGGTGGGGCTCGGGGAAGGGTGACTCCCCCAGCCACTGCCGCACGCCGCCACCGCTGACAGCCGCCTCCTCCTCTGCCAGGGTTGGGATGTGTAATCATCCCAACCTGGAAAAAAAACCTGGTTGCTTGAAATCCGGGAGGGCTCCCAAATTTAAACCACTGTGTGGCCACAGCCTAAGTGAATGCATTCAACAGGATAGGATATCCAGTAAGCAATGTAATAGGATTAGGATTGTTGGAATCTGAAACAAAGCATTCTAATATAGATTTGTTGGAACATACAAGATTTTTTAGAGAGCTTCTGTGATAAGTGCATACTGCATTGATGGTTAGCCCTGTCTCGATGGCAAATCTGAATGTGCCTCCTTTGTCACTCTGCATCTGTATATCTACACTTTGTATGGCTAATGGTGAAAGATAACATTTTTAATACTCTGTATGAATGTGTGTGCCAAGCAGTTTCTTTGTGTTTAATAATTTTCCTATGTCAATTACCCTGGAGGTTTTTCTTTCCACTTCATTTTTGTCTTTTCTTCTATTTCCACAACACTGCCCATTTTTCTTAAGAATGTGGCCACAAGATGGGATGATTCCCCCATTTAACCTCAGAATTTTTTTTCTAAAAGTGAAAAGCTGAAATGGCACTTCATTACTGTCTACAGTAGTTGTTATTGCCTCTCCAAACAGGTGAGTGAGTGCCCTGCGTTGAGAGCCTTTTCTTGTAAAAGTTGAGGACCCTGTCACCTAAGCTGCCTTACTATTTCTTCTGCTTTTGAAACTAGCAGTATCTTGATAAAAACAGCTCAGTTTGAGTACCGTCTCTGTCTAGATAAAAGGAAATTAGGCATAAACTTTACTGAGAATTTCAGTTTAAAAACCCCAGTCCTATAATATGTATATCTGCATATAAGGATTGCCATTCTTTTCCCCTGCCAGAAATCTGACTAAATTAATAGAGCTGCTGAAGAGTTATGGTGAATTTGGCAGTGGCCGTTGATGACTTTGTTTCATTCCTACATAGTGTCCTTGTAGGAAACTAACTTAATGGGTTTGTTGCAAAACCTGTACACTAAAGAGCCGTGGGTAGGAAGTCTTTGTTTGCTTCCTAAAACATGCCACACTTGGAAACCTTGTTTCTCACAATGCAAATCATTAGATCATCAGTGACGTACAATGCAAATCATTAGAAAGCCAAATTTAGACTGAATGAAAAAGCAATCCAAAACGGGTCCATTCAAGAGTCCTGCTGAAGTCTAGTCGGTGGGGCTTATTCCCAGGAAACTGTTCTTAGAATTGCATGGTTAGGTACACGTTGTTTCTTAAACTGAGTATGATGAAGCTAAAGTTGATGTAGGAAAATAGTTTGAACTCTGTAATGACATACCTTACCAATGACAAGCAGAGCAAACTTTCTGATAAAATTTGCTTTGCAATTCAGCTGCTGAACTGAAATCATACCAGATGGCTCTTGTATAAGATAATATATGTAATACATGTATGAAAGATTCTGTGTCTTACATGTAGGAGTGGCCCAAAAGTTAATGTTTGATTCCTTCACAAGGATTTAATTGAGAATGTGTGTAATCATATTTTTATATCAAAAGAGAAGTCATAAATCAGAGGTGTTGAACTCATTTGTTACAAGGGCGGGATCTGACATAAATGTTACTTTGTCAGGCTAGGCCATGTGTGCCATAAAATGTAATGCCAGGTACTAGAAATATAAGCTTTATAAATGACACAGACAAACCCAATTAACAGTATTATTTTTTACTCAAAATACAAACAAGAGCAATTGATTCCTAGGAGTGAAAGCAATTGATTTACTGGGGAATCCACAAAAGCCCCAATGAATGTGTGTAATCATATGCAAGACTAGGTTTTCCCTAAGGGATACCATGGGGGGGGGGGCTCTTACATTTCCATACAAATTAGTTACTTTTTGTATACCCTCATAGTCCTGCAACCTAGCAATTTCCTTTCTATTACTTGGCAGCTTTAACCACACACACCTCACTGTGTGTGTCTACTCGCCTGCTCCCCGCCCCCCCCCCCCAGCAGCCAGTTGCTGGCACCAGTTGCTTTGGGGCTGAATAAAAGCCCTGAACAGGCCAGTTCTGGCCCCCAGACTATATGTTTGACACTCCTGTATTCAAGATTCAAGTGAGTAGCTGTGTCAGTCTGAAGCAGCAGAGTAAGGCTTGGGGAAAACTGTTTCAGTGTATCTGATGAAGTGTGCATGCACACAAAAGCTTTTACCCAGAATTAAACTTTGTTGGTTTCAAAGGTGCCACTGGACTGAGACCGATTTCCCACAAGCAGCTGTGCCGGCATCGCTCTTCCATTTGCCCTGGTTGCATTGGTCAGTTTCACACTGTTCACTGCACAGCCACATTTTGACCCACAGCTCCCCCCGATTTCCCCCACGTCTTCTCTGTCTTTGTTTTTTTAAGACTGAGAAGACACTGGGGAAATCGGGGGGACCTGTGGGTCAAAATGCGGTTGTGCAGTGTATAGTGTGAAATTGACCAATGCAACCGGGGCAGATGGAAGAGCAGTGGCGGCACAGCTGCTTGTGGGAAATAGATCTGAATCTTTGTTCTATAGTTACTTGTGTGGTAATCGTGTTATGCTGGGCTTGCATTGGCTAGACAGGCAGAGTAAGGCAAAACAAATTGGACAATATTTCTTTATTAAAATATATAAAGAGTAATAATTGCAGTTATGAACACATTTAAATCTCCACATGAATGTTTCTAACATAGAGGGCATATTTTGTTTTAGCTCTGGCTGCTTTGGGACTTGTGTTTCATTGCTTTTGTTGGTGTGCTGGGCTGTAGCCCATGATCTGCAGCTGCTTTTTGCTGTCTACTCCAAAGGGGTGTCCATACCCATGGCCCCACAGACCTGGAGAAACACAGGAATATCTGGGGTAAATTGATTACACAATCCATAATCACATAATCTGACTTTCCCGCTGGAATCATTCTAGTTTCAAAAAAAGCAGTCTATACCTGTTTCTAGTTTCAAGCCATACTTGTTCTAGTTTAAAAATTACTGTGTACATTCGTTAATTACTGTATACATTCGTTAATTGCCCTGGTCAAGCTAGCATTATACTCCTTTAAACAAATCCTGTTGCTTAGTACTCTTCAGACTCAGGGAGTGAAATTTGAAACCAGCATGAAATGAGTGTAGGAAAAGTCAGCAGTCAAACTACTTCAGAGGGGAGGTGTAAATTTGGCCTTAGAACCAATTTAAAGGACCTGTTTCTGCCCCTGTTTGCCCTCATACAGTGTTGAATGAGAAATGGAGCAATTTTGTCAGTGAAGACAAGCAAGTTCAGCTCTGCCTGCTTGTCCAGCTATTTCTACTTAATGCTTGAACATTTATGACAGCCAGTCCTGAAGTATGGTGCACATATGAAACTGATTAGGGAAGCAATAATTGCAGATCATTTGGCTGTTTATCATGAGGCAATAACCTAGGAGGGGGAGCCAAACCAGGAAATGCTGAGCCGCGCCTGGTACTGACATTCAAAGAATCTTGGTGTCTGTGTCTCTCTTTTTAAAATCAGGCTTATACAGGTCTGAATAAATGTCTCAGCTTTCTAAATGCCAGGAAAATATTCTGGACACCCAGATGCCTTAGATTTTCCCAGGCACTGTGATAATCTTATCACGCTAGCTGTTGTATAAACTGAAAACATGAACTCTTTCTTGCATTCAGTTAGCAAGTGTTCTCGTTGATAAGATTTTCAACTTGAACAAGTCTGGCTGGCTGCAACTTTCAGTGTAAATTCTGGGAGACTATTTGTATTTCTTGCTCTGCATGGTGATGGAAAAACGAACTTCTTTTTATATACTCCATTATTCCTTTAGATTAAGACAGAACATGCACCAAATGGTTTAGTCACTGAAGTTATGCCTTGGGAAATTCTCTGTTCCTGGTGGTATCTGGAAATAGACGCATGGTCTCCACAACTTAAATTGATTTTTTCCCCTTTGCTGGAGGCTTGTGGCTGTTCTCTGTCATAAGGACAAGCATAGTGGAGGAATAATGAGTATGTTTCAAGCTGCAGGGCTGCGCTTTCCCCTTGCATGGGCCACCAAAGTCATCAGACAATCTCTGCTGGCAGCATCTGATTTAACTGTCTGTTTTCACGCTGGCTTTACTTTCAGAATCAATAGTTGTGATGGGACGGGGTCAGCTGCAAAGCCAAGGGAGACATTATGGGGACAAAAATCAAATGTGATGTGGTGTTTTTCTTAGCTATAAATATCCAGATATTTTAACATCTGGGGGGAATGCATACTCTTAACAGACGCACACTCATCTTATTAAATGCCAGTTGCTTGAAGGAATATCTGCAGTAAATCTATAACTAATTTTTAATTTGCTTTGGAATTGTAAAGTGCTTAGGGTCACCAGGTCCCTTTGGGCGGCTGGCAGGGGATGGGGAGTGGGCTAATCAGGAACAGGTAGTCTCACCTGATGTTTCAGCGATGTCACTGAAGTGACTTCCAGTGTGAGCCAGAAGTAATGTTAGGGATGTTGGGATAGTGCTCTGGTTTTTGGGGAAAGACTCTACAATCAGCTTCTACCACAGAGGCTTTGTCTAAAAACCAGAGTGTCACCCTGACGTTTCCAGTGTGCCCACATCACTTCCTGGTCACGTTGAAGTCACATTGGGAACATCACTAAAACATCAGATGAAACTCCCTTTTTGCAGTGAGTCCCTCCTCCCACTGGCCAGCTTATCGGCAGTGGAGAAGTGGGGCCGTGGAATGGGGGACCCTGGCATTCCTAGCTGGCCCCAATGGAAGTCTAATGAAAACTGACCAAATTGTGGTGATGTATTTCTTATAATTTCTTAGTATTCATTTACAAAATTTATATCCCACCTTTCTGCTCTTGCCAGGGCCTCCAAGGCAACTAACAGATTAAAAACCTATATAACAAAAGTACATCTTAAAAACTTATTAAAACCAAACAAAAATATATCATCAAAACATTCAAATCAAACTAAAATACAATATGCATACATAAAAACAGTTATTGAAACAGGGTAGAAAGGAAGGATCATTGAGGGAATGATAGATTTTCTTTAAAAAAAATTCATCTGCTAGAAGAAAACAAAGGTATAGGTGAGTCTCTCTGGGGAAAGAGAGTTCCGAGTTTTAGTGCCTCTCCTAAGTTGCCATCTGCGTAAGCTTAGAAGGTTGGGGAATCTGAAGCAGAGCCTTGGAAGATGATTTTGGTGGTTCAGTAAATTTGGAAGGGAATAATCTGCCTTTCAGCTGTTCTGGTCTCAAGCCATATAGGGCTTAGGTGTAAACTACGGGGGGGGGGGGGCTCAGGCCACGCCTGAAGTTTCCCAGGGGGGACTGAGCCCCCCGGTGAAATGGGGTGCCCGCCCACCACCGCCGCACCTCCCCGCCTCCCTTGCTAGGCTCACCTGCCCACCCCCGCCGCTGCCGCCATAAGAGCCGCCCAGTCACTCCCCTGGCTCCCCTCCCCTGAACCCACTCCCTCCCTCCCTCCCTCCCTCCCTCCCGGGGCCATCTGGGGATCCGTCCGCGTGATGATGTCACCCAGAAGTGACATCATCACACTGGGCAGTCCCTGGATGGCCCCGGGAGGGAGGGAGGGAGCGAGTGGTTTCAGGGGAGCCAGCCGGCTTGCTGGGTGGGCGGGCTGGGGTGGGGGGGAGGCTCTTGCGGCAGCAGCAGCGGGGACATCATCCCAGCGCACACGAGCCTCATGCATGTATACACGCAAGAGCCCCCCCCCCCCCGGAAGTCAAAAACTCTACGCCCCTGATATAGGGTTTTAAAGGTCAACACCAGCATCTTGAATTGTACCTGGAAAAAGATTGGGAGTCAGTGTAGATGGGCCAGGAGGACTGCAGTGATAGGGTCTCTGTGACCCATTCCAGTCAATGTCCTGGTTACAGACTTTGGAAACTTCACTTGTTGCCAGAGTCTTTTCAAGAGCATCCCCACGTAGAGTGCATTGCAGTGATTTATTCTAGAAGTAATCAGGGTATGCACCACTTTGGCCAGATTTTTTTTGCCCAAGAAAGGCTGATGCTGGTGAATTGGTCAAAGCTGTAAAAAGCACTCCTGGCCACAGCTGTTTATTCAGTGGAAGGCTTGGATTCAAGAGCACCTCCAAATTACAGTCCTGTTGGTTCAAGGATAGTACAACCCCATCCGGAATGTGTTACACTTTAAGTCCCAGATGTCCTCACCCTGCACTTCCATTGTAGATACTGAAAAGTACAGGGGGCAAAATATCTGCCTCTGCTTTCATAGCAAACCTCTCTCTGTGTATACTGGCAGCCTAGTTCAGCTGAGTTTGCAGTAAGAGTGTAGGAAAGAGCACCCTAATAAAGAACATGCTGGGTCCCAAGAACTTACACTCTGTGTATCTGGTCTACTGTGATGTATAGCTTATTGTACACAGGATCCTTTTATGTAATTTTTGCACCACTTAGTGTGTCATGTTAATGCTTATGCCATGCTTCAGTTCTGTTCTTTTAGATTTCTGGTTGGTTTTGGACTTCTACAATCTTAGTGCATTGTTTATTGCATGTCCCATTTTGTTGATTGTACTGATTTACTCTGTGTAATCTGCCTTGAGTCCCTGTGGGCGTGAATCAAAACATAAATATTTGAAAAGAAGAAAACTATTTGCTATGGTTTTTCCACACTCTTATATCACAGTGCAGTAAGTACACAGGTTTATTTATGTATTTATACATTTGGTTTATAGACCACCCTCCCCTGTGCACAGGGTTCAGGAAGGTGTACAACAATTCCAGTAGCCTCAATTACAAATTAAAACAAAATAAAACAAAATACAGAACAGTTTTAGATGATGCTGAAGATTAGGCCAAATTGTAACCTTACCCCATAGGGAAAGGAGAGAGATGGGAGTGCCAGGCTTGATGGTTAAACCACTGCTGTCCTCAGCTATAGGCCTGGCAGAACATCTCTGCCTTACAGGCCCTGTGGAACTGCATTAGAGCCTGCAGGGCATGAAGGTCATTTGGCAGAGAATTCGACCAGGTCAGGTCCAGGGCCAAAAAAGCCCTGGCTCTGGTTGAGGACAGGAGAATATTTTGCAGGCCAGGGATCACCAGTAGGTTTTTCTCCCCAGAGCATAATGCTCTTCGGTGGGTATACCAGGAGAGGCGGTCCCATAGATATGTTGGTCCCAGACCATTTTGTGTTTAGTTGTAGGACGCCTATCTTTCCAAATTGATATGGTAGAGAAATTGCATTTTCCCAACATTCATATAGTATTGTCCAAGAAAATACAATTTCTGCCTAGTGCCAGAGATGTCACTGAAGCAGAATAACTCTACTTTCCTATTTTCATGAGCTTTTAAAATAGTTCCTTAAGATAGGTTTACATCCTCGATGTTTTACTAAGATAGATTGTTCTATGGCTATGGAAAACATGGCTATCCCTGTCTGCAGCAATGGTGGCTTGTTGTTATTATTTACATCATTTATAATCTACCTTTCTCGCCAATCGGGATCCAAAGTGGTTTACATCATTCTCTTCTCTTCCATTTTATCCTCACAACAACCCTGTGAGATAGTTTAGGCCAGGGGTGGCCAGACTTGCTTAATGTAACAGTCATATAGAATAAACACCAGATGTTTGAGAGCCGCATGAACAAATATTACATGTTTTTATTGAAAAATATACAAATTTGCTTTTTATTAACATAATTAGACTGCGTGAAAGAGCCACATGCGGATCCTGAGCTGCAGTTTGGCCACCCCTGGTTTAGGCTGAGAGAGATGGTCACTCAGTGAATTTCCATGCCATGAGTGTGAATTTGAACCCCGGTCCCCTAGTCTAACACCATAATTGCTGTACTACATTGGCAGTTATGTGGCAGATAGAAAAACCCTTTACTTCTTAGGACATTATTTCAAGAATTAATTCTGCATTTCTGATCTCTTGGGGAATGACCTGTGATTTGCCAAGCTTCTTCTTGGATTGTTTTCTGTCCCCCTTTTTTCATGTTTTTTAAAAAACTTGCATCAAAGAATATAAATTGTGCTTTATTGCAGTGAAACGCTACATCAGAAAAGGCATTCCAAATGAGCATCGCGCACTAGTCTGGATGGTTGTGAGTGGTGCCCAGGCTCACATGGAACAAAACCCTGGATACTACCAGAAATTACTTGAAGGAGAGAAAAATGACAAGTTGGTGGACACAATTAAGACAGGTTAGTTTCTAATCTCAAGATTGGATTCCAACACTACCTTCCACTAATGGAAGGCATGGCAATTTTCACCAACTTCCCCCCTATTCTCTTCAGACCTCTGTTTGCTCCACATTCTCTATTTTCTATCCCGCAGGAACAGAATTTTGGGGAGATCAATGAGAAGCAACAGGAAGAGGCAGGGAGGGAAATTTTGTTCTGTCAATGGAAATGCCTTCCATTAGTAAAATGTATTGCCTGTATTACATGCAGGGGTCATTTCGAGCAGGAGCATGCAGGAGCGCCATTCTGGGAGTAACAAGCCCAGGAGTGGGCACATATGGTGATGCACTGTGGAAAAAAGCAAAAGCACACTAACTTGATCTGTATTTTCATGCTTCTTTCATGCCCTTCTGCAAGGGCAAAGGAAACCTAAAGTATCTTTAGTCAAAGTGTAAAGCTGGCTCGCCAGCTCTGAGTTGGGAAATACCCGGAGATTTTTGGGGTGGAGCCTGAGTGGTGGGTGTTGCCTTCTGACACACTTCCAGTGATGTCAGAGGGTGTGGCATATGCAAATAAGTTACGCTAATGAGCTCCTGCACCTATTTTTCTATGAAATGACCCGATTACATGCATACATGTATTACATTATTTTGTGTATCTAGGAGTTTTGTGCTGTGGAAACACATGAATGGCTCATCAGTGTGTCCCTCTTAGACAGAATCTTGCTCTTTGTACCACTGCGTGAGATTGGTCTAGGCCAGGGGTGGCCAAACTTCCTTAACGTAAGAGCCACACAGAATAAACATCAGATGTCTGAGAGCCACAAGACACAAACAAATATTACACACGGTTTTTATTGAAAAATATTCAGATTTGCTTTTTATTAACATTAAATGAGACTGCCAAAAATAAAAACAAAAGGGGTAAAAATAGATATTGATAATGCTATTTATTTGTCCAGGGAATTTTGTAGGCGAGAGTGGGGGCTTTGAGAATGCATTTAAAGTTAAAGTTGCTTTCTTGCTCTGCTCTGCCCTGCCTCAAGCCTACCCAGGGAGGGGAACATTGGCTAGGGAAGGGAAGACTGGTTGGGGAGGCATGCCCCAGCCACCCTGCCAGGAGCTGCACAATATGTGTGAAAGAGCCGCATGTGGCTCCCGAGCCACAGTTTGGCCACCCCTGGTCTAGGCAAACTGTGTACTTCTCTATATATGCTTTCCTTTCACTGACTAAGTGTGCTCTAGATTAACAGGTATTATGCTGTAAATCTGGTACCATGTGTAATGCGAAGTGCTCAAGTATGTTCTTGGGTTCCTGCAAATGTTACAAGCCATAGAGCGCTATGTAATATATAAACTATGTATTATAATACACGATATTGTATCAATTGTAATATATAACTATATTATATAAATAGCTGATAGTTGCTTATTTAATATGTTCATGTGCTTGCCTTTCTCTTGAGCATCTCAGGATATTGCATGCTATTTCTAGAGTCCTTATAAGATGCATTGAGGGATAGGGGGGTTAGGCTGGAAATGGATCTAAAGGTGAAACTAGTAAATTTATGCGGGTTCTGGTAAGCTTTGTGTATTAACTTCAGGGGAGAAAATAAAAGCAAAGTTGATGTAGTATTCTGCATCTTTCTAGTTATTTATGCTTTTAAAAAATTATGCCGCCTTTCCACCCAGTCTGGTTCCCAAGCCAGTGCATATAAAAATTTAAACAATTCTAATGACTCTTTCCAAACTAGAATGGTAAGCTTTCCAATTTATAACAAGTCTAGCTTTTTTAATACCTTGAAATAATGTAGAAAACTTGCCAAGATGGTGAGAGGGCAATATTGTTACAAAGCGAAAAATATGCTTTTGCAGCTGAGAAAAAATTGAAGTTGACATTTTCAACCATGTGGCTGAAACATTCTGTAACCCTTAGGTTACAGAATTAAATACAAAGTTATTTACACCAAGTTTTAACTGTATACCTACCTAGAGTGTTTTGCTCATGTTTCTGGAGAGAAATACTGTTTGCAGTGTCAGTTCTAATACTTCTTGAACCTTTGGGAGCAGAATTTGAAATGTGAAACAAGCCACCCTGGCTGTGGAGACTAACCAAGAAAAACAAGAACAGGTCTCTTGTGCCCCCAAACTGTTAAGACTGGCTCACATGTTATAAAAGTTCCATCTGTGCTCCCAGTGAGTGCATTAACTTGCAAAATCATTGCTTATGATCCAGGCCCATCAGATTGTTGGCCTGGTTTCTAAGCATTGATTTGTATAATTATGGCAGCATCTTTTGTAGACACTGTACCACTGGGAATGACGACTAGGCTCTTCTTACATGCTTTCGCTGTCCAGGTGAATGACTCTTCTAAGACAGTTAGGATAAGGGCAGTTGGGTGATGTCTCTCTCTACTTGACTGCCCAAAGAATGGAGAACAGGAAGAAGGCCCTTCTTCCCCATCCCTTCAAATATACGTGGAAATGGTTGAGCTGAGAAGGGAATCTCCTCTTCTTCTTCCCCCCCATTTGTGAAATTCCATGGCTGCTCTTATATAAGCTATAATCCTAGAATCACTGGCATTTAGCCATTGTTAACTGTTTGCAACAACTGATAGTTTTTTTTATGGTACATGCTGAAAACTTCCACTGTGATCTATGCTTCTCTCTCCCCTCTTGGTAGGGGGCCTCTGTTGCCAAGTATGACAGGTGGGAACCAGTTATGTGCACAGATACTGGATCATGGCCATTATGTGAGAGTCCATTGAAGCAAATTAGCTTTACTACAATCAGTGTGTGTGTGTCTGGATGACTGCCCTTGATGGAGTGGGAACCTTGTTTGAATACGTCCATCTAGAATGGGTGTCTTGTTCTCATCTGTCAAGTGGGACTGCAAACACACAGTGTTGACTGAATGGTGAATTCTTTCAGCGTTCACTGTTTAACCAGCTGTTGCAAAAGAGAGGGGAGGAAGGAACTGAATCTTTGTTTTCACTCCCTACAAAATGCACCGCTGCTATCAAAGCCAAAACAACCTTGAGCACAAAGATCGAATGGGCCCAAAATGTTTAGGACTAGAATTTCTTGAATTTTAAAATTAGAGGGTGTGTTTAAGGAAAGTAATTCCAATCCCTTTTAGACATAATAGTGATGTTCTTACTTTGGGCTGAAATGGTTGATCACAATGATGCTAATTAAAGTGCATTTCTTCCTGGACAGCATCTATACATAGTTGCTTAATTGTTTTAATGTGTGTGGATTGGTTTTTTTAATGTAATATAATTCATTAAATAATCTTAATATAAAAGTACTCTAGCAGTCTAGAAACTCAGTAAATTACATTTTTAAACTGTAGAAGAAATTCCTTGTTTTTAAGACTGGTCTGTTAGATAAAAAAATCAACTAGAACCCTTTTCACCCCTCCCCCCATCATAACATTTAGGTAAGGGGTCCTCAGCATGGTGGCCAAAGGCACTATCGTGTCTGCTGACACCTTTCTGGGTTCCCACCAAGTATTTTCAGAAAGTGGGCAGGGGCAAGTGGGGGGGTTGCCGAGAAAGACTTCTGAGTGGCCACTGGAGATTTAATTGGCAGTACAGATTTTTAAAAACATTGCTTGGACAGTAGCTGCCACCACAGCATATGGCCCTTTACTGTGTGACTGAAGTTAAGCTGCAGCACCCATTTTTGTGGCTGGTAACTGGTTCCACCTTGTGTCACACCTATTTTGTGGCAGCCATTTTGTGCCTGTGCCCATCACACTGCATCACAATTTCAAAAGTGCCCAGAGGCTGAAAAAGGACCCCTGATTTAAGTTAAATTTGGAATTATATCCTTATGAAGAAATAGTCTGACATTTGGCTTTACCACAGACAGACATGGGTGTAAACAACAAATAGAACAGTAGTGTGTGTGAAAATTCTCTGGACTTTATAACATTGGCTTGCATGAAGTAGGTTTTTCAAGACACAACTGCATGGTGGAGGGTTTTTTTTGCAGTAATATCTTTTTAGAGCACATAACAAGCTAGAGGCTTTTAAAAGAAAGCTGATCAGGAGGTCTATTCCACATATGAAGTTGTAAGTAGCTGTATTGTTCCACAGAACCATATAAATTAGTTGAGCTGAGCATGACTTTGTCCCTCAAAATATCTATTAGTTTGTTATGTGTACACATCTTTCCCCAGAGCTAATAATGCACTGTAACTTTCACTGTAGCTGACTGTATTTTATCCTGTTGTATGTCCACAGGTTGCCTTATAACTTCATAAGGAGTAATAAGTTTTATTAAGGCTTTAGTTGCAAGTCCCATGCACTTCATGAGGAATTATCAAGCTATTAGGAGCAATGGGAAAATTCCCTGGTCAAGAGGGTGCCCACATCAGTATTAATTTAAGAACTTCTTAATGTCTTTCTGCCAAAGACCCTATTGTGGCCTAATGATAAAACTCATATAAGAACAAATTTTTAAAAATCGAAGTAGAGAAAAGGAGAAGCCCAGACAGTAAGGACTAGCCCATCAAGAGAACTCAGGAGCCAAAAATCAGCCTACACTTAAAGCCCCCCGGAAGAACTAAGGTGTTCAGTAAACTGAAAAGCAAGAAGAGTTCAGGACCATACGCTTCTTTAGGATTGCATTCCAGAGTCTGTGTGTGCAACAGGAGCCTTTTGGCTTAGTAGTTAGAATGTCAGACTAGAATCTAGGAGACCCAAGTTCCGATTCCCACTTTGTCATGGAAGCTTGCTGGATGACCTTGGGCCAGTCATACTGAGACTTAACCTACTTCGTGGGGTTATTGTGAGCATAGGTGTAAACTATGGGGGGGCTCGAGGGCTCGAGCCACCCCCGAAATTTCTTTGGGGGGGGCTCAGCCACCCCCGGGAAAATGGAGCGCCCAGGCCGGCTGGCTGGCTGGCTGCCGCCACCACCGCCTCTCCCCCTGCTCCGTTCCTCCCTCCCTCTGTCCAGGAACCAGCTGGGCAAATGCCCAGGGTGCTGGACGGAGGAACGGAGGCAGGAGCGGGGGGGGGGGGGGAGACTGAGCCCCCCCCGGGAAAACGTCGCGCTCCCGGGCCCTTCCGAGGTTCGCCAGCTGGAGCCTCTCCTCCCCCATTGGCCTGGCCATTCCTCCCTCCTTAGCTCTCTCTCTTCCTCTTTTAGGGGTGAGGGAGGGAGTGGCCAGGGCGGAGGGGGAGGGAAAGGCACCAGCAGCACCGGCCTCGGAAGGGCCAGGGAGGCGCAGCGGCTGGCGGTAGGTTTTCCGGGGGGGGGAGAAACATCGCCCCAGCAGGCGCACGCGCAAAGCGTGCACGCTAAAGAGCCCCCCCCGGACTTCAGAAAAGTCTACGCCCCTGATTGTGAGGATAAAACAGAGGAGAGGAGAATGATGTAAAGGTGCCTTGGGTGCACACTGAGGCCAGAGGCCAGATATAAATGAAGCAGTTAAATAAATCCCTACTTGCTCCATATCAGACAACAGAGAGGGGTGAAAGAGGGCCTCAAATCTTGATCTGGATAGGTTCTTAAATAAGTAAATGAAATATCCTGATCCCAGACCATCTGTGGCTTTCAAGGTCAAAAGCAGTGCCCTGAACTGGGTCCAAAACTAAACTGGTGATCAGTGAAGATATAACAATATGGAACTATAAACCTGAACAGTTGAAATGCTGGCAGCTGCATTGTGTACCAATTAATACTTTTCAAGCACTCTTCAACGGCAGCCACCGATAGACCATGTTTATAGTTGTCTAATCCTGGTGTTTACTGAGGCATGCATAATAGTGGCCAGTTCTAGTTGACATACAGTATTATGTATGTCAGTGTTAGGCATGATCAGACCTAAGGCAGTAACATGGGTCAATGAAAATGTAACCTCCAAGACCAGCAGCAAGAACAGCCCTCTCTGTCTTTGCCTTTGCTGAGGACAGTCACATGACAAAGCTGAAAGATCATCCCACAATTAATTTCGGCATCAGTTGCTTTTGACTGACTCAGATCCTGCTTGTAGTGGTGTTGGCCAGCATTCCCCTGGGGACTTAGCCTCTGAATGATGGTTTTCCTCAGCTTCCAAGCCAATTCTAAAATCCCACTAAAAACAGACAAATCCATCGATCATTGTTAGAAAAACCGCTATTTTTCGGACTGAAAGCTACTGCGTTCAGCCAGGGTTTGTGAGACACAGAAGAATAAGGGTGATTCTGCACCCATCTGTTTCCTCGCAGTTTTTCCACAGCCACGTTGGGAGGCTAATCTCATGTTGGGAGGTTAATCTCTCTCTGCACTGCATGCTGCTTTCACTTTCCTTGTTCATCAGGTTTTATGGCACCTTCTGCATAGATTTATGGCCATTCATTCAATACAGCGTTGCCCCCAAGGTATCTGAATGTGGTTTTGAGCAGTACCTTTTCCTTCCTTTGCTTCCAGTTCAAAGGGAACAATAAGCAGACAATTTGACATGGCTTCATTGATCTCTGCTAGTTCCCCTGCCCCTATTTTCCCCTCTGCATTTATCACCTCACCAAGAATTACTTGGCTCAGGCGGTTAATGACCACTGAGGCAAGTACTGACACAGGAAAATCTGCATACCAGATTGAATAAAAATAGATATTCTGAGGCAAGGGGGAACCAGGTCGAGTGCTGAGAAAATGTGGAGTGAATGCTAGATGCAGAGTGGACCTAAGTGAGGTGTGAATTGAGTTTAGTTTCCTGAATGGGCCTGGTAGTATAGCAAAGTTAATTGCACTTAACTGCCATATATGGGCACTATTTTACCCTATACTGGGAAGGACTGAAGTGTCTCCACACTGTCTTCATGGCATTTGGAAAGTAGAGCTGACAGAAGAAAGATGTGCATTTCAGGAATTGGCAGTGAACACACACTGAGGGCCGAAAGTAGTATAGTGAGCCCATCAACCTTGTGGAGTCATGAAAAAGGCCTGGGAATTAGTTTTAAATAAACATGCTTCAGACCAAAGTACAAGGGTACAATCAAATGCTTTTCTATCAATGGGATTTGCATCTTAAACATCCTTATTTATTTCAGCTGCACCCTAAATTCGGTGGCAGTCTTCCCAACAATCGTGTTCACTCATTCGCTCTGATCCATAGGTCTCCGGTGTGCCATGATTGTGGTCCAGGCTTAAATTGTAATGTGAAGCTTACATTTTATGATGCTTGCTCAGCAATGTTTATGGATTCTTCAAGTGAAAGACCTTGAAGCTTTCCTTAAAGATAGCCTGCATTTAGTAAAATTGGTTTCCTTAATGGCAGTAAATGAATGTCCAGGGACATATCTTTAAATTGTTCTCTCGCCCCTTCTCTTTTAGATATGAACAGAACATTTCCAGATAACATACGGTTTCGCAAAACTGCTGATCCCTGTTTACAGAAGACACTCTACAATGTATTAGTTGCATATGGGCACCATAATAAATCTGTGGGATACTGTCAGGTATGTAAGTCTAAAAATATAAGAACATAGTGTTTTAAAAGTAGAAATGTTTGTACAGCTTTTTGTAGCAATGGAAACACAAATTCAGCTTCTCACATTTCATTTCCTGTCAACATATTTTACTAATTTGATATTGTAAATTTTAGCCATGTTTCAATAGTTACACACCAGCCATTCTGGTTTGCTTTCTTCATTTGTAGCTTCTCAGCCCTATTCAGAATAGATTCTGAGGGCTCAACAGATTACTTCTTTGCATAAAATGCAAAATGCTTGTGCAGACTCATTTTGCCTCAGGGCCAAGCAGAGAAAGGAGAAGTGTATTTAATTCTTCACCCTTCAGTCAGTTTTGCCATTGGAAACTGGCTCTCTCATTCTGCTTTCAACAGTTTTTAAACAGTTCTAAAAACTCTTTAAAAGTGCTTTTCTCCTTTAAATCGGTTGCACAGAATTGGTTTCACAGAGCAGAACCCCTTCCTCCTTCCTTGTGCTGTCCTGAGGCAAAATGATGCTGCTCAAGCCTTCAACTTGTATTTTATGGATGGATTGAGACACACAGTCTTTGTTTAATCTGCTTGCGTCCTGAGGCTGATGCACTGCAAATGGCAAGACACCATATTGCTCACACTACACGTTGTTTCTCGCGTCAACATTTGATCTGTGGAAGAGCCATAAAACCTTGAGAAGGTCTACCTTCTTTGCTTATGGGGCAAAGATTTTGTGTATGGCTGCACCTACGTTTGTTGCTTTTTGACGCATTACTTCAAGGCTTGCAGTCTCGGAATCAAGTCTGTCTGATTAAGAAGCAAGATGCTGCCAAATAAGCTAGTTTTGAAATTGCAAGCCACATAGCCCAGTCCCAGGGATTCACTTCAGACACACATTTCTAATGGCAATGAGGCAGAATTATCTCATTCCTGTCCCACTTCCTCATAGCAAGAAGTCTGAGTAATTTCTTGTTTCAAAATTCATTTGCAGCAGACAAGTGTTAACTTGTAGGTCTCATGGTTGATCTAGTGATACATGGTGTGTGCTGTGCATGGAGCAGTGGTAGCAACTGTTGGCCCAATGATGGAGCTGGTCACAATACCAGTAAAGGACCCATGAGGCCTTGCGTCCGTTCTGAAATCCTTCTACTTGATCTAGGACTTGCTCTGCTAGTGCCGTAGTACAAGATCAGCCCTTAAATTTTTGTTTCCAGTGGAAGAACTAGAAGAAACATCAACTTTACTTAAGAGTAGCCCCATTGGACAATGGCCATAACTATGAAGTAAGCTAGCAGTGCTTTCCAAAATGGAGGACTGTTCCTGATATTTTGAAACTGCTTAGGTTTTTTTTCTGTAAGAGTTGTTAGGAGATTAATTTACTACTGAAGTTTAGAGAAGAAGAGAAGGAGATTGGATTTATACCCCGCCCTTCACTCGGAGTCTCAGAGCAGCTTACAAAGTTCTTTCCCTTCCCCTCCCCACAACTGACACCCTGTGAGGTAGGTGGGGCTGAGAGAGCTCTTTCAAGAACTGTCCTTGAGAGAACAGCTCTGAGAGAACTATGGCTTGCCCAAGGTCATCCAGCAGCTGCAAGTGGAGGAGTGGGGAATCAAACCCGATTCTCCCAGATTAGAGTCCGCACACTTAACCACTACAGCAAACTGGCTCACAGACAGTATCCATCCATTCCAGCTGAATAGAGGTCATGCTTCTGTAGGAATGGCAGTTAGCTGTTTGGAAAAAGAATGAGTTGTGAGTTGGTTGAAGGTGAAGCACCTTGGTATTTAGGATGTGTCTCTGATAAAAAGATACGAAGAGACTTGCTAGATCAGACCAGTGGTTCATCTAGTCCAGCATCCTGTCTCACACAGTGGCCAACCAGTTCCTCTGGAGGGCCAACAACAGGGCCTAGAGGCCTTCCCCTGATGTTGTCTCCTGGCTCTAGGATTCAAAGGTCTACTATACCACTGAATGTAGAGATTTAGTTGTCATAGCTACTAGCCACTGATAGACCTATCCCCATTAATCTTTCTAATCCCCTTTTAAAGCTGCCTATGCCTGTGGTGAGCACTACATTTTTTGGCAACAAACTCCACATTTTAATTACTCATTGTGTAAGGAACTATTCCTTTTGTCTCTCCTGAATCTACTGCCCGTCAGCTTCATTTGATTTCCTTGAGTTCTAGTATTTTGGAAGAGGGAGAAAAAGATATTTGTCCACTCTCTCTACAGCATGCGTAATCTCTTTTTTAAGCTGAAAAGTCCCAGACTCTTCAGCCTTTCCTCTTGGGGAAGGTGCTCCAACCCCCTAATCATCTTGGTTGCCTTCTTCTGTACTTTTTCCCACTCTGCAATGTTTTGGTGTCTGCACACCATATTCTGAATGAGGCAGCACCATAGACCTGTACAGGGCTGTTATAATATTGGCCATTTTAATTTCAATCCCTTTTCTAGCAATCTCCAGCATAGAGTTTGCCTTTTTCACTGCTGTGAAGCACTGGGTTGGCACACTTTCATTGAGCTATCCATTATGACCTCAAGGTCTTTCCCTCTCTGAGTCTCAGTAAGTTCTGATCCCATTGGCGTGTACTTGGAAGTTTTTTGGGGGCTTGTTCAAATACCCGTCACCAGGGTATTTCAAATACCAGGGTTGTTCAAATACCCGTCACCAGCCCAGGAGTGAGCACTAGGGCAGCCATGGGCTGAATCAGATTCTCTTATCTGATTTGGCCTGCCACCGAATTGCTGCCGAAATTTGGTGGTGGCTTTAAAAATGGCTGGAGGGGAGGTGATTTGAGGGAGAGGCTCCAAACTTACAGGGTAGCTGTTGGAGCCTCTCCCGCAAATACCCACCAAGTTTCAAGAAGATTGGACCAGGGGGTCCAGTTCTACGGGCCCCCAAACAGGTTGCCCCCATTCCCTCCATTATTCTCTATGGTGGAAAAAAGTTCCCTCCATTGTGAGAACTGTCGGTTTATTCCTACTCTTTGCTTCCTGTCATTTAACCAATTTTTAATCCAGAAGAGGACCTGTCCTCTAATCCCATGACTGCTAAATTTACTTGGGAGTCTTTGGTGAGGTACCTTGTCAAAAGCCTTTTGAAAGTCCAGGTATATCATGTCTACTGGGTCACTATTAACTACCTGCTTGTTCACTTTCTCAAAGAACTCCAGAAGGCTGGTGAGGCAGGATTTCTCTTGACAGAAGCTGTGTTGATTTTTCCCTCAGCAGGCTTTGTTCCTCTGTAATTTCCTGGTTCCTCTGTGGACCCTCTGATCTGTGATAGTGGGTAATCTTGCCTTGCAGGAGTGCACATTTATTTCTACTTAAGCTCTCATCGTATATTTGTAAATAAAGGCGATACTGTAAACCCATCATAGGCCTCCAGTGTTTCTAAAATAAGCAAAACCTGTTGGTGGTCCTCCTGGAACTTCTTGCTGTGTGGGCAACGCACACCAAATTATTGTAAGAGTGGGTGTCAGGAGCCTGTTTTTTAGCTGGGCACTCAAGAAATGAGAGCAAATTCTGTTGGATTAGATAAAAAAGAGAGTCAGATTTCAAGGGAGTCCCTTTAAATGTATTCTGGAACAGTGCATAAACCTCTGCCTGACTGTTGTTTTTTCATAACTTTTCCCAGTGCTTCTCATTATAGTAACACAAACATGTCTGCTGGGTAACATCGGTTAAGGAACATCATAGTGAACTTACGGTGTATGTTTTAGTACTGTTAAAGCTTTTATGCCAGCATGTGCAATTTGTGAATATTTTCCCCCTGAATGTCTTCTCGGGGCAGCCGTTTGCTGCTGTTGCCGCAATTCAAGTGCCAAATAGTCCTCCATCTCCATGGTTGCAATTGTCAGGCAAACTGGGAGGATAAGGAATGAAAGAAGTCCTCACAATTGTCAGGCAGATACTCCAGCAAAACTGAACCATTTTGACAACAGCTGTTGGCTTTTTGCAGACTTACAGGCGGGGTGGCGAATGGGGCTACTGGAGACTAACCTTTTTGAACACTGCCTGTCAGATGGGAGCAGATGGTTACAGTCTCCAGGTGTCTGAAAAGATAAATGGCTTCTGCTTGAATTGATTGAATGTTAGTTCCAGGAAGAAATTCAGGTTTCCCAAGTACTTGGGGTACTGGGCTTTTCTTCCTTCTTGAATCAAAACTGGCCTCGTTTATGAAAGAAAGTATTATTCTCTTCCTCCATGGTAGGGGTAATTTGGAAAATGAAAAGCTCTTAATGAAGGGGAACCAGGGAAGATTCAGAAGGAAACTGGAGAAGCATTGAAAGACTAATAGGGCAGTCCTAAGCAGAGTTCTGCCTTTGTAACTCCATTGACTGCAGTAGACTTAAAAGGATGTAACACTGCTAAGAATGGCACTGTAAGCCTGACAAGTACCACTGATAGCACTGTTCATGAATATTTGAAGATTATCTCATGATTAGTTTACACATATAAAACAGCAGTTGATATGTATGTGGCCAAATGCTCAGTTCTTGCAAAAGAAGTCCATTTAAAAAAAAAAAAATCATCTTGAAGAAAACTGATTAGCGTTACCATAACAGGGTGACTTTGGAAAATATATAATGTCGCCTGCCGAAAGCATTTAAATATTTCTTTTTCATACGGAGCCTATATTTCACCTGCTCTTTTCCTCTATGTTAGAATAGCCACATTAGGTAAAAAGCTGTAAAAGATTCCACCTGACTGCATGAAATAAAGTATATGTATGCTCCATGTTGCTGATGCGGAAGGTGTACAGTTTTGCTTCTTTTCTGAGTCCCCTTATATTTAACTCCTGTGTTGACCCCTGTCTGTAGTGTTCTGAGATGATGTGTGTGGTGTGCCTTGTTGTCTTCCTTGGCGTTTCTTACTTATTCTCGCTGCCACCAAAGGCACTTGCCTTAAACTTCTTAGTTGAACCTGAGGAACAGGGTGACTTACTTATACTTGGTAGAATGACAGAACAGTCACCATGTGAGGGTGGCTCTGAGGTAAAGGGGGGATCCTTAACCCTCAATAAAACTGTTGTTCCCTCAGACTCCACAGCACCTCACAGTTTGGTGTAGGAGTTAGGAGTGTGAACTCTAATATGGGAGAACCAGGTTTGATTCTCCACCCCTCCACATGCAGCTGCTGATGTGACCTTGGATCAGTCACAAGTTCTTTCAGAGCTGTTCTCTCAAGGGCAGTTCTTGGAAGAGCTCTCTCAGCCCCATCTACCTCACAGGGCATCTGTTGTGGGGAGGGGAAGGGAAAGGAGATTGTAAGCCACTCTGAGATTCCTTCGGGTAGTGTAGGGCGAGGTGCAAATCCAATTTCTTTGTCTTCTTAGACTTACCTCAGCACACACAGCCTCTCTTCACAAACCAGTCAACTCCTTCCCCTAGGGTATGGCTACCATCCAATCATAACAATTCAATCACCCATCCAGGCTCCCCCCTCCCCACTTTCTTTTTAAACCACAGAAACATACGCATAAATCCCCATGTTAAATCACAGGAATAAAACAGAAACAAAATACTTATGTAGCAAAACACAACAGAAAGCAGCAAAGTAGCAACAAGAAGGGCAGGGAAGGACTTGCTACTTATCTCCTCAGCTGGGGTTCAAGTGGGAGGACTTCACCATACCACTGCACACAGTTTTATAAGGCAAGGCCATGACTGAGTGATAGATCCAACAAGGTGGGGCCCATAAGAATATTGCACAGTGTGACCATCCCGTTCCCCCTACCTTTGTTTCCTCCCATTTCCCCCTCCTTCTTTGCTTCTCACTCATTCTTCCTCCTGCCGCCCCTCCTCTTACTCTCTCCCCCCATACCTGTCACTTTCTCTCTTTGCCTCCCACCCCATCACACTCTCTCCCTCTGCCTCTGCCATCTCATCACTATTTCTCTCTGTCTGCCTCCCCAACCCCATCATTCTCTCTTTCTGCCCCTCCCCCAGTCATCCTCCCATCATCACTGCCACTGCAGGATCTGTTGTGGCTCTCAGTGGCGAATCTGACATGGCTATCAGCAGGGCCCACTGTGGCTCCCCCATCACTCCTCTCCACTCCTGGTGCACACCACTGCTCCTGGTGGGCTGCTGAAGCTCCCCCACCACCACTGCCACTCTCAGCAGCAAGCCCTGCACACCTCCTAGCAGGCCCACTGAGAGCCCTCCCCCCCATCGAGCCCACCAACAGAGGAGGAAATGGTAAGAACATTGTGTGTGCTTGCTCAAACAGTGCTTTGGAGATTTAAAAAAACAAACATTTTTTTCTTTCAGATTTTTCTTCAAACCTGGGAGTTTTTTGTGTGATCCCAGTCCACAGATTTAAATTATCCACAGAGGAGGCCACACTAGTAGAATATATTAATGCTAGTAGAATATATTAGTACTTCATACACACAAGTTCCCAGTCAGCTCCTGGCAACTCAGGGTAAAGAGTTCTGGATAACAGGTGTTGGAGAAAAAATCTTTCCTTATCCTAGATTCAAGGACCAGTCGTCTGACTTGGCATAAGGAAGCTTATGATCCTGGGAAGAACTTCTACAGAGATCATGCCATGAACTATATTTTGTCATCATGCTTAAAAATAATCCAGTAGTAGTGCCTGTTCATTTATGCCAAGCCTACCTCCCTCTCTGTTCACATGTTAGCTACCCGACGTAAATCTGTAGATCCAGTTGTGGAATTCCTATGTCATATTAACACTGTTAAGGGGATGTCCCTCCAAAAAAAGTTCTATATTATCACTGGCTTAAAGCAAAAGAGTACATTTCTTAGGAAGGTGGCTTGTTAAATGGAAAGTTGTACATTAAAGAGTCTTATAGTTCCCTGATTATAGATAAATGCTGTTTTTTATTTTGTGTGTTCATCATGTAGCGTTAGTAGGTCAGACAGTGTGAGTCAAATTTTGTATTGTAATTGAAATCTTGACAAGAACCTGTTTCTCAAGGCTTTTTTGTGGACTGTGCACATCTATAAATAGAGGCTTTTAAACTTTTTAAAATTTAGTTTTATTAATTAAAAAAAACTTAATACCTATACCTGCACATGCCTTACGTACACTTTTATACCTAGTTTACATCTTACCATAACATAAGTCATTGTGACCAACTAATTACTGCTTCAAGAATATGTAACTTATATGAGCATATAAACTATTCATGTACTCTAATCATATACTCAGTTCTCCTACTGAAATCATACATATTTCAAAATTTCTTGTTTTACATTTTCTTCTGGCTTAATTCTGTTCCAGTGTATCGTGAAACAGTTGCCAGGTTTTAGTAAAATCTTTCTGCATATTCCTTTTTCCTCCTTACATCTGCTTAATTACTGATATTTTATTCATCTGTAGGCTAAACCAGGTTTTACATATCCAAACTGCTGATTTTGAAAGTGTATGTTTTTCCCAGTACTGCACCAATGTCATTCTAGCGGCCACTAATAAATTTCTCCGTAATATCTTTGTTTCTGTTTTCCACCATCTAGGAATAAGCCCTAAAAATGCACATTTGGGATCATTTGGTAGTCATATATCCTTAGTATGTCTCCTAATACCTTGAAGACCTCTTGCCAGTATATTTTGGCAACCAGATTAGACCATCATATATAAAAAAAGATCCCTTTTCACTTTTACACCTCCATCATCCTTTGCAATCCTGTCCAGTGTTAAGTACCATCTTCTATACATTGTCTTCAGTATACTCTCCCTTATGTTTACATTCAAAGACCATTTCTTTGACCGGAAATATTGACCAGAAATTTTTCTCTGTCTTGTAAACTAATGGACAATCATCAGCATGTATGTATTACCTAAGTTCAAAAATTTTTTAAATTGACTTTAATGATGGCTTTTCTCATTGTATTCTTTTGGGTTTTTTAAGTAATGTTTGTCAACATGTGATGAAACAATCTCTGAGGTAAACAGGCTTTTCCTTTGTATTTCAGGGCATGAACTTCATAGCTGGATACTTGATTCTCATTACAAAAAATGAGGAAGAGTCTTTTTGGTTGTTAGATGCTCTCATTGGCCGAATATTACCAGGTATGTTAAACTCTCTTCTTTTTGAGTGTGCCAAGTGATAGAAATCATCATGATGATCAGACTATAAGAAAGTATAGACATATTGGAATGGGTTCAGAGGAGAGCAACGCAGAAGGTTTTGGAGTCTAGAGAACAAATTCTATGAGGAAAGACTGAAGAAACTGGGCATATTTAGTGATGGCTCTTCAGGTACCTGATGGCATGAGAAAGACTTGTTTTCTGCTGCAACAGAAGAAAGCAAATGAGCTCAGGTTATGGGAAGGTAGATTTCAGTTGAATATGAGGAGATTGGGGAAAGCTGGCAGGGGGAGCCTATACTCATCCAGGTCTTCAAGTATAGGCAGCTGTCAGGAATGCTATAGCTTTCGATCAACTGCAAATGATCCTGCAGTCTCCCTGACTGGGCAATCATTCTATTGTTCTAAAAATGGTCTAAAGGAAATGGCAGTAATGAAATGGAAGTTTTTTCCAGTAATGAAAAAAAAGCATCTACTTTCTGAATTCCTAGAAAAAAAACTGCACAAACTGTGGTTATTCTTTCCGATGGTTTTTGCCCATAACGCCTGCCCTTTGGAATGAACCACAAGTACAAGTGCATATGTTCTCCTCAGTTCAGACTTTAGTTTTTTTTTTTTTAAACCAAACTGGTAGAATTTTTTTAATGTGAATTACCCAGTTAGTGGTGGCTAAAGGTGCCACCAAAGATGATCAGCTACCCCCTCTTTGCCACCCAGAAACTGGGGGCAAATACTGAAGAAGAAGATGTGGTTTTTATATGTCACTTTTCTCTACCTTAAGGAGTTTCAAAGTGCCTTACAATCAGCTTCCTTTCCTCTCCCCACAGCCCGGTGCCTTGTGAGGTAGGTGGGGCTGAGAGGGTTCTGAGAGACCTGTGACTGGCCCAAGGTCACCCAGCAGGCTTCCTGTGGGGGTGTGGGGATTCAAACCCCGGTCTCCAGGTTAGAGACGGGTGCTCTTAACCACTACACCATGCTGGCAATTCCTTTATGGTTCCTCATGTGTCTCTGAATACAGTACAGCAGGCTGTTAGTGCCTCATGAGAATTCAAGAAGCCCAATTTGGCATGTGGGGCTTTTCTAACCTGGGAAGGCTATTTTAGGCTATCTTCTGAACATTTAACAGAGTGAAACTTAAACATTTCTTTTCCCAAGCAGTTGATTTACACAAGCGATCTGTAGGATGAGGTGTTATTTCAGCGCTGGCCTGGCATGTTGGCTGTGGTTTTTGGTCACAATTTCAGAAGGAGCCTTGTACATGTATTGGTCCCATCCATGTCTGTGTCAATAAATATTTTTGCTGTCTGAGAATGTACTTAATCTCTCTACTGTCATATTTTCTACTGCTTGGAACATACCTTCTTCTTGTCTTTAGTCTGTGTTTTGGAAGTTAATATTTCATCCTCTTTTAAATTCAAAGCAGGGTCTTTCTGACTAGTCTGCCCATCGTTTTTGGATCCTGAAAGCAGGGTGATTCAAGCATGGTGCCTCTGACCTCAAGTCTAGTATTTCTAGCCGCTTGAAATGGTGCCTTACCATTTTTAATAGGACCTTTTGGCATTTGCCTTCTGTTTCAGTCCCGGGGAGAGTGAAGGCAGCAACTGCGGTTCCCTTGCCAGAGATCAGATGGTCACAGGAATGTAAAGCTCCCCTGCTTGATGACCTAAGCCCAGTCACAGGGTGCCCTCTTGTGGCCACCCAGAGGAAGTTGGTTAACTTGTCCGTATTTCTTTCCAATATATGTGAAATGGAAAAGCTGTTACATGATGGAGTGGCCTATTGTGCCCTGATAGTGTCCGCATCATGTCAAACCAATTCACTTAACCTCTAGGATGTAGTAGCAGAATATGCATTTGTGCATTAAGTCCTGAAACTACAAGTGCAATATGCTTATCATGAAATCAGAATTTGTAATCAAGACAAGGGAGAGCAACATCAGTGGAACTCCCAAACAGCTTCCCCAGACTGAGTTCAGAGTTTCATAAACAAAGTTACTGGAGCCCAGGGATAACCACAAATCTGTCAGGTTACTACCTACCTTTTGGTTGTGGAATATGAAATAAGTGTTCCCCTACCCTTCCCGTTGCCCGGGCTGAGATGACCCAGGCTCGTTTGGTCTTGTCAGATCTCAGAAATTAAACAGGATCAGCCATGGTTAGTATTTGGGTGGGAGACCACAAAGTAAGGCCAGGGCCCCTTTGCAGAAGCAGGCAATGGCAAACCACCTCTGTTTGTCTTTTGCCTTGAAAACCTTATGGGGACACCATAAGTCGGTTGCAACTCGATGGCACTCTCCACCATCAACCTTCCTGAAGTTTTTTTTGCAACTCAGAGGCAGGGGGGTGTCCCACATATGGTGCCCAGGTTATCTGGCCTGTGCCAAAAAACAAAATAATTTTTTCTTCCCTTGGGAGGCGGGTGGGCATGACTTTAAGCTAGAGGCTGCTACCAAAACCAGCCAAAACAAAGTGAGTTGTATCTAAAGGTGCTGTTACACTGGTGGAAGGGCTAGGGTCGCCAGGTCCCTCCTGGCAACTTGCGGGGGATGGGGGGACTTACTGGGAGCAGCAGGGAGATCTATCCAACATGCAGCAACGTGACTATGTCACTCCCATATAACCCGTAAATGATGTCATCATGTCTGGGACCTCAGGGCGACACTCTTGTATTTGGACAGAAACTCTTATGGTAAATTTGGCTTCTACTATTGAGTTTTTGCCCAAATACCAGAGAGCAACCCTGACATCTTGGGCATGATGGCATCACGTCCAGGTCATGTGGGCAGTGGCATACATATATCACTGCATGTTAGATAGATCTCCCTCTATTGGAGGGTAAGTCCCCCCCCCCACCAGTCAGCTGATCAGTGGCAGGACAGCCGGGCCTGTCAGCGGGGGATTCCCACCTCCCCCGGGGGATCTGGCAACCCTAGGAATGGCGCTTCCACGGACAAAGAAAGTCAGTTTTCAATGGTTGCCTCTGCCCATTGTAGAGCCTTTCTCCCCATGCTTTCCTGATAATCTTGTGACCTCAGCAACACAGTTGGGAGGGGTGGCTCAGTGGGCTGCGGCAGAACGAAAAGGTGGGGGAAAGCTACCTGCTCCCAGTTTCACTATGCTGGCTGTGCTTTGAATCCAACCCCATGGGCCTTTATGGCTCCCTGTTCGTCTTTAATTATGTAATGTGCCTTGCACCATTCTGTGGCTCTAAATGGCAGGTATAGATAGATACATAGGGATTCAAATACATTGGAGGTTCAGATACACTGGAGGATTGAACTTTGCCAGAACTACTCTTGTTCATCTGCTGGCCCACTCCATGTTTACACACCTGGAATTTGTGCCTATTCAGACCACAGATCATGGCATCTTTTGCCAAGCTTCTGTTAAGGGCAAAGGGCTTGATTGCTCCCAATAGGGAAGCTTCCAGAAGAGCTGTCCCTCTCTTCAGAAGCTGGGCTGTCACTCTGCTTGTTCTGCACAGATGCAGTCATATATGTATGAAAGAGACAGACAAAACAACTTGTATGTGTTGCATGAAATAGTCTATTGTGTGACTCCTGTTTGTTGATTACTTCTTTCCCTTTTTCCATTTTTATAAGATTATTATAGTCCGGAAATGATGGGTTTGAAAACGGATCAAGAAGTTCTGGGAGAACTTGTGAGAATGAAGATACCAGCCATCGCAGAATTGATGGACACACATGGCGTAATGTGGACGTTGGTGGTGTCCCGTTGGTTTATCTGCTTGTTCATTGACATTCTTCCCGTAGAGGCAAGAGAGAGAGCTTGGCGCTATTTTTAGCCTTGTAGGGGTTATTCTTCTATTTCTCTGGCTGTATACCCTCTAAAATAAATTTCCCTTGTTTGCCCCACAGACTGTACTTCGAATTTGGGACTGCTTGTTCTATGAGGGATCCAAAATAATCTTTCGAGTGGCCTTAATGTTAATTAAGCAACACCAAGCTTTCATTTTGGAAGCCAACAACTTCCCAGACATCTGTGATAAATTTAAGCAGATCACCAAAGGTCCATTTGTAACAGAGTGTCATACTTTCATGCAGGTATGTATTTTTTTTTTAAAAAAAAATGTGTGCAAGCCTTCCTGGAATGCTGTGGTACAGAAATCTTTCTAAGCCAATCAGTGTATTGATTCAGTAGAGTTTTCATGTAGTGCTTTTGAGTGTTATGGGATCCATTTCAGAAGACATTTATCTGCAGACACACTGATTCATCACAAATTTTGGAGAGAGTTGTGGATGTGCAAAAAACCCCCCTCATCTTAGAAAGGAGTAACAGTTGGTGGAAGTGATTAGCTGCGAGTGCTCCTCAGTTCATTATCCTGCACTAATACTGTTCTGTATAGTTCATTGCAGTGTCTGGATAGAACTTCGTCATTCAGTAAGCAGTGATTATTCTTTCAGAAATGATTGGTATAAAGGGCTTAAAGAGAAAATTTTATCACATTGTGCTGCCTTTTCCCCTGAAATGAGCTCAGAATGGCATTTTAGTTATTCAACTACCCTGAATCAATAACTTGCAGTTTATAGCTCAATGGAGGATCTGAATGTCCACCTGCCCGCAGTCCTTCCTTTTCATTGTGGTGTGAACCAGATTAGAACCACCTGACCACACCTTTTGGTCTGGCTGGTCCTGACCCCCTGCGACTGGCAAGGAGGGGGGAAGGGAGAGACCAGGACTGCAGACACCAGTGGAAGTTACAGGGGGTAGCTGGGCACAATTGCCCAGAGTCCTCCCCATTTTCCACCTGGTACAAAAAGCTGCTCAAGCTTATGGCTGAGAGGTGACTTTGTCTCACAACTACCTGAAACAATGACTTGCACGGTAGGCCTTACAGCTCAATGGGTACTTGAACTCATGTTTCCTATGTTGAAATCCTACTCTAGTTAATACACTACACCGGCTATAGAACAGTGGTGAGGGACCTCGTGCTGGTAAGCCAATCTGTGCTACCCTCTCTTTCGGCCACTATTGATTTCCTTTTGATCAATCCCCTATTCATGTACCAAGCAAATTAATGATTGGTCTTAATAGGGGCACTGATAACTTCTGGCTTGTGAACGGTTTTCCTGGGAAGTTGAGGCAAGTGTTGGATCAGGGCAAGGGTCCATGTTGAAGTATATATTGCTCCTGACAGTGGCCTGCCAGCAAACTTTGTAAGGCTTACAACCTGTCTATGACATAAGCAGTACCTTCTGGTTATTTTCCTTCTGAATATGGAGATCTTCTGTAGCTGTTCACAGTCCTCTCTTCCACAAAGTTGTTTAGCACTTTAAAATAAACTTGACTGGAAGTCACTACATACAGCTTTCACACCCTGCAGTTATTTCATATATTGTTAATGAAGAACAGCAGAAATGGAAGTCCACCAAAATCTCCTTTTGGAATCATCTGCAAGAATTTGCAGTTCTTGCAGTGTGTGTGTGTGTAAAGTGATGCCAAGTCATAGCTGGTTTATGAAGACCCCAGCAAGGGGCTTTAAGGGCATGTGAGAAGCAGAGGTAGTTTGCCATTGGCTTCCTTGGTGTGCATGCATGTGTACACAAAAGCTTATATCCAAAATTAAACTTAGTTGGTATTAATGGTGCCACTGGACTTAAACTTTGTTCTAACGTTCAGGAAGTATGGGTTAGAGTAGAAAAGATTACACAAATATAATTACAGTCCTGACTGTTGGGAGTGTGGGTGTGACACAATAGTGGATGGTCAGATCAAAACTGACAATGGTGTATCATTTTACATCCCATTTTGCAGATGAGGAAATTGAAGGGGCACAATGAGAATTTGCTGATAATCCTTAGCTACGTGGTGGCTGAGTAGAACTTTCCAAAGCAGGGATACCAGCATCTCCACAGACACCCTGTCTAGCCCCAAAATGACACTGATCTCTGCTGTTTTATGTCCCCACCCCTAATCGTTTCCCAGATTTATACTCACAAGCGTTTAATTCTCAATTCTAGAAAATATTTACAGATCCTGGAAGTCTGCGGATGGCTACCATAAACAAACTTCGAGAAACGTGTAGAGAAAAGTTGATTGCTCAGAGATAAACGGGACAATATTTAAAAACAACCCACCACAAATGTGGGCACATTCCTTCATTGCACTAAATCATGCACCATTTCCACAGTCTCAGTGAGTGTTGACTGGCACTTGACCAATTCTTTCCAGCTTTTTCAAGTAAGTCTTGTAAACTGGATAACTTGATTTAAAAAAAAAATACTACATAAATAAAATGTGATCAGTGTGGTATTCAGTTCTGGAGGGGGTCAGAGTCACTATGTGAGGATTTTTTTGTCATGTTTAAGTCAATAAATAAGATTATATTTAATTATGAAGGTACAAAATAAAAATTCTATTTATTTGCAAAATTCCTTTTGTTTGTAATTTCCACGGCAAATGGTTGAGCCCAGTATTATGCTGTAATGGAACTGATCCTGTTCCATTTTCCAGCACAGATGTTTCTTATGTATTAGTACAAGGTGATGCGATTCTGCTTTGAAGGAAAGCAGAAATTGATCACATAACGCCAGTTAAACAGGAGAAGCTACCTTCGTGGTATATTACATAAGAGCCTGCTTCCTTTTAATTCTTCTGTGGACTATATTTTGAAACACTTGTCTCCTTTAAAATTACCAGGTAGGAGTGGGTGTCTGCTGAAAAGTTTTTTTAATATCACTGTACATAGAGATTACAATATTACTACCACTGATATAGCAGAGTAGTAACCTGACATATGTACAGAAGCATAACTGCAGGAACAGATAACCCTCCTATCTAGACTTATGTGCCATTTAGATAAAAACCAGTGCTGCTGTGAGACTCGTGTTCATGCTCTTCCAGTTTGGCCTCTGAAAGGCAAGATGTATTGGATTTAAATTTAACAGAAGGAAGTAGTTTATTTGACGCTCATGTTTGTATTGGGCCTGTATACACAGTCTTAACGGCTGTTGGTTTATTATGTATACTGAGTGGCATAAACCCAAGCCCTACACAAACTAGTTGATATAGGGATACCTGAGGGGAAAAGGCTGGTTGGTGGCATCCCTGCATGCAAAATCAGCCATTCTTGGAATTCAGTAAGAACAAGAGCTTGCAGAGAAGAAGAGATTGGATTTATACCCCGTCCTTCACTCAGGCTTACAAACTCCTTTCCCTTCCCCTCCCCACAACAGACACCCTGTAAGGTAGGCGGGGCTGAGAGAGCTCTTTCCAGATCTGTCCTTGAGAGAACAGCTCCGACAGAACTATGGCTTGCCCAAGGTCATCCAGCAGGTGCAAGTGGAGGAGTGGGGAATCAAACCCAGTTCTCCCAGATTAGGGTCCATGTACTTAACCACTACACCAAACTGGCTAGGTGCAATAACAGTGCTAGGGGACTAGACTGTAGTGTGTTCTGTACACAAGGTGTTTTATATATTTGTTCTATTTATTAATAGTCCACCTTTCTTCCTGGGACTCAAGGCAGATTACACAGAGCGAGTCAATACAACACAACAGGATGGGACATTCAATAAACAATGAAATAGAACTTGAGAACAGAACTAAAGTGAAGCATAAGAGTTAACATGACACATTAAATGATGCAAAGCTTACATAGTAGGATCCAACATACAGCAAACTGTACATAGTAGTACAGACCACAGTCACTAATAATTTGTTCAAGTAACTTTCTAGAGATTGTTGTTGGTGATGGCCTCAGTGGATATCATATTGACCATCTTTTTAATATATATATCAAGCTGGTGGGGTCTTAAGATACCACACTATCTAAGCTTCCTATGGTTTTATATGGGGAAGGGACAGATAGTACTGTAAGCAGAGCATTGAAATAGTTCTATAAACTCTGCCAAGATCTGCAAGAATTAGAGACCTAACTCCAGGTTATAAGATTTTCAAAGATGAGGAGTTTTTTGTCAAACATGAGAGCCGCCATGTTGGAGTAGTTAAAGAGTGCAATATAAAGAACAACATAAGCTTCTCTATGTCCCCACTGGGAAGAAGAAAGGATATAAATAAAGTAAATGCATTCAGACATCACCCAAAACCATACATGTTTGTCAGTACTACCAGAGCATAATGTTGGATCAGGCCAATGACCCATCCAGTCCAACACGGCACAAATCAGATGCCCTCAGGATGTCCACCAGTGGGGCCGGAACTCCAGAAGCCCTCCCACTGTTGCCCCCTAAGCACCAAGTAAGCTTCAGTGTAGACCGAATGAAGCATTTGTTGTTTGAGAAACATCACATCAATTGCGTAGGACATCTGGGCAGCTTAGTTTCATTTCCTTAGTTAAATCCAAGGTTAGGGGGTGGGGTGGGGGCAGTGTTTTACTTAGATATTTAAGTGCCCCAGAAAACTGGAGGTTGAAGGCTCCCTGGTTGGAGAAGCTCTGGATTTACTCTGCATATGAGGGGTATGTAAGAACACCTGGTAACACGCAGAACATAAGAGAACCCAATGTTGGATCAGGCCAAGGGCCCATCCAGTCTTGTCACACAGTGGCCAAAAATACCAGAAAGCACATTATCAATGCCTGTGTGGCAGTGATGTGAACCCACTTTCTGCCAGCACCTGCCATTTGATAAGAGCTTTCCCAGGTTGTGAAGGTGACTTTATCTCAAGCTGCAGAGGATGGGGATCTGGAAAACAAACAAGGCCGCTGTGCTGTCTTCGCAATGCATTTTGCAGATAAAAATTACATTCGCCATGTCTTAAGAAACCCCTGTTGGACTGGGGTGCAGTCTGGTCTTAGTTGTATGGAGGACTTTCAGTTGGTGAAGCCTGAAGGGAGTGGACAGGGTGCTTTGAGGTGTGTAATCCACCATGTCCAGTCTCACCCCTTGTGGTCAATAATATCAGGCTAGCCCTGCTCTTACTTAACCAATTCCAGAAGGAGCTGCTAAGGGATGGCTGCTCAGACCTTGTTGCATTTATGTGGGGTCCCCCAGGGTTCCATCTTGTCCCTCATGCTATTTAAAATCTTCATGAAACTGCTGGTAGAGGGCCATCTAGGGAGAGGTGGCACCAATATGCAGAATACACCCAGTTCTGTGTCTGCTGAATAATTAAGCCAGGTGAGTCTGTGGAAATCCTCAGTAGGTGCCTAGCAAAGGCAACAGGATGGACGAGGGCCAATAAACTGAAGCTCAATCCAATCAGTGGGGACTGCAGAGTCAGCCTGTCCTGAAAGGGGCTGTAACCTACCTGAAGGAGTAAGTTTGTAGCTTGGGGGTGCTACTGGGCCTCTAACCACAGTCTGGGATCACCCTCCATGGCACAAACTGCCTTTGATCACTTCTGGCTGGCTCACCAGCTGCAGCCAATCCTCAGAAAACAAGATCTGGCCACTGTGATCATATGCAGCTCATTTCTGTAATGCACACCACATGGGGACTGCCTTTGAAAATGGTTCAGAAACGTCAGCCGGTCCAAAACACAAAGGCCAGGCTACTGCCAGGGACCATATCATCCCTGTACTGAAATAGCTGCACGGGTTACCAGTTTCCACACGCAATTTCAAAGGGGTAGTTTGAGTGACTACAAGAGCCTAAATGATGAGTCCAGGATAAATGAAGGACCATCTCTCGCTGTACTATTCAACCAGCCTCTTAAGACTTGCCTTTCAAGCCCTGATCTCTGTTGTGCCCCAGCCTTCAGAGGTGAGGCAGGTGGCAACTAGACACACAACTTTTTTTGGGAGGGTGGCACCTCACCTTTGGAACAACTCACCTACCACCTACTTTACCCTTTAGGCACCAGGCTAAAACACTTTCCCCCCCAAGGTGTTTAATTGGGGAACTTTGCTTTCTAATGGTCTGCTTCCATTTTATGGACAGTTTTGATGCTACTTATGTCAAATGGCTTGTTAACTAGTGGGTTTATACGGTGTTTTCTTAACTGTAAGTTACCTCAAGCAGCACTTAAGAGGCAGCATAAACACTGTCTAAATGGATCTCAGAGTTTTTCTGCTCAGCACAGCTGGTTCCTGAAGAAAAAAATTCATTTGCTTCACAAATCCAGTACTGATGAAATCTGCATTAGTAGGTAGTGAGTTAGCTGCCTGTATTTCCCTTCCATCCCATACAAAAAGCTAGCACCTACCACCGTGCTTGTTTAAAATAGTACTATTGTCCAATTTCTGTCAAAACCATCTTTTTGTTACGATTTAACACAGTGGATAAGATCTGGTTCTCAGAATTCCTATCCATACATGTCAAGTACAGCAGTTAAATGGAAGCTTACCTGTAAACTTTAAAAGGTATACAAGCTCCCCTGTAGGCTTAACGAGAAAGTACATGAAACTGCACAACCAGAAAACCTGAAGCAGCTTGAAACATTTTAACTAAGTTTTAGTGCAGCAATACAAGTTTATGTGTAATGCAAGTTAAGCAAAAGACTACCAAAACCTTGTATTAACTCAAGAGAACAGTGACAAAACGTGTACAGAAAAGTCTTTATTAGCATTGTTACAGGCAATGCATCCATAACTGATCCTTGTAGTGTACAATCCCAGCCAAGGTCAAAGCAAGAATTAGCAAGATTGAAAGTCTATTGTACACATGTGCAGGAGGAGGATCTTTGAACTTTCAACAGAAAAGACTGAAATTCACTTACAAAAAATAAAGTAACACCCATTTTATGTAAAAAAGGGCCAGCTCCTATGAAGCTGGCAGATCAAAATATCTGGGAGTTGGCCAATTTATCTTCACACCTTGCATATACCAGGCTTAGCATTTAAAGCTTATGAATGATATACACCCAGGTAGAGACAAAGTGGGAATAATTTTAAGTTTGATTGGTCAGTCATTACACTTAACTGCAGAAGTGCAGCAACTAAACTCAGCACAGGATGGTAGTACCAGAAAGTGGAAGTTTCCCTTTGTTAGATATAATTAATCTGAATTTAAGTGAACGAATGTGAAAACTACATCACACCCATTTAAGTAGTTGACATTAAAAACCATGCCAATTCAGAAGAGCATTCTTAAACTTCAGCCTGTTTCTAGGTGGGTAAATATTTAACCCATTAGCAAAATTAAACAGAATTATAGAAGTTATCCTTGGTGCATAGTTAAATGCCACAAGATGGATTTCACATTTAGTAAAGCAGACACTGCACGAAGCAGTCGGCAAGGAAGAGATTGTGCTCCCTCATATCAATCTTGTGGGTTTTTTTTTTTTTGAGGGGGTGGGGAGATACAAGGTGTCTCTGCCTCTTGCAACTGCTGTTCTTCCACACTGGCTTCATTAAGTGCAAATCATTAAATCGTTTGATAGCCAGCATGGCTACGTTTTCTGCCAATTAAATATGCAATCAACACTATGAGGACAAGTCCAGCAAGAGCTGCACCAACTATGATGGGGATCAACATGTTGTTCTCATCCAGCTGACATTCTTCCACTGGGGGGGAGGGAAAAAGACATTTCGTTAAACAGTTGGATTCTGCTAGCATACAACAGCAAAAAAGCAAGAGCCGATGAGGCCAAGATGGGAAGATATTCACATGGGTGACCATCATTCTACTTTGCAACACCGTCATCACTTAGTGAACTGCCTGAAGGCAATTCTTGCTTTTTTTATAGACAACCAGCCAAAATTGTTACAACAAAAGGCTCTATTAGGAGGAGGACTGTGGCTCTGTGGCACAGCATCTGCTTTGCATGCAGAAGGTCCCGTTTAAAGAAGAAGAAAAATGGGTCAAGCAGTAGCTGATGTGAAAAATCTGAGAGAAAAACCTGGAGAGACCTATGCTCTGACTGCAAGGCAGCTTCGTGTGTACGGAGAAAAGCCATTCTACTGGCCCCTTGGATGGCCTATCTTCCAGTTCTCCCATCCCTTCCCACCCAGTGAAATCTCATGTGAGGCAAACAGGAGCAGAAGGATTGGACCAAATGCTTGTGGTTTTGCATCAGATGATCCCATATTGATTCTTTGGGGCAAGAGGGTTGAGGACTGAATCAGGCCCTATATTTATTAAGAACAAGTATTCGGGAGTCTGTTTCACAGTAGCTCTTGATTCAGAAGCAAGGATGCTCTATTAAGAATATTTAGCATTTATCAAAAGCTCTTCTGCATCAAAATGTATTATATATATATCAACCTGACTATTATTTTTTGCCTCTGCTAATTGTACCAATGCAGGTATTCTAGGTTCTGCTGGGCTCCCGTAATTGTGAATAAAATATTAACAGCAACCTCCTATTTGTCAAACAGTTGGCTGAATCACATTTACAGCATCTTCAACTGCCTTTATGTATTAGGCACTCTCCTTAAGAACATAAGAGAAGCCAATGTTGGATCAGGCCTGTGGCCCATCCAGTCCAACAGTCTGTCACACAGTGGCCAAAAATACCAGGTGCCATCAGGAGGTCCAGCAGTGAGGCCAGGACACCAGAAGCCCCCCAACTGCCCCCCCCCAGCACCAAGAATCCAGAGCAGAGTTCCTATCTATACCTTTTGGCTAATAGCCACTGTTGGATCTCTGCTCCCTATCTATATATCTAACAGCCAAGGCGCCCCCTGTGTGCCTAAATCCGCACATCAGGGGCACCTAGGGGGCAAAGAGATTTTCCTGCACACTTGGGGAACTCCTCAAAAAAATCCAGGGAATACTTAAATCCCCCCCGAAAGTAAAAAGCATTCCCTGCGCATGCACAGGGAACACAGTTGGAACGAAACCTCACCTCCGTTGCGGGGGGGAGGGGGAGGGAGAGGGCTTGGCAGGTTGGCAGTTGAAGCCACGCAGGCGTTGGGCTTCACTGCTGGGGGGCGGGGGAGAGACCTTGGCAAGCCCAACAGCTGGGAAGGAAACCTTACCTGTGGCTACTTCCTCCTCAGCCATGAGGTTCCTCCCCCCCCCCCCCCGCAAGTATTGCGGGTCCCTCTCCTTGTGTTTATTTAATTCCCCCTTGAAGCAGTCTATGCTTGCAGCTGCCACCACCTCCTGTGGCAGTGAATTATTTTACATACTTTACTGAAGTGTGTAGAACCTCTGTGGAGATTTAACTAGAAGACATGACATCAACACACCAGACTATGACTGAGCTACCCTGTCACATTAACTCCTACTACTTCAGATAATTAGAACAAACTGGGTTTTTTTTAATGTGTATCCAAAGAGCTTACCTGCTCCAAATTTGTCTCCTTCGAACTTGAAAGCCTGAATCTGAACATCAAATACATTGACAGAAGCTTTGTCTGAGACCCAGATAGTCTCCTCTGCCACACACTTGAAAGATCTTCCAACAGTAGCTTTTAGTTCACTCAGGCTGTTGTTGGTTACATTATACCTCATTTCTGCACAAAATTTGGGGCGGGGGGGGGGGCGGAGAGAAAAACTATTAACGCAAAACAGGTATAGAATGCTAACAGGCACAAAGTTTAATGTTAGATGACCGAGGGAAGGGAGACAGCAAAATCAGTCCCCAATTGGTATCAAGAAGCCCCTTCCCAATACTGTTTTGACTCTTATAGAACAGTGTTATAAGTCCATGTGCTTCCTGGCTTGGAGCTGGCTGTACTTAAAAGCTCATACACCACTGGCTCCTGGCTCACTAGGAAAGAAGCACAGGTAAGCCTCGCAACAGACTATCAAGCAGCAGGCCTTAAGAGACAGCTTAAAGCAGTTCCCAGAGATCTGTATTTCTTTATCTTTCAGAGTATTAATTTTACCCTTCGCTAATTGAAAAAAAATGAACTTTCTTACCTTCAGCTTCCGAAGGAAGAGTGATACTTATGTCGATGCCGTGCAGAAAGTACTTCTCAATACTTGCATTCTTAAAAAAGAGAGTTGTTATTTAGTCACTAGATGTAATTGTTAATCTGCTTGGTGATGTTCTTTTTTTTTAAAAAAAACACCTGCCTTACTTGTACCACAAACCTACCATTTCACTATCAAAATGTTCTACAGTTCTTAACTTAAGAGGAAATCATACAGGAAGGACAAAGCTCTGAAGAGGAAAAGGGAGGCTGGGAGGCCCACGCACAACCTCTGAAAATGCTTTAGGCTTTAAAACTATGTTTTGCAACCTGAAAACTAAAACTATAGCTATTTGCAGAAAGCCCAGCCCCCTTTCAGTTTTTGCAGGCAGGAAGCCTAAATCCCACCTGATCATACACTGTATATCCTCATCAGGTTAGGGAAGTTTGTGCTTAAACTATGCTCGGAAGGGCCATAGGATTATGATAGCGACCTGGCGCCCGCTAGGACCACCACTTCTACATTAACCAATGTCATCTGACTTAAATTGTGAGGTACCATTTATTACCTGACCCGAGAGAGGAGCACTTGTTGGCTCATTCTATTGCAGTTTCGTGATATGGAGATTTAATGGAACAAAGCTTCATTACCAGTGCAAGATTGCTCCAGTATGCAGATCTGTTAGTTCTGTCTGGCAGAATTGGGTAGTAGCTACTTAACCAACAGGGTAAAACATACAATGCTTTCCCTACTCATATTCCCCCTTTCCTCAGAGGGATAAGACCCACATAGGGCGGGGTGGGCGCAGTGCAGAGGGTCTACCCTTGCCCTGTCTGAAGCAGGCCTTTTGGCCTCTTTTAGACAGAAGTGACAGCGTGTAAATGTTGGTGACCTTTTAAATCTGAGGAAGAGCCCAGAAGAATTTCTAGGGACCAGCAACTAGGATTCTGCGCCTTGCACGGTTCCTTGCCTTCTTTATGTGACTACAAGAAACAGTTATGCACGCGGATATGTTTAAATGTACGCAAATCAAGGAATCCAAGCTTTTCACAGCATTTTAAAGCGATCATTGGTTCCCCCCTGTAAAGCCCAATTTCACTGCAAGAGCTAAAACTTCTTTTGGATCCGACCTAAGCCTTCACAAAGACCTTGTGCTACTTATGCTTACCTGCATAAAATGGAAAGTCAGCTGGTCGCTCCCAAGATACAAGTTCAGCGTGACTGAGGTATTGTCACAGGTCCCATTGTGAGTAGTATTTAATGGAACATTCATCAACACATCCGATTTGGTCTTCAAAACAAGAGAAAAATTAGTCACTATACATGGAGACAGAACGTTTAGATTTCCTTCCTGTTGGGAGGTTTGAAGCAGCAGCGCGCTTAAACGGGGGACAACTGGATAAACGGGGATTACTCTGATAGGAGACAGCACTCTAAGTCAGAATCGGTCATTGTGTAGGCTATGGAAACTGAAGTTAGCACAGCAACAAGCCATTGGGAGCACAGTTCATTACTACTAGAGGGATGAATGGGAAGAGGTTTGCTCTTTTACAATTCAGCCATGTTTAGGACCAACAGCAATGTGGCAGACAGCCTCTTTTTCAGCCCCAGAGGGTAGAACTATCAACCCCATCCTACAATGCATTTTTACATAATTCATCAGGACCTCTCTTTCATGTAATGCACTTATCAGGGGGGAGACGGGGAGAACTTTGGTTCCTTTTTTAAAAAAACAATGTTAGCCTGCTCTGAGGGCCATTAGTTCTACAAAGGACTGGGGATATTAAGTAAAGCGTACCTTACTTTTTGTACCGTAAGTAACATTCAGTTGCAGACCCATTGAAGCAAGCAAACAGGTACCATGTTGACCAGTCACATTATATTGTCCCTTGTCTGGTTTTTTAGATGGTGTGGGTGGCGCATGACTAGTAGTTGCAGGGACATGGCTGGTTGTAGGGGTGGGTGGAGTTGTGGGCGTTTGATCTTCCCTACAGAAAGTATCTGAAAGAAAGGAAAGCAGCAGTCAAAGAATCAGTGGAACTGGGAGGCCTCCTAAACCCAAGCTTGCTCAAATACTAGGATTATGAATTAACATGTACACCCCCCAGCTCCATTCTGGTAAGTGGGGAAACAGAACTGATCTACACCTATTGGCATGCACATATGTGTATGTATTTCACCATTTCATTTTATGCAGGGGGGGACATTCTACTTCATACAGCTTTGTGCCCTTACCCTTTCTGTTTCGAAAACAAAAATGTCTCAAAGTGAGTTTTGATAGCTATCTTGCCAAACTGGGGGGACATTCCTCTTCTGGTAACAAAGAAGAAGGGCTTATTTTTTGCTACAGCACCATTTCACTGACTGTACCTCACCACATTTCAGCAACCTATCCTACAACTAAGGTATTAACTCCATGACTATCTTTTCCCCCCTCTTGAAGCTGCTTGAATGAAAAGTAGATGCACTTGGAAGACTGACGTCTTATTAGCTGCAAAAGCCGCTCTGAGCCTGCCTTCGGTGGGGAGAGCGGGATATAAATTCAAGAATAAATAAATAAAATAAAAACAGAAAGGTCTATAGTTTTCTGTTCTTTTGGCTTCCCCAGATGGGATTCAGCAACCTGGTCTAACTTCAGATGCAAACATCTGTTCCAACAGTGACTGCCCCTTAATCCTCTTTAGGTTTTCAGGACTGTCAGTGAAATCTAGCACTTTACCAACACTCGAGTTTTCTAGTTAGACATTCTTCTCAAAACTGCCTAAGGGCATTTTTAACTCAAGCCCAAGTCTGCAACCAGTATGAAACCTTAAGATGCAATTCATGCCATTCAAAGATTCTGCTTGCCAGAAATGCTCTCTGAGGATAAGACTTACGATTATGACTGAAGTTGTTACTTGCAAGGAACGCTTCAATTGTAACATTCTGGAAAAGACCGGTCACGTTTGCAGTCTTTATCCTGTGGCTGTGTACACATGTGTATGTAGTATTCAAGACTGCATGCATATTGGGATCTGAAGATGCTTCTTGGATTCCTAAAGCAGAAAGTGTGCTGTTGTGTAAGGGGTAGGGAGACTCACAGAATCTTACACAAGTTGACTACACACCATGATCCCAGTCTCATACGAAAAGTTCAAACACTACTCACCTTTTACTGTTGAACCAGGGAAAAAGTCCTTATCTGACATGTTATATCTGAATGTCAGATTTTTGACACTGTAGGAACCTTTAGTCTTTTCAAAGTCCAAGGTTAATGAATATCCTTTGCCAAATCCAATGGCAAGTACTGGACCTTTCTCTTTGTCCCCACAGCTGCTGCTATTCAGTTCTGTAGCATTATCTGGAACTACAATGCTGGCATTCTAAAAGAGGTAATAAGACAGTTATAGTAGGCATCAGAATTGTTGTGAATATGAGACAACACATACAGCTGTGCTTTGTTCCCTTCCTCACCACCTCTATCCAATTCTTTTGTAGTCCAGCACTGGTATGTGTGGATTTACAGTGTTGTCTTTTTAGGCCTTAAAAATGCCCTCACTATACATCTTTACTAAAAGTTACATATGGTTCTCCTTGCCAAAGTATTTTCAGAGCATCAGGTTTAGAAGATAGGATAATTTAGCTAGAGCACAATTCCTTTTTAATTACCAAGTCTGGATTTCCTGGCACTCTGCACAAGCCTTCAAGTGGTTGCTCAGAACCAGCAAGGCTTCTGAATGGAACACAGCACACATTTCTTCTCACTCCTCAAAGGAGCTTAAGATGCCATAACAATTACCCCAAGTGATTCAAGCTTTGCTCAGAGGTAGCCACACCAGCCTACTGAGTTGGCAAAGGTTTTCTGCTGCTCTACCCAGCAGCTGCACTAGTATGCTCCAAGCATGGTCAATATGATGGTGCAGGGATGCCACCTTTCTACTTGTACCTCACCCTCCTGCATTATTTGTCAGTGCTACCTCATCTACTGACTTGAAGCTGCTCCCAATACAACTGCATGGTCCCTGCGCTTCTGACAGGACATGTGATGATCAGTATCACTAGTGAATGCCTCAAGCGACAATATTTCACGAGCGATCTAGTTAGGAAACATGATCTGATCATATCTAAGAGACTTTCAATCACTACCTAAGGAAAACCTAAAAATCGTCTTCCTGCATTTGCTGCGGCTTTCAGGGAATAATTTGCAATTGCAGCACAGCTGAACATGGGTGTGAGGAAAGAACAAGGATCCTTCCTTCCCATTACTTAAAACAAAGACTGCTTGCTAGCTTTATGATTCAAAGGTAAGAGTGAGTCACTCATTTAATCTGCAGCAAAAACTACTGGGAACCTGCTTGTATTTGCCATAGCACGTCTGTCAGTCTTAATACCTTTAATGAGAACAGTTGCCCTAAAACATATTAGGCAGTTGAGCTTAACAAAGTAGGCCAACAAGGTGGCAAAAGACTGGTTTCCTGGAGGATACTGTTGAGTCATTAAAGGTAAGCCAAGCCTCTGGGTAGCTAGTCACTGGGTGTCCCAAGGACGCCACTCTTAACTTGCAAAGCGACAGCAGGATACAAGTGTTATAACCAACCATTTCTTCAGTTAAGCTAATCAAAGTCTTTGTTTGTCGCAGTTGCTTTCAAAAGTAGGGTTATGTGCCAACCTGGCAAGACCCAAGGTAAGAGTTAGAGAAGTAGCTGTGCTGCTTCCTCATTAAACAAATTATTCTAGGAATTTGCCACAAATGGCAAGCCAGAGTAGATATGATGGTGGCAGACTAATGCGTCACAAGTGTGTCATCTGTGTAGAGTGAGTGTGATTGCTACCAAGTCGCTACAAGAAAGGCAGGGACTAGAACAGTGTTCCCTCTAAGCTGAGTTAGTGTGAGCTAGCTCACCATTTTTTAGCCTCCAGCTCACACATTTTTGTCTTAGCTCAGGAAGGGGTGGCCCCAGAGCAAACCAATAGATGCAGCAGCTAAATCGCTTGCTCACAACTTTAATGCCAGTAGCTCACAAAGTAGAATTTTCGCTCACAAGACTCCACAGCTTAGAGGGAGCATTGGACTAGAACGTAAGAGAATGTTGGCCCAGGCCAATGGCCCATCCAGTCCAACACTGTCACACACTGGCCAAAAATACCAGGTGCCATCAGGAAGTCCACCAGTGGAGCCAGGACACCAGAAGCCCTCCCACTGTTGTCCCCCCCCCCAAAAAAGCACAGCATGGTGGAGTGCTGAACCCTTCTTCCCCACTACCATATGTTCTTTTTTTAAATGGGGCTTTATGTGATTGTAACAAGTATTAACCCCTGCCAGGAAAACCAGTTTCAAGCAGCTTCCAGGGGGAGTTAAGCTCCTCCTGAATGATAAATCTGCCACACAAGCTGGGTTGTGCTGAATTCAAAGTACATCATACTGACTTTCAGACTCTGCTCCTCAACCAGACAGCACTTTACACCAGGGAGCAGTTACTTAGTGACAATGATTGTCAGACATAAGAGCTGCAAAGGTAGAGTTAACAGCACTGTCAGATGATGCCCTGGAAGCTGTTGAACTTTTGCCTTCCCTTAAAACTGTAAAACATCTTTTGCAAGCAAAAAAGGACACCTGATGCCTCATTGAGCAGGGCTGGAACAGTTTAGCTCACTGTTTATTTTATCGCACTATGACTTACCCCAAGCCTTAGGCAAGGGTGCAGATTTATAAGTAAATACAGCATAGCCAGCGACCGGTTTTGCAATAGTCTGTATCAGACTGAACATCATTAAATCCACGGTGGTGGAATAAAAACATCCGGCTGCAAACAGACCCTCAGAGGTATCAACTGCATAGATTCAGTTCAGCAGGCTACCCAAAGTGCTCCAGTCACACTAAGCTTTGGCCAATCCATACATTCCATGCTAGAGATGCACAAAATTTAGATGTGTAAGATTCACCACACACAGCTGCACTTAAGCATATGCATCAGAGCTAGTTCTGGCTGAAGCCTCATGCCATGCTGCAGTAGGCAAGTGCAAACCCAATGCCGTCGCTGCAACCCGAAACATGAGTAAAATCATTTCCACTCCAACAACAGTGAGTTAGATCTGGACAACTGCAAGTGGAGCAGAGTTCATAGAAGGGATCCATCACCTCTTTCTACAGCTTGTGCCCCCTCCAGCCACTCGTAAGCACTAGAATGACAGGGGGGTGGCAGAGGTGGCCATAGTTGGAAGAGGGAACTGGCAGAAATGAATCTTCACACCCTTGCCCAAAAGATCCTGGTAGTGGAGGACTTCTAATATTCCCCCCTTGTAAGTCCCCTGTACTGCACACCATATGTCTGCCCCCACCCCCAGTAGTGGTTGGGGTGTACAGAGGGCTGCCGAATGACAAGTGGCCAAGATCCCTTCCATAAGCAAATCTCTGCTCGTGCTACTGTGGATCCAACCCAACATCATGCTGGTTTTAGATACAGAAGGACACAGAAACCTTGCCAAAGTAACTTAGTAGTTACTAGTCTTAGTAGGTAGGTAGCAGTGTTCACTTGAACTCCAATAGCTTCTCTCACCTGTATTTGACTCTTTGTTTCATAGTCAACTGTGAATTCTACAGAGAAATTAGCTAATACGCAGACTTTATCACCTTCTCTAACTTCAAATGTTGAAGATGCTTGTAAAAGTCCTGTGAACAGAGAACAAGTAGCTCATTAAGTAAAGCTGGATAAAATATATAACACAGAAGACATCTGTGGGAGCAAAACACAAGTGCCTTTAGAAAGGCTGCACTACTCAGTAACCAGTCATGCTTTTAACATATTATATTGTACAGACAGATCAAGGCCTGGTTATAAACTTGCAGTATTTGAGTGCCTGCCACATTAATTTATTCTTCTGTTTGTATAAGAACAATGCCCCAAAAGATTCCTCATAGGCAACCATGAGGATCAGATAAGACTGCCCAGCTTGCACAGATCAACCAGAAGTCTAGTTTTTTGTATACTAAATGGTTCCTTCAGTACCTCCCTTATTCATACTTGGACCTCTGGACAGAATGATAACAGAGTATCAGGATATCATGTTACAAAACTGCCAAACATGCTTGCTTGAGGTCATCACATGAACACACAATCACACCGAAACCATCATACTGCAGAAATCCTTTTGGCAGAAAAGGCAGAATAAGCCACAAAGAATCTACCAATACATCTGTTCAATGCTTTTGTACCAATATTCTGAATTTCTGAGACATGACCATATTTTAGTAGTTGAGCTCAGAGTTACATTATGGACTACAATGGATGCTTAAACGTTACCTAAATATTTCTCATTCTTTGACAGTTACAGCATGAATAAAGCCAGGTACCGTCAAAGGGGTACAACATAGTTTCAACAAATTTCAACTCCTGACATAGGTCAGCATTTGTGAAAGCGAGCAGAGAGAGTTGAGTTCATCTCAAATATCCTTTTTTTTTAATTTAAAAGGTTCTAGTTACAGTATGCGCTGCTGCAAAAAGCAGCTGTCCAGATTACCACCTACAGGAGTTAATCATTTACTAAAGGTTTATCAATGCACTGTCAGGTGTACAAAGGAACATTTATTTTTCCTGTCTCTGCATTTAAAAATTCGGCTGGGGTTGCATTACCATGAGACAGCTACCACAACATTTATGGACAACCCCCCCACCTCAAATGTTGCATGTGTCCCCCCTCTGAATCATGTTTCTACACTGCCAAGGTTATTCCAAACCAGGGTTGCTTTCTTTTGTTGGGGGAGGGGGGGAAGAGTGTCGTGATGTAAAAATTCCGAAATGGGGAAAACCTGTCTCAGACTGGAATACATACAAAACATCTTATGTTGTCAAGCAGTACAGTAAGTTAAAGATTGGTAAGAAATATAGAACTTTTTTACAATGTTACTTTCATTTTGTAAAGCCTTCTCAAGCAGACACTCTGGAGAGGTGGCACAAACATTTTTATAACTAATAAGCAACAACTTAGCACATAAATTGCAATCAGAAACACAAATAATCGATACTAGAGAAAAACACGCTGCTAACTGCTATACCCTGTGCTACCACAGCAAGTTTTTAATTTTTTTCCACTTAAAGTAGGGAAAAAAATAAGTTGAAAATAGTAACATAAAGAATATTTGGATAGCAGGGTCTCATACAGAAACAGTAGTATTTGGATACCAAGTTAAATTTTACAACACTAAAAACAAACATTTCTACTACATTTCACATGTTGTATATTAATTGTATATTAATTCAGACAAAATTAAGACACATATAAACAAGTGTTATGTCTATAAGAATCATACAAAGCTTTGGATTTTTATGTAAGATGATTGACATACTTTAAGTTGAGTTAGTAAAATGTCACCTCTTAAAGCATTTAAAAGTAGGTTTGGGATAAACTGAGACACCTCCTCCCCCCCTTCAACTATTCTGTTGAAACCCCCCAACCCCATTCAGGTTATCTCCTCTCAGAAGAGAACAAAAAAAGGGTGTGGTAGGGAGTCTCTGTGGTTAACACACTTCCAGAGAGCTACAACTGTAAATTTAACTGATTGCTATTTGCCAGCCACAAGTTTCCTATCAACTATGGCAAGATTAAGATACCAGCAAATATACAGTCTGGTACTGCAAAGGCTCTCCAACTCTGTGCTAAGGCAGGAGAACATATCTGTTTTCCCCAGGGGTTCCGGTTACCTGAGAACTCACACACAGTCTCTATTGTGAAATAAGAAGTGGTTTATAAATTGCTGGACCTTCTCTCCCAGACTATCAGGGATTCACAAACCCTCACTTCTACTGTAATTCACAAAGTGTGGGACTCGCAGATATTTGCTGAGGTCCCACAGTATGTACATTTTTTAAGAAGTCAGTTGCTAACCCCCCCCCCCCCCCAATATCTGTAATTGGTTGCCTTAGTGCTACTGAACTGGTAGACCAGTCAAACTTGGGCGGCTTGATCTCTTAAAGTGGTCTGTGAACTAATGCTCAAGTAAGGTTATTTTGAGACAGAGAGAAAGCTGTGATCCCCAATTCAGTACACCTGTTTTGGATTTGTGATAATTAACAGACAGTAAGAACAAGCAAGTTAACATCATAAACAAGACTTTAGGCACCAGGATTGCTGTGACTCACGAATCCCAGGTTAAAAAAACCTGATCAACCCACCACTGTTTTTGTTGACTGAGGCACTAGCTAGTGGCAGTCATTCAAGACAACTGTAAGAGCACATTGACAAAACTTATTACGTAGAGATTGGGACAAAGTCCACTGCAGGGTTTTGCTTGCCTCTGTTTAGTAGAAAGACTGCTTATAAACTGTTATGCGAATGACAGTTTTTATTGAAACCAGACCATAATTTTAACAGAATCTGACCCTCCACCCAGCATACTCCAACAGGCTTCTCTAAAATGGCAGAACACTGGAACAGAACTCTGAATTGCAAACACACAGCTACCTTTAAGACATAAATCTGAACCTGGAAAAAGCTTTAATGAGAGTTATAGGTGCTAAAGAGTCATGGTTCATATGCAACAAGCCATGGACTGTCATTACACATGACCACTGGCAACTTGGGGGGAGTGTGTGTGTGTTTTTTTTGTATGTGTGTGTGCGCATGTGTGAGTACACCTGGAAGTCATGGCGGCCTCTGGTGACTGACCCTTACTGGGAGCCTGGAGGATATTCAGAGAAGTGGCTGAATAAAGTTGGCCCCCGCATCCCAACTGCTGGTGTTTCAAGGTCTCCCATCCAAGACATTGCCAGAGTTGACCTTGCTTAGCTTCCGAGATCTGGCTTGCCTGGGCTATCCAGGTCAGGACACCAGTGGCTACTTTTTGATATAAAAAGATCAGCCATCTGACTTGAAACATGTGTTCACCTTTCTAGCTTCCCAAACTTGAGAAACATAGTTTTGTATCACTGAACTGGTAGACCAGTGCCTCCAAGTTTCAGTGCCATGGTATCCAGACTTGTTTTCCAGTATTCACTGTATGAAGATTGTATCAACACAAGGAAGGGCTGCTTGATGTTTTTCAGGTGTACATTAAAAAACAGACATGCACAGAAGTTTGGCTACCCAGAACATGATTGACTGTAATACCTTTTCTTATGACTAACTTAAGGACCAACATAACAGCTTTTTGGGTTCAGTAGAACTCTTCATTAGGACAGCTGTTACAAAACAAAAAAGGCAAAATCAGGGGGTTTTCAGGTCATGATTTTAACACACTGTCAGGCAGCATCAGGTTTTAAGCTGCTGTAGGCCAAGGGCCTTAAGGACAAAATCTTGAAAAACCTGCTTTCCCCATTTTTTATCTTGTAATAGACAGTCTGATGAAGAGCTCTGGTGAACGCAAAAGCAGGCACAGATGTACCACTGCGTTAGTCCTAATAAAGGCATTACATGGGCGGGCTCTTGGATTTTTGAACTGACATAGCAGCAAACAACTTGGCTACCCAGTCCAGTCAGTTTGTGGATCCCTGGTCAACTGAGTGAAGATAAGCTACAGGACAAAACAGATCACACTACAGACTGCACTTCCCAACAAGTAACAGATTATTGTCAGGCTAGGCTGAGAGACAAAGAACATCAATGAATTATGCATCTTGGAACTGAGGACTCCGTAACTCAGAAAGACACACACAAGCAATGCACTGCACCTTCCTGCCAAACAGATGCTTCAGCCAAAATTTCATGCTGGATCAGCTCTTCCTGAGCTGCCACTTCTGGTCCGTGGATGAACAGAAGCCAGACTAGCACCCAAGTAAAGTTCAGCAAAAAGTCATCTGTAAGGCATATGTTAAAAATGGGGTGGGGGAGGGGGGGTGTCCATGATTCATGGTTCAGATGCTCTGAAATGATCCGGTAAAATGAAACTGAACATTTACACTATGCAGCTTCCATATTGGTTTCCCCACGACTAAAGGGCGATTAAAGACATATCCGTTTTATCACCTAAAGAACACACATTACTTTTTCAAACTTACTACTTTCCACCTCAGATTTGCCTTTGAAAATTAGTCCTTCTAGCAAGATAGTAGAGGCCACTGATTCATAAAACAGTGCAGTAAAGTAACATCTGAAAGGCAACACTGTGCTAGCTTGTATTTTTGCAGCAATAATAGCACTACCAAAAATTCAGATTTGATATTGAGTTTTCTGAAGAAAGTACTTCCCAGACCTGAACTAATATGCCTAGTTTTATAGTATAAGAAACACCTGTAGTTTCCTATGCCAGACAAAGAAAAACACGAGTCTTAGCAAGCCCACTATGGAGAAAAAGTCTACATATCTAGTGCCTTCAAACCAAGTCCCTGAAGGGCTGTGGTCCTCTTATTGCCCAGCAATATTATTTAAAGCATCCAAGTCTTGACTGTTACACAAACATAATGTCTTCATTCTAGCCAATTAGGTATCTAGTTCACAATCTTCTAAATACTGCTGGGGCCCCCACCCCTGCTAATGACAAAGACATCCCTGCTTTCTTCTCCAAATATATACTTTTCTTTGCAGTACAGGACAAGATGGTCAGAATCAGAGTATAGCCTACTTACAAGGAATCCACTGTGGCTCAGTGCCAGAACCCATGCTTTGCAAGCAAAAGGTCCCAGGTTCAATCCCTAGCTTCTCCAATTTAAAAAAAAAACAACTCAGGAAAAGGGCTTTTTCCTGCCTGAAAGCCTAAAGAGCCACTGTCAGTCAAAGGACAAAATACAATGCTAGATAAGCAATGTATGCTCTGCAAAGATATATTTGAGGCAAATTCCAACACAATCAAATCAACACACAGCCACGGGTTAAAGGCAGCAAGACCCAGATAGCGAATCTTCAGGTAATCTGGCCTCAGATTATGTAATGATTTACCAAATCAGACCATCAGCTTTAAAATATCTGTACAGCCAACCAATTAACTACATCATCTAATACTGTAGCGCTGTCTCAAGCCCTAAAAACTTCATGTTGGTATTTCCATCTGTTGGGCTAGGAACATTCAGCACAACTGGTTATCGTCTGAGCACGAACTCACAATCTAACCCATCTATATATTCTTATATAATAGCTAAACTATCGACTTGCACTAATAAAATGAATGTTACTATGCTTCCCCGTCATTCTTGTGCAGACTTTTCCAGCTGTTGACCTGACTGTTAATAAACACGTTCCAAGTCTTGTTATCACAAGAACAATTTATGTATCAGATTTTGTCTTTGTGTTCTGGATATTTGGTTTATTTCTTTATGGAAATTATATATATACACATATATATCCAAATGGTACTCTGCTTAGCAAGTTGATTTCAAGTGCAAGAAATATTTTTGCTAAGTTTCCCCCCCTGAAATTCTGTTTATCAAAACTCTAGGTCGCTTATGGCCTTATAAATACTACTCAGACATTACAATCTGCATAACCATCTTTATGTTGCCCTTTAAGAGCCAAACTCCATTTGTTTGAGTACAGAAGCACAGAAAGAAACTAAAGTATCATACAGACTAAAGAAACTAGAATTTCTAGTAGAAGCAAGTGCCACACCCAGAGTAAAGTCCAGTGTTAAGCTCTTTTCTATGTAACATTCAGGTTCAAAACTCCCTTTTAAGAAAGCACATGTACCGTATTTTTTGCTCCATAAGACTCACTTTTTCTCCCAAAAAAAGTGGGGGGAAAAGTGTATGTGTCTTAAACCCCCCTCACCTTTCCCAAGCCACAGCACCGAGCAGAGCTAGGTGCATCTTATGGTCAGGTGCGTCTCATGGAGCAAAAAATACGGTAATTAGCAGGACTAAAAAAAAGAACTTCACCAAATATAGGCAGGAATAAGGGGAGAGAGAAAACATAAAGAGCCCTGCTGGACCAGACCTGTGGTCCATCTAGTCCAGCATCCTGTCTCACACAGTGGCCAACCAGTTCCTCTGGGCAGCCAACCAGGGCATAGAGGCAGAGGCCTTCCCCTGATATTGCCTCCTGGCCCTGGGATTCAGAGGATTAGTGCTTCTGAATGTGGAGGTTCCCCTCAGTCACCATGGCTAGTAGCCACTGATAGACTTATCCTTCATGAATCTCTCTAATCCCCCTTTGAAGCTGTTTATTCCTGTGGCCAACAAATTCCACATTTTAATCACTCAGTGTAAAGTAGTATTTCCTTTTGTCCATCCTGAGCCTACTGCCCATGAGCTTCATTAGATGCCCTCGAGTTCTAGTATTTTGGGAGAGGGAGAAAAATTATCTTTGTCAACTTGTCCATCCCATGCATAATTTTACAAACCTCTATCATGTTCCCCCTTAGTTGTCTCTTTTCTAAACAGAAAAGTCCCAGATTCTTCAGCCTTCCCTTGTAGGGAAGGTGCACCTTCACCCCTCCACCAACAGACCTCCTTCAGCCATGCCCCCCCCCAATCCACGGGCAGCCCCTTTGTCAAAAACAGGGAGACTTCAGGCACCTTTGGAATTTTGAGAGTGGATAGTGAGCTGCACCCTAAAATGGCTGCCACAGGAGGTGGAGCCACACCCAAAATGGCTTCCACAAAGAACTGCAATGGGGGAATGAAATGAAAGAGGAAAAGGAATGGGAAACAAAAGAAAGCCTGAAGGGGGAACCACAACCCCAGGAGTTTACCATGACCTTCCAGCAGCTATAAATACTATTGCAGCTGTGGAAGCCTCTTTCATTTGCAATGAAGGCAAGCAATAACACACCCTGCCTTCCAATATCTCTGCCTACTTGAAAGCTCAGCAGGCACCAGAAGAGCACCATGTTGGGGAACCCTGGTTTAAAGAAATAGATATGAATTCACATGACATTTTTTAAATTAATTTAAAAAATGTACATCTGAACAACTGTAGCCATATCCATGGGGTTTCCTTAGGGTGGCCAGCTCCAGGCTGTGAAATATCTGGAGATTTTTTTGGGGGGTGGAGCCTGAGTAGGGTTAGTGATCAGTAGGCCTCACTTCACAATATTCTGTCCTTGTATCCTCCTAATCTGTGTTTCAACAAAATAACATTGTTAACCAAACTACTCATCCATCTACCTCAGCTATAGCTTTTCAAAGATAACACACCCTTGCTTTGTTTGTAAAAGACACAAAATACTACAGCCTAACTTCGCAAGGTTAATCTCTAATGACATTGCGAGATTTTCTTTCACCTTGAGGAAAGCAATCTCTTCTGGGATGGACAAAAGCAATCTCTTCTGGGAAGAAGCATATCGGCATCCACACTCAAGAAGACATCCATAATTGAATCGTATGAAGATCTCTATCAGACCAGGTTAAGTCAGCATAGGGTAACTCTAGAAATCTGAGCCACACACATGAAGCTGCCTTATGCTGAAGCATACCACTGGTTCACCAATGTCAGTGTTGTCTAGTCAGACTGGCAGGAACTCTCCAGGGCGTTAGGTAGAGGTCTCTTACATCATCTACCACCTGATCCTTTAACTGGAGATGCTGGGGACTGAACCTGAGATCTTCTGCATGCCAAACAGATGCTTTTTTCACTGAGCCGCAGCCCCTCCCCATGTTTATTTCTATGGTCTAGCCTGCAAAATGGACCCCTCAAGACTCCTTTTATTTGTCCTGACCTGGATGGCCCAGGCAAGCCTGACCTCATCGGATCTCGGAAGCTAAGCAGGACCAAGCCTGGCAAGTATTTGGACGGGAGACCTCCAAAGAATACCAGGGCTGGGAGGCATTTCTCTGAACATTCTCCATGCCCCAGCAGGAGTCGCCAGAGGTCGCCATGACTTCCAAGCACAGACACACACATACGCACACACAAATGCAAACTTTTTTTTTAAAAAAAAGACTCCTCATTTATCCCATTTACATAACCTGATTCCACGAGCAGTATTAACAGAACAACCCTATACATTTTTATTGTAAAAGTAGTCCCACGGAATTCAACTCAAGTCTGCACAGGACTGAGGCTTTGTTACACAAGCAGATATAAGACAATTCAAAACTACTATCCAGTTACTCACAGGATGAATTAATGAGTTATGATAACAACTAATAACTAAGCATGCAATGCATATTTACTCAGAGCACTATATCCAATTCCCACAAGATGCAGTGCTGACAAATCCCTGGTTAAGTACATTGCAAGTTTCATTTGTGCAATAAAACCTGCAGTGTGCATTCAGGGAAGGCGCATGCTGCAACACTGGAGAGAGAGGACACAGCATTCAAATGACAAATTTAATTTTTTTGCTCTGCCCCAATGGGACTGGGGAAGTGTGGTAGTATTACTGCCATTGCCAAAACATGTGAGAAACATAGCAAGATGAAAGCTGAAATAGTGAAAGCCTTGAGGAGAGGAAATCTCACTCAATAATGAAGTCATAGCTACTATCCACTGAACATCTGATCTTTGTATAACCACAGTCCACACAACATTCAAAAATATAATAGAACTACTAGGGGAGAGGGAGAAAGGTGAGAATCACAGTTTTGGACACTGCTGCTTTAGTGGTGCTTCCTCAAGAAAGTGATCCTGCGACAGGTAAAAAGTTCCCTCTGAATACTCAAGACCTATAAAGCTAAGAAACCACAGGGCATTTTTGCACTAAACCATTGTTTGGGAATTATCAACTAGGACATGGGTGCCTTTTTAACTTAAGTGTTTAGTAACTTAAATAACTGCCACCAACACACAAGGCTTCCAATACACTAAATCAGGCTACTGTATTTACTCACACCTGTAGCTGCTATGAAGCAAATACTAAGAAACACACACAGGCATTATTCTCAGAGCTGCCAGGAAAAGTACAGTCAGGGCACACGGTATTCAAGAGCCTACTATTTTATAAGAAGGTCAGTAAACACAGCAATGACAAGATCGAAACCAGGCCTCAGGGTTTAGGTTACAAAGCTGCCCACACCCTGGGGTGCACAGCTTACATAGAGATTGCAACAGAACTACAAAAGGAAACAATGGCACAAAATCAGGGGAAAAGAAAGAAAAAGCTGCCAGTCACTTCCTTCTTTTCAGTCTGGTTCCACAGAAAAACACCCGCAAGCCTTTAGAGAGAAAGTTCCAAATTGGAGTGAGTAAGCAAACAGGAAATTGGGGGAGGAGGAAGAACAGAGCAGATTTTACTACTACGTACAGGAAAAAGTTACAGCGGAACTAAACTGCAAGGGCAGCAAGTGAAAGCCACACGTTTGAAATTTTCAGCAGACGCTCTTTATCGTTAGCAGCTGTTTTGTAGAAGGAAGGTATCAAGTAACGGGGGGGGGGGGGGGGGGGAGGCTATCTAAACGAGAACGCGGGGCCACCGAGGAGATTCTTCCCAGCAGCAGGGCAGGCAAAGGAGAAGCCCTGCTCTAGGCGGCCCGTTTCCTCCCACAGGGGCGCAGCCACAGCAAGGCAGAAGGCCTGCCCGGGAGTCACGTTCGGTTTCCTCTCCCACTGCGCCCGGGTGCGAGGAAGGGAAAGGCCTTCTTCTCCTCTTCCTCCTCCTTCTTCCCAGGCTCGGTCATGCATGCCGGGAAGGCCAAGCCAGAGCCTTGCAGGCAGGTGTCGGTTGGGGGTGGTGGCGCGGAGCAAAAGCCGCCGACCCGCTTCCTTCCTCCGAAAACGCTCCCCTTGCCCGGAGCGGAATCCAGAGTTGGCTACTCGACGAGACAGCCTCGTTGCGCCCCAATGGGGCTTACTTTCGAGAAAGCCTACAGAGAACTACTGCAGCCCTGCAGAGGGAGGGACTCCGGGTGAAAGAGGAGCAGGAAAGGGAGAAGGGGTGGCGGTGGGGTGGGGAGGGGAGGGGGGGGGGGCAGGAAAGTGCAGCGTCCAGGTGAGAAACAGCAGCAGCAGCAACCGCGTCACAGGGCCCACCAGGAGGGAGAGCAACGCGGAGCGGCCTAAGGGAGGGAGGGAGCGTGCGCGTTCTCCCCCCCCCCCCCCCCGCGGGCCGGGCCGGGCCTTTCCCCAAGCTGCCAAGTTCTCCTTCCCCCCACCTCACTCACCCAGCAAAACAGCCGTCAGCAGCAGCAGCCCCCGGCCACTGCGAGCCGCCATGACAGGACGATGGAGACGAGCAAAGGGGGCGGCGGGCGGGGAGGGTCGGTGGGCGCCGCGGAGCTCCGAGCCTCGAAAGCGAAGAGACGGCCGCCTCGAAGAACACCAGTAGGCGCGCGCTGTCACGTGAGTGAAAGACGTCAATCCTCCCCGCCTCCTCCTCCTCTTTTTCACCCTGCTGCGTCACCTGATCCGAAGGACGCCGGGCTCACGCGGGGGGGGGGGGGGGGGTAGGGAGAGAGAGAGAAACAAACAGACTGCTGAGCCCAGAACGATGAGGGAAACCCAGGCCGGGTAGCGGCGGCTGCCCTCATCTCGCGAGAAGCGACGGGAGCGCCGAGAGGCAAAAGGCCAGACGGAGGTCCTACCCTTCCCGTAGTCTCCGCCTCGCGGTTCGGTTTCCATTCAAGACGCCCCCGCCAAGAGTCTAGGAAGTGCACCATCAGTAGGCTTTGTATGAGCCGCCCAGTGGTGCAGATGTGGGAGATAACATCTAATGACAGTGTGGGTACGCAGTGAAACAAGACAATAACATGGTCATAAATAAGTTATGGAAAGTACTGGAGTCGGGAGGCGAGTTGTAGGATGATCATAGCAAAGACTTTATTAAGTGAATCAGCATGTTCAGGAGATGGTCAGATCAAGCATGCTGCCAGGGCTCCAGGGCCCTGCTTATATGCCGGCTGGAGCCCCACCTCTGGCCGCACCCAAAATACCTGATAGGGGCTTAGCATATGCGCATAGTTCTGATAGGGCCTTAGGTCTTAAGTTGTAGTTCATAGGTCCCCCGCGGAAGACCTAGGCTGGCTATTGGTGGTCGTTTTGGATCCGACTGTCTATTGTTCTACCTGGCTGAAGCTCAGGTAGAATCGGGCCATGTGCTCTGACCGCATGGCGGTCGCCATTTCATGACTAGTACACAACAAGTTAACTAATAGAAGAGATTGGATTTATACCCCACCCTTCACTTGGAGTCTCAGAGTGGCTTACAAATTTCCCTCCCCCCAACAGACACCCTGTGAGATAGGTGGGGCTGAGAGACCTCTTTCGAGGACTGCTAAGAGAACAGCTCTGAAAGAACTTGTAACTGACCCAAAGTCACACCAGCAGCTGCCTGTGGAGAATCAAACCCGGTTCTCCCAAATTAAGAGTCCATGCACATAACCACTACACCAAACTGGCTCTCACGAGACACTAGTGTGAACTTCAAAACTAGCCACGTTTATTCCCACATGAATTTTTATCATGATTCAAAGTTCACTTTCTAAGATGCATTGGAGCCTAAGTCTCTTTAACTGGCCATACCCTACACCAAAATATATATGGACACAAATCTGAATTGAAATCAAGAATTACAAAACAGAAAGCTGTAGGAGCACAATCTTCCAGGACATTCAATGGGGGACCTAAAACTAGCTGTTTTATTGGAAAAGAACTTATGAAACAGACCAGAATGGGAGATTGTAGAGTTATGAGTTATTACAACGCTTGGGACAATGGAACCCCCAGGGTTTAACAGAGATATTGGTTTCTTACCTAAGGTCTCACATCAGTTGTAAACACCTTTATTATGCTGTATGCTAATTTGCTGCTATTCACAGGTCTTACCAATTGCCTTCATCCAGTCTTAGCTATATTTACTGCTCAGTGACTTATGCATCTTGACTCTAATTGGCCATTCCTTGCAACAACGTCCTTATCCACTACCTGTATGTAATCGTTGGTGACTTCTGTGTCAGTATGTTCAGAGAAGTGTGTGTACAGAATAAAACTTTGTTATCTTAAAGGTGCCACTGGACTCAAACTTTGTTCTACATCTCTTTAACTGATGCTTTTACCTTTTCAACAGAAAAGCAGACTGGGCTGGGGGGCAAAATACTACAAAAGAGGGTGATTTAAAGCAAGATCCAATAATAAAAAGGAGTAGGCTGTAATCCTAAGAACACTTTTGGAGGGGGAAGGAATAAGCCCCATTGAATAAAATGGGATCTACATCTCTTACTCATGAAAACTTGTGCTGGAATAAATGTTAATTTGTAAGGTGCACCTGGGTTTCTGTTTTACTCTGGTGATATACTCATTAGAGAGACAGACGCACAGTTCGATGTAAGAGATGCAACATGTGATTGTTGGTAATTCCATCTAAGGCTGCTGAAGTGGTTGCTTTGAGAAGCTAGAGAGACAAGGCCCCATTGACCGAAAAAGCCAATCATTTCAGCTGAGGCCGTTAAAGTGCATTAATGTTAATTCAGTTTTCCATTTGGGCAGTGGCTTTGAGAGCTTTGAAGAGCAACCTATAAGTATTACGGAAAATGCGGGGGGGGGTTCATTATTTGCTCTTCAGTTATATGACATTTTAGTAGTTTTAGCATGCACATTATTCAAATCAGAAGTAAAAATTATTTCTATAAGCATCTTCATAATGAACAATAGATTCATTTTCACAACAGTCTAGAGACAGTCTTAGATCATCATTGTCAAAACCCATGCATTTGATTTACTGTTAAAGCAGCATGCCAAAGTAAATTGAACATTGGCCTCTTGCGAAAAATACAGCAAAGGCATTTCTGTGCAGAACATTATGCCCTCTCCCTACATGTGAGTAATACGGAGAAGGTGGGGTTACTTGTAGGGTTTTTAATGTACCTAATGGGGGAATCCACACTTACTCTTAGCTTGGTAGTACAACCCAAGGTTGGAAATTTTCCATATATGAAATGTGTCCTAATTTTGAGTCTCCCTGAGGCAAGGACATGACCTCCCCCTTCAAGGTTCAGATCCAAGTAGAGTTGTCAGGATGCAGCCAGCAAACTTTGGGAGTGTTTAGGAGGCAGGGACTGACATGCCAGCATCATTTTGGCATGCTGACATACTTCTGGTGAAAACTGGAAGTGATGTCATGTGACTCTAGGATTAGCAAAAAAAACCCTATGATTTTTGCAAATCCTACAGCATCTAACATCACTTTCAGTGTGCTAGCGCAATCGCAGTATGTGCCTCCACCCCATTTCCTCCCAATGGTGCTTAGGGGCTGGCCGAAGGTCTCCAGGATGGCAACCCCAGGTCTAAGGGGCAACCCCCCCCCCCCCAGCATATTAGTACAAAGCATGTGAATAGAGTTGCCAACTGGCCAATTTTGTATTGCCATAACCAGTTTTCCCCTCTACTGTTTGTTTGCAAGATGAGCAATTAGTATGTATGATGATATACAATTATACAATTGAGAAGTTCAGTGTTATGAGATTTAACTCGATATCCAAGTATACTGCTGCTTCTATTGTGACTATATGATACTTTATTCTAATAACACACTTTAGATTGTTTGCTACAAAATTTGTACATTCCATGTTCAAATTTTATTTTTCCCCTCTAGTAAAAATGAACATAAATGACCTAAGGCAACATAAAGCTGGATTCAGATCCCCACTCTGTCATGGAAGCTTGCTGAATGACCTTGGGCCAGTCATATGCTTTCAGACTAACCTACCTCACAGGGTTGTTGTGAGAGGAGAAGGATGTACACAGGATTAAATAGCCACACTGGGTCCTCACTGGGGTGAGAGGCAGAGTATAAATGAAGTAAGTAAATAAATATTGAATGTTTGCAGCTTTGCTTTAAGAAAACCAGTACCTTTACATTTCATAAATATTCCACAAGAGAACATTTTCAGCAATGAAATATGTTTAGGTGTGATTTAAAAAGTGCATGTATGTCCATTTCTCCCCACTTTTTCTTTTCCCCATAGCTTCAGTGTCTTTGGAAATTTTACATCCAAACCTGTAGGACAGGAGAAAGTGGGCCCAGGATGGGGAGAAGAGGAAAACATCCACTCATCAGGCTTGTAAAATCTACATTTGCTCCCTGCTTATTTTCAATGTATACTGCATGCTTTTGATCACCATCACTTATAAAGCACTTTAGTGTACTAAAAACACTTAACATGCATTATCAGTCTTTTAACCTCTAGGTTGGTTTCTTTTATGTGCATACTCTTCCATTTTTACCAGTTACCTAACAAAAAGGTAATTGCTATGTTCTGGTGGTAAATGGGTTGCTAGTGTCCACTGTGCAGATGTGTGTTTATTGCATAGTCCCTGGAGTTTCCACAAGCTATTTTTATTTTTGACTATTCCATAGCATGGCTTAGACACTAGTTTATAATCAGCCAGTCTTCCAGTTGACTGCTGTAAGGATAAATTCGAGATAACTAGTCCTTATAAAATGAGAAAAGTCAGGACAATAATGTCCTTTTCTCCCCTTTAGTATCATTGCTATTACGTGAACAACTGTTTAGAGATTATTAAATGAGCACTCAAATGCTGGGTTTGATAACACTACAAACAATTCTCATTCTTATGGTCTATCCAAAGCATTCCACGCACATCTTTAAGAGTGCACGCAAGGCAAATGATTTTGCATAAGCATCTGACAACTGAACAATTCTTGAGTGTTTTTCTTAATGAATTCAATGTGTTGATTCTTTTTAAATGCTTTAATTGCATCTTGATAAGTAAATGTAATAATCATCACACACTACTAACAAATTATTAAATATAACTTTGGTCTATGTGATAAAGCTGGAGCAAAAGAAAATTATTGTCTCCACCAGGGGTCATTACCTAAAAAAAAGGTGCAGCTCATTAGCATAACTTATTTGCATATGCCACACCCCCTGACATCACCGGAAGTGTGTCAGAAGGCAGCACCCACTGCTCAGACTCCACCCCCAAATCTCCAGGTATTTCCCAACTCAGAACTGGCGAGCCAGCTTTACACTTTGACTAAAGACACTTCAGGTTTCCTTTGCTCTTGGCATGAAAATACAGATGAAGTTAGTATGCTTTTGCTTTTTTCCACAGCGCATCACCATATGTGCCCGCTCCTGGGCTTGTTATTCCCGGAACAGCGTTCCTGCTTGAAAGGACCCCTGGTCTCCACAATATGTTAATATGAAATTCTGGCACTGAAATATTCAGCTTCTCTCTGTGCCAAAGGAAACAAGGAAGTATCTTTTCTGTGGTTTGAATACCACCTCTTCAAGGAACTCTGCTTTCCCAGTTCATAATTTCCTTGATGCAAAAATTCTCACACTAGTATTGTAGATGAGTTGCTTTCTCCAGCAACTGCCACTTTCCTTTTATTTGCTGTGAGGTTTTTTCTCCTGCTCAAGAAATTTAATGGTTGAGAAATTTAGGATTTTAAGAAGAAACTGTAGTTTTCAAATTACAAGCAAAACAGTTAAATTGGTTTGTAAAACTGTCTAAAGTATGCCTATGACTGCTGCTGCATTTTCTGATGGCTAGTTACACTGCTTTTTATGGTTTAAATGGTTTTGAAACTGCATTTATAGAGCCCAGATATTGTCCTGCATGTTAGAAATTTTCTCTGCAAACATTCAAGCTGAACCCTCTTTTTGTTGCAGGTAACATGGTAGCAGTAAAAAACAGAAAAAAAACCAAAGATGTACTTTACTTCTGGAAAGTTGTTTTTGTTTTTATGTATATAAAGTAAAGGTATATAAGGACAATTTTGTAATATTTGTTAAGACAAAACAAGATAGATAGTTAGTATTCTGGTATGCTGATATAAAAATTGATCATAACTAAGAAATTAAGTAATTATTACCAAAAGATTTGCCTTAAGCTGAAATTCAGATCTTAAAAATGTTAACCTACATTAAATAATGTTGACATCAGTGTGTGTGTTTGTGTTAAGTTTTTTTAGAGAAAGGGAAGGAAAATTCCCTAAATGCAATGCAGTCAACAGCAGTATACATGACAAAAGGAGAACTTTAATTTGCAAAAGTCAAAATAGTCTATGGGATTGTATTTATACAATAAACCATATTGCTAATTTTATGCAAATCCATTTCATGAAGGCATTGGTAGCATTCATAACAGGAAGGTCAAAACCCCTCTGGTTGCGGTTAATATGTGTATCCTTATAGAACCAGCAGTTATGTTTTTATCAGTTTACATCTCTTTCAATCTCTGAACTTCAGTTAACTTCCATATTTACAATATGAAGCCAGCTACTGTAAAGTCTTTGTAGAGAAACTGTGGGAGAAATCCATTCCTTCCACTGCGCACAGTGACGTTCCTGCACAATTCTGAGTGTTTGGGAGGAGAGCCACTGATACAGGAATCCTCTCTCATGTGCACTTCCCTGCCGATATGGAGGGATGGGTCTGTGGAGAGATTGTCCTCCATATTTTCACAACAGGACTGTGCAATGTCTATCTAAGAATACACTGAATGGTAAACACTGTGTGCTACTGTTAAAAGCGGTCAAAGTTGTCCTATATTTTGACAGGAAAGGTTATGAACAATTATCCTGAAGTTAAAGTGCTTATTAGAAACATTCTAATATGGCCAAGGGGGCGGAGTATTTTATCAATTACTATCTTGAGTTAAACAAACTTCAAATGTATATGTTTTTAAAGCTCTCATCTTCTTGGCACATGACTTAGCTAAACTAGGACACAGTTTAGAAAGATGTGAAATTTTAAAAAAATCACATAGAAATATTAGAATTTTATGTGCGTACGTAAAAATTCAGTGTACTCTGAGACAACTGACATTCTCCAGTGAAATTTTAAACAGAAACCAAATAATCCTTGAAACCAAAGACAGCAGCATTAAGAGTCAATCAGTAACAAATATAAGCCACCCAAGTGTATATTGGTTGAAGAATTGCTACATATATAACATTTACTCCAACTCATCTTCTCCCCCAAAATTAAACAGACATCTCAAAAAAGAAATCAAGAGGCAGGTCTAAAAATAACTGAATGCTACCATGGACTCTAGGCAAGGAGGTTTCAAGTATCAGCAGTGCATGCAACTGACTGACTAGACAGACAAAATTCCCAGATCCGCTAAAAGTAAAGTCCAGGAACAGCACAGGTATCCATTACTGGGAAGCCAGTGTTCTTTTGTTTTATAAAAACAGTCTCTCTTTTTCATCATGCAACATAGTGGTACTGATTAGGATTATCTTTCTCTCTCTCCATGTAGTCTCTGTCTATGAGAGATTCAACCCGCTTTTTCAGGTCTCCAGGCTGTAACAAGAGAACAGATGGGTGTTCACTTTACCATTGTAAAGATACATATAGGCAACCTTTCATTTTGGTAGAATAATTATTCCAGTGACAGGAACCTCACCATGATTATGCAACCAAATCTGTATTTATTTGGCTTTTATATTACCCCCCTCAATGTCCATGGCACTTTACTAAGTACAGAATTACAGGTCCCTGCTTTGAAGAACCTTGCAAGTGAAACTTTGTCACAGGGGAATCTGCAGGGGAAGAAGATTGAGGCCAGGATAAAAAAAACGAAGAACAGATGTTCATCTCCTTTCCTTTGGTAGAGGACTGCGGTATACAGAGCAGTTCCAAAGCCTTCACAGAAAATTGGGTGAGAAGCTTAGAAGTTCACTCACCTTCACTGGAAATTTTAGCTGGTTATACAACTCCGAAACAAGAAGATTATGACCAAGTGTCTTCCTCATCTTCATTATTCGTACTATAGCAGCATCAATCTGATACTGCCTGTCTTGAAACACCCTTTCAGTTGTGCTGACTTGTTCCTCAACCTAAACAGCAAGATTTTCATCAACATCTCTCACTCAGACAGTGTCACACCTTTGCCTTTGGTTAGTTTTTATAGGCAGGCAGCACGAAGAGGGAATAAAATACACACACTTACAGCCAAAGGCAATGCTCTAATTAATTCTTTTTTTTTTTGCAATGCAGCTTTTCAAATAGCACAGTATAAGAACAGGTTTTTTAAGGGGGGGGTATTTGTTTAAAGGAACTAGTCACTGGGGTGAAAGATGTTAAGTAAACCCAATAATTTGACCATGAAGTGTAACTTATAATTAGAAAAGCATAAACAGTTTCCCCAAGCCTCTCCCCAAGCTTAAAGTGAAAATTTACATATGTGGCTTAATTTACATAAATTTACATGATGCACATGAAAGGTGAAGATTGTATTACGACTGTACTTTTCTGATCAGAACTATAATTACCTCAGGTGTGTGTCAGTAAACTGCCATAGACGCAATGTTACATCCGGCTAAGCCTTTCTGTTTAACTTGCATTGTTTCGGGTCTGAATGTTTTACTCCATACTTGTAAGTCCCGACCGGGAGATAGCATCGGGGACCTGACCCCCACCACTGGAATGCACACCTCGCTTCGCCTTGCTCGCTTTGCTTTGCGCATGCTCATTACTCATTAGCTTTTATCTCTAGCCTCCTCAGCTAATGGCCTTGAAAGGAAGTGCCTCCTGTTCTGTGTTACAAGAACCACAGGTGTTATGTATTATGTTTTCTTCATTTCTCTGGGAACCGTTCTTCCAAAATGTTCAACAGTATTTCTCCCTGAGAACTCATTTTGCCGCACTTTCCTTGGGAACATTGAGCCAGTATAATTGGGCGCCAAGAATTCTCTGTATTGATTGGTAGAGGGTAGTTGGGCCATTTTTCATATCCAGTATAATTATGATAGTAATGCTTAAGCTTTGAATTACAAACAGAAGAAGTGTCTGACCAACATGATCTTTTCTACAAATAAAGGACTATCTGTGCCATAGAGTTTCGGGGCGATTGCTAGAGCGTCACCCCGGCAACGTGCCCAGCATGATGGCATCACTTCCGGGTGATGCCAGCACGTTGGGCATTTGCCCAGCTGGCCCCTGGACAGACGGAGGGACGGACAGAGGCAGGAGTGGCCAGGCCGGGGGGGGGGGTGCTGGCCGGCCAGCCGGCAGGCCTAGGAAGGGCCCGAGGAGGCGCGGTGGCGGGTGCTCCGTTTTGCGGGGGGGGGGGGGCTCAGTCCCCCCCAGGGAATTTCAGTTGACGCCTATGCCAGTGTTTAATATTGTGAAGTCCTGTGTACTGGGGAGACTGTTTTTCCTTTAAAACACACTATGTTCACATAAACTTGGTAGATTACTGCTGCCACCAGGAATTAAAAATTCCAAATGTCTCTGTTATGGTAGAATGACCCTGTGTGTCTGCACACTTCGGAGGACTATGTGGCCCTGAGGAAGGACTGTTCAGACTGGTGGGATAAGTTTAAACAAATAATGATTTATTTATAAAAGATTAAAATATGTTTCTAGGTATTTTGAACACTTGTTGAAGAAAAGGAACTTATAAATATAACTGATAAAACTGGGCGTCACACACTGTCTCTCAAAACACCAAAACTCTACTCTAACAGCCTTAGCCACTCAGGCTAAACTCTGCCTCTCTTAGGCACACAGGATAGACTCAAACTGCTTCTTCTACCATACCAGCTAAAAACTCCCTCTCCTCCTCTTTCTAAAACACACAATCTCCTCCGAGACACCCCTCCTCCCACATTCTCTATCAGCCAATCACATCACACTCATCTCCCTCTATCACTCTCCTTACATTACTGCAGTCAAACTACACATTTAAAGAAACACACACACCAAAACATGAAATCATTACAAATACGTACAGTTTCTTTCATCTGGATTTGATTGATTTTTATTCTGAATAGTTTGTGCTTGAAATCACCATTGAAGGTGAATTTGTCTCCATCTTCTATGTCCTTTCCTTTTGGACTTTTATTCAGTACTCGTGCTTTACCACAGGCGAGAGACTGTAAGGTTCTTCTCAATTCATTGTCCTCTGCAACATAAGTTGAAACACCAAAAACACAGAAAATTGGTTCATACTGTAATAGTTAACAGTCATACAACAAGGATACAGTTTATCTATTTAGCTATTTGTACCCCGTTTTTCCTCCCAATGAGGGCCTAAGAGGCTCACAATATCATTCCCCCCTGCTCAGTTTTCTCACTCCTCCTTGTAAGCACCACCCTGTGAGGAAGATTAGGTTAAGAGAGCAGCCTAGTAATTCAAACCCTCCTACATACTAGTTTGTCATTCTAACTATCACACCATGCTGCTAATATAAATGTGCAGGCTGAAGAGGAAGCAAGCTGGAAAAGGTATGCTAGATATGAGCTGCTGAGATCATATGAGAGGAGGCAGTCTGGATATTTTTTAGTCATGACATTTGCCACTTGCTTAAAAAGACAAACAATGTCATGGATGAGGCACAAAGCTCCAAACTGCTCTGTTCATCTCCCCTGCTGCTACCGAGATAGATTTGTGGCTTTTAAGACCAGAAGATGGAGCCTGGAATGACAACGTATTTCAAGTGATACATGTTGGATTCTCTCATCACTTTCAGTGAATTCAGGAAGTGTGCCTTTAATGACTTCTCCACATACAGTGTCTACTGTAAATTAAGATCCCAGGGTTCTGCTACATACTGGACATCACATACAGCCACAAGACAAGTTGCCATCTGCATTCATACAAGTTATCTATTCTGAAACATTATTAGTTGACAACTTTTATAAGGTAGGTACTTATTGGCATTTATATACCAGTTAACAATATTTTGCAACAGTTTCCAAGACTTAGATCACAGTCAAGAAGAGTGCTCAGTGGTCACTACATACCTATACCAGTGGCCATTTTAGTTTCTTCAAAACCAAATTCATCTCCTTCATTGAACATTAAAAGCACTAATGTTTGGAAGAGTGACACCTGGAATTCCTTCTTCCCCTAAAGAAAGTCATATACACAATTAGTAGTTGGAATGGGGTTGTTTCGTTTCATATGATATTTAATTTGTTGTCTTTTAAGTGCCTTGAGTATTATTTGATCAAATAGTGGTGCATAACTTTTTAAAGTAACAGACTTGTTAGACTTTCTTTTGTGCTGCACCAGAATGTCATTTGGCATGTACAGGAATCCCACATCTAGATACAATGCTAGTTTAACAGGAGACATATTGATTTTGTTCCTTATGATACATACACATTTTCTAAAAGTACTTAAACCTGAAGAAACCATGTGTTTCTCAGTAGCAAAAGTCTTCTTGTGGACCAACTGAAATAGAATCTGATTACGTAGGATCAATTCACACGGCCATTTTTGAGATGGCAGAGTCCTTGCGAAGGTTTCCCTTTCCAAATTCATGAGGTCAAAAATCTTGTGAAAGTGGCCTTGTGCAAACAAGGAATATTCAAATTAACTTGTAATCTTACACATAAAAACGACAGATCTGTAATTTTATCATGCCAGAATTCTTTGCCAAGACTATTTTATTCTACAAGCACAAAGAGAAAGTCACTACACCAAGATGGTGTTCCCAAACCTAAACAGGTGATTAGGTTCTACAGCCACCAAGGCAAACCTAAACAAAGAGAGACACAGATAAACATATTGACCCATGAAGAGAAGCCCTCACACTTTCTACCTGGGCTACTGAAGTTTGGACAGGAACTGAGATGCTGCCTTGGTAGTACAGTAAGCCCTCTTAAAGCCACATTTGATTTATTTGGTTGGTTTGTTTGTAAGCTGCCTTTTTGTTCCCGAGCTATAGATTCTGCTTTCTAGTGTTCATTATGCAGTGAACTGACTGGCTTGTCACTCAGGAGTGAGATTGTGGGATTCACACAAAGTAAAGCATATTTGTCCTACAAATATCCAAACATTAATATGAATTATTTTAACACCCATAGTGCGTTCATATTCTAGCAAAGTACAATAAAAGTAAAACTATAGAAAGAAAAAATAATTCACAATTCCCAAAAGCTTTCTGAAGCTACAATATGCAAGTCACCTAATTGTTACATGAATAAACAGAAAGGCTGTATTATTTCAGTTACTATATATTTTAGTGGATATTTACAGTGTGACAAATTCATTCTGTTACACCATATTATATTTTTAAAAGTGCCTTTTTGTATTTTCAAAGCATACTTTAAAAAAAGCAAAGGCTTATGACCTCATCTTGCTAGCAACTTCTTACCAATCAGATACCTGTGTTCTGCTAGACAATTAACACAATATTTTAAACTTTTCCTCTTCCTATTTAAATATGTACTAGTACAGGTTAAACATGACGACAGCTTACCTAGTCAATAATAGTAATCCTGTTAAGTAAGACTAATGTATGATGAGACCATATATCTGTTTGACACCAAGGCAAAGCTTTGCTCTAAGCAAACCTGAAACGCATTCAGTCAACTAGAGGTGCAACCCAAAGACTGACTTCCCTTTGAGACTATATGATAACGTGTCTAGAAATTAATCTTATTGTGAAAAACTGACTGAAGGTCCATGAAGGTCAACTATGAAGAAGCAGCACTGTACAGTATTTGTAGATGCAATGAAAAGGGGGTGAGGAAGAAGAATATTATTATGTCTGCAAACAGTGGAAGACGACAGCTGCTCAGCAAAACATTGTCAGGGCCACATGAACATGAGCGTAGCCATTTCTGCCTTGGCATGAACTCTATGAATCGACTGATCTTCAGTGGACTAAAAATCTCAGTAATTCTAAATCAAAATTTTCACGGTACTCATATAATATGTAGCATTCACACTCAGGTCAATTTCAGAGAGGCCATGCACTGAGCTCAATGGGGAGGGGGGGAAATTGCTGTATTGGGGGGGGGATTCTGAATACAATGTTATTTGTCTGACTGCATAAATACTTCCAGACCACCACAGTTTTCCTCAACAAAACTAGAGATGATCTCCTTCTTGTGCAAAAGACCACCACTTGGGAGCTAGACTGGTGTAGTGGTTAAGTGTGTGGACTCTAATCTGGGAGAACTGGGTGTGATTCCCCACTCCTCCACTTGCACCTGCTGGATGACCTTGGGCAAGCCATAGCTCTGTACCAGCTGTTCTCTCAAGGACAGTTGTCTCAGAGCTCTCTCGGCCCCACCCACCTCACAGGGTGTCTGTTGTGGGGAGGGGAAGGAAAAGGAGTTTGTAAGCCGCTCTGAGACTCCCTTGGGTAGTGAAGGGCAGGGTATAAATCCAATCTCTTCTTCTTCTATTACTACATTCTTCAAATTTAAATTAGCTTTTACACCTGTTTGTTTCCAGACTACATTAACTGCCAAGATAGCTGGTCAGTATCTACATCAGCTTGGTTAGCAATTATGTATTTATGTATGGTTTAGCAATTATTTACAACATTGGTATCCTGCCTTTCTCCCCTTACAAGGGCTGCCAAGGTAGCCAACAGTTTTAAACCTACATAATAAAATTACGTTACAAAACCATTTAAATCAACCCCCATTCCAAAGATACATCATTAAAACAATTTTAAAAGTTACAAACAGGGTTATAATACATATATACAAAACAGTTAAAATACATACAAAGCATAAAAACACTGGTTAGGAACAAGGAACCATGTATCTATGGCACTACTAAATCAGAGGATCTTTCATAGTATATGATGCACAGTTCCTTTTATTTTGAATCTTGTCATAACATTTCTTGCTGCCATCTCACTTTGTTTAAATTCAAGCAGCCACGAAAATCCAAACAAAAATCTTTTAGACCTGGCAGCAAACGGACATGGTGATGCACTAACCTGATGGTCATAAATTATCATATGTTCTTAAGTCTAGGAAATTTAGGTTCTACTGTTTTAATATCAACTGTTGTGCCTTGGAGTTCAAGAGTGTAAACTTCTTATTTTATTGTTTCTTGTTTTATTATAGCTGATAACTTGAAACAATCTCTGGCTAAAAGGGAAAAAAAAGACTGACAACCAATTAAACAATCTGCATCTTATTAAGAATCACGGCCCAAAGGTAGGAAACATTAGGTATACAAACACACACAGACCTCTTTAAACTCTGCTTTGAGGACAGCATGTCCTAAACTAGTTTGCCACTGAAGTTTTCGACCACTGTGCTTTCCAAGATAAAACGTTTTGAATACTTCTTGAAGCTTAACCATCTATAATACATAAAAGAAGAAATAAATGCATGCATACGGACGCACTCATAATATTCCAAGGCACAGACTCTTGCCATTACTTTTGCACTAAAATTCACACATAAATGGCTCCATATATATATGTGTAACAAGCATTATACAAGTATTAGTTTACATAAAAGCAGAGTTTGTCTAGAAGTATTGCAGGCCAACAGACTGCACTTAAAACCAAGGAAGAAAATTCAGAGCTGCACAATTTGTATGACTAGCTCCAATTACAGAATTTGTGCTTCTGCACAGAATTCAGTTATTTCCTTTACTTGAATACCCCATTAATGTAACTGCATCCAAAGCCTCTGCCTTGTTTGGGAAAAGCTACCGACAGGGGTCATTTTGAGCAGGAACTTGGGGGAGCTCAGCTCCAGGAGTTGGTGCCAGCCCCCGCCCCCCACAGGGGAATGCCTGCTTGTGTCATGGCTGCAGCAAAATGGCCCCATCCCCTGGAAAGGCCCTTGTTCCTCCAACCAGCCATCTGAAGGCATCAGCCACCACTGAAGCTATCCTCCCAGAGGTATTTCTGAGGCTTGGATTAGTAGCGTCCGTCCGTTCCCCCCCACACTCCAATGTGTGTGGAAGCAGCCGAAGATCCCCGCCCCACCCCAATTGGGGACTTGAATTGGCTTTTCATGCTGATCTCCCCTCCTTCACTTAATTTTTGCATCAGCAATCTTGTAACAGGCCCAAGATCTCCCAGCGTTCTTCCATAGCAAAGCAGGGATTCAAACTCTGACATCTCAGGTCTGACATCTGCAGGAGCTATTGTCTTGTAGGGAGATAAAGTAGAACTGAATAAGAAGCCACCCTTGATGTACACATGCAAGTGTTAAGCTCTGATCTAAAGGGATGAAAAAGAACTTGGATGAAAGAGAACTCCCCAACCGCCGACATTGGGATCCAGGGGTTGGCCTTACAGTGGCTTTCCTCGTTTCTCCAAGACCGGGGACAGGGGGTGGCGGTTGGGGAACAGCTTTCCCAAAGACACCCACTGGTCTGCGGAGTGCCACAGGGAGCTGTACTTTCCTTAATGTTGTTTAACATCTACATGCGCCCCCTTGCCCAGATTACCCTGAGGCATGGGCTGGGTTGTCATCAATATGCTGACGATACCCAGCTCTATCTGTTGTTGGGCAGACAGTCAGACTCTTCTCCGGATGATCAGGACCTGGCGCTGAAGACTGTGGCTGGTTGGCTTAGGCAGAGTCGACTGAAATTGAATCCGACGAAGACGGAGGTCCTATGCCTGTGTTGGAGTGGACCAAGGATGGGGATCCCTCTCCCGACCTTTGATGGGGCGCCACTGGTGCCAGCGTCGGAGGTTAGGAGTTTGGGAGTGCTCCTGGACCCCTCGTTAATGATGGAGGCCCAGGTAGTAGCCACTGCAAGGTCGGCCTTCTACCATTTGTGGCTGATCAAGCAGTTGGTTCCCTTCCTTGAACGCAATGACCTGGCTACAGTGATCCATGCTTTGGTCACCTCAAGACTGGATTACTGTAACGCTCTCTACATGGGGCTGCCCTTGTCCCAAATCCAGAAGCTGCAGCTGGTGCAGAATGCTGCAGCAAGGCTAGTAATGAACCTGCCTATGCGGGAGCACATTCAGCCCGCCTTACAAGCACTGCACTGGCTGCCTATAGCATACCGGATAAGGTTCAAGGTGCTGGTACTTACCTATAAAGCCCTATATGGCCAGGGACCTATCCACCTGAGGGACCGTCTCTCCCCTTATGTACCCCAGCAAGCGCTGCGGTCGGGGTCCCAAACTCGCCTGGTTGTCCCAGGGCCGAGGGAGGCCCGGTCGGCGGTTACGAGGGCCAGAGCTTTTCGGTGGCGGCCCCACACTGGTGGAATGAGCTCCCAGAGAACATCAGGGCCCTGAGGGACCTCTTACAGTTCTGCAGGGCCTGCAAGATGGAGCTCTTCCACCAGGCTTTCAAGTAGGGGCCGCCTCGATCTTATAGCCTGGCTCCACTATTCGAACCTGCCAACCTAGATGAGTCTGCATTGACTAGAACTGGTTACCATCTGTGACACTGTTCAGATTTAGCTGACGAAGTATGCCACCTTGCTGTGTGATTTGTTCTGCATTGTTAGTTTTTTGTTGTTGTTTTAGTGTGTAACAATTTGTTGGTAGCCGCCCTGACCCTGCCGTAAGGTGGGGAGGGCGGGGTATAAATCTTAAAAATGAATGAATAAATAAATAAATAAACGGAAAGGTTCTGGAAGATTCTGCACCCTGATCTGTGTATTTTCAAGTTACTATATGTGGAACAGCACAGACCATGACAATCAATCATACTTTAGGTATTCTTGAAGGAGACTTACCTCTGGAGGTAAAAGGACATCCATAGGTGTGTAAGTTGGCCAGTATCCCATAGTAAGTATATTTACTGTTAAATCTATATTGCCTGAGTCACTTTGATTCTGAATGTACTATGATTTAAAAAAAAATGAAACCAAGGGTTTGAAATCACACTACTGTGTAGAGTTAAAAGCAAATGACTACCAATTGCTATTTTGTACATTAAGATAAACCTTGTCCAATTGAGCAATTTTAATTATTAAATATTTACAACAAACATAAATTTAATATAGAGCAACTCAGTAAAATATAACAATTTTGTAATCTACAACTAAAATTAGACAGGTAAATGTCATTTCTCAAGCAAACATAGTTCAAAAACTTACCCTAATTTTTATAAGCTTTTTACAAGTGTTACCATTCTGTAGAATTTACTTTTCACCCCTTAGATTCTGCCTAAATTTCCATGCACGCATAAGGAGAAAGCAATTTTCACTGATTCCCTCCTGGAACAGGTGAATCTGTGGTCTCCTGTGGCAGGGGGAATCCACTTCCCCCTGCACATATGGAAATTCTAGGTGGGATCCAAGCCCTTTACTATACTGAGCTGGGTCTAAAACCAAACTGAAATTAAATGTACCTGTTTAAAGTGAACCATAATGTCCTTTGAAAGTTCCATATCCTTGAACATTCCTTCCAGTTTACTGGTGAAAGCAGCACCACATTCTGTTATATAAATAAAAACAGATATACCATGTTTACAGCAACTCCAGCTGCCATATAAGCAAACGCTCAATGTTTTCAGAAGATCCAGCGTTTACTTATTTAACAAGGACATTCATTTAGAATCACAGAAAGGACTTTGAAAATCTCATTGCAACCATTTTCTATATATATATGTGTGTGTTTGTGTTCAAATATACAGGGCAAAGAACAAATTGCTATTACATACCATGCTTTAGCTTAGACAACATTGATTTCTCAGCATCCACTGATGCGCTTTTTCCAACCAGAAGTCTTTTGGCCAAATCTTTTTTATAAAATGCTTCAAAAACATCTTTACCTGTATGGGTAACAAGAAGAAGAGAGCACACCAAATGAAATTTGAGTGTCGTTTTGAATTTTTTTTCAAGTAACAAGACACTTTGAAGAAAACCATCCATGCTTTTGTTGTTTCAGTTTATTGGAAAAAGCAATTGCCAACTCAGACCTTAAGTGTTTGCCAGCTAGGTTAGAGGTTGGATGCCTGTGACGGGCCAAAGAGAACCTAGCATCAGAGAAGAGGGCTCTCAGATTTCAGCTCAATCTCTATCCTATCTGAAACTCCTCTATGCTATTTTGGATGTCACTTCAGAGGGTCCCCCAAACTTCAGGAATGGCTTTCCTGTAAAAGAAAGGGGGCTGCAAAGGAGGCCCTTTTGTGCAAGCAGAACTCTTCTCTCCGTTCTCTGGATATAACCGTTTCTCTAAAGAGAAGGGATGTTCCACTCTTTGTGCATTCAAGGTCTCCCCCCCCCACCCCCAAACTGGTCAGAAACAGTTTGTTTTCAACAATCCTCAGACAGATGGCGCATTTCCATAGGTGCTAAGAACCACAGAGCTCAACATACTATCTCCTTACAATGCTGGTCACAAGGGAAAAGATTAAGCTCATAGGCCATGAGGAATCACTTTCTAACCAGGGAGTCAGGTGACCAGGAGGAACAAATCACTGCCTGCTGCTTCTTATGTAAATTCAAGTGCCTCCTTTTGCTCTTGTCTAAATGACTAGGTCACTGGAGGGAAGGCACCTGGCTGCTTCTCAGTTCCTGTCAGGAAAAATTTATGCAGTTTCTTGGCCTTCCTGTATTGAGGAAACTATTCAGCATAACAAAGTAGACATGGCAAAAACCCAAACCACAAAAATTCTGTAAAGTCAGAACTCGGCTCTCTCTCAATCGTTTCCCACAAGCTCTTAGCACGCACGTAATGTTGCAATTTCTACTGGCCATATGTCTCAGGGCCTGCATGCAATACATTGGTTAAAAATTCAGTAGTTAAGCAACATGTGGTTTACTTTCTAGAATGCTTAAAAAGAATTTTTCATACCGTGAATAAATCTGAATATTATCATAATTTTGTCCAGAATTCTTTCCAGTTCTTCATCTGTTGCTTCTTTATTGCCAGCTCTTAGCTTTGAATCTACGTGTTTTGCTTTAAAAAAAGTTTTAAGTAGTTTAAAATTAATATTCAAATAATCACATGGTGCTCACATACGATTTATTAATAAGGGTCATAAAACAATACTGCTCACTTTACAAACAATAAAAGGAAACTGTTATGTGACAGATTCCAACAAACTTGGAAAAAGAAAGGAAACAGGAAAAGTAGGAGCAAATTGCAAGCAATCGTAACTTATCATAGGTGAGAGATAAAAACAAAATCCTAGGCACATTTACTCGGATGTGACCCATTTTATACAATTTGACTTACTCCAAGGTAAGCAAGTATAAGTCTGCAGACATAAAACCTGAATTAAGCAACAGCTGTTTTTTTCTGTCTGAAATTTCTGCAGAAGGATAGGCTACTTAAAATCCATTAAGGTGAATGGGATTTATGCTGAGCAGAATGCACTGTTGGATCCAGTGTTCCCTCTAAGCTAAGTTGGTGTGAGCTAGCTCACAGTTTTTTACCCTCCAGTTCACACATTTTTGTCTTAGCTCAGGAAGGATGGCTCCAGAGCAAACTAATTTATGCAGTAGCCAAATCACTCGCTCACAACTTTAATGCCAGTAGCTCACAACGTATAATTTTTGCTCACAAGCATGCAGACCTCATGAGATACACTGAAACAGTTTTCCTCAATGAATCTGAAGAAGTGTGCAGGCACACAAAAGCTTACACCCAGAATTAAACTTTTGTGTGTGTGTATTTTGTGTGTGCGTGCATGCCTGGAGGACATGGTTCACTTCTGGTGACCCCTAGTGGGGCTTGGGTATTCAAAAAGGTGGCTTGCCATTGCCTGCCTCTGCATCACACCCCTGGTATTCCTTGGAGGTCTCCCATCCAAGTACTTGCCAGGGTCAGTCCTGCTTAGCTTCCGAGATCTGACAAGATCGGGCTTGCCTGGGCTATCCTGGTCAGGGCCAACTTTGTTGGTCTTAAAGGTGCCACTGGACTCAAACTTCGATCAATCTATTCTATCCTATCTGATTTTTTATTCCACCCTCCCCAAAGTGGGCTCAGGGCAGATCACAACAAGCAGAGTTGAAAATTCATTACAATACAATTAAATTATATTAAAATAATTAAAACAGTAAAATTCAGAGGTAGCTGCAAATTACATAAGAGACAAAAACTGTTAGGGTGGAATCAATGAGCACTTCAGTAGATTGGGAACTAGAGCAGGGAGGCCAAATAAGATGGACGCCTGCCACGTCACCTGAAGGCTTGGCGGAAAAGTTCCGTTTTACAGGCCCTGCAGAATGATATTAAGGTATGAAGATGTAACAAGGGCCATAGTAACTCCTCTTTAAATACAGAACTCTGTGATTTTTACAACATTTTTCCTTATGTATCCTCCCAAACCAGTCAATATAGATATAGCCCATTTTTAAGGAGCAAATAAAGACTTCTACATTGACCTTACACTTTAAAAAACAAATCCTCCTAAATATATTTAGGAGAACATTTCCTTCTGAACGTATTAAACATAAGCAAACACGAGCTTCCACTTGTCGGTGGGCATGGACTGAAAAAATATAGGTCCACAAAGGTTCAGTTGGGGGGGGGGGGGGGGGGGTTTATGAACCATGAACCACAAAACCTCCATGGACTTTCCTGTTTAATGGACCGGATCGTGTTTTGTTGGGTTCATGAAGGGAAGGGATTCAAAATGCCCTCCCTTTACTCTCTGAGGTGTGCTTCCAGGAGTGAAGGGAAGGCATATTGCTTTCCCTTCACTCCTGGAAGCATGCCGCCGCTGCAGCGTGACTGGGGAAGGGTAGGGGAGGAATTTAAACATGTCCCCCCCTTCACTCTCCGGCATGCTTCCACGAGTAAAGGGAAGGCAGGTTTTCTCCTGGAAGCATGCTGCTGCTGTGACACAACTGGGGAAAATGCCCCCCCCCCTTCAGTCTCCGAAGTCGTGCCTCAGCGAGGGAAGGGAAGGCAATCCCCCGTTGCCTTGGCAATCCTCCATACCAGTGTCTGGCTCACAGACTCCTCCCACGGACCTCACAAACCTCAGTGAGAAACATGGCAGTCCGTGGGCGGTTTGTGAATAGCACGATTGCATGGACTGGACCCTGGTCCATGACGAAATCGGGCCCACGAGCTGGTCCATGCCCATCCCTCCTTCCAGTCTCCCAAGTTAAGTGAAAACTTTAGTAACAGGATATGACTAGGATGATAAGCATCCTATGTCTAAAGTGAATTTTTTCCTGCAGCAGAAGACAAAAAGAAACTAAGTCCAATTAGAAGCACAGTACAATTTTTTTCTTTCCTCAAAAAACTTTCAAAAGTCCACCCACATCTCCTTTTCTTTCCTAAGAACAAGATAAAAGCCATCACTCTCCAAGATGCAGCCAACTTTTTTCAACCACACATGCACACCAATATGCACCTATACCTCACTATAAAAATGGGTAGCTAGCCGGTTGCCCAGAATGAAAGAGAGTATGTGTTCACTGATGTTAGAGGTTGTTCCAGGCAGAAGTCCAAGAGAAAGTGTATGTTTGCCACACACATACTTTCTTCCATATAAGCCTACCCAGGGGTCATTTCGTAGAAAAAGAGGTGCAGGAGCTCATTAGCATAACTCATTTGCATATGCCACACACCCCTAATATACCGGAAGTGTGTCAGAAGGCGACACCCACCCCTCAGGCTCCGCTCCACTCCACAGGTGAGTGAAACTGACCTGCTCTTCCTCCATTCCCTTCCCCATCCAATACTTGGTGCAATAAAAATAAGCGTAAAGAACACACCCTCATTCTCTTCCTGCTCCCTTGAAACCACCAGGTTTCAAGCAGACTTGAGATACCCAGGACATGTGCACCACCCATCCCTTCCCCTTCCCCTCCCCACAACAAGACACCCTATGAGGTAGGTGGGGCTGAGAGAGGTCTTTTGAGAACTGCTCATGAGAGAACAGCTCTGAGAGATCTTGTGACTGGCCCAAGGTCACACCAGCAGCTGCATGTGGAGGAGTGGGGAATCAAACCCAGTTCTCCCAGATTAGAGTCCAACTCCTGACCACTACAGCAAACTGATGGGGTGGAAGCTGCTGAAGGGTTGGTGAAATTTCTCCAGTACTTATGTGCCATGTGCCCAGATAAAAAATGGTATCCTTAGAAAATGTATATGCCACCTTGAGCAAGTCTCTGGAAAAGCAGCACACAGTCATAAAAGGAACAATGATAAAATTATCAATATTAAAACAAAACATTAAAAACAATAAAGACCCTAGCAGGGCTTTCCCCGGGGTGCTGCGACTCTGCACTGCTCGGGGAAGCTGAGGAGGGGGGCGGGGCTTGGTCATGTGCCCGCCTCCTGAGTTCCTCACTCCTGGAGCTGCGCTCCTGTGCGCTCCCGCTCCAACGGACCCCTGAGCCTACCTATCCACTCTGGCCATCTTTGCATGCCCTACTACAGATGTCCCCACAAGCTGAGGCTAGATGGGTGGAAACCTGAGAAAGGGCCTTCTTGGTCATGGCATGGGAACTTTGAAACTCCCTCCCCAGGGAGGTTCAGCTGCCTCCCTCCATAGTTGCCTTCCACCCATCACCAATGGGTGAAGACTTTTCGTTTTCTTTGGTGAACCCCCAGTAACTCTTACTGGCCCTCCTCCTTGATTGCATCATGTGTGTTTCCATGTCTATATGCTTTTACTGAACTGTTTAAATATGATTTTATATATACCTAATGTTAAATGTTGCTTTAAATGTTTGAATGTTTTGATGTTTATCATCTTGGGTACCCTCTGTGGATGGAAATGAATATGATAAGCAGAATTTCTGATCTTCAAAATCTTATTACTCAGTTATTTACTTGCCATGCAGACTTCTAAACAAACAGCTGTACATTCAGTCAGGAAAAAAAGCAAGCTAAGGTCCAGAAGTCATAGAAACAAACACGCCCCTTGAGGAGACAGACGGCATACTTATCAGAGCACACATCAAAGCAAATCTATGCATGGAGTAGGTATCGCACCATTGCATTCTAGTTTACTTCACAACTCTACACCATTACTATAGAGTTTAGAAATAATATTTTGTAGAAAGAGATGTATACCTATCAGTTCTGCAGGTTTATTTGGTCTCTTGTTGACAAATGTTTCAAATGATTCCTTCATCAAGTTTATGAATTTCTCGTTTTTCTGAAAACACACTTCTATGATATGATCCATTTTGTCCTTAAAATCTAGCAGCTCTTGTACCATGTCCTTGTCCTTTTCAGGGTTTATCACTATTGTTGTTCCAAAGTTCTGCAAAACAAACACTTTTGATAATCAAATACATTGTTACTGAATTTTTCTCACTGTTTAATATTCCCCAACTACTGGTACATGCTTACAGAGAATTTTAATAATTGTAAAAATCAGTCAATTATAGCTGCACTAATGCAACTAAAGTCTTAAAATGTACACAAAAGTGATGAAATAGATCACATTTCAATATAAAATTTCAGCCCATTGCAATGGATGTAACACAGCAAATATTAAATCTAGATATGTAATTTTGAGTTTGCCCCCAGAGTGTGGATCAAAAATCTGCACAATGGGGCCAGGTACAAAAACTGCTGATATTTCTGGGGGGAAGCCCAAGGTTTGCAAAAAAATCCGGAATCTAAATACATGCATACAAAAAAGGGGCTCAAAAATCCCCGAATCACAGAAATAATGTTTGCAGCTTTATGAATGTCTTGAGCAATGTCTGCAGCTGTATCAAGAGAATTTGGTTGCTACCCCAACAATATTGTGAATGCTTCTATGCTCCAGTCAGTGTCAGCCCATAGGGGAGGGGGGTGAGAAGGAGCTGAAAAAGGTACAAGGTGAAAAGTGGAGGGAGCTAAGGAAGGAAAGGTGGCACCAGTGTGTGTGGGGGGGTGAGCTTTAGCCTTCCCTCTTACATTGTTTTCCCAATTCAAAATTGCATCAGAACCTGCTTGAGGCAACCAGATCATATGAGCCAGCACTTCCTGTGTCTTCTGTTCCCCCCCACTTTTCTTCCTCCTCACTTCAGCCCATCAACCCACTGTAAACCTATCACTGTACAGGGCTCCAGGATCTTGGGATCAACTTTTCCAGGGTCAGAAATGGCTGGCAGGGGAGGGGAAAACAAGGAAGATCTGAGATCCTTGCACAAAAGTCCACAACCCTTGCACAAGTAGATGACTTGGATTTAACTTTTCATGACCTACTATTAGACATTATGTATAACACGTAAGGGATGTAGCTCTGATTTCCCAGTGGGAACTCAATTCTGAAGCACTGTAGGGACCCAACTGGGATTGTGCCTTTGGAGGAGCAGGAGCTTCAACCTTTCCCCTCCATTATTTTCCTGAATGAAAATGGCCCAGGGGAACGCTATTTTCCCCTTGGTAGGGCTGCACATGCAGCCCATCCAGTAGGGCAAATACTGCCCCTCATGGCTGCAAGATCAGGAAAATGGCTCAGGGTGGGGGGAGGACTGAAGCTATTCCTCCTCCCCCATGCTGCAATCCCAATCCAAATCAGGCCCTTACAGCAGTTCCAAGGGGAGCTCCCAGTTGCTGACTGGCTGCAAGTTCCCCGGGCAGCCATGTGTTATATATAATGTCACATTCAGGCTGAAAAGAAGACATCCTCTGCTATCCTAAAGCATTGTCAACAGGATAAGTGCTTCTTGGAAGCTTCAAAAATTGAGTTTCAAATCTGGTTTTGGAAGCTGATGCCATATAGAGAAGAGGAGAGAGGAAGAGATTGGATTTATACCCCGTCCTTCACTTGTAGTCTCAGAGCGGCTTACAAACTACTTAACCACTATACCAAACTGGCTCTCGAGATACAAACTGGTCTTTTAGGAATAATGTTTCTAATGTTCAACCTTTCTGACAATTTAAACTCACTGCTTCCTATCTTAAATGATGCATCTATCTGGGCCCAGACTTCTATTTGTATTCAGCCCACTTTGGGAGTGTCATCTCAAGCCACATTACTTTCTCTGTGACCTTTGGCTTTCATGTCCCTGCAGCAACCACAACAGTCCCGTGGAAAAGGAATGAATAAATCATTGTTTGATCTAGAAGCCTTCTAGGTTATATGGGTTCCATTCTTGGATTCTGTAGAGGCAAAGAATCATCCAAGATGCAGATTTCAAGTGCAGCTGATAACATGAACAGATCTTTCCCCTCTTCCTTCCAGGGACCCTTTTGCATACTTGAAAATGGTAAGCAAATTAAAAAGCATGCACAAAAGAAGCATTCCATGGACATGAGAAAGAAACAAGAACACCTTCACAGAAGTGATGCTATTTTCAAAATGGAGTGCAGGACAAAGGCAGGCTATGACACATTAACATCAAACAATTATTTTGACATGTGACAGACTTGATGTCTGCTTGAGAGAGAAATGGGAGATGAGAAAAATATGTAAGACTATAAACACTTCACCAGTTACAGTCATCCTTTTTCCAGTTTCAATTATGTGCAGTTTCTCTTGCCAACTGAATAAAGAGCTTTGTAGTTATGAAGTTGCTCAAATTTTAAAGGTAATACCAAACTCTATCAGTTCTTGATTCACAATTGATGAGCTTTTATCTCTGCAATGAAAACAGGATATTTTTAAATACCTTGATATATTCACCCCAGCTATGCAGAAGGAGTTGCTGCCCACTTTTCACCCGACTGAACAGCTGGCACAGCAGAGTGAGATCTGCTATTCTGTCTTCATTAAGAAGATTATCAAGTCCTAAAACAAAAATAAAATACTTTATTCCAGGAAAACAGAATGGATCCTGCAAACTTATATCAACAAAATGTAGACCTTATGGCCTCAGAAAACACGTTGGCTTTTCTGTAAAGAACAATAAATTTATGATTGATAGGTGCTTGGTATTTTGTCTTGAAGAAGAAACCTGACATAAGACAGTTAAACACACTAATTTTAAACAGATTGGGGTTATTGACGTTATATTGGAAGTTTGAAAGCCTTCATCCATTATCAGGAGTGATTCATTTAATATTTTCTGAACAAGGCTGAGAAAAAGGGTGTAACTGATGGGAATTATATAGGAGCTGTTGTACACATGACACAGAATATGGCATTATTGTCCTGTACAACTGCGGTCTGCAAGGGAATTGCCCCACTTTAAAAAAAAGAAAAGCTTTCCACATGCAGTAAACCATCACGTCAGAGAGAAAGGTTTAGTACAGTGAGCTTTCTAGAAAGGAAAACATTTGAACTATACAACCGCTACCTGTAGTCTGAAATGGTCTACTCCATAGTTCTACCGTGTCAGTCTATAAATGTGTAGATCAGCCCTAAATCAAGTATGCCTGAAATATGGAATTCTATAGTGTATTAGTTGTCGAAAGCATGGTGTAATTTGTTTTGATTTTTATTTAAAATATGGTGACCATTTGTTTAATCATTTGATATCTGTGGTTTTAAAGCATGCTAACGAACTTTTCTAGTTCTAACCTTGTAAATTGTGGTGGTGGAAAGTGCCGCCAAGTCACAGCTGGCTTATGGCAACCCCATAGATTACTAATGTCTAAATGTTCTTTTCTACCACAGATGTAAAATTCATTAAGTCACAAACCTTAAACAGCATTAAGCACTAATATCCCCCGAACATTAATGTTCCCTGTAAGGGAGGAACAAGTTATCAATGCATCATTTTAATGCAGAGCAACAGGGAAAAATCAAAAATAGGTATAAAAATCTGATTTGTATATTTTTAATGTTGTCAATTACTACAAAAAACCCCAAACATGTAAATATTAAAAATTCTTTTTGAGCTGAATTTTATTATTGTAAATATCATGGAAAGTACCTGTCTAGTGTCAAACCACCCTTTTTTATTATGATTAGCATTTCAGACTTCAAATATTTATGCTGACAGAACTGCATACAGCATCCTAAGTAACAACAATTTTTTTTTGCTCAGCATCTGCTCCAAAAGACAGAGTCACTACAGGTTCCTCATTTTCTTTAAATTCCAAAAACGTTTGATGAAATATTACATCCTGGTTTAGGGTTTAGCAGTTACTTTTTATCCCTTTTTTTTAGTACTGTGTGTGTGTGTGCGCGCGCCTGCATGCGCACATGCTTGCATGCCTGGAAGTCATAGTGACTTCTGGCGACCCCTACTGGGGCTTGGACATTTTCAGAATGGTAGATTGATATGCCTGCATCTCATTCTTTTGGAGGTCTCCCTTCCAAGTACTTGCCAAGGTCGGCCCTGCTTAGCTTCTGAGATCTGATGAGATCAGGCTTTATCCAGGTAAGGGCCAATAACTTTTTATTCTTAATTATTTCTAGCATTTATACCAACCATAAATAACAGATTTCTTTTTCTTCCTTTTTTAATTAGTTGGAATTCTAAGAAAAGAAGTAGTTGTATTGATGTAGAGCAGGAAAATGTAAAAGAAAATCAAAAAACTTGAAGCACAAACCTCTGCATATTTACTAAAATGTCTGTTCACTTTGATAAGGCTTATTTCTAGGTAAGGGTGTTTTAACATGGCTGTTTTTCTCCACCTCGGCTGCCTTACAACAGCATAAGAACCTAAGAAAAGCCGTGCTGGATCAGTCCACCGTGGCCAACCGGTTCCTCTGGACGGCCAACAACAAGGCATAAATGCCAAGCCAGGTTGCCTCCTGGCTCTGAGATTCAGAGGTTCCCTTTAGTCACCCTGGCTAGTAGCCATGGATAGACTATCCTCCACAGATCTATCTAATCCCTTTTTAAAGCTTTTTATTCCTGTGGCCATCACCACATCATCTGGCACTGAATTCCACATTTTAATCATTCTCTGTGTACAGAAGTATTTCCTTTCATTTGTCCTGAAGCCACTGCCCATCAGCTTCATTGGATGCCATCGAGTTCTAGTGTTTGGGGAGAGAAAAAATTCTTTTTGCCAACTCTCTCCACGCCATGCATAATTTTATAAGCCTCTATCATGTCCCGTCCTTAGACATCTCTTTTCTAAACTGAAAAGTCCCAGACTCTTCAGCCTTTCCTCATAGGGAAGGTGCTCCAACCCCCTAGTCATCCTGGTTGCCTCTTCTATACTTTTTCCAGCTCTGCAATGATCTTTCTGAGATACAGTGGGCGCTATCACACGCACCCATTTGCCATGCGAGAGGGAAGATTCACCGGTGGATCATAGCGGCGCGATCACACCAGCGCATCTGGGACGCATCCCACAACTGTCGTCAAGCCATCGTCGCAAGCCGTTTTGATCTGGCGGGGAACCGGAGTAAAAAACTACTAGTGAAAATGCAGTATCAAACAGTTTGCTGCGGGCCAGAGCCGGACTTCTTCTGTACGATCGTGCCAGTACAAAGTTGTGGCCTCGGGGATAGTCTGCTCAGGCTATCCCAATGCCATGCTGTTGTTGTTTTCCCCCCTTCTCAGTGTGCACATCATCAAAAGCCCTTAGGTTAGAGGGGCGTTTCATCAGTCCCCCATTTCAGAGAATCGGAAACCAACCACACACACACACACACAAAATAACTCGCCCACGGTTGCGTCTGATCACGCAGCGGCGAGTTGTGCCGTCAGGTCCACAGACCTGTGTGATCGCACAACTGTGGAGCAAATTGCTCCGGGGCAAAATAGCCTTGATTCCCCTCTGGATTATCCCACTCGTGTGGAAGAGACCAGCGACCAGCATCCTCTATTCATCCTGCTGCCATGTCCCCCCTCCCTTGCTGTGTTGCAATCATTTCCAACCTAGTTTGGCACAATCTTCTTGGAAAGATAGCAGTCAAAACACCTTTGGATGCTATACAGGCAGGAAGATGCATGTTTTTGTATGTTCCAATCACATCAGCACCATTTTTTTCCCCTTGGCCACCATTCACTCAACATACACACACACCCCAGAGGGCTTTTTCTGGCTTTCAAAACAAATTAACTGGGAATTTCCTGACAGCAATAGCATTATAATGATATATTGCCATGATCTACTAGTTCCCAGGTTTATTTTTTAAGATAAGTCACCAGCTTTTTTCCATTATGGAGCTGAAAGGGAAATCACGCATCCTGCATATTTCCTCTTGTAGCTCTGCAATAAAGGCATTTTTTTCCACTCAGCAATACTATCCTGTGGTTTCTCTATTGTTGCTGCAGCCACCAATGCAGCCCAGCAACAGGACTTCCACATGACAGGTTTTCCTGCATTTTCCATACCTCCATCCCCACAGTGGCCATCCCCCCCCCCCCCCCCCGACATCTACCACACCACTGGGAAAGGCTTTTTTTTAAAGCTTTGTTAAATGTAATTGACATGGCAATATATTGTTATATCACTATGTCAATTTTTAAAAAAAATCCAAAATCCCCCAACCCCAATACCATGGGAGAGAAGAACAGCTGGCAGAAGGACAGGGATGGGGTAAATGGCATTGATGTGGGTTGGGCAAGGAAATGGAAAATCCAGGCCTTCCCACCCTACAGCAGCCATCCTGGCTTTGCTGCAATCTTTCCCAAAATATCATAGCAAAACAAGTTTGAGAAAAATTGCAAGAAATACGGAGAAAACCCCAGAAGTGCATGAACGCACCATGATGTTGTGAGAAAGTGGGTGAGTGGGGGGAAATCTTCTTCTCAATAGCACTAAACCCAAGGCAAACAGCTGATGAATAAACAACTAAAAAAGGGCTAAACACTTCTTTTTAAAAAAAATAGAAGAAGAAAGCTGGTAACTGGGAGAGCATGGCAATAGATGATAATGCTATAAATTCCCTCTAGTGGAGGGAAACAGAAATGGTGGCCACTGTGGGGTAATGCAGCTCCATGTGGAAGCAGCATAAGTGTACACTGGATTACAGCTTAATTCTGTGCATGCCTCCTCAGAACCTCCATGAGGGCTTACTTCCTGGTAAGTGTGTACAATTGCATCGTAGTCTATATCTACAATTAGCAGTAGCCACTAGGAAGAAACAGGAAGGGCAGTATAGAAGAAGAATAAGAGAGTGAATTTATATCCCGCCCTTCGCTCACTTGGAGTCTCAGAGCGGTTTACAAACCCCTTTCCCTTCCCCACCCCACAACAGACACCCTGTGAGGTAGGTGGGCCTGAGAGAGCTCTTTCCCAAGCTGTCCTTGAGAGAACAGCTGGTTCAGAGCTACGGCTTGACCAAGGTCATCCAGCAGGTGCAAGTGGAGGAGTGGGGAATCAAACCCGATTCTCCCAGATTAGAGTCCGCGCACTTAACCACTACACCAAACTGTACCTAATAAAGTAAGTAAAATAGACAGATGGTGATATTTTTTAAAATGTTGGTTTGTTTCAGATATGAAAGGAAAAATGCAAATAAGCGTATATTCCGTGTGTGTGTGTGTGTGTGTGTGTGTGTGTGTGTGTGTGTGTAATTTAGGAAGTCTGAATTGACTAAATAAGCATTCTTATTTTCTTTAGCCCTGCTGACCAACCACAGAATTTAACTGGACAGTGAAGGAACCAGGGGGGGAGTGGAGCCCGAAAGATGATCCCAAAATAAAAAAAACTTGCACAGTAGCCTAATAAACTGTTTGGTTTGGAAAAGAAAAAGAAATATGCATACATCTATTAGTGGCAGTTGTAATATGATAAGAAAAAAATTGTTTACATACATACCCTGAAATATGCAAGCTTTTATTTTCCATTATCAAACTGACTACATCACAAGCCTTCTCCTAAGGAACAAACCCTACAAAAGCAGTGACGTCTTCTACTTGCACTGCACACTAGGCTGTTATAAGTGGGTTACAATTTGCCCTGGATCAAATGAACGCAAGAGATTATGTAAATCAGTACATGCAAGACTTACTGCTTTATTTTATTTCATTAATTTGAGATATAGAGTGTGAAAAGCAGAATTCAATTCAACAGATACAACATTTTTATGAACGTTTTCATAAGGACTTTTATGGGCTGGATCCAAAGGTGCAAGCAACATCTTCTGCTCAGAGAAGGATCGCTACACATTTTGCACTAGAATATTGCAGGAGAAAAATGCAATTAAGCCCACCATGTTCTTTTGCTTGCACAAGAACCTGCATGTCCTTTTAAAATTAAATAAATATATAAAGAACCTGCATGTCCTCTTGTGAAAGCCTAAGAACTGCAAAAGAACCTGCCTATCACAGCCCACCATGGACTAAGGCCAGCTCGGCAGTAGTGACTATTTTCCTTCAGCTCATGGATCTTTGGATTCAACTTTGTATCTGTAACAATCAAAACAAAGCCTCAAGAAGTGGGGGCAGAATCAGCTAACATGCAGAAACTTCAATTTGGGAAGGGAGCAAGAGGTAGACTGGACAACAGTAGTTTAGCTGATCGAAGCAGAGTGAATCCTCCTCCAGCATAAGGGTTTCGGGAGCAAGATGTAGTACAAGTGTCCTGTTTCTTCCTTTTATGCACCATACACTCCTCCCCCACCCACCCCAGTCTGGCTTTGACGTAATATATGGCCACAACTAACCGAACATTAAAATATAACCAAGTATTTTCCTAAATTCAGTTGTTAAAATCTAATTATACTGAGATTATCAAAGCCACTTCAGGAATACACAGGTTGCAGCCACATGATGACAACTCTCCACAGTGCACTCATGGCTGCAAAGAACGCAGAAACATTTGCAGTGGGAACAGAGCATCCACACGGAGGCATTCTCTGGGCATTTCTCAGTGCCCACTCATATCACACACCTTCAGGACAAAGCCCTCCAGAAACATATTTTATGTAAACAACTACTACACAAACTTATTTGATGCCATTTATGTATTTGGAAGATTTAGAAGAGGAGATAATTGTATGATGAAGATTAATGCCAATTTAAGCCCCTATTACAACAGAAAAGCCAAGACACTGCAGCGGAGCATGAGTCAGAGCAAGAGATTTCAGACTGTGCTGTTGAAGAGGGTAATAGAGAATAAGAAAGCAACAAACTTGTAAAGTAAATGCAAGCATTTTAACATGGTACAACAATGACAAAGAAGAAAAGAGGATGGCCAAACTATGATTACGACTCCCCATGTATTTAGCACCAACAGTATTAAAAGTAATTGGGGGGGGGGGTTTGATTTTGAGAAGAAAAACAGCAAAGAAAAGGTTATGCCCCTTTTCCTCACCCACCCTTCCTCTATTTCTACTTGCAATCTCTAATGTCTGGTTTTCATTTTTAAAAATGGTCAGAGAGAAGTTACACAGAACTCTGAGTAAAGGGTTAAAGAACTGTGCAATTAGTTCCATGTACTCAGGGAATTATCACAATTTAGCTATAATTTATTATACGGATAACAGACCTTTACAATACAAATATTAAAAGCGGATTTTCAATGGCTGTTTCTCTTGCACTGCAAAACAAACTGTTTTTGAAACTGAGGTGCAATTTCAAAAAAAAATCTATAATATGACATGGGGTGTGTGGGTGTGTGTATTTCTACCCACTCAAAGTGGGGGGGAACAAAGTTAAACATTTTACTAAGAGAAGCATAGACCACCCATCTCAGCTTTTGGATCCCAGTGAGATTTGTTTACAGTTTGAAAACTACAAAGCCCACAAAGACAAAAAACAAAAATCAGAATTAGACAGCACTGAAATCCTCTCTCCTACAAGGAGTCTGCACAACACATAATAATACAGATTAGTCTTTTATAACAAAGGACAGAAGGGCAGCTGTACAACATGTGTCCAACGTCCCATAAAACATGAGCAGATGATGATGCAGTTGTTGGCTACAAATACTACTTAAGGAAAAAAAGGTACCTTTTTGCAATATAGCTTTTAAGTGCTCTCCTAACAGCTGCCTCTCCACAAAAGCAATGAGTGGCTTCCTGTTTAAGGCAAGAAAAAAAATCTATAAATACCCATGCAATTCAAAACAGATGAATCTACACACAGCATAGGTATGCACAGGTGTATCCTCTTACATAGCCAAGAAGATACACTGGAATTTTAGGTCACTCTTGACTTGTAGTATATCACCTCCAGTTAGTCAACTAACATTGGCTTAGGCTGGAGTAACTACTCATAGGGCACTGTTAGAGTACTGAGCAATAACACAGACCTAAAGTATTAGGAAAACAGTCCAGCCACTAGCGAAACGAAATTGCTGTTTGTTTTCTTCTCACAGGTGCCAAGCAAAATAGTCTGCTGTGCTGCTGCTGGCACTCGCACTGGGGGCTGCCTGCTGCTGATATGGTAGCTCTGAATAGTTGAAGGTGCTGCCGGATGGCATGAATATTATTTGTTTCCAGGATTTCCTTTGCATTGAATCCTTCTATGTCCCCACTCAACCCATTTCCCAGCTATATAATACCCCTGAGAAAAGCCAATGTCATACATGTGGTAATCATTGCAGCTGCTGCTAACAATACTGTCTGCCCAGACTGGTAGGACTAGGGAGGTGCATGTACCATAAATTCATTAGCATACACAAAAGTGGCAGATTATGATACTAACAAAAACAAGTTCCTAAGGATCCGAGCTTACTTTTTCCCCTCTTTAAAAAAATTATGTAGCAATTATGGGTGTAAATATATGCTTTAAAATATGTGGGTGACACCTAGTGAACTCTCAAATGCCAGAAACATTGCCCTCAAAGACTCAGTTCTGTCTAGGAGGAAAAAAATGTGCAAAGACAAACCCTGCACATTTGCACAAGACACAGAACTCAGCTTTACCTTATTTCAGAATCACTGTTACCTTAGTGCAGATTTTCACTGTTGCTCTCTTTAGAGTACAACCTTAGAAATGACATCTCAGCCAAGTCATAGTGAGTGATGTCTTACAGAAGATTTCTGTAAAGTTGTCTCATACCCAACACAGGATTTAAGCTACAAAGCTTTGTTAAGTTTATTGATCTTAAAACAACTGGGCCCAAGGTTCAAATGCAAATTTCTAATTTAAAAAACCCTTAGTGGTGTAACTAATCATTATGGTATACCAGATATGCTACTACATACATAGAACTAGTTCTGTGAAGTGAGAATTTGTTAATATCTTAGGAAAAGTCACCCCTGTGACAGAAATCCTAAACAGTGACATCTTAGCAAGTAGGTATGGTAAACAAAAGCTCCTCCCATATTTATTTATTTAGATATGTGTACCCTGCTTTTCTCCCCATTGGGGACTCAAACCAGCTCACCACATTGGTCTCCGCTCTTCCATTTTATACTGACAACAACCCACCTTGCATATGTCAAATGGAAAGAGACTGGCCTAAGAATACATCGTGGGTTTCCAAAGCAGTGATTTGAACCTGGGTCTCCCAGATCTAGTCCAGCACTCTAAACATCACAGTGGCCACCACATCTCTCCAAGTAATTGTAAATTATTGTTATAGAAGCTATCATTAAAATCAACTATTCACGCACTGATGATTTGAACAGAGTATTAATTAATAGTCATACATTCCTAAAACTTGAAAGTACATTGCTTCCCAAGTGTCTTTTGCTTCCATTTCTTTATCGTAGTTTAAACGAAAAGCATTAATTTCAAGGACAGATTTACCAAAGGTGTTCTTGCTACCATTATTCCACTTGAATATCAAGAATATAGAGTGACCTCTTCAAAGCAACAGCAATCTTGCATTGGGGGGGAGGGAGTAAGAGGTACTTACTGTGTGCTGTGGTCTAAATATGTTACTACTCTATCGGCTTCCTCTTCCAAACGTTTGTTAACATGGTGAAGATATTCTGGGACCTATCAAAAGTAAACAGATATATATTTGACTGTGGCAGGTGCACTGAATGAGGGGTGCAAAGTCAACTCAAGGCCACTGCATAGAAAAGCCACATATGCCATTGCCTGACCTTACCTAGTGCAAGCATGTAGACAATGGGCATTGATGGCTATACTCAATTAAATTCAGTGTTTTGTTATCATTTGTGATTTTATTTTGTCTTTTTCTCAATAAAGCTGACTTAATTACCATAGCGGGGGTGTTTCAGAATACACCATTTAAACCTGAGTCCCCTGGAATCTGATGGTGAAGACATACAAAACTTATGAGAGCAGTGTGGCTGATTAGTTAGCACAACCACTGTGTTCAGCACAGGCCAGTATTTCTCAGACTCTAGGTCAGGAGTCCCTAAAGCAGGTTGTGACTCTCTCTCTCTCTCTCTCTGGTGAGCTGTGAGGCCGAGAGTGAGAAAGAGGGAACAGGGTGAGCTGGGAGAGGAGCCTCTGAGAGGTTCAATCTGGGTTTGCCTCTGCACGATGAATGCAATGACCAGGAAATGCATTCTGTTGTTCAGTAATGCTATAGATTTATAAATAAGAAAAACAACACACACAGAAATTGTTCAGTGGGGTAGGTGATGCACGATTCCTGCATTTTATGTTGGCTACTTTGCAAGTGGATCCCAAAAACTGAAGTAAGTTTAGAAGTGGGTCCCACTTTGAAAGATTTGAAAGACCCTGATCTCTGTATTCACATCCACATGGCATTTTGCTCAAGCCTGGTTTCCATTCTGGAGCATCCACACGAGGTCATCCTCATTGCCCACTTTCCAGGTTCTCCCTTGCTTTGCTCTTTACTTTCCCAAACTCCTGAGCACAGCATGATGTCCAATCAGCATTTCCAAATCTCCCATCAACATCAGCTCCATTTACCGCTGCCATCCTCTTACACGCATCATTTCCCTGGTGTACCAACAGAGAGGAGTACTCGTCTTTTAAAAAGCCAACAAAAACCTCTTCGGTGGCTCAGCAGGGGTGGAGGGAGTGGCACACATTCATGGAAGACCAAAGAAAGTACATAAGAACCCCACATGCGGATGCTTCCTTGGTGCTGCCAATAGCTCTGGATTTGCATTGGCAACAAATTCAGAACAAATAGTTCCCAGTGTCAATGCAACCCTAGACACTTTTGGAAGTGGTTAAATTCTTTAATCCAGCAAAACAAAGTAAGGTTGAATGAAACAAAGTTATTGCCTTCATACAAAAACTTTTAGAGATTTTCAATAGCACAATCACTAGGGGTGTGCATTTGGCTATATCCAAGCTGAAAAAATAGCCAGAAAATACCTTATCAGTATTTTCTGCCTATTCTTCCAGCTGGATATAGATCTCAGTATTTTTTTCAGCTATGTGAAATAGTTGAGTCCCAAATATCCCAAAAGTATTCAGGATCACTAGACAGCTCAAGTTAAAAGATGTTTTAAGAGACTGCAGTCCCTTTAAACACCTGGGTGATCTTGTGGCTTGGAGGTGTTTAAATGGATTGCAAGGCCTTTAAACACCTTCACTCACGGCTTGCAAAAGGCATTTAAAGGGACCCTTTAAATGCTTCCCCCTTCCATTGAAACCAATGGAGGATGGGGGCACCTTCTTTGGGAGCCCATAGAATTGAACCCCCTGCTCCAATCTGTATGAAACTTGGGGAATGTTTTGAGGAGAGGCACCTGCAACTATGCTGAAAATGTTGTGCCTCTACCTCAAAAAACAGAACACATAGACCCCCGGACAACCCCACATTGATTCCCCATTATATCCTATGGGGACCACTGACTATAATGGGTATAATGGAGCTAGAAAAAACATCCATGCTGGTATTGGGATTTGGGAATATCAGAAAATACTAGTATTTTTTGGGTTCAATATACCTGAAAATAACGATTTATTTTGCACATCCCTAACAATCACCAAAAGATAACTGAAGTGGATTACCTTCCTTTAATTCACACATGTAGAGATATTTAAACAGTTCTGCCAGATGCAGTACAACTCTCACTCAGACACAGGGAATTCACATCTGAGAGCAGTTTCTATTTAATAAGAGTCTGGTCTTCTTTCAAATTATTCCACCAAGAGAAACTCAACTTCATACCTCTCTTTCTTGCATTAACCTTTGGCCTTCTGCAGTATATAACCGGTTTGTATCTTCTAAAAACCTTTGTTCAAATGAGTCCTTGTAAACCTATTTGAGAAAGATATTAATGTACATGCAGTTAATTTATTACTAAACAAGGTCTTAATTTCTATAATCTTTTTAAAGGTTCAAGTAGTAAACTTGTTCTTACTCATGCTAAAAACTGTGATATAGAAAATACTCCTGTGTAAAAGCAGGGAGCTAACACTGAACAAAGGTCACCAAAAAATCTACCAATATACTCATACTGAATAGACAATCTTATATTCACACTTCCTTGAAAATAAGCACCACTGAGTATACAGATATTTCCAAGTAAACATATATAGAATCAGGCAGCTCAAGGAGAAGGCCCTGAACACAAAATAACTGCTTTCGCTCAGTCTCAGCATACTGCAGTGCTTTTCTAGGATCAAACTGCCAACAACCTTGGCAACAGCAGTTTATACAAACTGGTTGAAAAAGCTATGATTTTTAAAAAAAGGTTCAACTTCTACTCACTAGCCATTGTTAAATGTTGCAACTGGGGGAAACAAAACTAAGCTGCTTCAGCAAAAAGGTGAATAAAAAATTAATATTGTGAAAGACCATTTCTCTTTCAGAACCCTCCTTATGGAAGACTGAGGATATGATGGGAGTGCAAATCCTTTTACTTCTAAGCGTGTGTCTAAATTCAACATGCCATGTGATAACTTGCTAAGGCTTGGCATTATAAGGAAATTTCACTCCATTTCAGCCATTTGTTGAGGACTGTGAGTAGAAAGGGAGGCCTCATATTTTTTATTCTCATCCAGAAAAGCAGAATGAGAAGAGAATGTCAATTTGTTGCTTGCTCCTGCCATTTTATGTATATGGCTGCAACACTTACTTGTAGATCAGACAGCATGTTTAACAAACTCCGCAACAAGCTTCTATCCACAGCTTCACCATTTCGTTCTTGTTCGATCAACAGCAGGATCCCATCAATAGTTTTTCTTTGCACTAGTTTATCACTAATAACGTGGTTTCTAAAAAGTTCTAGCCCCATATCCCTGTGGAAATATGAAAGTTCAGGAGTTTCATTTTGGTATTCAATGACACGGTTTGGAAACTTCCCTTTCAAAAGTCACTCCCTCTTAACACTGTCAAACATTAGCCACAGACATCACATTATGCTTGCACTGTCACAGTACACATGGGGCTTCCAGTGTACTTCCAAGTTTAATCAACAGAGGTTACCTGGCTTGGAAACTGAATATTACTACTTAAAAAATACATAGTATTTTCACAGCTAGATTAGCATTCAGTAGCATCTTGTAGAACAAGAGTTTCGGAGTATAAACTTTTGAGAATCTCCCTTCCTCAGATACAGTAGGAATGAAGATCCATGAGCCCTTACATCCAAGTCAGAAGATGGAAGGAGTGTTGCAAAGAAGGAAGTTAGGATGCAAAGGTACAATGCAAAATTAAACCAGCTTGATTAGAGCACGGGGAAAATGCTTAGGGGAAGAAAAGTACCATTTGTAGCGAGATCTTGCTGGTCTCTAAGGTGCTACTGGACTCGAACTGAGCTACTGCAGACCAACACAGCTGCTCTCCTCAAACTATAGTCCTCTCAGTATTCAAAGTACTTTGTATACATTATCTTGTTGCAGTCCTTACTGTTGCTCTGTGCAGGTATTATAATTAGGGATGAGCACGAACCACGAACTGAACCACAAACCTATGCAAACTGGGAGGCTGGTCTGCTAACCGAACCAGATTGTATGGGTTTGTGACCCCTGCTTTCTGCTCCCTGCCGCTTTTGGAGATGCCTAAGGCCATGTAGCAGCTTTGTAGCCAAAACAACATTTGAAACATCAGTTCCACAGCCATCTTAGCAGGTGCCTAGTCCTTCATGCATTTCCACTAAAATTTAGATCACTTGTTACACTTTTCCAACAGCTCAAAGAATCAGAAGAATGACCTTTTAGGTTTGCCAGCTGCAGAGGACAGAGAGCATCTTCTAAGAGTAGGCACACTGTTCACATAAATAGGTACAGATGTTCATTCAGGTATGAGACAGTCATCAGCTAGAAAATGTCTTCTTCTGCACAAATGCAGAGGAACCCTGTCTTTCAGTTTAAGACTAATACATATGAGCTAGATCCCTGAAGGCCGCACTATTTGCAATTTGATTTATGCTGCTCTATCTATGACAGCAGCTTTCCCCTTAACAATGGGTCCCAAACACCTCTGGGCATTCTTAAACCTTACGGCTGGAATCCAAACAGTACTGAAACAAGCACTTTTGAATTATGACAACTCTAAACAAGAATTTTATTCACAGACTTGTATTGTCTTAGAACATCAGAAAACATCGAACCTGTCTTTGGTTAATGTGTCAAAACAAATTACCATTTTGCTAATTTAAACACATTAGATATTTATTCGTTCCTGAAATTTCAGAGTAGCTTGTGCATCAGCCCTCTTAAAGCAATATAAGTTGAAATGGTTTTACATGAGGTCCTGAGACTTACAAAGTAAATAAATACAATGTGGGTATCCTAAATCTGGATAGTGAACTCTCCTTGTGTATAGATTCAGCCTAGTCCATTCTCTGCCCAGGCCAAGATGCTTTCCATCCAGGGCACTTCTCATAGGGCTCAAAATTACTACTCAAAGCTCATCAGTTGTATCCCACATACACGTTTTACTAGCGATTTTACAATGTATATAGCACTATAAATGTTAATATTAAAATGAAAACAGCAGGTTCATGCATCAACAAGAGAGACTTAGACACTATACCTACCATATAGAAGGTAGCATTGAATTCTGGAGAACATAAGTACGATCCAAAAACAAAAAAATGCTTCTAATCATGATCTGCAAACATAAAATAATGATAAAATAAATACTCTCTGCTTGCAGAAATATTGCTCGTAGCACATACACACGTAACATTATAATTCATGTGAATCATTAGCTTTTCAAAGATAATTAATTAATCCAGACATGACATCCCATCCCACACAAGCTTTTCAAAGTACAGTTGACTGAGTATTAACAGCAATTTTATATATAATTCAGTGACGCAAGGAAACTTTATCCATTTTCCATAGTTAAACAATAGGTTCCTAATAAGCTACAGAAATATGGGGTTCATCTTTGAAGCAGCCTGCTGGAATCTTCACCACAGTATTATGTAACTTTTTACTTGTGAAATGCACAAACAGCTAAAGCAGGGGCGTCAAACTCATTTTTATGGAGGGCCAGATTTGACATAAATTGGACTTTGTTGGGCCAGGCCATGTGTGTCATAAAATGTAATGCCAGGTAGCAGAGATATAAACTTTATACAGGACACAAAGATTTTTAAAAAAAACATGCCTGAAACATTAGCGCTCTTGCAATATTTTGTTTATTTAACAGTCTCTGATAACTGAAACTTCTCGCTCTGAATTATTGCATCAAAATGTTTGTGCTGTAGCAGCCTGGGAGGGGGAGGAGCCTCAGTCCAGTGCAGGGAGCAGAAGCTTGCCTATCTATCTCTCCTGAGTGATTGAGAGAGTCTAGAAAAGCTAGCTATGATATAACAGCAGCAGCAGAACTGGAGGAAGAAGCAGGAGACAGCCAGTTTCTTGTGGCCGTGATAGCAGACCTCCGGGGACCTGACCCGCCCCCCTGGGCCACATGTTTGACACCCCTGAGCTAAAGCATTTAATTTTAACTTAAAAAGAAAAAGATGCACTTAGGAAAGTAAGCAAAGTTTCAAAATCTTGTAATTGGCTAATTTAGTGGGCACTGAAAATATGAATGAAATGAAGGAACTAAACCACAAGCATTACTTCTGCACAACCCAAAGAACTTTATCCATTCAATTACACTACATGCTGTTTTTCACAAACTGTTTGATTTCTTAAAGACCAATTGATGTAGCAATATTTGTAGTAACTGAATTAAGAGATAGCCATTAGGCCTCCTTGAGAGCTACAGTACTTTGTCAAGGATAACTTACTTATATTTTACAAGAGCAGAACTGGTGTCACTATCTAGTTTACTTTTTTCATATTATTTTTCCAGATTGATTCTCTAATTTATCCCAAGAGCTACATCAAAAAAATCTGCATTTTCTTTGGCTTAATTCAGGCTTGCTTATTTAGTTCTTCTCAGGGAGTGACCATCCGCCTTTACATGCTTATTTACCATTTTCTCTTGAATATGTATCAGTAACTACATCTGACTTACCATTTGTCTGCAGTGATCTTGCCAGCATTTGTTTATTTTCTTTAAAAATAACAGACTGTCAAGAGAACCTGTGCAGCAAAAGTTAAGGAAAACTTCTGGCTATATGTTTTTGAGAAAAATAAACATTTCTATCTATCTATCAATGATTACATTTGCTCAGAAAACAAGAGTTATAATAAAAGTTAGATCATAGGATTAGCAGTACGTTTTCTTTACATTCCAAAAATGAATATCCAGCAGGCTCCTGCTATTAACATTCACATTTTTCTAAAGAAAATTATCATACACACACACGAAGGATAAATTCAGCAAAAATTTAAAGCCAACAAAGAAGTGGCTCCCCACTGCTGACCACTGCTATTAGGCTGTCTGCAAAGGCCTCATCCAAGTTTCAACCACTGCTCTTAAATGAAATCCGTTTTTATTCCTGAAACAGATATCTAAATATGACAGAGGCTGTGGCTGTCACCGATAAGACACTGAACAAGGTCTCATGATATGGAGCAATGTCATATAATTACAGAGAACATATGCTTACACATAGAAACTAAGATTCCAAAATCAAAACATTATAGAAGTGGTACCAAAGACATAGCTTCATAACCAGAATCTACCAAGTAGATTATGATATATCTACTGGTTTGGAAATATTGAGGAGACCGTTCCCAGAAAAATATCAGGTCTTAACTCTGTGCTGCTTTGTATTTTCACCATCCTTTGAAGATACTACAAAATTCAACAAGGGTCCTTACAGTTAGCTAATCAGGAAGACTCACTGGGGTGGATCCAACCACTGCCCAAGTAGCCTTACTCCAGCTTCCTCCAAAATAAGTGACTCTTCCTCCAAACTTGAGCCAAAATGAAAGGTAGGGTATTATTATTATTTGTGTGTAGAATAGCCAGGAGATCCTAAGAGAGCCAGTTTGGTGTAGTGGTTAAGTGCATGGACTCTAATCTGGGAGAACCGGGTTTGATTCCCCACTCCTCCACTTGCACCTGGATGGCGTTGGACAAGCCGTAGTTTTGGCACAGCTATTCTTGAAAAAGAGCAGTTTCTGTCAAGAGCTCTCTCAGCCCCACCTACCTCACAGGGTGTCTGTTGTGGGGAGGGGAAGGGAAAGGAGTTTCTAAACCGCTCTGAGATTACAAGTGAAGGGCGGGGTATAAATCCAATCTCTTCTTCTTCTAAGATTGTCTGGCAGCCAAAAGTTCTAGCTCCTTTAGCATTATGGACCACTAGGTGGTGAGCTAGACTTGTTTTTAAGACTAGAGAGGTTTCAGAGGTGGTTTGCCTCTGCGTCATGACCCTGGTACTCTTTGGAGGTCATCTTTCCAAATATTAGCCAAGGCTTAGCTTCCAAGATCTGACATAGGGCTAACTTGGGCTATCCAGGTCAGAGCAAAGGTGGGGTATAAATGTTTTAATAAATAAACAAATAAACTTTTCTTAGTGGAATGGTAGGATGGCATAGGATAAACTTCAATAGCTGCATTGGCTTTAACCTTTGAAAATTATCTCAATAAATCAGCTTTATTAGTCTAGATGAACAAACCCACTAGCAATTACAACACTACTTCTCTCATGTTAATAAAACAAATTTCTCAGAATGGCCATAGACAGTTAATGGGAACCAATACATAGGGGCATCTTCCAACCACACCACAGATCTAGAACTGACAGCAACAGTTCTGCCATCCTAAAACACAACCTAAAGGAAGCTAAACCAAGCCCTTTTAAAACCACTGTAGAAATCTGATATTTTATGCAGACAACGGCCTTTTTAAACAATAGATATTTATAATAGTTGAAATCAATACTATTCCACACCTACAATGATAAGACAATGAGGTCTTAAAAAGTTAAACTCTAAAAAGGAGTTTTACACTTTACAATAGGATGACAATATTAAATTAAATATGTTGATCAGACTTTGAAATTACAGGTTTCCAGGACGTACAGGTGGAAGCAGCAGAGAACACACATTCCAGAGGAACCATGGTTAGGTGGTAAAAGCACACGTTTAAGTGTGTGTTCAGAAGGACTTACCTCTATTTCAGTCCTGGAAAGTCATTGTCAGTGAGCACAGACAATACCAAGCTAGATGCACCAAATGCATAAATCCCAATGCAGTCTTTAGTACCATCAACACTATTATGGTGGTTAATTTTTAACATTAAAAGGATATTCTCTAAACTGCAATATTTGTGCTTTCACATGATCTTCACAGACTTGTCGCAGTTGTTTGTACAATGTATGTGATGCGTTGTAAGAACAGACATTTTCTACAGCCTGTAAAATAATTTAAAAAAAAAATCAGAATAAAGACCAACTGCATCCATTAAAATGCTAATTTGCTGCAGGTAGCAGAACGAAAGGAAAGAGTAGAAAATGGACAGAAATACAGAAAAAAAATTAAAAACTACTGCAAGGCATGAAACTGACTGAATTTTTTAAAAGTGCAATCCAAAAATGTTCCCATCATATCAACATGAAACAACTAAGAAGTGTGTGTAAACTGTTGTTTCAGCAGAACAAACAAAAGTTATGCAAGCAAAGAGACAAACTCCAGAACGTGTGTTGAAAAGCAGTTGCAGCATTTTTATTTGTAGTTAAATCTTTTCACCCGGCATTCACTAAACTTTGGGTTGGATCCTACGCAGCACCACTGTAAGCCATGGATTTTACCCACATTTCCCTAGCAGCCCTGTGAGCACCAAGAAAGGCAGAAAGCAAGGGTGGCTGCCTCAAAAAGGAGAGAATGGGGCAGAATAATTTTTCCTGCCTCTTCCACCAACAGCGCACCACCTACTGCAAGACAGCTTGCTGGTACAAATCAGAAAGGGACAATTTCACCCATTCTCCCCTCTTCATTGCAGTCATCTGCATCTCATAGCTTCTTTTCTCCACATGAATTTCCCCAGCCTTCAAAATTACTTTTTTGGGATTCAGAGAGGACTGCCAGGAGAAAGGCAAGGCAAGAAAGACCCACCCCCACCAGCACCTTAGACTGGCAGTCCATAGGATCCAATCTAGTGATATACAGATACTGATGCATACCACGTATATTCTTTAAATGAAAATTTTATAATATGACAAACATGTATGCATACAATACCTGTGCCACTAAAAAGAGGTTACAAATCATTTTGGCGTACCTTAAAACTACAGAGAACTACCCAAACTATAAAATGTTTCTGGACTGGACTGACATAACACTGCAGATAGGGAAAAGCATGACCGAATGCTCTCCTATAGACAACCTTCCTGAACATAGCAAACCTTCCTGAACATAGCAGGAACATAGCAAACCTTCCTGAACATAGCAAACCTTCCCGAATGCTCTCCTATAGACAACCTTCCTGAACATAGCAACCTTCCTGAACATAGCAAACAAGAGTTATAATAAAAGTTAGATCATAGGATTAGCAGTATGTTTTCTTCACATTCCAAAAATGAATATCCAGCAGGCTCCTGCTATTAGATGTCAGGGAGAAGGATTAGCTAGATCTCGGCCAAACATGCTAGTTATTCATCTGTGAATATATACTCCCTCCCTGCTTTCCCCTTTCTTCTTCCATTGCTCTCAGAAATGGTACAGTGAAGGCAGTTTTATCATGTTTGAGCAAACTACTCCCAAAGCACCTCTCTAAACAGATATTTAGGTATCTGTCCTGCTCAGGTAGTGATTTTTTTTTAAAAAAATGACAACTCTTACTTGGTAGAGCTCTTCTAGATTATATTTAATGGATGTGCTACTCTGAATTGCTCTGACCGCTTCATGAAGCTTCTTCCAAGTGTCCTGAGTGTAGCTGTCCGGCAATGCTGGTCTCTCTGCATTAAAAAACAACAACACAGAACTGGTGAAACACAGATTACACATGCATTCTGTCACTGCATTCCAAAATAACTGCCATTATTAAGTGTTAGGGGAAATATAAGTCTGCTATTTCAAGCTCGCAAAATAATCTTTAAAAATAAAGTTTAGGTATTCACTTACCTTTCTTATTTCAAGAAAGGCTTTGTGAGACCCAGAGGGTATGACAGAATGTTCACAACCAACCCTTTCGTTCTTTCTCTTCTTGAATGTTTGTTAAAGATACCCAATAGTTTATGGAAACCTGGGTACCCTGGACTATTATATTCTAGGTATTTACTTACTTAAATTTATTATTGTGTGCCTTTCTTGCAGAAACTCAAGGCAGCTTTTCCCCTCTCAGTTGAAAGCTTTTCCTTGTTTTTAATTCCAATTTTTTTAAAAAATATTAATTCCACATTAATTTGTGTTGACCTTTTAAGTATAAACGAAAAGCTTCTGGCCTCCTGTTGATAAGGACATTCAATGTACTGGATGGGAAGGCTCATGAGGTGCTCACACATATGCATTTTGTAATATGCCAAGCATAACAACGACAGCAAATAAACAGCAATATATTTACTGCTGGTTATCCCAGTCGCATGTAGCTCATCACAAACATGTAGTGGGAGGTTCTCAAAGACATGCACATCAGGCCTTCCCATACCCACAAATATTACACTGATTGTCATTTCAGTAAGGTTTAGTCATGGCAAGAAGTGTTAAGAAATAAACAATATAAATTATTTCCACACACAGAAACACAAGAGATGGCCAGTTGACACACAAGGTTCCGAAGTTTCAAAATTTCATTCACTTTAGATAATAAATAATTAAAAGGGTTTTTTTTAATGATTTCATTCCAATCCTGTAAAGACCTATGGTAATTTGATACATAAGTGCCTGCCAGATAAATCTTTCAACAAAAAAAATCTTTCAACAACAAAAAAAATCCAGTCCTGTAAAGACTGATGGTGATTTGATACACAAGTGCCTGTCAGATAAACCTTTCAACAAAGACACACTCTTTCAACAAAAACACAGCATTTTTAACTAAAGATTCAACTAAAAGAAACGGACAATTAGAAGCAGGGAACATAGGGAAAATGCTTTAGGGATACTTGGTAACTTATAATCCGATGACAAGTTAACTACTAACTTTAGATTAATCAAAATCACCAGTCCACAAACACGTGGTAAGAAATACATAAATTTGCCACATAACCAAGTTTTAGCCACCACTTTGATTATCCGAACAAGCAGTACTTAATCCCTGTATCTAATAGGGCAAGGGCTGGCCCACGCAGACAGGCATGAAACAGGGCTAGCAACAGCTAATATTCAGAGTTCTGAAAACATAGTTTAATAAAAATGTGAGAATTAAAAAGTCCTCAAAAGTTAATAGTGGCATCTGTGGATCTACAGACATTAATAGACACACTATAGTTTATGAGGCATCTTGGTTCACCAACGACAGACAAGCAACACAGAGGCTTGCCAAGCAGAGGGAGACTATAAGGAGGAAAGAGAGAAGGAGAGAAGAGATTGGATTTATACCCCGCCCTTCACTACCCAAGGGAGTCTCAGAGCGGCTTACAAACTCCTTTCCCCTCCCCTCCCCACAACAGACACCCTGTCAGGTAGGTGGGGCTGAGAGAGCTCTGAGACAACTGTCCTTGCGGGAACAGCTGGTACAGAGGTATGGCTTGCCCAAGGTCATCCAGCAGGTGCAAGTGGAGGAGTGGGGAATCAAACCCGGTTCTCCCAGATTAGAGTCCACACACTTAACCACTACACCAAACTGACTCTCTGGCAGGCTGGAGTCGGGGGGGGGGGGGAGCCAAAGCAGAGAGGGGGACATGGTGAAAGAGCTGCAATAGGCAGCAAGAGAGGAAGAGACATTTCCCCTTTTATGTGTGCTACAAAATGAATCTGCTCCATAGTTTTGTGGTTAAAGGAACCTAATCTGCATTATTAGTTTTGTGGTTGGAGTGGTAGAGTAGGAGCTGGAAGACCCAGGTGTGCTGGGTGATATTGGGTCAGCCACACACTTTCAGCCCAGCCTATCTACCTCACAAGGTGGCTGTGCATAAGATTAGACTGAAACAGCTAATAGCAGTTTAGATTTCATTCTCTTTTCTATCACTTGCCCGGTTATGATTAAAGTAAAATAAACAATAGTCAGTACTTCATCAAAGAAGATACTAATCTCTCTAAAACAATTTTTCTAGTAAACATGTTTCTCATTCTCAAATTCCACCTCATTCCTTTGCAGACCCATAAAAAAAATGTAATTTCTTATATGCATTTTCTCCCAGTCACCACAGCCAAAGGTCTTTAACTACTTGAGATAATGAGGCTAATTGTTACCAGCCATGGTTACTTTAAGATGGGGGGGACCCTGTAAAACCTATGGATGTAACAGGCTTTTTAAAAAAATCAGTAATACCAACACAGAAAAGCTAATACAGAAAGAAGAAAGCTTGCATGTATCAGAAACATGAACTTACTATCTGGAAAAGCTGTAAACAAAAGGTTAACAATAATTGTTGGTTCAGGCATATATTCTAAGTAAATGTGAATTGCTTTCTAAATGTGGTATCTATAAAACAAGCCACCAGAGGGATTGAGCGAGAAACTTCTAGACAAAAAACAATGACCCATTAAAAGTATGCAAAGCTTAGGTTCAGAGAACTGTAATCTTTCACTTGGCAACTCTGAACTGGGGGGGGGGGGGAGAACAGATTTATTGAAGGTCCATACTTCACATTAAATGGACTTGTTCCTTTGTTGCAGCTTTTACCTATGCTGGATTTAGAGCTGATGCCTGGGGATTCTAATGTGTTCGTGCTTAAAAACAGCAGAAACAGAAGGTGATCGTTAAGGCTGAACAACAGGGGACTCAGCAAGACACCAAATAACTGATGAGCTAACAATAAGGTCCACCCTGGTTCTACAGCAACAGCAGAGTAATCTCTCCGAGACAGCTGTAGCAAGGCTCAGTGGACACTAAGGTGAGGAAAGGGCAGTGACATCACATGTCAACACAGCAGAGAATCCTGCATCCCTATTGGCTGTCAGCTGCTGATCTGACTTAGGCAAAGTGCCAAGTCTCTTTTTTTTCCATTTCTGTATGTCAGAAGAGAAGTTACTCAAAGTCCTTCATCTATGTGCCATGGAGCCACAAAGGCACATGACCCAGCCAAGATGACAGCATCTGTGTCCTGTAACAGACAACCTTGGAAGCAGCACTGCATATATTTAAGTGCCAGATCAATATTTCAGAAAACAAAAGGAATGTTTCTGGAGTCATTGTGGCTCAAAACAAAATATCGGTGGAAACTGTGAACCTTCAGAATACAGACATAAACTAGCAGAGGTGTTTTCAGAAATTACTGTTTGCATTTCCTGAATGTGTACCTCAAATGTACATTCTAATCCCATTCTAAAATATAACTCCTGCATTTTGTTCCTTTTTTAGCATCCCACCACTGACCATATTTACACAAGAAGACTAGGGGAATAACTCAAAGGCACTTTAAATGTCATCCACAAAGTCATTTTCCCAACTGGATGGGATTCACACAATCACATCTTTTTGCTTCATGTTGATCTGTTCAGAATATTGTAAGAAAGTGGAACGGTGGGTGCACTAATTGATACTCTGGCTCTTAACTACTCAGAGTTACTTGGGTTGTTTGGAACAACTAAAAGGTGTCCAAGGACATGAAGAAGTAACTAATCCACACAGGCTAGATAACAATATAAAATGTTCAGGTGTAAAGCAGGTTGGTATAATTCTCTTATTTAAAAGCAGAAGGGGGGGGGGGGAATTGCTAGGCATCTACAGGTTGTCATGGAAAAAGTTGCCCCTGTCCAAAATTCCCTCTTGTCACACAACTTTTTTAAAAAAAAATAGTCTTGCTAAGCATTCGGGCACACACCTAAGCTCACCTATAAGGAAAAGAACACACTTGAAATGGATCCAAGTGGTCCATTAACAAGGGACGCTAAGCATAAATACCTCTAAAAGCGCAACACATTCAATTATAAAACCAAAACAGGTCAGGAACTTGTTTTCAATGGGCTTCAGTGGAGTAACTCTGCACTGCTTCACCTAGCCTAGTTCACCCACCCCGCTTCTCCTCCTCCTCCTCCACACCCACCTCTGAAATTCTTGATCACTAACTTCTTGGAAGTGGCCCCTCCAACAGTACCACCGCCGGCCACCCCACGTCGGGCCCCGGCAGTTGCTGCCAAGAAGGTGGGCTTGGAGAGCCCATTGGTGCGCCCCACCAAGGCCGACAAGTGCTGCTGCTGCTGCTTCTGGGGCTCGCCCGCCATGTTCGACCAATAAAGCGGGGGGGGGGGGGGGGGAGAGAAGTCCGTCGTTTTTCCTCCCTCACACCTCCCGGTACGCTTGCATGGGGGAAGGGGGGTGAAAGGAAGGGAATGTTTCTCAGCAAGGAGGGGTCCGTCGCGCTGTGAGCAGAGACAGCGGCCGCCGCTTCTCGTCCCCGCGACTTCGCGATAGCTGAGGGGCCTCCATGAAGACCGTCCGGCTGAGGGAGGAAGAGAAGTGGCGTGAGGGCGGCGGCAAAGAAGCGCTGGGCTCGGAGTCAGGAAAGCATGAGGAGCCGGTGTTCCTCTCCTCCCCGCCTCTTGGACGGCGGCTTACAAAATGGCTCCTCTTTGGTCCGTCCAGCTCTTTCAAACCTGGAGCCGCTCCAGCACAGGACGGCCGGGCGAGCAGAAGTGCCGGCTGGGCCTCGGCATAGCCGAAGCCCTTCCTCCCCCCCCCCCCCCTTGGCCCAGGAGCGGGCTCTGCCTCCTGTGGCGGGACAGGGGTGGGTGGAATACCGGAATGGGAAGAGCTCAGGGGGCGGCACGGGTGCAACCCAAGCCTCTGTGCACGCGCTCAGGAACTCTTGGGAATGGGTGAGCTTTGCGCACAAGCGCAGGGAAGAGGCAATTCGTGCTCCTCAGGAGCCACAGCCGTAGCATCACCGACTCCTATTTACCCCCCCCCCCCCCCACACACACACACCCCCACACGCTTTTGAAGTGGATTACTGGGAAGCAAGTCCCGTCGCGCTCAACTGAGGGCTGACACCGAAATATTTGCATCCGGCAAAACTCTGCATAAAGATGGGACCCCGAACTCATTGACTTCTTTCTTGTTTAATACTTCCAGAGGGGTAGTCGGTTGCAGGAGAAATAAATAGGAACCCCATTTGGAGCATTTAGGATAAGCTTTCGCGGCCCATCTCCACGAAGAGTCCACGTTAGAATGTGTGTTGCGTTTTGAGGTGTCACTGGGATCCTCTGTTGTTTTCGTTAACTGCTGGAATAACTGGATAGCCACAAGGTTTTTTCTCCACAAAAACAGCTTCGTTCGTTCATTCATTCTGCGGCGCTTTTGCTTAGCTGTATCTACTGTAGCCTTAGCGAAACGTTACAAATAGCAAGTTGCAATGCAGTTCCCTCTGCAGAGTTACATGTGTTAAGCACACAGCAGTGTTTAGGCATCTGGCAATCTACTCGCGAGCAAATCCAGCCGAACTCAGGTTTATAGCCTTTGGTGGTCTATCCGAAATAGCTGCACCGCATTCGGTCCTCGTATTACAGTTTATTAACTCCCCTACGCAAAGCGTGGCAGGTAAGCCGCTTAAAACGACAGCTCGGGTAGGGACTCTCCGCTCTAAAAAAGCCCTCGGCGTTCCGGCGATCAACACAGCCCCGCCCTCTTCGAACTCCAACCCTTCTCAGTCGTGCGTGGATTGGTCAAAGAGACCGGCGAGGTGGCTCACGTGGTGAGTTGAGCAGGAGGAGCTGTAGGATCCTGACCAGCCAATCCGCGAAGAGATTCCCGTCAACAGAAAGGAAGTCCGTCCCCAATTTTGAAATGGTTCCGCCCATCTGGCGCTGGACTTTTCCTGTGGTCTGGACAGCCCCCGGCAAGTGGTGTGTTTGGGGCTAGGAGTGGGGGAGATTCAAAGAGGAAAAGCGGTGGAGCATCCAGCGGGGTGTTCTGTGCACGGCCGGTGTCCTTGGAAGAGCGATCTTTTGATACGTTTCAGGTACAGCCTTAGACGACCCTGAAACACGAACAGTTCTCTCTTCCCCACCCCCACGCGTCCAAAGTTTTCTCTCCATCAAGCTTTTAAAGATGCTACAGGACAAGACAAAATTGTTTCTGAACATGTACGTACAGAGTTTCATTCTCACTTTTTACTGGTTGCCTAACAGGAAACAAGTATTCTGTAATAAGTGAGAATGAAACTCTGTACATGTTCAGAAATTTTCTGGCCAGAACTAGTAGATGAGAATGATGCTGGAGTTCAGTTCGGGGAGATCTTGTACTTGGCAGTTCCATTTTTTGCTTTTAAGCTAAACGGTTGCTGAATTGAAAGGCATTTGATTGCCTGTGTCTGGCTGGGATTTCACTAATTTTCTTTAAGGAGATGCAAGCACAGCTTTCTATCTAGAATTCTGTGGTTCATAAGTTTCCACAGGCAAATAACATAGGACTTGTTTATGTTAAACGTTAGCCTCTGCCAGGGAGTTACAGTGGCAAAGAGAGCTTGTGTTATAACATTTAACCTTCCTGATCCAGAGTACGAAAGTTTGTCTCTTATACTACCCATGTGCCAAATGTTCCCCGTACAGGCATTTATGGTATGCTGGCACTCAAATCTGGCAAGATTAGAGCTGTCTCAGACAAATCCTTCATATTGCTTTCTTTAGTCCCTATTTGTTAAGATGTGTCTCAATGGCACATATTTGCATTGCCGCTCGTATTTTTAATATGGCTTTCCACCCCATTTGGCAAAATCTGAAACAGATTCTCACAACTGCTTTTGCCATAGTAGTTAGTTGCAGACTACAATGAACATACAAACAAACACAAGGCTGCCCTACACTGAATCAAATCCTTGGTCCACCCAAGTCAGTATTGTCTATTAACCTGGCAGCAACTCTCCCAAGATTTCAGGCAGAAATCTTTCATATCACCTACTACCTGAACCTTAATTGGAGATGCCATGGATTGAACCTTAAACCCTTTTCCATGCCAAACAGATGCTCTACTGTCAAGCTACAGTCCCTCCTCAAAATAGCGAGTTTAAGGCATGGGCATACACACTTGGAACAGCCATATACTGAATCATACCCTTAGTCTATCAAGGTTAGTATTGTCTGCTCAGTGGTCTTTTATATTACCTTCCACCTGATCCTTTTAGTTGGAGATGCTGGAGATTGAACCTGTTCTCCATGCCAAATAGATGCCCTGCAACTGAGCCATCATCCCTCCTATGACTTCTGTTTGCAGTGTTAAGTGTACACTCACAATTCTTCTCACATTGACTTTTTGCTTGCCACTCTGTCCAGGGGTTCTCAAGCACCCACAATAACAAAGAAATGTAGTTCCTGTGTGCCTAAAAGTGCAACATATTCTGCATGTTGTGCCAGTAACAAGAAGGCATACTGTGCCATTTGCAGCCTTGAGTATCTGCTCTTGACACATCCTTTCATATTGAAGCTGATGAAAAGATAAATTGACATTACTGCGATTAATTCAGTGTGTTGTGTGTGTTGTCTTTTCAGAATAAAATGTTTGCTTGCTTTCAATGGCACACATCACTATAAACCAATATTTGCAGCAGGTAAGTGATAGCTGTGTTTCAGTAATCATTTGTCCAGTCCTTTTGTTTATTCATTTATGTCTTCTTTTGTGCTGGGATGGGAATTGGAGAAGGAAGGAAGCAAAAAGAAGAAGAAGAAGAAGCACCTTCTCCAAAGTGCTGCTGCCTGTCCACTCCCTGGTGGGGGTAGAGATAAACTACTGGGAAAGGAAGGGGAGAGAGCAGAAATGCCTCTTCCCTGCTGCTACTGCCTTGTTGCCAGCCTAGGTTTTTTTCTGGCTTGCAGCAGTTCCTGCCACCATCTGCCTTTTTTCTTCTCAGGCAGCCTTGCTTGCCCACCCTCTTTCCTTGCCCTCCCAGTTTCCTCTGTCTCCCCATCTCTCTGGTGGCCTTCACCTCCAGCAGCACTGGCCTGGATCCTTTATCCTGTCTGCACAGCTACGAGAACAATGCATCTCTGATTTGGGGATTCTTGTTACTACCTTCCCCAACTTTTTATGTTTTAGATTTTTCTGCAGATATGAGTATGTAGAAAAAAATGACCCTTATCAGTACCTGGCCCTACTGTGTGGGTTTTTTGAGCCACGCTCCATGAGCCAGCTTCAGAATTAAATGTAAAGTTTTTTTCATTAATATTTTTGTATATTTTCCTTCATAGGTATTGGGAGCCATTGACAACCGAGAGGGATCGTTTTGTGCAGAATTAGTGTCATTTAAACATCCTCATGTTGCAAATCCGAAACTTCAGGTAAGAGACTTGCAGAGCAGGTTTATTTAGAAGTAAGTTCCACTGTATTCAATAGGGCTTACTCTCAAATAAGCATACATACGGTTGAACTGTTGCTAAGCGCACTGATACCTTGATCTGAAATACATTAACATATGCATACATCCCATGGAGTTACTGTTTTTGTCATTTTCTGTTTTGTAATTCTCAAACTTGGTGCTTGACCAACACTGCACAGGTACATAATAAGATGTAGACGGTTGTGATGAAATGACTTTACCACACGGATAAATTAGCATCCAGTAGGACCTTAGAGAGACCAACAAGATTTGTCGCACAGAGTTAGATTTAGTTTAGTTTAGGGATTAAGTCCTGTTAGTTGAAACTGCAAGCAGTGTCAGTTGGTTGGATGTGGACCAGAGTATGGTTGGTTGACTGAATAGCTCTGGCCCAGTTTAGGAAAACTCTTTTAGAATCTTGGAGACTGTGCTAAGTTACGTCTGAGGAGAAGGGAAAGGCGGAGAATCAGTAGTTAGGTTGTGATTGTCAGAAGATTAGTATATAGAACAGAACATGGCAGAGTGCGGTTCTGCAGGCCATTTCACCACAAAGGGTAAAAGCCCTGTTAAAATGTAAGCTCTGGTTTACATATTCCAAAGAATGAGGAGGCAGTGAGCTGGCAGGATGGATTGCAGCTCTTGAAACTCTATATTCTGGCTTTGAATGTTCCTTCACTAAACAGGTTCTGAACAAAAATTAGCTTGGCTGAGAAAACAGTTCTATTTCCTTTTCTGTCTTTCTTTGTTTTTTTGCTTCTGCGGGTGTTCTGTTTGCTGGGCATTCTTAACATCCGGGAAATGTTCTCTAATCCTTCACCTGTAATCTGAAGTGGTGAGATTTATTTTGTAGTTTATTTTATACCCCTCCTTTCTCCCCATCGAGGACCTAAGGTGGCTTCCATCATTCTCCTCCATTTCATCCTTACAACACCCCATTCTGCCAGTACAAGTCTCCACCACCTCATTCTTTGGCATATGTGAACCAGGCCTGACAGTCCCCAGCCACTTTAAACACTAACATTTAATCATGAGGGGAGTCTACTGATCAGGTGCATGAAAAACACAGTGTTTCTCTGGGCTAGTTTTTGAAGATAACTTTTTAATATCTTTGTTCTACTTGTTGCCAAGATTTTCCTTAAACTGGAGAGCTCTACCTTTTAAGAAATATCTTGTTTGCCTTCTGTTTTCTGTTCTATTTGTTCCTTTTTTTGCCCCTTTTACTTGACTGGGAAAGCTTCCTTGATTTTTCTGTTCATGTTTTTTTTAATATCTCACAGCTTGTAAAACTTACAAGTTTTACAAGCTATGATAATATGGTATGGAATCTTCAGTGTACATAATTTTTCGACACCTTAAGAGAGCTTCTGCATTTGCCTTAATTTGTGTCCATTAGGAAAGAAGCCATATGTTCGGTAACCAGAACCTATATAAAAAAAATAAAAGGTTGAATCCGGCAGAAAATTTCTGCTGGTTGGGATTTCTTTCAGTGGAAAGGGACGTCCTCACCTCTCCCTACAGCTCAAAATAGTTCACGAAATGCCACTGGCCAGGAACAGGGGAAACCCCCCACACACACACACACACAAATAGCATTCCTTGTGGGGAATGTTTGGAGATCTGCATCAGGAGGTCAGAAATTGTAAAAGTCACCCAGCCCTTCTGTTAGTGGATTCAACGTAATATATTGTACTATATATGTCGCACTCCTCTGCAACAAAGCAGCAAGAATCTCACTGAGCTTATTTTATAACTAGCTTTCATCGCCAGAAGAAAAATGTCAACAAGTCCTGGAGCCACCCTATGATGAAATGTTTGCTGCCCACTTAAGGTAAAATGGATGGGATGAAGGGCTCCAGGTCTTTCACCAATTGTTGTGAAGGTTTTGAAGAAATAATTTAAGTAGTGAAAATTTGTCTTTGAGGATTTGTGTTTTGGCATCTGCAGTAGAAACAAAACAAAAAGTATATATAATGCTCTCAAACCTATACTAGACAAGAAAGAAATGTACTCTGTCTTATAGATAGAGTTGGAGTGGTGCATAAAATGGCTGATGACGTTATGACTGCATCATATATTTCAAGAGGAGGGAAATCCACCCTGCCATAGAGACTGCAAAATTAGAGTGAAAAAGCAGAAAATTAACATATTATGAGCAGCTTTGTGAGAATTGCATTCAAAATAGAAACACATTTTTTAAATTCCTTGATCATATTAAACTGTGTTTTTGTTTTGTATAACATGGAGGCCTAAAAATGTTTATTTGGAAGTAGGTAAAGTCCCACTGTAATGTGTTGTGCTTACTCCCAGGTAAGTGTATACAGGATTGCAAGCTAAAGCTTGTAGTCTAGAAAGTACAGTTTTAAAATATATGCAACTTTGTAATCTCTTCAAATATAATTTGAATATCATTTGTTGCTATTCAGGAACTGTAATTTTTAAAATCTAATTCAATTAATTAAATTGAAGGACTGTAATTTGGATATAATCTCATTCTAAATACATTTGTCTCTTGTTTTGATAGATGTACGTATGCGGTTGCCAACCATGACTTTGTAGAAGCTTACAAATGTCAGACTGTTATAGTACAATATCCTTTATCATTGACATTGATTAGCATCTGCCGTGGGATTTAGATAGTAACCTGAGCACATAGGGAATGAGTAACTGTGTTGCAGTCTGGGTGGGCTGGGGAAGAGTATCTTAGCTGTTAGGTTATTGGGGCATTCTGACAGTCACATTTGACCAGTGGTCTTGATGGCCTCAAGTTCAGTCAAACGGGACTGAGGGTGCCCCAATAGCCATTTGTCACCCCCACTTGGACAGTTTGCAAGATATGGAGGTAAGAGTTGTAGATGCCTGAAAACTCCAACTCCCCCTCAATTGCTTAGCAAACAGAACGTGCTTATTTCTTTTCCTCTGAACCCGTAAAAGTCCCAAGTATGCCCAGAGACAGCTGCCAAATAATGTGAAGGCAAGTGGCATTTACTGATTTACTTCGTAGTCTGTTTTTCTCACAAAGACTCAGGGCAGATTACAAACATTATAAACCAAAAATAAATACAGTTTTTAAAAATAACAGGCATTCAAACAACATCAACAACTGCAATTCAATCCCTTTCATAAGAACACCCTTCTAAAAATTCTACATATTCTGTAGAAAGATAAGTGCAGGAACCTTCCAGATCTTTTCAGATCAGTTATGTCACCAAGTAGGGACAACCACAGAGAATGTTTGGATACTACCGAAGTTACCCATCTGCAAGGCAGCTGGAGGTCTCTTTAATAAGGGAATCGTATCGCAATCTATCATGTGTATCACCTTCCTCTACTGCATTGTCTCTTACTTTTGTAACCAGCTTTCTGTATTACATTATGTCACGCCCTAGACAACTTTTATCCACTTATCCGCAGTTTTTTGTTTGTATTCTTTTCCAGGTTTGTAAGCTTAGTCCTATGCATTGTGCACTGATGGTCTGTGCTGTTGTTTGAATGGATTTTTTTTCTATTTTGTAATCTACCTTGAGTCTCAGTGAGAAAGGCAGACTGTAAATGAAGTGAATAAATAAAAGTTGTAAGCCGCTGTAATATTTGGATATTGTTTATGAGAAGGCAAGACAATAATGCTAGGGAAAGTTGAAGGCAGCAGGAAGAGAGAAAGACCCAACGTGAGATGGATTGACTCAATCAAGGAAGCCAGGGCCTTCAGTTTGCAAGACCTGAGCAAATGCTGTTAACAATAGGAAGTTTTAGAGATCATTAATTCATAGGGTCACCATAAGTAGGAAGTGATTTGATGCCACTTAACACACACACACAATATTGTATTTGGATACCATTTTACCTGCTGTCACATTTCCGTACTGTTGAGAGAGGAAACTTGCACCTTCTTGTTCTGACTGCTGTCAGGGTGGTTGTTGGTCAGGATCAACAGCTAGGCTACTAAACTGTGTGCATCTTGTAAATCACAGTGTATTAAGTTTTCCTGAGCTTAACACATCTTTCCTGAGAGCCTTTCAAGCACACAAAGAAGACAACTGGTAAGTACGTAATTATATAAACAAATTAATTGTTCTGATGAAGTTATGGAGACATAGGTGAATGCTTCATGGAGCTGAATGTTTCACCTATAACTAAATAAAATTAAATAAATGCCACTTGTCATCTCTAGATCCTAAAATACACTTCAAGTATCTCTAGGTGTTGCCATATAATTGGTATTTAGGGCCAAAAGCATACTGACCAAAGCAAAGTTTATGTAGCCCTCATCCAGGCAACTTGTGAAGAATAGAGAAGACATGGCTTAAAGAGGGAGAGAGACAGAAAGAGCGATAACAAATGTCAGGGGTGGATCTTTTATCAAATGACATTCAGAAAGGGACATTTGAGAAGGTCCTAGTCGTAAGGTACAAGTAAATCTTAAGGAGAAATTTAAGTAAGAGGGAGTTCTTTTGATGGTGTTAATTCTTTTGTATAGAGAATTACAGACTGCTAAGAAGGATGCAAAGAGGAGAAAATGCAAGCTAGATTCAGCTGTTTAAGGCAAGGCCTGGTAATGATTTGGTTTGACTTGGCTGTCTGTCAAACCACTGTATGTAGCCTGAAGGCTTCCCTAATAAATATGGGTGAAGAAAAGGTTTCAAGGGCTCATGGAACCTGCCTTAGGCTTGGTAGATTATGGCTTTTAGGTTGACCCTTCGTATTGTCAGTCTATTGTGCAACTTTTAGCAGAACTTCTCAACAAACTAATAGTATTTATGAATATGTATTTCTGTAACTGATTGTGAAATTTGCATTCTGTTGTTTGCATGGATAACTAGAGGTGGCATTTTGTTTTTTCCAGGGCTTTGCCAATTATGTATGCAGTAGCCCTTGACCTTCGAATTTTTGCTAATAATGTAAGTAATATCTGAAGAGGTCAGGCCAGTGGGTGCCAAGGATTGTGTGGGGACTGCCTGAATGTGGTTAGGGAAGCTTTAGGGTACTTTGTGCCTGTCCTGAGACCTGTTTCATCTTGGGAACTCTCTAGATCACTATCCCTCGCTATTGGGTTAGTGGCCCTGGGTTGTTTGGGGCACAACTTGATACACAAATATTGCTTCCAGGGGCAATAAATGAAATACTTGCCAAATACTACAGCATGAGTGATAACTACTAGATGGTGGAAGTTTCATGTTTGGAGCGATCTGTTCTGTTACTAGACATAGTCTTTGTTGAATGGCTAGTAGCCGTCATGACTAAAAGGAATGTCCACATTCAGAGATAGCAAACTCTGAATACCAGTGTAAGGAGGCACCATCAGGGGAAGGGCTCGGCCTCTCTGACCTGTGTGTTTCACCTTCTGGGGTAACTGGTTGTCTGCTGTGTGAAAACAGTTTGCTATGCTAGATGGGCCACTGGTCTGATCTGGCAGAGCTGTTCTTATACACATTTGTGGACTGTTTTTTCTATAAAGTACAAGCTTTGAGAAAGTCCATCAGTTATGCAGCATTACAGTACCCCTGATACTTACCAGAGGCTTGTCTGGGAAGAAAGAGGTCTTCTAATGTCAACAGAGGAGCAATTATTGTAATTGTGAGTCAGCTTACTGAGCTCTTCTAAGCCTGCACACACACATGCACGCACACACACAAATAAATTCCTGAGGTGTAGTTTGAAAAAAATGGATTCTTAGTAACAGATAGTACCAAGCAATAATGTATTATTTTCAGAGATGTCTGCATCCCAATTGCCAGCATGTGTTGCTTCTACAAAGTAAATAATCATTTGTGTTTGCTACAAAGTGTCATTCTGAATGGAAAGTAAAGCTGCATTTATTTGGGTGGCCTAGAACATGTTCAAGCAGTAGGCACGTGCTGGCTGCTGTTGATGAAGTGTGCCATCCCTCTGATTTGAATGACAGTTTAAACTGTCAGGCTGTGGCCTGTGTAGTCAAGAAATTTTAATCTTTTAGAATGGAGATGCTCCATTCTTGAGGGAGTATCCACCTAAAGCAACACTGATTTGAAGATAATAGGCCTGTGAAGTGCGGTATGTGTCATACGTCTTGGTTGTCCCCTATCATGATAGGCTGACCAACAGCTGGTGAAGAAAGGGAAAGGCAAAATTGGTGACATGTTGGAAAAAGCAGCAGAACTCCTGATGAGCTGTTTTCGAGTCTGTGCCAGTGACACGTGAGTGAATATTTCTCCTGAATTAAATGTCTATATACTAATAGCGAAGGCACCCCCTGCGTGCGGATATCTAAATCCATGGGGGGGGGCACCTGTGGGGCAGGGAGATTGTTCTGCACACTTGGGAGGCTTCCCAGATGTGCAGAAAAATCTGAAAACGGTTAAAAAAACTTTCGGGGGGATTTAAATCCCCCCAAAAGTTAAAGAACTCTCTGAACTCTAAGGCAACCCGGCAGATGAGAGCTGCTTGGGCTGAGCCGGGGTGTGGGGGGATCCACTTACCTTCTGGATCTGTGGCTGCTGCTGGCGGCAGCAGGTGGAGAAGCCTTGCTGGGCCTCACCAGGCCTCGCTGGGGTGGGGGGCGGGGGGAAGAGCTCTCCCTCCTGCCAGCTCTTTCTCCCACCCACCCCCAGTGATGGTGAGGCCAGGCAAGGCTTCTCCACCCGCCACCGCCAGCAGCAGCAGCCACAGGTAAGCCACAGGCGTGGGCCTCGCCGTCACTGGGGGGGGGGGAGGCGGGGGGAAGAGCTGGTGGGAAGAGCTCGCCAGGGCAACCGGTGTGTGTGGGGGGGTTCTTCCTCCGGAGAACAGGTCTACCTGCCCCAGTCAACTGTATTGGTAGACCTGGCCTCCAGAGAACAGGTCTACCCAACCCTTGCCACTGTATTGGTAGACCTGTTCTCCGGAGGCCAGGTCTACCAATATAGTGGATTGGGGCGAGTAGACCTGATCTCCGAAGACCAGGTCTACCAATACAGTTGACTGGGGCGAGTAGACCTGTTCTCCGGAGGAAGAATCGGAGTGGGGGGGTTGCTGGGGGGGGGGGAGAGGACTTACCTGGGGCTGCAGCCTTTAGGAATCCCCCCCCCAACGAGTATCGCAGGTCCCCACCTCTTGTTTTTATATATTTTTCCAGTTTGTAAAATGGAATGATACAACAGTTGCTTTTTGTTGCCCCTAAAGGTGGACCAGAACCAACGGGTTGAAATTAAATTAAAGTTTTCAGCTAAACATTAGGAAGAACTTCCTGACAGAGCAGTTCCACAGTGGAACAGGCTTCCTTGGGAGGTGGTAGGCTTTCCTTCTTTGGAGGTTTTCCAACAGAGGCTAGATGGCCATCTGACAGCAATGCTGATTCCGTGAACTTAGGCAGATCATGAAAGGAAAGGCAGAAAGGGTTGCATTAGTGCTTAGTTCTCATGGCCCTTCTTATACATCCAGGGAAATGCTGATTGACACTTTTGGGGTCAGGAAGCAATTTTTCTCCAGGCCAGTTTGGCTGGAGATCCTGGAAGTTTTTTGTCATTTTCTGGGCATGGAACAATGGTCACTGGGGGTGTGGGGGGGGGGAGATATTTGTGGACTTCCTGCATTGTGCAGGGGTTTGGACTAGATGACCCTGGAGATCCCTTTCAACTCTATGATTCTATTATTCTGACTTCCTTTATCAACAAGCTTGTGTGTGTGTGTGTAAATTCATACGTATTCACACATGGAAGGAGATTGCCAGACAGCTTATTCCTTCTATGCACTCTAGAAAGTTCTCTGTGTTTCATCAGGCAGACTGTTAAGCATCCTCCTTCAAGACAAGGATGGTGATCAAGAGGAAGAGTCTTGACTTGTTGAATTGAGAAGAAAAATATTTACCATAATTAAAATTGGCTGCTGCTTCTACTGAACATGGTACATTCTAGAGTTACTGGAATCAGTAGCATTCCCTTAAATACAGTGGATTTCACATGGTAGTTAGTTCTGCGCTCCCAAGTTTAAAGCTGATGGCAGAAAGTTAAAAGAGCAAGAGAAAAGAGAGGAATATTGTGCAAGCTGACAGACAGCCCATGGTACTTAGTTGCCTGAGTAAGTGGTGCCTCCCCATGGACACAAAACATGATAATAAATTAAGTAATAGCTAGTTGGTATTTAATCAGTATTCAGAGATATTCTGACAGAGGCAACTGCGTGACTAGGGTTCAGTCCAAAGCTAGTTGTCCATTCTGCCAGCTGAACAGAAGTTTCCTGCTTCATCCCTCCACTGAAGTCCACGAAATGCTGCTTCTTGATGATAAAGGACCCTCAAGAGCATCATGAAGGGTAAATTGGGGGTCTTCAAGAGAGGGAGAATCAGCAAAAATTATCAACTTCTTCCTTGAGCAGAAAATAACCTTTTGATCCAATCTATAATTTTCAAGTGCTTAACATAGTTGACAAGCTTTTTACTGTAAGCTAGTACATATACAATTAAATGGCTGTGATGGTGGTTCAGTTAAGTCTGGATTAGGCTTTGTTGGGTTTATATATAATTTGTTTGCAAAAGCACTTGCTTGAAACTGGAAGAAATAATTTTTTTAATGTTTGTTTAAAACAGGGTTAAAATAGGGTTTTCCCTCCCTTTCTAAGTGGCATTTTTTTAATTTATATTTTTTTATTATTAAACAGATATAGAACAATTAATGCAAACAGAGAATCCAAAACAATACAAACTTTGTAACATTAATAATATTCTTGATATTCTGTTTAGTAGTACATCGACCTAAAACATAACTATTTAAAACTTTTAACATGCTTTCTAATAATATGGTTGACTTAGCAATCATCATATAAATGAAAGAATTTAAGTTCAAGTAGTTAGTGTTTACTTACAAAAAAATAAAATATTTCCTGGGGTTTATAGAATAAACACTTCAGATGAAACCAAGTAATCAGAAACAATTCCATTCTTTGCTGTGTAACTTATTTTTTTGACAAAAGTTGATTGATAAGTTTTTGTGTTCAAGTTGTATGAGTGGCATTTTGATATTGATGCATTCCTGTTTGCTTTTGTTACAGTCGCGCCAGCATTGATGATTCCAAAAAATGGGGCATGTTGTTTCTGGTGAATCAGCTATTTAAAATTTATTTTAAGGTATGATCCAAGTCCTGTAAGGCTTTTCTTGACGTCATACTCCCAAGGCAAAGTTATTGTTGCATGCAAATTTCCCCTCTGCTGACATCACTGTTGTTTCCAGATCAACAAGCTTCATCTGTGCAAACCTCTGATAAGAGCAATTGATAGCTCAAATCTCAAAGATGACTACAGCAAGGCACAGAGGGTTACGTATAAATATTATGTTGGACGGAAGGCCATGTTTGATAGCGATTTTAAGCAAGGTATTTACTATGTTGAAGATTGATGCGGGGGTGGGGGAGGGAGTGGTGTGATGCTTTTGAGACCAGAAAGAAAAGATCATACTGATGTTCCAGTACATAATCTTTAAAGTACATCAGCCTTTGATGTCATGAGTTCCACTTTTGTGGCTCTTGATATTCTCCATCTTGAGTGCTCATTTACTATGGCTGCGGTCACACACACTAAATAATCTACTTTCAATCCACTTTCAGTGCACTTTCAAACTGGATTTGCCAGTTCACACAGTAAAAATCCAGTTTCAAAGTGCATTGAAAGTGCACTGAAAGTGGATTATTTAGTGTGTGTGACCACAGCCTGTTAGTTGCAAGTGATAGAGAAAGGTGGTTGGCTATGTTCAGGGCAAGCCTAACACTGCCATCTCCTACTTGTACTTAGGAGATCAAGGTTCTTATCCCACCAATCATTTCACTTGCAAAAGGAGAGAATAATTTTTTGCCAGCTTCCCTCCCCCCACTGTTCCTGGGGAATCCTGTTCCTTAGGAACAGCATTGGGGGTGTGCATTTTGAGTGGGAGGGACAAGTTCAAGCATTCATGCTGCATGGATGAAAATCTTTCCTTCAGTGATTTCCAGTGAGATCCAAACTCAAGAGTGGAGAGGCAGCTCCGGCGTTCCTCCCTCCTTTCCTGTGTTGCAGCCACTTCCTCTTTCCCTTTAAGTTTTACAGCTAACAGTGGTTAGCATCATGCCTCTCCTGGTGTTCTTCACTGACCATCACCAGAGGAAGGAGCACCAAATACATGTTGCTTCCAGTCTTCTAACAATGCTTGTGCTTTTCGGCTGCACCAAGCCAAAGTTATGCTTTTAATCTCAACTTGCAATACTCTAGTTATTCTGGTTCTGACACACATCTCAAAAATGATCCACTGCATTCACAAATACTTAATCGCCTGACAAAACATGAGATGACTTAAAAGGTTTATTCCTGTTCAGGAACCTTGATGACAGATTTAACAGAGGGTATAGTAGTGGAGGGGGCAGAGGAGTCCACAAAATGTGCATCTGGTTCCAGGTCCAGTTCAGTTGAGAGTAGTGTCGTGTCTGTGCTCCATTCTGCAAAGTGTATTTTTTATTTATTGTATTTGGCTTTGTTTTGGAGGGGCCGCCAGAGCTTTAAGTTTTTACAGAACTTTTGAACTTATGTATCTGTGAAACCGTTCTTCAGGCCATTCAGTTTTCTCTGTCGTATACATGGATGTATGTGGAGTATGAGATTTCGGCAAATTAAATTGCACATTAGTGCTTGTGAAACTATTCGATACGGATCAACCTTGTTTGGAAAGGTAGCTTTGATGTAGTTGCATTAAACGCCTTTTGTTGTAATGCCGTATTTGCTGATAGTGTCTGTTGCCAGCTGTTTTCTGTCCCTCTTTCCATTGTCTGCAGCTGAAGAATATCTCTCTTTTGCCTTTGAGCACTGCCACCGCTCAAGCCAGAAAAACAAAAGGATGATTTTGATTTATTTGCTGCCCGTGAAAATGTTACTGGTAAGTGGCCCTTGAACATACCAAGCCTGATTGCACACCACAGCACTTCATGATTTAGGGATTGGAACCTCCACGTAGTAGTATATTTGTATAAGGATGCCACACAAGCATTTGGTGAGGTGCCAAAGGTGGGCTGCAGGTGTGTTGGCACTCTGTGAAGGCCTGGGTTATGGTAAGTGATTTAAAAATAAATTTTGCAGTCCTCGACTGCTGGGAACTAGTTGGGAACAGAGGCTGGGCTTCTCGGTATGGAAAGATTTCTTGCTGTGAGTCAGACTAGGATCAGGATTTCGCCAGTTTGATGTAGTGGTTAAGTGCGCAGACTCTAATCTGGGAGAACCTGGGTTGATTCCCCACTCCTCCACTTGCAGCTGCTGGATGACCTTGGGCAAGCCATAGCTCTGTCAGCTGTTCTCTCAAGGACAGTTTTGGAAAGAGCTCTCTCAGCCCCACCCACCTCACAGGGTGTCTGTTGTGGGGAGGGGAAGGGGAAGGAGATTGTAAGCCACTCTGAGACTCCGAGTGAGTGAAGGGTGGGATATAAATCCAATCTCCTCCTCTCCCTCCTTGGTTGCCTAGCATGGCACTGCTGCCCCCATCAGGTTCTGTGGGATAGAATTCCTCCTCAAGGAACTACAAAGGTATTGGTTGAGTTTCATGCAGGGATGCCGCTCAGGATCAGTCTCCTTTCTTCCCACTGCTGGTTATCATCCAGAATATCGAAAGCCTCGTTCTGTGTTCCTCATCTTCTGACAGGAAGCAGGGGGTGACCAGAGACTAGACTTTTTCTCTATGGTAGGGGAAAGCCTGTCCCACAGAGATTCAGCTGGTGCCTAGTTTCACGTTTTAGGCATCAGGTAAAAACATTTTTATTTGTCCAGGCTTTTTTTAGTCAATGTTGTCATTTGTGTACAGTTCATGCCAAAGTGGTGTTTTTAACTATTCTGCTGAACTGACTTTTCATGTATTTGCTGTTTTACTCTGTGGTTTTCTTAGGGTTTCTTTAGCAGGTTTTGAACATATTTTAGAAGTAAGCAAATCTAAATAAACTAAATACAAATATACAGAGTACCTCTTCAGTAGAATGTAATTAAGATCACAGCGCTAGTGAACTGCACGTATTAATGGTTTGCATTCTTGGGTTTTATAAAGCAGTCAGCTATCTGATAGCTGTAACATTTTTACAGAATGATTAGTTACTTGATTAGATATTTGAAATACTAATAACTGTGCCTGGTTTTTAGGGACAAATGCCAATGATCCAGCTTTTAAACAAATACGACCTCATGCAGTTTGCAGAAGTAACAAAGGCTGTGAGGTAAATTTCACTTGTGTGTGTGTGTTTTATGTGCTTGCCTGGAAGTCATGGTTGATTTTCTCCAACCCCTGCTGTAGGCCTAGATATTTTTCAGAGAGGAGGCTTGATATTGCCTGCCTCTGCGTTCTGCCTCGGGTATTCCTTAGAGGTCGCCCTTCCAAGTACTTGTCAGAGTTGGGCCCTGCACAGCTTCCAAGATCTGACGAGATCGGGCTTGCCTCGGTTATCCACCCTTTGTAAGTTTCACCCTTTGAACCTTTTTTGGTTTGTTTGCCATCCAGTCACAGCCAAGTGACCCCACAGAGTTTTCAAGACAAGAGATGTTCAGAGGTGGTTTGCCTGTCTCTGTGTAGCAACCTTGGACTTCCTTGGTGGTCTCTCATCCAAACAGTGATGAGGGCTGATCCTGCTTTGCTTCCAAGATCTGACAAGATTGGACTAATGTACATAGTTGTAATTCTACTGGTTTATTAAGGATGTTGATCAGGCATTAGCACTAATCTGGTTTTAAAAAATACAGCCATCTGCTAAGTTCAAATGTGAAAATTCAGTAAGAGGGTCAGTGTGGTGTACCAGCTAGGATTTGGAAGACACAGGTCTGTATCCCTATTTGGCCATGGAAACTTGCTGGGTGACTTTGGCCCGGTCACACACAAAATGTAATTTGCTTTGAGTCCCCACTGGGGAGAAAGATGAGGTATAAATGAAGTAAATAAATAAAATGGTCTAGTTTTGTCTTCAGGCTTAAGAGGGTCATGAAAGGGGGAGTTTGGAACTGGATTCTCAGACTGCTCAAAATAAGGAAGCCGGAACACAGGACTGAATGTAGGAACTGCAGTTAGTGCTGTTCTGTGTTAGAGAGGATGACCCAGGCCAGGCCATTCTCATCATATCTCGGAAGCAAAGCAGGGTCAGCCCTGGTTATTACTTGGGTAGATGACCACCAAGGAAGTCTAGGGCCACTATGCCACTTCTGCTTATCTCTTACCTTGAAAACACAGAAGTCAGCTGCAACTTGACGGCGCTGTCCACCACTATGTTAAAGTGTAGGTATAAACTCCGCGGGATCACTTCTCTTGCTGAATTGCATTACTATATGCTGCAATGGGAGAGGGTGCACGCATGAATGTTTTCCCCGTGCAGAACATCCTACCTGAACATAGGAAATGGGCACGCTGCCGAGAACTCAGCACAGTTCTTTTTTCCCCCCTGTGTGAAAGGATGTACTGTGGTTTCCTTGGAAACACCACGCCACAGCACTTCTCAATTTCTATTTCCTGTAGTGAAGGCAACCTTCTTTTACTGAACGATGCTCTGGCAAAACATGAGACATTCTTCATCCGCTGCGGCATCTTCCTCATCCTTGAGAAGTTGAAGATCATCACCTACAGGAATCTCTTCAAGAAAGTGTAAGCAGAGTAGTATTTGCTGCGTTTGGAAGGGGACGGTGTTAATAACTGGTGCTACCCAATAGAAGGGAAAAGCAATCCTGGCTGGGCTGATGAGTTACCTCTTGGTCTCTTCCTGTAAGGAATGTTGCACCTTTTCCTAGAAAGGAATCTGAGCCTTGAGGTTCGGGCCGTGTTGCCCCCAGCTGGAAGACCCTGCTGATAATTTTCCTAGCCATGTGTCTCTCTTCAAACACACATGCATGAGGTGCCTGGAAGCAACTGTTTAAAGTGAAGAGCTTTGATTTGTTCTTTTCCCAACCTGACTCTAGTATGGCATGCCAAGTTCAGTCTAATGACCAGGGAAGAAAGGTTCTCTTCCCTCCTCACCTTTCCCCTGCATTACCTGAGAAGATGCTGCCTTGCTTTCTGAGCTCCACTTCTGATCTTGCTGGCAAAAGAAAGTTTATCAAAGGTGCCACATATCTGATGCAGAATCCGGGCCAGCAGGTCTGTCTGCTGATAGTCATGCCAAATTCAGGAACCTTCTCCAATATCATACTCAAGACCTTATTTAGGAGAGGTTAAGCAGTAAAGTGGATTGTCTAGACATACGTTAACTTCCTTTGGTTCTCCAGGCCTCTGAAGGGTTCTGCTCCTTAATTTTTTCCCCTTAATATCAAGTGCCTTGCTAGCTAAAATTATGCTGCCAGTATGAACCTCGTTTTTGTGTTCCAGTTAAAAAATAAGCAGGGGGACAGGAGCTTAGATCCACCAAAGGGTTTCCATGCATGGTGGGGAGAGAGTGATCTTTGCTAGTCCTCTTCTGCAAACTCCAACTCCCCCTCATGCTATTCCTAGGGGTTTTCTGTTCCCTAGGAGCAGTATTTGGGGATGCAGCAGATGGAGGAGATGAGGAAGTCTCACTCCACTGCTGGAAATTGCTTCCACCAGTGGAAGTCTTCAGTGAATCCAAGCCAGTGATTGAGCAAGAGATTTCAGGAGTTTTCCATGATTATTTTAAGAGGTCTCCTTTAGCTCTGATTCTGAGATGAGACGAGAAGGCTGGACCAGCCTGGCTTTTGGCCAGAGATTCTTCCTTGGGAAGTAAAATTGTTTTAGAGAATTAGTTGTAGATTGTATGGCTGTGGTCTTGGCATTGTAGTACCTGATGTTTTGCCAGCAGATACTACAATGCCAAGACCACGGCCACACAGCCTGGAAAATCTACAACAACTAATGAACACTGGCTGTGAAAGCCTTCAACTACATGTTTTAGAGAAGATACGTACATTTAATTTATAAGTTCTGAGCTGTGTATCCTTTTTTTTCCTTTTAGGTATTTGTTACTCAAAACTCACCAGCTTTCTCTAGATGCCTTTCTGGTTGCTCTGAAATTCATGAAAGTCAATGATGTTGATATTGATGAAGTCCAGTGCATTCTAGCTAACCTAATATACATGGTATGCATTGAAATTCTGTTACTATGAGATAGCTAAATGCAGTCTGTAACAATGTATCTTTTTGGGAGGTGTAGTTGACTTATCTCAGTATAAGACAACTAACTCTAGATTTTCATTACTGGATATTAATACTCTGTTTCTGTATTCTGTAACTCATCAAAACTGTTTTAAGACAACGAATGTGATATTTAGTGAAAATGAACTGTGAAACAGTATGCTGCAATCCACTGAGGACTTGGTTGGCTGATGTGGGTTCATATATCTGCTCCTGTACAGCTCGCAAAGACCCTTTCTCTTAGCCTCTCTGGTGTAGCCAGTTTGTAGTGGTTAAGTGCGCGGACTCTGGGAGAACCGGGTTTGATTCCCCACTCCTCCACTTGTAGCTGCTGGATGACCTTGGGCAAGTAAAACTGTTTCAGAGAATTAGTTGTAAATTTTCCAGGCTGTATGGCCACGGTCTTGGCATTGTAGTACCTGACGTTTCGCCAGCAGTTCTGACAAGAGCTGTCCTTCTAATGATAAAGTGATTCAAAAACTTTATACAATTTTATTGGAAGAACAAATGCAAGATGAAATAATCAAAGCTCTCATGATCTCATAGATGCAAGATATAGGTTATACTTTAGAAATGGACAAATGGTTAAAAATATGGAAAACAACAAAATGTATGAGTGCCACAGCATATAAAGAGAACATATACAAGATGTTCTATAGGTGGCATTGGCCCCCGGACAGGATTGCAAAATGCTGCTCTAACATGTCTAATCTTTGTTGGAAATGTCAATCCAGTGTGGGTACTTACTATCATATGTGGTGGCGATGTTCGAGAGTACAAACTTTTTGGCAAATGATTAAAAAAATAATACTGGAAATCACAGGTATTAAGCTATTACTGACTCCTGAGATATACTTGAGATAACTCCTGAGATAACTTAATACCAGAAGGATTGAAGTGCCAGGATGTAATTTTTTTTATTTTTACGTTGACTACTGCTAGAATAATGTGAGCAAAATACTGGAAATCCGACAATACTCCCAGTATAGACGAGATAAAATATAAACTAATGGATTTAGCTGAGATGGACAAACTGAGCTCAGTAATTCAAGGAAAAGATAACGGTTTTTTCCTTGACATATGGTCGAAATTTTATGCATGGATCAATGTATGATTAGGTAGTTAGACTCAAAGAATTGTATCAGGGATCATATGTATGTTTAATGTTGGTTAAACTTTATAAATAAAACTTTTTTTAAAAAAAGAGCTGTCCTTAAAAGGGCAGTTCTCTCAGAGCTCTCTCAGCCCCGCCTACCTCACAGGGTGTCTGTTGTGGGGAGGGGAAGGGAAAGGAGTTTGTAAGCCACTCTGAGTGAAGGGCAGGGTATAAATCCAATCTCTTCTCTTCTTCTCTTTTCTGGCGTATAAAGTGGAAACAATAGTACTAAAGACAGAAAAGAGTTAATGATGCTGTTATATTCTTAACTCTTCCTGACATCCTGCTCAGAGAAGGGCAATTGAGTAAAGCTGTCTGCTCTTTGGACCCAAATAGTGTAAGGTTTTTCAGTCTTTCAAGCTGGGCGAGAATCAACACACACACAGGCACAATTCCATTTTAAGTGTTAACCAGTGCAGGAGGTATCCACAGCATGGAATAAAACTGCACACTCCACCTTAACCCTATGTTGGGTTTTGTCTGCTCCATCCTTGAACAAACAACCCCACACTAGAGAAATTAGGCCTTTTTTTTAAATGTATGATTCACACTGGCAGGCACCACACATGATTTTACACTACATCTAAATCAAGCTGATGGCTGTAAGTGACTGTAGATTTGTAATACTAATGTGCATTTCTTTTCTCTCTGTGTCAGGGGCACATTAAAGGTTATATATCGCACCAGCATCAGAAGCTTGTTGTCAGCAAGCAAAACCCATTTCCTCCACTCTCAACTGTCTGTTGAGTCTACTGTGATCCAGATGGAGAACAACTTTGCAGACTTGGTTTGCCCTTGCTGGCAGTGGCTCTTTTCGAAGGTTGGAACTCGCTGTGATGTTAGCCTCAATCTATCAGAATGTGCAGTACAATGTGTAGCAGCTCTTTACAGAACAGTGTGAACTTCGTAAATGAATTTAAAGTTACACCTCCTGATTCTCTTTTGTTAAATATCACAGAGATGAGTTCTTTGGTGTTATTTGCAATTGTTGTATATTTATACTGCCACACATAAATACATCATCTTGGAGTACTCAAGCTTTTATGCATGGGACAGAAAACAGAAAATAAAATTATTTTGTTTTTTAGTTCAGGTAACTGAAAATAAAATTCCTCATGCTTTCTAGCTTTACGTAAGTTCAGTTTTCTGTGTAGAACCTAAGAAAGAATTTGTGATGTCTGTTTAGCATCCATTGAAATCACTGGTTGCAATACTTTTACAAACTACAAGCAGTCTTGAATTTGAACAGATTGTTATTATTGGATCCACTGTGCAGTTGAGCTCCTCTGGTCTTCCCCTGAGACACAAGCTAGGGTCACAAGAATAAACATAGTATTTCCTTTCCACTAATTACTCTTGGGTTCCCCTCTTGCATTTGAAAGTATAAGGTTTAGCATCCAGTCTTATAGTGCCTTGTGCCTCTGATTGGTCTACTGATACACTTGTATTGATACCCACTATTTAGACATCGCAAAGGAGGCAAGTAGAAGAGGTCCATATTGAAGTCCCATAAGATGGTCACAGCCTCCTTGCTTCTTATACCCATGTAAACACAGTTGCCAATCAAAGGGACTCAACCAGTAGAGGAATTTAGCCGTTTTCCATTTAATGATTAATACTGTATACCAGTGGTGTACCTAGCATATTTGACACCCAGAGCAGATACATTTTTAACACCCCACACCCAGTGCTCCTCTCTCCTTTTCTGTTCTCCTGCTTCACTCTTGGCTTGTCACCTTCTGGTGGAAACCCCAGCCACTTGGGCTCCGTCCATCACTTCCACCACCTCGTTGGCACCCTCTGGCTCCTCACAGGTCCCAGCCACTGAGTCACCGCTGAAGATCCCCAAGATGGAGGTGCTGTCTCGTGACTCACCGGGGGCACTCAGCAACAGCAGTAATTAGCCTAATAAACCACGTTCTTTCAAGCTGGGGGTGGGTGGGTGGGACACTAATGTAAATATTGTTTTTAAATTCTCTATAGACAGTGCATCCCCTTATTCTCTGCACTCAGGGCAGACTGCTCCCACCACTCCCATCTTGGTATGCCACTGTTGTATATTACTACTCCTTGACTACACTGTTGCATTATGGAGTAATTTTGCTGGAAGAGAGGGGTATTTCAATTGTATTTTGCAAAAAGGAAACTAGCACTCTTGCCCTTTTCAAACTGCCTTTGTATTCCATTGTGGTCACTGGTTTCTAATGGATTTTTTCTGTCATTTCAGACAGACCCGCTTTAGTAATCGGCTGCCAGTTGAATTTATTTACCTATTCGTACAATCCCACTTGCATCAGGTTGGCAAAGTCTGGTTGAATCGCTTTTGAGGAAAACTGCATTCGTCCATTTTCTACCCCTTCACTGCGCTTCTGAATCACTGTGGTGTGCTGTTTAAAATGTCTATAGTGCTTCCTACAATGCTCCTTTTTCCCTCTGCCCTTTTTTGCTGCACGATCTTCCTTGGACTTTTTTTTTACATTCTCAGTTGAGCACTATAGCACAAAACTGATATAGTGGCACCATTGGGATGCCTTGACTCTATGGAGTTGAGGCATCTCAGTGGTGCTGCTATGGCTTATATATAGCTTAGCACTATAGCGCTCAACTTTGAATGTTCCAAGGATGTTCGCGTGGTGAAAAGGCATATGGGAGGAAAGCAGCACTGTTTGAAATAAGGGGCCATTTCATAGAAAAAGAGGTGCAGGAGCTCATTAGCATAACTTATTTGCATATGCCACACCCACTAACATTGCCGGAAGTGTGTCAGAAGGCCCACTGCTCAGGCTTCACCCCAAAAATCTCCAGGTATTTTCCAGCTCAGAGCTGGTGAGCCTGCCTGGAGAAAAACTGCTTCAAAGGCACAAAGAAAATAGGCCTGGAGGGACAGTGCAGATGACAGCAAGAGCAAGCAGCAGACCCCCCCATGCCTCACCACAAGTGAGGGCTGCTGGGAGCAGGGGTGCCCTATAGTTGGGAGGCTACTAATGAGGGGGCAGGGCTGCTGCCTGAGTCCAGCACTCCTCAGACTCGGAGCTGGAGACCTGAGCGCACCACAGGGGAAATTATTGCCGTGCGCCAGAATGCACCATAAAGGGAACTGGGCTCTGAAGTGAGCCTGTGACGCTCTAGCCCTGGGCTTGTTACTCCTGGAACGCCGTTCCTGCTCGTTCCCCCTCAAAATGACCCCTGGATAACTACAGCACTTCAGAGATGGTTCATTAACAGAAGGAAATTCACTGTATAAAACCCCCATCCTGTATCGCTTTACTTGAAATTGGGCCAACAATGAATAACATCTGGTTTAGAACGGTAATGTGAAAAGGGCCTGTATATATAAAGCCCCACTTCATGTAGAAAAGCCAAAGATGAGTTCTGCTAACCAAGAACAGAGACAAGGACCAAACATCTCTTATTTTAATTGATACGCATACTCATTTTCAGCAGCAATCTGTATAAATACTGGATCTTGCCCATTTACGTACTCCTTTCTTGCTGCATTTGATTACTCCATTATCTGTTTGAACCACATCATGTATCTTGAAGTCTTGGTGAATACAAATGTTTCCCACTTACTTGCTTCTGTTGCCTGTGATTCTAAAATGCCTGTCAGAAACCAAGTGCCTTTATAGTTAACAGCACTGAAACTCCCTCCAGCCAGTTGTTCTCTTGTTGTTACAGGACTGTATCCACAGAATTCCCTGGTTATCAGACTTCTGTTGTGTGTTCGTGTACATTCATTTTCATGGAGAAACAGAACAGGAAATTCAGCTAGTGCATCAGTTGCATAATCTCCCTCCATTTTCCACCCGCTGAGAGTGGCCACCTGTTCCGAAATCAATACATGCTCTGCAAAGTCCTTCTCTGGAAGACATATGGGTAACTGGGAGCTGTTGCAGGTACTAGGAGTTCCAAGTTGTATCAATGCCAGGTTGTTGTTGCTGGTGGTGGTGTCATAGCGGGGGTGTATGTTTACCTGTTTCACATACGTTAATTGTTTGGCTTCTTGCCATCTGTTGTTTCCTGTGGAGATCATGGTGTGTGTTTACTGAGCATGGTAATCATTGCACAAACAATTGTCACTATAATTTAGCTGCAACTTGACAGCACTTCCCACCAACAACAAGTAAGAACGTAAGAAGAGCACCGCTGGATCAGACCAGTGGTCTGAATAGACCAGCATTCTGTCTCACACAGTGGCCAACCCGTTCCTCTGGAGATCCAACAACAGGGCATAGAGGCCAAGGTCTTCCCCTGATGTTGCATCTTGGCTCTGGGATTCAGAGGATTAGAACCTCTGAATATGGAGGTCCCCCTCCATCACCATGGCTAGTATCCATTGTTAGACTTATTCTCCATGAATCTATCTAATCTCCTTTTAAAGCTGTTTATTCCTGTGGCCATCACTACATCCTTTAGTAGAGAACTCCACATTTTATTCACTCTCTGTGTAAAGTAGTATTTCCTTTTGCCTCTCCTGAACCTACTGCTCATCGATATCATTGGATACCCTCAAGTTCTAGTATTTTGGGAAACAGAGAAAAACCTCTTATCATCATGTCTCCCCTTAGTTGTCTCTTTTCTAAACTGAAAAGTCCCAGACTCTTCAGCCTTTCCTCGCAGGGAATGTGCTCCAGCCCCCTAATCATCTTGGTTGCCCTCCTCTGTTCTTTTTCCATCTCTGCAATGTCCTTTTTCAGATACGGTGACCAGAACTGTACACAGTATTCCAAATGAGGCTGCACCATAGATCTATACAGGGGCATCACAATATTGGCAGTTTTATTCTCAATCCCTTTCCTAATATCACCACTGCAGCACACTGGGCTGACAGATTCATTGAGGTATCTCACTATGACGCCAAGATTTTTTCCCCTCTCAGCAAGTTCTGACCCCATTAGCCTCTACTTGAAGTTGGGTTTTTTTGTCCCAATGTGCATCACGTTACACTTACCAACACTGAACTTCATTTGCCACATTGTCACCCACTTACACAGTTTGTGGAGTTCCTCTTAGACCTCTTCACAGTCAGCCTTGGCTTGCACCATCCTGAATAATTTGGTGTCATCTGCAAACTTGGCCACTACACTATTCACCTCTAGTTCCAGATCATTGATGAATAAATTAAATAGTACCCACCCTAATACCAATCCTTGTGGGACCCTACTGCTTACTTCCCTCCATTGTGAGAACTGTCCATCGATTCCTACTCTTTGTTTCCTGTCATCTAACCAATTTTTAATCCACAAGAGAACCCATCCTCTTATCCCATGACTGCTAAGTTTACTCAGGTGTCTTTGTCAAAAGTCCAGGTATATAATGTCTACCAGGTCACCATTGTCTACATGCTTGTTCACTTTCTCAAAGAACTCCAAAAGTTTGGTGAGGCAGGACTTCCCTTTGCAAAAGCCATGCTAATTTCCCTTCAGTAAGCTTTGTCCCTCTATGTGCCTAGCTATTCTATATTTGATTAAAGTTTCTACTAATTTGCCTGGGATAGACGTTAGGCTAACTGACATGAAATTTCCTGGTTCCCCTCTGCATCCCTTCTCAAAAACTGGTGTCACATTTGCTACTCTCCAGTCTTCTGGTATAGCAGCTGAATTTAGTGATGGGTCACATATATGGGTTAGCTGAATTTAGTGATAGGTTACACATATGGATTAGTAATCCATGTCTGTATAGTCTTGACAACTAAATACGCATTATCTGAGCTGTGCATATGCACACAGGAAAGCTGGAACTTCACTACTGAGCAGAACCTAGCTCTGTTATCCACACGAAAAGTCCTGTGGGTGTGGCTTGGCCTGTAGGGCTAACAAAGCTAGAAGCCTCTGTGCAGTTCTTTCAGCTATAGAAGGACTAGGGAAGGCAGGGCATCTGCTGTTTAACCTGAATATTTCTGGGAACGCAATATTATGGTATTAAGTGCCTAATGGTGTAAAAGTAATGGTTTGGGCATCACCTACACACTGGAAAGTGCCAGGCAGAGTTTCGCAGGAGAAAATGTGTTACCTGCACCAAGTGCCTGAAATGAAATGATTGAAGTGCTTTTGGAATTGTTCCACTGTAGCTCCATCTCTATACAGTAATAACAATAGGCTAATTAGATCAGAGAATGCATCAATGTCATCTAGGGCATGGCTTCCACTTGAGCCAACTTTACCTCTGGCAGTGCAGAAAACGGGGGAATTGGAGCAACCCAGTAGCTGTTTCACCCTTGCAGTTCAGCCCACAGAAGCACCTCAAAGTAGTACGTGAGACAAACTGGATGGGTCTAGTAGTACAATTTGCCAAGTCACCAGGAGGGGAATGTACACATTTTTGCTAGGTTTCCAGCATCTGTCCATCCTGGGGGGTTTTCGCTCACACAAAAAAATTCATATCTGAACTTTTAAAAATGCCGAACCTGAGGTAACTCGGCTACCTACCAATCACAGCACTGATGGGAGATAGCACTGCACAGTCAGCTGTAGTCAGTACGAAATTCGTTTTCAGTAGAACCCCTCCACACAATCCTTCTCCCTCAGAGGTTAAGAACAGGACCTTAAAAGCAAAATGGACAACAATATTATCTTGTCCTTATTTGATAACAAGATATCACACTCCCTGCTCCTGCTCAGAGGGTAAGCTCATCGAATGTGCTTTTACAGAAGAATGGCCCCAATACTTTGGGGATAAACTACAAGAAAAAGCATTTTGGGTATCCAGATTTGATTAAAAATGTGTTGTTTTAAGGAAAGAAGACAGCTAGGAGTGACCAACTTTGCAAGGGAAATGGGGGTGTAAGAGGAAACATGGCTTCCTAATAGTAGATGAATAATTGTGGAATCCATGCAAAGTGCGCAAGTGAGACAAAACCTTAACACAGGCCTGACAATGGGGGCCAGAAGAATGCAAAATAAATATAGAGAGAACCAGCATGGCCATTGAGGTCTGGGAAGCAACTACTCCCCCCCTTCGAAGCTGCACTGCCTCAAAGTGAGCAATACAAGCGCTCTTAACACCCTGGCAAGCCTGCCAGAAAACACATCGGTTCTGGGATGTTATTGCACTACAAGTGAACCACGTCAGTTAAAATATAAGAAGAGGATATATTTAAATGGAAAAGGGGGCTTTAAAAAACACCATACTACAAAATGTTCAGACTTCAATATGGAAGAAAAACAACAAAACTTAACTACGTATTAACACCTATCTCCAAAAGTGACTGCAAACAGGTAAAGATTTCTCAGAAGATTTCCATAAGAAATCCATGACAAAAAAGTAGAGTTCCAACATACAAAGCAAGTTGCTACATATTGTTCCTTAAGGCACAAAAGCCAAGGAGCACCCTCCCTTCTTTTAAGCCAACTTGACCCTCTACAATTGCACTCTTGTGGCCTTCTAGTCAGGTGACTCCTATTAACCCAGAACATGCCATGTGTAGATAAATTTTCTTGAAGGGTGATGCCATGGTTTTCCTGCACAGGTTCTCATAATCCTACTTATTGGAGCTCTAATTGGAACACATCCCTAAACCTCACCACTGTCTTAAACTGATCAAGATGCTACACGGAGAATACGGGAATCGCTCTGTTCCCAACAACAAATAGGCTACAGGTATGCATAACAGCTTCAGTCACTTTCGCTACCCACATTGTTAACCCTTAAGCACCACCTCAGTGGGGAAGGAGAACTAAAACCTCTACAATGGTGTAGTGGTTAGAGTGGCAGACTGGGACCCCACTCTGCCACGAGAGCTTGCTGGGTGACCTGGTGCCAATCACACACATAACACAGGCTAACTCACCCCACAGTACTGCTGTGAAGATGCAACAGAAGACAAAACTGTGTGAGCCAATTTGGGTCCTCATTGTGGAGAAAAGCAGGGTATCAATATAAATAAATAAGTTAGCTCTCTGTTGCACTGGAGTTTTAGAAAGCAAGCATATAGCTTGTTTGTAGTTCCTATGAGCAGTGACCATCACGCTGAACTGTTACAGCCGATTCTCACTATGACTCTTTAAGTCCTATCTGTATCAGTGGGACTAGAATTCTATCGGTTCTTTTTTTCAGCCTGTCTCTTGCTAAATACCTGCCAAGGGAATCCTCTGCTGAAATTCTCAGTTGCTGTTAGCTGCATTTGCATGTTTTCTTTAAATCTGCCACAAGCGCACTGATCTGGCAATAAAAAATATACATACATATTTCAGATTCTAATAGCAGTTCCCAGAAATAACTGTTTGGTTAGTTTTCACGAAGAAGAATGTGCCTTTAAAAATGTCAAAATTAAGGCAGATCCTTGTCTGGTAAATAAGTGGTAGAGTATTCAGAGAGGGCCATGGAGCTTCCTAAATCACACTTTAACCTACCTAAGGTTGCAATCAGACGGGTCTTTAGATCCGATCCAGGCATAAGTGCCTTGCGGATTTAAAGGGAATGTCCAGACAGTGACATCTAGGAAAGGTGCCACTTCTGTGATCAGCCCGTTCAGCCCTGACAGGCAGCCATACTTTAAAGATACCGGTGAAAGTCTAGTGCTTGCCGATGGGCCAATGGTAGACTTTCCCCTGTCTGATCATTCCAGGGTGCAATCAGCCCATCCGGATGGTCTGACTCCAGACCATCCCAAACGGCCGCTATTTTAAAAAATTCTTTGTGATATGCACATAAACACATAAATATGCGACGGCCACAGAGCTCCGCACAAACGTTCTGGACAATTTCATTTTTCTGAATGGCCTGTGAAATTTATAAACTTTCTTAATTGAAATGGTACCTAGAGGAAAGTACCACTGGAGGTGCTTTTACCATTCTAGTCTGTGCATGCATGAGAAAAACAAGTATACGGTGAGATGAATATGTCCATGCGCAAAAGGAATTTTTAAAAACCTGATCACGCAGTTCCTTCAGGTGGACACCATCTAGACAATCCACTGCAGAGTCTGCGCACAGTAAGGCAATTCACAGGGGAGCTATCTGGTCATGCAATACTGGATAAAAAAGATTGGGATCAAATTAGAGCTGGGCCAATGGCGGGATTAGCTGCCCGTCTGAATGCACCCAAAGACAATTAAATGGGGAGGGGGAAACCATCCTGAACTCTTTGGGCTAAAAATTCCATAACTATATAGTGATGGTGGCTTTTGATTTTGTTTCCGTTGTCTCACAGAGTCCAACGATCTTGTAACATCTTTGCAACTAAGTGCAGGAGACTCTCCCCATTTGCACATTTGCAGCTCATGATTTCACTAATGCATGGACTGTGGCCCAACCCCATGATGCAGCTAGCCCTGTGCATCTGACCCCTCTCCAAGTTGGGAGTAGGAAAGCCAGAATGAGTGCACTGGCCCCACATCCTGTCTCTGCATGATCACTGGCTTCTCAGAACCGTGTCTATGCAGTGAGAAGGGGCACACTCTGGGTAAGTCCTCAGTGCTCACCTCACCTGTCTGCCCAATGCTGCAGGTAAGCCAGGCACCACATGTGACATGCCCTGGCCTAGTCTCCCTCCATGACAGGGTGGAGCCCTTTCCAGGGCCGTATTTTGACCTTCCAGTATGCCCTTGGAGGCAACTGACCCCCCCTACTTCCTATATTTGTGGAGTTTGCCATTTGCTGTGATTCCAATAATGGCCCTGTCCTGGTTAGCCCAAGCAAGCCCAATCTCATCAGATCTTTGAAGCTAAGAAGGGCCGGCCCCAGCCCCACCCCTCGGCTAACATTTGGATGAGAGACCTCCAAGGAATACTAGGGTTGTGACACAGAGGCAGGTGATGGCAAGCCACCTTTGAAACATCTCTTGTCTTCAAGCCCTACTAGGGGTAGCTAGAAGTCAGCTTGACTTGATAGCAAAAATTATTTTTAATTTCTTTTTTAGAAGAATGGAACTTCCATGAATGGCAAGGATCTACTCTGTATCCATTCTTGCATAAGTCTGCACTGAAAAAGACCTAGGTCTTCAAAAATGCACAGCAAGGGGATTTAAATATGATATGTTCATAATTTCAGAACAATGTTCAGAACTTTCTGTGCATGTTTGAAGAGGATCACTGGGTTTCTGGGGTTTTTTCACTTTGTTCAAAGAATCTAATGAGAGAGAAAGATGTAAGTTACTCCTCTGCTGCCTCATAACTACAAGACTTGAGGTAATGCTGCTCTGCTGGGAAAATGCCAGTAGCACTGGTGCTGCTTAACTTTCCCTGCTTCTTGGCACAGTGCAGTGGGGGCCGGAAGGGGAAATGGCTTCCAACAGTTCCTTTGTGTGTGGTTCTGTATAATGGAACACCTTTTCATTCATCAATATAGTATAAGAGCCAATTGCCTGGGCTGCCTCATGCTCATCTAGAAATTGCACCAAGAAACCCAGAATGGAGATATGCAGATTAAGGGGTGGAGCTATGTCCATGGCAACTGGCTTGGCTCTTCATGGCTCCCAGTGAGTTATGTGGGACAAAGCTAAAGGACTGCAATTTGGGTTACAGATACTAGGAACAGGTTTAACCTCAGGTTAAGCAACTTCTCTGAGCATATGCCTTTCTTCTAAGTGAATGAGTAACATTTACTCCTAGGAGATACGAAAGTGCTATATTTTGAGACAATGTCATAATGGGAACAAAACCTGCCTATTGGCTGGAGATTTATCTTCTATCACGGAGAATCTCCTTTGGGCTGTAATGTTTTCTGTGTGCATTGCATATACAGAAACATAACCAAGGAATCCATTCAAAATGGAAGCCATCGATTTCTCCACCACCACCTTCATAACTGTGGACATTTTGCCAGTGGCAATAATATTTACTGTCTATATAGCACTTTTTTGTAAGAGCTCACACACAAACTATGCCTGTTAGCTTTATGACCGTCCTGTGACACTGGTATAATCCCCACTTTACAGATGGGGAAGGATGAGGCCGAAGGCCAGACAGAATATTCACTGTGAAAACAAGCTTCGGACTGTTTTCTTCTTGGGTAACCCTTCATTTTCACTTTAACCATTATACACTACACTATGTTACAGACAAACCCCCTTTAACTGGTGTTTTGCTTTTCAACAGAATGTTTCTGTTTCCCCAGTTTTCCATACTTGCCTAGTGGAACACAGTATTTGCCTTTCACAAGTCTGTAGCCTTGTGCACACGAACAGCGGTAGGACTTCGCATCTGGATAGCAAAAGTGACGGCAACCCTCGTTCATTTCATGGCGACACTCATTTTTGGCTAAAGAGGATGTGACACATTTTTGAATGAGATGAAAAGCTTCAAAATAAAATCAACGGCAGTTGTGTTGCAGTCGTATTCCCCGAAGTGATATGGCCTATGGTGTCCCCCACCATGTTTATTCTTTTGCTTTCTGTTGCCCAACATATCTAGGGTTTACCCACTTGCCAGTTCCCGTGCATCTGTTGTGTGCTGCTACCATGGGATTCTGGTCATTTTCTGCAGCAAAGGATGAGGATGAGATAGAGAACCATAGAACCATTCATCCAACCGGACTTCAGTTTTGACAGTGGAAGTCAAATTATGTGGGCAGCCAACAGTGAGAAAGCCCCAAGAGCAACTGCTGTGCCCACTCACTGGACTGTGACCAGAAATAGCAACACATGTATCAAGGTTGCCAGGTCCCCCAGCAACCGGCAGGGGATGGGGGGGGGGGTGTTACGGTGGCCAGATCCAGGTTCGGAAACTCCTGGAGCTTTGGAGATGGGGTACAATGCCCCAGAGTCTACCCTCCGAATCATCCATTTTCTCCAGGGGAATTGATCCCTATAGTCTGGAGATGAGCTGTAATTCCAGGGGATCCCCAACTTTATTCATAACTGCCTAAACCAGTAGGATTCAAGTTCTATGGGACTGGAAAGATAAGGAAAGGATAAACTAGAGAAGTTATACTCGAGTGAGGAGGAGAGAGACAGTTAGAAACAGACTTATATGTTAAGGATTTTTAATACATCTCAAAAAGACAGGGAGCTTTCATAGACATAGGGGAAAGTTAGGGTTGCCACCTGTGGGTTCGGAAATTCCTGGAGATTTTCGGGATGAAGCCTGGGGAGGGCAGGGTTTGGGGAAGGGAGTGACTTCAGCAGAGTACACCACCACAGGGTCCAGCCTCAAAAGCAGCTGTTTTATCCTGGGGAACTGAAATCTGAGGTCAGTTATACTTTCAAGAGATTTCCAAGCCTCTACTGGGAACTGACAAGCCTAGTTAAGTATGTTCCAGTAGCTGAGGGAAATTAGAGTCTCTGTGATGGTTAAGCAACTTATAGGTTGAATTTCTATTGACAGAAGGAATTTGTCAGCAGAGTGGGACTTTTTTCACTACCCCCACCCCCTCATTCAGCGGCAGTCCCAAGAAATCTCTGAAATGATGCTCATGCAGGACAGGGGACCCCAGGAATAGCATGAGGGGGAGGAGAACGGGTGGAAATTTCTTTAGAGGGCTAAAACAAAGACAGATGGAGGCAAGATATTTGGGGGTGGGGAGAGACCAAGGCAATATCTACTACTATCAAACCCTGCTTATGATTCTTCCTGTGTCATCTGTCCAGCTATTGCTGGAAGATAGAAAACAAAGAGAAGCGGACTATATCTACTGCAACATAGCAGCACTTACACGCCAAAGTGGGATTTTTTTGTACAGCCTTCTAAGAAATCCTTTGATATATGCTTATTCATAAAGAAAATGTTGACTTTTACCAAAGGCACAGTTGTATCCTTCATAGCCATCTCCACAAGCACATGTGTAACTACGAATGTTGTCCTTGCACACACCGTTATGCAAGCAGGGATTTGAAGAGCACCGTTGACCACCTGAAGGGGGAAAAGTACTAGCAGGTACACTTAGAATTCCCTTAAGAAGAGTTTATTATTGGGTCCTTTACATGCAGCCTTTGGCTTACCAATTTACTATTAGCATCTGAATTGGGCTTTTTAGCTGAAAACAAATTGTAATGATTTCAACTGCACATTTTCCTCAAAGGTAACCTACATGTAACACTGGGAGTTTCATGGCCACAGCTCCCAACAGGCATAAGGAGTCCTGATTTGGACCATGGCATGGGAGGAGGAGATGGTAATTCATTCCTCTTGCTGTTTTCATAATATGAGCAGCTATCTACTCCACTGGGCACTCTTTATGTTTGCCCCTAGGCCAAACAGCAACTTTACAGAAAACTGAGTAGGAGGAAGGCCAAAGTCCCCCCCCCCCACTCTCTGCATGCCACAGCCTCAATCTGAACCAGGGATCCGAATCACACACCATTTATTTAGAAAAGAAAACTGCTTTGGAGCTCCCTTTACAGCTTACAGACCCATCTTATGCATGTGTCCTCAAAAGTAAGAGCATTAAATTCAATGGATTGTGGTGGGCCAGCTTTACCACCCTGTAAATGTGAGGGTAGTTTGTCCCCAGACTTCCCCTGCCCACTTCCAGCCCAGCCAGGTTGCTGGAGCAGAAAGCCACTTCTTGGCCCTCTCTTTTGTCCTCTTGGTAGCATGCCACCACCTGGGGGGGCTGAAGATCTGCCCCCCTCCCCTAGGTTTGTCATTAAAGGGGTACGTTTTGTTAGCATTGCCAAGCAACAAGGCTATGAGTAAGGAAGTGCGCAGCTCGTTAGTTAAACAATTTCATTGCTACCAAGCACAAACTCAGGGTAGCTACAACGCAGATTCTAGATAAGCAGAATAAAGAAAAGCTACTAGCTAGTTACTTATCATCTTCAGCCATCTGGTCCTTGGTAATTGCATGGTGCCCTAACCAAGGGCCACATTTGCAAGGATACTCTGGTATCATTCTCCTCTAACAACCCTCATCACAACACATGCAATAAATATTTGCCTTCCTTCACCCTGCTCTCATCTCTCTCCCAGCAATAAGAACCAAACAAAGAAATAGCTCCCCCTTTCAGACCCCTCCCCACGGAGACTGTTAGGGCTTTAGCCAATCTGGGTATCAGGTCCTGGGGCTCAAGCCCAACAGAACATGGTCCCTTTTGCCTCAGACCAGGTGCTGGTCCCTTAAGCACAGAGTGGCCTCTGGGGATTTCTCCTTGGCCTCTGCAGCTGTTCTTCACAGAATGTAATGTGCTTCCCTTACATCTCCGTACCCAAAGCCCTGACAACCACCTTGGGATTACGGTTGCCAGGAACTGGGGCGGGGGAGGGAGGCCCAGGCTACTGTGGCTGTGACACTATGGCATTTTGGCAAAAATCTATGGTAAAAACAGCTTCTACCATAGAGTTTTTGTCCAAATAGCAGAGTGTCACCATAATGCTACCAATGTGATGACATCCCTTCCAGTACATACCAGAACTGATATCGCTACATTGCTGCCAATGTAGCCTGAGTCTCTCTCCTGCTACTGGAAAGTCTCCCCATTGGCCAGCTTATTGGTGGTGGAGGGGCGGGGCCTGGCCAGGGGTGGGGGGCTGGCAACCCTGCTTGGGACTCCCTTCTCCCTAGCCTTTCTCCAGTACCTTCTCTTCCTGGTGGGTTCCAGAGGGGCTGGCACCCACTCCCTTCACCACCAGGTTGTCTCAGGTTCCTCCCAGCATCTGTACCTCTGACCTGCCTGCTGCCAACTGTAGGCAGTTTGGCCATCCTCTGCAGTCTCCCTCCATCTACCTTTCCTGTTAGCTGAGCCCGACCTCTGCAGCCTCAGTCTCCCTCCATGCTGCCACCTTGGGACTCTAGCCTTGTTCCCACCATTTTTTGCTGGTGCAGCCTGCCAGAGTGGGCCCCACCCTTCCCACAGCATCCTGGCATCCCCTCCAGCCCAGCCATATTCTCTTCTGGTCAGGCTGCTCAGAGTACTTTGATGTGGCTCAGGGTCCACAGGGCTGCCTGAATGGCCACAAATATCCTTTAAAGGTAGATAATTTCCTTTAATATAAATAGCCAGTTCTATGTCATATATATATAGATATATACGATATATAATATATATAATATATATTATAAACATCATTCTCAAAACAATAAATGTAACATCTGCTTACCAAAATAATGATTCCAAAATTTGTCCTGGAAAAAAAAGATATATCTTAATGAGACACACTAATATTGGAATCTACTAGTTTCTTCTGAATAAGAATTCATTGGTTTTTACAATAGACCACTGGAATATTCAAGCAAAGAGCACTGATTGCATTGAAGGCGATCTTTAATGCTTCCATTAAAATGCTTCCAAAATGCTCCACCCCCCAAAAAATAAACATTAACCCTTCATACAATATCCAGCACCATCACAGACTTTAGAAACTGTAACAGATAAGACTGTCACCAACGTTTATAATGCAGTTAGTATTCTTTCCTTTATTGAAGTATTGTCTCTTCAACTCTTTGTTGTGCTCTAGCAGGTCATAAAGGAAGATGCTTTGCTTGGATTGTCTTAACATTTTGTTGAACTTCAGATGCCAAACGACAATAGCTGGCAAATGACAATAGCAGGTAAATGATAACAGCAGGCTTATTGGATTAGGAGTGATATGCAGAGGGGTAGTAAGCATGCTACTGGACTCTTGCTCTTTTCCACTGCTACAGACAGACTAACATGGCTACCCATCTTGTACTTGTAACAGCCTGAGCAAAGGCAAGTCTGTGGCAGCTTGATAGGAAGGATGACAGAGTGAAAATAGTAAGGGGTGGGATGGAAGTACATTAGTGACAGGAATGCAAAAGGCAAGGAACCTTCTGTGGGACTGCCAAGAGCCACCGTGGGCCCTTGGACAAAGATTCCATCTGTCCCCCAATTTATTATTTATTTATTTATTTATTACTTTAGATTCATATCCCGCCTTGCCAAGACAAGCTGGCTCAAGGCAGTGAACAACAATTAAAATGCAATAAAACAATAAAATACAATAAAAACCCACATAAACAATTTACATAAAGTGCTAGTAAATACAGATGGTGGTTTCTATAAATGATCTAATAAAGTAAGGCAATGTCCAATGTTGTAGCATAGGGCCGTAGCATGTACAGTTTCCGATGACCCATTCATCAGTGGCAGCTCCTAATCAAAGGCTGGGTGGAAGACCTCCATTTTACAGGCCCTAACTGTAAGAGGTCCCGCAGGGCCCTGCTGTCTTCTGGGAGCTCATTCCACCAGTATGGAGCCTCCACTGAGAAGGCCCTAGCTCTGGTGGTGGCCAATGCGGTGTCTTTTGGACCAGGGAGAGTCAGGCGATTTTGCGACCCTGACCTCAGGGCTCTCTGGGGGACATATGGGGAAAGGTGGTCCCTCAAGTAGACAGGCCCCTGACCATATAGGGCTTTAAAGATCAAAACCAGCACCTTGAAGTGAATCCGGTATGCTACTGGCAGCCAGTGCAGTGTCTTCAGCGCAGGCTGGATGTTGATCTCATATAGAGAGACCCATCAACAGCCTGGCCGCCGCACTTTGCACTAGCTGCAGCTTCCGGATTTGGGACAAGGGCAGCTCCATGTAGAGAGTGTTGCAGTAGTCTAATATCGAGGTGACCATAGCATGAATCACTGTTGCCAGGTCATTGCGTTCGAGGAAGGGAACCAATTGCCTAATCAGCTGTAGATGGTAAAATGCTGCTTTGGCAGTGGCTGCTACCTGGGCCTCCATTGATAAGGTGGCATCCAGGAGCACTCCCTGGAGCTCCTGACCCTCAGCACTGGCACCAATGGCGCCCCATCGAAGGTCAGTAGTGGGATCCCTACCCCCGGTCTGCTCCGACTCAGGCACAGGACCTCCATCTTTGTTGGACTTAATTTCAGTCGGCTCAGTCTCAGCCAGCCAGGCATGTCCTGAAGCGTCCAATCCAGGTCCTCTGGGGTGGAGTCGGACTGACCGCCCAACAACAGATACAGCTGGGTGTCGTTTGTGTACTGGTGACACCCTAGCCTATGCCTCCATATGACCCTGATCCAAATCAAATATCATAACAACAACAAAAAATCACTTTGCTGGCTGTCATCGCAAATCTATAATAATAAAAGGATCCACCTGTCCATCTGTCTATCCATTTGTGGCAGGCGTAACTCATCAGAAAATAAAACTCAGAGTCTCAGAACTGATCACCAGTTTCAGGGTGATCACAGGAGTTCCAGGGCCAAAAATGAAAGGAATTGGAATATCCTGGCCCAGGTTATCTCCAGACCCTGCAATAGAAGCAAAGCTTGTGTGGTGATTAAAGTGTTGGACTAGGATCTAGGAATCCCCAGCTCGAATCTACACTCTGCTATAGAAGCTTGCTGGCTGGCCTTAGACCTATCACACTCTCAGCTTAACCTACCTCACAGGGTTGTTGTTAGGATAAAATGGAGGAGAGGAGAATGATGTTAACTGGTTTGGTTCTCCATTTGGAAGGAAGGTGGGAAATAAATAAATAAATAAATAAATAAATAAATAAATTCTAACTTCTGTTCCTCATTTGTTACTACAGAGGCAGATTAACGTTTCTTATCATGCATGTAAAGGGGGGGGCGTATCTTTTTACTACTTTGATAGATTATGGGGAACTATTAACTCCCCCTTCTGTTCAAAAGGTTTGCTGCTATATTACTATTAAGTAAGTTTTAAGTTGCCAAATAGGAGGGATGAAGAGCTGAGAATGAAAAATCAAAAGTAGGGACAGATGAATGGCAGATCATGAAAGGAAGACAGCATGCACTAACAGTACCGTCCCTTTGCAAGATCTGGCTGTGCAGGAGCTGGTGGAATTAAAGGAAACAGGATAATGACCCTGTTCAGACACTTCATCACGGCATCTGCTGTAACTTGTCCTGGCTGGTCTTTCCTTGCTCCACTGCTGCCTTGGCTGATGGGTTTAGCAGGATTTGAAAAGCAAGGGTTACCTTCAGCTTTGCAGCAAACTTTTCAGAATGGCTGAGCACTTTACTGTGGTCTGCCTTCCCTGCACCCCTAGTGGTTGCAGTCAGAGGTCCTATTCAGATAGGCAGCTAATCCCACCATAGACCCGGCTCTAATTTGATCCCGATCTTTTTCACCCAGTGTTGCGTGACCAGACAGCTCCTTCGTGAATCCCTTACTGTGTATGGACTCTGCGGTGGATTGTCTAGACAGCGTCTACCTAAAAAAGCCGGTCGGTCTGTTTTTTTGTTTTTTTTTAATTCTGTTTGTGCGTGTGCATATGTGCCTCACCATCCACTTGTTTTTCCACACATGCATGGACTTGAATGTTAAAAGCACCGCCAGTGGTATCTTCCTCTAGGTACCAATTCAGTTAACAAAGTTCATAAGTTTCACGGGCCCTTCAGAAACATGAAATTGTCCGGAACGTTTTTGTGGAGCTCTGCGGCTGTTGTACGTTTACGTGTTTATGTGCATACCGCTAAGAATTTTTTAACTGGTGGCCATTTGGGGTGGTCAGACCATCCCCACGGGCTGATTGCGTGCTGGAATGACCAGATGGGGGAAAGTCCACCACTGGCCCGTCGACAAGCTTTAGACCAAACTTTCACCACTATCTTTTTAGTATGGCTCCTGGCGGGATCGATGGGCCGATCACAGCAGTAGCACGTTTCCCAGATGTCGATGTCTGGATGTGCCCTTTAAATCCACCAGGCACTTGTGTCTGGGTCAGATCTAAGGAACTGTCTGATTGCAACCAGAAATGCAAAAAAAAAAAAAAATTGCATTCCATGGATACAGCATGATGCTGGCTCCAGGGGCCTTCCAGCTGACTCCCCCGCCCCCAAATTTTGTCCTCCCAGTCCCCCTTCTTGGTGGCCCTGGCCCTCCTTTAATCTACCCTGTCTGTGAAATTTTGCAGGCAATCAACCAGCAGAAATAAAACTGGAGTGTCTTCAATGGAAATAGCAGCCTATTGATAAAAAGTATGGAGCTACTCTGAAAGTGTATTCTACTCACTATGTAAGCTATGTTAAAGGGTGGGGTGTATACCACTTCAAAATATATGAACAACTGTGGTTTGGAAATTAGTTTGGCACACTTATTGGTTGCATCTGCTTGTAAAACCTGAGTAATATCCCTGGACGCAGAGATAATTGCATATTTTATGATTCTGCACTAGACTAGGAGACATTCATTACCACACAAGTATTTATTGTTGGGTCAGCAAATCTTCTGGTTAGGCTATAAACTGATTTTGGTGCCAGCTTAGTGGTTTTGTTTTATATGAAAGTAGGAAACATGCAATAGGAATACATACTGTTTTTTCCATGTCTTCAAATACTTCTCTTGCTTCTTCATATGAACATATTTCTTCGAGGCATTCTCTTTCCAGATTACCTTGGAGAAATTCCTCAAAAAACATGAAATTGGCACGCTTTGATCTAGCAATTATGTTATTTGCTTCTTGGGCTGATAGAAACACTGAAAAGGAAGACAACAAGAGGCTGTGTACAATTTTATTTCTTTCTTAATTTATTTATTTATTGGGATTTATATCCCGTTCTCCTCGCCGTATGGCGGGCTCAGGGCGGCTAACAACAGCCATTATGGCAATAATACATTCCTTAAAATAGTTAAAAATTAAACAGGCATAAAAACATATCCTAACACATAGATGGCATATCTTCAGTACAAACTATCAAAGCAGCATCAAGATGTATCCTTGTGTCTGATCAGACACTGGCAGACAGAAATCGGGCCAGGGCCAGGTGTAAATACTTTGAGCGGCCCCTATTTGAAAGCCTGGCGGAAGAGCTCCGTCTTACAGGCCCTGCGGAATTGTAATAGATCCCATGGGCGTCAACTACGGGGGGGCTCGAGGGCTCGAGCCTCCCCCGAAATTTCCCGGGGGGGGCTCAGCCACCCCCGGCAAAATGCTCGCCCAGCCGGCCGTCGCCGCCTCTCCTTCACCCCCGGCCTGCCCTGCCTCCCTGAGGTGGGGGGGGGGAGAGAGGCGGCGGGGACATAGTCGCCCGCGCGCTTCGCGCGGGCGGCAGTCCCGGCCAGCTGGCTGCCGTCGCGGGTCTGCCTCCCTGGGCTGGGGGGGGGGAAACGGAGCGGCCGGGACATAGTCGCGCGCGCGCTTCGCGCGGGCGGCAGTCCCGGCCAGCTGGCTGCCGCCGCGGGTCTGCCTCCCTGGGCCGGGGGGGGAGGGAGCGGCAGAGACATGGTCCCGTGCGCGCGCGCGAAGCGCGCGCGCACGAGGGAGCCCCTGCCCCCCCCGGGGATTTAGAAAGTCAACGCCCCTGATTAGATCCCCCAGGACTTGATGTTATCCGGGAGCTCATTCCACCAGTAAGAGGCTGCCACAGAAAATGCCCTGGCCCTTGTAACTGCCAGGCGGGCCTCCTTCGGCCCTGGGATAGTCAGGCGGTTTTGGGATCCAGATCGAAGTGCTCGCTGGGGAATATATGGTGAGAGGTGGTCCTTCAAGTAAGTAGGTCCTCAGCCATATAGGGCTTTATAGGTAAGTACCAGCACCTTGAACCTTATTCGGTATGCTATAGGCAGCCAGTGCAGTGCTTTTAGGGCGGGCTGGACATGTTCCCGAACCGGGAGACCTGTCACCAGCCGTGCCGCTGCATTCTGCACCAGCTGCATCTTCCAAATTTGGCACAAGGACAGCCCCATGTAGAGGGCGTTACAGTAGTCCAATTTTCTTTCTTTCTCCAAACATACTTGGCATGACCAGTCCAGATTTGAGCCATGTTCTCTCCTCACTGTGCATAATGTTTTCCACATTAGTCAGAGGCTCATCTAACTTTCACTGGAACGGAAGGCCTATCACCTGCACAACCATGACAGCTGTGAGCTGGTATGATACTACACAACAGATACTACAGAAAATTCACAACTTTTCAAACTTTTGAGGAAGAAGGGAGGTTCTGAGGCTCATGCCCTGTTGCTGCAGCTACCTGCTGCCAAGGGTCCCATTCTGGAAGTTCTGGCCAAGTCGACGGTGGCAGCCTAAGGTACGAGGGTGGTGGGAGAGTCCCACTAGGCTCCCATAGCGTCAGGGAGGTCCCTGACTTTGCTGCAGGTGCCTCAGCTGACAGTAGAAAAGAGCATAAAGAGGCAAAGATGCTGCGTTGTATGGGGATTGTGAGAACAGCAGCACTCCAAAAGGTTGTGAGTCTCTTTTTAAAAATTGGGTTTTTTTCAGATTGGGGTTTTGGGAAGGGCATAAATACCTTAATTCAGGGATATTTGGGTCCCCCAATAAAGTTTTGGGACTTAGGTTTGGTTTTTCCCCACCTTAGGTTCTGGAATTCCTTGGATTCCATTATTCTTCAGAATCTGCTGCAACAATTACATTTTATAAAAAGGGATACCCCATAAACTTCACAAAACCACTGCCCCAAATACCCGCTAGGGATGTTAGCCTCCAGGCTACAGAAATCAGTTCCCACGGAGAAAATGGATGCTTTGGAGGGAGGACTCCATGGTATTGTACTCCACAGAAGTCCCTGTCCTCCCCAGGTTCCATCCCTAAATCTCCAGGAGTTTCCCCGTCTGGACTCGGGCAACCCTAAGATCTTCAAAACAACTATAGAAGAGCAACTATAAAACAAGACTCAGAAATATACAAAAAGATTAATTTTCAACAGTAACAACTTTTTAAACTTTTTAAAAAGTAAACAACTTGAGAAAGGTAAAATCCCCTTTCCCCCAAAGCACAAACCCCCAAAGCACAAAGTTAAATCTGTTTAGAAACAGATAAAAGGCAAAGCAATTCTAAAAGGAGTCAAGAAAACAACACCAAAACAGTGCAAAACTAAACCAAGGAAAACTATTTTTTAAAGTGCCAGAAACAAGGGGGGGGGGGGGAGATTCCTTCTCCCTCAATTACAACTGCCCTCCAGGAAAACAAAAAGTACAGGAAAAACTTGAAATACCATCTTTAAACAAATCAGAAAACCAGTTGTGAAGATGTCCAGCAGGCAGGCACAGGACCAGAAGGTCTTCCCAGGCAGGCAGAGAGACCAGATCTGAAGCAGCATTATGAAAGATCTAGCTATGAAATGGAGGCCAGCAGCATGCCTGTTCTCTTATTTCTTCGATGAGCTGAGTGAAGCACTCTAACAAGCATCTAATAGATACTTTGATACCTACTTTAAAATACAGTTGGATTACATAGTAAACTTGTGAGCAATGCTCCCTCTAAACTGTGCAGGCTTCTGAGCAAAAATTCTACTTTGTGAGCTACTGGCATCAAAGTTGTGGATGAGCAAATTGGCTACTGCATAAATTAGTTTGCCCTGGAGCCATCCTTCTTGAGCTAAGACCAAAATGTGTGAGCCGGAGGTTAAAAAAACCTGTGAGCTAGCTCACACTAACTCAGATTAGAGGGAACACAGCTTGTAAAGTAATATTCAATGTAATCCAATGCACTGATCAATGTTGGAGGGGAGAAGAGGAAACGAGAGATGTGCACTCAGATATATCTGATCTAAAAACACATTCTCTGACCAGTATGAAGTTTCTTAGTTCTATCTTATTTTTTAAAAAAATGCTTAAAAAATGAGACCCTTCTCTACAACAAGTAAGTTTTAAAACTGGGGTTATTTTTAAATAGATCACATCTGAAATGGTAATGTCTGCCAATGCCGTTTTCCTCATGTTACCTGATCACTTTGCTTTGATGCAGTACAGTCTATTTTAAACTGTAAAAATTGCATTCCTACCAAATGAGGGTCTTCAGCGTCAATAGTAATCATTTCTAAATTTCATGTATATTAACACACATACAGCTTTCTCTCTTCTGATTTATTTTTGGCTCTAATGTTCAAATTAAATAAATCAGTTCTGTGTAAACTACAGAGCCTGTCTTTGTGGGACAGTTTTCAACATTAACTAAAGATCTCAAGAGAAAATTTTGCAGCTCTCAAATGCTCAAGTCGATGAGATTAACAGGATAATAATACAAATTGTTAATAGGTTAATAATAATAATAATAAATTACTGCCCTCTGTGTCTTCCCTAGGCTTTGAAAATTCAGCTAGAAGTCAGCATAATACTATAGTGCATAAAAACCATACCTGTCAGTTCTGCCTCCTGAAAACAGAGGACAAACAAAACAGACCATAATATCCAAAGCTGAGTTCTCATTTTGTGCCTTTAGATTTGCTAGCTGTGTTCTTTTGGGTGCATAGCAGTGGCTTTTTGGTAAAGAGGCTGAATGAGTAAAGTTTAAAGTTCGAGAACTCGTAAGAAAACAGAAGGGCAATGACAGGACCAAGGGTCACATGCGCGTGCGCACACACACACAGAGCTGCTGTATACTTAATTAGACCCATGGTTTCTCAAGGACAGTATTCCCTACTTTGACTGGCAGTTCTCAGGCAGAAGTGTCTCACATCACCTGATCCTTTTAGCAGGAGATACCGTGGACAGAACCTGGGAGCTTCTGGATGCAAAGCAGATGCTCTGCCACAGAGGGCTTCTCCTTGCTTGGTCCCAGTGGGGTTGGCCTCAGTGGGGGATATCTGTCTCTGTGGCAGTGATTTGAGGGCCCTACTGTCAGTAAATCTTCCCCTTTTCACACAGATTAACGGCATACATTTTTAATAAAACCAATCTAATATTTAATTTTTGGAAGGATTTATACTAAGTTCTCATTCAGTGGATACCAAGGTATTGTAGTGTGCGGTTTTCTTTCTGTGCTAGATTCTGAGCACACCACTCTATTATTTTACCCCAGTAGCCAATGGGATATTGGTGAACTGTTGTAGAATCATGGGGGGTTTTGTTAGTTTTATAAATGTACCACAAGATGGCACTAGGTAAAACTTTTTAATGGGCTTTCCTGAACATGGTAATTAAATAGTTGTATTTTATTCCTTTCTCCTAGCTCAGCTTGTCACACACGCTGGGTGATGTCAACAGATCACCATTTTAACAGTAAAAGGGAGTCTGTTCTGAGAGACCAAAATTAAGGAAATGCACTTTTTGTTGAACAAATTTAGAGCCCAGTGGCACCTTTAAGACCAACAGAAGTTTATTCAAGGTATGAGCTTTTGTGTGCAAGGCACATGTTTTCACTTTGTTCAAGCTCATACCTTAAATAATCTTTTGTTGGGGTGCCACTGGGCTCTAAATGTGTTCTACTGCTTCAGACCAACATGACTGACCACGTGGCCCTTTTTGTTTGTTAAAAATTGTTTTAGAACTGTATTTGCTGATTTTCATTTTTATTCTTCCCAATTATTGTTCATGACTGACAAGTTCTGGGGCCACTGCTGTTAATCTGAGCAGGGGCTGAGCAACCATGGGTCAAAACTCGTATAGGGTTGCCAAGTCTGGATTGGAAAATACCTGGAGACTTTGGAGGTGGATCCAAGAGAGGGCAGGGTTTGGGGAGGGGAGGGGCCTCAGCATGGTACAATGCCATAGAGTCCACCCTCCAAAGCAGCCATTTTCTCCAGGGGAGCTGATCTCTGTCAGCTGGAGATCAGTTGTAAAAGCGGGAGATCTCCAGGCCCCAGCCGGAGGCTGTCAACCCTAAAACTCGATTTCCTTCCCCCATCTCACCTGGCAGTTGGATGGTATCTCTCCAAGGCCGTTCCCCAATGCACACTGGGAAATGTAGTCTAAGAACACTGACATTAATAAGCCTTAGTTACATATGAAAGAGCATCTAAGGCATGGAGAAAGATTCTTTTCCCATCAGCTCATACTAGAGCCCTTGCTTGGTTGCCCTATCTCCAACATTTAGCTCAGTTGCCACAATGAGGACAGCCATGTGCCGCTAGCAGCACAACATCAGTCTTTTCAGCACTGACAAAGTCTTGGGTGGGGAGATTGAAACTGCATGTCAGTTATAGTATTCCCACCCCACATCTGTGCACTGTGGTTCAACGCATCACAGTAATGAAGATATTGATATTACTGTCATTTTTTAAAAAAAAGTTATACTAGTTAAGTTATATTACTGATAAAACTTAGCACCTATTGTGGCATAAGCTTTGGTTATTTAGAGTCCATTTTTTAAAGCTGCATGAAATGTTACATTCAATTGGCAAACATATATTTACACAAAACTGCAAACAGCAGATGAGTGCGTGGAGCCAGTTTGGTGTAGTGGTTAAGTGCACGGACTCTAATCTGGGAGAACCGGGTTTGATTCCCCACTCCTCCATTTGCACCTGCTGGATGACCTTGGGCAAGCCATAGCTCTGTACCAGCTGTTCTCTCAAGGACAGTTGTCTCAGAGCTCTCTCAACCCCACCTACCTAGGGTTGCCAACTCTCTTCACCTTACCGGCGGGGGAGTGTCCTCTGCTGGCCGGGCGATGTCACCGGAAGTGACATCAGCACGTTGGGGGCGTTGCCAGGGCGACGCTCTGGCAATCGCCCCCAAACTCTATGGTATCATAGAGTTTTGGGGCAATTGCCAGAGCGTCACCCTGGCAACGCCCCCGACGTGATGGCGTCACTTCCGGTGACGTCGCCTGGTGCAGGGGAAGTCGTCCAGGCTGGACGACTTTGGGGGTGGGGTTTCCCCCGCTGGCCGAATGCTGGCCGGCGGATCGGGAACCCCTGTAGTGGGGGATCCCCCGCCCCCTGGGCTGACTTGGCAGCCCTACACCTACCTCACAGGGTGTCTGTTGTGGGGGGGGAGGGAAAGGAGTTTGTAAGCCACTCTGAGACTCCAAGTGAGTGAAGGGTGGGAAATAAATCCAATCTCTTCTTCAGTATCATAATGACCCTGAATAAATCGATGGTGTGACCTCATTTGGAGTACTGTGTACAGTTCTGGTCGCCATACCTCAAAAAAGATGTTATAGCATTGGAGAAAGTGCAGAAAAGGGCAAATAGAATGATAAAAGGGTTGGAACACTTTTCCTATGAAGAAAGGTTGAAGCACTTGGGGCTCTTTAGCTTGGAGAAATGACGACTGAGGGGTGACATGATCGAGGTTTATAAGATTATGCATCGGATAGAGCAGGTAGAGAAAAAAGTACTTTTCTCCCTTTCTCACAATGCAAGAACTCGTGGGCACTCAAGGAAATTGCTGAGCAGTCGGGTTAGGACAGATAAAAGGCAGTACTTCTTTACACAAAAAGTGATTAACACATGGAATTCACTGCCACAGGAGGTGGTGGCAGCTACAAGCATGGACAGCTTCAAGAGGGAATTAGATAAACATATGGAGCAGAGGTCCATCAGTGGCTATTAGCCAAAAAGTATAAATAGGAACTCTCAGTCTGGGGCAAGTGATGCTCTGTATTCTTGGTGCTTGACGGGGGAGCAACAGTGGGAGGGCTTCTGGTGTCCTGGCCCCACTGCTGGACCTCCTGAGGGCACCTGGTGTTTTTGGCCACTGTGTGACAAGAGTGTTGGACTGGATGGGCCACTGGCCTGATCCAACATTGGCTGTTCTTATGTTCTTCTAGAGGGTGGGTGGGTGAGGGAAGAGACATTACAAAGAGCCTATTATGTATTGGCTATGGACACTGCAACATGTCTGGGCATGTTCGCCTGTAATGATAAGTGATACCCGCTGAGCTTCAGTCCCCAGAGAACAATAGACCCTTGGATCCTGATTGTCCCCCTATCAGAGGCTTAGGATATTCAAATGGTCCTATGATAGCCTCTGGTGGGAAACTAATCCCTGTTTACCCAATCCCCCATGAAGAGCAAGGCCAGGGTGCGGCTTACCTGTACATATAAGCAGGCTCCCCAATCCCTCTCCTACATATTCCATCTTGACCCGCAATAACCCGCAATTACCCACAATGCTGTTTTCACTACAACCGGCCTCCCAACTCTAGTACTTTTCAGAGCCCAAGATCTACCCAAATAGATGCACAGAAAATATACAGTTCTGTGTAGGGCTCTCACCAGCGGGGGGTGGGAGTTTCTGGGAGTGGGGAGCGGGGCGATGTCACCACGTGTGACATCCCTGACGAGATGATGTTGTGTGGAAGTGACATCATCATGCTGGGGACGTTGTGTGGTGATACTCTGGTATTCTGGACAAAACTCTATGGTTACCGTAGAGTTTTGGCCAAAATACCAGAGCATTGCCTCATGATGTCCCTGGCATGATGATGTCACTTCTGTGAGATGACATCACATTGGGGACATTGTGCCAGGTCATGGCAGTTGGGGTGGGGCCTCCCCTGCCAGCCAGTTGGCTGGAGGTGGGCAGGAGCTCACAAAATCTGGGGATCCCCTGCTCCCACTTGGGGGCTGGCAACCTTAGTTCTGCAGAGGGTTATTTCCTCCACCTCTTTCTAGAGGAATACTTCCACCACACTACTGAACAGTCACCAATGCATAATAGCCATCACTGAAGGCTTGGAGGAAAGTCTTTTTCTGATTGTTACACTTAATTATCTCTTGCATCACAAGCAAGATTTTGTAGTATAGTATAAATAAAGACAAGTAAAGAACAAACAAGGTACTCTCACAAAATGTGAACAGGCTGAAAAAAGCAAAAAAGAAGTAAAAGCTTTAGTTTTATTGAAAGAGCAAGCTAATATTATATTATTACATGAAACATATTAAGAAGTCACAAGAGCATTTACTGAAATACTCTAAACTTGGGCTGTGATCAGATGCTCCGAACCAGCTCAGGTTTGTGCCAAATTTTGGCTCATGAGCCCATTTATGCCCATCCCGTGTGCTTAACACTGGCTAATTGTGCCCTGAGATGTTAATATAAATATAATGAATTACAATAGCATGAAACAAAGTTGGGATTGTATTTGAAAGTTTTTTTTAAAAAAATTACTGAAACATTAATTGTAAGTACCAAACTGACACACTGGGCCAGTGAATTCATGGTAGTCAAAATCTACAGATGTTCATCTAGATGTTCATCTGTTCTAATTCAAATGTGGGTATTTTTAACAACCTTTAGCCAAACTGAAAAATCTGAAAAGTTTCTGAACTTTTCAAACACATCTTCTGATCTAGAAATGCTTGGTTCTATTGTGCTAATATCCTTCTTAAAAAGAGTATGCTGAATTGTTTTATTAATTGTTGAATACTATCAGCATCCAATCGTTTTGAAAATGAAAATGTGCCATTTTTCATGGTGATCCTATTCTTATGTTCTTTTGGAGCAGCCAAGTTCCCATTAAGGAGTTTAGAAATTGATTAAAATGTGATGGATAAGATGTAAAAGTTGGAATAAATAGATTTTAAAAAGCCTCCAATATTAACATGTGGAAGTTCTGCTATAGCAAGGTAAGAGGCAAACTATGTGAAAAACACATTAGCCAATGGCAATGGCTTTCAAAGGAAGTCTTAGAAATGGTGTTCATAGTTCTAAACAGAATTCACTGCTGAATGCTCCTCGACCCACCAGATAGATAACAGCTGCCCTGTTCATGCAACATTGTTTGGCATGGTTCGAGCCATAATTCTCTTGATCCAAAAGATGAATTTTGACACTTTTGTATAAACCCCATATTTTCCTTTTCTTGCACACCCTTCTCCCCAGCTGACTATACCAGTAACAAAATAAGTGCCTTTGTATTCAGTCACATGAGGGCCTCCACTATCACCCTGACATGCATCTTGTGCAACTGTATCATAGCCAGCACAGAACATATTTTCAGTGATTGCAAAATTGCTTGAAAGCTTACAGGTATTCCTGTCAACATAGGGGAGCTTAACAACTTGAAGCTTGGCGGACTGTCGACCTTTTTCATGGATGCGCCCAAAACCACTAACAGTGCCTGCGTCTTGAGCCATTAGGATTTGATTTGCAAAGTCTGGAGTGGGAAGGCATGCAGCAGTAACATTTTCAGAGAACTGGATAGGTCTCTTCAGCTTAATCAGGGCGATATCGTAGTCATAAGTTTTCAGTACAAATCTGTGATGCACAAATATTTTTTCTACAGCATAAATAATTCCAGTTCTTTCTCTTGCAGCTGTGTCCACTTCCCCTGTGTGAAGTCAATGCAGAAGAGTGAGTCACTATTATGACATGCTAGTATGTTGGTCTTGAAATTGCTTAATTAGCTTTTCAGAAGAAGTCGGTGTGTGTGTGAGAGACAGAGACAGAGAGAAGAAAAAGTAGAAGAAGAAGCCCAAAGACATGCATGATAAAAACTTCCCATTCCACTTGCAAGTGAGCTGTAGTTTAAATAAAGGCACACTGGAAGAGGAGCTTTCCTGATTCAGCAGTTAATACTAGAAACAAACAGGAATGATGTGATATGGAGCACATTTGTGCCCAACAGCAACAAAGATTTTTAAAAATTATTCTGAAAGAATGTGCAGCGAGGACCCCAGGAATTAAATGCACATATGGACCTTAAAAGGCCCACATGAATGCACTCACTGTAATTATATATGAATGCACTCACTGTAATTATACTGATACAGAGAGCCTGGATCCTAAGAAGCAAAGGGAGTTTTCCAGTATTATCATCCTACCCCCATTCTTTGTAATCTAGAGGGGTCCAGAGTGACAGAGGTAACATCCATAGGATGTTGAGGTCTCTAGTGTGAATCCTATCTTATGGAATTCTTTCAGGTAAGGGCAATTAGAGACCATTTGCAGACTTTAAAAAGTTATTCTGCTTACAAAAATGCTTTTTCGTAACCTGTTTTGTAAGACTTCTGATTACTAAAGATAAAAGTGGAGCTACATGAAACTGCCCTTGTTGCAAATTCGGAAGCTGCAGCTAGTGCAGAATGCTGTGGCCAGGCTGCTGATGTGTCTCCCTAGATGGGACCACATCTGGCCTGCGCTGAGGGTGCTGCACTGGCTGCCGATAGCATACCAAATGTGCTTCAAGGTGCTGGTACTTACCTTTAAAGCCCTATATGGCCAGGGTCCAACATACCTGAGGGACCACCTTTCCCCATACATACCCCAGAGAGCACTGCGGTTGGGGTCTCAAAATCAATTGACCCTCCCTGGCCTAAGGATGCTAGGCTTGTGGTCGCCAGGGCCTTTTCAGTGGCGGCTCCATACTGGTGGAAAGAGCTCCCGGAAGAGATCAGGGCCCTGTGGGACCTCTCTCAATTCCACAGGGCCTGCAAGATGGAGCTCTTCCACCAGGCTTTTAATTAGGAGCCGCCCCCACTATTACCAACTCTTGGCATAGTCTGCTGGCTCATGTGAAGATCAGTGAGTAATTGAAAAACTTATAAAATACGCCTCTTTTGTAATCAGCGGAACATCAACAGCCCTTTATTATTAATAGTAATAAAACTGAATTATTTTAAGATGATTTTACAGATTTTTAACTGTTGTTTTTGTAGTATTTTAATGAGTGTCAGCTGCCCTGAGCCTGCTTTGCAGGGAGGGCAGGGTATAAGTTGAATAATAAAATAAATAAATAATTGAAAAGGTTTTCCTTGCTTGAAAGCCAGCCAAATTTGACTCTAGGGGGCGGTGCTCATTTCTGTTTCCAACCCGAAGAGCCAGCGCTGTCTGAAGACGTTTTCGTGGTCATGTGACCGGCATGACTAAATGCCAAGGTCACACCAAAGCGGTACTTATTTATCTACTTGCAATTTCTTGCTTTCGAACTGCTAGGTTGGCAGGAGCTGGGGCCAGAGAGGGGAGCTCACTCCATCATACGGCACTCGGGTCTCAAACTGCTGAACTACCGACCTTCCGATCTGCAGTTCAGCATCTTATATTTGCAGATTGATTTTCATATTTTGTATATGCATAATATCTTGTATGGTTTTTATATACTACTTGAAGGGAGGGCAAATTGAATAAATAAATAGATTAATAAATAATAAATAAAAATAGGAAGATCAGCTAAAATGTAAATAAAATACACTTGAACAAAGTTTGAGTCCAGTGGCACCCGAAAGCTTATACCTAGAATTAAATTTTGTCATTCTTAAAGGGGCCACTGGACTTTAACTTTGTTCTATTGCTTCAGAGCAACACGGCTGCCCCACCTGAATCTGAAACATATTATTAAGCCCATTCTTCTGGACTTGGTTTTAAAATGTTGGTTTCACTTCTTAAAAGCCACGTGGCATCTTTAACAACTGCTTCATTGGGCATCAGGAACAAACCCTCTCCAGTTAAACTTCATAAACCAAACTATGTTTACTTCCTTTTTCTGGCTGGGTTCCTCTGCCTTTAACAGCTGAATTTCACACAGTAATCAATATGTGGTGTAGGGAAATCATGCTGCTGAGGCCCTGTATCTGCCTACCATTGTTGCCTTGTTAGCCATTTTGAATTGAGAGAGTTAAGGTGGGATATAAATATTTTAAATAAATAGAAGGGGAGAGTTGAGAAATGTGGTAGAATTTCCCAATCCCCCCCCCCCCATGGTGTGGACTCTATTAGGGCATCTAGCTTATAGACATGTTTAATTAAGTGTCTTTGAAAAGTCAGAAGACAAACGAGTATGAGGACCTACCTAAAATAACTCTAATTGATTTTGTTTGGTTTATACAGTGAGCAGCAGTAAGCACATAAAACTGGTTCAAAACTGTTCCTCCGCAAAACCCGTCACCTTCTTCATTTATTAAAAGTGCCTGAAAAGGAAGAAAGAGAAAAAGTCAGAACAGGATTTGAAAACTGAAACACTTTTATCATCATTTCTATTTTATTATTAATTATTTATTTGAATTCCTATTTACTAGAGAACCTACAAAAAGTCAGGTGCTCTAAACTGGGGGGGAAAAAGACACAGACCCTGGTTCAGGCTTCCAAATTAAATACAACTGATGGCATTCAAGGGAAGACCAACAATAAAACTTTCCTCAAATACATTAGAAGTAGGAAACCAGCCAGGGAAACAGGTGTTCTGAAGGAGGATAGGGAAATGGCTGAGAAGCTGAATGAATTTTTTGCCTCTGTCTTCACTGTGGAAGATGAAAAGTGCTTGCCCACTCCAGAACCGCTGATTTCGGAAGGGGTGTTGAAAGACCTGAGTCAGATTGAGGTGACAAGAGAGAAAGTCCTACGACTGACAGAAAATTTAAAAACAAGTAAATAACTGGGCCCAGATGGCATACATCCAAGAGTTCTGAAAGAACTCAAATGTGAACTTGTGGATCTCCTGACAAAAAAAATATGTAATTTTTCCTTAAAATCTGCCTCTATTCCTGAGGACTGGAAGGTAGTGAATGTCACTCCCATCTTTAAAAAGGGTTCCAGAGGAGATCTGGGAAACTACAGGCCAGTCAGTCTGACGTCAATACCGGGTAAGTTGGTGGAAAATGTTATTAAGGAAAAAATTAGCAGTAGGCACACTGATGAACAAAATCTACTGAGGAAGACTCAGCATGGATTCTGTAAGGGAAGATCTTGTCTCACTAACCTGTTAGTGTTCTTTGAGGGAGTAAACAAACATGTGGACAAGGGGGACCCAATACATGTTGTTTACCTTGACTTCCAGAAAACTTTTAATAAAGTTCCTCATCAAAGGCTCCTAAGTAAGCTCAATAGTCATGGGATAAAAGGACAAGTCTTTTTGTGGATCAAAAACTGGCTAATTAAAAGGAAACTAAGAGTGAATATAAATGGGCAATTTTCTCAGTGGAGGGAGGTAAGCAGTGGGGTACCGCAGGGATCAGTACTCGGTCCAATGCTTTTTAACTTGTTTATTAATGATTTGGAATTGGGAGTGAGCAGTGAAGTGGCTAAATTTGCAGATGACACGAAGTTGTTCAGGGTGGTGAGAACCAGGGAGGATTGTGAGGCGCTCCAAAGGGATTTGTTGAGGATGGGCGAGTGGGCATCAAGATGGCAAATGGGGTTTAATGTGGCCAAGTGCAAAGGGATTCACATTGGAGCCAAAAACCCTAACTATAAATACATGTTGATGGGGTCCGAACTGGCGGAGACTGACCAAGAGAGAGGTCTTAGAGTAGTAGTAGATAACTCAATGAAAATGTTGAGACAGTGTGCGACTGCAATGAAAAAGGCCAACGCTATGCTGGGGGTTATTAGGAAGGGAACTGAAATCAAATCAGCCAGTATCATAATGCCCCTGTATAAATCGATGGTTTGACCTCATTTGGAGTACCGTGTACAGTTCTGGTCACCACACCTAAAAAAAGATATTATAGCATTGGGAAAAGTGCAGAAAAGGGCAACTAGAATGATAAAAGGGTTGGAACACTTTCCCTACGAAGAAAGGTTGAAGCGCTTGGGGCTCTTTAGCATGGAGAAACGACGGCTGTGGGATGACATGATTGAGGTTTAGAGCAGGTAGAGAAAGAAGTAATTTTATCCCTTTCTCACAATAAAAGAACTCGTGGGCACTTGATGAAATTGCTGAGCACTTGGTTTAGAACAGATAAAAGGAAGTACTTCTTTACACAAAGAGTGATTAACACATGGAATTCACTACCACAGGAGGTGGTAGCGGCTACAAGCATGGATGGCTTCAAGAGGGAATTAGATAAACATATGGAGCAGAGGTCCATCAGTGGCTATTAGCCACAAAGTATAGATAGGAACTCTCAGTCTGGGGCAAGTGATGCTCTGTATTCTTGGTGCTTGACAGGGGGAACAACAGTGGGAGGGCTTCTGGTGTCCTGCCCCCACTGCTGGACCTTCTGAGGGCACCTAGTGTTTTTGGCCACTGTGTGACAGAGTGTTGGACTGGATGGGCCACTGGCCTGATCCAACATTGGCTTTTCTTATGTTCTTAAGGTATTTTCCAGCCCACCTCTCGAGGGTGAATCTGACTGAACCTATTTGCCCATTCTGCACAGTTGCCACAAGCACATATACTGAGATGGCCTGGGCAAAGGGGGAATATCCTCCTAGGGGGGCATAGGTGTTTCTCTACTGGTGCTAATTGCAGTTTTAATGCATTTTATGTCTTTTACTTTTTTAAATTTAATTGCTTTTTTATTGCTGTTATCCAACTTGGGTTCTGAAATGCTCAAGAGAAGATAAGAGAGGGAGAGGGAGGGAGGGAGGGAGAGAGAGAGAGAGACAGAAATGGAAGGTTAGATTGACAGACAGATAAAAAGGCAGATGGGTTCTTATGTGACAGGTTTTATACATGGCAAAACCAAAATGATTGATTTAAAAATATAAACATTATTTGTTCAATAATTCTTCAATAAAAACGTTAATCAGCTGGCACCACAAGGTACATAGCACATTAATTTACCTGCCAAGGACATTCACCCGGCTTACAGTCATGGCCGCCAACCACTCTCACATCAGGCTCAGGCTCAGGCTCAGTTTGTGAGTTAGAGCTGTTCTGTGCAGTGCTGAGTGAGACTTCACCCTGGGAGCGTAGGGAGGGGCTTTGAGTGATGACATTCTGGTCACTGGTAAAATTCTGGTCACTCAATGAATCATCATAAGTCAACTCCGATTCATTATAGTCATCAATTGTGTCTCCAAATGAACTTGCTTCCCTCTTTTTCTTTGGTGCTCCCTTTTTCACTGTAATTTGACCACAGGGAAAACTTCCTACAAAAACATCAATAACATTTAAAATGTATTAACACAACCAAGAAAATATGTACCTGAGAAAGAAATGAGCAAGCCTTTTCAATTATGCTAGCAATTATGCTTGCATGGTCAGATTATTTTGAAAACGGGAAGGGCCCAATTTACCTGCGGCCCTCCTTTTGCGGTGCCAGGAGAGTCAGCCGGGAGCAGCCATGGGCCGGCTGGGAGAGGGCTGGGCTGCAGCTGGGGAAAATTCCCTGCTGGAAATTTCCCTGCTGGGGAAAAGTAGTCCCTCCCTTCTCCATAGGACCTATAGCAAAGTCTAAGTTGGGTTGGGGGAGGGGCCTTTCAGGGGGAAGGAACCTGCCATGCTCCCTGGTCTCCAATCTTTGTCCAGCCTCCTGCGTGTTTTATTTTTAAACTCAGGAGAATTTATTCCTAGCGAATTTAATAATTGAGGAATAGCATTTTATTACAAGTACTTTACAATGTCTGGAGAAGTAAGAACCATTAGAATACAGATAGATGTGTATAAAGTCAGTGGAGAGAACTGTGGAAGTGAATGCCCAGATCTGTCTCAGGTGAAATTTGTTGCTCGCATTTGGAGCGGAAGCCCAATTTACACAGAACTAGTTGTCTTAAACTCAGTGTCAGTTAAGAAACTTCTCCCCTATGTCAAAGTAGAGCTTCATGCAGTGCTGATTGAGTTGCCCTTGTGTTAATTGTGAAGTAATTTCTTCCCTTCTCTAACAATAATAACATACTAAATAAAATGTTGCCAGACTTTTTTTGGCACACCCTTTTCCTTTAAGGCAAAACAAAGAAAAAAAGCTATAAGAGACAACCCACATGAAGGACGGGAGGGGGCTGTGTTGGTTCTACAGCCTGTCATGGCCTTAATTTCTTCAGGTATATTCCTTATTTTGCAGTAGCAGTAAGAATGGAAAATGAAGGAGTTTCCTAAAGAAAAGGAGTCAGGGCAGAGCAGTAGGTTCAGGAGAAAAGGAGTAGAACAGGGAGATGAATGAAAGAAACAAGTATTGAGGAGAAAGGGAGCAGGAAAAAACCCTTTCATGTTTCCAAAGGGCTATATGCTGTTGGCAGAAAAGGAGTGGACATGCAAGAGAGATTTGGAGATGGGGATAATTTGAAAGTTAAGGATGCAAGTGTGTGCCTGTGAATGAGAAAGAATTGAAGTGTCAGTTCACACATTATAATACCTTCCATGGGGATATGGAATGGTATGATATAGTCAGATCTTGGAAACTAAACAGGGTTGGTACTTGGATGGGAGACCACCAAGGGAGGCTTTGCAGAGGAAGGCAATGGCAAGCCACCTCTGCTTCTCATGTGCCTTGAAAGCCTTTTATTGCATCTTGAAAATACATATGTACTTATGTCCATCACATGGCTGGTGGATGAGCAAAATCAGGGAGCTCTATGCTCAGAATTCAATTCCCAGGTATTCACAGGCCGAATTGGATCATGACCATGGCTCACAGGGAAATGCAATGAAATACATTTCCCTCAGATAAACAATCAAATTACTTGTGATAGAACATGTCTCTCCTGCACAGTATAACCTTTCACTCTTGATGCAAATAACCACTGTGGCAGCCCTTCTCCACTCACACAAAGCATCTACAGCTCTCTATACCTCTCTCACACATTCAGGGCTATAAGCAGGTCAGGCTGTCATACTCGTCACTACCCTTCTTGTCTCTTAAAATCTCTACAGAGCCATGACCATTTCATCTCTCAGGTCCTCTCTGTTACTCACAGGCCGAGGACAGACTGGCAATCTAAAGCGGAGGCAAAGCGGAGGGAACTGGTGCGGGGGAAAAACTCCACGGAGCTGGCTGTTCATACTGGCCAGAGCAATGTGGACCAGCGGCGATACGGAGCGTTCAGACTGCCACAGAGCGTTCAGACTGCCGCGGAGCCGGCGTGCGCGGCTTGCGCGCGCCGCTGCGCTTTTTTTTGTTTTCCTTTGATGTGTTTCGCATGTGCGGTTCACACTGTTTGGAAGTGGGAGGCATGCGGAGGACGGCCCCTGAACACCGGTTTTACCCGGTGTCCTGGTAAAGCGGATGGAAAGTGACTGGGAGACGGGTAAGTACGAAACGGAGTTGACGGACAGATGCGCATGTCTGAACGTGCTCCTTTCTTCCGTTTCCGAAGCCTGCCTGCCCCGCTTTACATTGCCAGTCTGTCCTCGGCCACAGAGACATCAGCAGACCGGGTAGTCTAGCCCCCCCTTTAATAACAGGACCTCACTCAAACACTCCACAGAGGTTTTGGGGTGGATCTCATACACTGTTCCATTCACATGCTGCCACCGTTTATTCAGAGAGAGAGAGACAGACAGAGATTTACTTGTGCATGTGTTTCTTTCCCTGAGGCTTACAAATCACAAGGTAACAATATAATCAAATAGTTAAAACCATATTTCTCATAAAACACAAATCAAACACGAACAGGGTGGGTTCGCCTCGAGAGCGATGCTCAGTTTGAACTGGATCCATTTGGCCAGCATTATCAGCAGGGGAGAATGAGATAGATTTGGATGTCCACCAACTCATGTTACAAACTGACTCTTTTCAGCCAGCGCTACACAGCTCCTCTCTACAGTTACACTCATACAGTTTCATACTCTGTTCCCCTCTCAACCCCCTAGATGCCAACTCCCAACTGCTCTCCTAACTGTTATTTTCCAACAGTCTGTCTCTTTAACATTCCATCAGCTCTCATTGGTCACTCTTAGGGAGAGGCGGAACCCAACCTGTCCATCACAACCACATATAATCAGGGTTAGACAAAGTCATTAATGCCACACTAATAATATAATAAAGTTTTGTTAAAAGTGATAAAACTTCATAAATAATCTTAGCTTGTTACATGACTATACCTGTAGCAACACAGGATGTCCCATCTTCCCCCAGAATATATCCATCAGCACAAGAACACACAACAGTGTTTTCCACAAGGGTGCAGAAGTGGCGGCAGCCACCATTGTTGAGTTTGCAATACTTTTGGATGACTGCACAAAAGATAAATAAATACAAACACTGAAAGGAAATGAATCCATGTTCTGCTGACAAAGGTAAAGACCATAAACAAACAAACAAACAGAGTTTTGGGACATTTTTCTCTAGAGCCAATGGAGAGTGTGTCATGCCACACTCTCCTAAAAAGACCCAGATGCGAATCCCTCCTCTGGATGACCTAAAGGTGCACCAGTTACACAGATAGCAGCTTTGTCATCTTCCCCCACCTGCTGCAGCACAGAACACCCTGGAAATTTGGGGATGCAGAAGGAAGGGGAAATGAGAAAGTTGTGCTGCACAGATGGAAACCCTTCTACTTATGGACATGCTCTCTTGGATCCAAGCCATCATCTTTCAACCTAACTTACCTCAGAACACAGTTCTGAGGATCAAATGAACAATGCTGTGTATGCTGCCCTAAGGTCCTTGGTGGGAGATCAGATAAAATGCAGTAGACAAATAATAAATGAAGAGAGAGAGAGAGAGACTGATACCCCTTGAGATAATTTCGGCACTAGGTCATTATCTTGCCCTCCAAGCATACTCCTTTACATGTCCTGTACTGTTTTAGGTTTACTTAATAAAAAGGGAAAATTTTGAGAGACCAAGAGGATAGCAACTAGAGGGAATTATTTTCAATCAAGGTACTTTTAGATCCATTTGCTGACTTCTAGCTGAATCTCCAGAAGAATTTCCAGACCTGTATCCTACTTGTCCCCTAAGATAATTTGAAGCCATTTTCCAACCTAAGAGGTTTTTCAGCCAGTGGAAGGGTCATGTAATGTAGAGGAAAGCTCGTTGGGCTAGAGCAGGGGTGGGCAAACTGTGGCTCGGGAGCCGCATGTGGCTCTTTCACATATATTATGTGGCTCCCGGCAGGGCGACTGGGGAAGCTAAATATCACTAGCAAACAAATATCATTGGACAAATTAATATCATTATCAATATCTGCTTTTACCCCTTTTGTTATTATTTTTGGCAGTGTCATTTAATGTTAATAAAAAGCAAATTTGCTTATTTTCCAATAAAAGCAGGTAATATTTGTTCATGTCTTGTGACTCTCAAACATCTGATGTTAACTCTATGCGGCTCTTGCATTAAGCAAGTTTGGCCACCCGTGTTCTAGGTGGCTCTTACGCTGAGCAAGTTTGCCGAACCCTGGGCTAGAGTTGGTTGAAATGTTGGTGATCCCACACGTGGTGGGAGGACTTGGGACTATGTGCTCCTGCCGCCACAACATGCCTATACATATTTACAGACATGCAAGCGGTATGCTCAGTTTCTGTTTTCCTCCCCCCTCCCCTTTGGAGGCTCAGGAACAGGAGAAATCAGGACAAATGGTGCATGCAGATGCTCAGGCCAGCCCATTATTTCCTGGTAGGCAGCTATGATTGTGAGACTTCAGCCTGAACCTCACTGCAATGGTCATCAATGACTCAACTGACCCTGTGTTCATTTAGGAATGCTATACTCTGTTATTTCAGCTTTAAGTCACCACTCTGATGATCAAAAGGCAAACTTACCTGATTCACATCGGAGGCCGTGATAACCATCTAAACACAGGCAGGTAAATTTACCAATTCCATCTTCGCACGTCCCACCATAATGGCAAGGGTTAGGCTCACACTGGTCCCCATCTAGAGTAGGGGGGGGGGGGGAAAGAATCTAAGAGGCTAAAATATTTTTGTGTTACACAGACAAGTACGATGGTATTAATTGTCTTTTCAAGATGTGTTCTGTTTTCTGACTTAAGTGCAGTACCCACTGGTACAAACATTTGCTGTGAACCTTACCTGAAGCCAATACAGAATCCCATTTACTGATAGTAGCTTTTGCACAGTATTCATACACTAAGTTCCCAATATGCTCTTGAACTCTTTTTTTAAAAATAAGCACAGCTAACTAAGCCTAATTCCATGTTATGGCAGCATTCAGACCCCCCAAAATCATTCAGATCAGGTCACAGAATGAATGTAAATAGCACTCACAATGTCAGGCTGTGGGGTAGGTCTTTTTGATACCCTTGTTAAGCCAGGAAATGTGTTTGGGTCTTATGCCCCAAGCCCATTACATAGAACTATTCCATCAAAATTGACCTAACGTGCTTTTATGCCATGGGCTTGAGTTGTTAAAAAATGTAATAACTATAACATTTGCTCTCAAAGCTATGGAAGTGAGGGTTTAACTTAAATGATAAAATGTTTTATTTATGTTACTGGCCTTGCAGCTATGGATGGAGATACACATGTATCTTTACAAATATGGATCACAATTCTTCCTTTCCTTCTCTCCAAAATGCCAAAATTTAATGATAACCTCATTGGGAGCAAGGACAGGTCTGTGTTATTGGTTTAAATGTTATGAATTTTAATGGTATTATTTTAAAAACAGTCATTTCCCAGCAGAAGATAATGGCTGTGGTAACACAAAGAGCTTTAAAACCATTCTTAACAAAATGATAATTTGCACACGGAGCAAAGGGAAGGTACAAGAGGTTGTTTACTTGATTTTACTTCGTAACCCACCTCAGGCAAATTCCTTGGAGAGATGGCATATTTTTTAAATAAATAAATAATGCTTTTGTTTGGTTTTAAATGGAAAATATAGTGGGGATAAAATGGCTTTAAGACATTGAGGATTCTCTTCTGTTTGCACTAGAACTGTTGTGCACATGGAAGTTCTCCAAGGGATCCAGCCTGGAGTCCCCCTTCACTAATGTATGGCCACTAAGGGGATGCACACAATTTAGTTCCTCTGGACAGACTTTTTACAGGATCTGTATGTAGAGAGTGGGTGTGATCCAGCCAGCTTATTTGTTAAAGCTCATCAAATCATCTTTCTTACTGCAGTCCCATGTATTCTACATGGCTGTGTCCATAGTGGTCTCATGATCCTTTGCATAGCCTTTTTGGGTGGTCAAAGAGACCCTTCCACCTTTTTTCACCTACAGATGAGATGGCTGGATCCAAACCTGCCTGAGGTACTACAGAATGATAATGAAGTTCCTTGATTGCCAGAGTAGCCAGCACTACCCTGGTGCAACTAGAAACTGAAGATCTGAGAGGGTGTGATTTCGTTTGACATTTTAATCACGGTGAACCAGCAAATGTACTTTACCAAGTATATATTCTCTGTATCTTCAATAAATGTTGTAGCACAAAAAACTTTAAAATGTCTCTTACCAAAATATTTATTCCAGAATAGCTCCTAATGAGAAAAACATAGCATATTAATAAAATTAGTTAGCTAGAATGTAAAAATGTCCACCACACAAATTAGAGAAAACTGATTCAAAGATTAAGATTGACCTAATACAGTCCTTTAAGAGCCATCTACAGAGTTCACCACACTTCTATAAATCCCCCCTCCACCTTTTGTTTCCTTTTACCAAATGGTGAACCTCTTCCCTTGTCATAACTTTACTACCCCATCCCCTCAATGCAGAATATACTTTATGGACACTGCCCTGATATTACCTCATTGGCGGTGGTGGAGAGTGCTGTCAAGTTGCAGCCAATTTATGGTGACCACATAAAGTTTTTAAGGCAAGATATGAGCAGAGGTAGTTTGACATCACCTTCCTCTGCATAGCAACCCTGGTCTTCCTTGGTGGTCTCCCATCAAAGCACTAACCAGGACTGATCCTGCTAAGCTCCTGAGATCTGGGGTAGATAGCCTTACAGAAGATACATGATAGCTGTTCTATGACAAGATCTGCACAGCTTCCCACCATGGTATTTTATCTAATGCAGCAGCTTGCAAGATGCAGCCTGTCCAAGCCCAGGGCCCTCTGTGCATAGGATTAGTGTTGCCAGCTCCAGGTTGGGAGGGGTGGAGGCTGAGGAGGATGGGGTTTGGGTAGGACAGGGACTTCCAAGGGGTATAATGCCACAGAGTCTACCTTCCAAAGCAGCCATTTTATCCTAATGAACTGATCTCTATTGCCTGGAGATCAGTTGTAATACCAGGTAATCTCCAGTCACCACCTGGAGGCTGGCAGCCCTACACAGGATCCACTGAGCTACAAATGTATTACAGGAGATCAGAAGGGGAGCCAGGGTCATACAAAAACCAAGAGAGCGGGGGACAGAAAAACCAGGCAATCAGAGGTGCACTGTAGTGAGGAATTGGCTGAGGTCAGAGTCATGATCACATCAGCCTCTTCTTGCTCTCTCAAGCATACAGATAACCAGGAGGCTGGCAGACTTGCTTTCCTTGCATGTGTGATAGCAGCAGGTCCTTCCAAAAGGCAAAAAAAGAGAAGAGGAGGCGGCGGCAACTGCCTTGTGAATCCGCAGGCAGGGCTCCATGACCCACTTCTCTAGTCCCTTTCCATTGCCCAGAAAGTCCCCAGAATTGGCTTGCAAACTGTGAGCATGCACACAAAAGCTCATACCTTGAATAAAACTTTGTTGGTTTTAAAGCTGCCACTGGACTCTAAATTTGTTCTGCTGCTTCAGACTAACACGGCTGACCACCTGGATCTATGTGGCAAACTGAGACACTATAACATCTAACCTGAACAAAATAATTTCTCAGGTTCTTAGGATCATGGTATTCGATTATTCTAGTTATGGGTAACATTTGTTATGGAAGTATTTAACTTTCCACATTAATTTCTAGCAAAAATAGATCGAAATCTAGTGGCACCTTAAATACTAATGAAATTTTATTCCAGCACAAGCTTTTGTGTACTAGAGTCCACTTCTTTTGATGCAGGGTAGTAACCCTTATCAGGAACGCTGTTTTTCTACATTTCCCAATGATGGGGGCAGACTCATTGTGCTTGCACCTTGTACATGGGCACACATATGGCAGTTATGGGGGTGATAGGGCCAGCACACTCACTCCTCCTCAAACACTGGCCCTGGAATAGATACATCATGTGCCCAGTGCTACTGACCAACTAGTTTAAAGCAGAAATCAACTATAAAACCAAAATAAACCTAGGAACCTGGTTGTCCTTACTGTTAGCGCTTGATCTTCAAAGACCTCTCTGGCTTCTTCTTTCGAGCACCTCTCCTCATAACACTCTCTTTCAAGATTTCCTTTCTTAAACTCCTCAAATGGTGAATTGGCACGCCTAGTTCTGCTCAGAAATTTGTTGGCAGTTTTGTCCCCTAAGAATACTAAGCAAAGAAAGAAAGAATCAAACATTGTTGCTTCGCAGACAAACTTCTCTGTCTATTAAAAACATCTAAATAAGGTGAATAGAAAAATGTGATTAGAATGGCTCTAATTTCATGTGAAGAGCACTAATCCATGTGATGGTGGAAAACTTACCACTAGGTGGGTAAGTAGGAGATTTTTGACAGCTACAAGAGTAAGTTGCAGATCGGCTATAAGACAGAGTTCACCCTGGTCCAGATGCTTGCCAGCCACATGGACAGAAGCCACCCAAAGTATAGTGTTGCTGGTCCCCAAAACAGTTACAGGCAGATCAACTTCAAGATCCATCCTCCTGTCTTCTCAGCCCCATAGCCAGGATTTCCTTTTTCAGGGGGCATTTAAATTTCTTAGGGGGGACCAAATTGATTAAATTAAAGTTAAAGTTCCCCCAGCTTGGACCACTCCCCCTGCCGACTCACTCATTTACTAATTTCAAAGGGAAGCTTCCCAACACGCCCCTGCCTGGCTGGGGTCAGGTCTTTCCATGGCTCTCTTGCCCAGTGCTCCGCCAGCAAGCAGGGCGGATGCCTTCCCTGGAGACGGAGAGTGGCTGAGATCCGGCAGGCATGCTGGAAGAGCAGGTGATGTCTCCTCTCCTGCAGCGGCTGCTTTTTCTTCTTCCTCCTGGTCAACTGGCCGCAAGCCCAGCATCCCATTCTGGCATGCAGTGCACCAACCACCCATTGCTCTCCCTTTTACAGGGGCCAGGTAGGAAAGGTAGGCAGGCAGCAAGTCAAGGCGGTGGAGGAACACGCTGGTGTGCTCGCCCACTCAGAGAGCTGCCAGCCAGCCAAGGTGAGCACGGCTGCCACCAGCTCAGGACCCACAGCCCCTCCCCTCCCCTCCCGGAATGGAGCCCTCGGGGCTGCTTACAGGCAGAGAAGTCGCTTCGAGGAAAGGGGCGGTGGCAGTGGGGGGGAGTACTCCTAGAAGAGTGTTGGGGGGCCTGGGATGGAGGGAAACTCATGAGGCCTTGGAAGGAAGTCGGGGGACTGGGCCCCAAAAGGCCACCATGTAGCTATGGGCCTGTGTCTTCTCTTCATCCCATGTTTCAGGCAAGTAGAAAGAGCACTTCCATTCATTCACTCTTATGACAGCACAATATAGGAAATAAGGAAACCCACATCCCTCCTATCCATGCCAGTTTCCTTGTCAGTGCTTGCAAAAACAGCAAAGGTCTTGCGTTGACATGAGTTTTAATCCCAAACCAGATTGATAAAGAAGGCTGTTTCTACAAGAAGGTTTTTTTCTACTTTGGCTACCAAATAGCAACACCCGCTTTTTCTTTTTTTTGGCATCCACACATTGTCATGATCTAGTCATGTTCCAGTTACCCTTTCCCCATCTGCAATAAGCTCTTTCCCAAACTTGCTTTCCTCTGATACTTTTTTGGAAAAAGCGTAGTCCAAGTGTCTTAGCAGGATAGAAAGATACACATCATCTCACCCACAGCAACGCCATTTTCCTTCCATTGGCCCCACCACCTGTCCTCCCCTGATGTGCCATCTGAGAGCTATTTTGGTAATTTTGTAAGGATTTTGTTGAAGAGGTTCTGGAACTCTGTTCTGGTGCATTCCCCCAGAAAAGAAGTCCTGCATGGAGCCATGATTGACTCTGTTGTGGAACTTCTGTGTAATTTTACAACACAGCGTGGTGGGTGAATATGTCATGATACTGCAGGGAAGCAGGAAAACCTCACACTTTCCTACAGCAGCACACCTAGTGCAAATAGTTCACATGGAAACGCAATCTAGAATTTGTTGATTACTGCAAGCAGTAAATATGGGGAAAACTGGGGCCGAGGACAGACTGGCAATCTAAAGCGGAGGCAAAGCGGAGGGAACTGGTGCGGGGGAAAAACTCCACAGAGCTGGCCGTTCATACTGGCCAGAGCAATGCGGACCAGCGGCGATACGGAGCATTCAGACTGCCACGGAGCGTTCAGACTGCCGCGGAGCCGGCTAGTGCGCGCCGCTGCACTTTTTTTTTCTTCCTTTGATGTGTATGTGCATATGCGCATAACTTTGTGCGGCGCGTTCACACTGCCGCCTCCGGATGCCTCCCGCTTCTTCTGGTTCACACTTTTTGGAAGCGGGAGGCATGCGGAGGACTGCCCCTGAACACCGGTTTTACCCGGTGTCCTGGTAAAGCGGATGGAAAGCGACTGGGAGACGGGTAAGTACGAAACGGAGCCGATGGACAGATGCGCATGTCTGAACGTGCTCCTTTCTTCTGTTTCCAAAGCGTGCCTGCCCCGCTTTACATTGCCAGTCTGTCCTCGGCCTGGGTTGCTTTAAATCAATGATTTTTAAATTGTGAGTTAGGACCAAAAGTGGGTTGTGAGACCAGGAGGGAGGAAGAGAAGGAACACCAGATGGAAGAGGATGCTGTATGACAAATTTGGGTTTGCCTCTGTGGAATGGCCACAGCTTGATGTCCAGTAATGCAATATATTTACAAGCATTGAACATAAAATATAGAATATCAACTGATGTGTTCTGATGTGAGATTCCTGCATTTTATGCTGGAGAGGAAGGAAGTTGTATGGAGTCACTTTGCTAATGGATCCAAAATATAATAAGTTAAGAAGTGAAAGTTTGAGAACACTCGGTCTGGGCAAGTGATGCTCTGTATCCAAGATGGATTGGATAAACATATGGAGCAGAAATTGATCAGTGGCTATTAGCCACAAAGTATAGATGGAATACTATGTTTGGGGCAGTGATGCTCTGTATTCTTGGTGCTTGGGGGTGCGGTGGGGGGTTTCTAGTGTCCTGGCCCCACTAGTGGACATCCTGAGGGCACCTGGTATTTTTGGCCACAGTGTGACAGAGTGTTGGACTGGATGGGCCATTGGCTTGATCCAACATTGGCTTCTCTTATGTTCTAACTCCTGCTTATGTTGTTTTTTAAAAGTTAAATGGTTTTCTGATTATGTGTCCTTTCCCATCATCGGGACTATTTTAAGTGCCAGCAGCTAGGTTCCTTCTTGGGACAAGTGAAGGCCCTCTCTTTTGTGCAGGTCCTGCTTGTTCCCAAAAGCATCCCAATGCCTAACAAACTTAAACCCTTCCTCCCTACACCATCGTCTCCTCCATGCGTTGAGATTCCTAATTTGTGCCTGTCTAGCTGGCCCTGCGCATGGAACAGACAGCACATCAGAGAAGGCTACATTGGAGATCCTGGCCTTGAGTCTCCTGCCTAGCAGCCTAAATTTTTACCTCCAGGACCATACAACTACATTTCCCCACAATGTTGGTGCAAACACGTACCATGACCCCAGCTCCTTCCCAGCACTGTCTACCAGCCTAAATAGACCACACGTAATGTCTGCTACCTTTACACCAGGCAGTCAAGTCACCATGTGGTCAATATGTGGGTTCACAACCAAACTGTCTACATGCCTAAGGATCAAATCACCAACTACCAAGAGCTCTCCTCTCTCCCTGTCCAGGGATGGTTCCTTAGCGCGGAAGGATACCTGTTCACCAACTGAAGAAGGGAACATCCCCCGTATCATCAGCATGGTGCCCTGTTTCCCCTTGACCCTCATGCCCCCTGACAGTGGTGGGACTACCATTCTCAGAGTGGGACACATCTAACAAATCCCCGAGAGTCTTATCCATGTGCCTGACTAACTTCTCTGCTTCTCCAGGTCAGTCACCTTGGCCTCAAGAGTGTGAACTCATTCCTGAGAATCAGGAGTGCCTTGCACCGAGCACACACCCATTACTTTTGTCTACTTAGCAGATACTCGTACCTGTTACACTCAGTGCAATACACTGGATAGCCCCAATCCCCTGCTTCCATAATTGCCTTTTTATTTTTATTATTTGGGTGTTTTTTAACCTCCCCTCTTTATAAAACCTCCTATTTATGTAGATTTGCTTATGGAAGGAATGCTTACCCTTTTAGGGATGTGGAGAAACTAGTGCCCTGGCTTCCTCATCCTGCTGCTGAACTCACATACCTGTTAAACTCACCTGTTTATTCCCTTGTCACTAGAGCTGAGATACTTCAATACTGGTGCAAGACCTGCTACCTCACAGAACTAGACCTGCTCATAGGAACCCTAAGTAAATAGCTTGGACCAAAAACTCCACTTCACCACTGGAGCCAATAACACTGGTTGGGAGCAAACCAATAAAGGAGGATGAGTGAGCCAGCCTCTGGTTGATTAATGATAGGTAAAGAAGCTACTCAGACCTCCTCCATATCAGGCTGCCTTTTACTTCAAATGCTAATTTAATTTCAAATGTTACTTAGCTTTTCTGGGCTTGGATTAAAGGGAACTCTGTCTGAATAGCCTTAGCAGTTACAGAGGTATGTTACTGCCTGTTTTCTTGTTGGGGGGGGGGACCTTTTAAATGTGAGAATTAGCTTAAAATTTTAGTTTAATATTGGACTCCCTGTTTTGTTTTTAAGCCCTAGCTGAAGTTTGTTTTCTTGTTTGCTTTTCTTTTTCTGTTACAAAACCTGCCTCAGGTTTAGCCTTATCTGTGAACTCACTATCCCTAGTCTCTGGTAGTAGTTCTTTAATCTATAGGTATAGTAAAGTTCCAAAGTGATTTTCAGAGCTTAAGATATCACTATGCCCTCAATTTTAATCCTTGTCCTTTGTTTGACCCTCTCTTTAACCCTTCCCATGCTGCAGTAAAACTAGCCAAGAACCTCTGAGCCTGTTTAGAACTAAAATTAGCTACAACCAAACTAAGATTAGAAGGAGACCAGAAAATTGGAACAGAAAATTAGCTACACCTGAGTTATTTGAGCAGCTACAACACTGAGAAGTAGCTTAATGTTAGTACCAAAAGGTATTTTTTACTGTTTGCTCTCCTTACTATTTGAACTCTTTTCACTTAGCCTATCTTTATAGAATTTTGTATCAAAACTTAGTTATTAGGTTCCTGTACAAAGACCCAAATAGGGCAACATGGTGCAGTTCTACGTACCTCAGTCGGTCATTGCATGCTGGCTCTCCCCCACCTCCAGAAGAGTTCTACAACCTAGAAGTAAGTCATCTAATATTTTCATTCCAGGGCACCAGTAACGCTGTTATGTTCTATGTTATGTCTCACTTAGGAGCTTAGGCAGTTTGACAGCTTCTTGTATTACATTTACAGTATTCTTGTATTACATTTACTGATCTCTGAAACCAAGTTTTTCCCCCTTGTATCACAGAAGTATTTATTTTTTGTCTTCCTTTTCTTTTGCTCTGTTCCTTCATGATTCTTTGGTTTTGTACCGCACTATCTTGAATTTTAATAAATCATTACGTTAATTAAGTTTCTGTTTACGATGAGTCCCATACAACACAACATTATATAACTAGGTCCTTTTCCTCTCCCTTCTGACTGAAGAGGAAATATTTCTGAGAGAAGTGTTGTCTCCCTGCAGGTATACTGCACTGCTGCAGGTCTTCCCTTCCACAGACTATGGTGCACTCTTTACTTATTTTAATAGGAAAGAATCCAATTTCACACATGATGTGCAGGCACTAGGCATGTTATCTATAACAAGGCCATGCCGTTAGGAAATATTTCTCCTCACACATGATCCTTTCTCATCCTGACAACAAAAGAGAAATGTCTCTTGTTCAAAATAAGTTAAAACAATTACATGGAAGGGAAAAAGAAATCAAAGGATCTTACCATTTATTTCTGCCTCCAAGAGTCTTGACAGAAAAGCAAACAGCAGAATGACAAACAGCTGGTTAGCCATAGTGCCAGTCTGAGAAAACAACAGCGTGTTTCACTTCAGGGCCAGCAATGAACAAGGTTCAAACAGCACACTTCCTGTGACTGTGCTGTGACTCTTATCACATACAACCAAAACGCTTGCCTTTGGACAATGTATTCTTAAAATTGTTGTGCTGACTGCTTGGACATCCTGGACTCTTCCAAGTAAGGTCATAGAGCCTTTGTAGATAAACAATATGTGTTGGTTTTGTTGCCTCAGAAGAGAGTTTCCTAGTCTTTCCCCCAGAAGGTCAAAAGCTGATTGTGTTTATTTACAGGAAAATGATCCAGCACACTGTCAGTTCTTCACTTCGAAATGTCAAACAACTCCACAAACTGAAAAAATCATTCCAAGTAAAGCCTTTTCCCTCTCCAAAAATTGTGTTATTCCAATCGTAGAGCCTGACAACAGGAGAGAAAACACAGTAACGCATCCCTCTTGATTTATTTTGGTTAGCCAAGAATCCTGCACTCTACAGCTGTGAAAGAAAACAAACAAAAGTCCCAGAGCAGCAGACTGTGGAACATGAGAGGAAAACCATAAATTGGCCCATAATGGGTAAATGGGGCCAAGATACATTAAAGAGGAGGTGGGACTGAACTAGTTTGGGAGAGCACTAATCCATGAAAAAAGGGGGATGATGAGGTATAGAAATAAAAGCAAGGGTTGTAGACAAGTTTAGGTCACATACCTGAGGGTACAGATGCTTTGCTGAGCAGTTTATGATGCAAGAGAGACTTTAAGACCCATAGGATGGTCATTTCAGAATATAATGATTACATTCTTTAGGAGTAAAAATGGAAACTGTTCCTACCAACTGTTCTTCTGCATCATTAATACACGGCGGGAATCATTTGGGACATTTGAGATAAGCCACTCACTTTTGTGGTACTGACTTTATGGAGAAAACTTACTTTTAAAAAAGCTTATATAACTTGAGATTGGATTTGGGACAGGAACTACTTCAGTTCCCAGAATCGAAGTCAGAAATTTCTTAGAGGAGTTTGGATCAGAGTTCTTCCACTCAGGTCAGACTCCATATGGAGAGTTTACTCAATTTCAGGAGCTCTAGTTGTATACTTTTGTTTATTTACTTTATCCCTGCACATGTAATGGACAGGTTTTTCCCTGCAGCAGCCACTACTTTTTCAAAGAAGGGGGGGGGGAGATCTTTCCTGACATGCTGTTGGTGAGATGATCTTTCTCATGTGTCTGGAAGGGAAGGTACATCTTGCGCATGCATGAATCACCTCCTTCCTCTGCATTGTCAGAGGAACTGCCTTGGCCTCTTTGCAGACATGAACAAAAAAAAAACATGGCCAGGGCACAGTTACAGTGCTGTTACAACTGGCAAGTATTGCTCTTTCTTCCCTCAATTGCCATTTGAAAAGTTCCTGATTGTGTTCTCTCCACTTCCCCCCAACCACAAGGAGATGTTTTCAAAGTAAATGATGGCAATGGGACACATAGCATTCCGTATATCCTGAAGGACACAAGCAGGGCTTTTTTTTGTAGAAAAAACCTAGCAGGAACTCATTAGCATAATAAGCCACACCCAACATCAGAAACTCATTAGTATATTAGGCCACACCCCTGACAGCGCTGCTTCCTTCCAGGAACTGCCTTCCCTCTTTGGATCAGCTTGGCTTTTCCAGGTGCCCTGTGGCTTGTGAGGCGCTTGGGGAACCTGAGCGGGGGGGAAGGCTGTAGGCGTGGCCACCTTGAAAGCCAGTCGGAACTCCGTTCCTGTGCGTTCCTGCTCAAAAATAGCCCTGGACATAAGTATTGTGTTATTCTGGAGCAGCACTATAAATTGCTTAGTATTTTTTAAATTGAGCTATTCAGCAATGCTATGCATGCACTCAAATATTTTTAAAGAATGTGGGAGGAGAATCATTTTGGGGGTATGACAACAAGGGGGAAAGGGGATGCAGTCCACATCCAGTGTGAAAAGGAAACTATGCATAACAAGTGTTAAAGAATGGATTACTCTGTGCCACGTGGGATTTCTGTTACAAGCAGGTCTCCGTTGGGGCCGGAGCGAAGCAGAGCGCTGCTCTGCCAGTGAAGACGCTGGGGGGCGGGCACATTATGAAGCCCCGCCCCCAGCAGGGCCGCCGCTGGGTCAGACCCCCTCCCACCCATCCCTGCTCAATGTCCCCGAGCCGGCGGCAGGCCACCAGCCAGGGACAGAAACCCCCTCCCACCGATCCCTGCTCAATGTCCCCGAGCTGGCGGCAGGCCACTGGCCGGGTAAAAAAAACACCTCCCACCCACCCCCACTCAGTGTCCCTGAGCTGGCGGTAGGCCACCGGCCGGGGAAAAACCCTCTCCCACCCCCCCCCCCGTGCAAAGAAACCCCCTCCCTCCCACCCACCCTCGCTCAATGTCCCCAAGCCGGCGGCAGGCTGCCGGCCGGGGAAAAAACCCTCTCCCCCCCGCGCAAAGAAACCCCCTCCCACCCATCCCTGCTCAATGTCCCCAAGCTGGCGGCAGGCCGCCGGCCGGGGAAAGAAAAACTCTCTGACCCACCCCCACTCAATGTCCAAAAAAACCCTCTCCCACCCCCACCCCCACTCAAAGAAACCCCCTCCCTCCCACCCACCCACCCACCCCTGCTCAATGAAATGGTGCCCCAGGGAGGGAGGGGGAGGGGGAGGGAGGCATTCTAAATCCTGAGTGGTGCCCCACAGCTTCTCTGCTCCAGTCCCTCCTGGAACCAACGTTAATGACTGCTTCTGGGGCCACTCCTACACTCCGCTGACTGAAATCAACAAAAGCCAAAATCAAAGGTTATATATATATATGTATATATTGTCCTTATTTTACCCGATATTTATTACTCTGCTGATGTTTGTAATGAACGATTGCTTGGCCTATTATCTCCTTTCTTTCTTTCCTTTCTTTCTTTCCTTTCTTTCTTTCCTTTCTTTCTTTCCTTTCTTTCCTTTCTTTCCTTTCTTTCTTTCTTTCTTTCTCTTTCTTTCTTTCTTTCTTCTCTCTCTCCCCCCACCTATCTACCTTCCTTCCTGTTCCTTTCGTTCCTTCCCCCCTTCCTCCCTCCCTTCCTTTCTTCTAACACACTTCCAGTGATGTCAGGGGTGTGTGGCCTTCTGACACTTCCGGTAACATCAGGGGGTGTGGCATATGCAAATAAGTTATGCTAATGAGCTCCTGCACCTCTTTTTTTACGAAAGGACCCCTGGTTACAAGTGAAAATTGAGCACTGGCAACATGATGACCACAAACCTTGTGTGGACTCAGTCCATGTGAGAGTTCACTTAAGCCATTTTTCAACAGCTGCCTCTATTATTCAAGCTGGTTGGAATAGATACAGACTGTATACAGTCAAGAGAAATATATAGAGCTTGGTGCTCCATCACTGGAGGTGGCCTGACAAAGTCCTGAAAGGAAACAGATGGGAACCTGGGCGGTCCATCGCCACACCTCTTAGCAACTGTGTTTTGTGGACATTCATTAACTGTTAGGAATTGTTGAACTATATTTGACTATTTACATTGGTATCTTTGGAATGGATCTGAATGGTCATTTAGAGTACTATACTGTTAATATAAGAATGTTTTGAACTAAGTGTCAAGTATTTTTCGGTACAGTGTTACAGTTTTTGACTGTGTTGTTATATGCAGTCTCCAGCTGGTGGCTGGAGATGTCCTGCTATTACAACTGAATTCCAGGTGATAGAGATCGGTTCATCTGGAGAAAATGGCCACTTTGGAAGGTAGACTCCATTGCATTATACCCCATTGAAATCCCTCCCCTTCTAGGGTTGCCAAGTACTCACCACAAGCCAGCGGGGGGAGTCCTCTTCTTGCCAGGAGTTTCCCGGCGCGTGTGCAAAGCGCGCACACTGTGATGATGTCACTTCCGGTTGCATCACGTTGCAGGGTAACGCTCTGGCAACCGCCCCAAAATTCTATGGTACCATAGAGTTTTTGGGGCGGTTGCTAGAGCGTCACCCCAGCAATGTGCACAATGTGATGATGTCACTTCCGGTGACATCATCAGTCTGGGGACATAGTCCTGACCGGACTACTTCAGAGGTGGGGTTCCCCCCGCCGGCCGAATCCGGGCCGGCGGATTGGGGACCACTGTAGCGGGGGACCCCCCCCCCCGGGCAGACTTGGCAGCCCTATCCCCTTCCCAAACCCTGCTGTCCTCAGATTCCATCTCCAAAATTCCCAGGTATTTCCCAACCCAGAGCTGGCAAACCTACCTGGTTACCCCCCAAAAATCACACCTCCATGTCCACATGCATTGATTTATTGTGGCATTCCCTCCCACTACACCTCTTCCCTCCCCTCCCATTCTAGAATGTTATATTTGTTCTGTTTGGTGTTGAAATATTAGGATAGCAAAAGCATATTGCCTAATTTCCCCTCACATGTAATTCCAATGAATGGGGTTGCCAGACCCCCCCCCAGTGGCGCTGGGGGGGTCCCTTGTGACCTGCCCCTGCCCCCCAGTTGCTGATCAGCTGCTGGAGGGGAGACTTCCCAGTAGAAAGAAGGCCTAGACCACATTCCTGGTGTTACTCAGGAAGTGACACCATCACACCAGTGACTTCTTGTCGACGCTCTGGTATTTGGGCAAAAACTCTATGATAGAAGCTGTTTTACCATAGAGTTTTTGACCAAATACCAGAGTGTCACCTGAAAGTTGCTGGCATATTGATGTCACTTCCTGTGTGACACTGGCAACATGACCTAGGCCTTCTCCTTTCTACTGGTAAGTTTCCCCCAGCCCCTGCCAGTTGTCCTAACAATGTAACATGTGAAAAATATTAAAGAACATTAATAACTAGCTTGTTTTTTTCTCTGGGCATAATATAAAAAGCAGTCTGCATCAAGGGCCAACATTGTTAGGCAGCTGCTGGGGCCCAGGTTCCTCAAGAGGGCCCGTTTCTGATCCCTGAACTCTGGCAGCATTTCAAGAGCCATTACCACCTGTCCTGCTTTGCTTGTGCAGCAACTAAGGATACCATCCCTTAGGTGGGTCCAGGGGACCCTCTGTTTTTATGGGCTCCTGCCTGCTGCTGGCCACCTATGACGTCATAGGGACACTCTGCTTTTTGGGCAAAACGTTATGGTTTGAGGGTGTTTTTACCATAGAGTTTTGCCCAAAAAGCAGTGTTGTCCACGGGCTGACATCACTAGCATGTCGTGCAAAGTCCCCGCCCAACCCTGAAATGCTCCCCAAATCCCCCCTGGCAACCCTAGCAGCGACAAGAGGATTAAGCCATACTGAAAGAACTGAGCCCTGTTTGGGCCTTCCTTGTCTCTGATTCTGCAGTGTGCAGCACTACCACTTACAGAATCACCAGAAGCAGGCAATGGCAAAACCACCTCTGAACATCTCTTGCCTTGAAAACCCTATGGGATGGCCATAAGTGGGCTGTGACTTGATGGCAAAATAAATAAATCACTGTTTTCAGACTTTACAAAATCAGTAACTCGTCTTCTCTCTTCTCACTGGTCCCCCAAATTCTACACCCCAACTTTCTCCATTTCTGCCCTCTCAGTATTCTGCAAATTAAATAGTGATCAAAATGATGATTCACCCCACCTTACTTCCTGCTACCCTTTCTTCGGTGCCCACAATCCACTGTTCCTGCTTGAACACAACAGCTACCTTTACCCCAGTCCTTGCCCAGTATCTGTGCTGGCCTCTAAAGTGGAGATAAAATGAGAAAGAGAGAAAAGGAAAAATACACTGCTGATCTTCATAGCTCTGCTTGAGGAGAAAGGAAGCCCAGAACCACAGCAGCCTAAACTGGGTGGGCCTTAGATAGGTCCAAAATTGAGGGAAGCCCTGAAGTCCCAGAGGAGCCAGGAATTGGGATGCTGTAAACAAACAAGATGCCATATTACAGCACAACAGAAAAGCAACATTCAGTGTGTACTAGCAACTGTTGGCCTAGAACCTCCCTCACAAACACAGATTCTAGGCCTGGAAGATGGAATGGCCTCAGAGCTCGCTCTCTGCACTATTTGCTGACTGGGGAGGACTAAACTTTCCTAGTTCCAAACATCAAATGAAATATTTCAGTACATTCAGAGTTTTTGGTGGAAAGGAGTGCACCCCTGTCCCCCCTGAACAAATATTTAGCCCTTGGGCTTCTTGACCATGCAGGGCTACATTTCCCAGCATGCTCCATACATCCTATAACTAAGCAGCAGTTTTTCCACTTAAGTGCAGACTTTTAAAAACTCTTCTATCTCTATACCTTTTCATCTTCCCCAAATTGTTTTTTCTCTTCTTCCCCAAGTGTTAAAAACTGCTTCTCTCTCCTCCACTGATAAATGTTTCCCCCTTTTTAAAAAAGGAGTAATTGAAGCTATTCTTCTGCCTGCATCCATACCAGCGGCTTCTGCTCCTTGCTTGTATCTGTGAAAACGAGGGGACAGGATTGGGAGGGGTGTCACCAGAGGCCTTACTTCCCCCCTCCCCAAGAACCTGGAGCTATGGATGAGTAAAATAATATGAAAACACAAGTACACAAAAAATACAATTAAGCTTTAGCTTTGGTACATGGAACTTTAATTTATTGACGATGGTTTAAAACTACAGAAGAGAGAAATGTCAAAAATAGCTAGATGTATCTACAACAGCAGATGATGTAGAAACTGTCTGAATTAGCGAAACATGTGCTTGTTCAACCATGCAATGTATCGTGATACTTTTGTGTAAACTCCATATGTGCCTTCAGCTGCACATCCCTTCCCCCAACTCACAATCCCTGTTAGAAACCAAGTTTTCTTGTACTCAGTGGCATGGGGACCACCGCTGTCACCTTCACATGCATCTTTATTCCCTGTCAAGTACCCAGCACAAAACATGTTCCTTGTAATATTGAAGTTAGTGTGCTGAATGCATTCTTTAGTCTTTATGCGGGGCACATTCACTCGCAGAAGGAAAGAGGAAGTAGCACCGCCTTCTATTAAACGCCCCCATCCACTCACTGTGGAAAATCTGATCCTGGACAAGATGTCCTCAGCAAACCGTTGCTCAGGCAAGCATATGGGTACCACATAATCAGTAAAATTTACTGGCTTGTCTAATCGTAGTAAGGCAATGTCGTTGTCAGTTTTTTTAGGGATATATTGTTCATGGATTATAATTTCAGCAACCCTCCTTTCCTGTTCAGCCTCATCTTCATCATCTCTGTCATGTTCACCTGGATAAGCAATAAACATGCTGAGAATGCAGATATCAAATTCCTATGAGTCACAACCTGACTCTTTAGACTCATAATATACTGATTAACCATTTCTTAACACAGCAGTTTTGCTTTCACTCTTACATGGAGTCTATAATTTAATCTATTTACAACATCAGAATATAAATCAATAATTAGGCATGCAAAAAGAGATTTTGAGAAGTGGATTGCTGAAAGCATCAAGACAGTAAACATTTAAAAAACTATCTAGAGCCGGAAACCAGCCAGAGAAGCACTGGGGTCTTTGGCTGACAAAGGAATAAAGGGATTGCTAAAGGAAGATGGGGAGATGGCAGAGAAGCTCAATGACTTTTTTGCTTCTGTGTTCACTGTGTAAGGTGTGGGGCACATATCTATTTTCAGGAAGGGAGTCTGAAGTCAGGTGACCAGAGATGAAATTCTAGACCTACTGGGAAATTTCAAAACTGATAAGTCTCCAGGTCCTGATGGCATACACCCACAAGCTCTTAAGAAACCTCACGTGTGCCTCTGATAAGTACTATTTATTGAAACTTCAGATGGAAAGGTCAACATTTTTTTTAAGATTTCAAGGGGTCCCTGAACAAAAAGGTGAGAATCTCAAAAAGATATTGAGTGATGCTCTGGCTCCAATGACAGGTTTACAAGCGGATCCACTGCAAAGCAATATGGATATGGTTTATAGGACCTATCCTGAATTTGTGAAGAAAAAAAATCTGCGTGGAGAGATTACGGTGAGATTCTCAAAAAAAATCAACAAGAGATGTGGTGCTCCAGGCCAGGACTGCCTTGAAGATCCAAGAAGAAGTTAAAGTTTTAAAGGACATTCCATTTGAGATCGGGAAGAAGAGGAAACCCTGCAAAAGTTTAACTACATTCTTACAAGCAGGAGGTATCATGTACAGGTGGCTTACCCCTGAAGGACTGGTTTTTAACTACAAGGACAAGAAGCAAAAGATTGACTCTGTTGCAAAAGCAAAGAAATTCTTGGACTTTTTTGTATGGAAAGAAGAGAGAAAACATCCACAGAGAAATCACTGGAACATCAAGAGAGCATTTATGGCCTGGAAAGTTTGGATATATCAAAAAGCAGTGACTCAGAGGAAGAAGAATCTGATGCAGACTTGGAAGCAGCAGCACCAAAACCTCCGAGAGAAGAATCCAAGAAGAGAAGATGGAAGAAAAAATAAATATTGTTGTGTTTAAAAGCTACATTTGATTAATGCTGCTCCTGTTTTGAACGTTAGCCTTTTATGTATTTTTAAAGCTCTATGACAAGAAGTATGCATTAGGTAGCAATTTAGAATGCCTGGATATTTTATTATTATTTCTTGAAATATTTGAAGTATAGAAATTTTAACAGTAATTGAAATTTGATTCCTGTATACTTTAGGGTAGTTTAGGGGCTTTTAGTTTAGTCTGTGTAGATGTGTAGAAAATAAATAAAAAAATTTAAAAAAGAAACTCAGGTGTGAGATTATTGATCTACTAACCCACTAAATTTCAGCTGCTGTACCAGAAGAATGGACAGTAGCAAATGTGACACCAATTTTTAAAAAGGGATCCAGAGGGGAACCAGGAAAATACAGGCCAGTCAGCCTAACGTCTATCCCAGGCAAATCAGTAGAAACTGTAATCAAAGATAGAATTGTTAGGCACATAGAGGGACAAAGCCTGCTGAGGGAAAATCAGCATGGCTTCTGCAAAGGGAAGTCCTGCCTCACCAATCTTTGAGAGTTCTTTGAGAAAGTGAATAGCATGTAGACAACAGTGACCTGGTAGACATTATATACCTGGACTTTCAAAAGGCTTTTGACAAGGTACCTCACCAAAGACTCCTGGGTAAACTTAGCAGTCATGGGATAAGAGGACCGGGTTTTTTTATGGGCTAAAAACTGGTTAAATGACAGGAAGCGAAGAGTGGGAATCAATGAACAGTTCTCATAATGGAGGGCAGTAAACAGTGGGGTCCCACAAGGATCAGTATTGGGACCGGTACTATTTAATTTATTCATCAGTAATCTGGAACTAGGGGTGAGCAGTGTAGTGGCCAAGTTTGCAGTTGACACAAAATTATTCAGGATGGTGAAAACCAAGGCTGACTGTGAAGAGCTCCAAAAGGATCTCCACAAACTGGGTGAGTGGACAACAGTGTGGCAAATGAAGTTCAATGTTGGTAATAAAAATAGGGAAGAAAAGAAATAACAAAACTGTTACCATATTCATTTGCAATGTAACTACATGTGGTCGGGAAGTGGTTAACCTAGTTTCCTATCAGACTCAAGCACACTAGGTCACATTTCCAGCCTTGCCTATCGTGAAAGCTCTGCACACAAAGTACTCATTATATATCCTCCTAAGTTTCAAAGATGAAATTGGGGGTACATTTAGAGTAAAAAGGGGTAATTACAATTACTCAAGGCAACAAATAGCTGCCATAGCCTTTCTTGCATTCTGAAGTACATAAAAACAAGGGGATCAAGGGAAAGAGGGAGGGGGGCTAAGACAGTATAAAGAAAAAGGAACCAAAAAGAGAGAAGGTGAAGCTGGGTAAGCTTAGTAGCTTAGAAGGGGATGCAAGTACCCACCAGGAAGTACTTGCCATATATGAAGATATCCTCCAAAGTATCAAAGATCAGAGGTCTGAGGGGAAAGCAGATGAGGAAAATAACAAGCTAAGAAAACCAAGGTAAGGAGGAAACAAGGTTAAGGGACAAGAAGTAGACAAAGTCATGGGGAATCAGCGAAGAGGAGGAGAGGGCTGCCTGCCCAGCTAGCTGCAGGTCCTCTTTAGGTTCATGTTTCAGTAAACATTCCTCCCATTTAGTTTTTCTACAACTCTTCCAAAAGTGATGATGACTTCACTTACCCAGTTTTATCCGGAGTACTCGGGGGTGCGTATGGTCCAAACAGTGAGCTGCAGTAACTACCCATGATGCAGCAAGTAAAACACCCCCACATTTTTCTTTTACTCCGTCTATTAAGAGTGCCTGCAAATACAACCACCATCACTATATGCAAGGATTTACACAGAGGTCATTTGCTCAAGTGTCAACCATCTAGCATTGGAGGAAGTATGTGGATTTAAGTAGAACACTTTAAAATGAATTGGATCCCACCAACTTCTCTGCTGGAACAAGAGGAATGAGGTTTTTCCTTTGACCTCCAAAAGGCCTATGCTGCAAGTGCATGATGCAGCTAGACAAAAAGCAGCCCACAAGGGGCAGGGCTGCAGTGAGGAAGGAACTGGACAAGATTGTGCCCCTTGTTCCTCCTGCACTACCAGAAAATTAGAAGGTATCACCGCCGCTCTGATTTACAGATTATTAGGACACTTCTTATGGGTGTTAACCCACAGGTCAGAATAGTCAATGCAAGATTCTCCACAGCTGCCTACAAAGTCCAGCAGGAAATCTTACGAAACAACATGAATTTTAACAACTTAGAATCTTAACCCCTCTGCTCTGGTCGTGCAACTTGAAAAACTTTAAACCGATGTACCTTTGTAAGACCTACGGATTTTAAGAACTGAATCTCTCTTTTTCTGTACAATTTTATTATTTTATCAGAATTGTGGTCACGTGACCTGCAGAGGTCATAGACGGCATAATAAACTCCTGAAGAAATACTATCAGAAAAGCTGACAGGAGCCAGCCTAATTACCTTGAGCATCTGAAGTCTCAAAGAAAGGCTACCTTCTAGGCATTTTATACAGTTTGGTTACAAACTGGTAAAGCTGTTTCTGAAATACAGGGAGCTGGGAGCAGCCATTCACAGTTTGGTAGTTTCACCGCAGTTACACATGTCTGATGCTGCCACATTGAGGAGGACAGTTTCAGAGGGTTAGCCGTGTTGCTCTGCCGTAGAACAGCTAGATTTGAGTTCAGTAGTGCCTTAGAGAACAAGATTTTCAGGGTATGAACTCTGGAGAGTCAGAGCCCCCTTTGTCAGCTAACATTCTTCCTCAAGGCCGCACCCCCTGTTGTGGGGAGCAGTGGAATATTTGAGGTTCCCCCCCTGTGAAAAACGTCTTAGTAATTAATCACTAATTTGATTGCTTGGTAAAAATGTTTTTTTGTATAAGTGTGACCCCTTAACTGTATAATTTTGTGAACTTGTTCTCACTACTTTGGAGTCTTTGTACTTTTGCTTTATATAAATACAAGTGTAGCAGTGTTCAGCTAGCCGGGCTAAAAAGAACAGCAACCCAACTTCTTTCCTTCCCCACAGGTTCTTTCCCTCCCCCCAGGGCACCACACAAAGCATGATTACAGAATTCTGTGCCTGCCACCTGTGATATGAAAATGTTAAGAGAAAATGTTACTAAAATTAAAGACTTACTTGCCATGGGCATTCACCTGGAGGACAGATATGACCACCTACAATTCTTCCCTCCTGACTCTTATTTCTTTGGGCTAAAATGGGTATTTTCCCACATGGATAACCAACTGTAAAAGGATTAACATAGCTCATTAGGTACAAAACTTGTGATATGAGCCATTTTAGGCTGGTTTAATACTGAACAGCAGTAAATTATATTTTAAAAAGCACAGATGATCGTCTGGACCATAATTATGCAGGGAGCCGGGAGATGGCCCTGTCTAACTCTATGGTTCTTCTATGATTTATTTCCTTCATTTATACCCCACTTTTCTCCCCAATGGGGACCCCAAGTGGATTTATTGTTCTCCTTGCCTTCATTTTATCCTCACAGCAACCCTGTGAGATAGGTCAGGTATGTACTCAGGTATGTGTGACTGGCCCAAGGGGTCCCAGCTAGCTTCCATGGCAGTGTGGGAATTTGAACCTGAATTTCCCAGATCCTAGTCCATCATTTTTAACCCCTACACCATGCTGGCTCTCTGATTACCCAACTGTACTTCTCAAAAGCCTCAGGTGCCTGTTTTGTATCATTTAATCCCTTCATCACACTCACTGAATGGCCACGCTTATCTAAATACAGCATGCCACTCATCTTCAGTTCATTCCGAATGGGCTGTTAAAGTTATGTGTGGCCCATCAAACATCAGCTGTACAAATTGTTGCACTGAAACTGATTTCAAGATTCACTATCCGGTCAATGAGTTGTATACTATGACTTATTTTTGCTAAGGGCGGACTCTTGCTTCAGAGTCAGAGGATCCAACCCCATGAGTTTGCATTATCTACTTATGAAACTGTCGCTGTAGGAGTTGCAGTTCTGCTATTGACAGAGTAAACATAATGTGCTAGCCCAAAAGGCACAAAGATCAGTTGCACACCGGATCTAGGGTTGCCAGATCCCAGCTGGCAAACTCCTGGAGATTTGAGGATGGAGCCTGGGGAGGACACGGACCTGGGTGGGGTACAATGGCACAGAGTCCACCCTCCAAAGCATTCATTTTCTCCAGGGGAACTGATCCCTGTAGTCTGGAGATGAGCTGTAATTCCAAGAGATGCCCAGGTCTTCACTGAAGGCTGGCATCCCGAGCTGGAGCTTTGACAGAAGCCATAATGGACCATATTTCAGCGCAGAACACAGAGATACAATTCATGTGAGAAGAGAAAGTCACCCCTCAAAATTACAGAAAGCCGTTTGGAAAATTTGGTCATGGCTGACATCAGCATGCAGTTAGTGCCCCAGAGCCCCCTGCCACTGACCTCTTGCCCATGTGCCTGTCCTGCCATTTCCCTGCCAAGTAGGTAAGGGGGCCTCTGGGCACTGTCTGCCCTGGGGCCAGCCCCCCAACCCTGGAACTAGCTCTGAGATGGGTAATGAGATTTTCCAACCCTGGCCGGTCTGGCTGACTACCTTTGCTATTCATGCTAAGATTAGCCTGGAGCTAAGAGAAAAGTCATGGTATGAATATTTTAATTAATTAATTAACAGTAGCTCTCAGGTTGATCATTTTAAAAAATGTTCTATCTGTTGTCTTGTCTAGCATCTATCCGGATAGGGACGCTACTTACCATATGTTGTTGTGACATGAAATGATTCTTACCTTCTGGGATGCAAGATATTTCGTCACTGTCCAGCCTATATCCCTCTGCACAAAAACACTCCCGTACTGTGGTTGGGGTATCTCTGCAGTAATGGTCACAATCGCCATTGTCATAAATGCACTTCAATTGTTCTGTTTTGGCTAATAAATAGAGAAGACAACATAAATGAACCAAATTTTGTTTCCAATGAGTTCTTGGGCAAGGGTGAAATTAGAGAAAACCATCAGAAGAATACCAATAAAAGTATTTAAAACAAACAAACAAACAAAAAAGAATACCAGAATGGCGATGTAGATGGAACTAACTTTAAGGAAGAAATAGAGACAAACAGTTAATGGGTTTCAGTGGTATGTCTATAGAGCATTTTCTTTTGGGGAGCATTTGTTTGTTTGTGTGTGTGTGCTTGCATGCCTGGAAGTCATGGTGACTTCTGGCAACCCCTGCTGGTAGGGTTGCCAAGTTACTTACCAGTAGGAGCAGGGGAGTCCTGCTCTTGCTCTGGGACCCTCATGCACACGCGTGGTGTGATGACGTTGCCCAGAAGTGATATCATCATGCCCGGCATGGCTCTGGTAATCGCCCTAAAAACTCTATGGTACCATAGAGTTTTTAGGGCGATTACTAGAGCATCACCCTGTGATGTGCTCAGTGTGATGATGTCACTTCTGGGCAACGTCATCACGCCAGGCACGTTGGCCTGATGTGGCCATTTCGGGGGTGGGGTTCCCCTGCCGGCTGAATCTGGACTGGCAGATTGGGGACCTAATTAGCAGGGGAATCCCCGCCCCCCAGGGGGACTTGGCAGCCCTACCTGCTGGGGGCTTGGATGTTTTTCAGAGAGATGGCTTGATAGCCTGCCTCTGTGTACTGGGTCCTGGTATTCTTTGGAAGTCTCCCTTCCAACTAATTGCCAGGGTCGGCCCTGCTTAGCTTCCGAGATCTGATGAGATCAGGTTTGCCTGGGCTATCCAGGTCAGGGGGGTCTATACGGTGTTTTCATTCAGTACTATGCCAGAAATTGCTGGGCAAGGTTCTTAAGGAAGAGGAACGCACTTGGCTTTTTGTGCGATCACTCTTTTGGGCTTCATCACCTGTGTTAATCTTGACAGACTTTGTCTTGCCATCTGGATGACCTGCAAATGAACTGGCACAGTCCTCATGGACAAGAGGCTGAAGTTGGTTCCCAGTTCCCAAATGACACTTCTTACTTCCTTATCCACAAATCCAACTACAGATATTGAGAGGATACTTTCAAACCTCTGCACAATATGCATTCAGAAACTGGGGCAACCTGTACCCCAAAATAATCTTTGGACCAGACCAAATCACACATCACCAGATTCCAGAGACTATAACCTACAAGAGGACATGCACTGGTGGTCTGGTCTAGACACTGCTCTGGCACCCAAAATAAGCTATCAACCACCCATATCCACAACATTCCCTTGTCCTAGGTGTAAATGTTAGATCAGTGCCTCCATCATCATAATACTTTTTGTTGCTCTCTGTGTACTCAGGGAAGGGCGGTATATAAATTGAACTTATGAATAAAGTCCTCAGCTATCTGGGAAGTTATTATTCTTTTTTGGGGCGGGCTTGGGCAATCATTCTTATGCTGTCATCACAGCTCAACTTCTACACACTTTTAAAATAACCATGTAAGACAGTGTCGATATCTGGAGTGGAATCTAAGAGTTTTTCAGTTCCCCTCACTACTTTCCTTCTCCAGGGGAGCTGCCTAGACCATGGATGACTCCTGTAGAAGCACAGTGTCCCCCCCCCCCCACTTCCTGTTCCCATCACCAAACTACCCTGAAGCTGCCTTGCATTGAGATGTCTCCTTATGCTGCACACCTGGGATAGGGAGGGACTTTGGCTGGGAGTCACTGGAGATGCCAGGAATCGAACCTGGGACCTTCTGCATGTCAAGCAGATGCTCTACCACTGAACCACAGCCCTTCATAGGGCATAACTCCTGGAAAACTGTGATTTCTTTTACCAGCAAGCGCAACTTTTGCATGTGTTTGTCAATGGAAATTACAATATAGCTGGTGTCACAGACATAGGCTGGGTCTGAGGTCCCACCCTGTGTAACAGTGACATTAGTTCCTCAGTGTGTGTGATGTTTCATTTGATGAACAACTACGGTGCATGTAGACTTCAGTCTTTCCCACTGCAATATTTCCCTGAGGCGTCAGGACCATTTCAGGTTGGGAAAATGGCTAGAGCAGGAGGCTGAATCCTGTTCTATGCACACACGCTGCAGCCCTAACTGGGCACGGCATGTGCAGGAACTGAGGAACTGAAGTGTCACTGGGACACAATGTGGGGATCCTGGACTCCAATCTGTGTACTTTGTTCATGTGGAAAGAGGCCTCATGTTTGCACAAGTCTTATACCTGCCTCCCTGCCCCATTTGGAAAGCCCTTCTAATTAAATAAGAAAAAAACCTTCCCCTTCAACACACACACACACACAGACACACACACACAGTCATTTCCTAAATATCTCAGATGCATGAACCACAGACTATACGTATATATTTGAAATGCCTGGGACTTGAATTCTAAATATAATTTAAAATCTATTTGTGGAAATTATCATCATCTGACCTGTTTCACAGTTTCTGCCTTCATACTCATCAGGACACCGGCATGAATATTTCTGAAGATGGTCCTCACATGTCCCACCATTCTGGCAAGGGTTGGAGTCGCAACTTTTGGGAGCTGTAGAAGTATTTGGGGTCAGCAAAACATTTGGAAAGAACTCCAGAAGGAAGCATTGTACAACAATGTTTGTATGAATTGCCTTACCTGCATAGGTGCGCCAGAATTCCTCCTAGGCAGAATTGGGATAGGATGTGGGAGAAAGAAGAAGCAAATCATGCATAAGGATGCCTCCATATGTTAACACCTGTTCTTTTCACAACTACAAGAAGTATCTTCATCCTAGCAGCTAAAGAAAGGCTATCATACCCCTACAATATTTCATAGATGACAAGCAGAAAACAAACTATGACCTGGGAATGCCCTAGCTTACATCTTACCTCTGCCACAAGCTCATTTAGTGTTCTTGAGCAAATTACTGAAGTTGCAATCCCCGATCGGCAACACTGGGGCAATAGTACTGTGAATTGTTTATAGCAGTGCCAGTCCAGAAAAGAAATCCAAAAAGCCAAGACCACAATCCAAGTAATACCTATTATTAGGATGAACCCAATGTCATGTTAGCATGCAAGCTTTTGAGTTCCCCAAAACTCTTCTTTGGGGCAGATGGTTGTCAAGGCTGGCCCTGCCTTGGTGTGGTAATGTAACCAAGCTGTTCCTGGGTTTGGCCTCAGCAACTCACTGAGTAACACACACACAATAAAGCAAAGCAGAGTTTAATTGAAGAAATTCAAGACAAAGGCATATAATCCAATGGCAGTAAAAATGCACAGAAAAACAAGAGAGCTAACTTGCTACCTCTTTCTGGAGTCTTAACACAGTTCAGTTGGTTCTGGAAACAGTCCTTGAGCATAGTACAGATATCTTCTTGGTGGGATGGAAAGGGTAAAGAGAGACAACACTTCTCACTAACTATATTTATAGAAAACAGCAGGCCATAGCCTCCTGACCTCCTCAGCCAATCACTGGGCAGTATCCTTGGAATTTCCAGGTGAGAGCAAATTCCCCCCTCCCATACTAGATTCGCAGCTGAACTAAGTGAGCCTAATTAACAGGCCTGGGTGGACGACCTGGCCAAATATCTGCCCGTATGGTAGATGACCAGCACCATATCCAGGAACTATGTGAAACAGTGGAGTTAATCCGGGGAACTGTGTAGCTTCAGGGACTGCAAGATGGAGGGCCTGCAAGATGGAGCTCTTCTACCACGCTTTGATTAGGAGTTGCCATTGCTTACCACCAATTACCATCAACCACCGCTAGTAACATCAGCGATGAGGGCTGGCCCTGAATGTAGCCCGGGCCGAGTAGAGGGCCGGAACATGACCCTGATGCCAGCATGAAGAGTACCAGTAGGAAGCCATCTGAATGTACGGGATTAACATCTCTGTGAGCACTTTGTGCAATTTATATTGCATATAGGTTCTGTATTGTTTGTATTATATTTCAAAATGTTTTAAATTGTTTTATTCCTATTTGGCACTGTGTGCCGTACTGTGAGCCACCCTGAGCCCACTTGCAGGGAGGGTGGGGTAGAAATGTGAAATAATAAATAAATAATAAATAAATTCAGCTGGAACAGACTAAAAGATTTCTGTAAAATGGCCTCCGTCTTGACAATGGTACAGAATGTTAAAAAGAGAAGAATAAAGCAGATTTTTTTTTTCAGGTCATCATGATCTTAAGGCCCCTCCTCATACTAGGATACGGTGGAAATTCTGTCAGGCAAAGAAGATTCAGGTTTCTGCTGGCCAGGGCCACAAAGGCAAGAGGCAATGATGTACTATAAAAACTATTACATGGATTGTGGTCTTCATAGGCGTCAACTACGGGGGGGCTCCAGGGCTCGGGCCACCCCAGAAATTTCCCAGGGGGGACTGAGCCCCCCTGGTGAAATGGAGCACCCGCCCGTTGGTCGCCGCACTTCCCTGGAGCGCTCGCCACTGCCGCGCCTCCCTGGAGCGCCCGATGCTGCCATAGCCTCTCCCCCCCCCAGCTCCCCAGCACCTACTCCTCCCTCCCTTGGCCATTCGGGCAAATGCCCAGTGTGATGGTGTCACCCGGAAGTGATGCCATCACGCTGGGCATGCTGCCAGGTCGACGCTCTAACAATCGCCCCGAAACTCTATGGCACCATAGAGTTTCAGGGCAATTGCCAGAGCGTCGCCCTGGCAACGTGCCCAGTATGATGGCGTCACTTCCAGGTGATGCCATCACGCTGGGCATTCGCCTGGGAGGGAGGGAGGGAGGGAGGAGTGTCCAGGCAGGGGGGAGTGGTGGGGGGGGGAATTGTTCCATCATGCACATGCTTTGCGCGCGCACACACAGGAGCCCCAGCCCCCCCGGGAAATCCAAAACCTGACACCCCTGATGGTCTTGACAATAGTATTGACCTACTTTACAGGGATTAGAATAAAAAAATGAGAAACACTGAAAGTGCCATATAAATGCTAGCTATTGTTATAAATTTGGCTTAATTTTGTATATTTTAAAACACCCTTACTCTTATACCCAGGAATTAACCATCCCAATTTTCTACCTCCACTACACTACAGATTGCAGAGGGCTCTTCTGGATATTCATCAACCCATCTTGCAGTAACTTAAGAGGCTTATGCTCACTTTGATAATGGTCCAGAAGAAAAATATACGTACTTGTCCTAAAATATGTTACCAGCAATTCAAATTGGGTTTCTCCAGCTGCAGCATATGAAATAGCAAACTGCATACTACATATTGCATTGGTGTATTTATTTTATTTTATTTATTTATCTTTATTTTTATACCCCGCCCTCCCCGCAAGCGGGCTCAGGGTGTATGCATTAACATGAATATGCACTATAGACATGAAGCATACAATTTTGATGCACAATTGTCAATTCCAAGTTGCACAAATGTCAGAAAACAAGGACATCACTGCCTGAAAGATGTTTCAAACCTTCACATTTAACAATCAATGACAGACTCACAAGGTCACAGGTTAGAAAAAAAGCCAAGTAAATAATCTAGCACAGGGGTGGCCAAACTTGCTTAAAGTAAGGGCCACATAGAATAAATGACAGATGTTTGAGAGCCACAAGATGTAAACAAATATTACATACATGTTTTTATTGAAAAATATGCAAATTTGCTTTTTATTAACATTAAATGAGACTGCCAAAAATAAAAACAAAAGGGGTAAAAACAGATATTGATAATGATATTTATTTGTCCAATGATATTTTTTGCTAATTATATTTATTTGTCTGAGAGAGAGAGAGAGAGAGAGAGGTGGAAAGAAAGAATGAAAGAGGTGGAGTGAAAGAAAGAGAAACAAAGAAAGCAAATAGATGGGGGAGGGAGGGAGGGAAAAGGAAGAAAGAGAGAGGGGGGGAAAAGGAAGGAAGGAAGGGAAAACGAGAAAGAAAGATGGAAAGAAAGCAAATAGATGGGGAGGGAGGGGAGGAAGGACAGAAGGAAGAGAGAAGGAGCTTGAAAGAATGAAAGAGGTGGAAAGAAAGAAGGAGAGAGAGAAATAGAAACAAAGAAAGCAAATAGATTGGGAGGTAGGGGGAAGGAGGAAAGAAGAGAGAGGGGGAAAGAAACAAAGAAAGCAAAGAGATGAGGGAGTCAGAGGAAGGAAGGGAAAGAGAAAAGGAAGAAAGGCAGAGAGAGAGAGGTGAAAAGAAAGAAAGAGGTGGAAAGAAAGCAACTAGATGGGGAGGGAGGGAGAGAAGAAAGAAAGAAAGCAACTTTAAATGTGTTCTCCAGGCCCCCCCCCCCCCCAATGCCCACACGCCGGCTGGTTTGGCTTGGAGAAGGGATTCAAAGAGACAAATGCATTCCCCAAGCCGACTGACTGGGGGGGGGGGGGCGCTTTGAGAATGCATTTAAAGTTAACCCCCCACCTCAAGCCTACCCAGGGAGGGGAACAATGGCTGGGGAGGGGAAGACCAATTGGGGAGGGATGCCTCCCTTTGCTGGGAACGGAAAAATATGTGTGAAAGAGCCACGTGGCTTCTAAGCTGCAGTTTGGCCACCCCTAATCTAGCTCAACTTCTTGTCTTCAAACAGACCAGATAACATAAGGGAAGCATGGCTACCACCCAAAGCAGCAATGCTGTGTTTCTTTTTCTTTCTTCCCCGATAAAAGGCAGTAACAGAAGATGAGTGACATGGCATCACTGTTGCCAGAATTTCCATTTCCTGTTCAATGCACGAGGCCAGAAAAAGGAGGAAATGTGAGACTTTGGCAAAAGTGTCACCAGCCCTGTTCCCAAAGTATTGCTGCCAGATGAGACAGACCAGGCTTCTCTTGAAAGCCACCAAGATTCTGCAGACTGTGCCAACAATAAATATGCTTGCTATCCCTTATGCCACTATGCCAAGGGGCTTCTTACTGCGAACATAATAATCTCTCCTCATATATAATTGAGTAGTGGGGTGGCACTTTCTGAAAATTCCACACACTCCTAAATCTGTTTTCTCCATGATGTGTCATTCAGAAGCTGTCCCTATCCACTGGCTGCATTGCCTGAGTCTCGCCTCCAACATTCTAAACAATTTGCTGCCCCCCCCCCCCCCCCCGGCCAAGCCAGTCAGAACACAGAGGTCGTTTGCATATGTGGCCTGATTGGCCTTTGCCTCTAACATTCTAAACAGTTTGCTGTTGTGAGTCATTGAATGTGCCCTGAAGTAAAATACCTATCCCAATCATCCCTTAAACAGTCACTGGAGTTGCCAATCTCCCTGTGGGGCCTGGAGATGTCCCAGAAATTACCGTGTTCCCCAGCCACAGCACATCATTTCCCCTACAGAAAATTTCCCAGTGATTACAACTGATGTCCAGAGGACCAAGATCAGTTCTCCCGGAGACAATGGCTGCTTTGGGCAGTGGACTCTGTGGCATTATACCCTGCTGAAGTCCCTCCGCACCCCAAACCCCACCCTCCCCCGGCTCTACTCCTCAAATCTACAGGTATTTCCCAACCCAGAGCTGGCAACCCTGTACCTGGCTATGGAACCACTTTCCAGATCCTTGGAACTCAAAAGACATGGCATAAAAGGAGGAGCTTTTCTACCTTAGCTGTCACTGCATAACCCCAAATCAACATAAGTCAGGGGTGGAGGGAACCATACCTGTTACCATGAGACTGTCCTCCCATACTACCCACTTGGGGCAGCAAAAGGACATGAGGCAGCCCTGCCTTATAGCTTAGCAGAAGGAAATAAACATGGCTTGCCTCCCTCTATTTTCCCCTTCCCTCTGCCACCCCACCAGCCACAGCGGGGACACTCACCTGGAGCTTCCTTCTAGAGCCCGTTTTATTTCTTCCCACAACGGGCCTTACTCCTAGTATAACAGTAATAGAGCTTAACCTGAATTTTACTTCCTTGTAAAATCAACTAGCTTCGATCCTGCCTAGATTTCTACACTTGCAAGGGAAGGCAATTTTTGTTGGTCTCCCCCTCCCAAGCTATTGGGGTGTGTGGGCTATCCCTGAGAAGCAGCATCAGCTAAAATTAACCCCCTTGTGCCCATGGAAATCCAGGCATTGCTTTGTTTGCTACGCCACCACCTTCTTACCCATTTTCAACTCCTAAATTCCATGTCATTTTGTCATTAAAATTGGAAAATGCATTTAAAACCCCAGGACAATGGAAGACACCTCTTTCAGCTGCTATGCTACTTACAGTCCTTTTTTCATCCTGGAAGATTTCTCTGGCTTCCTCAAATGAACACTTCTCTTCTATGCATTCTCGCAGCAATGACCCCGCTTTTAGCTCTTCCAGGAAGGAATTGGCTCGCCTCTTTCTTTGTAGCACATTGCTAGCTTCCTTGTGATTTAAGAAGACTTTAAAAAGAAATTATTGGCTGGCTGAATGCACTCTGTTGGGTGATGTTGACCAGGCCCTGTTGCTTGGTGGGGAACACACATGAAGTTGCCTTTTAGTGAATTAGACCCTTGGACCCCCTCCACTATTTCCTGTTCTTCTCTTCCTGGCAGCCCCCATATCCTCACCTTTCCTTGCTTCCTTCTTTCCTACCAACCAGCCTTTTATCAACCCTCCATATTCAGCTATAGGTATTATTCATTTATTCGATTTGTACCCCACCTTCCCCCCCAAGGGGACTCAAATCAGCTTACATGATTTTCCTCCATTTTACCCTCACAACAACTCTGTGAGGTAGGTTAGGCTGGGAAAAGGTGACTAGCCCATGATTAAGAGCTTCCATGGCAGGGTGGGACTCAAACCAGAGTCTACATGTTCCTAGTCTGAATCTCTAACTACTACACCACATTGGCTTTTATGGTGTGGCTGCTTTTGAACAAGAGCAAGCAGCCAGCCCTGGGTGAGGAATGCAAGTTACATGGTATCATGTCACCCAGTGGTTGATGCCAGGCCTGGACCCAATAAGTCCTCCGCTCAACGGCCAAAAACAGGCCTTGAAAGCCCCCCCCCCCTTCCTAAGAGAAGCCAAGGCTTGAAAGACTGGCAATCCTATTGTGATTGCCTAGCAAAGGCCCCTGTGGTTGCCCATTTCTTAACACTACAGGCATGGTGTCTATTAAATTGGGGGGAAGGGTTGACCCTCACTTTTAAAAAAGATTTCCAATTTTTCCACAAAAAAGGATGGGATTTGGCACAGCTTGAACAGTCCCTATACTGCAAGGAAAACTGCTCTTGAATTCAATAGCATGAGTGTTCTGGGCCTGGAATGACAGCCCCCAGCGTAGCTGTGAAGTGAGAGCAAAAAAAAAAGTATTTCATTCCACTCTAAGATTTGTAACCAGGGGTCTTTTCGAGGGGGAACGAGCAGGAACAGCATTCCGGGAGTAACAAGCCCAGGAGTAGGGAACCCAGGCATGCTTGCATGCCTGCCTTTTGCTTCCCCAGCTAGCTTGCCACGGCAGGTTGGCTGGGGAAGGGAAGGGCAGGCAGGCAGACATGCCCCCTTTTCCTCCTGAGCCTCTCCGCTTTTGTGGAGAAACTCGGGAAAGTGTGGGGGATTTAAATGCATTTCTTCCCCTTCCACATCTGGGGAAAGGAAAGAAAGGCATTTTACACATACTTGGGTTCCCTGTCTGATCTTCTCCAGGTGCCCCACAGCCATGGGGCACCTGGAGAAGATCAGGCAGAGAACCCAGGCATGCTTGCATGCCTGCCCTTTGTCAGGGAGTGTGGCATATGCAAATAAGTTATGCTAATGAGTTATGCTAATGAGCTCCTGCATCTCTTTTTCTACAAAATGACCCGTTTATAACTACAGGTGCAGAGCACCAATTTCAATCACAGGGCGCATCTTTCAACTCTGGGACCTGTCATTCCAGTCTCAGAGCACGAATTTTATTCCTTGGGACTTTGGGGAGCTGCCACTCTAGGTCCAGAACACTTGTGCTACTCCCTGGGGCTTTCATTCCACTGAGGCCAGTCATTCCAGACCAGGAATTCAGGTACTTCCTCCACCCATACCTTTGATAGTAAAAAGCTGACGCAGAGCTGAGATGCCTTGAAGCTACTTGATGATGCTCCAAGTTTTGTACACAAAAAATAAATTTTCTGACACATATACCTCGTGGGATTACCAAAACCCAAGGCTACAATCTCAAGTAATTTTAAATTGCAGATCTATGATAAAATCCTCCGAAAATGAATTTTTAAAATTAAATTCAAAATCTAGCTGTGATTTTTAGTCCTAATAAGTTGGGCATTTTTAATTGCTTTTGTTTAATTTTTAAAAATGAATGAGCATGGCTCATGAGATCTAATGTTTACATTCTAAGTGTGGACAAAACACCATGAACATAAATGATTTAAATAACCCAAATCCCTTATAATAGTGGTAAACAATTTTGAAATGAACTTGTGAATATTTAAATACATAGATGTCTAAGTTGCTTTTCTTTACAGCTTCTTCTATAGCTTCAACAGGCACAAACATGCTTATATTTGAATGTATTAAATAACTGATGATGTTATTTTTAAAAAAATATATCAGAAGATCAAATCTGCTGATGTTCTGAGCTCAACGTTTGGAACATAAAAAACCAATGTAACAGTGAAACACTAGATTTTTTTTTTTTAAAAGATGACTACTAAGCCTAACAACAGGCTTTTCTATTTTAATCATTACGTAAAGGTATAAACACCACTATCATACAAAACAGTTTCAGATTTGGGAAATAGTGTGTAATAATTTCTTTGTTCAGAGAGTCTTTCATGAGAAACTAAACCACTATAACATTTTTAAATGTAAATTTTGATCGTCTCTTAAATCATACCTGCAGTCAGCAAAAGAGGATATATCAGGAAAAAGCAGAAAAACAGAATGCTGTAGCGACGGGAAACCATGATGAAACCGACCAGTGTCCAAATAGTGAACAGATATTTCAGCAAGACCTTTGTGACCAAAGTTCTCTGCTTCGGTTACTATTGTTGGAGGAGGGGTGCTGAGGCACTACAGGAGAAAGAACGGAAAAACGTAACATCCAGTATAGTTAACAGCCAATGTGACGTAAAAGATAGTGCTAGATTTAGGGTCCTAGATTTAGGGAGCAATCTTAAGCAGATCCACTAAGAAGTCCTATTTTATTCCCTGGAGCTTACTCCCAGGAAAGCATTATTAGGATTGCAGACTTAGGGCTACCCCCTGTGGCTGTTTTGGTACTTGAAAAGGCATGGGGTGAGGAGACAATAGTACTGTGATTAGAATTGGGCCTGCACAGCATTTTTAAATGACTTAAAATGGCAGCAAGTTAAAAAATAATAAATCAACCACCACTGTGGTATAGGGTTGCCAAACCCCCCAGTGGAGGTGGGGGTCCCCCACTGTCAGGTCTCACTGCCCAGCCACTGATCAGCTGGCTGGTGGGGGGAACTTACCCTGAAAAAGAGGGAGGCTCTGCCAATGTGCAGCAACTTGCCTACGTCACTGTCCATGTCCCCCAGAAGTGATGTCATCACATCAGAGCTCTGGTATTTGGGCAAAAACTTGATAGTAGAAGCCAAAGTTACCATTGCGTTTTTGCCCAAATACCAGAGTGTCACCCTGATGCCTCTTCCAGGTCAGGTGGGCAGAAATATTGGAACATCACTGCATGTCAGCAGAGCCTCCCTCCCTGCTCCCAGTAAATCCTCCCCAATCCCCCCACCAGTTGCCAGGAGGGACCTAGTAACCCTACTGTGGTAATGTGCTACAAAGATTTACCGCACATAGTATGATTACAAAGAATTTTCAGTAATATAAGTACAGGAAACTTTCAAGGATACATATTGCACCATTATCTTATATTCTAATAGCAAAGCTGGTCACATCCTTGGCCATTTAAATCTGGTGTCTAGAGCTATAAAGGGGCAAGACATATCTTTCTACAAATCTGAAAGGTGTCCAAGGTTTATAGAAAAATGTGAAATTAAAAAAAATACATTGGGGAGTTCAAAAAACTAAAAAATGATAAAAGGAGCACCTGTAGCTTTAAGCAACATATTCCCTCAGTAACTGTTGCTAGGCAAAGACAACATTCCAGGCTTGGTCTGACAGTAAAAGGAAGAGCCTTTTCCAGGCTTATTTTAGCCTTTGCGGGAGAATTTATTGGGGCCAGGCCTCGCTAGGGTTGCCAGCTCCAGGTTGGAAAATTCTTGGTGATTTTGGGGTAGAGTATGAGAAAGGCAGGGTCTGGGGAGAAGAATGGCCTCAACTGAATATAATGCCGTAGAGTCCATCTCCCAAAGCAGTCATTTTTTTCAAGGGAACAGATCTATGTTGGCTGGAGTTCAGTTGTAATTCTGGGATATTTCCAGGTCCTACCTGGAGGTTGGCAACCATAGGCATGGAAGCAATTTCTGGGTGATTTGGTAGCACCCAAGTTGCATGACTGAACTAGGCCTGGCTTCTTGCTATTGTTCAACAGCAGCCACCCTGTGAAAGCCAGTGTGTGGTAGTGGTTAGACTTTTAGAGTAAGGTCTGTGAGACCCAGGTTTGAATCCCTATCTTGCTGTGAAAGCCCACTGAGTGATTTTGGACCAGTCATATACTTTCAGCCTAACCAACCTCACAGAGTTGTTGTGTGGATAAAAAGGAGAAGAGAATAATGCAAGCTGCTTCGGCCTCCACTGTGGAGAAATGTAGGGTTTAAATGAAGTAAATAAATAATAAAGTAGCCGAAGATGAGAGGCAGATAAAAGGTAGACTGGTGAATGGCTGAGAAGGAGAGAATGAGGCAGGGAGAGGATATGGAGATTGTCAAGAGGAGGGAAAGGCATTAGGAAATTCCTACAAATTTGTGTGTGTGTGTGGGGGGGAAGCCTGGGGATGGTGGATTTTGAGGAGGGAAGGGACCTCTGAGTGTATAATGCCATAGACTCCACCCTCCAAAGTAGCCATTTCCTCCAGGGGAGAACAGTGTTGCACTTACCTGTAACTTGTTCATCAAGGTGTCTTCTGTGCAGGCAATATTGAGGGACTGAGCTTGTGCAGGCCAGCTACCAGAGGCTCTCTTAACAGCTATTCTGGTACTATTCAACACACTAGGGGGAGGTCCTCCCCTGCAGAGCTCATTAGAGGCCGTTTCCCCACCCAACAGCCCTGTGCTCTGCACAGAGGGGCTTCCTTTCCCTCAGTCCTCCTGAGTTGCCGAAGGTGTCACAGATGTAACTACAGCCTATGAACTCACAGTGGAGTTGGAGGGGAGGAATGTGTGTCTGCACAGAAAACACTTTGATGAACAAGTTATAGGTAAGTGCAACATTGTTTTCATCTTCAGTCTTCTGTGCAGTCCCACATTGGGAGACTGTTGGGTCTTGAGATCAGGCAGCTCTTTCTTCAACTCATGATTTCAGTTCATTAGAACAGAACACAACAACACACAGAACAACCTCAACTTATTTACAGTTTGGAACTGGCTAAACCACACTCCTAGAACAGTAAGGTCCAATCATAAGTGAGTGCTTAGGACCAATAGGGTTTGTTCCCACCGAAAGTCATAGTCTTCACTGATTGGTCCATTGCACAACGGCAGCCAATCAGACTGTTGATTTCAGGATACTGAGAGTCTATGGAGCTTGTGACTAAAGCTCAGGCTCATTCTACAATTCAGGCTATCCATATAACACAATACATAACAGAGACTATAGAGCTCCTTGCCTTGGAGGTGGGGTGAGTTTCAGTTGAACAAGGACTGCATTACGGCTCTGCCAACTGCTGAATTTCTTCTCACATTCGCGCCCACAGAACAGTGCTTGACAAAGGTGTCTGAAGATGACCACATCACTGCTTGGCAGACATCCTTTAAGGGGGTCCCTCTCCAAAATGCTGCTGATGCTGGCTGCACCCTTGCAGAGTATGCTCGAAGTTCCAGAGGACATAGTAGCATGGCTTGCTCATACCCCAGTTGGATAGCCGAGACTATCCACCTAGACATTATTTGCACTGATGCTGGCTTCCCCTTTGAACTCCCAGAGAAACACACAAACATGTGAAGAGATTGCCTGAACCCTTTTGTTCTATCCAGATAAAACAATAATGACCTCTTCACATCTAAGGAATGTAGTGTTTTTTCAGAGATAGGTTTCTAAATTACAGGCACTGAATAATGAATAAATGCTATACTTCTGTTTAGAATGCCAAGCTAATCATGCCTATATAGGCTAAAAAGCTCTTTTTAAACCCTTTTTAAATTCTTTTTTTTTTAAATATTACATTCAAAGATTAAAAATTAAAACAATGCTACAGCAACATCAGTAAGACAAACAAAACAAAGAAAAGGGCCTTAAATTATATATGACAAGTATAAAGTTCTTTTGGAATTCCTCTGTTCTTTGCCAAATAATTTAAAATAGGGGACCAGGTTTTTTAAAACTTGGAAACTGTTGCTGGTGAAGACACTAAAAAGTTCTTTGACAATGTTAATGAGAGCACCAAACTTAATGGAAACTAACCACTCAGTTCCATGCAGCTGTGTTATGAATCCAAGTAAAAAGGCCAAGGATTTAAAGGAATGTTCCTCATTATTTCCAATATATCATACTACTAGGAATAAGGCCCACTGTGGAAATAAATACGACGGGCTCTAGAAAGAGGCTCTGGGAGAGTGCCCCAGCCTTGGCCACTCAGCGTCAATTTGCTGTGGCGACCTCAGCAGGGTCTAATGACACAGAGTCCACCATTTTTCTCCAGGGGAAGATCTCTGCCATCTGAAGAGCAGTTGTAATTCTGCATGATCTCCATCCCTCCCCTAAAGATTGGCAACGATGGTTCCCCATGAGGGAATGGGTGGATTGGAGGTTGGAGTCTATGACATTGAACTTGTCTGAGGTCCCACCCCTGCTGAAACTTCATTGTCTCTAGGGTCCACCCCTCAAATCTCCAGGAATTTCCCAACCTGGAGTTGGCAACCCTATCTCCCTCCCAGCCAACTGTCAACATATCATTATCTGCCCCCTGGCTTCAGCTTTCCATCTCCCTCCTAGAGAGCAGTAATTCTGAGTGATCTCCAGCCCCTACCTGACGATTGGCAACAATGGTTCCCCATGAGGGAATGGGTGGTTTGGAGGGTGGAGTCTATGGCATTGTACCTGTCTCAGGTCCCACCCCTCCTCAAACCTCACTATCTCCAGGCTCCATCCCTCAAATCTCCAGGAATTTTCCACCTGGAGTTAGCAAACCTATCAGGACTGGCCCCAATGAGTTTTCTCCCAAAGGCCAACATAGGTGTGGAAAGGGCCTTTTACTGACAGATGGAAGGTTGGTTGCCTAGCAACAGGCACTGAAGAGAAAGGACCATTGCCAGCTCTGATTAGGGAAGTACCTGGAGATTTGGGAGGTGGATTCTGTGATGGGCAGCATTTGGGGAGGGATGGAAAGACTCAGCAGGGTATAATGCCATTGGGTCTACCCTCCAAAGCAGCCATTTTCTCTAGGGGAACTGCTCTCTGTCATCTGGAGATCAATTGTAACAGCAGGAGATCTCCAGGTCCCACTTGGAGATTGGCAACCCTAGGGGGAAGTCAGCCACACAGCAGGGGGTTGAAGAGAATGGTTTGATTGTCGCTGGTCCACCTCATTAGCCAGCCAGCCATGGTGGAGCTAAGCAGGAGAGAGATCCATTTTCAGTTTATTCTAACAGGAAAGTGGGCAAGCTGGCAGTGGGTGGGGGAGGGGGTTATGCTGAAAGTCCATTGTCTTTTTACTGACAAAAACAAGCTTGGTTTCCTGCCAACGGCCACTGAGGGAACAGTTAGACCCATCTGGCAGAGAGCGGAGAAGAGTGGACCCAGTACCCTGTCTGTCCCCTTTGCCAGCTCCCTCCAGACTGAGGCCAAGACATTGGCCGGTGCCTCTGTGGGCAGGACTGAGGCAACGCAGCAAGGGAATGCAGCCAGTGTCCAGGGACTCCTTTTGAGTGGCACTTATTGCAGCCAACTGATTTTGGCGCCCCATGGAATGTTGCCACCCCAACTGGCTTTTATATAATAAGGAAAGGATAAGCATAAACATAGCAATTACATATAACATGGCTTACCTTTATCAGGTAGTTTAGCTGGTATAAGGAGGGGCTGAAGAAGAAAACAACAAAATAGATGTTTATTCAGATACCTGTCCAGTGGCTGTTACTATGAGTATTTCCATAGTTGCAATCAGGAATTTCTGAAATCTTCAAGGCTTTCATGGACCTTATAAATTTGTGCTGCTTATGTCCTTGAAAGTTTCCTGTAATTATATTACTGAAAATTCTTTGTAATCATATTGTGTGTCATAAATTTTTGTAGCATGTTATCATGATCGTGGTTGTTTTTTAACTTGGTTTTTATGTCGTGATCCCGGTTTTTGATTTACAGTAGCAGCAGCATCTTCATGGAGGCCACAAGGATGCTGTTGCATCTAGTGTAGCTCTTAGTGCCATGAGATCTGGGTTCAAATTCCTGCTAGGCCAGCACACTTACTAATGCTGGGCCAGTTGCACACACATTATGACATGAACCATATATGCCACCTTGAACTTGCACAAACAATAGTATAAAAATATTAACCCAACAATATTTTGAGCTGCTGCAGGAGCAGGGGAAGTGAGGACGTCCCACTTTGTTGATAGAAATTCCTTCCAACAGGGGAGATTGACCGTGGCACCCAAGACTACATTTTTCCCATGTTTAGAAATTATTTAAGAGCCATAATACAGGGTGCTTGGAATAGGGTCCATGTGGGCTTGACTGCCCTTAGCAGACTAAGGGGAATGGAATGAGCCAGTTGAGTGAAACTAACCTTGGGCTGTTTTCTAGAGACATTACATTTGCTCTATTTGCTATGGATGTTAAATCTGCACACATCTCATTTGATTCATACTTAGCAACTAATTTTGCGGGGTGAACAGGGATAAAGTTATCACCACTTTTAAGTAGATGTTTCAGAATCTACTACTTCCAGAATGTATGTTGGAAGATGGTGTCAAAACCAGATGCCTAAAACAGCCTTCCTATCAAGTCACGTTCCTTTTCTTCATAGTCTTGTCCAACTCACACATCAACAAATTCTATCCTGCCATAAACTCACAGGTCTGCTTTGTTTGGACAATAGTTGTATTTCATCCTTGTTTTGACCTGTTCTTACCTTCACCTCCCACAGTTGCCCTGTATGCCCCAGTCAGACTCTAACCTTAAATTTACTTTCATGGAAGTAAGCACCTCTGAAATTAATAATAAGACATGGGGTGTGTTCATATGTGCACATTTCATCACCTGATACACAACTTTCACATGCACAGTGGCTGTCACGCCATACAGCTTTCACATCACCTCATACCCTCACTCTCCAATGAAAGTACTTCACAGATTCAGCTGACAGTCACTGAATGAAGCTGAGCAAGGCTTGTCCTCTGAGATAAATTCATGAAGTTGTTGTCCAAAATGGGCCAGACCCAACCAGATCTTCTGCTGATGACAAAGGGAGAAAGGATCCTATTCGGCCATCCAAAAAGATTATGCTGTGTGGGGGGACGACTATGAGACCTACACGGACAAAAGCCATATGCAATGGGAGAGCAGGACAAGACCAAGTGAAAAAGTTGGTTGGAGCCATCCCATTAAATTCTCTCCCAGTACTTGAAAACTTGGAAATAAAAGTTAAGCATAATTGTGCACCACACAGAGGTAGATGTTTCCAGAATTTAGAATATATGACACATGCACAACATCCCACTTGCTTCAAGCAGAGGAGGGGACCTGTGAGTGCACTGTACCAGTTTTGACACACTGTGGTGACTATGAAACAATAAACCACATACTCCACCACCAAGCATGTTGTGAGGCCCAGGCCCATTACACACCCACATCTTACTGCAGATTTTCTAAGCGGTAAGCCTTTAAGCTTGACTTTGAATTCTGTGCCTGCCTTACACGCTATTCTTTTTTCTCCAGTGTATTTATTCTGCAGCTGCAATTTTTTTAAAACAGAAAGGAACAGCAATCAAAGGGGGAACTACCTGATGTTGAAACCGACCAGTCTTTTTCTGAAACTTACAAGCAGCTGTAATGCCCCTTTTCCATATTGCCAAGCACTTCCGGATTCTCTGCTGTGTTATCGGCCACTGTGAAAAATGGGAGTCACATGATCTCATAATATGGGGAAACACATTGAGTGTACAGAATGTACGGTAGAACCCACTGACACTGCAAACTGTGATTGTTGGCAACATGTGTACGCATGTGCCTGTGCAAAGTCAGCTGCAACTCCACCATGCTTTGCACAGGGCTGCGATTTGTATGGAGGAGGAGTCCTGCCAGAAGATCTGGAGAGCATTTTTTACTCATGTCACTAAATTGAATTTTTTTTTGGAGGGGGGGGTATTTTCACCGATGCCCTAGCGCAGGTGCACAGTAACGCTAATTTCCTTACCTTCTCCTTCCAAATTTGTGTGATTTCTCTTTGTGATCCACTAATTTGATCCTGCACACTGGTCATGATATTGGCAGTTTTTTAAAGCCTCTCCAGTGCTGATTCCACTGTTTCCTCTAAATGGATTGATCCCAAACGATTCTTAAGTTTGGCGGTTTGCAGAAGGTCCATGTGTCTCAGCCGCCATTTTAATGTTGGGCTTCCAAAGACAGCCAAAATTGCCCCCTCTACTTCGTTTACTCAAACATTAAAGGGAAAAACATTTCCAAAGCTTTAGGGTTCCCATTCCAGTATCTCTCTCTATATATATACCTCATGTCAATTTATTTTATTTTTTATTTGATTTATAACCCACCCTCCCCTGTGCAACCGGGCTCAAGGCAGGGGACATTTCCAATATACAAGTTCAATATAAAATATCAATTTAAAAACAGTTAAAACAACCAAAACCATTCAGCAAGAAACTTACAGATTTTGCAGGGCTGCCCTTAAACTTGCTCCGGAAACGTCATACAACCTGTGCTCCATCAGCTGCACTGGCTCCAGACTGAATACCAAATCAAGTTCAAGGTTTGGTACTTACCTTCAAAGTCCTAAACTGCCTGGGACCATCATATATGCAGGACTGCCTCTCCCTATATACCCCTCAGAAAGCATTATGCTCATCTGGTACCAACTTGTTGGTAATTTCTGGTCGCAAAATGATCTGGCTGTCCTCAACCAGGGGCGGGGCCATTTTGGCCCTGTCCCCAGCCTGGTGGAACTCTCTCCCTAGTGAGATCTGGGCCTGGTGGAACTTGGCTCGGTTCTGCAAGGCCTGTAAGACTGAGAAGTTCCACCGGCATATGGTTGAGGACAGCAATGGCTAGAGACATCAGTGGCCTCCTGGGTTCTCCCCCCACCCCATTTATATTTATATGTTGTACACTGCCCTGAGTCTTGCTTGTGGGAAACCAGTGGGATAGAAGTTGAATAAACAACAACAATAATAAATATACAGCTTAGTGTCCTTTCCCAGTGGGGGGAGGAGGGAGCCAGGCTAGATGGAACCCATTGCAGTCCTCAACCATAAGCTTGGCATAACACTTCTGTCTTATAAGGCTCTATGGAATTGCATTAAGTCCCACAGGGCCCTGATGTCATTCGGCAGGGAGTTCCACCAAGTAGTTGCCAGGGCTGAAAAAGCCTTGGCTCTAGTCAGTGTGGCTGATGGAGCACTGGCTGGATGTGGGCTGTCAATGGAGTTCCTGTTAGAATCCATGCTGTATTCTGGACCAATTATAATTTCTGGGTCAGTCTCAAGGGTGGACCTGCGTAGAGCGAGTTACAGTAGTCTAACATGGAGGTGACCGTTGCATAGATCATGCTGCGCTGATGATCCCCCCTTTATTTATTTGCATGCAGCACTGAATTCTTTCTTTTTTTTTGCACTGGGGATTCTGCTATTTGCCTCCTCTCCAATCCCCCTTTCAAGTCTATACTAGCAGGGAACTAAACTTCATGCAGCTCCTTTTAAACTTTCCCCCTTGTTTTAATTTTTTTTATTTAGTGATCTGAGACTAGTGATAGTCTCATATTGCTAAACTCATGCTGCTTGTAAAAAAAAATTAAAACAAGGGAAAAGGTAATCAATGGAGCTTGTACAACGATGAAGGGGGGAGGACAGTGAAAGATGCAGAGCAGAGGAACAACCTCAGTGTGGGTCGGGGATTGACTGCATAATAGACCCCAGCAAGAAATGCTGACATTTATTCAAAGTTTCATACATACATTAAAGACATTTGATTCTGCAATAGTAATTTACAACAGCAGTAGAAAATTGAAATGTGGGCAGTATTAAAGTGCAATGATACATGATTCCTGTGGCTAATGGGAGAAAACATTGTCAGGAGCTAGGTGAAAAGGCACAAGACTTGAGACAAGAGCCTTCTCCACAGTCCCCCTTCCCCAGCACTTCTCCTTCACATGAGACTGAGCATTAATAAACTGCTAAAAAAACCTCTACAAAAGAGTAGCTTATTGTTTGTCAGGCTCCCCACATGGAATGGCAAGAATATGAGCAAAGCCCCACGCGTGTACGGGTGCGCACTCATAACCTCAGGGCTGCCTCCAGTGCTTCATGAAGGGACAAGTTTTGAAGCAACATAGATGAATATTTTTGTAACACTTGTATTTACAAAATAAGTTACAAAGACTATTGCTATTTTAATTATCACAACAGAACAGACTGTGCCTTGACTGGTACAGCCTTGCTTGCGTAACATAATTCGAAGAGATGCATCGTCTTGTGCCAGAAATGGGGCTTAAAGTAAAACCATGGACAGCTTCCACATTGCTGCCTTTCAGAAAACTCTAATTACATAACGGCATCTTTAGCAGCCTGAAATAGTATAAATACATCTTTTTACATTGATACAGACACACATACATATAAACAGATACATGTAAAAAAATTTCGCTGATCAGGGTCATTCGTAGCTTGATTGTAAATGGTGAGACCAGATTCTAGAGTTTGGAACCATAAGTTGACTCTTGAAGACTTTATTAATAGGTTCAGAAAGCAATAGGTCAAATTAATTGTTTCTTGCCATACCACGACTGCCTAGCTTATCTAAGTGCTGAAAGTCCAGCACCCATTCCCAAGTGGCATTATGTTATATAATATATGCATGAGGAACAAACTACATGATTTCTACGCGAATTCAGAAGTATGTGAAATATGGGCGAACCCATCTTGAGATAAATAAACTGATAAACTGCTTACATTGGTAAGATGGATTTGAGAGGGAGTAATTTATACTGCATTACTTTATTTCACACGATGAACATAGCATGTTTATGGCTTTCCTTTTAAAACAAACAAACAAAAAAAACAAACCCTGTTCATAAAAGGTTTCTTTTTAAACACAGTTCTCAATCTTTAATAGCAGAAAGGAGCTTAGTTTGCAGGGCTAATAGAAAAGTTCCATTTATTAGCTTGGGGCTATCTTCTGCGTAGTGATGACAAGTGCATGATATCAGATAATGGTGAGAAATACCTTAACTAATATAAAACGTGTTTCAGTGGTTTTCTTCATAATTAAAAAAATAGGATTTGTTTTTATCAAAGTATTTATCAAATTGCCAGCATTCTGTAAACAATTATCCTTGTTATGGAATTTGGTTTAGTGATTTTTTTAAAAAAAACTCTCAAAAAGGCCATTGTTGCAGACTATTTTCTTTAAACTATTGTCTCTGAAAAGTGGAATTGTTCATCCCCCCCTCCCCCCCCCCAGCTTTGCTTGTGACAAAGCCTATGGCAATGTAAAGCACAGTGGTTTAAAAAAGTCAGAAGGAATAGCCAGATCAAAACTGAATCCCCTGATGGTATAAGATTTTCCACACATTATATATCTACCACGTGAGACTTTTGCTTAAAGATCATTTTTCTTTTTTCCTTTCAACCATAGACATTAACCCTCATACTTGTTTTATTGTACAGATTTACCCCAACAAATGCAATCTGGTTTCTTCACAGTATTTTCTACAGCAAGGTCCATTGAATTCTAGCAAAATAACAGATTTCCAACATGCAACTTCCAGAAGATTTTCTTTCCAACAGTCCTTCCTACTGTGCCATGCTCTTGATGGATTCCGTAGATGCTTATTTGGGTCTCTTTAAGAAGACTTTGTAAACTACCATTGAAACACGGAAAGAAACCAAAAGAAACAGAAGTCTGGTGTTTCTATAGTTCATCTACTGTCCAATACCTGCGTTACCAGATGATAACTTCACAAGGGTCTTGATGGAGCTTTGATGTTATGCCTTAATGTCCGAGTAGCTAGTACTACTAATGTTGCAACTTTCACTGTAGCTTGAAGATGAGCTCAGTGTACTTGAACCAGCTGCAGATTCTAGATGAAAGAGCAGGAATGCGTAAAAAATTACAAATAAATATATTGTAATTTTTGAACTAAAGTTCTTTGGACTCTTTCACAAGCTAATCAAAGGTTACTTCCACATGGTGACAATTCTTTACATTGCTACTGCAGAGCATCCACCCAGCAGCTTCCCCACACTGTTCTTGCCTCAGCTTTTTGCTGTCACCATTCCCTACCACTACTATCAGAGGTTATGTTCTTGGGTCTTTTTAAAAAACAGCATATTTCTATAGCATGATAATATTATAAAAATCTATCTACTAAGTCCTCTGAATCCCCAGCTTTCATTCAAAAAAGCTCTCTCAGGGCCTTGTGATTGCAGAGACATGTGGGGTATACCTTTTCCCTTATATCTTCACCATGAAAAGGGATACAGATTTTCTTTTTTAAAAAATGAAAATTTGGGATTTGTGGGAGCTAGTAGATATATTGCTATAATCAGGGGTCCTTTCGTAAAAAAAGAGGTGCAGGAGCTCATTAGCATAACTTATTTGCATATGCCACACCCCCTGACGTCACCGGAAGTGATGACGTCACCGGAAGTGATGACGTCATCGGCAGTGTGTCAGAAGGCAAGAAGGGAGGGAGGGGGAAGGAAGGAAAGACTGGATCTGCTGCTGTCTTCACTTGGCTCTCAAAGCATCGGCCTGGCAGGAAGGTGTGGGGGGGAATTCTGCCAGCCAGGTGGGGGGGGGGCACTTGCTTGAGTGCTTTGCATTCTGCAACTGAGAACCAAGAAATTGGTTTGATCTGCCAGGGGTGGAATGACAAGGCTCCCTCTCTTCTGCTCCATGCATTAAAAAGAGGCCCCAATTCATCAGCAGATTTAAAACAACAGGTTTTTGTCTGGTTTATTTCTTTGCTGCTTTCCCACTCAAACCCTTGCCTGTTTGAAATACCAGCACTTACAAAATCCAGGAAGAAAAGCCAGGCCTGCCTTCTATTAGGACCCACCAAAATGACACCAACCACGTGCCAGCTTTCAGGATCCCCAGAACTCTTTGTCAGGCTGGTAGCAGGCCAGAAGGCCAAGAGAGCAAGTTTGCAGGGGTGCTGTGTTCTAAATCTGCGTCCCTGCTCAGCCTTCCACAGAACCAGTGTTCCCTCTAAGCTGTGTTAGTGTGAGCTAGTTCACAGTCTTTTAGCCTCTGGCTCACACATTTTTGTCTTCGCTTAGGAAGGATGGCTCAGGAGCAAACTAATTTGTGCAGTAGCCAAACCGCTGGCTCGCAACTTTAATTCCAGTAGCTCACAAAGTTGAAATTTTGCTCACAAGACTCTGCACCTTAGAGGGAGCATTGCCCCAATGTCCTTACATGGCAAGGTGAGAGACACCTTTTCCTCCAGATGAAGAGTGCTGGAGAACTCATGGCCTTGCTGCACAGAGCTCTGGGTCATTCAGGTTGGTCCTGAGAGAAGGTTGCTGCTGGATTTCGCTTTGGGCCAGCCAGGCTTCCTGCAGCCCCTCAGTGCTTGCAGAGCCAACCCCCCCATCACATACACAGATGCCCCCTTCAGCGAGGGACAGCGGAAGAGTTCCTCGGCCTTGTTGGATGCACCTGCAAATGGGGGCAGCTTTTAAAACCTGCCATGGGTCAAACCGACGATTTCTGTCCTCTGGGGTCAGCCCCAGCGATAGGCTTATTAAGATTTAAAAATCAGACGGTATCTCTCCCCCCCCACCCGGAAGCTTTATCCAGACGCAGACAGGGTCAAGGCATTTACCCGGGAGGAAGCGCCCTGGAAATCAGTGGGTCTGACTTCTTGCCTGGGTAAACGTGCGTCTCTGGGATGACAGCCGCACGGGTTTGGTTGTTTGCTTTTCACGATCTTTCTTTTCTTTCTCCCCCCCTCACCTGCAGGGAGCAAGGGGGCGGGCTGGGTGTGTGCGTGGGGGTGCCTCTGTAGGGCAGACAACTGCTGGGTCGGGGCAGACCCTGTAATTATCGGCGAGCCCCCCTCCTCCCGCCCCCCCCCCCCTTCGGTGCACCTTTGGCTTCCCTGGAGCGATTTCGAACTGGGCAGATGAGCGCTGAAAAGGCTCGAAGGAGGCGCAGGCAGGGAACGAGGTATGCATGAGAAGCCCGGGAGCCAGCCAGCGAGGGAGGGAGGGAGGGAGAGAGATCCTCCTCCTCCTACCTGGAACTGCAGATCACAAGATACGCGGCGCTACCTGGGCCAGCCAGAGAGAGCCAGCGGCTCAGCCCCCTGACAGCGCCCGGCAGTGCCGCGCTTGGCTCCGGAGGACAGCCTGCCCGGCCGCCCACGCCCGCCGCGCCCCGCGCAGGAGCCATGCCCGCTGCGCCCCTCGTCCGACGCATGCGGTGGCCCAGGCGGCCCCGTCGCTCCTTCCCCCCCGCCCCCCCCCCTGAGGCAGCCCCGGACGTGCCGCACCCGCCAGCCCAGCTCAGGCGCAGCCAGCCAGCCAGTGAGGCGGAGCTCCACATGCCTCCGTCCTCGCAGAAGCCATGCGGGCGGGCGGATCGGGCCCTGCGCGGGAGGGGAGAGGGACGGAGGGAGCGGAGCGAGCGGCAGCAGCAGAGCCCCGCCTGGACTGCTCCAAACGCCCTCGCTGGCCCCGCCCCCCGCCCTCCTCTCTCCCGGAGCTCTGCTCCGGCACGCCCCAGCCCCAACGGAGCCCTGGCTATAATGATATAATAATATGTCAACTGTCATTTTTAAAAAGAAGCCTGAAAACCCATCTAGTGATAGGAGAGAAATGGCAAAATGAGCAAAGGGCTGAGGCAAGGAAAATGGTGCTGATATGGGCAGGACCTGCAAAAATGCAAGCCTTCCCATTCACATGGCACACAAACACACTTTGATGGTGTTCTTTCCTAAAAGATCATATCAAACAAGATTTTGGAAAACTTGCAACAAGGTGGGGCAAAACAAAGTGGATAATTGGGAATCTCATCCTGTAGATTCCCCACACCCACCCCAAACAACAACAACAACAACAACAAAACGGTATCTGGTTTGGATGTCAAACTGCAACAAACCCTCCAAGTGGAAACAGTCTAAATTAAAGTGTTTACAATTTACCTGAGCTGCTCAGAGACACAGCAGATTTTGAGTTGCCAAGAAGCATTAAAAGACTATTAACTGGGAACCAGCCTTCTTTACTTGTGGTCAGATTCTTAATATACCTAAGAAGCAAAAAAAAAAAAAAAAGCCTTTAAACTGTATGCCGCAAAACATGATTATACATACCTCCTCTCATTTGGAAGCTATTGCAGTCTTTAGAGATTTACTTTAAATACTTTAAATTGATAATGAAAGTCCAATATGGACTTCACACCAGATCTTTAACAACATTTTGAGATTATTTGAATAGGACATTTCAGACCTATCTAGCCCTCTTCCCTCACTGGATTGTTCACAGCAATTTTAAAACAACACAAGGACCAGAGGCGTCGACTTTTAAAATCCCTGGGGGGGGGGCGGGGGCTCTTGTGCTTGCTGCCCCCCCCCGGACTGGCCTAGCCTGGCCACTCCTGCCTCCGTGGGGCCAGCTGGGCAACTGCCCAGCGTGCCAGGTCAGTCCCGGGGGGGGGGGGAGGCGGCGGTGGTAGCAGCCGGCGGGCGGGCAAACGAGGCAGCAGCCCACACCTGTTGGCGCAAGTTCGATATCCCCGCCGCCTCCCCCCCCCGCCTGCTCCTGCCTCCGTTCCTCCGTCCAGCATGCTGGGCATTTGCCCAGCTGGTTGCTGGACGGAGGGAGGGAGGAACGGAGCAGGGGAAGAGGCGGTGGCGGCAGCAGCCGGCCAGCCAGCTGGCCTGGGCGCTCCATTTTCCTGGGGGTGGCTGACCCCCCCGGGAAATTTCGGGGGTGGCTCGAGCCCTCAAGCCCCCCCGTAGTTTACACCTATGATAAGGACTCAGAGAAAATGCAGCAGAAGAGAAAATGGCACCAGTCCATCCAAGGGCCTTTTGAACACTTCTCCCTGAAAGTCTAGAGAGACAGTGGCAGCCTCACATCTTGGGGAACAAGACCACCTGCTTCCTCCACACAGTACTCCTTTCTTATGAAAAAAATATGCATTGACATCTGTAGGCATGGTTAAGAATTATACTGTCACTAATCCTAACCATGGGCTGTGGTGGCTCAGTAGTTAAGACGCTGAACTGCAGACCAGAAGGTAGTTCAGCAGTTCGAGACCCGAGTGCTGCATGACGGAGTGAGCTGCTGTCTCTGGTCCCAGCTCCTGCCAACCTAACAGTTCGAAAGCAAGAAATTGCAAGTAGATAAATAGGTACCGCTTCAGTGGGAAGGTAACAACGTTCCGTGCACCTTGGCATCTAGTCATGCCGACCACATGACCACAGAAAAGTCTTTGGACAGCATTGGCTCTTTGGCTTGGAAATGGAGATGAGCACCGCCTCCAAGAGTTGGATTTGACTGGCTTTTGAGCAAGGGAAACCTTTACTTTAATCCTAACCATAATTTGCAAACTAGCTGGTTACTACCAAGGGAGAAGGAGTATAAGATACTACCACACACACCACACTTCTAACAACCGTCCGGGACCAGAGTTAGGATACTTCTTCATACCAAAGTCCATTGTCTCCTTCATGGATCAGTTGAACTAAGTCTCCGCTTTTCAGCGTCAGGTCTTCAGAACCTCCTTTGCCATAATCAGCTATCACAGTGTATTTACCAGGAGTCTAAATACATGGGAGAGTGGGAAAGCACAATGGTTTAAAACAAAAATGACTGATTCATGAATTATCATTTTTACTGTGTGAATTCTACCGGGCACAGAAGATCAATGGTCATGTTGACTACTGACACTGGGAACAACTTAAGCCTTCCTTTTACATGTGTGGGGATTTCCTGTTCTCCCCAAGGAAGACACAAGTTCTGAGTGTGCGCGGGACTTCTGAACTGTGGAGTATTTCCCCTTAAAAACAAGACATGGAAGCTGCTTAATTATACCCACAGAACATACACAAATGCCATTTCCTATGATTCTGTCACACTTTAGTATGATCAAGAAAGCCCACGATGAACCTGTGAAGCTCTGAGCAGCTTTCAACAGTGTTCCACAGTACAGAATAAGTAGATAGGACCTATGAGCTATATATAAGCTGGAGGGTTAGCCCTTCTCCTCCGCTGGGTTATTCCTTTATTTTCTGACATACAAGTGAAAGGCTGCCATTGACAAGTAAATAGGTAGATCTGAGTACAACTTTGTGATGGGAACAAAACCTGACAAATCTCCCTGTCACTGGGTAGGCCAGCTTCCCACAAATATGGAATGACATGCAAAATTCTGTTGTCCCACCAATGTATAAGTTATCTCTCCACTCTACCCACTCCACCACCTATTAATGAGAGGCAACAGAGTGTACATGTGTATGAACTTCAATACTTCTGAACAGTATTTGGGAAATACCACTGCAGTATATTATTAGCTTTTAAAAAAAATTAGTTTATACCCTCCCCTACCAAACGTATTAATTCCCATCTGCCACTGGGGTTCTAGTACACACAACATGAAAAAAAATTACTTTAAAAATATCCCACACATTCACAGCCTGAAGCAATTTACAAACTGGATGTGGTGTTGAAATAAACAAAACAGCACACACACATCCACTAGCTAACAGTAAACAATTAAAAATATAAAACTCACTCTGACTGGGATAGCCCAGGCAAGCCCAATCTCGTTAGAACTTGGAAGTTATGCAGGGTTGACTGCGGTTAGTACTTGGATGGGAGACCTTCTTGAAATACCAGAGGCAGGAGGCAGGGGCAGGCTTTATTCAGCCACCTCTTTGAATATCCTCCAGGCCCCCAGGAGGGGTCAATCACCAGAGGACACCATGACTTCCAGGTGCGTGTGTGCGCGCGCACGCACACACACACACAAATATCCAAAAAATATATTAAACCCAATAGCAGCCAGACACCAGAGGAAAAAATAATAATTACCAGTTTTTTCTCTCCTCTTCCTTCTTCTTCTGCATCTGAAGAATTAAGTGGGTCCTCAGCACTAGACCAGCCGTCATTTTCTTCAGAAGCATCAAGGGACTGAGAAGTTTTAGACCAGCCTTAATAAACCAATTGTCCACCATTATTAACAAGCAAGCACAAACAATTTTTTCCATAATACCTTGTTTCAGATATACAACCAAAACAAATGAGTTGCAGGTTTGTATTTATGGTTTCTGGGCTACATACGGTTTTTGTAAACTACAGCTTGTCTGGCTCATTCATCATAGTGAACCTGGTTGGCTGAGGAACAGATGGGAATTGCCAGTCGTGAAAGATGCAAAACGAGACCCAAAGCCCATTTGGGGTTCACTCACACAAAATCTGCCGAGGAATTACAACCCACCTCCGAGGAGGAGGGAATCTCCCTGTTAGAGCACCACTGTTAGAGCACCAAAGGGAAAAGAGGCAAAGGCAAAAGAGAATGCAGCGGTAAGTGCTCACACCTGGAGGAACTGCTGGCTCCTTTTAAAGGACAAGAAACACTGAGACAGGGAGGGGCTGTTGCAGTCCCATAAATACTGAGGGGTTACAGCCAGTTCTTTGCTGGCAATGACTTTCATTCCAGCTCCCTACTTTTCCAGTGACTCCATGGATCAGTCTTGCTTCCTGACTGCTTGTGCTTTGACCTTCATTCTGGACCTGACTGCGCCTCTTGGACTTGCTCTATATCCTGGCTCCTTGTGCTACAACCTTTGTTATGGACTTGACTATGCTTCTTGGACTCGCCTTGTATTGATTTCTTACATTGGTCTCTTTCTTGCATTGGACTTGACTATAGTTGGGAACGTCTACCATACCCAGATGCCAGGGGCCCTTCTGTGACTTACTGGCACTGAGCCTTTTGCCTTGGCCATGAAACACAACACACAGCATCAAACCATGGTTAGGCAATGCATCAAACTCTAGCTTCGTAGTATCTATGAAGGTTTTGAATACTATACACATAAGTATTTTGAAACACTATACACTCATGTTAAAAGTTGGTGGCACTTAAATGTGCAACGTTTGCATGAAATTGAGTCCATTTAGACCAGCTGCTTAGACCAGCTGTTAGATGCCTTTTAAGCCAATTGTACTGATCCCTGGATTAATTTAACTATCTCTCTATATAATAATTCTCTGATGGTGGTGGCACTCTCTAGAACATTCCACACGCCACCCCAGCCTTTGGTCCCCTGGCCTGTCAATCAGAAGCTGTCCCTATCCACTGGCTGTGAATACTCGAATGACATTGACTGGGTCTGCTCCTCTTCCCCGCCCACTCCTTCAGCCTCTGTGCCCTGTCAGAATTCCTGGCAGACGGTTTTTTGCTCTTGACGAAGACACTTCTCCAGCTTCCTTCCTGTGGGGGGATTAACTGTTACCTCAGTGGCTGTTGGTAGGTGAAACGAAATGACAGTTACCTGTATTTGTAAGAGGGGCTTCAGAGCAAGGTAGGTTGATGCTTGGCTGGGAAGGAGATGGGGTTGCCGACTCCAGGTGGGGAATTCCTGGAGATTTGAAGGGTAGAGCCTGGCGAGGGTGAGGTTTGAGGAGGGGGTGGGGCCTCAGACAGGTACAATGCCATAGACTCTGCCCTCCAAATTACTTATTCCCTCTTGGGGAACCACTGCTGCCAATCTCCAAGTGAGGGTAGGAGATCACTCAGAATTACAACTGCTCTTCCGGTAGCAGAGATCAGTTCCCCTGGAGAAAATGGTGGACTCTGTGTCATTATACCCTGCTGAGGCTGCCACAGCAAATTAACGCTGAGTGCCCAAGACGCTGACACTCTCCAAGAGCCTCTTTCTTGAGCCCGTTGTATTTATTCCCACAATGGGCCTTATTCCTAGTACTGAATAAGAATCAATGCTGTGACAATCATAAATTCTCTTTGGAGCCATCTTGAGAGTCAAACTTATTTGAAGTACACAGATAAAAAAAGGGTTTGATTAGAGCAAAAGAAATGGGCTGCAATTGGCAAGACCATTCTGACAGAGATACAATCTCCTTTTTCACATCAAACTGAGGTCATCTGGGGTAGCTTTAGCCCCACCCCATGGTGTCAATATATGCATATTTTTATTCTCTTTCATAAAAAAATAGCTACCATTACTGCATTTGGGAACAGTGTCATGGTGAAGGCAACCTCTGCCACCCTCACCCCTGACACTGGATGGCTCAGCTTTGACTGAACAGAATCTTTAGATGACTTTGTCAGTAGAGCTGGAAACGAACCCCAAACCAAGATGAACTGGGAGGTCAGTTCGTGAACTGTCCCCGGTTCATATTGGTTCATGAGCTGTTTAATCCCCTGCTTTCCGCTCCCCACTGCTTTTTGCAGTGGTCTATTTAACCCCCTGCTTTCTGCTCCCTGTGAAAAGCTGTGGGGAGCAGAAAGCAGGGGTTTAAATGGCCCCCAGCCATTTCACATCCTGCTTTCTGCTCGCTGCCACTCAGCTGTTTGGTTTAAATGGCCTCTTGCTTTCTGCAGCAGCAAGCAGAAAGCAGGGGGTGAAATGGCACTGGGGGCCATTTAAACCAAACAGCTGAGCAGCAGGGAGCTGTTTTTTGTGCTTTCTGCTCTCCACGAACCACCACAAACTGCACCAAAAATCGTGAAAGTTCATGGCGGTTCTTCAGTTTGCAAACATTGCTTTGTGAACCAAAATTCGTGACACAATTTAGTTTGTCAGCTGGTTTGTGTCTATCCCTAGTTGTGAGTTCATCCCTACTCATAGTCCTTGCAACCTCCAAGCCCTTGTTGTCCACCTCCATCACACTGGTATGTATTCTGCTAGTATGACCTAATACAGAGAGCTGCCGTTGGATTTGATGGCCCTGCTCTGCCATGAAAGTGCTCAATGCTGACTTCAGACAATTCTCTCTTCCTGTAATTTACCTCACAGATTGGTGAAAAGGCAAGAGATTGTATACTACCCTGACGAAGTATGACACAAATTAATAAGAAAGGAAAGCTTCAAAGTGGAACCTTGTGTTGCAGGTATAACAAAATAAATGAACTGGGGGGAAATTGTAGCTTTATAGCTACATCTAAAATGTAACAACGAGACTAGATATTTATTTTATCTCACTAGTTCAGTCAAGCAAATATTACTGCCTGTCAGGTCAGGCTAACAGATGCCAAGGAAAAGCCAAAGGAACCCCCTTAAGCAGTCACAATTCACAGCAAAGCACACCACACCATGCAGAATGCCATGTGACCCAGAGGAGATACATTACCTTGCCTGCGTTGCGCGGCTAGCATAAGGTAAGTAGTGCTGACCCACTTGGCCCTGTTCCATGTTAAAACAGAACTGGCATCTGTGGAAGAACTGAATAATAAATCCCCAGTGCATTCCACTGTAGCTGTGATGCTGCCCTCACTCTGAGACTGAAACTGGGAGCTCCATCATAGTTAAAAGTGAAATACAAAGTAAGCAGTCCAGCACTGCTTACTAAACACAGAACATTCTTTTTTTCCTCCCCTTCGCCTCATAATTTGCCATCTATATACTGCAACACCTCTCGTCACAGATTTTCTGTTTTTTACATAACCTTTCATAGAAGCTGCCAAAAGAAGGATCTTCAGAATTGCACAAGTCTCTTGGCAGATCAGACTATTATGTTATGAAATCAAAGTTCTTCTGCAAAGGCAGAAATGAAACAGTTTCCACATCAGCACAACCCCCCTCTCCAAACCTGCCTTCCAAATTAATGAAAGAAGTCAGTAATAAGGAATATTGGCATGGCCCTGCCAGATGAGCCCTTTCAGGAAGGCTATAATGGATTCTAAATTTCATTTTCAATGAAATATAAAAGCCTTATTCACCCTGGACATAACCAACCTTATGGGTATCATAAACCTATCCTCTCTTAGCTGTCTTTTAGAAATACCAGACTGTCCTTGACTGGATATTTGTCTACCTGCCAAAGTCCCCCCATCCCACATGGGACACACTGAAATACTTCATTTTCTTTTACTTCAAATGATTTTATCTAACACCTGATCACTAGTATGAGACTTTCCTATGTGCTTGTCCTCTTACAATGGAGGCTTCTATTCTCACTTACAATTTGTTCTAGAGCGCTGTAAAATATTTTAGGTGGCCTTTCCTATATCAGGCCACTTTGCAGTCTCCATGGAATGAACAAACTGTCACGTGCTTGATTCAAAGTTACCTTCCTCCATATACCTCTATGTGATTAGCTGCTGGCTGCGCTGCAATTCTTTGTCCTACTGACTACAGGCCAGCTTTTTCATTCAATCCTAACTTGAGATTTTTTCATTACCTTCAAAAAGCTTAAATAAGCTTTGGATCTTTTGTTCGGGGGCTCTCACCAGCAAGTCCTGACTTTCTTTTAACAATGGCTTGAGCAAAGACTAAAACGCAAGTTCTGAATTTTGTACTTCTCATGTCATTTGCCCCTTTTAGACATTTGCTTAAGCTTCCAAGGAAACAATAACCCTAATTTTCATTTTATAATAAATTCATGTTTAATTTTTATTGCATCTTTGCTATCTATTTACAACATGCCATCTATTTACAACATCTCTATGTGTACACTTGTATGATTCTTTGATGTGACCAAACATGTAATGGCGCTGGCCATGAAGTCTGACCGCATGGCCTGGAAAAGGTACAAGCTTGAGGTAAAAGAACAATAGCACCCAGGCTCCTAAAGATCCACCTATCAGGGGCTTAGCATATTCAAATGAACCAATGTAATATCTGGTGGGAAGATTAACCTATCCCGCAGTGTGGGTGTGGACAGGGGTGAGGCTTTTCTGTGCATATAAGCTGACCCCCGGGCCACCTCAGGTATGCTTGTTCCTGACCTACAATAAACTTGATCATGCTGAAACTCACTCCAGCGGCCTCCAGACTCCAGTACTTTTCACTTAGGTTTGGTACTATGAATGGAAAGAGCAGCACACAACTGGATCTTCCCTACCGTCCCCACTCCCGCAGCACCCCGTCTACAAAGTGCCACACAGCACTGGAGACTGTGGCAAAGAAGAATCATTTCCTCCCTCCATTTCTTTTCCTCACTCCAGCCCCAAGTGCCCAACCATGCCTGTCTGATTTTGTACAACCCATGTCACAGCTGTTCTAGATACTGCATAACCCCACAATATTCTACATGAAAAGCAGCACAGGCAAAAGCAGTTTCAAAAATTTCTGCCTAGCTCAGCCAGACCAATTATGTTTCCATGAAAATGTAGACACTTCACCACCACCCCCGGCTTCTTATTCAGTCTTAATACTGACAGGTGGCCCCCCAAAATCCCTGGTCTCATTTTCCTAAATGTTTAATGCTGACAGCTACCCACATAAATCTTTTTTTCAGCTTCATACAGCGCCCAGTGTTTGCTCTTCATTTGAAATGTGCTTTTTAACTGTCCCTGTGAAATTAGCAATTTTAACAAGGATACACTGAAAATAACATGACTCTCATTTGGCTTTGTAAGTTTCTACTTTGTCTAAGTAACATTCTTTATTTGATTCAGCTTTCAAGAAAAGGTGTAGGAAGCCAAGATCAAGTGTTAATCTGTGGCCTACATTCTTCAACCATGTGGAATTCTAGCATCAATTAGGATAGAATGCATATAATGCTTAAACAGTGAAACCAGTTCACTTGTATCTCAGTGGACACTGGCACAATGAAATGAGGTGATGAATGCTCCCTCTAAGCTGTGGTATCTTGTGAGCAACAATTCTACTTTGTGAGCTACTGGCATTAAAGTTGTGAGTGAGCGATTTGGCTACTGCATGAATTAGTTTGCTCTGGAGCCATCCTTCCTGAGCTAACACAAAAATCTGTGAGCTGCAGGCTAAAAATCTGTGAGCTAGCTCACACTAACTCAGCTCAGCGGGAACACTGAGCATATTGATGACAACATTTCTTAAAAAATGTTCGAAGATAAGTTAGATGTGGCATACCACATTATGGGGGGGGAGTATCGGGACATCTTCCAGATTAAATGAGAATATCCAAATTCACCCATGACATTAGAATCCTTCATGCTATTTGTCAGAGGTCTGATAAGATCTTATCCATATTAAGACAGCTACTGTTTCTAGTAGCTTCTGTGGGGCAACTGTAATGGGTAGACTAGATGATGGGAAGATTGTTTCTTTGAAAGAGCAATCCATGGTGGTTTTAAAGTTTACTCAGAGACAGATTATAAAGCAGTATTAAACTTTCACACAGTAGCAGTAGCAAGAATACTTGGAGGGGGGAAAAGAGGTTGGTGATACAGTTAATACATTACAAGGCCCTAATATGTATGGAATATGAAAAGTAGGTTCCACTCTACCTTTCAAACCCAAAGGAGTTGGATCACTCTTTACTTCATGTCGTTTAGTATTTTTGTCAGAGTTGGTAGGAGAAGCTGCAATAGGATGAATAGGCAAAAAGAAAGAGAAAGAATAGGTGGATAGCATGCAAGTCATGTTTGGGTGTGTACTGGGAAACAGAAATAGACAGTGGAACAAACTGCCACATGAAAAGCATGTTCTATTTAATTTAAATATTTATGTCCCTCCCTTCCTCTTGGCTTAACATATATTCACACAAAACTAAACCCTATAATCAATATCTGGTCCTGGAAGAAGGATTATGACTAAGTCTAGTTTTTAGCAGGAGGGGAATCTGTTTCTGTCAAGCCAAGCAGGGAAGTCACTTATCCTATGTGAATGCTAAATATCTGGCTGCAACAATCTGTGGTTTGTCCAGAAAAAAAACCCAAGCCTTAAAAAGTAATCAAGGTTGTTCAAAAGACATATTACAGAAATGGGCACCAAAAATGCACAGGGAAGCTGATGCACATATTGTAGTGGTGATCCACTTCCCGTCTCGTGATGGCTTCGAGATTGTAAATGGGTTGGCTCAAACGAGTCCTCCTAATTCACTATGAATGAAAACTCACATTTGCATAACCCTGTGCAGGTCACATGACCTATGAACACGAAACCATATGGGGGAGAATGCATTCACAAAGCACAGCAATCGCAGCACTGGTAACATGCAATGACAAGCATTTTAAAAGCGTATTTTAAAGGAGACCAGAGTGGCGATATACATAAAAAATGCATTCATACACAGTTGTAGACAAGGCAAATGAATTTTTAAAAATAGCTCTCAGTTTTCAGAGCAAAACTCAGCCATGTTTTAGAAAACAAGAATTCTCTCTAGCTTAGGGCTTTGGAAGATCATATTTTGCAGATAGGGTTTTTCAAAAAAATAAAAATAATTAAATGTTGCATCATTGTAACTTATAATTTAATAATTATAAACACTTATAATTTCTAAAATGTTTTCTGGAAGTAAACAACTGCATTCAAGGTAGAAGCAGCAACAAGAATGGAAGAGAATGGCATCCACTTAGGGTTTCCAGTCCGTCCGTCCCTGTGGAAGCAGGGGTCCCCTGCCACCAGGCCCTGGCCCTCACTGCTGATTAGCTGGCTGACAGGGAAAGAGGAAGTCCCAGGCCATGTTGCCGGCATCACACAGGAAGTGACACCATCATGCTAGTGATGTCATCACACTAGTGACATCCAGGCGACGCTCTCATATTTGGGCAAAAACTCTATGGTAGAAGCCATTTTCCCATACAGTTTTTGCTCAAATGTTGCAGAGACATCACAGCATGATGACATCACTTCCTGTGTGATGCTGGTGGCATGGTTTGGGCCTTCCTTTCTCCTGGTAAGTCCCCCCCCCCATCTCCTGCCAGTTGCCAAGAAAGACCTGGCAACCCTACATCCACTATTAATTGAAGATACTTTAGAGACTGAAGAATCTAATCACTTGAAAAGGAAGAATGGAGTGGCAGAAAATATTCACAGGGATCACATCAAACCAGTGATGTCTAGACTGATCAAGCCGGTGACAAAAATCAAGATGCCAGTACATGACCAATGGCACCTTTAAATGCTTGAACTTTCATTCATGGAGACTCTTCTTCTCTGTTTCATCGCAATCCTTTTCTAGAACTCTGTGTTAATATTCCCATTCACAAATAAATTTTGAACATTAAACACATGGAAGAGAAGCATTTCTGGTAGATGTAGCACAAATGTCTAAACTTCTGTGGAAGTCTCCATGCCAGAACTTTAAAAGAGGACACTTCAGAAAAAAAGAATAAGAACAGGAGCTTGGTAGCAAATAATCTTTTGAAAAGTCACAATGGAGGTCAGGATAAACTGATAGCTGAAGGGTGATTTCTGCCTTTTTGCAGTGTTCATAACATGTCCGAGCTTTCGAAATCTAGGATGTCTACAGGAGGTTTAGACAGCAAGAACCAATTTAGTCCTTGGAAATCCTGGTATTTCTGCAATGGTTTACATATACACATGCACACAAAGTGAGTGACACCTACACTCGCGACTAGACAACAAATTAGTTTAGATTTCTAAGATTTACCTTTCTGAGCTTTGGGGTTAGGAAAGTTTTGCAATGTGAAGTGTTTTTTTGAAAGAGCTGAGCAATCTGAGGTAGGACTAGTTATTGTATCTTCTAGAAAAAGGGAAAAGATGGGAGAAGAAAGGAAGAACACACAAGACAAAGGTAAACAGAAGTTATCCAACGTCACGACAGAAGAAGGGTGGGGTTTTTTTTGTGAAGAATAGTTAATCAAATTAATGTAACAATCTAAGCACTTAATACCTTCTGGAATATTTTGCATTTAAAAATAGGCTTGAAAACTAGAAATGAAAACCAAAGAGGAAAAAAGGTTCATGCAGAAAAATCCTGACCATTTCCATAAAGAATTTAGGTAATTTTTAGCAGATATAGATAAAGTTAGCTATACATCTAATAACATAAACAAACAACAAAGTAATTTTTTAAATGCTGCTGGTTATATCTTCCACAAGAACTGATACTGCAAAATAAGAAACTATCATTTCACACTACAACTTTTGATGCTTCACAATACTTGATGCCAAGGGATAACTAAAATATATTTCAAACATACCTTTGCCCCGCTCAGGATACTTTGGCGATGATGAGGTGATGCAACCATCAGGACTTACAGAATCGGCATTTCTTTCTTCCTGTCCCTTGATACTCTTTCCTTGATTTCTTGAAGGACTGTTTACAAAAGAAGTACAAGAGTGCATTAAAGAACAACATTAAAGCAAAATCCAGCAGAATTGAGGATATCTAGGCTAACAATTTGTCTGTTTTGCGTGGGCAATCTCTTGGTGGCTTGGCCCTCTCACCCACTCCTGTGTCTGGACTGGTGGTAGAAATGTGGAGGGTGGAGGAAATGACATCATATGATCCACTGACATCACTTCTCGGTTTTTACCTGGAATTGATGTTGACACATTGGCCGAGGACAGACTGGCAATCTGGAGCGGGAGGAATCCGGAGGCAAAAGCTGCAGGGGGAAAATTCCCCGGGGCTGGCTGTTCACACTGGCCAGTGTATTGCACAAGGCTGCTGTTACAGAGCATTCAGACTGCTGCGGAGCGGCCCCGGGTTGGCCGGCCTCTGCAGCTTGTGGCAGGGCTGTTTCGGCAATGTGTGTATGTGCGCTCATGTGCAAATTGCCGAAACAGCACATTCACACAGCCGCCTCCGCTTGAATCCCGCCTTCTTCCAGTTCACACTGCCTGAAAGCGGGAGGCATGTGGAAGACGGCCCCTGGACACCGGTTTCTCCCGGTATCCTCCTAAAGCGAAAGGAAACTGGCTGCAAAACGCGTAAGTGCGGAAGGGAGCCGAGGGACAGCTGCGGATGTCTGAACGGGCTCCCTTCCCCCGCTTCCCAAGCAGAGCTCTCCCGGGGCAGATTGCCAGTCTGTCCTCGGCCATTGCGTGATATCATTTTCTCCCCTTGCCCTGCTTTCAATGCTCCAAGGTGTGCCACCCTAACTACATATGAGTGAAACAACATATTTTATTTTGACCAGTGTTTAAAATTTACACTGCAAAGATTATAAATTATACAAACAGATGTTTTTGAAATACGTTATTTCCCTGGCTCACTTTAGGACTGAAAACCATTTCAGGTCAGAAAAAGTTGTACCTGGTATGTAGAGCCAAACTAGACATGATATTGTGGACCAGAATACATCTGGTTGCTTTGAAGGCTGTAAGATAACTAGCAAAAATCTGGGTTCACCATCTTCTGCTATTCCTAACAACTAAATCATGCTACACTTAAAAACAAGCAGAAACTTAAAAGCTGTTTTACCTATGTGGTAAGTTAAAATCTATTACATAATTTAAACAGAAGCCAAATCAAGGCATTTAAATGAGAAAAGTATGTTTTATAAAGATCTTCTAAATAATATGAGAATAGACAGTAAATCACCTTGCATTAGATGATGCAGGCAGAGGTAAACTGTTTGTATGTTCAAGAACTCTATGCTGGCTGGCTTCTGTAAGGAAAGAAGAGAGACACTCAAAAGAACTTTAGCCATACTACAAACCTTTGGTTCTCTTTTAGAACAAGCTTGCAGAATCACTACAGACAGAAGACAGGTCAGATGATATGGTTTCAATCAGACTACAACAAACTGTTTTCATATTAACTATGGGACCTCAGTATTACACTTATAGGCAAAACCAACTATGCCCTTGTGCCTTCATTTGGCTAATTTGCTGCTTTTTGTTTGATATAACTTGACTTCAGGATGTCATATGAATGTGCAACTCTACAACTTCTAAAACAGATTTGTTCTTAAAGACATCATATTAAGGAAGCTTAATTATAATTTGTTGTGATGTCTGAATTGACAGTGAATTACAATTAGTTTGCATGAAACTTGGTTTTGACTACGTCTGTAAACCGCAATATGTGTGTGAATTATGGTTTCATGCGATGTATGAATTAAGAAAGCACGGCAGCCATGGTTTTGCCTCCTGAGGCTGCAGCACTATGGAGACGGAGAGAAGTTTTACATATGTGAATACTGAGAGGATGGGAAATGAAAGCAGGAGAAACAGCTCTAAAACATGGTTTGCCCATTGCATAGTTGAGAGCTCAAACTGTAGAATTAGATCCTGTCTAAAATTTCCATGCACAGTGAGACTTGCCTCTCCCCCTGCCTGCTGCAGCGTGAAATGCTTCTAAAAATGTGCTTCTAGTGGAAGAAGGATTCCCGGAAGCAGCATGGGGGAAGGAGCTGGAGGTTTCTGCAATAGGATGGAATCAATGAAAATTGTTTCGCTCCACTGCATGTGCATATCTTTTCGATGGGATCCAACATATAGTCTGAGTTCAAAACTACATTTATGGCAAACAATATTCTGGCATCTGAGTTGAACCAAAGTTGTTAACATTGGACAGTAAAGCAAACATCTCCAACATATCATGAGGCATGCACGTAATCCAAGATTTAGGCCTAAAATATGCATTAGCATACAATAAAGCATGAACAATACAAGGCAAATGCACTGTGCACTAAAAGTACATACAATATAAGCAGCACAGACACAGCCTAATATATTTGGGATTGTGCACGTAAATGCCAATACAGTGTCAGCCTCCTTGATTTCCAATGTTGTGTTCTCTCCTGTCTTATAAGGAGCACACATACATCAGAAGTCCACCAAGGATCCCAAGAAGTCCGCTATGGGTCTCTCTGAAGAGATCCAGTGTTCTCAATCTCATCCACTCACCAAGAATCTCCTTTCAGTTCATACAAGTTCCAGTGGCATGCCTTGCAGTTCTTTTTTACTTCCTCCCAATATTCTACAGGAGAAACAAAAGGGGCTGCAACTGGTGACATTATTAAAGTCGAAGCAAAACTCGCCCCAAACTCTAATGACCCCAGTGTCAACGGCAGGTTTTATTCACACTGGAGCAATGTCCTAAGTTGCAGTACCTTCAGTCTTGCACAGAAGGCATTCATATCTACAGGAGAAAACAAATGTCACCTGTCACATGCAATGTTCCCTCTAAGCTGTGGAGTATTGTGAGCAAAAATTCTACTTTGTGAGCTACTGGCATTAAAGTTGCGAGCAAGTGATTTGGCTACTGCATAAATTAGTTTGCTCTGGAGCCATTCTTCATGAGCTAAGACAAAAATGTGTGAGCCGGAGGCTAAAAAACTGTGAGCTAGCTCACACTAACTCAGCTTAGAGGGAACACTGGTCACATGTCACGGGAAATCTACATGAGAACCTTTCAGCCATTCTAAGGGTTTGCTGTCCTGCATTGATGTGAAGTAGTCTACCATGGTAGTTCTGCCCTGTGGTGCCATTCTCCCACTGATATTCTACAAATGCGGTGATGCATTTTGGATGGGATGCATCTGATGTCACTTACACTTCCCACCCCCAGGAAACATCTAGGCACCAGTATGTCTCACAGTGAGCCTGCTGCTTCATATTCACCTCTTTTTTTCCATAAAGGCCTTTGTTTAGTTACCCATCCCCCCTTTTGGAATCTGGACAGCTACTATGTAATGTTCTTAGGTCTCCCATGCTGCTGCCCACCTTGTCTACACTTCCTGCAGTCACAAACCTTATCCTCTCTTTTTATACCTGAGCTGAGCTCCATACTCCTTTTCTCTGTTCCCTGTTCTACATAGCCGCGCCCTGCCTTAAAACACTTGGGCCCAGAATGCCAGTTTTCCTATCCAGGATTGCTCACTCCCTCCATACCTTTTGAGCTTCCCTAGAACAGACTGCCAAAGCTGGCCTACTGGTGAGGCTACCATGTCCCTGCTCCCACCCTGTTCCACCCAGGCCTGGCCACAATACCCATTCCAATGTTTAGTGTCCTCCCCTTCATACTCTCCTGACTCTTCACCTCCCCCCCCCCAACACACATACTTGGGCTAGGACATAAATCTCTGGATTAGGAGGGGAGGGAATATTCCAAGGTAGTTTCAATGAATAACAGTATGTGGGGTGTGGGGGGGGGGAATATGATTGAGATAACAAGCTTGTCCGTTCCCTGGCCAGATGGAAACACTTAATTGGAGATACAGAGTAACACACTCCAAGAAAAAATAACTGCCACTTTTTCACTTGGGAGAGAAGGACACTGGAGGAAGTTTGTGCAGGTAATGCTGGTAGAGAAGCAACGGACCCTCCCTTCATTCTGGACAGATGGCAAAGTGATACCACAGTAATCCACATGCTGTGACGTTGGACAAAATGATGTCATTCATCCACGTTGTGAACAATAACTAAGTCAATGAAGCATCACAGCGGAAGGAATTACTTTTGTATAAATTGATCCCAAGTCACTTTGCAATTATTACAGGTGGAAAAAACAAGACTTACGTCTGCACGCATGAAGTTGACTGGTCAATACTTTTCTAATTTCATTTACCCAGGTGGCTTTAATTCCAGGGGTTTGAGCCTACCTCAAAGAGAAAAAAATAATCCAGTCAAACACTTGCCAAAATAAGCCAGCCAAAGGAGAGCAGTCAGAAGAACCAGTATCCTGGGATATGAAAGAAGAGGTGCTATTTTTGGCTAGAACGAAGCATGGATTGTGTCTTTGCCATGTCTACCAAAACATCTTATTGTTCTGAAAGACACTGCAGTTTCGATGTTTGAACATTCTTACAGGGCGAGCAGTTGCACATGGGCTTTATCCGTAGTTTCCTGTTAAAAACAGGGCTTAGGGCCAAAACCTATTTGAATTGGGAATAAGAATGAGTGGCAGAGAAACTCATATTATTTATTTATTTAGCTTTATACCCCGCCCTCCCCATCGAAGCGGGCTCAGGGCGGCTTACATAGAACCCATATACATTTTACCAATATTCAGACAGTTTTTGCAATTATATATTTGGTCACATTTGATCTGTTTGTATTTGCAAATATTTCTATAGATTGCTCAGTACTGCCCTCTTGCTGTCATCTTTAAGGAATACTGCCTTCTAACAAAACCAAGGTTGCTTCCACATAGTGATAATTCTCTGTGTAGCTAATGCCAACATATCCAAAGTAGCAATGAAGCATATACTGGGTGGTTTTCCCTCTACTTTCCTTGCTTCAGCTCCCTGAGCTTTCCTGCCTGCACCAGATGGCTTTAAAAAAAACAACAACACCTGAAAACGTTTCTCTTGATTGCGCTATAACAATTACCTTCTTTTAAAAACCTCTCACAGGTATGCACATGGGGGGCATGGTGGCCACAATCGGCTGAGGCAAGGAAAATGGCACTAATATGGGCAGGACTTGTAAAAATGCATAACCTCCCATCCACACAGGATATAACCATATTTTGACAGCAGTCTTTCCCCAAAAGATCATATCAAATCAGACTTAGAAAAGATCAGAGCAAAGCAGGGGAAAATTAGTTAAGTGGACGGTTAGAGGCAACATCATGTGGGTGCTTGGGGAACAAACCATCTCCAATTTGGATGCGAAACTGGAGGAAAAACTTCCATGGAGAAGGTCCAATTACATTTGTAAACTGCATCAGCTGTAGGTGCAGGATACAGCTTCTTTAAAACAGTGCAGAAAGCATACAATTTGCCTCTATTTTCACTAAAAAGAACATTAATGTTATATGTACATGGGACAGTATGGGAACAAAAATGCACTACTGCATAATCTCAGTAGAAAGAGCATAAACATGACATTGCTTACCTGAATTATGTAAACTTCTTCCCTTGCATTATACCAGATTTCAAATTTTTTAGCATCACCTTTAACATTCTCTGTTATTCCAACTGCAGTCATCTAGAAAACACAGCACACACAAGTTGGCATCCTGACTTACATTCTTGCTAAGCAAAACATCCATTGTTTTCATCCAAAGATATCTATTGCTGTGTGTTTTGGTCCTTTGTTATGGTTTCTTTTAACATTGCCCCGCCCTATGAACTGGTACCATCAGCTGACCAAAAGGATTATAATGGTGGAGAACAGAGTAGTAGTGCTATAAACGACTCAGTGTGGTAAAGACTTTCATCTCTAGTTGTGCAGCCTTTGGTTTGTCCTCTTGTTCTCTCTTGGTTATACCACCAAGGTAGTAGTATAAATGACTCAAAGTGTGGTGAAGACTTCCATCTCTAGTTGTGCAGCCTTTGGTTTGTTCTCTTGCCTATAAGCCAGGACTCCAAAGCAGGTATTAATCTTGGTTTGGAGGAAACAAAACAAACCTAATATCTTGTTCTGTCCACTTTGGACAGCATGATAACTTATAGTTTGTTGGGAATGTGGAGTCATCAGTCTGAGAGCTGTACATAATGGGAGACAAGACAGGGAGTGGATTGCTGAGGATTTCCAAGAGTCATTTCCATAACGAAGAAACGTGGTTTCTTCCATAGTTAATTCTAAGTAGAGCAGTAGACTGTTTTGCATAGTTACTAAGAAAAAAAGTATCACTGCAGTGGATCCTTTTGCATAGTTATTAAGAAAAAAAGTATTATTGCAGTAGATTGTTTTGTGTAGTTACCAAGAACAAAAGTAGAAATTGGTACTTGAGAAAAACTGGGGAAAGAACCCAGTTACTAACCTATGTTTTCTAGAGGGTTTCACAGACAGCTGCATTTCTATTCCAGTGGCACTGGAGCCACTGCAGTGCCACTCCTTCTCATGCAGCTGGATAACATCAGAAACCTGGGAGCACACAGTATTAACATAGTTTCCTGTGGTTTAATAGCATAACAAGGAGGTGCAGTGCAGACTCTCATACATGGTCTGGAGCTTTTCATGTTATCTCAATGCCATGGCTGCTGTGGCTTCCACACCACTGTGGTAACCAGTTCAGGGCCTTAACATCAATCAGTATGATGGAAACTAAGCTTAAGTCCCAGTAATTCCAATGGTACTTATTTACAACCATCATTTGCTGAATTTTGGCCCATTTTTTAAAGAAAGTAAGAATGCAGTGTAAACCAAACTGGACAAAAACCGAAATTGCCATGTCAAGGGGTTAGACTCTGCGAATTCCAACATTCCAGATCTACACAGTCGCATGAAATTTTTCTTACAGAAAAGAGATTCATCCAATGATGTAAAGGAATATATTATGCTATTACAGCCGAACCATAAATTTTACTCCATTTGTTAGAACGTTAAAAAAAAATCTTACATCTAAGGAATGTTTATAGCTGTATGAAGGTGCTTTTTCATATCCTTCTCCATTTTCTTCTCTCTTCTTACAGAATAAGATGGCCTTCTCATGGAGAAAGAGGTGCCTCTGCATTGGCTTGAACCGGGCCAGATCTTTCACTTTTGAGTGACCCTTCTTATGATCAGTCCACACACTAAAGGATCCTTGCATTAAAAGCTTCCCTAGGTCATTTAAGTTTCCCTTTAAAAAAACACAGCAGAAATGTTAAGTAGTACTAAATAGTCTTTCTCAGATATCCAGCCAAGGTATAAATAACTAGGGAATGGTGTATTTCAGCAGGAAAATGGCACTGGAGGAAAGAGGTGAAAACCCTCCCCCCCACACTTTTCTCCTTCTTGAAAAAGCAGCCCCCATTGGCTGCATTTGGAAAAGAAAAGAAAACAGTTTTTTAAAAGGTTCATGGAAAACAATACATTTTGTAAAATTCAGGTGGGTAGCCATGTTGGTCTGAAGCAGCAGAAAAAAGTTTTGAGTCCAGTGGCATCTTTAAGACCAATGAAGTTTTATTCAAAGTGTAAGCTTTCGCCACCCTCTTTTTTCCTGTAAGTAACCCTTAAGGAAATTTTATTCTATTCGTTTGAAGAAGTGTGCTTTGCACATGAAAGCTTACATTTTGAATAAAACTTTGTTGGTCTTAAAGGTGCCACTGGACTCAAACTTTGCTCTAATACATTTTGTAGTTCTAGAGGGTTTCACAGACCACTGCCTGTAGTTACTGAAGTGGAATGCCCAGTGTTTGGACCACCGAAAGGACTGCCCAAGTAGAATGAAATGTAAGAATGCTGAAATATATGAAACTGGCTTGGCTTGTATATCCTAAAAGTTGCAAGGTAGCTGAAGAAATCAGTAATACTCCATCCACACTAACTTAATCCACGCCCAGTGAGGGGACTATGGAGAATGTACCACCTTATGTTGATATTAAGAAAATTACACTTCATTCGCTTACATAAGAAACCCAAGTATACTAAAAAAAAAAAGATGCAAGGTTGTTGATCTTTCCATTGCTGAACACTGATGACAAAAAGCTGAGCATAATTCAACTGAATTTCTTTAGTAAATAATGATTTCAGAACAACATTTAGTATGCTAGATTTTACCCCCTGCTGGAAATAGCTGTCATTAGGGAGAAGTTAGCTTCAGGTCACTTGCATATAAAGCCCAAATAATTTAACTAAAGGCATGTCCATCTCCCTCTAGATACAAATTGTGCAAAGAGAGGGATAATAGAGGTAGGCCTGGTCTAGTCATGGCAGCAGAATAGATTGGCAGAATCCTGAGAGGCAGAGTTAAACCATACTATTAAAACTGCAACTAGAAGATTGGAGTTTTTTGTGCTTCTCCAAATACAGAACTCCAGGCAGGGGAAAAACAAAATGAAGGCAACAAACTAGACAGCAGAAAGAAATTTTCTAGCCAGCTGTGCTTTTTTGGGGGGGCGTTTTATTATTTTTTGGCATAAGATAAGATTATCTTCTACCAACTCAGAGCTTGTCAAGCTCTGTCTGCTGCATGGGTAGACCAGGAGCATAACTCCATCAATTCACCTACTAGAAAAATTAGAAGTTTTGTACAAATAATGAAATTATGTTCCATATTTAACACTTAACAATTATTTCAGATAATCGGAAACAAGAAAACGGTTGTGAAAATCGTTTGACCTGTTGCATATGTTGCACATGTCCTCTTATTATGTGCCTCTTCTAAATCATGATATTTTAAAATGTTATCACTTACATCGTAGCCAGTAATGGCAATCTGATGCATGGAATCATTAACTGCCTTAAGAATTCCCAGGATTGACATTAATGCCTCTTGCAGATCTTCAGCCCCTTCACAATTTTTGCTGTATTTCAACATTTCCTGGGAAACAACAACATACACCATCACACGGAGTTCCTTGTTTTTTTAAAGTAAGTAACAAGAATGCCATTAATAAAAACAAAAGTAGAGATATGGGTAGAGCTACAGAGGGTATTTGCAAAGAATGACTTTAGTTCCGCTACTATCTTTTCCGTGCACTCTATCCTGTGCTCAATTCCTGAGTGAAAAAAGGGACAAATGTAAACCGGTGTGCTTTAAAGGGTTGCCACAGAAAGGCAAATATGACCAAGAGTGTAAACAACACAGCAAATTACAAATGTTGTCTAAGGTATAAATTGCAGAGGGGTCTATGGATAAATTCTTATTTTTAGTGAAAAATTAACTTCATTTCCTTCACCTCACATTATTAAAGATTTAGGGCAGAAATCAACTAAGGACAGGATGAAAATTGTGCTGTTCCCACCTTTAGCAACAGCTGATACTTCGTTATTCTTTGAACAGGTTTCAGTAAATAGGAGTCCAGACTCAGTTTGTGGTCAAGTTTTCTCTGACACTCCTATGAAAAAACAGACACGGATAAGAAGCTGACAATATTTCTTCTGTGAGATGTACTGAGAAACAAACTAATGCAACAAAATAAAGAATACCTGGAAGAAAACACAGTCTGAAAATTGTCTCCACAGACTTTCAGATCGAGGCTTATTTTGACAATATTTTTCATAAACCTGAAAGTCTTCCATCTGAATTGGAAAGAAAACAACTGTAAGTCCTGGAGTCTTTGCTTTCTAAGATTTACTGTATTTACTCAAAAGGAAGATGGCCATGAATGTAAGAACACACCTCTAAAAAAGTTATACACTTTTTAATTACTTGACATAACTGTTACTTGTATGCAAATGCAAGATGCTGCACCACTCTTTAAGAGTATGCCTTAAAAAAACACCTAGTCCTTCATTTGAGTAAATACAGCGGTTAATTACTATTTTTTTAAAAAAACCTAAGCAGTCACAAATACAACAGGAATCAAATTAACACATTAAAGCATATGCATTTGCTCTTCAAGCATTGTGCTTCCCTTAGAAAAAATCTTTTAAAGTGCTATTACAGAACAATATCAGCTGTAAAATGCATTTCAACAAAAATGAAATTCAACTGGATACATTCTCTGCTATTCTTTCCCAGCATTTTTGAGCCTCCAGGTACTTTTGGAATTCTGACAGAGGGAGGTAGGCACAAGCACAATATGGCTGCCACAGGAGGTGGAATCAGCCACAAAACGACTGCCACAGGCAAAAGCTCTGCTTAACAGGACGGCTTCTAAAATGAAAAATTTCTTGCACACACATAGCTTACACCATCAGTTTACTCAGTGAAGGTCCTTGTGCTATGGTGGCAGCTGTTGCCAAAAACATTTTTAAAAAAAATCTGCTTAGCCAATCAGATCTCCAATGGCCAATCAGAAGCCCAATCAGATGCTTCTGAGCATTTCTTGCCTTGAAAACCCCACAAAGTTGCCATAAGTCACCTATGACTCGAGGGTGCTTTCCACCACCTTTAAATTCTAACTTATAATATCCACCAAATAAATATCAACATCTGACAAGATATAGAAGTTCAACACAATTAAGCCAGTTCACAACAGTGGAGGTAGAAGTTTTTGAAAAACTTTTTTGAATGAGATGAAAATTCTATCCCCTATAGCTGATCTGTTAAAAGGCATTTCATATAACCAAGCTATCACAAGACAAATACAGCGATTTATATGATCAGCACTGTAACGTATGCACATTTTTAATCCAGCCTCAGACATGTAAACCAATCCTACTGGAATCAACAGAAATGTTTTTTATTAATGTGAGAGTCTAGAAATGTGCTTACAGATACTCATTAGTCTCCTGGAATTAGAACATTTAGGGGATAGAATTAGTAAAACAGTTCTGCTCTGGTTTACTAAAATTAAGTTGTGTACACAAATGGATTCTATTTCAGGAGCTATTCAAATTGTGCAAACCAGTCAAGAATGAACAAAGCTCATTTTAGGTTTATTGGTGCATCTAACCCGGATATAACTTTTGCTAAAAGTGAGGCTACCACAAAGAAAACCATCTTCCAGTGAAAGATCAACCACAAATATAATTTAGTATTGAATAACATTCCCTTTTCTTTGTACTACTTACCCTCTCAAGGAAACACCTTCCTACCAATTCTGGATATTGTATGTAGTTTTCTAGTTCTCTCAAGAATATTCTATAAAGAAAATTATTGTATTTGAAAATACAATGAAAATAGCCCAAAACATCTACAAGATGTACCCATAAGAATGTATTTTCTAAAATTTCAAGAAGCAGGGCGCTATAATATACATATATAAAACTAGACAAATATGCTTAAAATGCTTTGACTTCAGCACAGCTTTCTCTTGCCTCTTTTATTTCCCAAACAAATTGCATATTTCATACAATGGCATTATCTTATTTTATAATTCTATTGTCTGCTCAAGGGTATTGCTATATGAGCAGTACTAGACAGACACACACACACACACATATACAGTGGCCACTGGACAGAAAACACATCACAGGAATCACTTTTGGGCTGCATTCAGACTTTCAACTGATATTAAGCTAGGATTTGCACCAATGCTCCCTCTAAGCTTTGGAATCTTGTGAGCAAAAATTCTACTTTGTGAGCTACTGGCATTAAAGTTGTGAGCGAGCCATTTGGCTGCTGAATAAATGAGTTTGCTCTGGAGCCCTCCTTCCTGTGCTAAGGTAAAAAGGTGTGAGCCAGAGGTTAAAAAACTGTGAGCTAGCTCACACTAACTCAGCTTAGAGGGAACACAGATCTGCACAAGCCCCACCTGTCACCAGGTGTGTGTATGGAATCAGGTGTGCTCCCTTCTCACACAAAATCCCAGTCAGAAACTCATTCCAGTCACCTTTGACAGTGAGTGTGGACTGGAACTGGTTTCCCCTCCCATCTCAAATTAGGATTCCAAGCCAAATCCAGGACTGAAGTCCAGTTTTACTAGGGTAAGCTAGCTCAAGTGATACTGCACACCTCATGGGTAGCTAGAGTTACTTTCTAACCAAGATTTTCCATGAGAGAAGGGAGGGGGAAGTAAACGTGGCAACCATCCAGGTTAATGTACACTGATTAGAGGTATTTGTTGATATTGCTTAGAAGTGACCACTGAATATAGCCATGATGTTATTACTTTACATATGTTTCTGGGATTTTTTTTACACAAATAGAATGTAAATGCTAAGGGAACAAATTCAGCCAGAACTTAACCCCCCCCCCGCCCCGGTTTCAATGGAAGAAAGGCAAGTCTAAGCACAGTGAAAGTGCTTATCTTACGTTGGATCATACCATAACCATTTTTGTACCATAGTGGCTGTAAAGCATGAGTTATATACTAGAATTTTCTCTCTCCGATATTACATCAGCTATGAACTTACGGGAGTGAACTGACGCAAGCCACTTTTCACAGCAATGGTCTTTCATTTACAACATGGGACTGAGACAACGATTAACAATAATAGATTTGAAAAGGTCAGTTTCTGCCAGTGGAAAGGGGGAGCACACATCCTAACCTGTTGTGAAAGTGATAGATTTCTTCCATATTTCCAAACAAAACATCTTTCTTATTCTGCAGCCCTGGTGAAATAAGATGTGCCATTAAGGGGTTGTCCATTTCTGCAGCATACCCCTGTGATACAAAAAGGGAACCAAATTTATTGCTCATACTCATCTACTGCGTCACTTTCTCTTTCAGCAAGTCCAGCCTGCTCAAAGCTGATAAACACAGCAGTATCTCAACATCAGCTATAAAATTCTAGAGCACCAGTTATCCCTTCTTCCAGCCCAACTCTGTACAAATATATCTATTGCTTGCAAACAGTACATTCCAGTTAAAGAAAGGAAGGCAGCTTTTGACATCAAGTATGTTTCTGAACTATTTATCCACATACATGTTGTAGCTATTTATAAACTACTCACACAGGTGATAATTCCAAAGTTGACTACAATTATTTCAGAACCTCATATCATGACCTCTCAAGACAATTGTTCTTGCTTCTTCCTTCCTGGAACAAGTTCCTGTTTATGACATCTGCTGGAAGCAACAAAACCAGGGCCTAATCTTTAGCATTTTCAGACCACAAGAAAGGCCTGGTTTTAATCTGCATTCCCAGCTAGAGTATTCTTTCTTCGGCACAATGAAAGAAAGTTTTCAGTTTAGCTGCTTCATATAAAATACCCAGCTCAGGAAAGGAAACAATACCAAAGTCACTTCAAGCAATTTCTAATTTCCCCTCTTCTTGGGGGTTGGAGCACATTTTAATTCTGTCATCATCAGGATCTTTTGCTCCTGTAACACTCTTGCACTGATCAGGACCATGATGTTGCAAGTCTTCATGAAGTTTACTATCAGAAATATGCAATGCCCCAATCTCCTGGATGCAGGGGTCCCCAGTGTGATACCTTTGGGTGCTGTGGTGCCCACTGACACTTTTTCTGGTGCCCGCCAAGTGTTTTCAGGAAGTGGGCGGGGCCAGGCTTTTGCCAAGCAAGGCTCCTGATTGACTAATGGAGATTTGCTCAGCTGTAAAAAAAAATTTAAATGTTGCTTTGGCAACATCTGCCATCACAGTACAAGGATCTTCACTGTGTGACTGAACGTAAGTTGTGGCAGCCATTTTGTGGCTGGCTCTGCTTCCTGTGGCAGCCATTTTGTTGCCGTGTCCACCATGCTGCGTCAGAATTCCAAATGTGTCCATAGGCTGAAAAAGGTTGGGGACCCCTGCCCTAATGAGTATTTCCCAGTGTTGTGCCAGGAAGACTGTGTCTGTGTGTGTGTGTAATCACTCTTCATGGGAAGGCTGTTTTCAATAGTATCTTCTTGGCAAATGTAGCATATACTCTGACCCTCAGAAGCTCAATGTATGGATGTTTGGAAGATCTTGCTAGCAGAACCTAAATACCATCAGGGCTGATGGTTACATCCTCTTAGCCTGGGCATGGCCAGAGCACAAACCAAAGGGCCCTTGGTCCATGGTGTGCAATCTAGAACCTTTGGTAGCCAGCTTAGAGAATCAAGACCTCCCACAATGTCTCTGTTTTCTTTACTGTATTTAAATTGGTTGTTTTGTATGATGGAAGTTTCTGCAAGCTGCTTAAGGGAGAGAAGCAGCACAGAAATGACCAAAAGAACAAACATTTTACATCTACCACCTTATGAGCATGCACATATGCACTCTACCTCACAAACATATTTGGACTGTTTTGCAGGACTAAATCAAAAATTAACTTATATATAGCAAGGTTAGAATCAAATACCTACTTCAAGAACACACAGAAGTTCTTCCACATAAGCTCTTTCCGTTTCAATAAGTTCATTAATTACATGTCTGTGAATATAAGGAATAAATTAGAAGTGCATCTTTTAGACTGTTGGACTCTGGACACTGATAAAAACTACTGTGTACAATCAAACTGTGCTGGCCATGTCCCCAAGAATTATCCACATTAAAACACCTTAAGTCATATTTTATCAAATGTAACAGTGAAGCCAAATGATATGCTTTTAAATTATTTGGTTTTCTTGCCCCAAGTCACAAAGGGATTAATGCAACAGAGCAGGAAGATTTTATGGTCATTTCCTGCTACGTAACACATTTGAGTTTTATACTGACAACTCATTCAATTTTTTAGTGGTAGAAGAATACGTTGTTCTGTACTAAATGCTTACATAACGTAACATAACTGTAATCGCTGTAGAAGACTCTAGTCTGATAACTAGAGCATGATTGTGTTTTACCTGAGATCCTGTACTCACTTTCGTAACACAGCTAGATTTTCATCATCATCCATTACTGATCCACCTCTGGTTTGATGGATTTCACTCATTTCACTCTGCAGAGAGAAAAAGGTTAACAGCTCTATACCTAATCTCAGATCAGACAGGGTTTGCAGTCCGCAACTCTTCTGCCTTGTTTAGGCAAAGCTTCATTTTGTCTGCCCCAGTCCAGTTCACTACTGACTTCAGACAATAATTCAGATCTTCCACAGCTTCTTTAGGACAGAAGTGGGCAAAATTGATGTCATCTGTATATCAGTGACATCATCAAATCTCTGGACAATATCAACCAGATGCTTTATGTATGTATTAAACTGCGCTGAGGACAAGGGGAATCCCTGCAACATCTTACAAACCAAAGGGCGGGGCAGCAATCTCACAGCTCCTACAAAACAACTACCCAATCTCAACTTATCCAGACAGAGCAGAAGGGTTCCCTAGTACACTGCTAATAAGTTTGAAATAACAAAGATGTAATTGTATTGTCTCCTGGGCAGAGGTCATACATCAGTTATATAAGCTAGCAACGCCACCCTCTGCATTTTGTTGAAGTTAAATCTCAAGGAATTTGTTTAGGTGTAGAAACTTTTGATTATAGATCTAGATGCTCCAAAATCCATACAAAATGAAGGGCATGAAACCAGTCCTGTTTCCACAAGCATATATTAAAAAGTAACAACAACAACACAGGAGAACTGGAAAGTAAGAACAATAATAATTCACCACCCACCTTGGGTCTTCTGTAGTTCCCTCTCCGGATCATGTGATTTTCTGGGCTGGATGAGTCTTCAGATTCTCTTTGAAGGCCTAGCATATGAAATAGAATCCAACAGGTGAAACTGGAACATGTCTTAGCTCACATTTACAGCCAAACTCACAAGCTGAATTGTCTTATTTGCTATTAGATAAACCCAGTTTGTAAGCCCAGTGTACTTTCTTACCTGGAGATGTACACTGTGATTTTACAAAGACCTCTGGCCTAGGTGCCACTGGCTGAACTGGACGCATTTGCTTAGCAGCCAGTTTCTTAAGACTGACTTGTCTCTTTTGAAACATTTCTTCCATGCTCTCCTGCTTCTGAAAAACTTTTTGCACATGCTCCTGTAGAAAGATCCAAAGTTTTATCATCATTAAAAAACCTGTTGGCATATGCCATGCATCCATTTGTTTACTTTAATTTTTTTCAGTAGCATGTCTCTTTATGCATACAAGACAACAGAATTCTTCAAATTCAAAAATGCTTATTAGATAGGTAAAGTCCCCCAACCCCATGTCTCTGTTCATGCATATCAAAGACCAGTATTAAACTATGGTACCAATACACTAATATTACCATTAATTCTTGGTTAACGATGGCTTCATATTCTTTGTACAAGTAATTCAGCTCCTTGAGCTTATTGCCTGCACCAGTGTCCAAAAAATTCTCTATCTCCTGTAGAGCCGATTCTGCTCCATCTTGGGACTGGCATTTATCTACAAGTTGTGAAGCCAGCAGGTAAATTCCTTCATCGCACCACTTCATGGACTACAGATATACAAAGGAAGCAGAAAGAACACACATGAACACATATGAAGCTACCTTATACTGAATCAGACCATTGGTCCATCAAAGTCATTATTGTCTACTCAGACTGGCATCAGCTCTCCAGGGTCTCAGGCAGAGATCTTTCACTTCACCTATTGCCTGGTCCTTTTTACTGGAGATGCCAGGGATTGAACTTGGCATCAGCACGCCAAGCAGAGGCTCTATCACTGAGCCATGGCTCCTCCCCAAACATATCTCAGCACATGACCTTAAATAAAGAGATTTAGCAGTATATTTAAAACAAGAGTTTTTGACATTTGTATTTACTTATGAGCCTGACTAGAAGAAGTTCTTGTGTCCTTCTTAAACAAACCTGAGAATTTTGAAGTGACAGAAGGGACTGGAAAGCTGATTCTGATCTTCATTAACCCTCCTTGATTTACAATCACTTTCCTAATTTCTTGGCCATACTGTCTTGGTTTTTGCTCCGCTCTCCACATCTATCTTGTCTGTCAGGACAGCCTTCTGGGAACTGAGTGATCTTGGCTTGTTTCTCTGACCAATAACTTTGTCTCATGTTTTAGTTAGACTTCTCAGCCCATTCTTATAGGCCTTCTTCATTCTCTAACAGTAAGCAACAGTAAGCAATCTGATAAAACGTCCATGCACACAAAAGCTTATATCCAGAATTAAACTTTGTTGGTCTTAAAGGTGCCACTGGACTTAAACTTTGTTTTATTGCTTCAGACTAACATGGCTACCCACCTGAAAGTAAGCAACTGTGATAGCTCCAAGTAGATATACTACACACACCTACAACATCATTAGCAAATAAGAGAAGAAACAGTAAGACTAGGTTTACCTTCTCCAACTGGCTATGTAAATCATGTGACTGGTTCAGGAGAGCCCTTTTGTTGTTCCTTTCAACAGTAATCATTTCACAGTGATGTTGAAGTTCATTGCACTTTGGAAGAATAGAGTCCACAGCATAATGATTGTTTTGTATTAAATCGCCACCTTCAGAAATTAGCATATTCGCCTCTTGCAAAACAGCCTAAGGAAAAAAGTCATTGATAATTGGTAAGGTAGAAAAGTATAAGTTGTGACAACTTATAAATTCAACTCGGTAAAAAATACACACTAAACAGAAACTTATAATCCTTACATGCAACTTTTCTTCAAAAAGGGTAAGTTCTTTTAGAATGTGTTCCACATGCGAACAGCTATTTCCCACTTCTGTGAAACTAGATAGCCTCTCAGATACAATATTTAGTGCTGCTTTAACCTAAAATAAAAGACAGGTACGTATAAATAAAAGCCTGAGAAAACACAGTTATGACAGAACAAAAGATTCCTTGTACCATCATGAATCATCAACTGAGTAAGAAGATCCTAGTTCTGTTAGTCAATAAACCAGACCTGGCAGATTTCTCAATCGCTGATCCTAAGAACTGTGAACACAGTACAGAACAGAAGAAATCATAACTACCTCCCCTCTTCCCACAAGAATCCACCAAAAGTCACTATTACATAGCAGCTGACCATCAGGAATGGCAAAAGGATGCAGCAGGAAGGGTCAAAGAGGCAACCCATTTCAAAGCTTCTGTGCAAATGGAGAAAGAAACAGTACAAGAAGCTGGACAATGTCTCCCTTTCAGCTGCAGTCCTCTACAATGCATTCCATGGTATTCCTCACAGTCCCCTGACCCTTAGTAGTAGGTGAGAGCACACTCCAGGTACAAGAGAGATAAATAAAATATAGTCTTTCTTACATCTACCTTAGTTATAGAAACTGGTGCCAACTGTACTTTCCTTTACGTGCCAGCTCAAAACATTTATTCTTACCCAAGTTTGTAATTGAAAGTATCTTTAAAAAAAGTTTTTATGGTCTGCTTCTAACTGAGGACTTCCTATGAACATCGTTTTTAGCAGCTGATATTGTTTCTAGGACTTGCTGTTTACATGCTAGTTTTTAATGGTTAACTTTTATGCCACAGCTATACAATTTTATTGTAACATTTTACTTCATGAGCTGGTCTGAGCAGTTTTCTAGAGAGGCAGTGTTATCAGTTGTCTAAAGAAAACAACAAGGGTAAATAATAAAACGTCTGTGAGGAGTGCTCACTGAAGAAATTTTCCTATGACTCTCATAGTTTAAAAAAAAAAGAACACCAGTCACAGATTGTGTCTTCTGAACCTCTGAGAAGTGATTCAGCTCAGTTAATTCTGGAAAGTATTATTTCAGCAGTCTTTAAATAATCAAGATTTTATCTGTATATTTCAGATTGTACTTCACCAGTTATTATCTTTTCTTACTTGCAACATATCCATTATATTTTCATTAATTTAACATACTATACATTTTGACTTGTTATTCATTGTGGTTACTCCTTTGGTATACTTAGTTTATACGACCACAAACATTAGGGTTGAATCCACAGGTCATTCTCTGCCAGTGGAACTCAGCCTGGAGCAGCATTCCTCCTTTCCCTCTGCAACTCACTGAAGTCTCCAAATTGCTGCTCCTAGGGAACAGGGGACTTTCAGCACCCGGGGGGGGGGGGGGGGGGGAGAGACTGCTAGAGGAATTAATCAGCGAATATTGCTCTCTCTTCTGTTGGCAGAAAGAAACCTTCTGATTCATTCCATAATTGATAAAATCTTTTCCACAACACTACATAAGTCAAATGGAAGAGGAGAAAGGCAAGAGAGCTACAACAAGCAATGTGTGTGCTAAAGTTAACAAGATTAAAGGATCATACATACATACATACATATATATATTTATATATAAAAAAGATCACCTCCTTGTAATGCAACTCAAAATGCCTAAGTTGTAAGCACTGCTCAAGCTTCTGTTGGTGTTTAGACCAAAAATCATCAAAGGCTGTTTCTGTTTCATCAAGTTGAGCTAGAAGCCTAAATAGAGAATACATATAAGACAAAAAAGATATCCAGCACACTGTATGTAAAATAGACGGCTCTCTTCATTTTGGAAATCAATCTCATCATTTAAATGGACATAAATGTGACTTGCAAAATAAATGGGAAAAAAATAAGTGACTATTATTGTATGGCACTATTACTTGTAACTTTTTCTTTAATGGAACAATATGTTCTGTAAAATACTATCATCCCTAACAAATCTATTTGCAGTTTGAAGTGGAAGGAAGGGCAACATTCCTGTGCTAAAAGTGACCATAAAATACTAGACTATGATGGGCTAGACAAACCATTGATCAAACTCAGCATATGCCAGATTATTTTAATTTAAGGTTTGATATCTGGACAGCTTAAGACAAAGAACATGACAACAGGACCAATGGCTGGACCATGCTAGGGAGAACTTAGTAGTATTCTAGAGGACAAATCACAGTAGCTCTTGGTTTGGAGAGGGGATAGAGCATAAAGAAGGTGCCAGGTTCAAACGTAGGATCTCTGATGAGGTAGCAGATGATGTGAAATACCTCTAGCTGAGACTCTGGAGAGACACTGCCAGTCAAAGGAGACAATATGGACCTGGACAGAGCAATGATCTGGCTCATTGTAAGACAGCTTCAGGCATTCATGTGTGTTCAAGTATGACAGGAGCAGTCTAAGCAACGGCCCCAGAATTACCTGGGGCCCTGTTTGTGGGCCTGTGGTGGTGGTGGAGTTGTTGTTAGATGCCTTGGGGAGTCTTCCCTCTGGTCGACCTGGTCAGGATAAGAGGTGCCCTACCATGCTAGTGGTCACCATTGGCCTCCAGCTTTTCCCCACTACACTCCTCTGTCTATGGCATACGTAAGTTCATTTAGTTGACGGGTTGTTATTTTCTGGTGCAGTGTCATGTTCATTTTTTTAAAAAAAATCAATTTAATTATAAAACAAATAAAATACAATGCACTATTACAGGAGATACAGATTTAACAATAATGCAAAAAGGAACCTATATTTGGAGGGGATCTCCCCGCCTTTATAACATTTCATTCCCTCCAAATAAGAAATAAGAGGCATTCACTTGTCCAAAAAGTGAGATAACTTAGAATCTGAATCTGTAGGGTTAACCATTAAAGAGATCTTTTCCATAACTATAAGATCCCAAGTTTTAACCTTCCACAATGTTAAAGATGGAAGTTTATCGTTCTTCCAGTTTGTTGCAATACACAAACATGCTGTTGTAAACAAAGCTGAAATGAGCTCAAGCTTTGGTCTATCAGTAGCCTTACAAGAAGGTAAAACTAATAATAGCCATTTGGGATCTAGCTTTAACTTTGCGTTACAGATCCCATGAATGGCTAGGCATTGCCACCAACAATGACCGGAAGACCCCACCTGTTTATATTTTCTTCAAGAGACATTTGGAATCTTTTTACAGAAATGATGCAATATTTCTGTGGTAAAATACCATTTTGAAAAATAAAGTTTGAATATTTAATGCCTCTGAGGTGACCTCATGCCAGTCATTCCCAGTTAAGGAAACCCCAAGGTCTCTTTCCCATATATTCATAACTGTTACCCTATTCTTATTAATGATTTTTATTAACAGAGTACAGTTTTGAGATAATGCCATTATCTGTCAGATCAGGGGCAAGAATAAATTTTTCAAATGCAGTTATCTTTGCTTGCATTGTCACAGCTGTGTTTTGCCAGTGTCAGAACTGGGCTGAATGAAATTGGGGGGGGGGGACAGCTTGCATGCCTGTTTCACCCACCTCTGGGGATCCTTTTAATGGATTTTGGGGTGAGGGCTTCCTGGAGACACACCCAGCTCAGGAGCTGTTGGGGCAGCCTCACTCTCAAGTGACCAGGGAAATGACACAGTGGCTTGTGCCCATGTAGAGTCCCATGTCCTGCCATTCTGCAGTATTCCCCAGAAGGTGAACTAGGGGTGTCCATTGGCTGGCAGCCAGTGCCTGGTTTTCTTTGCCGTATGCTGAGCCCAGGTTGTAGCCAATAAAGCTGCGGCCATTTCAACTCCATCGATATGTCTGTGGGTTTTTTTGCCTCCCCCTTCTCTTCCCCTTTGGCTCTGGGTTCACAAACAGCTGTGAGGACTGGTATGCAGGTTAAAAATGTAACAGACTTGGAGATTTTACATCGTTAAAGGATGGAGCTACAGGATCTTCCTCACCAACTAGTGCAATTGCAGATGTTGCCAAGGTGTTGGCAGCAGCACTCTTACATTATTCGTTGTCATTCCTATATCATCCCTTAACCTTACATCATTATGTGCAGCAGCAGTGTACAGTGCAGACCTAAAATTCTGCTTGTTTTGCCTAGGAGGAAGCATCAAGGATAAGCGGATGAAACTTTCCATAGAGTACCAACATGGGAATATACCAGCTGACCTCCTGGCTACAAGATAGCATTAGGTTTTATTTTAGGGAAGCTGTACAATATGATCTGTATCGTAAACAGTAGATTTACCTCACCTTTCCACAGTAATTTGATTTTCAAGTTGATCCGGATTCATTTTGTATTCTGGGTTTTCAAGAACAGGCTTTTTAATACTTTTGAGAATGTCATCACCTTGTATTAATGCTATCCTGAGATCCTCCTGTAGAAAATTTAAAAGGCCACTGTTAAGATGTATTTTTACTAGGATTTAACCCAGACTATTCTATGAAATATGAGATTAGAGTAGTTCGTGACAGTATTTTCAAAGTTATGGAAACCATGACAGTACTTTCTAAGTCATGGAAATCAAATTTTAATAAAGGAAAGGAACAGCTTAATCTCTGCCTTGCTCTTAACTAGCCTACACTAGCTGAGTAGGAAGAGCTTGAGATGCAGCTACCAGCACTGATGCCACTATACACACACTGGGGGTCTTGAGAGATTCCAGACCTGAAGTGGTTCGAGACATCAGAAACTCTTTTAGATACCATGGAGCATCATCTCAAGAGCTTGACAAAGACTCAGAAACCCTGCTCCTTGCTAGCTGTGCCTTGCTTTTTCTAAACCAGACTGAGTTTTACCCAAAATCCTGATATTCCCTGCAGTATTTGCTTCAGCTTCATACTAGAATAGTGTAAGTATATCTTGAATAAAGTCAGAGACAAAAAGGAAAAGTAATTATTTAAAAAAAAAGTAAAGCAATTAACAAGAAGTTGATGTAACAAATTAGATACTAAATGCTATAGAAAATATGTTTGTTACTGCTAAAATTTAAACCTAAAATGTTTCTGCTTAATATTATGCCTGATGTAAAAAATAAGAAAATTAAATATCTAATTATACACATAGTTGCAGCAGCAAGAATCCTTTATGCAAAGCACTGGAAGAAAGCAGAGATACCAATGGAAATTGAACTTTTGGCCAAGTGCTATACTTTTCCTTATTCTAGACTCAATGAACTTTTCCTTATTCTAGACACAATGAACTTCCACTTTCTCTAGTGGTCCTATAAACAGCTTGAAACATTTTTGTAAAGTCCTTAACAACTACTTCAATTCATAATATTTAAATGAAGATTACTCAGACAAACCTTTCTAATAAATAATCCGGACACTGGGACAGGAAATAATATAACCACCATTTTACAGGAAACGATTAACTGCTATATGCCACCAAATATGGAAAACAAAACAATAGCCCACAGACTGCAAACACTCAGTCTACATTCCAATTCTGAAAAAAGATGTCAAGAACTGCAGCAACTATCAGACCATCACAGTAATTTCTCAGCCAAGTAGTGTGTTGCTCAAAAATTAAAAACAAAGACTGTTACAATATATGGAATGAGAAATACCAGATGTTTAAGCTGGATTTAGAAAAGGAAGATGCACTGGAGATCATACTGCAAATTTACATTGGTTACTGGAGCATATGAGAGAATTTCAGAAGAAAATCAGCTTGTGTTTCATAGATTACAGCGAAGCTTTTGACTGTGTGGATCATTAAAAGCTATAGTTGGTTTTGAAACAAATGGGTGTGCCACAACATCTGATAGTTTTGATGAACAACCTGTACTCTGGAGAAGAGGCTACTGTGATGACAGAATATGGAAAAACAGAATGGTTTCCAGTTGGCAAAGGTGTCAGACAAGGATGTACTTTATCTCCCTATCTCTTCCATCTATATGCAGAACACATAATAAGGAAAACTGAATTTGATTTACATGAGGTTGGAGTGAAAACTGGTGGAAAGAACACTAACAATTTATGATATGCAGATGGCACCACATTACTGGCAGAAAATAGTGAAGACCTGAAACAACTGGTGATAAAGGTTAAAGCAGAATGCGCCAATTAGAATTTCTTCTGAATGTCAAGAAGATGAAATTACTACTGTTAACAATGAAGAAACTGAAATTATTCAAGATCTTCTACTTCTTGGCTCCATTATCAATCAAAAGGAAGACTGCAATCAAGAAATCAGAATGAGACTGAGACTGGGAAGGGCAGCCATGAAGGTGCTGGAAAAGATTATTAAGTGTAGGGATGTGTTGCTGGAGACCAAGATCAAGATAATTCATACTATGGCATTTTCCAGCACTACGTATGGGTGTGAAAGTTGGACAATGAGGAAAGCCGACAGGAAAAAAATTGATTCATTTGAAATGTGGAGTTGGAGAAGAGTTTTACAGATAACATGGACCACCATAAAGACAAATAACTAGATCAAATCAAGCCTGAACTCTCCCTAGAAGCTAAAATGACTAAACTGAAGCTATTGGACTTTGGTCACATTGTGAGATGAAAAGAGTCACTAGAAAAAAGAATTATGCTGGGAAAAGTTGAAGGTAGCAGGAAAAGAGGAAGACCCAACATGAGATGGATTGATTCAGTAAAGCAACCCATGGCCCTGCTTTTTGCAAGACTTGAGCTGGGCTGTTAATTATAGGATATTTGGGGAGGTCATTAATTCATAAGGTCATCATAAATTGGAAGCGACTTGATGGCAATTAACACACACGTGCGTATGCAATTTTTCAAATTAAAGATTTTGTGGGGAAAAGACAAAATGAAAATAAATGAAACAAGAGATACTACAACACAAACCAACTTGTTATAAAACTGACAAACTCATATCATTATGACTTTTCTAGATTTTACAATCTGAAAAGGTTCCTTTTGGGCTTTATAAATGGTGGGCTGCATCAGATAACTGTCTCCCATTAAGTCTTTGTTCAAGAGAAAGGAGACTTCTTCCCGTGTAGAATGACTTTTTTTAATGGAAAAAAACTCTTCACTGAAGAAAGTCTGTTGGAGGAAGATACGGTGAAAGAGCAGCATAGGATCCAACATGATAGGTCTGAATTCAAAACAGTGCTTGTTATGAGTCAAACATTGAGAGAAGACAGCATAGAGTTCAAAATTAGATAAGACATTTAAACCAAAGTTTAAAATGCCTACTGCAGAGAACCAATTTGCCCAGGAAAATGCATTCCAGTGTCAAAGGGAACTGGAGTTTGTGTCAAGTTTTCTCAGAATTGGGAACTTTCAATCAGACATGCAAATGGTGTGAAGCCCGGGTGCAGGCAGGGCAGCAAGCTATGTTTGTGCCAGTTGTGGACAAAGCTCTGGCTGCTGGGATGCCTGAATGCAGACAGAGCTTTGTCCACAAGCTGATATTTTGCCATGGGACCATCTCAATAGTCTGATGTACATTGCTAGGTACAGCTACTCCATATACAGTTTAACTAGCATACCTTCATTTTGTCCTTTCTTTCAGTGTGTACTGCAAGAAGGGAACTGGTGGACTGCACATCATTTGGCAGCTCTGTTTCTGCCAGCTCAGTTCCAAAGGACCGAAGTGCTTGAGCTGTTTGCTTAACCATTAGAGCAAAGTTTTCTATAGCCTTTTGGAATATGAAAAAAAAATCACAAGTCACTTCAAACTCAGAACCAAATTAACTTAAAATACATACATGTCTTGAAAATACATCTTACAAATATGACACACAAGACTAAGAAAAGAGGCTGCTTTAAAGCAAATGTTAAAATGTGTAAATAAAAATACTTTCACCACTTTCAATTGCTGTTGTATTTCTCCCTCTCGCAGGAGACATCACAAAAAAGCCCATTAATAACATACTGTAGATATCTAAGCTCTGAAATCACCACTCCCAGATTCATTACTCATGATGATTTTCTGAGATGACTAAATTCCTCTGAGACATGCTATTTCAGTTTGCATTCATCTGTCCAAGCTGGTTAGTAACTGGGTATGCAACAGAAGGGCCCATTGATCCAGAGTGGTCAGAAAAAGAATTACTTACAGTGCGATGAGACAGCCACCTGTTGTGGCAGTAATCCAGCGAGCCACCAAGATCCTCTGTAAGCTGTGTTTTGTCAATGTAGCTATTTAATTCTGTTAGTGAGCTCAGCATTATGATCTAACAACACAGAAATATCATTGTGAAACAGATGAAAAAAAAATAAGATACTACTTTCAGGAATGACAAAATCTGCAATTTCTCCTCACTGAGTTTCAATCATATGGCGGCAGAAGGCATGGCTACAAAGATAAGCTGAAGTACTTTATTAACAGAGCAGTAGATATTTAATATGAATGTTTTACAGTCATTCCCTGCATGGTAGAAGCAGTCAGTGCTGTACTTCTTGGCTATTGTCACTGAACAGTAACAGAAGATGGGAGACAGCAGCATGGCTGCTGAGGCTCTGCAGAAGCCAAAAGAAGCCTGCGTGTACATCAGCTGCTGGAAGGACCTGGTTAATACCATCATTTCATGTCCAAATCAGCTGTTAGAAATCAACATGCCGTCAAAGAAGCTGTACCAGGCATACCAGGCCCTCATGCCTTCCTAGCTGCTGTTAAGCAACAGCACTTGAGAACCAGGCAGGCCCTCCCCACCCTGCCTGGTCACCTCCCATTGCATAAGCCAAGGTTAAAATGGGGGCACTGAATAGCTTGGAAGTCAAAATCTGCGGGTAAATGTCTGCTTGCAGAAGGCGTTTGCTTTTCTGCTGCATTTCCTTGATCTCCTTCCTCACCAACAAGAACTCCGGAATGCCTTCTGGACTGGCATTCAGTGTTGCATTTAAGAGCTAATGCTGGAAAGCGGGACAATCAGTAGGAACCAGCGTCACATGCCCCCCCCCCCCCCCCACGGTGAGTTCAAGGGCCTTCTGCTCATTTACAGAATGCTGCTGGATCCAAACCTATAGGTCTGCACCATACAAATGTCATGACATGTATGTGTTTGAATATAGGTGGGACACTGTTGTTAAAATATAACATGTTTCTAATTTATCTTTTGATTACTGTTTGCTGCCATACTGTCATTTCCCAAATATGACATCCAATGGAATAGAAAGACAAACAGGAGTTCAGAATTTCCAAAACAGATTAGTTTGACAAGCTGAACTGCATGTTTCTTAATGCAAAATCTTAAATCCAGATTCTGAAAACACAACTTTCATCTCAGATAAAATTATGTTTTTTTTTAAAAAAAAATAGTCTCAAGTATAGCTGTCACATCAAAGGTAGCTAACTACCTGTTTTACATTTGACTGCATTTGACTGCATGTGCAACCAAGTGGAGAGAGATTTAGCTGTCAGCAATTATGACAATGAGCAAAGAGACATTTAGACTCTAATAAAGGCCAATAATTATATTAATGTAAGTTGTACACGTTGGGAGCCTACGAGCTGCGGTGGGGATAGGAAATACACATTTAGGAAATTCTTCTCCCATAATGGCATGACAAAGCAGGTCTGCTCAGAAATAAATCTCATGCAATCTAATGTGGATTCTTCCCCAGAAATGGTCGTTTGGATTGCAGCCACAACACAGGAAGGGGATCTTTTATTTTGACTTCCACTTGCTGCTTGGGAGACTTCACGAGTAGGGAAATTGGCCCTGGAAATACACATTCATGTATCTGACAATCCTAATTTTAACCCTCATTCCAGAATATTACAAACTGGGAGCACTGTGCTCTTTGCAGTTTAAAGACTAATAAAAGAGGACATGGGCCTAATTAGAATAGAAGATAACAATTTTCTTCCAGTTCTAATAAATCCAAATCCACCCCAGCCTGCAGTGAAGATCATTAATATCAAAACAGCCTGAGAACGTTAACAGTTTATAGTAGCTTGAATAATTTCAGATGCTATATGTTGTTCAGGGGTATGTCACTCCTTCCCATTTTCCAAAAGGCAGAGATTTTCAGCATTATGTGGTTTTTCCAGAAGGGAAAACGTGCATGCTTAGTGTTTGTAAGGCCCCTTCAGATTGTTTTCTATGCTTGTTACAAACTCTTCCTTAGAGCCTCACCCAGTATACCAAACCCTCTATTTCATCTGTGATTGGCTCTCTGTATTGTAACATATAAGGAAAACACAAGCAAATATAAATAATCTCTGTTAACATGAAAAATACATGATGACAGTGGGTAGAAATAGATGACCAATTACAAGGCAGCAACCCTCTCACGGCACTATTTATAGTTACCAAATGATGGCAAGGATAATTTTAACAAGATCTATATATACTAAGAAATCTAAAAGATCATCAAAATAAAATTGTTCACTACTACAAAGGACCCGCTCCATAAATTGCTGTATTATCATTAATAGAATTAACCACTTGGTAAGCAGTCATCTGTATTCACTTATGTTTTTCAATAAAATATTGGTACCTTCATCTTATAGTCATCTCTATGGAATCTGAATGCAATATCCAGTAGAGTTTTGTGAAAGAATCCTGTTGGGCGTAATACCAGAACTAGCTGCAAGTTTCCTGGAAATGATGCCTGCAAAACCATTAAAATTACCTCATATTATCTATTTAGAAACATTTATTTAGTAAAATCATTAGAAATCAAAGCATTCCTGAATGTTTCATATTAAGAATTTAAGAAATATTCAGATAGACTTAATACTGGCCCAAGTAGAAAGAAGGGTTAAAACAGCATTACAGCACTATGTCTATTAGGACCACCTGGCTAAATTTTCAAATGGCAGAATGGAGCATTCCTGCCTTCCCTCCCACAAGACCAGAGAGTAGCAAACATTACACCAATTTTTATAGAAGTGTCCAGAGGTGAACAAAAAAAATGCAGACCAGTTAGCCTACATTTGTCCCAAGCAAATTCGTAGAAACTGTCATCTTACTTTTCAGAGCTCCTATGATCAGATGATCTTGAGTAATGACTAAAGGAATAATACATTATTTACTAAAGAAAATATAACAAAATTTGAGTCCAGTGGCACCTTTAAGACCAACGAAGTTCTCCAACTATCTTCATCTTGACTTCAGTTCTCTACATAGGGCAAACAGGTCAAACCCTACACCAAAGGATAAATGGATACAAATCTGACATCAAGAATCACAAAACTGAGAAACCTGTAGGAGAACATTTCAGCTTCCCAGGCCACTCAGTAGCTGTTTTATTGCAAAGGAACTGCAGAAACAGACTGGAATGGGAGACTGCTGAATTACAACACTCAGGAGAATGGAACCCACAGAGCTTAACAGAGATATTGGGTTCTTACTTCACTACACATGCTAAGTCACTCAGTTCTCACATACACAGAATTAAACTTCGTTGGTCTTAAAGGTGCCACTGGACTCAAATTTTGTTCTGTTGCTTCAGACTAACATGGCTACCTACCTGAATCTAAAGGAAAATATATTAGACAGAAATTTGGTGACCTATTAGGTTGTGTTCAGGTCACTGTCTAGCATCAGCTAGAGAATATTATCCCCTTGAAGTTTATTAAATGAAGAGTATGTTAAAAGCAGTGAGATCCAATGGTTCCTTAAAGAGGTAAAAACAACAACATTCCAATATTTTGTGAGATAGAGTTTTAATTTTAACCTGACCGCAAGGGCAGAGATGATATGAATATGAAATATGATGAAATCTGCCCTGTAGTACTTCAGAGGGGTGGCATTAAGGCGAGCTAAAGCGAATTCCCTAACGGAGGGGGGGGGGGGGTTAGGTGTCCCATGTAGAATGGCAGAGTCCAATGTGGTAATCTTTCCTTATTATATAAAGCCGTTTTCAAGTGGCAAGATTCCATGGGGCATCAAAATCAGTTGGCTGGAAGGACTGCCACTCAAAAGGGGGTCCCTGGCCACTGGCTGCATTCTCTTGCTGCTTTGCCTCAGTCCCGCCCACAGAGCCACCGGCCAGAGTCTTGGCCTCAGTCTGAAGGGAGCCAGTGAAGGGGAAGGACTGGCTGCTGGGTCCACTCTTCTCCTCTGCCCACTGCCAGGTGGTTTTAACTGTCCCCTCAGTGGCCTGCTTCTGTCAGTGAACACACAATGGACTTTCAGCATAACCCCCCTCCCCCGCCTGACTTTCTGACTTTCCTGTCAGAATAAACTGAATATTCCAATCAGAATAAAGGCTCTCTCTCCTGCTTAGCTCTGCCATGGCTGGCTGGCTAATGAGGTGGGCCAGCAACCATCAAACCATTCCCTTCAACCCCCTTCTGTGTGACTGACTTTTCACCTGGAGTTGCCAATCTCCAGGTGGGACCTGGAGATCTCCTGCTGTTACAATTGATCTCCAGATGACAGAGATCAGTTCCCCTGGAGAAAATGGCTGCTTTGGAGGGTGGACACTATGGCATTATACCCTGCTGAGTCCTTCCCCCCCCCCAATGCTGCTGTCCACAGTATCCACCCCCCCCAAAATCTCCAGGTATTTCCCCAATCAGAGCAAGCTACGTTGCTAAGCTGGCAGTGGGCGGGGGAGAGGGTTATGTTGAAAGTCCATCATCTTTTTACTGACAGAAGCAGGCCACTGAGGGGACAGTTAGACCCACCTGGTAGTGGGCAGAGGAGAAGAGTTGCCAATCTCCAGGCGAGGGCTGGAGATCACTCAGAATTACAAGTGCTCTCCAGATGACAGAGATCAGTTCTCTGGAGAAAATGGCTGCTTTGGAGGGTAGACACTATGGCATTATACCCTGCTGAGTCCTTCCATTCCCCCCACTGCCCTCCACAGAATCCACCGCCCAAATCACCAGGGATTTAGGGGCTGGCAACTTTCCCCTCAGTGCCTGTTGCTAGACAACCAAGCTTGCTTCTCTGAAAGCCCCTTTCCACACCTATGTTGGCCTCTGGGAGAAAACTCATTGGGGCAGCTGAACAGAATGCCCTAGAGGCCACCCTCCAAAGCAGTCATTTTCTCCGGGGTGGGGGGGGGAGTCTGTTGTCTGGAGTTCAATTATGATACCTGGTGATTTTCAGGCTCCTCCTGGAGGTTGGTTACCCTAGGCGTAGAAGGCAGCACTTCAGAGCAGGATCTGCTAGACCCAGGTTCTTGCTGAGTGGGTGATTTTGGGCCAGTCACAGACTTTAAGCCTAACCTACCTCACAGGGTTGCTGTGCAAGTCAAAAGGGGGAAAGGAGAAAGATGTTAGTTGCTTTGGTCCCCATTACAGAGAAAGACTATTTTTCCTGCAGGGGAACTATGGTTGCCAATCTCCAGGCGAGGGCTGGAGATCACTCAGAATTACAAGTGCTCCCCAGATGGCAGAGATCAGTTCCACTGGAGGAAATGGTGGACTCTTTGTCCTTATACCGGGCTGAGATGGACCCCCTATGACAGCCAATATGACATAGCAGTCAGGGCTTCAGAGCACGGTGGAGGCTGTGGTGGTGGTGGTGGGGGGAGATGGAAAGTTGAAGAGTGAGGTTGATGATTGGCTGGGAAGGAGATAGGGTTGCCAACTCTAGGTGGAAAATTCCTGGAGATTTGAGGGATGGAGCCTGGAGACGGTGAGGTTGGAGGAGGGGGTGGGACCTCAGACAGGTACAATGCCAGACTTCAACTTTCAAGCCAACCAGTCCCTCATGGAGAACCACTGTTGCCAATCTCCAGGTGGGGGCTGGAGATCACTCAGAATTACAACTGCTCTTTAGGAGGGGGGGGGGAGGAGATGGGAAGCTGAAGCCAGGGGGCAGATAACGATACATTGACGGTTGGCTGGGAGGGAGATAGGGTTGCCAACTCCAGATTGGGAAATTCCTGGAGATTTGAGGGTGGACCCAGGAGAGGGTGAGGTTTCAGCAGGGGTGGGACCTCAGACAGGTACAATGCCATAGAGTCCACCCTCCAAACCACCTGTTCCCTCATGGGGAACAATTGCTGCCAATCTCCAGGGGAGGGATGGAGATCATGTCGAATTACAACTGCTCTTCAGATGGGAGAGATCTTCCCCTGGAGAAAATGGTAGACTCTGTGTCATTATATCCTGCTGAGGTCGCCACAGCAAAATGATGCTGAGTGCCCAAGGCTGAGGCACTCTCCCAGAGCCTCTTTCTAAAGCCTGTTGTATTTATTTCCACAGCGGGCCTTATTCCTAGTATGCATATAAATTGACTCAAGCAGACTCTGTGAGAGTGAATCACTGTACTGTTGTAATCTGCTCTGTAAGGCGATGCTGGACCAGTGAAAGGGCCTTTGCCTTATCTAGCAAGAAGACATCTTCAGTTATAAGCCCTAGCTGCCTTCTTGCATTTACTGTCTTCATTCATCGAGAATGGTAAGCATCTCATTTAAGAAAGAACAGCAGACCTTCAGCTTCCAAAGCAAAAATAATCCTTAGATTTAGCTTGAAAGAGCTGAGACATGCTCTAGCTTTCAATGACTTCTGGCCGAGTTCAGCTCTGAGAAACTGTCAGCAAAGACAGAATTATCAGGCACACAGAGGAACAAAGCCTACTGAGACATAAATGTCTGCTAGGGCACTATTATCTATGTGCTTGTTCAGTTTCTCTAAGAACTCCAAAAGGCTGGTGAGACAGGACTTATGCAAAGGGAGTGCTGCCTCACCAACCTTCTGGGGTTCTTTGAAAAGGCAAACAAGCATATAGATAATGGTGTCCAGGAAGATACTATATACTTATGGGTTAAAAACTGGTTAAATTACAGGAGGAATAAACAGACAATTTTCACAATGGAGGGTAATAAGCACAGGGCCACACAAGGATCAGTACTGGGACTAGTGCTATTTAACTTGTTCATAAATGATCTAGAGCTGGGGGTGAGCAGTGTAGCGGCCAGATCTGCAGATGACACAAAATTATTCAGGGTAGTAAAAACCAAGGCTGACTGTGAAGTGCTCAAGAAGGATCTCTACAATTCAGGTAAGTGGGCGAAAATATGGCAAATGAAGTTCAATGTAGGTAAATCTAAGGTGATGCACAACGCAACAAAAATTCTCAAGTTTAACTATGTGCTAATGGATACTTAATGTACTGAGACTGAGAAGGGGTCATAGTAGATAGCTCTATGAAAATGTCAACCCCGTGTGTTGCAGCAGTGAAAAAGGCAAGATGTATGTTGGAATTAGTAAGGAAAAGGATTGAAAATAAAACAGCCAATATTATAATGCTACTGTATCAACCTATGATGTGGCCTCATTTGGAATTTGGTGTACAGTTCTGGTCAAAAAGGGCACTGTAGAGCTAGAAAAAGTACAGAAGAGGGTAGCCCAGAAGATTAAGGGGTTAGGGCACCTTTCCTATGAGAAAGGGCTGAAGAGTCTTAAGACTTTTCATTTTTAAAAAGAGATGACTAAGGAGGGGACATGATGGAGGGTTATAAAATTATACACAGAGTACAGAGTGAACAGAGTGAACTTTTATTCCAACTCGATGGCATCCAATGAAGTTGATGGGCATAGATTCAGGACAGACAAAAGGAAATACTTCTTTACATAGAGAGTAATTAAAATGTCTGAGATGCTAGCTGGAGGGTCACTCCTGAGACTCAGTGGTGTCCAGCTAACAGCTAGAGCCTCTGTAAAGAGCCGCAGGGTGTGGTTAGATTCTGCGCCATCACTGGATAAACAAGTGTCCATGGTAGCGTGGTTGGTGTTTTTTCACCTACACCAGGCCCACCAGCTGGCTCCCTATTTGTATAGGTCAGACCTTGCCACATTGATCCATGCCAACAGCCGCCTCCAGAGTGGACTACTGCAATTCACTCTACATAGAGCTACCCTTGAAAACGCTTCAGAGACTGCAGATGGTCCAGAATGCAGCAGCCAGGTTGCTGACTGGAACATCATGGTCAGCTCATATTACTCCAATTCTACAGCAGCTGCACTGGCTACCAATTAGTCTCAGGAACCAATTCAAGGTGTTAGTGCTAACCTTTAAAGTCCTAAACTGCCTGGGTCCCTCAGACCTCTGGGACCGCCTCTCCTGACACAACCCCACCATGCTCCCTTTGGTCATCCTAGAGGCCTCTTGCAGGTGCCTGGCCCCAGGATGGCTCGGTCAGCTGCTACCAGAGGAAAGGCCTTTTCAGTTGTGGCCCCTACTCTGCCAGACTTGTTTAGTTTCCGCAGGGTATGCAAGGCGGAATTATTTAGGCTGGCCTTTGGAGGGTAACCACATGTTTGGGCTGTTTTTATTAGTGGTATGCTAATAGCCACATATTTTAATAGTTTAATGTTAATATTTTATATTTGTTCATTGTTTTTATTTTGTTTTTACCTTATTGGTTTTAATGTTCTAAGTCGCCGCAAGACCATTTGGGTGAGCAGCGACTAAAAAACCCCTTATAATAAATAAATAAATAATTTTTAAAAACCCATTATCTTCCTTCCCAGCACTAGACACTGGAGAGCAAAAGGCTGTAGGGGAAGAACTAAAAATGATATGTGGCCAGCAGCAGCATGTAAAACAACAACAGGTGTAAGTAGTTCCTTCAGGTATTATAACTTGAGCCAACAGTATGCAAAGTGATATTAGGAAGAGCCGCCAATTTGCCAGAATAAAATTGTATTCAGGCTAGTTCATGGAAACAGCAAAGGGAAAGGTTGTTTTTCTTTTTCTTTTTTGCTCCGCCTTTTTTAAAAAAGATGTACATCTTAAACACAGAGACAGCTTTTATATTGGATGTTATCCGTGGACCTGTGAAAACCCTGGAAATTCCACCCAGAATTTCTAGGCCCAGCTCAGACTGCAAAAGTTCTAGCCTAATAACTATCTTTAATGGCAGAAAGTGAGTATTAATGGCTCAGAGCACAGAAAATCACCCTTAAGTAAAGGCTCCAAGAAGGCCTTGTACTGTGTCATATGTACCAACCAGTACACTTAAAATATTTATATGCAACCACATTGCTTCCTTTATACCCTGTATTTATGCCAAACCTAGTCAGGCCCTTTACTGCTCTTCTGTGATGCTGGCCAACTTGTTTAACCTCTGTCATGCCTCAAATGGAAACAATATTTATTCCAGCTGCGGCCCAAGTAAGAAAGTGCAGAGTAGAAAAGCACTATATGATGCCTAAAATTAAATTGCTCTTTACTTTTTAAAATAGCACAGCATTAGATATATGACTCACTATGATCATAGAATTAATTCTTTATTTTATTTATTTTACTTTATTTATTTAGCAAATTTATACCCCACCCTCCCCGCCGAAGCAGGCTTAGGGCAGCTATACTTTTATACCTTGCCTTTCTCCCCATTGTTCTCCTCCTCCCCATTTTATCCTTACAACAGCATTGCGAGGTTGGGTAGGATGAGAGTGTGTGACTAGCCTGAGGTAAGCCTCCAAGCTTCCATGGAAGACTGGGGACTCAAACCAGGGTCTGGTCTCTCAGATCCTAGGAACACTCTACTGGCTCAGTTCAGACATCTTGTTCCTAAGTCAGCAAAACATGGTCTGGAGGTAAGGACCATTCTGCACCTCCCTCCTTGCTCCTGTCTCAAATACTGGTTCCCAGAGCTATTTCTGGGCAGGAACGCACAGGAACGAAGTTCTGTCTGGCTTCTGAGTTGGCCACGCCTACAGCATCCCCCTTCCTCGGGTTCCCCAGGCCCCTCACAAGCTGTGGGTACCTGGGGAAGCCAAGCCGATCAAGGGAGGGAAGGCAGTTTAAACTGCCTCCGCTCCTCTGGTTCCCCAGGCACCCCGCAAGCCGTGGGGCATCTTGGGAAGCCAATCCTGGGAGGGAGCTGCGCTATCAGGGGTGTGGCTAATAAGTTTCTGCTGTTGGGTGTGGCCTATTATGCTAATGAGTTCCTGCTGGGCTTTTTCTACCAAAAAAAGCCCTGCTGGTCCCCCTTCCTGGTTTCTTAGCTTTCTGTGACATCTGAATCAGGCAAGATATGGTTGCTGTAACAAGCCATTTCATCCAAACCATAATTTCAAGCCATGTGGTTGGATCCAACAACTCTGTTCCAAAAAGCAAGCCTTGCTCTGGCATGAGGTGACCCCTTCACTTAGTAGAAGGGAGTTGTTGGGTGCAACCATTCAGAGGCAATCCTGACACCAAGACAACTATTCTTGTTGCACTGGGGCATGAGGATGAGCAAGGAGTGGGTGGGAAACACAGGAGACCATGTTTCTAGTCTCCCAAACTGTGGTTTGGATTATGATATGAATCAGTACTGCTTCACATTTCAGTGCCACTCCTCCAAAATGAACACACACGTTATTTTCCTCAGACTACCAGCAGATAACTATTAGGTGTTATTTCACAAGTCCTAATTTTTTTGTATCACAATAAAACTAGAGCTCAGGATTTATTTTACTGCTTATAATTTATTCTGAATTCTGGATCTAGCATTCTCTCTGAACAGAGGTTACCAAAAACTTCCCTACTTCCTAAAGTAAACAGTTAGCAATTCTGCTGCAGAAAAGAGAGGAAAAAAGAGACTTGTTGTTTCTAAAACATAGGAAGCCCTGGGAGAGGGAATTCAATCGCTGCCAAAGTGACGGATTTTACGGTGATTCTTAATGCCTTCCAGGTATTACAAAAGAAATTACATCGGCTTATACATACAAACTGGCTGCAGTTTTGCATCTACTACTAAAGAATGATAAAGAACCTGAAAACAAGGCACAAAAGAAAACAAGGAACAAAAGGTAAAAATATTACTAGTGCACTGCTTAAACACAAACTCTTTCTTTTGCATTGTTAGGGAAAACTAAAGCTTCTGATTTGCTGCTTATGCTGATATAAAATGAATCTTTACTGATATAATTAGTTTAGCATTATTCAGTATAATGAGAAAGTTTGCAAACTAGCCAGTAGTAATAAACATAAGTACTCTAACATGCTACTACAGCAAGCATTTTAAAGGTTTTCTTCTAAAATGCCAGTTATGCTTCAGCGTAGACCAGCTAATTTGCCTTCTACTGAAATGCACTGTTAGAAGCAAGTTTTCTTATAGGTTTAAGAAACTGAAAAAGTAAATACCCATTGTGGCATGATTTGAAGACAGGTTTACAAAATCAACACAATCCTCGAAGGTAAGGTTCACTTGCACTCACTGATAATGCAGCAGTTTCCACAGACTTCAGATTTTTAAAAAATGCAACCTACATTATTATGGATTACTACTGCTCTGATTATGTGTATGACACTATGCATAATATTAACAACTCCAGCATATTCTAACAGGTACTGTTAAATCAGAATTAGAATGAATGATTATATAAAAGGGTGTTTTTTAAATGTAAAATGGGAACATCCAAGCTTATCAGAAAATAGATCATTTTCTGTTTTTAACACAATTCATATGCTGAACAGGAAGGTTTGTCAAGGAAGTCAAAAAGCCTTAATTGCATAACAGCTCACCGCAATTCGTAGTATAGAGGCTTGCACTGAGGTCCATTTGTCTTGCCTGCGGTCTATGACAAGAATAAATCCAATTCCAGCATCTTGTGCACTAAGGGGGGGGGGGGGGCAGGGAGAAAGGGAGACAGTTATGGAAAATTATACAATTGGTTCCAAAACTCAAGTAGTATTATTCCCGTGAGCAAACATCCTTCTAAAAGTCACTAAGTATGCCAATAAAATGAAATATATGCCCTGACAAAAGAAGGAATTCCAACTTCAGATAATCAAAACATCCACTGCCACTCTCCACAGGCAACCAGGTTTTGTGAATCAGGTATACAAATATGCTTCCACTTCAGTTTTTCAGGATTTCTGTTGCTGCTTTTTCTGATACAATTATAATCCATCTTTTATATCAGGGGGTAATAATATCCATTTCAGAATGAAAAACATTTCCCTTTTGTCTTCATTTAACCTTTTCTTACTGACACACCAGTTTTATCTCATCAATATTTTTTTAATCCCCTGAAACGTTAGCTTTTAGGATCCTGGTGCCACGCATCACTGAGATTGCTCTGGTCTTCTGCATTTTCAAGAACTGCTTTCCCAAGGTCTGCATAAATCAAGGCAGGAATCCCGTAAGTCGCATATACGGCAGAGGTGAAGGAAAAGACGGTTTTCCTGAAATGGAAATCTGTGAAAGCACCCTAACTGGATCTTTGTTTCCTTGCTCTGTTCAGCTGTGTGTGCTACAAACGCAGAGTACAAATAGAGAGATCTATTCCCATGTTATAATTTCGCATACAAACCAATTGTGTAATGCCAGCAGCTGACTGCTAGCCAATTGCAATGTAATGGAAGTGACAGGCAAGCATGGTCCAGAATGACTGGAGTCTCTGTTTTTGAGTATATTTAAACAGATTATGTCAATTTTGTTTTAATATTGTGGCCAATCTAATGAATTATTCAATCCCCCCAAAGGAATACACATTGTGCACAACCACTGTGTAAAGATTTCTGCCTGCTTGTACTGGCACACAGATACTTTGTTTTTTTCGCTTAAGGCATTTCATAAGGTGACTAAGGATTTTTATGATGTTCCTTTAATAATTACTATGAAAATGCTATCTTCACCTCTGGCTTTTGCAACAGCGAACTGAACAGCTAGTATTTAATATCTGGATTATTCAAATCCAAATCTATTAAGACACATACCTCTTCCCTCCATAATAATAACTTTGATATATTATCACAGGCATTAATTTCCTCAGTTATTTATATAGGCATTAATAACTAAAATCCAGCATTAACAGCCCAGACAGAGCATAAAAACACTGAGCAGCTTAAAATGATTTTAACAGTTTCCCTCCGTCTGCTTTCCAGAAAAAGAAGAAGAAGAAGAAGAAGAAGAAGAAGAAAAAGAGGAGGAGAAATTGGATTTATACCCTGCCCTTCACTCAGAGCAGCTTACAAACTCCTTCCCCTTCCCCTTCCCACAACAGACACCCTGTGAGGGGGGGGGGGGGGGCTGAGAGAGCTGTTTCCAGACTTGTCCTTGAGAGAACAGCTCTGACAGAACTATGGCTTGCCCAAAGTCATCCAGCAGCTGCAAGTGAAGGAATGGGAAATCAAACCTGGTTCTCTCAGATTAGAGTCCACACACTTAACCACTACACCAAACTGGCTCTGAGAAGATTGTCTGAGTAGCATCTTGGTAGATGTCTGAGTAGCATCTTGGTCTAATAAATAAATTATTACAATTTTCAGCTCACTATCTATACCCAAGTTCTCTGAAGGAAGACTTAGTTTAAAATGTTCACTACTAGCAGAGATGAGCCTACAAGGAAAAAACACCTGGGAAAGATAACCCCCCCCCCAAGCCCCCCCCCCCCAAGGGCGAGAGAGAGAAAGATCCAGCTCCATGCCTCTTTCTCCGCCTGGTGCTGGGTTCAGCCAAATAGCCTGTGTCTTTGTCTGTTCAGTGTGGGGTGAGGGCTGCCAGCTTGCTGCAGCTGCTGCCTGCCCTACACAGGGCAAGGAAAGCCCCTTGTTTGGGCCAGAGTTGCCCAATGGGAGGGCAGTCCCTGAAAGCCATTGGCCCCTCAGGAATTTCCTCACTGGCCTCTAGTGGCTGATTTGTCCCTGAATACCAGAAACAAGAGCATAAGATACCATCAGATTTCTAGATAACAACTTGAACACTGACCAGTCAATACAGAAAAGGAGGAGAGCAAAATGACAATTTTTACTATTATTCGCTAGTATTTAACATTAAGGTTGCTTATGTCATAACCATTCATGGAGAATGCCCATCAAGAGCCATGACGACTGAGAGAAGTCTTCATTCTCAAAAGCAGTTCATGTCTGTAAGCAGGGAAGGCTACGCCTTCCTGGTTTTCTTACAGATTTTCCAGATGTACCTGGTTGACCACTATGAGAAACAGGATGCTACTTGGGTATTTGGTCTGACTGAGCGAGACTACTCTTATATTATTATGTCACAATGTAGAAGCCATCCAGTTACCTAAATTCCAGACCCATCTTCCACGGACTAGGAGTGAGCTATAACTGTCAGATGACTATGGCTATAAGAGCATATGTCTTGCTTAACAGCCTAGAAAGGAGAATGCTGGAAATAGTTGTTTGTTATTTACCCCTAACACTACGCAATTAGGGGCATACAGTATGAATAACACCTAGTGATAGATTGACAATCTGTAATGGGTTGGATCAGTGACCTGCAAACGCAAATACCATGGATCTTTCCTGTGTTCTCCTGCACCCTAATAATTCCTATTTAACCCCAGGGAAGTTTCTTTCTGATGTCACATTACCCTTGTGGATTAGTCGCCATGCAAGTCAGGTGACTCAAGGAGTGGTTGAAATTGCTCCATTCCTTCTCTCCCATCAGCAGTGCTGCACTGATGGAAGAGGCAGGAAAGGTGATTTATGCCTTCCTGATCCTCACTGCAGTTTCCTAACCCATGAGACTATAAGTCCATGCAGGCCCCATGACTCTAGGAATAAACTTTCCCAGGGTTGAAAAGAACTGCTGGCGGGGTGGAATAGGAATTATCTGCAATACTTATTGCCTTGAATACACAGATCACTGGATCCAACTCAATATTTTAAAAATCTGTTTAAGCTAGCAACCATCACCATAACTTACAGAAAGTCATATAATCAGGGTCAGACTGGCCATTTAACATGCAGGAAAATTTCCCGGTAGGCTACTCACCTAGAAGGTCTCTGGTGACCAGATATAAGCACAGCCAAGACCTAGCAACTCTGCCAGTGCCTCTGGGGCTAATCAATGTTGTCTTGCCCACTGTCTCCTGTACAGTTGTCAATTTGAAAGACGAAGCTAATATGAGCTAATACTGGAACTGCTCTGTTGAGCAGCCCCTACAGTCCTGGTTTGTAGTGCCACAATGACCACTCAGCTTGTCTTGTTCCACAGCTATTTTCATTTCCTAGTCTACTCTTATCCATAATGTAAGTATGCACCAGGTTAAAAGATGTGTATTCTGTATTTAGGTGTATTCTGTATTAGGTGTATTAGGGTGTATTCTGTATTTAGGGGACGGCTGTGGTTCAGTGGTAGAGCATCTGCTTGGTACACAGAAGGCCCCAGGTTCAGCCCTCATTGTCTCTAATTAAAAGGATCAAGAAATAGGTGCCTGAGACCCTGGAGAACTGTCTGAGTAGACAGTACTAACCTTGATCAACCAGTGGTCAGATAACCTTGATCAACCAGATCAACCAGTGGTCAGCTTCATGTGTTCTTGTTAAACCATATTCTGAAGCGCCATTTCACTATTCCTAACGCACAATCTTTCTCCTGTTAAATACTAAAAGCTATAGTTCTCTTATCCCATGGTGTTTTGTGCTCACTCCTGCCTAGCGCTCAACTACTAATATACTACAAGGCTACTGCTTCTCCATTTTGAGATAAGGGCATACCTTTTCAGTTATAGGAGTACAGAACTCCAGTGCCTGTACTATTGTGGCACTGAGAAACTAGCCTCCATATCATCGAAGCACTGCCTAGCAGTGTTACTAACAGAATGGGCTAATCCAGCCCTGCATTTATGAAACGAATACTCACCCCATGAAAATGAACAGGTCATTGCACCCAAGGAACATTTTAGCTGTAAGTGGTATGTTCCAGTACAGAGCCTACGGCTAAAAAGCATTATATGACTCTGCAGCAGGTTGCTAGGGAACCAGGATGCTGATGTTTATGTCCTCCAATAGCGTGAACACTTGCTAAACCACCTTTTAGTGCAGTCTGAGATATCGGTAGTAACAGCATTTAATACTTTAAAGACGTATATTATTTCAATGGGAAAACTGAAAACACTTGACTGGAATCTCCACGAAATTGTGAGATCAGCTGAACCATGAAAAATAACAATTCATAAGCAAGTCACTGTGCATTCCGTGGATTTTCTTTGTTTGCATAGCAAGTTGTATGTAGCTGAATTCTACACATGTACCATCCACTTTCAGAAGAAAGAGTTCTGAGGTTCCCTAACCACTGTAGTTTCAAGTGGTAAAATACATAAGGAGCTTCCCAATTGTTTTTGTTGTAAATATATGATACTGCTTTCCTAACCTACCCATATACATTTATTGTTAGCTCAGATATTAAACAGTTGTGCAGTTCTTTTGGGCCCCACTTCCAGATATGGTAGCTATAATTTTCTTACAATTATGATATTAGCAAGAGGGTACATGCAACAGTGTTTATGTATTTACTGCTGCAAAACAAACTTTTCATCTTTCTTCACAAAACAAAACATCCATGCATGCTGCCTTTCAAATAAAATACCTGATTGTAGAACAACATTAACTGGCTGAACTGTAAAAATCCATCTAAATATATCAACTTTGCCAGTGCAAATTTTATAAGGGACTCCTTCCTATGCATGGAACTGTCTAAACCTGGCAACTGAGACCTCAAATCTAAAGTTTCAAATGAGATCAAGACAGACTGGAAGATCTATCATCACCTATCTTAGATCTCTTTATCTGTGCAGCAATTTTAACATACATCCTTTTGTACACATTATCATGAACAAGTGTGGCAGATATAAGACCTTTCCAGATATCACAACCATGCATACTGGGAGCCCATCAACAGGAGTGCTCCTGATACATGCAGTCACCTTTCTGTGCAAATAGGGCAACCCAGAGATTGTCCTTACACAAATGACTCCTGTACCAAAGCACCGTGCCCACTTCCACACTAAAAATCATCAAACTCTATACAATGAGCATGCTGCAACAAAAGGCAAATAGCTGTACCTAATCCTAATTTTTACATGAGTCAATTTGTCACAATACAAAGATTGTATGTTATGTAAATATTTATTACAGTCATAAAACCATCCATATACATGAAAATTATAAAACATTCTTATATATAAAACCAAAATACATAATATAAGCAAAATTCCAAATTTGAGCCTAGTTATAATACAATTTCCATATCCTCATGATCAATGCACAAAATCTAGCATCTTGGTAATTAATTTTAGAATTCATGTCAGATAGAAGATATCCAAGCCTGGCTTTATTTGTGTGACCAGCAATCTTGTCCAGGAGAGGTGTAATAATCTCCAAATGGGCTGCATTACAGTATGCACAACTAAAAAACATATGCTCTAGGCGGGACTCGACCTCCCTTAAGGGACGTGTACACAGTCTTTCATACAGAGATTCAAATGTACATAACTCAGATGGTGTACACATCATAGAGAGGCTGAACTACCTCACATTTCATATAAGAAAAAGAAACCATTTGTTTGAAAGCACTCTGTGGGAAAACATGCATCTAACTAAGAAAGCTTGAACTGACTCCACCAGCCTCTCTCAAGGCTGAAAAACTTTAATGTGGACACACTTACATGCTAATTATTTTACATATGAATTTCAGAGAAACCATGTTCCTCCTTATATGCATTCAGTCAGCACTACAAAACAAATTGCATGCCTGGGATGGTTCCCTTATTTGTTAGTATCCTATTGCTTGCCAATATCCTATCAATCCTGTTACTCCTCCTCCCCTATCATGGTAACAATGTGTGTTTGCTTGCAGGGGTACTTTCTACTATAAATTCTGTAGATGCTGAGAAATATCAGACTTCAATCAAGTCCGTTTTATTAGATCAATCAATGCTTGTATAGGTTAAACAATTCTAGTGTACAGTAGGTTTGCCGAGTTTTCTAGGTTGAAGAATTGTTATTAACTACAGTTCCTGCCTATGGCTCAACAGGAGGCTGAGAACTCAAAGGATATCAAGTTAGAAAAACACACACGCACACAGGTGAAGGACAATAGTAGTCTGGCTAAGTGAGTTTCAATATGTCCTGCCTTGCAATGTTGTACAGCTTCAATAAATAAAGCAACAAAGGTAAATCAGACAAAAGCACAAGCTGAAAAGACAAAAATAGGTAATATACCGATTCTACAAATATTCAAATATACCCAGCAGCAACCCCCTTCAGCAGTAAGGCAGTGTCTTAGAATGATCCTTCTCTCCTCTTCTCCAACTGTCTCAGGACTCTTCTCATACAGAGTAGAGCAACTGCTGAGCTTTTCATTTATCAGGCTTTCAGTTTTAGGTTATAATGAAATCATTTACTTTGCCTTTTACTTTTAAGATTGACATATGATCTCATGTACTTATGGGAAAGGGTGGGAATTTACAAAGCCTGGGGTTTTAGAAAGGAACTTTCCCCAAAGGTCCTGTGGAAGCAATTGTTAGGTCATTTCAGAAGATGATCACTGCACTCTCCAAAGTATGGGTGGTGGTAAATGCTGTATCAGATGATGAACATTTCTTCCTGAAATATTACTGCAGGAGTATTTTAACATACATGGCTCTGAATTATCAATACAGCAATAACTTTTAAGGTTATATGCCAAGGGGAAAAGTCCACTTTTTTTTAAGGCTATGATGGAAAAGATAGCTACTAGCTAAAAGACACTGCTAAAAGTTCAAAAAAATAAAATATCTGATTGAAAGAAGAAGTAGAGTTGGTTTTATACCCTGCTCTTCACTACCCAAAGGAGTCTTGGAGTGGCTTACAATCTCCTTCCCTTCCTCTCCTCACAACAGAAATCCTGTGAGGTAGGTAGAGCTGAGAGAGCTCTGAGAGAACTGTGACTGACCCAAGGTCACCCAGGAGGCTTCATGTGAACGACTGGAAAATCAAACCTGGTTCTCTGGACTGGAGTGTGCTGCTCTTAACCACTACATCAGGAAAAATATTGCTGGCAAATTACTGTACAAAAGAACAATTTTGAGCTGGACCACGTTGTAAATTGTACTTGGGAGAGCAAAACGTTATGACTATGTTGACACTGAGGACTGAAAGACTGTACAGTTCAGATTTTAAAATGTTATCATTTTTCTTTGAAACTACTACACCAACATCCTGACTGCTTTATTATGAATTATGGCAGAGATAACCTCATATGAACCACTGATAACAAAAGCCTACCTTACCTCTTAACTGTACTGGTATACTGTGCATTAGAATTTCAGTTCACATCGATCTCAGTACTTCCTAACCCAAAAGCCAGCAACATGAGTCACTCTTCTATAACAGACATTACTGTCATCTTGGCATAAAAACACCATGAACTTTAACTATTTAGACAGAGAACAACAATATCTTGGAGCCATATTCCAGCTCTTGTGCTATTTTCAGTAAGGTCAGCTGAAGAGCTGTTTGTCTGAGGAACACAGCTGTTTACAATGATTGTGACAAAAAATAAAAATAAAAAAATGATTGAATCATAACATTTGAGTAAAAAATACAATATATAGCTAAACAATCTTTTTCATACTTTGAGTCTGCAATTCATGATTTATCTCATCGCTATAAATACTGACGTTCCAAATGATACTGTGTTAGATCTTATAATCACTTTCCATTTAGGTGGAGGAGTTTTTTCTTTAAGAGCAAGGCTACTCAGTGAAAGGGAGCTGTATTATCCAATCATTTTGACATAAAAATGACATTACGTTCTCTTAATAGGATATCCTGTATAGCTGAATAGAGCATGCAAATAAATATCAATATTTTATATGCATTAATTTAATGACTTATTTGTTATTAGTTAATGAATAGACTAATGAATAGAAACACCAGGAAAGGGTGAAATGAGGTGGTACAGCTCTTAACACAAGAGAAGATATGAATTTCAATAAACCAGAAGCAAAACACATTCAGAGAATCACTGTGGGTAGAAATACCTGGTTGAGGAAAGAAAATAATGCTTGGGACACACTACTACATCCACTGCCTAAGATCAATGGTGACCTTGACCTGAGAAACAATCAGGAGGCACCCAAGGACTAAATGTTGCAACCATGGGTTCTGTACTTAATTGAATTCACTATGGAAAGTTAATATTTCATCAGATGCCCTCCACTGTATTAGATCATCACAATAACATGCCATATAATTTAATGCACTACATAAATTGTTTGTTTTGTAGAAGAGTCTGTAGAAAAAACTTTGTAATTGAAGCTGGTTGAACAGGTCAAATCAGTAGAGATATCTAAATTAACTGCCAGCAAAGGGTAGTGAAATGTAGTAGTAAGGGTAGTAAACTGTGTCCAAATTAAACTGGTTTCTTGAAAAGGAAGGAAGGAAGGAAGGAAGGAAGGAAGGAAGGAAGGAAGGAAGGAAGGAAGGAGGGAGGGAGGGAGGGAGAGGAAGGAAATAAGGAAGGAAGGAAAAGAAAAGAAAAAAAGAATTGATACTCATGTTAACTGCAAAATAAATATGTGACATTTTATCATATGATGGTCTGTACTGCAATGTTATTTTTGATGCTATTTTGTAGTAACTATGATTGTTGTTATGCTCACTGGCTAAAATAAGCTTTTAATTTGAAGATGTATATAATTTGAAATTGCTCAGGAAATCCTGTATAGTCACCATTAACGTTAACAAGGATACTTTCAAACAAATTTAAAGGATGGTAAAAGGAAAATTCAAGATCAAATATCTACAGGACATGTAGAAGTTACTCAAAGCCACTTTAACAGAAGGCCAGATAAAATGTAAACTCAGATTAGGAACAGAACATAGTAGTGCCAGATGCTATAACAAGAGTGAGCAGAAGTTATAAAAGGCTTTAAGACTTCCTTAAAAAACAGAAGTCTCACCTAAATATTGAGAACCGCGCAATCTGTCAATTTACATTTGTTTGCAAATCAGGAAACAAAGCAAGGAACATACTGCTAAAAATATAACAAAACATTTCTTTAAATACATTAGAAGAAGGAAGCCAGTCAGGAAGGTTGATTGACCATTAGACAAAGGCAAGAAAGGAAGAGGATAGAAAGACTGTGAAAACCCTGTTTTTCTAAAGTCAGCCTTCACTGAATGAGATGCTGAACAGACAACAAAATTTGAACTTTTTTTCACAAACGCTTAAATAAAATAAAGATGACAATGGAGAAAGTTCTAGGACTCACAAATTAACAGGGGATTAGGTCCAAACAAGATGGACCCAAAACTTCTCTGCAAATGTGAAACTGTTACTCTTTTAAGCAAAAATACTCCTCATCACGAAGATTTGCCCCCTTAACGGGGGATTAGAAGGTACTGAGCATCATGGGAGAACTTTGCTGTCCCCAACATCTGCCTCCTGTGTCTCCCTCCCTCCCATCTCCAAAGAGGGCTATATATAGCCTGTTCTGGCCATGGGCGGTGGTGACATTAATACAAAGGGGAACATACTTCCTTCTGAGCTTGCCTCATGATTTCAAGGTCATCACTTTTCTGGATGTAGGTGACAAGTAGCTTCTATGCAGAGGCAATCTGCAACCCATCTTGGATGCAGCAGCAGGGTCTGGATAGGATGACAGGCACAAGCCACATGTCCTCTCACAGGCTGTCCTCTGCCATTTTGCACCACAAATGGCTGCTCAGGTTGCATGGGTGGCAAGCTGGCTGAATCTCAAATCTGTTTCAGGTAACCAGTGGAGAGACATTAAAAACATATAGAAGAACAATTCTAACCAGGAAAAATCAGCATGGTTTTGGCAAGCGTACCTTACCAACCTCTTAGAATTCTTTGAGTATTTATTTAGAATTCCACTCAAGTTTTTATAGAGAGGCAATGGTCCAGAAAAAAACCTGGGAAAATACTGGGAAATTTGCCTCCCTCTGGACTTTTGCCCGCATTTTTTCCTAACAGAAATGTGGAGGGGCCCTGAGGAAAAAACCTCTCTCAAAATGTATAGTATGTAAGACATACTACAGCATTAGATTCCTCTGTATACTTTAGATACAGGGCTGGATTTCACCACCTTTTTTGTTTAAGCTGTCTATGATGACCTTGCCCACTTCCCTCCCTCAGAGGCAGAATATTCCCCTGTTTTTCTCTCCCTTTCTGACTCAGCAGCCCTTTTTATCTAGTTTCTTCTTCCCTAAAGATCTATGGCTGTCCCACACTGTCACAGAAGATACTTTGCTGCTGGCTCAGCCCAGGAACCTGAGGGAAGGGACAAGATCACCCCTTTAACTTAAACTACTGAAATGGCACATGAGAGGCTTTTTAAAGTCCAAAAATAACAAAGTATTTTATTCAACGTAGAGGGGAAAGGCCAGGTGAAATCAGAGGCAGGTAAATCAATAATGAACTGAGATAAATCAGTATAGGCACAGATTACACATGTTTCAAGCAATTGAGTGTTTCTTAAGTTTTTCACACAGTCTTAGATTCTTTAAGATGAGAGGCTTTTGTTTCAATGTTTCCTAAACACTCCAGTATACATTCTTGAGCTTAACTATCCCTTTTTGTTTCCAGAAGGCAAGGAAAAAGAAGAAGAGACTGGATTTATACCCTGCCCTTCACTACCCCAAAGAGTCTCAGAGCATCTTACAATCCCTTTCCCTCCCCACAACAGACACCGTGAGGTAGGTGGGGCTGAGAGAGCTCTCTCAAGAACTGCCCTTGAGAGAACAGCTCTGAAAGAAATTATAACTGACCCAAGGTCACACCATCCAGCTCCCAAATTCCTTCACTAAAAACACCAGTACACTTTCTTGAGTTTTACTCACTCTTCAGGTTTCAGGCATTCTCTAAACACACCAGACCAGGGATCACTCCACTCTGCGCTATCTCCCTTTTTTAATTGGGTAGTGAATTTCTTCTCTCACTATCTATTCCTTTTTCTTGTCCGAATGAGAGTCTTCACTGATCTACCCACTCCTACTGACAAACTTTCCAGTTTCCCGTGTTAAACTACTCTCCATCAGAGCTAAACACAAACCCCATCAGCACCCAGCTCTTCTCAGTCAGGGCTAGACAGATGGAATTCTCCTCAGCATTCAGTTCTGAAGTCCCTCTCTGCTCAACGCAACTCATGTTAACCCATCAAATTCCTTGGGAGCAGCCTATCACTCAAGGCTCTCTGGCTCTGTGAGGCATTAACCTTTCACAGTCCATTACTTGTTTACACAGCACTTATGATCTTTTAAAGGGCGGTCCATCACACTGGCCTAATTCCCCTTCTGATTACAGCCCCTGTCCAACATGGCCTTTATCCAACCAGCCCAGCATAGCCTTTTTAGTGGTCAAAGGGTGCTCTCTCACCCCTTCATCACAGCAGAAAAGCTGGTTGGAGCCAAGCCATCTATATACTATTTCCCACATATGCTCCTTATCTGTGGATAAGGAGCTAAATCTGCAGATAGGGGGCACTAAGGGGCAAAAGAAATTTTTCAGCAAACTTGGGGTACTCCCCAACTTTGCAGAAAAAACTTAAATCTTTAAAAAACTATACAGGGGAGGTTTAAATCCCCCCAAAAGTAAAAGAGAATTTTCTCTGTGCATGTGCAGAGAATGTACTTACCATTGGGAACTTTTGCAGAGCTTGGCGGTGGTGGCTGTGAGGGAGCCTGCTGCTGTTTGGGGACAAGAAGCCTCAGAGGGCCCAGCGTGCAGGGAGTCATGTAGGGCTCACTGCCATTGCTGCTGGTGGGGAGAAGCCTTGACAGACCAAACAGCTGTGAGCCATGCATGACTCACCGCCACTGCAGCTGTTGGGGGGGGAGAAGCCCCAGCAAGCCCAGCAGCTGGGAGCTGCACAGGGCTCACTGCTAGCATTGTTGTTGAGGGGTGAAGCCTTGGTAGGCTTGACAGTGGGGGGGCTACACAGGGCTTGCCACCATTGATGGTGGGAGGGATGGGGGGAACCTGCAGTGGCCTCAAGGATTGTAGCAGCAATGTGAGGGTGATTAAGATGGGGAGAGGAATTACTTGGCCCTGGAGTATCACGGGTTCCCACTTATACACAATATATTTTCAAGGATAATTTTGATGACAATTAATATATGATAATATACTACCAAACAGTTCAACACTGTACGTGCTATAAAGTTTAATTCAGTATCATTACACTGCTAATCCTATTATGACCGATCGCAAAGCGTAGGTACTGTCTGTGTGACAGGTGGATCGTCACATGAAAGTATGCGTCCTTTAAGTCCAGCGTCACCATCCACGCGTTGGCTTCTAGTAGCGGTAGGATGGTCTGTAGAGTGGTCATACGGAATTTCTTGTAGGTGATGAACGCATTGAGGTTCCGCAGATCTAATATGGGACGAAGTCCGCCATCCTTTTTTGGGACCGTGAAGTAGCGGGAGTAGAACCCCCGCTGAAGGTGGTTTGTTGGTACCTGTTCTATGGCATCTTTTGAGAGGAGGGCTTCGACTTCCGACGATAGGGTGTCGGAGGGAGGGGTGGTTACGAAGTACGATTCTTGTGGAATCTGAAAAAATTCTATTCTGTAGCCTTCTGCTACAACCGACAGTGCCCATTTGTCTGTCGTGATACGTTGCCATGCTAGTAGGAAGGGGGATAGACGGGTGGGAATATCGGAGCGAATGGGAGAGTCAAAGACTCTGCTTGTTCGGCTTGGGTGGTTTAATCTTGGAAGCGGAAGCGGACGGGAATCGTGGCTTATGGCCATAAGGTTTTTGTTGATAGACAGTAGACGGCGGTCTCTGCCATTGGGGTTCAGTGGGAGATCTTCGCGGTTGCTGTTTGGACCAAGATCTCTGCCATGTTTTCTGCTTCTGTTGTCTCGGTTGTGAGACACCCAAGTTACGAGATGTTTTGATGCTCTTATCTAAATCATGAAGAACTGTGTCCGTCGTGGAGCTGAACAGTCCTTCACCCTCGAAAGGGAGATCTTCCACTAAGGACTTAGTGTCTTGTGGAAGCGAAGTCGACCTCAGCCAGGCGTGGCGACGAAGGGCGACTGCTGAAGTGAGTGTCTTGGACGTGACGTCCGCAGCATGCTTGGATGCGTTAAGCTGATGCTTTGCTAGCACCATGCCTTCCCTCTGGATCTTCCTAGCAAAGCGTTGCTTATCCTCAGGAAGCTGAGCCAGAAGTGGTGTCAACTGTTCCCATAGGGAGTACTGGTACCTGCTCATGCAGGCTGTGTAGTTTGCCGTTTTTATGCCCAATGCACCGGCTGAATAAAATCGTCTTCCGAAAGAGTCTAGTTTCCGTCCCTCCTTGTCCAAGGGGAAGGAATGTCCGCTACGTCCCCTAGCCGAGGGGGTCACGACGACTGAGTTGGGCTTGGGGTGGATGAATAGGAATTCTGCCCCTGGCTCTTGGAGCCTATACATGTGGTCCAACCTTTTGTTGGAAATTGGGGTTGAGGAAGGGTGGCCCCAGGATTCTTTGGCAGTGCTCAAGAGCACCGAAATTAGTGGTAACGCTACCGCGGTGGATGTGTCCATCTGTACGATATCGAAGATGGCATCGGTAGCGGTAGGAGTTGGTTGGACCGTGGCAAGCGCCAAGGAATGTGCCTTTCGTTTGATAAGTTCTCCATAGGATTTCACGTCCTCGGAGGGGGAGATTGGTAAATTTTCAGCCACATCAGGGGATGGTGACGGCTGGATGGGAGATTCGTCATCGGATGATTCGGGAGATTCGGGCATCGAATGGTCGGAATGTTCGGAGGGAGACATAGGGGTCGACGGATCTGGCTGATAAGGAGGGAGGTCGATATCGGGTGAGGTGGGTATCGGCATCGTTAGTTTCGGTATCGGTTTCGATTTCGATATCGGTATCGGAGTCGGGGCCGGGGGATCTCGGCATCGGGAGACTCTTGACGACGTCGATTGGCGATCCCACTCCGCTGGGTACCATTGTGGAGGTGGCGGGTAGGAGGAACCATACAGGTATCGCCATTGACGGACGTCCCACGGCACCGAAGTTGGGGGAAGGCGCCAGTCTCGCTCGCCTCTTGGTGCCGGCATCGGGTCAGGCCCTGTCTCGGGACTGCTGTGAGGGATCTGCGTCAGCTCGATGTCGGGTTCCGAATCTGTGAGCTGGATGGGTCGCGGCATCGGGGAGACGGGGCTGCCCCGGGGTCGCTCGCGCCCAGGAGGGTCAAGCTGTGGAGACCCGTGCTGGGTCATGTCGGACGCGGGATGCGTCGACGAAGCACTCGAGGTTTTGTGCTTCAGCTTGCCCTTACCCTCTTTGCCCTCCTTACGCTTCTTAGCGGGAGTTCGTGGCAGTGAGAGGGGTCTTTTCGATGCCGACTTCTCGGTGCCGGAAGGGCTTCGCATCGGGGGCGACGTCGGGCCCGTCGGTACCGATGGGGACGTTGCCGAGGCGTCGGCTGCGGACATCTTCGGTGACAACACTGCCTCCAAGAGAGCCACTCGGAGTCGGGCCGCCCGGTTCTTACGAGTTTGTTTGGAGAACGCGGCGCAACTCGAACAGGAGTCGACGCGATGCGACTCGCCTAGGCACAGCAAGCAGAGGGAGTGCTTGTCTGGGGGGGGGGATTTTACTCCCACACTTAAGGCAGCGTTTAAAGAAACCCCACCGCTGGGCCATAGGCCGGGCGGGGAGTAGAAGGAGGAGAATCCAAAAAGAGAGTCCAGGAAAAACAGTCCGTAGGTCAAGTAAAGCCAAGAAGTCAGTCCGAAAGGCCTTTCCAAGTTGGAAAAGAAGAAACGAAAGTTAACTACCGACCGGAGCGGAGAGGGGGTCCTCACGACGCGGCGGTCAGAAGAGAACTGGCGGGATTCTCGTGCCTCTCCCCGGGTCATGCGCAGTGGGACGTGCACGTGACCGGGGAGCTGGCGCAAAAATCCGTTAGGCTTTGAAGATTACCGATCGGGATCGGCGCAGGCGCACTTTATCCCAGAGGTGTGATGCACAGAGACCACGAAGAAGATATGGATAGTTACTTTTTAGAGGCTGTCAGTAGAAATGAAAATGTATTTAGGCAGAGTTCAGATTTTCTGGTTTAATAAGAAATCAAAAAACACTTTACTAAAGGGATTTAAAAATTCAGTCTTCTAGAACATTTTCTGGCAGAACTCTGGGATTATGATCATTGCTCATTCTCCATTAATCTTAGATGCAGGTTTTAAAAAATCTGTGATTTCTGCTCTTCAGTGTGAAACGACTGGTTATAAACTGGGATTTCTGTGTATTTATTCAAAGAACAATTTATACAAAAAATTAGAAGGTCACTTTAAAAAAAGAAATCTCATATGGGAACTGCAACCCAATATTTAACTTAATTAAATTATGTGTTGCAATCTATTATTTTAAAATACATTGCTCATTCAGTGGGTGGTAATATTATTAATAAAATAAGGAACAATGCTTTGGTAGAAGATAAGAAGTGTTCAATTCTAGCGAGTGACTTTGAACCTGCAAATGCCATCTGAGCTGCAGAGTTCATTCTTGCGCTTATGTGTGCATTTTTTTTATTTTTTAGATCTTTTTAGATTTTTTAGATCTATCACACCAAACGAGACAAGGCAAATAAAGAAGTATGTGTGGATTCAAGATGTTACAGTGAATAGAATTAGCATAAAAAAGAAACAGAAAATGGCTGCTTATGATTCTTCCTACAACTCCACTTTCTTTTGAGATTTTTTGGGGATGCCTGTTGAATGAAAAGAACTTATCCGCCAGTCACCATTCATCAAAAGGCATGTTCAGATGGATCCACTGTATTTGTCATATGTCTGGATAACTGTAGCAGCTATCACTGCCAGGAAAGGACCTCTAATGCATCTCGGCTCCCACATCTGCACTGCAAAATAAAGCCCAGCTGCCATGGCCCCTATGATACAGCGACCTCTTATAATCCATTTCCCATAACCAAAAAAAGCCAAACAATGTTAAATGCACTTCTATTGTGCTCTTCAGGATTAATAAAAATCTGATCACTTTTCTGAGCACTTATAAAATATGAACAAGTGAGTAAACAGGAAAAAATGTAAAGTTAATGCTAATAAAATATATTAACTAATGTCAGACATAAAAGCATAAAGCATATTTTTCTCCCTTTTTTGTTCATGTTGCCTTCCTGAAACAAGCAAACCTTCTCATTTTACAGCTGGCTCCCGTTTCTTTGTAATGATGCAAAGATGATGATGCAAAAGGTGTAGTACAGTACATAAAGAATCTAATACTGGCATTCCACATCCAATAGCAGCCTCTAGTGGTGCATGCAAAAACTGAATTCAAAATGCAGTATCAGAAAAAGCAGGGTGGGGGGGGGGATGGACCAAAATGGCTGTCCAGTGGCAAAGTACTCGATTCACTCTCCAATACATCATGACAAAAACCAACTTTACTTTCCGCCACTGAAACTGACCACCAATCAAACTCTTTGGAGTACCATATAATATGTTTGCAGGAGCTTCACTTAATTGTTTGTGATAGTAAAGATGTTTTGGTGTGCCACTGTGCTAAGTGAACTGTTCAATTCATATTTTTTATTAGGCATGGCCTGTCTTTGTCCATCAGGGGCAGTAGAATAACCCTGCAGGGATTGTGATTTACTCTTAGAAGTGGATAACAAGCTTGTTCCCTTTCCCCTTTTGCTCCATTACCCTCTTCTCTTCCCTCTGTCTCACGCTGTGACAGGCATGGAGATGATATATGTATAAATAATCAACAGTGTCGTATGGATTTTACTAGCAGCCATGATTTTATTGTTTATTTAAAATATTTATTAGCCTCCTTTTTTCCTAGTGGAACTCAGTGTGGCTTACAACATCTCCAGCCTGTCTGTGTTTAAAACTGTTTCAAGTAGTAAAATTAATTATGGTGTGCTGTTGCTAAAAGTCTTTTTTTCTCCCTCTCCTGTCTCAGTTATTATGTAGGACAATACCTTGCCCACTCTATAACCACACAGGAGTCATGAGGTAAGAGAAGAACAACTATTTATTCCCCTGAAAAGGGTTAAAGGCTTAGGAACAGCAATGACGCTTGAAAATATTTACAGTTGTAGCTCTCAGCTTCTGCTGGACTTAAGATATAAGTAATAGTTAATAATAAAAATAATAACATAATAATAAAAAAGGTATTCTGATCAAGTAACAGCCAATCTGCGCTGAGAGAAAATTATGAATGGCTGGACCCAAGGCCTCAAAGAGTGTTACGCTCAAAAGATCAACACCTCCTGGTGGTCCCTGGCCCGAAGGATGCCCATCTTGCCTCAACCAGGGCCAGGGCTTTCTCTGTCCTGGCCCAGCCTGGTAGAACATGCTCCCTATTGAGACCAGGATATTCTTCAATTCTGCAGGGCCTGCAAGATGGAGCTGTTCCGCAAGGCCTTTGGTTGAGGCAGCAGATGCCTATATATGGCCTCCCTGAGGTTGCTGTCACCTGTGTACTGATCACCAACAACTGGCTTTAATCAGGCCAGAACTTTATAGCCAACTGACGCTGCTTCAAGCTGTACCCATTGTTTTAATTGTTATGTTTTATCGTGTTTTAATGTTTAATGTTTTAAATTGAAATTGTATTTATTCAAATGAAGTTACCTGCCCTGAGCCCGCCCGTGGGATGGGTGCAATATAAATGCAAATAATAAATAAATAAATCCCAGCTCATTTAGAATAGGACAACAACCTGTCCAGTTAGCTTCCTTCAACTCTGAAAGTTCAATAAGTGATAGCGAATCATTAAATGTGAGTCTCCCCTGGACACAACACTTTTTCAGCCTGCTTCCCCTAAAGGCCGACTCTGAGACAAGCAGTGTCTCCTGAGAACAAGGTTTCTCTAACTTGCCTCACTGTCTGAAGGCCCTGTCTGAAGGAAAACAGCAGTTTGACTTCATTTGGCTTCAACTCCCATCTGCTCTGTCAAAGTTCCATGGGCCCTGATTGGCTATTACCAGCTCAGTGAGCATTCCAACCATGTTTAAAGGGGATTGGCAGCTTATAGGAAATGGGCAGGACTTTGACCTATCCATCGCACAAGCCAGTCATTTTGAAGTGGCTAGAACGTTACTTGTTTGTGGGAAGATATCTGTGTTAAAGGCAACCTGGGTACCTTTTGTGCTAACTGCTTTTGTGGTGCTAAAGACATTTGTCCATGTTAAATAGTTTTGGTTCTATACTTGCTTTTTAATTTTGGTTTGATTTTAAGTTGTGCTGCTATGGGATTAGTGCAGAAATGGACTTGGGTTACTTACTGGAAGCACAGCAGTTTCCAGTAGTCAGTAGTGTGTGGTTTAGTTTATGATTTTGTTTGCTGAGGGCAGGGACCACATAAGAAATTGACATGTAGTTCGACAATCAAGTGCATCAAACCATAAAGTTTCTTTTTAAAATAGGCTTTTATAGTACCTGACACAGACTATTGCTAAGCAATTCAAATGAACTTTCCTTTCATGTGCCAAAGCAAACACTGCTGCATCATTAGAACAAATTCAGAGCCTAGTGGCACCTTTAAGACCAACAAAGGTTTATTCAAGGTATGAGCTTGCGTGTGCATGCACACTTTTTCAAATACAATGGAATGGAAGGCAGGAGTTCAAACTTATCAACATTGGACTCTAAATTTGTTCTACTGCTTCAGACCAATACAGCTGACCACCTGGAACTGCCATATCATCCTCACATAGACAGATGCCCACTAAAAAGCAAACCAAGAGATGTATATATGTAACTTTCGCATCACTATACCCACCAGAGCCCTTCACTAGAAGAATCTTTTCTCAAAAAATTAAAATAATGCACTACCATCACTTGGCAATGCCTTTGTTTCATAGAGTGCTGTGCTATTATCGTACTGTGGTCTGCAGCCTACCAGCTACTAAACCAAACTGCATGAATGCATAGGTGCCTTTTTTTTATTTCTGCAGGAAACTGGCTCATAAATACTATGGCACAGATGAAATATGCATATGTGTCATGATAAACACCCAGAGAGTTATTATTTATGCCGGAGGAATCAAAACTTTTGCTCCTACCACCAACTTGTTTGTTGCAGCAGGAATGTTACTGTGCTCCCTCCCCAACATCTAACCCGAGCTCCATGTGGAAGTGTAGCACTAGAGTAATTCCTACAAGGGAAATGTTACTTTCTGCCAAGGTACTGCTGAGTTCCATGCTCTCTCAGCTTTTCCTTCCAAGATGCAGAGCTGAAATTTTTAGGAAGGTGATGATAACAAAGATCCTGAACTCCAAGTTCCTACTTGCTGGGGACCAGTGGCTCTGTGACGGACCATCAAAGGTTAATGCCTAACAAAGTCTGAGCACTTTTGAGTGACAGCCTGTTCAAATGGAATTTTGTTGAGAGAGACAGTTAAGGAATGATAGTTGGGAACTGACAGTTGAAGAAGAGTCAGTTAAGCACTGAAGTACTTCTTCACCCAAAGCATAATTAACACGTGGAATTCACTGCCACAAGAAGTGGCGGCAGCTACAGGAATAGACAGCTTCAAGAGGGGATTGGATAAACATATGGAGCAGAGGTCCATCCGTGGCTATTAGCCACAAGGTATAGATGAAACATGATGTCTACAGCAGTTATGCTTCATATCCTTGGTGCCTGGGGGGCAACTGTGTGAGGACTTCTAAAGTTCTGGCCCTGCTGGTGGACCTCCTGATGGCACCTGGGTTTTGCCCACTGTGTGACACGGGGTTTTGGACTGGATGGGCCACTGGCCTGATCCAACACGGCTTTTCTTATGTTCTTATTGGATAAATACTCTTTTTCTTGTGCACACGCCTTACCTGGGGATATTAGTGAGGTATGTCAGAACACTCTGAAAATCCTTTTCTGGAATTTCGCTGAAAGCTGAATATTCTGGAAAAGTAATGACTGGGCAGCCATCTTTCCCTCGCCCACCTAACAATAAAAACAAAATTCATTTACTCACAAGCCACTCTACTGAATGAAGCCATTACAGTCATTTCAGAGCATTAACGTGAAAACAAACAATTCTGACATAAGTTATTTGCTCTAATTCAATTATTTCTGTTTGTAGCCATATCCATAACAAAAGGCCCAATGTTGGTAGTATTACAGACATAATGCTACAGTCCCTGAAGGTAAGCAAGTGTCAAACTCACTGAACTTCATAGCTACTGTATGATGCAGTAACAATGGCCATTTCCACACTGGTGATTTGCCCTGGATTCAGTGCTTTCAGGAAATAGGATCTCCACCTTGCTTTTCAATGGCATTTCAACAGGGCTTTCCTCAACTTCTCAGAGATCTATCCCAAACCTTCTTGGCTGCAAAAGATTGTAGCAAAGCCAGGTTAGTGGCTGCATGGGCAAGAAGATCTGGATTTTCCCAGCCCCACTTACACAGCAGCCATTTTCTCTGTCCCCAAGACAGCTATTCCCTGCCCCCTTCATAGCACCAGTGGGCTTTTCTGAGGTTTTTTTTAAAAATTGCCAGTTGGTATATTGCTATAATGATATATTGGTATGTCAATTATTGAAAAAAATCCTGAAACGCTCCCCCCATAGTGTGGGAGGGGCAAATGGCCACTATGGGGACCGGATCAGGGGAAATGTGGGGGTACTCACCTTCTGGAAGCCTCACTGCCACTGTGCTACACTGAGAGCCACAGCAACAACTAGGCTTCTGAAGAAATCGTCACAGTGAAGAGCAACCCAATCAGTGATATGCCTCATGTTTATAAATCTAGGTTGGAGTCCAGTGGCACCCTTAAGACCAACACATTTTTAATTCTGAGTATAAGCTTTCATGAGCATGCACACTTCTTCAAATACATCTAGGTGTTCAGGAGGCAATGAAGACTGATGACTGCTGCCCAGGTAGCTAAAAAGGGCAGGAGAGAGGTTTTTCCTCCCATGTGTGATGCTGTATGAAAGGCCTAGGTAACTCCTCTTTCTAATCTTCACTACCTTCTTAATGTGAGTCCAAGCTATTCACAGCATAGCTTCATAACCTCTTTCAGTGCTGGGGTGGGGGGACTCAGCTCTAGATGATTAAGGAGTGGCTGCAGAAGGAAGCAGGAAGAAAAACATCAAAAAGCATCAAGGAGAAACAAATCTCTCCTCTCACAGGCAAATTCATCTCTTCCTCCATGAAGCCTTCTACAAAATGTGCACTCTTGCATTAGATAAATTCCTGGAGGAGGCTAACAGGTATGGGTGTTACTCAAGAAGGTAAAAAAAATTCAACTTTAGGAGACTGTTGTCCTCTGAGCTTCAGAATAGAAATGACAGGGAACACAAACAGACCATCAGTAATGTTAGCCCCTTCATGTTGTACGATTGATATGACCACCTTTTTATTTTATTATTGGAACCCTGGTAGGGTTGCTAGACCCCCGGTCCAGGTGGGGGCTCCGCTGATTTTGGGGGCTTCTGCCTGCCACTGGCTAACTGGCTGGCGGAGGAAGCCCTGTCCCCAATGTGATGGCATCACACAGAAGTGATGTCATCATATTGGGACATCAAGTGGCAATACTCTGCTTTTTGGGCAAAACTCTATGATTTTAGACCAAAAAAGCTAGAGTTTTGCCCAAAATGCAGAATGTCATCATGCAATGCCCCCCGACATGATGTCACTTCTGTGTGTCAGGGATGTCATGCAACACCCCCACCCGTCCCTGGAACACCCCCAAATCTCCCCCACCAGCAAACTAAGGGAACCTGGCAACGCTAAACCCCCAATAACTTTAAGAACGTTCTTGAAATTTGTTGCTACATTATTAACAACTTTGAGTCTAAGCAGAGATGGGGGGATTTAAATGTTCTAAATCAATAAAATAAAGATGATCTTCTGAACAGCTTGACTGCTTGTAGAACAAAAGTTATTTAGCAACAAAACTGTTAAACCAAACCAATGTAATTGCACAATTTATGTTTGAACTACAATCTCAGCAAACTATCAACAGAGAAAAAAATGACACTTGATAGAAGCAGCATTAATCCTGGCACAGTAGCAGAATCACACATGCAAGTAATTTGCTACATAAATCCAATGGCAAAATAATAAACAGTTCTAATGTTGCGAGGACACACTTCAGATAAGTTAGCTGTTAACATGCTACAAAGCCCAATGTCTATGGGCTTCACAAAGAAGTTGCCCTGAAATAGTAAATTGTGATGAAAACTGTGATACTGGTGGAACAGAGTTCTTTTATGTACCTCCACTTACTTGTAAAATAATAAGCTTGTTGGTGCAGGATCAAAGGGTTAACTACAAATCCAAAAAGGTGGAATTTAAAAGGATCATTTCTGTTCAGCGTCATTGCACAGTGGATGTAACCAAATAACAATTATGTTCGCAGATGGATGCATTTACAAATGTCCAGAGTATTCTGTTGTAACAAGAATATACAGTAGTCTTGTTGCACCTTATAAAGACTAACAAGGTTTTAATTGTACCATAATATTTCATGAACTAGAGCTCACTTTGTGCATGTATCTAAAAATGTGGGCTCCAGTCTGTAAAAGCTTATGCTCCAATGCAAATTTGTTAGTCTTTAAAGTGCTACAGGGCTACAGATGCAAAGGCCTGGGAAATACCCTAGAGACATTCAGAAAGGGGGTGTTTTCTCTGCTGAGGACTTTCCCTCAATTTTTTCCCCAACGGAAATATAGGAAATTGTTGAGAGCACTAAAAAAAAAAAAAATCCTACAAAACATTTTCTTTTTCAGAATAAGTGAAAAATGCATTTTAAAGCAAGGTTCTTGCTTATGCAAGACAATCTACAGTTCAACCTTTCCAGACTTAGGAGGAGCCAACTTTAACTCCCAGATGACAGCACAGAATACTCTGAGCGTCAAGAAAATGATAGGAAATTGCATGACAGAAAGTGTGGGAATCAGAATTATGACCTCAATGGAATCTAGGTTGGGGCTGTAAGAAGCAGACAGAACCAGGAAATCAACCATAGTGAAGTACCAACCAATGGAAGAATCCTCTTTGCCACTGCCTAACCTATCACAATTCTCATGACCTTACTATACTCTCTGGCTCTCAGTGAATGTCCAAAGAGGGACAGGAGGTGTGGTGGTCTTGGAGATCACTGGAGATCACCAGTTCATCCAGCAACTGGAGATCACCAGTTCATCAATAGAAGAAGAAGAGGAGGAGGAGGAGGAGGAGGAGATCGGATTTATACCCAGCCCTTCACTCAGAGTGGCTTACAAACTCCTTTCCTTTCCCTTCCCCTCCCTACAACAGACACCCTGTGAGGTAGGTGGGGCTGAGAGAGCTCTTTTGAGCACTGCTCTTTCACGAACAGCTCTGACAGAACTATGGCTTGCCCAAGGTCATCCAGCAGCTGCAAGTGGAGGAGTGGGGAATCAAACCCGGTTCTCCCAGATTAGAGTCTGTGCACTTAACCACTACACCAAACCACTACACCACTGATATACAACTTTCACAGAATAGAGCTCCTAACTACACTGTAGATGTGCAGAATGCATTTTCAAAGTTAAATGAGACTAGGTTTTCAAGGTTAAAATGTGACTAAGGTAGTTTAAATGTGACCAAGGTAATTAATTGTGTGCATAATAAGCTATAATGTATATGACAATAATACACTACCAAATAGTTTGCTGTTTACAATGTTATAAAGCTTAACTCAATATAGTAGTTTGGTCTAACTCAATATAGAGAGCCAGTTTGGTGTAGTGGTTAAGTGCGCGGACTCTAATCTGGGAGAACCGGGTTTGATTCCCCACTCCTCCACTTGCACCTGGCTGGATGACCTTGGGCAAGCCATAGCTCTGTACCAGCTGTTCCCTCAAGGACAGCTTGGGAAAGCGCTCTCTCAGCCTCACCTACCTCACAGGGTGTCTGTTGTGGGGAGGGGAAGGGAAAAAGGAGTTTGTAAGCCACTCTGAGACTCCCTTGGGGAGTGGAGGGCGAGGTATAAATCCAATCTCTTCTTCTTCTTCTTCTTCTATCAGCTTCAGCTAATACACCAGCTAAGGCCATTCCTCAAAATGTATGATCCAGCCACAGTGACCCATGGACCTGCCCCCACTGCTGGACCTTCTGAGAGCACCTGGTGTTTTTGGCCACTGTGTGACAGAGTGTTGGACTGGATGGGCCACTGGCCTGATCCAACATTGGCTTCTCTTATGTTCTTATGGTCTAATTACATCCAGGTTAGATGACTGTAAGTCATTCAACACAGGGCTGCCTTTGAAAACAGACCAGAAATTCAGTGTGTTCAAAATGCTGCAGGCAAGCTATTCATAGGGATCACAACCACCCTAGGGCAGAGAGATCTGCACTGGCTGCACATTTGTTTTCAAACACAAGAGCTGGTGCTTACCTCTAAAGCCCTTAATGGCTTGTGGCCAGGCTACTTGAAGGGCAGCCTCCTCCCATGCAGTCCAGTCCACCATTTAAGAGTTGTCTCACAAGCCATGTTCTCTGTGCCCCCACCTTCAGAGGTGAAGCAGATGACAACCAAGGACAGGGCTTTTTCAGTAGTGGCACCTTGCTTGTGGAATGCTGTTTACCTGGTGCCTGCATTATTTTCTTTTAGGTGTCAGATCAAAACATTTCTGTTCACCCAGCCATTTAATTAAGGGGTTGGTTTTTTAAAAGCACTAGTCTGGAAACTTATTTTAAGCTGTCAGTGGCCTGTTTTTACGGTTTATAGTTTTATGCTGGGCTGGTTTTTTTAATGCTGGAATTTTAATTATTTTGTGAACTGCCTAAGGCAGGGTCCTGGAGAGGTGGCACAAAAAATTTCTAAATAAATAAATATGCTGTAACTCTATTGTGAATGCTGGGGCAGATTTGGATTTTCTCTCTAATACTGGATATATTTACAATTTTTCTTCAAGAAAACCAAGCCATTTATACTTTTACATTTTATAAATACAACAAAGCAATCAATTCTACATGCTAAATAAATTATGTATGATATATTTTATGTTGTTAGGACAGAAGAGTAACTTTATGTTTGATAAGGAAATACTCTGTATAGTTCAATTTTCCCCAAAGCTTCTTTTTAATTTTTTTAATTAACACTAGAAAATAAACTGAACTTGTCCATGGCTTCAAAATTGCCAAGAATGTTACATCTCCACACAGGATTCTTGTTTAAAGTTGTGATGAAACTGATACTCAGTAAGGTATTTCATTTTCACTTGATCTCTGGTCAGAGCTATTGACCCTTGTGTAAGAAGCAGACATCTAAGGCAGGAGTGTCAAACTTAAGGCCTGCGGGCCAGAAGTGGCCTGCCTATGGCTTTAATCCAGTCCTGGGTCTTTTCTTCCCTGTCCTCACCCTTTGAAGCTGCTGAAGTTCCCAGCTCCCTCCATTTTGTCTTTGCCTGCTTCGGCAGGAAGCAATTCTGGGCTTGCAAAGTTACAAAGAAAATATGGAATGGATTTTTCCATTAAGGTCTCTGCACTTAAATAGACTACTCTGGGACTGTTTCTATGGCCCCCAGAGTAGAATGATGGTCCCTAACAATAGAATCTGTGTTCTGGGACTGGAATGACAGGGTGCAGAGTGGAATGACAGCCCTGTTGAGAAGCAGCAGCATTCTGGGAATGGAATTCCCCTCCGGGAGCCCTCATTCCAATCCCAGAATGCTTCTGCTACTTCCAGGGACTGTAATTTCACTTTAGTGGCTGTCATTCTAATCCCAGAGTTGTCTATCTGGGCCCAGAGACCTTAATGGGAAATGCATTCTGCATTTTCTTTGCAACTTTGTCTCTGCTGCAGTGTATTTCAATGGAGTTGAGCTCAAGTAGTTTCACTTTCCAGTGTTTGTATAGCTGAAGTTACAGCTTACTGGAGTTGTTTCCTTGCAAATACAGGGTTGATGTTTTGAACCAGCTTGTTTCTGCTGAATGGACCTGAGAACGGGTACCTGAGTGACCCAGAGCCAAAGGGTTTACATTACATTACACAAGCGAGCCACTGCCACTCTGAGTAGACCTGGGGGCTGGGGGGGAGAGAAGCTTGCAATGCCCAGCCATTTTACGTTCCTAGGCTCAAAGCATTTTATATTTTAAGTTTATATTTTAGTTTCTGCTATAATCCTTGTGTTTTTTCTTGATGTTTTATTTTTAAAATTGCATTGCTAAATCCCATTATTTCCCCACCTTTCCATTTTAGGCAGGCATCTTTTTTTGGGGGGGGGGGGAGGTTTGGGAGGTGTCAGTTATCAAAGACTGTTAAGCATATTTGTATTTTAAGTTTAAAAAATAATATCTTTAATTGTTTGTATCTTTTATAAAGTTTATATCTCTGCTACCTGGCATTACATTTTATAACATGCATGGCTTGGCTCACAAAGTCCCATTTATGTCCGATCTGGCCCTTGTAACAAATGAGTTTGACACCCCTGATCTAACCTGTGCTGTCTCGAGTCAATATGGTGTCATGGTTGAAAAACATAACCTATTTGTTAGGCATCCTAGTTCAAATCCCAGATCAGTTATGTGGATATAGCACAATTACTGAGAAAATTTTGTGCAATTGGAAAAGAAATATTATATAAATATAAAACTAAACCTTGTTATTTAAACACTTTAATACAAACATTTGCCCTTACCGGAAAGATAGGCGAACTTCTTCCTTAGCTGATCCTCAATATCTGTTGCACAAAGGGGGACAACATCTTGATGCATGATTTCATCTGAAACAAACCCCAATACACAATTCTTTATAAATTTATGTAGAAGCCAGATTCTTACATTCATTTTATTTTCAACCCCCATGAATATGCTCCCTTTCCACAACTGTTTACATTAACAATTCAAAACAATTTCATACAAATAACTACAAGTAGACTCCAAAACTATTTATATTAAACAGAAAACGCAGTACTACACAAGCACTACACTACAAGAAGGGGTGGCTATGATGGAAAATTTCTGCTGTTTGAAGGTGAGCAGAACTGTCACATTTTCCTCCTCTTTCTGCAGCCCCAAAATGCTACTCCTGGGAACAAGAAGGAAATCTGATAGAGGAGCTAGAAGTGTGAAAGGGTGGAACCAGCAAAAATCAACCTTCCCTTCTGTAGTGGGATTTTTTTCCCCACTGGATCCAACCCACTATGCTAATCTGTTAATTAAATCTCTGTTCTCAGAGAAAAATATTCAAATATCCAAAAGTGCTTACAATGCACTACCCTTAATTAAGAGTGCACCTAGGTAAAAGATTTTTAAAAATGATTTTTAGGGCAGATCTTTTGACACATGTTTTTGTCTGATAGTGGAAAAAGCTATCAGGTGAATTAATGCCTATATGGTATTACACCTCAGTTAAATCATCATGTTACCTGATATGCATCTTGGAAAATATGCATAAAGAGACTAGTAGCTATTAGTTGACTATACAATTAAGCACAAGATTTCATTTCATTCAGACCATGATCCAGAGAAACCTCTTGGTGTATGGAAACCATTTCTAGATTCCCATGGATGCATGAGGCCAAATGTTACTTCTGGAAACCACTAAGCATTTCAAAGGTGCAGCTTTCAGTGTTCTCAAACATCTAGAATGGATTCTCAGGGAGAATAGATGGTATTACAAGCAAGAGTCACTCTGTATGCACACTGCTATTGATTCGAGCTATTGAACAGAATGAACTCCACCTATCCGACTGTGACCTATACTTTAGGAACAGGAAGCAATGCATCCAGGAAGTATAAAAAGGCAAGGGAATGAGGGGAGGGGAGGGGCTAGCAATAGCAGCCCAAGTCCCAGGAGGAAGGACTACCTGCTGACAGAAATAACAAAGATGGAGAAGAACTCCCTCACTGGATGGACAAATACATAAGGCTAACCATTCTTCCTGTTTCTGGTTGCTTCACAATAAATAATGACAAGATTCCCATGATGAGTTCTTTAGAGCCACTTGAAAATCACAGAAATACTTCAAATAATACAATCTTATACTATTAAAACCTGTAATAAAATTCACAAATTCAAGCAGCTGTGTCCTATAGGACTACTGGCAATAGACATGGTTTCATCAAAACAAATTACTTTTCATCCCTTCCTCAGTATTTGGTTTACCACGAGAAACTGAACTGCACAATAAAAGGAATGAAAAAGTGAAGAACAGAAAGTGAAATTTGATGAGGTGCCAACCCCCCCTCCTCAAAATTACTGATCGTAAACAACAGGAATATGTCACAAGCTTGAACTGTGATAACACTAGGGACATTAAAGGGAAAATAAAACAAAAGAAAAGCTAGTTTTCTGTGGATCCTCTCATATGACAAGAAATTTACAGTAGTTTTGGAGAAGGAAATGACTTTCATTTCTCTGAATAAAATCACAAGACCAATTTTTTTCGCTATATAAAACAGGAACATGCACTTAGGCCCAGTGTTCCCTCTAAGCTGAGTTAGTGTGAGCTAGCTCACAGTTTTTTAGCCTCCGCCTCAGACATTTTTGTCTCAACTCAAGAGAGGGTTGCCAAGTCTGGGTTGGAAAATACCTGGAGACTTTGGGGGTGGAGCCAGGAGAGGGTGGGGTTTGGGGATGGGAGGGGCCTCAGCAGAGTACAATGCCATAGAGTCCACCCTTCAAAGCAGCCATTTTCTCCAGGGGAGCTGATCTCTGTCAGCTGGGGATCAGTTGTAAAAGCGGGAGATCCCCAGGCCCCACCTGGGTGTTGGCAGCCCTAACTCAAGAAGGATGGCTCCAGAGCAAGCTAATTTATGCAGCAGTCAAATTGCTTGCTCACAACTTTAAGGCCAGTAGCTCACAAAGTAGAATTTTTGCTCACGAGACTCCCCAGCTAAGAGGGAGTATTGCTTAGTCCAGGCCTAAACATCCACTGAAAAATAGAGACTGCTCAGCTAGAGGACTGTTCTCAATATATAAAATTCTCAACATGGCCAAATCTTTGGAAACTTAAATCCGGGGACTGGAGCCATGAACAGACAAGACAGATCTTTCTACAAACCTGAGAAAAGCCCCAGGTTTGCAGAAAATTCTGAAATCTTAAAAAAATACACCGGGGGACAGTTTAAAAATCTCCAAAATAATAGAAGCAGAGCCTGAGGATTTAAGAAATGAATGCTTTCTGTGGCCATTGCTAGGCAACCACAACAGTATTGCCAGTGGAAGCCTTGGTTTCTGTCCGTAAACGTGGGCCTTTTCCAGGGCCCTTCCAAATACTAACCAGGGCCAACCCTGCTTAGCTTCCAAGATCTGACAAGATCAGACTAGCCTGGATGGCTTCAAGAGGGAATTGGATGAACGTATGGAGCAGAGGTTCATCAGTGGCTATTAGCCACAAGGTATAAATAGGAACTCTCAGTCTGGGCCAAGTGATGCTGTGTTCTTGGTGCTTGGGGGGGGGGGCAACAGTGGGAGGGCTTCTAGTGGCCTGGTATTTTTGGCCACTGTGTGATAGTGTTGTACTGGATGGACCACTGGAAGTGCTTTGAACGGGTTTAAATTGTTCCTTCTGGACCAGTTTCAAAGAGTTGCTACTGGAGACCAGTTGTCCTCATCATGGGATTTGTTTTGTGGGGTTCCACAGGACAGTCTTATCTCACTGACTGTTCAACCTCTATTTAAAGTCCTTAGGAGAAATCATTCATAGTTTGGGAATTGGGTCACATCAATATGCTGATGACAGCCAGCTCTGTATCTCGCCATCTTGGCACTACTATAGAAGTCTGAGGCCACTGATTGACCATGGTGGTCAAATGGCTAAGAAAGAACAAACTGAATCCTGATAAAACTAAAGTGATGCTTGTTGGGAAGACCTAGTCCTTGAAGGACACCAGGCTGGAGTTTGGCTAGACAGCATTCTATGGCAGACTATATCACCACATCAGACTATATCACCGCATGTTCTATTCACCACTGATCTCAAACTCTACATGAGATTACAAATCTTGCCTTACCCAGTATAATTAAATATGGAAATAAGTGCAGATAAGAGATTATACGTTGTAAACTAGTTTTACTAGCAGATAATAAATACGCCGTATTGGACTCGGCAGTTTGAAAGAAACAAAAACATCATTTTTACTCCAAAATTATTAGCAGAGTCAAGACAGACTTTAGTCCTCCTTTTTCACTGGGATTCCTAGTAGTCTACCATGGACAGCACCATTAAGGCCACCATTTCACTATTTTTTTTTCCTTATGAGGATATTAATTCCATACAGAAAGTAGTATATCCTCATGTGTAACACTGTCACACCTGACAGTCACATCACCAGATGTACATAGTACAAGCTTTGTTTCCTCTCAGGGCTTCCTGTACAGGTAAAGGTAAGGTAAAGGTTTCCTTTGCTCGAAAGCCAACCAAATCCAACTCTAGGGGACAGTGACCATCTCTGTTTCCAGGCCAAAAAGGCCATGGTCATGTGGCCGGCATGACTAGATGCCGAGGCGCATGGAACGCTGTTACCTTCCCACCGAAGCAGTAACTATTTATCTACTTGCCATTTCTTGCTTTCAAACTGCTAGGTTGGCAGGAGCTGAGACCAGAGATGGGAGCTCACTCCGTCACACGGCACTCGGGTCTCGAACTGCTGAACTACTGATCTTCCAGTCTGCAGTTCAGCATCTTAACCACTGAGCCACCATGACCCCTTCCTTTACAGGTACACACAGCAAAAACAATGGTGAATGCTAGTCACATATGACAATGTCCATCAGAGTATGTGTGATGTCCTGCAAAGGATGCAGATCTATGAAGGAATGTTGTAAATAAGGGGGGGGGGGATCTATAAAAAGGTATTCCACTGAAAAGTAAAGAGTCCAGCCAGACATCATGAACAAACTCCACTACTTTCATGATAAATCCACACTTGGTTTATGCACATGAACTCTCCTCTTACAGGCACAGCAAAAATGGAAGACTTCCTGATGCAAGGAAGGATTTAGCCCAAGTTATTGAGGCTCCGTGCATGAGTAGGAGGGAGAATGCACATCAGCCTGAAAAATCTGAAATTCATTCTGTTGGAAAAAGACAATGTCTGGTGTACAAAGAAGAGAAGAAAAACCTGCAGGTGGCAGCAAGAAGACAATTAGATAGGACAAGCAGGAGGACCCGCGATACTCACGGGGGGGGGGGGGGAGAGAAGGAGCTCCATGTAGAGGAGGAGGAAGCACCCGCAGGTGAGCCTTCTCCCCTGCCCCCCAGCACTGACGGTGAGGACTGGGCCTGCCAATCTCCCCTCTGAGCTCCAGTGGCATGGCCCGGACGCTTCCCAGTGGTCGGGCCCACTGCCGATCTTCCCCCTGGGCTCCGGCAGCAAGGCCTGAATGCCTCCCAGCCACTGGGCTCACCGCCAATCTCCCCCCCCCCCCCCCCCCCGGGCTCTGATGACAAGGCCTGGATGCCTCCCAACCACCGGGCCCGCTGCAGAGTTCACAAGAACTTGTGGGCACTCAAGGAAATTGCTGAACAGTCGGGCCAGCCCATCCATGGCTAGCCAAATTAAAGACTACACCCTGTCTTATGAGATCCACTTTTCAGAGCCGGGTTGAGGCTGATAGACTGAGCTTATAACTGCTAAGAAAAAATTTAAGGACTGTCATGTATGCAGTCATTATTGGCAGGGCCAGATTAAGACATGTTCAGGCCCAAAAGGACGTCATGTTTAAAAGGCTCCATAAAGGTGAAGATTTACCCTTGCTCAAAAGCTAGTTGAATCCGACTGTAGGGGGTGGTGCTTATCTCCGTTTCTAAGCCGAAGAGCCAGCGTTGTCCGAAAACATTTCCGTGGCCATGTGGCTGGCATGACTTGACACCGAGGCGCATGGAACACTGTTACCTTCCCACCGAAGTGGTACCTATTTATCTACTTGCAATTCCTTGATTTTGAACTGCTAGACTGACAGGAGGTGGGTCCAGAGACAGGAGCTCACTCCATCACGCAACACTCGGGTCTTGAACTGCTGAACTACCGACCTTCCGATCTGCAGCTCAGCATCTTAACCTCTGAGCCACTGCGGCTCCATAGCATTCCTCAAAAACTGTATTATTGGTAAAATCTTGTAAATTATTTTGTATTTAGAGACTCTAAACTGTAGCTTACTTAGTTTGTGTATAAATCTGGTTCTGATTGTTGGTGAAGCACATAATGACAGTTTCAAGTCTCTACTACAATTCTATATATATTATCCCGGTACAGGCAGTTACCCCATAGGGAATGGAGATGTTTCAAGTTTTGCCATGTATGTAAATCTCCAGACACTCATGCAGAAAGGTAGCACAGAAAAAGATCCTGGTACATCCTCCTTGAATGGGAAGCCCGGAGCAATCTGTGCTCTGTAGGCTACGTCAAAGAGGTTTTCAACCTTTCTTTTCTTTTTTTGGTAATAAACTTGGGCTTCAGGCAATTACCAGCTGAGCGACCCAGAACTCCTCTCCGCCAGTGAAAGAAACACTCTGTGCAGCTGAACAGCTGGCAGTCTTCCCCACCCATACAGACAGGGCCATGCTAAAGCGACCACATTCTCTCCAATCCAGTGTTTTCCCCAGCGGCTGGCTGCCTGGCTGCCCACTTCCGTTTTCCGGCTTCCAGCTGGGCAAGCTGGGGCACAGGCCCATCAGGTGGGCTCCGGAAGAGACAAGCAGGGTGAAGGTGACAGCTCCACCCTCAGGCCGAGTTTTCCCCCAGCCCCGCCTTGGTGCAAAGCCAAAGGGGTGGCGGATGGGATGCAGTGTCCGTCGGGGTGGGGGCCACCTGTGCAGCATCAGCCGCTCTTCCTCTGGCTCAGCCCCATGGAAAGCCAGGAGAGGTAGGCTTGTTACTTGGGGCCCCATGGAAAGCCAGGTGAGGTAGGCTTGTTAAGGGATGGGGGATGGGGTGGTAGGGGCCGGGATTTTGCTCCTGCCCATCCTGTTCCCCTCGAGACATTGCACTTGCGATGTGCCCCCTCCCGCTCAGCCTCCTGCCCTCCTTGCCCTGAGGGGACTGCGGGTTTGTGTCCTGCGGAGCGCCGGCTTCCTCGAAGGGTGGGGGGCAAAATCTGATTTTTCTCCCCCCCCATGGGCACTGGAGAGGCCTGAGTGACTCTCAGTGGCTGGGCTGCTGATTCCCCCCCCCCCCCCGGCATGGGCGGCGAGACCTCAGCGCCTCTCAGCTGCCGGGCCACACAGAGTTCCCAGAGCGTTCTCTGCACATACACAGGGAATGCTCTTTAACTTTTGGGGGGATTTAAATATCCCCTGATAGTAAGTTTTAGGATTTTTCTGCACACCTGGGGAGTCCCCCAAGTGTGCAAAAAAACTCTTTGCCCCCCAAGTGCCCCCGATGTGCAGATTTAGATATCCGCATGGAGGGGGCAACTTGGCTATTAGTATATAGACAAGGGGAGACACGCAAGAAACTTTGCTCCCCTTTCCCCTCTTCTCTGTCAGTTCCCTCCTGTCTTTCTGCACCCATCCCTTATCTATCAATCTTCCCTCACCTCCTTCTCCTCTCACCCCTTCTATGTTAGCTTTCCTCCTACCCCCTTCTCTAGGAATCATTTCTCACCCCCTTTCTCCACCCACCTGTTATATGTCTCACTCCTCTCTTACCCTAGTTCTTCTTAGTCTGCTCCCTTCTCCCCCCACAACAATCTCTCCATCTTCTGCCTCCCTTTCTGCAGCTTCCTCATTTTTCTGGCAGTGGGGAGGCTGCCAGGCCCGCCGATCCCACCCCCCCACGGGCACTGGCCTCTGTTTTTGGTCACTGTGTGACAGAGTGTTGGACTCAACCCCCCACCCATCCCCAATTGTCAGCAGTCCTTCCTGGGTGGGGGGCGGTGGTGGTGCTGCTGGTGCTGGACTCCAGTGCTTGGTCAAGGGCTCGGAAAGACACCCGTGGGGGGGGGCAGAATTCCTCTCAGCCAGTCAGGAAGGGGACCAGGGTGGGGGGTAGGAGGTTTCTCAGGGCCCGCCAAACCCACAAAAAAGAAATCCCAGGAGAGTAGGGGAGGGAAGCCTGTGCCCGGCGGGGGCAGGTGGGAGGGAGAGCACTTTGGCTGGGCAGCAGGAGGTGGGGTGGCATCCACCTCCTCCCTCCCCCCCTTGGTGCCCTCCTCTTCTGGCCGGGCAGGAAATACAAAAGGCCCCAAGCAGCGGCTGAGAGAAGAGCTGCCCGCCCAGTGCCGCCTGCCCGCATGAGTCGCCCCCATCCCCCCCCGATGGGGGGAAGGACTGTAGATGCCCCCCTCTCACCTGCCTCAGAGGAAGCCTTCTCCCTCCTCCCCCTGGCACCAGCAAGGCCTAAGTGGCTCACAGCCTGCCGAGCCTCCCCCCCCCAACAGCCAGAGCGTTCTCTGTGCTTGCATAGGGAACACTTTTACTTTTGGTGGGATTTAAATATCCCCTCCAAAGTTTTTTTTTAAGTTTTAGGATTTTTTTTGCACACGTGGGGTGTCCCCCAAGTGTGCAGAAAAATCTCTCTACCCCCCAAGTGCTCCCTCCGCGTGGATGTAGATATCCAAATGGAGGGGGCAACTTGGCTTTTAGTATAAAGATAGTGAGGTCAGCACCTTCTCTCCTTTTAAATGTCACTCCTTGTCCAGATTGCTACTCTCAGGGCAATTTCCCACTTCTTGGAAGTGCCACACTCACTCTTACCCTCTCTCTCAGCTAGAGATGAAGTTAGGAACTTATCTCTGTCTCTCCTCTTTCCTATCAAGTATGTTAATTCCTAAATAAATCTTTATCTACTCTTTAATTAGGTTGTGCACCGTTGCTGTGTTAATTACTCTGCCAACACATTCACATGAAAACACATGAAGCTACCTTCTATGGAATCAGACCATCAGTCCCTCAAGATCGGTATTGTCTAATCAGACTGGCAGCAGCTCTTGAGGGTCACAAGTAGAGATCTTTCTCATCATCCACCACCTGATCCTTTCAACTGGAGAAGCCAGGGATAGGACCTTGGACCTTCTGCATGCTAAGCAGATGCTCTCTACTGACCCACGGCCCCTTCATGTCACAACAAATTATCCTTTGTTAAAGATGTCTGAATGACCTCTAGGTGTTAGTCTGAATAGGAGCTTGAATTTTCAAGCACTGTGGCATTCATAATATACTTATTAGCCATTTGTCAGTGACCAATCACCTGTAAAAACTAGATGAAATTAACAGTCTATGTAGTTGATATCATGTTATCAACTCAGCCCCAGAGGTAAAGTTCTTGCCCATCTCACAGAAATATAATCCAAAGTACTCACTAGTACATTGCTATTTTTCTTTCCTTTTAAAAAATTATCCTACAGATATTTCCCAGATGGAGCACATGAAGATTATTTTCAAATTATGTAACCAAACGATCATCCTTTTAACGCACAAACATTCTGTCATCAGCAAACTTTTTACTTTTTAAAGCAATCATGGATTTCCCCACTAATGTTGGAATTCCTCTCTTAAGAGGAGGAAATCACTACTTCTTGCAGTATTGTTATTTTGAGTTATTGTAGTGATTTAAAACAAAATGATAGTATCTTTACAGAAAAGACAATTCATAGCATTGACAATTTCCTTTTTAACATTTTAACAGTGTCAAATTTAACCACTCTTAAAAGTATAAATATAGATATTCATCATGAAGTGCCTCAGTTATAGATGCGCTATTTTAACCATATAAAATAGAAAACTGGACATTAGATCTAGGAAATGAACCGCTGCTCACAAAACACAAATGAATGTATTGTAATAGTCTGTAAAAGAGAGCCTTCATTCTACAACCGACATATAACAACTTAAAAGCATCCTATTCATCATGTACAAGTGGAAATGGCAGCCCTGAGGCACATATTTAATTTTGCATCCCGTTTTACTTATAGAACTGTTCATGTGGGAGGAAGATAAAGATACTGTAATTACAAAAAGAAAAAGAACCTACAGGAACCTTTACTGGGAAGGCATATGCCAATGCGACTGTTAACTACTTAAGAATTTTTATGTCCCACCTTATCTATTTTACATGCCAATAAAGGACTGATTGATTGATTGAACTACTTAAGAAAAGAAGCTGTCTCCGGTAATTTCTTAACTAGATGGTCAATTAAATGCACCTTTTAACATTCAAATAGAAGAAACGTGCATAAATACTTTGCAGATGTGTGCAACCTCATTTTAGTTTCAACACTTTTATTCATTTTTGTTTTATTCGCAATCATACACATTCATTTGTACCATTGCATTCATTCATTCCCATCAATTTCACATGCATTCTGCATTGTCTCAACCACCACATCTCTTGTGCTGGTGATGGTCAGGTTGGTAGTGGCACCTGACTAGACTTTCAGGCACGTGAGAATTTCTTGCACACTGAAAATGGCCAGTTCTTACAGAAAACATATAGCAATGCTCAGACTTGGGTTTTCAACTTGCATATATTACTACGCGAGACTAGGAAAAACCTGGCCTGGTGGCACAAGCAATACTAGTTCTCTGACTTGATATAGCACAACAAATGAGCATACAGATAAGCAGCTTCCAGTATATTCAATGATCAGAGCTAACTTCATACCTCATTTTAAATTCACCTCACAATCCTGAATGCCTTTCACTTCAGGTCAATGTTTATGTCATGTAAAATATTGAATACTGGAGCAGGGGGGCAGGGGAGGATAAGGAGGTGGTTACCACAAAAGAGCCAACAGTCTTAAATCACTCATCCACACACACTAGGGAACTGAAATGAAACTCACTGTTCCCACTTCAAGCCACACTCAGTCCCCATGCTTATTTGGTTTCCTACAGCTACGAAAGATAAGAGGTTCTGTGTGCCTACCAGCATGTTTTTTTCTATACAATACCATGCCTGTTTATGGCAATGTGACAGAACTTCAGGTTCTAGAAGTCATCAAGACTAAAATGTTTGTTATCTCAGAACCTGGTTAATGGCTGTCAGATCCTTCACTCATCTCTGCTCTAATGCTGTTCAACAGCAGCTTGATCAGCAGAAGTGTGTGGCTTTTGAAGTCACGCTAATAGGCCAGACCATCCCCCCCCCCCCCACCGCGCCAGTTAACTGTAATATAATTGAGCTAGAAGACACCCAGAAAACACCAGCACTCTTTTTCTCATTCTCGGTTAGACAACATTTCTAACACAATTCATATTGAGGGAGCTGCTTGGGATAACTACACAGATTTTCAATTTACCACAAGCTTCTGCAAAAACGAGCTTTCAGCCACGGTAACCTTTTAAACACACACACTACACAGGGAGCATAAAAAGGGCTGAAAGCTTAAGTTTCCTTGTAGCTTACTCTTTCCAGTTCCTCAAGTTCTTACTAATCTTAGCTTTGTGTCATTTCTTGTGTTCGAGCACGGAAACATTAACTGGAGCACAAAGTGATGCTATATGCTCATTCAGAGACTACTGAAAACTGTGTTCTACGTGGAAAGATCCTCACTCCTAGCCCTATACAGAAAGCCTCCTAGACCTTCATATTTCTACTATAATTTAATTTTACAAAAACACAACAGTCTGAAGAAACTGAGCAGCAATCACCTACCTGCCATGTCATGGCTCTTCATCTGGTATTCTTCTGTAACAGTCATGCATATCAAGGAGAATTCAAGACTGGCAATGTGAACTGAATCAGCAGTATTTGGTTCTTCTCTCTTCCCCTCCCCCCAATTTCCACAAAAAAGAAGCTCTCAGTTTCACACTGGACTGTAGTTTCACTATTTAGAGCAAAGACGGCCTCCAGTCCTTCATTCATGCCCTACTGAAAACAAGATTTCTGTGGACAGTTTGAACCGATGAAACGCAAGAAAAGACACCACAGTCTGAACTTTGTGCTAATTAATTTGGTAGAAAGGGCAGTGAAAGCCTTTAAAAGCAATTATCCCCCCTCTCCCATTCCAATCGGTTTCCTCACAAATGCCAACAAAATGCTTCAGACTGAGAATTACAAGCATCAAGATCAGTTATCCTAAGACAAAGAAAATAGTTTCTAAAACAGCAACCAGCACATGCAAAAAAGAAGCAGCCCTATTTGCTGTGATCCTTCACTAAATACCTCTTACAAGCATTGTGTCAAACTCAGATGAACATTCTGTGTGATAATCATTAAACAACATACACACTTTGGTTTTTAAAAAAACAGATGCAAACTACAAAAGCAGTACAAGAATGAAAGATCTATTTCTCCCCACTTTGACTAATACTTTAATATGCAAAATGTTAACAACTCTAGATCACATATGTCATTTGAATACAATGAAGTCACTAGAAGGAGGAACAAGGAAAGAAAACAAAAACTTAAGACACACCTGTGCTTTTCTTCAGAAGGTACCACAGTTCCGCAATATCGTTGTATAGCAAAGAGATCAGACTTAAGGTCATATTGCCACTAATCAATGTAGTGAGAATTAGTCCTGTAGATAGCTCCCTGTTTTATCTCTGAACCTGCCCTTGGAACACAAAGAACGCTTAAAACTTCATCTTTCACAGCAAAAGCTGAGCTAAACAGGACACAATACCTTTCTTCAAGTTACATGTGAAGCAAGTGTGTCTTTCAACAGGATCAGAGGTCCACCAAAGGGTTAGCCATTTACTAGCACCTTCTCAGTTTCTCTTTTGTTGTATAAAGAGCTCACACACATTAAAACTATATTTACTTACTCAGTGTGAACATGATGACAGAGTAAATTCTGCCATGAACAAGAACTATGTTTAAATAAATTAATCCTAAATCTCTCCTGCAGTGGTATGTCAAAGACCCCCCTAAAAGAGCCCTCGTTTTAACAAATAGTAACCTATCAAGTAAAGCCATCTCTCTTTAGCCTGAAAGGAACAATACTGATCAGCTGACAGGTGCCTCTCTGAAGGAGCCTTCTAATGAGACAGTTCCTTAAATTAAAATGGGAAGTTTCACATTAGCTAATGTTAAAAAAATTCCCTAGGTAGCATGCTATATTGAAAGACACAGATAAAAAAGCATATCTTTAACTAAACTGAATGATCAGTGTTCATTAGCTTCATGCTTCACAGAATTTTTATGTTGTTAAAATAACAAAAGAAAACTTATGAAAGGCAGGTAATTCAAAATCAAAGACAGGTCCTCTTGAGGCCTTCCTGCATGATTTGTTTTCCTTCTGCAATAATTGCATATTTCATATTTGTTGAAGACATGAAGCTGCCTTAAACTGAACTAGACCATTGGTCAATCAAGGCCAGTACTGTCTACTCAGACAAGCAGCAAGTTCTCCAGGGTCTTGGGCAGAGACCTTGCACATCACCTACTACCTGAACCTTTTATTTTATCTATTGATTGATTGATTGATTTAGATTTATATACCACCCTTCCTGCGAGCGGGCTCAGGGAGCGTTACAACAATAAATTACAATCAATGAGCGATTAAAAATAGATATTAAGCATTAAAAACAGTTAAAATATGGGCATAGCAGCAATTACATATCCAGCAATCCTAAAACTGGGAACAACTGGACTGCAGCCAAGCTATAAAGATCTTATCAGCAGTAGCCTATCAGTAGCAGAAACTGCAGCACTGCAGCAGGGAGGCCAATTAATGGATGCCCACCACCTCACCCGAAGGCTTGGCAGAACAGCTCCATTTTGCAGGCCCTACAAAATAGTACTACCACTGGAAACACTTGGGAGTGAACCGGGAACCTTCTGCATGCCATGCAGATGCTCTGCCACAGAGTCCTAGCCTTTCCCACATCTTCCCTTAAGTTAGCAGAGATATCACACTTTGGAGAGTCCAGTATTATAATTGTCAGAAAGTAGTGCTTTTGATAGTATTTTTGTTGCAGTTTTTATTTCTGTGAGGAATGTGGGTGTTCAGATGTTATGAGCATCCAGTGGGTACTGCTGCTTTTTTTTTAAAGAGATTCTCTCGTTCTTTGGCGCAGACTGCTCAACTCCTGTGCAGGAGTGCCTATCTAGACGGTTTATTTATTTAAATTAACAAATAGCAGCAAGACCTAGCTATCACATGTGGATGTAATATTGTGCCACTATCAAAGTGGCCTGCAGCAGTTATCACGCTATGGCAAAACTGGACTTGCTGCTACATGTTTTCAGTGACTGTGTAGAAAGCAGTCTGGGTTGGATCCAGCCAGCTTTTTCACTTCATCTTCTCCAGTTCTCCTCCTTACTATATCCCCTATCCTGAATGGCTTTGCTTAGTTCAGATACCATGATTCCCAGCTACACTGAGTGATCAGAGGGGTTCGTTTTCCCTTTCTAACTAGTGGAAAAGCTGATTGGATCCATTCCCTCCCCACAGCAGCAAGTCCATAAAACTTGGTAACCCATTCAGATACTGAAGATTACAAAAGACAGTATAAAACAGATTTTTTTTTCTGCCTTGCCTTTCAGTGACATGTATAACATGACTTTTTTTTAAAAAAAACATAAAACTTTCACCCACTCTCATTAAGTGAAGTCTTACTTTACTTGATCCTTTTGAGTAATTGTTGTAGGACAGATTAGCAGTTAATTAGGGACCGATTACTTGTTAGCAATCTTAGTAAAAGTGATAAGCAAGATAAGAGAGTAAATGTGAGTGACAGAAGCAACTGTTGAAGAACCCAAAGAAAAAGGAGAGTCTCTCTCTTTTTCTATTGGAGGAAACGAAGGTCAAGAATGAAGCCATGGTCAATAAATCATGGGTTAGCAATTACACTTATTCACATAACTCATGAGGACAAATTCTTTCTTCCCTGAACTTTTACATGTGGGAAAGTAATCTGTTATGCACCAAATTCTCCAGGTTTACCAATGGATTTTGGGCATGCAGTTGCAATTATGTTACAAATAAATTTTTCTAACTGAAACAAGTAATTTGTTCAAGTAATTGAACAAAATGCCAATTATTTTCACTGTATTCTATAACTTAGATCTACTTGAAATATTAAACTGACTTGTACTATGCATTACAGAACAGGCAAACTGCAGATGAGAAATCCACTTTGATATAGGTAATATTACACAAAAAGAAATCTTACTATTTTGCCTTTCTGCATAAGTGGGAGTAATGATCTGTGAGAGAAAATTTTAATTTTTAAAAAGAAGTCTGTGGGTGGATCTATTTGATGACAGCATCAAATAACAATCAAGATGAGAGAACGGGCCATCTCAGATGTTACCATGGACCGAGTTTTTGTATCTCATCACCTCAAAAACCCTAATTTTCAATAGAGTCCCTTTGCACACTTCAACCAAATACAGAACCATGTGAACCAATCTTGATACTTTCTAATATATTTTACAATTTGTTGATCTTAAAAGCTGCACACTCACATACCCCACCTATGTAAGCACCTTAGACTGAAGTCAAGTTTAACAAGAGAACTCATAGTGGGTTCCTCAACAGCGGAGTAACCACAGCCTTGAAACTGGACAGATGTACATACTGATGAACTCAACACCTGTTCAATGGTCAACCTTCTCGAACATACACACAATTCAGATGGACTGCCTGCTGAGGACTCATTGGCCCAACTGCTTCCACTTCTACTGTCTCAACTTCCTACAGCTGAGAGTGCCTCGAGCCATATTCCTCCAATCTGGTGTAGTGGTTAAGTGCATGGACTCTAATCTGGGAGAACTGGGTTTGATTCCCCACTCCTCCACATGCAGCTGCTGGAGTGACTTTGGGTCAGTCATGAGTTCTCTCAGAGCTGTTCTCTTAAGAGCAGTTCTCTCAGACCTCTCTCAGCCCCACCAACCTCACAGGGTGTCTGTTGTGGGGAGGGGAAGGGAAAGGAGTAAGGCACTCTGAGATTCCAAGTGAAGGGTGGGGTAAGAATCCAGTATCATCTTCTTATTTGTCTGGGTGCCTCAGACAAGATAAAATTGTGCCCTTTCCTCTAGAGACCCTGACAAAATGAGAGGATGTGTTCTGCCATATATCCTTCTCCTTCAGCGTGCTGCATATTGTAAGGAATGGTGACCAGGCGATGCTCTATTTTTTGTACTTTTAGGGTGCTCAACCACCTGCTGGCAGAGGTGTTAGTAGTGGTAAAACATGAGAGGGCAAGCAGTCCAAGGCAAACACTCTGCTCCACTCATGGGTGGTGCTGAGGGAATGATACAGAACCATGTTAATTCAGCCACAAAATTGGTAGGAATCAACTGTGAGTCATTGTCTCATATTATATCTGTGTTCACTAAGGTTGCCAACTGCCCTGGAGAAAAATATCTTCTCCCTTAGTGAGATGTTACTTACCTCCATGACATAAAAAGCTTTAGTGGCCCATTTCCACACAGTAAGTTTCTATTAAAAGACAGATTCCCCCACCCCCATAGGCCAACTGGCAAATCTAGTCTTTGCTTTCACTGTTACAGAATAGTCCATATAAAGCGTGTCACACTTCTACAGTGAATGGAAAATATTCTCCCAATGTCTTAATTTCAGTCAAAATTACTTATTAAAAAACTTTTGCCAGTGGCTATACAACACACCTGGAGAAGCAATATGGAGAAGAGGGAACTTGGATTTCAGTTGAACAAATATTTGTGACTACAACGGTTTCTTTTCCCCTAATACAAATCCATCAACTTTGACTTTTTGTTTCCATGTACAGATGGCCAACAGCTGAAGGTTTCCAAACAGACCTCCCCATACTTGCACATGATATCTCTACACCTGGCTGGGTCCATCTCCTGCCAACAGGTGCTGCTCTCACGAATCTCACCAAAGGCATTATTCCTCCTTGGATTTCCCCCCGTTATTCTTGTACCTCTTTCCTCTTTACTAAGAGGACCTCTCTTCACAAGCTATCCTATGGAAAGGGCAATAAAACTGTTTCACCAAGGTTTGTATCACTATGGACTTAGACACATTACCCTACATGATAGGTACCCTGTTTCCTGGTACCAATTTTTCTAGCTTCTAAGGCAGCTGCTACTGCTTCCATAGCTCAAGATGACAGGTATTTGTCCTTAGCAAAACAACTGTGTGCAAAAAAGGTCTCAGTTACAAGCCAGAATATGCCTGAGTTTGGGTTTCAGTAATATCCTGTTTTGAGAAAGTGGTTCCTACTTGAAAAAGCCTTGTCAGTGGAGCAACATTGCTAGCATGCCCATAGGAGGCCTTCATCAGGACCACCGTCTTTGGATATGTGTTGTGGCTTGGTTGTCTAGTTTCAACTTGGAATATGACTTCTGTTTCTGAAAATTGAAGGCACCTGAGCACCTTTAACAGAGTGTTTTCTGAACCTGTGATGGACAGTGAGAACATTTGGTTTTTTGCACTACGATCTGAGAATTTGGATTTTGGTATTGTTGGTATATGAACAGCTTTGGAATTTGTATTTATAAATTGTGTATATGATACAAAGTTCATTTTCACTGAATAGTTTGAGTAGTTTAATCATTTTTGTTTAGGTAAAACATTTTTCTACACACAGTTGTTTTGCTGATTACATTTTCACTGTGTGTCTCACACTGTGTTTTGAATTATCTGTATTTTGGGGATTTGTCCTTGGTAAAGACCCTAAAGATAATCCTCAGGGCAAGCGTCCCCAGTTTAAACTGCCAAATTGCTCTTTTCCCTAATCCTTTACTGTTTAGGTGATGTTCACTATACAAAGGAATATCAGCACTATAAGAGCACAATCTGTTGCTGAGGTTTATACAACCCAGGTAGTCTAAGAGCAGATTAGTGCTGGAGGTTTCCCTCCCCTTAGCACTTTTTTGAAGCAATACTGTACTGAGTAAAGAATGATTGCAGCCTTGGAGTAATTCCCTTCCTCCTCTTCTCAGGATATGCTGATCTTCTGTAAACATACCTGATCCTCTACCAAACTATGAGAGATACTTGCAAAGCAAGTTGTCATTCACTGAACTGCTTCCTGTAGCTTTTGCTCAAAGGCAGATAAGGCTAGAACTCCAGTGATGTGACATTTGCTCAAACAAGATGATGACCCACCCCTTTCACAGTGTGTGTGTGGGGGGTAGGTTTCAATGGGAAGTATCCTACTACTCTGTGGGTGGAAGGTATAGTTTTTCACACATTTCTCTGGATTGCTGCAGCTCCTTCTAACCCCTGAAAAAAATCAGTCCTAAATTCAAGGGACCAGCATGGAGAAACAGCTGTGTGGATGGGGAGAAGAAGAAAATATTGGATTTATACCCCACCCTTCACTACTCGAAGGAGTCTCAGAGCAGTTTATAATCTCCTTTGGATGTAGTGATTTGATGTAGTGGTTAAGTGCGCGGACTCTAATCTGGGAGAACCGGGTTTGATTCCCCACTCCTCCACTTGCACCTGGCTGGATGACCTTGGGCAAGCCATAGCTCTGTACCAGCTGTTCTCTCAAGGACAGCTTGGGAAAAAGCTCTCTCAGCCCCACCTACCTCACAGGGTGTCTGTTGTGGGGAGGGGAAGGGAAAGGAGTTTGTAAACCGCTCTGAGACTCCAAGTGAGTGAAGGGTGGGGTATAAATCTAATCTCTTCTTCTTCCTTTCCCTTCCTCTCCCCACAACAAACACCCTGTGAGGTGAGTGAGGCTGAGAGAGCTCTTTCAAGAACTGCTCATGAGAGAACAGCTCTGAGAGAACTGTGACTGACTTAAGGTCACTCCAGCAACTGCATGAGGATTAGTGGGGGATCAAACCTGGTTCTCCCAGATTAGAGTCCACATTCCTAACCACTACACCAAACTGGAGGGGGGCTGGAGTGAGGAAGGACAAAGAGCGGAGATAATTTCTCCCGTGTTTTTCAAGAATGCTACTCTGCTGTGGGAAGAGGACTAGTTCATTCTCATGCCAGCCTGCTGACCCTTAGGGCTCTTCCTCTGTGTAGATCCTGCAACTCTCAAGAATGATCTTTCCAAGGATAAGAAAGAGATACAACTGCCCTGACCTGGACAGACTAGGAACCCCAATGTCATCAGATCTCGGAAGCTAACCAGGGCTGACCCTGGCAAGTACTTGGATGGGAGACCTCCAGAGAATACCAGGGCCAGAGGCAGGCTATCAAGCCACTTCTCTGAACGCCCTCCATACCACAGTAGGAGTCATCATGACTTCCAGGCACGGGCAGACACACAAACACACACAAATGCAAAAATACCCAACCAAAATAAAATGAAACGTCCAAGCCCCACTAGGGGTCACCAGAAGTCAACCATGACTTCCAGGTGCAGGTGCAGGTGCGCGCGCACGCACACACACACAAAACTCACACACAAAAAAGAGCTACAACTGTGCAGAAAAACATGGGGAAGTTTCCAGTGCTTTCTGCACATGGATGGTAGGACGCTGCTCAAAATCTGTCCTATAATATGATTTTAAAGGTTTGACCATCAATCGATGAAAACGCTTACAGAAGGTATTCATGGATACCCAAAACAGGCCCTTTTGACCATCCAAAATCTGATGCAAGGAGCTGGAGCACCAGATGAACAAAAACCCCAAGGCCATTGGGTGAGAAAATGGAAACAAGTGAAGCTGTCTCTCCTGCTTCTTACATCAATGGAGACTCTTGTGCCAGCTGCAGATGTGTTGGGTAGAAGAGCAAAAAGGAGAGATTTTACCAAATTCCACCTTCTCACCACTACCTGCTATTCTGTGTAGCTTTTTTGTTCATGCCCATCAGTTTTTTTTTGCTGGTCACAAGTGGGGCTGCAGTCAGACAACCAAAAGGGAAGATGAGCTTCTGCAAACTCTGTGCAGAGAGCGTAAACAATAGGGAGCTATAATTTTACTGCTTGTTTAGATATATTTTAAAGTGTATACTGAGGTCTGCTGACTGAATATGCCTTTTTAGGACTGATTTATCTACTGATTTTTTTAAAATGTTCATAATTGTTCTGTAATATGTAGCTGGCTCAATGTTTGTTTTTTATACTGATTGTGGTGCCCGGTTGTTGTTCAATTTTTGTAATTCTAAATTGTTATTAAGAAAGTGGTGGCCTTTGGCTAATACTAAATATTTATCTACCTATAAACATGTCGGATGGATCTGCAAATTCAATACTGTTACTAGGGCACAAAATAAATCTTGATCGGCATTCAAAATAATCAGAATTCCAGTGGTATGTAAGTACGAAAGACACAGTACAGTTCACCATGAACCTACTGCGCAACATAAATTGGCATCCCCTTTCCCCACAAATAACTCTGCAAAGCAAGAATGATAGAACTAGCTTGCACTGTGCAACTCTTTGCATTGAAGACACACAGGGCTCTAGGCTCAAGTGCCTACAACTGTGCACCTTATAATTAGAAAGACACAAGGGACTTGGGCCAAAGTCTTTCAGTCATTATAAGTCTCTGGTGCTATTTAATACACCTGCTTCCCAATACTGATTTAGCACCTATACAGCCTGGGCAGATTCCTTACCTTCCTTACCAGGTACACAGAATCTCAAAATGCACAAAAGTAGTACAGTTTGGTGTAGTGGTTAAGTGTGCGGACTCTAATCTGGGAGAACCGGGTTTGATTCCCCACTCCTCCACTTGCACCTGGCTGGATGACCTTGGGCAAGCCATAGCTCTGCACCAGCTGTTCTCTCAAGGACAGCTTGGGAAAAAGCTCTCTCAGCCCCACCTACCTCACAGGGTGTCTGTTGTGGGGAGGGGAAGGGAAAGGAGTTTGTAAGCCGCTCTGAGACTCCAAGTGAGTGAAGGGCAGGATATAAATCCAATCTCTTCTTCTTCTTCTTCTACATTCCACTGGCAGAATGGAACACCCTGGTGTATACGCTTCTCAAGCTATTCTTAGATGTGTTCTTCTGTGAGGCAGGGTTTCCCCTCTGGAGAAGAGGGGAGCAGATCATGGTCCATAATGGAACATCGGCCAGTGTCTGGTATTTGTTTCCATGCCTGCTGGTTTGTGAGTTTGAAACGAGACTGGACAAGGAACTTCTGGTTTTTGAAGCAAAAGGTTTTAATAAGGATTTGTAAAAAAAGAAATAAGAACAGCAGCAAGAGAAAAATAAGTTCATCCTTGCTCTTCATCATGGATTAGGAGATACAGAAAGATTCAGTGCACATAGTACCAGACTTATTTCCTAAAGAAGAAAGAATAAATGCCAACATAGCTCCACATTCTTACAAAGGGGGAAAAAGAAAAGAGAAAAAATAAAAACCAATCCTTCAGCCAAATTATTAATTAAAACCCTAGATGAATTTTCTTCTAACACACACTACATAGCATCAGCTACATAACTGAAAATAAATAAGTAATGATATTTAAAATACATTTGATGAATACTGGGCATGTCACTCTCTTAATAATAATATCATTATTCACTTAATAATTAAATCCTCTAAGAAAGGTAAGCTAGAGCATGATATAAAACAAAAGCTCACACGTTTTAATAGTGTTCTCATCACTAACTATGAGGAAAGACAGTCACCCTTATGGTGTTCATGCTTGTTTTGCAAACCAAGAAGTAAACACAGCCTTACCTCAAAGAAACACACCTATTCTTTAAATCTTCTGTTTAAAACACTGGCCATTTTCTTTCCTTTTCAGTTTCCTATGGAGCTTCCTGTCTAGCCCCAACATGCATATAAGCAAGACTGAGAGTGGTCTCTTTCTACATTAAGAACTGTTGTTTGCATGGTTTCTTCGTGGGTACGGTTGGTATTATTTGCTTAACACATGCACACACAAAACCCAACAAGAACAGGAAACAATCTTGTCCAGAAGATCACTTTGCTTTTTCCAGCATCTATATTCTAATTCTGATAGGGTTTTTTTCCTGTGTGGATGCTTATATCTGCCAAAAGAGACCTCAGTCTCCCCCAACAGCTTTTTCTACACAGTCAGGCCCCTTCCTCAGTCTCCACAAAAATCCAAAAAGTTAAAAAAAAACTTCAGGGACCGTTGAATTCCCCCCAATACCTTTTGAAATGGCATCAGCTCCAGGCGTCAACTGTGAGGAGATTAGAATGCTCGGGGGGAGGGGAGAAGGTTCTAACCGTTTCTGTCAGTAAAAGGCAGGGTTTTTACTGGCAGCAGTCTAGTGTTGCCAAGTACCTTCCCTGGCCACCAGCAGCAGATCCAGATTCAGGCTGGGAAACTCCTGGAGATTTGGAGTGGAGCCTGGGGAGGACAGGGGCCTCAGTGTGGTACAATGCCATAAACTCGACCCTCCAAAGCATCCATTTTCTCCATGGAAAGTTATCTCTGTAGTCTGGAGATGAGCAGTAACTCCAGGGGATCCCCAGATCCACCTGGAGGCTGGCATCCGTAGGCAGCACCCTCTGTGTGACTTGATACCACCGGATCTGCATGACTTAATTAGGTCCAGCTGCTTTGCTACTGTTCATCAGCAGCCACCCTATGAAAGCCATTGTGATGTAACTGTTAGAGTTTCAGATTGGGGTCTGTGAGACCCAGGTTCAGATCCCCATCTTGCAGTGGAAACTGACTGGGAGATTTTGGACCAGTCACATACTTTCAGCTAACCAACCTCACAGGGTTGCTGTGCAGACAACAAGGAGGAAATAATAATGTAAGCTGCTTTAGTCCCAACTGTGGAGAAAGACTGTAATTTTCCTAGGTAGAGGCTGCAGGGGAGGGGGGTGGAGATGGAAAGCTGAAGACAGATAAAGGTAGGTTGGCTGTTGGGTGGGAAGGAAATAGGGTTGCCAACGCCAGGTTGAGAAATTCCTGGACATTTGAGAGGTGGAGCCTGGGAAGCGTGGGATTTGAGGTGGGAGGCAGAAAGAGAGAGAAAGAGTGATGAGGTGGGGAGGCAGAAAAACAAAGAGAATGATGACGAGTCAGAAAGAGAGAGAGAGTAACATGTATGGAGGAGAGAGAGAGAGTAAGAAAGGGGGGGCAGAAGGGAGAAAGAATGTGAGAGAGGTAGGGGGAGAAGGGAGGAAGCAAAGGTGTGAGGAATGGGATAACCATCCCGCAAGTTTCTTGCGGGTCTCCAGTCCACTTTTAGTTCTATATTACACATTCCAGAGTTCAGTCATTCTAGAAGACTCTTTACAGGGTTTCCACAGACCCGTGAAGGGCTGCCTAACCCCTACATCACTGTGACACTCTAATATCTTGCAGAGGATACAAACCAAATATTCAACTCTGGCTGAAAGTGTCTAATTTTGAGAGGTGAGGGGATTGGAGGTGGGGGGAACCTCTCTATCTTCCTGCCTTCTTCCAGAGTGTGCCAGCAAAACATTTCCCATTCTTGCAATCAAGCTAGATAACCAAAGTAAGCTCTAGTACTGGCTGACCATAGCTGTACAGAATGAGAGCCTTCTTCATGGCAGTTAAGCCAGCAAAGTTCTGCAGTGTGTAGTGTAGGATGCATACACGGTTCTGCTATCTGAGCTGGCCGTTAATATAGGAACCACTTGTTTTTGTTGCCCTCACTTCCATGAAACCCGGTCGAGTCTATTAGAAAGCCAGTTTCATTTAAACAACTTTAGGCCTCCTTTGACCTTGGAGGCACTTTCTAGAGATGTTAAGATGGGGGTGGGGGTGGAAAAAAATAAGGAAACAATTAGAACAGAGTTCTCCCCTCCCCCACTAATTATTTAGTTTTTCCAACAGGAAAAAAATAGCAATTTGGAGGGAGGAGTTGAAAAAAACACACCTTTAAAACATTTTCTCTTTAGAATTTTTACTCAAAATGCTAAAAACTGTAAAGAACTTTAGACAATCTAAAGCATGTAATAATACAACTACCATATATTCTACAGATGAATGCAACATAATATTAAGAGCATGTTCATTTAAAATATTACTAATTTTGTCTATGACTAATATGACATTTATTTATGATAAACTACTACTGAAAACACTAACTTCAGCATTGTTGTGTTAACGACAATGTTAAAATCTACTGATAGGGCTGAATACTGTAAGAGTATGAATACTGGTTCCAAGTCCAAATAAAAAGCCTTTTGTGTACTACAAATGTTATTTTATGTTTTTCTGTTTCCCAGATGGCAAAAAATTAAGACACACATGCACAGGCAGCATATAGTGTGGTAGTCTGCAGAACTCCTTAGTGCCAGGTATCTGTGTAATTATGTTTGAACCACACCAAGGCATCCATGCTTTTATATTTGATAAATATGCCAAATACCACAATTTCATACGCCAAGTATAAGTGAACTTTATGTTCTTAAGGCTGCAAATTAAGTGTTGGTTTTATAAGGCTGGATGTATAGCACGGGCCGCGGTGGCTCAGTGGTTAAGACACTGAATTGCAGACCAGAAGGTCAGCAGTTCGAGACCTGAGTGTCACATGATGGAGTGAGCTCCTGTCTCTGGTCCCAGCTCCTGCCAACCTAGCAGTTCGAAAGCAAGAAATTGCAAGTAGATAAATAGGCACTGCTTCAGTGGGAAGGTAACAGCATTCCGTGCACCTTGGTGTCTAGTCATGCCGGCCACATGACCATGGAGATGTCTTCGGACAGCACTGGCTCTTTGGCTTGGAAACGGAGATGAGCACCATAACCGTTGAGTTGGATTCGACTGGCTTTTGAGCAAAAGGGGAAACCTTTACCTTTACCTATCTATAGCACATATAAAGTGAACAGGACTGTAGTCTATGCCATTGTTTATGGTATTATCTATTTGCTGTATATATTATGCTGCTCTTACTGAACTGTGTTCTGATTTTGTAATTTCATCTGCTACATACATATCCACAGACATACTATGTCTGTGACATTTTGCACTGTTTCTAATTTTGTAATTCTAGTTCATTGCATATTAGATATTTCATGCCACTGCGCTACTTGATTTACTTATTATTTATTTAATTCATTCACACCCAACCTTTCTCACCCAAAGCAGCTCACATCATTGTCCTTTCTTCCATGTTACCCTCACAACAACCCTGAGAATAAAACAGGCCCAAAGTCACCTAGTGATTTTCCATGGCACAAGTGTGGATTTGAACCTACATACTAGTTGGACACTCTTAGACATTACACCACACAACCAAGTAAGTTTATTGATTGATTGGTTGGATTTACTAATCACCCAATTCCTGCTATTGCTGGGCTCTGGGTGATGTACAGCATCCATAAATCACAACCAGATAAAATAATTAAAATATTAATAACACATATCTGAAGAAAAGAGATGGTAAATACTAATTATTCCAATTTCAGACTGCCGGCTACTTCGTGGGCAGGGGGGCAGAGGGCAAAATAAAGTCAAACGGCAGGAGGAATGAGAATGGGTGCCAGCCAAGAAGCAAACCGTCCCTGTCCTCAACCAAAAGCCTGGCAGGACACCTCTGCCTTACAGGCCCTTCAGAACTGCATACGGTCCCACAGGGTCCTGATGGTATTCGGCAGAGAGTTCCACCAGGCTTGGGCCAGGACTATACTAATTCACTTTGAGTCTCAGTGAGAAAGGCAAGCAATGAAGTAAAGAAATAATTTAAATTCTCCAGAATTTCTGGAAAGTGTTTGCCTTGAGGCACACAATGAAGAAGAGAAGAAGAAGAAATTGGATGTATACCCCACCCTTCATTTGGAGTCTCAGAGCGGCTTACAAACTCCTTTCCCCTCCCCACAACAGACACCCTGTGAGGTAGGTGGGGCTGAGAGAACTCTTTCCCAAGCTGTCCTTGAGGGAACAGCTGGTACAGAGCTATGGCTTGCCCAAGGTCATCCAGCAGGTGCAAGTGGAGGAGTGGGGAATCAAACCCGGTTCTCCCAGATTAGAGTCCGTGCCCTTAACCACTACACCAAACAGTATTCTCCCAATGACAACCTGCTACTGCATGCTGCAGCATCTAGTTCCACCCCTTCAGCAGAAAGCACATTGCATTCTAAGGAATACAACAAGAGCCTTGCTCAAGTGTAAGATTATGTGTGCATGCACAAACTCCCCAGGGAAGTAAAATGATTCCAAACAAATAAGCATCCAACTGCAACATCACAGAAAACAAATTATTTGCTTCAGTTCCGTCTGTTTCCCAGTTGCGGCTTCCTCCTTGCAGACCATCTATTAAAATCTCCCAAACCAGTTGACAAGAGAACTGGAGAAAAGAAGAACCATCTAAGTGGGAGTCTATGGATACCGGAATGCCTTTGGATGCAATCTACTAGTTAATCTGAAACTGGCAATGAAGGACTTCCTGACCAAAGAGTTCCCATAAGATTCATTTGTATTTTAAACTCGCTCACTGCACTGAAAGCAAAATCTCAGGACTTCTCCTTTACCACCCACTTTACCACCCAGGACTTCCCCTGTACCACCCAACAACAACAAAAAAACCAAGAGCTTTTCAACATTTCCTATAAAACACAAATCAGTTCTTAGCTATACTTATCTTGAAATCCTCTTGGTTTTTATTTTGGCGGTACTATCCTCTGCGGCCCAATCCTCTTTCTAATCTGTTTTAAGACATTTCATTATAGCAAGGACTTTTTTTATCAGCAACTGCTTTGTAGATTTATGTATAGTTTCCCGTCCATCATTCTTAACAAGCTTTTCATTTAATATTTGTGCATTTGGTTTGACTTATATGGAATCTGCCTACAGCTAGCAAGATCCAACTGCATTAAAATCGAAGTATGAAGGCCCTGATTGTCCCCCGCCCCACCCCACCCCATCCCGCAGTCCAGAAACCTGTGAATAAAGTCAGTTGCTGAACAGTGGGGAAAAAAGAAAGGAAGGCATTTCAGCTCCCACAAGAGACTCTTTTTGCCAGTAGTTAAGGCAAATTAATCTTTCTTGTATAACTAAGACGACACATGATACTGGAGGTCCAAGACATAATCTTCAGACGTATTATTGGGATACAATAAGAAGGTACCAAGGCCCTAACCTAGAATACTATAATGGTGCTGGGGAACAAAGCTTTGAACCTCACCCCCCCCCCCCCCATGGGAAGTTGTCTCCCTGACTGATTCAGGACCCGGTAGAGCGAAAACAAAACATCCAGAAACCACATGGATACCTGCTTTTTCTTACTGAGACTTAACACAGCCTAGAGGGGAGGAAATGTTCCAGAGGAACTGTTAATATCATTCCCCAGTGCAAACCTCCTGATCCACAACCACAGCTGCTTTATGGGCTGGAGTTCCAATTATGGGGTTCCAGTGTCACACATCATTAGGCCTTGAGACCATCTGAAAAGTTGGCGATCTGCAGCCTCTGCAGTACAGTGAGAAAACTATTATGCCACCTCTACCACTGATAACATGGGATGCAAAGGCATGGAGAGATTCATCTGACCATCTGACCTACAGATCACTGCCCTATAATAAAGCCCAAGTGGCCACTATGTTGAATCCTCCCATTCTGACACACGATTAGAAACTTCTGTTTACCTTGAGCCATGGAAACTAGCCAGGAGCTGCAACAGGAAAAAAGACAATAGCTTTTCATTTCTTCTACTGAAATTCCGGCGCCACCCATCTTCTCGTCAAGTCTGAGGAGTAAGCGAAATCTCCAGCTTCCCCCCTTCTACTAAAAGCTGGCTTACCTGGTCTGGGCCCTACTATTCTTCTGCAATGAACTTTGCTCCTTTGAGATCAGTCAGACTTTATAAATGTTATTCCCACCCATTGTGCTTCATTGTTCTCTCCTCAGTTATAAAATTGTCAACAGTGTCTCAGGATGTTTACATAAAGTAGGTGTACTGAGCAGCTGGTGTGTTATAAAGCCATGCACATTCAGGATTTGGGACAGGCAGCAGATCTGAACTTAAGTAAAGGTAAAGCTGTCCCTTGTTCGAAAGCCCGTTGAATCCAACTCCAGGGGGCACCGCTCATCTCCATTTCCAAGCTGAAGAGCCAGCGCTGTCCGAAGACGTCTCCATGGTCATGTGGCCGGCAACACTAAACACCGAGGTGCATGGAATGTTGTTGCCTTCCCACCAAAGTGGTACCTATTTATCTACTTGCAATTTCTTGCTTCCGAACTGCTAGGTTGGCAGGAGCTGGGACCAGAGACAGGAGCTCACTCCGTCACGCAGCACTTGGGTATCAAAATGCCAAACTACCAATCTTCTGGTCTGCAGTTCAGCATCTTAACCTCTGAGCCACCGTGGCCCCTACTGAACTTAAGTACAGGATACCAAATGTTTTATTAGGTTACTGCACTTGAGTCTCGGCTGCCTGGCTTCAAATTTTAACAAGATCAGGTTCTCAGTGAAGTGCACATGACCTAGAAGAACACAGGCTCTCAGTGCCAGAAAGTAATCTGTCAAGCAGAACAAGGTTTTTCAAAGTGAAAGACAGCTCATCCCAAGAAGGAACACATACTTCCTGGAAAAAAGTCTTTCATCTGTGAAACGCTGGGTGGCATAACGCTATCAAGTGTCCTCCCTAAAAGACCTACGGATGCATCTCCTGGCCTTTAGGAAACACTGCAAGACATATGTTCCCAACCATGACAACAGCTTTCCGGAAGCCTGGCCACCACGATCTATGCCGACAAAAAGAAAATCCTTTGAAATCCTGTCTTCTGCTCAGGTTTCTCATTAAAACTTGTGTTTCTTTCTTTCTTTAAACCTTATACACATTTCTAAAATATAAAATCCATTTTCAAGTACCAGAATATTACTTTCGTGTCATTATAAACTACCCTGATAGATGACTTTCAACAACAGGGAATCAAGGCAAGTTCAAAGCTATTTATTCTTCAAGACTTCTTTTAGTACCATGGACCATAGTATCCTTCTAGACTGGCTGGTGAGATGGGTGTAGGAAGGCACTGTGCTTTGATCCTACTTGGAGGATCCTTATTCCAGAAGGTGATGCCGGGAGACCGCTGCTTGATGCCGCAGTATTTATGCTTTGCCTCCATCTTGTCCCTTGTGCTTTTTAAAAACAACTACACAAAGTTGCTGGGACAGGTCACCCATAGCAGTTCAATTAGGTGCCATAGCCCTACTTCTTTCCAACAGAATAAGGAGACAGAAGATGTCTGAAACAGGCTATTGGATGTGATAATTGGCTGAGTTAATAATAGTGCAAATCAAGACCTGACCTGGATAGCCCAGGCAAGCCCCATCTCATCAGATCTTGGAAGCTAAGCAGGGCAGACCCTGGCAAGTACTTGGAAGGGAGACCTCCAAGGAATACCAGGGCTGGAACACAGAGGCAGGTTATCAAGGCACCTCTCTGAAAACGTCCAGGCCCCACTAGGGGTCGCCAGAAGTCACCATGACTTCCAGGCTTGCAAGCAAACACACACAAAAAATACTAAAAAAGATAAGAAGCTGGTATTCAACCTGCCATGGATGGGGCTAGGCCCCCTCCCAAGAGCTTAGGGGTAACATTAAATTTAATTTCTAGCAGGTAGTGCCTTGCAGTCCTCTTCTGAAAAGGTGGTCTGGTGGAATGTTGTTGCAGACAAGGCTGCTCCCCTCCATATTTACCTACCCCCAAAGACCGCTTTATGTAGCTGCCAGAGGCCTGGATAAAACAATCCAGTTTAAGATCAACATCCCCCCGTCCCAAACTAACTAGCATAGCGGAGTGGCTGTGGCTCAGCAGAAGAGCCTCTGTTTTGCATGCAAAAGATCCCTGGTTCAATCCTCGGTACCTCCAGGTAAAAGGATCAAGTAGTAGGTGATATGAAAGACCCTGAGACCCTGGAGAGCTACTGCCAGTCTGAGTAGATAATACTGACCTTGATGGACCAATAGCCTGGGGCAGTATAAGGCAACTTCACACGTGTTCATGTGTTCATGTGGAATGTCGTGAAGCTGCTACTCAGCCTGTCAAATCCTGGCCCACTCGGGTTGTCCTGCTGCACCCAGTCCTCTGACCTAGCACAGCCATATATGGACTTCTACTTTTAACCTGAATCCGTCTGTCTCACCCGAAATCCAAACTCACCAACAGGAAGCAAGAACATGCTCCCTTCATCCAATCCCGCTGTAGGTCCTAAACTCTGCACAGAACGGAGACAACAGAATTTCCCACTGAAGTCTAGGCACTTCAAATCCTGTAAAAAGGGCACATCAAGTTCTTCCAACTTTGTAGTCAGTTCTGCTTCCAGTCCTTCTGCTGCTGAAATCACTGCATTCCACACACCTCCAACCTTCTTCCATTGCTGCATCTACTCCTTGTAGCTGGTTCTGCTACTCCTTGTAGCAGGTCCCCAGCTCTGCAGTTGGTTTGCTTAATCACTTAACTCCTTATGTTCAAGGACCTTTCTTCCTAGTTGGGATCCCCAGATACATATTTGGTTTTGGTTTCAGGTTTTCCTTCTCCAGCACCAGACCAGCTTTTCCTTCTCCTGCCCCAGACCACAGTACACCACTCTCTTCTCTTCATGACAGGCAACATATGATTTTATTCTATTTATTTCCCTCCAGGCTCCCCATTTACACCCCAATTTGGCAACATCCAAGGGCAGCACTGATAAGATTGCATTTCTGTATTGCAATGTTCTATGCTTTTGTTTTCCCCTTCATTTTTCTATCTTTATATGTTGTTAGAGGAATACAATTTTTCTTATTTGAGAGCCTCTGTCTCATCAATGGTGACTGAGGGGTGACATGATAGAGGTTTACAAAATTGTGCATGGGATAGAGAAGGTAGAGAAAGAAGTACTTTTCTCCCTTTCTCACAATACAAGAACTCAGGGGCACTCAATGAAATTAACGAGCAGTAGGTTTAGAACAGATAAAAGGAAGTACTTCTTCACCCAAAGAGTAATTATCATGTGGAATTCACTGCCGCAGGAAGTGGTGGAGGCTGCAAGCATAGACAGCTTCAAAAAAGGATTAGATAAACATACAGAGTAAAGGTCCATCAGTGGCTATTCGGTTAAGACACTGAGGTGCAGACCGGAAGGTCAGTAGCTCAGCAGTTCGAGACTCTAGTGCCCCAGCTCCTGCCAACCTAGCAGTTCGAAAGCAAGAAATTGCAAGTAGATAAGTAGGTACTGCTTCGGTGGAAAGGTAACTACATTCCGTGCACCTCAGCGTTTAGTCATACTGGCCACATGACCACAGAGAAGTCTTTGGACAGCGCTGGCTCTTTGGCTTGGAAATGGAGAACTACGTCTGAGGCAGTGATGCTCTGTATTCTTGGGGCTTGGGGAGCAACAGCTTCTGGAGGATGCCCCACTGGTGAACCTCCTGATGGCACCTGGTTTTTGACCACTGTGTGACAGAGTGGTGGACTTGATGGGCCACTGGCCTGATCCAGCATGGCTTCTCTTATGTTATAATCTTTCAAAGGGTATCCTTGTAGACAATACACTAATATGGTCTTAAATAATTATTCCAGAACACACATATAATTCTAAACACATTGAGGATGTTTTGTACATTGCAAACCTGGCACAGTGACCAATTTGGGTGACAGTTTTTCCATGCAGTGCTAGCAGGTTAGACTGCTGTAGGGTTGCCAGGTCCTAACTGCATGCTTGGGGGGGGGGGTGAGGGACCTCTGCAGAAGTGGGGAGGAGTGCCCCGATGTGCCTACATTACCCAGAAGTGATGTAGGCATGTCAGAAGCAACGCTCTGGTTTTGGGGCAAAACTGTATGGTAAAATTGGCCTCACACCATAGAGTTTTCCCCTAAAACCAGAGCGTATCCCCTCCGATGTCACCGATGTGTCTTCCAGGTGATGTAGGCATATCATATGATGTTGCTGTGGGGGGGGGGGGGATTTTTTCCTGCTGGCCGGTAAGCTGGCAGCACCCGGGAGCCCAAAAAACCAGGAAATTGCAACCCTAGACTGACGTATTACCTTCTGGGCGGGGCTGGCTGAAAGATTGTTCAGAAACTTCATTTGGTACAAGATCAAGCTATCAGTACAAAGGCAGAAGGCCCCAATTACCAGCTTCTATAATTACCAATGATGCTCTTCTTGCCATTAGACCTATTAAATATCTATAATCAGGGTATCCAAAGAGTCACCTGATCACATACAGGCCTGCAATTGCAATCTTTATCCAAGGTCTTGCTCTGTATCACTCACTTTCAGAGATGGCCCTTTTCTGCTATGGTGCCTTGTGTCGGCCACTGACAGCTTAAATAGTTGAACTACTGTGTTACTTTGTTCTCTGTATCATAGCAGCTCTAAACACATCAAAACACCCCACCCCCTGCACTGGAACCTTTCCTGATATATTTTCCACATGTGCTATCCTAAGATCCTTATCTTGCAATACAAATAAATGTCACTTACAGGACAGACATATGCTTTATTTTATTACTACATTTTTATTCTGCGTTCCTCCAAGGTGCTCAGGACAGCATACATAATTCTCTCATCTTCCAGTTCATCTAGCCAAATCACCATTGGAAGACGAGGTAGGGCTGAGAGAGACCTGGGCCCAAAGACATAGCATAAGCTTCATGGTAGCAGGCAGATATGAACCCAGTTCTCCTCATTCCTAGCTCAACACTCTAATCAGTAGTTCTCGGGGCCAAACTACATGTTAGGCTGGCCACAGGTTTGACCTGTGACCACTGACACCATTTTACACAAGAATTTGACCATGCAAAAAAATGCTATGAGGGCCTAACCCTAATAGAGTTCATGGCATGGGAGGCAGGTGATCTTGTCCCCACCCTATCCCTGATTCCTTCAGCACGTGAAAAGGGTTGGGCCCTCACAACATTTTTAAAATGGTAAAATTCATGCAGTTTGGCCCTTATTTAACAGCAAAGACAGGTTCACTGCCCAACCTCCAGAATTTCTGCCAGATCTCCAAGAAGGCCACATCGCAGCAACCTTTTCTGGAATCAATAGCTGAGTTGCCCCTATTAAACATGAACTGGCCACACTGTACCTAACAGGTAATATTGTCTTTTATTATGCCCTTGTATACCCTAGCTAAATTTACGGAGTGCAAACCAATTCTATTCTTTCAAAAACTTTGGCAGTTACTGATTTGCACGCTCTTGAATTCTGATAATTTGTAATGGGGCAGGTAAAACAAGGATATTATCTTCAAAGCCAATGAAAGAGGCCATTTGAATTTGATACCTCACACAACCCTACAAACCAGACTGTGGCCTTTGAACCTCATCTCTCACTCTGAAAGTGAAGTAAAAGGAGCAGCTGGTAGGTTTTAATGGATACTTGTGCTTGAGGTGGACTTAATTCATGCCCTGAGCAAGATAAACAGGTGTTTGTCAGAAGCCTATTACAGATTAATAGCATGGGGGTGACCACTAAGCACCCGGTTCTGTCATTAACTAACTTCACTTGCAATATACTGACAGACCTACAGTAAAAACACCTTATAAAGAAGGCTTTGGTTTTGTTGCACTAAGGAATTTTATGGATGGAAGAGCCACATTCATAAAAACCTGTATCTCATTCTCTAAAGAAGATATTATGGCTATCACTTCTTTCAACATGCAAAATACAATACTTTTATTTTTAGAGTACACAAAAAAATGGCTCTGGGAGGTACTCTTTGCCCCACTGTACGTGCAAATACCCCAGTGGGCTTTCATGTCAGAAAAATGGTACGTTGGAAAGGCTCAATCATCTCTTTCCCACATGCAGTACAGTCCCACTCAAAATCAGACCTCTGTGGTGCTTTGGAATTGAGTTCTCATAGGAAGACCGTGATTCCAAGTCCTAACGACAGTCATATATAAGAAGTAACATGTAGTTCAGGCCTTACACAACACTGCAACTTAAAAGAAGAAATGAGAGAGTTGCATTTCTGGACTCTCTGTCACTGGTGGTTTCATCTGCACCAGTGACCATAAGCCTTTAAGGCAATTAAGTACTAAAGACAATTTAGGGTTATCAGCTGAGAAACGCACAAACAAGAGCTTAGTGCTCAGCTGTTTACAATTGTACGTAAGAGTGAATATTCATTCCTGTGTTCTGTTAGAAACAACCAAAAGACATACTTCCACAAAACTGAAAATGCCAAATTTTCGCCATGTAGTTTGAAAGAAGCTGACATACAAATAACAAATATCTTGGCTGCTGCACTAAAAATAACATTTATACTTCTTATTTGTAGTATTGTTCTTTGTCAAGCAGAACTCAGGAGTTAAATGAAGTAGTTTTGTTATCAACAACAAAAAAAAGCACATTGGGGTATGAAATATCCTAAAAAAGACAGTAATTTAATAAAAGGAATAGAAATAAAGTACAGCCTACCAGCTTGTGCATAAAACAAATTACATGCTATTCAAAGATTTTTACTTCACAGCAGGGGTTAATAGATTGCAAATACTCGATCAAATATGAACACAGTTGTAACTATAGATATTTCACAGAAACAGTGGAACATCAGATAATGCATGTTTTCCCACAAAGGCTCATGATGCTTGCAATAGTGGGATCCTCACTGAACTTGTTGTCCGTAGAGTCCAACACATGCAGGATGCATTATTCTCTTCCTTTATGGCAAACAAATATGACTAAATTGGTAACCCCTTTAAAAATGGATTATGAATATTTATTCTGAAACACAGTTCTCACCAGACCAGGTACGTCGTGGGTGTCGCCCGTGCCTCTTCGACAGAGATCGTAACACTGCTGAGGAAGCACTGTGGAGAACACTAATTACTCTGCGCAGAATCCGGTAATGGTTTTCTTGTCCTTCTCTTAAATATCCACGTTGTGACATTTTTTGTCTTTTTCACTTTTCCCCTTTACAGTGGCACCTCAAATCTTCTTCTAGTTGCCTATGTTGCTCAGGATGCCACAGTGTCATTGAAAAAGGATACATGAAATTATAAAACTAGGAGATAATAGGTATATCCCTCTTCCACTCAAACACTCACACACAAAAGGCCCTTGGAAGATCTAAAGCCAGTTCTTCAGTTCGTAATAAATGATTTCTCAGACACAAAGAGTGACAAAGTCTTGATGAACCTATGAAACGGCCTCACTCTTCAGTAGTAGTTGAAACCGGCTACACAACTCACACACAAAGAGACAAAGCTAGAGGAAGATGCATGAGAAGGGTTAAAACTTGCATTCCATCTCTGGAACCCATAAGCTAGAATTCACAATCTCAGTTGGTTTTCTGAGGAAGTTCCATCTGGTTTTTACAGTGCACCTTGTCAGCAAATACTTTCCCATTACCCTGTGGAATTTTTCCTTCATCTTGAAACCCCTTCTACCATTCTTTGCACATCTGCAACCTTCTTCTTATTGCGGAACACTCTTCTGCAATTGCCAAGCACAGTCTTCCTCTTCCACTGCAGAATGGCATTTGGAAGTCCTTCTCATGTATTTCCCAGATCAGCGGTTACATAGGCAGAAGTTATCACTGGCAGTTGCTATAATTGGGTGTTCCATCTGCACCACCATCTATTCTTCACTAGGAGATCAGCACTCAACATGCAGCTGATTCAAATGAGGTCGAATAAAAGCAACACTAATAATGTGCTGCGAGAAATTATACACCCTTTCCATAACAAGTACTACTGCATCCCTATCTAACAGAAGGAACAGTGCAGCTGAGCTCTTTAGAGTCAGAATGACTGTCCCCAAAGCATTCAAAACAAATATCTAAGAAAATACCTCTAAGGAAAACCCATGCCTAAAATACAAGCTACAGCAGGAAGGAAGGGAGGGGTACGGATCATGGCTGTCTTAAACCATACCAGGAAGTTCTGTACTGTCTGTTCTCCTCATCTTATTCAGTACAGCAGAGAGAGAGAGAGAGAGCGGAAACTGATTACACTGCTTTACTTGGCACTAAATATTCTCCAACCGTGGATGTATTCAGATAATCAGTTCTTTCCCACAACAGCACACAACAGTGAAAACACTCCTTCTGTACCAGTAGCACTACTTCCTACTTGATCAATCCCAGAAAATAGCTGAAGCCGATAAGAGCAGTAGGGAACTAGCACTCTGTGCATGGCACAATTATTTACGTTTAAAATCCACAGAGAAGAAAAAGTAAAGGTTCACCACAGAACCCATTACAGTTTGCACAACCTGGCCATTCTCCGTGTTTTTTGTGGGGGAAGTTCAATGTGATATAATTGGCAGTACATTTTATTCCATGCATCCAGAATTTCTAGTAGCAAAGAGATTTATCACAACAATGATCATGGCCCCTCACAATCAAAAGGAAACAGATGGGGTGACAACATCAGGAAAAAAGATCTAAATATTTCTCTGGCTGTTGATCTGTAATGTTCAAAACACACACACACACAGGATTTCTCTCTTTTTTTGGTCTCTGCCTAACAACTACCGACAGGCTAATTAGCAGCTCAAAAAAAGAAAAAAGAAAAAACAGGAATATGCTACAGCGTTAATTGGAAATACAGAGTAAACTGCACCTGATCTTCTTTCTCCAAAAGAGATAAATGTCTTGGGTACATAAATCAATGGGGAATTTTAAGAAACAAGCTGTAGTGCAAATGTCGGTGTGTATGTAAAGTGCCATCAAGCTGCAGCAACCCCATAGGGTTTTCAAGGCAAGAAATGTTCAGAGGTGGTTTGCCATTGCCTGCTTCTGCATAGAGACCCTGGATTTCCTTGTTGGTCTCTCATCCAAATACTAACCAGGGCTGACCCTGCTTAGCTTCTGAGATCTGACAAGATTGGGGTCACCTGGGCCATCCAGGTCAGAGAATAATACAACTACACCTTTTCATCTCCCCTCCAAAATGGTCACCTCCATCCCCTCCCCTAAATTGCTCTCTCAACATGTTGTCAGTGGAAGATTGTTGATTTTTCTTAAAGATACAATACAATTTGCTGTGGATCATTTAATGAACAGAGCATTATCTGGGGTTTTGCTTTTTTGACCACGAAAATTTGCAAAGCTCCATTTACAAGATTTTCCTCAGTGGAGATTACAGGAGTCACATATCTGTCGACAGGTTCCACAGTAGAAGATAATGCTATGATTGACCACTATTGTGCCATGAACCCATTAGTCCTCATGGGGCCACAAGACTGCTTTTTTTGTGATAAAAATGTGACCTCCCCCAGTTCATAATATTTCAGGTACCATAAGAGACTTGCTTCAGCTGAGCTGCAGAGGCAAAAAACCAGAAAGGAGATGACATTATGAAATGTGATAAAAAATAATTCAAAAATGCTTAAAATAAGCCTGCAGCCTTGGTCTTGCATACATTTGCACTACTTTTCAGCAACACAAAATTAATTTCATTACGAAGATGACAAATTTCAGCAAACTGTGTTAATCTATGCCAGGGGTGGGCAAATGGCGGCCCTCGGGCCACATGCGGCCCGCCACAGAGTTTTTTGCGGCCCGCCAAGACATGAAGATTAACAAGAGTAAATATAGATGCTCTTTGACAGACATTAACTTGCAGGCTGTGATGAGAATCTCAATTTTTTCCAAAAAAAATTGTAGAAAAGTGTGATAGGGTACAGTTGTCTCATTAAACGGATTCTAAAATTAAATGTGCTTGCAGCTATAGATGATATGCAATTAGCACAATAAATAAATTGAATAAAACTACCACTATTTTATTTAATTTATATTTATTGATTTTTATGATACAATTTATACCTTTTCTGAAATGCAAAGTTAAGTAATGAATGCAATCATTTTAAAAGGTGCGGCCCTCTGCTAACCTCTGCTCCCACAAAGTGGCCCCCGAGCCAAAACAATTGCCCACCCCTGATCTATGCAATGGAAAACTACACAGGTGTTGGGGCACCTACAAAAGTAATTAAAGTGTGCTCTGGCTTACCAGAGTTTAAAACTGTTAGCCTTTAAGGTGCCACACCTCAGTTATTCAGCGGACGGCATCCATATTCCCCATCCCTAAGATGAAAGAAACCCAGAGACTTCTATTTATACCCTTCCACTCATCTGCATACAATGCTGTCCTGGCACCCCACCCTCTGAGAAGTGTGGAGGAAGGGGAACCAGCCCAGCCTGACATTGCTCACCTAATGTGTGGCATCAAGGGGGTGGGGGGAGGAAGTCCATATAGGCAGCTGGTGACTGTCCCACCTTTCTCTTTGGCCAACAGAGAAGACACCCACCCACCTTTCCTTTAATTCAGAACTGGCCCATAGCTATGGTGGGGCTATTTGGGGCTCCACCCTCTTTCTTAAAAAGACAGCCCCACAAGATTTTTTCCAGAAAAACTTTAAAAGTTATTTTAAAACATTTCTTTAAAGGTGTGCACGGGGAGTGGAAAACAAAGTGCAGGGTGGGGCATTCCTTCATTCTTCCTCCCCTATGTTCCTTCCTCTGGTTGGACTCTTCCCCTGGGGAGGTGTTGTGTCATTCCCCTTGTCCTTTCCTCCAATAAGATCCAAGACAGGAGGATGGCAGGACAGACGCCCTACCTGTTTCACCCAAACAGAAAAACAACGGCTGCCCCACCAGAAAAAAACTGCCCCATAAGCCACAAAATCCTGACAATGGGCCTGATTCAGAGTAACCACAAGCTAGTAATCCATCTGGGGGGCCAAGTAAGAAGTCTCCCTCTCTGGCAGATTGGAATCAAACTTGGGGGGTGATGGGCTCACTACTTTGAAAACTGGCATCAAGAAATCCATCAGTTCAGTGACCTATAAGTCACCAGCTTCCCAGGTGGTAGAAGTGAAAGTAGAGTTGTTTGAGTGGTACGCAGTACAACTTAGGTGACCACCCCGAGCCATCAATTGTAGTGTGAAGGGGAACTCCTCCGACCAAGTCATGGGCTTCGATGCCCTCATGGACCTGGGACAGGAACCCCTTGAGGGGTGCCATTACCCATGACCCATAGGCCCAGCAGCTAGGCATGTCTCAAAGGCTTGGCAAGAAGGAGCTTAAACTGCATGTAAGTGATGGCTCTCGGTTCAGAGCCTGCGTGGCCTCACCAGTAAAATCAGGGATACACAACAGAGGAGACCTGACTTGTCTGCATCTCACCAATTGCCTGCATTACGGCTGTGCTTTGAAAAGGTGTTTGGCTTGTTTGTGCTGCAGATCCCCCTTTTGACTGAAGTAAATATTTAATGTTTCCATGCTACATCCAGGTCCCCCTTCTATCTATGCATTGGGCAAAGGAAATGAGTTGGCTGGGCTCGGTTCATTTAAGGCTGTATGTGGCCACAGTGAACTGTCTTCAGAGACTGAATGAGGTCTGTTTCATCTGACCCATTGTGACAATAAAATAATTAATTGGATAAACTAAAATTTTAAATAACCCACTTCTATTTACCACACTTTAATTGAAATCAAAGCAACTTACAAACACATGGTCCTGAACTTGCAAAACACAAAACCTGTGCATGTTTTCATTATCCTGAAACTTGTGAAAGCTTTTGAAGTGCCAGAATTTTCATTCACATTACATGATCAATTGTCCGGAAATTATCTCCCCCTTTTCCTATTCAGGCATCAAATTACCATTCAACAAAAGTATTCCTTACTCCATGTCTTCATGCATTTGTTACAAGAGCTTAAATGAGTGAGGTGGGATATTTTCACCTCATACAGGGGTTTTAATCTCAAAATAAGCCTTTGACAGCAAGATAAAAAAAGAGGTCTAATTTTGGAAAGAACTGAAAATCTCTCCTACATTGCTGTAGCAATGGTTTAGAAGTGAGAATGACAAGACTGCTTATAAATTCTAGGTGACTTAAAATTACATGTCAAGTGATAAAAGGCTGTATTAGGTTGTAAGTGAAACTTATGTTCGTCATCTAAGCTTAGCTTTAGCAACAGATTTGCATAAAGAGTAAACTATTATGCTGAAATAACAGAAAATAAGCCATAAACACCTTCATAGATTAGTAGAAAGATAAACTGGAATGTTTATAGGTATGCATGTGCTCTCAAGTTGCAACTGACTCATGGTGCTTTCAAGACTAGCAAAGCAAGTGAGTCTTCCTTTGTGGTCCTCCATTCAACTACTGATCTTGCTTGGCTTCTGAGATCTGAAGAGATCGAGTTATACCATACTATTCCACATCCCAACTGATAACGTGTACCACCACACAAATATATATATGCATGTGAATGTTTACCTGAAAGGAAAAAAACCCTTGACTGTAAGATCCGCCCCCCAAATGCTATACGCTTTTCTCCCCCCCCCCCCAAAAAAAACTGCACATACTTGTAATTTGTATGCAAATGACAGCACATTAATTCAGAGCAAGAGGTGTCAGTTATCAGATACTGTTAAATAAACAAAATACTGCAAGAGTGCTAATGTTTCAAACATGTTTTTAAGTTAAAATTTTTATTTTAAGTTATTTTAAGTTCTTTGTGTTGGTGTCCTTTATAAATTGTTTCACAGATGGCATTGGTCACCAGATAAGATCGCTAAATGCTTCCCGAATGCCTCAAATAAATGTTGGAAATGCAAGACCAATGTAAGGACCTACTTTCATGTATGGTAGAGATGTGACAAAGTGAATAAATGTTGGAATAAGGTACATGATTCCAGAAATATTTAATGTAATTGTGCCTGAGATTTTTTTGTTAAATATATTGCCAGAAAATCTTAAAGAGGAGAAACAGGTTATTATTGATATATTAACGGCAACATCAGGGAAAAACACCCTAGTCTACTGGGTCAATACAGCTGGTTTTTTTCCACTTTGAAGAGCTGAAAGTTATTTGCTTACAATAAAAACCAACCCAAGTTTAAAAAACAAACAAAATGCAAGCCCCTCAACCCAACTGATCCTAAAAGTCCTTTAATCAGTCTTTACTTTGTAAACAGTGTGACAGAAATGTTAGCTCAATAATCAAAGACAGAATAATTCACCTCAGTATGATAAACCCTTAAAAGTAATAACATTTATTATTTCCAAGGCACACATCCTCAAACACACAACGTTGTACCACAATTAAAGGTGAAGAAAGGCCTTGCTTGTAGATGAGGTCCACATGTCATTGAATACTGCACTATTTTGTAATTATTTACTTCCTTGATTTTCCTAGAAGGAACTGTAGTATTACAATAATGCAATAGCTATCGACACACAGATCCATTCTTACATTCTGAAACTGGTGAAAGGTGTTTGTGGCCTTCATCAGCACTTGCTTTTTCCACCAGGAGTCCCTAACCCACTCCTTTTAGGAGGAGTGTAACCCCATCCAGAACAGGAGACCCTTGGAGGGGATGTGTGGACAAAGCAGAGACTAGTGAGAGGAGAGAGCTCAGCAGGGATGTGATGTAATAGAGCCTGCCTTCTGAATACAGTTGCCAGTTCCCATGTGGCAGCGATGCCTGTGGAGAGGAGAATCTGGGGAGGTATTTCACCTAGAATCTATGATATACCATGCAGTTTGCCCTGTGACTCTGCCATTTCCTCCAGGAGAACTGTAGTCTGAAGATCAGTTATAATTCCTGAGGAACTTCAGTCCCCACCTGGAGTTTGGCAGCCTGAAATGCAGGTAAGGCAGTTGCAGAGCTACCACCGATAACCTTGACTTGCTTCATGGCTTTATTACACATTGTTTTTTCTTCAGGAAAAATTAATTTAACCTTTAGTGAATCCATTTGCTCAAGCATAAAATCCCACATCTAAGCTAGTCTTTCAGAAAATTGATTTTCACACTGAATGATCTGCATAGGCTTATTTTTCCCCCCGTTGTGCCAAGTTACACATGAAGATTAGAACTAGCAAAGAAGGATGTCATGCTACAGTTCCCATGTAGGCTCAAGCAGGGGTGAGAGGTGCTTGAGGTTGGGCCATGTCATTTCAGAAACAGATGTTGCTTCATAACTCATGATATGTGTGGTATTGCAGGTGGGAGACGGAGAGCATCCAAAGTTCTGAGTTTGTACTGGACCCACTGGATATTCCAGTCCTGACTCCACGAGAAAAGAGCCCATCATCTCAAATGGGGAGAAAAGTGGGGTATAAATTTGTAAATGAATATATCTAATTCTCAGAACTGCCACAACAGAGACCTAAATCCCTGTATTGGGGCCATGTTGGGAAAAAGGGAAATTTTCAGAAAAATCCCAGTCTTTCAATCAACCCACCCAAACAGATAAAATAGCACTAATGGACAATGCAGTAGGTAGAGAAGGTTGGCAGGGAAGGAAAAGGTCAAGAGAGGAGGAGGAGGAGGCACTATTGCTGCCTTACATCACAAGGGGGTGATGCTGCAGATGGGTGGGGGAGTAGGAATGAGAGGCTTGGGAGTTGCTACTGCCACTTCTGTTGAGATAGACAGGAAAAGGAGCAGCAGCAGCGGGGGTCAGAGTGGCACAGAGGGGGAAGAATGAGGAAGTAGGACACAAACCTATTCATTTCAGCCATTATCTCAAAAGTTCTCTCTTTATCACCCCAACCAAGTAACAGAGCAGGAAATGAATACCATCACCTTTCCCCTGCATCCCTGCCACCGAGTCTCAGCAGCCAGCTTGAGCTGGAGCTGATGGAGGAGAACTCTTGGAACTGGACTGTGGGGAGGGAATGTAGGGGGTAAGCAGTGACTGCCCCCAGAGTAGCTACAGCCTACAGGGGGAAGGAAGGTAGTCAGGGAAAGCAGATGTTGAGTGCTAGCAGTGTTTGGGCTGGGTTGGCAGCCAGGTGGCTGAAGGCTCTATCTGCTGGCACTCAGCACCTGGTTTTCCCCAGCAGGATTCTTTGCCTCCTGGAGGTGGTGGCAGAAGAGTAGATTGTATGGAGGAGGGGTGATAGGGGGAAGGAGGGCGTATAGGGAGTTTTTCATGGGTCCCCACTTGTAAGCAATAACAACAAAATTTTGAATTAACACTGCAAAGAGAAGGCACAATATAGCAAGTTTTATGAACAGACAGGAGCATGATTTCTGCCTTTTCAGACACAGACCCACTTAAGCCAAAATCATTAGAAAAACAAAATCAGGGATGGTCTCCCTTTGCTCATTATGAAAGGAGGGAAAATCTTTTGGAAGGAAAAAAGCAATTTCAAAAAATCATATAAAGGCTAAAACAATGAAATCGCTGCATTGCTCAGAGAATGATAGAACTCTGCCTTTTGCAGGGAAACCAATTTGAGCAAAATGTAAAAGTGATATATAAATAAAATAAAATATTCCACACATGTGCTCTGCAATATCTTTCCACAGCTGAGCATGTCTCTTTAAAAGAGCTATTCATTATCTCCTTCCAACACATTTTGATGCTACACACAAAGCAACATAAACTTTAAATGCCATCACAATATCCATGCAAGTTGTGTAGGCAACTAGCAATGTAGTCATCTCTAACATATGGCTTTGAAGTAATATATGGCTTTGAAGTAATATAAACACAAGATCACTTTGCTGGCAAAAGCAAAAATTTACACCAGTTAGCAAATTTCGAGCAGGTAACATTGAAGAAGTTTATATTTGTTTAAACTTGATAGTTAAACAAATGAATGCCTTGACAAAGGAGGAGAATACAGAAATCATTTCCTCAGAGGAAAGTTCCCTAACAGAAGAATAAAGCTGTTGGTGAGAAAGGAATCTAAAAATAGATGGGAGTTCTGATTGTGTGAGAACCAGACATTGCGTCTACACAGATTAAAGGAATTGGTTTTTACTCAAGTTACCCATCCTATTTACAATCCCAAAGGGAAGCCAAAGTGACTTTCAATTGCATTAGGCTATTCAAGGTCCGAGACTGTAGCGATTACCTGTATTTAGTAAACCATCATTTTACAGCAACAGGTTCAGTCTAGAGCTGCAAGCAACATCCCTTCTCAAGTGCAAGCAAGAATCAGAAAGGGGCTACAGTTCTAATTGTTCATTATTTTGTCTCCTGGTTAACTGAAACACGGATATTCATAGAAGGGTGGAACTATGGAAGTGTATCTTTCTGTCCACCTGTCAGAGCTTTGCTTCTTTTAATTTTTTTAATTAAAGGACAAATGCTGATCCCAAATGCTTCTGCCCCCCCCAGTGCTAAACTTTGGGTAGCCTTCTTCACAGTTTTAAATCTGCATATTTGTCTTTTAGGCTCTCCTGTTTTGTGCATTAAAAGCTAAGCAGTGGGTAATTTCACATATGCATCCATTCAAAAGAGATAAAAACACACATTATTCATGGCTGTTGCAACCTGATCCAGAAAACCTGAATATGTCGATACCAGCCAACATAAGGACACAGGTGAATACCTTTGAACTGCCTTTGATCCCAGAAAAGGCAGGAAATTCCAGACAGGGCTTTGCTAGCCGATGATGTTACTAACTTTCATTTCAATGTACCTGAAGAAGTGTGCATGCACATGAAAGCTTATACCCTGAATAAAACTTTGTTGGTCTTAAAGGTGCCATTGGGGGTCAAATTTTGCTCTAAACAAAACAAAGTGGGACTTTGAAAAGTTCAGTTTACTTCCCCAGTACTTCCCCTCTCCCTGATCCCTGGCCAGAGCCAATCTGTTCCAACCCAGTGCTGCTGCATCCGTTTCTGAGGAAGTAGATGCTTTTCAGTAATAGTACTTTTGTCAAAGCTTAGTTGTTACTGGCCTGTTGTTCTCTGCCTGCCTCCATGCCATATTTTAGTGAACTTGAGTGTGTTGTAACTACTTACAAGACCTGTCCTGGCCCCAGTAGTGTAAACATAATTAACTGAAGTCTCTGTTTATAGATTCAGGCGTAGTTGGAACATCCGGGGCTAGTTCCTGCCTTATTTAGGTGCAGTCAGTAACAAGAAGCCAGGTCTTTTCACTTCTATCTGTACACAGAGTTGTGCTAGACTGAAAGTAGACAACCAGAGACATTTAGGCCACATATACTTAAGGCTCTTTTGCACTGTATTTGTTAGAATCCTGTTATTCCCTGATTTCCAGTAGTTTTAAAAGAAAGCAAGTTGCTAGTTCCAGCGGTTACCGAAATACAGTACCTGATGGCAAAAACATCAAATGCATTTCTCAATGATCAATCTGATTCAACCATTTGTCCTTCCTGCAAAATTAATCCTCAACTGATCTAGATGGGAATCTGTCAAAATAGGTTAAGTCACATAATACGCCTTTCATTGCCATCCTAAGCAGAGTTGCATCCTTATTAACTAAGCAGGGTGTAACTTTGCTCATGACTGCACAGTTGATCTCCTGAACAATGCCATAAAAGCAATTATCTACATTTCCTGAGATAAAGGCTGGAACTTCTGACCTCTCTCATCATCCATGATGGGTAACAACCTAATGCGTTTCACACCTGAAAGATTTACGACTGGATTCACACCAAGCCTCTCTCTGCCACCAATGCTTCCCCTTTCCCCTTCTGTTATTTCCTCTAAAATGTGGAAAGTGATTTATCCTTCATAGCAGCTGAAGAAGTGAGACAATGGTTGCTTGGAGACTTTATGGCAGGGGTGTCAAACATGCAGCCCAGGGGCCAGATCAGGCCCCCGGAGGACTTCTATTAGGCCAGCACTGGAACTGGCCATCTCCTGCTTCCAGTTCTGTTGCTGCTGCTGCATCATAGCTTGCTTCACCAGACTCTCTCAATCGCTTAGCCATTTCATGGTTTCCCCTGGGTCCTAGAACTCTGAGCATGAGATTTCTGTGGGTGAATGTCAATAAATCAAAAGTAGGTTTGCAGCTTACAGATATACACCTGAACAGCACACTCAGGATTGCAGCAGCACAGACATTTTGATGCAGTAATTCAGAGCAAGAGGTGTCAGTTATCAGATACTGTTAAATAAACAAAATACTGCAAGAGTGCTAATGTTTCAAACATGTTTTTAAGTTAAAATTTTTATTTTAAGTTATTTTAAGTTCTTTGTGTTGGTGTCCTTTATAAATTGTTTCACAGATGGCATTGGTCACCAGATAAGATCGCTAAATGCTTCCCGAATGCCTCAAATAAATGTTGGAAATGCAAGACCAATGTAAGGACCTACTTTCATGTATGGTAGAGATGTGACAAAGTGAATAAATGTTGGAATAAGGTACATGATTCCAGAAATATTTAATGTAATTGTGTCTGAGATTTTTTTGTTAAATATATTGCCAGAAAATCTTAAAGAGGAGAAACAGGTTGTTATTGATATATTAACGGCAACTAGAATATTAATTGCTAAATACTGGAAAACAGAAATTACCATGTAGAGAAGAAATAATTGTGAAGGTTTTAGAGTTGGCAGAAATGGATAGGTTACATATTCTAATCTAAATGAAGATATTTACCAGAAAAGGTGGAACAGAGTATATGAATGGATAAATTGTATATGAATGGATAAATTGTAAAATGTAATATCAGACTCAAAATGTGAAAACTGTAATAGAATGGAATAACTGTAATACTGTAAAACTGAATAAAATAAATTTTAAAAAAAAGATTGCAACAGCACAGACATTTTGATGAAATAATTCAGAGCAAGAGGTGTCAGTTATTAGAGACTGTTAAATAAAAAAAATATTGCAAGAGTGCTAATGTGTTTATGTCCTTCATAAAGTGTATATCTCCACTACCTGGCATTACATTTTATGACACACATGGTACGGACCAACAAGGTCTCATTTATGTCAGATCCGGCCGTCATAACAAATGAGTTTGACAACCCTGCTCTATGGCATTATACCCCACTGAGGTCCCTTCTGTCCCCAAATCCCATCATCTAAATCTCCAGGAATTTCGCAAGCTGGAGCTGACAATCCTAAATATATTTCTAGAACTCAGTAACTGTTGGGCATTTAATATTGCAGAGTTAAAAAAATGCAGTGCACATATGTGCATTAGCTTTAAAAATAATTATTTAGGGGAAAGGGAGCTGGGAGTTCAAAACAAGAAACATCCTGTCTAGCTCTCTAATCTACATCTTGTCTCTGTGATGGCTAAACCTCATGTCTGTGCCCCAGGCAAGAGTTAGAACAAAGGCAGTAAAAGTTACCTAAGCCTCCACCCCTGGGACATCCTCAAATCTACTGATTAGCCAACAGACAATTCCAATACCAACTTGCTTTAAATACTGTCACCTACACTTTGGTGGGAGAGCCCTGCAGACTACTCTATTGTGCAGACTACTCTATCGGCCCTAAGCAAATTAACTAGGAAATTAGCATACACAAACAAACATGTTAACTCTTTCATGACATCAGGGAAAGAACATATCCCAACCATAACACATTTGAATTTATGATGGTATCATTGTGAACAGAATATCTTTTGCAACAAAACCTGAAACTCTCTCTACAGACGTTTGATAAAATAGAATACACTAAACACCTCACATTACAATCTTCCTATAAAAGAAGCAAAAGAATACCAATATTATCACAGTGTTCCCTCTAAGCTGAGTTAGTGTAAGCTAGCTCAGTTTTTTACCCTCTGACTCACACATTTTTGTCTTAGCTCAGGAAAGATGGCTCCAGAGCACACTAATTTATGCAGCAGCCAAATCACTCACTCACATCTTTAATGCCGGTAGCTCACAAAGTAGAATTTTTGCTCACAAGACTCCACAGCTTAGAGCAGGTGTGGCCAAACTGTGGCTCGGGAGCCACATGAGGCTCTTTCACACATATTGTGCAGCTCCTGGCAGGGTGGCTGGGGAAGTGGTTGGGGCATGCCTCCCCAACCAGTCTTCCCTTCCCTAGCCAGTGTTCCCCTCCCTGCGTAGGCTTGGGATGGCGGGGGGAGCAGAAAGAGAAAGCAACCTCAACTTTAAACATGTTCTCAAAGCCCATCCCCCTCCGTCCGGCTTGAAGAAAGCATCTGTCTCTTTAAATTTCATTATCAATATCTGTTTTTACCCCTTTTGTTTTTATTTCTGGCAGTCTTATTTAATATTAATAAAAAGCAAATGTGTGTATTTTCCAATAAAAACGTGTGTAATATATGTTCATGTCTTGTGGCTCTTAGACATCTGATGTATCTTCTATGTGGCTCTTACGTTAAGCAAGTTTGGCCATCCCTGGCTTAGAGGGAGCATTGCGGGGGAGCACTTTGGTAAGCAGAGTTCAATATGAAGGACATTAGGAACAGATTTATTATTTAAAAAGCAATTTATTATAAATAAAATCAGAATATACATGACATTAAAAATTTAAAAAGCATTAAAATATCTGAAAATGGCATCAGACAGAAAAGGCTGCAGGCTTTTCTTTACCATGGGCTGGATGGTATTAGGCTAAGGAGTATAGAAAGTGACTTGGTAACAATGTTTTATTGTTGTTTTGTTTAAGACATTTCAAGATTAAGACAGCTGCACAGTTTCTCAAACAAAGCAGCTATCTGGATAAGGGTCATTTTGGTAAATAATTACTGCACTGCAATCACCTGTAAGCAAAGTCACAGTTATGATTCCACACCATGCAGAGCTATATACCCACTGTAATCCAATACGCCTCCAACAACACACAACATGAAATGCTAATTGTATCTACCCAGGAGTAACCCCATTTCATGCAAAAGGACATAACTGCTTCTTTTCAGGGAACGATGGTACTGAAACTGATTGCTAAAGTTCATTAATCACAAAGAGCATGTAAATATGAAACTTGCTGTAAATGTAAAGCCAGGACAACCCACACCTTATGGTATTTAATTTATGTTTTTTGCTTGCCTAGGTTATTTCTTTCTCCTGGGTAATGTGGGAACTTGCTCCTTTCTGTCTTCACAGTACAGATAAGACCCTCTATCTATTACACTCCACTGGGTTTCACTGAAACCAAGAAGGCTTAATTCCAGGTATAGACATTTGGATTGGAACAAGCTTAAATTGCAATTTAGAAGACACAAAAAAAGCACACCAGTCTTTTCTGAAACTCATTCTCCCAAAATTTCTACTACTCCATTTTATGAAATTATTCCATGTTTCTGAACCTTATAGGAATACATACATTGTCTTAATTAGCCTGATCTTCCCTGTGGCATGGTGGCTGTACTTGACATTTTCACACAGTGACTAACAGCAATCTTCAAGTAGCATGCTTTCTTAAGAGGGAGGGAAATCAGAACTCTTGACCTTGAATGTGTCCTCCAACCTTAATTCTACTGCTGTAGTAAAAGAGTCTAATTCTTCTAACACTCTCATCTTCCAATTGGTCTGTGAAAAAAAACCCTCTGGTAAGATAAGTTTAAAAATAAAAGCAAAATGCATATGACTCAAAAGATTACATGAAAGGAGTTTAAAATGCACAAGATACATCTGGAACAAATGAAAATTTCAACTGTGCCAGCAGCACCAAGTCTGCATCACTGGGCAATGCAAGCCAGACTGATTTTATAATATCTAATGTTCAAAATTAGATATTTATGCAAAACATGTTCTCTGGCCCTGAATTACAGACCAACTTTACCATCTGAGTCTTCAGTATTTCTGACTACTGTATATTTTTAACTAAACATTTCTAAATAAAAGCCCATTAGCAAAACATCACTTTAAAAGAATTAGTGGCTTGGTTTTAGTGGCTCTGTTTTGAACTCTTCTGCATTACAACCAGCAGTCTAAACCGCCCTGATAAGCCTGGTCAGCCACCATTAAACCTCCGAGGAAGATTTGGGTGGCTATGCAGAGAAAGGCAATGGTAAACCACCTGCACTCATCTCTTGACTTGAGAACCCATGTTCCTGGGGTCACCATGAGTAAGTTGTGATTTGACTGCACACAACTGTTATTATGTTATACCTCTCCACACACACCCATTGCCATTCAATAATGACAGTGTGTGAGAACTCAGGGATCAACAGTTCAGATTATCCATTCTTAACACATTTTACAATCAAGCTAGATGACAGATGTCATGGATCTCCATTCATCTTTAAAAGAAAGCCCAGATGAACACATCCATCAAGGTCAGTATTGTCTACTCAGACTGGCAGCAGCTCTCCAGGGTCTCAGTAGAAGTCTTTCACATCACCTGCTGCCTAGTCCTTTTAAATGGAGATGGAACCCGGAACCTTCTGCACACAAAGAAGATGCTCTTCCACTGAGCCACAGATGAAGCTTTGGTTCAGCAGGCAGCCACACAAGGAGGGGCATAACCCTTCCAACTGTACATAGCTTTGTTAATCAAAACTGGGGGCCCTGCTCTATTAGCCCTTTAAAGAGGGGGAGTGCCTGTATTTTTTCTTGAAAGGGTTGCCACAGCACAAGGGGCTCAGTTTCATTTCGTGAAAATCATAAATGGATCAAATGGTGCACCCACATCCCTTCCCCACAGATCCAATTCAAAACAGGGTTACACACAGCTGTAATGGAGCTTAAGTCAGTCAGGGATTTGGTCTAACCCTTACTAACATCTGCAGTCTACCATCTTTCTTGTTAAATATTTGCCATAATAAAACAGAAAAATGAGAAAGGATGGTCCGAAAAGCAGGTAGGAATAAATCAATACTCATAACAGCAAAGAACAAAAGTTAGCATGTTAAAACCTCCATCTGCAGAGTGCTTTGGTGGGCATCAGATGCTTTCACTGGATACCCAGGGTCTTTCTCCAAGCAATACAGCATCCATTTTTAATTCTGTAGAAAGGAAGGGAAGAAGTCTGTATGGCATTTAACCTATTTTCTGGATGATGGGACTCCTGTCTTGCGCTCCAAAAAGTAGTACAGGAAAGGATTAATAGGAAAAAAAATCTAGATGTAAGGGTGCAAGCGAGGAACATGTTCTAGAACCACTGCAACAGGAAGGAAGAACACTCCTTCTGACATCCATCTTTTGCTTATGATGATGGTAAAACATAATTATTAGGAATACAAGCTAAGAAGATCCTGCTTCAAGATTTCAGCCCACCCATGAAGTCTACAGGTCCCCTGGCAACACCCATTTATAATATGAATACAGTGTGTCGTCTGCTTCACAGGGTTGTTATAAGGACTGTCTGGATAATAAATGTAAAGCACCTTGAACACAATGGACTAAATTCCTAGGTTGTCTCTTTTACCTACAGGATGCACTTCTGCAAGTAGAACAGAACTTTCCTTCCTCCTCCGTCCTCTAATGTGACCCTCTGAGCTCCTCAAAATAAACAGGATTTATTTCCTAATAAGCATACCTTGGCATAAGCATTCTTGGTTTCAAGAAGAACAATTAACTTGGGAATTTTGTTCAACCACCCACTAGCTTGTTTCTACAGAAGAAGAGTAAAATTTCACATCTGTGACAGATGAGCACATAGGAGGAAAACACACCCTATTTTCAGTTATGCTTATCATTAGAAACTGTTCATGCTGTATATTGTAGTACTTCAGTTTCAACATGCATTGTTCCATATAATAGGTATAGGAACTTCTCCTGTACTTGGGTAAGACAATACAAACCAAGAGTGTGATTATTATACAATGTTTAAATATCAAGTACACATAAAAGCTGCATGAATTTCTTCCCAATTCAGATGATAATTCCTGCAAACCAAGTGCTTTGCTACCATGCTCAAAACATTTCTTGCAATTTAAAGGCCAGTCTGAAAGCAAACTGAAATTAGCTTGCAGAATCCCCCCATTAAATAATTTCAGTCCTTCAAAGTGACCTTGAAGGACAAGCACATAACTGATTTAGACTTGGTTTCTGAGACAGGAGGCATGTATGAACAAGTACCTGTTTTCTATTTGAGTCTTCTAACCAATCCCTGTATTTCCACTAACAAAGACTATTAAAGACAGAATAAGGTCCTGGTATCAGTTAAAATCAGTCACAGAATAAAACCAAATAATTTTTTTCCCCCATCAGTGCAGACATATGCAACGATCATGGGTAGGTTTTAAAAAATCCTGTTAAAACTAGAAAGTGTCATATTCAACAACATAATTTTAAGACCAGCAGCTCCTCCTACCAGTGTGCTGGGAAACCGCATACAATCGCCACACCAGTTCTTCTAAAGCCATTTCTTCAGTTTTCAGTCACCATCTCATCCTTGGCTATTAACAAAGCCGATCCATAGGTAGCATTCCCTACCCATCATCAGTGCTAGAAGTAGCAGAGGTGAAGCTACACCGATGCTTTGTAGCACTGCATTTCAATTACTCTACACACATCCCTCAATATATACACAAAAGGGAGTGTTGAATCTGGCCAGCATTCTTCCCCAGCAATGCACAGGCAGAAGGGATGCTGTTCAGAGCCACGAATGATAATTACATCAATATCACTTTAAAAAGTTCTCCCCTCCTCCGCAAAGAGGGTATTTTCAGCTGAATCGCTATTACATGTCAGAATTACTGTGAAACCTTCATTAGCCAATTCTCTCTCGCTCCCTCTCTGGAAGATTAAAAGCAAGCCCTTCTCAGGGCTGTACGGCTTCAGCAGCACTTTCACACCAAGGCTGCCTGCTCCTCCTCAGAGCAAGAAAAGCCAATACACATTTTAACAAAAAAGAGCACTTCCATTCCAAAAGCAAAGTGAAACACTGCAGTTTCTTTCTCAAGCAGTCGTCCTTGACATCATTTTAATCTCATTTTAAACCCTGGGGCTGTACAGCCCTGTCAGTCTGAAGCATGTATGTAAATCTGTATGAGATAAAAATATTAGTTTTATATTCATGCCTGAAAAAATATGAGCTTTTAAAAAAAAAACAAACCAGGGAAAATATGAATAGATATGAAATCTAGTAGGGCAAAGGATTTAACTGTTTGGCTGCATTCCTTAAGACTTTAATTCTCATTTTATCTGTTCACTAGTTGAAAAACTCTCTCAAGTCCATTCAGCTGAAGTGGAACCTGAGCCTTAGGTTACCAAAGTCAAAGAAATGGTGGGGTGAATTAGATGTGGTACTGGCCATATTTTTCCATGGGCTGTAATGAGGGGATGGACTGTTGCCTACAATTAGGATAGCCGGTTTGGTGTAGTGGTTAAGTGTGCAGACTCGAATCTGGGAGAACTGAGTTTGATTCCCCACTCCTCCACTTGCAGCTGCTGGATGACCTTGGGCAAGCCATTGTTCTGTTAGAGCTGTTCTTCCAAGGACAGTTATGGAAAGAGCTCTCTCAGACCTGCCTACCTTACAGGGTGTCTGTTGTGGGAAGGGGAAGGGAAAGAAGTTTGTAAGCCACTCTGAGACTCCAAGTGAAGGGCAGGGTATAAATCCAATCCCTTCTTCTTCTTCTAAAGTTGAATTTTCATGGGCTCCTGACTGATATGGTTGATTCAAAAATTGCCCAATTTCTACTTCTCAAAGATGGGAAGTTTTATTTTATTTATTTACTTCATTTATAACTCCATGTCCCCCCCAATGTTGTCCTGTCTACCATTTTACCCTCACAACAACCCTGTGAGGTAGGTTAGGCTGAGTGTGTGTACCACTCCCAAGGTCACCCAGTGAGCTTCCATGGCAGAGTAGAAATTCAAGGCTAGATCTCCCAAATCCTAGTCTAACAAGCTAACCAGTACAGCACACTAGCTCAAAGATACATTTACATTTCCCTCAGACAGCAGAGCTGCTTAAAGGAAGCTTGACCCAGTATAGGTAAACATGAGAAAAACCGAGACAGATAGAGCTATTTTAGGATCTAGACAAAAACAACACATATGAGCTGTTTCAGCTCAGGACTAACTAGAGACACCCAATCAGCATTCTGAAGGCAATTAATATCTAAAACAAATCATGAATCAAATGTCTTTTTTCTGAGCCTTCCAGCAGCTCCCAGCCTCCTTGATCTAGAAAAAAGAGTGAGAAGAGAAAGAATACACAAGTCCACTAAATACCAGGGATGCCAGCCTCCAGGTGGGACCTGGGGATCCCCCAGAATTACAGCTCATGCCCAGACTACACAGATCAGCTCTCCTGGAGAAAAAAAGATGCTCTGGAGTTTGGACTCCAAGGCATTGGACCCCACTGAGGTCCCTGACCTCCCCAGGTTCCATCACAAAATCTCCAGGAGTTTCCCAGCCTGGATCTGGCAACTCTAACCCCTATCACCTGCTGGTGCCCAGGAGGGACTGGACAACCCTACTAAATATATGCCTAAATTTCTGTATTAATGTTGTACTTTAGGGACGGCTAGAGTCACTGAGGTGCAAAGATAAGAAAAAGAGAAGAGATTGGATTTATACCCTGCTCTTCACTACCCAAAAGAGTCTCAGTGTAGCTTTCAATCTCCTTCCCCTTCCCCTAAAAGACACCCTGTGAAGTAGGTGGGGCTGAGAGAGGTCTCTCGAGGACTGCCCTTGAGAGAACAGCTCTGAAAGAACTTATGACTGACCCAAGGTAACACCAGCAGCTGCATGTGGAGGAGTGGAGAATCAAGCCCTGGTTCTCCCAGATTACAGTCCGCGCTCCTAACCACTACACCAAACTGGCTGGAAAAACAGTAATAATTTAGCCAGGAATCACAATTTGATATTTATATTTCACTGTTTCTACCATTCTTCCCTATTAGTGCACCTTCTTCTGCAGATGCTGATTGGCCTGACTCCTTAAAATATTTCCCCCCTTCAAGACTATCCTCTCTCCTGTGCACCGATCTCAATCTTCAGGTGGCTTTTGCCTCTTCACTCTTTTTTTTTCCAGGCCAGACTCATGCTAAATTAAGAAAACAGCAATCCACAGCCAACAAGGAACAATGCCTCTAAGTTGCTTAGACTCATAAGTGCCAAAGAAAACCACATGACTCGCTCTGGCAAACTGGTATACAGAGACTGTGGATGATCTTGTAGTTCCCTCCTTTAGCCAGAGCTGGATGGTAGGTAGCACATAGGTTGTATCCACACCTGACATTCCTCACTCTGCCAAATCAAGATCCACTGAGAGATCAAGTCCTGTACCTGTGATATCCAGACAGGCAAGCTCTGAACACTCCAGAGGGCAACATAATTACAGTGCTGTCACCCACAGTTAATCTCATTTGGTAGCAGCTAGGACAGCAAACGGGGCGACAATAAATTTTCTCTTGATTTGCACAGTCTTCATCTGCATACATTCTGGAACTAATTAGGTACTGCATGCAGCTCCAGAGACGCAGTTCGATCATGCCTGCTCTCACGAGTCTAACACACCCTAAAAGAAGAGATTTCCATTACTCTCCACCCTGGAGAAATAATGACTCATTGTGCTCCTCCAAAAGGTTACTTACATCAGCATACAGGCTAGGGATGCTTTATATGTGATACTTTACCCTACAACAGAGATGTATTCAAAATATGTACATTGCCACACGTACATACAGTGTAAGGTGGTCAGCAAAGACATTACATTTTTCATAAGCAGGTGCCTTCCATTCTACTCTGTTATTTCACAGTTTCAACAGAACTTGATTTCACATCAGATTGTCTGCTAGTAATGTAGGAGGAAGTAGATAACTTTTTTTTATGCAAGGAAAAGAAAGGAGGTTGACTGAAATGTAGATATTACCCACACAACTTATTCTCCAAACAGCATTATTTTGACTATCTGATACATCTTCCAGCAACCTACCTAACAGCCATGTTTCAGACAGAAGTCTTACAGGGGGATGCGTCCTCAGGAAGATTTGTAACACTGGACAAGCTTCTCTGAAAGAGAGCTTGTGCACCACCAGTGAGCTCCCCCAGCAACAGTATCCCCCACAGAACATTACTGGTCTAGGGAACACTTTGTGCACAGATGGAAGCTGCATGAACTCAGCATGCTTGATAATTCTCCAGAGGATTAAGGGGTTCCATGACCAATGAGCATGGGATCCTCAACAGATAAAACATGAGAAGTTGGGAAAACAGAATCCCGGGTGGGGGCAAAGAGAAATGATCTCCCTCTTCAAACTTATTACTGGCTTGCCATCTGTTTTAAAATTGGATTCTTAACCATTTATAGTTTTATTGTTCATATTTCTGTTGTGACCTGCCCTGAGCCCACTTGCAGGGGAGGGCATGATATAAATAAAATCAAATAAATAAATATATAGTTAATTCTCACATAAATGCGCCTGACATCAACACAAAAAACTTAGTTACCACAACATCTCAATATCTTTAGGATCCCTCCATGGAAGTGTAAACATGGTTAGGACGGTCATATCTGTGGGACTGGTTCTCTCACTATAATCCCCCTCATCATCACACAACTTGGTGGTGCTGGGCCCCTGAAAGGTCCACCTGGATACCACCGGGACAAGGGTATTTTCCACCTTGGCCCCATCCTGGTAGAATGCCTTACCAGAAAGGTTTGAGCCCTACAGGACCTTCTGAGCTTCCGCAGGGCTTGCAAGTCAGTCTTGTTCAGGGAGGCCTTCTTCTGATCTTGTTCTGTTGGCCCTCCTGGAACGCATCCACCCATTCACTTCTTTATATTTTATTGATTATTTATGAATGGCCAGTGTCTGATTTCTATTATTTTATATATTACACTAGGAATAAGGCCCATTGTGGAAATAAATACAACGGCTCTAGAAAGAGGCTCTGGGAGAGTGCCCCGGCCTTGGGCACTCAGTGTCAATTTGCTGTGGCGACCTCAGCTAGGTATAATGACAAAGAGTCCACCATTTTCTCCAGGGAAAGATCTCTGCCATCTGAAGAGTAGTTGTAATTCAGCATGATTTCCATTCCTCCCCTGGAGATAGGCAACAATGGTTCCCCATGAGGGAACGAGTGGTTTGAAGGGTAGTGTCGATGGCACTGAACCTGTCTGAGGTCTCACCCCTGCTGAAACCTCACCCTCTCCAGGATCCACCCCTCAAATCTCCAGGAATATCCCCACCTGGAGTTGGCAATCCTACCTCCCAGCCAATTGTCAATGTATTGTTATCTGCCCCCTGGCTTCAGCTTCCCATCTCCGCCCCCCTTCCCCCTAGAGAGCAGTTGTAATTCTGAGTGATCTCCAGCCCCCACCTGGAGATTGGCAACAATGGTTCCCCATGAGGGACTCACTGGCTTGGAGGGTGGAGTCTATGGCATTGTACCTGTCTGAGGTCCCACTCCTCCTCAAACCTCACTGGCTCCAGGCTCCACCCCTCAAGTCTCCAGGAATTTTCCACCTGGAGTTGGCAACCCTATCTCCTTCCCAGCCAATCCTCAACCTCACTCTTCAAGTTTCCATTCCCCCCACTCGGCAGCCTCCGTGCTCTGAAGCCCTGACTGCTATGTCACATTGGCTGTCATAAAGGGTCCATCTCAGCAGGGTATGAGGACATAGAGTCCACCATTTTCTCCAGGGGAACTGATCTCTGCCATCTGGAGAGCACTTGTAATTCTGAGTGGTTTCCAGCCCTCGCCTGGAGATTGGCAACCATACTTCCCTTGGTGGAAAAGTAGTCTTTCTCTGCAATGGGGACCGAAGCAGCTGACATCATTCTTCCCTCCCCCTTTTTGACTTGCAAAACAATCCTGTGAGGTAGGTTAGGCTTAAAGTCTGTGACTGGCCCGAAATCACCCGCTCAGCAAGAACCTGGGTCTAGCAGATCCTGCTCTGAAACACTGACTGCTACGCCTAGGGTAGCCTACCTCCAGGTGGAGCATGAAGATCGCCAGGTTTTACAATTGAACTCCAGACAACAGATCTTCCCCCCTCCCTTGGAGAAAATGTCTGCTTTGGAGGGTGGCCTCTATGGCATTCTGTTCAGCTGGCCCCAATGAGTTTTCTCCCAAAGGCCATCATAGGTGTGGAAAAGGGCTTTCAGAGAAGCAAGCTTGGTTGCCTAGCAACAGGCACTGAGGAGAAAGTTGTCGACTCTGATGATGGAATAGGGTTCCCAACCTCCAGGTGGGGCCTGGGGATCTCCTGCTTTTACAATGTATCTCCAGCTGACAGAGATTAGCTCCCCTGGAGAAAATGGCTGCTTTGGAGGGTGGACTCTATGGCATTGTACCATGCTGAGGCCCCTCCCCTCCCCAATCCCCATCCTCTCCTGGATCCATCCCCAAAGTCTCCAGCCCAGACTGGCAACCCTGTGATGGAAATACCTGAAGATTTGGGGGGCGGATCCTGTGGAGGGCAGCATTTTTTGGGGGGAGGATAGAAGGACTCAGCAAGCTGTAATGCCATAAGGTCTACCCTCCAAAGCAGCCAGTTTCTCCTGGGGAACTGATCTCTGTCATCTGGAGATCAATTGTAACAGCGGGAGATCTCCAGGTCACACCTGGAGATTGGCAACCCTAGGGGAAAAGTCAGCCACACAGCAGGGGGTTGAGGAGAGTGGTTCGATGGTCGCTGGCCCACCTCATTAGCCAGCCAGCCGTGGTGGGGCTAAGCAGGACAGAGGGCCTGAGGAATTTCACATAGCCAATATGTTCCGTTTCAGGAACTCTTCAGTAATGGTTTATGTCAGGCATTTTACTCAGAACCTTATTAGTACCGGTTCCCTAACGGAACATTATTGGCCCTTTCACACAGAAATGTGCCTCTCCCGTTGGGGAAGCGTTCCTGAGCCGGTTTACCTTGAAACCTCCTCCCAAGCATTCTTCAGTGCTTGTACTGGTCCTGAAGCACTACAGGGTGCTGTGTGAAACGGCCCCCTGTTTCTGACAGTTTATTCTGGGCACGCTGGCAGTGTGCGGGGGAGGGGGTTATGCTGTTAGTCCATTGTCTTTTCGCTGACAGAAGCAGGCCACTGAGGGGACAGTTAGACCCACGTGGCAGTGGGCGGAGGAGAAGAGTGGACCCAGCACCCAGTCGGTCCTTCCCCTTCGCTGGCTCCCTCCAGACTGAGGCCGGGACACTGGCCCATGGCTCTGTGGGTGGGACTGAGGCAAAGCAGGCAGAGAATGTAGCCAGTGGCCAGGGTCCCCCTTTTGAGTGGCAGTCCATCCAGCCTACTGATTTTGGCGCCCCATGGAATCTTGCCCCTTGGAATCTTAAAATGGCTTTAAATAATAGGAAAGATATTTTTATATCCAATTGTTGTTTTATTGTTGTAATCTATTGTTGTAATCTATCCTGAGCCTTTGGGAAAGGGTGGAATAAAAATCTAATTAAAAAAGGATGCTAATGCAAGCCTAACATGGATAATATAATGGTCTGCTGAAGAAGAGACCAGTCACTGGAAGCAAAGCGAGAACATCATGAACACATTCAGCCAATCCATTTCAGGATGCAGAAAGAGTACATGGATGCAGAAAGAGTGAGGCAAGTTTGTGTCCTTGCCACTGGTCAACTCTGATGTGGACCAGCCCACATAGATGCAACCTGGTCCCTGCATCACCCAGACCGATTTCCCACAAGGCGCTGCCCCGGCGTCATTCTTCTCTTTGCCCTGATTGCCTGCTTGAATTTCCCACTATTTGCCATGGGGCACATTTTGACCCGTGGCTCCACCCGATTTCCTCTGTGGCTTCATTGATCCCCCCAAAAACAGGATCACTGAAGCTGTGGGGGAAATCACGCAAAGCCGTGGGTGAAAATGCACCCTGTGACAAATAGTGTGAAATTGAAGCAGGCAATCGGGGAAACCGGAAGAATGATGCCGGGGCAGCACCTTGTGGGAAATCAGTCCCATAGAATAAGGAAAAGTAATTACAGACTTGAATGGATTTTTTTGTTGTTGTTGGGGCTTACTTGGATATGTTAATTTGGGTTCCCACATCAGGCTCGAGTACTTCCTATGGAGAACATGTTCTTGAAAAGAGAATACTGAAGACTACTTAAGGAAGGCCATTTTTTCATCAGGAAGCCCCAAATACCACAAGCCACACTTTCTCTTTCCTAAAAACAGCCACAAAACAAAGATGCCTGAATAAAACCAACCCTAGAACTCCACCATTTTTCAAGGTGGGAATTCCTCACTCAATACAAAAATAAGAATTTTGTATTAAAATTGGCCAATTCTTCAAGTGCCATTTCTTCCTAACCTGGTGGCAACACGTATTTTACCCTAAAATCAGGAGCCAACTATTTATATCAAATTACAAAAAAAATATATTAAAAAGCATATCTACAACTATTTAAGTCACAGGAATTTTAATGATGTTTTAAAGAGGGGGCCACAACAGCAAAGTTAAAAAGCAATTTAATGCAGTGGAAATAGAATGGGGGGGGGGCCCAAACTCCACTTGATATTCAGGGCTTGCTGTTCACTCCACAAAAGACATGTCAAACAATGAGCTGATGATTTAAACACTTGCAGCATTTACAAGCAGCCCTGCTTGGATCATAACCCAAAAGGCGGCTACAATTATGATCTACAGCTTCTTCAAGTTTCACAGGGTCAGACTTGGCTACAGGGATCCTGTCTAACATTGCAGATCTCCTACAGTACTTAAGAGCCCATAAAAATAAACAATGTCACGGAATCATCAGCAATATTATTATGTCACACTGGCAGGAAAGTGCAAACACCTAGGCAAGGGAATGATTCTCAAATTGCAAAGCATTACGTGCCGTACAGCATATAACCGTTCGATTCTCTTGCTTCTATCTGGTGTACATTAAAAAACACCTTTTGTCAGCTCATTCATTCCTGGATCAGAGTACCCTGGGGAAAACAGGAATTAAGTATACACCAAGCCCACCATTTTTTAATTAACTATGCTAAAGAAAAACAAGCTGCTGCACACAAGCTGCTGCAATCCGTTGCTCATCATGGTCGACCTATTTTATTTTTAATGAAAAATCTAGCTCGGAACGATACAAGCTTCTGCACAGACATTAGACTCATACTCTCTGCTTCTTCACCATTACCTTATCAGTTAGTTTTTTCTTTTGATTTTTCTTAATTTTGAATTTCCGCCTCTGAACCTGGATCCAGATACTCAGTTTCACAGTCCCAGGGACCAGCTGCGTTGTGATCCCATAGCCTGTTTTAAGTCAAAACAGTCTTTTGGAAGGAGTGGATGCTATTCTAGAACTAGAAAGGTGAGGGATAAAAGTGGCATGAGAGGTGAGAACAACACTGGTCCAGATTTATTTATGTTTGCCATCATGCCTTGGCCAATTTATAGCGCTCCTATAGGGTTTTAAAGGCAAGAGAAGTTCAGAGGTGGCTTTCCATTGCCTGCTGTTGTGTGGCAAACCCTGGAATTCCTTAGTGGTTTCTCATCCACATACTACTAACCAGGGCCAGCCCCGCTTAGCATTCAAGATATGACGACATCAAGCTAACCTGGGCTGTCTAGGTCAGAGCAGTCTAGTTATACCCTAAACAAAACAAAACAAAACAAAACAAAACAAAACAAAACAAAGACTGCTGCTACAATAACTCCACAAGCACACTGTGCCAGAATGATTGCAGGTTTATTAGAACAAAGCAGGGCCTTTCCTGGCCTCTGCTGGAACATAAACAAACAGCCAACAGCCAGCATAGGACAATGAAACTAACCTGCAGCTCAGTGCTTTTCTGGGCCCTAAGGGACCTAGGGAAAATAACTGTGCAGTTCAGTAGGGGAATATCACCAAATTCACAACTCGCCATGATACAACAGCTGCCAAGGCTATATTCCTGCATTACATGACTACTATAAAATAGCCAGCTTCTGCATACAGATATGGATGCCAGCTGTTTATAGCGTATACACTATACAGAGCTTTTCTCAGTGGACTATTTTATTTGTATTCTGATTCCTCACTCAGTTTTCATTAAAACCACAGAGGGCAATGCATCACTATAATCTGCATTATTTCTAGACCATTTTATTTCACCAAGAAAAAGATTAGTAGCTAGTTCACCAGCTAAACAGAGCAACACCCTTCTAAGCCCACTGATAACACTGCCAGGCTCATTTATCCCAGGACATGCAGGGGCACTAGACTTCCACACACACGTACCCTCAGATATCTAGATGAGGACCAGAAGGGTCAAATGGGACCTGTACACACAGTTCTTCTTCCCCTCCAATCCAGTAGTTGAGGCTACATTCATTTACTTTATTTATACCCCTCCTTTCACCCCAATGGGGACCCAAAGCTGCTTACATTATTCTCCTCGCCTCCATTTTATCCTCACAACAGCCCTGTGAGGTAGATTAGGCTGAGAGTATGTGACTAGCCCAAGGCCACCCAGTGAGCTCCCATGGTAGAATGGGGATTCGAACCTGGATTTCCCAGATCCTAGCCCGACACTTTAACTACTACACCATGCTGGCTCTGTGCAGTACTTTTGAAAAGGCTCCAGCTGGCTGTTCAGGAGTGAGGGTAACAGTGTAATCTGCTCCAGTGTCATTCTTCTTTGCCAAACAACTGATTTTTAGGACTTTCTTTCTTTGGAATGGAAAATTATACAATATAAAAAATGGCACAAACCAGAAAACAGAGATCCCCAACAAATAAGGATAATTCACACTGTTATATCAGCCCCTGTAAATTGACACCTATACTGATGCATACGGAATCACATAGTTCTGAAGACTTAATGGAACAAATCTTTACAGAAGGGACAGTGATTTCTGGCAACTCTCCCTCCCACTGCAGACCCCCCACTGTTGCCCCCATATTGTACCTGAAAGTCCCCTGACACACAAGCATACCCCATTGGCAACAAAATTTATGGTGGCTTAATGAGCTGTGGCATATCAGTTGTGGCATGAGGGGGATAGAGGCAAAGTCCTACCCTGCAGAGTGTAGGATACATGCCTATCCTTTTATCTCATCTTCTTCCAAGGATTTGATTTTCTCTTCACAACAACCCTGTAAGGTAGGCTATGGTTATTTTTGCAGTTCAGTAGGGATTTGTACCATAAACAATACTTAAAATCTTGCTTTGTGTTGACAAGTGCAGGCTTCATCACCATCACAGAAACCTGGCTGATACTCTGGGCTGCAATGCAGTGAGGGCAGCACTAGGGAATAAACCAGGATTTACGTCATGCAAAATCAATGTTGAGACTAATGGTAGTTAAAACCCAACTTCAAACTATGGCTTCAAACTGTGGTTAGGTGCATCCTAACTAACTGTGGAGTGGCCTGAATTCAGATGATCTCTCTAAGAGAATGCACCAGAATAACTCAGGATTAAAAAAAAAAAAACATTCCCCCCTCCTAGACCTTTTAAAAATCTTCCCAACAAATAAACTGGGAAATTTAGGGTAGCACTGAAAAAATAAAACTTGTTTGAAATATTTTCTTATTTATAAAACATCCATAATTTTCTTACAAAAAGACATTCATACTTTCAAATTCCATAAATATACCAAATAGTACAATTAGTACAATTTTAGTACAATTTTTAGTACAATTAGTACAATACCAAATAGTACAATTTTTTAATGCTAAGGTATAGATAATGTACTCAGTGCTGTTAAAATCAGTAAAAGAAGTTTCAGTTTGATAGGAAAAGGAAAGTAAGTATTGCATATATTTCCATTTCCCCAAAATTTCTGGGGAGTTTTTCCTGGAGGAAAAAAGGAACACAATTACCCCCCTCCCCCGTGGCTTGAAAATTTCCAGAAATTTTACACTGCTACACAATAACCATAATTAGTTCAGTTGATTCACAATGTTACCCCTTTGTAAACCCATTGACTTCAATGACTTAGATGAGTCTAGGGCTGTTTAGGATTGGACTGTTAGAAGTCTGATTTAGCCCAAAGCCTTTCTGGATTTAGCCCCCAAATGTTTGGAAATCTAAGTATATAGCCAGCTTCTCCTTATTTTCACGCTTATTAAACTGAGTACAGCTGAGGACACTAACCAGGTATTACTGAGAGATATATAGGATTACTAAATTGTAACTTATACTAAGTAACCAGTTTACAACTGTAACTGATCAACAGAGTAAACATTTTTGGGAACCTCATTTATCGAGACCATATAATCTAGCAATGGAAGCCAAACTGCAGGAAAGTGGGAAGTACACTCTATATTGTCATTCTGGATGTTGTGATAGGAAATTTTTTCCATTACATAAAATCTCCATATTTTTTCAAACCACAGTGAAACCAACAGGTTGATTTATCCTTCTATTTGGTGGCAATTGCTACTCTAGCTGCTGCTAATAAAAACTCAAAGTTTTGGTGGACCAGTGTAAATTGCAGTCTAACCATAAGGACAATAGTAGTTCTGGTCCCTTCGACAAAAAGACCCCAGTAACGGAATGAATATGACCTAGTATCAAGCTCCAGAAATGTTCACTACATTGACAAGGTCCACCAAAGTCCTCTGCGTTGTTTATAACACAGAGGGCTTCAGGTCAGATTAATATAATGCAATTTCTTAGGTGATAAATAACACCTTGTTAGAATTTTGAAGGTTTGCATTCTAATATTAATTGAGGATGATTTAAGAGCCGAGGAGTTCCAGATAAACTGCCAGGCCTGGTTAGCAAACTCAAAACTGCAAGTAACCCTCCTGAGAGCTAGTGTAGTGTAGTGGTTGGAGTGTCAGATTAGGATCTAAAGGCCCAGGTTCAAATCCTCACTCTACCATGGAAGCTTGCAGCCTACCCTGCCTCACAGGAATGTTGTGGAAGGAAGGAAGGAAGGAAGGAAGGAAGGAAGGAAGGAAGGAAGGAAGGAAGGAACTGGGAATTCTTGGAACACCATTTGAAAGCCTCTTAATGGATATTTACAGCAACTGTGTACTCCTACCACTGATAAAGATGCTTATATTTGTAGAAAGTATTTCTTTTGGAAAACAGAGGTTGAGAACACACAGAAGGGATAACCGTATCCAAGTGGAAATAATTATTTGTCCCTAAATCCCAGTGAAACTTGAAATGCATGAGGTGTCTGAAGGAAACATTCCAGCAACAATAACTTTGAGCACACACTATTGCATTAGATAGTGAAATTTTGTTTATAATAAATATGAAGGGAGACCAAACGCATTTAACAGCAGAAAAGTTTTTGAACCTTTGAATTAATCCCGTGTGATAGTTTGTTACAAGTGTTTTTTATCAGGAAACTAGCTGGAATAATGAATATTTTAAGTAACTTTGATAGAAATAAAGCTGTCATGAGGGCTGCCTGCAGTAAGATTCCCAGGTAATGGCATGAAGAGTGTCCTCACCCAGTGACTTCAACATTTTAGTGCTTAGGAAGACACTGTAAATAACACACTGTCAACAGCACAGACATATGAATTTAGGAGGAGGTCAGGCTAATTTAAACAAATGCAGCAAATAGCTGTTTAATAAAATGTCGCGTCCAACTATTACATGTGACATTAATTCTAAAGGAATTTCAGAACAGAACAAGAGGACATATCTGGTACCATGTCCGTTTGAATACATATCAAAGAAAAGGAGAACTTCCCCTTGAGATACAAACTGACTAGTTACATCACACACACACACACAAAATGAACTACCGAACAAGAGCTATGTTTTTCTATTTTACCAAAATGTTGACAAACCTACATTAAAACCTTCATCGTCTTTATAGTACCTATTACCTTGACGTCAAGAGTTTTGATAGCTAACGATTAAATCCATTTTTTCCAAATTATAATTTTTTTTTAATAACAGCTTGCTTCTCATTTTCTCTGTGGTCATGCAGTTTTGTTATAATGTAATCTGTTCATGCCACTGCAGACATGGCAGGATGTATTTATAGCTGTTTTAACACAAGCTATGAAAAGTGCCAGAGGTGGCCAACCTGAATTGCTGAACCCAGGTTCAGCAATCCCACCATAGGCTCATTTTATGTCTCTAGGGATGCTGTTCTCTAAGCAGGTATAAGTTAAACACTTTGGGTTAGGGGAGAAAATACACATACTGCTATATACAGGTAGGACTCTTGGAGCACAAGAAAACAAGGCTTTCTTATTATTCAGAGAACCCAATAATATGTAGGCTCTATTTACTTGGGTCAGTGCGCACTATTATGCATCCCGTTCACCCATAAAACTATGCAGCATGAGGTTAATAGTCAATCTCTGTTTCCTATTTTTTACATGCATACAGTGACCTACCCTAACAAGGATGTTATAAATAGGAAGAGCGAGTCATATTTGTTGAACATCTTAACACAGTTTTCACATACAAAAACGCTGTGTCATTAAGTTGTTCAATGAATGTAGGTTTGGATCCCACCTAAAATTTCCACAGATGGACTTCCATTCATTGAGCACAGCTTCTCCCTCCTAGAGATGTAAAATTTCTGGAGATTTTGAAGCTTGGAAAAAACTCAGGTTTTTTCCATTTCCCCCCCAGAAAAAAACAGAAATGTTCAGAAAAATGGAAAAAAATACTACATTAGCACTTTTTCTTTTTTTCCAGATTGAAAGTCATTCTGTTACTTTAGGAACATAAAATATGACTATGGACAATTTTACTGGGCATGAAATTATCACAACTAGCATATTAAAAATATAGTGTATCCAAACAATTATTACAAACAGAATTTGTATTTGTAATTGTAACAAATGGAGCAACAAACTCCTGAACTGTTTACCAGTTGATGTGGAACAGACAAAAAAACTGCCACAAAACAATATTCAAAAACCCAGAAGTAACAATTATTCATATTTCCTCTCCACAGTATTAAATTTTTTTTTTTAATTCTCATAAAAAGAACTGAAAAGGGAAGAAGTGTATAGAAGGGAGTGTGGGACTAAGTTTCAATGAATGGGCATGAAGTTTAATCAGAATCATTTTCTGAGCTGTAATTATCACTTTCAGTCTCTGCTTCTGCAGCTACTCTGCAGCTACTCTGCAGCTACTCTGCAGCTACTCTGTTGTGTCTCTGCTTCTGCAGCTACTCTGTTGTCTGTCATTATCACAGTAATTATGGACCTCTAAAAACTGAAGGTTTGCCTAGGATTTGCCTGTCCTCAGTGCACAAAAATTAGATTAATCTGATACCATACATATTTTTTAGAAATGATGTGGAAAACATTTGAATACCTAGTCTTAAAATATTTTATTCATCATGCTAAAATAAAATGTTCCATAATAATTTCCCCCCCAATTTTTTGAAAAACCAAAAACAGCTTCAGGAAAAAAAAAGGAGGGGAAAACCAGTTTCCCCCCCAATTTTCCAGTTTTTTTCTGGGCCTTCACATCTCTACTCCCTTCTGCTGCATCTCAAAAAGCCCCCTGAAATGGTGGTCCTAGGAGACAGGGATTTCCCATGAATACTTGGGGAGAAGCTGGAGTTCTTCAATAGGAGAGACCAGTTGGCAAAAATCCTTAGTTAAGAAAGAATTTTTGGGTGGTCCAACTCACAACTTCACAGAATTCTGAAGTGACTGGTGAATGAATGTACTGTAGAAAGAGTTCTACCGCCTTGTTCAGATGATGAATGCTGAGATGAAAATTGTTCATACCAAAATGAGCAGGAAAGCGTTATTCAAATATATGTTCTAGGGAAGCTTATATAACTGTACTATCTAAGACAACCAGAAAAAGTAGAAGGCAAAGGACCTTAAATACCCCCAACAACAACTAAATTGGTGAGAAACATTATAAGAACATAAGAGAAGCCGTGTTGGATCAAGCCAATGGCCCATCCAGTGCAACACTTTGGGTCAGATGGGGGCCAAAACCCAGGTGCCATCAGGAGGTCCAGCAGAGGGGGCAGAACTCCAGAAGCCCTCCCACTGTTGCCTCTCAAGCACCAAGAATTTGTAAGCATCACTGCCCCAGACATTGTTCTATCCGTATCTTGCAGCTAAAGCCACTGATGGACCTCTGCTTCATGTTTATAAGAATAATATATCAATAATACATCAATAAAATATATCAATAAAGAACCTTCAAAACTTTAAACATTTTGAAACAAACAAGAGCAAAGAAAAAAGAACAGCATTTCATTATGTGCTTCAGGACAAAGTAGACAAGACACTAAGTAACAGAGCTGCCACCAAAAAGAAGTTTCTCTTTTATGCCAGTAACAATTAGGAAGGGAATATGTGAGCTGATGTCATCACATCACCCATTTCCTCACCAGGGAGGCAGTATGCAAGACAGACAGGCCCATGTCATTTATCCCCTTAGTAACAAGACTGGAGAAAACAAGGGGAACTTGATACATGAATTTTCACTCTTGGAATAAACCCTTTGACTACATTACAGCTAGTTCAGCCAAGATCCTCCCTTATTCTTGGAGAGAATACAGCTGCTTCACTGGCTCCTAAAAGATGGGCTTCCAACCTCTGTGATAGTTCCCTCATCATCCTGCATGTGGCGGTTCCCCCATGTGTCATGTCTGGAATGTAAACATGGGGATGAGCCTGTGGTTCTGCTGGGTCTGCCCCACTGGCCTCAACCCAGAAGCACAGCTGCTGTTGGCTGGTGGGAGGAGGGAGTGGGCCACATACAAGGAGGTAAAGAGGACAGACCTAAGATGATTATCAAACTCATATTTTACCGTTACTATTTGGCCCTGGGCATTTGCCCTGAACTAGATGACCTAGACTTGCCCAGATTCATCAGATCTTGGAAGCTAAGCGGGGTCAACCCACCAAAGAAGTCCAGGGCTGCTACACAGAGGCAGGCAATGGCAAACCAATTCTGTTTACCTTTTGTCTTGAGTCAGCTGCAACTTGACAGCACTTCCCCCCCCCACACACACACACACCATAGGAGTTTGCTAGGCCCTTCATCCAGCAGGATTCATATAAGTGGATGCCCCTGATCCTGCCACTCTCACCTGTGGTTGGGGGCAAATCCAGGATAAAATTACTCATGGGACTCATTGGAAACAGTCAGAAGACTCATTGGAAACAGTCAGAAGACTCATTGGAAACAGTCAGAAGACTTCAATTGGTTCAAAATTCAGCAGCCAGAGATTTATTACAGAGACTATTATCACCCTGTGCTGAAAGATATGCATAGGCTACCCAGTCTATAAGAACAATTTGGGGTGCTGGCTCTTACCTTTCAGGCTCTGAATGGCTTGGGGCCAGGGTACCTGAAGGACCATCTTCTCCCACACTGTCCTGCCCAACAACTAAGTTCTGCTTCTCAAACCCTGCTCTCTGTGCTTCTCCTTCAGGAAGTGAGGCAGGTGGTGACGAGACAAGGCATTTTCTGTGGTAGCCCCTCACCTTGGAATGTCTTCCCCCTTGATGCTCACCTGGCACCTACGTTACTATCTTATAGGCTTGAGGTCAAAACATATATTTTACCCAGGTTTTGAATTAGGGGTTTTGTATGCTTTTTAATAGTCTGTTTCTGTAATGGTCTGAGAACTGTTTTACAGACAGTTTTATATTATTGACTAGCCTGATATCCCTGCTTCGCTATGGTATTTAAGTTCCATAAATCCAGTTATAATACTGATGATGTGATGTTTGAAAGGTGAAGTTCACCTCAGAACATTGAGATCCACAGCTGAGCAACCAGAGGGATGTGGGTGCAAGCAGGCAGGTTTTACCTCAAACCTCTGAGCTATAGTTAACCAATCAGGAGGGTGGGGAGAAGGAAGCAGCAATCTGCCAGGTATACGGAAAACAACTGGGAGAATACATTTTGCCCATTTTTTTACCCCCTTGGGTGTCATGTTTCTCAGAAATCTCTTTGCAGTGGGGGTTTACGTCATGGTAGGAATGCACTCCCCTTATTTTGGGTTTCTTGGTGCAGGTGTTTGGCCTGGGTATTGCATTGGGGGAAGTGCAGGGCATACCCCCGCTTTCCCCCCAAAATGCTTCTCATTTATGTTACATTTAAGAAGTAGGACATAACTATGTATTCAAAATAACATCCGAGCAATCAGATATTAAGCAAGTCCATATGAACCAATTTTCTAGAAACCACACTATGAGAAGTTAAATAACCTAATACAGGAAACCACTTTTCTACAAATTTGGGGCATATTTCCATAGTGGGTGGGAGTGTGGCTAAAGTCATTGGGGAGGCTGGCCCTGCTCCTACACCTGACAAACACCCATCGATCTGGTGTAAGGAGGGGATTGTGTTTAAAGGCATCGGGGAGGCTGGGCCAGCAGCAGCGCTAAGGCAATCCTGTTGAGCAAGCCTTCCCAGCAGCTTTAAGGACTCTGCACCCCTTCCAACACTTGACAGGTGTTGTCTGTCAGGTGTAGGAAGAGTAGTGTGTCTGAAGGCATTGGGGAAGCTGGGCCAGCAGGACGGCTAAAGCAATCCTGCTTGGACAGCCTCCCCCCATGGCTTTCATTGCTCTCCCCCTGCTCCTGCCTGTCAGGTGGAGGAGGGGTGGGAGGGAGTCTTTCTAAAGCTATTGGGGAGGCTGGCCCAGCAGCACTGCTAAGGTTTTTCTGCTTGGGCACCCCCCTGATGGATTAAAGTACCCTGGCCCAGCTCCTACACCTGACAAACACCTGCCTGCCTGGTGTTGGGGGGAGTGTGTTTAAAGGCACTAGGGAGGCTGGGCCAGCAGCAGCACTAAGGCAATCCCTGATGGCTATAAGCATCCCATCCCCTCTCCAACACCTGACAGGCAGCTGCCGGTCAGTGTAGGAGGGGGAAGGGTATTGTAAGCCATTGTGGAGGTTGGGCTGGCAGGATCGCTAAGGCGTTACTGCTGGGGTGCGCTCCCTGATAGCTTTAAGGACCCTGCGCCCGCTGCTGCACCTGACAGACAGTGGCCTGTCAAGTGTAGGAGGTGAGGAGACTGGGCCAGCAGCATTACTGCACCTCACAGGTGGTTGGCCATTCCTCAACTGTCATTAGCTTTCTGCTGTCTCCTGTAACTTTTTTTTTAAACCTCAGAACACTGAGCTCTGCAGCCAACTAATCAGAGAATTGGGGGGGGGGGTGGAAGGAGGCAACAGCCTGGCAGCCACATAGGAAGCAATGGGGGAAGCACATTTTACCCTTTTTCACCCCCTTAGGGATTGAATTTCTAAAAATCCCTCCTTAGTGAGCATCTATGTCATGGAAGGAGTGCTCTCCTCAAATTTCATGTTTCTAGGTCCAGGGGTTTGGCCTGGGTGTTGATTTTATGGTGAGGGGACTTTCTTTTAAACATATAGATGTACCCGGGCATTGTAGGCTGTCTCAAGCAGAACTCTGAAGAAACAGCATAGAAATCTCCTAAGTAAATAAATAAATGATCATGCCTAGTTTGGTCTGCAGGCTCATTTCAGAGAGATACCACCCTGGGGAGTAGTCTTCTTTCAAAGTCTGAGTTCACAGACCTTAATCACTATTTTGCAGCATGCTAATGAATGGAACAGACCTCGATTATCCCCTCAAATGTGACAGAAGACCACTGAGCCCACCATCAATTCCTTTAGGAAAACTGCTCTCCTTATGTTATTTAAGGAAAAATGCAGCGGTGTTTTGACACTAAAATGTAAAGAAATATAACTTTCTGAACCCAAGGTTCAGAAGATCCAAACATTAAGATACACATAGGTGATTATATGTACATTAAGATATAGTTCACTCCCAACTATAATGATGCTTAAATAGAGTTTGCCTATATTCAGCCCTAATACCTTTCCCTGTCCTTCTTCCCCTTCCCACTCTACAATCTAAAATCAACACCAAGACAGACAGCAATCTCCTTTGAGACCAGGATATGTCTGTTTACAAAACTCCTGACCACACTGTATCAATACTAATAAAGCTCAAATTAAAACCTTCCTCTGTGTCATTACTTCTGTACTGGCATACTTTGGTTCTCGTAAGAATGTTAGTCCTCATAAACTTGTATTAGTAAGCTCAGATGAAGAAGTTAAAATCACAATGAACTTTCTATTCTTTCAGAATACACATATTCTGAAAGTTTATTGCAAAGTATGCTTCTGTCCGAACAATACTGTCAACATTCACTGATTAATGTATGAACTCCCCAAGAAATTCCCCCAAATAAGTCAATATATTATTAGCATAATTCTATTTGTCACTCTAAAGAAAAAAAACCCTGGTGTATTACCAACTTTTTGATCTAGTTGATTACATTTTCTGTTTATACGAACCTTTCTTGTAGCTTTCTTCAAAATTCCAATCTTATTTTCCCCAAATATTCAGATTTTAAAAGTTTTATGTATCAGTACCATTTGAGAAGGTGAGAAAAAAATAGCCAGACCGCAAACATTAGATCCCAAATCAGCAACCACACAATCAACTTCCGTATAACTGATTCAGCTTAATATAGTCCTTTGCAGAGAACTGGTTTCCTTGGAAACTGAACAGTCATGTGGGTTTACCATGGGGAAAGGCATTTCTGCAGAAAGATCCTCACTTACTCGGAAGAGATTTATTAGGCACATGATCCAAACATCTTTTATCAAATTCTAGAAGAAGGGTCCGCATTGTTCAGAATTGCTGCTAGTTCAAATACTGTTTTAAGCTAAGAGCTGCATATTCAATGCGCACAAATTTTCTACTCCACAGAAATCAGGTTAACCAACTGGGTAAGAAGGAAGATATAAAAGTGAGCGGGGTTCACTGACCACGATTTCTACAGAGTGTTCTTGTATGCGTTAGTCACAAACAGCCTGGCTCTGCCAAGGGGTAATGAAGCAGTTTTCCTCCTCCAATACCAAATCACCCCCATGGCCAAGTAATGCACAATGATTCAACAGCAGCATCTGCTGGACAGCAATGGTGTGTGCATGAGCCTTCAAACCTCATCTCAGCCACTGAAAAGGGACCGAATGTGTCAGTGCCCTGACCTGGATAGCCCAGGATAGCCCGATCTCACTAGATCTCAGAAGCAAAGCAGGGCTGGATGAGAGACAGGGATGCTGTAAGTCAGCTGCACCTTGATGGCAAACAAAACGTGTCAGTGGCTATAGGAATATCCTGCCTCAAAAAACGGGGGGGGGGGGGGGGGAGAAAACAGGTGCTAAAATCTATTTTGGGAGATAACTCATTTTCAGAATTAGGAACCAGCTTCCCAACAATCTGAATGACTCTCGATAATAAATACATTAACTATTTTGTAGTGTATACCAGAACCAATAATCTGAAATGTGTTGGAGGAGGGATTTACAGATTCCATGGACCACCCAAAAGACAAATTAGTGGGTTCTAGATCAAATCAAGCCTGAACTGTCCCACAAACCTAAAATGACTAAACTGATGCTATCATACTTTTGTCACAACATGAGAAGACAAGAGTCGCTGGAAAAGACAATAATGCTAGGAAAAGTTGAAGGCAGCAGGAAGAGGAAGACCCAACAGGAGATGGATTGACTCAATTAAGGAAGCTACAAAAGCCCTCAGTTTGCAAGACCTGAGCAATGCTATTAACAATAGGCCGTTTTGGAGGTCAATAGGAACATCTTAAGTCGGAAGCACCTTGATAGCACTTAACACACACCCAACAACCAAAACAGCCTAGACAATTAAATAAATGTTGGAGCTAACAATTCAAGCCTCAACAAATTGGGGGGGGGGGGATACTGTAAGGTATTTGTAAATATTCAAAATCCTTGTCTTTCATTGTCTGGTTGCAATTATCATAATCTCCATGGGAATACTATATCAATGTACCAATATTGCTGATGGTGTGCACAGAATATCAGGGAATAATAATCAGTGCAACAGCACAGCATGTCCATTGCAGAGACAGCATCCAAACGGAAGACTCCTTGATTCATAGCTCAAGCTTTTAAGCATCATGTTGCCGCAGCTACAGACTTGACTTGAATGGCCCAAGCTAGACTGATATCGTCACTTATTGAAAGCTAAGCAGGGTTGGCGCCGATTAGTGCTTGGATGAAATGTTAGCAGTCAGACCCCTCCTGCAGATGGGCACTTTGGCACTTAGAGAGAAACAAACGCCCCTCTTTAATATCACCCCAAAATCATATGTGCACTGCACTGCCTGGCCTATAAATGAAAACAAAATGGAGACAACGTGAAACAGAACATGGATGTCAGCCAGAAACAAGTCCATATATCTTGGCAGGTGAGACAGAATGGCTGACCAGCTAACAACCCTCCCCACCACCCTAAAAGAGATGCAAACTTTAAACAATGGGTTTCCTGAGAAAACATTGCCTCGCCTTGACTTAACCTCATCCACACCCAGTCATATGCCCTCCTTACCCATTCACCCTAATTAACACTATTCATACAACGAGGTAGTTTCTCCCATCCTGTCTTCAGGTGTCATCAAGCAACATTAACACCGATAGGCAAAGTCACACAAGCTTTCCAAGGTCTCTGTCCATCTCTGAAAAACCAATCAAGGGACTGTTTTAGGGGCAAACATGTCAGATAGCCCCAGGGAGAATTTTTCCAATAACGGCCAGCACTCTGCCCCATAAATAGTGTGTGTGTGTTCTTGGCTCCATACATATACCCCCATTTGTATGAGGGCCCTCACCTCCCTGTTGACCTCATTCTTCTGGATTGGTTAAGTATCACCTCTCCAAAATCTTTCTCCCCGCTCCTCCCTTATTTCCCTCTTAGCCAGTGTGTGTGTTTTCTCTGTGTGTTGTGTGTGTATGTTTGGCTTTTTTATTCTTTTATAATAAAACACCTTTCCAGTTGAACTTCAGACTGGTTTATTTTGAGAGTTCCCTAAGGGAATATCCTGGTATACATAGGCGAAGATCCCATTACCCGCCTCTTGCTGTGTCTCCAATTAAAGCGAAATTCACTCAACTAATTAGGAGACTGCCAACTTGGGTAACAGGGAGACCACCATGGAAGTCCAGGCTTGCCATGAAGAGTCAGGCAATGACAAACCACCTCTGTTTGTTTCTTGCTTTGAAATTCCTAAACAGCCACCTCAAGTTGGCGGCAGCTTGACAGCACTTTCTACCACCACAGCACTACTGTGCTACTGCCTTGGGTAGGGTACTGCTTGCTACCTACTATCTCTAATTAAACACTGGTATCAGAACATATTCAGCTCAGATGAATGGAAAGGTGTGTAAAGATCAGCTTCCTTACATAACCAACGTATTATTTCCACTGTGAAAACATTTGTACAACCAATGTATTATGGGCTTGGGAAAATATATTGCAGGCCTAAGTTTTACAAACAGATCAGGTGAGCAAATTATTCCTGAGCTGTATTGCTGCAAACTGTAGGAGGCTCACATGGATTGACTGCCTGTTCCCTGTCCCCAACAAGAATTCTCTGTGTACAGAAAACAGAGACAAGACTTATACCCAAAGCATTACGACTGCATTTGACTAATTTTGTTCTTATTTATTGGCAGTCCTAATTGACCATTTAAATTGTGGTCTGGGGTGTGTGTGTGTGTGTGTTTGCTTTATTTCATTTTATTATTTAATTTGTTTAACCATTATTTTATTTACATCGTAAGCCACTTTGACTTTCACAAGGTAGAAAGGTGCCAAGAAATGTTTTAATAAATAAATACTTACTGCCTGACAGTGTGTGTTTTTATAGAGAGAGACTTTTGCTGCATGAACAGCCTACCACTGCTGTTTGCAAAACTAGGTCTCTATGTTATGTTTTTAAACATATGTACTCTCTAAATAGATAGATATGGAGCTCTGGACATGGTTCAGCAACCTTGCTGAAGCCAAGCAGGCTCAGTTAGTGCTGCTGGCAGAGTAATTAACACTGCAAAGGTGGATAACCTGCTTAAAGTGTAGATAAAGGTTTATTTAGGAACTAACATCATTGATAGTAAAGAGGAGAGGCGAAGATAGGGTCCTATCTACATCTCTAGCTGACAGAGAGAGTAAGACTAAAAGTGGAACTTCTGAGAAGAATATTGCCCTAAGAGTAGTAATCTGGAGACAGAGACAGAATGACACTCAACAGGAGAGAAGGTACCAAACTCACTATCCTATCTAATTGTCTTCTTGCTACCACTTGCAGGGTCTTCTTTTCTTCTTCTTTGTACACCAGACATTGTCTATTCCAACAAATGCCTAGGAACAATATGTATGTTAACTGAATAGAGTTGCCAGCTCTGGGTTGAGAAATACTTGGAGATTTTAGGGGTGGAGCCTATGGGGGGCAGGGTTTGGGGAGAGGAGAGACTTCCGTGGTGTGTAAGGCCAGCTTCCAAAGCAACCATTTTCTCCAGGGGAACTGATCTGTTTTTACCTGAAGACAAGCTGTAATTCCAGGAGATCTCCAGGCACCATCTGGAGACTGGCAACCCTATAACTGGAGGGTATAACTATAACAGACAAACACACTCAGAACTGGCCCTCTTAAGGTCTACGCGGAAACACAGATAAGCATGAAAATCCCATCAATTTGGGTAAGACAGACTCTGCAGCAAAGTGAGACAACCTATTATCTCCCAAACTTCTAACCAATTATTTATAGAGTTCATATGAGCTCTGTCCTCCCCTGTATCTGTTCATTCTACAAATTCACAAAATCTTTACTTTCTTACATGTATTCAACTTAGTCTGAGTTTCTGTCCTAAACCACAGATCAAGGGTCCAAAAGGTGGCTCCCATTGGTACCACAGCACCTGCCATCAGCTTTTCCTTGTACCTGCCAAGCATTTTTAGAATGTGGATGTGGCCAGGTGGGGCTTTTGCACAGCATGACTTCTGATTAGTCACTGGAGAGCTGATTGGCTGTGCAGATTTTTTAAAACTGTGCCTCCACAGCACAAGGATCTTCACTGTGTGGCTGATCATAAGCTGTGTATCAGCAAGATAATGAGTAAAACATGGCCTACTAATACAGCTGGACAAAGTATATTTCGAATAATGGATAATGTTCAACAAGCAGAACACAATCAGATATCAAAGAGTATGAGTTGGCACCACACACCTGATCTTTCCAAAATGCATTTTATTTTTTAGGGTTTTTAATGGGAATGGACTGCTGACATGGGGGGTGGTTCTTGGGGAATTTTATTGTACTGAGTAAAGTTGAATTTGTAAGCCACCTTGAGTCACAAAGGAAAGGTGACATAAATATTTTAATAAATAAGGCTGCATTCAGATGTCATGATTAATCAGACTTTGTTGCACAAACCAGATGAAAGTTTGTGCATAAATCACAGTGTCTCTCACTTGTCACCCAGCATGGAAGATATCCTCCTTAGATTGCCATCTGTTGATATTTTAAAGTGTGGTTTGTGAATATAAGCATCACAAGAAACCATGATTAATACAGATTTCAGTTTAACAACCCAGTTATGCACCGTGGTTTCAATTCCTAGCTTGGTGTCAGCCCTAAAACACCAGAACAAAGTCTGAATCCAGTGGCACCTTTTAAATTGTAAACCACTTCGGTGGTATGTTATGTTGTGAGCCGCCTTGAGCCAGTTCGCTGGAAAGGCGGGATAGAAATGCGAAAAATAAATAAATAAATAAATAAATAAATCCAACAAAGTTTTATTCTGGGTATAAGCTTGTGTGCATACACATGAAAGCTCATACCCAGAATACGTTTATTGGTCTTAAAGGTGCCGCTGGACTCCAACTTTGTTCTGCTGCTTCAGACCAACACAGCTGCCCCCACCTGAATCTATCTTCATCAAAACCCAGTTTGTTAGACTATAACCAAAGTTTGACCAAACTATGATTTATGAACCATGATTTACTATGTTTAAATACAGCCAAAAGATCTAAAACCCTATTGGAAAACACGAGTTTTGCCCAGGATTTAAAAGGAAGAGGAAATGCTTCTCTGAACAAGGAGTACAATACTTTACTTTATATAAGGATTTCTAAACATGGGGCTTCTTATCCAAATATCTAAAGCAGCATCAAAATTAAAAAATTGGGCTTTCATAAGTACATACACGGAGCTGGGGCCACACATAAGTAGTTGTAAAGTAAGTAGTTCTAAATACATAGTTCTAAATTACCTTCAGTAGCACACACAACATCTTAAAGGTGGTGAGGGCAAGAACTAAATACAGCCCTCCCTTTGAAAAGATTATTTTCCTTAGTGTCCATCACTGCACGAGCGCACTTATAAATGTAACTGTTTGTAGTATACTGCATAATACTAATAACTTAACTACTTTTGATGTATGCATTCTAAAAGCAAAACAACCTATAATTATACACAGGCCATCTGACATCAGCCCAATAATATTCAAAACTGAAAAAAATTATTGTTCATATGTATGGCAAAAAAAAGCCCCTTAGCCACTTGTACAAAGAAGGAAATACTTGCTGCTGTTCCTTATTTTGGTTTCAAGACATTAGCTACACTTAACTACAATTCATATGCCAGTTTGATTGTTCTGTATGAATCTTATATTATTGCATTGTTTCAATGCATCTATGTTTTATTGTATGTTAACTTGTAAGCCTCCCTGAGCCTGTCCATACAGGGAGGGCGGGATATAAATTGAAAAGAAGAAAGAAGAAAGAGAAGGAGGAGGAGAAGAAGCTTACCTGTAACTGACGTTCATCAAGTGACCCACTGTGGAGCCATGAATATTTCCCTTGCTCACTCTGAACAGAGTTAGCACACATTTCCCTTGCTCACAAAGCACCAGAATATTTCCCTTGCTCACTCTGAACAGAGTCAGCACACATTTCTGGAGGGTCAGAACCACATTTTACCACTTGGTTCATCCCTAGAAGGATGCAACAGGCAAAATACATGTGTTATAGGAATGGATGGTGCACTGTGTGACCACACAGATGATCACTTGAAGATCAAAGTCATAAACAAGCAACTTTCTTCTTTGATGTCTTTGTGCAGGCAAACTATTAACCTACCACAAGGATGGAACAAGTGAAATTGCAAAAAGAAAGAACTGAGCACTGCTCTAACAAAGGCTATATCAACTCTGGTCTGCTCATACAATGTGCAATGATTCACAAAGGTGGAAGATTGTGTCCAGGAAGCTGCTCTGCAACAGGTATGCCTCTACTGACGTCCATGAAAGTAGCTACTTCCCTAGTTGAATGGGCAGAAGCACACATGTAACCTTAAAAAAATAGTTTAATCACAGCTGTGACCCAGGGGCTGAGGCAGTGAATGGACACACTCTGCCTCTTATTCATTCCATCACAGAAAACAGTCTGGGGAAATTTCTAAAGAGGACAGTCTTATTCACACAGAAGGAAAGAGCTCTGCAAACTTCTAGGGATTGTAATGTCTGCTCAGCATCACTCAAAGCTTCAGGAAGCTGAATGACTGAGGTGGATCAACTCATACAACACAGAGTTCAGCAGCCCATCTTGCTGCTAGAAAAGTTAAACTGCTATAACTGCTAGAAAAGTTAAAAGGCAGATCACAAGTTGTCATTGGTCCAAAAGGGCTTCCACAGATCTAGATGGAAGTTCCATGATAGGGTGGACTGACAGATACAACAGCTTTTAAAGAATTAAAAGTTGAACAAAGAAAGAATGGCGTTCCACAAGGCAATATGATGCTGAGGAGGCTGCCAGATAGAATGAGGAAAGAGGGACCAAATCTCTGTGAGCATAAACAGAGCAGGTGCTCCAGGACAGAAATAGCTGACCATGCAGAAGGATCCCAACCATGGCATTCTGTGAATGAAGAAGAATGATTCCACTTGTAGGAGCAGGAGTGTGTGGATCATTTTCTGGCAGTCAAGAGTACCTCTTGGGAGTCGCAGTGACAGTTGTGGGACCTGCCTGTCCACCATATTACTCTGTTCAAAGTGGTAATGGCCAACTAAAAAACTTTGATTCTGAGAGAGAAGATCACCTGGCCTAGAAATACAGATGAATGGCTGAGAAGAGGACCTCTATGAGCTGGAACTCTTGAGGCCAAAATAAGGTGAGAGCAAGATACAGTCCATGCCACCTTGTTGACCATCCCTGTTATGACAGGAATCAGAGACAACCATAAAGAGATCAGGAAGATGTTCCCTAGGGAATGCGGCCCGATACTTATTCTGCTACAGTGCATGCAATACTTGGCATTCACTGGAGAGGTAAATACACCTGGCCACCACCACCAATTGAAAATCAGCTCCAGTTTGAGTTAAAGAGACTATTCAGGAATCACAGCTTCACCCCTGCAACTGAAAGAGAATGCTAATGTGTGCCTGTAACAAGGATGTGATAAGACCTGGAGATCAAGCCCTATGAGGAAAGGTTGAGGGATTTGGAAATGTTCCGTCTAGAGAAGAGGATGTTGAGGAGAGACATGATTGCTCTTTTGAAGTATCTGAATGGCTGTCACTTAGAGGAGGGCAGGGAGCTGTTCCTGTTGGCAGCAGAGGATAGGACTCACACTAATGGTTTTAAATTAAGGGTGGGAAGGTACCGGCTGGATCTTAGAGAAAACATTTTTACAGTAAGAGTTGTGCAACAGTGGAATCAGCTGCCTAGGGAGGTGGCGAGCTCCCCTTCGCCTGCAGTCTTTAAGCAGCAGCTGAACAAACATTTGTCAGGATTCTCTAGGCTGATCCAGCATTGAGCAGGGGGTTGGACTAGATGGCCTGTATGGCCCCTTCCAACTCTATGATTCTATGCTCCTGAAGAGTCACTCCAAAGCAGATGAATGTTATGACATGCATGTCTGCTGAATTCTTTATGATGTTCTTCTCCAGTTTGCCATCATACTTCAAACACTTTTTAAAAGCTCTGCTGTTTCATCTATGCACAGGCCTGTGGGAGGGATTAAATATATGCCCCTCAAGAATGAAAATTGTCAAGACAAAGATCAGAAATTACGGTAGTTCTGATGATTTAAGGAGAAGAGAGTTCTTAAGAGTTCTGCTGCTGCAGCAGATGAAAGAACCTACCAGACAAGTGAAGCTCTGTCCTTCTATGTATGCTAACCCCCCTTTCCCCGCTCAGGATGGGTGAACTTGGTGTCTGAAGTCTTAGCTCTAGGAAGTTCTAATGAGGTGCTCATGCAGGCCCATAATGTACTGACAAAACTTACATATGCACTTCAGTAGTTTCTAATAATTTTCTTCCATCTATATCAGTGTTCCATCTAGTCCTGTCTCACACAGTGGCCAACAGTTGCCCTGGAGGCTGAGGCCTTCCCCTAATGTTGCCTCCTGGCACTGGTATTCAGAAGTTCACTGTCTCTGAATGTGGAAGTTCCTTTTAGTCACCATGGGAAGTAGCCACTGATAGAGCTATCTTTGATTAATTCATTCCAAAGGTAACAGAGGTCCATCTCTGAAGGTCTACTAGCTCATATTAGAATTTAAATCTGTAATTAGAACACTTAAAGGCATCCTAATTAATCTACACTGTAATGAAAAACAATGTTAAAAGTGAGTTATTTCTTATGCACATAAAAGGCAATGTCTATACCACAGAATTTGCTACCATTAACACAGCTATGGGAGATATGAAACAGAGCACAATACAGTCTGCAGTTTAGTCTGGCTGGCAGCCATGTACAGATGGTGTCACAGATTATTTTATGGGATCCTGCTGGGAGCTACAAAATGACCCATCTGCAACTACTGTACTCTCTGCCTCCGTTTTGCCATAGTCAGGTTCAGTGCACCAGATGGAGGTGAAAACACTTGCTCAGATCTACCTGGTATTCCATGGCTTCAAGTGGCCAACAACCTGACATAATTTCCTGCAATCAGCAGCATTTGGTCAATCACCTTACTAGCTGAAATTCACATACAAAAGCCTCTTTTGAGGCAACAATTTATGCTAACCTGGATGGAACAGTCTGCAAGACCAAAGGAAATGTTATGCAGTAAAAATTAAAAGCAAAAGGCTTACAGAAATTATTAGGCTCACACCTTCATGTTCATTCCATACTGTCAAGTTATATTCATAATTTACTCATTACACAGTCCCTATTTATGTCCTTTATTCAGTTATAAAAGAACAACAAATGCTTCGTCTTTTGTATAAACCCAACAATAATCAATTAAGAGACACATTCCACTTCAATAAAGTCAGGTGAGGATGAAGTAATCAACAACATCGGGCAGAATGGAGCTCTTTTTCAGCTTGGTCAGGGCAACCAATTTTAAAATTCTAAATCTTATTGGGAACACCCCTGGCAACTGGACAGTCCAGTTATTTTGAAGGAGAGAGGGGTAAAACCTGTAATTAGAATGTGCTGTTGTTAAAAATCCTTTGGAGAATTTGGAAGTTTTTAAAAGAAAGGCTAGGTCTAGAATGCGGCACCAGGTTGAAATGCTTAGGAGCCATTATAGTTTCTTTTTCAGAACCTATAGCTGTTTAACGTTTAACATGACGTAGGGTGAATGCTGAAGAGAAGTAACACAGAAGGGAGAATACTTACACTTTTCTGAAAAGGATGCAGATGATAGTGAGCTGTCAGATAGGAGGCCAATGCACCAAACAAAACACAACACATATGAGCTTGGCAAGCAAAACTGAGCTTATTACCCTAAGAGCACTATTAGTGTAACATAGTGCAGTATTGTTCCTGCTGGTGAGCATCGAAGCAATCCATAGCAAGACACGAATCATTAATCCAGATTGCCACCTACACCATATCCTGTTTTACTACATGTAGGAAAGGCTTGGTTGGTCAAAAATTTTTATCCCAAGGCAAAAGAATGTGGAAGAGAATAAGGTGGGGAAAGAACTCATTTCAGCCATGCTGACTGAAACCTCTGGCCATAGAACATAAGAAGAGAACACCCATACCAAACCATCCCTGTGTCATTCACGTATTTAAAAATTAAAATATCTGAAAATGCCCTTGTAGGAGCTAATAAAAATGAACTTTTTTCTTCATTTTACTAAAGAAGGAAGTTCTCTTTTGGTTCTCCTAACTGAAACACTGTTTTGTATTTCAAACAATGCTCTATTCACTTAAAACCTTAATTATATATAAAAATACATACACACTTTGAGAGTGAAATATCTGACTTGCTTTTCTGAAAATTATATTGAATGGCCCCTTGGGATATAGTGACAGTAAATAAAAGCCAGGTTAATTTAAAAGTGGAATTAAGTACAGCAAGTTAGCTCAAGCAAATTACTGTCAGCTCTAAGAAAACCATTTTGTTTGATGAACTTGGCAATAAAAACCCAAATATTTTGAAATCTATTTACAAAACTTATATCTCACTGTTCTCCCAAACAGTGTCATCTCCATCTCAGATTTATTACACATACCCCTTGTAGCTTAAAAATTCAGTATAAATCCACACATGTCACAGTATTCAAACTCTTATAGTTATTTAAGCCATTTTACAATAGCATTCAGAGTTGCTTTTCAAGAGCTAGCTAAAAGCAATGAAAATGAGATTTTTTCATCCAAGCTGCCTTCCATTTTATCCTGTTAGAAACAGAAATCACATAGTGAATAATGGATATTAGAAGTATTGTATGTTGGACATTCAATTTAAAAAAAACCTCGCAAAGTTCTGCACATATTTTGATTTTTCGAGGCAGTGTATGGGATTAATTATTTGAGTCTGAACTGAATAGATGAATTTAGCAAGATGTACAATACTTAATCGACTCTCACCTGGGGTGTCTTATTTCCTTTCTCATCTGAATTTCCATATTATTAAAATGACTACTATCTTGGTAATAAGCCCAGCTAAATCTGTTCCAAACTTATTATTAAGTGACCCCCTCCAGGATCTCAGCACATCTCTCCAATATAACAGTTCCCAGCAACATACAGCTGAAGAAAGCTCTGTTGCATGAGGCATCCTGAAAAAACTCCCGGTTTGATATTGACTGGACTGATTATGTCACTCTTCTTCCCCATAAAATGTAGACAATAGATATGGATTTCTAGGCATGTGAAAACAACAGCTGTGCTAAAATTTACACAGTGCTTGAATTTATAATTTGCAATGTTTTCAACAAATGAAACAACTGTACAACTGAGCCACATCCTCATTTACTGCAATGCTTTTTCAACATAAAGATCTACTATTATTAAATGTCCACTATCAGTTTTAAATTGCCCTGTTTCCTAACCTAGAAACACATTACCAGCTTAACCTAGCTGATTTCTACTTTTGCAAATCAATAATGCTGTTGCAATTTTTGCAATTTTTATCATAGTTCTCTTTCAGTACAGGAAATTGATGGATTTCTTCTCTTGTGGTGGGAAGGGCCATCAAGTTGCAGCCAACATGGCAACCCATCAGGTTTTCAAGGCAAGAGACATTCAGAGGTCGTTTGCCACTGCCTGCCTCAGCATAGCGACTCTGGACTCCCTTGGTGCTCTCCCATCCAAGTACTAACCAGGGCTGACACTGCTTAGATTCCAAGATCTGACGAGAGCTGGTTCCTACATCTCTGTAATCTTTACCAGTAGAATCATAGAGCTGGAAGGGACCTCCAGGGTCATCTAGTCCAATCGCCTGCACAATGCAGGAAATTCACAAATATTTTCCCACACACAATCCCAGTTCCATGCCCAGAAGATGACAAAAAACCTCCAGGATCCTCAGTCAAACTGGCCTGGAGAAAAATTGCTCCCTAACCCCAAAGTGGCGATCAGCATTTCCCTGGGTATGCAAGAAAGGGCCACAAGGACTAAGCACTGATGCAACCCTTCCTGCCCTCCCTCTCATGATCTGCCTAAGTTACCAGAACCCGCATTGCTGTCAGATGGCCATCTAGCCTCTATTTAAGAACCTCCAAAGAAGAGCTCACCACCTCGCGAATAGCCTGTATCTATCCATTCTTGCTCAGTATCAAACCTTTGCATTCCTACAATTTTTAGACTTGCCAGAGTTGTCAGCTCTGGATTGGGAGATTTTGGGGGGTGGATCCTCATAAGGGTAGAGTTTGGGGAGGGGGAACTTCAATGCCACAGAATCCACCTTCCCATGGTATTTCCATTCTGCATTCTCACACATTTTTATGACTGGACCAACAAAAGTTATCCATGTGTGAGACTGCATAATTTTAAACTCCCAATTTATCATTATTACTCAAGAACTTTTTCCCTACTACACTTCCATCTTGGCTGCACCCCTTAACTGTGTGAACAATTGTGCCCACATATGAACTCTACATTAGCTGTAATTCTGGTAAATGCTGGATAGAAAACCAACAGGGATATCCAAGACCTGCTGTAGCTCAACCAACAAAAAGAATGTTCATAGCGGCAAACAACAGTAATGCACTTATTATTTTAATGGACTTAGAATGGTGTAATTTCATTTAGGATTGCATTGTACATTCTGCTGAACAAACCAAGCTGTCTGTTTGCCCTGAACTGAGATATCACTTGGCAAAAGAAAAAGACAAACCAGCAAAAGTAATGGGGCAAACAGTTTTGACTTAATTCCAATTACTTTCCCAGAAGTTTCAGGAGTACTTTGATCAGCTGTTAAACCTAACCTTATCAGGCTAGCTCAGGATCAAAAGTTAGCTGGATAATCATGTTGAAAGCAAATTACAGTCCTTAAGCGATCAGGAGAAAGAAACAGACACATCTAGAACAGATTAAGCTGAGTGAACATAAAACAGGAGGCTCAGTCAATTATCTTTTCCTACATTTTGCAGAAGCAGGAAATAGATGTGTTGATCACAGGCACTGAGGTGAGAGGGACAGAGAGAATACTATATGCCATTTTAAAATTTGTTGGCAGAACATCACACAGTGGATAGCATTACCTCCATCCTGTCTTTACCACAGTCTGTCCTCAATGTTCCCCCCCACCCCGCCCACCATCTCTCTACGAATACAAGGGAACAGGAATAGAGAGTGGATATGGGAGGCTACAAGGTCAAAGGTGTAAGAGGAAAGGGACCCGTGTTTCCTTCCATGTTTGTTCCTTCATTACTTTGTATAGGATGTGGGAGCCATTTGAAAACCAGAAATCAAGTTTTGGAATTGTTTCTACTTCCCTTGAACACTTAGGAAAGTGTGGGCTATAAGCACAAAGTAATCAAGTCATACTTTAAGTTACATTGCAAAGTTACAGTGTGTGGTATAATGTGGCAGAATGCGACAAAGAGAGAAAGACTTTCATACTATGTTGAACAAAGCACTTTCAGTGTACTTTGCAACTGGATATTAGTGTGATAAATGGCAAAATCACTTTCAGATGATAACTTAAGTGCACTGAAAGTGGACTGAAAATACATTACTCTGCATGTGTGAAAGCTTGCAAAAGAAACACGAGTTCTTTAAATGGTGGATAGGTATGCTACCCTTCCCCCCATCAACATTAGGAAGATCTGTGAATTTCTGTCTTTAACCGTAAGCCTATCAGTGCCTTTTTAAAATGACACATATATTGCATTTGAAGGAATAGTCTCAGACCCCGCAAGAGCCTTTAACAAACCCTTTTCACGATCTCATGGTAATTCATTACAGCTGAACTCAATATTTGCATATAACCCGAACATATACTGAACTACTTTCAGTGCCAAGTTTAAAGTGACAGTCCACCCAGTGGGGGCATTTTTGGATTTCAAGGTAAAAAGAAAGAACTATCATGCCATCGACAGACCAAAAGATAAAAAGTCAAAAACTACATACAAGATCCAGATAAATTATTAAGGTTTTACTTTCAGATACTTCATTCTAAACACACATGCATATATGGAATGCATGTCAGAAATATATCAGATTCCTACAATGTTCAGAAAAAAAAACAGTGCTCAGGCTTATGAAGTTTCTCAATATCAAAGAATACAAATGTGTGTGTGGATTGCCTCTGACTAATCAATAATTTCCCCTCGTCATGGATGGAGAAATATTTTCTGACTGTTACAAACCTCAAACTTTAACCTTGTGTTTCAAAAAGCCAAGTAAGAATACCTTTTAGTCTGGACTGTTACCCTGTATTTCACAAAGCCATGTAAGAATGTCTTTTAGCCTGGACTCCATTACTTAACACTACCATACAAAAGCATTTCTAACATTAGACTGATCATTCAGCATCCAAATAGCTTGGTCATGGACACTGTTTTCCATTTCAGTGTCAATTTTTTGTACGTGTGACTTGGCCATCCCACCTTAAACTAAATTAAAGAGCTATCTTACCTTAAATGTCACTCCCAAACAGTTATTTTACAGTAAGATGATTGTCATGTTCCCAAGATGCAGAATTTAGCAGATATCACCATACCTGGCTGTATTGCCAGCTCTTTCTCCTTATCTTGCACAAGCCGGATGATGTCGGACACCACAATGTGATGGTCTGTGTCTTCTTTCCCTTCATTAGGCTGGCTTTCCTTTGCAAAACAATTGCAGCTCCCGGTTTCCTTGCACAAGATAAACCTCCAGTAATCAGACATGAAAATGTCTTATGCTGACTTCTGCAATTTAACAAGAAGGGGAAAAAATCTGTAAGGTTTTATTTCCTTTCTCAAATGAATTTCTTCTGCAAGTGCTCTAGCGACCACTTGTTTAGAGTATGCTAATATTCTTAGATTTTCACATTTTACAACAGTATGAAATAAAGTACTTTTCAGTTTGGGACAGGTTAAGGACTGCACCAAGAACTGGAGGAATGTACATTACACATCTCTAATTGAGTATTATAGTTATAATACTAATTGCTACTATAGTTTGTTCTGGTGTTTTATGCTTCTACTAGAATAAGAGGAGCTGTTGCTCAGCCTCTTGCATGAGCCAAACCACATTTTGGATTTTATTAACACATTTCTAGCGTGTGACATGCAAAACAGTTGTTCTGTCAGCTGAAGACACCTTCCACATGTGGAAGGGCATGTTCTGATCTGCCCTATTTATATATTTGATACAAACATTATTAGACAAATGCTGCCGGTCATTTGGCACTTTGTGATGTACTGTGCCATTCCTTTAATAAAAACGAACAGAATTTGCAGCCTATTTGGGAAGTACCAGGCTACCACCAGGACTAACAATTCAAAGTCATTTAGAATCATGGAATCACAGAGTTGGAAGGGGCCTTACAGGCCATCTAGTCCAACCCCCTGCTCAATGCAGGATCAGCCTACAGCATCCCTGACCAGCGTATGTCCAGCGGCTGCTTAAAGGCGGCCAGTAAGAGGAAGAGAAGTCACTACAATTCACAAGAAACATTCTTGAAATAATTTTGATTTGTGGTTTACAGATCTTTCGCCATCACACTGAGGCCAAAGGGATAATTCTGAAAAATATTAACAGGTCTGCAAAGAAACCAGAGATTCTAGTAATTCAGCCACCTGTACCACTCAGGACAATTTTAGAGGCCACATAGCTTCAAGACTCTAAAGCAGTGATACTCACTCAGTGGCTCTTTGACATGCCACTTGTGGCTCTTCTGAGCACCATTCCCATGCATCATATTTCAGGAAACTGGGCAAGATCCTCCCCCAGACGGGCTTGTGATAGGGAGGCAGTTTTCACCTCGAAACTGCCGCCACTAGAGAATAGGTAAGCTTGAAGCCTTGCTGAGATGTAGACTTTGTGCCAGAGGGGGAAGTAATAGCTCTGTTGATTGATGGGAATTGTGAACATGGTCCCAGCAAGCCACAGAGTACCATTATTCAAAGACACAATACGTACATGTTGCAGAGGCGAATTTTGACTAAGACAGAAATACGTTAAAATGTTCATCTGTTTTTAAGCATGTAAAATCCCAGATGTAACTCAGGGCCTTTTCAGCAGTGACATTATCATTAGGGAATCTCAGTAGGTCAGCTCGGTTTACTATTACAACTTTGCCCTTTTGCTTAACAAAATACTTTTTTTTTAATCCAGCAGATTTTGGAGGAGCCAATTTTATTTTTAAAGTTCACTCAGAATAGTTCCATCTGCTGTTGGGTTGCTGATTTTAGGTGACTATTTTAAATTGTTAAATACAGTGTCCGTATGGAGGCTTTGTATGTTGTGAGTTGGTGGTGGAACATGCCGTCAAATCATAGCTGACTTATGGCAACCCTGTAGGGTTTTCAAGGCAAGAGACGTTCAGAGGTGGTTTGCCATTGCCTGCCTCTGTGCAGCGACCCTGGACTTCCTTGGTGGTCTCCCATCCAAGCACTAACCAGGGCCAACCCTGAGTAGCTTCTGAGATATGATGAGATCAGGCTAGCCTGGGCCAGCCAGCTGCTTTTGTGGAACCACAGAGTAGGACTAAAATGTCAAATGATAAATGCATAGGATTGGATCCTAAGCCTTGCTTTCATTTGTACTACTCTTTGTCTGCAGTGGTTCTCTCCTGTTCAGCGCTTTCACTATAGTGCTGGTACTTTTTGGCTCCCTGTGTAGTATAAACAGAAACCCATCTGCCATGGAAAAGGGTGTAACATGAACAGAAGCAAGGCTTAGAATCTAAGCCATATATTACACAAAAAAAGACAGCATTATCTCTCCTATGATACTCTCTGACTTTATAAATATACACACATTTTAATTCATAAATACATTCTTCTCTTTTATCTTGCACCTTTCTTTCCCATTTAAAACTAGGCATGAAAGTTGGAGAACTCTGTATGTTCATATGTGCAACATTCCTTCAATATTTCAATTTAAAGGTTTGTTTTCTCTTTGGTGAAACCATTGCAGTTATCAGCTGTAAGCTCTGGTTCTCATGGCTAATCATTCACTTGCTTTAAAAGAAGACTGCAAAAACTTCCAGTGCAATCACACAAGCCAACAGTGAGTAGCTGCAATTACAGTGCAATTGAAATTTAAATTAAAGCTTCCAAGAGGATAAGTAGCACAATTAATGTGGAAGTGACTACTGCTAAACAATTTCTGTTATTCTTGCCAGGTGCTTTGGCTCTTTGTAATAGTTATTTGCAAGAACAAATTGGGTCCATTTCTGAAACGTAGAACACAGAATCTCTAAGCCAAGTTTTCTGCTCAAGGCTCTCTCTATTTGCGCAGTACTAAGACAGACAGACACCAAGTTCATCGATTTAACAGTTTATGGCTGAATTCTAACTATAGTTACTCAGATGCAATTCCCACTATGTTTTAATGGAACATAATCCCAAATGCATCTTCATTTCAGCCTCGTTTTGAACACTTACTGGGAGCATCGCATGATTTGTCTGCCAAGAGAACAGCACTGATCTTCAACATACCTAGTATTATTTTGCCGCAGAATGCATATTAAAATCATAACCTTGTTATGACATCAGAATAGTTATAGTAAAATGTAGTTCAACACTGCAAACAGAGAACACCTGATTTCCCCCACTCCACTTTAGCCAGTACGTACAATCTGAATGTTTAATGTTCACTGGCACACACAATTCCTTTTTTTTTTTGGTATTGTGTGTGTGTGCATGCGCGCATGCACGTGCCTGGAAGTCATGGTTGACTTCTGGCAATCCCTAGTGGGGCTTGGACGTTTCAGAGAGGTGGCTATTGTCTGCTTCTGCGACCCAGCCCTGGTATTCCTTGGAGGTCTCCCATCCAAGTACTTGCCAGGATCGACCCTGCTTAGCTTCCAAGACTGGGCTTGCCTAGGCTATCCAGGTCAGGGCTCTGGCACACACAATTCCTAAACAACAGAAGAGCAATTTTTTTGAGGACAACGGAAAACTGAGAGGGGCTCATATATAAAACCACATATGTGAAGATGTGTGGAAATACTAATAATGACCAAGGGAGCCATTTCCTCTCCAGCATCCGAAGAACTATACACCTGTGCAGAGAGCTCAAAGTGCCATCCTAAGCAAAGTCACATCCACTGACATCAGTGGGTTTAGAGGGACTGCACTTTAAGTTTGCAATTTTTCGTTCCTATTGTCTCCAAATCTGTTTCCACTACAAGCTTAGGTAGTGCATCTTTTGTCTAGATATACTGCAAAAGAGCTGGTTCTAATCTGAGTTCCTTACTCTGGGATCTAATAAACCTAGGAAGCATGGTGGTATCACCATTTTTCAAGGCAAGGTTCTAGTTATCCAGTTTTCAAACCCACTAAGCCTATAAAAATGTGTGAAATCCCAGTGACTTTCACTCATCCACGAAGTATGCTGTAAAGTTATCCACCTGTGTTTAAGGTAAACAGTTCCATGGTGGGGTTTAAGTGACAAGACAATCACAGAATGGTTGCCTACATGCAACAGAAGACACCAAGACTGACTGTCCTGTACCTGTGATATAAAAGAAGGAATTTCAACAGGTCCAAGTTTATCTCACCCCAGCAGCTTGTACTCTGAGGTGACAAAAGACACCTGCTCACATTCCCACTTGTGTGCTGCAATTAAAGTTACAGGCAGCAGTACAGGATGCAGAGGAAAAAAACGACTGAGATGTTTACCTCCTTGAGAATTTTAACAATTATCGTAGGCACTGAACAAAAACCTTAGGAAAATAATGTCTGTGATCAATGTTTGTGATCAAGAAAGAGAACAGAGCAAAAATGCCTACAACAGAATGACTGCACTATTTTGAGGGTTTCTGACTCACGGGTTCACAACACGGAGGTGAGGAAGGGCCATTAGAAATCCCAGACTAATGGTTAAAACAATATGGAAGGGAAGGATTCTGAAATATTTACAAAACTTTCAAGTACACACTTCAGGTTCCATTACCGCTTAAGCTATGTCCGCCTCTGTCTCTTGATACTCAGAATACCTTACAGAACTTTTATGGCCTTTCTGCCAGCCCTAACAACACACGACTCGATACAAGGGAGCATTCTACTAATAAAACGGGTACCAGGACTAATGCTTTGGTTCGCCTTAGGGCCCTTCATTTGGGTAGAAAGTCCGCGCAATCTTACTCTGGAGTAAGCGGAGTGCTCAGTGGGGCTTCTAAGTAAGCGTGTGAGGAATCTGGCCCCAGATAACCAAAGAGTGGTGCGACCATCCGAACATATACAGTTCAAAAAGAGACTGGCCGAGGCGCCCACCAACCGCTACAGAGAAATTAACAGCAGGGACCTGGGAGGGTTTCCGCCTCTCCGGCAAACCGCGCCACGCCACTAAAGGGACGAGGTCTGCGAGCCGGCAGACACCCCTTGCGACTTTCTCAGCCAGGAAGAAGGTCGGACCAGGCGAGACAAAGTTCCCCATCCTCAGAGCAGCCCCCGCCCACCACTCCCGGTCGCCTCCAGTGAGGAGGGAAGCTGGGAAGGGACGCGCGCCCCCGAGCCCTTCCCCGTTGCCCCGGGCAGACCCTTTGCAATCGCAGAGCAAAGGAGCAAGAAGACGCACCAAGCACATGACTCACCCCAAGGCGGCTGGCTCCTCGCTGCTCCCGCAAGGTGCTCTCCAGCTTGCAAAAACGTCCCTTCTCCTCCGTGCACGCCGCCGCCGCCTCCTCCCCTCTTGGGCGCCTCTCGTCGCAAGGGCCCACGGGGGCCTCGGCCGCCGCCCTGCGGTTCTGAAGGAAGCTGCCTCCCTCGCTCCTCCGGGGGGCCGCCACTGCTGCCCCATGCGCTTCCGAAGGAAAGCAGGCGGGAGAGAGGGGCCGGCGCTTCTCACCTTCCCTCGGCCAGCTTCGCTGGAGCACTGCCCCTCCCCGTCCCCCGTTACTCTAGGCGGGAACGCGGCCGAGCAAAGGAGGATCCGGGCGGGCTTCCTTTGTTGCGGTGGAGAGTGGAGGATGCGCGACGCTGGGAAGGCAGGCAGACGCTGCCGGGAGCCCTGTGGGAGCTGATCAGTCCGTCGAGCCCAGCGGGGAGCCACGCACTGGAGGGCCACGGGGGCACAAAGGTCAAGGCTTTCCCCTGAGGTTGCCCCCTACCTGCCACAGGTGTCCAGAGGTATACTGCCTCTGAATATAGAAGTTTGCTTTGGTTGTTATGGCTCACACACTAGCTGTTGATGGACCTGAGGTTGCCAACCTCCGTGTTGGGCCTAGAGATTTCCTGCTGCATTACACCCTGCAGAGGTCTCTCCCCTCCCCAAACCCTGCCCAGGCTTCAGCCCCACCCATCCCAAATCTTTCCCAACCTGGAGATGGCAACCCTGAGTCCTATCCTCTGTGAATCTGTCATTGCCTTTTGAAGTCGTCCCTGCTAGCGGCCATTGCCACATCCATCGGCATTCTGCAATATGCAGCCCTACATCCTTCTTAATTACTTACACTGCAGATTAAAAGTCAGAAACAAAAGCCATGTCATGCTTTTCTGCAAGACAAATCAGCGTGGAAGCTTTTGACTTCTCCAGAACTTTTTATCAGACTGGATATTTAAAAGAAGGGTCATGGCCTGAAACTCTTCCCCCCACCAAAAAAAATCCTTTTCCTTTTTTCTATATCACATGCAGCCTGATGCAGAGTTCTGATTGATTAGTCTTGTCCAGAGCTTTTGTTTCTGAAATAAGGAAAGAATTGGTGGCATAATTCTCTGTTTATCTCCTGGGCTGAGGATCTCTCCTTTGTGCTCTATTCCCCTCCCTGGGTTTTATACATTTACTAACTCACTTCATACAGTCTTTCTTGTAGAGACAGAGTTGAAATGCAATATTTTAAAGCAATAAAATAAATAGAAGAAAATTGTCTAGAAATTATCCACAAATATTAAAACTACCTCTCAGCTTTTCCTTTTCAGGATGGAGACTACACTTCTTTTATCTTTACCTGCATTCTTACCAATTGCCTTCCTATGGTCAGTTCTCATCCCCCAGTGTTTCCAAAACTGTATTTCCCAGAACATGTAAGTGAATATTAATAAAAAGCAACACTTTCCCAGGACTGAGCTCCTAATGAAAATCAAAGCTTCCTTGCAAAATTTCAGTTCATCCTTTTAGATTAAATCCTCGTAATCAATCGTGGAGCAGTAGAAAGTAGAGGTTCACAGCTGGATAGTTCAGTTTAGCTGTTCTTCAAGCTTTGATTGACCAATGTTCTGCAGCTCTGTTTAATTCCCATCTCAAGCAATGGTGATCACCATATCTTGTGGCGGTGAATTCCATAAACTATTCAGTTATGTGAAGTACTTTCTTTTGTCATTCCTGGGCCTGCTGTCAATCAGTTTCATGATGCTTCCTAGTGTTTTGGATATAAGAGGAGAACCACCCCTTCCAGTTTAGCCACATTATGCACAACTTTATTTTCTCCTTTCGTTACCCACAAGCTTGTGATTTTGGTTACTTTCCCCCCTTTTCCAGCTCTACAATATCCTTTCTGAACTGCATCCAATATTCCAGATGAAATCATACCAGATATTAATATTATTTCAGTTTTATCCCATTTCTTCTACATGCAAAGCAGCTGCCTGACACTCATCTATGTACATATAGCAGAATGTCAGCGTAGAGACTGTGTCTGTACTAACAGTACATGCTGATCCATGCAATTGAGAATGCTGCTCTCGTATAGAAACTGCTGATGTTTGGCTGAATGGACTTGGATGAAGCTAACAGGTGGTTTCAACACCTGTCTACCTGTTTTGATTGTACACAGATGCTGAATCAATGCTTCCCACTGATCTGTATACCACAGTCCAAGATCTTTTTCCTGATTACTAATGTCCAGTTCAGAACATCTGTCTGTCTCTCTCTCTCCCCCTCTTTTTTATCCCAGCCTGCATCACTTCATATCCGTTGACTATTTTTTGCCATTATGCATGTGATGCAGTGAGCTCTAACACTTGCTGGAATAAATGTTGTTAGTCTTTATGATCCCAGTGGCCTCTTGTTTCATTTTTTTTGCCGTTTGGTTACCCTTTGCGACAGATGGCCTCTAGTTCTGCTCTCCAGGCATCCCAGCAAATCCCTGTCTACAGGGGGAGGAGGCAGATACTAAGCAACATCAGCCAGTGAGGGGCTGTGGAACCTCTGGGAGGGGGGAGGAGAGTTAAGTGGAGGGAAAGTTTGGCATTGCCTCAGACAGGGCTTAGGAAAGCAACAGATAATAGAAAATGACCAGGAGATTAGTTAGGTAGTTAGGCTTCACCCAGTGAAGGAAAATAACTCAGATGCCGTTATATAGGTACATAGGGCTCAAGGGGCATGAACAGAGCAGGTAACCTGTGTTACCTTACAGTAGCAGTAGGTTAGGGACTTGTGAGGGAGTTGAGGGAAATAATCCAAGAGAAGTTAACCCTGTTTCAATAGGCTGAGATTCTTTAGTTTAAGGGAAAGTTCCAAATGAAATAATTCTTTCACTCTCTCTAACAGAAATAGCCTGACAGGGCAGTGAAGCTGTGTGTGTGAAATTGTAACTGCTTTAAAACAAAGTCTGGTGATCCTTGCTGTAAACAGCCAATAAGTTGTTATGTTCCTTGTCTTACCCACCAAACCCCTGAGCATTGCATCCTTCTAAAGAAGAGGCAATTAACGTGTCCTTTTGTGTTGCAAAAGGAATATGTCGGTGTGAATCACTGAGGGAGAAGGTGAAAGTAATAAAAAATTACCTCAGATTCCTATTCAACCTCCCTGGATTTCTTCTATGAAAGAAGCATATCACAGTTAGTCATTAAAAATAGCCTTACTGAACACTCACAATTCACACCATAACCAAAATCAATTTGGTCACTGCTACTAGAAGGTGTAAAGCAGTGGATGTGGAGCTCAGAATGGCAGTCACACTCATTCTCAGTGAATGGACTAGAAATCCTGCTGGACTTCTTCATACAGCCTGGAAAATTTACAACCAATTCTTCACAGACTGTTTGCTTTCCCCCCATCCTGAGTCAAAATGTCAAGTTGTAGCCAATTTATGGCAACCCTGTAGCGTTCTCAAGACAAGAGAGGTTCAGAGGTGGTTTGCCATTGCCTGCTTCGGTGTAGCAACCCTGGACTTCCATGGTGATCTCCCATCCAAGTACTAACCAGCACCAACCCCGCTTAGCTACTGAGAACTGACAAGGTAGAGCTAGCCTGGGCCATCAGGTTAGGGTCCATTCTGAGTAATTAGCATTAATCTGAATACTAGCTTCCTCACTTAATGAATGAAAAAATGTAGGGACCCAAAAAAGACATGCAGGGGACATCTCATTTTCCCCTCCCTGACTATTTCCTCTTTCCCTTCCCTGCAAACTTCTGTTTCTTGCTTCCTTCTCTCCTTCCCATCCACCAACTAGCCTACTTTTAAGTGGCCCCATCTTCAGTTTTCCCTCCCCTTGGCATTCTGTATTCAGGAAAACTATAGCCTAGATGTGTGATTCTAGCTGCTGGGCTTGGCCCAATTGGGTGGTGCTGGTTGCCTAGCTGTGCCCAGCTGAGCAGTAGGGAGCCTTCAGCACTGGCAGGGTGACCTCATTTCCCCATATATTCCCTTCTCTACACTATTTCCTCTATCCCTCCTCCAGGCAACCCCCATATCCTCACCTTTCCTTGTTTCCTTCTCACCTACCAATCTTATCTGCTGTCCATCTTCAGATATATTTATTTTTTCATTTATACTATGTCTTTCTCCACAATGGGGACCCAAAGCAGCTTACATAATTCTCCTCTCCATGTTATTTTCACAGCAGCCCTGTGAGTTAGTTTAGACTGAGAAACACTGACTGGGCCAAGGTCAATCAGTGAGCACTATGGCAAAATTAGAATTGGAACTTGGATCTCCCAGATTCTAGTCTGCAACTCTAACCACTATGCACCACTGGCTTTCATGGGATGGCTGCTGTTGAACAGTAGTAAGCAAGTGACCCTGGGTAAATCATGGAACTTGTGGTATCAAATCTGGTGGTTGCTGTTGGGCCTGGCCCTCATGAGTTTTCCCTCAAAGGCCAAAAACAGTCTTGGAAAGAGCCCTGCCACCTCCCCCTGATAGAAACAAAAGCTTCAACTGAGAATACTCTTGTAGCTGCCTAGCAATGGCCACAGAGGGCATTTGTTTCTTAAAGCTACCTGTGATGCTTTTATTATGTTGGGGTTTTTTAATCTCTCAGATTTCAGATTTTTCTGCAAACCTGGGGCTTTGCTTGGGTTTCAAGAGAGATCTGTCCTGTCTTTTCATGGCTGTAATCTTTGGATTTAAGTATCTACAAATCTGGCCACATTGAGAATTACATATGTTAATTATGATAGCACCAGTCTCAATATAGCTCTTAGGAAGACCGTAACTTCCCACAGTTGTGAAAAGTGCCTCTTTTCTCAGATCCTCTACTTCCTATTCTTTAACCGTTTCCCAGTCTACAAAAGTCCCATCTTCTTACCCCATGGCTGCTGAGGGCAAAGAGAGATGCTAGCTTTTCCACAGGCAAAAAGGGATCAGAATTTTCACTGATTCCAGTTACTGCAGCCCTAAATGCCCCCAGAAATGCTGCTCTCACCAGACAGAGGACCCCAAGAATAGCTGGAGGGGGTAAATCAGAGGAGTCCTGTGGGAGGAGGAATTGGTAAAAAAACCAAAACCACTTTACATCCATGGAAATTCTAAGCAAAATCCAGGCCATTTATTATGAGGGTGGTAGGGCTTTGATACGTGTTTAAAGCATTCCAAGGCATTTTCAGGGCAGAGAATTAGTGTTCATTCTACCCATTCTTTAAAGTAGTGAATATGTATCAAAACCACTTCTGTCATATTTTGTACTCCCCTTAACTCAGTTTATAGAGGAAACTTTGGTGGGTGAAATTTTTAAATGCTTTTTGGTACTCCAAATATATAATAGACCAAAGAAAACATACATTGCCTAAGGGCTGTTTTAATCTACATGCTTGTTGGCGCTCAAAGAATGCTAAAGGTCTGGCAACATGATGCTTTCCTACGCAAAAGTTAGTCCTTCCTCAGTAAGACTTCTATTGTGATTAAATTATTCTAGCCTTAATGAGACTTTGCACTAATTTAGCTGGCATAGATTTCTGATGTACTTGATCACCCCTGAATCATTTTTTAAATACTGGAGTTAAAATTTGCTGCTTTCCAATCCTCTGGTTAGGAGACCAATTGTGGATATTAAAATACCCTGCATTAATTGCACTGATTTTGTTCTTGGTTGTAAGTGTCAGGAGAGGCAGATGTTTCTAGGCTTGGATGGGAAGTCTTTAGATCAAGGGAGAAATATAACTGCTGAGGGGATTCAGGGCATGCATTAATGGATTGGGAGCACATGCTATTTTCTGCATATTTTATTTTCACATGCAGAACTCATTAGTCACATCTCCGTACGGGAACCCTGCACATTACCAGCAACACTCACCTTTTGGCTACTGTAGTTTCACATGTTCCTAGGCACAGGCGCCAAAAATGAGCTCCTGATTTAATCCTGGGTCTATCTTCTGAAAGTAAGCCTTTGGCTGTACATATAATCAGAGGCATTGTTTTCTAATGACTTTTTGAGCAGTGAATCAAATAAGTTCAATTCACACCAAGTGTATGTGGCTGGAGAGGAGAAATTAACATGAGTTGGGTGGGGAAGGCGGAGACTGTGATGGACAGGAGAAGAATCTGCCCTCTTTTCTTCCCCATTTAGCCTGGTCCAATCAGATCTGAAATACTTAATGGAATGTTGGAGTAGGAAAAGAAATCTGAGGCAGTTTCACATCCAATGCCAGAAATTTTTTAAGCTCTAACTCACCCTCCGATTTCTCTGGGAGGGCTCTAAATTTTAAATTCTGTTCCTTGAGTTTATTTTTGAGAAGCATAATTTTGTTCTTGGCCCATTCTTCAAATATTTGCAAGCATCGTATGTCCTCTTGTGCTGCAGTGGTGCCTTCCATGGCAGACTCTGCCACTTGGGATACTTCGGCTAGAGATTCTGTCAGAGTTCTGAGTTCGTCTGAGATGGGTTTCAGAGCTGTGTGGATTTGTTCCGCCCTGTTTTCCTCTAATTTTTGAATAGTTAAAAAGAAGTCCTGGCATGAAAGTGTTGTATCTTCTTCTGCCAATCCCGGTCTGGTCGCCGTTTTGTATTGTTGTTCTGCGGTGTGGCCTGCTGTTATTTTAGAGGCGTCTTTCAGAAAGAATGAAGCCATCGGCTGAGGAGTTTGTTGTGTCTTCTTGTTTTTCATTTGACCTGTTTTGCCCATTTTCTAGTATGATTTGGAGGTTGGTGGGGGAGATTAAGAGGCTATTTTGTAAAGAGGGTGGTAAAGACGATCTGTTATGCGTCCACTATGCTTGGTCTTGATGCCACGCCCCTGGTACCTTGTCATCTATCATACTAGAATAGGAAGGCATTAAATGACATGCTTATAAATTGAATAAACTTAAGTGTGTTTGTTACCCATGACTACTGTGTTCTCATCCACCCATATAACCCATGGCAAACTATAGGGTCCACAGAAAAGTAGTTCTTCTGTTGGGTATCTGCTGTGTTTTCTGTTTTAAAAATTAAGGGATCCTGCATAAAGAAAAAGGAAAAAGGGAAGAAATACACTTTGCCTCACACTCAGCACTGAAGGTGGATCTTTTAGTAGAGACAGAGGGTGTAGGTAGTGAGGTAGTTTAACAACCCTCCAACTTGAGGGATACATACACACACGCACACACACACACACTTGGATTCTGTCATGCAAATAGGAGATAATAGTCTATATAGAATACCAGCAACATACATGCTATTAGACAGATCAAGATGCGTAGCTGTGTAGTCTGTCTATAGCAGCAGAAAACAGCAAGAGTCCAGTAGCACCTTAAAGAATAACTATTTTATTAGTCTTTAAGGTGCTACTGGACTGTAGCTCTTTTGTGCTGCTGTTGTACAGAACAACAATAAATACAAGTCCTTGCCCCAAGGAGCTTACAGTCTAAATTTCAGTAGAAGGAAGACAAGAAGAAAGGAAAGGAGAAGTAAGGAGGGGAACTTGCAAATGTAAGAGAACAAAATAAGTGAAACAAGAACAATAATAGAACTACTGTTATGTATTGACCATGCGGTCGCCATGTGCTCCAGTAATGGCGACCGCCATGTGGCCAGAGCACATGGCCAAGAAACTACCTGAGCTTCAGCCAGGTAGAACAAAGGCCAGGTGGATTCTAACTGGCCACCAATCATGTACCTAGGTTTCTCCCAGGGAACCTATGCAATGTTCCCTCTAAATTGTGGAGTCTTGTGAGCAAAAAATTCAACTTTGTGAGCTCCTGGGATTAAAGTTGTGAGCAAGCAATTTGGCTACTGCATAAATTAGTTTGCTCTGGAGCCATCCTTCCTGAGCTAAGACAAAAATGTGTGAGCCAGAGGCTAAAAAACTGAGCTAGCTCATGCTGACTCAGCTTAGAGGGAACACTGCCTATGAGATGTAAATAGACTGATAATAGCCTATCAGTCCAGTTGGGTGAGATCAGGGGATTATCCCTGACCAGCATAAAAGGAGGGCTCCGAGCCCTGGGTTGCATGCTTCATCCAGACCAGCAATAAAGATCTAGCTGTTTCACTGTTCCATGGACTCCCGACCCCAATACTTTCCAACTACATACATATGATAGGTTTATTTTGTGTTAGAGAATGACTAAAAGGTTAAAATTAAAAGCTTACGGGAAAGGGCACTATTTGAGGATGAATGTAGGTGATCTAGGCATTGCGTTAATGGGAAATAATTTAAAACAAAAGGGCTAAAAGTAGGGCTTTCAGTAAAGTACAGAACAATTCCTGGTGGGCCATTTAGTGGCTGATTACTGCAAAGCAGGGGCTGCTTGCTTCTCTCCTCTAGGAGTTGTCACACTCCCATGAACCTGGTTCTTTGGTTGCTGCAACTATAAGAGGTAAGGTGGCTGAACAAATCATTACCAGGAATAAACAAGGGAGGTTTCTTGTCATCATTTTCTTCTTGAGGGTTTCTTACAGAGACATTGTTCTGGGCATGGTAGGAAACGAGAATTCTGAACTGAAAAAACCTGGTCTTATCCAGCAAGGCAGACAACTTTTCAAGTGATCCTTAGACATCACCTGGAAGGCTTTTAAGTAGGGCTGGCAGAGACAGAAGGCTGAAGGTACTGATATATGGGGAGTAAGAGCAAAAAGCTTAGGCAGGAAGCAGCCCATAAAAGGATGATTCCAAAATAAATGTGACAGAATAATTTTCTTCTAAATCACTCAAGATGGTAAAAAAACTCATATAGAGCTCATAAAGATGCATGATTTTCAAAGGGGTGAACTCCTAAAGGTGACATATTAGCCAAAAGAAGGTTCTACTTCGCAATGTACTAGAATTTGAAATAATAATGTATCAGGAAGCTCTGTTACAAGACCCTCATGTTACTGTGACAAATAATTGCCCATTGTATTAACACGCACACGCACACGTTGCAGATCCTGTTTGTCAATGATTGAACAAAGCAGGCCTGAGAAATTATTTTTATGGTTTCAGCTAAGTTCTGAGTGTCACATCCTTGGAAAGATTATTGTGAATCATTGGGAATTTGCCCAAAAATAAATCTTGCATTATGAAGATTGGTTTGCAACATTGCTATGGGAAAGTTAATTCTAAACTCAGAAATGCTTGCTTGTATCATATGTATTGAGGAGGAAAATTTATTGGCTCATGTGAGTTTCATGTAATTGAATCTACATCAGCTACACCCTAAACAAGCCTGAATTTCTCAGACATGGGTTGTGTGAGACTGTCAAATGATCTCTTGAAAGTGCTTTGGTGAAAATCTCAGAAATTGTATTTTATCTTTTAAGATTAAATAGATTGGATGATGGGATAGCGAATTATATGTATGTCTTTCTGATTTCATTTGCACATACAAGTATTTTAGTATCACCGAGATTCTTTTGTATTTGTGGAACAGCCCACCTGAGAAGATTCCCATATGCCTCTTTTTCCACAGAACTGGCAGACTGTTCAGGTGGACATTTATTTGGAGGGAATTTAGAAGCATGGCAGAATGGAACAGTCCAGGAGGGCACTTTCATAATGGGATATAATGGGATAGGATGCATTATGCTTATTTATTATTTATTTTGTTTATAGCCCACCTTTCTCACTGAGACTCAATGCTACAGGAGAAACAAAACAAACAAAAGCAGTGCAGGCAAACAGCAAAAACAGAACCAGTGAACTACAGGACTAGGATTACAAAATTAGGAAACAGTGCCAGCAGTAAACTATCCAAAGCAAGATATGCCATAAACAATAATACAGCAGATGGATTACAAGGTACAAGACGATGCAGTAAAAAGAAGTGATATCTACAATAATTGTGGGTTATGTCTTACTAGGAATAAGGTCCATTGTGGAAATAAATACAACGGGCTTAGAAAGAGGCTCTGGGTGGGTGCCCCGGCCTTGGGCACTCAGCATCAATTTGCTGTGGCAACCTCAGCAGGGTATAATGACATAGAGTCCACCGTTTTCTCCAGGGAAACTGATCTCTGCCATCTGGAGAGCAGTAGTAATTCTGAGTGATCTCCAGCCCTCACCTGGAGATTGGCAACAGTGGTTCCCCAGGAGGAAAAGTACATTCTTTCTGCACAGTGGGGACCAAAGCAGCTTACATCATTCTCCTCTCCCCCTTTTAATCTGCACAACAACTGAGGTAAGTTAGGCTGAAATTCTGTGTCTTGTCTGAAATCACCCACTCAGTTTCCAAAGCAAGAACCTGGGTCTGGTAGAACCTGCTCTGAAGTGCTAACCTGCTACACCACACTGGCTCTGGTATCTCTGGTATCACGACTGAACTCCAGACAACAGATCTCTCTCTTTCCCTGGAGAAAATAACTGCTTTTACTCTATGGCATTCTATTCAGCTGAGGCCTCTCCCTTCCCCAAACTCTTGTCTTCTGTAAACACCACCACAAAATCTCCAGGAATTTCCCAGCCTGGAGCTGGCAACCTTAGACTGGCCCCAATGAGTTCCCTGCTTAAGTAGGCCTGGAAAGTGTTTCCCTCGCCTTTTTACTGACAGAACCAAGCTTGGTTGCCTAGCAATGGCCTCTGAGGGGAAAGTGAGCTGCAGAAAAGGAGAAGAGAATGGTTTGGCAGCTGCTGGCCCATCTTAGTAGCCAGCCAGCCAGCCATGGAGGAGCCAAGCAGCAGTTGAAGCATCTTCATCAGGAGAGACAGCCATTTTGGCAGTTTATTCAGACAGGGAAGTGGCCAAGCCAGCAGTGGGTGGGGGAGAGGAATGGACCCAGCCCCCAGCCAATGGGAGAGCCGTTGGTGATCTCCTGGGATGTTCCATTCTACTACTATAATGGTGATCTCCTGGGATGTTCCATTCTATTACAGTTCTAATCTCTATTTAAGAATGCCCTCTTGAATGTTACTGTTTTGCACATTCTGTGGAATGACAGAAGTGTGGAAGCCTTTCTGACTTCCTTGGGCAGGCTGTTCCCCAAGGGGGGGAACCATCATCAATAATGTTTGTGAACTGGCAATTACTGATCTTACCCAGTTAAAGGGTGGCACTTTTAGAAAGTTTTGATCAGATTAGAGAAGCTGTCACAGTGGGCTATAGCAGGAGAGGCGGTCCTGCAGGTATGTGGGTCCAAGAACATGAAGCGCCTCGTAGTCCACTGCAATAATTATTCTAGGCACTATCATCCTTTTACCGCATCTTCTACCTTTGTAATTCCTATTAATACACTGCTTATAGTATACCTTGTATTAGGCAGTTTGTTGTTCATCTTGTCTTTTAATTCTGTACTGCATTGTTCATTGTCTTTGCTGTAGGAGTACATTGTTCCTATTCTGTAACATGCCTTGAGTCTCAGACAGAAAGACAGTATATAAAGTAAATAAATAGTAAGGCAAGGGTTTCAGCATGAACAAAAACAGTCCTAGATCAGAAGGTTTTGAAAAAGGCCTGGAGTCTGTAGAAAAATAACTAGAGCAATCAAATAGTGCATCAAAGTATAACATACTTTAGAGTTAAACCATTTTACCTTCCACATCTTTTCCCAAAGAGGTCTAATAATTGCAGAACATGTTGTCAGATCTACAGATCATCAGGTTCCTTATTTGGGAACACAGATGTAGCATCAGCAGTTCATGTTGACAAAATGTGCTACCACTACAGGTGGTCCTAGCCACCATTCTGTGCAACCTGGATGTGAGAAAACATTTTCTCTTTGTGGTGTGCTGTTTGACATGGAAGCAGGGAATCCAAGAAGAAAGTAATTGATGAGTATGTAAGCTGAAAGTGACATTTTTCTGTATGGCCATAACTTGTGACAGTGTGTTTCTATTTTAAATTTGAAGTTAACAGTTTTTGTTTTTAAAAAGCTATCTTGTCCCATTGTCAGCAACAGCATGCAGAGAATTTCAAAATAGAGGTAACTCAACTACCACAAAGTACCCAGAACAGATGGCACTTGATATTCATAAAGCAGCTACCCCATGGAGAGCATAAGATGATTTAATGTTCAATCTGTAGTCCCATGCAGAGGTAGGTGTATCTAAATCCACTGGTTTCAATAGTGTTAGGCCCACTTAATTCTACATAGTATCTGCCGCACAAGATACACAATGATTTAACAGCATGATCCTTAAACATGTTTACTCAGGAGTAAGTCCAGTGAACTGGAGCAGATCAGAAAGTTAAAATGGCCAGAGAGCCCGTGTCACATAGCTAGCCCATGTTAAAGGCCTTGCCCACCGAGACAGTGGTTGCTGAGGAAAGGAGGTGGATGTGGTCTAGGGATGCCAGCCTCCAGGTGGAACCTGGGGATCCCCCAGAATTACAGATCCATCACCAAACTAGGAAAAAAATGGATGCCTTGCAGTGTTGACTCTGCGCCATTGTACCCCACTGCTCCATTGTACCCCACTTGTCCTTCCCAAGTTCCATTCCCAAATCTCTTGAGTGGAATTTTCCAACCTGGATCTGGGGTTTGCTGGCAACCCTATTGTGGCCCCTGTACCTACCACTAAGCTACTGCCCTTTCTTCATGAACATGGTAGCCCAGCCACGAGTGTAGTAGCTGCTTCTAAACGTCCTCTTCCAGCAGTCCTGAAGCAATTATTGTGCTTGCCCCTGGACTACCTCCTCCTTACAGAGGATGGTTTAAGAGTTGAGTGTATCTGCGGCAGCCACCTCTTTCCTTGATGACAGGCAAGGCAACATGGCAGTGGCACCCCTATAGAGAAGTGGCCTTTTGGGAAATCTAAATTAGAGGGCCGATCCATGTCTTTTTCATATCTAAGAAACCAGGAGCACTTCAGCCAGCCCTATCTGCTCAGCTAAAAGGACTAGCTTTGAGCATTTTGTAACTCTATACTTGCCAGGAAGAGCACTAAGTGAGGCTTACTCACGCATCTACTTAACAGGCTGAAAGATTTACTTAAATGCAACCCCTTTTTGAATGGCTTGTAGCTTTTTGGTTGTTGTAAAGAACAGCTTTGTATTTAGATATTGGCAGACTAATAACTCCAGTGCAGGATCTGTAAGACTTCCTGAAGAGTCAGGAACTGATTCATATCCCACCCTCCTCACCTTTTGTTACATGATCTGCCTCAGAGCTGGAATTTTAACATGGAGGCCTGTCAGTCTCATGGAGGCCTGTCAGTTCCTCTTTGAACAGGGGTTTGATTAACATACTGAATTATTACTCCCCTTTACCATTTCTATACTGCTTTTAACAAGTTGCTTACACCGAGTCAGTCCATTCAGCTCAATATTGTGTATGACTGGCAATAGCCTGTTGTTAGCCAGAGATGGGTCATGCTAGCCTCTGCTACCAGAAATCCATTTTGATTGGAGATGCTGCACGCAGATAGTAGCCCAATAAGACCCATGACCAGTTTATGCAATTGCCATCTGTATGAGAGATTGTAATTCTTCTAGTGAATGATTCTGACATGCCCTTAATAATGAGCCAGGAAGAAATCCGATGTATTTATTTACTTCATTTATATTACACCTTTCTCCCCATTGGGGGATCCAAAGCAGCTTACATTCTCTCCTTTCCTCCGTGTGATCCTTACAACAATGTAGATATGGAGCTTTATCTGGGTATAGATCAAGATGGGTAGCTGTGTTAGTCTGTAGCAGTCCAGTAGCACCTTGAAGACTAGTAAAATTTGTGGTAGGGTATGAAGAAGTGAGCGGGCCGCGGTGGCTCAGAGGTAAAGATGCTGAGCTGCAGACCAGAAGATCAGTAACTCGGCAGTTCAAGACCCTCACCCTAGTGCCACATGACAGAGTGAGTTCCCATCTCTGGCCCCTGCTCCTGCCAACCTAGCAACTCAAAAGCAAGAAATTGCAAGTAGATAAATACGTACCACTTCGATGGGAAGGTAACAGTGTTTTGTGAGCTTCGGCGTTTAGTCATGCTGGCCACATGACCATGGAGAAGTCTTCAGACAGTGCTGGCTCTTTGGCTTGGAAACAGAGACGAGCACCGCCTCCTAGAGTCAGATTCAACTGGCTTTCAAGTAAGGGAAACCTTTTTTTATGAAGAAGTGAGCACTGACTCATGAAAGCTCATTCCCTGCCATAATGTTTGTTAGTCTTTAAGGTGCTACTGGACTCTTACTCTACTTTTATCTGGGTAATTGTTCTCTAGAGCTGGGCTGTTAGTTGCATGTTTCCTGCTATCTCAAGTACTGTGCTCATAGCTGTACACAGTTATGTCAGTGCCAGAATTACTGGATTTGGATTATTGCTTTAGAAATCTGCTGAAAGGGAAGGACTCCATGGAGAGTTCTTAAATTAGAACCTCATCATAAGACAATACTTACCTCTTTACTAAAGAAATTTCATGAGATGCTTTAGAGATGTATAACAGATGGTTTGGGATCCTTGTTTCCAATTACTCTTTAAATTATTGCTTTTTTTTATATATAAACATATCAGGAGGCCTCATGACAATGGTGCTTAATACTGCTTGTGTAGGAGCATCAATCTGAACAATATGCCGAACAAAATCTTACAAAATCACGCATGAGACTTTATAGTGGAAAAGAATTAATTGCTCATGCAGCATTCAAAATTAAAGATGGGTTGATTATTAAGAAAAAATATTAGATAAATTTTTATAAATGACATGACATGTCAAACTCTATACAGACCTAATACATTGTGAGTTGTATGCTGTAGGGATTTAGGAAACCTGCTATCATTTAGAGCAGCCCCCCCCCCCCCCACATCTTTTTGAGCTTGTGGACATCTTTGGAACTTTGACAGGGTGGTGGGTACAACTACAAAATGGCTGCCATGGGAGGCAGAGATAATTACAGAATGTCCACTGTATGGATAATTCTAATAGTAATTCTTCAACATTTCAGGCAGAAGCTCTGTTTAATAGGATGCCTTTTGAAATGAACACATCGTTAAAAACATTTTCTTGCACACACAGTTTGCTTTCAGTCACACGCTAAAGATCCTTGTGCTGCGGTGGCATCTGCTGCCAAAGTAGTACTTTTTAAAAAATTATAACACATGATCAGGTCTCTAATGGCCAATCAGAAACCCTGCTGGGCAGAAGCCCTATCTGGCATGACCGACATTCCAAAAGCACTTGGTGGGCATCATGTTGGAGACCCCTTATTTAGAGGACCTACTGTCACACCAGCTTACTTTCTAATCAACTCCACAGTGTCAGCCAGTGTCCTAAGACTGTACAGATTAGTAGGATAAAATGAGAAGCCCCCACAAGCCATTCCGAGGTCCTTGAAAAATGCGAAATCAATTAAAACAAATATTGAGGAGATCTCTGCTTCTCTTTATGTTCTGTCATTATCAGATGAAGTTTATAGGGTTATAGCACCCATACAGTATGACAGAGAGAGTCCTAAAGTGTAAGCATCTTCTAGAAGCTATCTTTTAGTGACTGCAATTAAGTTGGTGCTGCGTTTAAAGGTAGTTCTTAAGTCTGACATTTACTCTTTTGGGAATCTGTGGGCAGCATTTATACATTTTATAGTTCAGAGATCAGGACCCACTCTATGCATCTGAGATGAAGAATAGTACAAGTATAGTGTTAGGCAGAATCCTGGAATATTTTTCCTGGAATTTTATAAACATGCACCACTCTTTGTGTCTGAATAACTGTAACCTGCAAGCCTTAATTATAGCAAAAAGCAGTGGTAGAGAACTAGTTGAGGAAATATGTAGGCAGGAGACCCAAGAGGCAGTGCTGAAGAACAATCTTAGGGAGAAACTGAACATATATGATTGACTACATGAAGTACTTTCTCTGAATTGGCTCATCACTCATTTTCACATAGAAAAAATTAGAAATAAACTTGCCAAGCTTGACTCCAAGGCTAATTTTGCATAATTATTGCACAATACATTGTTGCATAATTTAAACTGTGCAATAATGTATCAGTAAGTAATAAAGTTTACCCTCCAAAGGGATGAGCTGTATCAGCTATTAAATGTTCACAGAATGCACGCAAATAGCCCAGTGCTTCACTCATTCTAGATTTAAATTAACCAGATGGAAATAGCCAGATTTCTTGTAAAAGGTTCAATTCAGATGCCAAAAGCAAATGTGCGCAGATATAAACACACACTAGAAGCTGCAAGGCCTACTGAATTTTATCTTTTCTATTTGAATTAAAAACCCTTTAAAATTGCTTACTGAAATCAAAATCAGAACAAATTATGTAAGTTTTATTTTATTGCAAGCAGATTTGAACATCTACCCCTTTATACAATCTACAGAAAGGTCCAAAATATGAATATAAAGAATTCTTGTTCAGATATCTACAGAAAAAAAGTTTAAAAACAGCACTGAAAATAAACTTTACATGAATGCACAAGTGTACATATAATATACTTATTGAGACTGCTTTGATCCAGTTAATGAAGTGTAATAGATTAGTCTAAACAGTAGTTCTGAAGGCTGAATTATCAGATAAGTGCACCTATCATTGTACCATTTAAAAATATGTTGGTATTTAGTGCTGATGACTACGGATACTTTGAATGGTTAATGCACTGATAACTATGTCCCACCATTTTCCAGAAGCATTTTTGCTGACTCTACTTTACATTATAGAATAAAGGAGTATTGAGAATGACAGAGCAGAGGACAGAATTTTCAGACACCATGTACAATTAAAATTCTGTATAATTTTGACAAAGGTAAAGCTGATGTGTGCAGTTGTGTGAAATACAATCAAGTACACTTTTCTCTTTCGTAATACTTTTGACAGATTTTCATTAAAGCTTTTTAAACACAATCTCATTAACTTCACAAACTAGGGCAGTTTTCTTCCTCTGATATTTGCAGTACAGTGGGCTAGACTGATGCAAGCAGGAGAATAAATGGTAGGCTTCTTACATCAAGTAGCTGAAGAAAAGAATGATCACTCAAGATCCCAAAAATTAAAAGAATGGAATCTTACTACTAACCACTCTTCAAGAAGATGTGAGCATGAACAGCAGTACATTTTTACTGTTCATGATCATTTGGTTTCCACCCAAAAGTTCCAACACACCTATTAAATCATCTGAAAAAATTTCTTGTTAAAGATTTAACCATTCAAATATGCCAATTTGAGTTACACAGGCTGCAATTTTCCTCCATATAAACATCTTATCAATTTTGTTGGGTTTTAAAAAAAATTCTTTTTTTAACCCTTTAATTCCTAGTCAGTTGTTGAACCTATCCATGCATTGCCTTGAGGAAGAATGGTCTTTGCAGAGAAACAGATTACTGAGCACAGATTACTGTTCTGGAGTTCTTTCCCCCTCCTCACACCCAGTCCCCCCATGTGCAGGAAAAATTACCCTCTTCTACCACAACAGTGCAGCGCAAACCCATTACTGATCCGGTTTATCAGCTCAGACCCTCAATCACCTGTTCAAATGTGGGAAAGTAAATCCAGATTATACTGCACCATCATTGCCAGCTGATCAATTCTGGCAGAATTTGCAGTTATCAGTCATTTGGTTGGCAGTGAAGATGCTCATATACAGCAGGATATGTGTACTGCGTGTGATACTTCTACCACAACAGATCACACTTGAATGTCCATAATGGAAAGGGGACAAAGGAAAGATCGGAGTGCAGAGGTTATAGGTTACATTAGCTTATATAGCTTTTTTCCATTTACAGTGATATTTTTTGTAAGTTCCAATTGTTTATAGAATTATTTATTAATTTCATTTGTATCCCACCTTTCTCCTCAGTGGAGACCTCAGGCAGTTTACATTATTCTCCTCTCCTCCACTGCATGGTACAAATGGGGCCTCGAACCTGGGTCTTCCAGATACGAGTTCAACACTCTTAACCACCACACCTCTTTTGATGCCAAATTCTATTTCGTTCCCTTCCCCTGAAGTAATACAATGAAACAAAGCTTAACAAATATCAACAGCCACCATTAAAGATCCCAACCTGTTAACGGATTATTCAGTGTTTAGGGAATAGCTGAAATGTAAGAAGGTTGCAATAAACCCTTTTGCTAGTAGGTAAAGCAGGAATGCAGCATTTTCAGAACCTCAAGCAAGAGTCTTCTTATTTAAGGCTAAAGAATGGCAATGAAGAAACAAACAAAAACAGGATGAGCTTGACAGAACATAAATACAGGAATAGCAGCAGCAGTTGGTTATAAGCAGAAGTTGTATTGCATCAAAAGCTACTATCCCTAGCAAAAGCATGAAAAAAGGCGGAATAAGCATCAGTGGCTTTGGATGAATCTGACAATATAACCTACTTCTAATTTTAACATTCATCAGAATTTCAACATTCAATCACAATTCCACTATAAGCTACATTTTTTTGAGATCTGTAACTCATAAGTATAAAACAACTCTCTAAGACATACGCTTAAAAAAATAGAAATGGTGTGTTAACAAATGTTGCGTAAAACAGATATATAAATAGCTACAGTATTGAAAAATATTTCAGTGCAAAGGCAATTTTAAGATTTTCTTTTAAAAAACGCATTAAAAATAATTTTGTTAACTACACCCAAACAGGAAGATTTGTCACTACTACAGGTATAAAATGAATACCCATATCAAGTTGGTTTTAAAAATATATATACACACACACATATATATGTAACCAGTGTTTTATGTAGGGGTCATATTTACCAGATACTCAAGTATATCATGACAAATAATATTAACCTTGTTATATTACTTTCACTTTATACTAACGATGCTTTAAAGTGCTTCAATTTAACCACAGAGCTACTAATGCCATGCATCACATGGCCGGGGGGGGGGGGGGGATTATGGAAGCTACTGCCCATTCCATTTTGTCTCTGTCTTCTTTGGTTTGTCTTCTGTTTTCACTGTTTGTCTCTTAAAATGTTATATTCTGCTACTCCTTCCCTATCTCTGCTCACAGAAGGTGAAAGGGGGTGGGGGGGTTTCCATATTTTTATCCAGAACTTTAATTCCTCAGAAGTATTCCTTCAGATTTTTTTTGACACCCTAAATAAAACACTGGGTGTGGGTGGGTGGGATGAACAAGACTGGTATGAGTCTGCTATGATCAAAACCAGTGTGAAGCAAAACGAGAGCCACAGATGGAGGACTGAAGTACAAGCTGGCTACAATGGTTTTAAATTATTGGTGCAGCTTTTGTGCAATCACAGCGTTTGTGTAATCGTAGGCATTTTCCCCCCAGTGAAGTACAGCTGAGTCCCCACTCAGAAAGAGAAAAATGCCATCTAGTGGTTATTTACCAAGAAGCAGTAGTCATGGCTGTGCCTTCATAATACAGTAGTCCTTCTGTTAGCCTGTTTCCTCACACTCTTCCCCGCTTCCCCAAAAGTCAGTATCTAAAATATTTTATCCTTCTATAAAATTATTAAGGACTCAGCTACTTCCTTGCCCCAACAGGAAAAAAAATCCTTAGGGCAGCAAAACACTTCCCAAGCATCCACACACACTCTCCATTTCAGAGGTAGCAAAATGGTAGAACACTGGTTCATTTATTGTTGAGAAACTCTTAAGAATAATCTTAGCATGAATTCTTAAATTCAGTAGTTATGTTAAATATACCTGGCAGCAGCCAACTTCACCTGTTTGATAGCCAGCTCGACTTCTTAATGTCTGTACAGACTTCTAAGTAGAAATGTATTGGTCTACTGGGGAGAAACAATCCTAATAGCATATAGTTCTACTTGGCGACTTACAATAAAATGGATATTAGAGAGTGTTTCTTGAAAGCAGATTTGCACAAAGGAAACACCAGTTTGTTCTACAGAAAGAACAAAGAAAGGACAAAGACAAGTCAGAAACAGCACCTGTTAATATGCTCTCTGATCAATGCTAGTGACTGAAAATGTTTAACCACTGATTTCAGAAGTGGATCATTGACTGAAGCAACACACTTCAAACAATAAAGGACAATGGATGACAGAAGCAATATACACACAAAAGTTTTGACAGAATGGAGTGAAATTCTAGTGCTGCCGATTCTCACAGTGCCAGACTGTGTAGGTAAATCCATTGCGTCAGCAGTTTAAAACATATAAAGGACAGTACTCCTGGAAGGATTTATACTCAGCGCTCTTGGATCCAATCTGTCAGGTTATTTACCCAGTTAGTAAAACCCAACAACATTTCAATCAATGCTATTAAATGGTTGTTCGCTGGGCTCCAAGGAGTGGGGAATAGTTGTAGTTCTTAAAGGCTTGAGTTGGTGATCTGTCACAGAGATGTTTCCAAATCTGAACCCCTTTGGTAGTACCTCATGCCGGCATTGCAACGTTTATTGGAACAGCTAAAGATAGATGGGAGTATTGAATAATCACAGTTTCTCCAATGCGTAAACATTGTTTTTTTAGAACGAGAACTAGACCTTCTTGCTTGGGAATTCTTGCAGTCATTGCTCCTGTATCTTGTACCCTTTAGAGAGGCAAGAGGTGTGAATTCTGAAAAATGGTCCAGCCCGTGGCTTGATGTATTCTGGCAAGAAAATAAATAACATATTAAGCATTTATCATAATAATTAACTAGAAGATTTCATTATGGTATCTGTCACTTCAGAAGCTTTATAGCAATGGATGTATAATTACCAGTGCAGGATATTCCCTTTAAAATGAAAACACAGTCTGAAGGGAGGAGAAATTTCAATTATTTTATAATTTTAACATTCTTCATTTTACAGATCAGGAATGGAATAATTTTTAAACCATCCACTGTAATGCTCTGTGGTATTTAAAAATGTGTTTGTCAAGAATGCAAAGTGTTAAGACACTTATTATTCTGCACTTTGGATAACTGATGATATCTTCACAGCTGGATGACTCACATCCTTGACATTTGTCAAACCTCTCCAAAGAATGCAATCATGTGGATTATTTTAAATTTCAGAGATCACAGCTATATGTTCTGTGCTGTCCCCAACACGAATCAAAAAACTCTTGGCTGATTTTCAGCAGGGACCATAAAACTCCCATGGGGTTTTTTTTCTTGGGGTGGCATTAAAATTTTTTGGGGTCAAACAGGAAGGCTTCATGATTTTTGGCAGTCTTTTCTCTCAATTTTCTGTCAGGCCAGCAGAAGATTATTGTTTTCTGCTGTTCATGCTACTCAAAGGGTAAAATCCCAGCTCTCTCTCTCTCCCTTGAATGTAATTTTTAAAAAAGATTTCAGTTTTTTCCTGTAAACTTATGCTTTTTCACATTTGCAGAAAGATCTGTCTTGTCTATTCATGGCTCCAGTCTCCAAATTTAACTATCCACAAATTCAGCCATGCTGAGAATCAGATACACTGATTAATAAAATTGCCTGTTCTGATGTTGTTTTTATGTCCTTAACTTGTGACTCTGGATGCATTCAATGTTCATACTGCATACTTGATAGGGAGTAGTGGATTAAAGGTTAAGAAGTGCCTTTCTGTATCTTCAGCTGTACATGCAACAGAATATGTGGGAATGGTATGCTCGAACACATTTTCCAAACCTACATGAAGAGCAAGCTGATGTGTTCACTGCAAGTGGTCATAGTGATACCTACTAGTATAGATGGTTTTAAAAGGAATTAGATTTGTGAAGGACAGGTCCATTAATGCCTATTAGTTAAGACTACAAAAAGAAACCTCCACATTAAACTCTGAATAACAAAGCTAGGAGAAAACATCAAAGAAGGTCTTGGCTACTATTCCCTATTTGTTTGGTTCTCCTGGGCAATTGGAAACATGATGCTGGACTAGATAGACCACTGGTGTGATTCATCAGGGTTCACCTTATGTGGAATACACTATGAAGAGCCTTGATCATTTGAGCTTTGGAATCACTCTGAAGAAAAAAAAGTTTACTTTCTTCAGTGCAGCTTTAAATTTAGCCTTTTAATACCAAATCTGTAAACATATTTTCTTCAGCTTGTGATGTGCAAACAGAGATCTCGTGTATATTTACTGGTGAGAGGCACAAAGGCTAAAGATGAGTGCACACTTGCACACCTGTTTTTTAGTAACGTTTAATTTTCAAATTGATCCTAACAATCTTTCCTTAAAGTCTGTGTTTTCATCTTGCATAGATACTTAAGAAAACAAGTATTTTACCCTGAATATATGTTAATTTTGCTTCTGTGTTGTACAAGGCTGTAAGGCAGGGCAATTAGAAGGCAAGACCCGTGCCATTAATAACTTGTGGAAATTATACCATATAACTTTGAGAAGAAAAGATACTTTGGTTTTTGTTCAAGCCAGAGTTAAAATCACCAATTCAATTGTAATACGTTACAGGTTGCTTCCCAAAGGCAGCTTATGCCTAGATGTGAGGCCTGCCAATTCTCATTTGAAGCTCAAGAACAGTGACATGGCAGTGACTGATCAACGGCAAACAGGAGTTCATATTTCATTAAGGCAGCAACCATGCACATAAATCCTATGAAAATCAACATCCAGATCAAAACAAAATTTGTTTATTAAATCAACCTTTCAAAACACATTATTAAGTTCTACCACACAACTTACCTGCGCTTTGAAAAACACGGAAGACAACTATAACATCAAAACCCTGGAAAATTACATTTCATCTGGTAAAGCACAGCACAAACTCTGGAGGAAACGGTTTCCTTTGAAAGCATCACAGCACACCAATAGAAATTACCAAAATGGTAACACGTGCAGTACTGTTACCTATCAACAAATTATGCCTCAGAAGCCGAAAGGGTTCCTTCAAGAAGTGGCCCATCGCTGTTCACCAATGCATTTGGAGTTGTTTTATGTTTCATAATCTTCTGCAAGGATGAGGAAAAATACTGAGACTACAGCTTAATATGAGCATCTCAAGGAATTAAGAGAGGAAAATGTAAATGGGGACACTAGGATGGTTAAAACAATACCAAATTGTTAGAACCGAAAATGAAAAGCTAACAGGTTAAAAGTACAATAATGGAGACATTGTTATTTATAATCACTGAGTACTAATAACTTTCTGTTCTTTCAGAGCTTGACATTCACATCTGTAGCTGACAGACACTAGCCCATATTAAACAGTTTCTTGTGGTATGCTGTCATTTACAGAAGACTGCAGTGCACGGTTCTGAAAGAACTAGTGAAAGCTGCTTGTTCCTACAATATTTGTTCCATTACAAATAAATCCCCACATTCTCTTTCTGTAAGGAACACGTGTTATCCTGAACTTGTCACATCCCCAGTTCAGAGGCTGAGGCCTGCTTTCCCCCAATACATCTTAGATATAAGTCAAGATGGTATAAGAAAACTCTGGCCTACAGAGAACATAGGCAGAAAGTGAAAAGAAGTGAGGAAACACAGAAACTAGATTAAGAAGAAGGAACTTCTGGGAATAACCCAAGAAAAAGCATTTAGCAATGCCCTACCAGAAGATTATCAGATCACAATTAAGGACATAATTTTAAATTTATCTCTGTGTCATGACTGGCAAGAGTTTGGTGACATTTTGGATGAAGCCATCTAATCTTCATACCAAAGCCATTTAATCTTCATACCAAAGCCATCTAATCTTCATACCAAAACCAATACATCCAGCCAACCAAGTACTACTGAGCCCAATTTGTCCAATGAATCTACCTCCTTTCTGTCCCTCCTCTGTGACTTATCCGTGACCAACTTGCTCCAGGTATGATACAATCTGGTCAATCCTCCCCTCTTTTTTTGCTGTTTCCAAGCCCAGAAAGAAAATAATCTTGTTTGCCCTATAACTGGATGCCATCCTTACTTCAAGTCTACGTGCTTCGGTCTGCCTCTCAGAGGCTACCCACACTGAGAGTTGCTCCAACCTGACCTGTTTGGCACATTATATGTGGCCCTCCTCTCTCTCTCTTGGCCTTGCTAGCTACACGCTGTGTGGATCTCTTTCATCAGTGCTGGATTCTCTCCTCGATTTCAAGATTAGTACAAATCCTCTCTACTACACTTTCACATACCTCCTTGCTCCTCCCTACTCTTCCATCTGAGTAAACTCTAGAGACGTGCATCTGACCACATGCAATAATACCTGCTGCAGGATAAGCAGCAGGACTGTTGCTGTCAGTCCGTTGAAAGGGTAAATGAAGGTCACCCATAAAGTTAATATGTCCTATACAGAGATAAATTGTTACACCTGTTACTATAACAACTCTGCCATGTGATTCAAATTCTGTTGTAATAAAATATCCTGAAAAAAACATCACCTTGTTTTCAGAAGGAACTTGCCAGTTCCCTCAACCCTAAAATCCCTTTACAGTGCACTGATTAAAGAACGGAACTCACGAACATTCCCTCCCAAAACAGCCACTTCTGCTTTCTAGAAGAAAACAACAAAAAGGTGCACATGGCTGAAATCAAAACAAGTGAAAGAGTTACTTGCATTGTTTTCAGATATAGTGTTTGGCATTTCAAACACTTGTTTCAGTCAGGAATATATTTTGATTTACTTGCTGAAGTTTTTAATAAACCGATAAATTGAAATTCAAAAAAGAATGTAAGTTTTGAAGTTGAACAATTGATTTACACTACAAGTCTCGCTGTTAGAAATGATGTTAAGTTGAAATGAAGACACGTTAGTACAAATTTGTAATTAAATTGATAATTATATATGATCGAAATGGATAATTACATATGATTGGCATAAAAGGGGGTTGGACTAGATGACCCTGGAGGTCCATTCCAACTCTATGATTCTATGAAATGAGAAAGAGAGTATAATGCATGAATTCCCAGCTAAAGATTATAATGAAGAAAACAGACCAGAATCATCAAACATTCTTGAATCAGCAAAGGAAACAGGATTTGATTTGTAATTTACCAAAAGAAACAGATTCCTCCAAAGCTTTTGCAGAACGATTACTCTAGTACAAAGAAAATCAGCTTGCATACATTTTAACCCTTCTGGAAACAGAATGAAACTCAGTCTCCCCCATAAATGTTATAATACACATGCTTGCTCACCACACACAGAAATGACAGCTGAACAGCATATGGTAAGAAATTGATTTTTTTGGGGCGGGGATCAGATTTGAACTTGCAAAATTGAAAAAGAAAACCTTAGGAATAATCTCTAATTAAAACATTAGGCTGAACCCATCTCAAACACCAGCTACTTTTTGGTCAGTTTTGCATCCTCCCCATGCGACCCATGCGTTTCCTAATTTCAAATTACTAAACAATTTAAAAATAAAAATTAATAAAATTAACAAATGCTGTGACTATAGTTTATTCACTTAATAGTGCCAAACAGAATCTCTTAAATCCTTTTCAAAAACATCATATTCTATAGACAAGGGCAATGCAAGGGGGGGAAAAACTCTTTGCATGAAAAACTAAGCAGCAGTAGGGGAAAAATGTGTTGCCCCATGTAAAAAAAAAAAAGCCATTTTACACCAAGCTGGAAACAGCAGAAACACTAATCACTGTGCTCAGGAACTTCCATCGCATCTCTGTGTGGTGACCAATCCACTTAGGTGACTGCAATGCAAATATTGTGTGTGCATTCATCTATGAAAAACCACCAGCACTTAAAAAAAAATTGAATGGAACCACCAGCACTTAAAGATAATGGACCTCAAGATAGAAATGCTCTACTGTGCATACACAGGATGAGAAAGATGATACAAATAATGACTTACAGTATGCAGACACAGTGGGAAATAGAAAGAGGGAAAGCCTGTGGAAATACGTAGCTTAAGTACGGACATGTTGAAAGTACAGTTGGGGTCACCAAGTACCACAAACAACTTGTGACCATGAATGCACTTCCTAAAGTCCTCTGAACAAGATGGCCAAGCATGCAGAAAGGCAGGGGGGAGGGAAAAAAATCACCTTTTGTTCCATTAGAAAGTTAGACTGCTTGAAGTCTGAGAAAGCATAAAGATGGTGGACTGCTCAACAGAAAGGCACTGATGTTTTGTCTGATTTCCCCAGAAGATTGAAGCAAGTACCCGTGAGCATCATTAATAGTTTAAAGCAAGGTAGCAGTTATTTAGGAAAAGGAAGGTTGGGAGACAGGAGCACAGAGGGAAGAGAAGAAACACAAGGAATAAATCGGATTAAACGCTAAAAGCTTTCTAGTGCATATAACTAAGTAACATCACTAATGCTAAGCTTAGGAGGTTCACATTAAGAAGGCTCTGATTCTATCTATAGGACCATACTACTGAAAAGCGGTACACTAGACAACTAGTCACAGCATTACTATTTTACCATGTCCCTCTTTAGGTGTCTTGCTAAAGTCACCAAGTGCAGAGTACTCCTGATTTTTGCCAGCTTGTGGAGGCAATACCCAAGTTCTATTGGCAGCTGTAAAAATCTTAAATAACCCTCCGAACAGTGTTGAAGGACCGTATTATTTAACATTTACTTAGTGACTTGCTTTGAACTTCTGGTTCTTCTTACAATCTGATCATGCCTTCCAAAGTAAACCAATCAGATTAATCCATGGAATTAGAATTACGCATAAATTAATTAATCCGTGGAATTAATCCAGATTAATCCATGGAATTAGAATTACACATAAAAGTGGGTTCCCCCCATTACATAATGACCTAAAATTATTAAATCTCTCCATAAAGAAAGTGAGGACTGCTGAAGGCAAGCAATTCTGAGAAATCAGATGTACTTGGTTAAGTGCCACTAATTTTCATCAGCTAACGTTTCGAGTGCAAAAACATGCCTTTCAATGTCCGCTGCATGTTCTCCAAAGTCCCTGCACTCTTCCTATTTAGATACTTTTCACAGCTGATTTGCAGCCACAAACAGCTGCTTCTTAGGCAACTGTATTTTCCTCCCCCAAACACCATGTCTTCCTTGCCAACCAGGTATCAAGCAGCCAGAGCGATGCCATCACCACACTGTATAATTAATCAGATGTGGCTACATGGAACTGTAAGCACAATTGCACTTTGTCCAGGTCCTATAATTATGGGACACCACAGTCCACATCCATCATTGGTTCATACATTAATGCCTGGCCAAGCAAGCAAGTACATGGGGAAACTCAGGAAAGGAATATATATCTATATATCTACATCTATATATTGAGATAACCTGCATTAAGTAGTCTAATGGATGTAGTTTATGAAAACTTTAGAATGCAGTTCTAAATGCACTTGACCTCAAATCCTCTGAACAAAATTGTCTGATCGGCTTGTAAATCTTCCAAGTTAGGGGCTCTTAATTAATTCCTATAGGCATATAAAGCGAAACGGGGACACGGTACTGTTACCTGGATTCTTTCTGTTGCTGTGGGCCATAAATGCCTGCAAAGAACTTTCTTCAGCACATCTGGAAGAAGGCTCAATGTTATGAGCAGTATAATACCCAGCCACGCAGGACCACTAGACAGCATTTGAATGAACACGTAGTACATCCTCTGATAATTGAGAAAAGGCCTAATGGGTGGAAGAAGAAGAAGAAGAAAAGAACACGACATTGGTGGTTTCAGTGTGCATAAGGCGCAGAGCACCATTTCACAGGATTTTCTCCTTGTAGTCCTAACATAAAAAACCATGTAGGCATGGATAGAACCTCCATATTGTTTGTCAAATTCATTAACTGGCATAATACAAGCAGAAAATGTGTTTTCCAAGCAATTCCACCTACAATCTACAAAAAGGAAATCAACTGATAGAATTTCATAGCTGGTCTTCCTAGAAGCCTGAAAGAATTCTAAGTAAGCCTTGGTTTATTAGAAAGGAAGACATCTCTTTCTTTTCCTTTCCCAAAACTAAGAATTAAAATTGAAGAAGAGAAGATGAAGACATTGGATTTATACCCCGCCCTTTACTCACTTGGGAGTCTCAGAGCGGCTTACAAACTCCTTTCCCCTCCCCTCCCCACAACAGACACCCTGTGAGGTGGGTGAGGCTGAAAGAGCTCTGAGACAACTGTCCTTGAGAGAACAGCTGGTACAGAGCTATGGCTTGCCCAAGGTCATCCAGCAGGTACAAGTGGAGGACTGGGGAATCAAACCCGGTTCTCCCAGATTAGAATCTGCACACTTAAACACTACACCAAACTGGCTCTCTAGTGACTAAATTCCTATTGATTAATTCCAAGATGAAATTCATAGTGGTTAATTCCAAGATGAGCTGAATCTTCACAGGCAATGATGGAAGTATGGTCAGCAGACATGAATTTGGGGCTGTTATTTTATATATAAGATAACAGTCTGCCCGGCAAGGTGGGATATAAATTGAAAGTAATAGTAAAGTCTCAAGACTGCTCCTGCAAGGCAACAGGACTCTAGAACTGGGGACTCTGACAGTGGAGTAGCTTACAGTGGGTAGAGGAACCAGCCAGTCCTTTAGGAAGGAAGACATAAACATGGTTCTATGCCTATGAAATTTTGGACAGTCCAATAACAAGGTGCCAAGACTTCCTGTTTTATAGCTACAGAACCTTTCAGCTAATGGAATTCTCTCAAAGAGTTCTCCCACTGGAATTGAGTTAAGTCAGGCCAACATAAAGGTTCGTCTATATTTAGGAACCGTCAGATAATCAAGATATGCTGGGCTATATTTTGAGTACGCCAAACCCAAATAAAGGGGGGAGAGCAAACTCTGCAGGCCCTGAATCTAGTACTGGACTCATCTAAGACATAAAGACGTCTCAAAATCAACTTTTTAACAGAGGTTAAACTACAGATATTGATATCATTATGGGAAATCCCCAGGCAATCCAAACCAGAAGTTACCAATTTCTGCCAAATTGTTTTAAAGGTGTCCATCCTCAGTAAAATGAGCCCACCTATTTCGAAAGGGGCAAAGGTTAACTTGAGCCAAAATCCAAAAGCAGCTGCCAAGGCCCTTGCTTCTAGGGAACACACACTTAATTCAGCTCTCAATACAGTTCCTGCCCCACAGTGTGGGGTTCCTATGATTCTTCGAAGGAATCTAGCAAAAAAGGTATCAAGTTGATCGTGGCAGGCAGGACTCCAAACTGGAGCGCCGTATAACAACTGGGCTCCCACCTTAGTTATACACTGAGAGTGTCACAGATATATATAGACCTCCTTTAGAGTAAAAAAAGATACCCAAGTTATTGCATTGGTCGTTCATGTAGCTAGCTGTTGGGCCTCTTCTATATGTTGTACTGTTGACTGTAGCCAGACTCCTCATTCTGAGAAGTCTGACACCCAGTACAGGATGAGCTGTTACAGAATCCCTGGGAAGCCTGCCTGAGCCTCCTGAATCAGTGAACAGCCTAGCCTGCCTTCCAGCTGCCACTCCCAGCTAGGATGAGGACCGTCTTCATGCAAAACATGCTATCTGCCCCACCAAAGTTGTCTTCTTCCCAAAATGATCAGACGTTGCAGGCTTATTCTTTTCTGATATGTCTGACTGGCAGTCTTGAATCAGGACTTCCAGCATAAAACTCAAAGCAGAACCATACATGGGCTATGAAAAATGTTGGCCATACTGCGATATATTGCCTTGTGAGAAACCACGAGGGAGAAACTGGGAAAGAGCTTTGTTGTTGTCCAGTCACACAGTCAAGTCCGACTCTTCGCGACCCCGTGAACCACATCATGCCAGGAAAGAGCTACAAAGCAGGAAAAGAACAAATCTGGCAAGAACTGAAGCTGACTCATAGTGATCTCATCTGTATCCTCATGTACAGGATGAGGTACTTTTTCCAGTCCAATTTAGTTTCTCTGTGAAGTGGGTGGAATATCACCTCCGACATAACCTTAGTTAATTTAACACCACAGAATTCTCAAAAGGATCACTTCAAGCCACTCTGACCTGGTTTTCAGCTTAAAAGGGAAGATCAGATGGTCTTATCACCTGTTATCGGAAGAAACTCAACCAGACTACAGACTATGTAATCTCAAGTATAACCTTCTCTACAGGTAATATAAAATCAATTTTTGTGATTTTGAGTGTGGGACAGAGATAAGGATTTGCATTATGGTTCACAGCAATTTCTTACCATATAATCCCTCCCCAGAGGAGAGAAAATACAACATAGAACAGTAGCGATCCCCAGATCACAAAGTGATTGATCCATGTCCAGTGGTGTGTATCCAGTGCAAGCTGCATGAAAAGACATCTAAGATCAAAATCTGAAATGCAGGAAGTTATGTGAAAGGGATGTGCAACTAGAAGACAACTAATCAAAAGCCAAACCAAACAGACCCTGTTCTTTATTACAGTTACTATACGAACTCTGAATTAGATTTGGCCACTTTTAGAAAAAATTAGGAAGACTTTCTTCTTTGACTTATTATTGCCTTGCTGTGACACGGGCAGTGGCGGGAGAGTGAGTAGGCAGATAAGCTGTGACAGGAACACCAATCAACCAGCAGTATAGAGACATGTCATAAGGACCCTACCCTCTCCTCCAGCCGGGGCACCCCTTGGTTAGTTGGGTCCCCATCTTATTTTGGACTTTTAAGAGGCACCCCCTTTTACAGCCTAAGTGCCAAGGGGACCTGAAACTTAGGGTGTCTCATAAAGGCACCTGGATTCAGCCATGACATCAGAAATTCCCAGGAATAGGAGATGAAGGGTGTACTGGGAACACAAACTGATTAAGTGCAATCTCTCCCAGCTCAGGGTTCTCAATAACAAAAGATTTTTCAACTCTGGAATATCCTCACATATCCCAGAGGTTTTTGGCCAAGCCAGGAAAGTTGCTATTACATTAACCAACGCACGGTTCCTCTTTTTTCACTCAATCAAGAAGGGCACTCAGGTAATTAATTTTATGCTCCATCCTGTTTCAGGAGCTAGCTTGACTCACCCGAACTTTTGTTTCAACGCAGATCTGGTTCGTTCAACCTAATTAAAGTGTGTTAATCATGCTGCCTCACCTAGGCTCTTTGTGCCCATGCAGATTTGGCTCACAATAGCCTAATAAGGGTATTTCCCTCACTTTTTCCCACCTAAGTTTGACAGCAGTTAACTTTAAATCAGCCAGTGTGATTCAAGCTTTTTATCTTGGACCAATCATGTTTTTGGGAATGTGGGCTCCTATGTCCAGCTATGAGTCCCTTCCCCATAAAAAGACCATATTAGGTAAGTGAAAAGTGTGCCAGGTTTTTCCCACTACCTGAACACCCCCTGCAACTGTGCTACCGGCTTGTTTTCCCTCCCTCCTCCCTTTTTATAAGGGCACCCTCTTGCCCATGTGTGCATGTGTGGTTACTTAGAGAGTCAGTTCTCAAGTGCTTAGTGTAGGTTCTTTACTTTTTTTACTTCTTTTATTTTATTTTGTATACAATAAAGCTATTGGGTTGTGTTTAAAATCACTCAATTTCTTCATATTTTTATTGTGGGATACCCCTACCGAGATCCACCCTGGCATACACAGACCAAAGCTAGTTTCCTCTTCTCTGGGTCCAGTTTGCGTAACAATGTCACCCCCAAACAAGATTGTGCTGACAGACTCCTTTGCATGGAGCTTCTGCCAATCACTGCACTGTCAGAGAGGGCATCCTACATACCTGTTTCTTCCATGGCATACATATAGAACGACCAGTGGACTTACCGTGAGGGGTCCTTCTCCTCTGAGGGTTGGAGGACATCTTGTGTGGGTGATTCCCACCAATCACTAGGGAGGCAGGAACTAAACTAAACTTCTTCCTGTTCCCCCAGTGGGAGTCACCCAAGACTCAGTTTCGGTGCTCCGAAAGCAATATAAGTAATACGCTAATACTGAAAGGGGGAACAAGAGGTTAACAAGTAATAAGAACTTCAACAATAAGAACAGTAGAATGTAAGAAGAAAACTCTCTCAAATACGTATTTCGACTCTGAATTAATCCTCTTGTACTCAGTCGTTTCCTAATTTCTCTCTCTCTCTCTCTCTTATTGTTCTCTCTCTCTCTCTCGTCCTCTCTAGTAGCTCTCTCTCTTTTTTAAATTGATGTCTCCATACAGTTGCATGCTAACAGTCCGTCTGTGACCTTGGCGACGACCCCGGGAGGGCCAAGATGTCCTCCAACCCTCAGAGGAGAAGGACCCCTCACGGTAAGTCCACTGGTCGTTCTCCCTCTGAGGTGGAGGCCATCTTGTGTGGGACCTCCCAGAGCAATGTCCCTAAATATTGGGTGGGGGGTCGTCAGCCTCAGACAAAACGGACTGAAGAACGCGTCGACCAAAGGCTGCATCCGCTGAATCAAACACATTGATTTTATAGTGTCTGATAAACGTGGACAAGGATGACCACGTAGCCGCCTTACAGACTTCTTCTACTGAGGCTCTATTGCAGAAGGCCATACTACTGGCTGTACTGCGGAGAGAATGTGCCGTGATGCCCTCAGGTACTTTCAACTATGAGCTCCTGTAAGCTTCAGCAATGCATGCTTTTAGAGTAGAGCTTATTGCCGCTGGGGCCATTCTATTGCCTGTGTGTGGAGGTGAAACATGAATGAATAGGGATTCAGTACGTCTTATAGATAGTGTTCTCAATATAAAGCATTTTAACGCCCGTCGTACATCCAAGGTATGCCATTTTCTTTCCATAGGATGGCTGGGATTAGGGACAAAGGAAGGTAAGTAGATCTCCTGTGATCTGTGGAATCTGGTGTCTACCTTAGGGCGAAAGGTGGGATCTGTTCGTAGGACCACCTTATCTTTGTGAAAAATGCAAAGATCTTTGCGAACAGATAGGGCTCCAAGTTCTGATATTCTACAAGCCAAAGTGATGGCTACCAAAAACAAAGTCTTCATTCTCGAATACTTGAGAGATATGGTTCTGATGGGCTCGAACGGTCTTTTTGTTAGAGCTGAAAGAACTGTGTTGAGCCTCCACGTGGGAAATCTGTGACGTTGTGGAGGGTCTAATTGTGAAGCTCCCTTCAGGAAGCGACGTACGTGAGGATGTTGAGATGGTAGGAAACCGTTATAGCGCGGAAGGACCGTAGATAGTGCTGCTACCTGTCGACTGAGAGTGGACGCTCGGAGTCCATTGGAACGGCCATCCTGAAGGAATTCTAAGATCTGATGGATCTTGGGGTGAAGAGGATTAATTTTCTTTCTTCGTGACCATCTGACAAAGGCCTTCCACGTGACATTATATATGCGTAATGTAGAAGGTCTACGAGAAGCCATCATGGTGTCGACTATGGTGGAGTTGAAACCTAGATTTAGAAGCCTGTTCCTTTCAACCTCCAGGCGGTCAATCGAAGCCAGCCTGGGTCGGGGTGACATATCGGTCCTTGAAGAAGCATGTCCTGCAATACAGGAAGAACTAATGGAGTGGTCACCTTCAACTCTTGAAGCGACGTGAACCAGGGCCGACGAGGCCAGTATGGTGCCACCACAATCACCTCTGCTTTCAGGGCCCGTATTCTGCGAAGAAGTCTTGGAAGTACTGGTATCGGGGGAAAGGCGTATAGAAGCCCCGTAGGCCAGGGAGACAGAAGCGCATCTGTCCCTATCGCTGAAGGATGATAGAACCTCGTAAAGAAGTTGTCCAGCTGGTTGTTGTGATGGGATGCAAAGAGGTCCACTACTGGGGTCCCTAGTTTGGATTGAATCAGAAGAAAGAGGTCCCGTTGGAGCGACCATTCGCCTTCCTGAATTGTCTGGCGGCTCAGCCAGTCGGCTTGTGTGTTGATGACGCCTTTTACATGCTCTGCCCTGAGGGATGCTAGATGGTTCTCTGCCCACGATAGTAGGAGTGTAGCTTCTTGATGAAGAGACAGGGATCGGAATCCCCCTTGCTTGTTTAGATAGGCCTTGGCTGACACGTTGTCGGTGCGTATGAGTACGTGATGGTTTTGGACGTGGCCCGCAAGATGTTGAAGCGCTAGTCGAATGGCCCGAAGTTCTAATAAGTTGATTGGAAGCTTCATTTCTGACGCTGACCACTTGCCTTGCACTGGACGATGGTCTAATGTCGCCCCCCATCCAAAGAGGCTGGCATCTGTGAAGATCTGCTGATGCAGTGGGATCCAGTAGGCTTTGCCTTGCGTTAGATTGTTCAGACGAGTCCACCAACGGAGGCTGGACTTTACTGACAAGGGAACCGGGAGCGAGAGTTCCAATTTTAGTGTGATGGAGTTTTGGTATGGTCGGAGAAACTTCTGCAACTGACGGGAATGGAATCTCCCCCACTGGAGAGTGTCGCAGGCTGCCACCATGATCCCCATCATTCTGGCAAGAATGGAGAGGGACGAGGATCGCACTCGGATGATCTGTAGTGCTAATTCCTTGATCTTCCTTGCTTTGGGGTTCGGAAGGAACAGCTTCTTCTTCTCGGTGTCTATGATGACCCCCAGGTGTTCCAATCTCTGGGATGGCTTGAGAGAACTTTTCTGTAGGTTGACGAGGAAACCGAAGGAGTTCAGGCAGTGTATGGTCGTTTGCGTGTCCCTCTGTGACTGGTTTCTTGACGGTGAACGGATCAAAAGGTCGTCAAGATAAGGATGGATGTGTATGCCCTTCTCTCGAAGACAGACTATCGGATGGATCAGAATTTTGGTGAACACGCGTGGAGCTGAAGATAGGCCGAAGGGGAGAGCACGGAATTGCAGGTGTTCTTCCCCTACACAGAATCTTAGGAACCTCCTGTGATGAAGGAAGATCGGGACGTGAAGATAGGCTTCCGTCAGATCTAAGGAAGATAGGAATTCCCCAGGTAGAAGCGATTCCGCTATGGATCTCAGTGATTCCATTCGGAAATGTCTGAGGTCGATGTAGCGGTTCAGGTACTTTAAGTCTAGAATGGCCCTCCAGTCCCCATTCTTTTTGGGAACTGTAAAAAAGATGGAGTAGACTCCTTTCCGTTGATCTTCTGTGGGCACATGCTCTATTGCTTGGATACTCAGGAGATGGTCCATTGCTGATCGTGTTCTTGCCCTTTTTGTTGGATTTTTGTGAACTGGGGAGGCAATGAAGCGCTGAGGCGGAATAGAGATGAATTCTATCTTGTAACCGTGCATAATGATGTCTGTAGTCCATGCATCTGGATGTGAGGTGAACCACTCTCGTTGGAACAAGAGGAGGTGTCCCCCCACTGGAGGATCCAGATAGTCATGCCTTAGGGTTTTTGGGTTCTCCCCCTTTGTCAAATCGGCCTCTGGGGGACCTAAAGGATCTGTTGCCGGTGTTGAAACCACCTCTGCGAAAGGGCTGTTTGTTATTTCCCCAGGAGGGCCTTTTGAAGTCCTGTCTAAACCTAGGGTTATAATTGTAGGGACGAAAGGAAGAGGGCGGGCCTGAAGATCCCTTGTCCCCTAGACGCACATACTTGGGCATGGCTTTTTTCTTGTCCCGAGTTTCAACTAGAATTTTTTCCAGGGATTCCCCAAAGAGTTTGGTACCTTGGAAAGGGTATGCGGAGACAATAGCTTTGGACTGGTAATCGGCTGGCCATGCCTTGAGCCATACTATGCGTCTTGCTGCAGCAGCCGAAGCCATAGCCCTTGATGCCAGGACCATAGAGTCCAGAGTGGCATCTGCAGTATAAGAAATAGCTTTCAAAACCCTATTGGCTCCTTCTAGGAGTCTTTGATTGTTCTCTGGCAACATTTGGATTAGTTTTCTCATCCATACAATTGAGGCTCTGGAAACAGTTGAGGCTGCCGATGAGGCCCTGATTGCAATAGCATTGGCTTCATGTGCCTTTTTTAGTGCAAAGTCTGCTCTTTTATCTAAATTATTCCTTAAGGAACCATAGCCATCTTCAGCTAATAATCCTGAGGGTTGTAAAGCAGCTACTGGGGCATCAATGGCTGAGACCTGTAACAGCCTAGAGGCAGATGCAATTAAAGGATATAGCTTTCTAGTAGAGCTGGGAATTGATTTGTTTGACAAAGGCTTTTCCCACTCAGCTTTAATCTTTCTCATGTAAAAATCAGGGAAGGGAAAGACTGATTCAGTAAAGTCTTCTGGAGGGAAGAACTCATCTGTAATCTCTGAGCCTTCATATTGATGCTGAATGGTCTTATTTTCAGCCTGTTGCAGGGCTTGAATTTTAAGAGCCGACAAGGTTTTATTCAGTAAATAGGGGAAGTCCTCCTGGTTAAAAAATCTAAAGGACTTTTCCTTTTTTGCTACCCCTTTAGAGGTGCCCTCCCCTTCGTCTTCTGGATTTGAGGAAAATTCTCCTTCCTCTTTACCACTAAAAATCTGTGAGTCATTGTCTACTTCGTCAAGAAGGATTTCTTGTAAATAGGGATTAGGCTGTACCCCCCTTTGAGCAGCCTTTGTTGGCCAGGATTTAGTTTGCTTTTGTTTCTTGGAAGGAGGGGGGGAGGGCGAAGATGAGGACTCAGAGCGGTAAGCATGCCGTCTGTGTGATCTATGATAGGAGGCTATCTCTGCCTGCATTGCCCGTTTAAAAAAGGCCATCGCGTTTGGAGAGATGGGGGGGAAGGGATCGCCAGGTACATTACCGCTCCTGCTGTCTCTGCAATCAGCCTCGTCTTGCGATTCCGGGCGACTGCTTTGCCCCTCCACCCCACATCGACCAGCGGTCTCGGGGGATATCTCATGCGGGTATTGGCGCTGCTGGCCACCCCCGACTTCAAAGGGTTCACGCCGAAGTTCCTCTGAGGCGGCTGCTGCTATTTGCGCGGGCTCCGCCACAGAGTGGGAGGTTTTGGCGCGCTTTACTGAGCTCTCTTTGCTCTGAGCTCCATGCGGTGAGGCCGACCCTGCTGCGGCTCGTTTAGTCGCCCGGCGCTCATGCCCCTCGTTCGGGCGTCCTTTCCTCTCCGTCTCGGGTGTGGAGAGGAATCCGTCATTCCTGGCGTCACTGGCCATGGCCTGGAGGCTCGTCGTTAAGACGGCCGGCCGTTGGATTTGCAGTGAAATTGAAAGTAGGAGAGAGAGAGGGTTTTTTTGTTTGTTTGTTTTGTTTTGTTTAAAGAGAGAGAGAGTTAGAATAGACAAAAGAGTAAGATAAAGCTTAAGTAGAATAAGGAGGAATAATAGTGGATTTTGGCAGAGCCAAACAAATTAACTGCTTCTCCCTATTGAGGCAGGAAAGAAACTGAGTCTTGGGTGACTCCCACTGGGGGAACAGGAAGAAGTTTAGTTTAGTTCCTGCCTCCCTAGTGATTGGTGGGAATCACCCACACAAGATGGCCTCCACCTCAGAGGGAGAATCTCTGTTTTTAACACGTAATTCTGCTTGTTTGTTTTGGGGTTCTCAAAGGCCAGCTTGGTCTACTCTGTAACATTGCCTGTTGCAAAACATTTTTCTGGGTCTGTTCGGGCTGCCAAATGTCTCCCTATGCCTGCTCTGCAATAATGTTAATTCTCTATGTGTTTTCTTATATATGTTTGAAATTTGGCAGGAAGAATCACCTGGATGATGGGTCAAATCCCTGAGAATTTCATCCCAATTGGATTTATTTATTTATTGTCCACACGCCAACAGTGATATCTAACTCTATGGACTGGGGCCAGAAAAAGAAAACAGAAGATGGAAAGTGCTCTGGGAAGCAGGGAAAATTTGGGAAGATCCTGGACTATCAGAACTTTCCCCTGACAGTTCACAGAATCCAAGCCATGGACTACATTCCCTAAAAACATTATTTAAATGGACAGGGAAACCGTCCTCCCCAATGTAGCTAGAAATGTTTTAAAAAAAAAACCAGTGGAAATTTATTAAACTCTGGAGGAGTTTACTCTGCCATTACTCTATGACAGAAATACCATTGTTTAAGAGGAGGGGAAAGCTGTATTGCTAGTTCTTTAATCAATTAATTAATTAAATTTAATTTCTATCCCAGCCCTCCCTGCAAACAGGCTCAGGGTAGGTTACAACATGAAAATTACAACAGTGATCGCATTAAAACATCAATTAAAATCACAATTTAACCAACAGTTCCTAAAAAGGTACGTGACAGGTGACTGGCACATAGAAATATTTATCAAGGCTCTGTGTGGAGATGGAATATCTTTGAGAAACAAAACAATGGGAAGTGATACTAGCTGGGCTTGTATAGGTGCTACCTACATAGAAGATCTTACCTTCAGGGTAACAGTAAATACTAGTACAGTGAACACCAGTGTTCCAAAGGTCCAGTTTCCAAACATCTATTAGGGAAAAAAGACATACATACTGAAGAAGGCCCAGGTAATGTGTTTTCATATAGCAAATTGAGTCCACACACTTAAGAATTTAATGGGAGCATCAGTTTTCACTATTGGAAGAGTTGGTATAAAGCTTGCAGGCCATCTTTCACAGAATATGAAACCATAAGCATAGTGAGTGTTTTCCTTTGATATGCTCCTTCACGCCCTCACGACATTCAGAGTGCTCCTAGCATTTGTCCTCTTCTAGAGCTAGCCAAAGGCACTTTGATACCATCTGCTAAGATTTTGAATCCTTCCCTTCCTCTGAAGAGCTCAGAGAAGCATACATGGTTTTCACCTCCTCCACTTATTCTGTGAGGTAGGTTAGGCTAAAAGGGACTGACGCAAGGGTACCCAATGAATTTTATGTCCAAGCGGGAACCTGAATCTAAGTTTCACCGGCTGCAGCCTGAAACTCTAAAACCACCACATCACCCTTTCAAAAAAAAAATTAAATCAAATAGACTTTGTTGAGATTGAGAATAAAGAAACAGAATAGTCAGTCTATAAAAACTTTACTTCACATTTGGTGTCTGATAATCCCTGCCTATTTCAAGAATTCTTCATGCTACTTTTATCATTTTAAAAATGTAAAAAATAGATACTGACAGATGGACAAGGATGTAAGACTTATTTATCTATACCCCCACTTTCTCCCCAATGGAAACCCAAATAAATTTCTGGAAATTTCAGGTTACCAATTCAGCAAAGATACACTGCTAAATAGTAGCACTATCGAAATTCAGTGACTATTGGTTTAGTTGATGTGGAAATACAGGCTAATATGGACAGATAAGCTGTCTTTCCCTCAAGAAAAGAACATCTGCTAGCTTTTATGTCTTCATAAAGGCGTGAGGCTCACAAATTTGGGACTGTGTGACAAGGAATAAAAATAAGAGTTATCTAGCAACTTCTGATAACTAAATCAGAAAAAACTGTGTATTTTCTAAATATGCAAAGGTTACAGAAAGTATAAGCATAATGCTATTTGTGTAACTGTAACATTTCTGGCAGATGGGCTTGCATAATATCTTTAATAATAAGCATAGATAATTAAGACTCCATTAAGCCAAGCTACTTCTTCCCTCGCAAGCTTCACTTTTATGTGGAATTTAGTTTCTAGGTGGAATCAGAGGATTAGTATTTAACCAGCTTGTCCTCTCTCTCAATTTGCAGTTATTATACAAATATTAAAGTAGTATTAGTTGATGTCTAACATACCTTTCCAAAACAATTTTCTATTTTGGGTAATGAAAGACCCACCCACCCCATCTTACAAGGTCATTTAACTATTTAACTTTTGGAGCCATCTTTAAAGATCACTCAAAAGAGTGGCAATTAGATTAGTAATGTGGGAATAAAAATACTGGCCTGCCTTACAGAGTTTCTGTAGTATCAGTAGCATCACTTAACATAGGAGTCAGCTTCTGGTACAGACAATTGTGGCCAAATACAAAGCTATCCTAAATCTTGAGGTTCTATCTGTCTCGTTACGTCCTGACAATCCTAGACTTTTTGACAGGAAGAGTAGAGTAGGCATGGAAGACCCAGGGCTGAGGGAAATGCTGCCTGATTGGGTTGTACTACTTGCCATCTCTAGGACAAACAGTTAGAGAACAGTGGGGGGAAAGGATAATGTCTCTGCAATAAGGACTTTAGGGCTCTGGTCACAGTTAAACACTTAACATGCGATGCCAGTAGGTAGAGGCATTTTTAAAAATATATATGAAGGAGACAAAATCCATACCATTCTGAGCTCCTCAAAGGAAGGGAAAGATACCAATTACCTTTAAAAATTACTTTATAAAAGCTGTTACAATATTTTTGAGGACTGAAGCAAAAATCTTCAGCTTTAGGATACATTAATCCAAAACACATGCGCAGCGACTGGCTTGCCGTAAAACTGAATTATATGTAACTGGCATGTGTAAGTATGAAAATCAGTTTGCTTTCTGTAACTTCACACTAATTGCTGCTAACCAAAATTATACCACTATAGATAATAAATAGCTACGGAAACATGTAAAAGACACTCCAGAATGTTGTGGACACACTACTATAAATATATCCAAGGTCTGAATCATATTATCTGCAATATCTATATATCTAATAGCCAAGTGTCCCCTCTGCGTGCGGATATCTAAATCTGCACATTGGGGGCACTTGGTGGGGAGACAGAGAGATTTTCCTGCACACTTGAGGCAATCCCCAGGGAGGCAGAAAAATCTGAAAACTTTAAAAAAACTATACGGGGGATATTTAAATCCCCCCCAAAGTAAAAGAGTGTTCCCTGCGCATGTGCAGAGAATGCTCTGGGAACTGTAGCAGGCTGGCAGCTGGGAGCCGCTGAGGCCTCACCACTGGTGCTGGGGGGGATTGGTAGGCCCAGCGGTTGAGAGCTGCTCAGGCCTCGCTGCTGGTGCCCATGGGGGGGGGAGATCGGCAGACCCGACAGGTGAGCCTCTTGGGCCTCGTTGCTGGTGCCCATGGGGGGGGGGTCAGTGGGCCTGGGCCTTTCCCTTGGTACCCGTGGGGGGGGGAGGATTGGTGGGCCTGGGCCTCGCCGGGGGGTGGGGGAGAAGGCTCACCTGCGAGTGCTTTCTCCTCCTCGATGTGGAGCTCCTTCTCCCCCCCACAAGTATTGTGGGTCCCTGCATCTTGTAGTTTATAAATCACAACTTCAACTTTAGTTAAATAATTGGATGCTATTCTATGCACACATTGCAATTCAACTCCCAGTGACAATTCAATTGATAGCTGAATTTTTTAAAAACAAAAACAAAACTGGACAAATTATTCTAAAGGGTTTTTTATAATGAAAGGCAAAAGCCATGCACAAGTTCTTCTCCCTGAACTACAATGGGATCTTAAAAAAACAGAAATGTAAAGATTGTCTTACTGCTTTCTTCTGTTGCAAAGCCTCTAAGGCTTTTCTTCTAACATTAATAATTAAATAATACTGATAGAATTTGAATTTATTATTGACGCCTTCTTAGACCTGAGACCTTAGTCAAACAGGGAACATTAAATATTCTATAATCTCACATTTGATTAACAACAAAAATTCACAATAGTCTTTAGTTGTAGCAATGATTAGGCGTTTCTGTTTACTAAAGTATGTGTCATTGAAGGCAAATTGTCCCTTCCCACAGGATCCTCAATCAGCACCCTTCATGGAGCTGTTGCAGTTTGTAAATGTCTTTGATTTTAACTGAGAAGCTAATCTCTTATTCAGGGGAAAGCAGACCGTTCACTATTAAAAAGCTGATAGTCTTTTTATAAATGATACCTGCAGAACAAAGCTGGAATCCTGGCTAATAGTTGTATATCACTGCAAGCAACTTAGCCCCTGCGTAGGTGCTGATTATTTTGTTTTCCAGCAAACTCTCTCCTCATGAGATCTGCTGTCAAGAGAATTGCTGCTACCATTGCCCATGACAATAATAGCACAACAGATGATAAGCAAGTGGCTGTATAGCAAGCCAATATTATTATTTAACAACTATATTTTATTCACCCTCCCCCTTTCTCCCAACTTCACAATAGAGAGATTTAGGCCATTTCTCTTAGGTGACGTAAGAAAGAGAGCCCATCTCATAGGGAAAGTGGCAGAACAAATTGTCGAACACTAAGAGATGTTACTGGTTTTTCCTACCAGCTAGAACATGTTTTGAGAGACTCTAACTTTTGTTAAAAATGAAGCTATAAACATGATTATGAATTCAATGTTCCCGGCATAATACATTCATTATTATTTCCCTTAGATGATGTCATCTCCTTATTTTACTTTGTGACTCAGGTATCATAACTCCACACCTAGAAAGGTGTGCCTAACACTATACTACTTTTTGTTCTCTGGCTTAGTAATAGACTAAAAAGAAAACTGAGCCACCGCATATAATACTGAGTTGATATTATCTCATATATTAAGCATGACATCTAAAAGTACATGTCTTCAGTGGCTGGCCATCACTGATTTAGATCATGGATCAGCAAAGGCTTTATTTGTAGACATGCATTTTTAGTACACTTCTTTCAAGTGTTCCACATTTCTGTTTTATGAATGTTGCCTTATAAATTGATCTAGTCTGTTAAAGATGTAATCTCTTTTATTGTTAATAGATTATTGCTAACTTTAGGAGAATTCTTGTTTATTCTGTAAAGAGAGAATCTATCCCAAAATTGTAATATTGATGTTTTACTATCTGCTTCTATATTTGAAATATGTAAAACATTTGGTAATACATCTGATTTTACTTGTTGTATGTAACAACTCGTAATATTTGACAAACCCGATGAATCTATATTTTCCCCCTACCCCTTCTTCCCTTCTGTATCCCACCTTTTTAAAGAGAAAATAATTTAAAAAATTAAATCAAATAAATTGATCTAGTCATCTTAATTTTTCTCCTCTAGCTATCTCAATCCTCTGTTTTCCTTTCCAAAACTGACCACTTAAGTAACACATTTGGTCTCTTATTAAATATTAGATTAAAAAATGCAATAGTGAATTATTCTGATTTGTGCAAGATGATATAAACAAAAAAATGGACAGTTAACTGAACAGGAAGGAAAACTAACTGAAAAGTAGCTAGTAAAGCATACACATATTTTTAAATAATCTCCACTGTTGCTTTGAAACAGCAAACTAAGAGAGGTCACAGCCATTATTTCAGCATGGCAGGACAGGAAAAAACACTTCCCAGAAACCTGAATCTGATCTGTTTTGTAATTTCAATAGGAAAAGTGGACAACACACATCATGACAAAACCACAGTAGTCTTACCATGTGAGAGCTGGCTGTCATTAGCTGGGGATAGGAAGAGAAGCAAGTAGCAAAAAGGAAAAAAAAAGCAAGACACAAATAAAATAGACCACATAAATGTTAACATGCAAATAAAAAGCAGAAGGACCTTAAAATTATACTTGGTGGGTTGGATACAAGGCTTTCAAGAATGTCTGCAGAAGAGATTTTTCAGTGTCTGCTTTCCCACAGCCTCCCAAACTAGATGCTGAGAGTCAGGCTGTGGTCACACTGGCAGCTTGGCACAATATGATGCCGCCTCTAATTGAACCGGTTTAAAGTGTTGTGGGGCATATCAGCCACACAGCACAGCCTGCTGCAGGTTACCCATGGAGACATCTCATGGTAAAGCATCCACATTATTGCAGCGTCTCAGCCACGGAGCGCACCACAACCCCCCCCTCCAATTCATGCGCTTGCATAAGTGTACATGCACACGCATGTGCACTAATGCGCATAAGCACTAATGCGCATAAGCACACATAGGCCATTTTTTTAAAAAAAAAGCCTCCCTAGCAGCAGAATGGATCTGCAGGTTCAGACTGCCGAATCCATCCTGTGCATGCTCCCCCACATTCAGACATCCAGCCATGAACAATGACTGTGCAAGGAACCAAAAATACCACTTGTGATGTGGTGCTTTTTTAACCTGGCTCCAAGTTGTCCTATGACGGGGATATGTATGGCTGGGGAACACCTGACAGATATGGCTGTCTGACTGCGCCCATTTGATCTGGAGGGGAGGAGTGGCTGTGTCAGGCCAAACTGTCCATGTGGTCACAGCCTCAGAGACCCTCCAGAACAGTATGGCACCAAGGCACAAGGGGGATCCAGCAGGGAGGATGAGTCTGTTGAAATTATCCCAGAAGCCTTGGTTATACCCCAAGTGCCACTCAATAACAAATAGAATGCTTTGAATGGATTATGTAGTCTGTCCAAATCAACAATGATACTTATTGCTATATTTGAATGCCTGTCTCTTATGACAGTTATGAAAAGGAAGTTATGAATAAGCCAAGCAGTTGAAAATACAAAGTATGCATTTACTGGCAAAATGAACTACATTAAAAATATATAGTCCCTATTAGACATTAGTTTCTCCTAAATGGTATTGCATTTACTTGCTAAATCCTCCTCCACATACAGAATGCAGGTTTTGCCACTCCCTCCTGTGTCCTACAAAAAAACCAGCGTTTTCTATTTACAAATAATGATGTGCGCTTGAAATAAATTATAAAACAATGGATTATACTGAATGAAGACAAAGAGCGACAGAAGTTTAATATTCATTTTTTTCCCACTTGATTTTTCCACGGCAGCTTTAAACTTGCTGGATACTAACCTGTCCGTTGCTGGTCACTGTTGCGTTGTCAAACAAGAAATAGGCACCAAAGAAAAAGACCACAGCATCAAATACTCCCAAGAATGTCCAGTAAATAAATACACGCCAGCGCAGCAGGGCATTCTTGGCAACATCCCTGAAGAGTGACACAGATAATAATTCTGACATGTTTCCCATGCTTAAACAAAGGAATGAGGAATTGCAAACGTTTTCCTGAGTAACGCAAAGGTCCTACGAATTTACCCAAAATGTTTATTTTTGTGTCCGTCCCTTGATGTCCAGTTCTGTGTGCATATAGTACACTTGTCCTGTTGTATCTGGTTGTATCATACTAACTAAGGTACAATGCATCCTTTACAAGCATTCTTTACAACACCCCCACCAGGATGAAAGGACTCAGATCTCCACTTTCTACTCTACTGTGTCTTGATGAAGGGAACTTTGACTCTCCAAAGCTTATACCCTGAAACTTGTTGGTCTCTAAGGTGCTACTGGATTCAAATCTAACTGCTCTACTGCAGACCAGCACAGCTACCTGCTGAAACTACCTTCTATATAAATTAGGGTTGCTAACAACCTCCAGGTGAGGCCTGAAGATCTCCTGTTTTTACAATTGATTTCCAGGTCACAGAGATCAGTTCCCCTGGAGAAAATGGCTGCTTTGGAGGGTGGACTCTATGGCAGTGGTGTCAAACATAAGGCCTGGGGGCAGAACCGGCCCATCCGGGGCTCTTATGCAGCTCATGAGCAACTGGTGCAAAGGAGGGAGTGCTGGAAGGAGCCACTCCAGCGTGGCTTCAGCACGGCAGAAGAACCTCATCTGCAGCAGTCAAGCATTGTTGGAGTGTCTGCCTAGTGCTGCACTGCTGCCTCTCCAGCCCGTCCATGTGGGTTTTCTTTTGCACACTCCTCCCAGCCCATGGGGCCTTGCAGTGAGGATACCCTATCTTGGAGCTTATGAGCTTCTGTCCTTTATACAGTTTATATCTCCAGTACCTGGCATTATGTTTTATAACACACATGGCCTGGCCCGACATTTATGTCCCATCTGGCCCTCATAACCAATGACCTCTGTCCCATCTGGCCTTTGTAACCTCTGTTCTATGGCATTGTACCCTGTTGATGTCCCTCCTCTCCTCAAACCACGCCTTCCACAGGCTCCAATCCCCCTAAATCTCCAGGTATTTCCCACTCCAGAGCTTGCAACCCTAATATAAATACACTGATAACCCTGCCTTAGACAATAAAAAGCAACACTAGAGTTCTCCAGAATATTTGCTTTCACTTCACAAAGCTTTTCGTCATAAGCTGCGGTAAATTCTATAAAATACTAGTTTCTATAATGAGAATATTACACACATCAGTCATATTATTAAGATGATTTATTACCAGTGATTTAGCTGGCTTCAGAGAAAGTGATTCATGATTACATTTTAGGAGTATTATTAGAATGTTTTATTTAGTAACAAGAAAGCTGAGCTCAAGATTCACATGCCCTGTGAATCACGATAGTTTGGTGCATGTGGGAAACATCATAGTCAAATGGAAAACACAGTAGCAAAACTGAAAAAGAAATAAATGGGAGCAGATTACCAGCTTCCCTTTACTGATATAAATGCATGGGACAAAATGAACTTTTGAGCCTTCCTCTCACAAATGGCATTGATGTGGAAATGCGAAATTTTTAATTTTCAAAACAAATACATGTTATATACCAGTGTAAGTATTGCACTAAAATTGTGGGAAAGTAAAATGCAAATTTTTTTTTAAAGGGGGCTATGATGGAATGACTTTTATTGCTTCATTCATATGCAAATTAATACAGCCAAAACAAGGATCTCTTGTTGGGCTACTTTTCCAAAAGGCTACATAGCCGCTACTCATTTTGACCACTAAAAGGATGCAGTGATCACGTTTCATATGCAACTAACTTCATCATCATGTCATCCTCATAATCACTGATTCGTGTGTCCTCCCAGTCTCTGAGGTACTGTGAACATCAGGGCCTTCTCTGTGATGCACTCAGACTAAGGAAACCCCTCCCCCCTGGAGGATCACTTTGCTTTCTACCCAGTGATTGTTAGGTGCCAACTTTCAGCTTTTGTGGAACAGAACATCTTCAAATCTACTGGGATTATTTTTTTCAGTTCTCTTCTCAAACAGAAGTGCATTTTAATATGAAGTACATTCCACAGTCTCTGGATTACCAGAGTTAAGCAAGGTTCCACTAGCTCATCTCAAGCAACCATTCAAACATTTTAATTAACTCTACCTGTACAGTGAAGGGTCTCTCTTGAGTGTTTCTGAACTGACATGCTGTTCCATTAGACTGTACAACAGGATAGGAAGTGAAGTGAAGCTGATATTGTACAGGGTAAGATACGCAGTATCATACAAAGGCTACAGATGGAAAAACAAGTTATATTAACCAGACATGATGTAATTTTAAGATACAGTAATGGTAAAGATTTAAAAGTGGAAATGATGAAGGAATACTGGAAAACTTTCCAAAGCATAATGCCCATTATCCAGTATCAGTCTCCCAACTCTCCAAATTCACCATGCTCCTGCCTTTAATGATGTACCCCTTAACTAAATGGCACTCCTGGTTGTCAAACATCTGATTAACAAACTGGAATAAATTAGCTTGGGATAACCAAACGTACAGCAATTCCAAATACCATCTATTTTAGGGAGTAATAGAAAAAGAAGAGTTGGGTTTTTTTATGCTCCTCTTTTCTCTACTCTAAGGAATCTCAAAGGGACTTACAATCATCTTCCCTTTCTCTCCTCACAACAGTCACCTTGTGAGGTAGGTAGGGCTAAGAGAGTTCTGAGAGAACTGTGACTGGCCCAAGGTCACCCAGCTGGCTGCGTGCGGAGAAGTAGAGAATCAAACCGAGTTCTCCAGATTAGAGGCTGCCACTCTTAACCACTACACCACACTGGCTCTCATAACACATAAGCATATGTTCCATTTTCCCATTAAGATCACTGGGACATTAAAGTGCTACTATGTGATTGTGGGAGGGGGGTGATCGATCTCACAAGTTATATTATTTGTGTAGTATTTGCTTTTATTACTTGATAACTTTCAATATAATTCAGTTCTTAGTAGACTGCTGTCACCTCAGACAATTACAACAACAATGTAAGGCAGTGGCCATGGTCATCTGATGGGTTGGCAAAGAGGAACTATATTCTCAGGTGCTCTTGGCTAACATAGCTAACAGCCTTAAAGGCAAGGAACAGGAAATGCTTTAAAACCATACTACTTGCTCACACCCAAATTCTGCATGCTTGAAGTAATGAACCTCATATTGGTTGTATAACAATGAATTATGAATTGAAAACTGAGATGGAAGAGTGAGCTGGAGTGCTGTAGTTTTTTTTTTAGAGTTCCAGGGATAAAATCTCAATCTAACACATCTCAAGTATATGTATGCTCCTCCCCTTTACTGTGGAGGGAAGAATAGCAACGTTTATTTGAAAACAGTGGTCCCCTGACCTAAAAACTCAAAAGCCCAGTTGTTTCAAGGACAGCTATCCTCCATGATGCTAAACCATCTTTGCATTTGGTTACCTAGAAGCAGGGGTCCGTTGGAGCAGGAGTGCACAGGAGTGCAGCTCCGGGAGTGAGGAGCCCAGGGGGCGGGCACATGACCAAGCCCCGCCCCCACCTCGGCTTCCCCGAGCAGTGCAGAGGCGCGGCGCCCCGGGGAAAGCCCTGCTAGGGTCTTTATTGTTTTTAATGTTTTGTTTTAATATTGATAATTTTATCATTGTTCCTTTTGCGACTGTGTGCTGCTTTTCCAGAGACTTGCTCAAGGTGGCATATACATTTTCTAAGTATACCATTTTTTATCTGGGCACATGGCACATAAGTACTGGAGAAATTTCACCAACCCTTCAGCAGGTTCCACCTTATCAGTTTGGTGTAGTGGTCAGGAGTTGGACTCTAATCTGGGAGAACTGGGTTTGATTCCCCACTCCTCCACATGCAGCTGCTGGTGTGACCTTGGGCCAGTCACAAGTTCTCTCAGAGCTGTTCTCTCATGAGCAGTTCTCAAAAGACCTCTCTCAGCCCCACCTACCTCACAGGGTGTCTTGTTGTGGGGAGGGGAATGGGAAGGGATGGGTGGTGCACATGTCCTGGGTATCTCAAGTCTACTTGAAACCTGGTGGTTTCAAGGGAGCAGGAAGAGAATGAGGGTATGTTCTTTATGCTTATTTTTATTGCACAAAGTATTGGATGGGGAAGGGAATGGAGGAAAAGCAGGTCAGTTTCACTCACCTGTGGAGTGGAGCCTGTGGGGTGGGTGCAGCCTTCTGACACACTTCCGGTATGTTAGGGGGTGTGGCATATGCAAATGAGTTATGCAAATGAGTTATGCTAATCCTGCACCTCTTTTTCTACGAAATGACCCCTGCCTAGAAGTCTTACAGAATAATTTTGGCTGACAGATAATTGACTCTAATTCTGTGGTATGGTTACAATATCTACAACGGGGTTCCCAATTTTTTTGAGCCTGCAGGCACCTTTGGAATGCTGACACCACAAAATGGCTGCCTTGGGAAGTAGAGAAAACCACAAAGTGGGAGGAAGTGAGATAAGGCATAACTCTAATTGTAACTCTTCAACATTTCAAGCATATTGTTTAAGATCCTTGTGCTGTGGTGGCAGCTGTCACCAAAGGAATGTATTTTAAAATCTGAATACCCAATTAGATCTCCAGTGTACAATCAGAGCCCTGCTGGCCAAAAGTCCCATCTGGCCCTGCCTACTTTCTAAAAACATTTGGCAGGCACCAGGAAAGGTACCAATGGGCACCATAGCACCTTTGAGGACCCCTAATCTATTCAAATCTGCCTTAAGCAAGAAATATTTAAAATCCTTCTGGCCTGATATAAAATATTACAAAATAGCGCCAGTTCAACGCGGGGGAAAAAATGTTCTGACATACCTGCTGTGAAAACCCACAGAAGAATTGGTATAAAAACTGAGGAAAAATGAAGCAGACATTCTGAAAGACAAAATGAATAGATGTGGTGTATCATTATCATACAATAAAACTGAAGATAGTAGCTACATGGAATCAAACATATAATAAAGTTGAACTGAACCTAACATGTAAATTTCAGTAAGAAGGTTAACTTTTAACATAAAAAAGAAAAAAGAATTCAGTACTACGTGGAATCATCACGGTAGTGGATGGAAGTCGTATTTGTAAACACAAGAGGGGGCCAATGAAAATCAGTGCATGAATTTTTCTCACACATATACAAAGGAAATATAGATGGAGTTACTGGGATCATGCATAGTAGAAGATGCAGTCTATGGAGAAGAACAAACAGTTTAAGAGATTTAAAAGGTCAGGAGATCCCAGAACTGTGATGGAAGAGATTGTTAGTGGTCTGGCAGCAAGGGAACATCATAAACAATGCAAAGTCAAAAAAGGGCCTCTAAGTTGATGATTTTTTTTTTGGCACCTTCACTTTCTGTATTCAGGAAGCTGTATTCAGGAAGCTGCACTGGGTGAAGGTGAGTTACACTGGCAGGTCTGGCATGTATATTTTTATCTTGTTGACCAACTGTTGTATTGTTTTTTGAGCTCTGCAACTTGTTTTGTTAGCCTTGTTTAGTGTAAGAAGATACAACAGAATATAAAAATTTTAAATAACTGTGGCATCAAGATATGCAATTCCCAACATGGTAACAAAACACATTTATCCAATGTGCTGATCTAGTGTTATAAAATACCTGAGGTCAGAAATTTCAAATGCAGGTTTATAAGGCCAGGGACTCTGTTAATGCAAGCATAATACCAATGAATGTTATCACTAATATGATCTGGCCTATCACTGCAGACATAAAAACAAACAATCTTTCTTCCATCCAGCTTCGTCAACTGAAATTAGAAGCTGATTCATGTTGCAGCGGTCAAACTGCTTACTCCTTTATTTAGTGTATTACTGAATACTCTAGAAGTAAGTGGTTTTTGGAAGGCAGGTTTTTTTGTGACCCAATCCTGAGTTTGCTGTGCTAGCAAATCAATGCAGACAATGTGTAATACCATCTGCTTCAGAATATCAGGTCACAAATGCTGCAGATATATAAACCAGCATAATTTTTCAGGCGGGGAACAAGTGAGCCTTAAGCTTTTAAGAATCTTTCCCCAAAACCAAAATTAGAAAGAAGCCAAAGGGAAGTTTCTGAATATGACAGCAACAGAACTTTGGAAAAATGATGAAGAACTAGTAAGCGAGGACTCTAGCCACTTTGACGGATCAAGAGATTCTAACAGATCATCACATGGGGAGAATTTCTAATTCCTGCCCCTTCCTTTCCCACACACATGCAGCTACTGTACCCATAACAAACTGACAACAAGGGTTAAAGATAGTAACTATTGTATGGCATTGTGTGTAGCATAGCCAGGAGATCCTAAGATTGTTTGGAAGTCTCAAGTTCTAGCTCTTTAGTGTCATGCAACACTAGGTGGCGAGCTAGACTTGTTATGGGGGCAAGAGAAGTTTCAGAGGTGGTTTGGCACTCCCTGCCTCTGCGTCACGACCTTGGTATTCCTTGGAAGTTGTCCATCCAAATACTAGCCAAGGCTGACCCTGCTTCGCTTCCGAGATCTGAATACCCCGGGCTATCTTGTTCAGGGCAAGGATTAAAGATACCTACTCTGCGCAACAGAAATGATCTTAAGATGAAATCCTCTGTATTTAATAATAAGCTTCCGCCATCTAAACTATTAGGATTCTACAAAAATTACTTATGAAATGACAGATTTCACATTAGTTGAGATGACAATGTAGCGCTTTCATCAACTACAAAGATAAAAAGGGGCCAGCCTACCTTATAAAAGAAGTATTGCACAAGTTCAGATATCCTGACATAATAAAAATGCCCATGAACAAGCAACATTTTTTTCAAATGTTTAAATTTGGGTATTGCATAGTCACTATTTCTTGCAGCTTGACGGCCTTCTTTTCCAATAACACCTAGAAAAAATAATTGGTAAATACTGGTGAAGCAACTGAGATGATTCAGTCAAACTGAACGGGGGATTATCAATAATCAGATTTCCCCCTTGTTTTACCAGATTACATGCTATGTGTTTTGAATTAAAAACACCCCTCAGAAGAAGAGGAGTTGGTTTTTACACCCCACTTTTCTCTACCCTAAGGCATCTCAAAGCGGTTTATAATCACCTTCCTTTTCTCTCCTCACAACAGTCACCTTGTGAGGTAGGTGAGGCTGAAAGAGTTTTGAGAGAAACTGTGTCTGGCATAAGGTCACCCAGCAGGCTTCATATGGAGGAGTGGGGAATCAAACTCGGTTCTCCAGTTTAGAGCCCACGGCTCTTAACCACTACACCACTCTGACTCTCTGGATTTATTTAAACTAAATTATAACCAGTCGAGTCCTAGCTGCTTGTTGCATGAAGGCTGAGCTCTTGTCATCTTGATCTGTACACAACTCCATACAAACACCGGGTTGGATGAGAGTGGGGTGGGTGATTTTCACTGATCCCTCCCTCCTGCTGCAGACTTGGCTCCCCCATCCAGCTGTTGCTGGGGTCCCTGGCCCCAGGAGCACCATTTTGGAATGCAACCGGGGGGGGGGGGGGGGGCGGAGTTTTGTTCTGCTAATGGAAATCCATTCTTGTCAGTAGAAACTCTTTTCTAGATCCAACCTATCATGTATTCAAATACATCTGGCCTCTTTTTTTTTTTTTTTGGCTCTCTTCTGCTTCACACTAAACAGTTTGATCTAGAATGTTTATACCTTTGAACTGCAGCTGCCGTTCAATCCCTTGGAGATGTGTGAATATATATTTAATGCTTTTTTACCTGCTTTGACCCAAATATTGAGGACTATTGCTTCATTTGTCACAAATGTGTAAGGAGGATACCAGATGCACTATCTTCTATCCAGCCTGGTAAATGAGGTAATATAATCCCTGCCCAGCAGATGGAGTCCCTCTCCCTTTCCATTAAAAGTAGGCAGTCTCTTCTAATTGAAAGAACTCATCTTACCAGCAACACGACACTGCTACTTTAAAATTATGGTTGCTTTTTACTTATTTGAGCCTCAAATCCACTTACCTATGCCCACGTGTGCTTCTAAGATCATACTGACATCGTTTGCTCCATCACCAATTGCTAATGTGATGGGGTGCTCTTTTGACCATTTAATCAATTTTACAATCTGGAAGGAGGAAAAAAACACATCAGTCTTATTTTTGAAACAATATTTGTTCTTTCTAACTTGTAGGATTGCGGGGATTGCGGGATTGCGCTTGCGGGGAGGGCGGGATATAAATCGCAAAATAAAAAAATAAAAAGTCCCTTTGTCATGCCGGCAGGAGGATTTGGGGCTGTTCTGGGGGTGGGCGGGAACATCGATTGACATACTGACATTCCCCAGAAGTGGCATCAGGTACATCCGGGGGGGGGGGGGGACAACACTCTGCTTCTGGGACAAAACTCTATGGTAAAAACAGCCTCAAACTATAGAGTTTTGCCCAAAAAGCAGTGTTGCCTCCCCGATACACTGACATCACTTCTGGGTGACATCAGCATGTTGTACATGGCATCAGGGGTGGGGGGAATTTTCTCCTGCTGGCCAGCGATGGGCCATAGCCTGCAAAAGCGGGGTATCCCCCACCCGGACCTGGGGAATGGTATCCCTACTAACTTGTATTATATTCCTCAATATTCCATTTGCTAGGTTTTAGATCATGTAACTACACCAGTAAATAAGTGTGTGTGTGTGTGTGTGTGTGTGTGTGTGTGTGTGTGTGTGTGCTGTCAATCTGAATATCACAGAATATTCTGTTCTCAAGACAGAGGTGAAAGACAGGTAAGCAATGCATATCTTTGGGCCTGCTCACACATTATTTTCCAGGGTTTTGTTCTCAGATCATCTCTCTGCTCTTGCTGTGACACAGAAAATAATAAGTAAAACTATTTGTACTAAGTTTTTTTCTCAGCAGTAAACCTCCATTCTGTCTGAGGGCTGGCTGGTGGCTTCCCTCCATTTGGGTATATCAGACCCAAATATACTTGGCAATACCAAATATTTCCCCAATCCCAATACTTTACCGGTATTGGACTGGGGAAATCTAGCATTTACCAGTATTTTTTGAGTCTGATATATCCGAAGTCAATAAATACCAACTTTGTTTTTGCACACCCCTAGCCCTGACCCTCTCAGTGGGCAATTCTTATGAAGGTCAGATGGCAGTGGTGGTTGAACAGAAGGTGGGGAAAACCTCTCCAGGTGTTGGGAAAACCTTGGAGGGCACAGTGGAACAGGGCCTGCAGGCCAGAGCAGGACCGTTCTGCCACAGGGGGAGAGGGCACACTAGATTGAAATTTCTCCCAAGAAAATAATGAGCCAGAAAGACCAAAAGTTCAGGTTGTTAACGACTCCCTTTTTACTCCTTTTCTTCATTTTTATTCACAATATCAGTTGATTATAAAGCCCTATCAGTCAGAAAAAAATTAAAAGTATTTCTATCATACATCAAGTTATCTATTTTCCTTTTTAAGCAATACAGGTTTCCACACAAAATTAACTGTTCAGACTCACAGTAAGTATCCGCTGAAAGTGCAGTGCTTTTCTTTAGTAGACGTATGCTTATTTTTTCAGTATTGCATCAATCCTAGCACAAGCTTAAAATCTGCATAAATCAGTGGCACAGCAGGATACCATTTTAATGTACCATTAACTAATTGCTCTCTTACAGAAATTCTTTCTCCCTTGTTTTTAATTTTTTCTCTCCATTATCAGACATGGAAATGTGGGTGTTTTAAACATTTCATCATGACTACAACATGTTATATAACGATTTTCAATATTTGTACAAATATACATTTATCAGATAATTAAAGAAATTAAACACAAACCTGTGCCTTCTGCAGAGGCGCCATACGACAGCATAAAACTGCACTGCAGTTCCTACAGATTTCGAGGAAGAGCTCTCTGTAGTTACCAGAGCTCCCATCTTCTCGTGGCTTCATTATTAATGATAATGCTGCTCCATCAATAATTAAACCATAATCTTGCATCTCAGCTGAAAGCCTGCCGAGTGACAAAAACATGCACAGAATGAAACTCTGTTCTGCAATTTAATCAATTCTGTTTTATACAACTACTTTAAAAAGTACATGAAATTAAGAGAATGATCAGATACATCAAATATTAAGGTAGACATAAAAAGTAGTTCGATAGCCATGTCTTATTTCTGCTTTCCAATATTACAATGGGAAGAAAACTTTACCACTAATCCAACTCCTCAATTTTGTGGGTTACCGTCAAAAAGCAAAACATAAATTTTCACTTATTTCACATACTCTAATGTGTTTTTTAATTCTTAAGAACAACTATATACGACAGGGAATGAGTGCCAGAGAAGAGGCAAATGGCAAAGAGGCCAGAAATTCCTCATAAAAATGCAGAAAAAGAAGGGGCTTTTGAACTTCAGGGTGACCAGCAGTTTGTTAGCATGACTGCCATGTTGAATTTGTGTGATGGGCCTCCATGGACTGGTCTAACAAATCAAATCAAGAGGTAAAGAAGGGCAACTGTGTACACAAGCTGCAGAATCCTTAGCAAGGGGATTCCGGACCTTCAACTGTGCCAAATCCAAGTGAGCTGCCAGAACTGGGAAGTTGACTCAGTCAAGTGAAGCTTCCATGGGTAGAAAATCATGCAAAGGTTATATAGTGAATTATATAGAATGCAAATTATTCTAGATTTTAATAGTTTTTTAAACATTATGGGTTGATTTCAAGCAATTGCAATTGGAGGAAGTTTGTAGAAGCAAAATTTCCCAGTAAACCATTACTGATAGAATGTTCAGCACTGACAATTCTATGCATACAGTGGAATTAGCCGGAGGTGTGCCAGATCTTAACTGCAAGTACTGCTCAAAATGAACAAATTATGACTACTGAGATGGATAAGTATGGAAATGTAAAAAGCTATTTGGGAAAACGAACAGGGAGCTCACAAAAAACACACGAACAGGGAGCTCACAAAAAACACACGAATGCACGCTGACACCACCAGTCAGTAACAATAAAATTTGCAAGATAATGTGATGACCTAATCAAACTATATAAACATTCAGTTCAGACAGCTATAACATCTCACTACAGAACCTGGATAAACAAATTTTTTAAAACTTGTTTTCTACTTTATCACCAAATCAGTGTCAAAATTTACACGTGACTCAGAACTTATGCCTTCTACATACCCTGAAAAAGTATCTCTTGTTAAGCTGCCGCTGTGCCTTAGGACAGTTTTGCTTAACTCAAACAATACATCATGCAAACTCTGTTCCTCTATTTTCTTTGTAGTCAGCTCAAGAATTTGGGTGTTTCTTCTGAACAGTTTACAGGCATAGCATGTTGCAGCAGCAGTCTCCATTTTGTCTCCCGTCAAAACCCACACCTTAATGCCAGCTTTCTGTAGGGATTCAATGGTATCCGCAGCTTTCTCCTGTAGACTGAGAATACCAGTTAAAAACATTTATTGGCAGATGTGAAATGAAAAATGTAGGAGACTTACTAAAATGTTTATACTGTACTGGAAAATTGTAAAAGTCTTCATCCATAAGCAACATTCAGTACCATTAAATGATACAAGCAGGGAACAAGAATATCATTGAAGGTCATAAGATATATATATATATTTCTCAGTATCAGATTGTTCAAAATCTTACTGTTATTTATTTAAGGACTGTTCGTTCCATTGAAGGGGCACAAAATAAGATTTACTAAAAAGTGCTGCAGGGCCCCCGATTCAGCAGGGTAAATAAATACTGCCCCCCCCTCAATACACCAGGGCTGTTTCAGTTCAGGAAAACAACAGAGGGGGTAACGCTGAAGGTCACCGTTTCGTGAAGCTGTGGTCCCAAGTCCAGTCAGGCCCCTGTGGTGCTTCAGAATTGGGTTCCCATTGGGAACTCACAACCGCTGTTTGGCTGCAAGTCCTTGTGGTTATCAGGTGTTACAAATAATAATAACAAATAACAAATAACACCTGGATCATTTCAGACCTCTCAGCCTTGAGGAGGTTGACAGGTTGCTCTTGACTGTACGTCCAACCTCGTGCAGCCTTGATCCGTGCCCCTCGTGGCTTATTAAAGCTTGCCATGAGGGGTTGCGTGATACGCTCCGGGAGATTATCAACAAGTCCTTTTCAGAAGGACTGTTCCCGGAGGCACTCAAGGTTGCGATGGTCCGCCCTCTCCTAAAAAAACCATCTCTGGACCCGGCTGTTTTGGCCAACTATCGGCCGGTGTCCAACCTATCCTATTTGGGTAAGGTCTTGGAGAGGGCGGTGGCGATTCAGTTACAGAGCTTCATGGATGACACCTCCATGCTGGAACCGTTTCAGTCCAGGTTCCGACCGGGTCATGGGACGGAGTCGGTTCTGGTCGCCCTCACGGATGACCTCCGAAGACATCTGGATCGAGGCGGTACGGCGGCACTGGTGTTGTTAGATCTGTCGGCGGCATTTGATGCCGTCGACCACCAGTTGTCGATCCACCGCCTCGCCGATGCTGGGATTCGGGGGCTCGCTTTACAATGGCTTGCCTCCTTTCTGCAAGATCGGGGACAGAGGGTTGCGCTCGGGGGACAGACCTCCCAGAGGCACCCACTGGTGTGTGGTGTTCCTCAAGGGCGGTTCTGTCCCCGATGTTATTTAACATCTACATGCGCTCCCTTGCCCAGATTGTCCGGAGGCATGGGCTGGGGTGTCATCAATATGCTGATGACACCCAGCTCTATCTGTTGTTGGGCGGCCGGTCCGGCTCCTCCCCAGATGACCTGGAACGAACGCTGCAGGAGGTTGCGGGCTGGCTTAGACTGAGTCGACTGAAATTGAATCCTCTGAAGACGGAGGTCCTGTGCTTGGGTCGGACCGGAACGGGGTTGGGGCACCCACTTCCGTCCTTCGGTGGGGCACCATTGGTGCCAGCTCCGAGGGTCAGGAGTTTGGGTGTGCTCCTGGACTCCTCTTTGACGATGGAGGCCCAGGTAGCAGCCACTGCCAAAGCAGCCCTTTTCCATCTACGGCTGACTAGGCAGTTGGCCCCCTTCCTCGAACGTGAAGACCTAGCTACAGTGATCCATGCTATGGTCACCTCACGTCTTGATCACAGTAACGCTCTCTACTTGGGGCTGCCCTTGTCCCAGATCCGGAGGCTGCAGCTGGTGCAGAGTGTTGCAGCCAGGCTTTTGATGGGCCTCTCTTTGCGGGACCACATCTGGCCTGTGCTGCAGCGGCTGCACTGGCTGCCTATAGCATACCGGATCAGGTTCAAGGTGCTGGTGTTAACCTTTAAAGCCCTTTATGGTCAGGGGCCCGCCTACTTGAGGGACCGCCTTTCCCCATATAGGCCCCAGAGGCTGCTGAGGTCAGGCACCCAAAATCGCCTGACTTGCCCCGGTCCAAAGGAGGCCCGGTTGTCTTGTACTAGGGCCAGGGCTTTCTCGGTGGCGGCCCCTTACTGGTGGAATGAGCTCCCGGATAACATCAGGGCCCTGCGGGATTTGTTGCAGTTCCGCAGGGCCTGTAAGACGGAGCTCTTCCGCCAGGCTTTCAAATGGGGGCCACCGCCGGGGAGAAAGCTGATTAGACCATCTCCCTGGCCCTGTTGATCGCACCCTACTGCAGTTACCCACCGGAGCGCTAGGAAGTCGCCATCTTGTGGTATTTAATTTAGTGCTGTTTTAAATGTTTCAATGTTTTAATTTGTAAACTTGTTTTTATGATTTTATATGTTGTTAGCCGCCTTGAGTCGGTTGTAAAACTGACAAGGCGGGATATAAATGAAACAAACAAACAAATAAATAAATAATAGTTTGGCCCTTACATGTAATCCTGGATGTGGGGTAGTTAGTTATAACCAGGTGTCAGTTATAGCCAAGAGATCTTCGACATGGTCTCTGTGCTTCACACTAATGGGTTACTGCACCTGCGCAGGAATCCTTCGGTATCGTAGAAAGCTCTCAACGGATTTTCAGACTGGCAGTTTGGACCGATATAGGCACATTTCACAAATGGATTAAATGGGCCTGGTCACACAGCCGCATCTGTCAGGCGTTCCCTGGGTGTACTCACTCCGTCAGAAGACGATTTGGAGCCGGGTTAAAAAGCCACCACCTCTGAAGTGGAGTTTTTGTTTCCCCGCGTATTCATAGCACATGGTCAGATGTCTGAACACGGGGAAGTGCACACAATGGATTTGGCAGTCCGATCCTGCATATCTGTTCTGCCACTAGGAATGCATTTCTTTTTTTAAAAAATGCCTATATGCGCATGTGCACGTGTGCATGCATGCACACTATGCGTGCACATGAATTTTGAACCTTTTTTGGCAGTGTGCTCCGTTGCTGATGCACTGCAATAATTTGGATGATTTACCACGGGATGTCTCCATAGGTAGCCTGCAGCAGGGTGTGCTGTGTGACTGATGCTCCGCAACACTTTCAACCGGTTAAATTAGAGGCGGCACCATATCGCGCCAAGCCGCCAGTGTGGTCACAGCCATGGTCTTGTAAGCTTAGTGATCCACTATACTCAACTGCTGTATATTAATTAAAATCAGCTAGTATTCCAGGTGCCACCAATGATAATGCTTTCCTAATGTCAGCATTTAAACCAGAGAAATCTGCCAAATTCATTCTGTTGAGAATATTCAGCAATTATATAAAACAATCCACTTTCTAGAGGCTTTCTGCAGTCACTGAACTTCTTGATTTAATTCTGTCTAGCCACTACTAATTGTTATATTAGTTTTACATCCTTTTTATATTATATTTTATATTACTGTGTTTTGTCTGTAAGCTGCTTTTTTGAGCAGGGAGAAATCACTTCCATCAGAAACAGAAAAGCAGCTCATAAATTTAAATATAAGCAAAACAAAAATTACTGTGGCTACCACACAATCAGCTGTTGTGAAGAGCTTTTTTCTCACATGAAGCAGTTCCTGGAAATGGAGGAGAGTTTATCAAGTAATACATTTATCACATGGTAAGCAGCCAATGAGACTGGTCTCATGATGAAGCTGAACACTTCACTATACAGTACTGGATGCAACAAAAGAAATGTACTAACCGGTCTTCCACTGCTGTGGCACCAAGCAAGATAAGACCTTTTTCTATCTGCTCATAAGCTTCTGCAAGTTTCTTTTCCCGGTCCCTCAGAGACAGCTTTGCCTCCTGCAGAGACTTCTCCACACTCTCATATTCTTCATAGGTGAACTTTTTATAAGCAACACACAATGTCCGCAGACCCTCCTAAAGAAAATTGGTTTAAAAGCACAGGAATGTGTCTACTGAATTTTTTCATAGGTATTTGAAAAGCCAGTATGATTCAGACCTAGGCTGAAATTCTCACTCTGCCATAACCTGCTGGGTGATCTTGGCTTGCCATTGCCATATACACAACCACACAAGCTCCTCAGTGGAACACAGTGGAACGCAGAAGACGCAGACTTTTGCCTATTTCCCCCCTCCCGCTACAGATTCTTTGCGCCCCCCCCCCCCCCGAAGGTCCATTAACCCTCAGGAACAAAATTTCAGGGAGCAACTGGGCTGCAGCTGGAGGAAGAATCAGGAAAGTCCGCTCAGTGAAATCCACAGATGCCATGATCTCCCACAGATGCCATGATTATATACATGCCATGATCTCCCGTCCTGATCTACCCCACAGGGCTGGTATATGAATAAAATGGGGGACAGGACCATACACACCATACTGAATCCCTTTGAGAAATGGTGAACTAAAAATGTGAATAAAATTAGTTCATGCTGATTACAGTTAATAGTGACATCTCATCTACTGGCTTGACTTTAGACTAGGAAGTAAGTTTATCATCTACCCCAAGTAGGGTTGCCAAGTCTGGGTTGGAAAATACCTGGAGACTTTGGGGGCGGATCCAGGAGAGGGCAGGGTTAGGGGAGGAGAGAAGCCTCAGCATGGTACAATGCCATAGAGTCCACCCTTCAAAGCAGACATTTTCTCCAGGGGAGCTGATCTCTCTCAGCTGGAGATCAGTTGTAAAAGCGGGGGATCCCCAGGCCCCACCTGGAGGCTGGCAACCCTAACCCCAAGCATGGCAATACTGCTTCTAAAACAGTTTTATAGTCAGAATTGAAGGGAATTACAGTTTCCTACTTTGCAAGCTTTACTCCTGACATGTTTCTAATACTAAGTACATGGACTCCCTCAACAGGTACATGATAGAGGGGAATGGAAATCAACATAATAGTTGTTGCCCAACTTGTACACTCCTTCATAGGCATGTACAAACAATTTTTGTGATTTTTGGCCTTCAGTGGAAAGAGCAAATTAATGCTTGCCAAACGATGGATCTTACCACAGCATTTCGTTCAACTCTTGATCGAATCTGTTCTATTTTGCCTTCTGTAACTCTAGGAAATATAGAAGAATCTGCTCCTTTACAGAATAGCAATATTTCACCTGAAAATATAAACAACAACAAGAAATTAAATACGGGTCAAATTTTAAATATACAATTATCCCTCACCCAATACAGAAATTTTCCTAAGTATCCATTCAGCTATTTTAAAAGCAACATCCACTTTTTTAGAATCAAATTCCAAGCATAGGATCGAACCCTAACTTCTGTAAGTAACAGAAATTTCACAGAAGGGTTGTCAGCTATCTTTATTTTTTATCCCCAGTCCCTTGTGCCACTTGAGCGCTCCTGAAGGAGCATGAGACACCACATAGACAGCGGTAGTGAGAATGGGGAAACAGATGAAAACTGCTCCCTCACTTGTGTGAATTCTTCTGCAAATGGTGCAGGAACACATGCAAGAGTGTATGTGCATGGGAAAATCCATTGATTCCCTCAGTTCAAATGCATCTTCCTGGGCCACATGCTACAATGTTCCTGAGGGTCCCATATTCCCCAAGAAAAGCAACAGGGGATGGAAAGCAGGGGCTAAGATTCCTTTTTCAAGTTCTGCTCCACTTACTGAAGTACGGCTTGGAACCCATAATATTTAAGACATCAAAGGAAAAAACACAGATAGTAAGAGGCAAGGAATAGTGATGTGAGCTAAATTTCAGAATTAAAACGAAAAAATTCAAAAGGTCTTTAAAAAACCTACCTTTTGTTGATTTAACAATTACACTCATCCGTCTCCTCACTGAATCAAAACTAAGGACCTCCATCAATTCAAACCTGAAGGGAAAAAACCGAAACCAAAAAAGGTTAATGTATATAATATCCTGTTAAAGGTATACGTCAATCCAGGGCTCTGTTTGTACAAACAGCCCAGCAGGAATGCATTAGCATAATAGGCCACACCCAACAGCAAAAACTCATTAGCATATTAGGTCACACCCCCATATTACCAGAAGTGTGGTCATCCAGCCACACCCACCTTTTGCTTTTTATTGTGTTTACTTTGTTTGTTGTCAAAATGGTTTTGACAAAACCAATAAAAACATTATTTTTTTTAAAAAAGTTCCCAATTCCATACTTTTAATAAGTAACTATTAAGAAGTGCTGGATAATCAAACCTAGACACATATGTGAACATGAATAAAAACACAGACTATGCAACAGGAATCAGCCATTCGAAGTCTTAAAGTATATGCAGAGTGACATTCACAAGGAAACAATCACACTCATTGAAATTATTCTCAGATAGAAGGCCCAATTTCCATGAGAATTTGACTCTGGACATTTTTTATTTTAGAAATGAAACACTGTTTATGCCATTGTACCATACTATACTCAAGTGAACCACACCACCCACAGGCCCTCATCAAACATTTATACACCAGTGCTCTTAATAAATCCCAGATTAGTATATTTGAAATTATGGGTTGAAAACCTAGAGTAGTTACACATAGATTAATTATGCACAGAATAACCCAAAGCTGTAGCTAGAAATGGGATGTACTAAAAGGCAGGGGTCCTTTAGTAAAAAAAGAGGTGCAGGAGCTCATTAGCATAACTTAGTTGCATATGCCACACCCCCTGACGTCACCGGAAGTGTCAAAAGGCCACACATCCCTGACGTCATCGGCAGTGTGTCAGAAGGCAAGAAGGGAGGGAGGGAGGGAGGGAGGGAGGGAGGGGGAAGGAAGGAAAGGAACAGGAAGGAAGGTAGGTAGGTAGGTGGGGGAGAGAGAGAGAAGAAAGGAAGGAAGGAGGAAGGAAGGGGGGAAGGAAGGAAGAAAGAAAGGAACAGTAAGGTAGGTAGGTAGGTGGGGGGGAGAGAGAAGGAAGGAAGGAACAGGTAGGTAGGTGGGGGAGAGAGAGAGAGAAGGAAGGAAGGAAGGAACAGGTAGGTAGGTGGGTGAGAGAGAGAGAAGGAAGGAAGGAAGGAAGGAACAGGAAGGTAGGTAGGTGGGGGAGAGAGAGAGAGAGAGAGAGAAGGAAGGAAGGGGAAAGGAAGGAACAGGAAGGTAGGTAGGTGGGGGAGAGAGAGAGAGAAGAAAGGAAGGGAGAGAGGAAGGAAGGGGGAAAGGAAGGAACAGGAAGGTAGGTAGGTAGGTGTGGAGAGAGAGAGAGAGAGAGAGAGAGAGAGAGAGAGAGAGAAGGAAGAAAGGAAGGGGGGCGCTTCTCCCCCCCACTGGGGCCAGCGTTTTCCTTCCTCCCCCCTCTTGCTTGGGCCCCAGGGGCTTCAGGCCTCTGGGGCCCGGCTTCTCCCTCCCTTGCGCCCCCCTGGGGCCCAGGAGCAGTGAGTGGGGGAGGGAGGGAAGGAGGAGGCTTCTCCCAGGGCAGCGGCGCTTTCCGCGGCCCGGGAGTTTTAGGGCGGGGAGGGAAGGAGAAGGCTGGTACCGGGGCCGGCGGCGCTTGCCGCGGCCCCGGAGATTTGAGTGTGGGGGGGGGAGGCGGGGAGGGAAGGGGGCGGCTGTCCCGGGGCCCGCGGCGCTTGCCGCGGCCTCAGAGGCTTGAGTGCGGGGGGGAGGCGGGGAGGGAAGGGGGCGAGGGGAAGGAATGCCAATTGACTTTCATGGGCTCCACTGAAATACATTGCAGCTCAAGTCGAGTTGCAAAGAAAATGTGGAATGGATTTTCCATTAAGGTCTCTGGTTCAAAATACACTGCTCTGGGATTGGAATGACAGGCCCCTGGGGGTAGCAAGAGTGTTCTGGGACTGGAATGACAGCCCCTGGGCATAGCTGGAGTGTTCCGGGACTGGAATGAGATACCCTGGGGGTACATCTGCTACTCCCAGGGGCTGTCATTCCACTGTGGGATCTGTCATTCCACTTTCAGAACACTACTGCTACCCCCAGGGGCTGTCATTCCACTCTGGGATCTGTCATTCCAGTCCCAGAGTAATGTATATGGGACCAGAGACCTTACTGGAAAATCCATTCCACATTTTCTTTGCAACTTTTTTTTAGGCTGCAATGTATTTCAGTGGAGCTCATGCAAGTCAATTGGTATTTCTGGCTCCCATGCTTTCCAATGGCCCTTCAAGTCTCTCCCACTCTTTCCAATGGGCAATCCTGTCCTTCCTTTTAGTACATCCCGCTAGAAACATACAAAATCACTAGCAGTTTTGGCAGCCTCCCATCCCTTACTCTTCTGAGCAGCTGACAAGGGAGCTCCTCCTTTTCGGCTTATTGGCACTGACACCTGTGTGTTGCTGTTTTCAGATCTACCTGCTTTCAGAGACCCCTCTGGAGTCCAGATCTTCCTCCTCACATTCGCAAAGGCTATTCCAAGGTGCAAGCCAGATTCATTGCAACTCAGCCCTTGCCCAAACTTGAAACATACCCAAGTCCTTATGGGGGGGGGGGGGGGGGTTGGGTTTGCATACATGCGACCATTTCACAGGGGATCCCAGTAGCCTGTCACTATGAATACCTCCCATAAAATAAGAAAGCATCATAACAGAAAATCAATAGTGCCATTATCTATTGATTACAATAAATCTTCTTAAGCTCTGTGAAAAGAACTGTATTAATTGTACTGCAAATTACTCTCTCTGCAAAATCTGCACAGCTGCTATAAGACACCCCCCTCCCTGGTTTTTTCCACTCTCACGTCTTCATTTAGTTTAAGAAACCGAGTTTGGCGGCCGGGGGAAGCAACAGCTAGGTCTAGCAGTGGGCTGAGCCGGGCCGAGGAAAAGGGCGAGGGAAGTCTTCAGGGAGGCAGGTTGGTCTGTTGTTGTGTGGGGCGCAGGGAGAGGCGGCCATGGCTGAGGGCGTGGCCAACTCAGAAGCTAGCCGGAACGCTGTTCCTGTGCGTTCCGGCCCAAAAATAGCCCTGCTTCAATCCATTCTCAGACAACCTTTGTAAGAAGTAAAATTTGCTCACATTGAAATGTTCAAATCCAAACCTGGCAAAATTAAGGATTACAAGCACATTAAACTAAATAATTTAAATATTTTTCATAAATGAAAATTACAGACATCAAAAACTAAGAAGGGGGGGTTGTGGTGTGCTTTTAGTAAAGTCCTGCATCAAACGGAAACAATTACTCACTTTTCAATGTCATTTTCTCGATTTAAGATTTCCATAAAATTGTCCTTCAGTCTTAAATATGTGTAGCCAAGTCTGAAAAGTGAATGACAGATGTATATCAGAGGTTATAAAAGCTAATTTTATGCAACACACTAAACTGTGTAATTGATTGTGTATGCCAGAAATAACCTTTTTATTTCACTTGAATGGTACAAAAATTATTATTTACTCAAGCTGTTTCAGGACTTTCTTTTTTCCAGTCTCTGAAGCACTACGGCCACTCCCCCCTTTTCACTGCATGATCTTCTTCAGACTTTTAAAAAACATTCTAAGTGCTATAGCACTGACTCAATGGAGACAATGAATCTCAATGATGCCTTTAGCACTATAGCACTCACCTTAGGTTAAAAAAAAACATTTGAGGAAGATTGTGTGGTGAAAAAGGGTGTGGGGGGAACAGCATTGTAGGAAGCACTATGGACATTTTAAACAGTGCACCAGAGCAATTCAGAAGTGCAACAAAGGGGCTGAAAATGGGAAAAAGCAGTTTCCCTCAAAAGCGGCTGAACCATGCTTTGCTAACCCAACGCAAACAGGTTTATATGAACAGGTAAATAAATTCCGCTAGCATCCAGTTACTAAAATGGGTCCATCTAAAATGACAGAAAAAATCCATTAACAACCAGTTAACTAAAATGGAATACAAAGACAGTTTGAAAAGGGTCACATAGGAAAAAAGATTTCAAGTCTCATTGGTGTACACATCTGAAACCCTGATTCAGAAATCAAGGAAAAGCACACTTGTGTACTGCAAAAGGGTTATAAAAGCATAACAGGTAAATATTTTTCAACAAAAATATACACTCTTCCACACCTAAAGCTACTGTTAACAGGCCCTGTGTCTCCAGAGCAATGCCTTCCACAGAACCTGACTCTTAGCCTTCCTCTCCAGCTTTCTCTGTTTCCTGTGTTTTTTCAAGTCTATTTTCCCCTCAGTTTCTCCATGACATCATGGATGTCTTCATAAACATACTCCAGGTGGCTGTTCTTGGATAGATAGTACCAGATGAACTACAACTCAACTTCGACACAGGTTGAGATAGTAAGATACCAGTAACACATACCTCTGAATCCCTTCAACTAAAGCAACTTCATCAGGGGATGAGGATATATACACTGAAGATCTTCCTGCAAGCTGAGCTTTCTTTAATCCATCCACATTGTCATCTTCCTTCACTTGAACAGTATGACAAAGACACAGTGCCCGGAAAAAGAGCTCTTCCCTCTCCTAATAAATTAAAAAGGAACACTGCTGGTACAATTTTTCAGTTCTAAGCACCAATATTAAACATTTTCTGCTTGGAACAGATGTGGTTTCTACGAGGGAGAGGGAGACAATGTAAGAGACTAGCTTGCATTTTTAAAGGGCACCCACCTCTAGTAATAAAGCAATACAATTTTGTAACCTGCAAAAAAATTATTAGATAAATCTGAAGATTTTTTAAAAATCAGAACTTTTTTTGGGTCTGTGTTTTCTTTTTGGTGTTCTATATCTGTATTCAGGAGGTCTCCATTTCAGTCAGGATCCATCATGGTACGGCCCTATAACACAGCTTTAAAGCCAGAGTTCAGACAGTTCAGACATGAAGTAACAAGAAAAATTCCTTCAAGCATAGGTCAAGGAACAACAGTAAGCCTCTGCTACCCGCCAGGGCTTCTGTACCACAAGGAGTAGCTTCCAAACAGGCTTCAACCTTGCGGACTGTTTTTTTTTTAAAAAATTAGTCCCTTTTTGTTCGCTTATGGGCTGGTGCTTATTGTCATACTAAGGGACTCAAAGACTTGTAAAAATGGATTAGTTACATCTTAAGAACTTCAATCCAACAAGTCGGACACAGGTAGGTTTTTTTCCCCCTATCCATTTTATTCAGTGCTTATGGCTGTGCATGGTACTAATATACATAACTGAGTGCGTAAACTGTGTGGCAGCCAGTTAGAGAGTATTCTTTAGCACACAACTAAAGAATGTTCTCTTGTGTATGTATCTGGAAAAACAGAGATATCAATATCCAAGTTTCTGCTATCTGTTGGCTCAATCAATGCTTACTATTAGGCAGCAAACAGAGAAGTGAATCTTAAAACTTGAGCTAAACAGAGAATTTACTATGTTGAATATAAGTGCCCTTTCCCACTGAGCACAAGTTTGAGGTTCACTTCTAAGTCTTCCTTGTTGCCACAGTCTCCTTTCCCATTTGTTTTGCATCTTTGCTAGTCCCCCTGGGTCTATCTTGGAAACCACAACAAAGCTGAAGGTAATGAGCCACTACCATGGGTGGTGCTCTATCCAGACTTAAGGAGCTTGAAAAAAAATTAAAAGAAGTCAGCTAAAACACTTTATTTGTATGATGCCTCAGTGAAACAGACTCTTCCCCCCCCCCCCCCTTTTCAGGCATGAGACTTTAGGACCACAACTCCAAGGATGAAAATTAATCATTTTCAATAAAATGGGTATCATTTGTAGTTTCTGCTTTTTGAAATTTTCTGTCCTACAGTCCTTGCCTTATATGATATCTGCAACTGACATCCAGTTCAGGATATGTAGATGCAATTGAGTGCTTTAGGCATGCCCAACATTCCAGCATTATGATTCTGTACCTTTAATAACAGGAAAAAATTGGCAGATGCTGCTCATTCAAACCCCCACTGCACTGGGATGGGCCACGCTTGACCTGCTGAAATTCCTTTCTCTATCCAGCTATCAAAAGATAAAGAATGCTTTTGTTGCAAAGCTGGGCATCTCTGAAAATGGCTTCCTTACAAACCTATTTATCAGTTCTGTTCCAGAAGCTCAGCAGCACATACAGATCCTCCTGTGTGAGCGGATGGACAGAATCTTTCATGTTGGGGACAGCTCCGTGTGCACCTTTCATTGTGCGGAGAGAGCCATCCAAAGATTGAACAAAGAGCTCTTTGCTTTCATGCAGTAGCAGAAAAAAAATAGAAGGCATGCAATGCCACAATAGAATTTGCTGGGCTCAGTGCAAAATACAGAAGCAATCCCTTCCCCCAACCTGATCTGCCGGCTGTACACTGCTCTGAGCTCCCAAAAATAGAATGGAAATGTTAACAGCGTGAAAAGGAAGACGGGGGAAGAACCATCTTGTATGTATAAACACATAAATATGTACTAACCGGTCAGTTTCCAAGCTTGCCATTTGCTTAATTGCCACAGCTATTCCACAAAATGCTGTTTGTTTGTTTGTTTTTAAATAAAAGCTTATACAGACTCTGGGGCTGCTAGATCCTGGTATACAGCCCCCCCCCCAGTTCCCTAAGCACCCTACTCCATCTGGGTATGCCTAGCCAATAAAACAAGTCTAGCTTTCAGTTCCAACCTGATATGCCATCTGTCAGATCATTGGAAAAAGACAATGTTGGAAAAATAATGACATCTCAGAAGTTACAATGAGAATGGGAAGCACAGCATAAGCTTTGGCATATTAAATTTTATATTGCAAGAGCTGGTTTATCTTCAAGAGCTGGTTTAGAGACCAGACTGTTTGTGTGAACTGCATCACTAGATAAGAGAAGCAACAGTTCTCACAACCTCGAAGCAGGTGTCCTTAATACAGGGACAGCCAGAAATACATTCCTACTCAAAACTAAAAAGCCATTTTGTTTAACTAAAAACTGCAAAACACTATGTGTTCAATAACTCAACCACCACCAATATTATTCAATCAGCATTTAATTTAAGAAGATAAGGCTTCCTACTTTGCTACTTCCTCCTGGGGAAGAATCAATCATATCAATTCCAGCACAATCATTGAGGATCTGGCCATTACAGATGACGTGAGGAATGTAAACATGTCCCTCAATACAGCATTCGATGAACTCCATATTGTTCTCAGTTAATGTCCCGGTTTTATCTGTGAAGACATATTCAACCTGAGGGACAACATACAGAATAAAAAATGATTGAAATAACAGTGACAGGCCTTAACATAACAAGTCATCTTTCTGTAAGACGTAGGGCTAAGCTAAATGTGACCACAAGGACACCACTGCCATTTTAAAATGCTGCGAGGGCCACACCCTGATCTGGCCTACAGCACAGTGCTTTCTGTTCCCCCCAACACACACCTTTTTAAGTGCCAAAACAGCTGTGTTGGAGCTCCCGGGGAACAAGGATACTGCTATTTTTAGTTTGGCCCTTATTTCCTGGGTTGTAAAGAGAACAATGGTTATCAAATTCTTTAAATAACCTTTAAACTTACTGTACTTTTTGGATTAACTTGAAAAGTAACTCCCTGCTACTTTACCCCTCCCCGATATAACACAACCAAATCTCACATCAGTTAACAATGGAAAAGTTTATATTTTAAGAGTCAGTTTCTAAGTTTGTACAACAACATCCACATGATAATTACCTGCCCTAACTCTTCATTGAGGTCAGAAGTATTCACAAGAGGTCCTTCACCTGTTTCCTCATCAAACATTTCTTCATCCCAAGTGAGAAAATAAGAACCAAGAAATTTCTGCATTTCTACTGTGACATACATGGATACAGGAATGATGTAGTTGAAAAGAACCATGAAGGCAAGAAAATCTGTAAATGCTGTAATAAACTGGAAAATGGGGAAAAAGCAAAAAAATGGATTAGGATATGGCATAAGCCATATTTTAGACATTTATAACATACAAATAGACCCAACTCATAATTATTATTTAGTCCACAAAATCCATCTACTTTGATTATTGTCACATTTAGCTGGTAGAGCTCAGTATGCAATATTAATTTTCAAGTTACTATTGCTATGTTACTTCTTATCTTGGTAAGAAATAATTACAGCAGCATCTACTCCTACAGCCTCCTAGTGGAAGAAAGTTAACCCACCTCTGTCAGATAGGCAGAAAGGATCCACGACAGTGCATTGTTTTCCAAAATAACTTATTATAGAAGAGCCAGAATCAACTCACACATGGATAAATTTATTGACTAATGGGCAATGTTTGTGTCAGTACCAAGATACTTCTCTGTTTTGAGCTTGAAACAATATAAAGGAAGCTTATGGTAATGCTTTGGTATGTAAATCTTATTTGTAATAATTTCAAGACCTCGAGTTGTGGTCCACTTCTTTTTTCTTTATCAATATATTACTAAACTGTTGATATTTTAATGTGTATAAATACAATATTATATGTTATTGTACACTAATATTTTATTTTTATTTATTTGATTTATATCCCACCCTTCCCACCGATGATATTAATTTTAATTCATAGATGAACAGTAATACCTACAAGTTGGCTACAACTGTTGTTGTTGTTTTTAAAATCCTGTAATTCATTTTGAGTCTCACTGAAAACGACATACTATAAACACAGTAAATAAAATAAAATAAAATAAATAAGCAAAACAATATCCAAATCCAGCATAGGAGCTACAGATAGAGAAAATGACTCTGATCACACACACTGAATAATGCACTTTCAATCCACTTTCAGTGCACTTTCCAACTGGATTTTCCCAGTGTACACAGTAAAATCCAGTTGGAAAGTGCACCGAAAGTGGATTGAAAGTGCATTATTTAGTGTTGCTGGATGAGACTCTCACACAAACTAGGTGGCCCAAAATTGTGTGGACAAGGAAGAACATCTCCTCTCTAGAATACACCACCAAGCAATGACTATTGTCTTTCATGAAAGCTGAAGTTATTCTTCATACCACATTTCTTTTCCTTTCCAGTTCAGTTTTCTGGTTATACCACGGCTCGTCACGAAATGATTCACTTTGCCAAACATACTTCAGGACGGTATTTATTAGTGCTTTACTGATCAGAATACAGAGGTATACTATGAGAAATACATTCATGGATCTGAAACAAACCAGACAAACAGTTTCAAGATTAGCAGAATAACAAAGCTTTATGGCACTGTGGTTCTCAGAGCCTGAATTTTTTTTTCTCAATGTAAACCAAATAAATGCAATAAAATATCTTTTGGAGAGAACCATTAGCAATATTAACAGGAAATAGGAGGAAGGATTGATGGTACGGGTTGTCAGTGCCAGGGATGAACAATGGTCAGCTTGTATTTATGTCCAACAGATGGACAGATACAGAGCCCTGTTCCCCAAAGTGGCACTTGCCCCATGTTTCAGCAAAGTGGGCAAGCCCCTTGCCTGGTGGGGCTTGCATTTGGCAGGTGGATTCCACCTTGAAACAGCCACCACTGGAGAAATGAGTGAACTGTGAGCTCCCCTGGGTATTGTGCTAGGGATGTGGCTGTTTTGGTTGGTGGAAACTGCGAATGTAGCCCTCTATAAGCCACGGAGTGAGTATTGGCCTGCATATCATTGGTTTAAGGATGTAATCAGCTGATACTTCTGAGATGACCGGGTAAGCACTTACCATATCCAAAACTGTACTATTTGTATACAGTTCTGTCTCATGCATTTAAAATGTGGGTTCATTACATCTGACATCTGTGAAACTTGAGGCCCTCCCATTTTATTCTCACAAAACTTTTGTAAAGTAGATGGGACAACGAGGTAAGAACGGGCTCAGCCACCCACTGTGAACTTCATGACCGAGCAGCAATGTGATCCTAGGTTTTCCTGATTTGCAAAATATTTGCATTTTGATACTTCCAGCAACACAACAGTGAAAGAGTGAACTGCAAGCTCCTCTTTCAGTGGTGTGTTAAATAAAAAGCCATGCTTTTGGAAATGAAACAGCACATATCTGAGGTTTCACCAGAAATAACATTTTGTATGAATAGAATGCTGTTAGTTTCTTCCTACAAGCTCACCCAGCATTGGTGAAGGACGATGCCTCCTAGACTAGTCATAGGCAATTAATTGTTTTGTTTTTAGAGAGCTGAAGGTAGTCTGAAAAGGAGACTAATATTAGTAGCACACTCTTGTCATTCTCACTTTAGATAAATAGACACCCTGTGTGCATACCATTATGGAAACTCTCTCTCACACAACCTTGAACTCTTCTAAAAAGTTTAATCAGTCTCTAGCCTTAATGGTTTCTGGCTGCTGGGTCTATGTGCATTTAGGTGCAACCATCTGAGACAAGAATAACTCCTTCCTCCCTCACCATTATACTCTCCGAAGGGAAGAAAGAGGAGCTTCCAGGCTTATTAGTGAGAGGTATGCACCCTGGAATTCTTTCCCCACTCTGTTAAGTGATCTGCATTTTGGCACAGGCAGCTGATGACTAGACTTGACTATTTACCAAGTGGTAGCTTATACTACAGTGACCACATGAGCAGCCAAACATCCATAGCAGCTACCCACATGTCAAGGAGAATTTTGACTAGACATTCACAGTTTAGTAAAAATCTTGGAACATGAGGAAATGATCTCCCTGCTAAATGGTTATGGAAACAAATTCTAAATTCTTCATTCTGTACAGTTAGGGATACAGCAGGCAATTAAACATTATATTCTAACAGATGTACACCTAAAGAGATAAAGTGAAAAACAATCATGTCTTCAAACAATGATGTCTTCATCATGCAGGTACACCTGGCAGTTTTTTGATCAGATGCCGCTTTCTGTTCAATAGTGAACCTGCATTATTTATAATACAAATGCATGTTTGTGTAAAGAGCAAGACAAGAAGAATGTTATCTGAATTCGTTAAAGCTAGAAACTGTGACATCAATTACTGCATCCATCCAAATTCTTAACAAATAAATAACAAAAGGGGAAAAAACTCAGATTGGACTAGGGATGCATATAGCTCTTGTTAATGAAAACTTAATATAAACTTTATTTTGTCTCATTTTTAACAAGTCAAGTGAAGCGAAGTCATCCCCTTCCTAAGCAACTCTAAGAATATATTTAAAAGCAGCTTTACTTTTCTACAGCAGATCGTTTCTGAGATTTTGACTGGTAGTTCAATGCCATTTTGGTTTCCATGCCAGTATATATAGCAACACCTGAAACAAAACAAACCAAGATTGTTTTATCAAAAAAAAAAACCCAACATGTGTGTTCACAAGTATACAAACATTAACCATAAGAGTATAAATGTAAATCACAATTGTGGGCTTTGTTTCCAGGGAGCTCATTAATGAGAACCGTGTGCGTTTACTGATAGGGCTGAACTGAAATTTTCTATGAAAGTTTTGGGAGACAGCATGGTGCAGTGGTTAAGAGCAGCAGACTCTAATCTGGAGAATCCAGGCCGAGGACAGACTCATATTCTGCCGTGCCTCCACAGCGCGGCAGAATAAGGCGGGGGGAATTGCTTTTCTAGCTTTAACGCGTTCAGACTGCGGGTGGCTTCCTACAGCGGCGTGCGAACGATGCGCGGCTCCCCCTCCCGGCTGCTGTGGGAGGAGCATGCGTCCGGGCCACCTCCTCGGGGCAGATGCGGCCATCTGAACGGCCGCTCTGCCTCCGCTTTTGAAGCGGAGACAGAGCGGCCCAGACTGCCAGTCTGTCCTCAGCCCCAGTTTCATCCCCCGCTCCTCCATACGAAGCCAGATGGGTGACCTTGGGCCAGTCACAGTTCTCTCAAAAGTCTCTCAACCCCATCTACCTCACAAGGTGCCTGTTGTAGGGGAGAGGGAGTGAAATCATAGGCCACAAACACTCCTTAAGGTAGAAAGAATTGGGGTTTAAAAATCTACTCCTCTTCTTCACTGAAAAAAATACCCCTTTTAGCAAAAAAATTTGGGCTGCTCTGAGATTTCAGAAGTATTCATCCATTCAGAATGAGGGTCATATGGCCCCAAGAAGCACTGCCCTAGCTCTTATTAATCAAATATTTTATTATTTGTGCCAAAATTGTAATAGATACAAAGGAATATACATACCGGCCTTGTTATTTCCATAAACCACATAGTAACTTGTACAGAAATCCTTTCCATAGTTAAACAGGCCAAGTACACCACAACGGGTTCAAGTCTACATTACCGTAGAGCGATCTAACCAGTCATAAAGATATCTCCATCTTTTATTAAACATTTCTTCATTATTATATCGATCTCTAAGACTCAATCTGTCCATTACCACTAGCTCCAACAGTTTCTCTATTATATCCTCTTTGGAAGGTAGGTTATCCGTTTTCCACTTTTTTGCCACCAAAACCCTAGCCGCAGTTATAATGTAAGAGATTACATAACTTTCAGACCTAAACTCATCTGGGATTAAATTTAACAAATAAATTTCTGGCAACAACGACAGTTCAATTTTTAAAATTTCATATATTTTTAACTATTTTCCAGTATCTCTGTAATTTGGGGCATCTCCACCAGACATGATAGGAAGTCCCCACATTGTTTTTACATTTCCAACAATTATTCGGAACATTAGGGTAACATTTTGCTAACCTCTCTGGAGACCAATTCCACCTATAATATAACTTTAATAAATTTTCTTTATACAGTATCGATCTCATCATTTTTGCTGATTTCCAGATCTTAGACCACTCATCCATGTCAATAGTATGACCTATGTCTCTCATCCAACTTATCATTGTTGTCTTTATATTCTCATCACATATAAAGTCTTCCAACAAGAAGTTATACATTTTCCGGATAAGCTTATTATTATCTGCTACAAAAATTTTATCTAGTTCCCCCAAAATCATTTGAAACCCTCTTTTTTGATCTTCGGTAAACCTGTACTTTAGTTGTATTATTTTTAGCCAGGATAAGCCAACCTTTTATTTAAATAATAAAACATCTGGTTTTAGTTTATTATTTTTGTCCAACAGTTTCTCATATGTTAGAATTTTATCTATTGAGCATAACGTTGATCTGATGAATGCTTCTAATGGCGACACCCATTCAGGGATTCTGGGATACATACGTTCTTTTAAATTTGACCAAACCTTAATTAACGCACTTCTAATAATATTATTCCCAATATTTGAATGTACCTTTTCTTTATCATACCAAACGTATGCATGCCAGCCCATGTTCAAACCTGAGCTTTCTAGTTTTAATAGTCTTGAATTTTCCAGACTAATCCAGTCTTTAACCCAACTTAAAGCTGCCGCAAGCACTGCCCTAGGTCTTGATCGGCAACATCAGTATGCAGCCAAATCTGACTGGCTACTTTCACAACATGGCTGTATTTGCTTGGATGACACATGTGACTAATTCCAGGAAGCATGTGACCCTAAAAGTGGCACCAAAACAGCAGCAGAGATAATGACAGCAAACAGAACTAAAATTTACACAATTATGGCTTTTGGGGGGAACATGTTGGTACACACTGAAAACGCTACTTTTATCTCATTTTTTAAAGCAAACAGTCAAGCAGCTCTATTCAGTAGAGCTTCTCTACTTTCATTTGAATAGACGACCCTTGCTACTAGATCAGAAAACATATCTGAAACTTATTGTGCAAACCTCTTTGTGTACTGCTGTACACTGGGACTTTTTCATTTTTATACTATTAGTGTCATTCATTACAATATTTACCAAAGATTTTCTCCGTGTTCTTTAAAGTAGCTCCTCTAAGAAGCAAGTTTTCAGATCCCAACGGCCTGCAAAGGTAAAATTGGTAAATGTTTGACAGTTATCTCCAAAGGGTTGAGAGTAGTGGTTTTAAAATTCACATAAAACATGGAAAGAAAAAGGTGAGGATCAGAATTTTTTTTCAATAACTTTCTCATTTTTGTTAAATTATAACCCTTTGTTTTATAAGACATTTGTTTGGTTTGTAGGTCAGGTTTGCATTTTCAAACGAAAATTAAAATTAAGCTCTTAAACCCTTAAACACACCTCTAGATCAACAGCCCAATTTTTAAACATTTCCTAGAATACCCTTGCCAAATCTAAGTTCCAAGGCATAGACTGCAGACCTAGGACTGGTAGACCTCCCCCAAAAAAGAGAGAAAAGAGGCTAAAATGGCAGGAAAAGAGGCTGAAAAGAGACCAAGTCACCAAGTGCTCCATATGGTTCAAATGTTTGATGTTCACATGTTTACACACTAAAAATTCTGATAAATGACATATATGTATTTTTCAATAATCCCCAACCAAAAAAAGGCCGGTGTCAGTACCAAGGTTTTGTTGTGCCAAGAGGACGGTCGCTCCAGAACGATTATTCTCAGAGGATTCTAGTTGCAGGATGAGCCTCAGTCATGACAAAGGAAGGGGGGAGGTTACTCCTGACCTTTGTCCCCCTCTTCCCTCTCTCCCACTTTCTCCCGTTTGACCCTCCAGGTCTCTGCACGCAGAGTCAAGTGGGCACGTCCTCCCCAGCTCTCCCTTGACTTCCCTCTTAAACAATCAATTCCTAGGCTTCCTCTCCCCTCACCCGCCCATCGTTGAGAACTTGCTCCGGGTATGTTTCCACCTTTCTGCCCAGGTGGATCTTGTCTCCAGGACATTGAGATTGCATCTTCGTCTCCGCAGGGCTCAATCTCTATTCCTCTTCTCTATATCTTGTTTCTTTTGGGCTTTGGAGTGTCTCCAGTTCTCAAAGCTCTGTCAGTCCAGCCCTCTTTGGTGAATACTTCCTGGTCTTCTTGTCTGCTGTATCCCTCCTTGTCTTCCACTCCCCCATCTCCCCAGTTCTCTTCTGGCTTGATGGTGGCCTCCTTGCTTGGAGAAGGGAGGTAACTCCCATCTTCCCCAGGGGCCGGACAGTCTGAACTTGGACAGCCGATTGAAACCAGAAGGAAATGGCAACCCACTCCAGTATCTTTGCCAAGAAAACCACATGGACAGTAACAAAAGGCTAAAAGATATGATGCCAGAACCTTCCTCAGGTTGGAAGGTGTCCAATATGCTACTGGGGAAGAGCAGAGAGCAAGTACAAGTAATCCCAGAAAGAGTGAAGCGGCTGGGCCAAAGCTGAAAGGACGCTCAGTTATGGATGTGTCTGATGGTGAAAGGAAAGTCCGATGCTGCAACAATACTGCATAGGAACCTGGAATGTAAGATCTATGTATCAAGGTAAACTTGACGTGGTCAAAAATGAGATGGCAAGACTGAACATCGATATCTTGAGAATCAGTGAACTAAAGTGGACAGGAATGGGCAAATTTAACTCAGAAAACCTTTATATCTACTACTGTGGCCAAGAATCCCTTAGGAAAAATGGTGTGGCCTTTATAGTCAATGAAAGAGTGAGAAAGGCAGTAATGGGGTACAATCTCAAAAACGACAGAATGATCTCAGTCCGAATCCAAGGCAAACCATTCAACATCACAGTAATCCAACTCTATGCCCCAACCACTGATGTAGAAAAAGCTGAAGTGGGCCAGTTCTATGAAGACCTACAACACTTCCTAGAACTAACACCAAAAAAAAAATGTCCTCATCATCATAGGGGATTGGAATGCTAAAGTAGGAAGTCAAAAGGTAACCGGAATAACGGACAAATTTGGCCTTGGAGAACAAAATTAAGCCGGGCAAAGGCTAAAAGAGTTTTGTCAAGAGAACATGCTGGTCATAGTGAACACCCTCTTCCAACAACCTAAGAGGCGACTCTACACATGGACATCACCAGATGGGCAACACCGAAATCAGACTGATTATATAATTTGCAGTCAAAGATGGAGAAGCGCTATACAGTCAGTAAAAACAAGACCTGGAGCTGACTGTGGCTCAGATCATGAGCTACTTATTGCAAAAATTCAGACTTAAACTGAAGAAAGTTGGGAAAACCACCAACCCACTAAGGTTTGACCTAGATCACATCCCTGATGAAAATACAGTGGAGGTGAAGAATAGGTTTAAGGCAGGGGTGGGCAAATGGCGGCCCGGGGGCCACATGCGGCCCGCCACAGTGTTTTTTGGGGCCCGCCAAGACACTTGGCCACTGTCAGCACCTGAGGAGCTGCAGCTTGAACTTATTGACATTCAGTCAGATCACACTGTGAAAGAAATATTTAATGCTGTGACATTAGTTGACTTTTAGAAATCTTTGTCTGCTGAAAAGTTTCCATGTATGAAGAAATTTGCTGGGAAAATGTTCTCTGTATTTGGGTCTACATATATTTGTGAGCAAAGTTTTTCTTGCATGAAGATCAACAAGAGTAAATATAGACATTAACAGACATTTGATAGACATTAACTTGCAGGCTATGATGAGAATCTCAACAAGCCATCTCACTCCTGATTTCCAAAAAATGGTAGAAAAGTGTGATAGGGTACATTTGTCTCATTAAACGGATTCTAAAATTAAATGTGCTTGCAGCTATAGATGATATGAAATTAGCACAATAAATAAATTGAATAAAACTACCACTATTTTATTTAATTTATATGTATTTATTTTTAAGATACAATTTATACCTTTTCTGAAAGGCAAAGTTAACTAATGAATGCAATCATTTTAAAAGGTGCGGCCCTCCGCTAACCTCCGCTCCCACAAAGCGGCCCCCGAGCCAAAACAATTGCCCACCCCTGGTTTAAGGGATTAGATTTGATAGACAGAGTGCTTGAAGAACTATGGACGGAGGTTCGTGACATTGTACAGGAGGCAGCAATCAGCACCATCCCAAAGAAAAAGAAATGCAAGAGAGCACAGTGGCTGTCTGATGAGGTTTTACAAAGAGCAGAGGAAAGAAGGAAAGCGAAAGGCAAAGGTGAAAAGGAAAGATTTACTCAACTGAATGCAGATTTCCAGAGAACGGCAAGGAGAGATAAGGAGGCTTTCCTGAATGAACAATGCAAAGTAATAGAGGAAAACAATAGAATGGGAAGGACTAGAAAACTGGAGAAATTAAGGGAACATTCCGTGCAAAGCTGGCCATGATAAAGAACAAAAACGGTAGGGACCTAACAAAAGCAGAAGAGATTAGGAAAAGATGGCAAGAATACACAGAAGTACTATACAAGAAGCACCTCAATGTCCTTGACAACCACGACGGTGTAATCACTGACCTTGAGCCAGACATCCTGGTGTGAGAAGTCAAATGGGCCTTAGAAAGCATTACTAACAAGCAAGCAGAGGTGATGGTATCCCAGCTGAGCTATTCAAAGTCTTAAAAGATGATGCTGTTAAAGTGCTGCACTCCATATTCCAGCAAAATTGGAAAATGCAACAGTGGAAAAGGAAAACAAGATTGGAAAAGGTCCGTTTACATTCAAGTCCCAAAGAAGGACAATGCCAAGGAATGTTCAAACTATTGCACAATAGCACTCATTTCACATGCTAGCAAGGTCATGCTCAAGATCCTACAAGCTAGGCTTCAGCAGCACATGGATAGAGAACTGCCAGAAGTACAAGCTGGGTTTCGAAGAGGTAGAAGAACTAGAGATCAAATTGCCAACATTCACTGTATTATGAAGAAAACAAAAGCCTTTGACCGTGTGGGTCACAACAAACTATGGCAAATCCTTAAAGAGATGGGAGTACCAGACCACCTCACATGTCTCTTGAGAAACCTGTATAAGGGTCAATAAGTGACAATTAGAACTGGATATGGAACAACTGATTGGTTTAGCATAGGAGTATGACAAGGATGTATATTGTCACCCTGCTTATTTAATTTATTTGCAGAGTACATCATGCAAAATGCCGGCCTGGATGAATCACAAACCGGAATTAAGATTGCTGGGAAAAACATCAACAACCTCAGATATGAAGACGATACCACTCTAAAGGCAGAAAGTGAAGAGGACCTCAAGAGCCTCTTGCCAAGAGTGAAAGAGGAGAGCACAAAAGTTGGCTTAAAACTCAACATCAAGAAAACAAAGATCATGGCATCCGGACCCATTGATACTTGGCAAATAGAGGGGAAGTCATGGAAGCACTGATAGACTTCACGTTCCTGGGATCCAAGATCACTGCAGACGGTGACTGCAGCCACGAAATTATAAGACACCTGCTCCTTGACAAACCTAGACAGCATAATACAAGGTAGATTTATCACCCTGCCAACAAAAATCCATATGGTCAAAGCAATGGTGTTCCCAGTAGTAATGTATGGCTGCGAGAGTTGGACCATAAAGAAAGCTGAGCACCAAAGATTAGATGCTTTTGAATTATGGTGCTGGAGAAGACTCTTGAGAATCCCTTGGACTGGAAGGAGATCAAACCAGTCAATCCTAAAAGAAATCAACCCTGATTGTTCCCTGGAAGGCCAGATACTGAAGCTGAAGCTCAAATACTTTGGCCACCAAATGAGAAGGGAGCACTCACTGGAGAAGACCCTGATGCTGGGAAAGATTGGAGGTAAAAGAAGAAGGGGACGGCAAAGGATGAGATGGTCAGACAGTGTTATCGATGCAACAAACATGAAATTAAGCAAACTCCAGAGCAGGATGGAAAACTGGAGGGCCTGGCGTGATGTGACTCATGGGGTCATGAAGAGTCGGACTCGACTGTGCAACTGAACAACAACAAAAACCTAGTGGTTTTTTTCCCACTTAAGTTTTCCAGTTTCTTAATCAAACTATGTTTAACTCCAAAACTTCCAAAAATATGGAGAGTATCATACAGTAGAATATATTACGTGTGTGTGTATATATATGCATATATATTCATGCACAGTATATCACTTGGTGTTTAAGGCTAAGTTTCATTTGTTTCTGGTCCTGGATGGGGTATGGCTTGTTCATTTATTACTGAATAAAAATAAAAACCACACTAAAAAGTATGATTAGGATTTTTTTTAATTAAATGGAATGCTAACTGAAATAAAAAATAAATCAAGAATTTTTAGCTTTTTTATCAAAGAAAGCAATGATCAAACTATTTTCTCTACAGCTTTTTGAAGAGTTCCCACTTCTTTAAGTTTTTGCTGATCAGTTCGATGCATAGCAACATAGCCTTCCAACATACCCTGCGCAACACTAACTTCCTGCAAATTTCCTTTCTGTATTGCTCTCTTCAATAGTTCACTGGCTTCTTTGAACAGACAATCAGATGCTTCAGAAGTTGCCTCATTGTCCTTTTTTGTCAGTGATATCTTACTTTCTATCTCAGCAATTTTTTCCTAGACTCTTCTCCTTGTTTAACCTTTCTTCCATCTCTTTAGCTAAATGTATCTCCCCCTCTTTCTTTTTTCTTCCTCCTCTTTCAATCTTTTTTGTTCCTCTAAGTACATTATGTATTGCTTATGTGCACTTTGTCCCATAGCAATGTTTTGCTGTCATGGGAACCAGTTCAATGTATCTTTGATCGACAAAATTGCATTCAATGTTCATTCACAAGTGGAAGACTTGTCCTCAGTCAAAGCCTGTCTTGACACAGAAAAACACCTCTCAATGTCTGCATTTCCACGTGATAGAGACAATGCAATCTTGATAACTTTCGCCAACTCTTGATATTTTTTCCCCTAGCTACATTAGTTTTCTTTAAAATTTTGTCCCAAAAAAATATCAATTCTTCCTTTGAAAGCTGGGCGGTGTGTCTCCATCTGCAACATTTTCCATTCATCACTGAGAACACCTTCTTTTGTATCAATAGGGAATTCTCTGGCATACCTTTATTGCATTTGAAGAATAGCACATCATACAATCCTGTTCCACAGTTTTAATTTCTTGAGCACTTGAAGACACAAAAAAGGAGAGAAAAGAGACTAATTCTGAAAAAAAGAGACTTTAAGAGACTAATGCAGAAATAAGAGACTAAAAGCTGAAAAAGAGACCCACTCCTAGGCCTGAGACCACCACTCCAACACTCTGAAACTAATCCTAACATAGGGTTGCCAAGGCCTACCTTAGCTGCAGTGGGGGGAGTCCTGGTCATCTTTGGAAAGTGACATCATCACGTTGGGCACCACGTGGGTGGGTGGGGAATCACTATTATTTGAGGAAAAACCATAGCGTTTTCCCTCGAATGATAGAGTGTCCCCCTGCAATGTGCCCAACGCAATCACGTCACCTGCTGGGCATGTGGGGGTGGAGTTCCCCCCGGTGGCCCAATCCTGGCTAGCGGGTAACGGACCCATCGAGCGGGAGTCCCCCCCCCCGGGGGAACCTGGCAACCCTATCTTAACTATCTGTGTGTGTGTGTGTGTGTGTGTGTGTGCGCATGCGCGCGTGTGTGTAAAACCTGGGTTTAATTAGTAACTCAATGAGACTTATTCCCAAACAAAGTGTGTGTGTGGGGGGGTGACATTCAAACCATAAGACCAAATCCTACGAATTCTTACGTGAAAGAAAGCCCCACTGTATTTAATGGGGTTTGCTCTCAGTCAAGAGACCATAACACTGCCACCTTTGCCATGTTCCAGTTATTGAGACTGCCACTTCTAGTCACCTGTGCCTTACATCATCCACAGCCTAAGGTCAGAAATTTTCTTTAGAAAGCCTCAACTTAAGTTTTGCTTAGCTTTAGTAAGTGCACTGTCATGTGTTTCAAATATTTTTAACTGGAATGCAACCCATTGTCCTTTTTTATTTCACACTGATGTGAACACACGTACAAACAGATTAGTGTTTGCTATATACCCTGGAAGCAATCTGATACGTATACAACCTTGGACTGCAAAGAAAGATGACAAAAAGTAACATAGACATGGCAGACGTGTATTTCAAAACGGTTAGCAGATCTTAAAGTATGATCCATCATGCAAGCTGCCACGTGTCTGAAGATGCAGGGCCAGCTTTAGGGGTAAGAAACGTGCAAGGCTGTACAGATGCATATTATAGTTAGGGTACTGTTGTTATTACTGTTATTCGTCACCATACAAGCAAACCACACTACACATACTCCATACTCACAACTGTCAACCTTGTGAGCCTAAGAACCACACTAGGCTTCATTTGTTCCCTTTCTTTCCTCCACCCTCACTGTTTTGTCAAATCAAATGCCTCTCTCCTACTGATATCCTAAGAGTCCTGGCTTTTCCATCTGAATCATGCTCTGTCTGCACTATACCACCTTTTTCTAGCTAGCTTTCCTTTTCACACCTCTGTCCCCTCAACTGTACTCCAAACTCTACTGCCAAAACCATGCCATGATCTTGTTGTACAGATTCATGCAACATCCCTCCTCTTTGATCCCATATCCTGCACCATTTTTTTTGGCTCTACTTATGAACTCCCCACTGGCTTGCTCCAGCCTTTTTCCTCCCCACTGTCAAGTCACAGCTAACTTACGGTGATCCTGTAGGGTTTTCAGGGCAACAGATGTTCAGAGGTAGTTTGCTATCACTTGCCTATATGTAGAAACCACAGACTTCCTTGGTGGTCTCCCATCGAAGTACTAACCAGGGCTGAGCCTGCTTAGCTTTCAAGATCTGACAAGTTCAGGCTAGCCTGGACTGTTCGGCTCAAGGCACACCAGCTTATTTCTCCTCATCAGTCGCCATCACGCTTGCAACTATTCAGCTCTCAAGTTATTCCAAAACTCTTTATTGTTTTAAAAAACTTCTACTTATTTTCCTATACTGCCTTCTTGGTGCCCCTGCCTTCCTACTTATTTTCCTGTACTGCCCTCATGGTGCCCCCTCCTTTCAAACTTATCCTCAAAACAACCCTGTCAGTTTCCATCATTTTATGGAATTAACCACCCTTTGTTTTTAAGCTACATCCAGTTTTGTGACCTGGCCTCCTGCTGGCTTGCTCTTCTCCCTGACATTCAGTTGCACTGTCACTATTTTACACTGTAATAAGCAAGTTCTGCAGTTGGTACAAACCTGAAACTGCTTACTGAATGGTCTTTCTGGTTAAAGACTGATTAAATATAAGAACAGCTTTACTTATGAATATTTAAGGCAGGGGAAAATATTTATTTATAGGCATATAACTGTTCACCTTTTTAAAGTAAAAATTGTCCAGGGTCGCCTGCAAAACGAGCACATACAATAAAATATCGTAACAGGATATTAAACCAGGATATAAATCCTTAACACATTAAAAGGAAACGCCATTTGGACTACATATGGATAACACAGATCTTTCCTCAGTATCTCAACACAGATTATGAATAAGCAAGAGTGATCTTAACAGAAGATCTTAAGAGCATTAGTGCTTTCAAATTAAAGAGTTTTACAAAGAGCGGCTTTGCCAGATACAGAGGCAACTGATTATGTTCTTAAAAGTACTCATTACATTCTGAGAAAAACAGAATGCTGCTTAAATTATACACATTCTTTTACGGTTGTATACATTTGGGTGGATGGGATAAGAATAAGTTATGCCATATGGTATTTGGGGCAAAATCAGGACACAGTTCTTTATCAGTAAATATTCCACCTTGTTTTTAGCTACCAGCTTTTAATCTTTCAATGGAAGCCATCTGGAATTTTCTCATGAAATTTAGCCATATGCAATTGAGTATTTTATGTGCCAGGGACAGCCATATGCCTCCCATATATTGTTCCCTCCCCCCCCCCCCCCCCAGTGATAAATCAAAGGCCTGGGACCCAAAAGGTAAACACATCAGACCCTTCAAGACCATGAAACACCCTTGCTCAGATAATTATAAATATGTCGCTTACAATATTCACACAAACTCTTTGCTTTTACAGTTCCATTTTCCTGAACAAAAGTTCACTGCAACAGATAGAGTCAAAAGTAGCTAATCGGTTAAGTGAACACACATGAAAACAGCTGATCAAAATGGTAAATTTAGGCCCTGAAATACTGTTTTTCAAACATTTATTGTGAATTTATCCAATTCAATTTTTCAGCCACCTGAGACTTGTAAAAGATGCCAAGAACACCACAAAATCTAAAACGGAGACAATACTCCAAGGCGGGTAAAATCCCTGCAATCTTAAAGCTGGTGGTCAACACATGTGGGGGTAGATTCTGACGTGACAGAATGGGCTGTACCATTTCAGATGACAGGTGGAAAAACTCACATTTTAAATGCTTATCCATCTAAAAATTCTCTGCAAATAAAACTTAGAACATCAGGGAGAAAGTTTATAGCCTAACCCTTTGTATGCTGTGCTTGTTTTCCACTACCAAGAAATTATTAATGTTGGAGAATTCTTTTTTAAAAAGCAATTCCTCACTGAAGTCCATTCCACCATCTCCTTCTACTGCATATGTAGACCAGGCTGAAATGAAGCTTATTCCTTTCCAGATTTAAATCAAGTGATGTGTACTTAATCCCTTCTTTTGGTGTTTGGTTAAGTGCGTGGACTCTAATCTGGGAGAACCGAATTTGATTCCCCACTCCTCCACTTGCACCTGCTGGATGACCTTGGGCAAGCCATAGTTCTGTACCAGCTGTTCTCTCAAGGACAGTTGTCTCAGAGCTCTCTCAGCCCCACCTACCTCACAGGGTGCCTGTTGTGGGGAGGGGAAGGGAAAGGAGTTTGTAAGCCGCTCTGAGACTCCAAGTGAGTGAAGGGCAGGATATAAATCCAATCTCTTCTTCTTCTTCTTTTCCAGATTTAAATCAAGTGATGTGTGCTCAATCCCAAGAAAACTACAGCCTGCTGGTGAGAAAAAAACTATGGAGTCGAGTCCAAACTTCTCTTCTGCAAGCAAGTTACATTTCTACTCAGGTGCGGGGGAATTCTGGCAATACCCTGTAAGGCTGAGCAGCATCCTTATGGACTTTTCTGATTTATAGGGGCAGTGTATGGACTATGATATCAGTTATGTGGGACATGAGTGTACACTAGGTGACCAGTGGGAAGATGGGAATAGGTGCCTGCACTACCGGATCAGAGTACCATTTTCTGAGGTTGCCACCTCCAGGCAGGAGGTTGACACAAAGAACAAAGACACTCTCTCACACAAAGCCATGAGGTTACAGACTTACACCAGCAGCTCCATACAGATATACACTCCTTGCACGTATGCCTGCTTGTGCCCCCTCCTGCCAGCCTTCATCTCCATTTGCTACATCAAAGGACTTCACACCTGGGTGCGAAGACACCGGGATGCTTCCTGAAGATCGGTTCCCATGGCCAGCGTTCCTGTGATCCAGAAGATCGGCGCCAGATCCCGCTGGCAGTGACATCCTGCCCTGACCATCAGATAGATTTGAATACTGACCACTCCTTTAGCACCCCCTTAGTGGCTAGAGATAGCAAACGGACCTTCTATAGGTTTTCTAGGGATGGCATCATATCTGTCCATCCTCCCAGGTACCACCTCCCAATAAAAGCTGCTCCCCAAGATTTCAGTGCAGTTCCAGTCTTAGTTTAGTTCCAGTTCCTGACCTGGTTCCTTCCCTCCCTCATGGACCCCTGGGTGCACCACTGGGGTCTGCCACGTGGTCTTCTGCCGGTTCAGAGCCACGATCCCTTATCTCCTTCCCAAGGACTTCTCATCTTCGTTTTCCTGCCGGATTCCACTGCTTCTATAGAGGTAAATATCACCCTCGACGGAAACCATCAATTACCTGCTCACGCACACGTCTCTGTAACTTCCATCTAATTTCCTAGTACTGTATGTATGTATGAATGATAGAACAGCATTGTCTTGTACAACCTTTTATTATATTTTAGTAAATGAACTATCTTATACCTTTTAAATTGAGTCTGTGTCAGTTTCTCAGAAGTATCGGTTAGTGCTGCCTCTGTATACACTGGTAAAGGTCCTGTAAGCCTGCTGCATATTGATAAGAGCTAATATTCTCCAAATACTAACAACATAAAAGAGCAGTCAGGCTAACAACCCCCTCCCTGGTGCAGAAACCCATGATGTGCCACACTGGGTCCCGAGGGTACACAAACCCCCAAGGGCTGTATTTTGAGAAGCTCCACAAGCTGCAGAGAGAAGGCAAAATTCAACCCCCAAGTCTTATGCCATTCATTTGTGCCCTCAAATCATTTTTCTGGATGCTTAAATGGCTATATTAAACCCCCAGAATTCATGAATGAGGAGCCCCCCACCTAATCCTGATATATTATTAAATTGAATTTTATCCTGTCCCAGTATTTTTATGTGAATGAAAATCTGCGGATAGAATTGGTCAGGATATAAACATAATGTTTATTTTACTTGAACCAAGTGAATCAGATCTACTTTCAGTCCACTATTCAGATAAAAAATACACATCATACAGCTGATGTAAATGTAATGTCCCCAACTGCTTAACTTCTTACAGTGCAATCCTGAGAACACTTTCCAGGGAATAATCCCCACTGAACAGACCAGTAGGATTCTGAGTAGACCTGTTTAGGACTGCACTGTTAATCATGTTTAAGAAACGGAACTATGACCAGTTTTCCCCCTCTTTCGCGAGGCACTAATTTCCACTGTTAAATTGGAACAAGATTTAGAATGCTTCAACTTAAAACAACAACATTGTTTACTATATACAGTTGCAATCTGTATTTTGAATCCAAAACCTCTGACAGACCAAAGCAACGATTCCTAGACAATCTGCTCAAAGTGAGGAATAAATAACCTAATCAGTGCATATGCATGTGGTTTTTTTAAAAAAAGTCACTGTCTTACCTTGCAGTAGGCTCACTTTGGTCATGGTAAACATTTATTCGGCCAACAAACCTGCAACAGAAAAGCATATTAGCAAATCTGCGTGTTTGTAGAAAAACATACAATAAGGTAATGGTATAAACCTGCATGGAAGTATTTTTTGCTTCTTCCTCTAGAAAGATGAACCACAAATGTATCTTAAACTCCATTTCCTCCTTTTCCTAAAGGCTGTGTATCCTTAGCTGCCCATTCCTGGACTGAAATGACAATGAAGAAGCTCCCATTACTACCTAAACTTCCATTACTATCTAAATGTTGACTACCCCTTTCTTCTTTCTGCAGATCTACAGCCACACTACATGAGATATTCAGACACAAGTTCCTGGCAGCCATATGACAGCTACAGGAACTTGCTTATTACTCAAGTGCTGCAAGGACTGATTTGGATTGGGACTGCAGCACCAAAGGAAGTAAGACTCCTGCCTACCCCACAAACACTGTTATCCTGAGACAAAAGTATTACAGGAGGTGCTTTTTGCACCATTGCAGGTGGCAGGGTTTTGGGTTTTTTTGTAGTACATTTACAGCACTAGATAATGATAATTCCTATGTGATCTTCAGGCATATATAAAAAATTAACTCCAAAAATTATTTCTGCACTTATAAGATGGTGCCAGCTTTATGAGAAGAGCACACAGGGTACTCTGTGCTTGTGAATTTCTGCCTGCCCTCATCTGGTGACTTTGAAATCCATATAATACTCAGACAATACTGTTACAGGACCTAATAATGTCAGTTCTACCATCGTGAGCCCATTCACTTGCTCATACTCCAACGTGATGTATGCCATCAGGTTTCACGAATGCCCTTTGGCTCTCTACATAGGACAAATGAGTCTGTCCCCTGCATAAAAGAATAAACTGACATAAATCTGACATTTAAAATCACAATATTCACAAACAACTGGACAGTCACAATTCTTCAATAAAAGGACTTCAAAGGGTGAAACTGCTGAACTGGAATTCTTTAACAGATTTGATGCTGCCTCCCCCCTTCCTTTGAACAAAAGGCTTGGGTGTGCTTATGCATTACAGTTATCTTAGCAAAACCTTCAAGTCCCCACCAGTTAACTAGCTTAACATAACTAATAAAAGGCCTCTATACATACTCTTGATCATGAAAGCTTATGGTGGAACGAAATTTTTTTAAGTCTTTAAAGTGTCATAATACTCCTGTTTATTTTTGCTCCAACTAATGCAGCTGCCTCACAAGAAGTTCAGTCTAGCTTGGTGGAGATTAGGGATGGGCATGAACCTCATCACAAATCCAATTCCTTGACAAACATTGCCCAGTTCGTGGTTTGTGAGCCAAGGGTCCTGCGATCCTCCCCACAATGAACCTCCAACAAACCTCCATATTTTTCACAGGGGTTCGTGTTGGCGGCTCTTGCACAAGTGAAGTCAGGCAGCAACCCACTTCCAGGTGAACTCACCGCTTGGATTTACACGCGCCACATGGCTTGCAAAAGGGAACACATTCCCTCTAAATGACTTTTGCAAACTGCACCACGTGCAAGTGAAGTTCAAGTGGTGAGTTCACTCACTTTTGCAAGATCTTCCCCCCTTTCATTCTGTGAGCCTTGGGGAGCCACCGCCAGCAGAAAGGAAGGAAGGAAGATCTCAGATTTCCCCCTGAACCAAAATGGTTTGTTAAACAGGGAGGTCTGTGGTTTGTTTGACCTCCCAAACCACAAACTGGGATGAACCTCCATTTTCCTGGTTTGTGCCCATCCCTATTCCCAGCTATACTTTGATAAGTAAAACACAGATTAAGTAGCACCTTTAAGACTAACCATACATGTTTATGTGTTTTTATCAAATGATTTCATAATTCTAAATGCTGTTTTTAATGTTTTAATGCTTGCTACCTTGGGGATTTTAATGGGGTAGAAAGGCAACACAGAACATCTGTCCCTATTATATCAAAGCCAGTTGTGGTGGCAGCATTCTATGTGCTCTCATTGGCTGTAAAATGCTCTCCCTCAGCCATTGTCCCATCAGTCCCATCAGCCATTGTCCCATCAGTAAAATGCTCTCCCTCAGTCATTGTCCCATCATTGTCCCATTGGCTGTAAAATGCTCTCCCTCAGCCATTGTCCCAAGAGTAATCGCATGCCATTGGCTGGGTGCTGGGTCTGCTCCACTTCTCTGCCCACTCCCCTTTCAGCCACTGTTCTGTAAGAAGCACTGAGTCTCCCAACGAAGACACTTCTCCTGTGGGGGACAAAGTTTTCCCTCAGTGGCTGTTGTGAGGAACTCATAGGGTTGCCAGCTCCAGGTAAGGAAGCCAGAGTTTGGGGACTGGAGAGGAAAGGCCTCAGCTGAATAGAATGCCATAGAGGCCACCAGCCAAGTTGGGAAATTCCTGCTGAGTCCTCCCCCCCCCCCAATGCTGCCCCCCACAGGATCACCCCCCAAATCTCCAGGTATTTCCGTACTCAGAGCTGGGAACCCTACTTTCCCCTCGGTGCCTGTTGCTGGTCAACCAAGCTTGGTTTCTGTCAGTAAAGGGCCCTTTCCACACCTATTTTGGCCTTCGGGAGAAAACTCATTGTGTCCTTATACCCTGCTGAGAATTCCTGGAGATTTGAGGGATAAAGCCTGGAGAGGGTGAGGTTTGAGGAGGGGTGGGACCTCAGACAGGTACAATGTCATACACTCTGCCCTCCAACCCAGCCATTCCCGCCTGGGGAAACATTGTTGCCAATCTCCAGGAGCAGACTGGAGATCACTTAGAATTACAACTGCTCTCCAGACAGCATTGATCAGTTCCCCTGGAGAAAATGGTGGACTCTGTGTCCTTATACTCTGCTGAGGTTGCCACAGCAAATTAACGCTGAGTGCCCAAGTCCTTGGCACTCTCACAGAGCCCTTTTCTAGAGCCTGTTGTATTTATTTCCACAACAGGCCTTATTCCTAGTTTTAAATAAATAAATAGCCAAGTTTGTTCCAGTATAAGTTTTCGTGAGTCAGACTTCACTTCTTCAGATGCATATGAAGTGAGACTGATGAAAGCTTATGCTAGGATAAACTTGATTGATCTTAAATGCGCCACTTTTTACTTTGTCAACACACGACCACTGCTACACTTTTGAACTCTTATAGCATATAATTCAATTCAAAATTACTAGACAGTGTAGCTAAAATGTGTATTATTGTCTTTATTCCTATCTGAATACAGTCAATGAGCATGAGATCAAAACCAGTTACTGACTCCATATCAAACCCATGAATGAATGCTGGCACAGCGTTAGCAGTCAGCTGTTACTTAGCTTTGTTCAGGCACTTTTCCAAGTTAGGATTCTAAGCATGATCAGACAGTAGGGAATGAAAGAAGAGCCAACAGAAACTGAAGCTGCTTGGCCTCATTCCCACAACTCAAGCTTGGCAGAATAGGCATAAAACATGGCATTACATCTAACTGAAGGTAATTTTCAGAAATACTCTAAACATGCATCAAAAACATTTCCAAGCGCTAGTGGGCAGTGAGTGGGCAATTCAACAACCAAGGATAAAATATGTAATGTAAAAGATTTTTACCTAAGATATCATACCACCCCACCCCACTCAATATCATGGTCAGAAAATAGTACCAATGAAAAGCTAAAACTCCTTAATGGCAATTCAGCAAACATGTAAAAAACTGAGATGGTACAGACATGAGACTAACCAACAGCTTGTTTGAGTTGTTCCAGACTCTATTTAATTCCCAGATCAAGAATAGACACATAAAAACAGATAGAGACACACCTAGAAGCATTACTACTACAAGTGCTCTAGGTCTACCATCTACCATGTTGGATCAATGAGGCATGAGATGGGAGAGGAGAGGAGAGGAGAGGAGAGGAGAGGAGAGGAGAGGCCAAATAGCTAGCGATACGTGGAGGCTGCTCAGTTCTTCTGGCAAGAATATTTGAAAATTATTTTCTCTGTACCCTCTGAGACAAATCAACATGCACACCTGGAGCTTAGTATGAACAATTATTTTAGTAAAGCCACCATAAACAAAAACAGAATAATTTCTTGCATATTCTTACTTGTATAGATCAGGCTGCGGTTGTTCACATTCAATAGTAGCATGCAAAGTGTCAATATCTTGTTCACTTTGAAAGGACTTTGTATCTTGAACAGCATAATATGTCTGGAATGGACACAAAAGATAAAGGTAAATCTCATGTTCATTAATCAAGGTACTTCTAAAACTAAAATGAGAGGTTTGAAAGAGAAAAATATTGTCTTCTGTCAGGAGATAACAATCAAATAGTAAATTATGTTAAGCTTGCAAAATTCTGCAATTCTAAATCATTGCAAGATTTGTTTTTAGTACCGCAAAAAATTCCCAACTTCATAAACGAAATAAAATAGCTGTTGTATTAAAACTAAGATTGCCAAACTTGTCAAGATATATGCACAATCCATTTTTTTACAAGTGCATTCATAATTTGAAACTGCACATTGTAACAAAACATGTTCCATCTGCCCCGCTACTTGGCAAAAATATCAAGTCACAATAGAATTAGATTAGAGAATTTTGTCTTAATAGTTAACACTGGGGTCCCATTATATAATTTTATTCACAGTCTATATGTCATCTGCAACTGCACATGAATGGAATGATAACTGGGCCTTGATGGGTGAAATGTTCAATAAAACTAAAAGCAACTTCCAAAATAGTACATTCCTCCTAGTGGGTAATTTTAATGCAAGAATAGGGGCTGATGAGGATAATTTAATCCAAAAACTGTATAGCCCTAAAAATGAAAATTTCCTTAGTCCCTTGTCATTTTGTAGGTCACTGAAAGATGCCGTAATAAATGCCAACAGCTTGAGGTTGGCCACTTTTGCTATCCAAAGGAATTTAGTAATTTTGAATGGCCACCAGACAACTGATTCAAGTGGGGATTATACCTTTTTGAGCTTCAAGGAAGCTAGTGTGATCATTTCATTGTTTCCTTTGAATTCGTTCATTGGCCAGCGTTCTGGGAATTTTGTCCTTTTGGTACAGTGATCATCTCCATATTGTTTTTATGTCGAACTCTCTGTAATCAGGCAAGACTGTATATCCCAGAATCAAAACTCCCTATGTCTCATCCGCAGGAATGACAACACTGCTCGCCTGGCCCAAGATATGAAGTGTTATCTTTAAGGAGATAATTACTTGGGTCTGATGTAGCTAGGAGCTTTTTCCCTATCTTGTTTGTATAGGCAGTTGTCCCTCTTCAAGCCCTTGTATTCTAAAATTATGCCTGACAGTGCTCCTTTTGTGAGGTCCCTAGACATGGTCTGAGAAAGAGTGTAGGCTTATCAAAATAGAACTATATCGAAAACATAGGGAACTAAAGGTTTTTCTGTGTTTCCCGGATAAGAGGAATGCTGCAGCGTGCTTCCCTGGTATCCCGGTAAAAAACAAGCCGAGAAATCCGGCTTTTACCGGGTTTTCGGCATTTCAGGGGTTAAAGAATTATCATAGCCTCAGAGGGGCTTAACTGCCGGGAAGGCCAGAAGCTTAGTAACAGTTTAGTTACACTTTCGTTTCCCGGGGTGGGGGGTGGGGGTTCTGTAGCCTCTTCCCCACCTTTTGCTAATGATCCCAGGGAGGGAGGGGGAGTAGGGACTGTGGATAGCCAATCAGTGCAATGCATTTCCAGTTGCAAACTTTGCAAACATCTATGGAACTCCCAGGGACTGGCACTGGCAGCCAATAGGATTTTGGTATCCGCTCTCTGGCCATTCACAGAAGGTTTTCTGTTAGGAAACCTCTGTGTATGCCCAGAGATGATAAAAGCAGACCTGTCCTGCACCCTCCCTTGACTCTCTTCCTGTTCCTGGACGGTTGGTGCTGCTGTACTGGTCAGAGAGTTGAGAGAGCTTGGCTTGGAGAGTGTGGCTGGCTGCTGCCCCTGCTCTCTGAGCCTCTGGCCTCTCCTCCCAGCCTGGCCTGCTTGCCTGCCTGCCCGGAGTGAGCTCAGAGTCACTGCTGCCTGGAGTCTGCTGCAGGGTTTAAATTTTAGGGCATTTTTAATATTCTGGGTTGGGGGCTTGGGGGCTGAGGGTAGTGGGGTGGTTGTGGGGGGGCCTCTGTTAGGGCTCTCTCTAGGGCTCTCTCTGTTTTTTTGGGGGGGGGGCTCTCTCTTTTTTGGTAAGCTGACATCATGAGACGAGGCAGAGAGGCTACTTCCTTGGCCAGATGCGTGCGGGGCTGCCTTCTATGTTAAGTTAAACAGAACACCACGCACAGCATCTGACTAAGTGGGCTGCACATTCACTTCACAGCAAGTCACACACTTTGGGCGAATTCCCTTGTGCAGACTGGGGTTGGACTAGATGACCCTTGAGGGTCCCCTCCCCAGTCCATGGGGAGTCTAGCTTGGGCCACATGAGACATGAATGGATGTATGTCAAGGGAAGCTGACACGTGCCTGGAGAGACAGACAGGGGCTTCCTTGGACGGAGGAAGGGAGACCCACCTTCTGATCTAACAAGAAATGGCACTTTGTTCCTCCGACTAAGTGGGCTGCGTTCACTTCACAGCGAGTCAGTTTGAGCAACCCATTGTTCAGGACAGGGCCCAGGCCAGGGGTCCACTGGGGGCATGTGTGGAGGGGGAGGTGCTTGAGATTTTCCTGCACCATGTGGGGTTGGACTAGGTGACCTTGAGGGTCCCCTCCCGAGTTCTACTAAGTTCCAACCAAGTTCCTTCCAACTGTAGCCGTGGAGTCTTGGGCCACATCTTTTCTGGTAAGCTGACATCATAAGATGAGGCAGAGAGGCTACTTCCTTGGCCGGATGCGTGAGTGGCCACCTTCTGTGTTAACTAGAAATCCACTCCAAGCATTCGACTAAGTGGGCTGCACGTTCACTTCACAGCAAGTCACACACTTTGGGCAAATGGAGGGGGAGGTATGTGTCAGCTTACCTTGACATACATCCGTTCATGTCTCATGTGGCCCAAGCCCTTGGAGTGCCTGACTATGCCTATTGGACAACTCTCCGGTAATGACTTCCTTGGCTCTGGAACTGAACCCTCGACTCAGCTTTTTGCATTCAGACTCTTGCTACCTGCAAGGAATGCACAACAGCTCTGCCTGCCCCGTGACAGAGGAGTTGTATTTCACCATTCTGACATATATTCCAGTGACCTATTTACATTTTTACTTGCTGACAGGGATCCAAAAAGAACTCTAGTAGTTGTGAAATTTTTTTACTCCTTTTGTCTATTGGGTGATAAGTGATTAACAACTATTCACTGTTCAAGACCAATGTATCCTAGAGCTTTTGTTGGATAAAAGGAAAGGAAAGAATAGAATAGAAAAGCACTGTTTGGTTAAGCTTATGCTTAAGAATAACATACACCTCCAAGCACAAGGTGTGGGCTGTGCAAGGCTACAAAAGCGTTCAATCTGGTTTTATAATTAAGTTTCAGCAAAGTTACTACCTTGTGACTGGACTCGCCATCCAAGCTTGCTGTTGTTACAAAACACGTTCCGTCTGCCCGACTACTTGACAGAAGTATTAAGTCACAAGGAAATGTTTCATCTTCTTTTACCATTACGATATCTCCAACCTGAAGAGGAAAACTAAGTGTTAAACAGTTTTAAACTCCAAATCCAACAAACACAGATCTCCAAAGTATAGGTATGTACACTACGTAGTAATCAATAACACCACTTAACAACCATTACAAATATTTGCTTTCTCCAGAGAGCTATGAATGAACAGTAAAATGGAAATGGTAATAGTATTATTCCAGATTATAGTTTGGCAGCCCATTTGTAGCCACTCTGATCCATACACTGACCTCCTGTGATTTCAAGAAAAGTCAATTCCAGGTAAGTATGCTTGGGAACAGACTGATCAGGATTTATAAACAATCAAACCTCTAACCATTGTTTGCAGGACTGGGGAGGGTGGCTGGTTGCTTCTTTTTGCAGATTACATTTTTTTCAGATTCCTTTTAAGAGTAAAAAGAAAAATCTGAGAGGAATTTGGAAGCAATGTTTAAATTTTCCTCTCAGCTTCTGTAGTCAGGCACTTTTCCTTTTCACTTGCCAAATAGAGCCCTTCTAGGGCAAGCCTTGAACTGAGATATAACCCTGCTCCAGCTCAGTGCTAATAGGATGAAACCTGCCTGCTCTTAAATATTGTGAAATTCTACTTTATTTTAAGGCTGGGAAGGAATATTTCTCTCATTCTCAATTTTGATACTTGCCAGGGATGCTCTAGGCTGATCGTGCATTGAGCAGGGGGTTGGACTAGATGGCCTGTATGGTACCTTCCAACTCTGTGACTCTATGATTACCCCCTGCCCCTTTTCTTTACCATTTTCCACCTAAGAGCTTGTCACTTACAAAGAAATGTGGGGTTATTTTATATTTTGTCACAATTCTGTGAAAGAAAAGGCAATAGAGGGAGGCTGTGTTTGACTTGGAATTAACACCGTTTGGTTAACTGGCATCCAAAACCAGATTTAACGCTAAGCAGAGTTATGTCCTTCTAGAAGGTGCAACTCTGTTTCAGAGCCAGGTAAAGCCGGTCTACTCAGAATCCTACTCAAGTCTACTCAGTGGGGCTTACTTTCCAGGAAAATGTTCATGGAGTTGCACTGCTGGCATCTCCACTACATGAAGATTATCCTGTAATATTCTCTGGAAAAAATGCCCTTTTAGGTACTGGTTTATTTTCGCTCCAATTAAATCTGAGCAGAATGAAAAATGTGAACATATTTCTACAAAAATACAGTCATTTTTCATGTTGTTGCGGAATAAGAAGGAATATGCAAAACTCTCTCTGGAGGAATAAGAAAGATCATCTGGCAAGCTCTTGCTTTTCAATGACCTACTTGGCCAGCGAAACAACCTCTATAAATAAATGTAAATAAAATAGCTTACAAAGAAATTAACAGTCTGACATTCTGACTAAATATCCTTTTCCTAGCCAGAACAGCTACAAGAGTATTCATGTTCAGAGGCAGTACACCTCTGAATACTAAGTAACATGGACAGACAACAAGGGAAGGCTGCTGCCTCCGCCATGTATTTGCTTGTTAACTTCCTGAAAGCAGCTTTCTGGCCTCTATTGGAGTGTCCTTTCCCTAACAGAATCTTCTCTGATAGAAGATTTGTGGTTGTGTGTATGGGCATTTAAAAAAAAAAATCCTGTTTCAGGAGAGTTAAAAAACATCCTGTACTAAAAGACAGCAAAACTTTAAGAACCTCTCATCAACTTCAAATCATTCCACATGTTGGTGTTCGTAGCACTGGTGAGAAATTAATGGGAATTAGATCTGCTACCTAGACTGGGCAGTTGTTTCCCCCAGCGTTTTCCTCCATTCTGGATCTAGCTACCTCTTCTGTGCCCCTGAGGGGCTCGCTTCATGGTGTCTGTTGCAACATGCAGTAAATTGAAGCATGCAACAGCTATGATATGTGTGCTGCTCCTAAGAGTTTTAAGCAGAAGCAATATCACAGAACAATGTTTAAAGACCAAGAAGGAATTTAAAAAGTAAATTACTTGTTCCCTTCATTATGTTAGCCTGCGAGAGACTTCCGGCAAGACTTGCGATAATGGCGGATGTGCTCCTCTGCAACTGCGGGGAGCGCGATCCGTACCCGGTGGGAAGAAGGGGCTCTGGACAGGTGCCGAGCCCCCAGAGACCCCAGTGAGGGGGCTCTGCCTGGGGTGGCACGAAGGGGATCTCTCCCTACGGTGGCGACCGGGGGATCGAGGTCCCTTTTCATCACCCCCATAGGTTCCCCCGCCGCGGGAGCCGTATGGCTGAAAGCGCAAATCCGTGAAGCAGCAGAGAATGCGAAGCTATGAGGCTTGAACTACAGTTACGCATGGATTAAACGTGAGTCTGAAGTAAAATAAACAGAGCACAGCGGGCGGGTGGAGTGACCCCCCCCCCTCTCGAGACCGGCGTACTTACGAGACTCTTTACGTGGCGTTACTGCATGAAAAATAGTACGTTTGGCTTGCTAGATGGCAGCATCGCGCTTTAGAGGATATAGACTTTAAAAAGTCATAAGCGCAGTCGGAGAATTTGCTTCTTTCGTTCATCTTATCTAACTATCAACAAAGAGCACAGCCTCAACAATGGCGGGGAAAACGAAACCTTCCCCCAAACTAGGAAGTACAGCTCCGAGTTCAAAGGTTGATACCACAGAGATGAGCACTGTGTTCTCCTCGTTATTGCGACCTCTAGTGGACCAAATGACAGCTCTCAACGTCAAGATGGATAAAATGCAGCTGAAACTAAAGGAGTCGAATAAAACTACAGAGAAGCTGCAGCGAGAACTTCTGGAAGTAAAGACTTCAGTAAAAAATCAGGATTCAAGGCTACAAAAAGCAGAGAAAGAAAAGGCCCTCCACTCTGATCAGCTCTTGAAACTACAGATGGAAAGATCGAATTTTTTCCTAAGACTTCAGAATGTACCAGAGAATAAAGGAGAAGACCTTAAAAATCTGCTAAGTGAAGTGCTTGAACCAGTAACAGGCTTAAAAGCAGCAGAATTAAAAAGCGACATGGATATGGTTTACAGAACCTATCCAGATTATACTAAAAAGAAAAGCCTGCCTGGTGAGATTATGATAAGGTTCTCCAAAAAATCAACAAGGGATGTGGTGCTTAGAACCACAAATAAAGCGGTTCTGAAGATCAAAGGAGAAGAAGTTAAAGTGATGAAAGATATTCCATTCGAGATAAGGAAAAGAAGGAAAGCCTATGGGAAATTGACATCTTGGTTACAGTCTGAATCCATTATCTATCGGTGGAATGTTCCGGAAGGACTAAGCTTCAGCATCAAAGACAAAAAGTATAAGATTGACTCTGTCCAACAGGCGAAATTTTTTTTGGAAAAAAGCAAAGAAAAGAAAAACGAGAGAGACTCAGATGGTTCACTGGCTTCGCAAGAAAGTATTCATGGTTTTGACAGCTCCAAGAGTGAAGAAGAAGTTTCTGACTCGGAAAAAGGAGCAGCAGCTCCAAAAGTACAAGAAGAGACTGTAAAGACAAGAAGAGGACGAAAGAAGAAATAAGAACTGAATTGTTTTATTGAAAATGGCACTTATGTATTCCATATATTTTGCATAATTAAGCATTCCTCTAGGGTGGTATGCCTGTCAAATAGCTTTTTTGTTTTTTCTTAATGTCAGCAGTAACAATTCTAATTGAAAATTAACCAAGGTTTAAAATGCTTCATAATTAATATGTATTATATGGTAGCATTAAGCAAATGATAAAGCACTCTCTGTATAAGGTAAATGTAGCTTAGAAATTAGCGAGTAGATGTAGTTATAGAGAAAATCAATAAAAAAAATTTCAAAAAAATTATGCTAGCCTGCGAGAGAACCTTCCCCCCCCCCCACATGGGAAGGAAGAGTGGGCACGAGGATGGTCATTCTGCCCCTTGCCTCCACATGACTGCCTGGTCAACCTCAGAGTGTGCCCACACCAAGGAAGCAGCCACGTGTACATCCCCTCCCCATGAATAGTGATGCTGCACTGCTGACCATGGGGTTGGGGTGTGTGCACAGCCACTTCCTCTGAGTAGTTGCACTCTGCAGACAATCAGACAATGCAGTCGTGCAGCGGCAGGGGATGGGCCCAATGCCCTTTTGGGCTAAAACTGTTCCAGTGTTGCTTTACGGAATATGACGTCCTCGCAGGCAATCATCAGGAACCCTTCTAGTTCCTTATGACAACATCTGTGATGATCACTCTTAACATTGCCTTTTGTGCCCTACTCATCCTACAAACCAGAAGCAGGGAAGAGAGACATTGGAACCAGCCCTGAAAAAGCATACTTCAGAGAACTCTAGGAACTGCTTCCACAAAAAGAGCAGCCTCCTTCTGTATGTTGAAGCATGGTCCTATGCAGGGGTTCTTTCGTAGAAAAAGAGGTGCAGGAGATACAGGTTGCTTACCTGTAATTGGAGATCTTCGAGTGGTCATCTGTGCATTCACACCTCTGGGATTAAGTGCGCCTGCGCCGATCCCGATCGGTAATCTTCAAAGCCTAACGGATTTTCGCGCCAGCTCCCCGGTCACGTGCACGTCCCACTGCGCATGACCCGGGGAGGGGCACGAGGATCCCGCCAGTTCCTTCTGACCGCTGCTAACAGCCCCCAGAAAAAAGGTGAGGGAGACCGAAAGCAGAGGGGGGGGAGGGCGGGTGGTGTGAATGCACAGATGACCACTCGAAGATCTCCAATTACAGGTAACCAACCTGTATATCTTCTTCGTGATCTCTGTGCATCACACCTCTGGGAGAATAGCGAGCAATAAACACACCACATACCTGGAGGTGGGTGCTGGAGGTCTCACATCTGAGCTGCTTGCAGAACTGCACGGCCCACCACAGTACGCTGATGGACGCGGACATCTAGGGCGTAGTGCTTAACAAACGTGTGAGGGGACGCCCACGTTGCAGCATTGCAGATGTCTCCCAGGGGAATGCCCTTGAGGAATGCTGTGGAAGTAGCCACGGCTCGAGTGGAGTGTGCCCGGAGGGACGCCGGTAGTGGCCTCTTGGCCAGAAGATAGGCGAGTTTTATCGTCTCAACTATCCACTTCGAGAGTCTTTGAGACGACAGCTTCTGTCCCTGCCTGGGCAAGGCATAAGAAATGAAGAGAGCTGGAGACTTGCGAAAGGATTTTGTCCGGTGCAAGTAGAAAGACAGGGCTCTCTTGACATCTAAAGTGTGTAGGCTACGTTGCGTTGGGTCCTGGGGACCAGGGAAAAACACCGGCAACGTGATATCCGCCCCTATATGAAAGTCCGAGACTATCTTAGGCAGGAAAGCGACATCTGGAGCCAAAGTGACGGCATTATGATGAAATGTGAGGTACGGTGGGTCGCAACGGAGCGCCGAGAGCTCACTCATGCGTCGAGTAGACGTGATGGCCACCAAAAACGCAACCTTCCACGACAAAAGTTGAAGGCTGCATGAGGCCATGGGTTCGAAGGGTTTTCCCATCAGCTTAGTGAGAACCAGGGGCAAGTCCCATGCCGGGACTGGTGTCCGCACTGGGGGATAGAGGCGATTCATTCCCTTGAGGAATTGCTTCGTTGTTGGATGGGAAAACACCGAGTAGCCATCAATCTTAGGATGATTGACTGAGATGGCTGACAAGTAAACTCGGATAGATGAGTGACACAGTCCCCTGTCTTTACATGACAGGAGGAAACCAAAAACATCTTTAAGCCCGGCGGGGACTGAGGGCCGTCCCACAGATGCCAGGAAGGTTAAAAACTTAGTCCATTTTGACTCATATGAACGCCGAGTGGAGAGTTTGTGTGAGTTCAGTAGAACTTGAGCAATGCGTGATTCTAACCCTAAGTTTGGATCAGCCACACTGTCAATTTCAGTCTGGGCACATCGTGGTGCAGTACCCAGCCCCCGTGCATCCCGAGGAGGTCTGGGTCCGTCGGGAGGTGGAGATACGTCCCTCGTGAGAGACTGAGGAGCGTGGGGAACCAGGGTTGTCTCGGCCACCACGGGGTGACGAGAATTGCCCACGGTCGCTCTGCCAACAGTTTGTGGACTACTCTCGGTATGAGAGGAACCGGGGGAAATAGGTACAGTCATTTCCCCGTCCACTGGAAGAGGAGACCGTCTCCGAGAGAGGTCGGGTCCGTTCCTGCTCTGGAACAAAATAGGTGACACTTCTTGTTCTCTCGAGAGGAGAAAACATCCACGGATGGATGCCCCCAACGGTCGAAGATCGGAGTCAGGTAGAGGGGGTTCAGTTCCCACTCGTGCAGGGATGCTCCTCCTCTGCTTAGGAAGTCCGCTTGGATGTTGAGTAGTCCTGGGAGATGAGTCGCTACCAGGTGAATATCTAGTGCCTGGCACTCGTCCCAAAGCTCTATCGCTAACCGGCAAAGTCCACGGGAGACCGTCCCACCCTGGCGGTTGATATAAAACATGGTGGTGGTGTTGTCTGTAAGGACAGTCACCGTCTTCCCCGACAGGGATTGGCGGAAAGATCTCACTGCGTAGAGAACTGCCAACAGCTCTAGGAAGTTGATATGGTTGTGTGCCACAGAGGGGTGCCACCTGTCGCCCACACCTACACCGTCCAGATGAGCTCCCCAGCCCCATAGGGAGGCGTCCGTAGTGACGGTTGCTGAGGGGGGTGGAAGCTGGAAAGGTGCACCTGAATGTAAATTCTGGGGCACAAGCCACCAATTCAGGGTCTCTAGGACCTGGGTCGATATCTGAAATCGTTTGGAGAGGGAATGGAAGTTGGGGCGGAAACGCCTCAAAAACCAAAGCTGCAGTGGTCTCATCCGCAATTTGGCGAAGGGGATTACTGCTGTTGTCGCGGCCATCAGGCCTAGCAGGCGAAGGATTTGTTTGGCTGTAGCCTCCTCGGTCTCTTGGATAGACAGGAGAAGGGAGACTATATCCGCTGCTCTGTTGGGGGGTAGGAACGCTCTGCATTGCAGGGAGTCCAGGATAGCTCCGATAAACTGAACCCGTCTGGAAGGGGTAAGCATGGACTTTTTGAGGTTTATCGTCAGCCCTAGTGATTCTAGGGTACGAAGGGTAGTAGAGATGTGGCTCTGTAGTTCCGTCGTAGAGGGGGCGACTAGAAGCCAGTCGTCCAGGTAGGGGTAAAGGTGGACACCTTGAAGTCGCAGATGTGCCGCTACTACTGCCATAAGCTTCGTGAAGACACGAGGAGCTGTAGAGAGGCCAAAGGGTAGGGCCTTGTACTGGAAGTGACGCGGACCGACCACGAAGCGTAAGTACGGTCTGTGCGACGGGTGGATCGTCACATGGAAGTATGCGTCCTTTAAGTCCAGCGTCACCATCCACGCGTTGGCTTCTAGTAGCGGTAGGATGGCCTGTAGAGTGGTCATACGGAATTTCTTGTAGGTGATGAATGCATTGAGGTTCCGCGGATCCAGTATGGGACGAAGTCCGCCATCCTTTTTTGGGACCGTGAAATAGCGGGAGTAGAACCCCCGCTGAAGGTGGTTTGTTGGTACCTGTTCTATGGCATCTTTTGAGAGGAGGGCTTCGACTTCCGATGATAGGGTGTCGGAGGGGTGTGTGGTTACGAAGTACGATTCTTGTGGTATCTGGAAAAATTCTATTCTGTAGCCTTCTGCTACGACCGACAGTGCCCATTTGTCTGTCGTGATACGTTGCCATGCTGGTAGAAAGGGTGATAGACGGGTGGGAAGATCGGAGCGAATGGGGGAGTCAAAGACTCTGCTTGTTTGGTTTGGGTGGCTTAGCCGCGGAAGCGGAAGCGGACGGGAATCGTGGCTTGTGGCCATAGGGTTTCTGTTGATAAGCAGTAGACGACGGTCTCTGCCATTGGGGTTCAGTGGGAGATCTTCGCGGTTGCTGTTTGGACCAAGATCTCTGCCATGTCTTCTGCTTCTGTTGTCTCGATTGTGAGACACCCAAGTTACGAGATGTCTTAATGCTCTTATCTAAATCATGAAGGACTGTGTCCGTTGTGGAGCTGAATAGTCCTTCACCCTCGAAAGGGAGATCTTCCACCAAGGACTTTGTGTCTTGTGGAAGCGAAGTCGACCTCAGCCAGGCGTGGCGGCGAAGGGCGACTGCTGAAGTGAGTGTCTTGAATGTGACGTCCGCAGCATGCTTCGATGCGTTAAGCTGGTGCTTTGCTAGCACCATGCCTTCCCTCTGGATCTTCCTAGCAAGGCGTTGCTTATCCTCAGGAAGATGGGCCAGAAGTGGTGTCATCTGCTCCCATAGGGAGTATTGGTACCTGCTCATGCAGGCTGTGTAGTTTGCCGTTTTTATGCCCAGTGCACCGGCTGAATAAAATCGTCTCCCAAAAGAATCTAATTTCCGTCCCTCTTTGTCCAAGGGGGAGGAATGTCCGCTACGGCCCCTGGCCGAGGGGGTCACTATGTCCGAATTGGGCTTGGGGTGGATGAATAGGAATTCTGCCCCTGGCTCTTGGAGCCTGTACATGTGGTCTAATCTCTTGTTGGAGATTGGAGTTGAGGAGGGGTGGCCCCAGGATTCTTTGGCAGTGCTCAAGAGCACCGAAATTAGTGGCAACGCTACCGCGGTGGATGTATCCATCTGTACGATGTTGAAGATGGCATCGGTAGCGGTGGGGGTTGGTTGGACCGTGGCAAGTGCCAGGGAATGGGCCATTCGTTTGATAAGCTCTCCATAGGATTTCACGTCCTCGGAGGGAGAGATTGGTAAATTTTCAGCCACATCAGGGGATGGTGACGGCTGGATGGGAGATTAATCATCGGATGATTCGGGAGATTCGGGTATCGAATGGTCGGAACGTTGGGAGGGAGACATAGGGGTCGACGGATCTGGTTGGTAGGGAGGGAGGTCGACGTCGGGCGAAGTGGGTATCAGCATCGGTGGTTTCGGTATCGGTTTCGGTATCGGAGTCGGTGTCAGTCTCGGAGCCGGGGGATCTCGGCATCGGGAGACTCTTGACGACGTCGATTGGCGATCCCACTCCGCCGGGTACCACTGTGGAGGTGGCGGGTAGGAGGAACCATACAGGTATCGCCATTGACGGACGTCCCACGGCACCGAAGATGGAGGGAGGCGCCAGTCTCGCTCGCCTTTCGGTGCCGGCAGCGGGTCGGGTCCGGTCTCGGGACTGCTGTGAGGGATCTGCGTCAGCTCAATGTCGGGTTCCAAATCTGTGAGCTGGATGGGTCGTGGCATCGGGGAGGCGGGGCTGCCCCGGGGTCGCTCGCGCCCTGGAGGGTCAAGCTGCGGAGACCTGTGCTGGGTCATGTCGGACGCGGGATGCGTCGACGAAGCACCCGAGGTTTTGTGCTTCAGCTTGCCCTTACCCTCTTTGCCCTCCTTACGCTTCTTAGCGGGAGTTCGTGGCAGTGAGAGGGGTCTTTTCGGTGCCGACTTCTCAGTACCGGAGGGGCTTCGCATCGGTGGCGACGTCGGGCCCGTCGGTGCCGATGGGGATGTTACCAAGGCGTCGGCTGCGGACATCTTCGGTGACAACGCTGCTTCCAAGAGAGCCACTCTGAGTCGGGCCGCCCGGTTCTTCCGAGTTTGTTTGGAGAACGCGGCGCAACTCGAACAGGAATCGACACGATGCGACTCGCCTAGGCACAACAAGCAGAGGGAATGCTTGTCTGGGGGAGTGATTTTACTCCCACAATTAAGGCAACATTTAAGGAAACCCCACCGCTGGGCCATAGGCCGGGCGGGGAGTAGGAAGAGGAGAATCCGAAAGCGAGGCCAGAAAAACAGTCCGTAGGTCAAGAAAACAAGAAAAATCAGTCCGAAAGGCCTTTCCAAATTGGAAAAAACGAAGGTTAGCTACCGACCGGAGCGGAGAGGGGATCCTCACGACGTGGCGGTCAGAAGAGAACTGGCGGGATCCTCGTGCCCCTCCCCGGGTCATGTGCAGTGGGACGTGCACGTGACCGGGGAGCTGGCGCGAAAATCCGTTAGGCTTTGAAGATTACCAATCGGGATCGGCGCAGGCACACTTAATCCCAGAGGTGTGATGCACAGAGATCACAAAGAAGATCTTATTAGCATAACTCATTAGCATATGCCACACCCCCTGACATCACCAGAAGTGTGTCAGAAAGGGAATGTCAGTTTCAGCCCCATTATACCCTATGGGCCATTGAAATCAATGGCAAAAACTCATAGGGTATATGAGGGGCTGGAGGAAAGGGGGTTTGAGGGAGAGGCTCCAAACTTGCAGGGTAGCTGCTGGGGCCTCTCCTCGAAATACCCACCAAGTTTCAAGAAGATTGGACCACAGGGTCCAATTCTATGGGCCCCCAAACAGATTGTCCCCATTCCCTCCATTGTTCTCTATGGAGGGAAAAAATGTTAACTTTTTTCCTACTATAGAGAACAATGGAGGGAATGGGGGCAACTTGTTTGGGGGCCTGTAGAATTGGACCCCGTGGTCCAATCTTCTTGAAACTTGGTGGGCATTTCGAGGAGAGGCCCCAGCAGCTACCCTGCAAGTTTGGAGCCTCTCCCTCAAACCCCCTCCCCTCCAGTGGCTTTTAAAGTTGCCGCTGAATTTCGGCGACAATTCAGTGGCAAGCTGAATCAGATTAGAGAATCTGATTCAGCCCGTGGCTGCCCTACTGACCAGTCCTGAGCTGGCGGAGCTTTGCTCCGCCTCGCTCCGGCCCCAATGGACCCCTGGTCCTATGTGTGTGTGTGTACTCAAAGTAAATTATATTATGGTCAATGGGGCCTCCTCCCAGGTAAGTATCCATAGGATTGCAACACCTCACTGGCCTAGGTCCAAATATAGAGATCAATACCAAAGGATGGTGATTTTTGTAGGTGCAAACTGTGGTATCATTTAGCATCTTAATTTTTTTTTAATGGCCCTTTGTGTTTCTCTGCTTTACAAACCTGGCCCTAGACCAGAAGAAAAAAAAATATGCAAGGATCATTCTTCTTGCAGGATACAAAAGACCTCACAGGAGTTCTCTGTCTATACAGATTAGTGTTCAAATTACCACAGTCCTAGACAAGAAGCCCCATTAGAAACATATCATAAAGCCACAAGAGCTCAACATGACAGAGAATCATTAAAAAGAGACAGAGAGCCCCGAGTTAGATCACCTTTTCCAGGGTACAGATATAATTCTAAAGAAAATATCGGTTCAGTATCCTCAGGAGATGGTAAGACTGCCCACAAGAATATGAGTGTTATTGAGTCTTCCCTCACTCCCACTCTTCCTTGTCAACTACCTCATCCCCATTTTCTTTTTACAAATTTTTACATCATAATTGAGAGCACGATGGAATCTACCCAAAGTAGATTCCATTAAAGGGCACTATCCTATAAAATTTTGTACAGAAGGTTTCTTGGCATGGTTAAACAAATGTACTCTGGGCCAGCCCTTCCCTTGGACAGAATGAAACAGTCTGTTTCAGACAACATATTGTGAAGTACCATTAAAGAGTAGCAATTATTTAGTTTATTATTATATTCTACCTTCATATTGGGCACCACTTGGATATTATATATTTCAAACACCAAAATGTCCTTTGGCTATCCCTGCTCGGACTGATGTGGGTAGGACTGACAGATTTTACAAAGCATTACTTGTCTTCCATATAGGATTTTTTTAAAAAAACATGACAAGTAACCTCTATTTTTTAGCAAAACAAAATTAGAAGGTTTTTGGGTTTTTTATATATTCCTCCATCACTTGGAAAGGATTTAGAATAAGGGTTTGTATCCTTAACTATCTGACTACTTGAAGAGAGGGGGCTGTGGTGGCTCAGAGGTTAAGCCACTGAACTGCAGACTGGAAGGCTGGCCGTTTGAGACCCTAGTGCCGCGTGACAGAGTGAGCTCCCGTCTCTGGTCCCAGCTCCTGCCAGTCTAGCAGTTCAAAAGCAAGAAACTGCACGTAGATAAATAGGTACCACTTTGGTGGGAAGGTAACAGTGTTCAGTGCACCTCAGTGTTTAGTCATGCTGACCACATGACCGGAAGGCTGGCCGTTTGAGACCCTAGTGCCGCGTGACAGAGTGAGCTCCCGTCTCTGGTCCCAGCTCCTGCCAGTCTAGCAGTTCAAAAGCAAGAAACTGCACGTAGATAAATAGGTACCACTTTGGTGGGAAGGTAACAGTGTTCAGTGCACCTCAGTGTTTAGTCATGCTGACCACATGACCACGGACATGTCTTCAGACAGCGCTGGCTATTCGGCTTGGAAATGGAGATGAGCACCATGCCCGAGAGTCCGATTTGACTGGCTTTCAAGCAAGGGAAACCTCTACCTTTACTTGAAGAGAAAATCTACTTGCCCATAGTAAAACCCTTGCTTCTGTGGCTGTGTACCTGGAGCAGTAGACACTGTAGTAGACAACCTTTTGTTATTCTGTGATCAATGGACTGTCCCCAGGCCTCTTTGGATTGCCCCTGTTCTGTCCAGATAACAGCATCCTGTTGAGTCCTGGGTGGTATTTTTTTTGTTAGCAGTTTTTGATCCAAAAATAACTCTCTGTTGCAAAATACTTGGCAACAGTGACCTCAAAATGCTGCTAAAGTGAGATATCATCCTGCTGACCATGTAATAAAATGTATAGGCTGTTATATTTTATCTAATGTATTTTAGACTTTTATGAGACATGTATTTTATTGTTCTATATTTTGCCTTTTGATGTTGGTTTTGTTTCTTTGCCCTGTTGTGATGCATTGGTTTTATGCAACAACAATAACAACAACAATAATAACTCAAACTTTGCCTTACAAATAACTTCTTCTTCCCCTGTTCTTAGACCAAGGTCTTGAACATGAACAATAAAACTAAAAGTATAACTTAAATAGATCTCATGTCTGAAAACACCTCCCTTTGATGCTTCTCTGCAGCTCTAGAAATCAAGCAACAGAATACCGTAAGTACATTTAGAGTCAGAATCCTCTAAGAAAAATTGAACCTTTTGCTCTAATGTTGCTAGAGGAAACATAGTCCATGTATCAAGACAAGGCATGATGCATTTTAGCCTAAACTGGAGCACATATGGGCACTGAAGGAGAATATGTGCAAGAGTCCACCGACTGGAGGAGACAGGGATATAACCGATCCAAAAAGCAGATCCTTAGCAGACAACCCAACAATACCACTGAAAATCACAGTTAAATCGTGCATGCATAAAGGTCCTATACAACTTTGGGTTAACCAAGGATTCAAAATAGGAAGGGGGTTTACCCTTAGACGGAAGTCCCAAGGCAAGTGGAGAGCGTGCTCCTAGCATCAAAATGGGTACAGCTCTTATCTCTGGCATAAACCAGCTTAGTTATGTGCTTTCTACATTGATTAACAGAGGAAGAAAAAAGATCCTCCGCCTTAAGATTTGCAAGAGATGACTTCTGTTCAAAAACCAGGAGCCAGGGAGCCTTTGAAGAGTCTCTGAGGGTTAGGCTTACCAAGCTACCCTCAGGGGCCTCAAAAATAGATTAAACCAAAAATTAAAGGCACATACCCAGGCATGGGCTTCTACAGAGCTAAGACTAAATTCATAATGAGGGGCCAATGATGAAATGCACCTAGGGAACCCTTCGAATGCCGAAAGGAATAAAGACTGTACTCTACAGAGTCATTTACAACAGAAACCCATACAGGGACACCGTACTAAAGCTGTGAAATTACCACTGAGTTAAAAACTCTAATAGCCACTGGGATATACTGTGCCCCATTTGAAATTTTAAAAAAAGCACAAAACTGCCTTCATGGTAGTCACAGAACTTACAAATAACTGCAAATACACCCAGCACTTGACTTCAGAAAAGTCACGTCACGTAACACCAGAACAAAACAGTTTGATTTATGTACATAAGGGTTCACAAAAAACCACAGCTTCATTTACCAATATTATGTTACACTGCAGTGGCTTTGCATTCATCTATGGAATGTTTGACTCCCATTTGTGAAGCACAGGTAAACCCTCATGAAAATTATCAGAGATAATGTGCATAGGGTAGCGTTGCCAACCACCAGGTGGGGACCCTAGTTCTCCCAGAATTACAACTGATCTTCTGACTAGAGATCAGTTACCCTGGAGTAAATGACAGCTTCAGAGGGGCAGACCCTTTGGCATCATACCCCTGTTGAGTTCTCTCCATTTCCCAAACTTTGCTCTCCCGAGCTTCTGCCCCCAAATCTCCAGGAATTTCCCAACCTCAAACTGGCAATACTAGAGCAGGGCTTTCCAGTTAGGAAATGAAAGAGATCATACAGTAGTAGTAGTAGTAGTAGTTCCCTAGTAATATCTTGCTGGGTTTCACTCTCTCCTTTCCAGTGAGACAAGACAGTGGGAGAAGAAGATTTTTCTTCTGAACTAGCTGCTGATTACAATAAAAGGAGATATTTCTTTGGAGACAGGTAGGCCATGAACAGCTTGTTAAATAACAGCAAACAATGGTTAAAGGAAAGATTTTTTTCCCCTGCATGTTTTAGCATATTTCGTTTTATAGTGTTAATCTGAAAGTTGAGAATGTTGGACTTGAATTATGCTTGCTCTGTAGAAGAAAGCTCGTAAGAGTTTGGAACATTCCAGGATCAGGATTGAAAGGAGAGAACTTTTGCTACAATGGGACAGTACTGCAAGCTCTGTCCCTTTTGGTTTTTATTGATTACTGTGATCTAAACAACAGAAATCCTGTGAGCAGCTATACATTTAGAAATGTAATGAAAATATGTAAAATCTGCTGTTGAAAGCAACATTTGCCTCCGTGTTATTTGAAGGGAACACGTGAATATATCCCCTATATATGAAAGATAACATACACACTAACCAAGAAAGCCCTGTCCAGGGCACACGGCACTCACCCTCAGTTTGCGGCTCTGTTTTCTAACCAGTTTGCCGTGTTGAATAAAATGGACAGGACATTGGTTCATTGCATTGTCAGCTTTATGACGAAGCCAATCTTCATAGCCCTAAAAGAAATAATGAATTAAACATTCCAAATAAATAAAAAGTAGCATATAGTATCTGGCCTATTGGATCTGAACCATAATATTGGAGAACCTGTGACAGAAATTATTTGGTGGGAGTGGGGAGAAGAGAAGAAGAGAAGAGATTGGATTTATACCCCACCCTTCACTACCCAAAGGAGTCTCAGAGCAGCTTACAAATTCCTTTCCCTTCCCCTCCCCACAACAGACACCCTGTGGGGTAGGCAGGGCTGAGACAGCTCTGACAGAAACTGCTCTTTTTCAAAAACAGCTGTTACAGAACTACGGCTTGCCCAAGGTCATCCAGCAGGTGCAAGTGGAGGAGTGGGGAATCAATCCCGGTTCTCCCAGATTAGAGTCTGCGCACTTAACCACTACACCAAACTGGCTGGGAGAGGGAGAAAGCAAGAGTTGAAATTTCTCTGAATGTTTGCCGACTTCTTTAAAACAACAGAATAACTCCAGTTCAACCCACTTCTCAAACATTCTGTATTAAGGAGAACTCACTTGTTCACTTGTTTCCAATTAATACTCATTTCTATTCCTATGTCTAAGGGGTACTGATATCACAGACCATGCTTTCTGACACCAGGAATATGTGGTTTACATAGGGTCACACTGCATTTGGAGTCAGGATGCGATCATCCTGGGAATCAGGATGGAACTTCAGACAAGTCATGGCAGGGCAGACTGTTATGGGAAGCCTTAGTATGAGGGTCTCTGTTTGCTGGGACTTCATACATGTGAGCTTGTACAACTTGCTGCAGCTATAGAACGTTGTAGCCATTAGCTAAGATTATGGGACCAAGACATAGCACTGTCTCTTTGTCCCATTTTATTAACACAAGCTCCAAACTAGCTTTCAGAACGCCAACTTAATCCCCCAGCAGCCAGCCAGCTAACATTACATTAACAAGAGGTACATATGGTTTATACCTTTTTCCATTACTCTCATCAATGAAGAACAACAGATCTTAGTGATCATTCCCCAATATTTCACATAGCATCAGTATTTATCAATTGAACTAGGATCATTAAATGGTAATTCAAGTTTCTGTTACTCCCAAATCTTACAATATGAAGCACACATGGAAAATGGGGCACGAAAGAAAGAACACAATCAAAATCTTTTGGTATGCGTTTGGTCTGGAGGAATGGTACATACATTGGTGTTTTCCATATGGTAACAGGTTTGTGTGGTGTCCCCATTGCGTCTGTGGCTGCTGATACAGCACAGCAGCAACATGGCTTCCACACGGCAGGTTTCCCCAGTGTCCCTGCCCCCGTTTGCCAGTAGCAGCCCCCCCCCCCCCCCACTGCACCACTGGGGTTTTAATGGCAATTGAATAGCATGACTTAATTCAATCTGACAGCTCTTAAGCTCCAATTCTTGTTTAGCACAAATGATTACATTTTCAGGTGGAAAAAGACACATTTAATTAGCTAGTAACTGTTTTTGTCACGAAGACCTAGTATCACTTAAGCGGAAATCAACTACAAATCACAGCTGTTGACTGCAAAAGTGTGAAAACGCTGGTGATGAAAGAAATGTAGCTAACGCAAGCTCTTCTTGCAAACTAGACAATTAGGATAAAAACAGCAGTGATCACAGGTTAACTTTGCAGAGTTGGATAAAAAAGTACTATTTCAACATTTTCTGAAGAAGCCAAAGCATTTTTCCACATTTAGTCATTCAATATATTCTGTCCTATGCCAACAAACTGATGCAGATAATACTACCACTTAAAGAAACAAAATATGGAATGCAGTCAAAGAATTGCCAGCGTGTTTAAAATGATCTGAGGAAATACATTTTCAAACAATTCCCATGATACATTTGTGAAATCCCAGAAACATTTCACATTAAAGGCCCATTATAAGTTGCTGCCTCTATACAGAAGCCCATTTTGAAACAAACTGCATAGCGGCTGTAAATGTCCAGACCTGCTTACTACACAGATTTTCACCATTCTAAGCAAAGTCACCAGTTTATCTTAGTAGTTATGCATTAAAGCCTGTGCATTAAAGCCGCACATGAAGTTTGTTTTGAGTGGACAATAACTGGATGCTCAGCCCAGAGCTGGACAAGAGTTCCGAGGGCTTGCCTGGAAGATGATTTCTGTTACTTATTGGTCCATTCCTGTGTGGTTTTAATCTGACCCATGACTTAAAGCTGAGGCAGTGTAAACTGCATATTAAAAAGTTAGCTAAAGTTTTCTTAGTGCTTTTATCTGTAATAGTTCCATGTTGGTCTTTAGTTGCAACTCCCTGAAACTCACCACGTGAGCAAATGCTGCTCTTTCAAGGTGCGCACATGACTTTGCTCTCTAACACACCAAAATAAACTGGACAGAATTCATCTGTACCCTTCCTGCCCAAGCACTGTTCATAATTAAAGGGGGGCCAAGTTTATTATATTAAGTCTGTTTCACTCATGGCAAGTGGTGAGGAAGTACATGTTCACATCTCTCATTGGCTCCAACAAGAAAGCAAGTTTTATCGTAATCCTCTCTCTCTCTGTTTGGCACAGCATAAAGACATTAAAGTGTCTGCTACAACTATTGCATGCAATGTGTTTTCCCGGCTTGCCTACTTAGTTCTTCTGGACACTTATGAACCGAAAGAACCATGAATTTCATGCACAGAGAACTCCCCTCACAGAACAGATATTCCCTGCCTCTCATCCTACTTCAGTATAAGCCATTCCTGGGGGCTGGGAGACAAGCTTCAGAAATGGAAATGGGAATCTCGAGTGGGAAGGAAGGATCTGCAGAAATTGCTACCATCCAAGCCACTGATGTTAGAAGGGAAGGAGTAAAATGTAGGGTGGAGGAAGATTTGGACTGACCATTAGGCTGACAAAGCTACAGCCATTGTTTTTTTTGATGGTGGTGGTAAAGTTTCTTATCCTGTGCCCTAGAACGGGTCACTCTAAATATTTCCATAATCTTTGCTGCAATCCTAAGGGCACTTTCTTGGGAGTCAGCCCCACAGAATAAAATGGGACTTACTTCTGAACAAACCAGTTTAGGATTGTTTCCTTACTCTAGAAAAAACACAAACAGGTATGCAGACTGTTTGTTATCATTAAGCACATTGTTTAAACATTTTCCTGTTTACACATTTACTTTCCTGCGTATTTACAGCATTTAAAAAAATCAGGCATTGGTTTACAACATCTTGCTATGGGCAGACTTTGATTCAAAATGCAGCTGAGCTATGCAGTTTACTTCAGTCTAACTAGGTTGTTGTAAGGATAATGGTTAGAGTGTTTAAGACAAGGACTTGGGAGTCCCAGGTTCAAATTCCCACTCAGACAAAAAGTGCAACAGAACACCAGTCATTTTCTCTTAGTCTGCCCTCTCTCTCAAGATTGTTGAGAGGATAAAACGGAGGAGTGGGAAATCATGCACACTGCCTTGAATTCTTTGATGTCAAATGGCTTAAGCTACAGTAACTCTGCATAAAATTGCACTGTTAGTAAAAGAAAACAAGTATTCTCATGAAAGACTGCATGGGCAGCCTTTGAAGGATCTAACTTCCCAAGAACAAGCATCCTGGTGAGTTATTGAAGGAAATTAGAAAAAGTGCACAGAATTAGAACCTTCTGCTACTTGAGTTCTTCTGCTCCCTAACGGATGAGAATAACTGCACAGAACTGATAATATATTCACTTTGGACAAGCAAGGCCCCTACCTGTTTTATAGCTGTTACGGTGATGACAAAGAAAAGTGGAAGCCCACTTGTCACGGGACTAGTTGGTGTATCAATAATTAACTGCAAAACAAAGATTACACAGTTTTACAGAACAGCAATTGAAAAGTAAATACACTGAATTTTAAAACTGATCTTTTTAAAAAAAATTCTGGTTCAACACTTTTTTTTTTAAAGCTCCAGCTATTGGCAAAGAATTCTGCAGTGACTAAAACAGAAACAGTAAGAATAGCAAGCTACAACCTAATGAACAGCACACAACTTTTTTAGCAACTTTGGGGAAAGTTCTGCAAAGTCAGTCTTAGCTCTCTGACCAAAAAAGCATGGTTCCATGTAAAGCACACTTTACATCAAGGGCAATCTAGACTTGTCACCACAAGCACTCTTGACCAAGTGTAGCAGCCAATTTTGGTTCCATGACAAGCAGACCTACATGAAGCCGACATTTGCCAAAAAAAAGCTTGCCAATTTCTCACTTTATATATTTAAATTACTTAGCTTAAGCATATGCCTAGAAACATTCCGCATGAAGTAGTGCTGAGGTTCTACAGCCACAGCAATGCAAACAGAGCCACTGCAGCTAAAAGAACCATCATGTATGACAATTGGTGTATAACTATCCACTCCTGCTCCATAGTCTTCATTTAGGGGCACATATGAATAACTCCCAGACTGAAGAAGTGTGCTTGCACACGAAAGCTTATATACCTTAAATTACACTTTGTTGGTCTTAAAGGTGCCACTGGACTCAAACTTTGTTCCCAGACTTTTCAGTTCAGCTTAGGGAACAACACCCTTTTGGTAATAACTGTACCTCAGTGGGAGAGTACATGTTTTACATTCAGAATGTCCCAGGTATAATCAGCATCCCTGGTTAAAAGATTTAGCAACAGGTATTACTTTTTTTCTGTCTGAAAGCCAGAAAAGCTGCTGCCAATTGGACTAGACTATATGGGCCAATATGGGCCAATAACGTGACTCCGTAAAAAGCAGCCTCATACGTTCAGATGTTCATATACAATCCTTGAACAATTTTACCTCAATCTTAGAAGGCTTACTTGGAAATTTAATAAAATTTACTTGCTAGGAAGTGTGCTTAGCATGCTGGGCTAACCAGATGCAAAATGTCACTGATTATTGTGGTACTTAAAATTTTATCTAAAAAGACCCGAAATCAAATATTAGCTGCCATATAAAAATTAACATACTATAAAACTTTTAATTTTTAAAATTTCTTTTCAAGATTGAACTGTAAGCAAAAAACAACAACCCTGGACATAGATATTGTATTAAAAATAGAACAAAATTAAATAAGTATATCTTACCTGTACAAGAAAAATTATAAGAAAATAAAAGTTTGCTATTCTTCGGAACTGTTCAAATAAATTCTTCGGTACAAAGTTCCAAAAAGTGTACTAGAAGAAATAAAGAGCAAAGTGTTTATGATAATAAGTTATTTTAAAAAATTACATAATGCGGCATAGTATACTACTGATGATGAAAAAAGAAAAGCAGTCGGTACACAGAAAATTAATTATGTCTAAGTATTGGTTTATAATGGGGTTAAGCGTGACTAACCTTCTCTGGATCATTACCACAGTACAATAATTTCTTGCTATGTGTAAACACAGAACATAGCTGCAAAGTAATCTAATGATCATAAGCAAATCTGATTCACTGAGACAGGAAGGTAGCATTGATAAGCAGTGTGGTATATCAAATGCTAGGTATATGAGGAGGAGGAGGAGGTGGAATTCATCTTTCTGAGCATGGCTGTGGGCTGAGGGAATGAAAGGTGCTAATCATTGTTGCCACTTGCAGTGAGAGAAGAGACAGTGAAGATCTGGAATTAACACAAGTCAAGATCCCAGGAGCAAACAAGGCTGGGTTTTTTTGAAATCTGGGAAGGACGTGGTATTTACCTGGGTGGCCAGCTCAGGCAGGAAGCTACCATCCTGGCTAGAGAGAGCTGAGAGACCATCCAAGTTGGCTAGAAACTTACAGCGCAATCTGCAATCAATCTTTATTTGTTATGATCATCAAGCTGCTGAGCTTGACACACAATCCAAGGAGACCCAATCAATTTTATATTTCCCTCCTCCTCTCAGATTGTAACAAAACCACTTTTAAGGTGGCCAAATTTTGTGCCTCTGTATGCTCCACAAGGCAGCAGCCAGTTAAGACTTGGTTTATTAATTATGTCTGTGCCATTAGTATCAGCCTATTTTATGGCTCTGAAATCTTATTGTGTGTAGATGTGCTGATGACAGGGCAATCCTCTCTGGGGAGTAAGCCCTCCGGAATAGATCTGAGTAGGATTCTGAACAGAACTGCTTAGGATAGCTCTCTGATTAGGGTTCCGCCTCTCACCTTCCCCTCCCACTGGGAGAATGTGTGCCTAAGGGATTAGGGAACCTTTCAACAGGTCACAGCCTAGACGAGGCAAGGAGAAAGAGGAGAAGTTGGTTTTTATACCCTTTTCTTCACTACCCAAAAGAGTCTCTGAGCAGCTTACAATCACCTTCCCTTCCACTCCCCACAACAGACACCCTGTGAAGTAGGTGGGGCGGACAGAGTTCAGAGAGAACTGACTGACCCAAGGTCACCCAGCTGGCTTCATGTGGAGGAGTGGGGAATCAAACCCAGATCTACAGATCAGAGTTTGCTGCTCTTAACCACTACACCTGCTAGCCATCCCTTGAACAGGCCTCTGTGCCTGGGAAAGAATATGCATTTAGTTACTGTGTCCCATTAAATTCCAGTACTTTTGCTGGCCTCTTCATTTTGTTTTCAGTGACAACAGAAGATGTTTCTATCAACTTGAAACCAGCAGCCAAGGCATCTGCCAATATCTTATGCATCTAAATTCCTAACAGCTATTATTAATATTCCATGTCAAACTAGCTGGCATTACTGACATGCCTTTAAGCAAATGAACTCTAATACGACCTGCTACTAACATTTCCACTAAATGTGGAGTCAGTAACACAATCAGACAGCTCTTCTGACATGATTTTCTGACACATGCAGCCGAAGTGAACCTGTTATCAGTTTTCCTTTCAGATTAAACTCTTTCAAACCTAATGAATAGAAAATAACATCGTAGATAATATACACACACATCATGAAACAGAGAGGCATGATTAATGTTATGTTTAATTGTTTTGATTAGTCTGAGTTAGGGTTGCCAGGCTGACTTACCTGGCCAGCAGGGGTCTCCTGACATCCTTCTGGGACACCGAAAATGATGCTGGGCATTTTGGGGCCTACTTCCAGTCAGGGGTGACGCTGATTTTTGGTCAAAACTCTATGGCAAATTTGGCTTAAAACCATAGTTTTGCCCCAAAACCAGAGTGTCACGCTCAACCGAAAGTAGGCCTGAAACTGGAAGTAGACCCAAAGAGGTCAGTTGTGGCTGGGATTTCCCCCTGCTGGCCGGCAGCGGACAAGAACCTGTGAAAGTTGGTTTCCATGGGGTTTTTTTTTTGGCAACCCTAGTCTGAGTAGACTACCATGGCATGGTTAGGATAATTTCTCTTGGGTCTTTTAGGGTTGCCAAGTCTAGACTGGGAAATTCCTGGGAGATTTGGGGGAGGAACCTCAACAGGGCATAATGCCACAGAGTCCACTCTCCAGAGCAGCCATTTTCTCCAGAAGAACTGATCTCTGTCTTCTAGTGGTCACTTGTAATTCCAGGAGATCTCCAGGCCTCACTTGGAGATTAGCAACCCTTGCCTTCTCAAACTGTTTTGTTTAGGAGAGCACTGAATTCGTAGTCATTTACAGTCCACTTTTCTTGCCAAGACTCTTCTTCTTCTTACCACCTTGGCTTGCAGGTTGCCAGCTTTTTTTTCTTTCCCCCCCAGTATATTTTTCACCCTCAAAACAGTTGTTAAGCTCTACATATTTTTTACTTGTTGAAACAAGTTGTTGAGGTTTGAGTGATATCAAAGGACCAGGGTGCCAGTTTGAGTTCTGTGAGGGTAATTTGGAATTTGCTTGGGGGTGGGGGCATTTGGATTTTGAGTGATTACACTAGTTTCAGATAACCTGGGACTAAAATTTTCTGTGTTCCATTGCTATTCAAATGCCCAACATTAAGATTTGTTCCTTTCTCCTGACTAAAGCACTTATTCATTTGTGTAATATTCCTTGCCTTGATTATTGTAATGCTCTGTCCACTGGCCTTATTTTATTTCATTTTCATTCTCTTGTTTCTAATATTTTATTTTATTTATTTATACATTTGGCTTATAGACTCCCCCCACCCCCATGAAACAAGGCTCAGGGTGGTGTACAACAGTTGTACAAGTACATGTAAATCAAATTAAAAACCATTAAAACAGTAAACCATATAACATATCAGTTGGTCCTAAAATGGATCTATTTTATTACTACCCTACTGGGTGAGGAGGGGGCAGGCAGGGTGGAAAATTGTTGCCCTCCTCAACCGTAGGCCTGGCGGATTATCTCTGCCTTACGGGCCATGTGGAACTGCATTAGGTCTTGCAGGGCACAGATGTCATTAGGCAGAGAGTACCACCAGGTCGGGGCCAGAGCGAAAAAAGCCCTGGCTCTGGTTGAGGACAGCCAGATGCCTTTCAGCCAGGGATCAACAGAAGGGTTTTCTCTCTTGAGCACAATGTTCTTTGGGAGGTATACCAGGAGAGGCGGGGCAGGGGGAGAGAGAGATACTGCTAACATGTCTTACTTTCTGTTCTCACTGCTTTAACTAAATTACTCTTTTGTTTTATAAAACACTGGCTTCTGCATAACCACCATGTTAAGTTTAAAAGTCTTTCACGGCAGTTATTTGGACCTCCTATAGTCACTTGAACCTTCCTATCTTTTTCTTCAGCTATATGTTCTCTGGAACAAGTCTCCTTGGTAAGTCGTACCTCATTCTGCTCTTCTTCACCCTGTCTCTGATCAGCCTTCATCCATGCTGTCATCTCTCTATAGTGTTTCAACAGTTTTAAAGGCATCTATTCCTAGAAAATGATTCCTTGGGAACAATTCCCTTTTACTGCTTACCTATTTTTGCTGAACTTAAACTACCTGTTACTACATGTGTGGTGCTCTATGGGTTACAAGGCTTCAGGAAAGGTCCTTCCCCTGCCCCAATTATAAATCATCAAGATGAATTATAAGAATACGTCCACCACCCCTAGATATTTTCCTGTGTTTCTGCACTGCTTCTCTGACAAAGTTTAGCTTTCAAAGCAGCATACAGTAATTTAAAAAAACAATTAAAGGTGTTTAGGATGAGGTCTAGAGAGATCTGGGTCCAAGAATGATGGAGGGCACTAGGCTCTTTCCTCTCTTCCCACTCATGGACCTATCAATGACAGCTAGAACCAAAAGGAAGTAGAGCTCTCACTGATCCTGTCATGGCTGCTTTTTCTTCTCACTCTAGACTCAATAATGTCAGTCCGTAACTGAGAGGGGAATTCCCAATAGGGAACACAAGGAATTCTAAGACTCCATAATTGCTACTCTCAGTCTGTGCAACTGTGTAATTTGGTTTAATTACTGGACAGTTGAACAAGTGGACAAAGCAAAATGAGTCAGATGTAGTGTGTCATGTTTTCCCATCCAATGGCCTCTGAAGCATCTTCTATGACTGAAGGAGACCCACAACAATTCCCTTGCCGTCTCTGAATGTTTTTTTCCCCACCACGAAAATAATCAATGATCTTTGTACTCTGAGCTCTATACTCTTAGCTTTATACTCTACGCAATAAGGCATTCCAGAAAAACTTTTGTGTAAAATAATCTTTATATTCTCAATATTCATATTCTCAGAAGTTCTCAAAATATAAGTTGTCAAAATTATCAAGAGTCCTTGTAAAAACAAAGCTTACATGAATATGTGTTGATGCTTCTAGGAAATAATCTAACATTTTCACAATAAAGCTTGTCATCCTCTCAAATTGTGAATATATAATATTAAGGATGCCAACTTAAATCTTTTTTAAAGGAAAAATGGAACATAGCAAATGATATCTATTGTAATATTTTTGAAAGAGTAGAAGAATGTTAAATAATCAATAAACTGAATTTTATAAGGACAGATTTAGAATCATGAATATAGCTTAGAATCCCAGAGCCAGCCTCTAGGTCCAACATTCTAACCCCACTATACCAGACTAGCTGGAGAAACTATTGAAAAAAAAGGTCTCTTTAGCCACTTAGTTCCCCAATCTTAAAATGATCACTTTCTCGGAAAATCAAGATGCCAATTCAAACTTTGAGGGTCTCAACCTTCAGAAATAATTCTACATTACCTCATCCTTCATGGGATTTTTTTAAAACCTCAAAAGTTCATGGTTTTACTGCATTATACAAGCGAGAGAATTAGGTAGGAATGAGTAGGAAAAGTCCTGAACCTATAAAATGCATTGAACTGCTCACCACTCACAATAAACCTGTAAGGTAGATTCGAGTCCAGTAGCCCCTTAGAGACCAACAAGATTTTGTGGGTACCAATTTCTGAGAGTCAAAGCTCCTTTAGTTTTGACTCTCAAAAGCTTTAACCCCGAAAATCTTGTTGGTCTCTAAGGTGCTACTGGGCTCTGATCTAGCTGTTCTTCTGCAGACCAACACAGCTACCCTCTGAAACTTCCTGCAAGTTAGGTCACCTGGCCCAAGGTCACTCAGTAGGCCTTCATGTGCCTGGCCCAAGGTCACTCAGGGAGCACCATGGCAGAACGGAAGACTCTTTCACTTACCGTGAGGCTTCCTTCTCGGTGGTTCTGAAGTGGGACAGTCCTCACGTCTGGGATAAGCTCCTCCTCCTTCCGCAGGGTCGGCTCCAGCTTTGATCCCGGTGGGGAGGGGCTTATTCCTCCTGAGGTGTCCCAGTGTCGATAAGCCCAAAAACCCCCACGGTCGTGGGAAGAAAAAACTAGAAGAAAACTCCGCTTCCAACAGGGAAGCTATAATCTTTTAACTGATTATACTAGAAACTATCTACATTTCAGTGTAACACCTAGCCACGCTATACTATACTGAACGGGCCAGGCGGATCCTAAGAGCGACTGGGAGCACTGCAAGGGACTACAGCACCCTCTGTATCAGCGGAAACGTGCCCATCAAGGGTGGGCCGGACTGTCCCACTTCAGAACCACCGAGAAGGAAGCCTCACGGTAAGTGAAAGAGTCTTCCGTTCTCCAGTGGTTCTTCGTGGGACAGTCCTCACGTCTGGGACGTAAAAAAGCAATAAATCATGGGAGGGAAGCCGCTTCCGCCGATACAACGACGTGCTGCAGTACCCTCCGTCCAAAAACCGCCTCAGCTGAAGCTAGTCTATCCACTCTATAATGCTTAGTAAATGAGTGGACTGATTTCCAAGTGGCCGCTCTGCAAATTGTGTCCAAGGTAGGGAACGCCCTATAGGCTGCAGAAGTAGCCGCGCTCCTCAGGGAATGAGCATGAATACCCTGTGGGGGATCCACCCCTTGAGCCTTGTAGGCCATCACGATGCACCCCTTGATCCACCTGCTAAGGGTGGCGGTGGACACCTGATTCCCCCCCGAAGGGTGTCTGAAGGACACAAAGAGAGACTCTGTCTTTCTCCACTGTTTAGACCGTTCTATGTAGAAACTAAGGGCCCTTCGTACATCCAGGCAATGCCATTGTCTTTCCATCTCATGCTTAGGATTACTGCAGAACGATGGTAGGACTAATTCTTCTGTCCTATGGAAAATAGAGTTTACTTTGGGTATGAACGCCGGGTCAGGGCGCAATACTACCTTCTCTTTATGAAAGACACATAGCTCCCTATTAACCGAGAGCGCTCTCAGTTCTGATACCCGTCGGGCCGAAGTGATACCTACAAGGAACAAAGTTTTAAAAGTTAGTTCCCTAGGGGGACAGGTGGCCATTGGTTCAAACGGCGGCTTGCATAAAGCCTTCAAAACCAGGTTCAGGCTCCAGGAGGGGAACCGGTGAACCTGTGGGGGATTTATCAGCGTTGCCCCTTTTAGGAAACGCTTGACGTGTGCATGCAGAAGAAGGGACCTCCCTTTCCTGACTCCCTGAACGGCTGAGATAGCTGACACCTGTCTCTTAAGAGTGCTAGGACTAAGACCTTTGTCCAGTCCGTCTTGTAGAAAATCTAGGGTAACCCTAACGGAGGCCTTGAGGGGTGAGATCCCTCGTTGCCTACACCAGGAATGAAAAACACGCCATGTGGCGTTGTAGGTTCGATTGGTAGAAGCCTTGCGAGAGGCTAAGAGTGTAGTTAGGACTTTTTCGGAGTAGCCCATCCCGGCTAAAGCCTCCCGCTCAACCTCCAGGCTGTGAGTTTGAGTAGTTCCGGTCTGGGATGGTGGTGTGACCCCTGGGTCAGCAAGTCCTGTCTTGTTGTCAGAGTCCATGGCTTTGCTATGGACATTCTTAACAGGTCCTGGAACCATGGGCGGCGAGGCCAGTAGGGGGCGATCAGGATCACTTCTGCCTTTTGATGTCGTATCTTTTGTATTACCCTTGGGATAATGCTGATCGGTGGGAAGGCGTACAGGAGGCCCTGGGGCCAAGGGTAAGTCAGTGCGTCTAGACCTGTTGCCGCTTCGTTTTTTGTTCTTGATAGAAAAACTGGTACTTGACAGTTGGACTCTGTCGCAAATAAATCCATTTCTACTCTCCCGAACCTGTCGCAGATCATCCTGAATACCTCGCTGTTCAGCATCCATTCTGCTTGATCTATACGTTCTCTGCTGAGCCAATCTGCCAAGTCGTTGTCCTTTCCGGCGACGTGAGTCGCCCTCAAGGACTGAAGATGCGCCTCCGCCCAAGACAAGAGACGAGCTGCCTCTAAATGTAACTTCTGGACTCGAGTTCCTCCTTGTCTGTCCACATATGCCTTCGCCGTCACATTGTCCGTCTGGACCAACACATGGCGACCTGAGAGGTGAGCCGAGAGGCTTAGGAGGCCCAAACGAATTGCTCTGAGTTCTAGGAAGTTGATGCTTTCCTGTGTCTCTTCCTTTGACCACTCCCCTTGTACCATGTGGCCCTCCGAATGCGCCCCCCAACCCCAGAGGCTCGCGTCTGTTGTCATCGTTACCTTCTGGGGATCCCTGAGGGGAGACCCCAGACTGAACCTCTCCGGCTGAAGCCACCATTGTAATTGCTGACTCAGATCTGATGGTAGGTGCAGCAATTTGTGTTGTTTGTGTGCGATTGCAAATTGATGAGGTAGGAGAAACCTCTGTAAGGGTCTGGCATGGAAGCGTGCCCACGGAACTAGCTCCTGGCACGATACCAGCATCCCCAGTAGTTTTGTCAGTGTCATGAGGGGAACCCGCTGCGACTGCACCACCCCGGTCAAGAGTTCCCTGATCTTTAGTTCCCTCTCCTGGGAAAGGAAGGCTCTGTCCTGTATGGTATCTATCCTCGCACCCAAGTGTGTTAGTTGTTGACTGGGTAAAAGGTGACTCTTCTCTCTGTTGATCACGAAGCCGTGGTTTTGAAGGATCTGTATGGTGACGTTGGAGGAGTGAGAACTCTCCTGGGCCGTAGGGGCCTTGATCAGAATATCGTCCAGATAGGGGAAAAGCTCCACCCCTTTTATCCTGAGGTGAGCTACCAGGGTCACCAACACTTTGGTAAATACCCGGGGTGAGGATTTCAGACCGAAAGGGAGGGCCCTGTATTGGTAATGGTGGGTTGCGTATGAAAAGCGTAAGAATTTCCTGTGTGAGCTGTGAATGGGAATATGGAGATAGGCTTCTGAAAGGTCTAGAGAAGTTAGGAAGTCTCCTTCCTGTAACGCGTTCAGGATGGACTTTAGGGTCTCCATTCGAAACTTTTTGTGTTTGACATGGGAGTTTAGCCATTTTAAATCCAAGATTGCTCTGGCGTCCCCATTCTTTTTTGGCACTACAAATAGGATGGAGTAGACCCCTTGACCCTGTTGGGGAAGGGGCACTTTCTCTATGGCTCTGATGTCCAGTAGGTGTCGAATTGCCGTCTCCATGAGCCGGTGTTTGGAAAGGTTTTGGTATTTTGGTATCTGAATAAGGCGACGCCCTGGTAGTCGAGCAAATTCTATTTTGTATCCGTGTGTCACCGTCTCTAGCACCCAACGGTCGGAAACCGTTGCATGCCATTGATCTGCGAAAAACAGAAGGCGTCCTCCGATTTTTCGCGGATCTGATTTTCTCAGATAGTCATGTTGCGCCTTTCCTGGGGTTCTTGGCGGTTGATTGCTCTCCTTTGTTGTTGTTGAAGAAGGGCTTGTTGCCTGTCTGCCTAGCTTGCCATTTCCCCTTAAAGGGTTTGGTGAAAGTGGGTTTTGGTCCCCTTCTGTGGTCTCGAAAGGGCCGAAAGGATTGAAAACGTTTCCTGTGTTTTGTGCCCTTACTCTTGGAAGGAAGGACTTTCTTTTTGTCCTTATCCTCGATTAGATACCTATCTAGGCCGTCGCCAAATAGGTTTCCTCCCTTAAAGGGAAGCGCTGCTACTTTGGCTTGGGCAAGGGCATCGACGTCCCAGTGACGTAGCCAGAGATTTCTCCGGGCAGTCACGCTGCATGCCATGGCCCGGGCAGTGAGTTGGATGGCATCCAGTGTGGCATCTGCTGCGAAGGCGATTGCCAGAGAGATCTTTTTAAGCTCGTCTTTGAACTCTTTCGGCACGTTGCTACCCGCTGCTGCTAGGTTTTCTGCCCAGTCGTAAGCGGCTCTGGCGAACATGGATCCAGCGGTCGAGGCTTTAACTACCGAAGCTGAGGCTTCAAAGTTTTTTCTCAGAGCTTGCTCTATGCGTCTATCAGTCTGGTCCCGGGGCATCCCATCTGTGTCCATGGGGAGTACCGAGTTGGAGGATAGGCTGGTGACTGGGTCGTCTACCACCGGAAGTTTAAGTTTTTTGGTGGCGTCTGGCATAAGAGAGTAAAATTTTGAAATGAGCCCATGGTTAGCCTTGGGTTTGGCTGGGTGCTCCCATTCCGCTTTCATGATATCGAAGAACGGGGCTGGGAGGGGCAGCCCTGTCTGGGCGACAGACACCTTAGGCATGAGTTTTCCCGAACCTGTTTGAAACTCAGAATCCTGAGATTCCTCCTTGGTTTTAGTAGTAAGGCCTAGGGTCCTAAGCACCTTTGGGAGTAGGCGTGAGTATAGATCTTGAGGGAACAACCTGGACTGAGCAGAGGGCATGACCTCCTCCTCATCCTCAGACAGTTCCCCTTCCTCCAAATCTGAATTAGAAGAAGAAGAGGATCCCGAGAAGGAGACCTCATTTCCCATAAGAGGGCTGTGCGGTCTAGTGGACAAGCCCTTTTTCTGTCGTTTGTTTGGGTTGGGTGACCTGGAGGCACTCGGAGAGTTGCGTCTTGTTCTAGACCTCTTGGCTGATCTGCCCCTCTCTAGGGGGGGGGTATGCAGTTCTTTACCAAGAAGTGCCTCTTTAATCATTTCTGCAACCTCTTGTTTCATCTCATTTTTAAACCAGCCCAGGAGGGCTGCTTGCGTGGCCTGGCTGGGTTGGATGTCCTGAGTCTCTGTGGGTTCCTGAGAGGCTAAGGAGACAGACAATCTGGGTGAACTGGGTTCCCCAAAGGGTTCACTGTGCAGTGGACTATTAGCCATTATTTTTTCCCAGCGTTAGACCTGTGGACAGAAATAGAGAATGCCATACTCTTTCCGAAAAAAAGGAATTTTGAATTCCCCCTCCCCTGTATTTTCCTTAAGGAATATCCCTTGAGACTTCAGCGCAGAAGGCTTCTGGGCTGGTGCTTTTATTTGTTCCCTTAATGGGCCTTTGAGGTAGGGGTATAGAGGGGGGGGGGGTCCATCTCTCACAGAGAGGTCTCAGGCCTGGGGTGGTTCCCGGGGCCTATTCTGGTTGGGTCCGTCCAAGGTCCTAGTTGGTAGGTCGCTTTAAGATGGCCGCCCTTGTTTCCCGCCATTCCCGTGGCTCGTAAGAGGCGCGGGGAAAAACAGGAAAAGAGAAAATGGGGGGGAACACGAGGCAGTCTCCAAGATGGCCGCCGCCGCTTTTCCCGCCTAAACGGCTGGGAAGCTGGTGGTTACGCTGCCCGGGAACCCAGTGAGGAAGCCCTTCTGGTGGAAACTTTTCCTTCCCCATTTCTGCGACCTCGCCTTTTCACCCCCCCCCCCTCCTTTTATTCCGCTCCGGCTCCGAGCCCCGAGCCCTAACCGGGCTTGTCTCTGAGGGGGTGCCGGCAGTAGCCTCGCGTTTGGGCTCATCTCGCCGGGAATCCGGGGAGAGGCTGTCGCCGGCGACCCTGAGGGCGGGCGGACAGCCGGACCTCCGCCTCCCTGCCCGGGGGAGAGAGCGGCTGCCGAGGGTGGGTAATGGGAGAGGTCTCGCGCTTCTTTCCCCCCCTGCTGAAAAACTCTAGCCGAGTGAGTGATCGGGCCTCCGCCTCCCTGCGCAGGAGAGGGAGCGGTCGTCTTCCTCGCGGCGGCGAGGGAATCCAGAGCGGCACGGGACCCGGGGCAGGGGAATACCTTTTTAATGTTGTCGCTCGTTCCCCGGCGCGCTCCTGTCTGGTTGGAGCAGGCTCTCCGCTCAATGGATTTGGCGGGTGAAGCCGGCGCGGGGCCGTTTGGCCAATTTTCGAGTCGCCGCCGTCGGGGGCCACCCAAGGCTGACTCTCTCAGGCCCGCTCTGCCGCCTTCTGAATCTTTTTTCTTCTTTCTTTCGTCTTCTAGCCTGTTGCGCTTGCTAGCGCTGCTGGTTTCCGTCCTGCTGCAAGCAGGGCCGGCTAAGAACTGGGACACCTCAGGAGGAATAAGCCCCTCCCCACCGGGATCAAAGCTGGAGCCGACCCTGCGGAAGGAGGAGGAGCTTATCCCAGACGTGAGGACTGTCCCACGAAGAACCACTGGAGAATGAAAACCTGATCCTGGGTCTCCTAGATCTTCATCTGAAACTCTAACCACTACACACACTGGCTTTTGTGGACTGGCTGCTGTTGAACAAGAGCAAGCAGACAGGCCTGGGTCACACAAGGCATGTAGTATCAAGTTGCACAGTAGTTACTGAAAGGCCAGGTTATGATGAGTCCTCCCCTCAAATGCCAAAATATCTCTGGAAATATCCCTGGAAAGGGCTCCAATTCACCTTTTACTGACAGTAACAAAGGCTTAAAGGTTGGCAGTACTGTTGTGATTGCCTAGCAATGGCCACTGAGATCATTAATTTTTTAAAGCAATAGGCACCACTTTGGTTACTTTGAGGGGTTTAACCTCCAGTGGTTTTTGGTCAGATTCCTGATTTTTCTGCAAAGATGGGGCTTTTCTCAGGCTTGTGGAAAGATCTGTTTTGTTTGTTCATGGCCCCAATCTCCAGATTTAAGTATCCACAGATGGGGCCACACACAGAATTAGATATGTTCAGATACAAACCAGGCCAGTGATAAGGATGGGATACCTCATGCCCTCTAAAAATGTTGCAGGGAGACAGGGGCATGTATCCAAACACTTGTGGACTTTGTCAGGCAGGGCTTTCCCACTTTCCCTTTGGTGCAACCCACCATGCCCCTTGGTATCTTGTTTGTAAGGGTCTGCACAGGAACAGTGTAGGAGTTTCCACAAATGGATCCTGCTGCAGGAAATGAATTCTTGAATACATGCTGGTGGGTTCTTTTAAAGTGTACAACAGAAGGAGGAATGTACACCTTTACTGAAGTAAAGGTAGTAGACATAATTAAAAAGGGAATAAACATTTCAAATGGGATGACTATTCTTCACAATACTGATCTCACATTCTTCATCTCATCTAATAACTTTATTGGGGGAAGCAGGAGAAAGAAACAAATTCAATTTCCAGGAGCTTTGTTGGAAACCCATTGCAAGATACACATTGTTGTTCAAGTATGGCAAATCTCCATGAAAAACCATGGGTTTCCAATTGCGCTTACTTAGCTTCGTTACTTTCCATGCATTAGAAAGACATACCGAAACATCTTTAACCTAGCAAACACCATCATGTGCTTAAATCAGCCACCCAAACCCTGCACAAGCAACCCTTATTAGCCTGTGCTCATCCTTTTGCTCGTCTGCTGTCTTGTCTACTGCTGAAATTTAGACTGTAAGCTTCACGGATCTATCCCTTGTCCTGTCTTTTCACATTAATCTGGAACGCACCATATACGTTGATGATGATACACCCTGGGGCAAAATGCAGTGCCGCAGTGGCAGAATTATTCTCTGAGCAACAAAATGCACCACTTCATGACTGCTATTTTAAATTAGTAAAAATGACATCTAAAGCATGCTGCTTTGGTGGCAGGAGAAGAAGAAAGGCAGGTGCAATTTGCCATTTGTCTGTTCACTTGTTAGCAACCAACACAGGTAAGCAGCCCAATGGCAAATTATTCTTCTGGTCCCATAATAGAGTAGTCTTCTAACATCCAGACAGTTTACCAGTCCCTACTAAGCCACTTTTTTTGTTTGTTTTGGGAGGGCCTACTGCTAGTGTGCATGCGTAGAAAGCAAGAACACCATGGGAGGCCACTCAGTGGTGGAAAGCATTTCTCCATGGCTCTGATCCTTTACTTGTTCCTCATTAATGTACACCTCATGGTGCTTGGCTTCCATTTCCTGTACACTGTTCTCTTCATGTGTTGCTCTCCGCCCCCCGGCCTTGACACCGGTGACATTGTTATCCTGGCTCTCCTTGTCACAGGCAGTGACTACGGAGGCTCTTTACAGGCTGCCACCACTCTGGTACAAGTCTTCTCGGGAGGGCCCAGAGCACCCACCCTTATGTCCACTCTTTCCCAGTAGGGTGTACTTTATATGTGACTGAATGAGGCATGAAGACCCGGGTGGAATAATCATGTGATAACACAGCCACATAACAGGGCAGAATAATAAACAATTTGATTTAAGAGGTCTAGTAACAACTGGTTTTCAAATAATTTGTAGAATAATGAGAACAGTAAAGGTAGGTAACCAAACAAATAAAAGAATACTAACTCATCCCTCTAGACTGTCCCTAGATGATTGGCTTCGAGCTGACTCACCCCTTCCTGGATGAGGGATCCCTCCGTCTGCAGCAGCCTCTCCTCAGCTCTGCTCCCTAGGAGGGAACACCCTCAACTTCTGGACAAGGCCTTTTATTCCTTCTTCCCAGGCACCACCCCCTACTCCTCTACTGGTGCAAGTTTTCCTTCCAATTCCCCTGCTAACCAATCACAGGGTCCAAAGGGGGCCTGGGAAATGTAGGCCCTACAGCCACTCTAGTACAGGTTTTCCCGAGGCCACTAGACCTCACTATGCAGGCCCAGGCTCATGACATCCATTATGTGGCTGCATTAACACATGACAGCAACTCAGTGGGTCCCATGCTGTCTCCTGGAGTTTAAACGTAAGTTGTAGCTGTGTAAGTGCCGAAGATCACTGTGAGAGAAGTTATGGCACTGAATTCTTAAAAGTTCAGATTAACTTGGTCACCAGACATTTAATGTTTCAGAGAGTAGCCATGCTGGTCTGCAGTAATAATTATCATTATTGTTGTTGTATTGGCGGTGTGTGTAGTATAGCCAGGATATCCAAAGATTGTCTGGCAGCCAGAAGTTCTAGCTCTTTTTTTAGCATTATGCACCACTAGGTGGCGAGCTAGACTTGTTTTTAAGGCAACAGAGGTTTCAGTGGTGGTTTGCCACTGCCTGCCTCTGCATTACACCCCTGGTATTCCTCGGAGGTTGCCCATCCAAATACTATCCAGGGCCGACCCTGCTTAGCTTTCGAGATTGGGCTAACCTGGGCTATCCAGGTCAGGGCTGGTTTGCGGTACAATTCGAGCCCAATAGTCAAAGCTCCCCTTGTAAGATACAAGATATTTAATATGAAAAAATTTAATGTGAAACTCACTGTTATGGCAAATCACCATAAGAGATAAGCACCCGTACTGCCATGGCCATATGGTTTTAATTTTGTACAAGCCAGTGACAGTTCAACTATTTGTGAAGTTTAATGGTAGAAATCAAAGTTGTTTTTTTTTTAATACAGTCTGAACAGCTGTTGGTTTAAAAAAGTAGCTTAGGAAGCAACAAATAATCCACCATTAGTGAAAACAAAAATCTGACAGAACAAAACAGATGTAATAGGCAAACTAGGGGGGGAAATACACTACCTTTGAGGATACTATTCTGTTATCTGGATACCTTTGTGGAATGTATGCTTCAGTGCCTGGAGGGGGTTCACGATGCCCAATATAGATAGTCCGATTATCCACCCAGTTCTCTTCTCCAGCACACTGTGAAAGAAAGAATGTGTCATTTCAGTTCATCCGGTAAGGTCTGAATGTACATGAGTCATACACTGAACAGGCTAGTTCTATCTCTCATCATCAACAGAGCCTTCATTCTCATATAGCTGTTGAAACCCCATCTCCCAAGTATTTACTTATCTTTTCTTGAGGAATACATAGGTGACACACAGGAGTGAGCTGTCACAATTCTGCACCTAATTGCCTTCACTAAGCCCCTAAAGCAATATAGACAAACCCACACAATTCAAATCACTTATCCCTTAAAACAGTTTTTAATATACTTTGACCTTAATTTTAAATGCATAACCCGTTTAAATAATGATGGCAAATACATTTTCTCGGACATGTAGGCTGCAGTCTACATTGATAGAAAGATATATTAACACATTAAAAAATCAGTTTTTAAAGGGAAGGGATGGAACAGTGTTAATTAGGATTTAGACATAAACTCATAGTGGCTTTAAATGTGAGTAAAATGAGGCATATATACTGTCAAAGAAACTTTGGAATTTAATTCTGCAAGAAAATATAAGAAATGTGTCTCTCCTGTTCTTTGGATGCAAATGCAACATCTGAAGTACAGCTAATGCAACTTCCCCCCTGGTTTCTGTCTCAGAGCTGGGCCCCTTCTGCTCTTGTGTTTCTAATTTTTACTATCTATATATTTAGTTCTGAACTGCTAGGCAACTCCAGACAACATTGTCAAGACTTCTATACCTAGATTAGTGTAGACACTGGGGTGGCGGAAGAGTCTGGAAAAGGTGAAAGAGGATATGAAAGGAAGAAAGGAAGGAAGGAAGGAAGGAAGGAAGGAAGGAAGGAAGGAAGGAAGGAGAGAAAGGGAGTGATGGAAGGCAAACCAGGGTGGAGTAGGAAAGGAGAGGTGGGGGGAAAGGAGAGAGTAAAGGAAAGGGGAAAGGCGGCTACCAAGTGAAGGGAAAGGTGAAGACAAGAGTTGGGGAAACACAAAATTAGGTGGGGGAGAGAAAGAGAGGAGGCAGCAGGGAAAGGAGGCTGCAGGGGCTGAATGGGAGAAGGAAAGAGGAAAACCGGCAAGATCATGAGGAAGGGGAATGAGATTTCTCCATGAGGACTTTTAGGTCCTGCACTTGTAGGTGCAGATGTAGCTGCAGGACTCACAGTACTGTCTACTTACATTGGCTGGCAGAGAAAGGTCTTTACCAACAAGCTAAATTCTGAAATGCTTTGACTGTAGATGCCAGGAATCGAAACTAGGACCTTTTAAATGTATAGCGTGTGTTAACTCACTGAATTGTAGCTTCTGCTTTTTTTCTAAAATGCATACTGATGATATTGAAGGTTCTACAGCCTAAATATCTTACTATCTCTAAAGAGAAGTTTCTGCCCCAAACTTGTGCTTCAGATTGAGGATGACTCTAGGTGGGACCTGTAAATGTTTATAAACCAATGGCCTGAGTTAAGATAGATTTGTGTGCTCATCTCTAAGCCCATCCAAAAGATTTGCTAACTCCTTTCACGTTTTACACAGTTAATCACAGGGATTTTGCAAAAGAACCCCCCTCCCCCCCATATGCACAGATAATTTATACTGCATATCTGGATAAAGGCAGCAACTAGAACTATGTCCAACCAGCTGAAGTTGTGCAGCACAATAGAAGCAGGGCTATGCATTATTAAAAACCCATCATTACAACAGAGAACATCTCTTCTCATTAAGAAACTACATCCATAAATTGGTAGTAGAACAATGGGCTCTTTAGCCTAATGCCAAAAATCAAAATATGATTGTTATGTTTATGAACAACGTTTTACCTTCTCCAACACAAAGAGCAGCCCATTTTCCCTAACTACTACAGTTTCATTTAGAAAGTGACACTGAGAACTCTACAAAAAAAAAAAAGTAAGGAAGTGGCTGGTGCAGTGAAGTGTACCCACTGTTTTATACGCTATTACTTAAGTCCATTAAATGTACATCCAAGAAACCATAAATAAACCTAAGCATTATAAGTTTCTAATAATAACCTGAAGCTCGATGTACCGAAACCCAGCTTCATTGGCACTATCAATGAGGAAGCATTACTTATGGTCTCTTCTCGCCTCAGCACCGTCAGCAAATACAGAATCCTCAAGCTGGTGAAAAATCCATTAAGCTGTCTTTATTTCACATACAAAGGACATCTTCAAGAATCTTATCTTCATCAAACTTGAATGGTCAAGAAATAACGATTTATATATGACTTTGTGTCTCAGTTTAAGGACATGAAAGTTTAGCATCACAGAAAACTTAAAAATAGGATGCGAGTCCAATGTTCCCTCTAAGCTGCGGAGTCTTGTGAGCAAAAATTCTCCTTTGTGGGCTACTGGCATTAAAGTTGTGAGCGAGCGATTTGGCTACTGCATAAGTGAGTTTGCTCTGGAGCTGTCCTTCCTGAACTAAGACAGAAACCTGGGAGCTGGAGGCTAAAAAACTGTGAGCTAGCTCACACTAACTCAGCTTAGAGGGAACACTGGATGTGACCCTAATGTTCAAAAACATAGCAAAAACATTATCAGCCAGCTAGTTAAGATTTAAGTATTTATAGGGTATCTTGTTTGTCAATGGCAAATTTAGGAAACACAAGAAAAGAGAAGCAATCAGTGAAATTTTTTAAATATTATTGAAGACAGATAAATTGTGTTAGACTTGCATAGCAAAAACCTAAATACTAACCATTTTATTACAGCACAAGCTTTCACAGACTAGTCCACAAAAGCTTGTCACAAAAGAATGTTCCGTATGTGAGGCGCCTTATGTCCAGCTGATATTAATTGTCAAACATCTGAAATTCACCCATGAACTCTCACAAAAGCCCTGTAACTTAAGTCAAAAATGCTATTTTACAGCTTGAGAACTCAGTGACTTGACTCAATGCAAGAGCAAAGATTAGTTCTTGCATTCATCTCTAGAACTCTATTAGATCATATTGGTCTATTCGACAAAGTACCATGAAACACTCCTTCAAGAAGACAAACATGAAAAAACCCAATTCTATATTTTTGTGTGTGAGGAATAAACAGAAGCTTTGATGGCAACTTAGACTGGGAACATAGTGAATGGTTAACCTGCTCATGCCCAGTGTTTCTGTTTAAAATTAAAGAATTTTGGAGTACTACAGTGCAATTCCAACAAGAATTATTTTAGCTTAAGCCCAATGAAAAAGGGCTTGTGTGCCTTCAGGTGTGGTGATCCCATGCCATATAAGGTGCTAAAGGTCAACACCAGCATCTTGATTTGTGTCCGGAAACAGATTAGGAGCCAGTGCAGATAGGCCAAGACTGGAGTGATAGTGTCCCTACAACCCATTCTAGTCAACATGCTATGGCTGCAGTATTTTGCATCAAATGAAGTTTCTGAACATTTCAGTTCAAGGGCAGCACCACACAGAGTGTACTTCCCTAACTTAATATAGATGTAATTAAGGCATGCACCACAGTGGCAATATCTTTTCTGCTCACTAGTGCCAACTCAGCCCAAATCTCTAAATAACCTCACCCAGTAGTTAACTGCTGAAAAGCATAGGAGACGAGGGCCAGTTTGGTGTGAGGGCCAGTTTGGTGTAGTGGTTAAGTGCGCAGAATCTAATCTGGGAGAACCGGGTTTGATTCCCCACTCCTCCACTTGCACCTGGCTGGATGACCTTGGGCAAGCCATAGCTCTGCGCCAGCTGTTCCCTCAAGGACAGCTTGGGAAAGAGCTCTCTCAGCCCCACCTACCTCACAGGGTGTCTGTTGTGGGGAGGGGAAGGGGAAGGAGTTTGTAAGCCGCTCTGAGACTCCCTTGGGGAGTGGAGGGCGGGGTATAAATCCAATCTCTTCTTCTCTTCTTCTTCTTCTTACAGGACCACACAGGCCAAAGAGCTGAACAGCTATCCCCAACACCACTTTCTGAAACCTCTCCTCCAAGTAGAACTAGAACCACAGCAGAATGGTCCAACCATGACTGATGGTATCAAAAACCACAGAGAGGTCCAGAAGAATCAACATAATTGCACTCCTCTGTCCACCTCCCAGCACAGGTCATCCACCAGGGCAACCCAGTTTCTTTCAGTCTCATAGCAAGGTCTGAAATCAGATTGGAAAGGATCCAAACCATCTACCTCATCCAGGAATGCCCGAAGTTCTCCAAGCCATCACTGACTCAAGGTGGATTACAAAATTTAAAAAACAAAACAATTCGATTAGACAGCAAGGACCTCCAATAAACAATGCAGTAGGACTCAAACAATAACAAAATACAAACTAAAAACTGTCTAAGGCATGATACTGCCATAATGCAGTTAAGTAGATTGAAAAGGTAGAAGACAATGTAATAAAGGGAGTAAATATTGCAGTGGATTCTAAGTTTATTACCTTATAAAAGTGACTGACTCAGCTGTTTGTTCCATTATACTACAAATGGCCTTTACTCTATAGGCTAAAGGAGAGTATATCAAGGCACATGTATAGTCCACTGCTAGTACCTATGTCTAGTATTCCAAGTGTAAATGTTAGGGACTGGAATTGTTCGTAGATAGCATAGGATGATAAGGAGTTTATTTGATGTTGTCACTATCCCCTTTCTAAAGATTGGCATCCTGGTTATATGAAAGGTAAGCTTTGAACATGTATTTAATGATTCTGCAGGCTATCTAGTGCAAGAATTCTTATCCCCTCCTATACTGTCATGATCAAGTTTTTGGAAGAAACCTTGCCCATCCTATAACCTGACATAAACCAAGTGGTTGGCACCACTTACAAATGAAGTTTATTTCCCCCCTTAGAAGGGGTTAAAAGATTGTTTTGCAAAGATGCTTGAAACTATTTATAATTGTATCACACATCTTAGGCAAATGACACAGTTTAAATTTATGAGTTTAGAGGTGCAGAGCAACTATCACCCATTAAGACACTTTTTTTCAGGTGCCAAATCAATGTTGTGTATTACAATTAGAGTTTTGGAATTACAAGCTGCAAACAGATTCTAGAATGTAAATCTTTCTTTTAAATTATCAGTGCATCCGAATGAACAACGTAAAACTTGAAATTACAATACTTAGAATATTTTTCTAAACAATTAATGGTGCACAGGCAATCAAAGCCTTAAACCTTACTGAAAATTTTGGAACCCCCTCTTTTTACATCTCTTCTCCCTTCACTCTAAACAAGATCTTCAGTGGTAAACCAAGTTTTAAATATGCATACTGAATCCTGCCTAAAGTTTCGAGACAGAACATTTACGTCCATAGAGCATACCTATAGCGCCTTTCTACTCCTGCTACAGCCCCAAATGACCCTCAAATGTTGCTCCTTGCTAAATAGGGGACTTGGGATGGAGGAGTCACAGGTTTGCAGTGGGAGGGAGGATTGATGAAAATCACATTCTCTTTTCAGCCAAAGAAGTTTTAGACAGGATCCAAACCCATACACATACTGAAAGAGCTTCATGTACTTTACCCTTATAAAACATAGGAAAACATAATGTATGCCAACTTAACTATCCATTTATTGCAGCGGATTGAAGCTGAGCCTTGCTTAGTGCCATCCAAGGAGTTCATGGCACAGGTGAGATCTGAACCTCACAATCTGGCTCTGCTAGAATTAAAGCCTTCTGTCAGCATAATGTTACTGAGCACTTGCCAGTGGGGAAACATGCGCACGAAAAGTTAGTGTACTATCTGACAGCCATGTCTCGGCTAGTAATGAAGTCCTAACTCTCCATTTGTGACCACTTGCACAACAATAGGCTGCATGTTCTAAGAGACAACACTTAGCTACAGACATGATAGTTCTGTTAAAAAAAAATGCTGCATGGCTTTGACCTTGATGAAGCAGTTATCACTGTTTTTCCCCAATCACACTAGAAGAACAGTACTTCTGTCACTTCACACCGCTAGATTGGCAGCCTCTGCTATAAGAGCAGCTAAATCTGTACTACTTATGCAATGATGTGAAAAAATGCCAAGTGCCGAGATATTTCCCTTATTATGAACACTGTAGTATGACTGCCTCTCCAAGATCTATATTGTTCTCATAGTACTAATATGCAAGCAAACAGAGTCAATGCATTAAAGTGGTTGTAATTCACAGCGGGGAACTAAGCACTGCATTTTGACGTCATGTTCAAATAACAACGCTTCATTAATTTATCAGGTGCAGCTACTCTGACTGACATAATAAAGTTTTAGTTGATTATGAACAGCAAAGTTTACGCAGCGGCTGAGTGCTTCAGGAAAAGAGTTGAGCATCAAGTCCAGAGGAGCAGGTTAGAACTGGGCCTCCTGAGGTAGCTTAGAATAAAGTCTGCGTTGCTAGACAGAGAAAGCTGGATTAACTGGCAATATCTCTCTTCTGAACTGTTAATATTTCCTTTGCATATAAAATCATTGTTGGGAAAAAACAACATAAATCACTGCAGCTAATCAGAGAAGTGCAAATGAATTAAATTAGATACTGGTTATCAGTTTTAAAAACTTCATATAAAAATGATTCAAAAAATTTTCTTCAATAAAATTAGACCTATGGGAAGATCAGGTGAAGTATGGAGAAGACTTCCTAGTATACCCTAATATTCCTGCTGAACCATATTATTATAAATTAACCATGACAGCTAATACTTTCTTAGCATCCACTGATGATAATGAATAAGGTGAAAGCATTGAGACGTAAGTGATAGGTGACCAAAGTAACCAGTGACTTGGGAAAAAGACGTAAATAATGCAGGCCCATAGCTACACTGGGGCATTTCAGGGCCTGGCCCCCTGACTTCCTACCAAGGCCCCACAACTCCCATCTAGCTCAGGCCCCCCCACTACCGCCACTACTTCATCAAGCATGGCTTGCTTCGACAACTGATGTCAGTGCCCCCCAACTTATTTAAAGGCCCCCTGAATTACAGAATCCTGGCTACAGGCCTGAAACAATGCCTTGTACTCCTGGGTAATCTGAAATGAAATCTAGCGATCTTAGGTCTAACAGAGAGGCCAATAGTACTGCCATCAAAATATCATTTTCTTTTTCTTTCCCTAATCATCTCAAAGACTTGGAAAAGTTAGTCTGAGACCAGATTATTTGAGGCTATCCTAAATTTGATAGTTTTGGGATTTATTTCTTATGCATTACTTTTATTTCCTTTATTTACACCCCACTTTTATTCTCAATGGGAACCTAGAGTGCCTTACATCATTCTCCTCTTCCTCATTTTACCCGCACTACGAACCTATGAATTAGGTTAGTCTAAGGGGATATGATTGGCCCAAGGTGACCCACTGCCTATCCAGAGCACCACACTAGGGTTAAAATTAGGGGAGAGAGAGAGAGAAGATATTTAAACACTACAGCAGAATCATGCATGCAAAAAAGCCCACAATATTTTAATACCATTAGTATCACCTTGATGAAAGTTTTCCTTTCTTCAACACTGTGTTACTGGCCTTTTATTTCTACAACAGTATGCCTTTAGAAACAAACCAGGTATTAGGTTTGTCTACCCCTGGCAGTGAAGTCACTGCTTTAAATATCTTGTCAGCTTGCAGTCTGCCTAGCTAAGATATGAAAGAATCTATGCAGACTACAGGCATAAAGAAGGCAGGTGTAATACCTGGCAATGTTCTCTACATTAATTATAACTTTATGCCTCATATGAAGCTGACATATACTGAATCAGGCCATCAAAGTCAGTATTGTCTAATCAGACTGGCATTGGCTCTCCAGTGTCTCAGGCTGAGGTCTTTCACATCACCTACTGCCTGATACTTTAACTGGAGATGTTTGAGATTGAACCCGGAACTTTCTGCATGCCAAGCAGATGCTCTACCATTGAGCCACAGCCCCTCCCCTCTTTTGACCTAATCTCTAATCTGGAGAACCGGGTTCGCTTCCCCACTTCCCCAAATGCAGCTGCTGGAGTGACTTTGGGTAAGTCACAGTTCTTTCAGAGTTGTTCTCTCAAAAGCAGTTTGCTCAGAGCTCTCTCAGCCCCATGTACCTCACAGGCAATGTTCCCTCTAAGCTGTGTAGTCTTGTGAGCAAAAATTCTACTTTGTGAGCTACTGGCATTAAAGCTGTGAGCAAGCCATTTTGCTACTGCATAAATTAGTTTGCTCTGGAGCCATCTTTCCTGAGCTAAGACAAAAATGTGTGAGCTGGAGGCTAAAAAACTTTGAGCTAGCTCACACTAACTCAGCTTAGAGGGAACACTGCTCACAGGGTATCTGTTGTGGGGAGAGGAAGGGAAGGAGACTGTAAACCACTCTGAGACTCCAAGTGAAGGGCAGGGTATAAATCCGACTCTTCTTAGATTCTTCACCACTGCTTCATAAGGAACTGATTCTCCTATTATGCGCAGCTGCCAGACTTTTAACTGCAAAATCCTGGAAAAATAATACCCACCTTACATTATTAGCCTGGCTACATAAAGTCTGTGATTTCTGTCTGATGGACAAACTTACTGATTCTCTTCTTTCTAAGTCTATGGAATTGTATGATTCGAAATTTACCTCAACCTGGTTCCCCTTCCTGGCCTATTTATCCACTAAACCTGAGTATTTTTCAATTTGGGATATTATAAACCTGCTGTACTGATGAATTTCAAGGGATGTTTCATGTTAATGAAGTTCTTAGTCAAACTGTTTTTTGTTAATATCACATTTACATTGTTTTTAATGTAAATTTTATCACATGTACCAGTTAAGCTATATTTCTGATGTTATATGTATTTGCTGGTATTAAATAAAGATTAAAAGTTTTTTTTACAAAAAGAAGTTCAAAAGTGAACATGCTAACAGTATTTCTTAACATTCTTGCTTCAGCAGCAAATATAAAGTCTACAGCAGTCGAGACCTATAGTGTTTTCAAAACACAGGTAGACAGTGTTATATAGTAGTTAAAGTATCTGACTTGGAACTGAGAAACCCAGGTTCAAATCCCCATTCTGCTGGCCATGAGATATAATGTGATTCCTCTTATATATGTAAACTCAAATGTATTTCTCATATTATATTCTCATAAATGTATTTCTCATATTATATTAACAACAACAGAACCTTTTATTGGCATAGATTCTCATATTATATGTATTTCACTCTCTGCAGTAAATTCCTTTGAATAGAGATTATTGGCTTTTTTATAGGAGTAGAAGTTTTTACATGCCTTTCCTTCCAGTCTGTTTTCTGACAAGCAGTTTACAAATTTTAACATGAGATTTTGAAGCACTAGGAAGGGAAATTGGAATTGATCTGTCATGACCTTTCTGACAGCTGACCGAATGGCAATGTTTGAGCTGGGCTTCTATTTTGTCCCCATCTCATTATGGATATCCAACCTCTGAAATGTTAACAGACCTTTGTTTATGTAAATAAATGATTTGTTCTGAACCACTAACAAGGGAAACAAATTCCTCCTAAAGTTATTTCCTAAAACAATTTTTATGTATGTATTAAGCACTGCCTATCTTTTATATTTTGTGGGTGCCCAGAATTGAAATACATGTCAGGTCAAGAGGGACTGTTAGCAAAGAAACTTATTGCCTATTTTGAAAAAAAATTCCCTTTGTTCGACAAAAGACTATAAATGCATCACTTTAGGGAATCTTAGACATCTGCTTGATGTTTCTCTGACAGAATGTTATTGGGATGATGTAAGATGAGGGAGATCTTGAATATCTTTTAGTGAGATTTAGCTAGAAATACCAGAATAATAGGTTGATTTATATCTGTTTCATATATTTCACAATCGCTTGCTTAAGAATTAGAGCTTACAAGCCTGTGTGTGTTCCTTGGAAGCTATCTTACCAATATGGATTCTGCATTAGAATACTGTGCTGAAGAAAAATAGTCTCTGCAAAGGAGGGGCTAATTAAAACTCAGACTTGGGAATAGAGTGCTGATTGCCCTATACTGATCCCAAGAGACTAAGTTTCCACCTGACTTTTTTATAGTGTAATGTCAAACATATGGCTGTTAGCATGTCTAATCTAACTTATTTCACAATAAGGGTTATTGTGAAAATAAAATGGAGGAATACAAAAAATGTACAGTGCCTTGAGATCCCAGGTGGAAGGGTAGGATAAAAATATAACTATACATACAATATTCTACCATTAAGCAAAGCCTGAAGCCTTCCCTTAAACCGGAGGAAAGTTCCTTAGGTTGGAAGAAGGCTGCAAACTTTAAGAGTAGAATGGTAAGATAGACGCTTAATGAGATGCATGGATGTTTTCCTGAAAATTATAATGCTGATAGCTACATAATTTAAGATTTTTTAAATTTAAAAAAACTGACAAAACTCTCCCCCATTTATGACAGAGTTGCTGAAGGGCAGCTTTGTTATCATAAGGACCCTATCATCCAGGGCTATTTTGGGGCAGGAATGCACAGGAACAGAGTTCCGGCTGGTTTCTGGGTTGGCCACACCTACAGCCCCCCCGCCCGGGTTCCCCAGGCACCTCGCAAACTGCTGGGTGCCTGGAGAAGCCAAGCCAATCCAGGGAGGGAAGGCAGTTTAAACTTGGGTTCCCCATGCACCTGGGGAAGCCAATCCTGGGAGGAAGCTGTGCTGTCAGCGGGTGTGGCCTATTATGCTAATGGATTCCTGCTGGGCTTTTTCTACAAAAAAGCCCTGCTCTTGTCAATAGGAACTGGGCCACCAAGTATCAGTGGGGAGAACAGAACTCAGCATCACTGCTACAGTGCCTTCAGAAACAGTGCTTGATTTTCTCCCTAGTACTGAATGTGACCCCATCCATTTATGCTAGAGTTACAACTAAACATGCTCCACCCTGTGGAACTGTTTAAGAATTAGATCATACCCATATCTGCAAAGCACCATCTTCAATTCCATTTCTTAATCTCGTTAGAATGTCAAGAAATATAGATGGGGTTTAGAGCTAAGGGGAAGGATACAACCATGTACCATATCCTGACCTGAAGCAATATTCAGACTCATGCACCTCTCCTAACCCATGACATGTCTAGGCCTGGGCTCAAGGAACATTTTTCCTGGGTACATCCCCAGCATGGGTCACAGATGTGTTCCAGGAGCTCTGTACTTCTCAGCCATGTATGCCTCAATTGGTATCAAGAACACAGTATGAGGGGGGCGGGGCTTGGACATCCTCCCTGCACTATTTTCCTGACTTGAAATGCCCTGGAGAGCCTCTATGTGTTCTGTCAGGAAAACCTCCATAAAGCCATATCACTACATGTGCCACCCTCAGCGTGACAAATAGCAACTTCCCCGGGCCATTCTGGTCAAGGAAACAGTGCAGGAAGGGAGCTTTAGGACTCTTTCCTGTCCTGATCCAAATCATTCCCCTTCCATATTCCTGGGAAGCATGGTTCTCAGAACAAGTCTGTGAACTAGCCCGTGAAATACCTGTATTTAAGCCTTTAGGGCTGCTATTTCTGCCCCTGCTATTCATTTCTAGAAACAAGAGAATGTAAACAGTGGGTTAATATTGGCTGCTGCATAGCAACTGGTTCCTTCTTCCCTGACATGCCAAGGGAGCTGCCTATGGGTGCCAATAAAATTGGTTGGGGAAACTGTAGAGTTGTAATTATCACTGCTGCCATTTTTAGCATTACTCTGCTGTTGTTATTGAGCTGGAGATTGCCCTGTTTACTGGTACAAGTTACAGACTGATCCTAAGCCTGTTTACTTGGAAAATAAATGCCACTCTGATCAGGAGGGCTTACTTTAAAGTCTGTGCAAAGGATTGCAGCTTCAGTAGGGCTACATGGCCAGAATGTCAGACACTTCCCAACTCAGGTTCTCCAAAGCATACATTCTTGAATACACTTGGTTCTCTTTCTGACAAAGTTGAAATACAAAATTATTGTTAGCGACACATTCCATAGCCGAGTGAAGCCAAATTACGCCAATTTACACCAATTTTAGTCTCACTGGCTTGCATGGAACTAAGTAAGCTTAAAAGTGAGTACTTTAAACTGGGTCGCTGATTAGCCTGCAAATGCACATAACCATGGAAACCAGGGAAGTCATGTTTCACCAAAGTTAAATAGCTTGTACCTCCAGGCTATTTATAGCAACTCTTAGGTTTTGTAATGTCTGATCATTTTAGAAAAGGCTCAGGCTGAATTTGCACAGGTGCTTGACATTGATTTTGAACATGGGTGTTTAGCTTTGTAAATTCCCTGGCCACCCCAGTTTGGTAAATTCTGGCTAAAATCAACTTGGTCTGCGATGGCTCACCATTTCCTGCTTTATTACAATACAAACTGCAACTGGGAGCATAAATTTATCTTCCTTCTTAAAGAATCCCCCTGTAAGGCTGTGTACTGATGCCCATTCCTGTAGAGTAATGGGGAGCTGCTTCCTCCTTCAGACTATTATGGCATTTACTTTGACCCATAGTACTGTCTCAACTAACAGTGAGGCCACAGTCTCTCTGCCTCCCCTCCAGAACAGCTAATCCACCTTCCCCTGGGCATACCCTGTGGGGCTTCCCGACCTTTCCTGAGAAGGACACTTGAGAGAGGTCAACCACCATTTCTGTTTGCCAAAACTGTGGTGGAACTCTTTTAAGAGGGGGGAAAAATCATAGAGTTCAGAAAGCCCAGCAGGGCACATGCAGCTGGCAGCACCCATGTTTCAAAAGGGGTGTGTGTGATTATTTGCTCTGACTCCTCCACTGGGGAGTGGTAGTCTTGAAATAGCAGGAGGGAGGGAGCAGCCAACGTCATACCATTTTTACAGGGCTACGTGGGAGCTCAGCCGGAGAAGGGAATAAGCACCTGTCTCTTCAGACATGTAAACAGTCCACCATGTCTGGAGCAAACAATGTCACAGACACGAACCAAAGCCACCAATTTAAATTTCCCAAGGTACAATTTGAAGAGCTATAAACAGCTATGGACAGTTGGAAAACCTGTTTGACTAGAAGGCAAGGCAAGAAAAAATGAACATGTGTACAGAGGGCAACAGTGAATCTAATATAAAGGTAAAGTATGCCACCAAGTTGCAAAAGACTCATGGTGACCCTGCAAAGTTCCACCTCATAGGGAGTTCAAGGCAAGAACTGAGCAAAGGTACCACCTCTAAACACACACACACACACACACATATACAACTCTAAACATGATTTGCACACAGTACTAAATCTCTTATGCTGATACAATGCTTCGACTGCTTAATCAGAACAGAGAACTGGACTGGATTTGAACCAACTACCAATTTGCAAAAGTGGGTATACATGTCAATTTGAAGCAAGCTCCAATAAGGGCTGAACTTGAAGGTTTGTGAAGTCTTATTTCCTAAGTGCAGCAAACATCGCACCGTGTGTTACATATCCGGGGGGGGGTTAAGGAACACATTATCACACAGATGCTCAAACACAGAAAGTAAATGTTTAAAAGTATTTTCAGAAGCATAAATTGGTATCCTCTGCCAAAAAGAACCCCTACAAGTATTCTATAATTCTGTACCTACTAAAATCAAAAGACAGCTAAAGACAGGACAAAGTTAATGTATGTTTATTATTATATTGATTATTTAATCTTCTACCTTCAGTATGTTTAATCTATAGACTATTATGAAACTTATGTGAATAAATAGCATAAAAACCCTGGACCAACCACAAGCACGGTTTTAACTAACAAGAATTGTGAAGACTTATTTTTATTACAGGATTTTATGCCTTATGTTCTCCATCAAGTGTTCTGGCTTCTTTACACATCTCAAAAACCACATCCTCTGACAACAAAACATACACTTTTCTATATGGGCTTCTACTTCCTTGACCACACACAAAGAGTACATTACCCGGTAATGTTTAAGCATTAGTTGATTTTACTGTTCTCATGTTCTTACAATGAACTCCATTAAGAAACAGATTTTACTGGAAAACAAACCCCACCAATTTATTCCAGCATAGCATCTTAGAGAAACGTGAATGCTTCTATTTGTTCTGGTTCTTTCTAGTACCTCATTGCTGAGTTCTAGCAATGAGGTACTAGAAAGAGTGTGCCCACTGAAATTTGCAGCCAAGGCAAGATGCTATCAGTATAACATTGCTAACACTAACTTGTTACTCAAACCAAATAATACAAAATATAGTGGATGCTTTGGCATTTCACCTTTTCTGTTGACACTTAACTACCTACCACCAAGAGTAAAATTTTGGTTACAGCTTCTCAATTGTGCTAGTTTTATGTTATAACGAAAGTTATATTTCAATCTTCAATGTATTTAACCTGGAAACATGCCTTGAAAGCAGTGAAGTTTCATCCCAAGTATCTGCATGCTCAAGTACCCTCATCTAGAACATGTTGTTATTTGTTATTATTACCACAAATACATACAAAAGACAGGTCCAGCAATTAATTTATGTACTCTTTTCTTCCAAAATCTATTTTTAGTCTCCAAAACGGTATATATACACACTTAATACTAAAAGTTTATAACAGAAGATGAAAAAGTAACATCTACATAATTTGATTGCTTGCCCAGTAATTAGGATCAACGGGAGAGGTCCCCCTGACTGTCCAATTAATCAAAGAAACTCATTTGGTGAGTACGTGAGAGAGGGCCTTTTCAGGGACAGCCTCACAATTATGGAACTACCTTCTCAGAGAGGTGGGCCTGACCCCCTCACATTTGATCTTTAGGAGGCAGTTCAAGACAGTTTTATTTAGGACTGTATGTGGTTAAATTTACTAGTAGTTGTGATTTTAAATTTTAGTTTTTGAGTTTTTAATGTATTTTATTTTAAGTTTTATCTATGCTGTAAACCGCCTTCAGCTCCATAAGGAAGAAAGGCAGCTAATAAATGTTTTAAATTAATTAAATTAAGTCCAGAATTTTGATACACTAATCCACCAATCTTAGCACTACATTAAGCTGAAGGGAAGGGTCCCAGCCTAGTCTGTTAAGACTAATAGCAATAAAGCGACTGGAATCTGTTGAGTCACAGAACTTGAAGCACTCTGACCAAAGTATTACAATGATCTGGACTTTAGCCCATTTTCATTAGGAGGTTACTTGAAGCAGTTTAGTATAAATCTGCCTGAACTTTTTATTAAGACAGCGTGTTTGGTCAGACAACAGGGCACCTGCCACATTTGTTCCAAATAACCACATGAATGAAAATTCCAGAAAACTCAGACAGAATAAACCTAGCAATGAGTTTAACCTGATAGGAAGGGAACTACAGATCTCAGGAAAAGTTCTTAACTGTGAAACTAGTCAGCCAACTAAGTAAGCTAAAATCTGCTTTCCTTAAAGGCTTTTAAGAAGAAACTATACAAGTATTTGCAGTACTGAGGTAGAGTTAATAGCATCTCACTGCAGATGCTTAGGCAGGATTTTTTTTAAAAAAAAGTTGATACAAATTCTACCTTATGATTCTGTGAAACATAGCATTTCATCACTCACAGACAGGAAGCCCATTAAGTTACGATTTGCTTCATGAGCTGGTATAGTCAGTTATAGGGCTTGTACAATTCAGAAAGAGCAATGGTTCCCCTTGGTAAAAAGGACGAAGAAGCAACAGAGTCTAAATTATATACTTGGGAAACAGGAATTCTAAATCATAATCATTCTACACATGGGACATGTATGCGATGATATGCACTCCTCTGGGGAAAAGCAGTCTTCTTAACACATCCTTAAGTTGTTTTACTGTAAGAATAGACCATTGGATACTTACGGTGAAAGGCAATTCTCCTGAGGAAAGGAATACATCTTGGTGGGTGATTCCCACCGTCCAGTCAGGGAGGGAGGAACAACTTTCCCCCCTTCCTGTCTCTGCTGCAGGAGTCACCCCCCTTCTCAGTTCTGGTAACTCCAAAAGCAGTTAAGGTACATGACAGAACAGTAACATGGAACAAGAGAGAAACAGGTAAGTAAAAATAGTTGCGACAGGAAATGATCTTGCTGATAGCTTGTTTGATGATGACTTGGGGAGGGACAAGATGTCCTCCTTTCCTCAGAGGAGAAGGACCCTTCATGGTAAGTATCAACTGGTCCGTTCTCCCTCGGAGGTGGAGGACATCTTGGTGGACCTCCCAGAGCAGTGTCCTCATATCCGGGGTGTGTATGTGTGTTTGTGTGTCATTGTCATCTGCATCTATAATATGCTGGAGCACTCTTCTGCTGAAGGCAGCATCAGATGAGTTATATGCATTTCTCTTATAATGCCTTATTGAAAGTGAAGATGGATGACCAAGTCTGCCTTGCAGACTTCTACTGTGGTGTGTCTGGTGAAAGCTGCATTGGTGGCAGCACTCCTCACTGAGTGAGCCATAATTCCAGGTGAAATATCTAATTTATGGAGTTTGTAGGCCTCGATAATGCAAGCTTTGAGTGAACTACTGATGACTGACTTGGACAGTTTGTTTCCTATATTTGGTGGAGAGATGGATATGAACAGGGTGTCTGTTTTCCTAATATAAATCTGCCTCCTGCTCCTTAATCTTCTTGATCAGTTTGGGTACAACTGGTATGGAGGGAAAGGCAAACAGGAGACCCTTCAGCCAGTGCAATGTTAGGGCATCCGTTTCTTCAGCTTTGGGATGGAGGAACCTAGTGAAGACCTGGTCAAATTGGTGGTTTGTTGGTGATGCGAAGAAATTCACCAGCAGGGAACCAAAGTGATTTGTGATTAGCTGGAAAAGATCCTTCTTGAGAGACCATTCTCCATCTTGAATTGTCTGTCTGGTGAGTCAATCTATTTGGATGTTTGCAGTTCCCTTTATGTGTTCTGTTTTGATTGAAGCCAGGTTCTTCTCTGCCCACATTAAGATCCTGGTTGCCTCCTTGTGGAACACTGTGGATCTGGATCCCCCATGTTTGTTAAGGTATGTCTTTGTGGACATATTGTCTGTTCTTATTAGGACATGATAATGAACTACCTGCAGACTGAAGTGGCGTAGAGCAAGGTTGATGGCTCAAAGTTCCAGGAAATTTATGAGTTATTTCGCTTCTGTCTTGGTCCATCAATCCTGTGCTGGTTCTTCATCCAATGTCATTCCCCATCCCAACAGGTTAGCATCTGTGAAGATCTGCTTCACCTCCAGGATCCAGTATTTCTTGCCCTGTAGGAGGTCCACCAAATGAAACGGACCAGTGGATACTCACCGTGAGGGGTCCTTCTCCTCTGAGATAAGGAGGACATCTTGCTGGGTGTTTCCCACCCTATCTGTAGGGAGGCAGGAACTAATTCTTCACTTCCTGTCCTCTGGTGGGATACGCCCCTTCAAGTCAGTTTGGGGACTCCCAGAAGCAGTAGTCAGCTGTAAACCAAAGGCTAACCATAACTAGAAAAATATGAACATAATTAGTCTGAACAGTAAACAGATAATGTGGCTTGAACAAGACAGGAAGGAAGATAAACTCAGAATATAGAAAAGGAAGACGATGAATCTTGGGAGGGCGAAGATGTCCTCCTTATCTCAGAGGAGAAGGACCCCTCACGGTGAGAAACCACTGGTCCGTTCTCCCTCTGAGAGGAGGACATCTTGCTGGGACCTCCCATAGCAGTGTCCCTTTAACTGGGTGGGACATCGTCTTCAGATATGAGAGCTTGCTGCAGGACCCTCCAGCCAAAGGCTGCATTGGTCGAGTTGTAGAAGTTGGTCTTATAATGCCTGACAAAGGTAGAAATGGAAGACATGTAGCTGTCCAACAGGTTACTTCCACCGAGGCTCGGTTGGTGAAGGCTGCGGAAGTCGCTGCACTTCTGATGGAGTGGGCCGTGATACCCGGAGGAGGGGTATCTTGAGGGCCCTATAGGCTTTTGCTATACATCTTTTGAGAGTGCCACTGATGGATGCTGTGGACATTTTGTTGCCCTTGTTGGGGGGTGAGACTGAGATGAATAATGATTCCGTCTTCCAGAAGGAGCTGGTGCGATGTAGAAGGCTTTAAGTGAACGTCTGACGTCCAGACAGTGGCACAACTTTTCCTTTGGGTGGGTAGGGTTCGGGAAGAAGGACGGTAGGCAGATCTCCTGTGAGCGGTGAAATCTTGAGTTGACCTTCGGGCAGAAGGAAGGGCCGATAGTGAGGACTACTCTGTCCTTATGGGAGGTGCAAAGAGTCGGTTTGGCGGAGAGGGCCCCAAGCTCGGAGACTCTTCTGGTGGAGATGACAGCTACCAGGAACAGGGTTTTCATTCGCAGCCACATCAGAGGAATCTCTTGGACTGGCTCGAAGGCTGGTTTGGCTACTGCAGAGAGAACCAGGTTAAGTTTCCATGTGGGGAACCGGTGGGGAACCGGTGGGTCCTTAAGTGATGCACCCTTCAGAAAAATGGTGGATGTGAGGGTGTCTGGACAGGGTCCAGCCTTCTACTCTGGGAACTACGGTTACCAAGACAGCTACCTGACAGCGGAGAGTAGACGCCTTCAGACCCGAGTCGTGACCGCCCTGAAGGAAGGACAGAACACTGGACAAGTGTGGGTGTAACGGGTTGACCTTCTTTCTCCTGGACCAGCGAACGAAGGCCTGCCAGGTGGCATTGTAGATCCTCTTGGTGGAAGGGTGCCGAGAGGCTAGCATGGTGTCTGTTACTGGTCTGGAGTAGCCTAAGCTGAGCAAGTTTTGCCGTTCAACTTCCAGGCGATCAAACAGAGCCATGCAGGATCTGGGTGCCAGATGGGGCCCTGGGTCAGCATGTCTGGGGATACTGGGAGTGTAACGGGGCAGTTGCCATGCTCTGGAGTTCCAAGAACCAAGGTCTTCTTGGCCAATACGGGGCTACCACTATGATCTCCATTTGTTGTTCTCTAATTTTTCTGAGGAGCTTTGGTAAAACCGGAGTCAGAGGGTAAGCGTACATGAGACCCTTGGGCCATTGGGAGACCAGGGCGTCCGTCTCTTCTGCTGCTTGATGGTAGTATCAAGAATCTGGCAACCCTGTGGTTGAGTGGAGATGTGAATAGGTCCACCATCGGACGTCTGAAGTGAGATGTTATGAGGTTGAATAGGTCCTCTTTGAGGGACTATTCCCCTTCCTGTAGTGTCTGACAGCTGAGCCAGTCCGCTCTGGTATTCAGCGAGCCCTTGATGTGTTCCGCTCTGATAGATAGTATGTTGCGTTCTGCCTAGGACAGGAGCTTCAGAGCTTCTCGATGGAGTTCTGAGGATCTGGATCCTCCTTGGGTATTGATGTATGCCTTCGCCACTATGTTGTCTGTCCTGATGAGGACGTGATGACAGGCGATTTGTTCCCTGGAGTGGAGGAGGGCTAGGCAGATGGCCCGAAGCTCTAACAGGATGATGGGCAGAAGTTGTTCTTCCTTGGACCATAATCCCTGTGCAGGGAGGTGGAAGAAGACTGCGCCCCATCCCAGGAGGCTGGCATCCTTGACAATCTGCTTCCAGTCTTGACATAGAAGCTGTTCCTCTGGGATAGATATAAGTTGGTTTTATTCTAGAGGGCAGGCATGAGAGGAAGCTGGCCACAGGCCTGTGGAACTCCATGCTAAGAATGCCTGAGCTCAAGTTTTTAGCCTGTCATGCAGCACTCAGGTCTCAAACTGCTGAGCTACCAACCTTCTGGTCTGCAATTCAGCGTCTTAACCACTTGAGCCACTGCAGCCCCTCTTTCATGGCGTGATCCACCAGGATAGGCTGGCCTTGACTAGGTGAGGGACTGACACGGGGAGGTCCTGTTTTTTGCATTATCCTGGATTGGAAGGGCCATATGAGTTATTGTAGTGGTCTGGCATGGAGGCGCGCCCAGGACACGGAGTCCATGCAGGAGATGAAGAGGCCCAGTAGTTTAGCCAGGGACATCAGGGTGGATTGTCTGGCCATGATGATTTGTCGTGTGAAGAAGCGGATCTTGTCTGCCTGTGTTGAGGTAGGAACATGTGGTTCCGAACCATGTCTAAGATGACCCTGAGGTGCTCTAGGGACTGCGAGGGGTTCAGGGAGCTCTTCTGGAGGTTTACAAGGAAACCGTGTGCTTTCAGGCAGCAGATGGTTTCCTGAGTGTCTTTGTGCGCTTTGTTTCTAGAGCTGGAGCGAATCAGCAGGTTGTCTAGATAGGATAGACATGATGCTCCCTCTAAACTGTGGAGTCTTGTGAGCAAAAATTCTACTTGAGAGCTACTGGCATTAAAGTTGTGAACCAGCGATTGGGCTATTGTATAAATTAGTTTGCTCTGGAGCCACCCCTCCTGAGCCAAGACAAAAATGTGCGAGCTAGAGGCCAAAAAACGGTGAGCTAGCTCACACCAACTCAGCTTAGAGGGAACACTGGACATGGGTGCCTTGTTCCCCAAGGAGGGCAATGGGATGGATGAGGATCTTGGAAAAGACTCTTGAAGCAGTGGAGAGTCTGAATGGGAGTGCCCTGAACTGCCAATGTTGGCCTAGGACGAAGAATCGGAGGAACCTCTTGTGACCCGGGAACATGGGGACGTGCAGACACGCCTCTATGAGATCGATGGAGGAAGGAACTCTCCCGGTTGTAGAGCCCCTGAGATGGATTGCAGGGTCTCCATTCGGAAGCGTCTTAGTTTTACGAATCTGTTGACGTATTTTAAGTCCAGTATCGCTCTACAGCCGCCGTTCCTTTTGGGAAAAGTAAGGAAAATGGAACAAATTCCCTGTCCCCATTCCTGGATAGGGACAGGTTCTATGGCTGAGATGGTATACAGGTGTTGGACAGCTTCTATCGTTTTTTGTAGCTTGGAGGCGTCTTTGATCAGGGGAGAGGAAACAAAGCGGTCTAATGGTGTCGTCTGGGAACTAAAAGGGTAATTTCCGAATCCCCTCCTATCAGGCCTGCCCAGGGTATGTGGCATCGCCTTTTCTTGTCCCTAGTTTCTATTAGGATTTTGTCTAGGGAATCTCCGAATAGGCAATCTCCTTGGAATGGGTAAGAAGTGACGGTAGATTTGCTGCGCAGGTCCGCTGGCCAGGCCCTGAGCCAGAGGGTACGCCTGGCAGCCACCACTGAAGCCAGAGCCCTGGAAGGGAAAATCCTGGCATTGAGCGTAGCATCAGTGGAGAAGAAGGAGGCCTCGAGAGGGTGGTTAGCTCCTTCAGTGAGACGCTTACTAGACAGTGGGATAAGCTGTATTAGTTTCCTGGACCAGGCAATGGCTGTGTGGCCCACAACTGTGGCTGTAGCGGATGCTTTGATGGCCATAACGGAGACTTCATGCACTTACCTGAGTGCAAACTTGGCCTTGCGGTCTAGACTGTCTCTGACCAGGCCAACGCCATCCTCGGAAGAAGACCCGAAGTCTGGAGCGCAATAACAGGAGCATCCACTAGAGGGACCTGTACAAGCTTATTAATAAAATATGGTAAGGTAAAGAGCTTTCTCACATTAGGTGGGCAGCGTTTGTTTGCCATGGGTTTGGACCATTCCTTGACTAGCTGATTTACTAGAAATTCTGGGAAGGGGAAGACCTTTTCTGCCCCTGGGGTCCTGGGGAAGTAGTCTTTGCTCCCTCTGGGTCTGGAGCCATCTGCTTTTGAGGATCCGGCTGGGTCCTCTCCCTGCAGCTTTGGTTGTAACTCTAATGCTGACAGGGATTTGGAGAGGAGGTAAGGATATTCTTCAGGTTTAAAGAAGCACATGGAGGGTTCTGGAACCTCCAAGTCCTCTTCCTCCTCATCATCATCAGAGAGGAATTCAGCCTCTTCTCTTTCCCCGGTAACCCCTGTATCACTGTCCTCATAATTAGGTGGGATCCAGTGATGAGGGACCCAGCCGGGGTAGGAAAGTTCCTTCCTAGCTGCTTTAGTGGGCCAGCGAGGTCTGTCTTCCTCCTCGCCCTCTTGGTAGTGCCTGTCTGGCACATCTCTATGGGGTTGGTCCTGGTGACAAGGGCCCCCCCATGAGTGGATGATCAATACCTCCTCCCTGCTTGTTTAAGGGCCAGGAGTAGGGCAGGGGAAATAGTCTGTTCTCCGTCTCCGGAGTTACTCACGAGTAGACCTTCGGCTGGTGTGTCTCCCAAATGGGGCTGGTGTGTGACCTGGGCATTGGGAAGCTCCTGCCCGTCGTCGCTAGTCATGTCTGGGCTTATGGATGCGGCGACAGCCGATCTGTAGCCTTGGGCCGCCATTTTCTGTGGTCTCCTGGGATCGGGGCAATTCAGAATGGCGCCTGCGCAATCATCCACGTCTTTCTGGGGCCGTTTTTTGGCGCGCTTTTCCTTCTCGTGGCTAGTCATGTCTGGGCTTATGGATGCGGCGACAGCCGATCCGTAGCCTTGGGCCGCCATTTTCTGTGGTCTCCCGGGATCGGGGCAATTCAGAATGGCACCTGCGCAATCATCCACGTCCATTTTTTGCAAAAAAAACATTTAAGAAAAAAGGTTTGAAAAAAGTTTGAAAAGGTATGAAGAAGAATGGAAAGTGAAAGTACAAAAAAGGCACGAGTGGCCACTAAGTGCTGCTCTCCCTACTGAGGCAGGAACAGAACTGACTTGAAGGGGCGTATCCCACCAGAGGACAGGAAGTGAAGAATTAGTTCCTGCCTCCCTACAGATAGGGTGGGAAACACCCAGCAAGATGTCCTCCTCTCAGAGGGAGAACTGATCTTCACTCTGAGTGGAATTCAAATGGAAAATCTTTTCTCATAACCTGGAACTGAAAGGGCCAGCAAGAACTGGGGATAAACCCCTCCCCACCTGGATCAAAGCTGAAGCTGACCCTGAAACTGGAGGAGGAGTTTATCCCAAGAGTAAAGGACTGTCCCACTATCTGAACCACTGGAGAATGGCTGCCATTTGCAGTTGATAGACTTGAGAAGGCTGCGGGTCCAGGAGATGCTGCTCCAGCCGGGTTGGTTTGCTTAAGGGTGCTAAAGCAAGCCTGCTGCAGTTCTTGCCGACCCCACTGGTGGTCTCCCTGGCACCAGTAGTGAGAGGGGCTTCGAATTCCTCCTCAAAGGAAGCTGTCACTGCCCTCTAGTTCCTCCATGTTTTGAGTGGCCAAAAGGACATGCTCTGAAAGCCGCCAAATAGAAAATGGCTACCACAGCCGACAGAGACACTCTTGTTCTTCTCTCACTTCCCCCTGAGGTCACAGGCTCAAGGAGAGGAGTTTTGAGAGAGATGGACAGTCAAAGTGAAGGAGATTAGAGTAGAAACAGAGACTGAAGGGTTGAAAGAAGGAAGAAAAATGAGAGTAGATGTGGCACAGCCTACTTTAACACTCCCTGATAAGGCAGGAAAAGAACTGAGAAAGGAAATGACATGCACAGCAGAGACAGGAAGGGGAGGGGTTGTTGTTCCTGCCTCCCTGAATGGACAGTGGGAATCACCCACCAAGATGTCTGCCACCTCAGAGGGGGAACTGAAATAACTAAAAAACAAGACCATGGGGGGGGGGGCAAAAAGAAAATTCCTACACTGTGTAGGCTACAGATGGTTTACAGACACCTACCAGAACAGCCCAATGCTGCCAACAACAGTAATGGTCAACTACATCTAAAAATACAGTAATTTGGGGCCACCTTTGGAGTAGGCATGTTAAAGCAACACATCCCTGATTATCAGGAAACCATAGTCATAATAAAATTAAAAGTAAGTAATATCAAATGTTGGATAATAGGAATGCAGGTCTGCATCTCAACTACCTTTGAGAACTGAAAACCTGCTCTGCATCCTTAAACTTAGGTGAGGAGAAGTACTCTTGTGGAATTATTTTCTTTTGCATTAGTAAGCAAGGAGACATACTTTAAGGTAGGATTAATGGATTCTAAATTACGTTGCTTCTGATCATAAATGCCAAGGGCAGTTTGTGTTAGTTGTGTCTGGGTGCGAAGATAGGTGTAATCACAACTTCCAGATGTCTCTGTTGTTCAGTGATACATTAAAAGGTTGCCTAACCTTTTCAGACCGCAGCTTTCTATTTCTATTCAGCTGCAAGAATAGTGCACAAAGTGGCATGTATTACTGTGCTTTGATTTACCGTCGGAGGTTGTGTGATGGAGAGGGAAGGCAGCCTAGGAAGGTTTACAACACACTCACTCTTCTATAGAACAAGCAGCCTTGTACAGGTACAGAATGCAATTCGTCTGCTGAAGCTGCTGTTCATGAGAGATAGTAGTTGCCCAAAGGCCACCTACTAAATTCAACCCAGGGAGTTATACTCATCATTCATGATCTTAACCAACACGTGTTGGTGAATCTCAAATATCTGAAAAGGCACATAAATCCTTGTAGCATAGTTAAGTCTCAAGTATCATGGACAGGCCTCTGGTGGATCTTGGAGTAGACCATCCAATTAAGTACTTACTATGTCCCCTACAGTGCCTCGCATTAGAGACATATATAGATTATTTCCTTCACTGTGGGACATCTACAAACTACCAGCACTACCAAGCAATTCACCAGTCATGTGGGTCTAGGGCACTAGTTATGTAGGACTCTAAAGTGTAGGGAAAAAAAAGACAAGAGAGTTCCCATGCCACACACACTGGCATTTTAATTCACCCAATCAGATCCCCAAAAAGATAAACCACCCTAATCTAGTCCTAACAGATTAATGGCTAACTATGAATGTGACAAAAATCTCATCCATAAGCAACGGGTAGCCCACAGAAGTGACACTCTCCACATAAACAAAGGTGGAAGGATATAGAGTAATTTTAGTTAAATGGATATAGAAACCTACATACTGATTTTCACACAGAATTGTCCAAGAAAATATGGCATATAGCAGAGATATAGACTTTAGTACAAGGCAATAACTAGGTAGGTATCATTTAAACAAACTATATCATCTACTATGACTCTAAAGAATAACCTTCCCAAATGATTTTTAAAATACTTATCAGCTCAGTACCAAAAAAAAAAAATCACTGTTTACAGGAAATTGGGGGTTGTTCTCAGAAGCTAAGCAGGGTTGGCCCTGGTGAGTATATGGATGGGAGACCACTAAGGAAGTCCAGGGTCGCTACGCAGAGGCAGGCAATGGCAAACCACCACTGAATGCCTCTTGCCTTGAAAACCCTACAGCAGGGGTGGCCAACCTGTGGCTCGGAAGCCACATGCGGCTCTTTCACACATATTGTGCAGCTCCTGGCAGGGCGGCTGGGGAAGCAAAGGGGAGGCATGCTTTTTCTCTCTTTCTCCCTTCCTTCCTTCCTTCCCTCCTCCCTCCCATCTATTTGCTTTCCTAGTTTCTCTCTCTCTCTTTCTTTCCACTTCTTTAATTCTTTCTTTCCATCTCTCTCTTTTTTTCTCTCTCTCTCAATATCATTAGCAAACAAGTAATATCATTATCAATAACCGGTTTTCCTCGTTTGTTTTTATTTTTGGCAGTCCCATTTAACGTTAATAAAAAGCAAATTTGCATATTTTAAAAAATAAAAATGTGTGTGTGATATTTGTTCCTGTCTTGCGGCTCTCAGACATCTCTATGTGGCTCTTACGTTAAGCAAGGTTGGCCACCCCTGCCCTACAGGATAGCCGTAAGTCAGCTGCAACTTGATGACACATTCCAGTACCACCACTGACATGATAAGATCAAGATCTGGTTTAAAGAAAGAAGCTACAGCCACCATATATGGATCTATGGATCAATGGTACAGCATCTTCTCTGAGGCTTAATCACCAGTAAAAAAAAAAATTAGAAAGGGTAAGTATTCTACCTAAGACTCTGGACAGCAGACAATACTAACTCTGATGGACCAATGTTCCAAGTATAAAGCTCCTTCATGCATTTCTGTGTATTTTTCATTAAACGATTTTCAACAAAGTTTTTAGAAACCTTTGCAAGTGTTTTAAATATATTTTAAGTATGCTGTTTTTCTCTGATTTGCCCTTATGACAATAAGTAATAAAACATACCGACAGTGAATTATCATAATGAAGTTTCAAATATAAGTATGCAAGAAGCTAACGCTTACTGCTACTACTATTGTAATTTCAAAATCGACCACTAGTACATTCATTAATTTACATTATAACGGTCATCTTTGTACAGGATGATATAAGACCAACATAGCCCAAACAAATAAACAAACAAAATTCCCTCCCTTTGTCAAAGAGAAATATGTGAAATTGCTTCAGGGGAGCATCCTTGTGGACACTAGCTCCATCAGTGCTATTGGGATAGGGGGCAGAGCAAAGGACTGCTTTCAAAATGGTGATACACTGCCACTTGCTGCCAGTCATCTCCCCCTTTAAAGCTTCCCCACCCTTAACTTGTTGAGCCATGGTCTAGAATTATAGTACAGATTAATAACGAAAGGCAAAGTCAGGGTAAAGCTCTGAGATGCTGGGGACGCATTTCTGGTGTAATCACAATTACTCCAATGCTTTTGTGCAGGTGCAATTGGGAAACAGGGGAGCTGCTAAAGTTTAGGGGTGGGGCTTGTGGATTTCTGCAAGGGTCCACTGTATTTTTCATAAACAAAGAGTTCGGGCAATACTAGTTAACTAGTTTTTTCCTTGTTCGTGGAAAGTCATACCTTTCTATGACATCAAGTAACTTTTGTAAAAGGTGAGCAGCACAACTGATCCAGAAAGCTCAGGGAAGCAAGCTGCCACCTATGTGATGCATTCTCCTTCCATAAAGCCTCTACACAGTTTGACCCAAAAGAAAATTCCTTCCCAAAGATCCATTATGGCCACTAGGCTGAAAGCATGTATTTAATGCAATGGGGACAAGGCCTTTCTCTCTTAATTATACCCAGCCTTCAGAACTCCTTGCCCCCAGAGACCTGTCTAAATATTTTACCTGTTAGCAGAAGAATAAATGAAGGCCTTCCATACACTACAGCTTTTCTTAGCTCCTGATGTCACTGCAACTTAACACAGAATCTCTGTGTTCTATATTTCAATACTTATTCAGAAGTCCTACTGTGTTTAATGAGGCTTACTCCTAGGAAAGTGTGCACAGAATTGCAGTCTTAATGTAACAAAATGCAATATATAAATAAAACATGGTCAACAGATTGATTGGAGTCACCTGAAAGAACATGTCAAATATTTCAATTGTTCAAATGTATTTTGCCCTTGCTTTAGAAACAGCTGTTCTTGATAAAAGCATGTGGATATGAAATGTAACATTTAAATCAGCCAGTTGGGAAAATATGCAGTTCAATATATAATGTAACAGCTACAAACATTTTAATCCAGACATTTCAATATTTAATATTAATCTATTATACATAAGATATTCATTTTTCCTTTCTCAGTACAGTCTATGAGTCACAGCAATTTTCAACAATGAACAATGCCTAACAGCACAATCTTAACACCATTCTAAGGCCAATGACTTCAAAGCTTTTCTTTTCTACAAACAGGGTAATTGTCAGGAATATCCAGTAAAGAATACAAAACAAAAAAACAAAAAACCCTGAAATATCCAGCCATGTGATTGGAACAAAGATATCAGAACAAGAGATTCATCCTAGCGTAAAATGCAGTAAATTGTCTATTTCAGCATTTTACAGGAAGCAGAGATACACAATTTCTTGAGAGGGGCCATAAAGACAGGTTTCCTACCTGTAACTGGTGATCTTCGAGTGGTCATCTGTGCATTCACACTGATGGATTACTGCGCCTGCGCTGGAATCCATCGGTATCGTAGAAAGCTTTAACAGATTTTCGCGCCCAGCACCACCGGGCATGCGCGGGAGCCCGACCGCGCATGCCCAGAGGAGCGGGCACGGGAATCCCACCAGTTCCTTCTGGCCACTGCGACCAAGCAGAGATAGAGAGAGCCTGGCAGCAGAGGGGAAGGAGGGTGGGTAGTGTGAATGCACAGATGACCACTCGAAGATCACCAGTTACAGGTAGGAAACCTGTCTATCTTCGACGTGGTCTCTGTGCTTCACACTGATGGGAGAGTAGCGAGCAGTGTCCTACCTGGAGGTGGGTGCAGGCAGGCTGTCACTTAGAGGCAGTGGATAGGACCAGACGACCCAGGGAAGAGCGAGAAGCGGCCCGGGTGTCCAAGGCGTAATGTCTCATAAAAGTGGTAGGAGTGGCCCATGTGGCAGCATTGCAAACGTCCGTAAGGGAGGCTCCCTTGAGGAAGGCCGTTGAAGCCGCCATGGCCCTGGTGGAGTGGGCCTGGATCGGGCCCGGGAGTGGCGTCCGAGCGAGCTGGTAGCATAGGGTTATGAGGGCCACTATCCACCTGGAGAACCTCTGTGCTATAATGGGAGATCCCAGTTTGTTAGAGGCGTATGACACAAACAGTTTCGGTGTTTTACGTGACGCCCTCGTGCGGGCCAAATAGAACAAAAGGGCCCTTTTGATGTCTAATGTGTGGAGGAGTCTCTCCTCCTGTGACGTATAATTCGGGTAGAATTCTGGCAGAACAGTCTCGGCGTGTAGGTGGAAGTCTGGAACCACCTTGGGCAGGAAGGAGATATCCGGGAAAAGCCGCACAGAGTCTGGTAGAAATGACAGGTAGGGTGTGTCATGCCGAAAGGCCAGAATCTCTCCAGCTCTGCGTGCGGAAGTGATGGCCACAAGGAAAGTGGCCTTCCACGCTAGAAGGTGTGGAGCGCAGGTAGCCAGCGGCTCAAAGGGTTTCCCTGTGAGGGCGCGGAGTACGAGCGCAAGGTCCCAGGGATGGGCCGGCATCCTGCGTGGAGGATAGAGGTGGCGAAGACCTTTGAGGAAACGCTTAGACAGCGGATGTGTAAAAACTGTACAGTTATCCACGTGGTTGTGGAAGGCTGAGATAGCAGCAAGGTATACCCTGAGTGAAGAACGGGCGAGTCCGGCGTCCGCCAGAGAGAGCAGGAATTCGAAAATCTTGGAGAGGCCCGCTGAGGAAGGAGAAACGTGGTCGGTAGACAAGGCTGAGCAAAAGCGCGCCCACTTGTAGGCGTAAGACTTCCTAGTGGACGCCTTGCGGGAGTTCAAGAGGACGCTGGCCACCCGCTGCGAGAAGGTGGAGGGGAAATTCTCCACGCCGTTAGCTTCAAACGAGGAATGTCGTGATGAAGCGGGGGGGGGTCGCCGACTTGTAACAGGTCTGGCTGGGGTGGGAAGTGATGAAATCGCCTCATTGACAAGGAGAGGAGAGTTGAAAACCAAGGCTGGCGTGGCCACCAGGGGCAGATGAGGATGCAGTCCGCTCTGTCTTGCAGGATCTTGTGGACTACTCGGGTCAGGAGCGAGAAGGGCGGGAAAATGTATAGGAACCCTTCGTTCCAAGGGTGGAGAAGACCGTCGCCTAGGGAGAGGGGATCTCGACCGCCCAGGGAGCAAAACGTCCTGCACTTGGAGTTGCGTCTGGTGGCGAAGACATCCGTTTGGGGGACACCCCAGGTCTGGAAAACCGGTTTGAGATAGGCATCGGACAGTTCCCAATCGTGGGTCTGGGCGTGTCCCCGGCTGAGCAGGTCTGCTTGGGTGTTGAGAATGCCTGGGATGTGCGTTGCCCTCAGATAGATGCCGTTGATTATGCACCAGTCCCAGAGGGTGAGAGCGAGCCTGCAGAGGCGGCGAGAAGCGGTGCCACCCTGTCTGTTGATATAGCTTACGGCCGTGGTGTTGTCTGAGAGGACTGCCACGCAGGTGCCCGCGACGGTGGGAAGGAAGGCGCGCAGTGCATGCAGAATGGCTAGTAGTTCGAGATAGTTTATGTGCTGGGACTGTAAAGAGATGTCCCAAGCTGCGCCGGTCCTCATGTTGTTGAGGTGGGCTCCCCAGACCCAGTTGGACGCATCGGTAGTGAGGGTGAGCTGGGGGGTGGGGATATGGAAGGGTGCCCCTTGAATCAGATGTGGCAATACTGTCCACCACACGAGGGAGTCTCTGACCTCGGTCGTGGGAGAGAGGAGCATGGTCTGCGGGTGTTGAGAGGGGCGGAAGCGACGCAGGAACCAGAATTGAAGGATTCACATGCGGAGCCTGGCAAATGGCAGGACGGACGTGGTTGCAGCCATAAATCCCAGCAGCCGTTGGTTGGAGAGGGCTGTGGAGGAGGGTTGCGAGCGCACCTGGCTGGCTAGCGCAAGAATAGGTTGGGCTCTGTCCAGTGGGAGAAAAGCTGTAAGCAGGGTGGAGTCGAGTTCCGCTCCGATGTAGCGCACCCGTTGGGAGGGCACGAGATGGGACTTCTCGGAATTGATGCGGAGACCCAGTTGCAGAAGGAGAGACTGCGTTGTAGAGATGGCATCGAGGAGGTCTGGTTTGGAGTTGGCGACGAGCAGCCAGTCGTCGATATAAGGAAAAATCATAATGCCTTGGAGGCATAGGAAGGCGACGACTACAATCATAATTTTGGAGAAGACCCTGGGAGCGGTAGAAAGGCCGAATGGAAGGGCCTTGTACTGAAAATGTTCCTGCCTTATAGCGAACCGGAGAAACCTGCGATGGGGAGGGCAGATGGAAACGTGGAAGTATGCATCCTGGAGGTCTAGGGTGGCCATCCAGGCGTTCCGGCGAATGAGGGGTAGAAGGGAGGGTAGGGTTACCATCCAAAACCGGCGGTATTCGATGTAGCGATTGAGTTCCCTGAGGTCCAGAATTGGTCTGGTTCCGCCGTCCCGTTTTGGTACCACAAAATACCTGGAGTAGAACCCTGCGCGATGGTGCTGCGCGGGAACGGGTTCGATGGCATCCTTTTGGAGGAGATTGGTGACCTCTTGCAGGAGTGGGGTGGAGGGCGGAGTTGAAACGAACACAGGGGTATCTGGGGTAAAAAGGAACTCAATGAGGTACCCTCTGGTGACTATTGAGAGAACCCACTGGTCTGTGGTGATGGTTCGCCAAGCAGGGAAAAATGGCGCGAGGCGCGGGAGGTCGGATGGGGCACAGTCAAAGACTCTGTTTTTGTTGGCGTGACTGCTTGGAGCGGTTAGACTGCTGAGGTGCAGGAAAGCGCTGTTTTTGTTGATAGTGGGGACGCTGAGGTGCAGTAGAAGAGCGGGGCGCCAGGTGCGATCTGGAGAGCTTCTAGAGGAAGAGCAGCGAGACCATGGCCTGGACCAAGATCTAGGTTTAAATTGCCTGGTGGAGGGGGCAACACCCAGGGTCCTAGAAGCCTTAATGCTCTTATCGAGCTCTTGTAAGGCAGTGTCGGTAGAAGCGTGGAAGAGGCCAAGGCCATCAAAGGGAAGGTCCTCCACATAGGCTCTGGTATCCTGCTGGAGCGATGTGGATCTGAGCCATGAGTGGTGCCGGAGGGCAATTGCTGAGGTCATTATTTTTGAAAAAGTGTCCAGAGCGTGTTTAGATGAGTTAAGCTGTTGTTTAGACAAAATGAGGCCCTCCTTTTGGAGGCGGCGGGCAGCAGGGCGATGCTCCTCTGGAAGGTGGGCAAGCATGCCTGAGAGTTGCTCCCATAGAGCATAGTGATACCTGCTCATGCAAGCGAGGTAATTAGCATTTTTAACGCCGAGGGCTCCTGCTGAGTAGAAGCGGCGACCAAATGCGTCGAGCTTTCTACCCTCCTTGTCCGAGGGAGTGGACATAGACCTGCGAGTCTTGGTGGAAGAGTTCACCACCAGAGAGTTCGGTTTGGGATGTGAAGCGAGGAACTCGGCTCCTGCTTCCTGGATGCGGTACATGTGGTCCAGGCGTCTTGAGGACACCGGACCGGATGCTGGTTTGTCCCAGGGAGCTTTAGCAGCTTGAAGGAGCACGGCAGACATGGGAAGAGAGACTGCGGTGGACGTATCGGCCTGGACGATATCGAAAACGGGATCGTCAACTGCTGGCTTAGGTTGAAGAATAGGAAGTCCTAGGGAGAGAGCCATTCGCTTGACCAGCTCTCCGTATGAGGATATGTCTTCTGAGGACGAAATCGGCAAATTTTCTGCCACGTCAGGGTTAGGGGAGGGCCGAGAGGGTGGTTCCTGGTCGGATTCAGGATCATCGCTGTCCTCTGTAGAAGATGAGGACGCGGGCGGTTCAAACGGTTGCGTCGGTATCGAAGGGGTCGGTGCCGACGGTGGTTCCGTTGTGAGTATGGTCTGTATCGGGATCGGGGTCGGTATCGATCCTTGAGGTGCTGAGCGTGCCGGTGGGTGAGTCAGTGGAGGTCGAAGAGGTAGCTGTTGTGGTGGCGACAGCGGGCGAGGCTCGGCAGCCTGGAAAGCTCGCGAGCGGGAACTGAAGCAATCCCATTCCGGGTAGGCGGAGGGTGACCACGGCCTCGAAGCAGTGGAGCGGTGTGCATCGAGGTAGTAAGATCGGTGCCGATCCCACCGAGGAAGGGGCTGTGGAGGAAGGTCCCATCGGGACGGGCCCGGAGATCGATGTCGGGAAGGTTGATGGCGATGCGGGGATCTGTACCGAGGAGATCGAGATCGGTAGTCCCTGCGGTGGGGATCCACATACTGGGGACGCTCGACATCGTCCGGGTGTATGTCAGGGAGCTCTGGATCGCAGGGCTCCAGTAAGAAGGACCTCGCAGACAAGGGCGACCTCGAGATGGAGCGCAGTCGGTGCGGTTCCGGGCGTTCGTGGTCGTCATCGGGAAAGGGCTGAGTTTCCAGGATGGTGTCTGGTGGCACGGCATCGACCTGACGGATCGGGGAGTCAAGGAGATGAATGGTAGGAATCTCCCTCGACGACGCCGGCACAAGTGGAGGAGACTGGATGGGCGCACTCGGCTCCGATCGGATAGGGAGTGGAGGCTTTTTTGGGAGGTTTCCCAGTATGCCCTGTAGAATCCTTGTGCTTCTTCTGGGACTTGTCCTTTTTCTTTTTCAAGGGTGTCGAGGCTGCGGACTGAGTAAGAGCCGGGCGTTTCTACCCCGAATGCACAATGTCCGACGCCGGTCTCGACGTCGAAGGCGGTCGAGATGGGGTCTTCGATGTCGATGTCGACGGAAGTGCGGTTGGAGCAGAAGTACCGGTCGACTCCATGGCTTTGGACGGAGATGGGAGGAGCGCGGATTCCAGTAGGGCGACCTTCAGTCTCGCGGCTCTGTTCTTTCGTGTCTGGTTACTGAACCTAGCGCAGTGAGGGCACGAATCAGGGCGATGGGACTCGCCCAAACAGAGGATGCAGAGCGAATGGCCGTCCGGAGCCACAATCTTACTCCCACAGTCCAAGCACCTTTTAAAGCAGCCCCACTTCTGAGCCATGCAGTAGGCCAGAAGAGGGGAGAAGTAAAGAGGGGTTGGGGGGGGGAGGGGGAAAACCCGAAGGCAGGAAAAAAAGGTAAGAAAACCCCTCACCAAGAAACACCTCTCTCTTTTCTTTTCTTTTTTTTGTTATTTAGAAGAAAGATAAGAAGAGAAGAGAAGAGAAGAGAAGAGAAGAGAAGAGAAGAGAAACGAAACGAATAGGCCAAAGCTTTCCACGACGGAGCTGACTGAGTGAGCTGTGAACAGCGCGGCGGTCAGAAGAGAACTGGTGGGATTCCCGCGCCCGCTCCTCTGGGCATGCGCGGTCGGACTCCCGCGCATGCCCGGTGGTGCTGGGCGCGAAAATCCGTTAAAGCTTTCTACGATACCGATGGATTCCAGCGCAGGCGCAGTAACCCATCAGTGTGAAGCACAGAGACCACGTCGAAGATCAATTCAGTACATGTTCTGCCACGCGCAGTGACTAAACATCAACTCCTGCTGTCTCCAGCTAAAATGGTCTTACAGAAGGCCAGAAAACTACCTAAGGCCAGTAAACCACTGCCAGTTAGGACAACAGTGGGAGGGCTTCTAGTGTCCTGGCCCCACTGGTGGACCTCCTGATGGCACCTGGTATTTTTGGCCACTGTGTGACAGAGTGTTGGACTGGATGGGCCATTGGCCTGATCCAACATTGGCTTCTCTTATGTTCTTAACACTGGGCTAGTGGGACCAATGTACAGTATAGGGTAGTGTCAGATACTCATGTTTCTGTAATACCTGTGACAATACCTTTACCAGATTTCCCCTCAAAGATTTGTGTTGTACTTGCATATCTGAAGCTCCTTTATTTTCCAACTCTGCCCAATGAGATTTTTCCTTTACAGCTTCAAATGTGAGTGGCTTTTTAAAATCTTTGATTAATATTAGGAGGCTAACGTAATAAAAAAACCCAGCATTATGGAACTACTGAAAAAGTTTTCCAGAAGATAAGAGAGGCACATTTGCTCCAGAACTGAGAGCACTGGTGGCTCTATACCAGTTAATTACATAGTCAAAACAATTACTTTAACACCCTGAAGCTTAAAATGGAATGTAATCAAGATCCACCTTGTTTCAAAAAGGAGGTGACTTTGTCATAAAGACACTAATCATTATCTGGCCAAGGTTCTAAATGTGTGGTGTAGTGATAAGTGTCAATTGGACTAGGACCTGGTAGACCCACGTTCAGTTCTCCACTCTGCCATGAAGCTTGCTGGGTGACCTGGGCCCAGTTATTTAGTTTCAGGCTAACCAACCCCACAGGAGTTCTGAAGAAGTGAGCAGTGACTCATGAAAGCTCATCCCCTGTCACAAATTTTGTTAGTCTTTAAGATGCTACTGGACTCTGACTCTTTTCTACTGCTACAGACAGACTACCCATCTTGATCTATCCCACAGGGTTATTGAGAAGATAAAATGGAAGCGCACTGAACTGTGTAAGCCACCCTGAGCGCCTTGAAGGAAAAGTGGGACAAAAATTGTACTAACAAACAAATATCAGTTGTAACAAGCAATGTCTAATTTTTTCAAGTGTAACCCTGTGGGTTTGGCCCCTAGTGGCATTTGAGGGAAACAATGTTTTCACACTAAAGGGGGAGTTGAAGGAGGTACACAAGGAAAAAGAAACAGACTGAGAGAGATTTCTGAGGAGAAAAATTATCTGAGAAGGAGTGGAGGCCACAAACCGCACTTACCATAGCTTGTGCATAATTCTGGCTACATTAGTAGCACACCAGCCAAGGTAAAGGAAAGACTGTGAGAGAAATTTTCAAGAAGCCAGAAAGTAAAAGATTATCACTTTTGTGCTTCCAGATTCAAACACCTTGCTGAAATTTGAGCAATTAGGTATGTGCACCCTATTTTGCTTTCCCACCCTTCTTTGTTGAATAGGCTGTATTCATATTTTGAATTTTACTTGTAAAGAGTAAAAGGTGGCATGGGGATCTGTTTTGAAACTGTTATTTTCCTTTCTTTTGCACACTAGTAATTGCATCCTAGTTGGGAAAAAGAGCCACTGGGCTGCAGGCAGCTTTACATTCTCCTTTTCACATACACCACACACCCCCTCCATTAACCAATCCATAATTTCTTATCTCAACCGAGGTTACATAAAATTAGAGACCACTTCAGCAATGTGGTTCCATTAGGATACTCAAACTTCCTCACTCTCCTGGAATACATTTCATGTTCCTATCATCTAGGGATGCCAGCCTCCAGATGGGACCTGGGGATCCACCAGAATTACAGCTCATTTTCAGACTATAGAGATCAGTTCCCCTGGAGAAAATGGTTGCTTTGGAGGGCGGACTCTATGGCATTGTACCCCACTGTGGTCTGAGAAGGCTCCAGCCCCAAATCTCCAGGTGTTTCCCAACGTGGATCTGGCAACCCTACCCACCCCATCCCCCACCAGTAGCTGGGGGGACTTGGCAACCTAGACTTGCTGAAATCAACTTCTCCGGAAGTTTCATTTGCTTTTGTCCATTCTGGAGTTGCCTATGCATAAGCTTATTATGCTGATTAGACTGTCACTGCATCGCATCACCACAAGCATGTAGGCCTCCTTTGTTGGAAAGTCTACAACAGTGAAGAAGACTTCTGGAACAAGGACACAATATGAATATCTACACTGGTCTGAAGTAGTTCCACCATTGACAGCACTACTACTCATCTCCCACATTGTTTCCTTCATGGAAATCAAAGCAGCTTACATAGAGTTCCCTCAGAAGACTCCCACCCAAACATCTACTAAACCTAAACCTTCTCTGCTTCAGCAAGGTTACTGTGACATACAACCTCCCAGCATATCCTCAAAACAGTGTCGGAATTGTATTTCTATGGTTAACTAATGCAGAATCTACCTATCTAACCACAACGTTTCTGCTGCAGGAAGTGTCCCTTCTACTCAGGGAGAAATCTTTCCACAAATGGAAAGATTCCCCACCCCCATGAACAGAAAGGAACATTTACATTTAACCATACGCACCCAGCCTTGGTGTATTATTTTCTTTTAGCCTTGGGGGGGGGGGGGGGAATACATGACTCCTAGCTTCGAGATTAGACTTGCAGGAATTTCCTGCCAAACCACAGGGAGCAAAGGGTTACATTCCTCAGTCTGACACACTTAGAGACCAGAAAAAGAGATCTCATCACACTAATGTAAGAGAGCTTCAACTGTCTTGCGGCCTAGTTAATTGGTTTTGGTGGTGGCATCACTGATACCTACAATCCATTCCACTGGAGTATCAATTATCAAGGATCAATTTCCTTGAAAATTGATACTTCATGACTGTAGGGAAGGTACTTTAAATTTAGCACAGCTCTTCCATTTGGAAAAGTTAAAGGATATTAAGGGGGGGATATCCAAAAGCATTACTGTCAATGAGCTCAGCAGCTTGGGATGCATACGGCTCATTAGAGAAACTAGCATAATTCATCCATAATTCAGAATAGGTAGAAAAGCAGCCTTGACATGTAGGTAAACTGCAGGTTACATGAGAGTAGTTCTTTATTTAAAAGTCAGCAGACTTAGTCCTCCTAAAATTAGTGTTTTGTTTTAATTCTGTGAACATGTAAAATGCAGAGTATCCTCAGATGTCACTTCACTGAATATCAGCTCAGCTAAATACAGAGCTGATGCTGAAGCAAGCTGATTAGAGTGATGGAAAAAGGACTGACATTCTTTGCCCTGCGTCTGTATCATCCTGACACCAGGATTAAACTCAAGCACCACACAGAATTTATTAAGAGCAACATGAATTACCAAGGGAGTCAGTCATATGCTGTGTACTCGGCCTCATAGTGTGGGGAAAAAATTCTCTTCCGCCTATTACCAACTGTAAATGTGGAGAAACAGGAATATAGTAAGGTTCTTAGCATCGTCTAGGCAAATGCCAACCTCCCCCCCCCCCCCCAGTTGTATGTACGCCACTGTAAATTGCCACTAGTTAAATTGTCAACTATAGGGAAAGAAACCCCATATATTTAGTTATGAATTGCCTAATCCCCACAAATATGGGGCTCTATGAGATGGACAAATTTAAAACTATTAAAACCATAAAACCATATCCAACATATTATACATAACAAGTGGTGAAGTTTGTTTTTTGTGGTTCCCTCCCATTTCTGCACTGTGAGTGTTTCATGGGCACAGGGAGGGGATAACTTCACAAGGGATAGGAGATTCAGGCAAGGTAGGATGCCAGCCATGATGTAAACTGTCACTGACCTCAACCAAATACCTGGCATGCGAGAATGCTGCCATGTCCTTCCAAAGCACTGGAATCAGTCTAGGAATCATGCAGGGAGAAGAAGGACTGTGGGGTACAGTTGGTAGTCCTTTCTTCCAAAGCAGTGACTTTAATGGATTTAGAAGGGTACAACTTTGTTTAGAAGGGTACAACTCTGTTTAGGGGATTGTCTGCCCACCACACTTTTTAAAAGCTAGTGTCTAATCTCCCTAACCATTACTATTCTTGCATACACTTCTTCCATTCTTCGTCCCTTACTATTCTTCTATTTTGTGTCTTGTGATTGCACTGTGAATGTATGCCATAAAGACAGACTGTGTCCATACTGGGGTGCATATTCCAAAGCATATTCGACTTACAATCCAGCGAGTAGCATCTGCTCAGATCTTCTTAGTCAAAAAAGGGTGACTGAGTTCTTATAAAATCGCCCTCTTGATTTTAAGACAGCAGATATTAGCAAGTAGCAAGCTCAGTTCCATATTCATACTGACCTAAGACATAAAGGTCCATTAATTTCAAGAAATGTTGTAATGGGGGAAAAAATGCAATGCTTCCTGCAGGAAACTGTGCAAGTCAACACTTTTTATATTATACCTTTTAATGCAATCAATGTCTATTGTCCCAGGAGACTACAGGGATTAAAGCAGGAAATCAAGACTATAATTTCTGTAAAGGAAGACTCAAAAAAGAGAATGAGATGGTATCATTTACGGTAATGCTATGTGACCTTCAAAGTAGACATGAATCCAGTGTCTCATGTCCCTTACTAACCTCTCTTAGGAATAAGAATATTTCCAACAAAAATGGAGCTGATCTACACATTACAAAATGGGTCTGTGCCACTTGCGAATGTGGGGATTGTTCTTTTGAATGCATTCCAATTTCATGTTTCAGCACTGTACACAGAAAAATTAGCACTCCAGACAGCAAGCCAAATGGAGTTCTTCCCCAAAATACTAGCTTTCAGTTGGCATATTATTTCATTCTATTTTAAAACACAGGGAGAATTCAAAATGAAGTTTCAAACTTGTATCTGAAGTAACAAGAGTGCCAGCAAGCCTGCCCCACATTCTTTTATGTATGTATCAGATTTAAGGCAGCAATCCAATACAACACTTCGCAGAATTTTAATAGACTCTAACTGTGTGAAGAAATACAGAAGTTACTCGATATAGCCGAAATGGACAAGTTAACAATATTGTTACAAGGAAAAAGGGGAAGAAGTATTTGAAAATTTATGGTTAAATGTATATAACTGGATAGGTGAAACTTCTAAAAAGTGTAAGTAATTGAATTTGATTTAAGTTGTATGGCTTGTTAAGTTAAATGGTGGAAGATTCTCATATATGTAAGACACGCTTTCAGCTTTTGTTTTGGAGGTCTGGAAAACTTTAAAAATAAAACATAAAAAAAGAGAAATACATAGTTGTTAAGAACTGGAACCACCATGGTCGCTTACACCCAGTCATGTGTGCATGAAATGCACAAGGAGTTCTCATGTTCCTCTCCATACCTGCAGCTCCTCATTGACCAGAAGGATTATGCCTGGGGTTGCAGAACCCCATAGGAAGAGGGTCAGGGGGGCTGGAGTGAGGAGGGACAAGGGGATGAAAGCACCTTTCTCCTCCCCTTCGTTGGAGCTGTGCTTGTGAAAAAGGAAGGAGCAACAATTTCTCTTCTCTTTCCTCCCTCCTGCTTCCTGATCTATGCAGCTACTCTTCCATATGGAACCCCATGACCCTAGGAATGATCTTTCCCTGGAGTCTGAAGGGTTTCAGGAATGGAGGATATCTGAAGTAGTGAGCAGTTACTCATGACTAACAAATTTTGTTAGTCTTTAAGGTGCTACTGGACTCTTACTCTTTTCTACTAATTTGGAAATGACTTGATGGCACTTAACGCACAAAACCCACTTTGGGCAGCGGAGGCAGGATAGATATACATGTGTGATCTGCCTTCAAACCTACATGTTAAAAATACCGTTGTCTTCATTTAGATGACCTCCAAGAATGCATCCAATTGCACTGTAGATTTAGATGTAGCACATCCAATGATTAAAACCTCTTTGGGGCATATCCACTTTTCAGTTTCTAACACAACATCTATCAATTCAAGTGAGCTACAAAGATTAAACTGGGGACATACCACAGACAGATACTCTTTTCCATTTGCTACCTACTATATCTAGTCACTAATTAGTAATAGTGGTAAAGAGCCAAGCGATATTAGAAAACTGTAAGGAGGCTGTTTAACCAGGTTTTAAAACCAATTACAAAAAAATATAATGCAAATACTACACTGACATAAAACAAATTATTCAATATTGACGTAACATGGGGCAATTTGATCTATGGTATTAAATTATGATCTGACACATCAGATTAAAGAGCAAACTCTTCAGGCTATCTTTTGTACCAAACACTGTAACAGACTAATCATTTTAAGAGTTCCCATTCTTATCTGTTTCAAAAATTACTTCTTCCAGCAAATCTGCTGGACCATAGATCTTTTATCTGGAAGTTCTCTCTTATAGTTCTGGAAGACAGTTATAAATAAAAACTGACTTCATGATTGCCATTTCTTTTTCTGTTTTCAGTTCAAATTTTCAAAATGTAGCTGGTTAAACCTTTTGTCATGGTTTGACCAGCCTGAGTCCAGTGTGGCTAAAGACTCCTCAGGAGTCGAGGAGCCACATGCAGCCGGCTCCAAACCAGCTAAAGTTGGTGAATTAGAGATACAGCCGCCTCAAGATTTATTGCCGGAAGCTGAACTTGACCCACCCACACATAACTCTGTAGTAGCCGATGAAGTACAGCTGCAGGAAAGTAGCCCACCAAGTTCCCCCTCATTAATTGAACAGCGAAAGGAAAAGCTCCAACAAAATTTAAGGACTCAGAAAGGGCTCAGTGCCAGCAGTTCTGAGTAAGTGCAGGAGCACCTCTGAGCAGACGGCTGTAAATCAGGCTTGTTAAGGAATGCCTATATAAATGAGACCTGGAGAACTGCAGATTGTGGAAGCAACTATCACAACTCTGTGAACTTAGTGACCACAACTCCAGACTCTGCCTGCCCCCTGTAACCTTTGAAATGACCTCAACTTTTCGGACCTGCCTGAACCTTGCTGATCAATGACCTCAGCCTGCCTTGACTCTGCCTTCCTGACCAACCCATGAACTCTGGCTGCTGCTAAACCAGTATTTGACCTCTGGACTGGACTCTTGACTGTGATCTAGCTCTGTTGCCTTACTCTGCCTGTATTCCAACACACCTCTTACACTATAAGCAGTGATTTTACATGGCACAGAACACTATGTTATGTTGCTTGACATGCCAGCAGTGTTCCCTCTAAGCTGTGGAGTCTCGTGAGCAAAACTTCTACTTTGTGAGCGACTGGCATTAAAACTGTGAGCGAGTGATTCAGCTGCTGCATAAATTAGTTTGCTCTGGAGACATCCTTCCTGAGCTAAGACAAAAATGTGTGAGCCGGAGTCTAAAAAACTGTGAGCTAGCTCACACTAGCTCAGCTTAGAGGGAACATTGCATGCCAGACATGTTTTCATTATTGTAACTTCAATCATTTTCATCTTTGCTGAGAACTGCCGGAAGAACCATTTTTTTTTTAAAGTTATACCAGTTTGGACATTAACCAGGTATTGCACAGAGTACTTTCCTGGCTGATAATCTATCACTTACATTCTATTTAACAGCCCTTCTACAATGGATCACAAGTTGTTAATGTCAAGTCTATAAGATGGCTGGCATTCAAGTTATTTCCATGGAGGAGATCTGTTCTTCTCAAAAAAGGAAAATACAAGTAGCAACATGGGAAGATTGTTGATATCACCACACCATTCTGAAGTCTACATATTTGTTTCTCTTTCAAAATTTATATCTTTGTTTTTTCAAGTTATACCCTACATTCTTGGCCCACAAGACAACTAAACTAACATGCAGTATAAAATTTTACTAATGGCAATAATGTCAAGACAGGGAACACAGAGTCACCAATATACTGAAGCAAGACTTATTAACAGGTACTTTGAGACAGATACAGTTGCCTCATTAGCCTTCACATGCTCCTAAATCCACTGCTATAACATGGAGCAGGAGAGCTTTTTATCACTTCCATCTGATGAAGACTGTAACTACTGCAGAAGTAGATTGGCTCACTTATAACCAAGGCTACTGTAGTTAACACTGCATGGGCTGCCCTTTGTGATGGTCCAAAAACTTTATTAGCTTTAGAGCATGAGGGATGGATAATAATTGGGAACATGATCACACTAGTGCTCCACTGGCAACCTTCAAGTCTGTGCTCACTCTGTAGACTTTTAAAAAAACCTTTGAATAGTTTAGATTCACCTTTCTTCTTATGTCCCAATGTATTCTTCTGAACATGAAACCTCCTGTCCCATACTGTCCCACACATGAAACAGCTGAAGGCCAGTCTTGTCTCATAGAACAGTTGTAACTCACTTTATTTGAGTTATCAATCATCAAAGTAAGCCAGCTTTAAGGAAGGACTTGTACATTTATGTGTTGCAACACACATTTGGTTCCAAATACAATTACTTGTTCCAGATGCCTTGCGTACTTGAGAAAGCTGCTTTATTTGTACTTTCCTTTCATCATTTGTACCCTATTCACAAACACATATTGAACTTTTCAACAGTACAGTATTTTGCAATTCATTTCTCAGTCCCATATAATCACTGTTTACTCTGAACTTTAATTTAAATGGCTCATTTAAAGTATTCAATATTAACTTTTTTACTCTGAAGTGAATTTCTGAGATTAAGACATAGCCATACATTTTTAGGATCCCAAGACAGTGAGGGTTCCTAGAAGCTTTAGCAAAGGTGTTTAAAAGATGCAGGAATTTCAGCCACATTTCACACCTGCTGTTGGACAGTGCTTCTGTATCCACAGCAACTGTATCTGCTGTGTAAACTGTGGAGATTGGATTTATACCCTGCCCTTCACTCAGAGTTTCAGAGCAGTTTACAATCTCCTTCCCTTCCTCTCCCCACAACAGACACCCTGGGAGGTAGGTGGGGCTGAGAGAGCTCTGAGAGAACTGTGACTGACCCAAGGTCACACCAGCAGCTGCATGTGGAAGAGTGGGGAATCAAACCTGGTTCTCCCAGATTGGAGTTTGTGCCCTTAACCACTACACCAAACTGGCTATCCCTAATTCTTTGGAGCCACCCTAATTCTTTGTAATTGGGGGGACGGACGGGGGACATGATTATTTTACAGAGCCAACACAGATAGAAGTCTTCAATCAGACATGTCACAGTACAGAAGTTTAGCTTCTATCCATCAGTTGCCGGGGGGGGGGGCATGTTTTGTTTTGCAACTCATGACTCAGGTGCTCTCACTGTCAAATGGTCTCATTAACAACATGCTTTGCAAACGAACAGGTAGAATAATTATATTGAAAATTCATTTCCCAAATAAAACTGAAAAATGTTACTATCTAGTGATCATGTAGTGAACATCATAAATTCAGAAATCTTGCTATGAGCAGAGTTTATTAATAATTTAGAAAGCCAATTTCCTTCTCTCTTGATCTGGACCTTTGCCTGCTGAGAACAAGAAGTCTTTACCACTGTTATTAAATATTTACTACATGGTTGCTCAGGCTGCCTTGCAGAAATACACAATACAAATGTTATACTTTAGAAATAAAATGCTAAAAACTATGGAGTATGAACTGTGTTAGGTTATACATGTTGTGCTATAATGTAATAAGTACATATTTTAAAAGAAATAAAATGCTGAAAAATGCATTTAGGTGGTAAACTGGTGGCAGATCGATAATAATCAGAAAACACCAAGTGAAGGTAATTCCAGATTTCAATGAAGACATCCAACACTAAACAAACTATAAAGGCAGATACCAGTCTTTTTTTTCTGCAATTTCTCTTAAGTAGTTTGTAAACATGTTTAAAATAATGTTTGTCCTGTAACGCAATCATTTCTGCACATGCTTGATTCTCCAATCACTTCAAAGGATGAGGCTTAATGTGTGCAGAACTTCACATAACTGTATATCTGCAATACCATTATGAACCTGTGCGTCCTTCCTTCTGAGCTTGGGGAGGATATTATGTCACTTCCAGGTGACATTTTAGACTGCCTGCCCTAGTCTCTACCATTTTTACCTAGGGTACATTCAAGACCAGGGGTGTCGAACTCATTTGTTATGAGGGCCGGATCTGACATAAATGAGACCTCATTGGCCGGACCATGTGTGTCATAAAATTTAATGCCAGGTAGCGGAGATATAAACTTTATAAAGGACACAAACACAAAGTTTTATTTTTACTTAAATAAAAACATGCTTAAAACATTAGCACTCTTGCAATATTTTGTTTATTTAACAGTATCTGATAACTGACACTTCTTGCTTTGAATTATTGCATCAAAATGTCTGTGCTGTTGCAATCTTGAGTAAGCTGTTCAGGTGTGTATCTGTAAGCTGCAAACCTACTTTTGATTTACTGACATTCTCCACAGAAATCTCATGCTCAGAGTTCTGAGTCTAGGACCCAAGGGAAAACATGAAATGGCTGAGCAACTGAGAAAGTCTGGCGAAGCAAGCAATGATGCAGCAGCAGCAACAGAACTGGAAGCAGGAGATGGCCAGTTCTAATGCAGGCCTGACAGAAGCCCTCTGGGGGCCTCATCCGGCCCCCGGGCTGCATATCTGACACTCCTGTTCTAGGCTGTCTCCCCAAGACCTTACTGCTTTTACCTACTGTTTTCCACGTTCCTAGAGAACCATGTGGAGGACATTTCTTTCTCTTGTTCATTAATTCCTCAGGGATGAGAAATGGGGGCCAAGGAATGAGAGAAAAAGAACAATTACAATTTCAAATCCATGTTGTATCTGCTCACACATATCCTGTGTGATAAACACAGTAAATTGAAACAAGGAATTATTTGCCTTCCTTGTCCCAGTGTGATTCCACTGAAATACTTTCAGCCATTTACAGCTAATGCAATAATGACCAAGGGGCATCAAATTATATAACCACTTGGTAGATCCATAATTTGTATTAGTCTATCAAGTAAGGAAAATCAGATCGCACTTTCGTATGTGATCAGAAATGTGAAGAAACAGAGATGTAATTAAATGCTCAGCAATACAGATAGTTAAGCATACTCTGTGGTAAGTAACCACTTCATAAATTATTGCACATTTTTGCCCAGTTATTTTTATTATATGTGCCTCATTTCCATTCTAAGTAATTGTAAAAGGCATGTGCAAATATACTTCAAATTGTTCTGCTTCTTACATCGCAGTTCCTTTTGGCCAGTCTCTCTTATATCCTGCTTCAGAGGAGAGAAAGAAAGCCTTCCTTCGATTGGCTGAGGGCTCCTTCCCTCCCACCTCCTCCGGGGAGGGAGGGGGAGGGAAAGAGCTGGGGGGAAGGAAATGGCATCTTGTGGTACTTTTAAGATGTCAAATGACCATAGCAGGCACTGGTAACGAGAGAAGAAATCTAGGTCTCAATTCAGACCAGGAATTCAGCCCAATGCAGGAGTCTGCATTGTCTTGAGCTTCGTGATCAGTTGCAATTCAGCATTCTCTCTTTCTAATCTCCCTTTGAAATTCTTTTGTAAGAGAACTGCTACACTTAAGTCAGCAACTGAATGCCCTGGAAGGTTAAAATGTTCCCCCACTGTTTTTTGAATGCTGTGGTTTCTAATAGTAGTAGAAAGAGTAACAGTCCAGTAGCACCTTTAAAGACTAACAAAATTGTGGTAGGGTATTTGCTTTTGTGAGTCACTGTTCACTTCTTCAGACTTATTTCCATTTATTCTTTGCATCCTCCTGGACTGAATGCTCCTGTACCAAACTGAGACCTAGATTTCCTGTCTCATTACCAAAGCTGATATCTCCACCCATCTGCATATCACACCTAATCCAATCACACTTGCTATTGCCACTCAGCATCTGAAATCATCTTTATAAAGTTTATATCTCTGGTACCTCATGTTACACTTTATGGCACACATGGCCCGGCCTGACAAAGTGACATTTATGTCAGATCTGACTCTTGTAACAAATGAGTTCTACACCTCTGGTTTAGCTGTTTTGGTAGTACACAGCTATGGATAAGGCACAAATCCCATCCCCAGGTATTTCTCTCTTTCTCCTCTTCCTCTTCCTCTAAGTCAGAGGTGTCGAACTCATTTGTTACAATGGCCCAATAGCAGGTGAATGACAACAAAAGACTTGAATGGATTAGGTATGATATGCAGAGGGTTCGTAGGTGTGGAAATACCAGCACAGGTAATGAGACAGGAAACCGAGGTTTCAATTTCATCCAGGAGGATTCAGTCCAGGATAAAAATGTGAAGGCCTGGGGGAAAAACGGGAAAATTCGGGAAAAATAGTTTTTCCCTTAAGCCTTTTTTGTTTTCTTCCAAAAAATTGGAAAAATTGAAAAAAGAAAAGAAATTGATTATGGAACATTTTATTTTAACATGATGAATAAAATATTTTAAGACAAGGTGTTCAAATATTTTCCAAATCATTTCTAAAAAATATGTATGGTATCAGATTAATCTAATTTCTGTTTCTTTTTTTTTCTTTTTTTAATTTTATTGATTTTTCTATTACTACATCTACATCACTACTTTCGAAGCTACATTTACCTTATACAGAGTGTGCTTTAACATTTGCTTAATATTACCTTACCACAAACACATATGAAGCATTTTAAACCTTGGTTGATTTTCAATTAACATTGTTACTGATGATATAAGAAAAATAAAAAAGCTATTTGACAGACATGTTCTTTGGGAGGAATGCTTAACTATACAAATTATATAAAATGTATAAGTGCAATTTTCAATAAAAACAATTCAGCCCTTATTTCTTCTTTCGTCCTCTTCTTGTCTTAACAGTCTCTTCTTGTACCTTTGGAGCTGCTGCTCCTTTTTCCGAGTCAGAAATCTCTTCTTCACTCTTTGAGCTATCAAATCCATAATACTTTCTTGCGATGCCAGCGAACCATCTGAGTCTCTCTCTTTTTTCTTTTCTTTGCTTTTTTCCAAAAAACTTTTTGCCTGTTGAACAGAGTCAATCTTATATTTTTTATCTTGATGCTGAAGCTCAGTCCTTCCGGAACGTTCCACCTGTAGATAATAGATTCAGACTGTAGCCAAGATGTCAGTTTTCCATAGGCTTTCCTTCTTTTCCTTATTTCGAATGGAATGTCTTTCATCACTTTAACTTCTTTTCCTTTGATCTTCAGAACCGCTTTGTTTGTGGTTCTAAGCACCACATCCCTTGTTGACTTTTTGGAGAATCTTATCAGAATCTCACCAGGCAGGCTATTCTTTTTAGTATAATCTGGATAGGTTCTGTAAACCATATCCATGTCGCTTTTTATTTCCGCTGCTTTTAAACCTGTTACTGGTTCCAGCGCTTCACTTAGCAGACTTTTAAGGTCTTCTCCTTTATCCTCTGGCACATTCTGAAGTCTTAGGAAAAAATTCGATCTTTCCATCTGTAGTTTCAAGAGCTGATCAGAATGGAAGGCCTTTTCTTTCTCCACTTTTTGTAGCTTTGAATCATGATTTTTTACTGAAGTCTTAACTTCCAGAAGTTCTCGCTGCAGCTTCTCTGTAGTTTTATTCGACTCCTTCAGTTCCAGCTGCATTTTATCCATCTTGACGTTGAGAGCTGTCATTTGGTCCACTAGAGGTCGCAATAACGAGGAGAATACATTGCTCATCTCTGTGGTATCAACCTTTGAACTCGGAGCTGTACTTCCTAGTTTGGGGGAAGGTTTCGGTTTCCCCGCCATTGTTGAGGCTGCGCTTTTTGTTGATAGTTAGATAAGATGGACGAAAGAAGCAAATTCTACGAATGCGCTTATAACTTTTTAAAGTTCATATCCTCTAAAGCGTGATGCTGCCTTCTAGCAAGCCGAACGTACTTTTTTTCATGCAGTAACGCCACGTAAAGAGTCTCGTAAGTACGCCGATCTCGAGGGGGGGGGGTTTCACTCCACCCACCTTTCCCGCTGTATTCTGTTTGTTTTTACTTCAGACTCACGTTTTCTCCATGCGTAACTATAAGTTCAAGCTTCAAAGCTTCGCACTCTCTACTGCTTCACGGATTTGCGCTTCTAGCCATACGGCTCCCACGGACGGGGGAACCTATGGGCGTGATGAAAAGGGACCTCGATCCCTCGGTCGCCACCGGAGGGAGAGATCCCCTTCGGGCCACCCCAGGCAGAGCCCCCTCACTGGGGTCTCTGGGGGCTTGGCACCAGTCCGGAGCCCCTTCTTCCCGCCGGGTACGGATCACACTCCCCGCAGATGCGGAGGAGCACGTCCGCCATGATCGCAAGTCTTGCCAGAAGTCAATCTAATTTCTGTTTCAATCCAGGCAAACCTTCAGTTTTTAGAGGTCCATAATAACTGTGATAATGACAAACACAACAGAGTAGCTGCAGAAGCAGAGACTGAAACTAATAATTACAGCCCAGAAAATCATTCTGATTAAATTTCATGCCCATTCATTGAAACTTAGTCCCACACTCCCTTCTATACACTTCCCCCCTCTTCAATTTTTTTTATGAGAATGGGTTTTTTTATTTTTATTTAATGCTGTGGAGAGGAAATATGAACAATTGTTACTTCTGGATTTTTAAAAATTGTTTTATGGAGGGTTTTTTGTTTGTTGTATATAAACTAGTAAACAGTTCAGGTGACTGTTGCTCCATTTGTTATAATTATAAATAAATATTATTTAAAAAATAAATTCTGTTTGTAATAATTGTTTGGATACACTATATTTTTAATATGCTAGTTGTGATAATTTCATGCCAAGTAAAATTGTGCATAGTCATATTTTATATTCCTAAAGTAACAGAATGACTTTCAATCTGGAAAAGAAAAAAGAAGGGCTAATGTAGCATTTTTTTCAATTTTTCCAAAAAATTCCATTTTTTTCCAGAAAAAAACCAGTATGTTTACCAGTATGTTTAAAGCCAAATGTTAATTGGGACAATTTTGGGATTTTTGGGACTGCTGGATAGACAAATTTAAGGGGGGGGGGGAGAATAAGAGATGGAGGAGGAGATTGGATTTATACCCCACCTTTCACTATCCAAACGAGTCTCAGAGCAGCTTACAATCCCTTTCCCTTCCCCTCACCACAACAGACACCATGTGAGGTAGGTGGGGCGGAGAGAGCTCTTGAGAGAACAGCTCTGAAAGAACCTTTGACTGATCTAAGGTCACACCAGCAGCTGCATGTGGAGGAGTGGGGAATCAAACCCAGTTCTCCCAGATTAGAGTCCGTGCTCCTAACTACTACACCAAACTAACTGCGAGCCCTATAAACACCTTTGGGGTTCCTTCGCCATGGAGTTGTGTGGCTTGGGGAAGGCATTTAAAGGGACTGCAATCCCTTTAACCAATGGCAACAGGAGAGGGAGAGAGAGAGAGAGAGACAGTGTCATGATCTGTGCCTGCTCTGGGAGTCAGGTAGTGCAGCCTAGGCACAGGAGAGACCTGTGTAGGAGTTGAAAGCAGACAGCCTACAATCCCCATAATGCTTAGCAATGGTGGTAACCAATGGGAGTTCAGGGAACGTGTGAGGAGACTGAACTTAAGCTTTGTGAACTGGAAAAACTGTTCTTTTCTCTACTGTGGGCTTTCCTCACACAGAGTAAAGCTGAGGGGACAGTCTGGGCTGGGAGAAAGATCCCTCACTTGGGAAAGAGTGAGTACAGGCACTGGCCTGGTATACAACAGCAGTGGTCCTTGAAGTAGTAAACAGTTAAGAAACAGTTAGTTGCATTAGATTCGTTTATTTTGCCTTTAAAACACTGTTATTGATTTCAATGCACCTTGTCTTGTTTCCCCTACGCCAGTATTGTGTTAATAAAGCCTTTTGTTTAATTGTTCTCTGCCTGGTCATCACGCTTTTATTTCTTGGTTTAAAAAGAGGCATTTGGTTGGGCTTGGGAGGGTACCCTGGGTCTTCTCAAGAGACCCTAAGTCCTGAATGAATGTTGGACATGTGACAGACCCTAAGTGGTGGTGGCAGAAGGTGGCAACCCCCAAGGGGTCATGACAGAGAGAGAGAGAAAGAGTGAGAGAGAGAGAAAGAGAATGAATGGTAATGTAAACAATAACAACAACAACAAGAGGCACTGAAATCTGAGAGCAAACTCGAGACATTTCTAAAACTGGCGGTGTCCCACTGGTGAATTTAGAACTGGAACTTTTAATGTTTGAGTACTGCTTTCAGTTTACAAAGCCCAGAGTTTTTAAAACATGATTTTTAAAAATTTAACATTTACTTTTAAATATCATCGACAATAACACTTACAAAACATACAGAAACATGACAAGAAGAGGACAGTGGTATTTTTTATTCATTCCCAACTGTTTATATTAATGTATATAACTGTATATTTGACTATAATATAAAAATGGTCAGAATCTGCTAACTGCAATACAAAACAAGAAACCTGAAAACCTAGTTAAAAGTAATTAAATTAAGTGACTAAAATATCCAGGCAGCTTCCACTTCCCATTCTGTATGTCAATAACAGCATTTTTTGCTTAAAAGACATATTACAAACTGTGGCTGAATGAATGCTGGACATGTGACAGTTCTAATGGTCTGCTCCACTGAAAGTGATGGCTCTTCCTGCTACAAGAACAAAGGACAACAGAACAAGTGATCAAATAGGTTTTTTAATTACCAGCCTAATTTTAGATTTTTTAATTACTAGCCTAATTTTAGATTTTTATAAAGGAAATGTTTTCACTTTCCCTCCACCCTGCTACTTTCCCTTGTAAGAAAGAAGCAATAGCACACACTACCATTTCCGTACCAGTTTAAGCTTGTTACAAGGTATGTATACATTTTCAACACCAATTGAGCAGTCAAGATGGTGCTAGCACTAAATAGCAGCTAGATCCCATAGGAAAAATAGTAAAGCCAGAGATCTCTTATCTAACTCAAATTCCTCTTTAAAAGAGGCATAGTGAACTGTTAGTATGGATAGCAGTCACAATTATCTAATATAACAGGGATTACATGCATTAGCATTTTCTTCTTTGTTAGGCATCTATGTTAGGAGGCAGTTTGGTTGTAGTGGTTAAGTGCACAGACTCTAATCTGGGAGAACGGATTTGATTCCCCACTCCTCCACTTGCACCTGCTGGATGACCTTGGGCAAGCCATAGCTCTGGCACAGCTGTTCTTGAAAAAGAACAGTTTCTGTCAGAGCTCTCTAAGCCCCACCTACCTCACAGGGTGTCCATTGTGGGGAGGGGAAGGGAAAGGAGTTTGTAAGCTGCTCTGAGACTCCCTTGGGTAGTGAGGGGCGGGGTATAAATCCAATCTTTTCCTCTTCTATGCAACAAGGGGGAGAATATTTTCTAATCTGGGGGTGAGGCTAAATAGATTTAACCTTTTTATTGTACCAGAAAAATAAAATGCATTTTTATTCATTACTGAACCCCATCATGTACTGTGTGAAGCAAACTATGGAAAGAATAGAGGAAAATTTCTGTGAACAGAAGGGGTGGCGTTTTTTTATGGTTTTCTCATATCACTGCAGACTTCTGACTCCCCCCTTTATGCTGTCCCTGGAGGTGCCCTGTCACCCAGAAGCAGAATTCCAGGCATTTTGGGCTGCAGCAGCAGGAGAAGAAAGGCCCACTGATAGACACTGATAGAAGTATGACTTTCCATCTGAAAAAACTACTCATGAATCCAAGACACAGCCAACCACTGCTACCCATTTTTTCTGTTATACATTCATTTTTAGGCTGGTTCTTGCAGTTCCAATTACTATGGCATTCATACATCTACCTATGGAGGAACTAGAACTACTTGTGTGCTCTGGAGCATTAAAAACTTCTGGTTATGGGGGAAATGGCCTAATACTGCTACAACTGGCATTGTCCCTCCATAGTAGCTGCTTGACTTGAACACAACAATTATTTATTTTATAAATAAGGATCCCATAAAGTTCTGCACTACGAAAGGAGCCTACCTTACAAAGATTACCTTGAACTGAAGGAAGAACAACATCAGACCATGATTGTCGACACTGAGTGTAGGCAAAAAACACTTGCTTGGTATCCATATAACGCCAAACAATTGTTTGGTGTTGAGATTCATGCTCACATACTCCCTCCTCCCCATTACACTTGGCACTTTTGTCCCTCTGTATTTCAAGTCAAACCACAGTTTGTCATTACATCTGAACTGGCCAGCTATGCCCTTGCCACCTTAACAAAATAATCTATGCCACCTAAACAAAACAACTATGCACTTGCCACCTAAACAAAACAATAATCAAACCAATCGTTGTAAATCTGGTTTGGAGGTCAGTCACAAGCTATAGCTTGCCAGATCAGGAACAGGAAGGGAGGAAGTATGTGAGGCTCATTCACACAACACCAAAATACAAGTGGAAATGATGTCTAGACCACCCCATTGAGAAGGAAAGGGGAGGGGGAGTGAGACAGGGAGAGGGAGAGAGAGAGAGAGGGAGAGAGAGAGAGAGAAGTTACCACAGGACTGAGACATTTCTCACATCCTGGGAGCTGTACTTTCAAGAGATAAAAGTTATTGACTTGGGACTCCGTGGACATATTTCTGTCATAAACCTGGATTTTCCTTGCTTCCCCCTCCAGCTGTAGCTGAAAATATTCTCTGTATGCAAACATGGAATCCCACCCCACTCCCGAACATACGGAGGGGAGCTGGAGAAGAGAAACAGCCAAAAACCATTCTCGCCTTTTCAATTAGCAGAACATTTCCAGAGGATCCAGCCCAATGTATTTGAACTCAAGCAACCTTCAGTTTATATTGTGAAAAAACCCTCTTGCTCTTCTTTTGTCTTTCTGTTGCCAAATGAAAAGGTTATGATCTGCTACTCCCCTTTCCGATTTATGCTGCTGTTACACATATGTGTTTTTAAAATGGTGTGAAAATTCACAAAGACTGTGTACGCTGTGTCTAATAAGACCTCTTTGCATGCAGTACCTAAAAACTGAATTTTTAAAAGGCTACTAAATTTTACTAACATCACTAAAGCTTTAGCAGATGTGTATTTCAAAACGTTTTCTCCTAGCACTTCTCCTAGCAACAATTCAGTGGAAGCACCTAATTGCCCTTAATCCTCTGTTTAAAATAGGTTAGATGAAATCCTCTTTCGACTGAAACAGAAAGATTACCCAGAATCATCAGGAACAGCATCACTACTACTTTGCAATTTAACTATTCAACTCTTCTTGAAGATATGGGGGGGGGGGGGGGGAGCCCAAAAATTAACTGGTGATGGATCTGGATAAAATATCACAATAAACGAGAAAAAAAACCAAATGAAATTTCTCGGTCACACTTCAATGGAGAGACTTTAGACTTGTGTTCTTCAAATTTCCTAGATCGGGATTCACTTTTAATACCCAGGACGCAGAATGGGATCGACTGGGCTGCAAACCCATGTTGGGAAGTCATATAATATGCAAGTCTCACAACAGAAAGAGGGGGCACCAGTAATGTGACTTCACCAGTGGAAAGACAGGTTTCGTACTGCAAGTGCATGTAGAATGTTAGAGGATCAACTGTTGGGGAGAAGCCAGGGAAAACAGAAGGCAAGGAAAACTTTTGTAGGGGATGGGGGCCCTGAACTTCCCCATGCCAAAAAGAGATCCTCTCCACTACTAAATGACTGCACTACTGCCTTGCTGTACTTCACAGCATGCACGCAAGAAGAGACCCAGAAGTGTGGCACCCTTCCTGCAAAAAATGTTGGTCCATCAGGACATATTCTCCAGTCCATGGGGGTCCCGCAAACCCATGGGTTGAAGAGCGCTGATTTAGACCCATGCCTCTGTTTCAAGATAATGCAATACTAAAACTATTCCAAACAAACCTCGGGTGGCATGACACTCAGTGCATACAAGAGCAAGCACCACGTACAATCTTATACTCAAGACAAATTCTATCAGCATTACCAAGAGAAGTCAAAACATCCATTTTATCAGATCTTCCAAATGTGTGTGTGTGTGTCTTAAACTAAACGTACACCAACTTTTGCAAGATTTGCTTTTTAACAACATTCCAAGGAGATGCTGCTAGATTAGACCTTGTCTACCTTAACCACTGAAAATTGTTGCCATGGCAATTACACCTTGAAGCATAACAGTATTCAAAAGGCTTCTCTGCCTTGTTTAGGATAAGTTTCAGATGAGCTGTTTTAGACTTCGTGGACAGGGTCCAAAACCATTTGAAGGAAGCTTTGCTACTAGCACAGACTCATTTAGAAGAGGCCCAAAACAAGCAGAAAACCTGGTATGACAAAACAGCTAAAAAGCTGATTTACCAACCCGGTGTCTTAGTTATGGTCTTGAAACCGGTAAAAGGCAGTGAGATGGAAGCTTCCTGGAAGGGACCCTTCCAGATTAAGAATTGCATTGGGGAGGTAAAATATCTAGCCCAGTTCCCAGACAGATTTTCCTTCCTGGGTTTATCATGCCAACTCTTTAAAGCCCTACCATTCTAGGGAGTTTATTGTTTGTCATCTCATCCCTGAACTAACAGAGGAGTTTGGGAGTCCTGAGGACATGTGTGTGGGAGGTCCAGGTGGCAGTGGAGTGGAAGAACTCACCTCCTCTCTCTTACTAACAAAAAAACAAAGGGAAGAGGCCAGACAGTTATGTGGTGAGTTTGCTGAACAGTTCTCAGCATGGCCAGGTCGCTCTTCGATTGCCAAGCACTCCATTTTCACTGGGGATGAGCCACCCGTGGCTGAGAGAGCTTGCAGGGTTCCCCAAACGCAGAGACAAACCATCAAGAAGGAACTGTCAGAAATGCTAGCTGAAGGAATCATCAGGCCTTCCAAAAGGGCCTGGGCTTCACCAGTGGTGTTGGTAAGCAAGCCAGATGGGGAGATCAGGTTTTGTGTCGACTATAGGAGACTTAACAAGATCACAAAGCCTGACCGTTACCCTATGCCTAGAATAGATGATTTGCTTGATCAATTGGCCCCAGCTAAGTATTTCAACTTTAGACCTCACCCGAGGCTATTGGCAGCTTGAGCTGGACAAGCAGGCCAAGGAACGGTCTGCTTTTGTGACCCACAAGGGCTTGTATGAATTTAATGTCCTTCCATTTGGGCTAAGAAACGCCCCAGCTACCTTTCAGAGGGCTATTAATAAACTTTTGAGGGGGCTGGAGGAGTTTGCTGTTGCCTGTCTAGATGACGTGGCTGTGTTCTCACAGACCTGGGAACAGCACCTGAAACACCTTCACCAGGAGAGAATCATGGAGAGAATCAAGGCTGCTGGGTTCACTTTGAAGGCCAAGAAGTGCCAGATTGGCCTTAACCAAGTGACTTATTTAGGACACAAAGTGGGGGAAGGAACAGTCTCTCCTGGGCAAGCCAAGGTTGAGGCTATCTGGGATTGGTCTGTTCCTAGGACCAAGACTTAGGTCCAGGTTTTCCTAGGGCTGGCTGGATATTACTGAAAATTTGTTCCTGACTACAGCAAGTTGGCCTTCTCACTGACTGATCTCCTTGGCAAAAAGAAGTCAGAGAAGCTGACATGGACAGAGTCATGCCAAAGGGGCTTTGCCAGCCTAAAGAACTCCCTTGTAACGGGACCAGTTTTGAGGGCTCCAGACTTTGAAAAACGCTTTGTCCTCACCACAGATGCTTTCAACCGTGGGGTGGGGGCTGTTTTGTCTCAAGAGGGGCCTGACCAGGAGCAACACCCTGTCGCTTTTTTAAGCAAAAAGCTCACTGAGCAGGGGACAGGTTGGGGAATCCCAGAGAAGGAGTGTTATGCCATCATCTATGCCTTGGGGAAAATCAGGCCATATTTATGGGGCAGACCTTTCCTGCTGCAAAAAGATCACTCCCCTCTGCAGTGGCTCCAGACAGCCAAGCTAACCAACCTAAAGCTCCTAAGGTGGAGCCTTGCCATGCAAGACTTTGGTTTTAGGGTGGAGCACATTGCAGGGTCCAAGAACAAAGTTGCTGATGCCTTGTCCAGGAGGACCTGTAATGAAAATTAACCTGATGTTGTATTCTTTTAATGTTGATCAGAGTATTGTTTACTGTTTATTTTTATTTGTTTTTATGTAAATGACAGAAGCAGCACAGATCACTGTTATGCAGCCCTCATCAATGGGGTTCCTGAAGGCTGGACTCTATGATTTGGTCTGGTGGGGGGGGTGTCATGATCTGTGCCAGGTGGGGAGACAGGCCTAGTGCGGCCTAGGCCCAGGAGAGACTTGTGCTGGGGATAGAGGGCTGTCTGCCTACAATTCCCATGATGCTTGGTGGCAGTGGTAGCCAATGGGAATTTGGGGAATGGGTGAGGCGACAGAACTTTAGGTGTATAACTGACAGATGGTTCTTTTTCTCTCAACTGCGGCCTTTCCTCAGACAGAGAGTCAAGCTGAGGGGGAAAGTCTGGGCTGGGAGAAATATCCCTCAGTGGGATGGAGTGAATACAGGCAAGGGGCCTGGTATAAGAGGCTGTAGGCCTTAAGTAGTACCATTTAAGGAAAAACAGTTAGACGTGTTAGATTCATTTTAGTTTACCTTTAAAACACTGTTACTGATTTTACTGCACCTCGTCTGGTTTTCCCTGCCCCAGTATTGTTTAAATAAACCCTGTTGTTTAAGTGCTCTACCTGGTCATCATGCCTCATGTTTCTCGGTTAAAAGAGGGCATTTGGTTGGGCTTGGGAGGGGACCCTGGGCCTTCTCAAGAGACCCTAAGTCCAGGTTGGTGGTGGCAAAAGGTGGCAACCCACAAGGGGTCATGACAGATGTAATGACAAATTAATGGTTTTCTCTTCCCCTCAAACTAGGATTCCAAGCATGCTGGAAATGGGGGAGGGAGTGTATGTGCTGAAAGATCCCCCCATGCCTCCAAAATCATTTATTTACATCTGAACTATTTATATGCTTCTCATCATTATGAGTGGTTAACCAATATGTTTTGTTTTACAAGAGCTTGGACAAAAGAATACTAATGCTTTTTAAATGGCTGGATGTTTATTCAAAGGGAGTCAGTTATTAGATGAGCTCCTGGTGGTTCTGTGTTCCTGAATGAGAGCTTGGAGATGATGTCCCACTCTAGCTGACAAGAGGGGACAGAGATGAAAAGGTAAAAGTGAGACAGAAACATACATAATTCAATAAAGACGTCTGGTGTAGTGGTTAAGAGCAGCAGCCTCTAATCTAGAGAACCGGGTTCAGTTCCCCACTCCTTCACATGTAGCCAGCTGGGTGACCTTGGGTCAGTCACAGTTCTCTCAGCCCAAAAAATAAACCTAGTTTGTCACATAAAGAGCTAGAGTTTCAGGCTGCCAGACAATCTTTGGATCTCCTGGCTATATTACACCCGCTGCCATACAATAATTAATTAATAGACCTTGTGATGCTGGATCAGTCTTTCTGGGGACCAGCTATGGGACTGCTGCCTTCTAGGAGTGCCTCTTTGCCTCTACACATCATGTATTACAAAGATAGGATAAGTCTCAAATGCTCTCTCAAATCCAAAATGAACCGAACATGGATAATGCTGCCCTGGAACATTCCACTGCTAGGTGTATGCGCATGGACACACATCTAGTAAATCAAGAATTAAGATATATTTCTGCTTTCTTTCTCCAGCTATAGTTATTTGCCCAGTAAACAGACTGTATGTCCTGTTTTCTCCCACAAATCCTTCACTCCCTAGGGCTTCCTATATGTGCTCCTGTTTTATTAAAAAGACAGCAATGTAAATATTCTTCGGTTTGGTTTAAAGATCTGCGACAAATCTGTGCAAGGACGATGTCAGCTGAAAAATGAAAGCAACCGAATGTCTGTCAAGAGGGTTTTAACAGCATAGTATGTTTTATACAATATGCAACAGAGCAGTATTTGTGTAACCAATGGCAACAGGATTGTAGGATGTAACCAACAGGACCTACGAGTTTCTGCAGCCACCACAGTCCAAAATCTGCTTTTTTATTCAACGCAGGGCTCAAAACACACATGCACACACAAAATACTTGAGATTTCTTTTTTTCTTTTTTTTTAGAAAAGGCAAAAAAAATCACTCAGAAGGTATGCAGATAACTCTCAGGTTTCAGATGCCACAAGATAGATTCATAATAATAAATGATTACAAAAAGAAATAAAACAAGAGAAATACAGTGATACACATAACCTGAACAATATGGTTGACATTTGAAAGAGAAAAGGCTGGACCCAAAAAGCTCTTCCATGACCTATAGAAGTCTTTGGATCCAAATTCATATAACAAAACATTGTTTATAAGATTCTTTTGGTTTTGGGGAGAAATGTCAGCATTCATCCTGACTTCTTATGCAGAAATTTGAATGCTAACAGGGCTATTCCTTCAGATGTGATCTTGCCTGAACAACAGACCAGAAACCTGGTAGCCATTACACCGGACTCAGTACTGATTCAAACATACTGCCTGCAGCAGAGTAACTGATGGCAGGTCCTTTATGTGTAGTTATCTGCACGAAGCTGTAGCCCTTACTATTCCAGCTATTTTTAGCCACACAATTATAGTCCTCCTAAATCATGGTTTAAGATCATATTGAACCTCTAGAGCAGGGGTGTCGAATCCATTTGTTACAAGGGCCAGATCTGACATAAATGAGACCTCGTTAGGCCAGGCCATGTGTGTCATAAAATGTAATGCCAGGTAGTGGAGATATAAACTTTATAAAGGACACAAACACAAAGTTTTATTTTTACTTAAATAAAAACTTGCTTAAAACATTAGCACTCTTGCAATATTTTGTTTATTTAACAGTTATCTGATAACTGACACCTCTTGCTCTGAATTATTGCATCAAAATCTCTGTGCTGTTGCAATCCTGAGTATGCTGTTCAGGTGCATGTCTGTAAGCTGCAAACCTACTTTTGATTTACTGACATTCACCACAGAAATTTCTTGCTCAGAGTTCTGAGTCTAGGACTCAGGGGAAAACATGAAATGGCTGAGCAATTCAAGAGAGTCTGGCGAAGCAAGCAATGATGCAGCAGCAGCAACAGAACTGGAAGCAGGAGATGGCCAGTTCCAGTGCAGGCCTGATAGAAGCCCTCCAGGGGCCTGATTCGGCCCCTGGGCCACATGTTTGACACCCCTGCTCTAGAGAGGCACGTGGGGAACCGCCACTGCAAGTACAGGTATGATGACTCAGGCCATACTTAAAAAGAAAAGGTGATGGGACCTATGGGAAGGCCCTTTGCATTAACATACATGAGAAGCAATTCAGTTTCTTTTTTCCTGTCTAAACTACATGACCTTCCTGGGATTCCACAAAGTAAGGCTTGATTGTTAACATGGTATGGCATCATGCTTTAACATAAGAATAGCAGGGAGCAGGAAGTAAAGTGAAGGCACAATACAATATCTTCAGGGATGATCCATCCAGTCCTTTAGTAAACCTTTCTTGTGTTCTCCCCCACACTGGCCCCATGCACAGGACTTCCCTACTACCACCTTTCCTCTCCCACCAAGGCCTTCTCCCCAGGCGACATCTGAGATGGTCTCAGTCTTCCATTCAACATGCTAAGTAAGACAGCTTACATCTACCTTTTTACATATTTACGTCTGCCTTCCTCACTAGAACTTAATGCAGATTACAGTGTAAATCAACACAATCCATCAGAAAATACATCTAATAAACAATGCACAGCTGCCAACCTCCAGGTACTACCTGGAGCTCTCCTGGAATTACAACGGATCTCCAGACTACAGAGATCAGTTTCCCCTGGAGAAAATGGCTGCTTTGGATGGTGAACTCTATGGCATTATACCCCATTAAGCTTCCTCCCCTCCCCAAACCCTGACCTCCCCAGGCTCCACCACCCAAATCTCCAGGAATTTCCCAACCCAGAGCTAGCAATTCTAAGACAATGTAATAGGACCAGGATTATAGTGCTCTGTAATACAGCATAAAGTAAGAAATTTTGTCTAGGGAGACTTCTGTCATCTTGAGTGAGCTTTTCCACATGCTCAGTCCCACCCTGCTGACAGTTGATGCCTTTAAAAGTAGGCGATGCCTTTTGCCTGCAGAAACTCTGCTAGTTAACAGCTAATTTGATGTATTATAATAGGATTTCATATTTCTTAGCCAATTTTTCTGTTCCTTTGGACAGAAAGAAGACAGAAGAAGAGATTGGATTCATACCCCGCCCTTCACTACCCAAAGGAGTCTCAGAGTGGCTTACAAACTCCTTTCCCTTCCCCTCCCCACAACAGACACCCTGTGAAGTAGGTGGGGCTGAGAGAGCTGTGACAGAAACTGCTCTTTTTCAAGAACAGCTGTGCCAGAACTATGGCTTGCCCAAGGTCATCCAGCAGGTGCAAGTGGAGGGGGGGAATCAAACCTAGTTTTCCCAGATTAGAGTCCGCACACTTAACCACTTAACCAAACTGACAGGATATACAATAAATAAATGATTAACAGTGCAGAAAATGGTATTACACAAGTACAAAAACCGAGCAGTGAGAATAGAATAATACACAAGTGGAGACCCGCAAGAAACTTGCGGGATGGTTATCCCATTCCTCACCCCTTTGCTTCCTCCCTTCTCCCCCTACCTCTCTCTCACTCTTTTTCCCCCTGTCTAATCCCCCTTTCTTACTCTCTCTCTCTCTCCTCCATGTATGTTACTTCCTCTCTCTTTGTCATCATTCTCTTTTGTTTTTCTGCCTCCCCACCTCGTCACTCTCTCTCTTTCTGCCTCCCACCTCAAATCCCACTCTCCCCAGGCTCCACCTCTCAAATGTCCAGGAATTTCCTAACCTGGAGTTGGCAACCCTATTTCCCTTTCACCCAACAGCCAACCTACCTTTATCTGTCTTCAGCTTTCCATCTCCACCCCCTCCCCCGCAGCCTCTACCTAGGAAAATTACAGTCTTTCTCCACAGTTGGGACTAAAGCAGCTTACATTATTATTCCCTCCTTGTTGTCTGCACAACAACCCTGTGAAGTTGGTTAGGCTGAAAGTATGTGACTGGTCCAAAATCTCCCAGTCAGTTTCCACCGCAAGATGAGGATCTGAATCTGGGTCTCACAGATCCCAATCTGAAACTCTGTTATATCACAATGGCTTTCATAGGGTGGCTGCTGATGAACAGTAGCAAAGCAGCTGGGCCTAATTAAGTCATGCAAATCCAGTGGTATTAAGTCACACAGAGGGTGCTGCCTAGGGATGGCAGCTTCCAGGTGGGACCTGGGGATCCCCTGGAGTTACTGCTCATCTCCAGACTACAGAGATAACTTTCCATGGAGAAAATGGATGCTTTGGAGGGTCGAGTTTATGGCATTGTACCTCACTGAGGTCCCTGTCCTCCCCAGGTTCCACCCCCAAATCTCCAGGAGTTTCCCAGCCTGGATCTGCTGCTGGTGGCTGGGGGGGGGGGGTACTTGGCAACCCTAGACTGCTGCCAATAAAAACCCTGCCTTTTACTGACAGAAACAGTTAGAACCTCCGCCCCTCCCCCGAACATTCTAATCTCATGATATCTGGAGCTGATGCCATTTCAAAAGGTATTGGGGGGAATTCAACGGTACCTTAAGTTTTTTTTAACTTTTTGGATTTTTCTGCAAACCAAGAAAGGGGCCTAACTATGTAGGAAAAGCTGTTGGGGGAGAATAAGCTCTCTTTTGGCAGAAATAATCATCCACACAGCAAAAAAACTCTCGGAATTAGAATATAGATATAGCAAACAGCTAATACCTTGTTTATTTATTTATTTAAATGGGCTTAGGGCAGCTTACAATATAAAACCTATAACAATAAAACCATAAAGCAATAGATGGCACAACAGACAGTAACAAAAACCCATGCCTCATGGCATGCAGGAATAGGTACCCCAGGAAACTCCAGTGCCCAAACAGTATCCAGAACAGCAGGGCACTGGGAAAGGGCCACAAACAGAGGAAGCCAGAATGGTTGAACGTCTGCTGCCTCAGCTGAAAGCCTGGTGGAACATCTGTTTTACAACCCCTGCAGAGCTGTAATAAGTCCAGCAGGGCGCTGATCTCAAGTGGGAGCATGTTCCACCAAGTTGGGGCTAGGGCAGAAAAAGCCCTTGCCCTGGTTGAGGCTAAGTGGATGTCCCTCAGGCGGGGGATCACAAGGAGGTGCTAGTAGGAAGAGCATAAAACTCTCCGGGGCTCATATGGGGAGTGGCAGTCCCACAGGTATGATGGCCCCAGGCCGCACAGGGCTTTAAGGGGCAAGACCATACCCTTGAACCGGATGCCGTATTCAATCGGCAGCCAGTGCAGTTGGCGTAGCAGCAGCTGAATGCGCACCTGTAGAAGCATTGCCATCAGGAGGAGTGCTGCTGCATTCTGCACCAGCTGCAATTTCCAGATCATGCTCAAGGGTAGCCCCATGTAGAGCAAGTTACAGTAATCCAACCTGGAAGTGACCACTGCATGGATCACTGTAGCTAAATCCTGGGGGCTGAGATAGCGAACCAGTTGCCTGATTAACCAAAGATGATAGAAGCCTGATCTGGCAACCAAAGTGACCTGGGCCTCCATGGAGAGCAAGGAATCCAGCATCCCTCTGAAACTCCTTACCCTCGGCACTGGCACCAGTGGTGCCCCACTGAAGACCAGGAGCCTGATTCTCAACCCTAGTCCCCCATTACTCAGGTACAGGCCCTCCGTCTTCATTGGATTCAGCTTCAGCCAGCTCTGCTGCAACAATATAATATAGTTCACAATCCATCCCTTTTTATAAAAACTGCCTCCCTGAACTGTTTTACTATAAAATAGCCCTATCATCTTTATAACAATGCCCTCCTGAACATGTGGATATGCTAGTCTTGATTACTTCATTTATCAGTCTTTCTTTAAAAAATTCTCAAATGAATTCTCATTAAAAATCCCAATGAACAATTATTGTTAACAAGAAAGCTCCATGAAGGAAAAAGTAATCTTTTAACACAGAGAGATGAGGCAAGAGCTGCACTTTCCCTAAAGTAGTATGTGAAAGTGCCATGTGTACAATAATTTAAAGTGCCATAGGTACAATAACTGCAATCAAATATGTTTAAATAAAGCATGACAGGGATTCAAAATCTAATGATCAGAAGTACTACATTCTGCAGCACTACATAAATCCCAATTTTCAATTCACCCCATTCTAACACTGGGGGGGGTTGACAGAAAAAAACTGTATATCTGTCTTGTACAACGATTTCTCCTTAGCAAGTCTTCCAGTAGCCAGAAAAAAAGCAGTTTCCAAGAAATGCCATTTTTAATGACACAGAATCTAGCCTGGATTCATGAAGTTGTTATTGTGCTTGCTTTCTTAAACATGAACTCTTTCAATAATTTCTAACTGCTACTCTGGGATTACTTTTTAATTTGGAACGTACATATGCTAATTCAAACAAAATATTAACAAGTAAAATGAATGGTTTATATTACAAAAACGGGGGAGGTTTTTTTTAAATAAATGAAGTTTAATAAGAACCGTCAAAAGCGCTCAAGGAATTTAAACAATAAAGTCTAATATCACATATTTACAGAACAGAGCAAAACTTCAATAACAGTGATTAAAATTTATAACTATATCCAAAGGGCACTGCACCCTCAACAATAGACCTCTGAATTCAGATTCGGTAAAATTATATTTTATCTATTGCATATTTCATTTTGTTTCTAAATTCCAGGCAAGATTATGGATTTTTTCCCCAGCAGGGTCTAGAGCAGTGGTGGCGAACCTATGGCACGCGTGCCAGAGGGAGCACTTAGAGCCCTCTCTGTGGGCACGTGTGCAGTTTGGGCACTCGGTCTCTAAAAGGAAAAAGATGATACAGACTCGCAGCTGGGCTGCCACAGGTGCAAGACTGGAGCAGTGCACGCACGCAAGCGCCTCCTCTGTCTCTGTCTTGCTGCTACCTGTGTGCGTGTGCAAGCACACACCTCGCCTGGAGTTCGCAAATTTTTCATCTGCTCCTCTTTTCCCCCCAGTGTCGTCTCCCTTTACCTGGGCATTGGAGGGTCCCCAGGCATTGGACAGTGGTATGGCGTGCTCTCCTTGGGGGGTTTTCAGCAGCCATAAAGTGGAAAGAAGCACTTTCCTCCCACCGCCTCCACTCCACCGTTGGATATCCTGTGCTTATTGCAAAGGGATCAAGTGTCCGGTTTGGCTTTAGCAACCCAAAAAAAAAGGCAGGGGAGTGAACGAGTAGTTGAGAGGGATAGCGACGGGATCGCCCAAGCATGTTTTATTTAAAGTTTTTAAAAATCTTTTATTGTGTTTGCCTGTGTCCTTTATAAAATTTATATCTCCGCTACCTGGGATTACATTTTATGGCACACATGGCCAGGCCCAACAAGGTCTTATTTATGTCAGATCTGGCCCTCATAAAACATGAGTTCGACACCCCTGCCTCAGACAATTTCAGCCGACAGCAGATAAAGTCTTCTGGAGTCCTTCAAAAGTGTCAAAAAGCATAAAGGTGACCTGGCAGACGTTATATATCTGAGCTTCCAAAAAAAGCTTGTGATGTTTCCTCATCAAAAGCTCCTCAACAAATTTAGCATCCATGAAATAAGGTAAATTCATGGGTTGGTGATTAGACAAACAAGAAGGCGAGGGCAGGGATGAGTACACAGGTCTCCCAATTAAGAAAAGCAAGCAGTGGGATTCCTCACAGATTTTGTATTGGGATTGGTGCTATCTAATTTATTTAGAGACGATAAAGAATCAAATATGAGCAGGGAGATGGTCAAGTTTGCAGAAAACACTAGATTATACAGGAAACCCAAGCAGTCTGAAAGTGCTCCAAAAAGGATTTCTTCAAACTAGGATGAATGGGCAAATGATGCACACAGAACAGCAAATGATGCACACTTGGGCAACAAAAATCCTGAGCTTCACATATTTATTGATGGGGTCCAAAGTGGTAGTGACTGACCAGAGATACTACCTCAAAAAAGACAGAGCTGGAAAAGGTGCTAACAAACCCAAAATGCCCTTTGTCATCTGGGATTTTTAATCTATACAATCAGCTATAGGTGGAGGTGAGAGACCAGGTTATAGGTTTACACATGGTATAATATAGCCCCCTTTTCAAAATAATGGGACTTGGAGTCACTCAAAGCAATTGTTCTACATCTATTGCTTATCAGGAAAAAAAACCAGTTATGTAATCTGCCTCAAGTCTTCTCTGTGTACTTCATGCAAAGCACAAGTTACAAAATTTGCTGCCACAAGTTAATGTGATGGCCACTGCATTAAGAGGGGATTAGAAAGTTCATGGAGGAGAGTTCTACCAATAACTGCAATACCCAGATAGAACCTCCAGGTTCTAACAAAGCTTCAAACAGGAATGAGCTTTGGCCATCCTCAGATCTGCACAATCCTAGAGACTGAAAATTCCCAGGCACTTAACAAACCAAATGTAAAAATTCTGTTTAAGAAACGGAACAGCACAACTGTGTGGCAATTGTGCATATGCAGGGAATACCACCCACCTTACTAGTTCTCCACAGTCATAATTATTTAACTATTCAATTGACGTCTCAGTTTAAAAAGTGGAGAGTGTAGCAACTTTTCAGGTACATTTCCACTTGAAAGGATTATTATGTCAATATTTATAATCTTGCCCATTCATAGCTGCACAGGAAAGCCATTTCTCCTGTAGTGGGAAATTAAGTGCATACTTCAGATGTCCTCCAGGTGTCTGACCTTTACAAAAACCATGAAGTACTTCAGCACTCAAACACTGGAAGGTCCATATAATTGAAACAAGGGGTGTATATGTGTGTACTTTAATCTACTTGAAAGCAAATGCTATTGAAAGTCCCAGGATAAAAGTAGGGGCAGATTGAGGGGAGAAAAGGACCTGGAAAAGGACCCAATCTCCCTCCCCGAAAAAAAGGGAAAGAAAGCCTGCCCTGAGGGCCCCAAGCAGGAGATGCCCAGCCAAGCTGGGAGGGTTGGCAGTTTGAGACCAGGCAGGCCCATTCCTTGCCTGCTGAGGTAAAGCTTGGTGGGCCCATCTTGTCCGTTGCTGCAGATCAGCCAGACAGGAACATCCCGTGCCTCAACCATCCCAACTTCCCCGAGCCTCTGGTTAGGGCCTGACCCTCGCTTCCAGTCAGGGTGGCCCCATGTAGGGGTTGCTCCACAAGCCATCAGCCCTGAAACACTCTTCCCAGTAACCTCAATGGCCAATTTGCCCTTTACAGGAGTGGGGAGCAAGCGTCCAAATACACATTACTAATCGAAGCTAACAGTGACATGCCTGACAGGAGATTAAAATTCCTGACCCACAGGTAATGGGAAGAGCAAACAAAACATCACTGATTAGAAAGTACAAGTAAAAAAGAGTAAGAATTCAGTAGCACCTTAAAGACTAAGAAGGGTGTGAACAAAGACTCACGAAAGCTCATACCCTACCACAAATTTTGTTAGTCTTTAAGGCGCTACTAGACTTACTTACTTTTTACTGCTACAGACAGACTAACCCATCTAGAAAGTACAAGTTACGTTAACAGTCTATATGAGCAGAAGTAGTAGATCATTTCACTACAAAATATATTCATTTGCTCCATTTATACTCCAGACTTCTCTACTGGGGACCTGAAGCAGCTTACAACATTCTCTCCTTCTCCATCTTATCTTCACAAAAACCCTGTGAGATCGGCTAGGCTGAGAATTTAACTATCACCCAGCAAGCTTCCATGGCAGAGTGGGGATTTGAACCTGGGTCTCCAAGATCCTAGTTCAACCACTGGACCACACTGTTTCTTGACAAGCTTATCTAGAGCCTACTAATACACAGCTTAAAAAACAGTCACTTTGAACAGATCAAGACCAGGTGATCTAGGCAAACAGAATAGGCAACTGCCATTGGCTATAAAATATTAAACAACTGCATAATAGTAGATTCACAGCATGCTACAAGGGATAAGTTTTCAAGAAGCCTGAAATAGCATACAACTCCACATTTATACTGCTTCACATACAGTGTACTATGTACACTAACAGATTATACTATATATAGACACTGTCGTCTATAGGAGAAATGGGAATTTACATTTTAACAAAGCAAAACAGAATGTCTGTTTTAACTCCAGTCAGAACATGTATCTCTTTCCTATGGAACAACAATTATTTCATTACCACAAGGGAACAGTTAAAACTTTATAAAAACTCAAGAGACCACACTATACTCAGCAGTACTTTTCACAATATCCTGTTTTACAGGCAAAATGTTGTAGACAACATTCAATAAGAAATGCCTTCTAGCAAGTAATTGAACTAGTTCAATACTAATGCTCTTAAAGAGGTCCATCCAATTTTGAACCTTTCCAAATGTCAGCTGTGCAGGAGCCATTGTTACACGCCCCAGAAGACTGGTTTGCTGTATCTATCTCACCAGCTGACCTGCAGCACACAAGTACACAGGGGGTAGGGTGGTAAGATTTTTCTTATCTCCAAGGCTGATCAAGTACAGTTTCTTTAAATACTAATGCAATGTATTCAAATAACTTTCCAGCTTCAAGAACTCTCACACTAAACCATGAAAGAACAGAAGAACAAAGGAAAGGTTTGTAGAGTAAGGTTTACGCTTACAACATTTGAAAAACCAAACAGAATCCAGAGCTGCATTTCTGATGCTGAACACTCAATAATCAAACATAATGTTGACCAAATATAAAGTGGAAGTGACTAATCAGAAGGAACAAAAGAAGGAACAAAATGTGCATGCCACTACTTTTATTTATCTATACTCCACAAGAGAGGCTGGAATATTTGGGTTGGATCCAACCAGCATTTTCACTCAATCCTCCCCCTTCCAGGTCACCTCCTCATTATAGCCCCCATTCTGCGTGGCTTTTGTCCAATGATCTCAAATACAGCCTTTTTGGTGATCCAAGGTGTCCTCTCCCTGCTTTTTCACCAGTGGAAAAAATGGTTGGATCCAACCCCCTGACCTCTCTCATCATCCATTACATGTAACAACCTAATCAGTTCTAGTCACTTAAACACATAATCATGCCTGATTTATGACAGGGTTCATACCAAGTCTCTCTCTGCCCACATCTCCTCCCTTTCCCCCAACCCCTTCAATAATTTTCCCTATAAATATGAGGAATATGATTTCCTCTCCATAGCAGCCGAAGAAGTGAGCACTGACTCAAAAACTCATGCTGGAATGAGTGCTGTTAGCCTTTAAGTTACAACTGGACTTCTATTTCATTTCACTACTACTCAAGCATTTCCAAAACCAATTTATTTAATTATTTATTACTTTGATTTCTATCCCGCCTTGCTGGGCAAGCTGGCTTAAGGCGGCATACACATGATAAAATGATAAAACAATAGATACAATAAGTTACTTAAAACACATACAGTACTAAAATAACATTACATTACAGATACAAATGATGGCGGCACTCAGTTTCACAGAGGTGATAGGAAATAAATTAGTGAAAGCTTCATAACTTCAGACTACTGGATTGGACCCCACCTGAACTTCTGGTGTGGATGTTCAACGTCCCTCTCCCTTCCCTCCCAAGGCAGCCCAAACCACTCCCTAAAACACTTCCCCCAGGAGATGGGGACCCCCCCCCCAGGAGAAGCGTGAGGAAGGAGATGGAGGGCTGCCACAGGAAGGGAGAATTAGCTCTCCATTCATGCATGTGGATCTCTCCCATGAGATCCAGCCCGTTATGACCTACAGAGCTTGACTGGTGAAATATGAGAGTGAGAAACAAATCCATGAACATTCTCCACTTGGTAAAGGTTCTTCTTGGACACATGAGCAAGCTCTGGGACGGTCACCCCGCTGGATGCCTGGTGACAACTGTGCTCCAATGAGGAAGGAGGGTCCTTATCCTGGGAGTGATATTTCTCTGTGGCTGGACTAAAGCTGCTTGGCAAAGTTTCTGAAGTCACTGTTGTGCTTGGAAGGCTGGAAAAGTCCCAGGAGTTCACAGACTGCACTAATTCTGTTTGCTTTGAGTGACTGATACTTTTGGGATTGTCAAGTAGAGTCACTTCATAAAATTCCTGAATATCAAGGAGGGCCTGGAAGAGGCTGATGACACACTCAATGGAGGTGCAGAGCTGGCAGTCCTCGGGGGCATTTGCGGGGTGGCCACTGCGGCTCAGGCTGGAGCGGTAGTCCTCCAGCAGGCGGAGCACACGGCAGGTGTCTTGCTTCCTGACTGGCATGGCAGCAGAGGAGGAGGACCAGTGACTCCCTCCCCCCCTCCACACAACTCTGTCCATCCCACCGGCTGAGGCGCCACAACCAAAACATAAGAATATAAGATTTACATAATTCAGGAAACAAAAACTTTGACAGCCAATAATTCCAGGGAAAATCAAGTCAAACTGTTTTGCTATTTAAAACGTATGACCCAAACAGAACACATAAGCACTGAAATATTTTAAAATTATTTTTAAAGGGAAACAGATAACCCTAACCTGATTCAGGACTTTTAACAACTGAGGGCTAACAATACATTTCTCTCATACTGTTATCCTTTTTTTTGGGGGGGGGGGGGGGGGGAATCACATCGCAGCCAACTTATGGTGACCCTGTATGGTTTTCAAGGAAAAAGACTTCAGAGGTGGTTTGCCATTGCCTGCCTCTGCATAGTGACCCTGGACTTCCTTGATAGTCTCCCATCCAAATACTGCTTAGCTTTCAAGATCTGACGAGACTGGGCTTGCCAGGTCAGGATTCTGTTATCATACAGAGGTGCAACTGGCATATTTTTAGTGAAAACACAAGAGCAAGTCATTTGTTTTCTATATATATATCCTATTAACTATGTAGATCAGGGGTGGGCAAATGGCGGCCCGGGGGCCACATGCAGCCCGCCACAGAGTTTTTTGTGGCCCGCCAAGAAGATTTCAGGACTTCAAGAAAATTGAGCCTAAATTCAATTTGCTCTCTTATCCCATCACTGCTGATATTGATACAGCACCTGAGGAGCTGCAGCTTGAACTTATTGACATGCAGTCAGATCACACTGTGAAAGAAATGTTTAATGCTGTGACATTAGTTGACTTTTACAAATCTTTGTCTGCTGAAAAAATTTCCATGTATGAAGAAATTTGCTGGGAAAATGTTCTCTATATTTGGGTCTACAAAGTTTTTCTTGCATGAAGATAAACAAGAGTAAATATAGATGCTCTTTGACAGACATTAACTTGCAGGCTGTGATGAGAATCTCAACAAGCAATCTGATTTCAAAAAAATTGTAGAAAAGTCTGATAGGGTACATTTGTCTCATTAAACTGATTCTAAAATTAAATGTGCTTGCAGCTATAGATGATATGAAATTAACACAATAAATAAATTGAATCAAACTACCACTATTTTATTTAATGTATATTTATTGCTTTTTATGATACAATTTATACCTTTTCTGAAATGCAAAGTTAACTAATGAATGCAATCATTTTAAAAGGTGCGGCCCTCTGCTAACCTCCGCTCCCACAAAGTGGCCCCGAGCCAAAACAATTGCCCACCCCGATGTAGATTATAAAATTTACGCGCTTACAAGCTGAATTCACACATGCCACATGCATTTTATAGTCCTTTTCCTGGAGCTGGTGTGTATGTCTGAAAAACTTTAGGCAGTTCTAAACACATGAAAGGAATTGCTCTCTAAAACCTGCAGCACTTCAGGGGATTCAATTCTTTAAAGCCATAGCTCGGGTAGCTATCTGGTACAAAAAAATAAGTGTGATTAAGAAGACTCCCAATTTTAATTTTGCCTCTGCCACAAACTCTTTGGATGGCTTCTTAAAAAGCTATTTTCTCTCAGGCCGAGGACAGACTGGCAATGTAAAGCGGGGCAGCCACGCGTCGGAAGTGGAAGAAAAGAGCCCGTTCAGACATGCGCATCTGTCCCTCGGCTCCATTTCGCACTTACCCGTCTCCCAGTCGCTTTCCATCCGCTTTAACAGGACACCGGGTAAAACCGGTGTTCAGGGGCCGTCCTCCGCATGCCTCCCGCTTCCAAACAGTGTGAACCGGAAGAAGCGGGAGGCATCCGGAGGCGGCAGTGTGAACGCGCCGGCACAAAGTTATGCGCATATGCGCATGTGCAAAACACATCAAAGGAAAACCAAAAAAAAGCGCAACGCCGCGCGCCGGCTCCACGGCAGTCTGAATGCTCCATATCGGCACCACTGTGCATTGCTCTGGCCAGTATGAACGGCCAGCTCCGTGGTGTTTTTCCCCCCCACCAGTTCCCTCCACTTTGCCCCTGCTTTACATTGCCAGTCTGTCCTCGGCCTCAGTCCCATGACTACAATACACAGATGATCCAAATACTGCCTACCTCACAGCTGACTGCAAAGGGGTAGCTATGTTATTCTAACTTTTATTTCTGTATGAGTTTTCAGAAGCTGACAAAGCAAGCTATGATGCATAGAGAAATCTTGTTATTCTCTTAAAGTGCCACTGGACTTGTGTTTTATTCTACCTCACAGAGCCACTGTATGGATTGCAAAATAATGGTTTGGATTCAGAGCAGTGTAGGAGCCTCATTTCGGGGGCATATGGGGCCTGCAGCAGGCAAGACAACCAATCTCTTTAGGCAAGAATCCTAGGTCCCGTGGAAATGCTGTTCTGGATTCAACCCAATGGGTGTAAAGCGGAAGTGCTCTGTAAGTGTGAAATATAATTATTACATTATATAACAGCACACTGCTTTTTTTAAACTGGACTGATCTAGCCGCATAATTAAATTTCCCAACAAGTTTGTTTTATAAACATTATTTTAAAAACAGGTAATCATTCCCACTGAACATTGTCCCAATTATGCATACACAAGCAGACTATTATGATTAAACTGACTTCGCAATGTGATTGCCTGTCATATAGGCTAATACATACAGTAATTAACTCAAATATCACAGTTTTCGTTTAAGGGGTTAGAGACCCAGAACTGAATCCCCACTTTGCCATGGAACATTGCTGGCTGATCTTTGGCCAGTCACCTAAACTACATCTATGTGAATAAAATAAAGAAGGGGAGAATTCTGTAATTTATAGTTTTAATCTTTGGTTTTATTGCTTTATATTAATGTTGTAACCCGCCCTGAGCCCACTTGCGGGAAGGGTGGGACAGAAATTGAACCAAAAAAATAAACTGCTATGAATTCCTACTGGGGAGAAAAGTGGGATATAAATGAAGTTTTAAAAAAGAAAAGAAAATTCCAGACATCAGAGACTCTCCCACTGATTTTACTTTCAGTGAAATTTTTCCATCAGCAGTATTTGCAACACATGATTATTTCTGGATTCCCCCCTCCCAGTTTACCTGCCATTAAATATATTTAAAATACAGATGTTTCAGGAACTGTCAAAATTAGTTAAAAACAGTAATGGATTGACTTGGAACAGGAAAAAAAGAGTCTTCATCCACCCTAAACTACTCTTCCACTTGAACACAGTTCCTTGGAAGAAGAAGGAGGAAGAAGAGTTGTTTTTTATACCCCACTTTTCTCTATCCTAAGGAATCTCAAAGCAGTTTACAATCTCCTTCCCTTCCTCTCCCCACAACAGGCACCTTATGAGGTAGGTGACAGAGAACTGTGACTGGTGTAAGGTCACCTGGTAGGCCTCATGTGGCGGTGGAGCAGGGAATCAAACATGGTTCTCCAGATTAGAGCCTGCCACTCTTCTTGCCCATGCTGCAATTTTTAAAACAGCCCTAGCTGTTCCTGTTCCTCAGAGCAATGCCACCACATAATTTGTAGCGGGGGGGGGGGGGGAGGGAGATGAGAGCAGTACCCACCTGAGCCCTCAAATAGTCTTGTTTGCTAGTTCTCCGGGGACTATTAGGCAGCAGAAACCAAACTGATGTAGTAGAAAAGAACAAGAGTCCAGTAACACTTTAAAGTCCAACAAAATTTATGAGCAGCGTATGTACAAAAGCTCATAACCTGCCACAGCTTTTGTTAGTTTTTAAAGTGCTACTGGACTCTTGCTCTTTTCTATGGCTACAGACAGATTAACATGGCTACCCATCCTGATCTATCTGAAACCGATTTAGTAGCTGATTCCAGACGTCCTGGTCAGCAAAGGAAAGACACAGACTGCAAATGTATGCAGTTTGCAGGAATAACTGTCTTAAGGAACTTCTGATTTCTAGTCTCAGAAACAAGATGACATGCTCACACAGCACCCCTAAAAAGCATCCCAATTTAAGTACAGATTTGCTGCTATTATCAATACAACACTCATTTGCCCCCAGGCTTTACACTCCCTCATACCTGCTCTTGAAGGCCAAACAGCTCATCACCTCCAAATCCAGGAAACAACCTCACTAACCCCAGCCCCCTTCCTCCACAAAAAATAAGAAATGAAGGCAAAACTAGATGTTATGGCACGGCCACCGAAAGCATGCAACCACCACGTTAAGGTAATTTTAAAATGCCGCAGTGGCCTAATTCTGAGCAGCCTACAGCCTGACACTTTTGCTGCGGGGTAGTGGTGGCCATTTCAGTTCTTGAAAAGACACAGGGGAGGAAACAGAAGTGCTTCAGCCTGCTGGACTGACAGCCTGATTAGGATCAGGCCCTTGAGGCATTTTAAAATGGCAGCAGCATCCACTAGGGTTCTGTCACACCTAGTTCGGATGTAAAGTGTGAAAGGTGAGGGTGACCTGGAGCAGGCAGGCTATCAATGGATTAAGTGTTTTCCAGCCCAGATCATCCACTCTCCAAGTTGCTTTTAATGAAGAGTGAGAGAGAGACAGGGAGAGTGCTACCAGGGTTCGTAACACCCATCTACTTACAACATATAGCTTCCCCCCACACACAAAACCTGTCACCTGCACCACAGTATCATTGCACAACGACCAAAAAAGCCCGGTGCTGCACCAACTATTGTTAAAAAGTTCCCCTTGCTTGAAAGCCAGTCAACTCTGACTCTAGCGGGCAGGGCTCATCTCCATTTCCAAGCCAAAGAGCCAGCACTGTCCAAAGACTTTTCCGTGGTCATGAGGCTGACATGACTAAATGCTGAGGTGCACGGAACACTGTTACCTTCCCACCAAAGCAGTACCTACTGCAATTTCTTGCTTTCGAGCTGCAAGTCTGGCAGGAGGTGGGGTCAGAGATGGGAGCTCACTCTGTCACGCAGCACTAGGGTCTCAAACTGCCGACCTTCCAGTCTGCAGCTCAGCATCTTAACATCTGAGCCACCACAGCCCATTATTACTATTCATGGTTGCTATTTGATTCTTGAACCTGCATCCTCGAAATTCCTTGCTACTGCTGTAACACACAAAATAAAGACTTGGATCTTTAGATGATCGGCTACTTCCTTTCAGAGTTGCTCGTTTTACTGTTTGCAACTTTTCTACTGATTAATCTATTGCTAAGATCAACAACTGGAAAACTTGTGATCTGAAGAGAACTTACCGAATGGAAACCAATTTTTCCCTGTTTTGGATTTTGCCATACATTTCTCTTAAGTACACATGAAACCTGAGGTTTTATTAAGGGTATCTGATAACAATATAAAGCAGAAAAGGTCTACTTACAACCCAACTTCAGTAAGTTCTCCACCACATTTTAATCTACTATTATCTACTAGCTCCTTTCTTTCTACACAGTCTTCCCCCTGGCCAATGACTTCATGGATGTATGTCACCTCTGAGAGCATCTCACTTCACCCACCCACAACAAAGTCTCTGCAGCAGTGTTTACTCTCCCAGCTATAAAATGCTATGGTAGGAATCTGCCCTTTAAAGTGCCATATACACCACTAGCGGTCCAATAATAATGTAGATCAAGTGATACTATACTATTCCATTTTATTATATGCACAGTCCCCATGAAGAAGGCAGTCCTTTGTAAATCATGTGAATTCCTAAGCTGGTAAGTCAGTTGTAACCGCAGAAGGTTCTTTTCCTATGAACCCAGGAATCAGGCTAAACATGTGCATTTCTAGTTTATCCAAAATGCACACAAAGTAAGAGCAAGAAGCTGTGAACTTAGAACATTTCTCTGTGCGTTCACCAATGGCATTATGCCCAACACATTTTCTGAACTGTCATAAGGATTCAAACCTAAAACAGGTGATGTAACAACTGGTTTTTGCAGAGATATTTTCAGCCTTAGACACAGAACTATTGTCTGGAATTCGGAAACATCACTTTACAGCCTAGGCTATAAAGCTCCTGCATTCCAAAGGCCAAATTGTAATGCCGAATTCCTTGTCATGTGCATACCACAGTCACAGAAGGAGGCTTAATGTTTACATAGCACAGTTCAGACAGTTTCACTTAAGGATACATGCCTTCAGTTACATGAAACAATCCTCTAAGCGTGCATTCATCTGAAAAATAAGCTATTTTCCACACATACTCAGTGGTTTTATATATGCATCTAATCTGCCACCTGTAACAATATATTTTATGTCCACTTTTTTCCTCCGAAACACTTCATCAAAGAGGCTCAGTTATTAGCTAAATCCATAGGGCTGATCCTGTTACCGGATCCATTTTTGAAGAGGCGTTCATTGTGTTTTGCAGAGCTGTTCATTATCCTACTTACTGAAGATTAGCAAACATGTACGGTGAGCTCAGCTAACAAAACACACACCGCAGTGTTGTTCTCTAACTTCCCCTGCAGTTCTTGCTTATTCTCATGGTATCTTCCTTTCCTTACTGCCTACACCATTTGTTCACAGCCAGCAGTGACGGAGGCCCAGGGGCTTTAATGCCTAGAATGGCGGACAGCAGGGTGCAGTGGCTGAAGTGTACCGAGTCCAACTCTCCATTCAACAGTGAAGCTTATCCAGTGACCTTGGGCCAGTCACTGTCTTATCCTAACCTAGCTCACAGGGCTCTTTGAAAGGAATAAACCCAGGTGTGCTCCCCTGAACTCTTTGGCAGAAAAATGAAAAAGAAACATGATAAACAATCTCGCTGCAAACCATGAGGTGACCGACTGATAAAAATGGGGCTGAGCAGCGTGCAACTTCTCTTTGAAAATGAACAGCTAAAAGCACAGCGTTCATGTATCTCTTCCCCATCCTCTGCACGTAGCCTGGCCATTATCACTCACAAAACGCAGCATGATGATCTAACTACATTAAGGCCAAAAGAAAACAAAACAAAACCAGAACAGAAATAACCTAATTGCCATTTCTGTGTGTCTGATAAAATGATGGTTTGGCTGGGGATTTTTATATAGACCAAGGGCCCAACAAAATGCAGGATGTTTCACAGGGTTAACTCCCACCCTGCCTCTAATTCAGCCTGTGCTGCACGGGTGCCTGGGTGATTCTAAGGTTGAGCTTTGAGGGACACTATAGTAGAAGCAGGCTGAGAGAGCTGCACCCTGGCTGACTGCTGTCCGGAGAGCAGGTGCCTTTTAAAGTTTGCACCTTCTGTGATCTCCAGGCTTCACTCCTTCAAATGGAAGCTTGCAACCAGGGAAGAGGACTGGGTGAATCGCATACATTTTGGGCATGAAGCGGTGATGGTGGAAAGTGATATCAAGTTACACCTGACTTAACTGCGATCCCATAGGGCAGAGGTGTCAAACTCAATATGAGAGCTGGATCTGATACAAATGAGACCTTTTGGGGCCAGACCACTTGTGTCATAAAATGTAATGCCAGGTAGCTGAGATATAAACTTTATAAAGGCCACAAACACACACAAAAAATTTACACTTAAAATAAGAACATGCTTAAAACATTAGCACTCTTGCAATATTTTGTTTATTTAACAGTCTCTGATAACTGATGCCTGCTGAATTATTGCATCAAAATGTCTGTGCTGTTGCAATCTTGAGTATGTTGTTCAGGTGTGTATCTGTAAGCTGCAAACCTACTTTTGATTTATTGACATTCACCACAGAAATCTCATACTCAAAGTTCTGAATCTAGGACCCAGGGGAAAACATGCAATGGCTGAGCAATTGAGAGAGTCTGGTGAACCAAGCTATGATGCAGCAGCAGCAACAGAACTGGAAGCAGGTGATGGCCAGTTCCAGTGTGGGCCTGATGGAAGCCCTTCGGGGGCCTCATCCGGCCCCTGGGCTGCATGTCTGACACTCTTGCCATAGGGTTTTCAAGGAGATGTTCAGAGGTGGTTTGCCATTGCCTGCCTCCATGTCATGACCCCTAACATTCCTTAGAGGTCACCCATCCAAATACTAGCCAGGGTCAACCTTGCTTAGATTCTTCAATCTGATGAGATCGGGCTAGCCTGAGCTATCCAGTTCAGGGCCATGAACTGATAACCAATAAAAACAGGGATTTCTCTCCCCTTTGGGGAAGTTGGAAAATTAGTGCTTTGCAGGGAAGTGAACTGAAGAGGAAGTGGCTTGAGGTTTGCAGTTCTGGTCCTAGCCTTGCTATGCATTCAGTCTGTGGTCTTAGGCTCTCAGTCTCAACAGCTCCCTTCTGTAACATGGCGTCTGCAACTGCAAACGCAAGGCCAAAGAAATACTCAGGCCTTGGGTCCTACTCTTTCACAATACATTTGTGGCCTCTGGAAAGTTACTTATCTCCAAGTAAGTTAGCATTTTGTTTCTGTGCCAAGTGCCTCTGGGAAGCTGCAAGCCAAGCATGAGGGCAACAGTGTTTCCCTGTTATATTTCCCCAGTATCTGATATTCAGAAGTATACCACCTCTGGACAGGAAGGCCAATTAGCTATCCTGGCAGACAGAAGGGGCTTCAATTAGCACAGCAATACACACAACAGGAGGTATTCTGGGTGACGCCAAGGAAGGATGCAGTGGGAGTGACTTGGCAGGATGGGAGGTACTTGAAGTAACTGTAACCCTCGCCATGGCCCACAAACCAGTTCAGCCCAAACTCTTCAAATCCAGTTCTTTCCCTAGATTTTAACGTCAAGGGACCCATCCCAAGGTTTTGTGGATTAACAAGTATGTACTTAGGATAAAGTATTCCAAGTGCAGAATCAGAGTCACAGAAAAACATGAAACTTGCAACATTTCCTTGTAGTAAGCCTCAAGGGAAACCAGGGGGGCTTACTTCTTGGTAAATATGCAAAATATTCATGCAGAAAGTGCTGCAGCCAGATACGCCAACCAAAATGTTCAGGAATGTCATACACTCCAACTTAAATCCAAAAATTTTATCTCACCTGATCCTTGAATTGAAAAGTTGACATATTCAGAGCTATGTGTATACTGCAGTCCCACAAGAGTACAGGAAACCCTCAAGAATGTGGTACTGAGTAACTTATTCAACTTATTCAAGAGTTAGGAGCAAAGTTTCAGTGCACTGACACAGTAAATCATTCCCAATAGTACAATAGTTACAATGCTAGAATAACTTAAAACCAGAGAACAGGCACATATTTGCACACAAGTACATGAGCAATACACACAAGCAATACACACAAGAACATGAGCAATACAATGAAGCCTTTCTTTACGGAGGATTTCCATTTATTTTACTCTGGAGTACACACAGTCCTTATACTAAAGGCCAGAGCCATGAGGGAAAACCGATATGCTCAGGGCCTTTCCCAAAACATGAAATTAAACCCAACTTAATAGTTACTGGAGAAGTTTACCTACTGTATTATTATTGCCCTGTCTATAGCTGCTTTGCAAACTAAATGAATACAGTGACTTTCATTAAGAAATCTCACAATGTATCAGTGTGTTCAGAAAAACACAGGCAACTAAACAACTGCTGCCTGCTACAGACAATGTGTAATATGCCTCAAAGGCTTCTCTTCTGACCTCAGCGTAAATCATGAGACTAACAAACTCATGACTGATCACTTACTGCATGCTTCAAAAAGAAGAGTGGAATATAAATTGTAAAGACAGACTCCAGAATCTTATGTATACATGATAAAAGTGTATATGTGTCAAACACTACTACATTAAAAATGTCCCTTTCAAGCGCTCTGATTAAAAGCACAACATTTCTAATCAAGTGCAGGATGACATATAGACTGGCACATCTCTCCTGTACATGGCAATGCTGGAATTTCTTAGTCGTCTCCCGTCCAAATACTAGCCAGGATCATCCCAGCTTAGCTTCTGAGATCTGATGAAACTGGGCTAGTCTGAGGCTATTCAGGTCAGGGCCCTATACTTACTAAAAACAGAGAGAATGCTTGTATGCTTGTCTAGGAATACCCTAATCCAAATATAGTTAATTGGAACAAACTTTATCCAGAGCACATTTTCCTTGAAAGAAGCTCCAACTATGGAATGTGCTTAGCACAAGTATAAAGGTTTAGCAAAATTATTCCTCTGATATTTATCTGTTGATGCTGTTTAGCAACAATCTTAAGAGGTGTTGTTAAATTCGTTTTTTAAAGGCATTTAGGAAAGCTTTGGAAATGTTAGGAGTTTCTAGTATGTTATGAGAATACATTACAGCAAGGATAATTACATGCTTAAGTTAAATATTCATGGTTACACACACACACACACATCGCCTTGTCAGCCAAAAATGCCACCCACTGCTATCTGGTTAGTTCCAAATATTTTTCATCTTCAGATTGCAAAAGGGGAGCCCTGCTTGTCAGCTGTGGGAGGAAGAACAATAAATCAAGAAGTTGGAAGAGAAACGCTGTTTAGTCCTATCATGTCAAAAGGATCCTAAATTATGGAGTATGCCTCGTTGAACACAATGGGTATAACTTCCAAACAAATATGCAGGAAATAAGCTGCACAAGGGGGGGGGGGGGGGGGGCCTAGGGCTGATGGACCAAGGCTGCTGCACTTAACATCGAAGTAAGATCCACCTGAGGCTTCAGTGTTTTGAGAAGGCAAGGCAGAGTTCTTATAAATAATTATTATTTGGAAATAAACTACACGGAGTTTAAAAGAGACTTTTCCTCTCTCTAGATCCTACAACAGCGAACTGTACTCGGGGGGGAAAGAGGCATCGTGGTGGAAAAGTGCTTCCCTCTCAAACTTCAATCCTTCCTCCTTCGAGAATTCGGTGGAATGAGGAAGTGGCCGGAGTGCCAGCGAGGGAAGCGACCGGACGTGCAGGGGCTTCACTGGGCTTAACACGGCTCACCCGCCGCACTTGATGGGACCTGGACGTGGTGGGGAAACGAGGGGCCAGACAGCCTGGCAGGTCCCTCGCCAGAGGCCGCTTCCACGTTCCAAGAAAACCAAGCAGGCAGGCAAGCGCTTGGCGGCCAGTTTCGCCGTGGCGCGCGCGCTGAGCTGGGCGCAAAAGCTCCGCCAGGCAGCACCGGGAGCGGGGCGAGGAAGCGCCGCGGGGTACTTACATATCTGTTAATCAGAGTCCTGAGGCGACTGCAATCCATGGCCGCCTCCCTCCGCCGGGCACAGGCTCCAGCCAGGGGGAGGCTTCTTTCGACCTCGTCGCGGCCGCACTCCTACTTCCTACATCCACGCCGAAGTTTCTGCCTCATCGCAGCCGCGCCGCCATCCTGTGCTCCTGGGCGGGCGGGCGCCTTTCCGCTCGGGCTTCTGCTCACTCATGCGTGCGCCCGGGGTCGCCGCCTCCCCATGTCCCGCCGTCAGCCGTCCCCGCTGCGCCCCAACTCCTGGCGTCGGGAAGGGAAAGCAGCGTCGGGGAAGGCGCGCACACGCGCCGCTGAGCCCAAGAGACTCGGGCAGGCCGGTCCGCCGGCTCTCCCCTCGGCAGGAAACTCGGGGGGGGGGGGGCCTTCGCCCGGCTGATTCCCGCGCAAAGAGGCTCCCCGCTTCGCCTCTCCTCGCTCGCGCTTCGATCTTCCCCTGCTTAGCCACTCTGCTCACGTCATGCCGAGCGGGCGAGCATGCGCACGCCCGCCTCTCCGCCTGTGCAACAACACACCCCCTGAGCCCCCTGTTGCCCACGAGCGCTCCCGCCGGCGAGTTTATTTATTATCTGGCGCCCGGGCTTGGTTGCCTGCACGCGTACAAGGCAATCTGTTTTGCAGCCAGCGGTCGGTCAGCGTCGACCGCTCAAGTTTGTTTGGGGTGGGGGTGCAGGGGAGAGGGGGGCGGCAGGGGAGGGTGCTTTGCGCTTAGAAACGGAGAGGGGTTTTGCGTTTGTTTTGTTTTTTTAGTCGTTGCCCCCAGAGAAAGCTTAGCAACTGTACCACAATCGTCGCTTCGCCTTGCGAGCCTTCGTCTCCTTTGGGGAAGCTAGTTTGCCCGAGGGGCTCTTGAAGTCCCCGTGGGGAGGCGTAGAATCCCACCCCCCCCACCCCCGATTTGGAAAGAGCCAGTCGCGGGCTCGCAGAGGCACCTGTCTGTCCAATGAGACGCAACGCTGCTGTTGTCTCCGAGGTCGCTCTGTGTGGTAGCTGCACACGTATGTGGACGAGGTGGTGTACTGTGCTCGCCACAACTGCTATCCAGCCCAGAGCCAGGGATTTGAAAGGGGGAAACACACGCCCACGGCGAGAGAGGGACTTAGTTCGATGCCCGGGCCCGACAAAAAGGCGAAGGACCAAGGAGAGGGCGTGTTTGGGGGATTTTCTCTTCCGCCCCTCCTTGACTACGGCGATACTGGCTTGGTGAAGTCTCTTAGGATGCATCTGGAGGGAGCGTCAGGAGGGACAAATGCCCGAGGGACGGAGGGCAGGATCGAAGTGCTCAGAAACTGCTAGCAAGCTTCTCAGTCTGCTGGGAGCTCCCAAGATGTGGGGGCAGCTACCGTTCCAAGAAATCTACACACACTAGCGTTGCAAGCCCTGTTAGTCCCGGTGTGTGTGTGTGTGGGGGGGGGGATATAAAGGGAAAGCGGTATCTACCCGTGTGAGTTTAATCAACTTCTGCGGCTTTGACACTTTACAAACTGTTCATTTACACTTCACCCCCTCAGCAGCCACAATTGCAAAATATCTAATTCCCAGCTGGAGAGAGAGAATGAACTTTTGTTAGTAATTACAAATGTATTTTGTTAGACATTTCAGACAGAGCCAATATGGCAGGGGAGTACAGGGCTAGAACTAAGGATATCTCGGTTCAAATTCCACTTGATGGTTTCCTTGGGCAAGTTGCTGTCCCTCTCTCTGCCTAAATCCACAGGGTTGTTGCGAGGATAAAATTGTGGAGGAGAGACCACCTTACATTCACTGCCCTGAACTCCTTGGGGAAAAGGCAGGATTAAAATGCAGCAGAATCACAAGACACCATTTCCTTCTAATCCCAAATTCAGGCAGGCAGGGCTGTTGCAAGAGGAAACTAGGGGACCGATTCTGGGGGCTCCAGTCCCTCTGGGGCTTGGAAGGTCATGTGATTCCATTTCACTTGATGCTTGGGATGACTCTTATTTATTTATTTATTTATTTATTTCAATTTATACCCCGCCTAGCCAGTAACCCAGCTCTAGGCGGCTAACAACATAAAATCACATTCATTACAAAGATTAAAACACAGCATAAAACTAGATTCACATTTAAAATACAGCAGTAATCATAACAAAATGGCAGCGTCATACCAGCACCAGATACCCAAATAACGTCATACCAGCACCAGATACCCACTAACTTAGGCCCAAACCAGGAGGCTACCACCTTAGATGTTTTGGGATGGCCCATTGTGCCATCTACTAAGGGCCATTCTCCCCGGTGGCGGCCCCAAAAGCCTGGCGGAAGAGCTCCGCTTTACAGGCCCTGCGGAACTGCAAAAGATCCCGCAGGGCCCTGATGTTCTCTGGGAGCTCGTTCCACCAGTGGGGAGCCGCCACTGAGAAGGCCCTGTTTCTGGTGGTTGTTAGTCTCACCTCCTTCGGGCCTGGAAGGGTCAGGCGATGTTGACTGCCTGACTGCAGTGCTCTTTGGGGTATATATGGGGAAAGGCGGTCCCTTAGGTAGGCAGGCCCCAGGCCATATAGGGCTTTAAAGGTTAAAACCAGCACCTTGAACTGGACCCGGTACGCTATAGGCAGCCAGTGCAGCGCCCTCAGCACAGGCTGGATGTGGTCCCTCACTGAGAGACCCATCAGCAGCCTGGCTGCGGCATTCTGCACTAGCTGCAGCTTCCGGAGCTGGGTCAAGGGCAGCCCCATGTAGAGAGCATTGCAGTAGTCTAGCCTTGAGGTGACCATCGCATGGATCGCTGTCGCCAGGTTATTGCGTTCGAGGTAGGGAACCAACTGCCTTATCAGCCGTAGATGGTAAAATGCTGCTTTGGCAGTGGCTGCTACCTGGGCCTCCATAGTTAAGGAGGCATCCAGGAGCACTCCCAAACTCCGGACCCGCGGCGCTGGCACCAACGGCGCCCCCCCACAGGCCGGTAGTGGGATACCCACCCCCGGTCCACTCCGACTCAGGCATAGGACCTCCGTCTTCGTTGGATTCATTTTCAGACGACTCAGCTTGAGCCAGCCCGCTACGTCCTCAAGCGCCCGCTCCAGGTCATCTAGGGTGGCCCCGGACCGGCCGCCCAACAACAGATACAGCTGGGTGTCATCCGCATACTGATGACAGCCCAACTTGTGCCTCTGGGCGAGAGGGCGCATGTAGATGTTGAACAACATGGGAGATAGCACTGCCCCCTGAGGCACACCACATACCAGCGGGTGTCTCTGGGACACGTGCTCCCCTAGCGCCACTCTCTGTCCCCGACCTTGGAGAAAGGAGACAAGCCACTGTAAGGCAAGTCCCTGGACCCCTATGTCGGCGAGGCGGTGGATCAGTAACTGGTGGTCGACCGTGTCAAACGCAGCCAACAGATCTAACAACACCAGCACCGCCGTTCCGCCTCGATCCAGATGCCGTCGGAGGTCATCCGTGAGAGCGACCAGTGCCGTTTCCGTCCCGTGACCCGGCCGGAAGCCAGACTTAAACGGGTCAAGCACAGAGGTGTCATCCAGGAAACTCTGCAACTGAATCGCCACCGCCCTCTCCAAAATCTTGCCCAAATAGGGCAAGTTGGAAACCGGCCGATAGTTGGCCAATTCGGCCGGGTCCAGTGATGTTTTTTTCAGGAGGGGGCAGACCATCGCTTCCTTGATTGCCTCAGGGAACAGTCCCTCCTGGAGGGACTTGTTGACAATCTCCCTAAGAGCACCTCGTAGCCCCTCCCGGCCAGCTTTTACCAGCCATGAAGGGCACGGATCAAGGCTGCATGAGGTTGGGCGTACAGCAGAGAGTAAACTGTCAACCTCCTCAAAGCTGAGTGGGCTGAAGGAATCCAGAATGGAACTAGAAGACGTGCATGGGGCCTCAAGTTCACTTACTGTCTCAACTGTGGCGGGGAGGTCACGGCGGAGCAACAAGATTTTATCTGCAAAATAGCTCGCAAAAGCCTCGCAGCCGATATCCAATTCCCTATCATTTAGTCTGCCTTGTGGCAGTTCTGTTAAAGACCGAATAGTTCTAAATAACTGTGCCGGGCGTGAGCTTGCAGACGCAATCGTGGCCGCATAGAACTGTCTCTTTGCAGCCTTGACAGCCATCTCATAGGATCTCATAAACGTCCTATAGGATGCTCTTGACGCTTCGTCGCGGGCTCGCCGCCACCGTCTCTCTAATCGTCTCAGCTCTCGCTTCATCTGCCGCAGCTCCCCGGTGTACCAGGGAGCCCGCTTAGAGCGAGGGCGAAAAGGACGTCTGGGGGCGATCTCGTCGATGGCGGCCTGGAGCCGGCCATGCCAGTCCTCGACCAGCTCATCCAACGAGCCGCCAGGGGGAATGGGTTCCTGCAGGGCCATCTGAAACCTCTGAGGGTCCATCTGGCTCCGCGGGCAAGCCAAAATATGCTCGCCGCCCACACGGGGTCTGAGTGGGACATTCAGACGGGCCTTCAGAGCAAGGAGGTCTGACCATGGTACTGGCAGAGCAGTAATTGGACCCACCCCGACCCCCGCCGCAAAAATCAGGTTGAGCGTATGCCCCGCCTGATGTGTGGGAACCGTTATAAATTGGGTGAGTCCTAGTGTCGCCATGGCCGACACCAGGTCCATCGTCGGCATGGACATTGAAGTCACCCAAGACTATAAGTCGAGGGTGCTCCAACGCCCAGCCCGACACGGCCCCGACCAGCGATGGCAGGCTAATGGGTGGTGCATTGGGCGGTCGGTACACCACCCAGATAGCCAAACTCTCCCCAGTATCCCACACCAGGCCAGAGCATTCTATGCCCTCGAGCTTAAGCGGCGGGAGCTCTCTGTAGGAGTAAGCCTCCCGAATGAACAGCGCCACTCCACCCCCCCCCTGCCCCTCAGTCCGTGATTGGTGAAGGACCGAGAACCCAAGCGGTGCCATCTGGGAGAGAGCCACTGTCTCCCCGTCCTGCACCCAGGCCTGCACTCTTGGCACACAGGGCATCTTTGTCTGGTGGCACTTGACAACCCTCAGTTCAGACATACATTAACCAGCAGAAAGAGATGTACTAATTTTGGGAGTGACTCAAGAACATACTAGCTCTACTCTCTCCCATTGTCCTTTGTATTAACTTCGGCAAGACACTTCTCTTAAGGTTCCGGTAAGGCAGTTTCGGGAGGCAGAAGTCAATGGTTATCAGTCATTTTCTTCAGAAATGAAAGTAAGATGACATTTTGGAAAACCCCTCTCTTTACACTAGGATAAAATGAGCCATCTAAAATTCGGACATCGAAAGTCTGCTTTTCCCCTGTATCAAACCCAACCCAGGGTCCTGTTTTCTTTTGTTTTGTTTAAAAACACTGAAAGGGGAATACCAAGTGTGGGGTGGGGGTGGGGAATTATAGACATATTTTACTTGTATATTTGAATTTACCTTGGCTTATGTATTTGAGGCAAAATAAACTTTTGCTATATTTGCAAATTATGTTACATGCAGTTATTTTACTTACACCAAGATAATTTCTAGTTGATGGGAGGGGGAAGACAGATCAGTGCAGGAAGGTTATTTGGTATTCCTTAACATGAGTGCTGCATTCTAGTTTGGTGCAGTGATTAAGTGCGCAGACTCTAATCTGGGAGAGCCAGGTTTGATTCCCCATTCCTCCACTTGCACCTGATGGATGACCTTGGGCAAGCCATAGTTCTGGCACAGCTGTTCTTGAAAAAGAGCAGTTTCTGTCAGAGCTCTCTCAGCCCCACCTACCTCACAGGGTGTCTGTTGTGAGGAGGGGAGGGGAAGGAGTTTGTAAGCCACTCTGAGCCTCCAAGTGAAGGGCGGGGTATAAATCCAATCTCTTCTCTCTTCTCACATGCAGCTGCTGGTGTGACCTTGGGTCAGTCAAAAGTTCTGTCAGAGCTGTTCTCTCAGGAGCTGTCCTCAAAAGAGCTCTCAGCCTCACCTACCTCACAGGGTGTCTTGTGGGGAAGGGGAGGGGAAGGTGATTGTAAGCCACTCTGAGACGCCTTCGGGTGGTGAAGAGTGGGGTATAAATCCAATCTCTTCTTCTTCTAGTTCTATGGATTTATGGCTTAACCACCTGATTAGTGATGGAAGATTCATCCTCACCACGTTGGGTCCAAGGTTTAGAAGTCAAAAGATAAGCTTAGCTGCTTCTCATGGACTGAAATCAGTTCTCTGCTAGTTTCTTCAGGTACATAGTCCTTTAATCTATTTGTGTCAAATCAGGGACCTGCTAGACTCCATAGGTGGGGGGAGAAGATGGGTAAGAAGATTAGTGAAGGGAAGGAGTTGGAGGGATTATGCCTTGGAACATTTTTAAGTATAAATGTCATCTCTCTGGTCATAGACCTGGCAGTTCTATTCAGACAGGGGCATCACTTCTTTTAAATGGAGAACCATGCTACGAACTCTTAAGAGGCTGTCCCATAGCTCTGCCTCCTTCTTCCCAAAAGCATTTAAAGAGATCCTTTAAATGCTTTTGCGAAGAAGTGGGGGGCATGTGCCCTCTCCCTCCCCTCCTGCAAGATTTAAAGGTCCCTTCAGCTGATCAGTGGGGAGCACGTGGACCATCCATCAGCTGGAGGGTCCTTTAAATCTTGCAGAAGGGAGGGAGAGGGGCACGCACCACCAGCACCACCGCTTCTTTTCAAAAGAAGTGGGGGCCCACGTGCTCATGCAGTCCAAGCTGCAAATTCACAAAATCCTGGCTATGGACCTGCTTAGCAGTGATCTACTTTCACTCCTCTACACACTTTTGTGTCAATCCAAGTAATGTACACACAAACAGAACCAGGGTGACCGTACAGGCAATCACCTAGGTTGCCAGGCAGAAAGTGGCACCAAATAAGACAGAACAGAAATTATAGGGTTAAAGAACAGTACCAAAAAATAATTAAAATATGTATTTTTATATTGACTTTTGTTTATTTCAAATGTTAAGTAATAAAGGTAGACGTTCATTCTAAACCTAATTTCTCTGTGGGGCAGGGACAAAGTCATAATTCACCTAGTCCTAGGGCATAAAAAAAACCCCTTGTGACAGCTCTGCGCATGAATGGAATTACTGCTTTTCTTGGAAATGCCACACAGGATATTAAGATGGAACTGTCCCTCAGTGACGCAGCAAATGGCTTACATCCATTCAAGCTCTATCTTCCTGTCCCAATTAGAAAAGTTCAGTGTGGAACAAACGCAGGTATTTTTAACGTTTTGTCTTAATTTATAAAATAAGAGGTATTTGATCACTTGTCTACTTGAAAGTCACATATCGTCAGGGGCGTCAAGTTTTCAAAATCCCGGGGGGGGAGGGGGCGGGAGCTCTTCCGTGTGCGCGCGCAAAGCACGCACATCCGCCAGGACCATGTTCCTGCTGCCGCCACCCCTCCCCCGGCCTGACCTCTCCTACTTCCGTCCCTCCCTCCATCTGTCCAAGGGCCAGCTGGGCATTTGCTTAGCTGGCCCCTGGATGGACAGAGGGAGGGACGGAGTGGCCAGGCGGGGGGGAGAGAGAGACGGCAGCGGCCCTAGGAAGGCCCCGGGGAGGCGTGGCGGAGGGTGCACCATTTTCCCGGGGGGGCTCAGTCCCCCCTGGAAAATTTCGGGGGTGGCTCAAGCCCTCAAGCCCCCCTGTAGTTGACACCTATGCATAACGTCCCAGGAAAGATGTATCGTTGCTGGAATTCAATATTAAGAAAAAGGTCTGCCCAAAGGCATGCTTTTAAATTGGTTTAAACCCTTCCTTCCATCTTCATATTTAAAGCAGACTCCGGATTAAGCTGAAGTACCAGATAAACTCTGCCCAGAGTGTCCAACACAACCAGCATTTTTTCTGTTATGCGCTATGGCATGCCCTGGCTAATACTGTGTGCAAGCCTGCACTTAATACGATGTCAGTTAATATGATTTCTCAAGGTCCTTTCCCCAGCTAGATGCAGTTTTGTTCACAAGAAAACCCCCAGTGGGACTGAAGGCTGCAGCAAGAGAACGCAGCTGTCAGCTGCTAGCAGGTGGAATGCCTTGAACTGCCAGCAAGCCGTAACAGTGAAGCCCGGGGGAGGGGGAGAGAATGCCCAGAAGAATGCAGAATGCTGAGTGGAGGACAATGTGAAAGATCAGCAAGCCCAGGGAGAATGTCGAGGGGACATCTAAGCGGGGGGGGGGGGGGAATACAAGTTAAAAGTGTCCTTACCAAAAGAGAAGAGCTGAGTGACAAATCAATGTATTATTTTTCCCCCGACACTTTGTGTCAGAGAAGGCATTCACGGTGGAATGAATGCCTTTTTTTTTTTTTACTATCCATACAAAGAATGGTAAGTCATTCTGTTTTGTGTATTTATAGATTTGCCTCATTTATACCCAGCCTTTCTCCACAATGGGGACCCAAAGTGGCTCACATCATTGTCCTTGCCTCCATTTTATCCTCACAACAGCCCTGTGAGGTAGATTAGGCTGACAGTGTGTTTCTGGCCCAAGGGCACCCAGCAAGCTTGCATGGCACAGTGGGGTTCAAACTAGGGTTGCCAGCTTCAGGCTGGGAAAAACCTGGAGATTTTTTTTGGGGGGGGGGCTGAGGAGGGCAGGGCTAGGGAGTATTCAATGGGGTATAATGCCATAGTGTTCACCTTCCAAAGCAGCCATTTTCTGCAGGTGAACTGATCTATGTTGCCTGGAAATCAGTTGTAATTGCAGAAGATCTCCAGTCACTACCTAGAGGTTGGCAACCCTAATCCAAACCCAGTTGCCCCCCCCCCCCCAGGTCCTAATATGATGCTCTAACCAGTACATAACACTGGCTCTACTATTTCTGCTCTCCAACCCAGTAATGTGCAATGAAAAATAATTCCAGATGGGTGAAATATTAGCCTGCGACAGCAAGAGTCCGTTAGCATCTTAAATACTGAACATTTATTCCAGCATAAGCTTTTGTGAGTCAGAGCACAATTCATCAGATGTGTTGTGTGATGAAAAAGCTGATGATACTAATGTACCCATGCTGAATAATATGCACAGCACATGTTGGCAAGGTAACACACCAAGTGGCCTTTTTTTGTGAGGGGAGGTTAACAGAATGCAAAGTAAAAAGGAGCACTCTGCCTGGGGCATTGCAGACTGTTATTTCTAACATTGCCTCTGTCGGGTCTTAGAGCAGCTTCATGTACCAAAGTGTGCTTGGAAAATATAGCAGAGGGATGATCATTTGTATTCTGTAAGCTAAATGCTCATGCTGTGAAAGTAGATTGAAAATGGTGTCTTCTTAATATGCAAAATCTTAAATGGTTGTAGGTTGTTACCAGACAGATGAAAGAAGTGGGTGTAGCTATCAGCACTGCAGCAGAGTTTCATTTACTCTGTTCATCCAAGCTTTAGACCAGGGGTGGCCAAACTTGCTTAATGTAAGAGCCACATAGAATAAATGTCAGATGCTTGAGAGCTACAAGGCAAGACTCAACAGAAACGGTAACTGGTGCGCTTCTGTATTATAATGTGCAGTTACAAACAATAAAGAATCCCACTATATCTTGTAAGGACCATTTCATCCTTGGTGATGTGAGGAACATTCAGACGCATGTTGTATGCATTTGATATTTTAACAAATTATTTGGGTACACTACACCATCAGAAATAGACCAAATATTTTTGTATTTTGTATTTTGATATATATTTTTATATTAAGGTGTTGTTCAGTTTGAAGAAGATACTGATCAAAACGATATTTCATTCCGGAGAGGATCATAGCTGTTAACAACAACACACAAGAGACTGCAAGATATAGTGGGATTCTATATTGTTCCAAGTTTTGTATTTTTTGTAACTGCACATTATAATACAGAAGCACACCAGTTACAGTTTCTGTTGAGTCTTGGAGTCTTGTAGTTTCAGTGACTGTATTCCATCTTAACTGTACCAGATGTTTCAGAGCTGCAAAACATGAACAAATATTACACACATTTTTATTGGGAAATATGCAAATTTGCTTTTTATTAGCATTAAATGAGACTGCCAAAAATAAAGACAAAAGGGGTAAAAACATATCATTATATCTATTTATCCAATGATATTTGGGGAGGGGGGCTTTGAGAACGCATTTAAAGTTAAAGTTGCTTTCTTTCTCTGTTCCCCCCTACCTCAAGCCTACCCAGGGAAGGGATCACTGGCTAGAGAAGGGAAGACCAATCGGGGAGGCATGCCTTCCCTTCACTTCCCCAGCTGTCCTGCTGGGAACCACACAATATGTGTGAAAGAGCCACATGTGGCTCCCGAGCTGCAGTCTGGCCACCCCTGCTTTAGACAAACTGTATTACAAACATTGCATACACAGTCACTGTCCTGTTCAAGATACCACCCCTGTATGAGAGGAGTTGCAGATAGTTAAACTGTGCTATTATATTATTGCAGGTGAACTATTCTGTACTGTATGCAAATGATTTGAGCCTCCAACAGGACTTTGAACATTTCCAAAGACTTAACAACATATCTAAAGCTTTGTACTCTTTCTCCCCTTGTTGTTGTTGTTCAGTCACACAGTCGAGTCCAACTCTTCACGACCCCATGGACCACATCACACTAGGCCCTCCTGTCTTCTGCCGTCTTCCAGAATTTGCTTAATTTCATGTTTGTTGCATTGATAATACTGTCTAACCATCTCATCCTTTGCCATCCCCTTCTTCTTTTACCTCCAATCTTTCCTAGTATCAAGGTCTTCTCCAGTGAGTGCTCCCTTCTCATTTGGTGGCCAAAGTATTTGAGCTTCAGCTTCAGGATCTGGCCTTCCAGGGAACAGTCAGGGTTGATTTCTTTTAGGACTGACTGATTTGATCTCCTTGCAGTCCAAGGGACTCTCAAGAGTCTTCTCCAGCACCATAATTTGAAAGCATCTATTCTTTGGCGCTCAGCCTTTCTTATGGTCCAACTCTCCCAGCTATACATTACTACTGGGAATACCATTACTTTGACCATACGGACTTTTGTTGGCAGGGTGATGTCTCTACTTTTTATTGTGCTGTCTAGGTTTGCCATCGCTTTCCTCCCAAGGAGCAGGCATCTTTCAATTTCATGACTGCAGTCACCATCTGCAGTGATCTTGGATCCCAGGAACGTGAAGTCTGCACTGCTTCCATGACTTCCCCTTCTATTTGCTAAGGAGTAATGTAGCTGGATGCCATGATCTTAGTTTTTGTGATGTTGAGTTTCAAGCCAACTTTTGCGCTCTCCTCTTTCACCCTGAACAAGAAGCTCTTTAGGTCCTCTTCACTTTCTGCCATTAGAGTGGTATCATCTGCATATCTGAGACATGTGAGGTGGTCTGGTACTCCCAGCTCTTTAAGGACTTGCCACAGTTTGTTGCGATCCACACAATCAAAGGCTCTGGGATAGTCAATGAAGCAGAATGTATTTCTGGTACTCCCTTGCTTTCTCCATAATCCAGTGAATGTTGGTAATTTTACAGTTTACTAGCTGGCCATGAAAAAAAATTAGCCTGGCTTGCTTCTGTGTCTTTAAGACAGTCAGAAATCATCCAGTGAAGATTTTCATGATGAGGATCTAAAGACAAAACTACCTGCTCGTTGCTGTAGCTCAAACTACTGTGAAAGGGATAGTTGCCAGGCTAGTTTAAAATCAGGTAAACCTGCCTTCCCTGAGGGCTTAAAGTTATAACCATGAGAGATCTCATCACATATTTTCTGTAATTAACACTGTGCTCTACATTAGAAAAGAGTAAGAGTCCATAGCACCTTAAAGACTAACAAATTTTGTGGTAGGATATGAGCTTTTGTGAGTCATTGCTCATTCCCTACCACAATTATTTTTAGCTTTTATGGTGCTACTGGACTCTTAGACTGATTTCTCACAAGCGCTGCTCTGGCGTCGTTCCTCTGTTTGCCCCGATTGCCTGCTTGAATTTCCCACTATTTGTCGCGGGGCGCATTTTGACTCGGGGCTTCGCAAGATTTCCTCCGATTTCCTCCGCAGCTTCAGTGAGTCTCAAAAAACAAGATCACCGAAGCCGTGGGGGAAATCACACAAAGCCGTGGGTCAAAATGCGCCCCGCAGTACATAGTGGGAAATTCAAGCAGGCAATCGGGGCAAATGGAGGAACAACACTGGGCAGCGCTTGTGGGAAATCGGTCTTTTTTCTACTGCTACAGATGGACTAACATGGCTACCCATCTTGATCTACAGAGCAGCAGGAGTCTCAGGACAGTGATATTAGTCCTAGTGTACAACTTAATGCATGCTGCTTAACATAAGACTGCTGGGTGTCTCTAAAAAAAACATAGAACATTCCAGGGCATTGCACAGCCCCAGTGAAATTTCCTCTCATCATCTGAATGGTGGTGAAAAGTGCCATCAAGTTGCAGCTGATTTATGGCGTCTCTGCAGGGTTGTCCATCACCCTTCCCTCAAATACCACATAATCTCTTAGTTTTGACCATATGCCATCTTTCTATGAAGTTAGCCAGCAAATAGGTTGACTTGGTCCCTTCTCCCAGACTTGATTTCCGTCACTGCTCCCTGGACAGTTTTTCAACCCAAGAACACATGATACGGAGAGTGGGTCTTGGAGCAAGTGTAGATTTGTGGACAGGCCTTCCAGTTAAGACAGAGGTGCTTCCAGACAGACCTGACTCATACCTATTATCTTTTTTTCCCCTGTTGAAATTAGTCACTGCTCTTGGTGAAGTTTCTAGCCACTAACTTGCATTGTTCCCATGAATCAGTGAAGCCCACTGGGTACATCTGCACATTTTTTGTTGGTTTTAGTGGATCCGAAAGTGTATTAAGAGAACATGTAACAACCTGTGGGATCACTTAGAGACCTGTCTGATTGGAAGTTGTATATATCACCATCATCATCATATACATTTATGCTCAGTGCAACGAAAGCAGCTTTTTTTTTTTTTTTAATCGGGTTCTTTCTCTCCCACACAGAAACCTAATCCTCTAATTTGTAATTAGCGGAGATTTTCATGGACTAGGGGCAGCAAGCAGCACCACCCCTTCTTTCTGTTCAAAACAATTACGTCACCTTTGTCAGACAGTGACTTGATTCTCTGTAATGCAATACATTTCAGAAACATATCTTCCGGGCTTTTATGTCATCAGTATTCAAACCAGTACTAGCAGATCCCCAAATATGACACACTAGGAAATGAAAAGAAAAGAAGGAGAGCATTTCCCCCTCAGAATGGCATTTGGAATGACTTCTCCTTTCAGGGCATCTGCAACATCTTCTTGCTTTGAAAATGGTCGGTATTTTACATAGAGAAATTAGACAGTATGGATGTAGGGGCCCACCAGTTTTATCTTTTGCCCTGCTGTTCATATAATTGGAAAGAGGAAACTACAAGCATAGTTACATTTAACTTCTTCAAAGACTGAGTGAACTGGACTAACAGTTAAGTAAAAATGTGGTGTGTAGAAGAGAATCCAATCATGTTGTCCCTTCAGGTAGTACGGAAAAAGTAGAAAAGATGAAAGAGGCACTTGACTGGACTTGAGGGGCTTTATTCTGAGAAGCCCATTTTGGAGGTTGCTTTAGAACTTGAGAAAGAAAGAACCCTTCACCTTGGTGAAGAACTGCTCCTTGTCAAGCCCCACCTGGCAATGAGATACCTGATCAAAGGTGCTTATACTTTTACAGTACGGGGGGGGGGGGGGCAGAATTGGCACAGGGAACTGACTGACGCCACACCGGCATAACTTGGAGTTATGCCAGCTTAAGGGCTGTTTACACCGACGTGGGGCATGAGTGGTGCTGCTCTGTTCAGTTCCACTGGCACAGCTGCACCATAACCGCACACCAGCAGAGTGACAGTGCAAATTTCTGGGCCAGCATAAATGGGGGCATGGTACCAGTAAGTTGGCTCTCCAAGCATTTTCAGCATTGGGTGCAAAGTTGCATTGGGTGCAAAGTTTCAGAATGGGTGCAAAGTTGCAGCAGCAAAAATGCCAGCGTAGCCCATTGGTGGTCATGGTAACTTTAAATTCACCCTGCCACACACAGCTGTGGCCACGCCCACAGAAACCCAAGCTGCTCAAGATATTGATTAAGTGCACCTGCAATCAGCACCCTCCCCTGCGCTGGCATTGCCCCTCCTCAGCACCCAATCGTGCCCCCCCCCACCCTACAAATGGTTCCAGGAGGTTGTCCCACAACTCCAGAGGTAGGGCGCGTGGCACGGAATGTTACTCCCTGCTGTGTGGACTGGGAATGAGTGCACACACATGTCAGTGGCGGGCAAAACACAGATAGTGCACTTAGCACTATTGGATGAGCACTTGGCAGGAACACACCGCAGGAAGTAGAAGTCCAAACTTCTTGGTTGACCTCTCCCAGCTTTTGGCTCTAACAGGTACACCATTTCAGTGGGCATTCTTTTACAGAGGCTTGCTAGGGCCATCTGGATCCCAGCTACCCCAGGGATATTTGGGTATGCAAATAAGGAGCTCAAAAGGCAAACAACAGCAGCTACCACGCAACATCGGCCACCAAGGGTAAAACCAAAGGGTGTGTGCATCAGTCTTTCTGATGGCCCTCCTGCAGCGCAGCTACCATGATGGTGAATGCCATCGCTTCGTATGCTGAGCCAGGTCCCAGTCATTCACAACCATCCTGGGGCCCAGTGCATGCAGAGCTAGGAGTTCACACCCTTCATGAGGTGGCTGCATACGGCCTGCACCATGGAAGGATCAGTCATCCATGAAGATGTGCAGTTCCTCACACACACATCATGTTTGCAAAAGTTGCAGTTGCCTCACTGGCCCCTCATGCGACTGGCACATTGCCTAACCATCTTACTGATGCCCTGTCCCCCTGGGTGATACTGGCAGGGTGGCTCCTCATGGCAGTAGCCATGGGGACCGAGGGGCGCAATGCCATGTGGCCCCATTCCAGTACCCTTACTCCTTTTGGAGGCCAGAGGCTCTGAAGGCTGCGGGAGATGGGCCATGGGGATGCCACCACAGCCCTGCCCGAGCCCTGTACCTGACCACCTGCAGCAAGGGACTGTGTTTTGTTTGCTTTGTTGCAGCCAGCAGCCCACCCTGGTGGTTCCAAAGACAACCAAATGGAAGCATGTGCTGGGGAGGGGCAGTCCTGGTTCTGGAATCCCAAGACAGACACAAGCCATATCAGTATTATATATTCCTCCTGTGTCATTGCAACGGTAATGGAAGCCATAGCTCAAGAAAAATAAATATACGACAGGAATAGTCCATAGAGACTCTCCAGCTTCTACAAATATTCTCTTTGAGGATGGCCACAGAACTTGTAAAGAGAAGAAAATGCAGTCTTTCCCTTGGTTGTTCCCTCAGTTTAGGATAGATGCCCGGCTTATGTAGTACTAACAGGTAAGATTCTATGCAGAATCATAAATGGACACAAATTTGAAATCAAAAGTGGCAGAATTCAGAAAAAAAATGAGAACCTTTTAATTTCCCAGCCATGGTGAAGCTTGGTTGCCATTATTAAAAACAAAACAAAAAACTACAAAGGAACATTTCAGGGTGTTGAGCTAGAATCTGAGAGAAACCAGCTGAGGCATCCCCTCCCCTAACTCTCCCTGGAGAAATTTCCCTGAGGCAAGAGAGACACCCCAAGGAATCCATACCATCAACTCCTGAAAAGACAACCAATGTTCTGAGAGAGGGTTTTTTTTAACTGTTTATTCTCCCTTCCCCAATTTTAGATTGTAAACTGCCTTGAAGACTTGGCCCAAAGATATTATATAAATAAACAGGATCTATCAGCAGGTTTGATTCTGTTCATTTAGTATTCATTCAGGGTCGGGGTCTTTCTTCCACTGTGTTAAATTAGCATACCAAGATTGTGTGTCTGTGTGTGATTTCAATTACTGGCGGTGTGAATGGCCACTGTGTACATTTGCATGGAAATGTCACAGTCTGTTTCTCTTGAATGTCATAATCTTTTTGTTCCACCATTTAGGATTTTTCCTTGTTTGTATATCTATACAGTATACATTTCAACTCAGGATAATACTTCTTGGACAAATGGGCTCTTGTCCAAGAAACTTATGCCATAGTATTCATCATAGCATTCACAACATTGTGTGTATGTGTGTGTGTGTGTTTTCCTCACAGTCAGTGAGAAGCAATGCTGTTGTACACACAGTTTATGAAACATTCTGCCACTGACCTGACTAACCTTGGTGAGCACATTTAGCTTCTTTCTGGCATAGACAGACAGACATATTTTAAGTGCCATTGATGACTCTAATCACAGAAACAGAAATCAATCATGAATACATATTCAGGATATTCACTTTGGTTCATAGCTTAAATGCATTCTGGGAAATAGCTAAATGCTGACAGGCTACTATTCTGCTAAGGCTTATGGCCTTGGCGGGCCAGCTATAACTGCGCATGTCTCTGGCTAAACAAAGAACAATGGTACCCTGTAAACCATATCAGCTATATAGATACTTTTAGAATTTCACAGTCTAAGAGAAAGAAACGCTTATTGTTTAGCTAAAGGAAAAAACTTGGGAAAGCCTGGCACAAAAGGTTTCCCGCCAATCCGAGATCTGTTAGATCAGAGTGCTGATGTTTGCTGGAACCAGTAATCTTGATTTATTTGCAAGCATCATAACGAATATAAAATCCTATATCTCCCATTGTAACCTTAGGGAGAGTTTATGGGTACTTGAGGGCCCAAACCTTGCTGTAACTGTGCTCCCCTCCTTTATTAATAAAGTTCTTGGAATTGTTTTATCTACAGGAATTGTGCCATGTGTTTTCTAAAATTGGACTGGGGAAACACAACCAGAGACAGGGTTTCTGTCTTACAATGCTACATGAGAAATTGGGAGGTACACATTTAAAAAGTCTGTTGGACAGGCAAATTTAAAATCCCTCTCCCCAGCCAACACACAAATTATAGTTTTGAATAAAAACAGACAGCAGCAGCTGGGGAAAAAACCCTTGCCAAACCCTAAGGTTTTATCTGTTGTTTGGTACCATCAGAAGAAACAAGAACTCCTCTTATAGGTGGAGGAGGGGCTAGCTGGGACCAACTGCTATTTGGCTCCTCCCCTCCCACAACTACAATTCTATTACCTGGGGATTCTTGAACACGCACGGCTTTGCCCCCATTTTTCTCACCAGTTGTGAGCAGACAGTCAATTTTTCTTCACGCTGTTCAGCTGGATAGTAAAGCAACTAAATGATGCGGGGAGTGGGGATTGAAACTCCAGTAATGCTGCGTGAAAATGAGCATGAACAAAACAACAGTAACAACATAGATTTACACAGGGGTCATTTCGAGCAGGAACTCGGGGGAGCTCAGCTCCAGGAGTTGGTGCCAGCCCCTCCCCTCCCAGGCGGGGGAATGTCTGCTTGTGTCATGGCTGCAGCAAAATGACCCCACCCCCTGGAAAGGTCCTTGTTCCTCTGACCACCCTTCTGAAGGCTTCAGCCACCACTGAAGCTATCCTCCCAGAACAGTGGTATTTCTGAGGCTTCCATTAGTAGTTGTCCCCTCTCTGCCAGCTTGCTTGCTTGCTTTCTTCCCTCCCTCCCTCCCTCCCTCTCTTTCTTGCCTTCTGACATACTTCTGGTGATGTCAGGTGGTTTAGCATTTGCAAATAAGTTATGCTAATGAGCTCCTGCACCTCTTTTTTTACGAAATGACCCCTGGATTTACATAAACACTAAAGAGTAAGAGTTTTTGAGAAAAACAGCATTTATTTATAGTCATTGGCCAGATGACTGGTTTGATTGCTCTTTATTTGAAATATTGGTTTCCAAGTGGCACGAAGCAACGACAGGTCTGTGGGATGGGGACTAGGACTTCCATCAAGGTGTATAAGAAAGTGCATTTATGAAATGCTGCTGACAGTAGTGTTTGAATATGTAGAAACTGTACTTTTTAAATGCACAGACTATTCATGACCTTGGCGGACAGTTGATTTCACCTACTGTGCAGGTGCAAAAGCAGCCATGAGTCAGAAGGAAATAACACTCCACCACCACAGCTGTGCACAGAAGCAAAGCTGTTTGACAGTTGCTTGACTGGATGGCAGGGATGCAAGCAAATCTAAAGCTCAGCTCGTGAATGATCAAAAATGGCATATTCTCTTGCTAAACATGTTTGGTGTGGTGGTTAAGAGTGGTGGACTCGAATCTGGAGAACCAGGTTTGATTCCCCACTCTTCCACATGCAGCCAGCTGTGTGACCTTGGGTCAGTCACAGTTCTCTCAGAACTGTTCTTTCAACAGTCACAGTTCTCTCAGAACTGTTCTTTCAGAGCTCTCTCGGCCCCACCTACCTCACAGGGTGTCTGTTGTGGGGAGGGAAAGGGAAGGAGATTGTAAGCCACTCTGAGACTCTAAGTAAAGGGTGGGGTATAAATCCAGCTCCTCCTCCTCCTTCCAATGAAGGCTGCAGCACCCTTACACAAGACCATTACACAAGAAATTTCATAACATTATGAAAGAGTTTGCTGCATTTGCTTATTTTTTTTTCTCTCTCCCCATTTCCCGCCTTTTGTATTATGTCTCTTGGACTTTATTTTAACTTGTAAAACACCTTGAGTATTTTCACAAAAGGAGCATACACAAATGTAGTAGAATCAGATTCAAATATTTTATTTCGTTAGCTCAAATGCCATAGCAAATGATACAATTCCAACACAGTAAATAATAAAAAATACATATGTACCTAAATCATAAGTAAAATTTCCAAATATTAAATTATTAGCATCAATTTAAAACCCCACTAAGAACGTACTGCAGATTTAACAAAAAATCAGTCTTGCATCTGCTAATAATAAATATCAAATACCAAATATAAAATATCAAAAGACCCAGAGCGGTACCACTAATTTAATAATCACATGTATTTGGGGATGATTTTTTTCTTCATAACATATTCAGTAAACCTTATCATTTTAAAAGTAATGTGTTCATTTTTATATGCCAACAATAATATAAGTTTAGACTGATCTGACCTTCTATAAAGTGAAAATAAAATGGACCCAAAGAGGATTTCACATTCTGGGCTATATCTAGGGCACAGTGGTATCCCCATATATCAGATCTTCAAGCTGCCTAGAGTCACAAGAGAAAACTCTTTCATTATAAGGAATGCCAAATGTACTAAAGAAACCCAGATCTTTCCTCCAGAGAACAACTTCATGCCTACACATCCATACCAGCAGGTGAATAATGTATTCCTAGTGGGATTTTTGCAGTCATCAAACTAAATTCATTGTATATAGCACAGCAATACTCCTGTACAATACAAAATCGATATACGAAAACAGCCATTTGTTTGGGTCAGGCTATCTTTTGTCTCTGCAGTTCAGCAGACTTCTGTATCCTCATTTTATTTGATAGCACAAATCAGGACACTGTTTTTAGCCTACAGAGAGCAGCTTGAGCAGCTGGGTTCTCTGTCTGTGTTAGCGCATACTCTGTGTTGCCGAGCTGCTTCATCAGTCAAGATATTCTGGGCCAATTTTAGTCATCAGTGTCTGCTCTGGAAAAGACTTTCTAAATATTCTTCCATTGTCGACAGTTTATGGGTCACTACTATGCATCCCAAGTATGTGTGTGTGAGAGATCAATCTTATCAGGAGTAAGTCCTACTTATTTAAATAGGATTTACTCTTAGATAAGTGTGCATAGGATCACAGCCTTATAATTAGGGTTGTCAGCTCCAGGTTGTGAAGTGCCTGGAAATTTTGGGGATAAAGCCTAAGGAAGGAGGGGCTTGAGGAGGGGAGAGATTTCAATGGGGTATAGTGCCAGAGAGTCCACTTTCCAAAACGGCTATTTTCTCCACGTGAACTGATTCTGTTGCCGGGAGATCAGTTGTTACAGCAGGAGATCTCCAGCTATTATTTGGAGGTTAGCAGCAAAAGGAGTTCACAGGAAAAGTTGGTAAGATAAAACAAAATGCAGCCATGAAATATATAATGAAAACTATTGCTTGTTTATATTTTAAAGCCATATACAATAAAAACTCAAGGGGTTACAATATTTCTCATAAGAACTTTGACAGAGAAGTTAAACTAGAAATGTCTTTCAAACTTTGAAAAAACATAAATTGCCAATATCCTTGGTTATAAAGTCCATTTTAAAGATTTGCTTGTTGAGTCATGTGTCACTAAGGCTAGGACGCATTTTGGGGTGTGTCCCTCCTTCCTGCTAGCCTTGTGAAAATTTAGAACTGGATTGTTTCCCAGAAGTTTCCTCCAACTAAATGCTCATGGCTGCAGAGTTGGGACGGCTTCCAGTTTCTTGGAGGATAGGAATTACCTGGAGGTTGGCAGCTCTACTTACCTTTGATTTTATGTAGAATTACTCAATCCCACTGAGTTCAATGAGAAGTATTCCCAAATGTTCAGGGAACTTCAGCCTAAATCAAATTAAAATAGGTTGCAATGTCTTATTAGTAAAAATACGCATGTACTCTTCCTAGGTTGCCAAGAGGCCTGGAGAAAATACCCTGTCCCTTTAATAGAGGCATAAAGGGGAGGTAATATTAATTTACCAGTTGATGCTATTTACCGCCATGCCATGTAAACCTTCAACTGCCCAATTCCACAAATTAAATCCCTGTTAAAGGTACAGGACATTTTGATCCTAGCCCATTGGCAACCTTAGCTTTTCTAATGGAAAAATAATATGTTTTGCCTGTATTGAACATTTAATTTTTGCTAGGAAAGAGTGGATAGATCTTCCAGTCCATCCCATTACAACAGTTTTGATACATGATTCAGAAAAGATCCAAATCCTGCAGATTCCATACCAAGGGGACAACCCACCTTTTCTGTAAAAGCCCATTACCCAGAAAACACTGTGGTGTACTTGTGCATTTCCTGTGGCTTGTGCCCCAAACTGACAGGCAGAGATTAAAGCCTTTTCACAGTAAATTCATGCTGTCAGCATTGGTTTTTGTCAATTTCTTCCAGAAGTCAAGAAAAATCAAAATCATATTCTTGGGGATTTAAAGAAAAGAGAAGAAATTGGTATAATACCAAACAACCCTTCTGGTACTGCATGTAAATAGTCCAGATGATTGCTGATCAGGCTGTCTTCACATAGATGGACTAACCATGAAACATTTTAACACACAGAAGCCATGAGGTAAAGCTGATAGGAATATGAAGAACTAGAGACACTATCAGTGATAGTAATGGGATTATGGTGTAGGGGTTAGAGGCCTGGGCTCTAAGTTCAAAACCCCACTGCTGTGAAGCTCACTGGCCCAGTCACTGTCTCACAACCACCTCCAAGAGTTCAGAGCAGAGACCAATGTATGCCATCTTGATGTGGTGCTCTTCCTTCCCAGACCGCCCAGCTGCCTCTCTACCGTCTTGCCATGAGCCCTGTGTCCTTCCTAGGCCTCAAAACTGGAAGCAGAGGGGGGTCGCGTCACCTTGTTCTTCTTGTCCACAGGCAGCGATTCTCACAACCTGAGCTGAGCCTGCTCCTCCTACCCGACCACCATTGGAAGTCTCTCTTTTTAACCTCTGCCATCTCCACCCCTCCCTCAATGGCATTCAGTCCTGGGCTGGGATCCACCCAGCTGGTGCCTTGGCCAATCCCTGACCTAAGAGACCAGTGACCTTCATTACCTCTTTGTCTTGCCTACGTCTGTTCTTGCCCTGCTCTTCTCTGCCTCCTGCCTCTTCCTCACAACCAGGCAGAATAGCTAGAGGACTACTGGGTCTCTGGGTCCTTCCCACCTTGCAGCAAGTGTGCCCTCTCATTGCTTCCAGCAAGCTCCGCCTTCCAGCCTGACTGTCTCCCATTGGAATCTTCCCCAATGGCATCATTACTCCCACCCCTGCCTGGCTGGGTCTGCCCCACCAGTGTTGCCTTGCTGTTGGCCTTGCTGGGTGAAGCTGCACTTGGCTATTTTGACCCCCACACACACACCAGAAAGGACACGCCCAGGTAAGGCTTCATCACAACAAGCTGGGGAGATATCTCTCAGTATGGAGCTAACTCCGGACACCTGAGCTCTTTGGAGGAAAGTAGGATAAAACTTTTTGAAATAAGTAAAACAGTACCCTTCTGTGGGTAACCTGGAAGCCTAATACTGCTTAGCAGTATTGTGTATCCTCAGTATTGTATATCCTCAGCAGAAACAGTAAGCATTTCTATCTGATCTGTCTTTTTTAATGATAGTTTTAAGTCCAATCAGAACCTACTTTGCACACGTAACACCCTTTTTTTCAAAGCATTAACAGTTATAATGGAAAAGCAATCTTCTCCCCAATCTTTCCCCACCCAATTTTTATATGCACGCCTTGAGCCAATACAACAAGGGCGTTTGAGGGCATGCTTATCAGTATATTTTATTATATTTGCATGTTACTCTTCCTAAAGTAGCTCGCAGCAACATTTAATTACAACAACCTAGTAAGAAGAGCCTGCAAGCAGAAATCGGTCCATTCATAGACATGCATGGATTGGAGCTTTCAGTTTCCCATGGCCAAACCCAACTAAAACAGTTCTGTTTGTTAAGGCTTTTAATGGGGTGCAGTTTGCAGGCAAGTTTAGGGGGTTCTGGTGTTTGTAGAGTTTTTATCATGTTCTATATGATTTAAATTTGAATATATAAGCTGCCTTGAGTTATGGGAAAGGCAGGGTATAAATATTTTATTAAATAAATAACATAAATATTGCATTGGTTCTTTTGATGATTTATCACAGTACTTGAGTCTAGCATATAAACATTTCATTTTTCATAAATGGCATGCTTTTGTGTGGTTTCTTCACCCACAACCCATAAAGAATACAAGCAGTCCATATAAATTTGATTTTTTTCCTTTTTATTTAATTTGGTTTCTCCATAGGTATGCAGTAACCATTGCACTAAATTATCAATATACCTTTTCACCAGGTTAGGCTTCTCCCCCCTGCCCCCGCCCTTTACATTATATTTCCTCGAAAGCAGAAGGTAGTCCAAATTCTCCATATACAGGATAAACATAATTTACAATATACTAAGGCCTGGCTTTGACTGATTTTTGTGGAATTCTGGATTTGACAAACAGTGTATTTGTTCCATTTATATGCTGTTTTCACAATTCCTAAAGTAGTGTACAAAAAGATTAAAACAATAAGAAATGGCTACAATGAAGCCAATTTCATTGAAGTTATATGTAAAGATGTGAAGAAAGGAAAGTTCAAGATAAAGCTGAAAGAAATGATCAAAAGGCCGTGTCACACCAGTTCACAAATGCCTTTTATCTGTAAAATAAGCCCAGGAAACAAATTCCTCATCTGCAAAGATACAGGCTGAGTTCAGACTGGCAGTTTGGCCCAATATAGGCCCGCTTTGCAAGCAGGTTAAGAGAGGTGCCTGTTCACACAGCCAGAGGTGCCTGGCGATGCCATGCCGCACTCACCCCATCCTGAAGTGCTTTCATCCCACTTTAAAAAGGTACCTGGTAAAACTGGTGTCAAGCCGTCTGGGTGCGCGTTCATCCCGCTTTCTGGTAGTATGGACGCAAATAAGCCACACACCAAGCGGTGCCGGTAATGTGAACCCCCTGATCTGGCTGCTGCGCCCATGTGCCTATGCGCCCATGCACCTAAATGCAGGTCGGCAAAACGGACCAAGGCTGCGCACCACCACAATACCACTGCCAGGGGCTGCCTCACAGTGCAAATGCTCCATTCCACCTCCTCCCGGTATGGTCCCGCATCAGTCTACGCAGTGCAAACGGAAAGCCCCGCAACAACTTGGCCCGGGTCTTTTTGCCCCACTTCCCTTGCGCTTCATTTTGCCAGTCTGTCCTCAGCCATAATGTGTGAACTGATCTTCAAATTGCCACAGGTGAGATTCCTGCAATTTTTTTCTTAATTTAAGTAAACTTTGTATGACAACATATGAGAACTCCTGCAGGGCACACCTTCAAAGCCTTTGTAAAACCCTTTTTCCTATCACAGCTCACTCTCAAATCATGACTGTCTGGAAATAGTGAGTAACTGACATTAAGATCTTTAATAGCTAGGCTGGATCAGTGTTTATATGTGCATGCACGTGTGTGCTAGGGGGTCATTTATCCTCATGGTCAAGCTTTCACCATGGTTAAGGGAGTTCAAATAGAGATGTATATCTTGGGTAATCCATAAAAGACAGCAAAGAAGAGACAAAAAATGATGGAAGCCAAATATAGGAGAAACAACATTGGGTAAAACAAAGCCATCCTGAATTCCTAGCAAGAAGGCCTGATCTGAGCTGAATGTCCAAGACAAAAGAAGGTGGTATCATCCTCCTCCCAAATAGCAACTAGAACATCCATGAGAAGCCTAAGTTGAGCCTTTTCTCCACTATTTAAACCAACTTCTGCCACTATTGTTTCTTCCATTTCATCTGAAACACAAGTTTTGACAGTACAACAGTGGAAAAACACGGCCTAGTTGCCGCACTTACTATAGAACAGTGTAATGGCTGTACTCCATTGGAACATCCCAGAAGAGCTAGTATTTTTACCCTTTATTTTCACTAATCTACTTCATGCTAGTGTTATTACTTTTAAAAATAATTATGGTATATTGATGGCTTTTTAAATATACCAATAGTGCTATACTGATCGTTTTTAAAAATAAGTTAATATAAAAATACTGACCTTGCAGAATATCTATGGAAAGCCATTGTTACTGAGCAAAATGACAGTCACTTTTGTTAAGAATAAAATTGTGTCAGTTTAAATATCATTTGAGGAGCGTGGGTTACACTATGCAGAATTTCAATGGGGTGTTTAATGCTTAATACCAAATAACTCCTTTGATCCTAGGTTCCAGCTTAAACACGCAGTGTACAAGGTGTGTTACTATATGCCATTTTAAATCTTAGAGGTAATATGTGGTCACTTGGATGAGAAGCAGTGGAGAGTTATGGTATGCTGTAAAAACTATAACAGTGCCACATTTTTAGAGGATCTCAATAAGCATATAATCAGTCTGCATAACAGTAATCGGTCTGCATAACAATACTGCTTAGCAGTGACATTGAAAGAACACTCAATGCAAATAATTTATTTAAAGCGATATATTTTCCAGGATCACAAGGCAGTTTATAGACATAAAAACAGAAAGAAAGCAATATTAAAAGCCTAAAATATAAATTTAAAAACACAATGGAATCCCCCCCCCCCCGAACACGTAGTCACAGACCATTTATAACTTTAGAGGTAATTAGCCAGCTTCTTGAATTAGGTCTGGAAGTAACCCAGATAGTAAATTGACTGCAGTGTTTTGTACCAGTTGAAGCTTCCAGCCTGTTTTCAAAGACAGCCTTACAGAGAACACACTGCAATAATTCAGTCTGGTTGCAGATAACTGAGCATGGATACACTGTGATCAAATTTTACCTGCTGATGAAAGGCTGTGGCTAGTGTACCAGACAAAGCTAGATGAAGGCACAGAGGGGATCTGCAGTTTCATTTTAAACTCTGGCTCTAAAAGTATTCCCAAGCTGTGAACCTTTTTCATTAGAGGGAACACATCCATCCAGAATGTGTCTCCATCTTCCTCCATCTTGCTTATTATCAACCAGCAGTACCTCAGTCTTGATTGCGTTTGAGTTTATGCATTCTCATAAAGTCCATTAACATTAGCACCTCCAAGCACTTATCTAGAACATCACCTGACTCAGATGCAAGAAAGAAGTAGAATTAAGTGTTATCATACTATATATCCCTGGACAACTTCTTCTCTCCCCCCCCAATTTTAAAGCATTTTTATTGAAGAAAGAATTTTATAATTATACTACACTGCCAAAATCAGTTAATAATATAAACAAACAAAACTTCACATGCATGCTTTATCTTCACATCTTCTCCTTCCTCTTCCCTCTTCTTTCTTCTCCCAAACTTATTACTGAGTGATATTATTTAAGTTTTCAAACAATCTCAGTTCATTATAGTAATTTACAGTATATTAACAGATAGATCTTGAACTAAATTATAAGTATAATTTAGTTCAAGATCTATCTGTTAATATAATGTAAATTACTATAATTAATATACTGTAAATTACTATAATTAATCTCAGTCCTCGGAGGCTTCAAAGGTCAGGAGGGTAGGAACTCTCCTTCTGGGGACCAATTGGTCTTGGGGGGGGGGACATACCCAGAGCTTTGCCAATTCCACCACTCATTAGCGTAGTACAAAAGTTATTCAATATTACCCCAAACCTCCACTTCTATATTGTCCACACTCTCTTCAAAACCTTCATGGTCTTCCAGAGTACAGACCCGAGTAGTTTTAGCTGACGCAAGAGGCAAACGTTCTTTCCTCTTGCCAGTTCTGTTTTCTTGCGAATCAGATGGGGAAAGATTTAAGGTAGCCAGCATTATTTCACTTGAGACCAAGTCATGAGCAAGATAGGAAGTAGAGCCCTGTTGAACACATAGCTTGCCAGTACGGAGCCATCGGTACTTAATACCTAAATCCCGCAGTTTAGCTGTGATACTCTTAAGATCTCTACTTATCTTTAGAAATTCAGGGGGGAGAGCTGGGAACACTTGTATCTTTGTGCCTTGAAAGTCCAAACCACTCCTTGCCCTGGTCTCTGATAGGATTTTCTGTCCCATCCGAAAATTCTACTAATATATCTCTGGTATATGATGGGGAAGTAGATTCCTCGCATACCTTCCTGACATGATAAACTTTCTGTAGCAAGGGCATGACGCCAGCTTCCAGCCTTAAAGTGCATGCCAGCCAATTTGCCACAAATACAGTTAACTCTTTTCCCTATTCAGCATTTGCTTTAAACCCTCTGAACTTCAAAGAAAGTTCATGGCTGCAATGATCAAGAGATAAGATGCGCTTCCTAGTCCATGCGTCTAAAGTTCTCGCAAGTATTTGCCTTTCAAGCTCCGTAATTTTCTGGAGAGCCCATTCAACTTTTTGATTCATCTGCTTTTGAAGGTCTTCCAGCTCATCCATTTGTTGAAATGCTGGTTTTAACATTTCTGTGATATCTTGCCTAAGTTCCTGGCGTTGTTTAGTTAATGCCTGTGTCAGGAAATTTGCAGTGAGTGGGCTTTCTATAGTTGTTGGTTCACACCTCCCCAGCTCAGCCGACGAGGTGGAGGAAGCGATTGTAGTTGAAAAAAACTCTGTTAAACGGAGCCCACTTTCTTGTTTCTGTTTTCCCTTCTTGCTTCCTTTCAGTGGCATCATTCAAAATGTGTTTGTTTTGAGGAGGGTAAAAATATCCAAGTTTGAGCAGGCATATGGTGAGTTCTGAGTACTAGCTGCTAACCCGGAAATTGGTTGCAGCCACTCCTCCCCCGGACAACTTCTTCAGAGGTTTCATATACATACACAGCATTATGTGTGCATAAAATGGAAGCAGGTTCAGATCTCATAAGCTAAGCAGGGTCAGTCCCAATAAGTACTTGAATGGGAGGCCACCAAGGAAGTCCAGGGTTGCTATACAGAGGCAGGGAATGACAAACTACCTCTGTTTGTCTCTTGCCTTGAAAACTCTATAGACTCACATGTCAGCTGTGACTTGATGGCTGTTTCCATCACCACCATGCAGAACACCATATTATAAGTATCATGGCATTGTTGTTCCCCACAGTTACCTCAGTAAAACAATCCAGAGGAGAACCATTGGAATACAGTGTCCTCAGTTCCCAGACTGGCCCCCTTTTTTAGAATTGATCTGCTTTTGTCTATTAAAGCCAGAGGCAACTATCTTGATAGTCCAGATTTAATTTTTAGACTATCTCATGTACTGCAATTCTAAATGTGATTTTAACAAAAAAATACTTGCTGTGATGATAGCTTCCCACAACAAACATCCCACTGCATTGTCAATTTATAAAAAATGTACTGCTTAGTTTTATTATGTTCCTAGGGTGCCAGGAAATAAATATGCCAACATATTAATTAAACAAGTAATGGCTTTTTGAGATGTCATTTGTAATGGCCATGAGAGACTATGATTCATCTCCTTTGGAAGACTAATTCTTGTAAAGCTTAAAAATAGAATAATCAATTAGTTGCAGCCATTTGGCTGTCCTAACCAGGTGATCAGAGCCAGAAATCTCCTGGTACTAAACTCTGTAGTCATTAATCCATTAAGGTTCATCCACAAACATTTTTCTATTAATGATTTCCCAACATCTACGAAGAGTAGTTGTGTCTTGTGGAGGAAACGTAAGAAACATCTATGAAGAGCAAACCTATACTTTGATAAGAAAGATTTCTATAGCCCAGTTTAAATTTAACAGCTGCATAGTTTTCCACGCTAGTTATTGTTTCTCAGTCTCTTTAAAAAGTATTAATTTCATGAACTTCTCCCTAAGAAAATATAGGGACACCTCCAGACAATCTTTCCTTTATGCTATTATTTTAAAGTCTGTAATGCTCTGCTTGGGTGCTTTACATGGTCATACAAGGTGATGGTAGAAAGGGTTTTCAAGGCAAGAGACTAACAGAGGTAGTTCATCATTGCCTGCCTCTGCATATTGGCCTTAGCCTTCTTTGGTGGTCTCCCATCCAACTACTAACCAGAGCCAACCCTACTTCTGAGATCTGACAAGATCAGGCTAGCCTGCACCATCCAGGTCAGGATCATGTCTGGATACAAAGGTATATTATACTAGAAGGAAATATGAGAGTTTATATCCTGCTTCTTATTTGTGACAACAGAGTGGCACTTCTGTCACTGAGAGAGCCATGGTGATTTTTGCAAATTGCCCTATTGCACTGTAGTTCCTCTCTTTGCCCCCTATGTTGTTTTAGAAGATCTGTTGCTATGGCCACACATTTCTGTTTCAAACTGTTCTTTAATTTGGTGCATTTACAATTGGTTTGTATATTTACTAGAGGACTGAACTCTCTCTTCCATGCACATAGCACAATGTTTGAGGCTGAAAGAAACACATTAAAATCTGTGTATGTTCATAAGCCCAGTTTGCACAATACTTCTACCCTTTTTACATTGGAAGAACAATACTAAGCAGGTCCAAATGGAGTACCAACCTCACATTATATTAATTATATTCAATTTTATCATTTTAAGGGGTATAGAATAAAAAGGGACAAAAGGGAAAGTGGGAAGCATAAAACATCATTTGTTAAACACATTTTAAGGACATTGCATAATATAAGGATATAAAACATGCAAAAATAAAATGACAAAATATGGTAAGGTAATCAATACTTTGACATAATATATTTTCATATATATTTCCATTATTTCCTATCTATAGGAATAGCTAAGAAACCATATAGGCAACGAACATAAGAGAAAAAAATTATTATCTTTATACAAGGTTTATACTATCATATAATAACTAGTAAATATGTAACTAGAAAAGATTTATGAATATAACTATGGGAATATGATTATACAATTTTGAGTATTAATCCATTTTAATTTCTTTGTAACTCCTCTGGCAGCTGTATCTAATCTATGTAGTTTGTCTGTAGTACTTATAAAAGGCTTCTCGAATTTGATTATTGGCTTCTTATTTATATAGTTTTTGTAACTGTAATTTTGCCATAACAACATATTCTTCCATTTTGTCTCTCCAGTTCTCAAGATTTGGGCAGATTTCAGACTTCTGGGAAGCTCATTCTAAACACCGAAATAATACTTAGCAAAAATACACAAATGACAAAATTATCCCAAGTAAACCATAGCAAGACAAATTAGCAAAAGAAAGGTAGAAGTCAATCCAAAGAAGAGAAAAAGGAACAACAGATAACTGTGAGTGAGGGTTCACATAACTTTCATTAAAGAGCCCTTGAGGGGCAAAAGTGTGTTAGGGAGAGAAAATAATTGCTCTTAGGGAGGAGTTTCATACTCAGTGCCTCTTTTGAAAAGGTAGCCACCCTCCTGAGTGGGCAGTTTGAAGCAGATCACAAGGTGTGAGGAAGTTCATACTGGAGAAAGCAATAAAATTATTTTAATGTCTGTCCCTTGCAAAGTCTCCTCCTGTCACATGATCTGATTTGCCTGTAACCAGAGGACAACTCTGGGGTGGAATTCCAGGGGCTCCCCAGGAGCCCCACTCAAAACAACCTGTCTATACCTTTGCATCTGAATATTCAGGGCTCATTTCGTAGCAGGAGCTCCTTTGCATATTAGGCCACACACCCCTAATGTAGCCAATCCTCCAAGAGCTTACAGAGCTCTTCTTACAGGGGCTACTGTAAGCTCTTGGAAGACTGGCTACATCAGGGGTGTGTGGTCTAATATGCAAAGAAGCTCCTGCTACGAAATGAGCCCTGTGAATATTACATTACCAACTAATGGGGTCCCCAATAAGACCAGTGAGCTCTTAGTCTAAAATCACCTAACTGACCACTGCCTGCAACTGTTTTTAAATTTCTCAATTCAAAGCAATTTTTTTTTTTGTAAATACATCTCCAGTCTAGGGATCTAAAGTTATGAAAACGTGTTTGTTTGTTTTTTTTAAGATCGAGGTTGTGATCATCAGACAGGCAGATCAGTCCGCTTTTGCCCCTCCTCTAATAGAGACAGATTATTTTGTTAAAGAGAATCCTCACCAGACTCACCCCTTTTAGCACTCTTCAAAGCAGTTTAACTGGCTGTGAAGTGATCAGACAGCATCAAACACCAAGTCAGCCTGTTGGCCATTTTTTAAGAAGTTTGTCCTAAGAGCATGCCCACAAGTAGGAATTAGTCTGCTGGGATATGTAGTTCATGGGGCTGTCGGCCATTACTTTTAAAAGTTTTCCCTCTAAGCATGTGCACAAATGCTTGCTGAGAATGCTGGGATATGGAGTTTACTGCCGTCCTCCCTGTAATCTTTTCAATTTACCCCTTCCCCAAAGGACAGAAAAAAGCTGAAGAACAGAGGTGTCTTACTTTGAGAGTTTTTAAAAAGAAAGTTTTGAGCAGCCCTTGTGTGGGGTGAGAGGGAGAGAGGTGCAAGGTGCAGTTATGCAATCATCGCTAACTAGTTTTTTTTTTTTTAATGGCGGCCAGAAAACAAGAGACCAGTCAGACCTGCCTGATGGCTTGGGTGTGCAAGAGTGTGACCAGACAGCCAGAAATCCATTTTGGAACCCGCTCAGACCAACAGGACTGGACTTTCTCAGGTATCAAAGAAGCTCACAGCAAGGGGGGGAGGAAGGGGACTCAGATGACAGGGCACGACAGACAGATGTTGCTGTCTGATCGTGCACTTTAAATCCATAAGGGAACAGCAAGGGCAGTGGATCAAATTGCCCATGTGAATGCAGCCCAACTTTAAACTTTCTGTATAAAGAGAGAAATTCACATCCACATGCAGGTACATCCATTTGTAAAACATTCCTCTGGCTGCAAACAAATTTTGGATTGTCAGTGGTGTTTAATTACAGATGCTTTCCCCATATGTAATGAGATGAAACCTCCTTGTGATTGTGTGTAACAGCACAGGTACTGCTCTTCCTAGAACATCAAGGAGTCTCTCTGAGGTATCATGGTACCTCAGAGACTTGTGACTTTGTTTTGGCATTTACTTGTGTGAGCCAAAGTCTTATGAACACAGCTAAACGTCTGGACATCATTATTCTGTTTGTTGTGTTGTGTGTTGACTCTGGTTTAGATGCCAATGGGCGCTAACTAATGATCTATTTCAGTGTTGACAAACGTGTCCCTCTTCTTTTAACCATATTTCTTTAATCTGTTTCTCATGTACGTAGTAGTGATTATATGACAGATTATTTATACATGTAGTATTGTGTTAATTATGCATGCAAATGAATCCACTCACAGTGCAATCCTAAGCAAAGAAAGTCACACCATTTTAAGTCCCTTGAAGTCAATAGGCTTCAAAAGGTGTAACTTATGCTTAAGTTGGTACTGCTAGAATTACAAAATATTGTATTCTGATTTTGATCGCAGATCTCTGTCTTGCCTCAAATGGAGAATCTTTCGTTGCTTTAAAGCGATGAGTCCCGATGTAAAGATCTAACGTAGAAAATTACACCAAACAAAGTAAGTGCATTTTGCAATAGGAGAAGAGAGCCTGTGGAAAGCCACTCAGACAGTATCACATATCAGGAGAACTCAATCCTTTTGAGTTCTGACCTCATCCTCATTACCTAAACCAAGATACGAGTATTACTGAAGTATTTACCTAAAAGGAGAGCAGTATTAAGCCAGAAACTGAAGGACTACTTTATGTAGCCTTGAAGGTTTCTGTGTACTCGCTGAAATGTTTGAAATGTTTTTTTTCTACAGCAGATTCTCACACTAGATCACAAATAACTTTCAAAAGAGCCATCCCATTTCAAAAGCAATTTACCATGTAGCTTGAGGAGCTGGCATTTGGGAAATTTACGTTCCAATCCCTCTTGAGTTCCTGGGTGGGTCTTTGAATCCTGACCACAGACCTTTCCAAGTGAGTATTGTGTATGTGTGTGTGCGCGCGCGCATGCCTGTGTACCTGGAAGTCATGGTTGACTTCTGGCGACTCCTAATGAGGCTTGGACATTTCAGAGAAGTGGCTTGCTATTGCCTGCCTCTGCATCCCAGCCCTAGTATTCCTTGGAGGTCTCCCATCCAGGTATTGCCAGGGTCAGCCCTGCTTAGCTTCCGAGATCTGATGAGACTGGGCTTGCCTGGACTGTCCAGGTCAGGGCCTGGCCATAGACTTTGATTACTGAACTTACCAATCTAACCTTCCCATTTAAAAATGAAGTTATCCTGAATGTAAAGTAGCAATACTTATTATATAGAAATATCAAGAACACGTTACTTTTAATCATTCCTTATAATCATTATATTTATATATAAAATTATAATCATTTCTCAGATGGGGAAACTGCGCGCCACTTGCTGAACAGCATTCAGTGAGATCACAGCTTGAATAAGGATTTGAACCCATGACTTCTAAATCACAAATCCAGATTGTAAAATGCAGCAATATAATAGTTTTCATAAGGTTAGGGTCCATCGAAAGGGGCATCCCCACTCTCCCTCCCACAGCAGCCCACCAACACTCTCCCATGCTGATCCTGGGGGGGTCCCCTATCCCCCACAGCAGCATTCATTATGAGGGTTATTTAGGGGTACAGTGGGAGGTGGAGGTATGGCCATATCCATAAGTTAAATGGATAATTGAATCGTGATCTGGTGGACATGTGAGCATGTCTTCCTCCTCTGCTCCTTCCCCTGCAAAAAAAAAAACAACAACCCCAAAGAGGGAGATTGTTCCAGTGGGTGTCTGCATGACAGGCATCTCCCCTGAAGACCTGCATCACACCTATGCTAGATAAGAGGGGGATACTCATCCATGAAGATTCAACTGTCTGGTGAGTTAGGACCTTGGCCTATGCCTCTTGATATGACGATACAACAGGATAAGAAAACAGATGAAAAGCTGCTCTGTCTGGAGTGGTTTGGAATTCCCATTTTAAAAAAAAGGCCTGTCACCCGGTCTACAGCCTATTTCAATCTCACGACTCTTTCCATTTTCAGCTCCACTTGCACAAGCAGTTGTGCAGCGGCTACAGCAGCACAGAGAAATATAGCTTTAAAGGAAACAACAGTCTGTATATGGCGCAATGGAATGCCTGACAGATGGTTCTCATGACTTCGTCCAATTTGGTTTGAAACTGTGTTTTGCCTTGCATGTACAGAAAAGGGAGCAGGGGATACAGTTACTTTGACTTAGCACAAGCAGGCAGTGAGGAGTGATTTTAGTGCTTCTGCTTTCACTAGAGCTGTCGTATGTGCAGAAGTCTTCCACTGGATTCAACTCGCTATCTCAAGAATCAGCATGTCCCATGTAGATCTGTGAGGGAGCTGAAATCATTATTGCAGGTCCCTACTCATGTTCGCTGGAGGTCAGGAACAGAGAAGACTCCTTGGAGTGCTTTCCCCCCCCCCCCCACCCCAAGGAAGAGAAGTCTGGTCACCGTCCTTGTTGATGTTCCACTGTATTATAAAGACTTTAAAGAGACTTGTAGTTTTTAGTAATCCTGAATGCTGGTTAAACCCAGGTTTTATGGTCTGTTAACCTTTGTGATGTTGATTAATGTGTTTTAAGGATGGGTGACTGTTTTTACTATGGTTGGGAACTTAGGGGCTGCTTTTGGTGTAGAAAAGTTGTACAGCCATATTAGTCCATGTAAAAGCCAAACACAAGAACACAGTCCATGTAATGACCCTTTATTAGGATTAACCAAATTATCACAGAGCACTTCTGCCAGCTTGTAATTTACAAGTTCTATCTTGTACCTTTATGTCATGTTCAAATCTATTGAAACCCACTGTTTTAGGGCTTGACAGGAAAGTTCTTAATAAATATATAATAAGTTTATAAATTCCATACAAACTTGTTCTGTATCAGTTTCTTAGTTATCAACATTTCCGTGTCATGGTGGCCCTCTCCATTTCTGATTTTCTGGATCTGTGCTAGTGTTTTGGATGTATTTCCCATGTATAAAATGCACTTCCAGAAGAATGTGTATTAAGTGTATGGAATTTCTTGGGAATATGCAATGAATTTTAGAGCTGAACAGCGAACTGAATGATCACAGACTTCAGTCTGACAAACGGACTAAAACAACCCAGAGGCTCTTATTTCATCAAATTAATAAAAAATATGCATAGTTTCATACAACTGAGCTTGCCAATATTCCTTCCCCATTTCACCGAAATAAAGAGTCAGTTGAGGCAATTCTATATAAAGCCTCTGATGACTTCTTGAAATATTTATAAGAATTGTTTTACTTGAACATTAACTTCTTGAAGTGAAAGAACAAAAGCCTTCTACAATTATGCATTTCCAGCTTCCTTTTCTAGGACACTATCATTTTAGCATTATATTTAAAGCATGATCCAATGAGGGACATTATAAAATATTCAGATAAATAGCTTATTATATGCACAGTGCTATGTGGGGCTCTGATGGTAATTTTACTATTTGTGTGATTGCATAGTACATTGTGTAAAGCCAAAGTAATGCTTCAAGTTAGTCAGGCAGGCAGTAGGACCATTGTTCTAACCCTTAACATGTTTCTCGGAAATCCCATCAGTTTCATTCCTGTTTACTTCCAAGAACCGTGTCCAACTTTGCCATCTTTTATCTGTTCTAGGCAGGAAGCTGATGGGGCCAAAAACATCCATAGTTAAGTGTGGTGCAGCCGTTTTGGACTAGTGAATTTTAGCGTGCCAGAGGGGGCAAAGATCTAGCAAGTATTCAGTTGGTCCGAGGGTTGTCATCCTCCAAGTTGCACCTGAAGATCTGCTATTACAGTTAATCTCCAGATGACTAAGATCCATTCTCCTGGAGAAAATGGCTTCTTTGGAAGGTGGACTCTATGGCATTATACTCTGCTGAGGTTCCTCCCCAAACCCTGCCCTCCCCAGGCCCTACGCCCCAAAATCTCTAAGTATTTCCCAACCCAGTGCTGGCATTGGCAACCCTCGGTGGCCCACAAAACAATTTGAGCACACAGCGTCATGCAGCAAGTGCAAATAGTAATAGCCAGAGATACCACAATTATGCCTACCATAGAGACTCCTTCCCATTTTTAACAAGCTCCACCCACTCAGCATATATTTTCGCAGCATGCATGGCTGCTGTGGTGCAGCTTTGACTGCCTGCCTTGTGAACACTAGTTGTCCAAAAGCTCTCCTATATCCAAATAACAGCAAAGTGTTTTTGAACCCTTGCCTCTGAATGTGTTACTGTTTTTGTTTACACACGCATAAATGCAACTTGCATTCTGTAAAACTAAATGCATTTCCTGCTGCCACTGACAACCCCAGAAAAATAACTGTGTTATTTTTAAACATACATTTACAGGAAGAGTGAGGTAGAGATATTTACGCTCCCTTCTCACATATTTCAAAAGGGCAAAAATAAACACTACTGCATGTAACCACAGTTTCTTCTCTCAACTAGGGTTGAGGGCAGAAATTATTGGTCCTAGTTGGTTAATGGAGGGGGAGGGGGATAAACAAGAAAGCACTGGAGCCTCCAGCCCACCGGCCTCCACTTCCTAATGGAGGGGGTGGCCAGTAGGCTAATAAAAAGGAAACAATGGAATTTTAAAAGCAACCCTCAGACTCTCCAGTCACCTGTAACTGTTCACAAGTAGAACTTAAAAAATTGCCCAGCCTCCAGGCGGGGCCTGGAGATCTCCTGCTTTTACAACTGATCTCCAGTTGACAGAGATCAGCTCCCCTGGAGAAAATGGCTGCTTTGGAGGGTGGGCTCTATGGCATGGTACCATGCTGAGGCCCTTCCCCTCTCCAAACCCCGCCCTTTCCTGGATCCACCCCCCAAAGTCTCCAAGCATTTTCCAACCTGGAGCTGGCAACCCTATAAAAATACTGGTAGGCTTTAATTCAACAAGGAAGGATGGCGAATCAAAACAGGACACACATATAATAAAACTCAAATTTAGGCAACACAACTTACAGGGGCATCACAACTTACAACACAACACAACTTACACAACATCAAAGAGGTGATAAAAGTTTGATTGTCTCTCTGAGGCCTTCTGCAAGTCTCTCTTACTCAGTCCTCATCGGATCTTTGTGGTGCTATTGCTGATCATGGGGCTCTTGATACTTGCAGATCTCTGGAGGCTGCAGATCTCTAGAGGCTCCTTCTCAGGCTTCACCATCCTCTGCCCTGGGAACCAGATGGCCTCTGTCTCCCTTTTCTCCTCAGAACTCTCTTTTCCCACAGAACCCTCCTCTCAGGCCAAAATACCTCCTCCCCCAAACTCCAACAGAGGGCCAAGCTCATAGGGTTACATGTGGAAATACATTTTACATTATGAAGAGCATGTAAAAATACATATTTACATAGGAACAAACTGGCATCATCAGAAATAATGCTATAGTTCATTACAGTTGGGTTTGCTTGTTCATCATAAGTGTTTAGTACAGCAAACTGCATGTAACACTGCAGATACTCAAGTGCACTAGCTGCAGAGCACTGGAATAAACAGTTTTATTATGAATGAAACCATAATATCAGTATGCTTTAAAGAACAGGAGAGGATGTTACTTAGGTATAAGCTATATGAACAACTGTTGCAGTTTATTGGACTGTTTAACATGCTGGTTTTCTATAGCATCAGCACTGCCATCCAGTGTCGATAGTACAGAAATACAGTATACAGGGCAAAATTGGAATCCAGTAGCACCTTAAAGGCCAGTACGTTTTCCCAGGGTACATGGTTTCGTGAGCCAAAGCTCACTTTGCCAGAACCCAGATCTATCCAATAATGAAGCAAATGGCTCAAGTGAGCCACCAAAATTACAAAGCCACACCTGGTAGAGGTATCAATATTTGAAGGACTATGCACGAATACAGGAAACTATAATTTGATAATCAAATTAGGAAAATCCCAAAGCAGCTTGGGAAGGACTCAGTATGCTTCAGGAGGCATGGATGAGCGGCAGCAGTTGAAGGCAGTTGAAGAAATTCACATGCTCATACTTATGAAGGCTTCTAGACTCCTAAAGAGGAAGATTTGTGTATGTGGGAGATTTTAAAAAACATTTTCTGTCTCTCCACCATCTCTGTAATTCCTCATGAGTCTCCAGTTTGTACTTACATCCAAGTTTAGTTGTAGCTGTGTAAACATTTTGTGGATGAAGAGATGTGATTACTCAGACAGCAGGATCACTCACACCTTAGACTGACCCTAGTCACCTTTCTTTTAGAAAAATCCAGAAAACACCATACATATCTTAACATTGAATAATGAAAAGGCCAAACAATAATTATGTGTGTATGTGCACTGTCAAGTCATACCACAGGATTTTCAAGGCAAGAGACATTCAGAGGTTTGCCATTGCCTGCCTCCACATCAGGACCCTGGTAGTCCTTGGAGGTCTCCCATCCAAATATTAGCCAGGGACCAGGGTCAACCCTACCTATCTTCCAAGATCTGACAAGACCAGGCTAGCCTGGACTATACAGGTCAGAGCAAACAATAATTATAGTCCTTATAAAAAAAGAGTCAAGGCAGAAAGAAAAGTTTAGAAAGGCTAGTTGTATTTGAAATGAAATGAAAAGGAGCATGTTTTTGTAAATGCTAGTACAAATAAAGAGGAAAATGTTCTTTTCCAAAAAAGCTTCAATTGGATTCTCATAGCAGAGGAACCAGGAATAGAACCAGTTCATAAAATTAATATGTTTGCATTGCAGTAAAAAGTCACTAATATCCCTCATAATTATAGAGTTTATTTCTAAAAACATTTAGAACAAATTATCTTCTTTAGATGTAATACCACAATTAGGGTTGCCAAGATTCCTGGAAATTTGGGGGTGGAGGTTGGGAACTGTGGGGTTTGTGAAAGAGAGGACCCCAGCAAGGTATAATATCATGAAGTATGTTTCTAGGCCCAGCCTGGCAACCAACAGGAGACAGGAGGTGGGCACACTGGGGAGGGGGCACACCGGGGAGGGGGCCATTGGTAACCCTTAAGTGATGTCAGGATGAAACTCTTATGGTAAAGTCACAGAGTTATCAGCGATTCCTGGAGAGGACTGACGTCACTTCTGCATTTACCCAGAAGTGATGTCATGCTGTCAGACTGTTATTTTTCTCCTGCTGCTGTGATGAGCAGTTGTGGGAGGATGTCACCCAGGGGTGAGAGGCTGGCAACCCTACCATAGGGTCCACCCTTCAGCCATTTTCTATGGGGGAACTGATGCCTGTAGTCTGGAGATCAGTTGTAATTCCAGAGGATCTCCAGGCTCCACCTGGAAGCTGAAAACACCAACTACAATTGGACTGGTTAACTCAGGGGTCCCCAGTGTGCTGCTTGTGAGTGCCACAGTGCCTGCTGACACCTGTCCTGGTGTTCAGTGTTTCTAGAAAATGGGAGGGACCAGGCGGGGCTCTTGCCCAGCAGGGCTTCTGATTGGCCATTGGAGATCCGATTGACTTCACGGATTAAAATGACATTGTTAGCAGCATAGGCGTCAACTTCAGGGGGGCTGGGGAGCTAGAGCCCCCCCCCCCCCGAACTTTTCCAGGAAGTGCTGAGCCTCCCCCGGAGACAATGGCCTTTGATGTCTCTGGCCCAGCCCCAACCCCCCCCCCCCCCGGGAAATTGGAAAGTCTACACCCTTGGTTAGCAGCAGCTGCCCTTGCAGTCTTAATTTTTTACTCTCTCTCTCTCTCTTTCTCCTCTTTCCCACTGCATAATTTTAAATTACCCCTCTTCTTCCCTACACTTGGGCTTTCGGCATGTGTGCATGGCTCTTCTTCTTGCAACAGCCATTTTGTGGTCACGCCCATCACCCTGTCTCAGAATTTCAAAGGTGCCCTCTGGGTCAGGCCCCGGATTTAATTTAGTCTTTTTGAAGGATCACTGAAGTCAATGTAATTTGTTCCAGAACAGCTCTATTGACATCTGAAGTCAGTTTGAGGATCACAGACTATCAAGAGAATGGATTTAGTTGCTTTGACTCAGGAAAAAACATCAGGACAACGTCTGCCTAATTATTCAAGAGAATTGATTGCCATTACATTTTATTAGGAGGAGACATTGTCAGTAAATGTATATGACTTAGCATCTTCAGCTGGAAGAAGATCCAAACTAATCCCCTGGAACAAAGGAGACCATAGACAAAGGCAGTTTTAAGGATATATTTATTGTAGGATTTATTGTGACTTGTAGGATTGCCAGGTTCCCCGCCTTCCCCAGCCACTGGCAGGGGATGGAGGGGTAGTGTTGTCAGATACAGGTTGGGAAACTCCTGGAGATTTGGGGATGGAGCCTGGGGAGGACAGGGACCTCAGTGGGGTACAATGCTATAGAGTAGTCCACCCTCCAAAGCATCCATTTTCTCAAGGGGAACTGATCTCTGTAGTCTGGAAATGAGCTGTAATTCTGGGGGATCACCAGGTCCCACCTGGCATCCTTATGTGTGAATTTTAAAATGCACCTGCCTGTTGCTGTGAAAACACATGCTTTGGTAAATTAATTCCTTTGAAGTGCCATATGATCTTTTGTTTTCTTTCTGCTTCTGCTGATCTCTGCACTTTACCATATGGCTCAGTATGGCTATTATTTGCTGTTTTGGAACTTAATCTGCCTGTTAAGCAAGTTACTTTCAAGCACCCTTCTTTGAAATGAAACATACTTCAGAGCAAATTTGTTTATGGCCAAGGTGTTACCTGGTTCACTTAGCTGTACTTATATTGTTTGGCTATAGTGATTCTCAGACTGATTTCCCATGAGGTGCTGCTCCGGCATCGTTCTTCCCTTTGCCCCAATTGCGTGCTTAAATTTCCCACTATTTGCCCCGCTCCGCAGTTTGAACCGCAGCTTCGCTCGAATTCCCCCGTGGCTTCAGTGATCCTGTTTTTTGAGGAACACTGAAGCTGCGGAGGAATTCGGGCGAAGCCATGGGTCAAAATGCAGCATGGGACAAATAGTGGGAAATTCAAGCATGCAGTCGGAGCAAAGGGAAGAATGACGCCGGAGCAGCGCTTCGTGGGAAATCGGTCTCAGAGATAAACCCTGCTCCTAAACACATTTAGCCTGCACTCACACGTCACAGTAAACTGGGGTTTATAAAAGATGAAGTTTATTCCACAAATCTGAGTAGTCTACCACATGAACATAGCAAACCCCAGTTAGCCTGCTTTGCATCCTTTCCCTCTTCCCAAGCAGAATTTCAGATCCTATCCTGAGTTCCCTGGTAAAGGGTGCTGGGAAAGCATCACTACATATGAAGGCCACTCATTATTGGTTGTCTGGCTGTTTTGAAGGGGCAAGGAAGCTGAAGCCAGACCTCCTCAGAGATCTTCCAGGCACTCTTGGCTCAGCTAATTAGTCAGCCTGTCTTTCCCCACACCTACATCCTTCAGTCTCCCTGTCTCTCTTTCAGTGCTTTTTCGCATTTCTCTTTTTGTCCTCTGAAAGCTTGGGAGCAAACACGTGATGATAGCCAGTATCTCACTTGTATCACATGTCTCTATTAGTATAAAGTGGCACATGTGGATCTTGTGTTTATGTTACATTCCAACATCTCCCTATGCTGCTGGGAATCTTCTGGGCAGGAGGAGTGTGAGATCCTGCATTTCCTATTAACCTGCGGCTGAGTTATGAAGAAGTGATTAACTGAATCTTGAGTCTGTCTGTTGTAGCACTTTCAACTAGGTTTGGCCTTGTACAATCTCAAAAACTTTCCAGCTGTGCAATCCTATGTAGAGTTACTGCAGTCTAAGTTGCTCCAGCCTCGGTTCTCTGAAATCAGTGGTCTTAGACTGCATAGGCAGGGCTATTTTGGGGCAAGAATGCACAGGAATGGAGTTCTGGCTGGCTTCTGAGTTGGCCACGCCTACAGCCTTCCCCCCCCTTGGGTTCCCCAGGTGCCCCACAGCTGCAGGGCGCCTGGGGAAGCCAACCCAGAAACTACCTTCCTTCCCTCGGGTTCCCCATGCACCCCGCAAGCTGCTGGGCACCTGGGGAAGCTGATCCTGGGAGGGAACTGCACTGTCAGGGTGTGGCCTAATATGCTAATGAGTTTCTGCTGTTGGGTGTGGCCTGTTATGCTAATAAATTCCTGCTGGGCTTTTTCTACAAAAAAAGCCCTGTGCATAGGATTGCACTGGGAATTTTAAGTTTTTTATTAATGAAACTGAAGAGTACTGGACTCGGGAGACCAGGAACAGTGAAATCATGAAGCCTTTATTGAGTGATTCAGCATGTCCAGTAGATGGTCAGATCAAGCATGCTTACAGGGCTCCAGGGCCCTCATTATATGCTGGCCGGAGCCACACCTCTGGCCGCACCCAAAAGACCTGATAGGGGCTTAACTTATGCACATGTTTGTCATAGGTTCCCTGGAGGAGTCTTTGACCACATTGGCTCCCCAGGGAGAACCTAGGTCCCACATTGGTGGAGGTTTAGAATCCGGACGTCTATTGTTCCTCCAGATTCAAGCTCCCCTATCTGCCTGACCATGTGCTCTGGCCATGCGGCGGGCGCCATTACCTGGGAGCACATGGCAGGCTGATTGTTACACAGAACATACTACATTACAGAAACCTAAATGGTTAAGTAACCAAACCACGCTGCTTCCGTTCTTCCATCCACCTCAGTTTCCTTTCTTGCACACAGGCAGTTACGTTATATCCTGAAAATGTTATATCCTGGATGATAGACTGCTCCCTTTGTTGTACATTAGACTGAGAGTTCCCATATAAAGCTTTGAGAGACTGGAAGTTGAATGACTAAAGTGCCAAACCCAGATACTGGGTTGGTTCCAAAGGTTCTGCTCCACTAATGGTAGAGCCTTCCTCTAATGCAAGGAGCCTTGCTCCAAAAGAAGAAGTATATCTTGCTGGTAAAAGGCGCCTTGCACTGAAGGAAGGTTTTGATGTCAGTGAAACACTCGTATTTGTATTGTGCACACAAAGCAAGAGATCACAGCCAACGCACAAATCCTCTGCCCTATGTTCTCTTTTAAATGGCAGCTCTACCAATATTCCTTTGCCAACACCAGAGAACATAAATATAATTCCAAGTTCACTGAGTTCTTCCCTCATCTTGGGCTCTCCAACCCCTCTTTTTAACACAGTGAAAATGCATCACAAGCCTCCCCTTTTCACTTTAAGACGTGAACTTTCTTAGGTCAATATGCCTTTCTATTATTTTAAGGATCTTTGTCATATAGTTGGGATTCTGTTTTGAGAAGCCAGGGCCGAATTGTCCCATTTTTAATTGCTGGTTCTTGTGCTTTCCATGACTGCTGGATATTTATTTATTCGATTTATACCCCACCCTCCCCACAGAAGCAGGCTCAGGGCGGCTTACATAAAAAGTTAAAACACATAAAACAAAGCAATTCTAAAATCAATCATAAAGTGCTGATGTGCTAGTGACAGTAAGAATCTGGAAAGAATCCGTAGTAAACAAAGAATGCCAAAAATATTTTCTCTATTAGTATATTTTTGAACAACAGCTGCTAGTACCTGTGAAAACCTCCTAGTCCCATTTCCGTGTTCTTCCTGAAGCTCATGAGACTAGAATGAGAAGTCTGCACTTACCTTTGCAAATATAGACTAGAAAATCCTTTCCTACCGAACCTTTTTAAAAAGGTACCCATACTATACACTTCGTCCATGGGTTTCCAAATAAGAAACAGTAAAAATCACACACACATGTCATAAACCTATCCTATCCATATTTACTTGGTGGTAAATCTCATTGATTGAAATGGGGTTTCTTTCCAAGAATAGTAATATACAAGTCTGTTGCCGTATAAGTACTTGAATTGAAACAGAGTCTCTAAAAGAAGAAAAAACTAGGCTAAGGAAAGCAAAATAAAAATTCTGTAGCTAGTTCAGTTTCAAAATTGCTTGGTAGCAATCCTGTTCCTATTTTCACTTCCTTACTATTAGCATGAGAACATAAGAACATCCCTGCTCAACGAGATCAGTTGTGCATCTAGTCGACTATACTGTTTTACACGTACAAACCAGCAGGGGATGGGGGGAGGGGCACCGTTGGTAAAGAGTGTGACATAATTTCCAAGAAGTGGCATCACAGTATTCCAGGAATCCTTGGAGATTTCTAGAGAAGGACTGTCATTGTGATGTCACACCATTGCCCTAGCTTATTTCCCCCCTGCCTGCCAGCTGCAGCAGGGATGATGGGGTGGGAAACAGGAGCTGTGGAATCCCACACCCTTGGCAAGGGCTTGGCTGCCCTATTCACACAATGGCCAATCAGTTACCCTGGAGGGCCAACAAACAGGGCATAGAGGCCATCCCATGCATAATTTTATAAACTTCTATCACGTTACAGACTTTTCAGCCTTTCCTCATAGGAAAGGTGCTCCAAAGCCTTAACCATGTCTGCTGCCATCTTCTATATTTTTCCCAGCCCTGTACTATCCTTTTTGATAGGGCAACCAGAATTATACACACTATTCCAAATGACCTGGATCTTGAAAGCTAAGCAGGGTTGGCCCTGGCTAGTATTTGGATGGGATTCCTCCAAGGAATACCAGGGTTGTGATGCAGAGGCAGGCAATGGCAAGCAACCTCTGAATGTCTCTTGTCTTGAAAACTACATGGGGTCACCATACATCAGCGTGACTTAATAGCACTTTCCACTACCATTCAAAATGTGGCTTCACTGGAGCTCTATACCAGGGGTGGCCAAACTGTGGCTCGGGAGCCACATGCGGCTCTTTCACTCATATTGTGCGGCTCCCAGGAGGCTCCCCATCTATTTGCTCTCTCTCTCTCTCTCTCTTTCTTCATCCCCCCCATCTATTTGCTTTCTTTGTTTCTGTCTCGCTTTCTTTCCACCTCTTCCATTCTTTCTTTCCATCTCTCTCTCTCTTATAGACACATAAATATCATTAGCAAACAAATAAATATTATTGGACAAATAAATACCATTATCAATATCTGTTTTTCCCCCTTTTGTTTTTATTTTTGGCAGTCTCATTTGATGTTAATAAAAAGTAAATTTGCATATTTTAAAATGAAAACGTGTAATATTTGTTCATGTCTTGTGGCTCTCAAACATCTGATGTTTGTTCTCTGTGGCTCTTACGTTAAGCAAGTTTAGCCACACCTGCTCTATACCTTCTAATATTTTCAGTCCCTTTCCCAGTCTCAAGTATACTTCATATTTCAGGGGTGTGGGTTAAGGCCACCTCTTAAAAGATAGTGTGGAACAGTGGACATTACTTGCAGGGATGGTGTACTGATTTCATGTTTTGGTGTGTGTGTTTCTTTAAATGTTTAGTGTGACTTCAGTAATGTAAGGAGAATGATAGATGAAGACAAGTGTGATATGAGTGGCTGATGACTGAGAGTGTAGAAGGAGAGAGGTCTCTGAGGAGATTCTGTGCTCTTGAAGATAAGAGTGTGGAGTTTGTGAGAGAGTCTGTATGGCAGAAGAAGCAGTGAGTTTATTCTGCGTTACTAAGACAAATAGTTTAGCCTGTGTGGCTATGAGAAAGAGAGTTTAGACTAAGTGTCTAAGCCTGTCAGAGTTGAGGTTTGGTTTTTGAGAGACTGTGTGTGACGCCAAGCTTTCTCAGTTATATTTTTTTTCTTCAGCAACAGTTCAAAAATACCCAGAAACCTATTTTGTTCTTAAAAATAAATCCTTATTTGTTTAAACTTATCCCAGAAATCAGAGCAGTCCTTCCTAAGGGCCACATAGTCCTCTGAAGCGCCCAGACATTGGTCATTCTACCAAAATAGAGAGAGTTGGAATTTTTAATTCCTGGTGGCAGCAGAAATCTAAGTTCAAGTACACAGTGTTTTAAAGGAGAAACAGTCTCCCCAATAAGTGAGGACATCACAGATAGTCTTAACCAATAGACAATAGGAACAGCTGCCTTGGGACCCATGTGCTGGGTTAACCCCTTGACTACCTATGGCTCCACCCCGGCAGGAAAAAAGAAAAAGAGCAGGGTTCCACCGCTGCCCCTTGCTGTCCCATATAGGGCTTGGCCAGCCAGTTCAACAGTGGCCACTTATGCTTGCTCCATCCAAGGCTCCTGTGATGCTTTTACCCACCTTCCATGAGATGAGGGCCCACCCCTTGCTTGGGCCTGGTGGGGGGTGGCAGCGATTCTGAGGCTGCAGCCTGGACTTTTGTCCAGGGCCCCAGGATTGCCAAGACTAACCCAGCAACACTGGGTTTTGGAAAGATGGAGTTTGGTGAGAGGAGCTGCACTGAAGGTGATGCACTTTCATGTCTTTTTCTTTGGCTTACAGGAATGTTTAGCAGGATGTTCCTGCCATCCCATTTCTCTCTTTCACCAGAGTACATCTACACTGCAGAAGCCCTCAGAATACTTCTCTCACGAGCTGAAGGCAATAATAAGTATCTTTAGGCATATAACGAAATAGTTAGAAGATCTGCAGTCTTAAGAGGTACAATCCACTGCACCTCATTCTCATGTAAGTTTTTGTAGCACTCATGAGTCTTGCCTAAGTAATTTCAAATTGCTACCACAATTTGACTAGTCTCCAAGGTGTTGGGGGAAAAAAAACTACTCACCTTTTAGCTATAACATACTACTCCACAGCTTAAACCCCAGAAACGCTCAAATAAAAACTAAGTTGTGATGGACCATATAAGGTTAGGTTGAAGAAGGCCAATCACTGCTCAGAAAGGTCAGGTATTGATTTCATAGGCTGCCAGATTCTACCAGAAATATCCTACTGGAGTGGAAGATAAATAGCAGATTTCCAAACCTTACAGGCTGCTTTTGCCCTGACATGCACGAGTCAATTTCTAAATGTAACTCAAACTTAAGCTGCCAAAGAAAGCAACTGAAGACACGAAAAACAATAGAGGTCAGATGTAAAAAGGAGAGGCAAGGCAGTCAGACTCTGCATAGGGCTGCCAACTCCACTTTACAGAATACCTGGAGATTTAGGGGAGCTGCCTGGGGGAATTTGGAATTTGGGAAGGGGGTAGAGAGGAATGTGATGACATACAGCTGCCATTTCTTGCAGGGAAACTCTGTAGTCAGGAGATCAGTTGCAAATAACTTGCACAGTCCTGGGAGAACTCCAGGCCCTACTGCCTAAGTCAGAGACATGTTGTAGTCACTGCTTCAATTATTTATTTGTTGCTATTATTTTAAAACGATGCGCGGCCAGTGATGTACTGGAGCCCAGCAGACCAGTATAAGCTTTTGAAAGTCAAGGCTCCTACAAGACACTAAGCAGTACCCTTCTTTTTCTTGATCCTTGTAGTCGGAACGAACTCTCAAACAAAATTCTGGCTGCTCTGTTGCCAAAGGGAAAGGAGGTGATGAAAGAGATCCTCACACAGGTTGACTTGTGGTTTGCACCCCGGAACTCTCTTGCCGCAACTTGGTCGTTGCTTGAGGGAAGGTGTTCAGTGCCGCACTGTCCGGGCACTGTTGGGCGCAGTGTTTAAAACCCACTGCTCTTTGCCCCCTTTTTTCTTCCCCTTTTCTCTCCTTTTGGTGGGTCCTGTTAAAAATGATGTTTTAAATAATGGGCCAGGTGGGAAGGCTGGGAGATATAAGGGCTGCCTTACCGCCCCGTGGCAGGGGTGGTCAGCCCTCTCCCTCCTTTTTCATTCCCATTCACACCAATGGTGAGTCCGGGGATCAGAGATCCCTCAGGACCCGTGTCCCAGGGCAGCTGCTCCTGTATTGTCTACTGACTAAGACACTGTGCTGCCACATCCTGGGGCAAGGGCTAAGGTAACCAGTTTGTGCCTCCTGCCCAAGTTACTAACCAGCGCGGGCAGGCAAGAAGGAGGGAGGGAAAGGCATGGCAAGCAGTGTTGCCTCTAAGCTGAGTTAATGTGAGCTAGCTTGCGTTTTTTTTAGCCTCCGGCTCACCCATTTTTGTCTCAGCTCAGGACGGAGGGCTCCAGAGCAAACTAATTGATGCAGTGGCCAAATCGCTCGCTCACAACTCTCTAATGCCAGCAGCTCACAGAGTAGAATTTTGGCTAACAAGATTCCATAGCTTAGAGGGAGCATTGCCCCCAACCAGTGTTCCCTCCAAGCTGAGTTAATGTGAGCTAGCTCACATTTTTTTTTAGCCTCTGGCCAAGGCCAAACATTGACGAAATTAGGCAGTTGCCTAGGGCGCTGGCTTGACAAGAATGCTGCCGCCCTGCCACACCTGCCTGCTGCCCCACCCTTGTCCGCTTTGCACCCTGCTTGGCTGGGGGGGGGAGAGGTGCCTCTTGGAGGAACATGCTGCTGCCACTGCCCCTTCCCTCGAGGAGCACAGGCTCTTTTTCACCCCCTTCAGCTTCTGCAAGGAGCTGAGGGGGGGGGGCATGCTGAGCACTTTCCCAGCTGCCTCCATGTGCATGGTGTGGCATTGCCTTCAAGTGGGCCAGGTGGAAGGCAAGGGGGCAGTGCTCCTCTCCCCTCCCCACAGGCCCAGGGCTGGTAAAGGTCCCGCTTCACTTTTTATGGTGAAGCAGGGCCGGGGGATGACAGTGGCAGGCCAGCCAGGACTTGGGAGTGGTGTCAGCTGCCCCCACCATTAAAAGTGCCTCCCGCTGGCAGGCCCCTGGCAGAGCTGGCATGCCCACTCCGCCCATGCAGGTAAGGCTTGCCGGTGCCACTTGCCTGGCCTAGGGCGGAGGGGGGTTTGGCCGTCTGCCTGCCTCTGCTGGCCACTTTGCTCATGTCAGAGCCGCCACTGGCAGCAGCAGCAGTGCCTTTCATGGTGGGGCTTGAATTCTTTGCAGTTCGCCCCCACCAGTGGCCCTGCTGCTTTGCTTTTGAGCAGCTGGGGTGTTAAAAGGCATGGGGGGAGTACAGAAAAGGCAGCAGGGTGGCCCTGAGCATAGCATTTCCCGGCTCGGGAGGTGCTTCTGCAAGACCTGGCGTGGGGCCTCACCCCCTAAACCCAGCCCCTTCAGCCCCCGCCCCAGCTCTTCCTCTTTGCGGCTTCTTGGCCCTCTCGGCGGCAGTGACTTCAGTGAGTGATGCTCTTGCAAGACAAGCTGAGTTTTGCAAAAAAACAAAAAAAACCTGGAGTCTTTCTTCGACAGGAGGGAGCCCCTCCTTTGAATGCAATGCCTGGATTCCCCCCCCCCCCCCGGGCAGGCCTTTGATGGCGGCACTTGAAATCCAACCAGCAGAAGGGTCGAGGGGCCTCCTGTTGCCAGCTTAAGGCTGGGAAATTCCTGGAGGTTTGGAGGTGGAGCCTGGGTAGGGGGCTCTCAGTGTGATACAGTGCCATGGAGTCCACCCTCCAGAGCAGCTGTTTTCCTCCAAGGGAACTGGTCTCTGTTGTCCGGCAACAATTTCAGTTGAACGTCCATATTGCACCTGTGTGTACCTGGAAGTTAAACTCTGGACACAGAACTCCCAGACCATGCTTGGTCAATGGGACTGGGGTGGACTTGCAGGGGATACAAGGAATTTGTAACATACAATCAGGGAGTAGATCGGAATAGCGAGAGCATCACGGTGCCAGCAAGTTACTTTATCAACCCACGCTCACATTAGTTTCCAGTAGTAGCCACTCAGAAGCTGCACATCTGAACTTTCACATATGGTTCCCCATGCAGCTAGGGATACAAACACACAAATCAGTGTTTCTGTATGCATATAGTTGCAGCTAGATTGGAGTGACTGTCTAAGCCAAGGAAATGCCTGATAATCACAGATACTTTTCTCAGTTTATCTCTTTATCTATCTATTTATTTATTTATTTATTGGGATTTGTATCCTGCCTAGCCAGCGTTAGCTGGCTCTAGGTGGCTCACAACATTAATCATATACATATAAAATCACAGCTAAAATATAAAACAACAAGAATCGCAAGATTCCACCAAATTTGACGGCCATAATTACTTCCAAGCGAAGCACAGCAAATTCCAGGCCCGCGACCACAGAAACTTGTGCCAAAAGATTTATTTCAGCACTATCCAGGGACCTCCCCCCCCCCCCGCGGTGGCTCCTAATTAAAAGCCTGGCGAAAGAGCTCCACTTTGCAGGCCTGCAGAACTGCATAAGGTCCTGCAGGGCCCTGATGTCATCCGGGAGCTCATTCCATCAGTGAGGAGCTGCCACTGAGAAGGCCCTGGTCCTAGTGGTCGTCAGCCTAGCCTCTCTAAGGCCGGGAAGGGTCAGGCAATCTTGAGTGCCTGATCACAGTGCTCTCTGGGGTATATACGGGGAAAGGTGGCCCCTTAGGTAGGCAGGCCCCTGTCCATATAGGGCTTTAAAGGTTAAAACCAGCACCTTGAACCAGATCTGGTACACTATAGGCAGCCAGTGCAGTGTCCTCAGCACAGGCTGGATATGGTCCCGCGTTGAGAGACCCATCAGCAGTGCATTCTGCACTAGCTGCAGCCTCCGGAGCTGAGACAAGGGCAGCCCCATGTAGAGAGCGTTACAGTAGTCCAGCCTTGAGGTGACCATTGCATGGATCACTGTCGCCAGGTCATTGCGTTTTAGGAAGGGAACCAACTGCCTAATCATCCGTAGATGATAAAAGGCTGCCTTGGCAGTGGCTGCTACCTGGACCTCCATCGTTAACGAGGGGTCCAGGAGCACTTCCAAGCTCTGGACCTTCGGCGCTGGCACCAATGGTGCCCCCCCGAAGGCTGGCAATGGGATCCCTACCCCCGATCTGCTCTGACTCAGGCACAGGACCTCCATCTTTGTTGGATTCAATTTCAGTCAGCTCAGTCTGAGCCAGCCTACCACATCCTGAAGCACCCACTCCAGGTCATCTGGGGTGGCCTTGGACCGGCCACCCAGTAACAGATAGAGCTGGGTGTCATCAGCATACTGGTGACAGCCCAGCCCATGCCTCCGGGCAATCTGGGCAAGAGGACGCATATAGATGTTAAAAACATTGAGGACAGAACAGCCCCTTTTGGCACTCCACACACTAGTTGGTGCCTCTGGGACGTCTGCTCCCTCAATGCCACTCTCTGTCCCCAACCTTGGAGAAACGAGGCAAGCCACTGCAAGGCAAGCCCCTGAATCCCTGTGTCGGCGAGGTGGTGGATCAGTAGCTGGTGGTCAACCATGTCAAATGTGGCCGACAGATCTAACAGCACCAGCACCGCTGTACCGCCCCGATCCAGATGCCGCCGGAGGTCATCCGTGAGGGCGACCAGTGCCGTTTCCATCCCATGACCCAGCCGGAAGCCGGACTGAAATGGGTCTAGTGCGGAAGTGTCATCCAAGAAGCTCTGCAACTGAATCGCCGCCACCCTCTCCAAAATCTTGCCCAAATAGGGCATGTTGGACACCGGTCGATAGTTGGCCAATTCAGTCGGGTCCAGTGATGGTTTTTTCAGGAGGGGGCAGACCATCGCTTCCTTGAGTGCCCCCGGGAACAGTCCCTCCTTGAAGGACTTGTTGATAATCTCCCGGAAGGCACCTCGCAGCCCCTCATGGCCAGCTTTTATAAGCCACAAAGAGCACGGGTCAAGGCTGCATGTGGTTGGGCGTACAGTTGAGAGCAACCTGTCAAATTCCTCCAAACTGAGTGGACCAAAATAATCCAGAATGGAACAAGAAGACATGCATGGGGCCTCGAGTTTGCTAACTGTTTCAAGTGTGGCCAGGAGATCACGGCGGAGCAGCAGGATTTTATCTGCAAAATGGCTCGCAAAAGCCTCACAGCCGATATCCAATTCCCTATCGTTTGGTCTGCCCTGTGGCAGCTCTGTTACAGACTGAATGGTTCTAAATAATTGTGCTGGGTGTGAGCTTGCAGACGCAATCTCGCCCACATAGAATTGCCTCTTCGTGGCCTTGACTGCCACCTTGTAGGACCTCATAAACACCCTATAAGGTGCTCATGATGCTTCGTCGTGGGCACTCCGCCACCATCTCTCTAGTTTCATCTGCCACAGCTCCCCAGTATACCAGGGAGCCCGCTTAGAATGAGGGCACAGAGGGCGTCGGGGGGCAATCTCATCGATGGCTGCCAAGAGCTGAACTTGCCAGTCCTCAACCAGCTCATCCAACGAGCCGCCAGGGGGCATGGGATCCTGTAGAGCCAGGAGGAGCTGCTGAGGGTCCATCTGACTCTGCGGGTGAGCCAAAATCTGCTCGCTGCCCACAGAGGGTCTGAGTGGCACCTGCAGTCAGGCCTTCAGGGCATGGTGATCCAATCATGGAACTGCGAAAGCAGTAATCAGGTCCACCGTAACTCCCCCTGCAAAAATCAAGTCGAGCGTATGCCCAGCCTGGTGTGTGGGCACCGGTACACATTGGGTGAGTCCCTGTGCCGCCATTGCCGACACCAGCTCCATCGCCGGCCCAGAGGCCACGTCGTCGGCATGGATGTTGAAGTTCCCCAAGACTAAAAGCCTTGGGCACTCCAACGCCCAGCCGGCCACGGCATTGGCCAGAGATGGCAGGCTAGCAGGTGGTGCATTGGGCGGTCGGTACACCACCCAGATAGCCAAACTCTCCCCCGTTTCCCACACCAGGCCAGTGCATTCTATGCCCGCAAGTTTCAGCGGCGGGAGCGCCGTGTAGGAGTAAGCCTCCCGAATGAAAAGCGCCACCCCACCCCCTTGCTACTTACTGTTGCCATTGTTTTTTAAAGTTCCTGTTCTAGAATGGTCTTCACACTTCTCTAGGCTTTTGTTTTATGGCTACTTTGTCATTTCTCCAAACATTAATATTAAAAATGAAACTGATCAAAAACAAATGTCTGGGTCCAATGAGTCTTAGATGGAACGTGTTCACAGAACGGACTTCCAATCTCTTCTTCCCTTCATCCTTTCCCCAAAACTCCTCCTAGAATTCAGAGGACTCTCAGGAACAGAATGGGATGTTATAACTACTGGGGGGAGCTGCAACTTGAGTGGAAAATTGGAAGTAACCCCCACCCCACCCTCCTGCATGAGCGCATCGGGGGCAATTTTTGCCAGCTCCTTTCTCACTGCGGCCTCTTTATGACCCATCCCAATGTGTTTCTGAGAGACTTAAATGTCAACATCACAATTACCAGGATTTATCAAAATGCTTTGTGATTTGTGTTTTTCTGTTTGAGAAAATCAGAGATTGTATTACTTGTTCTCACAATTAAAAAAAAAAAGAAATTAGCAATTTCAATTCCCCCCCCCCTAAAATGCATTTATTTTTGAAAAATGGGGGGGGGCACACCGGGGGGCGGGGTGCCAGAAGGTGTCCTTACCTAGTGTGCAAGAAAACCTGGGGCCGGCCCTGATCATGAGTAAACTTGCTTAGGATTAGAACAAATTTAGAGTCCAGTGGCACCTTTAAGACCAACAAAGGTTTATTCATGGTATGAGCTTTTGTGTACGTGCACTTTGTTGGTTGTGTGCATGCACACTAAAGCTCATACCTTAAATAAACCTTTGCTGGTCTTAAAGGTGCCATTGGACTCTAAATTTGTTTTACTGATTCAGACCAATATGGCTGACCAACTGGATCTTGTTTAGAATTGTACTGTTAGATGATTTATGAGATCAGATTATTTTGGAGGACCTTTTTGTTGACTTTGTTATATGTGTGAGCTGTGGACTTGGGCTTCTGTCTTAACCGATGATACTTTGTTTTGTTCTTAATGATTTATGTGATTTAATGGTTTTAGTGCTATTTTTGCTTGCATATTCTTGTGAATTGCCTCAAGTTCATTGGGTGAGGGAAGACAGTAGACACCCCTCTGCAGACAAATACTGGAGTCACGGGCAACTGGATTCCTTGACTCAAAGACCCATACTGTTTTCATGTTTTTAGCAAATAGATCTTAAATGCAAGCCTTGTTTAGTTATTACCAGTGGGTTTTTTTTTTAATGAAAATCACAGATCTACATTACACTTATCAGATTTACTAAAGTTCTTATACTGACTTTTAAACAAATTTCTAGAAAGCAGTGGCTGAGAAAGTTGAACTCCTTCTCTCCCTGGATTTTTTCTGTTTTAATTTTCTGTACTGTAGCTTCTCACAGTTCCTCTGTTTGCACAAGGGATTTGTTCTGACCTCTTTCTAGGCTTTGAAATACATACGCTGAAAAATTCAGTTAATTAGAAATTGCTCTGATACATTAATGGAGACGGTGAGAAGGAAAGGTAATTTGGAAAATGGGTGATGAAGGACAGTCTCCACTAAACTTCACTTGAAGAGGGTGTGACTTCAGGGCAGGAAACACAAAAGCATACTTGCAACAGATTTTAAGAGCAGATTGAGAACATGCCTGCTTCAAAATATCAATAGTTTTTGCTCTTTTCCTTAAGCACCTTAAGATCAGAGTGGTTTGGTTTTAATGTTTTGGAGGAACATATATGCATAACGGCTGCGGCGGTTCAGAGGTTAAGAAGCTGAACTGCAGACCAGAAGATCGGTAGTTCAGCAGTTTGAGACCCGAGTGCTGTGTGACAGAGTGAGCTCCTGTCTCTCGTCCCAGCTCCTGCCAACCTAGCAGTTTGAAAGCAAGAAATTGCAAGTAGATAAATAGGTACCACTTCAGTGGGAAGGTAACTGCGTTCTGTGCGCCTCGGTGTCTAGTCATGCCGGCCACATGACCACGTCTTTGGACAACGTTGGCTCTTCAGCTTGAAAACAGAGATGAGCACTGCCCCCTAGAATCAGATCTGACTGGCTTTTGAGCAAGGGAAACCTTTACCTTTTATATGCATAACTGTGTCAGACTCTGCCTCCTGGGGGGCAGGAGTCGGGGGTGGGCATGCTCCTGCCTCCCAGGACACTGTCTACTACAGGCTGTCTTCCAAACTGTCTCTTGCATCTCCCCCAGCTTCACTGTGTCTTGGCAGCTGGCTGTCTTCTGCTGCACATCCTGGAACCCTGGAGAGCACAGGGATGGGGATGAGATACTCTTTGGCTCCAACTACACCATGACTCTCTGGCTCTGCTCCTCAGCGTAAGATGACATCAGATGACGCTGGCTCCCCTGAAGTTTCAGCCAACCCTGGGTTTGTAGGAAAGTGTGAGGGGGGCCTTGCTAGCCCGAGACAAAGTGCTTCTATCAGGATACTCAGATAAGGCCATAATCTTAAACTGATGATATTTTCTTAGGCACGGTGGAAATAGATGGGAATTTACAAGCAGGTGGATATAGTTTTGCTCTAACTGGTTTCTTTATTAAATGAAGACTACACCTTGTTTATATTTCTCCTGACCTTGCAGTGAAGATTTCATAACATTTATGGTAAACTATATCTGGGACAACATTAAAAAGCACAGCTTTATGTACATTTTTTGATGATGTTTATTTGCTAGAATATCTGTTTGGCTTTTGATAGTCTGAGACAATTTGGTCATAACTAAGTTCTGGCAAAGAGATTTTCCATTAGTTCTTGTCCCTCCCTGCTTCAGTTTATCCTCTGTTTTCATAGAAGACCCCACCCCTCTGTTCTCCCAGTTCTGAGCAGACCAATCAGATCTGAAAGGTTGAATGGAATGCTGGTGGTGGTGGGCAGGGGCGTCAAGTTTTAAATTCCCCGGGGTGGGGGGCTCGTGCGCAAAGCGCATGTGCATGCCGGGACTGCGTCCCCGCTGCCACTGCCTCCCCCCTGTCTGGCCATTCGCGCTTCCGTCCCTCCCTCCATCTGTCCAGGGGCCAGCTGGGCATTTGCTTAGCTCGCCCCTGGATGGAATGAGGGAGGGAGGGATGGACGGAGGCAGCCAGGCCAGCGGGGGGGGGGGGAAGAGAGAGAGAGAGATGGTGGCAGTGGCGTGGCGGCCCTAGGAAGGGCCCAGGGACTCGCGGTGGCGGGCGCTCTGTTTTCCCGGGGGGGGGGGGCTCAGTCCCCTCTGGGAAATTTCGGGGGTGGCTCGAGCCCTCGAGCCCCCCCGTAGTTGATGCCTATGGTGGTGGGCAACCCTGAAGGGTTTAACAACCAAAGGACAAAAGGGGGGCTGAGGTTTGGAGGGAGAAATGATAGGAAGTATCCTGACTAGGCAGGGAGTCAGAATATGTAGTGTGAAAGAAAAAGCTGTCAGTCATGTGGTGATTCACTCTTACCAGCATGGCACTATCTTAACAAGTCTGAGTATAGCCTTGGAACAGCTCTTGAGAGTAGCTTTAAAATAACATACTGATAGCACTCTTGGTCTACTGATATAGAACCTATGACTGCAAAATCTCTCGAGACCTGTGGGCTGAGCCATGGCACAGGAACAGATACTGTCTATTTTCTGATGATATTTACCGTACACTTCAATGTGGTTTAGTCACACTCATCCTTATTTACCTCATAAGGTTGTGCGGATAAAATGGAGGAGAGGAGAATGATGTGAGCCATTCTGGGTCCCCATTAGGAAGGAAGGTAGGGTATAAATGAAGTAAATAAAGTATAAACAGTTAACAGTCAACTTACTGGAAGTCTTTAGATTTCTTCCCCGTTTTAATTTTGTGTGTTATAATGCATTTAGAAACAAATGATTTTCAATGCCTTTCCTTTTTTTTTAAACTCTCATTAAAAAGCTGTAGTGCAAGAAATGATTTGTTTTTTTCCCCTCCATGCAGGTGCCTTTTATGCTAGCCTTGGAGCATTTTACCATATAATTGCCATTTTACTACAAAAGTAACTGACAGTAAGCAGTATCTTGTTTGATTATTTTACCATAGTACAGGGTTGTTGTTGTTTTTGAAAACTTCACAATCAAAGTTAAACCTCAAAATTAATTTGAATGAAGAAAACAAACTTTTTGAAGGTAAATTCAGTCTATATATCTAATAGCCAAGACGCTTAATGTGGATATCTAAATTCGCACATTGGAGGCACATAGGGGGTTAAGAGATTTTCCTGCTCACTTGGGACACTCCCCAGGTGTGCAGAAAAATCTGAAAAATTGAAAAAAATGGTACGGAGGGATACTTAAATTTCCACAAAAGTAAAAGAGCATTCCCTGCACATGCGCAGAGAATGCACTGGGAACTCTACCTTGCCACTGCTGGGGGGTGCGTGGGAAAAGGCTTGGTGGTACAGTGACTGGGAGCCACTCAGGCCTTGCCACTGGTGCCAGGGGGGCAGGAGAAGACTTGGTGGCTGGAAGCCACTCAGGCCTCGCCGCTGGTGCTGGGAAGGGGAGAAGACTTGGTGGCAAGGAGCCACTCAGTCCTTGCTGCTGGTGTCAGGGGGTGGGGCGGGAGAAGGCATCACGGTCCACTGGGCCCGCCTACTGGGCTTACCTGTGGCTGCTCCCTCTTCCTCAATGTGGAGCTGCTTCTGCAGGCCAGGAGCCCTGGGGAATACTCCCCCCCATAGTATTGTGGGTCCCACTTCTTGTATGCTATATTGTCATGGTGAGGCAGTGTTTTACCACAGTTCTCTAACACAATCATTTTGGCATATTTGTTCCCTCGATTATATTGTGATTTTTACTACATGATGATTTACCTAATCAGAATTAATTTTGATGAGTTGGATTAATGAAGTTGTGATTCTTAACTCTGTGGTGAGCAACTTCTGGACTGAAGACCATGGTAAAAGCATGCCATGGGATACTTGCAACCTCAAGACACAGAAATGGAGAAAAATAAAGGCTTGTGTGTTGCTCACTCTCTGGAATAACTACATTTGCTTGTAGTGCTTCACACAAAACAATAAATTGTCCAGTGTTGTGTTTGTTTAGAATAGGAAGCAGTAATAGCTTGAAAAGGGCTCTGGTATCCTAAAGCTCCAATTCCTATTGGCTGATTAATAAAGACTCCCATTGGTCCTGAAGCCAATCTAGATACCCAGTCGCTGAGCCCTGCTTGGGTCCAATAGTATTGCTTGTATATAGTTACATTGTTGAAAGTTATGTGTTGGAACAGTATAAATGAAAGTGCTGCTCTCATAGAGCTGTCTTTTGAGCTGAACAATGTCACAGAATAAAAGCCTGTTTGTTTGAATTCATTGCCTCCTGCTCAGTACTTAAAATCCAGTATAGATATTGCTTTAAAGAGTAGATTACAGAGATAATAATAGTTCATTTGCTGGTATTTTAGTCAATGTATTTGATTTAATTGGCACATAATTAATACAATGTTTTAAAATGAAAATGATTTTATTTGTGGGTATATTTTTCAGGAAACAGTTCTGGAACTACATGAGAATTGCTGTCTGGAAGGCACTAAATGAATTCCTTGCATAGCATACTGCTCCTAACAGCTGTCAAACCTGATGTAACCCTGTGTCTGATAAAGGACAGACAGCCTGTAAGAAATAAAACAGTTGCACAGTGTAGCATCTTGTTCCTAGAACTAAAGAGCCTGTTTGTAGCATTGGCCAGCCAGATGTAGCTCTCTTTCTTTTCTTCTTCCCCAAATAAGGCCCTGCTTGATTAGTTGCCAAAACTGTTGAGAGGATGGATAGCACACAGTGGTCTTCAAAACTGCTGTTGCCACAATTGCTGAGAGTCTGTTTGGTGTACTGGTTAAGAGCGCGGACTCTAATCTGAGAGAACTGGGTTTGCTTCCCCGCTCTTCCACATGCAGCTACTGGTGTGACCTTGGGTCAGTAATAAGTTCTTTCAGAGCTGTTCTCTCAAGGGCAGTTCTTAAGAGAGCTCTCTCAGCCCCACCTACCTGACAGGGTGTCTGTTATGGGGAGGAGATGAGAAGGGGGTTGTAAACTGCTCTGAGACTCTTTCAGGTAGTGAAGGGTGGGGTATACGTCCAATCTCCTCCTCCTCCTCCTTTTTAAAAACTCGCCACAGTAAACCCCAAAACATGAGTTCTCCAGTTCTTTGCTCTGACCTAGTGTCAAAAAGATTCCTATGAGTATTGGGAAATGTCACTGTAATGTCATGAAACACAGAGATAATTACAAGCTGTAGTTATCTTGCTGGAGATATCACCAAGGTAAGGTGACCATCAGATGCTATCCAGAGCCTCTGTGGCAGATGTTGGTAAGATAATCTCTCTCCACAATAACTGCCCAGTCCATGACCAAGCATTCTTTAAGCAAGTGGTAAATAGATTTCTGTTGGCAAATTGAGGACAGTTATGTCTAATCTAATGCACAAATGCAGCATAGTGGAAAAAACTAGCATTCCGTACAGTAGATTTATGATGCTTCTAATATACTTTTGTCTTCACAGTTGTGTTGCAAGGAAGGGAAGAAAGTGCTGCTTTGTTTTCATAGCTTTGCAGAAAACTCCATTTACAGGCCCAGGACTAAGCTGGAGATGAGTGGTTTTCTGAAGTGACTTGGACTAAATATTGAGTAGTGTGGTTTTGTTAGGATGACATTTTTGGAAATGTATTATGTTTGAATTTGTTCCTGTCTGCCTTGCAAAATATTAAAATGTGTATCTGACAAAAATAAAATAAACAGCATTTATTTTAGTGAATAGTGTCCTAAATTACTTTTAATGGAAAGGATATGGATCAGCAAAAAAGAAAAGAAAAGTGTTTTTTAAGTTTAAACTTAAATATCACTGTCTATTTTTAAGATAATGTGTATTGATTTATTGGTGGTCATGCATTCTGTTGGTCTCTTAAGTGATCTTGGTTTTCTTTCTTTTGTAGCTGAAGCATCGGGTTCTGAAAACACACTTTTTAACTGAAAAATTATGCGTCAGTTTTTACAGTAAAGTTTGTATGTGTGCGTCTTTTAAGGCTCTGTCGCATGGTTATGATGGGCTGCCCCTTGAAACATTACTAGGAAGCCAGGTCCCCACTAGGGAGAGATTGTGGGTCAGTGGTAGAGCATCTGTTTGGCATGCAGAAGATCCCAGGTTCAATCCTCAGCATCTCCTGTTAAAAGGATCAGGTAGAAGGTGACTTCCATCTGAAACCATAGAGGGCTGCTGTCAGTCTGAGTAGTACACAATACTGACCTGGGTGGACCAGTGATTGGACTCAGTACGAGGCAGCTTCATGTGTCCATGTGTGTTCACCAAAAGTTGAATAGAGAAGTCAGATGTGCGTGGTGGGGTGAGTAGGACATCAGTAGGGATTGAAGAGGCAGGTCCAGTCTCTTTGTGTAAGAACACAAATGATTCATTGTGTACAACAATGAGTCAAGTGGTAATTGACCTCTTGATATCTGACGTATGTATGAACCATCCTTGAACACAAAATCTACAAGTCCATGACTGATTTGACTTGTCCAGTGGGCTGAGAAATGGTAATGGGAACTGATGATCAGCTTTACATATATTATTGAAATATTTCATGTCTTCTAGCCATGTTGCTTCTAAACTAAGCTGTAAATCACTTGCTTGCTGAGAAGCGAAAAATGATGCTATCCTCTCTCATATTTGTTTCTTCTGGTAAGTGAAACAAATAAATAAATAAATAAGGTATCTTGAAAAACAGATGGCCAGTCCTCTACCTCCTTCTCAGCATCAGTGAAAATCCACACAAGCAGTCAAGCAAGGGAGATCCTCTATATTCCTACAACCCAGAATTGGGCCAAGTGTAAAGCTGGAATTTAGGAGACAGTTTCTGAGGTTGGAGACACGTCTAGTGAAAACAGCTCATACTTTATTAAGAGGCTGGAATAAGACTGTTTTTTTTAAAAAAATAATAATAATATATATATGGTATTTTTTACAAAACATATGCCTGTACAATTACAAATGCATACAGTGAAACTACCAGCATTTAGGTTGGCTATCAGAAATACAAAATGTATAACCAGAACATTTTCGTATCAACCAACAGTCTCATTATCAGCAACTAAGTACAACTGTAAGTACACCTCTAGTCAGTGAACTGATGTATATCCCCATGCCCTAATTTCAGTTTTCTTTCCCCATCCATAGGGATTTCTATTCAAATAATTAGCCCTGCATTTACTAACTACCAAATCGGGATCAGTTTTGTCTAACATAGGCTATTATTTGTCAAGGGGGTTAAGTCATTCTCTTTCATAGTGCTTGTTGTCGAAATAAAAAGAACTCTTTTCTAAGATGAAGTATTCCCATATCTTATTTTGCCATGGAACAAGACTGGTTAGCTGGATTCGCAGCTCTGCTTTTTTTATCCCTGTTCTCGACTACACCCATGCACACACCCAACACCCGTGATTCGCTATTTACAGTGTCCCTGCACCCTATTTGTCTATCCCAGAATGCAGACTTGCTCATTGGTTCCATTTAGGATCCGGGGGATCTATTGTCTCTGGAAGCGAAGCTCAATGGCTTCACCTGGCCACATGTTTGGCCGACCGCGTGTGTGGTTTTTTGACCAGAACATAACAGTTTATGTGCAAAAAACATTAGTAAGACTATCTGAAATGTCTTTGGAAGGATTAGAAATGGTTTTGAAATGTCAAGTGTGTATTCTGTATCTTATTAAACATAGTTGTAGGTACATAGTAATTACGTGGCACTAACAGCCAACAGTGAAAAGGTGTTCAGATTTATTTAATCTATGAAAAAGGACTCTCGCCCTGACATGAATAGCCCGGGCAAACCTTATCTCATCAGATCATGGAAGCTAAGCAGGGTTGACTCTGGCAAGTGACTTGGATGGGAGACCTTCTTGAAATACCAGAGGTAAGAGGTGGGGGCAGGTTTTATTCAGCCACCTCTGAATATTCTCTAGGCCCTCAGTAAGGGTCAGTCAGTAGAGGTCACCCATGACTTCCAGGTGCACATGCACTCACTCACATGCACGCACACATATAAAAGAATACAAAAAGAAAGAAAAAAATAAAAGGAATCTCTTAAAATGTCTTTCCCCCCCTCAAGGTAGCAAATTTTGCCAAACCCATTTGCTCAAGCATTGCCACAAGATGGTCATTCAACTTCATACAACTCCAAAATGCTAGGCTTCACATACTTCCATTGAATTACCAAGACTGAAATGCCCTGCCCGGCCAAAGCTCTGGCAGAACAGGGAGCACTGAGGTCAGCAGCACAGGCATGTATGCCTCAGATGGCCCTTCTCCAACTCCACAATCACTTCTTCCAGGGTAAATGAGACTTGCTCACCATGTACATAATTCTTTGGACAATTCCTGCTCCCACAAATATAGTATCCGATCATCCACAGACCTTGTGGATCAAAACTCTTCTGCTTCTCTCTCTCGTTGCAGTCTACTACCCACCCACCCCCCTGTTGGATTTTGATCCTGGGCAGGACCAGGACACCCTGAGGAGCAGCAGTGGGAGCAAAATGGGGGGCTGCAGTAGAAGGGAAGGAATTGACTGACACTGCTGCTGCAAATGGAAGTGGTGCTCCATTAGAGAAACTGGGTGGTTGGATACATGCCAGCTGAGCGCTTGCTATCAAAATCACAGATCTTTCTTTGTTACTAAGAGATGTCGGTGTTACCATTACTAAATTACTTTAAGACTTCATAATGATTCCATGATGGTACTGGAAAAGGTCCTGCCAGAACAGCCTGTGTCTTGATCCACTGTGCCAATCTGATCTTATCTACAGAGAACAGAGATTTTTTTTTATTGTTGCATATTCTGTTGGTAAAAGATTGTGCCAGGTTTTAGACTGACAAAACTCTTGGTCAGAACATGAACAAATAACTGGTTATAGCAGTATTTGAAGAAAACTGCCAGTCCTTCTTTCTTTATATAGCCACTTTTATGTCTTTTTGTGGGACCTGAAAAAGCATACTGTCTGCTTTGATGTGAACTCCTTTTAAGAGTATAACAACAGTATTACCACTAGAGGAGTGAACTCCTAAACATTGTTTCTGGTGGTTTTGGTTTTCAAATGAAGAAGAAGAAGAAGAGATTAGATTTATACCCCGCCCTTCACTCACTTGGAGTCTCAGAGCGGCTTACAAACTCCTTTCCCTTCCCCTCCCCACAACAGACACCCTGTGAGGTAGGTGGGGCTGAGAGAGCTCTTTCCCAAGCTGTCCTTGAGAGAACAGCTGGTACAGAGCTATGGCTTGCCCAAGGCCATCCAGCCAGGTGCAAGTGGAGGAGTGGGGAATCAAACCCGGTTCTCCCAGATTAGAGTCCGCGCACTTAACCACTACACCAAACTGGCTTTCAGAACTTGGGATACTATCAGCCGGTCAAGGCTTATGTACCTTCCCTAATGATGCTGAATCTTAGTTTTCATGCCCAAAGTTAACTCATTCCACAGCACATAAGAGGTGGCCTTTACATATCTTTACGTCTACTTCTACAGATCAAAAGCATTAATTGTTTTTATAGATTTTATACGGTTTTAAAAAAATGTGTTCTATTTTAAAATCCTTTGATGCTTTCTTCCTAGCCAGGTTGGGCTCTCAAGGTGATAAACAGTTAAAAAACATTAAATACCAACTTTAAAAAACATATACACACAAATACAGAAAGAACAACTAAAAACAAATTGGAAGGACAGTTGTACGGGAAGGGAGACAAATCAGAAGTCTTCACCTTCTGGGGGAAGGTAATGATTGAGAGGGACAGTCATTTCCCCAGAGAGGGGATTCCACAGTTTTGATGCCACTACCAAGAAGGCGCTTTTTGGGGTTGCCACCTGAATTGCTTCAGAGGAAGGGATCCCCAAAGCAAGGCACCAAAAGCTGACAATGATAGGTTCATAAGGGAGTAGGCGGTCTTCGAAATATGCTGCTCTCAAACTGAATAGGGCTTTAAAGGTCAAGTCTAGCTCCTTGCATTGGGCTTGGAAGTAAATTGGAAGGCAGCATAGATGGAACGAGGCTGGAATGATAAGGTCCCTACAATCCACTCTAGTCAACATTCCTGTTGCAACAATCAGTACCATTTTTAGTTTCCATATTCTCTTCTAGGACAGCCTATTAATACAGGCCTTAATTGTACATGGTGCTTAATTTTGTTACAGTATTTTTACCTCATGCTCCCCCCCCCAAGGGACCCAAAGAGGATTACAAAATACTATGTAAATTAAATAGCTGGAACTGTACAAAGAAATAATCTTGGGCAGAACTTTGGCCCAACTCACTTCAAGGCCTCAGACTGGGAGCCCTGAGCAAAGGGTTAAGGGAAAGAGCTCTTTGACTCTTCTCTCCAGTTCATGCCTTTGGCATGTTTCTCACGTAGTTTCAGGGACAAAAAAAAGCCAGACCAGCTGCTGCCCCAAGAATCTTGCCATCTAAAATAGATAATGGGGAAGGCTACAGATAGTGGGTAGGGAGATGTAAGGGTAGGAGGGGATGAATGTGCCCAAAGGCAGTTACTGCAACTGAGTTTACTGCTGAGAATGAGGACTAAAATGTAAATCTAAAGGACTCTTGAAAAAGGTTGGCTTTCAGTTGGTTTTCAGGAAGAATTTGAAAGTTGGCACTATCTTTGTGTTCACTGGGGAAATTCTATGCATGGCTGCAGAAGGAAGAACATGCAGTCTCATAAGAGAGCAAAGCCATTTGAAATTGTTCTTCAGCAGAGAGATACTGGGAAAGATGGTTGAAAGATGGAGTGGGGCAAGGACGCTGAGAACCTTAAAGGCAATGATAACCTAATTGTACTGTCTGTAAAAGGGACATCATGTTGTCCGAATGGTGAGAGAGGTGAATGATACTGATAGCAGAATTCTGGATACAGCTGAGAGTGTAGCTAAAATATGGCTTGTGGAAGGCTTGAGAAGTGGTTGCTTTATGAAGGCAATAGATGAAGGCAATAGATGATGCAGCTTGAACCAGAACTTTTAGCTGAGGAGAGATTTGGGCAGACTTTTGCAGTCTTGCAACAGGGGAAGCAGCATGAATTGGCAACATTGCATGTGAGGTATAAAAGAGAAGAAGGAGTTAAAGATGCACCCTAGTCAGTAGGGTGGAGAGGTGACATCTATGCCAGGTATGGAGAGTGACTGAGGAGAAGGCAGATGGGGAGGAAACAAATCTCATGCTGAGAGGACTGAGAGTGATCCTTTCAGTTGGCTATGTCAGATGGGCAGGTAGAGATGTGGAACTGGACCCAGAGGTAGATACGTATCATTGCCCTCTAGGTAGTTGTAGAAGCCATGTATCTGATGAGATCCTCCAAGGAGAGAGGCTAGCCGGGGACCAAGGACAGAATGTTGAAAGCTGAGAAGGAGTCTGTAATGATTTCAAAGTTATATGTGTGTGTTTCTTTAAATGGTTGGTAAGTGTCAGTAGAACAAGGGGGGGAAAGCAGGAGATGAGTGAGTGAGGTGATTGGTTGGTGACTAAGAGTGTGTGGGCAGAGCAACGAAGTGTGTGTGTGTGTGTGTGTGGAGAGAGAGAAGGCAGAGTGTTCAGTTTGAGTCTGAAGTCAGCAGTCAGTAGCTGTCAGTTGAGGTCAATCTACAAAGTCAGGGAAACAGTCTTCCAAATAGGATCATACAAGAGGTGGGACCCGTGATACTTGTGGGGGGGGGGGGGGGGAGAAGGAGCTCCATGCAGAGGAGGAGGAGGAAGCAGCCACAGGTAAGCCTCCCCCCGGGCAACGACGGCAAGGTCCAGGCCGCCAATCCTTCTCCCCCCTCTGCACCAACAGCAAGGCCAGTGTGGCTCTGAGCCACCGGACCCACCCATCTTCCCCCCAGTTCCAACAGCAAGGCCCGGGCCCACCGATTTCCCCTCACACAGGCACTGGTGGTGAGGCCCGTGCGGCTCTAAGCCACCGGGCCCACCAATCTCCCCCCGGGCACCGGCAGCGAGGCCTGAGTGTCTCCTAGCCACCGGGCACGTCGATCTCCCCCCCTGGCACCGGTGGCAAGGCCTGAGCAGCTCCCAGCTGTCGGCCCACAGCAGTTCCCAGAGTGTTCTCTGCATATGCACAGGGAATGCTCCTTTACTTTTGGGGGGATTTAAATATCCCCGTATAGTTTTTTAAACTTTTAAGATTTTTCTGCACACCTGGGGAGTTTCTCAAGTGTGCAGGAAAATCTCTCTGCCCCCCAAGCGCCCCCAATGTGTGGATTAAGGTATCCGCATGCACGAGGGAACTTGGCTATGAGATATATCGATAGAGGTGCTGTGAAAGGCATTAATATTCTAAAAGAGGAAGAACATATACTTAAGGGGGCATTTAGGCAAAATCTAATATTGTCTGCATATTTTAAGAGTGTGAGAGAAAAGGCTGGCAGAGACCTGAGTAAAAGGGGGAAAGATTTCACTAAGCAACTTAACAAAACATATTGTAACCAATACGCTTCCTTTATCAATCAAATTTTATCTTTATCCTCAGTCTACATAGTTTTATCCTCAGAACTGCATAGTCTAACGAAGGAGACTTAGAGCTCGGCAGGGCTTTTTTTGTCGAAAAAGCCCAGCAGGAACTCATTAGCATAATAGGCCACACCCAACAGCAGGAACTCATTAGCATAATAGGCCACACCCCTGGCAGCACCGCTCCCTCCCAGGATTGGCTTCCCCAGGTGCCCTGCGGCATGCGGGGCGCATGGGGAACCCAAGGGAAGGAAGGCAGTTTCTGGATTGGCTTCCCCAGGTGCCCCGCAGCTTGCTAGGCACCTGGGGAACCTGAGAGGAGGGGAGGCTGTAGGCGTGGCCAACTCAGAAGCGAGCCGGAACGCCGTTCCTGTGCGTTCCTGCCCAAAAATAGCCCTGGAGCTCAGGCACAATACTGTGGGAAAGGTTTATTAAAGACTGGAATTAAATTCCTGGTAGCAGTGATAGATACCTTAAGTGAGAGAAAGAAACAACAAGAAATTTAAAACTACTTCACACCTAACCACACAAAATAAGAGAGAGGTACTGTCACAGAGTCTCCTACAGTGAAAATGTTGAAAAAATAATTTGACAGAAGTTATAAGCATGAGAGTGGTCACATAGTCCTGCAGCTGCATGGCCTCCCCCCCCCCCCCACAGGGGTGTGTGTGTGTGTGTGAGAGAGAGAGAGAGAGAGAGAGAGAGAGAGAGCTCAAGCAAGTCTAAGGTTGGCTCTGTGACTAACATATATGTGTGAGACTTCTGCTCAAAGTAGTAAAGGATCAGATCTTTGTTGATGAAACACAGTTCTTTATTTCCAATCTCTACATTGGTACAGCTTCTCGGATTATTGTCAGAGATAACACAGATGGCAAAAGCGGGTCTATTATACCTTTCTAAGCAGTTTGAATTACCCATAGGTAGCCAATCACTACAAGGGAAAAACGGCGGGCAAAAAGGGGCTCTGGCCGTTTGCTTCCCACAGGAAAGAAAGTGAGGTGTCAAGTTGTAAATTTCCCCTTCCCAACCAGACCCTTCAGATGTTACCAGTTCACATAACAATCCATGGCCTCGAGGCTTTCGCACATTGATAAGAGATGAGACTTGTCCTCCCTTGGAGTCTCAGCCGAGATGAATGGAATGCGGAGGTAGGAGTGTGAGAGGCCCATTGTTCCCATGCTTTGAAGCTGACATCCTCCCGCTTTGACAGTTACACAAACCAGGCCGGTCAGGGTCATAAACCTGGGGTTACACATTCTACATACATGCTAATACATACTGGCCAGAATGAGAGGTACATGACAGGTGTTCATGAGGGCATACATACAGTACTATGAAAAGCAAAGCAGTAAGCACAAAGTGAAACATGGCTGTAAGCAGCAAGAGACATTGTCTGAATCAGCAGATTCTGACATTTTGGCCCCCCAAAAATACATCTATCCGGGCTTGTCTGGGAACCTTTTATGGAAAGCTTTAACTAGTTTAGGAGCATGCACATTTTCAGAGCAAACCCACTCATTATGTTCTGGGCCAAAATCAAGCCATCTAAGTAAATAATATAAGTGGCCCCTACGCAGCTTAGAATCAAGAATCTCCGAAATTTCAAAATGGGGTGCCTCCCCCTTCATCAGTGGAGGAGGTGTCGGAGGAACTGGATGCCATGTATTCGGCCCAGGATTCTTCTTCAGTAAGCTGAAATGAAAAACAGGATGCACAGAACTCAGTGACTTGGGCAATTCCAATTCAAAAGACACATCAGAGATTTTGCGCAACACCTTGTAAGGGCCCACAAATTTCCACCCCAATTTCCTGCTGGGTTGCAGGCCGTGTATGTTCTTGGTGGAAAGGTAAACAGAGTCCCCGGGCTGGAGGTCCCAGCCCTCAGCCCGACCACGATCTGCATACTTTTTGTAATCCTCTTTGGCTTGGTCAAGTGTTTTGGCTATTAGAGGCCACGACTCTTGCAGGGTCGTCCACCATCGTTTAAAGTCTGTGGGGGAAGCATCTGAGGCGTTTTCCAATGTGGGCAAAGGTTTTCCCTCAAAGCCTCCCACCGCCATAAATGGGGAAATGCCCGTAGAAGAATGCACTGCATTGTTGTAGCTATATTCCGCGAATGGCAGCAACTCCACCCAATTGTCCTGGTGGTAGTTAGTATAACACCTCAAAAATTGTTCCAGAATTTGATTAGTTCATTCGGACTGCCCATCGGTCTCTGGATGGTAACCAGAGCTTAGAGCAGGCTCTATGTCCATAAACTTCAGGAGCTCCCGCCAGAAGTTGGCAACGAACTGACTGCCCCTGTAGGATACTACGCGTTTGAGAAAAGCGTGCAATTTGATCACGTGGTTGAAAAAAGCCTTGGCCATCCCTTTAGCTGTAGGCAGCTGCTTGACAGGAGTGAAATGGGCTTGCTTAGAAAACATGTCTACCACCACCCAAATTACAGTCTTTCCCTTTGAGGGTGGCAGGTTTGTAATGAAGTCCATAGCTATTGCCTCCCAAGGGCGAGAGGGAGTGGGTAGAGGGTGCAGGAGTCCCGGGACTTTCCCCCCCTCCTTTTGCACATCAAGCAGGTCTGGCAGGCAGAGACAAAGTCTGAAATATCCCTGCGCATGCGTGGCCACCAGAATTGTCTCTGAACTAAATTGAGTGTTTTTAGAAATCCAAAGTGACCTGCCAGTTTAGAGGAGTGGCAGGCTAGTAATATGTCCTTCCTCCTGCTGCGGGGCACCACCAATTTGTCTCCATGATACCAGCACTTATTTTCCCTGGGGGAGCAGTCTGCCAGTGCCTCCAACTCCTCAATTTCTTCTGGCGAATAGTCCCCCCCCCCAATCGCACGCCTCCGACTCCACTGTTGTTCGCTTACTTTGGCTCCGGGTGATCACTGCTCCTCCCAATTGCTGGGGGGAGAACATAGAATCAAATACCTCCTCCTTTAAACTCTCATGCTGGGGCAAACGGGAGAGCACGTCGGCTAATGAATTGGCTTTCCCAGGGAGGTGTTTGAGCACGAAATTAAATTTTGAGAAAAAATCCGCCCAACGGAGTTGCTTTGCATTCAGGGACCTCTGGGTGCGCAGCGCTTCTAGATTTTTGTGGTCCGTCCATATTTCAAAAGGGGGTTGCGCCCCCTCCAACCAATGCCACCACGTAGTGAGGGCTAGCCGGATAGCTGCGGCTTCTTTATCCCAGACTGACCAGTTCCTTTCCGTTTCATTAAATTTTTTTGAGATGTAAGCGAGGGGGTGCAACTTCCCGTCTGGACCTTGTTGCAAAATGCCCCCCCCATAGCCACATCGGACGCATCTACATGGATTACGAATTCCTTAGTTTCGTCCGGGTGAGCTAGAATGGGTTCGGAGGTAAAGAGAGTCTTAAGAGTCTCGAACGCCTTCTGGCATTCCCCATTCCAGGCAATTCTCTCCCCGGGCTTCCCCGCTTCCGGGCCCCTCCCCTTGGTTTTTAGCAACTCAGTCAACGGGAGGGTGACAGTGGCAAAGTCTTTTATGAAGGTGCGGTAAAAGTTGCAAAATCCTAATAGGCTCTGGAGCTGTTTCCTCGTTTTGGGGGCTTCCCATTGGACCACCGCCTCTACCTTGGCTGGGTCCATCTCTAGCCCCTTCTGCGAAATGCGGTACCCCAAAAAGTCCACGGAATCTCGATGGAACTCGCATTTAGACAGCTTCGCATACAACTGATTTTTTAACAAGGTGGAAAGGACTTCCCGGACCAATTTCACGTGTTCTTTCTTATCAGTGGAGTAGATCAAGATATCATCTAAGTAACATAACACCCCCTTAAATAAATGCTTGTGCAACACTTCGTTTATCAAGCTCATAAAGACCCCTGGCGCGCCACTCAAACCGAACGGCATCACCAGGTATTTGAACTGCCCCTCCCTTATGCGCACCCGGAAATAAGCGTCTCTGAGATCTAGTTTAGTGAACACTTTTCCTTTTGCCGCCTCCGTCAACAAGTCTTTAATAAGGGGGAGGGGGTAAGCGTTGGAAGCAGACACCGCATTTAATCCTCTGTAGTCCGTGCACAACCGCAACCCCCCATCTTTCTTTTTCTGGAACAGAACGGGGGCCGCGAAGGGGGATTTAGCAGGGCGAATGAACCCGCGCTCCAAGTTCTTGTCTAGGAACTTCCTTAGCTCCTCCCGCTCCGGGGGGCTCATCGAGTAGAGCTTTCCTTTGGGGAGTTTCTCGCCCGGGATCAGCTCTATGGCACAATCCGACAGTCGGTGGGGGGGTAATTCGTCCGCCTCGGTCTCACTGAACACTTCCAGTAGGTCACGATACTCCTGGGGGACAGTCGAGGGCACTAGGGTGAGGGCCGCCGGCCGGAGCGGCATCGGAGGTCCTGGTCCCCACCCGGCATCCCACTTATGGCCCTGGCACTTGTCGTCCACCCAGGAGATTTTCCCTTCACTCCATTTAATATAGGGATCGTGGGAGCTTAGCCAGGGGCTCCCCAGCACCATGGGGAATTGGGTGTTTGGGGTGATGACAAAGGCTCTCTTCTCCCAATGCTCCCCTGTGCCCACAATGAGTCACTACCATATACAACAAGGGGCCGGGGATGCTCACCGGAGATGGCGCGTCATGGCGGGGGACCTGCAGTTCTGCGCCACTCACTGCAGGCCGTTGGAGTTTCCCGACATCTGCACTTCCGTCAGCTCCAGCTCTCCTTGCTCGCTTGCTGCCCCTTCCAGCTGCAGAGCCCGGGGTTTGAACGAGGTCTTTCCTCGACTGGGAGTGCTCCCGGCTACCGGGGTGGAGGTCTTCGGGATCTTTCCCCCCCCTTTCGGGCATGCTGAGGCGAAGTGGCCGCTCTCCCCGCATCTCATGCAGAGCCCCTGTTTGAACCGAGCATCTCGGATTTCCTGCATGTTGGGCTTGGTCTTTGCCTTCTGCGTCGCCTTGCTTGGGGCCGTCGATGAAGCTCCCATCTTGATGAGGGTGAAGCGTTCTTCCACGTCCGCGGCTGCCCTCATCCAAGCGCCCAACGACCCTGGCCTTCCCGCTCGCAGGATCGCCTCGTACACCTCGTAACTCAGCCCCTCGATACTTCTCCATGAGCAGGTCCTGCGTCCAGCCGCGAATCTTGGCTGAGATGCGCCAGAACTTGTCAGTGTAGTCCCTCACCAAGGACCGCCCTTGGGTCAGCCTCCGTAGTTGGTTCCGGGCTTTTTCTTCTCCCAAGGGGTCCTCATAGTGGTGTCGGAGGGCCCACATAAAGTTGTTCAGCGAACGCAGCTCAGGCCCGGGGGTGTTGTGCAGGCTCACATACCAATCGCTGGCGGTGTCCTTCAGCTTGGACCCGATGTAGCCAATCCGGTCCCTCTCGGTGGGGTAGAGATGTCCCCAGGTGTCTAGGAACCGCTCGATCTCCAGCAGGAAGAAGCGCAGCTTCTCGGGGTCCGCATCGAAAGTAGCCGTCAACGGGTCGGCGGGGGCCGGGCGAACCACTGGCCCTGCCGGCACGGGACCCGGCGCAGGTGGAGGTGCGGGCACTGGGCGGGGAACGGCAGGGGGGACCTGCGGCGCCACTGGCTGCTGCGCGGGCAGCTGCACCGGGGCGGGGACTCCCCCGGGAGGCACCACCGGCTGCTGGACTCCGACCACGGCTGGCGCCGGCTGAGCCGCTTGCATAGCCGTGAGGGCGTCCCGGAATTGGTATTGGAGATCGAGGGCCAGCTCTCGCAACTCAGTGGTAAGCTGGAACCGCAAATCTCCCATCATCCGGTCGAGGGCTTGAGTCTGGTCTTCTCGGTAGGGATCGGGCCCGTAGGGTCCCATTCTCTCTCCGTCCAAGGACTGGAGACGCGAATCTCCGGCGTAGGTAGTGTCGCGTTCGTCTCCCAGGAAACTCGGCTTCCCGCGGTCGAGGTGGTCTCCCTGGACCGAGACTCGGGCCCCTTTCCGATCGTGCACCCAGGAGTCCACGGTCCCGCGACCGAAATTGCTCCATGAGTACCTCGGGGTCCCGCTCTGAAGAGGAGGTGGGCGCGGGATGTAGTGAGCCCCTTGAATCGTAGTCACTGGCACTTCGGGCTCCCCTCCGCCGCCTCCACCACCGGCTCCCTGGTCCCCAGGGGTGGTCGGTGTGTCTTCCGGAGTAGTAGGGATGGGAAGAGTACCGTCGTCCGACATAGTCAGGAACGGCCAAGTCCCAGTCACAGATCTCTGACAATCTGTGAGACTTCTGCTCAAAGTAGTAAAGGATCAGATCTTTGTTGATGAAACACAGTTCTTTATTTCCAATCTCTACATTGGTACAGCTTCTCGGATTATTGTCAGAGATAACACAGATGGCAAAAGCGGGTCTATTATACCTTTCTAAGCAGTTTGAATTACCCATAGGTAGCCAATCACTACAAGGGAAAAACGGCGGGCAAAAAGGGGCTCTGGCCGTTTGCTTCCCACAGGAAAGAAAGTGAGGTGTCAAGTTGTAAATTTCCCCTTCCCAACCAGACCCTTCAGATGTTACCAGTTCACATAACAATCCATGGCCTCGAGGCTTTCGCACATTGATAAGAGATGAGACTTGTCCTCCCTTGGAGTCTCAGCCGAGATGAATGGAATGCGGAGGTAGGAGTGTGAGAGGCCCATTGTTCCCATGCTTTGAAGCTGACATCCTCCCGCTTTGACAGTTACACAAACCAGGCCGGTCAGGGTCATAAACCTGGGGTTACACATTCTACATACATGCTAATACATACTGGCCAGAATGAGAGGTACATGACAGGTGTTCATGAGGGCATACATACAGTACTATGAAAAGCAAAGCAGTAAGCACAAAGTGAAACATGGCTGTAAGCAGCAAGAGACATTGTCTGAATCAGCAGATTCTGATAATATGGCATCAAGAAATCTTGCCTCTTATGATCTGAACATATATTTACCTGTCAATATGAGGGTAGTTGGTTACCTATTATTATTTGGTTGCTTTTCTTACTTTTCTCCACTTTTGACTTTGGTTACATAGGCCAGGTACCAAATATTAACTTACTTTTCAGGCTTGGTATTTCCAGCCGTAGCATTTCTATGAAAGAGTTTCTGCCTCTTCAGTTTTCTAGTTTATTGCTGTCTATCTCTGGCATCCAAACCTTCCCACCCCAAAGCATCTGGCTCTCTCCTTCCTATAACCCACTAATTTTTCCATCCCATCTTGTTTTTTGAAATGCCCACTGTATCTATGTTCGTGTTTAGCACCAAGCTCATCCAGTTTAAATGGGAAGCTTCTATAAACAGCTATACATTGCTTCCTTATCCAAGCAGCCTCAGCACTTGGTTATTGGGTTTCCTTAGATAACTATCATCGACTTCTTAGATGAATATCATACTGGCATTGAAGTTCTAGGCCATTCTCATCTAGGTTATCCGGACTAGGTTGTCGTTGCTGATGAATCATCCTGAATCAGGCGTTATCTAGCTCCTGTAAGCTTTCCACCTGTAGCCAAGTTTAAAAACTGCCGTACTAATGTGGTCGTAAGGATAAAATGGAGGAGAGGAGAACAATGTGAGCCTTTTTGGGTCCCCTCAGGGGAGAAAGGTGGGTATAAATGAAGTGAATAAACATGCACCATGACTACTGGTTCCTACTCCACAAAACTCCACAGGTCAAATGACAGTCATAGACCTATCTCTGCTACTATAGAAAAAAATTATGCAATTTTAAAGGTTGTGGTTTTAACTGATGTTGAAACAGTGGTAGCATGATGTGAAACTTGACTGGTGTGATTTCTGCCTCAGCCTTTGACTTGACAGACTTAACCCAAGTGGCTTCTGAGTGTGATCAGTTCAGAACCCATGAGGGAAACAGGAAAAGTACAGTTAGTTTTATTTACCCCTAAGGATATGGGAATAAGGGGGTTCATAAATGAGGGCAAAACTATTTATAGGTATAACACAGCCCTGCTGGGCCTATTCATTTATAAGGTTGCAATTAATAATTTATGGGAGCAGTTAACAGCTGTGTTTCCCCCAGAAACTAAACTTTTAGACACCACAATCACCTAGCAAAGGATTTCTTTCAGCCCACTCCTCTGGAGGCAAAATCCTTTCTCCACCCCTTTACTATTTTTGCCTGTCCTCTCTCAAAAGACAGACTCTGAGACTTTTGTAGTCTCAGATTACAGACCTGCAGAGACAGGACTGTCTCAGCCTATCATTCAGGGGCAGCAAGCCCTATCTAACTAAAAATGGAGAGAATCTCTTCTTTCTCTCACTCCCGCCCCTCACATTTGGCTCTTCCAGGCAATCCTGGGAGCCTGATTGGCTGCTAACTGCTCTGCTCACACACTAAACAGGACTAAGAGGGATTAGTGTCCCCCCCAGAAAGGGCAGGACCTTTTGCCCATCCTTCACAGCAATACTAATATTCATGATATAAAAAGCCAATAAGAAACTGTGTAAAATCCCTTTATATATAGATGACATTGCCTTGCCTTTAACAAATCCATAACTGAGGTTCTGAAAATGGATGGAAGGGATGTGGTAGGAAAAATAAGCCTTTTGTGGTGTGGCTGTAAGAACATCCAAAAGGTTTTGGCATGATATTGTTGAATATCAGGAGCAATGAGTACATTCTTCTGCTCTGTCTGTTTCTCTGAAGGACAAAGAACTGCTGCTAAGTGGCAAGTTCAAAACATTGGGGAATTAGTAAAATCCTTTCACTTAGTTCCTTCTTTTTAACTCCTGATCTACCTTCTGACTAGGATATAAGGACTCAGAGGTCTCCATCCATCATGTATCTGACGAAGGGAGCTTTGACTCTTGAAAGCTCATACCCCCAAAATCCCATTGGTCTCTAAGGGGCTGCTGCCCCCAAACCTAGCCTTTCACTCTAGTGAAAAGCTGCAGTAGTGATGGTAAATGGTTGTGATAGCAAAACTATCCGCTAGAACGCAGGAAAGGAAAAACAGAAAACAATTTCTGAAGACATTTGAATGGAATGAGCCTGGGAATCTTTTAATGACACTTTGATTATAATAATGCCTTCTAGATTTTTTTGTATTACTTAATAGGCATAATTCAGAGTGAGCTCAGTTGCCTTTTTGTGAACTAGAGCATATTTGTGACTCAGCACACTGCTTTTGCGTACTGAGTACCACCAAGGCCCATTCTGCGCTCACCGTTTACTGCGGAGAAACCCAGCATCAGGCCTTTTAAGTTTGACTTCAGACATGTTTGCCTGCTGTTTGCACCATTCTTTTTTCTCTGATGTATTCTGTGCATTTATTCTGCATCTACAAACCAGAACCACAGTTTTTCTTAATTGGGTTTGAAATGTCACTTCTGACATAGGAGAGAGGCATCCAATGATTTTTCAAATTTTAAAATAAGGAGGCTGATAAGTACTGGAGTTGAGAGGCCAGTGGAGTGAGTTTCAGCATGATCAAGTTTATTGGAGGTCAGGAACAAGCATACCTGAGGTGGCCCGGGGGTCAGCTTACATGCACAGAAAAGCCTCACCCCCATCCACACCCACACTGCGGGATAGGTTAATCCTCCCACCAGAGATTACATTGGTTCATTTGAATACGCTAAGCCCCTGATAGGTGGATCTTTAGGAGCCTGGGTGCTATTGTTCTTTTACCTCAAGCATGTACCTTTTCCAGGCCATATGGTCAGACTGCACGGCCAACGCCATTATATGTTTGGTCACATCAAAGAATCATACAAGTGTACACATAAAGAATCACAGCCTGGTTGTCTGTGGAATTGTGTCCAGAACATAACACCCCTCCCCCCATAGTTCAGGCACACCCCCTAGCACACAAAGTCAGGTCAGCCTTCTCTGCTCTCTGTCCGACCTATAGGGTGTTGGAGTGAGTGGACCCAGGACCGTGGCCTCTACCTTTGGAACCGGAGCATCTGGAGTTGGATCTCAGGAGCAACTTCTGGATGGATTGTTTCTGGGGCCGAGTTCCACGGGTATTCCTGGGGTACAGTGGTTGGGTCTGGATCAGCCTCCTGTTGGTCCTCCTCATCCATGCTGGGGTCGTGGATGTCAGGTCCTGGTTGGTCTGTGGTTCCTGAATGGCTGGAGCTTGACCGGCGTTGCAACTGATCTATGTGACGTCACCATACTAGACCATCCTCTGTGTTGACCTCATAAGAGATGGGTCTGTTGACTCTGGTGACTCTACCTGGTACCCAGAGGGGGCCCCGAGCATAGTTCCTAATGTACACAGGGTCTTCTGGGAAGAATCCTCTTGGAGCTCGGGGTGTGTCAGGTTCCTTGGACTGGTGCAGGGCCCTGTCCGGGTGCAGATGGTCTGACTGAGATGTAAGCCAGTGTCCCATGAGCAGTTCCACCGGGCTGCAGCCAGTGGCTGTGTGGGGCGTTGTGCGCTGACTAAAGAGGAAGGCTGTCAACTTGTACTCCCAGTCCCCTTGGTCCATTCTCCGCAGTGCCTCCTTGGTTGTGTGAACCATCCTCTCAGCTTGCCCATTTGTAGCTGGATGGAAAGGATCAGACCTTATGTGTCGTATGCCGTGTAGCTCCGTGAATTGCAAGAACTCTGAGGAGGTAAATGCTGTGCCGTTGTCAGAGACCAACGTGTCTGGCAGGCCGTGCGTACTGAATATGCACTACATTGCCCAGATGGCAGCCTCGGATGATGTAGACTTTACTGGAACAACCTCCAGCCACTTGCTGAAGCTGTCAACGAAAATGAAAAACAACTGCCCCTGGACAGGCCCCACGAAGTCTATGTGGAGCCAGGACCATGCACCACTGTGGCTCTGCCAGGCAGCCTGGTTTAGACTGGACTGCCCAGCAGAGCACACCAAGGAGAACTCTGCTGGGGCTCTACTGGGGCTCTGCTGGGGAGTCTGGCTTACACTGCCCAACAGAGCTGCAAAGGGGACCAATCCTGTGGGAAGAGCCACAGCCAAGCCTGCAGGGAGAACTCTCCCCATGGGATTGTCTCCTTGGCATGCTCTGCCAGGCAGTCTGGTCCGGGCTGCCCAGCAGAACCTCAGCCAAGCGTACATACACCTCTTTTACTGATAAACTCCTATAGTTAAATTGGTCCCACTTGTTAAAAAATGGAAGTTTACAAGTGAGCACTGATGAAAGGGGGAAGATGGCGGAAGGTGCAGAGTGGGTGGAACAAACTACCTCAGTGTGGGCCGTGGAGTGGGCACAGAGGTACGATAAAGAGGGCGGGGTACAAAAATCTGAGGGAATGTCTCTGCTTATGAATTACTTCAACTTGGAAGTGAAGCAAGGGGGAAAATCACAGCAAAAGTACTTTCAGAAAAGCTGGGGAAACAGCAAACTGAAAGTGAACCAAGTGCTGAGGGTTGAAAATCAAGGCAGAACTACCCCCCCCCCCCCGGACACGCAAGGTGAAAGTGGGGAGAAATGCAGAACGAAAAGAATAATATGACGGAGAGGCACTGTGAAACTGAAGGAAACCACTATGCATAAGAGGCCAAATTCAGTTCCCTGCTGAATGAATGCAAGCCAGAAAACTTAAAAACTGGGCCTGAGGATGATCAATACTATTAGTGACAGCTGTGATCCAGATAGCTGAGCCATAGAGAATAAGGGGGACCACTTTTAAGTTGAAGGGTTGCACAGTTCTGGGAATATGCTTCCCCTCCTTATAATGGAAGGCCACATTAGTGGGGGAGAGTGGGACACCAATTGAATGAATGAATAAATAAATAAATAAATAAGATATTAGCATATCATCTTTCCCCACTGAAATAAATGAATTGCTTTGGTTCAAAGGGTGGGATCTACCAAGTACCTCATCCTTCTCTTCACTTTGATGGATCAAAGGTTCACACCTGTTTTTTAGGGGAACTAGAGAAATCATCCAGACCGATTTCCCACTAGCGCTGCCCCGGCGTTCTTCCTCCTTTTGCGCGGTGCTGTGCTTGAATTTCACACTATTTGCTGCGGGGTGCATTTTGACCCACGGCTCCGGCCGATCTTCCCCGCAGCTTCAGTGATTCTCAAAAAACAGGATCACTGAAACCGTGGGGAAGATTGGGTGGAGCCGCGGGTCAAAATGTGCCCCACGGCAAATAGTGTGAAATTCAAGCACAGCACCAGGGCAAACGGAGGAAGATTGCCGGGGCAGTGCTAGTGGGTAATCGGTCCCAGTCTACTTTGTTTAGTTTCATATTAAAATCATTGTCAAAAGGGCAAGCCTGCTTTTTACTCATTTTAATAGTTACTAATTAAAATATATTCAATATATTCAATATATGAAAAATGTGCCCTAAGCCAGACAAAACAGCTTAAAGGGGACTTAAAACAGTTAAAAAACCAACTTTTAAAAGCTTAAAATCAGCTTTAAAAACCATCAATTAAAAAACACACATGAGAGAAAGGGGCGGGGGGAGAGAGAAAGGAACAAAACTTTAAAATACATTTTGTTATAACTCCCTGCGAAAGCACCACCCCACCCAGTAAACAGTAACCTGCTATATAAATAAATACAGCTTGTTCAATTCTCCTATTTATAACAGTATAACATAACTTAAATAACTGAACCATTCTCTTGCCCACCCAACCCCCACCAGAAGTCAATAAATCTTTTGCCTCATACCAAGTTAAATAAATAAATAAGAGGAAAAAGGGTGACAGGTTCAAATCAGCAAATTACTTATCTGGAAGCTGGAGCCCTAACTACACAGAGCAGATAAATTACTGCAACAACAGCATTAATCAGTTGAGGGGATAAAATATGGCTCTCTTAATTGCTTTCCCCTTTAATTTATATGATTTCCACTAATTTTGCAAAAATTTTGGTCTGAACATTGTGTGTGTGTGTGTACTGGGCATGCTTGAAATTAAAGGAGTACTACAGGAGAGCATGGCCATGCCTACCGAGCAACACATTCTTGGCTTCACATCCTGTCCTGAATTTCCTGTATCACTAGGTTTACGATGCGCAACTGGAGAACATGTACCATGAAGTAGATTGCATAAAATATTTTCTCATCTGGGGTGCTCTTTCTGTATCTGTATTTTGGTGACAAATGATAGTTTAAAGAGCGAGTTCAGCCTGAACTGCTCAAAATTGTATGAAAGAGGAAATGTGAGAAGAAATAATTGGCACTAACATTGAGAGAAGATTGGCATTATGAATTTTTTTTGGTGTGCCTTTTGTTTAGACCAATATAACTAGTGCTGCATGCTGGGCATTCTGGGTTTTGTCACAGAGCAGCCCTTCATGCCACTCTGGGAAACAAAGTGAAATCCGGGATCCCCCCCCCCCCCCAAAAAAAGCCAGTACCTTTCGATGGCCTGATCCTAAAACTTTGCTGAAGGGGCAACTATACAGGCTTGTATCCTACCCTCTGCACAGCAATATTTAACAGCTTCCTCCGAAATAAAAATTATCTTTTTTTTGCTGTCTCTTGATTTCTATATGTGAGGGATGAGTTTTTACATTATAACTTGGCATATGTGAGTTCCCTGGAATGTTACTTCATAAAATAAACTTTCATGAGATGAATAATTCTATAGAGTGGAAGCTCTGAGAACACTATCCATTGGTAAGTATGTTCCAAGTAAAATTATCACTACAGTAAGTATTCCATATAGCACCTTTGGCAAAAGGTGGGTTTATTTACAGAGGGACAAATGAATAAGGGGTTTTTCTCCCCATGTTCTAGCAGTTATCCTGTGGGATACTGCTTGGCTTTGTAAACAAGCTCTTAATTTCATGTTGAGAAAATCTCCTTTTCTCCTGCAGCTTTTTCTAACTAGATATAATACACTTGAAGAACCTTGAATGGGTGAAGTGAATCAATAAAATTATATTGCAGTTCATGTTCTGACCTTGGTTTGTTTTACTCTGCCCAAGATCTCCCCCTACAACACAGGAGTAATTATAAAACGGTCTTCCTGCTCTTTGTATTTTTGTTGGATGTCTTCTAAATACATTAATTGCATGTTACTTTGCCCTGGTTATAAAATGAAGGCTTTTATAACTCCTAAAAATGATTGAATTGTCTGATGGATTTTAAAATTATTTTTTTCACATTAATGGCTCCATGCCAGTTACCAAGGGGAAATGCTTTGATAAATTTCAGAAACCGAATTGTTGATTTTTTAAAAGAAAGTATTTTATACCTACTCTCCTGGGTAAGTTTCTTTTCTATTAATGGACGAATATTGGGTTTCACTACAACTGCTATATTTTTAGAATCCTATGTCTAGGGCCTGTCCCAATGATACCACCTGTCTTCCAAGGCCTTTTTGTATGGCATTGAGATCAGGAGCTGGACTTAGGCATATGGAGTTGGAGCCGGACTGATTGGCAGTTTCCATTGAGTCCCCCATCCTGCTTAGGTCACCCTCATGGCATTCCTTGGGATTCACTACACTGTGAGCTGCAGTTGGAGGGGACAGACAGGAAGGTCCCATTCCACTGAGGGAAAAAAGTCTAGATCTGTCTGTTCATTCGTAACTTAACAGTGTGCAGCTAAGGGAATGGAGGACACATGAGTGAGTGAATGGCTTCTGACCTCAAACTCTCTTGCAATATAATATCTGAACAGTCCTGTTGCCCTTCTGAGGTAAGGGCAAACAAACTGAACAGCTCATAGATTATTTGAAAATGTTCATGGGGTTTTATCTTCCTTTCTAGTATAATTATCCTTCACAGTTAGTGTAGTAGTAATTTTTAAAACCCTCTGTCTTTGTCATTGACTTCTTTTCGATTTTACATTACAACTGAAGTAATTGTGTCTACTTATATTTATTGTAGAATATATAATAGTTTGAATAAATTTTTTTTAAAGGATGATTTTTTTTGTTCTTTCTGCAGTTTTTTGTAGCTTTAGATCCTATGGTAAAAAAAGATCAGTTGTGGCATGACAAATACTCATTGAGAAAATTGACGATTCCTTCTTTATTACAATGGAACACTCAAGAAAGGTGTGACCAAAAGGCTTTTGTTTTAAAAAATTACCTTATAGACTAGAGTGGTGTTTTCTCTTTTTTCTTTCTTTTTTCTTTTTTGCAAAATCTACCAATTAATTTGAAAGGACAGGTCTTCTGTATCTCATGTGAGTAGTACCCATCATGGCTGCATTGATTATTGTTGTTCTGTGTGCCATGTCCTTTTTCTTGTCAGTGATCTGGCAGAATATGTCAAAGATGCAAGTCTGAAAAAATTTATTTGGAGTGTATAGCAATTTGTTTGGGTAACTTATGATTGATGTATTTTAGCCTTGGCTTGGTATTGGGAACTTTGGCTTATAGTATCTGGTGCATGCTATATTTTGGCTTTTCTTAAGAAGCTAAAAACCTGGCACTCTTATTTATTTTCTTGAAAAGGTAATTTCTAAAAATACTATGGTTAGGTCCTCCTGATAGGAAAATCCATAAACTTCTTGCATCAGGGTTGTCATGACCAAAGTCTATCATCAAAGATGATAGTTGTGGCAAAATCTGCAGAATCACCAAAAGATGGTATGAAATTAGAGTAAGATAACTATAGCAATATGCATTGTAATAGAATACCTGCTTTTTAATACAACATTGAGCACTCTGGACACAAATTATAGTCATCTGAAACTATACAATATAGTGCAAAGTCTAAGCTTCTTTCTATGTGCCCCTGTGGGTGGGGTCTCATTCAGCACACTTCTGACAATGTCCTTTCTGGTTGTGTAACAGCTTTGTAGAATTGTGGCATGTATGTAAGAAGTGTAGTCCAACCTGGGAGAAATAGTGATGCTTGTGTATAAAAAGTTTGCACTATATTGTGGTCCTTTTTTTCATGGTATAGCTGTGTTTTTCCTCAGAGCGTGTGAACATGCCCTCAGTGGAACACAGATTGTTAGTATAGACGTAGAAGGCCATTTTTCCATTGAGTTTTGTCTCTTGCCATCACTACATGACATGTCAAATGGCGGGAGGGATATAAATATAAGTAAAATAAATAAATATGGAACTGAACTGTCTGAAGTGATATTTCTGTCAAGATAGACTTGGAGGTTTCCCTGCAAACAACTTGGTAAAGGGAGAAAAAATGATAGCATTGCAGGCGACGGCATCATCTGTTACTTGAAGTCAGCTGTTAGGCAGCTCACTGTAAGTATCTTTCTAAATTCCATGAAATCTCTTCCTTATTTCTGTTTTGTTTATTTCTATTACACTGTTTTATGTGAAAGGATTATAGGAGGATACAAGAAACTCATGTTTGTTCTCCTACTTTCCCTATTCCTGCTCCAACTCTGTTTGCCCACCCACATCCGCCCCTCAGCTCTGGACATACTTCCCCCTTCGCATGTTCTACCCCCCACAAGTCTCTGTCATACTTTCTTAGTCCCTATTCTCTTGGAATCTCCCAGCCTCCACCCACCTTCCCACCTCCAATAGCTCTTGCAGTTTCTTTCCCAATTTCTTCTGTTGTTGGGCACCACTTTCAGTTGCCAGAGCAACCCTAGATGCTACCTAGAGTTTGTCTTTTTTCCATGATGTCTGTGCAGACATAAACCTCAGGGGTTTAGGTAGGCCTGTGCAGCCTCCATGCCCTCTGGATTTTTATCTGCATGTGGGTGGTTATTTGCGGTATTTAGATATTAAAATACTTTTAAGAAATATGGCATTAAGAAGTTCAACCTGTCCAGCATATTAACTTTCATACTTGTGATCATAGCTTCATTCTAAATGATTTGTGATATGCTCTTGCAGCTGTACATAGACATGAGCGAGATTATTTGCTAGTTCAGCAAGTTTTGAAATTAGTGTAGGATTTCTGATTTTCCCCAGTGATATAAATATTGTCAGTACTTGTTGAAAAACAGCAACACCAAATGCATTGTCTGTAAACCTTGATCACATATGACCCTCCCTTGTTGGACTGTGCGCAGACCTATGTATGTGAGAAAGTGTAAGGTTATACACTGAAATTAGTCAGCAAGGTTTTATTGATATGGAGGATAGCTGGGCCTTTCACATACAGAAGGATTTCAGGCAGTCTGTCTATTCCATTTCAGGAACTGGTTACTAATGTTTTTTTTCTATTATTTCAGACAGACCCGTTTTAGTAACTGGCTGTTAACGGAATATATTTATCTATTCATACAATGCCAGTTGTCTCCTGTTTGGGAAGCGTGTCTGAGGCATTGCTGATCAAAACTGCTTTCCTCAAGTCTTCAATCCCTTCTTCCAGATCTGAAATCACTACAATGGGTGTTGTGAGTACCTCTGAGGATCTGCCTCCTGCGGATCTAAGTGAGGTGGAGGATCAGCTCCCAGCTCCAGAGGAGCCTCCACCTGAGCCAGGTGAAACTCAAGCAAGCACCTCCCAGGGTTTTGTCCCAGCATCAGCAGCAGCTGAGCCACAGCTAAGCTCAAGCCCACCTGATTCACCTCCTCGGGTGGAACGTCTAAGGTCCCAATGCAGGCAAGACTTAGCTGCAAGAAGGAAAGAGGCACACATGCGTGGTCGCAGATCACTAAGTCCTGAGTTCTCGAAGGAGCCAGGACCTCACTGCCAGCTGCTAACAAGCACAGGAAGTGGCTGGGTATTTAGGCACAGCACAGAGACTAACACCTTGTGCTAGCAACAAGTCTTCTTGTCTAAGCTCTGCACCCATCTGGCTTGTGATCGCTGACTTGATTCTGGAACCTCTGGATTGTGACTCTGGCTTTGTTTGACTTCGGCTTTGTTGACTCCCTGGACTGGTTTACTTATGAGTTTCCCTCTTTGACTCTGGCTTGGACTGACTCTGTTTTTGGATTAGTGTTTTGGACTTGGCAACTTGTTCCTGATTTGGCATGATCTCAGACTGTCCTGGACTTCTGCTGGGCTCCTGTCCTGTTGACAGCCAGCTCGTTACAGTGGGCTGTGTAAAATGCCCCATAGCACTTCCCCCAGTGACAGGTTTTTTGCAGCCTTCTCCCCCCCGGTGCGCAGTCTCTCCTCTCTTTTTTTAAAATCTTCTACTGGGAGTGCTATAACACTATAACAAGACGTCAAATCAGCATCATAGCACTCCCAATAAAATGTTCCAACCCCTTCCCCCACAACCCCTCTCAGGGAGATCATGCGCATGGAGGAAAATGGCAGTAAATGAAAGCGGCACAGGTTGAAATGGCCTCAGCGCATCAGAGATGACTCCTTACCGGAAGGGAAATGTTGGCTGTGATCATGCAGGCAGTTTGACCTGACACAGCCACTCCTCCCCTCCGGATCAAATGGTACTGGAGTTGGGAGGCCGATAACAGTGAAAACAGCATTGTAGTTTATTGCAGGTCAAGATGGAACATGACAACCCGGGCTCAGAGCCCTCTTTTATACCGGTTGGAGATAATCCCCCGACCTCGCCCAAATGTCCTGATAGGACCTTAAGATAGTGGTTACAGTTCATAGGTCCCCTGGGGGGAAACCTAGGCTCATGATTGGCGGTTGTTTAGGATCCGACAGGCTATTGTTCTACCTGGCTGAAACTCAGGTAGATTCAGGCCATGTGCGAATGTCCACGTGACAGTTGCCATTACGCGAGCACATGGCAACCATGATCTTGATACTCAACATGGGCGCAGTCAGACAGCCACATCTGTCAGTTGTTCCCCAGGCATACTTATCCCGTCACAGGATGACTTGGAACCGGGTTAAAAAGGCACCACATCACACGTGGTGTTTTCGGTTCCCTGCACAGTCATTGCGCATGGCCAGATGTCTGAATGTGGGGGAGCGCATAAATGGATTTGGCAGTCTGAACCTGGAGATCCGTTCTGCTGCAAGGGAGGCAACTTTTTTTTTTTAAAAAAAATTGCCTATGTGTGCGTGCATGAATTTTGGGATTTTTTTGCAGTGCGCTCCGTGGCTGAGGTGCTGCAATAATGTGGATGCTTTACCATGGGATGTCGCTGTGGGTAGCCTGCAACAAGGGGGCTGATATGTCCTGCAACACTTTAAACACTTTTTGTTTTTGTCGTTCAGCCGCATAGTCGAGTCCGACTCTTTGTGACCCCATGGACCACATCACGCCAGGCCCTCCTGTCTTCAGTCGTGCACCGGAGTTTGTTTACACTTTGAACTGGTTCAATTAGAGGTGACAGCCATTGTGTGAAATAGCCATCCCTGTACCAGTTTCCTCCATGACGGGCCAATAACGGAAACCATGCAGTTTAAAAAGGTAATGTGAAATCGACCACTAAGTGGAATAGAATTGGCAAACGCTGACAGTCTGATCTATTCTCTCACCTCTTGGTTGTATTGGTCTCTTAGTATTCAATTTATGGTCTGATTATAAATCTTGACCATGATTAAAATATGCTGTGCATGCCAGAGGACTAAGTTTTGCATATATACAAATGGCACTTTTGGCATGTTTTTAGAACCCTTGGTTTCACCCTTTAAGAATCTACTGCTCTTCATGCTTTCTTTGACTGATTTTCTCCTCTTTCCTTTTGTGAACTGACAAGAAAGAATTTGCCAGAATTCCTATAGCATGTTGTTATTCTTTGGAGCCTGTCCATTCAAATGCCAAGTAGCGTGAGCACTTGGGTCCTGAAGAACAGCAGGCTGCTGGGTATCTATGGCACTGTGTGGTTGTGGAGGGTGGGGGAGTTGTTTTAGGGCAGGTGTGGCCAAACTGTGGCTCAGGAGCCACATGCAGCTCTTTCACACATATTGTGTGGCTCCCAGCAGGGCAGCTGGGGAAGCGAAGGGAAGGCATGTCTCCCTTATCAGTCTTCCCTTCCCCAGCCAGTGTTCCCCTCCCTGAGTAGGCTTGAGGTGGGGGTGGAGCAGAGAAAGAAAGCAACTTTAAATGCACAAATATCCCTGGACAAATAAATATCATTATCAATATCTGTTTTCACCCCTTTTGTTTTTATTTTTGGCAGTCTCATTTAATGTTAATAAAAGGCAAATCTGCATATTTTCCAATAAAAAATGTGTGTAATATTTGTTCATGTCTTGTGGCTCTCAAACATCTGATGTCTATTCTATGTGGCTCTTACATTAAGCAAGTTTGGCCACCCCTGTTCTAGGGGTTCAAGTCTCAAATGTTTCCCTACATTTAGGTTTTTTAGGCATTTAGTTACATAGAAGATGAATGTAGAAATTCATAGAGACTCTGGCTTTAACTATTCAGCAGCTGCTTCAATGAATAATATTTTGATGAATAGGAAGTGAAAACTGCCCTTTAATGAATGCATCAAAATATCTTTATCTTAAATGTGCACTTAGGTCTCCAGCTTTGAAACGCATAGATCCCGTACTTAACTTCTACACCATCATCTGCCTCCCTCGGTGCCATCAGATTTTGAAAGCCATCTTGGGCTTCCCCTTAGACTTCTTACATGTTCCATGTGTTTCCCTTCCATAATGCAGATTTTTCATTACAAAAGATTCTATTTACTTGCCAGACATCAAAGGAAGCTTCTTCTTGTCCAGAAACTGAACAGATGTAACATCTCTGCACTAAAGTGCAACAAAATAATAAGGAGACATGGAATCAGCACAACCCTTGGTGCATCAAACAGTGAAGAATGGAAGAAAATATCTTTTGATGTGGAATTCTTATTTTTTTATTTCAAGTTTATTGAGAATATTATCTTACACCTGTCCTTTGCTTTTCTTATGCAAAAGCATGCCTGCCTACTCTTTGTTGATGGAGCATTCCAGTCACTTATAAGAAAAGATTCTGCCTTTATTTTCTTTTTTTTAAAAATGTTTTAACCTTTAAAGGTAGATGAGAATATCTTGAAAATGTGACTTCAATGTTTGGTCTTATAACAGGGTTTCTTACATATACAGGCAAGTGTGGCTGTTCTGGACTTGAAGCCACCCCCTCCTTCATTAGAATAGTTATCAACATTCTGTGTGTGTATGCGCGGGCACACACATACACTGTTGTGCTCTTAGGTCATTTTTATATGTGGAATTCCTCATCTTAGATAGAAGAAGAAGAGGAGGAGGAGATTGGATTTATGCCCTGCCCTTCACTACCCAAAGGAGTCTCAGAGCAGTTTATAATCTCCTTTCCCTTCTCCTCCCCACAACAAACACCCTGTGAGGTGGGGCTGAGAGAGCTCTTTCGAGAACTGCTCATGAAAGAACAGCTTTGAGAGACTTGTGACTGACCCAAGATCACACCAGCAGCTGCATGTGGAGGAACTGGAAATCAAACCCACTTCTCCTAGATTAGCGTCCGCTCTCCTGATTACATAAACATGGCTGGTAAGTTATAATTTTCAATTATAACTTGTACACTAGTGTGTGATTTGAAAATATATCACATTGTTCTACTGAATGCTATTTTGTTAATACTGTCCATCTGTCTAATTTTGATCTTAATTTTAGGCTGGAGCTTGCCAGGCCAGCTACCACGTTGTATCAGTATAATCTGACGGGAATCCTTGAAATGGCTGTCAGAGCAACTAATGCAGTTTGATAACCCTGAGATCCTCAAGCGCTTAGATGTCAGACTGCTGGAGGTACTTCTGAGCAGTGCCAATGTGTTAGGAAAACGCTTGTCTGAATACTTTAACCAAAAATGGATAAAATTAGTTCTGAGCATATGTAGTATTGCCTTTGTATGTAGAACCAGATTTTTAAGTTCAGTATAATTATTATATCACATCAAAAATGAGCTCTGACTCAGGCAAAGTATAGTTTATTGTGTGAGCATAAAATTTGAAGCCATAGTAAAATCCAGTTGTGTGGAGGGATAGGCATGAACCAGCTCACTCACGAGCCAGAATTTGGCATGAACTTGGGCCAGTTCAGAGCCCTCAACCAATGTCCAGGGAAGGCACCTTCCCCAAACATTTACCAGACTTTTGTACAGTTTGGTTTGGCTGTTTGGGACCATATGAACCTAACAGCTGAGCAGTTGTTAGGTTTAAATGGCTGTGAGCCATTTCACTGGTCATTTTTGCTTCCCCCCACTTCGAAGCAGGAGGAAGGAAAATGGACTGGTGAAATGGCTGTCAACCATATCAACCTAACAGCTGATGGGTGTTAGTTTGGAATGGCTGTGAGGCATTAAACCCATTGGTTTTGCTCCCCCCCCCCACCCGAAGCAGGGGGAAACAAAAATCCTTCTTGGGTGATCCCTCCATTTCTTCCAGCCACAGCAAGTTGCAGGGAACCAAACTCACTGGACTGGCTTGGTTCGGGTGGGAGCCTTTTGGCTCAGTTCGCAGTTCAGTTCAGGGTTCGTGCCCATCCCAGTTGTGTGTTCTTAAGGCCACTGGTTCAGTTGGAACACAGCCTAAAATTACAGTTCAGCTATATTTGTATATGGCTCCATTTTAGAGACCTGTTCAGATACTGCTCTGTTCAGCCCAGTATTTAAAGAGGGTGAGATTTCTTATCTGTTCTCCCTGTTTACTCTCACAATTAGTGAAATGTTGAAATAGAGATAAACCCAGAACTCTGTATGCAGGATCTTCCTTATATTGGATGCTGATAAAAGTGTTATCTCCTAGTTTGAAGGTCACATTTTATGTCAGCAATGTATATGACTGATTCTCACTAAGAACTATATGGAATGGTTGTCAATTTCCAGCCCCTCCCCCAACCGGCCACGTAGTTCACTAAATACTTTGTTATTAAAATAGCCTTTGCACTTTTGGAAATGCGTGATTAAAGAGACTGTATGGCATCTTGGACGGTCCGCCTTGTATTCAGAGTACAGCCAAAATCTCAATTCCCCTAAATTATTAATGAGTGTTAAAATGCTACATTTTAAGACTTTCATTATTTGAAATAAATAATTCATTTGTTCCGTCGGAGATTTTAGAAAGTACTTAATAAATGGATTTTCATTTTCCTCCATTATTCTGCAACTGTAGCAACTAATTTGGGATAATTTGCCAGAACTATAAAATGTATTTTAGGGGAACTTATTTGTACTCTTTAAATAAAATCTGATGTGTGGTATTCATTAAAACGGATGAGAAAATAGCAGCACTATTGTTCAAAACGCTTTTATCTTATGTAAAGAATAGCAGTGCTTTCTGAACGGGATATCAAAAGAAATTTTGACCAGCAAGGTATCGCTATATATAGTTTTGTGAACAGGAGATAATATCTCCGTTTGCTAATTCGTTAATCCACTTTTCATGTTTTGCATTCCTTCCAGTAAACTGTAACTAGTTTCAGGGCTGTGTAACCAGTTTTTTTATGTTTTTTTATGTTTCATCTTTGTAGTATTATTAATAGCAATATTATTTCATATTGAAACTTTTGATATATAGAACAGTAGAGAACTGGCTTCCCAACAGTAGTGGAACTGTTTTATGTAATAATGTATTCTTTAATACACACACACATTCACTCTCTCTTTGTAATAAAAAAAACAATTAATTAAGGGAGTAGCAGTAGTTCAACTTGTAGTGAAAGGGTAAATAAAATGAACTAGTGCTGCTTAAGATGGGTAGCTGTGCTAGTCTGTCTGTATCAATAGAAAAGAGTAAGTGTCCAGTAGCACCTTAAAGACTAACAAAATTTGTGGCAGCGTATGCGCTTTTGTGAGTCACTGCTCACTTTTTCAGGTACAGCTAGAATGTGTGTCCATCTGTTTTATATATTGGAAAGTGGAGTGATTTCAGATGCCAAATGACATTAGCAGGAAAATGACAATAGAAGGTGTGACTGGATTAGGTGTGATATGTAGAGAGGTAGTAGGCATGGAGAAATCAGCATTGGTAATGAGGCAGGAAACCTAAGTCTCAATTCAGTCCAGGTGGATGCGTTGTCTTGAGCTTCGTTATCAGCTGCAATTCAGCAATCTCTCTTTCTAATCTCCCTTTGAAATTCCCTTGTATTGGCATTGTGTGGAATAAACAAGGCCCAGTTCACTGAAGCACCTGCATTTGGACACTGTGGAGAAGAGGAGCCTGGGAGATGCTCAGTCCTCAGTCCAACTCCATGTGGTAGAACAAGAGGGAGGTGGGAGGGTGCTGGAAGCACAACAACAAATGGTGTTCATCATAGATTAGAATATAAATGCATCTGGTTGTGTTGTCTGAATGCTGCTTCAGTTCTCCATCTGGAAGGACAGCTTCTTAGGACTGTAGTAAGGATGAATGTGATGTGAAAAATTATGTGAAGAGTAGGGTTCTGTCCAAATAATTTACTGGTTGAACTTGGTTAGTCATGAAGAAAATACAGACTAATTGCTTTGGAAAGAGGAATTTAACTGGCAAGTAAAGGGCAAGTAAAGGGATAGGATTTTCCTGTTCCTAGATATTCTTCTTAGAAAAAGAGGCGGCAAACTTCAATAACACTTGCAAACACTCACTTCCTTTTCTCAGATTAATGTGGCTATCAGGTCGATTACATCCCAAATATGTACCTAATTTTAATAAGTATTTGGCTTTAATTTACAGTTATTCAAGGAAGAGCAATAATATAATATAATGGAGAAAATTATGATCCAGTAGGTTTCAAACCAGTGATAACTGAGGGAAAAGAGAACATCACTGTACTCACACACGAGATTGATCTTGGCAGCTACAACTCAGGCATCTGCCATAATGTACAGCCGGTATAGTGAATGGCTTGGAAGCCACGTGTGGCTCTTCGATATGCGATATGTGGCTCTTCTGAGCACCATTTCTCAAGAAACCTGCTCCATGTTGGGATAATTTCATTATTACTATAGGGCTGAGATAAAACAGTTTTATTTTTTTACAACACAACTTGTCCATGACAATTATATCAAGGTTGTAGAGACACAGGAGTTCTGTGTCTCTGAGTCTGTGTCAACATATGAAGTCATTTGCGGTGATGGTATAGTGAACACATGAAGCTGCTTCACACTGAATCAGACCCTTGGCCCTTCAAGGTCAGTATTGTCTATAGAGACTGGCAGCAGCTCCCCAGGGTCTCAAACAGGGGTTTTTCCTACCACCTGTTGCCTGGTCCTTTTCAATGGAGATGCTGGGGACTGAACCTGGGACCTTCTGCATGTCAAGCAGAGGCTCTGCCATTGAGCCATGGCCCCAGCCCTTTAGTGCCAGAACTGTGTCTCTTCTCCCACCTGTTTTGAATTGGAACCAGGCCCCTCCAGAGCATGAGTTGATTCTGGAGTTATCCTTTGTCACCCTCTTCCCTTTTAAACCTGGTAAGAGGAGAGAAGGCCATGTGGAAGTTTCCAGCCATGGTTTGAAGAAAAGTCTCAGGGACATAGGCTTTAGATGCTGTGAGCATATGCCATGAAAGCTACAGATGCAACTCTGTACATTCATGACAGCATCCAGAGCCCTGCAGCTACTAATACTGCCTGGAGACCTTTGTGCCTTTTGCTGTCATCTTGGTAAGCCTACTTAAAAAGAACAGGAAGGATGTAGATTTGGTTGCTCCTCAGTGGAAGTATGATGGGGTAGTTTAAGTCACAATGTTTTAGCATGTCTAAAACAATTTTTTTCTTAAATGGATCCATTTGGAATCTGACTTGCAGGTAGCCTGGGTATCCATGTATCACTGTTTCCCCACCTGAAAATATCACCTTGCACTGTGGATGTAAGGAGCTACTTTATATGGAGTCAGATCAATGATCCATTGGCCTAACACTATCAGTTCTGACTGGCAGTGGCTTACTAGAGTGTTTTGTGCCAAACTACGGATATTGGAGGACTGGACCTTTGCATATGCAAAACATATTATCTACTAATGGTGTATTTTTTTCCAGTATTTGTCCTGGCACAAAGAGTCTGGAAAATGGTTTCCAATTTTTATCTGCAGAGTTTTGTATACTTGTATTGACTCAGTATAAATTCTAATATTGTTACACTGGATCATGCTTAATCCTTTGTGCTGGAAATCTCTTAACTCACTTGGAAATCCCTGTTAGTTCTCTTGCATATCTGAGTGATCTGGATGCATTTTACTGTGTAAGGCTGGGCAGCATCCTTATGGACTTTTCTGATTTATAGGGGCAGTGTATGGACTATGCCATCAGTTATGTGGGACATGAGAGTACACTAGGTGACCAGTGGGAAGATAGGAATAGATGCCTACACTATAGGACCGGAGTACCATTTTCTGAGGTTGCCACCTCCAGGTGGGAGGTTGACACAGAGAACAAAGACACTCTCTCAAACAAAGCCAGGAGGTTACAGACTTACACCACTGGGGTCCGCCACGTGGTCTTCTGCCGGTTCAGAGCCACGATCCCTTATCTCCTTCCCAAGGACTTCTCATCCTCGTTTTCCAGCCGGATTCCACTGCTTCTATAGAGGTAAATATCACCCTCGACGGAAACCATCAATTACCTGCTCATGCACACGTCTCTATAACTTCTATCTAACTTCCTAGTACTGTATGCATGTATGAATGACAGAACAGCAGTGTCTTGTGCAACCTTTTATTATATTTTAGTAAATGAACTATCTTACACCTTTTTAAATTGAGTCTGTGTCAGTTCCTCAGAAGTATCGGTTAGCGCCACCTCTGTATACACTAGTGAAGGTCCCGTAAGCCTGCTGCATATTGATAAGAGCTAATATTCCCCAAATATTAATAACATAAAAGAACAGTCAGGCTAACAACTGGAAATGATGTTTCAGCTGACAATTGAAAAAATCACAGGTGACCTGGCTCAGCTAGTGAAATTGATCATATTTAAAGTCTGTATGTTGACCTTACCTGCAGGTATTTACACAAGAGTGCACGATCCACTACCTACGAGTGTTTAACTTCTTGTGGAGGGCAAAACAAATGGAATATATTCTCACGGACATATGGAAACGACATATGTGCAATGCAAAGCTTCTAAAAAACATGTCAGATCGGTGAGTAATCTCAAGGGATAAATTGATCAAGCCATTGCATTCAGACTCTTATTTGCAGGACAAAAAAAAAATTCAGGTCTTGCTTATTGAACATTAAGAATAGTTTAGCTCTTGAGCAGATTGACTGTCACCCTCTAGTAACTCAGGAAAGAGAAGAGAACTTAATGAAAGAATTCCTAGAATATGTTTTATGGACAAGAGTTCTGTAGAATCTTGCCCTTTCTTTCTGCCTCCTGGTCATAATTCTCTAAATGGATATGTTATCTGGAAGTTTTTGACCATATGAAGATTTTTGGTATATGGCTGTGAACTGTAAGTTGAGGGTAAGGCTTACTTTTTGCCTGACCAGCATCACCACTGAGGCCAGGACAATCATTGATACTGGCAAGGAAGGAGGGTAGTTCCATCCACTCCCCTCCCTTGAGGCTTACATCTGACTTTAGGCCCACATTAACTGCCTTCAGGCCAGCTGACTATGGAAAGATATGTGTCTCAAGTCTACTCCCATATTGATCTGCCCCTGGGTTGTCTGCATGGCTCAGGAAAGTACTTGCTCTGGTTCCAGTACTGAGGATGAGGCAGCCAGAACTACCATTGATCTTGGCCAGAGAGAAAAGCAATTAAATCAAAATTGTTTTAATGTTTGATAGTTGTAGGTATTGGGGGGGGGATTGTCTTCTGGAAAACAGTATAAAAATGTCATAAATGAGCTATCTTAGCTGCTACTTGTTTTGACAGTTAACTTTATCATGATAAGGCAAACAGAAACTTAAGTAAGAGTAGTGTGTAACGTTATTGTACTGAAAATCTTCAGTCCTCCATTGCTGACCTATATAATAATAATTATCATATGGTGTTGTGCTGACATATATAACCTTTATGTAAGGAACAGATGCTAAGCTTCTGACTTGGTGAATAGTACCAAATTCTATTTTTCATTTCTATACTTTTACTTGCTATAACTTTTTGAGGTTCTCTGCTGAATTGTTTTCAGCTTTTCTATATTTTTTCTTGAACTCTGGTTATAATCTTCCTAGTGGTGAGTTGAGTATTTCTCCCTGCATCTTGGAAGTGATATTTTTGTCACTGTAATGTAAAATGGCAATGGACTTCTGTGCCACTGTGCCATCCTGTTGGAAAAGTGGGGTGTACCAGTCTTTGTATTCTGGTTATTACATAGACATTGTGTTTCTCTTGTCCCTCAAATCTTGGTGGGGCTATTTCTCATATTGCATTCATAGCATGGTCTTTTAAGTTGCAAATGTAAAAGCATAATATACTCTCAACAGATACATTTCCTTTCACAATCATCATATAGATATGTGCATGATGGCATCATTTCCCATTACATGATGCTAAACATGTGCTTGCCATTGCATAGTCTATGAAGTGGTCCTTGTACATTTCCTTATTTGTTGAGGCAAGGAAGTCTTACTCCATATATACTGTACTGGCAGGCAGTTTGGCATTAGTTCTGTAGAATTCTTGTAGTGGGAACATAAGAACATAAGAGAAGCCAGTGTTGGATCAGGCCAGTGGCCCATCTAGTCCAACACTCTGCCATACAGTGGCAAAAAACACCAGGGCGCCTTCAGGAGGTCCACTAGTGAGCCAGGACACTAGAACCCCTCCCACTGTTGCCCCCCCCCCCCCAAGCACCAAAGAACTAGGGAGACCAGATGGCTTACCTGCTCCCTCTCTCCTTCTCCTTCTTTTTCCTTTTCCACATGAGTAGATAATTAAGAATATCTGCTTTTATGGAAAACTGTAGTTTGCAGTTGTATCTAAAATGCAAGTTATGTTTTGCTCTCTTCTTGAACTCTGGATTAAACCAGAGTTTGGTATCCTTATCTGGTTGAAAGAAAGAAAGTTACAATCCGTAGTTTCAGTGTAATGACATGTTATGCTGCTCAGTGAATCTGCAGGGTTTGTGTTAACTGTCCGTATGTTGGAGAGGGAAGGGAGATGGAGCAGGTGAGTCAGAGGATCTCCTCCAGGTCCATTCTTGCAGCAACTATCAATGTTTGTTTATTTATTTGATTTTTAGACTGCCCTCCCCTGCGTGGCAGGGCTTAGGGTGGGTAACAACATTCATAAAAACAACCCAGTCCAGAAGTTAAAATATTAACAGTTCTATAGTTCTGAGCCTGCTTTGGCGGGGAAAACAGGTTATAAATTTGAGAAATAAGTAAGTAAATAAATAAAATATAGTACAGTAACAATACAGATGGCACACAAAAGAGCACAACCTGGCACTCCTGATCCTGGGAGGGAATACATATCCTAATTTGATGGTAGAAGGAGCAGGGGAAGAGGAGAAAAGGGGAAGAGAAGAAAGAGAAAAGACAAAGAAGGAGGAGGAGGGAAAGGAAGGCCAATTCAGGAGGAGGAGGAGGAGGAGGAGGAGGAAAAGACTGGATTCATACCCCGCCCTTCACTTGGAGTCTCAGAGCGGCTTACAAACTCCTTTCCCTTCCCCTTCCCACAACAGACACCCTATGAAGTAAGGGGGGCTGAGAGAGCTGTGACAGAAACTGCTCTTTTTCAAGAACAGCGGTGCCAGAACTACAGCTTGCCCAAGGTTATCCAGCAGGTGCAAGTGGAGGAGTGGGGAATCAAACCCGGTTCTCCCAAATTAGAGTCTACGCACTTAACCACTACACCAAACTGGCTTTGGTGTTGTAGCCCTCAACTGTAGGCCTGGCAGAACAGCAGATATGGTAAGTGTTGAGTGGGATGCAAGAGGTGATGGGAAAGGGAGCTGGAGTTCATTGGGGCTTGTTGGTCCATTATTTGTCATTATGCCTAAACTGTGCCTAAGAACTGCAATGATCCTGTTCAAATATGTCCTCAGCTATGAGCTAAGAAAACTGTTGTTACCTGTCACAACTGGCATAGTGTTTAGAGGGTTAGAGTGTTGGTCTTGTACTGGGTTCAAATCCCCATTGACCATGAAACTTATTGGATGATCCTGGGACAGTTATTCTTTCCAGACTAACCTACCTCTCTAAGTTGTGAGGATAAAACAAAGAGGAGGGGAACCATGTATGGTGCCTGAACTTTTTGGGACTGTTTGGATTAAAATGTATTAAATGAATAAATAAGCTTTCTCTGCCCTCTGCAATATGGGAATAATACTTCCTGAGTTAGAAAGCTGAAACACCCCACCCCCCAAGTTCCTCTCTTAGGACTAGGCACTCTTCAGCATTGTCCCAGAGGATTGAAATCAATTTCTAGGGGATATGTACTGGGCCATGTATTTTTTGGTCTGCGAGACAGTCCTGTTTCAGAGGACTTACAGTTGAATGTTGTGGTTTTGTTGGAGACAAGTGTCTGTCCTAGAGGACAATTTGTTGTCCCTTTATTTGGTGATATCAGCAGTTGGAGATAGGAAGTGAGATGTTGGGAGGAAGAAGGGCAGTCCATGTCTAGGATTCTGCAAATAATTGCTGGTCCCCATTTTTTGGTCTGGTGGACAAGGAGCTGGTAGAACAGCTGTAGCCTCTTCCCCTTTAGGCAGTCAGTTCATTGTGATTCCTTATTTCCTCTTTCCCTGGCAGGAGAGATTTTAAGCATGGTTCTGAGTGGTGTGGATAGGTGAGCGGCATCCAAAGGTGTGAGAATTCCTCCTAACAATGTTCTGTTACAGAGTGAGTGTATTTTCTTAAATGACAAGAGTTTCACCAGAGAAGTCTTTAATCACACAGAGCAGTTGCAAAGACTGTAAGAATAGTGAATTTTTTGAGATGGCCTTGAGGGGGCAATAGAGCATTACAGATGGCTGCTGACCAGTGTATTTCTAGTGTGCAAAGGCTCATAGTAGTGCTCGGAATAGAACCTAATTTTCTTGCCTAACCAGATTATCTCTGGGAATTCACTCTCACATTCCACGCCCATTGGCCTATTCATTTGTAACTTAGTGGTTCCCTCCATTAATATATGTTACAAATCAGGCCCTGACCTGGATAGCCCAGGCAAGCCTGATCTTGTCAGATCTTGGAAGTTAAGCAAGGTTGACTGTGGTTAGTATTTGGATGGGAGACTTCCCAGAGGTCAATGTGACTTCCAGGTGCAGACACATACACACACACACACACTATCTGTTATAAATCAGGTCATTGGGGACAGAATGTGTGGCATACCTGGTACAGGAGCTATAAGAGCTTGATTTTCCCATTGTGTCACATGCTGTGTAAACTTAGATACAAAGAGCAGCCAAGTTTTTCAGTTTTGTGGAAGGAAGGAACACAGATACTCAGATGGAAATTCCTCTGTTAAACTTACCTTAAATGGTATCTGGCTCTGACATATATGACATTTCAGTTCTAATCTAATCACATCATCCTTTTATTAAGTGATCATTACATGATTCTGAATTGCTTTTGTATGCACATTGTAGTTTACTGAGTGCTTGTATTGGTTGACCAGCCTTTGAGAGTCTGACAAGCCATTGTGTTCTGAGCACAACACTACTGAGAATATAGTGAGAGGCAGGGTTTTTTTCCCGGGGGGAACGAGCTGGAAGGGAGTTCCAGAACCTCTTCAACAAAATTCTTTTTAAAATGTTTAAAAGTTCATGAGTTTTCACTGTATACAGACTGAAAACTTCATTTCCCTCTTGAGAGTTCTGGCACATCTTTTTCAAAAAAAAACCCCAACCAAAGAAATTCTGGTGAGAGGTGCCTGACCCAGCTGCAACCTGGATGGCCCAGGCTAGCCCAGTTTTATCATATCTCTGAAGTTAAGCAAGATTGAGACCACCAAGGATATCTAGGGTTGCTATGCAGAATAAGGTACTGGCAAACCATTAGTCCCTTGCCTTGAAAATCCTACAGGGTTGGCTGCAACTTGATGGTACGTTACACACACACACCTGAGCCTGGTGAAAAGGTTTCATTTGCAGTACTTTGTTGAATACTGGTGAGTTTGTGTGAGGATGGAGATATGTTAGAATACTGTAGCTGCCCCTGACTGACAGCCTGCTGAGATGCCATCTTAAATTTTGAGAGATTATTAAAAAGAAGCTTTAATTTTCATCAAGTGCTGATTTATGTTCATTGGGATCATGAAAATAACATTTTGGCTACTATCAACCAAACAGATGATTGACAGAATTCAGAACGGTGAAACAATCTAGACAGGAGAAATGGCCCTTTAAAAACTTAGTATCTTTTAAGAAAGGAGAAACTTTCTCACACGTTAAACGATGGAAGAGATCAAGGTAAACTGGAGGACTTTGGGTCAAATTGGTTTTGGTTTTAGCAATAGTACTAGGAGCAAGGCCTGTTGTGACAATAAATACAATGGGCTCTAGCCAGGCCTGCGAGGTGCAGCTCCCCTCATCTCTTTCCCCACCTCGACTGTCATTCCACCCCATGGCTGCCAGAGGTCTCGTGCCCACCATACCCAGTTTGAGGGTGCAGCTGCTGTACCCAGTTTGAGGGTGCGGCCGCTGAGGCCGCCTGGCCTCTTCCCCCCCAGGCACCCGGCCTCGTCCCTCCCCCCCACTCTGTTTGAGGCTGCAGCGGGCCAGGCTGCCCAGCCTCGCCCCTGCCTTTATTGGAGGCTGGACCGGTCCTTGTCCCCTCCCCACTCCCCGGCCTGAGCTCTGTTCTCATCCTCCGTACTTCCGGCTGCCTCTTTCAGCCAGCTCTTCCCTTGGGCTTGGCATCCCAACCCGCTGTGGCGGCTCTCTGGGCGGGCGGGTGGGACTGTGGGGCATGTTTGCCCCGGCACCACTTCAGCCAATGGTCAGGGTCCCTGCGTTGAGTGGCGGTTCGTGCAGCCTACACCTGAGGGAGCGCATTTTATGTGGTCACAGTGGCCACCCCAAATTGGAAATATAATATAGAGAGATACTTGGTAGTGGTAGGGGAAAATTGGGGGCTGCAACTGTGCAGGTTTATTATACATGTACCTGTACGTTCTGCCTGCTCCCCACTGGTAGGGCTAATAGCAGTTTTGGGGTGAGCAGAGATTTTAAACTCAGGAAAAGAATTAAGATCTGCTCTCTTCATAACATGAACCAAATCCAGTGTGTGTTCTCCTTTCCCTTCTCAAGTGCTATTATCTTCAAAATATGAAATTTAATTTTGTCCTTTCTCTTGGTACAATTTCCTTTCTGTTGTTATATCAATAAAAACTGAGTCTAGGGATTAAGTAAACCAAAGCTACCACCTTTCTTACAGCCTTTCTTGATGTAGACCCTGCACTATAATCGCTGCACTTTATTAGACCTAATGAAAGCAGCAGACAAAAAAGTTAATGTTTCAGTGCTGGGAAAGAGAGTTTTATTATTCATCATGAGTTTGCCTTATTTGTGTACGTGTGTTTATTTTTTGGCTTGTATTTGTTAACTTCATTTAGTGGTTGTTTGTTGTGGGCTGCCTTTATGCATATCCTGAATATTTCCACTGGGCTGGAGCCACTTAAGTTGCAGGAAGGCTTCAAAGTTTTGCTGAGTGGCTGGATCCACCTGACTGTATGCAAGATTAATTCCTTATTATGCAATGCTTGTCTGTAGTGTAATGGCCGTCTTTTGAAGTTGTGACAACAGCTTTGATCGGAAGCCTAGCTTCCATCTGCCTCCCCTCTTGGTCCTAATGGAGGGATTCCTCCACTCCACTTTCCTCTGGCGCCAGGTGCTTTTCCGGCTCACTGAAAGACTCTGGAGGGACGTACTCGGCAGCTGAGGATTGCCTCCATGGCAGGAAGAGCTGCAGCACAAGCAGAACCGAGTCTTAGGATTTTTTTTAATATAAATTTTTATTTCTGACAGACAGACAGACAGACAGACAAACAAAGCATACATACACAAAAGTTATATAAAACATGTGGCGGACATAGTATTTTTTAAAAAATTGAAAGTGTTTCTCATAGTATCTAAATTTCTAGTCTGAATTAGCAAAAGTATGATAAATTGACATAACAAGATAGATAGAATCTATCTATCTATCTATCTATCTATCTATCTATCTATCTATCTATCTATCTATCTATCTATCTATCTATCTATCTATCTATCAGTCTTTGTTTGAATAATAGCTTGACTCTAATTGCAGATAGAGTATATACGTGTAGTTAGGTTGAAGGTATATAGTTCTCCAGCCATGTATAGAATCTGGACCATATATTACTAAATTTCTCTTCCTGTAATCCTTTCAACAATAAAGATACTTTGTCCATTTCTGCAGTCTCCAATACTTTGTTTATAAGTTCTTCTTTAATAGATATTTCATCTCTTCTCCAGTATTTTGCATATAATATTCTAGCAGTTGTTAATACATAAATAATCAAATAAAAGTCCTCATTTTTACAGTTCTCAGGTCTAATATTCAATAGAAACAATTCAGGAGTAAACATCTTTTGCAAAATTCTATGAATCCAGTCCTAGTATTTCTTAACCTTATCACACATCCACCACATATGATAAAATGTCCCAACAGAATTTTTACATTTCTAGCAATCTCTTGACAAGTTAGGATAAAATTTTGCTAACATATCTAGTGTTATATACCATCTATAAAACATTTTATAAATATTTTCTGTATATGAGACTGCTTTTGTAATTTTTATATTTGTTTTCCATACTCAGGCCCATTGGTCCAAAAGAATATTATATCCCACATTTTGTGTGCCCACCAAGCCTTGGGATTTAAGCTAAATAGAGAGCATCAAGAGTTTCATCAGACTTCAGGTCTTAACAAAACTGTGCTGTCTAGGCGGTTCTTTTTTTTTTTTTTGTAAACATTTTTTATTTTTCAAAACATTAAAATTAATACATTTATCTTATACAAATCCTTTTTTCCATATTATATAACATTTTGTTCTATTTGTATAATCTTATTTTTATCTTGTATTGGCGGTTTCCCACCACATCTGAAGCATAACACATTTTCCACTTTATCCAAAATAGTAATACTTATTTCTATGTTTACATTTCTGGTAACGGTCATATATCTTAAAAATACTTTTATACTAATTCTTACTTTCTATATTCTTATATAATTCTAAAATAAAAAACAACTTCATTATCTAACTATCCTTAATACATTCATATACTCTAATTCTATTGCTTTATGTTATTATAACCATGTATAAATGTAGTTTTTCATGTCCCAGTATTTTTCAACATATTCTTTCAAATCTTTCCAATCTTCTAAAAAGGTCTCTGAGTACAGGTCATTCAACTTTCTAGTCCATTTATCCATTTCAGCCATATATAACAATTTTTTCAACCATTCCCACACATCTGGTATTTTTTCATTTTTCCAATTTTGTGCATACACCATTCTTGCTGTTGTTATCATATACCATATTATTGTCCTTTTCTTTACATTTATCTCTTCTAGTTTAAGTCCAAGCAATAACATTTCAGGCAACTTCTTAAATGTACATTTCAGAATTTTTTCCATTTCTGCATGTATTATAGACCAATAAGTCTTTGCTTTATCACAAGTCCACCACATATGATAAAAAGAACCTTCTTTCTTTTTACATTTCCAACATTTGTTAGACATATTCTGATTAATATTTGCAATTTTTTTTGGTGTCATATACCATCTGTACATCATTTTAAAACAATTTTCTTTTAGGTTATCACATGTAGATATACCCATAGCATTTTTCCATAAAAATTCCCAAGATTCCATTTCAATGTCTTTGTTAAAGTTTATCGCCCATTTTACCATTTGTTCTTTTACCATTTCATCAGCGTTAAACCATTTTAACAAAATTTTATACATTTTAGAGATCATTTTTTTCCCACCTTCCTCCCAAACTTGTTCTATTTCATTATTTTTTTCTCTAAAACCGGATTTTTTATCACTTCTATACATGTCATATATTTGTCTATATCTTAACCAACCATAATCAAAGTCCATCTGATGCTGCTCCTTCAATATAAAGTCTTTACCATGTCTTGTTAATAAGTCTCTATACTTCAACCAATCTTGTCCTTTGTGACGTGATACTGGATTTAAAACTTCTGCGGGTACAATCCACATAGGTATCTCTTCTGGAAAAAAGTTTTTATATCTTGTCCACGTATCCATTAGCGTTCTTCTCAAATAATGATGTTTAAACATATTGTCCATTTTTGTTTTACCATAATACAAATACGCATGCCACCCAAACCTACAGTCATGGCCTTCCAGGGACAATAACTTTCTATCTTGTAACATAGTCCATGTCCCTACCCAAGTCAAACATATTGCATCATGCTATAGCCTTAACTTTGGTAACTGGAGCCCACCTCTATCTTTAGCATCACACATTATTTTCATCTTGATTCTTGGTTTTTTCCCTCCCCATACAAACTTAGACAATTCCTTCTGCCAGTATTTGAATGTTTTTACATCTTTCACAATTGGAATAGTTTGAAACAGAAACATTAATCGTGGTAGCACATTCATCTTAACCACCGCAATTCTACCCAACAATGACAAATTTAATACATTCCACTTTTTAATATCTTGCATAATTTGCAGACATAATTTCTCATAGTTATTTTTATAAAGATCAATATTTTTCATTGTTAGGTTCACACCTAGATATTTTGTCTTTTTCACCACCTCACATTCTATAAGATTTTGTAACTCAGTTTGTTTGTTATTTGACATATTTTTACACATCACTTTCGATTTGTTCTTATTTACATAAAATCCAGCCAAGTCACCAAACTCTTTTACTCTCTGTAACAGATATGGTAGTATAGTCATAGGGTCTTCCACTATAAACATCACATCATCTGCAAAGGCCCTATATTTGAAAGAAAAACCTTTGGTTGTTAAGCCTTTGATATCTTTATCTTCCTTCACATTTATTAGTAGAACTTCTAGAATCCAAATAAATAGCAACGGCGAAAGTGGGCATCCTTGTCGTGTTCCTTTTTCAACTTTAAAATCGTCCGTCTTTTCAGTGTTAATTATTAAAGAGGATTTCTGTTCTTTATATATTGACTTAATGAGGTTAAGCATATATTCACCAATTTCAAGATGTTCTAGAACCTCAAACATAAAATCCCAATTTAAATTATCAAACGCTTTTTCCGCATCTAAAAAGAAAAAACCCACTTCCTTTTCAGGATGTTTATCGTAGTATTCTATAGCATCCACTACTCCTCTTAGATTGTCCCTTATTTGGCGATTAGATAAGAACCCTGCTTGTTCTGTTTGTATAGTTTCTTTAAGGTGTTCTTTTAGTCTGTCAGCTATAATCTTAGCAAAGATCTTATAATCATTATTTAGTAAAGAAATCGGTCTATAGTTCTTAACATTAGTTAAGTCTTGATTTTCTTTCGGGATAAGTGAGATGGTTGCATCTTTCCAAGTTTCTGGGACCTCACCAGTGACTCCTATATCGTTCATTAATAGCAGTAACACTGGTGAGATTGACTCCTGTAGCATTTTATAAAACTTCGCTGTAAATCCATCTGGTCCAGGTGCTTTTCCTAATTTTGAGTCATTTATTGCATTTTTAATCTCTTGTAATGATACTGGATTGTTAAATAGTTCTTTAATTTTCTCTGTTGGTTTTGGTAACTTTAATGTTTGCAGGTATTCTTTAATCTTTCTTCTGTCTTTGTTTTCCTTCTTTAAAAGTTTTGCATAATATTTAAAAAATTCTCTCTTTATTCCTTTGTTGTCTATTATCTCAATGTTATCTCTTATCACTTTAGTGATAAATTTATTTTCATGTTTTTTCTTTAATTGCCATGCTAGATATTTTCCGGGTTTATTTGCACCTTCAAATGCCTTTTGTTGGAGTTTTTTAAAGTTCCAGTACGTCTCTTGGTTCAAAATAGCTTTTGCTTGGTCTTGTAGCATCCAGATTTCCTTTTGCAGTTTCTTTTTCCCTGGTCTACTCTTCAGTTCTTCTTCTTTTGTTTTAATGGCTTGTACGATATTTTCATATTGTTCTCTTTTCTTTTTATTATCTTTAGCATTTAATGATATCAATAGTCCTCTCATCACTGCTTTATATGCATCCCATACGGTTTGAATTTTTACTTCTTTCTGTATATTTGCTTGGAAGTATAGGTCTGTTTCTTCCTGTAATTTTTAAACTATTTCTTGTTTGTCTAGTAAGTCCTCATTTATTCTCCATCTCTTTTGTTTTTTTACCTGCCCAGCAGTCCATAAACACGGATTATGATCTAAAATTATTCTGGGTAGAATTTCCACTTTTCTTGTCTTAAACGTTAAATTAGTAGTCATCCAAATCATGTCAATTCTTGAATGCGAGTCATGTCTATTAGAATAAAAGGTAAAATCTTTTCCTTGTGGGTTAGCTTTCCTCCAAATATCTTCCAGCTTCTCTTGTTTTATCAGTTCAAAAAAGTTTTTTGGAAGCTTCCCTAATGCCTCATCCTTTCTCTTAGAGCGCCTGTCTAATTTGTTATTCACAGTTCCATTAAAGTCCCCCAACATCATGATTTGATCATAATTTACATTATCCAATTCCACTTGTAATTCTTTAAAAAAAAATTCTTTGGCTCCATTTGGGGCGTAAATATTCACAATCAAAGTTTTCTGTCCTTGTAGTGAGATTTCAATAGCTAAATATCTTCCTTCTTTGTCTTTAAATATTACTTTAGGTTCCAAATCTTTTTTGACATATGTTACAACACCATTCTTTTTATTGCTTGCTAAAGAATAAAATTCTTCTCCCAATTTTTTCCTTATTAAATATTTGTGGTCTTGTTTTTTAAGATGAGCTTCTTGTATACAAATTACACTACATTTTTGTTTCTCCAGCCAATGCCCTACCATTCTACGTTTTTGGGGTGAATTAAGTCCATTTACATTCCATGTAAGTACTTTGTAATCCATCTTGATATATTCTTAAATATCTCCAAGGTCATCTTTATTCTCTCCAAGAAATGCGTACATTTCTCCTGTGCTTTTAATCACTTCTCTGGTGCTGCCATAGTAAAAGCTTAATCCTTGAGGTATTTCCCAATGGAATCTAATTTTTTTCTCCTTCAATTTATCCGTCAGACGCTTGAATTTTTTCTTTTCTTGCAGTATTGCTCTAGGCAGTTCTTTCATTACTATAATTTTCTTTCCATCCATTTCAAAAGGATCAGTAAAACACTTCTTGTAGATTTGTTCTTTTGTCCTTTTCATTGTAAATTGGACTACCACATCTCTTCGTATATTTTTATCTCTTGCGTATGTAGAATTGACTCTATAAACAAGATCCATGTGTTCTCTAACAACCTCTTCCTGTTCTTGTAAAAAATCTGCTAATGCTTCTTGCATTCTTGTAAAAATATCTTCACTCAATTTTTCCTCAATCCCTCTAAATCTCAAATGGTTTTGCATGTCTTTATAATGCATCATCTTTTCCATCCTGTCATTGTCTCTCATTGTCTTTTGAGTACTTTCTTCCAGTTCTTTTACTTTAGTTTCAATGTCTTGTGTTCTTGTGGTTAATTTTTGAAATTCTGCTTTTAAGTCTATGAAGTTTTTATCTGCTTGTGCAGCTATGCCATTCATTTTAACATTTACCTCTCCTATAGCATCTAACATTTTTTTTCCATTGCTTCCATAACAGCTAGTAGTTCTTTTTCTTTTTTTGCTGCCATTGTAGGAGAGGACCATGTAGCTGCTCTCGATCTTAGTCCGCGGTCCGTCTTATCTCTTTAAAAAAGATCGATTTTATTTTATTTTCCAAATCAAACACCGATTAATGTGATCACATAAGCTAGTCTTGCCAAGTCAAATTTCGTTGGTTTCAGCCTTCTAAGTTATATAGTTTATGAGATATTACTGTTTAAAAATTTTATAAATCCAAAATGGCGGGCGCAACTTCTCTATGGTTTGTGTCAAAGGTTATAGTCTTTTTACCTTGCTTCTGGCTTGCCGTAGTTTCCTTTTGTCCCTTCCTCTTGCTTATTTGTCTGCTCTCCGCACGTCACTTCCTGTTGTAGTCCTTTTGGTCCGGCAGTTTTTACAGTCCCCTTTGCTCTCTTCCGGTTCTTCTCCGTTTCCCTTCTTGTCTGCTCCTCAAGCCGTCACTTCCTGTCTCAATCCTCACAGCTTGGTCTCGCGATGCTTGGTTCCCTCCTCCCGACTCTTCTTAACCGCAGGAATGTTAAACAACTTGTTTTTTTGGCTTTTTAAGTTCAAATTCAGCTTTTTAACATTTCAAAACTGCACTCATCCAATCTGCAACAGTCTATTGCTTCACCAGATCTGCTTTTCGTCTTTCAAAACGCGGTAATGGTAAGGCAAAAACTTTTTTTTCGTTACCTTATGTTGTTACTTCGCTTCAGATGTGGTCCCAACGTTTAAACTTTGTCTTCTTTGTTAAGGAATCAGGGGAATTGGAGATTTTATGCTGATTTAATCAGCTCGGCTCGGCTCCTTAGAGATACTTGCAGGAATCTTCTTCGGCTGCAGTGCTCAAGGTGTTGTAAAAGTCCTCCGAGACTTTTCCTTCACCAAGCTTGCTCAAACCTGGATTATATTGCTTGCTAGTCCTCACACTACCTGTGTGAGGTTGCGTCAGGTGGATTTGTCCACCCAAGCTGTCAAGAAGAGCCGCCGTCCGCCTTGCACACTTGCAAAGCGTGTCAGACCTCCATTCCTCCGACCAGAAACCCTGTCTAGGCGGTTCTTGAGGAAGTAAGAAGGACTTGAACTGCGTTTTAATGTGACTGCCTAGGTAAACAAATAGCTCAGATTTCAAGGGTTTTGTGGGGATATGCAGGAACTACTTAACTATTCTTCCAGTTCATGTAACAGGGTTATACTGCTGAAGACCATGTGAATCACTGGTATTTTGCTTCAGCATCCTGGTTGCTGTTGGACCAGTTAATATTTACTGTAAGTTAAATAAACTTTGTTGACTGCAGCAAGTGGTAGGGTTCAGAATAAGGAGATACAAAATAGCATTTAAAAATTAATTTCATTGAGAAGTTGGAACTTGACATTAACAAGGAAATGACTATGTATATAGTAGATATAGTTTTGGGACCACATGTACAAGTAGTCTGCTGTCTGTCCTACATTTGTTCTAGATTTGTAAAGACCTCAGTTGTTTCTGCTCAATGGAAATACATTAGGGGGTCTCTTTATTAACTGAATATTGGCAAGTTGTAACTTCGGGTGCTTTTTGGGCCTGAAGAGTTTCACCTGCTGTTAGCTCCTGAGTTTAAGTGATGGCATATTTGAGCTTGAGCTAGGCCACATTTGGAGGATGTTGTACTGAGTCATTAGGGAACTGTTGGGTGCCATTCTGAATTGTCAAAAGCTGCTTGACTCTCAAAGCAGAGGAGCCCCAGAAAAATTGAAATGGGGACAATAACAGAGTACTGTATCCCCATCTCTGTCCTAGTAAATGTAGGGTTCCTGAACATTTTGTGAAACTTCACTTAATGTTTGATGTGTGAAATGTTTAATGTTTGCAATGTGTTTGTATGACGATTGGAGTGTCCCCCCCAAAAAGACAAAGAGGCAACTAGATGAAAAACTGAATGGAAAATGATTCTGTGTAATTTATAATGATCAGCCATGATTTCTTAACCTTTATGGGATCAGAAGTTTAACCCCCTGCCAGAAAATAGGAATGTTTTCAACTTACAGGGCTTCTAGCCATATTAATGAAGGAACTTTTCTGTTCTTCAGTTTAGCACTGACTGAAAAAAGTCTAGCACTGACTGAGGACTGGGAAGGTTGGCAGGGGGGAATGGGAGGATCAGTGAAGACCCCCATTTGGGCCAGAAAAAGGGATAGAACTTCTAGTTAGAGTAGTGATTCCCTACCCAGTTGGAAAGGGAAATAGCTCAAGGAGTGTAGTGATCCCTGGCGTATTTAGAGAGAAGGATTTTAGGGTACTTGGTTGTGTATCCCTTTCATCTGAAACATGTCAAACTCAAGAAAATATACTGGAGTATTTAGAAAACACTAAAACAAAAGTCTGCCATCTCAAATATTCTAAGGCTGAGGACAGACTGGCAATGTGGAGCGGGAGGAATGCGGAGGGAACTGCTGCGGGGGAAAAACTCCCCGGGGCTGGCTGTTCACACCGGCCAGCGTAGTGCGCAGCAGTGCTGATACGGAGCGTACAGACTGTCACGGAGCCGGCTCCGCAGCTCACACGGCTCCGTTGCGCTGGTTGCGCATATGCGAAACGGCAAGAGATGGGGACAATGGGCTTTCCATGCACTTTCAATGCACTTTCTAACTTCCTACGGTCTATTTCAAAAGGGCACTCAAGGTTCATTCACTCTCTCTCTCTCTCCCTCCCCCCCCTCCTTTCCCCCCTATTTTTTCCCTTTCATCTGTGTTTCGTATATGCACACATGCACACATGTGCAAAACTCAATTCCGGCGCGTTCACACTGACGCCTCCGGATGCCTCCCGCTTTTTCCGGTTCAGACTGCTTGGAAGCGGGAGGCATGCGGAAGACGCCCCCTGGACACCGGTTTCTCCTGGTGTCCTGTTAAAGCGGATGGAAAACGGCTTGGAGATGGGTAAATGCGAAACGGAGCCGATGGACAAATGTGCATGTCTGAACGGGCTCCCTTTTTTTGGTTGTCTCTTTTCTTAACTTATAAGCCCCAGACTCTTTACCGTTTCCTCATAGGGAAGATCAGGCCTTATTTCATAGCAGGAGCTCCTTTGCATATTAGGCCACACACCCCTAATGTAGCCAATCCTCCAAGATCTTACAGAGCTCTTCTTACAGGGGCTACTGTAAGCTCTTACAGGATTGGCTACATCAGGGGTGTGGGGCCTAATATGCAAAGGAGCTCCTGCTACGAAATGAGCTCGAGGGAAGGTGCTCCAACTGCTTAATTCTCTTGGTTTCTCTCTTCTGTCTTTTCCCAGCGCTCTCTTATAAATCTCACCCTATTCATTTGATTGTTTCACTTAGAAGTTGTCTGTTCCTGTTACTCAGTACAAATTTGGGCATTGCCAGAGTGGGAGAAATATTGTTTATCCCTAGACTTTTAATACAATTCAGAAGAAATGAGATATTTTTATGCAGCAATAGTAATTCTACAGAATATTTAAAGTGTTCTGAGGAGCCATTTCTTACCTGTGCACTATAGTGATTTCATCTGCTGCATAGTAACCAAGTATTCCATGTTCTTTTATTAAGAATGTTTGCTTTGTACAAAAGCTCCAGAGTACTAGCAACATATAACTATGGATGGGCACAAACTGTTCATGACCCAGAATTCTTCATGAATTTGGCCTGGTTTGTGGGCCCGAACCATTTACCGAAATTCTGCCCTGTTCAGCTGTTCAGGCTGTTTAAACCTAATAGCGGACAGGTTCACCCACCTGCTTTTAGGTTTAAATGGCTGCAAGACATTTCAGTGATCCATTTTGCTCCCCATTTAAACCTCGTAGCGATTTAAACCTAATAGTGGGGCTGCTGTTAGGCTGACATGGCTGCAAGTCAATTCAACGATCCGTTTTCACTCCCTGCCACTTGGAACCCATCTTAAACCCACTTAAACTCATCTGTCTTACTTCCCCTGCTTCGAAACAGATGGGTTAAATGGTTGCCAGCTTTGTTAATTCTGATGTATGAATATGTGTCTTTTGAGTGACTGTTAATTTCAAAACATTGTTTTTCACCTCAGTTCTTAAAGGTGAATGGAGAGTAACCGCTTGAGAAGAGGAAGAAGAGAGTAAAAGAATTAAAACATTTTAGGACTCAGTAACAAAAATGTGTTCATAGCTGCAGCATCTTACCCATTTCTATCAAGTATTAATTCCCCCCCCCCCAAATATTAATGATAAATGTGAATATAAATGACCTATTAAAAGAGAAGGAAAGAAGAGTTTGGATTTATACCCTGCCCTTCACTACCCAAAGGAGTCTCAGAATGGCTTACAATCTTCTTTCCCTTCCTCTCCCCACAACAGACACCCTGTGAGGTAGGTGGGGCTGAGAGAGCTCTTTTGAAAACTGCTCTTGACAGAACAGCTCTGAAAGAATTTATGACTGACCCAAGGACACACCAGCAGCTGCATGTGGAGGAGTGGGGAATCAAACCTGATTCTCCCAGATTAGAGTCCACACTCCTAACCACTACACCAAACTGGCTCTCAGTATCTTTGATGTCCATTTTGTAAAGTACATGCTAATGCAATATTATCTGAACAGCATGGGACTTGGAGGAAGATCAATACCAGTAAAGTATGGTCTAACTTGTTGCATTATTGTTTCATGGGGAAATAATGTGACATCCCTTCTTAACAGGAATAATCAAGCATCTCACATAATATTTCCTCAAACACAGAATGGCCTACATTTATTTAGAAGATGTATATGCATCTCTCCAGAGAATGTGCTTGAGAGGAAGAGTAAAATAAAATACTAAAACATAAAATTACTAAAACATTAAAATTAATAGATTGTTAAAGACTGAGCCATTAATTTTTTTCTTTATTGATTGATTTACTATATTTAATATTTAATTTTTAAAGCACAGACAAGAGAATCTGTAGCTTTTACTTTATTTATAGTCTGCCTTTCTCACTGAGACTCAAAGTGCATTACACATTAACAGGCCATATGGAGAGACATCTGAGGAATTTCACCCAGCCAATTTCACACAGCCAGTTGGCTCAGTGGAACCCAGGCATTCCATGGGGTTGCTATAACGCTATAGCATTATAGCGCTCTAAATTGGCTCTTTTTAAAAAAAATGACAGTGATTGACTGTGCGGGCGAAAAGAGGTGCGAAAAGAAAGCGGCAGTCTGAAATGGCAAACTGCTTCGAAGATGGCTCAGAAATGGTAGGGGAAGGGCTGTCTGAAACAGCTGTCACTATACCGGTTTATTCCAAGCCGGTTCAGTAACATTTTTAAAGATGTAGTGTGAAATTCCCCATCTAATAAACACAATGTAGGTCGATACAATCACCGTGAGAGGACACTGAAACAGCAGTGTATTAGTGAGCATAGCATATTAGACATGATACAGAGTGTACATATAATGAAGAAATATGTGCAGCAAACTTAATATACGTGCAATAAATAGTGGTATAATCCATGGTCCCTTTCCCTTTATAAAGTGCTTTCCTGAACAACTGATATAGTAGAGCCCTATTACCTTTATAGAAAAGCTCTCTTGAACAACTTTGTTTTACATAATTTGTGGATTGACAGGACTGTGGTGGCATTCTTGTCCTTCTCAGCCAGGCCATTCCACAGTGTGGGGGGTCACAACAGAAAATGCATGTGTACAGGCAGTCATTGATCTCACCTGTTTGCAGGGTGGTATCTGCCAAGGACCCTACTTAGATGAGTGAAACTGTAGTGGTGGGGAATAAGGGGAGAGGCGGTCCTGCAGATATGAAGATCCAGGGCTATGTGATAGTCAGTACCTTAAATCAAGCTGGTAACCGATGGGCAGCCAATGGAGTGGCTGCAGAGTGGGTGTAATATGCATGTTCTACCTAGCTCCTAAAAGTACCTGAGCTATGACACTGTGTATCAAATGGAATCTCAAAGTTGACTTTAATACAGTGGTGTGCTGGTAAGTGTTTTACAATTGGGGGGGGATTATGCATATATATATGTACATAACTGATATAGATTTCACTGATATAGAGGATGTGTAGCACACAATTTACAAATACTAATAATATATACAATACTCTTTACTGTAAATTCCATATAGCCAATTGATTCTCACAGAATGCTTTAGTTGGTTTTTGCCAAACTTTTGTATCTGTAGCCAGCTTAGGTTCCAATTCAACCATGATCTGACAAATGGCATTGCATTCCAATTCACACTTTCCCCAATAAACTTATTGCCATTAAATCTGATATGTGATCTACTGTTAAACTATTTCTCACTGTAGTACAAAGTTTGGTATAGTGGTTAAAAGTGGCAGACTGTAATCTGGAGAACTGGGTTTGATTCCCCACTCCTCTACATGCAGCTAGCTGCGTGAACTTGGGTCAGTCACAGTTTTGTCAAAGCTGTTCTTTCAATAGCAGTTCTCTCAGAGCTCTTTCAGCCCCACCTACCTCATAGGGTGTCTGTTGTGGGGAGAGGAAGGGAAGGAGATTGTAAGCTGTTCTGAGACTCCACGTGAAGGGCAGGGTATAAAGCCAAACCTCCTCCTCCTCCTTATTATTTTATCTAGTTTCCTTCCCCTATGGAATTTTGGAGCTGCTCACCCTTCAGTAGGCAGTGGTCAAACCACTGTACAAGCCAAGCCTCCAGCTTGTGAAACTCTCTTTCTTTCCTCAAAGGCTCAGTGCAAAAGTTTAAGTCAAATATTTCATGTGTTGGGCTCATCAAAACTTGAGAGAGGCCCATGGCAGCTAAAGAGGCTAAAAATGTTGGGTCAGTCCTAGCAAGAAATCCTCAACATGAATGTTGAGGACCTCAAGAACAAGCAAGTTTGGTGTTTCCAGTCCACTAATTCAGACAGGGTACCCACTGGAGAAGTCCTTTTAAGAGTTCTGCTTGACCACAAAAGCTAGAATGCTGTCTATCCATATGAATCATTCTTGTGGGAACAAATTTCACAACCACTTTGAAAAAGGGTTTTAAGTCCTCTCAATTCATTGAAGTCTAGTTCTCATCTAAAGTTAACTTTCCAGATGCTTTTGTGGATATGGAGCAGTACACCAGCTCCCCCCCACACCTTACTTGTTTCTCTCTGGGATTTTTAACAGCTGTTGTAGAATCACACAGTTCATTTTATTTATTCATTCACTTATACCCTGCCTTTCTTCCCAGTGGGGACCCCATGCCGCTTACATCATTCTTCTCTCCTCCTTTTTATTTTCACAACAACCCTGTGAGGTGGGTTAGGCTGAGGGTGTGTGATTGACCCAAGGTCACACAGAAAGCTTCCATGGCAGAGTGGGAATCCGAGCCTGGTACCCCCAGGGCGCTAACCTGACACTGTAACCACTATACACACTGGCTGTCAAAATCATTCCATTATAGTATTTACACATTTATATGAATCTTCAACAGTTCTTTCCCCCCTTTCAATGCATTGTGCAGCAGTTTTTGGTGTTACTGATCAGTGACCACCAGTTCTGATGAAAATCTTTAGTTTCTGAGCTTCAAGCTGGATTTCAATGAACATTATAAAGCCAGGGAACCCAGGCTTCGGGTGTCTTTAGGCACTAGAGGGCGACGTGCTTCACAAATATAAACCTTTCTGCAGGGAATGTCTCAGGATGGCTGAAGGTTACCTGTTGGCGGGATGCGGCAGTCAAGATCGGCATACTCAAACCAAATGGCATGCAACGGGGGTTTGTCGTTATTGCAAGCGACCCCTTTTCAGTCTTGTGATTGTGCAGAAAGCAAAATGGCTCGTTTCGTATTATGTAATGTTTGATATTGTTAAGTGAGCTTGAAACGTAAAAATTTTGCTTAAGAACCCATTAACAAATCACCACAGAAATATGTTGTTTTTGAAGTGCATTCTGCCATAATTTATATTTTTTTCCAGGAATTTTATATTCACTTGCAGCATTAAGAATAATATTTCATTCCAGTTCAGGAACCATTTCTGTTTTGAAACCACCAGAAAAAGATCTGTTCACAGAATATATTTGTAAGGTATTTTTTTTTCTGATTCCTTTTTTCAGAGTTGTGATATACTTGACTGTGTGTTAAAACAAGTCAGTTAAAACTCTTTAGTGATATATAACATTTTCATATCAATTTATTTTTCCAGAATTTTTTTGTGAGTGTTATACAAAAACAAACAATAAAGACACAACAGGAGTGAAACATAACTAATACCACTAAGATGAAGCTGGAGCCTCAGTGCACTCAAGTAATGGAACATGCAAATATGAATAGATGTGAATAAAGTATTTTGTGTTCAAAATCTGGTATATTAGAAATTAAAATAATGAAGACTACTTGTTCCTTTTCCCTTGCCTATTTTTCCATTGTAGATCGTTATATATTGCTGTTCAGATACTGGGGGGAAAGCATTTTTGTAAAGAACAAACATCATGGGGAAGTGCTTCTACTGAAGCCTGCATTTGGAATTACTTTTTGAAGATTTTCAGAGGACAGTTTTTTAAAATGCAATGTCTGATATCAAAATGCATGCTGACTTTATTCCATGGCTATCACCAGCTGCTGGTGACGAATAAAAAATATATATCGTAAATTGTTTTATAGAACTTTTGAACCAAGTAATATGGCCTGGGCATTATAGCTACACAAGGAACTCCTGCACAAAGGCCATTACATTAGAAAAAGCTGAAAATTAAATTCAGAACAGTCCATTGCAATATGTTTTAAAGCCAAGAATGAGTTAGGTAATACTGGGGAGGGGCTGTGGCTCAGTGGAAGTTCCTAGGTTCAATCCCTGGCATCTTCAGTTAAAAGAAGCAAGTAGGAGGGGTGTGAAAGACATCTATCTAAGATTCTGGAGAGCCGCAGCCGGTTTGAGTAGACAGTACTGACCTCGAAGGACCACAGATCTGATTCAGTATAAGGCAGTTTCACATGCCTGTTCAGAAGCACAAAGGAGGAACAGAGAACCTTTGAAAATACCAGAAAACACTTTCAGAGTGACAAAAAGCAACAAGAACTCCCTGCCACGCAAAGGAGTATGTAATCAAAGACTATATTAGGATAGTAGAGTCCCTGTGGGGTTTGCAACTAGTGATGAAGATGTCCTTTAGGTTACTTGTGCGACAATATCAATAAGTTATTCAAACAACTGTTTTCAACCAAACAGCTTAACAGTTTAACCTTGGGGGAAATGCCATGCGTGTTATACTTTTTGGCTTGGCACCATACTTTTCTGATCTACTGAAACAACTGAAACCATGCCAAGCATTTGTAATCTGTTTTGATGAAGCTTCGATTCAAACAGAACAGATGCAGAAACTTGGTAAACAAAACAAACAAAAAGTACGGAGCTCTTTTCATGTAATGTTAATGAGTAAAAATGAGTACAGATGCATCATACAAACACTTGGTCACATGGTTAAAATATTCTTTTCACATTAAGTATCATTCCCATAATTATGATAGAAAACATTATAGAAGGAAGACTATGCAGTAAAATTCTCATGTTTTAAAAGAACTATCTGGTTTTCGGTACCACATAGTCAAATGCAGGTTACTTGTTACTTTCCCAGCTGCTACTTATTTATTTATTAGATTTTTTTAGTCACTGTTCACCCAAAGGGTCTTGCGACAACTTACAACATTAAAACCAAAGGTAAAAGAACATAAAAGCAAATATAAAATATTAACATTAAAATATTAAATTATTAAAATGTGTAGCTATCACCATACTACTCCTCAAATAGCCCAAACTTGTAGTGACCCTCCAAAGGCCAATCTAAATAATTCAGTCTTGCATGCCCTGCAGAAACGAAACAAGTCCAGCAGGGCACGGGTGTCATCCAAGAGTGCATTCCACAAGGCAGGGGCCACAACTGAGAAGGCCCTTCCCCTGGTGACAGCTAACCAAACCATCCTGGGGCCAGGCGCCTGCAAGAGGCCTCTAGAGGATGACAGAAGGGAACATGGGGGGTTGTAATGGGAGAAGCGGTCCCATAGGTATGAGGTCTTTAAAGGTTAACACCAATACCTTGAATTGGATCTGGAGACTAATTGGTAGCCATTGCAGCTGCCACAAAACTGGAGTAATATGAGCTGACCATGATGTTCCAGTCAGTAACCTGGCAGTTGCATTCTGGACCACCTGCTGTTTCTGAAGCGTTTTCTTGGGTAGTCCTACATAGAGTGAATTGCAGTAGTCCCATCTGGAGGTGCCTGTTGCATGAATCAATGTGGCAAGGTCTGACCCAGACAAATAGGGAGCCAGCTGGCAACAGGGGTGTAGCCAGAACATTTTGATTGGTGGGGCATGGGGAAATCCGGGGGGGGGGGGGCTGTGACCTCTAGTCCTCCTCTAGTCCTCTAATCCTTTTGATTGGAGAGACTCGATTCTGGGCTGCTTTTCTGTGTAATCTGGGGAGAGGGGGAAATCTCTGACCCTCTCACTTTTACATTTTGCAATTTTATTTTATATATATTGCTCTGGAAAAAGGAAAATGGGACTGAAGCTTCCCTGACTGTGCCTGGGGTCATTTTGGAACCCCCATGCGCATCTTACGTTTCCAACTACACTGGAGTTCCTGTCTCATTGCAGCCATGCCAGTGGTGATACAGAGGAAAACCTGCATGGGTGGACTGGAGAGCCAGTGGTGCAGTGCTGGGCAGATGCCCCCACACTGCCTGGAGGGGGGGCAGACTCATTCCCCAGTGCAGTCTCGCCACCAACGCTGTGAGCCCGGGCCCCACAGTAAAAACTTGAAGTAACTGGGTGCTGAGAGCTTCCCCCTGCTCCTGTGCCACCATGGAAAGGGACTGGGAAGATGTTGAACTAACCCCCCTGCCTATGGGATGCAGGCCAAACAAAGCCCTATAAGCTGGAGATGCCTGTGTGGCAGCAGCTGCCTCTGGCCAAGGCCACCAGGTGGGGGTTCAAACCAGAGATCATCGGCCGCACCCCTATGTGGTGGCAGCTGCCCCAGGCCAAAGGCCACCAGATCATCTGATGGGGAGCAGGCACCACGCACACAAGGCCATGCATGTGGCAGGCCCCCCAGGCCACCTAGTGGTCAGTACAGCTGGAAATCGTCAGCACCTCCCCACGAGGTGGAAGCTGCCTACAGCTGAAGGATGCTGGGGGAGGGCAACGTGGCCGCTGAGTTCCATGCTCAATGGTAGAACTAGGCCCCTGATGTGTGGAAGAATCTGCCGAAGAACGCGTTCCCATCAGCAAAAACACAGCTGCTGCATAGGGTGGGGCACAAATATGGTGGTGGTGCTGGCTGCCAGCAAGCCCCAGCAGAGGAGCCTCTGTGCCACACTGTGTGTAAATGCCAGTACCCTGCAGCCGGCATGAATGTGGCTGCAGCAGCTCCCAACTTACCAGTCAGGTTTCCTCTGAAGTGAAGGGGCTCTGCTTGACTGCTGCAGACAATGCTGAACCTACAATTGGAGTGGCTCTGCCCACTCACCCCCCCCCCCCAGCAGCCTCCTCTTCCCTCCCTTGCACCAGTTGCTCACAGGCCGGAGAAGAACCCTGGGTGGGCCAATTCTGGCCCCCTGGCCTTAAGTTTGACACCCCTGGGTTAGAGAGAGTTCAGTTCTCAATAAAACTTTCAGAGTTTTCCTCTGAGGCTTTGGTGCAGTTTCTGCTCCCATCTTCTTCTGTCTTTTCCCCTTCTGGCAATATAGGGCAATACCCAATTTCCCCTTCTGGCAATGTAGGGCAATACCCGATACTACAATGTTACCCAATCTGTGGGTATATGTGTCACAGCGGTTTGAGGGAGAGGTGAAAAGGTCAACCATGAGGGAAAAGTCAGGTCAAAAGGACAATAGAAGCAATGAAAGTTCTGCATGCTCCCCTAAGAAGATTAAGTATCTTTCTAGGTGCAGAACTGCACCTTATATTTAACAACTGTATATGCTTACGGCATGCCCACCTTGTCTTTAAAAGCATTCCATTCATTATGAGAGAGAAAAAAGGATTTTTTTCAGTACTCCCCCAACTTGGAAGAAAAAGAAGAAGAGATTGGATTTATACCCCACCCTTAACTACCTGAAACAGTCTCAGAGTTGCATACCATCTCCTTTCCCTTCTGGTCCCCACAACAGACACCCTGTGAGGTAGGTAGGGCTGAGAGAGTTCTTTCGAGAACAGCTCTGAAAGAACTTGTGACTGACCTAAGGTCACTCCAGCAACTGCACGTGGAGGAGTTCTCCCAGATTACAATCTGGTTCTCCCAGATTAGAGTCTGTGCTCCTAACCACTACACCAAACTGGAGAAATGGGGGTGGAGTCTTGGGGGGGAACACTTCTTTTTTCTGATTTCCCCCTGAATTTTTTCTGGGCCTTCACATTTCTTATTTCTGACTTCAGGCAAATCAATAAAACTGTTATCCGGGATTGATATTCCATATGGAGAGAACAATGTCAAAGGCAGGCCCCATCAGGCTGTGCCAGGATACTCCATCTTGGACCTATTCATAATGCCAAGGCTCTTTGTAAATATAGGATAAACTAACAAGATATCTTTTTGTATATTCTGCCTAATTTGTCTGTCTACTGATTGTTCCCAGTGATCTATGAATCCCATTACTTCTGTTAAGTTATTAAATATTTATTTTATTCATGATCTTTAGGTGTTTACTGAAGACTCTGGAGAAATTGCTGTTACGAGGTGAAGACTGCTGGGGAGATGCTGAATAATTTAGTCAGCCCTGAATAAAGCCTGCTCTGACAGATACAGACAGAGAGAGACAGAAGGAGGCAGGAGAGATAAGAGGGTCAGGAATAATGATATAGTAGAGGTCATTAGAGTTGGTTGGTTTGTTCATCATAAGCACTTGCAATGGCAAACTGTGTTTAACTTTGCAGATGCTCAGGTGCCCTAGTCTCAGATCACTGGAATAAACCATTTGATTATGAATAATCCACACTATCAGTATGGTTCAAACAAGAGGAGAGGGTGTAACCTAGGTACACGTTTGCAGTTTACTGGACTTAAAAAGTCCAGTTGCTGTTTTTCCATAGCTTCTGCACTGCCACCTAGTGTTAACAATGCAGACAAAATTCAAGTCCAGGGTACTTTAAAGGCCAACATACACTTTTTGTGAGTCAAAGCTCACTTTGTCAGATACAAGGGCCGCGGCCACACAGCTGAGATAATCCGGGGGCGGGGGGGGAGTGAGGCTATTTTGCCCAGGAGCACTCTGACCTGCAGTTGTGCGATCACACAGGTCGGTGAAGCTGCCAGCGCAACTAGCCGCTGCGTGATCAGACGCACCCGCGGATGAGTTGGGTTTTTTTTTTGTCGTTGGTTTCTGATTCGCTTAAACGGGGTCAATGAATCGATTCTCCACCCAGGGCTTCCAATGGCAGTATGCAATGATGTGCAAAATGAGAAGGGGGAAAAAACAACGGCATGGCATTGGGATAGCCTGATCAGACTATCCCTGATGCCACAAGTTTGCACTGGAGTGATCACACAGGGAAAGTCTGGCTGTGGCTCGCAGCAAACCGTTTGCTACTGCATTTTCCCTAGTAGTTTTTTACTCTGCTTCTCTGGTGGATCAAAACGGCTTGCCGGTGGTTGCGGGAAGCCTCCCAGATGTGCTGGTGTGATCGTGCCACTTTGACCCACTGGTGAGTCGTCCCTCTCGTGTGGCTAATGGGTGTATATGATCGTGCCCCAGATATATCTAATTTCAAAGTAAGGGAGTCATGCCAATCACCAAAATTGCAAAGCCATGCCAGGCAGTGGAGGAAAGTGCCATCAAGTCTCAACTGACTTACAGCTTTGTATGCGACAAACCTTGAAGTGAACCTGGTAACTGGTGGGCAGCCAATGAAGAGAAGAGATTGGATTTACACCCCGCCCTTCACTCACCTGGAGTCTCAGAGCGGCTTACAAACTCCTTTCCCTTCCCCTCCCCACAACAGACACCCTGTGAGGTAGATGGGGCTGAGAGAGCTCTTTCCAGAACTGCCCTTGAGAGAACAGCTCTGACAGAACTATGGCTTGCCCAAGGTCATCCAGCAGCTGCAAGTGGAGGAGTGGGGAATCAAACCCAGTTTTCCCTGATTAGAGTCCATGCAGCAATACCTATGCTCCACCTAACTCCTGATAAAGTTGTGCCATAGCGTTCTGTACCAACTGGAGTCTCCAAACTAACTTCAAGGGGAGACCTCTGTAGGGTGCATTACAGTAGTCTAGTCATGATGTTACCATGGCATGGATCCAGGTTGCCAGACTGGCATAGTCAAGGTACAGGCCCATCTTCTGAGCTAAACTGAGCTGAGTTTTCTAAGGCTCAGCACAAAGCAATGGTCCAAGGCCAGGTCTACCAATATAGTGGACTGGTGGGGGTAGATCTGTTCTCCAGAGGCCAAGTCTACCAATATAGTGGAAAGGGGTTGGTGAAATTTGACTTGATTCTGTTTTCTCTTATAATGTTTAAATTATTCTTAAAATACAGTTTAAATATAATTTAAAAGTATTCTGAATTTTTTACAAAGTTATGGAAGTAATCGTCTAAAAAACCTAAGTTACATGACAGTCAAGTGTGAATTCGCTTACAACTTTAATGCAACTAGCTTTTTTCACTCACTGTCAAGCTTAGAGGGAACATTGGTTGTAACTGCAAATTGAGAAGGATGTTTTTGTAAACTCGAATATAAATAAAGACAGCCACCCCATGTGCTAGCACGAAACAGGTAGACTAGCATCTGTCACTGGAAGAAGGTCCAAGCTAATCCCTTGGAACAAAAGAGACCAGAGACCATGACAATCTTGAAGATGAATTTATTTCAATTAAGATAGCTTGTAATAATAGATTATTACTGGGCCAGCAACTCTGTTTTTGGAAAGATGGAGCTTGGTGGGAAGAAGTCCTGGAGGAAGAGTATGTTCCTGTCTCTTTTCTTCTGTTTACAGGAATATTAAGCAGCTGTCACTCTTGGCTCCCACCATCCCATTTCTCTCTTCCATCTCTGTGCATATGTGCAGGGCAACTTATCTCTGTAGTCTGAACATCCATTGTACTTCCAGAAGACCTCCAGCCTCCTCCTGGAGATTGGCAATTCCACTCTCAGGAGCTGGAAACAGTAATAAGTATATCCAGACATATGCCCATGTATGTACTGTAATATTCATTCAAGAAAAAAGCAGGGGACAGAAAGAAGTTTAGACAGTCTGGAAGGAGAAATGGAGAATGAGATATGCCCATCTATGTACTGTAATATTCTTATTAATTCAAGAAACAAGCAGAGGTCAAGAGGAAGTTGAGACAGTCTGGAAGGAGTAATGAAGAATGAGACTGAGACAGGTTGAGAATAGCCAGCATAACAAAGTCAAACGAGCTGAAGTTCATGCCAAAACAGCCCTGACATTTAATAGGCAGGCTACAGGCTCGTTAAAACATTAAAAAAAAATCCTTCCACACAGAAAATTAGCACAATAAAGACAGGGTCTAGAACCATTCTTTGTTATTTGCAAGATTTTGAAAAAAGAGAACAATACTTTAAATGTGTATCCACTGCTGGCAGTCTCAAAACGGCGTAGTCCGTTATACCTCATTTTCCTGCACGTGTATCTCGTATTGCAGTGTCTTCTTTACATAAACTTTATGCCACCAAAGTTTGGCCAGTTTCTCAAGTATCTCAAGGGGGGGGGGGGGGGCGGCGGCGGCGGCTCTAACCTAGTATTCCGCGATGAAGAAGGAGGAAGCGATTGGATTTATACCCCGCCTTTCATTCGGAGTCTCAGAACGGCTTACAAACTCCTTTTCCTTCCCCTCCCCATAACAGACACCCTGTGAGGTAGGTGGGGCAGAGAGAGCTCTGAGGGAACTGCTCTTTAAAGAACAGCTGTGCCAGAACCGTGGCTTGCCCAAAGTCGTCCAGCAGCTGCAAGTGGAGGAGTAGGAATCAAACCCGGGTCTCCCATTTAACTCCAACGATACCGACATCAAAACTAAACTGCACCAGACCAATACAGGTTAGCTCGAAGGCCAATCAGAGCGTGGAAAGAAATCGGGTATCTTGGAAGGAAGATCCGGTATTGACTTCATAGGCTGCGAAACCGGGAACCTCCTACCAGAGAATCTTCTTTGCATACTTCCAAACGTTACAGGCTGCCTTTCCCCCTGAACTTAATAAATGTAACTCAGACTGAAGCAGTGACAACAACAACAACAACCCTGAAGACATGAGGATCGATAGGGCTCACCCGGCTCAGACCTAAGGAGGCGAGCCAAGCCCGTCCGACACAGGCTGCAGCTATCCAAAAGATGTGCGGCCAGGGACTGCTACAAGACACGAGGCGGGTCCCGTTCTTTTTCTGGCTGCAGCACGAGGGCTGACAGACAACCGCGGCTGCTCTGTTGCACTCGGGAACTGCCTCGCTGCGTCTTGGTCGCCGCTCGGGGGAAGGTGTTCAGTGTTGCGCCGTCCGGGCTGCGGAGCATTATGGGGGGCCGTGTTTGAAACCCGTCTCGCCCCCCCCCTCCTTTCCCACCCTCCTCCCTTTTTCGGCGGGTTCTGTTAAAAATGGTGCCCTGAATAACGGGCCGGGCGGGAAGCCTGGGAGAAAGCAGCGCTGCCCTCCCCACCCCCGGGAGGGTCCAGTAGCCGTCGGCGGGGGCTCCTCCCTCCCTCCCGCCCTCCATTTGCGCCGATGGCGAGTCCGGATCAGAAATCCCCCAACGTCCTGCTGCAGACGCTGTGCTGCCGCATCCTGGGCAAGGGCGAAGGTAACCTGACTGTGTCTGCTCCTCCCGCCCAACTCTCCCAGCGCGGGCAGGCAAGAAGGAAGGAGGGAAAGGCGGGCGGGCGGGTTCTCTATTCTCTCCCTGTCTCTTCATTCCCGGGGAGGGGGGAGGGAAGGAAGGGGGATACCGACTCCAGTCAGACTCTCCGCCTCTTGAAGCAATGCAGGCGCGGGATGATGGGCTTTGCACCACCCCACAGGGCTGCCCAGGTCCCTCCTGGCCACCAGCAGGGGATTGGGGGGGGGGGGGGTAGATTTGCCAGATCTGGGTGGGGAAATTCCTGGAGATTTGGGGATAGAGCCTGGGAAGGACAGGGGCCTCAGTGAGGTACAATGCCAGAGAGTCCACCCTCCAAACGATCCGTTTTCTCCAGGGCAACTAATCTCTGTAGTCTGAAGATGAGCCGTGATTCCAGGGGATGCCCGGATCCCACCTGGAGGCTGGGACCATCTCTCTGGTTCCTGTGCAGCGGGAACAAGTTAAGAGAGAGTGGGTGGCCTTGGGTTCTCTACACTGCTGCTGTCCCCAAAAGAGGTGCCCCAAAGAATAACACTCAAGTGCCATGACCTGTTAGGGAGGAGCCATGGGGAGTAGCTGCATGTTGAAGGCATCCAAATTCAATCTCCAGTTAAAAGGAGCAGATAGTAGGGTATGCGAAAGGGATCTGCCCAGAGATCCTGGATAGCAGCTGTCAGTCTATGTAGACTAGGCAGTCTATTGATAGGCCCATGATCTTGTCTCTGTAAGAGGCACCTTCATCTGACTGTTGAGATGGGGATGTGGTTCAGATTCCTACCCCCTTCCCTTGTTGGGAAAGTCCTGGTACCTCAGCCTTGCATACTGAATAGAATTGTGCATGCAGTACATAAACAGGTACAGCATGTAGCATAGCACCTCTGAAGAAGTGCCACATCTGTGATCAACAGAGAATGAAACACTGCATGTTTCTATGTATATAGTGAGTACAGGCTTGGTCAGCTACTCAGCTACCTCCCTGGAGGAAGACTGCTAAAAAAAAATTATACTAAAATTTTCTCATGTTTTTGGATGAAGGAAAGTGATGACATTTTGTTGTGACTCAAAATATTAGTGTTGTAATAATTCTGTTTGAGTCACGGGAGGTTAGAAGAGTTTTGAAAGTCAAGTATTGAACCAAATGTCATTCCATTTATAAGACAAGCAGTCATAGTATTCACTACAGTTTCTAATGAGTCTATAAGATCTACGTTATGGCTACTTGCAGTGGTTGTTCTTAATATGTTTTACTAGATTATAACTTTATACCTGTGTACAGTGTTCCCCCTTAGCTGAGTTAGTGTGAGCTAGCTCACAGTTTTTTAGCCTCTGGCTCACACATTTTTGTCTTAGCTCAGGAAGGATGGCTCCAGAGCAGACTAATTTATGCAGAAGCCAAATCGCTCACTCACAACTTTAAGGCCAGTAGCTCACAAAGTAGAATTTTTGCGCGCAGGACTCCATAGCTTAGAGGGAGCATTGCCTATGTATGTAAACTTTCACTTAAACTCATCACCTGTAAGGAACCTCTGACTTCTCTTATCATCTGTTATTTGTAACTACTATTCTGTCTCATACCCCAGTGGCCCTTAGGTAGGGTGAGCTTGGTCTCCCTTCAGTCAGGGTTTGTGTGCATGTCCCTTTGATTAGTGGTTTGAACAAACAGAGGAATACTTCAACCAGCTAACTCTCAAGGCAAAGCCTTACACTGCTGCATACTATCAGATCTTCATCATTATTTCTTACCAGCCAATTCCCAGGGCATTCCTCCACATAGCTCCAAACCTTGTGACTATGTATTCAGTTTAGAGCCCTGACTTGGGTGGGCCAATCTCCTCAGATCTTAGAAGCTAAGCAGTGTTGCACCTGATTAGTACTGGGATAGGAGACCACCAAGGAAGTCCAGGGTTACTAGGCACATTCAGGCAGTGGCAAACCACCTCTGGATGTCTCTAGTCTTGAAAACCCTAAGGGGTTGTCAGATGTTGGCTGCAACTTGACAGTGCTTACCACCACCATCCAGTTTAGATGCCTCATTTGTCAGGAGTGCCTTACCCAGCTCCAGATTTGTTCTATGATCTGAATGGGTCAAAAGGAGCCATAGAAGAGCTCCCTACCTTTTTAATATCACCTTCCTTCAACTTGGGACTGCTTTCCCTGCTATTCATTTTCAGACTATGCCAACAGCCATGTCACTGGGTCACTATGTTCAAAAACCTGTTGCGGAGCATCTATATCTCAGTGGAGCCTTAGAATCGAAGGACCTTCCTCATTATGTTTTGTTCTGCTCTCTTTACATGGAGCTGCAGTCCAAATTTCTTACATCTTCCCTGTCTAGCCTTGATCTGAGTTCAGTGGTGGAGAAAATTATTTTCCTTCTAGCTGATATAGACCCATGTGTCATCCACATGGTTTCATTGTATGCTTTGGTGGGTATGAAAATTCGAGCTAGAGCTGTGCTCAAGCTCCAGGTTGCTATGGCTTGATTTGTATGTTTATTATGGCTGTTGTTTCTGTGTTTGGGGGCTTAGAAATGTCATCTTTGTTTTTCTTAATTTTTATCTAACTGTTTGTTGTTATTTTCTGTTAACCCCTGCATTTGATGTATGCTCACTTTTATCTAAGGTTGTAGTGGTCTTTGGCCATTTGCAATAAGCTGGTACTGCTATTTTGTCTTAGATTCGAAGAATGCTCACACTCTGATGTTTGGGGGCTGGATTCACACTTACATTTCTGCCCTGCCCCACCAGAGATTTACAGTTGAAAGGACCATGACAAAGTTCACTCTCTGTCTTAGCTCTTCCTTTCTCCCCTCTTGTAATCTTCCCACTTAAGCAGGATCTCCACAAATCTGAGGAAGTGAGCTGTGATTCATGAAAGCTCATATATTAAATTTTTTTGTTAGTGTGTATGGTGGCACTGGACTTCTATTTCATTTAACCAAGTACTGTCACAACAGGGTTGGCCTGCCCATTTGGCGCACCAAGGCAATGGGTGCAGTCCAGTCATCAGACTTCAAAGTACCAGAAGTACCAAAACCAGTTCTGTTGCTGCCCCACCCACCTGTACATAGTACTGGGTCTGCTGTGGCCAGGTGGTGACCCAGCCAAATGGGTGGCCTGCAATGAACCTATTCCTTTCCTCCCTCCATTGGTGAGCGAGTCCACTTCTTTCTTTCCTCCCCCTTCCATTGGGCAAGCAGGGCGCTTTTCCAGAGCCGTTTTTGCCTCCCAGCCTGCTCCTGTAGCACAGCAAGCCCCAGGTCCAGTGAGGGTGGCTTGAGTGAGGATGGATTACCTATGTGGGGGGGGGGGGGTCAGTGGATTCCCCATGTTGTGGGGTAAAGGAGGGTGGGCAGTGGCTTCCCTGTGCTGGGGGGGGAAAGTAATTTGCCTAGGGCACCAGAAATCTTTGGGCCCCTTATTTATCATGGAATTCTATTCCTTTTGCAATAAGGAGCAGTTTCAACAAATAGGATCATCTAATACGATATTTTGTGTTCAAGAATATGTTTCTCCTTGTGAATGCTGATATAGTTTTATCTTATTTAGCATAGCTTTGTATTGGACTTCAAGTGTTACCTTCTAAATGTAGTGCTTTCACATACCACTTTACCTCTCCTATGACAAAACTTCATTTTAAAATGCAGATGTACTAGAAGTTTATTTCTCTTTACATTGGGGCAAAGAAAGTGCAGTAAGCAGTCTTATCAGTGCTTCTTGAACCAGTTAAGTTGGATGGGCCATTTTGTCCCAACTGGAGTTGACTTCAAGGGCAGATCTTTGTAGAGTGACTTGCAGTGGTCTGGCTTCAGTGTTAACTGTGGCATGAAGGTGGCCAAATTGACAGAGTCTAGGTATAGGGCCATCTTCCAAGCTAGTCTGAGTTGGACACTGAGTTGGAAGAAAGCATTTTTGGCAGCTGCATTTTTCCAACAGCAATGTTGGATCTATGATTCTGAATGTCTTCCATTCCCTAGTAGGAGTTGCCAGAGGTCGCCATGACTTCCAGGCACGGTCACATGCACACATGTGCACACGCACATACAAAAAATGCAGAAGTACAAAAAATAAAAATAACAGAAGGAACAGCAAATAGGCATGGCTGTTGTCTACATTCAGATGGAGATCATCAACTAAAGCCACCAGTGCTATCTCTGTTCCGTAGCTCGGCCTGAAACCAAAATGAAAAGGGTCTACAATAGATATGTTATCCAAGGACGACTGGAGCTGTTCTGCCACTTCTCTCTCAGGCACCTTGCACAGAAAAGGCAGGTTAGGGAGAGGGTGATAGCTGGGCCACTTTACTTTCTTGTAGAGTTTTTTTTAGTAGGTACAGAGAAATGCCTCTTTGAGTGTCGAAAAGTCAGTGATTGATTTATGATGGACATAAATGACTTCTTAACAAAGTTCTTACACAATTTCAGCAATCAGGAAGGACAGTGATCCAGAGCACAAGTTGGTGGCATTCATAGATTTAGATAACTTAAAAATATCTTCAGATTCAGAGTTATATCCTTATTATGTATAACCATCATTGTGGTATTATTTAAAATGTAATTTTTTTTGCTAAAATAGTCCACAGTTTGGGACAATAGGTGGATTTTTGGAAGGCCAACAGGAATGAAAGAGGAGATGTAGACCTCCTTTTTTGCTATACTACATGGAAGTATTTTATCCAGGCTTATATGCATAGCAAAATAACGGGTATCTTATTTACTTACAAAATTTGTATCCTGCCTTTCTGCTCTTACAATTTAAAACAAGCATGATAAAATCACACTTTAAAACCATTTTAAATCACCCTCCCAACGTACATCATTGAAACAATTTTTGAAAAACAGTTAACAAGAGTCCAAATACATACAACAAAACATAAAAACTTTGGTTAGGAAGGAGGGATCATTGAAGGAACATCAAATGAAACAAAAAAGTCTTCACCCAGTGGCATAAGATGGCAACAGAAGGGGACAGAGGATGCTCCCTGGGGAGAGAGTTCCAGAGCTTTGGTGCCACAACCAAGTAGGCCGTCTCTTGCTTTCCCATCTGCCTAACCTCAGAAGATGGGGGCATCTCAGACTGTAGCCAGGATTTTGTAATTCATGGGGCCTTTAAATAAATTGAGGGGCACTGACAGCACAATAAAATAAAATTAAAATTAAATTTTAAAAACTTATGCTTGCCAGTTGGAGCAGGCAGGAGCAGTTGGAGCAGGCAGCTGCTCATTCATGGAGGCTTCTCATGGCTGGGCAAGGGGCTCTGGTATTAACAGGGTGAGGGGTGGGGACGGGGAAGCAAGCTGTGCTTGGGGAAAGGGTGGTGGGGATGGGGGTGAACCTGGGGTAGATGGGAATCATGGGGCCTTGACAGGAAGTCAGGGGGCCAGGCCCTGAAATGCCCCACTGTAGCTATGGGCCTGGGGCATCCTCCTTCTATCAGTGGTTCTGTTTGATAGTGTATGTCTAGTATACCAGTGGTTATGCTGTCACCAGTGCTCAAGTACTAAGTTTTCCACCTGGTATCTGGTTGTGAGATTGTCCCAATAGATATAGTCCACAACAGGTCTCCTTAAGCAGAAAGTCCTTTATTTGCAGAAAAGATCATGTTGGTCAAACACTTTTCCTGTTAGTAATGCTAAAGCTTGGGATTGCAATTACAATTATACTTGGTATGAAATATGGTCTAACTACCCTCTACCAATCAATAGAGAGAATTCTTGGCGCCCAAATATACTGGCCCAATATTCCCATGGAAAGCGCGGCAAAATGAGTTCTCAGGGTGAAATACTGTTAAACATTTTTTGGGGAAAAAGTTCCCAGAGAAACCAAGCAAAAGGAATACATAACACTTGTGATTCTTGTAACACATAACAGGAGGCACTTTCGTTCAAGGTCGTTAGCTAAGGAGGCTAGAGATAAAAGGGAAAGAAACCAAATGAGTAATGAGCATGTGCAAAGCCAAGCGAGCGAGGCGTGCATTCCAAAGGTGGGAGTCGGGTTCCCGATGCTATTTCCTGGGCGGGATCTACGGAGGTGAAATGAAATCTTGGAACACAAAGCATAGTGAATAAAGCAGTAAACGTTGATGCAACTCGATAAGTATTGCAACAGGTAACACAGCATTGACCATGACAAGACAGCCATCCCAGCTTATGGCAGTTAGCATATGCTCAACTGACACTGGTATGTTCCGGTTCGTTCCAGTGGCTGAGGTATGAGTGACAAATATCCCAAACTGTACTTTCCTTTCACACTTATTTAAGGTAGGATCAATCATTCAGATGCCTATAAAGGGACTTAAAACTTCTGCAGCTCTCTTTTACCTACTGAGATATTTCTCAAATATATACCCATTGCACCCACCTACACAGAAGAACTGGGCAAAATACCTTTATTGTGTGTAGGGAAACACTTATGACTTTCATGCTGGTCTGTTGTAAATGCAACATTCTAATGTGTGTATTTGTTAAAATTTGTTAAAATTTAATGTTGTAAACAAATAGCCTGTTGTTATTTAAATGTTGAATTTAATTGTGATTTCTGTTTCAGCTGATGTAGCCCAACAGTTTCAGTATGCAGTGCGAGTCATTGGAAGCAACTTTGCCCCTACTGTTGAGAGAGATGAATTTCTAGTAGCAGAAAAAATAAAAAAAGAGCGTAAGTTTTCTGTCTGTGTTCTTTGTTGCTTGATTTTGGTCCCTTGTGGCTAGATCAGGTACAATACAAGTCTCATTAGTACATGTGATTGTTTGTTATTGTTATGCGTGATTTATATGTTTTCTGTATATGTTCTGCTAATGTTAATATCTCTGCCAGATGAGATTATTAGGGAAAGGGGGAGAAGAAATAGTTCAATAGAGAATAAGTATATATTATATTTTGTCTGATCCAGTTTCTAGTCCTTATGATAGTATGGATATAAGAAACATGATAACCCTGTAGCAAGGTTCTAGTGGCCTTTCTGTAGTTTCTGGGTTGTATTCCACTTAGCTTGGCTAAATGCAGATGTGTTCTCCAGCATGAAGACCCTCTTGAACCAGAGGAGGGTTCCAAGTGATAGAAGAATGCTTAGTTGAGCTAAGCAGTAGAACACAACCCTAAGCAGAGTTATGCCCTTTTAAGTCCATTGAAGTCAGTGCACATAAGATGGATGTAACTTTGCTTAGGTTTGCACTGCAGGAGTACTGCCAGAAGCAGTGACAGATAATGAAGAAAGGAACTAGAGCAACAAGAAAGAAGGTTGGTCAGAAATTGTATAAATAATTGAAGGAAGCTTAGGTTCAGTAGTCATTGATTGTTTTGGGAGGGGGAGTGTATCAGGAGGCAGGTTTTGGGACTAGAATTAATGTTCTTTCTTTTTTTTCCTTCCACCTAAAATAATGTTCTGCCTGCTTAGTAACCAAGACTGTTGATAGGGTGCATGGTAAACAGTAGCCCGTCTGGGTTGTTGTCTTTAGGAACACAAGACTGAGCAAGCCACTGTCAACTGCTTTGAATGGGGCACAGATAGCCTTGTTCAAGTTCTGCTTGTATTTCACAGTTCAAACTGAACTGGGCTGCAGTTAAGCCATTGTGGAAATTCAGTCGATGCTTTGAGGGGCCAATGGAGAGGGGGATCCTACTTGGCTCTGGCTTTTTGTCAATTACTTTAGTGCTGATCACTAAAGAACTCAAAACATTTTCTTTAGTGTATTCCAAGCTATACTTTCTCTTGTTTTTCTCTACTCAAAAGTTTGGATTGCAACTGAAAGTCCTTCACTTTTGGAAATACTTCTCTTCTCTTTCTTCCTTCATATTCTGACCCTAGAAACATTGGTTCACTAGTATAAATACACTTGCCCTGACCTTGGCATCAGCTGAATTCCTTTTTGCACAGTGTTAAAAAAAGTTGCCAAAACATGTTGGAAAATTTCACCTTTGTGTAATGAGATGTAGAAATAGTTATCTGACAAGATAACTCCAGCTATAGTTGTCTCCAAGCTAAGGCAACAATTGGATACTTTCCATGGCCTAAAGAGGCAGAACTTTTGCTTCCTCTTTGGGCAGATGTTGGTAAACTAATCTTTCTCCATGATGACTGCCCAGTTAGTGACCAAGCTACCTCTAAGCAAAGCAATGAATACTTTTTTTTTTTTTTGGCAAACGGAAGATCTAATCTAACACATCAGTGCAGCATAGTGGACAAAACTGAACATAATACTTGATTTAGATTTTAATATTCCATGTGCTTATGATGGTTCTAATGTGCCTTTGTCTTCACAGTTGTGCGACAAGGAAGGGAAGAAAGTGCTGCTTTGTTTTCAGAGCTTTACAGAAAACTCTATTCACAGGTACAGGATTAAGTTGGAGATGAGTTGCTTTCTGAAGTGGGATGAACTAAATATCGAGTAGTGTGATTTTTGTCAGAATGAGTTTTTTAGAAATATTTTTGGGGTTTGTTCCCATCTGACATGCAAAATATTTATAATGTATGTTGGATGAAAGTAAAATAGCATTGTATGAGTATAGTTTGCTTACTTACTTTTAACAGGAATGATATAGATTGGCAAAAAAGTGTTGAACTTACCTAACTGCTATTTATTTTAAAGACAACGTATATTGATTATTGATCATACGTGGTGTTGGCCTCTTAAGTGATCTTTTCTAATAGAAGTCTCTTGTGGCAGGGCATCTTGAAAAATAGATGGTCAATCCTCTACCTCCTGCTCAGCCTCAGTGAAGATCCACGTAAACCATCAAGCAAGGTAGGTCTTTCATTCTGTTAGTTTCTTAAGTGATTACTAGAACCCAGAATTGGTCAAGGGCAAAGTTGGAAAGTTAGGAGTCTGTTAAATCTTAGTGAGACTATTTGAAATATCTTTAGAAAGATTAGGAGTGGTTTTGAAATGTCAGATGTACATTTTGTATTTTATTAAACTTAGTTTGTAGGTATGTAGTAAATAAATGGCAGTAACAGCTGACGGTGAAAAGATGTTCAGACTTATTTAATCTATGGAAAAGGAATCTGTTAAAACGTGTCTTGTTTTTTCCCTTCAAGGTGTCAAATTTTGCTACACTGTTTGCTCAAGCACTGCCACGAGATGCTCATTCAACTCCATACTACTATGCCAGGCCTCAGACCCTTCCGTTGAATTATCAGGACCGAAATGCCCAGCCTGGCCAAAGTTCTGGCAGTATGGGGAGCAGTGGGATCAGCAGCATAGGCATATATGCCCCAAATGGGCCTACTCCAACTCCACAGTCACTCCTTCCAGGGTAAATGAGCCTTGATCACCTTGCAGATAATTCTTTGGAGAAGTCCTGCTCCCATAAATATAGTATCCAACCATCCACAGACATTGTGGACCAAGACTCTTCTGCTTCTCTTTCTTGCTGCAGTTCACTGATTCCCCCAGCTCCGAATTTTGATCCTGGGTAGGCCCAGGACACCCTGAAGAACAGCACTGGGGGCAAAATGGGGATCTACAGTAGAAGGGAGGAATTGGCAGACACTGCTGCCCTCTCTTCAGCAAATGGAAATGGTGTTCCATCAGAGAAACTGGGTGGTTGAATACTTGCCAGCTGAGCACTTGCCATCAAAATGACAGATTTTTTTGAATGTAGCTGTCCTTCTCATTTATTACTCAGAGATGTTGGTGTTAATATTATTGAATAATTTTAAGACCTCATAATGATTTTGTGATGGTACTGGGCAGGGCCTTCTTTTTGGAAAAAAGAGGTGCTGGAACTCTCAAGAGGGAAATGAAATTTTCAGTCTGTATACTAAAAACTCATGAACTTTTAAACATTGAAAAAAAAAGAGTTTTGTCGAAGAGGTTCCAGAACTCTGTTCCAGTGCGTTCCCCCCCCCCCCCCCCAAAAAAAAAAAAAAAAAAGCTTTGGTACTGGGAAAGGTCCTCTCAGATAATCCTGTGCCTTCATCCACTGGGCCAATCTGACCTCTGCGAGAGACTGGAAAGACTTTTATAGTCACATATTCTGTTGGTAAAATATTATGCCAAATTTAATTTTACAAAACTCTTGGTCAGAACATAAATAAATAACTGATTATAGCTACATTTAAAGCAAATTGGTAGTTCATTCTTTGTATAACCAGACTTGTATCTCTCCATGGGGCCTGAAAACAGAAACTATCTCTATGATGTGAACTCTGTTTAAGGCTGTGGCTACAATATACCACTAAAAATTATTCCTGGTGTTTATGGTTTCCACCTAAAGGTTTTCAGAACTTGGAAGTCATTAGTACACCAGAGGTGGCTTTTTTCATATCTGTTTATACTATCAACTTCTGAACATGGCCCTAAAAGGAAGACCAAAAAATCACCACAAAGGGGGTACTGGGGGGGGGGTATTTTTCTGCAAACTGGGGGAGCCTTGAGGTTTGCAGAAAATCTGAAAATGGGGGTAAAAGGTGAGGCTTCTAGCAATTCCCAAAACCCCAATGTGCTAGGGGAGACCCAAAGATCTTGTGATGCTACGTGATCTCAGTTGCTAGTACAACAGTTGCTTATTATAGGAAAAGGAAAATGGATGACAAAGAGAATCAGTGTGGCAGTTAAATACTGCTATCAGATGAAATAGTTTATATTATGGAAGGCATTTCAGGAAATATTTAGGGCATCAGTGATTAACACTTTTTCATATATATTCTTGATGTACCAGCATTCTAACATCTGAGTTTTTTCCATAAAATTGTCAAGAACTATAAGATGATCAGTTTTTTAATTTAATTTTTTTTTAGAAATGCTTGTTTTTGATGACATTGCTGGTATTCATGGAGGTGAAATGTAGTTTGCCCTTGATGCTTTGGTCTTTTCAGGTTAATATAAGGTAATCTCTTATGCATAGGGACACCTCGGTATTTGGATTATGTAATTTTCTTTTCACAGACAATCCTATCAACGTGCAGGAGTGGGTGATTGTCTTCGCCAGCAACTAGGGGCACGGCTTGCTTGGACCTTAACTGCAGGCCAACCCACCTTACAGAACTCTTCCTCAAAAGGTGTCTCAGCAGCTGCTTCCCGTAATGTGCCAAGGACTAGGCGGGAAGGGGACCTAAGTGGTAAGCAAGACATGCTTCACTGGTTAGGCGTTTCCCCTCCCATTGCCTTTCCTTAGAAAACCTGTAGTCACTCTGTTTAAACAGATCTGCTCATTTCCATGGGAACAAACTAATTTAAATCCAAGCTATTCTTTGTGGCCCCAAATAGGTGAAATTTCCTGTATCAGCATTTTAAAAAATTAGATATGAAGCCATCTTGGGATGCTGCAGGTTAAGTTGAGCAACAATGGGTGGAGTAGATAGGGAGGGGGCAGTGAAAAGTTTAAGCAGCCCTTCTACCTTCTGTTCCTTGGCTTAAATTCAACACATTCTGAGGCTCTTTTTAAAAACAAAAATCGTGGGGAAAAGAAGCATGAAGTTATGTGAGAGGATTGCTTTAATACTGTAAGTTGGACTTTATTCAGAGTGAGTGTAAGCCAGTTGTGATATGACCAGTTTAGTGTAAGGGCTTCTGTTTGGCTGACCCTTTAAAACTCATGGGTCAGGATCCAATCCAGGAGTACTTCTTTTCACTCAAGGGGGCTTTGGTCTTGAATTTTCTGAATAGTCGTGGCTTGGCAAACCGTTTTTGAAGCTGACAGGATTTTCAAGTGCAGACAATGATGTGGCACAGAGGTCTGCTGTTCAAAGAAAAAAATTAAACTGAAACATGATGCAGACAGAATGCAAGTACTGTGGATTATGGGTATAACTGATCCAAGAATAGGTGTCCTGTTTGCTCCAAACTGGGTTGTAGTCCCTCTGAAAAAGCAACCTCAAGATCTGGGGTTGTTCCATCCAGTGTTCCCTCTAAGGTGAATTAATGTGAGCTAGCTCACAGGTTTTTTCGGCTCACACATTTTTGTCTTAGCTCAGGAAGGATGGCCCCAGAGCAGACTAATTTATGCAGTAGCCAAATCGCTCACTCACAACTGTAATGCCAGTAGCTCACAAAGTAGGATTTTTGCGCGCAAGACTCCACAGCTTAGAGGGAACATTGGTTCCATCCCCTGACTCTTTACTAACTGGACGGTGGAGGTGGCTAGAAATGCTTTTTTTTACTATTTAGGCCATTCTTTGTGACGATGGACTTGACTACAGTTATAGTACCTTGGTAACATAAAGGTTAGACTACTCTAACATATCCTGTATGGGAACCAAAGACAGTCCAAAAACTACAGCCGGTTCAACATGTGGCAGGCAGAATATGAATTTGGGCTTTCTTCAGTAAGCATATAACACGTACTTTGTGTCATTTATTTTGGCTCCCAGTTTGTTTCTGGGCTCAAAGAAAGTGCTGATTTTTATTTTAAAATCTGTACTGCCTCCACCTACATATACTTTCTGAAGATATGAGGTCATCCCAGGAAGCATCCTGGGATACTTGGTGGGGCCCTTGGTTTTCTTAGCAGCTGCTCCTAATCTTGGAACTGCCCCCCCCCCCCAGTATTATATGTGACCCCCCTTGCTGTGGGTCAACTGACATCAGCAAGATTATTTTGGAAGCTATTTCTAAGATAGGGTCTTATCCTAGCTTTAAATTTTATGCTTGAATTTTATTGTTTTAGATGTGTTTGAATTTTCATTGTAATTATTATGATTTCCTTTGTATTTTGTGGATCACTAAAATGCCTTGAGTGTTTCTCAAAGTGGAAGTAATATAAATAAAGTACTTACTAGGGAGGTGTTAAAATAACAAATGTGATTCTGAAAGAAGCTTGCAAGTGACACCCTCTTTCTTCTTTTCAGGATCTGTTGAAATAACAGAAGCATTTCTTGTGAGAGACATTTTATATGTCTTCCAGGGAATAGATGGCAAAGTCATCAAAATGGTCAACTCTGAAAACTGTTATAAAGTAGATGGAAAGGTACTGGGCAGTGATCTTACACCTATTTTGTATAGATAGGCAGCATAGGGACTGCTTCTAGAATGGTGCATTTGTGCGATCCAGAAATGCAAGATGCCTTTTTAAACAATAAGCATGCATCATCCATCACTAGTAGTATTAGTGTGTAAGTTGTGAACAGCCTAAAGGAGAAAGCTGAGATGATTTTAGAAGTCATAGACGTAGGCAGGCAACAGGAGACTCCTTCCCATGTAGTGATTTTAAGTCAGGCATGTAACTACAAAGGCATTTCAAGACAAGTAGAACACAAATCCTGCCCCTTTGGAGGCAATAATGTTTCCAGGAAATAACAAAAAAGAGAAAGAAGATCCAAACATTTACTCATAATGGAGTGAATGTACAGAAGGGGAGGAGATGAATAAAAATTCATTCTGGCATTGATGTGCCGGGTTGATATGGTGGTTAGAATATTGCCTGGTGGGAAAACAGAGTAAAAGCTTTCTTATCCAACACTGGATTATTCATAAATCTCAGTTTATTAGCACACCCCCGAGTGCAAGCTTCTCCCATTTAGCCCCTAATCCATTCAGCCATGCAGATGCCCCATTCCTAGCTCTTCAGCCAGACAGCTTGATACCTCTGGACAACACTGGGCTTCTGACAACTGGCACAGCCAGATAGCATCCTCAGGTGCTTCTTTCCTGCTCAGCTGGAGGGTTCCTGGGTAGCCGGCCTGCTTGTCTGCCTGTTTTATAGGATTGCTTTGCGGTTTGGGAAGGGGAGAGAAATGTCCCACCAGGCACAGGAGCTGTGGTTAGAATATTCCCGATAAGATGGAGTTGGGTGGCTGTGAAGGGTGGACCCAAAAAATATTGGTATTTCCAGTATGCCCAAATTCCAATACCAGTATGGTATTCAGATTCGGGTTTTTCTGGGAATCTGAATTTTCTCAGGTCCATTATACACTATGGGGGAGACATCCGAGTTTCTGGCGGTGGGCTGTTTTTCAAGCTACAGGCACCAAATTTGCAGCAGAGCTGCCGGTGCCTATCCTCAGGAGAACCCCCAAGTTCCCCCACCCATCCTCCATTGTTTTCAATGGCAATGGGGGAACAGCCTTTTTTCTTTGATGGCAAAAACAGAGACAAGCCTGCAGCAACCACTGGTCAATGCCTCCCATGCCAGGAACAAACACAAGCCCAAAAGAACCAAAGCAGAACCCAGGAATCCAGGTAGAGCCACAAGCCAGTGTGGCAAGCCCAAAAGAACTAATGTCAAACCAGAGAATCTCAGCACAGCAAAATCGGGTTACAAAATCAAATTACTCTTGCAAGCCCAACAGAAGCCTATATTTAACAGAGAAGCTCAGCATCTTTTATCTCCATCTGAATGAAGGACAGTTTTGGTCCCGCTGTTTTAACTTCAGCGTGTACTTTTGGTTTGAGGTGGCTGATGACTTGGTGAGGGAGTTTCTGAGCACCACTTCCAATATTGCCCTGTGCTGCACTCTGCTACCACAGTTCCATGGAGACATTTTGGTGCTGGTGGATTCAGAATGGCAGTGGGGATTGGTGGGGTGTCTCTGTGCCAATCAAACTGGGTAATTGCCCTGCTACTTCTTTCTAGTCTCATTTTAATTTTGGGAAGAGCGTTTTGCCCCAACTTCCCAGCACAGACTGAGAGAGGGTACAGGCACAAACAGGTGCTCAAAATGACTTTCAGGAAGACCTGTTCCAGAGGAACAGTTGTGAGCAATGCGAGCTGATGGAGTCACCCTCATGGGAGAAAACACGCTTACTCTGCATGCTCATCGGAGAGCACAAGAGGTCTGGTCAGACCACCTCCTTGATGACCAGGAACTCAGCATATTGGTGGTCTCCAACTTGTAGGCCTTCATAAGGTATTCCCTCACCATTGCAGCTGGCGTGTCTTGTCTCATGTGCCTCTCGCTCCCAGAGGGGCTGAATGCTCCATCTCCAAAGTCATTGTGGGAGTTACCATGGTGTGTGTGGGGGGGCACAGCCTAGCGGGGAAGGTGGAGGATGAACAGCAGCAAAGCTGCTTTTGCCCCCCCCCCCCCTCTGCTTGCACCAGTGTCCCTCTTGGCCTGTATGCACTCAACTTACTGGGATAGTTTGTCTCTCTAGCGAATGAGCTGGTTGGCCTGCTCAGCACTTTTGCCCTTGATGTGCGGGTCACACACAGTCACCAACATGTAGACCTTCTGCTGTGTGAGAGGCTGAAGGCGGGCCTTGAGTCCATCTTGGAGCCCTTTCACCAATGTGCGCTCTGCTGGAAGCAAATCTGCACATCCTGCAGCTGGCTCCAGAAAGGAAGCCAAGTCCTCATGAGCCATTTGGATCATGGGGATGACCGGAGCCAGACTTGCCATGTCAGACAAGAGCAAATGTGTGTGGTTCTTAAAGGGTTTAAGAACCTCCATAGTCTGAGACATGGTCAACCACTTGTCTGGTTGAGTCGGTTCTCTTCCCAAACTACCCTGGTCTCAGAGATCAAGGCGGTCAGTGGTCTCTTCTGCTCCACCAAATGCTTCAGATCCTGACCTGCCGGCCTGGAGAAGACACTGACTAGTCCACAGCAGAATCAGTCTTGCCTGCAGCAGCAGGAGTCCAGGCTCAGAGCAGCAGCAGTTGAAACCAAAGCCAGCACTGCACACTTTCCAGACCTCTCTCAGAAATGGAGTCTAGCTTAGCCAGGCCCTGCTTTTATGCTCTTTGTCCACGCTTGGAAGAATTCGAAGGACAACCAGCCATGAAACAACTTCTGTGAATGGGCAAAAAGCACTGCTCCCCCTTACACTGAATCCTATTTGCCATTGCTCATTCCAGCCCCCCTCCTGTACCCTGGGAAACCTGGTATGGGGGGGGGCAAGGTTGTTGGAGTTTACATTTGAAGCCAACAACCTTGCAAAAACCACTGCAATGACTGGCCAAAAGCACCACAGCTCCCTGTAAGGTGCTTTTCCCATTTGCTGGAGGAGACGCCCCATCCACCTTCCCTCCTGTTGCCCTGGAAACCAGAGCAAAAGGCAGGAAAAAGGAGAGAGGCCAACTCTGCAGCCTTTAAATGCTATTTAACTGCAGCTATTCAGTATTGCTGAATATTTTTAAAAAACCTCCGAAAAAATAGTTATTCCCCAGGATCGGCAATGCCAAATAGCTAGTTAGATTCTCTGATGTGTATTCAGCTGAAAAAAACACTCCCAAAATACTGGTCTCAGATACACCTAAACACACATCCCTAGTGGCTGCACATGCTTCTGGTTAGGGGGAGGTGAACGGCACGATAACCTTGAGTATCCAGCACATTTGTTTAACTGGTGCCCTCCGTTCCCTGTGAGTGCTGAATAACAAAGCTTTTACTGAACCATGCTTCATTTTACCCATCTTTGAAAAAACAGACTTCTTTCCCTGCTAGCTCTACAGTAGACACAACTACTTTAAAGAACATTCTGTATAGGGTGTGATTAACAGTTTATCGGATAAAGGAAGGTCCAGGGGGAAAATTACTTTATTTCAATGAACTTTATTTAATGGTTTTTAAAAAAAATATAAATACTGTTGTGTTTTAATCAGTATTTGTTTACTAATTCAGGTAAGCCTTTCTAAGTCACTGAGGGATACTACAAGCCGGCTTGCTGAACTAGGGTGGCTGCATAACAAAATAAGAAAGTATACAGACCAGAGGAGCATGGATCGTGCATTTGGACTAGTGGGTCAGGTATGTTGGTTTCCAAACTGACTGACGTACGCCCACCTTCCTTTAAAAAAAGGCGAAGAAATCGTCAGCATCTAATTGTGTGAAAGCTTGGGAGGAAGAAAACCCCAGTAGTCTTTGGTGTCAATGACTTGTTGAGTTATTACTGGTATTTGAGAACTGTTGATAGGAGTTAAGAGCAGTGGTGTTGTAGTTGTGGGCAATATCTAGCACTCAGTGATTTACTTTGCTTTGTTGTTTCTCCTTCTCTTAACCTGAAAAGTCTTACTGGAAGAACATTTTAGAAATAGCACCATGTGCTGATGACCTTGTTTTGCTGAGGTTTCAGTAATTGCTGGAATAGGTGGTGCTGGAAAGATATGGAAAATATGTGTGGCTTCGAGAGTATCTGAAAAGTTTTGGGAATTTGTGGCTGAATACTGGGAGAGAGATGAGAGCATTCTTCCAAAATCCCCATTACTTTGGAACAATATTAAGATGTATCTGTTTTTCTGAAGGACAAAATTGCTTCTAAATGATATTTCAAAATATTGGGAAATGAGTAAAATCCTTTGTGTTGAAACACTGCAGAAGTGAGAATAAAAAAAAACTATGTTAGGAAAACAGAAGTAATGATTAGTTTATAATGACTGGTCCTTATAAGATTTTAGATTAGGCTGTTTAAAAATATTTCAGAAAAATAATTTCTCTCATTTTTGTGACTCATATTTTGTCATTATAGTTAGGATTGTTGATCTGTTGATTCAACTGAAATACTCTGCAGCCTGTTGTCTTCTTCTGTTTTATGTAAAATCATCTGTGATTTGTACCTACATTTCTGAAGACACTTGAATTGAACTAACTTGAGAATCTTTCAGTGGCATACCTCTTTTAATATCACCTAGATTTTTCAATTACTTAATAGTCATAATCCAGAGTTAGTTTGGTGAGCGTTAGTTCTGTTTTCTTGAAGCTTGTTCTGAGATATCTTCATGCCATAGCAGATTGCTTTTATGATTCCTCTTGAATTTAAAAAGTGACGTGCTGCGGATGTGTTCAGCACTGCAAGATCATTTGTCCTGTTGGGTGCATGTAAACACTTGCAAGATCAATGTTACGTGGAGAATGTTTATGTGTAAACTGTATCTCTTTTTTTTTGTTTCTTCACTTTTACAGAGCTTTTGTGCTGCCTTAAACCAGGAACTCAAAGAATACTACAGACTACTATCTGTTTTACACTCACAGGTAAATAAACAAATACGTGGTTGTTTCTTGGCTGCATCTGCCAAGCTTTCTAATTTCTTTTTAACATTTGGCTTTTTAATGGCTTTTTCCTTTGATTTACATGAGTTCTTTTAACTTTGCAAAATTTTCAGCCTAAAAATTTTGTTTTCTATAATATATATATGTGTGTGTGTGTGTGTATCTCTCTCTCTCTAGATTGGACATATTCGAGGTTAAAAGGAATACTAGAGAAGAGCATGAGTGATTTTATTTCAGTTATCTACTAGATCTTGTCCTTTTTTTAGTCTTCTGTCTTCCTAGTTGCAGGTGGAAGATGATCAAGGTGTAAACTTGGGGAGTGAGAGCAGTTTAACACTTCGGCGTCTCCTAGTCTGGACGTATGATCCTAAAATAAGATTGAAGACGCTTGCAGCACTGGTTGATCACTGTCAAGGTCAGTGAATTAAATTGTCTTTTCATGAGTGTCAAGACGATTTGGAAATTACTGAAAGTTCCTTGTATTTAAATAGTTGATTTCTTCAACCCCAAATTATTACATTGCAGAGAAAAACGGTAAAATTAACAGTGCAGTGCTAAGCAGGTCTTCTTGGGTTCTTGCTGCACTTGACCCAATGGGGAATGTTCTTGGGGTTGCAGTGTAAATGGTTCTAAGGACTGCCCTTGGAATATACACGCTTTGCTAGCTGGTGTAAACATCATTGTTCAGGATGGTGAAAACCAAGGTTGACAGTGAAGAGCTCCAAGATGACCTCCACAAACTGGGTGAGTGGGTGACAATGTGGCAAATGAAGTTCAGTGTTGGTAAGTGTTATGGTGCTGCATATTGGGACAAAAAAATCCCACTTTCCAAGTATAGGCTAATGGCCTGATCTAGTAGGGCTTTTCTTCTGTTCTTTTAATGTTCTTAAGCATGCCTTGCTAGAGAGTTTCAACAAGCTGCCCTTCAGGTATGTCACTGAAAGAAATCTCTCTAAGTTTAAACCATTTCATACTTCATGTTACTATTGGCATAAACTTCAAGGATGTTTAACTATTTTGCGAATGCAAATAGAGTTCCATGGAGATTTAGACTTCCACTGCATTTAAAATGTCAGTGTACATTATTGTGTTAAGACAGTTCACCTGTTCTAGACCAGAGGGGTAGATGTGTTGAAGCAAACAAAACACAAGTCTAGCTGAGACGATCATAAGAACATAAGAGAAGCCAATGTTGGATCAGGCCAATGGCCCATCCAGTCCGACACTCTTGTTACACAGTGGCCAAAAATACCAGGTGCCAAGTATTTTGTGATAGGCAAAAGTTGTAAACATACCTAACATGTGATTGGGCACATAAACTCCTGATCTCAGTCATTGTTAAGAGACTGGGAATAAGATGCAGGATTGCACAAGTCTTATTCTGACTCAAATTTTCCCACCAGCCTTAACCATGGGTAGGAACCTGGCAACCTATTAAAAAGTGTTCCCGTGGAAGCATCAGATCAACATTTTTTCCCAGTTTCTTATTTCTCTAGTGTGCTGAAGTAAAGTAATTCTTATGATTTGAATTATTTCCCAAGCTTCCATTAGCCAGTCATTTTCTTCCTTGGAGCATACCAAGATTTCCTGAAGCAAGCATATACCATTTTAGCAGCATTCCAATAAACGTAACACCGGTTTCTGGCATGAATTTAGCACTGTCCCTGTATAATTTAGTTTTGTTTTTTTGAATTCAGCTTTTTAAAAGCCTGGGCATTTTTACACAGCTCCCACATATGAAAAATTCTGGCTTTTAAAATCAAGATAATACCAACACTGCTGAGATTAATGTTGATATATTTTTGAAAGGCTGCATAGCGACAGATACTATTGATGTATCATCTCAAAACAAATTTCCCTTGTTTGCCAATTCCCTGAGAAACGGGATCCTTTCAAGTATGCTGCCATGCAGCCGAATCCAAATCATATCCCAAAACCACATTACCTCTAATGAAATCAACATTTTCCCAGATCTCATTTTGGCTTGTTGGCTGACTTACTGTAGCTTCCCTATCTCTTGTCAGAGGTCCTTTCGAGCAGGAACTCAGGGGAGCGCAGCTCCGGGAGTTGGTGCCAGCCCACCCCCCCCCCGGCGGGGGAATGCCTGCTTGTGTCATGGCTGCAGCAAAATGACCCCGTCCCCTGGAAAGGTCCTTGTTCCTCCAACCAGCCTTCTGAAGGCTTCAGCCACCACTGAAGCTATCCTCCCAGAATAGTGGTATTTCTGAGGCTTGGATTAGTAGCTGTCCCCCCCACCCCCCCTCTCTCTTTCTTTCTTTTTCTTTCATCTCTCTCTCTCTCTCTTTCTTTCTCTTTCTCTCTCTCTGTCTCTCTTTTTTCTTTCTTGCCTTCTGACATACTTCTGGTGATGTCAGGGGGTGTGGCATATGCAAATAAGTTACACTAATGAGTTATGCTAATAAGCTCCTACACCTCTTTTTCTACGAAATGATCCCTGTCTCTTGTAATCTCTCATTGTCAAAACTGAAGAAGAAATAGGTGGTGCTAATTTAGCATAGATTTTGGACTGTATCTCTGTCAAATCATTAATAATTTTGTTATCTCCATTATATAATTTTCTTTTTCTGGCTTCTTATGCCATAACTATGCCCAAAAGGAAATTGTAACAAAGTTTGCCTCAGCTCCTAGCACTTCGGTGTCATCTTGTTCTGTCATCTGTTTGCTAAGTGGTACAGTATTTCTCCAGGTTTAGCATTCTACATGCCTACTTCTGCCAATTTCATGTGATGTCTTTATTTTTACTCTTGGGTAAAATAAGCTTATTAAATTTGGGGGGGGGGGTTTTCCCCCCCTCAAGCTGTGTTCAGGACTACTACTTAGCAAAAATACCAGTTTAGGTGAAACTATCATAGTTACAGCATTAACTTGCTGTAAGAGAGAGATAATCTAAGATTCTTTCAGACTCCAGATAAGAACTTTTAAAGTTGCTCTTCAAAATATCTTTATAATTACTTTGGAATAAAATCTCCAAATACTTAATCTCTTTTTTATGTGGGATGGGCGCTCTGCTTGCACTGTCTGGTTCTTTTTCGGACGCTTTTGGCCTGCTTCTTGGATCCTTGTCTCTTGTGGCTGCTAAAGTCCTGCCACAAATTGGTAAGGGGCCCTTTGAGACAGATTATTAATTTCTCTCTCTCACAGCGCTGTTTCCCCGACTCCTTTAAGGAGGCAATTGTTAGACCTTTGTTAAAGAAATCCTCCTTAAATAAAAGGGAGCTGGCCAATTACTATACAGTGTCTAATCTGCCTTTTCTGGAGAAGTTAATTGAGCAAGCAGTGGCTGAGCAGCTCCAGGTTTTCCTGGATGAGACATCTGCCCTGGACTCTTTTCAATCAGGCTTCAGGCCTGGCCTTGGGACCAAGGCAGCACTAGTTGCTTTGGTTGACAATCTCTATTTACCTCTGAATGCCAGCCCTGATGTTCCTTCTGGATCTATCAGCAACCTTTGATACAGGTGACCATCTGGTCCTGAAAAATCGCCTTGCCTCCTTGGGTGTAAGGTGTACTGCCACCACTAGTTGGTTCACTACCTTTCTCCAGGGACACTCTCAGAGGGTTCGGGGAGGAGAGGTCTTCTTGATGAGTCCCACAGGGCTCAATCCTCTCTCCGATATTATTTAACATATATATGCACCCTCTTGCTGAGATCGTCTGGAGGTTTGGAGTTGGGTGCCAGCAATATGGTGGTGATACTCAGCTCTTCCTTCTGCTGAATATGCAGCCAGCAGCTGGGCTCTTGGCACTATCCCAGTGTCTGAATGCAGTAGTCCAGTGATTAAGGGGGAGATGGCTGAAGTTGAATCCATCCAAGGTGGAGGTCATGTGGCTGGGAAAGACTGAAATGCTAGCTGGAGGGTCACTCCCGAGATTCAGTGGTTTACAGATGGCAACTGTAGACTCTGTAAAGAGCCTTAGAGTGTGGTTGGATTCAGCACTATCATTGGATAAACAAATGTCCATGGTAGCATAGTCAGCGTTTTTTCACCTACGCGAGGCCTGCCAGCTGGCTTCTTACATGTCTCAGACCTTGCCATATTGATCGATACAATAGTCACCTCCAGATTGGAATACTGCAGTTTGCTCTATGCAGGCCTACCTTTGAATTCACTCGATGTAGGGCTACCCTTGAAAACCCTACAGAAACTGCAGGTGGTCCAGAATTTAGCTGCCAGGTTACTGACTGGAACATCATGGTCAACTCATTATTACTCCAATTCTGTGGCAGCTGTACTGGCTACCAGTAAGTCTCCAGGTCTAATTCAAGGTGTTAGTGTTAACCTTTACCACCCTTAACGGTCTGGGGGCAGATGAAAGGTTGGTTGCTTGGTGGGTGGGAAGGAAAGAAGGAACTAAGGAAAAGTGAGGGATATGGGGACTGCTAGGAGGAGGAAAATAATACTGTGGGGAAGAGTATAGAGGGGAAAGTGAGGTGCCCCCTGCAACTCCTTGCGGGTTCCCTACCGTGAACCTGGCCCTGGCCAGCAATGCACAGAGTTTTCCAAGGACAGGTCTCCAGGGGAGGAAAGGAGGGAAAGCTGAAGACAAGGGGGCAGATATAGGTAGATTGGCAGGTGGGTGGGAAGGACAGAGGCAAACAGGAAAAAGTGGGCTTTGAGGAATGGAAAAAAGGAGATAGTAGGGGAGAGGAAAACGAGATACCCCTGTAAGTCCTTGTGGGTCCCCTGCTTGTTTTATTTGTTTCTGCTTTTGATTCGTAAATTGTGCGCTATTTTCTCTTGAAATGATTTCAGTTCTGCTAAAATATGCTACTAATATTAGCTAAAGAAAATGGAGGTAGTTCTCCCTACTTCATATTCTAACCCTGATTTTTTTTCCTCGTCATGATCTTTATTTTTCAGTTATCTAATTTTTCCATCATTTTTCTATTCTTCTCCCCACCCTTTTAAAGTTCAACTAGTAAAAAAAACCCTATTGCAATATTCCCAGTATTACAAAAGATAAGCATAATATTCTAGTGCCATATATTCCATAAGAAAACTTAACAGATAAAGCTCTTAATATAAAAATGTTAGAAAAGTTAATCTGTTGCCACATGCCTGAATAAATAAATGCAGAGATGAGGAGACAAAAGGAAAAAAACTGTTATTGCACTCTCCCACAATTTAATGTTATTGTATAATTTTAGTCCTTAGTGGAAAAATATTAGATCGTATTTGCAGGGTTCTATATTGCATCAGTTTCAAAGTAAAAAAAAAAAAAAGCTTGATTCAGCAGCTTATTGCCCCAATCCTGCTATTAGTATTGATATTAATTAGTGTTAATACTAGATCAATGTATTTTTTCTTAAGAAAATGTTATTAGTAAATATGCCATTTTATAGAGTAGATATAAAGAACTTAAAAGTTGATGATGTTTTACTTGCCCATTGCAGTAGTCACTGTCAAGGTCAAAATGCTGCTGTTGTTGGAAGTTCTAAGGCCCATCTGGTCCAGCATTCAGTTCATACAGTGGCCAACTGGCTACCTCTAGGAATCCCGCAAACAGGAAGACTAGAACAGTGTCATCCTACCTGTGCGCCCCAGCAGCTGATTTAAATAAGCATATTACCTCTGGTATTGGAGGGAGCAGATATCCATCATGATTAGTAGTCAATGATAGCCCAGTCCTTCATGAATTTGTCCACCCCCCTTTTTAAAGGCTTCTAGGTTGGTGGCTATGACCGCATCCTCTGGCAATGAGTTACACAAATTAACTGTACTCTAGGTGAAGAAACACTTCCTTTTTTCTGTCTGAATCCCCCATCTTTCAACTTCAGTGGATGATCCCAGGTTCTAGTATTATGGGAGAGAAAGAAGAGTTTCTTCCTGCCTGCTCTTTCCATGCCATGCACAATTTTGTAAACCTCTGTTGTGTCTCCCCTTACTTGTCGTTTTTCTAGGTGAAACAGCCCTAAGCATGATAACTGATCCTCATAGGGCAGCTGCTCTAGTGCCCTGATTGATTTGGTTACTCTTTTTTTGCACCTTTTTCATCTCTAAAATATCCTCTTTCAGGTGCAGTGACCAGATCTGTACACAATATTCCAAGCATGGTCTAACTGTAGATTTATATAAGTGCAGAATGATAGTAGCAGTTTTATTCTCACCAAGCTGACATTTCCATTGAGCTATACACTGCCACCCTAAGGTCCTCTTCTTGGTCTGTTGCTGCCAGCTCAGATTCTATCAGTGTATATTTGAAATTGGGATTATTTGCCCCAGTATGCATCCCTTTACACTTGCTCTCATTAAATCCCATTTGCCATTTTAATGCCTATTCCCCCAGTTTGAAGAGATCCTTTTGGAGCTCTTCTTAATCCTTTTTTTGTCTTAACCACCTCTAAATAATTTGGTGTCATCTGCAAACTTGCCAACTTCACCACTCATCCCTAACTCTGGGCCATTTATGAATAAGTTGAAAAAGTTGTTCTGTTTCCAAAGATTAGCAAATAGTAGCATCCTAGTTTAGTACCTACTCTAAGGCCCCACCAGAAGGTCAGCAGCACCCTTCTCCCATTGCCCTTACAGCAGTGTTTGCAATATGGTGTTAGGCAGCCAGCAGTTCTTCTCGATGCCTCTCCAGAAGGGTGTGCCCCGTCAGCGGTCTGGCTCAGCTTCACAACTTCCAGCCAATGCAGGGAATGTGGAGGCTTCTCCATGGCACAGGAAGTGAAGGGAGGACCCAAATATCTGCCCTACCAATGGGATTATATAGCTTCTTCTGCTGCTCAGAGGCCTCCAATAGTACAATCTCAATAATGTCCTCAGAGTGTTCAGACCTTCCCTCCCCCCTTGTTCTCCTGGCTAATATTTAACCAAGAAGTCTGGTGGAAGAATTTGTTGGTCCATTCTTGATATTTTCATCATGTTTAAGGGATCAGATACATTGGTGTGTGCATTGAGCCTAGTGATGGTTTATTACAAGAATGCTGTTAACGTCTCAAATGTGAATATATTAAACCCGCAAGATTTGGGCAGAGGAATAAATCTAAAATGTATGAGTGTATGTGTCAGGGATAGAGAGAATTAGCACCTGTCCTTTTTTGGAAATCTTCTTAGTACATTTTTCATTTATAGTCAGCTCCACCTTAAAGATCTAGGTCATAAAACTGGCCAGCATTGATCTAATGAGGAAGTTCCCAGTGTACTCAGTCCCCCCTCCCCCAAGTTTGCCTGGTGGTCTAGGTGGAACCTTTAGAAGGTATGAAAGGCACCCTGACCCATATTTTCCCATCACTGTGAGGGGGGAGTTTTCAGTCTGTTGAATGCTGCGGAATAATGGGGCTAGTGAGAAGAAGTACACTACTTTTTCTCACATGTACAGTGCAGTCCTAAACAGTCTCACACCCTTCTAAATCCATCGAAGTCAGTGAGCTTAAAAAGCTGTAACTCTTCTTAGGATTGCACTGTTAATTCTTCTTCTGCTGGAGTCGGAAGCTCTGGAGGGATAATGTGCAGAAGTACTGGATTTCCAGTCCCTGCAATCCTGAGAAGCCGGTGTGGATCAGAGTTATTAAGAAGGCTTTTCCACACCAAAGAATGATCCAGTGAAATGGCCACTGCAGTTCAGCTTCTTGTATGTATTTTTATTGGTAAAGTCTTTATAGCAATGGCAGTTTTGTGACAGTTACTGTACCAGGCCAATTTTAGTGAGCGCTGGAAGAATATTAGGGACAATGTTAGATTGCCATGTGCCTCATGAAGAGTTTTGTTTTAAAATATCAGTAACTGCTTTGCCGTGAAAGTTGATGTCAGGCATAGCCACAGGGGCATAATTAGTTATCTAGGTGGATAAGAGGCAGCCTAAGCTGAAATCTTTGTGTGTGTGTGTGTATATGTATATGTGTGTATATATATATATATATATATATATATATATATATATGTATGTGTGTATAAAAAAAAATCTTTGTTCTTGTCACTTTTATGTCTGCAGGAAGAAAAGGGGGTGAACTAGCATCAGCTGTGCATGCCTACAGTAAAACCGGTGACCCATACATGAGGTCCCTGGTGCAGCACATCCTTGGCCTTGTGTCGCATCCTGTCTTGAATTTCCTTTATCGCTGGATTTACGATGGGGAACTGGAGGACACGTACCATGAAGTAGGTTGCATAAAATATTTTCCTATGTGGGGTTCTCTTTCCGTTTCTGATTTTGGTGACAGATGAAAGTTTAAAGAGTAGAGTTTAGCCCATACTGCTCAAAATTGTGCAATCAAAAGGAGATGTGAGAAGAAATATTGGTATTAACATTGAAAGTAAATTGGCGTATGAAAATTCTTGTGTGCCTTTTGTTTAGACATGTGCCCTTAGTTCTGCATGCCGGGCATTCTTGGTTTTGTCATACCACTCTGGGAAACAAAGTTGAAACTCAGGATCCCCCCCCCCCCGAAAAAAAAGCCAGTAGCTTTTCATGACCTGAACCTAAAATTTTGCTGAAGCAGCAATTGTATAGGCTTGTATCCTACACTCTGCACAGCAAAATTTAACACCTTCTTCCAACCTACTGAGCCTTACTCCAATGGAAGTGGTTCAGAGGAGCCACTGAGATGAATAATTCTATAGGGTGGAATCTCTAAGAATACTCTACTAAGTAACATTCCCACTACAATAAGTTTCCCATATACCTAGGGATGCCATCCCTGTTGGTGGAGGCAGGGGGAACCCCCACCCGCAACTCATCTTTCCTAGCACCACTCAGAATTTAAAGAAACAGCCATCAAGCCTGTAGCATGATGTCGCTTCTTGGAAAAACCTCCCAAGAGATTGCTGGAAACTCTGTAATAAAACCATAGAGTTCGTAGGAATTCATAGAGAGGACTGATGTCACTTCTGGGTGATTCCCAGAAGTTAAGTCACACTGTTGCCAATGGCTGCTCCTCACGTTCCTCTCCCTCCCTGAGTCTTCCACTGGTTGGCAGGCTGGCCCTGGCAACTTTTCAAATAGCACCTTTGGCAAAAAGGGAGGTTAACAACAGTGGGATAAATAAATATGTGGGTTTTCTTCTCATGTTGTAGCAGTTATCCTGTGGGATATGGCTTGGCTTTGTAAACAACCGCTTAATTTCATTTTGAGAAAATCCCCCCTTTTATCTGTTGGTCGGAAGGCCTTGGCATTTGTTCATCATTTAGACTGTACCATGATTTCCCATCTCTCTGGCAATCTTTTCTAACTAGATATAATAAAAGCCAAAGAACCTTGAATGGGTAAAGTGAATCGATAAAATAATTATATTGCAATTATGTTCTGACCTTGGTTTGCTTCACCCTTTCCAAGATCTCTTTTTTTTACAGGAGTAATTATAAAATGCTCTTCCCGCTCTTTGTATTTTTTACTAGATGTTTTCTAAATACATTAATTGCATGTTACTTTGCCCTGGTTATACAATGAGGGCTTTTATAACTCCCAAAGATGATTGAATTGTCTGATGGATTTTAAAATTAATTTTTCTCATTAATACTCAAATTATGGCTCCATGCCAGTTACCAAGGGGAACTGCAGTAATAAATTTCAGAGACTGATTTTGTTGATTTTTTAAAGAACATATGTCATATGTACTCTCCTGGGTAAGTTTTTCCCTCTCCTATTCATGAATTAATATTGCAGTTCATTACAGCTGCTATACTTTTTTAGAATACTATATCTAGGGCCTGTTCTGATGATACCCAGTCTTCCAGGGCATTTTTGCATGGCCCTGAGATCAGGAGCTGGTCTTTTGCATTTGTGGTTGGAGCTGGACTTATTAGCAGTCTTCATCGATTCCCACATCCTGCTATAGATCCTCCTCCTCATGCCATTCCTCGGGTTTCCCTGAACTATGAGCTGCAGTTGGAGGGGAGAGATAGGAGAGGCCCATTCCTGTGATGGAAAACGGTCCAGATCCATCTTATCCAGCTCATGGACATGCCTTCATCACACACACTACCTGAACACTTGTTTGGATGTGGAAGCTCCTTAACTCATTTAAGCATGTAGCTTATCTGGTCAGGGAGAGCCTACGTTCCTGTAAACACAGTGTCTTCTGGTTCATTTGTGGTGTTTGGTGTGCAGCAAAAAGAATGGAGGAGGACATGTGAGTGGGTGAATGGCTCCTGACCGCACGCTCCCCTGGAATGTTACATCTGAACAGTCCTGCTGCCCTTCTGTTATAAGGGCCAACAGCTCACAGATTATTTGTTTAAAAATGTTCAAAGGGTTTACTCTCTTTTTATCCTTCAGTTAGTGTTGTAGTCATTTAAAAAAAAAATCCCAGTGTTGCCATTGAATTCTAGTTCTCTGTTGTGCTAAACAGTAAAATAACTTTCACATTTTACATTGTGATCAAGATAATGGTGTGTGCTTTTTTGTCTTGTAAAGTATATAATAGCTTGAATATATATATATATATATATATATATATATATATATATATATATATATATATATATATAAATAAATAAATAAATAAATATATTAAAAAAGGGTAAATATGAAGTCTTTTTTCTGCAGTTTTTTGTAGCTTCAGATCCTACTGTAAAAACAGATCGGTTGTGGCATGATAAATACTCATTGAGAAAATCGATGATTCCTTCTTTTATTACAATGGATCACTCAAGAAAGGTATGACTAAAAAGCTCTTCTTTTAAAAGTGTACATGTCTGATATGCACGCATAGAGGAGAGTGGCCTTCTTCATCTTTCTCTGTGTCTCTCTGTCTCTCTCTCTTTTGCAAAATCTACCAATTAATTTGAGTGGACAGCTCCTGTGTCCTGTATCTGATGTGAAACCCATCACGGCTGCATCAACATTGTTGATCTGTGAGCCATGTACTTTTACCTGTCAGTGATCTGGCAGAATATGTCAAAGATGCAAGTCTGAAAAAAATATAGCAATTGCGATTGGTTGGGATAACTTATGATTGTTGTATTTTAGCTTTGGCTTGGTATTGGGAACACTGGCTATAGTAACTGGTGTATGCTATATTTTGGCTTTTCTTAAATAGCTGAAAACCTGGTGCTTCTATTTATTTCCTTGAAAAGGTAGTTTCTAAAAATACTCTTTTTAGGTCCTCCTGATAGGAAAATCCATAAACTTCTTGCATCAGGTTTGTCACGACCAAACTCCATCATCAAAGACGATAGCTGTGGCAAAATCTGCAGAATCACCAAAAGATGGTATGAAATCAGAATATGATTACTATGAAGTATGCATTGTAATAGAATACTTGCTTTATTTGGTTTAATATTTAGCATGGTGGGCACAGGCAGATTGGCCATTAAGGCTACCAGAAAAAGTCCACCTCAGCCCCAAGTTGGGGTGGGGGTGGGGTGGCCCTTGCTCTGCATGAGGTGGGTGCGAGCTACCATGAGGTGCAAAGTCCATGGGTCCCTCTACAGGAGCTTTGTGTTGGGCTGTCATTCAGCTTTGTGAAGAACTTCTGATGATGTCCTGCCTGGTTGTATAATAGCTTTGGAGAACTGTAGCACATATGCCTGAAATGCTGTCTGAGGGCTTATTAAGTTCAGAATGTTTACACCATATGGTAGTGCATTGGTGTGAAGGAGCTTGCTTTCCTGCATTTTTTGTTTAGTATTTTAGCAGAAAGCCAGATGCATGGGATGCTTCCATATGGAGCATAAGATTTGTTAATGTAGGTGTAGAAGGCCATTTTTCCATTCATGTGCCTCTTGAGTTTGAGTTACCAGAATTTTTTTTCTTTTTTCCATGATGTCTCTGCATAGACCTCAAGCTTTTGAATTCCTTTTAGCCTCCTGAACCTTTAACCTTTATATACATATATATCCCCTTGGGTTTATGAAAATGTACTGTATCCCTGTTCAGCCTCCATGCCCTGTGGATTTTTTATCTGCATGTGGGTGGTTATTCTTGTCTGCTAGATATGTGAAAATTTAGATATTAAAATACTTTAAAGAAATGTGGTATGTAAGTTCAGCTTGACCAGAATATTGACTTTTATTTTCTTTTTATTGTCTTTTATACTTGCAATTATAGCTTCATTCTAAATGATTTGGGATACTCTTGCAGCTGTAGATAGACATGAGTAAGATTATTTGCTAGTTCAGGGAGTTTTGACATTAGGTTGTGTAAAATTTCTGCTTTCCCCTTTTAAATTTGTTTATCTTAACAAAAAAAATTCAATTAACAGAAAGGCTGCATCAGTAATTATACAATAAACAATAATTAAATGTATACAAAGAATACAAGTGTAAAGCATTTCTGCTTTTCCAGTGCTGAATATTGTCAATACACCCCCCCCCCCAAACATCCAGTCAAAAAGGAATCCAGGTTCTATAGATAAAGGTTGTTTTTTACTTGTTCTGCTGTGCCTGAATAGTGGATGTGTGCATTGCATAACCACCCATTTTCTGAGGTTTGTTTGTATGTAATGCTGCAGAATACACTTCAGTTCAACATTTTATCCTTGTCGTACAGGGTGGGTTTTGGTTTATACTACATCAGAGCCTGACACTGATTTGAATGTGTGCTTTATTTTATTTTTTAGACTTTCATGAGAATATTTGCAAGAGTGTGAAAGATTCATAAATACTACAAAAATATTTGTTCTGACAGTTCAAATATATGAATCAGTTATTACAGCCCTTATATAGTCAGAAAATGTATTTATTTAAAGACCTGTAAGACATGTAGCTCTGAAAACCTGCATTTAAGCCCCAGTTAAAAGCACTGCTCTCCTTCTATTTTCATCAAGCAAAGATGGAGGTAGTGATTTAGTTTTATAGAATTCAAGTCAATGATTTTGTCTTGAGTTGTGAAGGTTATTGTACGCTGCTTGCATTTAAGAGAGAAAATATTAAAGAATGCACATTGGCAGTCTAGGTGACATGTGCTTTTTCTGTTGACAGCTGCTGAAATGTTCACAGATTTGGAAAACGCATTTCAGGGAAAAATAGATGCCGCATATTTTGAGACCAGCAAATATTTACTCGACGTTCTTAATAAAAAGTACAAATTACTGGAACACATGCAAGCCATGAGGCGCTACCTACTTCTTGGTCAAGGAGATTTTATCAGGCACTTAATGGACCTACTTAAGTAAGTGACTTGGACAGTATTCAGTGTCTAATGTTTGTACAAGAGAGACAGGCGTTTTGATATGGGCAAACAGGAAAACTTACTATTACAATACAAATGTACTTTAATGCTGCTGTTAATATGTATTGCCTGATCTTGCCAGATCTCGGAAGCTAAATAGGGTCAGTACTTGGATGGGAGACCACCAAGGAAGACTTTGCAGAGCAAGGCCATGGCAAACCACCTCTGCTTAACCACTGGCCTTGAAACCTTGTGGGATCACCATAATTCAGCTGCGACTTGATGCCACTGAACATTAAAATATTCAGGTTTCATGTTGAGCTATTTTAGATGCACTGTTTTAGAAACAGTAGTATGAATAATTGGGCTTTTCATCTACTAAGTGGAATGGAATTGGTGGGTGTTGACAATCTAATCTGTTCTCTCACCTCTTGGTTATATTGATCGCTTAGTATTGAATTTATTGACTGATTTTAAATCTTGGATATTATTTTAAAATGGGTGTGGATCTGGCCCGTGGCTACAGTGGGGCTTTGCCCCCTTCCTTAAAAGGGTGACCCTCAGAAGATTTCCTTCTGAAAATGTGTTATAAAGGTGCTTGCTCCCGTGCCTTGCCATGGCCAAACAGACCAGAGAATCCCCGATGTCATCAGGCCAATAATACTTTTTTAAAAAAGTCTTTATTACTTAAAAGTACAGTTGTTTAGAGACAGACAGAAAAATAATGGCAGCCCCACCAGAAAATTTTTTGCACCACAAGCCACAAAATTCTGGCTATGGGCCTGGTGTGGATTGAATTTAGCATTTTTAGCACTTCTTTAGAACCCTTTAGGAATCTACCACTCTTCCTTCATGCTTTCTCTGCCTGATATTCTCCTCTTCTCTTCCTGTTGTGTCCTGCTGTATAAGATTGTGAACTGACAAGCAGGTGTTTGCCAGAATTCCTATAGCATGTTGTTATTCTTTAGGGCCTGGGTATGCAGGATGCCAAGTAGCGTGAGCACTTGGGTCCTGAAGAACAGCAGGCTGCTGGATATCTGTGGCACTGAATAGGTGTGTCCGCGTTAGTATGGCTGCAGACCCTCCCACCTTTGCTTGCCTTAACTCTACTTGTTGGCTGATGCTAGTATGTTGTCCCCAACTGCACAATTAGAACGCATATTTGTAGGCTAGTATTGCAGAGATCAAGCTAATGGACAGATGTGCTGCCATATCAAGTGCATACAGACAAGAATATCTGCACATAGTTGGGCATGGAAAGGCCCAACATTCACAGTAATAGCTAGAGGGGGCTTTTGAAACTCTCTATAGGGCTGAAGTGGCTCAAGTGGTTAAGATGCTGAACTTCTGACCAGAAGGTTGGTAGTTCAGCAGGTCAAGACCCCAGCGCTGCATGACGGAGTGAGCGCCCGTCTCTGGTCCCAGGTCCTGCCAACCTAGCAGTTTGGAAGCAAGAAATTGTAAGTAGGTAAATAGGTACTACTTTGCTGGGAAGGTAACAGCGTTCCATGCACCTAGGCATCTAGTCATGCCGGCCACATGACCACGGAAATGTCTTTGGACAGTGCTGGCTCTTCAGCTTGGAAACGGAGATGAGCACCACATCCCTAGAGTCATATCTGATTGGCTTTCGAGCAAGGGAAACCTTTACCTTTACCTATAGGAATCCTCTTCTCTGTGGAGGTGGGAATTGCAGATCAGGCCCATTTGGAGTCAGTGGGAGAATAAAGGTTGATATAATTGAAATGCAGAGCTGCAGCCTAAAATGGGTGCCCTGCATTTTGCAGCATGCAACTATTCCTCAAGTCTCAATCCCCCCCCCCCTCCCCAATTTTAGGCTAGTATAAAACAGTTAGGTATGTAGAAGATGAACGTAGAAATTCATGAACGTAGAAATTCATAGACTCTGACTTTTAACTATTCAGCAGCTGTAGCAATGAATAATATTTTGATCAACAGGAAGTGAGAACTGCCCTTTGATGAATGCATCAAAATATCTGTATCTTAAACGTGCACTTAAACCTCCAGCTTTGAAAGGCATAGATCCCGTACTTAACGTCCACACCCTCATCTGCCTCCCTCGGTGCCAGCAGATTTTGAAAGCCATCCTGGGCTTTCCCTTGGGATGGCATTTCCAAAGTGTAAAGGCAGGTCTCCTATATGTTTCATGCCTCCCCCTACCATAATGCAGATTTTTCATTACAAAGGTTCCCACTTACTTGCCAGACATCAAAGGGAGCTTCTTCTTGTCCAGGAACTGAATGGATGTTGCATCTCTGCACTAAAGTGCAACAGAATAATGAGGAGACACGGAATCGGCACAGCACTTGATTCATCAAACAGCGAAGAGTCATGTTTTAGTGGAACAAAGTACTTTCTGATATGGAATTTTTAAAAAAATTCTATTTTGAGTTTATTGAGAATATTATCTTACATCTGTCCATTGCTTTTCTAATGCAAAAGCACGCCTGCCTAGTCTTCGTTGATGGAATTTTAACTGGCACTCCAATCACTTACCGGAAGAGATTCTGCTTTTATTTCAATTTTTTAAAAGATGTTTTTAACCTTTAAGGTTGTTGAGAGTATCTTGAAAATGTGACTACAATGGTTGATCTTAAGACAGTGTTTCTTAAATATACAGGCAAGGCAAGTGTAGCTGTTCTGGATCTGAAGTCACCTCCTGCCTCATTAGAATAGTTATCAACAATCTGTACATACACCCACACACAAGGGTGAAAGAATTGCATACACCTCAGCCACATTTGTTATCTGAGATCCTCTGAAAACAAGAGTGCAAAAGAAAATTAAACCAGGAACTTATTTCCCTTCCAAAAAAGGTATTACTGAAGGAAGAATCATGGTTTACTTCAAGAATAGAAAATTACCAGAGTTGCTGCTGGCACAGTGAATTATGATTTGGGAAGGATTTGATATTCTTCACAAACCTATTAACCTGTATCTTGTGTGCCTGACAAAGTTGAGCAGACTGGTTGTATTATATAGGACAGTACTGACTACAGGAAGTTGCTTAAATGATGAGCCTGGGTGTGAACTCTGATATGGAAATGTTGAGCGCTTACGTCATTTTTGTTTGTGAGAAATCCACAACTTTGATGATACTAGTTCTAATTATACAAACACAGTTGGTAATTTGTCAAAGCGCACTAATATGTGATATGAAGATTGTATTGTTCTGCTGGAGTAGCAGCCTGACAGCAGTGCTATTTTGTTAATACTGTCCATCTGTCCGATTTTGATCTTAATTTTAGGCCGGAGCTTGCCAGGCCAGCTACCACGTTGTATCAGCATAATCTGACGGGAATCCTTGAAACGGCTGTCAGAGCAACTAATGCGCAGTTTGATAACCCTGAGATCCTCAAGCGCTTAGATGTCAGACTGTTGGAGGTACTTCTGAGCAGTGTCAATGTCTTAGGAAAACGCTTGTCTGAGTACTTTAACCAAAAATGGATAAAATTAGTTCCGAGCATATGTAATACTGCCTTTGTATGTAGAACCAGATTTTTAATAGATTCAGTATAACTATATAAATATAATAATATAATGATTACACCACACCAAAAATGAACTCTGACTTGGCTTAATGTGTGACAGTAAAAGTTAAAGCCACAGTGAAATACAGTCGTATGTGTTCAAGGCCGCTGGTTCAGTTCTTGGAACACAGCCTGAAATTTTAATTCAGTCCTTTTTACAGACATGTTCAGATACTGCTCTCTTCAGCCCAGTATTTAAAGAGGGTGAGATTTCTGAGGTTCATCTGTTCTCGTCCCTGTTTACCTCATAAACTATGTGATGCTCCAGTGGAGATAAACCCAGCATACACAGACTCTCCCTTACACTATATGCTATCAAAGGTGGTATTTCATACTTTGAAGGTCACATTTTATGCCAGTAAAGTGTGCGACTATTTCCCACTCATACTGAAATAAGTAGCATTTAAGAAGGGCCATGGCTAACAGAGGGGTCATAGATTCAATTTAGAAAACAGCTGAATAACCATGGATGCAGTTGGTTTGAATGAATGCTATTTTCCCCCCAAAAGGTGTCTCCTGGTGATACAGGCTGGGATGTTTTCAGCTTAGACTATCATGTTGATGGACCAATTGCAACGGTAAGGATATATATTTCAGGTTGTCAATTTCCAGCCTTTCCCCCTTAGTTCACTTAGTTCACTAAATACTTTGTTATTAAAATAACCTTTGCACTTTTGGAAATGCATGATTAAGAGACTGTATGGCATCTTGGATGGTCCCCTTTGTATTCAGCCAAAATCTCAGTTTCCCTAAATTATTAATGAGTGTTAAAATGCTACATTTGAAGACTTTCATTATTTGAAATAAATAATTCATTTGTTCTGTTGGAGATTTTAGAAAGTACTTAATAAATGGATTTTCATTTTCCTCCATTATTCTGCAACTGTAGCAACTAATTTGGGATAATTTGCCAGAACTGTAAAATGTATTTTAGGGGAACTTATTTGTACTCTTTAAATAAAATCTGATATGTGGTATTCATTAAAACGGATGAGAAAATAGCAGCAGTATTGTTCAAAACGCTTTTACCATGTGTAAAGAATAGCAGTGCTTTCTGAACAAGATGTCAGAAGTGAGATTCTGACCAGCAAGGAGGTATTGCTATGTATAAGTTTGGTGAAAGGAAGATAATATCTCCATTTGCTAATGCGTTAATCCATTTTTTATGTTTGGCATCCCTTCCAGTAAATTCTAACTAGTTGCAGGGCTGTGTAACCAGTTTCTTTATGTTTCATCTTCGTAGTGTTATTAATAGCAATTTGATAGTTTCATATTGAAAGTAACCTTTTGAGGTATAGAAAGGAAGTGTAGAGAAAGTGGTTTCCAACAGTAGTGGAATTGTTTTATGTAATAACGTATTCTTTAAAACACACACACACACACACACACACACACTCTTTTTAATGAAAGACACAGTGAATGACAGGACTAGCAGTAGCTCAACTTGTAGTGAAAGGGTAAATAAAATGAACTAGTGTAGCTCAGCCATTCCTATCCAAAATCCAGACCAGCACAGTTACAGTCTTACTGTACTTCAGCACAGTTACAGTCTTACTGGGTGGTGAGAGGTAAGTCACTCCTTCATCATTCAGATGTTGGAGCAAGCTGTGGTGATCTTTTTGTTGGGTGCAAGCACACTTCATTGCCATGCTTGCATGTGGCCCTTGCTTCCTCCTCCTTCCTTGTCCTCCAGAGGGTGGAGCTTGACTGAACTCTTCCTGGCTTGATCCAGCCCCCACTTCCTCACTCTGGCATCTCAGATGGAGAAGCACTACTGTATTGGCATTGTGTGGAATAAACGAGGCCTACTTCACTGAAGCACCGGCATTTGGACATTGTGGTGAAATGGAGCCTGGGAGATGCTCAGTCCAACTCCAGGTGTTAGAACAAGAGGGAGGTGGGAGGGTGCTGGAAGCACAACAACAAATGGTGTTCATCATAGATTAGGACATAAATGTATCCTGTTGTGTTGTCTGAATGCTGCTTCAGTTCCCCATCTGGAAGGATAGCTTCTCAGGACTGTAGTAAGGATGTATGTGGGACAATGTAGGAAACTGTCTTGAGTTTTATTAAAGAGTGGGCTTAAACATCTAAATAAATTTACTGGAAGAGCTTGGTTAGTCATGAAGAAAATGCAGAATGGTTGTTTTTGAAAAGAGGAATTTGTGATAGGTATTAACAAGCAAGTGTGCTTGATCCCTAGCACTGTGAAGTTCCTGGGAAGGGAAGGAAAAGAAACCCAGTAGCACTCAGTACCTTCTCTCAGATGAATTTGGCATGGAGCCTGATCAAATCCCAGATGTGCTGCTAATTCTAACAAGTATTCTGCCTTTAATTTACAAAGTTATTCAGAGGAGAGTAGACGTCACTAAAATAATACATTTAATAAAGAGGAAAGTTGCATTCCAGTAAGATTTTGAGTTGTGATGATCAGGGGAGATGTTGTACTTGAGAGTGAGATTGATCCTGGCATTTACATCTCAGACAGCTGCCATAATCTAAAGGCATAATCGAGTTCTAAAACTGCAGTTACTTACAAGTGATGGTATCCAAACTGTGTCCAAAGCCAGATTCCATTGATTTGTCTCTTCCATGTATCTATTTAGAAATAGATCCAGAGCCCCCAAGAGCCTGGATTGATCCTAAATGATTTGTTATGGTTGACTTCTCCTTTTGGAGTTTTCCCTGTTGCCAGCTTCCCTGTGTTAAAACTACTAAGAGGGAGTCCACGAGGAGGATTTCAGTGATTTGTTTTTTGTAGTAGCAGAGTCTCAGGGTATGTAGGCTTTAGATTTTGTAAGCATTAGCAGCTATTTCTGAAGCCAGGGCAGCCCCACAACTACTAACCCTGCCTGGAGCCCTCTCTGTCTCTTGCTGTCACTTTGATAAGTTTGGGTAAAGAACAGGAGAGCTCTAGGCCTGTTTGTTCCTGAGTGTGTTAAATCAGTTTATTTTGGCATGTACTTTTTCTTAAATGGATCCATTTGGAATCTGACTTGGGGATAGGTTAGATGTCCACCTATCTCTATTTTGTCTGAAAACATACCCCCCTCCCTCTGCCCACTATGTATGTAAGGAGCTTGTTTATCGAATGTTAGACTAATGATCCTGTAGCCTAATTCCATCAGTTCTGAGTAGCAGTGATTTTCCACTGTGTCCTAAAATAATTGAAGTGGGTATTAGAGAACGTGGCCTTTGTACATTGAAAGCATATTCTGTACTAGTGGTGCTTTTTTGTTATATGTCCTGGTGCAAAGATTCTGGAGAAAAGGTCCCAGTTTCTTCCCATCCCCCAATTCTTGTGTATGTGTATTGACTCATTATTTATTCTAATATTGTTATCTTGGCGCTTGCTTAAAACTTTCTGTTGGAAATCTCTTAATTCAGTTGGAAACACCCCTTGCACTTCTTCTTGGTATATTGTGCCAGAAATGATCCTCAGCTGACAGAGGCACTTGAGGCAATTATAGGTGGACCAGCTCAGGTAAATAAAGATGATCATATTTTATGTCCATATGTTGCTCTTACCTGCAGGTATTTACACGAGAGTGCATGAGCCACTATCTACGGGTGTTCAACTTCCTGTGGAGGGCAAAACGAATGGAATATATTCTCACAGAGATATGGAAAGGACATATGTGCAATGCAAAACTTCTAAAAAATATGCCAGGTAGGTGAGTAACCTCAAGGGATAATTTGTTCAAGCCATTGCATTTAGACTCTTGTGTTCTAGACCAAAAATAAAGTAAAAAACTGGGGTTTGCTAATTATGGCTTGAGCACAGTGTGCTCTTAAGCAGATGAAGTGTTGCTCCGAAGTAACTTTCAAGGCCTAAATTAGAGGGCTTTCCCCCCACCCCAGTACTTTTGTTAAGAACCAGGGGTCCGTTGGGGCCGGAGCGAGGCAGAGCAAAGCTCCGCCAGCTCAGGAGTGGCCACTAGGGCAGCCACGGGCCGAATCAGATTCTCTAATCTGATTCAGCCTGCTGCTGAATTGCCGCCGAAATTCGGCGGCAACTTTAAAAGCAACTGGAGGAGAGGGGGTTTGAGGGAGAGGCTCCAAACGTGCAGGGTAGCTGCTGGGGCCTCTCCTCGAAATACCCACCAAGTTTCAAGAAGATTGGACCAGGGGGTCCAATTCTACAGGCACCCAAACAGGTTGCCCCCATTCCCTCCATTGTTCTCTATGGGAGGAAAAAAGTTAACATTTTTTTTCACCATAGAGAACAATGGAAGGGATGGGACAACCTGTTTGAGGCCCCGTAGAATTGGACCCCGTGGTCCAATCTTCTTGAAACTTGGTGGGTATTTCGAGGAGAGGCCCCAGCAGCTACCCTGCAAGTTTGGAGCCTCTCCCTCAAACCCCCTTTCCTCCAGCCCCTCATATACCCTATGAGTTTTTGCCATTGATTTCAATGGCCCATAGGGTATAATGGGGCTGAAACTGACATTCCCTTTCTGACACACTTCTGGTGATGTCAGGGGACGTGGCATATGCTAATGAGTTATGCTAATGAGCTCCTGCACCTCTTTTTCTACGAAAGGACTTCTGTTAAGAACTATGCACTCTTCAGCATTGTCCCACAGGAATGGAATAGATTTCTAGAGGGTACGTGCTGGGCCCTGACTTTGCTGGCCTGCGAGACAGTCCTGTTTCAGAGTGTTGAACATTCAGAATGTTGAAGTTTTGTTGGAGACAGGAGTCTCTTCTTAAGGAGAATTTGTTGTCCATTTCTTTGGTGATAGCAGCAGTTGGAGATAGGAAGTGAGCTACTGGGAGGAAGAAGGGCAATCTTTGCCTAGGATTCTGCAGATAATTGCTGGTCCCCATTTTCTTGTCTGGTGGACCAAGAGTTGGTAGAACAGTTGTAGCCTCTTCCCCTTTAGGCAGTCAGTTCATTACGATTCCTTATTTCCTCTTTCCCTGGCAGGACTCTAGTGGTGTGGATAGGTGAGCTGCATCCAAAGGTGTGAGAATTCCTCCTAATAATGTTCTGTTACAGAGTGAGTGTATTTTCTTAAATGACAGGAGTTTCACTGGGGAAGTCTTTAATTGGAGTTACAAAGACTGTAAGAATAGTGAAATTTTTGAGACGGCCTTGAGGGGGCAATAGAGCATTACAGATGGTTGCTGACCTGTGTATTTCTAGCAAGTTAAGGCTCATAGCAATGTTTGGAATAGAACCTAGTTTTGTTGTCAAATAGTGTTGTCACTGCTTTTGGGATACAAAACTGAATTAATCTTTAGACTAGGTGTGTTGCAGTGCTGCTTTAGCTAGAATTATTTACCTTTTCCCTGGTTGTTTGAATGGGATTTCTGCCTAGACATCTAACCATTGAAGAGGGAAGGCAGTTCTTTGAGGAACAGTGGCAGAACAGAAAGAAAGATGGAGAAAAACGAATGCCAGCTTTTATTAGATGAAGTCAGTCTGTCAGGAAGCTTTTGAGTGGCAGACGCCTCTTCTGTGCAGTCTTTTTCAGACATATAGTCGATGCCCAATTCAGTCAGATTTATTTATTTATTTATTTATTAAACTTATATCCCACCCTCCCTGCCTCTCGGCAGGCTCAACAAAGCAAGGAAATTCAACCTGTTCTGAATATATGATTGCACAGTGATATGGTCCTGCTGAGGGACAGCTTTTAAATTGAATGTAAACTAGAAAAATGACATTACCACTAGAGGAAAGTTTTCATGGAAATCTGCAAAACTTATTATGGCAGATTTTAAAGCATGAAGTTGTGTCTTCTGGTCAGTTGCTTTAATTGGAGAATTATGGGAGTCCAAATTATCTCTGGAAATTCACTCAGATGTTCTGTCTCCCTTGGTTTATTAATTTACAACTTAATAGTATTCTCAATTGTTATCTGACAAAACAGGCCTTTGACTGGACAGAATTTGTGGCATTGGTGGTTTGGGAGGTGTAGCTGTTATGCAAAGACGCACTCTCCAATTAGTTGTGGGAAGTTAGCATATGAGACTGCAACTGGAATAGAAACATCACCATTTACAGGGATTGTCTCTGTGAGAACTCTCAAATAAATAGGCAATTTGTTAAAATTAGAGAGCCTTTTTATTAAAGAAAATGAGAAAAAGGTTCATTCAGCAAAACACACACAACATTCAAGAACTAGCTGGAAAGGTGGGCAGGGGCATTTCAGGGATCGGGTGATATTTACCGGTCCTGGAGAGGTCCGTGGAAACACCATGGAGAGAAATTACCAGTGTTTCATCCCATGAAGGAGAGAAAGAGAAGCTTAGGAATGGGGGCGGATGTGGTCGGTACCAGAGAACACACAACACACACTGAGCAGGTTTTCAGGGACGGTTCTTTTAGGAAAATTGTACCCTGAGGCTGCAGGAAGATGTGTGTCTTTTCTGGTGGGAAACTTTCAGAGAACAATTGTGATGATTGCTTTACTGGGGTGAAACAAAGGTTTGGGACATGGCTTGATGGTTGAAAGAGATCAGGGTTAACTGAGGGACCTGAGGTTAGACTCCCAATTTTGGCTTTAGTAATAGCATGCAGTGGTGGTGGGGAGAAATTGGGAGGTGGCTACTATGTGGGTTGTAACAGTATGAACACCTGTATGTCATGTTCCCCCCGCCCCCACACTGCAGGGATACTAGCAGTTTTAGAGGGGTTGGTGATTTTAAATTCAGGAACAGAATTAGGCCCCATCCTCCTTTCAGCATGAACCAGATCCAAAATCTCTTTGTTCATCTTCCCTCCCAATTGCTAGTACCTTCAAATATGATGGGTAATTTGATTCTTTCTCTCACTACAATTCCTTTTTTATTATTATATTAACAGTAACTGAGACTAGGGTTTAAGAAAACCAAAGCACCGCCTATCTAAGTGTATTTCTCGATGTAGAGCCTGCCCTATAGTTGGTATTTAAAGTTGCCCTGTAGTTGCTATTTAAAGTTGGTGCTGGTCCAAAATCAGAATCCATAAATATCTTTTAATAGGGCCAATCAACATAAAGCAAAACTGTGCAAACTTTCAAGTTTTTCAGAACTCTTCCTCAGGCAGGATGGTAAAAAATTAAAAAAAGAGGTGGGAGGGGAGAAAAAGAGATGTTTTAGGCCATTGTTTCAAGCTGCACTTTAGTTCCTGTGAGCAAGAAAAAAATAAAAACAAAAGTTATGTCTCCATTGGAATTACAAAGGTCAGCGCCCTGACCTGGATAGTCCAGGCTAGCCCAATCCTATCGGATCTTGAAAGCTAAGCCAGGTTGTCCCTGGCTAATATTTGGATGGGTGACCTCCAAGGAATATCAGGGGCGTGACACAGAGGCAGGCAATGGCAAATAACCTCTGAAACATCTCTTGCCTTAAAAACAAGTCTAGCTTGCCACCTAGTGGTGCATAATGCTAAAAGAGCTAGAATTTTTGTCTGCCAGACAATATTAGGCTCTCCTAGCTATTCTGCACATAATGCCATATGATAATTATTATTACAAAGACCTGCAGTCTTCCTTTTAGCTCCCTGGCACCAATTAAATTAAAATGGGACCAGGAAAATTAAAATGGGAATTTCACCTCAGTAGTCTGTCCCTGTCTCCACCCAGACAGAACATCTCAGGAAACTTAACATTTGAAATGTTTGTACGATGATTGAAGTATCTCCCCCTCCCAAAGAAAGGAAGCAATATAAAAAATTGAAGGAGAAATGTAATTCAAAATTGAAGGGGATTGTAATTCATAATTATTCATGAAGATTTTATTATCTTTGGGGGATGAGAAGTCGCAAACCCCGGGCAGAAAGTGGAATATTATGAACTTAACAGGGCTTCTAGCTGTTTTGATGAGGGAACTTTTCTGTTCTTTAGAAGCTTCCAAGTTTTTTTTTGTTATACAGTGCTGCTCTTTAATTCAGCTATTTGGTATGAGACTAGTAGGAGATGGCAACAAGACCCAGATGACGCCTAGAAGCCTGTGCATGAGCTGTGTGCTCTCAGATTGACAGTGTAGTTTTGCTGCTGGCTCTTTCCTCATGCCCTGATTTGGTATATTGTATCCCGCATAGTTTTTATGCTCTTGTTTTCTGACTTGCTTCTTTCAAGTCTGCATTGCAAGTGTTATGATTTCCTCTGGGGATACAGGAATATCAAACACAGCAAACAGTTCTTTGGCCTTTCTCTCTCATAGGCAGTCTGTAGCATACAGGTGTCGTTTTTTTAAACCACAGCGCAAACAGGGAAGCTTTGGCATGGTCTTATCTCCTCTTGAAGCTTGCTCTACACTTGAGTACCCTTGACTGATGATGCTTTATCTCCTTTCCCCACAAAGTTCAGCCTAAGCATTTGAGCAAAGCTCACCCAAAAGAGCACTGAAAGCTCAGAGGGATCATGCTCTGGAAAGGGAGACTCTGCCTCCCAAAGTTGAACACAGAAATCACTAGGTAGGATACCCAATAGGATAGTTGTTTGGTTGTGTTAATGTAATACAGTGTGTAGAACATTGACTGTGGACTTGCAAACTCCTTAAACAACCCTTGAGCAATAGGGTTTTCTTTCTGAAGAAGTGGAATATTGCTTTCAAAATTTATGGTGTGTTTTAAAAGAAAAAAAACAGAATGAAGGATGAGATGCAATGTACTAAATAAGGCATCGATAAGGATTGACATAAGGTAGTTTGGGCAAGTTGCTATCCTAATACTGCAGAACTTGTACTCAATGAGTCTCAGTTACCAGGAGCTGGAAGCTTTTTACTTAAAAACAAACAACAACAAAGACTGTTTTGGAAGGGAACCAAAAATGGCATATAACTGCCGTCTCTGTGTGGCAAAGCATTTAGCTGGTGATATTCCCCGATCAACCATAGTGTGGTTGGTTTCACACAGAAAGGCATTCCACTTTCATAGATGTTTTGCAAAGAAGAAGTCAACCACAGGCTGGTGCATAAAGAAAATCATAGTTGTGGTGTTTTGGTATGTAAATATTGTGTGTGTTTTTTCTGGGATTTAATGTGGGGTTTTAGAAATATGTTGCTGTAGTTTGAAAAAGCAGGCCTCTGGAGTAAGAAAGAGGGGAGCTGGATGGGTGATTGCAGTGTATTATGATTGGCTGGTAGCTGTATCCTAGGGGGCAAATTTCACTGGTTGGGAGAAAGTTTGTTCAGAGTGTGTGGGAAGAGAGTTGAGTGAGACGCTGTGGAGTGTGAGAAAAATCTAATCTTTTTGGAAGCTATGAGCCTAAGTGGCAAGTGAGAAAATAAGCCTTTGTGGCTAGATCTCTTTAAGTAATTAAAGAGAAAGCAAAACTGTACCCATCTGAAACCATTACGCTTATGGCCTTTACTGAGACAGTTACAGTGTTATACTTCTAAATAAGCTCTATTTACATTTAAGAGAAAACAACTGTTTTACTTAGAGTAAAGGGTCTCCTTTTGCCTCAGAGCCACTCATGTGCACCCACCATTCTGTTGTTCTACCAAATATAACTAAGCCATCCTAAGAATTCTAGGACCAGAGGCTTTTGGCAGCAAAAATAAGTAGGGAACTCTGAGGGCGGCAGCATAACACGTCACCTCAGAACATCTTGACAGGTGTTACATATAAAGGGTCTGTAGAAAGGAGCAAAACATTACTGTAGTTATTAAAATTCAGCTTCAGAACAGAACAACAAGCTCTATTTGGAGGCTCCCATGTTTTCTGCAATTTCTCCACCAATCTCTGTTGCCTACTCTCCATGTCCCCAAATAGTCTACAATATTTTGCACTGGCTGTTAACAAGTTACAGTTGAAAGTTATGGTAATAGGCCCCAACTACTACTCTTTCCATAGGCCACTTTTAACTACTTTTATTTCAAGTTTGGTGTAGGAACTGTAGCATTAAGATACTGAACATACAACCTGTTAATAGTATGAAGCATGCGAGTAGTCATGAAGATTGTCCCATGCTTACATAAACTTAAACCTCACTCAGTTCAAAGAGGACTGAAACCATATAAGTCTTTTGATTAGTTTTCTCTCTGTGAAATAGAAATTCTAAATCCAAAATGCTGTGTCGCTACACTGGAGTTTTGTATAATGAGTATTTTATTTATTTATTTATTGGATTTTTACCCCACCCTCCCAGCCAAGGCCAGCTCAGGAGTAGAACATCTAATCTTAAAATATATTGGATCATCTTGGATTTCTCATAGATAGCTGTGTGATCTCTTAGCTATTCTGATCATATCATTCGTTTCTTATAGATCTCAACCTATTAATTTGGTTGTTTCGCTAAGAAGTCATCCGTTCCTATCATCCAGTACAAAATTAGGCAGTGCCAAAGTGGGAGACATATTGTCTGCCCTAGACTTTTTAAACAGTTCAGGAGAAATGTGATCTTTTTATGCAGCAGTATTAATTCTATAGCTTATTTGAATTATTCCGGGGAGCCATTTCTTACCTGTGCAATATAGTGATTGAGTCTGCCTAATAGTAAAGCAAGTATTCCATATTCTTTTATTAAGTACTTTTGTATTATGCAAAAGCTCCACAGTGCTGGCAATATATAACTTTGATCTTACTTTCTTGTTTGATCCTGTGATTAAATTTTTTTAGGAGGTGGTATATTTTAAGTTTGTAGCCTGATGCAGTACTGAGCATAAGCAATTATAGTAGTGATACAATGGGATTTATATGATGATAGCTTAGTTCTGACATATGGACTTGGCTGCAAGTTCCCACAAATTGGGGAGGTTTGTGGAAGAGCTTGTTCAAACATGTTTATGGGTGGTTGGATATTGTTGAGTTTCTTCCCATCTTGAGGTGTGCCCCCAATGCCACATGGTGTATTGTCCTGGAGGTTCTCCTACTCCTCAGCAGTGGCTTTATGGTGGAAGCAGTGGGCACTGCTAAAAGAAGGTGGGAAGAATCCACTTCCATGAACTCACTCCCACTTGTGGAAGACTGGATCAAACCATAGTCTATTGTATGTCTACCCTCTTATGAGAACCTGTCTTTAGGTCCTTCCTCTTAAAGAAGGGAATAGGCTGATATTGCAACTTGTTAATGAAAAATTTAGAACTATATGTAAAAATCTAGTTAGTTTTTTTGTATTAATTTTAATATCCACATTTTTTGGGTTTCTTACAGAGCTTTCTGGGGTGCTGCATCAGTGTCACGTTCTGGCATCAGAAATGGTCCATTTCATTCATCAAATGCAGTATTACATTACATTTGAGGTACCCTTTAACCATCTGTTTTATTGTAGTTTTTAAGTAGGTTGAACATTTTTATTGACCGATCAGGCTAATTATGTTACAGAAGTGTGGAGCAGAGAAGTAATTGTTTAAATTCTCCCTAAAATAAAATGTATCCCAACACTGATGGTTTTGTGTCATAGGTACTTGAATGTTCATGGGATGAACTGTGGAACAAAGTTCAACAAGCTCAGGACTTGGACCACATCATTGCTGCTCATGAAGTTTTCTTGGACACAATTATTTCTCGTTGTTTGCTGGATACTGACTCAAGAGTAAGCCCTTTCTTTTTATGTAATCATTTTTTTTTTCATTTTCTCTATAATTCTCTTAATAGAACATTCCATGTCAACTTTCTTTCACCTGGGTTTCCTAGTGATGTAGTCCTATTTTGTGATGCTTAGATAATATCTGTGCATGTAATTTAAGAGGAAGTAGTAATATAGCAGTTTTTCAGCAAGTCTGTAGAGGGTTACTAATCTTAATTTCTACTTAAATATCTCTTTTTTTCTGGTATCTTGCTTGTGTCTTTTCATCTTATTACTACCTTTTTGTAGATGCTTCTCAACCAGCTTCGAGCCGTCTTTGATCAGATCCTTGAATTTCAAAATGCTCAAGATACACTGTATAGATCTGCCTTGGAGGAGCTACAGCTACGACTGCAGTTTGAAGAAAGAAAAAAAGAGCGAGAACTTGAGGTACAAATTGTCTTCAATGGCATTATGAGAGAGAGAGAGAGAGAGAGAGAGAGAATGTGTTTTCCTTATTCCTCCTTAATATCATCTCTTTTTCCTCAAGAAAGGTTGGGTAAATAAGTCTTGGTAAGAACAACTGAAACCCTTTCTATATTAGTTTTTGAATAATCCATAATTGAGAATGAATGTGAAGGTCAAACCTTAGTTTTTTCATTAAAATAATTTTGGTGGCCATCCGGTCTTTAAAATGAGAGAAATTTTTCATTCGTAGTTGCTACACTGTTTGTCAAAGAATATACTTGATTGATTTTTTGGCTTTCAGATTGTCAGACTAATTTAAGACACTTGCAGCCTCATAATACTTAGTATTCTAAGAAAATCAACGTGTCACTTTGTTAATAAATGCTGCTGTTTGAATATATGCCTTTTGATTGCTAATCCCAAAACATCATTTCTTAAGGGTGAATGGGGAGTAACAGCCTCAGAAGAGGAAGAAGAGAATAAGAGAATTAAAGAATTCCAAGACTCAATACCAAAAATGTGTTCACAGCTGCGGCTTCTTACCCATTTCTATCAGGTATTTTAAAAACTGTTACTGATTAATGTTTATATAAATGACCTATGAATGCTGTCCTTTTTGTAAATTACATGCTGTTTTAATGCAACATTATCTGGACCGTATGGGCCTTGGAGGAAGATCAGTACCAATAAAGTACAGTGTAACCTGTTCCATTATTATGTTAGGGCAAGTGTGACATCCCTTCTTAATAGAGGAATGACCAGTCAACACATATAACATTCCCCAGTCATAGAATGGGCTACAGATAAGCCTGCTTGAGAGGGCACTTAAACTAAAACAAAATACTAAAACAGCATAAAAATCATGTAAACTAGTAGGCTGTTAAAAACTCAGCCACAAAATGAATTATTGTACCAAGTTTTTAAGAGATCCACTTGACCGTAAAAGCTAGATTGCTTTCTGCCCCTATGAGTCATTCTGGTGGGAACAAATTTCACAACCATCTTGTTGCTAATTTCAGTAGGTTTTTAAATCCTTTCATTTCATAAAATCCTGGTTCCTATCTAAGGTAAACTTCCCAACTTCTTTTGTGTGGATGGGGCAATACTGCAGCTGGCCCTTCCTAGCACTGTACTTAGCTTCTATTGGGGATTTTTAATGGTGGTTGTAGAATAACACAGCTCATATTCATTCATTTTCTTCATTTATACTCTGCCTTTCTCCCCGGTGGGGACCCAAAGCGGCTTATTTTCTCCTAACAAGTTGGGTTGAGGGTGACTGGCCCCCAAGGTTGCTATGAAAGTTGGGGTCTAAAGGCCACTTAAAAAGAAGTAGTGAGCTTTCTATGTGGTTCGACCAGAGGGGTCTTTATCCAGCCTTCTACTAAGAGGCTGAGCCCAAGTGGCCTTCTAAATGCAGTTCTTACATATAAGACATTAGGAAAACTGGATTACCCCCCCCCCCCCAATAACTTTAATTCACTACAAGGTAGGAGAAATAAGGAGACTCAGTAATGAGGTTTAAAACTGTTTTCAGATAATACACAGCTTTTGCTGGCTCATTAAGTTACGGTGTTTCAGATGTTAACTCTTGAGTGCACAGAACAGCCAAGCCTGTAGTTTTCGGGTGATTATTGCCTTTCCCTCAGCCTCAGGATTCTCACCATGTGAATGTGAGCTTCTCTCAGAATCTACAAATCACCTGCCAGTTTCCCTTAGAAACTGGGCTCTGAGACGTCAGTCTCTTCCTCAAGTGTTCACTATGCTAGCCTGCTCTCCTGCAAGAGTCAGACTCTGAGACTTAGGCTGAGGACAGACTGGCAAAATGAAGCGCAAGGGAAGCGGGGCAAAAAGACCCGGGCCGAGTTGTTGCGGGGCTTTCCATTCGCACTGCGTAGACTGATGTGGGACCATAACGGGGAGGAGGTGGAACGGTGTGTTCACACTGTGGGGTGGCTTTGGTCCATTTTGCTGACCTGCGCATGGGCGTATGGGCACAACAGCCAGATCAGCAGGTTCAGATTACCGGCACTGCTTGATCCGGCTTACTTGCATCCACACTGCGCACCCAGACGGCTTGACACCGATTTCCCCAGGTACCTTTTTGAAGTGCAATGAAAGCGCTTCAGGACCGGGTGAGTGTGGCACGGCAACGCTGGGCAGCTGCGACTGTCTGAATGGCTCTCTTAATCCGCTTGAAAAGCGGACCTATGTCAGGCCAAACTGCCAGTCGGTCCTCAGCCTTAGATAGTCACCTGAGACAGGTTCTCTCCACTTTAACACTCTGGAGATGCAAACCTTGCTTTCTCTTGTTCAGACTGATCTGAGCTGGCAGTGTAACAGTTTTTTCTCTTGCTCCTCCCTTCCGTCTGGCTTCCTCAGCCATCTATGGTCCTGGATTGGTTGTTAGCTGCTCTACACACACATGCCAAACAGGCACACAGGGGAGTGGTTACTGACATAAAGGTGCAGGACATCTTGCCCATCAGTCCCCAGTCATCCAGCTTCCATGGTAGAGTGGGGATTCAGTTCAAACCTTGGTCTCCCAGATTCTAGCCTGACACTCTAAGTACGATACCACACTGGTTGTCATAATGCTTTCATTGTGTTTAAATATGCGTATGTATACATTTATGTGAATCTTGTTTCCCCCCCCCCCCCCCCCCCAGGGCATTGTGCAGCAGTTCTTGGTGTTACTGACCACCAGTTCTGATGAAAGTCTTCAGTTTCTGAGCTTCAGGCTGGATTTCAATGAACATTATAAAGCCAGGGAACCCAGGCTTCGGGTGTCTTTAGGCACTAGAGGGCGACGTGCTTCACAAATATAAACCTCTCTGCAGGGAATGTCTCAGGATGGCTGAAGGTTACCTGTTGGCTGGATGCGGCAGTCAAGATCGGCATACTCAAACCAAATGGCATGCAATGGGGGTTTGTGGTTATTGCAAGCGACCCCTTTTCAGTCTTGTGATTGTGCAGAAAGCAAAATGGCTCGTTTCATATTATGTAATGTTTGATATTGCTAAGTGAGCTTAAAATGTTAAAATTTTGCGTATGAACTCATTAACAAATCACTATATTTTTCTGTGGTGCTCCTGAAGCACATTCTGCGATAATTTATATTTGTCTCCAGGAAATTTATATTCACTTGCAGCATTAAGAAGGGTTCATAATTTCTCATTTCAATTCAGGAATCACTTTTCTTTTAAAACCACCAGAAGAGGATCTAGTCAGTGAATACATTTGTAAAGCAATTTTTTTTTCTGATTCCTTTTTTTCAGAGTTGTGATGTACTTGACAGTGTCTTAAAACAAGTCAGTTAAAAATATGTCCAGTAATATTTAACATTTTTGAAACAATTTATTTTTTCAGAAATTTTTTTAAAACTGCTGCACAGAAACAAACAATAGAGACACAACAGGAGTGAAACATAACTAGTACCATTAAAATGAAGCTGGAGCCTCAGTGCACTCAAGTAATGGAACATGTAAATATGAATAGATGTGAATGAAGTATTTTGTGTTCAAAATCTGGTATATTAGAAATTAATTTAAATAATGAAGACTACTTATTTTTCTTTCCTTGCCTATTTTTCCATTGTACATAGTTATATATTGCTGTCCAGATTTTGGGGAGAAACATTTTTGTAAAGAAGTCACTATATATCAAGTCATAGCCAATTACCATTTGTTATATTCACAGGTAAAATGCGTAGAGAATAAACACGATTATCTTTCAAACATTCTTGTCTGCTTCCTCTACCAGCTGTAATTTCAAGCTTTCAGTGTTCTTTTTCAAAGCGGGAACTGACCCCAGATGAAGAATGCAAGCACACCCTTACTTCCTAGATTGAGATGCCAGATTATCAACATCTGAAGCCCAGTATTCACACTACCATCCAAAGGGTTTATGATAACTGAGCCCAAAGCTGGTGCATCTGGAGATATATCAGTGTCCACCCCTGCAAGCATGGTGCTGCCACACTGGTGTAACTGGAAAGCCAGCATAGCAGTGGGAGGTGTTAGCAGTATATGGAGGCACAGTTGGACAGCCTCTGCTCTCAGCCTCTCCAGCCCCAGATCTGAGGTTGGCATAGTTAGGCAATAAGAGCCCAGTCCTAAGAACCTGGTGGTGGTGGTGGTGGTGGTGGCAGCCACATAGCGGGGGTGTCACTAATCAGTACCTTGTGGCTTATTCCACAGAAGTAGAATAAATGAGTCACTCCTCTTGATGTCACACTTACTGCAACTACAATAGGAGTGCAAGAAGGAAGGGAAGAAAAGAAGGATGGAGGCTCACAGTGACATTCTTCAGGGAGTTCAGCAGATCTGGGTTTGTTTGTTTATGTGGAAAAATGTTTATGCCATGTCTCCAAGGAACCTGCTGAGGCAGCTTACAAAATAAAACACGTGAAAAACATAAAACTACCATTAAAATCCAGATTTTTTTTTAAAAAAGCTGTTGTGTAAGAACATAAATAACAGCAACTTAAAATATCAGTTTTCGGAATAAAAGCGCATTGTAAAATGCCATTTAGAAAAAAAAACAGCCCCTTAATTAAAAGCCTGGGTGAACCAAAAGGTTTTCACTTGGTGTCTAAAAGGCAGCAGTGTCGATGGAAGGTGATCTACAAGGGGAAGAGCATTCCGTAAGCAAGATGCCACTGACAAACTCTGGTTGTATTCCCTGCCTACCTTCAGTCTAGTTCCCTTTTTCCAAGTGGGGCAATGTAGACATGGAGTAGCAACACAGGAGATACATGTAAGGATGCTGGAGAATGCCAGATGCCCTGATGTCATCACCAGCCATTGGTGTGTGAGGCAGGGAACACTGCAAAGATAGGTACAGCAGAAGGACACCAGGCTAGGTAGCCAATCAACCCTTTGCACGCTCAAGGTAAGGGTCAGCTAGCTCCTCAAAAAAAGACTGAAATCTGAGGTCTCAAAGCTGAGAAAAAAGCACAAGTGAATTAAGAGTGCTCCTGTTTTGGTATCAACTCTACCAGATGCCTTGGCTGAGTTACTGACCTCAGATGCAGACATCATCATCAATTTAGCTGACCTCCAGCACTTCTTTTACAGTCTGCAGACAGTCCTCTCCACTGGGAAGAGATTCATCTGAAGATTGCCCACTCTCACCCTGCAAAACACAGGCTCAACCCCTCCGCCCCAGTCTACTTCCCTTCAGCTGGTTCAGAAAGACCATTGCTCCTCACCACTTGGTTCAACCAAAAATTGCAATCCTAGTCTCCGATTTGTCACCCCAAAGACGCTCCCCTTAATACCAAGCATCCCATTGATTCCGGTCTCCATATTAATGCAGAGAATCAGTGCAGTGTGTCAGCTCTCCCTGGCACCAAGATCCTTCTCCATATTATGCCTTTTGACGCTGAACATCTTACCAACACTGAGAAACGTCTTAGTATCCATGCTCTTCGAGAGATTCATCCTTTTTCTCCCTGTACCCTCACTTGGAACGAAGAGGTTATGCAAAAGACTGATATCTTTGTCCCATTTCTGCATGTATGACCATGGAGCAATGTCCTTATGAGCGCTCTGGTCACACTGCTGTCTTTATGTCAACTGCCCAATCCTGTCTAGTGTCCACGGGCCAGCAGTCCAGTCCTTGTTCCTCTACCTCCTATCTGGCTCTACTGACACCATCCACATCACTTGTTCCACCTGTGCATTAGATGCCAATAGCTACTGGTTCCATGAGACTTGCTCCACCAACTTGTTCCATCACAAGAGCAATGGTGTCAATCCCTCCTCAGGGTCAATATAGCAGCCAAGCTAACTGCACCTCCTTCCTTAAAACCTGTGATAATCTGCTCAGAGGCATAAATTCAGGAGACTCATCAGCTTCAAACCTCTGCCATTACCCCATCATTCATTCCAGTCACCCCCCCATCCCATCTGCTGGAGTTCAAACCACTGCACAGTCTCTGACTTTCAGTAAGTCTCAGAATCTCATCAGAATCTGATGCATCGGAACCAAAGCAAGCATCCAACTCATCTTCTGCTGCTGTGATGTCTGAGCAAGAATGTTTGTCATGCACCGAGGATCTTTGTATATTTTCAGAACTGATATTAGAGTGACTGGCATTGGCTGTCAAAGTCACTCAACAACCACCACCTGAAGAAATCCATTATTTGGGGCCATTCAGTTGACTTCTCATGCATCACTGGCTCTTCTAGTCTCTTCTACTTAGATGTAGCTAAAGAATCTTGGCATAAATTATATTCTACTATACCTAGGGGTCATTTTGAGGGGGAACAAGCAGGAACAGCGTCCTGGGAGTAGCAACATTTTCCCTCCTCCCTTGCAAGCAAACAAAGTCTTCCCTTTCTTCTTTGTGAGGCTTCAGAAGGAAGATGCAGAACTAACCTTATGAAAATCTTCACCTCAACCCTCAGATGCCACCAGTTGGCAACTCAGAACTGGGGAAATTCCTGAAGATTTGGGGGTGGGGACAGGGAGGTTTAGGAAGGGGCTAGACCTCAGCACAGAATAATGTCCACCCTCCTAAGCTGCTCTTTCCTCCAGGGGAACTGATCCCCCATCACCATTAACCATCTTGACTATTTTCTTTGTGCTTTTGAAACAGTTTTTCTCCAGGTAGGCTTGCTAGCTCTGAGTTGGGAAATACCTGGAGATTTTTGAGGTGGAGCCTGAGCGGTGGGTGTTGCCTACTGACACACACCTAGTCATGTCAGGGGGTGTGGCTTATGCAAAAAAGTTATGCTAACAGGTTATGCTAGTGAGCTCCTGCACCTCTTTTCCTATGAAATGACCCGACTAGGGGTGTGCAAAAATAAAAAAAAATCAACCTGATTCGGTTTGGGCCGAATCAGGCCTCATCTGTTCCGGCTGCTGAATGACCCCTGCATGTCAGTTTCGGCAATGCAAGCGGATTTGGAAGTCATTCGGCCAGCCAAGTGTCAGTTTCAGCCCCATTATACCCTTGGGCCATTGAAGTCAATGGCAAAAACTCATATGGTATATGAGGGGCTGGAGGGAAGCGGTTTTGAGGGAGAGGTTTCAAACTTGCAGGGTAGCTGGTGGAGCCTCTCTCCCAAATACCCACCAAGTTTCAAGAAGATTGGACCACAGGGTCCAATTCTATGGGCCCCCAAACAGGTTGCCCCACCCCCTCCATTGTTCTCTAGAGTGGGAAAAAATGTTACTTTTTCCCCACCAAAGAGAACAGTGGAGGGAATGGGGGCAACCTGTTTGGGGGCCTGTAGAATTGGCCACCCCGGTCCAAACTTCTTGAAACTTGGTGGGTATTTGGGGGGAGAGGCTCCAGCAGCTACCCTGTGAGTTTGGAGCCTCTCCTGTGAGTTTGGAGCCTCAAACCCGCTCCCCCTCCAGCGCTTTTTAAGTCACCACCAAATTGCTGCTGAATTTCGGCGGCAATTCGACAGCAGCCTGAATCAGATCAGAGAATCTGATTTTGGCCCATGGTCCGAATGGGCCATTTTATGGGGTGCCTACAGTTCGAACGAACCGAATGCACATCCTTACCCCAAACTATACCTACCACAAAATGTCTTGAGGGGCTGCACATAATGCAACCTGAAGGTTGTCATGATCCTCTTCTGACCACCCGTCTTCCCAGAAATCCTTCCCTGAGTCACTCAAGTCACCCTACTCCTCCAAGTTGCAATAATCGTCTCAATCAAAACCCCTTTCAGGCCTGAAGAAGCTCTTTTGAAGATAAGCACCAGTTCTTCCATGACTCTCTAGTGTTGGATGCCTCACAATGAAAAGGACACCAGTCACAACATACAACTCTTGTCGATAGGGAAGGTAAGGAAATCAGTGCTTTCAGAAGGGAGGTGTATAACACTGGTGATATGACCTTCAGAATTTCTAAGTATGTGGCCTGTACAGCACATACCAGCACTTCCTGTGGGAGGAGCTGCTTACAGGCTTAGATAGACTGGTAGAGAAAGTAAGATTCATGGAAGTTCCTTTCAAAGAAGAAGTCCTTGTCTTGTTGAAACAACTCTTCCAAGCATGTTAATGATTATGAGTCACATCAGAGGTCTACAGTGGTAGCCCTTTAATGCCATATGTGGCTTCCTAATGACCAGTGCCAGGACAAGAACTGAGGACTGAGGATAGTGTAGGCATCCAAAGTGTAGGACAACAGCATGCTCCATGGGCCTCTTAGGGACCCCCAAACAACAGATAGTGTTGGTGGTTCTAAATGTTGAAATCTTCTAGGCAGTCACAATCCTCTTCTGACAACCCATCTTTCAGGAAACCTTACTGGAGTGACTCAAGTCATCCTACTCCACCAAGTGGAATAAGCCTTTCAATCAAAACCCCTTTCAGGCTTGAAGAAGTTTTTTTGAAGATGTGCACTACTTCTTCCCTCCATTGTTGCCTCCTTTTCATAACATCTCTTAGCCTGGGAGATTACTCGGGTGAAATGGTCTCAATGTTGGAGTTTACAGGTTGCTTATATTTCAGTCATTATGGAGTTAACTGTTGTTGTTAGTTATGTTGTCTGACCTGCTGACTGTGGAAGTAGTGTTTAGTCAATGCGGGGAAAATTTTGGGGTGTTACTTAATATAATGAGTTGACCTGTAATCACTTCATTGGTTGATTAGAAAGAATGCTTTGATCCTGCATGCATCTGTTTACAGGTTTATTGCAGATCTTCCTTTTCTTTGTGTTGAACAAGAAAGACAAAGGAGTAGCCATCACTATTCCTGTAGCCAAGTAACTGATAGGATGTAACAGTTTAGAGCAGGGGTGTCAAACTCATTTGTTATGAGGGCCGGATCTGACATAAATGAGACCTTGTTGGGCTGGACCATGTGTGTCATAAAATGTAATGCCAGGTAGTAGCGATATCAACTTTATAAAGGACACAAACACAAAGATTTTTTTTAACTTAAAATAATAACATGCTTAAAACATTAGCACTCTTGCAATATTTTGTTTATTGAACAGTCTCTAATAACTGACACCTCTTGCTCTGAATTATTGCATCAAAATGTCTGTGCTGTTGCAATCTTGAGTATTCAGGTGTGTATCTGTAAGCTGCAAACCTACTTTTGATTTATTAACATTCACCACAGAAATTTCATGCTCAGAGTTCTGAGTCTAGGACCCAGGGGAAAACATGAAATGGCTGAGCAATTGAGAGAGTCTGGCAAAGCAAGCTATGATGCAACAGCAGCAACAGAACTGGAAGTGGGAGATGGCCAGTTCCAGGGTGGGCCTGATAGAAGCCCTCCGGGGCCTAATCTGGCCCCCGGGCCGCATGTTTGACACCCCTGGTTTAGAGTTTCTTTTATCCAAAGTTCCCTTCTCTTACATGTTTTCTTTATAAACTTACATATGGTGTGTGACTCTTGTTTTGCATGCAGCTTTTATTTTAAGGCAAAAATCCCAACACTTAAACACCTGTTTCTGCTTATGTGGAAGTGAAGAAATTACTCAGCCTACTTCCCTTTGTTTTACATATCCCTACCAGTAAGAATAGGCTAATGAGGCCCCTCAAATAGGCCCCTCTTCCTCCCCTCCTGCCCACTTTAAAGGGCTTTAGCTGATCAGCAGGGACCACATGACCCACCAACCAGCTGGAGGGCCCTTTAGATCTAGCAGGAGGGAGGGAGAAGGGCATGCATGCTTGGCTCACAAAAAGACCCTTTAAAGAATCTTTTTGCGAGCAGGGTGGGGGCTGAGGCACATGGGCTTTAAAGACCCTTTAAAGGGTCTTTTTACAAGATGAGGGTGTGGCCCGTGACTGCCCGTCTCCTTCCCTCCCATTAGATCTAAAGGGTTTTTCAGCTGGCTGGCAGACCGCGTGGTCCCTGCCTATCAGCTGAAGCTTTTTAAATTGGGCAGGAGGGGAGGGAGAGGGGTGGCCGGGCAGGTGGTCGCTCTTGGGGGCGGGGTTTGGGGTAAAGATGAAATCCTGGAGTATAAAATCACTTGCAGTAAATCACTTGCTTCTCATATACAGAGGGTTTTATAATCTCCCCATCTGCTTTTACCTTTTGCAAACCCTCTTTCTTTTCCTGTCCTAAAAGGAATTACTACTCTTGCCTTCCTTTTTTTCTTTAGATTTTAGATTTGTAATTCACTGGGAATTAGTATTTTGTTGGCAAAGTGAACATGGCTTCTGCCTGCATCCCCCACTGAACAAAGAGGTTGGCAAGACTCTGCTGTCCATGGACCATTCATGGGCCACATATCCCTGCCTGCTTAATGCATCTGCTAACATGTTCTGGTTTCCTGGGACATGCACTGCTGAAATATTCCCACAGATTGCATGCTAAGGGTGTACCAGGTAGGTGAATGAGTTCCTCCCTGTTTGTTGATGTATTATACCAATGAGATGTTATCAGTTAGCACCAGAACTAGTTTGCCCCCGATAATGGGATAAAAAACCTGAATTGCCTTGAGTATAGCAAGAAGCTCCAGCGTGTCAATGTGCATTGTAGCCTCTCTGCGAGTCCAAGCCTGACTCACTGGATGTCCCTGGAAGTGACACATCTGTTATCAATGTGACCTATGTGTCTTGATTGAGCTACCAAACAAGATAGTATTGCACTAACTTTGGTACATACAGAACAGTTAACTGATTCTGAATTTGCAAGCTGAACACATCCTGAAACTAAATTTGCAGCGGTCTCAATCTCACAGATGCCACAATTCCTAATACCCTTTGAATTGCAATTGCCTTTTGTTTTGGCTGAGCTAGAACTAGCCTCACAAGGGAACTGATACCATTTGTTGCATCTCATGGTAGGAATGCTTAGCCCATGACTGAATCTAACACTGTTCCTAGGAGTTGCAGATGTTCCATGAGGTTGAAATATGAATTCTTCACATTCATTATTAACCCCAATCCATCCAGCAACTACAATGCGGAAGCAGCATCAGGGCAGACATATAGGCCAAGGACAGACTGAAGATCTGTCCCAGAACTGCCGCAGGGCTGGAAGGCGCACAAGAAAAGCAGCCCGGTGCGTCCCGTGCACACTGGCTGCAACGTACTGGGGAGGAGGTGCGCGGCTGCTGGCCCGTCCACACTTCCGGCGCCGCTTCTGGAGTGCTGTCGACGCATCTACACTGCCAGGAAGCGGCAGGGACGTACACCCGGACGGCCGGAGACCGGATCCAAGGGGTCTCCGGCTGCAGCGCATGGACAGCGCCTCGCTGACGGATGAGTGCGGCCAGCCAATGGGGGACAGCTGCAGCTGTCTGGACGCCCTCTCTGCCTCCGCTTCTAAAGCGGAGGCAGAGTGCTTCAGATCCCCAGTCTGTCCCCAGCCATAGACTAGCAGCCAGTCATCCAGGTAAGGAATACACCACAATGCCCTTCTTGTGAAGATATGCTATCACCACTGCCATAAATTTGGTAAAAACCTGAGGGACAGTCAATAGGCCAGAAGGTAGACCCTTGTACTGGTACTGCGTGCTCCCTATGGCAAAACAAAGATATTTTCTGTGTTGTAGATGGATTGACAAATGAAAATATGCATTCTTCAGGTCTGTGGAGATGAAAAACATGCCTGCACTTAGGAAAGGCAAGACAGAAGATATTGAAATCATTCTGCCCCCTCAGATCTAACACAGGTTGCATGCTTCCATCTCCTTTTGGAATGGCAGAATACCTGGAATACAGACCAGTAAGTATCTGAAAATGTGAGACCTATTCTTTCATTTTTAAAAAAATAATAGCTCCTTGACCTTCTGATAGAGAACAGGCAATAGGCTGTTAACTTTGAAAACAACAGGTCAAGTTGCAAATTCTATGGTGTAACCTAGCTTGATTATTTTAATCACTCAGTGATCACTTGCAGTTCAGTCCCAGCCATTTAGATGTTTTCTGAGAAGTGAGAATCAAGATCTCTTCTCAGCTCCTGAGTCGTATACCCTTGACCAAAGAATGGTACACTCCTTCTATCTGGGATGGTCGTCCTTTTCAACCGAGTGCGCAGCTTCGGGAGGGACACACATGTAGCGGTGAGGGAGGTAGGGGACACCCGCCTAGCCAGCCACATCAGCCGAATCAACCCTGGCGATCAATGGGGTGACAGATGTTGCAGCCAGATTGCCCTCACATCCAAGTTCCTGAGTCAAAGACCCCATTTAGACAATGGCTGGTCTTGATATATTGTGAACCTTGAGCCTTCAAAAAGGTCCTCTTTATGGATGAGCTGTATATTTTCCTACTTCAAGATCTTTCAGTTGGTGAAGTTGACATACTTCCTACCATAAACTTAAGTTTCCTACCACTGTTTACCACCTTCAACTGTGAAAACTGCCCATTTATATTCACCCTCTGTTTCCTGTTAATTAACCAGAGGACTTGTCCTCTTACCCCATGACTGCTGAATTTACTTAGGAGCCTTTGATGAGAAACTTTATCAGAAGCTTTTTGGAAGTCTAGGTAAACAACAACTATTGGGTTACCCTTGTTCACATGTTTGTTCACTCCCTCAAAGAACTCTAAAACGTTAATGAGACAAGATCTTCCCTTATAGATTCCATGCTGATTCTTTCTCAGCAGCTTTTGTTCATCAATGTGCCTACTAATTCTATCTTTAATAACAGATTCCACCAACTTGCCCTGTATCGACATTAGATTGACTGGCCTGTAATTTCCCAGATCTCTGAAACTTTTTTGAAAGATGGGGGTTACTTTAGTTTCCTTCTAGTCCTCAGGATTGCATCTTTTTGTCAGGAGATCCACAAGTTTACATTTGAGTTCTTTCAGAACTCTTGGATGTATACCATCTGGGCCTGGTGATTTGTCAGTTTTCAATTTGTCAACCAGTCGTAGAACCTCCTCTCTCTTCACCTCAATCCAACTTAGGTCTTTTGACACCCCTCCTGAAATTGGCAGTTCTGGAGTGGGCAAGTACCTCCTATCTTCCACAGTGAAAACAGAGGCAAAAAATTCATTTAGTTTCTCTGACATTTCCCTATCATTCTTTAATAATCCTTTCACCACTTGGTCATCCAAGGGCCCCACTGCCTCCCAGGCTGGTTTTCTGCTTCTAATATATATTTGAAGAAAATTTTATTTTTGGTTATTATGATTTTTTTGCAATATGTTCCTTATAGTTCCTTTTTCCCTGTCTGATCGCTGACTTGCATTTTATTTGCCAAAGACTGGTCCCTTCCACACGCACCTATTTGCCACGCTAGAGGGACGCTTCATCGATGGATCAAACTGGCATGATCACACCACCACATCTGGGAAGCATCCCACAACCGTCGGCAAGCTGGGGCAAACCGATTTGATCCGGCAGAGAAGCGGGGTAAAAGCTACTGGTGAAAGACTGGTAGCAAATGGTTTGCTGTGGCCCGCAGCTAGACTTTCCTCATGTGATCGTGCCAGCGCAGAAGTGTGGCATCACGGATAGCATGATCACATGCGATCCCGATGCCATGCAGGGTTTTTTTTGTCTCCCTTCTCCGTGTGTGTATCATTGAATGCCCGTCGGGGGAGAGGAGCGATCTATCGATGCCCCCCCTCTAAGCAAATCATCAATTCCCCCTTCCCCCCCTTGCAGCGATTCATCGATCCCCCGTTTAAGGACCTTGGAAACCCACCGCAAACCCCCCCCCCACTCGCCCGCGGTTGTGTCTGATCACGCAGCAGCAGTTTGCCCCAGCAAGTCCCCAGAGCTATGTGATCATGCCACTGTGGGTCAAATTGCTCCGGGTCAAAAAAGCCTCAGTTCCCCTCCAGATTATCTCGCTTGTGTGGAAGGGACCACTGTGTTCCCTTTTATTTCTGTCACTTGGACTAACTTTCCACCACTTCAAGGAATCCTCCTTACCTTTTACTGCTTCCTTGTAGGCCTTTTCCTATACCTATTTGTACCTTTCCTAACCTGTAGTATACATTTTATCTGTGCTTCTAGTATTGTAATTTCAAATAGTCTCCAAGCTTCCAGAAGGGATTTGACCCTCCTTACCTTTCCTTTCAGTTTCTTCTTTACAAGGTGCCTCATTTGAGGGAAGTTACCCCTTCTAAAGTTAAATGTGGTTGCGTTGGTGTTTTGGGGCAACTCTTTATTCACATAAATACTAAACTTAATAGCATTATGGTCACCCAACTGGTGCTATCATGTTTACATCTCTCATCAGGTCTTGAGCATTACTTAAGATCAAGTCCAGGATTGCCCCCCCACCCCCACGATAGGTTCTGTGACCATCTGCTCCATGGCACAGTCATTGAGAGTATCTAAGGAAACAATCTTTTTCTCCTGGCTTGAACACATATTGACCCAATTAAAGTGTGGGTAGTTAAAAATCACCTGTTATGACACAGTTGTTTCATCTAGCTGTGTTCCTTAGTTCTTTTGCTGTTTTTCTATCATCCTATAACTTTTGATGAGTTGGGCGATGATAAACTCCCAGAGTTAAGCTTCCTTTTGGGCCCACTATTTCTGGCCATAGCATTTCTGTAAGCGAAACTGTTTCTCTTAGATTCTCAATTTTACTGGATGGTATACCCTCTCTGACTTACAGAACTACTTCCCCTCCAACCCTTCCCTCCCTATCTTTCCAATATAATTTATATCCAATATTCTTTATATTTATTATAACAGAGACATCAACTCCTTGGTCTATCTCTTCACATGAACTGGTCCTGTCAAAACTGTGATGACCACCAATTTCAGACTGTAAAGTCCTTCACTGGGGAGTACTCCTGATACTGAGAAGAGATACAGCTGCTACATCATTGCATGTCACTCTGTCGATTACTCCTCTGGTTCTGAGTGCCAACTTTCTTCTGCTCCCAAGACTGATGTTTAGCATCCCAGTCTGCAGGCACATCTGATGATGTATCCTCAATCTGGCCCTCTGAAATGGACATTGCCAATGTGACCTTAATGACTTCTTGCTTACCAAGACTTTTTGAAAACTTCCATGACTGGTGTGACAACCTCAGTGCCCTGAATCAGCATTGATTTTTGAGGTCCCATTGGTGGGTGCAGGTGGGTCCCCATATTTCCATTTGTTCTTTCTCTTTTTTTTTTTTTGTAAAAATTTTTATTTTTCGAAACATTAAAATTAATACATTTATCTTATACAAATCCTTTTTTCCATATTATATAACATTTTGTTCTATTTGTATAATCTTATTTTTATCTTGTATTGGCGGTTTCCCACCACATCTGAAGCATAACACATTTTCCACTTTATCCAAAATAGTAATACTTATTTCTATGTTTACATTTCTGGTAACGGTCATATATCTTAAAAATACTTTCTAACATCTTTTGCAAAATTCTATGAATACAGTCCTAGTATTTCTTAACCTTATCACACATCCACCACATATGATAAAATGTCCCAACAGAATTTTTACATTTCTAGCAATCTCTTGACAAGTTAGGATAAAATTTTGCTAACATATCTGGTGTTATATACCATCTATAAAACATTTTATAAATATTTTCTGTATATGAGACTGCTTTTGTAATTTTTATATTTGTTTTCCATACTCGGGCCCATTGGTCCAAAAGAATATTATATCCCACATTTTGTGTGCCCACCAAGCCTTGGGATTTAAGCTAAATAGAGAGCATCAAGAGTTTCATCAGACTTCAGGTCTTAACAAAAGTGTGCTGTCTAGGCGGGTTTTTTTTTTTTGTAAAAATTTTTTATTTTCAAAACATTAAAATTAATACATTTATCTTATACAAATCCTTTTTTCCATATTATATAACATTTTGTTCTATTTGTATAATCTTATTTTTATCTTGTATTGGCGGTTTCCCACCACATCTGAAGCATAACACATTTTCCACTTTATCCAAAATAGTAATACTTATATCTATGTTTACATTTCTGGTAACGGTCATATATCTTAAAAATACTTTTATACTAATTCTTACTTTCTATATTCTTATATAATTCTAAAATAAAAAACAACTTCATTATCTAACTATCCTTAATACATTCATATACTCTAATTCTATTGCTTTATGTTATTATAACCATGTATAAATGTAGTTTTTCATGTCCCAGTATTTTTCAACATATTCTTTCAAATCTTTCCAATCTTCTAAAAAGGTCTCTGAGTACAGGTCATTCAACTTTCTAGTCCATTTATCCATTTCAGCCATATATAACAATTTTTTCAACCATTCCCACACATCTGGTATTTTTTTATTTTTCCAATTTTGTGCATACACCATTCTTGCTGTTGTTATCATATACCATATTATTGTCCTTTTCTTTACATTTATCTCTTCTAGTTTAAGTCCAAGCAATAACATTTCAGGCAACTTCTTAAATGTACATTTCAAAAAAATTTCCATTTCTGCATGTATTATAGACCAATAAGTCTTTGCTTTATCACAAGTCCACCACATATGATAAAAAGAACCTTCTTTCTTTTTACATTTCCAACATTTGTTAGACATATTCTGATTAATATTTGCAATTTTTTTTGGTGTCATATACCATCTGTACATCATTTTAAAACAATTTTCTTTTAGGTTATAACATGTAGATATACCCATAGCATTTTCCCATAAAAATTCCCAAGATTCCATTTCAATGTCTTTGTTAAAGTTTATCGCCCATTTTACCATTTGTTCTTTTACCATTTCATCAGCGTTAAACCATTTTAACAAAATTTTATACATTTTAGAGATCATTTTTTCCCCACCTTCCTCCCAAACTTGTTCTATTTCATTATTTTTTTCTCTAAAACCGGATTTTTTATCACTTCTATACATGTCATATATTTGTCTATATCTTAACCAACCATAATCAAAGTCCATCTGATGCTGCTCCTTCAATATAAAGTCTTTACCATGTCTTGTTAATAAGTCTCTATACTTCAACCAATCTTGTCCTTTGTGACGTGATACTGGATTTAAAACTTCTGCGGGTACAATCCACATAGGTATCTCTTCTGGAAAAAAGTTTTTATATCTTGTCCACGTATCCATTAGCGTTCTTCTCAAATAATGATGTTTAAACATATTGTCCATTTTTGTTTTACCATAATACAAATACGCATGCCACCCAAACCTACAGTCATGGCCTTCCAGGGACAATAACTTTCTATCTTGTAACATAGTCCATGTCCCTACCCAAGTCAAACATATTGCATCATGCTATAGCCTTAAGTTTGGTAACTGGAACCCACCTCTATCTTTAGCATCACACATTATTTTCATCTTGATTCTTGGTTTTTTCCCTCCCCATACAAACTTAGACAATTCCTTCTGCCAGTATTTGAATGTTTTTACATCTTTCACAATTGGAATAGTTTGAAACAGAAACATTAATCGTGGTAGCACATTCATCTTAACCACCGCAATTCTACCCAACAATGACAAATTTAATACATTCCACTTTTTAATATCTTGCATAATTTGCAGCCATAATTTCTCAGTTATTTTTATAAAGATCAATATTTTTCATTGTTAGGTTCACACCTAGATATTTTGTCTTTTTCACCACCTCACATTCTATAAGATTTTGTAACTCAGTTTGTTTGTTATTTGACATATTTTTACACATCACTTTCGATTTGTTCTTATTTACATAAAATCCAGCCAAGTCACCAAACTCTTTTACTCTCTGTAACAGATATGGTTGTGTAGTCATAGGGTCTTCCACTATAAACATCACATCATCTGCAAAGGCCCTATATTTGAAAGAAAAACCTTTGGTTGTTAAGCCTTTAATATCTTTATCTTCCTTCACATTTATTAGTAGAACTTCTAGAATCCAAATAAATAGCAACGGCGAAAGTGGGCATCCTTGTCGTGTTCCTTTTTCAACTTTAAAATCGTCCGTCTTTTCAGTGTTAATTATTAAAGAGGATTTCTGTTCTTTATATATTGACTTAATGAGGTTAAGCATATATTCACCAATTTCAAGATGTTCTAGAACCTCAAACATAAAATCCCAATTTAAATTATCAAACGCTTTTCCCGCATCTAAAAAGAAAAAAACCACTTCCTTTTCAGGATGTTTATCGTAGTATTCTATAGCATCCACTACTACTCTTAGATTGTCCCTTATTTGGCGATTAGGTAAGAACCCTGCTTGTTCTGTTTGTATAGTTTCTTTAAGGTGTTCTTTTAGTCTGTCAGCTATAATCTTAGCAAAGATCTTATAATCATTATTTAGTAAAGAAATCGGTCTATAGTTCTTAACATTAGTTAAGTCTTGATTTTCTTTCGGGATAAGTGAGATGGTTGCATCTTTCCAAGTTTCTGGGACCTCACCAGTGACTCCTATATCGTTCATTAATAGCAGTAACACTGGTGAGATCGACTCCTGTAGCCTTTTATAAAACTTCGCTGTAAATCCATCTGGTCCAGGTGCTTTTCCTAATTTTGAGTCATTTATTGCATTTTTAATCTCTTGTAATGATACTGGATTGTTAAATAGTTCTTTAATTTTCTCTGTTGGTTTTGGTAACTTTAATGTTTGCAGGTATTCTTTAATCTTTCTTCTGTCTTTGTTTTCCTTCTTAAAAAGTTTTGCATAATATTTTAAAAATTCTCTCTTTATTCCTTTGTTGTCTATTATCTCATTGTTATCTCTTATCACTTTAGTGATAAATTTATTTTCACGTTTTTTCTTTAATTGCCATGCTAGATATTTTCCAGGTTTATTTGCACCTTCAAATGCCTTTTGTTGGAGTTTTTTTTAAAGTTCCAGTACGTCTCTTGGTTCAAAATAGCTTTTGCTTGATCTTGTAGCATTGCAGTTTCTTTTTCCCTGGTCTACTCTTCAGTTCTTCTTCTTTTGTTTTAATGGCTTGTACGATATTTTCATATTGTTCTCTTTTCTTTTTATTATCTTTAGCATTTAATATCAATAATCCTCTCATCACTGCTTTATATGCATCCCATACGGTTTGAATTTTTACTTCTTTCTGTATATTTGCTTGGAAGTATAGGTCTGTTTCTTCCTGTAATTTTTTAACTATTTCTTGGTTGTCTAGTAAGTCCTCATTTATTCTCCATCTCTTTTGTTTTTTTACCTGCCCATCAGTCCATAAACACAGATTGTGATCTGAAATTATTCTGGGTAGAATTTCCACTTTTCTTGTCTTAAACGTTAAATTAGTAGTCATCCAAATCATGTCAATTCTTGAATGCGAGTCATGTCTATTAGAATAAAAGGTAAAATCTTTTCCTTGTGGGTTAGCTTTCCTCCAAATATCTTCCAGCTTCTCTTGTTTTATCAGTTCAAAAAAGTTTTTTGGAAGCTTCCCTAATGCCTCATCCTTTCTCTTAGAGCGCCTGTCTAATTTGTTATTCACAGTTCCATTAAAGTCCCCCAACATCATGATTTGATCATAATTTACGTTATCCAATTCCACTTGTAATTCTTTAAAAAAAATTTCTTTGGCTCCATTTGGGGCATAAATATTCACAATCAAAGTTTTCTGTCCTTGTAGTGAGATTTCAATAGCTAAATATCTTCCTTCTTTATCTTTAAATATTACTTTAGGTTCCAAATCTTTTTTGACATATGTTACAACACCATTCTTTTTATTGCTTGCTAAAGAATAAAATTCTTCTCCCAATTATTTCCTTATTAGATATTTGTGGTCTTGTTTTTTAAGATGAGCTTCTTGTATACAAATTACACTACATTTTTGTTTCTCCAGCCAATGCCCTACCATTCTACGTTTTTGGGGTGAATTAAGTCCATTTACATTCCATGTAAGTACTTTGTAATCCATCTTGATATATTCTTAAATATCACCAAGGTCATCTTTATTCTCTCCAAGAAATGCGTACATTTCTCCTGTGCTTTTAATCACTTCTCTGGTGCTGCCATAGTAAAAGCTTAATCCTTGAGGTATTTCCCAACGGAATCTAATTTTTTTCTCCTTCAATTTATCCGTCAGACGCTTGAATTTTTTCCTTTCTTGCAGTATTGCTCTAGGTAGTTCTTTCATTACTATAATTTTCTTTCCATCTATTTCAAAAGGATCAGTAAAACACTTCTTGTAGATTTGTTCTTTTGTCCTTTTCATTGTAAATTGGATTACCACATCTCTTGGTATATTTTTATCTCTTGCGTATGTAGAATTGACTCTATAAACAAGATCCATGTGTTCTCTAACAACCTCTTCCTGTTCTTGTAAAAAATCTGCTAATGCTTCTTGCATTCTTGTAAAAATATCTTCACTCAATTTTTCCTCAATCCCTCTAAATCTCAAATGGTTTTGCATGTCTTTATAATGCATCATCTTTTCCATCCTGTCATTGTCTTTCATTGTCTTTTGAGTACTTTCTTCCAGTTCTTTTACTTTAGTTTCAATGTCTTGTATTCTTGTGGTTAATTTTTGAAATTCTTCTTTTAAGTCTATGAAGTTTTTATCTGCTTGTGCAGCTATGCCATTCATTTTAACATTTACCTCTCCTATAGCGTCTAACATTTTTTTCCATTGCTTCCATAACAGCTAGTAGTTCTTTTTCTTTTTTTGCTGCCATTGTAGGAGAGGACCATGTAGCTGCTCTCGATCTTAGTCCGCGGTCCGTCTTGTCTCTTTAAAAAAGATCGATTTTATTTTATTTTCCAAATCAAACACCGATTAATGTGATCACACAAGCTAGTCTTGCCAAGTCAAATTTCGTTGGTTTCAGCCTTCTAAGTTATATAGTTTATGAGATATTACTGTTTAAAAATTTTATAAATCCAAAATGGCGGGCGCAACTTCTCTATGGTTTGTGTCAAAGGTTATATCTTTTTACCTTGCTTCTGGCTTGCCGTAGTTTCCTTTTGTCCCTTCCTCTTGCTTACTTGTCTGCTCTCCACATGTCACTTCCTGTTGTAGTCCTTTTGGTCCGGCAGTTTTTACAGTCCCCTTTGCTCTCTTCCGGTTCTTCTCTGTTTCCCTTCTTGTCTGCTCCTCAAGCCGTCACTTCCTGTCTCAATCCTCACAGCTTGGTCTCGCGATGCTTGGTTCCCTCCTCCCCTCTTTGCCTCGCGATGCTTAGCTCCCCCTCCCGACTCTTCTTAACCGCAGGAATGTTAAACAACTTGTTTTTTTGGCTTTTTAGGTTCAAATTCAGCTTTTTAACGTTTCAAAACTGCACTCATCCAATCTGCAACAGTCTATTGCTTCACCAGATCTGCTTTTCGTCTTTCAAAACGCGGTAATGGTAAGGCAAAAACTTTTTTTCCATTACCTTATGTTGTTACTTCGCTTCAGATGTGGTCCCAACGTTTAAACTTTGTCTTCTTTGTTAAGGAATCAGGGGAATTGGAGATTTTATGCTGATTTAATCAGCTCGGCTTGGCTCCTTAAAGATACTTGCAGGAATCTTCTTCGGCTGCAGTGCTCAAGGTGTTGTAAAAGTCTCCTCCGAGACTTTTCCTTCACCGAGCTTGCTCAAACCTGGATTATATTGCTTGCTAGTCCTCACACTACCTGTGTGAGGTTGCGTCAGGTGGATTTGTCCACCCAAGCTGTCAAAAAGAGCCGCCGTCCGCCTTGCACACTTGCAAAGCGTGTCAGACCGCCATTCCTCCGACCGGAAACCAGCGATAGTGTTTTTGTTCTTTCTCTTTTTATAGTCCCTTCCTAACTACACTGACGCATGCATGCATGCATGCATTTATATCCTGCCTTTCTCCCCAGCTTGGACTCAAAGTGGCTTTAAACATTGATCACCCCTCCTCTGTTATCTCATAACAACCCTGTGAGGCAGGCCAGGCCCAGACTTTGTGATGGGCCCAAGGTCGCCCACTGAACTTCTGTGGTAGAAGTGGGGAACTGAACCCAGATCTTTCAAGATCCTAGTCCAACACTCTATCCTCTGTGCCATGTTCTCTCATTAAACATGATGTTTAGCAGCCCTTAATTTTTGTCTCTGTGCCTTAAGTTCAGAGCATGACAGCTCTGTTTCTGTTGATTAGACTAGGAATCATTAGATGGTTTTAAATCACTCAGTACTGATACCATGGAGCCCTGACCTGGATAGCCCAGGCAAGCCCGATCTTGTCAGATCTTGGAAGCTAAGCAGAGCTGGCCCTGGCAAGCATTTGGATGGAAGATCTCCAGAGAATACCAAGGCCGGGAGGCCAGAGGCAGGCTATCAAGCCACTTCTCTGAATGTCCTCCATGCCCCAGTTGGAGTCTCCAGAGGTCACCATGACTTCCAGGCACGGGCACACACACACAAAACTAAAAACAAAAACAATAACTGATGCCATAGAATCTGATGGTGTCAATTCTGGCAACATCAGGAGTAGGGCTTTTTTTGTAGAAAAAGCCCAGCAGGAACTCGTTAGCATAATAGACCACACCCAACAGCAGAAACTCATTAGCATATTAGGCCACACCACTGACAGCACCGCTTATTAGCATATTAGGCCACACCCCCATGTCATTAGAAGAGTGGTCATCCAGCCACACCCACCTTTTGCTTCTTATTCTGCTTACCTTGTTTGTTGTCAAAACCCATGGCTTTTTTTGTAGCAGGAATTAATTTGCATGTTAGGCCACATACCCTTAATGTAGCCAATCCTAATGAGTTTCTGTTGGGTGTGGCCTATTATGCTAATGAGTTCCTGCTGGGTGTGGCCAACTCAGGAGCCAGCTGGAACCCCATTCCTGTGCGTTCCTGCCCCAAAATAGCCCTGATCAGGACTGTGGGCAAGGATGCAGCCATTTGTGCTGCAGTAAGAGCTTTCTCCCGCCACAGAATCTTCTGCCTGTTATCACAGTTACATCTAGCTTGTTTCGTAGACTTAGTGCAATGCTGGGAAGCATCTGCTCTGTGGCCCTCCCCCAAACATAAAAGGCAAAGTAGATATCCATCTGTGGATGGAATGTCCCCCCTACAGATAGAGCAATTCTTAAATGCCATACACTGTGCCATGTCATGTGCATGTTATGCGCAGCCCACACCTAAGTAAAGTTTTCTTTGCCTCTTTTTCTCATAGCATTTAAATAGTTTAAATAGATAGAAATAGATGACAAGGCTCCTCTAGAGGCAGCTGTGGCAGTTAAGGAAGAACTGACGTCTGAGCATGGCTCCTCCCACTCCAGGCATGCATAATAAGCAACTGTTGTGGGTGAGGAAGTGAGCACTCAAAATATTTTCGCTTTTATAGGTTCTGAGGTAGACTCTGTGCACACCTGAGATTCCATATGTGTGATGCAGAGACCATGAAGAAGTACATAATAGGTTTATTCAAACATACAAGGTTTATTTGGTTTTTATATTTTGCTGTCTCTTCCTATTTTATATTTCAGTCTGTATCTTGATAGCTGAATAAAGGTTACCAAATATTTTATTTTTTTGTCTCCTTTTTCTGGATGAGAGTACCAAGATAGGGACCCGTGCGTACAATAGACTGAACAGTTCCAAGTATTTGCTCTGAAACACGAGCATGGTTCTACACATGCAAAGCATTTTTTTAAAAAAATCCTTACTTTTAAAAAACCATAAAAATAATAAAAAAGGGGGGGGGACCTCAAAATCCAGTAAGTAATTTAAAAAAGGGAAAAGGGGGCATATATATAGACACAAAAACATATCAGTGGTGGCACATGTAAAGGAAGCTCGACCCCTGACAGACCCATAGTGGGGACTGATTTGGATAACAATCCTATTCCTAACCAGATTTTCTTCCACTCACGATAATTCCTCCTCTACTGCTCTTCCAGTGTTTAAAAACCAGGCTGGATGGAAGAGAAAAGGGAAATTTCTTTTTACCATATTTTTTAAATCTCATCTATTTTAAAGCATAAACACTATGTTTCCTCTTCCAGAAACCAACTGGGATCCTTCTTGGGTCTCTGGGACTGAGACAGTTATGTGGCTCTTCCCCAAAGGCTTCCTGTGCCGACTCCACCACACTTCCAGACCTGACTGCTGCAGAGCCAAGGGACTCAAGCTTGATCTTGGAGCTGGAAACCTTGCCAGTACTCATTTGGCTTCAGACCCAAGCTACAGAAGCCCAGAGAAATCAGCACACACAAAAGCTAGGCATCTATTCCACTGGAGCTGGCAAGCAGGAACAGTGCCCTAAGCCTGGCAGCCCATAAGCCTTTGAATGGTGCAGCCGCAGAGCTCTGGCTCCCAAAAGCTGGCATTTACATGGGAGTTTGTAGCTTTTACCTCATGATAAAAACCACTAATGCCATTTTAAAAATCTCTATTTTCACTAGAGGCTGACTAGAAAGATGAAATGTTTCTGCTGAGACTAAATCGTCTTAATCTGCGTACTTGAGGCATAACTGGGTTGTGGACAGGGCTGCTTGTGTGTTGTTCATTAGACTTTAGAACATCAATACATTGCTCTATTTAACCTTTCTCTTATGTATGAAATCAAGTTCTGTTGACCGATGAAGTGATGCAAACAGCAGAATTTCAAAGCTCAAACTATACATCTTTTCATGGTTTGCTTCTGCCTCGCATGATGGATTTTGAAACCACACCTCTGCAGCTGGTTCACAAAACTGAGTAAACAAAGCTATATACCTTTTTGTTGGTGTCTACAGCTCTGAATTACATGTCTTACTTTATTAGAGGTTTAAACTGTGGCTTAAGTAACCCAACAACAAAAAAGCTGCCCTGTTAATTTTGTAATTGAGGTCTAGGCAAACAAATTGTCGCAGCCATAGAAAAATGTTTGCTCTCTTTCAGCTGAATACACACAAAATGCATCTTAGTAGAACAGATCCAACTGAAAGGCATAAATCAAGTGTTTAAAAATAGCAAACTACTGCTATCACCACTGTAAGTTAATAAACACAGGACCACAAAGCGGAAATTATACCCCTGATGTATTAGGTAATACTGGCTTTTGCTCAAGTTGTAGGGAGATGAGAAGGGAGAACAACTGTTGACTGTATAAAACCTACCTTATGTTAAATTTTTGTCTTGATAGGTGTGGTGGTTGTGGGAAGAAGCTGAGTAGGATGAATTTTGGAGGCAACTATACTTTTGGCTCAAGGCATTATTAGGTTTAGTATTAGGTTGTATTGAAACACCTCAGAATCCTTTGTAATTGCTTAGAACATTTAAAAAATGGCTCTTCCTCAGACTAGCTCTGTTTGTCTCAGAATCACCAAATTCATGAGAACAGATGATACGAGTTTATGATGAAATGTTGGTAGCATGTGAACAGTGTGTCCCCACAGGTCTCTTCCTTGGACATTTTTATAAATAATATTGGAAATACTTATGAGGTATACCCACGCTCTGGTATGACAAGATCTGACAGTTCTATGTAATGGAAAAGGTTGCTTATAAGGATGTACTAAATGAGAATGCAAAGAAAACCTAAATTTCCAGCAATTTGGTACCCATTTCTAGAATATATGATAGCTAATGATTTTGTGCCAAAAGGAGTCTATCCTATAGACTTGCTACAATTGTAAGGCCAAAATACTCTATTTCCTCTATTTTTAAGAAGTGGCTCAATATGTATCACAACCAACTGTAAACTGAAAAGTAGTGATCCATGAAGAAAAAAAGAAGAACAAAAAAGGAAATACTTATACTTACCCCTTTTACTAAATATTTGACTGGACAAATAAGACATGGTTGAACACAAAACTACAGGAAAAAATAGGTATTCAACAGTCTTATGCATACAATGTTTCAGTTTAAAATGGGTAAAATGACCCTCAGCTATGACCCAGATGTTACAGCCGTTCCCCCAAAGGAGTGAATATGTTACTTTTACTATAGTGTGGCCAGCTACAAACACTGTGACCGATTTCCCACTAGCACTGCCCTGGCTTTCTTCCTCTGTTTGCTCTGGTGCTGTGCTTGAATTTCACACTATTTGCCGTGGGGCGCATTTTGACCTGCGGCTCTGCCTGATCTTCCTCGCGGTTTCAGTGATCCTGTTTTTTGAGGATCACTGAAGCCACGGGGAAGATCGAGTGGAGCTGCAAGTCAAAATGTGCCCTGCGGCAAATAGTGTGAAATTCAAGCACAGCACTGGGGCAAACAGAGGAAGAACGCCGGGGCAGTGCTAGTGGGAAATCGGTCTGAGGTAAGATTTTTGCTTCCTTTCTCCTGAACATTTGGAGTTTGGAGTTTTATTGGACTTCTTTACCAAAATACAGGCCACTTCAAGCAGGCCTCAAGCATTTTAGCTGCCAATTGCTAACAGATTTTTTTTTGTCATTTCACACACAACCATTTTGGCTTCCAGCTGCTAACAGATTTTATTTATCTTTTGAAACAAAGTCACTTGTGTCCTGTTCACAAACTAGTAGGGCTCAGCTGTTGTTTTAATTTTTTTACCCTTTTCTTCTGTTTTCAGGTGTTCTTTGTGCTTCTGAATCAAGGCAGTGTGGTGTTTGAAATGTCTGTGAAACTTCTCAAAGAGCTGCCTTTTCCCTCTGCCCTTTTTGCAGAGGGTGGGTCTTGCTTTGGCTATACAGGGTTTACAAAGCATTCTTGAAGTGATGTAGATGAGATTACTAATCTGGATTGCAGATGATGGTGTCATCTGTACAGGCCAGACCTGACAGTCTTTCAAGATTTGAGACGTCTCTGGAATGTGATGACAGTGCCATGTAGTCCAAAGGGCATTTTTGTAAACCAACATAATTACAGAATGGCAAATGTTCTCTTCTATCAGTTTTCCTGGTGCACTGGCACCTGTTAAGTAGCCCTCGGTTAGCTCAGTGGCTGAGAGAAATTAGAGAGATACCAAGGATGTCTGCTCAAGGCATAATGTATGTCTTAAAGTATGCTACAAAGTGCCAGTAGTCCACAAAAAATGGTTGCTCCCATTGGGGTTTGGTACCAACTCAATGCGCCTCCAGCATGTACTTCAAGAAGATTAAGTAATTCCAAGATGCATCGACTTGGTGGTCTTGGCAAATTGTGCCCAACATTTCTGGGAAATGGAGCACCAGATGGAACAGGCCACCTCCCCGGTTTGATTGGTAATAGGTGTTGTACAGTCAAGGTGCTGGCAAGCCAGTTGTGGAGGGGGAGGGACCCCTTGGATGCATGTGGGTGTTTGGGTAGTTCTATCCTCTGTTCTAAGGACACATATAGGTCCATCTTGGGGAGCTCTGGTGCAGGATCCTCTGAGACTCAGGGCAGGTTTCCATCCATTATCTCATGATGCCAAATAGCACTCAGGTAACATTCCTATTATTTCTTTATATGGTTGATGTGCAGCTGACAGCAATGTCAAGAACTGCAATGCACCACATAGATAAGGTGGCCCAAAACCTGAGTGACCAGATAAGGCCCTTGCCAGGGCTGCAGGCCAGCCCTAGGACACATTTTGCCTCTAAAGAGTACACTGTCACCAGGGACCATGGTCATATTTTGGGGTCATACTGGGTGGCTCTGGTGTCTACCAGGGGTGTAGAGTTTAAACACTCCTGGGGGGGGGCTCTTCCGTGTGCGCGCGTAAAGTGCGCATGCCCACCGGGACCATGTCCCCGCCGCTGCCACCTCCCCCCCGCCTGACCACTCCTGCTTCCATCCCTCCCTCCGTCCATCCAGGGGCCAGCTGGGCATTTGCTTAGCTGGCCCCTGGATGGACGGAGGGAGGGTTGGAGTGGCCAGGCGACGGGGGGAGAGAGAGAGACGGTGGCGGCGGCGGCCCTAGGAAGGGCCAAGGGAGGCGTGGTGGGAAGCGCACCGTTTTCCCAGGGGGGCTCAGTCCCCCCCCGGGAAATTTCAGGGGTGGCTCGAGCCCCCCCCTGTAGTTGACGCCTATGGTGTCTACCCACTGTCACTAGGCCAGTTTACTTATTCAGCTGCTGGATATATTCACTGGGGGGGGGGTCACTCCAGGGGCTGTGGTAGGTGTGGCCCACCTGTTCACCAGCAGGTCCAGGATCCCCTAGTGGTGACATCCACCAGGGTTAAACCTGCTGAGGACTGTGTAGTTTCCTGTGCAACAAATAATAGAGGGTCCAGATCCAGGTCCCACTGATCCCAGGGCAGCTTCCTTAACATTGTTTTCAATATTTGTTCAAATCTTTCCACCAGCCATCATTTTTTTTGCAGGGGGGAGTATGTTGAAGTGAATGTCTGGCGGATGGCTGGTGTTGGCACAACTGCCGCATCAAGGCATCTTCAACTGAATGAATGCAGGGATTCAGGCTGCAATCCTAATAACACTTTCCTGGGAGAGAAGCCCCATGGAATAAAATGAGACTTACTTCCAAGCAGACCTGCTTAGAATTGCATTGACAGGCACATCTAAAATAAAATGGAAACCATCCTATAATTTTGACAATTCATTTAAAGCCTTATCACTGTGCAGTTGCAAAGAGACGCTTTTTGAAGAGTCCTTTTGCTAGCTAATACTGGACTAAAATTGTCCTGTGGATTCTGCGATGGTTATTTCCTATACTACATGAAAAACTGCACTGAGGGGCTCTGAGCAAAGACATTCTATGGTTCCTGTGTATTCATTCTTCAGAAGAGCAAAATGATTTGGCAAACGAGAGAGACTGGCTGTATAGACAAGTTCAAAAAGTTTACCAGCACAAAAAGAGATTTTTACCAGCTCTCCACCATGTATTTCTGTGTTACTGGGTGACTTGAGGGTTTGATCTGATGAAATATCTTTCCTGTGGACCTGTCATTTGGCCTGGGCAATTAACTAGATGCTGGGGTGGAATACACACTACATAATAAAATATGAACTCCATCAGCTTGACAGAGTGCAGCTTTCAGAGAAGGTGGAATCAACTGCGGTGATACACCAGGCATACTTTGTTACTAACAGTCAGGATGTTTCATTTGGAACACAATAGTGTTTTAGTTCTGAATTTTAATTTTAATTTTTTTTTTAGTTCTGCTAACTCAAACGCTTGCTGGAATAAAAATGGAACCGAGACTTGAGTTTATGTATGTGATGTTTTGCATGATTGCAGAAGCCTATTCATAATTGAGCAAACTGAACACAGTGAGATTGGGCACCCTGCCATGCAGATCAAACATAAGCAAGTACTCCCATAGAACAGGTATGAGCAATTCTTCCACCCTTAATTGCAGAATCCACAGGACAAGGTGGGAGTAAGGTGTATGTTGAGTGTATGCATTAGTACCTGATAAGACACTTTGCCATGTACATGTGGTAATGAAAGAGCACAGAAGATGGCAATCTCACTTCATTAGGCATTTGGTACACACACTTTGCCAAAGGTATGAATATGCTCTATGTCTGGCAACAGTCCTGGGTTTTTGGGATGGTTATTTAACAAATCTACGGTTTTCACTGAACAACATCTCAACCAGACAAATGTTTGTGCCTTTCCTTCCACAATGTATGTGAAAGGTGTATTAGGTGAGAGGAATGGCCATTGAAGAGCAGTTCATTTTTTTTTATCATTGGTGAACCTTTTTTCTTCTTTAAAATCAGAATCATTAAACAATAAAGCTTCACAAAGCAACAAACAGTATAGCTTCAGCAGAGTTTAGTTTAACTCTTCACAGCACATATTCTTGTGTTGGTTGAAATAATTTTAAGTGGTAGTTCAGTGGTACCTTAACAGAATTTAACTGCCAGTGTTTGACAGCTACAAATCTACTGGCTATATTTCTGTGCTATAGACTTATTATGATGATTTCCTCATCATAAAATAGACATTTCAGTCTGTTGTGCTTCTTCTTCTTTTTTGATAGGACAATATAATGCAAGTTACAAAGGTGTCCATACTTCTGTCAAACTCAACATTTATTTCTAGTTATTATATGTTCCTGTTGGAAAATGTATATTTAAAACTTTCCACTTCTGATGGGGCAGTCCAGAAGAGATCCAGTCTTGTAGCAATAATTTAGTCAAAATTATCTGCATTTCCAAGGAGCGATATGACTGAAACTGTCAGGAAACTGTAGGGGAATATTCCTCAAGAGTGAGATGGGAGCTGAAATGCAAAAGGGGTTATTTGCAGATAAAAGTGTAATAACATGTGAAAGTTTCTAGCATTGGACTAATAAGATATTTGCACTGGAAACAATAGCTCCAACATGTGCTTCTAGGATTGATAATTCCAGGTTGGGCAGTTCCTGGAGATTTGGGAGTGGAGCCTGAGGAAGATAGAATTTGAGGGGAGAGATTGCTTAGCAGGAATATGATACCAAGGAGTCCACCCTCCAAACCCGCCATTTCCTCCATGGGAACAGATCTCTGTAGTCTGGAGATCAGCTGTAATTCTAGGAGATCTCGAGGTCCCACCTGGAGATTGGCAACCCTATATGTTTCTCAGATTTGCAAGACACTGAATATGTTATAGCAAGACAAAATGAGATGACTCCAACCCAAAACTTTGAAGCATGCACTATAGTATGGTGAGCAGGTTTCCTCACAGAACTTAATGTTAGCAGTAGTTCCTTAGGTACACTTGTGTGGTTAACGCATGAACCAGTGGAGACTGAGGGACGCACATACAAACAGAGAAGTGCAGTAAAGTCCTCACACATAGTGTTTCATGCGTGCACTGTAGTAACATTCATCTAAAAAAGCCCTTCAACTGGCTTTTAAATGAGCAAATCTCAAAGACCGATTTCACACAGGCCACTTGCCTCTCATTCTCTCCGGAGTTTCTCCTCCAAGTTTCCTCTGGAGCATTTTTGTCAATTTCACGCTTGGAGCCGCAGCTCCTAATCTGCCCCACATGTTCCATTTCTCATTACCGGCTGTTCCAGGGCTGCTGCGAGGCTTCCTGCTGCTGCCCCCTCCCCCTCCCCTCCCATTCCCCTCCTAGCCACTCCCTCTTTCCCTCCCTGTTTTTGCATTATTTTGTCATAATGCAGTAACAGAAATCACGTGTCACACTGGGGCATCCTGATTGGACCCTCCTCCTCTTCCTATGCACTGGGTAATTCGAAACTGTTTGCAAGCACACACACGGAATCTCCATTTTCCCAATTGCAGTCTTTCGGCAATGATGGAGGATCTTTGGAGGAGAGCACTTGCTACTTTGAGTTCACTTATGGAGTTGGTGCTGCTGGTTCAAAATTCCACCAGCAATCTCCTGAAATAATATTGTAACAGATCCAGAAGGAGAGGAGGGCAGCTCCGTGCTCTTTTTCCCTCCTCATCTTCAGTGGCAAGTTTTCAGAAGCCATACACCATTATTCCTTCGCGTAAATGAAAAGGTTTACACTGTTTGTACTTCAATTAAAAAGTTTTCCTGGGTATTGATTAACTTGGCTTATCCTTCTTTCCATAAAACCCGGCAGCCAAGAACAGGCACTAAAGCCAATGGGGGGTGGGGGGTGGGGGGGAGGTTGAGGTCATGCGGGTCGTAGAGGGAACACTATTCGTTAATGAAATTTAAACTAGTTTGCTGTTGCGAGCCAATATGCACCTAATGGTGTCTAGATTGAGATGTCCTTAGTAGCTTCCCGTCTCCCTCCCGCACGCTCTGGCCGCTGTCCTCCATCTACCATGCCACCGGCAGCAGGAGTAGCAGCAGCACTCTGGGCGCTGGATGTGAGTGTGAGCCAGGGGGGTGGGGAGGGGGGAATCACGGTTCCACACTAGCTTCTCTTATGTTCTTACACATCTGGAGCAGAGGTCTATCAGTGGCTATCAGCCACAAGGTAGAGATAGGGACTCTTGGACTGAGGCAAGGGATGCTCTGTATTCTTGGTGCTGGGGGGGGCAACAGTGGAAGGGCTTCTAGTGTCCTGGCCCCACTGCTGGACCTTCTGATGGCCCCTGGTGTTTTTGGCCACTGTGTGTGACAGAGTGTTGGACTGGATGGCCCACTCGCCTGATCGCACATTGGCTTCTCTCATATCCTCCCCCTCCCCTGGTCTGCCTGTCCATCCCCTGGCGTCTGCTCCTCCCCGGATGATGTCAGCCTGGCTGGGCTGGTGGCTCCTCCAGACTTCTCCTCCTCCTCCCCCCTCCCTGGGAAGGTGGCGGAGGGTGGCATGGCTTGGCTCAGCCCGGCTGGAGGAGGCCTGTTCCCCCTGCACCTGGGGGTGCCCACCACCCCGCCCCACTGGCTGGCCCTCCTGGTGGTCCTCCTGCTGGATGGCAACCAAGACAAAGATGGCGGCGAGGAAGAAGAAGAGCGGCAGCAGCAGTGGCCTGGGAAGCGGAGGTGGCGGCAGTGCAGCGGGAGACGTGGAGGCGGAGGGGGGTGCCTGCTGTCTGGCCTCCCCCCTGCCATGGCTGTTGACCCTCACTGCCACCACCTCCTCTTGCTGCTCCTGCCCACCGCCCCTGCCCCCGCCCCCTGGGTGAGCACCCCCCATCCTGCATAAGCCATGATCGCCGCACCCACCTCTCCCGTGCGGTAATCTGTAGGTGCCCACCTCTCCTGCGTGGGCACTCGGTTCACCTCTCCTGGCCCTGACCTCTCCCGCCCCACTCACCACTGCCACCACTTCCCTCCCCCACCCCATGGCTTACCAAGCAGCCACCCCACCCTGCCGCCACCACCTCCCCGCTTGTTGTCACCCCCAACAGCCTGCCTGCAGTTCCTTCCAGGCTTCTTCTCCAGCGGTAGCATTTGGCGGCGGCAGCCGAGGAGGAGCGGCAGCAACGGCAGCCTGGTCACCTCGCTCCGCACCCGGCTGCAGCACGCTGAATCGGAACCCAGAAGAAAAAGGTTTTCCCACCACAAAAATACATAATAAATAAATGTATAATACATGTGTATTATACAAAGAAAACAATGGTGCGGTCTTCCTTTGCTCTCGCACCAATGACGCCCAGCTCTTGCTTCCGAAAAGCCCAGCAAATCCTCCTCGCCTACTCACTTTGCTGCCTCACCATTTCGATCTAATGTAACGAGGGGTTCTTTTTTTAAAAAATGGAAGGAACTCCCACCACAGGGCGGGCCAGATGGAAGGCGGGTGAGTGGGCGTGTTTTCGTTTCAGCTTCTCCCCGGAGCAAACAGGAAAATCCTCTAAAAACAGTGCAGCACAACGATACTCCTGAGCAAAATGTCCAGAGCAACTGGTGTGAAATCGACCAGAAGCTCTGGTGCAAGCAAGAGGTCAAACCTGGGGCAAACGCTAGTGCGAAATCGGTCAAATTATTTTTGTTACCCTTCGGTTTACTTTCTTCAAAAAGCAGAGACTGAAGGGTAGGTATGGTGGTGGAAAATACTGTCAAGTCGCAGCCAGCTTATGGTGACCCCAGAGGGTTTTTGCTCAGGGCATTTGCCATTGCCTTCCTCTGCATAGCAACCCAAGACTTCCTTGGTGGTCTTCCGTCCAAGTGTTAATTAGGGCTGACCATGCTTAGCAGCCAAGATCTGAAGAGACCGTGTCAGCCAGGGTCATCCAGGTCAGGGCAAGCAGATAGGCATAATTGACTTCAAATGGTTGCAAAACTGTAAATACACAATAACAAACATGAAGTTTCTTAAAACGGAGATAGTAACCATTGTTATAAGCACTACTGCTGGCTGGGTTTTTTTTTTTACTCTTTTCCTACTGAAGGGCTTAACAGTTAACAGGAAAGCACATATAACAAGTAAACATTTAAACCACAGAGGCATTTTGCATTACGTGACGTAGGACTTCTTGTTCTGTCAATGCTTTCCCAGGCCCATGCTCATCCAAGAGATTCTTCAGTCCTTCTTAGGCATGAACAATAGGGTCCTGATACACTGGTTGAGTGAATTTGTTGACTACTCTGCACAGAATATTGAACAAAATGACAGGTTTATGTATAGAGCTGCACATACTTACTTGAGAGTGAGAACCAGTGAATGCAGTGGGACTTTCTCCTGAGTGCATAGCACTGTCAGTGTAGCTGGAATAGTCTACAAGGAAATGTGTGCAGAAGCCTACCTGTATTCCACTAGTGCTTCTGTGGTGGTGCCTCAGTTATGGAACATTCTACCTACATATGTTTGGCAGGCACTGGGTATATTAAACTTTTAAGGCCAGTACAACAATTTTGCCCTCCCTCACAGGGTTTCCCTTTATCTTCTTTTTGGCTGAGCAGCCCCTTTCCCCTTCTTTATTTTTCTCTCACTGTCCCACACAGTAATTTGAATGTACATTGGTAAAAGCTAACCAGGCTAGGGAACTGAGGGGAGAGACTAAAATCCTTCTTATGTCCTGGTTTGAGAGGCTGATGGTATTTCAAAAATAATAAAAACTGTTTTATTTAACTTTGAAAGGAAATGATCAAGTAGGAATCAAGTATAGGTTTTACGAGGTGAACAGGCAAGAGGAATGAAATAACTTTATATAAAAATAAATACCAGATAATTTGTCACAAACAAGTAACCGTTTCTGTTATTTTAACAGGCTTTTAAAACTTGGCAGTCTCTACTTACATAAACAAGCACAAACCTCTTGGTATCACAGACACTAAAGTTGGTGAAGGCAGGAACATTCAAACAAGCTCTAATTTCCCTTCTTAACCACTTAATAGGGATCAGCCCCCTTCTCTAGGTGCTATTTTCTTCAGACTTGGAAAGGGATCACCCTTCTCTTCTAGGAATTATTTCCCTCATACTTGAATAGGGATCCTTCTTGATCCTTTCACTTAGCCTTCCTTCCCAGTCAACTCTCAGTTCTTAACTGCCACTCCTAACTCCCAACTGAAGAATTCCATTTGAATCCCTGTCACCCAAGGTTCTCAGACTGGGTTAAAGCCTTAACCATTTACTATCCATCGCAGCCAGCTATTTTTATTTCTTAAATAAATTTTAATTGATGACTACCTTTTAAAAAAATACTTGGTTGGATCCAGACTCAATTTTCTACCAGCAGAACAAAATTTCCTCTCCCTCTTTCACTGTAATCCCTAGACCTCCATGAAATGCTGTTCCTGGGGGTTAGGGAACCCTGACAAACTATATGCGGGATGTCTACAGCAGGAAGGGAGAATCAATGGAAACTGAAAATTTAGTCTGGATCTAGCCCACTGTCTGGCAAGTACTAATATTAAGCACGTATATGAATTCACAAATTAAAGTGCTCAAAAAACTTCACTTCTGTTATCTCAACAATCCCTACAATAGGCTGGTAAGGCAGGCCAATAGTATTATCCTTAAATTGCTGGACTGAGGGTGGGAAGTGCCATCAAATTGAGTGTTTCAAGGCAAGAGATGTTCAGAGGTGGCTTGCCATTGGCTGCCTCCGTGTAGCAACCCTGGGCTTTCTTGGTGGTCTCCTATCTAAATATTAACCTGGATAATCCCTGCTTATCTTTTGAGATCTGATGAGACTGGGCTAGTGTGGGCTATCCAGGTCAGGGCAACCTGTGGAACTGGGTGAAGCTAAATGAATGGTGGCTTGCTTGTTTAAGGCCACATAAATGAGTTCATGGCCGAGGTGAGATTAGAATTGTGGATTTCCTGTCTGGCTGCTTTGCTACAAGAGCAGAAATATCCACAGCAACTTTTTCATCTGAGTAGTCCTGTGATTGGTAGGGTTGCCAGCTCCAGGTTGGGAAAGCCTGAGGAGGGTGGGATTTGGGGAGGGGAGGGACTTCAGTAGGGTATAATGTCATATAGTCCACCTTCCAAAGTGGCCATTTTCTCCAGGTGATTTCTATTGCCTAGAGATCAGTTGTAATTCCAGGAGATCACCAGCTACCACCTGGAGGTTGACAGCTCTACACAGGATCGGATCAGAGACGATGGAATATGGGGCTTGGATTGCAAAGAGAGGAAACAAATTCTTATTTGTACTGTGGTCTGAATGGCTTTAGGCAGGACTTTTTTTGTAGAAAAAACCCAGCAGGAACGCATTAGCATAATAGGCCACCCCCAACAGCAGAAACTCATTAGCATATTTATTTATTTATTTATTTTGTAGTCAATCTTATGTAGCCAATCTAATGTAGCCAATCTTAATGAGTTTCTGCTGTTGGGGGTGGCCTATTATGCTAATGAGTTCCCACTGGGTATGGCCAACTCAGGAGCCAGCTGGAACTCCATTCCTGTGCGTTCCTGCCCAAAAATAGCCCTGGCTTTAGTCTATTCAGTCTCTCCCAGTTTCATTTCCTACATTAGTAATGAATTTTCAACATGGCCCCATCTGTGGATACTTAAATGTAGAGACTGAAGACATGGGCAGAGAAGACAGATCTTTCTACAAAACTTTGAAAACCCCCAGGTTTGAGAAAAATCTCAAATCTGACAGGGGGCAGCAAAGGTGGGTGGAAAAGAGAGACAGAAGCAGGCAAAGGCAATGGGGCTTTTCAGGGAAGGAAATGAAGAAATAGTGGGGGAAGGGGATATGTAGGGTTGCCAACCTACAGGTGATAGCTGGAGATCTTCTGCTATTACAACTGATCTCCATGTGACAGAAATCAGTTTACCTGGAGAAAATGGCCGCTTTGGAAGTTGGATATGGCATCATGCCCCAAACCCCACCCCCCTCAGGCTCCGCCCCCAAAATCTGCTGGTATTTTCCAACCCAGAGCTGGGAACCCTAAGTCCTTGTGGGTCTCCTGTATGTGTCATCATAATAGAATAGCTCACGAGATCATTGTGTGTGGGAGGGGAAACAACACTTAAGCCTCAAAACACATTACTCTCATATTAGAAGCTACATAAACAAATAATGTTTATCAATTACATTCCACCTATATTCACAACCTACTCCCGTATAACAAGGGAGTAATAATACTAGAGATTTGAAGAATCGTTTCAAGAGAGACACCACCTTTTACTAAAAAGGAAAATATTGTTTTTCTAGGAGGAAGTTTTTTTTAATGTCCTCTGGGGTGCTGCTCTTTCCTAGCATTCGGTAGTCAGGTTTTATCTCAGTTTTTCTTTCCCTTTTTTCCAGGAATATCCTTCATTTTATCATCAAATGAACTGTTTACTACCACTTGCAGACCATTCTTTTGTAGCTGTACTGAATCAATCTTAACAACTTGGCTAACAACTATTCAGGCTACAATACGAAGTTTGGGTACCTAGTGTACCTTCAGCACTATAAAATATCTATCTTTGCTAGACTTTTAAGAGAGGAATCTGATAGTAATAGTACTTGTTCTTATTCATCTGCTAGCATTTCTGACTTTTTTTAGGACTGGGAAGCAATGTTATCTCCTTGAGTTTCTGCACAGTTTGCTTTATTGCATCCCATTGAAAAGCCCTTAAAAGATATTCAGGGAAATCTTGCCTAGTCTGTTACCAGCTGGGAATTAATTGCTCATAGGTAATGGGGTTTCTTGTGTCATTGGGTCACTAGAAGTTGCTTTTCTAGAGGATCCTGTTTTGGAGTTGCCTTTAAGTTTCAGCACCCTTTAAAAATTACTAAAGGAGTCTCCTTATATTTAAGTTTCCCCCTCAGCACTTAAAACAGTACAACAAAAAAATTGTGTATATGGCATGTATTGTACAAAAATGTGCATGGTGGGAATCTATTTGAGATTATGATTCTATGCTCACTTCCTTGGAAGCTAGTCCCACCCAAAAAGGGAGGTAGGGCAAGCTCAAGGATTTTTGGTGCCCTAGGCAATATCTTTGCTGCCTCCCCACATGGCAGGGAACCTACTGCCGTCTCTCTTCTCCTCTCCCCCAGAGCACAGGGAAACCACTGCCATTCACACCACCCTCTCTGGGGGCCAGACTATGACTTGCAGTGGTGTCAAACTTCCCAACAGGGTCAGATTAGGAGGCAAAAATGGCCTTGGAGAAGGGCCTGATCCTCCCTTGTGGAGGGGGAGGGGAGAGGGAAGGAGGAGAGGAGGAAGAGGACCCACTCCTGCACTTGTTCTAGTTTAAAAGTTACTGTTTACATTCGTTAATTGCCCTCTTGTGGTCAAGCTAGCATTATATTGCTTTAAATGAATCCTCTTCAGACCCAGTGAGTGAAATTTGAAACCAGTGTGAAATGAGTGTAGGAAAAGACAGCAGTCAAACTACTTCAGAGGGGAGGTGTAAATTGGGCCTAAGAGTTTGAGCCAGGAAAACTCCAGTTCAAGTCTGTCTTGAACAATAAGCTCACCAAGTGGTTATAGGCCAGCCACTGTGTCTCATCCCATCCCTACCACCAATAAGAAGTTCATGCCTTACAGGCCTGTTGTAAGGATTATGGTATGCTCCCAATCATGGTAGAATTCAGAGATTTCCCCCCCAAAAGCCGCCAAATCCCCAGGAAAAATAGGATAACGGTGTTATCCTGGCATGGGGCAAATTGTTCTTCTGCTACTACAGGAAGAGGCTTAGTGGTGCAAAGGTTCTCATCTGATCCCCAAGACTGCTCCTCCAGTGCAGAAGTCACTGGACAGAGATCCTCTTTCTCACCTGGACCTTGTCTCTCAACTCTTGAGACTCCTCCACCTGTGTTGAACTGCTGGAACAAGCAACACATGAATTTTTCTGCTCTGCTTCTTTAATCTGCTCCCCTTCTCCTCAAGTCCTATCTTTTTTGCTCCCTGAAATTTACCCTTCCCCTCCTCCAGTTCAGAGGCTACTCAGAGAGAAAAAACTCTCTGAACATTCATCCTCAAGCCAGCGTTTCCCCAACCCTCTTCTTGGTCATAATAAACAACAGGGTGAGTTCCAACTTTAGCACTAACTTAAGGGAGGAGACATCTAATGTAACTGGGAGAGCTTTGACTAGGAATCATTGGAATTGCTTGCTGTTGCTTGTTTCATAAACTTGGATGTGATTTTATATGCCATGTAGTTTCTAGCAGTTCAATAATTCCCTGCACTTGGTATTTTATACGGCTATCTACGCTTTCCTGTTTTCCTGCTTTCCAAACTCAGTCTGGTTTGTGCCAAGAAGCCATAAATGGCTGGTGAACTGGTTTGCATCAGGTCTTCCCAAAACTGCACACATACAAAGATGCTGCTGATTCAAACTGATCAGTGCTGTTGTTGATTCAAGCGACCAGTCAAAATAAAACATTTCCAAAGGGAATATTGATATAAAATACACAATAAATACATAAAATTCAAGTAGATATTTTAAAAGGCAGTAATACAAAATGGGAGCAGCACAATGTATCATTAAAGTGGGAACAGAACGATGCTAATTTATCATTAACTTACTATCTAGGATACAAGTTTCCTCTTCTTTAGTGCCAGGAAACAAAATTTTGCCACAGCTAAAGATATCCTCTCTTTCCGATCTTCCAACAAAAAAGTTAAAATCCTTAATTCCGCAAATTTCAAATGAACATCCAAAGGTTTAAATTTGGACAACAATGGGAAGATTAACAACTGTCTCTCCATAACATAAAAATTACAATGTAATAGGATATGTGAGACTGACTCTGTCTCAAGATTTGTACAAGGACAACATCTTTGAGAGATCGGCCAGCGCAAAAACCTTCCTTGTAATAGATTAGAGGGTAGGGCGTCAAAACGTGCTCTTGAAAAGGCCCATCTATAGCCGTCATATATGATGTTAGATAGATATGGAGCGGGAACAAAACCTGCCCAAGATTTCAAAGCTCCATATCTCGGAGGTAGAAGCGCTTCTTCTATCTGGGCCTCTATATCCATTAAACGTTGGAATACTATAGATTTAGCTTTAGTCAGTCCTAGATCAAAAAGACTAGCAGGGTGAAGCCCAATTGATTCAAGTTTAACCAATATTTTGGAGGACCATTCAGGATATGGAGTGGCAGCTAAAAAAGATGGAATTAGCCCTGTAGGCTTCAGATGTGTTCTTAACCAGTAAAGAACTGAAGCAATCCAGATTTTCGTTTTCACTCTTGGCACCCTGAGTTCCTGCCTGAGAACTACGTTTGCTGTGCATTTAGGCGCATTAAATAATGCTCTAATAAATTTAGATTGGACTTTTTCCAGGTCCTTAAAGTTATTATCATTTAAAGTAATTACTTGCATACCATATGTAAGTTGGGTTAAAATCTTTGCATCAAATAGTTTCAAAGCCGCTTGAATTACACCTTGGCCTTCCTTCCTGGAAAATCTGATAATAGCATTAGCATTTCTCTCAGCTGAGCAGATTGTAGAAGTTATATGTGCTGAGGAGCTGCCATTATAACTAAAAGTTATCCCCAAATACTTGTACATTTTAACTTGCTCTATAAGATGTCCATTTATTCTCCAGGTATCTTTCTTATATGCCCTATTAAAATGAATAATCTTGGTTTTGGAATAGTTAATCGTTAATAATTCCTTATCACATTTCTTGCTAAAGATTTTCAGGGCCCGTTTAAGACCAACTCTAGTTTGGGACAGTACAATAGCGTCATCCGCATACATCAATATTGGAACCCCCTCTCCTCCTGAGAAGTTAGGGGTGTGCACGTCTGCTCCATGTAGAGACTGAATTAGGGAATTAACATAAATATTAAACAGGGAGGGGGCAAGTAAACATCCCTGTCTTACTCCCTTCCGGGAGGGGATAGATTTAGATAGCACTCCTTCACCATTACATCTGATTTGTAGTTGCGTGTTCTCATGAACTTTAATTATCAGATGTAGAAGTCTTTTATCTATAGTTGAGCAGTTCAGTTTAGCCCAAAGTCTCCCCCGAGAAACAGAATCAAAGGCCGCCTTCAGATCCACAAAGGCAACAAAAAGCGATCTTTTGGCTACTCTAACATATTTTTGAATGAAATAATCTAGAACAAGACAATGATCAAGAGTTGATCGACCCTGAGTAAAGCCCGCCTGTTCTTTACTTAGATAGTTATCGTGTTCAAGCCAATTATGTAGTTTAATTTGCAAATGTCTAGAATACAATTTGCCGATGGTATTTAAAAGGCTAATCGGACGATAATTATTAGGGTCAGATCTGATACCTTTCTTATATATGGGATTAATAATTGCAAGGCCCCAATCTGTTGGAATCTGAGCGGTGTGATCAATATAGGTGAAAAGTCTGGCCAATAACGGTGACCACCAATCAACATTGCTCTTAAGAAGATCAGGAGGAATAAAATCACTCCCAGGAGCCTCCCCATTTTTTAACTGCTTAATCATTAGGCTAACCTCTTCAGCTGTAACCGGGGGCCAAATAGGCAAGGTCTCTAAAGGCTCTACCATGGGAGAGATCGACTGTGGATCACTATATAATTCTTCAAAGTGTTTTTCCCAAATCTCAGTGGAAATAATACCTACCATCATACTACTCTTATACCTATGTACGCCTGACACAAACCTCCAAAATCCCACATTGTCTCTGTTTTTAGTAATCTCTATCAGAGTTTGCCATCTGGATAACACATGAGATCGTTTTTTTGATTTCAATAGAGCCTTATATGCTTTTTTCCTAAGGTGAAAATCATTTGGTTTATTAGAATTTGCCAAGGATGCCCTACAACTCACTATAAGGTTCTGCTTGGCCTGGACACATTCTAAGTCAAACCACCTTTTATGAAAAAAATTATTTTTATTATTTCGGGGGGTGTTAGGTCTTGTTAGAGTCAAACTGAAAAATGTGATAAGATCACTATAGAGAGATAGTAAAATATCACTATCAACAGGAGAATTTATAATCCTAGAAAAGTGCCATGCCCTCAGCTGAATGCGATTGTGCAATACATTTCACATTAAGTGCGTTATTCCATTTATTTTTAATCTTGATATCAGCAGTCTCTTCATTTTGGGTTGTTCTGGTATAAGATTTTACCGGTTGAACTTCAGTGACCCAACTAAAATTTAACGGGAAATGGTCACTTTCAGGTCTTAAATCAACCTTAAATTGGGACATCCATGAAAAGAAATCTCCAGAAATCAAAATATAATCAATTGTAGATCTTTTTTGTCCTGAGCAAAATGTAAATTGCCCCGGATAATCATCCTTAACTGAGCCATTTAAGATTAATAGATTCAGTTTAGAGGCCAGGTGAATAAGACATAAACCAGAAAAATTTATCCCCGGATCTAACGAGGCACGATTAAATGAGAATTGATTAGTTTCCAAATCGGGACAGCCAAATTTATCAAGAAGTGTTACATTGTTGGGACCCAATCTAGCATTTAGATCCCCCCCTATTATAAGCATCGCATATGGAAATTTTTGGATGCAATCTAATATAAACTGTTCCACCTCCTCCCAAATTGCTCTTGTTAGATCCTGGGAAGGTTGTGGTCTCAAATATAAATTGATACAGATTATCATATGTTTACGGAAAGTCATTACTACAGCTACTGCCCACTTGTGTCTACTATTAAGTTCGTTAATAGATACATTCAGAGAGCAAGAAATGAATATTCCCAAACCACCAGATGGTCTCCCCCTTTTTTTACTTGGAGAAGCCGAGGTTAAAATGGGTATATAATTAGGAATAATAAAATCATTGGTCATCCATGTTTCCTGTAAAAAAAATACATCAAATTGTGTAATATAGTCTAAAAAATCTTTATCTATCCTTTTGGAGGACCAGCCTGCGATGTTCCAGGATATTAAAGAGATTGATTGTCAATCTACTGATTCGATAATGCCCAAGACACAGTTTTGGTCCTTAAAAATACAACCATTACCAGCGCTTTTATCAGAATCTGAAAGCGTTCCTTTAGTCGGGAGCCCAGATGGATTCTCAATCATAGGAAAGCTTGAAGTTTGAATATCAGAATTAGAGGTTAAGTATAGGACTATTTAGATGAGACCAAAGGGTAGGATTTTATTGGAACATCATTTATTGAGGTGATTGGCTTATGTAATTTGTAAGTGACCTATTTAAACTATTGCCTGCTGAGAGAAGTCGTTACAGACCAAGAATGGGTGGGGAGGTAGAACTCAATCCAGTTCTGTGAGAATGTGCCTGTGAAAAAAATTGTGCTGTACTGCATGGTTAGTAATGAATATAGTGAAACAGTTTGTAAAACACCCATGAACAGATTGACAAACTATCAAATTGATCATTGAAAAACCAGGTCTCTGTTCGCAACTGGCAAACAGGATGTGAGATAAACCAGCAGGTAGCTGAGAAAGTTTTTTGAAGACAGTCTTTAGGAAATGTTAAAGGTAGTATGCTAGGCAATGATAGTGTGCAGGTTGTTCTAGGGTTTTAAGAACCCTTTTTTGTTTGAAACCATGATGGTAAACATGACATTTCTTCACTGCACTATCATACCATATTTAACTCTCTTAGAAACAAATGTCTGTTTCCAGCCCAAAGTTCCAGTTGGGAGCGGTGAAGAATTATATCACTGTTCATTCTAGTTTGACTGGGTACAGAAATGTCCCTTATGATTCTGGCATGACCACCCATCATCAGACCCGCTCTCAATGCCACAACATATTCAAGAAGTATATGCATGAATCTGAAGTTCCAACACTAAACCAATGACAAAGCTGATTTTCAAATGGTCTTAATGACAGACAATCTGCATACCAATTGACTCATTTGCGCACATGATAGCTTAGAACAATGCAAGAAAAATATGTAAAGAGGTCTGTAATGGTGCATGACAATTGCTTCCAAGTATGCTGACCTTTGGTAAATGAAACAAACAAAAAGTACAGTACTCTTTTGACGAGACATTAATGAGTGATTAAGAATGAGTACAGCTGCATCATATGAACACTTGGTTAAAAATATTCTTTTCACATTCAGTGTCAGTCCCATAATTATGACAGAAAACAGTGTAGAATGAAGCCAGGAAGCCTATGCAGTAAAATATTTATATTTTTGCAATAGCTATATGGTTCTCAACAACACATTGTCAAATGCAGCTCACTTATTGCTTTCCCAACGGCTTTTATTCATTCACAGACCCTGTCATTAGTATTATATGCCACAATTGCACCACTACGGTAAATTTCACTTAATTTCTAATGTCTGCATTCTTCCTGTATCGCCTACAAATTCTTCTTGTGGATTGATTGTACAAAAAATTAAAATTAGTAGCCCAAAGTTTTTTGTTTTTTTTTAAAGCTGGTTGCTTTTCTGGGTAAAATGATGGTTGCCTCCCTGTAATTTTTTTTTAAAGCACTAAGGGAATAAAAACTAGATTAAAAAATTCCTATGGAAATGATAAATCATGAAAGTTCAAGGCTGATTCCCGTGCTTTAGGTAGTCTCTTCTGAATGGGCCTTGCAAAAATGTCAGACAAGAAGCAATGTATGAGTTCAGTTCAGCTTATTATCACAGTCCTTAGACCAGTCATATAAAAAAAGTACACCTTTACAGGATTCCAAAATTTAAAAATACACCAATAAAACGTTAAAAGCAGATTACAATGTAATGTCCAACTACTGTTAACACCTTAATATCTAACTACCATAAAATTTCTGAAACCTGAGTGTCGCCATACAGAAACTGGCTGCTTGGTAGGTGATCCTGGGATTTCTTTCAGATAGAAGAAACTCAAGTCTAGCTTTTTCAGAAAGGCCCAATTTTTTTTCAATCAATGGAGTGATAATCTCATTATGCGCCACTTTATAATATGGGCATATAAAAACATATGCTCTGTAGTGACAACCTGCCCTAACAGGGCAATATATGAGTGTTTGATACCGACTCCCCAATCCCTTTGGTCCATTTCTGCCGTCCTGAACAAGTAACAGAACTTGTAGGTGCACCAAGCCCCTGCCAAGGCTGCCAAACATGGATGGTATATGGCGTTCTGCTGAAAGTTCTACAAACTCTGCAAGTCTGAATAAAGTGGACGTCTACAGTAGCCCTTGACACATTTTCAACCTTTGGGGGTTTTGTATTGTAAGGAACTCATTTTTGGATCATTCCTACCACAATGCCTAGGGGACAAGACTGTCGGAATCAACAGCAGCTGCCAAAGGGACAATAACAGATGAAGGGGTTTGCATTTGTCAAAAATCCTGGGCACCACAATGGAATTTCCAGCCACCATGGTGACCTGCCATGACCTAGCCTCTAGGTTAGATAGAGTGGAGTACATTATTCTCCCTCAATTTTATCCTCACAGCAACTCTTTGAGGTAGGTTAGGCTGAGAAATAGTGACTGACCCCAGGTCACCCTGCAAGGTTCCTGAAGAGTGGAGTCACTCGTATCTGATTTGTAGATATTGGACTGAGCTACCCTTAACATCATATTATCTAAACAAGCTTTAATGGCTCCAAACTGCCCCACATAACTTTCAAACATCCCTTAGAGGAGGGTTTTTGTTTTTTTTTTACATTAGAACAGTGATACTTGAGATGATCAACAATTCTTTGGGGGTGGCATTCAAAACTTTTTTTGTGGGGGCAAATGGAAAGATACACCCTTCTAAGTCCTTCAAGTTCAATATACAAATTTAAATAAATAAATAAATACTGAAATGAATTTAATGCTGTTTAGGAATATACTGGCGGAGGACAGACTGGCAGAATGAAGCGCAAGGGAAACGGGGCAAAAAGACCTGGGCCAAGTTGTCGTGGGGCTTTCCAGTCGCACTGCGTGGACTGATGCAGGACCATACTGGGGAGGAGGTGGAATGGAGCATTCTCACTGTGGGGCAGCCCCTGGTGTCACCACCCTGGTTACATGTGGCTTTGGTCCATTTTACCAACCTGTGCATAGGCGCAGCAGCAATTGGGGCAGGATCCCATGGCTGGGAGCTTTAACTCTGCAAGCCGGAAGCACCCCCGTGGGCAGTTGTGCGCTCAAGCACACAGCACGCATGGGCAATTATGCCAGATCAGCGGGTTCACATTACCGGCACTGCTTGATTGTGGCTTATTTGCGTCAACACTTCCAGGAAACGGGATCAATACACACCCAAATGGCTTGCCACAGCTTTTACCTGATATTTTTTAAAAGCGGGATCAAAATGCTTTAGGATAGGGTGAGTATGGCACAGGAATGCCAGACAGCTGTGGCTGTGTGAACTGGCCCACTTAATCCGCTTGAGAAATGTGCCTATATCGGGCCAAACTGCCAGTCTGAACTCAGCCACTGTAAGTTACCTTCACCCCAGCAGATCTGCAGCTTAAATCACCTACCTTATTCTGACCTGACAGAAATACTGTGTGGCAGCAGCTTAAATCACCTACCTTATTTTGACCTGAAAGAAATACTGTGTGGCAGCATACACAGTTATCACCAGATTTTGGAAAAATGATAAACATCCCACAATCTCTGACTGGTTCTTAAAAATCCAAGAATATTGACCTTGCATCCCGAAAGGAACTTGAATCTTTTTTAGAAGCCATAAATGCTGTATACTAATTTGTCCAGTTTTGTAAGGTTTTATATGTTGATGTCTTTTCTTAACCTTCTTGTGTATTTAATTGTTACAATTGAATCTTTATGTATATGTATTTGCTCATTTAAGTCAATAAAGCTTTGGGGGGGGGGGGAAGGAGAACTGAAAAAATGACTTTGTAGTCAAAATTCAGGCTACGAGTATAAGAAACAATATTTTAAACAATGGCAATAGGAGTGTTCAAGAAAAATCACTTTCTTATTTCAGTGTGTATGGTTTACACAGAGCTCACCCCAGCACCATGCTACCTGGGATCAAGCGCCCTTTGGGGCTCTGTCTGAGCATCTCTTAGACCAGACCCCAAAGTGAGAAGGAGAAAGATGAACACTGTAGCCATGTGGGCAAGCACCATCTCCTGCACTGGCACCTCCAAGGAGGGCTGTTGGCACTTGTAAGCTCCTTTGGTGATACCTGTCCTTTTATTTTTTTATTTTATTTCTTTCTTATATTTATACTCTGCTTGCCTCGCAAGCTGGCTCAGGGTGGCTTACACCATTGGCACCAGTTGCCAATATAACAAATATAACATTTAAAACCTTATGAAGCAATAAATACAATTGTTTCTAACATAAAATCATAGGTGCTATCAGTATAACATACATTACTTGTGATGGTTGGGCACTCTGTTGCCAAGATACATGGGAAGGGAAGAACCCTCTTGCCTCTGTGACCTCACTCACTTGCCAGTTTGTCAGTGAAGGGCAGAAATCCATAAGAAGGGGAGGTGGTTGGTTGACTTCTGCTTCCCTCTATGCTACTGGCTAGGCAGACTCAGAAAAGAGCCTTTAAAAAGGCAGGCAGCAGTCACAGACTGACTGTAGTAGGTTTAAGGCCATGTTGCTAGAAAGAGTGAAGAGAGAAATTCTCAAGACACAATCTAGCTGGGCCATTTTCAAAACCTCTTCTTTGTAGGAACTACACAAAATGTGTTTAGGGAAGGCAAAAAAATGGTGAGCTTTCCCATTTCTCTCACATCCATCTCCGTGTTGTTCACCTCAGACTGAACATTACACATAGAAGTCGTCAATGGAACTTTCATATGGGTGTAAAGGAAAATTTGGAGGACTGTATAAGGTGTAAATCCCATAGCAGAAATAGGAACAGAATTGAATAGAAACCCTTGAGGGAAATGTACTTTTGACAAAATTGACGTTTCAATAAAACTGCCCTACTGCAGGGAAAATGGGAAGTCACTGGTCTGGGATGAGGTCAACATAGATATCTGTACACATTGTTAAGTGAAATCCAGACAGTGATAGAAAACTGGTATCATGAACTGTGAAGTCTGATCAAATTTAAGAATGCTGTGCAAGCTTCATGGGAGCACAGACCATATTATAAAGCTTAGAACAATATAGTTGTTGGAAGTCCATATGTGCAGCAACGTTATTTACTAACACAAATTACACTGGGAACAGAACCAGGAGATTATTGTCATGAGAAGGAGGTGTGGTGTGAATTGTTCACAGATTGCATGTTTTACAATGGATATGGCCTCTCATACGACACAGAAGCTGAGGCCTAAGTTTTCAGCTAGGTAGAGATAGTACTGACCTGGATGGCCCAGGCAAGCCTGATCTTGTTAGATTTCGGAAGCTTAAGGAGGGTCAGCCCTGGTTGGTACATGGATGGGAGACCACCAAGGAACTCCATGGTCACTACACAGAGGTACTCAGTGGCAAACCATCTCTGAATGTCTCTTGCTTTGAAAAATCTATGGGGTCGCCATTGTTGGAAATGTATGTGTTTGCAAAGATCTGACATTCCAGTCATTATAGGGTTAACTTGTTTACCTTCTGTGCTATTGTTTAGACTGACCTGGAAGGGAAACCTGGCAGATAGCCAATGTAAGAAAAGCCCAGGAATGTAAAGGGGTATTGATGTATTGATTGGTTACTGTATTCAGGTGACTTCCTTCTAGGGGTCAAGAAGAAGGAGGAATCTCCATTGTTGTTCTCACCATGCTTTGTAAAGTGTAAGATGAAAAATGTAGCTCTTAGATATGTTGTTATTTTGTAGGTCTCCTGTGAACCCTTACCTTTAGAAATAAAGCATTTTTAAACTAAAGGAAACATCTCCACTCCAGTGAAGCAAAGATCCATTGAAACCTCTGAATATTTAAGTATTCTGACTATTTTTCTCTAACAGACATAAGTTGGCTGGGACTTAGTGGCATTTTACGCACACACATACAATGCTCTGCTTAGCACATACCTTAGATACGCATTAAATGAACACAGTGCCTGTCTGTGTGAGTCTTTTTTCATAGAGAGAAGCTTGTGAGTGTGTGTTAAGTGCTGTCAAGTCACTTCTGACTTATGGAGACCCTATGAATTAACATTCTCCAAAACATCCTATCGTTAGCAGCCATTCTCAGGTCTTGCAAACTGAGGGCCATGGCTTTGTCTACTGATCCAAACCGTCTCATGTTGGGTCTTTCTCTTTTTCTTCTGCCTTCAACTTTTCCTAGCATTATTGTCTTTTACAGTGATTCTTGTCTTCTTATAATGTGACCAAAGGATGATTGCTTCAGTTAAGCCATTCTAGGGAGACTTCAGGCTTGATTTGGTCTAGGACCCACATTTGTCTTTTTGGCAGTCCACAGTATTCATAAAACTCTCCTCCAATACCATATTCCACGTTTAATCTGTTTTTGAGAGCAGATTCAAGCCTATATTAATTTGCTCAAGTCTTTATTCCCTTGGACTTCTCTGTTGTATGAGGAACTGTAGAGATGTGCTCCAGATCATATGACCCAAGAAGTTTATCCACTGTTGTTTGGAGTTCCCAGCAGCTGAACAGATGTTGTAAGCTTTCTTTGCTTTGCTTTATTATATATCATTGTGCTCTTAACACCTTATTAATCTTTTTAAAAAACATCACTATAATCACAAGCAATTTTTCTCTTTTAGGGTGCCATTTGCACCTGTGAGCAGAGCCTGGGTGAACCAGCTTCCGAATTAAAACACAAACATTTAAAGCCGCTTCAGCAAATGGCTTATTCAGGTGCAAAAACACCAGTCTATCAGTCAGCATGGCTAAGGATAAGGAAGGGAGAGTCAAGTCGCAGTTACATTTTAATGCAGAAAGAGAAATCTAGTTTGTCGGATTACTGTGTATGAAAATAGCATGAAACTGATCTAAGAATATTTACTCAGAAATAAGCCTGATTTACTTTCATGTAAATGTCATAGAATTGCAGCTCAGACATTATATTCCAGCAAATGTGTTCACCTGTATCAAGAGCAATAATCTAGTCACAATCATCTACCCACACATCACTTCAAATATGTGAATTCCTTTAACATACATCATGAGGGGCTATCCTTGAAAGTCTCTTGGAAATTTCAGCTGGCTCAAAATGCTTCAGCTAGTGGATTGACTGGTACATCCGTAGTACTCACATTACACCCCTCCTGAAGGATCTTCTTTGGTTTATTGGTTATTCTTTGGTTATTCTTCTTTGGGATGCAACCCAAGTTGCTGGTTCTAATCTTGAAAGGTATTAATATTTGTGACAAGGATATCAGAAAGATCACGTGCTCTGTACAAACCTTCTCCTTCCCAAGCTATTCATCACAGCCTTATCCTGACTGACTGAAAGATGCTGGGTGTTCTGGTGAGACAGTACCATTTTCAATAGTGGTGATGAGATTATGGAACCCTATTCTCTGGGAAGTCCACCTGGCACAATCTCAGTTGTCATTCATGCGATAAGCAAAGGCATTTTAATTTCACTCTGCTTTTGGTTTGTCTGAATTCACTTAGAATGATGATTTTCTGCTCGATAGTTGCTGCTAATGTTTGATGTAAATATAATGGCTTGGATTCTATGAATGAGCTCAGTGTGCACCATGCAGTGTCTCTGCCATAAATAAAGCTCGCTTCCTTTTCCACTAAAAATTCCATGTGTGCAAGATCAGTGGTTTTCACTCTGAAAACTGAAGTTTTAGTGGATGAGGCAGCCTGCTTGGTGGCAAAGATGCCCAAAACTTGTTCATAGGATCCCAGCCAATATAGATTTTTAACTACTGCTGTGCTTTCATTGTGCTTTACTGAGGTCTTTTTATTGTATTCTATTACTGCTGGCATTGCTTTTAACCTAGTTCTTATTTGCTGGTTTGAGCAAATGTGTTATGGGGCTTATATTTACAATATTTTTTGCAGTGAGGAATGAGATCCAGCCAGATTTAAGCATTTTTAAACACTTATTTTTTCAGCAGGAGAATTCAGTTTAATTCACTCAATGAAATTAATGGGCTGAATGTGTACCCTGCATTTGAAAGCAATACAGCAAGAAATGGCAATGATGTATGTATGCAGAGTACACAGGATGAAATTTCAAAATACAAGAGCCTAGTGGACCTGTGATATAATTGAATGGGATCGCTGAAATAGGGAAACTCAGGTGTGCTTTGTAGGGTTGCAGTGGATGAATCTTTTGAAATAAGGGATGAACATCTGGCAACTCTAAATTAGATACAAGGAAAAGAAAATTATACACAGCAAATTAATCATAATAAATGCCTGTTAAAACGTGAGTGATTGTAACAAGCTCTCCAATTATATTAAAAACAGGTTCTTCTAAGTCATTTTTAAATTAGTGCCAGATAGTTGGAGGGATGCACTTATTTGATATACATGATATACGTACTTGGCTGGATATGATCCATTAAAAGCTCTAAAGTACAGTCCTAAACAGAGTTAGATTCCTCTAAGTCTATTCACTTAAATGGACTTAGAAAGGCTCTAACTCTGTTTAGGATTGCACAGTTGAATGCCAGTGGAAGTCTTTACCACAAACTCTGTTCCTAAAATTAGCTGCCTAGAGCCAGTCCGCTGGCTAGGCGGGGTATAAATTGAAACAAATAAATAAAATAAATAAATAAATTAAGGGGAGTTGGTATAGCATAGTGGTTAAAAGAACATGATGTCATACAGGAGGACACTGGATTGTATTTCATCTCAGCAACAAAGGCTAAAATTCTAAAAACTCGTTCCTAGGAGTAAACCACACCAAAAAACTTATTTTTGAGTAGATCAGGTTAGGATTGCTACGAAAGTCAGTGTGGACTTAGGTGAGCCTTTGTCCCTCAGTCTCATTTTCCAGACTGCAGTATATAGATGCTGATAATAATACGGTCTGGGACCATAGTACCTGTGAGACCACCTCTCTCAGTATGACTCCCCATACCCCCTTATATCATCATCATAGAGCCTGCTATTGGTACCTGGCCTACGGATTGCTCACTTGCCAGCCACAAGGGTAAGGGCATTTTCAGTGGTTGCCCCTTCTCTCTGGAATCAGCTCCCCAAGGGACATTTGGGCCTTGTGGGATCTTTCAGCTTTCCTTAGGGATTGCTGGCCCAGGCATGGCCTCTCCTTCTGGCTGTACCTCTTGTGCAGCTGCTGGGGACTCTTCCTCTTCAGGTACTGTTGAGGGTTCTTCTTCTGGATTGACTTCAGAGGAGGCTAAGTTGCTCCTTGCCTCTTCCTCATCTGAGGAGTCAGCCTCAGCCGGACCCATACCCATGACACTAGCAGTTCATTACTACAGCTAGAAAGTTGACTCTTGGGATTGTGGGACCCACCTGGGCAAACAGCCATACAGGGAGGACACTGTAGTTATGAGGAGAAGCAAGCAAAAACACTCCTCCTCCCTCTTCTGTCGAGAGAAGAGTACTCTCTCCTGAAGGATTATTGGATCTCACCCATTTTGTATACTTTGTTTATCTTGACCAGAATGAAAAATGTCAAAGGAAATAAATTGGGAAACTGAAAAAGGGAACATTAACCATATTCTTTCCTCTAATCTCTTATTAACATTTTCATTTTAATCACAACACCAAACTTTATTCTTCTTTAAGTATCTCCTTATCAAAGAAAGGAGACAATAGCCCAGGCAAGCCTGATCTCAGAAGCTAAGCAGGGTTGACTCTGGCAAGTGCTTGGATAGGAGACCTCCTTGGAATACCTGCAGTCGGGATGCAGGGACAGGCCTTATTCAGCCACCTCTCTGAATATCCTACAGCCCCCCAGTAGAGGTCTGTCATCAGAGGTCACTATGACTTCCAGATGCACACACAGTCACCAGAGGTCACCATGACTTCCAGATGCACACACACTCACATGCACATATGCATATATTAAAAATATGAAAAAGAAAAGAAAGGAAACAAGCCTCAGTTTTTTGGGGTATGAGGTGCTTCAGAAGACCACAGGAGGCATCATGTTTGTGTTTCTATGGAGTACCCATTTGGAAACAGCTGCTCTCATGATAGGATGATGCTTGGCATGGAACTGTTAGCCGAATTGCTTTAATTTACGTTTAGCAATCAGCAAAATACACGGGTTCTTGCCAACTATACCAGGGTCCCACCCCTCCCGGGAGATTTCAAGGAAAAAGGCACGTGAGGCGGGTTCCAATTTCAGTGTTGTTTACTGGATCATGTAATCAAGCATACAAAAATCGTAATCACACACACAATCTTACAGGTCTAATAAAATAAAGAGAGAAAATAGCACTTTTGCATGAGCAGGTTTCGTTGGTGGGGAAAGCACGTTACCTTAGCAGCGTTGTCCGATGTCAAGATGATTTGGATTTGGGGAAGAAGGGTATAAAAGCTATGGGGCCACGAGGCTTGAACCGGCAAGACCACGTGGTTCTCCTGGATCGCGAGTCCAGAGAGAGAAAAAGGGGTTTAAAGATGGAGGCAAGGATTGGGGACAGAAAGCTGGACTGAAGGGTCAATAGGTAAGATAGAGGGCGACAGCTCAAGAGGCCGAGTGACTCTCGGTTTGGACTTTTATTGGGGGTCTTGGGGCGGGCTCTGCAGACCACCACCCACTAACACTCCTACTAGGCAGTCCGTCCCTGTTGGACCTTGCTATAGGTTAAAGGTGAACAAAGGGAGGAGGTCCAGGGGTTTGGTCAGTGTTGCAAAAGTATGACTTCACCAGGAAACAGACACTGAGTCTGGGGTCCGATGACTCACCTGGCCATACCTATTGTCAGTTGATGGTTTTAGCCAAGTATCTGATGGCTGGCACATTAGTTGCTAGGCAGTCTAGTTAGCATAACTATCCAGATGTATAGTGGGGGAGTGGGGGTCAGCCAGCGGATGTCTGACAGAAGGAAGCCTCATGGCAAGAAGAATCCTTTGTCTTTGCCTTGGGTGAACTGCTTGGGGTGTCAGCCTCCTGGCTTGGGCTGGAGCTGGCTCCTATGTGAAGAAGAAAGTGCAAGTCCCTACCACTGCTGGCGACACAGAGTTCAAACTTATGGATATAAAAATCCATAAGAGCACAGAAAAGTGCCTTGCTGGCTAACAGAACGGCCTAACAGTCTGAGTATTTTATGCTTGAATTGATCCCCTCCCATGGCAGCCATTTTGTTGTGGCATGTACTATCTGTTCTCAAAGTTCCAAAAATGCCCAAAGATTCTACAAGGCTAAGAGCCCCTTCTCTAAACCATACAGCATTAGCAAAGGTTGTCTATTCCTGGTGAAATGGACCAATCAATATTATATATCTGATGGCAAGAGGCCAAGGCTTCTGCAAAGCCAACCATGTAAGCTCATGCTAATAAGAGTTTTCCATTCGTCCTGCTAATGAAGGATGAGCTGGGCAACTAGCCTCTGCTTGGCAACAAAGTGATTTACAGGGAGAAAATAGTAGGACTGACCAGCAAGTATATCCGAGTATATCCAAGTTTCCTTTTCTGATATTTCTAGCGATCACTGAATAAGCCAAAGCTGGAGTGGGATGGAAGTGCCTTAACCATTTGGGGTACACTTTTTAGTTCCAGTTTCTAAACCAACAGAAATGTCTTACTTTCAACACCAAGGGATCTGTATGCATCTTGATTATGTGCAACCCTTGCCTTGGGATGAGAAAAGAAGCAGGCAAGGCTGTGTGAGAATAAGGACATGGTGGAAAGAACTCATTAATAAATATATGCAAAAGCATAATTTTACAAATAGGACAGTTTAAAGAAAGCATTCATTACCATTTTACTTGAATGGAGCTTCATTTTGAACCTATGCATGCTGACTTGCATTTAGGTAATGAATCAATTGCATATGTCATATAACCATTTGTTTTTAAAACGGAAATAGTGTTAAATATTATGTTTTCCACAATGTAAATAAATTAAAGGAATGTAATTGAAGAAGTACACAACAGTGGTTAATATGCTGTTACTTGAAAAGAGATATTGTAACTTATAATCTTCTTTTATGGGTTTATGTTGTTAATGTTTAATCAGGCATGTGAATGTATTCAGGTGTGAAAACATTCTATTAGCTAAGAAAATTGCACTATTATTTACTGAGCTGTTTGTGATATATTGTTGTTGGCTTAAAAAAAATTCTCTCTAGTCTGTGTTTAATTGTCCCCTTAACTTTTTCCCATTTAGAAACCACTGCAAAGTAGGATAGATGAGCCATGCCAAAAGTTACGTATTTCTCTCCCCCCAGATTACAAATTTATTTTATTTCACTTTGTTTATAAGAAAAAGAGTCAAACCAAACAGAACCTGTTCTATGGTGTTACAGCAGCTTATAGGATTAGGCAGTAAATGCAAAAACAAGGGCACGATTCATCCCAAAACTATGGCACTTGGATCAGCTGTCACATCCAAATGGTAATACCTGTGCTACATCAAAGACTCATTCAGAGTGGTTTGGGAACACACCTGAAATCCTGGTGTAGGGACAAACTTTTTATTGTTAGGGGTTATATTTATTTAGAGTGTATATTTATCGAGTGTAGTAGAAATTCCAAAACTGTAGGACTCCCACTCCAGGGGTATTCATCTGTCCTGTTCTATCACTGGGTTCCATTAGTGCCCAAGAATGTTGTTTGTTTGTTTCATCTGGCATGCCCTCAATGACTTCTCCTTCCTGCTCTATGCTCTGGTTGCCAGGACTCTCTCTCTCTCTCTCTCTCTCTCTCTCTCTCTGTAACTTATAATCACAACATATACACATACTTTTGGTTTTAATTACGTGTTTTATAATACTCTGTTTTCAGGGCTTTTTTGGTATAAAAAGCCCAGCAGGAACTCATTAGCATAATAGGCCACACCCAACAGCAGAAATGCATTAGCACATTAGGCCACACCCCTGGCAGCACAGCTCCCTCCCAAGATCAGCTTCCCCAAGTGCCCCGTGGCTTGCGGGGTGCCTGGAGAACCTGAGGAGGGGAGGAAGTTTAAACTGCCTTCCCTCCCTTGATCGCCTTGGCTTCCCCAGGCACCCCACGGCTTGCAAGGCGGGGTGAGGGGGAGGCTGTAGGTGTGGCCAACTCAGAAGCTAGCCGGAACTCTGTTCCTGTGCGTTCCTGCCCAAAAATAGCCCTGTTTGTTTTTAAATGTTACCCACCTTGGTGGCCATGATTGGGAAAAAAGGTGGCATATAATTTTTTTAAAACAAACCACTAAAATAAATGCTGTTTGTAAGTACTCTTTGAAATCAAACAATCAATCACACGTTGATGCTGTAACTGTACGACAATGACTTTTAGAATTAGAAAAAAGAAAAAAACTGCTTTGGGAGAATATACTTTAGAACAGAGAAGCAGCGCTAAAAGGGGAGCAGGCTTAACTCATAAGCACTGAAAAGGAAAGGGGGCCACAGTACGGAACGGAACTGAAAAGAACGTGAAAGTAGATTCCCTCTGACGAAGCTGCATGCGATACGCGTAGAGGTTGTGCAAACCATTAAAGATTCTTTTCCCTCTCCACCAGTTTGTTTCTTCATCTCCGTTTAACTCATAAGCACATGATTTGATCCCAAGATGGTGGTGAGATTACGTTGGGCAGTTTGGAGTAGGAGGAGCAAGGAAGGAAAGAGTTAATCCTACTCCTGATGTAGCTGTCCTCTACCATTTCTCTGCTATATACTCTGTCCTCCTGGAACCCGAGGGCTGAAAATACACCACCATTTGCATGAGGAAAAAAAAGGAATAGAAGAAGGTGTACTTTCTCATTCTGCCTCCCCCTCCCATGAAGATAGTTTCAGGGGGCAGCCCTCTTAGTCTGCAGTCGTCCAGTAGCACCTTATAAAGACCAACAGGAGTTTCAGGGTGTCAGAAGAAGGCTGCTTTTACTCTCGAAAGCTTATACCCTGAGAATCTTGTTGGTCTGTAAGGTGCTACTGGACATGAATCTAACTTTTCTCCTTCTGATTTCTTTCTCCCTTTTCCTTAGGGCCCTAGCTCCCAGCTATGTTTTCCCATCATATTTCTCACCCCAATGAAAATTATTTAATGTTAGTTTTACTAACGGTGAAACAGTTTTCCATATGTTTTTGCTGTGGCTAGACATTCTTAGAATTAATGTATATTTTTTAGATTATAGTAATATTTATATGTAAAGAGCACTGTAAACACTATAATTTAATCTGTATATTATTCAGAGTCTGAGACTCTATGAAATTCTCCTCTGTGTAATTTGATTCTTCAAGAACAGCAGGGACAACTAAAGTTATAAACAAGGCAATCCTATGCAGAGTTACTCCAGCCTAAATTCAGTGAAATCTATGAATTTAGACTGGAGTAACTCTGCATAGGACAGCGCTGGCAGTTTACTGTACAAACATGACATACAAAAGAACATAAGAAGAGACTTGCTGGATAAGAGACCAGTGGACCATTTAGTCCAGCATCCTGTTTCACACAATAGGCAACCAGTAGCCTTCGGAGGCCAAAAGACAAAGCATCCAAGCAAAAGCCTTCTCCAGATGTTGCCTCCTAGCCACTTGTGTTTGGAGGTTTGCTGCCTCTAACTATGGCAGTTCCCTTTGGTCATCATGGCTAGTAGCTATTGATGGACATATCCACCATGAATCTGTCTAACCCTCTTATCAAGCCATCTGTGCTTATGACCATCTCTACATACACTGGCGAAGAATTCTACTGTGTAATCATTTATTGCATAAAGAAGTATTTCCTTTGTCCAGAGTTTGTTTCCCATCAACTTCATTGGGTGCCCTCCCCCAAATTCTAGTATTTTGGGACGGGGGGGGGGGGGAATCCATCTATCTATTCTCTCTACCTCATGCTTAATTTTATAAACCTCCAGGGCTATATTTGGGCAGGAATGCACAGGAATGGAGTTCCAGCTGGCTCCTGAGTTGGCCACACCTACAACCAAAACCTCTGGCATGTGTGGCTACAGAGTACACTGCCCTCTCCACTTTACACACAAGAGGGAAAGGTGGCATGTTAAAATGCTGTCTGTTCCCTCTGGGAGCCCATGGGGATTTCCTTGTCAATTTCACTCCCCCCCCCCAGTCAGCTGAGAGTGAAATTGACAAGGAAAAGCCTCTCTCTGCCTTCCCTTCTCTAGCTGACATGTGGCAGCTGGAAAAGGGCAGGCAGGGAACCCAGGCACATTGAAAATGCCATTCTTTCCCTCCCCAGGCCTGCCCTGTGCTTTCCCAGCCCCCTGCCTAATATGCTAATGAGCTGCACTGTCAGGATTGTGGCCTAATATGCTAATGTGTTTCTGCTGTTGGGTGTGGCCTATTATGCTAATGAGTTCCTGCTGGGCTTTTTCTACAAAAAAAAAAACGCCCTGTAAACTTCTATCATGTCCCCCTGCCTTTCTAAACTGAAAATTCCTGGACTCTTTAGCCTTTCCTCATGGGAAAAATGCTCCAATTCTTCATCATCTTGCTTGCCCTCTTCTGTACTACACTGTACTATATTTGAGCAGGCTAGCTAAACAAGTCTGTTTGTGTGCTAGTAATTTTTCTGTCTACTGGTAATTTTCACATCTTGTGGTTATTTTGGTAAGCTTTTGTAAAAAATATATTTGGAAGAAAAAGTAAAAAGTATCTTTGAGATAGTAGATAAATATACTGACTTGAGTCTTGAAGACCTGGGTTCATGTTGCTCATTGCCATGGGCTTGTGGCTACATCCCAATTTTTATTTCATTGCTCTCAGATTGTAGCATGGTTTTAGGCAGTCACTCTTTCTCAACTGAACTGACTTCTTTATCAGCACTAAACAAGTGGTACGCCCAGCCTGGGGGCACGCCCGGGGATTACCCTCACGTTCAGGTGGTAGGGGTGACCACCTCGGGGCATCTGCCCTTGTGGGATTCAGAGACCTGTCACCCCAAGGTGTCCAGCAGATCATCAACTGGAAGGGGGTAAGTTGATGGGCAGGATTTGGTACCCCGTTCTTTGCCAAAGCATACTACAGCTGTAACCAATAAACCAATTCTATTCCATGTTTCTGAAAACTGAGTGCGTGCACATGTTATTTCAACTGAAGCTGTGAACGGGGTTAGTATTTGGTTGGGGTATAGAGGAACTCTCCCTTAGGCACCCACCTTGCCCCTTCCCCTTGGTGCTGGGGCCACAAACTATAACTTAAATGACTGAAGAAAAATCCCAAGTTACTTGCAGGCTGGAGAATTTGTTTTATCTCTAGAAACACATTCAGGTGCAAATGTCTGTGTAATTGTAAGTATTATTATTTCTCCTCATGAGCTCCAAATCTCATGTCAGAAAAATAGTGTAAGTGGCAAAAAAAACCCAGAGGGAATCAAGGGCAAGGGTAAAAACAGAGAGCAGGACACCCTATCTCATGAATGGTACGATGTGTGCAGCATGTACACAAAAAGAGGATAGTGTTAGATCATGACAAAGAAGAGAAAATTGGTGCTACACCCTATAGTTAATGTGACAACATGTAGTTAATGTGAGCTTAATGACTCAGAGTCTTTTGGCTCATTTTTCTCACCATTTGAAGATGTCACTTGCTTTATACATAGCTGTGTAGCCTAAGATTAACTTCATTCCAAAATGGATGTAGACTGCAAATCATAGCTCTTCGTAGGAGAAAAGAGTGAGAAAGGAGACATATAGATTACTTACATGCACATTGTACATGTACACTGTACACTATATAATTAGACTTGCTGATGCTAGATGTGTGACAGGAATGCTCAGGAGCAAGTTTTAAGGCTCTCCTTGGTGCCCTTTGACAACATTCCTACTGAGCTTGAAGCTGCTCAGCTCCTACCAGGCGCAAATGGCAGCCTCTCACATTCTTCGTGGAACACTTGTTTGAGTCAGGAGCCCAGCTTATGTTAGTTTAGGAAACATCCTATATTGCAGCTTTATTTTCAGTACCTTCAGTTATCCATTCCTTACCGAGTCAAACTTCTCACATCCAGTCATAAAATGCTGGAAATCAACATGTCAGAAACAGAAGTTGTATTTGGGAAGAGCCTCCACTGTACGAAAAGCTGACCTACAAAATAAACATCCACAACCAAGGAGATTAAAGACGGGGGAGTTTCACCAACCTATCGGCCTCTGGCACTGACATTACTTCCACCTTCATTCCTCCTCAAATGTGACTTGGTAACTTTCCTTCCATGGTGATTCTTCTCAGTGCTAAGGATTGCTAACAGTTCCATTCTTTTGGGGACAAAACCCCAAGGCAAAACTCACAGTGGTGGCATCCTGTCCTGCTGCCTCAGAAGTTTTAATAGCCAGATCAGGATTCTTGTTCATATTCTGGTAGTTCTTCAATTAAATAAATACTGTGGTACCTTGCCAATAGAACTGTGTGAAGTTCTCATTCCTGTATTTTTTGTAAAGGCAAGGGAAATGTGTACTGATATCAGGCTGCTCCCCCCCCCCCCCCCCCCGCAAGGCTTCATTCCACCACAACAGTTTATGGCTATCACGGTGAGGTAGCACCAAGGGGGAAGTTACTTTTATTGCTCAATAAAATAATACAATATAATATAATAACTCCTGTACATGGATGTATTCTTTCTGGGACGTACAGAAATGTACATTTTAAAGCATGTCTCAATGTAGACAGCTCTGTTTGTTTCTCCTTTTAGCCACGGTTCCTGTTGTAATCTCTTTCAAGATGCCAACTCTGTCTGCCCTCCATCTGTAACACCCGCAGTTGGATGTCCATTTCCCTCACGCCCTTTCTAAGAGCTCTCCCCTTCTTTGCTCTTTAGCAGCCCTATCTTACTGCCTCTGTTCTACTGACTCCTCCTCCAAGTGGGGAGAAGAAAGGCTGACTTCTTAAAAAACAGGCTGTTGACAGTCAGCCTGCCTCCTTTATTCACCCTTCCTCCACCATGCCACAGCTGTGCAGAAGCCCCCATGGAGCACAGCTGTCTTTCAAATCCTTTCTGGTGCTCTTGTGCCACGGTCCAGACCCCTCCACCACCTTTAGAAAGAGCTTCTAATGATATCATTGTTGTGTATATATGCAGTGATTTTTTTTGCTTTCTATCAAAATGAGCATTTCAGTGCTCTGTGTGCACTGAATAAAAGTCCCCAACTGATACCATCACAGGTTTTAAGTTGTCATTTCTTAACAGAACAAGTAGCAATAACAGTGTAGTATGGCATTCCACTTTAATATGCTACATCTGTTGACATAAAACCCAAAAGAAGTATACACTACATACATAAATCATGCATAATGTTTATGATAAAATACACACACACACATGTTCAACTCTGATGAACAAAATGGATCCCGCTCAGCAGGAGCAACTGACTCAGTGTGAATGACCACATGCAACCTTGATGGGCCAGAGCTACTGTAAAAGTTACCAAGAACTGTGTGTGCTGAAGAACCCCCAAAACATTAAAACAGAACTACTTAGCAGCCTTAAATAATTCTCACAGAAGTCCACAGGATAGAAGCAGATTGTAAAAACTATTTCAGCACCCACCTTCTCGCCAGCAACCTGGTTGGTATCCTAGCTTTTCCACCACAAAGCCTAGCCATGCCACAGATTCACCTGCCTCTCCATGGTGGCAATGGGAGGGTGGAAGTAGCTGTGCCCTGCAATTTTGGGCTGCTCTAGTCAAGCCGCTGCTGAGCCCCTCTTGCCAATTAGCCAAGGAAACCTACAGCCTCTCATGTTAACTCTTCCCATACCCAAAACCATGGGAAAATGCCACCTGCTTCCAATTCTGGTTCCCCCACCATCCAAGTAAAGCAAGCATCCTCCCAAGGATCTTGTTTCTGCTCTGACATGCAATACCCTTGCATCAGAAATCATATTCCTCCTTCTGCACCCAACTTTACTTTATATGCCTGACCGTATTCCTATCGTATTCACATACATTCCCAAGCCAAAGTCCTCACCCATCCATTTGAACATCAGCCAATAATCACACAGGTGAGTTGTATTTAAGAAATTGATTGAATAGATACAGCCAGTAGCATGCAGTGCTCTATCAGTGTTGTTTTTTCTCCCCATAGGGATGCATGCAAAAAGAATGCCATGTTGCTTGGTCCTTTAAGAGGGAAGAAGCAGGGAGAGAGGAGACTTGCCTTTCTATGGAGAGAGGTTTGCCAGACTGACTTGGAGTTGAGGGTGGAGAGAAGCTTGGTGCTATTGAGAACTAGCAGAAAGCAGGTGTCATCTTTGCACGTCCATTGCTGACTCTGGATATGAGGAATGAAGGGATGTTTGGAAAGAGGTGACTGACATTGGACGATGCTAGGAGACAATCTTAGGAGATCGGAGAGGTAGAATCCTTGGGGATGACTCTATAATGAGCCCTATACACTTCCATGGAATTATACATATTAACAGCAGCTCTCCCTGGTATTCTAGAAGGATGTGCTTATGGCTTTATTTCAATAACTGTTGAACTGTGAGTTCAGTATTGTGAGGCAACTTTTCATAGTTCTTTTAAGGGCACTAAAACGCTGGAGGCAGATTTAGAAAAGGACAGTAGTTTTGGTTTATAATTTTTCTTCTCAAAATGGTTATTATTGCAGGTGGTTGCAGGTACAGCATAATTGCCTTCAGATAGCTTAGAAAGTCATTTTGCCCCTGAATGGTAACTTTTCAGTCCGAAGTAATTCCTGAACTTCACCCTGAGTAAGTTTATCTCTGTCAGATCCCAAAGTCTTAACAAACCAGTCACAACCAGCCTCCTTCTTTGTGAAGAATAGAAGAAGAGATTGGATTTATACCCCCCCCTTCACTTGGAGTCTCAGAGTGGTTTACAATCTCCTTTCCCTTCTCCTCCCCCACAACAGATACCCTGTGAGGTAGGTGCAGCTGAGAGAGGTCTGAGAGAAATGCTCTTGAGAGAACAGCCCTGACAGAACTATGGCTTGCCCAAGGTCATCTAGCAGCTGCAAGTGGAGAAGTGAGGAATCAAACCCTGTTCTCCCAGATTAGAGTCCATGCACTTAACCACTGCACCAAACTGGCTCTCACAAACCCAATTAGACCCACTTATATACAGGGATTCTAATCTATCCAGCCTATTCTACCCTCAAAACTGACTCTCTCTCTCCCTCTCTCTCTCTGAAAAGTACTGGAGTCGGGAGGTTGGTTGTAGTGAAATTAGCATGGTAGTTTATTGCGGGTAAGATGGAACATGAGAATCCCCGGGCTCAGAGCCCTCTTTTATGCCAGTCAGAGATAATCCTCCGACCTCACCCAAATGTCCTGATAGGACTTTACAAATATGGTTACCTGGCATAGGTCCCCTAGGGGAACCTAGGTCTGATTGGTGACCAGTTAGGTTCTCTATTGTTCTCCCTGGCCGAAGCTCGGCAGCTCTGCACCTTGTGAGGACAACCATGTGGTGGTCGCCATTACAAGACCACATGGCGACTGTGATCCCGATACATAACACCCCTCCCCCCATAGTCCAGTTCCCCCCCATGTAACATAGTCCTTTAAATAACCCAGGCACCAGCGCTTGCAGCCCAAGCACTGGGGTGTTGTGTGCCAGGGGGCGGTGTTGGAACCAGGAAGCAGGGAAGCCTGTTCGGTGGTTTCTGTGGGCAGATCCAGCAGCATTGCTGACGTCGCGGGCTCGTCTGGACTTCCTGGGGTCTGGATATCCATTGGCCCTGCATCTGAGTTCGCTTCTGGAAGTGGCCACTGGTCCGGAGCCTCTGATGCAGGGGTTTCTGGGACATGGGGTTCGGTGCTAGGGAGGCTCTACTACAGCTGGTTGATGTGGTGCCACCATACTGTTCCTTCCTTGGTGAGGACCTTGTATGGCAGCAGCCCTGTGGACTGGACGATTCTTCTGGGGACCCATGGTGGACCTCAGGCATAATTCCGGATGTAGATCAGGTCCTCCGGGTAGAACACATGGAGCTGCTTGGAACTCTGACCTGAGGATGTCGTTGGGGGCGCGGTCTGGATGGAGCCTGTCAAGCAGGGTGCCAAGACACTGGCCCTTCAACATCTCTGCAGGGCTGTGTCCCGCCCCGGTGTGCGGGGTTGATCGCTGGCCGAACGGGAACTTCGCCAGCTTGAACTCCCAATCTGTCAGAATCTGCAAATTCAGCCAATGTATTAGCTAGCTATAGAGTTAACTTCTTGCCTGCATGTCTTTAACTATCCTGTATATCTAAAGTGTATTTGAACCTCTGTAACCATAATGCATTGTGTCTGTCTTGACCGGGAGGTGACAACCATGATTTGCGAGAACAAGGAGGCCTCACATCCCTGCCTCCGCATTCCAGCTGCTCCGGCAGTAACTTCAAGGGGAGGATGCTTCTCATCTCTTATCAAATGCTAAAGAACCTTGGAGCCATTGATTGTTATGTGAACTCAGAAACATCTGAGGGGTCGGGTTTGGGAAAGGAAATTTACTGCTTAACACCTCACTTTTTTCCTGTGAGAACCAAACGGTCAAGACACCTTTCAGCCCGCCAATTTTCCCTTCAGGGGATTGGCTACCCATGGGTAATTCAAACTCCTTGGAATGGTATAATAGACCCGCTTGTATTATTTGTCTCATCTCTGACAATAATCCGAGATGCTGTACTAATGTAGGAATAGGTAATAAAGAACTGTGGTTAACCAACCAAGATCTGATCCTTGACTACTCTGAGCAGAACTCTCACAGATTGTCAGAGATCTGTAATTGGGACTCAGCCGTTCCTGACTATGTCAGACGACGACACGGTCCCCCTCAGACCTACTACTCCCGAAGAGACTCCCGTTACCCCGAAGGATCCGGGGAACGGGGGTGGGGGCGGCGGAGGAGGTCCCGAAGCGCCGGTGACCACGAGTCAAGGGGCTCACTACATCCCGCGCCTGATTCCTCACCAGAGCGTGACCCCCAAGTACGCCTGGAGCCATTTCGGTCGGCGGACCGTGGATTCGTGGGTGCACGATCGGAAAGGGGTGAGGGTTTCGCTCACCGGAGACCAGCTCGATCGAGGGAGACCGAGTTACCTCGGAGACGACCGCGAGCCGATCTACCGTGGAGAGCCGCGTTGCCCGCCTTTCGAAGGAGAGGGGACGGGTCCGTATGGGCCCGATCCGTACCGCGAGGAGCAGACGGTTCCCCTGGAGCAGATGATGGGAGAGTTGCGGCTTCAACTCACCGCCGAGCTCCGCGAGTTGGCCCTCGATCTCCAGCACCAATTTCGAGACGCCATGAGGGCAGTGCAAGGAGCTCTCCCTGGTCAAGGGGTAGGAGCCCCACAACAGCCGGCGGCACCCGGAGGGGTTCCGGTTCAGCCGCAGGTGCCCGCTCAGCCGGCACAACCAGTCCAGCCGGTCGTTCCGGTTCCGGTACCAGGGCCCGTTCCAGCACCCGCCCCGGTCCCGGCCGCTCCCGCCGCCCGCCCAGCCCCCTCCGACCCTTTGACGACCACTTTCGATGGGGACCCGGAGAAGCTGCGTTTCTTCATGCTGGAGATAGGGAGATTCCTGGACAGTTGGGGCCACCTATATCCCACCGAGAGGGAACGGATTGGTTACATAGGGTCCAAACTGAAAGACACTGCCAGCGATTGGTATGTGAGCCTGCACGACAACCCAGGACCCGAGTTGCGTTCCCTGAATAACTTCATGTGGGCCCTCCGCCATCAGTTCGAAGACCCCCTGGGAGAAGAAAAGGCCCGTAACCAGCTAAGGAAGCTGTTCCAGGGGAGGTCGACGGTGAGAGATTACACTGACAAGTTCCGCCGCATCGCGGCCAAGATCCACGGATGGCCGGAGGAGTTGTTCATGGAGAAGTATTGGGAGGGCCTGAATCCGGAGATTTACGAAACCGTGTTGTTGGGGGGCCGCCCGGGCACCTTGGCCACCTGGATGAGGGCGGCCATCGACATGGAAGAGCGGTTCGCCCTGATCAAAATGGGAGCTTCGGTGACGGCCTCCAGCAAAGCAGCCCCCCGAGCGAAGCCCCGATCCAACGTGCAAGACGTCCGGGATGCTAGGTTTCGGCAAGGGCTGTGCATGAAATGCGGGGAGAGTGGCCACTTCGCCTCCGCTTGCCCGCGAGGGGGGGGAAAAGGCCCGAAGACCTCAACACCCGTAGGGGGAGGCACCCCTAGCCGGGGAAAAACGCCAATGAAGCCCCGGGCGCTGCAGCTGGAGGGAGCGGCTAGCGAGCAGGGGGAGCTGGAGCTGATGGAGACGCAGATGTCGGGAAACTCCAAAGGCCTGCAGTGAGCGGCGCAGAGCTGCAGGTCCCCCGCCAAGAAGCGCCATCTCCGGTGAGCATCCCCGGCCCCTTGTTATATATGGTAGTGACGGTGGTGACCCCTGGTTCGGGTACCCACATGAGGGTCCGAGCGCTAATTGACTCTGGGTGTGCGCGAGACCTGATCAGCCCCCTGGTAGTGGAAGGGCTTGGCCCAAACGTCACCCCATTAGCAGAACCCTTAAAGTTCACTCAAATGGATGGGTCGGAGATGAAAGAGGAATGTATAGCCGAGACTGAGAGCCTGATTTTGGGGACGGGGGAACACTGGGAGAAGCGTGCTTTTGTCATCACCTCAAACGCCCAGTTCCCTATGGTGTTGGGCAGCCCGTGGCTAGGGGCGCACGACCCTTATATTAAATGGAGCGAAGGGAAGATCTCGTGGGTGGACGACCGCTGCCTCACCCATAAATGGGACCCGGCGTGGGGGCCCGGGCCCCCGGCCCCTCCTTCCCTGGCCCCTGCGCTCGCGCTCACCCCCACCATGGTGCCCAAGGAGTACAGAGATTTGCTGGAAGTGTTCAGCGAGACTGAGGCGGACGAGTTGCCCCCCCACCGACTGTCAGATTGTGCCATAGAACTGCTCCCTGGAGAAAAGCTCCCAAAAGGGAAATTATACTCCATGAGCCCGTTGGAGAGGGAAGAGTTGCGAAAGTTCTTGGACAAAAATCTAGAGCGCGGATTCATCCGCCCAGCCAAATCCCCTTTTGCCGCGCCGGTGCTCTTCCGAAAAAAGAAGGATGGGGGTTTGCGATTATGCACTGACTATAGAGGACTGAATGCGGTCTCCACTACCAACGCTTACCCCCTCCCCTTAATAAAAGACCTCTTGGCGGAAGCTGCTAAGGGGAGGATTTTTACCAAACTGGATTTACGAGATGCCTATTTCAGGGTGCGCATCAGGGAAGGGGATGAATCTAAGACGGCGTTTAATACCCCCCTGGGACAATTCGAATATCTAGTGATGCCGTTCGGCTTAAGTGGCGCGCCCGGGGTCTTTATGAGTTTAATCAACGAAGTGTTGCACAAGCACCTATTTAAAGGCGTGTTATGTTACATAGATGATATCTTGATCTATTCTACTGATAAGAAAGCACATGTGAAATTAGTCAGGGAGGTCCTCGCTACCTTGCTAAAAAATCAGCTATTTGTAAAACTGTCTAAGTGTGAGTTCCATCGTGAGTCCGTGGACTTCCTGGGCTATCGCATCTCTCAGAAGGGGTTGGAAATGGACCCGGGGAAGGTGGAGGCGGTAGTGCAATGGGAGGCTCCGCGAACAAGAAAACAACTGCAGAGCCTCTTGGGGTTTTGTAACTTTTACCGAACCTTCATCAAAGACTTTGCTAAAGTTACTCTCCCCTTAACGGACTTACTAAAAACCAAGGGGAGAGGGCCCGAAGCAGGGAAGCCGGGAGAAAAAATAGCTTGGAATGGGGAGTGTCAGAGGGCGTTTGAGACTTTAAAAACTCTCTTTACCTCGGAGCCCATTCTGGCGCACCCTGACGAAACCAAAGAATTTGTAATTCATGTGGACGCGTCAGATGTAGCCATGGGGGGGGCCATACTACAAAGTGGTCCGGAAGGGAAATTGCACCCGCTGGCTTATATTTCGAAGAAATTTAACGAAACGGAAAGAAATTGGTCGGTCTGGGACAAAGAAGCCGCGGCCATTAGATTGGCGCTCACTACGTGGCGGCATTGGTTGGAGGGAGCGCAGACTCCATTTGAAATTTGGACTGATCACAAGAATCTGGAGGCGCTGCGCACTCAGAGATCCCTCAACGCCAAACAGCTACGATGGGCCGATTTCTTCTCTAAGTTTAATTTCGTGCTCAAGCATTTTCCTGGGAAAGCTAACTCCCTAGCAGACGCATTGTCCAGATTGCCCCAGCATGAAAGTGTCAAGGAAGAAGTGTTTGACTCGATGTTCTCCCCCCAGCAGTTGGGAGGGGCGGTGGTCACCCGGAGCCAAGCAAAAAGAACTCAGTTAGACATTGGGAAGTGCGAGTGGGGGGGGGATTATGCTCCGGAAGAGGTTGAGGAATTGGAGACTTTGGATGAATGCTCCAAGAGGGAGGATCAATGTTGGCTACATGGAGATAAACTGGTGGTGCCAAAAGTTAAACGTAAAGAGATTTTATTAACCTGCCATTCGTCTAAGCTCGCCGGGCACTTTGGCTTCCTGAAAACGCTCAATTTGATCCAGCGTCAGTTCTGGTGGCCGCGCATGCGCCGAGACGTTTCCGACTTCGTCTCGGCTTGCCAGACTTGTCTAATGTGCAAAAAGCGGGGGGGGGAAAGTTCCGGGCTTGTTGCACCCCCTACCCACCCCCTCAAGACCCTGGGAGGCCATCGCCATGGACTTTATCACCAATCTGCCCCCCTCTAAGGGAAAAACAGTTATTTGGGTGGTGGTGGACACTTTTTCGAAGCAAGCGCATTTCACCCCTTTTAAGCAATTGCCCACCGCTAAAGGGATGGCCAAGGCTTTTTTCAATCACGTGATTAAATTACACGCTTTTCCGAAGAGAGTGGTATCCGACAGAGGAAGTCAGTTCGTTGCCAGCTTCTGGCGGGAGCTCCTAAAAATGATGGACATTGAACCAGCCCTGAGTTCGGGTTACCACCCAGAGACCGATGGCCAATCCGAGCGAACTAATCAAATATTGGAACAGTTTTTGAGATGTTACACTAACTACCACCAAGACAATTGGGTGGAATTGTTGCCGTTTGCCGAGTATAGTTACAACAATGCAGTGCACTCCTCCACAGGAGTCTCTCCCTTCATGGCTGTAGGGGGATTTGAAGGGAAACCGTTGCCTACCATTGAAAATGCCCCCAATACTTCCCCATCGGATTTTAAAAGTTGGTGGTCTAGTCTCCAGGACTCATGGCCATTAATAGGCAAAGCATTGGACCATGCCAAAGAGGATTACAAAAAATACGCTGATCGAGGGAGAGCACCGGGATGGGATCTCCAACCTGGGGACTCTGTCTATCTCTCCACCAAAAACATTCATGGGTTGCAGCCCAGCAGAAAACTGGGTTGGAAATTTGTTGGACCTTATAAAGTGCTGCGCAAAATATCGGATGTGTCTTTTGAACTGGAATTGCCTAAATCACTGAGTTCTGTGCACCCTGTGTTTCATTTCAGCCTGTTGAAGAAAGATCCTGGGCCGAATGCTTGGCATCCAGTTCCTCCAGTTCCTCCTCCACTGATGAAGGAGGGGGCACCTCACTTCGAGATAACTGAAATCCTCGATTCCAAGATGCGACGAGGCCGTTTATATTACTTAGTTAGATGGTTAGATTTCGGCCCGGAACACAACGAGTGGATCCGTTCAGAACATGTGCATGCTCCTAAACTGACTAAACTGTTTCATAAAATGTTTCCTGACAAAGCTAGGTGAAGTGAATTATGAGGAGGGCAGGGTGTCAGAATCTGCAAATTCAGCCAATGTATTAGCTAGCTATAGAGTTAACTTCTTGCCTGCATGTCTTTAACTATCCTGTATATCTAAAGTGTATTTGAACCTCTGTAACCATAATGCATTGTGTCTGTCTTGACCGGGAGGTGACAACCATGATTTGCGAGAACAAGGAGGCCTCACATCCCTGCCTCCGCATTCCAGCTGCTCCGGCAGTAACTTCAAGGGGAGGATGCTTCTCATCTCTTATCAAATGCTAAAGAACCTTGGAGCCATTGATTGTTATGTGAACTCAGAAACATCTGAGGGGTCGGGTTTGGGAAAGGAAATTTACTGCTTAACACCTCACTTTTTTCCTGTGAGAACCAAACGGTCAAGACACCTTTCAGCCCGCCAATTTTCCCTTCAGGGGATTGGCTACCCATGGGTAATTCAAACTCCTTGGAATGGTATAATAGACCCGCTTGTATTATTTGTCTCATCTCTGACAATAATCCGAGATGCTGTACTAATGTAGGAATAGGTAATAAAGAACTGTGGTTAACCAACCAAGATCTGATCCTTGACTACTCTGAGCAGAACTCTCACACAATCTCCCTGATCCATCCGTCGAAGGGATTCTTTGGTTGTTTTCACCATTCTTTTTGCTTGCCCATTGGTCACAGGGTGGAAGGGTGTGGAACGGATGTGGTGAAGGCTGAGGGAGTCCGTAAAGTACTGGAATTCCATGGATGTGAATGCTGTCCCGTTGTTGGTGACAAGAGTGTCTGGCAGGCCGTGTGTGGAAAACACATGCCACATGGCTTGAATGGCCACGTTAGATGAGGTGGTCTTCACCAGGATTGCCTCCAGCCATTTGCTGTAACTATCTGCAATTATAAAAAACAGCTGGCCCTGGACTGGCCCCATTAAGTCCAGGTGGAGCCGAGACCAGGGCTTGTTGGGGCAAGCTCAGTACCTCACAGTGTGGGAGTCGACATGCTGTCCACTGATTTGTGGTGAGTGGTTGGGGAGCGGCGGCTGGTCCAAATGCGGCATACCCTGGCGATGTGGCCTGTCTTCCCGCAGGAGCAGCATGTCGCCTCATGGAACTGGCAGGAACATCACTCGTGGGGGTCTCCGCAGCTAGCTAATGCTGGGGCCAGGCTGTGCTGGGAAACAGGAGCGGAAACAGCGGCCGGAGCCATGTGCTGGGAATGGGAACCGGAGGGATGGGACGCACCTTTTTGTGAGCGAGGTTGCAGCTGGCAGATGTCCTCCTCTTCCAATGCGTCAGATTCGGAGGCCTTGATCCAGTGAGTGTCGGTGGCTGGATGGTCATTCTGGGTCGTCTTGAACATGACTGCCGCCTGTAGCACCTTTTAAATTGTAGGTTCTGAGAGGGTGATGAGCCGTTGCTGTAGCTTGGCCTCTCGCACCCCAGCCACAAAACTGGCCAGCAAGTGGTTCTTCACAAAGGACCCAGCCAGTGGAGGTTGGTGAGGAACATGGCTGCACTCTCACCCATCTGCTGGGTCCTTTGGAGGAACCATACCCACAGTGCCAACATGGAAGGCTTGGGTGCGAAATAGTCTCCCAGAAATTTGACGAGGTCGTTGTACGAGACGTCCATCAAGTCACAGGGAGCTATCAGGCTCTGGGCCAGGCGCATGGTTTGCACGCTGCAGTGACCCAGTAGCCAGGCCCGCTTCATGTCGGCCTTGGTGACCTCTTGCACCAAGAGTTGGAACCTGAGTTGCCTGGCCTATGCATCCCAGGTCTTGGGTTTGGAAAGATCAGATGGGGGAATTTGTCCTGCGGTGGCAGCCATATTACTTGGAGCAGTGTGGTGAGCGGAGTCCTCGTTGGTGGGCGGCTCTGCAGGAGAGCACTGGAGCTCCTCGGTGCTGGGTGCCTCAGGATTGATGCTTGGTGTGGTGTTGCTCGGCTCGGCTGATGTGTCGCTCATTGGGATCCCATCCTCGTCGCCACTGAAAAGTACTGGAGTCAGGAGGCCGGTTGTAGTGAAATCAGCATGGTAGTTTATTGCGGGTAAGATGAAACATGAGAATCCCCAGGCTCAGATCCCTCTTTTATGCTGGTCAGAGATAATCCTCCAGCCTCGCCCAAATGTTCTGATAGGACCTTACGATTATGGTTACTGGCATAGGTCCCCTAGGGGAACCTAGGTCCGTGATTCGTGGCCAGTTAGGATCCAGCTCTCTATTGTTCTCCCTGACTGAAGCTCAGCAGCTCGGTAGCTCTGCAACTTGTGAGGACAACCATGTGGCGGTTGCCATTACAAGACTGCATGGCGACTGTGATTGCGATACATAACACACACTCTCTCTCTCTCTTTCTCATTAATCTGCTCTCTACAAAAAGTTAGACCTCAACTGACATTTGTCTTCCCCTTAACATTCCATTGGCTGCCTGAAAGCTGATTGGATGTAGATTCAACTTTCAAATCTGTTTAGCCCTTCTCAGAAGATTGCCCATTTGACAGCTGGGGGCTAGACAGCATCTTGTCCCTTGAAGACTCCTATTCTTTTTGAATATAGCAATCTGTGGAAGTTTGTTCTCAGTCAAATAGCCAAGAGATGCCTACTCAAGGTCCTTCCCTGAAGATGAACTTCCTGAATCTATGTCTGATTTGTTTTGCTTTAAACGAGCATCCATCCATCTATCCATCCATCCATCCATCCATCCATCCATCCATCCATCCATCCATCCATCCATCTATCCATTTCTGCTCTTAAGCAGAAATTAGAACCAAAAATGATTTAAAAAGACCTTACTCAGTATTAATTCTCTTTTATTTGATTATTGCTCCTATTAATTCTGCCACTGGGAGGGTGACGCAATCATTTGTATCTGATAGTAGCCATAGCACCTGGTTTGATCAAGAAGGATTTTATCAAGAAAAATATTGCTTCCATGGACTAACCATTATATTCTGCCAACATTGTTGTGAAATAATTAACTTCAAACTGTACAAACTTCCCTGCAGCCTGTGAGCTATACTTTTTTCTTATTGAAATGTCATAAATTACCACACTTTCCTAGAAAGGATTGGAGTATCAAAATGTCAGCAAAGCTATGAGATTGAGTTTTCAAATAACACAAATAGAACTGCATGAACCAGTGCAGGTGGTACATAATGTCTATAGTAATTTTGTTTTATCACTATGTAAACACTGCAGATTGTTTATTTAATTAAAATATGTATGTACTCCCTCTACGGTAAAAATGTCCAAATGGGCATAATGTTGCTTCCCATCTTCAAGTCTGGTTCAGATAAGAAAATTATTTGCTCTCCTTGACAGAATGATCCTAAATAGGAGCTGACATGACAGGCAGTGTACAGAAATGTACCCCAGTGAGTGACACAGGAGCCAATCAAAGCAGTGCTCTGGATCAGCCAATAAGAGTGGTATATTGGAAAAGTTAAGATCTGATAGGGAAAGGCTGTTAGTCAGAAGCTAGATTGTGAGGGCTGAGAAAGAAGGGTTAGCCCACCAGGAGTGTGAATTACAGATCTGAGGAAATATCATACCTTTGGGAACCGAGTGCACTGAGGTGTTACAGTAGGCCACAGGGTTTTGCAGGGCTCAGTAGTGCGTAACATAGTTGCAGCAAAGAGCTGTGCTAGCAAGTTATAAAGTTGCTCGAGAGAGTGTTTTCTTGAGGCATGTACTGTGTAAAACCTAACATCACACAACTCCTGCTTAGTCGTTCATACTTACTGTAGTTATGTGCTTCCTTTTAAAAATAAACTTGGTTCTCGTTCATGTTTAAATTTTATTTATTTATTTATTTTTCGTACTTCTACCCTGCCCGCCCTGTGAATGGGCTCAGGGCGGCTTACAATGGGGCACACAGTGCCAGATCAGCATAAAACATTTAAAACCATAAAAATACAAAAACAAATCACAAATTTACAATTAAAGTGCTCACAGAATAGAAACCATGCCGAATAGAAAACCCTAGTGTTACATCATGAAGGGAATCTGTAGGATGCCATCTGAACTTTTTAATTTACTATTTCTGTGAGCACTTTAATTGTAAATTTGTGATTTGTTTTTGTATTTTTATGGTTTTAAATGTTTTATGCTGATCTGGCACTGTGTGCCCCATTGTAAGCCGCCCTGAGCCCATTCACAGGGAGGGCAGGGTAGAAGTCCAGCCTGAGCTTCCTTCAGGGCCAGCCCTCATCGCTGTTGTTGATAGCGATGGTTGGTGGAGATGGTGGTGATGGTGGCGGCTCCTAATCAGAGGCCTGGTGGAAGAGCTCCATCTTGCAGGCCCTGAGGAACTGCATAAGATCCCGCAGGGCCCTGATCTCCTCCGGGAGCTCATTCTACCAGAGAGGAGCCGCCACTGAAAAGGCCCTAGCCCTAGTCACGGTGAGCCTGGCCTCCCTGAGGCCTGGGACCAAGAATCGATGTTGTGACTTTGACCAAAGTGCTCTCTGGGGTATATACGGGGAAAGGCGGTCCCTCAGGTATGTTGGACCCTGGCCATATAGGGCTTTAAAGGTAAATACCAGCACCTTGAAGTGAATTCGGTAGGCTATTGGCAGCTAGTGCAAGCGCCGCCAGCACAGGCCAGATGTGATCCCGTTTAGGGAGACCCATCAGAAGCCTCACCATGGCATTCTGCACCAGCTGCAGCCTCTGGATTTGCGACATGGGCAGCCCCATGTAGAGAGCATTACAGTGGTCTAATCTCGAGGTGACTGTCGCATGGATCACTGTAGCAAGGTTGTCGCAGTCGAGGAAGGGAACCAGCTGCCGAGTCAGCTGAAGATGGTAGAAAGCTGACTTGGCAGTGGCTTCTACCTGGGTGGGCCCCATTGTTAAGGAGGGATCCAAGAGCACTCCCAGACTCCTAACCACCAATGCGATCACCTCCCCAGGCAGCCCCGACAAAGGCACGGACCTCCATCTTCGCCGGGTTCAATTTCAGCCAACTCAGCCTAAGCCAACCCCACGGCGTGCAATGCTTGGTCCAGATCTTCTGGGCTGGAGTCCGACTGGCCGTCCAACATCAGATAGAGCTCAGTGTCATCCGCATACTGGTGACACCCCAGCCCATACCTCCAGACAATGTGGGCAAGGGGGTGCATATAGATATTAAATAGCATAGGGGAGAGCACTGCTCCCTGAGGTACACCACATTCAAGTGGGTGCCTCCTGGATTGCTGCTCCCCTAGCACCACCCTTTGTCCCTGACCCTGGAGAAAGGAAGTGAGCCATTGCAAGGCCCGCCCCTGTATCCCCGAGTCAGTGAGGTGGCAGATCAGCAGCTGATGGTCGACTGTGTCAAATGCAGCTGACAGGTCTACTAACAGCAATACTGCCACACCACTTCGATCCAGATGTCGTTGCAGGTTGTCAGTAAGGGCGACCAATGCTGTCTCCATCCCACATCCTCGGCAAAAGCCGGACTGGAAGGGGTCTAAAACGAAAGCGTCATCCAGAAAGCCCTGTAGTAAAAAAAGTAAACAATCTTGTGCCTATAAATTTACTTCAGTTATCAAGACAGACTTGGGTGGGTTTATAGTCATGCCCAGATTCTATTACCTTGAACTGAAACAACAACAAAACCCTGCTGGGAACTCTGGTGTAGTGTGATAGGTGGGAAACTGAGTTGAGACAGAGAGAAAAAGCCTATTGTTTGTGTGAGCATGTTGTTGTTCAGTCGCACAGTCGAGTCTGACTCTTTGCGACCCCATGGACCACATCACGCCAGGCCCTCCTGTCCTCCACCGCCCTCCGGAGCCTGCTGAGCTCCATGTTCATTGCATGGATAGTGTGTGTGTTTAGCCCCTTGGAAATCCATCACACAAGAAATTCTAGATTGCTTCTTTTTTTGTTGTTTGTACCTAATTTCAGCAGTAAATTGTGTGTGTGACCATGTGCCATGTCTCCATGTAAATTCACTCTGATTATGTTTGATATATATTATCTAATGGGATTTCTCCACTATTTATGATCGATTTGCTGTATCTTCTTTAGATAAGTTTTAATATATCTCATTATTTTCCATTGCTGATAAAAACAGTGTTGTCTCATCAAAATATAGACGTCTGTGTGCATTTATCAGCCTACTTAGTTATAATGTATTCATTTACTCCCAAGGTTAAATATAAAAGTGGAACTGAAGATGGATTATTGCAAAAAGAAAAAAAAGTCTAGGCTTTTAGTTTTGATTTCTTATTGATTTTTCTCTAGGAAAATACAATTCCAAATCTTACAGAGGCCTGTGATACTCATTCAATTTTGCCTTTGTCATGAAGAAGCCATTAAGAAAATGGAGAGGAAGAGGTCATAATAATCTTGTTTGAAAATAAGAACTGAGGAACGAATATTATTCAAAAGTCATATTTTTATGCAAAGCTTTGGGAATTCACGTGCCATTCTATTATTCTTTGGAGTAATTTTCAAATTAGTTGAGTGAGTTAGGAATAATGAGCTTCTATTAAAGAAAGACGTGGACACATGGTCCCTTCTACTCTGGTTAGTGAGTCTGTAATATACAGGACTTGTAAGATACTTGTAAGAAAAGTGAGTACACTGAGTTTGTAATATACAGGACATGCTATGGTACATTTCTGTAGTGGCCCATGGGAATCTTTATGGTTACATAAATAGAGAGAAGTGCCAGCCTCCCAGGGCACACAATACATCAAATATTGGTTGTGACTCAATCCCACTAAAATCACACCAAATGTTATAAAACTGTTTTTTTTTAAATGTCAGTTTTAAGGTATCCTTATGACAGCTATGTTTTTACATGGCATCTGCTCAGTAATAAGTGGTCTACCAGGTGTTGTAATTCTAAAATTCTACAGAATAATAATGAGACCAACTGTTTTTTTACTAAAAATGCTAAGATAAAAATAAAATGGAAATGCTTTTTATTATATCAATCCATTTTCAGTAATATTTAATTACTTAAATGTTTATATTTAATGTAACTCACTTATTTAGGTTTTAAGTCCTGCTTTCACACTATATAAAGTTGTCAGGTTCCCCCCCCCCCCCCCCAATGGAATCAAATGAAATACAAAATAAATTTAAAAATGGCTCCCAAAACCTGTCTTAGCTGTCACAGGAGTCATAATTCTGTCAAGAACAAGACAGTAAATGCATAGGCCTGATTTTCCCCCTCTTATTTTTATTTATAAATTCCATTTGATAATAGCAATAAGACACCGCAGGCCATACATTTAGAAGGGATTACTGCACTTCTCTTGTGATTAAAGTCACGCAGCCTCTAGCCTTGTGCCTCATATCGCCACCCAAGGTGTTCAGTAATAGTCCAGAAATGCACTACATGCTGTGTCTTATTACTTAAATATATTTAGCTTGATCATACTGTTGGGAGGGGGAAGCTAAGAGAGTGCACCAGAAGAACTTCCCATTACTACTCTTCCATTCCTTTTAATTAACTCAATCAGAACTATAATTACAAGTTAAGTTATCAACTCCTTGTTAAAATATACAAGCAAATGCAAAGTCACGTGTTTGCCTTTATGATCTATAGTGTCCCCTTGCATACTGAACTCCCAACTTTCACCATTCTAATACAATTTTGCTTGTTGCACAATACAGAAATTCAGGCTTTAAGTTCTCTAAAAAGGGTAAGCCGTTACATTCTCCATTAAATTACCACTGCCATTCAATTCATTAGAAGAGTTTATGGAGTTACAATATGTCTGTAATTTATAGCCTGCTTACTGACAAAGCTTAATGCTAACATATGCCTAATTTGCCAAGGTTATCTCAAGTTCCATTCATCTCCCCCCACTAACAATATGCCTCTGATTCCATGCTTCATGGATGAGGTACATGTGGTTTCATATTTAGTGCTATCAATCACAAGTAATTGCCTCTGCTCCCCGCCTCAGTGTTCAAAGGGAGTTCTGTGCTGTGTCTGATGATTGATGAAAAGTAGATGCTTAGCCAGAGGAGGGCGTCATCCTCCATCCTTAGCAAGGAAAAAAAAATCTGGAAGAGCTGACTAGAAAAAAAGAAGAGATAAATAAGTGTCTGAGATTCCCCAACTTTTCCCTTTCCTTTCTAGTCCTGCATGATTTGCAGGGAAAAAAATGTTTTCATATTTGTGTCAGCCTGTCTATGTGGAAGGGACATATCCTGCAACAAATCAAGCCATTAAAAGAATCATTCTTTGAGTGTTGAAGGACACGATATTATAAGGTCTCTTATACAAGGCTCTGATCCCACAAATCAGTATGTAGATGTGTTGTTGAACCCCCAGTGAATTCAGTCGGGCTTTATAACGCTCTTGGAAATAACATTGCTGAATCCCAGAATGGGTACTAAATGTTTATGTCAGCTATCAAAGAATCTATTTAGAGTTCTCTTTCCTTGTGGTATTGTTATAGACAAAGCAGAGCTGTTGACTCTTAGACAAGTTGTTGGTATATTATTTTTGCTTGTTATTCTACATGTTTCTTACACAATCCTTTCTAGGTAACAGAAGAAGAAGAAGAAGAGAAGAGATTGGATTTATATCCCGCCCTTCACTCACTTAAGAGTCTCAGAGCGGCTTACAAACTCCTTTTCCCTTCCCCTCCCCACAACAGACACCCTGTGAGGTAGGTGGGGCTGAGAGAACTCTTTCCCAAGCTGTCCTTGAGGGAACAGCTGGTACAGAGCTACGGCTTGCCCAAGGTCATCCAGCCAGGTGCAAGTGGAGGAGTGGGGAATCAAACCCGGTTCTCCCAGATTAGAGTCCACGCACTTAACCACTACACCAAATTGGCTCATAACAGATGCATTATGTGGTTCTAGAATTGAACCCAGCCAGCTTTTCACTCAGTCTTACTGAATTATCCTCCTTACTACAAGCCCCATCACACACGGTTTTGGTCCATGCAGGTCCCATGATCTCCAGAATAACTGGGGGGGGGACGACACTTCCTATTTTCACCAGAGGAAAAGCTAATTAGATCAATTTTGTGATTTAGTTATGTGTAACACAATCTTTAACTCCTGACAGCAAGGCATTCAAACAAAACACTATTGTTCAAAAGTATGTTCACTAGGACCCAACGCTTGTCAGTGCTTGAGTCATTTTGAAGTGCCAAGTGTTGGGTAGAAGGATTTCAGCTCTCACCTGTCTGGCAGCTGGCTGCAGATTGGCACCAGTAGCAGAAACCCCATTGGTCTTACTCCGGGGTCCCCAACCTTTTTGGCCCTCTGAGCTCCACTGGAATTCTGACAAAGGGTGGTGGACGCAACTACAAAATGGCTGCCACAAGAAGTGGAACCAACCACACAATGCTAGGGCATGAGGTCATGCATAACTAATAATAACTCTTCAACATTTAAGGCAGAAGCTCTGTTTAATGGGATGCCTTTTAGAATGAACATACTGTTTGGAAATGTTGTCTTGCATGCACCTTCAGTCATGTAATGAAGATGTTGGTGCTCTGGTGGCAACTGCTGCCAAAAGCTCTTTTTAAAAATTGCACAGCCAATAAGTTCTCCAACAGCCAACTGGAAGCCTTGCTAAGCAAAAGTTCCACCTTGCCCCACTCACTTTCTAAAAACACTAGGTGGAAACTGTAGGAGAACATTAGGGGTCCAGGCCTCTACCAGGGATCCCCAACCCCATTAGGGTTCGTTTCTTTAGGCGGATGGAGTCTGGCTAGGGAACTCAGGCCTCCAATGGGAGAGGAACATAAAGAGAACAGTTGCCTTGAACTAGAAACATTTATTCTTAAAACACAAGTGAAATTCAATAGCATATACTCAATACCAGTAACCAATAACATACAGAAAATCCCAATACTTAATATAGTGTACACTTCAGAAAGATCAGGAATTCCTGGACTGTGGACCAAGATCTCACTCAAGCCTAGGTGGGGTGTTGGCCAAACAGCCTCGAACAAAGCCCAAAGCCTCCTTAAACTCCTTTCAGCCAATAGGAATCAAGGGAGGAATCAATTAAAATGTACCAGACTTGCCGAAAAGCAGCCCATCCTAAATTGATAAGATGTACTTTTGCTAGTATGAACTTTTGCCCAGATATATTTTATTAACTGCGATGCCAAAAAGACTTAGACAGATATGTTTAGGCTTTGAAGGCCATGAAATGTGAATTCAGGCAAAGGTACATCTACAGGGCAAGGCTTTAGTTTTTACACCTAGGCTGCCAGCAAAAGAGCAAAGGCTTATGGGACCTCTGAACCTACTTAGCATAGAAAAACAGAAAGGCCCTGGCTCATTGAACCCCAAATTCTGCTGCAGGAACCATGTCGGGGACCTCTGGTCTTACTTGTCCCTGTCCTTCTTGGCATGGTGGCAATATCATAAGGACTCTGCATGGCCCGGCTGTGGGACATGACAGTGGGAACATAAGTGGGCACCTTCTTTTATGAATCCCTTGCCAAGGAACTGGGCTATGAACTCAGCTTTGCACCTTTCCCCCACTGCTAGGATATCTCCATCAAATGCATTAGTAGCCATGATGGAAATCACTGCAATTCATGTAACTGTAAAGAACCCAGTTTGGACCTGCGGTGTCCGTGCACCTTGAATCTGCCTGTAGTGTTTGCTCAGCTTTGCATCCAGACTTGTGTTATCATGGACCAGAGCTGCCTTATTGCATTGAAAGAGAAGGGGGGAAATCTCTTTGAGTTTAGAGGATCTGGATTAGGCCCCTAGTTGATGATGCTTCATTGATGTAGCAGTCGGCATCTTATCTCCCCCCCCCCCAAGCTTTTATTTGCTGGCACAGAGGTAAAATTAGCATCAGTATACATTCAAAAAGCCTATAAGGATAAGGAGTTCTTTTCTGAATCATACCTACTGACTTCCTACTCATGTCATTTTTGACAAGCAGGGGGTGATGTGATGCTGTGCAGTGGTTTGTGGGAAAAGCTCTCAGAGTTCTGTTTCATTACATGGCTAATTAAGCAAGGTCACTGAGCCCTTCTTTCAGTTCTTACAATTGCGGCATCTCTGGTGCTTGAACAGATCTGTTTATTATCTTACATGCCCTTATGCTATAAAGATACAAAATACACAGTATATGTGTGCATGTGTATCTGTCTAGATCTATGTCTTTTGTAGGCTCGTATTTGTATTCACAAGGAGTATACATTATATAATCCGTGAATATCACCAAATGAAACCTAATTATTGAAACTATTTTTGGGGGGGAGGGGGTGTTTGAGCCATATGCAAATACGCAGCAGGTATGAATAATTAATGCAAAGGAATGTATAACCTATAACAATAAGGTTCACTTTACACTAGCAGTCTGACTTATCTATGACACAGGATCTTCAGAGAGGTTAATTTCTTTATGCAAGAGAACAAGAAATGCGTGCAGATAAATAATTAAGTATATAAACAAGTACATGAGCTGCGAGATTACATAACATCAAAATAAGTCTAACTGGGAAGGGATGGCAAAGGAGAAACTGTTTATAGACAGAAGACACATTTCAGCAGTTACCAGCACTTAAGGCTCACCGGTTTCCATGGGACTGGAGCATACATAACAGTGCTGGAATCCCTGTCCTTCTGCTACTACAATGCATGTGCTCTGAACATCTCATTCTTTAGGTGAAGCTCTGATGATCTTTGAATGCCTGGGAAAAAAATACTAGAAAAATTGCTGGTAGTGCCGCTGTTAAATTTCTACAAACCCGCGGGATGTAGGCAAACTGGGTCCACCCCCACCCCCCTTTTTTTTGCAAAACAGGTGTAAAGGCTAAAAGTTAAAATGACCTCTTAGTAGTTTGATTCAAGCATAATGTTACCTTTTAATAACTATAGGGAAGCATAAAAACAGCACAAGCCATTGTGGAACAGTGGTTATAGTGTCAGAATATGATGGAGGAAACCTGGATTCATATCCTCGCTCCGCCATGAAACTCACTGGTTAATCTTGTGCCAATTCTCTCTCTCTCCCCCTCCCCCCAACCTACCCTACAGGGTTGTTGTGAGATCAAAGTGAAGGGTAGCAGAGCAATGTATGCTGCCTTGAGTTCCTTGAATGAAGGATGAGATTCAAAATATATCACAAAGATAAGTGGGATGGCTTAAGGAAGTGGTCTTCAAATTTTCCAGACCTAGAACCCTCTGAGCATGAAATCCATTGAGCTGCAAACACATGACATCAATCATGTGTCATTGGAGACATGTGAGAAGAAGAGGGGGGAGCTAGAGTTATGTCTCCCCCTAGTGCCAAGGCCAGCACAAAAGAGCTGGGGTTAAGAAACACAAGGGAGGCATAAGGCGATGTACCATAATAAGGAACAACCTGAGGGTTCCTTCCTTCCTTTCTTTTCTTCTCTCTCTCTCCCCCACCTACCTACCTACCTACCTACCTTCCTGTTCCTTCCTTCCTGTTCCTTCCTTCCTTCCTTCTCTCTCTCTCTCCTCCACCTACCTACCTACCTTCCTGTTCCTTCCTTCCTTCCTTCTCTCTCTCCCCCCACCTACCTACTTACCTACCTTCCTTCCTGTTTCTTTCCTTTCTTCCCCCTTCCCCCCTCTCCCTCTCTCTTCTGACACACTTCCAGTGACGTCAGGGGTGTGTGGCCTTCTGACACTTCCGGTGATGTCAGGGGGTGTGGCATATGCAAATAAGTTATGCTAATGAGCTCCTGCACCTCTTTTTTTTACGAAAGGACCCCTGGTCAAAGCCATGGAATGAACACACCTTTCCATCCTGCTGTTCTACTCGGTGTGTGTGCAAAGTGAGGCAGGAAAGCTTGATGACCCGTTATTTACACAAGTGCACTACCAGCAGGTCCTTCCAGATCAGCTAAGAAAAGCAAAGCAAAAAACTTTTGCAACCCAGCTAGTGGGACTCTGTGACTATCTGAGGGTGCCAACTCATAGATGGAAGGCTACTGGTTTAAGGAATACTGTGTGCAAAAAAAGGAGATCTGCTTCTTCAAGGTCTGTTTAGCAGTCCTAACTATAGCAGCTAGTAACAGAAATCCAATAGAAACAGAGCAAGAAAAAACTGTATGCAGAGAGAAAAGTAAAATGATTGCCTTTAGCAGAGAGATGTTAACAAGTAGCCATCAAGGAGCTGGAAGAACCAGATCATAGGATACCAGAGAAATAACGAGTACAGTAAATGCCATTTTCTGGTCAGAATGTTAGTTTGCATTAGACACTAATAATATATACACTCTCCTCCTTTAGAAACTTGAAAAACCACAGAGAAGAACCACAGGGAAGAGAACATTTAATTCTTTCCCCACTTGCCATTTTCTCTTACATGTTTCATGGGATGCCGTTTCTTTGTCTGCAGGCTGTCCTCAGTTCTGTGCTCCCCTAAAGCTTCCCTTCCCGTGGAAGTTTAAATGCATGTTTTCCTAAATTTACAGTGCAATCCTGTGCAGAGTTACTCTCTATGCCCACTGAAATCAATTTTCCACAGGATTGTGCTATTAAAACTCCCGAGGAAGGCAAGTATTTGGAGTAGGGAAACAGTTAGGGAAACAGAATGGTTAGCCCCTCCACCCCTGTTGCTTCACTGATCCCTATCAGCCCTTCAGAACTAGGGTTGCCAGGTCTGGGTTGGAAAATACCTGGAGACTTTGGGGATGGAACCGGGAGAGGGTGGGGTTTGGGGAGGGGAACGGCCTCAGCATGGTACAGTGCCATAGAGTCCACCTTTCAATGCAGCCATTTTCTCCAGGGGAGCTGATCTCTGTCAGCTGGGGATCAGTTGTAAAAGTGGGAGCTCTCCAGGCCCCACCTGGATGCTGGCAACCCTATTCAGACTGAGATTTCTGAATTTCAAGAGAAGCAGTGAGGTGATGTAGTCTGTTCCTGACTCTGGAATTTATTCCAGAAAGAGTTTGTAAATGAGATTAAACAGGCTGGTTTCACTTTGGTAGCTGCTCATTACATAAAGACTCACCCCTTTCCATATGTGTTCCAGTTCATAGACTTAACAGGTGGACTCTCCTGCTGAGCAAGCCAATCCAGATTTAAGCAATATGTGTTTGAATTTGTGATGCTGTGCCATATCCAATGACATAGTCAGATTTATTTTTAAATCCTTTTGGAATGCAATGGAGTCACCTAGGTGCATGCAAATAATAAACAGATGATTGGTAATTATTTATCCGGCATGAAAAGTATGGCTTCAACAAGTACTTGAACAAGAGAAAGTGTTTTCATGCCTTTTTAACTGGATGAAAACCTATCTGCAGTATCAGTTTCATTAGGTAAGTGGGTTTTGTGACATCACCAGTATTCCATTCTGGAAGCATTCTTGAAAACACAACATGGAGCCTTTTTGAATCAGTTTAGTTGAACTGTGCTGCTGTACTGTACATCATCTTTGTCTTCCTTTTTTTGCAGGTGACATTGGGCTCTTTCTTTCTCTCTGCCTGGCCAAAATACACGGTTTACCCCTTTGTTGCCTTATTGCTGGCATTCTATAAAATTGCTTGTAACTTTGTTCAGCTCTATATGCTTCAGAGGGGATAGACTCACCTACCCTCTGAGATTCTCACCTCTATTATGTGTACATTTACTGGTTGCTTGCATTGGTTGCTACTTCCATTCTGAGCTCTTGCCCAATAGATTTGTATTAACATTATTCTTTCTTGACAACGGTTCTCTCTTGGAACCTGTACTTTCCCACTTATTTAGACAATTTTAACTCCCCTCCCCCGCCACTTCTTACATTCTTTATTGCTGCTTGCATTGTATATTCTCTTTATAGCTTAACAAGAGCCCCAGAAGTTCAGAACTGCAACCGATTTATGCTTCCTAGAGAAATAGTGTCAAAGACATACAACGGTGGCATAATATGGGTGTAAGTAGATCAAACCTGCTGGATCAGACCAAACATGCAGCATTTGGCTTCCAGCTATGGCTCAAGAAGTTTGTGGAAAAGACACAAAGGCAGTAGCTCTCCCACAGAATTTTCCTGAACATCTGAAATTCAAAAGCTTACTTCCTCTAAGTATGGAAGTTTCCTTCAGCTGTCACGGCTAAGTCACGTCTAAGCTTTTCTTTAAAAAAGTGTTCTAGCTCGCTATGACTTGAAACATAGAGCTGGAAGGGACCTCAGGGTCCCTCATCTAGTCCAACACCCTGCACAATGCAGGAAATTTACAACTACCCCCCCCCCATTCCCCCAGTGACCTTTGCTGTATGCCCAGAGGGTGGCAAAAAAACTTCCAGGATCTCTGACCATTGTGGCCTGGAGGAAAAATTCCCTCCTGACCCCAAAATGGTGATAGGCATAAGAACATAAGAGAAGCCAATGTTAGATCAGGCCAATGGCCCATCCAGTCCAACACTCTGTCACACAGTGGTCAAAAATACCAGGTGCTCTCAGGAGGTCCATCAGTGGGGCCAGGACACTAGAAGCCCTCCCCCCACCTGCAAGCACCAAGAATACAGTGCTTCACTTGCCCCAGACTGAGAGTTCCTACCCTGGGCATATAAGAAAGGGCCATGAGAGTCAAGCGCTGGCCTATCCCTTGCTGCTATCCCTCTTGTGGTTTCACAGAATCAGCATTGCTGTCAGATGGCCACCTAGCCTCTGTTTAAAAACCTCCAAAGAAGAAGAGCCCACCACCTCCTGAGGAAGCCTGTTCCACTGAGGAACCGCTCTGTCAGGAAGTTCTTCCTAATGTTTAGCCGAAAACTCTCTTGACTTACTTTCAATCCATTGGTTCTGGTCTGAACTTCTGGTCTGAAAACAACTCTGCTCCATCTTCTATATCAGGGGTGGCCAACCTGTGGCTCAGGAGCCACATGTGGCTCTTTCACACATATTGTGCGGCTCCTGGCAGGGCGGCTGGGGAAGCAAAGGGGAGGCATGCTTTTTCTCTCTTTCTCCCTCCCTCCCTTCTTTCCTTCCCTCCTCCCTCCCATCTATTTGCTTTCCTAGTTTCTCTCTCTCTCTTTCTTTCCACTTCTTTAATTCTTTCTTTCCATCTCTCTCTTTCTCTCTCTCTCTCTCTCTCAATATCATTAGCAAACAAGTAATATAATTATCAATAACCGGTTTTCCTCATTTGTTTTTATTTTTGGCAGTCCCATTTAACGTTAATAAAAAGCAAATTTACATATTTAAAAAAATAAAAACGTGTGTGTGATACTTGTTCCTGTCTTGCAGCTCTCAGACATCTGATGTTTATTCTATGTGGCTCTTACGTTAAGCAAGGTTGGCCACCCCTGTTCTATATGATAGCTCTTCATATATTCGAAGGTGGCTATCATATCACCTCTCAGTCGTCTCCCCTCCAGGCTAAACATACCCAGCTCCTTCATCCTTTCCTCATAGGACTTGATCTCCAGACCCCTCACCATCTTTGCTGCCCTTCTCTGAACACGTTCCAGCTTGTCAACATCCTTCTTAACCTGTGTTGTCCCAAACTGAACACAACAGTGGCATACCTAGCCTATTTGGTGCCCAGGGTGGATAATTTTTTTAATATCCTCCTCCTCTTTTTTTTGCCATCAAGTCACAGCAAAAAAAAAATCCATCACATCACTTGTGTTTTCAGCAGGCACTGAAATAATAAATAATACTTGTTTAATAGCTCTGTAGTTGACCTTTGGAACCAATATCTTTCAATATTACCTGAATTTAAAGGTGATCTCTTATTGCAGGAGTTTATTGGTTTTTTGTTTTTGTTTTGGCAATTTTATGCTGGTTTTTTGGGTCACAAGAAGTATGTTGTATATATTGTTTCCTTTTCAACGTACCATTTGATCTCCTGTACTACGTACAGGTTCTCTGGTGGAAATTTCAAGAGGCCATCTTTTTAAAAAGTTTTTTAGATGGAGCCTAATATTAAAATTCTTTTTCTTAATTGTAGAGGGGTTAATAATATTATCAAGGCAAAGTGTATTCACAAATACTTAAAGCAGCTAAAGGCAGATGTAGTAATGCTTCAAGAGATTCATTTAAAGAATCATGTTAACTATTTATTCAAATCAAAATGGTTCACTTATTCTTTCTCAGCACCTGGCTCTTCAAAAGCTCGTGGGGTAGCGATTTTAATAGCAAAAACACATAGATTTAATTGTTTGGATATAGTGATTGATGAGCAGGGTAGATATTTATTTGTTAAGGGCACCTTGGACGAACAGCTATTAACCTTAGCGTCTGTTTATGCACCAAATTCTGGTCAACTAGGCTACATTTCTGATACATTATATAGACTCCAGACCTCTCAGGAAGGTCCCATTTTATTGGGAGCAGATTTTAATTATATTATGAATTTGAATCTTGACAAGAAAACACAAAAAAGAAAAACTTTTGTTAATAAAACTAGTTTAGCCACGGGCCTTAAAAAAATCATTCAACAATTTGGCTTAATTGATTCTTGGAGGGTGCTTCATGAAAATGATCGTGATGTTACTTATTACTCTAGCAGATTTTTTACTTATACTAGGATTAATTATGTTTTAATATCTGACTCACTTGTGGATAAGTTAGTCGACGCAGATATACATCCAAAATGTTGGTCTGATCATGCACCTGTAACTTGTGATTTGAGCTTGACAGCAACTCAAAAATGAAGCTTCACATGGCGTTTTGATAATTTTTTATTAAAAAATCCAGTGGTAGTACAGCAAATTGAACAGGAGGTTCATGGAAGGTTAAAGCTCAGAAATCAGAATGAAGTATCCAAGTGATTCGTGATTCCAAAGGCACTTGTCAAACTTCTACTCATCATAATCTTGCTGCTTTTAAGGAATTTTATGCTAATTTATATCAATCTACTAATCCCCCACCTACTTTAATTTCTCAATTTTTGGATAATAATTCAAGTCTGCCAGATTTTACAGAATCTCACCGTCTTTTTTTAAATCAACCTATAGATCTCCTAGAACTTTGATCATCAATTCGATCTCTGAAAAATAATAAATCTCCTGGTTTGGATGGGTATACCTCAGAGTATTATAAACAATTTCAAACTACTTTATCCTCTTTTTTGCTGGAACTTTTAAATTCAATTTTGGATATGGGTATGATTCCCGAATCATGGCATGTAGCTAAATTAATAGTTATTCCCAAGCCGGATAGAGATGTTAGAGATCCTAAACCTTACCGACCAATCTAATTGTTAAACAATGATTATAAATTGTTTACCCACATTTTGACTTCTAGACTTAATAAAATCATAGGGCAGTATATTTCTTTAGATCAGACTGGTTTCATCCCCTCGCGGGATATGACAGATAATGTGAGGAAGGCTTTGAATGTCATACATCTTTGCAGAGCTAAAAAGCTTCAGGACACCTGTATTTTATTTTTAGATATCGAGAAGGCATTTGATACTTTAGAGCCTTCATATCTCTATAGCCTTTTAAGTCAAATGCAGTTTGGTGATAAGTTTACCCAGGTTATTGGCACACTTTATTTATCCCCACGAGCCATGTTGCATATCAATGGTACTTATTCTTCTTTGATTCACCTATCCAGGGGCACTCGACAAGGGTGCCCCCTCTCGCCCCTCTTATTCACTAGAGCGGTCGAGCCTCTTGCTATCCTACTTAGGAAAGATTCAGGTAACCCAGGTATTACATTAGGCCCCTTATCTGTTAAATTAAGTCTTTTTGCTGACGACATGATTTTATATATTTTGGACCCCCCAAGCTTCTTTTCCCATTATTGAGTCTCACTTGAAACTTTTCGGAGTTATTTCGGGTTTAAAAGTTAATGAAGATAAAACACTTTTATATCCTATTCTGATGAGTTCTCATACAGAAACCACTCTTAGGCCTTCTTATCGGTACCAGTGGGTTTCAGATAAATTTAGATACCTAGGGATTCAAATTCCTTTAGATTTAAAAAATATTATGAAGGTTAATCATTTTCAAATCACAACATCAATTCAAAAGCTTTTAAAGCAATGGAATTCTAAATCATTGTCTTTGATAGAACGTATTGGTGTGGTCAAATCTCTTATTTTTCCAAAACTATTATTTTATTTAAGAGTTATTCCAATTATTCTTCCAAACTCTTTACTTTAGAGATGACAAACTGATCTTAATACTTTTATTTGGCAGTTTAAAAAGCCTAGGATTAATTTCAACACTATTAGACGCCCCTTAAAACTTGGAGGATTGGCAGTACCTGATGTAAAATCTTATTATTCTGCTGTGCTTTTGTCAAACTTGGTTAAACACTATAGGACTTCATACTTGGCTGACTGGAAACATCTGGAAGACTTGGATTTTGGAACAGGAACTTTTTCTGAACATTTGTGGTATTCTTTTTCCTCTAAAACTCTTAAGAAACTATGTAATCCTTTTTTATTATCTACTTTGCAAACATGGAACAAGTTTATACCTATTTTAGCTCCGAAATGGTCTCCGCCTACCACCTTCACGGAGCAGTCGTAGTTTTTGCCGGGGATGGGCCCTGGCACTTTTCTACAATCGAAAAAGAAAAATCTTATTAGATTTATAGATGTTACCTCAAAGGGCTTTTTAAAGCAGCTCTTGAACATGATAATAATGTAAAGCTACCTTGGTTTGAATACCATCAACTAGCTGATTTACTCCAGGATAAATCTTTCAACAATTTACTATTGGTTTTGACACCGTTGGAGAAAATTCTTTATTTTGACTCAATTTAAGGCCTAATCTCTCAAATCTATGTTTTTTTAATTGAACCTTCTTTTAAAAAGCCACTTTACTACCAGAGGGCTTGGATTTCAGACATAGGTCAAGATATTATGGCAGACCAATGGTTACAAATATGGGCTTTACCTATTTTAGTGACTCCTGCATTAAACATACAAATTCAGACCTATAAAGTGTTAGCGCGCTAGTACCTTGCTCCTATCCAGATTGCACACTTAACTAAATCCACCTCTATTTTATGTTGGAAGAATTGTGGTTCACCTGGAACGTTTTATCATCGTTGGTGGACTTGTCCTATAGCACAAACATTTTGGAAATCAATTTTAAAAGAAATCTTTAAGTTCACTGGGATACAACTTGATTATGACCCAAAATTGGTCATGCTGCATCTGTGGTCCAGTCCAGAGCCACCATTTTTAGTTTGAAATTTAATTTTGGTTATGTTAGTAGCAACTAAAAGTGTTTGGGCCTCATGCTGGAAAGAAAATTCGCCTCCATCTACAATTACTTGGTTGGGAAAGGTTTGGGAATATTTTATTTTGGAAAAACTGACTTGTGACCTAAATGTTCATCGTTCGCCGCGTATTATGTTGGATTTCTTTAAAAAATGGATGCCCTTTGTTAAAAAAGATTGAAATAGTATTTATTTTCATTATTGGTCTAAGCGTTTCAGATTAGATCATTTTTTGTTACTGTTGTGAATTAATAATTTCATTTTACTAAATTTAGTGTTTGTTTGGTTCCTGAGCGAATTATATCAAAGTTCATGCTGAGTATTGTTAGTATGATTCTGTATTGTAGCTTTTCTTTTTATGGGTTGTTTATTTCTAATCTCAATTTGACATTGTATGTTTGTATAAGTTTCAATAAAAAGATTTTTTTTAAAAAAGAGCCCCCTTAAAGGGCCTTCCTCAAGCTGCACATGGACTGGACTGCATCCCTGCCCCCTCTTGGTATACCACTGGAACACAATACTCTTAATGAGGTGTAACCAGAGCAGAGTAAAGTGATACCATCACTTCGTGTGATCTGGACACTATAGTTATGTTGATGCAGCCCAAAATTGCATTTGCCTTTTTAAATACCACATCACACTCATGTTCAGTGTATGGTCTACCAAGACCCCCATATCCTTTTTGGAAATACTTTTGGAAATACTTCTACCAAGATAAGTCTCCCCCATCCTATAATTATGCATTTGCTTTTTTCCTACCTAAATGAAGAGCTTTATTTTTATCTCTGTTGAAATTCATTTTGTTAGTATTAGCCCAGTTTCCCAGCCTGTCAAGATCAGTTACCTGGATCTTTTCCCTCTTCTTAAAGATGGGGACAACATTTGCCTGCCTCCAAATGCTCTGGCATCTCACCTGTTCTTCAGGAATTCTCAAAAATAATGGACAGAGGCTCTGAAATTAAGAACATAAGAACATAAGAGAAGCCAATATTGGATCAGGCCAGTGGCCCATCCAGTCCAACACTCTGTCACACAGTGGCCAAAAACACCAGGTGGCCTCAGAAGGTCCAGCAGTGGGGGCAGGACACTAGAAGCCCTCCCATTGTTGCCCCCTCATTCAAGCACCAAGAATACAGAGCATCACTTGCCCCAGACTGAGAGTTCCTATCTATACTTTGTGGTTAATAGTCACTGATGGACCGCTGCTCCATATGTTTATCTAATTCCCTCTTGAAGCTGTCCATGCTTGTAGCCGCCGCCACCCCCTGTGGCAGTGAATTCCATGTGTTAATCACTCTTTGGGTGAAGAAGTACTTCCTTTTAGCTGTTCTAACCTGACTGCTCAGCAATTTCATGGAGTGCCCATGAGTTGTTGTATTGTGAGAAAGGGAGAAAAGTACTTCTTTCTCTACCTGCTCTATTCCATGCATAATCTTATAAACCTCGATCATGTCACCATCAGCCATCATCTCTCCAAGCTAAAGAGCCCCAAGCGCTTCAGCCTTTCTTCATAGGGAAAATGTTCCAACCCTTTTATCATTCTAGTTGCCCTTTTCTGCACTTTCTCCAATGCTATAACATCTTTTTTGAGGTGTGGTGACCAAAGCTGTACACAGTACTCCAAATGAGGTTGTACCATCGATTTATACAGGGGCATGATGATACTGGCTGATTTGTTTTCAATTCCCTTCCTAATAACCCCCAGCATAGCGTTGGCCTTTTTCATGGCAGTCACACACTGTCTTGACATTTTCATTGAGTTGTCTACTAAGACTCCAAGTTCTCTCTCTTGGTCAGTCTCCGCCAGTTTGGACCCCACCCATGTGTATTGATAGTTAGGATTTTTTGCTGCAATTTGCATCATTTTGCACTTAGCTACATTAAACCCCATTTGCCACGTTGATGCCCACTCACCCATCCTCGACAGATCCCTTTGGAGTGCCTCACAATCCTCCCTGGTTCTCACCATCCTGAACAACTTTGTGTCATCTGCAAATTTATCAACTTCACTGCTTACTTCCAACTCCAAATCATTAATAAACAAGTTAAAAAGTATTGGACCGAGTACTGATCCCTGCGGTACCCCACTGCTTACCTCCGTCCACTGAGAAAATTGCCCATTTATACTCACTCTCTGTTTCCTTTTAATTAGCCAGTTTTTGATCCACAAAAGGACTTGCCCTTTTATCCCATGACTATTGAGCTTACTTAGGAGCCTTTGATGAGGAACAGTAAGTTTCTTTAATACCCCCAGATACAATTTATCTGACCCTGAGGTCTTAATTTCATTTAGATAAACTAGCTGTTTATATACCACCCCTATGCCTATATTAGACTGCAACTCCCTTCCCTCATCATGTGTTCTCTTTTTTGCCAGGTCATGAGCACCATTTCCCTTGCAAGAGAAGACTGAGGCAAAATAGGAATTGAACAGTTTTGCCCTCTTCCTTACCTGTTAAAATTTCATTTTCCTCTTCCCGCAATGGCCTATGACTTTGTTGTTCTTCTCCTTGCTCCAAATATAATCAAAGAACTTTTTTTCTGGGTTATGCTTAGCATCTGTCACTAGCCTAAGCTCATAGTGTGCTTTAGTTTTTCTAACACTGTCCCTACAAGCACTGACTATTTGTTTATGGTTATATGGTCCCTACAAGCACTGGCTATTTGTTTATGGTTATATTTGTCCATGGTTATATGGCCCTCCTTTCATTCCCTAAGTGAGTCTTTTTAAATTCTCAGATCTTTAGAAAGTTGTTTATAGAGCCACCCTGGCTTCTTTATGTTACTCCCATTTTTACTTCTCATAGGAATTGTTTGTGATTGTGCCTTCAATATCTTCCTTTTAAGAAACTCCTATCCCTCTTGAACTCCCTTCTTCTTAAGTAGTTCTGACCATGGGATTCTACCCAGCACAACTTTAAATTTGTTAAAATTAAGCTTTTCCAAAATGCAGCCCATATGTCTAAAGTGAAACCTGTATGTATAGCTTTTCCTTAGTTGTTGTAGATTTTCCTGGCTGTATGGCTGCAGTCTTGGCATTATAGTACCGGATGTTTCACCAGCAACTGTGACTGGCGTCCTCAGAGGTATACCACAGAAAGATGGAGTACTCTCTGTGTCAATTTGTCACATGGTGTCACATGGTGTCACATTGACACAGAGAGTACTCCATTTTTCTTTGTTATGCCTCTGAGAATGCCAGTCACAGCTGCTGGCGAAGCTTCAGGTACTACAATGCCAAAACCGTGGCCATACAGCCAGGAAAATCTACAACAACTAGTGAACTCCGGTTGTGAAAGCCTTCGACAACATATAGTTTTTCCCTTTCCCAAGTCCTTCAATTCCATAATTACATGGTCAGTAGTACTACCCAGGGTGCCCACTACTTTCACCTCATCAACCAGTTCTTCCCTGTTCGTGAGAATCACGTCCAGGATAGCAGACTCTCTTGATTCCTTCTCCGCCTTCTCAAAAATGAAGTTGCCAGCAAGACAAGTCAGGAATTTATTAGACCTTTCATTTTTACCAGAACGACTTCCAAGAAATATCCAGGTAATTGAAATCTTCCATGACCACTTTGTCCTATCTCTTTGAAAACTTTGTAACTCAGTTAAGGTGTGTGTCATCCAAGTCCTTTGCCTGGCTTGGTGGTTTAGAGCAGACCCCCACCATAATATCACTATTATTTCTTACCCCCTTTATTTTTACCCAGAGACTCTTAACTGATCTTCCACATTCAAATTCATGTATTTCCTCATGTGTATATATATCCTTGACATATAATGCTACCTCTCCCCCTTCCTTATCTGTCTATTCCTTTTAAACAAGTTGTACCACTCAATCCGAATATTCTAATTATGAGTGTCATCCCACCAAGTTTCAGTAATGTCTATTAGGTCATTACTCCCTTCCTATATGAGGACCTCAAGTTCCTCCAGCTTGTTTCCCATATTCAGTGCATTAGTGTATGTAGAGACATCAGAATCCATGGTTTATGTGCTTTGAGTGTTTCATTTCTGTTCTGACCTGCAAATTAATGGGTCCCTGTGTATATGTCCTTTCCTGCACATCCTTAGTATTGTTATCTCAGGTTATTGGCATCATACTGGGCTTTACAATTTTTTCTTCTTCCCCACAGGATTTAGTTTAAAGCCTTCCTTATAAGGTTTGTTCTTGCCAAACAAATATTTTTCTTGCTCTTGTAAGGTGCAAACCATCCCCTGATAGAAGAGTTTCATCTCAAAAGAATAAGCCATAGTCCAAAAACCTAAATCTTTCCTGTCAACCCGATTTATGTAGCCAGTTGTTTATTTCCAGTATTCTTCTCTCTCTTTGGCCGTGGACAGACTGGAGTTCTGCCGCGCCTCCGCGGTGCGGCAGAACAAGGTGGGGGGAATTGCCCCCGCCATGCGGCATTCGCACGCCACCGGAAGGAAGCCACCTGCAGCGTCCAGACTGCGGGCGTCTTCTGGTGGCGGCGTCCGAACGCTGCACAACTCTCCCGCCTGGCACACGTTCACACCCGCCAGAAGCGGGTGGAACGCGCGCTGCAGCAGCTGGGACACCACTTTGAAGTGGTGCCCGGCTGCTGCGGGAGAAGCGCGGCGCTGGACGCGTTGTGTCCGGGCTGCCTCCTCCGGGCAGATGTGGCAGTCTGAACGGCCACTCTGCCTCCGCTTTTAAAGCGGAGGCAGAGCGGGCCAGACTGCCAGTCTGTCCTCGGCCTTTGTAAGCCATGGCCTTCAACAGGAAGAACTGACAAAATCACAACCTGTACTCTGAGGTCCTTCACCTTTTTCCCCAGGTCCTCATAATAGTCTCTTTTTGGGCTGTGCGGATCAATATATTTGTTCCCTCATGGATGAGCAGGAAGGGGTATCTCTGGCTTGATGAGTCTTTCTAGCCTTTCTGTCACATCCTGGATGCATGCACCTGGTAGACAACTTACTTCTCAGGATTACAAGTCCAGTTGGCACACTTTAGCCTCTGTCCCTCTCAGTAGGGAGTCCCCAATTACCACCACACGTCTCCTCCTATATTGGTGGGCTGAAGCTCGTCCTTTCATCCACAGGGACCTGAGAAATTTCCTTTGAATGTAGGGGAGCCTGGGGGGATAGATCTTGTTCCAGTTGTCCAGAGCAAATATTTATGGGGGGGATCCTGGAACCAATTGCTTTGCAATGGAGTCTCAGAATGTCTCCTGATTTTCCTGCTCCTATGGGTCATGTTCTTCTGCATGCCGTCTTCCTGTATTTGGTGCTCCTCCATTTCCTGGGCTACCTTCTCCTCCTCCCCTTGTTGCTCTCTCAAGAGTGCTTCATGAGTTCTGTCCATGAACTCTTCACCTTCCCTTATGATATGGAGTGTGGATAAACATTCCTCATGTCCTTGTATCTTCTGTTTCAGTAGGGCTATCAATGTACACTTGCTATAAGTGTAATTACCATGAAAGAAAACAAACATGGCACAGACTTTGCAGGTCACTACCTCAGCTCCTTCATGAGCCATGTTGCTTCAATCCATGTAGGAAGTGGTCCAGTCTTTCCTGTACTCTCCTGAAACTCCCACACAAAACTCCCTGTTTGCTCTTCCAGTTTGCTGTCTCCAGATTGAGAACCCACTAGCTTTGTGGCGCTCTTTATACAGCTGTGTAACTACAAACCCTACCCCCAACCAACTCAAGTCAGGTGACTCACCTTAATCAGCAGACATGGGAAAATGAGGGAAAACACTCACTGAACAAAAAGCCTCAGGAAAAAGGAGATTCTCTCTGACTCATGCATAATTTTATAAACCTCTATCATGTTCTCCCTTAGTCTACTCTTTTATAAACTGAAAAGTCCCAGACTTCAGCCTTTCCTCATAGAAGAAGCACTCCAACCTCATAACATATTAGTTGTTCTTTTCTGTACTTTTCCCAGCTCTGTGATGTCCTTTTAGAGATACAATGACCAGACTTGCACACAAAGAGAGTATTCCAAATGAGGTTTCATCATATATCTACAAATCTATACAGGGGAATTTTGCCTTGCAGCATCCTGTGTTAACATTTTAATTGGATTATCCACTACAACTCATTTTCCCTCTCAGTCTCAGCAAGTTCAGACCCCATTAGCTTGCACTTAATTTGGCTTTTTTCTTCCAATGTGCATCAATTTACACTTACCTACACTGAATTTTATTTAACATATTGTTGTCTACTCAACCCAGTTCGTGGAGTTCCTCCTAACCCTCTTCACAATAAGCCTTCATTTTCACTATCTTGAAAAATGTTGTGTAGTATCTGCAAACCTGGCCACTATACTGTTCACTCCCAGTTCCAGATCATTCATGAGCAAATTAAATAACACCAGTCCCAATACCAATCCTTGTGGGACTCCACTGCTTACCTCCCTTTACTGCAAGAACTGTCCATTTATTCCTACTCTCTGCTTCCTTTCATATAGTGAATTCTTAATCCATAAAAGGACACATCCCCTTATCCCATGACTAGTAAGTTTACTTAGGAGTCTTTGGTGAGGTACCTTGTCAAAACTCTTTTGAATGTCCAAGTATATAACATCTACTGGGTCACTACATACTTCTTCACTTGCTCAAAGAACTCTGAAAGGTTGGTGAGTCAGACTCAGGATTTCCCTTTGCACAAGCCATGATGATTTGCTCTCAGCAGGCTCTCTATCAGCCAGTTATTCTATCTGCCAATAGTTCTTCTATCTTTGACTACAGTTTTTACTCATTTGCCTGGGACATATGTTAGGTGAACTGGCCTGTAATTTCCTGGTTCCACATGGACCCCTTTTAAAAAATGGGTGTAATGAACATGAAATGAATGAACATGAAATTAAGCAAACTCCAGAACACGATGGAAGCTAGGAGGGCCTGGACCCATGGGGTCACAAAGAGTTGGACTTGACTGTGCAACTGAACAACAACAATGTTTGCTACTCTCCTTCAGTACAGTGGATGATTTAATGGGATGTTACGTACACTGATTAGTAGATCAGCAATGTTACTTTTGGGTTCCTTAAGAATTCTTGGGTATATTCCATCAAGACCTGAAGATTTATTGATTTTTAATTTCCCCAGTAAGTCTAGAATTTACCTCAGTTTGATTTAGTTCTTCAGACTCTTTTCCTAAAAATATTTGTTCTGTTCTGGGTACATGCTCCACACTTTCCACATTGAACACAGATGCAAATAATTCATTTAACTTCTCTGTCATCTCCCCATCTTCCTTGAACAATCATTTTATTCCTTGGTTATCCCAAAATCCAATTGCCTTTCTGGTTGGTTTCCAGCTTTAGATATATTTTTTTAAATGCTTATTATTTGTCTTGATACTTTTAATATTCTGCTCCTCAATTTTTTTCTTGAAGAATTACTAACTTAACTTTTTTACCAGACCTTGTGGTCCCTTCTGTTCACTGCATGGGTGTAGACCTTCTTGAAGCCTTTTTGTGCCTTTTATGACTTTCCTGATGTAGGTCATTGACCATGCAGGCATCCTTTTAGACTTTGTAGTGCCTTTCCTAGCCTGGGGAACGCATTCCATCAGGGCTTCAATAAGTGTGGTTTTAATAGCTACCACACGTCCTCAAGGGATTTGATTCTCTGGAGTCTCCCTTTCAGCTCCTTCTAACTAATCCCCTCATTTTTGTAATATTCCCTCTTTTAAAATAAAATGTTATTCATTTGGACTTCAGGCTGAACTATGGTCACCATTCCCAAGTGGTGCAACAACATGTACATCTCTCACCAGGTCTTGAGCCCCACTCAGAAACAAGTCCAAGATTACAACCTCTCTGGCTGGTTCTGTGAAGCCAGTCTCTTTTGAACAGGTTTGAATTCTCCCAGAAAGTTCTCCAGAAAGCCTAAAATATCTAAATCTTCCCTCCCAGCACCACTTTCTCATCCACACATTGAGACTGCCCCCCCAATCTGTGCCTGTTTAGCTGGCCCTGCACATGAAACTGGCAGCTAAATCCTGAGAAGGCTACCACTGAGGTCCTCCTGGCCTTTAACTTTCCACCTAGTGACCTAATTTTTTCCTCCAGGACCACACAACTACATTTCCCAAATTCACTGGTGCCAACAAGCACCACAACCTCCGACTCCTCCCTAGCATTATCTATCTAGACAACACATGATGGCTGCAGCCTTCACAGACGGCAGGGAGGTCACCATGTGGTCAAAATGTCTGTCACAAACTCTGCTGACTATATTTCTGATCATCTGATTTCCCAGTACCAAAGCCTACTGGCCCCAATCCCAGAGGAGAGTTCTCAGTAGAAGAGGGTATTGGTCATTGAGCTGCAGAGGGGTCACATCATGCCCCTCCTCCTCTGGCCAGTGCCCTCCAAACTCAAAATCATCAACCTCTACAATGGCAACGGAGCTGTCAGCACAACAGTGGGATGCTTCAAAGCCTTATACGGCCTGGGACCTACATACCTAAGGGACCACCTCTTCCTATATATGCCTCAGAGAGCATTATGCTCTGATAGTCAACACCTCCTGGTGATCCCTGGCCCAAAGGACATCCGCCTAGCCTCAGCCAGGGCCAGGGCTTTTTCTGCCCTGGCCCCCACCTGGTGGAACATGTGCCCAACTGAGATCAGGGCCCTGCGGGATTAAGGGAAGTAGGCTTTTGGTACCAGGTAATTTGATTATCAGGTCTTTTTGTGAGTGGGATGGGGGCTGTGACATGTGGGGCTGATTTTTCAGTAGTGATTTGCCACATGGGATTCAGGCTTGCCCACCGCCCTGCTCACTGCGGGGAAATGAGCCTCATGCATCACGGCCCCCACCCTGCTCACAAAAAGACCCTTTGAACTACCTTTAAAGGGTCTTTTTGCGAGTGGAGCTGTGACCGGCGACAGCTTCTCTCCCTCCCTGCTGAAAGATTTAAAGGACCATCCAGCTGATTGGCGGGCCACATGCTCCCTGCTGATCAGCTGAAGCCCTTTAAAGTTCTGCAGAAGGGGAGGGAGAGAGGTGGCCATGGCTTGGGGTAGGGCTTGCCCCACAGGCTGGCCACTAGTGGATTGGAGCCCCCAGAGGTGGGGGAACCCCCACCCAGATCTGGGGGCTGGCAACCCTATAGAGGTCTTCTTGTGCACAAAGACCACAAAGCTTCTCCACATTGGCAAAGCCTCAAAAGAACAAACATCTTCCCTGAGAGCCAACAGTTCCGTGCATCTATTACTATCAAAACAACAACAACAACAACAACAAACCTCTGACCTGGCCTTTGGAATGGCTTTGCTGAAATATTGCAGTGTCGATCCAAAGTGCTCTTTTGATTACCTTATGCTGTTTCCCTAACATCAAGTTGCAGCTTTATTTGTCCATTTTCTGTTTTACTTACAAAAAAAGAACAGAAACCATTGTTGTTTCAGAGGAGACAGAATGGAGTTACAGAGGTTTAACTGATTTGTTTGCTGCAATTTGACAAATTTCTGTCTGCCATTTTTTGGCATTTTGACAGGCTTGTTCCTTTGGAATATGGGCCACAATTCTAATCGTGTCCCATAATGAGAGTCTTCTATTATTTTACTTTTTTGACTGCTTTGGCGTTTTGATATGATAATACCAAGGCGATATTTGAAGGATTCGTGTCTGTGTAATAATGACAGAAAAATATATTTGAGTGGAAAAGATGCTTGACAGTTTCACTGAATGTTTACTTCCACAACTTGCTGTTTTCTCTAAAACGTGTCTAATTTTTTTTTTGGTGATAAAATGGGCCTTCCCACCCAAACTACCATCCCCCAAAACAGTAATCATGGTTAGACAAAATTACAATGAGTTGGGATCTGATTTGCAATTAGTGTTGAACTACTCCAAGTGTGGTGGTAACTACTTCAGCTTTCAGTAAAGTTTTCCTGTTCCTGTAGACCTTTGGCAAGGAGCACTCCAAGCACCTGGGCTCTCAGACCTGGCCTGGTAGAAGCACTCCACCACAGATGTCAGGCTCCTTTTGTCACTCCCTATTAGTAGCCACTTAATGGACCGGAGCCAAACACTGCTTTGCCTAAGCGCTTATCAATAGACAGCAAACATTCTTCTTTCAGTGGGCAAAGGGTCAAACTGTTTCACTTGGCTATAAAGCTCTGCCAGATAATTGCTGGTGATTAGCAATTTTAATTACCAGGTGCTATGGTTTGTAGCTTGTGTGGGGTTTTTTTTATAATTGGGCAGGTTGCTAATAGGTACTGCTTATTGTAACCCTGTTGGTATTTCCATAACAAACGTGCATCTTTTAAACAGGGAAGCACAATAAGAATAAATGAAATAACTAGCATCTCCTGGAATCAAAGTATTGATCTAGAAGACTAACTTATGGGGGGGGGGGCTTTAATATAATTCATGGAAGTAGCTTTTAATCCTCTTGTAAACCCTTGTATGTACTATTGTTATCAAAGAGGAGCAATGGTTTTAAAATTTGTCCCTGCTACATTGGTCATGTTGGAACTAAGCTTGTCAAACATGTTCTACCTCATTGGTTTTGCATGCAGACTTTTAGAAGGTTTCCATAGGATCACAAAAAAAGAGGCACACAATTAGCAGTGAACTAATCTCTTTCCTTAAGCAGCCACTAAAGGGGTTCAAAAATAAAAGCACAAAAGACTGTGATCTCTCTTAACAGAAGCAGCAGCTATAATACTTGAGGAAATAAACGGCCACATTTTATTTTAAATATAATCTCAATTTCTTTTCACGCTAAGTAGCAAATTCAGCTTTTGTAGGCTTTTCATTGTGCTGCTTGGAGAACTTGCGATACAAGATAATGCAGCTAATCTAATTTGGATGTGAGTCGTAAATTTTGAAGCTATCTCTAGTGGGTGTTTTTAAAGAGTGGTTGCTCTGCATTCGGGAATATAAAGGGACTCCTAGGAGGTGTGATAGCTATTCATTTCTACATTTTCATTTTTTTAAAAACACATCAGTGCTTGGTTTCTCCTATCAGGATTAGGGCCTGTGCATACAAAGCAGTGACGCATGGTGATCAGAGCAGATTTGGGCATGATACTGTGGTGAAATGAGCTATAGTTGTAGGGCACATATTCTTCCTATTTAGTCAACAACATTGTAACATGAACCCAAATGGCACTTACATAGGGTTACCAGATGTCCTCTTTTTAGAAGCCATGTGCTCTCTTTTTTAGTGTCTGTCCTCTTTTGGGTTCTTTTTTTTTAAAAAAAAACCTGACTAAAATGTCCTCTTTTTGAGTTGGAAGGTTAAGAATATTCCTAGTAAGTAACAATTATCACAGCGTAAATAGTAAAGGTTCCTCTGGCTTGAAAGCCAGTTGAATCTGACTCTAGGGTTGCAGTGCTCATCTCCATTTCCAAGCCGAAGAGCCAGGGCTGTCCAAAGACGTCTCCATGGTCATGTGGCTGGCATGACTAGACGCTGAGGCACATGGAATGCTGTTACCTTCCTACTGAAGCAGTACCTATTTATTTACTTGCAATTTCTTGCTTTCGAACTGCCAGGTTGGCAGGAGCTGGGGCCAGAGACAGGAACTCAGTCCATCACACAGCATTCGAGTCTTGAACTACCGAACTACCGACCTTCCAGTCTGCAGTTCAGTGTCTTAGTCTCTGAGCCACCACTGCCCTAGAGCTTAAATAGTAGGGGAATTTAAAATTAGATTCGTCATAGTGATCATTTGTCTGAAGTAGTTAGTCGGGAAAATATGCCACCTTTTTTTCTTTTCAAAAGGCCTCATGCATTAAACTCCTTGTCATGTGAAAAATACAATTTGAGCCAGAATAACAACAACAATAACAACAACTTTGTATTTAGGCATTTCAAAACACTTCATGCACATGACTAATATTCCTGCAATGTAGGTCAGTGTTACTATCAAGGCTGCCAATTGGCTGGGGGAAAAAACCATCTCACCCCTTTAAGAGGGGTTTAATATGCAGAAATGGGCAGTTGAAGTTTTCATGGCATGGAGATTAATGATATCTCCTGATAAGTGCTGCGGATCAAACTGATATAAAAAGGACAGCTAGGGGGACCAGTTTAAAAGCCAGCAACTTTAATTACTGTCCCCATATTGCAGACTGGAGCAGGGGCTCCTTTTCCAAAAGCAACTGCCTGAGCCAGGGGTACCCATGTTGGGGAACCAGCAGTTATACTATGATACCTTGTGAATCACTGCTGAATTCATGGGTCACATGTTCATTGAAGCCTAATGTGTTAATGACTTCTTATAGCAGGAGGTACATTATTGTTATTTATTTAATCTATACCCCGTCCTATCCCACAAGTGGGCTCAGGGTGGTTTAAAACATAAGATTCATAAAACAATAAAACCAATAAAACCAATGAAACAAGAGATGGTACAATAAACAATAACAGAAAGAATCCATGCCTCATGTCAGGTGAATAAAAAGCTCCAGTGCCCAAGTAATGTTATCTAAAGCAGCAGGGCACTGGGAAGGGGCCATGAATAGGGGAGGCTGGAATGGTTGGATGTCCACCACCTCAACTGAAAGCCTGGTGGAACAACTCCACTTTACAGGCTCTGCAGAACTGTAATAAGTCCCGCAGGGCCCTAATTTCAGGTGGGAGCATGTTCCACCAGGTTGGGGCAAGGGCTGAAAAAGCCCTTGCCCTGGTTGAGGCTGAGCAGACATCCCTTGGGCCAGGGATCACCAAGAGGTGTTGATCGAAAGAACATAAAGCTCTCCGGAGTTCATATGGGGAGAGGCAGTCCCACAGGTATGATGGTCCCAGGCCACATAGGGCTTTAAAGGTCAAAACCAGAACCTTGAACCAGAACCAGTATTCGATCGACAGCCAGGGCAGTTGGTGCAACACTGGCTGAATGCGTGCCCACGAAGGCATCACCGTCAGTAAGCTGCAATTTCTGGATCAGGCCCAAGGGTAGCCCCACATAAAGTGAGTTACAGTAACCCAGCCTGGAAGTGACCATTGCATGGATCACAGTAGCTAAGTTCTAAGGGATAAGATAGGGAACTAGCTGCCTGACCAGCCGAAGATGATAAAAGGCCAGTCTGGCAGGTGAAGTGACCTGGGCCTCCATAGTAAGTGAGTGATCCAGCATCACCCTGAGACTCCTTACCCATGGTGCTGGCACCAATGGTATCCCACCGAACACTGGGAGCCTGATTTCTAACCCCAGTCCCCACAACTCAGGTACAGGACCTCCATTTTCATTGGATTAAAATTCAGCCAGCTCTGCTGCATCCATCTAGCCATGGCCTCTAATACCCTGTCCAAAATGTCTGGGGCAGCATCCATCCATCCGTCTATCAACAGATAGAGATGGGTGTCATCCACATATTGGTGAGAACCCAGCCCAACCCCCGGAACAAGTGGGCATGTAGATGTTAAATAGCATTGGAGAGAGGATTGCATTGAAGAGAAGCTGCTTATTATTGATTGCAATTGTGTTGTGTGTCCTTCACCCTTCTACATCCATTGAAGTCAATGGGTTTCAAAGAGTATAATTCCACTTAGAAGTGCACTGTAGGACTTGCAAGTTTGGTGCAGTGGTTAGGAACATGGATTCTAAGCTGGGAGAACCGGGTATGATTCCCCACTCTTCCACATGCAGCTGCTGGTGTGACCTTGGATCAGTTACAAGTTGTTTCAGAGCTGTTCTTTCAAGAGCAGTCCGTGAAAGAGCTCTCTCAGCCCCACCTACCTCACAGGGTGTCTGTTGTGGGGAGGGGAAGGGAAAGGAGATTGTAAGCCACGCTGAGATTCCAAGGGTAGGGTATAAATCCAATTTCTTCTTCTTGTTGTCACAAATTAGTTGTCACCTGGGTCTTAGGTACATTTAGCCCATTAAAATATGTCCATCTCCACATCTGTGATTAACAGTGCAGTGTCATTTCTGATGTGGTGAATCAGCGCAGCTGAGTGGGTAAGGATACAAGTTAAGCTTTACTTTTTAAATGTCTTTGCTTTTGTGGTGTGAGGTTAGACCAATATTATGTTATTTGCACATAGGTTTTTTTGGCACTTTGTTGATATTAGTTACCTGCTGTGACATGCAGTACAAGGCATCTTCATTGTTGTACTCTGGAAAAAGCAGGTATTGTACACCTGAATTATAATCTCGCTGTGATAATATGCCTCTATTGAGTCAACAAAATGAGTTGTCTATTTTGTCTTCACACACACATCTCTGCGAAGGCGAGACTGACAATCACAACTATAAATATTTTGGACTTCACATTTTGTGGCATGATGAAAAAAAGAAAGAAAGAAAAGCAGTGCAATAATTTCGGAATGAAAACTCGCAGACAATGATCTTCCATTTGTACCAGTAAGATGAACTTCTTGTGAAAGGCATTTATTCTGAAGAAGTGTTAAAATGTCATAGACCAGCAATCATCCAAAATACATAAAAGGACAGACATTGTATTTAATTTATTGTCTTCTGAAATGTATGTAGGAAATGCACATTACAATAATGCCAATAAAAAAAAATGTTCAGAAAACATTTCCATCTTGCACCTTAAACAACATGGCAATCTTGTCTGCTTATTTTGATGATCAGGAGGGAATACATTCAGATACGTATCCATGTACTGAAGAGTGATATTTCTTCCATGGAACACCACCATTCCCTAGGATGAATGTAGATATTAAAATACTTGTGCATGAGTTTTCCTGGCATTACAGCTGATCTCCAGCCAAGGGAGATTGGTTCCCCTAGAGCAAATGGCAGCTTCTGAGGGAGAAATCTCTCTGGCCTTTTTCCCCACTCACATTGTGCCGGCGTTCTGCCTCCGTTTGTCCCGGCGCTGGGTGTCAATTTCACGCCCTTTGCTGCGGCGCGCGTGTTAATCCGGGGCTTTGCGCCATTTTCTCCGCACCTTACCGAAGGTGCGGAGAAAATGGCGCGAAGCCCCGGATTAACACGCGCGCCGCAGCAAAGGGCGTGAAATTGACACCCAGCGCCGGGACAAACGGAGGCAGAACGCCGGCACAATGTGAGTGGGAAAAAGGCCCCCTCTCTCTCTCTCTCACACACACACACATACACACTGAGTTCCCTCGCCTTCCCCTTACTTCACCTTCCCCAGGCTCCAACCCCAAATATCCAGGAACCTCTGAACCCAGAGTTAGCAACTGTGGGAATCAGAGGAGAAACCCTGTTCACAAGTTGATTGATTCAATTTATAAACCGCCCTCCCTCAAAGGGCTCAGGGCAGTGCACAACATGTAGCAGTGTATCAATCAATAAAACAGTTTTAACTAATTCAATAAAACAATACAGTGAGCGCATGTACAATTCATACAGAGCATAGAGTTGATTTTTCTTTGTACGTGTGCTGAGAAATTCTCGTGTTAACTTCAGAGCATGTGCAACTGAACATGTGATTGAAACTCCTCATTTATCCAAGCACTGGCCCCCAGTTTCATTTGTAAAGTGAATGTGCCCTGGCTCTTTCTTACAAACAGGTGTACATGCAGGCTGTATGTGCACTCACTGTAACTTAAGAACAGAACAAGGGAAAGGATGGATTTATTTTCTAACCATTTACAGCTCTGAAGATCCACTGACATCTTAGACACTGGCTTGAATGTAAAGGACTGTGAGCAGCTGCTAATTCTGTTTCACAAACAGTTGCCAATGTAGCGAAGTAGTAAGAGAGCTGATCTAGGACTGAGAAGACTTGGGTCTGAATTCCCACTGAACCATGAAACTCACTGGGGTCCTGGGCGAGCCTTTCTCTTTCGCCCTCGGCGATCTCATATGGTTGGGAGGATAAAATGGACGAGGGGAGAGAGCAAGGTCCTTGGAGGAAAGTCAGGATGAAAATGCAACACAACACTTGCATAAGTATTCATACACAAGAGATGGGTTTTTAGGCTTCCCCTTGTGTAACCTCTTGCTTCAGGGGAATAATCTCTTTGGATTTAGTTTTGCTTTATTCAGCCTTCCCATTTGAGGTATAAAAACAATCCTACTGTGAGAGGATATTATCTTCTGCATACATCTTTGGATCTGAAACCTACATCTGCTTTCATGATGCATTTCAGCTGTTGATTCACAAAACGAAAAATACCCAACGTGGAACATCTATCATACAGAAGAAAGCACAGTGTCTTTTGCTGAAAGCTATATCATTTCTTCCAGCAGCCATGCACAGCATATGTACCACATACACACAAAAATGTGCTTTAACAAGAGCAATTTTATTAGCATGTAAATTCTGAGCAAAGTAAGTTTCTCCCTCCTGCTGCTGGTTTTCCCTGTTCCTTTATGGACAACTATCAACAGTCTGCTGGGTGAGAAAACCATGGTCTAGTCAGAATTAAAGATTTAATAAGAGGTTAACCAATCATTATTGGGGGAACAAATCTTTCATAATTTAGAAAATATTGTAATTATTTGGTAGAGAAGAGAGAGAGGAGACTGGATTTATATTCCACCCTTTACTACCAGAAGGAGTCTCAGAGCGGCTTACAATCTCCTTCTCTTCCTCTCTGCACAATGGACACCCTGTGAGGTAGCAGGAAGGTGAGGCTGAGAGAGCTCTTTCGAGAAATGCTCTTGAGAGAACCTAGCATAGAGCTATGGTACAAAAACATGTGGGATCATTTTGTTATGGCTAAGTTAGCAGATAGTATGACACAACTTACTAATGCTAACTATTGTACTAAATTTCCCTCTGTCTGGTACCCAATTTTGCAACAGCTTTCAGAAAATGATATAATCCCTCCTAGAGCTATTTATAAAGATTTTAAAAATAATTTTTAAATTTCTGGTTATTAGAATTTTATACTATGTCTCTGTGAAACATCTTTGCTGCTGTACTTTGTTTTTTCTTTGTTTTTTCTAAAAGAAAAGAATTTCTATATAAATAAATATTTTTTTTAAAAAGCGAACAGCTCTGAGAGAACTGTGACTGACCCAAGGTCATGCCAGCAGCTGCATGTGGAGGAGTGGGGAATCAAGCCTGGTTCTCCCAGATTTGAGTCCACACTCCTAGTCACTACACCACTGGCTCTCTTGGTATCAAGGCTGTCAACCTCCAGGTAGGGCCTTCAGTTCTCCTGGAATTATGGCTGGCCTCCAGACCCCAGAGATCAGTTCACCTGGAGAAAACAGCAGCTTCAGAGGTCAGACCCCACTACAGCACACTCCTGCTGAGCTCCCTGTTTGGATTACTTTCAGTCTCACAGACCATCTTGTTGCATTGGCCAGCAGTTCAGAGCAGATGATTACTATGAAAAATACATAGTATCAATTAAGAGCTTTCGTTTGCATATTATCTGTACTCAGGCTATTTTGGGGCAGGAACATACAGAAACAGAGTTCCGGCTGGCTCCTGAGTTGGCCACGCCTACAACCAAAACCTCTGGCATGCATGGCTACAGAGCATGCTGCCCTCTCCATATTATACACAAGAGGTAAAGGCGGCATATTAAAATGCCCTCTTTCCCTCTGGGTAGCCCCTCTGGATTTTCTTGTCAATTTCACTCCCTGCCAGTCAGCTGGGAGTGAAATTGACAAGGAAAAGCCTCTCTCTGCCTTCCCTTCTCTAGCTGACATGTCACAGCTGGAAAAGGGCAGGCAGGGAACCCAGGCATGTTGAAAATGCCTTTCTCTCCCTCCCCAATCTGAGGGAGGGAGAGAAAGGCATTTAACTCCCCCCCCCCCGCACTTCCCCGAGTCTCTCCATAATACCGGAGAGGCTCAGGGAAGAAAGGGGCATGTGTGCATGCCTGCCTTTCTTTCCCCAGCCTGTCCGCCATGGCAGGCAGGCTGGGGAAAGAGGGCAGCATGCACAGATGCCTGGGTTCTCCTCCTGATCTTCTCCAGGTGTGAGAAGATCAGGAAGGGAACCCAGGCACATTGAAAATGCCTTTATTTCCCTCCCCGATCTGGGGAAGGGAGAGAAAGGCATTTACCCATGTCCAACCTGCACTTCAGCCCCTTGGCAGGTGGGCTGGGGAGCTCGGGGGGGGGCAAGCTCCCATGCCTGCCATGTGCTTTCCCAGCCTCCGCCTAATATGCTAATGGTTGTGCCGTCAGGGCTGCGGCCTAATATGCTAATGAGTTTCTGCTGTTGGGTGTGGTCCATTATGCTAATGAGTTCCTGCTGGGCTTTTTCTGCAAAAAAAGCCCTGTCTGTACTATTTTATCCAAGGTATGATTCCCTTTTTGTTCATCAGGAGTTTGCTTGTCTGAGCCCCAAGTGAGTAATATTCTAGCACTCTCTGTAGCAGCAGGTTTACATGTGTATGACTATTGCACGGTGCAGAGATAGTTCTTTACAGAACCCCATGGATTCCCTCTATTTACCCTCTTTCACTCTACCAGGCTAGTCTTCAGGCCTGCACTGCCAATTCTCAGCCCCTTAGTGCATAGTTAGAGATAATGTGCTTGCATACCATTAGGCAGCAGCAACTTTTAAAAAACAAGGGAAGCCTCAAGGTCTTTGGATCTCACTGACTGATGCGAAACTGCCCAGACAGAGTGACCAGCAATGAGCTCCATGCGATGACATCTCAAGAGGACAGCCAGGGACCGCCCAGACTTCAGAAGAGGGATACAATAATCCTATCTTTACTTGATTTTGCTCTGTAACCACGGCCCTGCTTATAGCAGGTTATAACATCAGCCTTTGTCTGTTTTCTTCTTGGGTATCCTGCAAACCTAGAAGCAGAGTATGGCTGGTTCTGACTCTAAAGTGAAATTAATTATTTCTCATCACTTCATGCTGTGGCCCTAACAGGGAGCATCTTCTACTGCTTTGATTTGGCAGGACAGATGGTATAACAGCTACCTTCTTATGAGTTCTGCTTCCCACAGTGAATGCCACCAGCACGTGGAGGCCTCTTGAAACTAGCGAGCAAGCAATGCAACGCAACAAGTCATTTAGTATACGCTGAATTGCCACCCATTTTATTTATCTGTTTGTTTATTTGATACTTGACTTTCCCTTTGAGTCTCAAGGCAGGTTACAGGATAAAAAACAATGTACTCATATAACAAAGACATCTAATGAACAATGCAATAGTACAGAACAAAAGACAATATGAACTTTCTGGGCAACGTCTACTATAAACAGTATAGTATGTGGAATTACAAGGGCAGAATGCAGTGATAGCAGGACAGTATCTGCAGTAATCATTGCCATAGACTACGATCCTGTTCCATCATAAAAGTGCCTTTGTTGCCCTGCAAGGCGCTTATGCACTCTTCTAGACATAAAGTCTATAAGTGTTAACAATAGACTGTGTTGCTGAATGCGTAATAGGGACTGAGATGCAATATGACCAGACCGCGATCCCAGCTGTACACACATGCCAGCCGACGCCTGAGATGATGTGCCAGTGGTTCCTGAGGTCACCAGCTCCCAGAAACTTCCCTTAACACAACTAGTTACACAGAAACAGCCACTCACCATTGTGGTTTGAACATGTGCTTCCAGACACCATTAGTGTTGTTCTTCTTCCTCACGCAGGCAACCCCGCCCCCCTCCAACAGTCTTTGCTCTGGAGAAATAAAAGGCTTATTCCCGCCTTCACATAGACAATGGACTTGGCTAGCCAGAAACTGATTCTGCAGCTCAGAGACATTAAGCCCATCAGCGAAACAAAGGGTCTAGCCAATGAGTCATATCTGCCCTCCAGGTATCTCTGTCACAATCAGGTAGAATGTAACATTGTCCAACCCCTTAAGCCCCTCTCCTCTAGTGGACACAGCTTTTGGGGCAGACCATCAAAGGGTGGTCTCAAGGAAGGAGTCCAGTCAAACCCTCCCCCAGAGCCCCCTAATAAAAGAGGACACCCAGCAATGTGTTCACTCTCTAGCTTCTACTACCTCTTACCTTATCCTACCTCCACGGCTCTTGGTTGCATGGCCAGAGTCTACATTTGTTGCTGTATGTTCAGGACATGTGTCCCTAATCCCTTCATAGCGTCCCCTTACTTTTCCAGTGGGAACTCAACATGTCTCCGGACAGGTAATTATTGCCCTCGACAGATACCAATGATATTCCTGCTAATGCAACAGTCTTTGATCTATCTTTATTTCTTAGGCTCTGTTTAGGTGACTGTGTGAATCTGTATTGTTTGCCTGAGTAAGAACCTTTTAGTAAAAAAAACCAAACTATTTTATTACTAAAGCCAGCCTCCTTGTTTATTTCTGGCACTTCTGGAAGAGGTGGGACCTCTGTATATATTGGTGGTGACCCCTTTTTGCCTATTGCCAATTAACTGATAAGCTATAATTTCCCAATATTGATAAGAAATCAAGGCAATTTGGCTAACACTTTCCTTCCTAGACTGTTCCATTCTCTACAGTTCTAATCCCTTCATAAAATTACCCTCCTGAATATTTCTGTTCTGCACATCCTGTGGAATGACAGGAGTGTGGGAGACTTCCTGACCTCCTCAGGCAGGCCATTCCACAAGGTGAGCCACCCCAGGGGATGCATAATGAATGGCCATTGCTGATGGGATCCATTGGTAGGGTGGCACCTTCCGAAGGCTTTACTCAGATGAGTGAAGCTGTCAAAGCAGAGCTGAGCAGATGAAATGGTCCTGAAGATAATGTGAGTCCAAGGTTTTGGGAAGTATTGCTGTATAGCAAAGCTGTACAGCAGTGAGGCATGGCTGGGAAGTCCAGCAACCACAAGACAAAGTTAATGGAAAAAAGAAAACTTTACCGAAGGCAGGTTCACACCTATCAAAGTACAAGCAAATAGAAACCTAATGTAAAGAATACTGTTCCTCCACAAGTGACTGTGGCTATGTGCATGGGTATGTGAGAGATGGTAGGCGTGCCTGGCCTTGTCCGGCCATTTCCCTGTAGAAGAGAGAAACACAGGAGCATCCTGCTTTTTCAAATGCCACAAGTACAGAGAGAGTCACACACATTACGAAGAGAAGAAGGGGCTGGACTACTCACAGACAACAAGAGGTGCATTTCTTCAGTAAGGAGAGAGCACAAGTTCTGATTCCATTAGAAAGAGACACATGGGCTGAGGACAGACTGGTAATCTGCTGCGGAACGGCAGTGAGGCCAAAAGCCCCGGGGGGAAACTGCCCTGGGGCTGGCTGTTCACACTGGCCAGACTTCTGCGGGAGTGCTCCGGGGAGGAGGCACAATGATGCATCCACACTGCTGCGGAGCGGTCCCTGGCAGGCTGGCCTCCACAGCTTGTGGCGGGGCTGTTTTGGCAGCAGGTGCATGGGCGCCTATGCGCATAGGTGCATGGGGGCAGCAGCAATTCAGCCACGATCCAGTGGCACACAGAGTGCATATGCACATATGCACATCTCTCCACAGTAGCACGTTCACACCGCTGCCTCCGTTTGCATCCCACTTCTTCCCATCCACACAGCCGGGAAGTGCGATTCAAGCGGAGGAAGGCCCCTGGACACCACTTTCTGCTGGTGTCCGACTGAGGTGCCATGAAAGCACTTCAGAAATGGGTGACTATGGAAGGGAGATGGAGGACAGCTGTGGCTGTCTGAACTGCCTTCCTTCCTCCGCTTCTAAAGCGGACCTATCCTGGGCCACATTGCTAGTCTGTCCTCAGCCATAGTACTCCCAAATGTCCAAAAGTATACTGAGTTGCCTTCATCTCAACACAAGATCATTAACTGCTTTGTAGGTGATAAGCAGTAAGATCAGTAATCAGGGGAGGGACTCCAGAATGGTTGTGACCTGCAAGTTCTGCCTGGTGCCTCTTAGAAACTGGGCTGCAGCATTCCGTACCACCTGGAGTTTCCAAGTTGACTTAAAGGGCAGACCCATATAGAGTGCATTACAATAGCCTAACCTCGAGGTGACCATAAAATGGATCCACGTCGGCCAGATCAATCAAGTCAAAGCAGGGGGGGGGGGGCATCCTCTAGGCTAAATAAAGCTGGAAGAATGCAATTATTTTTTTGCAGCTGTGTAAACTTGGTTCTCCAGCAACAATGCTGGATCTAGTACAACTGCGTAGGATCTTAACGGAGTCTGTAAGTGCCAGATGGACCTCATCCAAAGTGTAAAGCACAATGTCCTTCAAGACTTCAGCCTTCCCCAAGAGCACTATGTCCATCTTGTCAGGGTTTGGTTTCAAATAGTTATCCCTTAGCCATTTAACTACCGCAGTCAGGCACTGCTTCAGGACCTCCCCAGCATCACCAGGCACTTTGAACCTGGGTGTCAGCAGCATACTGATGATAGTCTACTCTGAAACCACTACTAATAGCATTAAAGAGCGATTGAATAGAATGAGGGACAAGACCAAGCTGATGTTAACTGGTCTTGAACAGCAACCCTCAGAATCCTACCCATAAGGAATTATTTAAATGCTCCAAAGTACACCCCTTAATCCCTTCTCTGACTCCAAATACCTCAGCGAGATGGTATGGTCCCCAGTATTAAAAGTTGTTGATCAGTCCAGTAAGAACAACAGAGAGGCACAGTTCTTGTCTACATTCAGACTGAGAAAAGCCACCAAACTAGTTTCTGTACCTTTGCCGAGCCTGAAGCCAGACTGAAGGTGTCTAGAGCAGGTGAGTCATCCAGGAAGGTCTGGAGTTAGTTTGGCTATTGCTCTGAGCCAAACGAAATGTGACAGCAACCATGGGTCCATCCCGTGGCCACCAACAATATTTTAAGAGCAGTTTTAGTTCTTTAAGAATGGCTGTGAGGCAGCAATCTGGATCAGACTTGTGGTCCAGTGGCCACAGGAGCTCTTGTTCCTCCCAAAACAGCCTGTTTCTGCACATGAAAAGGGGGGGGGGGGGGACGACACAAGCAATGCTCCCTCTAAGCTGTGGAGTCTTGTGAGCAAAAATTCTACTTTGTGAGCTACTGGCATTAAAGTTGTGAGTGAGCGATCTGGCTGCTGCATAAATTAGTTTGCTCTGGAGCCCATCCTTCCTGAGCTGAGACAACAATGTGTGAGCCAGAGGCTAAAAAACTGTGAGCTAGCTCATACTAACACAGCTTAGAGGGAACACTGGAGCTCCTGGAGCCACTGCACCATGTGCTTGATTAGGGCCTTGGTGCAATTTTTTAAAAATAACGACTACTTCTAAAATGGTGTCGAGGCCATGTTTAATTTGGCTCCCTGTCATCTTGCCTGTGAAGGGCAAGTTAGAGACCAGGTGATAACTGGCCACATCATTCTTCTTTAGAGGTGGTGTCTTAAGTAGCAGGTGGAATGCCACCGCCTGTTTTAATGACCATGAGGCCTGTCACCACACTTCCACCATTGCTACCACCAGGACTGTCTGGTTTGCTGTGGGCTAGCGAAAACCCACAACTGGGTCACTGATTCATCTTTATAAATGAGCAGAAAGACAATGGACGGTAACTTATGTATACTAGATTGTGCTCCTTTTCCCATTGTGCTCTCTTCTCAAAAACGTATTAATTATGGCTCAAATTACTGCTGCAACAGAAAAGTAACTTGCTGTTCTCCTTATGTTTTTCAATCCCAACTTTCCCCCCCCCCTTTTTGAATGGTTGTCATTGTCTGTTTTTCTAGTATCTTCACCTGTGACATACTTGTTTATCAAATAAGTTAGATAGTGGTGGTAGGTGGGGGGGGGGGAAGAGTTGTAGAACACACCACCACCAAGACGCAGTTTCATGCAGGGTTCATATGATGAGAATTGCCTCACGGGTTTATTGTCATTCCAGTCCTCATAATATCAAGGATAAACCACTATAACATGATCTCCATGGGGTTGTCCTTGATAACTTTTTGGAAGCTTCGGTTGCATGTAGCCTCCCTCCTGGTGGGATCTGTCAAGGGGAATATATTATACCAGGCCTACCCCAGTTTTCTATTTTTCTCCCTAGCACAATTCAAGATGCAGAGTTTGAATAATAAACTCCCAGCATCTTGAGTCCGACGTATTTAAGTGGTTGCTCCTTCTTTATGTATCATTGCAATTCCCAAGTTGATTCAGTATGCCCTCTCAACAGTATTCTCAGTAGTTCAAGTTTGGTTGCCATGGACACATAAGAGGTTTCTTCGTGAAGGCCTCACAATTCCGGAACTGCCTTTTCTTTAAGATTGGCAGGACTAGTGACGGCATCATCTGTACTTGAAGAACAAGAATCAGGCCAGTGACTGCACACATGTATGGCCAGACGATACCCAATTGGTTCATTGTCCACCTGATCTCTGCTAAAGTGTTATATGCAGTACCATGATCTGATCTTCGTTATTGGTGACATGGCAATGAAACAGAACTTGGGTCAGTAATTCCCCTGCAAGCTGACAGGTTCCACTGCCAAAGTCCTTGGTGCTTTAAACAGATTCGTTACAAGCTATACAGGATGGTGAAAACCAAGAAAGATTGCAAAGAGCTAGGGGTATCTCTCTAAATTAGGTGAGTGTGCACGAATGTGGCAAATGACATTCAGTGTGGGCAAGTGTAAGGTAATGCATACTGGAACAAAAAAAATTCCTGATTATAGTTATATTCTGATAGGTTATGAACTGGCTGAAACAGAGACTGAATAAGGTCTTGGGTTTGAAAGGAGATCTTGGGGTTGAGGAAAACGTCAACCCAGTGTGCAGCAGCAGAGAAAAGGGAAAACTCTTAGGGACTTTTAAAAGGCCCATACTGTAATGCTATCATACAGAGCTATGTTGTGGCCTCATTTGGAATACTTTGTGCAGTTCTGATCGCTGTATCTCAAAAAGGATATTGCAGATCTGGAGAAGGTACAAAGGAGGGAAATCAAGAAGATTCAAGGGTTGGAGCACCTTTTCTATGAGAAAAAAAATGGAGAGTCTACAAAAAAAAATGACAGCGGTTTATACAATTATGCACAGGTAAAGAAAGTGAATAGAGAAATTTTTCCCCTCTTCCGTAACACTAGAACTTGCTGGTACCCAATAAAGTTGTTGGGAAACAGGTTCAGGACAGACAAAAGGAAATACTTTTTAACGCGTACCTAACCTGAGCCACGGAACTCACTGCAAGTGGATATACTGATGATAGCCATGAGCATAGACCACGTGGGGTTCCCTTACAAGGGTGGGGGGAAGGCAGGCTATAAGTGAAATAAACAAACAAAGATGGGGCTTAATTTGAAGCAGACCTGCTTAGGGTTGCTCCGCGAGTCACTGTTTTTAAATAATGGTGACTTATCATAGTAGCCCTAAATACATTAAACTACTGACTTTAATTTTTGCAAATCCAAAATAGTCTTGTTGCTTCCCTTGCTATTGACTTAGTGATTCTTCGTAATTCTTCCCAAATTGTATGTAATTCAAGATCGGGAGGAGAAGAAGGGAATTCACCAGGAAAAGGGTGCACCCTGCTCCAAGATGGAAAATGCTGTATTTATCATTTTTAAAGAGAACAAAAAGATCTGTATGTTATGTGGGTTTCAGTGACAGTAATTATCCTTCTATTCAAGAATGAGTAATTACATTATTCTGTATGCTAAACCGCACAGTTACAGTTACACACACATACACAGAGAGAGGGAGAACACGGTTGTGCCATAAGTATTAGAAACAGAATGCAGAAGAAAGAGATGCTTGTTCGTATTTGCTGAAATGTTGTCTTTTACAGTCAGGCCATATTTAGCTGATTACACCAATAAAAACTTTGGACTTAATATGCACTCACCATGATATATGGTAATTATTTTACAGACTTTATTATTATATTTTTCTTCTGCATCCTGAAGAGGCTATGTATTATTTCGCAGAATCACTGAGATTAGGGTTTGAAGACACAGTTCTTGTTGAATGTTGGGCGTACAATGAAATAATCTTTCAAAGAAATCTGTCTGAAGGCGGCTGGGAGTGGGGGTGGGGCTGGGGGACACTTGTGGACCACTATTTTGAAGTGGGTATGAAGAAGTTTTGAATTAAAAGGGAGTCCCATACCACTTTTAGCTGCAAACATGTACACATTTACGCATTTGACAATGCAGTCCCTAAACAGAATTACACCCTTCTAAGTGCACTGTCCACCAAATGAGAAGGCCACCAAATGAGAAATAAGTGGCTACCAAATGAGGAGGGAGCACTCACTGGAGAAGACTCTAATGCTGGGAAAGATTGAAGGTCAAAGAAGAAGGGGACGGCTAAGGATGAGATGGTTAGACAGTGTTATCGATGCAATGGACCTGAAGTTGAGCAAACTCTGGAGGACGGCAGAAGACAGGAGGGCCTGGCGTGATGTGGTCCATGGGGTCGCGAAGAGTCGGACTCGACTATGTGACTGAACAGCAACAACAAGTGCACTGAAGTCAATTGCACTGTTTATGTCTCAGGGAATATAAATGTATCTAAGCACGTAACATGTATGCATGGAGACTTTTGAGAAGGTTACAGTCAGATGTGAATCTAATTAATATCGCTCTGACCACTCTGATCTGAAGCAGAGAAATTGGGGGTGATCAGTAGAGGGTGCTTATCCCTTTCTTCCACTTACCGTTTTTCTTCTTCCCAAGGAGTTTTCTCCCTGTGGAGTTCCAGATTCAGGCGCCTCTCCCCCTAACACTTTCCCTGCTCCGGATCATCCTCTCCCAAATTTAATTTTGCTGAGAAGGGAATGTTGAGTTTTGTGATAACGCATTTTCATGTAACAAATGAGTGTGTGGTTCAGTCCCAAGCCAAAAGCAAACAAGGAAGAAAATAAAGGTGAGACAAAAGGAATGACAGTCAAATTTGGAACGTACAGGAGTGTCAATGCATATACAACATTCCCCTTCTGTCAAGAACTAGATTTTCTGGGGCATTTTGGGCTGCCACAAAAGTTGTACTCTGTAGGTGGAGAGCCTTGCACCCACAGAATTGCTGTGCTGGATCTAACCCTATATATACACCGCTGTGTGAGTAGCGCTACTTTTCTTGCTATCCAAATGAATGGGAAAAGCCTTCCACTCACACTTGCATGATTGCACAAGGGGGAAACTAATAGAAACCTGGACCATTATCTTTAGGAACTAACGGTTACGGAAGACAGAAGAAGTTGTGATGGGAAAGTCATGTGATTGTACACTGTGAGCTTGATCACAGGTCAATTTCAATTTATTATATTGCGGTCCATGAGCAGATCTAGTTGACAAAAACAGACATTATTCAGTTATATAGATGCACAAGTTAAAAACTCCAGTTAAAATGTAGAAATAGAAAATGTAACAAAAAAACTAAATAAAATTATATTAAAAAGATAAAAATAAAATACATAACATAGCATCATAGGTGACCATTTATAATATTTAAACCAAGGATTTTAAGAGGAACAAGAGCTGTATAATAGACCTCCTGAAGAAATGAAGTCAAGGCTCAAAGGGGGAGGTCTGAGATTTACTGCACACTTTAATCGCCTGAGCGTGAAATCTAGCAGTTAGCTTAGTAATAACTGAAATTTCATCGATCAGAGGTCTTATCCTCACATTATCCTGGGAGTTACTAGATTCTGACAATTTTTTTTTTTTACAAATGGCAGGAATATGATTGGTGGGGCAGGGGGAAATGACAGCAGTATGCCAGTGCAATATGAGCAGAGAAATAAAAATAATCAGGAGTGGTAGGAAACTGTGAGTCACATGTATGATGACCCATTCTGTCTGGAAGCCTTGTCTAAGGTGATGGGGACTAGTAGGGTTGCCAGCCTCCAGGTGGTGGTTGGATATCTTCTGCTACTACAAGTGATCTCCAGGAGACAGAGATCACCTGGAGAAAATGGCCACCTTGGAAGATGGACTATGACATTCTACCCCATTGAAGTCCCTCCCCTCCCCAAACCCCACCCTCCTCAGGCTCCACCCTCCAAGTCTCCAGGTATTTCCCAACCTGGAGCTGGCAACCCTAAGGACTAGAGGCATGATTTCAACAATATAAAGGCTGAGATTATCACAAGCCAGATTCTGCTAAAGATGTTGAATTGCACGCTCTGTTCTTGATGCATAGATACATTGAATATGCACCGCACTTGTTTCCATCTTTCTTTTCTTTGAAAGGGGGAGTGCTTATTAGAGGTCACATCGTGTGAAGAGCAGACGCAAGAAAATAACAATGATATTCTTCCATTTATCCTTGCCATAGGCTGAGTGGTACTCTGTGTCACCGTGGAAAAGCTTAGGGACCCTCTAGCCAAAGTTAAGCACTTTTAAGTCCCATTGATTTCAATGGTTCAAGTACTCGCTTAACTCTACCAATTGAAATAAATGGGACCTTCACACACTTAAACTTCCACTGGATCACTTCCCTTATTATTATTTTTTTAAAAAAGAAGATGAGATGCGTTTGCAACATTTCCTTGTGCAAACAGCAACACACACCCTAGGAAAGATGCCTGATCCCTGATTGAATTCAAGAGAGGGTAAATGGCGGCACAGGTCAACCTCGCTCCTTGTTGTTTGACTTTATTCTCAGGTTGTTTAAAAGAAAGGTTAATAAAGGCTGGTTCTATTTGAGCAGAGAGTTTTGCTTTCTGTGATCATTCCCTGATAATATCATTTGTTTTTGGTCTGGCACTCAGGCAGCAGAGTGAAGTCCCCCTAGACCAGTTTGACTTTGTATTCTACCTGGCACCAACTCTCTTGGCTCCTTTCACTGTCACTTGATCGGGGATGAAAAGAAACCTGCACTTTCCTAAGTAACATTGAAGGACAGTGGGAGCTATTTTTAATGACGCAGGCAGGCTAGGAACTGACTGAACCCAGGTTTGTTTTCCCCCCAGCTTTGAATTGAAAACTGGACTCAGGTTCTGCACAAATACTGGAAATATTAATTATACTGTGGCAATGAAGTGGTCATTATTTTTTTTTGGGGGGGGGGGAGGTAAAGAGCTGATAAATAGTTCCCAAGGTAGCAACCATGATCTAGTTACGAATTCATAAGTGCGGGAAATAATTGAATGAGGTAAGTATTAAAATATACAAAATGTATCTATCCATTAGCCTGGAATGAGGTAAGTATTAAAATATACAAAATGTATCCACCCATTAGCCTGGTCAGCACCTGGTCAGCACCTGTATTCCAAGCTAAACTTCTTGTAGAAGACCCAAAACTGCACAAAGATTCCTTGGTTTTCTTCATTCTGTACTTGGCTCAAGAGATTTAGGGGAGGCAAGGCTGGATTAACATGATTGGGGGAGCTATTTCCAGCTGTTGGTGCACAGTTATAAAAAAAGAAAGAGATGGCTTTAGATGCACCCTGTACCATGTTTCTGACCGATGGCTGACTTCTCTCCTTTTCCTCTTCCATGACCCCTGATTCACCCGAGGCCCTGTGTGCTATCATCAGGGCTGCTAAAACAGGAAGGGGGTCACCCGTGGGAGTCTTTGGAGGTGGGCAAGTCATGTAATTTCCTTCCAGAAGATGTTAGGGTTGGATCTGGGTGAGGCAAGGAGACCCAGGGGACTCTGACTTTCAGCAGCCCAGGCTGTTGTAAAAGGTAACCTGACCTCCAAATAGTGAGTGTGTGAGCAAAATCTGCACATTTTTAAGTCCCCTTGGGGGCTTTGAGAGGGGACATACACCTCATAAGGCATATCATCAGAAGGCAAAGAAGGAAATATTTTGAAAGGTGGGACCAGATGTAGCTTTTCCTACAGAGGTAAAGTCTTTCAACCTGTGCAAAAGGCTACTGTTACATTTTTATCAAACGTGTAATCGAAACCTTGGTGCTAATCCTGGCACAATATTTAGACTTTAAAAAAATAAATAAAATAAATGCACTCTTCTATAATTTATTGGGGGTGTAATTAAATATGTTTAATTTGATAGAGAGTCCTTGATAAGCTATGATTAGTGGTAGGACGCTGATGGCTGCTCGACGGCATTTGTTCGGGCTGCAGTTGCGATAAAATCAGTGCTCGTTTTAAGTTGTTGTGTAATTGGCTGCCCTAGAAAGGTAAGGAGGGAGCTCCCCTGTAACCAGGAGATTCTGTTCTCCACATCCAGCCAGAACATAATACGCTGTGTTGGCTTGTAAGGCCAGTGGGATTTAAATAGTGTCTGCAATCTGGAGCCATGCTGATTTACTAATCCTTGATCTTAGTTGAACATGATCACAGCCCCTGCTTCTGTTCATAAGGGATAGGCTTACTGTTAATTGACAGACTTTGGCATGTTACCAAAAAAAAGAAAAAGAAAAAGAAAGAAAGAAAAAGAAAAGGCTGCAGTGCAGAGAAGAAGGAACTAATACAGCCACAGAGGATGTTCCTGACAAGTTAATTTGGGAAAGGGGAAAATAAATCTGTTTCCTAGAACTTAAGACTCCCCCCCCCCCAAAAAAAAACCATTTTATTTGTGTCATTAAAAACTACAGTGTGAGATTTGCATTTTTGAAAGGCTCTAGGACTAATACTTTTTTTTTTAAAAAAGAGAGAGAATAATCTGGAGTGTGTGTGCAGGGAGATTAAGAAGGAAATGGCATTTGGAATCTTCCCAGGCACTTGGCTCTCCATTTATTTAATTATTGTGTGAAGTTTCCATATGTAGGTCTGCCATATGTATGTTTAAAAATGGTGAAAATATGGACAGCCTGGCTTCTATAAAAAGTGGTAACCTCCTTACCTCTTGGCAGGCTAATACAAGCAACCACCTTACTGTGGATGCATGGATAAATCATGTACAGGTACCATTTGACAAACAGTCCATAGCTAACCATCATGACTCTGACATGCAGAACAATGCGGGGATAGTGGGGGAAGTCAGAAGAGGAGGAATGCTTGCAAAGTGGAGCCTTTGTGCTTCTCCCTTCCTGTTGCATTGTCCCCTACCACCAGAAAAGTCGTTTCTGAGGGTTCAGGAAACCTCCAGAATATTACGGGATATGAGTTGAATAGCTGCTATTAGAGGGTGAGGGCCTTCCATTTGCACAAGCAGGGGTTTGGATCCAGCCAAATGTCCATGGCTCACTTATGATATTACCGGAGAATTACGCCCCTTTAGCACCCCTATAGTCAATTAATTTAGAAGGCTGTAACTCTGTTTAGGATTGGGCCTTAAGCCCCATACTTTGTCCTTTTGTACAGTCTTTCCTAAGAATGTTATTGCCTTCTACCATTTCACTCAGATTGTTCTCAGAAGGAAGCGACATGTGGAAACCCTTCTGAACAGCCTTGCAGAGAGAATATGGCCCCGCAGAAAAAGGCTATTGTACCTCCTGAATAGTGTGGCCCAGGCAGCAATCCTTTCCATGCCTTCTCCCAGGTTAAGAGGATACTATATTGCATATGGAATTTTCTTTTAAGCACGTATTTATTTATCCACTCAAATATGCATTCATTGAGTCCTCCCCTGTTTAATCTGGGTGTGCTCTGCAAGACCACTGTAATGTATGTAATGGCACCGGCTACGTGGTTGCCACGGCGCACATGGCCAGGTCACAGTCAGTCCAGTTGACAATAGCCTGGCCGGATCATAATTTCCCCCAATAGGGGGCTTAGGATCCCGATAAGGGGCCTATCACAGCCAGCCATGAGAAACTGAACCTTGGGCGAGGTCAGGGGTGTGGCTTTACTGTGTATATAAACAAGCCCCCAAGCCCATGTTTCCATGTCATCTTCTCCCATCAATAAACTACTATGCTGCTTTCACTGATGCTGCATCTCCGACTCCTGTACTTTGCAACCACCTTTCTCATGGATGGTTCTTTCTTGCTTTCTGATCTCCTTTGGTTTTTGCCCCTCATCCCTCATCCCTTGCTCCTCGAGAGGCCCTCCCAGCTTCCAATATAGCTTCCAACTGTGGTTCTCTTTAGACAAGGAAAAATAAATATGATTCACATATACCACCCCCAGCACTTCAAATAAGAATATCACACCATTATGAAAAACTAAACCACTGTCTACACCCATAATTTTGCCAGCAAACCAAATGCTAATTTCATCTCAAAACATACCTAGTTGACCAACCTAATAACATCACAATCTGGCACAAGATCACTTGGTCAGACTTCCATGGTCCACCACTTGAGAGTCACCGTAATTCCAGACAGTTCTGAACTCTACCATCTTCTTGGTCTTTGACTAGGAGCTGATGTACATACTTATCATCATCATCCCAATCTGATCATTTTAAATAATGGAAATCAAAAAGGAGCCTTAATTGCTCTGTGCTCCCCATTCTAGGCAATATTCATCTTTCACATCTTTCACTTTGGAGACGAGGAAAGCCTCAATATTGTTACTGACATTTATAATTGTGAAAGGGACTAAGTGCTGACTCTGAGAGGGTCTTAGACGACACAGACTCAAAAACATTGCAATTAAATATATTAGAAGACACTTACAGATATGCAGCCAATCAGCTGGCTCAATTAGTAAATATTCTGAACCCTATAATTTTGCATAAAGAGTGACCCATGCTGTGAGGGATGTTTACTCAATTGGTTTGTTGGGTAATTAGACTCAGGAGAGATAAATGCTCCATAAGAGTTTTTGGGACAGATTATGACGTGCCCTCGCACTGATATATAAGTGGGAAAGCATGCAAGGAGTTGTCCCTCCTGGTGCGCAGGTTACTTCAAGGCCTGTCATATCTACTTTGTTTCAAAGCCCAATTACTTTGGGCTGCTTCCAGCCTTCCTTTTTCTTATCTGCATTCTGGAAATCCATGCAGGAGAGCAAATGGAAAATGGCTGCAAACAAGTATCTCTGATGCGGAGGACTTTGAGTCTTGAGATATGTGAATAGCAGAGATGGCTGAATTGTGGAGAAAAGGCTTCAATCCTTTTCACAAGAAGGGTCGTTATGGCCACTTTGCACATTATATTCTCACAGGGAACCCTAAAATATCTTAAGTGTATACAAAATAGGATGCACAATAAAGACCTGCTTGTAAACACATACCTTTATCAGGAAGCTGAGATTGGCTTTGAAGCCCTGATGAATGTACTTGCTCAGTACAAAGACGTTTTCTGTTATAAAGTCGTGAATGGTCCTTAGACTTGTGTATGTGACACTTGCATCTCTCCCTCTCCCTCTTTTAGAGCAGCCTGGCTAACAAATATGTAACCAAGCAATAGGAAGTAGTGGGTTGGATTCCAGCACAAGGACTAGGGTTACTACGCTTGCACCTCCTGGCAGCTTTTGGGAGTGGGGCCTGGAAACAGGGAGCATCACAGATGTCACTTCGGGTGATCACCATGAATTAGGTTTGCCAGCATCAGGTCAGAAATTCCTGGAGATTGGGCTGGAGCCTGGGAAGTGAAGGGTTTGGGGAGTTCCCCCATTCTTTATGATAAAGGGTGTGGTGATAGAGGTGAGGGGTGGAAGTTTGCCTGCTGCAGGTGGGCAAATGGTAAATCTAGCAAGGACTGTGTGGAGATCCCCAGTCTTCCCAACTCTACTCACCATTTCTGACACTGGAAAACTTTCTTCCCAGGGTCATGGGTCCCACACGGAATAACAGTCACATCATGGGTCAAGAGGCTGTGGTGGGGAGGGGGATAAATCAGTGTTCAAGGAGGAGGTAAAATGGTTTTCACCTTTCCCCCATTGGTTGCCAACCTCCCAGTGGGGCCTGGAAACCTCCCAGAATTACAACTGGTCTCCTGACTGCAGAGACCAGTTCCCCTGGGGGTAAAGGGCTGCTTCCCTGCACCCCACCCTCCTCAGGCCCCAGCAATATTCTAACCCTGGGTTGGCAACCCTACTCCCACCCCCCACATCTTCCTGACCCACATTGCTATTACTCAATATGGCCTTCTGCTGATAGACTGCAGGATCCATCCAGTATAAACATCAAAATGAAATTATATGCTATCATGACAAACACTGGGCATGATCCATTACTCACCAGCAAAGCTGCATGCATAGGAAGGATGCACTTTGGGCTCACTGACGGCTCAGTGGAACATTATTCCTTTCCTTTGTCTTCCCAACTGGTTCTATGTACACCTCTCCTATATGTATTCAGTGGCCCATCCCATTTCCAGGACCTCGTGCACACACTTGTTACACCTGCTGTGGAGAATGCGTGACTTGTGGACCAGTGTCTTGGAGGAGAGGAGACATGCTGCATGTAAATATGGGAAATATGCAATGGGTGAAGTGGTTGGCATGCCTGTCAGGAATCACTGGGCAGTGGGAGGGAGAAGAAAGACATTCCCATGCACATCCCTGCCCCAGGGGTGGTAGAGGAAAAAAAGCAGAATGGATGGCATCCTACATATAAAGTAGAAACACACCATGAGATAGTTGATCATCCTGTTTGTGTATAATGCCTTCAGTTTGGTGTAGTGGTTAAGTGCATGGACACTAATCTGGGAAAACTGGGTTTGATTCCCCACTCTTCCACTTGCAGCTGCTGGATGACCTTAAGCAAGCCATAGTTCTGTCAGAGCTGTTCTCTCAAGTGCTCTCTCAGCCCCACCTACCTCACAGGGTGTATTTTGTGGGGAGGGGAAGGAAAAGGAGTTTGTAAGCTGCTCTGAGACTCCAAGTAAAGGGCGGGGTATAAATCCAATCTCCTTCTCCTTCTTCTCTTCTTCCTCCTCCTCCTCCTCCTCCTCCTCTTCCTTTTCTTCTCTATTAATTCAGAAAAAGGAGCTAGTTTTTTTAAAAGTCTTTCCTGAAAAGATGTTCCTACTAAATAAGCAAGAACTAAAGAAGGTGCATGTGTGTTTAGAGACACCACTAAAAAGAGTGGTGTGTGGTGTATGAAGAGAAAGAGGGATGCAATATATCTCTGAAGCTCAGAAGGGTGTGCTCTGTGGAGGTATTGATAGCCAGACGGTCCTTTTTTTCAAGTCTTATCTTCAGGGTTCCAGAGCTCCAACCTGCCAGACACTTCTCAATGTTCAACACAGATTTCATCTGTGCAATTTCCCCTGAGATTTATGTCCACTGCACATGTGGGCATAAAACAGTGGGCATTCCGTCTTTTTTGTCCTATGATATTTAACATATTTGTTAGATTAACGATTGCTTAAATTTTTTTGAAAAAAAAATCTTATCAAGCAGCTGTACCAAAAGAAACTTCACCCATCAATAAAAAGCGTGTTGGCTGAATATTCTGCTGTCCTGATCCAGCCAAACAAATTGAAGGGGTGCTGGAAGACTCTGGCTGCCTGTAGCATTAAAGAGCTCAGTATAGGCACACCTGGGCATTCTGTTTCTTGATCTTATCTACTGAAGAGAACTTAAGCATTAGCAGCAAAGTTGTTTACATATATCTCCCCTCACAGCTTTCCAATTTGATTTTAACAATATACATTGAATCATCCATGTGGAGTGAACTAACAAAACTTCAATAAAAGGCACTGGAATCTCAGCATCAGGATGGTAAATCCTAATCTTTTGCACACTGCATGAAATAATGAGGTTTCTGAATTCTGATTTGTTTTGTGAGGGTAATTCCAGTATATGTTCCTGGAACTTACAGACCCTGAATACTTTCTCCCCTTCTTTCATTTTGTTTCTAAATCCATCCCAAAGACAAGTTTTATGTGAAACAAAAGCTTGCACAGTGCATTATAAACTTTGGCACACTTCTTCAGATACAAAAGCTCATACCCAGAGTAAAACTTTGTTGGTCTTCAAGGTGCCACTGGACTCCAACTTTGTTTTGCTGCTTCAGACCAACACAGCTACTACCCACCTGAATCTAGCATCTTGATGTTACAGATAAATGTATAAAGATGAAGGGAATAGTATGCACTAACATTTCTACATCAAAGGAGGCAAATGTGGAAATGAATCCCATGAAGCTACATATTGGTGAAACCTCACTCTAACTGCCTACGTCAGTGTATCAGGACCAAATTAGGCAAGACATCACAAATCCATGAATATATCTCCCCCCACTGCTCCACATGCAGCTGTTGGAGTGACCTTGGGTCAGTCACAGTTCTCTTAGATCTGTTGTCTCCTTCTATCTGGGATGGTCATCCTCTTGGACTGAGCACACAGCTTCAGGAGGGGTGCACATGGAACAGTGAGGGAGGGAGGGGACACCCGCCTAGCCAGCCAAATCAGCTGAATCAATCCTGGTGACCAATGGGGTGATAGATGTCACAGCCAGATTGCCCTCACATCCGAACTGTTCTCTCAAGAGCAGTTCTCTCAGAGCTCTCTCAGCCCCACCTACCTCACAGGGCATCTGTTGTGGGGAGAGGAAGAGGAGATTATAAGCCACTCTGAGACTCTGAGTGAAGGGTGGGGTATAAATCCAATCTCCTCCTCCTCAACAACAACAACAACACTGTTTTCTAGTCAAGGTTGTTAAGAAGGTTGAGGCAGCCTAGGCAGTCTCCTTCAGAGACCAATTATCTCAACACCTTTCAGTTCAGTTTCTGGCTGGGCTTTGGGGAGGCCAAGAAGACTACCCTGCTCACTGTGGCTAATGATGTTCTGTGTAACCCTGTTCCTTCTTTTGGACCTCTCAGCATCTTTTGATATAATTGACTACAGCATCCTTCTATATTAGCTGAATGGGTTCGGAGTGAAGGACACCGCTCCCTACCTCTGACCTTGTCTGTCGAATTGCCTCTACAACAGTTTACTGCTTATTGTTCTGAGGTAAAACAATTGTTAACAACCATGGAATGACTCAAAACATATGCAGTACTTCCCCACACAGAAGGCCAGTGCACAGAAGATCCCCAGAGAATACAGCACAGACCCGTTCCCTTTCCAGCTTGGTATAAAGGCACTACACTTGTGTAAACAATTTCTATAATGTTTCTTGTGCTTCTGGTTGATATTTCTGTTTGTTTACTTGAGAGGGAAAAGACAGTTTTGCTGTTTTAAAGGAACAAACTAGAGGCATTAGTGTCCTTATTTCCCCTGATGGTATTCCATTAAATTTAAAAGGACTGCCAGAGTTATTGGGAGCAAAAGGGTGTTTAAGTCCATGGTAAATTCCCCCCTTTCTGAAGTTCGTCTGCTGAAAAGTGCTCCCAACAATCTTCCCACTTGTGTTAAGAAAGGGCACGAGGACAGGTATGTCCCCAGGGACCACCACACCAGATGGGAGAGCTGCTGGGGAAGTGACTGCGAGCAGAAAATAGTAAGAGTTAAAAGGGCTAAGGCCCCACCCCCAATCTTCCCTTTCCAGTTACAGCATCTAAAGAGAGCCAGTGTGATGTAGTAGTTAAGAATGTCTCACTGGTAACTGGAAGACCCAGGTCTGAATCCCCACTAATGCCATGGAAGCTCACTGGGTGACCCTGGGTCAGTCATATTCCCTCAGCCTAACCTACCTCACAGGGTTGTTGTGAGGATAAAATGGAGGAGAGGAGAATGGTGTAAGCTACTTTGGGTCCCCAATGGGGAGAGGCAGAATATTAGGTATAAAAGGTCCATCAGTGGCTATTAGCCACAAAGTATAGAAGGAATGCTATGCCTGGGGCAAGTGATGCTCTGTATTCTTGGGGCTTGGGGGGGGGCAACAGTGGGGAGGGCTTCTAGAGTTCTGGCCCCGCTGCTGGACCTCTTGATGGCACCTAGGTTTTGGCCACTGTGTGACACAGTGTTGGACTGGATGGGCCATTGGCCTGATCCAACATGGCTTCCCTTATGTTCTTAAATGGAAAAAAATATGTTTTAAAAAGCAGAGGAAAGAAGTGTGTACAATGTGAGAGTCAGGGTGTCTCTTCCTGCACTCTCCTTTTAATCCATGTTGACCACAGTGTCCTCCGAACAATTCTGCTCTAAAATCGAATTCAACCTTCTTTTTAATCCAGGCCCCCCCCCCCCGGCAATAAAATCGAGTTCAACCTTCTTTTTATTCTGGGGGTTTCTTCCATTCTGCATTGCATTACCTCCCTTCAATGGTCAGCCTGGTTTCAGTCTGCTGTTGCCCTGGGTTATTTGGATGCTGTTTTGCCATAGACTTAAATTGCTTTGACTCGAACACTGAGAAAATCCAGAGTGGCAGGCAAATGCAGAAAGGACCGGTGTTAGACTAAGACTAGGGTGACCTATTTTCAAATCCTTGCTTGGCTAGGAAGCTTACTGGGCGACCCTAGGTCACTTTCTCTCAGTCTAACCTGCCCTATATGGTGACTGTGAGGATGAAAGTGGAGGGAAGGGAACCGCCTGAACTTTTAGGAAGGACAGGCGAAATATGTGATAGATAAAAGACACAGTCTGGGCCAAAGTTACAAGTGATTCAAGAAAGCCAAAGAGATTTTGATAAAATATGAAAAAGTGTATTCTATCCTATTCTGAATGGTCGACAGCTAATATGAAATTAGATGTCATGCAAAAAAAGAGAGTGTCTTAATCAATGCTCCCTCTAAGCTGTGGAGTCGTGTGAGCAAAAATTCTATTTTGTGAGCTACTGGCGTTACAGTTGTGAGCGAGCGATTTGGCTGCTGCATAAATTAGTCTGCTCTGCCCTGAGTGAAGACAAAAATGTGTGAGCTGGAGGCTAAAAAAACAGTGAGCTAACCCACACTAACTCAACTTAAAGGGAACACTAGTCTTAATACAACCTTCATCTTCTAAACTCCCCCTTTGGGGGGGGGAAGCATTCAAAACTGTAAACAGAGCATCCCAAAGCAGATTTACACCCTAGTAAATTAGTAGCACCTAACTATGTTTAGAATTTCACCATAATTCTCTCAAGACTTTGCAGAGATTAGAGCATATTAAAGAAGTGGAAGTGATACGATACGAGTATCAATCCAATCTGTAATAATCTAAGTATAGTTGGTGTGACATCAGTGAATTCCCTGAGGTAGAAAACAGTGAGGCTTGTGCCAGGGAGGCAATCAGGCACAATCATGCAATATGCGTCATCCATGTATCAGTAGCCAGCTGCAGTGTATTTGATGAAAAATGAAGGTGATCAAATTCAACATGACCGCCGTGAGTATTGACTGAGGATGTAAAGTCCTTTTGACTGGTTAAGAAAAACATAGTACTTAAGGACCCTGTTGATCTGTACCATTTGGTAATTGCCTCTCAATACAGGCCTATGCTGTAATAATTTTATTGTAACAATATAACAGCACATTTCTTTCAAACTATTCTTATTTCAATCAAAGGCTATTTTTACCTACATTGTCTCTTTCTTCCTACCTCCACATGACCTCATTTTGCTTCACATTACTTCTGCCTTCCTTGCTGATGGGCCTCCATGCTGAGCTGTGATGTCTGGTCAAACCACAAGGCAGTCCATGAAGTGTGAGAGAAAAACGACCTGGCTGGGCCGAGCGCGGCAGTCACTCATGCTGCCTGCAAAGAGGGCCAAGCTCAGCTAACGGTGGGTGCGTGTGACAGCAGATCAGCAGGCTAGGGAATATGAGGAGAGCCACCTATGGTTGTTCCATCTGTCTGAATAATATTCATTTGAGGTCCAAGGATTCATAATGGTTGTTCATGTGAACAGAACCCATTCAGTAGAACAAAGTTTGAGTCCAGAGGCACCTTTAAGACCAACAAAAGTTTATTCAAGGTATGAGCTTTCATGCGCATGCACACTTCCTCAGATACATTGAAATGGAAGTTAACAGTTCTTATATACAGGCAGATGCCTCTGCACAGGTGAACAGCAAATTAACATACTACTTAATGAAGATGTTTTGACATATGCAAAGACTGGACAATAAGCTTAAGTTCATACAGTCACCATTTGTTTGGATTTAGTGGGGGGGAACAGTGAAGCAATACATATGTCAAAAATAGGAGATAGATGTGTAAAAGTATCCTTTGTAATTGTTAAGGGTAATAAACTGTGAGTCTGTTGTTACACTCCATTCCTCTCTATTTGACTGACTTACTCAAAATCTTGAAAACAACAGGAATCAGTATGGGGCTATTTCCCCACCCCCTTCTGAATTCCCCAAATATTCCTCCTTGATCAGAATCATGTGTATGGTTGAGAAGACACTTGAGATGGTCATTATACTGCCCACTTAGCAGACCACATGGCAAGCGCCCTTAAAAGCTAACTGAATTGTCAGACAAGTGCATATTTTGTTCTTCTCCAGGCGCTGATCTCTTCCTTCACCTCCCACCTTTATCATAGAGTTGACAACTCTTTCCTTGACAGCTCCTACAACTTTAACCATAGCTTCCACTGGAGACATGACTAGGTGATATTCTCCATGCTGTAAAAAAAAGAAAGAAGAAGTCTATGGGCTGGTCTTTGCAGATCAGGCTCCTGTTAGAGGCAGAAGAATAGACATGGCCATTTGAACCCAGTCAGTTACCAAGATTGTTCATAACTTTCCTCTTTTTCTTTCTTTCTTTTCTTCTTCTTTTCATTCTCTTGGTTCTTGCAGCACAGGGAAACATCTCCTCCTTTCACTAGATGGTTGGTGAGGGTCAGTAGAGATATTCTTGCTGCTCCTGGCCTTCCTGGGCTCCCCACACAAAGGATAGGATGAGACCTTGGCTGGGTTTGGTGCCCATCAAATGGGAGATGCACTCCACAGGGAAACCCACCACCTTCCAACCCTTGAAGCTTTCAGCCTAGAAATAAGCCACCAATTTCCATTTGTCTTTCTTCCATGTAAGAACACCTGGGAATGCTTAATAAGCCTGATGTCAAGGGGGGGAAATAACATTTTTATTCCACTGCAACTCTTGAGATGCATCACATTTTTAGTACCTTAGATCTTTCTCTGTGTTACTATGGTTTTACTTCTGTGGGTTCACATGGTTTTACATTGGTTTCATTCATATTATTTTATGTGGCTTTTTAAAAAAATGGTTATTTGTTATTTATTTGTTTGTAGATTTTATTTTTATTATTATTCTGAACTGTCTTGAGCATTTTTGGGAAAACAGTACAGAAGATTTTAGATTATCTGATTAATTTATGTACCCCACCTTTCTCCTGACAGTCAAGAAAGACCCAACATAGGTAACAACAATACATACAAAACAAAAATAATCATCTAATAAAATAATTAAAAGCCCTGTGCTGGATAGCCCAGGCTAGCCTGATTTTGTCTGATCTTGCAAGCTAAGCAGGGTCAGCCCTGGCTAGTATTTGGAAGGGAGACCACCAAAGAATACCCACATTGCTATGCAGAGTCAGGCAATGGCAAGCCACCTCTGAATGTCTTCTGCCTTAAAACCCCCCACAGGATCACTATAAGTTAGCTGTGATTCAACAACAACAACCCCCCCCCAACAAACAAAAGTAATTGGCAGTGCAATTCTAAGCAGATTTACACCCTTTTAAATTCTAATGGGCCAGGGCTTAGCAGGGTATAATTCTGTTTCGGATTGCACTGTAAAACAGACGAACATTTGTAGCCTTCAAGCTGCCCTGTAAACTCTTTAAAATAGCTCTGCCTGGCAGCCTTTCTGTAATGTAGTATGCTCGGTGTAGCAACCAGCCTGCCATGTGCTCCCAGGTAATGGCGCCCGCCGCATGGCCAGAGCACATGGTCAGGCAGAGAGGGGCGCTTGAATCTGGAGGAACAATAGACATCCGGATTGAAAGCCTCCACCAATGTGGGACCTAGGTTCTCCCTGAGGAGCCAATGCAATCAAAGGCTCCTCCAGGGAACCTATGACAAACATGCGCATATGTTAAGCCCCTATCAGGTCTTTTGGGTGCGGCAGGAGGTGTGGCTCCGGCCAGCATATAATGAGGGCCCTGGAGCCCTGGAAGCATGCTGTTTTGACCATCTACTGGGCATGCTGAATCACTCAATAAAGGCTTCATGATTTCACCGTTCCTGGTCTCTTGAGTCCAGTACTCTTCACTTTCTGAAATGTCAGGTGTCTCCCTCAACCCTTCTGGGAAGCTTTTCCTTAGCTGCACAACAGCAACAGCAGCAGAGAAAGGTTCAGGCCTGGGCAGATCATATCCTCAAAAGCAAGGAGGCTTTCAGTAGCTACTATTTCAATAGTGCCGCATATTACATTTGGATGAGCTTCATTATCATTGGCCATCTCTTGACTCTGGCATTCCAAATCCAAACCGGTTTACCCAGAACCAAGTTCCGCTGACCTCAACGGGACTTCTTAGGAAGCGTGCTCAGGACTTCAGCCTACACCTCCTATGTCTAGTTAACAAGCAAGTGAATGTAGATTCTGCACACGCTGGTAGCAGGGTGCTTCTATGAATAAGTCCTGCAGAGATGGCCAGTGTTTTCAGCGGAACAGGAGCAAGAGGAAAACGAGGATGCCAAATGGACATGATGAGCTGAATTTGGAGAGTTAACTAGCCATAAAGAAAGGAGCCCTGGCTATGCTCTGAAGCCAGGGTAGTGCAAGGATTCAGTTTTTGTTCTCAGAAGGGGGTGCTGTTACCTCATTTACTTTTCAGTGCATTGCATTCTAGAACACTGGCCCAGGTTTGGAAATTCACTCTTGCCAAAACTACCAGAACTGAATTTTGATCGTTTCCTGTTCTCTGCACACCGGTATTTTTAATTTAATCACTTCATCATTCTTTTGCGCTGGACATATGCTGCACTTTTGGCAATTTGCTTGGTTACATAAGAATCATGGGCAACCTAAAGGGCAAAGAAAAAGAAAGAAAACCCTAAATCAGATTGTTTACCTATGGCTTGTACAGTAGGTTTGTTTGTTTTTAACAGGATGTTATAGAAATGGTGATGAAGTAATGCAATTATACTAAGAATATATTTTACAGGTAAAGAATACCAGGAAATGGGTACGATTAAACAAAGAGTTTGCTGCTGTTTGGGCCATGGAAGGTAGTGCAGTTCACCAACTTCATTTTATTGGTGACAGATTAAGAAGAAGAACAAGAGAGAAGAGAAGAGATTGGATTTATACCCCGCCCTTTATTACCCGAAAGAGTCTCAGAGCGGCTTACAATGTCCTTTTCCTCCCCCTTCCCACAGCAGACACCCTGTGAGGTAGGTGGGGCTGAGACAGCTCTCTCAAGAACTGCCCTTGAGAGAACAGCTCTGAAAGAATTTATGACTGACCCAAGGTCACACCAGCAACTGCATTTGGAGGAGTGGGGAGTCAAACCCAGTTCTCCAGATTAAAGTCCGCATTCTTAACCACGACACCAAACAGTTAAATCTTGTGCTGACTGGAGTAGTAAATCATAGGCAACCATCACGTGGAAACGTGCAATGTATTTGTTTAGTTTGTTGTAAATATACAGATTGGGAATTCATACAGGCACCTATCAAAGCCTTCCCTATTCACACAGACTGATTAAGCCCTTACCAAACTCAAATTCTGTGTAGGAATAAATTATACAAATTAGGCAAATAGGCATGCTTTTATGCTTGAAGTTTTTTTTTAAGCTGGGGTGCATGTCAGCTGGTATAGGCTGATACATAGTACTAGTGGCCAAAGCATTCTTAAAAAGAAAAGTATTCAATAGATTTGGTTTAACAACAGTAAAAAAAGATAAGAAAATAAAATGTACAATTTTTATTCAATATACTTTATGTTCTCAGTCTCGGGAGTGGTGGGAATACTCTGCCACATCACTTTTAAGTTTTTACTTCCATGATCTAGCCCTCCACCAAGACATAAGACATGAAGAAACCAACACACGTAGAGGCACAGTGGCCGTGAATGTGCTGGCCTCACTCACATACGTGCAGTAGAGTTGCCAGCTCTGGGTTGGGAAATACCTGGAGATTTGAGGGGGTGGAGCCTAGGGAGGGAGAGGTTGGGAGAGGGGAGGGATTGCATCAGTGTATAATGCCATAGAGTTCACCCTGCAAAGCAGCCATTTTCTCCAGGGGAATGGATCTTGGCTATCTAGAGATCAGTCGTAATACTGGGAGATCTCCAGGTACCACCTGGAGGTTGGCAACCCTAATGTGCAGTCACCTGTATCCTATACGAATAGGATTCCTCTCAGTGACTGGAAATGCTGCCAGGAAGTGCTGCCCCAGTCATGCACATGTACACTCTGTGTGAGCATAGATGCCATGTTCATGAGCTGGTGATTGCAGGTAGGCAGGGAAACAGAGCCAGCATGCGCAACTACAGGCTTAGATTTCTAGCTTCCTTTTGCTGTTTGAAGAGGGCTTCTGTGAAAGAGATTCACTGGAATCCCTTATGTCAAGAAGAGAAGGGGTGCGCAGCAGTATGATAGTACCACTACCGGTAAGCCACTTGAGTCGCTTTCACCCTTGTTGTTTAAAATAGATTAGGTTCTGCAGGGCCTGTAAGAAAGAAGGGGTCTGCTGGGCCTACGGGCTGAGGACAGCAACAGTCTTCACCTAGCCTGGCTCCTTTCTTCCTTCTCTACTAATGGGGTAAGGACACTAACCGTGGACTTAAGCGCCATCTGTAAATCGTAGTTGGAATGCTTATTGTGTTTTTAATTGTTTTAACAGGATTTTGAATGTTTTATTATAAATGTTGTCCACCGCTCTGAGCCCTGTGTACAGGGGAGGGCGGTTTACAAGTTGAATGTATAAATAAATACAACTATGACTCCAAGATCTCTCTCTTGGTCAGTCTCCAACAGTTTGGACCCCATCAACATGTATTTATAGTTAGGATTTTTGGCTCCAATGTGCATCACTTTGAACTTGGCCCCATTGAACCCCATTTGCCATGGTGATGCCCACTCACCCATCCTCGTCAGATCCCTTTGGAGTGCCTCACAATCCTCCCTGGTTCTCACCACCCTGAAAAACTTTGTGTCATCTGCCAATTTAGCCACTTCACTGCTGAGTCCCAACTCTAAATCATTAAAAAACAAGTTAAAAAGCATCAGACCCAGTACTGATCCCTGTGGTACCCCACTGCTTAACTCCCTCCATTGAGAAAATTGCCCATTTATACTCACTCTCGGTTTCCTTTTAATTAGCCAGTTTTTGATCCACAAAAGGACTTGTCCTTTTATCCCATGACCATTGAGCTTACTTAGGAGCCTTTGATGAGGAACTTTATCAAAAGCTTTCTGGAAGTCAAGGTAAACAACATCTATTGGATCCCCCTTGTCCACATGTTTGTTCACTCCCTCAAAGAACCCTAACAGGTTAGTGAGACAAAATCTTCCCTTACAGAACCCATGCTGAGTCTTCCTCAATAGATTTTGTTCATCAGTGTGCCTACTAATTCTTTCTTTAATAATAGTTTCCACCAACTTACCGGGTATCGACATCAGACTGACTGGTCTGTAATTTTCTGGATCTCCTCTGGAACCCTTTTTAAAGATGGGAGTGACATTTACTACCTTCCAGTCCTCAGGAATGGAGGCCGATTTTAAGGAAAGATTACATATTTTTGTCAGGAGATCCACAAGTTCACATCTGAGTTTTTTCAGAACTCTCAGATGTATGCCATTCGGGCCCGGTTATTTATTAGTTTTTAAGTTGTCTATCAGTTGTAGGACCTCCTCTCTTGTCACCTCAATCTGACTCAGGTCTTTCAACACTCCTCCCAAAATCAGTGGTTCTGGAGTGGGCAAGCACTTCTCATCTTCCACAGTGAAGACAGAGGCAAAAAATGCATTCAGCTTCTCAGCCATTTCCCTATCATCCTTCAATACTCCTTTATATGTGTGTGTGTGGACTGGGATCTGAACTCAGTGCCACCAATTAAAATTTCTTGACCATTCTGGCTATACTTCTTTCCTCTTTGGAGGAAACACTTGAGGATTTTGAAACATGGCTGTAATGTCTTCAGTGGTAATGCTTCACTTTGTGGAAGTTTGATCACAACTTTAGCTAGCTGAGCAGAAACTATGTATCAAAAGGAGACCTCAATGTGGCAAGTCAAACTCCAGCACAATCTAATAGAAAGGGCTATGTAACATAATATAAAGCATTCTACCTGGATAATATGTCCATGTTGTAATATTTCATTCATCTCATTTTGTAAACCATTATCTGCTATAAATGCACAATTTCTCTGTTGCTTTCTATATAGCATTCTACTGCAATGTCCTGTATTGTAAGGAGAATTTTACCCCATTTCCATATTTGTTCAAAAGTCTCAGGAAAAGCGGGAGTGGCAGAATCCTCTTCACAATTTCAGGGGACGATGCAAACAACCAGTTTACCAAGTGTATATGAAACCACATGGTTGATGTTTGCATGTATTGATGTCTGATTGCTGTGATGACAATCTTAGGCTAGGATTCAAATTCTTTTTAATGGCAGTGGGTCTTACTTCCAGCTCAGTATGCTTAATACTGAAGTAAAAAAAAGTATCTCCCTATTTAGCAGTATTCAGGAAGAGATTCATGCAGGCAGTGGTGAGGCTGTGTAGGACACCTAAATATTTTACAAAAAATTTTTTTGCCCATTTTTGCCCACATTTCAGTAGGACACAAGCACACAGGAGGAAGAATCTGTAGAGATCTACAAAGATATAAAAAAGGATGAAGAAAAAATGCTGAAAGAATTGAATACGTTTTGCTTACAGTACAGGTCAATGGAGGACATTGTGGCATCTTTTGAAATATCTGAAAATATGCTAGGGGAAAAAGGCGGGGAACCCAGCTGTTTCGCTGGGTGGTCTGGAGATGGAACATACTTTTCCCCCAAATTATAAGACCCCTTTTGGTTAAAGGGAGATGATGTCAAGAATCTTAGCTTTTCATGGGATTGATGCTGCCCCCTCATTTAGCCATGTAGAGCCCCCTACTGCAAACATGAAACTCTCCCTTATGTTCATGTGACTGGGAGCTCCACATGTGCATCAGAACCCCATGGAGTTTTGGATCAGGACTGTAGAGCTGTAGATCTCTACTTTATCCCTATTGCAGAGAATACACAAAAAGAATGCTGTGCTCATTCCCCCCCCCCCCCCATAATTACAGCACACTACTATGTTTGTCGTAGCTTCTGTTTTTAATTTGGCACACATCTTCCCAGGCCATCTCTTCTGAGAGTATTTATCAGTGGAGGAGCTCTGCCGCATTTCCTGATGTACAAGGAAAGTATCCAGTTCTGCTTTTGCCATCTTCTCTGTGTTCCACCCCCAGCTTTATTTCTTTGTGTGTGTTTCTTTCCAGCTTTACACACACTTCTTTGTGCAAATGCCATACATTTAATGGGCCAATCAGGCCTTCGGTGCCTGACAGATACTTTTGTTATACACTGGTAGCTATCTTTACTACAAGGTTGAGTTGTCTCATATAGGGCTGATTATGCAACGTGATAGAACGCTCAATGAAACTTAATCTAAAGTGATTTTCAGAATCTTTCAGTATTACGCTGGTGTATAAACAGTGAGCTACAACTGAAATTCCTTAGCTACAGACAATGGGATATGGTAACCTCTAGGGTTTAGGATTAAAAATTATAGGATCGTTGACCTTGAATGATTAACGTAGCCTGGGAAATCTAGAGCTAAGCAGATTGGGAAACTGTGAAGACCAGCCACAAGTCTTGGGAACAGAGGAGAGCTGGTTCTTTTCCTGCTGATATCCAGCTTTCTTTCAATCAAAATACAGCTAGCATTTGTGGAATGACAGATCCCAAGAAAACTGAGCCTCTGCGATAATGGCATTATTTTTCATAAGACTGATCCATTTGACTTCTGTATTGTGCAAGTGTGTCACAGGATCGTATCATAACAAAGTACAGACTAGAAATTATAAAGTATCTTTGCTATTAATTGAACTTCAAAACTAGCACTTGGAAAATCAATAGAATGGGCTAAAAGTATTATAATACGTGGTGCATAAAATTATTGTTCTATCTGTCTGTCTGTCTGTCTGTCTGTCTGTCTATCTATCTATCTATCTATCTATCTATCTATCTATCTATCTATCTATCTATCTATCTATCTATCATCTGTCTACCTATCTGAAACACAAAAACTGGATTTATGCTTCTAATTCAATTTATTTCTATTAATGAGATTTATTCGTGTAATATTTCCATTATTATTATTATTATTTTAAAAAACTATTTTTTGGGGGGGGTGAGATGAACGATCGCTTTTTGTAGTGTGATAGGCGACAGGTCAGAAAAGCATTTCAGAATAATTTTACACCTTTTAACCTTAAAAAATACTTTGCTGACAATTGAGAGAAGGCCTTAAAAGAAGTGCTGATCGGCATTCTCACAGCGGGGTTGCTGTGTCCCATCACAGAGCAGAGGGTTTCTGCATAATGTATCCTGTAATAAGAAGTGTGCTGCAAATCACAAGATTTGAGAAGCAGCTTTAAGGAAGTAGTCTTTGGCATGAACAGCTATTACTGATGACACTGAAAGTTTCATCTGTAAAAGGAGAGAGAGAGAGAGAGAGAGAGAGAAGCTGTTCAAAATTTTGACTTGAGCCCTGGAAAAACCTCTCTGGCATCAACACTTGCTTGTATTTAATATACCTATTTAACTATCTATGTTTCTTTTTGCTGCTTATGCATGGACAGCCTTCTTAGATGAACACCGCTGAATCTAGTTAACTGAATGGTTCCATTTCCTTGTTCTACTACCCAAGATGTTAATTGTTTGGAAAATGTCTTAACAATAGCCTGCACTAACAAACAGCCCAGCTCACAATCTAATCTAGGGAAAGAGTAGGAATTAAGCCAGTTTCATCCCTAACTCAAGATAAATCAAAGATATTGGCTTGTAGACCCCTGTGTAAACTTATAACACTGCACAGAGCAGTTCACACAGCATCCTGTGCAAAGTCAGTGGAACAAATCACATTTAATATGTTTTTGTCAATAGCAATACCTATTATTATTATTACGTTATGCAATAGGATTGTGTCAAGGTAATGGGTGGACCAAAGTGTTCCATTCAGACTACTTGTCCCAAGCTGTTTCCCCTGGTATGGCCTGTTTTTATTCAGTTCAAAGTAGGGTTGCCAGCTCTGGGTTAGAAAATACCTGGAGATTTTGGGGGACGATCGGGGAGAGGGTGGGGTTTGAGGAGGGGGGGACCTCAGCATGGTACAGTGCCATAGAGACCACCCTTCAAAGCAGCCATTTTCTCCAGGGGAGCTAATTTCTGTCAACTGGAGATTATTTGGAAAGCAGGAGATCTCCAGGACCCACCTGGAGGCTGGCAACCGTAGTTCAAAGTCACTGAATATCTTCAAGTGTGGCAGCTAATGCTGCTGTTCTAGCACAGTCTTGGGACGCCCATTCAGAGCCAGATCAGCACCAATGACCAACATATTGTGTTGGAACGCCAAACAGTGCACCGATTCTAAACGTCTATTGTTAATGCATCAAACTCTTCAATTGGTGAAAAGAATAATATTAGACTGGGAGCTTGCTGGGGGCAAGGACATTGCTTGTTCTTAAAAACCCTATAAAGCATTAAGTATATTATTGATGCTAAGTAAAAAGTTATCAGTCAGTTGGATCCTGCAAATCTATTCCACTAATGGAAGCACTGTCCCCCAAATCAGGGATCCTGCCTCTAATACAAAAGGTGTAAAGCCTCTTGTGTCGGGGAGAGTCTTCTTGTGATGGAAGAAAGTGCCATTGTTAGTGGATTGGATTTGTGGGCTCCCACCCATCACTGCCGCCATTATCACCATCACAGAGTTGATTACTAAGAGTTTGTCCCCTTTCAAACCTGACACAAGATTGGCCGGACTTCCAGAACCTTTCAGCACAACACACTAATCATCTGACATATTCATCAACAGTATGTTGGATCTGGAATAAGAACTATACCGTCCAGGAAATAACATTCCTCAGTGACTTGGGCAATTTTGTGTTGCCTCTTTTCTCCTTGACTATGGGAAGAGTAGCTGCTTTGGTCCCCTGCAGCAATGAGAAAGCACTGCTGTGGGACCTTTGAGATGCAAGGTGTGTCTTCACAGCATTTGTTTCAGGGACAGGCATCCTGTTTTGATGCTTTCAGTCCCTTCTGTCTGCATTTTGAAAAAACAATACAAGCACATTTTCAATTTATTCATTTCAATTCAACTTGTTCATTTATGTGCCAGCCTAACCACTACCTCAGCGCCTAACCCTGCCTGAGCCCATTCCTTTGCAGATGCTTTTATATCAAATGGGAAGGGCTGTGACTCAGTGGTAAAGCATCTGCTTGGCATGCAGAAGGTCTGTGGTCAGTCCATGGCATCTCCCGTTAAAGTGTCTGGCATTGGTGATGCGAAAGACCTCTGCGTAAGACCCTGGAAAGCTGCTGCCGGTCTGGGTTGACAGTGCTGACTTCTACAGACCGAAGGGAGTTCAGTGTGAGGTGGTTTCATGTGTTTGTGTATTCATCCATATATCTTCTTTATTTATCCCCCTTCCAAAATTATTCTCTTCCGCCCATAACAAACTGAGCTGAATCCATCCAGTTTTTCTACTGGTTAAAATATGAGGACTGGTCTCCTTGATCACTTCAAAAGTTTATGCCCAGGGACAAAAGTCACATTGGATGCAGTGAGAAGCAGAATTCTGCAAGTTTGAATGAAAAAGCAGGCAGGATCCAGCACAAAAGGAGGAGGATAAAGGCAAAACTCTATGTAGATAAACAAACAAAGTACAAAAGTATATGGGTATATGATTTAATATATTACTAATTGATACTACTGTCATGATTGATAATAAGCAGTGTTATTTATGACTATACAACTTTATAGGGTATTTACATTGCACATTTTTGTAATAGCATTCTATCTATATTATCTGATCTACAGTCACTTCTCTATGGTACATTGTATCTATGCAGCTTGTTTGATCTTCACAGTACATCTGTCTTTATTGTTAAAACCTCTAATACTTTTGTACTTGGTTTTGTTCGGGAATGAAATGGAGACAAGGATTTCAGTCCAAGTTGCAACACTTCATTTGGCAGCACCAGAAATAATGAATCCCCGTCACTACGGGCATGATGGGTAGGTAGGTGGGGACCAAAGGTGATTTACTCAGTTCTCCTCTCCTCCATTTCATCCTTCCAACAACCCTGTGAGGCACCTTAGGCTGAGAATGTCACCCAGTGAGCTTCCATGACAGAGTGGAGGTTCAGATCCGGGTCTTCCAGATCCTAGCCTGACAGCCTAACCACTATACCATGCTGACCAGCTTCAGCTTCCCCTCCCTCTTATGCCCTCAGTGTTGACCTCACGACTTCTAATAGCAATGAACTGGAACCTATGTGGATAGTCAGATCTATGTAATGGGACCGGCCATAATTGGCATTCAGGGGACTGCAAAGCCAGGGTTCACCCAAGATTGCATAAAAACCTTAATTTAAGGAAAACTAATTTTGAACTAGCTCCTCTAAAAGCTAAGAGCTAAAATGGTGCACGAAAACTGGCAGTAGTGAGGATGAGGACAAAACAGTGGTGGAGGAGCAGCACACAACAGGAGGAGGATGATATAGAAATGGCCAGCCAGTGGCGAGGTGGGGCGGGGCCTAGTAGGAGCCAGTGGAAATGAGCTGGAGCTGGCAATGATGGGGAGGGCAAAAATGAGATTTCCTCTTGCTTGTGAATTGTCACACATTCCCTGTTGTATGTTAACTATGCTCATAAACAAATACCCATTTCTGACACGTTTTGAGAGTGTGTGTCAGGAAAAGTAATGCGAGGATGTTGGAAGTTCATCTTGATTAAAATGCAGTCCAGACCAGATGCCTTAATTAAAATTGTAATTTTTTCCCTTAAATTAAAATAGGAAATGAACCTGAGAAATTGACCTACAGGCCAAGTTAATAATAGCCCTGCATAGATTCCTATCTTTTAAAAGCCCCTTTATACTGTTGGTAGTTATGATGTCCTCCAGTAGATGAATGCGAACAACAGTTGAGTGAACAAAATTTCCTTCGGAATGTTTAACACTGTTTGCACTCAGAAAATTCTAAGATGCTAAACTAAAATATTTCCACTCATCTGAGAGAAACAGGGATGGAGTGACTAATGACAGTATCTGAAGCATTCTATTTCCAGATAGGAAACAAGGTCATTTATGGCTAGCACTGCGATTAGGATCTGGTGGTAACTTCCACTGTTGGGATGGATTTCTATCAGTGGAGCATGACTTCTTCGCCTCTCCCCTCCTGTTGCAACCCAAACTGTTCCCTGACATACTGCTTCTGGGGAAAAGGGGGAGAAGAACTAATTTTCGGTGGGGGGAATCAGTGAAAATCTCTGTTCAGTCTGTAGAAAAGAAATCCTTTGCTTGATCCAGTCCTCTACGTTTCAGCCTGTTGCAGCTCTGTATATCACATGTCTTTGTTCAGAACATGCGAAGTCAGTTATTGAACCAACCTTCATCTTTGCTAAATGCTAGAAGATCAAATGCTTCTGGGATATGAAAGTCAGCCTGTGCTTTTTCTGGTTTGAGTTTAAACATAGTTTGGTAATATGCCAAGTAATTTGTCAGGAATCCTCTTGCCATACATGGACTCATCTGTCCTGTTTTCCCTGAAGCTTGGCCTTCCTACAGGGCCCAGGAGCCATGGGTTTGGGGGGGGGGGGGAATTAAAACAAACAAACTAAGGTTGTGACATAAGATTGTGGGACTGATCCCCAGTGAGAGAACAAAACCAGAAGCTTGTATCCTGTCACTTCTCTCAGTGAAGTTAAAAGGTTTCCTCTGGCCAGAGAAGCCTTCTCCTGATGGAAGAACCTTCCTTTTAAAATGTCTACTGCAGGAAGTCTCCTTGGGATAGAGGAAGGCTTCAAACTCAGCTGAGTAAAATAGTAGGATATGCACCAATGAATCCAGCTTTGCAGGTGGCCAAGCAAGCAATGAGAAGATGGAGATGATCACAAGTTTAGAAAGGATTTGTGAATATGAATGAATATATATGGCATTTCTGATGGTATTTTGGGGGAAGAACATTCAGTTGGAAACTTGTCTGATTTAAGGGCTGATTCACACACCAGTTGTTCATGGAGTAGTTACTAGATAAACACTAGATGTTGATCTTTTTGGTTTGTGTTCTTGCAAATATTTCTAAATGTGGTTGCATATGGGATTGGAATTGGCTCCAGCTGATCTTTATTGTTCTGGATAATTACAATATGTTTGTGTTCAAAGGTGTTTCTAAAACTTGTTGGAGTAAACCTGAAGGTATGGAAGAAAGAATCAGTTAATGGTCCATCAAAATACATTTTTAGTATACCTGCAAGTGGAAAGCAGTGATGTCACACTTGGTGCTTGCTGAGGTTTTCTATGCAAAAAAAGCTCTTGAAGTCCCCCCCCCTTCAAAATTAGGTTTAAGAATGGAACCAATCTCATTTTCATTTAGCACTGTTGATTCTGAATTCATAAGAAGTTTTTAAAAACAGCCTATAATTTTATATTGGTTACTGGACTAAACTTGTAGGATGTTTTCCAGGTACTCAGAATTGTTCAGAAAGTTAAATTTGTAGCTATCTATTTGACAGTAGTAGCTGTGCTTTTTAACTAGTCTTCTAGGGAGCCCTCATCCCCCTCAAAGGTCTGTTTCAAAGAAAATCCTATTTAAAACAATTTTGGTACTGGTTTTGTTGGCAGAGGAAATTAGAAATGGATGTCCAAAGCCATGTTCATGCCTTACTTTTACTTTAAAATTTTGCTACTCTGTCTTAAATTGTGATAACTTTCTGATATTTTCTGTTTACTGTTCACTCTCTTCATTGACTTCCTCTGTCTTCCGGTCTTCACTTTTAAGTTTCTGTACTTATTTTCAAATGTTTCCCTGGTCTTGTTACTCTATAGCTATCTTCTATCTCAGTATGTTTCTTCTTGGAACCTTCACTCTATGGGTGCCTGTGTTACACCTAAGATTACAGTATCTTGTTCCCCCTTTTCCTTGCAGTTTCCTATCACTGGCATGACTTTTCATCTAATTCCTCTCCTTGTTACCACATTTGAGGCAAGAACCTTGGATTCCTAATCTATTTGTAAGTGCTAATATCTTGTATATCCCAACGTTTGGTGATGGCAGAAAGTGCTGTCAAGTTACTTGCATACTAAACAGGGCTGACCCTCCTCAGCGTCTGAGATCTGATGAGATTGGGCCAGCCTGGGTGATCCAGGTCAGAGTATCCCAGTCCTTACATATGTTAATTATTTCAGCCATTACCTCTATAATTTTCTTTTGTATCTGCACTAGGTTTTACATTTTACCTATTCAACAATAGTTGGGAGTGCCTCACTTATTCTGAATAAACTTCTTATGAGCTGCATTTTGTTTTGATGTCTTTGTAACACCTCCCCTCCCCCAGTTGTATCCCCCTGATGGATATATACACCAACATATCTGAAGAAGCTTATCCTTGGACTTTTGTTTTCTTCAGCTTCATACAGATGAAAATGGTTGCCCCTCTGGAATTACCTTTTCACTCTGACCATTCCCAACTGACCTGTTTTCCTTTCACCTCCCCCTTTTACTTCACAATGTAGTTTGTCTTTGATTAGATTGTAAGCCTTATATCATAGCTCTCCACACCCCAATTACCTTGAATGCTTTAGTTTTATGTGGAGATTACTATTCAGATACAGAATAACAAATACCTTCACTAAGTTCAAGCTCCAAGGAGTATGTAGAGGAAGAAATGTGGTAGAGCAACCAGTTTACATTTGTGGCAATTTGTTATTGGCCCAGGAATCACATACAAGTAGTGAAATTTTGAAATGTTGTGTGGAAAAGGGAAGTGGTTCTTTCGTCCCATCACAGCATCTCCTCCCCTTCAAACTCATCCATCCTGAACAAAACAATCAGAATGTCGGCAGTCATTCTACTCTCAAAAAATGTAAATTGTAGTTGAGATGGGAGGAATCGTGGTGCAATATTCAGATGAAAACTCAGAAGTGTCCAGACTCATGGTATGTTCTCATAGATATTCCTCACATATCATGTTGCTAAGCGACACTTAGTAATGTGAATCCTTCTTCTCCTGCCATTCAGGTGCATCTTCAGTGCACTTTCCCTTTTGTCTTCACGATGTAGCATTATCATTTGAGACTTTACAGGTGTCAGACCTGGCTGGAGACAAATCTTGAGAAATGTGCATCAGTCCTGCAGAATATAAATGACAGGTGCTGGTTGGAAACACTTTTGTGTCAAGATTTTATATTTTGAGTGTGGGAGGGGGTGGGAGGGATCTGTTCCAATCAAAACTGCATCGCATAGCAGGCTGACCATAGCACATGTCATGTTCTTTTAACTGACATTCTTTTACCAAAACGTTAATGCCCCCTTTAGCTTTGGCAATTTCATTTAGAGGCAAGGGGTATCTTTTTACTGGAGACAACAACATTTTAGATACATATTTTAAATGGCTATTATTCCAGGGGTTACAAATGTAAGCTCCTTGGAGCCAGAGAAATGCCTTTTGCTTAATATGTTAACTGCACTGATTGTGCAAGGCTAATACTACTAAAAGCAAAATAGCTGACTTAAGTTAGTTAGGCTCCTGATGTCAGAATTGTCCATGTGGCATCTATGAGGCAAGAAGGGCAGAGGACTCTGAGGCAACTGCCCACAGGACTGAATCCCACATTCAGGCTTCTCCTGTGGATTCTTTAAACCTCAACCACCCACAATTAGATTAAAAAGGGGTGCTAACTTAGGTTAAAGGGTTTGTAGTGAGTAATTTTTGTGCCTCCTAAATGTCTCTTATTTGGGAACCTGCTTGGTCGGCTATAATTATCTATGAGGAAAGTAAGAACATAAGAGAAGCCAATGTTGGATCAAACAAATGGCCCATCCAGTCCAACACTCTGTCACACAGTGGCCAAAAATAGCAGGTGCCATCAGGAGGTCCAGCAGTGGGGCCAGGACACTAGAAGCTCTCCCCCATAGATATTTGACTAGTGATGGGCATGAACTGGCTCATGAACAAAAGTTCATGATGAATCTTAGCTGGTTCATGGTGCATGAACTGAAGTTTGCTAACCAAAGAGCCACCATGAATTTCCATAAAGTTTAAGGCAGTTCATGGTGGTTTGTGAAGAGCTCCTCAAGAAAACAGCTGTGCAGTGGGGAGCAGAACACTAGGGTTTAAACGGCTCTGAGCCATTTCATGGGGAGTAGAAAGCAGGAGGTTAAATGGCAAAAAGTGGTTGGGAGCACAAAGCAGAGGTCACAAACCAATATGAACCAGTTCGGTTCATGGACCAACCTCCCAGTTCGTATCAGTTCATGGTTTTGCTACAAGCCACAAACCAAAATGAACCGCAAAACTGTGGTTCGTGCCCATCCCTGTATTTCAACAGACAGAAAAGACACAGATGGAGATGAACAACAAATGTTTATTTAAGAAAAAACAAAGTATTTAACAGGGTGTTTTGTGCAGATTGCTTCAGTATCTATAAAGTGAAAACTGGCTCTCAAGTTCACCTCCATAGGTTACATGCTTTCCTCAGTGAGAGTAACCACTTTGCAGCTGAACTTCAGTTAATGTAAATAAACCCTGAAAGAGAGATATGATTGTTCTTTCTGCAGACAGGTTACCTCAGCTTGCAAGGTTTCACTGGAACCTTTTTGTATGATAGACAGGATCCTCTCCAGATTCAAGATCGCACTCTTAACACACACAGAGTTCCTGTCCACAGAATCTGTACACATAAGAAGAGAAGAATAGATTGGATTTATACCCCACCCTTCGCTACCCAAAGGAGTCTCAGAGCGGCTTACAATCTCCTTTCCCTTCCTCTCCCCACAACAGACACCCTGTGAGCAGTGTTCCCTCTAAGCTGAGTTAGTGTGAGCTAGCTCACAGTTTTTTAGCCTCCGGCTCACACATTTTTGTCTCGGCTCAGGGAGGATGGCTCCAGAGCAAACTAATTTATGCAGTAGCTAAATCGCTCGCTCACAACTTTAATGCCAGTAGCTCACAAAGTAGAATTTTTGCTCACAAGACTCCACAGCTTAGAGGGAACATTGCCTGTGAGGTAGGTTGGGCTGAGAGAGCTCTGGCAGAAACTGCTCTTTCAAGGACAGTTCTGACAGAACTATGGCTTGCCCAAGGTCATCCAGCAGGTGCAAGTGGAGGAGTGGGGAATCAAACCCAGTTCTCCCAGTTTAGAGTCTGTGCACTTAACCACTACACCAAACTGGCACTCAAGTAAGGAATGTCAGGCCTTTACCAGGATGCTTATTTGTCTCACTGAAACAAGCTTTCCCCCCTAAGCCTACCCCCAAACTCTAACTAAAAGCCAAATAAAAACCTGGCTAAACTGATGCCCTTATCCAGAGCCATGAAATCCCATGTCTGAGGGGAGAAAATTCTTCACCCTTCTTAAACTGAAGCTGGCTCACCCCCTCCCATTCAGTAAGCTCTGACTGGCTGGCAATCACTTGGATATGCAACATGCCAGAATCACAAGGATTGGACCAGAGCCCTGGAGGAGAAGCATAGCTTTTGGGGACGATTGCCCCAGTCCCCATAAGGCATCTGAGGTTGACTGCAGACCTTGTAATAAAATTTGAATGAAAACACAGGTTGGTTAGAACCAGCACTTGTTATTTCTAGGGGACTTGAGTATTTGCATGGGAATGTTAACCCCTGGCTTACTTAAACAGGTTTAGATTACTTCCCAATGTCCTTTGTGGCTATTGGCTACATCCGCATAAGAAGACCTGGTCACCACACATGCAAGGTGCCAATCTCCATCCTGATCTTTGGTTGCCCACCGGCTACTGGTTCATTCCAGCTGCTCTGGAAGGAACCTATCATTGTAATGAAAGGTTTCAGTTCAAAAATAGTAGAGCAGCGTAGATGTTACAGCAAGGCAACGCAGTGGCACCGCACAGAAGTAATTTGTCACTGGAGTAAGGTAACACATATCGCTGCTTTTGGTGTTCTGCCTTTTTAGAGGAGGATATTTGCTTTGCAGCAGTGCTTCTTCTGAGCATTAGTGTGTTACCATGTTAGACATTGCACTGAACAATGGGAACAGCAACCATATGACTAGCTGCGTGTTCCCTTCCATAACATCCGGCAAAACTTACCTTGTATCAGGATTTCATGAAGCTCTATATTTCCCAATCCTTGCCCCACAATGTTGGCCTCCACAGGTGAGAGTAGTGAGAGGTGGCTGGCAACTGGCAGCAAAAGTGTTATGTATTGACCATGCGGTCGCCATGTGCTCTCTTAATAGCGACCGCATGGCCAGAGCACATGGCCAGAGCATGGCCAGAGCACATGGCCAAGAAACTACCTGAGCTTCAGCCAGGTAGAACAAAGGCCAGGTGGATTCAAACTGGCCACCAATCCTGTACCTAGGTTTCTCCCAGGGAACCTATGAGATGTAAATAGACTGATAACAGCCTATCAGGCCAGTTGGGTGAGGTCAGGGGATTGTCCCTGACCAGCATAAAAGGAGGGCTTCGAGCCCTGGGTTGTATGCTTCATCCGGACCAGCAATAAAGATCTAGCTGTTTCACTATTCCATGGACTCCCGACTCCAATACTTATCAGTGGCGACGAGGATGGGATCCCGATGAGCGACTCTCCAGCAGACCACAGCAGCACAGCGAGCTCCGTCCCGCCGGCCGCAGGCATCTCCGAGCTCCAGCGCTCCAACGCCTCGCCGCAAGCCGCTCTGAGCCCAATCCTCCGGCACTAGCCAGTGCCAAGCCTCAGCGCTCCCTGGCACCGCCGCAAGACACGAGGACATCGCTCAAACAGCCACCGCCGCTCCTGCTCTGGTAAATATGGCAAACGCTCCGGGACCAATTACCCCTTTCGATACGTCTCGTCCCGAGACGTGGGAGTCCTGGCTCAAGACGCTGGGTTGCGCCTTTAAGGTCCGCGGAATCACAGATGCAGACCTGAAGAGTGCCTGGCTCTTGAGTTCCGGAGGGGTGGAGGTCATGCGGGTGGCCCAGAACCTACTAGCCCCGCAAGACCCCACCGAGGTGTCTTACGACGTGCTCACCAAGACCCTCGGCGATTACTTCGCCCCGAAGCCATCAAAACTGGCCAGGCGCTGGGAGTTCATACAGCGCCAGCAGCAGCCGGGGGAGTCGGCCGCCACTTTCCGGGCTGAACTCCGTCGACTAGCCGTGGGCTGCGAATTCCGCCACATGGATGACCACGTGGAGACCGCCTTCATGGGAGGGGTCCGGGAAGCCAAGCTCCGCCAGTGCCTCATTGCAATGCCGGAGCCAACCTTGGAGAAGATGCTCGAAACTGCGGCAGCCTTCGAGACAACGCAAAAGGACAAGGCAGCCACCAAAGTCCACCAGGCGGCTCCTCCCGAACCCGACTCAAGCGAAGAAGAGGACGTCCACCAGATGCAACCACGCTCGAAGAAGGGTGAGCCCAGCGTCCCCAGGCCCAAGGGCCGGCGCCCAGCATCTGTCTCTGTTCCCTCTTCTGCTTCCCTCAACAGGCAGGCCCCAACGTGCGCCAGCTGCGGGGACCCCCACGACAGACAGTCATGCCGCTTCCGTGATGCCATCTGCCGCGCCTGCGGGAAAGCAGGACATCTCGCCCGGGCCTGCCGCCTGAGGAACAGCCACCGTGCCCCAGCAGCGAACTTCGAAGAAGTGGGTAGTGTCGTTCCCACGGCCACGGTAATGAACTTGCCTCAGCCCATCCCGGGGGGCTCTACTGACTTCTCATCCATCTGTGAGGAATTTCCCGCCATTTTTGATGACTCATTGGGCTGCTACAAAGGACCCCCGGTTTCCTTCGACCTGGACCCGGCAGTCTGGCCCATCCGCGTGGCCGTCCGCCGGCCACCACTCGCCTTCCAGCCCAAAGTGGAGGCGGAGTTGGAAAAGCTCGTGGCACAAGGGGTGCTCGAGCCGGTCTCCCACGCCAAGTGGGAGACTCCCATTGTGACCCCCCTCAAAGCTAACGGGGAAGTCCGCATCTGCGCGGATTACAAATGTACAATTAATAAGGCATTACAGGACCACGCGTACCCGGTACCGGTGGTCAGCCATGTTCTGGCCTCCCTCGCGGGCGTCAAAATATTTGGAAAATTAGACTTGGCCCAAGCCTATCAGCAGCTTCCCGTAGACGAAGCAACGGCCGAGGCACAAACGATTGTGACTCACAAGGGAGCGTTCAAGGTAAAACGCCTCCAATTTGGGGTCAGCGTAGCACCCGGAATCTTTCAAAATCTAATGGATTCTCTCCTAAAAGATGTTCCAGGAGTGAAGCCGTTCTTCGACGACGTCCTCATCGCCGCCCCAGACACCAACACGTTCGCAGCTTGCCTCCGGATGGTGCTGCAAAGGTTCCAGGATGCAGGTCTCAAGGTTCGAAAAGACAAGTGCACCCTGGGAGTCTCCTCGGTGACCTTCTTGGGGTTCCAAGTCACCGCAGACGGCATTCACCCTACAAAGGAGAAGGTAGCGGCAATTACAGATGCACCCCGCCCGTCCTCAAAGGCAGAACTCCAGGCGTTCTTGGGACTTGTGAACTTCTACCACGCCTTCCTTCCGCACAAGGCGGCGGTCGCTGAACCCCTGCATCGTCTCCTAGACAAGGGAGCGGCTTGGGCCTGGGGTCCCAAGCATGATGCAGCCTTCCGGGCCGTCAAAGACTTATTAATTTCAAATGCGGTCTTAGCGCATTTCGATTAGAGGCTCCCTGTCATCCTGGCCTGCAACGCATCCCCCTACGGCGTTGGGGCGGTCTTGGGACACCGGCTACCCAACGGAAAGGAGGTACCGGTTGCCTACTACTCCAGGACCCTGTTGTCGGCAGAACGGAACTACGCCCAGATCGACAAGGAGGCCCTAGCAATCGTAGCTGGCATCAGGAAATTCCACGACTATCTCTACGGACGGTCGTTCACCGTGGCCACAGATCACAAGCCGCTGCTGGGTCTCCTTGCCCCCCACAGGCAGACCCCTCACATGCTGTCCCCGCGGGTCCTGCGGTGGTCAATTTTTTTGTCAGGCTACTCCTACGAATTGGTACATCGCCCGGGGAAGGCGATGGGTGATGCAGACGCCCTCAGCCGTCTTCCCCTCCCGTCCTGTGACCCTGATCCGGCTCCCGCTTTCCACGTCGCGCTCCTAGAGGATCTACCGGAGCGCCCCGTACAGGTATCGGATGTGGCCCGTCGCACGCGGCGGGACCGCATCCTTTCCCGTGTCTCGGACTGGGTGGGAAGGGGGTGGCCGGAAAAACCAGGACCAGATTTCGCCGCTTTCACGGCATGCAGGCACGAACTATCGGCCCACAAGGGATGCCTGCTATGGGGATCTCGAGTGGTGATCCCCGGGCCCCTGCGGCCCCGAGTGCTAGAGGCCCTCCACGAGGCTCACCCGGGAATTGTGCGCATGAAAGCTCTGGCCCGGAGTTACGTATGGTGGCCAGGCCTGGACAAAGACATTGAGGGGCGGGTCCAGAAGTGTACCAAATGCCAGGAGTCATGGCCAGATCCGCCACACGCTCCTGTCCGATCCTGGGAATCTACTAACAAGCCCTGGTCCCGCCTGCACCTAGACTTCGCGGGACCGGTCCAGGGCCGGTTGTTTCTTATCGTTGTTGACAGCTACAGCAAGTGATCTTCGTGACACACGGAATGCCAGAAACTCTCGTGACCGACAACGGGACCGCCTTCACCTCCGGCGAGTTTCAACGGTTTGTGGAAGCCTGCGGTCTGCGCCACATCCGCTCCGCTCCGTTCCACCCCGCAACCAACGGCCAGGCCGAGCGCATGGTGAGGACAACGAAGGACGCGTTAAAGAAGATGGAGCATGGCGACTGGGAAGAGCAGCTATACAAGTTCTTGTTCTGCCAACGGAACACACCCCACTTAGGGACTGGGCGCTGGCCAGCCGAACTTCTGATGGGAAGACGACTGGGAACCGTCTTGGACCGCCTACATCCCGACCGAGCAATCGAGGGGAACCCGACAACGGAGGACCGGCCAGCTGCCCGAGGATTCGCTCCCGAAGACCCTGTATACGCAAAGAACTTCGCGCGGGGTCCGACATGGCTCCCCGCAAGGATCGTCCGAGTCACAGGGCCTTATTCCTACGAGGTCCTTACGGAAGATGGCGTAGTCTGGAAACGGCACATTGACCAGATTCGATGCCGTACCCAGAACCACGATGATACCCAGGCCCCCGAACTCCCTGCACCAACAGACCGTGACATCGACACGACTCCAGAAGCAGCACCAGACCCTGATCTGGAGACTGCGGAGATGCCGCTCCTGCCCGCAGACGAAGCAGTCGCACCATCCACACCTGAACAACCCCCGAGCAGACAGGCCCCGCCAGCAGAACAACTACCCACACCGCAACCTGCCGACACTAGCAACACGCCCCGCCGTACAACCCCTCGGCGCTCTGGACGTGAGCACAGACGCCCGGACTATCTCAAAGACTATGTGTGCAGAGGGGTTCTGGACTATGGGGGGAGGGGTGTTATGTATTGACCATGCGGTCGCCATGTGCTCTCTTAATTGCGACCGCATGGCCAGAGCACATGGCCAGAGCATGGCCAGAGCACATGGCCAAGAAACTACCTGAGCTTCAGCCAGGTAGAACAAAGGCCAGGTGGATTCAAACTGGCCACCAATCCTGTACCTAGGTTTCTCCCAGGGAACCTATGAAATGTAAATAGACTTATAATAGCCTATCAGGCCAGTTGGGTGAGGTCAGGGGATTGTCCCTGACCAGCATAAAAGGAGGGCTTCGAGCCCTGGGTTGTATGCTTCATCCGAACCAGCAATAAAGATCTAGCTGTTTCACTATTCCATGGACTCCCGACTCCAATACTTATCAAAAAGAATATAGAATATTATGTCATCACAACAAGAAGCAAGTTCTGCTTGACATTCTGGAGGGGAATTTGGGACTACAGACACAGTTTCAGTTTTCAGTCACATGTTCTGTGTCATAGCCCTTCATTATTTGAATTTAATTCCCATACTTTGTAGTCTCAACACAGAAAAACCCTGCTACCAAAACTCCTTTCCGTACAATGGATTGGATCCAGTGGAAATTTCCATTGATGGAAATGTGGAGATACATTAAATGATTCCCCCTTTTCACTGTAGACCTATTACTCCCCCCTCATGCTGTTTCTGCTGGTCCTCTGTTGCCCAGGTGTGATATGAGGGGGAATTTTTAACGGCAGCAGGTAGGCGAGGGAGTCCCACTCCACAGGTGAAAATCCCTTTCATCAGTGGTGATTTTCTGTGAGATCCAACATCACATATTTCACATTTCCTCAAGAAAAGAACCAGTCCTTGATGACATTCAGACAGATCATTTAAAAGTAAGGGTGGTAGTCTATTTTCATGTTCTCATTTTTGTATTTGACTTTAGGAGAACATCATGAAATTGAGAGGGTTTCACCAGGCACCATAGAGATTATTATTGGACAAACCAAAGGAACTTTTTTTGTTGAGGTAAGTAAGACCTTATCAACTTCAGACATAGAAGCAAGAATTTTGAATTGTGCCTGGGAAGCTATAGAGGCTGATGATGAACTTAAGTTGTAATATGGTCAACCCCAAACTGTATACAGACTACATTTTTTAGAGTGGTCTTAATTAAAAAGCCTCTCAAGCCATAACTGCAGTGCACCAAATAAAATATATGCAGTGAGTTTATCCAAATTTCTGTATTTCTTAAGGACAGTGTCATGAAAACTTAGGCTTTGCCTGCAGTTTCCTACAATTAAAAATCACACTGCAATAAATTAGTAAGTACTATTTAAAACAGCTAGCCTGGCGGGTAAAAGATTTGCCTTTCCATCCTTTTCCATCCCTGCAATGGGATCTATTGTTTTTCATTTGCCAAGCATGAAAGAACTAACGAATGGACTGTTGAGAAGGTATGACTGGGATGATGTCAGAATATTTCCAGCAAAAGAATGTCAACTCCTCTCTGGCCAGTAGCAGGATCTGCCACTTATGTGCCTTTAAACTCCGCCCCAACATTCTTCTTGTCCGGTTCCCACAGACCGTGGAGTGGCACTGGAGGTCAGAGTGGACGAACACAAAAGAAGACCCCCTGCCGCCCGACCATCGTGCTGGGCTGTCACTTTGACTAATTCATGACTTCACCTTTAATCTTGCAGATCCATTATGGGTTAAAAAGAGACCCATTTTACAGCTGACAAGATTGAAGGGAGCACAGGCCGGGGACCAAAAAAAAGGGGGGGGGGGTTAGGTAGGGAAGAGAAATGTTCCTTAAAGCTTGTTTAATTGCAACCACCTGCTAAAAATAAAGGCCCCCCCCCCAATTTTGCCATGATTCCTTATTTGCCAATTGTATACTATTTTAGGGAAAGAAATGTTAAATTCTCCCAATTTTGAGAAAGGATAGCTAGTTAGAGGAATGAAGAGAAAGGGAAAAGCAGGGGACATATTATTTCAGGACCAGATTGAGAGAGAGAGAGAGAGAGAGAGAGGGAGGGAGAGAGTTTTAAATTGTCCATCATTGTGTCTTAGAAGGTTTGCAGTTCCAAGCCAGATCACCATAGGGAGACAGGATTAATGTTAGCTAATAAGTTTAAAATACTCATGTCAAGTGTTGCCTAATTAAAAATAGATAAATAAAAGCAGGGCAATAAACACACTTTTATCCCAATTATTGTGCGTGTATGAAAGTAAATGCAGCAAGATGGTTATTTATTTCAATTTTTTTTCATAATGTAGAGCGTTTTTACTCTTCATTTTACTTCCAATTGCACTTAATTTTTTTTGTCTGCCTTGAAAATACCGACTACATTCTACGAAATAATTAGGCTTGCTTTGTAGTGGCTGATGGACAGTGTCTTCAAATATAATTCCACCTAACAATTATTTTTGTTAATGGGGCAATCACTTCAAATATGTATTTAAATATGTATTTACCAAAGATTTTTGTACAGCTGTTTCAAGTGAGCCAATAGATACTTTATTATGTTGAAAAGCAGAAGAAATGATAGTTGCAAAAGAGAAAAAAGAGTACGTACGATGCTTTTCCCAGCACACATTTCACTACGAATCACCAGGCGTGGAGAGCAAATAAAACCATGCATTTGTGAAACTGATTCCCCTGTTCCAACCATACAGACAGATAGATAGATAACAACCTAGTACACCGGCACCTTTAAGACCAACAAAGTTTTATTCAAGGTATGAGCTTTCATGTGCACACATCTCTTGCCTGAGCAAGTGTTTAGTCTCAGGGGCATACTAATTTACTGGTTATGCTTTCTGAAAATAAATTTAAATAGTCAGTGATAATGAATAAAGGCTTAACAGTGAAACCATAAACAGAGTTACACCCTTCTAAGCTCATTGCGACCAATGGGTTTAGAAGGTTGTAACTGCTTGGGGTTTCATTGTAATGCACCAAATGGCTTCTGTTAAACCCTAGGAGAAGCAATGAAATGAATAAACATCATATAAGAGTTTCTTTTTAAGATCCTCAAGTAAGGAAGTTGCAAATTTGTAAATAAAAAATTAATTGTATTTGCTATGGAAAAGCCATTGGAGTTAAATAATATCAGTTTGGTCTGGCCTCACTGTTAGAGCCAAAACAGTTATTTTTATAAGATACACCAGAAAATGTATAGGATTAATGTGCATAGAGATGGATTGACTCCTCAATGTAATGCTTAATTCAACTGGAAGGAATTGGATTAATTATAGATTGCTCCCCCAGCTCAGATGCCTGAAATCTTCAGCATGCCCTGGTAAGGCAGTTAAGCATTCATTGGAAAGTAGAGGCTAGAAGTAGGAGACCCACAAGGACTTGGGGGGGGGGTCCTCATTCCCTGTATCACTATTTCATCTTTTCCTTCCTTGAAAGCCCCATAGCCTCTCCCTTTTGCCTGCTTCTTTCTCTTGAGAGCCAGTTTGGTGTAGTGGTTAAGAGTGGGGACTGGGAGAACTGGGTTTGATTCCCCACTCTTCCACATGCAGCTGCTGGTATGACCTTGGGTCAGTCATAAGTTCTCTCAGAGCCATTTTCTCAAGGGCAGTTCTTGGGAGAGCTCTCTCAGCCCCACCTGCCTCACAGGATGTCTGTTGTGGAGAGGGGAGGGGAAAAGGATTGTAAGCTGCTCTGAGACTCCTTCAGGTAGTGAATCTCTTATTCTCTTCTTCTTCTCTTTCTACTTGTGCACCATCCAACCTACCTTTATAAGCCCCCCTATCTTCAGCATTCCCTCCTTCCCTCATGTGGCAGCCTTTTCATGGGAAAACTCTTTGCAGGGCTGGTAACTGGGCCAGGCCCAATTGTGTAGTGCCTATGGCTGCCAGGCCAGCCCAGGCCAAACTGTGCATTTCTGGCCATGGTAGCCAGGCTGGACCCAGGTGCATTTCTGCCCCACAGTAGCCAGGCCTAATTTCATGGTATTGGCAAGACTCATTTGCATGAGGGAAGGTGGGGTATAAATCAAATAAATCAAAATGGTGTGCAACCTGAAAGGAATTGCAGGGGGCACCTCACTTTCTCTTGTATATCCCTCCACCTGCCAGTGGTTAGTGCCATGTCTGGCCCCAATGTGTCCTTCCTCAAAAGCCAAAAGAGGCCTTGATAAGGCCCTTTCCTGCCTTTTACTGACAGAAAGCAAGGCTTGAGGGCTGGCACAACTGTTGTGGTTGCTTGGCAACCCCCACAATGGCCATTGCACAGGGCACTTGTTTCTTAAGGTTTGGGTACTGTTTCTATTATTTTGGTTTTTTTAAACCCCAAATGAACTTTTTTTTAGATTTCAGATTTTTCTGCAAATGGAGGGCTTTTCTGGGGCTTGTATAAAGTATGTTTTGACCATTCATGACTCTGGTCTCTGGATTTAAGTATCCAAAGATAGGGTCATGTTGAGAACCAGATATAGTGAAACTCTTTTTGTTGCTAACAACTAACTCCCCCACATATACAGACATGTAGTATATGAAGAAATCTATTTCAATCAGTGTTCCCTCTAAGCTGAGTTTGTGTGAGCTAGCTCACAGTTTTTTAGCCTCCAGCTCACACATTTTTGTCTTAGCTCAGGAAGGATGGCTCCAGTCCAGAGCAAACTAATTTATGCAGTAGCCAAATCGCTCACTCACAACTTTAATGCCAGTAGCTCACAAAGTAGAATTTTTGCTCACAAGACTCCACAGCTTAGAGGGAGCATTGGTTTCAATGTACATGAAGAAGTGTGCACATGCTGAGTCTCTGTTCTCCCATGTACACAGGGATGAGCTCGGTTTGTCTTGGGGGTACTGCTGGACTCTAGCTTCATTCTCACGTCTCTTTGTTAACGTTTACATTTACGTGCTGATTTGCTGCTATCCATTGATCTTACTGGTCACCTGATCCAATTTCAGCTCTGCATGTGCATCTTGGCTCTGAGGGACACTTGGCCCCTCCTAATGGCTGCCCCCACCCTCTTTTTTCGTGTAAGCAACCCTTGAGGAGATTTTATTCTATTTGTCTGAAGAAGTGTGCTTTGTACATGAAAGCTTACACTTTCAATAAAACTTTGTTGGTCTTAAAGGTGCCACTGGACTCCAGCTTTGTTCTGCTGTTTCAAACCAACATGTCTACCCCACCTGAATTTTTCTTTTTTGTTGCTGTGATGTTATTGAATTTTTAACTACCTTGGATAGATTCAAAAATTGGGGTTTCTTGCACTCGAGGCAAAGTTGCAGTTTTCGTCTTCTTAGCCAAATTAATAAAATGCAATAGTAAAACTGATGTTAAAGTATATGTATGTTTTGCCTATCAGTTGCATAAAATGCAGTAAATATGCAGTAAAAAAACCCCTAAACAGTATTAAAAAACTAGCTAGGAAAATAAGTAGCGGAAAACTTCCACAATAAATATATGTGAAAATTAATAAAGAAACCAAAAAGGGTTCAGCATTGTAATTCCTTGGTTTTGACATGGATTGTCCATGCAGGGATCGTAAACAGCCACAGACAAGAGGCACAATCATTGCAAGTGTGTCTGACTGGGATCCTAAAAATGCTCTTCATAATCCCATCAAAATCCCCCAGTCAGTTATTTCTTTCCAGTAATGGGATGCCCACGCTACAGCAGCTCCTCTAAACAGACAAATTGTGAGGCATATCCAACTATAGTCCATTGAGTAAACTTGAGGACAACTTTGAAACAGCAACTGATACTGGTTTTTCACCGATCAATCAATGTTTATTATGATCCAAGATCAGAAGGCAATCAGAATAATCATATATATTAAATACATGTCATACATACAAAGGTATAGAACAAAGTTTGAGTCCAATGGCACCTTTAAGACAAACAAGGTTTAATTCAAGGTATAAGCTTTCCTGTGCAAGCACACATTTCTTCAGCTTATACCTTGAATTAAACTTCTTTGGTCTTTAAAAAATGCCACTGGACTCCAAATTTGTTCTGTGGCTTCAGACTGACATGGCTGCCCACCTGAATATAAAGGTATACTAAACATAAAATGCTATTCTTAACATTTATGATAGCCATTGGTTTAAAGCTGCAGTTATCTCTTTGTTCATTTCAAAGTTGGGAGAGAACCCCTCTAAATGTTAATTTATGCTCTCTTACTTTGTTTTCTAATATCATTATCTTTGATTTTGCCCATGTTTCAAATGTTTTTAGTTCATTTAGTTCCTGGGCATTTTTTTTGTTCCATCAAGAGCCTTATTTTCTGTACCTTCAACTTCTTTAACTTTGTCAGATCATCTGTTTTGTTAAATACAGGTGTTATTATTTCTTTGATTTGTTTTTAAATCAGTTAGCATTTCTTGTATTTGTTTTGTTGTAATAGAGTCCTCTCATTTCCTTTTCCCCACATGTACCACTTCAGCATCTTCCAGCTCCGTTTCTAGTGGGGGAGGAGGTGAGGAGTCTCACTCAGAAGATTCTGATTCTACTCTTGTATCTTTATAAGCTGTTTTTGATGTGCCTTTTTGTTCGCCCATGCTCCTTTTGGTTCCATATCTTGGGCTCAATTTGGATGTTTTCCAGCAGTGAAGAGTTTATTTTTAATTAGTTTTCCCAGATAGTGGTGTGGAGGCTGCTCCAGGAGCGACCGAACGCTTTGCTGGTCACCCCCCCCTCTTAATTAACATTTATTAAAACAGAGCAATGTTCTTCTGCCTAATTAAACATGCCAGGGCACAAAATCTAGCTACTTTAAAGTTGATTTCATTGCAAGGTAAGGACCCTACGCAACTTTTAATGGTATCCACCAGTCTTTTGGGGCAGAGGGTCAGAAGCAGGTATGGGTTGCCATTGTCCAGTAGTCCAGCATCACTGGAATTGCAGATGTATTGACATAGGGAGGTCCCAGTCTACAGTGTCTGCACAACAGTGGTACTGTCTTCAACTACAACATCTGGATTAGTTGTATCAAGTTAGGATCTGCCGAATCACAGGAAAGGAACTGCCTGGCTCCTGATCAGGACTCATTCTGTGTGGCTTGGCCAAACTGCCAGTGCTAAGCTGTAAATCAGGAATATGAATCAAGAGTTAGAAATCATTTACCCTTAAGTCAGAAGGCAAGGAACATAAACAGAGTGGATACAGTTGTTGCATCGACAGTGTCCCAGGCTGATCTTGGTGGGCAGAGTGACTGTTGAATTGGCAATCCTTTCCTGCACAGGGAAAGAGACCATTCATAGCTCTGGTGGCTCCAGAGAACACAGATCTGTGGGTTTCTAGTTCTAGTCCTGACAACTCCTGACATGGAGTTTCTCCCCATCGCTCACTCTCCCAGCAGAGTGAGGTGGTTGGGAGGAGAATTAATACGTGCCAAATGGCACACAAGTGTAGGCTCAGAGACTTCTGTAGCTTCTGTCATGCCCTGAGGCATGCAGCAGGATGCAGCAGGGCTCTTTTTAGCCTGCTATTACCATCCATCAGGGACTGTAATTTCACCTCCCGAACCACTCCCATGAGGTCCAGCATATCGTTAGACAGAAAATGGCAGCAGGCTTGTCACTCATTAGGAATGCACCAGGCCTTTAAGCCTACTGGGCCCTTGCCTTTATGTTCTAGAGGTAATAGACTGTGTTATAAGACAGGGCCTGTAATCTTGACCTTAACTGAATTTGGAAATCATTCCATATTTGTACTTTCTTTATTGTATCTGATGTGTATTTCAGTTCTCTCTTCTTCTTGCATACTGCCTCAACTCACATCACTGTATCCTTATGTTAGAATATAAATGTAATGTACAGCATATAATGTAATGTATGTCATAACTTATATCTATAAAACTGCTTTTCTTTTTCTTGCCCCTGCTTCACACCCAAAATGTCTCATACCTTGCCTTCTTCCACCTCTCTCTTTCCTCATACCCTACAACATTTGCCGGGACACTAGTCTATTTACTAACTATCATTGCTTAATGAATTCAGGTGATTTCTTCTGGGGGTCAAGAAGAAAGAAGAATCTCCATTACTGACTGTGTGGTCAGTCTGTTCTATTGTTGTGCTTGTAACAGCAAGGATGTAGTCTTAAGTGTTTGTTGTTTTGTAGATTTCCCATGTACCCTTCCCTTTAGAAATAAAGATTTGTACATATAAAGATTTGTACATATAAAGTGAGCAAAGATCCATTGCAAACTCTGAATATTTAACTATTTTTATCAAAATTTCCAACAAAACTAACAGTGGAACAATAGTGATGGGCCAGCTGGACTTTGTGTCTGAAATTAGGTTACTGTTCCTGGAAAATGGGGCAGAGGTGTACCACCTGCCGCCCTTAGATCAAGAAGCTCCAGATGCTCTTCAATCTCCAGAAGTCCCTGCCTCTAAAGTTTTTGAACAATCTAGCTGTTGGATTCACTTATATTGTCTGTAACTGTTTCATGAATTCATTTCCAGAACTCCCCCCCCCCCCCCAAATAATGTCAAGGGAATGAACTTTTTTTGGGCAAAATTCTGTGTTTAAGATTTTTCTCTCTCAACTCAGTGAGCACAAGGTGTCATCAACTGGTGAGAGCAACCCTTTCTGCACTAATTCTTACCAGCCCAAGGTTGTTTCCAGAGTCCTGATAATTAATCCACTGTTCACAGCTGTGAGAGTTGGGGAGAACTTCACCCATCTTCCAGAAAGCTCTCCCAGAGCAGCATCCTGATTGGTTGTAGGAGGTCAGAAGATAATTTCTTATCAATGTGGACTATTCTGAAAGGCCTTACCTCATCCATTTATTTGGCATATTTCCCTCTGCTGGATTATTTTGCCATTACATCTATTTTGACTACATTGCTTGCTATGAATTGAATTTGCCAGTGTGCCAAGAACTTCATATCTATGCTGTAAGCATCTTCAGTGAGTATATCTAGGAAGTCAGCTTTTTGTGTGTGTGTGTGTGTATGTGTGTGTGTGTGAACCTTCACTGGAGCTATTTTGGTTTTAAATCTTTTTCTTTACCTTCTTTACAAAAAAAATACTACTTAGCTTTATGGTGTTTGTTGCTGTGAGTTAACTGGTCCAAATCCAGTGGAATCTCAATTATGTTATCAACAGAATACCTTGTTCCAGGGTCTCAGGGTCAAGGAGGGCAACCTTGACAAATAGTAAAATGAAAGCCCCACTCAACTCTATCAAAAGCTTGTTCAGCATGAAGAAATGAAAAAAAATGAGGTCATAACTCTTTTTGTAGAAATATAATTGTTATTAAAGGCAAGAGAGTAATGCACAAAAACATAATTTGTCACAATTTTTTAAAAAAACACCTACCTCTAACAAGAATAATAAGAACATAGGAGAAGCCAGTGTTGGATCAGGCCAATGGCCCCTCCCATTCAACACTGTGTCACATAGTGGCGAAAAATACCAGGTGCCAACACTTAGAAGTCCTCCCACTGTTGCCCCCCTGAGCCTCAGGTACAGCTAATAATATTTCTTATATTAGCATAATATTTCCCTACCTAATGGAACTACCTAGATAATGTTATAAATCATTTAATATACATTGAGTAGATTCACCATGTAAAATGCTAATGCATAATTCATGTGTTTCTCAATATTCATATGTATTGATGATTATAACAACATGCCAGTCCCATTGTGGTCTTTTACTTCTTTAATTTGAAACAGTGTTGCACATTTATACCAATCAATAGATAGCCTTCAAGTTCAGAGGTAAAAAAATGGTTTTAAGTGCTTGGGGGGAAAATAGGATTCTATAATCTTTAATTTTACAAATGAATTGTCTCCATTAATTTAGATAGCCTACCAATTTGCCATGTTTTTAAAAGTCAGGATTATTTAGTTGTTGTTTCCCCAGCTTTTAATGACTATTATTTTTGGCAGCTGTATTTAAATCTAAAATCATGGCTTTTTATTTAACAGGGACATTATTTGTTATTAATCTCAACTATACTGTTTTTGATTCCACTGTTTGAAATTTTGCTGTCCTTTTTATTTTCTCCTTTCCTTTCCTTTGTCCAATAAAAGCTCTGTAACTCAATGCCTTAAGCAGTATAACAATCTGAAATTTCATTTATAATCTCTATTTATTCCCCAAAAGACAAAAGGAATATTTTTTTTGCAAAATCCACGGCTATATTAGGGTTTTGATCTGAGAGTAGGAAGGGGAACACTCTGCTTAGATTAAAATAATTGAAATTTACCAGCCACAGTAGAATAAAATGGCAAATTAGAATATAGAGGGCATTTCAGTAAAATATGAGCAATTGAATCTATTTTACCAAGAGAGCCAGAGCAAATTCTGTCAGAGTAAGGAAGATGCAAAAAGAGGCCTCTGATAAGCATTGAATGGGCATTCATTCTAAAAAGAGTAAAAGCCATGAGTAGACCAGGTGAGATCAGATGATACAATGCAAAATCAAGAAAAGTTACAGTCCAGAAAGTGCAATGCAAAGGACCAAAAGAAACTGTACAAAAAATGCTATATTCAATCAAAATTCTATAATTTAAATATTAAAGAAATGGTGCATAATTATTATTTATTAGAATAATGGTCCATAGAAACAATCAGTTGATGAAAGTCTGCGGAATGGTCAGATGATAAGCATAGGAGGAAAGAGAATTTCTATCTCATAGTTGTTCATCACTAGTATTTACTATACAAACTTGAATAACTCTAGAGTTAACAGCATGGTTTTCCATCTTTTGGGTTTGGGTGGGTTTTTAAAAAAAGAATTAGTTTTTTAAAAAATACTTTAATTATACAGTGTAATTAGATGAGTGGACTGCAAAGGAGCAAAACTGGGGATTAAATGTACTTTAGCCTTCTTCTATGGAAGAGGAAAGATACTTGACGATAAACATTCATTTACATCTTGTAACAGAGAATCCACAAAATTATAAACTAAGAATATTCTGACAATAATACATACGGACACAGAATTTTTATTTTATTTTTTAAAGTTTTTTTAGGTACAGCTAACACCTGGTGTGTATAAATTGAAAGATCATAAAAATTGTATCCTGTTTATATGTATTGATTTAGATATTTGCACTCTGATTCCCCCACGAATAGGGACCTCAAAGTGGCTTAGTACATCCTTCTCCCATTCTTCATTTTGTCCTCACAACAGCCACCTGTAAGGTTAGTTTGAGGGAACACAAATGAACCAAGATAGAATGGGCATTTGAACCTGGTGCTCCCAGATCTAATCTGGTAGTCTAGCCACCGCATAAAAGTTGAATTGGCAAAACTGATTTTGCAGTGGTAATTCTGGTATATATAGAATCTTTCCTATTATATAGAGCCATGTTAAGATTCCAAGGGGCAAGATTCCATGGGGCGCCAAAATCAGTTTGCTGGATGGACTGCCACTCAAAAGGGGGTCCCTGGCCATTGGCTGCATTCTCTCCCTGCTTTGCCTTAGTCCCACCTACAGAGCCACCAGCCAGCATCCCAGCCTCAGTCTGGAGGGAGCCAGCAAAGGGGAAGGACCAACTTGGGTGCTGGGTCCACTCTTCTCCTCCGCCCACTGCCAGGTGGGTCTAACTGTCCCCTCAGTGGCCTGCTTCTGTCAGTGAAAAGACAATGGACTATCAGCATAACCCCCTCTCCAGCACACTGCCAGCGTGCCCAAAATAAACTGTCAGAAACAGGGGGCCATTTCACACAGCACCCCGTAGCGCTTCAGGAGTGGTACAAGCACTGAAGGATGCTTGGGAGGAGGTTTCAAGGTAAACCGATTTAGGAATGCTTCCCCAATGGGAGAGGAACATTTCTGTGTGAAAGGGCCAATATGTTCCATTAGGGAACCGGTACTAATAAGGTTCTGTGTAAAATGCCTGACAGAAACCGTTACTGAGGAGTTCCTGAAACGGTACATATTGGCTGTGTGAAATTCCTCAGGCCCTCTCTCCTGCTTAGCTCCACCACGGCTGGCTGGCTAATGAGGTGGGCCAGCAACCATCAAACCATTCCCTTCAACCCCCTGCAGTGCGGCTGACTTTCCCCCTAGGGTTGCCAATCTCCAGGTGGGACCTGGAATTATCCCGCTGTTACAATTGATCTCCAGATGACAGAGATCAGTTCCCCAGGAGAAACTGGCTTCTTTGGAGGGTAGACCTTATGGCATTACAGCTTGCTGAGTCCTTCTATCCCCCCCCAAAAAAATGCTGCCCTCCACAGGATCCACCCCCCAAATCTTCAGGTACTTCCATCACAGGGTTGCCAGGTCTCGGTTGGAAAATCCCTGGAGACCTTGTGGATGGATCCAGGAGAGGGTGGGGTTTGGGGAGGGGAGGGGCCTCAGCATGGTACAATTTCATAGAGTCCACCCTCCAAGGCAGCCATTTTCTCCAGGGGAGCTGATCTCTGTCAGCTGGAGATCCATTGCAAAAGCGGGAGATCACCAGGCCCCACCTGGAGGTTGGGAACCCAGTTCCATCATCAGAGCTGACAACTTTCTCCTCAGTGCCTGTTGCTAGGCAACCAAGCTTGCTTCTCTGAAAGCCCCTTTCCACACCTATGATGGCCTTTGGGAGAAAGCTTTGGGGCCAGCTGAACAGAATGCCATAGAGACCACCCTCCAAAGCAGACATTTTCTCCAAGGGAGGGGGGAAGATCTGTTGTCTGGAGTTCAATTGTAATACCTGGCGATCTTCAGGCTCCACCTGGAGGTAAGCTACCCTAGGCGTAGCAGTCAGTGCTTCAGAGCAGGATCTACTAGACCCAGGTTCTTGCTGAGTGGGTGATTTCGGACCAATCACAGGCTTTAAGCCTAACCTACCTCACAGGTTTGTTGTGCAAGTCAAAAAGGGGAAGAGAAGAATGATGTCAGCTGCTTCGGTCCCCATTGCAGACAAAGACTACTTTTCCACCAGGGGAAGTATGGTTGCCAATCTCCAGGTGAGGGCTGGAAACCACTCAGAATCACAAGTGCTCTCCAGATGACAGAAATCAGTTCCCCTGGAGAAAATGGTGAATTCTATGTCCTCATACCCTGCTGAGATGGACCCTTTATGACAGCCAATGTGACACAGCAGTCAGGGCTTCAGAGCATGGTGGAGGCTGCGGGGGGGGGGGAATAGAAACTTGAAGAGTGAGGTTGATGATTGGCTGGGAAGGAGATAGGGTTGCCAACTCCAGGTGGAAAATTCCTGAAGACTTGAGGGGTGGAGCCTGGAGACAGTGAGGTTTGAGGAGGAGTGGGAGCTCAGACAAATACAATGTCATAGACTCCACCCTCCAAGCCAGCAAGTCCCTCATGGAGAACCATTGTTGCCAATCTCCAGGTGGAGGCTGGAGATCACTCAGAATTACAACTGCTCTCTAGGGGGGAGGGGGGAGGAGATACAAAGCTGAAGCCAGGTGGCAGATAACAATACATTGACGGTTGGCTGGTAGGTAGTGTTGCCAGCTCCAGGTGGGGACATTCCTGGAGATTTGAGGGGTGGATCCTGGAGAGGGTGAGGTTTCAGCAGGGGTAAGACCTCAGACAGGTTCAGTGCCATCTACTCCACCCTTCAAACCACCCGTTCCCTCATGGGGAATCATTGCTGTCAATCTCCGGGGGAGGAATGGAGATTACGCTGAATTATAACTGCTCTTCAGATGGCAGAGATCTTCCCCTGGAGAAAATGGTGGACTCTGTGTCATTATACCCAGCTGAGGTCGCCACAGCAAATTGACACTTAGTGCCCAAGGCTGGAGCACTCTCCCAGAGCCTCTTTATAGAGCCCGTTGTATTTATTTTCACAATGGGCCTTATTCCTAGTATACAGAATAAATCCCTTTCCCCCAAGTTATTAGGACTATTCAGCAGCACATATACTAAAATTGGAACAATACAGAGACTATTAGCATGGCCCCTGCGCAAGGATGACATGCAAATCTGTGTCCTCCAGAGTGAGACTTTTAAACAAACAATATACTGGAGAGTCTTTCCAATTCATTCCAGTTGTTACTGGGGCACAATCAAAGAAGTTTTGTATTTTAGCTCATTTCTTACAATTTAAAAAAACAAACCAAGAAAAAAATGTGTTTTTGAATGTGATTCTAAGCAGGTGAGTAAAATGTAAAATGTCTCTTAAAAAAAACACACCTCTAAATATCTTTGTTGTTGCTCTCAAGTCACAACTGACTTATGGTGACCGTGTTGGGTGTTGAAGGAGAGAGACATTCAGAGGAGGCTTGCCATTGCCTGCCTCCACTTCATGATCCTGGTATTCTTTGATGGTTTCCCATTCAAATACTAGCCAGGGCCACCCCTGCTTAATTCCTGAGAGCTGACAAAATCAGGTGATCGAGGTCAGGGCTCTAAATATCTATCAGTTGGCAATTATATAGAATTAATTATCAATATTTTGTTTAAAATATTGCATTTAAAGTCTCCAAATGGGTCTAATTCAGGAAACTGAGAAGTCTCAAATGGTGCCAGAATGATTGTTAACTTTACTGAAGTCAGGATGACCCCTGTGTGCAAGTGTGCCAGCCTCACCTCAATGGCTGCTCCTAGTTGTCCGGCCACAACAATAGGGCCTGTATCAACTTGCTGACACAGAATGCTTCCTTAGTAGGAGGCTGTGTGACCTGTGCTCCATGAAGCTTATGGCTACTTCTTCATGAAGAGAGTCAGTTTTGATCATGAGAATACAAACAAGTACAGTAGCAGGCCACTTGTGGAATATAAAGTCCACAAGGCCTGTCACTAAATATAGCACTCCCCTTTCTTAGGAAGGGAAATCTAGATACGATATAGATAAAAGGCAAGGGATAGACAAACTATTGAGTGAATTTGAGAAAACATTACTAATTGGAGATGAGAAAATAATCAAAAAAGTCTATAGATTCTTACAACACATTGAAGCCCAAAAAGATCAAATTAGTAAAGAAATGGTGATATGGATGCAAGATTTCGGCCATACAATACCGACAGACGACTGGAGTAAAGTCTGGAAGGCTATAAAAATAGTAAAGGCAGCATCCTATAAAGAGAATATCTATAAAAAATTTTATAGATGGCATTGGACCCCTGATAGATTAATTAGATGTTATAGTAATGCGAATAATAAGTGCTGGAAATGCTTAAAAGAAATAGGAACATACTTTCATATGTGGTGGAAATGTAGAAAGTGTCAGAAATTTTGGAGGATGATAAAGCAAATGATAAGGGTAATAGTGGAACTAGAGTTGGATTTGAAACCAGAGGTTTTCCTGTTAAATATGCTTCCTAACAACTTGTCAAAAAATGTTTAATCTTTTGTAATTTATGTATTAACATCCGCGCAAATTCTTTGGGCTAAGAAATGGAAAATAGAAGAGGTGCCAACACAAAATGAAATTATACAAAAACTACTAGAGGCTGCAGAAAGTGACAGAATGGGACAAAGACAATTGAATGACGAAGAAGAAGTATCGTACGAAGAGGACGATAAATGGTCCAGAATGTATATATGGCTAGATGGACAATAAGGGATAGGCTCGAACATATGTAATTATTGTTTTCTTGTTACTTTATGAACTGTATAACTTAAAAACTCAAATTAAAAAAAAAAAAAGGGAAGGGAAATCTCCCCCAACTGCAGCCAACACGGGAGGCAAATTGCTAGGCAGCAGAAGCCATGCAGCCCAGAACTTGACTACGTGATAGTGGCTGTTAAGACAGAGAACGATCAAAGACTTTAAAAGATGCCAAGGCCTGAACTTGGAACTTTCCCCATGCAAAACAGGTGCTCTGTCACTGAGCCTCAATTCTTCCCTTCACCTACCAATCACAATTTATTGAGGCCCTCCTCAGTTATTTACTGTACCCTACACTGTATTAATGTATAGTGTATTTTTTTAGCCTGTCAAGTAGTTACCTCAAAAATGAAATTAATGAGCGCCATTAGTGAACTTTAGTCAATTTTTAAAACACAGATTATGACAGTTCCTCATTAAGAATTATTCCTTCATTTAAAAAAAAAACTATTTTATTCACCGAGGAAATAAAATAGCTTTATGGAAAAGCCAGGGCTCTTTTTCAGCAGGAATGCACCAGAACAGCAGTTCTGGCTGGCGTTGGAGCCTGCCCCACCCCCTCCCTGCTGGGCCTGAGCTGTCTACACTTAAAGGGAAAGTTCCTGCAGGGAGCCAGCAGGAAAAAGCCCCACCCAGAGATTAAGCACCGGGGCTGGGCTCTTTGCACTGAAAGGCCTGGCTCTGCATTTGGCTTGCCGAGGTCCTGTCGCTCTTCCTGCTCCGGTAAGTGCCCCATCTCTTTTCCTTCTCTCTCTCCCCCCCCACCTACCTACCTACCTTCCTTTCTTCCTTCCTTCCTTTCTCTCTCTGTCCCCACTTTTCTTTCTTTCTTTCTCTCTCTCTGTCCCCATCTTTCTTTCTTTCTCTTTCTCTCTCCCTCCACCCTTCCTTTCTCTCTCTCTCTCTCCTCCACCTACCTACCTTCCTTCCTTCCTTCCTTTCTCTCTCTCATCTATCTATCTATCCTTCCTTCTTTCCTTCCTTCCTTCTTTCTCTCTCTCTCTCGCTCCCCCACCTATCTTTCTTTCTTTCTTTCTCTCCCTCCCTCCCTCTCTCTCTTTCTTTCTCTCCCAACCTACCTCTTTCTTTCTTTCTTTCTTTCTTTCTTTCTTTCTTTCTTTCTTTCTTTCTTTCTTTCTTTCTTTCTTTCTTTCTTTCTTTCTTTCTTTCTTTCTTTCTTTCTTTCTTCGTCTCATTTTGTTCTTTGTGTTTTTATTAAAAAAATTATTGAAAAGGGGGGGATGTAAAAGAGCAGAGAGCCCAGGAAATGCTTGTTTTGATGATATCTTTAATTTTTGAGAATCTCTTTAGTTTTCTCATGGCATCTTCTGCTTAAGAAAAGTGAGTTTGAAGCCTGATTTCATTGTTGTGTCTTGTTGGGAATGGCTTGCAAATATATGTGTGTCTAAAGTCTGCATTAAAGTTGTTTGGTGCTTACTGCCATGTAAGAGAAAACATCTGAAAAAGTAGCTTCGTTGTTGTGTGTGTTGGCAGAACACTTGACTGTTGCATGGGGGACTTTGGGGGACATCTGCAGAGAAACAGAGTTGTAACTAAACATGAACCTGGTCAGCAGCACTTTGGAGATTGCCTGTTTTGTGAAATTTAAAAAGTGGACAGAGTTTCTGATGAAGATGATTGTCCCTCCTCTCCTGCCACTGGGCTGACATCTGCCTTTAATGGGCCAGCAAAGTTGATGTTCTTAAACTTCCTAATAAGAGAGATTTCTGCTTCTGAGGAGTTGACTTCCAACGATTGGCAATCTTGAGATGGTAGTGATACTTCTATGTGGTAAAGACCACCTGTTCACAGGATAATTTTACCTGTGGGACAGACTCTGCACAGTAACCACTCCACTGGTACATAATTGCTTGTAAAAAGTATTGTAGTGTAATAATTCAGGTGGGTAGCCGTGTTGGTCTGAAGCAGCAGAACAAAGTTGGAGTCCAAAGTTTCATCCAAAGTATAAGCTTTTGTGTACATGCACACTTCTTCCATCTGAAGAAGTGTGGGTGGCACATGAAATCTTATACCTTGAATAAAAGTTTGTACCTTGAATAAAATAGTCCACAAACTACTCCCGTCCAGTGCATCCACAACCCTAGAAGAAGAAGAGATTGGATTTATACCCCGCCCTTCACTACCCAAGGGAGTCTCAGAGTGTCTTACAAATTCCTTTCCCTTCCCCTCCCCACAACAGACACCCTGTGAGGTAGGTGGGGCTGAAAGAGCTCTGAGACAACAGCTGGTACAGAGCTATGGCTTGCCCAAGGTCATCCAGCAGGTGCAGGGGGGGCATGGGGAATCAAACTCGGTTATCCCAGATTAGAGACCACGCACTTAACCACTACACCAAACTGGCTCCTAGTGTTGTTCTGTCAATGGACTAGGGTTGCCAACTCCAGGTTGAGGAAATCCCTGGAGATTTGGGAGTGGAGGGTGGGGTTTAGGGGAAGGAGGGACCTAAGCAAGGCATAATGCCATGGACTCCACTTTCCAAAGCAGCCATTGACCTGATCTCTGTAGTTTGGAGCTCAGTTGTAATTCCAAGAGATCTCCAGACTCCACCTGTAGGTTGGCAACCCTAAAAAAATCATATTCAGTGTACTAGTTCTGCAGGAAGGCAAGCTGGTTTCCATGGGAACCTAACCTTTAGGAATTGATTCCAATCCAGTGTGGGAATAATTGTTGGACATAAGATATTGGTTCAGGCAAGATTTTGTATAGATGGGACAGAAAATAATGTTTTTATTGGTTTTTTTCAAAACTGTTTTGACAACAAGGTAAACAGAATAAAAAGCAAAAGGTGGATGTGGCTGGATGATCACATTTCTGGTAACATTGGGTGTGTCCTAATATGTTAATGAGCTATGCTGTCAGGGGTGTGGCCTAATATGCTAATGATTTCCTGCTGGGCTTTTTCTACAAAAAAGTCCAGCAGGAAAACTGTTGAACAAAGACAAAAGATTAGTATCTCAGCTTTAAGAAAAATTTAGCCAATGCTGGTTTAACACTGGTACAGATTTTCACATTGTTTGATACTTTTTAAAGAAGACACACTTGGTTTCTGACTGTTTTGTGGAACATCAGTAGAGGCAATTTCCTTGCTCATCTACTAATCTCTCTCTCTTCCCCCCCTCCCTCCCTCCCTCCCTCTCTCACACACAGGGGTGTGGGAGCTAGATTTGAGTCCAGTAGCACATTAGAGTCCAACAAGACTTTCAGGATATGAGCTCTTGAGAGTCTGAGCTGAAATGGAGATTCTGAATCCTTATATATATAAGGACTCAGAGATCTCCATTCTAACTCCATCTGGTGAAGAAAGCGTTGACTCTTGAAGATTCATACCCTGAAAATCTTGTTGGTCTCTAAGATGACACTGGACTCAAATCTAGCAGTTCTACTGCAGATGAAATGTGTGTGTATGTGTGTGTGTGTGTGTGTGTGTGTGTGTGTGTGTGTGTGTGAGAGAGAGAGAGAGAGAGAGAGAGAGAGATTCACTTCTCTTAATAATTCTGGAAGAATCCACATAAATGGTATATGTGTACTCAGTGTTAGCAAGAGAAAATGAGCTGTAGCCTCCTTCTCTCTTTCTGTCAGCTTGCTTCAGATTTTCCCAGTCCATTTTGCAAAGCAGAACCAGTATGCTGCTCTGTCAAGTAGAAATTCCCAGCACAGCATCTGGCTACACCTTGAAGCAGTTGGTGCATCATCTTTGGGAAGGGAGCAGCCTTTGTCATGCACTTTGGGCTGATGATGAGCCATCCTGTCACTTGCCCTTTGGACTCCAAAGACTTGGTGGGGGGGCTCTTTTTTGTTTGTCAATAAGTTTCTCCTTCAGTCTCTTGTGAGGTCTTTAAACAAGATTTTTATTGGGAAATAATGAGAGTTTCCTAATGCAAGTGTGTGTTTTTGTAAAAAGATGTGAATCAGTTGTAAAAAGGAACCATGCACTGGCTTACTTAGGCTTCTAAGTTCTGGGACCCCTTCCTGTAAAGCTCTTTAGTGGCCTTTGACAAAAATCAGCCCTCCCCACTCTTTACTTTAAAAAAAAAAAGTTCATGAGTGTATAAGCCACTTCTGGTTGAATGCAGTCAATAATGCCATATTTGAAATCAAACATATGGCCCACTGAATATGCATGAAAGTGCAGAGGGAGGGACTGTGTAAAATTAAACAACCACTGTTACTTTAGGAAGAAGTGAAATATCTGAAAAGTATTCAAGGCTGAGTTATGATATGAAACTGCTTATAATATAATGGTTAATAAAATTAGACATACAGCTAGAAACAACATTATAAGACCTCAAAAAGCTGCCGATGTCTTAGAAGATCTCACAGGGGTTTAACAAAGTGCTTTCTTTTTCTCAGGGCATGGGAGACTCCTAGTAAATAAGTTACTAGGTACTAAAAACCGAACAGGTCTCCTAACTGTTGCACCCGGCTGAAATCTGTGAACGTTAAAACATATTTTCTTCTGAAAAGGCTCTTAGTCCTTTGAGAGGAGAAAGAACTGTTCTGTAGTTTCCTACTTTGAAGTTCAATAAGTGCATGGAGGAAGATTCAGATATTGGAAAGTTCTGTTTTGTGGTAAGTTGAACATAGTCTGAAGGGGGGTGGGGAGGGCGGCCGTTGGTGGAGAAAAAAGAGGCTGTTGCTGAATGGGAGCGATTGGGCATAAAGTAGTAAAGATGAGGGCCTGGAAGGGAGAGAAGGACAAGAGGGAGCCTGACAGACAAAAGAGAAGAGAGGAATTTCTTTCACAGAAAGGAGAAACTGTGTCATTCAGTGTGATTCCTGGAATAGAATCTTTAATGGGTAAACGAAAGGCCGAGAGACAGCAGCCTCCCCCCAATAAAACTCTACTGCTTTTAAAAAGTGCAATTGACCTAAAATTTGATTGCTTTTGCCATATAAAAAATTGTGTTGTTTTGTGACAGAAGTATAGTTTTGTGGAGTTTCCCCCCATTATATTAAAAACACAAGTTTGAAGGAAAACAACAGACAGTTGTAAGTTTATCCCTCTGGGTTTGAAATTTGTGAGGGGGCCATCTTAACAAATGGCTTGTTTCGAAGCCCTCCCTCCCTTATCACCATGTTTACATTTTGACACTATAGGAGCTATAATAGAGTGTGCTATAGCCAAGGCTTCCTACACAGGAAGCAACCATCTTTTAATCCTATTACCAAGAGAGGGAGGTGTGGCTGGAATGAAAGAAGATGCTTCATTACAGCACATAATAGCCCTGAATAAATAAATCAAAATCAGCCTATGCACACATTGTAAAGAAGTCTTGTGGCTGTTCCATTTTTGTGAAAGGCAAAATAATACACAAACAGGGTCTTGCACACTGTCGCGTTCTCACACACACAAAACAGGAGCTTGTTCTGGTTCTTCTTCAAGTGAGATAATTTCTACTTTAAAATCCCTGACAGAACGCTTGTGACACACTTGCTGGCATCCAGTTGCCACTTGCTCACAAAACCTACCTCTATCCCTTAAAGCAGATTTAAAGCTGCAGGGATTAAGGAGTAACTCTTCTCTTCATTTCCATATAGGGCTTAGGAGGTAGGGTCAGGAAGGCTGTTTCCAAGATGATGTTTTGTTCAGAAGAATCTCCTTTCAGGAAGAGAAGAAAGTTGATGGATATTTTATCAAAATGGGTTATGTATTCAAATACTATTATACAGCCACCATAGCCCAAAATCGGCGTCCCCCCCCCCCACCTGCTAGGTGGGCATGCAAAAGGTGGACCCTGCCTCTTGTGAGGAGGGTGGACAGGAAGTTCTGTGCGGCAAGTGATATCATGCAAGCCGGCAGCACCCTCCTCCATCAAAGACGGCAGGAAGGATTTGTGAGGTAGGTGCTAGCCATTGCCTGTGTGCTGGCAGCTCTTAGCTGAATCACCCATTGGAACCCCTCTGTCTCTGGTGCCCTAAGCAATCACCTAGGTTTGCCTCAGGCATGGGCCAGCTCTGCCCGTGTGTGCACACAGAAGCTCTTCCATGCAATCCAGAATGTGGCACAATCCAGGGTCTCAGCCATTTGGAAGGCCACTTGTACGTATATAGGGTTTGTGGCAGAACTTCTACTGAATGTGTGAACATAGGGCATAAGGGGCCATCTTACTTTCCTCTGTAGATTTTTGAATTGTCTGCATAGCCCTTTTTTGTTCTTAACCCCACAAAGCATTTCTGGGAAATCTCTACAACATATTCAAGGGAGTCACTACTGGACTAACAGCACAATCCTATGCATACTTATCTGGGAGTATGCCCCACTGAATACATTGGGACTTACTATTGAGGAAACCTCCACAAGATTTCTCTGTAAGAGTACGAACGCATACAATTGCACTAGCTAAATATCTGTGATTGACCGGAAGCTATGATGTGGGAAGTCTGCACAACTTTTCTCGGGATGCCAACCCTCAGGTGGGACCTGGGGATCCCCTGGAATTACAGCTCATCTCCAGACTACAGAGATCAGTTTCCCTGAAGAAAACAGATGCTTTGGAAGGTGGACTCTATGGCACAGTACCCCACTGAGATTCCTGTCCTCCCCAGGCTTTATCCCCCAAATTCTAGGAGTTTCCCAACCTGGATCTAGCAACCCTACCCCGCCCCAACCCCACTGGTGACCAGGGAGGACTTGGCAACCCTACTTTTCACCCACCTACTTTCCAACCAACTGCAGTCTAGCAGCGATGCATTGTTCCCGGCCAAGGATTTGTACAGCCTTCTGTTTTTAGAGTCCTGGGGACAAGCCATACATCAACCCAGATGTTACAAGTTAAAAATCATAACATATAGCTTTAGCCCCAGGCAGTCAGCAAACCAAGGAGATTTGTAAAGTTCTTTGGCTTGGTGGGCAGTCTATTGTGTAGGTCTGCTAGTGCAACAGCCTGCATTTGGTCCTGCAGGTTTTTTTTGATAGTCTATGCGACTTTTATTCCTATAGTAAAAGACTGAATTAAACACTAGTAGCACATCTTGCATGAAAGGCATTCGTGGCTCTTTCGAAAACAGGTTGTCCATCAGCTTTCATTTCAGTATCTCAGTCTTGAAGGGAGACATTATATTACAATATATTTTGCATTTTTTCTTCTTTTCTCTCACTTTGTGGGGATCATGCTGGAGTTCAAATGAGGACTGGTGGAAACACACATGCAACATTTCATGGTGATATCTGAAGTTAGATCTCTGATGCTGTTGTGTTACATTTTACATCCCCCCCGCCCTGAAATGAGAGAATGGATTAGGCTGAAAATGTAAATATCAGCTTCCATCCCTATATCTGAGTATTCAAGGGAGGTATCATATTGCAGTATGTAATACATCTTTTCCAGTCCCTTTAAAAATAGGTGCTGGGGTCAATCTGGTGTTTCGCAACAGCATACCGCATTGCATTTGCCTTTTACATTTTCCCTACACCACACCTTAATCACAGGTGCAAAGTTTGAACTGGGGCTCATGCTCATACATGAGATACAGAATGGTATCCACACTGATTCCAGTGCCTAGCATTCAACTGAGATATTGCCTTTTCGACATTGCCTTGATTATGTGAAAATATGCTGCTGGGATTGCGCTGGAGGATGTTCTCCTGAATGTTGTATGTTCATCGCATTGTCTCAGTCTTTTTTGCATCTGGTTGTCTTTTCCAACTTACCTATCACCGCCATGAGAACTGGTGGAAGAATCTGGCTCAAAATGCAGAAACTAGGGCTGAATGTGCAGCCCAAACAGGACAGTTGAACTAAAGGCTTCAGTTTGTCAATAAATTCTCAATCAGCTATTACAAATTCATGTGTGCTTCTCAGCCGGCAGTTTCTCATTTCTGTCCCATAGCGATGCACCCTCTGATCCTTATTAACCTTCTCCAAATATGCTTGGAATTTTAAAGAGAAAAAAATCTCAAGTTTTCTTAATTGGCCGTGTGGTGCTATGTAGTCAGCTTATCCTTGCCAAACTTTGGGTTCTATTGTGAATGAAACCTCTTGAAGATATAATAGACTTTCTAAAGTCTTAGAATTGTTCACATGGGCAAGGGCTCACAGGATTAGACCCAATATCACTTGAGATGAATAAAACATCAGGCTCGTTATGCTGTTTGATGTCTGTAAGGCCCCCTCTTTGCGATAGCCTTGAAGCTGTGCTCTACTTGCCAGAGCTAAAATAGCATTTTAGCTGCAGTGGCAACAGCATGAATCTACATAGTTTTAGGTACAAAATGCACTTTATATTACTGAATCCTGAATGCGCCAGAAACCACATGAACAAACAGCACAAGCCCAGAAATCTGAGAAGTAGGTAGACCATGATAGACTGAAACAGATTGGTGATATTTGTGATAAATTGTAGGTGGCTGTGGCTGTTAAGACATTTGACTATTTCAGTGGATAGTTGTTTGATAGTAGCAGTGCTGGAACTGAGAAAGAAAATGCATTGAGGAGAGGAAGTAAGGCCCAATCTAAGGAGGGGCTGTGGCTATGGCTCAGTGGTAGAGCATCTGCTTGGCATGCAGAAGGTCCCAGGTTCAATCCCTGGCTTCTCCAATAAAAGGATCAGGAAGGAGGTGATGTGAAAGACCTCTGCCTGAGGCTCTGGAGATCCACTGCCAGTCTGAGTAGACAATACTGACTGTGATGGACCAATGGCCTGATTCAGTATTAGGCAGCTTGATATGTTCATAATAGCCCAGCCAGGAGGGGAGAGGTATTTTGTATGATGGTTATGGTTCTGTCACAATACCTTCACCCATTTCTCAGCTCTCTATAGCGGACTATTGGAGGGCATTGGCAAGTGGCCAAAAGCTAAATGTAAATATTAAGAAGGCTGGATAGCTTGCTAAAGTTCCAGAATGGACCTGTGGATGGCAGTCCAGGTTTCAGGGGTAATTTATACTTTCCCCCTTTTTGACTCACACAGGCACCTTATATTAACAACACAACAATGAGTTTACTGTTGCTTCACCTAGAAGGGTTTCGCATCTTATTTTGGTTTACAAGTAAAATGTTGTAAAAGTCCAGTGGCTTTCATAGCTAAATAGGGCCCAATTCTCTTAATGTTGGTGTAGTGGTTAGGAGCACAGACTCTAATCTGGATAACTGGGTTTGATTCCCCACTCCTCCACCTGCAGCCAGCTGGGTGACCTTGTGTCAGTCACAGTTCTCTCAGACCTGTTCTCTCAAGAGCAGTTCTCTCAGAGCTTTCTCAGCCCCACCTACCTCACAGGGTGTCTGTTGTGGGGAGGGGAAGGGAAGGAGATTGTAAGCTGCTCTGAGACTCTAAGTGAAGGGCAGGGTATAAATCCAATATTTTCTTCTTATTAATAATAATCATTACACTGCTCCATACCCATTTCAGAATGGACAGGCTGTTTTTGATGTTAAGATTTTACATGGGAAAGGCTCACTAAACACTGGGATCTCTGATTCTTTCTCTACTGTCTTCTCCATGCTGACAGAGATAATGGGAAATGTGGACTTTTATCTGTTTAGTCCCTACACTTACTCAGTCTGGTCCCCTTTGACTCAGACCCTGCAGATAGAGTTAGCTGGTTACCTCAGGATTCCCACCCATCCCTAACCTACTGCCTCCCTGTCTGGAGCTGGAGCCAGATAGGGACTCTAACATCTATCCCACAACCACTGCAAAGGCAAAGCAAGGATGGCAGGGCTGCAGCCCCTCGGTGTGTTAACAGGCAGACCCCCCCTCTCATTGAGGGGCAGTTTATAGACAGCAACCCATAAACACCTCTCCTATTACATAGCTCAAATACACTATGATTCCAAGCCAGGAACCAAAGTGCAAGGCATAGCCTGGCCTAAAAGGACAGAAAATGGGTGCCAGCCAGAGGATGCCAACCAGCCAAGGACAGGTCTGAACATATTAGTTAGAAAGTGTGAGAAGGAACGGCTGACCCGCTAATGACCTCCACCCCACCTCAGGGAGAGACATACTTCAGGACAAAGGGGCTCCCAGGAATCTATCACCATAAATGAATCTCATCACATGACCAGCTTCACTTCCCCTGACCCATCTACCCTGAATGAGCAAAACTTAACATTGTTCTCCATACCTGATAGTTTTCCCATCGAACAATCACCATGTTGTCAAGACACAGTTACATCTTTAGTCCACCTCGGGAAGAACTCAGACAAGTTTCTCCCAAAGCATTGTCCATCTCCAGAAAACCAATCAAGTTATTGTTTTGGGGCATTATATCAGCATAGCCCCAGGAAACATTATCCACTATAATTGCAAGCACACTCCTCCATTGTAGTGTGTGTGTGCCTTGGATCCCCCTACTTGCATTTGGGTCTCCTCCATCTCTTCATAAAATGTTTCACTGCTGCTGCCATGGACCTTGATCTTCAAAACTGGTAACTATCACCTTCCCTGAATTACTTCCCCCTCCTCCTCCCTTTTATCTTCCTCTTTGTCAGCTTGTGTGTTCCCCATGTGCTTTGTGTGTATGTTTTGATCTTTTATTTCTTTTTCAATTAAACTCTTTCCAGTTGAACATCTGACTGGTTTATTTCAAGAGTTCTCTAAGGAAAAAATCTCTGTAAACATTGGTGGACATCCAGTTACCTGCCTCTCGCTCTGTCTCCTTTAAGCTAATTCTCTCAATTAATTAGGAGACTGCCTTTCTGGATAACAGGTGAAGACAAGAAGAGGGTACATGGATTACCTAAGTCTCCAGAGGCAAAGCTAATGGTCAGTGTGGTTATGGGGCTGGGCTTCCTTAGGATGGCAGAAGTGGGTGGTAAGCTGGGGGAGGGGCGTCGGAGGGCTCAATGGTGGACGCTGAGTAGACTCTCTCCCGTCCCCTTTCCCCCTGCTCGGACCACAAACGCCGCCTGAGGCTCCAAATTGGGCTACTGGGTATGGGAAAAAATAACAGAGATCGGGCCAAACAAACGGAATCTCTGAAAAAGCGATTATCTCACTATTTTCCAGCAGAGTGTCAGTTAAAAGCAGTTAAGCAGCCTGAAGAGCAAGGCCTGAAAATGGCGGCGAGAGCGGTAAGCTCATGTAACAATGCCTCCTCTCTCTCTAAGCTGGGTTGGCTTGATTCGTTCACCAACTTTAAGGCAGAGATGTTGGCTACAGTGAATGATATCTTAAAGCCCATAACTGAACAGATAGAAACTTTAAAAACCTCCACTCACCAAATGTCATAAGCCTTAGATTCAGTTATGGAGAACAGTATGGTGAACCAGGAGAGCATCAGATCTTTACAGAAACAGGAAAGCTGGTCCACAGAAAAAATTTTATTCTTAGAAAACACTCTAAGAGAACGCCACCTTAAGTTCAGGGGATTTCCAGAGTCAATAGAAGGGACCACCGATATGGCAGCCTTCATGGGTGCATGGTTAGCTCAAGTTCTACAGCTGGAGGAGGGAATAGCTCCAACTATTATTAAAGCTTACCGTATGGGGTCCCTGAACCAAAACAGATGCCAACTCCCGCAAGACATTCTGGTTGAATTCTTAGATGCACGTACCAGACAACGTATTTTACAAGGCGCCCGGCTCAATGGTAGCTTACCATTTCAAGCAGACAAAATCCTAGGGCCTTTTCAGACTGGCCAGTTGCCTCTCACTTCCTCCTCATTTCCCCCTCTGCGACTCCTCCTGAGCAAACCTGCCGTTTTTGCACTATAGCAATCTGCTCCTCTCCCCTCCCGAAGTTTTCTGTTCCCATTTGGGTTGCTTCGATGCTCTCTGTGCCCGCCCCTTGCATTTCCCCTCCCCTTCCCTCCCCTTCCTCCCCCCCAGCTCCTCCCTCGTTCCCCACTTTTCCTTTTTTTTTTAAACGCACGCGTGGTAACATTATAACGTCATAGTGGAATGACGACAGTGCATCACCCGCCTTCCTCTTCCCAGAATTCATCAAGTCCCTCCTCAGTATTCAAATTTTCCCGCCGTTCTGGGTTGGTGCAAAACTATTGGCGGGCTACAAGGAGGACCCCCCCCCCATGGGTGGATTCTCCGATGTGAACTGAAATGTCGTGTGCTTAACCCGATCAAGGCAACAAAATGGAGGATGGGCAACATGGCGTCAGCTGGCCCGTGTTAAGAAAAAAAAAATTACATAAATGGTGGTGATGGTGGTGGCGGCAGCTGAGGAGGAGCAGCATGACATGCAGAGCAGTCTCCCCGCTCCGCAGGAATAGTTATAGCCCCTTGAAAACAGTTCAATCCATTTCTGTGACTTTTCTGCAAAGAAGCGCGCCCAGCCTGCTCTGCAGGGGCCACAGCAAATTACCCCCCCCATAGTAGATGTGAACGTGTGTTTATTATATAGACAACAATTGTGCCGTCTTCCCTTGCTGCATCAAAATTTCATTATGATGTTATAACGTTATAAGGGCCTTTTTTTTAAAAAAAAAAAAAAGGAGGGGGGGAAGTGTTGCTTCAGGATCGTGGGACCGCACACAGGGAGTGGAAAGGAAGGCAAGTTTCCCCAGCCCACCCGCCCGCTTGCCGCGGCTTCTCCACGGATTGCTAGAGGAAAGCACCCACCACCAGCTCTGCACGGGCTGTTGCCGGGGAAGTCCAAACAAAGGGCAGCAGTTACCGGGGAGCAAGCACATGGAGCTCTTGGGCCAATGGCGCCCGGCTCCTGCTCCCAAGAAATGGTAAATCCACCTCGCCAACGCAGTCCCTGTGGTGCAATCTTGCCTCCCTGCCTCCTTATTTCGATATAACGTTAGGAGGGCTCGTTTCAAAAAAAAAAATTCAAGAAACGCCCACCGCGGGGCGGGCCAGATGGAGGGCGGGCGAGTGGGTGTGTTCTCATCTAGGTTTCTCCAACGAAGTAAACAGGAAACACCGCCAGGAACAGGATTTTCTTGCTCCAGGGATACTCCTGAGCAGTGCGGTGAAACTCCGGAGGAGTTTGTGAGCAAGGAGCAACTGATGTGAAACTGACCAGAAACTCCGGTGCTCACTCCGGTGCTCGCCCCGGAAAAAAGCCAGTGCGAAAACGCCCCTAGTGTTTCCTGATCTCACAGCAGAGACTCTACAAATCAGACGGTCCTTAAAACCAATCGCAGTAAAACTTAATGAAGCAGGAATCCGGTACACCTGGACGAAATCAGGCTCCCTCCTTGTACGTTACCAAGGAGCAACGCTCACAGCGAGGGACAAAGACACCGGTCAAGCTCTTCTCCTAGCCCTAAACCTCCAGGACCTACCTGTATCCAGTATGAAGAAATCCTCTAAGCACAAGCTAGACCTCATGCAATCGCCTTCGCAATGGAGCAAGATCCCTTTGCACAAATCTTCCTGAGTGAACTAGACTCTGAATACCTTATATAAAAGCACTGAACCGTCAGGTTGGACTGATTAAAACTTATGGACATAATCTCTCTCTTTGGTCCGAGTGGGGGGGGGAGGGGGAGTCTCTTCTTTGCCCCAGTGATAGGAAGGTTGTTAGGGATGGGCTTTTTTGAAAGCCCAAACGTGCCTTGCACGTTCCTTCTATACCCATTTTCCACCCTGGAATGGAGGAAAGTTTTGATGATAGTGTTTGTTGTTGTGCTGGGTTCTTCTCTTTTAAAGCAGATTGGCTCCAGTTTCCAGGGACAGGTTATTTGTTGGGGAACTAAGGGGGGGAAGGGGGGAGGGGGCAAGGGGGGGAAAACTACTTTATTAGACAAAGTTAGAAGCAGGAGGGAGGCAAAGGGGCTATTACTTATAACATATTATTTTGTCGTTCACTTTGCCTGCTGCAAGTTCAATTACAAACAATGCCTACCAAAGGAACGCAAAATCTTTCTGCTTATCTGTTATTTGCCTAACCGTTCTGTTCTGTTAATGAGTGTGTTAAATCTATGTAATGTTTGGAAGTTAGCAAAGTATAATGACTCTCACTTTGATACACCAACTTGGTACAGTGTTAATATGCCTTGTGATTTAACAATGATATTTTTTCATGTAAGCTACTATTCAAAGTACTGGGTGGACATGCTTAACCCTTTTTTAATTGCAACTAGAAGCCATAAACGTTTAATCCCACTCTTCCTATGGCTGCCACACTAAAGGCAGTAACTTCTAACTGCAGAGGATTAGACAACAAAATTAAAGTCAAGAGAATCCTCACACAAATGAAAAGAGAGAAAGCCGACATTATCTTTCTACAAGAGACTTACCTTAAAAAAAACCATGGCCCAATCTTCCCTTTATCTTGGTACCCTCAGCAGTATTACGCCCCAGGTTCAAACAAATCAAGGGGAGTAGCTATTCTTTTCTCCAAGGCCACCAGATTCCACATAAAGGAATCAGAGCCTGACCCAGAAGGAAGGTACATCATTTTGAAAGGAGCTTTAGACGGTCAACCCTACACGATAGCCGATCTTTATGTTCCAAATTCAGGCCAAATACCATATATCCAAACCGTCCTACAAAAGATTTGCTCCTTCAATGAGGATACAATTCTAATAGGAGGCGATCTCAATTACGCGGCTAACAATATCATGGACCGTTCTAGGTTCGCTCACTCGCCAGAGAAATTGAGACATCCAGCTGACCAACTAGACTCACTAATTAAAAATTTCAAATTATGTGATGTATGGAGATGGAAACACCCCACAGACAAAGATTACACTTATTATTCAGCCCAATTTGACTCATTTAGCAGAATAGACTATATTTTAATATCTGCTACCGCCACCTCAAACATCCTCTCATCATCCATAGGCCTCAGGCAATGGTCTGATCACGCTCCAGTGGAATGCGTCATGGTGATGGGAAAAGAAATCAACACACAACTAAATTGGCCTTTTGAACAGAGCTTTATTGAAAGATCCAGCGTTTAGGTCACAAACTGAAGAAGCCATTGCAGAATTCTTTCTTCTTAATCTATCTGATGATGTGCCACTCGAGACTATTTGGGACGCCCATAAGGCTGTTCTACGAGGGAAACTCATTGCGCTAGCTTCAGCCTACAAAAAATGTAAACAAAAAACAAGAAATGATCTTCAGGCAGAAATAAAACAATTGGAAAGCAAACATAAGCAAACAGGCAATAAAAAAATATATCAAAAGCTTACAATTCAACGGAAAAAACTAGAAGCAATTGAAATTTCAACAACACAAAAAAAATATAGCCTTAATGCAGCATAAATACAAATATCGCAATAACAAGTCACTTAGGTTTCTATCGTTTAAGTTAAGACAGCAAAGGACGAGTAACATGATCAACTGCATCCGTGACCAGCAAGGAACCCTGTGTGTAATGTCCCACGAGATACTCCACACTTTTGAAAGATACTACAAACACCTATACGAATCTTCAAATCCTTCCATACAGGATATTAAAGAATTTTTTACTAAAATAAACCTAAATAATAAACTATCAAAAGCACACCAATCTTATTTAGACAACCCAATATGCCTGTCAGAGGTCCAGGAAACCTTGAAAAGAATGAAAAATAATAAGTCACCGGCCCCTGACGGCTTTCCCACAGAATACTACAAATCCTTTCAAGAAGTGTTATTACAACCCATCACTGACCTATTCAACAAGATATTAGAAAACCAACCAACTCCACCAACTTGGAATCAGGCGAGGATAATCGTCCTTCCCAAACCAAACAAGGATACCTCTCAAACTTCATCATACCGACCAATATCGCTTCTTAACTGCGACTACAAGTTTTTTGCCTCAATTCTCGCAGGGAGACTCTCCAAGGTCTTACCCTCTTATGTGCATTTAGACCAGATGGGCTTCATCAGACAAAGAGACATCACAGACAACATACGAAAGACTATCGATATTATCCATCATTGTCACCTAAGAAGAATCAAACCCTCTAGTATCCTGTCCGTAGACTTCCAAAAAGCCTTTGATACCTTGGAATTCGACTATATTCATTGCCTGTTTGAATATATGAACTTTGGAGCTCGATTTAAATCAGCTTTACACTGGATATATGCTTCACCCTTGGCCTCCTTAAATATCAACTCTAGATCCTCAAATTTCTTTAATTTATACAGAGGAACAAGACCGGGCTGCCCTCTGTCACCGCTCATATTTGCGATGGCAATCGAACCACTGGTCACCTCCATTCGGCAAGAAGTGGCAATACAAGGCATAACAATAAAAAACAAACAGTATAAAACAAGCCTATTTGCTGATGATATGAACATCTACATTGCAGACCCAATTACTACGATTCCTCCACTATTTCAGCTCTTAGAGGACTTTGGGAAGATTTCAGGTTTATGCATAAATCAATCCAAATCCACATTATACCCTGTCCTCCTAGATGAAGACTCAACTAAATTTGTTAAAGAGAGGTATTCCTTTATGTGGACATCCCACTATTGGCAATATTTGGGCATTAAAATCCCCTTAAATTTGAAAGATTTAATCACTCATAACCATACGCAAGCAAACGCCCTTATAACATCTCAACTAAAAGCATGGGACACAAAGTTGCTGACATGGCTGGAACGCATCTCAATCGTCAAGTCATTTATATTACCGAAATTCTTATATTATTTTAGAGCTCTCCCGATTCAAATCTCCCCAAAACTCATGGCTCTCTGGCAAAGAAATTTGCAAAATTTCATTTGGAACTATAAAAAACCTAGAATCCGTTTTCAAGTTCTTCGTAGAAATAAAGATAAAGGGGGTCTTTCTGTTCCTGACCTCAAAACTTACTACCAAGCTACTATACTGGCAAATCTGACCAGACATTACCACAGCGACTACCAGGCTGACTGGAAAAACATAGAGAATACATATCTTAGATCGGCTTCCTTCCAGGAAGCACTTTGGAACTTACCTTCTAAACGCCTTCTTCCGAGAACCCAGCATCCATTCCTCTCAATGACCTTCCGAGTGTGGGATACCTGCAAGAAAAAATTGGTAACATCAGACTCACCCATAAAGAGCTTCCTCCGCCAATCCTGGTTTCAACCAGGCTTAAACCCTCCGTCATTTTGCGAATGGGAAAAAGCGAAGATCACTAAATTCATAGACATCACCAACAAAGGTACGATGCTTAGTAAAGCAGAACTGGACATTAAGGCGAACACACGTCTACCCTGGTATGAATATTTGCAAGTGGCTCACCTCCTTGAATCTCACAAACAGAACCTAAACTTTAAAAGAAAACTTAACTTCTTTGAACGATTATTAATATCCAAAGCCTTTACTAAAAAGGGTCTGATTTCAACATTCTACAGCTATTTTATACAAGATTCTTCATGTCAAACCACAGGGCTTCAAACCAGTTGGCACACCGACATCGGATATGCTTTATCGAATGACCAATGGGAAGTGATTTGGAACTCAAATATATATAAAACCAAGTCCACCCCAATACAACTTCAAGCCTTAAAAACTTTATTTAGATGGCACATAACACCTGCAAAGCTATCACACATATACTCAACACACTCACCAACGTGCTGGAAATGCCAAATCTCTACTGGGACCTTCTACCATGCTTGGTGGTCCTGTCCTCTCATAGTTATATTCTGGAAAAAGATTCTCTCAGAAATTGAACAGATGCTTGAAGTCTCTATTCCTTACGACCCGGCTCTGATTCTACTCAATTTATGGCCTAAGACAAAGATTCCCAGAGAAACAAGAGAATTAGTAGAAGTCCTTTTAACAGCAGCTAAACACACATTAGCAGTCAACTGGAAAAAACCCTCCAGCCCACCAATTTCCACATGGCTAGCCAAGGTATGGGACTATTTTATATTAGATAAAATAACTGAAAGAACAGAAAATCTTTATGGAAACGACACCCGCAAAAACCCAATGCTCAAATGGTACCCTATCATCAACAAATACTCTGAAAGTAAAGATGCGACACTCCCAAAATCTTGGGCAAACAACTCCTCCATATAGCTCTTTTTATAAAAAGTAAACCCACCTTTTCTCAGTTTAGTTCCAAGATTGGTCACTGATATCTGATATAAACAGTAGTAACTCTAGAGTTAACCTTAGTTTCAGGGGTCCTTTCGTAGAAAAAGAGGTGCAGGAGCTCATTAGCATACTAATTTGCATATGCCACACCCCCTGACATCACCGGAAGTGTGTCAGAAGGCAACGCCCACTGCTCAGGCTCCACCCCAAAAATCTCCAGGTATTTCTGGTACAGACCGATTGCCTATAGCCCAGTTTCCTGTTTTCCACAGTGGCTAGTCAGATGCCACAGGGAAGCATGAAAACAGGGCTGTCAGATGGCCTCACCTGCTGACCACTCCTCAGCAGCTGTCAATCAATGGAATGCTGCCTCTGAATTGGCTATTGTGATGACAGACCTACCCTCTATAAATCTGTCCAACCCCCCATTCAAATCTATCTAAACCAGCAGCCATCACTGCACCTCGTGGCACTGAGTTCCATGAGTCAGCTATCCATCACAAGGGAAAGCTCTCTGCTCATACCACCATCATGCTTAAATATGAACATAAGAGGAGCCATGTTGGATCAGGCCAGTGGCCCATCCAGTCCAACACTCTGTGTCACACAGTGGCCAAAATCCAGGTACGATCAGCAAGTCCACCAGCAGGGCCAAAACTCTAGAAGTCCTCCCACTGTTGCCCCCCCCCCAGCACCACAAATGCAGAGCATCACTGCCCCAGACAGAGTGCTCCATCTATACCTTGCGGCTAATAGCCACTGATGGACCTCTGCTCCATATGTTTATCCAATCCTCTCCTGAAGCTATCTACACTTGTAGCCACCACCACTTCCTGCAGCAGCAGAAGGAAGCTTTGACTCTTAAAAGCTTAAAGCCCAAAAAAACTTGTTGGTCTCTAACACATTACGGGGCTCAAGACTAACAAGTTTCATCATGATATGACGAAATTAAAATCTGGTACTGCTCCAAACAAAAAATTAGGTAACAATCTCAGGCCAGCTGTACCCCAGATTCAAGCAGGGCTGCATCAAGCAAGGGGAGGCAAGATGGAACCAAGTCTCCTGGAGTCTCAGCCACCACTGAGGTGTTCATGCCAGTGTTCCCTCTAAGCTGAGTTAGTGTGAGTTAGCTCACAGTTTTTTACCCTTTGGCTCACATGTTTTTGTCTCAGCTCAGGAAGGATGGCTCCAGAGCATACTAATTTATGCAGCAGCCAAATTGCTCACTCACAACTTTAATGCCAGTAGCTCACAAGACTCCACCGCTTAGAGGGAGCGCCGGCCGGGAAAAGTGGGGGGGGGGGGAGTCTTTCCTCAGGAAGGAGGGCTCCAGAGCAAACTAATTTCTGCAGCAGCCAAATCGCTCGCTCACAACTTTAATGCCAGGAGCTCACAAGACTCCAGAGCTTAGAGGGAGCACTGGCTGGGAAAAGTGAGGGGGGGGGGGGGAGACTTTCCTCAGGAGGGATGGCTCCAGAGCAAACTGATTTCTGCAGCAGCCAAATCGCTCGCTCGCAACTTTCATACCAGTAGCTCCCAAAGTAGAAGGTTTTGCTCACAAGACTCCGCAGTTTAGAGGGCGCATTGCTCCCCACGCCCACTGCCCCGGCCACCCCAGAAACGGGTGGCTGGGGAAAGAAAAGTAAAAGCAGTCCCCACGCCCGCCGCCCTGGCCACCCCAGAAACGGGCGGCTGGGGAAAGAAAACTAAAAACTAGGGCTCCAGAGGAAACTAATTTCTGCAGCAGCCAAATCGCTCGCTCACAACTTTAATGCCAGGAGCTCACAAGACTCCAGAGCTTAGAGAGAGCACTGGCTGGGAAAAGTGAGGGGGGGGGGGAGACTTTCCTCAGGAAGAGTGGCTCCAGAGCAAACTGATTTCTGCAGCAGCCAAATCGCTTGCTCGCAACTTTCATACTAGTAGCTCCCAAAGTAGAAGGTTTTGCTCACAAGACTCTGCAGTTTAGAGGGCGCATTGCTTCCCACGCCCACTGCCCCGGCCACCCCAGAAACGGGCAGCTGGGGAAAGAAAAGTAAAAGCAGTCCCCATGCCCGCCGCCCTGGCCACCCCAGAAACGGGTGGCTGGGGAAAGAAAACTAAAAACTAGGGCTCCAGAGGAAACTGATTTCTTCAGCAGCCAAATCGCTCGCTCGCAACTTTCATACTAGTAGCTCCCAAAGTAGAAGGTTTTGCTCATAAGACTCTGCAGTTTAGAGGGCGCATTGCTTCCCACGCCCACTGCCCCGGCCACCCCAGAAATGGGCGGCTGGGGAAAGAAAAGTAAAAGCAGTCCCCACGCCCGCCGCCCTGGCCACCCCAGAAACGGGCGGCTGGGGAAAGAAAACTAAAAACTAGGGCTCCAGAGGAAACTAATTTCTGCAGCAGCCAAATTGCTCGCTCACAACTTTAATGCCAGGAGCTCACAAGACTCCAGAGCTTAGAGGGAGCACTGGCTGGGAAAAGTGAGGGGGGGGGAGTCTTTCCTCAGGAAGGAGGGCTCCAGAGCAAACTAATTTCTGCAGCAGCCAAATCGCTCGCTCACAACTTTAATGCCAGGAGCTCACAAGACTCCAGAGCTTAGAGGGAGCACTGGCTGGGAAAAGTGAGGGGGGGGAGACTTTCCTCAGGAGGGATGGCTCCAGAGCAAACTGATTTCTGCAGCAGCCAAATCGCTCGCTCGCAACTTTCATACCAGTAGCTCCCAAAGTAGAAGGTTTTGCTCACAAGACTCCGCAGTTTAGAGGGCGCATTGCTCCCCACGCCCACTGCCCCGGCCACCCCAGAAATGGGCGGCTGGGGAAAGAAAAGTAAAAGCAGTCCCCACGCCCGCCGCCCTGGCCACCCCAGAAACGGGCAGCCGGGAAGGGGAAAAACCCCCAAAAGCCAGCCCTTACCTCCTCTTCACCGCACTGACTGAGCTGCTGGGTGAAGGGGGCGGGGCTTATGTACCCGCCCCCTGGCCTCTTCACTGGCGGAGCGTCGCTCCGGCACGCTCCCCCTCCAACGGAGCCCTGCTTAGTTTAATGTAACAGGAATGTTTAAGAATTGCTGTAATACAAGCTAAGTCTTTAACTTTGTATTCCAATATATTATTAAGAATCTCCAATATGTAACACACTCTTTACTGCTTGTACCCTTTGAATCCCTTCAATAAAGAAATTTTTTTTTTAAAAAAAGTGGGTGGTAAGCTGCCAGTGTTGTGGTTTTGAGTCCTGGCAGGACAGAAACCAAAGTTATGCCTCTGCAGTGCAACAGTAGCCTGACAGTTGCTCTCACAGCCTGAGGGCTTTGCAGGGGGGGAGGGTGAATTAGGCACGCCCACTGGTGGCATCTCTGAGTAGTAGGGATGTCAGCCTCCAGGTGGAACCTGGGGATCCCCCTGAATTACAGCTCATCTCCAGACTACAGAGATCAGTTCCCGTGGAGAAAATGGATGCTTTGGAGGGTGGACTGTATGGCATTGCACCCCACTGAGGTCCCTGTCTTCCCCAGGCTCCATCTCCAAATCTCCAGGAGTTTCCCAACCTGGATTTGGTAACCTTACCCCCCATCCCCCACCAGTAGCTAGGGGGGTCTGGCAACCCTACTGAGGAGGTGGACATGCAGCATCTTCTCAATGACCCACCAGCCATGGATTGTTGGACAGCCTTCCCTTAGTACTGCTAGGGTGCCAGCCCACCTCCTCGCACTTCCTAAAATAGATTAACCTGCCTAGTCCAATCCCTGCTTCTCCATATATCTGGCTGACCCCTAATAGAAAACATGATAGAGTTCTTTCTTTTCTAAGTCTCTCTCACAACCTCTCTCTTCTCTCCCATTGAGGATCCACAGACTCTTATTGGCTGGAAACTCAAGGAACATACATACACCCCAGGAGATCAGAGATTTACTGTGACACCTGGACAGTGGAATTAGCATCTGTCCATCACAGTATGAGAGCAAAAGGTTGCAGGGCAGAACTGGTGGTTGGGAGAAGCACCCCCTTCTACCTACCGGTTCTCCAGTACAAATGCTCTTATCCCTTCATAAAGTTTAACTGGTAAACTTATTTCCTGAACTAACATATAGTTCCAAAGTAGAGCATAGGCTTGGATCCAATGGGGTGTTTCCACAGAGAATGCTGCCAGAAACAGCATGGGGGAGGGGGGCATTTTGGGTTGCAGCGCTGGAGAAGAAGCAAGTTGTGCTCTGCAGGTGCATAATGCTTCCAGCTGCATAAATGCCTTGGTGACAAGCTGACAGCAGTAGCCTGGTAACAGTTCAAATCAGGGACAGGCAATCCCAGTGGACATGCCGACTGCGGCACAGCAGACCATTTTTCTTGGCACCCAAAGCCAGATCTCTGTCCATGCAACCAAGGCACTTCGGCACCAGTGCTGAGGCCAATGGTGTGGGAGAAGGCACTCGGTATGGCCAATTCCCATCAACACCTCCTGGACCTGCACAGCCAACAGCCAAGCCCAAGGTGCATTCCTGAGAGTCTAGTAGGATCACCGGGGCTTGCCTTGCCCCAAGTATCTCTAACCAAGTACAATCTTTGTGTCCTCTCCTTCACATTTACCAGCACATCAACTTCTTTATAGGAAAGGGTGGTCTTAGTGAGTTGAGGGCCCTGGGGAAAAGTACAGGATGCAAACCCAGAATCACTGCCCCTACCATCTGGTTGGGGGGGGGGGGGTGTTCCTACAACATGAGGCCTTAGTCAGCTGCTCTGGATGCCCATTGGCTAAGACCACCTCTCTTCACAGGTAAAAGGTGCATTTCCCCCCAGAAATTAGGGCTGTGGTCGCACACACTAAATAATCCACGTTCAGTCCACTGTCCAACTGGATTTTGCCAGTTCACACAGTAAAAATCCAGTTGGAAAGTGCACTGAAAATGGATTGAAAGTGGATTTTTTTAGTGTGTGTTACCACAGCCTAAGACAAAAAGATGCTTAGATGCTATCTCAGGAATTTAAATAATACAGGTAAGCCAGCTAGCTTTTAATCAGGAACAATTCTTGAGGAACTACTCATGCTATAATTTCCTTAGCTGGGCAGTATAATATGTATTACTGTAATACACTTTGCTCTCATGTACATTTAAGTTCCAGTGATGCCCATGTGGGTTTTAATGTACATGAAGCACTCTGAGCACTTTAAAAAAATCACTATATAATTGCTAACTATTAAGGAGTATCATTTTGCCCCAAAATTGGCTATTTAATTTTAGTATGACCTTTTCTACCCAATGTAAGTATTATTTTTCTCTCAGAGCTGTGATGTTATTTCAAAGGGATCAATAGCCACTGCAACATTTTTCTCTAAGCAGGGATGTATATAGAAATTTTTATTCAGGCTTGGCCTGGGCTCATTTTGTTCATTATCAGTTTTATTTGGATTCTTTAATACTGTTATGGTATGTAGTCAAATTATTTATTGTATTTGAGTGATGTTTACATTGGTGTAAATGGGAACACACATTCCTGTCTGTAACTTTTTAAAATCCTCAACAAATTAGGATGATATTCTTAGGGGTTATGGTGGTAGTGGTGGTTATGGAAAGTGCCGACAAGTCTGAAATTGCCTGCTTTTCCATTGGAACCCTGGAGCCAGTTTAGTGTAGTGGTTAGGAGCACAGACTCTAATCTAGGGAGAACTGGGTTTGATTCCCCACTCCTCCACATGCAGCTGCTGGTGTGACCCTGGGTCAGTTACAAGTTATTTCAGAGCTGTTGTCTCGTGAGCCATTCTCGAAAGACCTCTCTCAGCTCCACCTACCTCACAGGGTGTCTGTTGTGGGGAGGGGAAGGGAAAGGAGATTGTAAACCACTCTGAGACTCCCTTTGGGTAGTGAAGGGCGGGGTATAAATCCAGTTCTTCTCCTCCTCCTCCTCCTTGGTAGTCTCCCATCCAAATACTAAAAAGGGCCAACCCCAGGGGTCCGTTGAAGCACAGGAGCGCAGCTCCGGGAGTGAGGAGCCCAGGGGGTGGGCACATGACCAAGCCCTGCCCCTCCTCGGCTTCCCCGAGCAGTGCAGAGGCGCAGCGCCCCGGGGAAAGCCCTGCTAGGGTCTTTATTGTTTTTAATGTTTTGTTTTAATATTGATAATTTTATCATTGTTCCTTTTATGACTGTGTGCTGCTTTTCCAGAGACTTGCTCAAGGTGGCATATACATTTTCTAAGTATACCATTTTTTATCTGGGCACATGGCACATAAGTACTGGAGAAATTTCACCAACCCTTCAGCAGCTTCCACCCCATCAGTTTGGTGTAGTGGTCAGGAGTTGGACTCTAATCTGGGAGGACCGGGTTTGATTCCCCACTCCTCCTCATGCAGCTGCTGGTGTGACCCTGGGCCATTCACAAGTTCTCTCAGAGCTGTTCTCTCATGAGCAGTTCTCAAAAGACCTCTCTCAGCCCCACCTACCTCACAGGGTGTCTTGTTGTGGGGAGGGGAAGGGGAAGGGATGGGTGGTGCACATGTCCTGGGTATCTCAAGTCGACTTGAAACCTGGTGGTTTCAAGGGAGCAGGAAGAGAGTGAGGATGTGTTCTTTACGTTTATTTTTATTGCACAAAGTATTGGATGGGGAAGGGAATGGAGGAAGAGCAGGTCAGTTTCACTCACCTGTGGAGTGGAGCCCTAGGGGTGGGTGTTGCCTTCTGACACACTTCCGGTATGTTAGGTGGTGTGGCATATGCAAATGAGTTATGCAAATGAGTTATGCTAATGAGCTCCTGCACCTCTTTTTCTACGAAATGATCCCTGGCCAACCCTACTTAGCTTCTGAGTTCTGAGAAGATCAGTCTTGCCTGAGCAAGTCAGGGCAATGAAATTTTTAATTGTCTCTGAAATTAGGATTCTTTCTCCTATCTGCGCAATGAGATCTTCTCTTTGGTGTAAAGGGTACAAACCTAAGATATACCCTTAACATAAGAGAAGAATTGGATTTATAGATGATCTCACTGTGCAGATAGGAGAAAGAATCCTAATTTTAGAGACAATTAAATTTTTCTTTGGGATAAAATGCCTGGTACAGCAAAGTAAGGCAGAAGGCAGGATGGAGGATTTTGTAAAAATAAATAAATAAAGAGACCTCCCCTGTTTTACATGCAGACAGGCAAACTCAAGCTTAGTAGGAACTCCAATGCTATTCTGAGACACAGAAAGAGTTCCTTTTCACACCTTGCCCTGTGTGGCTTGGATTCACTAGAAAAGTTTCAGAGGGTGGAAAGGATTTTCTCTTGTGAAGCATGACTTCCACACCTTCCTCCTACCCTAATGTCCCTTGAAATGCATGCTGCTGGGGAACTGGTGGCCCCCAGGAAGAGCATGGGGGGGGGGGAATCAGAGGTCCACTGCAGCAGGAGAGAATCACCCAAAATTGCTGCCCATGCACATGCAGTAATACTCTGTTGGATCCAGCCTGTGAGAGTGTTTCTTCTTTTACAAGTTGGTCGGGTGGAAGCCTTGCCCTGACCTGGATAGCCCAGGCTAGCCTGATCTTGACAGATCTTGGAAGCTAAGCAGGGTCAGCTCTGGCTAGTATTTGGGTGGGAGACCTCCAAGGAATACCAGGGTTGTGACGTAGAGGCAGGCAATGGCAAACCACCACTGAATGTCTCATGCCTTGAAAACCCTTCAGGGTCACCATAAGTCAGCTGTGACTTGACAGCAAAAGGGAAAAAGAGGGTGGAAACCGTAACTTTCACTCTGTAAACCAGGAGGGCATCTGGGGACCAGCAATGTAAGTGGCATAATGCTATGCATGGAAACTCCAGTCAAGGAGGAGAACGCTGCATGGTGCTGAGGCTTTCTTATAATGATATCCTTTGTTTCACAGCAGTTTGTCTTATTGCTGCTCTGCCTTGTCAAACTGCCGGGTCTCTATATATCCGCACTGTCATTTTTTCCAGAGGAATACAGGGAAGGATTTGCATTGCAAGCTAAGGATTAGCCGGATGGTTTCCCCTGTGACCGGATATGGGGAGAAACCTAAACAGAACTTGTGCCTTTCAAGTTGAGCCACTAATTATTTTTCCCCTTTGGGTATATACCTGCATGTTTCTACCAGATCACTACTCTGAAGTCTGTCCCTAAAAAGCCTAGTGTCCCTCATCTGTTAATGACCTTATATAAACTTCAAGTAGTCAGAACAGCTATAATGGTAAAACTAGAAAACAACATGAAGCTTTTGTAAGATCTTATATAACTGGCTCAGCTATATCAAGCACTTGTATTTATTTTAATTATAGATTGAGGGGTGCATGCTTGAAGCAATGGCCCATCTTTTTGCCTCCTCCCTTTCCTTCCAAGCTGGGATGATTTCATTAACAACTGCCAGGATATATTTTTGCTTTGTTCCTCCTTTTGACCCTACTGGAAGTAGGATGCTTATTTATTACTTGTTTTTTTCCCATTCATCACTAACAATGCTGGCTTTGGAAGACTTCCGTTAAAAGAAAAGACAAAACTTCAAATGTTCGGGAAGTTCAGGCCATCAAATGTGGCTTTACTACCACAATGTTTTTTTGGGTTTTTTTTTTTTTGCTAAACGTATTTTCTCTCAAAATCCAGAATTCAGTTCTTGCTCACTTGAATGCCAAACCTGTGAAATAAATGAACCAAGTGCAGGTTTGGGAAAGTGTGTTTCCCCCTGAGGAATATACTTAACCTATGCTTGCAAAGGTGTATCTACAAAGGAAGCAAGATAACTATTTTACCAGTCCATTTGAAATGTTGTGAAAGAAAGCCACGGGGTTGTTGCTACGAGACCTGAGTAGGTGGTCGAAGTTAAAATTAGACTTCTGCCTACTCCTGATGCAATACTGAAGAACAGTTCATTAATTTTATTCTCCCAGAGTGCATGAATTTCATTTTTTCATTCTTTCTCCTTCTGTCTCTTAGGGCTTTCTCATGTAATAATTTTATCATAAACTCAGTATGCATTTATTTCCAATTGTAGCTTAATGTTCATGTGTCTTATTTAGGGGTTTTTTTTAATGGAGAGATGTCAATTTTTCTAATGAAAGTGCTATCTGCCGCACCTGGGAAATTGCAGTGCATCATTCAGGTAATGCATCCATGTACTTTATCATTCTGGTTGTGATTGTGTAAGTATCATTGGTTGTTTGTGGGTACCAGTTATGACACTGTTTCTTACACAGTGAACAAAACCTTCCTGCTGTTCTACCAGTTGCCATGTGCTAGTGAAACGATAGTTTAAGTACTGTATGCAATTACGTATGTATTTAAATAGTTGTTTGGAAGTTGTCACTCCTACTCCCTTGTTTATATTTCTTTAAATGACCTTGATACTTTATTATTAGAGAAAGGATGTAGGCTAATGCATCAACCAAAACTAATTTCTAGTACTGCTCACATAAAGGCTGCCATGTTTGTCTTCTGCTCATGGCCTTTAAAGGGACCTGGGTGTTCCATTCGACATTAGAGAGATATTTGATCAGCTACTGGCCTTTATGTTTTTGATTGGATGGCTTCCATCTTTGGCTATGTATCCCCAGAAGGCCAAGAATGCAAGCTGACTCTAGACTCACACTGCATCCACTGAAGCTGGTGGAGCATTCTATTTGGGATGGAGACGAGGCCTTAAGATCACGACTTGCAAGACCCCTCCCCCGCCCTCTTGTTTTTAACAAACAGCCTGATGAAGAGTTCTGGAGGAATCTAAGGATTGTATGTTGTGTTATGTTGTGTTGACTGGCCTTAATAAAATGTATTACATGGCTTTTGTTTTTGGTATTTAACTGAAGGCTTTGTGTTAGTGTGTTTTAGGTTTGTGCTATTGGGCTTGAGAGCTCGATGCTCCCATCATCTGCTGCAATGGTTAACTTGGAAAGCCTGCGAAGTCACATTCTCCTGAGGAAACCTGCAGGAAACCAGGGACACCCCTCCATTGTAATGGCATGGCCAGACTGGTCCTTGAGTGCTGTGCCATGCTTAGGGTTCACAGCCTTCCAATATCCACTAGGAGCCGAAAAATCAGAAATATGAATTAGAGGAAGTCCCCCCTTCTATACACAGGTCTTTCCTGCTCTGCTAGGGAAGAGCCACAGATGGAGTGAAATTTCTGGACTGAGTGCCAGTTTGGTGTAGTGGTTAAGAGAGGCGGACTCTAATCTGGGGAACCGGGCTCGATTCCCCACTCCCCCGCTTGAAACTAGCTGGGTGACCTTAGACAAGTCACAGCACTCTCAGCCTAAAAATGGGCATAGTTCACCACTTACGTGGTGCCAAAAAAGAGCGACAGCTTTGGCAGCCAAAATATCCCCCCCCCCCCAGGAATCTCTTGGCTATTGCACACACAACGCCATATAATAATTTCAATTCACCAATCAGCTGTACTATGTAGCATTGGAGAGAACCTGTGATGGATCTCTGCTTCCTTCCAGCTGTACTATAAATGCTGCTGCTGCTGCTGCTGTTGTTGTTCAGTCACACAGCCAAGTCCGACTCTTCGCGACCCCATGGACCACATCACGCCAGGCCCTCCTGTCTTCCATCGTGCTCCAGAGTTTGCTTAATTTCGTGTTTGTTGCATCAATAACACTGTCTAACTATCTCATCCCTTGCTGTCCCCTTCTTCTTTGACCTGCAATCTTTCCCAGCATCAGGGTCTTCTCCAGTGAGTGCTTCCTTCTCATTTGGTGGCCAAAGTATTTGAGCTTCAGCAGGGCTCATTTCATAGCAGGAGCTCCTTTGCATATTACGCCACACGCCCCTAATGTAGCCAACCCTCCAAGAGCTTACAGAGCTCTTCTTACAGGGGCTACTGTAAGCTCTTGGAGGATTGGCTACATCAGGGGTGTGTGGCCTAATATGCAGAGGAGCTCCTGCTATGAAATGAGCCCTGAGCTTCAGTATCTGGTGTTCCAGGGAACAGTCAGGGTTGATTTCTTTTAGGATTGACTGATTTGTTCTCCTTGCAGTCCAGGAGATGCCAACAAACAAATGCTGACATACAGGTAAATAGAGCTGACATTCTGAACCATGTTTTTGTTTTCTGTTCTGGTAGAGTATAACAACTTTCTGGCCTTCTGCCTCCCACTGCAGCCCAAAATGTTCTCTGACAGGGGGTAGGTGAGAAATGCTGAGCTGAATATGAAAAAGGCTGCAACCCAGTTCATGCTTACACGGGAATAAGTCCTACTAAACTCAGTGGGTGTTTTCTTCTGAGTAGACCTGCTTGGGAGTGTCTGCTGCAATGGTGCAAATTCAAAAAAAGGATGGGAGAAAACGTCTTTGATAGTGAAAGACAGTGTGTGAGACAATTGTTAAGAACAGATGATGCAAGACCTTGGTCTGCATCTGCAAAACAGATGTTTTGGGAGATGTACCTGTTTTAGGTGGTAGCTGGTATCACTAGAAGAAATCAAGAAGTGGCATGCAGAAAGTGGCCAGAGATGGGATGCTAGGCAAGACTATGTGTCCCCCATCTTTGCACGATTATCCTCAGCAGATGGCACATTAAACAGCTGGTGCAAGCACACAGCTTGAGCCGGAGACGTCTCATTTGGAAAGACCGCTGTCAAATATTAAGCAAATAGGTTCCTGCCAGTAGAGCTGACTCTGTGGTGCCTGAAATAACTTCAGGGCTGACAGGTGGGTGAGCTGCCTCCGGTCACACTCCAGCCACATGCCTTCTCTCCTCAGCTGTGCTTCTGTGGCATGCAGCTGCCTTTTTGAAAGGAAGCCGTGGAGCATCTGGTGATGGTGACAGCCACTGGCAGGGCAACGCTGACCCTTGTGACATCAGCACAATGCCACAGATTGACACTGAAACTCTGTGGCAATCTTTGCTTACCCAGCTTATGAGAATTGTGATGGTGCGTCAGTCACCCATCCATGATGCTGGCAGTTACTTGTGGCAGCCAGCTAAGAGCATCGGAGTTCTGTTTGGTCTGCATTTGTTCTCCCCTCCTTACAGGTACTTCACCTGAGCAGTGTCAGAGGCATGAGCCCTTGGGCACAAACTGAAGGGTAAGAGTCTAAAGAGGTAAGAGTCTAAAGGGTAAGAGTCTAAAGGTAGCCATGTTGGTCTGAAGCAGCAGAACGAAGTTTTGAGTCTAGTGGCACCTTTAAGAACAACACAGTTTTATTCAAGGTATAAGGACCACGGGATCTTATAGCGTCCCTTTCCTTCCAGAATGTTCTCATAGAGGGACTATTGCTAATCACAGAGCTGGAACAACATAATACAACAAATCATATTAAGTATGACTGAAAGCTTTGCTGATAGGCTGCATACTATCAGATTTTTAACACTTGCTTAAAAACCATATTTAGAACAAAGATTATGTTGGTGAAGCATTTTGAACTCTTCTTGAAATTGCAGTATACATACTGAGAGCTTGAACCAATTGATGCTTTGCGTGCAGCAAAGCATGCATAAAACATTCGTTGTTCTTCACACAGTGAAGGAGAAGCATTAAGGAGCAGAGTCCATGGTCAAAGAATCCTTCTTGGGATTTTTTTCCATTCAAGTACCCAGCTTATTTAGTCACTCTAGGTTTTTGTACAGTGCTTAATGTTTTCAAAGATTCTTTTTCACTGCTTATATAAACCCTGAGATCTGCTCTAATACAGGAAGAAAGGTAGCTTCATGACTCGCACTACGAAAAGCCCAGCTGTGGGGGGGAGGCACTGTTTATGACTGACTTATAGGTTGACTAATCAGCACTGGATACATCCAATTTCTTTCCTAAGTTAAAACAGCTCCCTCCTTCCCTAGCCTGATTCTTGAAAGAAGGCTGTACATGTGTCAGAGATGTGGAGAGTGACCTTCTACAACAGGCTCACTGCTAGCATGATGAACATTATGATATACTTCGTCTTTAGAACTGCATTTTAAACTATTGACTTACAAATCCTATAGAGCAAATAAACACTAGTAACAATGCTGATTCCAGGGTTGGCTCATGTCTGTCACCCATAGCCTGTTTTCCCCCCGTGCAACAATAACAGAGGTAGTTCCAAATTCCACATCATTACTCTTTCCAGACAAAGGTTATCTGTAGACTCAGTATAGAATTTTCAAATTTTGAAATGGTTTATTATTTGCTGTAATGGTATTGCTGTTTTTAACGGACACACTGTCAGGTTTCAAAATGTATACATTGGTTCATGCAAAAAAAGAGCGAGAGAGAAACCCCCTTTAAAAAAACAACAAAGGTCAAAACTTTTAAAATGTCACTTCTTCTGCAGTTTTGCATAGAAAATACACTGAGTCAGTGGGAGGGCCCCTTGCCCATAGAAACAGGCGGTAAGAAAAGAATGTTATCCTGCTGCTGTAGTTTCCACTTTCACTGGCAGCTGCGGTCTGAGCAGAAAAGCACTGTGGGAGCCTATTGTTACCCCAGCTGGGTAATAGTTTTCTTATTTTACAGTCAGGAACCGAGGGGGGTTGGGGTGCCTCAGCAAAGTGCCTGAAAATATATCTCCAGCAAACAGATCACTTTCCTTCTTCCCAATGAGAAACAGGCATCCGTAAACCTTTCATTTTTTGTTCTTCAATCTAGGGAGTGAAATTCTCTAAATAAAAGTATTATTATTGTTGTTGTTATTTTATTGTTGTGGTTATTATTATTAAACATGCAAGATTATAAAAAAACAGGCTTGTGAGATTCTCACACTGAGCATGTTTTATGAAAACACCGTTCCCTAATAGAATTCGGAATAGCACAAATCAGTGTTTAAATTTTTTAACTAGAACAGAATTTGATACTAAGCGTTGCAGATTTTGATATCAAGGTTTTGCTTAAATTTAAAAAAATTGCTTCAGACATGTATATTTTTATGTGGGTGTAAAATGGACTGTGGCCTACAACTCAGAAGATTAATTAGCTGCAGAACAACAGCTTATATTTGCCTTTAGTTTACCCAGTTAATGAGACTGATTTTAGCTGCCATGGCAACCTAAGTTTTAAAGGTGAAAGGTCACTGACCCAGCCATAGAGCCTTACAATCTCTTTGGAGGTAGTTAATATACCAGAATTTGTCAAATACAGCTAATAGAAATGCAAAATTCTTACCATGGTTAAGAAAAATGGTAGGTACCCTAAGTACTCCAGTAGAATTTTGAGGTTGCTGTGTTTGTGTCTCTCTCTCTCACTCCATTCTAAAAAAATTACTATGGTAAATAGTATCAAACAACTGAGTGAAGAAGGACAGGGAAAGTGGCATGATTTCAATTCATAAAAACAAAGAAGACCATGAAAAACACTAATATGTAAGAAGGCTAATTGGATCATCCACTTGGTGAAATATTGCTCATTTGGCGCCATTTTGGTTCTCATTGCAGCCATTGGAGGCAGCACTTCCCTTGTGCCAGTCACATAACTAAAGACCTTATCAGGGCTTCTTATGCTTTTTTTTGGGGGGGGGAAAATTGGTGCTGGAACTCTCAAGAGGGAAATGAAGTTTTCAATCTGTATACAAAAAACTCATAAACTTTTAAACATTTTAAAAAGAATTTTGTTGAAGAGTTTCTGGAACTCCATTCCAGTGTGTTCCCTCAGAAAAAAAGCCCTACACCTTATTATTCATGAAGTGATTGCTAGCCAGTCACTGGCATCTAACAGGAGCTGGAGGTGGTGGTGGTCTGGCTTAAACAGTATCACATGATGCTGCAATATCATTTCTGGTAGAAAACCTGACAGTGATGTCACTGCATGGTGCAACTTCTAGGAATTAGTGCAGTTTTTCTGATCACAATCTATGTATTTTGCCCTGCATACTTGCCTCTATACTATCACCTCCCAACATTTTCAATCTGTGTAGAAGCCTTTATGAATTTAGTCCTCAATCCAGCTAATCCAGGATACCCCTGATCTGCACAGATGATGAAGGAGATTGGCTTGAGTGTGTATCTGAAATTCTGCTTAAAAGGGGCTAGACTGGGAAACAGGATTGTTTCCTATCTAGCCTATCTAGTTCTCTGTAGAACCAATGACTCCTGAGAACTTTGCCTGTAGGGTAAATTCAATTTACTGTGTGCTCTAAGCAGGCCCCCATCATCTCCTCCTGCAGAGCAAATCAAACTATAGTACAGCTGGGATTTGGCTTAAGACTTGACTGCTGGTGGAAGGACCCAGGAGGCCATGACAGACACAAGTCATACCCACTGTCTCTTTCTGCTCTGTCACTGGCTGAGAGCAAGCTGAGCTGTGGAAGTTCTGTGGACGGCTTCAAGAGGGAATTAGATAAACATATGGAGCAGAGGTCAGAGGTATAGATAGGAACTCTCAACCTGGGGCAAGTGATGCTCTGTATTCTTGGTGCTTGGGGGGGCAACAGTGGGAGGGCTTCTAGTGTCCTGGCCCCACTGGTGGACCTCCTGAGAGCACCTGGTGTTTTTGGCCACTGTGTGACAGAGAGTTGAATTGGATGGGCCACTGGCCTGATCCAACATTGGCTTCTCTTATGTTCTTATGTTCTTAAATTCTGAGAGAATCTCAGGGGCTTGGGTTGATCCTGACCAGTCATGGTTTGGCATAGGAAGGATAACGGGCATCATAGGCGTAAACTATGGGGGGCCTCGAGGGCTTGAGCCACCCCCGAAATTTCCCGGGGGGGCTCAGCCACCCCGGGAAAATGGAGCACCCAGGCCGGCTGGCTGGCCGGCTACCGCCGCCACCGCCTCTCCCCCTGCTCCGTTCCTCCCTTCCTCCGTCCAGGAACCAGCTGGGCAAATGCCCAGCGTGCTGGACGGAGGAACGGAGGCAGGAGCAGGCGGGGGGAGGCAGCGGGGATATGGAACATGTGCCAACAGGCGTGGGCTGCTGCCTTGTTTGTCCACCCGCCGGCTGCTGCTGCTGCCGCTTCCCCCCCCGGGACTGACCTGGCATGCTGGGCAGTTGCCCAGCTGGCCCCATGGAGGCAGGAGTGGCCAGGCTAGGCCAGTCCAGGGGGGGGCAGCGGGGACAAGAGCCCCCCCCAGATTTTAAAAGTCGACGCCTCTGACAGGCATACACCATCCTTCCGTGTAATCAGCTACAAGCAAGATCAGCTCCAGCTGTGCTGCAAACACCTCAGGGGCTCAGCTTGGCCTGCTGCCTGGCTAGCAGCAGCTTTTTAAGGTCTGGTTTGAGTTTGTTTCTCCTCTGCTTCTCAGCATGCCCATTGGCATGAGCCCGTGGGCAAGAACCAAAGGGCTTATGTTCTTCAGCACTTAGCCTGAAAGTTGTAAACTAGAGCTTGGTAGAATTGTGTGTGTGGCCGCGGTCACACGGCCCCTTTAAATCCGGGAGGGCTCCCGGATTTAAAGGGGCCGCATTTTTCAACAGCGGGTTGGGATGTCCATACATCCCAACCCCTGTGCCAGCGTGATCAGCAGCCGCGGCCGCTGAAGAGGCGGCTGCGGCGGGAACAGCGGCGGCGGAAGTGGGCGGCAGGGGCGACGGGAAGAGACAGCGGAGGAGGGAAGAGACGGCGGAGGCGGTGGTGGGAAGAGACGGCGGGAAGAGACGGTGGCGGAGGGAAGAGACGGCGGCGGAGGCGGCCCCAGCAGCACTGGAAGCGGCGGTGGCGGCCTCCGACCCGCCATCCGCCTGGGTAAATCGGGGTGTTTTGTTTTTCCCCCACTCTTTTACACTTGGGCGCATGGATAGCCATGCGCCCAAGTGTAAAGGAGTGAAAAAAAATGGCCGGCGGGGCTATCTGGACAGCCCTGCTCTCGCAATGCATGCGAGAGAGGGCTGTCCAGATACCTCCAATGCGGGTTCCTCCCGCAACACCCGGGAAAATACTTGATTTTCCCGGGGTCTGAAAATGCGGGAGGAACCCGCATTGGATCCCGCTTCGGCACGGGACTAGGGGGCTGGCCGTCTGGTCAGCCCCTTTAAATGCGGGAGGAAATTGCCCTTCCTCCCGCATTTAAGGCCCGTGTGGCCGCAGTCTGTCTGTGTGTGTGTGTGTGTGAGAGAGAGAGAGACAGACAGACAGAGAGAGAGCTGTGCAACTCTTAGAAGCCTCCCTCCTTCACCTATTTCTGCTGTACTTCCCCCCCCCCCCCCATCTGTATTACCTGTCATTTTGGATCCCTATTGGGAAGAGAAGTGGGATATTAATGATTAAATTTTAAAAAATGGTGCTGGCAACACCTACCAGCTCTTTTCATGCACTGCACCAACTGTGAACTAGTCAAGCCTCAGCCGCTCAGCGGCATGCTGCTGTCCCAGCTGGCTGTTTGGGTCATCTGGGCGGAGACCCAGCCCCATGAGTCTATTGGCATTATTATGAAGGCATTTCTGATAACATCCTATTTGGTGAATCTTTTCAAAGGCATCTTTGCCTCCTGGTTTATTTTGCCTACAGGCCCATTTGCACAGGCATCTGCAAATTTCACCCATATGCTTCTGTATACATATTAACACAAAAAATAGTATGCAGGTAGAAGTATCACCTTGACTCATGCCTCTTTACACCCTGCCTAAATCTTCAGAATCTCAGAGTACGTAAAGTTCCTGGGATCTGTTGAATACCACCTTAGATGATTTGTCTTCAATATCCTAATTCTCACCTTGTTTTATGTAGTGTTTCTAATGCTAGAATTGGACCGGATTCATCTGGTTCTGTGGTCCGTGTTAATTACCAGATCAGTAAGAATTTTTCTGTGGTCCGTGTTAATAACCAGATCAGTAAAAAATTTTAAATTGGATCTTATGGGATCTGGTCATTAATAAATCAGGTTTAAGATTGTTAGAATTATTAGCTTTCCAGCAGCTCCAAAGTCTTCACCAGGGGTGTCAAACATACGGCCCGGGGGCTAGAACCAGCCCATCCAGGGTTCTTACCTGGCCCTCAAGCAACTGGTATGTATGGAAATGTAAGATATTCCCTCTTTTATGGTATCCCTTGGAAAAAAACCAGTCTTTATTGGGGCTTTTATGGGTTTCCCAGTAATAAATTGCTTTCACTGCTAGGAATCAATTGGTTTTGTTTATATTTTGAGTAAAAATAATATTCTTAATTAAGTTTACCTGTGTCTTTTATAAAGTTTGTATCTCCAGTACCTGGCATTACATTTTATGGCACACATGGCCCGGCCCAACAAAGTGACATTTATGTCAGATCCGGCCCTCGTAACAAATGAATTTGACACCTTTGGTCTTCATGGTACTAGGTTTGATATCTCTGATGGGACATTTACATTTTTGTCTTCCCAGGGAAAAATTGATTACATTGCAGTTTCATGTTTGCTTCTGTCCCATACACTTCACTTGGAGGTTTGTAACAGGGTTAAGAACATTAGAACATAAGAAGAACCCTGCTGGATCAGACCAATGATCCATCTAGTCGAACATCCTTTCTCACACAGTAGCCAACCAGTTCTGCTGGACAGCAAATAACAGGGCATAGAGGCCAAGACCTTTGCCTGATGTTGCCTCATGGCTCTGGGATTGAGAGGTATAGTGCTAATCCCCTTTTAAAGCTGTTTATTCCTGTGGCCATCACTACATCCTCTGGCAGCAAATTCCACATTTTAATCACTCTCTGTTGAGAGTGACCACTGCCCTTCAAGCTTGGTGCTTGATTTTGAGGACAACATCTTTCTCAGTCCAGTAAATGATCCACAGATTGGTTGCAACCAGGTGTACAGGAAGTGGTCCTCATGGCTCCATAGCAGTCTTGCTCGGCTTCTGATAGAAGGAACCTTTTGGGCACTTTGCCAAGAATTGTTGAACGATGGCTCTGATACAGAATTGCAATGACAGGAATTAGGCTTGGCCTAATTTCAGTTTTGGGAACCTGTATCCTTTGGTTTAGGAAGGCCTCCTCCTGTTTAGGACACTCAGATTTCAGGAAGAGATTGGCATGTACATTATAGCTGGATGTTCAGCATTCCTTTTGTCTTGGATATTGAGCCATTGGGGGAGATCCCATCCTTTAATTTGTCCCCCTTACCACAATGGCCTCTTATTTCTGTATCTGAGATATTATGAAGAAGAGAAGAAGAAGAAGAGATTGGATTTATACCCCATCCTTCACTACCCAAAGGAGTCTCAGAGCAGCTTACAATACCTTTCCCTTTCCCTCCCCGCAACAGACACCCTATGAGGTAGCTGGGGCTGAGAAAACTCTGAGAAAGCTGCCCTTTAGAGAAACGCTCTGAAAGAACTTATGACTGACACAAGGCCACACCAGCAGCTACATGTGGAGGAGTGGGGGATCAAACCTGGTTCTCCCAGATTAGAGTCCACGCTCTTAACCACTGCACCAAACTGGCTCTCTTATTTATTTAATTTATACCCTGCCCTCTCCCACAAGTTGGCTCAGAGAGGTTTACAACATAACATTAATAAAACCAAAAAAACAACAGATGTAACAATAAACAACAAGAGAAAGGACTCATGTCAGGTGAATAAAAAGCTCCAGTGCCCAAGTAATGTTATCTAAAGCAGCAGGGCCCTGGAAAGGGGCCATGAACAGGGGAGGCTGAAATGGTTGAACATCCGCTGCCTCAACCAAAAGCCTGGTGAAACAGCTCCCACAGGGCCCTAATCTCAGGTGAGAGCATGTTCCACCAGGTTGGGGCAAGGGCTGAAAAAGCCCTTGCCCTGGTTGAGGCTAAGTGGATGTCCCTCGAGCCAAGGATCATCAGAAGGTGCTGATCAGAAGAGCATAAAGCTCTCTGGGGCTCATATGGGGAGAGGTAAGTAGTCTCATCAATTCCCTTCCTACAGGTAAGTTGCCAGGTGAAGATCTGATTCCGCCAGAGATGTTCAAGTACCTATCTGACTGGTAGGCATGGGCATAGACTTTCTAATTTTTGTGGGGAGGGGGGGCTGGGGCTATGCTAGACCCTAAAAGAACCAGGGCCCAGTGCCATCACAGGGAGGGGCCTTCATTGTCACTATCTATGGAGGCAGGGCCTTGGGGAATATAGGGAGGGATTCCCCAGAAAGTTAGAGAGGCCTGGGAACCCTCCCCCCCCCAACAATGCCCCTAGGCTGGGCCAAACCTAGGAAAAGATGGGAGTCGGCCAGTGGTTATACTGGTATCTCAAACACCACATATGAGAAGGATAAACGTCATTGTGAGATGCAGCTGCCTCCAAATTTACAAGTAGCATTAATCTTTTTCTGATTAGGCACAGCTGTGTCCCACAGTGAAGTTTATCCTTCTCATAAGTGGTGTTTGGCCACTCTACTAAGAGGATTGTCAGCTCTTGATAAAGAGGTTTCTTGAAACGGTCACCATCGAATGCCCGTTGGGATTTCTTCCAGCTGATGATACATTATTATAAGAGGTCCTTGCCAGTACTGCAACAGGAGGATTTATTTGGAGGGGAATGAGATTTATTACTTTTACAGCCCAGCATGAGGACTCTTATTTTTTTTAAAAAAAAAAAAATTCTTACCTACTTACACTTATATGAGTTTGGTACAAGCCACACTCAAATAGACAGGTCACACCACCATACTATGTGGTTTACACAAACTCTGTGTTGGATCTACTCCACCCATACATCATAGGGGGACATATGCAGAAAAAGCTGAGAAGAAAAGGGCCTTGTACCAGCTCACGCTTGCCCAGCTGCCCCAAAGGACAGAGGGAGACCAAGCTTGGCCAGTCATGAGGAGGACATGCCTGGCTAAGCTGCTGGCCATTGTGAGGTTAGGGCTGGCCCCATGCTGGGCAAGTTGAGTCTGAGCCAGGCACCTCCTTTTCTGTGGCTCTGGCTCATGGCAGTAAGGACTTGTGGCAGTAAGAATTTTCCTGATTGGCTTAATGGCCAATTTGCCCCTGAAAAAGACATAGTAAGAAACAAAGTCAACATGCCATGATGGAATGCTAAAGAACATTTCTTTGTTGTAAGGCAGGAAGGAAAGGAAGGAAACCTAAAAGTTGGACCCTGTCAAAAAGGGAGAGATGAGGAGGAAAAAAAGGCAAGCAATCAACAAGATCACCAAGTTTATATAGAAGTTCCTCTCAAAGAGTGACCAACTAGTGATATCTGCTGTTATAGCTGCTAGTTTGGCTAGACAAACTCAAGTCTATCAATGGCTAATAGCCGTGATGACTAAACAGAACTTTCATGTTCAGTGCTGGGACCAGTAATGGGGAGACTTTGACCATGATAAGGTGTGGCGTGCTGAAGTTCCCAGGATCTGTCCCCAGAATCTTAAACAGATCTGGTAGCAGATAATGTAAAAGGCCTCTCCATGATACCCTGGATAGCTGCTGTTAACCAGTACTGCCTTAGACATACCAATGGCCTGACTTAGTATATGGCAGCTTCATATGTCCTATGCCCTTTCTGAGGAAGCTGTGAAACAGAATACAGAACTATATGGGCTGTGAGTCTGCTCCAGCATGGCTTCTCTGTGTTTTTAACAATGATAAACATTTATTTTATCACACCTTTTTACTATGGTTTTAAGAAAAAGGTGGCACAGGGCTGGCAGCCTCCTATTAGTGTACAGGAAGTCATAGGACCAGAATGCCATTCAGTTGCCTTACAGCAAGGCCTTGTTTTTATCCCACTCTTTGTCCAGCTCTGGGTGGAATACGCAGTTCTCACCTCCTTGATTTTGTCCTCACAACAGTTAGGCTGAGGGCCAAAATACATGTGACGTGTGATGCAGGCTCGGTCATCATGGGTGCCGAACCTGATTCCCAGTTGCATGCTCACATGGGGATTAACCTTTAAAACCTCTCAGTCACTCTGCGTGGCTCCAAATACTGAAAAGGGGAAGGAGAAGCTTCAGACTTGCTCCCTGCATTCTTTTTGCCAACAAAACTGGTCATGAGGGGAGACCCGTTTACTTCTTCCTTTAACTCTTTGTGTTCAAGGCACAGGGAGCCTGAGAAAGCAGCAAAAGGCCCCTTGTGACTGTTTCCACTGGCAAAAACAGCTCAGGAGAGAAGCCTGAATACTCTCCTTTCTCCTCTCAGTATTTGGAGCCATGTGAAGTGACGGAGAGGCTTCTAATGATTAGTGCTGACATGAACGTGTGACTGAGAGTTGGGTTGGGCACCCATGACCATACATAATTTGTGTTTTGGCCCTAAGGGAATGTCTAACACAGAGAACTTCATGGCACAGCAAAGATGTGATTTGAACTCAGTCTGCTCTAGTCTTAGTTCATCATTGTAGCCCCATGTTAAAAGAACGTGAGGTTGTTTGTTGATGTGAGCATTGGTTGAGGAACTGGGTCACCCTCCTGTCTAGGATTCCGGGAGATGTGACCAGTGAACCCCCTACAGGCACAGCTCAACAGGAGCCTCTACCAAGTCTGAAAAGTCCAGCTGAGCATATACCAGAGGGTTTGGCAGATAATAATGGGAATATAAAGGAAAAGATTTCTCCTGTCATAAGTGGCAAAATGGGCTATAGACCACCAGTGGTGCCTGACAATGCCAGTTTATTGAAAAGCTTGCTATTTAGTGATCCACCATCAAGTTGCTCTATTTCTGAGACATTCTCCCACTTATTTAAAAGATTATATAGTACAAATGACATTTGTGATGTTTTCTTATTATTGTTCTTATAATCAACATTTATTTTATTGATGTAAAGTTTAAAGGGGGGAGCATGCTGCAGTGTGTGTGAACAACCACTAGGATAAAATTTTGTTCATACTGTAGGTTTTTGAAATTACACGGTCTGTTTTGATGGCTGACTATTATGTCCATAATATTAACTACTGCAAAATGCAGTAATTATGATGCAAAATTAATATAGGAAGATGAGAACTTGCATTGCATTCCCAGAGCCAACCGCTGTCCCTTCCTCTCCTTCTTCTTCTAGCTGTGAGTATTATTTTGTAATGATTCTAACATTGTTCTTCGTAGCCTCACAACTGTTTTTAAGATGCCTGTGTTTCATGCTGGGATACATTTTATATCAACTATGTTATTTAGCTGCGGAAAGAGCCCTCATTACAGACTCACAATTTATGTGCTAAGCTCAAGGGATCAGCATTGCCTCTTCTGCTGTTGTCTAATTTATTTTTGTTCTTTCATACAAATGTCACAGGCACCTGGGACAAATGCCAGCTTACTTTCTCATAAGTAAATTTTAAAAACCCTGGATAATTTATAGATAATTTTTTTAAAAAAAAATCCACATGTTGGAAAGCAATTTAGATTGTGAAGTTTGAAAATCTATGGTTCTTAATTATTTGTGCCACAGTATCACTGAAATGCACATTGTATGTGTGTGGTGGGGGGGAGGAATGGTTTCAAAGTGTAGATAGTAAAATTAATCCAACAGATCCTTCTGCAAAATCAGAAGCTCCAGAGTTGTTCTCTAAAAATTCAGGGGGGTGGGGATCACATCACAGCAGGAGGGAAGGTTTGAAATGAAGGTATGACTTTATATAAACATTTATGCATCTGTTTACAGGTGGCTTTCAAATCCACGACTTGCTCTTTTATAGCAGATGGTTTTTGAGCATCAAGACAATGCTATTAGTTTTGGCTACTTCATCGAACCATTGAGAGCAACAGTAAGAACTAATAAGCTCAAGATTTGTTTATCAAAACAATGATTTCATATATTTCAAAGAACATAAAATAGCCTTTAAACTACTAGCTATCCGTCCTCTAATTTTTACTACTGGGAGAGGCTGTGGCTCAGAGGAAGAACATCAACAGATGTTGGGCTGAATCAACAGAAATGTAGCGTCCTGATCACACAAAGTGATAGTACCCAAGGGTCCATTGGATCGGGAGCGCACAGGAGCGCAGCTCCGGAAGTGAGGAGCCCAGGGGGCGGGCACATGACCAAGCCCCGCCCCCTCCTTGGCTTTCCCAAACAGTGCAGAGGCGCAGCGCCCCGGGGAAATCCCTGCTAGGGTCTTTATTGATTTTAATGTTTTGTTTTAATATTGATAATTTTATCATTGTTCCTTTTATGACTGTGTGCTGCTTTTCCAGAGACTTGCTCAAGGTGGCATATAAATTTTCTAAGTATATCATTTTTTATCTGGGCACATGGCACATAAGTACTGGAGAAATTTCACCAACCCTTCAGCAGCTTCCACCTTATCAGTTTGGTGTAGTGGTGAGGAGTTGGACTCTAATCTGGGAAAACCAGGTTTGATTCCCCACTCCTCCACATGCAGCTGCTGGTGTGACCTTGGGCCAGTCACAAGTTTTCTCAGAGCTGTTCTCTCATGAGCAGTTCTCAAAAGACCTCTCTCAGCCCCACCTACCTCACAGGGTGTCTTGTTGTGGGGAGGGGAAGGGAAAGGGATGGGTGGTGCACATGTCCTGGGTATCTCAAGTCTACTTGAAACCTGGTCGTTTCAAGGGAGCAGGAAGAGAATTGAGGGTGTGTTCTTTACGCTTATTTTTATTGCACAAAGTATTGGATGGGGAAGGGAATGGAGGAAGAGCAGGTCAGTTTCACTCACCTGTGGAGTGGAGCCTGAGGGGAGGGTGTTGCCTTCTGACACACTTCCGGTATGTTAGAGGGTGTGGCATATGCAAATGAGTTATGGTAATGAGCTCCTGCACCTCTTTTTCTACGAAATGACCCCTGATAGTACCACTTTACTCTGGTTAGACTTCAACTAGAGTATTGTGTTCAGTTTTTGGCACCTCAATTTTAAAAGAATATAGACAAGCTGGAACGTGTCCAGAGGAAGGCAATGAAGATGGTGAGTGGTCTGGAGACCAAGTCCTATGAGGAAAGGATGAAAGAGCTGGGTATGTTTAGCCTGGAGAGGAGACAACTGAGAGATGATATGATAATCATCTTCAAGTACTTGAAGGGCTGTCATATAGCGGATGGTGTGGAGCTCTCTTCTGTTGCCCCAGAAAGTCAGACCAGAATCAATAGGCTGAAATTAAATCAAAAGAATTTTCACCTAGACATTAGGAAGAACTTCCTGATGAGCGGTTCCTGACAGAGCGCTTCCTCAGGAGGTGGTGGGCTCTCCTTCTTCGGAGGTCCTTAAACGGAGGCTAGATAGCCATCTGACAGCAGTGCTGATTCTGTGAACTTAGGCATATCATGAGAAGGGAGGGCAGGAAGGATTGCATCAGTGCTTAGTTATCATTGCCTTTTCTTACACACCCAGAGGAATGCTGATTGCCACTTTGGGGTCAGTAAGCAATTTTCTCCAGGCCAGTTCGGCTTGGAGATCCTGGTCAGGTTTTTTTTGTCATCTTCTGGGCATGGAACAGTGGTCACTGGGGGTGGGGGGGGGAGGTATTCGTGAATTTCCTGCATTGTGCAGGGGGTTAGATTAGATGACCCTGGAAGTCCCTTCCAACTTTATGATTCTATCTGCTTTGCATGCAGAATGTTCCTGGTTTAACCCCCAACATATCCAGGTAAACATATCAGTTGAGGTGAAAGATCTCCACCTCAGACCCTGGACAGCTGTTGCCAAAGTAGGCAGTACTGAACCTAAATAGACCAATGGGTCTGACTCAGGATAAGGCAGCTCTCTGCAGTCGACATGTCAGTTGGACTTGTTGAACTTCACCATGGACTAGCTATGATTTCTTCGAGAGGGCAAACGGCATCTTCTGTACTGGGGTATCTTCTGGGCATCTTCTGTATTTGCAGAGCCACTCTGTAGTCCAGACGAATCCTGAGATGAACAACCCAGTTCTTTCAGGGATGATCAGGAGATCAGGAATAGACAAACTGTGATTACTTAGAGATAAGTGCCTCAAGGGTACAGAATGCATGTATATGAATGACATGGTCATTGGTTGAGGAGAATAAGGCTGGTTTCATACATGTTGGACAGTGCAGTTCCAAAGCATTATAGGAATCATCTGCAAGTGGATTCTCCTGTTTAACTCAGGAAAATTCATTTGCTTGCAAATGATTGCTAAAGTGCATTGGAAGTGCATTATCCAACGTGTGTCAAAGCAGCCTGATAGTGCAGTCCCAAAACAGATTTTTTGCTCTTCTAGGCTCACAAGCTTTGCTTTGGATTGCTTTGTTAGGAACAAATATTTCCCCCCAAAAATCCCCTCAAGATGCAGATTGTCAGCAGTTGTATGGCTTTTCACAATGAACCTAAAATAGCAGTATAACAACATTTGTAGGAGAGCCACACAGAGGCCTGTTGCATCTTTCTGTACAAGTGAAGCTGTCAGCAGCTTTCTAACAACCCACCCTGTGTCTCTTACCAGAAAGGCAGGCAAGAAATGAAGTACACCTGAGTTAACATTTGTGAGGGCCTCCAGGTATCATAAGAACATAAGAGAAGCCAATGTTGGATCAGGCCAATGGCCCATCCAGTCCAACACTCTGTCATACAGTGGTCAAAAACACCAGGTGCCATCAGGAGGTCCAGCAGTGGGGCCAGGACACTAGAAGCCCTCCCACTGTTGCCCCCCCCCCAAGCACCAAGAATACAGAGCATCACTTGCCCCAGACTGAGAGTTCCTATCTACGTTGTTGTTGTTCAGTCACACAGTCGACCCAACTCTTTGCGACCCCATGGACCACATCACACCAGGCCCTCCTATCTCCTGTCATGCTCTGGAGTTTGCCCAATTTCATGTTTGTTGCATTGATAACACTGTCTAACCATTTCATCCTTTGCCTATCTATACCTTGTGGCTAATAGCCACTGATGGACCTCAGCTCCACATGTTTATCCAATTCCTTCTTGAAGCCGTCCATGCTTGTAGCCACCGCCACCTCCTGTGGCAGTGAATTCCATGTGTTAATCACTCTTTGGGTGAAGAAGTACTTCCAGAGAAAGCTGTTTTGAGAACTGGAGCTGCCTGAGGAGCACCATTGCCCATCCCTAATGTGGATTGTTATTACAAACAGGGCTTTTTTGTGTGGCGATAGTCACCAGTGCTGAGTACTGGCAGTGGGGGGGGGGGGGGTCTCCCAAATCCTGAGGGGAGAATTGGTAGAAATTGGTGCAGGCTTATATATGAATACCAGCACTTCATTAAAACAAAAAAAGCACTGCTTACAAAGCAAGTCTTTTTTTCTGCTTAGTGTCTAAAGACTGACAGCAGCGGGTCCATCTAGTTATTAGTGAACAATCACAATAACAACAATGACAGGCAATCACTGTCAGTCAGGCCGGACTCCTCTCTCACCAAGCAATAATTTTCATTTCAAAATGGAATCGAATCACTACCTTCTGTTACTTCATTAACCACAGACTTCTAAATACAGTTTAAACACTCACCCAGGAAAGGAAAATTATGTTTTATGAGCTTAGTTAATGAGGGACACAGGCCTAAGGCCATCCAACTAAACCCCGCAGTAGCACAAAGTGGAGCTACACTGGCATAGAGCTTGCCAATGCTGTGCCAGTGCAAGCCATGCTGGCCTGGCTGTGCCAGTGAAGGAACCAGAAATGGATGGTGCCTGCTCCCGTGTCACGCACATTCCATTGGAAGTGCTGAGAACTCCAGAGAAAGGGCACTTTACACAAAAAGGAGTACTCTGCAAGAACAGCCAAAGAGGAGGGCAAACTGCTCTGCTCTTACACAGCCCTTACAAGTACACTGCCCTAGGACGCAAACTGGATCCTCCATCTTTTAAATAGGGATGCAAGTAAAAAAACAGAGAGGGATCCCTTGCTTCAGATGCTCCCCCTACCCTCCTTCGTGCAACTTGTACATGTACTGGCAGTCTTTCCTCCCTCGACAGTTACAGTGTCTTCCACATACAGGGCACAGGATAAGTATGTATGGTGTAGAAAGCAGGCCCATAGCTACAGTGGGGCATCTCAGGGCTAGGCCCCCTGACTTACTGGCAAGGCCCCCCAACTTCTCATCCAGCCCAGGCCCCCAAGTGACGGCGGTTGCAGGGAAGAAGCCGGGTATTCCTGCACAGCTGTCTGGTGCAAAGGGCCGGCTATGGTGGTAGTGCAGAGCCAGAAAAGTCCCCCAGAAAGTCTAGTTAATTTTAATTAAATTACCTTTAATTTGCTTAGCCAGTGCCCCCCCCCCCAAATTAAATGCCCCTCCCCAACTAAAAAAATTCTGGCTACAGGCCTCGTAGAAAGGCTGTTAACTGGACATTACCACAACATTGGTAAAATGTCTTGATAACATAACCTGATGTGAAAGGGAGGGGAGGGGAGAGGGAGGATGGACACTTTTCTCAGAGACTAATAGCCATTCCAGAGTGGAGGCAGCACCATATAGTAAAGGTAAAGGTTTCCCTTGCTTGAAAGCCAATCGAATCTGACTCTGGGGGCTGTGCTCATCTCCGTTTCCAAGCTGAATAGCCAGCGCTGTCGGAAGACTTTTTCCATGGTCATGTGGCAGGCATGACTAAACGCAGAGGTGCACAGAATGCTGTTACCTTCCCACCACAGTGGTACCTATTTATCTACTTGCAGTTTCTTGCTTTCAAACTGCTAGGTTGGCAGGAGCTGGGGCCAGAGACGGGAGCTTACTTCGTCATGCGGCACTAGGGTCTCGAACTGCCGAACTACCAGTCTTCTGGTCTGCAGTTCAGCATCTTAACCACTGAGCCACCGCAGTTTACACAGCATCATATAATAATCTGATACTTAATTGGTATCTTCAGATGCACCCTGACTTGATAGGTGTGGTGGAAGGCAGGCAAGAGCATGCATATTTCTCCCATTCTACAGACACTCCATTGGCTGCCCATCTGTTACCGGGCTCAGCTTAAGGTGTTGGCTGTCATATACAGCCCTTTATGGCCTCGGTCCCTCTTATCTGCAGGACTTTCTCCCTAATGCTCCACCATGACAGCTTCATTCAACTCAGCAGGATATTCTGCAGGTGCCAAGCTGCAAGTGGGTTAAATCAACAGCTGCCCGTACGTGCATTTTCTCCATTGTGGTGTCCCTTCCCCTCGCCCATGGAATGGCCTGCCTGAGGAGGTCAGAAAAGCTCCTGGCTCCCTGCAAACTATGCAAAACTGAATTATTCAAGAGGGCTTTTCTGCACAGGTCATAGGGTTGCGGGAGGGAAGGTGGCATGGTATAGCCTGATCTCATCAGATCTCGGAAGCTAAGCAGGGTCAGCCCTGAGCAGCCGCCAAGGGAGATTGCAGAAGAAGGCAACAGCAAACCACCTCTGCTTCTCACTCGCCTTGAAAGCCCTTTGCTGCAACTTGACGGCACTTTTCACACGTAATAGGGTTGCACTTTACAAAACGGGTTTCAAACTTACTTGAATATGTGATTAGGGACTGTGGTCTATACTGCTGTGTGTAACTTATTGTAAGTTGGACCACTTAACATGTCATGCTAAGACTTACGTTACACTTCAGTTCTTTTGGGCTGATTCCAGACTTGTACAGTCCTAGTGCATTGTTTAATGAATGTCCCATTTTGTCGATTGCATTGACTCACTCTGTGTAATCCACCATGAGTTCCTGTGAGAAAGGGGGTCTATAAATTACATAAATAAATAAATCTCATCGGATCTTGGAAGCTAAGCAGGGCCCCTACTAGGGTGGCAAACCACTGATGAAGACACTGCAGAGGAAGGCAATGGCCAACCACCTCTGCTTCTCATCTGTTGGGGTCACCATAAGTCTGTTGTGACTTGAACACACTCACATAAGTACTGCTCACTCCAGTGATTGCTACTGTTGGCCAGGCTCTTATAATACATGGCGAAAGCATCCCTGACAGAAGCTGCAGATCCAATGCAACTCTCTACAAAGGATGGGTAAGGATTGGCTGCTTCAAAGCAGGGCTGCAGAAACACACCCCTGCCTTGACAGCAGCAGCAAGGGGCATGGGAACAGGCAGGAACAACAGGCACATGCCCCGCCCCTATGCTTCTTGCTGCCACTGCTGTCCCCCCCCCCCCTTCCTCCCTCATGGCTGTGACAGAGATTGCCCAACAACCCTCTCCCCATTTCTTCAAATAAATATCAATAACTCATTCCTGAGGGGCAAAATATGCACACATACAAGAACAGAGATGTGTACAAGACTAATGCAATATGTCTACCATTTCTAAAACAGAAAACAAAAACTTAGCCTTGGAAAAGCAGCTGAGAATTTTCGTAAGAGGTAAATTTGTAAATTAACGAATTTTTTCAGAATTTTTTTTCCACAGTAAAAAAAATGCTGCCTGGACACTCTCTGGGAGAAGAGAACAACAGAGCTGGCTAACCAGCTCATTCTCTTTTGTGGCGTTCACAATGCCTGAGAAGTAAATTGCTTCTTAATAAGTTTTGTATTCTCCAGGGGTATGGTTAAAGGGTTAATTTAACGCTTGACCCATTAAAACCACTGAGTGCAGTGAGAACCTTGCACGGCTGATCAGATGATTATTTCTGGAAGATAAGTGGTTGAAAACTGAGCTCCACTAGTTCAGGTAATCAAGGGAAATCGGCATAAAAGAGAAGATGCGGCTGAGTAAAGACAGAACGGCTACCTGAGATTCTATTACTTGTCGTCTTTCAAGCATAATAATGAGATTATAGTAACCCTAAACTGACTGAAAACAGAAATCTGGCTGTCTGTCAAGTTCATTGTGTTCAGTTTTACAACACTCCAGATCTGGTTCCTCTCTGAACCTGCCATAATTATACCAGGAAGACAAACTCAAAGAAACTTTTTCAACCTTGGGTTTTTGTCAGGTTTTGGCTTATGACCAATGTACCATTGTTAATAACATGAAGAATCTCATCAAGGCTTATTTTTTCCTAGTACTAACCAATGCTAAGCAGTATAGCTATGTAAGTATACATCTCCACAGATATTTTACATTACACTTGTCACGGATTCTTCATCATTTTGTTATTGATCCATGGACAGTTCTGCTATCTTGTAGTTCTTCAGCTGGAAAGGTGGTTTTTTTAAATCTAATATTTTTTATTAAAACACCCAATCATATCAAGGAGCTAATTCTAAGATCCTAAACATACTTACCTGGAAATAAATTCTGTTAAAAACTGTTGATCTGCTTCTAAGTAAGTATGTTTAGATGTGATCTGGTTGTGTTGAGGCTATTATTTTGCAGAAATTAACATCTTCGTAGATTACTTGCTCCTAAATAAGTCCTGAAGGTCCTAAAAGGTGCAGATTTCTCCAGAGTCCCACACCATTCTTCATTATTTGCATTTTATGCTGTTGTAAGAGCCAGTGTAGCTAAGTCAAAAGAATTAAGGGCAGAATAGACACTGTGTGGTTGCTACAGACCACTTAAAAGGCATCTGCTCCTAGCCTATAATGTTTAGAAGCATTTATTATGTGACACTTGGACGTCAAGTTGTCAGTTTTCATACCCCTCTTGACTGCTGGAAGTAGCAGTAGAGGTATGAAAACTTTCTTTTAATAGTAGTACATGTGGTAGAAATGAATAAACCACTTGAGCTAAATTCCCAGTTACTGGGGCTAAGTCCACCACGAGGGAAGGACTGGGGGGGAGGGACAAAACTCCTGGGATTCAAGTCAGCTGGAGACCCCCTGAAACCAGCATCATGCTGGATTCAGGATGCCATCTTGATTTATTTTACTCCTGGTGCAGTTCTGCACTGTAGCCACTAGGGGCATAGGGAAGGCAGACGGAGCCATAACTAGTTCATTTTGCACTTGAAGCAAGAATATAAAATTATGCCTGCTATGCATTCGTAAATATTTATTTTGGTAAAAATGTAAATACATGGATGACAAGAGTAATAACAACACAATGTTATTTTAGTCATGATATACTTTTTCTTCGCCCCTCAGCTTTGTGTAACTGAAGCCAGTGCCTTCCTTGCCTTGCCCTGGTGATACATTAGCTGAACGGAAGGGGGAGAGGTGACCCATAAAAACTGTGGAATATTTATGGGTTACAAAGGAAAAGAGAAGCGCATAATCTCAAAAAAGATATACAACAGAGAAGCCAGTCTTAGTGTAAAACTGCTTTTTTCATGAAAAATTCAAAAATCTTAAATCAAATGCAATGCTAAAGTAGAGATTGTGTGAAACTGGATTTTTTTTTAAATTACCAGTTTCAAAAGTTTCAGGCTTGAATTCAAGAAAGCGTATTAGGATGTGACTGAGATCTCTTGAGGGATGATTCTCAAAGAGCTGCATTTTCCAAACGGTGGAACGATTCCCACAAATAATTTATGTGATGAGATACTTTGACTTTCCCACAGTAGCTCTATTGAAATGGATTGCAGTTACGCAGCAACGGCAGTGCCTACTTAAATCTTTTGTTGAACCAGCCTCTGTTGGGAAAATTACCTTTTATCTTAAAAGGAATCCTGTGAGCCTCAAAGCTAACTCTTGTCATTTCTGTAAAAGGTGTCACCATATTGACGTTGTGCCTAGCCTTTCACAGTGATTGAACATTGTGTTTGTCTTGATATTACAAGTAAGTGTTATGAAGACATAAGAGATTTAATAAAACAAAGCTGAAGAGCAGGAAAGTGCCAAATCCCCCAGAGAAATTTCTGTTTCTTTCAGAATTCTTCCAATGTTTTTGCTCGAGCAAGACTCTCCAAATTTGCTTTGACTTTAAGGAACTCAGTAGCAACTTAGGGGTAAGCAGCTTCCCATTGTGCCAAGAAATCATAGCACTCTTACTGAAACTCATTCTGCTTCCCTTGAAGCAGGAAACGGAATTGTGGGAAGATGGCTGCTGGATGGAAACCAGGAGAGAGACAGAGAAAGACAGAAACAGAACAGTTGTGAACAGTTTTAGGTCCCCATTTGGGGAAAAAAGTGAGGTATAAATGAAAACATGAACATCCTCAAACATATCTCCCCGGGGACATTTCCAGGTTTTGGGGCTACCTAGATGAGAAGACAGCAATAGATCCCCCGTTATTCTTTCTTTCACATGAATTTTGAGCTGTAGATTGGGAATGCAGTCTCCATGGAATGGTGAACCTGAGGTGCACCTAACCAGCAAACTAGAAAAAGAAGCTGCCTGCCAGCTGTCTGTGACACTGTACAAGTCACAGTAGTGCAGTAGTGGCCACTCTCAATCCTTCAACATAGCTATAGTGGCATGTATATTTACACAAATGTATGATATATACTTACACAAATGTGCTATAAAAACCTAAATATAGTTTATTTATTTATTTTATTTCGAGCCCTCCCTCCCCTGTACAGCAAGGTTCAGGACATGTTACAACAATGCATATAAAACAATAAGATGAAGTGCAATTAAATATACACATAATAATTAAAACTTATATAAAACCAGTTAATTCTAAACCATTAGATGGCAATCCATAACACAGTGATAACTACTCCCAAAAGCTCTGCATGATGGTACCCATGATGGTAAAAATACTAAGCAAGTAGGTGGACAAGAGAAACCAAGAAAGGATAGGACCGGGGAGGCCAATACAGATGGAGTTCCACTGCCTCAACCATAGACCTGGCAGAACATCTCCATTTTACAGGCCCGGCGTAACTGCATTAAGTCCCACAAGGATCACCAGAAGACAATAAAAAGCATAAAGCTCTTTGAGGGACATACTGAGAGAGACGGTCCTGCAGATATGTTGGTCCCAGACCACATGGTGCTTTGATGGTTAAAACCAAAACCTTGAACTTGATTCGGTATTCAACTGGGAGCCAGTGTGGCTGGCGAAGCTCCAGTTGTATGTGGGCTCTTATTGGTGTCCCCGTGAGGACGCACGCTACTGCATTCTGGACCAGCTGCAGTTTCCAGGTCAGGCTCAAGGGTAGCCCTGCATAAAGCGAGTTACAGTGGTCCAACGTGGAGGTAATCGTTGCATGGGTCACTGTATCTAAGTCCTGGGATGAGAGGTTGGGAACCAGTTGCTTGACTTGCAGAAGGTGGAAAAATGCAGTTCTAGCTACACTTGTGACTTGAGCCTCCATTGAGAGTGAGGCATCCAAAATCATGCCCAACCTCTTCCCTGCTGGCACTGGTGTTAGTAATGCTCCATTGGGAGTTGGATCCCTGACCCTATCATCCCACGACTCAGGTACAGGACCTCCGTCTTTGATGGATTTCACTTTAGTTATTTAAGAATGATGCCCTTGCTAGTCTGTGGGCCCTAACAGCTTTGCCAGTTACTAATGCTAGGCTTGTTTTCCCAATAAGGAGCCCCAAACTGACTCTAAAATTGACATGAAACTAGTGGATCAAGTTACCTCTTCTAAATCTGAGCCATTAAGATTCCAAATGTATTGAAGGCTTCTTCCTTCCCAACACATATATATTTACATATATATGTTCAGTACTGAGCAAATGACTGTGTTCTCATACCCCTGATTTTTTTTTAAAAAAACTATAAACTGTAAAATTGTGCTTCAAAGTTTATTAAACTTTCAGGTGCTTCATTTTGACATGCTCTGATCTTTCCTTTAACAATGACAGGATGCTACACAAAAATACTGCATTTCATCTGGTATAGGTCTTTATCTTATCTTGACAGATTATTGCTGGTTAAATTGTAGTGCTGACTTAAAGGCAGGACTCTTCAACGGAGTCAGAAATTAAGGCTTCACCAAATGGTAATAAAGCTATTAAACATGCAAACAGCAAACAGCTACACTGTACAGGTTAGACAGCTAATCCAAACTAGCAGTTTAAAAAAAGCAGAGCAATTACACTTTTATTTAAATGCAAGGAATATGAGCAAGAATAGAATGAGGAGCCTTGTTTAAATGCATTCTTTTGAATATTTATTAGAAATAATACATGTAGTTAAGCCACTTATCTGATTTCAGTGAATAACTAAAATGCAAAAGATCAATTTTCATAATTATACCAAAGAAGTCTGTCTTTCATAAAAATCTCATTAATAACACCATTATTACTGAAAAATATCTCAGTATTATTATTGTTATTCTAATTATCGCAAAATGCTACTGATAATGTTGTCATAAAAATCCTTTTTAGTATCCTATTAAGGAAGAGAGACTAAATAGTAGTGTAAGTTAAATCTACATCATAAGTGGCATTATTAAAACCTTCTTTGTGTACTTGGTTAAAATACATTATGTGTATAATTACACAAATTGCTTCTGGTATGGCAAACAGGCTGTATAAATGTTAACTGGATAGATATTCCAGCCACATTAAATACACATAACATATGCAAGCTTAGAACATAACTATTGTCCAATAGAAAGGACAGTTGTTAAGATTCTGTTGTTTGCCTTCTGTTCTCCTGTTTTCCTAGAGGCCAGATCAGCAGACCTGATGATGGTATTGCAGGCAGCTTTCCGTTTTAAAATATCACTGTGCGTGCACATACACACACACCACCACCCCCAATTCCTTTTTATAAAAGAAACCTTTTGGGTTTTATCCACCTCTTAAATATCTTATCAATTTAAATTTCAGAAAAGAGGTCTCAATAAACAACCATCTTCCCAATCTCAACATCTGTGGTGTTGTAATTTTGTGATGCTGCAGGTGTTAGTACACCTGTACAGACGTGCCAAATAGTTTATGGTATGAATGAACCGCTGTAATAGATCGGAAACTCATATTAGCAATGAGGAGTGTGGAAATCTGAAATTCACAGGGATGTAAGACTGTCCCCAAAGACCTGTAGTTTTTTCCCATGCTGCTTTGGGTTTCTCATCATCTTCCCCATTGCTGCAAGGTTCCTGACCATGAGGCCTGCTTCATTAATAGAGATCAAATGAATTCCAGTACCTTTCCAAGGGCACTGGTTCTGAGGTCCAAATTTACTTCATCTGTTGACTCATCCAGGGTTGGCCTAAGGTATTTTTGGTGCCCTAGGTGACCTATGACCTTGTCACCCATCTAATCTAACATTCCATTTTCTATAGTGCCCAACCAGATGTTTTTGAGAAATCAACAAAGTTTTATTCAAGGTGTGAGCTTCCGTGTGCACACATACTTCTTCAGACACAATGAAATGGAAATAAACATAGCAGTCATACATATAGAGGGTGGGCAGTGAATTAGCATGCAGAATATTGAAGAAGTTTTTAACAGATCAAAGGAATAATAAGCTAAGTTTATGGATATCAACTGTTTGGGTTCAACTGGGGGAGGAAACATAGCCAAGGTAATAAATATGTCTGAACTGGAGATTGATGTATCCTTAGTCATAGAACGGTGAGAGTCTGCCATTAGGTTCTATCCAGCTCCCTCTGTCTCCTCTAAAACATGGAGGCAGCCTTGCAGCAGCTTTTTCTTTGAAGTGGGCCGATTGGCTCTGTTATTTTCCTTGTCCCTGGATCAGCAAAATACATTTAAATCTACCATACCAAATTACATTACATACTTAGTAAACTGAGACTCTGTTATGACATTCCATTCTTCTCTCAAACATGGACTTAACCAGGGCTTTTTTTTGTAGGAAAAAACCAGCAGGAACTCATTAGCACAATAGGCCACACCCAACAGCAGGAACTCATTAGCATATTAGGCCACACCCCCGACAGCACCGCTCATTAGCATATTAGGCGGGGGCTGGGAAAGCACAGGGCAGGCATGCAAGCTTGTCTCTCTCCCCCCAAGCTTCTCCACCCCACTTCAGCTCCACCTTTCTAGTCTTTCCCCCCCTCCAAACCTGATGGCCGGGGAAAGGTGCTGCTGAAGTTCCTGGAATCTTTCAGATCCCAGGCCCTTCAGCACTGCCTTTCTAGTCTCCCCCTCCAAACCAGACAACCAACGAAAGATGCTGCTGAAGATCCCAGACACTTCAATATCGCCTTTCTAGTCTCCTACCCTGCCACCACCACATGGCTGGGGAAGGGCGGTGCTGAAGTGCCTGGAATCTAAAAGATCCCAGGAACTTCAGCATTGCCTTTCTAGTCTCCTGCCCCCCTCCGAAAGATTGGGAAGGGAAGCAGGCATGTTTGCCTGGCTGCCCTCTGTCTCCCCAGCCAGCCCGCCACAGCGGACAGGCTGGGGAGATCCAGGAACGCCGGGCAAACATGCCCCGTTCCTTCTGTGAGCCTCTTCACTTTTGCAGAGAGACTCGAGGAAGTGCTGGGGGGGCATGGGTAAATGCCTTTCTCTGCCTCCCCCAGATCGGGGAGGGAAAGAAAGGCATTTTTAACATGCCTGGGTTCTCCTCCTGAACTTCTTGCTCCTAGAGAAGATAAGGAGGGGAACCCAGGCATGTCTGCATGCCTGCCCTCTTCCCCCAGGCTGCCCTCCTTGGCAGACAGGCTGGGGAAAGGAAGGCAGGCATGCAGGCATGCCCCTTTCTTCCCTGAGCCTCTCTGCTATTGTGCAGAGACTCAGGGAAGTGCAGGGAGGCATGGTTAAATGCCTTTCTCTCCCTCCCCCAGATTGGGGAGGGAAAGAAAGACATTTTCAATGTGCCTCAGTTCCCTGTCTGCCCTTTTCCAGCTGAAGGGAAGGCAGAGAGCAGCTTTTCCTTGTCAATTTCACTCTCAGCTGACTGGCAGGGAGTGAAATTGACAAGGAAATCCTGAGGGGCTCCCCAGAGGGAAAGACATGCCGCCTTTCCCTCTTGTGTGTAACATGGGGAGGGCAGTATGCTATGTAGCCATGCATGCCAGAGGTTTTGGTTGTAGGCGTGGCCAACTCAGGAGCCAGCCAGAACTCCGTTCCTGTGCGTTCCTGCCCCAAAATAGCCCTGGTTAACTAACAGAACCCCTTTCTTAGAGATTGGGTGCAACGTTATGTCAGAGAAATACATTTTGATATTCACTGTATAATATAACAATCACTATTCCAATATACTATTCCAAAACAGACATACACAAAATTACAGGGGATGTATAGCACTTCTTCATGAGAATACATATGTAAGGACTGGATGAGTTTAGCTTATGCAATGAGATAAGAAACCAGTAGCCCTGTTGAGTCTGGGGGGGGGGGGGTGTTCCTAGTGTTGTAATAACTTGTAATTCAGCAATTTCCCTTTCCATTCTGTTCCAGAAGTTCCTTTGCAATAAAACAGCTACTTTGAGGTTACCCATTGAACGTCCTGGAAGGCTGAAGTGTTCTCCTACAGGTTTCTCAGTCTTATGATTCCTGATGAAAGATTTGTGTCCATTTATCCTTTGGCTTAGGGTCTGTCCTGTTTGCCCTATGTAGACACCCAAAGGGCATTGTTGGCATTTAATGGCAATTACCATGTTATAAGATGAACAAGTGAATGAGCTTGAGACGGTGTAGTTGACATTGTTAGGTTCAGTGATTATGGGTGTATGTGGCATCAAAGTTGGCATTTGGGTTTATTGCAAGCTCTGGTACCAGTGTCCATGTTCAAATTAGATATTGCATTATTGTGGGCAAGGAGTTGTTTGAGATTGGGGGGCTGTCTGTGTGCAAGAAAAGGTTTATCCCCCAGTACTCATGAAACAGAACTGTCCTTATCCAGTAGAGGTTGTAAGTCATTGATGATGCATTGAACTGTTTTGAGTTGAAAGTTGTATGTGGTATTCTGTCATGGTCTCTTTTGGGCCTGTCTTGTGACAGGTTTTCTCTGGGTACCATTCTGGCTGTTAATCTGTTTCCTGACTCCATCAGGTGGATACTTTAGTTTCAAAAAGGTTTGTCATAGATCCCTCAGGTGAGAATCTCTGTCTGTAGGATTGGGGCAGATGCGGCTGCAGCGTAGAGCCTGGCTGTATACAGTGGATCATTTGGTATGTTTAGGATGGTAGCTGGAGGCATGCAGATATGTTTGTCAGTCAGTAGGTTTCTGGCATATAGTGGTATCTCCATTGTGTATTTTTACAGTAGTGTCCAGAAAATGTATTTCTTGCATTGTCAGGTTGATGGTGGGGTGAAAGTCATTGAATGCCCGGTACAATATGGAAGATACAGTTTTCTGGGTCAGGTCCGAAATACAGGTCAAAGCTTTGCCTCAAAGGAAGCACTGAATTTTGTTCTTATAGGAGCCGCTTCACACATGATGATTTCCCCCCAGAGATATTATTCCACACAGGAAATTATGCATATACATACCATTTGTAGTCTAATGTAATGGTTTGCATATTGAGAAGGCAAAACTGATTGCATTCATCACACATGATAGCATATATGTATATTATTTACAAAGTAGAAATACCAACACCGGCAAAGCACATATAAGGGGCCCAGTTTTCAACTTCAGTGCAGTGCAAGGGGCTTAGCATGATATAAACTGTGAAAGACCTCTAGTTTCCATCTAAACTTAGAAGGCATAGTTCTTTTACCCCTGGATAAGAACTGCCATGCATGGGATGATAGATGCTATTCAACAATTGTTTTGCACACATCTCTTTTTCTCCTCCTCTGGATTTTCCATGGCATGCTGAACAGTTCTCACCTACTCTCCAGCCTTCTTTTCCTTAGCTGCTACCATAAAGTTGTTTATGGGCCCCAGTTTGAGAAGCACAGTGTTCAAGTATGCAATGGCTTAAGGGCTGAGGGGTTTTTGTTACTGTTAGTTTTGTGGGTACACAGTACATAGCTTTGGGGTGCCACTGTGGTTGCAGAAAATGTGTAGTATACATTTCTTTAAAAATCTGAAATACAGTTACAGAGTACACCAAGATGCATTGTCCCCCCCTTCCTCTGGATGCATGCAATATACAGGTCCTCCTTTCCCATATTCCCCAAACATTAATGATGTGTATTCTGCTAGTTCTTTGTCAAGATAATAGCTTTATAACTAATAGACAAGAAAGACTGCCATACTATCAGAACTTATACATGATTATAGTATGGACCCCACCTGCCCAGACCCCTTTAATTCAATTTCCTTTATTCATCTTGAAGAAAAAAAATCAAATGCCTGTATTTCTGTAACTGGGACTATGTTGCTTTAACACTACTTAATATCTGAGGGTGAATTAACCAATCTCATCAGAGGGAGTGATACAAGTTCCAGAATTAAGTATAACTTTATCCTACATTGCCTTTGACTGACACAAAGGAAGGGATACTTATCTTTGCTATGTCACCAGTGGCATTCACTTCTGAGCATGAATGTTAAAGCAAACAGAAACAGCTTTTATCACAGCAGCGTGTCATGATCTCCTGCACTTAGGGCTCACTCTTGCCATCCGCTATGTGGGCATGAATTGATGTGTGCCGGAAAGCAGGGCTGAGCCTTTCCCAGTCCTTTTAGAATGTGTTCTAAAAATATCACCAAATACATAGAGGGTTGCAGAAATTCATCCCCCCCCCCTTTACTTTCCAGAGAGAATAAAGCTTTGTTTTGCTCTTTTACTAGGAGGGGTCTGTCCAAGTCACCTGGATAGAAAGAAATCTCAGGTTATCCTAATGCTTTCCCATACCTTTGACAGAATTTAACTGCTGATGTATGATAAATGCTGTAGTGACTAATTCAAAGAGAAAAGAGAATAATGAACTGTACCGTTAACCTAAATCCAGGGGCTACTTTCTACACCACCAAACCGTTTGCTACCATTAATATTGAAACTTAGTTTATGAAGGTTTGTTGTAATTTATGATGGATTTTCCTAGGTATAAAATCCCCATGCATAGAAAATGGATTTTTAAAACTTGGGTGGGGGGCAGTGTTCCCTCTAAGCTGAGTTGGTGTGAGCTAGCTCACAGTTTTTTAGCCTCCAGCTCACAGATTTTTGTCTTAGCTCAGGAAGGATGGCTCCAACTATTTTATTCAGAGCAAACTAATTGATGCAGTAGCAAAATCACTTACAACGTTAATGCCAGTAGCTCACAAAGTCGAATTTTTGCTCACAAGACTCCACAGCTTAGAGGGAGCATTGGGGGGGGGGGGACCATTCATGAGATACATCTATATGATGCACATAAAAGGTTGCCTGCCAAGATGGCATCCTGAGTAGATATGCCAGCACGTCACTCTTGCCTATACTGTGGTTTTAAGACAAATATTTTATTTTTGAGTACCGAATTTCAGTAAGGTACAGCTGGCCTGAGGTTTGTCGTTTTCAAGAAGAGAACTACAGCCTTTCCAGTCAAGGAGAGAACTAGAAGAAGAAGAAGAAGAGATTGGATTTATACCCCGCCCTCCACTCCCCAAGGGAGTCTCAGAGCGGCTTACAAACTCCTTTTCCCTTCCCCTCCCCACAACAGACACCCTGTGAGGTGGGTGGGGCTGAGAGAGCTCTTTCCCAAGCTGTCCTTGAGAGAACAGCTGGTACAGAGCTATGGCTTGCCCAAGGTCATCCAGCCAGGTGCAAGTGGAGGAGTGGGGAATCAAACCCTGTTCTCCCAGATTAGAGTCCACGCACTTAACCACTACACCAAACTGGCTCTCCCTAATTTGTAAAGATTTCCAGACTTCCCTAATTTGTAAAGATCCAGAGGCTCTCTGACTCAGCTTCTCACTGTTTAGCAGCCACTTATCTATACAGACTGGAATTTACAGGCAATGCACATAATTATGGCTACACTGAAAACAACAAAAAAAAGAGTCTCTCTGCACTTGAAAAATTAATAAATGTTTGTTTTTAACTTAAATTTCTGTGGACAGCAGCCAACTTTGTTGCATGCATGCAATTTTTTTTAAAAAACTTATTTGTATTTAAGATGTCACAAGACTACTGCTTATTTTTGCGGCAATAGACTAACAGGGATACAGGCTAACACAAAAAGTGACACACACACACACACACCATTCACCATTTGTCATTCTAGAAGGGGAGGAGGAATTGTTGATGGGAGTGAAGCAGGGGAGATCAGGGCAGGAGCAGATGACTGGATCCAACACACAATGAGATTGCAAGGCAGTTCACATGTTAGAAATGCTATATAAATTAACAATAATATTTTGGCAACAGCAACTGCATAATGGTTATCAAAGTACTTTTGCAACATATGTGTGGGGATATATGACAACTCAAAGCACTCTGTGCAGTGACATCCTAAGAAGGGTTACATCCAGGGGCAGACTGAGAGGAATGGAGTCATAAGATTCAACCCATTTAGTTAGAAAATATGTATTGCACATCTACAGAGGCCAACTTAAAATTACTCACAAAGTAAAAATATAACAAAATAATGAAAAAGAATCACAGAATTATCAAAGCAAGCCATAAAAACAAAGCTATATTACTACAATTACAATACATACAGTATAGATGGTCATGTGGTTTATGTATGTTTAAGCCATATAATATCAGCAGTTTCCGTCTCTGAAATGAAAGCAATCCATTCAAATTAAACTCTAAAATATGGATATATATCTTCAAGGATATATTGGCTGTCCCATACATTGGTACTTCCCCAAATCCTCCATTTCCATGCATGTGAAATATGTTTATTCCTTAAGTTTAATAAAGTGTTCTGTGAGATCTAGCAGTTTGCAGCACTAATTTGAAGTTTAATTCCCCCTTAGTCTTTGTTTTACTTTATTTGTTAGCCTTCTTTATGAAGTGTTTCAGTGTGTGATTCTCCGTGTTTGTGTAGTGCCCCAGTGTATCCTTGTCTTCTACTTATACAAAATCTTTTTGCTTTTTAACGGTGCCTTTCTATAGCTGTTGTAGTTCTTAGGGTATTAAATTAATTAGAGGTTTATTCAAATTGCTATCCCTTGCCAAAATTTTATTGTTGTCTGCCTTGTGTTGTATGAATGTTCGAACTGTAATCCAGCACTTAAAATAAATTTTAAAACCCATTGTAATGATTTCATGTTTTGGTGTGTATGTTTCTTTAAATGTTTAGTGTGACTGCAGTAATGTAAGAGGAATGATAAAGGGAGATAAGTGTGATGTGATTGGCTGATGACAGAGTGTGGGAGGAGGGGTGTCTAGGAGGTGATTCTGTGTGTGAAATTTGGAGAGAGAGCATAGTCTGTGTGACTATGGGAGTTTGAATCTATTCTGTATGAATAAAACAAACAGTTTAGTCTGTGTGACTATGAGAGGCCGAAGACAGATTGCCAGTCTGCCGCACCTCCGTGGCCCGGCAGACTGGGGCGGGGGGAATTTCCCCCGCGATGCGGCGTTTGCACGCTGCTGGAAGGAAGCCACCCACAGCATTCAGACTGCGGGCGGCTTCCTGCAGTGGCAGGTGGATGCCACGTGGCTGCCCCTGCCCGCGTGCGTTCACACCCGCTCCGGCGGGTGGAACGCGCGTGTGGGGCACGCCGCAGCAGCCAAGCACTACTTTGAAGTGGTGCTTGGCTGGTGCGGGAGGAGCGCGGCGCCGGACGCAATGTGTCCGGGCCGCCTCCTCCGGGCAGATGCGGCCGTCTGAACAGCCGCTCTGCCTCTGCTTCTGAAGCAGAGGCAGAGCAGCCGAGACGGCCAATCTGTCCTCGGCCAGAGTATGAGTCTATTCTGTGTGAATAAAACAAAGAGTTTAGCCTGTGTGACTATGGCTGAGGACAGAATGGCAATCTAGAGCGGGAGAGCTCCGCTTGGGAAGCAGGGGAAGGGAGCCCGTTCAGACCTCCGCAGCTGTCCCTCGGCTCCCTTCCGCACTTACGTGTTTTGCAGCCAGTTTCCTTCCGCTTTAGGAGGACACCGGGAGAAACCGGTGTCCAGGGGCCATCTTCCGCATGCCTCCTGCTTTCAGGCAGTGTGAACTGGAAGAAGGCGGGATTCAAGCGGAGGCAGCTGTGTGAACGTGCCGTTTCGGCAATTTGCGCACGAGTACTCATGCGCACATACGCACATTGCTGAAAACAGCCCTGCCACTAGCTGCAGAGGCCGGCCCACCCGGGGCTGCTTCGCAGCAGTCTGAACACTCCGTAATAGCATCCTTGCACAATACACTGGCCAGTGTGAACGGCCAGCCCCAGGGAATTTCCCCCCCCCCCCCCACAGCTTTTTCCTCCGGATTCCTCCTAATCCAGATTGCCAGTCTGTCCTCAGCCTCTGTATATGAGAGAGAGAGCGATAAGCCTATCAGAGTTGAACTTTGGTATTTGAGAGACTGTGTGTGACACCAAGCTTCGTCAGTTATATGTTCTTTCTTCAACAACAGTTCAAAAATACCCAGAAGCCTATTTTGTCCTTTTATAAATAATCATTATTTGTTTAAACTTACCCCAGAAATCAGAATAGTCCTTCCTCAGGACCACATAGTCCTCTGAAGTGCCGAGACACTGGGTTATTCTACCAAAATAGTGAGAGTTGGAATTTTTAATTCTTGGTGGCAGCAGAAATCTACTAAGTTCATGTACACAGAGTGTGTTTTAAAGGAGGAAAAAGTCTCCCCCATAACTGAGGACATCACACCCATACTCTCAAGTAATAAAAATTATGCACATTCCTTCTACTGCCTGCCTGCCCAGATGCCTTGCCCTCCTTGTGCCAGCAAATTCTCTTGTGTTGAAAGTCTGCCTGTTCCTTATACTACTGTTCTTCAAGCTAAGTGGCCACAGTGCCAAATTACTGCATCACAAGCAATCTAATGTACCTATGTTTAACATTAAAGTCTGTGGGAGAATCAATAGAAAGTTGGTTCCAAACAGGAGATTTGTTCCAAGCAGGAGATTTATGAAAGTTTCTGTTTGGAACCTTTTCTATCAGTCCTCCCACTGACTTTAATATTAAACACAGGCATATTAGATCACTTCAGAAAGGGAACTTTGTCATTTTATCTATCTGAAATTTGTCAGTGGATGTCCATGGGAATGCTGCAGTACCTCTGAGTTTGGATAGAAACCCATGTACAGACCTGAGAATATGGGGAAATTTTTCCACTGGGGGGGATTCTTCCATTGAAACAAATGAGAAAAAATAGTGAAATAGAATTAGGAAACAAAACCATATGAAACGACCCAATAGCAAACCAGTTCCTTTTCTAATTAATAGTGAAAATGAAACAAACAAACCCTCCCATGCACAAATTTAGTTTCCACATGTAATGTGGAATGAATAGATAAAATTATAAAACATTTTCAAGATTAGCAATGCAAATCTATGGACACTGACCTAAGGAAAAAGCATCAAATATACTGGTGTCAGCCTGCATAAACTTACATTGGATGGTACTGTAAACCACCTTATAGTTTATTCTTCTGTTCTAGATATTAGATATGGATGTATTTCTATTTTAGAATTAGATGCTAAGGTTTTTTTTAACTAATTGCATTATTTTAACTTGATTAGAAACCAGTATTTTCCTACTGGATACTACAAATGCAAAACAACCATTAGCAGTTTTCCTGCTTAGAAAATGCAATCTCAGGTACTAAACTGGTAGCTCCAGGCATTTCTATGTACATCTATCTGTTTGGAATCGTTTTGTTTATCTGGGTTCCCAACCACTCTCCTTTAAGAAAAACACAAAAGCGAAGAGAGAAAAAAAGGTTGTTTTTTAAAAGGAAGTAGTCATTGCCCTCACTTGCACTATTTTTGGTTTCCAGCACAAGATCCACTTTGTAATCCTGTCTTTTAAAAAGTCGTTGTATGCCATCTCATTTCTTGCTTACATGGTGACAGCGTATTGTGATCCACAATTCAGAGGAATTGGAACACTATATTTCATGGCCTCATTGGTGCCACCTTCTTCACAAATTACATTATTTTGCGCTCCTGAGAGCAGAGCATTAATTGGACTCAAGGACACACTTTGCTTTCATGAGTGTTGACACCTGTTGACTGGAGAAACTCCTTGAGCTCAAATTGATCCCTCCATCTCTACGTTTAACTTATTCAACATTTATCTGCTGTTTTGCTATCTGCAAAGATACAAAGAACAACAGTGATTTTTTAAAAAGGCATATTTGAAAAAAGGAAAATTGTATGGTTGTGTCAAGTATTACAAAAAACAACTGAATGTATATGAAAGTCTTAACATGAAGGGTAACTCTGTCCTCAGATCTTAGCCATGAGAGCAAAACAGAACGTGGGAGGTGGGGAGCAAAATAGGGGTTAGTCATCATGGGCTGATCAGAGAGCATAGGTGTAGACTACGGGGGGCTCGAGGGCTCAAGCCACCCCCGAAATTCCCAGGGGGGGACTAAGCCCCCCCTGGGAAAACGTAGCGCCTGCTGCTGTGCCTCGCCGCTGTGCCTCCCTGAGCCCTTCCGAGGCCTGGCAGCTGCTGCTGGTGGTGCCTCTCCCCCCCCCCCAGCCTGGCCACTCCTCTGTCCTTCACTCTCCCTCCCTCTTTTCTGGGCAAAATGCCCAGCATGGTGGCGTCACCACAAGAGGGAAGGAGTGGCCAGGGTTGGGGGGGGGGGAGAGAGGCACTGGCAGCAGTGACTGGCGGGCCTCGGAAAGACCCGGGGAGGCATGGCAGTTTCCCCGGGGGGGAACATCACCCCAGTGAGCGCATGCGCTAAAGAGCCCCCCCCCACAGAATTTACAAAACTCTATGCCCCTGTCAGAGAGGGTTGGATCCAGACAGCTTTTTAGTTCAGGCTTACCAAATTCTCTTTATTACAGCCTCCATCCTACATGGCTTTTGACTATGCAGGTCCCGTGAGCCCTAGCACATTAATTTTTGGGTGGTGAAAGGAGAGCCCTGGATGTATTTTCACCAGCAGAAAAGCTGGTTGGATCCAACACAGAATATCAGATCAGAGGGACATTGATCTGGTCCAGGAAGGAAATTCTGATGTTATCTAGATGTCACATGATGCTAAGTCTTGTAACACACAGGCCCTAATTCCGGGATTTTGTGGACTCTGAGAGGAGTCCACCAAACAGATGATCAGTGTGTCAGCATTGACAGCAATGATAATCTGTTTGGGAAAGATGCCTGGAAGCAATCTGTTTGCCAAGGATTTTCAGAGCTGCTGGTAGTTACTCACCATGAGTTCATTAGATCAAGATTGGTAGCTGTGTTACTCCGTCTGTAGCAGTAGAAAAAAACAAGAGTCCAGTAGCACCTTAAAGACTGACAAAATCTGTGGCAGGGTATGAGCTTTTGTGAGTCACTGCTCACTTATTTAGATACCCTCTTCTTCTTCTTCATATGTTCATTAGTGAACCTGTGGCACAGGAGCAACATACTTTCATTTCCAAATGTGTCATGTGGGTTTTTCATTGAGTGAACCAGGGATTCAACTGAGCAGGAGAAGACAGGGCTGTGCACAAAGACCACTGCTGTACTGGAAAGGCACAATGAGCAGCCTATCACAGTAGACATGTTTAACCACAGTGGTTTCCCATGATGGATGATCTTTGATGAGAATGGGGAAGGAGGGAGTGGATTTTTACTTCTCCATGACTCCTCAAAGTCCTTCACTACCATCAACCATATCCTTCTAGATCAACTGTCTAGGATTGGTGTTGAGGGCACTGTGCTTCAGCAGTCCTGATCTTACTTGGTCAAACATTTTCCGAAAGTGAGGCTGAGGGAGTACTGTTGGCAGTTGTGTCATGGAGTTCCACAAGGCTGAATTCTCTCCTCCATTCTGCATAACGTCTGCATGAAACCACTAGGAGAGGTCATGAAGAAGTATCACAGTGTTTGAATTGTGAGGGGAAAGGTACGCAGCACTTAATGAAATCTTCAAGCCACACACCCCGACTCCCTTCAGTTTTAGTCCCTTCCACTGTCTCTCATAAGTCACATGATCCACAACTCTGTTCTTACAACTTATTCATTGAGAATATCTAAAGGTAAAGGTTTCCCTTGCTCGAAAGCCAGTCGAATCCGACTCTAGGGGGCGGTGCTCATCTCTATTTCCAAGCTGAAGAGCCAGCACTGTCCAAAGATTTTTTCTGTGGTCATGTGGCCAGCATGACTTGACGCCAAGGCGCATAGAACACTGTTACTTTCCCACCGAAGTGGTACCTGTTTATCTACTTGCAATTTCTTGCTTTTGAACAGCTAGGTTGGCAGGAGCTGGTGCCAGAGATAGGAGCTCACTCAGTCATATGGCACTCGGGTCTTGAACTGCCACATCTTAACCTCTGAGCCACCATGGCCCCTAGAGAATATCTACCATTAAAGAAAAATCGGGGAGGCATTTACCTGCAGCAATAACCATCTTCCTCTTTATTTTCACTATGAAGCCTGTGGTTCAGAAAGAGACTCTCCCCCCCCCCCCCTTCCCCGCATTGCTGGGTTCACTCAACAGAAATTGTCCTGAGAAGAAGTATTAGCTGGAAAGCATAGTGGATTTTTCCTTTCACTAGCTGAATTCTGCCTGGCCAGTGAAATGTTTACAGCAGTCAACTTCCTCTCCATACTGCAACAAAATAACATTCATAGGAACCTTGCCTCTCCCCACTGCCTAGTATTTGTGTGTGTGTGTGAGAGAGAGAGAGAGTGGCCATGCCTGAAACTCATGGCAATCTGTGGTGACTCCTACTGGGGCATGGAGGACATTCAGAGAAGTAGCTTGATAGCCTGTCTTTGTCGCCTGCCCCTGATATTTTTGGAGGTCTCCCATCCAAATACTTGCCAGGGGTGGCCCTACTTAGCTTCCAAGATCTGCCGAGATCAGGCCTGCCTGGGCTATCCAGGTCAGGGTGGAACCTTGTCTTTTCCTGTACTGGAAGCTATCTATCCTCCTAATGCGGGAGAGGAATTTTGTAGAGTTTGTTCAATGTTTGTATTTCCCATTCTGGATCTTCCCAGAGCAAAGGGGGATCTTCTGTGGCAAAGTGCTGCCCCTCCCCCAGCAGCCCAAACAGACAAAATCCAGCCCTCTGCTGCACGGTTCTGGGTGGCCACAGGAATTAGAGTCCTCCTATGCTCCAGATACAAGGGGATTTTTTAAAGCAATTCATGAGGAACTCACTCAGCCCATATACACATCAGGCTCTAAGGCAACTGGATTTCTTGCAGTGGTGCAACATACTCTGATTGACAAGAATACCTGACCAAGCTGTGTGGGGAGGGAGGAGGTGGGTGGGCAGGAAGCCACCTGATTAAAAGGAGATCCCATTCGGAGTCATAACATGGGACAGAGTAAACAAAGTAATGTCGAGCTGGAACTAGACTATCTTCCTCAGATACAGAGAGATGATGGGGAGATCTAGGCAGGGGCGCCCTTGAGTGAGGGGCAAATTATGCCCCCCAGACCCTTTTACAACAGGAATGATGCCTGCCCACCTTGGTCTCCTTGCAATCTGAGCCCTGAAGTGTCATTAATATACACTGATGAGACTCTGTTTTCTCCTTTCCATCTGGACCAGGTGAAGCCACACACAGGGCATTATGGTGGAGCAGGGACTCAGACGTCGTTTCCCTTGTTGAGGAGGACAGGACTCCAGGGAACAGAATCTAGCAAGTGGGAAACCTGTGAGGAACTTGTGGGGGAAGGAACAAGTGCTTACTTCTCCTCTTGCAGGGGTTCCAGTCTCACCTGCCTCCTCCCCCCCTTAAAGATATTTTTCTTGCCCGCCCACCCACCCCAAACAGCCTTTTCTGCTTCCTTTATCCAGCTGCCCAATGCTCCCTTTCCCCATATCTGTTCACTCATCCACGCTATTGCCCAGATTCCTCCCCTATCATCAGGTCAAGCAGCTAACTTTCTGTCTCTGTTTCGTTTCATATTTATTTTTGCATGGCACCTTAGCTTACTCGGAGGAAACATAAGATGTTTCCCTTTTTCTTGATGTCTCTGAACGAGCAGGATTTCTGGCTTATGTCACGGGACTTTCTTTTAAAAAAAATTTGTTTAACTTTTCTTTTCTTTTTGCCAACCTGGAGGTTACCTTAATTACCCTATTATTTTAAAATGTCCTTTTATTATGTGAAAATTTTGGTTCTGAATTGTATTTATCTGTGTATCGCATGTTACTGAACATTTGTACCCTGAGTAAGTCTAACAAGTGGTTGTGTTTTATGGACTATTTTATTCATAATAGATGCAGAATGAACCTATTATTATTCATTATTTATTTCATTTATACCCCACCTCTTTTTCCAATGGAGACCCAAAGTGGCTTACATTGTTCTCCTCTTCTCTGTTTTATCCTGACAACAAGCTTGGCTCATTATGCAGGTTTTTAGAGCAATAAGCCTTTAATCTTGACTTTGGATTCTGTGCCCACCTTATACACACCACTCTTTTTCCTCTGGTGTATTTATGCTGCATCTACAATTTAAAAAACACACATGGAACATCACTCATGATGTGTGGGGAAAGGCGTTCACTTTTTTTTTTTTAAAAATACACAATTGCCATATCACAGCTGTGCAGTAGCATCCAGCAAGCACCTTCCATTTAAATCCTTGTGGTTCAGGTTTTGCACATGCCCTTTAGCATTAGTTTGTTGAATTAAAGGGAACAGAAAGAAAGGCAGGCAAAGGGAGAAAACACACTGTTGAAACTGGCCAGACTTTTTCTGAAACTGACAAACAGCTGTGAAGTCCCATTTTTCATATTGCTGAGCACTAGGAATTCTCTGCTGTGTTATCAGCCACTGTGAAAAGTGGGGAAGAGTCATACAATCTCATAATATGCGGGAACATGTTAAGTGTACAGAATGCATGGTAGAACCCACTGACACTGGCATTGCAAGCTGTGATGGCTGGTAATGTGTGTGTGTGTGCATGTGCACACCTTTTCAAAGTCAGCTGCAATTCCACCATGCTTTGCACAGGGTTGCAATTTGTATGGGGGAGGAGTCCTCTGGCAGAAGTTCTGGAGAGTTTTTGTCTTGTGCCACTAATTTGAAAAAATGGGGGGAGCAGCAAAAGAGGGGGGGGGAATCCAAGGGAACCTTGGAAGCGAAACATGGGCAAAATTGGCACAAAAGCACTCTCAGAAAACCTAGGGAAACAATGACCAGAATGCAAACCGAATGCTGAAGGGAGGAAAATCAATGCAGAATGACAAAGAAAACCTGATGTATATGCACGGTGAAAGCAAGGGGAAATACCTGTGCATAATAGGCCCTTGTGAGGTAGATTAAGCTGAATGTGTGCAATTGGCCCAAGGTCACCCAGCGAGCTTCCATGGCAGAGTGGGGATTCAAACCTGGGTCTCCCAGCTCCTAGTCCAACAATCTAACTACTATACCACACTGTCTTCTCCTTGCTGATTTTTTGATCCTCATGGTGGGTCCACTCATCATTATTAGATACAGGGGTCATTTTGAGCAGGAACACCGTTCTGGGAGTAACAAGCCCAGGAGCGGGCACATATGGTGATGCGCTGTGGAAAAAAGCAAAAGCAAACTAACTCGATCTGTATTTTCATGCTTGTTGTAGGTTAGCTTCCCTGCAAGAGCAAAGGAAACCAAAAGTGTCTTTAGTCAAAGTGTAAAGCTCCTTGCCAGCTCTGAGTGGGGAAATAACTGGAGATTTTTGGGGTGGAGCCTGAGTGGTGGGTGTTGCCTTCTGACACATTCCTGGTGATATCAGGGGGTGTGACATATGCAAATAAGTTATGCTAATGAGTTATGCTAATGAGTTATGCTAATGAACCCCTGCACCTCTTTTTCTAGGAAATGACCCCTGATTAGATATATGATGATAATTTAATGTGCACACACAGCTAGGAGTATTAAATGCCACAGAATCACTTAAACAGTATTTAGTGATTTCTAATGGAAATGGAAATGTTTAGATGTTTTAAAAATGAAAGTAAAACTAAAATAAATATTGGACTTACATTCTGAAGCCCTCCGAGGTTGCAGTCCTGTGCACACATCCTTGAGAGTAAGCTCTACTGAATTCATTAGGGGTTTACTTCCAAGCAAACATGCATTGTACTGCACTGGAAGACACTTAACTCAAATGTGATGACTTTTAATGGTTTGAAAACTTCAGTATTTTGTAGTTCAGGATTTCTTTATTTGCTTACGGTTTGCACATGTATTTATCTAGCTATTGTTTAAGCATAGTCTTCAAGAAGTTGTAAAGAAGGAGAATGCTGAAAATGCTGAAGAACAGGTAGCCAAAGAGGCAGCGTACTACCTTTCAGTTAACTTCTCTAGAGCCCCAACTTTCACCTTTGGATATTCAATGAAGTGCATGAATATCTGGGGGAGAGACACCCTAAGGGCATGATGATAAGCCTGATAACATATTATAATGATATCAGATGATAATATATTATGATTTGATGTCACATTTATTCAGCATGCAATTGAATGAACTGAATTTTTACTTAAATCTGCTGAGAAGAATTCCAGTTTTTACATTGTATTCTATTCCAGTTTCAGTAGGATAAAGGAGAGTCTCTACGATTCTTTTCATCCCTTCGTTCAGATTGCTTGGTTCCAGACGGTCCCGACAAATCTATGCAAATATCAGAGAGAAGACTCTTTTTTTGTATCAAAGTCAAATCAGAGGGAATGTTGATTTTGAGCCTACCAACAATTCCAAAGGAATAGTACAGTACGTTTAAGAAGTTTCCCTCCAAACGTTGTGCAATTACATACTTCAGGATCTAAGGAAGGAGGGCCACAGCAGAGGTTAGATAGCGTTCACGCCATTTGACCAGGTTGGATTTTCATCGTAAGAATACATGCCGAACTGATTTGCAGTGTGCTTTAAAGGGGGGGTGGGGTGGGGGAGCTTGAAGGTCTAATTCTCTAACCAAAGTTAAAGAATGATTTGGGAAATGATGACTCGACTCCCACCTACGTCGGCATGTTAAATTTGGGATGCTGTTCAGTTGAATTCGGGGGGGGGGGGGTGGGGGTGTCTTATTAGGTGCCCAGATGCCTTAGTAGCATTTGCCTTTCCAAAGAACGGCAAGTCTTGAAAGCATCTGAAGAAAAACAACGAGCACAAAAACTCCTCCCCAAATAATGCCCGGGCAACCATTCTCCAAGCACGCGGACGGACTGTGGAATGCCTAGTGGTCAATCTGCCGGACACGCCTCCGTTTTTGCATGTGAACCAGTCATCAATAAGCCATTGATTAATCAAAGGATAGCCTTTCAGACCGGGAAGCCGCGTTCTCTCGAGGCCGGATGCCCTCATTAGCGATCCCTCCGCGGCCGCTCTGACTTCATAGGCAATCTCGTGAAGGGGCAGCATCAGAAGGAGCCCGCTGATTGGGACTCCATCGGCTCAGCGGGGTTCCGAGAGCTCAGCGGAGGGAAAGTGTCAGGTTAAAAATATGTCTTGGTGTTTGCGGGGCTGGGAAAAGAATGCCTGGCTGCGCTAATTGGAAGGGACTGAGAGAGCTGGGAGGTAGCCAAACCGTCCGGAGAGTAATGTAATTCCAAGGTGGGGCTTCTGCAGAAAGCAGGCCGGGTGGCATCTAATCTTCTCTCAGGCTTCGGTTCCAGCCAGGCATGTGCACAGCGATTGCAATTAGATGGGAAGCGAGTTTTGTGAAAGAGGGGGGGGGGACTCCCCTCCCCCACCCTCTTGACTGTAAATGGAACCCAGTTGGATTTTACATGGCACCAGCACAGGAGGCGACCAAAACAAGGAAGCGGCAAGGAAAGGGCTTCTACTACTTGGTAACAGAGCATTACCTATGCTCCAAATGCAAGCAGTATTTTTTAACAAACATAACAAAAAAACCCCAAATGGCACCCACAGGTTCCCCCACCCCTCAAAATCAAACCGCGAGTTTGCTTACAAAGTTATTTAGGTCCATTCGTCAGGTCCCTGGCCTTGCAGTAGCCTCATGTATTTAAGTTGCATTCTCACATTTCCAAGTGGTGAGTAAAAAACATATCTCCTTCTCCTGCATTAATGCCACCGAGGGCTACTTGCTGTTTCACACACATAATTGCTGCTGCTTCTGACTTGATTGCCCGTTGCACTGAGCTTCCTGCGGCCGCCCTAGCACTTTCCTCTCCTACCAGGGCTTGCAACCCAAATGAACTGTGCCACTAGCCAATAAATGCAAAACATGAAGGATGTTCGGCTAAGAAACTGCAGGAAACATCATTGTCATGCCTTCAAGGTAGTTTCGCAATTTTCAGGAGCTAAATGCAGAAAGGATTGGAAGGGATGGAGAAGAAAGATGTTGGAAGGCAGATTCTCCCCCCCCCCCCCCCCACAGTCAGGATTTAAAAATCCACACCACTATTTCCATGTGCTTGCATTTCTCTAACCACGTGTGGGCAGGGGAAACCCAATCTGAAATGGAGGGAAGAGAAGAAGAAGAAGAAGAAGAGATTGGATTTATACCCCGCCCTTCACTACCCAAAGGAGTCTCAGAGCGGCTTACAAATTCCTTCGCCTCCCCACAACAGACACCCTGTGAGGTAGGTGGTGCTGAGAAACTGCTCTTTTTCAAGAACAGCTGTGCCAGGGCTATGGCTTGCCCAAGATCATCCAGCAGGTGCAATTGAAGGAGTGGGGAATCAAACATGGTTCTCCCAGATTAGAGTCTGTGCACTTAACTTTCAAAGCAGATGATGACATGACATAAGAACAAAAGAGAAACCAGTGCTGGATCAGGACAATGGCCCATCCAGTCCAACACAATGTCACACAGTGGCCAAAAATACCAGGTGCCATCAGGAGGACCAGCAGTAGGGATAGGACACTAGAAGCCCTCCCACTGTCCCCCCCCCCCCACCAAGCACCAAAATACAGTGCATCACTTGCCTCAGACTGAGAGTTCCTATCTATACCTTGTGGCTAATAGCCACTGATGAATCTCTGCTCCATATGTTTATTATCTAATTCCCTCTTGAAGCTGTCCATGCTCATAGCTGCCACTACCTCCTGTGGCAGTGAATGCCACGTATTAATCACTCTTTGGGTGAAGAAGTACTTCCTTTTATCCGTTCTAACCCAGCTGCTCAGCAATTTCATGGAGTGCCCACAAGTTGTATTGTGAGAAAGGGAGGAAAGTATCTCTTTCTCTGCCTGCTCTATCCCATGCATAATCTTATAAACCTCGATCATGTCACCTTTCAGCCATTATTTCTTCAAGCTAAAGAGCCCCAAGTGCTTTAACCTTTCTTCATAAGGAAAGTGTTCATGTGTGTGCGGGGAAACTCTGGGCTCCTTTGACTGTCCCAAAAGATGGTGCTGTGAGTTGATGGAGTTAGATCTGTGACCATTCATTTGCATGCACAAATTATCAGGGCAATCATCAGGTGATGAACATGCAAGTATGTACCCAGTCCATCGTCCCATCTTTGAAACTGAAAACAGAGGCTGATGTAAACAGTCATTTGAGCAAACACGTCTTGCCAGGTAATATTCAGTTCCATTGATGGAGTCTACATTACCAGGAAAGAAAGGAGGATGCAAAGGTAAATAATATTCTACAATTATGTCTATGCCTATAAATCAGAATTAAGGTCTATAAAAGGTACCATCAATTTCAGGAATGTTGTCCTTTAGTAGAAAAGACCAATTCAATTTGAGTATCTCGTGTCACATTTTAGGGACTGATCACATGCTAAAAATTAAAACATTCCAAATACCTGAGCTTGCATGTTTCTATCACTCCTCCTAACAGCAACCTTGATGGATCAATGCTTGTTTGCAGGAGACCAAAACAGTTGAAAGGGAGCACCCACGGACATGAAAACAAATGTGCACTTAAAAAGAAAAGAACTTCCACTTCCTCACATGCAGAAAAGATCCAAAAGGACTGAGCATGTTTATTGCCTTCTGGGAGCCATGGAATGTTGCCACTAACATCTTAATATAACCTGGAGTAGGATATGAAAATAGGTGGGGGATAGACTCATTCACTGAGAGCCCATGTGTCACTGCATTTAAAGTGTTGGACTGTGGTCACAGAGAAACTTGGGTTCAGATTCCTGTTTTGTCATGAAGCTCCCTTGGTAACCTTGGGAGAGAGACCTGCTCTCTCTTTCTCTCCCTCTCCCTCTCCTTAACAAATCTTACAGGACTGTTGTTATAAAATGGGGCAGGGAACCATGTGTGGTCCTCCTTGGAGGATGGATGGGGTAAAAACGAAATCTGAACAAGTCTTCATCAACAAGCACTAGTATATGGATTGTTTTAGTATACCCCTCGAAAAGCGTTATGCTTGAAAGTTCCCTGGCCCGAAGGATGCCCATCTTGCCTCAACCAGGGCCAGGGCTTTCTCTGTCCTGGCCCCGGCCTGGTGGAACACGCTCCCTATGGAGACCAGGGCCCTGCAGGGTCTTCTTCAATTCCGCAGGTCCTGCAAGACGGAGCTGTTCCGCCAGGCCTTTGTCTGAGGCAGCGGATGCCTATATATGGCCTCCCTGAGGTTGTTGTCACCCGTCTGTCACCTGTCTACTGACCACCGACAACTGGCCTTTAACTTTCGGGGCCAGAACTTTATAGCCAACTGATGCTGTTTCAAGCGGTACCCATTGTTTTAATTGTTATAATGTTTGATCCTGTTTTAATGTTTTAAACTGAAATTGTTTTTATTCTAATGATATTACCCACCCTGAGCCCGCCTGCAGGATGGGCGGGATATAAATGAAAATAATAAATAAATAAAAAGGAGGATTCTCAAATACGTGGTCTGTATTGCCCTGACCTGGGTAGCCCAGGCTAGCCCAATCTCGGCAGATCTCAGAAGCTAAGCAAGGTTGGCCCTGGCTGGCATTTGGATGAGACGCTACCAAGGAATACCAGGCTCGTGACACAGAGGCAGGCAGTGGTGAACCACCTCTGAACGTCTCTTGCCTTATAAACCTACAGGGTCGCCATAAATCAGCTGTGACTTGATAGCAAAAAAATAATAATAATAATAAAATCTGATTATACCATCTTCAAGCTCCTGCCCAGAATAGAGGGGTGAGCCGAAATCATGATCAGGTTCCCACAAGAGTGAGTGGATTAGAGTTCACTTTTGCCAGTGGAAGGGGGAGAGAGTCTACGTAATCCAGGACCTATGCATATGAGTTAAGGAATAATTTGCTCATTGGTAAAGTGTCTAATCCAGTAGTGAAAATAAATTGTATTATAGTGGTGGCTGCTATGATGGATTCTCCCCCCCCTTCTTTGTGTTGCCATTCAACTCAGCCCTTTTGAAGACAACCCTAGATGTTTTTACATTGTCATAGGGAATTTTATCAGAGCTCACAGGAGCCTATGCAAAGAAAGAAACAATAGAAGAAGGGGGGGGGGGAGTAATAAATAGATAACCAGAAACCAGCCCTAGCACAATGAACGCTCGCTCATCAGTTTCAGCCGTCTCCTTTGTCCTGCAGTGTGGTCTGAACAGCAGTAGCAAAACAGCAAACAAAAGTTTGCGATTAATTCAGGATCATGTGTTCTGACGGCCACTTTTGTGAGCAAGAGACTCTGAGAAATTAAATAGGGGGAATTGGCTGCACCGTGACCATCTGTTATCACTCGAAACCTTGAAAACGTTCAAAGGAGTTTCACTTTGGCATCAGAACTGTTTCCACTGGCTACACATGTGCACTCTGCTTGCCTCCTATGAAGTGTGTGTGTCACTCATTTGGGGGGGGGGTAAGGCCTTCCTTTCCCCCTCCCCCTGGTTTTATCTGCTTGAGAAGCAGAGCTTAACTGGAGTTGATGACATTACATTTGCTTAGATGTAAAGATGTTTTAAGTATCCACTTGAAAATGTGAAGTGTGAACAACAAATGGGAACAAAGTTGGTATTTGCAAAACACAGGTCTCGTACACATGCGTGCCTTGGTTAGGAAGCCAGGATTCACTGTGGCTGTCCATCAAATGTACCATTGGAAAGAGTCTTTGAGCATGGGTGGAGTACTATTTCCCCAGTCCTGGCTCACCAGCCTTGAACCAAACTCCACCAACCTTGAAGACTTGAACTTCATCTCCTCACATTTAGAAATTAAATATTGATGAAAGGCATATGGTAATAAAAAAAATATTTTGTTGCAGACAAAATTTCTATGACAAATCATGATAATGAAGGTGACAAAGAGCTATTATGATCGCTCTGTGAGAACCTTTGCCAAATAGAATACACCTTGGATTAACTCAAGGCCAAACATTTGAAAATGCAGAAGCCTTACATTCTTTTTCAAATATTCTATAACTGGGGGGGGGGGGGGGGCATTCCCTATGAAATAGTGGGGTGTAAAACATAACCTTTCCTACCAATCAACAGAATATGCTCTTGCCAGTGAGGCAGTACAATGGCTTCCAATATCCATCCATCTATGCTGTCCATCTGGAGTTTTATATTGATGCCTTTCAAACAGGATGCTTCAAAGGGCAGACAGGAGAATTTGAATCAGTGGAACCTGGATAAAATGCTCAGTTGCAGACTTTCTGGACATCCTGGAGAAATTTTTCCTTCCTGAACCTCAACACCTCATTTGCAAAATGGGAATAATAATAACCAACCTCACAGGACTGTTAGGAGACTTGAGTGATTAGGGGTGCATCTGCTCATTGTTGGATAAGGTGCTATCATTGTGCCATAGCAGTGAACCTCAACATTGTGCCCCACTGCTGAAGTGTTTACTGGTACCTCCTTGCATCTTCCCCAAATCAGAGAGCCAATCCTAGCTTTTCCCCACTTACTGGAGGTGCTTCAGAAAAGCCAAGGCAGCAGCATTTGGGGCTGCAGGGAGTATCCATTTTGAAGCAACTTCCTCCATTATGGGAGGATGCTTGGCTTGAAATGTCCACACATTTTATGGAACCCCACCAACATTTTGTGATAGGATGCCATGGCAGTTATTTCATGACTGGTTCCCCTGCCCCATGGTAGCCATTTTGTTGTAGCAGCCACTAGTTGTATTCACAATTCCCAAAATGCCCACAAGCACAAGAAGATTGGGATCCCCTGTGCAGCTATAGCAATCGTTTGCATGGGTGGACAACACAACACAGGGGCAAATGATTGTAATGCATAGTGCAGTATCCAACAATATGTGGATGCCTGTTAAAGCCAGTTTGGTGTAGTGGTTAAGAGCTGCAGAACTTGGGAACCGGGTTTGATTTGCCATTCTTCTTCATGAAGCCAACTGGGTGAACTTGAGTCAGTCACAGCTCTCTCAGAGCTCTCTCAGCCCCACCTACCTCCCAGAGTGTCTGCGGTGGGAAGAGGAAGAGAAGGTGAGTGTATGCTATTCTGAGATTCCTTTGGGTTGTTCAAAAACACTATACAGGGAGGAGAAAGAGAAGCTGGCCAAAGACTAGCAAGCTTGGTACCACAGGTGTCTTTGACTCTTGTGGTCTCCCAGATCCTAATTGTCAGGAGTGCCTCTAAGGACCTGCCTCCTGTGGACCTAAGTGCGGTGGAGGATCAGTCCCCAGCTCCAGAGGAGCCTCCACCTGAAGCTGATGAGGCTCAAGCAAGCACCTCTCAGGGCATTACCCCAGCACCAGCAGCAGCTGAGCCACAGCCAAACTTAAGCCCACCTCATTCACCTCCTCGGGTGGAACGGCTAAGGTCACGATCCAGGCAAGACTTGGCTGCTAGAAGAAAAGAGGCACGCATGCGTGGTCGCAGATCACTCAGCCCTGAGTTTTAGGAGGAGCCGGGACCTCGCTGCCAGCTGCTAACAAGCACAGGAAGTGGCTGGGTATTTAGGCACAGCACAGAGACTACCAATTTGTGCTAGCAACAAGTCATTCTGGTTAAGCTCTGCACCTGCTCAGCTCGCATCAGCTAAACCTGATTCTGGACTTTCTGGCTCGTGACTCCGGCTCTGTCTGACTTCGGCTTGATTCTGGACCCTCTGGCTCATGACTTCGGCTCTGTTTGACTTTGGCTTTTGGTTGACTCCTTGGACTGATTTGCTCGTGAGTTTCCCTCTCTGACCTCGGCTTGGACTGACTCTGCTTTCAGCTTGTGTTTTGGACTTGGTAATTCGTTCTTGATTTGACTTGACCTTGGACTGTCTCAGACTTTGACTTAGCTCCTGACCTACTGGCACCCAGCCCATGACACTAATCTGACATATTAACCACTATGCCACTTTAAACTATGCTGTGATCCAAAGAATATTTAATTACAAGTCTCAGTGAAATAGAAGGGACATAATTTGGGGCAGGGTGGATTGTTTATGACTGTAGTCTACCAAGTTGTGCCTTTCACCCTTGGCCATTCCTTGCTGCATTTCGTGCCAAATATTGTGGGGGAGAAGAAGATGAAGTCAAGCAGGTGGTTCTGGAGGGAACTGTCCTTCTGCGGTCAACAGCTCTGCTCGCCTTGCAAGCTGAATCGGCAACCTTGTTCTGCCGCTCTTCTGACAGTCATTAGCGAAGTTCCTCCTGCATATCCTTTTTCCTTCTACAGTTAAAATTAAGTTTAATTACAGCCAATATGAGTCACAATGAAAAATAAACACTTCTCCATACACATAATCAAACAAAGATGAATGAGGCTTGAGGTTTTAATTGTGGCTCTCTTTGATAATTTCTTGCTGCATTCCTAATGATGTGCTTAGCAGAGGTTGCAGGCAGTTCGTACTGCGGCATCAACTGCCTCCCTTCATCATTGTCTCCCACACTGCACAGTGGTCTTGATCAAGGAAAAGTGTAGGACTGCTCTCTTTTTTGGCATTTATTAAACATCCCATTATTTCAATTGTTTTACCTCTTCCAGAGAGTAGTGTCATACATTTGGATTTTATAATGGGTTTTGCCTTTTATTCCTTGTTATTCCAATGAAAATTGCAATGCTTTTTAGCCAGAAATAAGTAATTACGTGCACAAGTCAAAATAAAACCCTTTGTACCGCAAAAGCGGCACACGTAATCAGAAACATAAGGAGAATGGTGCAATCAAACCCTGCGACCATAGAATATCTAATCCACTTTATGTCACACATTTATTTTCATTTTGTCACTGCTATAGTGCTTTCAGAATGCTAAGAGTTCTGCAGTCTTTATCTTTTTTTTTTTACCCTTTACAACAGCTCTGTAAGGTAGGGCACGAATAATGTTCTCCTTTATAGCTAGACAGTTGAGAGGAACTGATGAGAAATCTGAGGCCTTTATACTGTGAATCTACACTCAAGAGGGGATTAGAATTACTATGCTGCAACCCGGAGATGACTTATTTATTAGAACACTCCACAGCCCTAGTTTGTCCCTCTGTTGGACACACCTCCAGTCCTCTGCCATCTCCCTTTTTTGCTGAAATGAACAAGGCTCCAGGTGTTCTGTAAAGCTGGTGGAAGACTCTTCTCGCTGTGAAGAACAGTAGGTTTTTATACCCCACTTTTTCCACCTTAAAGAGTCTCAAACCGGCTTACAATGGCCTTTTCCCTTCCTCTCCCCACAACAGACCCCTTGTGAGGTAGGTGAGGCTGAGAGAGTTCTGAGAGAACTGCGACTGGCCTAAGGTCACCTAGCTGGCTTCCTTTGGAGGAGGCGTGGGGAATCAAACCCAGTTCTCCAGATTAGAATCTGCTTCTCTTAACTACTGCACCACTCTGGCTCTCAGTAGAATAGAACTCAATGGAAGTCACCAAGGACCAAGATCACCATGGAATCTATTACTTATATGTACTAGAAAATGGGCCCAGGAGCTTGCTTTTTATGTATAAGGTTATGAAAATTCACTGTCATAACGGTAAACACTGATAGTTATTGGAGGGAGGGGTAGCATATTGCAGGGGACATGCAATGAATCTATGTACTCCACACCCAGAAACCCTTTACGTCACCAGGGGCTCCAACACTCCTTGTCATGGAGACTTCTTGGTTTCAGACCACTTGGTACCATAAGAGGCCAGTTTCCCCACCATCACCAGCACAGCAACCACCACAGAAATAGGTACCCAAGAGCAGTATTTCTCCTTTTCATTCTGAAATATATGGCAGTCATTCATTCGTATCAGAGACAGTAAAGGAGAGCAGTTGGGTACACCATTACATTGAGGGCTAGTTCCTTCTTTTGCCTTTCTTCTGGGCAACCCCAGAGGCTGGGGTGAAAAGTGGGTCTTGCTGGTGGAGCCTGTTGACATTTTTCTAAATAAGCCAGTGGATGACATTGACATACAGGGAAAATTAAGCGAGCTGCAACTGGACCCCACTGGAGGGTCAAATAACTTGTTTCAACTACTGGCAATGTTTAGTGACCCCAATGCTGGAGGCAGGGGTAATGTCTTGCCCCAGTAAGCAGTGTCCCAGATTGTAGTCTGTACATTTCAGTACATAAGAACCACAGAGGGCAGAGCTTGCTCCACCCTAATCAGCATAGTTGCATCCTTCATTCTCAAAGCACCTTATGCTTTGTTTACTAGTCACACTACAGTGTGGCAAAGAGATGGAATCTATTAAGCAGCTTGTATATCATATTCACTGCTGAGATCATCTTTAAAGGCATTTCTCTGGGAGCCTCAGGCATTTGTAACCTTGCGGTGCAATCCTAAATACACTTTCCTGGAAACAGATCCCACTGAATAGACCTTCTTAGGACTGCTCTCTTAGTGGCTGACAAGGGGATATACTGGGCTGAATCCAACAGAATATTTCCACAGGTAGATTTCCATGGAGCTTGATGTTCTCTCCTTGTCTGCTCTGGCCCCAAAGGCCCATAGAAACACTGCTCCTGGGGGCAGGAGGGCTTTCCTTATGATGAGGTACTAGTGTTCACACTTCTACTGACTTGAGTACCACCAATGACAGACAGCATTGAGGTAGCATTTGGATGCAAAATATTGAGCATTGTGAGAGAAATACTAGAGTAACACATACCTTTGATTTCCCATTTGGGAAATCCACTGATCTCTGCCTGATCTGTTTACTGCAACAAATTTACTGTACTGTAAATAAAGTTTATTGTAATAAATTACAAAGAACAACAAAACCTCAAAACAACTGTGTGCTATATTGCCCACAAAATTATTCACAAAGGAGACTTCATTTAAAGTGAAATGCATCTATTAGCGTGAAGTAAATGTGTCCATACAATCTGTCATGGGAAAATGCAGAAAATACAAAATTAATATGCAAAATTAATATACAGAAAGTCCATATACACAAAGTCCAACACTTTTCCTAGGTAATTTTTCCGGTGTTTCAGACCTCTGCAGGCAATACAGCATACAGTTGTTTTGAGGTTTGGTTCTTCTCTGTGATCTGTTTGCTGGCCTGCCCCATAAACTGGATAGAACATTGCTGGGCACTAATGATCTTGTGCCTATGTTTGTGGGGCAAAAAGCATTTCTGGGGAAAAGAGTTAGATTCCCCTCCTCCGGTTCCCTGTCCCTGGCTCTCTCCTTCTGTTGGGACTGCCTCCAGCCTAAGAAAACCATGGACGATCCATTCACAGATCTCTCACTGCTGCATCTACATTGGCCTAGCCCTTTGGCAAAGTGCTCACTTTGAAATAGCATTCCCAATTACTGGGTTTTTTTTAATACCATCAAGTTGCAGCTGACTTATGGCAACCCTGTAGGGTTTTCAGGCAAGAGATTAACCAGGTGGATTGCCATTGCCTGGCTCTGCATCTCAGGCCTGGTATTCTTTGGAGGTCTTCCATCCAAATACTAACCAAGGCCAATTCTGCTTAGCTTCTGCGATCTGATGAGAGTGGGCTAGCCTGGGCTATTCAGGTTAGGGCTCTATACCCCATACTCAGATTATAAAACCATATGGATTTCCATCTAGGCATAAAGATGCATGGGGTGGCCGTCAGGTTGTACTGCACTGTTATAATATTATGGAACTGGGTTCTTCCAGTGTTTAAATGGAGGAAGAAAACATTAATGAGATATGAGCAAGTGCATTGAGAATTATGTGAAGGTTTGCTTTTCCACTGTATAGACATTACACAATAACTTGCAGTAATTTAAATTTCATCATTATCTAGCATTGTAGGGGTACTTCAAAAGTTTAGTTGATAGTTAATTTCAGATTGCTGACTTAGATCACAATACAGTAATTAGACAGAATTAAGGTAAAAATTGAAAGAAAATGAATCAAGTAATACAATACATTATGGGGGGTTTCTTCTCGACATTTCAAGTAGCGTTACAGTGTTTGCATTCTCATGAAAGAAAGACACTTTGATTATATATTTCTGTTATAACCCTATCATTGAAATAATGCTGGCTAGCTTTGGCTTACAGCTTGTACTGAACATATTGCAGAATCTTATTGTTTTTGTTATAACAAGAGCTGCAGATCTTACAAAGCCTGAAAGACGACTGAATTATGTTTGGAGTAGCCCACTGGCTAGAGTGCTGCTGGCCTCAGACCTAGGAGAGCTTTGCTCAGACTGGGGTCTGGGGACCCAGGAAGGTCCTCAGCAGTATTCCAAGGAGTCTGTGAGTCTTTTGCAAGGACAGAGGGTGAGTCCTTGGCGTGCCATCTGACTAACATGAAAATGGAGAGAGGACTCTCCTTCCTTCCTTCAAAAATATTTAAATACTCAGAGTTTGCAATAGATCTTTGCTTCACTGCAGAGGAGACATTTCTTTCTGTTTAAAAATCTTTATTTCTAAGGGATAGGGTACACAGGAAACCTACAAAATAACAAGCGATATTTAGAGCTACATCTTTACATATTATTGCTACAAAACACATGGTCACTCAACAATGGAGAACTGTCCTTCTTCTTGACCCCTAGAAGGAAATCACCTGAATACATTAACCAATCAATACCATTTACTTTTGCAGGCTATTCTTGCATTGGCTGTCTGCCAGGTTTCCTTCCAGGTCAGTCTAAACAATAACACAGAAGGTAAACAGGTTAACCCTATAATGGCTGGAATCTAGACCTTGCAACTCACACATTTCCAACATGTCTCTGTGTGTCTGGAAGTCACAGTTGACTTCTAGTGACTCCTAATGGAGCTTGGAAGTTTCAGAGAGTTTCTTGCTATTGCCTGCCTCTGTGTCCTGCCCCTGGTATTCCTTGGAGGTCTCCCATTCAAGTACTTGTCAGGGTCAGCCCTGCTTAGCTTCTGAGATGAGAGGACTCAGTTTTCATGTTCCTCAGGGCCAAACTAGACATTTGCTTTTTTACAGAGTTGGATCCAAGTTCCCCGTACCCAGCATAGGTTTCCTGGAGCCACACAGCAACTACAAGGAATGGCTATTAAAAAAATAAAGCAGAGCTAGTTTGGACTCAGAATACTGGTGCAAGGGGTGGGGCAGCTTCTGCCTCCTCCCCCCCCCCACCATTTTCAGCACCGAAACAACATGTGAGGGAGTCCCTGTTTTTGCTTTTCCATGCAGACATAACTCTTTAAAACAGTGACCATCTAGTTTGGCTCTCAGAAGGCACAGCAAGGCAGCAGAAAATATGGTGGTAGTTTGCTGGAAATGAATAGCTCAGCTCTAAGAACTGCAAACTTTCCAGTGTAAAGGACTGCACACAAGGAAAGAGAGACACCTCTGCTCTGCATCCATAGGCAATAAGAGCCAATGACAGTTTTCAGCTGAATACTGGAAGTCCAGGTTTTGTCTTTCTGAGAGCATACCCCCCACAACAACAAGTTTTTCCAGGCTCCTTCCCACCCCATTTGACAGGTCTCTAATAACTTCTGTTTGGATCAATAACGAATTTCCTTGCTGTCTCTGGCACAAAGTCCTTTCCAGTCAAGGGGTGAGACTGATTAGAACCTGGGTCAAAGCCTTCTGAACTGAGTTGTCCTATAGAATCAGCTGCTCTCTGAGATCTGACCTTGTAGGCCATTTATGGACAATGAAAACATTTTTCTTCAGCTTGCTTTTAAAGCGTGGCTGATAAGGGTCTTCTTCTGGTGTTGTTTAGGGGACGCAAGAGGATGAAAGGGCACACGTGATGGGACGTGCTTTGACATGAGGCTGTGTGGCATGTCGTGTGTGCTGGTAAGGGATGAAAGGAAGGCTTGGAAATCTGTCCAGAACATTAACCAACATGGTGGCTCTTAGGCTGTCGAAGACTGAGAACAGCTGATATTAGAAGATCTGCTTCGATTCCTACTTGGTTGAGGACTTACTTTCTTTCCCTCTCTGTGCCATTCCTGTAGATTAGGAATAACAGTGACCTCTTTCACAAACAGATGTAAGAAAGAACCAGAGACAAGGCTATGAAAGAAGAACAAGAGAGAAGAGAAGAGATTGGATTTATACCCCACCCTTCACTCGGAGTCTCAGAGCAGCTTACAAACTCCTTTCCCTTCCCCAACCCACAACAGACACCCTTTGAGGTAGGTGGGGCTGAGAGAGCTCTTTTCAGAACTGTCCTTGAGAGAACAGCTCTGATAGAACTATGGCTTGCCCAAGGTCACACCAGCAGCTGTAAGTGGAGGAGTAGGGAATTAAACCTGGTTCTCCCAGATTAGAGTCTGTGCACTTAACCACTACACCAAACTGGCTCACACTCTGCATGATTTAAAGGGTCTATTGCTAATGGGCACCATCCACCACAATCAGCTACTTTTGTTGTATTGATTTCAGTGGGAAATGTGTTTGTCTCTCCTACTGAACTCTGTGGGGCAATGTACTTAATTATCAGGCTCAGATATGCTTCTTCACATATTATGGGGCACGCAGGTTAGGTCTGGGGTCCCTATCCTGTGTCAGATGTAAAATCACATGTGTGTTGCACATTCTCCTCAATTCCTGCATGTGCAAGGCCAAGGTGCACACATGGAGAAGAAGCTTTAGCCATCTCTTTTGGACCATTTGTCCAACCTGAAATGTTTCCTGGGATACTCATGGGCTTCTCCAATAAGCCCTGTACCCCCACACCATTGTTTCTAGGTCAAAAAATGGCGCTATAGGGATGGCAGAAGCCCCTTCTTTGCATGAACCGCAGTTGATCATAATTGGATACTGCATGCACCGCAATTGACGAGAACCTGCAATTTATGTCTGATACCTCTCTGCTACCTCAATCTCACTGTAATTTTTGATTACATGGGTGGCGATGATTTTTTCATAAGTCCAGATTTTTACTGAGGTCATTATTTATTCTTCTCCATTTTTTAAAAAAAGCAAAGCCCCCACAACAACGCTGAATTGATCCACTAGAAGGAAGAAACAATAACTCTGCACATTCCATTCACCAGATCTGATTCCCTTCCCGTGTGTGTGTGTGTGTGTGTGTGTGTGTGTGTCAGATAGCCATATACAGCATTGAATGGTAATAAATATGACAAGTTTGGACACTGCATAAGCAGAGATAACAATGGCAGAAAATACGTTTCCTGGGATAGAGATCTTAAACTCTAATGAAGAAGCTCCATTCTCCAAGAGTCTAGTTTGTGTTGTTTCCATGAAACTCAGAGAAAATCAGAAAGAAAAATGTACCTTTCTAATCAGTGGCAGGAAGTCTACAAGGCTGGTTTGTTGCCCTGCAAGCAGCTTCTCAATTATGGACATGAAATATAACTCTAAGCTGGATGGTACAAGTGTGCCAGGAAAAAAATGGACTGAATGGTGACCATAAGACGGAGCCAACTGACTGGACAGAAGACATGTGCCCAGCCAAGGGAAGCCTTGCACTGAAGCAGCATGTTAAACCAGATGTAGATCCATGGAACACCTGATTCCATCCATCCCTGCATCTCTAAGGACACTGCAGACCCAGGTAGATGGCATGCCAGCCTCCCTGACATCTCAGCCACATGGAGCCAGCAGCCAGACATTCAGAGAAGCCATGCTTTGCAGAGGCAGCCTGGACATTCCTGCACAAACACCATGGACAAGCCTCTTCTCCATCACACAGACATTTCCCCACACACACCTTCTCCTCGCAGTGTCACCTGAAACTGCACATACTCATCCTCAAGTAAAACAATAGAACATGGCCATGACAAGATTAACTGAGCTGCCAAACACACCCACCGCCCATCAGGATAACGACTAGCCAAGCACCTTGAATGACTATCTTTTCTTCTCCTTTGTCTTATGCCCTGCACTCTGAAAGGTGTCACTATTAGAAAACTCAAGAAGTGGGACCTGTGATACTTGTGGGGGAGGGAGTATTCCCCACAGCTCAGGGCCTGCTGAAGCCGGAGGAGCTCCGGAGGAGGAGGAAGCAGCAGCAGGTGAGCCCTTATCCCTCCACCCCAGCGGTGGTGGCGGTGAGGCTGGCCCACCAACCCTTCTCTCTTCCCCCCAGTGGTGGTGGCAGTGAGGCCGACCCACCAAGCCTTCTCCCTCCCCACAACGGCAGTGGCGGTGGTGAGGCCAGCCCGCCAAGCCTTTCCCCTCCCCCCAGCAGTGGCGGCGATGGCAGTGAGGTTAGCCCACCAAGCCTTCTCCCTCCACCCCGGTGGCAGTGGTGAGGCTGGCCTGCCAAGCCTTCTCCCTCTCCCCCCAGTGGCAGCAACATGGCCAGCCCACTACGCCTTCTCTCCCCCCCCCCAGTGTCGGCAAGGCCAGCCCATCAAGCCTTCTCCCCCTCCCACAGTGGTGGCCATGGCAAGGTCTGAGTGGCTCACAGCCAGCTGCCCGCCAAGCCTTCTCTCCCCCCCGCAGCAGCGACGGCAATGGACAGTTCCCAGAGCATTTTCTGCGCATGCACAGGGAACGTTCTTTTACTTTTGTGGAGATTTAAGTATCTCCCAAATATTTTTTTAACTTTTTGGATTTTTCTGCATGCTTGGGGAGTCCCCCAAGTGTGCAGGGAAATCTCTTTGCCCCCTAGGTGCCCCTGATGTATGGATTTAGATATCCGCATGCAGGGGGCACTTTGACTATTAGATATATTAGATATATAGATTATATCAATTGCCCAACACTTAATTCCATTCTCTTGACCCAGTAGGGAACTGGCAACTTCTAGCACCTTCTTGCGGACTGTGTTGTTTGAGTGTATGATTGTTTTATTGTATTTGTGTGTGAAATTATTCAGTAAAGAAACCATTTTATTTAAGATCTAGTCTCCCTGTCTATTTCAGGGGATCTGGATAAACTGGACTCTGGTATACATGGGTTATAGCTCCCTAATTAAGCCTCTTGCCATTTAATATTTTAATTCCCCACTCTTTGTTAAGAAATAAGGCAAATATGGCTAACAGGTTCATTCTGGATATTCTATACATGTCTCATTGGCATGCTATACAATCCATTGGAGAGATACTGACTGCATCATATGTAGAGTTAATACTTGCAGAATGCTGCCTATGCTGTATCATTGTTATTGTTTAGTATTTAATATATATATAGTGCATTACACTATTCATGACACATACATACACTTGAGCTTTGGGAGTATGTCCATGTTTACATGAGGTACTAGGTATGAGATATCATAAGAAAATCTAATCAGGTCTACTGGAAAATAAGCCCCATTTTATTTATAGGGGCTTAGTTCTAGTAAAGTGTTCTGAGGACTGCAGCCTCTGTTGCTCAGAGAAGGACATCCAGCTAGGTAGCAGGTTGTTTAAGGGCCATTTCAGTTTTCAGTAGAGTGTGACAGCACTTAATTTCTTGGAATTTAAGATTAGTCCAGCACTCTTAAAGTCTGATGGCATATTGTCTGAAACATGGTGTGTGTGGAGGTATTGTCCTTAGATAAAACTCATAGGATTTGAACTGGCATTCAACTCTGATTCTTATAGGTGAACATGGATAGGATAATTATTGGATGATTAATGAGATACCCATCAAATATTATGAATTACTTGAATCTGAAGCATGACTTAGTCCTCCTGCTCAAAAGTGGAATTTTCAAATATGCAAATATGAAGGTGACACAGGATTGGTTCACTGGCTCCTAGTGTCACAACATCACTTAACCTTTGAACTTTTTCTTTCCTGTTGTTCCTTGGGCAGTGTTCCATGTGAAAGATCACTGGCTCCTTAATCTTAGTCTGTTACCTTCCTCCTCTCCTATCTTTCTGAGATTATGTTTTATGGCCACGCCAGTGAAGGAGTCCAGGAAGAGTAGTTTGACAGACGAAGGCTGCGGTCACACACACTAAATAATCCACTTTCAGTATGCTTTAGAATTGGATTTTGCCAGTTCACACAGTAAAAATCCAGTTAGAAAGTGCACTGAAAGTGGATTATTTAGTGTGTGTGACTGCAGCCTGAGTGATACACTGTGGCTCCAAAATTTGCAACGTTATCATGAAGTCTGATTTTATTTTGGTTGAAGTCTCTTAGTGATCAAACAGAAGAAATTACCCAGAAAAGGGAAAGCAGCTAAAACACATTAGGAGAGGCTGGTAATCTTGTGTGCATGTGAGAACAATGCTGTAGACTAATTAGTCATGACTCATGTTAACTTCCCACTACCTAAACCTATTTATGCCGTGGCATGATGGCTGTCCTGGGGAAGGGATAAATTACATAGAAATTAGTTTCCCCCCCACCCTGTGAACTGGCCAATTTGTTAAATGGTTCTAACCACAAGGTAACTTCACCACTCCCATTCCAGCTTTAAATTTATTTATTGGTATGGTGGGTGGTTGAAAGTGAATTTTCTTAGTAGGGTTCATTTGACTAATGAGGTGGAAGCAGCTTGATCAAACTATACAGTAGGGTCAATTGAACACCTGTTTCTGAGGGTACAAAATGAGTCATCTCACACATAGAGGTATGTTCAGATCTGTGCCAAAATTGGATGTAGTACATTTCCTTCTGTTTGCCCTACAAGTTCCAGAGCGTATGACACCTACAGAGACCAGACGAGGTTTGCTACCGAGTCTACACACTCAACTAGGAGGTACAATCTAATGCTGGCTTTATAAGGAGGGAAACTGTATGACACCCAAATTATCACACTCACCAATTTATTCATTTATGTAATACCATCAAAAAGACAGGCCATGTTACACTTTTTACAGGCTTATTAATATTGCATATCTGTATAATAACAATTGTTAACAAACCACATGCTGTAATTTTATTTTATTTTTCTCTGTGGGAATGTCACAGCCTGGCTTATTTAGTTAAAAAAGGTACTTTTGTTATGCCTATTGCCAAATAAAAATGTTTTTTTAAAAAAAAAGAAGAAGAAGAAGACAGGCCCCTCTCCCAGGGATCTCACAATCTAAAAATCTAGATAAGTTAGGTGGTAAAAGAAGCGAGGAGAGGCAGACGAAGTAGGAATGGAAAGAGGGAGAATGCGCATCCATTTCAGTCAGGCCGATTCCACACCAGCGCTTTGCTCCCCTTTCCACCCGGCTTGAATTGACCCGACTCTGCTAGCATGGTTCCGCACCACAGAATTTTGCCCTGCGTCTTCGTTTCCGCATTTGTCCTTGCCCCAGCTCTTGATCCCCCACCCTTCTTTCACCCAGCCTTTTTTTTTTTTAACGTAGGCGGGGTTGCGTTGTAAAGTTATAACATCATGATGTCCTTGCAACACACCCCTTTTGTTTGTATGGAACCCTCCCACTATGCTACAGGTATGCTCAGGCATGCGCACATTTCCTTTTTTTTTTCACAAGCATGGTTTCATTGTGATGTAATAACGTTACAACATTGTCATTGGCCGCAGTGTTGAGGAAAGGAGGAGATAGTGGAATATCCCCACCACCCTGAGGGATTTAGTTCTGTTTAGCAGTCTCAACTTAGAGTAAAATAAAAAGATAAAATTTATTGAAATGGAACAACAGCCCTACCAGTTCAACACCACACTCGCAAGAGGGATCAGCAACCACCCTCCAGTTGTTTTACTTTTTACTCTTTCTGCCTCTCGACTACGGGAGTGTCCTTTTTTTAATGCACACTCATAAATAAAATGCTGCCAAAGTTATTGAAATGTCGAGCAGGCATTGACGGCATTGTAACATTGTTGTGTTGCAACAAAACACTGGTGAAATCAGCGGATGAGCAGCTGGAGACTTTACATTGCTTTATATTGCTGCTCAATGCGTGGAGGTCCTCGTTGCGTTACATTGGAGTGTCGTTGTAAGGCAACAACAACCGGGGGACAAAAAAATGGAGGAAAGGGGAAAAGGAGGGGAAGAAGAAAGAGGGGCGTTGAAAGGGAGGAGCATTAAATCTCGATTCTGGAGTTCCCCATTGGAATGCCCCGACCTCACTCCCGTGGCAAAATAAAAAACCTGAAAATCCAGGAAACGGAAGAGCCGGGGGGAACGAGGATTACATTTGGGCCAAATGCAGACCCGGGGCAACATGTGGGGAATGTTTACTATGCCGCAGGTTTTTTCGGGGGTCCACGCCAAAGCAACCGCTGGTGCGGAATCGGCCACAGACACACTGATGCTTAGTTTCAGTATGGAATGAGAACTGAGGGGTTATGCCAAATGCTCAACAGAGAGGGTGAGTTTTTAGGGGAGATTTAAAGGAAGTATCATGCCAGTGTTCTGAGATGCTGTTCTGGTCAAAAGGAAAGTGCAAGAGTCCAGTAGCAGCTTAAAGACTTAAAGTTTGTGGAAGGAGTGAGCTCATGAAGAAGTGAGCAGTGACTCGGGAAACCTTATACCCTGCCACTAATTTTGTTAGTCTTTAAGGTGCTACTGGGACTGTGGTGGATCAGAGGTTAAGACGCTGAACTGCAGACTGGAAGATCAGTAGTTTGGCAGTTCAAGACCCAAGTGCCACGTGATGGAGTGAGCTCCCAGCTCTGGTCCCAGCTCCTGCCAACCTAGCAGTTCGAAAGCAAGAAATTGCAAGTAGATAAATAGGTACCGCTTCGGTGGGAAGGTAACAGCATTTCATGCGCCTCGGCATCTAGTCATGCCAGCCAAATGGAAACGTCTTTGGACAGTGCTAGCTCTTTGGCTTGGAAACGGAGATGAGCACCGCCCCCTAGAGTTGGATTCGAGCAAGGGAAACTTTTGCCTTTTTAAGATGCTACTGGACTCTTAACTCTTCTCTACTGCTTCAGACAGACTAACATGGCTACCCATCTTGAGCTGCACTGAACCGGGGCAGCTCTTCTTGCTCTAGTGTATGTATGGGAAAGGAACTAAAAAGAATTTAAAAGGTCAGTATGATTTTTTAAAGTGTCCAGATTAACAAACAATTTAAAGTGTGAATCCTTTGTCAGTATGTAATATATGTTAATGTTGGTTCGGTGTTCTTAATATCAACAGCTTGTTATGAACTGCACTCTGTACGTGCTCTGTGAAACTATCCTGTGTTTTATCAATATTTTAAAATTATGTTATCAAATATGTCCTGTTTTTTAGTATTTCATTAGATTCCCCCCTGACGAAGCTGCACGTGAAGCCATAAGTAAAGATTCTGTTTCCCTCTGCACCCATTTGTTTCTTCATCTTCATTTTTGCTTTGGTAAGGCCCCCTTTTTCTTCAGGTGGGAAAGGGGAACAAAGCCATGAAGAGGTTAGGCATTTGTGCTTCCCAAAGAGAGATGTTCCAGAAAGGCTAGATTTCTGCCCAAGCGGGGCCACCAAGTTAACTAACTATTAAAAACAAACCATTATAAAAGTACATCATAAAACAAGTTAAAACCAGAATGATGATACACCTATAAAACCCAAGGACAGCAATTAAAACATAAGGCAGGAAAGAGAGGTCATTGACAAGAGACATCTATGTCAGTCAGGCAGTTAGAGAAGTGGAAATGAATGGATGGAGAGGTTTATGGGAAGAGAAGCAGGGCTTGGTATAATCAGCATATTGGTGATTTCGACACCCACGGGATTGGACAAGGTCTGTAGAGAACAGTGTGTAGAGAGACCATGGAAGAAGGCTGAGGACAGATCTATAGAGGGAAAGCAGAGGAAGAACTTCCCCCTGTGGAAACACTAAATAAATGAGTAAATAGCTGAGAGGAGATCTGTGGAAATGTAGATGTAAGAGGGTGGTCAAAACCAGCAGAGAAGTTAAGAGGATAGGGACAAAGTAGATAATTTCATTTAGGGTGGAAGCAAGGCCCATTCACAAGTGCCTGGCACTGGAAGTGCTGCTCTAGCAGGGCTGTCCTCCCGGTCTTTGCTGTTGCTCTCTTCCCACTGGTAGCTGCCAGTCTAGGCCCATCTAGGCAGTGGAAGACTCCTTGGTGGTTGTGGCTAAAGCTGAAGTCAAGAGCCTCACAAATAACTGGAGTTCTCAAGCAGTATATTACTCTTTTAACCTGAAACCTTTACATTTATAAATCTCTTCCTCCTCCCTTACAATTAGCAGTCCCTTAAGTTATGGAGCCATACATACACAAAATAAATACTTCTATATAAACTGGCTGACTTTCCCATCTCCGAATTTTCCTCTAAGAAACTCCTATGCTAAATGCAAACTGGATGCATTTCGTATTAGTTATTTTCAGCTGCAGCCCAGCTCAGATTAAAGAAGGCCATAAAGGGATGCAATAGAAGTTTCTGGGAATGGAAAATGGAGGAGAAAAAGAGTTTGGGGGAAAGTTTTTTTTAGAAATTCTATACACTTTGGGGAAAGCATCAAAACCAATTTTTGAAAAAAACAATTTTTCACTGATCTGTTAAGTTTTTTAGAATATATCTCAGTGGCCGGAAAGTGGCAGATAGGATGGGGGAGAGAAAATCAGGTTTTTTTCTTCTAGGGAAAAAACATTGAGGGTATTTATATCAGAAAATCATGTCTAAGTCTGCTTTTCATTTAAACAATCTACTCTTCAGTTATAAAGTGTGTGAGGAGACAGGAGTCTGGAGTTGTTCCATGGTGATAGAAAGATACTCTGTGCATGTGCAGAAGTACTTTTTGTTCCAACATTCAGTGCTGGGGTTGAAAACAAACTCTGGGGCTAAGCACTGGTGATGTCTTACACAAATTAAGTAATTAATTTCAGATGGATAGCAATGTAAGTCTGTTGTAACACAAGCAAAAAGGAATCTTGTGCCATTTTAAAGATGAACAGATTTATAGTAGCATACATTTACATTACTAGAACGTATTTCATTAGGGAGCATGAAATTAATCCTCAGTCAATAGATACATTTACACCAATGGATGGGGGAATTGTGAACAGTGGAGTTAAAAGACCACAAAATGCAGGGAATACACATTGTGATATTTCTTCACAAAACTAAAAACTACAAGGTCAGCATAGTGGCCACTCACAACAACTTTGTCAGTTTAGTCCCCAGTTAATATAGTTAGATCTACTGCTATCATTATAATCCAACAATAATGCTATATCTTTGAGGTGTAGTCAAACATATTTTTTATTTATAAGGAAGAAAAGCATGACCCACTAAATCACCCATTAAAATGTGTTCTGCTTTGGAGTTACAATCCTTTGCAATGAAATAATAATTAAAAACACAAGAAAATTATATCCAACAACCCACCCACTCCCATTGGGCTGTTTAGAAAGTATCATGGGGAGGGGGCAAAACTGTACCTTGTATGGGGTGACAAAATACCTTGAGCCCAACCTGGTGAGGTCAGTTTCAGTGGAATGCAGCTTAGGTATACACCTGGGCAATTCAGGCATACAGTACAAACCGTATATTCTCATGTACTAGATGTGCTTGTCCGATGGTCTTCTTCTTGTGGTGCCCTCTCTCAGGGCTGACCTTCTGGCAATGTCCAGGTGGTGGGCTTTTTCTGTGCCAGGATTAGTCATTTGGAATAAGTTACCTGAGTGGGCGCAGAGAGTGCCTTCTCTTTCTGCATTCAGGTAGGCTTGGTAGAGGGGGGAAGTGTTTCTGGGAAATTTGGGTGTGTGGTTTATATCTTACTGCTAAGATCTGCTGGTTTCAATGTGTTCTGATCGCAGCTGTTTGTGGCTTTTTTAGCCATCTTGGGTCTAAGGAGGTAAGGCTGTCTAGGAATATTTTAAATAGATAAGCTCAAAAAATGTAAATCTGAAGTGGCCCTCAAATATAACCTAACCAGCCCCATCAGTGGTATGCTTTTCTGCACAATGTGTGGTGCACTAGCATTCTAAATGCGCCTCATGTGATAAAGCACTGTGTTGTGATTTTTTAGTACATCATCATTTGTACTCTTCTGGTTGAAGAAGAGCCGAACATGATCCTGAATGACAACAGTCAGAGGAGCAAGTTATCTTTATCTTCAAAGATTTCTGGTTCAGTTCCTCACGTATAACTTCTAACATGAGGGACAGTGACCTCCATCTGCCTTTGCAATGCAAAGTATAGAATCGGAACACATAAAGCTGCCTTATACTGTATCAGTCCATTGTCTACTCACACCGGCAGCAGCTCTCCAGGGTCTCAGGCCGAGATCTTTTACATCACCTACTACCTGGTCATTTCAACTGGATATGCTGGGATTGAACCTGGGACTGTCTGCATACAAAAAGCGGATACTCTGCCACTGAACCATGGCCCCTCCCATGAGAGAGATGCTGAAGAAGAACCTAGGCAGATAGAACCTATAGTTTGCTGTTCCCTTTAATGCCTTTTATAGGCTGCAGTCTTATGCATACGTACTCAGCTAAGTTCCACCAAACCCACTGGGGATTACGTTGTTGGGTTGAAGAACATGGAAATGTTAAGGACAACTTCCAGGAGAAAATATCTTTTCCAAACAGCCTACTTCCAGATTTTTTTTACTCCATGTCATTTTACAGTGGAAGGTAGGAAGCAGTGGGGTACTGCAGGACTCAGTGCTAGGTCCAGTGCTTTTTAACTTATTCATCAATGATTAGGAGTTGGGAGTAAGCAGTGAAGTGGCTACATTTGCAGATGACACTAAGTTGTTCAGGGCAGTGAGAACCAGGGAAGACTATGACACGCTTCGGAGGGATCTGTCGAGGCTCGGTGTCACAGAATTAGGGCCTAGATTGAGCCTCAGTCCCATGCTAAGCCTGTTACTTTACCTTCTATAGTAAACTAGGAATAAGGCCCATTGTGGAAATAAATACAACGGGCTCTAGAAAGAGGCTCTGGGAGAGTGCCCCGGCCTTGGGCACTCAGTGTCAATATGCTGTGGCGACCTCAGCTGGGTATAATGACACAGAGTCCACCATTTTCTCCAGGGGAAGATATCTGCCATCTGAAGAGCAGTTGTAATTCAGTGTGATCTCCATTCCTCCACTGGAGATTGGCAACAATGGTTCCCGATGAGGGAACGGGTGGTTTGAAGGGTGGAGTTGATGGCACTGAACCTGAGGTCCCACCCCTGCTGAAACCTCACCCTCTCCAGGGTCCACCCCTCAAATCTCCAGGAATGTCCCCACCTGGAGCTGGCAACACTACCTACCAGCCAACCGTCAATGTATTGTTATCTGCCACCTGGCTTCAGCTTTCTATCTCCTCCCCCCTCCCCCCTAGAGAGCAGTTGTAATTCTGAGTGATCTCCAGCCTCCACCTGGAGATTGGCAACAATGGTTCCCCATGAGGGACTTGCTGGCTTGGAGGGTGGAGTCTATGGCATTGTAACTATCTGAGGTCCCACTCCTCCTCAAACCTCACTGTCTCTAGACTCCATCCCTCAGATCTCCAGGAATTTTCCACCTGGAGTTGGCAACCCTATCTCCTTCCCAGCCAATCATCAACCTCACTCTTCAACTTTCCATCTCCCCCCCGCAGCCTCCACCGTGCTCTAAAGCCTTGACTGCTATGTCACATTGGCTGTCATAAAGGGTCCATCTCAGCAGGGTATAAGGAAGTAGAGTCCACCATTTTCTCCAGGGGAACTGATCTCTGCCATCTGGAGAGCATTTGTAATTCTGAGTGATTTTCAGCCCTCACCTGGAGATTGGCAAACATACTTCCCCTGGAGGAAAAGTAGTCTTTCTCTGCAATGGGGACCGAAGCAGCTGACATCATTCTCCTCTCCCCCTTTTTGACTTGCACAACAACCATGTGAGGTAGGTTAGGCTTAAAGTCTGTGACTGGCCTGAAATCACCCACTCAGCAAGAACCTGGGTCTAGCAGATCCTGCTCTGAAGCACTGACTGCTACGCCTAGGGTAACCAACCTCCAGGTGGAGCCTGAAGATCGCCAGGTATTACAATTGAACTCCAGACAACAGATCTTCTCCCCTTCCTTGGAGAAAATGTCTGCTTTGGAGGGTGGCCTCTATGGCATTCTGGATGGTTGCTGGCCCACCTCATTAGCCAGCCAGCCATGGTGGAGCTAAGCAGGAGAAAGAGCCTGAGGAATTTCACACAGCCAATATGTTCCGTTTCAGGAACTCTTCAGTAACGGTTTCTGTCAGGCATTTTACATAGAACCGTATTAGTACCAGTTCCCTAATGGAACATATTGGCCCTTTCACACAGAAACATGCCTCTCCTGTTGGGGAAGCGTTCCTGAGCCGGTTTACTTTGAAACCTCCTCCCAAGCATTCTTCAGTTCCTGTACTGGTCCTGCAGTGCTACGGGGTGCTGTGTGAAATGCCCCCTGTTTCTGACAGTTTATTCTTGACAATTTATTCTGACAGTTTATTCTAGCAGTGTGCGGGGAAGTGTTAGCCGAATTGCTTTAATTTACCTTTAGCAATCAGCAAAATACACGGGTTCTTGCCAACTATACCAGGGTCCCACCCCTCCCGGGAGATCTCAAGGAAAGAGGCACGTGAGGCGAGTTCCAAGTTCAATGTTGTTTACTGGATCATGTAATCAAGCATACAAAAATCGTAATCATACACACACTCTTACAGGACTAATAAAATAAAGAGAGAAAAATAGCACTGTTGCATGAGCAGGTTTCGTTGGTGGGGAAAGCACGTTACCTTAGGTGCGTTGTCCGATGTCAAGATGAGTTGGATTTGGGAGGAAAGGTATAAAAGCTATGGGGCCACGAGGCTTGAACCGGCAAGACCACGTGGTTCTCCTGGATCGCGAGTCCAGAGAGAGAAAAAGGGGTTTAAAGATGGAGGCAAGGGTTGGGGACAGAAAGCTGGGCTGAAGGGTCAATAGGTAAGATAGAGGGCGATGGCTCAAGAGGCCGAGTGACTCTGGGTTTGGCCTTTTATTGGGGGTCTTGGGGCGGGCTCTGCAGACCACAACCCACTAACACACCTACTAGGCGGTCCGTCCCTGTTGGACCCTGCTATAGGTTAAAGGTGAACAAAGGGAGGAGGTCCAGGGGTTTGGTCAGTGAGGCAGGTATGACTTCACCAGGAAACAGACACTGAGTCTGGGGTCCGATGACTCACCTGGCCAACCTATTGTCAGGTGATGGTTTTAGCCAAGTATCTGATGGCTGGCACAGTAGGTGCTAGGCAGTCTTGTTAGCATAACTTATTCAGATGTATATTGAGGAATGGGGGTTAACCAGCGGATGTCTGACAGAAGGAGGCCTCATGGCAAGAGGGGTCCTTTGTCCTTGTCTTGGGTGAACTGCTTGGGGTGTCAGCCTCCTGGCTTGGGCTGGAGCTGGCTCCTGTGTGGAGAAGAAAGCGCAAGTCCCTTCCACTGCTGGCGACACAGAGTTCAAACTTATGGATAAAAATCCATAAGAGCACCCAAGGGTGCCTTGCTGGCCAACATTTCCCCCCCTCGGAGACCTGAAGGCGTCAGGTGAAGGTCTCCGAATATGAGCGATACGATGATGAAAACTGAGACAGACTGCATGATGGTGACCCTGGAAGAAAGAGCTTGCAAGGGACGGACCCAGAAGATGACAAAAATCTATCGCAATAAAAAATGCCAAATTGTTGCTGGGGCGGACATAAAACCAAGGCTTTGTGCATTAGACCACCAAGGGAGCCTACGTAGAAATAGTTCATTCTTTTAATTAGCAGAGACATCTTTAACTGAAATATAAAAAGTAATTCTAAAAATTGCTTACTTTAAATTCATGGTAAAAAGCCTTATAGAAGCATTATAAATTTCTTATAGTATCTATACCTAAAGCATTTAATACTTATAGCGGAAGTGCACACATTTGTATCAATAAAAATACTCCACAAGGAATGTACAAGGAAATAAAATGGTTACAAACAATTCTTCGTCCATCTCTCCTGAGCGGCAAGGCTTTTCTGCTGGAACAGGGTAACTGGTGCTGTTCGAACAGGAGAGAGGCGCGCTTTACATTGTATCTAATGGAACACCAGGACTCGTATGTCTTCGGCTCTTCGGAAGCCACTCGGGTCTTGATCAATAGCTCATGAAGCTCTCGGCTGCGCTCGTCACTTCTCGGCACGGACACGAGTCAGTTCGGCCGGGAAGGAGGAGACCGGTTTGCATATTGAGGAGTCGCCCCCCCTTGTTATCTAAAAGCATCATGGGTACCTACTTAAATTAAGAAAAAAGGATATTAAAATAAAACATAGCTTAGTGAATTTGCAAGCAGAGTGTCTAAAGGCATTGAAGAAATTCAGAAAAGGTCAAAACAGATCATACATCTGGAATCATTGTATTATGAAAGACACATCATCTTGGGGCCCTGGCTGGAATAATCACAGGCCAGGTATTCACCCTTCGGGGTTGGCGGAGTCTCCGGGCACGCCTCCCGAACCCTGGGGAGCATCTGTGAGATGTGTGCCTGAGAGAGACACAGACGCACACACGCACAGGCAGGGCATGCAAAAGCTGGGCTCGGGAGTTGCGTCCGGTCGACTCTGACCTTTTTATCTGGAGCCGGGTGGCTCCGCGGGGACGCCATTAGCTGCGTACCCGTTTTAGCTTGGAGGGCTCCCTTCGGGGGGCCCTCCCCTAATACTGTACAAAAATAGAACAATCTTTCCCCCTTAAGCCTGATCCCAGTGGTACCGTCCCATATCCAATGAGGAGCGGACTGGGCAGCTAGTCACTAGGCAGAACCCCTCAAAGGTCGCGTGTTTCGGACTTGGCTGTATATGTTACGGCTGGAGGTCGTTGCGTATGCAAATGAGAGGATTGTTTGGGCATTCTGGGATACACAAACATTTCGAGAAAAATAAATTTATTACAAATCAAAAACAATCGATTTGGACACCAGTGTTGGAGCGAGGATACGTTTTAGCTCGCAGGCACTTCGGGGATAGAGCTGGCGAAAATCTCCCTTTAACTTAGAAAGATGTTAAAAAGAGGGGACAGGGGTCTCGGTCCGAGGTTCTGATCTAACCGGGGAGTCCTTCCCAGGCACTCTCCACTGCTTCGTGCAGGGAGAGCTTGCACGCCTGGTGAAAGAGAGCATGGGCCGGATTTAAATTCCGAACCCAACTTCTGCATGTCCTCCAGATCATTTCGGCTTGGAGGGGCCGCATGGCAGAGGGAGACAAAGGACTCGTTTGTCCTACTTCTTCCTCCTGAGCCGTCTCTCGGGCTTCCATGTCCTCCTTGTGCTTGTTGTCCTGCTCACTAATGACTCCCCACGGTTCGTCTGGGCCTCGGCCCTCCCAACACTGGTAAAGAATAGAAAAGCAAGCGCAGAGCAAAAGTGTTTTGGCAAGCAACCGGTTTTGTTTTGCAAACAGAAGACTTGGTTTGCAAACAAAAACGGTTTATTTCTTGCCCGTAGAGTGCACAAAAACAAAGAGGCGGAGACAAAAACAAAACTGTGCACACAGTACAAAGTTTGTGGATGAGGCTACATGCTCATAAAAATAACTAAGGGAAAGTACATATGAGGACTAAATAAGTTAATGATGATTGACGTATTATGCAGATTGGGCGTCAATAAGGGCATGCTGGGAGAAAAGATATCATGGGCAAAATATATTTTAGAAATTCAAGGGTTGAATAAGAAGCTCACCCCGAGGTGGCCGAGTGTTTTGGGGTTGAGGATCGCTTGGGCAGATAGTTAGGGAGGAGGTCACACTAACATAAAGAGATGCAGAAGTATATGGCCGGGGAGGCTCTGGCTGGAGCGGGCTAACCTTGGGGCCTTTCCCCAGGCACCCGTCGCTGCCTCGAGTGGCGATCGGATTGCACGCCTGGTGGAGATGGGGAAGAGAGGTGGAGGATCGGAGTAACTTTCGACCCCAGCTTCTGTGCGCACCACTGGGAGAAGCCGCCTACTCAGCTTGACATTCGTGCTAGCCACAAATGCAACTACGGAGCTTTTGTCGACGGCATCTTTGAATGCGCCCCCGGCTCTTCTGATCTCCCATGAAGAAATGCTTTCGGTCCTCCCACCCCCTATCTCCCTTTTCTTTCTCTCATTGCTCCCTACGGTTCGTTAGGGCTTCGGCCCGCCCAATACTGGTTAAAGAATAGAAACAAAAAAAAGGAAAATTCTTGGGAACAAGCAGAGGCTTGTGATAATCCTAAGATGTGGCTGGTTATGAACCGTAAAAAGGGTGTACTGACATTGGTGGGAGACTTTTGCAAAAGTGAAACCAAAAATAAAGACGTCCGGGGCACGGATGGGAACGGTCAAAAGATATACAACGTAATAGCACACGTTTTGAGAGGACTAATTTTAAGATCCACGTGTCTGGGCGTATGCAAAATAGAGCTGCCGCAAAGCACGCTGGTTCTTAATTTCTGAAGGCCGGATTTTTGTTCAATAAGTTGTTATTTTGAAAACTGCCAATGTCACAATAAAAAATACTTTAGGAGGTTTCAAATTGGGAACCCAGGGGTAAAAGTGATTCAATATTTCTATGTCCTATAATCGAAAAGGTCCTTGCCAGGGGAGAGCTCGCACAAAAAGATCAGGGCTTGCCTTAACCTTTTTGAAAGGATTGCATTTCTCCCACTGGTTTTCCAGTAGGACCTGCACATTTGCACTCCCTTTCTTGGCCTGCTCCGTCGCGCTGGCCTCCAAACGTGACCATATTGCCACAATGGATCTCAGTCATCCTGAGAAAGTTCCACTGGCTTCTTGGCGGCTTGACAATATGGCTTTTTTGGTGCCAGCGATGCTACAGAGGAATCAAAAAGGCAGCAAGATTTAGGTCTTCTGAGTATGTGCAGGAGACTGAACCGTTTTCGGCTGCATTTGTAGTCTCGCTGATGTTCCCTTGGGTTCGATAGACTGCTGCTAAAGGCCAATTTTCCTACCTCATGGGTCTCGTCTAAGAGACCCACCCAATAACGGTTAAAGAATAGAAACACAAACATAAACACATATAAGGGTCTGAAAATGGAGGAAGACAGACAAACATAGGGAAAAGGGCAACAGTTAAGGTATGCCAGAGGCTGGAAAGGAGGGGCTAAGAATTCGAAACCTTAGATGCAACGTGCATCAAGGCTTGGAAGTCCGTGGCTTTAGATTGATTTTCCAATTTGTGGATTTGTCTTCTCACCCAACAAGTCATTGTAAGTAGTGCCACTATCAAAATAATTTGGAAGGCCAAAATGACGACTATGGGGTGGAGCATTAAATTTAAATATCCCGTCGATGTCGGGGACCAACCAAGAAGAGATTCCCACCAGCTATGTTTGCCAGCCTCTTTTATTTCCACAGCCAGTTCCTTAATCCTGGCACCATTATGGGAAACGTTTAAGGCGGCTTTATCTCCTGCTTTCTTTAGCTGAGCCAGGCGTTCTTGGAGGTCTGGGTGAGAGAGCAATTTCCTTAGGGCTTCCAGTCCTAACCCCAAAGGCACTGGAGCAATAGAATCATATAATTCTGGGGATAGGGCCATTTCTTGTTGTGTCCAAATGGGGGTTTCAAAATAAAAATCACACCCTCTTATGGTGGTAACATTACAAAAGCATCTGTTTATTCCAGGCAACATTTGTTGGTAGTATAGTGTATTGAGGTGAATGTGTTCGCAGGTAGTTCGGAGACAGACACAAGCTTTGCCTATATATATAATAGTGGATCCGGTCTCACTGACTGCGTCAAATTGACAGTGAGAGATGGCGTGTTTCTTGGGAACTAGGCATGGGTGATGCTTTTCTAGGGCTTCGTCATCACAGATGAAGCCTAAGTTTTCCTTATGGGTACATCCGTCTAGATTGATCATATGCCAGCTTGATGAGCTTACTTTAGCCCATCGGTCACTGTTCCTGGCATATAGTACGGTGTCCGAATCAACTTGAATACCCAGTGGAACTACTGGATAGATGTGGAAAATTTCTTTAGCGGTCACTGTGGTTATAATCAATTGCAAGGTCTGGGTTACTGCATCAAAAGAGGCATTTGCCAACGACCACCAGTGCTCAAGCGAGATTTCACTGGCCGTTAGATTTCCTTTAATCAATTCCCTTATTTCTAAAGGTATAACTCCAGCCATAGCTTGTTTGATTATAGTCATGGCAGTGACTACATTAAGAGTTTGTGCTTGAGTGCAAGCAAGGGCCAATGAGATATTGTTTTGTAAAGACTGAATGTCATCAAGGAGATTGGTAAAATCTTTTTCCATGATTTGTTCCCAAGTAACCAGCAAGGGATTGGTGGAGCGTTCCACGTGGGCAAGGGAATCCAATGATTGCGTGAGAGGGAGGCTCATTTGAGAGATGTCGAATGAAACCTTGGAGGCTTTATTCGCTATCACTTCTATGTTTGCAGCATCTATGGCTGCCATGCCCGCTCCTACGGGTGCGACCCAATCAGAAAGATCGCGTTTAGTCCTTCTAGAGAGCTCTCCTTTACGCCACATTAGGATCCAATTGTCCCAACCTTGCTGGGTCGTGTGTAAATAAGAGTCACAGAGGGCATGGCTGAAAGAAGTGCCGAGCCCATTTAAGCTGACATTGACTCTTTTGACTGATATTTGCGGCTGCATCAAGACTGTTTCTTGATGATTAAATTTTAGAGTGTGTGCTCCCACTACCGGGTAGGTCAATGAGGCCAGTGCATCTACATTTTGGATAAGTGGGTCCAAATTTAGTGTGTGATTTGTATCACCAATTATTAAAGTATAATTCCCTTCCTGATGAGTGAGCTGTAGAATTGTTGTTCCGATAGCTGTAAGGTTTACAGTATCGGTGGCATTGAGGCAGACGGACGTGTTTAAAAGTAAGGTCCAGTCTGGGGGACCTTGCTGCTTTAACGCAGAGCAGTTAAAATGCCAATTGAGCTTGCCCCATGCCAATGGCTCTAGGTCTATATCTTCGCCGAATGGGTCCGTGAGCGTTATTGGGACCTCTGTGTCGTTATGGAAGTGTCGGGAGCCAATGGAAATGATTACTTTTAAAGGATCGCCAATGTCCCATACGGCAGCTGATATTACAGCTATGTCTGTGTATAGGGAGATGGGGGTAGGAGCAGTATATTCAATGGTGGAGGTGTTGGTTTTGGCTTGTGACTGTTTACACAGGACCACTTCCATTTCATCCATAGAATATTTCCCGGAGGTGCATAGGGTCACCTTTTCTCCGGTGCGACTGTGGATGCAATGGGTAAGCTGCTGTGGTGGACATCGATCTATAGGTGTAAGTGTGACTGCTCTGTCATGCCGTCCTGTTACACAGGTAAAAATTCTAAAAGGCATGTTTATTCCCACGCATCTCCATTTGGTCAAGACTACCGTATGGTTGGCTATTTGTGTTGCTGAGGTACAACAAAACAAGGACAATCCAAATAAGAATACAAGTTTTAATGATCTTACCAATTTGTCTGCTGCTGGGGTGGAGGATCCTGGATGCATTCTGTAATATAATGTTTGAGGGGTGTGTGAGTGAACTTCCTGAACTTCCATACTGTGGTCGACATACCCAAACAGTCACAGTATGGTTCCCTTTACCTAAGGCTGGGGGTGAGTGTAGTGGTTCCCATGCGTAAGCCCGGTGCGATTTTTACTGCACGCTCCCGCGGCTTCTCTTAAAAGGGAACACCGTTTATACACCATGGTCTCCCCCCCTTGCTTCCGAAAAGGCAACTAAAGCCGTGAGGAAGCATTTAAAAGGCAAGGCAGGTCTCTCCAAGGGAGAAAAGAGGCACAAGATCAAAAACGTCCGTGGGCAAGTGAGGTCCGAAGGTAACAGCGGCAAGAGGCTGCGAAGTTCCCCCGGGATCCGGAGTGAGGTTAGGAGGTTGTGGAACTGGATTCCCCTTCCACAGCTTGAGCTGAGAGGAGTGGAAGAACTTGTACCACGTGTGACCATGCTTCCTGGGAACGGCAAGCTTGTAGACCGCAGGGCTTACGCGATCCACAATGGGGACCGGGCCAGCCCATTTGGCCATAAGAGCATGCTGATTCCTGCTAAATTTCCGGTATAGAACCTGCTGTCCGGGTTCCCAAAGCTGAGGATTGCGCACCCAGCCGAGCTTTTTATCCACTGCCAGTTGGCTCTGCCCTAACTCATTAGCCACTTGGAGGTGAATAACCAGTAAGTCTCGGATAAGAGTCTTAACCCAGATATCGTGTGCCACTTGCGTTTCCAGATCGCCTGGCATGTCATGTTGGAGCCAAAAGGCTTCAGGCATGCGCATCTTCCTCCCGGTCATGACCATATGAGGGGAGTAACCATGTCTGGCTGTAGTCCCTCGTATCGCCATGAGAACTATGGGCAGTTTTTCGTCCCAGGTGCGACCTGTAGACGTGACTATCTTGGCCAGAGCTTCTTTGAGGGTGCGGTTTGTGCGTTCAATTGCCCCTGAAGATTGAGGGTGAGCGGCAACATGGAACCGCTGCTTAATGCCGAGAGCTTTACAGAGTTCCTGGGTGACCTCACCTAAAAAGTGGGGTCCGCGGTCGGAATCGATGACCTTAGGGATACCCCAACGGGAAAAAAGGTTATTAAAAAGTAGTTGGGCCGTAGTGGAGGCCGTGTTATTGTGGCAGGGGAATGCTTCGACCCATTTCGAGAATGGATCAATCACAGTCAAACAATATTTGTTCCCTCTGCGAGTCTTAGGCAGAGGTCCGATAAAATCAATTTGAACCCGAGCCCAGGGTCCTTCTACCCTCTGGTGCTGGATGGGGGCTTTGGGACCTGAAGAGTCCGCGTTAACCATGGCACATGATAGGCAATTATCCACCCACTGTGCCACGTCTTTGCGGATGTTTGGCCACCAGCCCGCGTCCCTGACCCGTTCCAGAGTCGGTTCTTTACCCCGGTGTCCTTGCTCATGGATAAATTGAATTAAATCGGCCCGGACTTCGACAGGGACAACCCAGTGTCGGGTCCCTGTGTTGTCAAAAGCCCATATAACTCCCTCTTCTTCCTTGATGGTGTATCTCCCAGTGGGATCTTTGCCCTTGGAGAGGAGATCCTGAACATCGGCATCATTCGCTTGGAGTTCCCCGAGATCTATAAATACAGGGGGAATGGCAGGACGGTCGTGGAAGGTGTTGGTCTTGCTCCTAGTCACTACTGGGTTTACCGGGCAAGTGGGTTGATCTGAAGATGAGTTAAAACGTGCCGCTTCCTTGGCTAAGAGATCTGCTTGATCATTCCAGTAAGCTACTTCGGTGTCTGCCTTTTGGTGACCTTTGACATGGGAAATTTGCGTCTCTGCTGAGCGTTTATGGAGGAGCCGCACGACTTCTCTCCATAAGATTAAATGAGCTACTGGCTTCCCTTCTGCATTGACCCATTGCTGTCTTTCCCAGTGTGGGAGCCATACGGTGGCGGCCTTGGCCGTCCAGTCCGAGTCCGTGAAGATGGCTACGGGGCAGTCTGAAGGTTCAAACTCAAGAACAGCCTTAAGGGCAGCGACCTCTGCGGCTTGACTAGAGTGGGGACGAACAGCCGCTTGCAGGGTGTAATTGTCGTGGACTCGGACCGCGCCATATCCTGTATGTGGGGTGCCAGCTATATGGAAGGATGAGCCATCACAGAACCAGCAATTAAACCCTTTTTGCTTGGCTTCTTCTAATGGCACTCCCCATATAGCGGGCCAAGGCAGATGTTCCACATCTGGAAGGGGGCATTCATGCTCGTCCCCAGTGATGAGCAGACCGTACGGGGCAGGTTGCTCCTTTTGTTCTTTCTTATATTCAATCCCCTTATTGACCAGGGCAAGCGTCCACTGGGCAATGCGGGCATTGGATACCTGACCGTCCTGGATCTTCCCTGAGAGGATATACTTGAGGGGAGTGTGTGTTGTTTGCACAATGACTTTGGCTCCCCCGATTATAAACTCCCAGTGCGTAAGGCTCCAGACTAGGGCTAGACATATCTTTTCACACGGGGTGAACTTTATTTCGACAGAAGAAAGATTCCTGGAGGCATAGGCTACAATTCTGGGGGCCCCGGCATGATGCTGGATGAGCGTGGCCCCGATACTTTTCTCCGTGTGGGCTAGCTGAATGTAAAAGGGCTTTGTTGGATCTGGATGAGCTAAGGCAGGAGCCGAGGCAAGCGCTTGCTTAAGGCTGGCAAATGCGTATTGTTGATCAGGTCCCCAGACCCATGGAGCGTCCCTCTTAAGGAGAGCATAGAGCGGCCGGGCTTTGTCAGCGAACCCTTCCATGAAATCCCTGGAAAAATTGAAGGTTCCCAGGAGAGCACGGAGGGAAGGCACATCTGTCGGGGCGGGGAGTTTGGCGATGACGGCCATTCTCTGTGAGTCGGGCGTTCTGCCGTCGGGTCCTAGTGCTAGGCCGAGGTATTTTACATTGGTTTGAACCAGCTGTGCTTTGTCCCGACTGGCCTTGAAGCCATCAGCTTTTAGAAGGTGGAGGACTTCTCTAGTGACTTCCATGGTTTCTTCCTCAGTGGGGGCGTGGACCAAGATGTCGTCCACATATGACAACACGTGTTCCTTGGAGGAGGGGCCGAGACGATCCCACATACGGACCACATGTGCGTGGCAAATGCTAGGGCTAGAATGGAAGCCTTGTGGTGTTCTTTTGAATGCATATTGCTGGCCGCGAAAAGTGAACGCGAATTTATACCAGCAAGACTCGTGTAGCTTGATCGAGTGGAACGCGTTAGCCAGATCAATCACACTATAGTAGCGAGATCCGGCAGCAATGGCGGCAAGGATCTCGTGGTATTTGGCTACTACAGGCGCTACTGGTGGGGTTACAGCATTCAGAGCTCGGAAGTCCACAGTCATTCTCCAGGTTACACCGTCAGCCTTTAGGACTGGCCACAGAGGGGCATTGCATATAGACTGCATGGGGAGGATTACGTCCCATTGTAAAAGGCCTTCTATGGTTTTGGCTATTCCATTTTCAGCTTCTGCAGGGTATTTATATTGTTTCTGAGGTGGAGGATCTTGGCCTTCTATGAGAACACAGGCATCTCTCACCGTCCCACATTCTGCCTTGTCCTTGATCCAGACCTCCGGAAAATCTCGGATCCAGGGATCACTAGGCTCAATTGGGGCCAGAGGGAGAGGAGCTTTGAGGGCAGCGCATCTATGGATTGCATTGATTTCGCGAGGGCCCTCTGGAATTTGCCAGAGGAAGCCGTTTGCTAGATCAATAGTCAAGCCATGTTCTTGGAAAAAGGGGACCCCTAGGATGCCAGCATCCTCACCTTGATTGTCGCAGGCAGACACGAGGGTAGAAAGAGTTCCTACAGTTAAAGGAACGTCTTTCCAGACCGTGGCTCTGTGTGCGCCTCCAGCAAAACCGGCGAGCATAATGGCCTCCTGAGTGGGTTGGCCGTGGGCGGCTAGATATGGACTCAATACATTAAGAGCGGCTCCGGTGTCGATGAGAAGAGTAGCAGGTTTACTGTTCCCTGGAGTCCCGACCCCTGCTTTCACGGTCGGTCTCCCCCATGTATCGGGCTTCAAGGGAGCCACAACGCCATTGGGGAGAGTTTGGGACTCCGGGCAGCCCTAGCTGTGCCTTGTGAGTTCCGACAGTTCCTTACTAAGCACTGGGTAGATGGGCTGACCTGGTGCCTGTGCCTTCTCCTCACTCTCCGCCAAGGCACGAAGCAGAACACTATTAGGCTGCTTGTGGAATCTTTCCATCTCGTAGCCCCTTTCCCTAAGCTGCATCCATACCTGCCTCCTCAAGGTATCGGACGTTTCCGGAGGCTGATAGCTGGGGTTCGGTTCAGGTGCCGACGGCTGATACGCCTGTGGCTGGTTTGCTTGGCCTTGTGGCTGCCCGTATTGGCCTTGAGGGGGGCCCTGATAGTTTTGAGGAGGTGGTGCGGAAGGCTGGAGGTGGGCTTGGGCAGGATTGCTGCGGTAGTCTCGATATTCCCTTTTTCCTCTGAAATTTCCTCCTCCTCTCTGATAATTGTTCTGCCAAGGTTTGCCTCTCTCATACCGGTCCTGTCTAGGGTATCGGTCATTTTTGGGCTCATACTTTCCAGACGGTTGGAACTGCGAATGGGGCCCATGGTTGGCGTAAGTTATCGCCTGTATGGGTTCGTCATCCTCCCTATCCTTTAATTTCTTGCCTTTGTGGGGTTTTAGAGCTCCAGCACCTCGGAGAAGAGAGGCTATTCTTTTAATCTTTTTCTCCAGATCTGTCCAAGTAGTTGACGCACCATCTGCTATGTTTAAAGATAGTTGGGCTTGGGTTTGGAGGCCACTTACAAGTGCTTCCTTGAAATCGTCCTCCTCATAGTCAGGCGCGCCAGTGGTGGGTTTTATAGCAACTTGGTCTGCTAGGACAGCTAATAGTTGTTTCCTAGCCATATATGTCTCTGGGTCTTCATTGGGGTTCTGTCTTTCCAACACATAGAGAGCAAGTAAAGTAGTGTTGGGATTTAAATATTTAAGGACGTCCTGCATCCACTTCGTCTTTGAAGCTGCAGTTAAATTGCCACTCGCAATGGCTGCATTGAGAGTTGGAAGCTGGGGAGCTGCTACGCACTGACGGGCCACCAATGTGAGGTCTTCTCCGCTAGCGGAGTTGTAAATCATGTCCACATTGGCCATCCATTGTACGGAATTTTCCCTAGTAAGAGGGCCCAATTGTTCAGCTACTGCTTTAACCTCATCGGGTTTCCAGAGCCTGGTCTCGGTCACAACCTGGGTAGATGTATCATCGCCTTCTGTGATCACCGTATGTTTTGTGCTAATGGGGTGCATAGGGGCGCTGGGTTCAATGGCCGAGATTTCTGAGAGGTTTATCATACTTCCTGGGTGTACAGTGGAGATCACTGCATTCTGTATTCCCACTTGCTTCTTTAGGGTGGCAATTTCCCTTTGGCAAGCCTCGTGATTAGCTTGCTGTATTTTAATTTGGTTCTGTTCCACTAGGTATTTTGCCGCAGCCTTAGAAGTATTTATCTCTTCTCTCGACTGAGTTAATGCGCTCTCTGTCAGTTCTACTTTACGGTTTAGGCCCTCTATTTTTTTATTAGCATCTTGGACAGCAATAGTAAGACTCTGGTTTGCCAGAATTACATTTAGCTTCTCGGTCCTCAGCCTATGCTCCTCGTCCTCGTGGGCTGCTTTCAGCTGGTTAATCTCTTGTTCTAGCTCATTTTGTTTATTGGCCATAAGTTCCTCATAATTTGTACGTTGGAACGTGAGATCTTGTTCATGCTTACTTTTTATTTCCACTAATTCCTCTTTGGTGGCCTCGAATTTAGATTCTAATCTGTCGAATCTGGCCACCTCTCTATCCACTGCTGCCTTATGTTGAACGTTTAGTTCTTCCAGCCTTTGCTGATATTCTTTGACTATGGTCTCTTGCTTCTGATTACTCTCCTTATTGGTTTCCTCTAATTTTTGGTCCCTATCTCTTATGAGTTCCTCCTGCCGGTCCACATCCGCTTGTAGGCGTGTAATGACGGCAGCAGCGTCCTGCAAAGCCGTATATAAAGCCCAACTAGCGGCTATGTCCTTGGCAGTAGAACTAGGTTTCTGGGATGTGCAATAGTCCTGGAAAGCATTCCGGGCTATTTCTAATGGATTGGGACCCTTGAAAGATCCTTCCTTCCAAGGAGACTTACCCTTTTTCACCAGCCATTTCTCTAGCTTAGGTTCGTCCTCCTTGGTACGAAACATCTTTGTAGGGATTCTCCTGTTTTCACGTACAACAGGGGCAAAGACTGGGAAGTTGTCTCTTCCGCTTTTCTTAGATTGTAAAGCTGCTTTTTGTTAGCACAAGGAGGCTAACGTTACTTATTAATTAGCACACTTTCTATGCAGTTTTTAGGGCCGGGGGACTCTCACCCCGCGACACTCAGGGATTACTTTTTAACCCAAAAACCTGGCGTTTGAAGCTGAGGAATATCCGTTCCTTCAGACTCCGGGTGCCTCCAACCCAAAGAGACTCCTTTGTCTCCGAGGTTCCTCTACCTCTTAACTTTGGGGTTTCGAGAACGGGGTGGCCAAGCCTCGCTTCTCTGACGGGATTACCTCCTAACCCGTATTATAAGGTTTCTAGGCTTCTCCTAGCCTTTCTGGATTACCTTTAACCACAGACCTGAGCTATGGCGGACTCAGTCTATAGTGAGCTATGGCGGACTCACTGAGCTATGGCGGGCTCAATACAACAACGAGCTATGGCGGACTCGGAAAATAGTGAGCTATGGCGGACTCACTGAGCTATGGCGGGCTCAACACAACAACGAGCTATGGCGGACTCGGAAAATAGTGAGCTATGGCGGACTCACTGAGCTATGGCGGGCTCAACACAACAACGAGCTATGGCGGACTCGGAAAATAGTGAGCTATGGCGGACTCACTGAGCACTGGACTATCTCTAGCCCGTAGGGTTTCCAGACAATATGCCTCTCAGGGTAACCCCGAACCTAAATTACTTATTTCCACTTCGCTGAGCGAAGTAAGGCAAGGGAAGAGCAAGGATGTGTTCAAGGGAAAAGTTCTTTTTCGGACTCAGCGTGTGTATGTAGTGTTGGTGCAACTGGCCTAGCGCCCTACTCTGGTCTTCTTTGGGGTCCCTTCCCACAAAATAGACGCGCGGACGGTCACACAGTTTGACCTGGGGTTCAAAGAGAGAGAGAGAGAAGGGGGAAGCCACCCACGATAGGTTGCTCACTAGAGCCAGGCACGCAGACAGAAACCAATCATACAGCCTCTCCAAGAGTTCCGGAAGTGGTTTTTCCCTTACGTCTGTGGGTTAAAAGACACGCCTGTCGACTATGGCGCGAAACTTAACCCTCAGGGCAAATCCCGGACGAGCCCCCAATTCTGTTAGCCGAATTGCTTTAATTTACCTTTAGCAATCAGCAAAATACACGGGTTCTTGCCAACTATACCAGGGTCCCACCCCTCCCGGGAGATCTCAAGGAAAGAGGCACGTGAGGCGAGTTCCAAGTTCAATGTTGTTTACTGGATCATGTAATCAAGCATACAAAAATCGTAATCATACACACACTCTTACAGGACTAATAAAATAAAGAGAGAAAAATAGCACTGTTGCATGAGCAGGTTTCGTTGGTGGGGAAAGCACGTTACCTTAGGTGCGTTGTCCGATGTCAAGATGAGTTGGATTTGGGAGGAAAGGTATAAAAGCTATGGGGCCACGAGGCTTGAACCGGCAAGACCACGTGGTTCTCCTGGATCGCGAGTCCAGAGAGAGAAAAAGGGGTTTAAAGATGGAGGCAAGGGTTGGGGACAGAAAGCTGGGCTGAAGGGTCAATAGGTAAGATAGAGGGCGATGGCTCAAGAGGCCGAGTGACTCTGGGTTTGGCCTTTTATTGGGGGTCTTGGGGCGGGCTCTGCAGACCACAACCCACTAACACACCTACTAGGCGGTCCGTCCCTGTTGGACCCTGCTATAGGTTAAAGGTGAACAAAGGGAGGAGGTCCAGGGGTTTGGTCAGTGAGGCAGGTATGACTTCACCAGGAAACAGACACTGAGTCTGGGGTCCGATGACTCACCTGGCCAACCTATTGTCAGGTGATGGTTTTAGCCAAGTATCTGATGGCTGGCACAGTAGGTGCTAGGCAGTCTTGTTAGCATAACTTATTCAGATGTATATTGAGGAATGGGGGTTAACCAGCGGATGTCTGACAGAAGGAGGCCTCATGGCAAGAGGGGTCCTTTGTCCTTGTCTTGGGTGAACTGCTTGGGGTGTCAGCCTCCTGGCTTGGGCTGGAGCTGGCTCCTGTGTGGAGAAGAAAGCGCAAGTCCCTTCCACTGCTGGCGACACAGAGTTCAAACTTATGGATAAAAATCCATAAGAGCACCCAAGGGTGCCTTGCTGGCCAACAGAAGGGGGTTATGCGGATAGTCCATTGTCTTTTCACTGACAGAAGCAGGCCCCTGAGGGGACAGTTAGACCCACCTGGCAGTGGGTGGTGGAGAAGAGTGGACCCAACACCCAGTCGGTCCTTCCCCTTCGCTGGCTCCCTCCAGACTGAGGCCAAGACCAGGGGCGTCAAGTTTTCAAAATCTGGGGGGGGGCAGGAGCTCTTCCGTGTGCACGTGCAAAATGCGCGCACCCGCCAAGACCATGTTCCCACCGCCACCGCCTCCCCCCCGCCTGACCTCTCCTGCTTCCGTCCCTCTCTCCATCTGTTCAGGGGCCAGCTGGGCATTTGCTTAACTGGCCCCTGGACAGACAGAGGGAGGGACGGAGTGGCCAGGTGGCGGGGGGGGGAGAGACAGCGACGGCGGCGGCCCTAGGAAGGGCCCGGGGAGGTGTGGCGGAGGGCGCACCATTTTCCCGGGGGGGCTCAGTCCCCCCCAGGAAATTTTGGGGGTGGCTCAAGCCCTTGAGCCCCCCCCCCGTAGTTGACGCCTATGGCCAAGACGCTGGCCGGTGGCTCTGTGGGCAGGACTGAGGCAAAGCAGGGAGAGAATGCAGCCATTGGCCAGGGACCCCCTTTTGAGTGGCAGTCCATCCAGCCAACTGATTTTGGTGCCCCAAGGAATCTTGCCCCATGGAATCTTGAAAACGGCTTTATACAACAGGAAATCTATAGTAAATAGCCTCTATAGTTGATCTTTGGTTCTGTTTCCCAGGAGGCTTTGGGACTCTGCTGGTGCTGTGGCTTTCTGGTACCGATAACCTTGTACATGATTGTTGCCTTAGAGGGTGTTTATACATTCCAGGAGTTAGTTGTGCCACCATCAAAGTTTAAATAGGGTATCAGAACCTAGCTTCCTTGGCTTTCTGAGAGCTTCCTGACCCCAGAGATAGAAAGAAGGGGAAAGACTGGATTGGTAGATTGGACCAGTTCTAGTCAGTTCTAGTTTGGCCTGCATCACATCCATGGTAATCCTACATGATAGGTACATCAGTAGGTATGTTAGCAGCTATAGGTCCAAGAAAGATAAATATCTGTGGTCAGGGATGCTCATCAATGTCAAGTGGGTTTGATACCACAGCTGGAATATATTCCTTATTTGTCTGGTTGTATACTGTACATGGACTTATATTGTATGCTGCATACCAGATTCTTATATGTATGGTTTGACATTTTGGGTTTGAAGTTCAATAAATAAGAGGGTTTTTTAAAAAAAAATAACTGTCTCTTTTTTGGTATTTTAAAAATTTGTTCCTATGTGTGTGTGTGCATATGTAAGTGTGTGTGCACCCGGAAGTCATGGCAACCTCTGGTGACTGGTGCCTACTGAGGGCTTTGGGAATATTCAGAGAAGTGGCTGAATAAAGCCTGCTACTTTCAAAATCTGATGAAAGCAGGCTTGCCTGGGCTATCCAAGTCAGGGTGACTTTCTTTCTTTCTTTCTTTCTTTCTTTCTTTCTTTCTTTCTTTCTTTCTTTCTTTCTTTCTTTCTTTCTTTCTTTCTTTCTTTCTTTCTTTCTTTCTTTCTTTCTTTCTTTCTTTCTTTCTTTCATCTCTGCCAGTTTCTCCACCTCCCCAGTGATCACAGTGAGGATGGGAGTCCATGAAAAGATTCCTGCACTCCTAGTTTCCCCAACACTGGGCAAGTGGGCATCAGTGTGGCAAATGAAGTTCAATATGGCATGTGCAAAGTAATGCATATTGGAGCCAAAAATCCTAACTATAAATATATGTTGATGGGGTCTGAACTGGCAGTAACTGACCAGGAGAGAGATCTTGGAGTTGTGGTAGGTAATGCACTGAAGATGCCCATTCAGTGTGAGACGGCAGTAAAAAAGGCAAATGCTATGCTGGGGATGATTAGGAAAGGGACTGAAAACAAATCAGCCAGTACCATAATGCCCCTGTATAAATCTATGTTGCGGCCTCATTTGGAATACTATGTACAGTCCTGGTCACCACTCAAAAAAAGATATAACTTTGGAAAAGGTGCAGAAAAGGGCAACAAAATTATTATGGGGATGGAACACCTTCCCCATGAAGAAAGGTTAAAGAGGTCACAGCTTTTTAGCTTGGAGAAATGACAACTGAGGAGTGAGATGATAGAGGTTTACAAAATTATGCATATGATAAAGAAGGCAGAGAAAGGAGTACTTCTCTCCCTTTCTCACAATAGAAGAACTCATGGGCACTCAATGAAATTGATGAGCAGTTGGGTTAGAACAGATAAAAGGAAGTACTTCTTCACCCAAAGAGTGATTAACACATGGAATTTACTGCCCCAGGAAGTGGTGGCGGCTACAAGCATGGATGGCTTCAAGAGGGAATTAGATAATAAACAAGTGATTCTTGGTGCTTGGGTGGGGGGGCAACAGTGGGAGGGCTTCTAGTATCCTGGCCCCACTGCTGGTCCTCCTGATGGTACCTGGTGTTTTTGACCACTGTGTGACAGAGTGTTGGACTGGATGGGCCATTGGCCTGATCCAACACTGGCTTCTCTTATGTTCTTATAGATCCAGGTGGGCAGCCATGTTGGTCTGAAGCCGTAGAACAAAGTCTGAGTCCAACGGCACTTTTAAGACCAACAAAGTTTTATTCAAGGTATAAACTTTTGTGTGCACCCACACTTTCTCAGATACACTGAAATCTTTTCAATTAATCTGAGGAAATGTGCCTTGCACACAAAAGCTCAAACCTTGAATAAAACATTGTTGGTCTTAAAAGTGCCACTGTATTCAAACTTTGTTCTTATGTTCTTCTTGACACTATAGGATTAAAAGAGACAAGGTACCTGAATATTACTTGCATTTATTCTGTGTAAGAAGAGAGCAGAGGCCACAAGCAATAAATAGACATCATGGTTTGAATATTTCTCCACATGTAATTCTCTACAGATAAAACAACTGATTTCTGTTTATCTCCACTTTACATGGTGACAGGTCCAATCAGATAAATGTGGCAATTGACATGTAGCAGACCTATACCCCCCAAAAGTTTCAAGCCCCAAATGTTGAAAATGAGCATTAAAAGAATAAAAGCTATAACTGCAATCTGTAGCCAGATATGATGTTTAAGCTAATTTGGTGTAGTGGTTAAGAGCAACAGGAGGACTCTAATCTAGTGAACTGGGTTCGATTCCCTACTCCTCCACATGAAGCAAGCTGGGTGACCTTAGATCAGTCAGAGCCCTCTCAGCCCAACCTACCTCACAAGGTGTCTGTTGTGGGGAGAGGAAGGGAAGGAGATTGTAAGCTGCTCTGAGACTATGATGAAGGGCAGGGTATAAATCCAACTCTTCTTCTTAAAGCTCATTGGTATGACAGCAGCACACTGATATCAAGGGAATTAAAAACTTCTGATGGACTACTTCTCTATAGAGCTGCCTTCGAAGAACACAAACTTCTGTGATGTTGGAGTGATTTGAAATGTTTGAAGAACTTCTGCAGAGGTGATGTAATAACCTCTGTAATGCAGAGGTTATTTAACTAATAAATATTTGCAATAGTCAGGTACAAGTACGATCAGAGCAGAAAAAAGTTATTGCAGCCAGTTCAACTCCTTCTTCTGGTATATGTTTGTTTTCTATAGAACATAGTTGATTCTCCAGTATTTCTCTGCATATAAAACAGCTACTTCCATCTCATCTTTACATGGCTATAGTTCTAATCAGATAAACCTGCATAATGATGTGTAACACACACACACACACACACACACACACACACACACACACACGACCCTAACTCCAAATCTTGAAAATGAGCGTTCAAGGAGTAAAACCTATTGTTGCAGTCTACAGACAGCTATGGCACTTAAAGCAAATGCAAATTGCATTCTTATGCCAAATTGCAAAAGAATGGAAATGCAGCAGATCTCATCATTTATACTTTTTACTTTCAAAGCAGAAAGGGAGCCCTTTGCCTTTAGGAGGACACCAGTTTATGTGTTTTTGAAATATCTTATTAGCAATGGTCCTATAACACTCCTGGCTCAGAGTTTTCCAACAACTGTGTCTTGACTTCACAGGCATTGTGGAAATGGAGCAGGGAGAGGATCATGGTCCCTTGGTTGTTTAGGCTCCGTTGCCTCAGACTGGAAATGGTGCAGGGAAAGGAACTGTGTAGGAGTCAAAGGAGAGAGACGTGGCAGTCTGTGCAGACAGGAGATGGCAGAAGGTGTGAAGGAAGGAGGACACACAATGTATCAGTTGTGTAAGTAGAGGGCACCAAAAGATGAAGGCTCTAGAATGGCAGGTAGGCCATGCCATTGCGTACAGGAAACATACACTGCATTTGAACACGGGCAAATTATCTATTGGAGTTCAAGAAGCAGGAGTCATTTCATTTCATTGCCCAAAGTTTAGTTTTCAAACCTTGAGACGTGAACATGTGCATGTACTTGGAGAATGAGGCATATGGAAAGGGAGTCAGAGTTCTAGTGATCCTGCAGTGTGGGGCATGGCTGGGAGGAATGCACGGATCGAACATGAGTTTCAACAGCATGGATATGCATGTTCATTCACACGCCCATCCTGGTAAAATAGACAGGCTGTGGAAGAGAGGTGAAGATTTGGTCTGTGTGGCCTTGTTCTATTTATTTATTCAGATCTTCTGACTGCAAGCCTCTCCAAAGTAGGGTGAAGATGTCTCAGGACTCAGATACAGGCAGAGCTGTTTAAAAGGGTCTTTGTCTCAGCAAATGCAAAATGGAACATCAGGTAGGAATGGCAGGAGGTGGTGGTGTGGTCCCCTTCTCCCACCCCAAATGGAGCTATTCCTGAGGAGAACTTGCTTCTCTGTGCAATGTGCACTGTTAATCGTTATAAATCAAATGGGCGCATGTATTGGCTTCCATGCTAAAATCACATATTGCTTTGCTTTTTAAAAAAATGCCTGTTTGCATGTACTGACAACATTGTTATTATGGTGCAAATGTGCTCTGCCAGGTACTTAATGGTCACAATGTATGATGTTTAAAACCCACAGGTTTTTTGTTATAATTCAGTCTTGGATGTTTCTGAGCATAGAACTTTGGATCTTGCTGCATCTTGCTTTTGATGCAAAAAGGTTGTTCTCTTACCACTGAGTATTTTGTACGCCACCTTGGTGAGGTTCCTTGGAGAGGCAGCCTAGAAATTTTCTAAATAAATAAACAGAACCAGGCCATGCAGACCAGTGGTTAGTATGTGGGACTCTCAGGTCCAAAAGCATGAACTTCTAGGCAAGTTTAAACTGTACCAGCTCTCGTTTAAGAATGAAATACTGGCTATTTGAGCGTTAACTGTGGCTCACTCACATTTAATTGTGTCTGGTAGTCTTGTTTACAGGCTTGATTTATTGCCTTCTTAAGGAGCAGAGGACTTATACTGAAAATCAGGAAATTTAATATTACAGGGTTAATTAATTTTAACAGGATTTCTTTAATCCTACATGATCGGCTTTAGCCTCTCCCACTAATTTGTTGTATTAAAGAAAGCATCTACCTCCTTAATAGGAAAAGAGTTAACTCGGGGAACAGCAAGAAAGAGACTTCTTTGAAGACCTGTTTACTCTTGCAGGACGATGCAAGTCCAGAGCTTCACTGAAGAGGATTATGTCTGGTGAAAAGAAATGGAGTGCAGTGGTCTGTTCAGTGAATATCAACCAGGAGCTAATTTCTGGGGCTCAAGACCTTCCCACTTATACGAACAGCCGGACAGTCTGCCTCCTGCAGTATCCAGCCAGATGCCCCTCAGAAGTCACCAGCAGGGCACAGTGATTTGTCACCACAACCTCGAATTTAGTCCTCGGAGTCTGTAATGGGAGGTGTCTTGGAGAGAAGCGCCACTTCCATGGCCAGAGGCCTCCTTCAAGCCCAGCTGCTTGAGATCCAAAGTGGGGAGAAGGGGGGGAACCAGGAACCATCTAAAGAAGAAAGATGGGGAGAAACAAGGTCAGCAAATCTCAGCAGAACACAGACTTTTAAAAATACAACCCAACTCCCATTCTCCAGTCAGAAGATCTAACATACATATTTGCTTTAATTTTAGTATAGGACTGAACAGATCTCTTACCTGTGACAAGACTCATGGCCTGGTTACAGGTTGGTTGAGATTGATGGCAATACTGGATTTATGGGGATATTCCACTAATCCCTGGGGGACCTTAACTGTTTGGGATTGTTGACTCTGAAGGGGGGGCTGTGCCTTCTGGGGGGGGGGGGGCAAGGCCAAGCCAGCCACCCTGAGGACCTTCCTTGCCAAGTGTAATTTGTGCCTAATACTGCAGAAAACTCGAGGGGGTTGATCTTAGTTGGTTTTCACACACACTGGGATAATGCACTTTCAATGCACTTTAGTGATAATTTGCAACTGGATTTTCCAGCGCAAAAAAGCAAAATCCACTTGCAAATGGTCACTAAAGTGCACTGACTGACAGTGCATTATTCAAGGTGTCTGGAAGCAGCCCACGTTTCCAACTCTTGGCACTGCTCCTTCAGGGGGCTTTTCTGAAAGGCGGGCGTCCGCAGCTCTGCACTCAGCTCCCCCGGGCTCTTTCTCCGTGCGCCTCTGTGCGTTTTCTCCTGGCCATGATGTCTTGCGGCGCTGACATTCCGTGTAGCAACCGCCGGTCCGAGGCGGCCACGCCGCTGCAGCTGGGCTTGGCTTTGAAATGCGCGAGACAATGGGCGCCAGTGTTCTCCCCCGCTTCGCTTTTCCATGCCATTTGCATAGTCTGTTCTGCCTGATTGACCAGCTTGGGCTGGCCAAGGGACCCGGGCATTGTTCCCAGATCACTCCGAGATGGCGGAGATGACAAGATTCAGGTGAGAGACGAAATGGGGATGCTTTCGCCCGTCCCGCAAAGCCCAAGCCACCGGCGGCCCCTGGGAATTCGCTCAGCCCGTGGGCCCGGGGCGAGGGGGAGACCGAAAGGTCTGGGGAGCGGATCAGCAGGTCGAGAAGAACCGCAAGAAAAGCACCGCGGGAACAAACCCGCTCCTCCATCACTCACCCCCGTCTAAAAACCAGTGTGCGTCTCAGCAACAATATCTGGCACTGAAAATGCCACAACAGTAATATCCGGCATTGAAAATCCTTATACACAATTTGCATATATGTCCTTTACAACATCCTGGTAAGGTAGGACAGTACTATTATTCCGGCTAAAGGCTGGCTTGCTTCAGGCCACCTGGTGAGATGGGAACTGGAGGGACACTCTTTGCCACCATACAGTTCGGGAGCGACGTGTCGAACCCCCTTCCTTCTAGTGGATTTTCAAAAACTAAATAAAGAATACTTAGGATCTCATTTTGAAGTTCCAAAACCGGTTCAGATCCAAGCGTCCTCTGTTGTCTCTTGAACTGAAAGCGATTGGAGACTCTGACTTGGGAGCCAGGTCAGTGATGAGGCTGGGCGAGGGCGAATTCAAGAGCCGGGGGAACTGGGGGCCGGGGCGGTCCACACGCTCTCCGAAAGGAAAAGTCCGCGGATCTCAGCGGTGCGCGCTTCCGACTTGAAGGAGCCTGGCTTCGTCTGTATTCACTCCGACCCGCTCCACGTTCTCTTGGAAGTTAGCCCCATTGAGTTCAGGGTGGTTTCCGCCGAGTCAGTGCATGCATACAAGGGAAGCCTTGTGTTCCGAAGGCGCAAGGCTGGCTGGTTTGGCCACCGTCCAAAGGTCACTGGTTGTTGGGGGAAAGGAAATGTGGCTGGAGCCAGGAAGGCCTGGTCCGCGTCATCGCTGGTGTTCGAGTTCAGGCAAGAGTCTCGGCTCTTCTCTCAGGCTGAGGGAGGCTGGCTGCGCCAAGTTTTGACATGGCCTGCCTTCCGCCTGCTCTGCTGCAACTGTACGCCACACGGGTTAACTCGTGCCCGCCATCGAGCACTTCTGCGCGGCTGGAAACAGGGGCAGTGGTGCCCAAGGGTGGTTTTTAAGAAATTGCCCCTCTCTCGGCTCATTTCTGGGTAGCCAGCTAGCAGGTGGGTTTGCTCCGCTTGGCTTGCGGAAAGCACCCAGCTTCTGGCGCGGGACCCCCCCCCCCCCGGCTTTGTACTTTGTCCCGTTGCCCGCTCTAGAATCACACAAGCGCACACACACGCGGGTCAACATGCCCTGGACAGCCCGCAAAGCCTCCCCAGGCGGGTTTCCCCCCTGCCTGACACTTTCATTTCGACTCAGGAAAGACAAACCCTCCGCATCCCCGGAGGCATCTCGCGCACAAGCTGCCACCATTTCTTCACACGTCCACGAGGCTCTCGCCGGGGGATCCCCAGCGCCCCCCTTCCGGGTCAGCGCGGGACCGGCTCTGCGAGAGTGGTGGCGAAGGCGAATTCTCTGTTCCGGCAGGGCAGCCCCCGATCCCCAGCCAGGTTCAAGGGCAGTTGGGGGTCGCGACCCTCAGAATGCCAACAAGAGACTAAGTCCCATTGAACCAAGTGGGACTTACACCCGAGTAAGCGTGCTCCAACTCGCCCCCCCCCCCTTAAACTGGTGTGGTCTGATCCTTTCCGTGATCTCTAAGGGACTCGCTTCCAGGCAAAGGACAAGGTTGCGGCAACTAAGTCCCACCAGGCGGCTTTCCTTAGCAGCGGCCTCTTCGCTTCCACCGGACTCTCTTCCAGTCAAATACGCCCATCCGGCTGTTGAAATATTCATCTTTTCCTGATGCAGCAAGATTTAGACTACTTCTGAGCAGCCTCTGCCAAAATTGAATCATGGATGTGGCAAATTTTTGTTTTACTATTTTTTAAAACTTTTTTTTTAAATGGTGTATGGCCTATGGGCTATTGAACCTAAATAAACTTTGAACTTTGATATAAGTGATGAGCCAAACTTTAATATAATACGCCCCTCTCTTAAGGCATGTGAAGCCCGTTTAAGGCGATTAGATCACGGTTTTACTTGGAAGCAAATCCCATGTAAATAAAGTGGGGCTTACTTTCAAATAAAGGTGTTTCGCGTTGGGTCGGCATTCGCAATGAAGAGTCCGCCCGGTGCAGCGGACAGAGGGCGGGACCCCAGTTTGAATGCCCACTCTTCTGCCAGGGAGGGAAGGTGGCCTTCCTGGGACTTCTCTCCTCAAATGCCTGGGCTGAGACGAGGCCTGTCTGTCCGAGATCCCAGAAGCAGTGTTCCCTCTAAGCTGAGTCAGCGTGAGCTAGCTCACAGCTTTTTTAGCCTCCGGCTCACCCACTGTTGTCTCAGGTCAGGAAAGACGGCTCCAGAGCAGACTGATTTATGCAGTAGCCCAATCGCTCGCTCACAACTTTCATGCCAGCAGCTCCCCAAGTAGAATTTTTGCTCACTAGACTCCACATCTTAGAGGGAGCATTGCTCAGAAGATAAAGGGTCCCCAGGGACCCGAAGATTTGCGTGGCCCAGCCGTTTTGGAAACGCAGCCCCCCCCCCTCCCCCGCGCCTGAGAACTGAGGTTGAAACATCGCCGGCACCTGACCCTGCAGTCCCCAGGGGCCAAAGGCCTCCTTGTCTATCCATCCGGAGTCTTGGAACCCCAGAAGCCTGGCCACATCTGGCTCCAGCCTAAGCGCTCTTGGCCTGGAGCTTCAGGTGTCACAAGGCCCCGGGTTCTTTTTAAGCGTCGTAGTAGAGGGAAGGCGGCGGCGACCCTTCTGCTGATGCCTCCTTTGCGCAGTGCAGGGCGCCTGGCTTCCCAGTGGCTGCTGGAACCACCCAGGCCCTGAAGGAAGGCCCGGCTCTCCTCTCCGCCTCAGATCCCCCCCCCCCCCCCCGCCGCTGCCCCGGTCCCTCTGCGCCTCCCTCCGGGCTCCGGGGGCTTCCCGAGGCCCGCGGTTCGAGAGCGGGAGGGGAAACGGCATGGCTGGAGAGTTTAATTTCCCCTCCAGTGTTTACTGATCGCTGGAGAGGCGCTTATCTCGGAGAATATATAACGATTAATACAACCGCAGGTTTCCAGATAAGTGATTGTGATGGAGATTGTTGGCGAGAAAATAGACAATTATCCGCTGTTAGCTTTACATAAAGATCGCATTAACTTGAATTAGTTATCAGACAAAAGAACATCAGAAAGCTGCACCTTTTCTGCCAAGGCAACGGCTGGCGGGGCGTGCGGGTGCGCACCCGCACGCGGGAGCGCGCAGCGCGGGCGAGGAAAGGCCGGGGGGAGTGGGTGGTGCGGCGCTGGAGAGAAGGGGGGATCCGTCGGAGGGGAGGGGGGGCTGCCGGCCGTTCCCACGGGGCGCTGCGCGGGGCCGCAGGACAGAGGCGGCAGCAGAAGGTGGCTGGTCGCCCACTGGAAACCCCCGGCGGCGAGAGACAGATCGTGTGGTCCTCTGTCCCGAGAGACTCGGCCAAGGACTAAGTGGGGCGGGGGGGGGGGGGGCGGGAGCCAGAAGGCTTTGCGCACAACAAGCTCCACGCAGGGAAGCCAAGGACTAGAAGGGAGGCCGTAATTAATGATGCCCTCCTGCAGAGGGGGAATGGGGGGGGGGGGCGAAACTGAGGTTTAAGGGGGGCGCTTCGGGCGGGGGGAGCGACTCCCAGCGCCGCCCTCTCCGGTCTCCTGACTTTAAAACTGTGCTCAGCTAGGACAGGAGCCCTCGAGGAACCTCCTCCTCCTCCTCTTCCCCTCGGATGACTGCAGGGCTCCTGTCCGCCCCCACACTCTTTCCCCCCCCCCCGGGTAAGGGGGAGGGGAGGAGAAAGGGCAAGCCCTGTGGGGGAGCGGCTCTCATTGTGTCAGCAAACAATTCACCGGCATTTATTCCCCCGCCGCGGTTCGCTGGGAAGTCTTGGACGGCTCGTGTGACTTCAAGGGAGGGGGAGGCGGAGGAGGGGGAGGCAGAACGCGGGGGCGCGCGTGCACGTGCACACATCCACGCACACAGTTTCGCCTCGATTTCCCCCTCTCCTCCCCTCCTCCTCCTCCTCCATTTTTCTGTTTAAAAGAAATCGCTGTCAAAGAAGTTCAGCGCAAACCAAACGGGGAATTACATCTCGCCCAGGAAGGTCTCGTCCCGGGAAAATAAGTTTCCTGTGGGGGTGGTTGAAAGTCTTCTGGGAAGAGAGGGGAGGAGGCGCTGGATCAGGGTGAGGAGGCTGGCAAGCAGAACCCCGCGCGGGGAGTTGCGCATCCGGAGCTCCCAGAGATTTGAAGCTGCTGCGATCACACGCACTAAATAACGCACTTTCAATCCACTTCCAATGCACTTTCCAACGGGATTTTATGGTGTGAACTGGCAAAATCCAGTTGGGAAGTGCATTGACAGTGGATTAAAAGTGCATTGTTTAGTGGGCGGGATGGCAGCCAACAGCTTTCCAAATCTCTGGGAGCTCCGGATGCGCAACTCCCCGCGGGCTTCTGCTGTGGGGTCCTCCCAGCTGTGCAAAGTGGGGCTTTTTCGGAGGGGTCCTGCCAAGGGCCCGGAGAACTCGCTGAGCTAAAAGTGGGGGGGGGGAGGTTTCAGGTGCCGTAGAGCTGCCTACTTGCTCTCCCCCCTCCCGCGGCTGCTGTGGGAGCGGTCCCAGCGCCGGGTACGTGCGGCGGCCGGGCTGGCGGGGCCCCGGCTGAATGGAGCGGCTAATGACCCCCCGTTCCCAAGGCCGGCCGGCCGCTGCCTGGTGAGCCTTGGATTTGTGTGGTCCGCGCCTTTCCCAGCTCGTCCCATTCTGTGCCCGGGATCAGGGGGCTCCCTCGGCTCGTTTGCACCTGCGTCGCTTTTGGCTCCTTCAGGAATGCGCTGAAGCTTGTAATCAGCTTTGTGGCGTCCATTGAGTGCACGGCTGAGTGAAACTTCCAAAGCTCGCCGAGGACCGGCCGCCTGAATAGGAGTCAGCGTGGGGCTGCTCGCCAGGCTTTGGCGCTGCCAAATTCCAGCAGAGCCCCTCACAATCGCTCCACACAAGCTCTGCTGCTTTCCCCGCACCGAGGGCGGGGGGGGGGGGGAGGGAGAGGAGGGCGGGGGAGAAAAGGGGGAGAAAAGAAAAGCGAAAATACCAGTCGGCGAGGTTAGCGGTTTGTTCCCAGATTAATGGCGAAACTCGGGGGGCGGCTTGGAGCGACGGAGGGAGGCGCGCGGGGGAGGAGCGGTGAGGGACACCTCTCGGGGGGGGGGGGGCTCATCTTCAACGCGACCGTTGGACGGCCATCAACAACTTGTCCCGTCCCCCCCCCCCTTTTCCAGGAAGGTCCTCTTAAAATAGCTCTATAAACGCAGAGGTGAACCCCACCACCCGTACCCCAGTGCCACGGTTTCAGGCCTCTGTACGTGCCTACTCGGGAGTAAGTCCCCCCTCCCTCCAGCGAGGCTGATGCCCAGGGACGCCAGGTGCCAATTCGATTGGGAACCAGAAACCGGAGAAGAAAAATAGATTCCAGCAAACAAAGAAACACACGAACGAATAAACGACAACAACCGCCCCCCCCCCCCCGAAACACGCAAAAGGACGGCTCAATCCAGTGGTTGGGAAGAGGAGGAAGAGGAAGAGGGGAGGGGGAGGGCGCCCCAGGGGCTGACTTTCGAGGGAAGGAGGTGTTGAGGACGGGGTGGCACGTGGTCCCCTGGGGAGAGCGACCACCAGAGGCCCTGGCCTGCTTGCTACCCAGGCCTCGCTGGCGGTGTTGGCATTGGAAAGTGCCTTCAAGCTGCAGCTGACTTATGGCAACCAGTGATCCCTCTGAGCTGTGCAGTCTTGTGAATACAAATTCTACTGGGTGAACTGCTGGCATCAAAGTTGTGAGCGAGCGATTTGGCTGCTGCATCAGTTAGTTTGCTCTGGAGCCATCCTTCCTGAGCGAGGACAACGGTGTGTGAGCCGGAGGCTAAACACTGTGAGCTAGATCACACTGACTCAGCTTAGAGGGAACACTGATGGCAACCCCGTGGGGTCTTCGAGACAAGAGACCTTTCAGAGGTGGTTTGCCGTTGCCTGCCTCCGTGTCACGACGACCCTGGTATTTCTCAGTGGTCTCCCATCCCAATACTTGCCAGGGCTGACCCTGCTTAGTTTCTGAGATGTGAGGCGATGGGGCTCCCCCGGGCTATCTAGGTCAGGGCAGGCACATCTTCCTCGTCCTGGAAGAAGAGAGGCAACTCTCAGGAATGTTCGGGGGGGGGGGGAGAGGTGTTGTCAGCGGGGGTCTGGGGGCATCCTGCTGATAGCATATCTCGGAGGACGGGGGAATCCAGCTTCCTTGAAATGTCTGCTTGGGTTTATTCATAGTTGATGGCCCATTCGGAATGAGCGCGACCTGTTTCCTCCCTTATTACTAACAACGACCGTGAGGTCCTGATGGGTTCATATGACACCCCCCCCCCCAAGTGCTGCCAGCACGTCTCCCTCCCACATTTTAAGTCACCCTGAGAAGCTCAGGGCGTTTTCTCACTAGCTTTCCTCCGCGGTTTACACCGAAGCTAGCACCGAAGCTTCTGGTCAGTTTCCCACCATTTGCTCCGTGCTCACAATTTCCTCCAGAGTATCACTGCACTGCTCCGGAGCTTCCCTGGAGCAAGAAAATCCTGTTCCCTGGAGCAGTGCAGTGATACTCTGGAGGAAATTGTGAGCACGGAGCAAATGGTGGGAAACTGACCAGAAGCTCCGGTGCTAGCTTCGGTGTAAACCGCGGAGGAAAGCTAGTGAGAAAACACCCAGTGTATTTATACCTAGCTGTCCGCCACTAGCAGAAAGAAAACTTCAGTCATCCTTAAAACCACCGCTTAAGTATCCTCAAATCTCGGCCAACTTAGAGCGACCCTGTAGGGTTTTGAAGGCAAGAGATGAACAGACGGTTTGCCATTGCCCGTCTCTACGTCTCTTGATCCTGGACTTCCTTAGTCGTCTCCCACCCAAGTATTCACTCCAGGGCCGACTCCGCTTAGCTTCCAAGATCTGACCGGCCCGGACTGTCCAGGTCCGGATGAATGATAATCCACACTCTCGGATTTGGTTGGTCTTAAAGGTGCCGCTGGACTCAAAATTGGGGACTCCAAAGACACCCGAGAGGCAGCCAGCTACATATTGGGATGCACCGCTAGTAGTGCGATCCTACGTGGTGTTACGCCAGTCGAAACCCGTTGGTTTAAATGGACACTCGAGTAACCCGCCAAAGGGTTACTACCACTGTGATGCTGCCACCTATGCCTCTAGTAGTCCTGCGTAATTAAAATACCTTTGCTTTTGAGGGAGCGTGGGTTCTATTGGGCTGCAAGGCCACTTTTGGCCAGATTCAGTGCACATTCACTGGGGTGTAAGTTCCACTTAGGCCAGCAGCGCTTACTCACAAGTCAATGTACAGAAATGAGGTCCCTGCTTAGAAGAACCTTCCACTGAACTCCGCGGTCGGGACTCGAAGAACAACCCCGGTAAGGGGTTGTTGGTACTTCTTTTCTTTGAACTGCTGTCCCCCGGCGCTACTTCTCAAACTGCCTTTTAAACACTCTTTAGTTTCAAAAGTGGCGCGTCGTGTAGCCATGAAGAGCAATTCAATGTCTGAGGAGCACACAAGCAAGAGGTTATGGCGCTGTATCCCGTCCCATGGAATTTACTGCCTCATAAAGTCTGCTCACGAGTTCGGTTCAAGACACTGGTCTATATGGGACTGGCATCCCTTTGCTTCGACTTCACTGCGCAAGGCTAAAAAATATGACCTTACAGACAAGTACGGGTGCGGGCAGCAGGCTGACCGAATCTTAGCTAGCCCCTACCTTCCTGTTTCTTGTTATAGGAAGATGGGTTCTTCCTGAAAGGAGTTCCTGGGATTTGTAAACAAGACCCACTGATTTGCATCAAATGTAGGACAGCTGACTTTGGCATCACAGTTGGGCGTGGAGGGACTGGGGCTCAGTGGAAGAGCGTCGGCTTTGCTCGCAGAAAGTCCCGGGGTTGAATCCCCGCCAACTCCCTTCAAAAGGACCAGGCAGTAGGTGATGTAGAAGACCTGAGACCCGGGGGAACCGTGGCCAGTCGGAGCAGACACAGGTGGACCAATGGTCTGACTCAGTATAAGGCAGCTTCATGTGTATTCATGGGCAATGCCCCCACATTCTTCGAAGTTCTGTTCATCATTCCACGATCCACTTCTACAGTCCACTTCCACACTATTCTACAATCCAAAACTCGTAGGTTACTCATAACTCTTCATTAAAACTAATCTGCTTCTTTCGCTCCCCAAGCCTGGTGAGCTGCACTGCTGTGTAGTGGTTACAGCGTTGGGCTAGGGTCTAGGAAACTCAGATTTAAATCCCCACTCGGCCGTGAAAGATGGTTGGGGTGCCCTCTCAACCTAACCTACCTTACAAGTTTGTTGTGAGGATAAAATGGAGGAGAGGAGGACACCGTAAGCCACTTTGGGACCCCACTGGGAGGGGGGGGGGGTAAATGGAGTAAATAAATAAACTATAGATGGATGGTATCTCAGATTCAGGTGGGTAGCCGTGCTGGTATGAAGCAGCAGAACAAAGCTTGAGTCCGGTGGCACCTTTAGGACCAACAAAGTTTAATTCCGGGTATAAGCTTTGTTGATCTTAAAGGTGCCACTGGACTCAAACTTTGTTCTGTCTCTCAGTTTGTTTCCCTAAGCGCGTTCATTTCACGGATGGTGAAGAGCCCAACTAAAAGATTAAAACTAAAACTAAAAGAGTGACGAGAGCTGCAGAATAGTCGTGCTAAACTGTAGAACAAAGCTTGAGTCCAGTGGCATCTTTAAGACCAACAAAGTTTTGTTCAAGGTCTAGGCTTTCGTGGGCAAGCCTGCCAAACTGCCTCTGTCACTCAGCAGAGTGGTGACTTTCTGGCAGTGACATCCTGCTCCACAGTCCATCTAACGTCCAGTCCTAAATATTTTTTTCCTGAGAAGAAAATCCAGCGGACTGTCATGAAAGTCGCTTTCCATCCTGTTCAAAATAGTCAAAAATGCGGAAGCACTGGGGGGGGGGGGGGGGGGGGATGATCCAGCCAGCCACAGTAAAGCATTTCGGCTGCAGTGCAGTGCTTACTCAACAGACACCGCCACTGAACCGGATGAGACTCACTCCCAAGTAAGCCTGTCGAAGATCCGTCTGAATGGACCAGTCCTATTCTATGGCGCATCAAACACACATGCTTAAACCATTCCCCCGGAAATCGATGGGATTCAAGGAGCGCTTCACTGGGGCAGCATCTTGTTCTTAGACTTCGTCTTTTTGTGCCTGTCTTTCGGTTACAGTTTAAAAAAAAACAAAAAAAACCCAACAGCACACACCTTCTCTGGGTCTCGTTTCGAAGCTGGTGAACCAAACCGTGTATTAAAGTTGGGAAGATAAAGCGAAACCCTTTCATTTTACGAAAGAGGGCGCGAGAAGATGCTTGACAGCTTGAAACACTAAAGGCGCCGCAGCTCCCTTCGCCGTTCCCAGCGACTGTTTCATTTCCCTGCAAGCAAAGTTTCTATTTTTCCTCTCCTCTTTGGGAAGTTGGATGTTCTATTTTCGACCGTGTTGCTTCTTCCAACCATTCTCAGTGACAAGTCAGGAGGATATGCAGCAATTCAGAAATTAGTGCAATTTTTATTCTTGGTGGGGGCGTTGGATTAAGAGGCTGGGAGAGTGTGAAACAAGTCAACGTGTAATTGTATGATAAGGCTCTCACGAGGAATTTATTGGCCAAGTTGCTATTTCTATTCCTTCCTAATCTCGTTTAGCACATTCATTCTCTGCAATCTGTCTCCATAATCTTCTGTGACAGAATGGCAGCCAATAGAAGCATGCATGTTTGGAGAGAAGAGAAAATATGCAGAGGCGTGATAAACTGATGCTAATTATCCATATTTAGGACACCGAGTGCAGAAGATCACGGTTTACAAATAACAAACCAGAGCCAATGATGATGGCTTCCTAGTGCGGAATATATTGGAGGGGACAAGATAAGGGCTTCATATGCAGAAGAGATTTATTGGTCAAAGGGTTCACCTTCCACTTTCCCACTTTTTATATAGCAGTAAATTATTTAGGCTAAATTCACCAGAACATTACTCTTTTATTTGGCAATGCGCCATGACTTGCTCTTTCTTTGTGTCTTTTCAGTGCAAATCCTTGTAGTGTAACATCAGTTGATAAGAAACAAATAATTGAAGTAATAGGTAATTCCCTTTAAATTGTGCATATAGGACAGGAAGGTAATGATTATCTAATAGGAGGGGGGAGTGAGGCCGACGGATAGAGTAGATAGTTTAAGAGGGAGAAATACCACATCTTGGCTACTGGGTGACAATGCTACCATTATTATTATTCTTATTTTAAAAAGGAAAACGTAAATGTGTGGGTGAAGATATGAAGCCGATGCCAGACTGACATTTTCTTCGTTTGAAATAAAAGGAACTGAGTCTGCCCCCACCCCCACCCCAGTTCTGGGAGGGGAGACATTTAAATTAGGGAATTAACTCCATCCCCCCCCCCCATCAGTTTGGCCGCGAGAAATAATACTGGGATTCGGTTTGGCAATATTTGTGCTGTATGGTTGAGAGGTTAGCAGTAGTGATCTTAGTACTTTGCAGTAATTGTATTGTACGTTTTCCAAAACGCTTCGGAAACTTGAGAAATGGCGACGGTTGGCAAAGGCAGTGCGCTGCCTGCTTTCCTTCTTCTGCTCCTTTTACATATTTCTTCTTCTTCTTCTTCTTCAGCGCGTTTATCTCTGTAGGATCAAGCTTTTACAATACGACCTGAACGCTACTGATATTTTCAGGCTTATTGATGTTTCCGGTTTGTTTCCAACTGATAATGTACCAGGCACCTCTGCGCCATACCCGACGACAGAGCTCATAAGTAGAAAATTTGTATTGGTTAATTTGGCATCGTTTAGGTGACTCTTACTTGCTATCCGAAAGAAATCGACTGGAGGCGAAGAAGAAATTCCTACAGTGCCTGTCCCAAGGCAGCCAATGAATGGGACCGCTCCTTTTTATTGGTTCTGTAGACTGCATCCTTATTAGTACCGGTCGGTATTTTGCTGTGCTATAAATTAACTCCGGGCATTTTAAAGGGGGGGGGGGGGGGGTCCTTTCCTTTTTATGGAAATGAGGCAAGAAAAATCCCTTTTAGCCCTCACGTTTCCTTTAAAGTAGCAATGCCAATCTAAAACAACAACTCCCCCCCCCCCCTTTTCTTCAGCCCCCAACGCCTAGATATAAGTTGCAAAACTGGTCAGTTCTTGAAATATTACTGCTTCTAACGTTTAGGGAAGCTCCAAGAAGTTGCCATGCTGATGACGGTTGGACAGAATTTAAGCTTCTGGGACAGAAAATAACCCAGTTTGCATTGCAAGTGGGTTAAATCCTAGGGGATTTGGGAGGTAGCTCTGGGGTAAATTTCACCGCATGGAATCTTTCTTGTATACCATCAGGCAGATTGGCCCCTATACCCAGGGCTGCAGGACTAAACGATTTTCTTCCTGTGGCATTGATTTCACAAGAGCGTTTTAAGCGCTCCCCTGGGCCTTAATTTTTTTTTAAAAATCCAGATCACCTCAATGTTATTTTAAATGTCGCTGGGTTGATGTTGTTATTGTTGTTGGAGGCTTTCCCCTCGTTTTGAAGGAATGGAATTTCTGATAACCTCCATCCTTGAAGTTCGAGACTAGGCCACCTCACCCCCATTCATTTTTGCTGTGTAATCTAAAATGAAATATAAACAGCTCCCCTAGCAAGGAAGGATGAGGAATACCAAACTTCCTACAAAGTTTAAACATACAGTCTGTGCATATAGACCCACTTCTCTTCCCAAATACTAGGAGAAGAAAGGCATCCAGCCAAGCAGGAGATTCAGGACACACAAAAGAACTCATAAAACTCACAAGTAACTTGTGGAACTCACTGCCACGGGAGATAGTGATGGATACTGAATTAGGAGGATGTAAAAAAAAAGAGGATTAAACAAATGGAGGATAGCTCAATTGTTGGAGTTACAAGTTGCTTACATTTCAGTCATTATGGGGTTAACTGATAGTGTTAGTTGTTAGTAAACAGGACATGATGTTCTCTAACTTGTACTCACTTAGAAGTAACCTTTAGTTTGCCTGGGAAAACTTTGTAGGAGGTGTTTTGACCTGTAACCTTTCTATTGGTCAGTTAGCATCTTGTTTGAAGAAATTGCTTTGATCTTATATGTATGTATTCACAATGTTTATTGTTGATCTTGGGAGGGGGAGGAGGAGCAGCAGCAGCAACTATTATCTTTTCTCTAACAATGCGTCTGTTAGCATTAGTTAGATGCTAGGATTTATTGTTTGCATTTCTTTCTCCAAACGTTCCCTACCCTCCTTTTATCTTAGTAAAGTGGCTTTTTAACTCTAATACACAGACTATGCCTCTTAATTTGCCCCACCTTTATTTAAAGGCAATATCCCGACATCAATCGAGGGGTATTAGGGAAAATGGCTGAAGGAAACGTCCACATTCAGAGGCAGTGTACCTTTTGTATCCCTTTTACCCTTTCCCATGGTAGGCGTATAGTAAACTTTTACCTTTTAAATACACATGGACTCAGACTCTCAATGCTGTACTCTGCTGATGCTTAAGTATTTTACTCTGCTTAAGTATATTTTCTAAGAATAACCCAACAGTACCTCTGAATAGCTACTGCTAGAGGCCAGCAGCAGAGTTTGTGAGCCTTCCGGAGCATCTGGTTGGCCACTGTGGTGAACAGGAAGCTGGTCTAGATGGACCATTGGTTTGGCTCAGCAGAAGTGCATGATGTTCTTAGCCTGCATTCAAGATCTTTGGAGGAATTAGATGTTTTCATGGCTTCTAGTTGGTCACTACTTTGGTACCATGTCACAGTAAATATGCACACTTCTAGACAGATTGGCTGTTTTGGATGCCTGGAATTCGGTAGGAAATAAATTCTTTGGAGAAGAAAAGATTTTTGATTGTATACATGAATAACAGAGAAGAATCCATTCCAGAGCCTCTGACCATTTACACGATATACGAACAGTGTCGCTTTCCGCTTTTCTATGGTGAATTGAGGAAGAAAAGAAACCTTCGCTGATTGCTTGGTAGGTGGGCACTTCTGTGGTCTCTAGCAGCCATTCTCCATGATTACAAACAAGTGCAGAAAAACTGCAATTAATGAGGACAGATAACCAAATAGTTAGTTAAATTAGGGACATCCTTAGCAATGCAGGCCATTTGAGAGTCATGTCTCCTTACTCGGGGCTCAGCTTCCCTTTCATCATGCAAGGAAACATGTCTAGGGCTGGGGTTGCTCCTCCCATAATGTTAAGCTCCACCTACCTTCTGTAGGGTGGCTTTCTATGGGAATTCTGGCCAGTGGAGGGGGAGTCATTGTGGCTCACTGCAGGCATAGCAGTTGGACTGGGGGTGGCGTTTGTTGGCATGAAATCTCTCCATTCTGCCAGACAAGAACATCAAAGAAATTCATTCACAACAACAATTGAGCTTTGAATAGCCATTGGCTTCCTCTCCATAAGGTCTTGTGCGGCTTATTCATTAATAATAGTAATTATGCCCTGTCAAATTGGTCCCTTATGGGATTTTCAAAGCAAGATATGAGTAGAGATGGTTTGCCATTGCCTTCCTTTGTACAGAAACCCTGGTTTCCCTTGATGGTCTCCCATGCCCAACCCTCAACCCCAACAGCCAAGCTCTGATGTGCTCTGGCCACTCTGGGCTGCTCAGGATACTGGTTTATTTACTAAAGGTAAAGGCTTCCCTTGCTCAAAAGCCAGTTGGATCCAACTCTAGGGGGCGGTGCTGTCCGAAGACTTCTCTGGGGCAGCGCTGTCCAAAGACTTCTCTGTGGTCGTGTGGCTGGCATGACTAAATACCGAGGTGCATGGAATGCTGTTACCTTCCCACCAAAGCAGTACCTATTCATCGACTTCCAAATTTCTTGCTTTCAAACTGCTAGGTTGGCAGGAGCTGGGGCCAGAGACAGGCGCTCACTCCATCATGCAGCACTAGGGTCTCGAACTGCCAAACCACAGACCTTCTGGTGGCCCTGGTTTATTTACTACTGTAAATAACTACTGTAAAAAGGCCACCACCTGTTGATGAAAGTAGGCCGGGTGAATCCACACAAGTGGAACTTTTTAGTTCACTTCAGTCAATCTGCAATAAATACCAGTGCCATGACTGGACTTCCTTCAATTCAACTGCTAATGTGAATTATCTACCCAGCTGGATTTTAAGACAGTATTCAAATGCTGGCCTAAAAGAAGGTGTTAACGTGCTAACTAATGGCACGGGGGAGTTTTGAACAGGTGCCCCAAAATGTTGCCAAAGAGCAAGTATATCCTGTGCTTTAACAAGGGAGCAGGATGGTATGTTTGTGAAACTCTCAGGGGCAGTTAATACAAAAATAATCGCCACAAGTTAATATAAGAAAGTGGCAATGCATCAGTGAATTAAGAGATTCATTGATTGAACTGATGGGACCATTTTACAACTGCAGTTCTATTCACATTCATCAGGGAGTATTGAATCCAGTGGGGCTTACTTCCAAGAGGATGGCTCTGCCACTGGTCTTAGGAAGAAACATGTTGCTTCTAACTTTGGTTCCTGTCTGCAACGAAAGAGCCAGTTGGTTTTGTTAGGAAGGAACGATGGTGATCGTATTTAACTAACCTGTCTCTCTCTTAAGAAGAAGAAGCTTTAGAAAGCGTTGGGTCAAATGATGAACTTTTTATTCCAGTTCAGGAGAAAACATCCAATCACATACAAATGTAATTCACTGTCAGCCCCTCTTGAACTCCACTTGACTTCTCTCTAACATTCTTCAGGAACAAGCCTTCTCCTACTCAAATAATATTTAAAAAATGAGGCTTGGTGCAGGGCAAGTCATCTGCCCTTTCTTTTTATGCTACTTTCTCACACTTCTCCGTGGTTAGCATACAGAAACAGAAGTTTAAAAAAAATATTTATTCTCTTCTCCAGCTTCAAGCCACTTGGGTACAGATACTATTCACAGGACTGATCAACCAATGGGTCACCGGTGGAGAGGCTGAAAACACTAAATAACCAAGGTGTCTATCACCTAATGCCTGCGTTCCCTGCAGCAAGATTTGCAACAGAATTAATCAGGCCCATGTCGCAGATTACAAGAACAAAGTCAGGTAAACTAACTGGCTCTTGTCATTTATGTTGGAAAGTAACAAAAGGTGTTGGTCACGACACAGAGATTGCACACAATTTTCCACTTTCTCGAACAATTGTGTTTCAGATGGGCCAGTCTATGTTGGTTGGTCCAAGGACTTGAACAGCAATAAAAAGTATGCCATAGAAACCACAACCACTCAATATCTACTTGTTTGACCTTTATCTCTTTATCTTCACCTTCCCTGTTTAAAAATAGGTTGCTCGTTTTAGCAGTCTGAACATTTTCCTTCATAGCATGAGGTAGATGCCTTCAGTGGAAGAAGAGAAAACATTGCGTCAAAAACATATCTTTTAATGCTATTCATGAGTCTTCAGTTCACTGCCTCCTCAGCCACAGGCATCCTTCCACAGACTGTTTTGAGCTGCACTCATATGCACACTTGCTTCAGAGTAAGCTCAATGGAATTGTGGGGCCTACTGTGTAAGATTTATTTTTTATTTATTTATTTATTTATTTTAGTTTTTATATCCCGCCCTCCCCGCAAGCGGGTTCAGGGCGGCTAACAAAGGCGTAAAGCCATTTATTTATTTTATTTATTTATTTAATTCAATTTCTAGGCCACTCTCTCCGCATAGCAGGCTCAGAGTGGCTTACATAATTAGGTGAACATTGTTCACAGTAAACAGTTAAAACAGTTAAAACAAGTTAAAACATTACAACATTACATAGCAAAACTTAAACAAATATTAAAGTGCTCAGTGCTATCTGGTGGTGTGTCAGATGATATTACTTGCAACCAGCTATTGGTAGCATAAAGGTCCTCAGCGATTTGATGGAAATGTTGAATTGCGCATTCGATGGTCACTAAGTGGCAGGGGGGGCAAGACAGGGGCGGCGGCCCATATCCAAACGCCTGGCGGAAGAGCTCCATCTTGCAGGCCCTGCGGAACTGCATCAGGTCCCGCAGGGCCCTGATCTCTTCTGGGAGCTCGTTCCACCAGCTAGGGGCCACCACCGAAAAGGCCCTCCCCCTGGTGGCCGTGAGCTTGGCTTCTCTTAGGCCAGGTATGGCCAGGCGATGTTGGGCCCCGGACCGAAGTGCTCTCTGGGGTGTATACGGGGAAAGGCGGTCCCTTAGGTAGGTCGGACCCAGGCCATTTAGGGCTTTAAAGGCCAATACCAGCACCTTGAAGCGAATCCGGTACGCCACTGGCAGCCAGTGCAGTGCCTCCAGCGTTGGTCGTATGTGCTCCCATCTCGGGAGACACATCAACAACCTTGCTGCGGCATTCTGCACCAGCTGAAGCCCCCGGATTTGCGCCAAGGGCAGCCCCATGTAGAGAGCGTTACAATAGTCTAGCCTCGAGGTGACCGTTGCATGGATCACTGTAGCCAGGTCCGAGCGATCCAGGAAGGGAACCAACTGCCGCACCAGCCTCAGATGATAAAAGGCCGATTTGGCAGTGGCTGCTACCTGGGCCTCCATTGATAAGGAGGGATCCAGGAGCACACCCAAACTCCTAACCACCGGCGAAGGCACCAACGGCGCCCCATCGAAGGTCGGGAGCGGGCACCCCTACCATGGGCCACCCCGACCAAGGCACAGGACCTCCATCTTTGTCGGGTTCAGCTTCAGCCTGCTCAGCCTGAGCCAACCAGCCACAGCGTGCAATGCCCAGTCTAAATCCCGTGGCAGACTGGCCCCCCAACATCAGATAGAGCTGAGTGTCATCAGCGTACTGGTGACAACCCAGCCCTGCCCTCCTGACAATCTGGGCAAGGGGGCGCATATAGATGTTAAAAAGCATCGGGGACAGAACAGCCCCTTGAGGCACACCACATTCAAGTGGGTGTCTCCTGGACTGCTCCTCCCCGAGCACCACCCTTTGTCCCCGACCCTGGAGAAAAGAGACCAGCCACTGTAAAGCAAGTCCCTGAATCCCCACGTCGGCGAGGCGGTGGGACAGCAGCCGATGATCGACCGTGTCGAACGCAACCGACAGGTCGAGCAGCAGCAACACCGCCACACCGCCTCGATCCAGATGTCTCCGGAGGTCATCTGTAAGGGCAACCAGCGCTGTCTCGGTCCCGAACCCCGGGCGAAAGCCTGACTGGAAGGGATCTAGCACCGAAGCGTCATCCAGGTATCCTTGCAACCGTATCGCCACCGCCCTCTCTATTAATTTGCCTAAATAAGGCAAATTAGAGACCGGCCGATAGTTCGCCAATTTGGCCGGATCTAAAGTTTTTTTTTTAGGAGAGGGTGGACCATCGCCTCCTTGAGTGCCTTCGGGAACTGCCCCATCCTAAGGGAGCAGTTAATAATCTCCCTCAGCGCACCTCGAAGCCCCTCGTGGCCCGCTTTAATAAGCCAGGAAGGGCACGGATCAAGGAGGCACGTGGTTGGACGTACGGTCACAATTAACCTGTCAACTTCGTCAAGGCTGAGCTGGCCGAAGGAATCCAAACCCGGCGATCCAGACATGCAAGGGGCCTCAAGTTCGCTCATTGTATCAATTGTGGCAGGGAGGTCATGGCGGAGTGCCAAGACTTTATCCGCAAAATAGCTCGCAAAAGCCTCACAGCCAATCTCTAATTCCCTATTGTTTGATTTGCCATGCATATCATAACAATTTAAAATCATTTAAAACACAACAATAATAAAACTCCATTACATAGGAGTATAACTGCTACAATAAAACTAAAATCCACTAAAATGCTTCCAGTCTCTTTAAAATGGCGCCTCTCTAGTGAGGGACCCTCCAGTTATAGCCATCAGTCTGGGCTACATTGGACCAATTTCCACTGCAGATGATCTTACAGTGCTGCTTACAGGTTGTATGGAACACCGACATCAATGCACATTATGAAAGAGGCTGAGGAAGACTTCTCTGAAGTGGGAAAACTCTTACAGTCCTATCAACAGAAGAGAACTCCTGAGAACTACCATACAGATGTCACCACCAGATTGCCCTCACATCCATGAGAGCCACCATAATGTATCTACAATTACAAAAAAAAAAATGAGGGTTGTCAGAATGATCTGAGCAAGGACAATTCCTCTGAGAGGTGTCAGATTCATTTCATGTGGGACACAAAATGTAATGCCTGGTACAGGAGATATAAATCTTATAAAGGATGCAGGAAAACTCAATAAATAATACTATTTTTTACTCAAAATACAAATATGCTTAAAACATTAACACTCTTACAGTATTTCCTTGAAGTATCTCCCTGATGCCCACCCTCCCATTGTATACAGGGAGATAATACACAGCCTCTGTATCTGTCAAGAAAGGTAATGACCAGTTACTCACAGGCTGGATAAGAACCCTGGACTGGTCGGCTCCAGCCCACAGGCCATATGTTTGACACCCCTGCTCTAGAACAAGCAGATGGCAGATTGTTTTCCTCTTTGTATTGGTTTGGCAACTGGATCCAAAATGCCAGTCTTGGAAATTAAATTGCTGGTTTAAATTAAATGGCATTTGGAAACCCACTTAGGAAGACCAGGGTATCAAACATTTTCAACTGAAAAATCAGCTTTTAAAGTAATTTTTCTATAGGACTGAAGGAAATTTGTATATTTTGCAGACCAAACAATGCTATTAATTTGTTAGGGGGTTGTGTGTGTTTTTTGTAATTGCATAGAGAACACATGCTAGATTTGGTAAGTTATGAGAAAATGAATACATGCCTATTTTCAGTATGTAATCACAAATTGGCATTAATGTGAAAAATATATTTTGGATTGCAGCCTCTGCATGTTCATGTGGGAGGAAGATTCATTGAATACAGAGGGACTTACTTGACTTACTTTTAGGTAAAGATTATTGGATTGGTAGCTCCACAAATAATATCCCCAAAGAATGACTACATACATTTTCAACTTGAGCCACAGTCCAATCCTAAACAGATTTACTCCCTCCTAAATCCATTTAAGTCAACAAGTCTAACTATTTAGGACTGCACCAAAAGTACCAGGATTCAGCTTTCATTATGCCCATAAATACATATCAGTTATTGTTATTCAGTAAGAGGTATGAATAATATAGTGTTTTGATCTCTGATGTTTGACTAGTCCTTGGCCTTCCTGAGTTCTGATTGATTTACTGATGGTTTCACTTCAGCACTTTGAATAGTGAAAGTTGTGGTATATTTCAGTGTAATCTCGTATTGCCTCTAGAAAAGAATCAAAAAGGAGGACGATCAGATCTGAATTAGTGTTTCTGCTAAACATTTTGATCAAAATGTTGGTAGCGTTTCCCCTTAATACTGGTATCCCCTAATCCAATGTTAGCAAAATTAACTACTTTTTCCGATCCACTCTTCAAAACAAAACAAAACCATGTGTACTCCCACATATTCCTACTCTTTTCACCTCATTGAAAGGTACACCAACCATGTAAATCTGCAAGCTCAATTATGTGTGAAGCTCAGGACAAATTCACACATGACATTGATAACTGCAAACTGAGCCACAAAACTTGATTGTGTGAATTTGTGACATTGATCAAATTTCATATACAGAACTTCCACATTACAGCTCTTGGTCATCATGTTGAACAATTATGTATAACTGGAATTTCTTCATGAATTATTTGAATTGCATAAGTTGAGCCACAGTTAGCCTTCTTCAGACACTTTAAATACAATGAAGTTTGAGTCCAATGGCACCTTTAAGACCAACAAAGTTGAATTTTGGGTATAAGCTTTAGTGCACATGCACATTTCTTCAGATACATTGAAAAAGACTTCCTTAATCCTTACATATGGCTGTTATTTAACAGGAAGGGCAAATGTATATGTTTCAATGTATCTGAAGAATTGTGCATGCATGTCAGAATCTGACAATAGTATGCCTGTCCTTTTCTATAGTATCTCTGTCCTTCTATGCCTCCTTTGTAACCATGGGTGATTTACTGCTTGCCTTGATGTATATTATCTGTTCTGCTCAATGTTGCCTTTCTCTGGTCGGGAGGATGGCGTGTCACATTCCTGAACGTCACATAAACAACTGGGACTATCACATCCGTCCACTCCCCCCTAGCCTTTGAGGCTCAGAGAATGTTATCAAGTGTTACAACCCTGGGAATTGTTTAATTGTTTCTAGCCAAATGTTTAGCCTATCATTCACACATGTGGGTCACCCAGGACAGGAAGGTAATTTTTATTACTTTCTCACCTTCTCTGTGAGAACCTAACGGTCACTCTTTTTCTCACTTAGCTGTATTGAATCTGATTGGTCCTTTACCTGTATCCAGCTATGACTGAAGGTATATTAACCACTGTTGCTTACTGTTATGTATCTCTAACAAACATCGAGAACCTGAACCATTATTGGAATAAAAGAACTTTGCTTCAAAACAAAGGTCTGGTCTGATAGTGTAAGCTCAGAAGCCTCACAATGCAAATGAAAGCATATACACATGATTAAACTTTGTTGGTCTTAAAGGTGCCACTGGACTCAGACTTTGTTCTATTGCTTCAGACCAGCACAGCTACCCGCCTGAATCTATCACTTTGAATACAGTATTTGTAAGGAATTAGGTAGCCATAAACACTAGTTAGGATTAGGAAGATTGCAGACAACATATTTTATGTGAGAATGATGGAGCAATGTTGGAGCTGTAGCTCAGTGGCAGAGCATCTGCTTTGCATGCCGAAGGTCCCAGGTTCAACCCCCCAGTTAAAAGGATCAAGTAAGAGGTTATGTGAAAGACCTCTACTTGTAACCTTGAAGAGCTGCTGCCAATCAGAGTAGATGATACTGACCCTGATAGACCAAGTTTGATGTGTTCATGTGGAACACTGCTCTCTGGTTAGTGGCACACTTGCTAAGGTTAAGAAGATTGCAGACAACATCAGATCAGCTCTCTTTTGGAATGTTTTAAGATCCCATTCTACTCTGGTACCTGCCTACACGAATAAGCTACTGTTCATCACCTTGCAACACCTTAAACACAATTCTTTTTAAGTGAACTACTTCAAACATTCAGCTGCCAGTCACAACGAGCTATTTTATACATGCATGTTCATCACTCAGTCTCTGTCAGCCAAATGTGTGCTACTGTCTCCACTGAAAAGAACTGTATTTTTTGAGCTGGCATTGCTATTGCTATTGGTAATGATTAATTTGTGGTGAAGGATTCATGCATGGAGCTATATGGAATTCATACATATATTTTTAAGCAAACTCTCCAAAACAGCTAAATTAGGACTGGATATGACTCAGTAACATGTAATGTTAAGATTAGATAAAGAAAAGGGACTGGGAGAAGACAGCCCAATCAAGTCCTTAAGGGTTTAGAGAATCCTGAAGGGAAATATTTCCAAATTCTTCTCACCTTCCTCAGTCCCCCCCTCATTCTTAATGGTTTATTATAGAAAGAAATCAGTGAGTTGGGCTGGTTTCTAAGACATCTATCGGCATAGAGGAGCCTCAAAGTGAAATGCTAAGTAGTTGCATCCCTCACCATTGACTTCAACTGATTTAGAAAGGTGTACCTCACTTTAGGACTGTACTGTAAGGGTACAGTCCTAAGAGCAAATCAGAAAAGCTTAGTGTTGGAATATCTACAAGTTACCAACACTTCAGTCATTATTGAGTTAAATTGCATGTTGCATTTAAACAGGAAATTACCTAGCTAACCTGTAAACAATTAGAAGTAGAAATACATTTTCCTGGGGAAACTGTGGATGGTTTTAGTATAATGAAGTGATCTTTGACTTATTATTTATTTATTTATTGATTTGATTTGATTTCTAGGCCGCTCTCCCTGCACAGCAGGCTCAGAGCGGCTAACACGACTTGGCGAACCAAGATTCATTATATCCATAAATCATTAAAACATTATAAATTACATCACTAAAACATTACAATACAAATTAATAAGGTGCTCAATACAATTCAATGGCGTGTAGTGTCTCAGTCAGTTGTTAAACATACAGTATCACCAGCGACCAGGTGGTAACTGATGATTAATCGCTGGAGAATTGCCTGTAAGGAGGGGAGGGTAAAAAGGTAACACAAAATTATTAGCTAATCAATATATTGGTTGTTTGCACTTTATGATTGTATTTCCTCTCCTTGTTTGTGAGGACGAAGAAGATGTCATTACTGTTTTAGCCATGCTTTAGTCAAGATGTAGTTCTAGGAATTCAATTTGTATCTTTTTTCATTTTCTCCAAAGTTCCCCTCCCTTATTTTCAGAAAAGTTAGAGTTATTTTATTTTAAAATTACACACAGTGTGCCAGCTCTTGTTTATTTACTCTGCATTTTAAAGAACCTCTCAACAGGTTATAGGTCCAGGATGCATTTTGGCAGCAAGCCATAAACAATGGGCTCCGTGTGAGTTTGCTTTTTCTCTCAAGTTGGATTTCTTTTTTTGGAAGCAGCCCTAAAACTCCTGAGAATTTGTGAGCTGAGGACCTTCCTCCAAAGGAAGAGAGCTTCTGGTGAATTCACACCGGGAGAAGATGGGAAGCTGCAAGCTGAGAATGAGCCTTTTAACTCCATGCCTGCCAGAAGGGGAAGCCATCAATCATGTCCCTGGACTAAGCAAGCTCCAGCACAGCCACGGCAATCAGTTCAACAACCCCCAGGGGAGTGAGTAACCCTAGTAATCCCACACAATAAACTGTAAATGTAACTAATTTTCCAACTATATAAATCCCTGTTCTCAATGCCCAGAATTATTGCATGTGGTCAGCCTGTATAAAATGCACCCTACAAGTGCAAAAACTTGAGAATGCTCTCTTTATGGCTGATCGACAACAAGTTGTAGACTTTGCTAACAAAAAATGATAAGGCATAATTAGTTATCCTCAGCACCATATGTGACCAGGAGAACCCTTTGATTACTGATTGTGAGAGTACTTGTGAAATGTGGTTGCTGTTAGAGAAACAGCATACAAAGTGATCTCTCAGTCAGAACATGTTCCTAGGGCAGAAACTCTACTGGTTCAGAATGGCTGAAGGAGAATCTTTGTCAGTTCATTTAAATAAGATGATGGAAGGGGTTTCTAATCTTTTAAAAGGTGGAGTGCTTCTGGGAGATGAAGAAATAATTACTGCTGTCTATAATCCACCCATGAAGTTATCATAAGCAGAAAACTGTGTTAAGAATGAGGAAGAAACAGCAACTGAACTATGTCATGGAATTTTTAAAGGAGGAAGCAAGCAGAAGGGAGATTTCAGAGGCTGACAATAAGATGTCAGTTTTCAGAGTGAAGCCTAGAAACAGAGAAGTTACTTGCTTTAATTGTGGGGAAAGGGGCATTTAAAATGTGATTGCAGGTTTAAAGGAAACAAAGGGAAAGTGAGGTGGTGAACTCTTCCACTGATGCAGCAGCATCTATCGGCCACAGGGAAAATCATATCAAGCATGAAAATAAATGTACTGGAAGTGCAACCCCTAGTGCCCAAGGGAGAGAGTACCCAAGGGAAAGCCAGGGCTATTTTTGGCAGGAACGCACAGGAACGGAGTGCTGGCTGGCTTCTGAGTTGGCCACGCCTACAGCCTCCCCCCCCCTCAGGTTCCCCAGGCATCTCGCAAGATGTGGGGCACTTGGGGAAGCCAAGTCGATCCAGGGAGGGAAGGCAATTTAAACTGCCTCCCTTCCTTGGGTTCCTTGGGTTCCTCCAGAAACTTCCTTCTCTCAGGTTCCCCCATGCACCTCACAAGCCTCAAGGCACCTGGGGAAGCCAATCCTGGGAGGGAGCTGTGATGTCAGGGGTGTGGCCTAATATGCTAATGAGTTCCTACTGGGCCTTTTCTACAAAAAAAGCCCTGGGGAGAGCCAAGGGAGTATGGAAAGAAATGTGCTGAAAGCCATGTGTTTTCTATTGGTGAATTAGATTCAAATCTTAAGTATTACTGGCTTTTGGACTCAGGAAGTTTCAGCCATTTATCCAATGATGAAGAATGCTTTATTGAATTAGACAAACAGAAAAGGCCCAGCCTACTACAAGTTAATGGGCAAGCACTGTGTGTTGAAGGTTGTGGTTCAGTCTTATTTTAAATACAAATCAAGAAGTTGTGGAAATTGTGCTGAGAGACTGTGCTTTTGTCCCAGAAGTGAGCCGCAATATAGTATTTACCAGGGCTTTTTTTGTAGAAAAAGCCCAGCAGGAACCTCATTAGCATAATAGGCCACACCCAACAGCAGGAATGCATTAGCATATTAGGCCACACCCCTGACAGTGCAGCTCCCTCCCAGGATCAGCTTCCCCAGTATCAGCTTGCAGGGCGCATGGGGAACCCAAGGGAAGGAAGGCAGTTTCTCGATTGGCTTCCCCAGGTGCCCTGCGGTTTGCAAGGTGCTTGGGGAACCTGGGGGGGTGGGGAGGCTGTAGGCGTGGCCAACTCGAAAGCCAGCTGGAACTCTGTTCCTGTGTGTTCCTGCCCAAAAATAGCCCTGATATTTACTAAAAGAATTGTGGAAAATGGTAGTATTGTTTGTACTGAATCTGGAGCTGAAATCATGGCTGAAGAAATTGATGGTTTTCCTTACTTAAAGAATATTGTTGAGGATGTTGAGAATATTGATCGACCAATGTGTCATCTATAAGGCAACCTGAATGTGACCATAAGAACTGTATATTTAAATGGCATGTCAAGTTAGCACATAGAAATGTGGAATCAGAGTAACAATTGTTGAAAGAATGCAGTATCAATGTTATTGAATGCAGTCAGATGCAAACAGGATGTGATATGTGTTTGAAAGCTAAAGGCACATCACTTAGCTATAAAGGCAACCATACTGTGCACAATGCAAATTTTTTAGAGAAGGTTTTCTCAGACCTATTGGGACTTATACACCCCTCTGCTGGTGGTAGCAAATATTTTCTGACTTTCATGGAAGCAAAGACAAAATATGTCTATGTGTACCTAATAAAAGGCAAATAACAAGTATATGAAAAATTCAGAAGCTATATAGCAGTTGTGAAAAATTTGGCAAAGCACCAAAGGTTCTTTTTACAGACAGTGGAACTGAATACAGTAGCATTGAGTTCCAAATGGAACAAGAACGCATTGAACATAAAACTGCAGTGCCTTATTTCCCCCAACAAAACAGAGCTGCAGAGAGGCTTAATAGGACTATTCAAGAAATGGTGTGCTCCATGCTCATGCAGTCTGGACTCTCTGATTCCTGTTGGGCTGAAGCAGTAAACACTGCTGCATATTTGCATAACAGAGTTCCCTCCAAGATGACAGGGAAGACTCCTTTCGAACTATAGTTTGACAAGAAACCTGGTTTAAAACATTTTAAAGCTTTTGGTTCCAGAGCATATGCATATGTACCCAAAGAGGGAAGGGGAAATTTGAACCCCAGAGCTGAACTTGGTATCTTAGTAGGGTATGCTCTTGGAGGAAGTGGATATAGAATCATGGATCCTAAAACTTATATGGTCAAAGCATGTAATGTGGTGCACGTTGAAGAGAGTAACATGTTGCAAGCTCCTAAACAAGCTTGAGTCCACAGTGCAAACCAACCAGGAGAATGTAGAAGTCTCTTTCAGTGACTTGGTCACGTGGCTACCTGCAGGGACCACCTGTGAACAGGCAGGTCCAGAAGACAGTCCACATTCAGAAAGGGAAACAGGAGAGCCTAGGCCAAGGGAGATAGAGACAGAGACTACCTCTGTGAGACAGTTAGCAAGGAGAGACAAAGGTATACCACCATCAAGACCTGGCATTCGTACAAATGTACAATCTATAAAGGAACCCTCGAACTGGAAGGAGATGAGTCAACTGCCTGCACCAGAGAGAAGAAAGTGGGTGGAGGCAATGAAAAAAATTTAATCCTTACCAGAGAAACAAGCTTGGACATTTACTGAATTACCTCTGGGAAGGAAAGCTATTAGCTGCAAATGGGTACTTAAGGTGAAGTACAATGCTGATGGGAGTGTGGATAAATACAAAACACACTTAGTAGCAAAAGGATTTTCACAAAAATTTGGGATTGACTATTCTGAAACCTTTGGACCTGTTGTAAGCTACACCTCTTAAGTATAGCAGCCTCAAGAGGCATGTACATTGAACATTAAAACAGCATTTTTCAGTGGAGACGTGTCTGAAAAAATCTACGTGGAACAACCAGAAGGTTATCAAGAGGAAGGAAAACAGAATCTTGTGTGTTAACTTAAAAGGAGTATTTATGGAGTTAAACAATCTGCCAAATCATGGAATGACAAACTAATTATGTAGCTACAGAAGCAAAACTTTTAACAAGGAAAAGCAGAAACTTGTCTGTTTTTAAGACTGAAAGATGGGCAGTATCAATATGTGCTCACAGACATGCTGCCAAAAATGAGAGACCGTACAAGAAATAGCTGAAGAACTAAACAAAGAGGTAGAAGTGAAACAACTAGGAGATGTGAAGCATTTACTTGGGATACAAATGGAAAGAACTGAGGATGGGAGTTTTCTCTTGAACTAGAACCAAAAAAATATTGAGTTTGTTGAATCTATGGGTATGGAAAATCCCAAACCAGTCAGCACTCCACTTGAACCAGCTTACCTAAAAATGACAGGTGGAGAATTACTTAATAGTAATCATGAATATAGAGAAGCAATTGGCAAACTTCTCTACGTTAGCACAGTATGTAGAACTGACATTTCTGCAACAGTTGGAATTTTGTGCAGAAAGACCAATTCACCAAATCATCATGTAAAGAGATTGGCTAGACACTTCAAAGGAACAATGGATTTTACGGATTTCAGCTTGTGACAGCCCAAGGTTGATTGGCTACATGGAAACCAACTGGGGTGAAGAGGTAACTGATAGCAAATCAACCAGCAGTTACCTATTCTTCTATGGAGACAGCTTGATCAACTGGACTAGTAAAAAACAAACACTTGTTGCCCTATCTGCCGCTGAGGCAGAATGTGTATCTGCTGTGAGTGCCTGTAATGAACTAGAATGGATTTACTAAAGAATTTTGGCATACATGAACCTAAACCAATAATCTTTTTTGAAGATACAGACTTCCATAATCATATGCAAAGGTGAAAGCACCAAATCAAAAAGAAAATCCATCACCATCAAATGTCATTTCATAAAAGATATGCATCAACAAAGACTGATAGAAACTGAGTCCTGTCTTACCACAGAAATGATTGCAGATTTCCTCACAAAGCCATTCAACAAAGGGAAGCTCGAGAAGTGAGAAGCTGAACCTGCATAACTTCAACGTTGAAACTTAAGAAAGGGTATTGGAATATCTACAAGTTACCAACATTTCAGTCATTATAGAATTAAATTGTATGTTGCATGTAAGCAGGAAATTACCTAGCTAATCTGTAAACAATTAGAAGTAGAAATACGTTTGCCTGGGGAAACTGTGGATGGTTTTAGTATAATGAAGTGATCTTTGACTTGTTTATTGGCTGATCAATATATTGGTTGTTTGCATTTTATGATTGTGTTTCTTCTCTTTGTTTCTAAGGAGGAAGAAGATGCCATTACTGTTTTAACCATGCAGTAGTCAAGATGGAGCTCTAGGAACTCAGTCTGTATCTTTTTTCATTTTCTCCAAAGTTCCCCTCCCTTGTTTTCAGTAAAGTTAGAATTATTTTCTTTTAAACTTACATATGGTGTGTTGGCTCTTGTTTCTTTACTCTGCATTTTTAAGAATCTCTCAACACTTAGGACAGGAATTAAGTCTCTATATTGAGACTTAGCATAGAGCTACACCAGCATAATGTCAACCATGACTGTGGTACAAAAGCACACCAGTTTCACCGCAGAAGTGGTGTAATGTTACCTACACAGGGGTCAGAATGGGGAGGAGATGTCACGGAGATGTGAGATTTACACCATCAGTCTAAGCAGAACTCCAGTCAGGCAAGGGTGGCCTGCTCACTAGTTAGTCCTAGACTATATCTCCTAGGATGCAAGAGGGCAGTATGAATGTAAGTGATGCCCTGCCCCCAATGCCACAGCCGTGGATAGTGGCTGAAGGCATATCTAGTCTGCCCTGTCCAGCTAGTTGCCCAGCCAGCAGTTCAGGTCTCACTTGCCTGCCAATGTGAGAAGAGATAGTGGGAGGGAATTATGTCAACCCCCTGGAAGTGATGTCGCTTTGAGATGACACTCTTGGAATCCACAAATCTCTGTGATCTTTACCTGGGCTGTGCCTGGCCGGTGGTGGGGGTACCTAAGGTGTGGAAAGCCCTTGGGACAGCCCTGCGGCCAAGATAACCATATCTCAGATGATAAAGTACAGGGCATGGTGGTGTACCTTCTGGCTTCATGTTGTGCACACCTAGAGCACACAACTGTAAACACTAGTGGTAATGGAGCTGGGGCTGATAACCACCATATTAATCACATATTGTGACATTTATGTTCTTAGAACTCCTGCAAGTGTTATGCTACCCTGACACAAACACTAAAGAGGCACCTCTACTCAGGGGTCATTTCGCAGAAAAAGAGGTGCATGAGCTCATTAGCATAACTTATTTGCATATGCCACACCATCTGACATCACAGGAAGTATGTCAGAAGGCAAGAAAGAAAGAAGAGAGAGAGAGAGAGAGAGAGAGAGAGAGAAAGAAAGAAAGAAAGAAAGAAAGAAAGAAAGAAAGAAAGAAGAGCTGGCAGAGAGGGGACAGCTACTAATCCAAGCCTCAGAAATACCACTATTCTGGGAGGATAGCTTCAGTGGTGGCTGAAGCCTTCAGAAGGCTGGCTGGAGGAACAAGGACCTTTCCAAGGGACGGGGTCATTTTGCTGCAGCCACGACACAAGCAGGCATTCCCCCGTTGGGGGGGGGGGGCTGGCACCAACTCCCGGAGCTGCGCTTCCCCAAGCTCCTGCTCAAAATGACCCCTGCCTCTCCTCCACTCATGCACTCTGTGATGTACGAAGAATACAAGAAAGGGGAGGAGAGATTCCAGGTCTCAAAGAGGAACTGCTGCAAATATTTATCATGTCTCCCTCCAACCCTTCCTCTTATCACAGCATGTACAGTACACAGGGTTGCTCCTTCAGGAATTGAGAGAAACATTAAAGAAAAAATGGCTGGACATGTGCACTCCTTGATGTCACTTCCAGGAGAAATTCAGAAGTGTCACCATGTTGCTCTAAGAGTGGCCAGAAACTCTATGGTAAAACTTAGATTCCTAGAATGGCATGATAATACTTCCAGGTTTCCCCAGATGTAATATCACATTATGCATGCTGCTGGTGAACCTCCCAAAACTCTGCCCCCACCCCATCTCCCATCAGGTGTCAGCCATCAGCTGTCATCCCTAACAATACATTGGTGGAACACCCTTCTGTCACCAACACTTAATAGAAGAGTCTCCCTCAGAGGAAGACCAGAGCATATATGCATAGCACAGAAAAGTTATGGATGGGGGAGACCTGAAGATATACCACTGTAGCATGATGATGATGACAGTGTCGTGCCATGCCATGCCATGACACTCCATGTGCAGACAAGAGGAAACAACAAGCACAACCACATTTCTGACTGAATACCAGCTCTTCCAGACAAAGGAGGAAGGGAAGGGTATAGTGGGTTTACATGCAGAAGACCATTGTGTAGTGAGAAGACAGTGAATTCCCTCTATGCCCTCTTTCACTCTATCCCAGGCTTCAGGCCTGCACTGCCAATTCCCAGCCAATTAGTGCATAGTTAGAGATAATGCTGAAGTCAGTGAACAGCTTGTCTGTGGGAAAGCATCCCACCGACAGGTGCTGGCACTTGTGTGCAATTAGGCCTCCACAACTTTTAAAAAGCTAGACAAGCCATGAGCTCTTTGAATCTCTTTGGTTGAGGGCAAACTGAGCAGACACATGGCCAGCAATTTGCCATATGGGGTGACATTTCAAGGGGACTGTCAGGGGCCCAAAGTCTTCAGAAGAAGGATATAGTGAGCTTTACCTTTGCTTGATTTGCTCACTTGAAGTATTTGAAGGATATAGTGAACCTTACCTTTGCTTGTACTGTTGTCTAACCACCACCCTGCTTATAACATCTTGTTAAATCTATTCACTGAAGAAATTGGTTCTCTTCCTGGGTATCCTACAAAACTAAAAGCAGAGTCTGGCAGGCTGTGAATCTAAAGTAAAACAAGGAGAAGGGTCTGGGATCGTGAAGAACACTTAGGTGATGCCCCTCTCTCAATCCGTAACTTGCCACCACGTACAGAGTGCCTGAGCCCTCGTGCTGCAGATTGTTAAAATTGCTGGATGTTACCTATTACTAACCCGGGGTCTCTCTGTGCTCTTTCCAGACAGTTTTCCAACAAGAGCAGAGGCAGGTCTCACAGCACAGTTCTAACAATGAGCAAGACCTGCAAGACCAATGGCAGCAGCGACTAGTGTGCATCTTAACTGCTCTGCTGTGGAAAGCCAGCTTTCTTGTTTCACCAGAGCTCCTCCACCACTGTACACTGTTTAAGTGAATCATATAAACACAGAGTTGGAAGGGTCCATACAGTCCAGCTAGTCCAACCCCCTGCTCAGTGCAGGATCAGCCTAGAGCATCCCTGGCAAGTGTTTGTCCAGCCACTGCTTAAAGACTGCCAGTGAGGTGGAGCTCACCACCTCCCTAGGCAGCTGATTCCACTGTTGCACAACTCTTGCTGTAAAAACGTTTTTCCTAATACATAGCTAGTACCTTCTCGCCCTTAATTTCAACCTATTATTATGAGTCCTCTCCTCTGCTGCCAACAGGAACAGTTCCCTGCCCTCCTCTAAGTGACAGCCCTTCAGATACTTCAAGAGAGCAATCATGTCCTCCCTCAACCTCCTCTTCTCCAGACTAAACATTCTCAAGTCCCTCAGTCTTCTCTCATAGGGCGTGGTCTCCAGGCCTCCAATCATCCTTGTTGCTCTCCTCTGCACCTGCTCCATTCTGTTCACACCCTTTTTGAAGTGAGGCCTCCAGAACTGCACACTATACTCCGGGTGTGGTGTACCAATGCAGTATACAGCAGGACTATCACATCCTGCAATTTGGATGTTATGCCTCTGTTGATACACCCCAAGATCGCATTAGCCTTTTTTGTCTCTGCATCACACTGGCTGCTCATATGTAAAGTGATAGTTGTCTGGCTAGGAAAATAAGTTCTCACTGTAACTGGCATGCAATGATCAGATAAATTCTGCCTGTTATTCTGCTGTCAATGCAGCTTTGGAAAGGTACAGGAACCTAGTAGGAAAATGGGAGTCAGCAACCCCACTTCTCAGAGTTGCAGTCAGAACTCTATTCCTGATGCAGTTCAATAAATGTTTAGATTGTTTCACAGCTGTGTCTTTGTGTTGATGGGGTTTGTTACTCCCTTCAGAATGGGATTCTCCCTGAGGGAGGGTTCAGAGAGTCCTCCTTTGTATGGACAGTTAAAATCCACCAAAGAGGAGGTGGTGGTGGTGGGAGGGAACGATCCTCCTGATTGCTACTGGTGTGATGAACCATGCAGCTTGTGTAAAATGGATCTGAGGTGGAGGACAAGGGCTGTGGTCACATATCTATATATATAAAAGAAAGTCCCCTCACTGTAAAATCAACGCTCAGGTGAAACCACTGGATCTAGAAACACCAAATTCGGGGAGAGCGCTCCTATCATGCCATAGGTGCTCACTAAGAAGGGATTTTTAGAAATTCAACCCCTAAGTGGGTCAAAAGGGAGGAAATGTGCTACCCCATTGATTTCTATGAGGCTGCCAGGCTGCTGCCTACTTGCACCCTCCACTTTCTGATTGGTCAGCTGCAGAGCTCAGTGTTCTGAGGTAAAAACAGTTACAGGAGACTGTCACTGCAGACAGTTGAGGACAGTTACAGAAATCAGCGATTCAAGACTCCTGAATAGACATTTCTCATAACAGCCAGCATGGCAATTGAGTTTATGAATGTTCATGGGGAGATGTAAAGGACCTTTCTAAGAGCCATTTTGATGCATGGCTCCCTCATGAACCTGAAGAAATGTCCACCACATCACCACTCCCTCAGACCAACTCCCCCTCACACTTCTCACCCCTCACTACCCCCAAGAAAGCTCCTGGTAAACACTGAGCCAGATACACCAACACTACAAGGAGGAGGCAACTTAGGAATGCGGCAAAGTTCAAGAGGCAGCAGTTTTCCCTCAAGGTCTGCCAGACACTGAAGATGGCAGGAATTAACAGATGACTGCTTCTCACATGGACAGTGCTATGTGGCGTGTTCCAGAGTGAGCTCACCAAGCAGCCTGGTGATCCCAGCACCTGCGGGCAGAGCCACCAATGTGGTATACAGAGAGGTCTCTCAGCAGACGGGAAAAAATAGTATGTATGTCTCATTTTGTTTTTTACACTACAATCTTCCCCTTTGGAATTCCTACAACAAATTTTACATTTCAGACTTCACATCATCAGTATTATAACTGGATTTACATAACTTAAATACTGTAGGGAAGCACGGGTGTCAGGCTAGTACTAAATAATTCATTCAATGCACTTTCCAACTGGATTTTGCCAGTTCACCCGGTAAAATCCATCTGTAAAGTGCATTGACAATGGATTGAAAGTGGATTATTTAGTGTGTGTGTGTGATCATAGTCAAGGGCTGCTGGGATGATTAGCAGGAGGTGGTGGTCATCAGCCTGATGTATCCAAAGAAGGGTTGGCTGGAAGGAAAGCTGCTATGCAAAATTACCAGAGGCTAGGCCATTTTGCAGTGATTTGAGTCTGACAAGTGTGTGTATGACTCCTTTCAGGGTTTTTGATGGGTGGCCTCAAGCTTGCAAAACACATGCAAGTTTCATAGGGCAAGTTCCTTCCCCACATTTTCTCCAGCCTTGGTCTATATGGCTAATTCAGGGCCACCAGACGATTTTCAGTGCTCCACAATGTATTGTTTACCTCTGTACCTAGTTCACCGTGTAATTTGCAGGAGTTCTCCGTAGCATGTGAGATGTGGAGTCTAATCCTGCCTCTTTATTCTGTTTTGCTAACAGCCAGGAAAGTTAGCTTTATTTTATTTCTACCTTTCTTTCAGAGTGGGGTGAGGGTGGATTTGAACTCTTGGCTTTCATTTCCCACAGTGGTGAGCTCCTGGGAAATGACAAGGATGTCTTCAACAAATGTGCAACAGTGTCTTCGTGTGTGCATCTAGCCTTGTGTCTCTGTTCCCTTTACCTTTCAAAAAGTCTCATCTTTACTTAGGAGTATTTCTCCCCCCACCCCCCCAAGGACTGAGGTCCTGACGCCTAGGAGAAGCCATGAATTTTCCTTGCAAATAGGTGTGGAACCTAAGTTAGTCTGTGAAAATGGCCAGGTGAGATTTCTGGACTGCTCATTCCTTTTGTTTCTGCCTGTCTGTTGTTTGAAGAACAGAAGGTTTGAAGAACCCCACCGGCAGAGAATGCCAGAGCATCATATTCACAGGTCTCCTCCTGGGCACACCACACTCCTCCATACTGCTGAGGGTGCCATGATTGTGTGATGACATTGCTGTGTGTTGGCTGGCACCTCCCATGTTTGGCTAACATGGAGCCATTGTTGCCACATTGCTCCATGACTGATGACCAACAATGGTGTTGGTGTAGACTCTGGGGTTGTTGACATGCCCTTAGTTCCTTTGGGCTGGAATCTTTTCTTCTGATTCTTCTGGACCACCAATATTGTGCCAATGTTGATAGCCGGTGTATGAACCAATGTGATATAGTGGCTAGAGCCTTAGAGTGTCTCACTAGAATTTAGAGATACAGTTCTGAACCTTCCCCGCTGCCATGGAAACTCAGTTTGGGCCAGTTGCTGCCTCTCAGTTGTGTGGATAAAATGGAGGAGGAGACACAGTGTTGTAAACCACTTTGGATCCCCACTGGGGAGAAAAACAGGATGTAAATAGCTAAATAAACAAAAACAAGCAGACACATAAACAAAATGCTGGCCTGGCAGGCCTGGGACTCAGCTGCAACACTGCAATTTGCTGCCCACTTATTTGGGAGTAAGCCCCACCTAGCTCAGTGTGACTAACTTGTGAGTAAACATACATAGGATTGAGTGCACTCTACCCCAACTCTTAAAAGGGCACCTTTGTTAGGTTGTACCACAGGTCAAGACTTTGGTCTAAAAGCATCAAGCTTAGATGTTTTCTCACACATTCTGGGAATGGATTTTTGCGAACCAGCCTTGCCCCTTGCTTGCAGCAGCTGATTCCAAACAAGGAGCTGTTTTCTATTACCTATTGACAGTAGCCATCTACCCAGGGAATGATCCCCGCAACGCACCTCTGTGCAGCCTTCTTTTAGTGGAGGGTCTCTCCTCCCCACCCCCATAGAACTTTCAAGCTGAACATATTTACTACCAAAAATTGGCCCACATTTGCTGGAGCAACAGCCTCCAAAATTGCTCTTTGGTATCTCGCACGACAGACATCGTTTCCAAATCCCTTATACTCCGGTTTGTATTTACCTAAGCTAATGAAATAACCCTGGTACAGCACAGTAATTACTCACCTGTGGCTTTGGCATTACACCAAACCACCTCCTCCCCTTCCCGAATGTTTTGGGGACAAAACGGACTCTTCCTCTCTATGGTTTCAATAATTACTCACCTGTGGCTCTGGCATTACACCAAACAACCTCCTCCCCTCCCCGAATGTTTTGGGGACAAAACGGACTCTTACTTCTACAGTTTCAAGGTCTCTGCGTGACTCCCCCCCTCCCTTGAAAAGGGAATTATCCTGAGGCTGTGAGGATTCGGATAAGGGGAAGAGACATGTATAGCTTTTCCAGGATGCTTTCTGGAAGATGTTTGCTTATAATATAGGCACTATGCCTTTCTCCCCAGGACTCCTCCCTCAGGTGTCTTCCATAGCTTTTTAAATAACTGCGTTGGTCAGACATCCTCTTGAGAGGCAGGCTGCCAAGGTGAGTAGCAATACCAGGGCCACCAAGACATTTTGTTTTCACCTCTTCTGTTCTTTTCTTTTCCTAGATTTCCATGGGAGGTCATTCATGCAGCCAGTGCCACTTACTCTGTCCTGACTAGAATTCCAGAGGCTGCTTACCCCAAAGGGGAATTCACCTATGCATGCTTGTTCTCAATGATTCTCCTCTAAAGAGAAGAAGAATTGTCTCAACTAGACAAGCAAGCAAGCAAGCAAAATTGCAGGGATCACATCCGGCCAGAGGAAAACTCTGGGCAGGTTTTGGCTCATTCACATTGGGAAGACACTGGATGCCTGCAGCCACACCTTGATAAACAAGCACCTGTGAAATTATTGCCTGATTTTTGTCTTCAGCAAATGTCCTCTGAGAAAATAGGTTAGGGCAGGCAATAGTCTCCTGGTGAGTGCTGGCAGTAGCTGTGTTACAGTGAATGCACCTACAATCTTGTACAGTTCTTTGTATGTGCCTTGAGTAATTCTGATGTTACCAGCAATGCATGTACAGCTGAAGGTGCCATACAAACCACACATTTATCCAAGGACTGGTCCCCGTTTTTATTCTCAAAGTGAACTCAGGGCTTGTCTGTTTCTTACCAACAGATGTAAGGCCCCTGGAAGCAAGATGTACCTGTGTTTATTGCAACCTGTGAACAGGGATATTGGCTAGCAGCTTAAACGTGTGAATTCACCACCACCTTAATTAACAAAGCCATGTCCTCTTCCCTTGATCTCCGGGATTAGTGTATGCGATTGTTTCCAGGAGTTTAGATTAGGATCTCCATTCTTTCTGGAAGCAATTGATCCTCTGTGCAAGAACGCTTCGATGAACGTGCTTGGAACTAAGAAGCAACTTTTTGGTTACTGCCTAACTGCCCCCGAAGTCTGCTTAGAAGACCACCTCGACTGCTCCCATTTTCCCTTCAACGTGCCGCGTCTTCTTTTCCATCTGTTTGGATGGACAGAAGAGTCAAGGGTCTGAGGTCAGCCTGGAGTCCTGCTTCCCCGTCCTGGCCACGGCACCCGGCTGGAAGACAACAGAAAGTCCCTTCACTTTCCCAAAGAGGATTTCCATCTCGTTCCCCCACCCCAGCGGCGCTCAGCTGATTTGACTTGCGGTCCTATCCATCCATCCAAGCCACGCCCTACGGCCTGAGCGGCCTGCCATTTATAGCGACAGGCTAGTTAAGATGCCAGTGGGAGGTGCCGAAAAAGTGGACCCAATGAGAGGACCGTCCCCCTTGCCCGCCAAACCTCCTTTTTATCGAGTAATCTATTAAATAAGCGAGCGTCACATCGTTTTAGCCCGTTTAATCACGCAGTATTGGGGTGGGGGGAGTGGAGTCGCTCCACCCTTTCTACCACAATTGCATTGGCTGGAGGACTTGGCAGCTCCAGAGCGCCTCGGACAGACCTCAGCAGCGTTGCCTGAGGCGAAAGAGGGGCAGAGGCAGGTGGCAGGTGGCAGGAAATGGCGGGAAGCGCCAGCCTAGGGAGGCTTCCAGCGCCGTCTCCGGGCTAGCTGGTTCCTGCCTCTGCGCCTCTTCCTCTGGCGCCACTGGAGGCTGCCCTGCAGATCAGAATTTGGGGGGAGGGGTGTCTTCTTGGCCAGAGTTCAGCGCCGGCTCTTTCTTTCCCTGTTTCGATATTGTGGATTTCAAGATTTGGACTTCTATTCTCCGCTTGTCCCCACACGAGAGCGAGAAAAGGTGGCCCTCCTCCTCCTCGCCAGGTCCTTCCACAGCGCCCGCCGCTTTCTGGGAATTGTGCTCCTCTCCTCCCTTCCCTTGCTGGCTCCAGCCTTATTTATTAGTCTCGCTCTCCCCCTGAGGCAGAATGAGGCGACCCTGAGGCGGCAGGATGGAGACTGCGGAGGGGAGCTTCTTCTTCTTCTTCTTCTTTTTTTGGGGGGGGTCAATATTCTCCCCCATCCGCCTTTCTGGTGAGAGCCGACCCTTAAAAAGGCGCCCTGAGAAAACAGGCCTCTCCTGGCCAGGGACGGTCCCGCAGTCAAGCTCTTGCGTCCCCCACGCCTCGGAAGGGCCTAGACCCAGAGGCTGCGCCTGCGGGGCTGTGAGGTTCCTGGGAGGCCTCCGCCTGAAGCGCCTACTGCCCGGGTGAACAGAGACCACGGCCCTGGGACCTGGCTGAGAGGGTTTGCGGCTGGCACCCTGTGGCCACCACCAACATGCGCCTGCCAACACGGTCCTGGAAGAGGGAGAGTCCTGATGGTAAAGCTCTGGAAAGTGCACGAGAGATTACTCGTATTAATAATATTATTAATAATAGTAATATCTGTCTTCCCGGCGGTCTTGGGGCAGTCCTCCAGCCCCCCCCCCCCCCCCGCGCTTTCACTTGTTCCCCGGCAGGCCGCCGGCAGCCACGGGAGGCGGCGGCGTTGTTTCTGCGGCGGCTTGATCGTAACCCGGTTTGACTAGGCGCTGCTCCGGGGTCAGCGCTCTCCTGGACGCTTAATCCCGCGCTCTCCAAACAGCCTCCTCTTCCTCCCGCGACGCCCACTGGGAGGGAAGGGCGGCCCTCTCTCCGCAGACAGAACAGCCCCAGCCCGGTCGCGCCAGCAGGTGGGAGCTGCGAGGAGCCGCGGGCCTGGCGCGCGCGCTTCGCCGGAGGAGCGAGAGCGAAAGTTTGTTCGCTGGGCCGGGGCCGCTGGTGGCCTGCCTGTGGCGAAAGGGGCGCGAGGGATTCCGCAGGGGCCGGGAAGAGGGGCGCCCTTCAGGAAAAGGCGGGAATCCCCTAAGGAGGAGCAGGCAGGGCCGCCACTGCGGGACGGGACCCCCACGGGACACACGAAGGGGGCTGGTGTGGATCCTGCCGGGCTGCAAGAACGCGGGAAGGGAGAGGAATCCGCGGGCTGAGGCGAACCTGGAAGACAAGGGGAAAGGCCTGCCCCCTTCCCGTCTGAGGAGGGCCAGGCGCGCAAGGCCGTGGGCAGAATCCCGCCCAAAGTTAGAGAGTCGCCTGGCAAAGCACCTAGGAAACGGCGGGGCCCATTTCGCTCTCCCTTCCTGGCATCGGGCTTTGCTGACGGCGAACTGCTGCTGGGCAGGGCAGGCCGGGGTCCCGGCGGCGCCCTTTTGGAAGGGAAAGAGGGGTGGGGTGGGGGGCAATGCTCCCTCTAAGCTGTGGAGTCTAGTGAGCAAAAATTCTGCTTTGTGAGCTGCTGGCATTAAAGTCGTGAGCCAGCGATCTAGCTGCTGCATACATCACTTTGCTCTGAAGCCATCCAAAATTGGGTGAGAGCTCTCGCAGCCCCACCTACCTCACAGGGTGTCTGTTGTGGGGAGGGGAAGGGAAAAGGAGTTTGCAAGCCGCTCTGAGACTCCCTCGGGGAGTGGAGGGCGGGGTATAAATCCAATCTCTTCTTCTTCTTCTTCAAAATTGTATGAACCGGAGGCTAAAAAACTGTGAGCTGGCTCACCCTAACTCAGCTGAGAGGGAACACTGGTGTGTCTGTGTGTGTGTGGGGGGGTGACTCCTGAAGAGAAATGAGGGCCCGACCTCGAGAGGCAGCCGTGGTGGAGGGGGGGGGGGAGGAGGCGGAGGGGTCTGGCGGGACAGAGGGAAGCTGCCCCGGGCAGAGACGCCGCGGCGCTAAGGCCAGAGCGGCCCAGGGCCCTGGCTCCCCCCACCGCCTTTTTCTCCCGGGCCACCGGCCTCCTTCCCCAGCGAAGGCCCGGGGCAGTGGGCCACCGTGGGGGCTGGGAGAGAGAGGGGGCCGCCGCGGGAGAGACTCCGGAGTGGGAGGCGGGGGGGGGGAGGGAACGCGCGGGAAGAGAGGGGAGGCCGGAGCGGAGGGAGGGAGGCCCGGCTGCGGGACCAGCAGATGGACGCCGGGAGGCTTGGGAGCCGGGCGGTGTGGGGAGGAGCAGCGGCGCTTGGGCGTCTCAGAGAAGGACCCCACACCCGGCGGATCTCCATCGATGAGGACCGGCCAAAAGGACACGGCGCGAGGAGTGCTGGAAGGATCCCTGGGCCTGGGAGCGAAGTGGCTACACGCCCCCCCCCCCTCTCTCTTGGCATAATGGAACGGGAAGCCATCTCTCTGGCTAATCCACACCAAGCCCTGACGCGATCTCGGCACCCGACAAATGTAGAGTCCAACGGCACCTTGAAGATGAACAAAGGTGTATTCAAGGTATGGGCTTTAGTGTGCACACGAAAGCTCCTACCTTGAATACACCTTGTTGGTCTTCAAGGTGCCGTTGGACTCTACATTTGTTCTACTGCTTCAGACCAACACGGCTGACCACCTGGATCTATCAGTGCCCGACAGTTTTCCTCTACAGCAAGGAGCATTGCCTCCTTCCCTGGCTGGATCGGGTCCTGGCAGCTGCTGGCCGGAGAGATAAAGGAAACAACTTTTATTGCGCCCACATTTCAGCTCCCTCCCTCCCTTCCTCCCCACCCCTTCCCTCATCTCGCGGGTCTGACGTGGGCTGACTGGTAGCTGACAAAGAAGCCTGAAAAGGACAGATCGGTCTACAGCCACCCGCCACCCCCTCCACCCCCCCCCCCCAATTGCTCCCCAACTGCCGTGACGTCCCTTGGGGACTCCATTGTGCGAGTGTGGCGGCCCGCAAGGCCGTGGGCTGGGCTCTTCACGGTTCTCTAGGCAGATCTCAGAGTGTTCCCCCCACCTCCCACTTTTCTAAGGTAAGATCTTAGCGGGCCAAGGAGCGCATCGGATGGGCAGCGGCCCATGTCCTTCCAGGCCTCCTTTTTCTCCCCATGGTGAACGGGACGGTTGAGAGAGGGAGAGGGAGAGAGAATTGTCCTTGGAGAAATGCTGCCATTTCTCACAACAGGCTGCCTATACAACACACACAACGGAGAGACACAGATCCACAGAGTAACGACAGTTTTCATTCTCTCACTCAGGTTATGCGCGTCGGCCTCGGTTGGTCCTTTGACCTTCCCCAAGTCCTGGACCAAAAAGAGTGAGGCATATGTTTTTCTGCAATTCTCAGCTGCAGTCCCAAGCTGCGGCAATCAACTAAGTTCCCTTAACCTCCAACACCCTCCCCCCCCCCACACACACACTGATCCTCCACAGTTTGCCAAGTACCGATGGAGTAGCGTTCTTACAAAAGAAAGGACATATTCCACGCAGCTCCTTCCCGAAGGGTAGCGTTGTCAATCACATTACAAGATGAACAATTCTGCATCTCAAGATGCAACTTACTTAACATCTGCAATAGTTTAAAACCTAATTTAATTTGTTTCGAATGAAATCGCTCATGTACTTCGAAGAAAAAGATCTCTAATATTTTTTAAAAGAAAAGTCATCCTCATCTCACTATGTTTATTCAAGGTTTTATGAAGGTTATTGTTTGACCTGCTTCTTCATGAAAAAGGTTGGGGAGGCGAGCATAGCCAATAAGAACGAAATGACGTAACAATCTTCTTTTCCTTCTGGGAGGACAAGTGTAGGGTGCCGGACATGGCAGGACCCAGCCAAAGAGAAACACTTTTACGTCCCATTGATTTCGACGGAAATTTCTCTCACTGAAACCCGTAGACTTCAATATGCGTCCTTGGACTGAATATCTACTTTTTAAATTTAAAAAAAAAATCACAAATGCTAAGGCGATTTAAAAGTTGCTGACATACATTTCAGCTGATGGAGAGCTGGGTGTGAACCTTCATACGTTAAAAGTGCCCCAACTGGTATCTTGTCAGATGGACCTAAGGAATAAAAACCGCACAAAGAATATATCTCCCCAAACAAGAGGCAGTTATATAGTAATGCCCCTTTTCTTTTCCCTGCTCCCTACACTTTTATTTCTCACTAAAACCCTCCTAAGGGGAATGAAAATTATTCCTATGCGAATTAAAATGCGCGACACTTTCACACATTCTTAGAGGTTCTTTACATCTCCCCCCCCCCCCCCACCAAATCACAGCTGACTGACTGGAAACTGGGAGCTAAATAAAATGTTTACGGGAGAGCACCGAAGATATTTTGACTTTATCTATGATAGACCATCAGTATTATGCCACATTTGCGCAGGCAATATGCATTCAACAAGGAGTATAATTTTTATAGCTGCTGTCTTTCCCCCCCGGTTGTTAAAAATAAACTCTGCCAACGACTGGGGGAGGGGGGGGAGAAATAATTTGCACAAATCTAACATCAATTGAGTTCCTCTCCACAGAATCGGATTTCGAGACCAAATCCGGGCAGCCATGCTCTCTGCCTCTGAATGGGGCCAAACTGGTTGCGGGAGGGCCAGGACAGTCAAGGGGTTCAAAACGAAAAAAGAGAGAGGAAGGGAAAGAATTTTTATTACTGTGATGGAAAGCAATAGACATCTCTTAGAATTAAAGTTTGCAACCGCTTGCAAGAATGAGTAATGAGAGGCTTAACGTGCCTCGATTAAGCAATACAATCAAACAGTTTCTAAAATACTTTCCGAATCTGCGCGGTTTTACAGGCTTGGACACATTACCATAGAATTAAATCCCTTGGAATCTAGGGGATTTAGTAATGTGTTTAGGACAGAGAAATACCAGTGTCTCCGCGTAGTTCTACTCTGAATGCCCTCCTATAGACTCTACAGTTACTCCAGGATAAATGACTTCGGGAATTGCTGCCAGATGATATAAAGAAATTAACAGAGGGGAAAGCAATAGTGTTATTTGCTCCAGCTGTTGTTTTCCATGTGGTTATCTCCCCCTCCTTCCACACACTCAACCTTTAAATAACCATGCTAAGACCTAATTTTAAAACGCAACTTAACTTTCCCCCCTGCCCATTAAACCAAGTTTCATACCAGTTTCTACTTTTATATTTAGGCAAGGCAGAGAGACACTTTAAATCAAATGTCAAAGTATTACCCAACGGTTAGGATATCCTCACCGACAGATGTGTGGTTTCAGTGTAGCAACAAGGAAAGATCTATTAGGATTCCCCCCCTTCCCCCCCCCCCCACTACAAGGAAGACCAGTGGGGGCAAAAGACTGGGGAAGGAAATGTCCCCCCAAAATTATATTTAATTCCAATTATGATTCTTCATCAGAATTCTTGTACCTCACCTACACATGGCAAACCTAGTGATGGCGAAGTTATTTGATCTAACTTCTGTCTCAAGAGAGAAGGAAGAGGGGGTATTATCCAGTCCTATTTAAAACTCCTGTGCTACTTGAAGACAGAAAACAATAAGCTAGAAACTCACTTCAAGTTCCATAAATAAACAAAATATACGACATATGCTATGGAAAGTATTTTAATAGGTCGCCTTCCTTAACAATACTCAACAGATATTAAAATAATATCCCAAAACTACACCATATATATATATTTTGGAAAAAAAGAACTTCCTTCCCTTAGGGTTTTTATTTTTCCTTTATAGAAACCGTGAGATGTCTAAACCCAAGTCGGGATATTTTCCCCTTATTATAATTAATGTTCCACGTTATATTTATACATATAATCAATTTCCAGTCTCTAGTTTTAAGGCATGCCATGAATTAGTACATTTGAACTGACTGGTTCCAGTTTCACTTTGAAATTGATTTAACTCGGAATCGAACTCATCTTTTGATTTTTATTTGCTTTCCTTTTTAGCTGAAATGCTTTTTTTTAGTAAACTATATACATATTTTTGAATTCCCTTGCAACGCCTAAACTGAATTAAAATTATTCCACAATGCATTTACAAGAAAAAAAATACAAAAAAGTTAACAAAAGAAAAAATGCAGACATTTACAAAATTCAGAATATTGTGGTTGCTCGCAAAAAAAGTTTTATAAATAAAACAAAAATCCCCCCCCCCCAAAAAACCAAACCCCTCGTTATAAGAACTACAAAAAAAGTTTAAGCTTGGTTTTGGATTTGCATCCCTGGTAGGTGTGTAACAAACGAGCAAATTGCCCCCATTATCTTTGTTTCTCTTAGGCAATTGATTGAAAGTCTTCACAAGAAGCCATGACCAAGTTAATGCTTCTGTGCGGCAAAAAAAAAGAGGTTGGCATCACCTAGATCTTTGTATTCTTAATAATTATAGTCATTTGTTCTTTCTCTCTCTTCTCAGCCTCTCCCCACCCCCCCTCCCCAGCAAATAAAATGCTATGTGCCTCCTGGGTGAACGATAAATACTGTACAAAAAGATTTTTTTTAGTTAAAACACCGACTGTCTGTCTAAAACGCAACATCAACAGAAGGGCAAAAAAGAATCCCCCACTAGTTTCAGCAACTAGTCCTTAGGGGCGAGGGGCGGGCGGGCGGGCGGGCGGTGAGGAGCATCTTCCGGGGCCATCCGTCCAGGCCTTCCCCCCCCCCCCCCCGCCCGGGCTCACCGCACTCTGCCCTTTTGTTCCTCTGGAAGGGTCCTGCCGGGCTCTCCCCGGGCCCAGCTCTCCACCCTCCGTCTGTCCGCGGTCCGGTTCTGTCCCAGAGGGGGTGGGGGCAGAGCTGGAGAGAGCCGGGGGGGGGGAGGGGATGTCTCCTGGGCGGCCGGGCGCGTCCCCCGGCGGCTCTCAGATGTGCGTCAAGGGCACCGTGCCGTTGACCCCCGTGCTGGCGCCCTGGTAGTGCTGGGGCAGGGAGTGCAGGCGGCTCTGAGCCGCGGCCGCCGCGGCCGCCGCGGCCGCCGCAGCCGCCGGGTCCCCTCCCTCGCCGCCGGGCAAGTACATGCTGATCATCTCGCGGAGGTCCCCGGGGCAGGGGGCCCGCGAGTGCGCCGAGGTGACGGGCGGGCTGACGCTGGGCTCGGACTTGACCAGGGAGCCGAGTGCGCCCAGCGCTCCGGAGGAGGCGGCCGCTGCGGCCGCCGCAGCCGCCGCAGCCGCCGCGGCGGAGTTCTGGTGGGGCTGGGCGCCGTAGGAGATGCCGCCGTAGGCCGAGGGCGAGGCGCTCATGTAGCCCTGCGAGTTGGAGATGGGGCTGTACTGGAGGGCGCCCATGTCGTAGCGGTGCATGGGCTGCGGGTTGTGCGGGTGCGGGTGGTGCGCGTGGGCGTGCGGGTGCCCCCCGCCGCCCGGATGCTGGCTGTAGGCGAGCTGCGCCTCCTGCATCATCGCCGCCGCCGCTGCCGCCGCCGCCACCGAGCCCGGGTAAGCGCCGTTGGCCCAGCCGTTCATGTGCGGGTAGCCCCCGCCGCCGCCCCCGCCGCCGCCCCCTCCTCCTCCGCCGCCGCCGCCGGGGCTCTCCAGGCGCTGGCCCACGCCGCCCGGGCTGACCCCGACGCCCATGGGCACGGGCGGGCCTCCACCGGGACCCCCGGCGCCCAGGAGTCCCCCGGCCAGGGAGTACTTGTCCTTCTTGAGGAGGGTCTTGGTCTTGCGGCGGGGCCGGTACTTGTAATCCGGGTGCTCCTTCATGTGGAGGGCCCGCAGGCGCTTGGCCTCGTCGATGAAGGGCCGCTTCTCGACTTCGGACATGACCTTCCACTCGGCGCCCAGGCGCTTGGAGATCTCCGAGTTGTGCATCTTGGGATTCTCCTGGGCCATCTTCCGCCGCTGGCCCCGCGACCACACCATGAAGGCGTTCATGGGTCGCTTGACCCGGTCCTGGTTGGCCTTGGCGCCCCCGCCCGGGCCTCCCCCGCCGCCCGGGCCGCCGCCCCCTCCGCCGCCTCCCGAGCCGGCCTGGCCCGCGAGGCCGCCGGCCACCTGGGCGCCGGCGGGGGAGTGGAGGTCCGTCTCCATCATCATGCTGTACATGGGCGCAGCTGTCGGGGGGCCGGCAGGCTGCGCGGCGTCAACACATAGAGCGGGTGGGAAACGGCGGGGGCCGGCTGGGCCGGGAGGCGGGCGCGGCGGGGGGAGCGCGAGGGACCAGTCCGGGCGGCCCGCCGGGAGCGAGATGGCGCCGAGGGTGCCCCCCCCGCCGCCGCCCGGCCGAGAAGGGCGCCAAAGGCTGGACGCGGAGACTGGCCGAGCGCGCGCGCGGGAACCTCCTCCTCCTCCTTCTCCGGCGGCGGCAAAACTTTCTCCCTCTGCCGGGCGGGCAGGCGGGCGGCGAGCTGCTTCCGCGCGAAGCCACTCGAACAGGTGCCCGGCGGGGAGGAGGAGCGGAGCAGCAGCAGCAGCAGCAGCAGAAGGCGAAGAAGGCGACGACGAAGAAGGCGACGAAGAAGACGGAGGCTCTGTGAGTGTGTGGGTGAGTGCGCGTGCGGGGAGGGGGGAGAAGTCTCTGGCCGCCACTCCAGCCGGGCGACGCGGAAAGGCTCTCCGGGCGCTCTCCTCCTCCGGGCTGGACTTCAGCACCCGCGCGCCTCTCCTAACCGCCGCCGAGAGCTCCCCTCCTGCTTGCCGCCGCCGTCGGTGCTGCCGAAGAGCTCTGATGCGCGCGGGGCCCCCCCTCTCCTCTGCCAACTTCTACTCGGCGAGCCAGGCAGGCAGCGAGGGAGAGCGAGAGAGCGAGCGCGCGAGAGCGAGAGCTAGTGGAGGGGAGTGAGCGTGTGTGACTCGCATCCGCTGGTCCCAAGTGAACAGAGGCGAAGAGACAGGAAATCCCCCTCCCCCTCGGCCACCTCCACCCCTCGCCAAAAAAAAAAGTAATTAAATGACGAGCGGGGGGGGGGGGGGGACACGGAGGGAGGGGGCGAAGGAGGAAGAAGGCGAGGGCGAGGGAGGGGGGCGGCGGTGAGGGGAGGGGGCCAGCCGAGAGCCCGCAGCCGGCGGCAGCAGCAGCAGCAGCAGCAGAACTTGCACAGTAATTTGTTCTCCGTGGTTTCCCTCCTCTCGCCCGGGAGGAATCAGGAAAGGAGGAGCAGCCGAGAGACACACTAACGAGAGAAGAGCCCAGCAGCCATACACCGCGCACCGAACTGGGATTAAATGAGTTCGCCTCGGCCAATGGGAGTGCGCCGGCGGGGGATTATTTGCATGGCGCACTGTGGAGTGACGTCCGGAGGTGAGAAGTACGAACTATTATGGGGCTGGGGGGGGGGGGGGGGGGGGGAGGGCAGGCGAGGGGCGGAGAGCCGCGCTGCGGGGAGGGGCCAGGGAAGAGGTCACGACCACCATTAAACCGAAATGCCCAACTAGGCGTTAATCGTCCTCTAATGCCCGAACCGCAACGCGCTTCCCAGCTCCAGGGCCACCAGGAGCAGCCTCCCTCCCTTCGCCCCGTCGGCTATCCAGGTGTCGGATGCGACACGCGCGCTCAGGAGCGCAGAGATTTCTCGTCCTTCTGGAACGGGGGAGGGGGACTGCCTGTGTGGGCAATTGTTGTGCGTGGTGGAAGAGGAAGTCTCTGGCAGAAACTGAACGCTGGGGGACGGTTTGGGGGACCGCACGACATCATTTGTTTCCCAAACTGCAGAGTTAGCCAAACTTTGGCAGTTTTCCCTCTGTTTCTCCCCTTCCTTCCTGACGGGAACTTTCCCGTCCTTTTTGTGCTTCCTGTCAAAGGACATCGTTAGTGAGAGCGCGCGCGTGCGCCAGCACATTTATGTTTTGGGAAGAGGATGCTGTGGGAAATCTACGTTTTCATGTGCCCTCAGATGGATCCCCTTTGGGCCATAATCATCATAACGCCCCGCTGATCGTAAAGGGAAGACAGTGTGGTCGAAATCGATGTGTATTACTTCCAAGTAATAGCTTTAGGATCCGCGTGCCTGACAGTTCTTTGAAATCTGATGCTGGCCTTTGGGAAGTAGCTCTTTCCAAAACGCTGTGGGTTATAGTTTAAGCAGAGATGAAATTATAGACTTCAGATTTTAATACCTGAATCCCGATACCGAGGGAACCCTGACGGTTCCACTAGCCCCCCCCCCCCCAAAAAAAAATTTCTAAGGCTGCGGTCACACACACTGTATAAATCCACTTTCAATCTGCTTTCAGTACACTTTCCAACTGGATTTTACTGTGTGAACTGGCAAAAACCAGTTGGAAAGTGGATTGAAATTCAATTATTTAGTGCCTGTGACCGCAGCCTAAAACTGCACCCTACGAATTGACAGCAGGTTCCAGTGCAATCAGTAGGCTTCATTTCTAACCCTGTTAAGTATGGGAGTGTTACATTGCAGTTCTAAGTGAATCTACTCAGAATCCCATTCCAGTCTGCTCAAGGGGACTTGCTCCCAGGAAAGTGCTGGTAGGCTTGCAAGTTGAGAGTCACCCTGCTGCACTTCGTTTACTCTGCTGCTGTGGCAATCCTTCAATTGGCAGTGTTTAAGACGGTCACCTGGACCCAAACGAATTCTTTGGAAAGGAAGTATTTCCCCTCGATTTTCGAGGGATTTATTTCTATGTCATGTGTGCCCCCAGGGAAGCTAATGTACTGTACAAAACTTCACCAGTCTTTGAAGGCCCAGCTATGACCAGTCACAGACTTTGTGCGTGAAGGTGAGGCTCGACTCTTCTTAAATTTGGGCGTAAATCCTGTTTAAAATAGCGGGGCTTACTTTCAAGGAGTGGCGCACACATCGGGCATGCAGCTGCCTAGACAAAAATATGGGATTGGAAGGTATAAGTAACAACATTGCCTACATTTCTGCCAAATTAATTTGTTCTCCTTGGCCCAACTATTTTTTGCGGCTCTAGAATAAAGGGTATTTCGAGTCTCACCCAGAAGCTTCAAGTATATGTACTTAGGGAATTTCTTCCTCTACACCCCCCCCCCCCCGCCAATGTTTTAGACTATGGTCTTCCCTCAGCGACTTTCGAGAATTTCTGGACTGGTGCTCTACCCAGTCAAAATACTTACACGTACGGATAAACAGCACTGAATAACAGTCAACATCCAGTAACGTTCAGTATGTATTATTGTTTATTCAGGATGCCGGCTACACCATTCACAGTGACTTTATACAGGAGCCCGAAGTTATTCCCAAGGGGGTCAAAGAGGCTTACACGTCTAGGATTGCAGCCAAAATACAGCGCCCTGATTCTTCTTGCCGAATTCTAAACATGTGGCCACTAGCAAGGTGATGGAGTGGCCTGCCTCCCCGACACCTTCTAGAAAGACTGTTGCATAGCCTAATCCAAACCGCCATCAGTGCAGGACACAGGGCGCCATCCCACCTGCGGGCACTGCCTCCCCATCCATTTCTTCCGGCAATAGTTCTATGACGTAGCAGCAGCCCACGGCCTTCAGCTCCCTCTCTCTGACACCTTCGCTTCCTGCCCTTCAACACTTGTCAGGGCGAAGAGGCTGCAGTTGGTTCCCAGTTGATCTTGAAGAATCCTGCCACAAATATTGACGGCTCATGGAGCCTGACTGGGTTTAGCTTTCCCCCGGAAGCATCTGTTTCATCAGAATGCAAGAGGAAGGGGGCCAGCAGAATAAGAGATCTATGCATTGTGATTGCAGATCACCTGATCAGTAAATTTAGGAGTCCGAGGTGAGGCCCCTTTGCCTCTTCCCCTGGTCATCCATGTCTATCAGGTAGCTTGCTATTTTCTGTTTTGCTCTCATAGGAATTTGTCTCAACAATAAAGTACCTTCTGCAGTGAAATGTGGGGGAAACGTGAAGCGCCCCCCATCAACCCCACAGTGCCCCCCCAATCAATTCCTCTCTCTCTCTCTCTATATATATATATATATATTCTGGCAGACCTTTCCAGTTTGTGCTGCTCAAGACGCTTCGCGACATAAAGCAGCAGTTAAAAACGATCAAAACAGGATCAAAACAAAACTATGCAAAAATATGAAAAAACCCAGCGAGAGGGAAAACTCCAATTAACAGCAGCCAACATTCAAGAGTCAAAGACGCAAACACCTTTTCAATCACGTATTATATATCTTTTCAATTACACATTATATGCACAAACTGCATATCAGACTAAGGAGGACTTAAAACATAAGAACTAAAGCTTTGCGGAAGACTGGGAGGACAAGACTTGGAGCCGAAATCCGTCGCTTTCTTGGGGATTCTGGGGTGCCACCATGTAAAAGGCTCTGCTGGTTAGGTTCAAAGCTCGCCTAGTTTCCTGTAGTATGAACATTTTAAAGTATTTGACGGTCCAAAGGGCGGGTGGCGTCTCCGAAAGCAATAGAGGACTATTACAAATATAACAACATCTAGACTTCTTCGTAGATCTTCATAGTTCGGAGTGGGAACCAGGAGAAGGTGTTGTAGATAATTTGAGACTTGTCCCCACTGTAAACATATGTTTTAAAAACCTTACGCACAAGTCGAGGAAACTTCGGTGCAATGGAATGTTTCTGCTGACCTCAAGGTGGACTTGCCTACCGTTTCTTTTTTGCTTAGCAAACTTGCAAGATACACATTTCACTCCAGACCCACCAACAGGAATGGCGCTTCCAAGTCTGATGATAGAGCATAAGGGCCAGGGGGAAGTCTTTTTTTGCCAAACACCCCAGCTTCGTGTATGCGATGCCGTTGCTGCCAGTCCTGAGAAGTCAGTTATCTTACTAGTTAGTTAAAAGGGTGAATTATTTTATGTACGTTGGAGCTTAGGCAGCTGACTGCATAGGTTTGGACTCAATTGATGTAATGATATCGCTTAAATGTAGAAAACTCTTGTTGAATTACACCGCTCACTATCAGCGCCATCCTAAACCGAGATGCTCCCTTCTGAGCCCATTGACTTCAACTGATTTGGGAGGGCCTAATTCTGTTAGGAGAAAGCTCACTGTCAGAGACTGCTATCTCCGGGCAATCAGAACTGCTTTGTAATCCTTCAAGAACACTCCACCCTCTCTCCCTCCCTCTGTGTGTGTGTGAGAGAGAGAGAGAGAAAGGGGGGGGTGAAAACCACTCGGAGGTCGGGGGGGGGGGTGATTTATCTACTGACCACTCTACCGGTACAATAACATAAAAGTCGACTACCTAGTGTAAGCCACTAAAGAAGTGTGCCGATTTACAGTGTTCCCTCTAAGCTGAGTTAGCGTGAGCTAGCTCACAGTTTTTTAGCCTCTGGCTCACCCATTTTTGTCGTAGCTCAGGAAGGATGGTTCAAGAACAAACTAATGTATGCAGTAACCAAACAGCTTGCTCACAGCTTTAATGTTTGCTCACAAGACTCCGCAGCTTAGAGGGAGCATTCATGTTCACATATACTGGGAACAAGGCAGCCGCATTCTGCATACTTGGATTCGCTCCCGAGTAAACATGCATAGAATCGGACTGTTAGATTCTGAGCAACAGAATGAGTTTCATTTATATTTTGACCTTGACAGTACAGTTACTGTTCCTTTTCATAAAACTTTTGCATAGCCTTTAATGAGCGGGGCGGGGGGTTGTGTTGGGTTTTTTGCAAGGAGTTTATTCCTCTTCACATCAAGGCTGTGAGGTAGGCCGCAGTTACAAATGAGCGGCGGGAGGGGGGTGAGATATGAGGGGTTCTCGGTTGAGCAGGAGCGTTTGTTTAGTACTGTCATTTTAAAAAAAAAATCATGGACTGCATTAATTTTTTTTTTGCAGGCCGTGCAGAGTATTTAACATTTATTTAAAAATAAATAAATATCAAATAGTCCCGGTTCAAGCTCAACACGTTTTCTCTACCTCTCCCTGACTCCTAGTAAGGCTGGAGTCCTGGCCACGTTGATCTGGAAAAGTCCCAGCGAACAAACGGGTCTCAATCCTCTTCCGAGCCAACATACATAGCAGGCGGGGCCGAGAGTCTGGATGTGGTGTGAAAGTGGGGCATGTCCAATCTACCATCTGCAGGCGTTGTGGCGAGGGACTTGACTGACTCCCACGTACACATTTTGTTCGGGGTGTGTGTGTGTGTGTGTCAGTGCACCCTAAGGAATAGCGTCAGGGCCAAAACGGAGGTCCCCACCCTGCACCGGGAGGAGGGGATCGGCTGAAATCGCTGCCTCCCCTTCTGAAGTGCTTCGGTGCGGTGTGGTTGGAATACAGGCACCATCTTTCCCCATCTTAACTGGGTACCTCGCTGAATAACACACACACACACCCCTCTCGCATATCCAGCTCGCGCATTAAGTTGTAGAACCTCAGCCCCCTCGTTCATTCCAAAGCATTTGTTCCGCACTTAGCCCCCCCCCCTCTTTCAAGAGACCAGGTTGTCTTTTGAGTCCATTTAAAGAGGAGCCCGAAGCTTTTAGCGTCAAACGCGCGCAGAGCAACCAGCCTTTTCTAAATCCCGGCAGCAGAAACCTTAATCTGGGATGCGCCCCTTCGGGGCCAAGGCCAGTGGCGCTCGGCCACAGGCCTGCGCTTCCTGCTCCGCTGGCGTGTCTTGTTGCCAAGTGACGGATAATTGACAGTTGTGGCAGCTCGTGTGTCGCTCAAGAAACAACCCAGCGCCAAGATTCCGACAGTGGCAAAAAGGGGAGGAAAAGCCCGGTCTCCGATTCACCTACCATATTTATCCATACTCCGGGGATAAAGTGAGAGAGCAACGGTGGGCAGCCCGAAGAGCTGTTGGTGCATTGGGGGCTGCTGATTGACCCGCTCCTGATAGAAAGGAGCGCCCAGTCCACTGACTGATGCGCAAAACGTAATGCTTTCAGCGTCGCGATCCTCACTGCACTCTTATCTGGGCGCAAGCCTTTCTAAGCAGTGGGACCCACAATAAAGTAGGCGCAGAACGAAAGGGACTGTGGAGCTGCAGTTCTGGACCATCGGGTGACTTGCACCGTTCTTTTGAAGCTCAGAGGACTGAGGCCCGTGCGAGGAGGTTGGGGGGCTCCTTGTTTCCCGGAAGGACTGGCATAAATAAAGATGCCCTTCCGCCTAAGTACGATTTACCTGGGCCTTAAAAGGTCCTGCCTGGGAGTCCTGGGGAGTGGCGGGACATCTGAAAGTCACCAGGCCAGACGGGGTTCGCAGCCTCTTCCTCCCTTCACCTTTGCCCAGTATGCTCGGAGCAGAGGTGGGGGCTGTGATCTCGCCCCTCCTCAGTCCTACGAGAAGGACTAAACGGCAGCAGGGAGAATGGAGAGGGAAAGCGCCCACAAGGTGCTCCATCTCATGTCGGAGGGGCCTACCTCAATAGTTTCCCGGTGGCATCCCCATACTAACCAGCCCGATGGGGAGTTCTTTGTTAGTTCAGCCCAGAATGTATTGGGCGAGTGACAACTTGAGTATGAAGCTATCTATTGGGCTTCGTGGAGGAAGACAATGCCCCGCTCGGCGCAGATCAAGTCAGACCTGGCCATGAATCAAACTAGAGCTCATTGCTGGGGTGGGCTTACGCATTTCGGAACTTCTACAACCTAAAGCCGAAACAGGCTTACTCGGAAGTAAATATTATTGGTTCCCTGAAATTTACTTCGAAGAAACAAGCTTTGAGTTGTAGATTTCGAGGAGGTGATGTAACTAGTTTGAGGTGTAATTCGAGAGAAGGGTGAGTGAGCTCTAGAAACTTCTTTGAGCGGGAAGATTGCCCGCGCCATCCTAAACAGAGTTAACACCCTTCTAAGGTGTATGAATGTCAACGGCACGGTTAGTGGCCAAGATTAGTTCTATAAAGCAGCTCGAGAGATTGGACAGTGCATTTCTTTTGGACTCAGGGGGGGGGAGTTTGTTCTTTGCCTTCTCTAAAACAGGCGCTGTCTCCAAATGAAAAGAGGGCAGGTATCTGGCTCACACAAGCATGGTCAACACGGCTCCTCTGCTTTTTGACTCTGCTGTCAAGAGCGACTTGGCAGCTGGCCGAACGAACGGCACCGAAGGTGATATGAAAGTACCGTCTCTGCCACCTGACCTCTCCTGACTCATTCTCATAGGAAGCCAGCGCCGGATGTTGCAGTGGCCAGGGACGGAACACGCACGTGTGAATCAATCGCAGGCCTCAGTGTTAGCTACAGCGAGCCCGGTGAAGAAGCCTGAGCGGTGAACACCCTGAAGTTGCTGTACGAAGGAGGAGCGCGACTGGGGGAACCCACAGGCGAGGACTGGGCAGAAGACCGAGAAAAGAGGGGGACTTGAGGGGCGGGTGTCTGTGCTTTCGGGGGAAAGAGATGGACTCTTTTGGGGAATCAGAGGTGGCCGGAGGATGGAACATGAAATCTTGGCTCCGACGAGACCGGGAAGAAGATCCAGAAAGAACCTCCCCTCCCCCCCACCAGTGTTCCCTCTAAGCTGAGTTAGTGTGAGCTAGCTCACAGTTTTTTAGCCTCCGGCTCACACGTTTTTGTCTCAGCTCAGGAAGGATGGCTCCAGAGCGAACTAATTTATGCAGCAGCCAAATCGCTGGCTCACAACTTTAATGCCAGTAGCTCACAAAGCAGAATCTTTGCTCACAAGACTCCACAGCTTAGAGGGAGCGTTGCCTCCAACCTGCCCGGCCTGGCTACAGGTGTCTCTCAGCGCCCACCGGCCTCCCCCCACCTCCCTCCCGCTCTCTGCTGCCTGCGGCGCAAGGCAGGGCTAGCTGGGGATGGGAGGGATGCTTCCCCCGTCCGCCCCCTCTTGGCCAGCCAGAAGCCGGCGCTGTGCAGGGTGGCCTGGCTGGGCGGAGAGCCCCGCCTGAGCTTCGAGGAAGGGGAAGCGGCCGGAGAGAGAGCGAGAGCGAAAGAGAGACCCCTGTGGAAGAGGAGGGGAGACCCCACCCCGGGCTGCTGCCGGTGCACGCAGGGTGGGTGGGCCGGGGCTCTCCAGCGAAAGCGGCGATCGCCGTCTGGTGGCTACTCTGAGACGGCGACTCTTCCCGCCGGGGCTGGGCAGGAGGGCTGCCCGCTCCGACCGGCCACCACCACCGTGGGCTCCCCTCCGCCGCTCAACTTATATCCCCAGCGCGTGCCATCTCCTCCCGGGCACCTTTCCTTTCAGGCGGCAAAACTCGTCCCAAATGAATCCAAAGCGACTTTTCCAAAAAGGCAGCCGGCCTGGAGCATCCTCTGGGATACTTAAACAGTGTTTCTCTGCGCCCCCCCCCCCCCGCGCCCGCCTACAAGGCCAAACGCAAACTGTTCAGTAGGGAGGAGTGACTTTACTTATGATTTAATAATGCCTTCCCCCTTATTTTTCTTAAAAACAACAATTCCGATTTAGTTATTTTCTCTGTACCCCTAACAAAACATTATCTGACATTTTCTCTGGAGATCCTACCCCCGCCCCACCCCGTGGGAAAGCGACTATATTCTCTCTCTCTCTCTCTCTCTCTCTGTGAGTGTGTGTGTGTGTGGCCGTTGTCGCTTCCCAGCTCTCTGGGTGAAAGCGGTTTGGAGAATCTCTGGAGCTTTCGAGTAGGGACTCACCCCTGTGAACAGCGCTCACACATATAATTCAAATTTCACAGCTGACCTGTTCTGAAAAACCTCAATCAGCTTCTAATTGAAGGGAAAACAAAATATTGCTTCCCTACAGCAGAGCTAACGATTTAATCATTATATCAGACATTATAGCTTTTAATTAGGCTAATGCTGATACTGTATGGAAAAGAGATAATTCAACACAGTTCTTGATGAATTCTGTAATTGGGTTAACGGAGGGAGCAGTTGAGGGAAGAGATGTCAATAATATTCAAGCCGCGTCTATAGCTACCACCAGGTTTATGAATGAAAGAGTGGGGGGGGGGGGAGAGAAAGGCTAAAACTCCACGCTTTCAATCCCCCCCCCCCCCGCCCCCAAGTTTTCCCTGAAGCTCCATAAATCTAAATAGAGACACGGAAAGGTAACATTTGTTCAAATCCTTCTCTCCCCCCTCCACTTTTCCATAAATCTAGGAATTACTAACATTTCTTCTAATTTTTTTTTCTGTTCCCCATATTGGGGTTGCTGAGATGAAATCCCACGCGCCTTTCAAGGAGATCTGAAGAGCTGTTTCTCCGCGTATCTCCCCGCGCTTTGTCAATTATGGCTAGACAAACGGACTGATTTCGCATCGCAGCTGAGGCGAAGTTTGCATTCTTGCACCCCTGCCCCCGAAATTACGGGAATTCTCTCCCCCGCCCCCGCAGGATGTTTCCGGTTTTATTCTGGAAGGGCAACAGACGGAAGGAAAAATGAAGCAGAAAAGCTGAGTTCGAAAAAGCGACACTCCCACAGAGCAGAGCAGTCCGAAGAGAAAAAAGAAAGCATCCGCTTAACTCGCGTTGCCGGCCTTATTTTAAAGATGAGAGGTAAATCCCCCCCCCCCCCGCAAAACCCACACGACTCTCTCTCCAAATACTTGCCCCACCTAAGGAAAACGGGGCAAGGGAACGCTGATTCTGCCCTATAAAGTCATCCCCGGCATGGGTCTTTAAGATAGCCCTGTACTGTTTTGAAATTAAGTATAAAACGGTTTGTGCAAAAAAACCAGCAAAACCCACCACCCGTTTAGAGAAAGAACTGCTGGCTAGTGGTTCCAACCACGACCCATCCATTCGAGACCCCAGTTTTGTCCTCTTCCTCTAACAAATACCCCAGATGTTTTGATGCTATCCTAGTAAGATTATATATTTGATCGAGTAATCGGATTGGCCAGATTTGAGAGAGAGAGAGAGAGAGAGAGAGAGAGAGAGAGAGAGAGAGGGAGGGAGGGAGGGAGTTGATTGTGCCAGGTGGGTTTTCTTGCTACTCAGAATCACATGCGTTTATAATTTACTTTTTATATTTTGTCTCGTGGCCCCTCAACTCCGTTTTATTCCAGTGTAACCGTCCGGGACTACACTACACTCCCTTCTTCAGAGGGCAAATTCTGCCCACCCACAGGTATGCGACCTACAGTAAGACCGTTGGCGCAGGGATCACTAAGAGGGGGGACCCTGTTCTTAAGCACCCCACTTCCGGCGGGTGGGCGGGGAGAGACGGGGACTGTTGGCCTGCCCCTCAAAGACCGACTTCCTGCCCTCTCTGGCGGCACCGTGTGCCGGGAGCCGTGTGATCAGCACGTGCATCGACGTCTTGAACCTTCCACGGGGCGTCCTGGCATCCGGCTGGAAGGCTGGAGCACACCCTTTCGTCGTGCCTTGTCACCGAGAGCCTTTTATAAACTGTTTGTTTATATCACGCCTTAACTAGACTCCTCAGCACAATATTGTTTTGAAAGAGAAATATTCTCTATTGTGATCCATCCTCGTCTTATTTTGTCAGTAATTACAGCAGAATTAAACAGGTCATTGATAAAGTTCTATTGACACAACCCCCCTGTAATTAACAGTCTGAATGCACCTTTGAAAAACATTACTCAAGAGTTGTAATTTTTGAGTCTTTGTATTGTTAACAGGGATACACGTATAATACGAGATCGCCAGACGTGCCTAGTAGGTTTGCGCGGCTATTTTCCGATTACAATCCAGTAGCATCTGAGGAAAGGGGATCTTTGACTCTGGAAAGCTCACCCCCCTGGAAACCTGGTCTGTCTTTAAGACGCTCTTGGACACGAAATCTACTTGTTCTAGTGCAGACGAACCCGGCTAACCTTTGAAACTCTTTTCCTCCTGTGCCCGCCCACCCCACCCGTCCTTTTAATAGACACTGTTTTCGCAACTCTTGTTTGACCAAGAAAAAGAAATCCCATCCCTAGGAGCAAATATATCAGCGGAATCATGTGCATCATGATTTATAGGGCCCCCTCCCCCGTCCAATTGCAGGGGCCTCTTTTTGTGAGACCCAGCGGCTCAAACCATTGCAAGGAAGAAGTGCCGGAATAAGGAAATGGTAATTATAAAATCTGGACTCTGTTGTTTTTATTTTTGAAAGAATTGTATAAAGTTCACTAGACTGGAGACATAAGGATGTCTTTTGGAAGGAGAAGCGCGGGTAGCTCGGGAGACCGGGGCGTCGTATTCGCAGACGCTGAAACGCGTTTCTCCGGCCTCCCAAACAGACTAGAGCACCCCCTGTCAAAGCCGGAGACGCGTCAGGACGGATTGATAAGAGCAGCATCAAAATGAGGGGCCGAGAGAGCCAACTCCTCACTACTCGACGCCTCCCCCCCCCCCCCGCAACCCCCGCCGCTCCCGCTTCCAGGCCAGTCCCTGTTATTGCAAATTAGATTAGCCACCCAGGCTTCAATATACACATGACACGGGGTTCACGGGAGAGCGGAGCATCATCCACTCCAATCTCTCTTCTCCATCGAAGCATCTCCCATAAATTACATCTTGTCCTTTAATACACTTTTTCGACGAGATTAAAACATCACTTTGACACGATTCCGAGGCTTTGCAAACGGCATCCAGCGCCGAGTTCGGGGAAACAGCAAAACAAGACATCTAAATAATCTCCCCGATGCTGTTTTCTGGAAGTTTTATAAACGCTCGCCGAGGGATAATACATTTGGCTCCGTTTAACGCCACTTACCTCCCCATTGGCAAGAAGGAACCTGGTTTCAGAGAGTCAAATGCGATTTTCTGTAACCCAGGCTGAAATGTTGATATTGGCATTAGCATGTTCTCACCAAACGTGGCGCACGCTGATGAGAGATGTTGGGAAATTATTATTATTATTATTATTATTATTATTATTATTATTATTTTGTCGATTTTTGGGGTGGGGGTGATCATATCTGGGCATTCCGCATTCCACTTGGCTGAATAGCCCCGGTAGCTTCTATTCAGCTCCAGTTCCTTCCTGGAAAGTAACAAATATTTCCCAGTGTGTTTGGTTTTTTTACGGGGGTGGCGGTGGGACGTGTCATGCTCAACTGAGTGGCCGGCCTTCTTTCGGGGCGGTGGTCCGCCTGGAATCCTGGACCCTCTTTTGCTCCCGTGTCGCGTGTCTCGCTGCCCTCCGGGGGTCTTCACGACGTCCACAGGGGAGGTACGCGGGGGCTGGCCCTGGGAAGCCTGCTCAAAACATCTTCGGTGTTGTCTTCCTCCTTCTTCTTCGATGGCTTGCCCCCAGCGAGAATCCGGTCGCTGATAATGGGGTTTTCACCTGCTACTACTTTCTAGGCTTGCACTGAGTGAACCGATAAATCTAACATGGGTTTCATTAGGCGGCCAACTTGGGGGTGGTGTGCTTATGAACACGAATCGAAACCACCCGTGGCTGTGTTAGTTATTAGGAGCAAGCAGATGGGAAGGGGGGTAGTGGAGGGTCTGTTAATGCCCTATAGTCCCCCTCCCCAAAAGTGTTTCCTCCCGGTTGCATTTAGATGTCCAGCTGTACTTTTTTTTTTAATGCCTGTCTTTAAAACCGAGTTTCCCTTTTTCTGCGAAGGCTGGCACGTTTTCCGGCGTGGATTGCCTTATGCGGAGAAGCCCTTGGGCTCTCCGAGGGTCAAATGATTTGTGTGGGGTTTTTTTTTTCTTGGATCCTTCGCTTCCGACTACGTGCAGTTCCTAAAACAGTCTCGCTGTCCGTGGCTTCGGAGCGCTTGTTGGCTAAGGGGCACAGTTTAACAGACCGTTCACACGTGGAATTAGTGGGAATCGCTTGTGAGAGTCGCTGGTGTGATCTCAAACCCCCCTCCCCACACACACTTTTAATGTCTCAAATTATGGAGTAAATTTCCAAAGCATCTGATGCTGTACACAGGTCAAGAGAAAGGACTGCTTATCAAATACAAAGCGCTTGACCCCTGCACCTGTGTACTCTCAGGTAAGCCCCATCACGTTCCACGGACCTGACTCCCAAAGCCTTAGCGACTCTGGTCCTGCAAGAAACACAAGACGCGACCTTTAATATGTGGACCTCATTGATTGGTTTGCTACTATTTGCCTGCTCGGGACTTCTAAGCAGCAAAATGGATGACCGGGGCGGGCGGGGAGGGATATATTCATAAATCAATAGCCGGCATCTCTGCAAAGCGCTTCTTCCCGGATTCTTCTCGATCAAGAGCTCTGTGGAACTAGAAGGCTCGCATCCATCGGTGGATCATCTGTATCGTTTTATTTATTCTGCATTTCGTGATATTGGGGGGGGGAGTTATCTAGAAAGGAGTAGCTTCGCTACCCCCTCCCCCCCAAATCTTCCTCCTCATACTCTGTTTAGGGCGTTTGATCCGAGTGGTCTCCAGCTTCCCCTCCTGCTGGCTTAGGAGCAGGCAGCCGTGTGTGTGCCCCTTTCCTTTCCTTTCCTTTCCTTTCCTTTCCTTTCCTTTCCTTTCCTTTCCTTTCCTTTCCTTTCCTTTCCCTCTCCTTCTCTGTCCTCCTTCCGCTCTCTCCTCCCGAGCTTCGGTTATCAGGACAGCACTTTCCCCACCGAACAAAGACGCCTTTCAAGACGACCCCTCCCCACCCCCATCCCAGCCTGCCCAGGAATCGATGCGCTGAAACGGGTTTATAATGGGTTAATTGACTGGGGCTGCTATCGCATTTAAACACCTGTTTCTGTGAGGCGCCAGATGATCTCTTCCCTCTCCCGGTGGAAAGGTGCCCGGATCCCCTGCTCTGGGCAGCGCCTGTTGACCGACCTCCCCGGCGCACGAAATCCTGCCCGCCTCTCCCAGCTTCCGCGGGGATCTCTTGGGCCAAGGAGGAAAAGAAGAAGAGGCGGCTGGAGCAGAAGGGGCCAAGGTCGGGCAGTGGAAGAGGCTCCGGGGAGCTTTTGGCCCAGCGGATCGAGGAGGAGCGCCTTCCCCTCGGGCTCCTCGACGATCCGCAGGGTGCCCTCCTGTCTTGCCTGCTGGAACGTAAGGGGCCCTGTGGTTTCGCAGGGAGGGTCAAAAATAATTTCCACGGACCAAGGGGTTAGGGGGGGGGTCACCTTTCGCGCGTCACAACGCGTCTGTCCCGCTCCCCTCCCCCAAGTTAACCGCAGGAAGAAAGTGTGAATGTTCTCAGCTTTCATCAGCCTGTTTTGGGGAAAGGCCGACGAAGCCCCGGGTGAATTTTTTGACGGCGGGGGACAGAAACGCAGTAGAAGGAAGAAGCCGGTTTCAGCAGCAAGCCGACAACATGTCTTTTATTTCACGCCGTTCTCCTCAGTCGCTTTTCTGCCCTCGAGGCGACAAAGGCTTGGGCTCCAGCTCGCCTTCACCGCGTCATCCTAACTAACCCCCCCCCCCGCCTCGCCCGTAAAGTCTCGCAAGTTGGAAAGCCAGCTCGCCCCTGCTCGTTCCGGGGGGGGGGGGGAGGGACGCGTGCTGCGCTGCCTGCTCCCCCCTTCCTTCGGCGGTCCTACACGGGGTGTGTGTGTGTGTGTGTGTGTGTGTGTGTGTGTGTGTGTGTGTGTGTAAAGCGGGAGGAGGGTCAGGCTGACCCAACCATCCCCCCCAAAGCGCAGAAAGATACACCCCCCCCCCCCGGTCATACAGGTCCGCACGCATCTCAATCGATAAAGCAGCGATGGAGAAAAGGTCTTTCGAAGCACTTCTCGAAAGTTGGAAGCCCGCCTCCCCGAAGGGAACTCCTCGTGAAACCCCCCTCCCTCCCCTCCCCTCCCCCCCGCGGGGTGACCCACCCACCCCCTTCAAAAGTTAGAGGCACACTTACAGTTCCAGCTTCCTTCTCTTCCCACGGCCGAGTTCAGGGGCGCAGCCTCTCCCGCAGGGCAGCCCGCCCGGCTTGGCCGCCTCCCCGAGCCCTGGCCCAGGCGCTGCTGCGCGCCGCGGCTCTCGCTCTCTCTCTCTCTCTCTCTCTCCCTCTCTCGTCCGGGGGGGGGGACTCTCTCTTCCCCTCCCCGCAGACCCCGGCCCGGCCGTGCCCGGCTCCTCTGCCGCCGCCCTGCCAGCGCCAGAGAGTGCCCGGCAGCGAACCTACCGGCCCGCCGACTCCCCCCTCTGCCTCTCCGCCTCGCTCCTCGCCCGGCTCTCTGGCGCACACGTCCACACGCGGTGGAGCCGGGGGGGGGGGGAGAGGCTCGAAAAGGAAATTTATTATTGATACCCCCCCTACACACACAAAAAGACTTTTCAAGACAATTTCAAGTTATTGTTTCTCTCAGGAAGGAAAAGGAAAAAAGCCAAAAGCGAGCCCTCCCCTCCCTCCCTCCTTCCCTCTCTCCCATTTTCCCCTCCCCCCCCCCAACTCCGGAACATAATGAGGCGCTTTTGTGCGGCCTTGAACAATAGCAAACAAGTATTCTAATAAATAGCCACTTCCCCCCCCCCCCCCCGCCCTGTTCCGTCTCCAGGCGGCGGTGAATAGAATCGCCGCCGGTGGGTCCAAGTGCAGCTGGGACGCGGCTCCGAGCAACGGGAGGTGGAGGCGCCCGGGCTTCTTCCCGTCTTCTCCTCCGGCCTCGCCCGCCCGCTTCGCTTCCCCTCCTGAGCCAGCCTGCACGCCTCGCCCGGACCAGGCTCGCGGCTCTCCGTCTCCCCGGCGGGTGTTTTGGCGCGCGCGTGTGTCCTTTCCCGACGCCGGAATCGGTGCGCCTCCCTCCGCGGCCCTCCGGACTGCGGGTCCATCCCGGCCGCCCCCCCACTCCCCCCGCATTCGCCGCTCTCCCTCCCTTCGGAAGTAGCGCCCGCGGGCGCACAACCAAATCTGGGGAAGTTTTGCGGGCGCTGCGAGAGACGACCCATTGGGGCGTGGGCTGCCGGCGCAGACCGGCCGGGCAGCCGCGAGTTTCGACGACGGAGCATGGCCTGCATGCCTGCCGCAGGGGTGTGTGTGCCCGGGTCCCTGTCTGTCCCCAGCTCCCTTCCCGTCCGTCCCTCGTCTCTCCCTCCGGCAGCTCCGCTCTGCGCTCCCTTTCCCCGACGCCCCCCACCCCACCCCACCCCACCCCACCCCCACCGGAGGCTAGAACAACGACGACAAAGCGTTTCTGGCAAAAAGGCCGGCTTGCTCCAGAAGTCACGCGGGAAGATTCTCCCCGTGCCGGCTTCTCCTTTTCCGGTCCCAGGGAAACCCTCAACTTGGCCGCCCCCGGCCCTCCTTTTCCCTAGCAAGGTGGAAACAGAGGCCCGATACAGATTAGCGAAAAGGGGCACCGACCAGAGCCACACCGGACTGCCGGATAGAGCGGTGGCGAGAGCCCCGGTTTTCTGGTTTACCTTCGGTAGGAGTCGGGCGCGCCCAGGTACCCCGGGCACGCACGCACTCACACACACACACACATATATACACATGCGCGCGCGAGCGCGGGACTGGGGAGGAGGCAATTGTGGGGATCCCCGATGCTGGATCTTGCTCTGGGCATCCCCTGGGTCGAGACTGCAATTTCTGCCTAGGGAGGAGACTCAGCCGGTAGGGAGAGGCGGAGGAAGAACTCTTTAATCTCTCTCCAGTTTCAACCCGGGGAAGGACAGAGTCCTCCTCCGAAGCGACAGCCTCTTTCCCTCGACGCAAAACTACCCGTTTGCCTGCCAAGACTGCAGAGTCCTTCTCGCACCGTCCCCTCCCCCTCCCCCTCCCGTCCCACTGAAATGCCGAGGGTCCATCATCTCCCCGGTGCCTTTCGCCTCCTGATTCTCTCTACTGTCTCTGGTTGGTGGCCCAAAGGCCAGCTACAGCTCCACGTGGCCCAGAACGCTGCCCTCAAAAGTACAGCTGGGCGACACTTGTTTCGTTTGGAACCGAGGACAGATTCCCTTTTGCCTCCAAACCGGGGGGGGGGGGGGGAAACAATCGGCAACACGTTTACTCGGAAGTAAGTGTCCTTGATTTCAAAGGAACTTCCAGCAGGTGGAAGAAGCCCTGAGCTGCGATGACCATATTTGAAAATTTCGCGTCTGCCCTGAAGCCCGACCGCATTGCCTTCCAGGCAAAGGTGCCCGCCTGAGGTTGCGGAGGTGTTCAGGGCTGGAACCCACAACTTTCTCGTTCGCATCGCAACAAACCGAGTCAGTTGGGAACAAGGATCCCCAGCCAGCCTTGGGGCTGATATTTTGCTCCCTCGCTGTAGGGGAGTAAAAACGAAGGCAGAGTTGCCGCCAGTTTCCCAGCCCTGGAAGTATTTGAATGCTCTCTCTCTCTCTCTCTCTCGCTCGCTGCCCCTCCCCTGCCCCCCTCCCCCCCCTTCCCTGACTGCCTCTCTTTTTGTAAAGCGGAGCAGCTGTCAGTCAGCTGGCTTTGACAACCTGCCACAATTTTTGTCACTTAATAGTGGGTGTTAGGCTAAGTGCAAAACACTCTGGCAAACAGATGTCAAACCTACATCTCACACAAACGTGGGTTGTGAAATTGAGTTTTTAGCCCACACACTTTTCTTTCCTTTTCTTTTTTTGGTAAAAGAGGAGCCAGTTGTGTAAACTGTATACAAAACCGAGAGACATCCTGACAAGCTCCTCGGGCTGCGCTTGTTATTTGAAGGAGGCGTATTTAGAAATCCGATCTCGAAATTATAGCGATACCTTTCTTACGTTTCAAACAAGGAAACAGGAGAGGAACAGCCAGGCGCGCGCGCGGGGTGGTGGTGGTGGTGGTGGTGGTCCCAAGGCAAAGACGGTGGCTTACGGGGAGGGACTGGTACGTGCTGGGGGGGGCCGTTAGAAAGCGCCTAACAACAAACAGCACGCCGGCTTTGCTGTTCCTGCTGTAGCACGAGGGAGGAAGAAGGGGGGGGGGGATAACAAATGTGAACTCCCAGGCTTTGGGGATGAGCTGCCTTTCCCAGGCAAAGGAAACCACAGTTTTGCGATTTCAAGCGTGGCAGAATTCCACATCCCCCCTCTAATCTAAAAACAGGTTCAACTGGGAAGCAAGTCCCGCGGATTTCAGTGGGATCCGGTTTGGCCCTCCCATGAATCCGGGCGACGTGGTCAGGCTCAGGCGGTACCTTTGGGGAGACCATTAAATGGCCGCGAAGCGTCGCTTTCAGGACGCGCATCCTGGTTTTTGTTTCTCCTCCCAGCGGGGGAGCGCCAGCGGGGCTTTCCGGCGCAGGCAGGCCGGGTCTCTGGGCCATCTGATGGCCTGACCTGCGGATGGAAGCACCCGGCCCTGCACAGGTTTCAGGCGGAGCAGAAAATTACAGCGATCCGCTCAAAACGTCGGAGGGCCGGTGGGGAGGCAGAAGCGCGGCAGCCGGTTCGCCACGTCAATCTGAGAACGCCTGCCCCTTAGAGATAGCTTCAGGCCGGAGTCATTTACTGAAATAAAACCCAAAACAAAACACACACACACTTTCCCAACATGGGATTTCAGTCTCCAGTTTCGGGGGGGGGGGGGGGGGGGCAGATGGAAGGCAGTGACAAAGCTGCCCAAATTTTGACTGCTTCAGCTGGTCGAGAAAAAGAGATCCGCTATAATCTCCGAGCCCCCAAATTCTCCACTTGCCGCGGAGGCTCTGGGTGTGTGTGTGTGCGCGCGCGCTGGCGTATTCCTTCACCCTTGTCTTCTGTCTAAACGGACGACACTGCACCGAGGAGGCGAAAAGAGCCTTTTTAACAACGTATTCGTCTGTCTATGAATAGCAGCCCGAATTCAAACGCGGGACGCGATCTTCTGAATTGAAATACTGGCACGTCACGACGTCCAGGGTCCAGGTGAGCCCCCAGAGGTCTCCAAGAGGTAGTCCCTTTGCACTTGATTCTGCAGGATGACAATTGTCTGGCACTTTCCCGAAGGCGGGTGCTGTGCAGAAAGTGGCTCTGTCAATCGCGACGGAGGCCTGGCAACGCCCCACTGTTATCTATCTGTCTATTTATGACACTCACCCTTCCCAGGACCGTCTAACCCTTCGCTTTGGTTTTTAAAACAAGGCTAATTTCCACCCGGAACACAGGGAAGGGACGGGTTCCGACTCGTTAGGTTCCCCATTTTAAAAGGCAGATGGCTTGTATTGCAAACCTATCCCAAAGCAGCCTGCTTTTTGGAATATTTCTTTTTTGACAATCAGTTCAACAACCGTAGAATACTCGGTAAGGAAAGTCCCCCGGAACGATACATTCGGCTTCCATCGGGAACCATTGTAGGGATATCAGAGCGCTTTCAGCCAAGTCAGTGGCTGGCGCTCACAGACGGCTTTCCAGGTGATCTGCGGGAACTTTTGCCCCGCAACTCAAAATCCGTTGCGAGATGGATTGGCGGACAGACCTCTCGGGATTCAGGGCATCGCTTCTAAAGTAGAGCAGCAATTTCTGGCCCCTGCCGAGCAGCCTCCCTTCTCCTGGGCCTTAGGCAAAAAGCCAGAGGGAAAGCTCCCATCCCAGCCAATTCCCGCCCCCCCCCCCCCGCGCAATTGTCCTTTAAAACTCAGACGGGACGAAACAAAACACACCGCAAAAAGGAAAGGCGACCGAATTGGATCAACAAACCAGCACCAGGAGAATTGCACCGGCGGTGCTGGGTAGTTTCTGCCCCGAAGGAAGCGAATCTGAAGCGGTTCTGCTTCCGGAGTCTCGGGGATACTGACCCTTCTAATCTGACTGGGGACTGCGTTCGGGATCGGAAGGCTACGAGGCGGTTTACGGAGAAAGCGAAGGCCTCCTGGGACAGCAGGAGCGTCCCTTCCACACGTGGCCAGCCTGGCCTTCCGCGCTTTACGCAGAGATAAGACGAGGGCTGCGAGAACTCAACAGTGGTCCGCGGCCAATTACGGCTGCCCCCGTCGACCGTCACGTCCCTGCTTGACATTTTAAGGAGCTGCATTCAACATCTTTTTTTTTGGGGGGGGGGGGGGGTTACCCTTAACAATGTAACGTGTGAAGCAGCCTATCCCATCGATTTCAAGGCGAAATGAAAGCGTTGCTGTTGCCCATCTATATAGCTCTGAGACCATCCTTCTCCTTGGGAAGCTGCCTGAGCCCTCTAACAGCGGCTTATACCTTCCTAATGAGCCCCCCTCTCCCCCTCCCGCACCACCCAGATCGTCTTTGGTGGGTCTAACTGAGCCTTGTTATCCCTAATAAGTCAACCTTCCTAGACAAATCCTCCACAAATCCGTAGGATATCTGAAAAGGCATCTGAATGCCCTCCCCACGTGAGCCTGAACTTCGCCTTTCAATAGACTTGAATCAAGCCGTTCTGATCGTCAGTTCTGAAATGGATTTGGCCTGAGCGATGCAATTTTGATCAGCCTTGGCAGTTTTATGGAGTCTGGGCAATGAAGTCCAGTGACAGCCTGAGTCTTTTAAAAATTGCTTGAAAGTAGAGAGCATCTGAGTCTTTTCTGGCTGCATTGTCAAGAGGTGGTCCGGGAGGGCACATAAACGAATAAATAAATTAAAAGGGGCAATGCTCATCCAGCAGAGATTTACTGCGTTTTGAAGCTGCATCACCCTAGGAAGGGTTAGGAACAATGGGACAACTGAAACGAAAGTGATCAGGAGCCATATGATGCAGAAGATGATTCCAGTGTTTTGAATGTTTTGTTCTGCATCCTTGTATAAGAACAGGAAGAAGGGCACTGTGTCATCCAAGCTGACCCCATCCATGGTGTATTCCAGGCAAGAAACCAGCCCAGGTGGTTTGCCATTGCCTGGACCCAGTCTTCCTCGGTGGTCTCCTAACCAAGTGATTACTGTGACTGGCTTTACTTAGCTTCCTCAGAGCTAAGGTGGGCTATACATATTGCTTCTGCACTCTGTAGGCATGGGAACGCTGATTTAACAAATCCTTTCTTGGCCTCTCATTTCTGCACTGTCATTTTTGTCACTTGTTTGTCCCTATTGCTTCAGGGTCTCCCCCCCCCCCGTGTGTTTTGCCCTCTCTAGTAGTCCCAGAGAGAGCAAAATGTTAAAGTGGAGGACTTGGCGCTGTCTCCTGCCTCAGACTGGAGAAGATGGCACCAGAGAGTTTAGACAGAAAGGTCAGGACACACAGAGCATCCTTTCCTTCCTGCTATCTGATACTTTCCTTTGAAGCAGAATGCTACTCTTAGGGGCAATTTCCTCTGCTTCCGCCTCACCCTCACTCTCTCTCCTCTCTCGCATGCAAGAAGATGGAGGCTGGACATGTGTCCAGCATCCAACACCATCCAGCTAGTTAGAATAGGTAATCTATATCTATCTCTTACCTGCACTCTCAAGCATGTATTTCCTTTAGTAAATGTTACTTATTAGTTTTAGACTGACTGCTGACTCCGTGTGACTTTGAAAGTCTGTTGCCACACCAAGCTGCAAGCTTTACTGCGTTTAAGCCTTTGTGCACTCTGCTATATTCTCGTGGTTCCCTGGCAGTACCTAGACCACTGAATCCAACACAAAACACATGTGGAAAGGGAGGGGGGAACAGACCCAAAGCAATAGGGACAAATGAGTGACAGAAAATAACAGTGTGGACGTGGCATCATAGAGTGACTCTGGTTTATATCAGTTCAGAGGAGGCAATGGGGTGGAAGGTCCAAATAATTTCACAAGAGATGGGGAAAGAGGAAAAAACAGGAGCCACAGGTTATGTAGACACCTCAAACTCAATAGTGCAAGGCAGTGCAATAATGAACATTTGAAGCCAATGGACTTAACTCTGTTTAGGATTGCCCCGTAATCCTGTGGGAAGGTGGGCAAAAGTCCCATTGAACTCACTGGAGTTTAATAAACGTGCACAAAGGAGGGCAGATTGTGATTGCCTGCCTGAAATAACTGGACAAATTAATCTTGATCGACTTTAGTTGGACTGGGGCCTTTCGCTCTGGATTAAAAGCTCTGATAGGAGGAGATTGCAGCAGACCTGGTCTAAAAAAGAAACAGCATCTTTGAGTGTCACGTTAAATAAATCTATCATGCTGTACACTTATTTCATTGCAGGACACCATAACTATCCTTTGTGTCATATGGTCACGAACCAGAAGATGTGGTGGTGATAAAGATTGTTTAATCACTCGTTGCATGTTCAGCACACAGTATTTCAATAATTCTGCAACAACCTGACAAGGTAGTGTTAGGTTCTCTGGTATGATAATCCAGGAATCTGTCTCATTGAGGTCACCCCGGTTTTGCCCCACACTTGTCCCGGGATAAACAGATGCTGTTATAACCAGGGATAAATGCAAGGTATTGTGTTGCGAGTTGAACTCTGATAAAACCAGGGATGAGATCCAAGTGTGAAAATTTGTCTGTGTATGGGAGAGAGAGAAAGGAAGGAAGTGAGAACGACCAGTGGTAACTTACCGTGAGGGGTCCTTCTCCTCTGAGGATCGGAGGACATCTTGTGGGTGATTCCCACCCACCTCTAGGGAGGCAGGAACAACTAAACTTCTTCCTGTTTCCTGTGGTGGGAGTCACCCTCAACTCAGTTCGGTAACTCCGAAAGCTAGAAAAACTTGACTAAGAGTATATTAATAAACATGAACAAGAGAAAAAACAGGAAGAGATTAACAAGAAGAATTCTCTCTCAAACGTAACCTGCGATTCCGTGAGGTCAATCGCCTAAATATTACAGATTGCTTCCCAACTCCCTCTCAACCCATCGAGGTACCTGCTTAAGACGATCCAGGGAGGGCCAAGATGTCCTCCGATCCTCAGAGGAGAAGGACCCCTCACGGTAAGTTACCACTGGTCGTTCTCCCTCTGAGGTGGAGGCCATCTTGTGGGACCTCCCAGAGCAATGGTCCTACTTTCCGGGTGGGGGATCGTCATTTTCATTCAACACAGCTTGTAGGATGCGACGTCCGAAGGCAGCGTCTGCAGAAGCGTAGGTATTGATTTTATAATGCCTAACAAAAGTGGATAAGGATGTCCACGTGGCCGCTCTACAGACTTCTTCGACTGAGGCTCTATTGTAAAACGCCGCGTTAGTGGCTGCGCTGCGAACCGAATGGGCAGTAATCCCTTGTGGAACTTTGAGGTGCATGGCATTGTAAGCTTCAGCGATGCATAGCCGGACGGTGCAACTGATAGCCGATGTAGACATTTTCTTGCCCGTGTGGGGAGGTGAAATATTGATGAATAGGGCCTCTGTTTTCGTTATGGAGACCGTTCTCCAAATGAAGCATTTCAGTGACCTACGAATGTCCAGTGTGTGCCAAGTCCTTTCAGTTGGATGGGTAGGATTTGACGCGAAAGAAGGAAGACAAATTTCCTGTGTTCTGTGGAATGTGGAGTTGATTTTTGGGAGAAACGATGGATCCGTGCATAGAACTACTGTGTCCTTGTGGAAGACGCAGAGATCGGATCGACTAGACAGAGCTCCGATTTCTGAGACCCTCCTGGCCGAGGTGATGGCCACCAAGAAGAGAGTCTTCATCCTCAGAAACTTCATTGATATATGCTGTATAGGTTCGAATGGAGGTTTTGTAAATGCCGTAAGGACCAGGTTGAGTCGCCACGTTGGAAATCTGTGGCAAATTGGTGGATCAGCAAGTGCCGCTCCCTTTAGGAACCTTCGTACGTGAGGATGCTGTGAGACTGTCTGTCCTCCGTATAGTGGCAGGACTGTCGCTAAAGCTGCCATTTGCCGTCGAAGTGTAGACGCTTTTAGGCCAGATGATCGCCCATCTTGTAGAAACGACAACACCGAACTCAGTTTTGGTCGAATAGGATCAATCTTCTTCCTCCTTGCCCATCGGACAAAGGCTTTCCACATTACGTTATATATTCTGATCGTAGAGGACCTTCTGGAGCCCAGTATGGTGTCAATAACCGGCTCCCCGTAGCCTAGTTGCCTGAATTTTTGCCTTTCAACCTCCAAGCGGTCAAAAGGAACCATCCCGGGTCGGGATGCCTGATCGGGCCCTGGGTGAGCATGTCGATCTGGACTGGTAGACGAAGTGGACAGTCGACCGCCAACTCCTGCAGTGATGTGAACCATGGCCGACGAGGCCAATAGGGGGCCACCACAATGACATCCGCTTCCAAGAATTGAATCCTTCGCAGGAGTCTTGGAAGAATCGGCAGAGGTGGGAAGGCATACAGAAGTTCTCTGGACCACGGGGCCAGGAGAGCATCTATCTGTTCCGCTGCTGGGTGGAAAAATCTGGTGTAGAACCTGTGTAGTTGAGCATTGTAAGGAGAGGCAAATAGGTCCACTGTTGGCTCCCCCAATGTTGAGATGATCATCTGAAACAGGGTCGGGTGAAGAGACCATTCCCCTTCCTGGATCGACTGACAACTCAACCAGTCGGCTTGCGTGTTGTCTGCGCCGTGTATGTGTGTTGCGCTCAGGGATGCCAGGTGACTTTCTGCCCAGAGCAGAAGTGGCTTTGCTTCTCTTGCCAGTGCAGATGACCTCATGCTGCCCTGCTTGCTCAGGTAGGCTTTCGCTGCAACATTGTCTGTCCTTACCAGGACGTTCTTTCCTTGTAGATGTATAGAGAAGTTCATCAGAGCCAGGCGGATGGCTCGAAGCTCCAACAGATTGATTGGTAGTTTTGACTCTGCTTCCGACCATTTCCCTTGAGCAGGGCGGTGCATGAGAGTCGCCCCCCAGCCTGACAGGCTGGCGTCTGTGAAGACCTGAAGTGGGTTCGGAATCCAGTAAGACTTGCCTTGTGAGAGGTTGTGTGGGATGGTCCACCATCGAAGACTGGACTTGACTTGTAAGGGAACTTTTATGGATATCTCGAGTTTCAGTGCTATGTGGTTTTGATAGGGCCGGAGCAGGCTCTGTAATGGTCTGGAATGGAATCGGCCCCACTGTAGGGCGTCGAAGGTCGAGACCATCATCCCCATCAGTTTGGCTAGTAGGGATAACGAAGAGGTGCGAGCTCTGATTACCTGTGTCACTATCGACTTGAGCTTCTTCACTTTGGACAGTGGGAGAAATAATCTGGATGCTTGGGTGTCGATTAATACACCCAGATGTTCTAACCTCTGAGAGGGTTGTAGGTGACTCTTTGGCTTGTTGATTAGGAATCCGAATTTTTCCAAATGTTGGATGACTAGGTCCACATCCCTTATCGATTGGTCCACCGATGGCGATCTGATCAGCAGATCGTCGAGATAGGGATGAATGTGCAGGCCCATCTGACGGAGTAATACAACCGGATGAACCAGTACCTTTGTAAATACCCGGGGAGCGGTGGATAGACCAAACGGGAGAGCCCGGAATTGAAAATGGGACTCCCCTATGCAGAACCGCAGGAAGCGTCTGTGAGATGGATAAATGGGAACGTGAAGGTATGCCTCCGTAAGATCTATTGAAGTTAGGAACTCCCCGGGTTGGAGGGCTTCCGCGATGGACCGCAGCGTCTCCATGCAAAAGTGCTTGAGAGTGACATATTTGTTTAAGAACTTCAAATCGAGGATTGCCCTCCAATCTCCGTTCTTTTTTGGGACTGTGAAAAAAAGAGAGTACACTCTGGTCCGTCTTTCGTCTGGGGGTACTGGTTCCACTGCTTGGATTAGTAGTACGTGATCTATGGCGGCCAGAGTCCGGGCTTTCTTTATGGGGTTTTTGTGGGTCGGAGAAGAAAGAAACCGTGGAGGTGGGTGGCTTCTGAATTCTATTTTGTAGCCCAATGTGACAACGTCTCTTGTCCAAGAGTCTGGTTGGGAGGACAGCCATTGCTGATTGAAGTAGAGTAGACGGCCTCCCACTGGCGGGACAGCATAGTCACGCCTTAGAGGTCTTGGGGTCGCCTCCCTTGTCAGGTCTGCCGCCGAAGGGTTTTCCGAATCTGTGCGCGTTGGAAAAACCACCTCTACGAAAAGGCTGCTTATTGGTGGTCCAAGTGGGTCGTCTATTGTCCTGACGGGCTCTGAAGGATGAATTAAAGGTCCGAAAGGAGTATGTGGTATTCGGTCTTTTGTCTGTCGTTCGGATCGTTCTGGGAAGAGTTTTCTTTTTGTCTCTAGTTTCCACTAGGATCTTCTCCAGGGGCTCCCCGAAGAGCTTGTCTCCCTGAAATGGGTATGCTGAAACGACGGCCTTAGACTGATAGTCTGCCGGCCATGCTCTTAGCCATAGAATACGTCGAGCGGCTGCCGTCGTGGAGATAGCCCACGCAGAGAAAACCACTGAGTCGAGCGTGGCATCTGCGCAGAAGGAGATCGCTTTGAGAAGCCGGTTTGCCCCATCCAACAGGCCGCGGTTGCCCTCGGGCAGCATTTGAATAAGCCGACGCATCCAGACTATGGCTGCCCTGGATACTGTGGAGGCAGCCGAGGAGGCTCTTACCGCCATGGCGTTGGCTTCATGGGCTTTGCGTAAGACAGATTCTGCCCTTTTGTCCAGATTGTCTCTTAGGGTCCCATGCCCGTCCTCTGAGACCATGCCAGACGATTGGAGTGCTGCCACTGGAGCGTCAACCACTGGTACCTGCAACAGATCTAAGGCTGATGAGTGCATGGGATACAATTTTCTAGTGGACCCTGGGAATGGTTTAGAAGAAAAGGGCCTTTCCCACTCTGCCTTAACCTTCCTAACATAAAATCTTGGGAAGGGGAAGGCTAGTTCTGAGGGGTCCACCGGGGGGAAAAACTCATCAAAGATATCTGAGTTTTCATCTGGCTCTTGTGGCATAGGTGAGGGTTTTGCTGCTTTTTGATTACCCTGGACTTGTAAGGCAGCCAGGGTTTTATTTAATAGATAGTGGAGATCCTCTGGCTTAAAGAATCTAAAAGCCTGATCCCTATTTTGTTGGGGTTTTGGTAAAGGTTCCCCTTCATCCTCATTTGAGGAAAATTCCCCTTCCTCCCTGTCACTGGAGAGGTGGGACAAATCATCATTCTCAGAGTCAGGGGGGTCAAGGTGCCTGGTCTTTTGGGCTGCTTTAGCTGGGTGTTTCCCTTGAGAGCTTTTGCCCTTGGCTGGAGAGTGAGGTAGACTGGAAGTGGGAGCTGGCCCCCCCCCTGAACAAAAATCAATGATTTCCGCGCGCATTGCCCTGCGGAAGAATGCCATGGCCGCTGGGGAGAAGGGGAAGGAGTCATCAATCACCTCATCCGCTGATGCGCCTGCCGAAGCGGTGTCTTCCCGTGCCTCCCTCTCGTCTCCGTCTGCAAAGCTCTCCTGAATATCGTGTATCAGCGCCTCCTCCGATCGGCATTCAGCCCGGGGGTTATCAGGAGGCAGGGGGGGCATTCAGAGCCGTCCCTGATAGACGCGCCGCGGCCCGATCCCTCCAAGATGGCCGCCATCTTCGCCGCGCTCTCCCGAGCCGCGGAGTGAGCCGTTTTGGCGCGCTTTGTGGCGCCGCCACCGCTGCCGTGCTGGCTGTCCGAGGAATGCTTCCTCTTCGAGCTACCAGCCTGCGCGTCGCTGGGTGCCGTCGCCGACTGCATTTCTAGGCTTCCTCGAGGCAGGAGCAGTCAGTTGGGGGAGGGGGGGGGCTTGAAGCACCCTTTCCCAAAGTGGCACCGGAACGGAGAAGAGAGAGTAGGGAGGCTTTTTTTTTTTTTAAATAGTTGAGAGAGAGAGAGAGAGAGAATAAAGAAAAGTGGATAGAATCAATTTGGAATAGGAATTAGGCAGAGCCGAATTTCCAAGCTGCGCTCCCTTGTGAGGCAGGAAACGAACTGGGTTGAGGGTGACTCCCACCACAGGAAACAGGAAGAAGTTTAGTTGTTCCTGCCTCCCTAGAGATGGGTGGGAATCACCCACAAGATGGCCTCCACCTCAGAGGGAGAAGGCAATTTCCCTACATGTTATCAGTCTACACATCCAAGGGACAGGGGCAGAAGAGTAAACAGGAAGGGACCCACAGTTTGCCTGTCTGCCTAACTGACTCTCTTGTAAGACCCCCTCTCTGGAGTCTGAGAGGCAGTGTCAAGGCCGCCTCTTCCAACAGGTAGGTCACTTTTAGTATCCCTAATATTGCAGACGAGAGAAGCTAAAAACACACACACTTTCCAAAGGCTTCCAAGTGTGTGGCAGAACAGATAGGACCTCCTTGTCAGTGGGTCCCAGCCACTCTGCTACACTGCAAAGTGAAGTACTTGGTTTAAAGGAATGGCAAATATTTTCCCAAAGTAGAACCTACTAGAACCTGTTTAAGTGACCCGTGTGTGTGTGTGTGTTAAGTGCCATCAAGTCGCAGGTGACTCATGGTGACCCCAGCTAAGGGTTTCTTGAGGCAGGTGGTTAAGCAGAGGTTATTTACCATTGCCTTCCTCTGCGAAGTATCCGGCTGTCCTCAACCAGAACCAGGGCACCGTCCTGGGGGAACTCTCTGCCACATGACATCCCTGCCCTGCGGGACCTAATGCAGTTCTGCAGGGATTGTAAGACAGAGATGATCTGCCAGGCCTGTGGCTGAGGGCAGTGACAGTTTTCTAGCTAGCCTGGCTCCTTCCTTCCTTCCTCCTCCCTCATCGGGAAAGGATACTACATTGTGTGTCTTCTGCACCATCTGAAATTGTTAGTTGAACTGTTAACGCTATTTTAATTTTTAAATTTTAGACTGTTTGTGAATATTGCTGGAAATGTTGTTCCCTTTCCTGAGCCCTATTTACAGGGGAGGGTGGGTTATAAATCAAAACAAGTACCAGCCCTGCTTAGCTTCAAGATCTGAGGAGATTGGGCTATTAACATACAATTCCACATCCCCAAATGAACTATGACCTTCTATATAATATACTGTTACTGCAGTATTGTATAAGGAGGTAGTAGTCCCATACATGGATACCTATGGGACACACCCAAACTTTATGTAGTCTTTGCTTCAAAAAAGAGAGGGATTTTGTGGCAAAAGAAAGCTTAGCACTGCAATCTGAGTAAATGACACAAATCAATAAAGTCTTCAAACCTGATTTCATTTTGCACACTTCGTTCTGCTTCTGTTAGTCACCAGGAAGAGCAAGGGGCTTTAGAGGGCAACGACAATCCTTCCCAGTCACCCTGAACCAAGTCCTGAGTCTTAGACTTCTGCGGCCATTGCCCCACACACAACTTGCAAGCCGCCATAAAAGACATAAACTTGATTCTTTTAATAAAAAAGCTGAGATTCCCAGGAAGCCAAATTCAACACCAGCAACAATAATCTGCTTGTTTTCTGCACTCCTGTGGAGTCATGGCATACACGCACTCAACTAAGCAGCTAGCTACAAGTACTTGAATGTGTGTTTGAAAAACTTCTTACCCGCCCAATCTCTAGGGTGTAGGGCAAGTTGCGTCTTAATGACTCAAGCACACACTGGAAAAGAAATCACGCTAAAACAACAACAACAATAAATGTTGTTAAAGTTTAATCCTTGCCATTCAAAGCCAGTGTAGGGGGGAGGGGGGATGGTCTGTATGGTGGTGGTGGTGGGAAGAATTCAATAGCAACTAGGCAGCCTCTCCGTCCTGGAATTGTTGTCCAGCATTGCTAACAGCCAAGAGCTCCCTAAGCTCAGCTCTTGGGATACAGCAAGAAGACCCCGGGTGTATCATACTCAATTCTAAATTTGGACACACTGTTTTAAAAGTATAATGTTTCTTATACAAACAGATGTTTTTCCATGGCTGCTCAAGTCTCTCTACATCTTTGAACCCGTGGATGAGCGCACCTGCCTTCCTTGTTGCATTAGCAGGGGAGGCCTTGTCACATCACAGGGAAGCACCCTCTTTTGATTCAAATCCTGGGCGATGATGCAGTCGAATAGGAGACAGTTGGCATTGTGTGTTCTTCTTCCTAACAGAATTAGTAACTTCACGGGCTTCTGTGGTCTGCTTCCAGCTCTGACACTGATTAACTCAAGCCAACCGCATGTTTATGTTACACAGCTCGCAAATCCATCACCTTGATTCATGGATATATTCAAGCCAGACCCACTGAATGGTTAGGGGGAGGATGCGGACATAATAACTTAGAATGGGTATTTTCAAAGCCTAGAATATTGACAGAGCAAACCTAAACAGTGTTATGTCTCCCACTGAAGTCAGTGGGCTTAGAACAGTGTAACTTTGCATAGGAATGTACTGTAATGCTATACCCATTTACAATCGTGGTCACTCCATGAAATTGCTGAGCAGTTGGGTAAGAACAGATAAAAGGAAGTACTTCTTCACCCAAAGAGTGATTAACACGTGGAATTCACTGCCACAGGAGGTGGCGGCGGCTACAAGCATGGACGGCTTCAAGAGGGAATTAGATAAACATATGGAGCAGAGGTCCATCAGTGGCTATTAGCCACAAAGTATAGATAGGAACTCTCAGTCTGGGGCAAGTGATGCTCTGTATTCTTGGTGTTTGGGGGGGGCAACAGTGTGAGGGCTTCCTGCCCCCACTGCTGGACCTTCTGATGGCACCTGGTGTTTTTGGCCACTGTGTGACAGAGTGTTGGACTGGATGGGCCACTGGCCTGATCCAACATTGGCTTCTCTTATGTTCTTAATCCAAAGTACGGTATACATTTTTGTGCTGGGACACAGATTGCAGTGCAGGCCAGAGCAAAAGTGTCCTGTCTCCCATTATTCCTCTTAATACTTTTCTTAAAATAAGGCCTTAGAAATAAGTATGTTCATCTTGACATCATGATAAGTCTAGATGTGGAACAGCAAACAGAACAGACTGTACTAATGTCACCACAACTTTATATCTTATGAGAGACAGGTGAAACAAGTTCATTTAACTATGTCTGCATGTCACTTCCAACGTCACTTTTACTGAGTTAGAGTTTTGTTTCAGGTAATACTGATTTGTGCCAACACAGTTCTCATTTCTCACTTTATTTATGACTATAAATACCCAATAGTAAAGTGGCTGGCCCCCATATCAATCATGTAAGCAGAAAAACAAGGACATGCATAGACAAAGTAGGGGTTTCTACATCCTTGGGGGACTCCCTAGGGATGCAGACAATAGATAGATAGATAGATAGATAGATAGATAGATAGATAGATAGATAGATAGATAGATAGATAGATAGATCTGTATCTGTATCTGTATCTGTATCTGTATATATATTTGTAAATTAACCAAAAGAGCCTTCCTCCAAAAACAAAAACCTGGCCTGCTAAGGACACAGCATGTTCCAGAAAACAGCAGTTGAAATAGAGAAAGGGGGGAGGGAAATTAGCCTGTTCAAGGCACACACATCCCTCCCAGAGCTCAGAATCCCGGAGATTTTGAAAGTGAGGTGTTTCAAACTGTTTACCCCTTCTAGGTTTTCACAGAGTTCCCAGTATGCTTCTTAAATTGGTAACATCCCTTGTGTGAGAAAGCTGAGAAATAGGTTAGCATAAGCCTCCATTACCTGATATAAAGCTCTCGACAGATAATTTTGAAAATCTGCCTTAACCCCTTGGGAGGCCCTCTAGAATAAAACAGTTTCATTGTTTTAAAATATGTTTTAAAAAACAGTAATTGTGAACGCTTACTGGTGTTTTAGCACCATAAGCTGCTTAAAGTGATGAAACTGCCCCTGTGTGAACACACTTATTTTATGAAGAACTAAGAGTATAGTTTATACAGAAATGAAATAAGACCTCTTTTGAGTAAAACAATCTGCATAAATGCTTAAAGAAAGCCTATAATTATGATAAAAATGTTGCTCAAAGTTAAAATTATGAAGCAATCAAGATTTATAAACAGTCTCTCATCAACTTTTAATCATACTTTGGTTTTCGTATACGAACAGTATATGGAACAACATATAACAATATATTCATGGGGTACAAAAGTCCTTGAGCTTTTCTAGGCACATTTGCTCTGCTCTTTCACACATGGGGAAGGTAATTTCCTGTCTTTTCCTGATAGTACATTCAGAGACAATACGAGGTCACCATAATGTGGTCTAGAAAGCCAAGGAACTAAACAACATTAATTTATGTTGGGCAAGGTACAGGCATCTGCGAGGCATAAAAAGAAGCATAACTGAGCTACAGGCTAATGCAGGTGCTTTGGCTAAGGTGACATGAATCACAGGGCAGAGTTAGGCGTTCTTCAGCTGTGCTCGTTATCCAGTAGCCAAGGGACTTTGATTGAACAGGGATTATTTTGGGTAATCTCTGGTCATTTTATTCACTGTGATCACAGAGGTCCTGCTCTCAGGTACCAGACCTGAACCTCAAGAGACACATATCCCTCATCCTAATTGTTTTGTCACCTCAGATGCAACATCATCCACATTAACCAATTATTTTGGGACCTGTGGCATCCTTTGACTTTTATACATAACCCCAGGATGTATTGTGCCTCTTTAGAAGCAACAGGCACAGAGGCACATGAAATGGTACTTTTTTGTATCTCCAGATTTGGGTTTGTTTTATTTTGTCAGAAATGGGATGCATGAGTTCAAACTTAGAAGGAGCCCAATGAATTGGGTGCTGGGGACTGAACTGCTCTGCCCTTAATTAAATCTCACTAATAGAAATGTGGGTGAGGCTGCAGTGGCTCAAGTGGTTAAGATGCTGAACTGCAGACCAGAAGGTCGGTAGTTCAGCAGTTCAAGACCTGAGTGCTGCATGACGGAGTGAGCTCCCGTCTAAGGTCCCAGCTCCTGCCAACCTAGCAGTTTGAAAGCAAGAGACTGCAAGTAGATAAATAGGCACCACTTCAGTGGGAAGGTAACAGCGTTCCGTGTGCCTCAGTGTCTAGTCATGCTGGCCACATGATCACAGAAATGTCTTTGGGCAGCCTTGGCTCTTCAGCTTGGAAACGGAGATGAGCACCACATCCCTAGAGTCATATTCGACTGGCTTTCAAGCAAGGGAAATCTTTACCTTTACCTAATAGGAATGTAAGAGGAGATTACCTATGAACTGTAAGAGTTCTTACTTCAAGAAAAGATCCAGATTGGTCTGCTACTCAAGAAGAAGAAGACAAGCAAATGTGACATGCAGTGCAATCCTAAAACAGAATCCTAGAAACTGATGGCCTTAGAAGGGTTTAGCTCTGACTTGGACAGTCCAGACTAGCCCAGTCTTTTCCTGATCTTAGAAGCTATGCCAGATCAGCCCTGCTTAATACTTGGATGGGGAATGAACCATCAAGGAAGTCCTGGCTTGCTATGACGAGGCAGCATCTGAACATCTCTTGTCTTGAAAACCCTGTGGGTTTGCCATAAATTGGCTACGACTTGATGAAAGGAGAAGAGTGTCGTTCTGTTTAGGATTGCACTGTGAGTTACCATTACCATCAAGGAAGAGGGAAGGGATTATGGCTGCCTGGCAATTGCCCATGCAATTTCTCTCACTGCCTTTTCTGGTTTCTTGAGCAACAGGCCTTCATGCTGGCAAGAGGCATGAGCTATGCCACTCTGTTAACAACACTCACCAGGATGTACCTGCTTCCTGATGGGTAGGAATAGATCATAAAATAACCTTTTCAAATCTCCCATGCCTGGGAGACACCTGTACTTTATACCAATCTTGCATATCAGTACAGCAAAGGCTCGGTTCATTTGCTGAGCAGGAAAGAAATGCACGGAATTCATACTTAAGTCTTTTTCTGGACTTCTTCCATGGTAATGAAGAATTAGCTCCCCAAAAGTGTTGGTATTTCTGTGGAATAATACGACTTCGAGAGTTGTCTGCATTGATTTTGTGACTTCTTAAAGACTTGACCACCATCAGGATATGACTTCAACCTGGATATTTGTGTTTGAGAACTCTGTGGATTAATAGGAGGGGTGTGTGTGTAAAGTCTTTTAAATGAACAAATGTTGGGCTGTTGTCAATCAAATGCCAACTTGACCAGCCACAAACTATGAAGAAAAGGTTTAAGCACCTGTACACCAAAGGACAGTTCCAAAGGATATTTCTTTTTTCTTTTAATGGAAAAAAAGTAAGCAGGATTTGTTCAAAATAACATGAAATCTGGGATTCCTTGATGCAGAATTTGGATGCTTTTAGAACAGATAGTTCTGGTGAAAGTCCATATGATGGAGGAATGAGGAAATGGTACAGAAAATTTACAAGTCTCTGGTTCACTTTAGGAGGAGGATATTTCTGTTGCATTTGGGTGCATTTGCAGTCACAACTATAACTGGGGCAGGTTTAATTTGTGCTATAAATTCAAATAAGGAACTCCAGTTGAAATTCTGAATGTGGATCCAACAATTATTCATATTTTTTATTCTTTATATAGCATTGTATTAAAGAGCGGGGTCTCTCTACCTTTAGTCTCTGTAAAGAAGAAAATGGGGATTATGTTTCCTACGCCAGCTGTGTGGTTAAATAATCTGTGCTTGTGTGAAAAACAAATGTGAAGCATGAAACTAAATACTGAATACATTCAAATCAGGTTGAAAATGGAGACACATGAATTTTATTGCTAAACTGAGAGCCTTTCATTCATTCCACATTTTTTTTGGAAGAAAACCAGCAATATTTGTGAAGAGTTTTGAAAACATAATTGTGCTGAACCATTCACTTCATTTTTAGATAGGAATAAAATATGTGTATCTCTCAAAACATTTCCCATGAGCTAAAACAGCATTTCTCTCTAGCGTTGTTCCTACACAAAACATGTAGTCAAAGGCTTCCCCCAGATTTGTCTGCTGGATTGCTGGTGTTCACTTTGTGTTCACAGGGGTGGATCCAACCAGCTTTTCCACTGAAGAAAAAGGTAGAAATGGTCACTTTTGACCACACAAAAAGGTTGTGCAGGGGGTCATCATGGGTCCTGCACAGGCAAAACCCAAGTGGCACAGGGGCTGTGGTAAGGAGGGGAGTTGATTAAGACTGAGGGGGGAAGTTGGTTGGATCCTGCCTATAAGCAAACCAGTTTGTCAGTCAAGCAGGCTATATTAGAAGAGAAGAAGAGCTGGTCTTTATACCCTGCTTTTCCAAACTCAAAGTAGCTTACAATTGTGTTCCCTTCCTCTCCCCACAACAGGCACCTTGCAAGGTAGATGAGGCTGAGACAGAGCAGAGAGAACTGTGACTGACCCAAGGCCACCCAGCAGGCTTCATGTGGAGCAGTGGGGAATCAAACCCGGTTCTCCAGATTAGAGTCTGCTGTCTTAACAACCACGCCATGCTGGCTCTCATATTAGAAGATGGGAAACCATGAATGAAACATCAATTAATAAGGCTTCTTTGGTGAGCCAGGGCATTCTCCTTGCTCCTCCTTTCTTATGCAGAGTGCGGAAACAAGACGCCAGTTAAAAACAAACTGAAATTAAAACCTCAAATTGTCCATGATGTCTGAATGAACTGGAGCTTGATGGCCCCAGCAAGCAAGGAGGCTGAACTAGGGTAGAAACTTGGGGTAGTATCTTGGCTTGTTAGGAGCCCCTAACTAGCTAGGTTGTCTACATTTGGATATCATGGACAGTTGTGACTTGTTTTCATAAGAAGGGGGGGGCAAGAGGAGCACTGAACAATGAAGAGAAGTCTAGTTCTATCTTCACTTGACATCTGAAGGCAGTGTGTCATCTGGTGTATAAAAAGACTTGCCACCAAGGCTACCCTTACAAAATTCTTCACAAATTAAGATGGGTGGGTAGGGTACTGTTCCATAGTCAACAAATCCAGGATGTTAGATATTTCACGGTTTGGGACTGGGCCTTTCTGGTTGATTGCTCCCCAGCTTTGGAGCTTCTTCCTCAAAGAAGCTGGCTAAGCTTGATGTTTAGGAAGAATATTTAACTTTATTGGTCTGCATTATGCCATAAGTATGTATATTTTGTTTGACGGTTTGGGACTGGGCCTTTCTGGTTGATTGCTCCCCAGATATTTCACGGTTTGGGACTGGGCCTTTCTGGTTGATTGCTCCCCAGCTTTGGAGCTTCTTCCTCAAAGAAGCTGGCTAAGCTTGATGTTTAGGAAGAATATTTAACTTTATTGGTCTGCATTATGCCATAAGTATGTATATTTTGTTTGACATATTTTTCATGTTTCATTGTTTTAGTTATGATACATAACAACTTGTAACTAAATTAATACACCTGGAACTCTAGGAACTCTAGGAACTCTTTACAGCCTGTTTTTGAACTTTTCTTGCTCCTGTGCTTTTAACAGCAACCTGACAGAAATTAAATAGGAAAAGCCTAATTTGATAAATTTCTTCATGCCAAGGACATATTTAAGACCCCAGAATATGGTCAGCACAAAAAAATGTAGTCCATACATATAGTACAGTTTCATATTTAAGTTGTAACTCCTGCATGATAACCCTACTTTGAAAATTATGTCATGGGAAGAATTTTTCATCTGGTATCCATATGATGAAGATGTGAATGTAGCAAGCAGCTCCCGGTTTCTCAAAATGCCTATGCTTTTATTATAAGGAAATAATCACACAGACCATGTTTGCCTATTTATCTGAGCCAGGAGGCTGATTCTTTGGCACACTCCCATGAGTTAAGAACATAAGGAGAGCTCTGCTGGATCAGTGGTCCATCTAGTCCAGCATCCTCTCACACAGTGGAGGACCAACAACAGAGCATAGAGGCCGAAGCCTTCCCCTGATGTTGCCTCCTAGCACTGACGTTCAGAGGTTGACTGCTTCTGAATGTGGAGTTTCCCCTTAGTCGCCATGACTAGTAGCCCCTATGCTCCATGATCCATCTAATCCCCATTTAAAGCTATCTATGCCTATCTACATCCTCTGGCAGTGAATTGCATATTTAAATCACTCTCTGAAAGAAGCATTTCAAGCTACACTTCAGTGGTGGCAGATATATGGCATCACTAGATAGTGGAGTTGCCACATTTTAACTGAACTCACACCTGTGCGTTTAGTAAAGGCCCCAAGAACTCACGACCCACCAAGCTAAACAGAACTCACTAGACGTATGAAGACCTGCTTAGTGGCTGAAATCCTCCTGTTTTGGTAGTCCCATGCAGGCATCAAAAACAGGAGATTTACTGATCCCTCATGGGTCTACATTATGTAGTCTGCAATTAGCTTAGTGATTCAGAAGTTCTGAAAGCCTTTCCCCTCCACAACCTCTGCTTATAATTTTTCCTGGGATGACAGAAAAATCTCCACTTGCTAACTTTGGAACTGCTTAAGATATATAAACGAGAAAGAAAAAGCAGGAGGAACAACTACTGCACACTGCGGAAGACGGTGCTGTTGCTGAATCTATAGGGACAGCTGTGTAGGGGACTCTGGCTAAGAAAAAAAGAAGAGTAACACCAGTGGTAGACAGGCCCAGCAGATCGCAAAGACTTCCTCTTGAATATACTAAATTGTAAATCAGAGGTGATCAGATATTGTAGGTACAAGGTCTAAGAAACAAGTGCCATTCGGCATGTCAACGAATGACAACTGGAAGGGAGAAGAACAAAAGAAAGACTTTGGTGTGGGTTACATTGGATTGCGTAGCTCCTTTTAGAGATCAGGATGGATATTGCCCTGTTTGGGAACTATCTGGGCAATGCTTCAAAGGGAAAGATGAGGGCCAGATCAAAACAATTAAAGAAAGTTCATTAATAGGTGGAAGGTGCTTGAGCTTTCAGCATACTTCAGATGTGAACTGAACACACATACTGAGCTATGTTTTTAACAAGTGAAAAGGGAAGCCCAAGGTAAACTACAGAGAAGTTGGCTGTATCTGAAATTGCTACCAACAAGGCGGTGTGCTTAGATATAGCAATATGTCATCTACCAAACCCTGAAGCATAACCTTGATGAAATCCTGAAAATGGCTATTGGGGAATCTAAACTTCGGTGGGGGCTATGGTTGCTTGTTATTCCTCATAAGCCTGAGTTAGCTAGTTGTATCTGTTTATGTGGTTTAATGCAAAATGCAGTTTATGTGAGTACTTAGAGCAAGGGGATAGTCACTGCTATGCTTCTGGAAGTTTTAATTAAATGTTAAAACCCCTGAGGGCTTTTGAGGAGGGCCTTTAAAAATGTTGTTTAAACCTAAGCAAATAAACTTGATTTTGACTTGACATTTATGCTGGGACTTGAAGATTCCCCAGGAGAATGATTTATGTCGATTCCTGTTTCATGTTCCTTTTTGGGACCATGAAGTCAGTCTTGATTCTATTGACCCTTCTCTCGGGTCATTCATTCCCACTTGGATGCGATTAGTGGGAATTCCTCAAGCTCCTGCGGAGTGTCTTTCAGCCTTACGAAGACAACCTTTGAGGAGGCACCCGGGGAAGAGCCTTTCATCATTTGGATCTAAGATGTGGAGAACAGTTTAGTAAAACAGGCAGATTTCAAATGTCACTTTCTGAGAGACAATCAAACCCATTCTCAGGTATGACTTAAACTAAATTAAAGTGCTCTGACACATTATATTTCTTGGGGCAGAAGAGGCTAAAGGCTACCTTTATTTACAAGGAAACAAGTTCCAAAAATCGATCTCATTTTCTAGGTGCTTTAGGTCATTTATTCAATGAACAGCTTAAAAAGAGCTTTTGCTTGCAATTAGAATAATCACAGAAGCAGCAATTTTACTTTGATACAAATGTAACAGTTTGCTAAAGATAACGGAGTTTTTCAAAAGTATATTTCTTTTGTGACTAGTTTAATGATACTATATGGGTATTATTTAATTATTGAAGACATTTCTATGCCATCTTTCCACCCAAATAGGATCCCCAGGATGAAGAACATCAAAACATTAAAACAGTTCCACTGACTTCCAGGCTTGCAAGCACAGGCACACAGGCACGTACGCGCACACACATACAAATTATTCCCCCCCCCCCCCAATTAAAACAGTTCAATATTAAAACAGGGCCTTAGGGGTATCTGTTTACACAGACTTTTACATTGGAGCAGGATGTCTCACTTTGCTATGACCCACGGAAGACAGTGTTATTTAGCACTAATAAATCTGAGTGTTAGAATGATGCCGTCCTTATTTGTGTTTCTTTATCAGGAAAAGCAGAACAGAAGAAAACCATATAGAAACTGAGTTTCAAGCATAGCCTATTGAAGTTAACTGGGCAACTGGGATATAATTCTCTCTCTCTTCCTGCAGTTCTGAAAAGTTGCCAAAGGATTTGAGTAATTTTGACTTTAAATATCAATTAAAGTTTTTGAAAGTTCATTAGTTCTTTATCTTTCAGTTAATCAATTAAGCTTAAATATGTTTGAATATTGGTCCACACATCATAAAAGTCTAGACTCAAGCTATTGAAGGAAATTCAAGGTAATAAAGGGTATAGTCCTAAGAACGCTCTCCTCAGAGTAGGCCCCACTGAATAAAATTGGCTTACACCTGAGTAGGCTTGCCTAGGCTTGCTCTTAAAAATCCATTCCAGGTCTATTCAACTGCCAGGAGTGTGTTCTTATGACAGCATTGTTAGCTTATTAAACTGCACACTGTCTCCCTGTTAGCAGGAAAGGCTTCAAAACTGATCTACTTCAGTCAGACACCTGCACCAAAATAGTCTCCAATGTGCCCTTAATTTACAGTCCCAAAAGTTATTACTGATTCCCGACAAGTTAGTTAATTTGATTACTGTACTGAGAGCCCAGGTTAGCCTGATCTCATCAGGCCTTGGAAGCTAAGCAGAGTTAGCCCTGGTTAGTACTTGGATGGGAGACCACCAAAGAAGTCCAGGGCTGCTGCACAGAGGCAGGCAATGACAAATCACTTCTGAGTATTTCTTGGCTTGAAAACTCTATGGGGCAGCCATGAGTCAGCTGTGACCTCACTGTACTTCCCTCCACCCCCACTGATTATTATTTCCTTTAAATGTTTCCTTTAAATCACCTTTCCCCCTAAGGTCTATAACAACCTTTAAGATTAGCCAGCAACACTCTGGGAAGAACACCAACTATGCATTATATTAGGTCCACAAAGGAATTCAGAGAGGCTGTCCCTTTGAATTACCTGCCTTGGACATATGCCCTCAAACCAAGCCTATATGCTTTGAGCCCTTGGGGTGGGACAAACAAATGGCTCCATTCAATGCTCCCTCTAAGCTGTGGAGTCTTGTGAGCAAAAATTTTACTTTGTGAGCTGCTGGCATTAAAGTTGCGAGCAAGCCATTTGGCTACTGCATCAATTAGTTTGCTCTGGAGCCATCCTTCTTGAGCTAAGACAAAAATGTGTGAGCCACAGGCTAAAAAACTGTGAATTAGCTCACACTAACTCAGCTTAGAGGGAACACTGGCTCCATTTATAACTCATTAACACGATCAGGTTAAATATTGTCAGAGAATTATTCTGAACACTGCTAGAAAGTTTACTGTTAAGTTGTTGTATAGCTATGCAGAAGAATCTGGGGAGTAGAATTTATTTTCAATTTATTTTCTTTGGCTACCTTACTGATTGCACCATAAAAAGATGTTATAACCTGCAGAGACAGAAGCACAGGAGTATGTAGTTTGTAGTCAAGTTTTGATATATACTAGCAAGTCAAACCTTTTATGGAGCAGGCCAGCAAAGGATACAGAATACATATTGACCTATCTGCTGCTCTGTTCTATCATGAATATTTATTCATTCATCTCTAATTTTTAAAAATCTACATAACATATCCTATCTATCTATCTATCTATCTATCTATCTATCTATCTATCTATCTATCTATCTATCTAATCTCCATCCATCCATCCACCCACCTATTTTAGGATTACCCAGGGGTCCTTTTGAGCAGGAGCTCGGGGGAGCGCAGCTCCGGGAGCTGGTGCCAGCCCCCCCACCCCCCCCATGGGGGAACGCCTGCTTGTGTCATGGCAAAATTACCCTGTCCTCTGGAAAGGTCCTTGTTCCTCTGACCAGCCTTCTGAAGGCTTCAGCCACCACTGAAGCTATCCTCCCAGAACATTTCTGAGGCTTGGTTAGTAGCTGTCCCCTCTCTGCCAGCTCTCTCTCTCTCTCTCTCCTTTCTTTCTTGCCTTCTGACGTATTTCTGGTGATGTCAGGTGGTTTAGCATATGCAAATAAGTAATGCTAATGAGTTATGCTAATGAGCTCCTGCACCTCTTTTTCTACGAAATGACCCCTGGGATTACCATATTTTGAAAAACAAAAACGAGGACATATTTCCTGACTACTCCAAACAAGTGATCTCATTTTAAATACCCCTGCTATTTAAGCTGTGATAATTCCTACTATCTAGGAATATTCCTAACCTTCCAACCCCAAAAGAGGACATTTTCATCATTTTTTTAAAAAGAACCCAAAAGCGGACGGACACATAAAAAAAGAGGACATATCTGGTAACCCTAACATATTTTTAAAGGCACAATATTTATTTACCTTTGAAATATGGTGTTTGGAAACAGAAGTCTGAGACATATCAGTAACATAACAGGCTCTGAGAACTTCTTTGTTACTTGTAAATTTAGGAGCAGATCTCTAGATTATGAGTTGGATGTGAAAATAGGCAGAGGGGTCTCCTTTGATCACCCCCCCCAGAAGTTATCCTGAAAACCACAGGAACTGCAGGGACAAAAGGCACATGGGAGGGGGACTGCAGTGAAGAGGAGAATTTGGCAAGATTGTTCAGACAAGACAGCTGGATCCAACCCTATGCTTTTTAATGTTAAAACTGGGAAAGGCTTTGCCTCAGGAGAACTAGTTCGCTCCAGCTCCCTTGCTAGTCCTCTCTCTGGAGCCCAAGCACATCTAGAGGGCTAAAATGCACAGACAGCACGTATATCACCCTTAAAATGATGCATAATAGCATTGCTCTCTGTAGAAAGGCTTTGTCACGACCATCCTTCCTCTTTATCTGTGAGCCAAATATCGCAAGTATATTAGCTCCCAGTTAGGATTCCCAGACTATCCTGCAAAGTCTAGTATCATGCAGAGTTGCCAAGTCTTCTCTCTTTAACAGGGGTTAATGGGATGGTATTTACCAGGTGACACCTCCATACCATGAAAAGCTTCAGCTGCCCACCCCCCACATATTAAGAACCTATTAAAGAGGCAGGATGTTTTTTTAAATTGCAGGCTATTGGCAACCCTATGTGTGGTACAGACACACCTTGACCAGATAATCTGGCCAACACTTCAGTTTCAATGTATCTTCCATACACCTGGAAGCCTTACCTTGACTTACCAGCGAGCGGATAATTTTTCATACCTCCTCCCTTTAGCCTGCCCTGTGCTGCACGCTTCCTGAACAATATTCTTCTTAACATTCCACCATTTCTGTCACTGGTGATTTTGGCCAAGAGGCGTCCCAGAGAGCTGCATTCAGGGCAGGCGTGAATACAGTTCTTAGATTTGTCTTAATACAAATAAATTGCATAGCCCTGTCAGTGCTGCTGCTGAGGTACTGCATAAATGTCTGAAGAAAATAACTATACTTATTATGATGAATTCCAGTCTTTGACCTTAATAACCATCTTTTGCCGGCTAATAAAGTTGCGGAGCTTTTATGTGGAAAATATAAACCAAGCATCCTAACATTTACACATGAATAAATGGATGTTGCTAAGTTCAGTGCTTCTGCTTAAGTCCCAGAAACTCAGCGCACGGGTAAATGGGTGAGGTATTACCCAGTCACAGTGGCAGGACTGTGTAGCAGCTACGATACACATTTTATTTTTCCTTCACTCCTTCTGCATATTGTTTTCATATAAAAGCTTAGGCTGGAAGTGGACATTGAGGAGATACTGGAGCTGCCCCAGGCCTCCTCCTTTCCCTCCTCCCTTCCGCAGTAAACCCATGGTGTGAAGAACAGAGACCACATCGAAGATCAATAGGATGAGAGATGCTGTTGTCACATGCTGCATTCCTCCCCCACACCCAATGAAATGACACAAAGCAAGTAGGTGAAGATGTCATGTCATTTTGCTCTATTGTGTGAGAAGAGGGAGCAGGAGGAGAAGAGAGGGACTCTTATTTTCAGCAACAACCATGTAGAGACCCAGCGTGGCGTAGTGGTTTGAATGTCAGACTACAATCTGGGATCAATTTAGAGTCCAGTGGCACTGGACTCTAAATTTGTTCCACTGCTTCAGACCAACCCGGCTGACCATCTGGATCTAGAATCTGGGATGCCCACGTTAAATATTTAGTCAGCCATGAAGTTCATGGGGTGACCTTAAACCGGTCAGGCTCCTCCACCTCACAAGGCTGCTATGGTGACAAAATGGGACAGGGGAGAGTTGAAGATGCTTTCCTGATCTCCTTGGAGGAAGGGTGGGATAAAACCAAAGAGGTAGATCTCACATTCTGATTTAGAGCTCCAGGGTTTTTAAATATACTTATTTGGTAGTAATTACCAGGGAACTCTGTGGACTTAACTCTGAATAACCACATTCAGGATTCTGTTGTTAATCCAAGAACGTGAAATGAAGGGTATTTCTACATTACAGTTTACATGGTCCATAGACCCATGTCAGAAACAAACATTGGTGCCTTGGAACTGGCTAAAAGACTATATGGATAATCTTATTTCATCCTTCAAAATACTTCATGAGAAAGGCCACTATTATCTCCCTTTAGGAAGTATAGAACTGAGGAAGAGAAAATGAGAGTGGCTTGCCAAGGATTTCATCAAATCAATACTGTGAAACGGGTATTTAATGTTCTAATTTTTTCTTCTTCAAATGGAGAACTGAGCTGAGAAAGAAACCTTGGCTTGCTAAAAGCCATCCAACACCTGCAACATGCAGCCTGGCTCCCAAGTGGCTATTTCAAAAATCTTTCTACTAGATCCTTACCAAGAAACATCCTAACGCATTCAATCATAAATAAAGACAAAAGTGGGTGAGACAAATGGAAATCTGTGATCCATACCACTGTTTGCTTTCTCTTGAGAGACAAGTAGTTGCTGGGGTAGAGGAGAGACTGAAGTTGGGGGAAGAATGCAAGGGGGAGAGTTAAATTCCCCTCACTCAGTGCTGCTTTCCTTGACTTGATCTCCCCCTCAGCTGGTGGATTCACCCAATGATCTATACTGGAATACTATGTAGTAAGGTAAAGGTTTCCCTTGCTTGAAAGCCAGTCGAATCCGACTCTAGGGGGGTGGTGCTCATCTCCGTTTCCAAGCTGAAGAGCCAGCGCTGTCCAAATACATTTCCGTGGTCATGTGGCCGGCATGACTAGACGCCGAGGCACACGGAACGCTGTTACCTTCCCACCAAAGTGGTACCTATTTATCTACTTGCAATTTCTTGCTTTCGAACTGCTAGGTTGGCAGAAGCTGGGGCCAGAGACGGGATCTCACTTGGTCAAACAGCACTCGGGTCTCGGACTGCAGTTTGCAGTTCAGTGTCTTAACCACTGAGCCACCACGGCCATGTGCTGGGCCACCTAAATCCTCCCAGGCTGGCTTTCTCCACTATACCACACTGTTGTTAGGTTACTAGCTACTTTTGTGCCAATTGTTTCTTCTGTAATTTCATTAATAGTTCTTTTTATAAATGAAGATCCAGAACAGTCTTGTTGATTCAAACAGCAAACTTCAGTCTAGGGTAGCCTCAAATCTCCAACAGCTTTCTCAAGATACGACAGAGGAAACAAATATTAGCAAAGACAAAAACTGTTTTCTCAGGTCATCAGTTTTTCCTTGCATCATCCATTTAAAAACAGTCAACTGGCCACAGATCTTCAGACTTAAAAATGTCCACTGCCTAAAATGAAGTATTAAATATGTGGACTGCCTCTAAAATTAGATGATACATGAGAAATGATGACAACATATTTTCTTTTATATTTATAGATCTGGCTGTTTGCCAAGTTTTGATTTCAAAAGGCCTGATTTTCATTTATAATGAGTTCCCTTTATGTTATTCTGGTAATGTAAAGGGCGGGGGCATGCAAAATGGACACAATTATAATTAAAATCACTTCAGGGCCCATCATTCTGGCATTGGAGGGTTTGGGGGGGAGGGGGGCAAAGATTTTCAGACTTTCTTTAAATAAATCAATAATTTGGAACATTTTATGCCAATAAAAATGTATTTTACATCAATAAATATTTGAATGTCTGAAAGACAGGACAACTGAGAACTACTGTGTATATGTGTGTGTATGTAAAGTGCCATCAAGTCCCAGCTGACTTATGGTAACCCCATAAAGTTTTCAAGGTAAGAGACTAACAGAAGTGGTTTGCCATTGCCTTCCTCTAGGAACCGCTGTGCCCCCCTTAGGAAAAGATTGTGTCTGGGCCATGACTCACACCACCCAGACCCAATCCAATCATTATATGATTTTTTAAAAATTACAGGACTTTCCATTTGCCTGGCTCCAGTGGGCTGTCTCCCATGCCACCCCAGTGAGATCCAAGGCAGCCACAATGGTGGTATGGATTAGGGAGGTGGGCTCTTCCTGTCCTTGTTTTTGCCTCTCAGATCAAGGGTAGCATCTGCAGGCAGCAACTCTGAAATCTGGAGGAGGAGGAACTCTGAAACCTTGCAGGAGAGGCAAGCCTTGTGAGTTACTTATTGACTAGAGTTGGGGAGGGGAAGAGAAGGGGACAGAAGTAGCAGCCCAGCTAAGGGGAAAAGGATTTTGGCTTTGCTGTATAATACTAAACAGAGTTACAACCTTCAAGCCCGTTGACTCCCATGGACTTAGAAGGATGTAACTCTGCTTAGGATGTCACTTAGGGATAGGCACGAACTGAGAAAATGCAGTTTGGTTTGTGGGTTGTGGAGTGCCTGGTTGGCAAACCACGAACTGTCACAAACTTTTAGCTGCCAAACAAACCAGTTCAGGTTGTGATGTTTTTGTGAAGCAATAGAATCCCCCCCAACATCCTAGAGACACCAAACTCACAGGGATCTCTGGCTAACTCTCCTCTATCTGGCCTCCAAGTTTGGTGAGGATTGGATTTACAGGGCCCAAGTTATGCCCCCCCCCCAAAAAAAAGGTGTCCATAGGAAAGTGCTTTCTGGGGAAATGACAAGCACAGGTTCAGGAAGTTCAGGAGTGTATAGAACAGATCCTCTGCAAGCTAGAGACATCAAACTCACAGGAGACCTCCCACTGATGCTCCTCTACATGTCCTCCAAGTTATGTGCATACTGGACTTAGGGGGTTAAGTTATGGCCTCCCAAAGAAGATGCCCCCAGAAAAGTGCAAGCTACACATATCAATTGCACAGGGAACTTATTGGTGTTTCCAGGGCTGGATAATTCCACCTCCCCCCATTGCTTTTAAACTGCTTTGTTGTTTTAAAGTTTGGTAATCTTTTTTTTTTTTTTGAATGAAGACAGTCTGTCTGGCAACATATTTATTCATGAACTGCCATGAACAGCCACAAACTGCTTGAAAGTTTGTGCTGGTTGACCTGCCACAAACTTTAGTTCATGAACCATGAGACGGCCAAAATTTGTCATGAACTTTAGTTTGTGAGCAGGTTCATACCCATCCCTAATGCCACTATTATTCTTAGCCTGGCTGTCCCTGGAAGCCACTCATGTCCCCTCTTCCTCTCCCCTGTGATCAGCTCTACTTCATCCTGACTGTTAGGGGCAGGGGAGTTTTTGGATGATAACTGAATTCCTTTCTGGTCACAGCTGAAAGAAGTCTGGCCAGATGGCATGGCCAGGGACCAGAAGCCATGAGAGAAAAAGTGTCAACCCGATCATCATGGCACTCCAGGTGCAGTTACCAACTACAAAGTGGGCATGGAGTTTTCCTGAAATTACAACTGATCTCGACTACAGCCTGGGTTTCCCAGATCCTAGTCTGACACTTTAACCACTATACAACCTTAGTTTCCGTTGCAAATAACTTGAGGGTCTGGAGATAACCTGGGCCAAGATATTCCATTTCCTTTCACTTTTGGCCCTGGAATTCCTATGATCATCCTGTAGCTGGTGGCCTAGTTTTGATTTTCCTAGTTTTATTTTCTGATGAGTTATGCCTGCCACAAATGGACAGACTGATGGACATGTGGATCCTTTTATTCTTAGAGATGCAGGCTAACAGCCAGCCAAGTAATTTGTTTTGTTATGAGATTTGGTTTGGATCAGGGTTATGGGGGGGCAGATAGAATTTTTATCTGGGGGCCCATGGTGGTTCTTGGGAGACTTGGCCACTTTCGGTCTCTGGAGGTAGGAACCCAGGTGGTCTGAGGATGATTCTGGGAATGTCAAGCTCCTTATGCCCCTCCTCCAGAACAAAACCCAGTTTGAAGGCCCAGGAATCCCTCTGCATCAGGTGGCTCAGTTTCCCTTGCCTCAGCTTCCCACTCCTGCGTTCACCTTGAGTGTTGGTCTTCTGGTTCTTTGCCAGGTGCCTTTCATGAGTAGGATGCATGGATCCAGGAACTTCTCTCTGCCACTCGAATAGCTGTGTTGGTGATAAGCAGGACCTGATATGGGCCTTTCCATTTGGGCTCCAAGGCTGCTTCCTTCTGTATGCTTTCCCACAGACATAGTCTCCAGGGTGGATGTCACGACATGCAATGTCTTTGAGAACAGTCCAAGATTGTAAAACCTGACCATGCAATGCTTTCAATACTCCACTCAGTTGTAACACATATTTAGACTTCAGCAGGGTATTGTTGCCATGAAGCCACTTCAGATGGCACTGTTAAAGACTCTTTAATATAACCGCTTTGCTGGGCTGTGAAGAGCGCAGGCCAGGACAACGGACAGAGCTGTGGTCCTAAGTGCCCAATGCTGTACTATGGATTGTATACTGTGGTCAAGGGAAGCCTTGTGCCAAAGAAGTACGCCAACCCAGATGTGGACCTGGGACTACAGAAGCCTTCTTCCCCTGCACCTCTGCATCCACACAAGGACTGTGATGCAGACCAACAGCCCTGGCCTCCATGAACACAGACAGTAGCAGCCCTGATACATGGAAAAGAGTTGTAGAAATGTAGGGAAATGAAATGAAAGGTTCTTCTCTCTCTCTTTTTTTGCTACTACACATTAACAAGGCTGCCAACAACACATTGGCAAGATCTGGCTGTGCATAAGCTGGGTGAAACTAAGGGGAAAAGGAAAATATAGCCTTTTTAGGAGGCTGCATCCTGTGCTGACTGATCTTCCCTTGCTACAATGCAGGCTTGGCTGAGGGGTTTAGTAAGATCTGATCAGCAAACAGTTTCCCTCAGCCTGGCAGTAAACTGCAGAAAGGCCAAGCTGTTTACTATGCTGTGCCCTCCCTGCGCCCCTAGTGGCTGCAGTTAGAACTGCATTAGAATATTTTTTAAAATACATTCCGTGAAAACCGCAAGATACTGGCTCCAGGAGCCCTGCAGCTGACTAGGGCCCCCCAAATTTTGCCCCCCCCCCCAGTCCTCCTCTTTTGGTGGCCCTGAAAGTGGCAATAGAAAGACTTTACACTCACATGCATCACTCTAAAATCCATTACAAATGACTGAGCCAGAGACACAGGAAATGTGTGCTTATCGGCTGTTTCTTTCTATTTGCTGTCTCCCTGTACTGTGTGAAACCTGCATTGACTTTATCACCCAAACCCCCAGCCACCTCACAAATCAGATGTACATGAAGACCCTTAGCAAAGAAGATGTGATCTATGATTTCTAAATTATGAGCCAATCGTAGGCTCAAAGGGGGGGACATTATAATATTTTATTACACTATTAAAAGTTAAGCAAAGATTTAAGATTCTTACAATGACTTTTGATTTGTAAGTCTAAGCTAGGTCTGCAAAATTTTAGGATAAAGCTGAAGTGGTTTAAAGTGTTGCAGGGCATATCAGCCACACAGCACACCCTGCTGCGGGTTACCCACGGAGACATCCAGTGGTAAAGTTCCCACATTACTGCAGTGTCTCAGCCACAAAGTGTGCTGCCATTTTTTCAAAATTCATGTATGCACATAGTTGCGCATGCATGCATATATGCGTTCATGAGCACACATGCGCACAAGGGCAATTTTTTTTTTTTAAAAAAAACCCTCTCTAGCAGCAGACTGGATCTGCCCAATTCAGACTGCCAAATCTGTTCTGTGCATGGTCCCCCATGTTAAGACGTCTGGCCATGTGCAATGACTGCACAGGAAACCAAAAAACACCTCTTGTGATGTGGTGCCTTTTTAACCCAGCTCCAAGTCATCTTATGATGGGATAAGTATGGCTGGGGAACGCCTGACAGATGTGGCTGTCTGACTGTTCCCATTTGATCCAGAGAGAAGGAGTGGCTGTATTGGGCCAAACTGCTCGTGTGATCACAGCCATTGTGTTCCACCAGTAGGTAAAGACTTTTTTTTGTTTTATATAGGCTGCAATCATATGCACAATTAGTCCCTACATAGATGTGAATGCCAGGTGGATTTAAAGTGCACAATCAGACACAAACATCTGGGAAGCATCCCACAGCCAGCAGCAACCCGTGTTGCTCCGCCGCAGAAGTGGAATAAACAGGCACTAGGGAAAGTCCGGTAGCAAACGGGTTGCTACTGGCCACGGGTGGACTTTCCTGTCAGATCACTCCACTGTGCTCTCATGGCGTCGGGATGGTCTGATCAGGCCATCCCAACTCCGTGCCGTTGTTTTTTCCCCTTCTAAGTATGCGCATCATCGCACAGTCCATAGGGAGCCCTCAGGGCTGAGGTGCAAATCATCGATGCCTCGTTTAAGTGCATCGGAAACAAACGGCAAAGACCCCCAAACCTGACTCACCCACGGTTGCGTCTGATCACGCAGTGGCAGGCTGTGCCCACAGCTTCAAAATACTGTGTGATTTGCGCAACTGCGTGTCAACTTGTGCCAGAGGAAATAGCCTCTCTTCCCCCCTGCTTTATCTTGTGCATGTGACCACAACCATAGTGTTCCTGTTCCCCCACTAACTCTGATTAGTCCTCCTTTGTTTGTGTGTGTTTTATGTATGTATTTGTTTATATTTTATGCACCTTTGTGTTTATACTATATTTTACTTAATTGTTCTAAATATTATATATATGTTTGTATTTGAAATGCTTTCTTGTGCCTTTTAATGTTTTAATGTCTTTTTTTAATGATTTAATATTCACTGCCTTGGGGCTCCTGAGTTGGGTGGAAAGATAGCATAGAAATGTTTCAAATAACTATAAAGAAATAAACAAATATTTGGTACTGAAGAGTATGAGACTGCCAGATTAAAATAAGAACACTTTTCAATAATATGAGAAGTAGCTCCTCATAGTGTTGCTAGGATGACAAGGCAAGTACAGAAACACTTCCATAAGGATCTACATTCTTTACTCTAGTGCAGTACAGAACTGTACACATTATAGTGTTGAAATTGGCATTGTCTTCCTATCAAGATAACATAAAACCTATCCATATGTTCAGAAAGAGCATGGTACATTTCTCACATGACTATACAGCCATCATTATGTATCATCATCATCATCATCATTATTATTATTATATTATGTATTATTATTAATTAAATTTCTATCCCGCCCTCCCGGCCTCTCGGCAGGCTCAGTTCGGCTACCAGCATGATTCAAATACTATAAAAATCCATAAAAACAACCACAATATAAAAACCTACAATACAACTTTAAAATTACAATGCAGGATGCAGTAGTAGGTAGAGTAGGATTTGGGAGACCCAAGTTCAGCTACCCACTCATGCTACGGAAGCTTGCTGGCAGTCACATGTTCTCATCCTAATAATTCTAATCAAAGCATAATTTTAATAAGATCAGAATAATTTTAATCAAAGAGTAGGTATTCACACAACTGTACTTTGGGAATTGCAATGTATTTTCTTCATGTGTGTGTACGAAAGTCCTGTATGTACGAAATCCATAGATTCTTGGTGTAGTATTACCATAACATTAAATAGCTGACACTGAAGGGCATGCCTTTCCCTACCAAATTGCCCCACAGGTGTACCCCACATCTTAAACCTAGACCACGGTGAAGCGAATGGGTCACACATCCCAGCAATGAACATGAACATGTTATATATGTGCATGAAGTATTTACACTGCTACCTAAACACATATAAATGTATTAACAGAATTCTTTCCAATTCCATACTGTATACAGTTAAGGGTACGGGGGGGGGGGACTTTAAATGACATAATGACATTACTGTAGCTGATTTTCTGTGAAAATAGTACTTACAAGTGTTGCACAGTAGTCACTATACATTAATTCCTTCTCCCATCACTTAATTGCATCACCCTTTAAGATAGACATATAATGTAATTAGAGATTTGAACAGTTCACAGCCAGATCACTTAAAGTAACATTGTTAATGGGCTTTAGGAGTTCTCCCTTTAATATTGCCAGTGTTATAACTTCTAATTACCTTAATAATTAGGGCCGTGTCATTCATGATTGAGGTAACAGTTTCTAACACTAATGGGTATTAGAGGGCTCGTGCAAGGCATGTTTTGATGTTCTCATCCAGTTGCTTAGGCTAGGAAAGGAGCTATTTGTCCTTAGAAACATACTGGTTGCTATGTGGTGGCCTGGGTAGAGGCATCCTTACCAGCCACTTTAAGACTGCCAGTACCACTGCTGTTTTCATGGAGCAGTGTGACTGTATAAAATGCATTCACCCAACGCTACTCATGAAATGCAAATGTGGCCCCATGGCTGAAATGTGCTGAACTTAAATTGCTGCAAATAATAGTGTAAACCAAGATGTCAAACCTGGCTGGCATTGAAAGAAATCAATAGGCAAAATCCCTTTTATGTAGCATTACGCCTTGACACGTATTAATAAAAATGTGAAGAATTTTAAGATTTAGCATTAAATTTTGCCTTAAACTTACTCCATTGTTTTGGAGCAGGAGGGGGGATAATGAGGTATGGGCTAGCTTCAAAAGAATCAGCGCATGGTTCCAAAGCCTGTGTTATTTGTTGTACCAGAACAAGACTTCTGGCACTTCCCAGTCCTGTAAGGGTTTTAAGTAAACCGCTTCTCCTGGCAGGGCAACAGACGTCTAGTTGAAATCTGTACGCGACAGGGAACACATCAAATCGTTATGGCATTTGCCCCATGGTTAATTAGTTTTCCCCTTGCGTCGCTGCCATGTTTGTCTGCTTCATGCAAAAGGCAGCCTGCATTTATATCATGATAAATTCTTACCTAAGAATCTACTTCGATTTGGGGGGGGGGGGGGGGGAGACACATCTGTGGTCCAGTACAGTTCTCTCAGGACGAGACCATTTCAGAATGCAGATGGCATTGTGACAGTACAATCCTATGCTGGACTCCAGCGGACTTAGAAAGGCGTGTGCCTGCTTGGGACTGCACTCTAAATGTCCTCCCACCTCCAAAATTCTTAGCATGTGGAAAGCTAATATCTTGTGATGAATTTCAGTCTTTCCCTTGATGGGCTATCTTTCCATACACAGGGGCTTGTTGATACGGGAGATCATTCCAATGTGTGATTGCCCACTTGCATTCCAAACTGGAACAGTCTAAAGGGGACTGCAGCAAAAGGCTTTTCTGTACATTTGAACAGACCCTTATCCCTAAAGAATTATTTTTAGTTGCTGATGAGATATATAATTGTAGGTAAGCAGACCAGTAAATTTTGGGGTACAGAACTCAAGGGCTAAAACAGAATTCTTTAATCCAGTAAGGGCAATCTATGATTAGAAAACAGATTCCACTGGTGGATCTGCTGACGTAATTAATATGAAGGGTGTGATCACAATCCAGTATGTGGGGTGCATGTACTGCTGATCCACATGCTCTCTTGTTCTAGCAAGTGACCGGAGATGACAGCCCTATGGCATTGTTATGTGTGCTGCATCATCTTGTATACCACTTCACTCTGCCACAAAAACACACTGAAATCTATCACAAGTTATAAAGTGCTGGAAAATGCATTTTTAAAAATGGGAATCCTACTTTTCACTTTTCCCATGAATTGTTGCTACGTGGTTCAGGAGGGCTTTGCAAGTGACAAGTGTGCAAATTCATGAGGAATGGTCTATCACTGCCTACTAGCCAAGGTGAGAAAAGGAAATACCCATGTTCAGATGCAGCAAACCTCTGAATACCAGTGCAAGAAGGCAACATCTCCAAGCCCTGATTGTTGATCCTCCACAGCAACTGGCTGCCCACTGTTAAGAACGGGAGGCTCAGCTTGATGACCCACTGGTCTGATCCAGCAGGGCACCTCTCATACTGTGTTAACCACTGTGCAACTGCTTTTTACAAAACACTCAAGTGTACTGCTAACTATCAAAATCCTGGTTGTGTTATGTGCCATCAAGGTGCTTCTGCTTTATGGTGACTCTGTGTATTCATGACCTCCAACATGTCCTATCGTTTAACAGCCTCACTCAAATCTTGCAAACTGAAGACCATGACTTCCTTTACTGAGTCAGTTCATCTCATGTTGGGTCTTCCTCCTTCCCTGTTGCCTTCAAATTTTCCTAGCATTACTGTCTTTTCCAGTGACTCTTGTCTTCTCATGATATGACCACAATACAACAGCCTCAAATCTAAAGAAAGTTCAGGCTTGATTTGATCTAGAAGCCACTTATTGGTCTTTTTGGCAGTCCATGATATTCATAAAACTCTCCTCCAATACCACATTTCAAATGAATCAATTTTCTTCCTGTCAGCTTTCTTTACTGCTGACTTCTGTTTTTGTCATTTTCAATGGCGGGCGTGACCTCCTGAAGCTCCGGGAGGTGCAACCTGGACCCAGCGGCAAGAAGGGTCTCCGAACTGGTTTCGGACCCCTAGGAGCCCTTGTAGGGGGCTCCTGCCTGAGACACGAGAGATCGAGGTTTCCCTTTGTCTCCAAAGGTTCTGGCGCTGCAGCGCCTTCAGGCCCTCCGAAGCGCACACCGGACGGCTGCAGAAGCCAAGATGAGCATCAAGAAAAGAATCACCTACCTGAAACGCACAGCGAAACCGTAAGTGGCTAATCCCCATGAAGATTCTCTGTTTGGAACTCAAAGCGAAGGAGATTTAAAGTTTAAATCCCCCCTCCTCCCTGCTTAAAGAAACAGCACAACAGAGAATCTGTGTGTCTGCTGAATGGCTGGAGACTAAATGGAACTAAACTAACAAGCAGAAACTGGAAAACAGTGACTTTTAGCTAACTTCTGGGAACTTTTCTAACTGTAAACAAAAAACAATGACTGGATGGGGAGAAAAGATGGCAGGGAAACCTAGACCTTCTCCTAAAGCTGCACCAACACTTTTGGCTACAAAGGCTGAGGCCAGTACAGACCTGACTGTAGCATTGGCAATAGCTTTGTGCTCTCTGATGGACCAACTGAATGCTGTTAACTCTAAGCTGGATAATTTGCAAAAGCAAGTGGCAGATGCAAGCATGAGGTCTGACCAGACAGCAAAAACATTGGCAGAGGTTAAAACCAAAGCAGAGAAGACTGATTTAAGACTGGATGTGATGGAAAAAGAGAGGATTTCTGGCAAAGATAATTTATTGAGGCTTCAGATAGAAAGGTCATCTTTCTTTTTGAGATTTCAGGGTATTGCTGAACAAAAAGGTGAGAACCTTAAAAAGATCCTGAGTGATGCCTTAGCCAATGACAGATTTACAAGTGGATCAACTACAAAGCGATATGGATATAGTCTACAGGACATATCTTGAATTTGTAAAGAAGAAAAATCTGCCTGGAGAAGTTATGGTGAGGTTCTCAAAGAACTTAATTAGAGACGTGGTGCTCAAGGCCACAAATAGAAATGCCCTGAAGATCCAAGAAGCAGATATTAACGTTTTAAAGGACATTCCATTTGATATCAGGAAGAAGAGGAAACCCTATAACAATCTAACTGCGTTTCTACAAATAGAGGGCATCATGTACCGGTGGCTCACTCCGGAAGGCCTGGTTTTCAACTACAAAGACAAGAAGCAAAAGATTGACTCAGCTGCAAAAGCAAAGAAATTCTTGGATTATTGCAAAGAAGGAAAAGATAAAGCTTCCTCAGAGGACTCTTTAGAATATCAAGATAACATTTATGGACTGGAAAGCTCAGATGCACCTGGAAGTAAAAGCTCAGAAGTAGTATCGGATGAAGCTTTGGGAACAGCTGTGGCAAAACCGCAGAGAGAAAAGAAGAAAAACAGAAGAAATAAGGGAAAATAAAATGTGATGTGTTAAAAGTCATATATGCTTATTGTATCCCATTCTGAATTTCAACCATTCGTGTATTTTTTAAAGTTTTGAGATATGCAGTATTTAGCAATTTTGAAGCCTGCATATTTTAATATTTTCTTGAATCTTGAAGTAAGTATTTTTTAGGGTAGTGTATACCTTAGGGTAGTGTAGGTTTTTAGTTAGTGTAGTAGTTTTAGCAGTGTTTGTAGTTGTAGAAAATCAATTTTAAAAAAAAACTTTCCTCACTGTCCAACTTTCACATCCATACTTAGTAATGGAGAATACCATAGTATATGAATTATCTCTTAGTCTTCAGGGACACTTCTTTGCACTTAAGGATCTTTTCCAGTTTCTTCATTGCTGACCTTGCAAGTCTCACTCTCACTCTACCACTACCCACCTATGGCCATAGAAGAGAACTGAAGACAGACCATATCTACCAGCAAGGAAGTCTCTTTACACCAACAGATCATAGCAGGGCAGGTGACTCCCTGATCTTCTATAAAAGCCTCCAGGTTGGGCATTCTTTCTGATGAACAGCTAGGAGATTCTGCTCTTGCTTGCTAAGAATTGTATTTGCTTTGCTTTCTGTCTTCCATTTTAACAGGCCATTGGTCTCAAGTTAATTGGATAAAAGTTGAAGCTGTTTCTCAAGCACACCTTCTTTTTATGGGACTGGACCAAATCCCAGGGTGATGAATTTCCTTTGGGCCTTCTCTAACAGCATTTATTCCAGTGCAGACAAAATACAGAAGCCTGTCAATCAGATCCAAGCAGACTTCTGTCTTGCTACAGTATGAAGTGTGTGTGAGTATGTGTGTGTGTGCAACCTATAATATACCAATATAATGTACCCACCAGTTTTCTGGTGTTTTAAGTTTTAATTGCATGTCCCATAAGCATCACCATAATGAAAGGAAATGGAGAAAAAATATGAATATTTATGAATATAAAAATGATAAAGATCAGTTCATTTCTCCTCCTGATAGCAGGTTTTGGATTGAAGCCTCATCCCTGTGTTCTGTATTCTGCCAAAATGGCAAAATACTAGCTATCATCTCAGGGCACTAACTTTAGGTTCGTAATATCACAGTACTCTTAAAAATCCTGTTGAAAATGAGCAAGGGGTTGTAAGCACTCCACTCCCAAAAGTTGTAATGTGTTTCTGAACATACAAATAGCATCCAGAGATGCAGCTAATATATTTTTGTGTACTAATTTTTGAAACAGCATACATTAAATTTTACTGTAACGCGACTGAGATGGGTCATACACAGAAGCATGTTTAGTGTTACCATATTTTGAAAAGCAAAAAAGAGGACATCTTTCCTGCCTTACTTCAACCAAGTGATCCCTTTGACAAATCACACTTTAATACTCCTACAATTTAAGCTGTGATAACTGCTGCTAATTAGGAATATTCCTAACCTTCCAACCCCAAAAGAGGATATTTTCATCATTTTTTTTTAAAAAAGAGCCCCAAACAGGATGGACATCAAAAAAAAGAGGACATCTGATGACTCTAAGCAAGTTGTTACTCCAGAACTCTTTTAAACTAAAGCAGTTTAAACATAAATGAATGAGAGAAGGGCCTATGTCCTTCCTGCCCTGAACAGCAGGCTGCTCCATGCAGGAATCTTTTTTCTCTTTTAAATTACTGATGATTTTCATAATACAGAAAACACAGAGTTGCCGGTGTTTTCTAGCTTTCAGTCCAATATTTCAGAAAAGCCTACTATTTCCCTCCATTTAAAACTGTCTCTCTTGCATGTCATCTTTCTGTTGCAGTATGGACCAGTAAACAGAAAGGTGGATGTTGGGTATGGAATGATTTAGATTTAGGGTTGCCAACTCTGGCCTGGGAAATTACTGCAGATTTAGGGGTGGTGCCTGTGGCGAGGGGAGATTGAGGAGGGATTTCATCTAGAAGCTAAAATATGCTACAGAGTCTGCCCAGTAAAGCTGCCACTTTCTCCAGGGGAACTGATCTCCATAGTCTGGAAGGCAGTTGTAATTCAGAAGATCTCTTGGCCCCACCTGAAGGTCGGCAACCCTATATTGGATTAAAATCCCATGTCCCTAACTGACTCACTCAATAGCCCAAGCAAAGGTCATATTCTTTTATCATATCTGCAAACGGGGGGATAACCCTGCTAGAGCAGCTGTGAGGGCAAAATCAGATATTTATTATTTGCAAAATACTTATAATAAGCAAATGAAAATGCTAAATAATAATTTCACAAGTTTTTGTGAATAATGTTCCGTTTCTAGCACTTCTGTACAATTATAAGGATTGGATGACTTGCTGTTGTCCAGAAGTGAAAAAGTATGTATCAGCTTTCCTGAATTCTGTGAGAAGGGGGCTGAGAGGAGATTGTAAAATTGCTATTACGCTTACATTTAATCTGATATATTGGGGGGGGGGGAGATTATGAAATTGCCACCTAAAACTTCAGTTAAATAAGAAAACGAATTTCTTTTCTGGACTATATCATTTTCAGAATTAAATTTTCTGTAATTTTGCTGCATAGATAAATAGAGGTAGTTTTAGAACAATTTTATGTCTTTTTATTCCTATGATCAGTTTGTGTGACCAGGAAGCAGGACCGTACACAATATTTTTTTAACAGGCTGAGTTTAGCTTGGCTCATTTAAAAATAATAGATCATTATGTCAGGGGTCTGGGGCTGTTAATCAATTCAGTAGCGATTTCCACTGGTTCCAATGAGAAATACATTCCTGCCTGTAACTCCCCTTCTCTTTAAGAGGCCATCCAACTGGCAAGACATGCTTAAGGACTGTAGCTCTCCAGCAAAGGGATTCTCCTTGCCAAATTAAAAACAGAGGGGACAAAAGTCTTCCTGTTTTACAGGCTATTAAAATTCTCCCTTGCAGAGTGGGCACACAGAGACATGGGGATGAGGTCCCCCTCGGTCTTTCCCACCACTGGAATACTGATACAGGTGAGGGGGGCTTATTTTTAAACATAAAGTGCAAAAGGGACATTAAATCCCTGGCACAAGAATTCTGTTCCAGATTTTTTCTTCCTCTCCCTCTCTAAATACATTTATTTCCTGCTGTTGATCAGCCAACAGGGCTGCATGGAGAACATTAAACATTTCACATATTGAAGGTGAGGGACAGCGTTGGCTTTTCTTGCCTGTACCCATATATGCTGTTTTGGTTTTTAAAAAACCCAAAAACCTCTTGTCTCCCTCACTGTACACATGAATGAGCAGACTGATGGACTACTGGGTCCTGCCAAGAGTTGTCAATTCCTCTCTACCCAATTTCTCCCCCAGATCCAACAATCTGTTTCTTTTCTTCTTTTTAGTAATTTGGAGTTCATTTCAGATCAATTCTTTTTTGATCAAAGAAAAATTTGAAAAAAAAAGAGAGAAGGCAGCAAGGGAGATTTTGCAGCACTGCAAAATTTTACTATCTAGATGCTCAGGGCAGGTGATGTCCTCTCGGGCCTTCCTGTCCTCCTGCAAGAGCACTGTTAACATGTAACGTACAACTTGCAAGCACTGAAGCTACAAAAGGGTGCACTGATTTCTTTTCACAGAGAAATCAAAGAGAAATTAAAGAGAGTTCTCTCTTTAAAAAGAAAAATAGAGGAATTAATGTCTATATTTTCCAAAACATGTTTTGGAAAAAGAACTTCTGCTCCCCATAACAATACTTGTCCTCTTCTCCCAGGGCTGCTCTGATTCTTTTTTCATCTTGCCTTCACCCTCTTTGTACACGTTTATGATTTTCAGCCTAAGTGTGCATGTGCTGGGCTTCTTATGAGGGAGAATTATATTTAGGGGAACCCACCTTCACATTTGCCCCCTTTCTCCTTCCCCCATCCTGCTTTCTCCCGTGCTTCCATTGGCCGCAAGCAGGGCACTTCCAGCAACAGCTGGAATGGTCCTGGCAATCAGTACTCTGATAATATTGAACTGGAGCCCTCCCCAAGCCAATGAGTCAGTCATGAGCATGGGAGAAACACTGTGCACAGAAACGCCAATTAGACACAATGCTGTGTGGCACTAACACGGGTTAAGTGGCTGATCTACCCTCCCTTACCACTAACCACCCTGAGGAAACTGGAAGCAGAGTTCAGCTACAGACATGGCTGCACAGCCAGTAAAACTGCCAGAACTGCCTAGTCATTCTGGGTCCAAAAGCTGTAGGAAATGAGTTTCAGATTAGTCATCCTTTGGGATTAACAAAAGGGTGGTGGTGCTTGGCTCAGATTTTGTTTCGCTGTTATCCAAATGCACATCTTTCAGTTTGAAGAACTTGATTAGAATCCCTATCCTAAACCAAGCAACTGTTTTATTTACTTATTTTATTGGATTTATATCCCGCCTTCCCTGCATAGCAAGCTTAGGGCGGGTTCCATCAAACATAATAACCAATATACAAAGAATTAAAAACAATCAAACCCCCAATAAAATACAGCAACATTCCTCTGGTACAAATCATAGTTAAAGCCTCACAGATGCAATCTATTTCACATTTGGGTCTTTAGATGGTAATACAGATCTGACCCACTGAGTGGAGGCCAAGTAGAGGGGGGGGGGGATGCCTGCCACCCTGACTAAAAGCCTGCCAGAAGAGCTCCGTCAACTAGTGTTGAAACCTGCTGTATAACCCTCCTCTGCCATATCTATACCTCTAGGATTGTATCAGTTGGCTTTGGTACAAAATTCTATTCACAGCAGAATGCCCGTGGCTAGAAAGGCTCTGGGACTTTACTCCATCAGTCATGCCTGCCATGTGGAATTATGCAGATCCTGAAATGATTTGTGAGGAATGGATGCCTTTTTCAGTTAATGCATGAAGAGGAGGGGTCAAATTCACATGTGCCATAGAAAGCGCCTGTCAGTCCTTGCCTTGATATTCATGTGCAGAAGTGAAATAGAGAGAGGCAGTTTTAAATACACCTGTACCAAGTTTCTGAATCCATTTTTTTCTGGCCATGCGGGAAGGATGATTCACCTCTGTATTTCAAGCTCTCACTGCTTTAGGAAGCATGCACAATTTGCGTCCAAGATGACTTAACAATTTACTAGAGACAATGTATACCTGTTAGAAGCAAAGGCATTCTTTTCTCTTTCATTCCCTATTACTGTATGGTTTTACGACAACATATAAATAGTATTTGCAAAACCAAACATCCTAAAATAAAATAGGCCATTAGATCACAGTCTTTCTCATCCACATTTCTTCTGAATGTATTGATTAATCTAGTGATTAAACCAATTTTACCGTACGGCTTGCATTAATTAATCCAGCAATCAAACAAATAAAAGTCCTCCTCTGGCTGTACAGGGGATTCCACAGACGTGTGCCAACTTAATCTGAGTCTGCAATCCATGCCATTGTTGCTCACAAAACCCCATGGATTATGCATATGACCTTCCAATTCTGGTTTTCTATGGGAACATAAAATGCTACCTTCGGCAAGAGGAAGATGAAATTAATACTAATTCTCCCATCATAAGATTCAGAAAGTCCTAAGCACTTAATTGCCACACAGATTTTGGGTTTGGAAATGCAAAAGAGGCACACACCAGTTAGCATTTATCTTCTGATTGCTGTCATTCTGAATAACAAACCTTGTCACCCTTCACAGAGAACAGAAAGGCAAGATGGCATCTAAGATGACACTATCAAAAACATACCTGCAAATGAAAGCTGGAGAAATGGTCTATTTTTTTTCAAAAAAATAAAGAATATAGTTTCCATGAATGAAAATTCAATATTCCCTGGGGGTTCGGAATTAAATGCAGACTGTAATAATTACTCTAATTACGTCTGTTGTGATTCTACCTTTCAGTCTACATGAAACAAACATATAACAATTAGTTACACTTTCATTTAATTAATGAGCTTTAGGAGAGCCAGCTATTATTATTTCAGTTGCATTCTAATTCTTTTTGAATGGGCCAAAGATAAAATTGTTTGTTTTAATTTGACAATAAACATGTCACTAGCATCACGTAACACCATATTTATTTGTCCCCCCAGAGACTAAAGTTCTCTCTTCATTCATAGAGCAAAAAACCCCAGTATAAACTGCAAGTGTTTGTTTTCTTCATGTTTCCTTTCTTGTATGACCCTGGATGGACTCTCTGCCTGAGAGTTTGAAGGCTCAGCTCACTCTTTGGTTTCTTCCCAGGATCAGTTTGGAGTCCAGTTTGGAGTCAATGAAACCTATGTTTCAGTAAAAAGTATGTTTGTGCATGCACATACCTTTAAGCATTTAATGTCATTGCTTAATTGGCTGCTAAGCTGGTGATGGTGTTGTTTTAGGACAGTGAACTTCTAATAGCACTGTTTTGATTTATAAACTGAAACTGGAGGCACAGTTCCCCTTGACTCCCAGAAACGTTTAACTACCGGTTCTCATGAAAGTGCACCTCAAATGTTCCTGTGAACTTAGCTTCTGGGCGTGCTTCTTTTTCTGAAGGCAAGTTATCTCTGCTGCATTTCTGCACTGGGACAAATGAATGATACTTAGGGCCAAACAAGATGTGACAGGTTGTCCACCGGTGGTCTGACCTCTGGATGCTGCCGCTGATCTGAAGTGAATTTAAAATGCTGTGAGGGCCTGATCCAGATTGGGCATACAGCATGGTGGGCTGAGGCACTTTTATCTCCCCTGTACCTTCTCAAGTGCCAAGACAGCAGTATGTGTGGGTGTGGCCATTTTGGCACTGGTAAAGGCATGGGGGGGAACAAGAGTGCCCCAGCCTGCTGTGCTGCTGTTCCAGTCAGGATGGGCCCTCACAGCTCTTTTAAATGGCTTTATAATGACGACAAGTGCCCACAGGTTAGACCTGTGGATGCCATCACATCTAGTTTGGCCCTCAGAGCAGAGTAATGACAAACTTATATGTTCCCAGCAGATGATAAGTGGAAAGTAGTAAGGCCAGAGCACTCAGAGATGCAAGTGGCAGCTTCCTGTGTGTGAACTGGTAGTTGAGGCTGAGGGACATTTATTTTTTCATTAGCCCAACATAGAACTATGCCCCAGGCCTCAGTCTGGAAATTACTGCCTTAGGAAATAGAAGGTTTTTGTGTGAAGGCTATATATGGAAGTTTTTAGCAGAAGAACCACTTCATATTTCTCTCTCTGAGTGTGTGTGTGTGTGTGGGGGGGGGTTAACACTTTACAACCTGGTTGCAATTCTAATTGTTTATATTCAATATTAAATTGTAAAACAGCAGACTGTTTTAAGAGTATTTATAGTGATTATTGTTTCAAAGACCTCATAACTGTATCAACCTAGTACATAGGTTCACAAGAGTCCTACAGAGACACGCTGGCTGCAAATATAGGGTTGAATCCTATGGATTTGTTTTACTAATAGTAGTACCTTCCTCTGGTGCCAACTGCCTTTCTCTGATGCTAATGAAGGAGCCATTTGTGTCAGGGAAAGGCACCTGGCACCAGAGGAAGGGGACCCATTAGAAGACCAGGTCCATAGGATCCAATCTAAAGATGTACCTCAGGAATTGTGGTCTGAAAGACTGAAATGGAGTTTGATGTCTCCTCTGCTCTTCCTAAATGGCACCATGAAAAATGATATAACAACAATATCTTTCATAACCTGGAAACACAATGGGTTTGATGCTAAAAACAAAATTTGCTGGGGGTGGTGGTGGCTTTTGCTGATTCCCCTTCTTGTAACAGCCCTCCAAATCTTCATCTCATTTTCGGGACCATCTCCTCTGGTATGACCCCGGGAGAGTGTTACACTCTGCTGAGAGCAATTTGCTGGTGATCCCTGGACCTGAAAATATCCGGCTGTCCTCAACCAGAGCCAGGGCTTTTTCAGCCCTGGCTCTGACCTGGTGGAACTCTCTGCCAACTTCCATCAGGGCCCTGCGGGACTTAATGCAATTCTGCAGGGCCTGTAAGGCAGAGATGATCCGCCAGGCTTTTGGTTGAGGACAGCAATGGTTTTCCACCAAAGCTGGCACCCTCTTCTATTCTGCCCACTTCAGCCTTCTCAACCTGCCCACAAGATAGAACAGCCCAGAGTAGGTTTTAAACTAAATTATAGACACCATATGGAGACTATTAAATTAGGATTGACTGGTTGTTGATTTAATATGTAATTTTATATTGTTTTTAACCTGTTGTAGAGTGCCCTGAGCCTTTTGTACTCAGGGATTGGGTGATCCAGAAATTTAATAAATAATAATGATCAGGGCTATTTTTGTAGAAAAAGCCCAACAGGAACTCATTAGCATAACAGACCACACCCAACAGCAGAAACTCATTAGCATATCAGGTCACACCCCTGACAGCACAGCGCCCTCCCAGGGTCGATTTCCCCAGGTGCCCCGCGGCTTGCAGGGCACATGGGGAACCCGAGGGAAAGCGGTTTCTGGATCGGCTTCCCCAGGCGCCCCACAGTTGCGAGACGCCTGGGGAACCCGACAGGGGGAGGCAGTTTAAACTGCCTTTCCTCCCTGGATTGGCTTGACTTCCCCAGGCGCCCCGTGGCTTGCAAGGCGCCTGAGGAACTCGAAGGGGGGGGGGAGGCTGTAAGTGTGGCCAACTCAAAAGCCAGCTGGAACTCCATTCCTGTGCGTTCCTGCCCCAAAATAGCCCTGATAATAATAATCTCATGCTGCTCTTGAGGGTTCTCCATCCCTCAGTAGCACCATTTCTGGGGATATTTTGGGCTGCCAGGGAGGGGGGAAATTATGGTTGTGTGCATGGAAGTCTTCCTGTGTACAGAAATTTTAGATGAGATCCAGCCCACTGCCATCGGCCATTCCACTATTTGCATTATATGCTGGGAATTTTGTATACAGAAATCAAAGGATTTCTGAAAAAACCTCACTTACCATGTGTGCAAAGGGGGGGGGGGGGGTGACCTACATTGATTTCCTCATCTAAAATTGGTCTGGGGAATGCTATTTGCCCCATTTTGAAAACCAGTGATCATGACTAGGTCAATAGTGCTCTACCAGGGTAACTTTAGATGAGCAAGATACCATGGGGGAAAGTCCTCTCTCTCCTGCTATGGTCCTCATCCAGATGGGGCTCCCACATACCCAGTGAGCTTTTAAAACATTGTGGGAGCTCCATACATGAAACTCCTTTTTTTTTCAAATTTATATTTTTATTTTTCCATAATAAACACATTTTACAATTACATATAAACTCAGATTTCAAATATAACTCAATTCAACAACTAAAAACAATTAGGGTTTAGTGGGAAAACTTCAGTTAGATGTGAACATGTATTCTGTAATAGTATAAGTATCTGAGTTATAATATACTTTAAAAAAAAGTTTTTGGTAATGCTTGTTTTGAGGAATCACGCCTGAATTAGTTAAGTATTTAATAATAGGAAGCCATATTGCTTGAAAGGATTCTTGATAGTTTAGGAGATTCCATTGAAGAGCATAGCTTGTAATTTTGCCATATACAAAATGCTCCCAAAGTTTGTTTTGCCACGAAATTAAAAGCGGAGGTGAATCTGTTTTCCATTTTTGAGCAATAGTAAGTCTGGCAATTATAAGTAATGTCGAGATCAATATGTTTTTTGATTTAGATATTCCAGTTTTTTGATAAATGTCTAATAAGACCGTTTCTGGTAAAGAGGGTAAAGACACTCCCGTTATTAAGTGGATTTGGGTTAAAATTTGTAGCCAAAAAGGTTGAATCGTTGGACAAGTCCACCGGCAGTGGATAAAGTCGCCCAGCTGGCCACATTTTTTCCAACAGAAGTGGTTGCTTGTAGGGTATATTTTTTGAAGCTGCTTCGGAGTTAAGTACCATCGATGTAAGAGTTTGAAAAGGTTAAATTTAATACTGAATACATTTGATTGCAAACTTGGAGAAGAGTAAATTATTTCCCAATTTTTTGGGGGTAATTCTATTTTCACAGTCTGATTGCCATTGTGCTTGTGTCTTTAGTGGGTTAAGGTTCATAGCAGAGTTTAAAATTTTGTATATTTTTGCGATTGAGCCTTTAATTTCCACGTTTTTTGATTTGATTAACATTTCAAAATCGGTGAGAGTTTTTGAGATGTTAGGTTGAGATAGCCATGATTGTAGAAGATGATGCAGTTGTAGGTATTGAAACCATGGAATATTTTCTCCAGTTTTGTATTCCAACTCTGCTTTAGTTAGGGGTTTGTCTTTATGCAAAAAGTCTGATAAATGTGTAAAGCCAGCTAGTTTCCACTTTTGATAATTTTTCTCTTCTTTTCCAGGCGGGAACCAGTCTTGGTTCATGTATGACGATAATATTGATCCCTCTGGAGTCAGTAATCTGCGTTTATCCCAGATTTCCAGGGCAGTATCAAGGTAAGTATTTGTTTTTGAGGTCTTAATTCTGTGTTTCAGTTGTTGCCATATAATATCAATTGGTGGGATGGGAGAATATTTGAGGCTTTCTATTTGTAAACATGCCGGTGTTAAGTCTGTGGTTAGTATTCTGGCTATGGAGGCTAAATGGGTAGCTTCATAGTATAAATTGAGGTCAGGAAAATCTAGTCCACAGTTTTTTGCAGGGCGTCTTAAGGTAGAGAATTTTATTCTGGGTTTTTTATAACCCCAGAAAAATTGTAGAAATGCTTTTTGCCATCTGGAAAGGTCTTCTGCTGGTATTTTGATTGGCACGGAACTCCTAATGTATCATTTAATTCAGACCAAGCATCATCTGTTGTCAGTTTAGGATGGGAAATCTAGTTCAGTAGGTTCAAGCATGGTTAACTCTGCCCAACATGAAGCTGTTATTGTCAGGTAAGTACTATAGAATTCAGTGGTGTTCTCTTCCTCAAAAACGTGTAAAAGATGGGCATATAAATCCTACTATTTAAATTATTCTACTATATTCCTTCCAATCCCAAAGAAGGGCAATGCTAAGGAATGTTCAAACTATCGCACGATTGCACTCATTTCACACGCTAGCAAGGTCATGCTCAAGATCCTACAAGCTAGGGTTCAGCAGTACATGGATAGAGAACTGCCAGAAATACAAGCTTGGTTTTGAAGAGGTAGAGGAACTAAAGACCATATTGCAAACATTCACTGTATTATGGAGAAAGTAAGAGATTATCAGAAAAACATCTACTTCTGCTTCATTGACTACGCTAAAGCCTTTGATTGTGTGGATGGCAAGTCCTTAAAGAGATGGAGTACCAGACTACCTTACATGTCTCTTGAGAAACCTGTATAAGGGTCAAGAAGCGACAGTTAGAACCGGATATGGAACAACTGATTGTACGACAGGAAAAGGAGTACGACAAGGATGTATATTGTCACTTTGCTTATTTAATTTATATGAAGAGTACATCATGCGAAATGCCAGCCTGGATGAATCACAAACTGGAATTAAGATTGCTGGGAAAAACATCAACAACCTCAGATATGCAGACGATACCACTCTAATGGCAGAAAGTGAAGAGGACCTCAAGAGCCTCTTTCTAAGGTGAAAGAAAAAAGCGAAAAAGTTGGCTTGAAACTCAACATCAAAAAAACTAAGATCATAGAGCATTCAGCTCCATCACTCCTTGGCAAATAGAAGGGGAAGTCGTGGAAACAGTGACAGACTTCATGTTCCTGGGATCCAAGATCACTGTAGACGGTGACTGCAGCCAGGAAATTAAAAGACGCCTGCTCCTTGGGAGGAAAGCGATGGCAAACCTAGACAGCACAATAAAAAGTAGAGACATCACCCTGCCAACAAAAGTCTGTATAGTCAAAGCAATGGTATTCCCAGTAGTAATGTATGGCTGCAAGAGTTTGACTATAAGGAAGGCCAAGTGCCAAAGAATAGATACAATTGAATTATAGTGCTGGAGAAGATGCTGGAGAATCCCCTGGACTGCAAGGAGATCAAATCAGTCAATCCTAAAAAAAATTACCCTGACTGTTCCCTGGAAGGCCAGATCCTGAAGCTGAAGCTCCAATACTTTGGCCACCAAATGAGAAGGGAGCACTCACTGGAGAAGACCTTGATACTAGGAAAGATTGGAGGTAAAAAAAGAAGGGGATGGCAAAGGATGAGATGGTTAGACACAGTTATCGATGCAACGAACATGAAATTAAGCAAACTCAGAAGCACGACGGAAGACAGGAGGGCCTGGCATGATGCAGTCCATGGGGTCGCAAAGAGTCGGACTCAGCTGTGCGACTGAACAATAAACAACAACTATTTCCTTTTTAATTGGGTTGTGCGATAGCTCCAAAACCATCTGCCTGCTACATATTTATTTGGAAAATGCCATTTGTACCTGTGCATCTATGCAAATGTGTGTTTCTGTATTTGGGTCATGGTACCTGTATTTAATTTCAGCACTTGACTGGTTTTGACAGGTAAAGTTTAGACTCCTAAAAAATCTTTTTTTCATCTGATTTCAAGACACTTCCTTTCATAAAAGGGATTTATGTCATATATATATATTTAAGAAATGGTAACAAATAGTATGTGCCCAGAAAAATTAAAGTGAGAAGGACATGGGGGCACAGTGTTGTGTGTGATGCGACATTACTTCTGGGGAAAACCTACGGTTTTATGACAGAGTTTGTGGTGATTTCTAGAGCTACTTTGTATCACTGCCAGATTTTCCCTGCAAGTGACATCGAGGCTCACACAATGCTGACATTTTTTCTATATTTTTCTCCCATCACTACTCCCAGCAGGAGGCCTGACAGCCCTAGATGCCCGAGAGAAAAGGAAAATGTACCCAGTCCAGTTGTGCTTAGCTGCAGTAACACATAGACCGATTTCACACATGCCACTTGCTTCTCATTCTGTCCAGAGTTTCCCCGTCAAGATTGCCCCAGAGCAATTTATTCAATTTCACACTTGCAGCCGCAGTTCCTCATCTGCCCCTCATGTTTGTTTTCATATTACTGGCTGCCGCGAGGCTTCCTGCTGCTGCCCCCTCCCATTCCCCTCCTAGCCCCTCCCTCTTTCCCTCCTAGGTTTTTTTAACCTTTTTTAAAAAACGCATGCGCGATTGCATTATTTTGTTATAATGACTCTTCCCAGAATTCAATATGTCCCTCCTTCCTATTCAATTCTTCCTGCTGCTCTTGCTTGCCGCAAAATGATTGGTCAACTATATGGCCTGCTGCTGTGATTGGTGGCGTCTCCGCTCTATCATCAAAATGTCAGGCACATTGCCAGCGGGATCTCAGGCACAAAATGGTGGATAAAGCCTTTACAGCCAAGGTGTCCTATAAGCCTCGCAATTTTGATATAATGTAAACTACTCCATTAAAAAAAAATACATACTGGCGCCATTAAGACAGTTGGCCTTTTTTTATTTGTACGCATAACAGGATTACCTTAGGAAGCCTACGGATTTAAAAAAAAAATTGCCAGGCCGCTTGAAGCAACCTATTTGTACTATTCCCTCCACCTAGGATACTTCCTCAGAAACTTAATAAAAGTTAAAAATGCTTTTTGCCGGAAAAAGTTCCCCCCACCCCAAAATTAAATACATAATAAATGTCAAGTGAACACACGTGTATTGTATACAGAAAGCAATGGTGAGGACTTGTTTCGCTGCCTCACTATTTCAATATAACGTAATGAGGGGTTTGGGGTTTTTTTTTAAAGGAAGAAACTCCCACCACGGGGCAGGCCAGATGGAAGGCGGGCGAGTGGGCGTGGAAAAGGAGTGTGCATTTCAGCTTCTCCCCGGGGCAAATAGAAAAATCCTCAAAAAACAGGATCTGTTTGACCTGGGGAAAACCGTGTGAGTCTCTGGGGCAAAAGGTGAGCACAGGCCTACTGGTGTGAAATTGACCAGAAGACCCAGAGCAAGCGTGATGGCAAGCGCGGGGCAAATGCTACTGTGAAATCGGTCAGAGTGCTTTAATATAATTTTTAATGAAATAACAATGTGCAGATAGAGCAATAGAATGCCCAACATATGGGTCATATGTTTTCATTCATTCTGGTTTTGAAATTGTATCGGGAAAATTATATTCAGCTATGACCCAAGCATGCAGAAGAGATAGTGGGGATACAATCACTTTCGCTTAGTGCATGCAAACAGCAAGGATTAATTTTAGCACTTTCACTTGTGCAAGGATTCTTGCACTAATAGAAAACTTCTGTGGGATCCAATCCCATAGTTAATTTAATTCAACAGTGGGTTTTTGTTTTGTGTGAACTGGGACAGTGTGACTTAAAACCTTTGGAAGCTATGCAGAATGTATGAGACAGGCAATGGATGTTGTTGGTGGAATTCTGACAAATCAAAGGGAGATTATACCACCTTTGTAGGAATCAGTATGCCATTACGCTGTAGTTAAGGCCTGTACTGAAGACATCCCTGGCTATATAGCACTTCCCAGACAATAATGTTTTTCTTTAATTTTTTTTTTTAAATGATGTCTCAAAAGTAGGATTGCTAGCATTCCAGATCCTGCAATACATGGGGAAGGACCTAGATGTCACATACAAATGGTACTTCTACACACCAATAGGAATTGTTCTATATGGTATCTGTAAATGCGTGTCGTGGGAATTTGAAGAGATGGACTAATCACACAATTGAAAAAATACATGGAGATAAACTATGTACTAAACATAAAATGTAATTGAGCTATTAGTTCCAGATTATTGCCTCCCATTTCCTATTTATGTGTTCACTAGTTACCGCAAGCAAGCATGCATAGAAACCTTAAATGAAGCTTAAGAATGCGGGGGCTAGCTGACAGTCTGGAGATTTTAAAACGCTGCCCTGTTAGCCTGAAATGAGCCCCCAAACCTGAATCCCAGGAGCCTGAGATTTGGCATCTCAGAAGCATACTGAATTAGCATTATACATGATGTTGAAGAAAGGATTATTTTGGGGAGACTCTTGTAAACTGGGCCTAGTTTACAACCACAGAGATGCTGAACTTGAATGATCAGTTCAACCCAGAAGAGAGATTGGGAAGTGAAGGGAGTTTGTGGTTATGGCTAAACTAATGTCCTACAGCAGATGGTATCTGAAGAAGCGAGCTCACAAAAGCTCATACCACACCACAAATTTTGTTAGTCTTTAAAGTTAAACTGGACTCTTGCTCTTTTCTACTGCTACAGACAGACTAACTCGGCTACCCATCTCGATCTACTGCCCTACAAACCACAATGGTTTGATAGTTACAGGGTTCTAAAAATGTACCATAACGTATTGTACTATCTGGAAGTCAGTTTTAAATTTCTTAGCTTGCTGTAAACCAAAACCCAGTTCTTCATTTTGCAATCGTAATTTATAGGATCATAATCAACTCTGATTCCAAAATCAAGAAAAGAAATGGCAAACTTGGAGGTGTGATATCATGCAATTTTGCCAGTGCTTCAGAGTGAACATAGGCCTCCAACCAGTAAAAGTTAATCAAGATTAAAACCTATTGTAAGGAAAGTTGTCAGTCACATACAACCTGTTCCTCTGGTTCCAAGGGGATTTAGTCATCATCATAACTGATGTTGGGGAATACTGTCTTGTACAATGATGGCTGGATTGGCCATTTAACTTCCTGGCAAGCCACTGCTTTGAAGGGCAGTTAGCAGCTGCTACTGGCCTGTTTGGGCTTGTCTTTGGCTGATGGTATTGTGGGAGGAAGCTACAGCCAAGTCTGTGCCTTTCACTATCAGTTCTGTGGCCAAGGAGGATGAGGGTCAGGTCTGCAGAGGAAAAAGGTAGGAAGCACAGCATCCACCTCTGTATCCACACACCTCGGATAATAAGAAGAGATTGGATTTATACCCTGTCCTTCACTACCCGAAAGAATCTCAGAGTGGCTTACAATCTCCTTTTCCTTCCCCTCCCCACAACAGACACCCTGTGAGGTAGGTGGGGCTGAGAGAGCTCTGACAGAAACTGCTCTTTTTCAAGAACAGCTGTGCCAGAACTATGGCTTGCCCAAGGTCATCCAGCAGGTGCAAGTGGAGGAGTGGGGAATCAAACCCGGTTCTCCCAGATTAGAGTCTGCACACTTAACCACTACACCAAACTGGCTTACGAGCAGTCAGAGGCAGCGATTGTCCGTTCACCTACACCACCCTCTGCATGATGAAGAGGCAGTGGTCATGAGGAGGGTGCAAGACTCACTACTGCCTTCTTGTCTCATCACAGCCACCACATCAGTGCATCCTCACTTCAGGCATCGTAGCCTAGTAGTGTTACAAATCAGGCTGAAAGTGATGTGCCACATGACATGGGCTTGTCACCTGACACTGAGTGGGCTGGTCATAGGACATGTGATTCAGAGCCATTTTGATCACCCAGCCTGCATGTGGTGATGGGTGGTGTTGCTGCTATATATCTACAAACCAAATGATAAAAGATTTATGTCTGTACTTGGTGACTTCAAAACAGTACTTAAACAGAAACTGAAGGCTGGGATTTTTTTCCTGCTTCTGGTTTCCATGAATAAATCACTGCAATCAGCAGGACTTCCTCGTGCCAATTGTACGATGATCAGTATTAAAATTGGGGGACTCTTTTTTGGCTATCTGGCATGTGCGTTGCTGGATCCTATTTAGATTCGGAATCCTTACATGAATGAATTCAGATAATGCACTGCCCATTTACCAAATAGAACTTTAGTTTATATTGCAAATTCACAAAATTAGGTGGCCAAAAAATGTACCTAGTTTTTTAGGTCGTTGCATAAACAGCACAGTGATTATGGACTGTTACGTAAGTAAGCTTTAAATACATGCTTTGAAAACGCCTTGCACAGATAGAGTTTTTAATATGAATTTATTTGGCTACCATGAAGAAGTACTATGCTGCAAAGATGTCAGTCTTCCACGAAGTATGGACTGTACAATTACAACCCCACCACCCAATTCTATATATTTCAAGCCAAGGTAATCCCAACATCTTTCATTTATTTATGTCCAAGCAAAATACCCTCTCAGAACTCCTTGATGTATTTTTTTTTAAAAAAAGAAGAGCTTCTACGTACATAATGAAAGTTGCAGATTATCTGCCAGAAGGAGAAAGCCACTGAGCCAGACAACAATCTTCAAACGCACACAGAGCCACAACAGTTAAATCTCAAAGCCACTGAGAAATTGGTTGGAGGCTAGGAAAGGGGGGGGGGGGAGTGTGGTTCCAGAGTATAATCCTAGCAATACACTATGTTCTTTTTGCAAAAGGTTGTGAGGCCTTGGCCTAATAAGCATAATCTCATTACACTGCAAATAAAAGTTTCCTATTTATCTCCAGATTTCAAATGAATCTAATAAGGCTTATGATACAGTCACCCAATACCCTAATCATATTTCTGCCTATCTAAAAGCAATCAGTAATTGTGTTATAGCAGAACGTGCTGACAATACCTCTGACACAGAAAGGAGAATGAGAGCCCAGCTGTACTAATTAAATTAAATGCTAGGCTGATGGAATACATTTGCTGAAGCTTGGAGAGTATGGGTGCAGAATTAATAAGCATTACAGCTTAGAGCAGGAGATGATATCATAATGGATGCAAGGTTTTGATGTGGAGAGCCTCATTCAGATTCAATGTACCATAATGTACGGATGTGACAGCTGCTTAGAGAGGTGCAGAACCTTGAACAAAGTGCACAGGAACTTTCTCTCCCTCTCTCTCTCTTTTTTATTTATTTTCATCGCTTTATTTCTCGACTAGGAACAGTATATTTTTTAACATTACACCCACAGCTTTGGAAATGCCAAGTCAGTGCAGGGAAAGCCCCTGCAGTTCGAACCGGTTAGCATCTTATTTATTACCATGAATTAGTTCTCCCCGCCCCCATCCCACGCCACCCCACCCAGGGGCCCTTAACATATCTTAAATGTATGGGGTCTGCATGGCAAAAGATCCCCCTCTTTCTGTATGTTAAATAACAGCAGCAATTGTGATTGTCAGGATGGGATTATTAGGATTATCGCATTGATTTCAATTTCCCCTGCTGCATGTGACAGGCCTTATCCGTTCAGAGCTGCCCTTCAATGCAGCCTTACTTGTGAGTAAGCCACTGGGTAAACATGCGTAGTATCAAGCTGCATACTGTGGCCATTAGTTTCACTAAAGGAACAATCCTAAACAGATCAACTCAGAAGTCCCATTGTGTTCAGTGGGGTTTACTCTCAGGAACGTATTTTAGCCCAAGAGTCCAATCGTACCTGCATCTGCTAAGAAGTCACACTGAGTTAAATTAAACTACTCCCAAGCAATTGTATTGTAACTCAGGGTTAAATTAGATGTGACGGGAGCATCCACATGTATTTTCTGTCTGCCCATTCATGGGGAATGGGAGGGGAGTTATTCTTTTTGTTTTGAGAGGAAGCAGAGTGCCTGGGTGAGGGGAACACACAACCCTGCCCCCTCACACACTTTACTGCACTCTGCTCCACTGCCTGAGCCTTTTCTTTCCTCGTGGCCCACCTCTGATAACAAAGGTGAGTGGGGCTGGAAGGAGACTGCTTTGGGTGATGCAGGGAGGGAACAGGGTCTAGTTCCACTTACACACGTTTCACTTTCAGGTAAAAATGGACTTTCCTCCACTTTAGAGATTAATAGATGGACCTGTGAATAACTGCTTGAGGGATCCCGTGATCACAGCTAGTTGGGGCCCTCGCTGAGTTGCTGTTTCCCTGGCATTGTACAGCTTTCTTGCTCCTTCCTTATTCACTTTGGACACTGGATAGTTTTGATGAAACAACATATAATTTTGCTAGTCATTAGAGCTGGCCCAAGGGGTTTTGTTGCTCTGGGAAAATGAAACCCCCCCTACGCATTCACTACAGGAAAAAATGAGAAGTACAATATTTGAGGGTTTTTTAAAATAAACAATAACATATTGATTTATAAAACACGCAGCATAAATTCATTTCTGTTTAAAGCCTAGCGTCCTGAACGTAACCTGCCTGTAGGCTTGGGTCAGCCCTGCTACTGGTGATGAGCTTTTCATCACACAGAAAATATCTCATGGAGAACTGGTGCAGCATAAAGGTGAAGCAACTGAACTTATGAATCAAGATGTCCCTGATTTGAATTTCATCTCTGCCATGAACTCCCTGGCTGGGGTTATGCAAGTCACTGTCCCTCGGCCTCAGCTCTCTATCTGAAATGTAAGATAGTAATGCTGATCTACCTTATAGGATTGCTGTAAGGACTGTAATATGTTACTGTATATGAAGAGCTCTGGACATTTTAAAGTACTGTATAAGGTATAATAGGGCCACAGTGGCTCAGAGGTTAAGATGCTGAACTGCAGACCGGAAGGTTAATAGCTCAGCAGTTTGAGGCGGAGTGAGCTCCCATCTCTGGCCCCAGCTCCTGACAACCTAGCAGTTCAAAAGCAAGAAATTGCAAGAGGATAGATAGGTACCGCTTTGATGGGAAGGTAACAGCGTCATGCGCGCCTTGGTGTTTAGTCATGCCGGCCACATGACCACGGAAAAAGTCTTTGGACAGTGCTGGCTCATTGGCTTGGAAACAGACATGAGCAACACCCCCCAGAGTCAGATTCGACTAGCTTTCAAGCAAGAGAAACCTTTACAAGATATAATAGTAAAAAGCCCAGTAGCACCTTTAAGACTAACAAACTTTATTGTAGCATAAGCTTTCAAGAAGCACAGCTCTCTTTGTCAGATCTGACGAAGAGAGCAGTGTTTCTCGAAAGCTTATGCTACAATAAAGTTTGTTAGTCTTAAAGGTGCTACTGGGTTTTTTACTATCTTGCAGCAACAGATTAACACCACTAACTCATCTGGATGTATAAGGTATGACGTATTATATGCATTAATAACCTAATGCAAAAGACACACTATACCAGAGTAGCCACAGTATATTTCAGTAGAATTCACTTTCCCCCCAAGGGCCTTTAAAATGGATTTTAAACTGCCCATGCAAACCTATTCTTGTAAGTATCTGAACTTCTGAAACAGCACCAATGCTGCTTATAGGATGTAGAACAGGAAGACTGCAATGCCTATTTGTAATCAATAGGCTCTTGCCTCCGCGAGGAGAACTGGATGAAAAATATTTCAGATGCTAACATTATTTAGATTTCTAGCCCAGTGTCACCACCAGCACCCGCAAAACAGAAGCAGAAATATTCAAAATCCAATGAAATATTCAACGGCAGCTTTCTACACAGCAATAACCAACTAGCACAGCTCCATTAAACTACACAATTCTGCAATATAAAGTTTTAAAAATATAAATGCAGTGTTTTGGTTCTACAGGTTTCTATTCGGTTACAATCACTGCTGTTTCTTCTTCTTCCCCAATGCCTGTGTGGTATAGGAAGCAGGGGAGATGGAGGGGGTGAAATGGAGAAAAAGAACCACCCTCCCATGTTATTTTAGCCCAGAGTATTTTAAGTAGAATTAAAAGGATTTCTTTTTTCAATGACTGGGTAATCACATTAAACGCTTCATATTGGTGTCTCTCCCCTTCCCCTACCCCCGCCCCCCCAACTTCACATTCAGGCTTCAAACCCAAAATGAAAGGGCCATCAGCAAGCTTCTCATCTGACCAGCTCAGCTCATGCCAACGCAGCGCAATTTCTTGTTCATAAATTAGCAGGACTATCTCATGAGCCGCAGCATCAAAGCAGCTGTGCCAACTGAGCCAGGAAGGCCAGCCAGGATTCATTATCATGAGACTTTTGACAGGATATTAAATTTACTAATCCTGAACTTTCCGGACTGACCCTTAACTCACTGGCAGACAATACTGACAGCGCCTGGGCCCCATACAAAGCACATTCTCTCATTTCTTTCTCTACTGTCTGTGCAGTTTTCTCAGTTTCTCTCTTATGCACTCATACACAGACATACAGATGTACACAGAGACACCAACTCGTTCTCCTTCCAGCCCTAGCATTGCAAGAATGCTGTGCTCTGTCCCCCAACACAGCTTTTATTTTGTACTGCCTGTTCCTTTGCATTCTCACTATACATATATTTTGATCCGGAGTGCTAATTCTTTATTTCTCCCTTGCTCTCTATCATTTGAATAATGGATATGTGACCCATTTCATTGTTTAAAAAACAGAAAGGGGGGGGGGGAGACTGCCTGGTGAGATATATGAGACTGGAACAGCCTACTTCCCCTCCCCATCTAAATCTTGCTTTTCTGCTTTCTATTAAGTCAGCTGGGGATGCGGAATGGTATGGTGTAGCCCAATCTCAACAGAGCTTGGAAGCTAAGCAGGGTCGGTACTTGGATGGGAGACCACCAAGGAAGACTTTGCAGAGGAAGGCAATGGCAAACCACCTCTGATTAATCACTTGCCTTGAAAACTCTGTGGGGTTGCCATAAGTTGGCTGCGACTTGATGGCGCATTACACATATCAAATTAGCCATGTTATGGATAGTCTTGCCCATGTTTACAAGGAGTAAACTACATGATGGCCACTTTCTGTAAAGAAAAACCACCTTTGATTGGAACCACTTTTAGTGATGAGTTAAGAGGCTGCTTTACCCTTTCCTCACTCAAACTGTTTCTCCCCCTGAAGATAGATGCAGGTGGGGTAGCCATGTTGGTCGGAAGCAGCAGAACAAAGTTTGAGTCCATTGGCACCTTTACGACCAACACCATTTTATTCAAGGTATAAGCTTTTGTGTAAAGGTGCCACTGGGCTCAAACATTGTTCTGTTTTCTCCCTGCAAGTGTAGCAGCCACATGTTCGAAAGGGTAGACACGGATTGGGGGGGGGGGGGAGTTAAAGCAACCAGGAGGCAATCTGGAATGGCAAAATAGCTTGTGGGAAAGGGTTAAGCACCCATTCTTCTTGCTGCTCCTGTGCTCATCATTGTACTTTCCTAATGAAACTGTTCATTTAAAAAATCATCCAATGAAGCTTCTGTACATGCATTTGTGTGCAATGTATATTTAGGCCGAAGAAGCAGATTGCACAAAGTCCAGGAGATCCACCAGCAGATCTCCAGAGTGTTATTTTTAAAAATTCAAGTTTCTGCAGTGGGGCTCCAGTTTTGATCAGAGCAGTGATGCTGGAGGAAGGAGGGTTAATCCTTCCCCCCACAATTTCCCCCAGTATAAGTCTCCCCCTCCAGCCACTCATTGCCTCACTAGGAAAACATATGACATGCTTTAATTGGTGAAGAATACTTTGGGTTTTCTCTACCAATACGCTGAGCCATAGGTGGACCAAGCTGGCTCCCCCTCTCCTTTAACCACCAGCAATGATTCCTTATGGTTGGCCAACTTGGCGTTCAAATAACAAAACACAAATCACCATGACTTACAACATGGGAGGTTGCACTGTTTAATTTGATCCTGGGGGGCTTAGTACAGGGACCTGTTCCCAGTGCCATGGCCTGGCCTCAGCCCAGCCCTTCTCTCAATCCTGCCCAGGGCTTCCCACCCTAAACACACACACAACCTCCCAGTTGACTCTGTTGACTCAGAATAATTCAGCTGCCAATGCCAACCAATTCCACCACCTAACCTGGGGGGAAATGAAAAAAAAAAAGTCTTGCAAAACCCCCTGTGCCAATTAAGTTGCTGAAAACAACAGATTGCCTTCTGATACTCTGCAGATAAATCTGACCATTAAATCACGATTTAACACCCCCAGACAGCAGGGGCTGCTGACAACCTCTCAAGCTTGTAATCTCATTTAACCCCCCTTCTGTCACGAGCGGGCCCAGCCCCTCCAGCATAACGCCGGCCAAATTAGACTCGACATGGCAACCAGAGGAAAGGAAAACCTCTGGCGTTTAAAAGTCAGGAGGCGGCGGCGGGTAACCCTGACCTTCAACTGCTTGCCCCCAGGCGGCCTCCCGCCCTCTCACCTCAAAATATCTCTCGACTGCTGGAGAAGACCACGTGAGAGTAGTAATAATAATAATAATAATAATAATAACAACCATCATCATCAGTTGAATTTCCCTTGGGGTGAATGACAGAGGATTCCCGTAGGTCACAGGAGACAATTTCACCTGTGCTGCTTTTTCCCACAGACACACACACGCCAACCAAAGGGCCTTCTCTTAGTAATCAAAGTTGAACCCTGACGGCTCTCTTCTTCAGACTGTCGTGGCTCAACATTCCCCTCAGGAGCCAGGGGGCCTCGCTGCCGGGCCGGGCCGGGCCGGGCCGGGCCGGGCCCCCCCCTCCCCCCGGCGCTCGAGGCGCCTTGCATTTCCAATGAGGCTCATCTGGTTTGCTGCCGGGCAGCTTCAAAGCTCGGCTTCCGGGACTGCCGGTCGGCGGGGTCCAGGGGCCAGGAGGCGCCTGACCGCTTCTAAGACCCCTCGAAGGCGCTGAAACGCCAGCCAGCCGCTCCGCAGCAACTCCCGGCCGACTCTTCTCGCGCGATTAAAGAAAAAGGAAGCGAGGCGCCTCAGGAAGAGAGCGAGCCCGCGAAGGCATATAGGGACGCGGCATCATTTAGGGGGCTCGGCTCCGCGTTGAGTTTCCTGGCGGCGTGATTGAACCCAACCCCCACCCCCCCGGTGTGCTTCCTAGAAAGGTTTCACATCTCTCTCTCCGGACTGTGCCGTTCTATCTGGGTCAGCCCCTGGGGCGCGCACACACACATACGCCACGCGAACGAATGCTCAGAAAACAGCCCGTGTTTGCGCTCAGTCACACCCCACAAACACAGCCAACAACTTCTGCAAACTTCAGCTCCCTCCTTGGCAAAAAGCACCACTGCACACCTCCAGCCGCACGCAATCTGCAATTTAGGATTCATCGCCCCCTTCCCCCCGTCCCCGCGGCCGCCGCCAAACCCCAAACTGTGTTCGGTTTGACTCCGAGCCTATTTACAGGACGGAAGCCGGGGGGGGGGACGGGGGGACGGTGTGTGACCGAAGCTCGCCGTTTCTCTGCCGCCGGCCTTTCCCCTTAGGTGGATTATTAGCCTGCTAGCAACTCGGCATCAAAAAAACCCTTCGGAAAGACCAGGAAGGCAAAGCACTCTTCCCTCATTACAACGGCGAAAGGAATGAACAACAAACTCAGCCAACAAATAAAATGACTCAAAGAAGATGGATGGATTGAAGGAGAAGGGGGGTGAGAAAGAGAAGTTCTGGATGTAATCTGAAAACTTTCTTGCTTCCCTTTCTTGCCCCCTCTCTTTAACGCCCCCCCCCCCCCCCCCCCCCGTCTGTGCCTACAGCAGACCCTCATGGGTTCCTGCTTCCACCAGATCTTCCGGTATAGGATCCCATGTTCCCAGAGAGACCCTGCAGCAGGACAACTTCTCCCCCCCCCCCCCCCGAATTTCTAGCGGGCTGAACACTTGGGGAAGGGGGGAAGGAAGGAGGGGTGGGGAAGAAGAGATCAAAGAAGGAAATCCAAGCTCATTACCTGAACACATAGCTTTTCAAGGCTCCAGATGTCAGACCTCTTGGGACTGAAGATCAACTCAAAAAAATTTTTTTGGCTCACTCCTTTTAATTTTGTACAAAAAAAAAAAGTTAGTTGATCAACATGCCCCCCTTAGCAGAGAAAAAGCCCCCCAGCGCAAATGTTTAGTGCAACTTCTCCAGTGCCTAGTGGTACCAAGCCCAGCCTGCCCAAGCCTCTTTAGCAATGGAGTGGTTTATTTAATTTGTCAGTATAATAGAAGCAGCTGAATGAGAGACAGAGAATGCAGTGTGGTATAAAAGAAACAAAGGCTAAAAGTACCACTATTTTGATTCCCTTTTAAAAATTACTTCCAAAGTGTGGTATCTATTGTGAAGAATAATGCTGAACAAAGCACAGTGTCTTGGCAATATTCACAGAGCTCATTCACACAGCCGGTTCTGTCTGTACATTCAGAGGTAGAATACACTTATAAATGATGCATTGGAAGGACTATGGTTTCCATTGTGTTCCCAGTGTAAACAAAAAGACAGACAGAAGCTGAATGGCATATGGGCAATGAGGCTGCACTTTATTCAGCCATTCCAAAAGTATTGTGAAGGTAAAATATAATGCTTTTAACCCCCACCAACTTCAAAATCAGGGGAAACCAGCCTCTTAAACAAAAGTTCACTAGACAAAGGTTTGAAATTTTGCACGCCAAGATGTTTCATAAAAATATTTTTTTCTTTTAAAAAGGAAACAAAGTACATGTCTCAACAAGAAAAATTCCAGTTGCTAAAAAGTTAGGTGAAAACCTAGGCTGAGGACACCAGGTTATTCTCACAGTAATGTAGTAATTGGATGTCAGAGGAATGGGCTTGGGAACTGATACATTCACAGGCCAGTGGCTTTATTCTGCAGTATTTGTTCAGTCAAACATTCAGCTTCCCCGTGGATTACAGAAAGTCAACCTGGACCCTTACCACCCACACTGGGTAACTACCCCATGATCAGTGTCTGTTCGGTGATTATGACTCCCACTTTGCACTGTGCATGTGCTAGCAGCAAACTCTGTCCTTGTTTATGATCTCAAAAAAAAATCTCTTTCACGTCTCTGAATAATCTTCTTCATTGCTTAGTTTTATTCTTGCAGCAACCTTTGGGCACAAGGATCTCCATGATCTTCTTGCCTTTTGTATCGTCCCCCTCCCATCCTTGCTAATCATGGTCATCAAACCATTTCAAAACTCAAATCCTGGATGAGGAATAATTTGAGCGAGGCTAAGCAAATGCATGCTTGTATATAAATATTAAATTATTTGTCCTGATTACTGTTTTTTAAAAAAATTCTATGTTTTTGTGGCTTTTAACACACAATGTTATAAGCCTGTGCCACCTTCATTAATAAATCCCTCTGACTGGCTACTTACTAGGAAACCCAAGTTTAGCATCTTCTTCCCTTAGACACACATTTTACAGAGCACTAGTTTGTGAGTTTCATTGTGTATTAATTAGGAAATCTCAGAATGAAGCAAGAGTGGAAAGTATATTAATTGAGGGCATTCTTTTGTGTTTGGGCCACTAAAGGAAGCTCATTTCCCCCTCCACATAGTGGCTGTTTTCAGATGGTAAGCTTTGCACCCACAACACCTCTCTGTGTATCTGATTTTTTTCCATCACAGCAGTAGTAACATTTCTCATCCCTCCCCAAACCTGCAACAGCAAAGCAAAGCAAGCGCCCGGCAGAGGCACCCTTCCATTAGGCAAAGCAAGGTAGCTGTCGAAGACTGAAGATCTGATATACTATTACACTGGGACCCAGATAAATCTGAATGCAAATCACTGGGAAGTTCTTTGATCAAAATTCAGCAAAGAGAACAGGATTTTTATATAGCTCCCATGTTTCTCAATGTGGCTGGCTCAGGAGAACTTTCTGATGGGTTATGCCTCCATGGTAATTAGTTCTAGTGTATGTGGGGGGGAGGGGAAGCATGAGGATTAGAAATGGGACTGAAGAACAAAGCAACCAAAATAAAATGTGACGAGAGCGCTGCTCTAGATGTAACTTTAGGTTTCCCTTGCTTGAAAGACAGTTGAATATGACTCTAGAGATGTGGTGCTCATCTCCGTTTCCAAGCCGAAGAGCCAGTGCTGTCCAAAAACGTTTCCGTGCTCATGTAGCTGGCATGATTAGATGCTGAGGCACACTGAACGGGATGTAACTACTGTCCGCTAATAAACAGCAATGTCAGGCTGTGATTGAAATAACTGAGGCTGCTAAGGAAACTACGGGATGTTAAACTCTCTGGATTAAGCCTGAGAACAATTTATATCATAAACATAAATATAATATATGGAATAGATGCTAACATGGGCATCAGTTAATGGGTCAGAAGTCCTTCACGATGAGCAGTGCCCAGTGACCAGTGGTGGTCTGTAGGACCAGTGGTTCAGTTAATTGTGGTCAAAGTAGTTGTTGTTCAGGCAGATAGATCAAGATGGGTAGCCTGCCTGTAGCAGTAGAAAAGAGCAAGAGTCCAGTAGCACCTTAAAGACTAAAAAAAATTGTGTCAGGGTATGAGTTTTCATGAGTCACTGCTCACTTCTTTGGATATCTTGCTCTTTTCTATTGTGCAGGCAGTAATGCCAGTGAGAAGGATGGATTAGAAACATGGAATGTGATACTGTCAGCATGTTCACACACCCATTTCCTCCTTTTTGGAACCTGTTTCTGCAGTGCCAGTGTTTTACACAGTATATAACCATAGATGTGGATGAGGCACCTGACATTAAGAGGAAACAGTGCCCAATAGACTCCCTGACCCACAGAGCCTGGCTTCACAAACAGTACCTGAGAAGTTCAGTCAGCAAGGCTACTCAAGTTACAACCTTGGGTTTTGATACTTTTTGTAATTGTGCCAGCTGCTTCACACACTATGCAGAGGACAACCTGAGTTGGTCAACAGATATAGCTTATAGAGGGATCTGTACTCAACCACAGATCACTGTTGAGTGTACCAATATGTTACACATTTTGAATTATCAGTTTGTATTTTGAGGTGTACCTAAGGGTATACTCAGTGCCAGTAGTTACATATAAGATTGTGCTGATTTCCACGAATTCCTCCCTCAGGACTTGGGAGAACCCTGAAAAAAAGGTACTGGTATTCAGTACCAGTGAGTAACATCACAAAAAAAGCCCTAGATATGCTTACAGCATAATGTGTGGAATGGCTCTATGGTACTTTAAAGCTCGACTGTTTCAGTTCATTCTATATGTAACTGCCCTGGATAATTGTTCAGAAGCTGCCACTAGTATAGGGCACAGAAGCCACCTTCTAATGATGGGTCACTAAGAGAATATTATGCAACACTTGGATTGTGCTGGGTCTACAGAACAATTCAAGGTACTAAGAACAATTTGAAGTACTCTAGCCTTTAAACCCTAAACCATTTGGGCTGTACTTACATTAGAGGTCGCTTCTTTCCCTTTCATTGCAATCTCTATAACAAGCCAGAAACAACCTCTGTGATGGCCTGCATGTGGAAAGTTCAAGGAAGAAAACAACTTGAGATCCATTTCTCAGTGTACATTAATTTGAATCCCAGGAGCATGATGCTGAGTATATTCTAGAAAGGATGTCATTTTTTAAAACTTGGGAAAATATTTAAAGGGAAGCACAATCTTTTCATGGTAGATGATTTCTATATATTTTTTCCTTAATTTAAGTTGAGATGAATTGTGTTGCTTTAAAACACATTTTGCCACAAGTCTACGGAAAGAGGAAAGCATAAAAGAGAAATCAGTAAACAAACACCGCAACCACAAATGATTAAGCACAACCAAGAGGTTAATAGAGTGATGCTATTATAGTGTATTGATGTCAGGAGAGAGAAATCTTAGGAGGGGAATAAACGAATGAGGAATTTTATGCCAATCTAAACTTCCCTTTAGGGATAATATAATCCCTTTAGGCTTTGACCAGATTAACCCCCAACCCTTTGCCTCTTCCCCAGTAAATGATGCTCAGATTCCTGCAATATTCTATGCCTCTTGAGGGAAATGGACATACTCAGCCTTCATCAGACTAATGGGGTTTTTTTGGGGGTGGGGGGTGCAGTTATAGTTTAAAAAAACAGTAATATTTTCAGCATATCTGGGGAGTTCCCCATTTTGCAGAAAACATTACCTTGTCTGTAGGTCCATTGCATATTGGAAAGCACTTGATCATAAAGTTTGTTATTATAGGGAACAAGCAGGGGATCCATGGGGGAATCATGGGAGATAATTTAGAAATCCTTCTCGCACCTACATCTCTCGTTCTAGAACTGTTTAAGGTGATCAGCAACTAGACACACTAAATAAATAGTGATGAGCTACAGTTCTTCCTCTTAATAAACCCCCTAAGAAGGTAGAGTGGGGCAAATGCTAAAGAAGAATAACCATTGTGTGCATTCATGCACTGAAAACCCTTTCCTGTAGGAGACCACCCTGGGTATCTGACAAAATGGAATCGGGCTGGCACTTGCATGGTAATAACAGTGTTTCTCTAAGCATAGTCATAGTTTTTTCCAGGGCCAAACTAGATATGACAGCACCCTCGTGGCCACCACAAGGAAGTCACCACTATTTAAAAGTCATTTAAAAATTGCCACCAGGGGTTTTCTAGTGTGGCACTCTTGTTCTCCTCGTGTACCTTTTTAAGTGCTGAAACAGCCATGAAAGGGGGGACATTTTGTCATTTAATAAGGCATTGGCGGCAGGGGGGGGGGACAGGGATGAGAAGAGCACCTCAGCCTGCAGTGCAATGTGCTCAATCAGGTTTGTATCCTTAAAGAATTTTAAAATCACCTTAAATGATGGCAGCAGTATCCTGGTGGCCACAAGGCCACTGTCATATCTAGTTTGACCCTAAGGTGCCAATCCTATTTGCTGAATTTGCCACAATATGTTAGCAGCTGGCTATCCCTCTGGAATTGTCTGTTTAAATCAGTTGCATGGAAATGTACCCATTATGTCAGTAGAACGTAATTCTAATTTCATATGTTTAGAATCCTATTGTAAGACGGTTTGAGAAGTTCAGAAGATCTGTTTCCTCTTCAGAGTTACATCATCTGTACAGATAATCTGACATTTTAAATAACTTCACACTTAATCCATGACAATTTGATCTCCCAAGGTTAATTGATTATTGCTACCACAGTACCGCCAGGAAAGATCAGAGTGCTTACATCTTTTCATTAATCCTCTCTGTTCAGTGAGAAGATCTAAAAGAAGGGTATGGTGGCTTGTTTTGACCGTTAAGTCTAGCTTCTCCCCCTGAAAGTTGTCATTATGTCTTAATGATTTTTTTCATCAGAGACATAGCATCCCATAAACGTGAATTTGTATGGCCAGTATCACATTCACTTAAAACCATAGAATAATATTAATGAAGGCTAGCATATTGTGACTATTAAGGAAGAAAAAGCAAAAGATCTATCTAAACCTGTGGGGAAAAACACAGCCCAACACAAACCAGAATCCCATCACTTTCTGAAAACTGACATTCAGCATTTTTGCCTCAGTAAAAAGCCCGTCAGTGTTCAACAATGCCACTCAGGGGTGTTCTAGTAGAGATGAGCTTTATCAGCAATTGCATATTTGTTATTGACATCATTCTTTTCAGTGGCCCAGATGGCACAATGGGGGGATTAACCCGCGTGCAAAGCAGGGTGACAACTCAGTTGAAAAACAGAACCTGGTCAAATGTCACTTTTTGAAAGAAAAAAAAACTGCTGCTGTAGAGAAACTCAGAGGCATGGCTGTGTTTGCTGGAAGCCTCCATTTATTTCAAATGATCACCGGTGGTGTTTTTCATTCCGGAAACAAAAATCGTTCCTCATAAAGAAAATCTGGAAATGAGAAATGATAACACCTCTTTATTGTGTACTTGGTTTCTTTCCCCCTCACATGGCAGCCTATTATTATAGAAGTTTCCTCTCTTTTTTTTTCCAGATTGAAAAAAGGCCACGCTAGTAAATTTATCGCTTGTTATTGGCTCTTTCTCCCAAAAGTAGCATGAGTAATATTTTAGCTTACAAACAACAACCCTTTGAGGTAGTTTGGATAAAGACATACTCAAAACCATGCAGTTAGGGCAGAACTAAGTATTATAAGGCACCAGTGGTCACCTCCCCTCACCCTTTCGCGCAATTTACCTCATCTCTTGGGATGGTTTCCTCAGCATAGCCAAAGATGTGGCATGGAGATGGAAAGATCATAGCTGATATTTCATATCATAGCTGAATATGTCCTCATTTAATATATTTCTCTGCTACATTTTTAGCAGAGTGCATTGCTCCTATTCTGACCCTGTGTGCTAGCCACTGTGACTATGCCAATACTGTCTCCATTTACTGGATCTGACAAAACTTTAATTCTAGTTACTTTTCCAAGAGAGAAAAAAATTATGCCTTGGTATTGGATGGTTTGGTGAAAAATATCACATGTATCTGCAAACAGCCTTTGGCCCCTTTCAGTGCCATCTTGATCCAGTGATTTATCCTGTATGCTATGCACCCATGAACCTCCCTGCCCAGAACAGCTTTCCGGTTCATTTCAATGGAGATAAGCCCGTCTTTATATACATTATATAGTCCTTATTTGGAGGCCAGAAGAGAAAGGCCTGAGCTTTATCAACAAGACAAAACTAGGAGAATACATTCAATTTAATCATGATCATTACAACCAATTATACCCGATAGTACTGTCAACAGGTTCAGCTTGAATTGATTCTTACTCGTGCCTCTTCAGGAAGGGGAAGGCAAAGTCATTTGGAAGCATCCAGAGCATTGGAATTAAAATGTGTGTAAATTAAACACATGTGAAGTGCGCAATATGTGGCAAATTAGTACAGAAAATACTGTAAAAAAACCTGCATCTTCAGGGTTTGCCTGCACACCATGATTTGACAGGTATTATTGCTCTTTGTACAATTATTTAAACCCTGTAGGAATTCCCAGTGTCAGGGTATGTCAGTGTATTGTTATTAGACAAGTTTAATTAGGATCTACCCTGCTGCTCCTAACAAGTATTTAATTAACTTCTAGGCAGGGTAATTAGCTTTCAGATTGTGGCTGATTTTCTGTCTCACCTTCTGTTGACACTTGGCCTCCAGTAAGGCAGCCTGCTTTGCTGACAGTGTAATGGATAGTATCTTTGGGAAGCCTAATATCAAGTCTGACTAGTCTAATAAAAAAAAAGATGAAGATAAAAGACAAAATAATGACTGTCAGGTCATGGTCCGAGAGTGCTACAAAAGGCCATAGATCAGACAGGCAGACACAAAAGCCTGCTAAAAGGAAAGGAGGAAAGGAACAATTTGACCTTACGTACTTCAGGAAAATAGAAATAATTGGACAAGATGGGTGTTGGGGGGGGGCAGGAATAAGAAAGAAGTGTAAAGTATTTTGCAGTCTAGCAGATGTAACTATTAAGAATCCATAGTTAGCATCCTCCTAAAAATATATTGATAGAGGGTTTTTTTTAACACTGTACTATTAAGCGATTTTTTTTCTTTTAAAAAAATCTGTATCAAGTAGCAATCTATTTCTATCTATTAGCAAAATAGATACTCTGGAAGAAAGTGAACATTAAACAAAATTAGCTTTGCCTTATCAAACCAGTTGCCATTTAACCCCTTAAGGCCATGAAAGTGTCGTGGAATTCAGAGCCTGTATCTTTTGATCTGCTGCGTACAATTCGTTTTTTTGCCATTCCTGACATATCATTAAAAATAATGGCGCTGCATTCAGCAACACAGCTATGCAAAATTTGGGACTAGGGGGTGGGAGTGCTGAGGAGCTTGCAAAACCCTTTCCCTGTCATTAGGACAAAAGGCTTGTAATTTTCTTACCTTTTGAAAGCAGGATAATTTTTTTTAAAAGTCTTAATTTTTGCAGAGTGCCCCAGGTATCTAAGTGTGGTACTCCATGCTTCTTTTAGTTTCAGAATTTCAGCAGCATTGGTCCAAAACATTAACATTTGACAAAGTATTGCCACTGGGTTTTGACTTACTATAATAATGCGGCTGGGGGTGGGGGTAGAAAAGCCTGTTCCTCTTGATCAAGGCATATATGAAGGAGAAATTCTAATTATGAAATTTTGGAATACAGATTTTAAAATCTAATGCATTTTCTTCACATCTTCATTGTAGTGCTCAGCAGAGAACATATCATACCAGCAGAATGCTGTGTGTGTGTGTATGTATAATACTCTGTAGCAAGTCTCCAGTCAATGCCAGAAAAATAGTACCACTGACTCCACCCACAGCAGAGAATAAGGGGAAAATACTGGTCTTTGTAATACCAGGCTGAAAGCAGGTGCCTTTTTCTGGTACACTGCTACATGGAGGCAGGTGTTTGGGGCATGGGAACTTTGGCCAGGGAGGCTGCTGTACATTGACCTCGTGGCTTTGAAAAATAAAACCTGCTTGAACCACCTCAAAAATAAACAAGGAGCAAAACAGCTTGCCCACTGTATTAATGAAGATTTGCATTGGTAAGAAATTCCACAAGAAGCATACATAAAACAGCTAAGAGATTGGAATATGTTTGGAGATCACTTAGAAAATGCTCACACTTCGTTTGGATGGAGGCTTTGTAAGCTGAGCTGAGCTTTTTGAGCATATGATTACTTAAGCTGACACCTTGGTTAGGCTTTTACTGTGTGAAACTGCACTAGAAGCAGGTTGTATCTACTCATTTATTTGAACTATTTGTACCCTAACTTATCTGTTTAGACTCATGGGGGCTAAAAAGGCAACATCTTGCAAGGACACCAAAACAACATAACAGTCTATTAACAAGATTAAAAACATTATATGGGTTATAAGCACACAAAAACACGAAAACATCCTCTGAAATAAAAACATCTTATGTGCCTTCCTAAATGCTGCAAATGAAAGTGCCCCAGGGAACCATTCCAAAGGATGGACCTGCCACAGAAAAAGCCTGTGACCTAACTGTTGCCCTTTGGACTATCCTAAAAGATGGCACCATCTGTCTGAAGAGTGCAGCTGAGGCATAGGCATGGGCATATACAATTTATTTATTTAAAAAAAATTATGCTGCCTTTCCACCTGATTAGGGTCTTCAGGGTGGTACACATGAAAACATTAGAACATTTGAACAAATTAAAAATAAAATGAAATTATAAACTAATTCAGTACAACCCATAAACAACATCAGAACGAGGGAGGAGTGCTGTGGTGGTTATGGAGGGGAAGGGGATGCTCTGAGGCAACCGCCTTCTGTAGTGAAGAATATCCAGTCCCCCATTCTGGCCTCTTCTATAGATTCTTTATACCCCAACCCCCCACAATCAAATAAAAATGGGGACACAAGCTTTAAAATAAAGTTCTGTAGCATGTAAGCTGTGCGCTCCCTCAAGGTCTCTTATCTGGAAATCTGTTGGATTACAGTTGTTACTTATATGGGTAAACAGAGATCACGGTTTCTTAGATATTTGACTTGACAGATAAGACACAGATGAAGATGAACAACAAAGGTTTATTTAACAGAAAATAAACTATTTAATAATGCAAATATGATATGTGGATGAATATATAAAGTGAAGCTAGCTCTCAAATAAAGTAAATAACTCCTGAGGGGAGATTTGATTTCCCATTTCTCTGTTCAAGTTACCTCAGCAGGTTCAAGGCTCCTGTTTCCCCACACTGAGCACCTCTCCCCAGAACCTGTACACCCCAGTTCGGAATGATGGGCCCTTAACAGGATGCCTATTTGTTACACAAAAATAAGCTTTCTTTCCTAAGCTGATCCCCAAACACTAAAAAGCCAATAAAAACCTGTCTAAGCTGACACTCCTTTCCAGATCCACAAAATCCCTGTCCAAATGAAAAAAGTGTTTCTTCACCCTTCTTAAACTGAGGCTGGCTCACCCCCTCCCATCCAGCAGAATTCAATGAGCTGACAATCATTTGTATTTGCATGAGGCCTAAATCACAAGGATTGGTTCAAAGCTTTGGAGGAGAGGTGGGACTTTTAAGGACGATTGCCACAGGGCCAATAACTGTTACTGGGGGTATGCCAAATAAAACAAACATTGGCCGGTTTCCAATTTGCCGTATTTGGGCAAATTAATTGAGAGGGCGGTGGCGATACCGCTACAGGGCTTTATGGATGACACTTCTGTATTAGACCCCTTCCAGTCCGGCTTTTGCCTGGAGTATGGGATGGAGACGGTGTTGGTCGCCCTGACGGATGACGTCTGGAGGCATCTGGATCAGGGCAGTTCGGCGGTGCTGTTGCTCTTAGATCTGTCGGCTGCATTTGACACGGTCGACCATCAATTGCTGACCTACTGCCTCGCTGACATGGGGATTCAGGGGCTTGCCCTGCAATGGCTTGCTTCCTTTCTCTAGGGTCAGGGACAAAGGGTGGCGCTAGGGGAACAGCAGTCCAGGAGACAACTGCTGGAGTGCGGTGTGCCTCAAGGGGCAGTGCTGTCCCTGATGTTATTCAACATCTATATGCGCCCCCTTGCCCAGATTGCTCGGAAGTATGGGCTGGTGTGCTACCAGTATGCTGGACACCCAGCTCTATCTGATGCTGGGCGGTCAGTCAGACTCCAGACTGGAAGATCTAGACCAGGCATTGCAAGCCGTGGCTGGTTGGCTTAGACTGAGCTGGCTAAAGCTGAACCTGACAAAGACGAAGGTCCTATGCCTGAGTCGGGGCGGCTCGAGGTTGGGGGTCCCACTCCCGGCCTTCGGTGGTGCACAATTGGCGCCAGCATGAGGCTAGGAGTTTGGGAGTGCTCCTGGATACCTCCTTAACAATGGAGGCCCAGGTAGCAGCCACTGCTGTCAGCCTTTTACCACCTCCAGCTGATTTGGCAGTTGGTTCCCTTCCTCGGCCGTGACAGCCTGGCTACGGTGATCCACACGATGGTCACCTCAAGATTAACTACTGTAACGCTCTCTACATAGGGATGCCCCTGTTGCACATCCGGAAGCTGCAGCTAGTGCAGAATGCCGTAGCCAGGCTCTTGATGGGTCTCCCTAAATGGGAGCACATCTGGCCTGCACTGAAGGCACTGCACTGGCTGCCAATAGCATACCGAATCTGCTTCAGGGTGCTGGTGCTTTCCTTTAAAGCCCTATATGGCCAGGGTCTGACATACCTGAGGGACTGCCTTTCCCCATATACACCCCAGAGAGCACTACGGTCAGGGGTGCAACATTGCTTGACCATTCCAAGCCCTAGGGACACCAGGCTTGCAGCCACTAGGGCCAGGGCCTTCTCGGTGGCAGCTCCTTACTGGTGGAATGAGCTCCTGGAAGAGATCAGATCGTGACCTTCTACAGTTCCACAGGGCCTGCAAGATGGAGCTCTTCCACCAGACTTTCAATTAGGAGCCGCCACACCATTAACACCACCACTATCGACATCTGTGGTATGGGTCGGCCTGGCCTGGAGACTGAGCTACACCATTATGCAAGCCTAAAGATCAATGAACTTGCTGGAGATCATACAGTACACTAATGTTAGTACTTGAAGACAACTACCATTACTAGCACTTTAAGAATTTTTGTGATGTTTTAATGTGATGTTTTAACTTTGTAATGGTTTTACGGTACCGGTTACCAATTCTTGTAAGCCGCCCTGAGCCTGTTTGCAGGGAGGGTAGGGTATAAATGAAATATATCAATCAATAAATATAAATAAATAAAAAGTCTTCACCCACTGGCAGAAAACATGATGGGAGAGACAAGACAAATATCCATGGGGAAGGACTGCCAAAGTTTTGGTCTACAACTCAGAACACCCATTTTTGGGTTGCTACCCATCTAAGCCTCATATGGCCAGGGCAACCAAAGCAGAGCTTCCAAAGATGACCAGAGTGAACAGGTAGGCTCTTATGGGAGAAGGCAGTACACCATGAAATGTGGTACCTTAAACTGAATGTGCAGGGTTCTCTCATGGGCAATGCCCACCATCTCTAGAATTTCTCTTACGGATAATTGGATTTTATGCTACCTATTACTGTGATGCAAAGATGAGCTTCAGGTGCCTTGGATGTACCCAGTATAATTCTGCCTTTGTCCTTTGAGTCAAAAGTCAACAAATGCCATGCTTACAGATGATTACAAATTATCTCAAGTATTTATTCATTTTTGTATATTTTTTATTTTTTTTCTATTTTTTCCTACTATATTTCTTACAAATTATTCACTACTACTAGTATTGTAATCTATTCTGTTTTTGCTTCCTTTCATGTTAGTATTTGGCAACCTTGTGTTTGGAAATATCTGTTGAACTCCCTGAGGAAGACCCTGAAACAGGAGGATATCTGGACCCCTGCTGGAGGAAGAATGAATACTAGTCAAAAATAGACTAAGGAATCCTCCTTCTTGAAGTTTTTGTATAATTAAGGAGGAATAGGTATAAATAAAGGGGTTGTACAATATCATTTTTGTTATAAAAAATACTTAAATTATTGTATATATGATTCTTTCTATGTGATAATGTTTATATGATCTTTTCCCCGCTTGCAGGGAGGGCGGGATATAAATCCAAATAAATAAATAAATAAATAAATAAATATTCTGGTGAATAATCTGTAAGAGATATAGTAGGAAAAAATAGAGTGTTAAAACATACAAAAAATTAATAAATATACAAAATGAATAAATATATAAAAATTACTTGAGATATTTTGTAATCATCTGTAAGCATGGTATTTGTTGACTTTTGGTTTTTCCTACTTACTGTGGGTCCTATTTTTGTTTTGTCCTTTGAGTGGCAGACTCCCCTCTTTCATGCTATATCACAAATTGCTTAGGAAATTCCCCGCCATTTGACAAAAGGTTTACCATGTGACATGCAAAGGTGGTGAGTGTTGGAGAGAGCTGTCCAACCCCCTTGGCCATATTTCTTTCCCTCAATGTGTTTTGCTCTCTCTAGTGGTCCCAGAAGGAGCAAAACAGATGTGGAAAAGGGGTGTGTCCCCCAAAACAATAGGGACAAAAGAGTTACCAAAATGACAGTGCTGTTCTGCAGTTCTTTAGATCTAGGCCTATAGGGGTAGAAATGCCAGGAAGCAATCAGCTTATTTCTGGGAGGGGGGCAATGTGGCGGTACCAGAAGTCTTTCCTTAAAAATGGACATTAGAGAGGGTGCCAGCATCTAGAACAGAAGACTGCTCTAACTGGTGACACCATTGCTAACCCTCTTTCCCCCCCCAAGGGAAGGAGAGGTGAAAGGCAACAGCAGTGATAGCAGCAGCAAGACAAACAGAGCAGAGGAGAGGTGAGACTAGCAGCCTCTGGCAAAGCCAGGTACTCAAGCTGCCTGGCTCTCCCTTTTCTGCCCGGCTCTCCCCTTTCTTCTGGGGTGCCATGACTTTAAGGACCTTGAATCCTTCAGTGCCTGAAGGAGGCACCGAGAGGTTTCTCTAGTAACATCAGGGTATAAATTACGAAAGCAGATTTGAATATCTGTTACAGCAAAGACATACGTTGTAGAATAGGTTTGTTTTTATATGTTTTTGGATGCTAAGATTTTACTGTAGTATATTTTTATATGTTAGAAGTCATGAGAACACATGAAGCTGAGTCAGACCCTTGATCTATCAAAAATAAGCATTGTCATCCCCCCCCCCCAGGGTCTCAGGTGGAGGTCTTTCTCATCCCCTATTACTTGACACTGTTACCTGGAGATACCATGGGGGAGGGCTTCTGTATGCAAGCCAAATGTTCTCTCACTCAGCTGCAGCCTCTCCCAACTAAAGCAGTTTGAATGAATGATCCAATTTTTTCCCCAGTTTTTTCTTCCAGTTTAGAAAAAGGTGACTGGGTGGGATTATGAAAGGTATATGCAGACATGTATGGGGTGGAGAAAGCGGATAGACAGTTTTTCCTTCTTCCCCCAACATATTTAGGGACACCCAATGACACTGATGAGCAGTGGATGTAAAGCAAACAAAAAAACACACAACACATAAGTAACTTTTTTTGGAACTACCCTGAGATCTGGTAATAGCCACTAGCCCACTGGCATAAGAGGGGATTAGATAAATTCATAGAGACATGATTTACCTTCATTTAAAAAAAAACATAACTAGCACGTTTCTCCAGTAAGAGACCTACGGTGGGTACCAACAGTAATTAAAACAACCATAGACAGCAACAACCTTTAAAATGTGCTGTTTCAGCTTTTTAAGAACACCTCAGCCCTCAGCTGTTATAGAGCAGACAAGACCTACCTACCTACATCCCTTCTGAATAACTCTACAAGGTTTCATGAATCTTCAAAGAGCAGAAGCCTTCCTGACACATTCAGGAAGTCTAATCCACACTATCACTATCAAGAAAGTCTGTTACCAAACAGTGGTTGTTTAACCACCTTGGAAGGGGTGGAGGACTGATTTTTAAAAAGCCGATCCGAAGGTCACATTCCCTTAGAAGTTTAGAGTGGGAAAGATGGTCCTTCAAATATATAAAATAGCCTGCTCCAGACAACTGAACTACTGCATTTTGCACCAACAGAAGTTTCCAAGTTGTTTTCGAGTGTGATACAATAACCTAGTCTTGAGATTACTGCAGTATGAATCAGCACAGCTAGACTGGCCAAGGCTAAATACAGAGCTGACCTCCATTCCAGATGGAGTTGAAAGGAAATGCTTTTAACTAATGCACCTCCTTATTTTTCTAACATACAAGCTGGGTCTCAGATGACACCCAGATTTTTGAACCTGCCAAGGATAAATTAACTCCATCAAGCATGAACAATACAATATTGGCCACATAACTGGCTTTGCCAACCAGCATAATCTCCACCTTGTCTGGATTCAGTTTCAGTTTGTTATCCCTTAGCCTTTTGAACTTGCCTGACAGACACCAGCTCTAGGGCAGAGATAGAGCCTTCTGGAGGTGTGGATAAAGTGATGGGCAGTTGCATATCATCAGTATATTGATTACAGTCTACTCCAAAGCTTTGGATAATGGTGGCTGAATGGGACCTTATTCTTTGGAGGCTGTATACCCTGGAATCCACGTTGCTTGGGACACAGCAGCAGTGGGAGGCATTGACCTTCTGAGGCATCTGGATGGCTGCTGTGGTGGAACAATAGATGCTGGAGTGGATAGATCTTTGGTGTGGTCCAGTAGAGCTTTTTGTACATTCTTATGAATAAGGCAGATCAGTTTTTAAATGAATTCAGCCACATTCAAACATTAGAGCTTCCCAGCAAATCAAAATTTGTTCAGAATGCCATTGTTTAAAGAATAACTACAACGGGACTTATTCACCTGATCAGTGTGATCAATAACACATGCATGTTACAGAGTTACATCCCTCATTTGGAACTTGAATGATTCCCCCACACTCTATTTGGCAGCCTCACTGTTTTAGTTCTACCACATGATTCCATAAAACAAATATAGTTGGAATGGCAATATATATATTTCCCACCTTATCTCCTCAGACTTAAAGTATAATGGTACTGTGAACATTCTTCATTTGCTGCCAGGAGAGCAAATACAAGGGCAAGTGTGAAACTGGAAGAAGAAAACCAGAACATCCTACGGTGGATGAAACAGACACTCATCAGTCCAATATTTATTGTTCCCTTTGGAGACTCTGGTACCTTCGTATTATTTATATATGCAGTTATTCCTCTAAAATGTATATATTATCTTTTCACAGTGCTGCACAAAGTGAGCATAAAGGCTGTGTGCACAGTGGATTCGGAAGATAACCAAGTTCAGTCCCTAGCATCTTCAGATAAAGAATCTCAAGTACCAACTGTTGGGAAAGACTTTTCACTGTCTGAGATCCTGGAGAGCTTTTGTCAGAGTGAGACAATGCTAAGCTCAATGGACTAATGGTTTGATGGAATAAGGCAGCTTCCTATGTCTATAAAGCAGCAACAAAGAACCTGTATCATTGTACCCAGAAATTCAAGTCAGTCAGGTCAACAGATAGGGGTAAAAGATTAACACTACAGTTCTCAGCAAAGTTACATTAACCATAATATGCTTGTACTATACTTAAATCCAAGTTTCCTTAGAGGCTTGGTTAGAAAGGAAAGTTGTTAGCTGTTGTTTAAAATTAAACAATGCTGTAAAGTGAGGGATTTCAACGGTAGGGATACTACCATGGAAGAAGCCCTCCTTCACACATCTGTTGTCCTATCTCCAGTGAGTGCATAACTCTTAAGTACAGTCTTTTGAAAAGACCTTAGTACTCCAGGAGACTCAGGGATGTGTCTATTTACTAATATTGAGGTACCATAGAAGTACAGCTGCAAGCACAGCGGTAAGACTAAACTAAGTGACATTAGCTCAGATCCTTGGAATCAACAGCCACTTCCTGCCAATAAAAATCCAAACTGTTCTTCACTCAGCTGTCTAGATACGAATGTACTATTAATCCAGCTCTATGTTCCAAAACAGAACGTTTCTTATTGTAAACCACAGAAGGGGAAAGAGCCCCGAACATTCAAGGTGCACGACCTTTCAAAGCTGGCAATGAGAGCCCCAAGTACACATCTGGAGCCCTAAACAAGACATAATTATCTTGGTAAGACTAAAAGCATTCATGATGAATACACCACACAGAAAAATGACAACCATTACTGGTAACCTCTCCAGAGATGTACACTGGTTATTGTGTGGGGTCAAACTGAGCCCTAAACTAAAAACTGGTTCAGAGGGGGTTATTTTTTTTCCAGTTAACTGGTACTGAACCCACACCTATCAGTGGAACCCAAACTAGAATGGAACCCCTTAGCTGGCAACTGGCTCAAAATATATACTTGAGTAATCATTTGGAACTGCAAGAAGTGGTGTAGAAAGACCATAGTATTTTCCAGCCCTAGAGATACGGGCCAAGGAATCATGCAGTCATTCCAACATTCCATTCTAGATCCCTTCCAGTCCAGTTTTCGCCTGGGCCACGGGACAGAGACAGCACTGGCTGCCCTCAGAGACGACCTCCGGAGGCATCTGGATTGGGGTGGATCAGCGGTGCTGTTGCTGTTAGACCTGTCGGCTGTGTTTGACATGGTCAACCATCAGCTACTGACCCGCCACCTAGCCAACACTGGAATCCAGGGACTAGCCTTACAGTGGCTTGTTTTCTTTCTCCAAGGTCAGGGAAAAAGAGTGGCACTGGGGGATCAGCTGTCCCGAAGGCACCCACTGGAATGTGGAGTGCCTCAAGGGGCAGTGTTGTCCCTGATGCTTTTTAACATCTGTATTTGCACTCTTGCCCAGATTGCCCAGAGGCATGGACTGGGTTGTCACCAGTATGCGGATGATACCCAGCTCTGTCTGTTGTTGGGTGGCCAGTCCGACTCCAAATTGGAAGACCTAGACTGGGTGTTACAAGCTGTGGCTGGTTGGCTTAGGCTGAGCCAGCTGAAATTGAATCCAACAAAGACAGCGGTCCTGTGCTTGAGCCGGAGCAGTCTAAGGGTAGGGATCCCACTTCCGACCTTTGATGTGGCACCACTGGTACCAGCGCTGGAGGTTAGGAGTTTGGGAGTGCTCCTAGACACTTCCTTAACAATGGAGGCCCAGGTAGCAGCCACTGCCAAGTTGGCCTTTTATTATCTTCGGCTGATCAGGCAATTGGTTCCCTTCCTTGAATGCAACAACTTGGCAACAGTGATCCACACAACAGTCACCTTGAGACTGGATTACTGTAATGCCCTTTACATGGGGCTGCCCTTGTCTCAAATCCAGAAGCTACAGCTGGTGCAAAATGCTGTGACCAGGCTTTTGATGGAACTCCCTATTCGGGAGCACATCCAACCTGTGCTGAAGACATTGCACTGGCTGCCTATAGTATACTGGATTTTTTTCAAGGTGCTGGTTATTACCTTTAAAGCCCAGGACCTACATACCTGAGGGACCATCTTTCCCCATATGTACCCCAGAGAGCGTGGCAATCAGGAACCCAGAATCGGCTGGTCCTCCTGAACATCAAGGAGGCCAGGCTTGTAACAACTAGGGTCAGGGCTTTTTTGGTGGTGGCTCCACTCTGGTGGAATGAGCTCCCAGAATAGACCAGGGCCCTGCAGGACCTTTTACAGTTCTGCAGGGCCTGTAAAACAGAGCTCTTCCACCAGGCCTTTGGAGCCGCCACCACCACCAGTAACAACTGATAGCTGTCAGGTTCTGACAATAGTATACTTGTTTTTCTGTGCCTGTGATCTCTATTGTAGCCATTTGTTATTTACTGCTTGCCTTGAAGTATATTAGCTGCTCTGCTAAATGTAACTGTCCCTTGCCATGAGGATGGCGTGCCACATTCCTGAACGTCACATAAACAACTGGGACTATCGTATCCGTTCACTCCCACTAACCTTTGAGGCTCGAAGTATGTTATCTTGCTATTCTAACCTTGGAGACTCTCGGATTGTTTCTAACCAATTGTTTAGCCTATCGTTCACACATTTGGGTCACACAGGGCAGGAAGGGAATTTTTATTACTTTCTCACCTCTCCTGTGAGAACCAAACTGTTGCCATTTTCCCCCGCTTCTTTGTATTTGCTCTGATTGGTCCAATGCCTGTATTCAACTGTGCCTGAAGGTATATTAACCCATGTTACCTGCTGTCATGTATCTCTAACAAACATTGAGAACCTGAACCATTATTGGAATAAAAGAACTTTGCTTTGATCAAAGGTCTGGTCTGATAGTGTCAGCTCAGAAGCCTCACAATAGCCTATGGTGGGAGAACCCTGACCCTGGGTCTTCTAATTACTGCCTGAGCCAATCGCCTAGGACAATTGAAGAAGATCAAGGAGCTGACTGCAAGATGAGGAAATTAAGTTACTAGCACTTTATTATGTTTATGGTTTTAGCATTGTTATGTGTATTAATTGATGTTTGATAATTTTATACTATATTGTTGGAATTTTATTCTGTTTTTATGTAAGCCGCCCTGAGTCGCCCTTGGCCAGGAGGGCAGGGTAAACAGCTAATAAATCAACTCAAATCATATACAGAGGGATAGAATTGTACCCACAGGCCACACCACTAGGTATCTAGGGGCATACAGATAGTCTTGAAGAAGACTATGCGCAAATGAATATGTAGACTTTGTATGCAAAATTTGGAGCAATGCAATATGTAGGGTTCCATGCAGATATTCTTCTTTATGCGCATATAACCAGTGGGTATCGTCTAGTTCTCCTCTGTGCATATTGAGTAAACATACTTTAAACAACTGAACAGCTATTCCAAAAAAAAAAAACCCAGTGAGGGGATTCTTGGACTGGTTAGTTATCTTTTTTTTTTTTTTTTTTTAAATCTGCTTTTATTAAGTGAAAGATACGCAATACAATAAAGCAGGGGTGGGCAATTGTTTTGGCTCGGGGGCCACTTTGTGGGAGCAGAGGTTAGCGGAGGGCCGCACCTTTTAAAATGATTGCATTCAATAGTTAATTTCAGAAAAGGTATAAATTGTATCATAAAAATCAATAAATATAAATTAAATAAAATAGTGGTAGTTTTATTCAATTTATTTATTGTGCTAATTTCATATCATCTATAGCTACAAGCACATTTAATTTCAGAATCAGTTTAATGAGACATATGTGCCCTATCACACTTTTCTACAATTTTTTTGAAATCAGGAGTGAGATTGCTTGTTGAGAAACTACGTGGTTGACTGTCTTGGCGGGCCACAAAAAACTCTGTGGCGGGCCACATGTGGCCCGCGGGCCGCAATTTGCCCACCCCTGCAATAAAGTAATATGGGATTAGGAGATACATAAACCATTGGGAGAGAAGAGATTGTCAAATGAAAGGCTCAGAAGACATTAACATAATATAACCACTAGTTTGCTAAATTTGTATATAAAACTCAAATACTTTTCTAAAGGTACATATTTAACCATAGGAAAATAGTTTAAATTTACAATAAGAGGTTACTTCACCTTCGAACTTGGTACGGTCAATTTTTTCGATAAAAGGATACCACTTCTCCAGAGGGTTGTAAAGCTCTCTATCGGACAGCGATCTATCAAAACAGACTAATCATTTTTCTACCATAAAATAATCCCACACCTTGTCCCACCAGTGTTGGAGGGTTGGGGGTTTGTCAGATTTCCAGTATTTTGCAATAACCACCTTTGCAGCAGCTATCAATACAGTTATCAATTTACGGACTTCGAGAGGTGGTTTTTCCTTTGGCCAGAGGTTCCATAGGACTATTGCTGGATCAAGAGGGATGGTGATCTAGGAAAATCTGAATTTGGGCTAACACCGACTCCCAAAACTTGGTTATGACTTGACAGGACCATCAGGCATGATTAAAATCAGCTATGCTCCCACACCCTTTCCAGTATTTTGGAGTAATCTGCGGAGTTATATGGGAAAGGGTTAGAGGTGTAGTGTACCATCGTAACATGACCTTGTATTGGATCTCTTGGATCGACAGAGATTTCGTTGACTGGTTAGTTATCTTGCATTTACTTATGAGCTCAAGAACAAACAGCTTCACTCACATCAGGACAAGTGAAAAGATAACTAAATGATGAGCTAATTGGGAATGCCTCAACTTTTGTACTCCAGATGATGAAATGAATGTGATTGATTCTTGAATCAGAAATGACAGATTAGTTCAGATAATGACCATGGGATGCTGTTCAGAGAGTGAAGCAACAGACAAGAGACACATCATCAGGCAGTGAGCACATGCACATGTGCGCATGTGCATACGTGCACACAGACAATGACACATCATCAGTGACTTAAAAATACCACTTCCCAGTGGCTTGGTGGGGGAGTGAATGGTGCCTGCGCAGTGTGCAAAGGAACTTCTAGTGCAATCATTACTAAAATATCACACAAAACCAATTTGGGAAGGATTGCAGCAAAGCAGGGAAAACACAGAAAAGGGACCCAAGGAGGACAAGGGCATGTGGATGCTCCCAAAAAACAGCACTGCAGGAGGGAAGGAAGCCAAGGCACAGCAAAACCTTAGCGGTTCTATTTAACTATCATGGCTGGTAGCCTTTTATAGGAACCTCATCCAAGGAATTGTTGAATCCTTTTTCCTAAACCCACCTCACATAGAATATGTATTTATTTTTGTACGGCCCTCTTATGCGTCTGATACTGTTCATATACTGTGAACCTAGTGAACATTGGCATTATCTTCTATTTTGTGTGCGCTTGTATATTTATTTATTTGAATATATTTATCATTTGCAATTAGTGGTCTTAAGGTGCACTTTTCCCCCCACTTGTATGTTACACCCCTCTGTACTTTTGTCTGTTTGAAGGGTTCCCTCTTTTTTCTTTTGAGCCCATCACCACATTTTGTAATTCTATGATTATGAACGATGTAAAAATAAACAGAACACCCTGCTTCACTTTTACTATGTGAGTCAATATACTGGAGGGAAGGTGGTATGGTATAGCTCAGTCTTGTCAGATCTTGGGAGCTAAGCAGGGTTGGTATTTGGAAGGGAGACCACCAAGAAAGACTCTGCAGAGGAAAGCAATGGCAAACCACCTTTGCTTCTCACTTGCCTTGAAAGCCCCTGGCTGCAACTTGATGGCACTTTACACATACACAAGTCAATACATGAAGAACATTTATGGGTCAACCCTAAACTCATTTACATGACATCCACCTAAACCCAATGAAGTCAATGGGCTTAGAAGGGTGTAACTTTACTTAGGATTGTGCAATTAGAGACAAAAATTCATTCTACCTTTCAGTAGACTCTGATTACTGACCAAGTAGCGAATGTCACTCCTATCTTTAAAAAGGGTTCCAGAGGAGATCCGGGAAATTACAGGCCAGTCAGTCTGACGTTGATACCAGGTAAGTTGGTGGAAACTGTTATTAAGGAAAAAAATTAGTAGGCACATTGATGAACAAAATCTATTGAGGAAGACTCAGCATGGATTCTGTAAGGGAAGATCTTGTCTCACTAACCTGTTAGTGTTCTTTGAGGGAGTAAACAAACATGTGGACAAGGGGGACCCAATAGATGTTGTTTACCTTGACTTCCAGAAAGCTTTTGATAAAGTTCCTCATCAAAGGCTCCTAAGTAAGCTCAATAGTCATGGGATAAAAGGACAAGTCCTCTTATGGATCAAAAACTGGCTAATTAAAAGGAAACTGAGAGTGAATATAAATGGGCAATTTTCTCAGTGGAGGGAGGTAAGCAATGGGGTACCGCAGGGATCAGTACTTGGTCCGATGCTTTTTAACTTGTTTATTAATGATTTGGAGTTGGGAGTAAGCAGTGAAGTGGCTAAATTTGCAGATGACACGAAGTTTTTCAGGGTGGTGAGAACCAGGGAGGATTGTGAGGCACTCCAAAAGGATCTGTCAAGGATGGGTGTGTGGGCATCAACGTGGCAAATGGGGTTTAATGTGGCCAAGTGCAAAGTGCTGCACATTGGAGTAAAATATCCTAACTATAAATACACGTTGATGGGGTCTGAAGTGGCAGAGACTGACCAAGAGAGAGATCTTGGAGTCATAGTAGATAACTCAATGAAAATGTTGAGACAGTGTGCGACTGCAATGAAAAAGGCCAACGCTGTGCTGGGGGTTATTAGGAAGGGAACTGAAAACAAATCAGCCAGTATCATCATGCCCCTGTATAAATCGATGGTGCGACCTCATTTGGAGTACTGTGTAGAATTCTGGTCGCCACACCTCAAAAAAGATATTATAGCATTGGAAAAAGGGCAGAAAAGGGCAACTACAATGATCAAAGGGTTGGAACACTTTCCCTATGAAGAAAGGTTGAAGCGCTTGGGGCTCTTTAGCTTGGAGAAACGATGGCTGAGGGGTGACATGATCAAGGTTTATAAGATTATGCATGGGATCGAGCAGGTAAAGAAAGAAGTACTTTTCTCTCTTTCTCACAATACAAGAACTCGTGGGCACTCAATGAAATTGCTGAGCAGTCGGGTTAGAACAGATAAAAGGATTATTCAAACCTTGAATGGGAATTTGAAGGGGTCGGAAATATTTTCAGATATTCATTTGTGACCAACCTGCTATTGAAAAAGATCTGTACTTGTGACTCTGAGCTTCATGGGCAGTGCTTCACGTGCAGTTTGAAAAGGCCAATGTATCTTAACTTTAAGCATTCCCTGCACTATGATTGATGGCATATTAAAATATCACATAGCTTGCAGGACTTCCGGCAAGACTTGCGACTATGGCGGACGCGCTCCTCCGCACTAGCGGGGAGCGCGATCCGTACCCGGCGGGAAGAAGGGGCTTCGGACCGGTGCCGAGCCCCCAGAGACCCTAGTGAAGGGGCTCTGCCTGGGGTGGCACGAAGGGGATCTCTCCCTTCGGTGGCGATCGAGGGATTGAGGTCCCCTTTCATCACCCCCATAGGTTCCCCCGTCCGTGGGAGCCGTATGGCTAAAAGCGCAAAACCGAGAAGCAGCAGAGAGTGTGAAGCAATGAGGCTGGAACTGACAGTTACGCTTGGAGAAACAGTGAGTCTGAAGTAAAAAGAAACAGAATACAGCGGGAAAGGCGGGTGGAGTAAAACCCCCCCCCTCGAGACTGGCGTACTTACGGGACTCTTTACGTGGCGTTACTGCATGAAAAAACGTATGTTCGGCTTGCTTGATGGCAGCATCGCGCTTTAGAGGATATGAACTTTAAAAAGATATAAGCGCAGTCGTGGAATTTGCTCCTTTCGTCCATCTTATCTAACTATCAACAAAGAAGCACAGTCTCAACAATGGCGGGGAAACTGAAACCTTCCCCCAAATTAGGAAGTACAGCCCCGAGTTCAAAGGTTGATACCACGGAGATGAGCACGGTGTTCTCCTCGTTATTGCGACCTCTAGTGGACCAAATGACAGCTCTCAACGTTAAGATGGACAAGATGCAATTGGACCTGAAGGAGTCGAATAAAACTACAGAGAAGCTGCAGCGAGAACTTCTGGAAGTTAAGACTTCAGTTAAAAATCATGATTCAAGACTACAAAAAGCGGAGAAAGAAAAGGCTTTCCATTCTGATCAGCTCTTGAAACTACAGATGGAAAGATCGAATTTTTTCCTAAGACTTCAGAATGTACCAGAGGATAAAGGAGAAGACCTTAAAAATCTGTTAAGCGAAGCGCTTGAACCAGTGACGGGCTTAAAAGCAGCGGAAATAAAAAGCGATATGGATATGGTTTACAGAACCTATCCAGATTATACTAAAAAGAAAAGCCTGCCTGGTGAGATTCAGATAAGGTTCTCCAAAAAGTCAACAAGAGATGTGGTGCTTAGGACCACAAATAAAGCAGTTCTGAAGATCAAAGGAAAAGAAGTTAAAGTGATGAAAGATATCCCATTTGAAATAAGGAAAAGAAGGAAAGCCTATGGAAAACTGACATCTTGGCTACAGTCTGAATCTATTATCTATAGGTGGAATGTTCCGGAAGGACTGAGCTTCAGCATCAAAAACAAGAAATACAAGATTGACTCTGTCCAACAGGCGAAAAGTTTTTTGGAAAAAAGCAAAGGAAAGAAAAAAGAGAGAGACTCAGATGGTTCACTGGCATCGCAAGAAAGTATGTATGGATTTGATAGCTCAAAGAGCGAAGAAGAAACGTCTGACTCGGAAAAGGGAGCAGCAGCTCCAAAAGTACAAGAAGAGACTGTTAAGACAAGAAGAGGACGAAAGAAGAAATAAAGGCTGAAATGTTTTTTGAAACTGCACTTATATATAATAGATAATTTGTATAATTAAGGATTCCTTCAAAAGAGCATGTCTGTCAAACAGCTTTTTTTATTTTTCATGTATCATCAGTAACAATTTTATCTGAATATTAGCCAAGGTTTAAAACGCTTCATATGTATTAATGGCATAGCAATATTAAGCAAATGATAAAGCACACTCTGTATAAGGTAAACATAGCTTAGAAAAGTAGCGTTGTAGAATTAGATATAGATAAAATCAATAAAAATTTAAAAAAAAAAATATCACATAGCTTGCTAAAGGAAGTGCAAAGGTTTCAAATGCAGGTTTTTACAAAAAAAATCGTGCAAAAGCAATGAATGCACATGCTAACTATTTTTTCATTCTTTTCAAGTCTGCCAATATTTAAATCTTCAGACATTTCTGGAACAGCTTCTGGAATTCGAGGGCTCTCTGCCAGCGTATTCTTTTTGCTAGGAAAGAGAATCCTCTTCTGAATTTTCAGTTTGGAGACTTTCCCCTATGGAGGCAATAATCTCTCCTCCTGACAGGGAGAATGGTTGCCAACTGGCTCATGGGACTGACAGGCAGAGTTGCACTTACATGTCACCTTGCTGAATCCATAGCAGTTTGTTCTGAGTCTGCAATACTGTCTGCTATAAGGCACCTTCCCTTAACTCACTAGCAGGAAAGCTGGCAGGAAAACTGTTATACTTGCCAAAGTTTTAGGGGTTTAGTAGCTAATGGGAAGCAAACAGCAATGCACAGCAGAATTCTTTCTTTTTTAAAAATTGGCAGTCTCTTTCAGTTTATCACAACACAAAATATCTCAGACACCCCCTCCCTCCATCTCAAATTTCATGATGTCATAAACTGTGGAATTCAATTTTGAGAGTAAATCCCAAAGGTCTCTGAAGACTTGTGTGCCAACAACATTTAAAGAGACTTTGGGAGCAAATCTTTCAGGCTGGCAATTTATAGAACTTCACGTAAAACTTTCGGCAGCCATTGCAAAATTTGTCATGCTTTGATGAAGCAGTTCAAGAGTCATATGTTAATATGAACATTAGATGCAACTGCAAAAAATGCATTCTAGCAACACTTCAAACTCCTTTGGGGTTTGCATTTGTCATTTTGCAATATTTTAATATTAATTGGACCATTACTGTTTTCACCACTATTTCCCACCCTTTCCATTCAGACCACCACCATTCATTCTTCTGAGCAAAGCATGAATATGTCAGAATGAGATTCCACCCCCCCCCCCCACACACCTCAGCTGTGGAATGGAAAGGCCTCTTTGAGTTGAATGTCCAGAGGCTGCTTCCAAAATGGCATTGTTTTAAAAAGTCTTCCCTGTCTTCTCTCAACGTCCGAAAGGACTGGTAGATGCACTGGCATTTTCGTATGATCTGACTCAGAGGAAAGATGTGGCTGTGGTATTGAGGATGAATCAGTGTGATGGATGGAAACTTTTAATTCTCCTCCTCCTCCTCCTCCTCCTCCTCCTACAATTATATAGCACATTTCAAACCTTCAAAGCACATTAAGTGCATGGGGGTAGAATGCTCATGGCATCCTTTCCCATGGTTCAGAATTTCCAAGCTAAGCCCATTGACTTCACTGGACTTTGAGGGGTGTAACTACACTCCAGGATGGCACTTTTGAAACAGCAGAGCATGTTAGTACCCAGTGTTGTTAAAACTTCTTGAAACTTTCTCATCTGGCCTCTGTCAGCAATAGGATACTGAGCTACGAGGACCACCATATGTATGGCTGCCTGTCGGTTGTCCTTATGTTCTCTCTCCCTCTTTGCACGTGTGGAATTCTGCAGGTGACGATTCCAAAAGGACTAAAACCTGCACATGATGCTTATGGTTCCTTTGCTATAGATATTGCAGCCCATGGAAAATTAAACCACAATCAGATGGATACATTTCTATAACCAGTCATTTCAAATCTTGCATCACAAATTAATGTATTCTGCATCAATAAAAGAACCTGATTTTGTGCTTTGAAACCAGTCCTTTGCTACACAATGCCATCTGACTCCTTTAAAAAAAATTGCTATTCCCTTTTTTTCTCCCGGCTGCACCTGCTCTGCTTCAGAAATATCATTGAGTAAATCTTGGACTTGTTCTGTCTACTCTGATGATAATGTTGCCATTGGCTAACAAGAGCAAAGAAAACGGAGACAAGAAAATAAAGTGTAATGCTGCATCAAAAGGAAGAAAAGGAGTATTCAAAAAAACTTATTAAGAGATATATTTTAGTATCAAGGGAAAAGGCTAACACAGCCGCCCATACCACAAATAATTCTGACAGTGCTAAAAGCACCCCCCCCCAAATTAAGCAATATTGAAAAATATACCCTCCCCCCACTTCAGCAGTTTTGTTGCAGATCATGTCAACAGGGGAGCCCATTCAGAATGAGCGCAAAGCAACATGGGGAGTATTACCTCTGTCTCAGATGTCTTGGTTTGCATTCAGCAACCATCTATAATTAAAGAGCCAAAATATGTCAAAATGTAGAACAAGAGATCTACAAAGAGCATGTATAACAGTACAACAGAGAATATACAAATTAACAGTACTGAAAATTGACATGTGGAATAATAAACAATCCACATGATTTCTGCATCCCCAGTCTCACGTGTTTCAAGTTGTTTATTTGGAAGTGGTACATACAAGGTTTCACAATAGCTAAAATACACAGGAATACCTTATGAAATTGTTTTAGTTCATTGGCATAAATCCATACAAGGTTGTGCTTGGATTATGGGCAGCTGTTCACCTTTATCTTTTTCCCTTTCTGTAAAGCATCTCTAAGAAGCCCTTTAGTCCTATAAAAATCTTAGTCTGCTATTCATTTGACATACTGGTTATTCCCTTATGCCATCTAAAGAGCCATGCTTGGTTCCATGCTGACCCACATCTGGATCTGCAATCATAGATTGCAGAGCCCTGAGTTAGATCCTCACATAGCCTGTTTCCCAAATTGATATTGCTGAAGTCAAAGTAGTGCGATGATAGTGTCATGCTTGGTACGTGATCGCTAGCTGGTTGGGGTCACTTCAGGAAGAAGAAAGAAGAAGGAAATGGTGGTGAAAGCAATAGAACAGTGAAAGAATATGAAAAGCACAACATATGATAGAATTAAGGCTCTTGGAGGGAAACATTTTCATGTACTCCTGCTGATACTTTCATCATGAAATGGGTGAACATTCACAAGTAAAGCAGTTGATTTATTTCCACATTTGGGCAAATCATGGGGATTTATTTCCTGTCTATTTCTGAGGGATTAAGTTGGGCTGAAAAGGCAACAGTAAGTTGCAAAATTAAAATAAAAAAAACATTAAAATCCAATAGTTTATATAACAAGAAGCTTCTATTGCTCATCAGTATTCGACAAAATCTGCCATGGAAATGACTACTTCTTATCCTCCATAGAGACAGCATACTTTTCAGCACTTTGATTATATTCCCGAAACTACTCATAGGACTCAAAACTATGTCAAGGAAGAGCCTTTAAGAAAAACCTTTGCAGATCAATTTCAGGTTCATGGCACTAGTTGGCTAAGGTTGCTGTAGTCTTACATTGTACTTGTTGCTCAGTAGGAGGACACACAGATAGAAAAGTTGAAGACAGATCACAGTTTTAATGAAAGTTGGAAATACTGTGAGAGAGGAATCACTTCTCTTGGTGAACACATTGATTTCTTTTGTCCCCATCATCACTGCTGTTCAAACAACTTTTGCAGGGGTTCGGAACAATACCTAAACTGGTGAAACCAGTTTAACCCGAGGCAAAAGTGGCCTGAGTGTACAGAGCAATAGTAGAAATCTCTTTCTCAAACTGCTTTTAACTTTGAGGAAAATGTCTTTCTGCAGATAAAGCTTTTCCTTTACCTTTGCCAACAAGTGAAAGTACCTATTCAAAGATCAGTGCTTCTTCACCTAATGGTGTATCTCACCTTTGTGAGCAGGGGTGGGCATGAACTGGCTCACAAACTAAAGTTCATGATGAATTTTGGCCAGTTCGTGGTTTGTGTACTGAAGTTCATGGCAGATCAACCAGCACAAACTTTCCACAAACTTTCAAGCAGTTCTTGGAGGTTCATGCAGGTTCATGAATGGATACATTTCCAGACAGACTGTCTCCACTCAAACAAAAAGTTTACCAAACTTCAAAGCAAGGGGGGGATTTGGAATTCTTCAGCTTTGGAAACATTCTTGTCAGTTTCAAACTAGTTGCATCAGTTTCAGGAGGTTCACCCCCTCTTTGCCAGTGTTCCTTTGTTTGGACTTCCCATTTTCTTACACAGAACTTGCAAAATCCTCCCCCCCTTACTTGGATTTGTGACTCTTTGCTTTGAGAACAGTCCTTTTAAGCCTGCAATGCCAGTGCCACTGGGTACTGCTGGACATTCTGCACACTGTAACTGGTTGTGCTGGGCTTGCAAAATTCCCCCCCCCCTGTTGAATTTCTTGTGACTCTGCTTTGAGATCACAAGCTTGCAAGCTTTTAAGTTTGCAATTCCAGTGGCTCTGGGTTCTGCTGGGCTTGAAAAAAATGTCCCCTTTCAGTTTGTATTGCAGAGATTCTCCGGTTTGACATTAGCCTTCTTTTACTTGCATTGCTACAGTGGCACTGGCTTCTGCTGGGCACTAGTACATTGCACTGGTTCTGCTGGACTTGTAACCCCTCCTCCCCTTGTTTGGAGTGTGATTCTGTGCTAGACATCAGGCCTGTTGAGCTGGCATTGCCCCAGTGGCACTGGATTCTGCTGGGCACTCTTTGATCACTCTTGTACTGCTGAGCACTCTGTACATTGCAGTGGTTCTGCTGGGCTTGAAAAAATGCCCACCCTTTAGTTTGTACTGCAGAGATTCTCTGGTGTGACCGTAGTCCTGTTGGGTTTGCAGTGCCACAGTGATAATGGTTCTGCTGGCCTTGCAAAAATGCTCCCCCCTGTCAGTTTCTACTTCAGAGATTCTCTGGGACTTTGATACTGTTCTGCTGGACTTCTATTGCCCTTGCCCTCCCCCCTTCTTTGGAAATCATGGAGGGTGGGGCACCTTCTTTGGGGGGACTGTAACTCAGACCCTGTAAATCTGATTTTCACTAAACTTGGAAGGTAGAGAAGAGTCAGCTGGAGATTCCTGGTGTGTTTGGTGTCTCTAGCTTATTGTGGGGCCATTCTACTGTGTCACAAACTGAACTGGTATGTTTAGCCCCTAAAAGGTTGTGACGGTTTGTGGTTTGCAAACTGGACATGCCATGAACCACAAACCACCACAAACTGCATTTTTCCAGCTTGTGCTCATCTCTATTTGTAAGTGGGATTCACATTCATTTGCCCATGAAAATTTTCCATGTGGGAATTTTGTAATTTAAACAGTGGTCATTTTGTTAGAAAAGATTTCACTTGTGGAGTGCTATCTTTGGGAACTATATTTGTTTATGTTTGTGAAGAGTAAGAATGAATGACCGGGCACCAAGAATTGAACATGTAAAAATTCCAGACTTCAACAAGCTGATAAGATCTATTAATTTCAGATTTAACCTTCATTTCCAGTTCCAAAGACAGTCAGCTGCCAACACCCAGTCCCACCAGTTGTCTCAGTAAAGTATGTTGTGGATTCAGTATGGCCAAGGTCAGGCCAAAAATTCTATGGATTGGATCCTACAATTCTGTTCTGCAAATGCTAGAGTCCACTGCCAGTACAAGGAGCTTCTACTACTGGAAGGCTCTTTGCACCCAGTTGTGTAAATCCTATTTGTATCAGTAGGAATTCCTGTCATTCTAAGCAGAGTCACACCCTTCTACAACCACTGAAGCCAAGGAACTTAGAAGAGTATAAGGGCTCAGGATCACTACTTAAGACTTTCTACCCATTTTATTTTTCTAAGATTTTTTTAAAAATCGCAATTCTGTTTCATGCGATTGAACACTTCCCCATTCTGTTAAATCAGATTCACTGAACTGGGCTGGCTAAAGGGTAGAAAAGAAAGATGTCACCTTGGAAAAGCCAATTCCCCACAGTTTTATCAGACAAAATATGATGCTCTGTCAGCAACAATTTGACTCCTGCTGGTATATAATAGCCTATGGTCTTCCACTGAACAAATCAGAACATTGCTACAATTATAATTTTTTTTAAAAAAACTTGATAAGTATGAAATTACATCTAATTACAAAGTTAGTGTAAATGAATGTAATCAGATAATTAAAACGGGTAATGACATATTTACAACTTATAATGATGTTATTATGATGCTGTATCAGATTATACTGTCAAAACTCCAAACAAGGATTTCTGTTCCTGGACTCCATTCGCACACAATGAGGACTGAGAAGTATTTCTCTGGCTTATGGTCAGCTCAATAGCACAAGCAGAGGTGGCACAATGCTTAAAGGCACAAGAATCAGCAATTTTACCCTCTCCCCAAATTAGTGACAATACTGCTTATTTGAGGACATTTGCTTTTCTTCTTAGTACCCAATGCAATGTATGGGAGCTCCTGTGGCTCAGTAGATAGGAACCCAGACTTGGATCTAAAAGGTTTGAAAGTTTGAAGTGCACATTTAAACCATTCCAAGCCCATCAATGTGGGCTTAGAAGGGTATGACTCTCCTTGATCCTTTTAACCTGAGATGCCAGGGATTGAACCTGGGACCTTCAGCATGCAAAGCAGATGCTCTAACCCTGAGCCATGGCCCCTCCCTTTAAGACACCACTGTTGGAAAGGGATGGCAACAATTTAATGACAGGACTGAGAAATGGCTAAATGTTACCTGGCCTTCCTTAGTTTGTTGAAATTCCTTCTCCTTGTAATACAAAGCTAAGCTGATTGATTGTGACCGTAGAGTCCGGAGTACTTAACAGAGCCACCCTAAGCAGAGTTACATGCTTCTGAGTCCACTGAAGTGAACCAGCTTAGAAGAGACACAACTGTGTTTGGGACTGCATGGAAGATCAATATCTATTTTTAAAATGCTTTTCTCAGTGACCTCTAAAGACACCATGATGGTTTGTTTCTTCAGATGGAAGATTTCCATGTTAGCAACAGTCCTTGAGCAAGTGGATATGCTAAAATCACTCCATGCTGCCTGCATGCACATACGGAGTTCTCAATGTGATGCTGCAGCCCTGCGCCACTGATTACACAAATGGGACTTTGTTTGAGCCCTGAGCACAATCCAGCCAAAGTTAGGAGCTTTTAATGCCCAATTTTAAATCAGCGGGACGGAGTTGAACACAAGCCTAAAGACTAGATTGTGGGAAATTTTTGATCCATAATTTCCCTGATTTTTTAAAAACAGCTGCTAGCAGGTGTGAAGGAGGGGAGTGGAAGTTCAGATCAAGGCTGAGATTTTGTGTGGGGGGAATTTAACCCTTTGCCAGTTCCCACTGCAAATTGCCCCTCCTGCTGTTTGCTCCACTGGATCACCTCTGGTTTGTTCCTAAGGCTGTGATCATATGCTCTCTTTTACTTATGAGTAAGCCCCATTGAACACAGTGGAGTTTGTTTCTGAGTAAATATGCACAGGAAGAGGCTGCAGCTGTATCCAAGTGGCAGATCAATGCTTAAGCTGGACTGGATCATAACCTGTTGTTTTTGTAAAGTACCATCTTTAACAGCGAGTATTCCACCTCTCCTCATTCATTCCTCTTCCCCTTTCCAATTCCTTTCTCTCTCTGCTTTAGTCTTAAATTGTAAGATGCTTCGGGCAGGGACCTGTTTGTGTTACCCTTTTGTCAAGTCATCTTTCTGGGGACCCTGATGCTAATAGTCATTGCATGTTTGAGAGAAGAACCCCTTGCAACAAACCCAAGGCCCCAGTGGTGACAGATGAATGAAAATGATTTCCCTTAGTGAGACCTGGAAGTTTTATTCTCTCACTAAACAGAAAGAGCTTATCAGTTTCCTCTTTCTCCCAGGTAAATTTCTCTATGGGAATGGTGAGGAGGGGGGCCATTCATCAAATGAATTCTCCTCTGACAGCTGTAGGTTTTGTTTCCTGCTCCTTTAGTAGCAGCAAGATTTTTCTCCCTGCTCAGTCTTAGTTTCAACAGGTTCCAAGACTGAACTGGTCCAAGCACAAAGATGTATTCATTCCCGTATTGCCACCATCACAGCCATACCTATCAAAGTGTTGCCAAGCCACTTCCTAGGTCAATTTGTGGCATAAATACCCTGTCAGAGGCACAATGATTTATTCATTCTCCTCAAAGATGAGTATCATATGGTGGGACTCATTATATGATTGATTTCACCTTATTTGAATGATTGCGTTGCTGATGGTAGATGCGAAGGGAGGCATCTGAGCTCTGGGAAATAGACACACAACACCAGTAGGTTTCTTTTTTTTCTCATGGGAGCACTTTTATTCACATCAAATGTGTATGGATTTTTTTTTGTTTAAAAAACACACCCAAAAAAGAGCCATTTGAAGGGATATAATCCCCAAGCTTCTGCTACCAAAGCAGGACTAGTAGTATTCTGGAGTATTTTGTTCAGTATAAATCAGTGCGATTCCAGATGTCCTTTGCCTGAATTTTATTCTCTAGGTGGACTGCAGCTATGCTTCACCATCAGATTCTTTAACCCAAAGCTCTAGCATGGTATAGTGGCTATAGTATCAGACTAGGACCTGGGTGATCTCAGTCCAAATATCCAACGTATCATGAAACTCTCTGGATGACCTGGAGCCTGAGATCAATGGAGGAAGGAAATAGAACTATACAGAAATACTTCTATGGAACTGTAGCTACCTTGGGATAAATGCAACAGTTGTCTCTTGGATCTACCAGTCAAGTATCAAACACTGAAGAAAGTACATGCAGGAGACTAACATGAGTGTTTACACTGAAACACTAAACACACTGTTCACTGCTCAAATTTGTCTCTTTGCTCTTTAGGTAATGATGGAATTTTCACATATTATAACCACAGGGGCCATTATATTCTTCAATGACCCCAGAGGTAAAAGTATATTGTGCCAAGACTGCCACATGAATGGTCATGCTCAACAGTAATGGTGGCAGCATTTAAAAGTCAGGAGATCGTGATGGTGAACTTGTGTGCAGGCCTTTAACCCCTCTCCCCCATTTTCAAGTGTGCCGTGTGCCAAAATGGATCTAGGTAGAGTGCAGGTCCGTGATGGCAACTGCCAATGTTTGCAGCAAATTCATGGATTTTGGTTAAAATGGCTACTTTGTTTTCAAAAGCACCCCTCTTCCTTTCCAACATATTGGAACACTTGTACCATTAGAGGCTTCTAGAGATGAGAAATGGGTGGTTAATACTCCAACTCCAGGTTGGGAAATCTCTGGAGATTTGAGAGTGGAGCTTGGGGCTGGTGTGGTTTAGGGAGAGGAAGGGCCTCAGTGCGGTATAATGCCATACAGTTCATCCTCCAAAGCAGCCATTTCCCCCAGGAGAACTGACCTCTGTGGTCTGGAGATCAGCTATAATTCTGGGAAATCTCCAGGCCCCACCGGGAGGCTGACAATCCTAGTGGTTAAGATGAGAAAATAAAGCCAAGTGAAATGCAAGCAAAGTGAGCATTCTACTCTAAAGACATTAGGCTGAGCAGAATGTGAGCAATCTGTTCACCCACAAATTATGTTGAGCTAAACAGAAGGCGAGAGAAGTAAGCAATCTGCTCAGCCTCAAAATACATTTGGAGGGGAAAGGGCTGAGCAGAATGCCAGCAAAACCAGAGCAGTCCCTATGGCACTGACAGTAACATACAAGCCTCTTGGAACAGGCACCAACAGCTCTCCAGAACCCACCTGGATCTTTCTTGGTGTTAAGAGGTCAGTCCACTCCTGCATTCTGTTTAGCATTGGCCCACATGTGGAAAAGTTCATGGCTAAGTCAAGAACTCCCAGGAACTAAATTCTATGCCTGGGGGGCTGTCATTTCATACTATCAACAGTTTCTGCTTTTTTTAAAAAATGGGGAAAACAAAGATCATTATCAGAAAATTTTTATGTCCACATTTTTAAGTACATGCAAAAGAATTAGTAAAGCTGGCAATATAGGGAACAGAGAAAGGAAGTATGAGGACATGCACAGAAATGTGGACAAAGACTGGAAAGTTGAAGAAACATCAGAAGGATGTAATAGAAAATACCTTGGGTTTATAAACAAAATTCAAAATCAAGAGGTATATTTTCACAAAAGGGATGGAATATATAACCGAAGAAATGTAGGAACAAAATGAACTGATTCTGAAACATCTCAGCCTTCTCTGCTTCACAGGGCTGTTGTTATGAAGATAAAATGGAGGGGGGAAGAGGGGTATTGTAAGCTGCTTTGGCTTTTCAAACCGGGGTACATTCTAAATCCATGAAATTAGAAGTGTGTAACTCTGCATGCAATGGCATTGTCCATATGGTGCAGGTAACATTTTGGCTGGTTTTATCCTTTGTCCAGGTTGCCCTTTATGAAATGTTAGCCCCACAACAACCCACATGAAGCTGACAAAGAATGATGAGTTTAAGGCCATTGAGTGAACTTGACAGCTGCACAAGAATGTGACTAGTCTGGCCACTGAATCATGTGCATCCAGCCCTTCAATAAGAGATGGCCAGTTGATGGCTGTGGGTCAGATCCATTTTCCAAAACAATTGTTTTTGTCCCCTGGTGGCCTTTGTGGTAAATTATTTGCTTACAGTTGCTTTTGTATGCAACAGCTTTCAGACTGGCAGAAGCACTCCTTAAGCCCACTGTTGTGTATTTATTATGGAACACAGTCAGGGCTTTTTCCCACTCACATTGTGTCGGCGTTCTGCCTCCGTCTGTCCCGGCGCTAGGTGTCAATTTCACACCCTTTGCTGCGGCGCGCGTGTTAATACGGGGCTTCGCGTCATTTTCTCCGCGCCTTCGGTAAACTCTGCTTAGGGTGCCACTGGGAATCTTCTTCAGATTGGATCATTTTAAAAAAATTGTGGTCATTGATGCAATTAACATGAAATTAAGCAAACTCTGGAATATGACAGAAGACAGGAGGCCTGGTGTGATGTGGTCCATGGGGTCGCGAAGAGTCGGACTCGACTGTGTGACTGAACAACAACAACAAAAAGCTGACATCACATTGGTTAGCAATTTGTGTGAGTGTGTTAGTGTAATTCTGGAGAAATAAATTTATTTTACAAAATTCACTTTTTAAAATATAGCCATTGATTCCTCTTATTCTCTTTTTCCCCTTGTTTTAAATTTCTCTTTCATTTTTCTTTGTAGTTTTCTGCTACAGCTCTACACAGCATTTTGGAATGTTAGTCTTTACAGTTGTTTTATGTTACAGACCACAGGGCAGTGATCTAGCAGGAGGATAGGAAGGTTTGCCTGTCTCTGAGCATCTACAGAATGAAATTCTGAAATTTTGTAAAACTTCCATTCCTGCCCCTTACTTCTTCACATTTCTCTTTGATTCTGATTAGAATTCTAATTCTAATCTTCTCTGATTAAAAACACACTCCAAATTCTTTAAAAGATGGAAAGAAACAGATTGTTAAAGTTCAAGGAGAAACTGGATAGAGAGGAATTAGGAGAATTTCTCTTAACAATGTTAGTATATGTGCAGTGGCATGCCATGTGCATCAGGAAATTTTCTCTGTACAGACACAGGCATTTTAAAATGCTGTTCTATGAACAAAATGCATAAAACTGCAAATGTTTAATTCTTTGTGGTTTATTTAATGTTTAAGAAGGTCTGTTTCATCCATCCCTGAGTTCTCCCCTCCAGACCTGAATTCTTTGATTCTTCTATACTATTATATATTCAATATTTTTATGGCCATCTGCTTTAAGTGGTCTCCTTCAAAATTAATTAAAATGAATCTCTTTATGTGAAGTGTTAAAAAAAAAACTTTTCACTTTCCAGAATCATGAATGGGCTGATGTAACACTCAAGGTTGTGGTCACACATGCCAGTTGAAGTGGAGGGGAAGTGAGGCTATTCCCTCCAGAAGAATTAGACCCACAGTTGTGAGATCACACAGCCCTTTGTTGTTGTGGGCCCAGCCAATCACTATGTGATCAGACACAACTGCGTGTGAGTCGCTGTGTTTTTTTTGCCATTTGTTTCCCATGTGCATAAATGAGGAATTGCACCTATGCACCGAGGGCCCTTCTATGGGTATGTGATGATGTGCATACTGCAAAGAGGGGGGAATGGCACCAAGCCAGGATGGCCTGACCAGAACATCCTAACGGTTCGGAAGCGTGCTTGCGCGATCAGACAGGGGAAAGTCCATCTGTGGTCTGTCGCAACCCGTTTACTACTGGATTCCCCCTGGTATCTTTTAACTCTGCTTCTGCAGTGGAGCAGCATGGGTTGCTGATGGCTGCAGGATGCTTCCCAGATGTTGCTGTCTGATCATGCCCTTTTGATCCATCGGGCATTTGCACCTATGTCAGATCTTCTGGCGGGTGTGATCGCAGCCTCAATAGTTTCAGTTTCCTCCCAGGCTGGTTCACCTCACAGGTGACCCAAACAGCCACTTGTGGTATTACAATCTAAAGGGGGAGTTGACATGCTGTTCATGCTAGCACCTCTGGAGCTCTTCCTTCTCCCAGCTGCCATTAGGGTGAGTGGAATCATATTCCTGTCAACATTTTCCAGCCATGAGTCCAAAGAGAGTCCCTGCAGCACTTCTAGGGCTTGGCTTGGGCCACATAATATCTGCTTGGGGCAGCAAAATATCTTGAGCCACAGCTGTTTCACTCCCCATGGCAACCTTGATAAAAGAACCTTACTCTCTCCTCTGTAAACCAATGGAATTGGTTTTTCTCCCTTATGTTATTACAGACTGAATCTCTCCTGCCCATCAAAAATGAAAATTCACGTGTCATGCTTCTTTTTTCCTGTTTCTAGAAATCAGTCCATTTCTTTTTAGGCACCAAAAGTTTTAAATTGAGCAACATGTCAAACTGATCAATATGATGCAATTTTGTATAATCGGCAGTTACAACCATAGCTCTTTCTTATTTCCACACACGGAGACAAGCACCTTCATCTTCTTGTTCACAAGTAAGAATCCTGTCCTCCCATGGATACTTAACAGATCCATCAGATCACTTTCTCTGAAAAATTAGTGACCGTTGAGTAAACATCAGCCAACCATTCTGTCCTGTGAACCCAAGGAATACTTGGTCAGCCAGCACATGGAGCAATACTATACAGGTCACAATGGGACACTTGCAGCACAATCTTAAAGCAGAGTTACACCTGACGAGTATAATTCTGCTCAGGATTGTATGGTTGGCATGTGCCCCTGAGGGATCGCACCAAGCAGGGGATTATATTGACATCCCATCTCACAAAAGAAAGCACTGAAGACACTTAGAAACAGCAACTAGGTTTTTAAAAAGATGACAGGAAAAAAAACGGATAGAATAGAATTATGATAGTAACACGATAGAAATAAGCTGCAGCTTCACCTTCAATAATCAAACAAGCTCAGTTGTGCTTTCTCTGTACCGAGGACAAAAGAAGCCATTCAAAACACTGCTGTTCAAGCTGAGCAGATGAACCTAAGAATTTCTTTTTCATCTGAGTTGCTGCACATTAATAGCTTGCTGCACAGAGACACTCACCACTGGGTAGAGGTTTGCAATTTTTCCATACCCATTTCAAAAATATTATTCATTTTCTTTATTATATTTGATCTGGCTCTCATTGTTTTCCGTGGGGACTCTGCCATAACCCTCTTTCTCTTCCCCTCTGTGCCTACTGTGCTGCCAGAGTTGGTGGCCTCTGTACCCAGCACCAGGCTTGTGGTATCAGCGAATGGCCAGCCGAGCTGCCAATCATTGGGTAGATGGGTGGGAAGAGACGTTTGGACAACATTTTAAAGAACTGTTGCTCATAGGTGATACAGGAGCCTCTGGCATCAGAACAGAAAATTAGCCAGGTTGTGGTATGGACATTTTAGGCTTTTACTTACCAAGAGGAGTTTTCTGCTACATGTATTTTGCAATGCTTTAAATCCAATCACATCTATTCCCTTTTATAATTTCCATATTTTGCAGTTGCTCAAATTATTAAAGAGAGAGAGAGAGGACACACACACACACACAAATACAGTTCTCCCTCTGAAGAATAGCCAGAGCTCTCCTCGTTACAAATCTCTCAACCACACTTATTTTGCAAGAGTTAAGTGCAAACTGACATTTATTCCTCTTCATCCCTGACCTGGATAGCCCAGGCTAGCCCAGTCTTGTCAGATTTCGGGAGCTAAGCAGGGTCAGCCCTGGCTAGTATTTGGGTGGGTGACCTCCAAGGAAGTCCAGGGTTCTTACAAGGATGAAGACAATGACAAACCCCCTCTGGACCTCTCTTGCCTTGAAAACCCTATGGCAGTGATGGCGAACCTTTTAGAAACCAAGTGCCCAAACTGCAACTCAAAACCCACTTATTTATCGCAAAGTGCCAACACGACAATTTAACCTGAATACTGAGGTTCTAGTTTTTTAAAAAAACCATACATTAACATCTTTTGTCTTAAAAGAAAAACACAATAACAGAGCTTTCAATGATACAAACAACTTTTTATTGAAAGGTAAAAGTTTGCATTTGGCATGCTTTTGAACAATTAATGTGATTTTTATTAATGTGATTTTTGCTGTTGTATGCATGCTGATAATTTGTCTAACCTTGGCTCATACTTTGTAAATTTGAGAGCAACACATGCAGCACTCAGGTCATCTGTTAGTCTGTTTGATATAATTCAAAGCTGAAAACAGCTGCTCACAAGCATAAGATGATCCAAACAAAGTAAGGAAAACAATCCTAAGTGCTTTTATTGACTTAAAATTATTTGGCAGAGAATTCCACACTTTAAGGATTTTATTTTCGGAACTAACTGTGCTGTCCTTTGTCATCCCTTCTATCTTCTCAAGTGTTTCATGCAGGTCATTAAATTTATTTTTCCAGATAGAGCTTTCTTGAAATTCCAATAGCTCTATTTCCAGACTTCCTAAATCTAACCAGTGTAAGAAGGAAAGATCAAGTTCTTCAAATTTGGCTTTATCTAGAGAAGTAAGAAAACACAGGGTTGTCTCCATCTTACGGAACTGTAAAAATCTATGACTAAAATTCACCTTTGCAGTTGCTACAAGGCTAGAAAATTCCTTGTAGATTTCCTGATGGCTTGTAGGATTGTCTGCAAATGTTGTAGAATTTTCTCCTGTATCTCACAGTGGCCCACATCTGTAATAAGGAAGTAGCACATACCCATCAGGGCTAGTAACCTGTGATGGACTTTTCCTCCAGAAATTTGTCCAATCCCCCTTTAAAGGCATCTAGGCTAGATGCCATCACCACATCCTGTAGCAAGGAGTTCCACAGGTTAATTACCACCAATTCCTTCAGGTCAAAATGCTTCAGCATGTTCAGTTCAAATAGATTCCAAACCAAGTAGACTCTTTTGCAGTATTGTCCTCACAGGGCTGATGAAAAATGTCTTGTCCCTTTATTAGAGGCTTAATGTGTGGGAATGGCATGGAGGTAAATAACACCACTTGGTAAATAACATCCCATTAAGTCTCTGTTAAAGGGACAATGCATTTTTCCCCTCCAGACAGTTGTAAACATTTTCTATCTGTTTTTATAGTACTTAGCACATTACTGTGGAATAAATGGCACAAAATCAGACTAACTCAATCCTATTCATGTTTACTCAGGAGTATATCCCATTTTATTCAGTGAGGCTTACTTCATTGGAAGTGTTCACAAAAATGCAGCTTGAAGGAACTGTATGAAGACTTTTAAGTAAATACCCCCAGGATCACAATAGACATTTGTAGAATTATACTTTGAAAAATATCAAATTAGCTTGCTGTTGCAAATTTAAATATAGATTCTCTGTCATTAAATCAGTGGAAATCTAGACTCAACAAATACCTGTTCTCCCAGATTAGAGTCCACCGCTCTTAACCACTACACCAAACTGGCTTTCTCTGATATGATTGGATTGGATATCTCTGCAAATACTTGTTCAGAAAGACAGTTGGGAGCATAGGCGTAGACTATGGGGGGGCTCGAGGGTTTGAGCCTCCCCCGAAATTTCCCAGGGGGGACTGAGCCCCCTTGGGAAAACGTAGCGCCTGCCACCACACCTCCCCGGGGCCCTTCCGAGGCCGGCAGCTGCTGCTGCCTCCCCCCCCCCCCCGCCTGGCCACTCTTCCATCCTTCCCTCTCCCTCCCTCTTTTCCCAGTGAAGGGAGAGGGAAGGATTGGGGGGGGGGGAGAGAGGCTCCGGCAGCAGCAGCTGGTGGACCTCGGAAGGGCCCGGGGAGGCACGGAGGTTTCCAGCAGGGGGGATATTGCCCCAATGAGCGTGTGCGCTTCGTGAGCGTGCTAAAGAGCCCCCCCTCCCCAGAATTTACAAAACTCTACGCCCCTGGTTGGGAGAGCCTCTTCAGCCCAGAATTGTCTCCTTAGGATGGGTCCCCCAGGAGAGGAGAGACTCAGCCTTTGTAAAAACCTCTGCTCACAGCAAGAATCTAAACAGCATCACTGGATGTAACAAACAGCATCAAAAGTTGAAGTTTCAATTATATAAGTCTGGTTTATTATAATCAATGGGGGGGGGGAGGAAATCACAGCATCTAAACCTCTGTGGAAGCAGAAGCCCCCCTCCCCCTCCAAGTTTCTTAACGGCACCTTTTTATCCAGCCCTGGCCTAAGATCAAACCAGTCTGTAAAACAAACAAACAAACAAAAATCTGTTATGTGCCCAGTTGTGACTTTATAAGCATTGTGCGGAAGTTTGTTTGTGTCCAGAATGTTTTTCTTTTTCCTCATGCTCCCACCCACCCACCAGTATTTATAGCATGATTTCTTTTTTTCATGCAGGTAGGCAGGGTCAGCGAGGGTGCTCAAGGCAGAGATCTGGAGCCCATTCCTGCCCCCCTCCCTCCCTGGGCGCTTGCAAGCCAAAGCTGTGCGCCTGCCTGGCCTGCCTGAGCGGTTCCGGGAGGCTGACAATTGGGGGGGGGGGAGGGCTGTCTGGCAATGTTTCCTCTAAGCTCTGAAGCTCTGTGTGCAAAAACTTGAGCCAAGCCATAAAAGTTGTGAGCCAACTTACATTTTTAAAAAATATTTCAAACCACAAAGTCACTTTTGTTAATGCTGATATTGTAAATTAAAACTTAGCCATTATACAGCTTTTTTAAATCCTTCACTAACATTTTAACAGTGACCCCTACAAGTAACCCTATGAGGAAGGCCAGTAGTAAGATTTGAGTCCTGGCCAAGATTTTCAGGGTATAAGCTTACAAGAGTCACAAAAGTTTATATCCTAAAAATCTTGTTGGGCTTAAACCAGGGGGGGGGGGCAACAGTGGGAGGGCTTCTGGAGTTCTGGCATAGCTGGTGTGAATCTGATGGCACCTGAGTTCTGGCCACTGTGTGACACATACTGTTGGACTGGATGGGTCACTGGCCCATCTTATGTCCTTAAAACTGCTACTAAAAGACCCCCGCCAGAACCTCCATCCTTCCCCCTTATATCCTCCATCCCCCCCCTCCAACCAACCTCAAGGGGCCTGCTGCCCTGTGAGCTCACCAAGCCAACTTAACTCTGAAAGCCACATCGGAAAATATAATGAAGTGGAGAGAGACTATTTTGCACAATTTAAGTACATCCATTCAAACAGCCGCCCTGAGCCCGTTCGTGGGGAGGGCAGGAAATAAATAAATAAATAAATAAATAAATAAATAAATAAATAAATAAATAAATTTACAAAAATCGTGGCTCCATCCCTCTGCAGTGCTAACACTCCAGTTACCAAAGTTTGAAGCAATAGAATGATTAGAGTCTTGTTCTATTGCTTCAGACCAACAACGTTGCCCACCTTGACCTATCAAAGTTTGAAGCCTTCCAGGTGTTCTAATTAATCTCACTTCTTCATAGGATGGGAACTTGCACTGGAGATAGCAAGCAACCTGTATTCAGAGTTAGCTGAATAAAGCTGGGAAGGGACCAGGGAAAATTTCTCAGCTCTTAATAGAAGGGGAGAAGGGGATGGTGTCTCACTAAGTTTGGATTTCTGGTATTCAGTTGAAAGCTAGCCTTGATTATTATTGTCTATGAATACAGAACAGTCTCTGTCTCTACTATGAATTTTTTTGCATTGGAAAATACGAAAAAAACCAGGAGGAAGCTCCTTCTCCCCTCCCGCCCCCCAAACAAACTCCATGGGGCTTTTGCAGCCCTGGCAGCATCTCAGCCACCATCCAGGGCTTGCAGGAGGGGAAAGCCAGCTGCACCGTTGCACATGCTGCCTGATTCCTTCTCCCCCCACCCCGCCCCCAAAACAAACTCCATGGGGCTTTTGCAGCCCTGATAGCATTCTAGCTGCCATCCTGGGCTTGCAAGAGGGGAAAGTCAGCCACCCCACCGCACGTGCTGCCCGATTCCTTCTCCCCCCACCCCCAAAGCAAACTCCACGGGGCTTTTGCAGCCCTGACAGCATCTCAGCCACTATCCAGGGCTTGCAGAAGGGGAAAGCCAGCTGCACCGTTGCACACGCTGCCCGATTCCTTCTCCTCCCCCCGTCCCCAAAACGAACTCCATGGGGCTTTTGCAGCCCTGGCAGCATCTCAGCCACCATCCAGGGCTTGCAGGAGGGAAAAGCCATCTGCACTGTTCTACATGCTGCCTGATTCCTTCTCCCCCCGCCCCCAGAGCAAACTCCCGCCCCCAGAGCAAACTCCACGGGGCTTTTGCAGCCCCGATAGCATTCTAGCTGCCATCCTGGACTTGCAAGAGGGGAAAGCCAGCCACCCCACCGTACATGCTGCCTGATTCCTTCTCCCCCCACCCCCAAAGCAAACTCCATGGGGCTTTTGCAGCCCCGATAGCATTCTAGCTGCCATCCTGGGCTTGCAGGCCATGCCCCCTTCCCAGGCCTTGGCTCTGCCACCCCCCCCCCCATTGCTCCCTCTCCCCAGCAAACCCCCCCCCCCCACTCGCCTGAGTCCAGGGACCCTGGGGCTTGGGCTTCTGCTGCCATTGAAAACAGCGGTGGCAGCGTGGACAGACGTTTGAGGAGTGGCAAACTGCAGTGTGGAGGCAAGCAGCTTTGGGTGGCAGAAGGACGATTGTGAGCACACACACAGCACACGCTCCCTTCCAGAGAGTTCGAGGGTGGCTGTTGTTGGACCTTCTGGTGAGGGAAGGGTGCGGCGGCAGGAAACCAGCCCTGGACGGCACGCGTGCCCACAGGGAGGGCTCTGAGTCCCCCCCCCTCTGGCACGCATGCCACAGGTTCGCCATCATGGCCCTATGGGGTCACCATAAGTCCCCTGCAACTTGACAGCAAAAACGAACAAACAACCCTGTTCCAGGATCTTAAAGCAACTGGGTATTCAATTCTAAAAACTGTTCGAGTGTATCTGCTGGCAATGAAAGCGTAACATCACCAGAATGCTGAGTTAACTCAACTGCTTGGAGTGTTGTCCTGGCCCCTTCATTATCTTAATCGCTTTAAGAAAAATTTAAAAGACAACCCCTTGATTTAAAACTGAATTGCAAAATGCAAACTTCATGGTTCCACAAAAATACTCCAGGGACAGAAGCATTTGGCTAACGGAGCATGTCAGTACAAACAGATAGACAGGTTTGTGGCTTGCTTCTGTGAAGCGTTTTAAATCTCGCCCATGTGCATGACTGCAGAGACACCGTATGGAAGCTCAAGGGCACAACAATTGCAGGATTAGGACCCTTCCTTACTGCTGTATTCTTGGATCTTGAAAATTATGAGTCTGTTTGCTGGGAACTATATGATTCAAGTGGTATACTACTTTATTCCAGACAGAGCGACTCCTTTCCATAACAGCTCCTTGGACTGTGTACCCCCATCCCATTTCTTTTGTCCACCACTTTACCCTACTAACACAGATATCACTTTCAAGAATTCCGCTGTCTTAGAGGCAGTTCTGGCTTGTTTACTGGCATCGCATGGGAACGAGTACCATGTGCTGCAGTTGCTAAGTGACAGCAATTCTAAATTGCCAAACAGTCATTGGGGCTACCACATTAGTTCTTCTTTCCAGGAAATCCTGACATCAGCCAAATGTTATACATGTTTAATCAGAACAAAAAAGTACCTAACGGCTCCCCCCCCCCTCTTTTTCCCTGTAAGTAACCCTTGAGGAGACTGTATTCCATTTGTCTGAAGAAGTGTGCTTTGCACACAAACACTTTGAACAAAACTTGGTCGGTCTCAAAGGTGCCACTGGATTCAAACTTTGTTCAGTGAGTTCAATGAGACATTGCCTGGGGAGTGTGCACAGGATGGCAAGCTGAAACAGCACCCTTTTCTGCCTTGATTACGAGGCATGAAATCCACAGGACCTGACAAAGTCCCTGGGCTCGAGTAAAAACAATTACAAGCCTATAACCAACAGCCATGGCAGGCAAAGAAGCCAAAAAAGGTTTGGAAAGGTGTGAGGAGCATTATGTGAGGCTCCACAGTAGAGACTGAAAAGCAAGATGCCCAGGACTGCTGGGTACAGCAAATGCCCAGTTTGAACTACAGGTATCCTAGTCCTGGTTTCACCACAAAAACATGGGAAGTTGAGACCACCAGCATGTTACCATTAGCAACTTTGTGCCTAACCTGTTTAGTAGATGATTTTGAGGTCAGCTGTGATCACTCACAAGCTGAGCCTCAAACTGGCTTATCTTGCCTTTGCTGTTCAGTGCCCAGCTCAATCACCATGGAAAGCAGCTTTGCACAGGGCTGGCACCAGCAGATCCTTAGCTGGGGCAGCTGCCAGGACCCAGGTCTTCTGGAGGGGCTTGCTGCCACCTCTCCCCACCCACTGCCCAGGACTGCTGCGGGAAGGGTGTGAGGGAGGGAAATGCCAGTGACTCTCCCACCAGCAGTGCTCACAGTTGCAGAAACTGCCCAATACAGTTGAAGAAGGGAGTCTGAGTGCAGGGAGGGCTGGCAAGTGAACAGGTGAATGGGGGAAGGATGCATGGGTGGGTGATGGGGGAGAAGAACATGGGCAGGTGGATGGGGGTGTGTGTTCAGTGGGGTAAGGGGAGTAGAGGGAGGCCCAGGCATTCTCTGCCCAGGGACCAAGAAAACCTGGAACCAACTCTGGCTTTGCAGCTGCACAGTAGCTGTGTTGGGGGGATTTTGTTTCCTTCTGCCTTGCACTTGCTTTGGCACCTACACAGTAACTGAAATTGATTCCTCCCACAGAATCATGGATGCTTGGATCAGGCAAATAAATGATGCTGGAAGCTAGAAAACTTATGATTCCCATGGGCTGTGTGAAGATGTGCACATGTAATCTCTGTATGGATGAGGACATACCGGGAGTCATTAATACTGATTTGGCAGATGCATACAAACACCAAATGGGTGTTTTTGTTCATTCTTCATTTAAACAATTGGTGGCAGAACACAGTGAAGCTATGGTGATGGGTGAGGAGACTGACACACACTATATATGACTGTCTGCATACATGGGAAGCAATCTGGTGAACAGGCTCAAGCTTCTAGCAAGCAGCCCAAACTGCCCACCCCAAAATTAGCTCCTTCCTCATAATGGGTGACTGAGATGTAAGCTGAATGGGGAGGTGCTCAAACTTCCCTCGTTAGTGTATAATGGCAGAAGGCAATAATTTTCAACATCTTCTAAAGGAGTACTCAAAAATTACTTAATGGAGACATCACATTTCAGAGACAAATAAAAAGTTCATTGTTCAATCAGCAAATCCCCTTTCTGTTTGAGTACAGAACTGAACATGACACTGATCATGCATCTAGGTCTGCATTCTCTACTGGCAGTGTTTGTGACTGTAATATTTAACAAGGGAAATATGTAGAATAAAAAATCATGTATTTCTCTTCTTCATCCAGTAGCAGCCAATCACAAAGTGCCAGAAAAGGGGTGATGACACTTCACACATTTTCTTTACATTTTCATTAGAAGGGGGAGTTGGATGCAGGCTTGCTATTTGGGGCAGGAGTTCCATGATCACCATCACATCCCATTCCAAAATGAAAGAAAAAATACTATTGGCATTTTAGACCATGTATACATTCCATGAGGGGTGAATCCTCCTCTGTTGAATCACAATTTGATTGCATATTATGAGCAGCACTCTCAAGTTAAACAAAAAACAGTGACATTTTATAATTACTTAACCATTCTGTATAATACCAATCCAGTCTAGCACCATGTGTCCAGCAATGGCCAGTCAAATACTACAGGGAAGCTATCATGATCTCACCCTCTTCCCTTCTTCACATGCAGGATTTCCCCTCTGTTTTCCTTTCTTTTCTGGCAGAGCAGCCCTCTTTATCTATTTTTTCTTATCTGAATGTTTATGGCTGTCCCACCCTGTCATATTATTACATTTTGATGCTGGCTCAGCCCAGGGACTTGAGGGAAGAGACACGATCACCTCCTTAACTTATACCTCTGAAAATGGCACACAAGGCTTTTGAAAGTTTAAAAATAAACAAAATATTTTATTCAACACAGAGGGGAAAGGTCAGATGGAATCGGGGGTAAAATGTCTGAGGTGAATCAATAATAACTCTGAGGTAACTTAGTAAATTCACAAACTCCAGGTCATATGTTTCCAGCAAGTGAGAGATTGAAGCTTTTCACAATCTTTGAGATGAGAGGCTTTATTTCCAGCGTCTGCTGAACACTCCAGTATAAGTTCTTGAGTTTAATTGACTTCTCAAGTTTCAGAAGGCAGGGATACACTATCAAGTACCCAAAATCCTTCTTTAAACAAACCAGGGATCACTCCACTCTTTAGAGCTATCTCCCTTTTCAGCTGGGCAGGGAATTACTTCTCTGAACTAGAAGCTCTGTTTCTTCTGATCTGAATGGAGGTCTTCAGTGATCCTCCCACACCTCCTTGCCACCTTCCCAGACTTCAGTCAGTGTTAAACTGAATTCCCTTCAGCAGTCAGTTCCCAACTCTTTCTTCTCAGCTGGCTCTATCCAATGAAATCCGTTTGAGCAGTCTTGTCACTCAAAGGCTCTCTGGCTCTGTGAGGCATTAACCTTTCACAGTTCATCCCATGTTTAGAGCTTTCAAAGCACTGTCCATCACAGAAGCATACTAGTAGGGCTTGCAGACAACAAGCTTCACCTCCTGACTATTCTTCAGCAACTGACAATCAGAGGTAGTCTGCTTTTGAACTCAGAGGCCCCATTCAACTATCAAGGCCTATCATCCATAAATCTGTCTCACTCCCTTTTCAATCCATCTAAGCCAGTGGCCATCATCACATCTCATGACAGTGGGTTTCACAAGCCAGCTACCTGCTGTGTGAAGCACTATTTCCTTCTGTCCATTTTGAATCTACTGCCAAACAGTTTCAGAGGCTGACCAAGGATTCTTTGTACAATGGAGTATGTGAAAAAAATTCTTCTCCACTTTCTCTGCATCACACATAATTCTGTAGACCTCTATTATGTTAGCCTTCAGTCATCACCTTTTTTCTAATTTGGAAAGTTCCAGATGCTTTAGCCTCACCTCATAGGATAGACATTGAAACCCCATGATCATACAGAAAGCTAATAATTGTTGTAAATTACATTTCAATTGGTTTGTGCACACACATTCTTGGACTATTCTCCTGCTAGGGTTGCTAGGTCCTTCCTGGCAACCAGTGGGGGATGGGGGAAAACTTACCAGGAGAGAGAGGAAGTTCCAGGTGAAGTGGAGACATCATTTTCAGCATACACAGGAAGTGATGTAATCAAGCTACAACATCTCAGTGATGCTTGGTATTTGGGCAAAAACTCTCTGGTAAAAATGGCTTCTACCATAGAGCTTTTGCCCAAATACCAGAGTATCACCCTGATGTCGCCAGTGTGATGACATCACATCCTGCATGCACTGGAAATGATATTACCATATCACCAGTGATAATTCCTGGGCCTTCATCTCTCTCCTGGTAAGTCCCCCCACTGGACAGCTGATCAGTGGTGGGGGGTTGGGCCTGGTGGTGGGTGACCCCCCAACTCCACCAGGGGAGCTGGCAACCTTATCTCCAGCAGTTATCCCTGTCTTCTTTCAACATCTGCCCCTCGTATACTTATGATGCCCCCGGTATACTTTCCTGCCTCAGAGGCAAGATTTTCCCTCTGTTTTTCTTCCTCTATTTACTGGGCAACCCTAATAATGTGTTTTCTTCTTCCAGAAGAACTCTGGCTGTCCCACCATGTCAAAGTATAATATTCTGGCTGTTTGCTTGGCCCAGGAACCTGAGGGAAGGATTGACACTTGAGACATTTTTATATTCCAAATTAACAAAATATTTTATTGAACATAGAGGAGAAAGGTCAAGTGAAACCTGGAGTGGAAATTTCTGAGGTAAAACCAGTACATGCACAGACTTTAGTTCTTATGTTTCAGGCTAATGAGAAGTTCTTAAGCTATTCAGAGTTATTTAAAATCTTTATGTTGAGAGACTTTTGTTCCAGTATTTTCTCCAAACATTCCAAACTGGAATATTTGAGTATTCTTTATCTCTTTTTGTTTCCAGAAGGCTGGTGCAGTCTTTCCAGTTCACAAACCCCTTCTCTTGAAACACCAGTACTCATCTTGAGTTTTTAACTGACTCTTAAGGTCTCTAAAGGCAGTCTCGAACTACACCAGACCAGGGATCTCTGCACTCTCCAGAGCTAATTCCATTTGACTGGGTAGGGAATTTTCTCCTCTCCCTAGAAGATCCTTGGCCTGAATGGGAGTCTTCACCTACTTCTTAAACTTCCTTCTCCATCTGTGTTAAGCTGTTCTCAGCCAAGGCTGAAATATGAAATGGTCAATACTTGACTCTTCTCAGCTAGGGACTGCATCAGACTGCATCTCTCTTCAGCATCCAGTCCAGAAGCTAACCGATCAGATCTATGGGAACAGCCTGTGACTTCACAGTCCTTTACCTGTTTGTACAGCACTTCTAAGCTTTTCAAAGTGCAGTCTGTCACACTACCGAACACAAAAAAATATTAATTCATAAATGATTTGCTTTCCTTGGTTGTCTAATGAGCACGCTGGTGTGAGGGTGAACTCCATGTCTTCTCTTGCTAGTATTCCAGCCCTGCCTATTTTTCCTACCTGACTACCAAAGCTAGTATTTGTGTTAACTGAGTGTTCTAAATTGGGTTGCAATTCTTGGACTGCTGCCTGGGAGTTAACATAAGAGAACATAATTGGATCAGGTCAGTGGCCCATCCAGTCCAACACTCTGTCACACAGTGGCCAAAGATATCATGTGCCACCAGGAAGTCCAGCAGTGGGGTCAGGACATTAGAAGCCCTCCCACTGTTCCCCCCCCCCCAAGCACCAAGAATACAGAGCATCACTTGCCCCAGACTGAGAGTTCCTATCTATACCTTGTGGCTAATAGCCACTGATCTGGTAAGTCCTGAACATGTGCCAATCTAATGAATGCTGCCAATGAACTAATACCACTGACTGTACATACGCAAAAGAAGCACAAATGCTTGAAAATATTTTAAATGCTGCATGACTTCCTAATAATAACCCATCACAAGGATCCCCAACCTTTTTGAGCTGACAGGCACCTTTAGAATTCTTACACAGGGCAGTGGGCACAACCACAAAATGACTTCTACAAGAGATGAACCCAGTCACAAAATAGCAGATGTAGGGCACAGAGTCAACCACAAAATGTCAGGGATCAAGGTTATATATAACTCTAAAAATAACTCTTCAACATTTCAGGCAGAATCTCTGTTTAACAGGATATCTTTTAATCTACTCATCCAATCAGAAGCCCTACTGGATAAAAGCCCCACCCACTTTCTAAAAGCACTTGGCAGGCACCAGGAAAGACGTTGGCAGGCACCATGTTGAGGCCCCTGACCTGGGACATGCATAATCCATGCAGACTTGCAGCTTCTGAGCATACACCAACTATGGCCATCATGCTGACCATCACCAGCTATGGAAATGCAAAATGACTGGAAATGCTGTTTCTTTTGAATTGCAAACAAATCACCAATGCAATTGAATGGGGTACTTGACTCAAGAGGAAATGGGCAGTGCAAACAGAGTAAGTTCATTTTTTTTTAATATCCTATTTACAAAAAAGCAAATAATCTCTACTAACAGTCCCTGAAGAGAATATAAAAGAGGAAGACATTAAGCTCCATCCAGCTCATGAACTCAGAACACTCCTTGGTTTAACAAGTGCTCGGCAGCTGAGCTAGAGAGGAGCCCATTGAATAGTGCAGCAATTGATAGCTTGGTATCTGATAGCAAGGTCTCCCATACTTGCTGTCCTCTGCACATTTCCATGGGCCCCTTATACCCTTGCCCTCTCCCAGTGACTTGGTAAAACAGAAGTTCCCTTTTCACTCCCATGTACACATATGCGGTATTGATGTGTTTTGCCTTATGGGCCACACAGACATATTGCTCTGGCTTTATCTCTTCGATCTTGAACCATTTATTATAGCTCCAGAGAACCCTGATATTAAGCTGCTCTTTGAGTCTTATCCAGGGATAATGTGCTGTTCAACTGAAAGGCTGGCACTGTGAAGAAGATGCAGAGGGTGTAATCACAGCCATTACAGAGAGCCATCAATGTAGCCAAACCTACACTTTCCACAGTCAGCAGTAGGCAGCTCGATGAAAAGGAACTATTAGAAACCAAACCCTAGCACTCAATGTGTAATAAACGGCAAAGCGAAAAATCTATTAGGGAACAGTTTCCGCTCGAAAAATAAGCACAAAATGCTGTCATACAGAACAAGAAAAGATTTCGTGTTATTTTAAAAAGGTCAACTTTTCCGGAATAAACTGCCAGAGTCTGAATTGGAGCCCTGCCACCTTGGAGTGCCACTACAGCTTCATGAGCTCCCTTTCGGACAGTCCTGTCGAACACAGGCAAAATGGGCATGTTTTAAATGCATGTCACCCCACGGCCATTTTCATTAGTGACTAAATGGAACCAGAATCTTCATCAGGAGAGTTGCATGCTCACTCACAGCACACTGCGCCCTCAGCTATGGAATGCTCACAAAAGTTTTAAGAACAAACCAATGTACACACAGTATTGTTATACTGATTTCCACAGATAATGAAATGCTTAACATCATTGTGCTATTGCATCCCTCTGTAAAAATGAGATGGCTAAATGTGCCCAACTCTTGTAAACCAATCTGTTAATTTTTCTCTCTTGCCTGAAGCACTATCAATTATTATCTTTGCAATACTATCCTACTATTTATTATGGAGTGGTTTGGGATGCAGAGGCTGACATGTTGTCCCATCTAAAACATTTGACTCAGCAAATCTTTGGTCAAAATTTTTACAGAATTAGGTCTGTTAGTAAAGCCCCCATTTTAACCACTATGGAATCCCCTAATCCTGTGCTCACATTGGTTTACAATCTAAAAGGGAAATATCATCACTATTCAAGAATCACAGGATACTAGTTTTGGGTTGGAAAATCTTTAGACAATTCAATTCTTCAATTGGCTTAGACCTAGAGCCCAGGTATTTGCTTTACCTCTTAGGGTGATTTATATTCTGACTGCAACATGAACAGAGAGCTCTGGGATGTGGTACAGACGTGTTTCAGTTGGGAAATGAAAACTAATCTGACCTCATTAAGTCTGATGGTCTGTATGTGATGGTTCATTATCCACTGGAAATGTTTGAATTCAGTATTTGATCTATGCCACCCAGGCACTTGATCTGTTTCCAGCATGCGATGGTAGATAGAAAAAGTTCAACGTTACGAGGCGGAACAGATTGGAAGGATCAGTCATTCCCCAATGGTGATGATAAACAACCTTTCACAACAATTATCTAGTTAAAACACCATTAACAATTAATGGCATACATCACCAAACTTATTGAACCCATTAAAGACTAATTTACTGGCTATAAAATATGGCATTAAGAATTTATGGATCATTAGCTTTTATTCCAGAATGAAATATAGCTGACTGAAACTCCCAGAAATGGTTGAAAACAATTACTCATTTAAAAAAACGCACATGAAGTTAAATAATATCGATGTTAGGAGAAAAGGAGACGGGCAAGTTTGTAAATGTTTGCAAAGAAGATGCTAACGTTGTGTGCTACTGAATGGGTGAAGATTGCATTTTCAAACAAGATTGAAATCTACAATTAAATAATTCAAGCAAATCTTAATGTACAATAAAAAGCCCTCCTTTTTAACGGAAAAAAATTGGAAGATGACTGATCAAAATTCTGATCATGGTCTATTAATCACAGCCAGTTAGTTGGAACATTATTAAGGAGATCAGAACAATGTTAAAGTTAGTTAATGAATTTAGATTGAGCAGCTGTTCCCATCTCATACTGGCTTTCCAGCTTTGCCTCTAGACCAAAGTACAGCTATCAGTTTCCATCTAAACTAGCTCTGCTTTTAATTCATTCAATAAAAATGGTCCAGAGAGAGTTTCCCTCCTTATTACAGAAAAAGCTAAACTTTCTAAAATTGTATCCCAGATCTAACGGCTAATGCATAACTTCCTGTGCCCTATATAAGTACCCTCTTCCTTAGGAACTGCTTATGATTATTTCAGTGTTGTTGACATTTACCCATGTATATGCCCTACTGAAATTAATGGAATTCAAGCACCACTAATTGAGTATGTGACTGTATCCTAGATGCAAAAAGCTTTCACATCTTGATCCTAGAAATTTGCAAATGTTTTATTGACTTATAAGGACAATGTAATGTCATTTTACTTCCTTTTCAATGCAGGTGTCGCTTAATGACTGGTGGAAAAGTTCCCTGCTTTCCTGAAATCACTTGGTGTTTTTCACATTGGGATGTCACAAATTTTGCTGTGAACATGTCTGACGATCAAGTTTATCATGTTGGATCATGTCGATCAGATACGAGTTGATCACTGGGTGAGCACTGAACAACTTGAATTCCTACCAGCAGGTTTGCACTGGGTTTTTGTAAAACTGCACATGCACAAAAACTCTGCGAGACCAAATACAGGCAGCCTTTAACATCACTAAGAACTACTTAGAAAAACATCAAATTGTACTTAAAAGGAAAACACAGTGATTGCGTATATAGTATATATTTACTTAGATAATTTGTATTTGTGACTGATTTACCTATTTACCTGAGAGAAGCAGCAGTGTGGCGGGAGGACAGGACTCCATCACTCTGTGTGAGAATAAACATCCCAACTGCAATATAATGCAATGCATTAAGCATGCTGCTGAACAATCACAAACGGGCACACCAACAGCTCATTGCAAAATCAGCTCCTTGTTCATGACTGGTGAACAGGATGTGAGCTAAACTGATGACTGTTCAGGCATCCCTAATACACATGAGGGCATTTCCTCGGTATCTTCTCTTATGCGTTGTTTGACCTTTAAGAAAGTAATTTCTACATGGAATAATTCCTTCCTTCCATCTGCAGTCTTATTTAAGCCTTAAATTAGAAGTACAGAACAATCACTGCCATTTCAGCTAGTCCAAGGGATGGCAAGTGGTAGTGGATGCTCCCAATCTCCTCCCCAATATTTCGTGCTGTTCCTTTCACCCCCCCCCCCAAGGTTTCAGTCATGGTGTGTGGGTTATTTCCCCCTACCTCCATTCTATAAAGTATGTGTTCAATGCATATAGCAAAATGCTTGCTCTCCTAATGATGTTCTTCACCACTTCTTTACTCCCACCCCCACTCAGTGGTGATTAAAAAAGCATCTAGATAATTGGTTGCTTTTTAGTATGGGAGCATTTTGTACTTCCCTACTTCTCACAATTACAAGCTAACAAATTAGGGATGAAACAAATCCTGGCAAGTGTAAAACAATATAAAACAGTGGACAGTACATTCAGGTGACACTGTGTCCTAGACAGCCCCGTAGCCAGGAATTTTTTCCGGGGTGTGTGTGCCAGGATTTTTTCCCAAACTTCTACCCTGCCCTCCCTGTGAATGGGCTCAGGGCAGCTTACAATGGGGCACACAGTGCCAGATCAGCATAAAACATTTTAAACCATAAAAATACCAAAACCCCCCACTAATTTACAATTAAAGTCCTCGCAGAGATAGTTAATTAAAAAGTTCAGATGGCATCCTACAGATTCCCTTCATGATGTACCACTAGGGTTTTCTATTTGGCACGGCCTCGGCCTCTGGCCCGAGCTTCCTTCAGAGTCGGCCCTCATTGCTGTTGTTGATAGCGATAGTTGGTAATGATGGTGGCAGTTCCTAATCAAAGGCCTGGTGGAAGAGCTCCATCTTGCAGGCCTTGCGAAACTGCATAAGATCCTGCAGGGCCCTGATCTCCTCCGAGAGCTCATTCCACCAGAGAGGAGCCACCACTGAAAAGGCCCTAGCCCTAGTCACGGCAAGCCTGGCCTCCCTGGGGCCTGGGACCGAGAGCTGATGTTGCGACCCCGGCCGAAGTGCTCTCTGGGGTATATATGGGAAAAGGCGGTCCCTAAAGTATGTTGGACCCTGGCCATATAGGGCTTTAAAGGTAAGTACTAGCACCTTGAAGTGAATTCAGTAGGCTATTGGCAGCCAGTGCAGTGCAGCCAGCACAAGCTGGATATGAACTCTTTTAGGGAAACCCTTCAAAAGCCTGGCCATGGCATATTGCACCAGCTGCAGTCTCTGGATTTGCGACATAGGCAGCCCCATGTAGAGAGCGTTACAGTAGTTTAGTCTCGAGATGCATGGATCACTGTAGTGAGGTCGTCGCGGTCGAGGAAGGGAACCAGCTGCTGAGCCAGCCGAAGATGGTAGAAGGATGACTTGGCAGTGGCTGCTACCTGGGCCTCCATTGTTAAGGAGGGAGCCAGGAGCATTCCCAGACTCCTAATCACCAACGCAGGTACCAATGGCGCCCTGCTGAAGGTTGGGAGTGGGAACCCCCCCAGACCACCCCGGCTCAGGCACAGGACCGCCGTCTTCACTGGGTTCAATTTCAGCCAACCACACCATATTCAAGTGGGTGTGTCCTGGATTGCTGCTCCCCTAGCACCACCCTTTGTCCCCGACCCTGGAGAAAGGAAGTGAGCCATTGCAAGGCCCACCCCTGTATCCCCGCGTCAGTGAGGCAGCAGGTCAGCACCTGATGATTGAGAGTGTCAAACGCAGCCAACAGATCTAGCGACAGCAATACTGCTACACCGCCCCGATCCAGATGTCGTCGGAGGTCATCAGTATGGGCAACCAATGCTGTCTCCATCCCATGTCCCAGGCGAAAGCCAGACTGGAAGGGATCTAAAATGGAAGTGTCATCCAGAAAGCCCTGTAGCTGTATCACCACCACCCTCTCAATTATTTTGTCCAGACAGGGCAAATTGGAAACCCGCCGGTAATTAGCCAATTTGGTTGGATCCAGATTTGGTTTTTTAAGAGAGGGTGGACCATTGTTTCCTTGAGTGCCTCTGGGAACTGCCCCTCCAAGAGGGACTTGTTGATAATCTCCCGGACAGCACCTCAAAACCCCTCATGGCCTGCTTTAATGAGCCAGGAAGGGCACAGATCAAGGTTGCATGTGGTTGGGCATACAGTCATGAGCAATCTGTCAACTTCCTCTAGACTGAGTGGGCCAAACCCATCCAAACCTGGGATCAAAGACATGCAAGGGGCCACTCACTGTTTCAACTGTGGCGGGGAGGTCACGGCGGAGTGTCAAGACTTTGTCTGCGAAATAGCTCGCAAATGCCTCACAGCCAATATCCAATTCCCTAGCATTTGGTCTGCCCTGTGGCAGAACTGTTAAAGACCAAATTGTTCTATACAATTGCACTGGTTGCGAGCTTTTGAATGCAATCGAGGCCGCATAGAACTCTCTTTTTGTGGCCTTGACTGCCATCATAGGATTTCATAAACGTCCTATAAGATATTCTTGTAGCTTTGTCCCGAGCACAGTGCCACTGTCTCTCTAGCCGTCATAGCTCTCGCTTCATATGCCACAGCTCCTGGGTGAACCAGGATGCTAATTAAATTAAATTAACTCACAGTGAGACCAGTACCAGCCCCCACTCACTCCCTGCCAGTGCTTGAAGGAAGGGTGGGAGCCAACCACATGCCCTTTATTACCAAAAAACAGGGCATAGAGGCTGAGGCCCTCCCCTGCTGCTTTCTCCTACCACTGGTATCCAGAGGTTTTCTGCTTCTATAAATCATAGAATCATAGAGTTGGAGGGAATCTCCAGGGTCATCTAATCCAACCCCCTGCACAAAGCAGGAAATTCACAAATACCTCCCCTTCCACACTTGCAGTGATCACTGTTCCACACCCAGAAGATGACAAAAAACCTCCAGGATCTCCAGCCAAACTGGCCTGGAGAAAAATTGCTCCCTGACCCCAAAGTGGCAATCAGCGTTTCCCTGCACATGTAAGAAAGGGCCACAAGAACAGGAACTAAATGGAGGCCTACTTCAGTCACTAGCTATTGATGGCCCTCTCCTCTATGAATTCTAACTCCTTTTTAAAGCTCTCTATGCTTGTAGTTGTCACTAACTCCAACGACAGTGAATTCCACAATTTAATTACCTGTTGAGTAAAAAAAATGGGTTTTTGGTCTGTTTTGAACCTATTTCCCAATAATTTCACTAGGTGCCCCCAAGTTGCATTATGAAAGAGGGGTTTAAAAACTCCCTTTATCCACTTTCTCCACCCCATATGTAATCTTATAAATCTCAATCATGTCTCCCTTTAGTTATCTTTTTTCTTGACTGAAAAGTCCCAGACTCTCCAGCCTTTCCTCATTGGGAAAGTGCTGTAACCCCATAATTATCTTGGTTGTTCTCCTTTGTATTTTTTCCAGCTCTGCAATATCCTTTCTGAGACATAGCAACCAGCACTGCAAATGGTATCATAAATGAATCCGTCCCAAAGTTTTATACAAGGGCGTTTCAGTACTGGCTGTTTTATATTCAGTCTCTTTCCTAACATTTAATAGCCTGGAGTTTACCTTTTTCTCTCCTTCTACATAATTGGGTTGACCTTTTCATTGGTCTTTCCACCATGGCCCCAAGATCTTTTTCAGTCTTTTCATTTGACTTCCTTCATACCAGGGTTGCATTATGCAAGAGTATAGTAGACTTTTGGGGGGGTTGTATGTAAAAATCAAAGCCAGGAGTGTGCTGGACCAGTTCAAAATAATTTACCGAATGTACAAAACACTTGTCTTTGCTTATTGACAGACTGCAAAGTGATATTGGCTTGGATCTGATAGTTCTGTGCATACTAGATAGTGACTGCCGAAGAACACATTTCTTCTTATGGGGTATGCATTCAGGTATACCTGAACTAAAAATATGCCCTAAAATGACTCAGAACAATAGCGACATGGGAAGCAAAAAAGACTCATCATCTGAATCCAATGGAGAAGAATCAGAATCTGAACTTGGGGTGGCTGCCCCCAAAACTCCCAAGACCAGACGAGGATATGATCTCAGAAATAAGAAAGACTAATTTTGAGCTAGATATTTCTATGTCTTGATCTTTAGTAAATGAGACTGAACTCTTGGACACCCTCTTTGGTTAAAATACCTGCTTTACTACAATATTAATACAGTATAAGGCTTGCTTCATTGTATTCAGGCTAGCATAACTGAAACAATAGCTTAAGCAAATGTTTATGTTTATGACCACTGCTACTTGGGGGGTTAGTATCCCCTCCTTTTTGATTTCTGTAGTTTTTAGAATAAGAACAATAAAAAAATTATTTTAAATAATTACTCAGAACACTCCCCAAATTCCTTGAGTAATGGTAATTAATCTCCCAGAATTTGGGGAGGGTTGTAGGTTTCAGGGTAGGAAGGGAGAAAAGAGGAAGCTTGCCCAGCCAAAAGCAGTTTGATAGCACCTGTAAATATTACAGGATTAATTTTTTTATGAGAGTAGTCCTCTAATGCCTGTGGTGAGGTTAGAGGTGGAATGGAAAGAGAAAAAACTGGTTCTGGAGCTACCAGCAGAGCAATGCCACATAAGTTTGGGGTCAGTCTGGTTCAGTCCTTCCTTTTTTAAAAAATTAAAAGGATGGGTGGGAGATGACTATTAGCTGTTGGCTCAATTGTTTGGGAGTACCTGTTTGGGATCCAATAAAAAAACCCTTGAATCAGGCATCCTACTGATAATCTGGATCTATAACAATACAGATCCCTCTTCTGTTAAAACTTCCATTTGCACCAGGGCCCAATGAAAATAGTTGCTAAAGAACAAAAGAATATAAGAGAAGCCATGTTGGATCAGGCCAATAGTCCATCCAGTCCAACACTCTGTGTCACACAGTGGCCAAAAAACAGGTGCCATCAGGAGGTCAACCAGTGGGGCCAGAATTCCAGAAGCCCTCCCACTGTTGCCCTCCAAGCACCAAGAATACAAAGCATCACTGCCCCAGTCAGAGTATTCCATCTACAACTTGTGGCTAAAAGCCACTGATGAATCTCTGCTCCATATGTTTATACAGTCCCCTTTTGAAGCTGTCCATGCTTGTAGCTGCCACTACTTTCTGTGGCAGTGAATTCCACGTGTTAATTACTCTTCGGGCAAAGAAGTACTTCCTTTTATCTCTTCTAAGCCTACTGCTCATTAATTTCATTGAGAGCACGTGAGTTCTTGAGAAAGGGAGAAAAATACTTCTTTATCTTCTCTATTCCATAAATAATTTTGTAAACCTCTATCATCTCACCCCATTGTGAAAACTGCCCATTTATTCTTACTCTCTGTTTTGTGTTAATTGACCAGTTTTTAATCCACAAGAGAACTTGTCCTCTTATCCCATGACTGTGGAGTTTACTTAAGAGCCTTTGATGAGGAACTTTATCAAAAGCTTTCTGGGAGTCTAGGTAAATAACATCTACTAGTTCACCATTGTCCACATGTTTGTTCATCCCCTCAAAGAACTCTAAAAGGTTAGTGAGACAGAATCCATGCTGATTCTTCCTTAGTAGCTTTTGTTCATCAATGTTCTTACCAATTCTATCTTTAATAACAGATTCCACCAATTTACCTGGTATCAATGTTAGACTGACCGGACTGTAATTTCCTGGATTTCCTCTGGAACCCTTTTTTAAAGATGGGGGTTATATTAGCTACCTTCCAGTCCTTAGAAACGGAGGCAGATTTTAGCAATAGATTGCATATTTTTGTCAAGAGATCCACAAGTTCATATGTAAGTTCTTTCAGAACTCGTGGATGTATGCCATCTGGGCCTGGTGATTTGTCAGTTTTAAATTAGTCCATCAGTCATAGGACCTCATATGTCACCACCTCAATCTGACTCAGGAATTTCGACGCCCCTCCTGAAATCAGCATTTCTGAAGTGGGCAAGCCCATCTTCACAATGAAGACAGAGGCAAAAAATGCATCCAGCTTCTCTGCCATTTCCTTATAACCCATTAGTGATCCTTTTACCCCTTGGTCATCCAAGGGCCCCACTGCCTCCCTGGCTGGTGTTCTGCTTCTACTGTATTTGAAGAAATTTTTATTGTTGATTTTTATGGGGTTTTTTGCTATATGTTCCTCATAGTGCTTTTTTGCCTGTCTGATCACTGACTTGCATTCTATTTGCCAAAGCCTGTGCTCTCTTTTATTTACCTCACTCGGACTAACCTTCCACCACTTAAAGGAATCCTTCTTACCTTTTACTGCTTCCATTGCTTTGTTGGTTAATCATGCATGCCTTTTTTATACCTATTTGTACCTTTCCCAATCTGAGGTATACATTTTATCTGAATTTGCAGCACTGTAGTTTTAAATTGTCTCTAAGCATCCCGAAAGGATTTGATCCTTTCAGTTTTTCCTTCACAAGCCCCCCCATCTGAGAGAAGTTACCCCTTCTAAAGTTAAATGCGGTTGTGTTGGTCTTTTTGGACAACTCCCTATTTACATAAATGCTTAAGGTAATAGCTTAAGTCCAGGACTGCCTCTCTCCTGGTAGACTCTGTGACCATTTGCTCCATGACATAGTCATTGAGACTATCTAGAAATCCAATCTCTTTCTCCTGACTTGAACACACACTGACCTAATTAAAATCCCCTGTTATGACACAGTTATTCTATCTAGCTGCTTTCCTTAATTATTTTGCTGTTTTTAAATCATCCTCTAACCTTTGATACAGTGGGCAATAACAAACTCCCAGAGTTAAGCTTCCTTTTGGACCCACAATTTCCATTCATAGTGTTTCTCTTAGATTCTCAATTTTATTGCACTGTGTACCCTCTCTGACATACAGAGCTACTCCACCTCCAACACTTTCCTCCCTATCCTTCCGATATAATTTATATCCAGGAATCACTTTATATCACTGACTATCTTCATCTCATCAAGTTTCTGAAATGCCCAAAATGTCTATATTCTCCTCTGACATTAAGCATTCCTGCTCTCCCATTTTACCTTGGACACCTCTAGCATTTGTATACAAACATTTAGAATTCCTCAGACATGTTAAGACTGCAACCTTCCTCCTGTGGCTTCTAGACTTTGTCAGGCAGTCAATATTGTTTGTCACCCACTCAGTGGCCAGTCCTAATCCATTTTCCTCTAGAACAGTAACAGCTGCCTCTTTATCTCTTTGAGATGAGCCATCCTGAACCAGAGACTTTTAATCTGGCCTTGAATCTCCTGCCTAGCAGCCTAAATTTTTCCTCGAGGACCACACAACTACATTTCACCACACTGTTGGTGCCAATGTGTATCATGACCACTGGATCCTCCCCAGCACTGTCTATCAGCATATCTAGTCCATGCATAATGTCTGCTACCTTCACACTAGACAGGCAAGTCACCATGTGGTCAGTATGCGGGTTCGCACCCATCTGTCTACATGCCTAAAGATCAAATCACCAACTACCAAGGGCTCCCCTCCCTCCCTGCCCAGGGATGGTTCCTTAGTGCAAAAGGATACCTGTTCACCAACTGAAGAAGGGGTCCCTTCTGAGGGAACATTCCCCTTATCATCAGCATGGTACCCTGTTTCTCCTTGACCCTCATGCTCCCTGACAGCAGCGGAACTGCCATTCTCAGCGTGGGACACATCTAACAAGTCCCCAAGCGTCTTACTTGAGTGCCTAACTGACTGTCTCTGCTTCTCCAAGTCAGCCACCTTGGCCTTAAGGGTACAATCTGAGAACCAGGAGTTCCTTGCACCAAGCACGCACTCATGACTTCCCCCAACCCCCTGCAAGCATGCGACCTTCATAACCGCTTTTTAAAACCCCTTTTAAAATAAATTTCCTATTTATGTAGATCTGTTTGTGGAAAGTATGCTTATACTTTTAGGAATGTGGAGATACTAGTGCCCTGGTTTCCTCACCGTATTGCTGAACTTGCACGTCTGCTAAACTCACCTGTTTATTCCCTTGTGCACAATGGAATTTTTTTGCCTAAGAGGAAACAAAGACTATTTAGCATGCATGAAACTGGTTCATAAGATGTTTTTCAAGCCATTCCCCCCCTTTAGTTTGGGCCAATTGCCCTTTTAAGATTTATACCTCTTTTTGCCATTTGACTTCAGAAGGTACATCTGTAATAATTCAAAGAATGAGATTTATGTTAAGTGTAGTCCTAACAACTTCACAAGTCCATATATTGTTTGCAAGTACTGAGCTATAGCTAGCTGGGTCAATAGTAGTGGAGGAGAACAGCTATTCATTTCTCAGAATTGAATTCCAGCTGACTTCAATAAGAATAGGATTAGGCCTTTTGTCTGATCACCCCCCCCCCAAATCTACCCTTATACACCCAGCTACCTCTGCATTTTTAGTTCTTCAAAGCATCAAATCCGATCTTGATACAGATACTGTTTTCTGAGGACTTTGCAGACTAATCGCTTTAAGACCATTTTACTGGGTCTTTAATTATTGTCTTGACATCACTCCAGGAAATCCCTGATGGTAGAGACAATGTGCCCACAAAACAGCCCCGATTACACATACTGTGTTTCATCGATAAAATCGTTTAAGGTAAGTTCCCATTGTTAATTTCCCCCTTAATCTTACAAACTATAAAGCATGGCCACATATTGCAGCAAGTAATAATGATTGTCCAAAATTTGGTAAACATTGTCATTCCCATGTGCATGTTGAGAAAGTTAGACAACTTTTAAGAATGTCCCAAAACCTGTAGAGATTCACTACTGAATCTCCTAAATGCAATTGTCAGCATTCAGCGTGGTGCATGGTGTGTATGAAGAAAGGTGAAATACACATCTCTTTTCAGATCTTCACAGAATTCATGGTGGACTGCCAACAATCTCCTGTAAATGTCAAATCTTGAGCATTTGCTGCAACATAAATAACTGATTTCTGTAGAAGAAGACAGCAGAGGAGTGGAGAACATTGTCATGAGCCATGCTGAGTCCATAGTCAGGAGAAAAGTGGGTTATAAATAAAAATAAAATGACAGTTTTCTGAAAGTATGCAATCAGATAGCATACTGAACTGTTAAGAGCTTGCACTAATTTAAGGCCTAATACGTCCACTGTGTGAACCAAGCTCATATGGAGCTTACTAACTATTCTGCCCATGAATCATGACTTGTGGCTTTATAATAATAGCACTCAGGGGTCCGTTGGGGCTGGAGCGAGGTGGAGCAAAGCTCCACCAGCTCAGGAGTGGCCACTAGGGCAGCCACGGGCCGAATCAGATTCTCTAATCTGATTCAGTCCGCTGCCAAATTGCCACTGAAATTTGGCAGCAATTTTAAAAGCAACTGGAGGGGAGGGGGTTTGAGGGAGAGGCTCCAAACTTGCAGGGTAGCTGCTGGGGCTTCTTCTCAAAATACCTACCAAGTTTCAAGAAGATTGGACCAGGGGGTCCAATTCTATGGGCCCCCAAACAGGTTGCCCCCATTCCCTCCATTGTTCTCTATGGGAGGAAAAAAGTTAACATTTTTTCCCACCATAGAGAACAATGGAGGGGATGAGACAACCTGTTTGGGGGCCCATAGAATTGGACCCCTTGGTCCAATCTTCTTGAAACTTGGTGGGTATTTCGAGAAGAGTCCACAGCAGCTACCTGGCAAGTTTGGAGCCTCTCCCTCGAACCCCCTTTCCTCCAGCCCCTCATATACCCTGTGAGTTTTTGCCATTGATTTCAATGGCCCATAGGGTATAATGGGGCTGAAACTGACATTCCCTTTCTGACACACCTCTGGTGATGTCAGGGGACGTGGCATATGCTAATGAGGTATGCTAATGAGTTATGCTAATGAGCTCCTGCACCTCTTTTTCTACGAAAGGACCCCTGATAGCACTTATTTCTTTTATATTCCACCTTTCTTCCATTATGGAACTCAAGGCAGCTTGGCCATAAGATTCTCAAGAGGTCTCCCATCCAGGAACTGTCCAGACTCAGCTCTGCTTAGCTATATCAGGTACCTTTCAATCATATCCTGGGACCAGGATGTTTGGTCTACTGAGATGAGGATGCTACTCTGGCACAACAGGTTAATGCCAAATAGTACAGAAATTGATGGAGATGAGATGTTGCTATGGTCAGAGGGGGCAACATTTGTGGCTGACTTATAAAGGCAGCTACACAAGAAATACTGTGGCTCATTGCTGCAAGCTGGTTCATACCTTACTTATTTTAGCTGCAAGCTTTTAAAATCAAAGCCTCAGGAGCTGCACTGAAGTCTGTATAAAGGATCCCAGAGCTATATGTAATAAGTAATTCCATCCTGAGAAAGACATCATTGCAAATGCATGTATGATAACTTGCCAACCTACAAGTGGGCCTGGAGTTCTCCCATAACTACAACTGATCTCCAGACTACGGATATCATTTCCTCTGGAGAAAATAGCAGCTTTGGAGAGAAGAATCTATGTTATATCTTTGGCTGCAGTCGCACGCACTAAATAATGCATTTTCAATCCACTTTCAATTCACTTTCCAACTGGATTTTGCCAGTTCACACAGTAAAAATCCAGTTAGAAAGTGCACTGAAAGTGGATTATTTGGTGTGTGAGAGACTGCAGTCATAGATTCTAGCTGAAATTCCTTCCCAGACTCCACAAGCATCACCCCTAGATCTCCAGCAATTTCCCAGGCTGGAGCTGGCAATCCTAGATGATACAAGTACACTCCTCAGAGAGCCGTTGCTGGCTGCAGCTAAGTGTTCACTCAGCTGCAAACCTGGGCTTGCTGCTATATATATACATACATACATACATACATACATACATACATATATATATACATATATATATATATATATATATATATCTCCCCTCCAGGGAACCTGCCCAAGGTGGCTGACAAAATAACACTAAGGCAATAACGTAGTATAATACAGTCACGTAGAAAATCACTGCATGAATGATGCAACAACAACACGTGCTGATTAAAGAAATACACTTTCAAAATTATTACAAAAATAACAAGGAAGCATACACAAATTCAAAAAGTGGAGTAATGTCATACACATAACACACTGGAACCCAAGTATCAATAATAATAAATAATACAAAATGCTAACATCACAAAGATTTACAAAATTCCCAGAAGAGGTTCCAATATAACAACTAATTCTATATTTCAAGATGAAGACTCCATATTTCACTCTTCATTTTGATAGTTCTTCCTCAGATAACTGCAGGAAGCTCTAGTAATACAAACAGGAAATTTCCCAAGGTGGGGAACAAGAGTTGACTTCCCAATGCGTACTTAAGAAGCTGAGCTCCCGGGCGCCTGGCAAAGCCATGGCTCCCGGGGGCTGCTTTGTCGCCTCGCCGGATGCGAGGCAGCAACTGACGCGCCGCCGCGCGTCTCGGAGCAGGCGGGGGCGGGGCTTGCTCTATAAGAGCCTGCGCCCCGCTCCCGCCTTGGCCGTTGCTCCGCGTGCTCGCTTGGAAGGGAGCACGCAGTCAGAGCTTCGGAGCAGTCGGGCCTACCTTTGTGAGGCCCAGAGGATGGCGTCGAAGTCCGGGAGTGAGAGGCGGCAGCCTTTGAGGAGCGTGGCTCCTTGTCGGCGGCAGTGGCGCGAAAGCGGCGGTGGGGAGCTGGCGGAGGCTGCTGGCTGCTTCGTATTAGCGGCGGTGGCGGCGTTACTGGTGGCCAGGCGGTGGCCTGAGCCTCACGGCGTGGAGGCTAGAATTCAGGATCGGCGTTTCGGGTGGCGGGGCAGCCGCGGTTTTCTGCCGCTGGGTTTTGCACCCCCCCTGCAAAGAGTCGAGTGATCTCTTCGTCCTCGGGCCTGTGCTGAGGCTCGGAGGACTGTAGAGTGGTGACGGGCTCGAGTGCAGCTCCGGGTGCCGCGGCGGCATGGGCTCCTGCAGGCGAGAGGCGTGACATCTTCAGGTGGCTTCTCAGCCCGGTCCCCCCCCACGAGTGTCAGGCACGGCTAATTGGCCCAGCCCCCACCCACCCGGCGATTGTCAGGCGCGGCTTCTTCTGTCCGCGGTTCAGCGCCTGGCCCCCTTTCTTCAGCGGCGGCAGTGTGAGCGGCGTGGAGGCGGCCGCGCCGGACTTCTGTGCGCGGCTGCCTGACCCCCACGAACTTAGGGCTTTCAACGGGGCACCAAAGCGAGGGGCCGTGGTGACGGGCGGGGTGCGGCTCGGTGGCTTCTCGCCTGGCCCCTCTCACCCCACGATTGTGCATTGAGGCCAGAGGCCTGGCGGGCGCGACGATCACAGCGGTGACAGGGCTTGGCGGCCGAGTTCGCCTGGACTGCAGCGTGGCTCCCGGCTCCTTTTAGACGGCAGGCAGCCCTCGGCCCCTGGTCCCTGGTGGCCTGTTTCTTGGGGGAGGCGGGTCAGGCGGCGCGGCGGCGGCTTGGTGAATCGGCCGTTGAGACAGCGTCGCTCTTCAATTTTCTTTTTGTGAGGGCGGCTGCGACTTTGCTGTGAGTTAAGGGGTTTTGGCACCCCCCCTCTGGGATAGTTGGTGGTGCTGCGAGCTCTGCCTTGAGAGGACCCACCCCCTCCCCCCTTTCTTTTTCCTTGCCACCCTTGGGTGGGTTTTGGTTTCTGCGGGTGGCTGGCCAGCAGAAGCGTCCCTTCCTCGGCCAGGCTGTTCCTGCCTGCGGCTGCAGCCACTGGGTCTTCCCCTGTCCAATGATGCTTTAATCGGGGGGGTTTTCTGGCTCAACCCCCCCTTCTCTTTGCTGGAGTGAGGGTGGCATGCCGCTAGGGTGCTTTTTTATCTTGAATTGCTTCATCAGGATAGAGGGGCGGCCATCTTTAGGTAGTTTTCTGGCATTCGAGTGCGGTCATTTTAGGGCCTTTGAGGAAGTTCCCTGGCACTTGAGCGGCCATTTTTTGTTCGGCCCTGGTGCTTCATTGAGGACGGCCATTTTGTGATTTAATTAGGCCTTGGATTCCCTGGGCCCCTGCTCAGCGGCCATCTTTGGTGTGGCAAGGGCCTACTAAAATAGGGCGGCCATTTTATATAAGCTTTCAGTGACCATTTTCTCCCACTTGTATTAAAAGGTGAATTGTTTTTTCCAAATTTAATAATCAGTTTCTAGTTTGTGTGACAGGTTCAATATGGCTCCCAAGAAGGGACAAGGCAAAGGTAAGGGGAAGCATCCTGCTCCCAAAAGGCCTCCAGCTCAGCCGGATCCGGTTATCCCACCTGACGACGATGACGTTGAGGATACGGTGAATGTGGCTATTTTGCAGCATCTTGCGGCTCTGGAAAGGGAATGTGGCGTGCAGCGTAGCGACATTGCGGCTGGTGGGGGATCTAACCTCTCTTTTCAAGCTCAGGTTCTCACTCGTCTGGCCTTTTTGGAAGACAGGAAGGAGGCTGCCGCATTTGAACACGGAGGGGAGTCGTCATCCTTGAGGCCTGGGCGAAGCTCGGGGAGCCAGCAGATGGCGTTGTATTTGGCTCCTTCGGAGCAGGGAGGTAAGGAGGCTGGGGGTGTCGGGCACTGGCCATGGGGCCCTGGTTTTCAGGGCTCTGCTGTAGCTCACACTGTTCCTTCTCCTTGGCCATACCCTTCACCTAATGCTCCATCTGTTTCAGCTTGGGGTTCCCCTGCGCCAAATGCAGGATACCCTGGCTGGGGTGGTTTGTCTTATGACTCCGTGCCACCTGGAGCTATACCAAGCGGGGATACAGATTTACCACTTGGAGATCATTTGTCTACCACCACGAGGGAAAAAATCATTAGAGGGGAGTATGTAGATGTCTTTGGTCTTCTCTATCGTGAGTTGGAGAAGAAGGACAAAGACAATTTGGAGGACCATGAAAAAGAACGTTTAAAGCGGCGGGTGGTAGATAGGACTTGGGCCAACTGGTTGCCTGGCTACCTTATTTACGCTGCCGTCATAGTGCGACACCAGCCGTGGAGGGCAGCAGCGATGATTCAGTATCTGGACATCGTTTATAAAGCCTATGTGGACTACCCTAGCCCGGCTTGGTTGCAGTATGACGAAGAGTTTCGGCAAAGGGCTGCCATGAACCCAGCCATGCGTTGGGATAAACTTCATCCCAGTTTATGGCTTCAGATTATGTCCCCTAACCGGGCAGCATGGGGTGAGTGGTCGCACAGCGGCCACTCCATTAAGAAGGCTAATGTACAGTCAGGTCCCCACATTCAGGTGGGGCAGGCGGTTCAGCAACGCCCGCTTTGCTGGGAGTTTACCTCCCAAGGGACCTGTAGCCGGAAATCTTGTTCCTTTCGGCACGAATGCCCACTCTGCGCCGGGCCCCATGCATTGTCCCATTGCCTTCTTCCAAAGGGTCAGGGCGGTGGAAAGGGGGGACAGAGCCCTGGAGGCAAAGGGAAATTCTTCCTTCCTCCTGACAAAGGGACCCTGCCTGATTAATTTGAAGGTTTTAGGGCATTGGCTAAGCATTTATCCCAGGACTTTAGACCGGGCCTATCTCTTGCACAGTCTTACTTTTGTTTTCGAATTCCTTTCTAGGGAACTAGGGCTCCTTATTTAGGGCTGAATTTGAAATCGGTCCAAGGTATGGAGCATGTGGTTCGCGAAAAGATAGATAGGGAGTGCAGGGACGGTAGGGTTTTGGGACCATTTAATTCACCCCCAGTTGTTAACCTAAGAGTTTCCCTGTTGGGAATTGTGCATAAGAAGGCACCGGGTGAATTTCGCCTCATTCATCATCTCTCCTACCCTTGTGGGGAGTCGGTGAATGATGCTATACCTGGAGAGTTATGTTCTGTTAAATATACTTCCTTCGACCAGGCCCCGGGTTGTGTCCGATCACCACCTTAGGTCGCTATTTGGCACTTCGTGGTGACGCTCCCGGTTATCTGTTTCAGCATAGGGATGGCACCCCTCTTACCAAATACCAGTTTTGGTCCATTACGCAGAGGGCTTTGGTCCAGCTCGGTTTAGGCGGGGTCCGCTTCGGCATGCTCTCTTTTAGGATTGGGGCTGCTTCAACGGCCCCTGCCCTGGGTTACCGTGCATCGGAGATCCAGAGGATTGGGCGTTGGCCCTGCACTGTGTAAGCCAGCCTATCCTCTTGTCGCTTCAGTTGTTAATTTAGCTCTTTTTACAGGCACTGCGGAATGCCAGGAGAGATGGAGGGTCACGATCTGCGGCCACAGTATGGTTTGCTGGGCTGCTCATCGTGCTTGGAGGACGTCCGTCGGCTCTCAGCTCGGCCTCAGCGAAGTGGCAACTGTTGAGTGGCTGGGTAGGAGGGGTATGAGATGGCCCACGCTTCTGCCACTGTTGTTTAAAGAGAGGCAGGGGCCCCCCCTTATGTTCTACTCCTACACCTGGGGGGCAACGACTTGGGTCTGATCAAGGGTGTGGCACTGGTGTTGCAGGCCAAGGCTGATCTGGCGAAGGTAAGAGCCAAGTGGCTCGGCATGAAGATAGTGTGGTCGGCCATGCTCCCCCGCCTGAGATGGCGGCATACCGAAGACCCCAGGTGTATGGACAGGGCTAGGCGTAACGCCAACAGCCAGATTAGGTCAGCCATGGAGTCAGGGCTGGGATTGTATTTGCAACACCCCAATATACGGATTCAGTGTCCGGATCTGTATAGACCTGTCGGGGTTCATCTTTCTGACAAGGGCAACAAGATATTTTAGCGGACTTGCAGCACGGGGTCCGATTGGCACTTGGTTGCTGGGTGGGGTGCAAGGGCCAAAGCAGAGGCTTGGCATTGCCCGTGGCAGGTTGTGCAAGCAAGAAAATGGAACTGGTGAGCACCTCACAGCATATCCCTTTTGGGAACAGGTGATCTTCAGGATCTGCCCTAGGGCCTTGCGGTCTGGGGTGGTGAATGGGGATCACCTCTGGGAACCTCTTAGGCTAGGCTCCTCCCTGTTGGTCTGTGCAGCCGCAGGGGTAGGCGCTCCTGAGGGGGGAGTGCCAGCATGCTGGGCTGCCGGTTACAAGCCAGAAGTATCGGGCTTCAGACCGGGGCTAGGTGTCCCGCCCTTATCAAGGGCAAGGAGGCCGTGTCAGTGAGTGACGCCTGCCTTGCCTGTTCCAGAGCTTGCTTAGTTTTGTCCGTTGCTGCAATGTCCTGTTTAAATAGTTAATAAAGTGGCCCTTGTTTAATTCCAAACTGTTGTCTGTCTCGTTATTCCGGCTGGGGTGGCAACTAACATCGGGCAACTGATCTGTAACAGGAGCTTTTCTCAGACCACTGCAACTATAATTTCGGACTAAAGTTCTCAGGGACCAATATCTATGCTGAGGTCTCCTTGGTGTATGTGGCTCAAGACTTTATAGCTTCCATGACAACCATGGGACTGTCATTTTCCCCACACATCTGGCAGGCCATATACTCAGTCTCAACACATTAAATATTTCAGCTGGAGAACAATTCCCCTGGTGTGGACCAACTATTGCCTGATGACGTTGAAATTTTTGGATCCTCAGAACTTTCCACAGGGGTGGGAGAATCGTTAAGATGGTACATATCTGGAGGGTGATGGATCTGGATGAATGTCCGATGGCTCTTGGGGAATTTTCAGCGGTCATGGTTGGCATTCTTGTCAAAATCCTAACTGATCACTAGAATTTTTAAGAAGAAGAAGAGAAGAGATTGGATTTATATCCCGCCCTTCACTCACTTGGAGTCTCAGAGTGGCTTACAAACTCCTTTCCCTTCCCTTCCCCACAACAGACACCCTGTGAGGTAGGTGGGGCTGAGAGAGCTCTGAGACATCTGTCCTTGAGAGAACAGCTGGTACAGAGCTATGGCTTGCTCAAGGTCATCCAGCAGATACAAGTGGAGGAGTGGGGAATCAAACCTGGTTCTCCCAGATTAGAGTCCGCACACTTAACCACTACACCAAACTGGCTTTTTAAGTTTCCCAGGCTTTTCACAGGGTCACTCCTAGACATTTTTCCTCATCTCACAGAACCCACGTAGCTTCTTGGTTTATTGAGGAGCCAGGGACCCTGGAGTGGGATGGCAGGGAACTAGAATGTAAGTGCAGGAAAACCTGTGATGAACAGGTCAAATACAGACTAGAGTACATCTTCAAAACTATGTTATAGTGGTAATGACAGAGGCAATATTTCTATGCCATCATTACATCCATACAAAGATGGTAATGATGATATGAGGCAGATATGAGTAATTTTATCTATGAAATATCTAGCAGACAAGTCTCATTGGGCTTTTCATGCAAATTTGCATGCAAACTTATTTGCTAGACACTTCACAGATAAAATTACTAATATGTGGCTGATCACTATCACAATGTTAATAGCATGCACTCTAATTTTTATCATTTGGGTGAGTTTTAGAAACTGGCCTGAGAAACTGAGCAAGCTGCAGCATGGTATGGCCTACCACATCCATGCCTTGTGCCTATCATAACTTAGCTGACTCATTTGTCTGATGTGTAGTGGCAAAAGATGAACTTACGCCATCTCATCCCTTTGGGAATTAATCATAGGGAGCTGGGTGAAGGCACTTAGGGAAAATGCAGGTTTTTTGTCACATAACATTTGTTGTACTCTGAGCAAATAACTTTCTCTGCATGAAGTATGAAACTCTGAAATATCCATAACTGATTTATATATGGTCAATGAATCTTATCATTGTACTAATTTAAGATTACCTTGAATTTATAAAACAAAACAATTTTGTCAATCTCTGCATTACCTTTTTATATACTCTCTTTTTTTAATGCGCATTCAAGAACTGATTTGATTTTGAAGAGTGCGATCATAAAATTACAACAGAACAACAACTATGCATCTGCATATATATTTCCAAAGAAAAGATATGTCAGTATGTTCCATGCTGTGACATATATGCTGCCTCTGGAATGAGATTGACTGAGAAATTGTTGATCAGGATGTTCGAGGCCTTTTTAAACCTACCTATAATAGTTTAACTTCTGCCTGATCAGGAGAAATGTCACATACAAAGTTCCTGCATCTGCACAGGGTGCTCAGAAACACTAAAGAAAGTTCACTGAAGCAAATGCAATAAAAGCACCTGTATTCATTAATGTTTTCCTTACCTTGCAGCTCCCCCAGATGCCAGTACATTACCATTGTGGGTGCAGTGCTGGTATAGCTAGCTGGTCTCCTGTGGTTTCCCAGCAAACGGAAAAAAATGCCAACAAACCCCCACAGCAGCAAGGAGCCAAGAGCACATCAACTACACTGAAGATCATGGCGACACTACCAACACCAATCACAGCCTGGCATGCTGATGACACCCTTGTGCCAGCCATATATTGAAGCAACCAACCAATCCACACTGACACCAGCATGTATCCTTGATGCCAACCTGCCTACATCTGCACATGGAACAGAACAAGGGAAGAAACAAATGAAACCAGTACCCTCCATTCTTCAGAGGACTGTGACATGCCTACTAGCCTCTGCAACTGTCACACTTGGAAACTTTGCTGATGGGAGTTTGATACCCCTCTTGTAGACACATAACTTTCTGGCCAGATGACATACAAGAAAGAAGCCTGGCCTCTCCATAACGGCTACTCTCAACTGACATTCTTAACTGTAGAATTCCATTTGAATCCCCTGTCACTCAGGGTTCTCAGACAGGGTCACAGCATTAACCATTCACTATCCTTTACACCCTTCCTGTCCCAGCTGGGAGGGTTTCATTGTAACTATCATGAAACTGGAAGTGGGTTTCGTGTGTACTGCTCTGCACATTTTCTCCAATCAAATTAAGGCACACATCCCAAAACCTTTATGGCCCAACTCACGATACCCAAACAGCCATCTGTCTTGTCCTTTCCTGATAGATTGATATATGGCATCTTAATCCTGGCTATTTGTCTTCATAAATGAAACTCATCTCCTCTCAGGCTGCAGTTGGAGGAATTTATGGCTTCATTCTCCAGAAATAATGTTTTTTTACCCCCACCCCACCCCACCCAGATCAGGGCCTCCCTGAGTATTAATGAAGGTATTGAAGCACTATAAACCAAGAATAGAGATTTCCCAATAATCCTAAAGTCCGAACATCAGGTAGAGAAGAAAGCCTTTATTTTATGTCGACAGTCTCGGCAATGGCAATCCATAAAAGACGCCGAGCCCCGATTTTACTTGGGCTTGGCATTATATACTAAGGGGGTGGGGACGCACAGAAAAGGAAGGGGTCAGTGTCATACAGCATCATATTTGTTAACAAATCATACCATTGTAACTCCGCCCATCTATTTGTTAAACTATAAAGAATGTTTCTATCTAGATGTTGCTAACTTACTATGGTTCCCATGGCCTCTGAGCTTAGCTAAGGAGCAATACAGTTGCGAGCTGAACAATGGAAGTCTGTTGGATGGGTGTTTGCTGACATTCCAAGTAACAGAGAATGTTATTCTGTGACCTTGCGTTTCAAAGCTCTAGCTATCTAAGCAATGTACAGAATTCATCAAATACAATATATTGATTAGAAATATTTCTCTTCAGTATCCTGCGTGTCTCTATCATAGCAAGGCGCAGCTCACTTTTCAACCAGCAAGACAACAGCAGGAGGAGACAGGACTAGAATCCACACTTAACAGGTTGCAGAACATTCGTGACTGTACACCCAACTAGGCACACAGGAAAAGAAACCCATTATGGGATTTTTCAGTAACTCCACTGGTCCTGGTGTCCACATACACACATCATTGCAAAAAGAGAAAGGCACAGAGCTATGTAAAGCACAGGCTTAGCATGTTATCAGGACAGGTCCCTATTTCAAGCCTTGCATGGGGCTAACTCCAAAATATCTCCGGAAGGCGCTCCAAGCACAGGTGAGGCTTTGTATCATAAGACTCAGTCCCTGGGGATGGACTGCCCAAGCTGATTAACTCCACTGGATTCCAGTCATTTTGCTAGCACCTTCCCATATGTCTGCCTCTTCACTGGATTCATCATCACTATCATTGGTTGCCTCTATTCATACTGGCAACCTTTGTTCTCCATCTCCACTTTCCATCTCCTACATGGTTTACAAAATAGTGACCAACCTAGTCCTTCCCCTTGGTAAAGCAAAACTTGTAAGGCGCTGGGGGAGGGCTTATTCCTTGTGGCACCACAATCACAGGCAAGCTAATACACCCGAGCCTGAAGTGAGCTGCAACATGATCCCATGTGTGGTCTCTCTGGGAACTGCAGTCTGAAGCAGCTCAAAAGAAGTGAGCGATTGGGGGAACCAGAGAGAGCAGGGCTAGTGCTACATAATCTCTGCCTCTGACTTGGTTCCTCTGTTCAAGTGACCTTTTCACTGTGAAAGACTTTAGCTCTGCTCTGTTTGATCAGACTTGACCTTCTGTCATCCTACAATCACAATGCTTGCCTTTGGTCCAGCTGTTTCAACGCCCCCCCCCCCCAACCCTGACACCACTTTACATACACTGGAGGATCTTCTCAGCCTCCCGCTCCACAGTGAGTCCCATGCTGAAGACAGCAGAGGTTAATAATGGGCCAGTCGAGGACCAAACCCAATTGAATCAGAGACACAGATTAACAATCTTAACATTTATTGAACAACTTCAGGAATGTATTTCTGAAGGCAAGTCAGATGAATAAGGTTGCCCACTCTCAATTCCTTTGCAAGCGGCATTGGCAGACCGTAGAATTGTAGGCAAAACTGTCTCTATCATCATGTACCCCATTCTATGTAGGATTGTGTTGGTAAAACAATGGCCTGTTAAGCAGCCTGCAGTGGCACAGGAGCCAGGCTAGAACAAGAGAAGTGACAACCACCCCCACAGGACAGCTAGATGCATACTGGTCAATGCAGCTGTTGGTTGTGATGTTTGCTCAGCAGAGGGCTTTCGCAGCACTGTGAGTTGGGTCTATCTTGGCCTCTACCCCTGACTGAGAGCTGTGTGGAATGAGATGAAAGAGACACAGGGAGTCAAAAGAGACACTAAGCATGTCTATGCAGACATTTTATTCAATGTGGCTTACTCCTGGAAAGATTGCAGCCAGGAGGGCAGTAATGAGCAATGTTCCACAGTAGCAAAGAACAACAAGAGGGCTCATGCACTCTGCACATTGTTTGCGCTAAGGATTCAAGATAGTGACTTTACCTAGATGGTCTTCTGGTTCCTATATCTTCCTCTTCCTCCTTGGGGGTTCCCACATTTTGGCATTCACCTGTTGGAGAAGCTAAGATAGTCACTGAGCCAATGAATCATTACCTAACACATCTCTTCCAGGAAATCTATGTTGAATTTCTGCAGTTTCTGTTGGAGATGGTTTATAGGGCTCTGACCTTGCAAAGCATAAGAGATCAAGAATGTTTGGCAACAGAAATTAATGATTAGAGTGGCTGGTAGTCACCCAGAAATGCGGTTATGCTCCCTGTTTCTCCAGCTTGCATGATGGGTTATACTGGCATAACATTGCACCAACATCCTAGTAATACTCTGCCAATATATCTCTGGGGCAGGGAGGGGCTTTCTACATTGTGCTTACTTAGACTGTGTCCCCTTTGTGGGAGATGCTGTTGAAGATAGAAGGGTTGCTGTTAATCGATTAGTATGCTCTTCAGCAAGAAACAAATATATCACTGTTGATCAAACCTTTTAAATGAAAGCAGTTTCAATAGTTAATGAGCATCCCTCTTCATACACATAATTAATTTTACCAGTTGTAGTTTATAAAGTCAGTGGTTAAGAGTGTTTTGCCCAAATATGCAGTGATGGCTAAGGTTCCCCCCCAATATACTGTTGCTCTAAGAACTAAATTTCCCAGGATTCTGAGTGTACAGGCTATTTCTATGACAGTTGTATAACAGAGGCCCTAATTAGGAATTTGTGAAAGAACTTCTGTGAGTTGAGTTATGTGACTGACTTTATAGACTGATTTAGAGTTTATAGATTAATATATTAATTTTGAGTTTTATAGTCAATTTCTTAACTTTTTATGCAGGGAAACTGATTCAATGTTACCGTTGGGAGATATTCAATATGTTTTATGCACACTTTTTTGGAAGTCAGTTCCATTTAAATAGGCAATATTTACCTCTGAGTAAGGTGAGATTATACTTTAAGGCTGCAGTGCTATTCATACTTAATTAACAATAAGAGTCATGGGAACCAACGGAATGGAACTCAATTTGCCCAAAAGAGCAATTCTCTAAAAAAACTAAAATATTACTATGAAGACTTTACATCTCTGATAACTAAGACTGAATGCTACAAGCTAAGGTACTTAATGGTCAGGCGTTCAAGACATGAAACAACAAACAAAAATCTTGCACTTTGGAACTTTTGCTGGCACTCCAATTGATCAAACAGCCCCAGAGGAGGTATTTGCCCCATGGGCGCTGCATGTGCAAGCATTCAGTTGCATGTACAGCTGTGATGGACCACACTTTTAAAAGCTTAGAAGCAATGTACAAACAGGTAAAGGACTGTGAAGGGTTAATTCTTCACAGAAACAGAGAGCTTTGGGTGACAGACTGCTCCAAGCAATCTGACTGGTTAGCATCAGCTGAGCAGAGAGAGACTTTAGAGTGGAATGCAGAGAAGGAGAATTCATTCAGAATTCAGGCCTGATTGAGAGCAGTTTAACACAAACAGGAGAACTGAGGGAAAGTTGGCAAGGAAGTTTGGGAAGTAGGTGAAGACTCCCATGTGGGCCAAGGAAAGGGGATAGATCTTCTAGCGAGAAGAATTTCCCTATTTAGTCAAACAGGGAGTTAACTCTGAAGTGTGCAGAGATCCCTGGTCTGGTGTGGTTAGAAACTGCTTTTAGAGATCTTAAGAGTCAGTTAAAAACTCAAGACGAGTACTGGTGTTTCAAGGAAATGGGTTTGGGTACTGGAAAGAGTGCAGCAGCCTTCTGGAAACCAAAAGAGTTAGAGAATACTCAAAGAAAGTGTACCGAAGTTTTTTGGGAAAACACTGGAACAAAAGCCTTTCAACATAAAGATTTAAGTCACTTTAAAAAGCTTAAGAACCTCTCATTAGCCTGAAACATAAGAACTAAAGTCTGTGCATGTACTGATTTTATCTCAGAGTTATCTATACTGAGTTACCTCAGAAATTTTACCCCTGATTTCACCTGACCCTCTATATTGAATAAAATATTTTGTTAATTTGGAATATAAAAACTTTTTAAGTGCCATTTAAGTTGTTTATGTTAAAGCAGACTCCCAATCCTTTGCTCAGGTTCCTGGGCTGAGCCAACAGCCAAAATATCATACTGTGACAGGGTGGGACAGCCAGAGTTCTTCAGCAAAGAAGAAAACATATTACTAGGGTGGCTCACTTAGTAAAGGGAAAGAGAAATTGAGGAAAAATCTTGCTTCTGAGGGAGGGAAGTGGGAGAGGGTCATCCTAACAGCCCCCTTGGCTGGGGCAAATAATGCCTCCTATGACCATTTTGGGTCAGGAAAACCATGTGGAAAGATGTCAGGAGCTCTTCCTCTTCTCCAACATGGTCACAACCTGAATTGGGCTTCTCTGGCACTTCTGAATTTAGCTCCCATGGGAACTCACAGCTGCCATATGGCTGCAAGTCCCCACAGTGATCACATGGTATATGCAATGTGTAGACAAGTTTTGTTGTTGTCTCAGAACAGAACCTGGTATGAACAAAGATTCAGGTAAACAGATATTTGCTGTTTCTTCCCCCAACCTTTTTTTTGTGGTAGTTATACACATGATGCAAAACAACTAGTAGATAACCCACCAAATAATTGATCTGCATAATGAGCAAACTATTTGCAAAATAGGTCACTTGGATTTAGGAAACTTGAAGATGGCCCGCTTACCTGCAGTTTGCATCACTGAGCTACGTACAATTAGTTTTCTGATTCTTCTGTGGGCCTCTAACTGGTGGAGAGCTTGAAGTTCTGCAATCAAAACAACCTGTGGGCTTTGCAGACTTTCAACACCCATTGCATGTGATAATAAATCCACACAGATAGAAATACTATTGATTGGGAAGGGCCCATGTCTCAACCCAGCTGACTCTTAAGTGGTTCCATTAGTGCAAAGGTGGTCTGCTTGGCTTTACAAAACCCCTTTGCCTGACACAAGGAAGGGCAGCTTAGAGGAACAGGGTGCTGAGGCCTAGGAAGGGACCACACTCTATGGCACCTCACCTTTATATCTAGAAGAAAAGAAGAAGAGATTGGATTTATACCCCGCCCTTCACTCAGAGTCTCAGAGTGGCTTACAAACTCCTTTTTCTTCCCCTCCCCACAACAGACACCCTGTGAAGTATGTGGGGCTGAGAGAGCTCTTTCCAGAATTGTTCTTGAGAAAACAGCTCTGACAGAACTATGGCTTGCCCAAGGTCATCCAGCAGCTGCAAGTGGAGGAGTGGGTAATCAAACCTGGTTCTCCCAGATTAGAGTCCACACACTTAACCACTACGCCAAAACCTGGAGAAGTTGAGGAACAGGTAGCTATGTCTTCCTTTCAGACTGAAAACATTTATTTTAGTAGTATTCCTTATTCCAGCTTCTCTTAGGGTTGCCAACTGGGAAATCCTGGAGATTTGGGGCTGGAGCCCAAGGAGGGGAGGGACCACAGCTGGGTATGATGCCCTACAAATCAACTATTTTCTCGGAGGGAACTGATCTTTGTAGTCTGGAGACAGGTCATAATTTGGGAGGATCTGCAAGCCCCATCAGGAGGCTGGCAGTTTTAGCTTCTCCATAAATTTAGGGACTGGGATTCTGTTCGGCCTGGAAGTTTTACTGGCTTGCTTTTCACTTCCCAATCTAACTGGCTCTTTCCGAGAGATTCTGCCTCTTCCACTTACCATACCAGAGTAGGACAACAGTATCCGCCAATGGAGAATGGTATGCCAACACAGCCATTGAAAATCAATAGGCTATGGGGTTTGACAAACAGCATCAACTGGTGACATTTCAGCCCATTGGATCAACTGGCTGCCTGGCAAAGGGATCATTAATATTTAAAAGCACTGGCAGTGAAGCAAGCAGTTCCTCAAGAGGAGACAGGTAAAAAAGCAAACATGACCGAGGGGTTCAAGTCCCGCTATTGTAACAAATAGAACAACAATGAACAAAGTGAAATATGTTTTGCTTGTCTTTATTTGTCACAACGCCAAATGCTACTAATCGATTCTCGCATGAACTTTGGGAGAAGCTTCGTGCAAAGAGTTTTTGTGGCAAATGCTCTCACAAAGACTGGTCGTAATGCAAAGCTGATGCATTCAGCCACTTAGGCACAATGCAAAACAACATCCTTGAAGTGCCATTAGCCAGAGCTTATGAGTAGCTATGCCTGCGCTCCTAATTATGACTTCTTTAAGTGATCTTAAAAGGAAAACCCAAGCTTGTAGAAAACAGCAGTCAAGGTTTCTGGGCAAAGGGCACCTCTATGAAGACTTCGTTGTGGTGCCTCTCTACTTTCAACTCACCAAGGAGCAAGATTTGGCATGTATTTGAATGTATTACGGAATCCTTGACACAGCTCTCTGTTTCCGAAAGCCAGGCTTTCCTTGGTGACAGCTTTACTTATTTAAACTACTTATTAGCGGCATTCACCATTAAAAATATGCTTTAACCGGCTTACAAAAATTGTAAAGCACCCTTAAAAATATGCTTCAAATGACCAAAACTGGCAACAATTACCAAGAAAAGCCAGAGTAAAACTAGCAGAATAAAAAATGGGGGACACTTTCAACATCTTAAAAAAAAACCTAAACAATTTTAGTGAAGTCAGTCTCAACAAACTGAAGCTAAGTCCTGACAAGGCTTTAGTGCTGTGGGCCAATGACAAAACTATTCAAGCACTGAGGAATTGGCCTGTTGTAGTGAGGAGTGTGTGTGTGTAAAGTCACAGCTCACTTATCGGGACTCCAGCAAGGAGCTTTCCAGGCAAGTGAGAAGCAGAGGTGGTGTGCCTTCCTCTTCAGAGGGGACATGATTGCAGTCTTCAGAGGGGACATGATTGCAGTCTTCAAATATTTGAAGGGCTGTCATGTAGAAGATGGAACAGATCTATTCTCTCTTGCTCTGGATTGCAGGACTAGATCTAATGGGTGGAAATTACAAGGGAGTCGATACCGGCTAAATATCAGGAGAAACTTCCTACCTGTAAGGGTGGTTGAGCTGTAGAATAGACTGCCTCGGGAGGTGGTGGATGCTCCTTCACTGGACGTTTTCAAGTGGAGGCTGGACGACCATCTTTCGGGTATGTTGTAGGGCTATTTTTCGGCTATGCTCCTGCAGAGTGCAGGGGGTTGGACTAGATGACCTGCAAGACCCCTTCCAACTCTAACATTCTATGATTCTATGATTCCATGGTGGCCTCCCTTCCAAGTACCAACCCTGTTGAGCTTCCAAGATCTGACAAGATTGGCCACATCCCTGCATTGAGGGTTATACTCCCCCTAAAGGTGCCTGTTCATAGTTTAGGGTACGCTATGGTTGGAGGCTCAGGTGTCTTCCATAGCACAAAGTACCTTTATCAGTTTCAGCTGATATACCAGCTATAGCTGTTCCCTGAGAACATGATCTCATCACAATGATCCACACTCTGGTCATATTCTGGGAGTAAGGGTATTCGAAGGGCTACCATGTTCTGGACTGTCCAGCTTTCCAGTAAAGGTTGTCTTCCTAAGCCCTGCTGCCTGTGCCCTTGCCTGTGACAATGTGGTGGGTGGCCACCAGAGACAGGGCCTTTTCAGTGATGGCTTTTGGAATGGCTGCCCTTGAGGCTCATCAGGTATCTTATGTTACTGTCCTATAGGTGCCAGCACCCCAAAAACCTCTCTTTACAAAGGCTTTTAGATTAAGGGTTCCATTTGGGGGGGGGGGGAGGGTGATTGTTTTTATGGCCTTCATGAAGCCTGGGGGTTGTTCTATAGATACCATTTTACATTGCAGAATATTGCTCTATGCTGTTTTTAGATCCTTGGAGCATTACCGTATTGTTTTAATACCAACAGCTTTTATATTTGCTTCTATAATGATGTCACAGTTGTGATGTTTTTATTTTGTGAGCCACCTCAAGCAGGTTTTTGGAGAGGCAGCATAAAATATTGTTTATATAAACAAATAGTAATTAGACCAAAGCAAGACATAGATGAAATGACTTTAAATAAGCTTTTCACTGATAGGTTTCAGCAGGAGTTCTTTCGTAGAAAAAGAGGTGCAGGAGCTCATTAGCATAACTCATTAGCATAACTCATTAGCATATGCCACATCCCCTGAAATCACCGGAAGTGTGTCAGAAAGGGAATGTCAGTTTCAGCCCCATTATACCCTATGGGCCATTGAAATCAATTGCAAAAACTCATAGGGTAAATGAGGGGCTGGAGGAAAGGGGATTTGAGGGAGGGGCTCCAAACTTTTGTGAATAAAATTTTTATTTTTCCATTATTCTCAAATGCAATTAGCTTTTATACATATTCCATTCTTTATAAAGTTGCATATTTAGCTAAAAAGATATAAACATTAAATGACTTCCCACCCCACCTGCACCTTCATATATATCAGCCGGTAAACATGTATTTCAAAAGTATTTGCCTCCTAAGGTAACATTTTGAGCTGTTATGACTTTTATACATTTAAAAATTATATTAATTAAAAAAGAAAGAAGGTTTAGTTTCGCGGCTATCTAATAAATCATTTTTTGTGTTATGATTCTGTCCCTCATTTCAGTAGTTAGAAAGTGTAAAGATTTTGTCTTTCATATTCCATTCTCGCTCCATATATTCCTTCAAATCTTTCCAATCTTCTGAGAACTTTGCTGAGTCTTGATTGTTTAATTTTCTTGTCCATTTGTCCATTTCTGCCATAAATAGCAATTTTCTCAACCATTCCCATAGTTCTGGAGTTTTCTCCGATTTCCAACTTTGTGCGTACACCATTCTTGCTGTCGTTGCCATATACCAAATCAATGTTCTTTTACTTATGTTTACATCCTCTAACTTTAGACCAAGCAACAACATTTCGGGCATTTTTTTAAACTTACACTTCAAAATTTTCTCCATTTCAGCATGTATCATACACCAAAACCTTTTTGCTTTATCACAAGTCCACCACATATGATATAACGATCCTTCTTTTTGTTTACATTTGTTTACTTTAAAAGCAGCTGTAGGGGAGGGGGTTTGAGGGAGAGGCTCCAAACTTGCAGGATAGCTGCTGGGGCCTCTCTTTGAAATACTCCCCCAAATGGTGGGCATTTGGGGGAGAGGTCCCAGAAGCTACCCTGCAAGTTTGGAGCCTCTCCCTCAAGCCCCCTCCCCTACAGCTGCTTTTAAAGTTGCCACCAAATTTCGGTGGCAATTCGGCAGCGGGCCGAATCAGATCAGAAAATCTGATTCAGCCCGTGGCTGCCCTACTGCCCCTCCTGAGCTGGCGGACCAGCGCTCTGCCTCGCTCCGGCCCCAAAGGTCCCCTGGGTTTCAGGAAATTCTCTAAAAGTGGTGACATTTGCTATCCAAGCCATAAAACTCCAGGAAAAGTTGCTAAACAAAAATATCTAATCTTTTACTAATTTTAAGTCTAAATTTTATAATTGGTATTTGTATACTCAGGTTTTAATGCCATGTCTGTCTTGAATTGTGTATTTTTTTATTTGGCTACATTTGGTTATATTTGGTTATATATTTGTTTCTATCTCAAACTTGTTATGATATGTTGCTATTTGATGGGTCTTTGACCGTAATAAACAAAATGAATAGATTAAAATACATAGTAAGTAGAATGTCTGGGCAAATCCAAAGTGTTTCTACCTGGTCCCTCAGATTTAAAAGACTAGCTATCAGGTGGATGACTATGGGGAGGGCATTCTACCACTGTCTCTGGTCACCTCTCACCTTCCTTCAGAAGGTAGAGATATACAGATCAGATACCAACCTTAACTGGTAAGCAGACTGATATGGAAAGGTTGACCCTTCCAGGGGAAACGGCAATCTCATCCAGAACAGACTGACTCCTCAGTCCCTACTTATTAACCAACAACACTTCAGTTTTGTTTACGGTAAGCAGCAATTTATTAGTCCTCATCTAGCCTGCTATGGTTCCCAGGGCATTCACTCATCCATCTGATTCAACTGACAAGGAAAGGAAGAGCTGGGTGTTGATGGCACCTCACTCTGTTCTTAGATATTTCTTTCCATTGTTTCATGTTGATGGTGCAGACAGAACAGAATCCTGTGGGACTCCATAGCAAAGATTCTGTGGAACACTTTCCTCCAGCATCACTTTCTGGAACTAATCGACCAGATATGGGTGAGCAAACTGAATATGATGTCCTCATTACACATCTAAACAAGAAAACCATAGTTAAAGGTTCAAAAAACAACAACACGAGAATCAACTGAAATGCATATTACCTTTCTTTATCCTAATGAAGTTTTCCAGTAAGGACCTTTAGATCCAAAATCAGGCCATGTCACATTGAAGTGGGTCTAGACACTCCATTTCATCTCCAATTGTTTGGAGTTGCATCAGCAGTTACAATACAGAACTGAAAGTGTTATGCTTTCTTACCAGAATCTTTTTACTGTTTCTCTTGGAGCTGAAGCAGGAATATCACCGAAATCTGGCCATTTTGAAACAAAGAACTCCAAACATCAAGTCTCAAACTGGGATTCAAAAGTAGTAGATGACTGTTACATAATTTCCTAAAAGGTTTTTAATAACCACCTCCCCCTGGGGCCCCCTGGGGCAACTAAAACAATTAAGTGGTTTAAGCATTTTTAGTTGTTTTTTTGCTGATGGCATCCATTCCATTCATTCTGAAAACTGCCTGAGGATGTTTGAGTTTTTCCAGTTCCTCTTGAATGCTAAGCAGTAGTGAAGTTTTCAATGACTCGTCCACTTTAAATGAATGACCAGTCTGACTCCACCAGGACATCGAAGCCATCTGGGTGGCTGGGACCAGGCAGGCACCTCCACCTCATACAGAAAACAACCTAGGCATCCACAAGGAAGTCAGCCCCCAACACTTTGACAATCCACCTACTATAGGAAACACTGTCCCTTGGTCATCATGGAAGCTTCCTATAAACCACTCACCTATTAATTAAATGTCTGGCAATTCTGCATGTTTATTTAGAAACTAGTCTACCATTACAAGACAATTGTATATGCTATTGACCACTCCATGGGTGCTGAAAAACCATATTCAGCCACGGCCCTTGCTCCTACTTCAACCTCTTGGTGAACTGAAGAGCCTTAATTTAATATGCAGAGGCCTGCTCTGACTGTGTTCAGACTGTCAATTTACCTTGTAGGAAAGCAACATGAACTATAAAGGTAGGGTAGGGGTGGAAGGCTCATACAATATCTCCAGCTGTGTAGTAACTCTGAATTCCATTCTGGAACACCAGGCAACACTAAAAGGTTCAGAGGTCTAATCTGATTTGTCTAAACATCCACAAGGTGATATACTTATCCAAAGCACTTTGGTCTGCGGAATTCCATAAAGATGCCCTCTTATGAGATCACAAATAATTTGTTTTTCAAAGAAGCTCTCTCTCTCTCTCTCTCATATATAACCTTCTGTAAAATTAAAAAAATTACTATATAGTGTCAATCTCATTGAATGTGTAACTCGTATGCTGTCTCATCAATGACCTGCCATCTCACCCAGCATGAGTGCTCATATTCCAGGGAAATAATGGGATGAAATAAAAGATGAGAGACATGGGTAACAAATGATGACTGTGAGTAAATGAACTTATTTCTTCATTGATTTCACTTGGAGTTGAGAACGGAAGGTTAATCCAATGCATTCATGAACAAGTTGTGTTGTAGCAGGATATAAAGGAAAACAAAGGTGGCACCATATTGGTTGATTGGGATGGAGCTCCAAACAAATAGGAACCATAGGGAGAAATGTGGAAATGCATAAACATTTTGGTTGCCTGTGGGTGGCAAAATGCAAAGAATGCAGGTATATCATAGGAGAGAAAGGCAGAGGGATAGGCGCAGTGCCAAGGAGAGCACTAACAGTAAGGGTAAAGAATTCAGGTAAGCCTGTTCAGAATATAGGATGAGAGACGTCAGACAGACAATATCATCTTTTCTCATTCTATGATAGTGAAATAATACCTTACTGCCAAGGACTGTTATTTGTATTGCTTATATACACATCATGTAAACATAAGCAATTGAACATTGCATTATGGTGTTAATGGTGTTAATACCACTACTAGTGTAGCATTACATTTTGGATGATATGTCAGTACAGAAGTTTGAGGCCAATATTCTATGCCTGTAAACTAGCAAGGGACATCTGGCCTGAAGATAATCCAAGGCTACTGGATTGTTTCTGGGTGTCTATAAGTCAGCTGTGACTTGATGGCAAAAAAAAATCCTTATATCAATGCCTAGTAACTTTCCTCTGTAGTGCATATTTATGTATATTTATAGAGAAAAGAATAGGTCTGTGAAAAGGCATTCTCTGATCCCTTCCACATGCACCTATTTGCCACGCTAGAGGGATGCTTCATCAATGGATCAAACTGACGTGATCACACCAGCACATCTGGGAAGCGTCTCACAACCGTTGTCAAGCCATTGCAAACTGTTTTGATCCGGTGGGGAATCATAGTAAAAAACTACTAGTGAAACTCCAGTATCAAATGGTTTGCTGCAGCTCACAGCCAGAGTTTCCCTGTGTGATCGCGCCAGCGCGGAAGTGTGGTGTCGCGGATAGCATGATCACATGCTATCCCAACGCGATGCTGTTTCCCCCCCCTTCTCCATGTGTGCATCATCGAAAGCCCTTGGGGGGGAGAAGCAAAGCATTGATTCCCCCTTCCCCCCTTGCAGTGATTCATCGATCCCCTGTTTAAGCGCCTCGGAGACCCACCACAGAAAAAAACCCCACTAGCCCGCGGTTGTGTCTGATCACACAGCGGCGGTTTGCCCCAGCAGGTCCATGGAGCTGTGTGATCATGCAACTGCGGGGCAAATCGCTCCAAAGCAAAAAAGCTTCGATTCCCCTCCAGATTATCTTGCTCGTGTGGAAGGGACCTATTTCTATTTCTACATTTCTTCCTTTACAGACTTGAATCCTAAGCAGTCATAGGAATCCAAGGGGGAATAGAAATACACCAATACGGGACAATAATTTTATGGAAAAATGGTTTATGTTTTTTGAGTATGTATCTTCAAATTCAATGCATATATATACTCTGCCCCAAAAATATATGGACTTCGTGTTCTATTAATATAATTTAGTATTATATGCTGGTTAATGTCATTATTATTTGGTGAGCTGAATTACTGTTATAATTGATATGTCTTTTGAAAGGTTAATGTTATTAATATTATTTTGAATAATGTTTCTAGATAATATCATTAACACTGTGGCTGAGGACAGACTGGAGATGTGGCCCACTGTGCCTCTGCTTTAGAAGCGGAGGTAGAGAGGCCGTCCAGACAGCCGCAGCTGTCTCCCGCTGCCAGCGCGCACTCACCCGTGCCTGAAGCGCAGTCCTTGCACTTCAGGTGGAGACCCCGAGGAACCGGTTTCCAGCAGCTGGGTGCACGCTGCTGCCACTTCCTCTGGGTGTGGACACGCCAATGGCACATCGCACGCACCACCGGAAGTGCAAATGGGCTGTTCCGGATGCCGTAGCTGTGCATAGCCACGGCTTGGCGAGGCAGCCAGCAGCCACGCACCACTGCCCCATGCAGCCAGTGCGAATGGAGTGCCCAGGATGCTTTTCCCGCGGGGCTTTTGGCCCCGCGGCTGTTTCAGGCTATCTCGCCAGTCTGTTCTCAGCCTGTAATAGTCTTGCTTACTGGATGTTTTTTCCCCAGTAAAGTGTTATATATGTTATTTGTTATTTTCTATTTTTGAAATAAAAATTTTAATTATAAAAAAAAGAAAGACAGTCCTTAGCAGAGTCTGTTAAAGAATATTTACTAAGACTGTTAGGTAGTCTTGTTTCACATTATGCAAACATTGTTGAAATCAATGAGGTTGTTTAAAACTAGTCCTTAGTCAGTTCCTAAACAACAGTATTATCAATCTCTAGCAAGAAATCCACCAGTTTTTAGCAATGTGTATGGAATGTTGACATCAAGATAGAAGGATGAATGTTCTGTCCTCACCTTTCTTTCCCCTCCTTTTCGATTTTTGTTTCCTCCTTTCTATTTGACTATTGCCTCTGTTAGTTGTTAGATCTACATTTTTATTTTGGGCTTCCCAGCATGTTCTCTTTAGACCTAAGAAGACATATGCTAGGAGTACCATGAGTGGAACTCTCAGAAAATTTTGAATATTCAGTTCTCAGGCATGTGAGATTCCATGTACCTGATCACAGAGGTTTTTTTTTTTTAAATGCTGGACCCTCCAGCCATGGACCTCGCAACTCATGTCTGGTTTGGTTTTCTTTCCCCTAGTCTTTGGGAAAGGGAAATGTGTCTCTTAATTCCCCCAAACCTGCGTTATCACTCAGTTGTGCTTCTGGTCAGTAGTTCTGCTGGCTGTTTCTCACTTTATTTACCCAGATCCTTTCTTGATTTTTTGCTTTGAGGCCTCTCAAGTATAACAATCTCTCTTCTTTTTTATAGTGTGACATGTGCTGGTGGTTGCTTGGTATTCAAATAAGTCTGAGCAGCCTTTGGAGTAAGGGCTGCTGATGCCACAAAGACATTAATGCTTCCCCAGAGCAGGGAAAGCAGTTTTACTGCCCTTTGCTAGAGCGTTTAGGTAGCTCTGTCTCAGATGAAAGGTTGTAGGTTGTGCCAGCACAGTTCCCCTCTCCAAATCTGCATCTAGCATTTGCTCTGTTGTTTTACCAAACCCACACTGGAACAGAAGAAGATGCGGTTCAAAACAACATTCAAATACCCCAGGACAACACCCCTATTCTGTCTGCAGAGTCACCCCTGAATGGCCATAAAACAGCCATAAATCTATGCAGACAGCCACCATAAAACAAGAGATCAAATCAAGTGAAAGCCAGCATGCAGTCTGGACACTGCCATAAAATTCAACAATCAAAGTGAAAGTGGCATGCAATGCCGATGGGAATTTCTGTTCCAGTGTGGGTTTGGTAAGACAGCAGAGCAATCTCAACTTTCTTTCTCTGGTGCCTCTCCTGCCTGCATCAGCAGAGTGGTTGAGCAGCTCTGTGTCTATTCATAGAGATGTAGGGAGATTGTCACAGAGCACATGCCAGCAAATCTAAACTTTTCTAGAAAGGAAGCTTCCACAATTACTACATATACTTCAAGACACTCAAAAACATAGATGGTAGAATCAGGGGAGTTAAAGAGCCTTATCTCCTCTCCCTCCAATACACAGCCACATCTAAAACCCTCTGGTATGCATACTTACTTTCAAAATACCTAAATAATTTGCAAAGATGTGGGCACAGGCCAGGCATCCAAACACAGCTTAGTCAGTCACTGGCTGACCAATGAGAGCAGCTAGTGGAAAATAAGGACAGGTGCTGCTGTGAAATAGTTGTGTTTTTTTCCTCACTTCACACCACAGTAAAGTGTAAAATGACAAGTTTATTACTTTATGGTGATGGATGCTAAGCTCTCACCAAGGTACCAAGGGACAAACTGCCCACTCTAATGACACACACTCCCGTCTCTTTGTTAATAGCAAATCAGTGGATATCAAGGAAAATGTTTTGAAACTTCTGCATGTCACAGATCCGACAGGAAAAAGGTCTGGCAAGCACTGTGTTGAGAAGGGTGACAGAGAAGTATGGATTGTTGGAGTCTAATATTTGTAGCCAGGCATTCTTTGTGCCTTGTTCTCCCCACAGCTGGAATCTTGTGTTGATGCATGCTACAAATACTTCTGGCCCGGCAAAGGATTTTTTTGGGTAATATTACATCACATTTATTCATTTTTTCCCCTGGAACAACATAATGCTGGGAAGTGGCCTTACAGCATTTGCCAAAACTGACCCTGAAAGCTCTGTCTTAGACCTCTTGGAGTGCTACATGCTGGACTAGATGTTGTCAGTTAGTCAACTAATCAGTGGATTAGAGGTGCTTTCTCATGATACACATACAGGCAAAAAATATACTTGGCCACCTCAAGGGCCCTCAAGGCAGTCAACAGTTAAAAACAATAGAATACCAATCAACTTTAAAAACAGTACATATGTAAAACCCCAACAATTAACGATCTGGATTTTGATATTTGTTTGAGGATTAAATAAGTGGATATTAGAGATGTAACTCTTTGCTTAAAAAACTGAATGATGCATTTCTCAGCATTAAAAATAAACTTTACTTTCTTCTATTAGTTAATTTATGGCTCCTTTGATCCAGTGAGGAGTGATAAAATTAAGTTCCCTTCTTTCTACCCAATGTTTTTAAATGAACATGTTCAGCATGTTAGGACTGTTCAATTGCTTAAGCATTTTGGACAGATGTGGATTGGCCTCCTCCCTTTCAGCGATGAGAGTGGAGACACTTTCAACAGACCTTGAGAATGAGGTTCCTCCAGACTGATATTTTTATTGCTTTTACAAAATAAAAATAAAAATAGAACCCCCATTAATGAATGATTAGTTTGATCCTATTTGGAAAACAGAACAAATTACAAAACAAACATACGATTGGAAAGTACAGAAAAATATTTTTTTTCCCTATGCAGACAAATGTGTTGAGCTTTGGAGTATTTCTATTGTATTTTGGAATTATAAAATAGAATTAATCTGTGTGCTTTCTCTAGGATGCGGCAATTAGTATTTTATGCCATTAATTTTTAAAAAGAGTTAGTAATGATCTTGCAAAAATCTTCTTATGCTTTTACATTTTACAATAAATTTTACAATAAACAAAATCCAATAAATCCAATTAAATCCAGCAAAAAGTATTTGAACCCCAGTATTCAAAGCCTCTGAATTCATAAAAGAGAAAACTTAGAAGCAGAAAGTGAGTGAAGAGGAAAGAGCGAGAATGTTCCATTTGTCTGCTTACAATTCAACTTTCAGACTATGCCGTCACTGATGGGATGAGGCTTCTACTGAAACAATGCTTGAAAACGTTGCAGCAGAAATTCTGCGAACGTAGCCTCAGAGGATCATGCAACTCAATGATTATTTAATTAGGTAAATTGGCAGATGGTATGTGCTTTTAATCCGAGAACATTATGGCAACTTCCCTGAGAAAAAAGTTGTGCAATGACATGCATAGGTAGCAAACATTGTCTGTCTGTCTGTTTTGCTGAAAGGTTCAGAAATTGCTCTCTGATTTATGCCAAGAATGTGCCACTCAAAAGCCCACTGCATGTAGGCAATACTTATATGGCTGCTTTATTCAAAGTTGCTCAGTGTGTGTAGTTTTGCAGTTCTGGAGTCATTCGGTCCCCTTTAGCGCTCAACTACCTACACCCAAATGGCTCAGGGCATCTGTAACATCACAGTCCTTAAGCCAATGGCAGTCAGAGCAATGGTGGGACAGAGCTAATTAACCACTTGCTTCAGCACAATATTTGCAATCTACACATTGTGAATATGCTAGTTATTAATGAGGAAAAAAGGCCAATGCTATAATCACTCTCCTTTCCTTTCTTACTCTAGCATGCTTTACCTTTTTAAAGAGTGTTTGGCTCTGTATTTCTGCACCTAGATCTGAACCACAGTGGACCATCAAAGGGGACCGAGGTTGGGCATGGTGAATCAGGATTGGATTCTGAGCTAGTAGCACGATGAAACAACTGCATAACCTCTTCACCAAGGGCCAAATTCAACTGACTATTATGGCTGAAGATCCACACACAGCACCCCTTGAATCAGTCATTGGACACTAAGACCCCTGACTTTGGTGGAGAATGTGGCTAGCAGGGATCCTTCTCCCACACATATAGAGTCATAGGAACCTTTCAAGAATGTGCTCCTCCATCACCCACACCCCATAATGTCTTCTTACCAAGGTCCTTGAATTCCTCACTAGAAGCTCCTTTAAACTCCTGGCACCCTATCTTCAAAAGCATGACTGTTCCAGGGGTGGTAGATGGATTAGTGTTCTTTAAGTGCACACCTGACAACTGGAATGCTGTCTTTTTAACTAGGAGCTTTTTAACTTCAGAGAAATGAGGCCAGGATCCACATACTTCCCTGTAGCAATAGTTTAGTGGCAAGACAAAACTGGAATCTTCTCTACATAGTATTCTAGTTCTATGAGGCTCTGAGGTGTTCTGTCCAGGGTCCTGAAAATGTGCCTCCTATCCAAGACTCATTTTGGGCTCACTGCCTCCTGCTTGCCTGTGGATTGGCACTGACCAGTATATTCCACAGTCTATTATCAGGCATATCCCCCAACACTGGGGACCTGCACGTCTATGAATGCCGAAAATGAGACCCACACCATGTACATAACAAACTGGTATTTATTCACCCTTGGATTTTTTCCTAGTACCTTTTATGTTGCACAGGTTTATTAAAAACAACAACAATAACAACAGCAACAACAACAAAACCCTAATAAAATATTCATCAAACTAATTAGCCAAATTTAGCTTTTGCTATTTTTTAAACCCTCCTATCTGAAGCCCAACAAGGTTTGGCTCATCTGAGCTCTGATTTCCAGTCAAATACTCTAATTTTAGGTAGCAAACCATAGTTAATAAATACATTAATTATGTATCTGTCTATATTTGTGTGCATGTGTACCCAGAAACCATAAACACAGCTAGACTTTTCATAATTCTTGCTTTTCCCCCAAAATGCCTTTTTCTTTTTCCTGTAGATAAAGTCTTTGCAGGGTTGAAAATGAAAATGGTTTTAACCACAGCCTGGCTATCTCTCCTGTATAGTTTTGTATAAGAAAACATCAATTTAAACCCCATTTGCAGTTTTCTTGCACCCTTTTTCACATTATGTGGTTTTTGTGCAAGGGACTGAACAGCACATTTAGAAGGGTCAAAAAAATTCGTGGGGGTTGGTGGTCAGAAGGGCTTTCATTTGTTATTGTAAAATAACCTTGGGAATTCTTCCTGGCTGCATTATATGAGTTTATGTTGTTTAGAAACATTCTTATGTATTGATGATTTCTCCATTTGGAGCTTCCATGGATAAGAGAATAAAGAAAGGAACAAGAATAAAAAATAAGAGAGAGGGAAAGAAGGAAGGACAAGATCAAATCAGCACAAAAATTAACAAATGCTAGCCTAGAACAGAACTTTTATTTCATCTCCAGTACAGCTTAATTTACTTGTTTTTATTATGGCATAAATTAGATGGTAATGGATAAATGATTAAAAATGGAGAGAAGCTAAATATTATTTATTTATTTAAGGCATTTCTATATCACTTTTCAAAAGAATCAGTTCAAAGCAGTTTATAGACCATAAAAAAGTTAAAAAATACAATACAGTCCCCCCCCCCGCAAAAAGCAACAAAACTAAACACATGTATCTTAATTTAATCCTATATCACAAGCAGTCAAAGAATCATCTATGGAAGATGATTCTTGATGGAGAGCTGAATTTCTTTCTCCCATCCCCATCCCCACCCCCAGCCTCTCCTTCCTCAAGACATCTGTCAGTTCCAGGTCAAGGTCATTCCATGACAGAAGCAGTAATGGAAATGTTAGTATGGGGGAGGCGTGTTTGCTTTTCTTATGGGTTTCTTACTATGGACACAATCCTTAAACCACTTATGGTTATGAATAGCTGGTAACATAGTACGCTAGTCTGGTGGGACTCTGTTACTCTTATTCTGAGGTTCCTTTGGTGGTGTCATCAGGTCACAGCTGTCTTATGGTAACCCTGTATGGTTTTCAAGGCAAGAGACATTCAAAGCCATTGCCTGCTTCCACATCAAACCCTGATATTCCTTGGAGGTCTCCCATCCAAATACTTTCCAGGGCCAATTCTGCTTAGCTTCTGAAAACTGACTATCCAGATCAGAGAAGAGGTCCCTTTACTGGCTGCCAATTAGTTGCTGGATCCAATTCAAGGTGCTGATGCTCACCTTTAAAGCTCTTTATGACCTGGAGCCACTTGAAGGCCCACCACTCTTTGCATATTCCCTTCTTTCTTTTCAACTTCTTTCTTCCCAGCAAAGCCTACTGTCACTACTCCTTTGGTCTAAGGCCTGCTTTCCCCCACAGAGGCTGCCTTATGCTTGTAGAACAACCTTCCATAAAAGTTTAGGGGTTTCTACCCTCCTAGTTTTCCAGCACAGCTGTAAAACAGAATTATTCCAGAGAGCTTTGGGGACAACCTAACCTGACCCTGGGCAAATGGGACATATGATGTTTTTACATTTATGTTTTAATGTATTTTATATTTGATGCTTTAATTTTATTTATTTTTAAAGATCTATCTGCTATTACCTGGCCTCAGTCCCCAGCATGCAAATATTTGAAAGAAACAGATAGTAATACAAGTATCATGTGAGTGACTTACAGTGCAATCCTAAACACAGTTCTATCCTTCAAAGATCACTGAAGGTGATGGTCTAAGGAAGGAATAATTCAGTTTAGGATTGCACTACAAGGTAGTCTCTCTTTCTCATGATTCTCTAAGAGTTTGGGCAGTAAATAATAGGACAGCAAGCTTGTATTAGTGCTATGATTACCAAGTGCTAGCATCAAGCAAGCCAAAACATTTTGATTCCTACTCCTCATATGCAAAGAAACTTGTTAGATTGATAAGAGAGTGGCAGATTGGAGTGATTACTTAGCCTATCAAGGAGAGATCCCTCAAGCAGGAAAGAAAATGAATGAGATCCTTGAAGTTTCCAACTCTTATGGAAACATCTACATTTTACTGTAACATTACAGAAAAGTGCCACAAATTTAATATACTGCCCTTTCCTTTCTGAAGTTAGTTTTGGGCCCTTTCTTTAAATTCAGTCCATGGGAAAACCACTCTAGAGTAGCATCGTTATGGGATGAGGGATTTCCCCCCCTGAAATTCACTTTTTTAGATAAAGCCATTAATCCCTTTTATTCTTGTTATTCTCTTCTACAAAAGGGATTTCTCTTTGAAGAGAAATCAGTGCACCCTTTTTAAACTTCAGCCTTTGCAATTGTCTTATGTTACAAACCATAAAGTGGCACTCTAGCAGGAGGACAGAAAGATTTAGGAAGACATTACTTGCCCTGAGCATCTACAGAATAAAATTCTGAAATGTTGCAGAATCTCCCTTCCTTTCCCCTCTTCTCTTCAAATTTTGTTTTGATCAAAATGGAATTGATTTGAAACAGACTCCAGATTACTAAAAATAGGGAAAGACAAGGTATGGGGATCTCACGCTTCTCCCTCTCTCACACAGGATTTCTCCTCCCTCCCTCTCTCTCTCTCTCTCTCTCTCTCCCCTACATCTGTTTTCTTTATTTGTTGGTCTATGGCTATCCCACCCTGTCATGTTATTATTATTTCAATTTATATCCCACCCTCCCCACAAGTGGGTTATTATATATTTTGATGATGGCCCAGCCCAGGTATTTGAGGTAAGAAACAAAATCATCTGCTAATAATAATGGCACACGAGAGGCTTTTGAACGTTTGAAATAAACAGGTCATGTTGAATCAAGGGTAGGATGTATGAGGTAAACTGATAATAAAAACTGAGGTAACTTCATAATCACACTAAATTTAGCTAATATGCTATCAACAAGAAAGTGTTTTTGCTTTTCAACAAGTTCTTTGAATCTTTAAGGAGGGAGACTTTATTTTCAGTCTGTGCTTTAACTTGCAAGCATATGAATTTCACTGACACTTCACATTCAGAAGGCAGGAACACATAACCAGGCTCCAAAAATTCTTCTATATATGCAGACCAGGGATCACTCCTCTTTTAAGAATTATCTCCCTTTTCACTGGGCAGGGATTACTTCTCTTCACTAGAAGCTCCATCCCTTTTCAGCTTAAATAGGTATCTTCTGTGATCCTCTCACTCTTTTCCTCCTTCCCAGTCCTCAGTCAGGGCTAAACTATCTCTTCTTCAACCATCAATTCCCAACTGTTATTTCTTAAATGATGCTCTCCATAGAATTCCGTTTGAGCAGCCTGTCACTCAAAGGTTCTCAGACTCTGCCAGGCATTAACCCTTGACAGTCCATCACACATGGATTGTTGGATTTCAAGAAGAAACTAGGTAAAGAGAAATTTAAGAGAATTTCTCTTAGCAATGCTACGTCATGGCTAAAGTGAAAAATGGCTTTAAAAATGTCATTTCTTCCAAACACCTCATGTTTGACTGGGAATTGAGTTTGTTTCTAGAGAAGATAAGGGGCTGAGGGACCTCCCTCTGTGGCTTTTTAGGAAGTAAGGATTGTTCAGAAGCAATGGTATGGCTAACTTCCTGCTATGGATTTTCCAATGAGATTTATGCACCTGGAAAAATGTGCCTTAATGTATGTGCTTGTTTTCATTCTTTGTATACATGGCAGGATGCTAACACAGCTGCTACCAAGTTTAGCCATGTTTCCACTCAGTAAAATATGGTCATGTTGACCTAATCAAAAATAAAACTTTGCGAGTAAAAGAATTCATGTTTGTGGGGTTTTTTAAAAAGGGGGCAAATATACTTTGTCCCAATCCACAACTTTTTGAATTCAGTTGATATATTTAGATCTTATAATGCCAACCTTCTTGGGGTGCAGGTGGTGGAAAGAGCAGTCAAGTCACAGCCAAGTTATGGCAATCCTATAGAATTTTCAAGGCAAGAGACAAACAGAGGTGGTTTGCCATTGCTGGCCTCTGCATAGTGACCCTGGACTTCCTTCCCATCCAAGTACTAAGCAGGGCCAATCCTGCTAGCTTCTGAGATCTGACAAAATTGGGCTAGCCAGGACCATCCAGCAGGTCTGTGCATGCTGTTATTTACAGGCACATCTTCAATGAGCAGTGACTCACAAAAGCACATACACTACCACAAATTTTGTTAATCTTTAAGGTGCTACTGGACTCTTACTCTTTTCTACTGCTGCAGACAAACTAGCAGCGGCTACCCATCTTGATCTATTTACAGGCATACACTTATTTACATGGATTGGGTGGGACCTTTGTTTTCCGTGGTACTCAAAGACATTTGTGGAAGGCTTATATTTTAATGCAAACAAAAAATCTCTGAAAGGGCAGTTAAATATGATATTGGTTTGAATGTGCGATAATTGAAGATGTGCAACATGCTGATGGCATAATCTACAGATTTCATAACATTTGCCAGCAAACAGAGCAAAGCTGGCCCAGCATAATTTCTACCATACAGCCACAAGCAATGGGAACATTTGCATGACTCAGCACAAAAGCAGGTGTGACAGAGGTTGCAGAGTTTGTACTCTGGAGGAAAAATATTCTCATCTGTTTCTGGTTGCATATGCAGGGGCGCTGAAAAGAATTGCAGAGATACTCTAGCCAGGTTCAAGAGCTTCAGTCCCCCTGCAAGAGTGCTAATTCTGGGGAGGGGTGTGTGGCTTACCCCCCAGGACTTCGTTCTTAGAACTGCACAGTTAGAGTTCAACATTAAGGTGATGGGCCACCAACTCAGTAGTCTTTCCTTGCTAATCTGAGTCTCCCCTCCCTCAAAATTTTTCCATCATCAGTAACTTTATGGCTGATGCAGCTTTATTGCCTTGAAGCAATTAATGTACAACTTATGCAAAGGTATAACTGATCGTGAAGTTTTTTCAATGTGTACATGCACATACTAGGAAGCTAAAATTATCTATAGCCAAGTATACATATGGCAACCCCCTCCCTCCCTTGCAAAAACTCATGTGTGTAATTGCCTCAGCTACAATTATCTCAGTTGGGGCACATAATTTGTAATATTTACAGTAGCCCTAATTGGCTTATGTGACATGGGTTTTTGTAAGCAACACCTAACTTCATCAGATTATTGATAGCATTACTGAAATATCAACAGATTATACAGTACATGAAATTTTGAACTCTCTTGAGAATGGAAATTTTGTAAAACAAGATTGCAGTGGGATTGATATTTTACTAGTGCAACATGAGCAAGGGCATTGGCTGCAGTTCAAATGTACATGCTTAACAAGATTAAAAAAAGGGATCACTAGGAAGCAGAATTTTTTTGGAGGGGGGAACATGGCAAAAGTACACAAATGTATCTTTCTTGAGCCTGACAGAATGTCACCAATTAAGACCGACAAAAGCGATCGACAAATGTTGGCACCATATGTAACTCAACTGGTGAGCCAAAGGCCCAGATTTTATTGTGCAACAATGTGTCCACATGAAAACAACTGAAGTAGAACAAAATGTGATGGAACCTTACATTACACTACATTCCCATGCAAGCAGAATTCCCTTCACATGAGGGGATCCACTAAATAGTATCCTATTTTCTTCTACTCACTTCACATGTATAGTATGCAGCAAGAGGCCATTACTGGGAACAGAGGACCTATGTCTATCTTGTGTACTTGACTTAGCTACCCACTTGGAGCAGAAAGGCAGGACATCCAGTTAACAAAATAAATTGCATTGCCATATAACTCTTTCTTTATCACCTCGTGAAAGTTACTTTAATTCTTTTGTGACATCCATCTGGAATTCATAAAGAGCCTCACATATTGCTGGCATTAAACAGTGGTCAAATGGCAGTGGTGATCATAACTAAAGTAGAATATCATTGACGGATGCACACCTCAGCTCTCGCAAGTTCATAGAACAATTGCTGCCTAACAGAATCCAAAGGCAGGGCCTGCCCAGTCATGAGGCAAGCTGTGGGCATTTCCCCCAAAGATGCAAATCTTGAAGAATCAGATAAGCAGAAGCAAACTCTGAACACATACACATGAAGCTCTGTCACTGCTGAGGCCATCAGAAGGAGGGAAAGCACTAGCTGGGTGCCCATCTGGTGTACTGGAATCCAGTTCCATCTGTGAATCCTCTTCCTGCAGAACATTTGTGTGTTGAAATTTGATCATGTATATTTGATTTCTGAGCCAATTTTGGGATGAAAAGCATATTGTTTCATACTTCAGGTAGGAGAAGAAGTGCATCCTCTGTGTGCAGTAATGGAAACACAGAGAGAAAAGTAAGGTTGTGTAACCTTAAAGCTCTTAAATCCATATCAGTTCTACAAGATTTAAAACTGTATATAGCATGGCACAATTTCCTTCTGCCACACCAAACACAATCTCATCTCTAATGTGGGAAAGTCCTGCACTCTTTAAAGACTGTTGGGAGGAGAAAAAAAAACCAAGATAGTATGCAGAGGGCATTCCCATACTCTTGTAGGCCCCAACAGAGACAACTACAGCCATAACATAGTCCATAAACGTTTCTAATTATGTGATGTTCTTTGCTTCCTTCACCGCTCCGGATTGACTGTTTAGAGGTCTGCACTTCTAATCTCCACCCTGTCTACATTCCAGGCATTAGATCTTAGGCTCTTGTCTCCTCCTTTAACCTAAACAGACCCTCCATTCTTTTGACCTCACTGGATTTTTTTTTGTACAATGCAATCAGCATCCTTTTTCCTAGACGGCCCAATTCTTGCAGACTCTTCTCATTTGCAGTCATTCAAATTGCTTTTCTTTTAGACCTGTTCCAGTTTAAATAAGGGGTGATCAAAATTGGGCATAGTACTCCACATGAGACCTCACCAGTGCATTCTACAATGGTATTAATATTGTCCTGTGCCTACTTCAAATGTCATGTTTAATACATCCAAGATTTTGCATTTGCCTTCTTTGCAGCTGTATATCATTTGAGTGGCTCGTAGCCATATTGCAGCTGATTAAGATTTCCAGTTCTTCCCTTTACTGTCAGTTGTGCTGAAGTGTTTCCGGCTGATACCAAATGTGCTCCTCTTTTGCCCACAATTTCACTTCTGGGAAGGCAGCTCATGATGAGATCTTCTAAACGGGGTTGCTTCCAAAATGGTGAGGATTCTCCAGGTTACTTTCATTGATGCTGCTAATGCAAAGACAAGCACATCAGTGGAGGAGCTTCCACACGGGCGAGTTTTCCACACACTACCTCCATCTTTTTTCCTGACTTTTCCCTCCATGTGTGCAGTGACTCCATATTGGCTCTTGGGGATGTGATCATCGCAATCGCTGTGGCAACTCACTGACCCACTCCCCTTTTGGATTCTTTTCTTTGTGCACACATAATATTACTGTAGTGTTATAACTGTTCTATTAACATTTATTATAGAACTACATGTGGCAACAGATTATTACAGTGCTATAGTAACATGACAATTGTTCTTTTAAAATAAATTCTCCAAAAGCCCCCTGGTGGTGTGGCAGGAATAATATTTCTAGGAAACTGGTGCCCACAAGAAGCCAGCAGCAGGAACATGGTGCTAATATGAGCAGGATCAGAGCAAGGCGGGAAGTCACACACTACTCTTTCCACATGCACTTAGACTATATTCTTTCCAAAAAGATCAGAGCAAAGCAGGTTTGGGAAAGAGGTACTGAAAATGAAGGAAACTGGAAACCATAACACTATGGGACAGCTTAAATGAACAAATAAACAAACACTCCAGTTTTGGAAGCCAAAGCAGAAAAAACCTCTGTGTGAAGGCAATCTTTGAGTTATTTGCAGATTTCACCAACTTCCTTCCCCAGGTCACAGATGAAAATATTGAACTGAATGTGACAAGAATTAGTCTTCCAGGCTGTTTCCAGTTTCAGACCTCTCGCTCTTCCATTTTGCAAAGCCCTCTGTCGTCTTCCAGTACAACTAAAAGTACTACTAAAGTACTTTAGTAAAATACTGTTAAAAGTATGACTAAAAAGTTCTGAGTGAGGCAAAGTATAGTTGCAATTAAGGAAAAATGCCACCAGTGGCTAAAACTGACAACCCTGCACAAGGCTATTGCATACACCCATAAGAAGGCACTTCCATTTTTCAGTTTGGGGACGTCAGTATGGGCCCCAAATGCTCCCAGTCACAAGAGTTTTGCTATTTTCAGTGACGGGGAAATGTGGTATATGCAGAGCTGTCTCCTTCATTCAAAAGAATGAAGCAGCCCACAAACATAGAGGCTCCATGTGTATATCAGACCATCTATAGAGTTGGACAGTATTCTATGAAATTCTAAAGGTATGGCTGGCTTTCTAAACAGAGGGAAAGTTATTCAGTAGCAGCAAGTTTACAAATGGTATTACACAAATTTGGATCAGCAGTATATACATATTTTAAACAAATGATTTAAATAAATAACATTGGCGCATTGCCAACTTATGAAACTTCATGCCTTGGACCCACTGGATTTTCTGTGGGTGCAAGGATTTCTGCCCACAGTGCATGACTTTCTTGCTCTCCAGTCATGGCAGCCAAACTCCTGTTCCTAAAGGAGAGGGGGACTCCCAGGAATCAGATTCGAGGGCTTTTGGGGAGAGGTAAGATGATCATGCTCTGAATGTGCAGAAGAACCTGGGTAGACCCAAGTCCATATGGTTTATTTGCTATCTCTAACATTTATTTTTTTTTGTTCAGTTACCAAGAGCTGGGGAACAGTAACTACAGTTAGAAAGAAAAGAAACCAATTAGAAGTAAAGAGTCCATAAAATTAAAATAACGTCCATGCCTGCATAACTCTGGCTGTTGGATGCAAGTGCACACTAAGAAAGTTTTTGAATTCTTCCATGCAGTAATTCCAGTTTGATCAAAGAAAGGAGTTTCACAATTGTTAGGCTGTCACCAAGAATCCCTCTCTCTGTGCTTATGGTGCTTGAATCTAGCACACGGAAGATGCAATCAAGATGCGACAATACAAAGGAATAAAGGGAATTCCTGTGACATACAAGGTTACGGTTATTATAGAGTTCTTCTGCAAAGGCATTCCCATTCAAGTGCTACGTCTTCTTATGGACAGAAATTAAGGTGCTGGCTTTGACCTATAAAGCTATGACTTAGCAGTAGAACACATGCTTTGCAAGCAGAAAGTCTCAAGTTCATCTCTTGTCAAGGGATATTTGATAGCAGGTGTTGGGAAGGACCTTGCTCTGTCTGAGGTGCTCAAGGTTTTGACCAATTAGAACAGACTATACTAAGACAGGTAGACAAATTGCGTGACTTTGTACATGGGAGCTTCATATCTTCTATGAACTGAAATCTAACCTAGCAAGGAGGCTGTATATCACAGTGTGTAGTTCTTTATGAATTCCTCTTCATAGATGAACTGATCTGATCCAACAATGAAGAACCCAAAAAGGCTTTCATGCATACAGGTGACACAGACATAGATCGGGAGGACATCACCATCATTGGTTTGGGACCAATGTCCTTAGCATAGTTTTCTTGTTATATGTTAAGAATGTCAGAACAGGATTTGTAAGATGCTGTTTTGAACACCTGCTCTGCCATGGATGCTTGCTGGGTGGCTTTGGGCCAGTCATTCTCTCTTGCATTGTAACCTACCTCACAGACGTGCTGTCAAAGCCAGCATGGTGTAGTGGAGACCCCAGATTCAGATTCTGCCACTGACACTTGCTGGGTGACTTTGAGCCTGTCACACAGTGTCAGACTAACTTACTTCACAGAGTTGTTGTGAAAAAAAATGGAGGACTTGAGAATGATGCAACCCATTTAAGGTCCCTATTTCGGGGAGAAAGCCAGGGTATAAATGAGGTAAATAAATAAATAAAATTGTGAGGATAAAATGGAGGAGGGGAGAACCATTTTTGTAACTTACTTTGGGTCCACGTTGGGGGAAAATGTGTGTGTGTGGGATCTAAATAAAAAATAAAACTTTGAAAAAAGAAAAAAAGAACACTGAACAAATCTGTGGCTCCATCAATGTATTGACAGTTTCATTCCTATTGTTCTGTGGATGCCTTTCAATTAGTGTCAAACTACTGGTCGTGTCACATGCTGGATGGAAGTCAGTGAAACAGAAAAGACCTTCTTATAGATCACTCCACAAGTCCTTCATCTGCTGTCTAAACTCTGACACTGCAGCAGCTGACCTGCCCTTCAGTTCTAAACACCTCCCTCTGCCATTCACTAGGCCTTTGAACTACAGCTTTTAAATGTGCTCGTTGAATTAATGAATAATTTTGCCAGGTGTTAGAGCACATGAAGAAGTTACCAGCTACAGACCTATGTTGATCCATGCTCATTTTTCATATAACTAGATATTTATTAGCATAAGATAAAAGGCCTGGCTCGTTCCCATGTCTTTAATATAATGATGAAATTACAGAAGTGGTGAGAGTGAGAAAGTTTGAACAAATGCCCTATCTGATGTTTATAAGAACCTTGCATGGCAAATTGCTGCTCTAAAAATTACATTAATTAAGCACATTGCTTGGGTAATAAGCACTTACCTGTCAATAATAATGGGACATGCTGAAGTGCCTGCTTCTCTGATAAAACTGTGAGTGTCTGTCCATGCACTCCAAAGTACAGTTAGAGGCAAGCAATGGCAAATTATCTCCAAAACATCTCTTGCCTTAAAGAAAAACAACTCTAGCTCACCACCTAGTGGTGCATAACACTAAACGAGCCAGAACTTCTAGATGCCAGACAATCTTAGGATCTCCTGGCTGTACTACACACACTGCCATACGATAATTGCTATTATATTATTATTACCTGAAAACAAGATACATTCAACACAGTTGTTTACTACGTGGCAATGCACCACTGGGTTCATATAAACCACTAGGTAGGAGTTGTCTATAACATCCTGCCAAGTGATAAGGTGATTTTCACTACACATCATCAGCTGCAGATGTGTGATGAAATGGCAAGTGATTTTCACAGTCTGAGGTTGGTTTACAAGCAAGTCCCAGGTTACTTTTGCTTGATAATAATATTTATGCACTGGAAACCAAAATGGCAGCCCTCTAATCCCCTAGGTGCCTCAGCCACTCTCAAACATGCCTCCAAAGCTCTGCCCTCAAGAATATCTCAGAAACTGCAGGGTCAGCCCTGGTTAGTAGTTGAATGGGAGACCACCAAGGAATACCAGGGTTGCAATGCAGAAACAGGCAATGGAAGACCACCTCTGAATGTCTCTAGCCTTGAATCACCATAAATCAGCTGCACACTTTTCACCACCAAGATCTAAAGAAGTTTGTTTAACATATAGTGTTTCTTGCCATATTTCTGAATTTGAATATTGAGTAGCATATTCCAGCTGTGCTGTAGTTCCTAAGTTATAGGTTTGTGATTTGGTTTCAAATAGGCACGTTAAGATTTGTGTGCTTTTGGTGATGATTCTCTAGTTGTCAACAAAGGCAATATGGGAGAGAGACCTGAAACTGCAAGTACATCTGGGCCAAATTTAATATAAGGGCAATGGATTGACTGCATACAGTGGCAATGCCTTGAGAGGAGAAGATTGTATTCCAGTTGTAAACCTTTAAAAAGGTTTAATAACCTCATCATTTTTAACAGCTGTGTGAACAAAATGATACCAGACTTGGCCCAATGTCTGTCAATATGATGGACTGGGCTTCAGTTTTAATATTTGGGCTGTGCCATAATGTCATGTGTACGTGTGTAATTCAATCAGATTTCCAGGCTGGGTCCAGCATATTTCCAAAAGTACGGTTAGCCATGTAATCCCTTCCTCAAACAAGATCATCCAATGAGTCCTTGCTTTGTATGCTTCCTTGGAAGCCAGCAGCTTCCCACAGAGCCTTCAGTCTTAATGCAGCAGCACTTCAACTAGAATTGTGAGGCCTTTATAGGACTGTTTATATGAGGGTAAGGGGCCATGGTGGTTCAGAGGTTAAGACACTGAGCTGCAGATCAGAAGGTCGGTAGCTCGGCAGTTTGAGACCCAAGTGCCTAATGATGGAGTGAGCTCCCATCTCTGGCCCCAGCTCCTGCTAACCTAGCAGTTTGAAAGCAAGAAATTGCAATGAGATAAACAGGTACCGCTTTGGTGGGAATGTAACAGCGTTCCATGTGCCTCAGTGTTGGTCATGCTGGCCACATGACTATGGAAAAAATCTTTGGACAGCGCTGGCTCTTCGGCTTGGAAATGGAGATGAGCACCGCCCCCTAGAGTCGGATTCGACTGGCTTTTGAGCAATGGAAACCTTTACCTTTACCTCATGTGAGGGTGGTTATGAATGAAGTCAGGTCCAAAGCCACTCTGATTCTAACCCTCTCACTAGGATTACCAGCCAATGGCAACCAATGAAGACCCATAGTCTGGTCTATGGCTTAGCGGCTCCAGTTTTCCTCACTACCATATCTACTACTGTGCTATCTGTCTTGTTTATAGTTTTATTTAAATCTGTTTTAGCTATTTATTGTGAAATGTTTTAACTCCTGTTGCCATCCATTCTGAGCCCATTCATGAGGAGGGCAGAATATAATCTGAAATTAATAAAAAAAGAAAGAAAGAACAACAATACCCGGCAGGACATTTGGAGGGGGGGCACTATCACACTGATGTCATGATGTCATATGGTTGAGGTGGTGGAGATCTATTCACTTGGCCTCCCCTCCCCTTCCCTGCACTGCTTGCTTTGCTTGCCTGGTACAATCTATGTCTTCTGCCTGCCCCAACAGCATCAACTGCCATCCATCTGCACACATTTGGGGATCTGTACGGGAGCAGATGGAGATGGAAAAACCAGATGATGCCATCAAATGTTATTACTGTTATTTACTGATGTGATTTTATTACGGTTTTGTTATTACTGTTAATGATTAACTGGCTGTTATAGAAGTGATTTGTATTTAATCCTTGTAGTAACCTGCCCTGAGCCTGCTTGCAAGGTAGGGCAGGCTAGAAGCCCAATAAAATAAAGTAATAAAATAATAAAATATTGGGGGTGGACCTGAAAGTGATATCACACTGCTATAGGACTCACTGAATGCAGGAGCAGTGTGATGTCCCTTCCAGGTTTTAAATGACATCATGCCGTTGACTCAATGGTAATTTTTGTAATATTACCCCCACACACACACACACACACACCAGCCTACTAAATGGTCGTGGGGGAGGGATTGGGGTTGTCACTGGGAGGTCTCCCGCTATAGCAGAAGACTTGGCAACCCTACGCTCTCACACTAAAAATGATTTGGCCTTAGGAAACCAAAATCTCCTGGAACAGAAGTCTGGGAAACTATTTTTTCCATTCTCAGCATGAAACCACACACTTTGTCGTTTAGAGTATTCAAAGGCCTACTATGAATAAAGAACCCCCAGAGCTTCACCGGTCATCAATGACACCCCCCAAAAAATCATCCTTTGGTAAGTGACTCTGACCTACTACCCACTACTATACAGCTTGTTATATTATTTGCTTCCTACATGGGAAACAAAAGTACCCCCCCAAAAAAGTCTGCAAAGTGCCACCAAAAAAAGGGGACTCTCATTGTGCATAAAAGCACTTATAGGCTAATATGGTGGACAGGACTGCAGCAAATGCACCCCCCCCCCCCTTCAGTACTGTGCCAACCCAGTCATTGCAACGTTAACAACTGAACAGACAGAGAAAGCTTGGCCAACCCTTCATAGGGGGGGAGAAAACTATGTTTAAAAACATCTTCCCTCTTCGTTGGTAAACACGGTGTCTACTAATATATATTGAGAAAATTAGTGTTTTCATGCAATGTTTTATGGTACATTACCTAAACTCAATAAGAAACTTACACTCTGTGTTTCATTGCTAGCAGTGGATCACAATGTTTCACCACCAACTATGGGTGTCACAGCAATGATTTGACAGGCAATAAAAAGAGAATAAAGCTCTTTGGTGCAATTTTTATAGTCTGTTCTCCACAGTTTCATTCAGTGAAGTGGAAGAAATGAAGACGTACTGCCTAACCAGTATGTTTACATGCATCTAACTAGATATTTTTCCCTCAAAGATTAATTGGATTACTTATATAAATAAAGATGCCTCTGCAGCAGTAACCAGTTGGAAGGAGCTTTGGAAACATAGCCACCTTATTCATAGATAACAGAGTTTCTAATTTGTATTATCAACACAGAGGGAGGGGGATCTTTTCTGTAATTTCTCCCTTATTTAATACTGTTTGCATGGCATTCAAGTTCATGAGAGAACATCTACACAAATTATCTGTCAGAAATAACTAAAAATTGCCAAGTTACCTGTTGCCCATCTGCAAGCCTCTTGCACATCATGCATTGTGCTGCTGTGACATCGCAGGGTATCCATTCTTAAAGCTGCAGAGCAGGGGTCAGATACGGAATGTTCAAAACAAATGCAAGGAAATGAAAGGTTCATTTGGATGAAAGGAAATTCTCACACAGTTCCTAGGGAAAGGAATGGCTGTGTGAGGAAAATGTGGGTGGGAATCATTGTTCCCTCTAAGCTGTGGAGTCTCGTGAGCAAAATTCTACTTTATGAGCTACTGGCATTAAAGTTGTGAGTGAGCAATTTGGCTGCTGCATAAATTAAATGTGCTCCAGAGCTACCCTTCCTGAGTTAAGACAAAAATGTGTGAGCCAGAAGCTAAAAACCGTGAGCTGGCTCACACTAACTCAGCTTAGGGTGGAAACACAATATGCTTGGAATTAAAAAGGGTTGTGGTCTGATGGGACTGGGCCAAGCTGGTAAGAATAAGACTGTGAGGGGCTTCAAAAGATGAAGTGCTTTTGGTGGGAAAGGTTCTGGACAGCTGAAGAAGTTTGAAGTTGTGTTTGTACCAGCTTTTTCATACCATCTAGTGGTCTTACCACAATTAGCTTGTGTTGTTCACACCTGTGTCCTTTCAATTAGGCTCATTCTTCAGTGAGTAACAGAAGAGAAAGCAAAATAACAAAGAAGGAGGGGAGCAAAGGAGAACAGGAGGCAGGGGGTTTACAATAATAACTTCAGTCAGTAATGGGTAAGCAAATTCAAGTCAAGATCCAGCACTGGAGCAATCTTACTTTTTCTTTTCCCCACCCCAGCCCATGCAAAGTAATTGGATAGAAAAGTGTTTGCATATTTTCCTCTGTATCTCTGTAAGGAAAGGGATAACAGTTCCCTCCTAAGCAGAGTTATATTCTTCTAAGCACATTGATTTCAATGAATTTAGAAGTGTTTAACTATGTTTAGAACTGAACTGTAAGTGCCACAAAAAAGCCTGGAATTCAGAGGGGGCATATTTCTTGGGGCATTGCCTCATATGTCATCTATTGATATGGGCCTGGCTGAACTCCTGATTTTGCATTCTGTGACAGCATTAACCCAGAGCGTCTAAAGGATATGTCATCAGATGCTTTGATAGAAAGTGATCTACTGAAGACCAAGTGAAGACTTATTTGTTTTTTTCCCCCAATGTTTCTTCAGTAACTTTTATTAGCGTTCTTCCCTGTTAGCATCTTTTTACGTGTTTATTTTTTATGTATTTATATCATATTTCATTTAATTATTTTAAATGCTTCATATATTGCTATTTTAAATACTTTTTAATGTTTCAGTGTTTTAATATTTGGTGCCCTGGGGTATTCTGAACTGGGTGAAAAGGTGGCATAGAGCTATACACACAGAGAGAGGTTTTTTAAAGGATCCATAATGTGATAAACAGACTAGTAATTACGCTATAATAATGAAAAATAACTGGTATGAATCTGAAACTATTCAACCTCATGAAAGCCTTCCTGAACAAAAGCTTTACTTTTTAAACCTTTTGGCAGCGATTCTATGCTCACTTACCTGGAAGTAAGCGCCATTGAATAAGATGGGGTTTACTTCAGAGTCAGTATAAGCACTGACTGTTTTATACAGAATATCAAGAAACTGCAATGGTAAGGTACAGCTTTAAATAAATAATTTATTTGTAATTGGAATTGTTTCCTTTAATAAAGTGTGAAAGCTCTGAAAATGGCTTTGGATGTGTAGTATAAATAATATCTTATAACTAACTCTCCTCTTTGTCTCCGGTGTCACCTTCTGAGGTAAACTCAATGCCTTCTAGTGTAGGGCCTCAATTTTGCTATGGAAAATAATATTCTGCATGACAAAGTGCATTTTAAAAGTACACAGTGAGCCTGGCAAGCCCAGTAAATACATGGACTATACCTATGTGTCAAAATTTACTGACTAAAGGGTAGGGAATTAATACAAACTGAGATTAACGCATCAGTGCTGATCTGCATATGAGAGAACAGAGGATGCGCACACTTTGAAGCATGGCTTAGATGCATGGCGCCAGTGTGCATTAGAGTTGGAAGTACTTTAAAAGGATCAGCAGAGAGCAGAGGACAGTCTGAACCCACAGCATGACATACAGGAGATAAGCTTCCTGAAAAGGAAGAATGCCACAAGCCATTAGTACTGAAGGGGCTGCAAAAAATGAGAAGTACCTGGTCGGGGAGGGTAGGCTTGCAGAGTGACTTGGCTATAAAATGCACGGGAATCAACAGCTTTGGAAAAAGATATTGGATTAGATTGTATGCAGATTCTGGGTATGCCATGGCAATTAGGGAGGCAACTAATCTCTCTTGCTCTGGCTGATTCTGCATTTTCCCTCCCTTGTTTTATGAAGCCCACGTTGGAACAGAAATTTCCCTCTGCATCGCATGCTGGCTTCACTTCCTTTGATCATCGGATTTTATGGTAGCCTCCATACTCCATGCTGCTTTCACTTCCTTTGATCAGATTTCATTGTACCTTCTGCACAGATTTATGGCTGTTTTATGACCATTCAGGGGTGACTTTGCATTCAGTATGGCCTTGCCCCGAGGTATTTGAATATGGTTTTGAGCTGCACTTTTCCTCCTAGTTGAGGAAATGTGGAGCAAATGCCAGATGCAGAATTGTGCCCCCCCCCGTCATTGATAGTTTCACACGTGCCACTAGATATTCTGGAAGAAGGGGGGGACAGTGCTTAAGAACCTACAATATGTAAGGTAAATTGTCATCCACAGCAATGGAAATCAGGTTTAGGCTCAAATGCAACAGCCACCAGACACAAGGTCTTCCCTTCACACTGAACATAACAAATCCACAAGAAGAAGGTGGAGTCCATTGCAGAAGACACACAACTATTCATACCATCATCTAGAAGGCTAGAACCTCACAACAGAGAGCAGAAGGTGTTATGGAGGTCTTACGGTAAACTCCATATTCCAGGGAGCCTCTCAGAATCATTTACCTAACAACAGAGATTGGAATGGATAGACTGAGAAATAATAATAATAATGCAGATTTATACAGTGATTCAGAATAGTCAAAGTGCTTCACATACATCTTCTTGTTGTAATCTTTATAACCCCTGTCAGATTGATCTGTATTATTGTCCACATATGGGGGGGGGGGGGGAGCAAGGCTGAGAGAATAGAGCATGTTTAAATGTGTTTACAGCTGAGGGAAGATTTGAACCAGCATGTGCGAAAAGTACTGCGTTCTCAGCTGCACTGACGAGGATGAAGTCGGTATAGTGATTAGCTTAAGTTTATTTAGAGAGAACAAGCATGCCTTAACCAGCCACAGGGCCAACATATATGCACACCCAGGACACACCCCAGGTCCCTCTTATGATCCTATTGGGGGGTTTGAATTTCCTGCTTAGATCTTATTGGAGGATTAGCGGGACTCCTGGATCCTTGGCTCCTATTGTTCTAGGAGCCAAGCTCTGGGCTCTTTGCACTGGTGCCTAGTGATGGTCAGAGGACACAACACTGTGTCTCCATCTGTCATAGATAGAAATCAGTCTCTCATACATACACATCTTCAGTTTGCAGTCGATAAGTGCAACTCAAGAAAAGTTAGGCATTCTTTTAAAACAAATTCCGTTGATTTAAATCAAGTTCCATTGATCTAAAAGGGTCCTGATTTTCTCTGGATTCCACTGAATATTTGTAATCTAAAGCCCAAACAACATGTTACATTTAACCAATAAGCATGCTGGGCAGGGTTGCCAGCCTCCATGGAGGCCAGAGATCTCCTGGATTTACCACAAATCTCCAGACTACTTAAATCACTTATTTATTTACTACTATTTATTTATTTAAAACATTTATTCCACTTCTCCTTAAGATTGCCAGCCCCTCCCCCATCTGGGCAAGGGTTCCCCTGCTTTTGTGGGCTCTTCCTCACCACTGGCCAGCTAGCTGGTGGGGGAAACCCCGCCCACAAATACCATGAAAGGTGGCATGATGATGTTACCCAGAAGTGCCACCATCGTGCTGCCACCGTGTGGTGACGCTCTAGTTTTGGGGGAAAACTCTATGGTAAAATCAGGCTCAAACCATAGAATTTTGCCCCCAAACTAGAGTGTCCCTGTGTGGCATTGGTGAGAGACATCCCTCTCCTCCCTAAACCTCTCTTCTAGGCTCCACCTTTAAATCCTCCTAGGCTCACGCTGGCTAGGCGGGATATAAATCTCAATCAATCAATCAATCAATCAATCTCAGGGTATATCTGAACCCAGAGTTGGTAACCCTAACATGGGGACTTTCACCAGGATGTCAGCTGTGAGTTCTTCATGTGAACTCAGTTCTAAAGTGCTACAGGGACCCAATTCCAGCAATATTTTCCTGGCCAGAAACAGCTCCAGGAGTGTTATTTGACCAAGGTGTGTACATTCAGTGTACAGTGTGCAGCCCCCACCCCCACCCCCGGAGGGCAAATAATACCTCCTTGCTCCTTGGGACCATTTCATGTTATGAAAATGGTGGAGGGAGCCAGTCCTCCCCTTACACTGTGGACCCAATCTGAATTGTCCTCTTGCAGTACTTTAGAATTGGGTTTCCCTTGGGAACTCACAGCTGCTGCATGGCTGCAGGTCCTTGTGGTGAAAACGTATTGTTAAATACAACATGTGGTTTGGGCCTCCGTAGCACTAATCTTTTACAAATGTATGTTGTAACAAAATAAGAGTCTTTGTGGAGTGTGCAGGTGTTGATGGGATAGACCATGATTGGCTGAATTGTCTTAGTGTGACATAGAGGTGAGGCGGCTGGAAAAGTCACCATTGGCTGAGCTTCTGTGATCACAGAGAGGGTAATTGGGATGATGTAAAGAAAGAGGTAGAAAAAGCACAGTCCTCCAGATGGATGCATTAGGAGCCTGAGAAGTTGTCAGGTGAAGGGATGGCAAAGAACACTATGGAAGGAGGACTGAAAGAAAGAGTGGTCTAGAGGAAGAAGTCTGAAGGGGGAAGAAAGTTGGAGACAGACTAGTCAGATGGCCAAATGCTGATAGACACAACTAGCCAAGGGTTCAGCTGCATGCATCGAGTCCCCTGTACTTCAATAAACTGCATGGAAACAGGGCTGGCAGAATGTGCCTGCAATGAACATTGCAAGTAAACCTCTCGCTATCACATTTGGGATGCATCAGTTTTATACTGTCTCCTTGTCTTTGAAGTCTGAATGCTACCCACACTGATAGGCACCCTACAATGTACAAATTTACACTAAGATATAATTAGAAAAAATGTTATCCAAATGGTAAGAGTTAAATAAAAATCATTACAATGTAAACTAATTCCTTTCCTTATTGTTTTTTTAATAATGTGGAAATGAAAAAAGAATCTGCCTAATTTGCTAGAAACAGGAGATCACAACTTCCCATTGACAAAACAGCTTCATGATCACTATGTTCTTACCACTATCTCTGTGTGGTAAATTATCCTCTAGAGGAAAGTGAAAAAAGAAGGGTTATGATCGTAACTGAAGAGTAATTATAATTTTATGCTGTAATTTAGTGCATGAGCTAAAGAAAAGCCTTATAGAAACTGTCTGTGCTATTGATTTGAGATGAAAAGGCATCTTCTGCTTTTGTTTATATGGGCTGGAAACAATAGGTCTTTGCTTCATTTTGGCTAGGGAAAAAATTAGACCAAAATGCAGTCTGTGGGTATTTTGTGAAGCAGCAATAAATGTTAATGCCTAGCTGACCAGCACAAAACAATAAAGCATCAAATGCAATGTTTTGTTCAACATGGCACTTTGATGGAATGATTGACATGAAGTAGTCTGCCTATGAACATCCGGATTTTGTACCTTGCGTTGGTTTGCCCATCACATATGCTCAGAACCTTGAATGGAAACCAGAGCCTATGCATGTAAATTCCTACAGAAATAGGGTTGCTTTAATATGAAGTGGTAGTAGGTGGACACTACAAACAGCATCTTTTTGGACAGTGTTTGTATGTGAAGTTATTAACCAGAGGTCGTTTACAAGCTATTTTGCCACTGAAGGGCTTGTTTAAAAAATCAGAAATTGGTAGTATAGCATTGTAACACTTTGTCTGTCAGAGCCTCTGAATTTCCAGTTTTCATTTTTAAAAAGTCTTTACCCCTTTAGATGTAGAGATATCAGGGTAAAAGTACTGGCTAAGTTATGACCTTCACAGTTGCAATGCTCAACAGAGTTACAGCAACAGAGTTACACCCTTCTAAACCCATTGTCTTTAGTGGACTTAGAAGGGTAGACCTCTCCTTAGGATGCCACTGTCAGTCTTAATTTCATTATTTTCAATGGGAAACACATTTCTGGCTATACAGTTTTTGTTTTCTACCCTATTGGAATGGAACCCAAGGGGGAAAGGGGGGGGATTGTGATCTGCACAGTTGTAATAGAAAAGTTTGTCATAATTCAGTTGCCTTTTGATAGTATCTTCAGAAAGAAGCAGTAATTAATCCTCATGTTAATAAAGCTTATGAATAGAGACGTTTGTTCATAAAACAAAGATTTTTTCTGGAAACCAACAAATAATGTCTTTTCAGAAATGGCACAAGTATTTTTTTTGTGTTGGTTATTTTGTGTGTGTTTGCTGTTTTAGCCAAATTACACCTCCCATGACTTCTGTCTTATCTTGTGCTGAGCAACACAAACATTTCATATTAAGTAGCCATGGGTTGTTTGGGATCCTATATTCTCAAGCTTCTGTTTAATATCTGTCACTCCATTATTGCCTGACACGTATGTCCCAGAAGGAATAGTTCCAGAAGAGTACCCACATTAGACTCCTGAAGCATAAATAAACAGGAATCTGGTGACTCTGAGACTCTAGTCCAAGTCTAGTTTTTACTAGAATTTATTTCAGTATTAAAGTATTTATAGGCCACCTTTCCTGCCAACTGTGTTGGCTCATAGCAGCTTGCAGAAAACTCTTCCTGCAGTAAACAGTTAACATATCAAAAGCTGGTTATTTATTTATTTACATTTATAGCTTGCCCTTCCAGTGAGCGGGCTCAGGGTGGGTAACAGCATTTCATCAATACAATAAAGATGTTTCATTAATATAATAAATAATTAAAATACTAAGACACTGCCATATACATTAAAATGGTGGCCACAGCCCTACAGTAGAAAAATTAACCTACCAAATGTCCTCCTAAAAAGAACACCCTCACGTTTCTTGAGAAAAGCAGATGACATAAGGGTCATCCAAAAAGAGTGACCCTATACTGTAGCTGATTGGACAGCTCAGAGGGAAGGTTCAACCAGGAGGAAACCCTAAAAGGATCTGAAGTGGCAAGCAGCCTCATACCTGGATGGATGGTCCTTCAAGTAAGTTGGCCCCATTGTGTAGAGCAGGTATCCCCAACGTGGTGGCTGTGGGTGCCATGGTGCCTGCCAACACCTTTTTGGGCACCCACCAAGTACTTTTAGAAAATGGACAGGGCCAAGTGTCACTTTTTGCCCAGCAGGGTTTCTGATTGTCTGTGTAGATTAAAAGTCACCCTATTAAATAGAGCTTCTGCCTGAAAATGTCAAGTAATTACTGTTAGATGTATACATAACCCTGACATTCTGTGGTTGGCTCCATCTTGGGTGGCAGCCATGTTGTGCTCACGGCCACTACCTTGTGTTAGAATTCCAAAGGTGCCCACAAGTTCAAAAATGTTGGGGACCCCAGGTATAGAGTCTCTACGGTCAGGGTCAAAAACAGCATCTTAAATTGGACCTGGAAGCATATTGGTAGCCACCGTAAGGCTGCGGTCAGATGAGCTTTCTACAGGGATAGTCAAATTTAACATGGGTAAGACGAGCTTGAATTCAGCTTTACCTTATTGCCCTCCAGCCAATCATCCACAGCCTCCTGTCCTGACCCAGGACCACCAGTGAGACCACTGCCTGTGGTGGCTTGTTCAAAATCTACAGAGCTGGCTATTGTCAGTATACTGATGACGCCCATCTTCAAAGATTCTGTAATTCTCATTCAGAAGTAAATAATACTAGAAAAATATTAAAACGTGATCATTTTCAAAATGCCACAAAGCTCCTGTTTATGTCCTAAAAGGCTCTAGCTTGCCTCTGCCCTTCTTTTCCATAAATGTAGGTGATAGCTCTCACCTACATAGAAAAAGTGAGCATGCACACGAAAGCTCATACTTTGAATTAAACTTTGTTCGTCTTAAGGGTGCCACTGGACTCTAAATTAGCTCTCACCCCAGTTTACATAGCTGAATCAGGCTGAAGAAACAGCAACAGAAAAGATTACTTAGTTTGCCTCCGGGGATAGTGGATGGGACCCCATGGTGGAAGCACTAAAATTACTCCCTGCTGTATGATTGTTCCAAATGAAAGCAGTTGTATGCCTGCAATCTTTTCTGGGTGTGCAATGCAAGGCATGGTGCAAATTATTTCTTCTGATACTATTTCAGAAGCAAATCAAAAAATCACAAATGTAGCAAGTATTGTTTCAATCATCTGCATCTTGCACATTCAGGCACAACTTGGTTCTCAAAACAGTTTAAAATAAGGATACAATTCCTATCACTGCAGTTCCAAGGATGCTTTCCTGGGAGTAAGCTCCACTGAATTTCTGAATTTCTGAATTTAGGCTTGCTCTCCATATCGTGTATTGCAAATGGAAGTGAGTCAAGATAAAATTTTGGAGTTAAATGGGCACAATACAGTCCTAAACAGACTGGACATAGAAGGTTATAACAACTGCACTAACAGTATATATTGGTCACAAGTGTAGGTATTATAACTAACTGGTGATTTCAGGTATTGGAGAATGAAGCCAAGAAAGAGAATGCAACCCAGTGCACTGTTGAACCCCCAGTTTTAGTTTAACACTTCCCTTCGATTCATTTCAACAGGAAGAATGTGTGTTTTAGGATGGTAGCCAAACATACTCTCTGTCACTGGTGACCCTGATGTCTGAGGCAAGGGGCAGGATCACTTATAGCGTTATCATTCTCCCAGCAGGGCTAGGGAATCCCCCGATTTTCAGGGTTTCAGTCTGCTGCCAGCCAGCTGGCCAGCAGGGGATGCCCCACCCCCCAAACAGGGACGTCACTGTGCAATGTCCTTGACATGATGACATGTATTGTCTCAGAAGGCAGTTCACTGACTTGGTCTCATAGAATTTAACAGGAACAATGAGCACCGTATCTGCCAGCATGGTGTAGTGGTTAAGAGTGGCAGACTCTAATCTGGAGAGCCAGGTTTGATTACCCACTCCTCCACCTGAAGCCTGCTGGGTGACCTTGGGCCAGTCTCAGTTCTCTCAGAACTCTCTCCACCCCACCTTCCTCACAAGGTGCCTGCTGTGGGACAGAAAGGGAAGGTGATTGTAAGCCACTTTGAGACTCTTTAGGGTAGAGAAAAGCGGGGTATAGAAACCAACTCTTCTTCTTTAAAACCCACTCCCTCCATCTACATAGCTCTGCATCACACTACGGCATGCCAGAACTGCCTTTTCATTCTTCTACTGGTTCTTATTTGTACAGTGATTTTCTCAGGGTGGGCTGCAATGGCTAAGCCTGCCTCTTCTTCACCATGCCCAGTCATTTCTTCCCTTGGTTATTCTTCTGACTGCACAGTGGCCAGCAGCAAAAGCACACTTGTGCACCATTGAACTTGCTGTCTACCTATTGACCAGGTGTGTTGTTCAGTTTTGCTCTGAAACCCACGTCCGCATATCTCTATTGGCCTCGCTTATGACCCCTGGCTCTGCTATCGATTTATGATTGCGTTTCAGTCACAAAGGTCCCAGCTCGATTTGGAACCCAGCCACTGAGGTGAAAGCCTCTTGCTCTGATGTGGAATACTAATCCCACCCAACACTCACTCACTCCCCCCCCCCTCTCTCTCACACACACGCACTCTCTCTCTCTCTCTCTCGCTCTCGCTCTCTCTCTCACACACACACACAAGAATACTTCCCCACCTCTCTCCCCACCACCCTTGCCTTGCGCTCCTCATCTCAAATAATTATGCTGCACATGAATCATTTTTTAATGTTTGGTTTAATACACACAGATTCTTTAAACAATAAAAAAAATCAGCAAACATCATCACGATCTGGAAATCTCTTTTTTAACATAGAAAATGGTTTCCTTAATGGCACAGGGGGAGAACACGACAGCAAGCTTGACAACATAATTAGAAGATTGTTATGGGGAAAGGGAAAAGCATTCTTTATACAGCTCTTACTACTTTCAATAAGATTATTCTCCCTGAATAGCTAATCAGCTTTGCTAGCTTCCCAAATCCATGCGCTTTAAGCTGCTCCCGGCAGTTCTTCTTAGTTACTAAATGGCAAACAGTGACACCTCCAAAAGGGAAATTTAAAGTGTTAACCAAATGTGAGCAAACAGCATGATGGAGACTGCAGATAAAAGAGATTTTTGGCAGATTAGCAGCAATTTAAGAAGATCACACTGTTACACCTGGGTTGACAAGAGCTGACAGGGTTTGCTGATCTCTGCTCCTATCTCCAATTTGAGTGTCATGTTTCAACAGAAATGAGAGGAATACCAAAAAAATAAAATAAAAATAAAAATAAGAAAAAAATAAAGGGGAAGGGGAGGGATCCTTTCAGAACAGAACCTTGGCTGCACAGCAAGTGTTCATGGCAGCTGAAACACAAAAAGGAGCTAAAGAAGGAGATGAAAGGCTTCAAAGAAAATGGGTGCCTACAAAATGTACACCTGGATGACTTACCTGATGAACGGAGTATTAGTTGTTTTGCGTGGGATGGGCCCATTGCTACCACCACCCATTCCTCCTATTCACTTGGGCCAGTGCAAATACAGTGCAATAGCAAGGAGGGGAGCAGCGGGGTGGGGTGGGGTGGGGACCAAGGGCATGTGAGGTTTTGCAATACTGCTGCCACATTGCTTTAAAAATGTTCTGGAGTGGGGAAAAGGTGAATGCTCCACTTTTAAAAAGGTTTTGATTTTTCTATTCTGTTTTGCCCTGGGGATTGCCAAAGGTTGCTGCCAAATCACCTCGTAACAACAAAACCCTTGGGGCTCCCCATTAATTCCTAGCCATTAATTCCGGTTCAAGGTGCTGGTTTTGACCTTTAAAGCCCTATATGGTCAGGGGCCTGCCTACTTGAGGGACTGCCTTTCCCCATATATGCCCCAGAGGGCACTGAGGTCAGGCACACAACATTGCCTGACTCTCCCCGGCCCGAAAGATGTTCGGCTGGCCTGCATCAGGGCGAGGGCTTTCTCGGTGGCGGACCCATACTGGTGGAATGAGCTCCTGGATGACATCAGGGCCCTGTGGGACTTATTACAGTTCTGCAGGGCATGCAAGATGGAGCTCTTCTGCTAGGCTTTCAATTAGGAGCCGCCACCGGGAAGAATTTGCAGGATAACATCTTCCTGGTCCCATCGGCCGAACCTTTTGCCGTCGTTTTTTTCACCATGAGAACTCTGATGCTGCCAGTTTTATTGTTGCTCTATGTTGTTTATATATATTGATGTTTGGTTTTATGTTTTAATTTGTAAACCACTGTGATGGTATTTTATGGTCGTTAGCTGCCTTGAGCCAGTTTGCCAGCAAGGCGGGATAAAAATGAAATAAATAAATAAATAAATAGCCTCCTTAGATGCTGATACTGTAGGAAATATGCTATGAAAGGATGGATGTGATTGCCCTCCGTTGGCGTAGTAATCAAGCAGTAAACTAAAATATTAAAAATATTTATAAGAACTTGATAGAATGACAGAGTTGTGCTGTTGTCATATTTTGACCAAGGCCATCGTGGCACACACTGACAGTAGGGACGGTGCCCACATGATATCTTTTGGTTCATAATGGTCCCTTAACAGAGCTGGAAGATTCACTAGGCAAATTTCATCAGAGCAACTGATATGGACCTGTGAAATAATCTACAGCAAAATTAAAAGAACTGACAAAACTCTAGCAGGAAAATGATGATTTTCCTCCCAGCAGTGTAAGTAGATCCAGAACACAACTTTCCCACTTTACTTCCCATTCTGTTATGTTTTGTAGAACTCCGCATAGGAAAGCCAGAATGTCTACTTCTAGACAGTAAAATGTCTAAAACTATAACAATACTATGACTTAAAACTGGAGCCTTCTTCGGTAAGCCAAAACACATCTAGAAGCAAGACCAGTCAGGAGGTCAGATCAAGAGCTTCCCAAGGTCTCTGGCTTAATTATACAGCCCCCCCAAATCCTAGGTTTAGTCTTCCAGTACTTTGCATATTGTCCTTCGGTTCAGAGCAGGGAGCCCTTCTGTAACCAAGAAGGCGCCACAAAATGGTTTTTGCCGGGATTTTTCTTTCAGTTCTTTTTAGCATCTCAGCAAATCCAGCAGAGACATTACTGTTCCTCATGATGCGAGCATACAATGTGAAATGTAGTCATGCCGTTTAAATGGGGGAATTAATCAGCATTCAGAGCTATAGGAGATTGACAGGGAGCTGGCTCTGTCAGTCATCTGCCGCAGGACTCTAAGGCCTAATTTTCCTAAGTGAAAATGTGCTTTCGAAATTGCAATGCAATTTTCAAAAATGGGAGCTGAATATTTAAATACTCATTCTTTCAACATGACTGTTTTCTGTCCAGCTGCCGCTTGTGTCTATGTCTACAGGGAATTAGCAGTAAAAAAAAAAGATGCATTCTGCAATGCAGTCGACACACCCAGTGACCTCAAGGCAATGCCCAGCAATTGCAGTTGCAAGCTTTCCAAGTCTTAAGATTTTATTGTGAAATTTTGGGGGGTGGGGGATTTCTTAATACCTTCCCTTTGCTTTCTCCCCTACAAATGAATGTCTATTGCTTAATCCTATGAGGGAAAAGAAAGTGCCGGGGTGAGGACAAACCTGCTCTCCACTCCTGATGTCAGGTGGCCCCATTTACATTGGCAGGGATTGTGCAGAAGACACACAACAGATCTCTGTGTACCAAGTTGCATCCCTCCAGGGCTCTTTGCAATGTACAGGTCCCCCCCTTCCCCCCTCTCCCTCCCCACTGTTCTGACAGGCATTTCACTCTGGGGTCTAATATAAAAAAATGAACAAAAGCACGTGAAAAGGGACACTGTAGGGAGTGTAACATAATAAGGAATGTGACACATTGGAAACAAAGACGTGCATGGCGCATTACGTGATCAGACACTTTGTATTCTAGTTCCGACTGGAGTTCACCCTTGGCGTGCTTGCCATTCTGGTTCCAACAGTTCCCCGCACATGTGCCTGCGTCAAGTGGCATGACAGAGAGCTGTCTGCTTCTCTCGCCAGCTGGCACTTGACCAAGTGTCCAAGGTATGTCTCAACTTCTACCAACCTGAAAAAGCTGTCAGGAACTCCAATAGACATGTCTGTTTCATTTCTTTACATGAACTATTCCTCAGACAAGTGCCTGCTGATACCACACTGAAGATAATATTCTAATCAACTTGCAATTTTTTTTTAAAAAAAATTCAATTTACCACATTCCAAAAAGTTTAATACACATATAACTGGGACAGAAAGCTATGTTTCGGTTTGTTTTTTTTAAAAAAACCCTTAACATGACACTCAAAACATATTCCCCCTCCCCCCTCCAAATTTCTGCAATTTTCAGAGGTCTTGGTGAAGTGATAAACATGTATCTGGGCTGCACAATTTCAGACTTCAGGTGGGCATTCCCATATATAGCTGAAGCTCAACCAAAATCCTGGGAAAATCAGAAAAAAAATATTTATTTGGACTTGCCCCCATTTTTTAAAAGAGAACAATAGGAAATTTGGAGTGGCACAGAGAAAAATGCATCCCCCCCCTCTCTGGAAGGAAGGAAGGAAATGTTTTCGTAAGACGGCTGTATTCCTTCAAAAGGTATAGCATGGTGATTTTCATGCAAGCAAGTCTACCCAGTTAGAGCATAACTGCTGTGCATACTGTACACATCTGCAACATACTTTCAAGGATATATTTAAATGTGAACTAACTTTGTTCACAGTTGATAGGCTATAAGGTGTATGATGATAATACACTATTGAAGAACGTGTTGTTTTCAACATTTATAAAGTTTAACTTTGTACAAATATGCTACTAGTCCTGTTGTGACCTATATAAGACTGTTTCTGTCCAGCAATATGCTTTCTTTTGTTCGCGGCAAATTTTTTGTTTTCTGTTTTCACTTTTTATTTTCTTCTACCTTTCAGATGGCAGAAACTCAGATGTTACATGCCTTAAAGTAGCCTAAGTGGAGTGCTCTACTGCATTCCCCTGTCTAATATTGGGCATATTTGTAAGTTTGCTTGTAGAAAACAAAGATGTTTATATAGTATTTCTGTTTCATGTAGAACAACTTCATATGCTAAGTTATGCATAAGGCACTCTCTGTTGTTAAATCAGTAAAAAGAATTTAAAGTTGATAAGAAAGGGTCATGTATGTTTCAGTCCCCCCCCCAAATTTCCAGATTTTGTTTAAAAGATGTTCCCCCCCCCCATGACAAAATTTTCCAGAATTTTAGCTCCTCTGTACTTACACAACTGGATGCTTCTGCACAGAAAAATAATCCCTTCGTAATGAAACTTATTTATCTAAAAGATTTATAGGTGACCTCTTTAGAGACCTGTTTGCGGCAGCTCACAACATAAAAGCTACAATCATAAAACATAAAATTATTACAATTAACAAATGTTAAAACCCAGCTAACAAACCCCTCAAGCATAACAGCACATAAAAATGTGGATGTTCGAGAGAGAGTTTTAGATTGGACATACCAGTTTTCCACTTGGCAAGAGTTTTTCTCTGCTGTGGAGCATTCGGTGATGTGAAGCCTGAAATGATACTCCTGAGAAACACATTTATCTCCCTAGCATGAACCAAGACCTAGGGATTTAATAGTTTTTGTACATTTCCAAGGGCGTAGACTTTCCAATTTCTGGGGGGGGGGGGGGGCTGGGGCTGGGCCAGAGACATTACAGGCCATTGTCTCCAGGGGAGGCTCAGCATGTCCTGGAAAAGTTCGAGGGGGGCTCCAGCTCCCCTGCCCCCGAAATTGACACCTATGTGCATTTCAGAGGTGCAATTGCTAACAGTGCCAACCCAAGCAGAATTGCACCTTTCTAAACCTGTGGATTTCCAGATGAAGAACTCTGGGTTAGGAACTAACTTGTGTCAAAAACTATTCAGTGAACTCTTCACAGTAGGGATGTCAACCTCCAGGTAGAGCCTAGAGTTCTCCTGTAATTGCAACTGCTCTCCAGGCAACAGAGATCAGTTCCTCTGGAGGAAAGGGCAGTTTTGGAGAGCAGACTCTATGGCAGCACATCCCCTCTGAGTTCCCACCCCTCTCTAAAATCTGCTTTCCCCTGGCACAACACCAGACGTCCAGAGGTGGCAAGCCTATTTCACAGATCTTATAACTTCACAGGCGGCACTTGCTCTGTCTCACTGATGCCACCTTTCACCTTGGAAAATAGGTCCCTTGCCTATTTGGGAATTCCTGTATCTCCATTCTTACAAGCCATAAATCTGGCTGGGGCTTTGCTTCTCTTTATAACTATTGATTGATTCTCAAGTTCCCCTGTATTATATGCAGCTTCATCAACGAAACTAAAGAGTGATAAAAAGAAGAGAGCTATGGTGACAGGCTCTTAACCAAAGAAAGATGGCTTCTCTAAGTGAGTATATTAACCTCACGTAAGCACATTCATCTGTTATTACGGTTTTTCATTTCAGTTTATGAATTGCATTAGTGAATCTTGTAATAAAAATATTTTAATGAACTCGTGGCATCATATGACCTTGTAAAATTATGTCAGATGAATACCTGAAGAGGTATTATTAGACATTGTTCTTATTAGTATAATTATAATGCTGCTTTAAAGTAACTTGAAATCGGGGCATAAAGGTTGTTGCATAAGAGATACTTTGCTAATATCCTTCTATTGATGTGGAGACTAATGAGTTCCTCTGCAGAACCACAGCACTTCGTAGGGCAAAGGCTGCATGAACTAGCTGTGCCTGATTCAGGAGTTAGTCTTTGCAGCATGTCTGTCAATCAGACATTCCCTGGAAGGCAGATAGACCACACAAGCATCAACATACAAGGTTTGGGTTCCAGCTAGTTAATTACGTCTGCTGTATTTCACTATATGCATCCCTTGTCCCAGTGTAATGACCAGTATTATTTACTTTCTTCATTTATACCCTGCTTTTCTCCTCAGTGGGGACTCAAAGCGACTTATATCATTTTCCTCTCCTCCATCTGACCCTTACAAACAACCCTGTGAAGTACGTTAGGTAGAGAGCGTGTGACCAGCATAAGGTCACCCAGCAAGCTTCCATGGCAGGGTGGGGATTTGAACCTGAGTCTGCCATACCCTAGTCTCACACTCTATCCATTATACTACTACTATCTCTTGGAATATTTTATTATGAATATGAGGTTTTATATCCTGCCTAGGCATTCTAGTAATGACTTGCCCAAGGATAGATCTACAGATTCAGATTCCCACATGAAGCGGAAATTAGTGTTCTGGGGGCAGGGCAGAGACTCAATCTCAATCTCGGCACTGGCCCATCAAACTGTCATGCAGCATGTTAGAGGTCTTCTGAGTCCTTTCATCATAGCCATGAAGTTTGGCATATTATAAAGTTTGCTGTGTATCAATATCACGGTCGCCATGTGCTCGTGTAATGGCGACTGCCATGTGGACATTCGCACATGGCCTGAATCTACCTGAGCTTTGGCCAGGTACAGCAATAGCCGGTTGGATCCTAAACGACCACCAATCATGAGCCTAGGTTTCCCCCAGGGGATCTATGAACTGTAACCACTATCTTAAGGTCCTATCAGGACATTTGGGCGAGGTCAGAGGGATTATCTCCGACCGGCATAAAAAAGGGCTCTGAGCCCAGGGTTACTCATGTTCCATCTTGACCCGCAATAAATTACAATGCTGTTTTCACTGTTACCGGCCTCCCGACTCCAGTACTTTCCAGAGTTGCAGTTCTGTATTTTCAGATTGTAGGGACAGGTGGTCATAGAAGATGTTTTCACTCAGCAACAGGGTTCAGGGGTCCCATTTCTGGTGGAGGTGGGAGATCTCCCAGACCTGCTCTGTTGCCTTGTCTTCAGTTCTTCCATTGGGGGAATTTTTTTTTTTAAAAAAAACCCTGTAAAACCAGCTGGAGTGCTATTTACTTCTGGGAAAAACAAAAAAAACCTGGAGGTGATGTAGTGTCAAGCCTTGCTCACTTAGCTCACTTCAGATTGCCATGATTTAAGGGGGAGGGAATTCCTGTGAGGAGGGGTGTGTGTGAATGAGTGTGAGTGGATGAGACCTTTTGCTTTTGCAGCCATAACTTTCTTTTAAGCTCGCTGTCTTTTGTGTTCTCATGGAAGGTTGTCCTTGAAGTAGCACTGGTGCCAGCCTGGTCAGGAGACAGCCAAAACATGCATCTTGACTCCCTGGTTGGGATGACAACACTAGGTGTATGAATGGCATATGATTGGGGAGGGGGCTTTTTCTGTTTTAACTATATGAAGTATGTACCCACCAAAATGCTTCAGTTTTAACACAGTGATGTTCTGGATCATGCATTCTTATCAGTAAACTTATCATTGCCAAAGAGAGTGTTGTTGAGAGTAACTTGACTAAAGTCTGACATGTAGGTAAGTTTAATGAGTTTTAATTTGATATTGTATGTATTATTTATGTGTTGTTAGCCGCCCTGAGCTCGCCATTGGCGGGGAGGGCGGGATATAAGTCGTATGAAATAAAATAAATAAATAAAATAGGTAGCTCTAGGAATTGCCAGACATTCTATGGGCTTTTTTTAACCATAACCAGGGCTCATTTCATAGCAGGAGCTCATTTGCATATTAGGCCACACACCCCTAATGTAGCCAATCCTCCAAGAGCTTACAGAACTCTTCTTACAGGGGCTACTGTAAACTCTTGGAGGATTGGCTACATCAGGGGTGTGTGGCCTAATATGCAGAGGAGCTCCTGCTACAAAATGAGCCCTGACCATAACTGACATGGCGCCTCAGCTGTTATCCCAGCTCTCCCCATACTCTCACCCCAAACCCTTCTGCCAGTTGCCAGGCAGCAGCACTACCAGGGATTCCAGAGAGGATTTATAAGCTCCAGAGCAAAACCTGTCAGGCTTTCCTCTGGGAAGAGAGGATTGGCCCCTCTTGTGATTCAAAGACATCCATCATCACACTTCCACTTTGTTCTAACTCCACCCTCAGGCCTAAGGAGCGTAGAAGAGCCAGCCAAAGAGCACAACAACATCAGTGATAATTAGTATGGCTGTGAGCGAATACAATAAACTTGACTTGACTTGATAATTAATACGAAACACGCTGATTCTTTTACAACCACAAGCCTGAGATTTTGCTGTTCATTCCATGATATAAAATGTTTGTACTTATGTAATTCTCCTGAAGAACACTGGACAATCAACATTTTTGGGTGTCGTCTATTTCTTTGAGACTGTATGCCTGTCTTTTAGAGAAGGGATATATAAGCCATATCATATAGCTCAGGACATAGGATTGCCAGCTGTGGGTTGGGAAATACCTGGAGATCTTGGGTGTACAACCAGGGGAGGGTGGGGTTTGGGGAGGGGAGGAACCTCAGCAGGGTATGATGCCATAGATGCTACCTTCCAAAGCAACCATTTTCTCCAGAGGAACTGATCTTGGTCATCTGGAGATCAACTGTAATAGCGGGAGATCTCCAGGTGCTACCTGGAAGTCGGCAATCCTATCTGAACACTGACATTCTTTAGAAAACAGACCGTTATTCAGTGTCTGAATAAAAAAAAATATTATTGAAGAGTTGCCTTAGTGTAATAAAGTTTGAGATTCCAATGGCCTACTATGGGAGGAAAGGAAGGCACTTGCTATAGCATACAACACAACTATTGTACTAAAAATCCCGTAACATAATTTCACATTTTAAATTCCACTCTCATTGGTTGATAAGTGACTGTTTCCATATCAATGGCTAATTGGTCCTGTGCACTTTGGGTATACCAGCTGAATGGAAAGATGAGAGTGGGAGAGGTTTGTAGCAAAGATTCTGAAATAAATTACATGCTATAATCCAGTGTAGTAGATTTGTGTGCGCAGGAATAAAAAAAAGGTAAAGAGAGCAATTGTTTCTAAATTTTAATTGTCCTCTAGGAGAAAGCTTGTTAAGTAGCACACAATCCCTTAATTTTGCAGGATCATTAAAATATGCTGACCATATGCCCCAAATTTGTAAGAAGAATGGGTTACAAAACCAATACAGAAAGCTTTTTTTTAAAAAGTCACTTTTTGCAGCAATGTTTACCTTGATACTACAACTTGCAGTGACCTAGAAGCAACAGTATACACCAAGGTAATGAAATTTGTTGCTTGTATATACTTGGAAGTAGCAATCAATAGGGGGAAGGACAAAATGACAAAATGGCTCTGAGAGAATGGGCCCAAAGGAAGATAAGTGCCTTATGCAATTAAATCTAGAGAAATACAAGATAATGAGATCAGGGACACATACAAAAAGAGAGAGAGAGAGAGAGAGAAGGGAAAGGATTTCTTTCCTAAATACTCCGATGATACAAAATACCCAAGCAAAAGAAAGACCCAGTGTGGAGTTAAAGATCAAAGAGAATCTGTAGAGTAGCTTGAGAAATGGTAAAAATGGCAGCATTGATTCACCCAGGGAAAGAATATTCCGGCAGCTGAAGTTATTCCGGACAAGTATAAGAGATTTATGAATGTGGTCACTCTTAGTAGAACAGTGAGGCGCTCAGCACACCTTATTATAAAGAAGGGCAATAGGGAAAGGAGGGGGGGCTGGGAACTTAATTATTCATAAATGTCAGAGAACAGAAGGAACTAGTCTGTAGTCTTTTGAAAAGAGAAGAATGAGAGTCCTCCCCCTCAATGTGGAATTCAAAATTCCAAAAGCAGCAGAGAGGACAGATGTTGCAAAGGCGGGCTGCAGTTCTGCATCCAACTAAATTACTTAAGTCCCACTGAATGTGATGGCTCAGAAGCGGGCTAAGGCTGCCGAGCACTTTCCTAGGAGGAAGTCCCAGTGAATATAACACACTCACTTCTGAGCAGAGCTGATTAGGATTCCTCCCTTACTATATCCAAGACTGCAGCCGTAGACTTGGATCCAGCAGTCTGTGCAGGCAGTCAGAGTTGGCAACAGCCTGGAAGGGGGGGGGGGGGAATGCCCTGCCCCTTTAACAGAAGCTTAATATGTGAAAATGTTCAGGTTGCCAGCCTTCCGGTGGGCCCTGGGGACCTCCCGCTTTTACAACTGATCTCCAGCTGACAGAGATCAGCTCCCCTGGAGAAAATGGCTGCTTTGAAGCAGGAACTTGATGGCACTGTACCATGCTGAGGCCCCTCCCCTCCCCAAACCCCACCCTCTCCTGGCTCCACCCCCAAAGCTCCAGCTATTTTCCAGCCCAAACCTGGCAATCCTAGAAAATGTTCAGTCAAAACTTTTCATGGCATGGAGGTAAAATAACATCATCTAATAAAGAAGATGTTATTGGGGCTCTTTAAAGGGACAGGGCATTTTCCCGACCCTCCAGGCTGCTGACCACCCTACATACAGATGCTGCACTTTCTCTAGCAGGAAGCCACATCCCGTAGTCGAGGCTCTGCAAATCAGTCAGATAGTGTTAATAGTGGGGGATGGGCTGGCCAGCATAGTCCTTCCAATGCTGCCTAAGCAGATGTTCAGGACTCCTGCTGATTATTGGACTAGGGACTGGGTATCCATGGCTCCATTCATCTTGGGGAAATGAGCACACAACACCCGCCTATATATCCGTTCCTTCTCCAGCAAAGGATATGTGTGCACTGCAGGGCTTCCAGACCCAGATGGCCCTAGCTGAATTGGGGCCATAGTCTTTTAGCTTCTGTTAAACACAGGAACAAGAAGATCTGTTGTAACAGGACCTAGGAGTGTGAGATACACACGAACACATGAATTGGCCTTATACTGAATCAAACCAATGATTCATCCAGGTCAGTATTATCTACTCTGACTGGCAGCGGCTCTCCAGAGTCTCAGGCAGAGGTCTTTCATATCACCTACTACCTGGTCCTTTAAACTGGAGATGCTGGGGAATGAACATGGGACCTTCTGCATGCAAAGCAGAGGTTCTACCACTGAGCCACAGCCACAGCCCACCCCACCCCTAAATAGAAACAGTCACTGAACATGGCTGCTGCATAAATCGGATTTAGCAAAGTGTTATAATCATGTTGACTTCATGGTTCGAGAAAGCAGAACTTAGATTTAAAAAATTTTAAAGTTAAGCAGGGCTAGGCTAACTTTGAGACGTTCTTATCATTTATAGGAATTTGAAACTCCTCTTTAAGTAAGACATCTGTTTTGAAGTCCTTGTTCAGGCTTTGAAATATGACGTAGAAACTGTGAACCAAACTAGATACAATGGAGGGAGATCCACTACAGGACTTCCCACATTTATTTTTATTAATAGCAGCTGGAGGGGGGATGACAACCCTGAATCCGATTGGGACCACAGGGCAGAGAAGAAGGCTGTATTATTTCCCCATGCCTTTTTACCAATTATATAGTGTGATCTGAAGCAGAGTTACCCTTCTACAGGGGCGTCAAGTTTTCAAAATCCGGAGGGGGGGCAGAGCTCTTCCATGCACGCGCTTTGCGCGTGCCCGGTGGGACAATGTTCCCGCCGCCACCGCCTCCCCCCCGGCCTGACCTCTCCTGCTTCCGTCCCTCCCTCTGTCTGTTCAGGGGCCAGCTGGGCATTTGCTTAGCTTGCCCCTGGACGGATGGAGGGAGGGACGGAGTGGCCAGGCGGGGGGGGGAGAGGTGGCGGCGGCCCTAGGAAGGGCCCGGGGAGGCGTGGCAGAGGGCACACCGTTTTCCTGGGGGGGCTCAGTCCCCCCCAGGAAATTTCGGGGGTGGCTCAAGCCCTCGAGCCCCCCCATAGTTGACGCCTATGCCCTTCTAACCCCACTGACTTTAATAGAGTTGGAAAAGTTCTACTTAGTTCTGCTTAGTACAGCACAGCAAATCAGTGCCCTGGGTGCTAATTCCCCCACAGGACAAAATTTAGGACAAAATATGAGTCCCTTCCCCCATGAAGAAGAAGAGTTGGTTTTTATACCCTGCTTTCTCTACCCTCAAAGCAGCTCACAATCACCCTCATCTCTCTACAACAAGCACCTTGTGAAACCAATAGCTGGTGTGGGAGGTGGGGCGAAGGGATTTAAATAGGGGAAGGGGTAAATCCATCTCCACCTGCAACTGCCTGACTGTAATTCATCCCCATCCCCATCTCCCCAGCTGCTATTAATGTGAAAAAAAATGTAGCAGATCCAATCACAGATCTTCCATTGTTATGCCATGTACAAACTAATCCTGAGGAAATCTGCTGTTTCTTATGTTCTATTGGTTAAACAAAAGCAAAACAATAAAATCCTATGCTCTACCAAATGTACAGACAAACAGGAGAACCTTCTACTGGTTCCAAAAATGATGACCAAAAGTATACCAGAGAAATGTCTCTTAGGAGATAATTCCAGAAATGGCACAGAACCACAACCAAGGAACTGCCTCTGGTAAACATCTGCCTAACTTCTAAGGGGCACCCAGAGTGTGATCTGTGGAGCAGAACTTGGAATGACTCTTGCAATAATTTAAAAGAAATAAAACATTTTTACTTTCCATTTTACCTCACATAACAAAAACATAGATCCTAGTAACACAATGTAACAGTGATCTTTTAAAGTCCAAACAATTAACTTTTCCCTCCTTCACAACTTGTTACCCCCAAAGTCCATCTCTTTCTTCTTGTTGATGGCCCAAGAAGTCTCCCACTAAACACTCTGTCCACCAGCTTCCAAGATGAAAGTCCCAAATGAACTCCCCACTAGATGACACAGCCCTGAAACAATAGTTCTAAAATTTACAATTTAGAACAGAAGTCTCCCTCCTATACCAGCTTCCATCCATAAATCATAGCCACTTTAAACAAGGTGTAAAGAGCCTATAATTAAGGTTCAAGTTCCCCAGCAGGGCAGTCTGCCTCGCCTCCTTTGCTATCCACAAGCTCTGCACCCTCCTGCATCTAGAGGCTCCACCCCTTCCTGTCTCATTCTATTCCTAGCTAGGAGTTACATTCGTAGATCAGGAATGTTCAAAACAATATCCATTTATTAGCAAGAAGATGCAGGGATGGGAGCAACTGGTTCAGTGATAAGGGAGCTCACACAGTCTACAGTCCTAACTAACAAACAGAACCCTGCAGGGACTCCACCCCATGAGACTAAACCCACTCACAAAAATGTGTGTGGGGGGGAGGCTTTTCCAATTAAACCTATACAATATATAACTCCCACAGAGAAGAATTTCTCTCAACTGATGATAGGGATGTAAACTTCATTTAATGAAGCAGTGCTTTAAACGATCAAGACTGTTAATTTATTTAAACATTCACAAGCACACATACACAGCTGTACATGTTATCGGTAGGCAACAGTTTTCTCCTGAAAGGAAACAAATTAACACATTGACATGTTCTCGAGTCTTTTGTGCAGAAGATCAACAGTTGCAATGTATCCTACCTTATCCAGCCTAAGGGCTCCTCCTCCTGCTTAAGTGGAGCCTCCTCCAATGGAAGAATGGTTTAAGTTGGAGGAAGACTCCTTAGGCTGGAGGAAGGCTTCAGTTGGGGTAAGCAGAGTGGTAGGATCCAGACCAGCAAGGCCAGCTTCGGAGAACACCAATTACCCTGGAATGCACTGGTAAACCTTTGCCAGTTCCTTGAGCCTTGGAAAAGATTTACACCTTTAAAGCAATATATAAACAGTAAAGGACCTTTATCAGTAAAACACCTTTATCTGTTAATATTTTACATCCTTAACAGGCAGAAGCAAGCCACTGCTTGATTTTTGTAGTCGTCAAGAGAGTACCATGAGACCACTTCACACTACAGCCTTTCACAGGTTCACATTATGTAGCTACGGGGCATGGCCCTGTAAGTTACTTTTGATTATACTTGTATGAGTGCTATGTTGTCGAAAGTGGTATGGTATCAGTATATTTTATTTTATTTTTGCCATCAAGTCAAGCTGACTTCAGGTGACCCCTAGTGGGGCTTGGAGGCAAGGGATGTTCAGAGGTGGCTTGCCATCGGCTGCCTCTGCATCACGAGCATGGTATTCCTTGGAGGTCTCCCATCCAAATACTAGCCAGGGCCAACCCTGCTTAGCTTCTGAGATCTGACGAGATCAGGCTTGCCTGGGCTAGGCATGTTTCATACTCTGTCCATTTTAAATGATTACTGAACACCATGCACTGTACTATCACAAATGGTGATCTTTAGCATTGTACATGTTTGTGTGAGCACACCACAGCTCTTGTTTCTTGCTTATTTGGCATCAGAACCTATCATTCTGTCCTCTATGTGTGTGTTTTGTATATGGCTCTCTCTTTTTTGTTTGCAACTTGGGCATTTTGGAACAGCTGTTAGTTTCCCACAGCCAAGGATGAGCCATATGTTTGCTATCAGCTTGTTTAGCATGTTTTGAGACAACAGGTGGTAAATCCATTTTAACTATTATTAAGTTGCCATCTTGTTTTTATACTTCCTGAGCCTGGGCACCCTGTCTATTCCACTCCCCATGCAAAAATCAAGGCAGCACTGTAAGTAATTAATTTAGTGTTTTTAAACTGTTGTAACCAAACAACAGCTGGTAATGAGTTCTTGAAGGAAAAATGGAAATGTATTTCGCCTTTTCCTTTATATCTGTGCCTTTTTTTCCTTACAGTCCTTTCCCAGTGTAGAAGATAGCAAATATTCAGCATAACTTTGGCTCTAATTCATCTAAAGTTAGTCATGACTAAGTCCCATTAAGAACAACTAGCGGCAACTAGTTATTGCCAGTGGAACTACATAGCAGGCTTGGTCTCAGGGCAGGCCAAATGGCTTCTCACATCCTAGGCCAGTCAGCCCACCACAACTCCCCCACCAAGCGACCTGGGTATGCTCTGAGCCTCTCACTAGCCTCTGTTCTTTGCAGGAACAGGGCAGGGAAAAGAAGGCCAGTCCAGCCATCAGACCCCTCATGAAGCTGGAGGGAGGGCCCAGAGCCCAGTGCTGCAAGGCAGGTGGGAGATCTCCTGCTGTTCCTGCCTCCCACCTTCACAGGGAGGGGTATGGTAGGAGAATACGAGCAAAGTGATCCAGGTGGCTGTGCTGGAGTGCTGCTTGGGGCTGCCACTGGCAAGTCTCCTTTGGTACTCCCTAGTGCTCCTTGCCCTCTGGTGCCCTAGGCAATCACCTAGGTCCTTCTAGACAGTGGGCCAACTTTTATTAGTTTAGATTTTTCATCAGGATGCCTAAAAGATATTGTGACATTGCACTGTGCTTCTGACATTGCGCTTCCTTCTACTTCACTGTCGCTTTTAAAATGATCCCTTAGACTGTAAATGTTCTCCAGTTTTCAGTTTGGGGGCCAAAATAAGAAACTGAGAGTAGATAGAGTCGCCCAGTTGTGTTTAATTGCATCGTTACCCTAGCAGCTGCTTGCATCGGCACCATTTTTCTTCATTTGTTACCTCTCCCCTTCCCACATTAGTCACATGGCTGAACCCAGCTGATGATTATATCACTGTGCTGTATGATAATATCCCTACGGAGCAACTGAAACAATCACATGGGTGATTCAGACCAATCAGGAATAATGTAGTCAATAATGGGGTAACTTCCCCACACAATATAACCAATCCAATTTGACTATATTTATTCAATTTCTGACTCCCCCTCCCTTGCTAGTGCAGGCCTCAGGGTAAGTAAAAACATATTATGATAATCAATTAGTTAAACAGTTTAACTTCAAGTTACTGATCGTAGCAGCAGATAACACAAAAAATTACAATAAATATATATATATATATTTTCTACATCAGGGAAAATGTAGTTGTGCTGGAGGAAGGCCAGAGAAAGGGGGCAAAATGAGGGCCTGTCAGAGAGTTTTTATTCTTCTCTGTCAGGAGCCTCAGCCATTAGCCTGGTGGAACAGCTCTTCTTTTGCAGGCCCTGCAGAACTGTGACACTGTTATCACTCTAGAGTGTGATATCACTCTAAGCAAATAAATTCAGTTGAGAGGGATGGGGGAGAGCAAAGTGCAGAAGCATAAATGAAGCTTTTGTAAGCAGCGCAAAACCTAGAGAACACATTCTCCCCCAAAATTCCAACGCCAACACTATAATATGACTATCTTGTTTTTAAGACCAACCAAAATATTACAAAACAGCATGGTTCACCAGCCTGAATGTTCAATCCAAAACCAAAAAAGGGGGGGGGGGGAGCAGGGGAGACGTGTTTCAGGTCATGGCCGAAGAGCCCTTCCTCTGCGGTTCACACAGAAGAGCTCAGGATGTGTGGCAGTTTCAATAGACGATGTGGAGCTGGATACAAAACAGGTTTCTGCCCCAAAGACTATTCTCACATCTTATCAAGTCGCATCTTCAAATAAGATTTGAACTGAATATTTCCAACCATCACAGCTTACATTACTAACTGTGACATTATCCCTGCCTCCTTGCAGTGCCTCCACAGGCAAGCACTTTCTGACTTCTGAACAACTGCCATGACAGCTCCTGCCGTCTTTGAAATGAACACTCGGCTCACCTTGGACTCAGCTGGGCTATGGATTTGATGGGACTCTGGCATAGGCCAGCATTTCCATTGACTTCAATGGAGAAAGCACCACAAAACCCTCTGCTTGGATAGGCCTGATACCCACTCTCCCCCCAAAACTGAACGGGGAAGCCCTAGTGGCTAGAGATCTTTTTGTGTGGCTGTTCTTTGGGGCTATTATACTGTACTATGTATTTGCTTATTGCTTAGTGTAGACAGCTTCTGGCAAGAAATGTTCTGCTAGAACATCTAGCGTATTTATCTTATGTGGAACACATATATTTGACTGTATTCCATTTGAGGGGGGATGTGCTCTTGTTTCTGATGCAGATACAGCTCTTGTACCATCAGCAGTTAGATTTCAGTGTAAAACTGTTATCCTTAATTTGAATCCTACTGTCTGTCATTTGCTCATTTAAAGGGAGCTGTTGATTGACATGTGGATATGGAAAAAACATATTTGGAGATGGAACAACTATAGCAGAATACCCATGACAGAAGAAACATTATTCTCAAGAAGACAGCACTTACAGAACAATGTCAAAGAAGTGAGAGGCATAAAACTAAACAGTATTCTAAAACTGTATCCGTGTTGGAAAAAAAAGAGATCAAACTTTGTCTGATCCATGAAACTTTAAAAGGAAATCAAGCTCAGCACTGAAGTATACAGTTTAAAGGAAGCATGCCAAATGATCTGGAAGAAAGTTAAATGTCTGATGAAACAGATACTTCAGCTGCCTTTGGAAACGCTTAACAATACAGCGTTCTGATCCTAAGCATACCTTTGTGGGAGGAAATCCAATTGATTTCTATCAGAGTATAGCCCAAGTGGCTATCTGTTATCCTGAATTCTTGGCAATGCCAAAAAAAAAAAAAAAAGCTTTTTCTTTCTGGAGATTTTTGGGACTTTTTTAAAAAAATTGCCCATTTAACCTGCTGTCACTTGCTGTCATTCTCAGTTGCCCTCAGTGACATCATCATGCAGCCAAATCTGACTGGCTAAGGGATGCTGTTATTCCATTTGCTATGTGATACCTTACTGAATAAATGAGAGCCATGGTGGAGTAATGATTACAATGGCAGACTAAGATTATGAAGGGCTGGGCTCAAATCCCTCTCAGCTATGAAGCTCACTGGGTAATCTCGGGTCAGCCATTCCTTGGTTTAATAATTAATAATTCCCTGTAAATGGACAATTTGCACAGGATGCAAAAATCTAGGATTTTTCTCTCTGGTATAAGCACGTTTTATTTGCACAGAGTTTTTTTTAAAATGGGGTAGCATTAAGAATATGACTCCCCTTCCTTGCAGTCTGAAGTGACACAGCTCATTCTACCACCTCGTTCTACAACAAGTCTTGTCTACTCAGTCAGTCTATTTCAAAGGGTGGTTGCAAGTAGGTTGCCAGGCTCCAGGTGCCAAATGGAGATCTCCCAGAATTAAAACTGATCTATAGATTACTGAGGTCAGTTCCCTTGGACAAAGTGGCTGCTCTGGAGGGTAGACGGACTCTATGGCATTATACACTGCCAAGGTCCCTTCCCCCCCAAACCCCCCTCTGCAGGCTCCACCCTCCAAATCTCCAAGAATTTCCTAATCCAGAATGAAGATGATGATGAAGACAAAAACGAGGATGAGGAGGAGATTGGATTTATACCCTGCCCTTCACTACCCAAATTAGTCTCAGAGTGTCTTACAATCCCTTTCCCTTCCCCTCCCCACAACAGACATCCTGTGAGGTAGGTGGGGCTGAGAGAGCTCTCTTGAGAACTGCCCTTGAGAGAACAGCTCTGAAAGAACTTATGACTGACCCAAGGTCAAACCAGCAGCTGCATGTGGAGGAGTGGGGAATCAAACCCAGGTTTCCCAGATTAGAGTCTGTGCGCTTAACCACTACACTAGGCTGGCTCTCCTTTAAAAGGAAATCAGCCCTCATTGCAAGGCTAAAATGAAGGCTGGGTGAATACATTTAAACTATATCTTGCCTTATCTTCTTAGATGCAAGGCAGCTAACAATGCAACTATAAGTTGCAAGGACATGAAGACAAAACAGCAATCCATTAACAAACATAGCACACAAAATAAATATGTGGATTAAGGATGCAGACAAATCTGCCAAAGCAAGAGAACCATGTACACTTCTCTGATCTGCTTAAATGGGCAAAATAAATGGTCAGAGAATGAATTGTGAGCTGGAGGTCCCAGGCTGAAAAATCAGAATAGATCCATACATTCACTGAGTGCTAAGAGAGAGCAATCCTAAATAGGTCTGCTCCAAATCCTGTTCAAGTCTATTCAATACTTCAAGAGGGAGTTAGATAAACATATGGAGCAGAAGTCTATCAGTGGCTATTAGCCACAAAGTATAGATAGGAACTCTCAGTCTGGGGCAAGTGATGCTCTGTATTCTTGGTGCTTGATGGGGGGGGGGGCAACAGTGAGAGGGCTTCTAGTATCCTGGCCCCACTGCTGGACTTCTGAGGGCACTTCTGAGGGCACCTGGTGTTTTTGGCCACTGTGTGACAGAGTGTTGGACTGGATGGGCCATTGGCCTGATCCAACATTGGCTTTTCTTATGTTCTTATGTTCTTACTCCTAAGAGAGTGTTCTTATGGTGGCACAGTTAGCAATGCATGGGCTTGGGTCCTCTGTACATGTTAGGAGCGTATTAGGCTGCCATGGAGCCTGCTTCCTCTTGTGGTGGTTCTTCCATTTGTGCAATGGCATACTGAAAACCACTGATCTTACACAAATGAAGTGCTAGCACAAGAGGAAGTGCGATCCAGGGCAGAGACTGTCTCTAGTGTACACCTAGTGCACTCAGCACTTGCTCATAGGATCAGAGCCATTACCTGTAAGTAACAATAGGCTAATAATACTACTAGCTTTTTTTTTATAGGGCTGTGGCAAAAATCTTTGAAAAATGAAGAGCTGTGGGCACGAAGAGTGTTTCATAGTTACTACCTTGTTATAAGATTCAGGAGGGTAGCCATGTTGGTCTGAAGCAGCAGAACAAAATTTGAGTCCAGTGGCACCTTTAAGACCAACAAGCTGGTCTTAAAGGTGCCACTGGACTCAAACTTTGTTCTACCTTGTTATAAGTCATCCCTCACCATCGTAACATACTATTATTGAACTAATGGATGAACCATCAATATATGTTTACAACCCTAGTGGCCTTTTTGCAGGCAAGTAGTTCAGCATTGTGCACTTAAGGACTCCAAAGAAACATCTAACCAAGTTATCTGCTGTAAATTACATCCCCCAAACTATTCATAAGTAAAACTATTCATAAGTAAAACTAAACATTAGGCTAGGACACATTTAGCATCTCCTCACTTGCCCCATAGATAGTAAGACAAGTTTGGTCAATAATTACCAACTGAGAAGTTCCCATATTATAGACAGAGTAGTGCAAGCTTTCTCAACCATTAAGTAATTGAACAGTTAACTTATGGATTAAACAGCTCTTTGTGAGGCTGAACATAAAAATGGGCATTTAAGTTAATTTTCACATCAATATCATCATCTCTGGAGTTGTCTCTATCCAGCAGGACAACAGCTATGAAAAGTCCAAATGAAACATAAAGATGAAACTGAAAACATGGAATTGATCTCGTCATATTAATAATCATAGATGCATGCTGTGCCATCTTGTCAAATTATAAAACACCATTTCATGACGATGTTTAAGTCTGACTAGTTATTCTTCTCTTAAACAGAATTCTTACACTATTGACAAATCTTTGCATATATAACCCAGGCTAGAATACAAATTGGTTGTTTTACGCTTGCATTGTGCTGCCACTAACAAGCCTCCCCCTCCAGCTAAATAATGGAGAGGTTGTTGGTATGGGGAGGGGGAAGAGAAGCAGCCTGATCAGGACATGGCGGTGGTGATGGAAAGTGCCAGTAAGTCACAGCTGACTTATGGCAACCATGTAGGGTTTTCATGGCAAGAGACATTCAGAGATGGTTTGCCTGTCTCTGCATCATGACCTTGGTATTCCTTGGAGGTACCCCATCCAAATACTTGCCAGCACTGACCCTGCTTAGCTTCCAAGGGCTGACCCTGCTTAGCTATCCAGGTCAGGGTATATTTCACTTTAAATGTGGAATTAGTGAAATTCATGGCAGAATAATCTATCAAAAGCGGTTAGCTTTGACAGCTTAATACAGGCCAGGGCCCCCAAATGTTATTGAGCCATTAGACGCTTAAAATTTTAAGAATGGGTGGTGGGCAGTACTACAAAATGATAGTCATTGGAGGTAGGACCAATCACAAAATGGCTGCCATGAGGGGGAATCACAAAATGTTTGGAAGTTCCAAGCCAAACCGCCACCTAAAGCAGAGTGCTGCAGTAAGATCATGAATTGCAAAGGTGAGACAAGACAATCTGAGCTGTAGCTCAGCAATTATGACAGCTGTCAAAAACAACCTCCCGAATATTTTTGTCATAAAATTTCACAGGGTGCCCACTTTTCATGATTTTTGGGGTGGGGGGTGGGGGGGAGTCCCGAAATGGCAACTTAAAAAAAAAAAACCTCACGAAAATTTTTGTTCAGAAATATTTTTTAAGGTGGGAAGATCAGAATGGATGTGGCAAAACATTAGGAAAAAGGAGAGTTGGGGAAGAGAAGAAGAAGAGATTGGATTTATACCCTGCCCTTCACTACCCAAGGGAGTCTCAGAGCGGCTTACAAACTCCTTTCCCTTCCCCTCCCCACAACGGACACCCCGTGAGGTAGGTGGGGCTGAGACAGCTCTTGACATTAACTGCTCTTTTTCAAGAACAGTTGTGCCAGAGCTACAGCTTGCCCAAGGTCATCCAGCAGCTGCAAGTGGAGAAGTGGGGAATCAAACCTGGTTCTCCCAGATTAGCGTTCGCACACTTAACCACTACACCAAACTGGCCATCTCAGCTGAGTTAGCGGAAAACCTGTGATACTCCTCGAGACCTCTTGCTGTCAAGGCAGAGAACCACATATAGGGGTTGGGGGCTTCAAACTAGAATTATCTTTGCACCTACCTCTCCCAGAAAGTTAAGTCATTTATCAGATGCAGCTCTAGAGTGAGCTGCGTAATGCCAGGGGGACAGCTTAGCTAACTTTCCATGCCAGAGCCCCTGCACATCTCAAGAGAACAGGTTAGAAGGAAGCCCTTCACACTTATCCTAATACCTAGCCTGATAGACCATGTTCTTCAATGACAATGTTGGCCTTTGAAATCCCAGCCATTGACAGTCTCCTCTTTTTTTCCTCCTGTACAACAGCCAGATGCAGCCTGCCACACCAAGTAGTTTACAAGCTGTAAGTTTAGAGCTACAGTGATCAATATTTCATTATAGCAAGTAAAATGCTTTATGTTCCCATGAGTCAAATCTACAAAGTATCATTCATTAAAGATGAAAGTCATAGGAATGTTATTGTGCAGTCAATTAATTTAGAAGATGTCTGTCTTGAAAAGCCAAAGGCAACAAATTGTCTGAAGGAAGTGGCGCCACAAGTCAAAACAGCATTCCTTTCCGTTAACCCAATTGTTTACAGAAACCAGGTGAAATGTAACTTGAGATGCATCATAACTTGCACCAAAGATATGTGGCATAGGATCCCCAGCCTGATCTATCTCATCTGGTGGTTGTTGTGAGGATAAAATGGAGAAGTGGAGAACTATGTTGGAAGACTCTTTGGGTCCCCACTGGAAAGAAAAGAAGGGTATAAAGGTCAATATTTATTTATTGCCCAGTCCTTCCAACAAGGTATTTAAGGCAGTTTGCAGGGCTCTATTCTTGCTTGTATCCTCACAATAACCCTGTGAGGCAGGTCAGACTGCTAGGAACTCATGATCACTCAAGCAAGCTTCATGTGTTAATCAGGTTTGAAACCAGAACTACTTTCAGACTAGGGCTGCCAAGTCCAACTTGGGAAATATCTGAGGACTTTGGGGGTGGAGCCAGGAGACTTTGGGGGTGGAGCCAGGAGAAAGGAAGTGACATCATTTTGTGATGTCACATCCTGTCATGTTGCTTCCACATGCTTCCACATGAACTCATGAAGTTTCCTAATACTGAATCAGGCCATTGGTCCATCAAGGTCAGTATTGACTACTCAGACTGGTAGTGGCTCTCCAGGGTCTCAAGCTGAGATCTTTAATGTCACCTATTACCTGATCCTTTTTTAGCTGAAGAGGCTGATACCCGCTGCATGTCAAGCAGATGCTCTATCACTGAGCAACGGCCCTACTGAATCCTTCCTCATCTCGGCAGAATATGAAGCACTAAGTGCAACACAAGTGCTAAATATGATTTTCATATCATAAGAACAGGAGAGAAGCCACAGTGGATCAGGCCAACAGCCCATCCAGTACAACACTCTGTGTCACACAGTGGCCAAAAATACCAGGTGCCCTCAGGAGGTCCAGCAGCGGAGCCAGAACTCCAGAAGCCCTCCCACTGTTGCCCCCCAAGCACCAAGAATGCAGAGCATCACTGCCCCAGACAAAGTGTTCCATTTAGACCTTGTGGCTAATAATAGCCACTGATACACCTCTGGTGGATGGGGACAGAGAGAGAGAGACAGACAGACAGACAGACAGAAAAAAGAAAGAAAGAAAGGGGGAGGGGGAGAGAGAGAGAGAAGGAAAAGAGCTAGCAGAGGCACTTACCCCAGCAACTTTGCAAGCCACATGCAAAAGCACGCCACATGCAAAAGCACGTACAAAGAGCCTAGTCCCTCCTTAATCTCTGGGCGGGACTTTCTCTTGCTGCCTCTGCTCTTAAAGGGGAAATGTCTGGTGAGGCTTTTTACTGCAGGCTCTTCAGACATTTCCCTTTTAAGAAGTTCAGGCCTGGCAGGGAGAGGGCAGGGCAGGCTCCGACGTTTCCCTGCGTTCCTGCTGGCAGCCACTGCCTCCCCTGGTGGCCAATTTTGAAAAAGCGGGGGTAAGAATTAAAAATCGGTGTTTCCCCTGCCCTCCCGGGGGACTTGGCAGCCCTATTTCAGACATATTGGATAATGCACTATGACAATTGCTTGCAAGAGAGCCAGCGTGGTATAGTGGTTAAGAGTGACGGACTCTTATCTGGAGAACCGAATTCGATTCCACACTCCTCCACATGAATCCAGCTGGATGACCTTGGGTCAGTCACTGCTCTTTCAGAGTTCTCTCAGCCCAAGAAAATATGTGTAGCTCACTACCTAGCATGACACTAATGGGCTAGAACTTGCAGCTGCCAGACAATTTTCAGATCTCCTGGCTATACTATACACAATGCTATACGATAATAATTATAACTGCTCGCAAGTGGATTTTCACTGGCACGTGGATTCTAAACACCTGTTATAGCACATTGAGACTTCATTCTCCAATGATGTGTAAAAGCAGCCCTATTGGTTGTCTTAGTCCTGAGCTTGAACCATATATCACAATGGCACCTGAAGGGTCATTGTAGGATTGTGTATTACTGCGGGTATTGATCTGAACTTTAAATCTCAAACATATGGAAATAAAAGCATAATGGTATAATATTTAATCTGAATGCTACAAGTGGAATTTAATTTTGGTAATGTAGTGGCATTTGAAATACTTAAGTACCTGTCGTATTACGAAAGGGTTTGTAACAACACTTAATAATTCATTGGTATTATGACAGAATTAAGTATGCATTAGAAGACTATTTCGGTTGTTTTCTATGTATAGCAAGTGCTTTCTTGCAGTATAAAGCTGAAATCATTTAGTTGAGACGTATGGATAACTTGTTCTTGTGAATGATTTTTGATAATGACTGCAGCAGCGGGCCACGAATACCTTTTCAGGTCAGTTTCCTTTGGAGAGAACTGGATCTTTAGGCTGCCTTTGTAAAAAAAAAAAAAAGTATTCATTTGCAGACTGAAAACGAATTATAGGCAAGCAGCTCAAGTCCCTCTAGCTATCAAATTCTAACAGGTGGTGTCGTGGCTGGAGTGTCAAACTAGGATCTGAGATGTCTGGGTCCAGGTCCCCTTACTGGATAACCTTGGGCCAGTCAAAATGTCCCAGCCTCATCTGATGCCTGTCCATTTTGCTTGGCACTCAGGGCCAGATCTCCATCCAAGCAACCAAGGCACTGGCAGCACTTCCAGGGCCAACAGTGTAGAAGAAGACAATAAGCATGACTGATGCCTACCACTGCCTCCCATGACCAATAGCCACCAGCTGAGTCCCAGGCAAATCCCTGAGATGCTAGAAGAGCTGCTGGAGGTTAGCTTACCAAGTACCACCCTTCTCTTCCCTCCATTTTGTTTGCAGACATGTCAGCATCTCCACAGATACACATTGTATTCTTGGAGGTTCTTAGGCAAAAGAAGGTTGCCTAGTCTTGTCATATAATATAGCCTTCTCTGAAGCATTTACTACTAGAGAACTTGTAGTGGGATTTCAAATAAATTCAAAAGAACAAGCATGCCATTTTTAAAAATATGGTGTCTCTTTAATCATTTACCTAGCATCTGCTATGTGAATATATTCACATATTTGTTCATTTCTTACATTTTTGTGCATTGCTTTTGAGACGCAGAGAAGCATACATGGACCTCTTAGCGGTCTTTCCAGGTGGTGGGGAGGACCAGGGCCATTTAGCTTGGGAGGCAGAACTAGATCAGGTGCCTCCAGACTTCCTGAGCAAGGCTTCCTTTTCAACCAGCACTAGTGAGCCAAATAAGAATGGCTTCACCCACAGACTCCAGCAACAATCAGATTAATTAGCAAGCACTTGCACAGTGTTTAGATCACACATACAGCTATGCAAACTATTGTTGCTATGAAAACCATTCTCTTCAGGCACCACAATATACATAGGGCCATGTGAATTGACCCTTGGAATGCAGACCGTCAGAGAAATAAAAAAGCAATGGTGCAGAAGTCAATCTCCTTCCAAACAGGACTACAATGCAATGCCTGTGGTGTTAGAGACCTGCTTTGATATGAAAGAAGAACTATCATTTTCACTCAAGAATTTGATTTATTGTTCAACTAGTTCCCCAGTGTGAGAATACAAGCCATTGACGACCAATTATGGTGACTCCTTGTATGTACACATGTGAGTAATTACACATTCATTGCCACTTATACGGCACCCCACTCTGAAGGGTTGGAGTGGGTAACAGTAAATGTGGGGATCCATGTGTGTGGGTATACTTCTGCAGGTACTCCACCAAGCACAACTGGTGTTCACCTGGAACGGAGTTCCCCGTGTTTCTGGTACTTTAATATAGTGGTCCTTAAACTGTGGTCACCTTATTCGAGACAATCTTTTCTTGTTTTCATGATGGGATTAAAAGTCATTTTCTTTTCAGTCCCCCATAAATTGGATGCCTCATCCCAGCTGGCTGGAGAGCGTTCCTCTGTGTTGTGCTTTCCATTCTCAGAGGATTCTAGCTGACGAGCACATTTTGTCATGCGCCACAAACTGTAGCTGCCTAATCCCACGTTATTAGTCTTTATTTAATTTTAAAAATATGTCAGTGGCTGAAACACAGCCCAACACAACAAGCAACTGTAATCGACTGCATGTGCGACACAAATGCTGAGTTATTGTTATCTTTCAAGAACATCTTTGTGACTCCTTTCAAAAGAAGGGGGGAAGATATGAAAAGTATGAAAGTGATATTAAGCAGATGTTAGACGGGAGTTGTCAATCTTGTCTAAGCATGCAGGTGCTAATGTGTTATAATTATCCCTTCTGGCAGTTGATATTTAGGATTTTGGATCCCACCTAGTCAATCACAGCTGTAATTGTTAAGCTCCTACATAGCTAATATGCTGGGTAATAACTAGATCAAGATTTAATATTTGACGTTTACTATCAATTATCTTTTCTTCTGACATACATCTCCAGTGCTCACGTTCCCAGAGATTAGGCAGTCTTTTTGATATCCACTATAATAAATAATTTTTTGTTGCAGAATATTACTCCAGTCAAAAGAAGTAACACAAACCCACATTGCTCCTTGTTTGTGCAACATAACAGCATATCTTCATATTTATTTGCAGTAATTTGCCACACGGTTCCCTATTTTTTACTGAAATGTTTATGGAAAATTTAGTGCAGAGCTTCAGAGCAATATCACAGGGGGTACTAAACTGATGAATAATTCAAAATGACTATGAACATAATACTTAAATGCTACATATATATAACAAAAACTTCATTGAGATACTCCTGACTATGGTACACTGTTGTCCATAAGTTATTTTGCTCCTGAGTAGACCTACTAGCTAAACATTCAAAGAATTTACTTGGTTAGGAAGCAAAAATTGCATTCAGAATCTAATCTATCTAAATTAAAAATGATCTCTGATTTCTTGGTCCTTCATCAATCCTGGACCAATGGGCAGCGGGGGGGGGGGGGATGGCGATACTCATGCAGGAGTCTTTCTCCTTCAGGACACTCTCTGCACCAAAAATCTCCAGTACTGATCATGTGGGCCTGGCCTGAAAGGCTGAGAGTTTGGCTACCTGGCTGGTGTACTGACCGCCTAACGTTCCAGCAGATACCCTGCTGAGCTTGCTGGAAGTAGTATCGGGCTCGGCCTTTGTTCTGAAGGTCCAGGTGAGTAACCCAATCACACCCTGTTAAAGCAGCAAGCTAATTTATGCTTGTCTGTGGAACCAGATGGATCCAATTGGTTTTCAGCTCTGTGGGATCTGATGCCCCCTGATGGTTTGTTAGATGAGCTGGTAGAGGATTGGCATTGTTGTCTCTCTGAAGCCATCAATGAAATTTCTTTCTGATACCCTCTTCACTCTCGCTCCAACCTAGCTCCCTGGTAAACTGTGGTGCTGCGGGGGATGAAAAAGGAGTTAAGACAGCCACAGCGAATGTGGTGGTGTACTCATGACAAAGCTACAAGAGCATCTTATAGAACATTTATGAAAGCCTATGAGATAGCAGTGAAGGCCTCAAAGAAAGATTTCTATGTGGTCTCCATTGCGTCTGCAAGCTCTCACCCAGCTCAGCTATTTAGCATAATTAGGTCTTTAACTTCTCTCCCACAGAGGAACCAAAAAGATAACAAACTGACTATTAGCTATGAGGCTTTTGTGAGCTATTTTGCAGTTAAAATCTTTTTGATCCACTAGGACTTGCTAGCCACCTTTGATACAGTGCATGAACTGGAGGCTCCTTGGCCATCTTCAGGTCCGGTATTGGACCAGTTCAGTCAACTCTCTAAGGTTGAGGTTAACAGGATCCCGGCTGCTGTGCACTTGCCTCCTAGACCCATGTCCTTCGTGGCTGGCAGTGAAGGAATATGGGTCCCCCTGGGAAATATTATCAACTTATCACTGAGTTCAGGGATATTTCCAGGATCTTTAAAGGAGGCAGTGGTGGGACTGCTCTAGAAGTAGTCAACCCTAGATCTTATTGATCCAGCCAACTACTGCCCAGAGTTGAACTTCCCATTTTTGGGTAAGGTAGTTGAGAGAACAGTAGCAGAGCAGCTCTGGGTTCTCCTGAATGATGTCTTTATCCTGGATCCATTGCAGTCTGCTTTCTGCCCTGGTTATGGGATGGAGATGGCATTGGTTGCCCTCACAGATGACCTCTGGAGACAACTGGACCGAGGCAGGTCAGTGCTGCTGTTGTTACTTGACCTAACAGCAGTGTTTGACACAGTTGATTATGACCGTTTGACCCACCGCCTTGCCGACGAGGGGATATGAGGGACTGCCTTACCTCTTTTCTCCAAGGTCAGGGACAGACTACTTAACCTCGACCAGACCTGGTGGAACAGTCTCCCAACTGAGATCAGGGCCCTGTGAGTTTTACAACCATTCTGCAGGGCCTGTAAAACAGAGCTGTTCCACTATGCCTTTGGTTGAGGTGACAGACATCATATTAGATTGGCCTCCCGCCCTACTCACCTGCCCTATTTATCTACTCTACTTTACAAGGTACAGATATTTGTATGTCAACTGGGGGAAATTTGGCCACTTGCTAACAACTATTGAGCACAGACAAGGAAAAAAATCTCTGAAGGCACTTTAACTATCTTGTCACCCTCTTGTGACTTTGTGCAGTACTGAATTTTAAACATTATAGTATTATGTGTTAATCTTTTAAATTGTATATTATACGTTGTCAGCTGTCCTGAACCTGTTTGCAGGGTAGGGTGGGATATAAATCAATCAATCAAACAAAATATAATCTTTTTACTATTCATCTGCCAGCAAATATGGCTTAGATCCAACCCCCATGAATGGAATTGTTGGTCCAGGAAAGGTTCTTTGCTAATCCCTTCTTCCCCCATTCTTCTCACACCATTTCTGAGGGTACTTTCCTTCAGGAACAGGGCTGGTGGAATATATTTTGCACAGCCAGTGGCAGAGTCACAAGTTGGAGTGCTGCCTCTTCTTGTGACCATCTCATCAGCTCCTAGACAGGCTGCAGAGATGCTCCCTTTGAACTGGATGGTGGTGGCATCTCCTTCTATGTCTTCTCACCAATTTCTCAGGGGGCTACAGAAATGTTCTGTGATGGATCCCAGTGGCACTGGAAGGCAGTGCCAGATGCAAACCATTTCCACTATCTTCTCCCAAGTGCTGCCCTCTCCCAGTTTGGTGCCTCGAGTGGCTACTTGGTTTGCTCAACTAGTTGACTGGTCCTATTCAGGACAAATTGAAGAGGAAGGGAGAACAACTACTCTCTTTTCACAGTTGTTTGGATCTAAGGCGTAGTCTCCAAATTTCATCGGAAATAACTATTGTGTTGTTCACCAAATCTGAATGAGTCAAATGTCCTCCAGATACTATTTTATTTTGTGGAACAAATTTTGAGTCCAGTGTGCTTTAAGACCAACAAAGGTTTATTCAAAGCATGAGCTTTCCTGTGCATGCACACTTCTTCAGATGCGTGCGTGCACCCAAAAGCTCATACCTTGAATAAACCTTTGTTGGTCTTAAAGGTGCCACTGGATTCAAAATTTGTTCTCCTGCTTCAGACCAACATGGCTGCCCACCTGGATCTATTTTAGATGTAATTCAGGGAGCTGATTTAACTCACAAAATGCATATTTTAAGTTGCAGATAGCTCAGGCTTGCCAAGTCCAGAGACTAGCCCCTTCCTGATATTCTATCATACTTTTAAGATCAACCAAAAGGTACCTTTTGACTGCACACATCCATACCCAATCAGAATGTATATGGAGAGAGGACCAAGAGACTATCATTCATACCTTTATCACCGTGAGAGCAGACTATTGTAATGTGCTCTGCTGCTTGAAGAAAACAGAATTAGAGGTAGAAAACTGAGCCTAGAAATAACAGAATGCAAGTGCAACATCAGCTTAAACTGGATTTTGGGTCAGCATGGAGAGAATGCACTGATCCAAGAGTGCATTAAGGGTTTATAGGGCTATAGTGCTGCAAGATTCATGCAAAATTTAGTACTTCCCAACTAGAAGCCAGAGATCTCTGCCTTAGCATGGATGCATGTGGTTAGTGACAATTCAGTAGAGCCAAGTGAAAGACAACACATATGAAAACTTTCTCTGTTTTAAAGAAACACAAAAATTGGCACAAAAATTGGCACAACGTCACCAGTTTCTAATCAACCTCATCCAGTTACAGGGCCACTTTAAAAAACTCTCCTCTGTTAAAAAAATGTAGAACAAGGAAATGAATAGGAACTATGCATTCATTTTTAAATTTTTTTCAGGCGTGGCTGAAATTAAAGCCAGTTCTCTAACTATGGGTGCAGCCATACTTTTGCTCTCTTGGTTATGTCCATGTGGTAGAATCTAGAAGACATATTTAACTTCTCTGCTCTAGTCTTTCATTGACACACCTTGTCCCTTTTCCTCTCAGTCCAGAACTACACTGCCAACATGATTCTTCTCTTTCATTATTTTGGACACATGCAAGAACAAATCCTTACATGAATTTATCATTCATTCCTAGGTCTGGCATGAATTCATCATTTTTAACTTCAGATCACAGCCTTGCCTTGACTGCACTGTGACACATTCTTGCCTGAAACCATCACTTCTTCTATCACCTTCAGCATCATGGAAACCACCTTCTCTCTTCTCACACTGCAACTTATGCAGAGACCATCTAGAAAGTATGGTCTCCCTGAGGTTGTTGTCACACACCCACAGACAATTGGCCATTACTAATCTGTTACCAATGGGCCAGAGAAACTCTTGCAGCCAGCTGATTTTTTATTTTTGTTTTAAGCTGTAACCAGCAATTTTAATGTCTATTATTGTGTTTTAAAATTTTTAACTGTATTTATTGTATTGTTTGATGGTGTTACCCACCCTGAGCCTGCTTGCAGAATGTATGGGTTATAAATACAATAAATAAATACCTCCATGGAAAACTTTTCCTGTTGAGCCTTGGGCACATCTCCTTAATCCCCATCCCCTACCAAAATGAGATTTACTCACAGAAACAAACACTCGTTCTTTTTTCTCTCTCTGTTTCCACTTCCCTCTTTTTGCTCTGTTGTTTCCCCTGTGGTGAATTATAGATTGTGAATTCCTTGGAGCCAGGACATATCTTCTTAGATGTGGTAAAAATGCCATGCATATTGATGGCAGAATAATAATAAGAAATGGAGCAATATGCTCATCCAGGCCCACACGAAGTAAGAACATAGGCGTGCCTAAAAATTAACAGTCTACATGTCTTGTTTCCATTTTCTGTATAAAATTGTCAGCAGTTGAAGCAGTCCTATATCCCTCAATCTGCAGAATACCTGTGTCCTTATTACTGAAACTGAGCAAACTTCTTACTAATTAAAATTCCATTGAGCTACCAGAATCCAGATACAGTTTCCCAAGATTCCAGATCTGGGGTGTGGGCCACCAGAGAAATAGCCCTGCTTTATTTTATAAGCTTGGAAGGGGCACACAATTCATTTTAACCATGTCACTCACCCCCAAACTCCCCCCCCCAAGAAAAAGTGTGTGGGGGGAAACAGTAACTGTTATGATGATGATACAGTGGCACCGGTATGTTCCTCCAGCTCAAGGACAATTCTGCCAGTGCAAGACCCTCTTACCTTATGAAAGAGAAAAAGAATGGATTGGGGGGGGGTGTGGATGGATGGATGGACAGACAAATAGATAGATGATATAGATCTTTTTCCTGATAAAGTGTAGTATAATTTGTGTTCAATGCATTCCGTCATCGGGTAACTTTTCCTGCATAAGTCTCTTTGAAGGTAGTGTTACTTAAAAGGAAGAGCAGCTGCAACCAAATCAAATTCTTTGGAACAGAGTCTGGGAAAGAGAAGTTCCTTATGGATCTCCCCCACCTCCATGAACAAGCATCAGCATGTACTAGAAAATGCCACTTTAAGAGAAGGACTGATTTCCCACAAGCAGTTGTGCCATAGCCACTCTTCCATTTGCCTCAGCCGCATTGGTCAATTGCACACTATTCGCCCCGCGGCCACAGTTTGACTTGCAGCTCCCCCAATTTCCCCCACGTCTTCTTGATCCTTGTTTTTTGAAGACTGGAAGGGAGGACTACAGCTCTCTCTCCGTGTGGACACAACAAATGCAGGGGGAGGGGGCATAGGATCATTCCTGCTAGCTCAATGCCCCACCTATGAACATTTCCATGAGCCAGAACTTTTGAAAAAGCAGCTTTGCAGAATGCATGGGACAGAGCCTATGCACAGAGAGGGCTGAATCCCACGGGTCCACTCAGTTAACAGTGGATCTTCCTTTCAGGGCAAGGAACTATTCCTTTGATGAAATAAGTATATGTATCAGAGCAACATGTCTTTCATTGGAGAAAAGAGCTACCCTTAGCAGAACTGAACTATGAGATTCAAGTAACAGCTTTCACTTATGCAGAGTCTATGTCATCGTGGATCTAAAGGAACAGACAGTTATTAGCTACTACAAACTGCTGTGCCAATTTGTTGAATAAAGGTCTGATAGAGGGCAATTCTGGTTTTGGGGTCTCTGGGTAGAGCGTTCTCAGGGCCCCCTCTGTCCTCTGCCTACTTCCAGGCACTCATGTCCTCTCACCCACCTGCATGCCTCCCACTGCCTTGTGTGTCCATCTCCCATCTGCTCACAACCCCTCCCACTGCCCATGCTCTCAGCTGCCTGCAGGCCTTTCCCCAGTGGCACTAGGCAGTACAAGCAGGACACATGGGTGGTGGAACACTAGCGGGTGAGTAGGTAGTGGGTGTTAGCAGCAGTGGGCCCAGTATCAGCAGGGGGCAGGATGGCGCAGGTGCCGAGGCCCACCCCTGCTGCAAAACAATTGTGTGTATTTTCCCTCGCACTGCAAACTTCACGCCACAGGAGAGTGGAGAATGGCACTCATGCTAAGCTCTCTCCAAAGCCAACAGACAATTTGCTCCATCTGTTCACACACACAGTACTGACCTGGATGGCCCAGGCGAGCCTGATCTTGTCAAGATCTCAGGAGATAAGCAGGGTCAGCACTGGTGAGCATTTGGGTGGGAGACCTCCCAGGGTTGTGACACAGAGGCAGGCAATGGCAAACCACCTCTGAACATCTCTTCCCTTGAAAACCCTATGGGGTCACCTTAAGTCAGCTCTGACTTGACAGCACTTTCCACCACATTCACAAACATTCTGAAGGGGAGGAGCCAAATGGAAGAGGTGTGGTTAGAAGTGAAAGAGGTTGTACCAAAGGGGGAAGGGGGCCCTTTGTATTCTACTGCCAAGGCCCACATAAACATGGAACCAGCCCTGCCAGAAACCCTGGGCCTCAGCAGCTGCCCCATCTCAGCTTGTCTTGATGCCAGCCTTGGTCTAATAATGCGAGAAGCAGCTAAGAGTGTATGAGCAATTCTCCCCAAGCAACAGTCTATATGCCTTTAAAAAATGTCCATATGCACAATAGCTTCCATACAGACGTAGCCAGGTAGTTTGTGTTAATTAGAACAAGGCAATTCCACCTAATCTTCTCCTCTTCAGACAAGCTGGCAATACAACAAATAATGGCGGGGGGGGGGGGGGGGGAACCCGCTCAACCAGTGAAAACCACACTAGTAATCTTGGAAGCAATATTGTTACAAGTTAAGTACTCCCCGTTGCCTCCAGCAGACAGGGTCTCATTTCAAGAGGATCCTGCTCAAAGTTTTGAATGGGAAAAGCCTGAGACGTTGACAGCACGGAACATTACGGTCTCAGAGCAAAACAAATGGAACCGGACTGTGTCATTTTGCAATAAAACGCGAAGTCATGTAATAGAGCCCTTTTAAGCCACTTGCAAGTTTCAAGGCTTCAAATAAAATGCTATTAGCACAGACAGATAAACATGCTAAGCCGTTATTTGCCTGGGGTGATACCCTTGTGATTTCCAACAGGCAATGAAAATATAGCAGCCTAGCTGTTTGGAAACTAATGATATGAATATCAACTAATCCCTTCATGGAGTTGTAAAGGCTTTTGGTAATAAATACTTTTTAAAAAAAAAAATTAAAAGTAAATCATAATCACAGGAAGAACAAACTTTCTGCTTCTTGAAAAGTTTGGTTAAAATCTGCAATATTAATTTGGCTGGATGATAATATTTTAGAGACTCCGGGAAAGGTCTGCTCCTCCATTTCTTTTTAGATGTCGTAGGAAAAAAAATTCTATGCAAGTGCCTCTTATATCCTTTGACTGCTTTTGTAAGTGGGTCTCTGGGGGTATATTTAGTTAGTCATCCTATTGAGGCTTCCCTGGAAGTTGTGTGATCATGTTCATGGCCAAGATACAAAGAACCAAGGAATGATAGTGTTTTCCCTTTTAACGTCTGAGTGGAAACAAGGAGTTTCAAAATCAGAGCATCGTTCACCCCCTCTCCTATGCCCAGGTTACAGAGTTGTGCCATACCACGGGAGATTTCTGCAGGATTCACTAAAGCTATTTAAAGCCACTTCCTCCTCTGTACTCTTGAGTGCATCCCCATGATTCATAATCACTTTCCCAGGGCCATTTGTGCTTGGGCGGAAAGGGAAGGGGGAAACAAGGATGATTTGGGGCAATTGGGCCCAGCACTGGCTGTTAGCCCGTCAGCTCTCAAGCAGCCTCTTGCGACCCACCCAAAAGGTCAGCCCATCATGGAAAGGGTGAGGCACACAGACCCGCAGGCTTGTCTCTGGCATGCAGCTCAGACTGAAAGGAGCAGGCTGAAGAGGTGTTTGGCATTCAGCAACTCTTTCTCATCAAATAGAGGGTCTCATTTGCACCCATTGCTAAAATAGCGGACAAAGGTGCAGTCTACCAAGCATCTCTTCTGTTTGCTGCTCCTGGCTGATGGCATTCCCCCACACACACACGTACCCCAGGAGGAGAGGAGGTCCGGAGCATAAGGAACCACAAGGTTAAGTTTCCTGTGAGGGGGTGGGTGTAAATGTCCGTGTGTGCGTGTGTGGGGGATTTTGGCAGGTTGGCTAGAATTTCAAAGCAGCTTCTTTCTCTCCACTCCAAAGTGCCTCTGTGATTCATAATAGCTTTCCTATATGGAACAAACAGCCCTCCTCCCTTTCTAGGGCCATCCACAAACTCCACTTATACTAGCAAACACCCTTATATAAGGTTAAGTAGCTCCTTGGATACTGACCTTAGTCTGTGTGATGGGTGTTGCCAGAGTTTAAATATGCAAGGAAGCGCCACACTGTTTAAAGAAAATTTAGTAGGTTTATTTAAAGAAGAACAAACTTTGATAGAACACAGAAGACAGAAAGAACTTTAACTGTCTAACTGCTGTGAGAGGAACAAGAAGAAGAAGAAAGCTCTGCAGGAGCAGAAAGTTTCCAGAAGAGCCAATCAGGAGACAACAAGGACATAATTTGAAATTGTGGGCAGTCCCTAATATAGCTATGCTAACTACCACTTGTTCAGCTGTCCCCCTGTAGGGTGATCTTCAGTTCTTCCTCATAAGGCTGTCCTCATAAGGCTTGCATATTTCAACAATAGGCAGTGCAATGCTGTTTAGGACACTCCAATGCAGAACTAGGGGTTTTTTTTCCATACAGGAGCCTATATTTTAAACTATGGGGGGGGACTTCTTTTTGTTATTGTTTACAAAAGAACTCACTGTCCCCAATTCTGAGAACGTAAATTACACTTGAATCCCATTAAAATCAATAGGGTCTAAGTTGCTGTTACTGTTACTATTAACCAGGGCTTTTTCTGTAGAAAAAGCCCAGCAGGAACTCATTAGCATAACAGGCCACACCCCTGACAGCACAGCTCCCTCCCAGGATCGGCTTCCCCAGGCGCCCCGCAGCTGCACGGTGCCTGGGGAACCCGAGAAGGGGAGGCAGTTTAAACTGCCTTCCCTCCCTGGATCGGCTTGGCTTCCCCAGGCGCCCCATGACTTGCGAGGTGTCTGGGGAACCTGGGGGGGCTGTAGGTGTGGCCAACTCGGAAGCCAGCCAGAACTCTGTTCCTGTGCATTCCTGTCTAAAAATAGCCCTGCTATTAACAAGATTTTTACCTCACCTTTCTGCCCACAGCTAACAAATTACAACATACTAATTACAGCTTCTGGTGTGATGCAGAAGTGATGATATCATGCCAGGATGATGCTAGCACTCACCCAAAGACTCTATGGAAGCTGTGTTGTCATGTGGGAATGACAATTGCGCCCCCCCCCCCCCCCCCCGCTCTCCTGTTCCTGCTTGTCAACCAGTTCAGCGTCAGCAGGTAATGGCAGCAATCCCCTGGGGTCTCCCGCCATAAGCAGGCAAGTGGTAATCCTAACACAAAATACATCATTAAAACAAGTTAAAACCAGAGCTCAACATAAGTTAAGACATAATAATAAGTAAAAGATAAAACAACAGTTAAAATACTGGGGAGGAAGGAGGGCTGACTGAGGGAATGCCAAGTGAAACAAAAAAAAGTCTTCCCCTTCTGTGAAGTTAGTTGTAATGTCCAACTGATGACGGCTAAGTTTCACTGCATTATAGCCCTTGTTTACTATTCTTTGACAAGCTTGTGAACTACAAAATATCCAGTTGCTTCATGAGACACCTGAGAGTACAGGTCCCTTTAACATCTTGAGAAAGATGTAAAGATACATTTGGCTTAGTTTATTTATTCAGTAAGCTCTGGAGTCTGTTTATATAAAAGCTACTTCCTAACACTCCACAACACTTGAGTGTCATCAACAGAACCCTGGAGGGTGCAGACAGATATTTAGTTTTCAACCCAGTAAATTCCCAGGTGTTTCTCTAAGCTTGCTCCTATGTAAGTGAATGCTTCCTGTTTGCTCCTGTACGGAAAGGTAAAATTGCTGCACTTGGGGACACTGTCAAAAGAAAGGAATAACTTGCCACTCATTCGGACAATTGATAGCTGACATACTATAGCTAAGGACGTGCACTGTACCCCTGCCCAACCCTTTCATTAGTTCATTTCCAATCACACACACACACGCCTGCCATAGAACTCTGTTCAGACTTTCAAATGCACAAGTATTGGAGAAAACGGCATAATCATATCTGTGGGCCACACCCAGATCTCTGCTCTTGCAATGAAAGATCTCAGCATATCTCCATATTGACACGCCAGGACCATCCCCAAAAGGGAACTAAAAAGCAGACTTTCCCCAGCAGCACACACAGAGCCTGCCTGCATAGCACTGCCTAGCAGACTTTTTGCATAATGTATTCAAGAAGTCACCACAGGACCTATAGGGCAAGTTCTCACTCTCTTCCACTGGCATTCATTATGCTCACATGCATTTGAAGGTCTGAGCAAATTTATAATGATGGGCATTTTTGCTACTATGTAAATAAGGGTAAAATGAGATTTCAAAGAAAGTGAACATTTATTGGCATCTCATATTCCCTTTGATTCTGATACAGGATGGGGGGAGGGTACACCCATTATTATTATTAGCATTATTGAGAACCAGTGTGGTGTAGTGGTTGAGAGCAGTGGCCAGGTTTGATTCCCCACTCCTCCACATGAAGCCTGCTGGGTGACCTTGGGTCAGTCACAGTTCTCTCAGAGCTCTCGCAGCCCCACCTACCCTCACAAGGTGCCTGTTGTGGGGAGGGGAAGGAGACTGCAAGCTACTTTGAGAAAGGCAGGGTATAAAAACCAATTATTATTACTATTAGGTGCATTTTCCTTTAAATTTATATAACTGGCAGCAAGATAGAAATTATGGCCTACTTAAAACTTTTGATGTCATTTTTATCACTGTATTATGCTTTAAATACTCAAGTAGGCACCAGATCTATTAAATAAAGAATAATCTACTAAAGTTAGAAATGACATATCAAGTGATTGTCTTTTTAAATTAAAAAAAAATAGGGGGAAAATCCACCAAAAAATTGTCATATTTGTATAGAGTCCAAATCCCCTCTGTTTAAACAGAGTGATTAATATCAGCTCCTGTAGGAAATTAAATTCAGGGAAGAACAGTAATATGCAGATATGCAGATTTCTAGGCGGAATGGCTAGCGCTGGGTAATGGAGTCAGGTTGATTAATCTGCATCTGCAGAATACAAAATGAAATGCAGGACTCTCCTGGGCTAGCGCTAGAAATGAGTTTCCCTTCTTACCTTAGAAACAAATGGACAAACATGCCCATCTCCCACCCCCACAAACTGCAAAGGGTCTTTATAGTATATCCCATGTTTACATATAGGATGCTAAATATTTTTAAAGAGTTACTGTCTTTTCGATATGAATAAAGGGTTTAGCTAATCTTCTGAAGAACACAGGACTATAAGATTATCCTGAATGGAAAGTGCATCTTTAATTCATTAATACACGCAGTGAAAGAATATAGTGCAGAGATAAACATCACAGACGTGGTCTTCTTGTAGTGGACAGAAAGTGAGATTATGTTGCCTTACCGAATATGGCTTTTATTCAAGTGCATTATTTCAAAAAATACTTTAAAAAAAACTACAGGAGAATAAAGATACTGTCATATAGCATTAGTTTGGACAATAAATAACATTGTACATAAATACTTTCCCCTATCTTTTAAAAATATTGATCTGTTTACCTTGCCTGTTCAGGATTAAATATAAGAGTTTTGATCATGTAATAATGCCTTTTTAACAGAAAAATATTTACAGGGAAATTCAAAATGTCATTTTCAGGGTTTTTTCTTTCCCCCTCCCTCCCCCTGTCGTTACTGGAAACCCAAGCCTGTTATTTAAAATCGTTCACGGTCTCTCCAATAATTGTATAGAAGTAGGCATTATGCTATATTATTAAAGCTGTAATTTCCTGCTGAATCTGGCTGGATGTTTCTTTTTATCACTTGGCAATTTCTATCTAGTTATGGCATAATTAAGTTTCCTGACCCTTGCTCACTCTCTTAACAGGACGCTTAGAAATATACTAGAATTGCAGATCTTCAACCCGATGTCCTCTCTCCCCACATAGTAATGGAATAAAATTATTAATCCAGTAATTGTACAGAACACATTACTTTGCATTGAATGTTCCTATTTTTCATTTTCTGTTAGTGACAATCAGTCAGAGGTACAAATCATTTCTGCAGGGAGCAAAACCCTTGGAGGGGGGGAAAAAGCCTCTCTCATTCACTCCACTGCCACTACCTGTACAGCTCTGGTTATTCAAAGTCTAACATGGTACTAGGCTCAAGTGAACAAAACAAAGTTAATAAACGGAATAAGGGACAAGATATTTCCCTGCTGCAGCTTCCAATGTGCCAAAAGCAGAGCCTTGCTGCAAAATGATAAATCCTATACCCAGCTGCAAATGAGTCTAGGGAGCACATTATTCAATTCATCCCAATTACTAGGATCATTTATTTACCAAATGTGGAAGCACGAAACCTGATGATATGGCATCTTTCCAGAGAAAGGGGGTGCTGTTTCCCCTGACCTTGCCACTGGACATGTGAGGAAGAAAGCAACGGAAGCTGGAACATCTGGAGGGCTGGAGAGAAGGACTGAATATCACCCGCCCTACTGCCTCCTTCTCCCACCACAGTTAATTTGTTTTATTATTTTCATGGCAATTTTTAAAAATTATTATTATAAACCACCTTGGGAACTTTTAGGCCCAGAAGGCAGTCTATAGACATGGTCGATCAATAAATGACTGACAGTACAATCCTACACTATTCAAAATCCATGAGTTTAAAGTGGCGTAAGTCCAGATAGGATTGCACTGTTAATTTTCTTTAATGTGCTTCAAGCCTGAGGACTATTTTAGGAATATCATTTTAGAATGCTGAATATTGTTTCATGCTGTGTTTATTCTCTGTCTTATTTTATAGTATTTTTATGTTGCTTTATTGCGAACCACTACTACTACTATTACAATCAGGGGACCCACAAGGACTTGCAGGGGGCACCTCATTTCCCCCATTTTCTCTTCCTCAGACTATTTCCTCTTTTTCTCCCTCCTGGCAGCCCCCATATCCTTACCTTCCCATGCTTCCTTCTCTCCTTTCCACCCACCAACCAACCTGGCTTTTAATTGTCTTCCCGTTTTCAGCTACAGTTGTAATTAATTTATTTCATTTATACTCAGCTTTCTCCACAATGGGGACACAAAACAACTTTCAACATTCTCCTGTCCTCCATTTTATCCTCACAACAACACTGTGGGCTAAGTTAGGATAATAATAAATAATAATAATAATAATAATAATAATAATAATAATAATAAGGAGGAGGAGGAGGAGGAGGAGGACGATGACGATAGTTGTTGTTGTTATTTTTGTTGTTGTTGTTATTATTATTATTATTATCATCTGCTGTCCTCTGTTGCAAATGCAACCATACATATTTCTCTGAGTGGTTCCACAATGGCTAAAAGGTATTTACAATGTCATATTAGGAAATCATTCACATTTCTTGGGCTTTGTCGTATCCATCCATTTATTAAGTATTCACAGTGTACTCTGTGTTACACCCTCCCAAGTCCATAAAGGTCAACTCTGCTTAGGAATGCACAGGTATGTGATCCCCTCCCCCCATTTGCTGCTATATCTCATCTGGTAACAATGGCTGTGTGTATACCATTTCAGTGCAGATCAGAGAATTTGCCCCCCCCCCCCCCGGATTATATTGCCCTTATTTCAGAAAACAGTACATCTACTGTGTCCATTTTTATCTGCTGGGATATTATTTTATCTGTTGGACATCACTGATATCCATAAACTTAGAATCAAGAGAGGTCTGCCATTTTGAAAAAAAAATAATGCAATTGACTACACTGAATAGGGCACACATTGGTTTGAGGAAGTATCGCTGAAGAAAGGAGTCTTTAACCCTTTTCTCCATCACCATATCCTTCCCCTCCAACAGGTAATTCAATAATGGTAGTATTTATCCAGGGTGATTGCATAGTATTAACATCCTAATTCTTATGAAACACAAAATACATCAGTTACTTTGTTCCAAATTATCTGAATTATTTTTTTTCTGTTGAGCTCATCCATAAATCTGTGCTTGTTACGCAGAATGTATTCACTGTAAGTAGGCAAGAGCTACTGAAATTAAAAATAATTGTTCTTATTCAGCAAATACACTCTAATGCTAACAATTCATAGACACTAAGGCTCAGACTGCATGTGATAGCAGCAGCATTATGCATAAAGTGAGGGATGGGATTTGCGATTTTTAAGACTAAAAAGAATGCACAGATGGGGGTGTGTGCTTTTAAGAGGGAATCAATACTTTATCTACAGTTTGTTGCCTGATATTATGTTTTTGTTAGCAGGGCTCCAATACCAAAAGTAAGCCTGGCTGGGGTGGAAGTGCTTGGGTGATGTCAGAATCAAGTTGTAAGGAGAAGGTTTGGAGCTCCTTCGGCCCCTCCCACAACCCATTTTTTGCAGCACTGGGCAAACCCAAATTTAAAGGCCTAGGAATGCCAGAGTCATTTAAATCTGGGCCTCATATACTTGAAAAAATTTGTCATCAGCAATCAGAATGATAGAAATCCTTATTGCTTATGATAAAAAGGGATCAATAAAGGTAAAGATTTCCCTTGCTCGAAAGCCTGTCAAATCTGACTCTAGGGGGCGGTGCTCATCTTAGTTTCCAAGCTGAAGAGCCAGCGCTGTCTGAAGACTTTTTCTGTGGTCATGTGGCCGGCATGACTAAATGCTGAGGCTCATGGAACACTGTTACCTTCCCACCGAAGTGGTGCCTGTTTATCTACTTGCCATTTTTTTGCTTTCTAACTGCTAGGTTGGCAGGAGCTGGGGCCAGAGATGGGAGCTCACTCCATCACGCGGCACTCGGGTCTTGAACTGCCAAACTACTGACCTTCCAGTCTGCAGCTCAGCATCTTAACCTGTGAGCCACTGCTCAAGTAGCCCCTAAATGACTTTAAAATATTGCCGTACATTTTTGTGTATTACAGCCCACTTCTTTAGGTACAATGCAGTGACTCCTCAGTGCACTTATCTTTTAAGTAATATGAAAGAAATTAATAGCAGGGTTAAGGGACGATCAAATGCATGAAGTACAAGGGGATGATGTACATGCTTCTTCCTTCCAACTTTTAGCCATGCACCAATACTGTGAGGTAAGTTAGGCTGAGATGGAGTGATTGGTCCAGGATCACCCAGTGCCAGGGACAAACCGCATTTTTGCAGTTTGGTTCTTGGTTTGTGGCTGACCCATGAACTGAACCACAAACTGATATGCCAGTTCATGAACCAAATTGGTTCATATCAGTTCATTAGCCATTTAAAGCACTGCTTTCTACTCCCTGACAAAAGTGGGGGTGAGCAGAAAGCAAGGGTTTCAATGGCTCAGAGCCATTTAAACCAAACAAGTGAGCAGTTCAAAGCCACTGAAACCTCTGCTTTCTGCTAGCCTCCTCTCAGCTGTTTTTCATGAAGAATTACCACTAACTGCATCAAAATTCGTGGAAGTTCATGGTAGCTCTTCAGTGTGTAAACCCTGCTTTGTAAACCACAAACCAGCCAAAATTCATGACAAATTTTAGTTTGTGAGCCTGTTTGTGCCCATCCCTACCCAGTGCAGTGACTGTCATATCTGGGCCTAAACTAGATAAGAAGTTAGGCTACAAGTCGGGTTGGTGTTTTCCTGATCCAACCTACCTTCTCTGCAGCCAAATGGCAGCTGCAAGGAACTTATTTCTTCATGTGTTTCAGGGCCTGATTGAGATTAGAGACCACAGCCTACAGCTGCCTCCTCCTGCACTGTTCTCCAAAGCTAAATGGGTCCTGGGAGTGCATGTACCAAGGGGACAAACAACATTCTTTGGGACTATTTGGGCTCAGGAAAATGGCACAATGGAGAAGGCAGAGACAACCCATCCACCAGCTCCATGGGCCCAGCTGGGGCCTGCATAGCCTGAGGAAATAAGGTCCCCATAGGAGCCACCAGTCTGCAAGGGGAGGTGAGACACGTCAAGAAAATTTGACTCAACTCATGGACTGACTTCTCCTTTTGATCAGACCTCAGTGGGAATTTGAACCTGGGTCTCCTATATTAAAAATCCAACACTATAACAATTAAAACAGCTCCTAGGAATGAGTGGGACTATGATGGGGAAAGAATGGGAGAGCAAGGGAATGGTGACAACATTTCAACTGCATGTATAAAGGATGATAGTTGTGCTACATTTCACTAACATGGAAGCACTCTAAACTTTCCTGAATAAATTAAGCAGTCATGAGATAAGAGGACAGACCTTCTTGTGGATTTGTAGCTTCCTAAATGACAGGAAATCAAGAGTAGCATTCAAAGGACAGTTCCCACAAAGGAAGGAACGAAGCAGTGGCGGTACCTCTGGGATCTGTATTACTACTGCTATTTCATTTCATAAATGGTCTGCATTAAGGGAGTGAATAGTGAAAAGTTTAAATTTGCTAAATCACTAAATCATTCAGGATGGTGAGAATACCTAGAGGATTGTTCAAAAACCTCCAAGATAATCTCTCCACATTGGGTAAGTGAGCAGCAATATGGGAAATAAGGTTCAGTGTAACCATGTACAATGCATACCATCACAAAAACCCCAACCAAATATATAGTGAAAAGACCTAACTACTGGTGACTGATCAGTAAGGAGATAATGGTGGCTAGTTCAGTGAAAAATTACATTGTTAAATGTAATGTGAGTGGCACTAAAGAAAGCAAATTCTATGCTGGTGTTTATTGGGGATGTCACAAATTTCTCATCAAACCTGGTCTGCAGAAAACGTTGACACTCACATTCAGATGGTAAGCCACTTAAAGATACCTTCCAATTGCATCGAGCAACTCGAACAGCTGCCAAATGAGTTTGCAACTGCCTGTTGTTCAGAAGCTGACTCACAGCTGATGGGAGATCCGATGGGAGTCTGATTCTTTGCCCACCAGCACACCCAGAGCAAAATAGTGGTTGGCTCTGCTTCTTGCGGCAGCCATTTTTTGGTTGCACCCCCATTTCAAAATCCCAAAGGTGCCAGTAGGATCAAAAAGTCTGGGGACCTCTTAGCTCTTCCCTGCTGTCCAAATTGGACAGGGACACAAGGCAATGCTTTTGATCTTTACATTGCAAAAGGAAGAGAATGTGTTAATTTCTCTTCCTTCCCTTCCAAGATGGGTGGGGACAAAGCAGTGCTTTTAATCTCTGCATTGCAAAAGGCGGAGGAAAAAGATGGGTCCCTCTACTTTTCTCGGCAGGCCAAGCTGACAGTTTGGGGTAAGGAGAAGAGAAGGGAAATCAGCTGGGCTTCTGATCATCCCCATCCTGAAATTTGCTGCATAGCATCAACTCTGGGAGGCAGAAAAATTCCCAGAATGGGAGATCGGAAGAGCCCAACTGCCAGCTGATCAGATCCCGATTCTCCCGCCAACAAAACAAAACAAAACCTTTGAGCAAACCTTTGCCAGCATGAGATCAGAAGCCAGTGAGTCAGCTTCTGATAGCTGCAACTGTTTCTGTTAATACACAGGAATATATTGCAAACAACCAAACAGCTGGTGATTAATTTGCTGCCTAATCGCCACCGGTGAACAGGAAACGAGCCAAACAGTCAGGTGTTTCAGCATCCCTATAGGTTATTAGGAAAGGGATTGAAAATAAAAATGCCACTATCATAAGATGCTTGTATAGTTCTATGGATGTACTACATTTGAAATACAGTGTACAGTTCTGATTGCTCCAGCGCAAAAAAATGATATCATAGAACGGGGGGGGGGGGGGAATACAGAAAAAGGTAACCAAAATGATCAAATGGCTGAAGTTCAGTTTGGAAGACAAGGCTGAAAAGGGGAGAGCATGATAAAGGTTCATAAAAATTAAGGTAGCCCAGCTCAGCCTCGAGCTTGTTAGTACTTGGATGGGAGATCACCAAGGAAGACCAGGGTTACTATGCAGTGGCAGACAATTGCAAATCACCTCTGAATGTCTCTTGCCTTGAAAATCCCTTGATGGGTCACCATATATTGGATGCAAATTGAAAGCACTTAATTATTGTTATTTTGGAGAAAGTGGATGGAAAGAACATTTTTCTTCTCCCAAAGAAATGGACGCGCAATGACCAATTAACTTGCAGAATTCACTGCCATGGAATGCAGTGATAGTCACTAGCTTAGAGGTCTTTAAAGGAAGATTGGACAAATTCATTAAGGATGGGCCAATCAATAACTATTAACTATACTGGCTAATTCATCTATAGTTTATTTCTGAATATCAGTTGCTAGATGGAAACATTTCCCTCTGTGCCTTGCTACTGATCTTCCAGAGCAACTGGTTGTCTGCCATGGGGAAAATGACACTTGGATTACATGGATATGGATTGCTGTGATCCTTCATGGTTCTTATGACTCATTGCAACCTTAAAAACTATCTCCAAATCTATTTACATGGTTGTTTAGCTGCCTGGTCTGTTGCTAGTTTCAAAGGGGCAATGTTGCAGGTACTGACTCCTACATATACATCAGTAAGGACTTGGTTGAATGAAACAGGCATTAGAGAGCCAAAGTGAAAATGCAGTTGTGTCATCACCTGACTGACACATGAACATATACTTGAGCTGAAGGATCAAGGAGGCAAAAATACAACTGAATAGTGTAACAGCATTTACTTCAATAAGAAGAAGAAGAAGAAGAAGAAGAGATTGGATTTATATCCCGCCCTTCACTCACTTAAGAGTCTCAGAGCGGCTTACAAACTCCTTTTCCCTTCCCCTCCCCACAACAGACACCCTGTGAGGTAGGTGGGGCTGAGAGAACTCTTTCCCAAGCTGTCCTTGAGGGAACAGCTGGTCCAGAGCTATGGCTTGCCCAAGGTCATCCAGCCAGGTGCAAGTGGAGGAGTGGGGAATCAAACCCGGTTCTCCCAGATTAGAGTCCGCGCACTTAACCACTACACCAGACTGGCTCTCTCATGAAAGAACCTCATGAAATGCATTTCTGGAGTGGAGAAACAGCAGAACAGCTGTATTTGGGCTGAAAAAATACCAGTATTTTTTTTTTTGGGGGGGGGGGGGTGATTTTCAAGCTGAATACAGATCAGAGAATCTGACTGGCTACTGGTATGGCGGATCCTGAATGATGCCAATTTTCCCCAGCTTTTTCCCAGGTATATTTGGCTGCATCAAATAGCTGGTAGTGGAGAGGTTTAAAGGAGTACAAAGTTAACTTTCAGTTCTCTCCTCTAGGGCTCTTTCCCACCTTTTGCTCTGATTTCCAGGGCAATAGGAGGAAGGGGAAAGAGGCATCTCTTTTTGAAATCTGTGCATGGGCAAAGAGGTTTGGAGAGTGTGTGCTGGCTTTGGCTTCAGCTGCTGCCTTGAGCCTGACTGCTGCTGCCTGAGAGACTCTGCTGTGGACTTTGGATCAAATCCTGCCTGCCTGCCTGCCTGGAGAAGAATGGAGACAGCGACTGGTTTGACTGAATAACACTTTTTAAGAAGTTTTTTTATTTTACTGTCAGTTGTTCTTTGGGCTTAGTGGGTGGTAGGTTTGGGGGGGGGGGTGAGGCCAAAAGCCTCAGGGCTTATTTTGGATCCCTTGGGTTAGGTTTTAGTTCCTTCTGGTTTCATGGCTTGCAGTTTAGAGTTTAGAGTTACTTGTTTGGGCCTGGTGGTTGTGTGTGTGTGTGGGGATAAGGCCAAGGGCCTCGGGGCTTTTTGTTGTTGTTCCCTTTGGTTTTATTCTTAGGTTTTAGTTCCTTCTGGTATTGTGGCTTGCAATTATTGTTGTGGAGTTTTGTTGTCATTTGGGCCTGGAGGTAGATGGGAAGGCAAAGGGTTCCTTCCTTCTGCTTTGGTTCTTGGCTCTGGTTCTTTGGAGTTGGTTTAAAACTGTTGCTGACTGCACACTGGGCAACCCAGCAATGTTGTGGGTGGGGGTGGGAAAACTAGTGTTAGGCAGGGTCAGGACCACTGGGATGGCTATTGCCAGGCTCTGCTCCACACCGAGGTACTAATGGGATGCATATGGCAGACAACATATTAGCCACCATAGAAAAACAGTTAGTGGTATGGATAGGCATGGACCTCTCCATGGGCTTCGTGATGACTGATGATGGCACAAACATGAGGACAGTGGCACAGGCATTGGGCCTCAGGTGCATTTACTGCATGGCCCACCTTCTCCACCTGGTGGTTAAAGATGCCTTGGGGCTGGGTTCTGCAGAGAATCACAGTTTGGACACTTAGACCCAGGAGTTCAGGCATCTCTTCCAGAAATGCCGGCATATCACAGGTCATTTCTCTCACAGTGTGAAGGACACCCATCTGCTACATGAGAAGCAGACACTGACAGGCATGCTGGTGCACTGCCTGATTGGTGATGTGAGCACTTTCTGGAACTCCACCTGTGCCATGTTCAAGTGCTTGGTGGAGCAGCAGAGAGCCTTGCAACCCACCCCTCACTTTCAAATGCAGAGATTCTCTGGGACTTTCTGCTGGGCTTGTATTGCCTTGCTATTCCCCCCCCCCCTGAAAACCATGGAGGATGGGGGCACCTTCTTTGGGTGCCCATAGAATTGGACCCCCTGGTCCAATCTTTTTGAAACTTTGGGGTTCATTTGAGGAGAGGCTCCAGCCTCTACCTCAAACCCTCCCGCAGATCATTAAATATACCCAGGATAGATTTATCATTAACTTTAATGGTCCCAATAGGGTATAATGGACCTGAAAAAATGGGGATTTCTGAATATTTACTGAATCTAAATACATACCCAAATATACCCGAATTTTTAAAGGCTTTTTTTCTTGCACACCCCTGGTGTTTACATATCATTTCAGGGAACAGCAAAAAAAGAGAGAAATCAGTATGCTATGCTAAGTTAATGTGTTTGATCCCATTACTTTCAAATGCTTTGATGTGTTTTTCCATTTTCCTGCCTTGTCCTACACTAATGCCTTTTTGGTCTTGCAGGAGGGTAAATGGCGGAGGCAGTGTGTGGTGGTTGTGCAGAATTTTCAAGCTGGCAGGTTTATAAACTAATCTTTGTACTTCTCTCTCTGCATCCATATAAGAGAACATGTGTAATTTTCACTTCTCTAGTAAATGGAACTGTTCAAATAATGTAAATAGTGACTTAAAGTGCATTAGACAATAGGCCTTTTCTCCATCAAAAACAATGCTACCACAGGATTGGGGTTTTTTATGGGCTACAAAATACCTCTGATTTTATTTCCATTGAATCAGTCACTCTGGAAAAATGTAATCGTTGTAATCACAGCAAAGACTTGTCTCTGTCTAGGCACTTAGGCAGGGCCCATCACCTAAGTCTCTGTGCAACTTCCAGAGCAGGATAGTTTAGGGTTAGTTTTGATTCTTACAGGTTCTTTAATTTATTTTATATGAGATCAGTTTAGAGATTCTCAATCAGCACTTCTACTTTTACTTCTCACTTGTCCTGAACTTTTAAACAGTGCACACTTTCATAACTGAGATTACACAGGACAACTATCAAATGGAAATCTACAACATTCTGAAAGCTTTTTGTAACCTTATTTGCATCTTGGAATTGGTTTCAAAATAATACCTAGGGTGTATTTTTGTAGTAGCAGAGAAAATGAGAAATGCAGTTTATATGGCAAGATCATCAAGTCTACCTTTACAAACAGATCATGTGCACATAATATAATGAATATGTTAAGACAGCCAACTTTCAAGCCACCTTCTGTAGCTCTGCCTTTAAGGACAACTAGACAGACATCAGCAGAGGTCATATTTATCCCTCCCTATGCTGTGAAAAGTTTCACCTGATGATATCTGCAGACCAAGCAATTGTGCAAGAGCAGACTGGACAAGGTATTATGTCAAAAGTTGATCGTGTCCGGCCTCTTCCTCCACACACTGGCAAGCCAGATTCCCTGGATGGTCTAAAAGCAAGGCATAGAGACCAAAGTTCTTCCCCAGTACTGATGTCCAGCTGCTTATGAATATGGCGGTTCCATTTAGTCATTGTGACTAATAGCAATGGATGGACCTGTGCAAACTTAAATTAGTGGCTCTCACTACCAAGTTTATAGGCAATGAATTTCATGTGTTAATTACTTTTCCAGTGTAGAAGCACACCCTTTTCCAGTTCTGAATCTACTACTATACACTTAGGGAAAGTTCAATTTGCTCAGCTGGCAACTCACATTGAAGGTGTAGTTACACACTCTTGCTATAGATAGGCCAGAAAGTCCTAACACATGTTAGAAAAGCAGGATGGTGTCAGCCTTAAAGTATCAGTTAGCAGAGGGAAACTTGCTTTCCTCTTGCAGTGATATTCTGTTGCTATCAACTATTGCATCTGTTTGCTCTGAAAATTCAGAGTTTTGAATTATTATTCTGATGTACCAGCACTAAAGATAGGCCATAGTCTGAATAACGTAGCCTAGCCCAAGTGCACCATGGCTTGCAAAACTAAGCAGCGTCAGCCAAGGTTAGTACTTAGATGGAAGACCATCAAGGAAGACCCGGGTTGCTATACAGATGAAAGGAATGGCTAACCGTCTCTGCTCATCTCTTGCCTTGAAAACCCCATGATGGGTAGTCATGAGTCAGCTGCAACTTAAGGGCACTTAGTTACTGTAATATTTCTTAGCTTAACAATTAACTGTATTTTTGGAAGTTGAAACCAAAAGCCCGATGATAAGGGAAAGAGGTATGCAAGAAGCAGCATGGAGTACTGGTTAAAGTGTCAGGCTAAGAGGAGAGGAAAGTGATGTGAACCACTTTGGTCCCCATTGGGGAGAAATGAAGAATCACTAAGTAATGAAGTAAATAAGTGAATAAATAAATATTCAGCTTAAAAGCATCATGCTGTCAGATTGGTGACCATCTGAGCCCAACTTCCAACTGTAGAACAATCTGAGTTATGTGCAACTCCATACATTTTAGTTGCTGAAACTTCACACTAGATGGGGAATTTCACACTACACCTTTAAAAACGGTACTGAACCAGCTTAGAATAAACCGGTACAGTAACGGCCATTTCACACAGCCCTTTCCCTACCTTTTCGGAGCCGTTTTCGAAGCAGTTTGTCATTTCAGACGGCTGCTTTCTTTTCGCGCCTCTTTTCACCTGCGTGGGTGATCTCTGTGAATTTTTTTTAAGAGCCGGTTTAGAACTCTATAGCGCTATAGCAACCCCATTGGAATGCCTGGGCTCAGTTGGTTCAGTGGATCCCAGGCATTCCAAAGGGGTTGCTATAGTGCTATAGCGCTCTAAATTGGCTCTTTTTAAAAAAATTCACAGAGGTCGCCCGCACATGTGAAAAGAGGCACGAAAACACTCGTCGGAGGAGGAAGCGCTTCAGGGGCATTTCACACAGCACCCCTGTAGCGTTTCAGGATTGGGAGAAGAACCGAAGAATGTTTGGGAGGAGGTTTCAAGGTAAACTGGCTCAGAAACGCTTCCCCAATGGGAGAGGCATGTTTCTGTCTGAAAGGGCCAATATGTTCCATTAGGGAACTGGTACTAGTACGGTTCTGTGTGAAATGCCAGACAGAAACTGTTACTGTAGAGTTCCTGAAACGGAACATATTGGCTGTGTGAAATTCCTCGATATCAAAAACTTATGACAAACTGCTTATTAATACTTTCATTCTCCCTATTTTGCCCAACGAAGAGGGAAATGACAAGATAAAATCAAGCGCCTTTCATATAACCTCTGAATCTGCCAGTAGTAAATATTCACATGTACTATTAGGGGGGTGTTGTGGAAGAACTATCACTTCACTTCCCATTGTTTCATTAATAAAAATGATCTTGGAAGCAGAAGACTATATTAACCATTTCCTTTTGTTTCCCCCCACCCTTTATCTAGAAGGCTGAAAGACGCTGCTAAAATAGATCTATTTTCTTTTCATTCTACAGAATAATGCATGAATGATTATAACATATGCTCTATCTCTAGGTTTTTTCCCCTCCAACCAGTGGAAAAGTGCCTGACACAGTAATCACAACTTGTTGGTTTTCAATCTGATGCTGTCCTGTTTTATCATGGTAGTTAAATGTCCATTCTTGTTCAGCGTGATAAATGTTATGGCCATTTAACAGTAGTGCAGGGGGGAGAAAAAGAGAGAGAGAGAGACATGTTAAACCAAATATTGCTTCAGATTGTGTCTTTTATTCTTCTTTATCATCATATCTTAATTTATAGTATAATCATCATTATCACAACTGTCAGCCTCATTTAACCTTCCCTGATCTCCCATGATTCTTTGCTGTCAGGTCTGATTGCCTGCCTTCTGCTGACTGACTGATAATGGTTGACTGATTAGCCCTCCCCAAGAAGAAGACAATGATATATAGAACAGTGCAGCTTGCTCTATATATTAATGAGGAGCTGGCAAAGCTTTGATAAGACCCTGGAATAATCCATCAGTGAGAGAAGGAGCTTGTAAAAACTGGTGGAACATTTCATGGGAGAGACACCTGGGAAGGATGTAATGACCCGGCAACTAAATACCTCTCAGCTGTCTCGCCTCTGTTGTAATTAACATCAGATAGCTGCCCATATGGATAACAGTAAGGAGTTTATCAGTCCCCCAAATCCAGTTTACATTCTCTCAATTTTGCACCTAGGGCTTTCCGCCTTTACAACATATTTAGCAAGCAAGCAATTAATAGCTCATTTTCCTTGGCATTAGGCCCTGTTTATCTTCTGAGCCACCTCTTATCATAGACCGTTACCTATGACAGGCAAGAGTCATTGGCAGGGAGGGGGGGCTTTCCCCTTCTTTTTTGTGCTGTAGTTGTTACACTTATTCAGCAGAGGCCTGCTTCACCATTAGATACAAAGCTTCTGATGGCTACTTGAGTTTGAATGCTCCGTTATTACAGGTATTATATTAAATTGCTTGTGTTATGTGAAGGGGATTATAGAGGTTCTGGATCAATAACTTCAGTGGATGTTGGGAGTGATTACAGTACTCTGTCAATTTTTCCCATTTGGCTGTCAGTACTGATTTACAACACACCACCTCTTTTATTCACATCAAATCATTCATTTCATTGGCAAATTCTATATATCTCAATTTACTTTAAGTAGCTGATTTGTGTAAAATAAAATGACTTTCTCTCCTCTGTGTAACATATAGGTATGGTAATAAAATAAAGTACAAACATTTCAGAGAACATTTAGCCTTTTTTGGGTAGGGGTCGGTATTCTGGTTTCTATTTGACATCTATAAGGAGGGGGGAAGATATAATTGAAATGCCTTTCTGCCAACTACTGTTTCCTTATGGCTATTGCAGTCAGCAGCTGAAATTCAAAACTGGAAAAGCTATTTTATAACAATTCCATTGAAATTATTGAAAACACAAAATGCTTAAACTCCCCCTTGTCCCCAATGAAAAAAATAATAATTTCAGCTTTTTATTTATTTAATGTATGTAGTTGAGCGTATGAATTATTCATATACCCATCTTCCAGGGTTCCATCACATTCTAGCATCAGCAACAGATGGAATCCAGAGCTGCTATGAAAATATATGGTGGGACTCAGTTATCAACTTACTCTTATTACTTATTCTTCTAGAGGCAGAAAACTGATGGTAATATGAAATGAAAGGGAATGGAAATAGAATATTACAAGAGGCAAGGGGCCTGTTCAGTCTCTGTCCTGTTGGTTTCCTAGCACGCACCCACTTGTTTTATTCTGCATAAAGCAATGGTTGTTATTCCCTCCACTGGGAAAAGGAAAGCATTGTACTTGGAGACAAAATATGCCCATCACCTCTGACGACGGGGGAGGGGGGGTCAGTCCCTACCAACAGACCTGAAACAGAATGCAGCATGACATGCAATGATGGTTCCTAGATACACATTCTGTCACCTTTTCCCAGGGCTGTCCACAATATACAGGCCTTGCCTTGGTATACACTTCTACGTGTCATAATGGTGAGCATTTTGCCATTACATAAAAAGCAATAAGGCAAAATCTGAAGGCTCAGCTGGATCAACTGCTATTTTTTATTCCCACTGATATCAAGTGGTGAGTGAGAGGAAGGAAGGGAAGGGAGGGAGGGAAGGAAGGAACTGGCAGTATTGTTGAAAGTGTACAGGACACCAAGAATAAACTAGAGCACCTGCACTAACAGCATATGCCCAATGCTAAGAGACAGCAGAAATTATTCTCACTGAGTTGATAAGCTAATGTTAGGGCTGTACAATTTCAGACTTATGAGTGACTGTGGAATGGTTTGTTTGTTTGTTTTCAATATGGAGGAACATTCCATCATGTGCCCCCCTCACCTGATTTCTGAAGTGGTATAGCACAGATGACAGATTTCGCATTTCCATGACAACTAGGCCAGAGTTCTATAGAACAGAAAGAAAAAAAACCCCTGGCAATGGTTCAAAAAGTTCTCATGCAGTTCAAAACTCCCACATGATCGGTCAATCTCTTCATTTTCCAGAGAGCCCTCAATGAAAATATAAAAAAATTGAGGAGGGAGGTAATTTATTAACAGTTTTTCATCACTTGGTTGGCAATGCCAGTGAACTAAAATCTGAAATGTCTATTTATATTTAAAGTTCTGGTAACTGAAGTGCTCAGATATTTGGCAGACACCATGCTTTTGCTGAACCTTCAGCTCAGATCCTGCCTGCTGGACAACAGAAGACTGAAGAAGTCCACTGGTTTGACTTATTAGCACCAGTTTTTTAAAACTTTTCTCATTTTGCTGTGGGCTACTGGGTTGGGGCCTGAGGTTGAGGATGGTGAGGTGACTAGGTCCTCTGGGCCCTAGGGTCTCTCAGGCCTCTTCCTGCTTCTGTTTGGTTCTGGTTTGTGGTTTTGTTGCACATTGCAGTTAAAACCAGGTTTTTTAAAGTTTTCTAATTTTACTGTGTGATCATCTCTGGGCTTGCAGGTGGGGGGGGGGGGGTTCGAGTGACTGACTAGACCTCCTGCCTGGGGCCTAGGCTTTCAGGCCTCTTCCTGGTTCAGTTAGGTTAGCTTGCAAACTCTGTTTTGTGGTTTGTTGTTGGCTTCTTGCAGTTCTAAGGAGTTTTCTGATTTGTTGGGAGGGACTGGTGATTATTGTGGGGGGGCAGGGTTTTTGCAGGGCCTTTTTGTTTTTTGGGGGGAGTGGGGCATTGCTCACTGTTCTGTGTGTGCTTCTGGTTTTAGGTGCTGCAGTACTAAAGAGGCTTTTAATAAAGGTTTCAGGAATTTTTTAACTAATTTCAACACTTTTAAATAAATCTCAGCAGAAGGCTTTAACTGTTCCTACCTTCAACCAGGTCAGCACTAGGAGGACTAAAAGAGGCCCGGTTTTGTCTTCTTAACAGTGATATAAATAGTCTAGATTTATTTATTTATTCATATTTATAGCCCACCCTTCCTGCAAGCTGGCTCAGGGCGGGTAACAACATTACATTTATACAATATATATTTGATTAATACAATAAAAAATAAAGTTTAAAACATCATCATAAATATTAAAATGATGGTCACAGTTGATAAAAATGAAATTTTCTGGTTGTGGGAGGTTCCTGGCCTGTGATGAAATATGAATAATGGCCAGTAGTTGTTACAAAAGTAACAGAGTGACAAAAACTTTTTTTAAAAGCACTGTGCTGTCTGGCATTCTGACTGAACTTTAGTGAAGGCAGGTGATTTTTAAAGTCAACTTATTCCTCTTTAGATTTTTTAAATTAGGGAGCATATGCATTTCCACACAGGAAATCAGGCTAGTTCCAGTAGAATCCAGTCAGGAGTAATTTAATTAAAGACCCTTAAACTTTTAAAAAGGTTAACATTCCATCTCAAGGATAGTCTTTAAACAACAGAAGGGACAGTGTAGGAATTCCCCACTAGTTCTAAAAAACAAACCAAGAAAGAAAACCCAAACTGAAGCATGAGTAGGTGTAGCTCTACTGAAAGACACAAATACCTAGCTGTCAGGCTCTGTTAGGTTCAGGTTGCAGTGTGGATAGTTAGGTGCCTAATATCCTCCCCATATGATAGACTCGGGGCAACATGAGCATCAGGAAGTGAACACAGCAGGGCCCTGGGGGCTAGGCTAAGGAGAAGACTAGAGAGGTGGAGGGGAGGGGGATAGCTGCAGCTTTTCCTCCACCTGTGTGGAAGACTATTCCACAGCCACCTTCCACCACTCTGACCTCTGTCCAGAGTGGTGCAATAAAGAAGCTATGCATAGGCCTCTTCACTGAGGCTGCTGCTGGGGCAGCTCCCCCCCCCCCCCCCAGTACCCACAGGTACAGGCACTGGGCAAGGGCTGAGGCTCATCAGGAGGAGGAGGAGGAGGAGCAGCCTGAGCTGTGTTTTGGAGTGACCTCTGGGGACAGTTTTCCAGGAGATCACCCCATGGACTCAGAGGGCTATAGAGGAGCTGGAGGAGCAGCTGGATGACCAGTCCACTGATCTGGGCCCTCTAGATTCCAGCAGGCCTTTGGACAAGAAACAGGGGGGAGGCTGGTGCAAGAGGAAAAGATGGAGGCACACCCCAAGGTGCCCCATCTCAACCCCTTCCCCCTGCTCAGGCATCTCTTCCTGCCCCCCCAAGACATGGTGGCTTCAGGGGTACCTGCAGCTGCTGGACAGCATGGGTGCCCCTACACCTCTGATGTCTGGAAGCACTTCTAGCTGATGGAAGATCCCCACTTCACACAGTGCCAGCTGTGTAGGGCCCAGATCAGTTGTGGGAAAAACCTCAAACTAATGAGTGTGCAGAGTGAGGACATTTTTCTCCATGCGGGCAACACTGTCTGCTCGCATTGCTCACGCCTGCTCCCCTAGTCAGTTGAGCAGCTGGTCTTCCTGAAGGTCAACTTGCCACTGTTTGGCTTCCTGATACTGGACTTTTGAGGGTGACTGAAGTGAGCACATACTTGTGCCTGCATCCCCTCTTGGTCTGTGCTGGGAAGTTTGGGTGAAACGCTTTCCCCCAAATTAAAATGAGAGATTAGAGAGAAGTAGTGGAGCTATTTTGCCCCACCAATCTCCCCACTGCTATTCTAAGTCCACCCTTGCCAGCTGTATAAGGCCCAACAGCCACGCAGCACAGGGCAATGTTGAAGGTGGTGTGCATGTGCACTTGTTCACTCCCCGAGTCACCACCAGCCATCCCAAACCAAAACTCAATGTTGAAATTAAAACAGCAGCACAAAAACTGTTCTTCATCTTGATGGAAATGAAAGGGGTAGAGTAGGATAGTCAGATGCCAAGCAGAAACCACAGGAGCACAGGAGCATAAAACTGAACCCCCAGTCTTTTTGAAACTTGGGGTGTGTTTGGGGAGATATTCCAGCAGTTACACTGCAAATTTGTTGCCTCTGGCTGAGGACAGACTGGCAATCTGCCCCGGGAGAGATCTGCTTGGGAAGCGGGGGAAGGGAGCCCATTCAGACATCCGCAGCTGTCCCTCGGCTCCCTTCCGCACTTGCGCACTTTGAAGCTGCTTTCCTCTCACTGTAGAAGGACACCGGGAGAAACCAGTGTCCAGGGGCCATCTTCCACATGCCTCCCGCTTTCAGGCAGTGTGAACCGGAAGAAGGCAGGATTCAAGCGGAGGCGGCTGCGTGAACGTGCCGTTTCGGCAATTTGTGCACATGTGCACATGCGCACATTGCCAAAACAGCCCTGCCACAAGCTGCGGTGGCTGGCCCACCTGGGGCTGCTCCGCAGCAGTCTGAACACTCTGTAACAGCATCCTTGCGCAATACACTGGCCAGTGTGAACAGCCAGCTCTGGGGAATTTTCCCCTGCAGCTTTTGCCTCCGGATTCCTCCTGCTCCAGATTGCCACTCTGTCCTCGGCCTCTATCACAACACCCCTCCCCCCAGCCCACTGACTATACCCTAGGACAGGGGTGTCAAACATATGGCCCGGGGGCCATATCAGGCCCCCGGAGGGCTTCTATCAGGCCCATACTGGAGCTGCCCATCTCCTGCTTCCAGTTCTGTTGCTGCTGCTGCATCATAGCTTACTTTGCCAGACTCTCTCAATTGCTCAGCCATTTCATGTTTTCCCCTGGGCCCTAGGCTCAGAACTCTGAGCATGAGATTTCTATGGTGAATGTCAATAAATCAAAAGTAGGTTTGCAGCTTACAGATACAGCATACTGAACAGCATACTCAAGATTGCAACAGCACAGACATTTTGATGCAATAATTCAGAGCAAGAAGTGTCAGTTATCAGTTACTGTTAAATAAACAAAATATTGCAAGAGTGCTAATGTTTTAAGCATGTTTTTATTTTAAGTAAAAAAATTATTTGTGTTTGTGTCCTTTATAAAGTTTATAACTTCACTACCTGGCATTACATTTTATGACACACATGGTCCAGCCCAACAAGGTCTCATTTATGTCAGATCCGGCCCTCATAACAAATGAGTTCGACACCCTTGCCCTAGAAGATTTGCCATTGAGTATAATGGCCCCATAGGGTATAATGGAGCCAAATATATTCGGTATTACAGAATATTTCCCGAATCTGAATATAATACTGATACTGGTATTCAGGGATATTCGGGAATGCTGAATAAATTCAGCTCCATTATACTCAAATCTTGGGGGGGAGGGTGATTCTTGCACACCCCTGGTATTGAGATATGAACATTTATTATGCTATTCAGTGCGGCTGGTGAATTCTAAAAATGCTCTTCAGGAACACTGTAAGCAAGCAGCATGCAGATAAACACTAAAATAAGTGCTAATTGCTAAAACTAAGTAATTTAAAAGTGACAAGTATGCAAAACAACATTGCATAAGCAACTGAGCTAACAGCATGTATCATCCCATCTGATTTTTTTTTACTTCCAAATTTCCCAAAGCAATGAGGGAAACTAATAAATCAATTCTAACTCCAGGTACATCAAGGCATATAAAGACAAGAAACCTTAAGTCAGGGTTATTATTGGTTTTGCTTAGTGCTTTAGGATATATGCATGCAAAAATTAGCTATGATTATACATTTTCCCAACTGATTTGCTTATAAAACAGTCATGTATATTTTTCACTTTTAAGATGGCTTCATTTTAGTAGTTATCTTAAGGTTTATCTTTATGCCACTCATTTACAGTATTCCTGAAATCACCATTTTCATATTGCCGTGCCATAATAATCTTTAGTTTCTAAGCAGCAGTTTGAAGCCTCACTACTCCTTTTGTTTGGTTTTTAATTACTCCTTCTCCCAGGAGAATCCTGGAAACTTCAGGATGGGGGGGGGGGGGGCTATGGATAAAGTTAAGGAAATATGAAGAATGTGTCTCTAACAGCAAACTCATACTGTTCTCACCTAACTTCAATTTTTGGAGAAGGGGGGGGGGGGTCCTTCCAAAGCAAACTGGAATAAGCTGAAACTAGGTTTGTAGTGTCCTAAATCTTTAGGAACTTATCAGAAAAAGATACCTCAAATAATATGTAGGATGTATGGTAATGGCCAGGGAAACAAAGTGAATGCCAATACAAATAAAGTATTTATTAATGAAATTCTGGGGAAAAAATCTTTGTGCTATAAAATGCAAGAGTCAATAAACACCTATTGTATTTTCCTTTACATCTTTTTCCAGCTCCCTTCCTGTCCTTCCCCAGTAATTTTGGTTGTGATTTTAAAAAACAGTTAATCTGAATTATTTATAGCCTAAAATGATCTCTGCTAATCTGTATTCCTGTTGTAAAAATGACAATAGCAGAAATAAACATTATATAAATAACGTACACAATGCTTTCAGTGCCAAGGGGGGGAAAAGCCCTTTCTGTTGTCTAAAACTCAAACAGATTAATAAACATACAGTGATACTCACTATAATGCACACAGATTGTGGCTGCAGTACTGTATTCAAATAGCAGAATATAGAAAGGGGGGAAATAGAATGTGTTTATTGTCTGCCTGGCATAAAATGCCCTTTGCATAAAAATATACAGATTAAAACTGCACATCTGCTGCTTTCAGGGCACTTCTTTCACTCCTGTATATTTTCTGATATCATTTGCAGAATTTATAAATACAAGAAAATATAGACAAGACTGTTTAAAACACAGTAAGTAAACATCTTTGTAGATGATGCATATATTTTCTGAATAAGCATATTATTTCAGACAATATTTTCTTTTAATATTTCTTTAACATGAAACATTTCAGAATCATCTCGCACTTCTTAGTTTCCAGCCTAGAAGAAAATTCCTGCAGAGTATCTGTTCCAACTGATGAACTAATCCAACCACAATGGAAGGGGACAGCCTACTGAAGAGGGAGTTTTTTGAGTGGAAAATGAATATGGTTGTCAGCTCTGGATTGGGAAATACCTAGTAGATATTTGAGCCCAGGATAGCCCTATCTCAAGAAAAAAAATCTGGAGATTTTAGGAGTGGAGCCTGAGGAGGGTGGGGTTTGGGGAGGGAGGGACTTTAATGAGGCATACTTCCAAAGAGGCCATTTTGGCCAGTTGAACGGATCCCTGTTGCTTGGATATCAGTTATAATCCTAGGAGATCTCCAACAGCCACCTGGAGGCTGGCAATCCTAAAAATGAATTAAGCCAAAGTGAAAATCTCAGGTACTTGTTTGGGCCAAGAGGTTCAGTGGGGTTTTAATGTTGTGTTCCAGAAGCCCCCCCCCCAGGAGTAGGTTTGCCAGTCCCCAGGTCAGGGCAGGGGTTCCCCCAATTTTTGGGGCTTCAGCCCACCCCCAAACAGGGAAATCCTGGCACAGCATCCCCAATGTGATGACATCACCTGGAAGTGACATCATTATGTCAGGGGTGCTGCGGGGAATGCTCTGGTTTAAGGGCAAAACTCTATGGTAAATTTGCCCACAAACCATAGAGTTTTACCCTCAAACTGGAGCGTCGACAGTGCATTGATGTCTATTCCAAGAGACATCATCATGTCGGGGATGTCCTGGAATGGCCCCCCAATCTGCCCACTAGAGCAATGAGGGGACCTGGCAACCCTACCCAGGAGGCCCCCACCCTTGGAATCATATACCTTCCCGCCCTTAATTTAAACCCATTATTGCGATTCCTGTCCTCTGCTGCCAACAGGAACAGCCCCCTGCCCTCCTCTAAGTGAGAGCCCTTCAAATACTGAAAGAGAGCAATCATGTCCCCACTCAACCTCCTCTTCTTCATACTGAACATTTCCAAGTTCCTCAGCCTTTCCTCATAGGGCCCCCTGCATCGACCTCATCACTGTCCTCTGCATCCTTTATTGTATAATGAGCAGTAGGGTGATAGCATGTTAAACGAACAAAAGCTGAGTAGGGGACAGTTTTCTTATTTTTACCTGTGATGCCTGTCATTTCAGCCCCTTAGAACTGTTCTTTGCCTTGGGCAGCCAATAGAGATCAAAAGGGCCTTGATAATGTCCCCTGCAATGTGAAGGGATTCCAGCCCCCAACTAACAAGCTGCTTCTCTGTGCTTCTTCCAAGCAGTCGTGTTCACACGACTGAGGAAGCTGCTCCTGGGAGCAGCCCGGCAGCCCAACCCAGTTCGCATTACCTGTAAAAAAAACCCCTAGTGCACACTTCAAAACTATCATTTAATTCCATATTGGAAAGTCAGGAAGAACATTATTTTCATAAAATATCAGAATGTTGTTATTCTTTTGGGAAGCAGTGCTAGTAAAATTGAAAACAAGGGGAAATTGTCACTAAAGTTCCTCCCCATTTTGGCAAGCATATTCTCTGCTATTCAAGAGAACTTTAAAACTAACCATAACATGCCAGCCAAAGTGCAGGAGAGCCCCAAGTCCCCTATTGTCAAGAGCTTGTCTTGGATGCCTGGCAATTAGTTTATACTGATACCTGTGAATGATGCACTCCCCTCCTAGAGTAGTAAACTAACAAACTTCACCCAGAATGAAAGCCCAGAGAAGCAGAACATTGTTACCACCATCCAACTAGTATTTTGTCTTTTCATTTGAATTTAATCAAGCTCCTGAGACACCTTGCTGTCAGAATCTGCTGATTCAGACAAGGATTTCTGGGACTTTCTGCTATGCTTCCTATTGCTATGTGCTATGTGTAACCTGTGCTTGCACCTATTATGTATTCATGCATATTATGTATCCATGCTTATTGCTTTTAGTTGCCCCTATGCCCACCATGTAACCATATCTTTTGCCAGGATGACTGTATGCTATGTGACCCCAGGTTTATGGCTTTGACCAGGCCTGGTCTGTGTAACTGTTTGCCCGGGAGAGTGACAACTTCAAAGCATGGGAACAATGGGCCTCTCACACTCCTGCCTCCGCATTCCATTCATCCCTGCTGGGAGGACAAGGGGAGGACAGAGACCATTTCTTATCAACGTGCGAAGGCCTTGAGGAAAGCATTTGTTATGTGAATATGGTTACATCTAAGGGGTCTGGTTTGGGAAGGGAAATTTACAGCTTAACACCTAGCTTTCTTTCCTGTGGGAAGCAAACGGCCAAAGACCCCTTTTGCCCGCCGTTTTTCCCCTTTGGTGATTGGTTACCTATGGGCAATTCAAATTGTACTGAAGGGTATAATAGACCTGCTTCTATCGTATGCATTATCTCTGACAATAATCCGAGAACCTGTACCAATGTAGAGATTGGAAATAAAGAACTGTGTTTCATCAACAAAGATCTGATCCTTGACTACTTTGAGCAGAAGTCTCACACTTGCCAGCCTCTCAGCAGCCCCTCATAGCTCTACCAAAACTTGGATTTTTCTTTCCCAAATTCAAACCCCAATAGTCCAGCAGACAAAAAGTATAAAAAGGGCTCTTTTGCCCAAGAATGTGGATCCAGCCACCCTTTTGGACTCAGACATCAACTTGGAACCAAGCAAAGACTCTGCCTCACCTAAGAACCACCTCCCCAATCTTCAAGGAATCTTATACCATGACCCCTCCCTTCTCTTCTCATTGGACAGCCAAAATATATTTTACAGTCTCCATTTTATTCTCTGTTAAAGTAATACCCTCACCACAAGGATAGGACTAGCTTCTTCTGGGTGTGTATATACTAGAAGAAGAAGAAGAAGAAGAAGAAGAAGAAGAAGAGATTGGATTTATGCCCCACCCTTCACTACCCAAAGGAGTCTCAGAGTGGTTTACAATCTCTTTCCCTTCTCCTCCCCAAAACAGACACCCTGTGAGGTAACTCTCTTGAGAACTGCCCTTGAGAGAACAGCTGTGAAAGAACCTATGACTGACCCAAGGTCACTCCGGCAGTTGCATGTGGAGAAGTGAGTAATCAAACCGGTTCTCCCAGATTAGAGTCCATGCTCCTAACCACTACACCAAACTGGTTCTCAGATTTTAGTCCAGTAGCCCCTTAGTGACCAACAAGATTTTGGGGGCATAAGGTTTTAAGATTCGAAAGCTCCCTTTGTAGGGACTCAAATCTAGATGTTCTACACAGACCAACACTGATACCCTCTGAAACTATCTTCTGGGTATATATACATGACATCCTGTTGTGCGTCTTCAGCATATGGAGCACAGGGTTTTGGACATTCTGGCAATGCTTTCTTGGCAGGCAAGCAATACTATATGCTACTGTGGCATGATGCTATGGTGGGTCGGCACTGCTGTCACTTCTTGATCTAACAGAAGCATTCAACACAGTCAGCTATGATCTTTTGACCCACCACCTTGCCGACACTTCTTTCCAGCCACTGAAGATGCTGTCCTCTGCCACTGGCACCTCTGCGTGCACGAGTGTTTTTCAAGGAGACACATGGAAGTGTTAGCAGTAGGGGAAGCAAGTGTTGCAGTGGAGGACAGCACCCACAGTGGCCAAAGAGAAACACAAAGTGAACATTGTCATAGGATCCAAGCCAGTGTCCCCGTCAAGAAGGGAATGTAAGCTAGATGTCATTCTTGTCCTTTGGGTTATTTGGAGGCATTATGATATTGTGAGACTCATCCAAGCAAATATGGGACAGGAGGGCAGTGCTGGTAAGAACAAGTACAATATAATATGTAATGTAAGTCAACAATTAAATGTAATTCAGGCTGGCCAGAACTAGGACCAGGGCTTTCTCAGTGGCGGCTCCTGTTTGGTGGAATGAGCTCCCGGAGGAGATCAGGGCCCTGCGGGACCTGATGCAGTTCCGCAGGGCCTGCAAGATGGAGCTCTTCCGCCAGGCTTATCAATAGGAGCCGCTGCCGATGATATTTGGGATACCATCCGGCAATGTAACCATCATGCTGTACCCTGGTCCAACACGACCTCGGCCATGGCCGAGGGGGTGGAGCCCAAACCTGCCACATGGTTGCCATCCGACGCTGTATATGGAAGCTTTTATGACTATTTATATGTTTTAATGATATTTATTATAATGTTTTAATTGATTTTATAGGTTATTGTAACAATTAGGCCACAGGCCCATGTAAGCCGCCCTGAGCCTGCTTGCGGAGAGGGTGGGATATAAATGCGAAAAATAAATAAATAAATAAATAAATAATCAATAATTAGGCATGCAAAAAGAGATTTTGAGGAGTGGGTTGCTCAAGACAAACAATAGAACAAATTAAGAGTCCAGTGGCACCTTTAAGGCCAACAAAGGTTTAATTTAGTTTAGTTTCATGTGCATGCATTTCCAATGTATTGTCAAATACATTGGAAAGGAAGTTAGATCTCAAACTTATAGACACAGGCTATAAGTTTGAAATCTAGCTTCCTTTCCAATGTATTTGACAAAGTGTGCATGCACACGAAAGCTTATACCTTGAATAAACCTTTGTTGGTCTTAAAGATGCCACTGGACTTTAAATTTGTTCTTCTGCTTCAGGCCAACAAGGCTAACCACCTAAAACAAACAATAAACATTTTAAAATATATATCTGGAGCAGGAACCCAGCCAGAGAAGCAGTGGGGCCTTTGAATGACAAAACAATAAAGGGGTTGCTAAAGGAAGATGGGGAGATGGAAGAGAAGCTCAATGACATTTTTGTTTCTGTGTTCGCTGTGTTCACAGCCCCTAATTTCAGGAAGGGAGTCTGAAGAACTGAACCAAATCAAGATGACCAGAGATGAAGTTTTAGACCTTCTGGGGGAATTAAAAACTGATAAGTCTCCGGGTCCTGATGGCATACAACAAATTCTTGTATGCCATAATTTGATGACATACAAATTCTTAAGGAACTCAGATGTAAGATCGTTGATCTACTAACCCGTATATGTAACCTATCACAAAATTCACCCATGTACCAGAAGACTTGAATATAGCAAATGTAACACCAGTTTTTAAAAAGGGATCCAGAGGGGAACCTGGAAATTACAGGCCAGTCAGTCTAATGTCTGTCCCAGGCAAATTAGTAGAAAGTGTAATCAAAGATAGAATTGTTAGACACATAGAGGGACAAAGCCTGCTGAGGGAAAATCAGCATGCCTTCTGCAAAGGGAAGCCCTGCCTCACCAACCCTTTAGAGTTCTTTGAGAAAGTGAACAATCAGGTAGACAATGGTGACCTGGTAGACATTATATACATGGGCTTTCAAAAGGCTTTTGACAGGGCACTTTACCAAAGACTTCTAAGCAGTCATGGGATGAGAGGACAAGTTCTCTTATGGATTAAAAACTGGTTAAATGACAGGAAGCAAAGAGTAGGAATTGACAGACAATTCACACAATGGAAGGAAGAAAGTAGTGGGGTCCCACAAGGATTGGTATTGGGGCTGGTACTATTTAATTTATTCATAAATAATCTGGAACTAGGGGTGAGCAGTCTAGTGGCCAAGTTTGCAGCTGACACACAATTATTCAGGATGGTGAAAAATAAGGCTGACTGTGAAGAGCTCCGAGAGGATGAGCGGGCGACAATGTGGCAAATGAAGTTTAATGTTGGTAAATGCAAGGTGATGCACACTGGGCCAAAAAAAACCCCAACTTCAAGTATCAGCCAATGGGCTGATACTTGCTGAGACTGATAGAGAACAAGCAGGGCTCTTTTGGAGCCAGAATGCACTGGAATGACGTTCCGGCTGGTGTCCGAGCCCCCCCTCCCCCCGCCCTCCGGCTGGCCAGCCGGCAGGAAAGGCCTCCCGGCTCTCTGCACTCAAAGGGAGCTTTCCCTTTAAGAGCAAAGAGCTGTGGCGAAGGGGCCAGCTGTTGCAGCTCTCTCCATTAGGCTTGTTGCCACGCCTACACTCTCCCTGCTGCTGGTAAGTGCCTTCTCTTCTCTCTATCTCTCTTCTTTACTTTTCTCCTCTCCCTTCCTTTCTCTCTTTCTGTTTCTTTTCTCCCTCCCTCCCTCCCTCCCTCCCTTCTCTTTATTTATTTCTCTCTTTTCCCTTCCTCTCCCTCTCTCTCTTTTCCCTTCCTCTCCCCATCTCCTCCCCCCCCCATCATGTAAAGGCTTAATGTGTAGAAATGGGGAGTTGAAGCTTTCTATGGCATGAGGGTAAACAGCATCTCATCAAGCCTCTATTAAAGGGACAGGGCATTTTCCCCAGGCTGTTGGCAACCCTGGATATAAATCCCATGAGAAAACTTGTTTCAGTCTACATTAGATGATCAAATCAAATATATGCCGCAAATTAGAAATAGTATGAACAAGTCCTGAAGGTCAGGATGACTCTTTGAATTGCAAGGAAGGAGGCTATAAAAACTGACTTCCAAAAATGAGAACTATGTTTTAAATAGACTTCAGTGTAGAGGTTTAACTGACAAGCCATTCCTCCAAGAATTGTATACCAAAGGCAGGGCAAGTGGGCATGTAACTCAGAAAGGTAGGAATGCGTACCATCTCCACCTGGACCATTCACTACTCTGAACCAAGTACTCTGTCAAGTCACACCTGAAAGTTTTATGCTGCTGTTGCAAAAGAAGCCCTGAAAATTGCCTCAGACTAGAACTTTAAGAATAAGGGAATGACAACAGCAAAAATACAGGAATGCAGCAGTGGTTGGGAGGAATGTTGTCTGAATTCTCAGGAAAATATGAGTAATGAATGAATGGTGTCAGTACCGGTGAAAAATGTTATTATGGAAGCATCCTAAGATTTATTTTCTCTTTCTTTCTTTTTCTTTCTCTTTCTTTCTTTCTTTCTTTCTTTCTTTCTTTCTTTCTTTCTTTCTTTCTTTCTTTCTTTCTTGTTGTTCCATTTTGTTCTTTGTGTTTTTGTAAAAAAAAAATGTTGGAAAAGGGGAGGGATGTAAAAAAGCAGAGAGCCCAGGAAATGCTGGTTTTGACAGTATCTTTAATTTTTGAGAATCTCTTTAGTTTTCTCATGGCATCTTCTCTTTAAGAAAAGTAAGTTTGAAGCCTGAGTGTTAACTAGTTCATTGTTGTGTCTTGTTGGGAATGGGTTGCAAATATATGTGTGTCTAAAGTCTGTATTAAAGTGGTTTGGTACTAACTGCCATGCAAGAGAAAACATCTGAAAAAGTAGCTTTATCGTTGTGTGTGTGGGCAGAACACTTGACTGTTGCATGGGGGACTTTGGGGGATATCTGCAGAGAAACAGAGTTGTAACTAAAAATGAGCATGGTCAGCAGCACTGTGGGGATTGCCTGTTTTGTAAAATTTAAAAAGTGGGCAGAGTTTCTGAAGAAGATGATTGTCCCTCTTCTCCTGCCACTGGGCTGACATCTGCTTTTAATAGGCCAGCAAAGTTGATGTTCTTAAACCTCCTAATAAGAGAGATTTCTGCTTCTGAGGAGTTGACTTCCAACAATTGGTGATCATGTGATGGTAGTGATACTTTGATGTGGTAAACCCCACCTGTTCACAGGATCATTTTACCTGTGGGACAGACTCTGCATGGGAACCACTCCACTGGTACATAATTGCTTGTAAAAAATATTATAGTGTAATAATTCAGGTGGGTAGCCACAGGACCGGTTCTACCATAAGACGAGGTTAGGCAACCGCCTATGGGCGCAGAACCCTGACAGGTGCAGAGGCCAGCAAGCGGGGTGAGGATGATGGGGAGAGCAGCCCTGACTATAAGCAGGAATCCTCGTCTTTGTGTTTTTCATTCTTCCTAAAATGCATTTATGTTTGAAAATTGGTGAGCACATGGTGGGGGGGGGGGCGCCAGAAGGTAGCCACGCCTAGTGTGCAAAAAAGCTTGGCACTGGCCCTGGGTAGCCGTGTTGGTCTGAAGCAGCAGAACAAAGTGGGAGTCCAAAGTTTCATCCAAGGTATAACCTTTTGTGTGCTTGCACACTTCTTCCATCTGAAGAAGTGTGGGTGGCACATGAAATCTTATACCTTGAATAAAATTTTGAACCTTGAATAAAATAGCCCACAAACTACTCCCGTCCAGTGCATCCACAAACCTAGCAGAAGAGGAGATTGGATTTATACCCCACCCTTTACTACCGAAGGGTGTCTCAGAGTGGCTTACAAACTCCTTTCCCTTCCCCTCCCCACAACATACACCCTGTGCAATAGGTGGGGCTGAGAGAGCTCTGAGACAACTGTCTTTGAGATAACAGCTGGTACAGAGCTATGGCTTGCTCAAGGTCATCCAGCAGGTACAAGTGGAGGAGTGGGGAATCAAACCCGGTTCTCCCAGATTAGAGTCCACGCATTTAACCACTACACCAAACTGGCTCCTAGGGTTGTTCTGCCAGTGAACTAGGGTTGCCAACTCCAGGTTGAGGAAATCCCTGGAGATTTGGGAGTGGAGCCTGAGGAGGGTGGGGTTTGAGGGAAGGAGGGGCATAATGCCATGGACTCCACTTTCCAAAGCAGCCACTGACCTGATCTCTGTAGTGTGGAGCTCAGTTGTAATTCCAGGAGATCTCCAGATCCCACCTGTAGGTTGGCAAACCTAAAAATTCATATTTAGTGTACTAGTTCTGCAGGAAGGCAAGCTGATTTCCATGGGAACCTAACCTTTAGGAATTGATTCCAATCCAGTGTGGGAATAATTGCTGGACATAAGATATTGGTTCAGGCAAGATTTTGTATAGATGGGACAGAAAATAAAGTTTTTATTGGTTTTGTCAAAACTGTTTTGGCAACAAACAAGGTAAACAATAAGAAGCAAAAGGTGGATGTGGCTGGATGACCACACTTCTGGTAACATTGGGTGTGGCCTAATATGTTAATGAGCTGTGCTGTCAGGAGTGTGGCCTAATATGCTAATGAGTTCCTGCTGGGCTTTTTCTACAAGAAGAGCCCTGGGAACAAGATCTTGGGGCTGTAGTGAATAGTTCAATGAAAGTCTCAACCCAGTGTAATGTAGTGGTGAAAGAGGCAAAATCTATGTTAGGGATTATTAAGAAAAAGGGACTGAGAATAAAAAGGCTGCTATTGTAATGCCCCTGTATAGATCTATGGTGCAGCCTCATTTGGAATCCTGTGTACAATTCTGGTGTCCATATTTCAAAAAGGACATTACAGAGTTGGAAAAAGCACAGAGGAGGGCAACCAAGATGATTAGCAGGTTGGAGCACCTTCCCTATGAGGAAAGGCTGAAGAATCTGGGTCCTGGGACTTTTCAGTTTAGAAAAGAGACAACTAAGGGGGGACATGATAGAAGTTTATAAAATTATGCATGGTTGACAAAGAGAAATTTTCCTCCCTCTCCCAAAATACTAGAACTTGAGGGCATCCAATGATGCTGATGAGCACTAGGTTCAGGACGGACAAATGGAAATATTACTTTACACAGAGAGAGTAATTAAACTGTGGAATTCACTACCAGACGATGCAGTGATGGTCACAGGAATAAACAGCTTTAAAGGGGGATTAGACAGATTCATGGAGGATAAGTCTATTAATGGCTACTAGCCATGCTGACTGAGGGGAACTTCCACATTTAGAGGCACTACACCTCTGAATCCCAGAGCCAGGAGGCAACATCAGGGGGTGGCCTTGGTCTCTATGTCCTTTTGTTGGCCCTCCAGAGGAACTGGCTGGCCACTTTGTGAGACAGGATGCTGGACTAGATGGACCACTTGTCTGATCCAGCAGGGCTCTTCTTATCTGTTCTTATGATATCAAGTAGATCAGAAATCAGATTTCCAAGCTAATCCAACACCAGGGACTAGAGCTCATGTGTCTTAAATACTGGCACTGTGCTCAAAAGCCTTGAGATGGAGGGTAGGAGTAAAGCCCAAGCCCAAGATCCAAGGGCAAATGCAATTAGACAGACCTCAGAAGCAAGACAGATGCAAGCAAACAGCAAGCAACAACCAGATAATTAATTTACTGCAGAAGACTATAAATTGGGGCTAAGGCTATTGGTCACTAGGAGCTATGTCTATCTGCAGCAACTTTAAGAAGAAGCTGAAAAGAGTTTGAAACACATGACAATTACTGGGAGGAGGTCCACAATTTTGGGCTGGCAGAGGAAACAGGGAATGTGAAGAATCAATCTCTTACCTCATGTCTGGCTTTGGAGACAAGCTGAAGTATTCAGAATCCTCCTTGGGATTTTGTGCCTATAAAACTTTGCAGGAAGTGAAAAATGGATCCTTCCTCTCCCCAAGTTCTGTATGGGCCAGAGAACTCAGGAGCAGAGTGGTGAGAAGTAAGCATCAGGCCAAGCATGCAGAAACAGGTAATTTGTTGCCAAAAAGATACTTACAGTAACTGCTGGCAATCTGTTAAAACATCTGTTAGAACATCTTCATTATGTTGTATGCTGATTTGCTTGTTTAACCTCTGCCTTATATGTATGGACTGGTAAATTCCACTTCATTGTATCTGAGGAAATGTGCATGCACACAAAAGCTCATACCTCAAATTAAACTTTGCTGGTCTTAAAGGTGCCACAGGACTCAAATATTGTTCTACTGCTTCACACCAACATGGCTGCCCACCTGGATCTATCTGCTAGTAATGATTTTAGCACTCCTGCCTCACATACTGGGAATGTGCTACATGTGATCATCTCTAGGGATGCTCAAATACCTGCAAGCTTCATTCACTTCCTGCTCACCAGTAGTGATCAAGCGGCCAAACTGATGGGCTGTTGGACTGCTGGTATGTATTTGCAGGAACAGGTTACTTACAGCTGTCAGAATCTTAACTCAACTGATGATGGATCAGCTGGGAGTTAGCTTCGGATCTCCTGCTAAAGAATTGTTGCTCTGTACCCAACAAAGATTTTTTTCAGGGGAGCCAACTCCCAGGTGATCAGCTGGAAGTTGGACTGTTCTGATCTTCCATGCTGGAAACTTTGCTGCCTCTCAGCCTTGCTAATATATAGTAAATTTAGTGGGTGAGGGGATCAAAATCCCAGCTGATTTCCCATATTTTTCCCCACCTCAAGCTATGGGCTTGGGCTACAGAGAAACCAGCCTTTTCTCTTATCTTTTTTGTAACAGAGAGCTCAGAGCCTTTGCTTCTGTACCCAAACAAGCTTGGGGGAATAAGAAATGAACTCTTTCTCCTCTCCTATTTTCATTTCTACTGTGTAGCTGTTTTAATGATGGGGGCAGATCTTCATAACCCAACTCCCAGCTGATCCCCAATCAGCTGGGAGTTAGTTTCTGATCAACAGGTAGGTGCAAACTTGTTCAGCAACCATTCAACCAGCTCAAGTTGCAATTATCTCTGATTTGCTCACAGTCTGACAGCGAGCGCTGGTGCAATGGCAGAATAAATTACCTTGAACTTTGTGGCATCCCTAATAATCTCAAAACATGTGTCCTCCATTTTGAGTGAATAGGATAACATGTGTATTTCCCAGCTTCAGTAACTGCAATTGGAAATCCAAATGTTTGAGAGAACACTTTTGTGCATACGAAAACTGGAAAATACATGGCACCCTATTCACACAAAATGGCAAACATGCGTATTGAGGGGATCATGTGCAGTGCAGTGCAGTCTCTCAATATACAAAATAAAGGTTATGAGTGTAAAGGGCGTCTGTGTTCAGAAAATGTATATCCCACTTTTCTAGTACAGTGTTGCTCACGGTGGCTAAGAAAGAGACAGAAAGCTAAATAAGAAATTGGCTCTGAAGAAACCATTTAACACAATTAAACAAAGTTAATCAAAACCAGAACTATTAAAATAAACTAGCTTAGCAGCAGCAAGACTGTAAATAAACAGCAGACAACGCAGGAAACAGAACAACAGAACTGAGCAACAACAACCATGCTAGAAAAAATTAACTGGAATTCAGATTGCATGCCTGGCCCTCTGGAAGCATACAATCTTCTCTCTGTATTAAGTGACCCCCCTAATAATGGGTCCCCTAGTAACATGGTTCCCAAGTCTGTACTTAGAGAAACATGGGTTAAATGCATGATAAATGAACAAAGAAGACTTCAACATACAGAAAATCCTGGTGAAGAATTCTTGCTTTTCTTTTGCAATCGTATGCAAGACAGAACTTTAAATATTATTTCCTGTTGTCTACCAGAACGGCAACCTCCCCTTCACATGATATGAGCTCACCCAGGTTAGCATTAATGAGAGATACATATCTAGGTCTGAGCGCTAGCCTCTGGGAGCTTGCTTAATTAAATGGATCACCACTGTCAAAATTATACATATGTTTTATCTCATAGATAAATATTTTCATATGATAGTTTCATGGTGGGCCTACCTATTACTTTAGTTGCATAATAATGGACTGGAGGAAGTACTCAGTGTCCTTTCTCTCTTTTCCTTCAGTTCCATTCTTTTTCTAAATCCCTCCTGTCTGAGAGACTATTGCCATTAACCCTTTGAAGCCTCATTTGCAAGCATAAGTATTTAGGGCTGTGTTTGCTCACATGGATCTCTTATTCCCCTTAGTCTCTCCCTTCTCTCTCTGTGCTGTTTTTCTCATGGGCCACTATATTGTAAGCTCCTTGAGGGAAGGGACTTGGGAGAATAGATTTTGCTTATGAAATTCACAAAATGCTAAGTTAGTAATACATGGAACCAGACTAAATTTTCCTCTAATGGAAAGGATGTGGTAATTTCCCTTCCTTCTGCTGGCCACTTGCTTCTCATGTTCCTGAGGGTCCCCATCCCGCCCCCCAGCAGCTGCATTTTGGGGAGATTAGTGGGAGGTAGTAGGAGCAGGGTGTCAGAAATGTTCTGTTCTACTGGCAGAATGCCATAAGGAGGAGGAGATTGGATTTATACCCTGCCTTTCACTACCCAAAGGAGTCTCAGAGCAGCTTACAGTCTCCTTTCCCTTCCCCTCTCAACAACAGACACCTTGTGAGGAAGGTGGGGCTGAGAGAACTCGCTCGAGAACTGTCCTTGACAGAACAACTCTGAGAGAACTTGTGACTGACCCAAGGTCACACCAGCAGCTGCATGTGGAGGGGTGGGGAATCAAACCCAGTTCTCCCAAATTAGAGTCTGCCACTCTTAACCTCTACACCAAACTGAAATTTTAGTCTGAAGCCAACCCAATATATTATACTATCAACAACCCTACCAACTGGCCAGAGGCCCACGATCGACAGGTGACACCTTCTCACAGGAACTTGCCTTGCCTGACCTTAGGCTGGCAGGCCTTCTCAGCCACTACCCCAAGGCAATGAAACCCCAATTCACAGGAGGTGCCTTTGGTGGCATAAGCAACGTTAGCATCAGTTGGTGGCATCAGCACTGCTGATTTTTTAAAAGCTGTTTTGATGATTTTTAGTTTCTGTTCAAACATTTTAAATATTTTTAATTACTGTGTTTTTATGGCCTTGGTTGGCAGGAAGTAACAAGAGAAAAAATAACATTTGGTTTCTATATAGCTTTCATGATTCTCTATGAGGAAGAAATAGGTTCTTCATGGACCAAGGAAAATTTAGAGAGCCAGTAAATGCAAATAGATAAAACAGATAGGGCACGTGCAGTGGTTAGAATGTCAGACTAGGAGCTAGGAAACCCAGGCTGAAAACCATACTCTGCCATGGATGTTTGCTGGGTGACCTAGGGCTGATCACATGTTCTCAGCCTAAGCTACCTCACAGGGTTGTTGTGAGAATAAAATGGAAGAGAGGAGAATGACATAAAAGCAAGTCCTCATAGAATCTTCTACTGATGCCCCATTGCCGCATGTCTGTCCTGTGGAGAAAGGCTTACTGGAAGGCGACTGTAATCAAGTTGGAATTCTAGTTCTCCAAGGCACAAGTCACCTGACAAGGAGGTACTTGCCAATCCTGGCAACAGTACTGTCCAGGTGAACGAGGGACAGGTGTGATACAGCCACTGCTTTAAAGCTAAAGTGCACAGTACAGCAGATAATTCTTCAGAGCGAATGAAAGTTTCACTAGGAATTTGTGAGCAGTTCTGTTTTGCACACTTGGCCTCTGATCCCTCTGATTCAGTCTGTTACATGACAAAAGGGATGGTAATGCTTTTTAATGCTTCTTGATGGCTGCAAATATCCACCTCGATGTACCTTAATGGGTCTGCTCCTGGAGTAATCAGGACTGGGAAAAACAACTCCCCCCAGCTGAATGGGGAGGCAGGTATGTGTGGGCCTAAGTAAGCAGATGCATCATCTAGTTTGTGAAAGAGACAAAGGGAGAGAAGCAGGAGCAAATGGTGAGGGTTGGCTAAAAACCTAGAAGATGCAGGATTCTCTCTCTCTCTCTCAATCTGACATGGGGTAATGGATCCAGTACCCTACAGGAGTGTCTTTGTGCCTTCACCTATACACTACCTGCATATTTGTAAGCAAAACTACTGCAGTCTTCCTCTACTGTAGAGACTTCATGACTGAGTGGGAATCTGGATCCAGGTCTTCCCCCTCCTGGCTAAAAGTGCCATATTAAGAACACTTTCCTGAGAGTAAGGGCTTACCCCACTGAGTAAACTTTAGTAGAATTCTGAGTAGGCCTGCATAAGATTGCTCTCCAATATACAAACCACTGGCACACATTGCCTTTGCTGTCCTCCTGAAACCCTACTCTGAATTGTGCTACTCTGAACTGTGCAGCTCTGAAATTGTTCAGACTATTATGGGAGGAAGATGGTTTCTATGTCTTAAGCTGAGGAAAAGCCCTGCTCCCACTTCTCCCACACTTGACAATACCAGTTCTGTGGAAGAAGAAAGCACATGAAGATATTGCTATGGATGCTGGTGGTGGGGCCTGCCAGTTGACTTGGTTGGTGGACCCACCAGCCAGGAAAGGCAGGTTGAAGGAGAAGGAGCTTGAAAAATGAAAGGACTGAGACATCCCTTCCTCTTTTAGCCCCATATGACCACAGTCCCCACCTGTCTTTATCTTATTTCAATGTATGAAAATTCCATGTTAGCCTAAGAAGAGGATCACCTATCTAGAAGCAATGCCGTTACAAAGCAAAAACCTCCATTTACAGTGGGCATTTCCCTACTAATACAGAAGTAAGCCACTCACATGGATATGTACAACATATGATTAAAATGAGGTCATTTAAAGAATACATTACTCTCTTCAATATGCAGAAGAAAAGGATGCTTTAGGTTTGTAAATGCTGCCCATGTTTTTCCTCACTGTTAACAAATGTCACTGGTATTAATTTAGTTGCTATATTCCAACCTGAGTGTTTCTGTCTGAATTGCCTTCTGATAGGACAAAGGTGGGCTTTTTTCATTTTTCAAAAAATATGGTAATATATGTAGGTGAAAACAGCATCGGGGAATTTCTATGTGACACGTTTAATAGTTCAAATGAAAAATAATTGAATACTTTGCGGCTCAAAGTGGTTTATCGCCACAGGTATTACAGTGTTTAGTGTTACTTAGTTTGACCATGTTAAAGTGAGAATGGATTGTTCAGTTGTGAAGCATATTATTTGCGGCCTATTTAGTCTTCTGTTTCTTCCTGAGGAAATTCCCCCCCTTTTTTTCCAGAGTAGCACTCGCCAACAGGAGACCAAAAATATGTGGGGAAGGTAAGTGCTTGCAATAATGAACCTTACCTAAGGTGAAAAGCATTACTATTTTGCAGAACAAAATAATTCAGGAGTCTGCCTACACCTATTGATTCCAAACAAGAGTGACACCTAATACTATCTTAGCCGCATGAAACACTGTGCAACTCTTCTGCATTCGTCCTCTGCTTGTAACTTTTCTGCACCTTTTATAATCATCACCACCAAATTATGGCACCCAAGTTTACACTGATAGTACAATGCTAATAAGATGAACGCATGTTCTGTCTCTTTGTATTTTATCCTCACAATACTGCAACCGCAATGTAGAATGATCTGTGTCACAAAGCAAATGCACGTGGGGAGAGCAGGTTGGGAACCAGTCATTCAAGCCCTGTGCTTCTAGTGCAATTTGCCTGCAAACTCCCTATGAGTCCCCCCCCCCCAAAAAAAAACATTTGAATTTGAAAACTGATTCCTTTTACAGTCAGAAGAATTCCCCTTCTGAGAGAGGCTGTGTTTCATTATTGAATACACCCAAGCTATGTTCTGGTCCTATAATAATCAGATTAAAAAGAACAAAAAGCCAACAAACTGCTGTTCCAAACAGGCACAAATAGTTCTCCTTCCCCAAAATCCACTCTGATTAGAAGCCACATTTTAATTTATTACAAGTTTCTGCTGAATTTTAACCCTGAAATTTGCTTCAGAGGGAAGTATCTGTACACCGCCTGGCTTTTGTTTCAACCAGAGGGTTTAATAGCTAAAGTAACTGAAAAGGACTAGCACCAGAAAGGCTTCCGTTACCAGAGTAACCGTAAAAAACAGGCCCCAGTCTCCATGGCAAAGAGAAAAGCTATTTGCTGCAGCCTTTTCAGAACTTGAACAGACACTGACAGTTTTCCTATAATCACTGCAGATTATTTGTAGCAACTAACTATATTATAATGTTAACTCTAAGAGGGCTTTGAAATTACACTTTGGGGTGGTGGGGAGGAAATAAGAAGGTAAGGACTTTTTTTACCAGTTTAGCTAGGAGTGAGTGCATTATCAGTATAAAAATCATAATGTAATTCATGCCACTATTCTAATTGAGTGAGGTCACCTTCATGTTTTTGTTCTCTTATATTTTGTAGAGAGAAATCTTGATCTATTGTGAGTCCCATGCAGGGTATAAAATCAGCACTCATGTCTATTGGACAATTTATTGTGAGAATGTACGTATTGTAGGTCCATTTTATATGGCATTCTATATATTTTCTTCAGCCGCTTTACATTAACAGTGCTTCATATTACCTTAAGTACTTGAATACAATATACTTTTTAATAAAGTGCATCACTTATACAAATCCTGCAATACAATCACTTAAATTACTCATATACACTATAAGTGCTCCTTGTGGCTAATTATTTGGCCATTATTGAGGTGCTCGACGTGCCTGAAGTTTATTGCATGTAGAATTAGGACTGGTCTAAATTATATGCCTACCACATTCCTGATGTCCAGCAAGAGCACTTGCCACAAGTGTTGATCATTGCAAAGATAAATATGTATTGTGTGGTTAAAACAATTTTTAAAATTACTTTCTCCAGAGCTCAGGATGTTTTGTATCTCATAGGTCATTGGTAGTTTCATATAATAGGTTGAAGAAACCAGCATTTTGAAAGAAGAACCACAGACACAGAAACTTAGTCTCAATTATTTCAGAGCTGGGTGGCCAAGCCCCCAGTGAAGGTGATGAATCCACCATACCTCAGATGAATAGTGGTGGGAGTGAAATAAATAAATTTCCAGGATCCCTAGGGGTGACTGACATCATTTTCTGGTTTTCCCTGGAAGTGATGTCACTGCAGTGCCCCCCTGTCCCACCCCTTTTCTCCCACTGGTTGCTTGGCCATGCCTGGCAACCCTGTTTCAGACAGTTTGGAATCAGAACTCTATGGTGAGTCGATATGAAAAGTTGCCTTGTCTAATACAAAAGTGTCTAATACAAATACTCAGCATACCACAGGTCAAAAAGATTACAGGAAACCATTACTGAATGCCTTAGGTGCATTTTGGAGGTGGTAAGCTACCTGCTCAACACACCAAATGCACATGAAAAGTTCTATAAATGAAGTGTATCATGTGAAAGCAGAAATTTTCTCTGTGATGCCTGTGTCATCTAGACTGAATGTTACTGGCCATGTTTCAGGTTTTCGTTCATCATTCTAAAGCTTAAATGTACTGACTATCAAAGGGTTCGAGTCAAATGTGTGTGCTTTGGAAGGGGCATGGTTGCCACTTCTGTGTAGCTCCATCCTATGTAACTCCTACATAAGGATTTTTTTTTTAAAAAAAAACCCACTGGAAATGGCAAGAGAAGCCAAGGATTACATAGACATTAATATCAAACGCCAGACTGGGGTAGGAAGCATTAGTGTGGTTATCAGAATGTGATCTTCACTTTTCCATGTGGTTCCTCCAGTCAAATACTTGGTATAGTGTGGCATGAAACAATGGTTAGCAGCTAAATGTTGTTCCCACAGTGTATGAATGGGGCCACGATATGGTGACAGTATCATCAACTAGCTATTTGAAAGCTGCTAGCTTTGAAACATCCCATACAGTTCTTCAACCATCAGTGGTGACAGGCCAAGATTTATTGGTGCCTGAGGAAGAGAATCTACATGGCAACAATGGTGTTAAAAACTACTAATAAGCTAAATCGTTGACAGTTTACTGCCAGCACCTTGCTTCTTGAGACATGCCCCCTCACCTAATGGCACAGCCTGCCAAGGGCAAATCTAAAATAAAGTAAGATTAAGTAAATGCTACACATCTGATCCAGGTTTGGTTGTTCCCTATGAATCCTTTAAAAGCACAAGGAGGCAATCTGAGAAGCATGCAAGCTGAAAACAGAGCCCACAATGGGTGCCTCAGCCGCCAGGCTAGCCAGGTTTCTCCTGGCTTTGCAACTGAAAGGGTGCATGCAGATGACTGAATTAGGTGCTAGTTTGGTCCTTAGGCTTCCCTAAGGGGCTGAATGCAGACTGGCTCCACTGCAGCAGAAGATAAGACTCACAATAATGGGTTTGAATTAAGGGTGGAAAGGTACCAGCTGGATATTAGTAATTTTTTTTTTAACGCTAAGAGTAGTTCAGCCGTGGAATTGACTGCCAAGCAAGGTGGTGAGCTTCCCCTCACTGGCAATCTTCAAGCAGTGGCTGGATGAACCTTTGTCAGGGATGCTTTAGGCTGATCCTGCATTGAGCAGGGGATTGGACTCAGAGGTATCAAACTTATTTGTTACAAGGGCCGGATCTGACATAAATGTCACTTTGTTGGGCTGGGCCATGTGTGCCATAACATGTAATGCCAGCTACCAGAGATACAAACTTTTTAAAGGACTGCAGCGGGTAAACTCCGAGTTACTGTGTTCTCACTTCAGGGCTCCACTGGCTTGGGGGAGGTGCAGAAGAAAACCTGCTGGGCAGATGCCCCATACTTCCTGGAGAGGGAGCAAACCTTTTCCCTAACCCACTCCCACCACCACCACCAATGTTGTGAGCTTGGGCATAAAATTGTGAAATGGCTGGGGGTTGCAAGCTCCCCCCTGGCCCCAAACCACCATGGAAGGGGACTGGGAAGATGTTGAACTAACCCCACCCCCAACTTCTGGAAGTGGGGGCACAAGGCCACATGTGTGGCAAGACCCTGGCCAAGCAAAGCCTGATAAGCTGGAAACACCCATGTGGCAGCAGCTGCCTCCAGCCAACATTGCCAGGTAATCCATGGCGGGGCGATGCTGGGGGCCCAAGCCAGAGATCATCAGCAAGAAATGCCACCCCCATGTGGTGGCAGCCAGCCTAGGCCAAAGGCCACTAGACTGCCTGATGGAAGAGTGTGCATTATGTATGCAAGGCCGCACACATGGCAGAGGCCCCTGGCCACCCAGTGACCAGTTAGCCAGAGATCACCCCCCCCCCATGAGGCACAACCACCAACGCTGAAGGCCACTGGGAGACGGAGGCCAAGCCCAGCCACTGAATTGTGTGCTTGGTAGCAGGACTAGGCCCCTGATGTGTGGAAGAAACTGCCGAAGAATGCCCCCCATGGGCCAATGCACAGCTGCCGCATGGGGGGGGCGTGAATATGGTGGCAGAACTGGCCACCAGCAAGTGCCAGCAGAGGATCATCTGCGCCCCCCCAACGTGCAAACGCCAATTCCTGCAGCCATCCAGAACAGCATCCCTAGAACTGCAGGCTGAGCAGAGAGGCACGCAACCTTGCCTTGGAACCCTGAGCCGACATGAATGAGGCTAGGGTGGCTTTCAACTTTCTGGTGAGGCTGTCACTGAAATGAAGAGGTTCTGCTTGACTGCTGCAGACAAGGTTGTTCTCCATGTATGATAGGAATAGCCCCACCCACTCACACAGACCCCCAGCAGCCTCTTTTCCCGTCCATTACACCAGTTGCTTGTGGGCTAGATAAGAGCCATAAACAGGCCAATTCTGGGCCCAGGGCCTTATGTTTGACACCCCTGACTAGATGGTCTGCATGACCCCTTCCAATGCCATGATTCTATTATTCTAAAATGGTTACTCCTTTCTTTACCCTTAGATCAGTTCCTGACTATACACCAACCAGCTCTGAATCCATATTTCAAGCTTGCTGGAATCAACACTAAAGAAATGCAGGCATTTACATTGTACTTTCAGAAATTCTAGCTTGTAACCTTCAAGGAAACCAGAACTATTTACACATTGGTACATTCACACTGAATCATTACTAATTCCTGATGTTCCTGTTGATTGAACTGAGTAAACAGGAGCATTTTCCTGGTCCACTTCCTATTTTTATTTTTCAATATCTGAAACTTGCACTCGGAATGAGATCAGAATTAAACGCACACAATATTTTAGAGGAACATTGGATGATTAATTATTGCCATTCGTTGCTGCTATTTGTTGAGGGGAAATATCCACCGTGAAAAACTTTAAGTAATTAGAACCCTCATTATCTTAAATGTAATCTTAATAAGTGCTATTATAGCACTGATCGTAGGCAAGCAGGAGGTTAAGTTATGCAGACCCTTTAGAAAAGATCTAACGTGTCTTGAATTAGACTTATCATGTCTTGGGTATAAATCAAAATTCGAAGTTGGGATTGCTCACTGGCAGTCACTGGCTCCTATACATACTGTCCCTGATATCTATCATTTAGTTACTTTCCACCATCTTCCTTTATAACGTATCACCACTTTTTGTGTGGTACAATACAGAGGCCCACCTGCCTGGCCCAGAACTGCATATAAACTAACTGTACAACCTGGAAGATGCCCAAGAACCCTTTGAAACATGCAGTAGGTGCACAGCAGCTAAGTCAATGTGAAGTGGGTTGCAGGAAAACTTATGTACCAGCACTAGATGCAACCTCAGACCAGTATGCAGGGCCAGCTGCCAGTGCTGAAGATAGTGTTACCATTCTTTCAACGGGGGTGGGGGGTTTACCCACTTTTGGGGTCCCTGATCCACCAGCCACGATCCAGCCAGTGGGGGAAACCCTGCTCCCAAAGAGCCCCATCTTCACCAACATGTCCAGAGCATTACAGGGTGCATTTCAAGGGGATGCTCTATTGTTTGAGAAAAAACTCTGGTTACCATAGAGTTTGTCCTTAAACAATAGAGTATCCCCCACAACATGCCCTGGGCAATGATTTCACTTTTGGGTGATGTCATCGTGGTGCACACACCGAAATCTCCAGGTAACAAAGGGGGAGGCCCCTCGCCAACAGACAGGTAAGACCTGGCAACCCTAGCTGGAGAGGTGGGATGCAATATCCACTTGGGCCAGTTCGGTAAGGCTAGTCCCTAAACCCATGCTATGCTGCCTCTGTACAAAAGAGTGTAGGAGTGACCGGTTGGAGATCTCAGACATCCTCAGAGAATTGGAAAGTGCTAAACTTAACCAACCCAGGTTTTTCTGTTTCAATGAATGGCTAGCCTGCAGGATCACCCACTGACTTAATTTCATCTTCATCGTGCGACATGCTCAAAGTAATGCTCTTGTAAGGGGGGGAGCTAGAACAAGTCCATAATAGATGAAGTACAGCGCTGGATCTGTGTATAATGAGTAGGACTCCAGATGCCCTTTTATATATTTAAAATTGCCACTGCACTGCATCAAATGTAATTCACTCTTGTTTCCCCTGCCTCTCCCTCCCTCAAACCACAAAGTATAATCCCACAAGGGTTTTGACCAAACAAAAATGCTCTAATGATTGCAAATGGTTCAAATATTCTGTCCAGTGAGTTTAAGTTAAGTGATAAAAGTTTCGTGTTAAAAGAAATAATAAGTGGAATTTCACACATATTATAGTAATTTACATAGAAATAATGTAAAAGAATTCTGACCATGATGGTTTAAGTGAATCATTACATGCATCGCTGATACATTTAGAAACCTGCAGCATGCCAGGTATGTTTCTTTTAGCATAATAAGTCTTGTAATGGAGCCTTTAAAAGCCTTAAATGTATAGTTAGATTAACCTTTCCATTTGAGTCTTTATATCAAAAAGAAGAAAACAGGAGATCATTAAAAAGCCAATTAAACCAATACTCTTTTTCTCCCCTTTACCAGTTTATATAGTTTCCCTCGAGGACCTATCATTCTGAAAAACATTATTTTATTTACATTGGATTAGAATGAAAATTGTTTTACTATGCTAATCTTTTTTATTTCTCAGTAGTATTTGAGAAGCACACTCAATCTGTTGTAGAAATACTATGATCCCATGGACCAGCATTTGATAGATGCGGGAGTCTAATGTGTCTACTTTTAACTGATGAGGGAACCCTTCTGTTGACCATACGAAGAACGGTAGATTTCCTTCCTTGAGGACCCAGTGCAGATTTGGTTCCTAAAAGGCACAGGATTTCCTTTACATGTTTAGTGCCTTACAAGAGACCATGTGTTCTAACTGGCTTTAGAGACATACCTCACTGTCAGATAAGATTTTGATATTTTCAAAGGGACCTGCCCCCTTGCTTTTTTGTCCATCCACGCACATGGCAAAAGTTCTAGCTTTCTGAAATCTTTCTCCACTACAATTTTAAGACTGAAAAAAATCTACAGAAAGTGCATGTTCCAATGCAGAAATGTGTTTTCCAACCCCGTTCACATTATCAAACTGCCAATGTGGTCATTTTAATTGGTAGCATTTTTTTTGCATTTTTTGTCCAGATGGCTAGAGACACAGTGGCAGCATGCTTGTGATGAAGTTACTAGAGCATCCTATAGGACGTTTATGAGATCCTATGAGATGGCAGTCAAAGACTCTAAGAGAGAGTACTATGTGGCCATGATTGCGTCTGCAAGCTCTTGCCCAACCCAATTATTTAGAATGATTCAGTCTATTACTACTCTGCCACAAGGCAGACCAAATGCTAAGGAATTGGAGATTGGCTGTGAAGCCTTTGCAAGCTATTTTGCAGATAAAGTCTTGTCGCTCTACCATGACCTTCCTGCCACAGTTGAGACAGTAAGGGAACTCGAGGCTCCATGCATGTCTTCTTGTCAGGTTTTGGATTATTTCAGTCCACTCAGCCTACAGGAAGACATTACTCTCAACTGTATGCCCGACCACTTGCAGCCTTCGATCCGTGCCCAGCCGTGATGGGCTATGAGGTACCCTAAGGGAAATTATTAACAAGTCCCTCTCTGAGAGACTGTCCCCTAGCGCACTCAAGGAGGCAGTGGTATGCCCTCCCTTGGATCCAGCCGAATTGGCTAATTATTTCCAATCTGCCCTATTTGGGCAAATTAATTGAGAGGGTGGTTGCAAGGTTTTTTTGGATGACACTTCCACACTAGATCCCTTCCAGTCTAGCTTCCGAACAGGCCAGGGGATGGAGATGGCACTGGTCACTCTCACAGATGACCTTCAGAGGCATCTGGTTTGGGGCGGTTCAGTGTTGTTGTTGGACCTGTTGGCAATGTTCAACATGATCGACCATCAACTACTGATCCACCACCTTGCCGATACTGAGATTCAGGGATCTGCCTTGCAGTGGCTCTCCTCATTCCTCCAGGGTCGGGAACAAAAGGTGGCCCTAGGGGAACAGCTGTCCTGAAGGAACCCACTAGTCTGTGGAGTGTCCCAAGGGGCAGTACTTTCCCCGATGTTATTTAACATCTATATGTGCCCCCTTGCCCAGATTGCCAAGAGGCATGGGCTGGGATGTCACCAATATGCGAGCGACACCCCTGTTGTTAGGCGGCTAGTCTAACTCTAGTCCAGAAGATCTGGCATTGCAAGCTGTGGCTGGTTGGCTTAGACTGAGTCGACTGAAATTGAATCCAATGAAGATGGAGGTTCTGTGCATGAGTTGGAGCAGTCTGAGGGTAGGGATCCCGCTCCCAACCTTTGGGGCACGATTGGTACCAGCACCAGAGGTCGGGAGTCTGGGAGTGCTCTTCCCTAATGGAGTCTGGGAGTGCTCTTCCCTAATGATGGAGGCCCAGGTAGCAGCCACTGTGAAGTCAACCTTTTATCATCTTTGACTGATCAGGCAGTTGGTTCCCTTCCTCAAGCGCAACGACTTGGTGACAGTGATCCATGCGATGGTCACCTCGAGATTGGATTACTGTAATGTTCTCTACATGGGGCTGCCCGTGTCCTAAATCCAGAAGCTGCAGCTGGTGTAGAACACAGTGGCCAAGCTGTTGTTGGGCCTCCCCATGCGGAAGCACATTCAGCCTGTGCTAAAAGCACTGCACTGGCTGCCTATAGCATACTGAATTTGCTTCAAGGTGCTGGTTCTTACCTTTAAAGCCCTTTATGGTCAGGGGTCTACATAACTGAGGGACCACCTTTCCCCACATGTTCCCCAGACAATACTATGATCAGGGTCCCAAAATTGGCCTTTCTGGGCCCCAGAGCTGCCAGGCTGACTTTGACGAGGGCCAGGACCTTCTCAGTGGTGGCTCCGCACTAGTGGAATGAGCTCCTGGAAGATATCAGGGCCTTGCAGGACCTTTTACAGTTCTGCAGGGCCTGTAAGATAGAGCTCTTCCACCAGGTCTTTGACTAGTGAGCCACACTTAACAAACTAAGGCTCTGGCCCCAATATCAATATAAATACCATCATCGACAGCCTGTGCTCCGCCAATATGACCCGGACTGAGATATTAGCCGACTGTACCCATATTATATTGACGCCACTAACACCTCGCCGTCGCTATATGATCTGCACTAGCACATTTTGTAGTGTTTTATATTTATATTCTATTGATCTCTTTGTTTTCTTTGTCTAATGAAGTTTCATGTAAGCCACCCTGAGCCTCCTTCGGCAGGAAGGGCGGAATATAAATTAATTAAATAAATAATCTAAAATCAGCCATGCAAAGGCTCAGATTTAGCTAGAAGTTATCCTGTCTGTCCTAGAAGTATTGCTCCTTAATTCCAGATGGATCAGTGGTCAGGGAAGGGGACTCTGCACATGCTCAAAAGCATGTAAAAGTTTACTATACTTCATAGGTTCCTGTGATCTAAAGTGAAAACTGCAACTATGCCTCAGCAAGCTCCTGTGTTTTTCAAAGTGCTTTCCAAAATTTGATTCACTGAATTCCAAATTTATATTATTCACATTACATACTTCTGGAAAAATTCACACCCTATTATACTGTCTGATGAGTTCCACTCTGGTCTTAAATGCTGGGGTTTTTGTTTTTTTTACTCTGTCTCAGTTATTTATAACTGAAATGAATTTTACATTATTTTTGCCATTTTCAATTACTTGTGAGGAATTCCATCCATTTATAGCAGATGCCCCTGAAAGACAAACTCCTCTACAACACTCTTTTACTTCTCTGTATATTATTCCTGTGCATGATCTGCAATTATCACACTGTTTGTCTTTTCTGGTCTCTAAGGAATACAAAATCATACATCTCCAAACACAGATTGAGATTAAATTTGATTCTTTCCAACAGAGAGTTCAGGTAGTTAAAGAGGGTCACAGAATCAATATGCTGTAGACACACAGCCATTTCAGAGAGAACCTCAAGTGGAATGTGAGGAGAAACACAGATGCTTCCTGTTTCACCTTCAACCTTGCAGTGCTGGCAGCTGACCCCTCATTTGGCCTCTGTGTCAAGACACTCAAGATAATTTAATGTAGATTAGTTTACTCCTTAGTGGGCTTTAACCATTTGACGATACTCACATTCGTAGCAGCACCAGGCTAGCTTTCTGACTCCTTTTCAATCTGTATGTGTAAAACAAATAAGGATTCCACTGTGTTAATTATTTTAAACAAAGAACTGGTAGGCAGAAATTAAACCAGATTACGAGGTGTTGCCCAGAAGACATTCCCCCAGCTGGGGAGAAACCACCCAGGAGTCCCTCACCCTTGGAATCTTGTACCTCTGATGTATTAGACAAGGGGAAATGGACACTAGGTCACTCTCCCATTTCGGAAAGCATATTCTCTGCCATTAAACTTTAAAACTAGCCACACATGCAGGAGAAATACAATGCCAGCCATGGCCAGGAGAGCCCCAAGGCCCCTATTGTCAAGGTCTGGGCTTGGATGCCTGGCCATTACATTAAGTCCACACAGCCAATACCTGTAAACGATGCACTCCCCTCCTAGAGGGATAGCCAATCAATTGTACCCAGAATGAAAGCAGGTATCCTGCCTTGCCCAGAGAGGCAGAATTTGAACTAGGCCGTTTCTACCACCTCCCAAACTAGTCCTTTGTCTAGGGTTGCCAGTCTCCAGGTCCCAGTGGGGGTTCCCCCACTTTTTGGGGCCTGCCATCAGCAAGCTAGCCAGTGACAGAGAAACCCTGCCCCCAAACAGCTATGTCCAGACACAACATCCCCAATGCAATGACATCACCTGGCAGTGACATCATCATATCAGGGACGTTGCATGCAGTGCTTTGGTTTGAGGCCAAACTCTACAGTATATTTGCTCTAAAACCGTAGAGTTTTGCCCTTAAGCCAGAGTGTTGCTGTGTGATGACATCACTTCTGGGCGACGTTGTCATATTGGCAATATCCTGGAATGCTCCCCAAATACCTTTGCTGGCGTAGCGAGGGGATTTGCCAATCCTACCTTTGTCTTTTCATTTCAATTCAATCAAATTCACTATACACACCATACCAGCCTCTTAACAGGTCCTGTAAAGCCTGCAAAAACTGCATTTTCCCCTCCTGAATTCATACCCCAATGGCCAAACAGACAAAAGTTTAAAAAAGCATTCTTTAGCTCAGGAATTTTGATTCAGCCACCCTTAGGAATCAAAGATCAACTTAGAACCAGGCAAGGACTCTGCCTTGCTCAAGGGCTATCTCCCCACCACCACCATCTTCAAGTAATTCTAGAACACAAGGAGACGACCCCCCCCCACACACACACTTCTCATCAGACAGGTAAAATATATTTTACTTTCTCCCCTTTTCTTCCCTTTTCAGGCAGCAAAACCCCACCCCCCAAGGGTATCTTTCCATAGGACAAGATTGTGTACTAGCTTCCTCTGGGAGTATATGATGTTCTGCTGGACCAACTGCTTAGTTTTAAATTGTCTCTTCTCCACTTTTCTTTATGCTACCCTCTTTTCTTCTAAATAAAACTGTATTACTAGAATGTTCTTTGCCTCCTTCCATTTCTGGAAATCCAGTGCCAGGTTTGATCCAGGTATACACAGGCTTAAAGGTCCCAAAAGAAACACAGACTGACTGAGGTGCACTTTAGAAAAAAGTCATACAAGGAGCAGCTTGTGTAACAAAGGGTTTTAAAACATGAGCACACAGCTGTTATTTTTTTGTATATGATGTCATTGAATTTTGCTCAGGCCGCAAAAGAATCATTGGTACTGGTCTGTGCATCATACAGTCATGTGGAGGTTGCCGAAATTTCTCAGAGACGTCTTGCCCACCCACCCTCGAATGGAACACAAGTTATGGGTTAAACTGGGACTTTATTTACATACAAGCTGATCTGCACTCTTTATACAAATTAAGCACGGGTTGCATTGTGCCTGCAAAGCAGGCTTCCTAACAGGGCAAACCCACCCCGGCTCAGAGCCCTACCCATCACAGCCCACACTCCAGGTGCATAGAGGAGCACATTCTTGTCATGACTGGTAAGCCTTAAGGCTTGCTATGTGCTCCCCCAACTCCGAAGGGGCCCCCCAACCTGAGCCTTCCGGACTGTAAAGCCACTAGGTACCCAGTTTGAAGAAGAGAGGAGAAGAAGAGAAGAGATTATATTTATACCCCGCCCTTCACTCACTTGGAGTCTCAGAGCGGCTTACAAACTCCTTTTCCCTTCCCCTCCCCACAACAGACACCCTGTGAGGTGGGTGGGGCTGAGAGAGCTCTTTCCCAAGCTGTCCTTGAGAGAACAGCTGGTACAGAGCTATGGCTTGCCCAAGGTCATCCAGCCAGGTGCAAGTGGAGGAGTGGGGAATCAAACCCGGTTCTCCCAGATTAGAGTCCGCGCACTTAGCCACTACACCAAACTGGTTTGAGGACCCCTCCTATCACTGATATCTCAGGGTGCTTGCCATCTCCAATCTATCCCCTCAACCCATGCTTTCCTGCCGTCCCAGAAGGGCCTAACCAGATTACTAGGCCTATTTATGCCGCAGCCCTCATGTACCATGTGAAGCAGGCGAAAAAAGGTCCCCATCGAGGCCAATTTGAGAGAGACCCAAAAAATTCCTGCTCAGCCCCATAACCAGCGATTGGCTACTCCCACATGGTTACCAGTTGAGGGGCAGGCAGGGAGCTTGTCTTCAGCCAGAATGGCCAGGGAAATGGCTACCGCCACTAAATCTAGCTGACCAGCCTTCCCAGATAGGTCACGTGCCTTCATCTGAGGATGTGGGGGGTGGGCAAAAGCCTGTGTTTACTTATGAGCAAGCATTGGTCTTTTCTGGGCCAGCAGTGCAACATATAGTAAGAATTACCATGTTTGAAAGAGGAGCCATGGCTCAATGATTCAATCCCTAGCATTTCCAGTTTAAAAAATCAGGTAGTAGGAGATGGAAAGACTTCAGCTTGAGAACCTGGAGAGCCACCACTAACCTTGATAGGATAGGCCAGTTGTCTGACTCTATGTAAAGCAGCTTTGTGTCTTCATCTGTTGACTACCTGCAGTGCATGGAAAGTCTGCCACTGATAGCCACAACAAAACTCCAGCATGGTGTGGAAAATTCACCATGTGCTGTAATAATCCAAACCACATACTACAGTTACCCCCACAACACACTGAATTTCTTTCATCCCACTTGTAAGTAATAAAACAGGTTGTTTGGTGCTCAGTTATTAAGCAAAGGGGATGTATTATTCTTACCCCCTCCTCATCAAATTCATTAGAATGGAATTTCCCACAACTTTGTTGCAGATAATGGCCCTCAAATAAACTAACAGCAAATATTCCTTTGCTCAGTCTAAAAGTACACAGGCCAAAGTATGTGCCCATGTCATGCTTTGAAAGCTTTTCAGACGGGATTCCCAGAAAGCAAGATTCTATCCACTGCCACCACATGCAAATTACATGTTTTGAACATAAAGGCAGTCACTTCAGGTAGTCTTCTGAGTCTGCCTGAAGTGTTTAGTCATACATCTCGGATATAAATTCTAACAATACAAAATTCGGTAGGCCTATTACAAATCATCATTTTACTGGCTGGCTGTTATCGTCTGAATTTCTTCTCCCAAAAGTATGCCATATGGGCCAAAGGATGGGAAGAAACAAGTATATCCTTGGCCTATTTTCCAGCAGAATGCATGCTTCCAAATTGTCAGAATGCTGAGTTTCATTTGGTTGAAGTTGAAGATGCACACAAATAAAATATGAATCAGACAGAGGACAGAGAAAAACTTTTGGGAAGTATACACTTTAATTTACTTTAGAAGGAATCTAGACAAGTTAAGTGTCCTTAAACCCCCATTAAAGTAAATATAACTTACCCAAGGCTTTAGTCTAATGAAAGTGATAAATCTGTGTCTGGCTGTACAACTTCAGATGGGGGGGGGGGGCTTGCATGATTGTTTTTCCGTTCAAAAATCCCTCTATCCAATTTAATTTAATTTAATTATTTATTTATTATACTTTTATCCCACCCTCCCCACAAACGGGCTCAGGGCGGCTAACAAGTGGCACACAGTGCCAATCCAATAACTGAGTATAGGCTGGCTCTGAGTGAGAGCAGTTTGTGACCCTCAACGTAATGCCCATCAGTGCAATGGATCCTGATGATGGGTTGGTTTTTTTTTTGTCCTCTTGCTTCTTCCCAAAAAGCATCTCTTCCTCATAGCAAAGAGCCAAGCGTGGCTTTCCTCTACTACACTGGAGTAAGAACACAGGAAGAAACATCTTCATGTCTGCATTGACTACCCATTTGAAAACACTACCTCAGTGATAAGAAGATTAGGGTTGCCAACCTGCAGGTGGTGGCTGGAGCTTTCCTGGCATTACAACTGATCTCCAGGAAACAGAGCAGTTCACCTGGAGAAAATGGCCACTTTGGAAGGTGGACTGTATGGCATTACACCCCACTGAAGTCCCTCCCCTCTACAAACTCTGCCCTCCCCAGGCTCTACCCCTGAAATCTCCAGGTATTTCTCAACCCAGAGCTGGAAACCCTAACAAAAATACTTGCTTTGGAGCACCCTAACATTTTTTGTGGAATCTCCAAATTTTAGAAACCGAACTGATCCCATGTGGCAGCTACTTTGTTGTGGCATCTACTACCTGTTGTCAAAATTCCAGAAGTGTCCACAGCTTTATCCCTGGAACGGCCCAGATTTTTCACCATGCTCCTCCAAACCCAGAAAAATAGGGCTTGCAATAGAATGGCAAAATTGGGTGGTTTTGTGTTGAAAGCTTTTGTAAGTCAGTGATTTGCCATGTAAAGAAGGCTCCATCATATTGAACTGAATGTAGTTGCCACATAGTCATTAGTTTATATTTACCCTTTGAACAAAGAATGAGACCATGCTTGCTGATCAAAGATAACCATTTTGATTTAATTTCTCCTTGTAACCCTGAACAAATGACTTACCCAAGGCTTTAGTCTAACGAAAGTGGCAAATCTGTGTCTGGCTGTACAACTGCCAGTACAATTAGCTGTACAATTAGCACACTTATGGAACCTTGTATGATTGCCATAGAAAAGAGTAGCACCTTTTGTTGTTGTTGTTGTTGTTCAGTCACACAGTTGAGTCTGACTGTTCGCAACCCCATGGACCACATCACATCAGGCCCTCCTGTCTTCCGCCATCCTCCAGAGTTTGCTCAATTTCATGTTTGTTGCATCGATAACACTGTCTAACCATCTCATACTTTGCTGTCCCCTTCTTCTTTTACCTTCAATCATTCCCAGCATCAGGGTCTTCTCCAGTGAGTACTCTCTTCTCACTTGGTGGCCAAAGTATTCAAGCTTCAGCTTCAGTATCTGTCCTTCCAGGGAACAGTCAGGGTTGATTTACTTTAGGATTGACTGATTTGATCTCCTTGCAGGGACTCTCAAGAGTTTTCTCCAGCACCATAATTCAAACACATCTATTCTTCGGTGCTCGGCCTTCCTTATGGTCCAACACTCGCAGCCATACAATACTACTGGGAATACCATCGTTTTGACTGTACAGACTTTTGTTAGCATGGTGATGTCTCTCCTTTTTATTATGCTGTCTAGGTTTGCCATAGCTTTCCTTCCAAGAAGCAGGCATCTTTTAATTTCATGGCTGCAGTCACCATCTGCAGTGATCTTGGATCCCAGGAATGTGAATTCTGTCATTGCTTCCATTACTTCCCCTTCTAGACTAATGAAATTTGTGGCAGGGCATGAGCTTTCTTGAGTCACTGCTCACTTCTTCAATATGATTGCCAGTTCATGAGCATGGCAACTTCGCAGAGAGGAAGTGTCAGTGCATACGTTCCTTCCACATGATAAGGGACACTACTTTCCAAACGTTGCTGATTATGGGGAGGGAGCAGACACGTGAACACTTCCTCCACATACAGACATAGGACTGCCAAGGCCCCAATGGAGCTGGGTGATCCCTGCCCCCAGCTCCCATTGCCCACATCCTCTTGAAATAGTGAAGGAATTTAAAAAAAAACAGAAGATGGGAGGTATCACTTTGGCCACAGTCTTACCAGCACTCATACCAGCTTTCAAACCTGCCAGGAACATACTGAATAAATCATTAGCAGCACCATCTTGATGTCAATGGACTTACTAGGGTGTAACTCTGTTCAGGGATGAAGTCAGTGGGCTTAGAAGGATATAACTGTACTTAAGAAGAAGAAGAGAAGAAGAGATTGGATTTATACCCTGCCCTTCACTACCCAAGGGAGTCTCAGAGTGGCTTACAAACTCCCTTCCCCTCCCCTCCCCACAACAGACACCCTGTGAGGTAGGTGGGGCTGAGAGAGCTCTGACAGAAACTGCTATTTTTCAAGAACAGCTGTGCCAGAACTATGGCTTGCTCAAGGTCATCCAGCAGGTGCAAGTGGAAGAGTGGTGAATCAAACCTGGTTCTCCCAGAATAGAGTCCGTGCACTTAACCACTACACCAAACTGTACTTAAGACTGTATTGTAAATCATCCACACAGTAGCATGAATGGGTTAGGTTGGCGAGTCATGTAGAGCTTCTTTGATTCTGTAAACTGACTCTTAGACTATGAAAAATGGATTTAATGGTGAAAAATGGATTTAAATTCCTTTAATGGTGGTCTCCATTGTGATGCCTATGGTCAAAATATTACCAGTCAAAATCCCAATCTATTTGGCATGTTTAGATTTTAGATTCAGCTTTTGATTTTTTGAAATTAGACCAAGGATTACTTTAAGTATTAAAAATTTGTGACATCACATGTCAAAACAGCAAAAAGAAAATATCCTTCAAGGAATGGATTCACACATTCTACAGTGCATTCTGTTTTAGGTTTCTTTCATAGGGCAGTGATTTCTTTGCCTATCTACAAAAATTGATTTTTAATCAGACATAGTTGTATATCTGAATTGCAGCTGATAGACATTAATCAGTAAAAACCTGAATCTGTCAAACCTAGGTATATATCACTGAAAAACAGGAACCTAATATTTTGCATGAAAATAGGGCAGGAAAAACATATCAGTAAAATGTTTGTGATGAGTTCCTTAACTAAACATTCTTTGAAGAGGTGCTGCAATACAATAAATTCTTATTTTGTGGATCCTATGATGCAACTGCATAGATGCTCTCTCATGGCGTTTAAGGAGCTCACACTTCTTACCTTGAGAATTAATATCTAATTTAAATTCTGAACAAGGAATTTGAAACTCCAGAGAATCTGAAGTGGCGAGAGCATAGAAAAAGATGCATATAAAGTAGCTATTAAATGTGTTAAAATCTGTGGGAAGATATTATACCACTACCTCACTACCAGATGATTGTATGAATCTGGGCTAAACTGAGCAACCTTGGGAGAAAGAGATAAAATGAAAGTTGTATAAATATTTCAAAGAGATATCTCCCCTCCCCCCATGATGCCTGGATGGACTACCTTGTTTCAGATTTCAACTCCCAGAAACCTGAGCTGCCTTCAGCTATTTTTTTAACCTATGAAGCCATTTAAGCCTTAGAGAGAAATCTCGACAGCAAAGAAGACATCATATGACCAGCTATTAATCAGTATGCAGACTACAACTATTCAACACCTAAAGAAAGAAGCCCGATTGATCAGCTGCCTCATGACTAATTAGACAATCCAGCATGGTATTGTCACCAGTGATAGAAATCTGAATGCTAACCATCTATTTATTACCTAAGTCACCCACTTTAATTCTTCCTTACAATCTATTATTATTTATCTATTATTATTTATTCAGGGCTTTAAGGCAGTCAATTAACAAAGACAGGTGCTGATTAACAATATCAGATGCTATGTTTTGACTCAACTGTAATAATAGTTATGTGGTTAATGCAGTAGTGAAAGTTATCCAAGATTATTGGCTTTATTAGTACTCAGAGGCAGTCTGAATACTACCTGATCTACCCAGGGTACTATTTCCCCACAGTGATTTTTTTGGTACTAAGTATAACTTTTAGTGCCATCAGCCACATGGAAATTGCTCAAAGACACAAGAGAGGGTTTGACAATTCAAGAATGCCTTCAGAAGCACCAAGGACTGGCATGAGGACTCTCCGTATCATGGAGAGTTGCCCTAGGAAAGTGCAGATTCATCCTAAAGTGAATTCTGTTTGAAGAAGAGGTTACAGGCAAGAGACTTCCCCTACATTATTCAAGTGCCAAATAAACTGGTCATGACTGAATGCGTCAGATGGTTCACTTGCTCACGTGGATCTCTGTATGAACAGGGACTGTTGGTTGACTTAATTATATCAGATGGTGCTAAATACAAACCTTCTTCTTCTTCTTCTTCTAAATACAGACCTGATTTTGAGATGAACCAGAAGCTATTGCAATAGAGAAGCAAAAAGGACCCACCCTGAAAATAGCGAGCATTTAATCAGAACTCTCTGCTAATTAGCACACACTGGTCCTTTTAAGGCAGAAAGCAGAAGAAAAAGATAACAGGCCTTAACAAAGGTGGGGATTAATTTTAGGTGATACACTAGGTAAATAGTCAATAGATGCCAAATTAGGCAGTGTCACCTAAAAGCTGGAGGTTACAGAGGTCCCATAAGACAAGTCCCATTAAATGGTTACCTTCCAGTTAGAGAATCCCTTTCTTAAGTAGCTAAATTTGGTATTTGTAGATCAGATTTGGTACTGTAAATAACCGTGATGATCTCCTCTCCCAAGATCCCCCACACACAAATCCAGTTGTCCTTGTGTAAGGAAAATCTAACCCATCACAAAGAAATGAGCAAGCTTTTGGATTTCCTAGTCTTAATAAGATTGCTAGTTCAGTATAAATAAATGAAGAGCAAAAAGGGGGGCAGCCCTATTCTCTTCCTACCTGTGTGATCCAATTAGTGTTGGCCAGAGGGACCTGAGAATAAGTTCTGCCCATGCAGGTTGGTCAGGCTGCTTATGCATGCCCATATATATAAAATCCTTACCCTAGCCAATGTTTCTACCCTTCCCTCTCACTAAGTGCATTTAGCTCTTCCTGACACTGAAATGAATGGAGAAACCACTGCCATCAAAATAAATAAATTATCACATGGCATTGTGTGTGGAAGGATTGATTGGCAACCTGAAGTCCAGTGCCTCGGTAGGAAAGTGCCTGGGAACCCTATGTACACTGTTTTGTATTTCACAGATGAAAGGCAGCATATAAATCTAATCTATAAAAATAGGGTTGAATAGCCTTCTGCAAAAGATGTTCTTACTGCCATTTGGATATCATATACAAGAACTTTAAACCTGCAGAACTTGTGACCCATCAAGCCAACTGCGGAACTTAAGCCATGTATGACAACCATTATGGGCTTGATAGCTCTCCTGTTTTTCCATGCCTTCCAGGGATGGCTAAAATAGTGGGATAGTCAAGTACATGGTGGGTGAGCTGTGCCCTGCTTTGTGGGTCACCACCAGTCATGCAGATTTGGGTTTGGATCCCACTGAAGATTTCCACACGGACAGGCATAACTGCTAACACTAACTGTATCCCCCCTGTCTTTTCCGCATGTATCGTACCATCTGTTGCATGTTGCATTATTCTTTATACACATTATTATTTTTAAAATATATGTTAAAACAACACCTTGTGTTGCTGTAGCCATTGAGCGACTGCTTGCACTGGCGGAACTGCCATAAGCAGGGCTCCTTTTCTAGGAGGAACTCCTTTGCATATTAGGCAACACACCCCTAATGTAGCCAATCCTCCAAGAGCTTATAGTAGCCCCTGTAAGAAGAGCTATGTAAGCTCTTGGAGGATTGGCTACATTAAAGGTGTGTCGCCTAATATGCAAAGGAGTTCCTTCTAGGAAAAAAGCCCTGGCCATAAGTATGTTTGCCTTTGTGCTCACACATTGCTGGATCCAACTGTTGGTTTAAAACAATGTGAAAAAACATGCATTTGAGAAAGACAGTTGTTCCCATGTTGTGTGTGTAAAATGCCATCAAGTCACACAGCAGACTTATGGTGACTCCAGCAAGAGTCTTTCAAGACAAGTAAGAAAAAGAGGTGGTTTGTCACTGCCTTCCTCTGCAGAGTCTTCCTTGGAGGTCTCCCTTCCAAGTAATTTCCAAGTACTTCCAAGCTTAGCTTCTGAGATCTGATGAGTTCAGGCTATACTATGCCACCTTCCCTTTCATTGTCCATGTTAGGAAGGGATTTATCAAACAATTACAACAATTCTCTGTTTCTTTACCATTGGGCACAATCTCGTGGCTTTAAAAATAGTGTCATTTTTCTCTTGTGCTTTCATGGATTCCTCAGCTAATTTTTGTAATTGAAAACCAACAACTCACGCTGCTGTAAAGCCCCTTGAACAACTAGCCAATTGATCATTGGCGGAGATTTCTGAGCCAAGGAGGGTAAGTGGACAAGAGGTGTACAAACACGGAGCCAATTCCTGCAAACGTTAAAAGAGGACAGTGCTTCAGACAACAGAGCCGATCATACTATCATGCTTCTGATGACATTTCAGAAAGCACATTAATCCTCTCACAATAGTAATTGGGGGGAAATGTTTCCATTATTGAAGTCCAAAAAAGGTGCATATCAAAGCCAGTGTTACTCAAGCTCCCCATATCTTTAGATTAAACAAGACTTGCCAAAAGGCCACCCTCAAACACAATCTGAAATCAAAATGCCTGCATAATCATACATAATTCCTCAAAGGTATGCTCATTTGACAGCCGAAGCAAAACGGTAAATAATGACATTACTTTTTTGACAGCATTTTTAATCCCTTTCAATATTATATTATTATGCTTTTGACTTATTATGCTTCAATATTATTATGTTTTTGAGTTTTTATACCTTGCAATATTATTATTATGCTTATCATTATTGTACTATTGTTGTTGTTATTATTGTTGTTATCATCAACATTATCATTATTATTTTGCTATTATTACTATTATGCTACCAAGTAAGGAAAGGATTCTGACGATTTTGTGTTGAACAAACAATAGCAACACCATGGGATCAGGCTGCATGTCATCTCCTGAGCATACACAACCCAGGAAATGATAATCACACAATTAAATATCTGGAACTGGGAGCTAAAAACCCTGCTTCCAACAAGTCATACATGAGAATTGGGGGGGGGGGGGTCCAGTACAGCCTCCAAAGAACAGTGTGACTGCCATAAATACACAGAAGTACTTTAGGTACCTATTTGGAATACCCATCATATCATCACCCATTTCATGACAATTCAGATTCATGTAAAACAAACCATGGAAGTTGGGTGGTCCAAGATATATGGTACATATTACATAGAAAGTACACAGAAACTATTTACCAGAAGTTCTAATGAACATATAGAAGTTATGCAGGGGACCAAGCAGTCACAGTCCTAAACCCTGTTGATCCATTCATTCCATGCAAATATGTTCCATGATCAAGACTACTCAGGGCTTTTTTTGTAGAAAAAGTCCAGCAGGAACTCATTAGCATAATAGGCCACACCCAACAGCAGAAACTCAATATCATATTAGGCCACACCACTGACAGCACAGCTTATTAGCATATTAGGCCACACCCCCATGTTACCAGAAGAGTGGTCATCCAGCCACACCCACCTTTTGCTTCTTATTCTGTTTACCTTGTTTGTTGTCAAAACCCAGGGCTTTTTTTGTAGCAGGAATTAATTTGCATGTTAGGCCACATACCCCTAATGTAGCCAATCCTAATGAGTTTCTGCTGTTGGGTGTGGCCTATTATGCTAATGAGTTTCTGCTGGGTGTGGCCAACTCAGGAGCCAGCCGGAACTCCGTTCCTGTGCGTTCCTGCCCCAAAATAGCCCTGGGACTACTAATATAGCATACATTACACAGACAGACATAAGCCAAGAAGAAAGTTTCTACCCCAGGAGCTGGCAGTCTAAATTTGGACAGCAGGGTAGACAACAGATGGAAGAGATGAAGAGCAAAGAGAAGAAAGGATGAAAGCCATGAATTATGTATATGAAAAATTGTACAACTTTTAAAAAGCAAAGCAAGACACATATAAATCATTTGAATTATTAGTTCAGCCTGAAGCTATGGGAAGTGCAAAAAGTAGTTCAGTTGACACTTGGAATACAAGCCAATACTTTTATCCCGAAGCTTTATCCATATTCCAATAAATGACATTTTGAAAAGACCTGATTGTAGCCTTTGGTTTCCTACAGTCTTACTGTATTATTTGCAATTCAGATTGTCTGCTAGGTTATGATTTGTCAAGTTAGCCGTACATCAAGGATATCTAGCAATATATAAACAACGAAATGCTCCTTGCGCAGCAGTTTATGGTCTCTTCTTCTTTTGCCATCTTTATATCATAGTGATTTACTGCATATACTTGGAATTACTTTGAAACCTCCAACACTGATCAGATGGAACGGTTGGGTATGCAAAAACAGGTGACTGATCCCCAGCCAAGTATTATCATTTTACTAGCAAATCGTCACGCTAGAATGGTGAGAGTTGGGAAGGGCTGGAGGACTGTCCCAGATGTATTCAACCTATCAAGAAAAGGGATAAAACACTGGATGGGTCAAGACCAGAAGTGGGATATCTTGGCTGGGACAGGGTCAAGGTCAAATGCCACGGGCACCTTTTGGCTAGTGCTTGTGACCTTTTGACCACAATCATACCTATTCATTTGAGATTTTAAAAATTACTTCTATTATTTTTGCTTATTAGAAGCCAAAATTTTTCTCTGTATCGCTCCAGCAGAAGTATCCATTTCAAATTTAACTTTAAACATATGATAAACGTAAGGCTATTTTTCTCCGTTGCCTTGTCTCACGGGTTAAGTGAGCCCTGCTTTTCCCTTCTAAAAAGGATTTGATTCCCTTTGACATTTTCCCTCCTCCTGTCCCCGCGATACACGCATCTGAGTACAAAACTGTATTCAAGTTTGGCAGTGAGCCCACACTGGGCAAGCGTTATGTTAGCATTAACCAATTTTTGCACTTTTTTGTGATGCCAGGAGAAGCCGTTCAACTCTGTGAGCGTACCGAAGGCCTTGTAACCATGTATGGTACGAAACCTAGTAATCTGCCATTGTTCCCTCTTTTTCAAAATCATACATTTGCCCAGCCATTCATAACTTAAAACAACTGAAATGCATATAAGATTTTTAAAAGTTACTCAGAACAGCACCAATCAGTGGAGGCTTTCTTTTCTTTTTCTTTCTCCCCCAAGCTCAGGGTGAGATAGACTATTCCTCCCCCCCCCCCCCCCCAATTTCCAGCAAGTGACATATCTGAATGTGAAATGTCATTAGTGCTGTTTTGCACTAATACAATTTCTTTTTGAGAGTAACAAAAAACTCCATCAGTGTTATTTTTAATTAAAAAAGCTCACCCCTTAATTTACATACATTTAGGGTGAAGTAAATGAAAATGCATTATGTTACCACTGTGCTTTTGAATTATGAACCTATAGGGTTCTAAATGGGAGGGAATGTTCTGTCTTGGTTTCCCACCCAGTCCTTTTTACCCACTGTTCTACCGACAATGACACCATTCTGACAATGACGCGCACACTGGCTTTATAACAGCGAAGATCCACTTTGTAGCAGTGGGATTGAGAAATCGAGATTCCAGGGAAGGAGGCAAAACACTTCAGGAGCAGAGGTAAGGAGAAGAAGGAAAGGTGGAACGGGTCCCCTGGCCTTTCCGTGACATTTACAGCCTCAGTGCAAGGACATGTTCTTTTCTTTCTGTTTTCTATTTTCTCCAGTTAATCAGGTGACTTGAAAAGAAGCTAGATAAGGGCATTGTTTGCACTGACAAAATCCTGATGATACTGTCAGGGCAGATCACAGGGAAAAGTTCCCTCTTTGAACCAATAGAGTCATTAGGGAGAGTACTCCTCATCACTTGAGTGCATCTAGGTTAATTACCACTGGAAATCTGGAACTAGCAGCAGTGATTTATTTAAAAACACTTTTCAGGTTTTTTTTAAAAAAAATACTACATTTAAAAAGTTGCATTTGATGCCATAAAAATATTTTTCAAGGTCTTTACAGAACATCCCCCCCCCCCGGGGCCTTGTGTAGTGCTGTGGTACAGTAATTTTTGGAAACTATATCTCCAATTTACATTAGATAGCCATCAATGATGATAGGGAAATAAAAGCAGCATTTCCCCATTATATAATTTTATTTTATTTATTTATTTATTTATTTATTAAATTTCAAGATCGCTCTTCCCGCTGCTGCAGGCTCACATTAAAACCCATTGCTCAGTCATTTCCACCTTATGGTGACCCGATAAATTAACGGCCTCCTAAATGTCCTGTCATTCACAGCTTTGCTCAGCTCTTGCCAAATGAAGGCTGTGGCTTTATTTATTGACTCAATCCCTATCATGTCGGGTCTCCTTCTTTTCCTGCTCCCTTCAAGTTTTCCTAGCATTATTGTCTTTTTCAGTAAGTCTTGTCTTCTCAGAATGTGACCAAAGTACGATAGCCTCAATTCAACCATTTTAGCTTTTAGGGAAATTTCAGACTTGATTTGATCTAGAACCCATTTATTTGTCTTTTTGTTGGCTCACGGTATCTGTAAAACTCTCCTCCAACACCACATTTCAAAGGGGCCTACTCTCTTCCTCTCAGCTTTCCTCATTGCCCAACTTTTACATCCATATATCGTAATGGGGAATACTATGGCATGAGTCATCTTGATCTTGGTCTTCAGAGACACTTCCTTACACTTAAGGATCTTTTCTAGTTCCCTTCCAAGCCTCAGTCTCCTTCTAATTCCTCAGTTGCAGTGTCCCTTTAGGTTAGTGACTCAACAAAGAAACAGAAAATCTTTAGCAATTTCAGTTTCAACTTTAAAATTATGCATTTCCTCAGTAGTCATTACTTTTGGCTTCTTATTGTTCAGCTGTAATTCTGCTTTGACATTTTCTCCTTTAAACTTTGTCAGTACACTCAAAAATTTGGACGTACATTTCATTTGAATATATGGTACGTTGAAGATGCTAATAAGAAATTATTAAGGGTATGTTTGTAGTATGAATGTATGTATGTATTTATTTATTTATTGGATTTATACCCCGCCCTCCCTGTCAAAGCAGGCTCAGTGTGGCTTACACAAAATTGTTAAAACAATTTAAAAACACATAAAATCTAAAGTGCAAAGCATCCAGTCTGAGAATTGAGAAAACTTAAAGTCTGGAGAAATCTATGATTTTGCATATGTCAAATTCACTAGCATCACTCCTACCATTTCTCTGAGCAATAGCTGAAGCATTCCTCCATCCTAAGGAGCTTTTCTCCAACAGAAGGGCCGCTTAAGTTGGAGAAAGGCTCCTTAGGCTGGAGGAACAGCCTAAGGTTGGATCTACATTAATGTATTTTAAGTAATTGTGATTCCCCTCTCCCTTTCAGCACTGATTTGTATCCAAATGTTGAAAGATGTTGAGCATGGCTACATTTTTTTCACCTTCTAGGAAAGGCAGGTGATAAAAAGATGCTGGTAACCCACAAGTGTCATGATTATGTCAGTCTATGAGAAGAGATTACTGGAAGAAAGGCCCTGGTCCTTCCAGTTCTGAACTTGATGTTCATGATTCCTTGGAGACCATGGTGAAAGGGAGCAAGAAATTTTCTTTTGATCTGAACAGAGTTCATTAGGATTTAGTTTAAGGGTTTGTTTCCTTTGTTTTTTTGTTTTTTTGCAGACCACGACTAAAGGGCTGCTGATAAGCTTCTCTCTATGTTGCCCCCCCAATCTTGTCTGGTTAGTCAGAGGTTGATCTGGGTTCACTCGCCACTGCCAGAGACCCCAGTGTGCTACTGTTCCCTTAGGAGACCTGTACTGTACAAACTGCACAAAGACAGACATAGGAGTCATGAATACAAAACCCAGTCATCTCTCTCACATAGGGAGAACCAGTTTGGTGCAGTGGTTAAGTGTGTGGACTCTAATCTGGGAGAACCAGGTTTGATTCCCCACTCCTCCACTTGCACCTGGCTGGATGACCTTGGGCAAGTCATAGTTCTGGCACAGCTGTTCTTGAAAAAGAACAGTTCTCTCAGAGCTCTCTCAGCCCCACCTACCACACAGGGTGTTTGTTGTGGGGAGGGGAAGGGAAAGGAGTTTGTAAGCCACTCTGAGACTCCCTTGGGTAGTGAAGGGCGGGGTATAAATCCAACCTCCTCTCTTCCTCCTCCTCCACTTCAAAAAATCATATTAATTTTGGATATGGATTTTGGGGATGGCACTGTATAAAGTACTGGGTCCAGAGATGCGTTGCAATGAAATCAGCTCATAAGTTTATTGATGGTACAAAATCACAACTGGAGAATGGGGCTCGGGGGGGGGGGGGGGGGGGAGTCTGCTTAAATGTTCGTCTAAACCACACCTCCAGCCTCGCCCAATCTCCCTGATAGGGTTTATTACAGGTGACCCTACGGCATAGGTCCCCTGGCGGATCTTGGATGGCCAATTGGTCTGATTTACAATCCGCCCAGACTATTGTCTCCCAAAGCAAAGCTCCAGTAGCCAGCCCAGCCACGTGCATTTCTCTGACCACGTGCGTTTCTCTGACTATGTGTGTGGTCGCCATTAGGACATAACACACTGGTTCTGTTATCCTGAAATTTCAGGAGTGTCTTACTGGTTTTAGGTTTCAGAGAGGTCTAGAATGGGGAGGGAGAGAGGAGGGAGGTTCTGTTATCCTGAAATTTCAGGAGTGTCTTACTGGTTTTAGGTTTCAGAGAGGTCTAGAATGGGGAGGGAGAGAGTAGTCTTCCCATAGAAAATAATGGCCTTTGAAATTTCAAGGGACCATGCATTGCCAAATAGCTGTTTGCCAAGGCCAGCTTCGTCCCCACTCCTGGCCTCCTTGAAACCTGAATCACTCCCAAAATTCCAGGAGAGTAATTTTCATTACTACTGGAATTTGGGGTGTATTTGCAGTGATTTTGGATAGGATATCCCTGAGCTGCCCTGAAACAGTGAACTGCATGTATATTTTCAGCCCAGGAATATCCAAATGCACTCCCCTAACATACACACACAGTCAGGCAAGCAGGTAGACGCTGGGCAACCCAAGCACTCCCTCCAGACTCCAACAAAGAAGCAAGCATATTTTCACTTTCTTTCTTGCATGCACATTCTGTAGCAAAGTCCCTGCTCCTCCGTCCAATCCACTGTTAATATAGATGGCCTTTCTCTCTCTCTTCCTCAGGTTCCATTCCTGTCTCTCTGCTTACTCTCTGAAATAGATAAAATGCTCTCTTTGCTCCCATGGCAACAGCAGCTAGGCCAGTAGGAAGGACCTTGTAATGTATGCAATGGCGGTCACCATGTGCTCTCTGTAATGGCGACCGCCACATGGCCAATGCACATGGCCAAGCCAGCTACCTGAGCTTGGGTCAGGATGAACAATAGCTGGCCAGATTGTAACTTGCCACCAATCCAGTGCCTAGGATCCTCTACGGAACCTATGATCTGTAATCATAACCTTAAGGTCCTATCAGGACAATTGGGCAAGACCAGAAGTGTGGCTCCAGCCGGAATAAAGAGGGCCCCTGAGCCCAGGCTGTTATGCTTCATCTGACCCGCTTATAAACATGCTTGTTGATTTCACTACAACGCGTCTCCAACTCCAGTACTTTGCACTGGTGATGAAGGTGGGATCCTGATGAGTGACTCTCCAGCCGAACCGAGCAGCCCAGCACCAAGCTTCAATCCGTTGGCATCCAGCACCACTAGGCTCCAGCGCCCTATGACACCGCCACCCGCCCCAGAGGACATTGCTCCCCGCATCGCTCCCAACTTGGTAATGATGGGTGACCCTCCGGGACAAATCACCCCATTCGATCCTGCACACCTTGAGAAATGGGAAGCCTGAGCTGTGCAACTGGGATTCTTCTTCGAAGTACGAAGAGTCACCAATGCAGGTATGAAGCAAGCCTGGCTACTGAGCTCCTGTGGTGTGGACATGCTCCACGTCGCCGAGAGCCTGGTCACCCCGTGTCCCCTCATGGAAGTCTCCTACGATGACCTCACCAAGGCGCTGAATGGCTACTTTGCACTGAAACCCTCGATGATGGCACTGCGGGTGAACTTCAACTACTGCACACAGAAGGCAGGTGAGAACATTTCTGTTTTTCTGGCCGACCTCCGCAGGCTGGTGGTTGGCTGCAAATTTGTGTCAGTAGAGGACAACCTCCTGACCGGATTCGTATGTGGGGTGTGGGAGCCCAAGCTAAAGCGCAGGCTGATTGCATTTCCCAAGCCAATACTTGAGAAGGCCCTCCAGACAGCAGTGGTATTAGAGACGGTGCAGGATGAGCACCAAGGCTCTGCCACTGCACATCACATGGTCGCCGCTGGCTCTGAGGGGTTGGATGAGGACGACGTCTGCCAGCTGTGTTGTCAGTCCTCAAAAGGCACACCCTGTGCTCCTGGACCTGGATCCCGATTGTCGGCCCCAGCAGCTGCAGCCGCCCCCACTTCTTGGCACGAAGCTGCAACCATGTGCGCTAGCTGCTGAGACACCCACAATCGTCAGACCTGCCATTTCCACGACGCCACCTGCCAGTCCTGTGGCAAGATGGGCCACATAGCAAAGGTCTGCCGCTTCTGATTCAGTCACCGCTCACAAGCAGCACATCATGAAGTGGACAACATCCATGCAGCCTCCTCACCCCACCACCACCAGGTACTGAACTTGCCCCGTAACACCCCAAATAAAACCACAGTCCCCATGCAGATCGAAGGGGCCCCTGCCCAATTACTCGATACTGGTTCCTCCTATTCCATTATTTTGGCAGCCACACTCCATAAGCTTTGTCCCAAGGGGGGGCACCAGTTGTGGAAACCAACAGGACTTGGGCTCTGGGATTTCCAAAAGAACCCGGTTGCCATAAAGGGGTTGGGCAAGTTCAGGATCCAATTCAAAGACTTTGATGAACTCTTGGACCTCCTGGTGGTGGAGGGCAACCTCACCAGCTTCCTCAGCCTCTCCTGGTTCGGGCCTCTAGGGCTGGGTATCATGGGGGTGAATAAGCTCAGCTCCATGGACTACCAGACAGTCTTTGTGGAGTTTCCCACTGTTTTCAATGGCTCTTTCGGCTCCTACACAGGACCCCCGGTCTCACTGGATCTCAAACCAGCTGTATGGCTTGGCAGCCAGGCAGCCTCCCCGGCAGTCCGGCCAAAGATCGATGCCAAGTTAGACAAGCTCGTGGGTCAAGGGGTCCTGGAGCCAGTCCCCCATGCCTGGTGGGAGACCCCCATTATCACCCCCATGAAGGCGAATGGGGAAATCCGCATCTGTGCGGATTATAAATGCACGTTAAACCTGGCGCTACAGGACCACTCCTATCTGGTGCCGGTCTTCAGCCACGTTCTGGCCTCCTTAGCTGGGGCTAAGGTATTCGGAAAGCTGGATTTGGCTCAGGCCTACTAGCAGCTCCTCATGGACAATGCCACGGCGGAGGCGCAAACTATTGTCACCCACCGGGGGGTGTTCAGGGTGAAGCAACTCCAGTTCAGGGTCAGTGTGGCCCCGGGGCTTTTCCAACAATTAATGGATGACTTGCTTAAAGATATTCCAGGGGTCCAGCCATTTTTCGATGACATCCTGATTGTGGCTCCAGACGGCCCGACCTTCAAGGCTCGGCTGCGGATGGTCCTCCAGCGTTTCCAGGAAGCCAGCTTGAAGGTCAAGAAGGAGAAATGCATCTTGGGTGTCCCTGGGATTCACTGTGGACGCTCATGGCATCCACCCGATGCTGGAGAATGTGAAAGCAATCATGGAGGCCCCCATCCCCTCGTCCAAGGCAAAGCTCCAGGCATTCTTAGGACTCCTAAATTTCTACCATGCCTTCCTCCCCCACAAGGTGGTGGTAGCGGAGCCCCTTCACAGGCTTTTGGACAAGGGCGTACACTGGGCCTGGGGGCCGTGGTACATGGTGCCGTTCCATACCGTCAAGGACCTGCTTGTATCCAATGCGGTCCTGGCTCACTTTGATTAGTCCCTGCCGGTCATCCTGATGTAAGATGCCTCTCCCTATGGGGTGAAAGCAGTTCTTGGCCATCGGCTGACTGATGGGTAAGAGGTGCTGGTGGCATACTACTTGCGTACCCTGTCATCCGCGGAGTGCAATTATGCACAAATAGACAAGAAAGCCCTGGCCATAGTCACAAGAATTAAAAAATTCCATGACTACCTGTCCAGCAGGGCCTTCACTATTGCCATGGATCATAAGCTACTTCTGGGGCTCCTGGCTCTGGATCGCCAGACACCACAGATGCTTTCTCCCCAAGTGTTGCAGTGGTTGATCTTTCTGGCAGGGTACCAGTATGCACTGGTCCATCACCCCGGCAAGTCAATGGGCCATGCCAATGCACTTAGCCGCCTGCCTCTACTGTCCTGCGACATGGATCTGGCTCCTGTGTACCACATCACGCTTCTCGAGAGCCTGCCGGATCGGCTGGTCCAGGTGGCGAATGTGGTCCGCCGCACCGCCTAGGACCGCACCCTCTCCCAGGTCTCGGACTGGTGGGGAGGGGGTAGCCAAGTTGCCCTGGGCCGGAATTCGTGGCATACTCTGCCCGGCACAATGAACTTTCCACCCACAAGGGGTGTGTGCTGTGGGGAACACGAGTGGTGATTCTGGAACCACTCCGCAAACAGGTACTGGTTGCTCTGTACGAGGCTCATCCAGGAATCATCCAGATGAAGGCACTGGCCCGCAGCTATGTATGGTGGCCAGGCTGGACAAGGACATTGAGGACCAGGTCCCCCAATGAATAATGAGCCGGCCCAAGCCACAGCATGCGCCCATGCAGCCCTGGGAATCTGTGCACAAACCTTGGTCAGGGCTCCACCTCGACTTCGTGGGGTCGGTCCAATGGCAGCTGTTCTTTATCCTTATGGACAGCTACAGCAAGTGGCTCGAGGTGGTGCCAGTATGAGCCACCTCTTCCAACGTGGCCATTAGAGCAATGGGGCACATTTTCTGCACACATGGCCTCCCAGATGTTCTAGTTACCGATAACGGCACAGCGTTTATGTCCAGAGTTCCAGCATTTTGTGGTCTCCCTCGGCCTATGACATGTTTGATCCATGCCGTTCCACCTGGCAATTAACAGGCAGGCCGAATGCATGGTCCGCACAACCAAGGAGGCCCTCCAGCGCATGGACCATGGTGACTGGGAGTTCAAGCTGGCAGCATTCCTTTTCAGCCAGCGAGCAACTCCACACTCCGTCATGGGACACAGCCCTGCAGAGGTCTTGATGAGCTGACGGCTTGGCACCATGCTCAACCACCTCCACCCAGACTGCACACCCAAACACAGTGTGAAACCCAACGTCCCCAAAGCTCCACAGGGGTTTTTCCTGGAAAACCCCATCTACGTGCGGAACTATGCTAGAGGTCCTGCATGGCTTCCAAGGCACATCATCCGCACGACAGGCCTGCTCTCCTACAAGGTCTCCAAGGAGAAGGGTCAAGTGTGGTGGTGCCACATTGACCAGCTACACCGACATCTCCTGGCATACACTCCACCCACCACCGGGGACTGCAAGGGCAATGTTACAGACCCGGTACTGCTCCAGGAAGCCAACCCAGACACAGACCCAGCTGAGCTCCACAGGTCTCCCCCCGCAACTGAACCACAACTCCCAGCACCCCCTACAGCTCCCACGGATGACCACCCCAAACTGGCACCAGAGCCAGCAGCCCAAGAACAGGAGCAGGCTCCACAAGCAACCACCCCCTGATGCTCGGGCGAGAGCAATGCCGTCCCACCTACCTAAAAGACTATGTTACCTAGGGGGAATCTGGACCATGGGGGGAGGGATGTAATGTATTCAATGGCAGTCACCATGTGCTCTCTGTAATGGCAACTGCCACATGGCCAACACACATGGCCAAGCCAGCTACCTGAGCTTGGGTCGGGATGAACAATAGCTGGCCGGATTGTAACTTGCCACCAATCTAATGTCTAGGATCCTCTAGGGAACCTATGATCTGTAATCATAATCTTAAGGTCCTATCGGGACAATTGGGCAAGGCCGGAGGTGTGGCTCCAGCCGGAATAAAAGAGGGCCCCTGAAGCCAGGTTGTTATGCTTCATCTGACCCGCTAATAAACATGCTTGCTGATTTCACTACAACGCGTCTCTGACTCCAGTACTTTGCAGACCTGCCGCCCTGTAGAAGTGACATCACAATACCAGTGAGATGGCTATAAGGTGAAGAAGTTGAGATGTTGCAAAATGCTGACAGGCTCTCCTTGCCATGTTGCCTATGCAAAGAGAGAAGAATATTGGAAGGCAAATTCAGTGGCTTCCCCATTCCCTTAGGGCTCATCTACATAAAATGGTGACTATTTTGAATGCTATCTCCAACTCTACTCTTACTCCTCTCCACACACTCCCATTGGCCGAGCTCCCAGTTTCCCCATAGCTTGATTGGTTTTGAACCTCAGGCCAAAAGTAGGGACAAGAAAGAAAGGGGGAGGAGTCTCTGGACAGAGGTGAGATCCCTGGTGGTCTATGCGTGTGGCAACTACCAAACCATGCCAACCTTTGATGCCAGACCTGCTTTGTTCTGTCAAAATCCTTGTCACAATGGTAGCTGAAAACTAACGATTTGTGATTTCAAAGGCCATAAAACATAAAGAAAGTTTTGTCTCACCTGTTTCAGCCTGTCAAATGTTTATATATGCTAGCCAAAACAGTACTGAGCTGACAAAACACTCCAACAGGAACGTGGCAAACTTGGGAATGCTAGAAGCCAGAACAGAAACAATGGTCCCAATCCATTCCATTCTGGATAGTAAACACTGCTGTATTTAACAGACATCTTCTCAATTGGATCCTCAACTTGCAGGAAGAGGGCAATAATACCAGCCTCCCTTCCAGAGCTGTTGTTAGGGAGCTGGATCCCACAGATCCATGCTGCTAGCAGAGGCAGTTTCTTTTTCTGAAAGAAAGAAAGTATCTCTACTAGTAGAAAAGATCCACAAAATCCAACCCACGATTAGTGAGATTATGTATTTAAAGAACATTGTCTATATGCAAGCCATATTCAGTTACAATTTAATGCATCCGAAGCATTTTGGGGGGGGGGCATCCAGTTCACCACATTCTGAACATGCTAAGTGTCAACTTTTGAATGCCTACGAACAATCTGGGTTTGTAATGTTGCTATTTCTTTTCAAATTATATGGATAAACTGGTTTTTACTAGTAAATCCAATAACAGGAAAGCTTCCAGGACTGAAGGGGGGAAAAGATGATGCTTATTACTGCAGGTCCAAAGTCTTACACAGTATTCTGCATAGGGTTGCACACTTCCAGTTGGTGGCCAGAGATCTCCTGAGATTACAACTGATCTCTAGGTGACAGAGATCAGTTCAGGAAAAATGGCCAGTCTGGAAGGTGGACTCTGTGGCATTATACCCCATTAAAATCCCTCCCCTCCCCAAACCCTGTCTTCCTCACACACACACACACACAAATCTCCAGGTATTTCCCAACCCAGAGCTGGCAACCGTACTTTACTGCATCATAAAGCTGCAGTCCTTTGCACATTTTCTTCTAATAAGCCCTACTGAAACCAGTTGGACTTACTTCCCAACAAAGATGCAAAAGACTGCATGAAAAGCATATTACTACTGAATAGGGATGTCTTAAAGTTTTGCAGGGAAATTCATTTGATAATTTGCTGGTCCATCTAGCCAGTAAAGCAGTGGAATTGGTCTGCTAAATATGAAAGCCTGGGCATGTGTTCTCCATTTTTTTCTATTTAATAGAAAATATTGGTCAAAATTGTATTTTCTATCATCCTGCTCAGTGCTGGTTTCTTCATGAAATTGCCAGACCTGTTCTCCAAGTAAGGCCTGCTTTGGATTTGAGTCCCACAATATTTGACAAATAGCACAAAAACACAGCAGAGGATAGGAATCGCAATAATGGGTTTAAATTAAGGGTGGGAAGGTACCAGCTAGATATTAGGAAAAACTTTTTTACAGTAAGAGTTGTGCAACAGTGGAATCAGCTGCCTAGGGAGGTGGTGAGCTCTCCCTCACTGGCAGTCTTTAAGTAGCAGCTGGACAAACACTTGTCAGGATGCTCTAGGCTGGTCCTACATTAAGCAGGGGGTTGGACTAGGTGGCCTGTATGGACCCTTCCAACTCTGTGATTCTATGAGTCTATAATTCTAATCTCAGGATCTCCTGGATATTCTACACACAATGCCAAATAATAATAATAATAATAATAATAATAATAATAATAATAATAATAATAATAATAATAATAATAATAATAAGGGTTTCATGCTGAAAAATATTGGGATAAAACACCAAACCTCTCCCCCCTCCCAATTCTTGCATTCTTAGAGCCCTTACTCACAAAATTCTTTTTTAAAAATACTTTCTCTACTTCAAATGGCCCACTTCATAAACCTCCAGCCAGGTCAGCATACTCAGCTGTAAGCAGAGCTCACAGAGCATTCCTGGCTTAGAAAGCCACGTTTACCTTTTGCAAAGCACAAATGGAGAGACAGAGACAGATCTAGAGTGAGATTTAATCAATTCAGCTATCAAGAATCTGCTGAGACTCCATGCTGTAAGCAGACCTCTATTGTTTAAGTCTCCATAGTCCGAAGATCCCACACAATAGGTGCAATTGGCTACAACGGTCACCAGTCAGCGACAACAGTCCCCTAGTAAGCACATAATTAGGTACAGAATGTGTTAATTTAGTTTTAAAATTAAAGGTGGACATAAAGAGGAAAGTATAATGGCGTCCTCATAATCAGCAGTCTTGACCGGTCACCATTATCCAAAAGGTAATTTAACAGCATTGAAAAGAGATGTTGATTCCTTTAGACTGCAGTCCTGTATATTGTTATGTATATATGCAACTAACTGACTTTAATGGACCTGACACCCATAGAACTAGGTAACAAATTATGGTGATTAACATTATAGATAGATATAAAGGAGAAGTGCAGAGCATGTGCACCTGCAGCTAGCTACCGAATCCTGGAAAAGTATAGAAAACTCTTAGCAGATGTGACACAGTCTTAGACCGATTCTATGCCGTGTAAGGCTTGCTTATGACTAGGTTGCCTGCATAGGACTGGGTTGTCTAGTGACACACTGAGCATCTAGTAGAAGTTGTTTGGTATCTCACAGTGTCTCATGGAATTTTCATCTCATTTGCCTAAGCTTTCCAGTGTAACATTTCCTCCTTCTCAGAGCCACTGTTGGCTTATACCCTCCATTCAATATTTCTGTCCAGGCTCTCCTTCAACTAAACACTTCTGAACAACACCATTCGCCATTTTCTTATCTACCACCTTCTCATCTGCTGGGTAAACAACACTCCTGTGTCTCCCTGGTACATATCAGCTCTGGAAATCTTCTACACCTCAACTCCCTTGCTGTCCCCATGGGTCCCCCTCCTCACTCCCTACTCTATATTGGTGCTCAGTGATCACACTGAAACAATCCACTTTGATTTCCCACAGTCTCTCCCCTTTTGGGCTTCCTTCAATCCTTTTCTCTGTCCCTGTCTTACTTCATGATCTGATTTCCCTATTAGTCATATCCAATCTTTCCGCACGGCCATTTGATCCTATCCCTTTCTGAATTCTGGTTACCATCATTCCTCATCTCTACCATCTAGTCAACTTATCTTACCTTCTGATTCACCACTGTTCTCCCCACTGTTGGGTTGTCTTTTCTCTTCAATGGATTCCCCTTCAACACTTTTTTCTACTTCTAAAGAATGCTGCTTGGAGGGAAGGCAGCATGGGTTACCCTGATCTCATCAGATCTCGGAAGCTAAGCAGGGTCAGTACTTGGATGGGAGACCACCAAGGAAGACTCTGCAGAGGAAGGCAATAGCAATCTACCTCTGCTTCTCACTTGCCTTGAAAGCCTGGGGTTGCCATGAGTCAACTGCAACTTGATGGCACTTTACACACACACACACAAATGCTGCTTTCTCCCACTGACTTGGCTTTCTCTCTTCCAACTCCATTCTTGATCAAATATTCTCATTGCCGGATCTGATAGTCTCTACTCTGCCATCGTGTTCCTTGAGCTCCATTCTGCCTGATACAGTTGAACACATTCTTTTTCTTGAATCCCTTTGCATCATATTTACACTGTCCTCTACTAGTTCTCTTTCCATTTATCTAATGATCACTCATGGCCAAACCAGACATCATGGCATCCATGGAGTGGACTCATGGACAATGATCCCATTTTAGATCTGAATTCAGCCCATTAATAGAATGCTGCAAGGGCCTGCTGCACAGCAGAACCCAGCAGTCTTGTTTCCCCTCCCTGTGCATTTTCCATTGTCAAAACAGCCATGGGGGCTGTTTTGGCACTTAAAGGCCACAGGAGGGTGAAACATGATCAGTTGGGCCATGCTGCAGGCCCAAGCAGAATAGGGCCCTTGCAAACCAAACCATATGGCTTTAAAGGTCAATATCAGCACCTTGAATTGGGCCCAGAGCAAACTGGGAGCCAGTGTAGATGGAATACAACTGGAAAGATATGGTCCTTTTGATCTTCTCCAGTCAGTGTTCTAGCCACAGCATTCTTTACCAACTGCAGCTCCTGGGCACTCTTCAAGGGCAGCATTCTATAGAGTGCATTGGAGTAATCTAATCTAGATGTTACTAGGGCATGTACCATCAGGGGTCATTTCGAGCAGGAGCTCGGGGGAGCGCAGTTCTGGGAGTTGGTGCCAGCCCCTCCCCCATGGGGGAATGCCTGCTTGTGTCATGGCTGCAGCAAAATGACCCCATCCTGTCCCCTGGAAAGGTCCTTGTTCTTCCGACCAGCCTTCTGAAGGCTTCAGCCACCACTGAAGCTATCCTCCCAGAATAGTGGTATTTCGGAGGCTTGGATTAGTAGCTGTCCCCTCTCTGCCAGCTCTCTCTCTCTCTCTTCTTTCTTGCCTTCTGACATACTTCCAGTGGTGTAGCATATGCAAATAAGTTATGCTAATGAGTTATGCTAATGAGCTCCTGCACCTCTTTTTCTACAAAATGACCCCTGTGTACCATAGTGGCAAGATCTCTCCTGCACAGGATGGAATACACAGGAAAGGCACCCCTGGCCACCCCACCACCTGTTTATCCAACAGGAGCCCTGGAACTAGTAACCTGTCCAATCCACTGCTTCTTTAGGGGGAACACAACCCCATCCAGAGCAGGAGATTTCCCCAATATCTGGATGACTTCTCCCAGCTGCTTCACATAAATGTTAACAAAGCATGTCAGACAAGATGGTACTTTGTGGGACTAGGACCCGGTGGGCCAAAGGCCAAGGGGCCAAGCAGCAGTCCCCTATTACCTCAATCTGAAATCTAGGACTAAAAACCAATGCAGAATGGTGCTTCCCAGTCCCAATACCTGAAAGGCTATCTAGAAGGATATCATGATCGATGGTACTGAAAACCACTGAGAGGTCCAGGAGAGTTAACAAGGTCCCACTTTGCCTGTCCATCTCCTGGTGCAGGTCATCCACCAGGCTGACCAGGGCCATTTCTGACCTATAGCGAGGACTGAGTCATACTGGAATGGAGCCAAAGAATCTACTTCATTCAGGAATCCCCAAAATTGCCCAGCTAACACTAATTCAGTCACCTTGCTCAACAACTGTACTTTTGAGACTGGGCAGTAGTCATTCAACTCTCATGAATCCAGAGTAGTTTTTTAGGGGTGGACACACCACTGGCTGCTTCCAGGCAGAGACAATCACCCCCCATCTCAGGGTACCATTTACTGTCTCCTAGACTGAGATTGCCAGCCTCCCCCATCAGATTTAAGCAGCCAGAAGGGGCAAGGGTCGTACAAAACAGGTTGTAGGTCTCAAACTTCCAAGAATACTGACCACATTCTCAGACTGAACAAACTGAAAGGTACCCCACACAACTGGACAAGTTGGCACCATCTGATCCTTTCGCTGCTAGTGTACAGTCCGAGTTGGAACAGATGCAAGGATTTTATTTGCAAAGTTCTGAGCAAAATAATTGCAGAGGGCTGCAGAGCAGTCTACCATCTCCTGTAGGCTGAAACCAAATAGGCCCCTGACCACCGGGAAGAGTTTTGCAGGTCTGCACTATGCAGATGCAATGGTAGTGGAGAAATATTGTTCCTTTGCCATCCTCACAACCACCAAGTAGGCTTTAAAATGGGCTTTAGCCTGTGCCTTGTTGGATTCTGGGAACACCAGATCAAGAGTGCAATTTGCCCAGTGTATGGGGCCTGTTATTCCCTGAGACAGGCCCATGGAGGCCATGAAATTGTGAACTACTTCTGACCATGTAGCCTCACAATGGTTACTGAAGTCTCCCATAACAAACAGCCTTGAAGTTTCCAACACCACCCTCGAGACCACCTCCACCAGCTCAGGCAGGAAGAGAGTTGGGAAGTAGGGCTGGGTGGTACACGAATAGAATTCAGGTCCTGCCTTGCACTGCCCAGCAGTAGGTACACAGTCTCAAAACCAGCAAACTCAGGGACTATACATAAATATGTTTTAAAAACAGAGCAAAAAAGGAAAAGACAAAGATACAGGTTTAAGGGAGAGCTCAACAGTAAGTGACAGCTGAATTTCAGCTAGATTCAGATCCAGTGGCACCTTAGAGACCAACAAGATTATCAGGGTATGGGCTCTCAAGAGTCAAAGCTCCCTTCAGCAGATACAAGTAGTACCAGTTTGGTGTACTGGTTAAGTGCGTGGACTCTAATCTGAGAGGACCAGGTTTGATTCCCCACTCCTCCACTTGCAGCTGCTGGATGACCTTGGGCAAGCCATAGCTCTGTACCAGCTGTTCTCTCAAGGACAGTTGTCTCAGAGCTCTCTCAGCCCCACCTACCTCACAGGGTGTCTGCTGTGGGGAGGGGAAGGGAAAGGAGTTTGTAAGCCACTCTGAGACTCCAAGTGAAGGGTGGGGTATAAATCCAATCTCTTCTTCTCTCCTCTCTTAATGGACTGTTCCATGAATCTCTCTGGTGTACAAATAGTCATGCCAAAATAATAGTTGATAGTCTTAAAGGTCCACAAGACTCTTTACTGGATTCCTCAAGTGCCTTCCTAACTTGTATCTTTTTTTTCCTATGGTGAGTGATTCTGAAATTCAGCTTCAGAGGGTAGCTGTGTGTTGATCTGCTGTAGAACATACATTTAACTCCAGTAGCACCTTAGAGACTTTGTGAGTCAACCTCGCCTGATCAGATACGAAGGTGGCTTTACTGAATCCCGGCACTGAAAATGTACAGATGACCTTCCCTCATTATTTCTGAGAGATGTTAATTTGTTGTTGTTTGGGTTACTTCAGTAACTAATTAATGAATGGGTTTTAGTTCAGACTGTTATTCGTTATTATCCAAAATGACACTACCGATGACTATGCCTCTGGAATTTGTTTCACAGTTTCTAAAAGTTACAGGTAACTTTTCAATGGCAATTTCAAATCCTCTAAATAGGATGCTGGCAAAATCTAGTCAGTCATCAACAAATACATAAGTAAAAAAACATAGATAGTGCAATTTGAAAAACTATTCACACTTGCCGCTTGCTGCTCAGCTTATCTCCTGAGGCAAAGATGTACAGACATCTTATCAGATAAGCAATCTCCAAGAGGAGAAAGAACAATCCAGTATCAGAAGTAACAGTAATATAAAGGTTAATACAAATATTTATTACAAAAATACTTATGAGGCACAAAAATATTGAAGCACCGGGAGGTGTGTAATGATTAAATTAACTGATGCAGGGGTGATACCCTGTGCATGTATTGCGCAATACACTCTGGCATTAAATCCTAATGTGTTGTCATAACATCTAGTGAGCATTCATAAGGGCTCTGCCTTTGCTGTTTGTCTGCATCTGGATGGTGCTGGCTGATAATCGCTCAAGCTAGCTTTAAAATTTGCCAAATACAAGCAACGCATACTATGCCTGCTTAGCGAAAGCGGACACACGAACGTTCAGAAAAGTAATCCCTGGTTAGTCTTGTTTTATTGAGTAACAGACACTGTGTTCCGAGGGTGAGTATGGATTTCTCACAGTGTCTGTTAGGCACTGCAGTTGTTCAGTGCTTTGCATGGAACTTGATTAAATAAGGGCCAATTTACCACATGTTCCAGAAAAGCACATGGTACAGCTCTCTTGAAAGTGTACCAATTCAGAGGATCAAATACTGCATAGACTTTGGGAAGACTAAGGAGGGTTCTAGCCTAAAATACTTGGAGATTGGGGTTTGAAACCTTGGAGATGACAGGATTTGGAAAACAGGGTATGATGCCATAGAATCCATCCTCCAAGGCAGCCATTTTCTCCAGGGGAATTTATATCTGTAGTCTGGAGATCGGTTGTAATTCCAGGAGGTTTCCAGGACTCACCTGGGAGGTTGGCAGCTACACTCTAGCATCCCTCATCTTGCCATGCTTTGGGAGCTAATATATTACTAGGGATGGTACCTTGCCACACTTTGTGTTTACTTTTTGTGATCTTTCCTTTTGATTGCTCAAAAACCAAATCAAGCCTTTTCATGTATTTACAAAAAAAGACTGTGAAAAACAACTACAAATCATTATTCAGTCCAAGCCCTGCCCTGTGACTTCCTCATCTCCTGTGAGCTCCAAGAGTCCCTGCACATGCACATGCACGCATGCACACACACACACAACCTCTTCCCTACCCCTGATTTACCTGGCGATGAGACAGGTGGCAGCAAGGTTTCCTTTCATCTCTCTCTCTCTTCCTGGCCTCCTGTCTCCACTAGGGCATTAGGACAGGGGCATCACTGACTCAAAGAGTCCTGGGAAATATTTCTTCCTAGCATTCCAATTGATCCGCAAGTCCTGGAAAACTGCATTTCCCATAATTCCTTGCTCCTGGGAAGCAGCTGTTGCAATTGGTAGGTTCCTAGATAGGGGGTGAAGGGATTTTGCTGCCCTGCCCTGCTACCAGGTAGGTCTGGGGAAAAGGGTGGAATGGGTTGGTGGCACGAAGGGCTGGTGGCCAAGACAAACAAGCCTGGGCTCAAATTTGCAAGGTCTTGGGCTTGTATTAGGATGAGCAGTTTTAAACTGGGTGAGTTTAATATACTATCATGGAAGTTCATTGCCATTCATAGAAATCTCTTGGCTAACTCTTCACAGGATATTTTTGGAGAGAATCTGTGGATAAGGGACAGGACTTCACAGATTTAGATTATTTCTGGACCACTTGAAATTAAAATCTGAGGCAAAAATTGGGAAGGGAATCATTTTGGAAAATGTTACAACATAAATATTATCCAGTAAAAAAAAAGAGGATGTGTCAGGAAGCTCTAAAAATTTATTACAAGCATTTAAACTGGCTGAAAATGCACAATAACCGGATTATACACGGGGCAAGTTTACTGGTAGAATTTTTTATTTAATTTACTCTTAGCTGGTACAGAGGGAGAAAAAAGTCATTTTAAAAAATGTCTCACTGTTGCCCCTAGAGGTGCCCAGGCTGTTAAAGAAATTTGCTAATGAAATGCCAGCAAAAAATAATACATGTAAGGGAAACAGCCTTTCTTTCATCTTTGTTTAATTCGAACAAACCATTGCCTTATAGCCACACGTTATAATTGCCAAGAAAAATAAAAATATGCATATGCGGTTTAATGTTATGTATATATTTCTTTTAATTTTAAACGTTCTTTAAAATCCACACTGCCTTTTCCTCTCCAACAACTATGTGAAATGCTATGTTATTATTCCCATTTTTCAGACCAATCACTGAGGCTAAATTATTGGCTTCTCTGTGGCCACCCAATGAGTTCCCAATCTTAAGTGATATTTGAACCCAGGTCAAAGTCCACCGTGTGAACCATTGGACCACACTGGCTGCCCCCCCCCCTTCTCTTGCCCTCTTTAAACAGGCAGGCATTATTCAGCATGCTTAACATACATCCCGTGTACTTTGCTATGATTGATGCCGCAGAAATGCATAATTAAAAATGGGAGGGAGAGAGAGACTTTAAAAGCCTGTTTACTTCAGTGACTCCTGTGAAACAAATGTTTCTTTCTCCCGGTGTCGCCCACCCACAGAAAAAGAACAGAACAAAGATGGCTCTGTTAGGCCTCTCACCCGTCGAGAATGCCTTGAGAGGCCACACTGTGTTAGAGTCCCGCCGAGCCCCATTCAGCTTCACATAACACTTATGCACCCTGTACAACTAATTACATGTCAGATTAGCGGTTTCATTATTACCCCACTACCACTAATTAAAACGGCATTGATATTTCTCAAGGAGTTTTGTATGTTTGCGTAGTTCAGGAACTCTTTCTTTGCAAAATTAAGAAGAGAGAATTTTTAAATATATATATATGGATATATAAATGTATATATATAGAGAGAGAGACACCAAAAAGTTGCATGAAATTGATCTGTCAAACATTAATCCATATTCATGGTGACTCTTTAGGGGCATTTCTCTTCCATCTTTGTAAGTAACTCCCCCCCCCCCCCCCCGGCAACATGATCGTCTTTTACAAAGTCATGACAATCTGCAGAACCGACAGATGTGGATCACTTTCCCTTTTCCAAGCTTTGTCACCCATTTCAGTCACTCGATGAAGTAACTAATGGAAGTTACATCATTCTCATCTACATTCATTGTTTTAATTGCCTGAATCTCCACCAGAACAAAGTAACACTATAGGGTTTTTTTTATGGTATTTGATTAATGAGGGCAGGGAAATCGAAGTTTTTGCAATAAAAACTTGGGGGGGATAAAAAAAATCAACAGACTTTTATATATTTTTTTCTCTTATGATTTTAATTTAATGGCGCATGTTTTCATTACTGCAGAGGCTGTACACTTTAGCTTGCAATTATGTCCCATCTGTGAAGCACTGTGTTATTACAGTTTATTCTAGTAGCTTTTCAATCACTTTTGAGTTGTGCTTTACAAGTATTCTTGCAGCAGGTGGGCTGACTGGCATGGGACCAGAAATACACAAAGCGCAAAGCTGGAGTCTAATGGCAGCCATATGCATGTGGCACGGAGCGCCAGCCTTCCCCCATATGCTGCTTAGCAGCCCCTTCAGGCTGCCAGTCACTCTTCTTACTGACTACCGTCTCTAAGTAGTTTTCCGTCAGGGAAAAATATACCAAGGCAGCAAATTTCTCCAGTGCACCATCCTTATTACTGAGACAACCCTGTCATTAGCAAAAGCACAATGAACCTGATCTGGAGATGCATACCAATTAGGCTGCACGGAGCACTTTTTCCCCTTCTTATCTCTATGGAAACTCAGCCTCCCTGGCTGCAGTGGACAATCAGTAATGTTTCATCCACCCATATGTCACCTAGTTAACACTGTACACTTTTATGCAAACCAAAAAAAAAAAAAAACCACCAAAAACCCCATACAACGCCGCCCTGCTAGAACTCCCTCCCATCCCTGAAAAAAAAGTAAAGAAATTAAAGGAAGAAAACGAGTGAAGTCCCAGTATGTTTGAGAAAGCGTTTTTAAAATGAGCAAGCATTCACCGTCGTGTCTCCTAGTCGTCGTTAAAATGCAAGGAATCCTCATAATAACTAGGGAGCAGACAGACTGTTTTTCATCATCCAGCCTTAACAAGACTGTAAACAAATTCTGGCCACATTCCTTTTAAAAATATGTGTGTGTAAAAAAAACCCCGTACAATCTAAAAATAATGTAACTCTAGTACTCTCCCTAGGACCACATCCAGTGACACTGGTCTATGCTGATCTTCCCCTCATGCCCATTCTGTAATGTAAAAAATAAAAAGGGGAATTCAGTGCCCTGAAAAATCAGCCCTAGAAGGGTGTGGACCTGGAGAAGAAATCTTCTTTCTATTTAGGGATTTATTTTATCCTTATTTCCCCATTTCTGCTTTTATTTGTAAATGTCTTGTCGAAAAGAAAAGGTCGGGGCGGGGGGAGAAATGGGGGACAAGATTGCCACAATATTGATTTTGGTCCCAGTAGACTTTGTCTGCTGTTTAATTTAGGACAATGGTTTGCAGATATGTCCTTGTAAGATTATCAACCTCAACAGCACCATGTTTCTGCGACTTGATACATGTAATTTTTAAAACACATTTTTTTGTCCACCATTCTATGCCACCAGATACCTTCTCCAGCATTTAAATATTTTTGCATGGTAAATAACTAGTGGCAAATGTTTTCCAGTGTTTGCTTTCACCCCCTCTCCTGCCACCTCATCTCCTACAGAACACTATAACCATCCGGTGAGTTGGGCTTTACACAATTGCCTTATTTTTTAAAAAAAGCATTTAACCACCTGACTGGGGGGTAAAGGGTACATCCAAAGAGGTTAAAGAATGAGATTAAGAAAGAAAGTGTGGAACCTCCTCCCCAAAGGAAAACCTGCGAAGCTGAGAGTTGCTGTTATTCAATGGCAGTAAATGTGATATCAGTATGAAAGCATAAGATACTAAATTAATTATGGTCATAGTACAAAATGCCCTGAATATAATTAGAATACCACCCATAATTGGGGGGGGGGGGCTTTATGTAAACAATGAAATGACAGGACTTCAGTCGCATGAGCACAGGGAACTCCAAGCACACTGACTTCTGGCACGGAACAAACTACTGCTGTGTCAATGCAATTGATAAGTCCCTAGGTACCATCACTTATGCAACATTTTTTTATTATTATTATAGAGGCCAATCTGAATATGTGGCAAATTCAAATAGTAATTGAAAACTGAATAATGTCGTCCAGTGGGAAATGCACCACTCAGAGATATTTTTTTAAAGGTTTAACTCATTGCAGGAGAAAACCTTCTTAAAAACAAATAATTACCAGTAGCCTGTCAGAACAAACGACAGGCCTGGGAAGAAGGGTGGGAAGAAGGTGTCTTCAAATCATATTGTCCTGAAATCAATTGCAATGCCTCTGGTGTGGTCAACTCAGCTAGTCTTGATGTAGCTTACCAAAATGCAGATCACTGGCAACGGAAATGCGGGTAATTATTCATGACAAAACCCAAGTTCTATTGAAGCCACTGCTGAATTTTCCAGTGCCATTCAATGCAGTCAGGACTACAGTGAAGGAATTTTCACGTTACTAACAATCCATTTCCCTTTTCAATTAAACAGTTCCAAATGGCTTTCCTTACTGATCACAAATAGAATATGGAAAAGAAGAATCAAGGAAATTGTCAAGAAGTAGCTGTGTCCTCAGATTCTCTCTCACACACTTAAGCAAAACATTTTTCATATATCCTTAATTTAAATGTTGAATCTATAAGTGTGGGCTTAAAATTTAAATGTGTTGAGTGTTCTGAGGAATTGGGTGCTTTGAACAGAAATCTATTTCAAAAGCCTAAGAAGTCGCATGCTCATCGACAACACTGGAGTAAAATATGCAAGAGTCGATAACAAGAACAATGAATATGGTATAACGGTGCTGTGATCCAGGGAAATATAGTTGCACCTGGTTTTTTTAAAAAAAAAATACTTTATCAATTGAAAGTTTCCCTCAAAAACCTCCCAAACTGCTGTTTTACCAGGTGCACAGATCCAGTTGTTAACAGTTACATGGATCAGATACGTAAGAAGGTGAGCAGTGGTGACTGAAGGCACCAAGGGATGCCTAGCGGCATTATCAATGACAACGTTCCCATACTGAGGGAGTGCAACCAGTATCTGAAGAACTGCTTCCTTCTATACTGTTCAGCCTGCCAGTTACGGTTCTTTTCCCAAGCTCTGTGCTCTGTCTCCCCACCTGCAGAGGTGAGGCAGGTGGTGACCAAAGAGAGGTTTTTCAGAGGAGCACTCCCCTTTGGAATACCTTCCCCTTTGTGACTCCTCTAGTATTCTCCTTAATTTTAGGCACCAGTCCAAAACATTTCTTTTTATCCAGGCTTGCTTCTTTTAAAACAGTTTTTGTGGTCTGTTTCTAGCCTGGTATATAAATGTTCTAAACAAATAAATACAGAAGCACTTTATTAGGCGGTAGTACAAGACTGGCTCTCTAAGATCAACTGATTCCCAGAATTTTCAGATTCTGGCCTATAGTACTTAAGTCCCACCTCCAATTGCCCCACTTCAACCATCCCCTACCCCCAAATTAAGCAGAGAAGAGTAAATCCGGGCCTGACATTGAAGGCTCCTGGTTCAAACTATGAAGCACATAGCATCTGTCAACTGTATTTGCTATTTGGGGCACTGACACGTGGTCAATTTCCTGGGGAAATCATAATGGTATTTATGCACTGTTCTCTGCCCTGTCTCAACACCCTTCTTTAAAGACAAATTTACAGCCCACATTTGTAGCCTGTGAAATTAAAAAGCAGGTTGTTTCAGAGGGTAGCTGGTTTGGTCTGCAGTAGGAGAGCTAGATTTGAGTCCAGTAGCATTACAGAAACCAACAAGATTTGGGGGGTATGCTCAAAACTCCCTTCATCAGATAAAAGGTAGATTGTAAGTCTGGGGTAGGGGGCCCCTTTAGAGAGAAAGATTTTTAGAAAAATCTGATAACACATATTTAGGTTTTGATTCTGAATGTATCTTCAGATTTTTTTAAACGCTTAACAATTATAATAACATTATAATAAAATTCAGGTGGGTAGCTGTGTTGGTCTGGAACAACAGAACAAAATTTGAGTCCAGTGGCAACTTTAAGCCTAACAAAGTTTAATTCTGGGTATAAGCTTTCATGCACACCTCATCAGATGTTCCAGTAAAATTAACAGTATAACCTGTTTTGAACCATGATGTTCTGAAACCTGATTTCACATGCACATCTGAAAAGTAGCATGCATCACATTTAAACTTCTATTAAATTCAGGTTTCAGAAATGGAATATCTCCGGTAAAGCGGTGGATTGGGCCCCCAAAATTGTGGAAAACCCCACCTCCATCGGGAGGATGGCAACCTTAAGTGCAAGTTATGCAGGCCTTAGCTATGATGAAGCCTCAGTTCAAGCTCAACAGATTATTTTATATGTGGCCTATAAAACTCAGTTGAAGTCTCTTGGTCATCTTGTTCATTCTCCTCCCACACCACCCACAACATTTTGCAGAGGTTTCCCACTCCCATAACATCCCAATATTTGTGCCGGTTCTCTCAAACCAATGTTATTCTTTGATGTGATTTTATAGCCAAACCAGCAACAAGAATCTCAGACTTCTTTAAAAAAGGACTTTAAAAAAAAAAAAAAACCAATGCCTACATGTTCTGATTGTAAAAATAAAGTAAAAGCAGTAGTGTAACGTTGTTAAAAAAAATCCCCTAAAATATAAAAAGAACACCCAGATGCAAGATGCTGTACATCTGTTTGTATTGTCTGCATTCTGAATTAAGTATTCTGACTAGTGTCTCAAATTACAGCTATCAACATACCTTTACTGAGAGCACTGAATTACCATCACATATTCATAGCAAACTGCAGGAGTTTTCCAGTGCCATCCTAAACAGAATTACACCCCTTGAAGCCCACTGACTTCAACCAACTTATGGTTAGGACATGGCCATTCAATTCTTCTCTCTCAAGAAGCACTTGCTATAAGCCTTGCAAAATGAATCGTACCCCAAGATTTGAAGCATGAGATCAATGAAATCAGTTCCTGATTGAAGAAATCAATCAAAGAAATAATTCAGATTAGTTCACTTATTAAAAATAAAATAGAGATGGGTCAGTTTGGAATGCATGTTCTCTGCTGGAAGATAGACACTACATCTGATCAGAATCACTGTGGATCAAACTCAGGCAAACGCCTATCATTCAGCTTTCCCCAACTCTAAGGGTGCATTCAGACTGCTCTTTTGAGCCACGCCAGGTATGAGTGCCTTGTGGATTTAAAGTGCATGTCCAGACCTCAACATCTGGGAATCGTGCCGCTTTCATTAGTAGCCCGTCGATCCCCATCGAGGATCCGTACTTAAAAGATAGTGGTTAAAGTCCGGACTAAAGCTGGCTGACGGGCCAATGCTGGACTTTCCACCATCAGGTTATTCCACCAGCGGGCAATCAGCCCGTAGGGATAGTCTCCAGACCATCCTGAATGGCTGGCATTTAAAAAACTCTTAGTGATGTGTGCATAACCGCTTAAACATGCGACATCCCCAGAGCTCTGCTCCAGCAATCCAAACAATGTTATATTTCTGATGGTCCCCTGAACTTGAATCAACTTCATTAAGTGAAACAGTACCTAGAGGAAGGTACCGCTGGTGGTGTTTTTACCATTTTAGTACACACATGTATGGAAAAACAAGTATATGGTTAGGCACCGATGCACATGTGCAGACAGGATTCTTTTTAAGAAGCCAACCACCCAGCTCCTCACAGTGGATGCCATCTAGACAGTCCACCGCGGGAGTCACATGCAGTGAAGTGCTTCACGAGCGGGCTGTCTTGTCATGCAATGCTGGATCAAAAAGATCTAGCTCAAATTACAGCTGGGCCAATGGCAGGATTAGCTGCCCGTCTGAACACACCCTTAGAGATATTGACACCTTATGGGGATGTTGTACAAATTACAACATGGACATGAAGGAAGACAGATTCCCTTTCAAATGCTACAGAAGAAGCAGGAAAACTGAAGACACTCATTCAGCTATTCTGTTCAGTGCTTGTTATTACCACTCAAAATTGTTTGTGTTTGGCCTCCCACTAAGTGGGAATTGGCTGAGGTAGTTTTCAGACCTCCAAGTTCCCATAAATAATGCTAGCTCATATTCCAAAGTGCTAAGGCAATTTAGTCAAATCAATTCTTAATGTTTGAAAATTTATTTTTTAAAAATGACACCGATACATGTGTTTTATACAACAGAAGACATCATTCCCCCCTAAGAACTAGTCTACTGACTAAACAATGGGTCTAATCCAGAGAGTTCAGTCTATCTATATATCTAATTCCCAACATACCCCTCTGTGTGGATACTTATTTCTGCAGATCTGGGGGATGTGGAGAGTCACCAGATATTCCTGCACACTTGGGGCACTCTCCAGGTATACAGAAAAATCTGACATGTTTAAAAATATATAGGGGGGGTACTTAAATCCCCCCAAAAGTAAACCACATTATTTGTGCATGCCCAGAAAATGGATTTACCGTTGGGAACTGTCGCAGAGCTTGGTGGGGGTGAGCCACATAGGGCTCCTTGCTGCTGTTGGGGAGGGAAGAAGCCTTGGTGGGGCCAGTGGCTGGGAGCCACACAAGGCTTGCTACCACCATAGTTGTCAGTGGGGGGAGTCTTGATGGGGGGGGGACCTTTTTAAAATCTAAATTTAGCCACAGTGTGTGGTGGCTTGCCAAGTCCTGCCTGAGCCACCTTCTCCTCCAGTGTGCCAGTCCAGTGCTGCCTTCTCTAGCCAGCCGGTGTGGGGAAAAAGTTGAGTGGATGGGTGGGTAGATGGTGCGACACTGAAAGTGCACAGAAGCAGCACAGATGGCTGGTTCAGAAAGCACCAAGACTTGACAGCCAGTTTGTTGTAGTGGTTAAGTGTGCGGACTTTCATCTGGGAGAACTGGGTTTGATTCCCCACTCCTCCACTGGCAGCTGCTGGGGGACCTTGGGCAAGCCGTAGTTCTGGCACAGCTGTTCTTGAAAAAGAGCAGTTTCTGTCAGAGCTCTCTCAGCCCCACCTACCTCACAGGGTGTCTGTTGTGGGGAGGGGAAGGGAAAGGAGTTTGTAAGCCACTCTGAGACTCCCTTGGGTAATGAAGGGGGGGTATAAATTCAATGTCTTCTTCATCATTTTCTTCACACGCAGGGTGGGTGCAGCGTGCAGGAGAAGGCGAGGAAAGGGGATACCCAGTGTAAGAAAGGCAGCTGTGGACGGGAGGACCAGCAGGCACTTGTGAGCTGCCCTTCCTTCTTCTCCCCCCTCCATCCCTTCTGGGCTGATTAAAGTGTTTAAAGTGCTGCAGTAACACAAGACACACCAGAGCAGCTGACAGCGCCTCGAGAGCCAGCTTCTGGAGTGAGTATCCCTGCAATGCTTTCCAGGGGCAAACAGCTTCTCCTGTGGCCCTTCCTCCTTTTACTTCCTTACTGCCTGGAAGGAGGAAGGGGGAATGGAGTAGAAGGCTCCAGAGATGGCCAGCTGGTAGGGAGGCTGGAGATGGGGGTGCTATTAACATGGGGAAAGGAATTAACCCCCCCCCCTTTCCCGTGAGTATCACAGGTCCCTATTTCTTGTTTTACAATAATTTGGTGAATAAAATTGAAAGTTTTCAATTTGATGTTCACAGTATAAATAGAGTTATATTATTCTACGTCCATTGAAATCAAAAGGTAAGACACTGGGTGGGACTGCATAGCAAATGTATTAATGTGATATTTAATGTAGCTTGAAAAGGATGGACCAAACTTTTCATACCACAAACATTCCAAAGCCTCTTTTTCTTTCCTTGTAAGAACTGAGTCAACATTTTATATCTGTATTGGTATTTATCCACTACTTTTAAACTTTCTTTACAACAATGCTTTACTACAATTTTCTTGGAATTTCTTTTTTACACATGTAATTTTTTTTTAAAAAAAAAACCCTCTCCTTGTCTTTGTCCATTAAGCTACTGATTCCATTTTAACACAATGATGCTGAAGGTCTTTGCAATTCAAAGATACAATTCTTATTCCATTGCTAGTGGGATAATAGTATGTGCTAATGCACATACATTTGTTCTCCTAGTCACCATTTCTTTAGAATGGCAAGATGCAAACACTACCACTTTATGATTATTACGCAATTAGCCAAAAGGGGGGGGGGGGGGTACACACAGAGAGATGGAAGGAAATTGAATAAAGCACAGGCAAACTCCCAATTATTTAAGTAATTTATTGCAAATTCAGGCAACTTCCAAATTTCAGACCCTGGGTTTATAATTTCAAGCTCATTTTAAAAGCCAATACAGTAAATGATGGTATTGCTCCTATTTGGCAGTGCTTTAGAAAACCGTCTTGTAGAACAGACAAAAATATTGTTGTGATGCTGAGTACCCAAGTAAAATATTAATCTTTGGAGGGGAAAAGGAGGGCATTGTTGCCTATTAATAGATACTGTTAGCCCCAGAGTTCCAACCAGAGTATTCTAAACATGAGGAAAATAAAATGTTTCCCTGAAATGCAGCATTCATGTACTAGAATACATACCTATCCTAGTAAGACTATGAAAGAATCCTCCTGAAAGCACCAATCCTGTCTTGGCAGCATAACTTATCCAATACTGTGGTGTTGTCTTTGAAAAGATATTGGCAAAGAAAAGCTAAAAGGCACTTGTGGCATTCTGACTGATTGACTGCATATTTATCCTTCTCTTCCTCAAAGGAGCTCACCTGCAATGTATGTGGTTCTCCCCTCCTCTGTTTTATGGTAATCTTGCAGCAATTATTTTGGGATAGGTTAAAATGCCCCTGACCTGGTTAGCCCAGGCTAGCCCAATCTCATCAGATCTCAGAAGCTAAGCAGGGTCAGCCTTGGTTAGTACTTAGATTGGAGACGACCAAGGAATTCCAGGGTCACTATGCAAAGGAAGGCAATGGCAAACCACCTCTGCTTTTCACTTGCCTTGAAAGTCCCTTGCTGCGGTTGCCATAAATCAGATAGCCCAGGCTGGCCCAATCTCATCAGATCTTGGTCAGCCCTGGTTAGCATTTGGATGGGAGACCACCAAGGAATTCCAGTGTCACAATGCAGAGGAAGGCAATGGCAAATCACCTTTGTTAGTCTCTTACCTTGAAAACCCTATGGGGTCACCATGGAGTCCACTGCCACTTGACAGCAAACAAACAAACAAAAACAGGTTGAACTGAGATTTTATACAAGTGGAGATTTGAGCCTGGGTCTCTTGAAGCCCAGCCCAGCACATTCAGTACTATGCCATATGAGCACTCATTTAAAAGTCTTAAGGAACCATCAGGGCAGCAGCCTCATCGTTCCCTTGTCTTGGTTAAAAAGGAGGTGCTAAACCCTCATATTTACTTGATTTTGGGACAGCACAAAGTTTGGGATAGAAATACCATGCCCTTCTGCACAGACCCATTCACTCCAATTGAGCAAGAGAAATCCATGCCTAAAGGCAGGTTCCCATGCTCAATCACACACATCCACATGGAGTGGATGCGCATCTGCACAGTATATCCTGATGTCAAGCCTCCTCTGTCATCCTCCTCTCTCTTTACCATTTACCTTTCCACAAAGCTATGAATCCACATCTCCACCCATTGTTTCAGGCTGCTGGTGACACCAAACAGCTATGCACAATAGTCTCATTGTGGGCGCCATTCATTCAGCCCTCTGTGCAAACACAGGAAACCGTAATCCCATTATCTGAGGGGAAATGTTGTAGTTGTAAAGACAACAAGGGCGATATCAAAAGTAACAAAAGGTTGCTCTTGCTGTCCAGTATAGGGGAGCAGAATTCCTATTAGTTCAACCACAACTACATTATACGGAATGGAAATATTACCACTGCTGCGAAAATGAACAGCCTCTGTCAGAACGAAGCGCAGCTGATTAATCAACTTGATATTACCCGAACTGATTAAACAATGAGACATCCTGGGGTTTTGCTGTCTGTCCTGATGAGTGCGCTCATCATAACTAATAATGCAAAACCCCAGCACATCTCCCTTGGGAGTAAACTACCTTCTAATTTTTGTCCCTCAAAAGATTAATTCCATTGTTATGGAACTTGTATACTCTGAGAACTGTAAACTAATCATTAGTCATTTTCAAACAATGTGACCTTTCTCGCCTTGACAGGTGGAGTGTTTTTGAAAGAGGTCTTGTTGGGTTACATTTATCCGACACAGGCAGGTTCCTGTAGAAACGGCATAGATTACAATACATCTACAGCACTTTATTGATTTCTGTTCCTCTATATCTGATAGAAAAGGGTCTTTCTCTCTTAAATTATTCATCCATTTTGCAAATACCAAGCATATTTCTTTTGCCAGGAGCACTGGGCAGTGAAGGACAGAAGTGCACCGCAAGGTGAGAAAACTGGTACTACGGGCAGAGTTTAAGCTGGAAGCGTTTCTTTTAAACCTACTGAATTCCTGCTGGGGCACAACTACAGTACAAAAGGAAAATTGCCAGTCCCTAGGAAAGCCTGAGAAAGGGCATTCATGGCATTACAACCATGGATCTGTTTCTTTCAAAGAGGCCCGATGCAGCATTGGTGGGCACTGAAAGCTTAAAGAGCTGTGGGAAGACACAGTGAGGGGTTTAACGCTATACCCCTTCTAGGCAGGCTTTTGCCACTGGCTGCTGACCCACCCTCCCTCCACTGGAATATTGTGGAATTAGCTGATTGCTCATTTCCAGGGCCAAACAGGAATTTGAGGTGCTTCCCTAACTGGCTGTTGAGATGCTTGCTTTTTTTTTTTTTGGCCTGCTTCATGATATCACTCAATTAAGTAGGCCTGGTCTTTGACTGTTTAGACCATAACTAGTTTGGCAAGAATAGGCGGGATTGCTCATAACAGGTAGGAATGATTGGCAAGTACCCTGAGACATTGGGCATGGTGAAGGACATGTCTAGAACAGCTCATTACAGGTGTCACAGTGAGGGTAGGTTTGGGAAGGAGGACTTTTGCTGCTGAGCAATATCTTTCAAACCTGATAGATGCCTTCTGTCACATCAGAGGAGGGGGACGGGCTTGGCATCTGTTGGCACATTTCATGTGCCGACAAGGATAAATAAGGCCAGTGGAAACCCCCTGGCCAAGTTTGGAGCTGGGGTGGATCAGCTCAACAAAGGCAGCCACTGGTAGGCTGCCTAGCACAGCCTGTCCTTTGAATATGTTAGCATAACTAATAAATTAAGACATAGATCCACTAATTAAGTAAAACTAGTTAAATCCATCCTGTAGTCACATGTCTTTCTTTGGGGGTGCCAGGGGCAACATGGAGGCTCTAGAGATTTTGAACTGTGAATTCTCAGCAGATATCCAAAATACGATTTCTGGAATTCTACAAGGAAAGCCATTAAAGTATCATAAATGTTTGTAGTGCAGATACAATCTCATTTTCCTGGGAGGGAGGGAGGGAGGGAGGGAGGGAGGAAGGAAGGAAGTCCAGAGAACGTAGCTTTGTGGATTTGTTCCTGTTAATGGTAGCACTGCAGATTAACTCCCTTTCATACAGTCATTCTGTGTAAATTGAACATGCATATGGTGACATACAATGGCAGGATCAAGGTCTGCTCAGATCCTACATGCATACAACCCTTTGCATACAGTAGACCCCTTGTCAGTTTGTGGACCACCTATGTCCAAGCTCAATGAAAAAGGCAAAATGGGTGCACTTCTACGGGTTCTCTATAGACCTTCAGACAAATGCACATGTGCTGAGGCAAAGCCCGCTACTCTGCTCTACTCCTCCCATGTGTTTTGAATCTACATAATTTGGACATCTGAAATTGGCTTCAAACTAATTCTTGGAATAGGCCTGGGTACTGTGAGTTACTCTGAAATATGCAGCTCTGCATGTTATGTGTATACACTGCTTGTCTGTAGCAAGCACATGCAAAAGCAATGTATATGCGCACAATTTTAAACACACATATCCATGCATATAGGAAATCTGACTGTGCTAATGTCCTGGATGCATATACATGGTTGTTTAAAGAAGTACTTGCATACAACTAACCCATCTAATGTGGTTTTTGGCCACAGTTGCCCCATAATTCTGGCTGTTCCTTTATGGGGTTCAAAATGGGTCTCTTTATTATGACAGTGGTGGAATCCGCCCATTACCTCTCCCCCTCCCCATTTCCCCCTTTTAAAATATGAGTATAATTTCTTCTGTTAAAATGTTCTCATATTGCAAATGAATGCTTCTGACTATTCCCATGACTTGTGAAAACATAGGAAGATTTTGGAAATAAAAAATACCAATGTTTTTAAAAAGATCCTGTATTTGCATTGTAGGTAATAAACAATGACTTTACAAATAAACAAGGAATCCATAGAGTTTCTCAGGAGATGGCTGGGTTTCTGTGGTTAATGATCTGTTTGTTTATTTTACCTGGTCAATAACATCTGTCCTTAGACAAGATCCCACAATAATCAAAATGTCAATAGTGCCACACATTTTAAACACTGGAGAGGAGGGTGTCAAAGCTTCCATCCTTGTTGGAAGTCAGGCACTAGAGCGAACAGATACAATCCTAAGCCTAAGTGTTAACAAAAGCCAGCTGGCATCCCAGAGGAGATTAGTTTGCTGATCTTGTAAGGCGTCCATGACTTAACTTAGCAGTGTTTACATCGACATTGATGTAGTGACATCCTGATCTCATTACATGTCAATAAACCAGGGTTCTGATGTACTGAGAAGATCAGAGGAGGATTGCAAGAACTCCACTGGCAACCTTTAAAGCCAGTGAAAAATCAACCTTACAATTAAGTGAGCCACTGTAAAGCTGCATATATACACACATGCACACACGTGTGTTTCATAATTAGATTTCAGCTTCTCCTACAACTGTTTCATCACCGATTTCCTGCAAACAATTACTTAATACTCTCTGAGATGTGATGAGTAAAATTTTGTTGCAAGCAAGCAAGAACCGATCAGCCAACAAACAATATCTGGAAGGTTTACTAGCAAAATAGCCATGAAAGGTAGATGGAGGGATACACTGCAACAACCCCAGAGCCACAAAATGTCTCTGTCCACTCCATGCACTGAGGGCTGAGCCACCCAATGTGAGAAAGGGGACGGGCTTAAGAGCACAGGCATATTTATTTCATTTTTTATAATTATAAATCTACCTGTCTTTGTTACCAAGCAAGGTAACAAAGATAAAACATCACAAATAAAATAGAACTATAAAAGCATAAACATCTAAAAAAAAATTGAACCTGAAAGAACAAAACACAAATAATCACAGCCCCCCAAGACAGCAGGCAAATCCAAATCCATATAAGTCCTTCCGCCTTATACACTATTGTGCAGGTTCAAGCCCTCCCAGAGTCCTGTTTTGCAGCTGCTCTGAAATGCCATCAAAGCAGAAACCTTCCGCAGTTCTTCTGGAAGGCTATTCCACAGAACAGGGCAGGGACAAAACAACCTCGCAAATGGAAAGGGCTGATTTCTTCTCAGTGAGTATGTGTATGAGGAAGGGGAAGGGGAAGAGACAAGATGCTGTCATGCCAAGTGCAGTTGCCAAATGGGTTTGTGCCAGGAAAGGTGGCCCCAGTTTGTGAAGGACTTTACAAGCAATTTGAATGAGACCTGGAAACAAAGGGGCAAGCACTGAAGTCATCATCAGATGCCCCCAGCTGCTAGCAAACTTCCAGTTCCTACATCATACTCTAACGGCCTCAATGGCAGTGTGCATACTGAAGGCAGCAGACAAGCCAAGGAGAATTTTAAAAAAAGACTCATTCCATTGCAAATGGCAATCATCCATCCGATCTACCAAAACCATTACTGTCCTAAAGCCAGACAAGAAGCAAGGCTGAAAATGATGTCATTAGGGATGGGACTATATGCGCGCACACACACACACACACACACACACACACACACACACACCATAAGAACTGCCAGCTCCTATCTACATAGCCCAGCTTCTTTCACAAAACTGGAAACGATTAGAAGAGACTTTAGCTTATCTAGTCCAGCTTCCTGTTTCCCACAGCAGCAAAGCTTCTGGAGAAGCCACAAGTATAGCAAAAAGGCAATAGGCCACCTTCATTATTGTCCACTAGCAACTGCAAGTTAGTGAAGTGTTGAATCTAGGAATGCCCTGAATTTCACTGCAGTCATGTTTGATAGTTGAACTTACCAGGTTAGACTGTGCAAGTCATGTCTGCTGATCAGCACCAAATTACTTGAATGCCTGCCAAACTGGTTTGCACCGGATTTTTGCATAACTGCGCATGTGTGAAAATACTGCCAATCCAAACCATTAGAGTCCCTAAGGACATACACTAAATGGTAAACTGTCTATTTAACCAATTGCCCACTGAGCACAGCAATGATACAATGAGGAGCAGGGCGGTGAGGGTGGAGAAGAACTCCACTGGGCTATGCCAGTGCACAAAAACCTGACTGATTACACTGTACTGAATTGAATAAATGAGGTGAAGCAACCTGCCAAACAGCTGCAAATGGGTCAAAAACAAACAAACAGACCAACCAAAAAATAAGTTCCTGTTCACAAGCATTGAATGTGACATGAGCTGAACTGGTGGTTGGTTGGGCATCTCTAGTTTTATTCTCATTCCATAAGTAAATAATCACCATAACATTATAAACTCATATATTTCTGGCAAGAGAGTGAAGGTAAAGGAATGAGAAAGAACCACAAAATTAAAGTCTACCTCTCTGATTGACTCATGAGTCAGAGAAAACTACCACCCCACCCATCGTTTCCTACCAGAAAGGCTAGGATTGTAAATTGGTTAGCTAACTCAGTTCAGTTCTAGAAATGGTGAGGAGACAAATTCCATGAAGGCCAACATGATATGATGCTCAGGGACGCTACTTCCAGCAGACTGGCAGAACGGGGTTTGTGTCTGGACAGCTCTGTCTACTGCTTGTATCCATGTACCTTTTTTTCTTTTTCTTTTGCTTGGGAAGGGAGAGAGAGCAACAGGAACCAACAACTGGATAGCAGCATGAGTCAGCACCATTCACTTACAGATTTATATGATCTGAAGAGAAACTGGTGTACATTCAGTGTGGTTTGGACTTGACTCAGAATGGGATGAGGCTTTGAATTTGGGGAGAATGCATTACAAGCCCCACTAATTCAAACATAATTGCCATTACTAGTTATTCCTGTATATAGAGGTAGTTAGGGGAAATGATAAAAGTCAGTGATTTGTCTAATGTAACAATTATGTTTATAGCATAATGTTGCCATCAGTACATCAAACCTGAGATCATATCTAATATAACCTATATCAGTGCAGCTTTCAATGAAGATGAAGTTGCAACTCATATTGGTTTACTATTTCATTGGCCTTTACTGTTTGGCACCCAGAACTCACTACCAATATATGACTGACATACATACGTCCCCACTCTAGGGCAACCAAATCTAAGGGAGGGAAGAAAGCAACCGTGTTGATTTTCCACATATCATTCTGGGATGTGCCTGCTGGTGTTTCCTTTTCTATATAACCATGAAAGATAGAAGAGGCTTTACCTCCAGTCACCCTTTTGTGTGTGTTTTTTTAAACTCCTAAACCAAGAAAACAAATATTGATTTTAATGCATTAAGCCATGTTAGGTCAATATGTCACCTCTCTTTATGGGCCCATCAGTCGAAGACCAGTGAACTATATGATGTGGGGTTCTCACAAATTTCAAGGATGGGATAATAGGACAGACAGGATGACTGAAATTTTACTTTCTGGTGACTGTTTCTGTATTTGCCCTAAACCACAATAAAATGTTTACCTAAAAATGTCTCTCAGGAGTACTGTCTCTCCTCAGTAATGCAAAAGCTAGAAGCGATAAATCTCTTCCATAGTAATAGGTTTATCCTGCACCAGAGAAGTGTAAAGCGATCTGTGGGAATGAGTTCTGACTCTCAGTTTTCAGTACTAAACAATAGATATTTGAAGTTCCTTTGCCTGTGTTCTCTGGATGCATCGTGTAACATTCCAAAACAAGCCTCACAGATGAGAAGAAGAGAAGAAGAAGAAGAAGAAGAAGAGATTGGATTTATACCCCGCCCTTCACTCACTTGGAGTCTCAGAGCGGCTTACAAACTCCTTTCCTTTCCCCTCCCCACAACAGACACCCTGTGAGGTAGGTGGGGCTGAGAGAGCTCTTTCCCAAGCTGTCCTTGAGCAAACAGCTGGTACAGAGCTATGGCTTTGCCCAAGGTCATCCAGCCAGGTGCAAGTGGAAGAGTGGGGAATTAAACCCGGTTCTCCCAGATTAGAGTCCACGCACTTAACCACTACACCAAATGAGGCTTGTATTGTCCCTTAAAGATCTGAGAGACAGACAAAAAGACCCATCCACTGCTTCAGCCACACCACGGACACTATGGGTAGCCAGAAATGTCTTCTTGAGAGATAGTGCAGGATCCCTTTCACACTCTGAAGATTTAATCAATAATGCCAAATGGTGGAAATTTTGACTTTGTATGTTTTATATTTTATATGTATCTATGGCACTAACTTGGCTCTCTCTCGGTTATCAGCCATAACTGGCATCCTGGGAGAGACCATGGAAAAGTGGTAGAGCATCTGCTTTCCATGCAGAAGATCTCAGGTTCAATCCCCAGAACCTCAAGAGGAGGAGGAAGAGAATGGATTTATACCCCAGCCCTTCACTCAGAGTGGCTTACAATCTCCTTCCCTTCCTCTCCTCCCAAGAGACAACCTGTGAGGTATTTGAGGCTGAAAGAGCTCTGAGGGAACTGCTCTTGAGAGAACAGCTCTAAGAAAACTTGTGATTGACCCAAGGTCACCCAGCAGCTACATGTGGAGGAGAGGGGAATCAAACCCAGTTCTCCAGATTAGAGTCCACCGCTCCTAACCACTACACCAAACTGGCTCTCACAAAATCAAGTAGAAAGATCTACCTAAGACCCTGGAAAGCTGCTTCCAGTCAGAATAGACACAACTGACCTTGATGAACCAATGGTCTGGATTTAAGGCAGCTTCAAGTCCTAACTTGGTTTACACCAGGCAGAAGATATTTGTGGTCCTGAGAGGCCAGTTCAGGTGACAGCAGATAGCATCAGTTGCTAGAACCCATGTGACTGCCATAGCCTCCTTCCATGTGATGTGGGAGGTCAAAAACCTTCCTTAGTACTTAGGAACAGGAAATTATATTTTCATCTGCTGTTTAACATATTAAATACTGAAGTACAAGCACAGAATAACTGACAGAAGCCTCACTAGGAAATAGTGTGTTGGTCTATTAAACCAAGGGATCCATCTTCTAAACATTCTGGCCCCAGTCCAACAAAGCACTTAGTTACATACTTTTTTCATGTTTGGACTTGCTAGAACTACTTACATGGCTAAGAGCTTTGCTGGATTGGGGCCAGAAGCTGTAGCATCTTTCAGAAGCAAGCTGCAACAAAAATGGAATAAATAACTTGTTTTTTAATCAAACTGCTCAACAAGCTGTAGTAAAGATGGCTTAAAATACAGTTGAGACATTTATACCAAGTTAACTTAATGCTGTTTGTGATATTTCGTTGATCTTATTACAAAACAGTAGGTTTTGGATTTTTTTTCTATGGACCAACATGATTTCCTACAATCTTTGCCGATTTGGGGAAATACCAATTTTAGACACTCATGAACAAGATTCTCTGTTTAAGAGAAAAATTGGCATTCCTGGGGAGGGGGTAGTGGACGTAGAGAGAAAATGAGCATTTTGTGGTAACTTAACTAAAGGGTAGTTGATTTAGGGAAATCTGGATGGGGAATGAGTTCAGGGGTGGATCAAAAACTGGCTAATTAATAGAAAACAGGGAGTGAGTATAAATGGGCAATTTTCTCAGTGGAGGATGGTAAGCAGTGGGGTACCACAGGGATCAGTACTGGGTCCGAAGTGACTAAATTTGTGGATAACATGAAATTGTTCAAGGTGCTGAAAACCAGGAAGGATTGTGAGGTACTCCAAAGGGACCTGTCAAGGATGGGTGAGTGGGCATCAATGTGGCAAATGGCATTCAGTGTGGCCAAGTGCAAAGTGATGCACAGTGGAGCCAAAAATCCTAATTATAAATACACGTTGATGGGGTCCAAACTGGCAGAAACTGACCAAGCGAGAGATCTTGGAGTTGTAGTAGATAACTCAATGAAAATGCCAAGACAGTGTGCGACTGCAATGAAAAAGGCCAACGCTATGCTGGGAGTTATTAGGAAGGAAACTGAATACAAATCAGCCAGTATCATAATGTCCCTGTATAAATTGATGGTGCAACCACATTTAGAATACCGTGTGCAATTCTGGTCACCTTTCTGGTCATAAAGGATATTATAGTATTGGGGGAAAAGCAGAAAACGGCAACTAAAATGATGAAAGGGTTGGAACACTTTCCCCATGAAGAAAGGTTAAAGCTCTTGGGGCTCTTTAGCCTGGAGAAACAATGACTGAGGGGTGACATGACTGAGGTTTACAAGATTATAAATGGGATAGAACAGATAGAGAAAGGAGTACTTTTCTCTCTTTCTTACAACACAAGAATTTGTGGGGACTCAATGAAATTGCTGAGCAGTCAGGTTAGAATGGATAAAAGGAAGTACTTCTTCACCCAAAGAGTGATTAACACGTGGAATTCACTGCCACAGGAGGTGGTAGCGGCTACAAGCATGGATGGCTTCAAGAAGGAATTGGATAAACATATGGAACAGAGCTCCATCAGTGGCTATTAGCCAGAAGGTATAGATAGGAACTCTCAGTCTGGGGCAAGTGATGCTCTGTATTCTTGGTGCATGGGGGGGGGGGGCAACAGTGGGAGGGCAACAGTGGGAGGGCTTCTGGTGTCCTGGCCCCACTGGTGGACCTCCTGATGGCACCTGCTATTTTTGACATCTGTATGACAAGAGTGTTGGACTGGATGGACCATTGTCATCTCCTGTCATCCCCACTTTGTCTAAAATATGTCCCAGCAAATTTGTGTCCAAATGAATGGTTAGGGCCTCCGGGGCATACTATACATGGAAGATACATAATTAGAGATGTCCTGACTTCTTTTCTTTTTTTTTAAATTAAATGCAGGTATTGGAGGGGTTACAGATTGACTTGTAGCCATGGCAAAGGGGAAGGAAAATTATCAACACTTACCCTAACTCAGTTTTTCTATCAAAATACACCCCCAACAACCTGCTGCTTTATCTGTGAAGGGGGGGGGGGATATTAGGCATCTTCATTGTGGTTCAGCCAGTCACTTGCCCATATCATGTCTAGCACCCTGTTTCCAGCAATCCAAATGCCTCCACAAGCTTACAAGGACAATATGAGGGCAACCACACTCCATTCCATTATTATTTGCCTCCGGCATCTGGCATTACCTATGAACAAGGGAGAGGAGACAACTCAAGCACAAGAGAAGAGGATTCTGTGATTCTAAGGGGGTTCCATTTGACTATCATGAAGGGCTTCCATTTGTGGAGTAGAACGAATGGAACAAGAGATGGGGAAGTGGTTTGGCAGTCTGGAAGAAAGGGGTGCCATATTAGGATGGTTTGAGTCTTATCGGGGGGGGGGGGTCAGTCTCAGAATATAGTGTTGGGGGATTCCTGCTCTGCCCCATGGCCACTGAGCTGTGGGGTACCTCAGCATTCCATCATCCCCCATGCTATTTAATATCTATATGAAGGCACTAGGAGAGGTCATCAGGAGGTATGGGCTGTGAGGTCACTGATATGTAGATGATACCTAGCTCTACCTATCTTTTCCACATAATTCTCAGATGCTGTTGATATTCCAAACAAATTCCTAGAATCCGTAATGGACTGGATGAGGGCAAACAAGCTGAAACATAATCCTGACAAGACAAAAGTTCTCTGGGTTAGCTGAAAGGCATATCAGGGACTTCAGATGTCTCCCATCATGGATGGGGTTATACTCCCCTTGAAAAGCTGGGTTCACTTTTTGGAGTGCTGCTTGATGCAGAGGTCACCCAAGAAAATCAGGTAGCTCACAATATGTTTGCCCATCTCCAGCTGGTGCATCAGATGCATCCATTCCTGTGTCAGTCAGATCTAGCTACAGTGATCCACACCTTAGTTACATCTAGACTGGACTACTGCAGTGCATTCTACTTGGGGCTACACTTGAAGAGAGTTCAGAAGCTACAGCTAGTGCAGAATGCTTCCACTAGACTGCTGGTCAAGGCTAACTATTAAGAGTATATTATGTCCCTGATAATACTACAATTACCCTGGCTACCGATCTGATCCCGAGCCCAATTCAAGGTGTTAGTTTTGTCCTTTAAAGCCTGCATGGCTTGAAACCACAATATTTGAAGGACCAACCTCTGATATGTTCTTGCCTGGGAATTAAGATTATGGGGAGATGCCTTCCTGACTGTCCCACGCATTAAAGATGCTTATTTGGTGGGTACATGAGAGAGGGCCTTTTCTGTGACAGCCCCTCTGTCATAGAACAGCCTTCTAAGAGAGATGCACCTGACTCCCTCGTTTTTGCTCTTCAGAAGGCAGTTGAAAACCATTTTATTTATGACTACATTTTTGTTGATTTCACTTTTATTATTGGCAGTCCTATTTGGAATTTTTAAACTGTGACTTTTATGGATTTTAGAACAAAGTTTGAGTTCAGTGGTCCCTTGAAGACCAACAACATTTAATTCTGGGTATAAGCACACTTCTTCAGATACATTGAAACAGACTTTCTCAAGCCTTACTAGAGAGAAGGGGGCTGTTAGTTGCCAGGAAGGGCTAGTTAGAGTCAAGATGTATAAGTAACAGTGATAAGTATAGCTAAGATTGGATTAAAGCAGTTGGTAAGACCTATAAATAGCAGCAAATTAACATACACATGAAAGAGTTAACAAACAGATGTGAAAACTAAGTTTGAGTCCAGTGGCACCTTTAAGACCACCAAAGTTTAAATTGAGGTATAAGTGAGAACTGAGTGGCTTAGCATACAAAGTGAGATAAGAACCTGGTATCTCTGTTAAGCCCTGGGGGTTCCATTGTCCTGAGTGTTGAAATAACTTGTAATTCAGCAATATCCCACTCTGTTTCTGAAATTTCTTAGCAATAAAACAGCTACTTCAAGGTCCCCCACTGAGTGCCCTGGGAGGCTGAAATGTTCTCCAACAGGTTTCTCAGTTTTGTGATTCTTCATGTCAGATTTGTGTCCACTTACCCTTTGGCATAGTGTTTGACCTGTATGCCCTGTGTAGAGAACAGAAGGGCATTGTTAGCATTTAAATGGCATTTACAGAGTTAGAAAAAGAGAATAAGCCTGAGATGGTGTAGTTGATGTTGCTGGTGTTGGAACATGCAAGGTCTATCATAAGCACAGGCTACCCACCTGAATCTATCTTTTATAGGTTTTATAATGGTTGTTCCTATTGCATTGTTTTATAGCATTTTATTTATATTGTAAGCTGCCCTGAGTTCCACAAGGGAGAAGGGCAGCTAATAAATGTTTTAAATAAAGGAAAAAAAAACCTCTGCATTATGTGTAATGTCTCGTCTTGCCCTCCTTTTGCACTGACATCAGTAAATAGATAATCTATCCTAAAATCCTTTTTGACCTTTCAGACAGAACAGTGGAGAAAAGAGGCTTACTCAAAATGATTGCTGGGGATTGCATGCTTGGGGAGTAAACCAAATGATGCACTCAAAATTTGCCACAACCACCATAATTAAAGGTTCTCCTCTGCACCTTCTGTAACAATGATCAGAATGTGAATCTTCACTCCAGCAGTCAGGAGATTCCCTGTTTACACCTGGCTCTGGTGCTCGGCTTCATTTTGCTTATGATTGTATACCTTCTGGTTCAATATTTACAAAGGAGCTGCAAAATTAAGAGAGATCCCACAGTTACGGAAGACAACATAATTATAAGGGTCAACTTGATAAGACATATAATCTTCAGAAACCTGCCGGCTTGCCTAATAAAATATTTATATCAGTCACTGTTGGACACCCAAAGCACGTAACGTAAATGGCTTACTCAACAGTAACTTTCAGCATGTTCACGGCTGTCAAAGAAACGGAGTTCTAAGGAAGATTTGCAGGTTGTACCAATAAAATGCCTTCTTTCTTGCTTGAATTTACTAATTTCTAATTTCTGGTTCAGTAGCTCTAGAGTAGTCCCATGAAAGCTAGTGGCACACCATGAAAGAAAGTAATTTCAAGCAGGTAGCTTATTGATCAATAGCCTTCAGAAAAAAAAATGTTACCTTGAAATGCCTAGATGACCCTGGAGGTCCCTTCCGACTCTATGATTCTATGACATCTGAGCTGGAATTGTTCCATAAACTTATTAAATACTTAATGTAGTATTAGGATTATTAAATATTAATTTTCATCCAAACAAAAAAACTTATTTTACTATGTGTATACATAATAGTCAAACCCTAGCATTCTATTTGGTAGTTTTTAATGTGACTAAAAACCCATTTGTATGTCCCATGACCCCATCTAGAGTTGCCAACCTCTTGGTGGGGCCTGAAGATCTCCTGGAATCACAACTGATTTCCACACTACAAAGATCAGTTCCCCTGGAGAAAATGGTGCTCTGGAGTGTAGACTGTATGGCATTATACTCCACTGAGGTTCCTTCTCTCCCCAAACTCTGCCCCCCAGCCCCCCCAACAAACCTCCAGGAATTTCCCAACCCAGAACTGGAAACACTAATTCCCCTCCCATTAGGGTTGCCAACCTCCAGGTGGAACCTGGAGATCTCCCACTATTACAATTGATCTCCAGGTGAACAAGATCAGTTCCTCTGGAGAAAATGGCTGCTTTTGAGGGTGGGCTGTTCTGCATTATACCCTGCTGAGGCTGCCTCCCCTCTCCAAACCCCACCCTCCTCAGGCTCCACCCCCCAAAATCTCCAGGTATTTCTCAACCCAGAGCTGGCAACCCTACCTCCCATCTTACACCAGCAATATTAGAACTGCAAGACAGCCAATGCTGGCATGGAAAGAACCACATCATGAATCACACAGATCATAGAGTTTTTGCAGAGGCACACTAAGAAAAATGGGAGAATCTTGTCATTCTTATAAAACAAGAATTTTACTGGAGCAGCACAGGAAACAATCATGGGAGAATAGCTCCCAGGCATGATTTCCCATAACCTTCAGCAGCCTTCGCACTATAATGAGGACCTCTTCCCTTCCCCATTTTAAAGTACTTAATGGATATGGTAGGAATGTCTTAATTTACAGGTTGAGGTCTCAGAAGTTACTGCATATATACAGTGCATACGGGAAACACAAAATCCACGTTTCTATGATGTGCATCTTTTCTGGCTGAATCACGGCCTACGTCTCTCTTCTGAATTCTGAATCCAGATTAATTTTCTGGGCATCTCTGATCCCAGATATGGTTTGAAGGCACATGACTCAGAAATGTCTGTTTCCCTTCTTGTTGCACACATACAGGCTTACCTCTGGCCATGCCCAAAGGACAAGAGACAAAGGGCTTTTGGTCCCTGGTTAGTAGTTCATGGATAACTGTTCACAGGATCAAGGAGCAGCAGTATAGTAGGGTTTTTTTCCTTAACCCAAAATTATATTGTTTTGCCTCTTTGTTCTGAGCCCCCAAGGGGGAAGTAGGACGTTAAATGAAGGAATGAATACCTTATTTATCTGGATATGATAATTTTTGCATGTGATAATGTTTGGATAAGAAGCCAGCTGGGAATCCCATGTGTACCATATCCCAAGGAATAATCCATAAGTATGTGAAATTAATCTAGTTGCTCCAGCTTATTTCTGCAGTGGAGTACATTCTCTTTCTCTCTGTATGTATGTATGTACATGTGAGCTTCCCCAACCATTTCTCATGAGTTATTGGTGTTATTATGAAAACATACATATAATATATACTGACATACAGTTAGTAATACAGAGTTGTGTAAATATGATCTCACTGATATTTAAGTGAGAAGTGTTAGCACCATTTATTATTTGGTCTGCAGACAAGATTGAAATTATGGAAGTATATAAACCTCCTGTTAACCAGGCACCAATTTTCAAAGAAATCATTTAAGCGTCTTTCAGTTTGGTTTGATATATAATAGATTGTTAAATAAGTAATCTGGTGTGAAGGAGGGGAGAAAAGATCAAGAAATGCTAAGCCTCTCCAGTAGAACTGTCCTGCCTCATTCCAGGAAGAATGAATCACAGCAAAGAAATGCAAGAAAACACTCTTTCCAGATAGTTTCTAAAATGTAAATCCAAATTAATTATCGTGTGACAGTAAACAAACAGTCACGGTACAGGGCATATTTTTCTGTATAGCATTTTTATTTCATCTTTCTCTAGTACTCAAAACAGGTGTTTAGTGTTACCTAACAGCTAGAATTGGGGCTACAAATCAGCATGAGATTCATCAAAATGGATCCCTGCCACTTCACACTCCTACCCCAGCTGACTTAATTCATCGTGCTCAGCAGTAGGAGCATTATATGCACCTTCCTCCCTTCGCTCTCTCCCTCCTTGCAAAAATGTCAAGAGAGACAGAGAGAGAATATTGAAGGAGATCCTTAGTGTCAATGAAATACCCCACTGAGCTAAAGACGCACAAAGCCTTGGCAGTCCTTTCTAACAGGGGAGCTCTGCCTTGACATATCCGTGCCCTAAAAATAGTGAACAGAAGAAGAAAGATGAGAGATCTTATGTATTATACATAATTTTTAATTCACGTCTGCCAGGACTCATAAAATGTTCAATAGACAGTGAGCTAGAAGTTGGGACCCAGACTTCATTGAATTTGTTTTCAAAAGATGAGCTTCCAAACAACAGTGTCTGCTTTGTACTTAACGTCCCAAGTTAGTCGTGCTTCTGTCCTTGACTTGCAAGTACTATATCTAGAGCAGATACGAATCTACGAGCCTAAAATATTGTGCCAGCAAGACAAAAGAAGCATTAATAGTGTGTTGCTGTTGTTGGGGGGTGGCATCTATAACAGAAATGTGAAGTTCTTAAAACTCAAAATATTGATAGGACCAATTGAGACATTGTTTGTTAAGTGGGTACTGTACCCTTCCTACAGACAGCTCCAACTAGACGTTTTGCAAGCCACAAAGAAAGTTTCCACTGAGGAGTAAAAATGTTACAATGAGGGAAAATAACAGACAAAAATATTGAACAATGGAAGGCACTAGACAGCAGAGACAAAACAATTCAAAAAAAGCCCAAGATTTGGCCAGCGAAACTGATGAAGACTCAGCAGAGAAAGAACCAAAACTGGCACAGAAACATTAGAGAGAAGAGTCAGAAAAAGAACTGTTTTGGTTATTGAAACGCCCTTAATATAAGAATGGATAATGAATGAGTAAGCAGCCTGAATAGCCCTGACTGGCCAAAATTTGTCAGAGCTTGGAAGCTAAGCAGGGTTGACTATGGTTACTACTTAGAAGGAAGACCACCAAGAAAGAGCACACTTGCTATGCAGAGGAACACAATGGCAAACCATGTTTGCTCATCTCTTGCCTTGAAAACCCCGAGAGGTCACTTTAAATTAGCTTCGACTTGACTGCACTTTATTATAAATGGAAGCCAAAATCATAAAGAAAAACACATGGAGGTAGGGAGGATACCAGTGCTGGTAAGAACAGGGGACAGGAATGTGGAAGCCCATGAAGTCATGTGATCCATTTCATATTATGTTTGAGCTGCACCCGTGTGAGGTGAGGATGACCTGAGAGGGTACCTTTGCATAGGGCTTTATTACCTTATGGCAGTCTTTTAAATAACAGCAATAGAAAAGTGGCTATGGAAATAAAAGACAGTTTGTGTGCTATTCAAAAGACGGGGAACATCAAGAGGTACAGGGATAGGGGATAGGGGAATAAATCAGAAGATGATCAAAAGCACATTGTCCCAACGAACAAGGCTAGGACAGAAGGGCCATCAGGAAGGAAGGAAATACCATGAGGTATAGCAAATAGACAGGACTTTCCCCCACCCCAAGCAGAGGAAGGAAGAAGGCTGACTGCTAGCCATTTTGAAAGGGTAGACCAGAAGAAAGGCCCAGTTTGCCAAGTGACTGCTATACCACACTGCAGCTGAGGTTGGGGTGAGGAGACCTGCACTGGGAGAGCGATCTGCAGAAGTGATGGCAGTAGAGGAAAAAGAAATCTAGGGAAAATCTAATCCTCTGTGAGGAAATCTCCCAAATATTTGCTGCCTGTCTTTTTTCTAAAGGCAATAGTGAAAGCATCACCTTTTGTCCTTCATTGCTTTCTAATTTTTCATGTAGTAGCAGAGTCACCTTTGTTAGCTGCATGAAGCAGCATCCTCCATTGGTACACACAGCTCTAGAGACACCCACACAAATACAAATGCAGAAAGAAAAAAATGTAAGAGCGTGATATGCAGGAGGTGAGATCAGTGACATTTCCATGTAAAGCTCAGCTGTATAGGGAATACGCACAGTGATCAGTCACAATTACAATGTATCTGATTTTATTTATGCTTGTTTGTTTGAAATATGCAGATTTCCTTGGGTTCAAGGTGGCAAAAAGAATTTTTCAAAGATACACATTAAAACAATAGGTCAATAAAATTATAAAATATTCAACCTAATTCCCCAGAAGCAGGACTCTTTTTGGGCCAGAACGCACTGGAACGGCATTCCAGCTGGCATCCGAGCCCACCCCTCCCCTCCCTGCCAGTGGGAAAGGGCCCTGTGCTCCAGATCTCCACGCTGAGATCAAGCGCGAGGCCTGGCCTCCCGACTCTTTGCCCTCAAAGGGAGCATTCCCTTTAAGTGCAAAGAGCTGGCGGGGAGGGGCCCCATGCTCTGGATCTCTGTGCAGAGATTGAGCGCAAGGCCAGCCTCCCAGCTCTTTGCACTCAAAGGGAGCGTTCCCTTCAAGTGCAAAGAGCTGGCAAGAAGGGGCCCTGTGCTCCAGATCTCCATGCAGAGATCAAGCATGAGTCCTGGCCTCCTGGCTCTTTGCACTCAAAGGAAGCATTCCCTTTAAGTGCAAAGAGCTGGCAGGAAAGGGCCCTGGCTGTCGCAGTTCTCTCCATCCGGCTTGTCACCACGCCTACGCTTTCCCTTCTCCCGATAAGTGCCTCCCCCCATCTCCTCTCTCTCTCTCTTTCTCTCTTTCTCCCCCCTCTCTTTCTTTTCTCTCTCTCTCTTTCTCTCTCTCTCTCCCCCTTCCCTCCCTCCCTCTTCCTTTTTCTTTCTCTCTCTCTTTCTTTCTCTCTCTCTCTCTCTCTCTCACTTTTTCCTTCCTTCCTTCCTTCCTTTTTCAGGACTTCTTTGCATTAGCCAGTAGCTTCAGTCAACCCCTGAGTTCTATTCCAACAAATTAGGCACAAAAGAAATGTGGTAATGCATGCAGAATCCTTGTAAAAACTAAAATCTCACTGACCCACTCTTTGATGGAGAAGGGGGAGCTAGGAAACTGAATTAAGCTGCAAGCCAATTATAATTCCTCATAATGAGAATTAAAGTTGAATGATGTTTGTTAATGGCAGCACTCATATTTTGGGGGTTTGTGGATTATTAGTTACCCCACTGTATTTCAACAGGAGCTGGAAATATGCGAATCTACTGCACAGCCTGCCTGAAACAGAATTTATAGTCATTCACCATAAATGATGGTAGTACACATGGACGTGGAGGATTCTTTTTACTCATGCAAGTTATTAGTTTTTGAACATAAGATGATTTTATACATAAGAATCCTGCTGGATCAGACCAGTGGTCTATGTAGTCCAGAAACCTGTTTCATGTAGCAGCCAACCAGCTGACCTGGAAGACCAACAAACAAGACAAAAAAGCCAAGGCTTTCCCCTCATGTTGCCTCTTGTCACTGGGTTTCAGATGTTTACTGCCTCTGAACAGGGAGGTTCTCTTTAGTCACCTCACCATGGCTAGTAGCCTCCATGAATATGTCTATCCATATTTTAAAGCCATCCATGCTTGTGGACATTACTACATCCGCTGGCTATAAATTCCACTATTTAATTACTAGCTGAGTAAAGAAGTATTTCCTTTTGTCCATCTTGAACTCATTGTCCACCAGCTTCATGGATAATAACCTTTGCATATTATAGATCTCATCAGAAATATCAGATGTTTTTGCAGCTGAGGCACTTGCTTTACATTAGGTTGCTTGTCTGAACAGCTGACAAAAGATATGATAATAACCATGGCTTCCATTATATTAAAAGAGGATTATACAGAATCATGGAGCATAGGTCTATCTGTGGCCATTAATAATAAGCAAAGTGAGCCTCCAAGTTCAATGTCAGTAGCCAAATATGAGGGGTGGGCTGATGTCTTCATGCCTTGCTTGTAAGCCTCAGTAAAGGAGGTGGTACTGACCACTGTTGGACAGAAGACACTGGACAAGATGGACCTCAAAGCCTGATGCAGTTGAGCCGACACGGGGATTCAGGGGCTTGCCTTGCAGTGGCTTGTCTCCTTCCTCCAAGGCCAGGGACAGAGAGTGGTGCTGGGGGAGCAGATGTCCCAGAGACACCCACTGGTATGCGGTGTGCCACAAGGGGCAGTGCTCTCTCCAATGCTGTTTAACATCTATATGCACCCTCTTGCCCAGATTGCCCGGAGGCACAGGCTGGGTTGTCACCAGTATGCTGATGATACCCAGTTGTATCTGTTGTTGGGCAGCCGGTCCAGAGCCATCCCAGATGACCTGGAGAGGGCGCTTCAGGACATGGTGGGCTGGCTTAGGCTGAGCTGACTGAAATTGAATCCAACTAAGACGGCGGTCCTGTGCCTGAGTCAGAGTGGACCGGGGGTAGGGATCCCACTACCAGCCTTCGGGGGGCGCCATTGGTGCCAGCGCCGAGAGTCCAGAGTCTGGGAGTGCTCCTGGATGCCTCCTTAACTATGGAGGTCCAGGTAGCAGCCACTGCCAAAGCAGCCTTTTACCACCTACGGCTGATTAGGCAGTTGGTTCCCTTCCTTGAATGCAATGACCTGGTGACAGTGACCCATGCAATGGTCACCCTGAGGTTAGACTACTGTAACGCTCTCTACATAGGGCTGCCCTTGACTCAGCTCCGGAGGCTGCAGCTAGTGCAGAATGCCACAGCCAGGCTGTTGATGGACCTCTCGGTGAGGGACCACATCCAGCCTGTGCTGAGGGCACTGCACTGGCTGCCTATAGCGTACCGGATCCGGTTCAAGGTGCTGGTTTTAACCTTTAAAGCCCTATATGGTCTGGGGCCTGCCTACCTAAGGGACCGCCTTTCCCCATATACACCCCGGAGAAAACTGCGGTCATCGCCTAACCCTCCCTGGCCTGAGGGAGGCCAGATTGGCAAGCACCAGGAATAGGACCTTCTCGGTGGCGGCTCCCTACTGGTGGAACAAGCTCCTGGAGAACATCAGGGCCCTGCGGGACCTTTTGCAGTTCCGCAGGGCCTGCAATGCTCAGCTCTTCCACTAGGCTTTTGGAGCCTCCACATGGGGGGATGGCCTTTAGCAGGCGGCTGGTGAGTCACTTGTCTGGTACATCTGTGGTGGAAGCCCCCTGGCAGGAATATGTAGGATGCCGTTCCTGGTGTTGGTTTTTGTATTGCTGCCATCTGTTATGATTTTATTGTTTGGTTGTATATTTCGATGTGATTTTAGTCTTTGTATGTTGCTGAATGTATGCTGTTAGCCGCCTAGAGCCGGCTTGTGCTGGCTAGGTGGAATATAAGTCCAAATAAATAAATAAATAAATAAATAAATTCTTATGATGATTCCTCTCAGTGAAAAAATGGCCAGTAGTCTATCCACTATTTATACAAGATTTACAGTACAAACCTAAGCACAATTATACCATTTGACTTAAGCCCATTGACTTCAGTGGACTTAGGCGGACTTAGGTAGACTTCAGTGGACTTAGGTGGTGTTCACTCTTTGTTAACTGCTAAAAAGACAAATAAGTGAGTTGTAGGTCAAATCAGGCCTAAACTCTCCCTAGAAGCTAAAATGACCAGACTGTGGCTCTCATACTTTGGTCACATTATGAGAAGGCAAACTCACTGGGAGAAACAATAATGCCAGGAAAAGTTGAATGCATCTGGAAAAGAGGAAGACCCAACCTGAAATCGATTAACTCAGTAAAGGAAACCACAGCCTTCAGTATGCAAGATCTGAGTAAGGCTAGTAATGATAGATTGTTTCAGAGGTCATTGATTTATAGGGTTGCCATAAGTCAGAAGAGATTTGATAGCACATAACATACACAGAGACAGATGCACATGACTCTGCAGTTAGGATTGCAGTTAGGATTGTACTATTAAAGAACTAATATTATTGTTTAGTGTATAATGTATGCAGTCTTTGTCATAAATTGAGGAATGAAATGGACCATGTGATTTTAGTTTACTTCACCATGCATGTAACATTTATTATGGAATAAATGACATATGAGAAGAATACACAAGTATACACACACTCAAAATACCATGCTCATCTATTCATGCTGGGGCTGGCCAGACCTCCTCATGAATTCCTGGAAAAGGTAGACTGTTGCCTTGAGGTCTCATCAGATCTTGGAAGCTAAGCAGGGTTAGAACTTGGAAGGGAAACCACCAATCAAGACTCCGCAGAGTAAGGTAATCGCAAACCACCACTGCTTCTCACTTACCTTGAAAGCCCCTTGCTGGTGTCATTATAAGTCAGCTACAACTTGACAGCACTTTACCTACACAAGATTGTTCTATTTGGGGCAGAGAGAAAATCCCACAGAAAGTGGTTATCCAGCTGGAGCAGGAGACACGGGAGGTAACTGGAACACCAGTTGTGGACCAGGTACAATCCTCCACCTTGTTTCATATTCCATGAACCTTATATAGGGTTTCAAGGTCTTAGTCTGCCTTACTGAACTCTCCCTTTTTTGTACTCAACTAGCCTAACTTGGCTCACCATCTCATGTTTGCCCCTATCCTGTCAATATTCTTCAGTTTACTCACTAACTATGAAAGCTTTGTGGATTTAGTACTGTTTTCTTATGCTTAATCTATAAGGTTAAAATTATTATCATTTACATTTTGTATGAAGTATAGCATTAAAAAAAAATCATAATCCAGGTGAATGAATCAGCTATTGACCTGCCTTTACAAAATATTAAAATGTTTCTGAAATAATGTATAGGAGGACTTTGGTCCTGAGAATCAAAATTGCACTGAACTAGAAAAGTTTTATTCTTGCAGTTTTACGCTGTAGTCCTAAACACAGTCACATCCTCACTGATGCAGAAGGGTGTAACTCTATTTAGGATTGCACCGTTGATGACTTTGGGAGGAGACAGGTGAAGGGAAGGGAAACATGTTTGGAACTCACAACCCAAGCCTAGGCGGTGTGTCTTGTTGGGAATGGCTTGCAAATATATGTGTGTCTGTATTAACAGTCTGTATTAAAGTCATCTGGTGCTAACTGCCATGCAAAAGAAAACATCTGAAAAAGTAGCTTCATTGTGTGTGTTGGCAGAACACTTGAATGTTGCATGGGGGACTTTGGGGAACATCTGCAGAGAAACAGAGTTGTAACTAAAAATGAGCATGGTCAGCAGCACTTTGGAGATTGCCTGTTTTGTGAAATTTAAAAAGTGGGCAGAGTTTCTGAAGAAGATGATTGTCCCTCTTCTCCTGCCACTGCCACTGGGCTGACATCTGTCTTTAATGGGCCAGCAAAGTTGATGTTCTTAAACCTCCTAATAAGAGAGATTTCTGCTTCTGAGAGTTGACTTCCAACGATTGGTGATCTTGTGATGGTAGTGATACTTTGATGTGGTAAAGACCACCTGTTCACCGGATAATTTTACCTGTGGGATAGACTCTGCATGGTAACCACTCCACTGGTACATAATTGCTTGTAAAAAATATTATAGTATAATAATCCAGGTGGGTAGCCATGTTGGTCTGAAGCAGCAGAACAAAGTTGGAGTCCAAAGTTTCATCCAAGGTATAAGTTTTTGTGTGCATGCACACTTCTTCCATCTGAAGATGTGTGGGTGGCACATGAAATCTTACACCTTGAATAAAATAGTCCACAAACTCCTATCCAGTGCATCCACAAACCTAGGTTTGTTCTGCCAGTGAACTAGGGTTGCCAACTCCAGGGTGAGGAAATCCCTGGAGATTTGGGAGTGGAGCCTGAGGAGGGTGGGGTTTGGGGGAAGGAGGGACCTAAGCAAGGCATAACACCATGGACTCTACTTTCCAAAGCAGCCATTGACCTGATCTCTGTAGTTTCTCTTCCTGTTGCAAGTATGGGGACAATGAAGTTGGGCTCTGGTCCACAAAAAACATACAGTAAATTTGCTGATCTGTAAAATGCAAACAAACTATTGTTTGCTGCGACATGGCTGGATTCATGTGGTTGGATGCTAGGCCAAGGAAGGCCAAGGCCAAGCAGTCCCAAAAGTAAGTAGGCAGCCTCTTCTTTACCTTAGAAAGAAGGGGAATCAGTAGAACTGCATCTAAAGATGGTAAGTGGTCATCAGAGAAGGGATAAGGTACTCTCTCCATTTCTACAAAGTTTCTTCTTCTTTGGACGGTGGGGATGTGCACTGTGATTTGACTGGAGTTATTTGCATAGTTCTGTAGGGTGTACTCACTCATAACTAGTACAAGCATATTTAACAAGCTGGATATCTTCTTCCACATTACAATCCTAAACAATGACACCTTTCAAAACTCATTCAAGTCAGTGGGCTTAGAAGAGTACAACTATTTTCGATGGCACAATTGGTATAGAAAGTACCTAATAGCTTTTTAAAGATGAAACATCCCTTTTTTTTTGGTCAGCCATTCCAAATTCCAATTCAACGAACACAGGTGAAGCCACTTACAGATGAGACCTCTTCTTGTGCGAGAAGTTGATCATACTAGATGATATGAATACCATGGAACTGTGTGTATAATACACTATTTTCTCTGGATTTAAAATGGATGGTGTAGTTGTTTAAGCATGAAATCCAGGAAATATTGATACTTCTGTCAAGGGCAAAATAAAGACATTTTTGAATGGAAAAGTAATATAAGTCTTTTCATACTGAATTCTGATAGTCCAACTAAGATAGGCTGCAACTTAATGCGAACACCTGCTGAGGATAAGGATAAGTGTCTTACTTCCACGAAATGTAGAATAACACACCAATATAGCTCAGCAAACCTAGGTTATTCATTCATTTATTTTTTTTTATTTAACTTGTATCTCAACCTCCACTGCAAGCAAGCTCAGGGTGGGTCACTCACAACAGAGATATAAACAATAAAACTACTTCTTAAAACCATAACAATAAGAATTCTGAATAAAAGACAGATGGTAGGCCAGCAATAGATGATTGTACAGCTTGTGTTGAAGATCAGGTGAGCAGAAATATGATAAACGGTCCCACTGTACTTAATGGGGATGGCTGCTATCTGCACCATAAGGTGACTTGAGGGCAGTTTTGGCAGGAGAAGTCTAAATGAATGGATGTCCACCGGTTATCTGAAAGTCAGGCAGAACAACTCCATTTTACAGGCCCTGCCAAACTGTAATAAATCCTGCAGGGCCCTGATCTCAATTGGGAGCATGTTCCACCAGACTGGGACCAGGACTAAAAAAGCCCTGGCCCTATTCGAGGCCAGGCAGGCGTCTTTTGGGCCGGGAACTTCCAGTCAATGTTGCTCTACTGCGCATAAAGCTCTCTGTGGCACAAATGGGGAGAGACTGTCCCACAGATATGTTGGCCACTGGCCACATAGGGCCTTAAAGGTTAACACCAACACCTTGAACCGGACCCGGTACTCAGGACCCGGTAGCCAGGGCAATTGATGGAGCACTGGTTGAATGTGCGCCCACACAGACATTGCAGACAGAAGGTGTGCCACCGCATTCTACACCAGCTGGAGTTTCCAGGTCAGATTCAAGGGCAACACCATGTAAAGTGAGTTGCAGCAGTCTAACCTGGAAATGACCATTACATGGATCACTGTAGCCAAGTCCCAGGGGGAGAGATAGGGAACTAGCTGTGCACCGAGGCAGGTGCAACATTTAACACAACTCATCCATGCTGCACCTTAACTTGCTAACCAGTTCTTGAGCTTATAAAGACATTACTTCTAAGGATGTGAATGGCCTGGCTACAAATTACTCAGGAGACAATAGAAGTTCTAAACACACACAGTGATATTTCTTTGGCAGTTTTAGTTCATAGTTGCCATTCCAAACTCTACATCTGATCACATGTGTTTCATTCCACATAAGTACACTGACTTAGTGGATGATTGGGCCGCCCCCCATTCTACCAGACTGTTCATTGATGCCATACAAGGCAATGATTTTGACCTAAATTATGCTACTGAAGATCATCCTTAAAAATACTTCCATTTCCTATCAATTGCTTATAGGATAGCATCAACTGCATTATCATTTTAAGAATTCTATCATTTGGAAATAATGCTGAGAGCACAGGCTAAGGCAGTCCCAGTCTGTCTATAAACCATCACAGAGTCATTCTCTTTCTAGAGATTAATCAACAAGAAGTTGATGAGAAAGACAGTCCTAAGAGTAGATCACCAGGAAGAAGGTAACTAGGAGATTCAAGCATGTAGACTTGAAGCCAAACATTGCACATAATACAGTTCACAGATATAAAGCAAAAACTATTCCAGTGGTGAGGAAAGGGGAGAAAGAACGGCTGCATGTTGGACCAGATCAATTCATCCTATTTGTGAGCAACAGTACCTCATTTATTATTGTTACCGGAAAGAGTTCTAAGCCTCCTTTCCACCTATCTTAGGGTCCCCAAGCCGGAGAACAATCAACATGTTAAAACAAGACATAAAACACACTTAAATAATTTTAAATAATTTAAACAAAACACAAATATATATATAGAAGGAAGAATAGAAGGTCCACTGGTGGACCTCCTGATGGCACCTGGTATTTTGGGCCACTGTGTGACAGAGTGTTGGACTGGATGGGCCATTAGCCTGATCCAACATTGGGTTCTCTTATGTTCTTATGTCAATGAGAACAAAGAAAGGAATGCCAGACAAAACAAAGGAGTCTTCCCCTGCTGGCAGAAGACAATGGTAGAAGGTGACAGAGGAATCTCCCTGGGGAGAGAGTATGATCATATTGATGCAATGACCAAGAAAACCCTTTCTCAGGTTGCCACCAGTCCAGGCTCAGATGGCAAGAGGACCCAAAGCAAGACCTCCAAAGATTACCATGGTGGTCAGGTAATGGGAGAAGGTGCCCCTTAAGATATAACTATATAACTAAATTTAACTGCATATTTTAAAAAGACTGAAGGGGGGGTGACTGCTGTTGGGAGACTGGAGGCAGGGAAAATGTGGGGAAACCACTTGAGTGTGCTCCATATGGAAAAGACTTCTCATAAAGAAATATCCTATCACCATCTAGTAGTACTTGCAGTTGCTCTGATCTTTTTTAACCCCAGAAGTGTGCAAGCTACAGAGATATCACCTGTACATGAAAAGTTAAATTCTGGGCATGTCCCGACAAAACATAAGCACCTTTTGAGTCCTATGGATTTGAAGGGAGAGACCAGAGCGTGCTTTCTGTGCAAATAGTTCCTATTAAAATCAATGGGACGAAAAATGCCAAATGGTTCCTCTCTTGATTAGCAATGAATACACCTTAGAAAACTGGAGTAAAAGTAGATACATGTGGCAGAGATCTTTCTAAAGCAGGGACCTTCAGAGAGCTTCCTCCAAATAAACATGTTGAACACTAAAAAGCACCACTCTGAAACTTACTGGATACGTCATTTTTATGCAAGATTGGGGGAAGGGGTCCTTTGCCTTTCAGAAGTTGGGCTTCTTTTTTGTTGTGGAAATAAATGTAGAACTGACGATAAACGAGCAAACTTTTCTTTTTTAGAAATTAGCCTTGCCTCTCATTTATTGCAGAAATACAATGAAAACTGCTGCTTCTCAGCCAAGTTCTTAGAATATTTTATATTGAGTTGTTCAGCCTTAAATCTCTCAAGATGAAAGCAAAAAAAAACAAAACACAAGTTACCGAATAGAATGTTCATCAATTATTTCAAGCCTGACATAGGAAAAGCTGCTTTGTCTATTACTATAAGTCAATACATGGCAGTACAATATAAGTGTCTTCCATTTTCCCCTATTTCACGCTAGATTTGTCTGATAGATGAGTGTACTTAAGTAAATAGCACATACAATTTTAATAGGACAGGTGCTCTGAATGTACAGGGAAGGTCATTCCTATTATTTCAATTAACAACATAAGCTACAAAAACACATGAGGGAGAATTAATTTAAAGCTTCAATTTAATGCTACTGGTAAGGGCATCTTTAGGCCTCTTCGTTGTCTTGACAACTCTTGCATCCCAGGCAGCAGAAGCCAATCTCTGCTGTTCCCCTTCTCAGCATACAAACAGTTCAGATAGTACATTAGCAAAGACTATGATGCCCATGTAAATGCTGAAATATTTTCGTTGCCATAGAGATAAGAAGAATGGCAAAAATACAGGAGCACTTGACATACTCCAAGGCAGACTTTTAATTAAAAAAAACAACCTCAAATGACAATGCCAAGATGGTTGAACACACCATACTGCTTTTATGCTAGCCCAATGAATACAAAAATTCAGAGCCCAAATAATATATTAACTGCTGGACAGGGCCTCAGAAATATGGATGGATGGTAAAACCATACAATGCAGGACTGAAATCGTGAAACAAACTGAAAAAAAAAGATAGGATGTTATTTTTTTTGAAACTGCTTCAGCCATGGTTGGGAGGAGGTATGAAGAATAATAAAAAGAAGCACTTGGAAATTTGTTAGCAAAAGCTAGATGTTGCTAACAATAACTCTTATAATTGTACCTGCCACCTTGGAGATAGGATGAATCCATTGTAATCTGATCAACAATGCAATAGAATCCAAAGAAAGGAACTGTTTCAAAAGTCATAAATCTCATGTAGGAGATATATATAGATATAGATATATATCCTACATGAGATTTATGACTTTTGAAATATATATTAAAATCCAAGCCTTTAAACACCTGTTTTATACGTATCTGCATAGACATTCTAAGCATCATCAGTGTTTTCCACCTATGGAACTCCAACCTCCAGAGGTGGACTGGCCATTTAACTTACAGGAAAACGTCTTGACCGGTGACTGTTCTGGCTGGGAGGAAGCAGCGCTAAGCCTCAGAAACTCCACCAGGTCTCAAAGGCTACCTGGTTCATATTCAGTGGCAAAAATGATCAATGTCAGCTCCAGTCTACAGAGATCAATTCAGTTGGAGAAAACTGGCTGTTTCAGAGGGCAGACCATATGGCATCATACCTGACTGATGTCCCTCCCCTCTCCAAACCCCACCCTTCCTAGGCTCTACCCCAAAATCTCCGGGAGTTTCCCAACCCAGACTGATTTCCCACAAGTACTGCCCTGGCGCTGCCCCGGCATCGGGTCCTTTATTTGCCCCGATTGCAACCTCAATTTTACACTATTTGCCGCGGGGCACATTTTGACCCAGGGCTTTGCGCAATTTCCTCCGCGGCTTCGGTCCTCAAAAAACAGGATCACTGAAGCTGCAAAGGAAATTGTGTGAAGCCCCAGGTCAAAATGCGCCCCGCAGCAAACAGTGTGAAATTGAAGCTGCAGTCGGGGCAAATGGAGGACCTACGCCGGGGCAGGGCCAGGGCAGTGCTTGTGGGAAATCGGTCCCAGAGTTGGCAACCTATGCAAGAGGGAGATTTATCCTTTGACAAAGCTCTTCAGACACAGGTGTTGGACTTATTTGTTATGAGGGCCAGATCTAACATCAATGTGACTTTGTCAGGCTGGGCCATGTGTGCCATGAAACATAACACCAGGTACCAGGGATATAAAGGACAGCAGCTGGTAAACTGCAAGCTGGTCTATCCTCACTGCAAATAAAAATACAAATAATAAATACAGATAATAAATAAATAAGTCCCCATGGGTGGATGGGGGGTGCATGCAGAGGAAAACCTGCATGAGCAGACTGGAGAGCCAAGGTTGCAGCACTGGGCAGACACACCCACGCTGCCTGGAGGGAGGCAAACTCCTTCCCTAGCCTGCTCCTGCCGCCAATGCTGTGATCCCAGGCCCCAGGATAAAAACACAAAGTGGCTGGGTGTTGCAAGCTCCCCCTGCCCCCGAACCACCATGGAAGGGGACTAGGAAGGCAAGTTGAAGTAGAGAGTGGCGGCCCAGGTCAGAGACCATGTGCATGGTGGGATCCAGGCCATGCAAAGCCTGATAAGTTGGAGATGTCCATACAGCAACAGCCACCTCCAACCAAGGTGACTAGGTAATCCATGGTGGAGTGATGCTGGGAGTTCAAGTGAGAGATCGTCGGCAAGCCACACCACCCCCATGGTCAGCTGCTGTCTCAGACCAAAGGCCACTGGATCATCTGATAGGGAAACAGGCAGCAAGCACACACACTTGTGCATGTGGCAGAGCCACCCAGCAACCAGTATAACCACAGATCACTGGTACCGCGCCCCCCATGAGATGGCAGCTGCCTATGGCTGAAGGCCACCAGGTGGTCCATGAGGGAGGGAGGCCCAAACACCAAGTCATGTGCTTGGTGGCAGGAGTAGGCCCCAATGTGTGGAAGACACTGTTGAAGTGTGCTGAAAGATCTCTTTGCCCCCTACGTGCCCCAGATCTGCGGGAATAAGTATCCGCACGCAGAGGGGACCCTTCGCTATTCTCCCTCTCTCTCTCTCTCTCTCTCTTTCTCTGTATATTTCTATATACTAATAGCCAAGTGTACCCTGTGCATGTGGATATCTAAAGCCACACATCAGGGGCACTTGGGGGGCAGAGAGATTTTCCTGCACACTTGGGGCAATCCCCAGGTGTGCAAAAAAATCTGAAAACTTTAAAAAACTATACGGGGATATTTAAATCCCCCCAAAAGTAAAAGAGACTGTGAACTGCAATGGGTCGGCAGCTGGGAGCTGCTGAGGCCTTGCTTCCAGTGCTAGGACTGCCAAGTCAGCCCGGGGGGCGGGGGATCCCCTGCTAAAGGGGTTCCCAATCCGCCGGCCAGCATTCGGCTGGTGGGGGGAACCCCACCACCGAAGTCGTCCAGTGAGGACGACATAATGACATCACCGGAATTGATGTCGGGGGCGTTGCCAGGGCGACACTCTGGCAATCGCCCCAAAACTCTATGATACCATAGAGTTTTGGGGGCGATTGCCAGAGCGTCACCCTGGCAACGCCCCCAACATGCTGATGTCACTTCCGGTGACATCGCCGGCACGCGCACTTTGCGCGCGCACCAGAAGATACTCCCAGCCAGAGGAGGACTCCCCCCTGCCAGTGAGTCCCTATGTCTTGGCAACCCTATCCGGTGCAGGTGGAGAGATCAGTGCGCCCGGCAGCTGAAAGCCACTCAGTCCTCGCCACCGGTGCCCATGGGGGAGGTAGAAGGATTGGTGGGCCTGAGCCTTGCCATCAGTGCTGGGGGATGGAGGAGAAGGTTCACTTGTGAGTGCTCCTTCCTCCTCGACATGGAGCTCCTTCTCCCCCCCCCCCCATGAGTATTGCAGGTCCCCGCTTCTTGTATATATATTATTTCCCAGAGGGTTTTTTTCTGTGTGGATACTTATATCTGCCAAAAGAGATCTCACTCTCCCCCCAACAGCTTTTCCTACATAGTCAGGTGATACCACCTGATTTGCATGACTTAATTAGGCCCAGCTGCTTTGCTACTGTTCAGCAGCAGCCACCCTATGAAAGCCATTGTGATGTAACAGAGCTTCCGACTGGAATCTGCAAGACCCAGGTTCAGATCCCCATCTTGTGGTGGAAGCTGACTGGGAGATTTGGACCAGTCACATACTTTAAGCCTAACCAACCTCACAGGGTTGTTGTGCAGATAACAAGGAGGAAATAATAATGTAAACTGCTTTAGTCTCCACTATGGAGAAAGACTGTAATTTTTCTAGGTAGAGGCTGAGGGGGAGCGGGGTGGAGATGGAAAGCTGAAGACAGATAAAGGTAGGTTGGCTTTTGAGTGGTAAGAAAATAGGGTTAGAATAACTCCAGGTTGGGAAATTCCTAGACATTTGAGGGGTGGAGCCTGGGGAGGGTGGGATTTGAGGAGGGACTACAGACCAGTATAATGCCATACACCTCACCCTCCAAACCAGCCATTTCCTTCACTTAAACTACCATCGCCAGCCTCCAGACAAGGGCTGGAGAGCACCCAGAATTACAACAGTTGTCCAGGTGACAGAGATCAGTTTCCCTGGATAAAATGTCTGCTTTGGAGGGTTGCGGAGGCTGCTTGCCTCCCCAAGCCTCACTGTCCCAAGGCTCCATCCCCAAATTTCCAGGAATTTCCCAACCTGGGGCTGGCAGCCCTGAGGTGAATTGATATGCTGCAGCTGGGAGATCCATTGTGATTCCCAGACCACTGACACTGCTGCTGTGGGGGGAGTGGAAGCAGGCAGGAAGCTGGAGAGTGATGGTGGCAGAAAGAGAGAGTGATGGGGTGGGGGGGCCAGAAAGAGAGAGGAAGAGTGATGAGGTGGGGGGACAGAAAAACAAAGAGAATGATGACAGGTCAGAAAGAGAGAGGAAGTAACATACATGGAGGAGAGAGAGAAAAAAAGAAAGGGGGGGCAGAAGGGAGAAAGAGTGTGAGAGAAGTAGGGGGAGAAGGGAGGAAGCAAAGGTATGAGGAATGCGGGTCTCCATTTGTATATATTTAATAGCCAAGGCACCCCCTGCATGTGGCTATCTAAATTTGCACATCGGGGGCACGTAGGGGGCAAAGAGATTTTCCTGCAAACTTGGTAAACTCCCCAAGTCTGCAAAAAAATCTGAAAAGTTAAAAAAATTTCGGGGATATTTAAATCTTTCAAAAGTAAAAAGCGTTCCCTGTGGATGCACAGGGAACACAGTTGGAACGGTGCCTTGCCACCATTGCAGGAGGGAAAGGGCTTGGCAGGCCAGAGGTTGGAGCCACACGGGCCTTGGCTATCGCTGCTGGGGGGCGCAGGAGAGAGCTTGGTGGGCCCGGTGGCTGGCAACTGCGCGGGCCTCACCATTGCTGCCAGGGGAAAGAGCTTGGTGGGCCCGGCAGCTGGGAGCTGCGCAGGCCTTGCCATTACTGCTGGGGTAGAAGAGAGAGCTTGGCGGCCCAGCAGCTGGGAGCCACACAGGCCTCACTGTCACTGCCAGAGGCGGGGGAGAGAGCTTGGCGGGCCCAGCAGCTGGGAGCTGCACGGACCTCGCCAATGGAGCCTGTGAGGGAAGCTTACCTGTGGCTACTTCCTCCTCAGCCGTGAGGTCCTCCCCCCAGAAGTATCGTGGGTCCCTCTTCTTGTATTATATATAATCACACAAACCCACACTTACTTTGTTAAAGTATAATAGTTAAGGGAGAAGGTATAGTGTACAGTTGAGGGATTTACAATTTGTGCCCTTGCCCCACATGAACTTAGTTTGCTGTAGAGGGAAGTTCACAGACCACTGCTTTGGTTGCCATTGTTCTTAAAGTTGTTTCAAGCCTTTCCTCATTCAGTCAGGGAGCAATCCCAAGCAGGCCAATTCAGAAGTAAGTCCCATTTTATTCAGTGAGGAAAGCGCTCTTAGGATTTCAGCCTAAGTTTTTATCTGTGGACCAGATCTGTCTGCTTAGGTTATTTAAAGAAAGACAGTGCTGAGAACATCTCTATGGGTCATTCAAGATACATTGCATCATTACAGAATTCTTCACACATACCTTTATATACAGGACTATCGTCTCAGAGATAATTGAGGTCAGTAGCATCATGGGAGGATATTCTGGAGTTCTCTTTTCCTTTTTTTAGTGTGAAAAATAATCTTTCTATAGTGGATGGAAACACCATGGGAAGAAGTTATTATGCTGGCAGTGCTCATGCAAACAAGCAGCACTGATATCTCAATTTATGAAGCCGTGATGAAATCCTCATGCTTTTTTGAGTTCGCTCATACTACCATACCCTTGGCTAATATCTGACAGAATGAGAAACTCTAATCAAATGTAAAAGGTACCTTAAAACACAGGTAAGCTATATAATAGCTTGTAACTTCCCTATGGACTGTGAGTACTTGATGGAATTCTGAGGATACTTAAGTGCATTAATTTCAGGTACTTTTAAGGGTTGATCCTGTAGCTAGAAACTAAGTAGGTGCTACCTGCCTCATTTCCTATTATTTCCTTTTTCTATTTACATCTAATAAACATTTATTTATTTAGTATTTTTTAGTATATTTTTATCTTGCTTTTCTCTCCAAAGGGGCCTCAAAACATCTTTAAAAATGCACTTTAAATGATTGGGTTGTTACTGATTTATGTTGTATTTTTTATTATGATTTCAATCACTTTGGGGGGGTACTGATACCAAAAACTGTATGGGAGATATTTTAATAAATAATAAATAGGAAGAAATGAGATGCTACCCCTGACATGGAGGTGACCTGACTGGAGGTTGGAGAAATGCATGAGGTGGTATGACTATACCAGAAAGTGTGTCACAGGAGGTGGGCAATGTGAGATTGTATTGGCATTTTAAGCAGGAACCCCATGTCAAGTGTGACATCAGTCTCAATAATATCCTATTTTTCTGTAAAGGCAGATCTCAGTGGGTTGGATCCAAAAAACATTCCAAATATCTGCTGGTAGAACTGCCATATAAACCTTTACATATGGCTTTAAACTGGTACTTTCTCATCCTTCCATTGGCTTCTTTGCATCAATTCTTCTTGACAGAAAGAACTTCTTTGGATTTAGTTCCAGTTTTACCAGTAACACTCTACTGCACAGAGAAAAGTCTTGTTGGCTTTAATCCATTGTCCTTTTTTACATCAATGCCATTTTGTAGCAATATTGATTCATTCACCCCTTATATCTTTTTTATAATACACACATGATCTTTGAATGGTGCATGCTAGTGAAAGAAAAGAGTCTATTTCATGTAATCTTTTATTTTCTATTGTTCTCATTTTACAAAGAGATGTACAAAACATCAACAGGATCCTCCCCCCCTTTTAAGAACCCCTTTACTTTAATCATCTCTGCTTTCTGTCTCTGAGTTATTCACTAATAAGTTACAAACAACTCTCAGATGATGTCTGTTGTATCATCGAATTTTGGCATTAAGGGCTAAGGGCTTGGTTTAGCATGCATCTCTGAGCCCATTGCAACACTATCTGCTTCAGTGGGTTACTTTGTGGCTATCTAACGTAATAATCTCTTCATTTCCACCAGTGCCTGTGACTTTTCATCGTCATTAAAATAATCAAACATAAATAAATAAATTCAGAAATGCTGCCCTAGCTGAATCTGGGCAAAGATTAACCAGGTCATTAACTCTGTTCTCCAAGGAGCATGTCCATTTATATTGATACACAGAAGTTCAGAAGCGGGAAACAAAAAGCGATCTCTTTTGAATGCCCTCAAGAGTTCACCGCACCATATCAAGTAATATGACAATCCAACTCACGGATTAAAAATGGAGATGCTGCTTGCAAGAGTAATTTTAGCTCATTCTGTATATCATTGTATTTCCCAATCTAACACCGTGAACCATAAATAATCCTATTAATTACATTTTCTAACCTAGTCAAGAAGAATCCCGCCGTGTGAAGCAGCAGATCATGAATAAATGGTTCATTGAAAAGCAACTCCTTATTGCCAAGTAGTTGGTGATAATTACCCACTTTAACCTTTTTAAACAGGTTCCTCTAAAAAGCTCCAAGATGGATGTTTTATTATAGCAAATTTGACCTCCAACACACAACACAATTAGCTTTGCACTGTGACAAAGGGAAGTGTTGATTAAAATTGTGAGGCTAAAGAATCTAAAGTGATTTATATAGTCTCTGAGCAGTACGCATCTAGCCATATGCAATGTACATGGTTGGGTAAATAACAGGCAGGCCTTGATCAAGTTACTGGGACTGTGAAAAGTAACTACAGGTTACAGAAGTTGGTACGAGACTCTGGGCCTTTCTGCACTCACAACTTACCGAAGAGTATCTGAGCCATCAAGCCTTTAAACTTGACTTCAAATTTCTGTGCCTGCCATCCGCACCAGTCTTACACCATCTGGTGTATTTATTCTGCAGCTACAACCCCCCCCCCCCTGCACTTTTCTAAATCAGGGTGGAAAGTCACTTGTGCCCTATGGTGGGCAGTATCCAATTTTGTTTTAATTTATGCAATTGCCCCATCGCAGCTGCGCAGTAGTGTACAGCAAGTAGTGTACAGCAAGCACCTTCCATTTATATCCTCACACTTCATGGTTTGCACAAGCCTTTTAGTCTTGCTACCTTGAATAATAGGGAACAGAAAGGAAGCAGGGAAAGGGGGGAAAACCCGCTACTGAAACTGAACAGACTTGTCCCGAAATTAACAAGGAGCTGAGAAGCCCTGTTCTCCATATTGCTGAGCACTCTGGGAGAGGGCATCTCTGCTGTGTGTGTGTGTGTGTATTGACTGTCTCCGCCTTTGGAGAGGTGAATACGCTGCTTGATTGTCAGTAATTTCTGATTATCAGCAAACAGCCCCCCTCCCTACAAACACAGCTAGCTTCTCCTTTCTTGGTCTCCCACCTCCTCCTCCCTTCTAAGCAGCCTGCCTGTTCTCTCTCACTCTTCCCTGATCTGAGAAGCAGAGGCATGGAAGCCAGGCTAAAGTTTTATCCTTTAAGGTTCAGAGGATGGGTTTGTCCTGGAGGAGGATAAGTGCTTGTGGATGGGGGGGATTCCTCCCCCTTTCAGGGGGGTGGAAGAAGGCAGCACAGAGCTGAACGGCTCCCCGCAGGCACAATGATGCTAAACTCTCCCTGCAGGATTGGCTCCTGCACACACACACACACACCACCACCACCTCAGCCTTTCCCTATTAATAATTTTTAATCCAAAGAACCCAGTTTAGCAAAAAACTGATTTTACTAAACTCATCCTGCTTGTAAAAAAAAATACTTGATGGAAAAAGCGTTGATGAAGTGGGGAAGATAGCAGAAGTTGCAGAGTGGGTAGAATGACCTCAATGTTGGTGGGGAGTGGCCTCCGAGGGGCAAGAAAAGGATGGAGGGGAAATCTGAGGGAAACTGAATGCTTTTGAATTACAGTCAGCTTGGAAGAGAAGCAAGGGGGGGAAACCATCACAAAACCACTTTCAGAAAAACCTGGGAAATAGCAAATGGAGAGTGAACTGAGAGCTGAAGGGATGAAAATCAACGCAGAACTTAAAAAAAAAACCCAACAGATGTGCAAGATGAAAGAAGGGGGAAATGCAGAATGGAAAAGATACCAGGACGGAGAGAGAAAGTGAGGGAAACAACCAGTGCATAAAAGGCCAGAGTAGCACAAGTGAAACCTTTTATGCAATAGAGCTTTCCTGCTTTCCCCCCTTCCCACTGCAGACCGCTACAGCCCCTCCAACTGATGGTTGGAAACCCTCAGGAACTATCGTAGGGTTGCCAAACCCAAGTAGGGGCCTGGAGATCTTTTGGAAATACAACTGATTTCCCGATCACAGAAGATGTGGGCAGTGACTCATGAAAGTTCATACCCTACCACAAATTTAGTTAGTCTTTAAGGTGCTACTGGACTCTTACTCTTTTCTATTGCTACAGACAGACTAACACGGCTATCCATCTATTTTACTGATTATTTATGAATCACCAGTGTCTGATATTATTATCTTATATATATCATGTATTTTATATGCAATTGTTATTTTATTGTTTTATCTATTTTATATGGAATCATTGTTTTATTGTTGTAATCTGCCCTGAGCCTCTGGGAAAGGGTGGAATAGAAATCTAATAAACAAACAAACAAACAAACAAACAAAACCAATTACCAGGCATGCTCTAACACCTGCTGATTTGTCTCATATTCTGTTTGCCAAATGTGAACAGGTCCCCAAAATCAAAGGATCCTCTGGCCCCACTGGGGAATGGCAATCCTAGGTGACTGACCCCTACTGGGGTGAACAGGGAGCCCTTTTTTTCTTCAATTGTTAAGATGTTCATGAACAGTTTAATCCTGTTTGTCAGGTTACTTTACATATATTCAAACAGTACAGTGTAAAAGCAACATTTGCACATAGCCCAATAAGTGTTCTAGTTTCCAGCCCAGTCTCATCAGATCTTGGAAGCTAAGCAGGATTGACTCTGGGATGTACTTGGATGGGGGACCTCCTTGAAATACCAGTGGTGGGAGGTGGGGGTAGGCTTTATTCAGCTACCTCTCTGAATATCCTCCAGGACCCCAGTGGGGGTCAGTCACCTAGGGTTGCCATTCCCCGGTGGTGCCAGAGGATCCTCCGATTTTGGGGACCCCAATCCGTTGCAGCCCAACTGGCCAGCAAGGGAAGCCCCACACCCGAGAAGCCCCCTTCTAGCACCAGCAGCACAGTGCAATGACATCACCTGGAAGTGACAGTTTCACATTTCTGATGTCAGGGGCAATGGTCTAGATTTTGGGTAGTGGCTTGGTGTAGTGGTTAAGTGCGCTGACTGTAGTCTGGGAGAACCAGGTTTAATTCCCCACTCCTTCACTTGTACCTGCTGGATGACCTTGGGCAAGCCATAGCTTTGGCACAGATGTTCTTGAAAAAGAGCAGTTTCTGTCAGAGCTCTCTCAGCCCCGCCTACCTCACAAGGTGTCTGTTGTGGGGAGGGGAAGGGAAAGGAGTTTCTAAGCTGCTCTGAGACCCCCTTGAGTAGTGAAGGGCGGGGTATAAATCCAATCTCTTCTTCTTCTTCTTCTAAAAAACCATAGAGTTTTGCTCAAAACCTAGAGTGTTGCCCTCATCAGAGGAAATGTGATGACATCATTTCTGAGTAATGTCATCATCGTGCGTGCACAATCAGAACACCAGGAAGGATTGGGAGTCCCCCCCACCAGCAGCCAGGTAGAACCTGGCAACCCATAACTTCCAGGTGCACACGCAGTGAGTCACCTGAGGTCTCCGTGACTTCCAGGTGCACGCGCGCACACACACACATTAAAAAAACAGCAAAAGAGCTCTAGTTTTCCATTACACACAGAACTGTATTATTCACACCACTCAGCAACAAACTGTATAACTAGTTAGTGAGCAAATCAATCAGTCAGGCAGTGATTATAAAAAATCTCTGCCTTACCATCTTCATAGTTTCAGACTATGTTATCAAGGTTATTTAATGGGTGTGTATTTTCACACAGCCTTGTGGGAGGCTTTGTTTAATTGCTTGACCCAGTCTGGGGGAAACCTGATTCCACTTACTACACAAGCACCTGCAAGGCAAAGAAATGAACCTCTTCCACCACAAGGAAACAAAACAACACTGTCACAGAACTGCTCAGTCGCTGTTAAGCCTGAACCTGCTTTCAGCACAGTCCCTGCTAACCATTGCCAAAAGCCTATAAAAATGAAAACTTCTCATCCAGTGCCTGAAACTCAACAGAGGAGGCACCAGTCAAGCAGAGAATTCCACAAGAAGAGCTTCACCAAAGCACTGTCCATCTCACCATCAGAAGTGGGAATACACAGGGCAAGGCCTCAAACAATGATCTCAACCAAAAGGTTCTGTTTACTGTTATTATATATTCAAGTAGACTTGTGCTTGCAATTTTTTAAAAAAATAGCCAGTATCAGATTTATAATGGATAGTCATCTGGTGATTATGAAGGAAGAGCCTCAGATCAACCTTGTGGGAAATTGTTTGCAACGCTGTACACAGCGGGCTTTATTTAGGTCTCAGAGGTTAAGACGCTGAGCTGCAGACCGGAAGGTCGGTAGCTCGACAGTTCGAGACCCTAGTGCCACATGACAAAGTGAGCTCCCATCTCTGGTTCCAGCTCCTGCCAACCTAGCAGTTCAAAAGCAAGAAATTGCAATAGGTACCGCTTCAGTAGGAAGGTAACAGCATTCCGTGCACCTCAGCATTTAGTCATACCGGCCACATGACCATGGAAAAGTCTTAGGACAGCGCTGGCTCGTCGGCTTGGAAATGGAGATGAGCACCACCCCCTAGAGTCAGATTCGACTGGCTTTCGAGCAAGGGAAACCTTTAACTTTACCTAACAATTTACAGAATATATATATATATATATATTATGACGTACCTCACATATAAATTAGCTCAAGTTTTATAATTTACCTCAGGTTAAACTCAAATTAAATGAAAGCAATATCTTGATCAATCTTAATTTCCAAAAGCGTTATTTTAAAAGGGAAAGGAAATAATCTGAGGCTTGTTTATGCTGAAAAATAATAACAGATAAATGCTGAGGAGGCTACACGCAATCTTGATTAAAGTCACTGCTACACACGCACCTACATGCTGCCTCAGTGTTAACCTTGTCAAATATCCTGGCAAAGAAAGCTCCTGTGGGTATTGTTTGTGAAAGATATCTCACATCCAATGACAGTCCTTAGAAACACATGTCAGTATTGTGTTTCAGAAAAAATTTAGGCTACAGCTGCAGTCATTGTTGAGAACGAAGAGCTGGAAGCGTTCTCAAATGAATATCCAAAATTATTTTGCTGTTTAGCAAAGCTGAGGTAGCACCCTGACTGAGGCAAACAGAGGCTGATCAGGCCTGATTTATACAAACAGGAGACAGAGCTGGCAGTGAAGTGAAAATAGGGCCGGATTAAGACATATTGGGGCACTAGGCTATGTCAAGTTTAACGGGCCCATAGCATTACCAAACCAAAAAAAAAGTGCAAAACTTGACATTTCCAAGCCAAAGAGCCAGCACTGTCCAAAGACATTTCCGTGGCCATGTGGCCTGCATGACTAGACCACGAGGCGCACAGAATACTTTTACCTTCCCACTAAAATGGTACCTATTTATCTACTTGCAATTTCTTGCTTTTGAACTGCTAGGTTGGCAGGAGCTGGGACCAGAGATGGGAGTACTCTTTAGTACTCTTCTGTATATAGAAGCCCCTCCTAAATGTGAGGCCCTAAACTGTGGCTTGTACATGAATGCAACTCTGAGTAGGGTGGCCAGGGAAAGTGGGTGCCTGCCTCCTAGGGTTGACAACCTCCCAAGAGATCTCCAGCCACCACCCGGAGGTTGGCAACCCTGCAGGTGGGAGATCTCCTTTTGGAATGCCTTCCATCATGAGAATTCCAGATGGGGCCACTGGACTCCTGTTTCATTATAACTCTCTGAACACAGAAAATCAGCACAGTAAGCAGAACCCTTCTCTTGGTTGAACAAAGTTCGAGTCTAGTGGCCCCATCTGGAATACTCATGATGGAAGGAAGTCCACTGGACTCACACTTTGTTCTGCTGCTTCAGGCTACTCAACTGAAGCTACCATCTCTTAGTTATATTTGTCTTCAGTTTAACATGGAGTTTGTGTTATGGGAAGGAACATTCAAAGCTGGATTCCACCACTTTCAGCTTTAAGAGGTGCCATCCATTCTGCCACCTCAAGGCACTGCCATCTCATTGCCATTTTATTCTCCTGTGCACGTGAGTCAGGCCTTACTCTTGCGGTGTTCCATGCCTATTCACTACTATGGACTAGGTCCCCAGGCTTGTCACCAGAAATATTTATTCACATTTTCTCGTTTGTTAGTTCTTAGTATAATGATACAAGTGAAGGACCCACAAGGGCTTGCAAGGGGGATCTCTCATTTCCTCTTCCCCCACTATTTCCTTTCCACCCATCTGCCAACCTACCTTCAACACCACCACCCAATCTTCAGTGTTCCTTCTTTTCCTACCCCTGGCAGTCTCTATCTGAGAAACATCTGGACAGCACCAGCCACTGGGCTAGGCCCAATTGCATGGTGGAGAAGTTGCAAGCATTTGCAAGGGGCACTTCAGTTTCCACTGTATCCCCCTCCCCAAACTATTTCCTCCCACAACAGTCATCTTCAGCATTACCACGGTGACTGGGCCCCAGTGATGACAAAAGGTGCCATGGTCTCTTGCCATGGCATGGTGGGTGGGACGCTGTTTTTCTGGTTATTCAAAGTGAGCATGACATAACAGGCATGACGGCATGAGAAAATTATGTATACAAGCACAGAGGTATGACATCTGGCCACTGGGGTGCTCAGTTCCTTTATCCTATTCCCAAATTCTTCCCTTTCTAGTCTGTTGCAAGGGAGAGAAGCACTACCTTCCTAGACATCCAGTTTACAGTATGCCAAAGTTAGACAAGAACAGCCATCAATATTAGCAAAAGGGTTTACTGTATATAGTATACCAGCCTGCATGTGCCGTTTCCTCTCTGCTACACAACACTGGCTCCTTTGACAAACACACCAGTTTAAGAGTTAAAGGTTTTCGGTCCACGTGTCTTTATTCCCTTGTCCCATAGTAGGAGACTGCTAAAGCAACAATTTCCCACCTGGGGTAGAGAAGATTCAGAAACTTGCTGGTCTAGACTAAGGCAAGGGAAATTGCTCTATTTGTTGAACTCCATGACAGCTGGTAATTGTGGTAAAAAGTGCAGAAAAAGGGGGGCCTTTTAAAGGTTGGAGCTGTTGTGTATAGTTACCAAAGTAGCAGAGTTTAAAACCATCTTGCTACAACAGCATGACAGAACAGAGTCCAAGCTTAGCTTGGCTGCTGTGCCGGACTGGGCTTGTCCACATCATTGAAATTGCTAATTAATTACTATTCTGTAGCTCCTCTGTTGAACATCAAGAACTATTGTTAGATTTTTTTTTTAAGATCTGGGGTTTGGGGCCGAGCATACTGCCTGGGCTGCAACAGCTAGAGTTCAGAAAAAATATATATTATATATTTGCATGTAGAACTGTGTCCAGCTTGCACTTCTGGATCCCTGAAGGTTTTTTTCAGCTGCACATTTCATTCTGGGTCAGGGAATTTCTCAAGGATTGAATAGAATACAACGTCTGGAATATCACTCTAAATGTAATGGACGGAGTAAATTGACAGCAGCTCCAACTAAATTACAGTTTAAAAGACAAGGGAGGGCCCATGGGACATCAAACAAAGGAAACTATAGCTGACCAGCGTTCAGGTAAAATTGAATTGGAAATGTTCCCTGCCTGATTAACATAACAAAAGTCCTAGTGTTTAAAGAAAAAGTCATTCTGTATAAATGAAAAAAAGAAACCGATCTTTCTGAAAAAAAGGAAAATGCACCATAGTTATCTTTAATATTTTTTCCAGAGAGAGATCTAAAATTATTCTACATATGGGACCTTCTGGAAGGGTTTTAAGTTATGCTATTAGGAGCCACACAAGCTTTTTCATAGTTTAACATGTATTAAGCTTCTATTTCCCCATCATCTTGTCCCCCACCTGCATACTTAAATATACATTTTAATTTAAAAAAAAAAAAAGCTGAAACAGAATCGTTGATCACAGTTTGGATTACTGCTATCACTGTGTATGGGAATGGAATATAACATTTTGTTACATATTTGTGTATGTTTATATAATTGCACACACATAATTACAGTGTCACTATAATGTGGAAGGGTTGCTTCATAATGCCATATAACAATCATATTTACATATTTGTTTGCAAAAGCTGCAACATCTATTTACGCTGGAGTGACCTAATTGAAGCCAGTAGAAACTACATTTCAGCCAGTTACAGTCCAGCCTCAAGCAGTTACATTCATATAAATCCATGGAAGTCAAATAGATTAGAAGGGTATAACATTGCTTAGAATTGTACTACCTGTCATTTAAATGCAGGCACTTAGTGTTATAAAGAATGGAGCACAACATCTATTTATTTAGATATTTCTTTCCTCCCCATTCACCCCTCCAGATTGTATGGATGGTAAGATTAGGGCTTATTGGGGCTCTCAGGCCTCTTCTTCCTCCTACTGGAAGTTCTTATCTATAACCACAGGTCCATTGCTTATATCTTCCATTTTAAACATTTATGATTCAACTTTCCACTTTTACAAGTACCCACATCCATTTTTATAAACTTGTGCATAGGACAGCTGTTTAAGCCCCAGTACTGGGAAGGAGCTATTATAACTTTGGTACTGCCAACAAAGCCACCAGTAGAATAATATCTGAGGCAGGGAATAAGATGTGGGACAGTATGGGGAACAGAAGAGATGGAAATAATGTTTTAATGCTGTAGGCTGCTCTGAGGACAGTGCAATGTAAATCTAATATGTGACTGAATAAATAATGTGTGTAACACTCATGGGAAACACAGGGCAATGTTTTAGGAGGCAGGGCCCAAATGATAGTCGCTGTGTCCATTGTTATCCCATGTTTTAGCAAAAGGAACACCAAGCAGTTGAGCTTTATTCATTCATCCTCTCAAAAATTGCCGTTTTCCTCTAAAACAAAAAGCCAAATTGGGATCTAGAAACCCCTGAGGGTCCTCAAGGGTAGTGTGTCCTTTGTGAGGGTAGAGAGTTCCCCTTTCCTGTACCAACTGACTATCATGAAAATGGGGGGCTTTCATTTTCATAGGAATGGAGGCAGGGGACAATTCTGCACAAGTGCTTTGCTTCCCTTTCCTCGTGGGTTTAATTGGTCCGAATCAGTGTGCACGTTTCTGCATTACATGAATCTGCCCCGGGTTGATGCCGGTTCTTCATTTCCACATCTGTCCTTGCCCCGAATCTTGAGCCCCCACCCATCTCCCCCCCTTTTTTAATGTAGGCAGAGTTGCGTTATGACATCGTGATGCAACAAAGCTGTGATTGGCCATCTGAGCTTCCAAGCCCATGAAAATCATCCGTGTAAGAAAAAAAACTCTTGCGCCAGAGTTGGAGGGGAAATGGAGGGTGGGAAAGGGATGGGAAATGGAGGGGGAACATAGACATGTAACCCCTGCAAAAATTGTGTCCACACCACCATGCCACCCACAATACTTTGGCCCCGCAAAAAATGTTAACCACACAATGATGGATCAATGTTGTGTCATGTTGTTGTAATGCAACGGGGTGGGGGGACAGCTCACGCTGTGCCTCAAAGCCATCAATACATATTTTTATAGTGGCATGACTCAGGCACAACTTTTGTGCAAAAGATGCAACACAGAAATGCGCAGACAGCAACAACAAAAGTACATTTTTAAAAAGACATTTAAATGCCAGTCAACGGTGGATCAATGTCGTGTCATGTTGTTGTAACGCAACAAAGTGGGGAACAAAAAAAAACCCCACTCGCGCCAGGGTGGGAAAGGGGAGGGAAAGGGGAGAGAAAGAAGCAGAGGGGCGTTAAAGGGGTGGAGCAAGAAACCCTGATTTCGGAGCTCCCCACTTGAATGCTCTGACTTCACTCCCATGGCAAAAAAAAAACCACCTGAAAATCCTGGAAACAGAAAATCCGGGGGAAACAATGATTACATTCAGGCCAACTGCAGACCCGGAGCAACAAGTGGGGAACTGTTGCTCTGCCCCAGATTTTATCGGGGAATGACATCAGGGCAACAACTAGTGCAGAATTGGCCAGGGATTCTCCTGCTCACAGGAAGAGGGTGAAACTGGCTTCCTTCTCTTTCAAAAGACAGTTGAGTAACTGCTGCCCACAGTCAACTAGCTTCTAGATCACCTCAGACCACCAGCCAGAAAATATGCTGTTTGGTCACTGGAAACCCATAGTTCAGCCCTAGAAACTCTTATCTGCCACCACGGGTCTAAGTCCCTGTGATTGCTTCTAGTACAAAACTGAACTGGTTTTCACTCTTATTTTCCCATTTAAAGGATTTTGCCTCAGAGATTGAGATACATCATTCTGTTTTCATAGGCAATAGTAGCCAAGTGGTTTTCAGTTGTATACTAGAAGTTCAGGTTTTGAGTGATTCTTTTTGTATTTATATTATTTATTTATATTATTTATAGTTCGCCTCAGTTTAACATGGAGTTTAACAAGGACTCAAGGCAAATTAGGAACCCTGAATATTTTTCCAGGCTTGACAAAAAAAATTAACCCTAAACCAAGGCGAAATTATACCACCAGAGGAAAGGAGTTTGTAAGCCACTGTGAGACCCCAGTGAAGGGCAGGGTATAAATCCAATCTCCTCCTCCTCCTCCTCCTCTTCCTCCTCCTCTTCTTCTATTGCTATACTGTTATATCACTATAACACTGTTTAATTGCTGATTTAAAAAAAAATAAAAAGCCCCTCATGGGGAAGGAAATGGCCACTACCCAGCTCTGGATTAACCATTAAGCAAACTAAGCATGTGCTTAGAGCACTAAGGGAGGGGAGGCAACACAGAGTTCCCCCCCCTAGCTATCGTGCCCTTAACTCTTTTACTGCCACATGCAACTTTAGTTACAAGTAAATAATTTGCTTATATCACTTCCTGTTATTTAGTGTTAAATAAATAACTGGGAAGAAAAACCTGAATTTTTAATCTCTTATTTCACCTGCAGCATTTATTGAGGCTTAATGTCTTGCCAGTTAAGCAACAGAAGGGCTGAGGGGCACTACCATTGGGCTGTGGTTAGGGTATCAGTTGGCCTTAATCCAGTCCTGCCACTACCACAGCCAAGCTTTGTGGGAGTCCAGGTATCTGTCAGCCCACTTACTATTTTCCAGCTGTTGGGTGAGCTCTGCCACCTTCTGTGTCAGCAGCAAGAAGACACCTTCAGCTGTGAAAATGTTGGCATGGTAACATCTGGAGCTGGCTACTTCACTGCCTGCTTCTGCTGCCGTGGAGGGATGACAAAATGAATAGTCCCCAGGATCTCCCTCATTAATGTGTGTGCCTAAAGTGCCATCAAGTCACAGCTGACTTACAGTGACCCCTTATGTCATTCTTAAGGCAAGAGACTAACAGATGTAGTTTGCCATTGCTTGCTTCTGTGTGACTTCCTTGGTAGTCTCCCATCCATATACTTCCTTGGTGGTCTCCCATCCACATACTAACCAGAGGCCGCGGTCACACGGCCCCTTTAAATCCGGGAGGGCTCCCGGATTTAAAGGGGCCGCATTTTTCAACAGCGGGTTGGGATGTCCATACATCCCAACCCCTGTGCCAGCGTGATCGGCGGCCGCGGCTGCTGAAGAGGCAGCCGCAGCGGGAACAGCGGCGGCGGAAGCGGGCGGCGGCGGCAGGAAGAGACAGGAAGAGGTGGCGGTGGAGGGAAGAGACGGCGGTGGAGGCGGCCCCAGCAGCACTGGAAGCGGCGGTGGCGGCCTCCGGCCCGCCATCTGCCTGGGTAAGTCGGGGTGTTTTTTTTTCTCACTCTTTTACACTTGGGCGCATGGATAGCCATGCGCCCAAGTGTAAAAGAGTGAAAAAAAATGGCCGGCGGGGCTATCTGGACAGCCCTGCTCTCGCAATGCATGCGAGAGAGGGCTGTCCAGATACCTCCAATGCGGGTTCCTCCCGCAACACCCGGGAAAATACTTGATTTTCCCGGGGTCTGAAAATGCGGGAGGAACCCGCATTGGATCCCGCTTCAGCACGGGACTAGGGGGCCGGCTGTCTGGTCGGCCCCTTTAAATGCAGGAGGAAATTGCCCTTCCTCCCGCATTTAAGGCCCGTGTGGCCACAGCCAGAGTTGACCCTGCTAAGCTTCCAAGATCTGATGACAGTGGGCTAGCCTAAGTCATCCAAGTCAGGGTTCCCCCAAAATACCATCCCCTACCAGACCAGTAACAACACTTCTGAAAAATCAGAATAACAAAAACCTGAAATCCTGATCTGAAATGATGAAAATGTTTGAAGAGCATGCCACTATAGGCCCCTTCCCACCCAGGTTCACCTGACCTCCCTCTAGTCTAGCAGTTTATAACCTATAAGGAAACGTCTTTCTGTCTCTGGTACAATATGTCTTCCAACTAAGGGATGATTAGAATTTGGGTCAGCAGCTTTTGGTTTATAAAGTTAACATTTTCAACTAAATAAAGTGCATTAAATAGAATATTTCTTTTATAAGCCCCATTTTATATTCAGTTTTTCTCAGTAATTCTGGCTTTTGTTTACTCAGTATCTTCATTTACTCTCTAAGCCATTCACAGCCCAATCCTAGGCACACTTACACCCCTCTAAACTCGCTGATTGTTTCCAATCCAGCCATAACCAACAACACAAAAGGAAGTTTCTCCTGTAGATCAAAAAAGAGAGAAGGTTGAAGAGAGATTAATAGAAAGGGGAAAGAGAGGAAAGATTAAACAAGAGAGGGATGTAGGCTTACTGTTCCAGATCCTCAAAGCCCAGTCAAGCTTGACTGCAGAAAAAGGTGATACATTTTCAGCACAATTCTGAACAGCATTGCACTGTTTATGCTAGCATGTATGCTATTCACGGTAGCAGTTAATACTGGACTGAGTGCCAATTTCAAATCTCATTGATTTCTTTTGTGTGAAATAGTACTATCAAATAATGTCAGAAGTGTGTTCAGTCAACAAATATTCTTATTTCTCTGTAACAAGAACCTAGTGGGAAAGTTGATCTATGGTGAAATAAATAAATAAATAAATAGTGCTGGAAGGGCAGGCAATCATGAATATTACTTCCCACTTTGGAAAGGTATCTATTGAAAATTTAGCAAGTTCGTTGACTAGGGTTGTCAGGTCCAAAAGACAAGCTGGTGGGGGACTTACTGGGATACTGTAGGAAAGGGGAGTGAAGAACACTGTACCTAGGCATGCTGGGGGCAATGCTCTGGCTTTTAGGCAGAAGACTATGGTTTGAAGATAATTCTACCATAAGAGTTTTGCCCAAAAACGAGAGCATCACCCCTGACATCACCGATGTGCCTATGTCACTTCCAGGTGACATAGGCATGCTTCATTTGGGGTAGTAACCCTCTCCCTCCAGCCAGCTGACCAGCACCTGGGGAAAGCGCCAGAAACTGGGGGATCCCCCACATGCGGGGAGGGGAGACCTGGCAACCCTCGCTGACTTTGTTTCCAAATCTTTTCCATTGGTTGTGAAAATCATTCCCAATAAGTTGGTGCAGACTTATTATGCAACCCAGATGATCCATATTGAATCCAATTAAAATGTTTAAAGAGCCACAGTAAACCTTAGTCAAATAGAGTTGATTTCTGAAACAAGGATGGTGGTAAAGGAAGTCAGGATTTAACTGATAGAAATCCAAATGAAAAAGCCTCATTATTTAACAGTTGATAATATTTGAACTTGGCCATAATTCTGACTGAGCTTAAGAGCTCAGCAGCGTAGAAGAGGGAGACATAGCAAATATGTAACACTTTGGGAGTCTACCACTCACACACAGATCTTGCCACCAGAGGACTGCACATTTGTCTGTCTTTCAAAAGTTGTTGTTTATACCAACATAGCACCATGGGGACCTGCCGTCACCTTTCCTGGTGCCCACCAAGTATTTTTAGAACGCAGACAAGACTGCATGGGGTTTTTTGCCCAGCCGGGATGCTGATAGGCCATTGGAGATCTGATTGGCTGTGCAGATTTTTAAAAAATCTTGCTTTGGCAGCAGCTGCTGCCATAACACAAGAATTTTCACAGTGTGACTGAAGGTAAGCTGTGTGTATGAAAGAAAATGCTTTTAAACAATATATTCATTTTAAAAGGCATGTTTGTTTGTTTTATACTCTGCCCTCCCCATCAAAGCGGGCTCAGGGCAGCTTACAAGGCCAGAGCTTCTGCTTGAAATTTTATAGCATTATTATTAGAATTATGCATTACCCCACTCCTTGACATCATGTGGTTGTATCTACCTCCTGTGGCAGCCTTTTTGTGGTTGCACCTACCACCTTGTGTCAGGCTGCGGTCACACACACTACAATAATCCACTTTCAATCCACTTTCAGTGCACTTTTCAACTGGATTTTACTGTGTGAAGTGACAAAATCCAGTTGGAAAGTACATTGAAAGTGGATTGAAAGTGAGTTATTGTGACCACAGCCTCAGAATTCCAAAGGTGCCCAAACACTCAAAACGCTCAAAAAAGGATGTGGAGGGGCTGTGGCTCAGTGGTAGAGCATCTGCTTCACATGCAGAAGGTCCCAGGTTCAATTCCCAGCATCTCCAGTTAAAAGGATTAGGTAAGAGGTGATGTGAAAGACCTCTGCCTGAGACCTGGGAGAGCCGCTGCCAGTCCGAGTAGACAGTCCTGACTTCAATTCAGGATAAGGCAGCTTCATGTGTTCAAATATGAATTCCGTTGGAACACTATTAGTAATGATGGGGGCCCCTAGTTTATACCATTCCCATTGCTGGCTTACTGTTCGGAGAAGATGGACTTTGATCTGATTTTCTATAAGTAGCAATGGCTCCCATTTGTTTGCTTGCTATTCTGTCCTGTTCATAGGGTTGCCAGCTCCAGGTTGGGAAATAACTAGATATATTGGGGGTAGAGCCTGAGGAGGGTGGGATTTAGGGAGGGGAGGGACTTAAGTGGGTGATAATGCCATACAGTCCACATTCCAGAGTGGCCATTTTCTCAGGGGAACTGATCTCTGTTGCCTGGAGACCAGGTGTCATAGCGGGAGATCTCCAGCCACCACCTGGAGGTTGGCAGCACTAGTTCTGCATTAGTCCCTGCCAGCAGCCTCCTACAATTTGGGGAGGGTGATTTAAGCATGTTGTTATAAACCTTCTTCCTCGCTTTCAAAGTATTATTCTGTAGTAGCATATTTAAAGCTTTTCCAATGGCTGTAAAACAGTGGGTTCCCTCTTGTGAGATAGTTTTATTTTTCTTTCAGGTCACTGAAATTCTTAAGGCAGGATTTTTAAAAAGAACAGCAGTGTGTTACTTCTCATCTCTGAATGTTTCAGATGCTTAAATAGTCACAAGCACAGTTAACAGGTTATAAAACAAAGCAACATCACAGCCTGGGCTGAGGTAAATATTTTCTTCTTCACAGGTTACAGTGTTGGAAAGCTTTATAAACAATTTAACTCAATAGCACATAGAGACTAAGTCGGGGTCCCCAACCTTTTTGAGCCTACAGACACTCTTGGAATTCTGACACAGTGTGGTGGTTGCAGCCACAAAATGTCTATAACAAAACAGCTTCTGCAGGAGGCAGAGCCAGCCACAAAATGGGTGTCACAGATTATCTACAGTCACACAGCAAAGTTCCTCGTGCTGTAGTGGAAGCTGCTGCAAAAGTAAGATTTTTAAAAAATCTACACAGCTAGTAATATCTTCAGTGGCCAATCAGAAGCCTTGCTGAGTGAATGCCCCACCTAAAAATACTTGCTGAGTGGATAGAAGACCTCCAAGGAATACCAGGAATACTAATACATCCACAAATTGATTCAGAACAACAGGGGTGTCGAGTTTTAAAATCCCCAGGGGGAGCGGGGGCTCGCCCCGCCACCGCTGCCTTCCCCCCGCCTGGCCACTCCTGCTTCCGTCCCTCCCTCCATCCATCCAGGGGCTAGCTGGGCATTTGCTTAGCTGGCCCCTGGATGGACAGAGGGAGGGAGGAACGGAGGCAGCCAGGGCGGGGGGGGGGAAGAGAGAGAGAGACAGCAGCGGCCCTAGGAAGGGACCGGAGACGCACGGCAGTGGGCACTCCGTTTTCCCGGGGGGGGGGGCTCAGTCCCCACTGGGAAACTTTGGGGGTGGCTCGAGCCCTCGAGCCCCCTCATAGTTGACACCTATGCAGAACAAGACATCTTGGCAGCCAAGAGAAATGCAGAGAAATCTAAGTAGTAAGTTGCATTGACACCTATGCAGAACAAGACATCTTGGCAGCCATGAGAAATGCAGAGAAATCTAAGTAGTAAGGTGCATTACAGAATATGAAACACCTTTTTTCCCCCTTTAAATAATATGCCCTCCAACAATTAGAAATGGTGGCGGCAGACGCAGAGGTGGAATGAGACAGTGGCAGCAAAACAGTATGTAATCACACATGACCTTTTTTTCTACAACTGAACACCTTTAAGCTAAACAGCTGAACAGTATAACAACAGCAAGTCACAAGCCAAACTAGTTTATGATCAAGTGTCCCCGCTAGGAATCTAAAGTGGGGACAATGCTTTAAAAAGAGGCATGGTGGTCTTGGCTTGTGCAATTATTACCAAACCTTCCACAAAATCATCTTGTGCAATTAATACCTCTGCCTTTGATTCCAGAACCCTTGAAGCAAATTTCTAGGGCTACCATATAGCTAGATGACGATATTGCTCGATCAGATAGATAGATAAATTTGACCTGAGATGGGACTATAATCTGATGTGGATTCAGACTGGTATGAATAAAATACTATCTTTTGAACCAGGTACGGCCACTTTGAATACACAATTCTGTCCTTCACTTTATCAATTCACCTGCAGTGAACCAGCACTCCACAAATGATATTTTTCAGTGTAACCAGATTACATCTACAGTATAGTTAATCTATACTAAATAATGATGAGAGCAAACATTATTTGCAAAATGTGTACTGTGCATTTGGTATAAGTGCTATAGAACAGGGGGGGTATTTTTCACATCACAGGAATTAAATAGACCCCAAAAAAGTGGAAGATAGGCCTCCATTCATGGAGGTAGGATCTCCAAACATGGAAGTCCAATGATTTCTGCATTTGTTAGCTATTCTAGACACTTAATTTTGAATTATATTTCAATCTCAGTTTTGTTTACTTAGCTCTATTTCACTGGCGCTCCCCAAAAGACAATCCAACATAAAAGTGTCCATGCCTTTACCTGTACTTTGTAATGATAATACATCTTTAATACCTAAAATAACTAGACACTGCACAACAAAGCCTCATCTGGTATGCTCACAGTCTAAACTACAAAACAAAAGAAGAACATGAATGTAACAGTAAAGTATATACTACCCCCCATATGTTCTTGCAAGTCCAGGCAGCATGGTATAACACAGTCTCATCAGATCTCAGAAGCTAAGCAGGGTCGGTACTTGGAAGGGAGACCACCAAAGAAGACTTTGACAAAGGAAGGCAATGACAAACCACCTCTGCCTCTCACTTGCCTTGAAAGCCCCTTGCTGGGGTCATCATAAATTGACTGACTTCATGGCACATTACACACACACACACACACACATGTTTTTACCTGTAACTAGAAAATGGCATGTGAATGTGTCTCACATTGGAGTTAATAATGAACTTGGTAGTCAGGCAAACAGCCAGCTTTCCGGGGAAGAGGAGAATGAAGCCAAGAGAGTCTCACCTCTGTGCCCGCACAGCCCACCTCCTGGCATCCTCCAAATAAGGCATTTGCCCTCCCTGCCATCAGGCTCAGGGCCAATAGCTGAGATGGCTCAGGCAAGCAACAGGATGGAAAGCCTCCCTGAGCCAGCAACCCAGTGTCACAACTGGAGGAAATACTCACTAGGGATGACACAGGTGGCATAAAGATGGGCTCATTGATTCCAGTTAGTATGTCCAGCTCCTATCTGCTGAGTCACTCTGTCCCCTTCCTGCCCCTTCCTTCACTCAGGAAAATAAAATCTTAAAGACAGTGTGGGAAACTGGAAAATGAAGAGAGGTATTGCTGAGCTACCAGAAAAAATAGCCAGACATCAGTAGGGTCGCCATCTCTGGAAATACCTGGAGATTTGAGGGGGAGGAGGGCAGGGTTTGGGGAGGGGAGGGACTTCAATGGGGTATAATGCCATAGAGTCCACCTTCCAGACTGGCCATTTTCTCCAGGTGAACTGATTTCTGTTGCCTGGAGATCAGTTGTAGTCCCAGGAGATCTCCAGCCACCAACTGGAAGTTGGCAACCCTACGAACCCTATGAACCTGTGTAATCCACACAGTTTTGAGAGTCAGGGTAGGAAGAGCAATCCTCTCAGTAAACACATGCAGACAAGATTGATCGTGGCCTCCTTAAAAGCATTTCTGAAATTTTTATCTTGTGATTTTTACTGAATAATAAACTTGGGCTGACTTTATCCACAAACACAATTTTATTTTAGTTCAGATCTACCACACTGCCTTTCAACAACAGCTTCTAAAACCTCACATATATTAAAGCACAGTAATAATTGACAAAAACATCTAGAAAGGTCATAATCTTCTCATAGGTGCACAGAAGAGAACAATGCACACTAAAGATAAGCTCAGAACATAAAGTCTGCTTCAGGTTGGAAAACTGATGAATTTTTTAAACATAAATGAGGTATTAAAATTAAGATTCAATTAATAAACTGTTCTTTGCTTTTAGACTGTTAAGTAAACCAACAAAAAAGGGATTAAGGAGGGTGCCTGTCATTGAGGAGTCAAAGAAAAAAAATCTGTGTTTGGGTGAAGGAAGGATGTAATAACATCGCATCAACATCAGAAACTGAAATAGGATTAAAGTCAAAGTGTTGTGAGAACAATGATAATTCAAAGTTGATAGTTTCGATGTATACATTTAAATACATTCAGGGCATTTTTTCACTGTGACCTGTGGGGCTACTACAGCTATGATACTGAACAACTTTAATATTAGATCTTTTGCTTCACATACAGTTTAAAATGTTTTTAAAAATTGACTGCACAGCCCCAAGCAGGGTTACACACTTCTAAGCCCTCTGACTTCCGGTTTGCTCTGTAAGACTAAGAAGAAAACAAGGTTTTTAAAAATAGTGATTAACAGAACAACTTTAGGCAGAGTTCTTCCTCACAAATTAAGCATTTCAGTGGAACTCTGAGTAGGGCTGTACCATAAATCTCTTTGAAAGCCACATTTTTGTCAGCAGGTCTTATTCCTAGAAAATTGTTCTTGGGACTGCAAGACTTTGGCTTTTATGCAGTCAACAGTTTTAAAATATGTACAAATAAACATTCACTTTCTGATTGAAGGTATAATAGAAAACAACAGATTGGTTCGAATGTTCTCTGACAAAATGAATTCGAGAGCACATAATCAATAAATATGAAAAGCTGTATGGCTGGGATTCGGGAAGGTTAGGCCTGCCTAACAGATTGGGTGTGCCCAGCAGGATATTTTCCTTTGTATGGCACACCTCCATTCCGTGTTACAAACAGCTATTGGAAATCCCCTCCATGTGAAAAGTGGTTTACTGCAGGGGTGGGCAAATTGTGGCCCGCGGGCCACATGCGGCCCGCCACAGAATTTTTTGCGGCCCGCCAAGACATGAAGATAAGCAAGAGTAAATATAGATGCTCTTTGACAGACATTAACTTGCAGGCTGTGATGAGAATCTCAACAAGCAATCTGACTCCTGATTTCAAAAAAATTGTAGAAAAGTGTGATAGGGTACATTTGTCTCATTAGACTGATTCTAAAATTAAATGTGCTTGCAGCTATAGATGATATGAAATTAGCACAATAAATAAATTGAATAAAACTACCATTATTTTATTTAATTTATATTTATGGATTTTTATGACACTATTTATACCTTTTCTGAAATGCAAAGTTAACTAATGAATGCAATCATTTTAAAAGGTGCGGCCCTCCGCTAACCTCTGCTCCCACAAAGTGGCCCCCAAGCCAAAACAATTGCCCACCCCTGGTTTACTGTATGGCATGAGAGACATCTGTTGGAGACCATAAATCCAAAACTGCCCAGAGGACACAGAACTAGTTGTATCATGTACGAGTGGAAAGCACCTCCATGCATAAATAGGGGAGGTCACTTATATTACTTTTTGCCACTCCTCTCTGTGTTTCATAGAGAGGGTACTGGAGGGTCTGAAGACCTCAGAAGTAGCTGTGAGAAGCTTAGGTGGGAAGGGGGATAGAAAAGGCCCTGGTGTAAGTTGCCCTGTCTGGTCCCTGTCTTTGGGAAGGCTTTACATTGAAGTCACGGACACCAGCCAACAGCTTTTAGAAATAGGGCCATGTTGCCAAAAACAAAACATCAGTAGGACTTGCCTTGTTGTTAATTACTTTAATTTGATGCACTGCGATCGCCATTGCACACCTCTTAGATATTTTTCCCCATACTATTAGATTTTAGTTAGCAATAAAGAACACGGAATTCATCATTTTAAGTTAAAAAGGAATATCTTTGGTATATACAAAAAAAGGATGCATGTGCTATTTAAGACAAAGTTTTTAAAAAATTAGTAGTAGTAGTAGTAGTAGTACTTTCTTTTACTAAAATACCCCCTGAGTGGCATTCCAAACATTCTAGCTAAAAATAATCAGGTGATCCTGCATAAACAGTAAGACACTGAAGCAAATAATGTGGGTGGAAAAGGAAAATTATCCCCCCTCCTTACTATAAACACAATTTTGCCTTCAGCGTTGCTAGAAGGGAGGTATCTATACATTCCCTACTCCCAACATCTGTGTTCCTGCCAACTGAACGCAGTTGAAACAGTGGAACATGTGTTATTATACTGCCTATTTTACAAGGACATTCATACCACATATCTCACCTCTGTTCTAGCCAAGTTCCCAGGAAGAGACCAGCTCTAAAGTGGACAAATTCTGTGCTGAGGCTTTGTCCATAAGAAAGCAGATATTCCAAACCTTGTAATAACTTTTTATGCACGATCACACCTATAAGGCTATGAATTTTAATCTTTGTATATTAATTTTATATTTGTACCTAAACAGTACTGGTAAACTGCTGTTGGCTGATCTTTCAATCGTAATAAATGTTGATGTATAGACATAGTCTTTTCACAAAATTACAAATTTGAATCCCATTTCTTTTCCTAGAAATGTAATGATGACTATTCATTTCCCCTGTACCCACCTAGGAAAGTGTTTAATAACGAATTGTTCCCAATGTACATATTTAGCGCTCACCTTGTTCCCAGTTCGCTGCCCTAATTTCTCTCTCTCCCTCTCTCTTTTTTTTACAAATTCCCAGTGCACAAAGATGCTTTTAAGGTCTCCCCATGAAAATTTGTGACAATGGCTCGGCTGCCATCTGATTTAGCAGTGAAAGGGACATACTGGGTGTTTCAATTGGCATTGTGTCCTTTGGAACATTCCAAATAGAGTCTGCACAGCTATCTAACATTCCTGTAAATGCTTGCACAGCAGAGAGAAACAATGAAATAGTTCAGACATCAATCATGTTCCCTAATTATGCATTTACTTCACAAATTGCATTATTTCCTGTTAAGCACAAGCATTGGCTGGCAGGGAACACAGGAGACACTAGGAGATTGGTATTAAGATGAGATCTGTGTTGCATGCCACCCACACATGGCATCTCGTCCATGGTGGGAGGATCCATTTACCTTTACCAGCAGCAGCATAATTTCAAAAAGTCTTAATTCATGTCTGTCATGCAATCTGATTTGTTGCGGAAGTCTATGAATTATATGCACAAATATCATCAGATGGATGCAGTGGGAAATCACCGTGGTAATTAAACCCATTTTTATGTATGTGTGTGCGTGTGTGTGTATGTGTGTGGCTGAAGTAACAATACTCATTTCAGGATAGCATTAGAGTAAGGAGAGACTATCTATATCTGTAAATGAATGATATCATTATTTTGGGAAATGAAAGTTTAAGCTCTGTGAAACATACAATCCCATGGAGATCTCAGCTGAGCAACTTGTATGTGCAGGTGTTTAATGTGATAAGGTACGTTTCCATTTATCTGTGTACTTGCAGACAAATATTAACATAGTCATGAATTAAGCTTTTAATCCCTTTTATTATAAATTGAATATCTTTATTTTAACAAACATCAACAATGCACATTATTGTGCTCCAAACTATTCATTACTATTCCCCACAGTGTACCATTACATGATACACCATAATACATGTGTTAATATAATGGCAAGCATCTGCTTGAGTATTCTATAGCATATTTCATTCTCTTTCTTTTGTTTAAACAAAGCTGACTAGCTCACAAAAGGCACTTTCCGCCCCATATAGACAGCCATACAGTAGATCAGTTTTATTCTGGAGAAGGATGGGGCATTTCTACTAGCCAAAGTATTTCTTATGATCCCCCCCCCCCCTCGACTGAAAGAAATGGAAGGAAACGTGAAAGCAAAGAAACAAATAATGGGCAAAGCAAGTACGTAACACTGGGCAGATATTCCTAAAGATGTCTCCAAGAAGTCTGTGCTATTGGAATCAAGAAAGTATTTGTAGCAACATTCTAATACCATGCACAAGAAATCCCTAAATTAAATTCAGGGAGGATGCTTTAAATCAAATTAAGGGTTCCAACCTGGAACATATTTCTCACAATGCAGGGAAGTCATTCTTGAGTCTTATTGATTTCATTGGCAAGTTCCAGTGAAGTATGAGAAATTGTGTACTAGACTGTGGCTTTTCCCCTTATCCCTAGCTAGAATAGGACACTGGAGAACTCTTTGTGCAATTTGTAATCCAAACAGAGTTCCCAGGGAAGTGTGCATGTAGTCCCACCAGTAAAGTAGGGAATTACAGAAACTAGCACTTGAGGGAAGGGAAACGGAAAACAAGCTGTACTGAAAAGTTAATTTTAATGATTTCAGTTTTTTATGATTTTATCTTTTATATTGTGAGCCACTTCCAGCAGGCCTCTGAAGAGGCAGCATATAAAATGTTTTAAATAAATAAAATACGTAGCCCTCCCTGCTCCCCCCCCCAAAAAAAAATGATTGCTTTTACTGACAATCATCTAACTAGAACTAAAAAAACATGCTGTACAAATTTTTACATGAAAGAAGAGCTGGATTGTCATCAAACAGACAACTCATGTAGGTCTCAAATCCTCCAGGTCACAATCCACCCTAAGTTAAGGACTTCAAAACCTTGTTTATTCTACTTGGAAAGAGCTAGATCCATTCCTAAATCAATGGACTGCATTGTGCCTTTATGGAGATTTTGAAATGCATGGACTCATTCTACTTCCGTGCAGAATCCATATGAAAAGAGATCCCACACCAATAGTACAACTGTCAAAAATCAATGCCCTTTTCTTGCTTTGGGCCATGAGTTTAAAGTTATTTGATGAAAAAAAATCAGCCCCATTTAATTGTGAGTAGCTTTATTTTAATTATACCACTTATAAAACCCCACTGTCAATATTAGCCAGACAATTAATCTATTCAGAGGAGGTTGAAAATTAAAAACAGAAATCTAAATTTTAAAACAATCAGAATAAGAAATATTTGTGCAGTGTTTGTCCTTTGGAAAACTAACTTTTCTAAACTACTGACAAAAACATTTTTTCAACTATACGGCTTTAATGAACAGTGTATTAATAGAATGCATATTAAATAGAAAACGTCATGATAATAGAAATTAATACAAACAAACTACTGTTAGGTTCAAGTGATGCTTAGTTATATGAACAGCTGAAGGACAGTGGGTTGGCAGGATGAAGATGGGAGCCCAGTTTCAAAGGAAACTTTTGCTAGAATTGGGGCACTTTCAAGACAAAAATGATTACTAGAAATGAAAGCAAAAGAAGTTAATGAAAAGTAATATGTAGTACAGTATTGTAATGCAAAATTTGTATTTGGGAGATACGAAATTGAGACTTATTTTGCATGGATTTTAGACTATTCTAGAACATTTTTTTCCGGGTGATATAAGTTCCTATGTTTTATCTATTTGTATATTTTTTCTATGTTAATGCCAATAAAGGTAACTGGACTGAATGATAGTAGCAAAAACCCTGGCTTCACTAAGGATTTGATTCCATTCCAATTTCTTTATCATCTTTCCAGAAAAATACTGAGGGGAAAAACGTAGAACTTGTGGAGGAGGGAGCATATAGCCCTGTCAGTGCATCACTGGCCCCTGACTTGTCCCACCCCTCCATGATAGAAATTTAGTTTAATGTTTTTAAAGCAATGACCAATCAAACCGAATATGGGGAAAACATTCATATGAACAGCAGCACCAGCAAAAAGTGCAGACAAAAAAATTGTATACTTAATATAAACACAAAATTGAGCCAGTTACCATAAAATAGCAGTGTGCAGAGAAAAGTTAATCTAATAATTTCATATCGGTGTTATATTTTACCCCACTCTGATTCTGAGGAGCTAGTAGTTGGATACACACACCTCCTCCAGTTTGTCCCCTGTGAGACTGGTTAGGCTGGTAGAAAATAACTGGCCCAAGGTTACGTACTAGAAAACTCCATGACTAAGCAGGGATCTGAACCTCTCCAGTCCTGTTCTGACCCTAATTACTATGTTATGCTGCTACTGAAGAGGGCAAGGAAAAAATGCAGTAAACACAGATGTGTGTATATTCCTAGCTTAAAAGGTCTGAATTTTTTCTTGTTTCCCAAACACATTTTGATTGTTTTATTCCTCTAAAAACCGCCTGGCAAAGATTCGATTTCAGTTCTGGATTTACTTATAACATCTCCCTTATTAGCTCTGTAGAGTGTTTCTGTGAGATCTCAAAACACAGCCCTCAAGACACTGCACTTTACAGAAAAGCTAGTGCTGTCATAATAATTTCTCTATCTTGCAGTACATTAGAGCTTAAAGTAACATTACAAAAAAACTACTATTACAAATCTCATTAAACACATAGAGCAGCCATTGGCCACAGTGCTATCCTGGGAACAAAATCTTACAAACTGAGCGGCAAGAACTGGAATGAAGGATAAAGAGTAAGTCAATTCTCAAACCCCTTTCTATGCAACCATTTCACCATCAATCCAGAGCCGGTCTGAGGCATTCATTTCCCAATTTAATTTTCACAGCTTCTCGTAGAAGAGTTTCATGAAAGATGAGATTGATTCACATTTTGCCTGCTTCTGATTGTTTTTTGATGCTTTATCCTTTATTCATTCTAATTGAAGGCCCCACATGTTTTCAAGCATTGAGTTGCAAACCTCCAAGTGGGGCCTGGAGTGCTCCTGGAATTACAACTGACCTCTAGAGTAAAGAGATCAGTTACCCTGGAGGAATGGCAGATTCACAGGGTAAACTCTGTGGCATCAATATTCCTTCTCCAAATTCCATCCTTCTCAAGCACCACCTGCAAGGCCCTGACCTGGATGGCCCAGGCTAGCCCAGTCTCATCAGATCTTGGAAGCTAAGCAGGGTCGGCCTTGGCTAGCATTAGGAAGAGAAACCTCCGGACTTCCGGCAAGACTTGCGACCATGGCGGACGCGCTCCTCCGCACCTGCGGGGAGCGCGATCCGTACCCGGCGGGAAGAAGGGGCTTCAGACTGGTGCCGAGCCCCCAGAGACCCTAGTAAAGGGGCTCTGCCTGGGGTGGCACGAAGGGGATCTTTCCCTACGGTGGCGATCGAGGGATCGAGGTCCCCTTTCATCACCCCCATAGGTTCCCCCGTCCATGGGAGCCGTATGGCTAAAAGTGCAAAACCGTGAAGCAGCAGAGAGTGCAAAGCTTTGAAGCTGGAACTTATAGTTACGCATGGAGAAAACGTGAGTCTGAAGTAAAAACAAACAGAACACAGCGGGAAAGGCGGGTGGAGCAAACCCCCCCCCCCTCGAGACTGGCGTACTTACGGGACTCTTTACGTGGCGTTACTGCATGAAAAAACGTACGTTCGGCTTGCTAGATGGCGGCATCGCTCTTTAGAGGATATGAACTTTAAAAAGATATAAGCGCAGTCGTAGAATTTGCTTTTTTCGTCCATCTTATCTAACTATCAACAAAGAAGCGCAGCCTCAACAATGGCGGGGAAACCGAAACCTTCCCCCAAACTAGGAAGTACAGCTCCGAGTTCAAAGGTTGATACCACAGAGATGAGCACTGTGTTCTCCTCGTTATTGCGACCTCTAGTGGACCAAATGACAGCTCTCAACGTCAAAATGGACAAGATGCAGCTGGACCTGAAGGAGTCGAATAAAACTACAGAGAAGCTGCAGCGAGAACTTCTGGAAGTTAAGACTTCAGTAAAAAACCATGATTCAAGACTACAAAAAGCGGAGAAAGAAAAGGCCTTCCACTCTGATCAGCTTTTGAAACTACAGATGGAAAGATCGAACTTTTTCCTAAGACTTCAGAATGTACCAGAGAATAAAGGAGAAGACCTTAAAAATCTGTTAAGTGAAGCGCTTGAACCAGTGACGGGCTTAAAAGCAGTGGAGATAAAAAGCGATATGGATATGGTTTACAGAACCTATCCAGATTATACTAAAAAGAAAAGCCTTCCTGGTGAGATTCAGATAAGGTTCTCCAAAAAGTCAACAAGAGATGTGGTGCTTAGGACCACAAACAAAGCGGTTCTGAAGATCAAAGGAAAAGAAGTTAAAGTGATGAAAGATATCCCATTTGAAATACGGAAAAGAAGGAAAGCCTATGGAAAATTGACATCTTGGCTTCAGTCTGAATCTATTATCTACAGGTGGAATGTTCCGGAAGGTCTGAGCTTCAGCATCAAAGACAAAAAATACAAGATTGACTCTGTTCAACAGGCAAAAAGTTTTTTGGAAAAAAGCAAAGAAAAGAAAAAAGAGAGAGACTCAGACGGTTCGCTGGCATCGCAAGAAAGTATGTACGGATTTGATAGCTCAAAGAGTGAAGAGGAAATTTCCGACTTGGAAAAGGGAGCAGCAGCTCCAAAGGTACAAGAAGAGACTGTTAAGACAAGAAGAGGACGAAAGAAGAAATAAGGGCTGAAATGTTTTTTGAAATTGCACTTATATATTATATATAATTTGTATAATTAAGCATTCCTTCAAAAGAGCATGTCTGTCAAACAGCTTTTTTATTTTTCATATATCATCAGTAACAATTTTAACTGAACATTAACCAAGGTTTAAAATGCTTCATATGTATTAGTGGTAAGGTAATATTAAGCAAATGCTAAAGCACACTCTGTATAAGGTAAATATAGCTTAGAAAAGTAGCGATGTAGTAGTAGATATAGATAAAATCAATAAAAAAAAATTAAAAAAAAGGAAGAGAAACCTCCAAGGAATACCAGGTTCATGACACAGAGGCCAGGCAGTGGCAAACCACCTCCGAAATGGCTCTTGCCTGAAAAACAAGTCTAGCTCGCCACCTAGTGGTGCATAATACTAAAACAGCTAGAACCTCTGGCTGCTCAACAATCTTAGGATCTCCTGACTATACTATACACAATGCCTGATGATGATGATGATGATTTTATTTATTTCATATTTATATCCCGCCCTCCCCGCAAGCGGGCTCAGGGCGGCTCACAAGGGCACACAGTGCCAAACCCAGTACAGCTTAAAACGTATAAAATACAGTAACAATAATAAAACAATTACAGTCATAATAGTTGTCAGTGTTCAGATGGCTTCCCCTCAAGGTCGAAGTCCGGCCCCCCATGACCGTCTGGCCTGGTCTGCTTTCAGGGTCAACCCTCATTGCTGATGTTACTCACGATGGAAGACAGTGCTAATGGTGGCGGCTTCTAGTCAAAGGCCTGGCAGAAGAGCTCCGTCTTGCAGGCCCTGCATAAGAACCTGCATAAGGGCCCTGTTCTCCTCTGGGAGCTCATTCCACCAGACAGGAGCTGCCACCAAGAATGCCCTGGCCCTAGTTCCGGCGAGCCTGGCCTCCCTAGGGCCCGGGACGCAGAGTCGGTGTTGTGACCCCGACCAAAGTGTCCGCTGGGGTATATACAGGGAAAGACGGTCCCTCAGGTATGTTGGACCCTGGCCATATAGGGCTTTAAAGGTAAGTACCAGCACCTTGAAGCGAATTCAGTATGCTATAGGCAACCAGTGCAGTGCCGCCAACACAGGCCTGGATGTGGTCCTACTTTGTAAGGCCCATCAATAGCCTGGCTGTGGCATTCTGCACCAGCTGCAGCCTCCAGATTTGCAACAAGGGCAGCCCCATGTAGAGAGCATTACAGTAGTCCAGCCTTGAGGTGACCATTGCGTGATGATGATGATAACCACCTGCAAACCTCCAGGAATTTCCTGAGCCCGAAGAAGCAACCCTAATGGGGGGAATGTAGTCTGAAGGCTCCAATAACAATCATTCTTGTATATATTAATTATGCTGCAAGTTGCACCATCATAAAACAAACATTATTTTATATAACAATACATAATTGTTACTGATTCAAGTATGAGAACAATGAAAAGCTTCCTGATCCAGGGTCCTGTTTGGTATTGGTCTGCATGGCATTGGGTGCAGTATTTTAAGATCCAAGACTTGTCTTTGGAGAAAGGAGGAATATAAATATTTAAAATAACAATTCTTGGAACAGGACTGCAACTTCTTGAAACCACAGTATTCTAAAACATGAATTACAAGTTTTATTAATTTTGATGGCAAATTCAAGCATCTAGAACAAAAGACGATAATCATATGCAAGTTTTTTCCCCATAAGTATGTCCCACTGAGCTCAGTACAAGGAAGTATGCATGGGATGGCATTACTACTCATTTTGAATGCTTGTGGAGTTAATATCACAGGATAATTTGAGAAAATGGCTCCTTGTACAATTTCTAAGGAAATTGACCATTGAGCTTTTTGAGCTTTCAGTGCCAGTTGAAAACATAATTATATTTGCCCTGACTTTTGTTGTCCCCTCCCCTCTGTCTCCCCACCCCCCAGGGCCAGTGCTACCATTAGGCCAAGTTAGGCGACCACCTAGGGCACAGTCCTCAGAGGAGTGCAGAAACGGGCAATCAGCGCCCCTCCAACTGGCCACAGGCTCTTACACTCACTCATTCACCAGCCCCAGCTCTCCCATGCTTTTCCTCCTCCAGAAAGTCATGGCAACTGCAGCAGCAGCAGCAGCAGCTCCCTTCAGCTTTGCCTCACACCCTGCCTGCCCAAGCCCACACAATTTTTTAAAAAAATTAGCAGGGTCAAGTTTTGTGCTTTTAATTTTCCCTAGAATTCATCTGGTTTTGATAATTGGTTAGCGGGGGGGGGGGGGGGCGCAAGTAGTTAGCCTTGCCTAGGGCGCAAAAAAGCCTGGCACCGGCCCTGCCACCACCTCTTTGTATATAGGCTGGGAATGTTACCCTACTGAAGCAATATGTTTTGTAATGCTACTCTGCACATTGCTTCTGTGTCTATGCACTTGCCATTGACTTGCTCTGCTAATTTGGAGAAGTTGTTAGTTTTTAAAATATTATGTTGTTTTCAGTGATGCTATTTTATTGTTTCATTGTGGTGTTGGCTTGATTTGTAAGCTGCCAGGAGCCATAAAGATTCAAAATCAATAAGTTAAGCTTGCAGGAAGCTTGCAGGAAGTGGCAGAAGTAATTATAGCATTCTTCATGACTATGACCATTCCCTCTTTTCTCCTACAGAACTTCCACCCAAGTGAGTTGGTTCATTCCTATCTAAATGACTCTGATAAATTTTAGCAACAGCTTTGAATACTGTACCTCCATCCCTTTGGGAGGGCCAAGATAACATGGTAGCATTCAGTTCTGCAAACATTTTTATTTGTAGCTGAGTCTGCAACTAATTTTCAGTGGGGGGAAATGTACCATGGATTCTATTTGTGTATCATTTGAGGAGATGCCTGAGCTTGATCCCAGACATTCAAGCACACACGAAGAAACCACAACCCTAGTGCATAATATTATATTGGTAACAGGCTGCAAACTCTAGCATCAATATGTGATTTAGGAAATAGATGCTTCCCATCCTCTCAGGCCTTTTGCACAGAGAAGCAAACTGTGCTCCAGTTGCATTTTTAACTTTGTTGGAAACTTCCAAAAGTCATTGCAAGCATATTACTTCTAAATGTCATGAAGCGGAAGTGAAGGATGAAACGCAGGAAGCAGAAGGTCATGCTTCTTGGATAAAGGAAAAGGACTGTATGATGTGCACTCAAGAATGGAAGAGAGTTAGCAGCAGTGTTCCCTCTAAGCTGAGTTAGTGTGAGCTAGCTCACCATTTTTTAGCCTCTGGCTCACACATTTTTGACATAGCTCAGGAAGGATGGCCCCAGAGCAAACTAATTTATGCAGAAGCCAAATCACTCGCTCACAAATTTAATGCCAGTAGCTCACAAAGTAGAACTTTTGCTCACAAGACGCCATAGTTTAGAGGGAGCATTCATTCGCAGTTAGCCTTCAAAAAGGGGTCTTGAAAGCCTTGAGTGTGACTCACTGGAGAATATGTCCATCCAAAGAAAGGTGGGTTCATACATAAACTCATCCCCTCCCAAGAGTTCCAACACATTACAATTTATATTAACAACAGCTAGAAAAGAAAGGTTAGGCTGGAAGACAAGACTTAGGTCAAACATCATAGCAAACAATGGCTGGTATTCATCCATACACTTGGACTTAAGTTTTCATAAGAGAGGGTAGAGATTTCAGCCAATTCAACCCTCTCACTGCAGACCCTCCCACTTTGCCAACTATATTAAGAAAAATGGAAGTCTTCAGAACTTCCTGCCCAGTGGTTTACAGGATATGCTGCCTGCCTCCTGTGGAGTTTAGTCATTGGCTGGGGAACATAGTGCAGGTTGTGTGGGGTGGGGTCCCCACATGACCAAAAGAGGAGTCCCCTTGAGGAACTCTGGGGAGCGGGACACACAACAGGACACTGGGCTGGCAATGCTCCCAGGAGGTTGGTGAGGGCTAAGAATAGAGGTTTCTGCTGCTTCCAGCCCTAATACCAGCTCTCTGCCCTTGGTTACCCCAACAGGGGGGTTGGGGAAGGTGCTGACAACAGTTGGGCTGTCAGCCTCACCCACTGTCCCCAGGCTATACTGCACCAAGAACTGAGGAACCTGTAATCAAACAATTGTGGCCTGATTTTTCCCAGCATGGTGTGTCATCTTTCTCTCTCTCCACCATGGGCTGATCCCCACTCCAGGCACAATTACATAGCCTTCAAAATGGCAACTCGAGGTTTACTATTAAACCTGCTTATAAAACCAGCATGATTTGAAACTGGTTTGCAAACCACAGCTTACGCATACTATGCTTTGACTATGTTAAAACATTGTTTATGACCAATCATTTTTGGGCTGTTGCTCTGTCCTTTGTGACCCTCAGGCTACAGAGACCAGAAAATGGAAATCACCCCAGATGTATTTAATGGCAGTTTCCTAAACTGTCATCTTTGCAATCAACCAGTTGTTTTCGAACCCACCTCCCTGCTTTAGCAATGGCTTCACTGTCTATCATAGCTGCTTACCTTATTCCCAAAACATAAACAAGGAAAGGACAGACATGCTCATTTTATAAGCATTATATATTCAGCAAACAATCCCCCTCACCAAAAAAAACACCTTTACTTTGTAATATAGTAATACAGAAGAACACAGAAAAGGTGAAAGATGGAAGAGAAAGCTTGGAGAAATAACTTAAAGTTATTATTATCATCATTATTATTATTATCATCATATGGCAGTGTGTATAGTATAGCCAGGAGATCCTAAGATTGTCTGGCAGCCAGAAGTTCTAACTCTTTTAGCGTTATGCACCACTAGGTGGCAAGCTAGACTTGTTTTTAAGGCAAGAGCCATTTCCAAGCTGGTTTGCCATTGTCTGCCTCTGTGTCATGCCCCTGGTATTCCTTGGAGGTCGCCCTTCCAAATACTAGTCAGGGCCGACCCTGCTTAGTTTCTGAGCTCTGACGAGATTAGGCTATCCAGGGCTATCCAATCAGGAGCTAGGATAAAGGAATATGCCTGACAATTACCCCTGCCAAGAAATGCCAAAGATGCCCCAAAGAGTCTTCCATTTCCCAACCTTATTGCTGCTGCTAACAGAAGGCCAACAGTTGGGCAAGGAAACATGTTTAAGGAAGGGTGTTTGGGGATTCTTGAGAGTGCCATTGGTGGAACAGGTGGAAGGAATAATTCAGTTTGCTTTCACCTCCTCAATGCCCTCGTCCATCTTGCATGGCTTTTCATCCTTGTGGATCCTCCCCAAAAAAACCTCAGCATCACATTCCAAAGCCCACAATAGGCTGCTGCAAAGATGGAAAACATTTTTTTCATCAAGCGCTTTCCACTGGCATTGTGTAGAATCCAGCCACTAGTATCTTGTCTACTGATATCCCCCACTCCTGAGTCTGACAGCCATGCAAGGATTTCATCTTCAGATCTCTCTCATTTAGACCCAGCTCTCTAATTCATGCACTGAACTAGGATTCTGTCAATAACTACAAGGGCTACACATATATTATCTGTGCATTCTAATCAATCTCCTCTCCAAAGTAAAATGCAGCTGCTTTTTACCATCCATTCACATTTAACTGATCCTTCTGGCCTTTACTATGCTACTATTAAATATAAAACCCATAGACCTCTAAAATACATTTATAATGTATAACCATGCCAAAACTAAAATGTCTTCCTCTTCTGCTATCACTTCCATATCAAAATATATCATTTAGTTAATAATATACACCATTTTCATTGTAATTAAGCTATACGGGTTTTGAAGAAATCAATATAATCTTTTAATAAGACATAACAAAAAGCAACCTAAGGCTGCAGATCATTTTCTTTTCGTTTTGTTTCTTATGTTTAAATGTGTTTTAGTTTAGGTGTACTGTGATTAAGGACCTTAAGTACATAAACTCAATGGATGCTAGTTTTAATGGCGGCCATTAACCACCATGGTTAAAGAAGAACCTTAGTTCAAAGCCTCAGTGGATTATTTGTTTCCTATCACTGCATGAGATTTTTCTAAAATAATACCCCAAGAAGTCTTCTCAGTATACATTTTACAGCATATCCATCCTTCAATTACACTTTAGTAGTTTTACAGTTGATAACTTGGCCATTCCGGAACAATTGTTGGGAAGTATCAGTACTGACCCCATTTCCTGAAAAATGCATCCCTCTTCTGTAGTCTTTCATTCAAAATGTACCTTCCTCAAGCAACAGAACAAAGTTTGAGTCTCGTGGCACCTTGGAGACCAACAACATTTAATTCTGGGTATAAGCTTTTCCCTAAAGAAAATTAGCAGTCCATCTAACAAAGTTTCAAATAAATTGGCTAAAGTTACATGTCAATATTTTTTCACTAGCTGACTTACTCATATATGCCTTTAGAGCATCTATATGCTAAAAATAATAGAACGGACTTTCAAAACTTTCCTTTGCTTGGAAAACTGGAGAATATCCTTACTGACCGTAGGCAACCAAGCGAGTGGCTGCTTCCAAGTCTTCCAAGGAACAGTAAGCTGGACAGGTTGCAGTGCTTATGTGTGGCTGAACATAGCATCCATTTCATTCCCCAGAGCCATGAGTGAAAAGCTACATGCAGTCCTCCACCAATTTACAGCCCTTAGCATAGAGACTTTTTGAGAGGCCATTAATATCTGTGCACATTTCTCCATCTTCAAACCGTAATTTCAATTCAGCATCTGCTACCAGTATGCGTTCTTGTACACTGAAAGAGCAGTGAGATTAGATTCGCCACCAATGGAAAAGAAAAGCCAATTCCGAAACTAATTTTCTCAGAAGAAAATCTTCGTAATTGAAAAATGCACAAAATGTATTTTGGCAGCCAACCAACCCAAATGCTTTTACAAAAGTTAGCTTTGAGGAGAAAAAATTATATATATTATATATCAAGAACATGAATCAGTAAAAAAAATCCCAAGTTGGAAGCAATCAAAAATGCTTATATACTTCCTTTTTAAGAAGTTAGAGACTTCTGCCTACACTCCTATTAAGCCTACCACTGTGCCACCAACAAATGAAAATCAATTGAAATCAATTTAGCTGGGATAAAAAGTCTCCATCCCCTTTTGTAGCTCATCTAGTGCGCTAACAGCTCCCACTGATGAAACAGGTGCTTGTAAATTAATTAGCCTACTGAAACACACCTTAAAATGAATTTCCCAGAACGCCCTGGCAGCGAGCCATCGTGGTCCCAGGCGCTGATCATCATTCTGTAAATATTGAGATTTGATAAAGTAAACGCAGTGCTGGCAGCAGATGGCTTGGAATGCTCTGTTGACATTGCCTGCGATTACTTGGATATGAAGACTTTACTTCTCATAGACCTCCTTTGGGAACCCCAGGAGGACTTGATCCCCTCTCCAGCTATTTGCCTCCTAATTGAAAATCCTTATTCCCAGATGGAGCATAATACTGCTGCTCCAGGCGTCTAGCTCTGCACTGCTTGACTGTTGATACACGGGTAATTGCTTTCAGTAATGCAGGTTAAAAGTGACATTCAGCGCTTAATAAAAATTATCAAGGCCAAAGCCGTTTATCATTCGTAGACTTTGGGCTGACAGTTCTAAAGGAATTCTCGCAGTTCATCTGGATTTTAAAAAAAAAATCAGGCAACTGTAGCCCAAAGGAAAAGGACTCGGATCTTGCACAGACATTGATTTTTAAGGCCTGCTCGCTTTAAAAAAATTAACCTATTTGGCACAGTAACTCCCCATTTCGATGCAGCATAATGGTGAAGTGGTTTCAGAGCAGACAAAAAAAAAAGCTCTTCAACACTCTACATCTTCTGCAGGCAATACGACACCTTGTCAGTGTGGTACCTTCAGCAGGCAGCAAGAGGTTGGCTCTTCACCTTCTTGACGCACAGCAAAGGACAGAGGATACACTGGTACGGTCCTTATTCAGGATGTTGCCCTAAGTGAAATGGGATGGGGGTTAAAAAATGTTTAATGTTGGGTATGGAGCCAGCACAGGCCGTTCCTTTCTTTCTTTAAAATATGTCATATCTCTCCATCTCCAAAATGCACAAGGCAGCTTGTAACAAAATACAATACACAAAGGCAGGTATGATCGTTTAGGAAGTTTCCTATGCTAAGGTGGGATGGGATGAAACCAGTATTAAACACAGAGTTATTCAGAACTGGGAATGTTACCAAATTCCTTTCTTGTGCTGGTTTGACTCGAAAAATCCCTGTCTTGCTTTTGCTTTCCCTTTAACAGAGTGAGTCTTAAATTTTATTTTTTTTCATGACACCTCCTCTCCATAAAACCTTACCTGTGTGCCAGCTGTGTGAAAATACCCTACAATGTATGAATGGCATGAAGAATAAATGAACTGGCAACACTAGAAGTGAAAGCAGATGGAAGAAAAACATGACAGAGGGGGAAGAAATGAACGGCATCTTCATCCATCCCCATGAAAAGTGTTAAGAACTATCTTTTAAAAGGTAATAAAAATACACAGCATGGCAGGGTTGTTTCTAGTTCAGGCCCTGCCCCAACCAGGCCCCCAACAGCAACCTTTGATTTCTTTATCATTAAAACTTCTTAGACACATTCTATGTAAATGACATACAAAAGTAACCCACGAAATAGGCCTCAAAGGGCCAGTACAGTAGGGATGTGCAAGAAAATGTATGGCCTCTTTCAGCTCCCTCAAAACTTTCTAGATGCTTCAACTAAGGAAGGACAATCAGATTTGTATTAAGTGCAATATGGTAGCAACCTACAGGTGTACAAGTGCAATGCATACACACATACACACCCCTTGAGAAATGTCAGTGGTCTTAGTGCCTCAGGGAAAAATCTGAAAATTTGCTTTAAATTTGTATGAAACTTTGGTGGTAACGCTACGTATGATGCAAAAGCACTGAAGATATTTGCAGTCTGTTCTCTTTAAAATGTGAGTGATAAAATGTCACCCTCGCCTAACAAAATAATGCCCTAAACATCTATCTTGCATTGATATTGTGTAGATACCTCAGTACCTCTCAGAACCTCATAGCCATAATGTACAATTTCCCCTAAATTATCAAGTAACTGTAGGAGGTTATTATTTGCTGTAGATACTTCTATCTTTTCTCTCTTTGCTGGAATACCTATGTATTAGGCTCTCCTCTGGGGAAAAATAATTTTTTTAAAAAAAAAATACAGTGGATGCTAAGTAACTTAATGGATAATAAAATGCTTTGTGCTTCTGGGATTGCTATTTAAAGACTAACCTGATGCTTTATGTAAAATAAGCATTGTAGTCTTGGGGGTCTCTCACCTAGCATTTCTGTACAAATCACTAAGGGAAAAGCATTTCCCCCCCAGAGAACGCAACACATTTATAGGCTTCATTAAAAAAGCTCCCTCTGGACAAATGGGCCCTTTTTGCCAGCTCCAAAAAAGATGTATTACTGTATAACGAATAAAAAGATTTTTATTACAAGAAAAATAAAAAATACATTTCTATCCCTTAATGAGAATGCTGGCATAACCGTACAATGGCACTGACTTTGCAAAAATTAATCAGTAATGTTACTGTATGATCCATGGTCAATTGTCTGTTAATTAGGAATGTATATGAACAGAATAGGGATACCGTTTTTATTTCCATAATGGATAACAGAATCATTTTAAAGTAAAGGTTAGCAAAATCCAAATCTGATTATTTGCCAAAGTACAAAAAAAAAAGCAGCATCAACTGTAATATTTAAGTATATTTCACAACAGCCTGTGCCTTTGGCATTTATATCTAATACACAAATTTGTTTGTTGTTTATATGAAGAACCTTCATATAGGACCAGCTGGTCAGACAGCTAGTCTCATATAGTAGTTAGTGTTACATGGGACACAAGGCTCAAATTCCTTCTGTCATGAAGCATACTGGGTGACCCTGGCCAGTCTCTCTCTCTCTCTCTCAGCCTAACCTACCTCACAGGATTGTGTGAAAATAAAGTAGGAGAAAATGTCATGTACACCATCTGAAGCAATATGAAGAATGGGATGGAAATGTAATAAACAGAAATGCTCCCAAGTAATATTTGTACACACAGTGTAACAATTGGGAGGGTGACTAACAGCCCCTCAGCCCTTTCAAAATGGTGCCCATAAATGTACACAAACTTAACAGACTTTTCCTTCTTTCCCTGCATGAGCATGTGAAGATCCTGGGGCAAGAATGTTTGCATTAACATTAAATCTTGTAAAAAGTACTCTCACACAGTTCTAATTAAATTCAGGTGAGTAGCCATGTTGGTCTGAAGTACCAGAACAAAGTTTGAGGCCAGTGGCACCTTTAAGACCAACAAAGTATTATTCAAGGTATAAGCTTTCCTGTAAAAGCACACTTCTTCAGATTCAGCTACAGTTCTACTTAGAATGCTTTTGAAACACAAACTATTGATGTTCAGGGTCTTCAGTCAGACCTGATACCCAAAGGAGAGTTGCCAAACCTGGCTTGAAAAATTCCTGAAGATTTGTGGGTGGTGGGAACAGAAGTCAGCCTTTGGGGAGGGGAGGAATCTCAGTGGGTATCTGATGTCATATAGTCTACCCTCCAAAGCTGCCATTTCCTCCAAAGCAACTGTAGTCCAGGAGAATTCCTGGAGGCTGGTAACTCTACCCAAAGGCCAAAGAGCAGCTAGTGTCAGTGTGAGCTGTGCTTTCTACACAAATGGCTGCATTCCATGATGCAGCCCTACCCTGATCCAGTGATCTCTTGTGGGCCCAAGGAGCTCAAATGGGCACATAAACCTGCCTTGTACATAGGATTGCCAGTTTCCCACTGAAGGTGGGAGTTCTCCCACCTCAGCGTGATGATGTTGCTTCCGGGGCAAACTGGAAGTGATGTCATCACACCAGGTGATACTCTAACATTTGCTCAAAATTCTATGGCTAAACCACAGGGTTTTGGGAGAATGCTAGAGTATCACCCAGGATGATAACATCACTTCCAGGTCACACCATAAGTGATTGCACCAGGTGTGTCGATTTCCTCCCCTGCAAAATGGAAGTCCCCACCTCACCATCCTCCCTATTTGTCCACCAAGTCCTCTCCTTTAATTTCAGTGGAGAGGAGAGTTCTACTGAAGCAATAACAATGATTAATAATAATACATGACATTCATTAATATTTTTAAAAGTGTTTTAACATGATCCAAGTTAGATATAAAACAATCAACCATCCTAAAATTCTTTAAAATCAAACACAGTCTTGGGAGTAATAAGGACAGGGGATGAAGGACTACTTAACCCTTCCATCTCTCCCACTCTTGAGCTGGGTCGGGTTTTGGGGTTTTTTTGGTACTTATAAGGCAAAGATATGATTTTGAGCATGAAAATGACAAGAGGGGGAAACATTATGCTATTCCCCATCCTACCCACTAGAATTCTGTCCAAACTCCCTGCTCCCCCCAAACCAGGTGTGTTTGATTTTTAAAAAAGAGAATTACAAGTGACTGAATGGGTTCAACACAAGGTTGGTTCCTTTAGTGGGTACCAGCCGCCCTGAGCCCACTTGCGGGGAGGGTGGGGTATAAATATAATACAATAAATAAAATAACTAATAAATAAATAAGGGCACATCTTGCTTTTACGAACAGTCTTTAAGAGATAATCTCAAACCACAGTAGTGAAATATGACACCAAGGAAGGGATGAGGAAATGATTGGAGGCAAAAACCCTGAGGGGGTTCTTTAGCTTCTTTTAAGAAAAACAGGGATAGATGCAGGTACACATATGTCATGAGGCAGAAAGTTCCACAAGAACAGAAAAGCAAATGCAACAGAATCATAATGAAAAACAGAAGAAGACATTTTAGACCGTGAAGGGGTACCAGAATAGAGGGCCTTTGAGCTAGAGAAGAGGAAGGATAAGAGGATTAAAAAGGTACAACAGAATATAAATGCTGATTCAGCCGCTGTAACCTCAAGACTAGATTATTACAATGTACTCTATATGGGGCTGACCTTGAAGATTATTTGGAAACTTTAGTTGGTTCCAATCATGGCAGCTCAGCTGTTGTCTAGTGCTCGCCACTGTGCACAGCTTGCTACCATCTTGAAATCACTGCATTGGCAGTCTGTTTATTTTTAGAGGGTTCAAGTAACACTGCTAATTCTAACATTTAAAGCCCTACACAACCTGAGACTTCCATACTGAAGGACCATCTCTTCCTCTATAACCCCACATGCCAACTCTGATCATCCCAGCTGAGTCCTGTCCTCTTCCCCTTCTGCAGAAATGTCTTAACTGCTCCTGCCCAGTCTCTGAATTCAACAACAATGGCCCCCTACAGTATCAAAAAGTCTTCCTGAACCCATGACAAGCCCAATCTCATCAGATCTCGGAAGCTAAGCATGGCCAACCCTGGCAAGTATTTGTATGGGAGACCTCCAGAGAATACCACGGCCAGGAGGCCAAAGGCAAGCTATCAAGCCACTTCTCTTAACATCCTCTGTGCACCAGTAGGAGTCACCAGAGGTCGCCATGACTTCCAGGTACAGGCACACAAAGGCACGTGCGTGCGTGCGCGCGCGCACACACACACACACACACACACACAAATGCAAAAATACCAACAAAAAAAGTCTTCCTGAGAATGTCAAGAATGCAACTGCCCTGATGTCCTTCAGAAGGCTGTGCAAGAAACTTAAGAACATTTGAGGTCATCCCCCTTTTGATTATTGTGGTATTACGGTTTTTAATAAAAAATTTTAATTTCTTCATTTATTGATTTCTTCATATTTATAGCCCGCCCTTCCCACAAGCCAGCTCAGGATTTGTAACAACACTCCATCAATACAATAAAAGTAACATTTCATTAATACAATAAATAATTAAAATATTAAAACACTATCATATACATTAAAATGGTGGTCACAATCCCACAGAAAAAGTTTTTTAATGGTTGTGAGAGGTTCTGGCCCATAATAAAATGTAGATAGGCCAGCAGTCGTTAGAATGGTTGGCAAAAAACTCAGGGAGGCCATATATGGACATCCGCTGCCTCAGCCAAAAGCCTGGCGGAACAGCTCCATCTTACAGGCCCTGCAGAATATGTTGTCAATTGTTGCTTTTATATGTCAATGTAAGCAGTTTTGGTTTCCTTTGGGAAAGAAACAGATTACCAATGTTTTTAATAAACAAAACTGAAACAATGAGCAGATTCTAAAAAAATAACACATGGAAAGTGAGGCCAGTAAAGAGTAAAAAAGATGACCAAACCAGGATGCAGACAAGACGGTGGGAGCAGATTTATGATGGAGGTGGGAGCCTAAAGACATTCATAACAGTAATCAAGGCAGGAGGTGGAGAGTTAACCATTGCGGTTGCAGGAAGTGAAGATAGTTGGGAAATATTCAACAAATGATAAAGGCATAAAGAAATCAAAGAATAGGTGAGGAATCAAAAATGACTCTTGAGATTATGGGCTCGAGGAACAGAGATCATAACAGTAGAATCTAAGTTCTAAGAAAAGGGGGAAAGAATCAGAGGATAAAATGGAGGACAGACTCAAAGTTCACTTTCTGAGTCAGATTTAACTGGAAATGGTGAGACATCGTCAAGAAATAACTGCAGCAGAAAAGTCTAATAGTAAATAAGCATGAATTTCTAAACCAGGAAAAAAGGAGTAAACTGGAGACCATCAGCATAAAAATTAAGGTTGCCAGCCCCCAGGTGGGGCCTGGGGGTCTCCTGCTTTTACAACTGATTCCCAGCTGACAGAGATCAGCTCCCCTGAAGAAAATGGCTGCTTTGAAGAGTAGACTCTATGGCATTATACTATGCTGAGGCCCCTCCCCTCCCCAAACCCCACGCTCTCCTGGCTCCATCCCCAAAGTCTCCAGGTAGTTTCCAACCCAGACTTGGCAACCCTGATAAAAATTGTCATAAAAAGGCAGTCTCATCTGACTGGCTAGAGTAAAAACATAAACAGAAGTAGAAAAAAGAAAAGACTCTTTTAAAGGGTACTTCTGAATTTTGGAAATGAAAAGAAAATGAGAAGTTGGGCAGGGGGGGATAGATAGTTCGACAAAGTGAAAGGAAAAGGATACCAATGAGAGGAAAGGGCTGAAAATACAAAGAATTAAAGGAACTCAGGTTTTAACAAAAGTACACAAGAGTGGCACTGAGGGAACAATCACTTTAGAAGAAATATAAAACAAAAGCTCAGGAAGTTTAACAAGGGGAAAGGAGCACAGACGTGGTAGGGAAGACTCTGGAGAGAGGGCTGCCGAGCTGGAGGAGGAAAATGGGATGACTATGAGGAACAGGAACCACAAACGGAAATAAATCAGTAAAGAACTGAGTGAAGGTTTCTAGGGAGAAAGGGGGAGGAAGAGTGGGTGAAGGACAAAGGAGAGAATTATAAGTTGAGCAGCAACTACACAGAATTAATTAGAGAATAAAAAGTAAACTTGTTTAGCTGAGGATAAGTATGAGGAAAAGGCCAATGTCATCTCTTCAAAGCCATAGTTCCACAGGGACAACAAAACAGCACATACTGAGAAACGGCCAACAAAAAAAAACCCTAAGATTTATTAAATGTGCTGTCTTGAGCTGTCTTTGAACTCGTACATACATCTTTTTAACTGTAGAGGCTTTTACAAAGTATTTTACCAGTGTTAATAATGCAGTTAATTTGATCCACTTGAAATTGCTGTTTTTCAGTAACAAATCTGCAGTCTTTATGCCAAGAAACAGACTTAATGGCTTGGAAAAATAAGATAGTCTAAATTTCCTCTATTTGTTTCGCTAATAAAATCAATTCTACAGGGGGAAAAGAACAGGGCAATTTTAAAGCCTTCTCCATTTCCACACACACAATGGTACAGTTGGTACATATTTTAAATTAGATCAGGGCAATCTTGAGCCATGTTTCTAATCCAGAGTACTGCAGATAACTCTATAAAGCTATTGAATTAAAGGTTTCCCTTCTCAAGGATACATAACAGTGTGAGAGGGAGGACTATCAGAGCATTCTCATTATTCCTTTCATATAATATTGCCATGCATTAATATAACTTATAAAATCTGGAATTTCCGTATTGTGAAATTAGTAAACCAGCTCTAGATTTCATTATGTAATCTGTGTGAGGATAAAATTATAAAATGTTACCCTAACTGAAAGTCAGTCCTCCACTATCATATGCTACAACAAAACACAGTCCAAAGACATTTAAAATCTAAAGCAAGGGTATCGAACATACAGCCCATGGGCCGGAACTGACCCACAAACAAGTGGTCATTACCTTTATTGCAAGATGACAGAGGCTATGCATTATGTCCCTGTATCCTGTCCCAGCTCTAAAGAGTATGGGCAGTGGAAGTGGGAGGATGGGCATCAGGGAGATATTTTAAGGAAATACTGTAAGAGTGTTAATGTTTTAAGCAAGTTTGTAGTTTGAGTAAAAAAATTATATTGTTAATTGGGTTTGCTTGTGTCCTTTATAAAGTTTATATCTCCGGTACATGGCATTACATTTTATGGCACACATGGCCTGGCCTGACAAAGTGACATTTATGTCAGATCCGACCCTCGTAACAAATAAATTTGACACCTCTGATCTAAAATCCTTAACTTGTTCCCACTTATGCATCTTGTTTGCTTTACCCTCTTGAATTACTGTCAGTTACGGGCAGGGGTCCTTTCGTAGAAAAAGAGGTGCAGGAGCTCATTAGCATAACTCATTAGCATACCTCATTAGCATATGCCACGTCCCCTGACATCACCAGAAGTGTGTCAGAAAGGGAATGTCAGTTTCAGCCCCATTATACCCTATGGGCCATTGAAATCAATGGCAAAAACTCATAGGGTATGAGAGGGGCTGGAGGAAAGGGGGTTTGAGGGAGAGGCTCCAAACTTGCAGGGTAGCTGCTGGAGCCTCTCCTCAAAATACCCACCAAGTTTCAAGAAGATTGGACAAGGGGGTCCAATTCTATGGGCCCCCAAACAGGTTGTCCCATCCCCTCCATTGTTCTCTATGGTGGGAAAAAATGTTAACTTTTTTCCTCCCATAGAGAACAATGGAGGGAATGGGGGCAACCTGTTTGGGGGCCTGTAGAATTGGACCCCCTGGTCCAATCTTCTTCGCTCCACCTCGCTCCGGCCCCAACGGACCCCTGGTTGCGGGCTGAGTGAACTACAGATTTTAGTACCCTCTGAGGGATGGTGGGTAGGAGTGAACTTACCTATCCTGCTTCAATTCACCCTTCCAACCTGCTGTGTAGCCAACATACAGGAGTCTTGGGTAGCTTTGACAGTGGGCCTCTTTATGGCTGCCAACCGGGAGAGAGTACTTACACATAGAGAATGCTATGGATGCAGCTAGACAATACGGTGTCTCTTGGGACAACTCAGGAACACCACAGCCATTTTACTGCCAGAATCCTCAAATATTAAAAATGCCATGAGGGGGAGTGATCATGCTTGGAACCACAGCACGGGGGAGGAGAGACTCCTGCCCACCCCCATGCAATTTTTCAAGAGCACAAATATCCCAGGGGTTTGGACTCTTGAAAAAAAGGTGCAGGGGGGAGATAGGAACCACTCCCTCCCATGCTGCAGTCTCAACTCTCAAGCAGAATGAAGAAAATGAAATATTAACATTGGGGATTCTTTCCCATCTTGAAAATCATATAAATAATCAGTTATCCACAGCTCCAGAATCTACTATTAAAGCTTAACCAATAGGGTTGCCAGGTGATAGCTGGCACGCAGTGGGAGACAGGGGGGCAGGAACATGAGAGTCATAGGTGTGATGTTACAATGTCTCTCTCAGGTTTCTCCTGGAAGTGACATCATGCTGGAACAGCTGGAAACTCTATGATAAAATAATAGGATTTCCGGTGATTCCTAGAGTGATGTGACATTACTTCTGGATTATTCCTGGATGTCACACCATAGCGCTGATGCCAATTTCTGAATTAATTTTTCTCTCACTGGCCAACAGAGCAGCAGTAGGAAGCAGGGGTTGCCGGCTGTAGGTCTCCTGCTATGGCACCCCTACAGACCAAACATACTAGCAACAGACCTGGGTTGTTGGCAGTGCTTGAAACAGGAAGTATCCTCCCACATGCTGCCAATGAAATTAAATGGTTTCAGATGAAAAAAATTAGAGAGGGGGGACGTTCAACACCCCATTCCTACCTGACCCTATTGTGCTTCAAACCATGTACGTACACCTGATTTAAAGGGCTTTAGCACAATCTGTGTGGGACTATACCACTGTTCCATCTAGAGAGTCAGTGTGGTATAGTGGTTAAGAATGGCGGACTTTAATCTGGAGAACCGGGTTTGATTCCCCACTCCTCCACATGAAGCCAGCTGGGTGACCTTGGGCCAGTCACAGTTCTCTCAGTACTCTCTCAGCCCCACCCACCTCACAGGGTGACTATTACTAAACATCTGTGTTGGTACAAGCACACTAGACTTATCAGTCTGTGTATTTAATATGCTATAAGCTCTGCTGGCCTTTTGTGTAATAGAAAAAGTAGTAGCACCATATTGGCCCACATAAAATCCAAAACCAAAAACAAAATACATTTTATTCAGAACAACAAGAATGACCCAGTAATATGTAACTGTTTGAAAAATTCCAGAAGAGCAGACAAGTGAGTCTCCTGTAGCCAAAATAACACAGAGTCATGCAACGTCTTAAAATCTAACACTTTTATTGTGGCATGAACTTTTGTGAGCTACAGCCCACTTTATTGTGCATCTGCCAAACTGGGCATTAGCTCACGAAAGCTTGTGTCACAATCCATGATCCAAGGTTATTAACTCATTTTACTATCCAACAAACTATAAATTCCTGCCTCGTTCACTGTAGTCCTTTCAGATGTATCAGCATTTGCATGGTTTCATTCCTCATCACTTTCACAACCACTGCTACAGGTGAGTTATGAAGTGGCTGTGGGACTCCAGATCAGTTTGCCTCTGACCATTACACTAAAGCACCTTAAGTGGAAATAACAAAGGCTTGAGCTCCCTTAAGTAGCCCGCCATGCTGTTCTTCTGATTTGCTGGCATGTTTGCCCTGCCAACTCATTGTGTAGGAAACAGAACCAGGACAACTGGATCTATGCCTTTAGTGCCATGAGCACTACTCTTGATGAATATCAAGAGTTTTCAGAAAAAAAATTCCCTTGCACTTTTTGTGCTGTGTTCATTAGTGGGGACTTTGCAATACAATCTTAAGCACAATTATATCCTTCTAAGTTTGCTGAAGTCTTAGAGGGGTATAACTCTGCAGAAGAAAGCACTATTAGTTGCATAACATCATAATACCATGTATATTGAAATGCAATGTTTATTTGTTAATGCATTTGTTAACGTGTCAGTTAAAAGCAAGATGGTTCATCAACAAAACGTTTAATTCACTGACAGGCCTGGGTGTTATTTTTAGCAAAATAACATTAAAGATCTGCCTATTATAATTAAACATTTGAAAATTCATTGCTTCATTGTGGAGATCAGTGTTTCAGTCCTTGTGAAACTTTAGCCTATATGGCCAGGGAGACAAGGCACTTATTGGAGGCATGGAACTATATCCATGGAATGATCGTTCAAAAACAGCCACAGCTACAGTTGCTGTGGGAACCACAACTTTGAATATCCTGACTGTTGTGCATTTAAATTCTCTCCAACAATGTTGCATTAACTTTTTTTTTTTGCATTAAATTGATGTCTAATATGATTCCATTTCCCACTCTTAGGAAATGCAGATTAGTTGCTCTCCTGTCCCTGATGCAAAAACTGTTTTTGGCAAATCATATCAAAATGTTTCCTGGAACTAGCTGAAAAGTGTTGATATATGGAAATTGCTCTTTTTCTTTGGGAAAAAAATTGCCCCTAAAATCCAAATTACATATTGTGACTTTCCCCTTCTGCCACTGCCTGCCATATTCACAGAGAAGCAAAGGCATCTGTGCCTTTTTTTAGAAAGGTAGTTCCCATTATTGCAGGCCTAAGATAATATTATATGCCCTGGAAATAATGTAAAGAAGCATTTGCAATCTCTAGCCAGTCATATATGTTAATGATAATGAACCTTAAGCAACAAACAGTATATAAAGTTCTATTTTTCACAAGATTTTTTCCAATAAATAAAATCATGTTTATTTGTAAGTTTTTTGGGGGAATGGGGGCTGTATGCAAAACTTATGCCTAATGACCTCTGAGCCAATAAGCTGTGCTGTACTGAAGTTCTAAACAGAAGACTTAAACTTTATGCTAAGTAGGTGATGATGTTTGTTAAAAATATATATCATGCAACACATTTGTGATCCTCCAGGTATGGATTTTCCTACCGCTGGTGTACCACTGCCCTATCTGGATTTAAGCCCTATGATGTAACTGGTTTAAAAGCATGCATCCTGAAGGAAAGGACTGCAGATAAGGCAAAACTCTTTAGCCATTCAATCACAGGAGAAAGTTGAGCATTTGATCTCACGGGCCAGATTCTCTCCAGCTTATTTAAGAGCACTCGTCATGTAAATGACAAACTACAGAGTACATGAAATGAAAAGGGCAGAATAATTTGGCAGCTGCTAGGCTGTATACATTGTCTCCCCACTGCATGTCTTTGAACAAGGGCATGTGCTTGAAAAAGTATTTGATCAAGCTAAAGTATCACTTCTAGAGATGGGCTTCCTCTCCCCTAAGGTTCCAGTACAGGCATCACAGAAGGATTAGCATAAAATTCAACATGAAATTAAATTTGGCAAGGATGGGGGGGGGGGGGGGAACAGTTCCCCATTGCTTGAGATGGATCTTTACAAGCCACTGGACACATAAGAAACATTCAGTATTCCACTCAGCTGGCTTCACGTTCGAACCAAGCCCCTCAAACACTTAATAACTATACATACAGTATTGACATGCCAAGACAAGATGTGCCCATACTTGGCATGTGGCATATTGCATGCATACAAACAGGTTGAACAGGATGCCAGGTAAGGATGCCAAACCTGAGGTGGAGCCTGGAGTTCTCCTGGAATTACAACTGATCTCCAGATTACAGAGATCAGTTTACCTGGAGGAAATGGTGGCTTCAGAGGGTGGGCTCTATGGCGTTGCCCGAGCTCCCTCCCCTCCCCTAGCTCCTCCTTCCCTGGCCACCACCCCCAAATCTCCAGGAATTTCCAAAGCTAGAGAGGGCAGCCCTAATGTCAGGCTCTGTGGAACCCCAGATAGGTAAGGGTTTCTTACCTATCTGGGGCATTCTTTAGCACACCCCAGTGTTACTTTAAATCAAGGCAACACTAAACCCAAAGACAGATTTTTTTTAAAGTCATTTTCTGGTCTGTTGTGTTTTTGGTCACATAATGAATGAAATTGATATAATTATTTCCAAGCTTTAGTGGGAATCTTGCTATTTAATCATTTGAATATCAGTAGGATCCTGTTTGTCTTCATTACTGTTGTCCTCTTCCAAATCTTACTTTCTATAGCTATTGGCTGACACAATGCACTTTTTATTTACCCAATCAAGCACTAATTTAAAAACAAAGCTAAACTCATTCTACTTGAGAATCAAACACATAATAGACTGCAATTGCTGGGATAGGCATGCTTTGTTAAGACAAGTTCTTTTTTAAAAATAAAATCAAGAGCGGAGAATTGGTTCCTTTATATAAAATATGGTGGATTGCTTAAATAAACTATACTGATAAGAAGAATGATCTGGGTTTCCGGTCGGAGGAATGGAGGTCTGACACGCTTTGCAAATGCGCAGGGCGGACAGCGGCTCTTCTTGACAGCTTGGGTGGATAAATCCACCTGACACAACCTCACACAGGTAGTGTGAGGACCAGCAAGCAATATAATCCAGGTTTGAGCAAGCTCGGTGAAGGAAAAGCCTCGGAGGAGACTTTTACAACACCTTGAGCACTGCAGCCGAAGAAGATTTTTGCAAGTATCTCTAAGGAGCCGAGCTGGGCTGATTAATCAGCATAAAATCTCCAATTCCCCTGATTCCTTAACAAAGAAGACAAAGTTTAAATGTTGGGACCACATCTGAAGAGAAGTAACAACATAAGGTAACGGAAAAAAGCTTTTTGCCTTACCATTACCGTGTTTTGAAAGCAGATCTGGTGAAGCAATAGACTGTTGCAGATTGGATGAGTGCAGTTTTGAAATGTTAAAAAGCTGAATTTGAACTTAAAAAGCCAAAAAAACAAGTTGTTTAACATTCCTGCGGTTAAGAAGAGTCGGGAGGGGGAGCCAAGCATCGCGAGACAAAGAGGGGAGGAGGGAACCAAGCATCGCGAGACCAAGCTGTGAGGACTGAGACAGGAAGTGATGGCTTGAGGAGCAGACAAGAAGGGAAGCGGAGAAGAACCGGAAGAGAGCAAAGGGGACTGTAAAAACTGCCGGACCAAAAGGACTACAACAGGAAGTGATGTGCGGAGAGCAGACAAGTAAGCAAGAGGAAGGGACAAAAGGAAACTACGGCAAGCCAGAAGCAAGGTAAAAAGACTATAACCTTTGACACAAACCATAGAGAAGTTGCGCCCGCCATTTTGGATTTATAAAATTTTTAAACAGTAATATCTCATAAACTATATAACTTAGAAGGCTGAAACCAACGAAATTTGACTTGGCAAGACTAGCTTGTGTGATTACACTAAACGGTGTTTGATTTGGAAAATAAAATAAAATCGATCTTTTTTAAAGAGACAAGACGGATCGCGGGCTAAGATCGAGAGCAGCTACATGGTCCTCTCCTACAATGGCAGCAAAAAAAGAAAAAGAATTACTAGCTGTTATGGAAGCAATGGGAAAAAATGTTAGACGCTATAGGAGAGGTAAATGTTAAAATGAATGGTATAGCTGCACAAGCAGACAAAAATTTTATAGATTTAAAAGCTGAATTACAAAAGTTAACCACTAGAACACAAGACATAGAAATTAAAGTAAAAGAACTGGAAGAAAATACTCAAAAAACAATGAAGGAAAATGACAGAATGGAAAAGATGATGCACTATAGAGACATGCAAAACCATCTGAGATTTAGAGGTATAGAGGAAAAATTAGGTGAAGACATTTTTACAAGAATGCAAGAAGCATTAGCAGATTTTTTACAAGAGGAAGAGGAAGTTGTTAAAGAACATATGGATCTTGTTTACAGAGTCAATTCTACATACTCGAGAGACAAAAATATACCAAGGGACGTGGTAGTTCAATTTACAATGAAGAGAAAAAAGAACAAATCTACAAGAAATGTTTTACAGACTCTTTTGAAATAGGTGGAAAAAAAGTTATCGTAATGAAAGAATTGCCCAGAGCAATTTTGCAAGACAGGAAAAAATTCAAGCGTCTGACAGACAAATTGAAAGAGAAAAAAATAAGATTTCGTTGGGAAATACCACAAGGACTGAGTTTTTATTATGAGAATGGTGATTAAAAATTCAGCAGAAATGTATGCCTTTGTTGGTGAGAACAAGGAAGAATTTGGTGATATTTAAGACTACAATAAGATGGATTACAAAGTACTCTCATGGAATGTAAATGGACTTAATTCACCCCAAAAACGTAGAATGGTAGGACACTGGCTGGAGAAACAAAAATGTAGTATAGTTTGTATACAAGAGGCCCATCTTAAGAAACAAGACTACAAATATTTAATAAGAAAAAAGTTGGGAGAAGAATTTTTTTCATTGGCAAGTAATAAAAAGAATGGAGTGGTAACATATGCCAAAAAAGACTTGGAACCTAAACTAATATTTAAAGATAAAGAAGGAAGATACTTAGCTATTGAAATTCTGTTACACGGACAGAAGACTTTGATTGTAAATATTTATGCCCCCAACGGAGTGAAAGAAATCTTTTGTAAAGAACTACAAATGGAACTGGACAGTGTAAACTATGAACAAATCATAATGTTGGGAGACTTTAATGGGACTGTGAATAATAAAATAGATAGGCGCTCAAAGAGAAAAGACGACACACTAGGGAAACTTCCCAAAAATTTTTTTGAACTGATAAAACAGGAAAAGCTGGAGGATATTTGGAGGAAGGTTAACCCACAAGGGAAAGACTATACTTTTTACTCTAACAGACATGATTCACATTCAAGAATTGATATGATCTGGATGTCTATTAATCTAACACTTAAGACAAAAAAAGTTGAAATTCTACCTAGAATAATCTCAGACCACAATCCTTGTCTATGGACTTCTGGGCAAATAAAAAGGCAAGGGAGATGGAGAATAAATGAGGACTTATTAGACAACCAAGAAATAGTTAAAAAATTACATGAAGAGACAGATTTATATTTTCAAGCGAACATACAAAAAGAAGTAAAAATTCAAACTGTGTGGGATGCATACAAAGCAGTTATGAGAGGATTATTGATATCATTGAACACTAAAGACAATAAAAAGAAAAGAGAACAATATGAAAACATTGTACAAGCCATTAAAATAAAATAAAAGGAACTGAAGAACAGACCAGGAAAAAAGAAACTGCAAAAGGAAATTTGGATGTTACAAGACCAAGCAAAAGCTATTTTGAATCAAGAGACTTACTGGAACCTGAAAAAATTGCAACAAAAAAGCATTTGAAGGTGCAAATAAACCTGGAAAGTACTTAGCATGGCAATTAAAGAAAAAACGTGAAAATAAATTTATTAGTAAAGTGATACGGGACAATATTGAGATAATAGACAATAAGGGAATAAAAAGAGAATTTTTTAAATATTATGCAAAGCTTTTTAAGAAGGAAAATAAAGACAGAAGAAGGATTAAAGAATACCTACAGTCATTAAAATTACCAAAACCAACGGAGAAAATCAAAGAACTACTTAACTGCCCAATGTCACTACAAGAGATTAAAAATGCAATAAATGATTCAAAATTAGGAAAAGCACCTGGATCAGATGGATTTACAGCTAAGTTTTATAAATCACTACAGGATTCGATCTCACCAGTGTTATTGCTATTAATGAATGACATAGGAGTGACAGGTGAGGTCCCGGAGACTTGGAAAGAAGCAACCATTTCACTCATTCCGAAAGAAGGTCAAGATTTAACCAATGTTAAAAATTATAGACCAATTTCTTTGTTAAACAATGACTATAAGATTTTTGCCAAGATTATAGCTGATAGGCTTAAGGAACATCTTAAAGAGACTATACAGACAGAACAAGCAGGATTTTTACCTAATCGCCAAATAAGAGACAATATAAGAGTAGTAGTGGATGCTATAGAGTACTATGATAAACATCCGGAGAAGGAAGTGGGCTTTCTTTTTTTAGACGTGGAAAAAGCGTTTGACAATTTAAATTGGGATTTTATGTTTGAAGTGTTGGAACATCTTGAAATTGGAGACTATATGCTTAATCTTATGAAGTCAATATATAGAGAACAGAAATCCTCTTTAATAATTAATACTGAAAAAACGGATTACTTTAAAGTGGAAAAAGGAACACGACAAGGATGCCCACTCTCGCCGTTGCTATTTATTTGGATTTTGGAAGTCTTGTTACTAAATTTGAAAGGAGATAAAGAAATTAAAGGCTTAACAATAAAAGGTTTCTCTTTTAAATATAGAGCCTTTGCAGACGACGTGATGTTTATAGCTGAAGACCCTATGACTACACTACCATATTTGTTGAAGAAAGTAAGAGAGTTTGGTGATTTGGCTGGGTTTTATGTAAATAAGAACAAATCGAAAGTGATGTGTAAAAATATGCCAAATAATAAGCAAATTGAATTACAAAATCTTATAGAATGTGAAGTGGTGAAAAAGACAAAATATCTAGGTGTAAACCTAACAATGAAAAACATTGATTTGTATAAGAATAATTATGAGAAATTATGGCAGCAAGTTATGCAAGATATTAAAAGGTGGAATGTATTAAATTTGTCACTGCTGGGTAGAATTGCAGTGGTTAAAATGAATGTGTTACCAAGAATAATGTTTCTGTTTCAAACTATTCCAATTGTGAAAGATGTAAAAACATTCAAATGCTGGCAGAAGGAATTGACTAAGTTTGTGTGGGGAGGGAAAAAACCAAGAATTAAGATGAAAATAATGTGTGATGCTAAAGAGAGAGGTGGGTTTCAGTTACCAAACTTAAGGCTATATCATGATGCAGTATGTTTGACTTGGATAGGGACATGGACTATGTTACAAGACAGAAAGTTATTGTCCCTGGAAGGTCATGACTGTAGGTTTGGGTGGCACGCATATCTGTATTATGGTAAAACAAAAATGGACAATATGTTCAAGCATCATTATTTGAGAAGAACATTAATCGATACGTGGACAAGATATAAAAACTTTTTTCCAGAAGAAATACCTATGTGGATTGTACCTGCAGAAGTTTTAAATCCATCATCTCACTACAAAGGACAAGACTGGTTGAAATATAGAGACCTGTTAACAAGACATGGTAAAGACTTTAAATTGAAGGAGCAGCAGCAGATGGACTTTGATTATGGCTGGTTAAGGTACAGACAAATATATGATATGTACAGAAGTGATAAAAAATCTGGTTTTAGAGAAAAAAGCAATGAAATAGAACAAATTTGGGAGGAAGATGGGGGAAAAATGATTTCTAAAATGTATAAAGTATTGTTAAAATGGTTTAATGCTGATGAAATGGTAAAGGAACAAATGATAAAATGGGCGATAAACCTAAACAAAGACATTGAAATGGAATCTTGGGAATTTTTATGGAAAAATGCAATGAGTATTTCTACATGTTATAATCTAAAAGAGAACTGTTTTAAAATGATGTACAGATGGTATATGACACCAAAAAAATTGCAAATATTAATCAAAATATGTCTAACAAATGTTGGAAATGTAAAAAGAAAGAAGGTTCTTTCTATCATATGTGGTGGACTTGTGATAAAGCGAAGACTTATTGGTCTATAATACATGCAGAAATGGAAAAAATTTTGAAATGTACATTTAAGAAGTTGCCTGAAATGTTACTGCTTGGACTTAAACTAGAAGAGATAAATGTAAAGAAAAGGACAATAATATGGTATATGATTACAACAGCAAGAATGGTGTATGCACAAAATTGGAAAAATGAAAAAATACCAGAAGTGTGGGAATGGTTGAAAAAATTGTTATATATGGCTGAAATGGATAAATGGACTAGAAAGTTGAATAATCTGTACTCAGAGACTTTTTCAGAAGATTGGGAGGATTTGAAAGAATATGTTGAAAAATATTGGGTCATGAAAAACTACATTTATACATGGTTATAATAGCATAAAGGAATAGAAATTGAGTATATGAATGTACTAAGGATAATTAGATATTGAACTTGTTTTTTAGAATTATATAAGAATATAGAAAATAAGAATTGGTATATAAGTATTTTAAAGATATATAACCGTTACCAGAAATGTAAACATAGAGATAAATATTACTATTTTGGATAAAGTGGAAAATGTGTTATGCTTCAGATGTGGTGGGAAACCACCAATACAAGATAAAAGCAAGACTATACAAATAGAACAAAATGTTATATAATATGGAAAAAAGGATTTGTATAAAACAAATGTATTAATTTTAATGTTTTGAAAAATAAAAACTTTCTTACAAAAAAAAAGAAGAAGTTGGGAGCAGATAAATAACTGAGACTCCTGTATACCTCTTCCCTACCCCCCCCCAAAGCAAGGTAAGCATGGCTATTCTATGGAAGAACAAAAAATATGAATACTAAATTGAATGTTTTATTGGTAATGTATCACAAATCATCTTTTAGGATCCAATGCAACTGTGACATGTTTAATAACTACTCAAACAAAGATTATTTTTTACCTTGATAATGTAAAAAAATTAAGGGGAGCCCTGACATGGATAGTCCAGGCAAGCTCAATCTCAGAAGCTAAGCAGGGTCTACTCTGGCAAGTACTTGGGTGGGAGACCTCCTTGGAATACCAGACACAGGAGATGGGAGCAGGCTTTATTCAGCCACCTCTCTTAATATCCTCCAGCCCCCCAGTAGAGGTCAGTCACCAGAGGTCAAATGCACACACAGTCAGTCACCAGAGGTTGTCGTGATTTCCAGGTGTACACACACGCACACACACATAAAAAATACAACCCCCCCCCAAAAAAATATTTAAGGGGATATTATTGGAACAAACACAACATTGCTTATTACATTGTTATCCTGCCCTTCTTTTAAGCAGTCCAGAGCAGTTGGCATGGTTTTCTTCCCTGCTAGTGTACCTCTGAGGTTGGTTAGGCTGATGGTATGTGGTTGGTCCCTGATCACCAAATGAGCTTCCAGGCTCAATGGGCACTTGTACAAGTCCAGCATACTAGACCACAATTACTCTGTGTGTGTGTGGAGTACACACATATACATATACGCATACACATGCCTTAGTGGGCAAGCAAACAAAAAACAGAGCACAAAGAGAGCAGATAGAAAAACATATACGGAAACAGACAACGTCTGATGAATGAAATGGTATTGTAAGTCATTTTTTAAAAGTCACCATAGTAGTCTTGTTACTTGTACTGGATCCCAGTCATGGAGACATTCTTATGTGTTGTTAAGATGTCACTTGGAAAATGTCTCCCATGTCTTAATACTAATTATTTGGGTGGGGAATGCAAACTTTGGAACAATACTGTTCAATACATTTTTCTTCTAATTCATTGTTAAATAACAAACCTTGGAGTTTCATCATACTTAATTATTTTTTGCTAACAAAAACAGCAGGAGAAAAACAGCATCTTTACTAGGTCTAATTGTTGTTGTGTCTGGACTTCTTTCTTAATTGATTTCGATTTCTTCAGCATCCCTTAACATGTAAACATGGGCCACTGATACGAAAAAGGTCTTGGGTATTATACAGAAATAGTCTTTTTAAAATATATATGGGGTTTTTTTCTGTGTGCTATTCTGCTTAGCAGTTCTGTTCTTTATGTGTGGGGGGGTTACTCTTGGTGCCTCTAGTAAGTACAGAATTCCACAACTTCAGTTAGCATTTCCTGACTTATTTCTTTGATTAGCAATTTAAAGTTCTCCTTCAGAGCAGTGTTGTAAAACACTCATATGACACAGGAATGAAAGTCATTTTATTATCCTTTGAAACCATCCATTGCACAGACTTAATCCAAATACAGAATTTCTGCCCTGGAACTGGGTTACAATATTTGTCTTTATTGTACAGTCATCAAATGAAAAGACAGCAACAAAAAGCATTTTCACATTCCTTTCCATTCTAATGGAAACTCTTTTCCTTTTACAAGATTAGCCCAATTGAGTCAAGAACTGAATTATCCTAGCAGCACAAAGTTGAAAACTAAATCCGCAGGTTGGAAATACACATATACAGATTCTGTGTATCAGTTTTGTCTTGAGTTCCATCAAGAAAATAGTGTCAGGGAGAATAATTATTTTTCAAAGTATTAGGACCTCGGCTAATCTCAGTTTAGCATTGCACCAAAAGATATCTCACCTAAAGGGGCAGCCAACTGACAGGAAATAAACATGACTATGAACATCATTAAATTATCTGGAGTTAGATTATAACTTTAAAAAAGAGTATATTTACATTTCCAAAGAGAAATGTGGCAAAGCACTACCTTATTGTGAGTCTTTGGCAGACAGAGTTCAAAAAAGATTTTCCCGCAATCTTAGGCTGTAAATGTTGTCGAATTGAATCACCTCTGCTTTAACCTTTTGGCTCTCCCCAATATGTGATGTATGCGTTGCTTCTGCGTCCTTTCATATGGCAAGGTGAAATCTCTGCCCCAATTCATACCCTGGAGTCTGACCTTTGATCTAGATTGCTCACTCAGAATTCAGTTCCGAATGACTAGTGTTCTGTCAGACAAAATATACATAATCTGCTGTCAAAGACTGTCAAACAAATGGTTGACTTCATACACCCCATTTCAGTAAAATGATCAAAACATCAGAAAGAAAGGAGGGGGAAAACCATACATTTTATGCGCACAAGAAATATAACATTATGGATGAGAAACACTGCTGTAAAAGAAAAGATGCTGGGAAAGATTTTTTTAAAACCAAATTATTCCTAGAAAAGAAGCAGATTCAAAACTGGGAATACATGCCCTCATAAGAATGGCCCTTCACAATTCTACTTTGCAAAAGCATTTATTTTGGCACATCATGCTACCAGTTTGTAAGACAGTAAGAAAAAAAATAATAAATTTGGGGGAAGCTGCACCAGAAGTATGCACACAAATGGAAAGTGGAAAAAAATCTAAACTCTACATTAAAAGAAAGGTTCTGATTTTTAATCCATCTGCCTGAATGGGAAATATCACACACAAATTAAACTGAAAAGCCACATGTTCAATGCAAAATGTTCTAAAAATTGCTACATAAAAATACGAGTAATAGCCATGCAGAATTTCCTGATGGGGAAAACTACATCTGATGAATATATCAGTATATTTAATTTTTATTTTTTTTAAAAAACCCTTTTTGCTACTATTACTTTTTTTTAATTTGAGAGGAGTATATAGCTTGCCTCCCAGCTGAATATTTTGATTCTTTTCTTAATTTATGGTTTAGTCTTTAAAGTGGAGAAGCATGTATACTGATGGAAATGTTGTACCTCATTACCTCCCGTGTGCGTGTGTTTCTTTGCATGCACAAATTTCACTTGGGTTTTTGTTCATTTCTAGGCAGCAAGAGCTTACTTTTTTTAAAAAAATAATTTGTTCTGTTTATTCTTTAAGAAAGCTTCCTGTATACGATTCCTGCTGAAAACTATGAGGGGACCTGACCCCCCCCCCCCCAGCATAAGGTAGTGCTCTGTTTTGCCTCATTATAATAAACACCAATGTTTTTACAACTGCAACAGTTCTCTGCCAGCATTAGCATATTTTGGCTGAGGTATTGTTTTACTGTGACCTGTATAATAAGTGTCACATTAGCAACACAACAAATCAAACGTTTGTTAATTTCCCTCGCTTTCCCACACAGCTGCTCGTGTTATCGTGTCACCAGATTTTAATTAATATGATAAGTAACACTTGCAAGACAACAGGCTGAATCTCCCCCCCTCCCGCCCGCCCTCCTTCCCTGCATGTGGATGTCTGTCTGCGGACACATGTGAACGGGGCGGGGGGGGGGGGATATATATATATGAAAACCCTGCAGATTCTGCTTAGCTGGCATTGAAAGCAATCAAGTATTACCATATGATCATGCATTTTGGTATATTCCTGCGGATCCAAGAACCCAAATTTCTGCTGGCATGGAATGTGATGACAAAAAAAGAACATTTAAAAGAACTGCATATTTTACTGGGAGGGTAATTTATATACATATATATATCTCAGTATCTAATATATATTATGCTGCCCACTTTAATTTCTTCTTCTTGCTACACAGGAGTAATAACGAATTTATCTGATTTCTCCCCCCCCCCCCCCCAAAAAAAAAGCCCCATAGCCAATGTTCTCTGCAGGTATTGTGTTCCTATCAATGGAATTGCTCACATACAAGTCAAAAGTGCCATCTATTTGCAAAAGGCAGAAATGCACCGGAGGCCACCCTGGCAGTCGATTTTAGGAAAGCAGCCGTGCACACCTATCGAGGCAGCTGCTGCTCTGCCACGTAAATACGATGGGCAGAAAAGGGAGGACTTGCTCTCCAATGGAAACAGCAGCAGTGCAACATCTTCAGGGGAAAATATGCAGTTCTTTATACTGTGAGAGGATGGCATCAAAAAGAAAAGGTGTTATGCTCCCAACAGATTTCATGACATTTATATAGTACTTTATCGAGCGTGGTCTACATCAGGTTAACAACCTCTATGATAACCTTGTGGAGTAGACGGGTATTTTTACACTCATAGGGGTAGATGGGAGTTGAAGCATAGAGTGAGTGCCTCTCTAAGGTCACACAGCGAGTTTATAACCAAACTGAGACTCAAACAGGGAAGAACATGAAGATCTCAGATGGCTTTCTTTGCCAGGATGCATCATATGGGCTTTCCTAACCAAGTAAAAGGTCCTAAGCAATGCTCTCTCTAAGCCCCACAGTGCTGTGAGCAAAAATTCTACCTCATGAGCAAAAAAAACCTAGTAGTTGTGAGCAAGTCTACATTTGACTATCACCTAAATTAGTTTTTTTAGATTATTTCCATAACTTTGTTAAATTTTAAAGTATATTTTAAGAATAAGTCGAACATCATAAGAGAAAAAAGAATCAAGCCAAATTTCATATGTTGTCCTCTATGTGGGCGGACCAGGCCTCCAGAGATCCAGTCTACCCACCCCAGTCCACTATACTGGTAGATCTGGCCTCCAGAGAATAGGTCTACCCACCCCAGTCCACTAATTGGTAGACCTGGCCTTGTACCATCACCTTGTGCTGAGCCTTAGAAAACATATCAGTACTTTGGGAGGGGGAACCTCTTGCAATCTACTTGGGGGGGGGGGGGGGGTTAAGTGAAATATGACAAATTTACAGGTCAAGCATAACAAAGGTGGAACAATCACTCTTAGAACCCTGCCTAACCCAACAAACAGGAATTTGCTTAAATGTTTTCAACCTGCCCAAACTACTTATTTATTGATATATTTATATCCCACTTTTCCGGTGACTCAAGGCAGCTCACATATCATACTGAAAAGCATAACAGGTGTGCAAAAAAAAATCCATTTTTCTGGCTCCCTTATAGCCTACAAGGATTATTATAGTCAATGTGCCTCATATGCTATAATGGAGAATTGATCTGGGGGTTGTTCTTTGAGGCAGATGCACCAAATTTGCAGCATAGTTGCTGGTGCCTCTCCTCAACCCGCCCCCCCCCCCCCCGGTTTCAAAAACATTAGACCAGGGGGTCCAGTTCTATGGCCCTCATAAGGAACTGCCCCCATCCTCCATTGTTTCCAAGTACCTTCATGTGAGCAGTTTAAAATCCCTGAGCTGGAGCTAAAATTATCTATGCCAGTGCCCCCTAGCACAGTTTAGACGGAACTCTGGTCCTAAGATTGTATTCTACATTGATGAGCAAGTAGTGCAGGCTTGAGTTAATAGTGAGAGCTACTGGGTTCAGCAGCAATGGGAAGCATCCCCACATTGACTCCCAGAGTACCCCTTTACTTCCTTCCCAATTATATCCATTCCTATGAAGAATATAAAGCATTGCACTGAGGACATTCTTGCATGGGTAGGACAAAACACACCATTCATCCGGGGGGGGGGGATGTTTGCCACCTGCTGACAACAATCCTGAATAGACACTCCAGCTTCCAGGTGGGACCTGGGGATCCCCGGGAATTCCAGTTCATCTCCAGACTACAGAGAATAGTTCCCCTGGAGAAGATGGCTGCTTTGGAGGGTAGGCTTTATAGCATTGTTCCCCACTGAGGTCCCTGTCCTCCCCAGGCTCCACCCTCAAATCTCAACCTGGAGCTGGCAACCCTACCTCCCCAACCCCAAGCCAGTGGCAAGGGGGCTGACAACCTTAGTCCTGCAAGAAGAAGTGCAGCATGTGAAAGGAATACCCATGTCTTTGCCAGAGGGAAGCTGCAGGGGTCCAGAGGCAAGAGACAGCTCAGACGGCACTGTGTACTGCTTCTGACTGGCTACCACCTCCACTTGCTCTCAGAGGCCTGCATCCTTGCTGAAAGGCTGTTTGCCACTTGCTATCAGTAGTGACTCCCTACCTACACTGCTGCCTTCCAGCACCCACCCACAGGGGCACAAATTCCTGCCCTAACCTAATTACCCTTCTGTGGCAGTCAGCTGTTTCCATCACCACACTACTGCACTAGTTGCCACTGGTTCCATTAGAAAGTCAACTGAAAGGATGGTGCTGCAGACTATCTTGCCCACAATGCACCAAGAACTCTTGAGAAGCACATCCACACAACCCAGTAGCTATGGGGTTGGCTCCCAGGGAGGATTTCCATGCACAGAAAGAGACACAATTTCTACCAATCCCCCCTCCTTTTTTAAACATATATTCCTTAATTTTCTTCATATATATATTACAGTCAAAACATAGATAAACATTAATATAGATTGGGGGAGATTTTGGCTTTTACATATGGTATAAGAAGGCTGTTACTCAAAAATATTTTAGGCAACATTGGATCAGAGCTTATTTATTAAAGGTCTGGGAACAAATTTGTGATTGTTTCTATACTAAAACACCAAGATGAGTGGCCCCTATAGAGGCTTTTACAAACCCAAATATATACCATGATGAAACTACAGTAAGGTATCAGGACCTGCTAAACACTAAACAAGAACTTAAACGAATACAAAGCCACATTTGGTGGCAAAATTTACAAATCGAATCTAGATATCATAAAGACATATTAGTGGGTTTTTACATTGGACTTCTAGAAATAGACAAGATCTCGTTGTATACGGATAAAAAGCTTATTAAAAATGTATAATCTGCTCTTAGAAAATAAAATGCAAGCTGAACCAATTAAGAACGTCATGATAAAATGGGCACAAAATTGGGGCATAATATTAACTTAGAACAATGGGCTCAGATATGGAAAAGAAATATAAGATTCACAAGAGCAATCTCTTACAAAGAAAACGTTTATAAGATGTTTCATAGATGGTATGTCACCCCTGAGATTCTTTCTAAGATTAATAATAAATGTTCAAGTTTATGTTGGAAATGTCAGAGTAAAACAGGGACTTTCTACCATATGTGGTGGAGATGCAAAAAAACTTATTGGGCATGGATATACAAAGTGTTACAAGGAACTTTTAAAAAACCCATTCCCTTTATCCCAGAATTACTTTTATTAAGTATTATACCTCAACAATGTAATAAAAAAGATATACACTTTATAATGTATGTAATCACTGCGGCTAGAATTTTATTCACTAAATATTGGAAAAAACCAGAAATTCCATCCAGGTCTGAAACTATTAATAAAATACTGGAAGCAGCAGAAATTGACAGATTGACTTTTTATCTGAAGAACTCAACAGAGGATCAGTTTGAAAATATATGGTCAAGATTTTATACTTGGAGTAACAGTATATAAATGTTGAATACTTAGTTACTTGTAGAAATATAATTTTTTATTGTTTATGCAAGGAATTCTGTACAAAAATTATAAAAATCATAACTGCAATGGCTAACATTATGCAATTCCCCCCTCCTTCAGCAGACCACTGACTTCCCTCTTCTGCTGTTTCTGGGGGTGGTTCTTGTTCCCCAGAAGCAGTATTTTGAGGGACATTTTGAGCTGCTGCAGGAGCAGAGAGGTGACTCGAGTCACAATACAGGGACAGAAGTCCCATCTGTGGAAATTACAGTGGATCCAAGACATAGGTCAGTCACTGAACTACTGCCACTTCCTGATGATGGTTTCACTACATCTGCTCTATGCTGCCTTCTGTTGAGCAAAGGATGGGAACACAAAGCAGTGAAGCTTAATCTAGCTGAGCTAAACATATACACACACTAGGGTTGCGTTCAGACGGCTCTTTTGAGCCATGCCAGGCATGAGTGCCTGGTGGATGTAAAGTGCACGTCCAGGCTACAACATCTGGGCATCGTGCCGCTTCCATGATCAGCACCCCTAAAAGATAGTGGTGAAAGTCCAGTCCTAAACTGGCCGATGAGCCAATGGTGGACTTTCCCCCATCTGGTCATTCTACCAGCGCGCAAGCAGCCCACAGATATGGTCTCCAGACGCCATTTTTAAAAAGTCTTAGCAATGCACGCATAACTGCTTAAACATGCAATGTCTGCAGAGCTCTGCTCAAACGATCCAAACAATTTAATCTTTCTGAAGGTCCCGTGATATTTATGCACTTTGTTAACTGAAATGGTACCTAGAGGAAGGTACTGCTGGCAGTGCTTTTACCATTTTAGTCCGCGCATGCACAGAAAAACCAGTAGATGGTGATGCACGTATGAACATGCACAAACAGGATTTTTTTAAAAACAGCCAACCGCATGGCTCCTTATGGTGGATGCCATCTAGACAATCCATTGTGGAGTCATGTGCGGTAAACAATTCATGGGGGAGCTGTCTGGTCGTGCAATGCTGGCTCAAAAAAGATCTAGATCAAATTATAGCCCGGCCAATGGCAATTAGCTGCCTGTCTGAATGCACCCTAGGTAAAGGTGAAGGTTTCCCCTGCTCGAAAGATAGTTGAATATGACTCTAGGGATGCGGTGCTCATCTCTGTTTCCAAGCTGAAGAGCCAGCACTGTCCAAAGATGTTTCCATGGTCATGTGGCCGGCATGACTAGATGCCGAGGCGCACAGAACACTGTTACCTTCCTACTGAAGTGGTACCTATTTATCTACTTGCAATTTCTTGCTTCCCCAAAAAGTCCTTAGCAACAGGGCTGGGCTGACCCTGCTTAGCTTTTGAGATCTGGGCTATACCAGAACACAAATTATTCTCACTGGCTAGAGAGGATCAAATAAGATGGATAAAATGTGTTGATGGTTTTCATTGTTTAAAAATAGTAAATGTAAAGGTTTCCCTTGCTCAAAAGCCAGTTGATTCTGACTCTAGGGGGCAGTGCTCATCTCCATTTCCAAGCCAAAGAGCCAATGCTGTCCAAAGACTTTTCCATGGTCATGTGGCCGGCATGACGAAACGCCAAGGTGCATGGAATGCTGTTACCTTCCCACTGAAGTTGTACCTATTTATCTACTTGCAATTTCTTGCTTTCAAACTGCTAGGTTGGCAGGAGCCGGGACCAGAGACAGGAGCTCACTCCGTCATGCAGCATTCAGGTATCAAACTGCTGAACTACCACCTTCTGGTCTGCAGTTCAGCGTCTTAACCACACTACAGGACTCTTAATGGTCCCGTTACTCTAAAATGAATACACTTCTCTGGCTCCAATCCTGTTGCCTCATGATGCCCCTTTTCATTTGGTTCCCTGTGTCACTTACTCTCCTAAGGAAGTTTCTACTAGGATATCCTTGCCACATGCATCCTATCTCACATTTATTTCTATTGCAAAAAGCTCGGCGATTGATTATCTTTCCCCTGAAATATTTTGCCACCGCCCTATACAAGCAAGAGACAATAAAATTTCACTGGATAAAGTTTTGTATTATATACAGAAGGCATAGATCCAGGATTCATGCAGCAGAGAAGACATTTGCAGATTTGTAAGACCTTCTTTCTGCCATCTTGGTTTCATGGTGCTAATTCAGTTGTCTGGAAAAACTTATTTCAAAAGACATGTGTGTACGTGTGCGTGTGCATGTGTATGTGAGTGTGTGTGTGTGTGTGTGTGTGTGTGTAAAGCATCGCCAAGTCACAACCGACTTGTGGTGACACCATAGGGTTTTCAAGGCAAGTGAGTAGGAAGAGGTGGTTCCTCTGCAAAGTATTCCTCCATCCAAGTACTAACCCTGTTTAGCTTCCAAGATCTGACAAAATGGGCTGTACTATATTTAGGGATGCCAGCTTCCAGGTGGGACCTGGAGATAGGGCTGCCAAGTCCCCCGGTAGAGCGGGGGAAACACCGATTTTTAAAGCTTTCCCCCGCTTTTCCAAAATTGGCCACCGGGGGGACAAAATGGCTGCCAGCAGGGGAACCTCGGAGCCTGCCCTGGCCAGCCTCTTGAACTTCTTAAAAGGGAAATTTCCCCTTTAAGAGCTGAGCCAGCAAGAGAGCCTCGCCCTTAAGGGAGGCTTAAGGCGGGACTAAGCTTTTTCTACTGCGTGCAAGGTTGCTGCTGAGTAAACTGCTCCGGTAAGCTGGGGTCTGCGAGCTCTTTTCCTTCTCTGTCTCTCCCCCTCCCCCTTTCTTTTTTCTGTCTGTCTGTCCACTGTGGTTTTGTCAAAGGAATAAACTGTCACTTAAACATCACAAGGTAAAGGTTGCCTGTAGAAGGTCTGGGAGTGGGATTGTTTAAAATGTCTTGTCGTGGCTGTTTGGGTCCCCCCAATCCTCATTTCCCTTCTGCAAATAAAAGTTAGGATTCCTCATTTTTATGCCAATTTTCTGTTTCTTTCAACCGTGTCTCCCCCCCCCCCCCAGTAAAAATCTGCATTTTTAAAAGCATTTGTACATCAAGTAACCGGTATTTTAAGTTAGGGATGGATCCAACTAGCTTTTCTGCTGGCTAAAAGGGGAGGACAAAGGTCCTCTTTAGCCACCAAAAGCCTATGCTGGGGGGGGGGGGAGAGAAGTTATGGGACTTACATGGACAACAGCTGGGTGAAACAAGGGCCAGAAATAAAGCCTGGGAATTGGGCAAGACAAGAGTAAGTGAAAAAGCTGTCTGTCTGTCTGTCTCTCTCTCTCTGTCCCCATCCAGCAGAGGTCTGTCAGTGGCTATTATTAGCCACAAGGTCTAAATGGAGCCCTTTGTCTGGGGCAGTGATGCTCTGAATTCTTGGTGCTTGGGGGGCAACAGTGGGAGGGCTTCTGGAGTTCTGGCCCCGCTGCTGGACCTCCTGAGGGCACCTGGTATTTTTGGCCACTGTGTGACACAGAGTGTTGTACTGGATGGGCTGTTGGCCTGATCCACTGTGGCTTCTCTCCTGTTCTTATGATATGAAAATCATATTTAGCACTTGTGTAGCACTTAGGGCTTCATATTCTGCCGAGATGAGGAAGGATTCAGTAGGGCCATTGCTCAGTGATAGAGCATCTGCTTGACATGCAGGAGGTATCAGCCTCTTCAGCTAAAAAAGGATCAGGTCATAGGTGACATTAAAGATCTCAGCCTGAGACCCTGGAGAGCCACTACCAGTCTGAGTAGTCAATACTGACCTTGATGGACCAATGGCCTGATTCAGTATTAGGAAACTTCATGAGTTCATGTGGAAGCATGTGGAAGCAACATCACAGGATGTGACATCACAAAATGATGTCACTTCCTTTCTCCTGGCTCCACCCCCAAAGTCTCCTGGCTCCACCCCCAAAGTCCCCAGATATTTCCCAAGTTGGACTTGGCAGCCCTACCTGGAGATCTCCTGGAATCACAACTCATCTCCAGACCAAGAGATCAGTTCCCCTGGAGAAAATGGATACTTTGGAGGGTGGACTCTATAGCATCATACCCCCCTGAGGTCCCTGTCCTCTCCAGGCTCTATCCCCAAATCTCATTTCCCAGCTGTGATCTAGCAACCCTATCCCTTCATCTCCCACAGGTGGACATGGGGTCTATACTATTCCATATCGAAATGCACATAACATATTTACGTAGATATTTAATAGCCTACTTTTCTACCCACTGGGAACCCAAAGTGGCTTACAACATCATTTTCCTCTCTTCTATTTTACCCTCACAACAACACCAACAACAACAACACTATAAATTAAATTAGGCTGAAAGAGAACTGCTGGCTGAGGTCACCTATGGCCGAGTTTGGACTCAGACCTGGGTCTCCTGACCCTAATTCCACACACTACCCACTATACTGTGCTGGTTCTGTTAATGTTTAAAGGCAACCTAAGGGAAGAAGTGTGCCATGGCCACGAATGCAGTCCCCTCAGAGTTGCTCTTATACAATTCTCGTGAAAATGAATGGATTGTGAGAGAGTTGTTCTTGGTTGTTTGAGCTCCTCAACTGCAGTGCTTAAATGCATGACCAAATGGAACTATTTATGGTTGCAATTCTTCCTCCCCTCCACCCCAACTAACTACAGCACTAAACAAGACATGTGTAAACAGAAGCACATGAATTAGGCACCACTGTTGCTGGCTTGATCTCTGCCACCCGTGTAGGTCTTTCTGGACTGACATCAAGTTCACCAAAGTTCACCAAACGAGACCATGGCTGATGTGAAATTTAAACAGGCCATTTCCTACCTCTCACCATCAGTCACTACAGAGTTACATCTCCTATAAAACCCCATTTAATGCTTTTCCATTTTTAAACAGGGGCTGCAGTGGTTCAAAGGTTAAGACACTGAGCTGCAGACCAGAAGGTGGTAGTTCAGCAGTTTGATACCCGAATGCTGCATGACGGAGTGAGCTCCTGTCTCTGGTCCCGGCTCCTGCCAACCTAGCAGTTTGAAAGCAAGAAATTGCAAGTAGATAAATAGGTACAACTTCAGTGGGAAGGTAACAGCATTCCATGCACCTTGGCGTTTCGTCATGCCGGCCACATGACCATGGAAAAGTCTTTGGACAGCACTGGCTCTTTGGCTTGGAAATGGAGATGAGCACTGCCCCCTAGAGTCAGAATCAACTGGCTTTTGAGCAAGGGAAACCTTTACATTTACTATTTTTAAACAATGAAAACCATCAACACATTTTATCCATCTTATTTGATCCTCTCTAGCTAGTGAGAATAATTTGTGTTCTGGTATAGCCCAGATCTCAAAAGCTAAGCAGGGTCAGCCCAGCCCTGTTGCTAAGGACTTTTTGGGGAGGGGGCCAGGAGGGGGCCGCCAGCTAATCCAGCCACAGCAGCTTCCTTCCCCTCTACCTCCTGCAAGGGCAGGACTTCCTTGCGGAGTGTCAGGGTCTGGCTCCCTCCACCCACCCCAAGCAGCTCCAGTACCTCTTCCTGCGGCACAGCTCCAGGGGCAGCATGATCTCCACTCTCAGCTCTCTCCCAAGGCACGCTGTGGCCAGGCTGGAAATGAAGGTGCCATGTACAGCCTCCTTAGTGCATTGGAGTGCATCTGGGTGCACCTGGCCAGGTCCAAAGGAAGCCCCCACCTGCCTTCTTGCCTTCCCTGGTTGGGCTTCTGCTGCTGGTGGGCAGCGCAGCAAGCGATTGGTGGGAGCCAGAGATGTAGGCTTCTCCCCCTACCATTCATGCTCACTGCCTGCCCAGGTGGCTCTCTCAGCCCAGCCTCGCTGTGGCAGCTACTGGTGCCTCTGCCGCCTCTGAAATCACTGCCCTTGTCCTCCCTGCCAACAGGCAATCGGGGGGAGGTGGGGAAGGGGAGTCGAGGCTCAGGAAGGAGGCCCATAAAAACTGCTAAGGGGCCGGGCTCTGTGGGCCCCGCATTAGCTATGGACCTGGGTCAGCCACAGTACTTGGATGGGAGACCACCAAGGAAGACTGGGGGTGCTGTGCAGAGGGAAGGCAATGGCAAACCACCTCTGCCCATCTCTTCCCTTGAACTCCCTACTGATATAGTTGTTGGTTGTAACTCAATGGCATGTTCAATCAATCAATTTGATTTATTACGATCGGAGATTAGCAAATACCTTAAAATGTTACATAGCAATGGCATGTTACTCATTTTTATAATACAGCACAAGAGGAACAATTAAATACAGCAGCTGGGATCCTATGCCATGTCTTCCACCATGAAGGCAGTCCTCTGCTGTGGAGCATGTCTCTCTAGTGTTCAGTATTTTCCCTCTTGCAAGACTGAGAGCTTTCAGTGTGCCGAGCAGTGCCTAGCATGGTCCACCAAGGAGGGCCACCAATGGAAAGAAGGTGTAGGATCCAAGCTGGTATTTGCAAAGCCAGTTTTCAGTAGTTTTCTCCCCACCCCACCCCCCAAAAGATGAGAGAAATACCTCTGCACAAGATGTGACAAGGGAATCAGTCAGTTTTAAAGCCATGCTAAGAGACCTGAGGAGCGTCTCTCCCCTCCCCCCCCCCGAGTCTGGTATTCAAGAAGTTTGAGGAATTACACGAGGCAATAAATGATGCAGGAAAATTATATTCACAGGTGTCTTTTTTCCCTTGTTAAAATTCCTGCAAAATTGTCCTTGCAGCGCAGCAATTGCTTTGCCATGAATAGGGGTCCTCTGCTGTTTATTAGCTGACCTATCTCCATGTTGCAAAAATCAAAAGGGAATTGATTTTGATGAACTGACATGCAGCTGGGAGGAAGCTCCACCACCAGAATGAACAAAAAAGACAACTACACCACAAGCAGGCGGATCAATACTGTACCTAAGTCAGGTGTCTGTGCGCGTAATAAAAAGGCAAAACCAAAATAAAAATACACTCATCTTGACATTTGATCTTTCTTTTGTCAGGTATTGAAGTGAGCTTTTATTGCTCGGTTCTCCGATTAATTTTTGGGCTTTTTAAAAAAATGCCCACTGCCCTTAAACAATACATAAAAATATGCAGGTGAGAAAGAGCTTCTTTAAACTTATTTTTTGCATCTGTTGCAGCACTTAACGAAGAACTTTTATGGCTATCAAGACCAGACAATAATCCAGACTACAGCTAAAGAGTGCATTTTCCAGCTCAGGGATCCTGAAGCTCAGTTGCTAGGGATAGAAGCTGAAAAAACTGGAGATTGAACAGCAGTACATGAAAAAGGCATTGCTCTGCTGACCAGTCAAAGACATATACTTACTAGGAATGTGCTGTTAGAACTTTACTATCCATGGTCTGACTCAAACTATGTCCCATTGGATCACATCAGATATGCTCTGAACTTGAGCACAGTTATATACTCAGAAATGAGTATAGGCCTTTCAATCTGGTGGTTATTCTGGCATATCACTCCTGGGGATGCCAGCTCCGGGCTGGGAAAGGCCTGCAGATTTTGGGGGTGGAGCCTGAGGAGAGCTGGATTTGGGGAGGGGAGGGACTTCAGTGGGGTATAATGCCATGGTGTCCAACTTCAAAAGAGTCAGTTTGGTGTAGTACTTAAGAGCGTGGACTCTAATATGGGAGAACCAGGTTTGATTCCCAACTCCTCCACTTGCAGTTGCTGGTGTGACCTTTGGCCAGTCATAAATTCTTTCAGAGCTGTTCCCTCAAAGGCAGTTCTTGAGAGAGCTCTCTCAGCCCCACCTACCTCACAGGGTGTCTGTTGTGGGGAGGGGAAGGGAAAGGGATTGTAAACTGTCCTGAGACTCCTTCAAGTAGTGAAGGGCAGGGTATAAATCCAGTCTCTTCTCTTCTTTTTTCCAGGTGAACTGATTTCAGGGGGAAGAACAGAAACAGAGGTCCAGGATTTGTGTCCCCCCCCCCCCCAAGCCAGTGATATGTAGCCCGTTTTTCCTGCCACCAGATTGGTGGAGACTAATTAATGAACTTGGATGCTTCACTCTCAATGCTGTTCTGGAACTGAAGAGGGGAGGACAGAGGCTGAGGCTAAGGATTGCCACTCCAATAGTAAAATCATGTCTATATGAGCGTGCAGACACACACACAAATACATGCAAGAGATCAGTGGTAAGGAAGGGTCAGATCCTCTAACAGGGACAGAAAGGCTGATGCAAGATGCAAGACTTTGCAACATCTGTCACTTCACATAAAAATGTTAAGCAATAGCTCCTTTGTAGGGATGGGCACAAACCAAGAAAAAGCAGTTTGATTCGTGATTCATGGCATGCCTGGTTCATGAACTACAAACTGCCACTAACTTTGGGGGGCTAAACAAACCGGTTTGGTTCATGAGGTTCATGATGCAGTAGAAAAGCCCCCCTCCCCCCGGAGTGCTAGAGACACCTAACTCACAGGGGATCTCCAGCTCTCCTCTAACTGCCCTCCAAGTTTGGTGAGGATTGGATTTATGGGGTCAGAGTAACGGCCCTCCAAAGAAGGTGCTCTCAGGAAAGTGTTTCTGGAGAAATGGCAGGTGCAAGTTCGGAAGTGCATAGAATGGACCCTGTACAAGCTAGAGGCATAAAACTCACAGAAGACCTCCCCCAATGCTCCTCTACATGCCCTCTATGTCATGTGAAGACTGGACTGGGGTCTGAGTTATGCCCCCACCAATAAGATGCCTCCTGGAAAATGCTTTTTGGGAAATGTCAGGCACAGGTTCAAAAGTGTTTAAACTGGACCCCTGCAAGCTACACACACCAAATGCACACCCTGCTGTCTGCTCCTCTACAATCTCCCCAAGTTGGGAAATGATTACATTTCTGTGGTCCCAGCTATGCCAAAAAGGTCTCCCATATACCCTCCCAGTGTGAACACCTCTGTGTGCCATGAGGGTGAAAGTAGGTACAAAGGGTGCTCGTTGTGTGGGGAAGAAGTTCTCCACCCCCTGCATACTACAGGGCCCCGTCCCCAGACACCAAACCCATCCCGCCAGCCCACTGGAGTCCAGCCCTGGCAGGGCATCACCAGGGGTCTCAGAGCCTCCCTCTCCTGATCTGTTCCTGGGGCTCTCCACAGAGGCAAAAGAGCTGTTAGCATTGCTTGTAGATACCAGCAGTTCCTAACATTCTTTGCAGAGAAGGACTCTGACAGCAGTGGTTCAGAGGGTGGGAGGCAAGTCTACAGTTTGGAAGCATTTCCACACCCTCCCCAGTCACCCCTGTGTGGCAGGGGTGTGTTTCCCCTGTGTGGCAGGGGTGTAGCAGGGGTGTGTTTCCATGGCTGTGTGTTTCCAAGGCTAGGGAATTCTGCCCCCGCCCACCCCAAGTTGCATTGAAGTTTTGTAAACATTTTAATTGAGTGGAGACAGTCTGTCTGGAAATATATCAATTCAGAAACTGCTGCAAACCACCACAAACAGCATGAAAGTTCATGGAATGTTTGTGCCGGTCACCCTGCCATGAACTTCACTTTGTGAACCACAAACCCTCAGAAATTCATGAAAAACTAGTTTGTGAGCCAGTTCGTGCACATCTCTGCACATTTCCCCAGTACGAATTCACCTCCCCTGCCCCACAGCTTATATTAGCCCTTCTATAAGGGATAAAGACTGGCAACGTGTCTGGAGACAGAGATATATTTCTCAACTAAACCACAGCACACAGGTCAGGGGAGCTAAACCCTGCCCAATCTGAAACCTTACTCAGGTTGTCAGAAGCTTATTTTCTTCTGACTGATTCAAAGTCTTCCTCCTGTAAGCAAATCACAGTGGTCAGTACTGCTTACCTGTGTTCTCTTCTGCGCCTGAACAGGACTGTGAACCATCTCTGATTACACCCCGGGTCCCAGCCTCAGACTATGCCATTCCTGGTTCAAGCCCCAACTAGACCACGTGCCTAGGAGCATTCCTTTGATCCTTCCTTCATTACCCAAACAACTGCACAACATTCAGAAGACAGTGCCATACAAACAATTTCTATCATTTGCTTTGGTTTCTTCTAATTCTAGCTGCTCAGTTTCAGCTAGGTATAATATTAGCATTGCAGCTGAGCTGATGCACTTTACGTTGCTACTATCCTATATGTGTACAAGAGTCAGGAAACACATCAGTGCCCCATAGTTTTTCAGTGCTCTTGCCAGGATCAAGCCCCTATCAGAGGTACAAACAGCCCTGTGGGTGCCTCCTGCAATCCAACCAAATGGGGGAGGATCATTGACAAATAGAGCCAGTTTTCAATATCAGCGGTATATTCAAGAAAAGACTATTAGTAGCTGGGCTTTGGTTGTACTCACCATCTCCCTTGACAAAAGGACCAAACTATTAATATTTAGCCACACTGAAATGCCCAGTTAATAGTCACTTATAATGGCAATTTCTTTGGAAATGTAGTTTTGATAAACTCACTTAGGGGAGTCCCAGAATCTCTCCCTTGCCTCAGGATTATATAAGGCCCCCCCTTGATGTGAATGGAACAATGGAGGCACAAGCATACTTGCTAGACCCCCCCACACTCTTATTTTGTAGCCCAGACTCACAAGTAGGCAATGTGTTCTTGCATATGTTTACATAAATTACACATACAAATTTTGTAAAAAAAAAAAAAGGAAAAAAAAGCCCTGCTTGAAATTGGCTTGAAGAGAATTGGCAAGCCTACTGCAGAGAAATCAGTTTCTTCACGCACACCCCCACAAGGACGGCACTCTTAACAGTCGCTCACACATATTTTTAAACATTTCTGGGACATTTTCCCAGAAACATACAAAATTACACTCTGGTGTTTGTATAAGAAGCCATTTTCCAAGTGGTTTGGAAAGTAAAAAATGGATAATTAGAGGTGCTAGAAATAAATTTTCCATTCAGTGTCAGAGCATTAAGGGAACAGGCAGGCAGGCAGCCAAGCTACAAGCTCCCCTCCAAATGACATCATTGCGGGAAGATGGGTTTTTCTGCATAGCCCAGAGAGGTTTTCCCTTAGATCAAGGTCTGAATCTCTTGGGAACAGCAGTTGTCCAAATAAGGGCTCAAGTCCTAAGTTCCAGACACTCATTAACAGCACCACTTAGTAATCCAGAAATACCTGTTTGGGAAAGAAATTTCAAATAAGTCCCATTGTGCATTTCATAGATACGTACCATCTGACATGGCACGCCCTCAGAACATCAGCCCTTGTACAGAATATTACTGAGCAGAGTGAGTGTCTCATATGGGCTGAACACATGAGAATAGTGCATGTAGTGGGGGGAAGGGTCCAAGGACTTTATGTAATGCCAGTATATGAAGTCTCCTCATCAGGGCTCATTTCGTAGCAGGAGCTCCTTTGCATATTAGGCCACACACCCCTGATGTAGCCAATCCTCCAAGAGCTTACAGTAGCCCCTGTAAGAAGAGCTCTGTAAGCTCTTGGAGGACTGGCTACATTAGGGGTGTGTGGCCTAATATGCAAAGGAGCTCCTGCTACAAAATGAGCCCTGCTCCTCATGGACATAAAGGAAAACCACTGATGTCCACTTATAACACTGGCATTTTTCAATGCTTCCACGTACCCAGAAATCCTAGTGAAATTTGGCAACTGAAAGGAAATCTAAGCAAGCACTAGAAAACTAGAGAACCTCATATTTCTTTTTCAAAGCAAGTTTCTAATTTTGGATACTTTTTTATTTCTACTCTTTTGGAGACATGTTTGAAACATGAAGTCAATGTCTGCAAATGGACCGAAGCTCCAACGTTTGGCCGTTATAGTATTTGTGTCTGGCCCAGTCCTCCTCTCTAATTTTACTCCTTTATTGCAAAATAAGTATATTTGCATATAATGGCAGAGTTCAGACTTGCAGTGTGGCCCAATATAGGCCCGCTTTGCAAGCGGATTAAGACAGCCCGTTCACACAGCCACAGCTCACCCCGTCCTGAAGCGCTTTCATCCCGCGTTAAAAAGGTACCTGGTGAAACCGGTGTCAAGCCGTCTGGGTGTGCATTCATCCTGCTTCCTGGCAGTGTGGACGCAAATAAGCCGAACATCAAGCGGCACCGGTAATGTGAACCCGCTGATCCAGCTGCTGCACCCATCTGAGTATGTGCCCATGCGCCTATGTACAGGTCAGCAAAATGGACCAAAGCCGTGTGCCGCTGCTGCGGCACCACCAGGGGCCACCCAACAGTGTGAACGCTCTGTTCCACCTCCTCCCCGGTATGGTCCTGCATCAGTCTACAAAGTGCAAACGGAAAGCCCCGCAACAACTCGGCCCGGGTCTTTTTGCCCTGCTTCCCTTGCGCTTCATTTTGCCAGTCGGTCCTCAGCCATTGATTTGCAAATTTAATTCTGAACGCCAAACCACAGTTTTAAACCATAATATCCTGTTGCTCACATTGTGGAAAAAATCAGTGTATCGTCTCCACTTGCATGGCTTCATCTCCAGGTGTAGTTTATTTTAAATTAAACATATTCATAAATCTACAAATGTGTTCATTTTAAATTAGATTATTTAAAATTTGCTTTGCTTTTTTGAGATCTAAGTAATATTTCACGTCTTTCCAGTTTTAAAAACATGTTTCACACAATGGTTTCTATTTATATCGTTTTAGTCTTATACTCTTATTAGCATAGTTTTCTGAGCACAGAATTAGGGAATTTATTTTAACTGAGTCATCACCAACCCTGGCTACAGTCAACTAATCCATTCAGTTGTCAATTCTGTCTCATTCCCTGAGGGCCAAGCTACACACTGAAGGTTTCCAAAATCTAAGTATTTCCCTGGTAATATTAATTAGGGCGTTAGGGGCATTTGCAGGGGATAACTGACAGACAAGTGGGACCATTAAGGTGAGGAAGAAGGCTACCTACATACACCTCCCCAATTTCTCCTCTGATTAGCTGAGGCATCCTCTCACCTTATGGAGTCTCACATGCTGCTCCATCAAGAGGGCGAGAGCAAGCATACCTCACACATAACAGACAAATGTTATTTCTTCATGGGATTCTTGCTCCCCATCCCTTCCCCCAATATTACAATGGACGTCGTTTTGGCTTCCACACACACCATCATCATGCTTCTGCCAAGCTGTGTTTTCCCCAGCTCCGCTGCAATTTCCCCAAAACCAGCTTCCATAAATCTTTCCTGGAAGGTCACACCAAAGGTGAGTTTGAGAAAATGTGGAAGGAGAGGGGTGGGTTTCCACACCTCTTCACCTGCCGTATCCAACCCCCAACTCAGTCAGGCTTTTCGCCAGGTTGCTTTAATTATCAGTAGTCAAGCTATGACATCCTGACTATTATTTTAAAAAGCTAAGCCTGCAACAAAGCCCAGTGATTGGGGGTGGGGAATGGCAGGGGGAGAGGAAAGCATGGAGTAAATCTCTGCCCAGAGGCTCCGTTGCCACTGCAAATGCCTTTGCAATCATCCCCTTGCATAAGTGAGAAGACTGTTCCCTTTAAATGATGGGAAACAATAATGGAACAGAGCAGAGTAAGAAAGGTTTCTTTCTGGCAGGGCTCTCACATTACAGGGCTTTTCTGCTTTCTCATTTTCCTTGCTTGTGAGTTCCTGTTGCTTGGGGGGGGGGGGGGGTGTTCCACACATATTTTGCTCCCTCTAGTGGTCAATTTGATATTAGATAGATTTATGTCCAACTGCAGGTTTTTATACCAGACCTAAATCAATATATCAAATTAACCACTAGAGGGAGCAAAACAAGTCAGGAACAGCCCCCCCCCCCCCCAAAAAAAAACAGGAACACACACGCGAGGAAAATGAGAATGCTGGAAAACTCATATTGTAGTGGGCACTCTCTATAATTAGGACCAAATCAGTTATAGGGCTCAATCTTTCTGCTTCTCATCAGCATGGATTCGTGAGGATAAAGTCTACAAGCAGGAGTGAGAGCTGTGGACTAGGACAGCAGCAACAACAACTTTTAATGGCATATTACAGCATCAAAACCCAGCAGAAAATACCAATAATCATTGACACTTATTAAGACCAGCTCTCCTCTTGACAGCAAAGTACAGAAATTTAGCCACCATTTCAGTATTCACTACACAACAGTTGGAGAGCTGGAGAGTTGGAGAGAGAGAGAGTACCTTCCACTCATCAGGTTGGTTTCCATGATCTCTCAGTAATGGCTCCAGAAATGAGGCTTGGAGATCACAGTAATAAGAACAATGAAAAAGGATATGATCGAGTCTTTCTATTTCACTGACACTACAAGCACATGATCTGTCATTGTATGGGATTTTACAATACCTCCCAGTCAGTACAGCCAAAGGTACCACATTAAAACAGGCTAACATAAAGGCTCTTTGAAAATGTGGGGCTGTTACACTGAGGAAATATTCTGTTATAGATCTTTGGGGAGGAATCCCTACCCTCAAGGGGGAACATCTGCCTGAGGCATGACTAATCAGCTCATGACATTCAATATCAAGCAAACATTGTTTAATCAAACCAAAGGCTGATCTTTCTGGACTAGGATAGGAGGCAGATGGGAAGAGGAGTGAAGCATTCAAGTGATTCTGTCGTGAAAATGGTGGCCATGGCTTGGTTGGAGAAACCAGCAAACTGAAGCCTTTTTTAACATCACTAATTCTTGCCAACATCTACAGAGAATCTGGTGGTGATGAAGTAGAAGAAAAGCCCCAAGAAACTGACCAAGAAAATGGGGTTTTAAGTTTCTATTCCCACCAAAAGCAAAAAGGTAATGAAAATTCTTCATAAACACTATTGGTAGGGTAACTGTATTGTAAGGACACCAGAATAAACAGCACAACCATGACTTAACATTTTGCTACATGGTTACATAGATCCATTTTACCCTCTTGGGTAGACTGCATGCTCATATTACCTAATTATGTATTTATCGGAAAGACCAGAATAGCTCTACAGTATTAATTTCAATCACTCAGGCCTGCAAGTGGCCTAACTGCTTTGTTACAATATTTGCCCAAAAGACCGAAGACAGAATCCCCAGCGTTCCAGCAGATTAACATAAGAAACCCTGCTAATTAATTTTTACAATGGCGACATACACAAGTTTAAGCTGCAAATATAAAATTAACTTTATTCCACTATGTAGCCTTCATTATTAAAGTATAAAATGCAAAAATCCCCACAAGCTTTTTCTTTTTCTTTTTTTACTTCACATATCGGTGAGGTACAATAGCCAAGATTGGCATATAGTAAATGGAATGAGCACTGGTCCCAGACCAGTCACTGAGAACCAGCCGACAGAAACTGCTGCCCAGTAGTATGTGGGAGGCAAGGTGTGGAAGTTTGACGTTAGCACAACGCTCCAGGAACCAGACAGATACAAGTGCCTAGGGTTGCCCGCTCCAGGTTGGGAAATACCTGGAAATTTGTGGGGTGGAGCCTGAGGAGGGCAGGGTTTGGGGAAAGGAGAGATTTCAGTGGGGTATGATGCCATAGAGTCCACCTTCCAAAGAGGCCATTTTCTTCAGCTGAACTGGTCTCTGTTGCCTGGAGATTGGTCATAATCCCAGGAGATCTCCAGCCACCACCCAGTGGTTGGCAACTGTACAAGTGCCAGACTTGGTCTACTCAAGCTACAGAGTGCTCACCATACACAGAACTCTCCTGCTGGGGTGCCATTCTTCATCTAGCACAAGATAGATCCCAGATTTCAGCCCAAGCAGGCAGAGGATCTGGACGCTGCAGGAGTCCCGCATAGTCCTACCTGCCAGATGCTTGAAAACCTCCCTGTGTTTGCAATCAAAAGTATGAAGCGAAAACAGCAGGTTTATCCAGTCCTTGATGGGTCAACCGCACATATCTCATGGGCTGCATTTGCCTTGAATGGCATGTTTCTGAGTAAAAAGAGTATCTCCATAAATAGTTCAGGTGCTCACCTGCATGCCCTTGAAACTACTCACTCTTTGTACGGTACTGCACTTCTGCTAAACCTATGCGTCACATAGATCCTCCGTTCACATTCTGAATTCTGTTGTGATGCACTCTATCCCTTTATATCATCGGAACCTCTGTTTTCACTGAAGGTAGCACAGCCCAGCTCATGTAGCCTGGGGGTTTCATTAGGAGAATAAAAAGAATAATAGAAGGTGGCAAAGACAAATTCAGATCCCTGTTATGCACCTCCTTTTTTCTCATGCACAGAAAGGATGATTATACAACATGAGAAGAAAAAGTTCAGTCTAAAGACACAGTGGCCACAGTTCTGCATACTAATCACCATCTCTTATGCAATGCTTTAAATTATTTTAAACAGTCCTATGCCACCTTTCCACCCAAATACCCCAAATGTCAAAACATTAAAACGTTTCAACATTAAAACAACATTTAAAATTATATGTATATAAAACAATTCAGTCAAAACATATAAACACACATATCACCAAAAACGAGTAGGAGGACCAATAACAATTATTGGGAGGGCATTGGCAAACAAAGTAAAAAAGTTTTCACTCATCAGGAGAAGACAACAATAGAGGCAGACAGATGAACCTCCCTGAGGAGGAAGTTCCAAAGTTCTGATGTCACAACTGAGAAGGCCCTTTCTTGGGTTGTGACTGATCTAGCCTCAGGAGGTGAGGGGACACAAAGCAGGGTCTCTGAGGCTGCGGTCACATGCGCCAGTTGGAGCAGAGGGGAAGCGAGGCTATTTCCGCTGGAGGAATTTGACATGCAGTTGCAAGATCACACATCCCTTTGAAGCTGCAGGCTCAGCCCATCACTGTGTGATCAGAAGACACTGTGGGTGAGTCATGAGGTTTTTTGCCATTTGTTTCCCTTGTGCATAAACAAGGAATTGCATCTCCGCACTGAGGGCAACCTATGGAGTATGCGATGATGCACATACTGTGAAGGGGAGGGGGAAATGGCACCAAGTCGGGATGGCATGATCAGACCATCCTGATGGCATGAGAGTGTGCTTGAGCTATTAGACAGGGGAAAGTCTGTCAGTAGCCCGTCGTATCTGGTTAATACCAGACTTTCCTTGGTGTCTTTTAATTACGCTTCCATGGTGGAGCAGCATGGGGTGCCGACGACTGCAGGATGCTTCCCAGATGTTGCTGTCTGATTGCATCCTTTAGATCCATCAGGCATTCACAGCTATGTTGGATCTAAAAGTGTGTTTGATCACAGCCTGAAGGTGACTGCAGTGGGTGATGACTGGGTAGGTTCATATAGGAGAAGGCAGTTCTTCAGGTATACTCGCCCCAAACCATGTGATTTTAAACTTGAATTGGGCCCAGAGCAAATTGGGAGCAAGTGTAGATGGAATAAGACTGGGGTAATACAGTCACTCTGACCCACTCCAGTTAGTCTTCTGGCCACCACATTCTTTACCAACTGCAGCTTCTGAATAGCCTTCAAGGGCAGCCTCATACAGAGTGCATGGGGGTAATCTAATATAGATGTTCCCAGAGCATGCACCCCAGTGGCAAGATCTTTCTTGTCCAGGAAGGGCTGCAGCTGACTCACCAGCCAAAGCTTCTGAAAGGTACCTGTAAAATACATTCAGCTGTAATTGCCACCTAGAGGCCTAGTTAGTCATTGCCGGGGAATATCATTGGGCATGTCTAAGTGGGGAGTTGCTCTTTCCTGTTTCTGGTCTATTCTAAGATGGAGGCCTGGCTGAGGCCTTACGATGTACACCAGCAATAACTATAACTAAACCTGCTCTGCTTAGCTAATTTAGACAACCTACATTACAGTGGCAATGAAGGTGGGCTTGACTTCACACTTTGTAAGTAACAGTACAGCTGCTTGGGGACACAGGTTCAGGTCAAAACTGTGTTGGTCTGAAACAGCAGAACAAAGTTTGAGAGGGACCTTTAAGACCAACAAAGCTTGATTCAAGGTATAAGCTCTTGTGTGCCTGCACACTTCTTCAGATACAAATACACAAAATGACTTCCTATGGCATCGTTAAAGAGTTCAGACATGGAGAACTGGGTCCAGTATACAGCAAGACTACCTCAGTTCTTCATTGCCAATGATGTGACTGATGAAAATAAAAAGCAGGCGATTTTGCTTGTGGAGCAAAGACTTATGGCTTATTCGGAAGCTTGGTAGCACCTAAAAAGCCCACAGCTAAATGCCTTGAGGAACTGATTGAATTGGTTTCAGATCATCATAACCCCAAACCATCAGAGACTGGACAACATTTTAAATTTAATAGTTTTTCACGTCCATCTGGAATGTCCATAGCTGGGGGGGTTTTGGTAGCAGAATTATGTTGCCTTTCAGAACATTGTGCTTTTGGGGACCCCTTGAATGCCATGCTGAGGAATAGGCAGGTCTGTGGCATCAATGATGAGAGGATTCAGAGATGTTTACTGGTAAAATCCAGTTTAGACTTTAAGAAAGCCCTAGCCATTGCAGTCCAAAATGCCTTAGAATTGCAGAGCTCTAAACAACCTAGGGATGTCCAGGCACTCTCAGCTGTGGTGCCAAGGTTTGTCCAACACTACAAGGGTAACAAAGAAGTATAAAGGCTCCTACAGAGGTATATAACCCTGTTTTTGTTATGGAGGGAAACATGATAGTCAACCATGTCCCCACAGGAATAGTGAGTACTGGATATGCCAGAAACAAGATCACCTAGCTGAGGTGTACCATACTAGAAAGGGAGAGAAAAAAGGACGGAAAGATTTCAAGTCTGAAATCCATTGAGTTGATGGTGGGGAGAAAGATTCTGGAGGCACGGATGAAGTGTACACAATGTCTAGTGTTACAAAAAGCCATAAGGAAAAGTCACTGTACATGACAGTTACCATGAACCCTAGTCTCCCGGCATCACACTTTGAAATCTACCTTCAAGGTAGGACTGAAATTACCTTGGAGCAGTGCCTCCCAATCCCAATCCCAAAAGGTAATCCAGATGGATACCATGAATGATGTTATCAAAAGCCACCAAGAGGTTGAGGAGGATAACAATCTGTCTTCTTCTCTGCTCTGTACAACAGATTGCACTTATTCCCATTTTAGGAAAAGCCAAAAGATATTGACCAGTCCCAAATGATGCTCTAAGTGGACATGAAGAACAGACATTTGACCCAGGTCTCCCAAACGTAAGTCCACATTGATAGCAATCAGACACAGTCTTTCTGCCTTGCACATGAAATAAGAGGGAGGCACTTGTATGTTACCACTTCTGCTATTGCCGCAGCATCACTTCTCAAATGCACTCCATGCTGCCATGAACATTAACGCATGAATCAAGCACCAGCTATATTCTAACCACCTTTCATCTGGCTTCATGTACCTGAAGATCAGAGTTAACTAAGGAGGGCCTAGGAGGTGTATCACTGAAACCCATCACAACCTGGGTAGAGAACCCACAATGAAACAACACGAATGTTTCCCAGAGCTTTCCAAAATCAGTGGACTCCTTTTGCTTCTCAGGAAAGACAGTCTCTTCTACAGGGATGAACAAATCACAGAGGCCCTTGTGACTGGGAGCAAAGAGCTCTTAAAGTACTGTATGCAGGGAAATTTTTATCAGTATTTGGCAGATAGGTCTTGGCTTAAGAGGAACTACAGAACACTTTTGTCCAGTGATCATAGGCCATGGAGACTAGCCCTTGGGAACCTGTAGACAACCAAGTTCTACTTTATCATTACACTGCAATCGTAAAAAGTCACTTACTCATTGAGAACAGCAGCTTTTTGAAAACTTATTTTAGCTTAAACTTTTAAAAAATCATGCCAGTTGTTTTCTTTTAGCTTGTAAGGATTAGTCTAGAAAAGGCAACAGCAAGGACACTTCATACTAGAGCAAAGATATTGTTCTAGTGTTGGCAAGAGAAAAGAGAGAGAACATGCACAAGAGACAAAGATTAGCAACAATGTTATTTTGAAAAATGATTATTCTAGCATTAACTTGGCTGAACTAAATTTCATACCAATATTCTGCAACATTTTTTAGGGATTCAAAGTGAACTTACAATGTATGGCATTTAATGGACAGTAAATCAATGGACTGGTAGAAAAATATTTCTGCAGCAAGATGTAGAAAAATACATGTTTATGTTCAGCACGAAAGAAAACATGACAACCACCTTCAGCCATGGTATATGCATCACTATCAAACTTGTTGCAAATAGAATGTTTTTCCCCAGTTATTTAAATTTGATATATATAAATCTGTAGCTCCAGATTTTAAAATGAAAAAAGTTTATCACTGAAAGGAACAAAGTTACATTTATTTTAGAATTAGTTATAATCAAGTGGGGGACTTGGAAGGACTTGTAGGGGCATCCGATTTCGAGGAGGCCCCCCCACACACACACACACTATTTCCTCTTTCTCTTTCCTGAAAGGGCCCTTAGCATCTTCCATTTTCCTGCCACCTTCTATCCTTCTCACCCACCAGTCAACCTACCTTTGTCTTCCCCTCGCTTCAGTTGTCCCTCCTTCCCTACCCCTGGCAGTGTCTCCCTGGGAAAAGTCTGGTCAAGTTACACAGTGCCAGACACCAGGCCAGGCCCAGATATACAGTGGCAAACCCACAAGGACTTGTGGGCGCACCTCAGGTTCCCCTGTATTCCTTTCCTCACACTATTTTTCCCCCTCCTCTTGACAGCCCCATATCTTCACCTTTCCCTGCTTCCTTATCTACTTTCCACCCACCCATCCACCTACATTTTATCTGTCCTCCATCTACAGTTGCCTGGCAACCAGTGGGAGAGCTGGGTAGGGTCATGGGGGGCATGACATAATCTGTGCTGCTACATCACTTCTGGGAAAAACTCAGAAGTGACATAAGGTAGCTCTAAGAATCACCAGAAACTCTATGGTAAACCCATAGAGTTTCCACTGATTCCCATGTCACTTCTGGCTTATCCCCAGAAGTGATATGGAGCACCATTTTACTCTTCCTGCCACTGCTGGCCGGAACAGTGGCCAGCAGGACACCTCCCAGCATAGTGGAAGGTCCAGCAGCCCTACCTCCATCTTCAACTATATTTATTGTTTATTTATTACATTGATACCTTGCCTTTCTCCACAGTACAGACTCACAAAAACTTACATTATTTTTTCCCTGTTATTTTCACAACAGCCTTGTGAGGAAGGTTAGGATGAGAGCGTATGACTGGCCCACGGTCACCCAGCAAGATTCCAAGGCAGAGCAGAAACTTGAACCTAGGTCTCCTAGATCCTCATCTGAATTTTTTAACCAATACACTACTCAGGATTTAATGTGGTGGCTGCTCTTGAAATATAGCAATCAGTACAAATATACAAAAAGCAATCTTAAATAATGTATGCAAGGTCTGTTTTTTACAAAAATATTGATAGTGATATAGTATAAACTATCGTGCAAATGGTAAAGTGCATCATTACATTAAATGACAGGCAAAATACAAGCAGGAAATAAACCCTGCTGAAATACAATCTTAAAGGGATTGAGCCAATAAACAATCCTCTTAGGTGGAATAGACAAGAAAAAACAATCCCTGTAACAGCCAAAGAAATATGTTGGGTTTTGGCACTGCCAGAGTGGCACTGGTTCTGCTGGGCACATTGCACTGGTTCTGCTGCTGGCTTTGCACACATGTCTCCTCCCCACACTTCACTTTCTACTGCAGAGATTCTCTGGGAGAATCTGCTGGGCTCATTGTATGCATGCCTTGTTTTTTCCCACCGTTGGAAACAATGTAGGATGGGGACATCCTCTTTGGGTGCCCATAGAATTGGACCCCCTGGGGTTCTTTTGGGGAGAGGCTACAGCAGCTACATTGCAAATGTGGAGCCTCTACCTCAAACCTCTCCCCCACCCTCAGCTCACTGAATGTACCCTAGGAGATTTGCCATTGCCTTTAATGGCCCCATAGGGTATAATGGAGCCTTTTACCCAAATTCCAATACAATAGTGATATTGGAATTTGGGTTTTCAAGGCAATACCATATTTTAGGGGTCCAACCCCCCCCCCCCCAAATTCTCGCATATCCCTACTTTCTACCTACACCCATTTAAGTCCATGAATATGACTGAACCCCAGAAAATAAAGAAATGGTTTGATTCTGAGTGCACAACTGTGAAAAGAGGGATTCAACAAAAACACAGGGAATTTAAAAGAGATATTGGAATTATTGGACCTCAAAAAAGATACAAAAAAGTAATACAGGATAAAAAAAAGAGAAAAGAAAAGTACAAAGGTTGGCACCTTGTTATTACATCACTTAACAACAATGATTTATCAAGTTTTTGGAAAGCCGTTTCTATGGCCATGAAACTGAGATCCAACTTGCCATCATGATCTATGGTTCCAGGTGGATGGGATATTTTAAGGAGCTGTTTTGCTGTAGTTCTTCCAGCAATACTCGGGTAGAGGACAGAATGCCAGATGACCTTCCTAACTGGGCCCCTGTACTGGAGAAAGATGTATGCAATAAGATCTGGCAAACGAGATCCAGCAAGGCCCCTGGCCTAGATAAGGTCCCAGCTGAGCTTCTCAAACTAAATCTTTTGTGGCGGGAAAGAATTTTAGCCTTTGTTTTCTCTCAGATAAATTAGACAGGAGAAATCCCCCCACAGTTTGGAAGCATTCTATAATCGTACCAGTTTTTTAAAAGGGCAATAGGCTTGATCCAGCCAACTGTTGACCAATTAAACTTCCAGCATCTGTTGGGAAATTACATTCTTCCCTTTAGTATCGAAAAATAATGCAATGGATCGAAACCAATAAGATCCTGGGCTGGGCTACTGTGGCTAATCAAGAGACCCTATACACCTATACTACTGCCCAGGCCCACTGTGATGGTAAGGGACACCAAAAAGACCAAAACAACCACATTTAACTTTAGAAGGGGTAACTTATCTAGAATGAGGGGGCTTGTGAAGAGGAAACTGAAAGGAAAGGTAAGGTAAGGAGGGTCAAATCCTTTCAGTACAGTACTTTTATTGGCATATTATAAACATATCAAAAGATAGAAAACAAGTATGATTTTAGCATTACAAAGGGAGAAGTTCCCCATCAGAGGATTTTACCTTAGCCTCTTGAATCCTCATATTAATTAGAAGATACCTGGCTACTAAACAAGTAATATAAGGGCACTGATATGACAAGATATAAAGCAAGCCTGTCATTGGGATATCCATGGAAGTTGTGCAGAAGAGGACTAATTAAAGAATCCCGCAGTTTAACATAGAAGTCACAATAAAACAAAACATTGGATGCAGATTCAAGATTTCTGACCCTACATGGAAAAAGTCTTTCACGATAAGGAACATTTGCAAATGTTCAAGACAGAACCACTGTAGGGAGAGCATTAAATCTTGTGAGCATAAAAGCTCAACGTAATTGAGAAGATGTTAAGTATGAAAAAATCAGATGCTAGAACCCCATGATCAGGTGTGATACCAAACTCCAGCAGTGAGCATATCCTGTTTGCTAAAGAGCAGAGAATTTGTTTTTCAATAACCAAAAGTCCCTGTTTCAATGATCTAAAAGCTTGAGATTCTTCTAACATAAAGAGAGAATTGAGAGGGATACCAATAGGCTGTATTTTCTGCAAAATTGAACATGACTAATTAGTTAGGGATGACCTCCTGGTGGCACCTTGATTTTGGCCACTGTGTGACACAGAGTGTTGGACTGGATGGGTCATTGGCCTGATCCAACATGGCTTTACTCATGTTCTTATAAAAACCTTCAGAGGGTTTCACCCTTGAAAGAGGGGTGAGGCAGAGTTGTCTGCATGCTCCTCTTCTTTTAAATTTATATCTAAATGACCTTATGTTGAGTCTTTCTTCTCCAGAGTTTCATGCCCTCAGATTAGCTTTGAAAGAAATACCATTTCTGCTGTACGCCGATGATTCATTTCTTAACTCCCATACCTAGACTGGCCCAAAGAGACTCTTGACATACTTTTCAATAAGATTAAGCCTGCTTCTGGACCGATATCTCGCTTCTTCTTTATAAGGGGAGGAAGATATGTTCCGAGTGCAATTCAGGTGTTCAAGTATAAAATAATACCCCAGCTACTTTATGGTGTTGCTATCTGGATTTCAGTGATCTCAGAATCTTTTGATCATCCCCTATGGCAGTTTATATGTAGGATAACAGGAGTCCCTCACTGAGTCTCAAATGTATCTCTCAGAGCTGAACTCAGCTAAAAGTCATTGGAAGCCAGAACATGGTTCAGTGCTTTTAAGATAAGGCTACGGATTATTTTTGTTTCAGAAGCTGAAGATCTCCTGTTCTTTGTTAAATAAGATACTTGCCATTCTTGATGGATGAAGACAGTAGATGCTAGATTAAAGCAGCTAGGGCTTCCAACCAAAGATTTCTTCTTCCAAGGTAAGGCAAAAAAACACTTTTACTTGCCCAGCATCAATTTACAGAGCTGGATTACAACAGCACGGTGATTCACTCTCACAGGGTCTTCTCAAGTCAGTTCTTTGGTATCTTATGTTCTTGGACTGCCATTATACATGAGACACTTAATGGCCCTCCACCTTGTCAGGGCGTTCACTGTAGCTTGCCTTAATGTCTGACGCTGTCTGATTAGTTCTGATTGTTGCTATTTCTACATTTTAACCTGTATGTATATATTTATTGCATTTTATCAGAATTGTATTTAAAAAATTGTTGTTAACCACCTGAACCCCATGTGGGGAAAGGTTTTAGGAACCATTGAAACCCACCCCTTTTAACATGCTTATTATTTAATAAACTTCAAGGGGATAATATTCCCTATTTGATGCTAGACAGTGACCCAAACACAATACAACCTACTTGGTGGCTAAATTTCTGTCTAGAATATTTTCCTTTAGTAAATAATGTATTATTCTTTTTAGTCATCGCTCAAGATTATCTGATCATAGGAACTCTGAAAAGAAAAGTAAGTAAGTTGCCAAACATGGCCCCAATGGGGTGTCCCACAAAAGTCAAAATAGGCCTTGCCCCCACCTTTTCTTAACAGAAACCAAGGTTTAGATGCTGGCAATACAGTTGTGGGTGTCCCACAATGGCCACAGAGGGTATCTGTTTCTTAAAGATACAGGCACTGCTTTTACTGGGGGGGAGGTTAAACCCAATTTGTTTGTTTGTTTTAGATTTCAAAATTTTCTGGAAACTGTTACCCCACCCCCTCAGGTTTGTAGAAAGATCTGTCTCTTCTGGTCATGGTTCTAGTTTCTGGATTTAAGTATCCATAGATTTGGCAACACTGAGAATTAGGTATATTGATACATCAGTATAATAATTTACTCTGTTCTCTTCCCTCTCCATCTCCCTATCATATTTATACCTTTTACAGGCACCAGATAAATCTTCTGAAATAATAACTAACCAACAAAGAGGAAACTGTAATTATGTCAAAAAAGCTGAATTTTATCATTTCTGTGATTTCTAACACAGGAAAGATCCACAATAATGACAGCAAAGTATATAGCACTTCACAATACTCAGACAGCTACAGCTTCAGACACATCATCTCAATGATGCAGAGCAATCCTGCAAGTAGGCCACTCTTTTCTTTGTGTTACAGATGGGAGACTAAAGCAAATAGATAATGGCTTGCCATCTAGTGAGGACATGCTTGACTCGACCTGAACTAAAGAGTTCCTGGTTCCCCATGCAGCCACTTCACTGTACTAACCCACTAGAGTCCATTTTAGACCTCCAAAGAACATTTACTGAGTGGGATGATGGCAACAATGTGGGATGAGAGCAACAACAACAAATAATGGAAACAATCCCTGCCCTGATCTACATTCAGAACAAGGACTATGAGGATATAGTTTATAGGTGGGATCCAGAGGAAATTTTCCATTAATGGAAAATGTTGGTAATTCCCCTATCCCACATGCTGTTCTTGGGGGGTGGGGAGAGTTGAGAGGAGCAGGACATTGGAGTGGGGTATTTTCTGGCTGCAGCAGGAGACTTTTCTGTGGAATCTGACTTCTTGTTCAGTTGGGTGAATGTAAGGATATTTCTGTTTGGTCAGGAATCCTGGTTTTTCAGAGTGCTTGGTTGTATTTGTGTAAACTGTGTTCTGACCTTCCACTGAGTGAGGACAAAGCCTATCACCATTATGCCAGTTCTCCCCACATACATGCAGTAAAAGGTTTATCAGCCGTAAGAACTTTCATATGTTGCTGCATTTAATGACAAGGGATTGAGGCACATGCTTGATTATCTCACTGAAAGTAGTCAGAGGGATTCTTTTTAGGTACTTAAATTGCTCATATATGTTCAGCTCCCCACCTCAGAAGTGAGAGAAAGAATCAGTGTGGACCACTGTAACTTGCTATTGGCCCCAGAAACAAATCTACTCAACACACACACACACAAATCACACCACTCTCCAACATCTCCTCATTTCAAAATCAAAGATGGTCATAATTCTATGCCCTAATCTTGCCTTGCTATCCTTGTCTCCCTCCACATTCAGTTAAAAAATGGAGGAAAGAAGAATGATGTAGTTCACTTTTGCTCCCCACTGGGGAGAAAAATGGGCTATAAAGATCTAAATAAATAAATAGAATATAAGTTCACTGAGTGGCTAATATTCTGAGCCAGTGTGGTGTAGTGTTTAAGAACAGTGGACTCTAATCTGGAAAACCATGTTTGATTCCTCACTCCTCTAGGTGAAGCCTTCTGGGTGACCTTGGGCCAGTCACAGTTCTCTCAGAACCCTCTCAGCCCCACCTACCTCACAAGGTGCCTGTTGTGGGGAGAGGGAGGGAAGGCAATTGTAAGCTGCTCTAAGACTCCTTAAGATAAAACAAAGCATCGTATAAAAACCTATTCTTCTTCTTAAACATTCTTTTAAACTGCCTTCCCTCCCTGGATTGGCTTAGTTTTCTCAGGTGCCCCATGGAGGAGGGAAGCTGTAGGTGTGGCCAACTTAGAAGCCAGCTGGAACTCCATTCCTGTGCGTTCCTGCCCAAAAATAGCCCTGAAAAGCAGTAAGTAAAGAACTCAGCTCACATGTAAACAAACAACATGATCATGGCAAGTTCAAATGTTGATCTTATTCATTTCAAAGTTCTTGGCATTCCGCTTGATGAGTCACAAGGTGCACAGTTTTGCCACAAAATACAGCAAGCCTGTGAACGCCACACCGCCCTAAATGCCAAACTACACAAGAGCAAAGCAGAGTATAAAAACTTATTCTTCTTAAACATGGGGGGAAGGGTGCACAATTTCAACATGTCAGTGAAACCGGGGGATGTATGTGCAAATAATGTGTTTGGGATTGACATGCAAGGGAAATCTAAAGATGGACATGCTTACTCTTCAGTGCAGTATTAAACCCTGTCAATGCGCGCCCTAAGAGATTAATCATTGTGTTGTCCAATAAGAAAGCTGGCCGGGGGCACAACCAGGGAGGAGAGATTGTGATTGTATCTCTCAATGTCTAATTTTAAATCCAGACAGGGAGGAGATTCAGCCCAGTTAAGGAAAAGGCAGTTTGCCTGGATCACAATTCTCTTGCACTTTGTATACTCACCTCCTAAGAGTGCAGCTGAAAAGGGATTGAGAACTTTGTCACTAGCCATTCTGTCCTTTCTGAAGAATCCTGACTTCTGACACATGCAAGTATACCCCGGTATGTCAGTCTTTCCCTCAAAAAAAAATACTATGGGGAAAGAAACAGTAATTGCAGCAGGCCCTGTTGTAGTAGAACCGGAGTATTCTGAGCATGTGCAGTACGAGTCCTGCTGCACTATGGAAAGCATATAACAGCATAATGCTGCCAAACCATACCATGAGGATAGTTTTCAGTATCCTTACAAATCTTAGACCACCCTTTTGGCTCATAGCACAGGTCCATCTAATCCAAACTCCTGTTTCCTAATATAGGGAAACAAAAGCTTTGGGAAGCCAACACACACAAGCAAAAGCAGTTTGGGATACATTTGCAGGGTGGGCAGCAGATGCAACTAAATATAAATAAATAAAAATAACCTCTCTCTCTCTCACACACACACACACACACACACACACACACACACAAACTAATGCACAGACTCCTTCGTCCCCAACATCTGGTCCTCGAAGGCCGACTGCTTGAATGTGTTTGCTATAAGGGTTCCGAGAGGACAAGATTCTGAATACAATCTAAACTGATAAACTACTGTATAATATTACCAGAAAAGGTGTCATTTCTAATGGGCAGCTTCATATTCCACTCACCGCTACTAACAATGTTGACTGGCAATTTTATTAAGCAGGCCTACTTAGAATAAAATGTTTATGGACCAAGGACAGTGCCTTATCCTTACACTTTCCCTCTCCAAAACAAGTGCTGGACACATTAGTGTGCAGAAAGCTGTAAATGGCCAGCAAGGTCCTTCTGCTTTTTAGAGCAACCTTAATATCTTCAGTCATATTAAATCCAGGCTTTTTGCAGGGAGGGGGACCTACTGCCTACCCCTGTGGAACGTAATTCTCTACACACTGACTTGAAAAAGAATCTGCTTGAAAACAACAGCCCAGATGCCTCAACAAATAGGACTGAGGCACCAGCATCCTTCTGGCAGACCTTAGTCAACAATAAAGGTACATAGTATTTACATTTTTCATGTTGCGTGTTTTGCTACGTGATTATATGATGTGAGTTTCCTTATACACCACTCTGAGGTCTTGGGAAAGTGATATAAAAAGAATATACATAAATAAATAAATGCATCTTCACCGTTAAAATAAAGCTCTGGAGAAATACCGATGAAGGTCAAATCTAATGCATTCCAGGGGAGCAAGAATGGGATTAAATGTAAGCACACATCATACAAGGAACAAGAAAAATATATTATCACAGCTGACATGGCACTCTGGTTAGGAAGTGACTGTACTGGAGGGAGGGCCATATTTATATAGAGGGCACACCTGTGTTTTTCTTTGTTCAGGATGTGGCATGTTAATGCAACACTGGAAATAGTACATGAAAGAAGGCACCATGTTGCATGGGCTTTCCCCTGACTTTCACATATGAAAACTGAGCCATGCATGCTTACCTCATAGTCCCCAGATTTTCCATACAAACTACTAGGAATTAGCATAGACTATGGCAAGAGCCCTCAACATGGTGCCTATGCATACCATGGCACACAGCAGTACCTTTTCTGGTGTCCATCAAATGTTTTTAGAAAGTGGGCAGGGCTGGATGGATCTTTTGCCCAGCAAGGCTTCTGATGGCTGTGCAGTTTTTTGTTTAATTGCTTCAGCAGCAGCTGCCACCACCACTCAAGGATCTTCTATATGTGACTAATGTAAGCTGCAGCAGCCATTTTGTGCCTGGCTTCACCTCTTGTGACGGCCATTTTGTGACTGTGCTCACAACACTGTTTCAGAATTCCAAAGGAGCCTCAGTTAGGGACTGAGCTGTATGACATTTTTTTGATGAGTCAGGTCCAGGTTCCCCTACATCCAGGAAAGGAGGGGCAGAGAACAAGGCAGGAGCCCCTCTTCCTCATGCCACTGTCCTGGGCTGAACTGGGCCCCTGCAGGCTATAAAAATGACATTTGTATGATGTTTAAAAAAGGATTTATATATGATTTTTTTAACTGATTAAAAAAAAAAAAAAAGCACACAGAAACAGCATTCCCTGAAGCTGCTGTGTGGCTGCAGGAAACTTGGATTCACCTTGTTTTGCTCTTGTGTAGTTTGGCATTTAGGGCGGTGTGGCGTTCACAGGCTTGCTGTATTTTGTGGCAAAACTGTGCACCTTGTGACTCATCAAGCGGAATGCCAAGAACTTTGAAATGAATAAGATCAACATTTGAACTTGCCATGATCATGTTGTTTGTTTACATGTGAGCTGAGTTCTTTACTTACTGCTTTTCAGGGCTATTTTTGGGCAGGAATGCACAGGAATGGAGTTCCAGCTGGCTTCTAAGTTGGCCACACCTACAGCTTCCCCCCTCCATGGGGCACCTGAGGAAACTAAGCCAATCCAGGGAGGGAAGGCAGTTTAAACTGCCTTCCTTCCCTCGGGTTCCCCATGTGCCCCACAAGCTGTGGGACACCTGGGGAAGCTCATCCTGGGAAAGAGCTGTGCTGCCAAGGGTGTGGCCTAATTTCCTAATGAGTTTCTGATGTTATGAGTTCCTGTTGGGCTTTTTCTATTAAAAAAGCCCTGCTGTTTTTGTTCACATTTTGAACTGAATACCATATCGAGCAGCACTGTGACTGTACAGCAGACACTTCTACAGGGTTTCCTGCAGATGTTGTTCTGTATGTTACACGGTAGTCATGGAGCTGTTGAGGGAATTGACAGGTCTCCCCCCCCCCCAAAAAAAATTAACAACACAACTCCCATGAGGCAGTATGAGAATGTGCATGCACAACATATTCCTAATCTGAGCAGTTTCCTTTCCTACACAAGTGTGATGGGCTTAAAATACAGACCATCAGACACTTTTTTATTAGCTGAACAATAACAATGTGGCAGATGGGAGAAGGAACAATTTCCATGAAGCAGTACAAGATTATGCCTGGGCATATCTGGACAGTTGGCCTTTGGCATCAACAAACACTGAGTCTGGCTGCCACAGAAAAACTCACCTCCTGGTGTGGAAAAAAATGTGAATGGTGTCTTTCCACTTCCAGAATGTGGTGACGTGCATACGTAGGGGGACAGTGGCAGCTGGGGGAGGGGGGGTATCTTGAGGGAAAGTAGCATGCGATCACATGTGCCCAGGTTTTTAGCACAAAGATAACAAGCTGTTTGAACACTGGCAAACAGTTTGACAAACAATCATGCTAATTGTAAACTGGAAAACAGATTCTGGGTTAGATTCCTTAGAGTATTTCCACTGCCTGAAGGATTTTCCCAAAGCTGAGCATGACTTCCTCTCATCCTCTCTCTTGCTGCAGCTAAGAGAACCCTCCCCCCCCCAAAAAAATCCAGTGGTTGAAGAGGCAAGAAAGGCACACTCCACTGATGGAAACACATAATGAGATCCAAGTCTTTAAGCCAAACAGGTCAGAGATGAAGCATCCCAGAACAGTAAATGGTTCACCATCCACCCAAGGGTGGTTCAGTATAAAATCAGTGCACTTCCTGTTTTTGCGGCCTGGGAACTCACAAACCTGTAAGGTCACATGGTTGGCAAGCTGTGCTCAGCTTGGTGGGTCACACACTGTGACTCACATTTTCTTTCTTCAACATTCTTGTGTAACAATATCCAAAATGGGATGTTGTTTAAGTCTCTCATCTCATATGGTGTACTTTAAAGAATTCCATATACATGTGGCTTTCATCAAATCCACCATGAGCTGGAAGGAGATTTTGGATGTTACATAGAATTAAAACTGGATTGGGCCTGCTGCTGAAGTTCTTTTGGGGGAACAATACAATAACTGTTGGAAGTTCCAGATGCAATGACCCCTGTGTCAGACCTCCAGACTTCATGGCAAGAGAGGGTAGATAGCTAGATAGGCACACTGACCTTTCTTCCTGTCTTTACTCTTCCGCCACTGTCCCCTTTAAAATGCAGATTGTGTTCTCAGGGCTGATTTCCCCTTCCTTCCATTCTCTCACTCACCTGAAGATGATCTCTCTCCCTGTATACACCAAGAGGGAGACATGCCATCCTCTCTCAGTACCATGAGGCAGACGGGCCTCTTGCCATCTGCTTCTATCCTTTAGCTAGTAAGTTAGTACTCTATCAAATCTCTGCTCTCCTATCCAAAGTGTACTTCTCAAATACAGAGAGTATTTCTCTTCAAAACTTGCAGTGTGGCTCTGTGTAGCTTTGTAAGCTGAGTAACCTGGTAAAGTGTCGCTCCTGCATTTGTAGCTTTATTTAAGCACTCTGCTAACTAGTGGTGACTGGACTAAGCACACCAGTTAACCTCAGTAATAACTACATCCTTGCCACAAAGACAGATCTTTACCTCATGAGAGAGGATATTATTAGGCGCTTAAGTACCTAAAGGTAGGCTTAAATAGGCCCATTAAGATTGTCCACCACAAAACATTGATCGATTTAGTTGATTTTCCTTGAAAAAGACAAAAAATGTGGCATCTATCTACCCAGAAAATTAATTCGGCTACTCTGTTCCAATGTGACGCCAGCCAACCTGACTGACTATTGTGTTGTAGCCCTAGTACATCTCCAGAACAGGGAGGATGCAGTGGTGTATTTGATGACCCCAAGGTTAAGGTCTATGTCTTTTCCTCATATTCCAAGGAATTGAGGACAATGAACTGGCAGGATAATTGTGGCAGAAAATTCAGGAGGAATCCATGTGCAAAAAGCTCCTCTATGACAGTGATGGAGCCAATGAAATCTCATTGCACACCATTATTACATCACAGAATGCCATTCCGCAGAGATTCTCTGAGTGACAGGAGCAGGGGTTTTGAATTCTTTATTACTGCTGCTTCAGCTTGAAAATCCTCATTTTAATTTTGCTTCTCTCTCCATGCAAGTCAAGTCTATGGGCCTTTGTTTTTGTGCCACTTACCAGTTCCTTTTGCTGAATTTTCCCATTAAATATATGCTTTCCCCATTAATTGTGCATAAAATGTTGTAAAAGAAGTAAATCAGGAATACAGGCAATTAAAATGGGTAAAACAAAAAGGCTCACAATGACAGAAACAGAAATGGGAAAGGGCATATTTGAATATGGGGAAATCGTTTTTTATTTAGCCAGGTCTAAATTCTGATGCAAGAGTTAAATTTCCATGGATTTGAATTTAGATCACTTGCATCTGTTTTGAATCAGATACAATATTGAGTTATAAGTCTAGCACAGGAATTTCCATGGCTTCTGTCTGCCACATTTGCTTGAATAAATTCCAGTTGGTGACCAGGCAATCACCCAACAGTACATTCAGCCCTTGGCCATTTGGGCTACTTTTTGTCTTCCAGTAAATGAATGATTTGATCCTAGCTATGATGTGCCTCTCTTTGGTAATGGTTGTATGCCAATAAAGGTTGTGTATTGTATTGTGTGTGGTAATGGCAATTATAAGACAATTAAATCAATTTAAAAGAAATCTCTAGGTCCTGGAACCTGAGTAATTATTGGTGTATCTATAAAGCATCTTTTTGTGACAGGATTATTGAACAGGGGACATTGATACAGTTTCAAGGAATTCTTTATCAGATTTGGTACTATACATGGCGCTGGTCGCTCTGGTGGATGATCCATAGTAGGCGAGGAATACAGGGGAGTAGGACCCTGCTGCTTCTCCTAGATTGCATCCATTTTCAGGACAGTTCTGCTCTTCTGGGTCATCTGGTTGGCTTAGGAATTGGAGATTCCATTTTTGAGGTGCCACAGACTTAGCAGCAACAAGTAGGACAGGTAAATATACCATGTGAACACCCTCAGTCATTTGCGAACAGGGTTGAATGCTCTTGCCTTTCCAATGTTTGCATTAAACAGCCACCCAAAGAACTTTGCTGCTGTGTAGGAGCTGTAGTGATTAGGTTTTGTCTCCTTCTGCTGCCTTTGCATTTGCACAGCAGGTGAGATCAAATCTTCACCAGGGTCATGGATGATTGTTGTAGGGATGCCAGCCTCCAGTTGGAATCTGGGGATCCCCCAGAATTACAGCTTATCTCCAGACTGCAGAGATCAGTTCCCTTAGAGTAAATGGATGCTTTGGAGGGTGGACTTTATGGCATTGTACCCCACTGAGGTCCCTATCCTCCACAGGCTCCACCCACAAATCTCCAGAAGTTTCCCAACTTGGATCTGGCAATCCTAGATGATGCAGTCTGGTAATTAAATGGGGAAAGTACAACTCCCCATGAGGTTGTGTGAAAATGGGTATGCCCAAAATCGGGGGGGGGGGGTAGAAAAAGCCCAGTAGGAACTCATTAGCACAACAGATCACACCCAACAGCAGAAACTCACTAGCATATTAGGCCACACCCCTGACAGTGCAGCTCATTAGCATATTGGGTGGGGGCTGGGAACACACAGGGTGGGCATGGAAGCTTGCCTCTCCCCCCCCCAAGCTTCTCTGCCCCACCTTCAGCATCGCCTTTCTAGTCTACCCCACCCCCACCCACTGAACAAGATGGCCGGGGAAAGGCAGTGCTGAAGTGCCTGGGATCTCAAAGATCCCAGGAACTTCAGCATCACCTTCCTAGTCTCCTACCCCCCCTTCTGGAAGATCGGGAAAGGAAGCAGGCATGTTTGCCTGGCTGCCCTCAGTCTCCCCAGCCAGCCCACCAAGATGTGCAGGCTGGGGAGACCGAGAGCAGCCAGGCAAACATACTCTGTTCCTTCCCTGAGCCTCTCTGCTTTTGTGGAGAGACTTGGGGAAGTGGGGGGGGGCATGGGTAAATGCCTTTCTCTCTTCCCCCCAGATCGGAGAGGGAAAGAAAGGCATTTTCAACGTGCCTGGGTTCCACTCCTGATCTTCTCTCACCTGGAGAAGATCAGGAGGGGAACCCAGGCATGTCCACATGCCTGCCCTCTTTCCCCAGCCTGCCCACTGTGGCAGACAGGTTGGGGAAAGGAAGGCAGGCATGCACACATGCCCCTTTCTTCCCAGAGCCTCTCTGCTTTTGTGGAGAGACTCAGGGAAGTGTGGGGTGGGTGAGTAAATGCCTTTCTCTCTTCCCCCCAGATCGGAGAGGGAAAGAAAGGCATTTTCAACATGCCTGAGTTCCCCTCCTGATCTTCTTGCACCTGGAACATGTCAGCTAGAGAAGGGAAGGCAGAGAGAGGCTTTTCCTTGTCAATTTCACTCTCAGCTGACTGACTGGGAGTGAAATTGACAAGGAAATCTTGAAGGGCTCCCCAGGGGGATAGATGGCATTTTAACATGCCGCCTTTCCCTCTTGTGTGTAAGGTGGAGAGGGCAGCATACTCTGTAGCCACACATGCCAGAGCTTTTAGTTGTAGGCATGGGCAACTCAGGAGCCAGTCGGAACTCCATTCCTGTGTGTTCCTGCCCAAAAATAGCCCTGCCCAAAATAACCTCTACAATAGCATGAATTTACACAAGCACCAGCAAGAAGACTGCTTTCTAAATACACAGTTTTAATTTATAATCATTAATTTTTTCACTGTGGGTGAGGGGGAATTGAGGACTGCAACTGGACTATATAAGAATATATGTGTGTGGAAGCCATTGCACAGTACTATAGTGTGTGAATACATGAAAAGTAATCCAGTGAACAGGCTCAAGCTGCTTGTGAACAGCTGAACATCACACCAAAAAACAACTGGCTCCTTATTCATGACTGGAAAGCAGAATGCACACTCAGATCATGGGTGTTTGAGCATTCCTGACCATATTCTGTTGGCGCCATTCCTGGAAATCAGATATGGCTCAGAAACTGATGCTGAGGCCTGCTAATTCATTCCATGGACTTTCACACATGGCCAATATATACATGAAACTGCTGAGACAGAGTTCTCTTTGTCTGGCTGTTTCTTCACCCTTTTCCTCCTGGCTGGTTTGGCTTCCTTTTCTGCTCTGGTGCCCTTTTCTTCCTGTCTACTTATAGCTCCAACTCCACACCTGGTTCCTCTCTGCCCTCCTCTTCTCTATTCCCTGTTCCTTTGCCAGCTTCTGTTCTCTATTTTTTTAAACCCCAAATATATTTTTCATTTGATTTTATTTTTTTTAGATTTAGATTTTTCTGCAAAGCTGGGGTTTCCTTGGATTTGTAGAAAGATCTGTCTTGTTGGTTCAAGGTTCCAATCTCCAGATTAAACGTCAGGTCATGTTAAGAATTATACATTTCTACATAGGGTTATCTCTGGAAAAATGTTCAAAACTTCAGTTAGTTAAAAATGTGGTAATTCACTTAATAGTAGTAATGTGTTGATAGAAGTACATAAAACCTTTGTAGAAGATCTGCACCAACTCCTAATTTGTTTCCAAACACAATAAATACAACTGTAACCCTCTAAAATGCTAAGGTGCCTTTGAGCATTCCTCATTTATTTTAGACAATGCCTTACTTCATAAGTAGGGGTACCTCAAACATCATGATGAGAAAGTTGAGGATTGCCAACGTCCATGTTGGGCCTGGAGTCTTCCTGGAATTACAACTGATCTCTGGACTACATAGATCAGAGGGTAGACTCTATGGCATCACATCCACACTGAGTTCCCTCCCCAAACTCTGCCCTCTCCAGGCTCCACCTCCAACTTTGGAGGAATTTCGCAACCCAGAATTGAGACCCACAGCAGGAAAACACACCACGTTCAATTGCTTCAACCACCCACAGGCCACGCCTCCAATCTCCTCATCACATTGGGACATGGCTGCCAACTCAGGCTTGGAAAATTCTTGGGGATCCAGGGGTGGAGCCTGGGGAGGGTGCAGGGTTGCCATCTCTGGGTTGGGAAGTATCTGGAGATTCTGCAGGTGGAGATTGGAGTGGGCTAGGTTTGGGGAGGGGAGGGACTTCAGCAGGATATGATGCCATAGAATCCATCCTCCAAAAGCAGCCATTTTCTCCAGGGGAACTGATCTTGGTCATCTGGAGATCAGTTGTAATAACAGTAGATCTCCAGGTGACACCTGGAGGTTGGCAACCCTAGGAGGGAGAAGTTTGGGAGTGGAGAGGAGGGAGCTCAGTGAGTATATTATTCCACAGAGTCTTCCCCTTTTAAGTTGCCATTTCCTCCAGGGAAACTTATCTCTATAGTATGGAGATCAGCTGTAATTCCAGGAAAGCTCCAGGAACTACCTGGAAGATGGTAACCCTATACTCAGGACATTGCCAAATGGTAAGTGGTGACTCTGGAAGACGGAGGAGGCATGGAGGTGCTGCCAGCAGTGGCAGGCCTGTGAGGGAGGGTGAGCCCTGACAAGCAGCATCAGGCCTCTTGTGGAGAGCAGAACTACCCCTCAAGGAGTTGAATCCATACAAGGGCATGAACACGGCCAGCAGGTGTTCAAGTATCCCTATCCATAAGAGTCCTCACGCACGCACATACACACACACATCATGTACTAAGTTCACCTGAAGGAGGTCTGCTTTGAGGTTATTATTTGTCACCAGAGACAATTCTGGTGGTGAAATGACAAATTATTTGGGCAACCATCTCCCCCAAAGGCTTGCCAGGCCAGCTTAGTTTTGATGTTTGGGAAGGCCACGGCTCACTGGTAGAGCATCTGCTTGACATGCAGAAGGTCCCAGATTCAATCCCCAGCATCTCTAGTTAAAGAATCTGGCAACAGGACATGTGAAAGATCTCAACCTGAGACTCTAGAGAGATGCTACCAGTCTGAGTAGACAATACATACCTTGATGGACCAAGGGCCCAATTCAGTATGTGGCAGCTTCATGTATTCATGCACTCAGAGAACGTATATCTCTACTGGGAACAATCGACTGAGGAGGGATGTTGCTTTCATACTTTGCATACATGGGCATCCTTGGAAGCATCTGGCTAGCCACCACTGGGAACAGGACACTGAATTAGATGGACTTTTGGCTCAATCCTGCAAATCTCTTTTTACATTCCTGCACTTAAAAACATAGACAGAACATACTAGAATGAAGTCTCCTGCCCTGGAAAGAGATCCCACAGAAATGAACATATCATTTATGATGATGCAGTAATTCAACTTGATCCCTACCAGCCCCATTTGTCCCTAGCAAATCCAAATAACTATCCACTCCTGTAAGAACATAAGAACAAAAGAGAAGTCAATGTTGGATCGGGCCAATGGCCCATCCAGTCCAACACTCTGTCACACAGTGGCCAAAAACACCAGGTGCCCTCAGATGGTCCAGCACTAGGACATACTCTAGGGCTGCAGTCACACACACTAAATAATCTGCTTTCAATACTTTCCAACTGGATTTTTACTGTGTGAACTGGCAAAATCCAATTTGAAAGTGCATTGAAAGTGGATTGGAAGTGGATGATTTAGTGTGTGTGACCACAGCCTAGGATCATCTCAAAATATTTGTCCCTTGTATTACACCCCCTCCCCAAAAAACCTTTCTTCTTAGTGAGTTTGCACACTGATTCCCCCCCCCCCCCTTTACCCTATAGTTACTCAGCTACTGTGGGGGTTTTTTTTCCTTTATCCCCCTCTGGGCGGAACAATAAAAATTTTTAACTATTACTTCAAATGTTTTTCACAATCTTGATTCAAAAAGGGATAATTCCCCACTATATTTTTGGTCTAATTATCAGATGATGATGGACAATGGATTGGTAAGAGTCACTCAAGAAGATGCAAGCGCTTGTATATAACAGCTACTGCAATTATCAGCCACTACTAAGCCATTATTGATCCTGTTCACATTGGGTGATAACTGAGCATTTTCCACTTATTTAAAGTGCTGTTAGCCAGAAACTCCCATCAATGAAAAGCAGCAGACGCATTTCTTCAAACACGGTTCAATAAATAATGCACATATGGAAGGGTGCAGAGTTCCTTAGTCTCAGTGAAACAACTAACTGTGAAGAAAAAACACCATCTTGCTGCCGCTAAATGGTTGATTACAATAAAATAGGTTCCCCAGAAGGTCATTTAATACATAACCTGGAGTACCAGTTTTAGAAGCCGAGAGATGCAGCAGAAAAAGAAATTCTCCATACAATTTCAGAAACATGAAACGCAGAGGAGAATGGTGGGCAGGGGAGGGAGGGAGGTCCATCTTCACCGGTCATCGTTTGTATCCATAATCTCAGAGTTCACTTTCATTTATTTATTACTAAAACAACTTTACAGAGAGATATTTTTACCCCAGTGAACAGTCATTCGGCTTGTCTTCCTTTCAGTTCATAATCCATTATTCAGCAAATCTTTTCCCCCCTCCAAGCAGAAGCAGCCAAAACAAGGAAAAGGCAATATTTAAATACTATTAAGGATATCAACCAGTAATTGCTAAATTAATCTCTCTAAGTAATCAGTAGTTTTAAGAAAAAGGGCTGACCACCTAACATTTAAGGTCAGACTAGAATTGATCAAAAGGAGCCAATTGAAAGGATTTAATTATTTGTGTCACTATATCCTCATTCGGGGTGGATGCTTTATATTTTAATGTCTACAAAGTAGATAATTTGACCCAAATGTTTTCCTTTTGTTAGGCCAATAAATGGATTGGGAGATGCTAGCCCATGGGTCACAAAGGTGCTTTCTTTGTTAAACAGGACCTCAGACCACTAATGAGTCTTTTTTCCCATTTGAAAGATTGACCACACTCATCACAAGTCAGATCTGACTCATATCTCAATCAATAGAGGGCAGATAAAGCCAGAAGCTCTGCACTAGCACAAATACCAAAGAAGAGCCCTGACCTGGACAGCCCAGGCGATCAGATCTTGGAAGCTAAGCAGGGTAGACCTTGGCTAGTATTTGGGAGGGCAACCTCCAAAGAATACCAGGGCTGTGATGCAGAGGCAGGCAATGGCACACCACCTCTAAAACATCTCTTGCCTTAAAAACAAGTCTAGTACACCATCTAGTGGTATGTAACGCTAAAAGAGTTAGAACCTCTGGCTGCCAGACAATCTTAGGATCTCCTGGCTATTCCACACACAATGCCATTTGATAATTATTAAATATTACCAAGGAAGAGAATATAGACTGAGTCTAGTGGTAATCGGACTGGAACTCCAGACAACTGAGAGCGCAAATATCAAATGGCCACCCATTATATGATAGTATTGATTAAATAAGTGATTTAAGTTATTTATTAGCCACCTTTCCAGGGAACTGCTTGAGGCAGCCTTCAGTTGTTTAAAGCAAACACAAGGAAACATTTTTTAAAAAAATTAACCCAACCGATAAAAAATGAACAGCAATAAAGCAGCAGCAGGATTAAAAGCCGTCATAAAATTATTAAAGCCAGCATAAGACAACACAAAACAGCAAACTGTGGGAAATAAGAGAAACATTATTAGCCTAAAGAGACCCGTGTAGTGGTCAGACTACCAGACTAGGATCTGGGAGACTCAGGTTCAAATCCTCACTCTGCGAAAGACGATTGTTCGGTGACCTTTGATCAGTCACGCACTTACAGCATTGCTGTGAAGATAAACGGAGGAGCAGAGAATGATGTAAGCTGCTTTAGGTCCCCGTTGGGGAATAATATAGTCTGCACAAGCATGGCCAGTCCTATAAAAGCTACTGCAAATTAAATAAGAGGACTGTTAAAAACAGTGAGTAACATGAGCAGGAAAAGTTTACCTTGATATAGCTGATCCGGCCACCTAGATCCACCCCATAGTAATATCAAGACTAGACCACTGTGATACACTGCACATTGGTCTCCCCTCAAAAATCAGCTTGGAAACTCCAGTTGGTGCAGAATGCCATGGCTCAGCTATCTCTGGGAGCTAGATGGACCACACTGCTGCCCATCAGTTACCAGGCTCCATTTAAGGTATTGTCTATTATATACAAAGCCCTTCATGGTCTCGTATCTGCAAGACCACCTCTCCCCCTATGCGCCACCACAACAGTTTTGTTCAGGGGTCATTTCATAGAAAAAGAGGTGCAGGTGCTCATTAGCATAGCTCATTAGCATTTGCCACACCCCCTGACATTACTGGCCGAATGTCAGTTTCAGCCCCATTATACCCTATGGGCCATTGAAGTCAATGGCAAAAACTCATAGGGTATATGAGGGGCTTGAGGAGAGGGGATTTGAGGGGAAAACGTTACTTTTTTCCCACTATAGAGAACAATGGAAGGGATGGGGCAACCTGTTTGAGGCCCCATAGAATTGGACCCGGTGGTCCAATCTTCTTGAAACTTGATGGGTATTTCGGGGAGAGGCCCCAGCAGCTACCCTGCAAGTTTGGAGCCTCTCCCTCAAACCCCCTCCCCTCCAGCAATTCAGCAGTGGGCCAAATCAGATCAGAGAATCTGATTCAGCCTGTGGCTGTCCTAGTGCCCACTCCTGGGCTGGCAAAGCTCTGCTCCGCCTAGCTCTGGCCCCAAATGACCCCTGGTTTTGCTCATCTGAACTGGGCCTTTTGCAGAAGCTGACCTGCAAATGGGAAAAATCAGCAACTGCCTGTACACATGCCTTCTCCACTGTGGCCCCCACCTTATGGAATGGCCTGCCTGAGGAGATCAGGAAGGCTCCCACTCTCCTGGCTTTCCACAAACTATTCAAAATTGAATTGTACAAGAGGGCTTTTCTACACAGGCAATAGGGTTGCACTGCACTAGATGATTCACAAAGTTATTTGGATAAAAGATTAGGGACTGTGGTTGGCTCTACAACCCTAGTCCTATTGCATTGTTTATTAAATATCCGATCCTGTTGATTGCATTGTCTCACTCTGTGTAATCCACTTTGAGTCTAAGTGAGAAAGGAAGACTATAAACAACATAAATAAATGCATAAATAAAATAATGTGTTTCTTGATCATTTTCAGTCAGCAGTGCTGGGAGTTTTGCTTAATCTGTACTCTAACCATTTCATTGCCTCAGGCTATGCAACAAACAGTAAACTTTCTCATCAGCTTACTCAGGTTAAGAGATCAGGTGTCCTTTGGAATCCTATCCTTGTTTTAGAAGAAAGATCATGGTAATTTCTAAAATTACTTTCATTGATATACATACAATGAGGAGTGTGTCTGTGTGTCTGTGTGTGTGTCTCTCTCTATGTATGTTAAGTGCTGTCAAGTCACTTCTGGCGACCTTATGAATTAACATTCCCCAAAATTCCCTATCATTAGCAGCCATTCTCAAGTCTTGTAACCTGAGGGCTGTGGCTTTCCTTTGTTGAGTCAATCCACTTCATGTTGGGTCTTCCTCTTTTCCTGCTACTTTCAACTTTTCCTAGCATTATTGTCTTTTCCAGTGACTCCTGTCTTCTAATAATGTGACCAAAGTACAATAACCTCAGTTTAGCCATTTTAGCTTCTAGGGAGAGTTTAGGCTTGATTTGGTCTAGAACCCATTTATATGTCTTATTGGCAGTCCATGGTATCTGTAAAACTCACCTCCAACACCACATTTCAAAGGATTCTACTTTCTTCCTGTCAGCTTTCTTCATTATCCAACCTTCACACCTATACATAGTAACAGGGATATCTGTGGCACAAATTAACTTGATCTTGGTCACCAGTGAAACATCCTTGCTCTTAAAGATCTACTCTAGCTCCTTAATGGCTGCCATTCCCAGTCTCAGTCTCCTTCTGACTTCTTGGGTGCAGTCTCCCTTTTGATTGATGATGGAGCCAAGGAATAGAAAATCTTTTTTTTTTTTAAAGATTTTTATTAATTTTCTCTATTACTACCTCTACATCGCTACTTTCTAAGCTACATTTACCTTATATAGAGTGTGCTTTAACATTTGCTTAATATTACTTTACCACTAACACATATGAAGCATTTTAAACCTTGGTTGATTTTCAATTAACATTGTTACTGATGATATAAGAAAAATAAAAAAGCTATTTGACAGACATGCTCTTTTGGAGGAATGCTTGATTATACAAATTATATAAAATATATAAGTGCAATTTTCAACAAAAACAATTCAGCCCTTATTTCTTCTTTCGTCCTCTTCTTGTCTTAACAGTCTCTTCTTGTACCTTTGGAGCTGCTGCTCCTTTTTCCGAGTCAGAAATTTCTTCTTCACTCTTTGAGCTATCAAATCCATACATACTTTCTTGCGATGCCAGCGAACCATCTGAGTCTCTCTCTTTTTTCTTTTCTTTGCTTTTTTCCAAAAAACTTTTTGCCTGTTGAACAGAGTCAATCTTATATTTTTTATCTTTGATGCTGAAGCTCAGTCCTTCCGGAATGTTCCACCTGTAGATAATAGATTCAGACTGTAGCCAAGATGTCAGTTTTCCATAGGCTTTCCTTCTTTTCCTTATTTCGAATGGAATATCTTTCATCACTTTAACTTCTTTTCCTTTGATCTTCAGAACCGCTTTATTTGTGGTTCTAAGCACCACATCCCTTGTTGACTTTTTGGAGAACCTTATCAAAATCTCACCAGGCAGGCTATTCTTTTTGGTATATTCTGGATAGGTTCTGTAAACCATATCCATGTCGCTTTTTATTTCCGCTGCTTTTAAGCCTGTTACTGGTTCAAGCGCTTCACTTAGTAGATTTTTAAGGTCTTCTCCTTTATCCTCTGGCACATCCTGAAGTCTTAGGAAAAAAATCGATCTTTCCATCTGTAGTTTCAAAAGCTGATCAGAATGGAAGGCCTTTTCTTTCTCCGCTTTTTGTAGCCTTGAATCATGATTTTTTACTGAAGTCTTAACTTCCAGAAGTTCTCGCTGCAGCTTCTCTGTGGTTTTATTCGACTCCTTCAGTTCCAGCTGCATTTTGTCCATCTTAACATTGAGAGCTGTCATTTGGTCCACTAGAGGTCGCAATAACGAGGAGAACACAGTGCTCATCTCTGTGGTATCAACCTTTGAACTCGGAGCTGTACTTCCTAGTTTGGGGGAAGGTTTCGGTTTCCCTGCCATTGTTGAGGCTGCGCTTTTTGTTGATAGTTAGATAAGATGTACAAAAGAAGCAAATTCTACGACTGCGCTTATAACTTTTTAAAGTTCATATCCTCTAAAGCGCGATGCTGCCATCTAGCAAGCCGAACGTACTTTTTTTCCATACAATAACGCCACGTAAAGAGTCTCGTAAGTACGCCAATCTCGAGGGGGGGGGGGGTTCACTCCACCCGCCTTTCCCGCTGTGTTCTGTTTGTTTTTACTTCAGACTCACGTTTTCTCCATGCGTAACTATAAGTTCAAGCTTCAAAGCTTCGCACTCTCTGCTGCTTCACGGATTTGCGCTTCTAGCCATACGGCTCCCACAGACGGGGGAGCCTATGGGGGTGATGAAAAGGGACCTCGATCCCTCGGTCGCCACCGTAGGGAGAGATCTCCTTCGGGCCACCCCAGGCAGAGCCCCCTCACTGGGGTCTCTGGGGGCTTGGCACCAGTCCGGAGCCCCTTCTTCCCGCCGGGTACGGATCGCGCTCCCCGCAGATGCGGAGGAGCATGTCCGCCATGCTCGCAAGTCTTGCCGGAATCTCAAATTGCTAATATTCCTTCCACCAATTTTCACTCCACCTTCATCTAAATCTAATCCAATTTTCCTTATGATGTGTTCTGCATACAGATTGAAGAGCTATGAAAATAAAATGCATCCTTGTCTGACACCTTTGCCAGTTGGAAACCATCCTGTTTCTTCATATTCTGTTCTAACATTGGCAGAAATGATCTTTGATGCCTCCTTTTTCAGAACTTGGATGTAAACTGAGCATTTCCAGTCTGTGGGCCATTGTATTGTTTTCCATATTTGCTGGCACAATCTTGTTAAGATTTTGATGGACTTTATTTCTATGGCTTGCAATAGCTCTCTTGATATCCCATCTATTCCTGGTGACTTGTTTCTCCCAATTGCTCACAGTGCAGCTGTCACTTCACTTTTTCAAAAGATGCTTTTTGGATGGAATCTGTCATCCTTTCATTTCTTTTGTACAGTTCAGTGTATTGTTCCCATTTTTTCTTTATTTTGTCTTGTTCAGTTAACATATTTCCATGTTGGTCTTTCAGCATGCCAAACCATGATTTAAATTTCCCTTTGACTTCTTGGCTCTTGTGGGACAGGTTTCTTGTTCTTCATTAGCTGTTGTTTCGGGCTGTATGGCCATGGTCTTGGCATTGTAATACCTGACATTTTGCCAGCAGCTGTGACTGGCATCCTCTGAGGTATAACACAGAAAGATGGAGTACTCCATCCTTCTGTGTTATACCTCTGAGGATGCCAATCACAGCTGCTGGCAAAATGTCAAGTATTACAATGCCAAGACCATGGCCATACAGCCTGGAAAATCTACAACAAATGAACTCCAGCCATGAAAGCCTTCAACAACATATTCTTGTTGTCCCTTTTTTGTTGTTCTCTTTTATTTCTTCACACTGGTCATTATCATAGTTTGTCTTGTCTCTATGTATGAGTCACTGGAATGCTGCAATTAGGCTTTTGATTCTGTTTCTGTCACCTTTTACTTTTGCTTCTCATATATCTTTAGCAATTTGAAGCGTTTCATCAGGCATCCACTGAGGCTTTTTCTTTTCTTTTGACTACAGGAATAGTCTTTGCGCATTTTTCCTTGATAATATCTCTGGTTTCAACCCATCATTTTTCTGGCTCACATTCTCTTGAACTTAGTAATGCAAACCTGTTGTTTCCATGGTTTTTAAACTCTTCAGGAATGCTGCTTACATTGTTTTTTGGCCTTACGAGAGTTTGGGTTTTTTTCTTCAGCTTTATTCTAATTTTCAATATTAACAATTCATGATCTGTACCACAATCGGTTCCTGGTCTTGTTTAGCAAACAGAATATAGCTTCTCCATTTTCTGCTTCCACTGATGTATAGTGAGGAGACTGCCTTCCATTTTGGACTCAGCTGACTTAGCCACACTGATACATGCCATGGTAACCTCAAGACTGGACTACTCTAAGGTACTTTATGTGAGGATGCCCTTGAAGGCTACCTGGAAACTGCAATTACTTCAAAATGTGGTTGTTATTCTTCTAAGTGGAGTAAATCATTGTACACATATGGTGCCTGTGCTTTAACCTTTTCTTTTTCTTTCTGTTTTTGTTGGCTTTTTAATGGCTCCAAATCAAGAAGCTGTTTTTCACCTTTGAAGTCCTTCATGGTAATTCATGATGACCTGGTCACCAGTGTTACAATACATGGCTGAACCGGACTCCTCCCTTCAAATCCAAATTATCATAATTGGCTTCATTTTCAGTTCTGCTCCACTGCTTAGATTTGCTGTTGAGCCCTCTATCAATGGGCAGGGCTTTCAAGGCTCTACCATTCCTTACACTCAATATGGTTATGTCAGAGTTAATTAACCAAGAACACCTTGTATTTCATTTTAAACAGTCTATTATGTTTCATGGCTCTATTATCATCTGTAATCTTGTCACTGTTTAAATAAAGTTTAGTAAAATGTTTTAAAATAAAGTCCTTCATGGCCTAGGGCAAATATATTTAACGACCATCTCTCCCAGTATTAACCCATTCATCTCCTTTGTTCTCTCAGCAGTGCCTACTTGTCATTCCCTCCCTCTTACTAGATGTCGCAGACAGCCAGAGTCTGATTCTGAGCACTTTCAGTGGCAGCTCTGACACTACCAAACAGAGGCTGCCTTGAATATCCTGACACTTAGAACTGCAAGGCAGAGTTCATTTTGGCAGTCCTTTAAAGGTTAACTGAGCTGGTTGTACGGTGTTAGTAAGCCACTTCTATCTGTTTGATAAGGCTGATTGCTATATTAATGCTTCTTGAGATGCTTTAAAGTGTTTTAGCCAGTGGATAATTATTATTATAATCTTGGAGTTTTTGTAATAGTTCCATTGGGTCCCTCCAGGGGAAAAGATCAGCTAGAAGCTTTACAAAATATATCAAGGAGCTTCCTAAGCTCTGTAAGAGAAAAGAGGATACGCACAGGAATTGTTGTGTCAATGGCCCAGGTCAAATGCATTTCCATACATCAACCAGGCACTGACGGAAGACCAGCCTGGTTATCCAAATGCTCCCTGAAGGTCATCTGGAATCCATCTGGATCCATCATAGCATTCATCCATCTGAACTGGTCCCCTACCCCTGCAGTGGTTCCAAGTGTCCCTAAGTTTAAACCTCATCAGATAATGGTCAGATCATGACAACAACCAAGTAAAAATCTCCTCCAGTACACTTTGGCCACACAGATTTGCCTTTTATCATTGCCATGTCCTTTCTGTACAAATATTTTGTAAGAGAGTTAGTGTGGCTAGCGTGTTGGACTAGCATCTGGAAAACCCAGGTAAGAATCCCTGCACTGCCCTGGAAGTTCACTGGGTGACCATGGGCCAGTCACCCACGCTCAGCCTAACCTACCTCTTAGGGTTTACCTCTTAGGGTTGTAGTGAGGGTAAAATGGAGGAGAGGGGAATGATTTGAGCCACTTTGGGTCCCCATTGGGGAGAAAAGCAGGGTATAAATGAAGTAAATAGATAAATACAATTCCGAATTTTAATTGCATTATTTTGTAACTGTTAACCAATAGGTTTTTTTAACTATAATTCTAGCTATGTTAGTATCTTGAATCTCATTCAATATGGCCCTCCTAGTCACCTTCCCGTTCTGTTCCTAATAGTGATCCCCCCCTTACATTGACACTGGTCCTTCTCACAAAGCTGTGATGAAGCAGGGAAATAAGCAATTAAGAGTTAATCAAATCCAAATGAACAACACAAAGTCCTTACTCGAGATAAGGAACAACAAAAGGAAAGCAGGAAACCTGCCAGTCATCAGTCAGTCAATATTTCACCTAAGTAGGGTTGCCAGGTCTTACCTGGCTGCCAGCAGGGGGCTCCAGTTTGGATTTCCGGATCTTCTGGCGTGTGTGCCACGATGATGTCACCTGGAAATGACATCATCACACTGAGCACATCATGCAGGGGATGCTCTAGCATTTGGCCAAAGAGTTTTTAGACAAATGCTAGAGCGTCCCCCGCGCAATGTGCCTGACATGATAACCTCCACCTCATTGTATGGGCGTGATGGGGATCTTTGGGGGTGGGGCTCCCCCTGCTGGCCAGCTGGCAGGCTGCAAATTGGGGCCCTCAAAAGTGGGGAAAACTTACCCTCATTGTGCGGATGGCAACCCTACACCTAAGCCCCATGAAATCAGACACCTTACCCAACGTTTCATGAGACTTTGGATGGGAGGCAGGAATTGGAGGCATATATAAGGCCTGTCCCCACCTAATACTACTCCATGGCAAAACAAAATGTGAAAATGTCCCTGGTGAGTAAAAGACAATCACATTAAGGAACATGGTTCTAGAAAGTCCTACCCGCATCAAGGTTTGTTTTTAGGTGGGGGACAATTCATGTGTGATATATCATATACCTCTAATCAGAAGTGACATAGCCCACTTCAGCACTCCACCATCTCAAGTTACTGCTTGTGTAGATCTATGTAGCCTTGCCTCAGTGGAGGAGAAAAAAGTCTTGATATTCCTTCCTTCTTAGTACAACATGTATGCAGGCAACTACAATTCCATAGCATGCAATTATGGACCCCATTCATTAGTACCACATCATTGACTACACCATGAAAGAAATGACAAATTAGCAATTTCCCAGCACTGGCATAATACTATCATTTGTATCACAAAGTCAGCAAAATCTAACCTCCAATAATTCAGCTCACTATTCTCCCCCATGACTGGCCATCAATATGGTTTTATGTGCCCTGCACTAATCACTAAAGTCAGATAATACGCAAGGTTAATGGTTGCAGACAGTCTCAGGAAATATCCAAGATCTGATAAGGAAGCCTCATATTATTGCTGTTCTGTGTGTGTATATCCCACCCAAGAATAGGAGAAAGAAAGAAATCAATGTTTGAGGCAGTTGTAATACATCTCTTGGTGTAACAAATAAATTGGCCCTTCATAGCCCATTCACATGCAACTTAATAAATAGTTCAGACATAGGACACACTGATAGTGAAGAAGCGTAATCATTGTACGCCTGTCACCTTTAGTTTAGATTTATGCCATCTTGGCACAAGAAAGTCTAAGCAGCACTTTTCAATTAACTCGTTAGCCTTTTAAAGAAAACAGCAAGAGGGCGGTTTTATTTTGATACGTAATTTAAACATATATCCACACACACACACTTCAAAAAGTGCTTGATTCCACTTATCGTTTAAATAAAACAGTTGAAAACACAGAATGCAATCAACAGGGCAAGATCCTCTCTCATCTGTCTTTATCATTGACTGCTATTCAGGAATAGCTCCATAATACAGGTATATTAAGTGGGAAGGAAGGAAGGAAGGAAGGAAGGAAGGAAGGAAGGAAGGAAGGAAGGAAGGAAGGAAGGAACAGAGAGAGAAAGTTAGTTCGTTTGTTCATTCTCAGCTAGCCTTTGCAAACTTGACAGCCACTGGCTGTTCTGATGTTTACTTGCTGACAGATGTTAAGCACTGCATCTGCCTACCAATTTCAGGAAGTGAGGAGGTCAGCTCCAATATATTCTCCTTTCCCCCCCCTCTAACAAGAGGTCATTAAAACTGAAGCTCGTGTAAATACGAACCTCAGCTTTGTTCAAACTCTAGCATGGAACTTTTGGTTTTTTCTTCTCCTAATATAATTACATCCATTTACCTTCCAGAAGCCTTAAAAAAGGAAGCAGGTATGTTTAATTTGTAACTGTACCACTAAATGCAAATGTAAAATTGGCAGCTTTGATGGTACAGTATTAAATATAGCTTATCTCACCGGTGACAGTGAGAAACAGACACTCTCTTAGGACTGTGAGTTATGACAATCTTTCAGTGAGTGAAAAATCATCCCTCCACAGCTGTCACCAATGAGCTTCCCTCTCCTTCTCTCACTCTTGCCTTGAAGTGTGTGCATGCGCTTCGAGCAGCAGTGGAGTTGCCACTTCAGAGCTATTAAAACTGTCTGCAGCACTCTTTCTAAAGACAGATGCTAGTCACATGTAGTTATACCCTTTCCCTCTCTCGCTGCACTAGTATTATAGGCCAACGGCATGGGAGGCATGGCATAGGATTGATCTCAGTCTAACGCCAAGAATCGTCGATTTTGTCTACTTCAGTTCAGGAGCAGGGGAATGCGGAACACTCAGCTCTTTGGGGTAAGGCTGGACATGCTTTCCCAGGCATGGTATTTCAGTTGAGGCAGCAGATGTCCCCCTGACCCGGTTGGTCTCCCATCAGTGTCCTGGATTCAAACAGCCACCTGTTCCATCTTAACTGCTGAGACGTTTGATCAGAACTTGCGTGATATGACTTTTGTATTGTTTTAATTTGTTATTTTAAATTGGCTTTAATTGTTATTGTAAATTGTGTTAATATTGATGGAACCTGCCCTGAGCCTGCTTGCTCAGGAGGGCAGGATAAAAATCCCAAAAAAATTAAAATAAAATAAAATAAAATAAATGTTCTCTTACTGGGCTTGAAGATTCTAAGGCCAATGCATTGACAGTGCACATGCAAGCCGGGTCTGATTAAGCAGTCAAAAACAAATCAAAACCTGGAAACAATAAGGAGGTTCACAGACAATTTTGCCTTTCTCTATATTCATCCTTCTCCCCACCACCATCACCACCACCACCACCACAAGAGGGACCAATCCCTATTCTAAGACTGTCTGATGACATAAAGCTTTGCAGACCACATTTGACTATTATTTAGGGAATTTGTATGCTGCCTCTCCCTAGTTCTGCTCACGTCAGTAAGCGGGAATGAGTCCTGTTTGATTACATGCTCTGTTGATGAATGACTTCTGTTTTTCTACAGATTCTAAGCTCATCTCAATGAATAAGTCTAGAATAATCAAAATCACAGTGACCGATTTCCCACTAGTGCAGCCCCCGGCGTCGGATCCTCCGTTTGCCCCAATTGCCTCAAAAAACAGGATCACCGAAGCCGCGGAGGAAATCGTGCGAAGCCCCGGGTCAAAATGCACCCTGCAGCAAATAGTGGGAAATTCAAGCAGGCAATCGGGGCAAACAGAGGACCCAATGCCAGGGCAGCGCTAGTGGGAAATCGGTCAGTGGGTTGGATCCAGAGCACCAATTGCAGGATGAAGTTGCCGATCAGGACTACCCAGGCTCTCTCCTTCAGCTGCAGGCCACTGTGTGTCCAAATTCTGCCCCTGGAGGGGGTCAAGGTACCTCAGGAACAACATGGCAGGCAAAGCAGGGGTCTTTAGTGGGTGAATTCCTCTAAAATCAATCTTCCCTCCTCCTCCAATGTAAATGGCATTACACTGGCAAAATGCACCTTTGGATCCTACCCAATGAAACTGCAACATAGGAGGCAGGATGACTAGATGGGTCTTGCCAGAAGGAATCTAGATCACTGTTTTTTGACTGGGGATGCAGTTGTTCGAGTATTCCATCATACTGTATCAGTCATGCATCAGAATGCATCACATCCAGAAAGTTTGCAATGGCATGCAGTGCCACCATCTCGAACATACAGATCTTATTTCCACCAGCAAAATGACAACTTGGATCAAAATCTAACAAATAATTTTGATCATCAATGCCTCTAGACTACACAATACATATGCACATTCATACACACACAAATTATATCTTGGCTCTGATCCAGCAAGCCAGGGAGTAGGCAGTATCACAACTTATGAAAAGCAGACAGGAATGCTATCACCCATGGGTCCTCTTGTTCCCATCCAGGTGGACCAACAAACCATTATCTGCTTCCCGTGCTGTAGACTGGCCACCATGCACACCCTAATGGTAGTATTAATCATCCCACAATGTTAGAAGTTCTTATTTTATGCATAAGCAGGAAACAACAAATAGAAGTTCTGTAACTAGGGTGTGGTGATTAGGGTACTTGCCCAGGTTACAAACTAGAGCCAGACTCTATTTTGCATTGGACATGGGTGAAGAGATATCACAACATGTTATTTTTTACTCTAAAAGGCAACTGGAAGAGTGTTATCCAATTTATTTTAAGACTATGGATCTGTGCAAGATTAGGTTAACTTTTCCAAGCCACACCATTCTCCACCAGTTCTCCTGGACTGTGATGGGGTGTGAAAGTCCCACAGAGTCAGCCAACAAGAAGTGTCCTTAAACAGGAAAGCTTTATTGAAAAAGGTCTGTAATGGTCATCTGCGCTTCTCGTGTTAGTAATGGCGGACACTGGGGGGCTCAGGATAGTTATACAGAAGTCAAAGAGAGGCCCAGTAATACACTGGAACCAATCAGTGAGGTAAGAAAAAGGCACTTAAAATACTGGCTTTCAGTTCCCAGAGTATAGGTGGGAAGGTATAGAGCCAGACAGCACAAAAGATACAGCAGCTGATACTAAGAGCCCCTCAGGGTCAGAGTAGCAGGCAGGGTGATAAGCACGCCATGAGAATAATAACATAACATTCCACAGCAGGGGATGGCAGCATCAGCTGACATGGAGCCAGGTAGGGAAGGAAAATGGGCCCCTGCCTTTGCTGGTCTACTGGGCTGATGGAGGGATGGTGGTTTCAGTCAGAAAATTGGCTTTGAGACAAGGATGTGAATTCAAGGTTGCTTATTCATTCAAATATTTATACCTGATCCTTCCTCTTGGCTCAAAAGGAAAATCATGTAATTTGTGATAGATTAAAGTAGTGTCAAGAATGTTCAACTACAACTGGGGATGTGGTGTTATGTGCCATCAGGTTGCTTCCAGCTTATGGTGACCCTACGAATTAATGTCCTCCAAAACGTCCTATCATTAACAGCCTTACTCAGGTCTTGCAAACCAAGGGATGTGGCTTCCTTTATTGAGTCAATCCACTCCTGATGGGTCTTCCTCTTTTCCTAGCATTATTGGCTTTTCCAGTGAGTCTTGTCTTCTCTGCTGGCGATAGTAAAGGTAAAGGTTTCCCTTGCTCAAAAGCCAGTCGAATCCAACTCTAGGGATACGGTGCTCATCTCCGTTTCCAGGTCGAAGAGCCAGTGCTGTCCAAAGACATTTCCATGGTCATGTGGCCAGCATGACTAGCCGCCGTGGTGCACGGAACACTGTTACCTTCCCACCAAAGTGGTACCTATTTATCTACTTAACTGAGGGACCACCTTTTCCCATATATACCCCAGAGAGCACTGAGGTCAGGGTCTCAGAACTGACTGACCCTTCCTGTCCCCAAGGACACTAGGCTTGCCACCACTTGGGCCGGGGCTTTTTCAGTGGCGGCTCCGTACTGGTGGAATGAGCTCCCAGAGGACATCAGGGCCCTGCAGGATATTTGCAGTTCCGCAGGGCCTGCAAGATGGAGCTCTTCCACCAGGCTTTCAACTTGGAGCCGCTCCCACTGCTATCAACGAGGCCAGCACGTAGCCCTAACATCTGGCCTTTACCACTGTGCCCAGGAAGATCTCTGAGTGGCAAACTGTTTGGCAGTAGGGTTACTCCAACATGCCATCTTATTTAATTTATTGTATCAGCACTCACACTTTGATTAGATGTTTTTATTGTATCTCGTTGTATTGTATTTGAACATTTTTAACTGATTTTATGTATATTTAATGGTCAGCACAGACCAATCATGTAAGCCACCCTGAGCCCGCTCACAGGGAGGGTGGGGTATAAATTAATAAAATAAATAAAAAATAAAATACTTGCAATTTCTTGCTTTTGAACTGCTAGGTTGGCAGGAGCTGGGACCAGAGACAGGTGCTCACTCCATCATGTAGCACTCGGGTCTCGAACTACTGAACTACCGATCTTACAGTCTGCAGTTCAGCGTCTTAACCACTTGAGCCACCTGCATTCAAATCTCTACTCACCTATGGGCTTGACTGAGTGACTTTGGTCCAGTTCCTTTCTCTCAGCATAACCTACCTCACAGAGTTGTAGTGAGGATAAAATGGGGGGAGGAGACCCTGGGGGCCATCGTGAGCTCCTTGGAAGAAGAGGGCAGGATAGAAATGATCTAGGTACACATCCTGTCAAATGATAACAACTTGACTAGAAGGTTAGAGGGAGGAACCAACAAAGCAGAATGGCATTTCTGCAGCTTTTAATGGCCTTGAAGCCCAACATAGTGAAATACATTCCACCACTGAATGCTTCTGTTGAAGAAAATTGGAGGTACATATGAGACTGTACAGTGGCAGCCAGCAGGTGTTCTTACACATCAGCTACTGAGCAGGAACAGAAGATCTGAACAGCAGGATCTTGGAGCTTCAGCAACATTTCCCTGAAAGGTCAACTGCGGTGCCGCTTCTGCAGAGGAGGGGGGAACTGAAAGTCTTCCCTGGGTACCAAAATGCCTATACTGAATTTAACAGAAGATTTTGATACAAACGTAGTGAGGAGACGAGAGAAACTGAACACATCTAACTGCTGGAGCAACTTCAAATGGCATCCAAAACTGATATCTTCTTCCCAGATAACAACCCATACTAATCAGAGAGTCACTATTGCCAGGCCAAGTAAATGCAATCTTAATCAGAATACTGCTTAGACGTCTGCTCAAAGAACCCCAAAGTATTGGGGCGGGGTGTCTCTCTTATTGAGATTTAAGATGGGGAAGTAAGATAAAGTCTGTGTGCACAGCAAGAAGAATCACTCACCAAGCTTTCAGAGAACATGGAAAAGACATGCACATCTTTACTTAGGGAAGAAGACTTTACAGTTTGCACTAAAAGCAGTGGATATGTGGTATGTCATCTCTGAAAAATGAGATTCTGTTTTAATTGTTTAAACTCATGTGAAATATTTCTAGACTCTCTGTCTCACACACACACACACACATGCACACCTCCTTTGCTGGCTTTGCTGAAGTATTTAAGCAAGGGAGAAATAAAGGGTCTGCAATTAATAAAGCATCGTGTAATTCTGTGACCATTAACAACATGTCTAGCTATGCAGGCAATGAAAATGACTAATGGTAATCAAAAAGTGATATTGCAGAGAAAAACCGTGTGGGATTCAAGGAGGGGGATTTTATTTGGTCCACCTAATGGTTAGCTTGGTTGGGCTCCATTTTATCTAAAGATCAAATAAAGAAACATTTTATCTAAAGACTAAATAATGAAACATCTTACATTCAAAATTGTTTTGAACAGCAGACATAGCCCCATATATACTTAAAAATAATCCTAATAGCTGAATTACATGGTTACACTTTAGCACCCCAATCAATGCAGGCATCTTAAGAGGTTACCCAGCGTGGCTGCCAGAGCTGAGGTCATCCCACTCTGGTTCTAAGCACAGAGTGATAACCAAGCTGTTCCTTGCTCATCCTTGTCTGTACACAAAAGGTGTCCCTACACAAGATGGGGTGAAGGTCAGGCATTGACAATCAGGACTGAGAGAATCCCCACCCCAGGCACATAGACTGGACAACCCAAAGTGTCTGGTTTGGGTACCGCTTCATATCCTGTATCCCAAGATACCTCAGGATGCTCGCCAATTTCAAACAACAGCCGGCACTGAAGTCTATTCCAACTTATTTAAATAAGCTTCCACTCCCTGATACAGTAAGGAATAGCCAAAGCGGGGTGGGGGGGACTCACCCATGGCCAGTTAGAGAAAGCCCCCAAAAAATCTGGCTCAGCCCTGAAGAGCCAGCTACTCCCATACTGTAAACAAACTGATCGAAATGCATGTTAAGATTTAAACAAATCCACAATTTCAGATAAAATTCCAGCATCAGGAAACCCCAGCAAGGCAAAGCCTGCTGTCCTACTCAAAGAAAGTTTACAGGTTTCTCTTTGTTTTAAATGCAGGTGTCTGAGCAAAAGGAAGGCTACATCCTTTTCTCCATTCTAGGAACATCTGGCTGTGATATCACCATGTTCAAAGGTTCTCTCCCCCTCTCCTTGTTTGGAGGTTTTAGGCAGAGGCTAGATGGCCATCTGACAGCAATGCTGATTCCGTGAACTTAGGCAGATCATGAGAGGGAGCCAGGGCCGGCCCCAGGATTTTTTGCGCACTAGGTGAGGCTACCTTGTGGCGCCCCCCCAGGTGAAGCTGCCTTGTAGCGCCCCCACCACCACAGAGCTGCCCTTTCCACCACCGGAAACCCGCCCACAGGGGACACACACCCCCAGTCCCAGTGCCCGCCTGCCTGCCCAGGCTCACAAGCTCTTCAGCCCTGCCAGTACCCACCTGCACCAGCTGGCAGCAGCACCTACCAGTCTATCTGCATTGGCCCAAGGCTAAGTTTGGTTCTTAGCCTGAATGGAAAGCTGCATTCAGACATAATGGTAACTCATGGTTTGCATAAAGCACACTATCTCCTGGTATGAGTCTCTCTCAGTCTCTCCGCCATCCCATTTGCCAGCTACACCCCTGGGCAGCCGCTAGTTGGCCTAGTGATAGAGCCAGCCCTGGAGGGAGGGCAGGGTGGGTTGCATCAGTGCTTAGTACTTGTGGCCCTTTCTTACACACCCAGGGAAACACTGATCACCACTTTGGGCTCAGGAAGCAATTTTTCTCTTGGCCAGTTTGGCTGGAGATCCGGAAGGTTTTTTGTCATCTTCTGGGTGTGGAACAGTGGTCACTGGGGGTATGGGGGGGAAGGTATTTGTGAATTTCCTGCATTGTGCAGGGGGTTGGACTAGATGACCCTGGAGGTCCCTTCCAACTCTATGAATCTATGATTCTTACAGTTGCAGTGATATGCCGTATCTTTTGCAGCACATGACATTAGCAGGGGAGAGAATCAGAGGAGATGCATGGCTACTGGGGTAGGCTTCCCATAATGTACCTGTTCAGCTCCAGTTCTCATTACCCTTTGGCTTACCAGAACTGCCCTACAGTGCTAATGTTGCCATATCTGTTTTCCCCAAACTAACACCTCCACACAGAGGGAGCTTATCTGCCACTGCAGTTTGCATGCCACAAGTATACAAATAATAATTGTTGTTGTTGTTATTGTTGTTGTTATATGGCATTGTGTGTAGAATAACCAGGAGATCCTAGGATTGTCTGGCGGCAGCAAGTCTTGGCTCTTAGCATTGTGCTAGTGGTGAGTTAGACTTGTTTTTAGAAGCTAAGAGAGCTCTGAAAGAACTGTGACTGGCCTAAGGTCACCCAGCTGGCTTCATGTGGAGGAGTGGGGGAACAAACCAGTTGTCCAGAGTAGAGCCCGCCACTCTTAACAACTATACCAAACCATGGTGATTAGGTTTGCCAACTCTGGGTTAGGAAATAACTGGATATTTTGGGGGTGGAGTCCGAGGAGGGTGGGACATCAATGGGGTACAATGCCATAGAGTCCACCTCCCAAAGCAGCCATTTTCTCCAGGTGAACTGATCTCTGTAGCCTGGAGATCAGTTGTAATCATGGGAGATCTCCAGCCTCCACCTGGAGGTTGGCAACCCTAATGGTGATGAACCACTCCCTTGCTTTTTGTGCCATATAAAGCAGCACCTGTGCTGAGGCTGTCATAGGAATGGTTAGAAATACCACAGCAGACACCATTTTCTAAAAAAAAGTAGTAATAGTTTTTTTCCGTCTGAGCAAGCTTTCATTTATTGTGCAACTTCCCTCCTCCCTCTGCCACACCTACCCCTCATTTTCCAATAAAACATGTAAAATATAGTCAGTCCTTCTTAACTTGCCTCCGATATTTTAAAAGCTACAGCACCTGCAAAGAATTATTCCCCTCCAACATTATGTGCGGCCTATCCATCCAAAGCTGTCGCCTTAAAAAGGAACTCAATTAATAATAAGCTTACCTATCACTTATCAGCTGACCATGTAAATAGCCTGCAGAATAGTAAAAAGGCAGGTGGTAATCCGATGGGATAATAGCTCAAGAGAAAAAAATACCCTATTAGCCCTGCTGGGGTCCACATGGCAAACAGCCCTTTCCTCTCATAAAGCCATGAATAGATCCACTGCACAGCAAGAGCCCGGCCACGTTCAGCCGCATGTGTCAAGTAAAGAAGGGAGTGAACCCGCTCTTGTGAGACAAAAGGCAATGCTCAGTGTGATAAACAACATGAAAGGCTGCATTAGAAAAGAAAATTTAGTAATAAAAATGTGCCAGGAGGAATGGCTTTTAAAAAGTCACGTACGCTGGGGGGTTTTATGCCATCGGTTGTTATGGACAATGCAGCCAAAGAGATTTCGTTCTATACATCTCCAAATAAACAGCAATTCGCTATGTCAGTCCTTCCACAGTTGGGAAATCACCAAACTGGGCATGAGGGCATGTTCGTGTGTGCGCGTGTGTGCATGTGCATGCATACTCACACACACGCACATTGGGCCAGGAAAATGTTTGTGAGATTCCAAGCAAGAATAAAATCAGTACTAATGCAAATCCTTTTTTAAAAATTCAGTACCTACAGGGAAACTCTTGCACTGGGGTTACTAGTGAGTTGAGGTTAACCTCCCCTGGACCATTTCCCTACTATTACCATCTCACACCTCCCAGATCTAACCTGTATGTTACATAAAAGCAATTTGCACTGCCCAGCACCGTCAGCCCCAAGGGACTATGAAATGTCTCCTAGTCAGCTCCTTGGGGGGCTGTATTACCTAGCAACAACTGCTAGAAGTGGGCTTATTCCTGTTTATGCTATACATTTCCTATATAAGGTTAAAAGCTTCTGAGAGTTGACTCTTTGCCCTTTTCACAGAGAGCAAGACTGATGCCTCCACTCACCCCAGTTGATGCCTATATTTAAAACTTTTGATTATGTTGATACCTTACCTGGATGAAGCTGCTGCAATATTGTTAGAAACCCTTAGTCAAGTCTTGATCGTGACACATACATCCTGTTGATCACAACCAAAAACAAGACAAGAGCAAAAGCTAAATCTATGATAAATCTAATGATAAATCCGAACACTTCGGTGGAGGGATGAACATGGAAATGGATCATAGGTTTAGCTATCCAATATGTGTTTGTATCAGGTTCCAGTACATGACAATTGCATGCTAGGATCCAGTCTGAAGCACCTTCCCTTTACCTTAGACAGAGAAAAGTAATAGGTATATTGTAGTCCAGCTCCTCTCCCCTAGCTCTAATCTCAGGCTGCCAGGCCCAGCAGCTGTCAGGGGGCAGATGTTGGTGATAACATAACATCTTTCCTGGGAAAACCCAGAAGCGATCTCACAGCTCTCTAGCAATCACTGGAAACTCTATGCTAAAACTATTAAATTTTCAGTAATTTCTAGAGTAAGCTGGGATCATTTCTGAATTTTCCCCTGGAAGTGAAATCAGTCCTCTCTAGGAATTGCTGAAAACTCTATAGTTTTACTGTAAAGTTTCTGGCAATCCCTAGAGGGGTGTGACATTACTTCCAGTGATGCCATTTTCAAAACATTATTTTCTCCCGCCAGCCACTGCAGGGCTGGCAGGCATATGGCAACCTTACTCTACTCCCATCTGAACTGGGAGACAGTTTGTTTGTTTTCCTTGGCCTCCTCCCTCAAGTCATTTAAAAGCCCTAGCCAGATCTGGTGCATGCCCAGCAGCCTCCCTCTACCCAGAAGAGTACAGGGTGGAGGAGGAGGAGGAGGAGGAGGAGGAGGAAGAAGAAGAAGAAGAAGAAGAAATTGATTTATACGCGCCCTTCACTCAGAGTCTCAGAGTGGCTTACACATACCTTTCCCTTCTCCTCCCCACAACAAGACGCCCTGTGAGATAGGCGGGGCTGAAAAAGCTCTTTCCAGAACTATCCTTGAGAGAACAGCTCTGACAGAACTATGGCTTGCCCAAAGTCATCCAGCAGGTGCAAGAGGAGGAGTGGAGAATCAAACCCAGTTCTCCCAGATTGGAGTCCGTGCACCTAACCGGCTCTCTATGAGGGACCAGGAGCATCCTTGAAGCAACCTGCCTCCTGCCTCTCCCCTTTCCTGCCCCCAGGGTTGAGCTGCAAAACAGCTGAGGGTCAAGCCCAGAGCTGGATAGAAAATCAGCCAGCAGAAAAATACCTGCTTGATCATTGGAAGCCCCCGCTTCCCCTCCCTTTCTTGCCTGGTTTGTTTCTTCCTCCGGGCACTGTGAGCAGCTTTGAGTCTGTCCAGGAATAAATACGGGATATAAATACGCTAAATCAATCAATCAATCAGCAAATCCAAGCCCGATAAGGATTCCCAGATGGCTGTAGACAGGTGTTTTAATAGGTGCATGTGCATGTAAAATATCAGTACTATAGCATTGTTGCAGGGAAACGCAGGGCCTCCTGTGTACAGTATTGCCTCTTCACACATTACAGAGCACAGAGGGTGAGTCTGGGTCCCTACAGTGTGCCATACGTAACACAATCACACACAAGTTGTGGTTTCTGAATTCCTGCATGCACAGTGCCCTTCAGATCAGGACTGTGGGGATGAAGAAAGGACTTCAGAGGGCTGCCTTTTGGCCCCATTTTTGTCCAACCGATATAGGAACGATCTTTCGACTTTCTTTAATGGGCTTTGTCATCCACCTCACTTGGCCAGTTGCAATATTCGAGTTCTGCTTTACACTGATAACACTGCTCTGCTCTCTTGGATGAGATTTGGTCTGCAGAGATCATTAAAATGTCCTCAGAATATTGTATTAAGGAAGGCCTGAAAATAAACTACCAGAAACGTAAAATAGTTGTTTTCTCAAAAAAAAAAAAGAAAAAAAAGAATGAATCTTTCAGTGTTCAAATGGACTCTGAATAGGGACGATATCCAGCAAGTGAAGGAGTTTGCATACTTGGGTATCCTGTTCACATCCAATCTAAAATGGGGGCCACATCAGTCACTGATAAGAAGAGAAGTAAAAACCTGTGCTGAGAGCATATTCAACTTTCTATGAAATGGAGCTGAGAACTATGTTCCAGGAGCTGTTCAGGTCTTTAATCTAAAAGTCATCCCTATTATAATTTACAGAGTAGCCATAAGGATTGTATCAGTAAATGAAAATATTGACCATATTCTTTTATACTTTCTGTCAAAATGATGTAACATTCCTTGCTCTGCAGCCAGCGTAGGTCTCCATTCAGAGGTAGGCCAACCTTCCCTTGATGCAAGAGCTTGCTTACAGGCATTTGGATTGCTCAAGTCAAGAGGGCTACCTGACGCTCTTGAAAGAAGACTCCTATAGATCAATGTGGTTTAAGACTTTGAGAAACTTTTGGCTCTCAGTGTTAACCTGGACACTACCCAGGCCTTGGGCTTCCATGCAGCATTTGCTTTGGTGAGAAATTGTGTAAAATCAATTGATCACCAAAGTTCTGCCTTTAGAGCATGACACACCTGTTCATTCCAATTTTTTTGGTATTCCTCTTCCGAAATCTCTTCCCTCGTACACCTGTCTGTTGACTTCCCAAAGCCTATTAAGGGTGTTCATTCTGGCCAGACTAAATGCTCGCTCCTTGGCAGTTATGAGGGGTAGGTTCATACATTTATCTGATTCAGAACAAATCTGCCCCTGTCCCTTAGGTAAGATTGACATGATAGCACATATTCTACTGGAGTGTCTTCTCTATGCTAATCTCAGAAGGTGTTATATTTCACCATGTTTGCAAGCTCATTCTGACATGTATTCCTATGAACTAGTTACCTTTTTACTTGCTGACAGGAATCCAAAAAGAACTCTAGGATCCCTTCCACACGTGCGAGATAATCTGGAGGGGAAGTGAGGCTTTTTTGCCCTGGAGCAATTTGCCCTGCAGTTGCGCGATCACACAGGTCTGTGGACTTGCCGGGGCAACTTGCTGCTGCGTGATCAGATGCAACCACGGGCGAGTTGGTGGGTTTTTTTGTGGTTGGTTTCCAAGGCGCTTAAACGGGGGATCGATGAATCGCTTCCCCACCCTAAGGGCTTTTGATGATGCGCACATGGAGAAGGGGGGGGGAAACCAACAGCGTGGCGTCGGGATAGTGTGTGATCATGCTATCTGCGATGCCACACTTCCATGCTGGAGTGATCACACAGGGAAAGTCTGGCTCTGGCCCACAGCAAACCGTTTGATACCACATTTTCACTAGTAGTTTTTTACTCCGGTTCCCCACCGGATCAAAACAGCTTGCAACGGTTTGACGACGGTTGTAGGATGCTTCCCAGATGTGCTGGTGTGACTGCGCCAGTTTGATCCGCCAGTGAATCATCCCTCTTGCAAGGCAAATGGGTGTGTGTTATCGCACTCTACCAGTTGCAAAAAATTTTTTACTCCTTTTGACTATTGGGGGATAAGTGATTTAACAACCACTATTCACTGCTCAAGATCAATGTATCATAGAGCTTTTATTGGATAAAAGGAAAGGAAAAAAGGGATTTCAGCCTTCTCCTCATGCCACTGTCCCAGCCTGATACAGTCCCAGAGGCATGCTATTGGGCCTGTTGGGGAACTCCACATGTTCCCCAAGGAATACTTGGGTTTCCTCTAATAGGACCCCCCCCCCCCCCGCCAGTTCCTGGGATTCCCAAATTGGGACAATGGAGCAGGGGGAGGCTGAAGACATTTTTCCACGCGCACTTCTGCACACGATTAGGTTGGTGAAATCCCACTGATTTTATCACGTGCAGCAGGGCTACAGCTTAACTTGTTTGTTACAGCCCGAACTCTATAAGCAACAACCAACCTAAATAGGTGATGAATGTCTGCAAAGAGCCCAGTATCCTAAATCAGCATCACATTGAGCTACTCATATTTTTAAAAGTTTCTCAAAATGTTGGCCTTGTTTTTATTTTGAACGGCTCTCCCCATCTGCAAAGTAACTAGTGAGAAATACAGAAGCATTCTGTGTAAAAACTTCAAATAAAGGGAAGGCAAGAAAGGCTGAATGAATGGAAGATTTTAAAGTTTGCTAGGAAGGCAGGTGGTGCCTTTCAGGGACTGGAGCAAGGCCAGTCAACAGTAGCCCACCTGCAAGAATTTTTTTAAAAACACTGTTAACTAGCCAGAAGAAAGACAGCTGCATCTTTTCTTAGTTTAGTACTATGGATGTCAGTGTGAAGAGCATGAGCGCCTGGCACAGAGATAGGAGCACACAAGATGACCACTTTATTTTTTTCCCTGGCTTTCAAAGGTAGCCTCGGCTTTGTTGGACTCAAGCATCAGGGCAGGGGATAGTTTTACAGGGTCTGAAGCAGAAGAGCTAGATTGGAGTCCAGTAGTACCTTAGAGACCAACCTCCAAAGGAAATTTAGAAAACTTATTAAGGGCCAAAAGTTAAAAACATAAATAAGTATACAAAAGAGTATTTATTTCAAAGACATATAAAAACCTTGTAGGGGCCCAAATGAAGCCTCACAAAATGTTAAAAGTAACAAATACACAAAAGGACAGTGTATGACCTGATGTGTTTTGGCTCACAAGAGCCTTCTTCAGAGGTGAAATAGTATAAAATATACCAAACAACAGAGTCTCTGTTATACATGCAAGGCAATACGCAATAAATAAAATAGGACCCAAATTGGAATGTTCCTATATGGAATTGAATGACACACCAAAAGGTTTCTATTTGGGGCCACAAATATATTTTGGCTTTGTGCCAGAAGTAGTTATATATACTGGAAATAATATGTACCTTCCATTTTAGGGTCTAAGAGTGCAAATAAAGTTGCCTTATCAGGGACAATGTGCTGAAGAAGGAGGAGGAGGAGGAGATTGGATTTATACCCCGCCCTTCACTACTCAAAGGAGCCTCAGAGCAGCTTGCAATCTCCTTCCCCTTCCCCTCCCCACAACAGACACCCTGTGAGGTAGGTGGGGTTGAGAGAGCTCTTTTGAGAACTGCTCTTGAGAGAACAGCTCTGAGAGAACTTGTGACTGACCCAAGGTCACACCAGCAGCTGCATGTGGAGGAGTAGGGATCTTTGACTTTAGAAAGCTTATACACTCCAGATCTTGTTGGTCTCTAAGGTTCTATCAGATTCAAATCTAGCTCCTCATGGTAAGTTCATTACACTTTTGTTTGGCAAACTTTTCCTTAATGTCCCTTCAGTTATGCCAGTTTGTCCTTAATGTAAAGCCCTGCCAGAGCTTCCTTTAATGCAGTTCCTCCATGTCATATTGGGTTTCCTTCATGGTCAGACACTTGGAAGCCAATGTTATATAGCATTTAGACTGTTGGCCCAGGACTGATCAAGGTGGGCAGCTGTCTTGGTCTGAAGCAGTAGAACAAATTCAGAGTCCAGTGGCACCTTTGAGACCAACAAAGTTTTATTCAATATGTGAGCTTTCGTGTGCACACAACACTTCATCAGACACTAAAATGGAATTACAGATCATAGTTGTATATATAGATGGCTTGTTAAATTAGCATGCAAAATAGTGGAAATATTTTTTTACAGATCAAAAGAATGACATGCTGGTTTCTGATTATCATCTGTTTCGGTTCAACTGGGGGGGGGGTAAAACAACAAGAGTAATAAACTATTTTGTATGCTAATTTAACAAGCCATCAATATGTGCAACTATGACCTGTAATTCCATTTCAATGTCTGATGAAAAAGTGTGCATGCACACAAAAGCTCACACCTTGAATAAAACTTTGTTGGTCCTAAAGGTGCCACTGGACTCTAACTTTGGCCTAGGACTGGGGCAGGGTATGAGTCAGACTCAAGTCTCCCCATAGCTTTGAGGCTGCCCTTGGGCCAAGTCACTCTCCCACAGCCTAATTTACATAACTTGGATTACTGTGATTATTTTTAAAATGGAGGGAGAGCTGTGGACACTGCCTGAACACCATGGATGAAATGTTGATTGAAAATGTAACAGGCCATTTCTTCTGGGAAACAAAACTTACATGAATGAGAAGGGAAGCAGCCAAGGTTGTAACCTAAGAAACTGTACCATGCTATTAAATTCCTCCACTAAATTGAGAGACGAGGCAACCATTAGTTCTGTCATTCAACTTTCTCCCGGCCCTTTCATCTGCTCCTCTGCTTCGCTTGCTGTAGTAAACAGAACTACAGGTGAGCCACACAGCAGGCAAGTGAGAATAAAAGGTGCCGTGGCTCAGTGGGAGAGCATCTGCTTTGTGTGTAGAAGGTCCCAGGTTCAATCCCTGGCATCTCCAGTTTAACAAGGATCAGGTAGCAGATGATGGGAAAGACCTTTGCCTGAGACCTTGGAGAGCCTTCTGCCGGCCAGAACAGACAATATTGACCTTTGCTTACTCTTCTAGCTTCATTCCCCCCTTACATTTTGAATTGCTCTTTCCATAGCTACCCTATTCCTTTTATGTATTTTTAATTAAAGCCAATTCCTTAGATACACCATTCTGTTATTTACTACACAATGAAAAGAAGCTTCACCAAACACGGTAGCTTCTTTGGGGACCTGGCAGAACACTGAGAAGTGAAGGCTGTCAGTTGCTAGAGATGATGGGTTGAGATATCTTCTCTTAACCTGAAAGTGTTTTGATCCTAGAATGTGTTAGTAGTATATGGGGTATATATCTCATCAAATTGTCAAAAACGGAAATGGTTGACAGGTGCCCCACCCCCCAATGACTACGTGTGCAGCAGGCAAGATGGCCGCCAGTGTCAGCCCAGAGGGCAATAAGAGAGGACATGTTAGGACATGTTAGGACCTGCTACCAGTGGTTTTGCAGGGGGGAACAGAAAGGAGAACAGAAAGGAGCCAGCTACACAGGCAGCCATTTTTGTGTATTTTTATGCTTGATGCAGATGGGGAGAGATTAAACGTGTATACAGTTTTATTTTATTTTTAATATTGTGCTGGAAACTGTTCGGTGTAAATTCAAGCCCCATGGCACCGAGAGATCTCTCCAACTTGTGTAAAGCGGAGGAAACACCAGCAGCCACTTGCATTGACAAGGAAAGGTGTGTGGGGAAAAAAATTGGCTGTTTTGTGCACTGAGGTGTGGCAGCAATACTTGAATGTCTGTGTGTATGCTTACTGCAAACTTGGATATATTTTTTTTTGTACAGGGGAATAAGTGCTTGTGCAAACAGACTTTAGGGCAGAAAGGACTGCATGAGAATGCCCCCCTCCACCCAAGGCAGATGGTACCCTGAACCCCCACCCACCCCCCAGCCAGACAGCCCCCCACACTGCAAGCCCCCAGCAAAGCACCCTAAACTTGCTGCATGCCCCTTACCCCAAAAGGCATGGGTCTCCCACTGTTACTGGAGTGAAGGAAAAGCAGTGTTCCTTTTAAAATGGCAAAAAAAAACCCTTTATGGTTTTCCCTAGAGGGGGCTGCCTCATTTTGGAAGAAAAAACACAACTATTTTAAAATTTAGTTTGGTAATGAACTATTGTAACATCTCAAGACTCTAATTTATTGGCGGGAAGGTTAAAATAGACTGATTGTGCTTGATGCAAAAACTTTGGAGGTCTTGCAATGAAAGCAGTGAGGGGTTTTCCACCCCTCTGCTTGAAAAAGGAACGCTGAAATCACCACATGTCGCCCCCAGAAAAAGCAATGTCCCTTTTTTAAAAAAACCATCCCACACCAGAGCATTTTCCCTCAAGCAGCCAGACATCCCAGCAGTTTTTAAACAGGAGCAGAGCAAGGTTTTTGCAGCAGAGAGCAAAATTAAGCATGCAGTTTTTACAAAAACACAGCTATGCAGTCTTTAACCCATGGAAAGCAGTGCTCATTTGAAACACACACACACACACTCCCATCACATACTTTAAAAAAATAGACATGGCAGCATTTTTTTCAGTATAAAAATATTCCAGTTCCATGATTATTGATAACATTCAGCCTAGTGCATAAAGATTTTTTCATCCAACTAGCTACAGATTATGTAGGGTTGCCAAGTCTTCTTTACTTACCGGCGGGGGGGAGTCCTCCATCGTCTGGGAGCTTCCCTGGCGCGCCCAGTGACGTCATCACGTTGGGGGCGTTGCCAGGGTGACGCTCTGGCAATTGCCCCAAAACTCTATGGTATCACAGAGTTTTGGGGCGATTGCCAGAGCATCGCCCTGGCAACGACCCCAACGTGATGACGTCACTTCCGGGTGACGTCATTACGTTGGGGAAGGTCGTCCTGGCTGGACGACTTCGGGCGTGGGGTTCCCCCCGCCGGCCGAATGCTGGCTGGCAGATCAGGAACCCCTGTAGCGGGGGATCCCCCACCCCCCGGGCTGACTTGGCAGCCCTAAGATTATGGCACATTAAAAGAAGGCATCTGTTTTTCTAAAGATGAACCAGAGACAGGTATGTAAGATGCTGATAAGTTTTCAAGGACAGTTTTCCAGACCTCTGCAATAAATTCCAAAACTGAATTCCACAGTGGGCTTTTTTCCAGAGAGAGACAAACACCCTTTGCAGCACAGGCAAGGGGGGAAAATGGATCTTCTCTCTAGGATTTCAAACAGGGATTTCTAGCTCTTATTTGCTAGAGGCGCACGCAGACCAGCTAGAAAAAAGTGGGGAGTTTCCCCAATCCCAGCTTGAAACAAAAGGGAAGCTGGAATCACCAGACGTCCCAGCAGTTTTTAAACAGGAGCAGAGCAAGGTTTTTGCAGCAGAGAGCAAAATTAAGTATGCAGCTTTTACAAAAACACAGCTTTTAACCCAAAGAAAGCAATGTTCATTTGAAACACACACACACACAAAGTTCAGAGAAAATCCACCACATGCCTCACAGCTAGTAATAAAACCATTTTTCTCCCCTTTAAAAACAGAGAAAAATCCTTCTGGTAAAAAAAGGAAGCTTTTCTGTAGCCAGATGTGTATTGGAGGGAGGACTTTCAGTGTCTGAATTCCCAACAGACCAAACAGCCCGTGCGGGGCTGGGAGAGGGTGGGGTAAAAAGGTCTTAGCCAATGAACAGTCTCTGTTTTCAGCCCAGGAAGGTTTGATCAGAGGGGTGGAAAACCCCTCACTGCCTTCATTGCAAGACCTCCAAAGTTTTTGCATAAAGCACAATCAGGCTGTCTGGCTGGGGGGGGGCCTCAGGGTACCATCTGCCTTGAGTGGAGGGGGGGCATTCTCATGCAGTCCTTTCTGCCCTAAAGTCTGTTTGCACAAGCACTTATTCCCCTGTACAAAAAACACAGAGGTCTGGCGTTTCTCTGATTCAAAAAAATATATCCAAGTTTGCAGTAAGCATACACACAGACATTCAAGTATTCAAGTATTGCTGCTACACCTCAGTGCACAAAACAGCCAATTTCCCCCCACACACACACCTTTCCTTGTCAATGCAAGTGGCTGCTGGGGTTTCCTCCACTTTATACAGGTTGGAGAGATCTCTCAGTGCCATGGGGCTTGAATTTAAACCAAACAGTTTTCAGCACAATATTAAAAATAAAATAAAACTGTATACACGTTTAATCTCTCCCGTTCTGCATCAAGCACAAAATATACAAAAATGGCTGCTTGTGTAGCTGGCTCCTTTCTGTTCTCTAACTCGAGGCAAAACACAGCAACTTTTATACTAACTATTCAAGTATACACATTTGAATCTGGATTCTCCTATCTTACATATTACATTCAGTAGCAAACAAATACACGCTACCCAGGATTCCCATCCACCATGGCTCCCACTGAAGGGAATCTTAACTCTCAAAAGCTCACACCCCAAAAACCTCATTAGTTCTCTGAGGAGCTGCTGGACCTCATTCTAGCTGTTCTGTTGCAGACCAACACAACTATCCTCTGCAACACCCTTCTCCTGGCATTTAAAAGGTCACTTTAAGGCCAAGCTCTTCAACCCACAGATCAGAAAACGCAGCATAGGTCATCAGCCTCTGGAAAGCAGCCATAGTTATGTATTTATCTTTGCTGCTATTATTGCACACGAGTGGAGAACAAGGGTGCCACAATTCCTGCTTCTTGGCACACAAGCCAAGCTCAGGAGGAAGAGGAGGAGGAGGAGGAGAAGCAGAAGAAGAAGAAGAAGAAGAAGAAGAAGAAGAAGAAGATGATGATGATGATATTGGATTTATACCCCACCCTTTACTCGGAGTCTCAGAGCAGCATACAAACTCCCTTCCCTTCCCCTCCCCACAACAGACACCCTGTGAGGTGGGTGGGGCTGAGAGAGCTCTTTCCCAAGCTGTCCTTGAGAGAACAGCTGGTACAGAGCTATGGCTTGCCCAAGGTTATCCAGCAGGTGCAAGTGCAGGAGTGGGGAATCAAACCCGGTTCTCCTAGATTAGAGTCCGCCCACTTAACCACTACACCAAACTGGCTCTGCAATGTGATGTAATTCAGAAGTGGAGATGATTCTTCCTGTCCCTGGGCTCTTTTTGTCTGCAGCCCACTGTCCTGGCTTTAATGCTGGTGAAGTCAGAATTCTGCCCCCTTCCTGTCAGGAGATTGCAATGGTATATAGCTGCAGCTTAATGGGTCCCATGTTGCCAGCTAGAGATTAAAGACAGTCCTGGGCCTGAAAAAGTGGAAGTCCACTGCCTTAGAGTTCAAATTTGGCAGCAACTGTGTGTGAAAGCTGCTATGCCTGTTCTTTGTGTAGAAACAAGTATTGTTAGTAAGGTTATACAACAACCGCTGACATCACCAGTTGTCAGTTCTGGTCCACAGATATGTCTACTTGCGGAGAAGCAAAATGAGTGCCCACCATCTCCATAGAAACCATATGAATGTTTATCCCTACTATAGATAATCTGTGTTCATACCTTGAGTGGAGAGCCTAGCTCCCATATCCCCATCTCTTTCAAGGTAAATGTCAAGTCCACGTATGAATCATCACTGATGATTCTACAAGATGATTTGCACATCAGTGGTGAAATAACACCCAAAATTGCATTAATCTAACCACAAAGGAAGATTATTCCAGCGTCCAAGTGCAACACAATCCTGTTTTCAGTTATACCAATATCACCGAGTGACTACTAAAGTAAATATTGGATTCTGCCTCTGAATGATTAGATATGTTTTAGAGGAAATTTGCAGTACAGACTAAGGTTGCCAACCTCCAGGTGGTAGTCAAACTAGAGAAGCCACAGCCAAAGAAACTAATGGACAAAGACAGAGGAAACTGTGCAGTGCACTAATATAATAACCAAATAAAAAATGTAGACAACAAGCAAAATACAAAAGAGACAATATAAAAGTCCATGGAGATGTTGTTGATGAGTTTCTCCAGAATAAAATTTGTTTTGGCATAAAACTTCATCCGAACAGGACCAGAAGCCTTGCTTCTAGGAATTTTCACTTTGTGATCAGCCTTCACTTTAACCATGATGCTTTGTTGAACAAATCCATTGTTTTGTACTCTAAACTGAAGTTATGTGATTTTCACATGGATTTTTCTTATGAATTGTGACCTCTACAACTACAATATGGTCCTGTTCGGATGAAGTTTTAAGCCGAAACGAATTTTATTCCGGAGAAATATTCAGGCACCGCCCCCAAAATCTCAAGTTATTTCCCAATCTGGAGCTGGCAACCCTAAACAACTTTATATTACTTTTATATACCATCATCGTTTTACACCAAGAATCCTTTAAATTCTAATTAGTGAGCTGTCTTCATCATTATAGGTCCCGAATCACAGAATTACAGTTCCAAAGTTTTCTGAAAAGATAGGATGTTTATTCAGCCAACTAGTTTGTGGAGTAAACAGGCCTATATTTTTTTAAAGGAAAAATATACTACACACTATCTCATTCAGAGGTAAAATAAGATTTGCCTGGTTCACCTCCCCCATAATTTCTCATCTGTAAAAATGAGAACAATTTTTCTGAGAATCAACTGTCTGACTGATTTTATAGACCTACATGGCTTAAAATTCAATCCAGTGAATCCAAAGGAGTCTTTCTGGCAATCTAACAAAATTTACAGCAGTGGAAATGCATTTTTGCTGTGGGGAACACAATGACTAATTATACCATCACCTTGCAGACCCCACTTCACCCCCCCTCCCCGCCATGCTATTCATGAGGGTCTTTCAAATAAAGACAAATCTTTGGGGACAGAATTGTTCCATGGTACAAATATGCTCATGTCATCCTATAGAACTTTTATTTATTTAATTTTTTAGAACGAGACCAAAGGTTTCTCAGAAAGAGATGCTGGAAGAACAACAAATTTAAAATGGTTAAACGTGAAACCAAATGAGGAAGGCAGATAATAGGAAAATTCTAAAAGATGCTGTTTCCTATACCCACTTCTTGTGGATTATTCTATTTCAATGTTAAAACTGTCAGCAAAGGAAAAATTGTGTTTTCTCGAGGAATGAATATGAACAGGCCATCAGGCTGGACTTAACATTCATGCGTTTATGGTGTTTTTCTGCCTGACAACCACAAACGTCACAGTAGCTCTCAACATACAACTTAGTATAATAAACATCCTGGGGAAAATCAGCATGCTCATCTTCTCCAATGATGCCTGCATCCATTTATTTATTTATATTCTGCTTTTCTTCCCAATGGGAACTCAAAACAATTTAGATCCCGTGAGGTGGGTTAAGCATGAGAGGTTGCGATGAGCTCAAGGCCACCCAATAAGCTCCCATGGTAGACATGTGAATCTGAACCTGGGTTTCCCAGGATTTTAGTCTAACACTAAACAATACACCCCACTGGCTCTGAGAGCCAGTTTGGTGTAGTGGGTAAGAGCACGGACTCTAATCTGGGAGAACTGGGTTTGATTCCTCACGCCTCCACATGCAGCTGCTGGTGTGACCTTGGGTCAGTTTCAAGTTCTTTCAGAGCTGTTCTCTCAAGGGCAGTTCTGGAGAGAGTTCTCTCAGCCCCACCAACCTCACAGGGTGTCTGTTGTGGTGAGGGGAAGGGAAAGGAGATTGTAACCTGCTCTGAGACACCTTTGGGTAGTGAAGAGCGGGGTATAAATCCAATCTCCTCCTCCTCTTCTTCTCCTTCAATGACTGATTAAATTCACCACTAATTAATTTCAGCCAGATATATTCATAAAAGACACATTCATAAAAGGCATACTGATCCACCTCCTTACCATCAGGTACAGTAAATATCTTGAAAAAAATTAAACTTAGGTGGTGTCTAAAATGAATACCAAAAAACCGACCATATTTGTTAATCAAGTGAATTCTGTCTGACTCATCTATACAAGGTACAGGGCTTTCCTATCACACTAACAAGTATGCTACATGACTAAATGCCTTAATGACCTTAGTCACCGGGCACATTTATTGTATAAGCAACTGGCAGTGGAATCACTCTTATTCACACCTTGTTCCTTGCTCCCCTCCAATAATGTTCACATCATATGCTTTCCATCAACATCAGCAAAATTTGTCCATTCTCCTCCTAATTATGCATGTATTTTGGGAGAAGGAAACATGGCCAGAGCAGAGGGAGAGGAAAAGAAGCACCTGGAAGGAGACAGAGGCCAGAGGGAAATACAGATCCAACTCCCAGCTCTTGACAGGGCACTGTTGACACCAGCACAAACAGTGAAGAGTTTGGGTGTGATTTTGGATGCCTGGCTATCTATGGAGGCACAAATCACAAATGTTGCCAGACCGGCATTATTCTGCCTTCGCCAGCTCGGGCAACTGTCTCCCTATATATTCCCCTTGACCTAGCCACAGTGATACATGCAATGGTCACCTGCAGGCTGGATTACTGTAACTCACTCTATGCAGGGTACCCTTGAGACTAATCCAAAAACTCCAGCTGGTCAAGAACACCATTAAGAGCATATATACAACCGGTGCTCCCCCAGCTGCACTGGTTTCCAGTTGAATACCAGGTTGATTTCAAGGTTCTGGTTTCAACCTTTAAAGCCCTATGCAGTCTGGGACCAACATACCTTCATGACCCTTGTAGAGCATTACACTCCCAGAATGACCCTTGTAGAGCATTACACTCGATAGACCAAGATCTGCTGGTGATCCCCAGCCCTAACAATGTTCACTTAGCCTCTACCAAAGCCTTTTTGGCTCTGGCGCCAGCCCAGTGAAACACTCCCCCTGCAGAGAGATGGGCTCTATGGGACTCAATGCAGTGCCACAGGACCTGCAAAAATGGAGATGTTCAGCCAGGCCTAAGGCTGAGGTGGCGAAGATCTATTTATATTGGCCTCTCTGCATCATTGTCACCTGCATACTCTTTCATCTGCCTGTTCCCCCTAGGATCAATTGTCATCTCCCCGCAGGCATGTGGGGAATCTACAGAGGAGCAGAGGGAGATGGAGGTGGACTGGCTGAATACTGCCATCGACTGCTGTTGTTGATATCAATGGTCCTACTATGGTTTGGGTTTTAATAATTATTATGTTTAAATATTAAATGATGTTATTTATAGTGGTGTAACCTGCCCTGAGCCTGCTTGCGGGGAGAGTGAGCTAAAAGCCAAATAAATAAATTTCCCGTCTCCTGCAAACTGGGTTTATGAATTCACTTTAAAAAAATGGATCACAAGCTTGTACAGCTAGAAGCTTCAGGCACATTGTTTAAAGTTCTTTAACGCTGCAATCCTGTATGGAGTTATGCCACTTTACACCAACTGACTTCACCAGCCTTAGCTTGGAGTAACTGCATTGTATAACGCTGCCTATTTTGCAACTGACTTCCTCAAAATCTGGCTATATCACATCAAGTAGACTCTGCTTGTCAGCTTCCAGACTGATGAGACGAATCATCCAGTTGTTAACGATTAGCGGACTTTCCAAAGCTGTTTAATGGTACAGGACGTTGTCTCAGCAAAAGGTGGCTTAAACTTACAGAGCTGTTCCTGACCTGCTTATAGGCAAATTAGCTTGCCTCTTACTCCCCCCCCTTTTTTTCAAAATACTTCCTTAAAATTTTGTGTTATACACTTGCAAAAAAAGTAAGTAGCCAGAAATAGGGGGAAAGGCCTGAATTCAGATGAGTTTTCTTTCATTCAGTTTTATGCTTATTTCCACCTGCTGAATGTGAGAACTCTTTGAGATTCATCCAATTGCTGCACAAGCTTTTGTTTCAGCGGGAATTATATGGAGACAAGCCATAATTCTAATGCTTAAAGAACAAATCATTTATCTAATTATATAGTTTAGTCTCTGTTCACATACCAGCCTTGTATATTGAAAAGATTCACAGCAGATGTAATCTAATTTTTCCCCCTTTCTTTATTTGTACTTTTAAATAGTAGCCCTTGATAGGAAATTTACTGAGTGTAAGCGCATCCCAATAATAATATTAAAAAATCCTTGATTCTAATGCTGATATCATTTTTAAGAGAGAGTCGTGCGGCCTGTTCTTTGCTCAGGAAAGTCCATGCTTAAAACTACATTTTTGTCAAATGTAAAGATGTTAAATCAAGAAAAAGTGAAGATGGACACTAGATAAGGTCCAGTCATGGAAGGGTTAAAAATCAGTTTACTCCCATCCAAGTACTAACCAGGCCCGACCCTGCTTAGCTTCCGAGATCAAACAAGATCGGGCGTGTTCAGGGTGGTATGGCTGTAGGCTGTTTACTGAGTAGTGTACAATATAAGTAACAATGATGTACCATCAAGTCATAACTGACTCACGGGAACCCATCACTGAGTTTTCAAGGCAGGAGATGAGCCTTCCTCTGCATAGCAACCCTGGTCTTCCTTGGTGGTCTCCTGACTACAGACCGTGGTCAGCCTTGCTTAGCTTCTAAGCTCTGAGAAGTTCAGGGCAGTCTGGAGTACTCAGGCTCTTACAGTGTCCAGTTTACAGTGATTTAATTGTGGCAACTACTGGTGGCAAAAAGTCTTGGCTTTAGTGCCAAATGATGGTTTCTCAAGATGAATAGCATATATAATTGGTGATTGGTAGATGGAACAGATGCAGCTGAGAAGTGCTGGTGTTTAAGGATATAAAAAAGGTTTTCAGAGAGGTAGCCCATTTACACGGGGATGATTAGCACGCATGTGTACATTAATCCCTTTGACTTCAGCTCCAGAAAATTCCTCCCAGTGGGTGAAGAGTGGGGACTACTAATGTCTATCAGGCATAAGAAACCATTTCAAGGGAAATGGTGCTGGAGGGAGGCTGAAGCCCCTTTTCACCTCTGTACTACTATACCAATCTGAATCAGGCCCTGGAGCACTTGGAAAATTAATTCACAGTATCTGACGTGTAGCGTTGCCAGCAACTCGGAGGGGGAAATTGTCCTGTTCGTTCTTTTAGCAGAGGCTTAAACGTGTGGAAATGGACAGGTGATTTATTCATGGCATGGATGTAAATAACATCACCAGGCAAATAATATCCCATTCAGCCTCTGTTAAAGGGTGGGACATTTTTTCTCTAGGTTTGTTGGCAGTCCTACCAACGTCTGATTGACAGGAATGAGAGCTGCATCAACCCACACCTAAAAACATCACATTTAGTTTGACCCCATAGACCTACAACAGCAAGTCACAGAAGTCAGATAGATGGGCTGAGATACCTGCCTAAGGACCATAACAGGATTTGAGCATACGTGTGCACACCTAAACACCACACTGTGATGCCCCTGTTGGAGATATCTTATTGATGGTGCTCCATCTAAAAAATCCTCCTGAAAAGATGTTACCTGGAGAATACAGGCCGTGGACATACTGGCAATCTGCCGCGCCTCCGCGGCGCGGAACAAGGCGGGGTAATTGCCCCCACCACGCGGCGTTTGCACACCGCCACAAGGAAGCCGCCCACAGCGTCCAGACTGCAGCTGGCTTCCACCAGCGGTGTCCAAACGCCGCACGGCTCCCCCGCATGGCACGCGTTCACACCCGCCAGAAGTGGGTGGAATGCGTGCCACAGCAGCCGGGACACCACTTTGAAGTGGTGCCCGGCTGCTGCAGGAGGAGTACGACGCCGGACCTCCTCCGGGCAGATGCGGCAGTCTGAACGGCCGCTCTGCCTCCGCTTTTAAAGCAGAGGCAGAGCGGGCCAGACTGCCAGTCTGTCCTCGGCCACAGAATACCAACATTTAAAAACAAAGCATGCCTAAAGAAAAATCTTAAGCTATCATTAGTTATGTCTTAAATTAACTGTAATTTAAGAATAAAATGTGAGCTGTTTTAAAATGTGTGTTGTGCATGACAAATGAATGGAGGCCTAAAAAGAAATAAAAGAAACATTCACTCCTTCCTTAGCTTGGTCATTCTCTTCTCCTCCCCCACCCCCCGGTCTGAATCAGGAAATAAAACTGAGTGTGTGGAGATACGTGTAAGAACATTTGATCACTTCTGAGTTCAGTTCACAGTCTGCTTGCTATTGAAATATCCAGGGGGGAAATTGGGGTTTCAAATGTTCAAAAACACCCATAGCTTGGAACTTACATACTTTGAGACATATGGTCTTACAATGCTTTGCTTTCTCCTCCTTTACCTATCTCAACCCAAATAATTTTTTTAAAGAAAAAAGTATCTTCCGCTCCAAAGGGGAAAAAGTCAACTTATCAAGAAGGGTATCTCTTGATGAGGGATGAGTTCACCACAGCTAGAAAACGTTTTTTTGCTGCTGTTGTCCTGCAGATGTACATGCCCGCAGCTAAGAAATTTGTTCTCCTCATTTCTCCCCAGTGCAGACCCAAAGTGGCCTCCAGTGTTCTTCTTTCCTTCATTTTACCCTCAAGACAACCATGTGAGATAGGCTGAGAGTATGCAACTGGACTCAAGTTCACCAAGCAAGATTGCGTGGCGGAGTGGGGATTCAAAAGGAGGTCTCCGAGATTCTAGTCTGATACTCTAATCCTACATCACGGGGGCACTCCGGAGACTTGGTCTATTTCATTTTCAGTAAGTTGGAAGAGCAGTCAATGTATTAGTTGGGGTAGGAGTGCAGCTCTAAGACTAGGAAAACAATTGAAATTGACCAAGGTTTTTTAAACTGCAGAAGTCTACACCTGCAGGAAATATAGACTTATGGATGCTTGTACATCCACTGATTCAGCTCGCACACTGCTCATCAGTTGCAAGAAGGGAGCAGAATTTTCATTGTGCAGTCGGTGGGTTACTTTCTATGTATTCAAGCAGTTTTGTGCAATTGGCAGGATTAGGGTTTGCAGTTGGCAGGAGGGATGCTGTACATTTCACCATGAACATATTTGACAGCTAAACCTACCATGTCCAAAGGTGTCAGTCAGATACGGGTCAATCATCTGATCTGTTCAGTTCATACAAAACCTCCATGAGCACCTGCCAAAGTAGTTTGCAGCAGGTTTTTACAAAACTGTGTATGCGCAAAGACACTTCTGATTCAAATTGATTGGTGACCATGAGTGTCATGGAAGTTGGATTAGAAAGCCACTGTATTTGGGGAAGGCTGGAACGTGGCAACATTAGATACCAGATTATTCATATCTCTAATTCTGCTGCATTTTAGCCTTCTCCAAACAAAGCAATTGGGATAGTTTAGAAGCCCACTCCTAGACAGCATAAAGCACTAGATCCATGCTTTTCATTGTGCAGTGTGTGACCATGGACAGGATATGTGATCTAACGTATTTTGGGTAACCCCATGTGAAAATCAGGAAGATCTATGGATGCATGTTTTTGTATCATGGAAGCTCCACAAAGTGATGGGTCTGGGTTTTTTGTGGTGTAGTCTGAGGTCTTGGCTGTGATACATCATTTAATGGTGAGTTTTGGGTGACTCCACATAAATACCATGAAGATCCATGAGGAGCCATGATTTTTATGGTACTTCCTATAGATCAAGATATGAGCTACAATATGGTCGCAGTCTGGTTTTGTTTCAGTGTGAAAATCCTATGAATTCATGAGGATCCATGTAAAATCACCTAGATCCAACTTTTTATCAAGTCCACCCCTTTAAACCCAGCATTGGGGGAGGGGGGTTAGAAACCCACTTGGGACCATCATAGCCATCCTGTGGCCCTGGGTAAAAGCATAGGATGGGGGTCCCAGAATCACTGGCACACTCATGCTGGCCTCCCCACCGGACCAAGCTAGGGGTGGCTCTTGACCCAGGGGGTGCAGCCCCACTGCCACCAGAAGCCAGCTACTCAAGCCCCAGATTTGGCAGGCGCAAGCAGCAGCAGAAGCCCACTCTTATTTTCTTCACTCATTTTATGGGGGTGGCACCATGGGCCACTGACCCCTCTTCCAGCATGAGGCTTGAGGGAGCTGCTCTAGTGGCCCATTGGCTAAAACTGCCAGCTGAGCTGAGGGGGGGGGGGTTGTAACCCACCCCCAAAACTGCTGTATTTGGGGAAGACTGAAACTCTGCAAAGTCAGAGGCCATCTGAAGCATCTGCTCAGCAGGCATTCACATTGTGTGGAACACCCATGAGCAAAAAGCCAATTGCACTGCATGGTTAGGAAGGTATACAGTAAAGCAGCCTGCCAAGCACTGATTAACAGACCGATGACCCATCAAAACGATTGCCAGAAAAGAATTAGGTCCCTGTTTGTAACCAGTGAACAGGACACAAGCCAAATCAGCAAGTGTTTGAGCATCCCTAGCTGACAGCATGTCACATCTGTGTGCTTTCACACAGCTGCATCCCACAGACACACAAACCAGTCCTGGCCACTCATCAGCTGCTCCTAAAAAGTGAGCAGACTAGTCACTCAACCAGTGATTAGAAACACCAGGGTGGACTCAAAGCGTCTTCTCTATCGATGAGAAAGGGAGGAGGGTTCCCCTTTGACTAACCATGCAGGGGATCCTGGGACTTGCCTGGACAAAAGTCAAATGGACTTTTGACAAAAGCCAAATGACAAAAGCCAATAAGGAGGAGAACTGGGTGAGACTGAGCAAAGAAGTTGGCTGTGTCCCACCTGGTAGTTCCTTAAAAGTTTTACCATTCAGTCAAGGTCTGTTGTCAACATTATTTTGCACATGTGCATTCTTGCATAGCTTTGTGGGAGCCCTGACTCCCCTACCCGGTACCATTTAATTAACTGACCTGACCCCGGGGGGGGGGGGGGGGGGACAGTCATGTTCACCTACTGCAAAAGAAGCCACAAGACAGAAGGACTTCCACCACCACTGCTGTTATGCAGCTGGAAAGGGGTTCAGGGGTTCCAGACAAGGAGCACCAAGGTGAGGAGATCCAAGGCTCAGCTCACAAGAGATCACGACAGTCGAAAACAGTATGGTCATCTGCTAAACATGTTTGCCACCAAGTTCACGGCACCTCTGCACAACAGCAAAAAGGTGTTCTTAGCTGTGGAGAGCAAAGAGGCAGGGATGGAGGAATGCCACTATCTGATCAGCACCAACTGCACCAGCGCATAAGCAATATTTAAAGCCTAATGTAGCTGGCTGTAAAAAAAAAAAAAGACATTGTGTGAATGTTGTGGGGCACAGAAACCAAGCATGCAGCCGATAAAATGTTGAAAGTGCTGCCACTGCATGGATACAAAACTGCTTTCAATATGGCTCATTTTGAATTCTTAGTAAATTTTTTAAGAGGTCAGAAGTGTGGGCTTAACCCCCCACCCCCAAAAGAGGGGCATTTTGAACAAAGTAAATCTGAATGGCAATCACATTTTTTGCAAAGTTCTCAGCATCCTTAAATTAATCAGACCCAATTTATTAATGCCATGTGGGATGATCTACGTCCAGTTTAAAGGGCCCCAAGTGGTACACCTGCAGGAGACAGAAGTGGTTTGTATGGAATACAAGTTAATAAAATTAGCACTTGTAACCTTGGGATTCTGTGAAAAACATCAAGATGGGATGTTTCCCCTGCAACACATTCTTTATATGTGTCTGCAGGCAATCTAGGCCTCTTCCCTCCATGAAGCACTTCCGCTGTCAGAAAACTGCATTTGGTCAACAACTCAAAATGCAATATTTTGTCACCAGGACACTCCTACTCCCCCCGCCGCCGCCGCCGCCACCGCCAGGTCCCATGTGCATTCCTATTAGGAGCAATGTTCCCTCTAAGCAGTGGAGTCTTGTGAGCAAAAATTCCACTTTGTGAGCTACTGGCATTCAAGTTGTGAGTGAGCAATTTGGCTATTGCATTAATTAGTTTGTTCTGGAGCCATTCTTCCTGAGCGAAGACAAAATGAGTGAGCCGGGGGCTAAGACACTGTGAGCTAGCTCACACTAACTCAGCTTAGAGGGAACACTGATTAGGCGTGCTGCAAACACAACAGTGTGAGTTGCAGCATCTACTGGAGAGAGCATCTTGACCTGCCATTGTTCCCAGGCTGCTTACTTGGCACAGTTGGAAGGTGGGGCACCTTGTGATGGGGCGTAGATGTCGCCCCTTAAGTAGTGGGTCGAAGCTACTGATGATTTTATAAGTCTAAACCAGCATCTTGAAATGTGAGCGGAAGACAAGAGGAAGTGGAGGGGGGCTAACTGAAGCAATCCAGCTTTCCAAGCAGAGGAGTTGGATTCTCCATGAGACTTCTGACCCATCACCCCAGGCCAGCCTCTCAAGGTTAGTATTACAGCCAGGAGACTCACAGTGTTACAAAGTACTGAAGAACCAACTTCACAGGAATATGGAAATTCATGTTTAACACACACTTTTGATACCTATTCCAAGCAAACTCGCTAAAATTTTTCACCTCTCTCTCTCTGTTACATGCAGAGTCAAGGATAAACCAAAAGAGTAACCTCATACAGATAACCCTTCCATACTGGTTGGATCCTCAGTTTTCAAAAGAACACAAAGCTTGCCTTCGTAGCAATGCCATTTAAAAAATAAAATTCAGGAAATCTCGCTAGAGTCAATAACATTCATGTTCCTCCAGGGTTCAGACGGAGAGAAAAGCAAGGTTGACTGGGGGTGTTGGATGTGAGTATCCCAGAGCTAACTGTTACGTATTATGCAATTTTAAATCAAAAGGAAGATGACCTTTCCAATACAGAGGAACAACCATGCTGCCAGTACGTTCCATCTTATTGCTGCCATGCTAGCGCTATAATCTTTTCCCCCCTTCCATTAAGCAGCTCCCTTATAAACGCAGGCATCCTCTCCTTATAACTGGTTCCCTTTTATTACTGCTTCACCAAATCGCACATTTATTTGAAACAGGGATTTTACTGACATCTGGTGGCAGTATGAAAAATCTCATCCTTTCAGTAAAATATATAAAAATAATCAACACTAGTGCAATCTCTGGCCAAAAGAAATCTTTGCCAAAAAGGTAAAAATTTCGAGAGTTATTACTGAGAATAACCATCAAGAAACTGGCTGGAGGATGCATAAAAATTAAAGTATGAAATCATATGACAAGAGTGACTCTCGGAAATTACCTGGTTTAACTTCTGGCATTGAGAGTGGATTTCCAAATATAATTGAGGAATAAAGCACATACTAAGAAACACTACAGCCAGATTTGCCTAGAAGTATGACCAGGAAACTGTACTGCAATGCCTTTTCTCCACTGCCTGAAATCATGGAGTTCTCACAATTTCAGAACCGATTTGCTGTGAATACCAGAAAGAGCCCAACGGAAAAGAATCCAAGAGAGAAAGGATGCTTGAAACATGCCAATGAATCAGGGAGATGAAACGAATGGGTGCAAGTTATTTAGAACAGTGGAAGTACCAACATTCCAGCAACTGGACAGTGGCCCTAATGTAAGGGATGCTGGAAACATGAGCGGTGTGTTCTGTGGTGAATAAGCATCTGTATAACTTGGATTTTATCAGCACCACAAAGACAGTCTGTAGGGTATGCTCCTCTTTGTATTTAGGATTATCTTACCCAAAGGTGCCCTTACCATATTTAGAGGTTTTTTTAAACTGTTCTTTGATACAGGAGAACGTTTATGCTTACAAGACTAAACTCTGTCCCTTCTCAGTAGATCAATGTTTGAATCCAGTGGAAACTTTCAGATCAACAAACTTTAATTCTGAGCATAAGCTTCCATGCGCATGCACACTTCTCCAGATACACTGAAACAGACTTCCTCAAGCCTTACATATAAGTGGAGAGAGGGTGGGGGAAGGTTAGTTGCCTGGAAGGGCTACTTTAGAGCAGCATCAATTTCCTTCTCAAGTAACGCCAGGTCGAATGCAAAGGATCTCAAAGGGCTGCAAAGGACTTTGTAACTGTGCTTCCAGACAGATAGAAACTTAGGAGCATCGCTCACTAGAATGCGGCACCCTTTGCAGTATTAGGGATTTGTGGCTTACTCCTCTGTTCTGTGATAACGAGGGGCTGTCAACCTTAGATAAGAACAAAGTCAGAGTCCAGTGGCACCTCTAAGACCAACAAAATTTTATTCAAGGTGTGAGTGTTTGTGTGCACGCAACACTTCATCAGACAAAGTTTTTATTTATTTATTTATTTATTCTTCAAATTTATATCCCGCCCTCCCTGCGAACGGGCTCAGGGCAGCTAACATGGGCACATAGGCTATTAAATACATAAATACAAATAAAGTTGTTTGTCTTAAAGGTGCCACTGGACACTGTTCTACTGCTTCAGGCCAACAGGCCAACACTTTGAAACATCAGATAAGGTTAAGAAACTTTCAGCAGGAACAGATTTAGGAGTTACATTGGCTGTAGCCAGTTTTTTTGGCTCACATAATTAAATTCAAAGGACCTCAACTGCGGCAACTAGTTGGTTATTTAAATTATTTATTTTTTGTTACATCTAACCTGACATGGTTTAAGAACTGTGGGCTACACGAGCGGCATCATTAAGACAATGTAAGGGACAGAGCAGTGATAACTTCAAGTACCACCTACATTTTACACTAAGGTGTTACAAAGCACTCAAAAAATATCCAATTATGGTATGGTAAGTTCCGGATTCATGGTAACTACCTGCACTACCAGGTATATGAAGAACACCCATAGCAAAGGTGGAGACAGGAAGCAAGAGGAGAGATTGCGGGAGCACGAACAGGAGAGCCGTAGGTACATGCAGTGATTTTGAAGCAATGGTGCAACCTGCCTCTTTCCTCCCTCTTCAATCTGCTACCCTCTAAGAAAGGTAGGAGCCCATCTCTTCTTTCTGGGAGAGCTGTGGGAACATCCTTAGTCTCTCTAGATCGTTGCAAACACCTTAAGACTGGAAGCAAAGCGGAAGGTGCTGGGGCCATGCCAGTGATGAGAAGTACCCTGTCCTCCTCAGCATCCCTGAGGGCTCAAGAACCACTCAGTCTGATGGGACTATTCTCTAAGACAGTGGTGGCGAACCTCTGGCACGCGTGCCAGAGGTGGCACTCAGAGCCCTCTCTGTGGGCATGCACACCATCGCCCCAGCACAAAGTTCGCAAGATTGGACAGCAAAAATCACATTAATTGTTCAAAAGCATGCCAAATGCAAACTTTTACCTTTCAAAAAAAAGTTGTTTGTATCATTGAAAGCTCTGTTGTTTATTGTGTTTTTCTTTTAAGACAAAAGACGTTAATGTATGAGTTGTTTTTTCTAAAACGAAAACCTCAGTATTCAGGTTAAATTGCCATGTTGGCACTTTGCGATAAATAAGTGGGTTCTGGGTTGCAGTTTGGGCACTCGGCCTCTAAAAGGTTCACCATCACTGCTCTAAGACATGCTTAATGGCAGAGTGTCTCCTCCTGTCAGTGCACATTTCATAATAATACATGCTGAATGTTGGGCTCCTCTTCCTCTGCCCTCCAGTTTTTAGGTCATGTTTAAAAGGGCTGCATCTCTTTCAGGAATTATTGAAAACTCATTTTCTACTGCAGGTTCCTCGTGACAATTTCTTGTCCCATCCTGCTTTGCTTTGTTGACTCTTTCCTATCACATGGAGCTAACCAGTGCTGGGTGCTGATAAGGAAACTTTCCGCCTTATAGAGAGGATACATTTGGAAGGTGGTGTTGGATATTACAGAGGAGAGGCGGAAAATCACCTTGAGGAACCAGCCACAATACAGAAAAAGGTAGCTTTAGACAAGCTCTGCATGTCCGAGATAAAGACAAATCACTTACAAATCAGAGTGACTGTGAAATCACAAGAAGTCACCTGGTTCCCTGTATGGACTTCACGCTCCCGTATGGATAGTTTCTACAGAACTGTATCGAACGTGCAAGTTGTCTTCTCGAGCATGAACAAGAACAAATTCAGAGAAATATTAGACTGGACTGACAGGCAGGCATTCTTGTTTCCCTCAAAGATTAACCAGAATCTCCACCATCTGCACTGAAGTAAAGTCTGGTTGCATTCTTTTTCCAAAGCCACCACCTTTCAAGCAGTTTAACAGGGGGACTGAAATCTCACTAAATGTTACAATGAATGGTACATAGAAGGTGAAATTTTCCTGTGGGGATCCTGTTTTCATTCATTTCTGCTGCCACACATTATAAAACAAAAGTTGGTCTCAATGGCACTCAAAATCCAAAGTACCCAGACAGGCTGGGGTGACAACTGATTGTTTGCCAAGGGCTTGCTCTGCCTCTGCATTTCACAAAGCCCTGAAAGAGGAGTCAGTTAAGGCTGGACAGGAGAGACAGGAATGTTTAGCTTTTCTCCTGCTGGTCACTGGAGCGGGGAAAATGTCCAGTCCCTTTAACAAAGGTTTAAGAGGAAGGAGAAGGAGAAGGAAATTGGATTTATAGTGGCTTACAAACTCCTTTCCCTTCCCCTCCCCACAACAGACACCCTGTGAGGTAGGCAGGGCTGAGAGAGCTCTTTCAACTCTTTCAAGAGCAGCTCTGAGAGAGCTATGGCTTGCCCAAGGTCATCCAGCAGCTGCAAGTGGAGGCTTGGGGAATCAAACCCAGTTCTCCCAGATTAGAGTTCACGCACTTAACCACTACACCAAACTGGCTCACTACCACTACACCAAAAGGATGTTATTTACAATGTTATGTGGTTTAACTTTGCAAACATTCACTTCCTATTAAAGAGACAGGACATTTCCCCCCCTCCAGGCCTGTTGGCAACTCTCCTGAAATCCATCCCTTCTCCATTTTTACCCCCACCTGTGTTCCAGGCCCACTGGTGTCCCTCACAGACATAGAACTCCGTGGGGATAAAAGCAACTTTGGGTGACGTTTCAAAGGGGGAAATGGGTATGCTCCCTCACTGCTTTCCAGGCAAACAGGTCGATGGCTCTTTGTTTGTCAAGCAGTCTCGTTGGAGGGATAATGAACGTTTACAGTGTGGCCCAGATCAATCAGTCCTTCTCCCCCCCCCCCCCACCGCCTCATCTCATAGGCTCACAATAAGTAGGGCTGGGAGAGTCCACATGCTTTTATAAGCACTATTCCCTATAATTCCAGTTTGGCACGATTCGATCAGACCCGTTTCGATCTAATCCTGCCAAATGGTGTGGGGGTGTTTCAAGGTTTCCTGGCTCTCTTCCTCCCCCTGTTTTAGATGGCAAGAGCCCTTCAGTCTGTTTTCTGTGTGCAAGATGCCAGGCTCTGTTGCTTAACAGATTGGATTGTGTGTGTAAACACTTCATCATTTAATTAGGCAATAAGGCATTTGGCCATTAACATCTAGCCTGGGTGTTCTGCAAAACACACGTCTGAGACTCAGCCATTTCCACAGTCCTCTGGACCGAAAAGTACATTGCAAAGTGATGGAGAGCACACTGACAAAGTGAGTTTTGGCTCAGGAAGGCTTATCCTTACGGGACATTCTGTTGGTCTTCTGAGGTGCTATGGGACTCACATTTGGTTCTGAGACCCTCACAGCATCTTGCCAGTTCCATTCCTCACAAATAAAGATTAAAACGGTTTGAACAGGGGCCAAAACTGTTGCTCTCAGATCTGAAAACCTCCTAGCCAATATCACATTATGAAACATATTATCCATCATTTCAGTATCTGGTCAGATCAGGCTTTGGTGTCACCAACCTATGCCCTGAAGTATCAGACTGGCTGTTTGCCAGAGCTATTCTGAAAGTCCCACAAGAGCACTGGCAGAAGGTACACCTCAGAATGCACCACACTCCAGGTGGAGAAAAGCGTGGCATGAACAACAGGGATCTGCCAGCTCTCTAATCTGGGAGAATCGGGTTTGATTCCCCACTCCTCCACATGCAGCTGCTGGTGTGACCTTGAGTAAGTTACAAGTTCTTTCAGAGCTGTTCTCTTAGGAGCAGTACTTGAAAGAGCTCTCTCAGCCCCACCTACTTCACAGGGTGTCTGTTGTGGGGAGGGAAAGGGAAAGGAGATTGTAAGCCGCTCTGAGACTTCTTTGGGTAGTGAGAAGCTGGATCCGCCTCTAAAAGAGTTCCAGCCTAGCAGCCTGCCCTTTGGTTATGCACTAGAGCAGGAAGCAGGGCCACCACTGAGCAGCCAGAGCTGGGTTAAGGAATGTTGTCATCCCAAGCAAGGCATGCCTTTCACTTCCTGGTCGTGCTCACTTCAGCAGCACATATACTAAAATTGGAACGATACAGAGATTAGCATGGCCCCTGCATGACACTTCCCGGTTCTACACCTCTTGCTGCAGGGCCTGGGGGGGGGGAGGACTTGGCCTGCACTGGTACAAGCCCAAGAAGAGACACCAAACCTCCCATCCATTGATGGCTGGCAGCAAGCCCCACCCCTGCAGTGCATTGGTGTCCTTCTTACTGTGCTATCCCCAAGAAGTTGCCAGGGTGATTTTGCCAAAGAACCAGCTCTGTGGGCAACATCCTAATTGTTCGTCTTAAATTATTCAGCATTTGTTGAGGGCTCAGTGCTTTGAAGGACATCACAGACATTTACTAGAGCTAGTTCCAAGTTTGGGCCCAGGCAGAAAATTCCCAGGGCCCCCCCCTCCCTGTCTTTGCCCAGCACCAGCCCTCCCCCCGGTGACCTCCTTCATTTCCATCCACCTTAGGTTGCCAAGTACTTACCTCTCCGTGGGGGGGGGAGTCCTTTGTTGTCCGGGAGGCTTCTGGCACATGCACCACGATGACGTCACCTGGAAGTGATGTCATTGCGTCGGGCACATTGGGGGCGGGACTCCTGTAATTCGAGGGAAAACCATAGAGTTTTCCCTCAAATTACAGAGTGTCCCCCCCCAAAAAAACGTGCCCGACACGATGACATCACCTCTGGGTGACGTCATTGCGCCGGACACATCACTGCAACCCAGCAATTTGGGGGCAGGGTTCCCCCCAGCGGCCCAATCCCGGGGCAGCGGGCCACTGGAGCGGTTGTTTCCCTGCCCCCCCAGGAAGACTTGGCAAGCCTAATCCACCTGCATGTCTCCCATTTGCCGTGGTGTCCTTCCCGCGTGTGCCTTCCCTCAGCCCATAGCAGCCTGCAGCCCTTTTCCCTGCAGCACTGGGCAATATATATTGCTGGTAATACAGGTGATGGAACTTTAGTAAGCGGGGGATGGGTCAGCATTAGAAGGCCCTGCCAGAAATCCTGGTTCCATACAATTGCCCCACCTCAGGTTATGCTGATGCCAGCCCCAAAGTAACATCAGGGCTACCGGTAGGGTTACCAACTGCATGTTGAGAAATACCTAGAGATTTGGGGGGTGGAGCCTGAGGGAGGTGGGGATTGGGGAGGACAGGGACCTCACTGGAATATAATACCATAGAGTCCACCCTCCAAAACAGCCATTTTCTCCAGGGGAACTTTCCTGTCTTATGGAAACTGGTTGTCATTCCAAGAGGCTTTCAGGCCCTTAATCCCATGGAAAAAGTGAAAATGTTTGTCATGAAGATGGAGACTGGTTCCATAGAATGATTTACACAAGGAATTGTTAAAGCGATTCTTGAGAAAGAAGGCTGGAAATGGCTTATACATCCAGGGAGCCGTCGGATCGCTTCTCTTGCAGCACCAAGATGTTTGGATCGCTTCTCTTCCAGTAGCAAGATTTGGAAGAAGTTGTTCTTGGATCTCTTTCTTTGCAGCAGCAAGACACACAGAAAGGAGAATCTTTATACTGCACAATTCCAGTAATTAATGAGCTTTACCTGTGGTATGAATTGTAGAGTACATCAGATCCTTATGAACTGAGTCCTGAGAATGCTATGTTGTAATGTACAATAACAATATTCAATTTTGTTGTTATAAGGATAGAGTTACACCTATATAATATAATTCAATAAAACTCTATTACATTTATATAAACTTTTCTAGTGCTGTAATTTTTAAACATGGTGTTTTTTCATCCTGCGGGTTGGCAACCCTAACTACTGGGCAAAAATCTCTCTGCCTGGAAAAGAGATTCTTTCCCCTTTGCCTTGAAAGAACAGGGCCACTGCTCCTGCAGGCTGCCCAAGGTCCTGATCAGCAGCAATTCCTTTAGAAAACAGGTTAACTAAACTTCTACCGGTGTGAGCGACAAATCTCTACACTTTCCCCAGGTCAGCCTCCCCCAAGTTAAACTCCCTTGGGTGTGAATACCAGCTGAATTCAGGGGAAAACGGCACTGCACCTTTTCATTAAAGGGTTAATCTTCTAAAATTATTTTACAGAGTGCTTTAGTCTGAATATTGATAAGTTCACTTTAAGTGGCTCAATGGTCTGTTTGCAGGGGGCAGGGTAAAATTCTCTTCCTGGAGTATTTATAATGCTGGGTTGTAATTTTTAATGTTTGTGTTTTATTATGATATTTTGTAAGCTGCCTTGGGCAGGCTCCCCAGGAGAAGCAGCATAAAATTTCCCCAAACAAAGAAATACCTCATTTCCTGGTTCTGAGAAGTTCTTCAGGCATAACATTCAGAAAGCATTTTGAAGATTTGCACTTGTCACTGTTTATGCAGTTCAGATACGCCTTGAATTAAAAAGCATTTAAACTCTTTTAACATTCTAAGGTTTTGTAGATGAATTAGGGTTGCCAACCCCCAGGTCCCAGCAGGGGTTCCCCCGCTTTGGGGGGGCTCCAATCCACCACCGGCCAACTGGCCAGCAAGGGAAACCCCACCCCCAAACAGGGACATCATCGCATGACATCCCTGGCACAATGACTTCACCCAGAAGTGATGTCATCATGTTGGCAACGTCACACAGTAGAGTTTTTGCCCCAAAACCAGCACATCACATCTGACATCGCCAATACAATGGCATCGCTTCCTGGTGATGTCATCTCATCATGGATGTCACATGCAACCCACCCCGGAATGCTCCCCCAATCCCCACACCATGACAGTGAGCGGACCTGGCAACCCTAAGATGAACACAGCACCCAGGAATGCACGCCTGCTGATAGTCCAAATGTACCGAAAATTATGTGGAACAACCATGTAGGAGTCAGTCATTCTTCCCTTGCCAGGCTCCCACAATACCACTGGATGCACTGGAAGAACAGGGGAAACAAGATTGTGGGTGATTTGGGGGAGAGGCGTGGAAAGGCCCATCTTGGAATGCATGGCTTGGCTTGCCATTCCATAATCCCGCTATTAGGTCCAGTGATTGTGTTGTCCGTGTGTAGGTGACGGCAAAGTTGACATCTGGGTTTATTGCAGGCTCTGGTACCAGTGTCCATGTTCAAATTAGATGCTGTATTATTGTGGGTAAAGAGCTGTTTAAGATTGTGGGGCTGTTTGTGCACAAGAAAAAATGTAAACCCCCCTCCCCAGTACCTGTGAAAGAGAACTGTCATTATCCTAACAACATCGACTGCACCATCCCAGGCTCATGCATTTGTTCATCTTCTAACAATGCCCTTCAGTTCTTTACATAGGGCAAACAGGTCAAACCATATGCCAAGGATAAATGGATACAAATCTGACATCAAGAATCACAATGTTGAGAAACCTGTAGGAGAACATTTCAGCCTCCCGGGGCACTCAGTGGAGGACCTCAAAGTAGCTGTTTTATTGCAAAGGGATTTCAGAAACAAATTGGAATGGGAGACTGCTGAATTGCAAGTTAGTACAACACTCAGGACAAACCTCCAGGGCTTAACAGCGATATCGGGTTCTTATCTCACTACACAAGCTAAGTCACTCAGTTCTTGTTTATAACCAGAATTATATTTTATTGGTCTTAAAGGTGCCACTGAACTCAAATTTATTTCTCAAATCTGTTGTTAACTCTTTTATTATCTTTACGCTAACTTGCTGCTATTCACATATCTTACCAGCTGCTTTAATCCAATCTTAGCTATACTTATTGCTAGTTACTTATGCATCTTGACTCTAACTAGCCCTTCCTGGCAACTAACACCCTCCCACCATCTCTCTACCTATATGTAAGGCTTGAGGAAATCTGTTTCAATGTATCTGAAGAAGTGTGCATGCACACAAAAGCTTATACCCAGAATTAAGCTTTGTTGGTCTTTAAGGTGCCCCAGACTCAAGAGTTGTTCTACTTCTGTTTTCTGTTACCTTATATTTTCATACTTGCAAAGACCTTTAAAAAAAAACTATTTCCAAATCTCTATTTGATTGCATATCCACCTGCTACAAAACATAGGAATCACCCATTTTAATCCTCTTTCGTTTCCTTCAATTAACTAATAAAATTGAACTTGTACTGGAAGCACAGGGGAAACAAGACTGTGGGTGATTTGTGAGGGATGCATGGAAGGGCCCATCTTGGAATGAATTCCTTGGCTACCATTCCATAATCCAGCTATACATCAATGATACTGAGAGGTGGCCCAACCAGCTGAATGTCTCCTATGTGAAACTATGCTACTTGATGGCCTTGCATACCTGGGACAAAACTGTAATCACCTGAACAGCCTTTCATCACTAAGACTTCTATTTCCAGTAACCTTATATTTTTGTGCTTGCAAATTCTGTTTTACAAAAAACTATTTCCAAATCTCTATTTGATCATATATTCACCTGCTGCAATATATAGGAATCACCCATTTTAATCTTCCTTCATTTCCTTTCAATTAACTAATAAACGTGAATGACTGAAAACGAAAGCCTCCCAGACTGCTTTAGTACAGCTTAGCACTCTACAACATCTTCAAAATCTCATCACTAGATGGCGGCGACCTTCACAAATTTCTAATCAATGGCAGCTTTATACTCGACGTGTGTGCTGGCCGTTTGCATTTCTCTTATTAAATGCTGATTGGCGCCCAACGCAAGTCTTTTATTTCCTTCTCCAGATATCATTTACTCTAATTCTTCACAATATTAATGAACAATGTGTCAGGAAATTAAAGAGACTGGCTTTTCAAGGAAAGTGAACATTAACACACTGGAAAAGCATCCACCACAATTCAAAGCAGTGTATTACAAACCCTCCCCCCAAAAAAACCCTCTAAATAATTTATTGTTATTGTGCTTAATGTGAATTGAATGGCGAATGAGCATAAAAATCAGCTAACTTGCATGTTCGCTGGTCAGTGTTCATACTTACATTTTCTAGTAGGACTCAAAGATTATACATATTTTCTGTAGACAATTCCCTGTTCACACTAGCCCACACTAGGCAATACATTTGACCACACATATAGAGAGGACATGCTATACATTCTGGTACACAGGTACCAAGGCTGAAAATCCACATACCCTTTAGCCAAAATGGCAAGTAGCATGTTCTCCCTGTACGTGCCACCAGACATATCACCTGAAAAGGGCTACTGGTATGTGAATATTTTTTATGACATCTGGAAGATTCACACAATGGCCAGCTTTTATGTCTGTCCATTCCATTATCCCCAACATCACATTTTGTATTGTGTACAAGTGTTCTAAAGAAATAAATACAGCAAAGATCAAAATTGCCCCAGTCTTCCAATATGAGTCTCTCCATCAAGCCAGCTGAGTTTGGGGAGGCCATTTATGCCATTGCATCCTGCTCACGGAGGCCAGCAGTGTAACCAGGACACCACTATATATATGCTCATCTGTCTGGCTTGGGATCAGGAACTGGAACATCTCACAAGGAATTCTTGGTGCAGTAGTGCTTGGTCAGTACAATAGAGCCTTGCTGTGTCCCTGTGCAGATGCCACTTCTCCACTGGGATCAGGTGTGTGACCCCCATCTGTCTTGTAGGCCTGCCCAAGGATGCCGTTAGGGAAGGGTGTGAAGTTCAGTTACCATTATTCCTTAGGTTCACCTGTATTTCTGCTCAGTTCAATGGTTCTACACATTGATTGGCCACTATTTATAGACAATTTAATGATCCTACTGTCAATGATCCTAGCCTGCCTCGGTGCAGTAATGTATCCAAGCTGTACCCGGGTTTGGTGGTCTCAGTGACTTCCCAACAAACACACAATAAAGCAAAAGAAGGCTTTGTTGAAGAAATTCAAGAAAAGGTATTAAAACAAGGCATATAGTTCAGTGGCAGTTAAACAAGAAAGCTGACTAGCTACCTTTTACTGGAGTCCTAACACAGCACAGTTGGTTCTTTAAAAAAAAGTCCTAGGCAAGGGTGTTAAACATAAGGCCCGGGGGGCCAAACCGGCCCATCCAGGGCTCTTATCTGGCCCATGAGCAACTGGTGTGAGGGAAGGAACCAGAGGCTGCTTGAGGGGGTGAGGGGGCGGAGCTACTCCAATTGTGACTTCAGCACAGTAGAACAACCTTGTCTGCAGCACTCAAGCAGAACCCCTTCACTTCAGTGGCAACCTCACTGGTAAGTTGGGAGCCACTGTAGCCACACTCATGCTGGCTCAGGGTTCCAAAGTGAGGTTGCTGTCCCAGATGGCCACAGGGATCAGTATTTGCATGTGGAGGGATACAAATGATTTTCTGCCAGAGTCTGTTAGTGGCCAGCACCGTTGCTGTATTTGTGGGGGGAGGGGCAAATGTGGTGGCTGTTCTTTGGCCCATTCTTCGGCAGTTTCTTCCACACAACAGGGGCCTAGTCCTGCCACTGAGCGTGTGACTCAGTGGCTGGGTCTCCCTCCCCCATGGACCACCCAGCAATCTAAAGCTCTACATGGCTGTCGCCTCATGGGGGATCTCTGGAGATCTCTGGTTATACTAGTTGCTAGGTGGCCTGGTGCCTCTGCTACTTGCACGGCCTTGTATGTGTGGTGCCTGCTTCCCCATCAGATAATCTGGCAGTCTTTGGCCTGGCGCACCTGCTGCTGCATGGTGGTGCTGCAGCTTGCCAAAAATCTCTGGCTTGACCTCCCAGCATCACCTTACCATGGATTACGTGGTGGCCTTGGGTGAAGGCCATGTGGGTCTCTCTAGCTTATTTGGCTTTGCTTGGCCTGGGTCTTGGCATGTGGTCTCAGACATGGCTGCCTCCCACTTCTGCAGGAGGAGGGATTAGTTCAATCTGTTTTCCCAGTCCCCTTCCATGGTGGTTCAGGGGCATGGGAGAGCTTACAACACACAGCTGTTTTGTGTTTTTATCCTGGGGCCTTGGCTCACAGCACTGGTGGTGGTAGCAGGCTGAGGAATGGGTTTTCCCCCCTCCAGACAGTGTGGGAATATCTGCCCAGCTGTGCACCACTGGTTCTCCAATCTGCCCATGCAGGTTTTCCTCTGCATCCCCCATTCCAGCCCATGAGGCCTTGCAGTGAGAACACACCAACCTGGAGTTTACAAGCTGCTGTTCTTTATAAAGTTTATATCTCTGGTACCTGGCATTACGTTTTATGGCCTGGCCTGACAAAATCACATTTATGTCAGATCCAGCCCTTATAACAAATGAGTTTGACACCTTCCTGGCAGCAAGGAGGGGTGGGGAGGAAAAGGTAAAGGAAAGGATAACACTTCTTCCCACTAACCATGTTTATTGAAAAACACCAGCTATAACCGCCTGACCTCCTCAACCAATCACTGGGCAGTATCCATGGAACTTTCCAGGGTGGGAGCAAGTTCCCCCCCACACACACACCATATTCACAGCTGAACTATGTAAGCCTAATTAGCAGGCCTGGATGGATGACCTTGATGAATATCTTCTCTTGTGTGGGGTGATTACCACCGGCAGTAAATCAGAGAACAGTAAAGTTAGCTGGAATAGATTAGAAAATTCCTTTAAGATGGCCTCTGTCTTGACACCTACAGATCTAGATGTATTTGCTAAAGACATAAGTGTCTTTGCTTTTAAAAAGAAGAGTTTCTTCTGTGGTGATAACATTCCTGTAGTTATTAAGAGGCATAAAAGTAACTCAAAGAAATGATGCTTTTAAAAAATGCTCTCTTTTTTTCAGTTTAATCATGAATATATCCAGGAGTGTGGTTTTGAACCTTCTTATAACTTTTGCTTACCCCCCACTCCACTCACAGGATGACTTGGAGCCAGGTTAAAAAGGCACCACATGACAAGTGGTGTTTTTGGTTCCCCACGCAGTCATTGCAAATGGTCAGATGTCTGAACGTGGGGGAGCACGTGCAGAACAGATTTGGCTGTCTGAACCTGCAGATCCAATCTGCTGCTCGAAAGGGTTGTTTTTTTTTTTTTAAAGCAAGCCTAAATGTGCATGCACATGCATGCATATGAGCACATGTATACATATGCGTGTGCATGTGTACCTATGCGTGCGCATGAATTTTGGCAATTTTTGGCAGCATGCTCCATCGCTGAGGCACTGCAATAATGTGGATGGCTTTACCATGGGATGTCTCTGTGGGTAACCTGCAGCAGGATGTGCTGTGTGGCTGATATGCCCTGCAACACTTCAAACCAGTTCAATTCAAGGCAGCACCATATCGCACCAAGCCGCCAGTGTGGCCACAGCCAATGACAGCTAAGAAAATGAAAACAGTATAAGGTGGAGGCAGAATTCCTGTATGCTTTTCCTATTGACAATGATAAATTACTGTACGCATTGATTCCAAGGAAGCTACATTGACCTCCTACTGCTTAACATTCAGAAGTGTGTGTAAAGAGACAATATCATCGAACTCCCACCTTTAGAAAATGGAGTGCAATGTAGTCTTTTTTTTTTTTTTTTTTTAAAGGGCAGTAGCAGAACAGAGACATTAACCAGTTCAGAAGTTCAACTGCCAGGATTATGGAAGATTCTTAAAGGTTAAGTACAGTTTAGAAATCCATAAAATTGACTTCTTGGTTATCATATTATGCTTAGTGCCCCTTGGTATTCATACCACAAGCATAGACAAAGACGTATTTTAATCAGCTGCTTCAAACCTCTAAGGCAGAGACATAAGATCACTGCCTTTCCTTTTACTATAAGAGTAATTCATATATTCATACACAAGAGGGAGTCCTTCTTTTCAAGTAAATAATCGTCCTCATTTATGTGACACGCTCTGCATGCCGACGTGAACATTTATGCATTATGATATAGGGACCATGGAGAAAATATTGCAAAATAAAACAATAATTTATTTCCTTCCTCTTTTTGTCAATTTCTGTTGACTGAAATTTAAGCTATTTGCAGTGCAATCCTGAACGGAATTAAACCCTTTTAAATCTGTTTACTTCAATAAACTTAGAAAGGCTTAACTCTGTTTAAGATTGCAGTGTTGGTGAAATACACCAGAATTGGGCATTTGATAATGTAATTTTAGTGGGCTAACTTGAGCTGGCAAAAAAGCAGACCAGATGTTCAGGCTGGCATTTTAAACCGGTTGTACCTCTTGGCCACTATGCAGTGTTTTATTACAATCTAGGGGGGCAGAAAACAGGACCTGGCAAAGAAAGTACATCTGTCACATTAGTATTTTGCCATCTTCCAAGTAGCTCTCAGGATTACATGCATAGGACTATCCTTTTTTAGCCTAACCACTGAAACTGTGATTTGCACAGTAAGCTTTCTGGCTAAGAGAGTATCTCTGGTCCAAGTCCAGCATACTATCAACTCCACAATATTGGCTCTCTTGGGCACTGTATTATTTTGTATACTATTCTTTGTCCCTTACAGACAACAGGATTTGCCCTGCGCATTACTGTGAACTCAGGTAAATCTCTACAGTGGAACCTTATGAATCCTTGGCTGCTATCCTAAGGACTGTAGATGGAGCTCCATGAGGGCAGACTTCCAAGTACCTGCTTTTACATGGTGCTCCTGCCACTCCACAAGGGCGGAGGCTTCCAAGTGCTTCCTTTTACATGGAGCTCCACAAAAGTAGAGACTTCCAAATGCCTCCTTTTATGTGGAGCTCCACAAGGACAGAGGCTTCCAATTGCTTACTTTTACATGGAGCTCCACAAAGGCAGAGACTTCTAAGTGCCTCTTTTTATGTGAAGCTCCACAAGGGCAGAGGCTTCCAAGCGCCTCCTTTTACAAAAGCAGTTCTCCATACTGCATTTAAATATTGAAGGGAACTTTAGAGGCAGTTTTGAACACAGCACAAGGAATGCTGCTTCGGGAAAAGGTAAGGACCTCTATGTGTCAAACCTTGTGTAGTCACACCATCGGAAATAGAATTCATTGTCTTGTGGGATGAAAAAATAACCATTTTTGAGTTATACACAGCGTTTAGTAACTTACAAAGACAGTATAAACATTTTCAGGTCCTTTGGGTAAATAGGGGTCCAGTCCCAAAAACGATGAATACTCAAATTATCTTGTACACTATAGGTTTTCAGCTGAGGGGAGGGGAGCAAGGGAAATCTTGTGAAAAATCAGTTGTAATAGTTTGGAGATTCATTAGCTCTATAGAAATGAAGCCAAGCATTTTCCTTAAGCAGCCTTCTAAAGAAGTTGTATTAATTGAGTAAGTTCCTATTGATCTTGACTTCTTTAGCTCCTTGTGTCATATTATATCCATTCCCCCAGTTGCAGAATCTTAGCAATCAACCTACAAGCCTTGCCTGGCCCCAAAATCAAGAACCACAAAGCTATAACTTTTAAGTGAACAGGACAAAATAAAGAAAAGATGGGAACAATACACTGAAGGACTATACAGAAAAGATGAAAGGATGACAGATTCCTTCAAAGAAGAATCTTTTTAAAAAGAACTTGCAATTTTAGAAAGTGAAATGAAAGCTGCACTCAAAGCAATTGGAAAAAACAAACCACTATGAGTAGATGGTGATAGAGCTGCTCAAGCCACAGAAATACAGTCCATCGAAATCTTAACAAGAATATGCCAACATATACAGAAAACAAAACAATGGCCCACAGACTGGAAATGCACAATCTACATTCCAATTCTGAATAAAGGAGACATCATAGACTGCAGCAACTATCAGACCATCACATCAATTTCTCATGCATGTAAAATGTTCAAAATCTTACAACAAAGACTGTTACCATATATGGAACATGAAATGCCAGATGTTCAAGCTGGATTCAGAAAAAGAAGAGGCACTAGAGATCATATTGCAAATTTATGTTGGTTAGTGGAGCATACGAGAGAATTTCAGAAGAAAATCAGCTCATGTTTCATAGATTACAGCAAAACTTTTGATTGTGTGGAACACGAAAAGCTACGGTTAGCTTTAAAGGAAATGGGTGTACCACAGCATCTGACTGTTTTGATGTGCAATGTGTACTCCAGACAAGAGGCCACTGTTAGGGCAGGATATGGAGAAACAGAATTGTTTCCAAATAGCAAGGTGTCAGACAAGGATGTATTTTATCTCCCTTCCTGCTCAATCTATATGCAGAACATGTCATAAGAAAAGCTGGATGGAGGTGGAGTGAAAATTGGTGGAAGGAACATTAACAGTTTGAGATATACAGATGACATCACATTACTGGAAAAAATAGTGAAGATTTGAAATGACTACTGATGAAGGTTAAAGCAGAAAGTGCCAAAGCAAGATTACAGCTGAACATCAAGAAGATAAAATAATGACTACTGGGAAATTCCACAACAAGGTTGGCGATGAAGAAACTGAAATTGTTCAAGATTTTCTATTCCTTGGCTCCATCATCAAACAAAAGGAAGACTGCAATCAAGACATCAGAAGGAGGTTGGGAAGAGCAGCATGAAGGATCTAGAAAAACTCCTATGGGGTAAGGATGTGTCACTGGCAACCAAGATCAAGTTATTTTATACCATAAAATTCCCCATTACTGTGTAGGGTGTGAAAGTTGGGCAATGAAGAAAGCTGACAGGAAGAAATTTGATTCATTTTAAATGTGGTGTTGGAGGAGAGTTTTATGGACACCATGGACCACCAAAAAAATAAATAAGTTCTAGATCGAGGTGTCAAACACACGGCCCATGAGCTGGATCTGCCCCCTGCGGGGCTTCTATCTGGCCAAGAAGCAACTGGCTCTCTGCTGCTTCCTGCATCCTGTTCCTCCTTCTTGTTTCCAGCATCAAATCTGGCTTTTGCCCTGTCCCTCCTATTTCCTACTTCACAGAGGAGAGAAAGAAAGCAAAGCCTCCCTTCCCTCAATTGGCAGTGGTGGGGGGAGACCCATAGCACCTTTAAGACCAACATTTTATTCCTGATATAAGTGTTGGGGAATTTTTGGGGTCCAGGGCTCTTCCAGGGATCCCCAACCCCATTAGGGTCCTTTTCTATGGATGGGTGGACTCTGGCTAGGGGACACAGGCCTCCAGAGAAAGAGAAACATAGAGAGAACAATTGCCTTGAACTAGAAACATTTATTCTTAAAACCATACACAAGTGACATTCAACAGCACATATTCAATACCAATAACCCAATAACATATAGAAAATCCCAATACCTGATATAGTGTACACTTCAGAAAGAACAGGAATTCCTGGACTGTGTGGACCATGACCTCACTCAAGCCTAGGTGGGGTATTGGCCAAGCAGCCCTGAACAAAGCCCAAAGCCTCCTTTTTAAACTCCTTTCAGCCAATAGGAATCAAGGGAGGAGTTAATTAAAATATACCAAACTTGCCAAATACCAGCCCATCTTAAGATGAACTTTTGCTCGTATGAACTTTCACCTAGATATTTTTTATTAACTGCAATGTCAAGAAAACCTAGACAGATATGTTTAGGCTTTGAAGGCCATGAAATGTGAATGCAGGCAAAGGTACATCTACAGGGCAAGGCTTTAGTTTTTACACCTAGGCTGCCAGCAAAAGAGCAAAGGCTTATGGGACCTCTGAACCAAGAAACCAAAGTCAGTTATCGCAAAACCTACTTAACATAGAAAAACAGAAAGGCCCAGGCTCACTGAACCCCAAATTCTGCCACAATAAGCTTTTGTATGCCTGCACACTTCTGCAGAGAGCAGGGGGAGGGATGGAAAGAAAGAGCCAGAGAGAAAGAGATGGAGTCCCATCTGGCACTTGGAGAGAAGCTACTGGATTCTTGCTCCTTTCCACTAATAAAGAATGCAAGCTTGTGCTTTTAAAAAGTTGCCTGAATGTACTTTTTAAAAGTTGCCTGAAATGTTATTGCTTGGTCTTAAGCTAGAGGAAGTTAATGTAACTAAAAGGACATTAATATGGTATATGATGACTACAGCGAGAATGGTCTATGCTCAGAACTGGAAATGTGAAAAAACCCCAGACATATGGGAATGGTTGAGAAAACTGCTATTTATGGCAGAAATGGACAAATGGGCATGAAAACTGAATAATCAAGACTCAGAAAGATTTCTAGAAGAATAGAAAGACCTGAAAGAATATCTAGAACAACATTGGGATATGAAAAATAATATTTTTACATTGACTAATTATTGATTTTTGATGTTTAAAAGAAGAAACAATTATTTTTAAGAGAAATATACTGAACAATTGAAATGACAAGAATAGAAACTAGAGTACATATTACAGATATCTAGATATTACTTTTAAATGTTTAAAAATTACCTTTCTTTTTTTATTGTTGTAACCAAATTTGTTACCTGTAAGAGCTAATAATTTTAAATCTTTAAAACTGCTATTATATATATAATGGTATAGGTGAGGCGGGAAGTCTCAAAGTTTTTGAATTGTAATCGGAATACATAGCTACATAGAAAAACGGATAGTGATGATAATATTTCAAAAGTAACTATGTAAAGTTTTGTAACTGGAAAAATAATAAAATTTGTTTTAAAAAAAAAGAAAAGAATGCAAGCTGTGCTCTTAGGTTTCTTCCCCCCCTTCTGTTAGAACTGGAAAGGGGGATCTCTCCAAGTGCCATGGGACTCCATCTAGGGTTGCCAGCCTCCAGGTAGGACCTGGTGATCCCCCGTTTTTACAATTGATCTCCAGCTCACAGAGATCAGCTCCCTTGGAGAAATTGGTTGCTTTGAAGGGTAGACTCTATGGCATTGCACTATGCTGAGGCCCCTCCCCTCCCCAAACCCCGCCCTCTCCCGGATCCACCCTCAAAGTCTCCAGGCATTTTCCAACCCAGACGTGGCAACCCTACTCAAAATGCCACTCAGTTTGAACAGTGAACAAAGTATCTATGCCATCTGGTGAAGTGCCTGACTTGAAAGAAAGCAGGCACTGTGAACAATAAGTTTGGGTATTTGCCTATTCGTAAGGGGGTTTTGGTGTGTGGTGAAAATCAAATCACAGAACTTACTGGATCTATCTACACTTCCCAGTTCCTTGCGCAAAGGCACACAAAGTATTTGCAATCCAATTTAGAACACTCACTTATCATGAAACCTGCTGGGCTTTGGGACTCAAGCAGGCAAAACATAGAAGGCTGGAATATCAGAGAAACAAACCGCATAGTTTTCCCACCACCATGCCAACAAGCTTGAGACAACCTAGGAAAGCTTTCACACATTTGTTTTTTGATTTTGTGCTTATTGTTGTTGGGTGGATTTAGCTAACACGGGCAACCACAAAAAAATCAGAGCAAGAACATGTGTATGCACAACACACAATACAATTAGAACAATTTTGAGCATTTGGGTGGGGTTTTCGAGAGTTATACAGGTGCTGCTTGCACTTTGTGACCAAACTGAACAGAAGGATTTTTGCTCCATTTACTAGAGTCCTCTTCAATTTTGTGATATACACTGCCAATGGCAAAAGAACCCAAATATGAAAGTGAGTTATGATGGACATACCAGTGTCCTTGAAGTGTAACTTGAGAACACCGCCCTTCATTGTGTGCGCTCAACAGATAATTTTTCTACTTTGAACATAGACGAGAAGTTCGAATAAGAGAGTCCTAATGTATGGGCATTTGGGTACCAGTACAAAGGAAAAGATTATCATCTCCCAACCTAAAGTAGCTCTCCCTGAGCATGGTGAAGAAAAATGAGATACGAATTATAAAACTCTTCCTACACTGAGAAACACTTCAGAAAGACTATCTTATAATAGCAAGGTGAAGGACATATATAAGACTCACACAGAAGGCCTAACGTAATTCCTGCTTTTCTCTTAGATGGCTACACTCAGATATAAATAAGCATTTAAGGAACTTATACCTATATTACACTGTAATAACTACACCCTTTAAAATCCCTCCACAGCAATGCTGCCGAAAAGCCAGTCAAAGGAAAGCAAAGAACCAACATCTTGTAAGTGAGTATCTTTCTGGAAAGAAATGCTAGTATTCTATTCCTCACTCCATTGCAGGGGGAAATGAACTCTTGCAGCAGTCCTCAATGCAGGGGGTCAAAAGATGATTACAGTGGCAGCTAAACAATGAATGGAACCAAATATTAATGGTTATGGCTCAATTGTGGTCATTTTGCACTGAAAGCATCTGTACTCCAAGGAAACCTCCCTCACAGTGAATGCCTATTAACATAGCCATTCAGCAAAGAGCTATGGAGAGAGCTGGATAATGAGCACCCGTCCGTACCTGCAGAAATAGAAAACTCTTATATTTCATATCACTTTACCAAGCTGTATGCCATTATTGTTAAAATGCAAATATTCTCTCGGAAGAACGGCATCATTCTGATGTTTCATTCTGCTCCACCTCAAGGGCTCTGAAGGGGCGAGTATCAGATGTGATTAATTCTGCCTACCACCGTGTTGCATGAAATGGCTGAAATGGTATGTACTCAAAGGCCAATTTCTCACTGAGGGTCATAAACCTCTATCAGGGCCATCCCACTTCAGACCGGCAGGGAACGTTATAGGATTCAATGATCTTACCTCTGCATAGAAAACAAGATCCTTCTTGGTATACATGTATCACCTTTTTTCACAGGGGAGCATTGTATCATGTGATTGGCTCACCTGAAGTGGTACAGTCCAGACACAGGTTTCCCACGTCAATGAGAATTAGACATTATTCAGTCTCCACTACCTAACCATCACTGTATTTACAGTTACTATGGAATAACTGTTGGCTTTATTGTTATGCCGTTGTTACTGCATTTGGGTTTAGTTGTAACCCACTTGAGTCCCAGTGAGATGGCCTATTATAAATGAAGTAAATACATAAATGACTTAAAAAGAAAAATAGTTAACTTTAGTAAAGCTTCCCTGCCTGGTTGCCTAAAGCTGCTTCTTAAAATGCTTGCTAGAGGGTATGCTTCACTGGTTGTCTCCCCCCCCCCCAAAAAAAAGTTAGTCAACACCCATATGAGAGAGAACGTTTCTTCCCAGAGCTCAGGAAGCCCTACAACGAATGTGCAGCTTGGTGGGGAGGGGGGTGTCAAGGAGGATTAGCTGCTCTGGCTCCTAAGTGGGGGGGCAGCGGAGCCGGCAGTAGCAGTGACGGCTGAAAAGTATTTATTTATATATTTTATTGAAAATCTTTTAATGCTGCTTTTCCACCTGATCAGGGCCCACAAGGCTGCAAGCATTAAAACAACATTAAAATATTTCAACAATTACAAGCACAGTTGAAAATTATGACATAATTGACATAATTTTGACATAAAAAATTATGACATAAAAACATATAGACCAACAACACTAGAAGGAGGGCCAGTCAACCATACTGAGTGAGCTCAGGGGGTATTTTGGCTTGAGCCAGCTGCTAAGGGATCTCAGATATGATTTTGGTGAACCCCGTCACACAGCAAGCTTCTTCTGAAACTGACAGGAATCTGAAAATGGGATTGCTGATGTCACCGGAAATTGTTCTGGACACAAATAAGCTTGGACAGTCTTGTCCAGTGTTCCCTCTAAGCTGAGTTAGTGTGAGCTAGCTCACAGTTTTTTAGCCTCCAGCTCACACATTTTGGTCTTCACTCAGGCAGGATGGCTCCAGAGCAAACTAATTTATGCAGTAGCTAAATCGCTCCCTCACAACTTTAATGCCAGTAGCTCACAAAGTAGAATTTTTGCTCACAAGACTCCACAGCTTAGAGGGACCAGACTCTTGTCTGCATTTACATGAGCATCAGTAGTGAGAACTCCCATTTTTTGTACGCCTTTCATACATTTTAAAGAGCATGGATCCACAAACCTGCCCCATCCACTCATGAGGAAGACATTCAGTGGTATTAAAGGCAGATATCCCAGATGTCTTCTTGGTAGTGCTTCCTGTGCAGCTTCTATTAATGGTGCATACTAGACACGCAGAGGTCCACGGGGCTGAATCCAGGGGTCGATTTCTGCTAACATAAGGGGTTGCAATTTTCACCAATTTCTCCCCACACAGCAGACCTCCACCCACTTTGCCCCTCGTGGTGTTCCTTACAGTTCCCCCAGGAGCAGTATTGTTGGATCCAGTGGGAAAGGAATGGCAAGAAAGTCTGGATGGAAACCCCTGCATATTATCATCAGATGCTTTCTCGTTTGAGTGTGAACACTGCATGGCTATAAGTTAGCTATCTAATTCATATCCCTGCACTATCTCCAAGTATCTTTTCATATGACTGGAAGCAAAAAGCAAGGTTAGTAGCAGGTATCTAAACATGCATTTACCCATCTAAGCTAAACTCTGTCACATAGATAACAATGTCAACATTAGATTCAGATTTAGATTTATTGCATGGGGCCAAAAGCCACTACAAATTTGGTATACAACCAAAAAATAAAAATTTCAGACACCACCAGCAAAAAACATTTAAAACCAGGTTGTTTCCAGACAATGTTAGAAGCAGTATTAAAAGAGACAATTACAAAACAGTTAAAATTGATTTAGTAAAATTAATCCTATAAAACTTGTAAATATTCTGCCATCAATAACGAGAACTATGCCAAACCGTACTGCAGAATCTACTCTAGACCAAATTTTCTTAGCAGCTAGGGCAAAAAGAGCAACCTTGACAGATACTCAAGAAACAAGAAGAAATAAAATCTTCTCTGTCACAAAACTCGGGCCTAAGATAGCCAAGACTGAATCTAAAAAATTTTGCCTAGGGGCTGTATGGAGCGGACAGAAAAGCAGATAGTGGGAACTATCTTCCAGTTCTGAGGCTCCACAAATGCATAAATGCTGTTCCACAGGTTTATTTGTGTAACATCCTATGAGTATGGCAGATTGCATACTTTGAAAACTAATGGCTGTAAGGGCTGAATGAAGTTTGTAGGTGATCTCAGACAGATAGTGCACTCTATTATTATCTTTCTTAACTATTTGGAACCAAGGAGAGAATTTGGAACTTAAAATAACTTGCCCATCAAAAATTGCATAATTTACTATATATCCAGGCCAGACAGTTAAAGGCAATCAGAGCACCACTGCCCCCAAATAACATCAGGCAATTTATTATCATTAGTAATCCAAACAGGATTACTGTTGGAATGAAACAGAACAGAGACTTGAAAGATGACTAGCTGGAGTTCTCCTTAGTTTAAGTCAATAATTAATTAAGGAAATGTGAGCCCGAATGGATGGAAGACCTAATTCAGCTCTCATTAAAGTAGCAGGAGTGATTGTGGGAGGTGCTATGAGCTTTTTTATAAAGAGGTTCTGAACCTTCTCCAGGTTACCCACCAGGGCGTCATTCCATCCTTACATCTACACAGTAAAGAAGTTGAGCTCTGGAAAAGTTTCAGGGCAAGCTCAGTCAAGAAGCCCCCTCTAGTGTGATAAAATTTTAGGATGGTCACCATTATCTGAAGAGCGGGTGATGTTGTAGAAACCAAATGGGCCTTCCAAGGAAAGTGATAAAGGTGATACCCAGATATTTGACGCTTCTACACAGGTCAATTGGAAAATTATCAATTTACCAGCAGAAATTACTTCACCTCAAACCAAAAACCATCACATTGGTGATTAAGTAATTGATATTTAAAGACTCTTCTTTACAATAGTTGCTAAGCCTGAGCAGTAATCTTCTTAATCCATTGGGAGTAAGAAGCAAAACCATATCATCTGCATACAAAAGAACTGAACCTTTCCAAGAACCAAGAGAGGGAGGGAAAAAATCTGGGCCAGAGAGTCTCTTAATCATATCATTGGTATAAAAATCAAAAAGTAGTTCTTTGATTGGAAAGATGTTGTGCCTCTTTATAATTCCTCAGAAGCAAACAGGTTTCTTTTAATTTTGAAGCACTCAACCATTCCCTCTTTAATTTTTCCAAAAGAACAGTGTCCTGAATTACAAGAGCATCTGTCCAGCGTGTGTTTCTAACAGCACTGTGCATACTCCTTTTATTAGTCAAAGAGTTCTTGCTGCAGATACTCGTCCAAATTTAACCTTAAATATAAAAGGAGAGTACAATAGGGATCTATCTAAAGACCTAATCCGCTGGGAAGATTGTCCATCTATTCCCTTAAAGACTCAGGTCAATACACTTTCAGTAGTGCATTCCACAGAAGAAGGTCTAATAATCCATTCTTGTATAGCCCTCCTGGATTCTGAGCAATTAGCTATTATGGATAAATTGGCACAGCTGAAGACTACTCTCCTGGAGCTGCCAGGAAAATCATTCCCTCTTCTGTTCCTATCCTTACAAACATGAACAGTATTGACCAGGTCACTGCCGGGAGTTCGTCAACTCAGAATCCCCCCAAAGACCTGAATTCAACCTCACCCCGTAATAAACTCTTCCACAGCAGGGTCCACTTACCTCAAAGAAGCCATTCCCTCTCAACCTGTTTAAAACCCTTAAGCCCTCAGATACAGAGTTATTTGATTGGTACCTAGAGGAACATAAGCATGGCCAGCCTGACCCTCCACCCGTGGAGCCAGTTCATAATGCTCCCCCTTTATATTCAATTCCAACATAATAATGGTTGTATCTTTTTGGACATTAATCAGGCCCTGGACTCTACTGAGATGATTGGCTAACATCTAAAAAACCCATCTTGGAATATGATGGGATCAGGTAAATCCCATGATTCTGAATCTCTGCACAGCTTCATTCTTGTACCTGATATACACCTTACAGCTGTGTTCCATTTCATTGTAACCTTGTTCTTTGTTACATCAGCAAAGAATGTTGTCTGCCACTAGTATTTCTTCTTGTTACCTGGTTTTTAGTTGGCTATAACTTTTTGTTCTGGAAAAAAAAATCCTTTTCTCTCTTATGTTCCAGTTAGAATTAATAGCTCCTTTTCCAGCCTTTGCTCTAATGAAAAGGTCAAGTACACTGAAGCTTTCAAGGGAAAGCTGAATAGTAAGTAGCATTTGTCGAGTAGAAAAAGACCATTTATCTATGCTGAGCTCCTCATACTTCTGCAGAAATGCCACAGGCTTGGATCCTACAAACAAGAGGAAGTGTGCTCCACACAGCAGAGACTATCTAGGGCGTGTGGAACTTGTTTAGCTTCCATCCATTTGTGCAAGATCAATGGTTTTCAACAAGCTCTTGTGCCAACAGAAATGCTAATGAAGGAGGAAGAATGCTCCATGACAGAGAGACTATCTAGGGTTGCCAAGTCCAGATTGGAAAATACCTGGGGACTTTGGGGGTGGAGCCAGGAGAAGGTGGGGTTTGGGGAGGGGAGGGGAGGGGCCTCAGCATGGTACAATGCGATAGAGTCCACCCTTCAAAGCAGCTATTTTCTCCAGATCTCTGTCACCTGGAGATCAGTTGTAAATAGGGCTGCCAAGTCCCCCGGTAGGGCGGGGGAAACACCGGTTTTTACTGCTTACCCCCGCTTTTTCAAAATTGGCCCCCGGGGGACAAAATGGCTGCCAGCAGGAACGCAGGGGAACGTCGGAGTCTGCCCTGCCCTGCCTTAAAAGGGAAATGTCTGCAGAGAGCCTGCTCTGCAGTAAAAAGCCTCACCAGACATTTCCCCTTTAAGAAGTCAGCAAGAGAGCTTCCACAGCAAGAGAGGTCCGCCCAGAGATTAAGGAGGGACTGAAGGGGCTGCTTTTGCATGTGGCTTGCAAGGTAAGTTTCTCTTCCAGCTCTTTTCCTTCTCTCTCTCTCCCTCGTTCTTTCTTTTTTATGTCCATCTGTCTGTCTGTCTGTCTCTCTCTCTGTCCCCATCCAGCAGAGGTCTATCAGAGGCTATTATTAGCCACAAGGTCTAAATGGAAGTAAGTGCCTCTGCCAGTTTTTTTCCTTCTCTCTCTCTCCCTCTTTCTTTCTTTTTTCTGTCTGTCTGTCTGTCTCTCACTCTCTCTCTGTCCCCATCCAGCAGAGGTCTATCAGTGGCTATTATTAGCCACAAGGTCTAAATGGAACCCTTTGTCTGGGGCAGTGATGCTCTGAATTCTTGGTGCTTGGGGGGCAACACTGGGAGGGCTTCTGGAGTTCTGGCCCCACTGCTGGACCTCCTGAGGGCACCTGGTATTTTTGGCCACTGTTGTGATACAGAGTGTTGTACTGGATGGGCTGTACTGGATGGGCCGATCCACTGTGGCTGCTCTCCTGTTCTTATGATATGAAAATCATATTAAGCACTTGTGTTGCACTTAGTGCTTCATATTCTGCCGAGATGAGGAAGGATTCAGTAGGGCTGTTGCTCAGTGATAGAGCATCTGCTTGACATGCAGGAGGTATCAGCTTCTTCAGCTAAAAAAGGATCAGGTAATAGGTGACATTAAAGATCTCAGCCTGAGACCCTGGAGAGCCACTACCAGTCTGAGTAGTCAGTACTGACCTTGATGGACCAATGGCCTGATTCAGTATTAGGAAACTTCATGAGTTCATGTGTCAGCATGTGGAAGCAACATGACAGGATGTGACATCACAAAATGAGGTCACTTCCTTTCTCCTGGCTCCACCCCCAAAGTCTCCTGGCTCCACCCCCAAAGTCCCCAGATATTTCCCAAGTTGGACTTGGCAGCCCTAGTTGTAAAAGCAAGAGATCCCCAGGCCCCACCTGGAGGCTGGCAACCCTAAGACTATCTAAGAGGCACAAGACTTGTTCCTAGGAATCAAGTCATTGACTTCTATACCCAGGAAGAGAAAAGCAAGGCAAGGAGCCCTTCTCCACTTTCTCATATGTTACTTAAATGCCAGTGTTTCAAGGACTTGGACTAGGAGGATTCTGCTTTGTTGTTGCCATCTTTTCTGTCTTCTTTTCGAAGTATTAAGGAGACTGACTACTTTGAGTTAATTGACAGTGTATAAAAGCAGTAAATAAACAAACCAAACTTTACTGTTTCAAAGGAAGTCCTACACATTGCTGGGGCGGGGGAGGCACAAAGAAATTGCAGAGATATAGAATTTCTATCTTAATAATGTCAAGGGAGTTGCCATAAAGGAAACCAAGTGAGCTGAAGGTTTTAGAATGATGACCTCTGAAGGTAAGAAGGTTCGTCTTTATCAAATAGCCCTGCAGGATATAGCAGCTGTACCTTTAAGAGCAGAGGAAGCAGGACCTAATAGCTGTCACTTTTCTAGCCCTTGTTCTTCCCCAGTCTCAGGGTCCATCTGATGATCCTTGACATTCTGTCATGCCCGAAAGATGCTAGAAAGAGAGGACAGCAGTGCTTCAGCTGCATCATCTCCTGTTTCCCTAGCACCTTTAAAAGTAAATGCAACATATCCATTACAACCTGGCAATCCTGCACTGGAGGCATTCATTTCTTCACACAATAATTCAGGAAAATTACCTAAGAATGGGGAAGTTCAGCACAGCCCTTAAAGAAATAATCCTAAAAAGCGATGCCACATGAAAATCTTTTTTCTAGAATGAAATACGATATAAGTGAATCTACATAATCAACCATGGAAAGCAGAGAACCAAAAAGCAGAAGACAAAAAAAAAATGTTAAGAGAAAAACTCTGTTTTAAGAGGTGGTGCCGAAATTTTGCAGCTCTCTTCCCCAAGATGTGTATTTGGCTCTTCCCTCCGAAGTTTTAGGAAACTACTGAAAACCATGTTTTCTCTCACCCTCCCTCCCGGATTTTCATTCTGATCTTTAAACCTGGTATCTGTCACTGTCTATTGTTTTAATGGGGTTTTAGTACCTTAATGTTCATTCATGACTGGTTAAGGGGTATGTTTGACTGAAGACTAGTTGATGGTTTTATGAGATCATTTGATATATTGTTTTCAGTATATATGCTGCCTTGGTAATTTTTGTTGAAAGGTATGGCACAAGTTTATATAACAAATAATAAGTAAATGGATATTAAAAAGATTAGTGGGCATTTGTTCATCCCCAGGATACAGTTGAAGAGCACAAGATACAATAACTTGAGCTTAGTGCTATAGTGTCTTGGGAATAGTGCACAATATTTCATTTTTAAGATAGCAGCAGAGTCTCTTGAGGATTAGCAGTGTGACTCTCAACAGACTACCACCTTTTTAAGGCCGCTGAGTTGCATCAAGCATGTTTCCACTGGCAGGTTCGTGGATTAGACAGACTCGTGGGAGATAGGTCTATCAGTGGTTGCTAGCCATGGTGACTACACGCAGGGGTCCTTTGGGGCCGGAGCGAGGTGGAGCACTGCTCCGCCAGCTCAGGAGGGGCAGTAGGGCAGCCACGGGCCGAATCAGATTCTCTGATCTGATTCAGCCCACCGCTGAATTGCCGCCGAAATTCAGTGGCAACTTTAAAAGCAGATGTAGGGGAGGAGGTTTGAGGGAGAGGCTCCAAACTTGCAGGGTAGCTTCTGGGACCTCTCCCGCAAATGCCCACCAAGTTTCAAGAAGATTGAACCAGGGGGTCCAATTCTACGGGCCTCCAAACAGATTGCCCCCATTCCCTCCATTGTTCTCTATGGTGGGGAAAAAGTAATGGAGCCTCTCCCTCAAACCCTTTTTCCTCCAGCCCCTCATATACCCTATGAGTTTTTGCCATTGGTTTCAATGGCCCATAGGGTATAATGGGGCTGAAACTGACATTCCACTTCTGACACACTTTCGGTGATGTCAGGGGATGTGGCATATGCTAATGAGTTATGCTAATGAGCTCCTGCACCTCTTTTTCTACGAAAGGACCCCTGACTACACGGAATCTCCACATTCAGAGACAGTCAGCCTCTGAATACCAGTACCGGGGGCAACATCAAGGGAAGGCCTTGGCCTCTATGCCGTCTTGTTCAACCTCCAAAATAATTAGTTGGCCACTGTGTGAGACAGGGTGCTGGACTACATGGACCACTGGTCTGATGATCCAGCAAGACTCTTCTTATGCTCTTATGGAACAGTACTTTTCTAGCTCTCCTCTCCAAGGCAGCTAAGGATGCCAGACCCCCTAGTATGGGCAGAGATCACCCAACTTTGGGCACTCCTCTCTTCCCCCCCAATTCCCCCCCCCCAACAGGCAAGAAGCCAGAAATAAATGTGATGTGCCTATGTGATCCGGAAGTGACATAGCCACGTCAGTGATGTTGTGGGGAACGCTCTGGTTTTTGAGCAAAACTCTATGGTAGAAGCTAATTTTACCATAGAGTTTTGCCCAAAAACAACATCATTGCCCCCCCCCCAACATCCCTGAAGTGTTTACATCACTTCTGGGTCATGTAGGCATGTTACATGTTCCTCCCTGCTCCTGGTACATTCACCCCCCATCCCCAGCTGGCAGGTCCGAGGGACCTGGCAACCCTCAAGGCAGCCCCAAATGCCCCCCTCAATCCTGTCCCTGAGGGAGTGGGGACCTGAAAAAACGCTGTGCTGGATCCAACCCATTGACTTCAATTAATTTGGAAAGATGTAACTGCTGAGGATTGCACCAGAAGCACATGTAGAAGAGTGCCTTGCATAGAAGATCTCAAGTTGCAGAAACGCAGAAGCAGTGGAGGAGACGCTCTTTGAAAACAGCAAGCATCGAAGCAATCATCCTTTTTTTTCTAACATTAATCAAAACTAGCAAGTCAGTTGGAAGGCAGAGAGGCAGAATTAAAGAAAAAATATCATTTTATATTAGCAAAAGTGGCAATTAATTCTAATAAATGCATCAGATAAAGAATCAATAGAAGCCCCACTGTCAAAAGACCCCACCACCCACACCAGCTAACCAAAGCAAGGGTCTTTTAGGAGTCGCAAATGAAGCAAGGCAAGAGACCCAAAAAGGCTGAAGTATGAGTCCTCACACCCCAAGGCAGAACTACCACCAGCCCCTTTCTATTATCCAGACATTCAGAGACCAAGGAATGAAGTCTCAGGCTCTCCTGGAACTAAAGTCAAGAAAGTCACCCTTGCAAGGTAGGATGTTTACAAGGCGAGTTTCACAAAACAATTACTTTGGTAGCTGTAGCCAATGAGGGCTGAAGTACTGGATTCAGACTGAAGCCTCCTGAATTCAAGAACTCCACAAAAATATAATTAATATAATTAAAGTGATTTATTTTAAAATTGCGCAGAAATAATCAAAACAGCAGTGAACAGTGAGGATAAAATAACAAAGCTAGAAGTCTAAGCACTTTTTCAAACAATGGTTCAAGATCCAGATATTACCCAAAAGCAGACTAAGTCCATTAAGGTTCCAAACTCCAAAGTGCAAGACAAGGTTTCTGGTAAATAAGGCCCACCAAAGAAAACAGGCAAGGCAAAACCCAGGCTCATCCAAGAATGGGGCCAAGGCAAGAGCAAAACAAAGGCCTGAGGCCTAACCAATGCACAAAACAAGAGGTGTCCCAAAGTCAGTTGTAATCCAAGCAAAGGGCAAAACTAGAATGAAAAACCTTTACTTTATGCCCAAAGACCTGCATTGGCCACATTCTAATTAAGCAATCAGATGTACAGCAAATGCTGTAACCTGACCACCAGACTGGTTGCTAAGCAGGTAGGGCTGCCAAGTCAGCCCGGGGGGCAGGGGATCTTCTGCTACAGGGGTTCCCGATCCGCCGGCCAACATTCGGCTGGTGGGGGAAACCCCGCCCCCGAAGTCGTCCAGCCTGGACGACTTCCCTCACGTAATGATGTCACCCGGAAGTGACATCAGCACGTTGGGGCGTTGCCAGGGCAATGCTCTGGCAATCGCCCCAAAACTCTATGGTATCATCGCCCTGGCAACGCCCCCAACGTGCTGACGTCACTTCCGGTGACGTCAGTCGGCAGAGGACTCCCCCCTGCCGGTAAGCTCGAGGGACTTGGCAACCCTATAAGCAGGTGATCTAAACAATCAGAGGGGTCTGCCAATTAACTGGACTCCCTGAGGCTCTGTCGGGTTCAACTGAACAAACACCTTTCTCCCACCTATGAGCTCAGGCATTAACAAGATGGAATGCACCCTCCCATATCTCATATCTTTGGAGCTACCAGGCCTAGTGTTGCCAGGTCCTACCTGGCTGCCAGTGGGGGGACTCCTGATCCTCCCTGTAGTTCTTCTGGCGCATGCACAAAACATATGCACTGCAATGACATCACCCCAATGACATTGGGGGTGGTGCTCTAGGTTTTGGGCAAAACTGTGGGTTTTGGGCCCTCAAAACCTAGCCAGTTTGGTGTAGTGGTTAAGTGCGTGGACTCTAATCTGGGAGAGCCCGGTTTGATTCCCCACTCCTCCACTGGCACCTGGCTGGATGACCTTGAGCAAACCATAGTTCTGTACCAGCTGATCTCTCAAGGACAGCTTGGGAAAAAGCTCTCTCAGCCCCACCTACCTCACAGGGTGTCTGTTGTGGGGTGGGGAAGGGAAAGGTGTTTGTAAGCCGCTCTGAGACTCCAAGTGAGTGGAGGGCAGGGTATAAATCCAATCTCTTCTTCTTCTTCTAATGTTTTGCCCAAATTCTGTGGTTTTGAGAACCAAAAAAACCATAGAGCTTTGCCCAAAACCTAGAGCATTGCTCCCAATGTTGGAAACACAATGACATTACTCCCAAGTGATGTCATCGTGCTGGCACCAGCAGTGCCGGGAGGAGGCTTCTCAGGGGTGGGGCTTCCCTACTGGCCAACTGAGCCACAGCAGATTTGGGGACCCCAAAATTGGGGGATCCCCTGGCCCCACCAGGGGAATGACAACCCTAATCAGGCCTAAAGGGATGACCAGCAGCTGGGTTACCTTCCATCTCCCTTATCTATGTCTTTGAAACTTCAGGCAGCCTGCTGTGTTTCAGAGAAAAAGTCTTCCATCTTTTACTAAGCCTCTCTACTAGGCCTTGGCCTGAACCAATTTTTGAAATTTGAACAAGAAACTGCATAGAGAGACCAATTTCTTGACACCAACTGGATAGTGTCATCCAGTTGTTACCTCATTGGCTGCTCATCTCTGCAGGGGGCAGGTGATTTTAATATACTCTTCATTGCCTTAATGAGAGGAAAGAGCACTGAAAGGTTAGGGTCATCCTAGTAGGTGGATCATTTCAAATTTACCCATTAAGCAGATATTACTATAGGAGCAGCCAAGGCCAACTGTTTCTTCCAAACTCTCCTACTAATTCAATTCTCCAGGCCAAACAAATGTTTTCAACCCCCACAGTTTGTGGTTGCATGAGATTTGCAGTTATATTCCAGGTATGGGGGTGGGGGAAGGTTAGGACAAACTGAAATACTCCTAAATGGATATTACTTAATCACATGGCCTATTACAAGAGGTAGCACATGTTGTGGTCTCTCTTGTTTAAATCCCCTTTTCTATTCATTTTTAACGATACAGGAAAACATCCTTTGTTTCCTTAAGCAAGGAATGTTACAATAAGTCAGTCACATGCTTCTTGCTCATGCTGCCAGCAGTCAGAGCCAAGGGGCAGGCAGAAGGTGTCTCCCTGACTCCAAGCTTTCTCTCTGTGAGTCATAGAATCACAGAGTTGGAAGGGGCCATACAGGCCATCTAGTCAATGCAGGATCAGCCTAGAGCAATTGTTGTAGAGCAATTGTTTGTCCAGCCGCTGCTTGAAGACTGCCAGTGAGGGGGAGCTCATCACCTCCCTAGGCAGCTGAGTCCACTGTTGTACAAGTCCTACAGTAAAAAATTTCCTAATATCCAGATGGTACCTTCCCACTCTTAATTTAAACCCACTATTGCAAGTCCTATCCTCTGCTGCCAACAGGGACACCTCCCTGCCCTCCTCTAAGTGAGAGCCCTTCAAATACTGAAAGAGGGCAATCATGTCCCCCCTCAGCCTCCTCTGCTCCAGACTGAATATTCCCAAGTCCCTCAGCCTTTCTTCATAGGGCTTGGTCAGTTTTTTTTAAAAGCTTCAGTTAAGAGGCAGGGGGGGTGTTATTTTCCATCTAGCACTGATAGGTGAAGTTAGTGAAAGATAGTGAGCAGTGGTGATGGTGGGCAGAGCATAATACAAGGCAGCTTTGTGTGCTTAGTATGCACTACAGTGGCTAACAGATCACCACCTCCAGTGTTCCAAGTTCAACATTAACAATTGTATAGATTTTTTTATCATCAAAGTCGCAGCCAACTTATGGTGACCCCATAGAGTTTTCAAGGCAAGAGAAGTTCAGAGGTGGTTTGGCACTGCCTGCCTCTGCATAGCAACTCTGGACTTCTTTGGCAGTCTCCCATCCAAGTACTAAGTAGGGCCAACCCTGCTTAGCTTCCGAGATCTGACAAGATCAGGCTAGCCTGGGCCACCCATGTCAGAGCTGTATAGAATTAGTGATTCTAAAGGATTGAAATTCCAAGCAGGCAGTTTCAGTTCCTGAATTCATTAGAAAGGTGGCATTGAGATTAAATGGAAAGATACCTAATACATGAAGGAAATATTAAAGAAATGACAGTTGGCATGAGAACGGGGGGTGTTACCAGATCCAAAGACCACCCCCGTTTTTGTCTGTGAAAGAATATAGTTCATGGCAATGAACAGCATAGTCCACTCCTTCAGAACAGAAAATTCTGTGATTCTAAGATGCCGTTTGAACTTCAAAGGGATTGTCGCGTTTATTCCCATTTACGACTGAAACTAGCACATGCAGTTCTGTGTTCAAAGTTTCTCTCCCATTGATTCAAATTAACTTTTAGAAAGGTACAAATTGCACAAGAACAGCCATGTTAGTCTGTTTCAGCAAAAGCAAACTGGAGTGGCACAACATTTATTACCATCGAAGATCAGCCAAGAAGTTTACCAGTGCAGTTTACATACAAATATAAAATTAATACACAGGGGTTGAAATTTATAACCTTATAGGTATAACTGATTATTGATTAAAAAGTTACTAAAAGATTTGGAATCTCTGCTTTCTTTTGTCCAAAGCCTCAGCACAGAATTTGTCACCTTTAGAGGTGGTCTCATTAGATCGATCACCAAGAAGGAGATAGGTGTATAGAATTTATCAGATCTTCCTGGGAACGTGGATGGAACAGAGGTGAGATATGTGGAACTAATGTTCTTGTAAAACAGGCAGTATAATAACCAGGGGTCATTTTGTAGAAAAAGAGGTGCAGGAGCTCATTAGTATAACTCATTAGAAGGTGAGAGAGAGAGAGAGAGAGAGAGAGAAAGAAAGAAAGAAAGAAAGAAAGAAAGGGGACAGGTACTAATCCAAGCCTCAGAAATACCACTGTTCTGGGAGGATAGTTTCAGTGGTGGCTGAAGCCTTCAGAAGGCTGGTCAGAGGAACAAGGACCTTTCCAGGGGATGGGGTCATTTTGCTACAGCCATGACACAAGCAGGCATTCCCCCATGCAGGGGGGGCTGGCACCAACTCCCAGAGCTGAGCTCCCCCGAGCTCCTGCTCAAAATGACCTCTGATAATAACACAAGTTCCACTGTTTTGATTACATTCAGTTGGCAGGAACACAGATATTGGGAGTAGGGTGTGTAGATGTCGTAAACTCCTCCATTGGATATTAATCAAAATATCCAAGCACCTTATTTGACCTTTGGTTTGTGCAATTCTATATGCCAGTCAAGAAATTTATCTGTCTTACAAAAAGTAAAGGCTCTAGAACACAAAGCTCTATATACGCAAAGTTCTTTTCTACACTGTCTTGTGAGGAATCCTGGAATAATCAATGTATTGAAAACTCAGTCACAGGGTTGGATCCAAGCAGCTTTTCTTCTGGTAAAGAGGGCAGGAGGGGTCCTCTGGATTACCCGAACAGGCTATGGGACCTGAATGGATGAAAGCCATATCAGATGCAGATTGTAGCATAGAGGAAAACTGGATGAGACTGAGCAAAAATGCTGGCTGGATCCAACCCATACCTCTATGGTAGAGCTCATGCTTCAGCTGTCTACAGAGGTTAAAAACTGAGCAGAACAGTGCCTGCTTGCCCTGACTCTTCCTTTTGTCATTGCACATTAAGGAAAATGGCTTCTGCAAGCCAACAAAAACATACATAATACAATACTAAGCAGGGTTACAGCTTTCTAAGCCCAGTGATTTCAATGGACTCAGAGGGGTGTAACTGTTTAGGATTGCACTGATACTCTCGTCTACACAACTGGGGGTGCTGATTTTGCAATCTCCCTGGTCTCCCGAAGGGCATAGGGCTCACTGCAGGTGGTGTGTTGGATGCATGGACCTTGGAGGCAGAGCCCGTATGATCCCACTACCTTCTCTGCAGAAGGTCTGCCCTGTCGCTAACACCTGCCCTGTGCTTCTGCAGGTTCTAAGGCAGGTTCTAAGGCAGCAGGACTGGGGGAAATCTCTGCCTGAGACCCTGGGCAACTGCTGTCACTCACAGGAGACTACTGGGCTACATGGACCAACGGACTGAGGCAGTACAAGGCAGCTCCAAATGATGATGCTTTTGCACTCACACAGTATTTCCTGTTTGCAGAGAAGGAGCAGACTTGTTCATGGAGAACTGTGTGCGTACATCAAAGCCCAGCAATCTCAGAACTGCTGTGAGGGACTGTTAATCGATTCTCCATTTGTAACATCAAGAAAAAGAAAGTGAGAGTGGTTTAGGCAAGTAGGCGCCTAAATATTTTAACCATCCAGCGTGCAGCTAATTTTCAACCAGCTACAAGCAGAGAACTCCATTAACATATATCGCTGAAACAACCCATCATCCCTTTCATTCATATGACAGAACAAAGTTCAAGTCCACTGGCACCTTTAAGATCAACAAAGTTTTATTCAAGGTATAAGCGTTTGTATGCATGCACACATCTTCAGACACATTGAAATGGAAGTTGCCAGGCCATACATATAGGTAAAGGGTGACCAGCAAATTAGCATACAGAAAGAAGGGGGAGGAAGAGGAGGAGGAGGAGACTGGATTTATACCCCGCCCTTCACTTGGAGTCTCAGAGCGGCTTACAAACTCCTTTCCCTTCCCCTCCCCACAACAGACACCCTGTGAGGTGGGTGGGGCTGAGAGAGCTCTTTCCCAAGCTGTCCTTGAGAGAACAGCTCTGACAGAACCGTGGCTTGCCCAAGGTCATCTAGCAGCTGCATATGGAGGCGTGGGGGAATCAAACCTGGTTCTCCCAGATTAGAGTCCATGCACTTAACCACTGCACCAAACTGGCTCTCAGCTGTTTAACAAATGCAAGGACCAAACTGGAATAATAAGTTTAGTTTATATGGCAACTTAAAGGTGCCACTGGCCCCAAACTTTATTGCTTCAGACCAACACAGCTATCCACCTGAATCTATTCATACAGCAGACTAGCAAAACCTCTCTGAAACAGCATAGCCTTGCAATATCTCCTAATTTCAATGGTGAAGGTGCTCCCCTTACTCCTATAGGTAGCCCATTCCTGAGAACTGATGACCAGGCAAAAAAATCAATGAAAGCTCTCCTCTACCAGACATAATAGCTAAATGGAACCTCCCCATTCAGAAACATCTTTCCAGCCATTACTGGAAGCAAAATGCTTGTTTCAAAATGCTTGGAGACAAGCAATTTGCCCAAGAATACAAACTTGAGTACAAAACAGAAATGGGCCCAAACCATCCATCACCTTTCCATTAATTTACCTCCATTTCTTCCATGTTCCCCCTCCCTCCTTCCCCCCAATAACTGCTTTTCTCTCACTTTACCCATGCCTCCCCAGAGCTCTCCTTCAACAAGGGGACTGATACTGTTTTCCCACCCTCCAGCCTAAAACAGCAGGACTCAGAGATAGGAGGTTGTACAGGGCAGCTACTGTTCAGCCAGCAGCCACCCATTGAGTCAGCTGGCCTCAGCTATACTTCTTCTCCAAGCTCCTTCATCGAACAACTCCACAGAAATCGGTGCAATTGACACTATATGGCAGGCAAAACACAGTCCCAGTAAACCCACTGTGCCCTCCTGCATGAGCATCAGAGGCTAAAAATGCCTCGATCCACCATCTTACGAGTAAAAGAAGCAAATGTTAATTTTTGTTCTCCTCAGGATGGTGCTTTGTTGCTCTGTCTGTGCATAATGTGCCGCGAGTTATTATACTGTTATCTCACATTATCTCATCAGTCTGGAAAGGCAAAAAAGACCCTTGCTTGTTGTTTCCTATTAAGGGGTTTCAGTGAAGAAGTTTTAGGACCCTCTTCCCCATATCCATAATTCCATACCACGTATGTGTGTATGCTACATAATTGGTAGAACGAAGGAGGACTTTGTTAGCAGAAAGCCAGCAGCAACCAAGCTCCATCTGGGCTTCACTTGTCTTCCATCCTTACAGGCACTCAAAACATGAGCAAGGCCAGAGGCACAAGACAAAGGAAAAGAGACAAAGGACTCTTGGCTAGGGTTGCCAGCTCCAGGTTAGGAAATACCTGAAGGTTTTGTGGGTGGAGCCTGAGGAGGGTGGGGTTTGATGAGGGGAGGGACTTCAGTGGGGTATAATGCCATAGAGTCCACCTTCCAGAGCAGCCACTTTCTCCAGGGAAATTAATCTGTCACCTGGTCATCAGTTGTATTCCCAGGTGATCTCTATCCCCTACCTGGAAGCTGGCAATCCTGCTCTTGGCCCTTAGCCTGTAACCCACAGCTTGAAATCTATTTCCTTTGTTTCTTACATTAATTTGTGTTATTAATTTGGAATATTTGTATTTTGGTTGTTTTCTGTGAGCCACTTAGGGATCTTTCAGGGAGGAAAAAAAAGCCTACAAATGCTGTAAATAAATGCATAGCCACAAAGCCATTTGCGTTTGGCCACTGCAGTTGTATTAGATGACCTTATCAGTCATAGGGGCTGAATCCTCCCTCTAAGCTGTGGAGTCTTGTGAGCAAAAATTCTACTTTGTGAGCTACTGGCATTAAAGCTGTGAGCGAGTGATTGGGCTACTGCATAAATTAGTTTGATCTGGAGCCATCCTTTCTGAGCTGAGGCAAAAATGTGTGAGCTGGAGGCTAAAAAACTGTGAGCTAGCTCACACTAACTCAGCTTAGAGGGAACACTGGATCAGACTGGGTAGCAAACTGCGCTTCCAGGCCTCTGACCAGTGTTTGCAGTTCAACTGGTTCTCAGGATCATGGAAGTTAGCCACCACTATAATAGGGTTGCCAGCTCAGGATTGGGAAACACCTGGAGATTTGCGGGGTGGAGCCTGAGGAGGGCAGGGTTTGAGGAGGGGAGGGACTTAAATAGGGTATGATGCCATAGAATCCACCTTCCGTTTTGGCCATTTTCTCCAGGTGAACTGACCTCTGTTACCTGGAGATCAATTGTAATAGCAACAGATCTCCAGCTACCACCTGGGGGTTGGCAACCATACACCACCACAACCACCACTCATTTACCTGGTCTAGTATACATACACAATTTCTTGGCAATAACTCATGGCGGTCAATTTGTCAGTCCTGTCTGCAACAAGTTTCTCATGTAAGGCTGTAACTTTCTCTCATCTTTGCTGCCATACTTGGATGCCTGTTCCACTGATTCCCAGATAATTCATTTCCAATTAATGCAGTCTTTAGAAAAATCATGGCAGCATTGTCTGGGCAGCTCATGTCAGTTCACAAGGGTCAAGCAACTTCATGGAACACCAGTTAAAATGGGCCATATTAGATTTGTGTCATTATGAGGTAGTATAAAGAGTGTATTGTGAAAGCATACCTTGTGCTTTGACTTAAGTTATTTGCTGTTGGAAAGTTCTTGCTCTCAGTTTTCACTGATGCATGCTTGTCATAGTTCTAGGGCTGTCAACTCTTGATTGGCAAATTCCTGGAGATTATTTTGGGGGGAACTCAGCAGAGATGTAAGGCAACAGAATCCACCCTCCAAATAAGCCATTTTCTTCAGGCAACTGATCTCTGTAGTCTGGAGATCAGTTGTAATTCAACATGCAAGAAGCTGCCTTAAACTGAATTGAACCATTGGTTCACAAGGGTTAGTATTGTCTACTCAAACTGGCAATGGTTCTCCAGGGCCTTTGGCAGAGGTCTTTCACATCACCTAATGCCTGGTCCTTTTTAACTGGAGATGCTGGGGACTGAACCTGGAACTTTCTGCATGAGAAGTAGAGGCTCTTCCACTGAGCCACAGCCCTTCCCTTTGTATGCCTCTTCCCCCCCCCCCAGGGGCCCAAAGTGGCTCCCAGAAAACTACCAAAAAACAATGCTGGGAGACTTCCCACTTGATGGCTGGCAATCCTACATAGTTGGGCTTAAGCAAGGAAAACAGGGATAAATTCGGACCCTGGAAGTGTTCTATAATGTGAAAATCTATGTCAGTAAGGGGGAAGACAGATGCAATGTACAAAGTAGTTCACAGTGGGTCTCTTGGAGATGGAAGAAGCCCAGCTTCCATTCGTCATCACTACTTGAATGATAGATGTGCATCCCAATAAAATGAACACTGCCTCAGCCCATCAGCCTTTCTTCTCCATCCATGTTTCCTGTAGACAGTCCTTTTTTATTTTTACAACTATGTGTATGTTTATAATTTTGCTTACTCTCTTATTAATAATAAGTAAACTTTTAAAAAAGTGTACAACTCTTCCAGGAACTGTGGAAGGGAGTTCCACACCCAACGTCCTGGGTGATCAGCCAGTCAGCACCAAGCCCAGACAGTTTCTGCTGTAAAATGCATTTCTTTTGCCCAAAAAGCCACCCTTAAAGAGTAAAGATATATTATGACTGAACTCACAGGAGCCTCTTTTAGAGCGGTCCCATTACACTAAAGAAGTCACATCTATTTTCACACCAAGAATAATGCTCTACTATTGCCATTAAAGATGAGAAACCCCGGGGGTGGGAACCTGAAAAATTGGGGGCAAAATGTTTTCTGTTCATTCCCCTACCTGCATCCTTCAGGTCTCTAAACCCCATTTAAAAAAGGCAAAGACCCCCTGAGAATTAATCTGATTTTTCACTTCAATGCTGGTACTGATATTAGTTCCCTACTAAGACAATAGCTCAGGCTAGCCCGATCCTGTCAGATCTTGGAAGCTAAGCAGGGTTGCCCCTGGTTAGTACTTGGATGGGAAACCTCCAAGGAATACCAGGGTAGTGACACAGAGGTAGGCAATGGCAAACCATCTCTGAATGTCTCTTGTCTTGAAAACCCCATGAGGTCTCTATAAGTCAGCTGTGACATAACAGCAAGAGAACAAACAACAAACAGAGAGCTCGAGAAGTATAGTGGTTACAGGCCTAAAATGAGTATTTGAATTTGTGTGGAAGGCAAAACCTATTTGTTTTGCAGAAAACAGTGGTTGAGGGGAACTAAATCCATCTCTCCCTCTCCTCCATTGACTCACCTCTCAGCAGTCCACTCTCTGAAACATTTTTCTCTCAGCTTAGCTTTGATATGGGACATGAGCTAACCTCAGAAAAAATACTGCCAACAACAGAGTGCCTCTGGGAGCAAGAGGGGAGTTCCCATCACCCACAATTTTGCTGAAAAAAAGAAGCCACTCCCTGCTTCACATGGGAATAGGCAGTGTCATGAATGGATACCTCATCCAAACAATCCCCAGTTCAAGTCGTACTCCAGACTTGGGCTCACCAGAAGGTGTTAGGTGAGCCAGTACCTCTGCCTCTCTTTGCCTCCCATCTGTAACACTGCACTTGAGATAACCTGATTCTGATAGGTGTTTAGTGGTTGATTAAACAAACATATTCTCAAAGCATTTACAGGAAAAAGAGCTCATACTGCTGTGGTGGTGCTTATGATTTGCACACAGAAGGTCCCAGGCTCACGACCCTGGTGCTTCCAGTTAAGAGGTATCCCAGACAGCATCTTTTTCACCTTGTGCATTTTAGGAATACTGATGCAATCGTTCCAACACTACAAATAATAGTCAAACAATATGGTTTGAAGACAAATATACATTCTCCTCCACTGATTTTTTTCAAACTAACGTGGGTAAGCACAATACAGGTAAACTTTTACATAATATATTGACGGTTCTGAACAAATTCTTCAAGAAAGTGTAGGCACCATTTTAATATCAGAGACTGGAAAATTCAAAACTTTCTCATGTACACCTTACATTTGGTTTTATTGAGTTAAGCTCAGTTCATTGGAGACAAAAAGTGTTTTGCTGGCCAGGCATATCTTACACTGAGGCTGTATATTATAAATAAAGGAACAAAGCTTTAAAAAGCTACTGAGGGGAAGCACAATTAGAACTTCAACTACAAGTAACTTGAAGTTACTGGGCATGATCAGAGACACAGTACTGACCCAGCTGAAGCCTCATTACTTTAACCATCCCTAAACCACAGCCAACTGAGCTGGATTGTGCCCTTGAGACGGAATCCTCTCTTTTGACTCCAGCCCTCCCCCGCTGCCACGACCATGATGCCTCCAAGATTTCTGAAACAAGAAACCAGGACATCTAAGCAAGTGCACGATCCCTATAGCAGACACAAGGCATGAGTCATCTAGTGAAATCTATATCCCTCTAAAACACCAGAAGAAGCACAGTCCATGTTATATTCCCATGTAACTTTTCATTGTATTTGTCCAATTTTTACAACAGTTGACGGTCCACTGAAAGACACTAACCAGCTTCCTCCATTTCACATTTCTTAAACCTTCCCATTCCATTTAAATCGTCACCTTCTACAATATGCTTGAAGCATGTTTTATCCTCCCAAAATCCCCCCCCCCCCCCGGCAAGTAAAAAGGCTGAAAGGAAAGTTAGGGTATATTACACTTTTAGTGAACCACCATGCACTTATTAAACGAATATCGCCCAATACTGAGGATCATCCAGCATTACTTACAAGTAGGCTCCACTGAAATAAGTGACATTTAGGCCAGATCTACCCAAGTAGAAGAATGAAGCAAATGGTGAGTCATGAAGTCACCCTATACCATTTTTTTAAAGCCTGGAGATAGGAATATCATTTTTGAATGCTTCCCCCATTAAAAAAAAAACCCCTACCTACACTCTAATACACATCAAGAAGAAAGATTCTGGTTCAGCCATTTCCCTGATGTACCTGGTTAATTGTAAGCATTTCGTTTGAATCTTTAACAAATATTTGTATCCCAACTTTCCAAGGAGATCTGGGCAGCTTGCTCCATAGCTTTAAGTAATTTTCTACTTAAGGAAGACTTTTTAAAAAAAAATCTAGGGTAGCATTGAAGATATGATTCCCCCTCCACAACATACTCACAGTCTGAAATGGTACAATCTAGTCTACCACCCCAATCACAATGAGGTGGTAGAATGAGGTGGTAGAGTCCTGGGATGTAACATTCTGTACAGCCTTTCTTATGATAATGTTGGATATGCAGGGAACTTTTTTATTGTGGGGAAAGCATTAAGAAATGCAGCCCCCACCAATGTGCAGTCTGAAATGACACTGTCCCACATTTTACCACCTCAGCTTTCCATCTTTGTAACTTGTAGAATGGCTCTTATGCACAAGTAAAGGGTCTAAGGAGTTAGGGGTCCATCAGTGACTGCAAACTTAACTTAGACCCATAGCCCAACAAAATCAAGTTGACTTTCAAAAAAATGAGTTCAGCCCTGACAACAAAGAGGGTTGTTTCAAAAACTACCAGGTCCTGTTTTATTCACATGCTAACAAAAGTCACATATACAGCTGTTCACACACCATTTCATATTTGTGAGAGAGTCAGAAAGAGAAACATATTAAATATCACAAAAAAACCCATGCTGGTTTGTACTAATTGGATAATCATATACATTAGCATGGCTGTCGGTTACCACTGTGCATATGGAAGTTCTTTTACTTAGCTATATAATTTCATCACCGAACCGCATAAATAATTAGCTGATATTAAGTCTTTCAACATGGCACGTATTCATCCATCTGGTTCTTTCCATGCAAAGAACAAGCACTTAAAATTTCTATTTTTAATTCTACGTCTCCAGGTCTGTGTGAACATTTCAGAGATCCTAACATGAAGTTTGCAAGGATAAACCCTAAATAATTACATAGCATGCATCTGGGCTCTTCACTTCATATCATAAGAACAGAGTTTATAGACACACACATTTGTTGTCAACAGAGTAACCTCCATTGTGAAACATGCTTGGGGGGGGGGGGGGGGGGGCAGGACAACAGGTCCAAATCCAGCCACAGATCATTTCTTGTCCCGTTGTCTTCCAACATGGTTAAAATCCCCAAGCGGTAAACCTTTTCTGATGTGTTCTTATGACACTAATCTTAGTCTGTTTGTTTGGAAACTACCCACGGTGTTGTCTGTGTTGAGAGGGGGGAATAATACCTGCAGATTAATCAAAATTAACCTCAAGTCTTTAACACAGAGAAACAGTTCTAGACAGCAACAGGATTGGTCACTTTGCTAAAGGCTGTATATAACCAGTACAAATATTAATAACTGCCTCACAAACAAGCCCTGAGGCTGATTTAAAAAAAAAAATTGTTCATACATGAGAACTCAAGAACATAACAATTGCTAGACAGCATCCAGTCTGCCCAAATTAAAACACACACATACAGAGTCAACCAGAACTTCTCCCCCAGCCTCTCCTCCAAGTTCAGGCAGAGAACAACATCCACTTTCGACAATAATTTCCCTTCACAGAGTATCTCACTCTTCAAAAGCAACATATAACCCAAAAGTGTCTCTCTAAAGTACCAGGAACATCCATGTTGTGATACAGAACAACAGATTCAACCAAAAGCCACATGTTAAAATTACAGGACAACTGGTACTTTTGCTGCCAGGTATCAAATAAAAGCAGCTTGCTAATACCAGAGAGTAAACATTTCTCTCTCTCAAAAAAACAAAAAAACAAAAAAAACCCAACCTGTTAAAGAAAACACCTCACACAAAATTCAGCATAGTGTTAACCAGGCATGCTTCTGTGAGCAAAAAGACCCTTTGGTTCCAGGAAAGTAATCAAAGCACACACTATCTTCTCCCACGGTTTCTTCCAGCTGACTGTTTCTTCAACATCACTTCCAAGTTCACCCACAGAACTTTCCCCAGTTTCCTTACCCCCCTCTCCCCCGCCCTTTTCTTGGACTATGACTTAAAAGCAGGGGGGGGGGATTTCAGCCTACCTCTGGGTATCTTGCGGTCCAGTAGTCTGTAGTGTCTGTACACACAGAGATGGAGAGCCGGGAACTCTTCGGGGATAATCAGTGCAGAGAGGCTGTTCCTGTGAATAATGTACATCCTCTAGCAGCAGGCTCCGTTTCCCGCAGCTGGCAGCAGTCTTCACAGCAGCAGTGATGAGCACAGCTTGAGACTATCCACAATTAACCAAATATTGTATGGCAGCAACAAATCAACAACTCCAAAAAAAAAAACCAAAAAAAAAAAAAACACAACCCACCACCAGCCCTGCTTATAAACAAGAGCCAAAGTACAATTTCAGATGGAAGCGGAAAAAGCTTCAAGTCGCCGAACGCTACATTTCGTCTTGAAGATTATTCCAGCAAAGCTCCTTCTGCTATTTTTTTTACTGTACCATAATGCACCAGGTCTGCCTTTTACCCTATTGAAAGAACATGAATATATTATTATCCACACAAAAGAGCAGGTTATTGTTTATGAATTACCAGCCTTTCCCAGCAACAAAGGCTATTTTCATAAGAAAACTCAATTTCATTTTAGCTCCAATTTGATTACCAGCTGAAGAAAAGAAACCCTGTGCCTAAACCTCAAAGGATTTTTATTCATGCCACTGAATGGGCTTTATTGCTTCCCTTTCAAGACTGACGTAGAAAGCTTTTAGAGTAAAACATTGACAAAAAATTATTGCGCTGCTATTTTGTGCAATAACAGAGCTGAAGAGGGGCAATGATTTCTCAGTCATCCTTCACTGTACTTCAGAATAGCAAAGGCTGGAATTAATGACAGACCAGAGAGAGGAGCCAAGCTAAGGTCTCACAATGCATGTCAAATCTAAATGATCACTATACATTGAAAAGGCCCCAAAAAAGAGCCTGCAGCTGATTGATTCATGGCTTTCACAAGAAAGACAGGCTTGAAGAGTTTATTGCACCACAATTTACTGGGAATTATCATAAAAATGAATGTGGAGGCTGAATGTCACCCCGGCACACTCCAAAATCACACATCCAATGACAAAGTTCAACCAGGAATTATAGCAAGGCTGTTCATGCTACTGTAGTTAAAGGTCTGACAGTTTCCTCTCCCCCGATTATAGGCTTTTTTAGCTTACTTGTAAAACTAGTGTTTAAAAAAGAAGTTGGCACAAAGGGAGTTTTTTTATTTTAAAAGGAGTATTCTTTTAACAAATTCACCTAATTTTTTTTCCTTCCTGACTGTTTTCAAGTTAAACATTTGGAAAGGAAAAACACAGAGCAGCATCTTGGCAGCTCCTTCTGACTCTACCATTTTGTGTCACTAAAGAACATTGTGTGGGGTGGGCTTGGTGGATTGGCTGCCACTTTTAAAATAAGCTAAACTACTGGTGCAAAGGTTGAGCCGGATTACTTCAAATCAGAATGCCTTTTTAAGAATGGATTACACAGAATGTAAAATGATGTGCCTATAACAAATCAATTAAAATTATAATCTCGAGTTTGTTTCCCCAAACTTGCGCACCTATTGCATTATGGGTTACAACTTGACTTGGGCACGGATCAGTCAATAGCCTGCTGAGGTAAGAAATCTCCAAATTCTACAGTTATGTAAACCAGGAATATTATGCAACTCTTAAATATTTTCATTCTGTAGTGAGTGTATTTTATCTCAGGCTAAGAAAAACAATATGTACTTCCCACTAGTACTTTCACCCCAGTACATAAGTTTGGTTAATGGAGATTCTACAGGGAAATCTTCAAGGATTTGAAACCCTTCCTTTGTTGTTATTCCTCCCCACACACACTGCCACAAATACACCTATGCTAAACTGTTCCCCAAGGGATAAATGCTGCTTGAGGTAGCTCCATGCAATCCAGTCATGCCATCTAGAATGGACATTAGCCGATCAAAGCAGTATCCTATGTGGAATTACTGCTACTGATGAACCTTTAGGCAAAATCAAATGTCAAAATCCTTACACTTCAAAGCCCTTCCAAATACAGACTAAAAACTCTTGAAAGGCAGTGGTGGGGACTCATAATCTTGAGAGTTTGAAATTGAATTGATAGCATACTTTTGTTTCATATTTTTACTGCACGGGTTGAAATGGCCATTCCATCCCAAAGAACCTTGGCGCCAGGTTGGTGTAGTGGTTAAGAGCATGGACTCTAATCTGGGAGAACCGGGTTTGATTCCCCCACTCCTCCACATGTAGCTGCCAGTGTGACCTCGGGTCAGTCATAAATTCTTTCAGAACTGTTCTCTCAAGGGCAGTCCTCGAAAGAGCTCTCTCAGCCCCACCTACCTCACAGGGTGTCTATCATGGAGAGGGGAAGGGAAAGGGAAAGGGATTGTAAACTGCTCTCCTTCGGGTAGTGAAGGGCAGGGTATAAATCCAATCTCCTCCTCCTCCTCCTCCCTTAAGCATCACTTTCCCAATGAATCTTAAACTAACACCTAAGCAATGCAGCCATAGGACCTGCCTTGCCCACAAGATGAAGGTCGTTATGAAACATGGACGCCCTGATCCTAACCATTTTTGGAACCTCTGTGTATACACATCCATCAAAATAAATTATTTGCTTTTTAATTACTCTAACATTAACTATTTGATGGGGAAGGAGAGAAATATGGCTTTCATAAGGCTGCAGGTACTCTTATTTCCAGTAAGACCCAAAGCACACCATTACTAGTCTCATGGATGTTTATTCTCTAAATTTGTACGCTGTTCATCACAGGAGCTGACATAGGGTTGCCATGTGGCCTTCCATTCATACAACATTCAGAGAAAGACCTGCTTAGCTTCAGCGACAGAGCTGCCCTGTGTGCCCCAGATAAGTCTCTCAGTTTTAGTTTTATTATTTGAAATACCTTTAAATTCCTGTGGATAATGGTTGCCTGTCCACCACCAGCCAGTTGTGCATAGCTACTCCCATTAGAAAAGCCATGAACACTTGCAGCAGTGCACAAGCACAGACAGCTGGGAAGCATGTTCTTCCTGGTTTTAACATCCATGGAGGTGTGTGGGGAATTTCTAGATTTGTCTGGAAGCAGAATATATCCACCAAAGTGTGCTGTCCTGGATGGCTTCAGACATTTATCTGCCCCCATTCAAATTCCTTTTCTCTAGAATTTTGTTTTTGAAAGCATGTAAAATGCAAGAATATGCAAATATAAAATAAAATTTTAATACTATGTCTGCTCTGATTAATTGCCCCTAATCGACAGCAATGTCATATATAAAAGTTGTTCTGAGGTACTGATTAAAGCATGTTTAAAATGAAGGTGTATTGGAACCTAGGGCACAGCTAGTTTGCATTCATATCAACCATGGGTTCCCTACAGAGTTCTAGAAGTTATAGTTTCATGAGGGTACTGATAACTTTCTGATATACTTTAGCCCCCTTAACATCAGTATGCCCTCTCCTGGATGGTCCAGGACAGCCTGATCTCATCAGATCTCAGAAGCTAAACAGGATTGGCCCTGATAAGTACTTGGATGGGAGACCACCAGTGTTCCCTCTAAGCTGAGCTAACTCACAGTTTTTAGCCTCCAGTTCATGCAATACTACAGCTACAGAACAAAACTCACTTAACAGGTTGAACATGTGAAGCTGCATTATACAGAACATGAGAACATAAGAACAACCCTACTGGATTAGACCAACGGTCCAGCAAGTCCACCATTCTGTCTCACAGAGTGGCCAGCCAGTTCATCTGGATGGCCAACAACAGGGCATAGAGGCCGAGGCCTTCCCCTGATGTTGCCTCCTGGCTCTGGGATTCAGAGGCTTAGTGCCTCTGAATGTGGAGGTTCCCCTCAGTCACCATGACTAGTAACCATTGATAGACTTATTCTCCATGAATCTATCTAACCCCCTTTAAAGCTGTTTATTCCTGTGGCCATCACTACATCCTCTGGCAGTGAATTCCACATTTTAGTCCCTCTCTGTGTAAAGTAGTATTTCCTTTTGTCTGTCCTGAACCTACTGCCCATCCATTTCATTGGATGCCCTTGAGTTGTAGTTATTTTGGGAGAGGGAGAAAACTTTCTCTTTATCAACTCTCTCCATTCCATGCATAACTTCATAAACCTCTCTCATGTCCCCACCTTAGTCCCCCCCTTAGAACACCCAGCTGTGGGCACTTGCCAGAGTTTCTCCTGGTGCCCATCTGCTTTTTCAGCTGGAGCAGGTGAACCCAGAAACAACTGACTTTATAGTAGGAGGACACTTGCCCTGCAACTTCCCAGCATCTGTAATTGGCCCCAGTATTCCATGGCAGCCATTTTGTGTTTGATCCTGGCCCTCCAGAGCAGCCATTTTGTGGTGGTATCCATGCCCTGTTCCCAGAATTCTAAAAGGAGTCCACAAGTTCAACAAGAATGGGGATACCTGATTTAAATCAAATTACCATATACTCTGGGTGCGTTCAGATGGCTCTTTTGAGGTGCACCAGGCACAAGTGCCTGTGGATTTAAAGTGCACATCCAGACCTCAACATCTGGGAATTGTGCCACTTTCGTTAGTAGCTCATCGATCCCCATCGGGGATCGGTACTTAAAAGATAGTGGTTAAAGTCCAGTCTAAAGCTGGCCGACAGGCCAATGCCGGACTTTCCACCATCAGATCGTTCCACCAGTGCGCAATCAGCCCGTAGGGATGGTCTCCAGACCATCCCGAACAGCCACCATTTAAAAAAAAACTCTTAGCAATGTGCGCATAACCGCTTAAACATACGACATCTGCAGATGGTGATGCACATATGCAGATAAGTACATATGCACATATGCACATATGCACAAACAGGAAAATGAACAGGAAAATGAAAAGCCAACTGCACGGCTCCTTAAGGTGGATGCCATCTAGACAATCCACCATGGAGTCGCGCACTGTAAAGTGATTCACAGGGAAGCTGTCTGGTCGTGCAATGCTGGATTAAAAAGATCTAGATCAGGGGTGTCAAACATGCAGCCCAGGGGCCGGATCAGGCTCCCAGAGGGCATCAGGCCCACAGTGGAACTGCCCATCTCCTGCTTTCAGTTCTGCTGCTGCTGCTGCATCATAGCTTGCTTCGCCAGACTCTTTCAATCGCTCATCCATTTCATGTTTTCCCCTGGGACCTAGACTCAGAACTCTTGAGCATGAGATTTCTGTGGTGAATGTCAATAAATCAAAAGTAGGTTTGCAGCTTACAGATACACACTTGGACAGCATACTCATGATTGCAACAGCACAGACATTTGGATGCAATAATTCAGAACTAGAGGTGTCAGTTATCAGATACTATTAAATAAACAAAATATTGCAAGGGTGCTAATGTTTTAAGCATGTTTTTATTTTAAGTAAAAAAAAAAACCTTTGTGTTTGTATTCTTTATAAAGTTTATATCTCCACTACCTGGCATTATATTTTATGACACACATGGCCCGGCCTAACAAGGTCTCATTTATGTCAGATCCGGCCCTCATAACAAATGAGTTCGACACCCCTGATCTAGATCAAATTACATCCGGGCCAATGGTGGGATTAGCTGCCCATCTGAATGCACCCTCTGACTGGCAGAGGGTGCATTCTGGATCAACCCTTTTTTATATTTTTAAGGGGTCTTTCCAGCAAGAGACTTTTTGTAGAATTGTTGCTATGTAGGGCTCCAGGAACAAGAAATACATAGGGCAAACAGGACAAACCCTGCACCAGAGAATAAATGGACACGAATCATACATCAGGAATCACAAGACTGAGAAACATGCAGGACAGGAGAACACTTCAGCCTTCCAGGGCATTCAATGGGTGACTTCAAAGTAGCTTTTATTGCAAAACACTCCTTTATTCCTTTATTGCAAAAGGAAATGGCTGAATTACAGGTTATTGCAACACTCAGAACAAAAACCTCCCCAGGACTGCACAGGGATATTGGTTTCTTATCTCATTACATATGCTAAATTCATTCAGTCCTTACATATGTATTCTCAGAAAGAAGGGCTATACATCCCCTTTATTTTAGTGTGTTTCTTTTTTTTAATTTTATATGTAATGCAATGAATAATGGAATGTATTTCTCTTGATATAACACTGCACCCCACCTCTAAGTAAAGGATGTTGTTAGTTAACTCCATGTTTGAAAGGAGACTGATGGAGCGTAACAATAGAGTCACAGTTTATTACTTCTAGAAGGATACTTTTATACACCTATCTCCTATTTTGACATATTTATTACTTCACTGTTTCCCCTCCCGAATTAAATCCAAACAAATGGTGACCGCATGCACCTAGCTTGTTATTGCTGTTTAGTCTTTGCATATGTCAAAACATCTTCATTAAATTATATGCTCATTTGCTGTTCACCTATGTAGAGGCATCTGCCTATATATATATATATGAACTGTTAACTTCCATTTCAATATATCTGAGGAAGTGTGCATGCACACTTAAGCTCATACTTTGAATAAACTTTTGTTGGGCTCAAAGGTGCCATTGGACTCAAGAAATATAAAGCAATGGTTTTTATTGGTCTCATGTCTTTATTTACAACAGCTGTATATTCCTATATGAAGAAGTTGGTGCTGAAAAGGACAAGTTTTCTAGTTATACAAGAACTTTTCAGGACATGTGGAACAAATCTGTGATTGATAGGAAAGGTCTCTCCCTCTCCCTGAAAAGAAATCGTACAAGAAAAAAAAGGAAATGGTTTTTGGCAAGATGGGTTTGGAAGAAACACAAAAGAACTCCTGGGCAGTATCCCTCCTCTTCTTGGTATAGTGCATTAAGCTCATTATATATCAAAATATTAAGAGGATTTCTTTTTCGTTCTTTTCAAACTCCACCGTTATTGAACTTGAAACCTTTAATGGTGAGCAAAGCAGTGTTTTCCTTTAATATAATCCTACTATTGATTTCTTCATTCATTTAATCTGAATGATTCTGACAGTTTTGTAAAAAGATACATTAACTTGATGAAAGATGCTATGTTTCTTATCCAAGGAATCAAAAGCCGACAGCCTTGCCTACCGTAACCGGCAACAGAATACTAAAGCAAAGTTGCATAGCATCAGTAAGTGGGACAATAGATTAAGCTGGCATTCCTTAATTATACATAATATTCAGCAAGCATACATTAAAATGCAGCAAATAACTGGATTCTGCCTTCCACCATTCATCTCCTCTCTCTAAAACAGGGGAACTTTTTCTTGTTGTGATTCCTATGAGATGGCATACTCATCAAATACAGCCCCCCCCCTCTTATTTCAGAGTCTTTGTTCCAACCCTATTGCCAGTCCCTCCTATATGAAAAGCTTCCATGTCACTCCATGATCTGCTGTTGTCCAAGAAAGAAGCTTGCTAGAGGACAAATGATAACATATTTCATTATGTTTTCTAGATGGTAAGAAAATCAGCAGAATTAATTTTTCCTGGAAAGGAAAATAAGAAGATACGGCCCTCAAAAACAATTTACCGCATGGGCATAAACCATGGAGGGAGCAGGCTCAAGCCCCCACCAACATTTTTGAAAGGGACAATGCCTCCTTAAGCTGCCAGACAGCAAAAGATGAACCCATTGACTTAGCCTCTGCTTCCTCCTGGCTGGGACTAATGATGAACATCACAGGTAAAGTTATAACATGGCTTTACTCATGAAGGTTACGTGATGCCCTCAGTTCTCTTCCTGAGTGAAAGCATCAAGATTGGACTTGACCATCAGATGGGATGCTATTGGATCTTACCCTAAACTTTGAACTGTCTGGGTAGATAGTTGGGTTGACTTGTTGGCTTGAAGTGGCCATAGATGTTTCTCTGCTCTGTGGTATACCGGTAGCAAACTGAAGCATGTTGTGAAGCCATGAGTCTTTCATTAACAGTCCTAAACAACGTGACACCATTTTAAGCCTACTGACTTCAGAAGACTTAGAAGACTCTATGGTTGCCAAGTCCGGGTTGGAAAATACCTGGGGACTTTGGGGGTGGAGCCAGGAGAAGGTGGGGTTTGGGGAGGGGAGGGGCCTCAGCATGGTACAATGCCATAGAGTCCACCCTTCACAACAGCCATTTTCTCTGTCAGCTGGAGATCAGTTGTAAAAGCGGGAGATCCCCAGGCCCCACCTGGAGGCTGGCAACCCAAGCTTAAGATGCAGTAGAAACCCAGGTTTCCATTGCTAATTAAGTAGTGCTGAGCTGAGATTGGAATGATTTGTGGGAACGGGGGTCTGTCATTTTCACAGCATGATAAATCTTTAGATTTCATTCCAGAAAATCCAGGGCTCTTTCTAAGTGTATTGGAGGTTCCTTGTTGAGTAGATCAGAAAGGGAAAATTTGCCCAAAGAGAGCTTGCCTATCAAGACTGATCTTCCTCTGCGATTCTGGGACACTCTGGCATTGCACAGTGACTGGGGTGCCTCCAACTGATCTAAACACGCACTGCTTCAAACATGCACCATAGAACAGTCTCCAGAATCTAGCAGAACAGCAGCAGTCCCTTGGCAGTCTAGTCAATATCAATAAAATTCCCCGGAAGAAGAAAACAGCTTTACAATAGTGGTAGGTGGTGGTAGTGGTGGGAAGTGCTGTCAAGATGCAGCTAACTTACTGTGACTCTGTAGGATTTTCAAGGCAAGAGACATTCAGAGATGGTTTGCCATTGCCTGCCTCTGCATAGCAACCCTGGGCTGCCTTACGGGGCGGGGGGGTGGGGGGTGTCTTCCATCCAACCCTGCTTAGCTTCTGAGATCTGACAAGATCAGGCTGGCCTGGTCCGACCAGGGAATTTTCACTTACCAAATACAAACTATCATTTCCAAATACTTGACATCACAACTCAATGTGTCAAGTAGTTGGATCAAGTATTTAGTTACGTCACAAATATTCAAGCAGTTGGACAATACATGTAAAAGAAAAATCAACAGAATATTTTTTCCCTTTGCCCAAAATGTTTGTTTCAATTTTTTTTTTATCTTGCCCTTTCTCAAAGGAGCACAGGATTGTGTCCACTGTTCTCCTTTTCAGCCCTGTGAAACCCTATGAAATTGGTTAGGCTAAGGACAAAGTTACACAACCAGACAGACAGACGGAACTTACCTTAAAAACCACTTGTTAGTTCTGTGATGTGAGGGAGAGGTGGGGGAAGGAGGAGAAAGGAGATTCCAGTTTCCATTTCACTCAGCTTTCACCAGAGAAAACGGACAACCCCACCACCACCACCACCACCACCTTCCTTCTTGCAGGCAAAAGTGAGGTGGAATAGAAACTGGAAGCTCCTTCTCCTTCTCCCCTCCCTCGCAATGCTCCCTCGCAGCACTGAGCTAACAAGCTCTTTTTAAGGTGATTTCCCCCAATGTCTGTCTGTCCACGATTAGTCCTGTCATACACCCATGACCTGCCACCCGTTGAGCGTATCATGTAGTTAAGCCCTCAGAGAGTCCGATCAGACCAAGGCTGGGATTTCAGTCTCTCCAATCCTGCTGCATCATTCTTACTATTTTACCACATGCTGGCTACCTAATACCAGAACTGGGGTCAGCCAATGGGATTGATTCAGAACAGACAAAACAAAGTACTGCTTTGCACAATGCATAATTTTATGGAGTATGGTCTCACAAGGTTTGGCACTGGCTACTTGTTTATCTGAAAGGAATGATTAAACAGAATAGGCCATTCAGTGTCTATGATGGCCCAATGAAATCTCTACATTCAGAGGCAGTGTTGCGCGGAGTATCTCTTCCTGGCGGTGACGGCAGCAACTGCACAGAGGCTTATTGCCTTCCTGCCCTGTTTATAGGCGACTGAGCAGCATTTGGTCTGACCACTGTGAGAAACAGGAATCTGGATCAGAAGACCATTTGGTCTGATCCAGTGAGGCTCTCATAGTCTTTACCCGGAGAATATTCCAACACTAAAATGTACAAAGTAGTATATGCAGGGCTATTTTTGGGCAGGAACGCACAGGAACGGAGTTCTGACTGGCTTCCAAGTTGGCCACACCTACAGCATCCCCCCCCCTCGGGTTCCCTAGGTGCCTTGCAAGCTGTGGGGCACCTGGGGAAGCCAATCCAGAAACTGCCTTCCTTCTGTTGGGTTCCCCATGCGCCCCACAAGCCGTGGGACACCTGTGGAAGCCGATCCTGGGAGGGACCTGCGCGGTAAGGGGTGTGGCCTAACATGCTAATGCGTTTCTGCTGTTGGGTGTGGCTTATTATGCTAATGAGTTCCTGCTGGGCTTTTTCTACAAAAAAAGCCCTAAGTATATGCAATCCAAAGCTCAGCCAAGCATTTTATTATTGCTGCCAAGCCCTTCTAGGCCAGGAAAGGGTGCAACTGATAATAAGGTTGTTCCTGGCCACCATCAGCTGCTCAGACACCCAGAAGCAGCACCTAATCCAATAGCATATCTAAGCAAATAGGGAGTGTTGTGAGTGGAAGAACATAGAATAAATCCTAGCTCTGTGTGTGTGTGTGTGTGTGTGTGTGTGTGTGTGTGTGTGTGTGTGTTAAAAAACAGACCAATAAATGAATGAGGAAAAGAGGAGGAAGGAGGGGCAGTGTAGAGCCAGCTGAACTGAAGGCTGAAGAAGTTTCATTGTCCAGGGCTGTACCCAGGCCTCCCGCCTTTCAAAGTCTACTGGAATCCATTAGTCAAATATGAAGAGTTGGGGAAAGGCAAGTAGCACAGCATTTTGCCCCTTGCAAAGGGCAACCAGTCGAAGCTTATTTGAAGCCACCTCAGGACTATGAAAGCATTGTCTACAATGTAACTGGTCTCTTGGCTTCCATAACAGATTTGCCAGATGAGATCCAGGTAGAACCTTGTCAAAAGAGGCATTTGGATAGGATCTATGGAGCAATAAGGCAACACAGTAGTGGATAGCTTCTGTGTAGGTCAAAGGCCTGGATGAAATCCAGAAGCCCTGCACAATTTATTCCATGAATTATACTGTTGGTGGTAAGTGCCAAATCAGTATTATCACTGTATTTCAGTAGACTACAGCTGGAAACAAATGTGAATTAAACTCCAATTATAGTAGCCATAATGCACAAATTTAAGTGGGTGTAAAACCAAAGAAATCATTCATCCCAGTCCAACTGGAGGAAACACACATGCAAACCAGTTCATCCCAATCCTAAACCCAAAATTGGCAAGAGTCATTCAGGAACTGGAATGCCCATTTGCAGCCATGATAATCTTGTCCCACTTGCCAGTTTGTTACAGAGAAAGGAAATCCACAACTTCTTCTCCCCTATCCCCCAAAATATGATTGCAAACACCTAAACAATATGAACATATATGCACTTTGCATAGCTGTTTTTATTCCTCAGAAAAATATATATGCTTCCTCCAATTAGAGATCAGGAGGACCAATGAGCTGATGGATCTTCAGTTCTACACCAGACTGTGGTCTTTGGGCAGGATCCACAAGATCACAGATCTGGACTTTTAACCACCCCCACCCCAAGCAAGAGCCAGATACATACCTATTAAAACTTCCTCAAAATATCTGGAGACACTCTGGGGCATGCCCTGACCTGGATAGCCCAGGGTAGCCCAATCTCGTCAGATTCTTGGAAGCTAAGCAGGGTCAGCCCTGGATAGCATTTGGATGGGAGACTTCCAAGGAATACCAGGGCTGTGACACAGAGCCAGGCAATGGCAAACCACCTCTGAACATTTTTGCCCTGAAAGCTCTGTGGGGTTGTCAAAAGTCAGCTGTGACTTGACAGCATTTTCCACCACTCTGGAACATGACCCCATGAATCACCAAAAATTAAAATTGGCTACTATCACCACTGGGTTTTGAATGCGTGGAAGGACAGGCACATGTACATGCACACAGATCCTGTCCATTATTTCATATTTTAACTCTATTTCCATTGATCAATTGAGTTATAGCTCTAGCTGATGTTGCAGGCAGCTATCACTTGCTGATAATTATCTGGCTTTTGCCACACTGAAAATACTGAATAGAGTAACACAATAGAATTCTTGTGATGATTTCTAGACTAATTCGACAAACACACATGAAGCTCCCACATACTGAGTAGCCCATTGGTCCTTCAAGATCAGTCTATTCTGACTGGCTGTTCTTCAGGATCTGCGGATGAGGTATTTCACAATACCTGCTACCTGATCCTTTTAACTGAGATGCCAGGGATTGACCTGAAACCATCTGTATCCAAAAGCGATGTTCTGCTAGTGAGCTACATCCATAGGCAAGCGCAGAGATTGTGGGTCAGTGTTTTAACAAAAAAAAAAAAGTAATGACACCATAGAGATCTTCACAAATCATTAATAAGAAGTTGAGGTGGGGAAGAGTGGGATGGCACATGGAGTACTTTCTCCCAGCATCCATATTAAGGTTACCATAAGAAGGTCTACGCGCATAGGAGGCTTCTCATGCAGCTTAGAAACCCTGTTTGCCAGTTGCACTCACCAGAAGTCTGACTTTCAAATCCACACATGGAAGTTGGGAGCTGTGATGGCATGTGTAATCACACTTCACTTCTACTCCGTGTATCAAAGCAAAAAGTGCATGTTGCTTGCTTATTCTATTAGATCCATCCTGAATAATTTGGGAGGCATATGGTTGCTAATTTCCCTGAGCAGCTTGAAGACACAATATTTGGAAATTGTAGTCAGGGCCATGTGGCTACAAGATCTCTTTTGACACTTACAAGTACTTCAGGTTTAGTTCAAAGTATTGACTATCACCTACAAAACCCTTCCTAGCCTAGGCCCACATATTGAAAGGCCTGCCTCTCCTGATGTACCCCGTCACGACAGCTGCATTCATCTGGGCAGTCTGCTGAAGGTGCCACTGCCACCCTACAAATGGGGAAGATGAATAGCTGCCCATACACAAGCATTCTCTGTTGTGGGCTCTCATTTTTTGAATGGCCTACCTAGGTTTGCCAGCCCCTAGGTCCAGGCAGCGGATCCCCTGATTTTGCAGGCTCCTCCCAGTCAGCTGGCTGAGATTTAAAGGCACATCACGGCAGGACATTTTAGAAGAAGCTTGCACAGTGTTTGTGTCTGAAAATGTGTGCGTGCCTTTAAATCTCAGCAGGACGAAAACTGCATGGGGGGTGGCAAACAGCACGAGCCACCATGCAGCTCTTCCTGGTGAATGTGGGAAGCATGTGAGACAGGAAGACAGCACAGTCCCTCTTTTTGTTTTGCATTGGTTTCAGAAGTCGTGTGTATAGTAAAATGGATAGTAAAGAGCTAACTAGAACCTGATCATGGGCTGAAGGAAAACTCTACCCGCTAGACTACTCTCTTACTTACCTTTGTCTTGCTGTGTTACTCTGAAAAAGCTGGTTGAAATAAAGCAGACTGTTACATTCAGTAACTACCATGAGTAAGGCGATTTATACCATTGCCCTGGTGAGATCACAAAAGTGTGGGCTTGCAAACTGTTTGTGTTTGGGAAAGGATTCACGGTTTAAGAGCCAGTCATCCAGTATTCAGTCAGTCAAGGCTACCATATGCTATAAAGCAGAAATATGTTTTTAGGAGAAGGCAACCTGTGAGGGAAGACATATCCTCAGGGGCAATGCCACTCTTACTTGTAACAAGATGTCTTAACACCACCCAAATAACATGCCCACTGAAGAAAGAGAGATGGGGAGAATGAAAAAGGAAAGCATAGAGCAGAGTTTAGTTATTTATTTTATTTACAGAATTTGTATCCCGCCTTCCTACTCTTACAAATTATCCCAGCTTATCCCAATACCGATAATTGTGGGCATGTGATTCATACAATATTGGGCAAATTAAGAACAGCACTGGCTATTATGGGCACAATTCCTGAAATTCTTTGTTTTCACTGCTCTGGAGACCTTCTGTTTAGAAACCGTAGCTGACGACACAGGCATGCACACATTTTGGTAGCTATTCCAAAACAGCTAGCTGGAGTCTTGTGCCTCCAGTTTTCTCCCCTGCCATCTGCAATATTCAGGGGATGTCATCTTCAGTGCTATAGGGACAAAGGTGAGCTGAAGTGATGAATCCTGCTTGCTAGCCTTACTAAACCTTTAAACAATCTCCCTGGTTTTCTGATCTTGAAAACACACAAATCATTCCCTACTAAAACAAGGCAATAAATAATTTAACATTTTGTTGTACTTTTGTATCACATGGCCCTTGCTATTCATTAGTATCCCATCTAGATCATACCAGGAGGGCCCTATCCAGATTTACAGCCAGAGAATGAGTAAATCATTTCCTTCCAATGGAAATGTAACTGCCTGCATCTCTAGACTACATTATGCCCTGGCAATAGATAGCCCAGGCTAGCCCAAACTTGTCAAATCTGGGAAGCTAAGCAGAGTGTATTTTATTTATTTATTTGATTTGATTTATACCCTGCCCTCCCCACCGAAGCAGGCTCAGGGCGGCTGAGAGTTGGCCTTGGCCAGTATTTAGATGGGAGACCACCAAGGAATACCAGGGTTGTGACATGGAGGGAGGCAATGGCAAACCACCTCTAAATGTCTCTTGCCTTGAAAACCCCACCAGGGGTCACCATAAGTCAGATGAGACTTGATGGCCAATAAAAAAAGGAATGATCTCCTACAGAATGCTTTGGAAGGAGGGAAATGACAGAAGACCACAGGAAGAGGGGAATCCTTCCTGGTCACAGGAGGCCATAACTCCAGTACCAGAAAAGTGCATACACCTAGATCCATGTGGGATCTGATGCCCCCTGGTGGCTTGTTGGATGAGCTAGTTGAGGACTGGCAAAATCAACTCTTGGTGGCCGTTGACAAGATCACTCCCCGGTGCCCTTTGCGCCCTCGCTCACAACTTGCTCCATGGTACACCCAGGAGTTGAAGACAATGAAGCAGGAGCTTAGATGGCTAGAGAGACAGTGGCGTCATGCTCCTGACGAGGCAGCAAGAGCATCCTATTGGACGTTTATGAAATCCTATGAGATGGTGGTCAAGGCTGCAAAAAAAGCTTTCTATGCAGCCATGATAGCGTCTGCAAGTTCCCATCCAGCCCAATTATTTAGGACGACTCGGCCTTTGACGACTCTGCCGTAGTGCAGACCAAATGACAGGGAATTGGATATTGGCTGTGAGGCCTTTGGGAACTATTTTGCAGATAAAGTCTTGTTGTTCCACCAAGACCTACCTGCCACATTTGAGACAGTAACAGAACCTGAGGCTCCATGCACGTCTTCTGGTCAAATTCTGGATTATTTCAATCCACTCTGCCTAGAGGAGGTTGACAAATTGCTCTCATCAGTCCACCCAACCACCTGTAGTCTTGATCTGTGCCCATCATGGCTAATTCAAGCTGAGGGGTTATGAGGGGTTATGAGAGGCTCTAAGGAAGATTATTAACACATCCCTCATGGAGGGGATGTTCACTAGTGCCCTAAAGGAGGCAGTAGTATGCCCCCTTCTGAAAAAGGCATCGCTCGACTTGGCCAAATTAGCCAACTATCGGCTGGTATCCAACTTACCTTACTTGGGTAAATTAATAGAAAAAGTGGTGGCGGATCGGTTGCAGGGCTTTTTGGATGATGCCTCCATATTAGATCCCTTCCAGTCCGGCTTCCAACCAGGCCATGGGACAGAGACAGTCCTGGTCGCCCTCACAGACAATCTCCGAGGGCATCTGGATCTAGGTGGTACAGTGATGTTAATGTTAGACCTGTCGGCGGCATTCGACATAGTCAGCCATCAACTACCAGTCCACCGCCTCGCTGATATCAGGATACAGGGGTTGGCCTTACAGTGGCTCTCCTCGTTTCTCCAAGATTGGGGACAGAGGGTGGCAGTTTGGGAACAACTGTCCCAAAGACACCCGCTATTATGTGGTATGCCACAGGGTGCAGTGCTCTCCCCAATGTTGTTCAATATTTATATGTGCCCCCTCGCCCAAATTGCCCAGAGACATGTGCTGTGTTGTCATTAATATGCTGATGATACCCAGCTCTATCTGTTGTTGGGCAACCAGTCAGACTCTAGTCTAGGAGAACTGGACTGGCGTTGAAAGCTGTGGCTGGTTGGCTTAGGCAGAGTCGACTGAAATTGAATCCGACGAAGACGGAGGTCCTATGCTTGAGTTGGAGCGGTCCAAGGTTAGGGGTCCCTCTCCCGACCTTCCGTGGGGCACCATTGGTGCCAGTGCCGGAGGTTAGGAGCTTGGGAGTGCTCCTGGACACCTCCTTAACAATGGAGGCCCAGGTAGCAGCCACTGCAAAGTTGGCCTTTTATCATCTACAAGTGGATGAGTGGCAGTTGGTTCCCTTCCTTGAACGCAATGACCTGGCTACGGTGATCCACGCATTGGTCACCTCAAGACTGGGTTACTGTGATGCTCTCTACATGGGGCTGCCCTTGTCCCAAATCCGGAAGCTGCAGCTAGTGCAGAATGCAGCAGCGAGGCTGATGTTGTGTCTTCCCATGCGGGAAAACATCCAGCCCACCCTAAAAGTGCTGCACTGGCTGCCTATAGCATACCAGATACGGTTCAAGGTGCTGGTTCTTACCTTTAAAGCCCTTTATGGCCAGGGACCTATCTACCTAAGGAACCACCTCTCCCCATATGTACCCCAGCGAGCACTATGATCAGGCTCCCAGAACCACCTGGTTCTTCCAGGGCCTAAGGAGGCCTGGTTGGTGACAACAAGGACCAGGGCCTTTTTGGTGGCAGCCCCTCACTGGTGGAACAAGCTCCCAGAGAACATCAGGGCCTTGCAGGACCTTCTACCGTTCTGCAGGGCCTGTAAGACGGAGCTCTTCCACCAGGCTTTCAAGTAGGGGCCACCTTGATTCCACGGCCCTAGCCTGACCATCAAAGTGCGCCAGTCAGGACCATCTGCACCACAAATGGAAGTTCAGAAGTTTGAGGAAGCCTGCTGACACCACTCAAATAAGGGCATTGAAGATCACCATCTTTTATTGCATTTTAATGTCTGCATCATATGCTTTTATAGTGTCTGGTAGTTTTTACGAAATTTTATTGTATACCAATTGTGTTGTTAGCTGCCCTGAGCCTGCCGAATGGTGGGGAGGGCAGGACAGAAACCTAAATAATAAAATAAATAAATAAATTATAATTTGTTAATGTATACAATTTTGTATCGTCCCAACTTCTACACACCTGATCTCCCAAGCACTTGTATATTTGGTGTAGTTGTTAAGTGCGCAGATTCTAAGAATCTGGGAGAACCGGGTTTGATTCCCCACTCCTCCACTTGCAGCTGCTGGATGACCTTGGGCAAGCCATAGTTCTATCAGAGTTGTCCTCTCAAGAACAGTTCTGGAAAGAGCTCTCTCAGCCCCACCTACCTCACAGGGTATCTGCTGTGGCGAGGGGGAGGGAAAGGAGTTTGTAAGGGCGAGGTATAAATCCAATCTCTTCTTCTCTTCTTCTTCTTCTTACAGCAGTGTATGATCATTCACTTCTTAACATTTTACTTGTGTCCACACATTACTAAATGAGACCCAGTCTGCCACTGAGGTAGAAATTAATCTAACAGAAACTAGTGGATAAGAACAGCACAACCCTTGGTGCTATTTATTCCCAGATGACAGGTTTTAAAACGACTACAAGGATGTATTTAAAATATCAAAAATTAGAACCAAAGTTCAGATGAGACGACCACTGAGAAACCAGTTTTGCCGTCAAATAAAATTATTTTTTGCCTTGGCTGCTCTTTAATGGCAGGACCAGCAAACCAAGCCTCTTGCATTCAAACACTGCAGAATGAGTGCCCTTTAATCACCCCATAACTCAATCACTTCCACATTCTAAGAGGGCAGGGAGGGGTATCTATTCTGCACATTCTTGGACTAATACAGTACAGCACAGCAGGATTTAGGTAGATGTTCCAGCTGGTCAGGAAGCTATGTGGTAGTAGTATAAAAAGCCTGCTCCACATCTGACTCTCTGTGTCAACGCTGGACGGTATTCTTCCAATGAAAAGGGAAAATGCAAATTACAGGATGCTATCCATTTGAATAGGTTTTTCTCCCCCTATTGTTACCCTGTTACGCCCTGCTGGGACAAGAAATAAGCAAGCTATCTGAACGTGAATTTGGTGGCATGCTCTCCTACTTCATTTTTTAAAAATGTTAAATATCAAATGCTTTTCTTGTATTTTGACACTCTTTAGAGACTCGCAAATAAATGTGCAGAGCCCTATTTATTTATTATTCAGGACCTTGGATTCTCTCTTTGAATTCCCCCTGCTGCCTCATCAAATATCCAGGTCTAGCTTAGGTTAACTAGAATTATTACTGGTGGCTTGCAAAACCGGTAGCGAACACTAGGAGATTTGCTCTGAACACAAACACATAGGAAAGGACATTCACAGCATTTAGTATTCCAGGCTTTCCACTTCTGCATCACTTGGAAATTTGCCTTCCCTGCCTCAAAGAAGTTTGGCACGCAGAACCCCACCTTCCTGCCATTACTTCCTTACACCTGGGCACTTCCCTAATTGATAATGTAATTATCAGCCGAGCCATATGACTCCACCTGGAGCATTTTTCAACCCTATATCACAATGTTGATCTTTATTTTAAACATAAAATCGGGCAATCATTTATGTCTCCCATGCTCTTTTGTATTTATTCAAGAATATTTAACGGGAGACAAAAGGTGACTTATTCATTATTCATCCCGAACAAGGGAAGTATGGCAATTTGAAAAGGCTGACATTTGAGCTTTTCGCCAACACTAGCAAAATTATATCCTTCCCATTGTAAATCAATGAAGTAGAATCATTGTGCACAAAAGAATGAAATTGCCTTGTCACTTTAATAAGGCCACCTTATATACACCCTTCAGCCAGTGCCATTGTGCAGAGAAAGGGTGCATCCTTTGCCTCAGCTGCCTTAGATCTCAGTAGGCTTTCCAATTAAATGAACATCCTCTTAGTCTTTTGCTCTACCCCACTCTCAATAGAGAGGAGGTTCCCTGCCAGAATGTCACTGACAAATAACTCGCTATCGGCAGCGCATGTGAACCAACGTGAAGAAACTCTCCTTCAAAAACCTGCATCTTAATTATTTGCTTGCCACTGGTGTAGATGCTTAACAAAATGTGAGAGAAACACTGGGGAAAGGTCTCCTGAAGATTTTGCCCTTCAGGGTTAAGAAGAGAAAGATGGAACAAATATTAGTATCCCGGGCAGAATACCGAAAAGTACCACTAAAGCACTGCATCTAGTCAAGCGGAATGATCAAGAAGGGGAACAACTTCTGGCCACTGTCATCTGACTAACTACAGACCTCTTATTAGAATCAGACCTAATTTTTGCCAGTCCACACTCCTCCTCCACACACTTTTCTTCCCACAATGTAAAACTTTTCCTTGCCATTTTCACTCTCTAGAATAAATCACCAGTGTGGATCTGTTCCTATCCCCGATACAACGGAGAGCACTGTGCAACACAGGATATTCAAACCATATTTTTCTCAGTTAAGAAAAAACTCTCATTAATAATCTCACTAGGGGAGAGAGGGAGAGGGAGGTCCTGATCATGCGTCATATTTCAAATACAATACACAAACTGTTGCAACACTAAAATTCTTTTAAGCATCAATATTTTTGCACAGTTTTGATAGTTTTCTGGAAACAGGCACAACCGCAGAGTTAAGCGAATAAGGAGGCAGAGTCTGAACCCTGCCAACGTTTCAAGTTTGAGTCAGAAAATATTTGTGTCAAATGACCTTTTTTCTGAAGGGTATTTTAAGGAGACCAAGCAAAAAAAGGTCATTTCTGTAATATGGTTACCATAGTGATCAGCCCTTTTAAAAGACTGGGGGGAAAATTGATGTACATTTGTAATCAAGTAGTGACTATAACAACAAATGGGCTTGATAAAGCAACACTTTGAATTTAATTCTAAGCAAGAAAGATACTGTGCTTGAGATAGCAGGGAATAAAAGAAGCTATTCAAAAAGGCAGACAAAAGGGACCTTTTGGTAACTATTTATGATTAACTGGGAAGCATTTTGCTTGAGAAGAATGAACTTGCGCATAATAGCTGCCAGGTTTCTTCCAAGGTACAATTTCACCACATATGCTGCAATAATGAAGCCTTTGGAGCGCTGGTTCCCAAACGGTGTGTCAGGGCACGTTGGTAGGTCACAAAAGGGGCTGAAGTGGGCCTCAAAAAATTAACCCTCCCTAGCAGATGCCTCTCTCACTGTGTTCCCTTTGAGGCTGGGAACCCCATTTGGGGTCCACCTGGCTTCTCTCAGCCAATATATGGACAGCAACATCATAGCAACAGACAAATCGGGGGATCTTCATACAGAATGGGCTATGGGTGCAGGAAAAATCCCAGAGTCACCACTGCTTGCCAGAAACCCGACTGGACAAAATGCAGCGGCGGGGGTGGGAGAGGCAATAGATTAACTGGATTATCCTGTTGCTGCATAAGGGGATGACTACCTTTGTCCAAGAGCCGACTAAGAAAAGGCAGAAAGGCCTTTGAGCCTACAGTGAATGATGCTTCTAATTTTAATCTGGAAGGGAAAAACTTTCTCAGAAATGTGAAGACATTGATATTCCCAGGGCTACAGTGTAGTGTGTTGTACCATACACATTTGCCATCCTTGTTTTCTTCATGTTCTACTTGGTAATAAATAAAAGCCCAAGTTTAAGGCAACCATGCGATTTAGCAATGCAAAGCTGAGCTGATATTTCACCAGCCAAATCAATCTCTAATTATGCAGAGGCTTCAGTGCCTAATGCTCCACTTCTTGGAAGTGCTCGGCAAGAACAGGCCTTTTGCATAATGCTTTAGGCTTGAAGAGCTGATCCAGATACATTACAAACAACAGGACTTTTGCCACTGACTGCACTGAGATGTGGAACTGCAGTCACAGCAATTTTCCTTTTAATACTACTCACTAGACACTCATGAGCTTGAAAACAGCCTCTTATAGCTAACTACTGAGGGTGACTCTGATGTCATGGATTGGTCTTGGATGTCATTTTCAGAGGCGACTTTTACGGCAACCACACCATTTTTCTGTCCAAGTGTTGGACTCCTTGCGTGCTGCTGTTAACCTGGTGCATGCCTTGCACAGCATGTACACTACTCATGTCAAATATTTGTTTAGCTTTTGAAGCCTAAGATGTGAGCTGAAGGAAATCTGAATTAAAAACAACAACATACAACCTCAGTTGAACACTGTGTACAGAACACTTCTCAGATGTAACCAGAAGCTGAAGTTGCAGTAAGAGACATCCAGAGGAAATAGTTTACCAGGCAGGCCATATGACCTTCTGATGTGAAAGCAAATACATGCCCCCTGACAACAGAAGTCTTCTTTCTCACAGACACTCTGGCATAGAAATGACTTCAGACATTTTGCTGCCCCAATCAGTTATGCTACATGATCCACACAAAACACCCTGAGATCTCTTGCAGTGCTAAGTGTACAGGAACAGGCTAGAGAGAGAACCCACTTACCAAAGGGCAGGAGGTGCTTGGGTGCCTGAGGCATGGGTGGAAGCAAAAGGGTACACCAGCAGCTCTGAGAAGCTGACTCAGAAAAGGCAAGGCAAGAAAAGCACCAGGTGGACCTGCTGAGAACTAACAACCATGGAGATGGGCCAGGCCAGCAGCCATTAGCAACAGCTGGGAACAGGGTGGGGTGGCAGGTCAGCCAAGCCACAGTACTTGTTAAGGCTAGGTTTAAAAGCAGCAGTGAGAAGCTTGTTGTGTGTGGGCTGATGGAGTTGTGAGGGGAGCTTTTGAACCATGTTGTCAACTACTTTCTTGCATTGTATGCCTGAAGAACTGGATAAATGACTGGAGAGTTCTGGGTGTGCTTGGGGGAATGGAACCAGTGGACTCTAAGCCCTTACCCAACTGGCTATGGAATGCAATACTACAGGTCACCTGAGAGACACCTAGCCCTGCCACAACAAGATATCTAGGGTTGCCAACTCTGGGTTGAAAATGTCCTAGAGCTTTGGAGGGGAACCTGGTTTTGGAGGAGAAGGGACCTCAGAAGGTTATAATGCCATATAGTCAACCTTCCAAAGCAACCATTTTCTCCAGCGAAACTGGTCTCTGTCATCTGAAGATTAGTTCTAATCCTGGGAGGTCTCCAGGCTGCACTTGGAGGTACGCTAGTACCAGTAGGGGTTGGTTTATAAGCCCTCTGGACATGTCTTGGTTCATACGCATGAGAAAGAAATGAAAACAAAGGCCAGGTTTAATCTTCATAGGATTTTACCCCTTGCCAATGAATGCAAGGTATTACATGTTTGAATATGTCATAATAAAGGCCACGATCACACGGCCTGTTAAAGCGGGAGGAACTGCTGTTTCCTCCTGCATTTAAAGGGACTGACCAGACCAGCCGCGGCTACTCCCGTGCCGAAGCGGGCTCAATTGTGGGTTCCTCCTGTGTTTTCTGATCCCGGGAAAATCAAGTATTTTCCCGGAGGTTGCGCGAGGAACCGCCCCACACTCCGCTCCAGGCCCCGAGCCCTGTTGGCCGCCACTGCCTGGTAAGTTTGGGGAGACACATGTAGGGGGGTGCCAGGCAGTGGCGGCCAATGGGGCTCGGGGCCCAGAGTGGAGCACAGGGGGAGCCAGCCAGCCAGGACAGGTTCGGATTCGCCATCCCAGCGGTGGCAGGAGGGGGTGTAGAGCACTCTCCTGTGAGCCGAGCTGGAAGGGTGCCTCCCCCAGTCGCCGCTGCCCAACGGGACTTTATCTGGGATCAGGGTGCCATGTGACCACGGCCAAAATCATGCAAAGCTAGAATATAAGGGAGAAAGTTTCTAGCCTAGCCTTCTCTCCGGTATGCTAACATACATATCTGAGGTGAAAGACACTGAACTATCTGCCCAGTGACAGTTTTAACAACAGGTACCATCTTAAGCCACGCCCACTGCTTCAGCCCACTGACTCCACCCACAGCAACTAACCCTCCTTCCTTCCACAGTCCCTTGGCAACTGTAAACACAGCACAAATAGCACACATCCTGTGTTAAAATGGGCTTGCTATGGCCTGCAGGACCTGTTTCACCTAGCCCTGCAAGGTTTTCCCAACATCTGGAGAAGCTTTTCTCTCTCCCCACTAACCCACCACCACTGCCTGACTTTCGTAGGAATTGCCTGCTGGGAGGGTCAGGACTCCCAGCTTCCCTTCTAAGTTTTGAGGCCTTGTCTCTGTGTCTCCCACTGCCCAGAGCTTGGCCACCATGGGGACCATTTACCACCTTGTGCACCCCTGGAGGAATAGCCACTTGCCAACTGACTACTTTCCCCTAGACAGTGGAGGTCTATGTGGTATAGAGAACCACTACCAGCATCAAAAGTTATAAAGTATTGATTAAAGAGAAAATGTTCCCAAGCTTACTTATAGCATAGCACCAGACTGAATAAGGGATTCAAAAGAAATTGGTAAAATGCAGTTCCTCTGTCCCTCTCCCTGTACATGCCCTATCAGATGTTAAAATATAGGACAGGCTCCTTAGCTTAGGATGTTATAGATCTCTACAGAGTTTCCTCTACCTTGAAGCTTCCTCCAGCTCTCCAGGCCAGCACGTGGTTAATGACCACTTCCTCCAGACCTCAATTAAGAGTTTTGTCTGCTCTTGTGGACTCAGCACAAAAGAGAACTTCCTCCTTGCTTCCATGAGTTTTATCTCCTCTCTTTTCTGCACCTACTGACCAAGTCAGGCCGGAGCAGAGAAGCTTTTCCTGGAGATTCTTCAGGAATTCCTTCCTGAAGTCTTAGTTTTTAATTCCTCCAAATCTCTGTTCCCTGCTTGGGGGAGGGGAGCTTGACCATCCCTTTGTCTAGACCTGTTAGCATTTGTATGAAGGTTGGCTGAGGTAAGTCTGGAAAGCAATTGAACTGACTTCCTCCCCTTCCTGCCCAGAGAGAGAAAAAACCCTTTTAAAACTCAGAGTGAAGATTTTGCTCTCTGCCCAGAGAAAGAAAAAACCCTTTTAAAACTCAGAGTGAAGATTTTGCTCAATTTAAACCTCCAAAGAAAAAATGCATTTCTTCACACCTCCAGTACTGCTTCCAGAATTCTCATGACAGGAATTTGTGTGAGCATCCTGAGCATTCCATTGAGCTTGTGCCACTTGTCACACTGTGTTTAAGGACACCTTGGGAAGTGAGAAGAGTAGGAACTGTTCTGGCTGTAGGTAGGAAGGAGCAGGTGAGGTAAAGTAGAGAAGGAGACAGAGTTTGGCAGGGAAGCAAGACAGCATTGACAGTGGAGGCTGTCAGCTCCCCAAATCCACTACCCAAGGTCAGCCTTGTATATACCCTTGTCATCCCTAAGACAGTTACACAGCACTGTTATTCCATTGGCAACTCTCCTCCCAAGGCTGCCCCCTCTGCTTTATTGGTTTTGGTTGCATTTAACTAAGCCAGAATACAATGTTTGCTTTTTCATAATTATTTCAGGATGCAGAAATTTTATAAAATGTATGGCCCTCTGGCCACTTAAAAAGCCAGATTAGTATACAAAATATAAGGTTTCAGGCATTCCAGAGAAGTTTAAATACTACCACAGAACAAGACGGAATGCTTTAGAACATAACCAATTCTGGGTAGCAGAGAGAAAGATTTCTTTTTATCACTTCAAGTGATGTATTTTCATCTTCAGTATTTTGAGTTGTATCTGCAAAAAGAAAATCATATGAAGATAAACATCAGCAATCTTCACCAGCAAGATCTCATTATATTTGAGGAGATCTAGTGAAAAAATGATGCCATCGATAGCCTTAGACAAATATTCTGAAAAGGCAGGTTGGGAAAAGACACATTTTTGTTGCGAAACCCATGGACTAATATTTCAAAAACTGAATACTGGCTCCATCCCATGCCTCACACCTTTAATCTGGGTGCAGCCAACCATTTGCACTAGGAGGATTTGTAACCATTCCAGGTAGGGTGAAACTTTCCCTAGCTAACCTGTACAGGAGGAAAGCAGTGATATCGTGGCTGCTCAGCTTGGCTGGGGAGATTCCATCTTGTAGACTAAAGAAATTTTCCTTCTTCCTTCCACTGCTTTCAAGCAACCAGCTGTGCTCACAGACATAACAGCAAAAGAGGAGCTATTTTACCAGAAATTCCCTTCTTCTGAAAATAGGTTCTCATTCATTAAATAAAAAGTCATGTCATAAAAATAAATATAAGCCTAAGAAATCAAATCAAATTTTAAAAAAACATTTTTTAATAAAACTCATAAGTGAAGAAAAAGGCCCCAGATGGGCAGTGCATCTGCAGGTCCCCTCCTGGGTACAGCTCTGTCCTTTAGATGCTTCAGCCTCCATAATAGAAACCATTTTGCTATTTCATCAGCAAATTATATAGTGCAGAAAAGAGAAGGCTGCTTCTTCAGACCCTTCAAAAACAGAATGTGTCATACTTCCCTTCCTCTGTTGCATCTGCAACCCTCTGCTCACAACCTAAAAGCCTGCATTAGGCATACCAGAAGCCTTGGCTGGAGACTGTATGAAGACATGAGGGCATCATGAGATAAAAGTAAAGGTTTCCCTTGCTCGAAAGCCAGTCAAATATGACTCTAGGGATGCGGTTCTCATCTCCATTTCCAAATCAAAGAGCCAGCGCTGTCCAAAGACGTTTCCGTGGTCAAACTGCTAGGTTGGCAGGAGCTGGGACCAGAGATGGGAGCTCACTCCATCATGCAGCACTTGGATCTCAAACTGCTGTACTACCAACCTTCTGGTTCAGCGTCTTAACCATTTGAGCCACTGCATCACTACATGGTGGCTATTTTACTTCTTCCGAGGAAGTTTAATGTGCTGCTAGTGACAGTGTGGCTCCCAACAGATGCAGGTTAAAACAAACACATATTCCCATCTTCTAAAACTGCAAGGATACAGTCTAAATCTGCCTCCCCGTAAGTACACCTATAGTTAGGTCTGAGAAGGAACAAAATTGGAGATATAGATACTCTTTTACTTCCACGCATCTCAATATCTATTTTGAATACTCCAGTTATCACTGCTGGATAAGGCAATAACCACGTATTGATTTATTCCCGGAATCTGGCAATACACAACAAATGCTTATTTTTCACACGCACAGTGCTCATTTTCAGCATCTTGCTATTAAGAATCAGTAGAAGTGGTGCTGGTATCACTACTACTTGTGTTACTTAGCTCCTCCTTTTCAGCTGACTTGTCCTTTTTAGATAAGGTTTTCTTTTTAGGCGTCTTCTTACTTTCACCTGCAAAACAACTAAATGGAGAATTCATGATTTAACATTTTACAATAGCTTGATATGGCATATTACTGAATTCAAGAGGACAGTACTAGACTAGTGGTTTTCAAACAGGAGGAGGAGGAGGAAGGCAGGCAAGAAGGAAGGAAGGAGTCTGAAAACTACTGCCCAAGAGGAAGAAGGGGGCAAGCAAGCACAGAATATAGTTTAGCGAAAGTTTAGCATGGAGTTCATAACACTTCTGTGGAAATTACCACATTAGGATATTACAATTTCTTCCATGTATAGTGACTATAAACAAATTATCTATCAATAAGAAGTTTAGCATTGTGGGTAGCCTAGACTCCATTGTGGGAAAGGAAGGGTCAGTCTTAGTGGGAAGTGCCCCATATTTTTTGGATGTGTCCCCAGATTCAACATTTTTGGCAAACTGTAGTTCAATATATCAATGAGATGGGGCGGAGTAGTATTCCTCTGAAACTCAACATTACGCAATTTGATGATCTCCAACAGTATGTAACCCCATATTCGCAGAGCTCTGAATTCACTCACGGCCGCAAAGATGACAATAGCGGCAAATCCGAAGCAGATAGAACCCCACCTAGAAGCACCTGGTTTCACTGTGTGTGGCCTCTTGTGCTGCTGTCAAAAGCGACACAGTACCAAAGATATCGAAGAAATAATTCTTATAGTTTAAATGTTTAATGACTGTTGAATAATATTTATTATCTTCTAGAACAGCAAAGTACAAGGTTTAAGAATTAATATGATTTTGTTTTGTTTCCTTCTTTGTGTTCTCTTTATACAGATCTGTGAAAATTCTGGTAAAGTTAGGAACCAGACAAATTTCTCAGTCGTATTCTAATGAATGAATCATTGACTGCCCTTTTAGAATAATTGAATCACCAAATTAGCAAGCTTCTCCAATTAATTACAAACATTATAAACAAGCTACAACATAATACAAAAAGCTTGAGCAAGAGCAATTTGTTTATGTACATTTAAGAATCTAAATAGAATTAATCCCAGCTCCTTAACACATATAAGCCGTTTCTATAGAGAACCATGTATGCCATAACCCATCTGTTTTACATCCTCAAATCTTAATTTCCTCTTCTTTATATGTGAAGGTCTTGTTTGGCTGATCAACATTAAGAAGCAAAATAATCCTACTCTACTAGGTTAAGATGCTGAGCTGCAGAATGGAAGGTCTGTAGCTTGGCAGTTCGAGACCCGAGTGCTGCATGACGGAGTGAGCTCCCGTCTCTGGCCCCAGCTCCTGCCAACCTAGTAGTTCAAAAGCAAGAAATTGCAAATAGATAAATAGGTACCACTTCAGTGTGAAGGTAACAGCATTCCATGCACCTCAGCATTTAGTCATGTCGGCCACATGACCACAGAAAAGTCTTCGGACAGTGCTGGCTCTTTGGCTTGGAAATGGAGATGAGCACCACCCCCTGGAGTCGGATTCGACTGGCTTTCGAGCAAGGGAAACCTTTTGACTTTTTACTAGCAATATTTTCTTGGAACTTCCTTCTGGAATGTACTCAGCAGTCTATGGAAAACTGTTAAATGGTCAAGTTGAACTAAAATTTAGTCAACTCACCGATACAGCACAAATAAAATGAAGATCACGAAGATGAACAGTATTAAGCCAACAAATGCTTTCATGTATTCTAAAAATAAAAAAGCAATAATAATCAGAATTCTGATTTAAAAAGAACACTCTACCCTATTTATGCTGCTCATATGCACAGCTGTGGTACAAGCATAGTGCAGTTTGTTTCAAACATTTCTATCTGCCTTCTAAATACTAAAGTTATAAAAGCAGCAATTAAAAACAAAAGCCAGAAAACAGCTACTCACATTTGAATTAACACAACCATAACTATTACCTGGGGCCTGGGAAAACAGAAATCTTTTCACTTATCTCCTAAAACACAAGAGAATAGGTGATAGGCAATCGATGTAGGCAGAAAGTTCCATCCACAAAGAAAAGACTTCGTCTCTTGTGGCCAACTAGCAGACTTCAGACTTCTTGAATCTTACAATACCAGAAGGGCCTTCATCCTAGCAAGGAGCATGGCCTTGCCGTCCAAAGTAATAGAGGGGTGGTACAAAGGGATCCCTTACGCGCTCAGGCTCAGCACTTGTTCCCAGACTGGAATAGACTCTCTGGAGCATATATTTTTTAATTGCTCTTTCCATACATATGGCGAGCTGAAAGGAAATCATTGGCTTCCCAATGCTGGAAAGGTTCCCGGGAAGATAAAACAAAATTAAATTAGAATACCTGTTGTTGGATAGGAATCATCATACAACAAGACAGGTGGCTAGGCTCTGCGCCCAGGTATATAAGGGATGCAAAAAGCAAGACAAATAGACCATATCCCTACCTTTTAACAAAAATTGTTTTAAACTGAGTTTTTAAATGGTTTAAAAGGTTTGAACAGTAGTTCTACTTATTTCCGTTATATTTTTTATAACTTATATGCTTTTAGGTTACTAAGGGTTTTTTCCTGGCTCATAACCAGCTAGGATACTGCTGGGAATTTTTCTATATTGTCTTTCAAATTGATATGTCCTGGTCAATGACTATAATAATAAACTGACTGACTGACTGACTAACAGAAGATGGAGGACTATGAAAATCATTGCCAAAGGTTAGGGTCGCCAGCCTATAGGTGGGGGTCTAGAATTACAGTGGATCAGTTCCCCCAGAGGAAACGGCCGCTGTGGAGGGCAAACTCTATGGTACCATATTCCTGAGAGCCAATTTGGTGTAGTGGTTAAAAGTGGCAGACTCTAATCTGGAGAACTGAGTCTGATTCCCCACTCTTCTACTTGAAGTCAGCTGGGTAGCCTTGGGTCAGTCACAGTTCTCTCAGCCCCAAAAATAAACCTAGCTCACCACAAAAGAAAAGAACTAGAGTTTCAGGCTGCCCGACAACCTTTGAATCTCCTGGATATACTACACCCACTGCTACACGATAATTATTATTTATCACCATATCCCTGCTGAGCTTCCTTCCCTCTATTCTCCCAGGTTATCATCTCCAAAACCCAAGGATTTTCCCAAGCCAGATTTGGCAACCCTGGTTCAGTTGTTCCCAGTCCTGGCTCCGTGTCTCATTTCAGAGGAACTAGAGAGTGCATAGCAGATTCTGAAATCCTTTCCTCTTTTTCAGCTGGGTGTTTAGCTGCATTTTATCTATCTATTGGAATACATGTAAAAAAATACACATTCACGAGGACCTATGAAAAGCTTTACAGTTATCATAGCAGATGTCTTCAAGGGAAGCACGACAAACAAACATTTAAATCCCTTGAAGGTGCAGAGGCAACCCCTCCCCCCACCATTTTAAAAATGATCCGGGGGAGGAGACCTGGATTCAGAATGCACAAGTCCAGTTTCATTTTCCTTCCCCACTTCTTAAGCCCCACATTCCCCCCAACATTTAGAGGCGCATATACAGGTAATCTTCAGCTCTGGCTGGGTTGTGGGGGAGAAGAAGAGGATTAATTTCCAAAATACAGTATTTTCTCCATTATTTTGGGATTCCCCCCCCCCCCAGTGGGTTTGTTTCTGCCCCATTAATTCCTCTACATTTTTATGCATAATACATCTGTACATTACATACTAATATAACAAGTTATAATTAATTATGTGGAAATATGAGCAGATACCAAGCTATGAGCCACAGAAATGACACTGTCTCTGATCCACACCTAATGGAGTGTTGAACTTCTCTCTCTCAAATAACACCCTCCTTCCCTAGTTGTGGGCAGTGGATCCCCTGGTTTTGTGGGTTCCTGTCCACCCCCGGCCAGCTGGCCTTCAGGAGGGAACCCCCCCCCTCCCCGCAACGTTGCCTGAAATGAACGTGACATGCCTACCTCACCTGGAACTGACATAGGCGCAGTGAAGTCAGGGGGCAACCCTCTGGTCTTTAGGCAAAACTCTCTGGGTTGAGGCTGATTTTACCATAGAGTTTTGCCCCAAAACCAGAGGGTCACCTTGACATTGCGCAACATGCCTATGTCTCTTCCAGGTGATGAGGAGTGCTGTGACCTATTTCTAGTGCAAACAAAACCTGCACAAGCCACTGAGCATGTATGTCAAGATCCTACAGACTTCCTGTATTTGTTTGTTTATTACTTAAGCATTTGTGCCCTGCTTTTCTTCCCAGAAGAACCCAAAGCAGCACAGTACAATCCCCCCCCCTTAGAACAATAGATGACAAGCTATATCTTGGGGCAGTCCTGGACTCATTTGCTGGCTCATCTGAAGGCATGGACTCCCATTTGCTTGACTCCCGAAGAGTTAAAGGCCACAGAGTCCTTTGGACCTTGACCTTCCACTCACACCTCTGGCCTTATCTAAGATTCACAGGTGCCTGGGGGGGGGGGGGGACCTTCAGCAAGAGGGTGCAGCTGGTTAAGGTGGTCCTTCCCACTCTTTTCCTTCCTGTTTAACCACAAAGGTCAGATCCATGGTATCTCCAGGCTTTTCTGGGGAAATTGCAAGGTCAGTTTGCCAACAGCCCAGGGAAACTTGACCTTCTGGAATCAGCTTTAAACCCAAAATACTCTTACATGAAGCAAGGAGAACATGAGAGTAATGGATAAAATGCTCACAAGAGTTCTACAGCAAGGGTGGTCTTACTGAGGACTCCGTTATATCTTACTTACCTGGTACAGCTTTCTTATAGCAAGCTTGTTTGTAGAAGCAGCATCCTAACTCTGAACACTCAATTCTTGAAACATTTTCATGACATAATTCATAAAAAGGGAGTTCACACACTATAAGAGAAGTACCAAAATAAGAAATGGTCAATAAGTAAATACCATGAATGGCATTCAGTGGCATGTACCCAGCCATTCAGGTCCAAAGATGTAATGGCACCTATTTGGAACAGGGGGTGGCAATTTCTGCCCATCTGTGCCCCTGCAGATACTCACTTTGCCCCCCCCCCCCATGCTGTCCCAATGGGTCTGCTGACATTAGAGTTGCCAGGTCTGGGTTGGAAAATACCTGGAGACTTTGAGGGTGGATCCATGAGAGGTCAGAGTTTGGGGAGGGGAGGGGCCTCAGCATGGAACCATGTCATAGAGTCCACCTTTCAGAGCAGCCATTTTCTCCAGGGGAGCTGATCTCTGTCAGCTCGAGATCAGTTGTAAAAGCAGGAAATCCCCAGACCCCACCTGGCGGGTGGCTACCCTAGCTGACACCCAGGAACACTTTTTGGGGGTGGGGTGGGGTGGGGAATCAAGGCCTAACTACAAGTTACATTTTCTCCCAGGTCAACAAAATCAGATTGTGTTAAGAGTTCACGATGGCAGCTTAATAGCAACACTCTCACAGGCCCGTTCGGATTGGGATTGCAGTCTGCAGGGAGAAAAATGTATGCCTTCCTCCCACACCATTTCCCTGATCCAAAATGGCCTCAAGGATCTGCTGTTTCCTCCAGTGGAAAACCTACACATACCCACTGAAGTACGTAAGCAGCCCCGGGGTTGTTTCAGGTTAGGAAAACAGGGAAGAGAATGAAGTCCCCACAAAACTGGTAAGAGGAAGAACAGTGAAAGTCTTTCACAAACTTGATATGTTAAGACAGGCGGTGCCTAGTACTAACCGCAACCAGATACTGTGTGCGGTTCGTACATGCAGCTTCTATGTTGCATATGACCTTGTGGACAGAGGGAAGAGAGAAAATGGAGGTTCAGTTATGTATGGCATCTGTGATTGGTTTTTCTGATATCATCTTTAATGTTAAAAAGCTTCTGCAAGGCCTTTTGCTTCAATTGAAGCACTGCCACAGGGAGAGTCTCACCCTTTCTCCCCTGCATAATTTACACAAGAAAAGTCCCCCCCACACACACACACACAGTTTTATCGGCCTGCTAGGTAAAGGAGGGAGGGTTCCACTAACTGGGATCCAACCAGTGTGCTTGCTTGATATGTTTGGTAGAAAACTCTATTTAATCCTTTTTCATGGCTCTTTGGAGATTTTCTTCAAACTAGAATTCAAAACAAAATACTAACCAGCCTTTGGTGATTACCTGCTATCACCAACGACCTGATAAAGCGTGGTTATTTTACCCACAGGTTATGTAGCACTTTTCTGCAGGGAGGGTGCCACTTCTCCATTACATACTTAAACATCTGTTTTCATTGAGCTCAAAATATGTTATGCCCAAAATATGACCTTGACATATCAGCAGAGATTGGGGGCGTGGTTCAGTTCCAGATTACTTTATTCCTGCTCCCATAATGAAGATCCTGAGGTCTCAGAAGTATTTCCCTTTGTAATAGGTTGCCCCAGCCCGACCCATCCTTGGAGGAGGAGGACTCATCCCAAGAAGAGATGCCACAAGGGGATAAGGGGCCCTAGTGGACCCTATTATACTTCAGACTCCTGCTCTCCACCCCCTGGATCGTCAAGAGAAGATCTCACACCATCTCTGTCACAACCAGTGTTCCCTCTGAGCTGAGTCAGGGTGAGCTAGCTCAGTTTTTTAGCCTTCAGCTCACACATTTTTGTCTTAGGTCAGGAAGGATAGCTCCAGAGCAAACTAATTTATGCAGTAGCCAAATTGCTCACTCACAACCTTAATGCCGGTAGCTCACAAACTATAATTTTTGCTCACAAGACTCCACAGCTTGGAGGAAACATTGGTCACAACTGCCTACTATCTAAGGTGCAGATAGATCAGGAGGCAACTTCCATACAAGAGACAGATCCTCAGGTAGATCAGTACTACCTTCTGTGGCTGCCCCCTTCACGCCCCCCTGTAGCAAAGGCGGTGGGAAAGTAGGGACTGAATGCTGGACCAGGTACAGGACCTGGCAGGACTTGCATTGGCAGGAATAGGGGCCTAACTCTCCTTACTGGAAGGGATGGACCAGCAGCATCCTTTGTGACTCCTCAGTTGACTTTTTCGCCACGGCTGGTTAAACAGCTTCCTAAACTAGCTTGTGCTGGACAGCTCCCAGTCACAAGGTCTCTAGCTTCCTAGGCTGTTCCTCACTCTCACTGTCCCTTAGAACTCTCCTCCTATTAGCGCCTGCCACTAAGAATCGATTGTGACAATGCTCATCACACCCACCTTTTTTGTAAACAAATGCCAAGTCATTCTGCTTTCAAGACGTTTAGGAATGTGACTGTGAAGAGATCTAGCTGTATTGCTGTCAGTTAGGTTTGACTCGCTGGAAATCTCAGGATAATTCCAGGTTAATTAAAGAAGCTGATGGGAGTTTGGGAATTGAAATATCCCCTGAGGCATTGTCTAACTTCAGGCTCGAAATAAGCCCGAACCTGCTCAGCTACTGATCAGGGGTGTTTTGCATTTGCATCTCAACAGCTGTAATTGGTCTCTAGCTGCTTTTAACTTGTATTCTAAAATACGCAGTGATTTGGCAGTCTTATGATATCTTTATAGTCATCAGTGAAAACGGCTGAAGAGGTTTCATAATGAAACAGGAATAGTATCAAAGCCTTTATTTGCATATTTGTTTACTACATACATGATCATCTGGGGTTTTTTTTTAAGTTAATGTACAAATTTGGTTTTATATATGCAGTCAGGCCTGCATTGGTGAAGTTGTGCTATTATAAAACATCAACCATAAAATAAGGATCAATGAAAAAAGGTTACAGGTAGAAGCTTCAAGATGAATGGGCCTCTGTATCGTGTTCCTGTACCAAAATTAGGTCCTGGTCACACAAACGAGATAATCCCGGGGGGGGGGGTGGAGAAGTGAGGCTATTTGCTCTGGAGTAATTTGACCCAAGTTGTGTGATGTTAGCCTGACTGCTCTTTTATATTATTAATATTTGGGAAATATTAGCTCTTAATAATTAGCAGTAGGCATCAAGGATCTGCCCCTGCATCTACAGAGGCTGGGCTTCTTCCGAACTCCCGAGGAATTGACACGAGACTCAAGTCAAAGTTTAAAAAGGGAAATTGTTTACTTTGTAAGAATAAAATGTTTATACACAAATACTACACAATCATACGCACAATTATACAGATCTAGGAAGTTAGGTAGAATTACAGAGACGTTTGCATGAGCAGGAATATCAATGATATCCATTGAGGGTGATATACGAATCTGGCGAAGTCCTGCTGGAGGGGGGGGGGTGCCTTCAGACAAAGGAGAAAGGACTGTGGTTCTGAACCTGCAGAAGCCACGTGGCGGATCCAAGTGGTACACCCAAGGATCCGAGAGGGAGGAAGGAGAAACAAGCAAGAGAGGGGAAGAAAGTCTGACTCATAACTCTTGGGAAGCTGTATTTATTGGAGGGTGTTACCGGGAGGTTGGCAAGTTCCTGGGACCTTCCCAGGGACACCTATAGATGGTCCGTCCTGTGTCCCTAGCCACTAACAGGGTCCTATAGGAGTGGTCAATATTGAGATCTACCTGATGGTCAGGACAGGATGTCATCTGCAGCTGGCACTGTCTCTAGATGAAAGCAGCCTCCGAGCAGCAAAACCAGTTAATCAGAAAGCATCCCGCTGTCTTTGCACCCCTGGTGTGAAGTTCTTAGATGTGCCAAATGGAGGGGAAGTAGAAGGAGGGGGCCCAAGCCTGTGTACGTGTATGGGGTTCATACCCTCATGGAGTTAGTGGTGTGTGTACACACAAAGGATGACATGGCTCTTCAAGTATGTGAGTGTCTTTGTGCTTTGTGACAACCTCCAGGCCTGGAGGTGGTAACCTCAGAAAATGGTGCTTCAAACCTCTGTCCGAAGTGTCTGCTGTCATTTTCATCAGTCCATCTCACATAATCAGCAACACAGTCCATTCACTGCTCTCATAGGTCCCCATAAGAGTGCAAAAGAATATTGCTCTGGCTTACAGTGATCACACAGTTCTGTGAAGCTGCGGGCACAGCCCACCACTGTGCGATCAGACACAATTGCGGGTGAGTTGGGGGGGGGGGTTTGCCGGTTTTCCCCGATGTGCTTAAATGGGGGATCAATGAATCGCATCTCTGCCCTGAGGGCTTCCTACAGCAGTATGCGATGATGGGGAAGGGGGGGGAAGGGGGGAAGGGAAAAAAACAATGGCATAGCGTCGGGACAGCCTGATCAGGCTATCCCAGATGCCATGAGTGCGTGCTGGAGCAATCACACGGGGAAAGTCCATCTTTGGCCCGTAGCAAACCTGTTTGATACTGGACTTTCCCTAGCATCTTTTAACTCCGCTTCTTTGGCAGAGAGAAATGGGTTGCTGACGGGTGTGGGACACTTGCCAGATGTTCTGGTGTGATTGCGCCCTTAAAATCCACATGGCATTCTTGCCTATCATGCTGCTAATTCTGCGTGTGATCGGGGACTTAGAATGCCTATGTGCCCCAAGGCACCTTGGTGAAACAAATATAGGGTACAGTCCCACTAGTACTTAAGCCCAGAGTTACTGTTTTTAAGGTGTGCCTGCCTGATTCTAAGGGCATGGAATACAAGCGTTGCCATGGCCAGAGCTACATTTCTGTCGTTGCCATCCAAAAGATAAGGCAGATGAAAACAATGTGAGCAGCAGGGAAACCTGTTCCATAAGGGCAGTAAGAAATTGGCTCTTATAGAAGAGTACAGCTGGCAACTAAATAGGAAATGGGACAAAGTTTCAGTTACTGCTCTGATACATGAGCAGAGTCTCCGAGGTCAGCTAATACCCTCACAGCGACCTGACAATTCTGCGAGTGGTAAAGCATTTGTTGTAGCCAGGAAGAATAATTCATGAAAAAGTGGAACTGTTAAAAAGGTAAAATAACATGGCAAAACAGGCAAAAGTGGGGCTGGAAGTGTAAGCCAGAGCAACATTCTTTTGGACTTTTCTGGTGATCTATGAGAGCCGTGAATGGATTATGCTGCCAGTTATGTGAGTTAAAATAGTGCACAAGGTGACCAGTGGGAAAATGATAGCAGATGCTTTCAACGAAGATTTAAAGCACCATTTTCTGAGGTTGCCACCTCCAGCCTGGAGGTTGTCACAAAGTACAAAGACACTCACACACACACAAAGCCATGTGATGGTTTATGGCCCAAGGCACATACCACTAACTCCATGAAGGTATGAACTCCATACACGTACACAGGCTTGTACCCCCTCCTGCAACTTCCCCCTCCATTTGGCACATCAAAGGACTTCACACAAGGGTGCGAAAGCAGCAGGATGCTTCCTGATGGACTGGTTTTGCTGCCCGGATCCCGCTTTCATCTAGAAGACCGTGCCAGCTGCAGATGACGTCGACATCCTGTCCTGACCATCAGGTAGATCTAAATATTGACCACTCTCATAGGACCCTCTTAGTGGCCAGGGACAGAGAACGGACCATCTATAGGCATTCCTGGGAAGGTCTCAGACCTTGCCAACCTCCCGGGAACACCCCCCAATAAATACTGCTCCCCAAGAGTCACAATTCAGACTTTCCTCCCTGCTCCTGCTTGTTCTTCCTCCCTCCCTCACGGATCCTTGGGTGCCCCACTTGGATCTGCCACGTGGCCTCTGCTGGTTCAGAACCACGATCCTTTCTCCTTTGTCCGAAGACATCTTCCCCACTTTTTCCAGACGGACTTCGCTAGATCTCTATAGAGGTAAGTATCACCCTCGACGGATACCATCGATTCCCCTGCTCATGCAAACGTCTCTGTAATTCTACCTAATTTCTTAGATCTGTGTAACTGTGTGTATGATTGTGTAATACTGCCTATGAATCTTTTATCCTTTTTATAGTAAACAATTTATATTTATAACTCTTAACTCGAGTCACGTTTCAGTTCCTTGGGAAGCCTCGGTGAACCGCAGCCTCTGTAGACACAGGTGCAGATCCGCAAGCCTGCTCCTAGTTGTTGAGAGCTAATATTTCCCCAAATATTAAGAATATAATAGAGCAGTCAGGCTAACAGAAGACACCCCCCCCAAAAAAAATAGAGGAACAGGCCCTGACCTGGATAGCCCAGGCAAGCCTGATCTTGTCAGATCTCAGAAGCTAAGCAGGGTCAACTCTGACAAGTACTTGGATGGGAGACCTCCAAGGAATACCAACAGCAGTTGGGAGGTGGGGGCAGGCTTTATTCAGCCACCTCTCTGAATATCCTCCAGGCCCCCAAAAGGGGGTCAGTCACTAGAGGTAGTCATGACTTCCAGGTGCACACACACTCATACACATATGAAAAATACAAAAAAAAAAGAGAAGAACAACATTTCTTGGCATTTAAATTAATCACCTCCTGATCTAATCTCTTCAGCAAATCGAGAGCCTTCTTTCTTATTTCTGGGACATCCACGGGGGACAGACACTGATTAAACCCCAGACTCAGCACCTTGTCTTCAATTAACTTATCCCATGGGAATCAAACTGAGTCCATTTTAAAAGCTCAGGTAAGGACTCACATTGTACCAGGAAGAGCTTAAATTTGTATTGCAGCTGCCCAGGCCATAGGAGAAATTTGACTGCAGCCTGTAACTTAGTAGTAACTTAGAATTTGAGATGCATTTGGGGGCTCACAGAAGTGTGTACAGGAAGGAAGCCCACACACTCTCCAACCTAAAGGCTGCAGACATCCAAATAGGAACTCTATATAATAGGAAAGAAAGAATTTTTGCAGAGTAAACCCCCACTGCCATTGGAACTAATTGACCCCCCCAAACTGAAAAATGAATCTCAGACCAGCAGCTAAGGGGACTTTCCTTCCTTCCAGGATATGATTAAAATGAATAGACCAAGTGCTGCAAGCTGTAAGGGAAGGGCCTCTATATCGTAGGGCAAAAACAAAATAGCTGATTTTTTTGCCAGATCATAAATACCTTTTTAACATTATTATGATCCTGTGCTCATAGGGCCAAAAAATAGAATTTTTAAAAAGTTATATATTATGAGAAAGATTATGTAATTTGTATGCTGCCTCAGTCTACTTCCTGTACTGTGCTCATTTGCAGTCAATTATATATAATTAATGTTCAGAGAACTCATTCATAATTCCTTGTCTCCTTTGGAAAGTGTGATGTAAATATGACTATATAATGAAAGACAGAATTTGCCCAGAGTTGCATGATTCCATTTACGCATGCACATTTCAACTTGCCCATTCTTCCCATTATAGTATGTTCAGTTTTACTCCTTGCAAATATATAGGTAGCTTCCACCAGGGGGAGCTGCCCAGCAGGTTGTAACTACTGTGCAAAAGACACTTTAGAAAGTGTCTTTGCTGTCTCAGTATCCATAGATGATTTAACTGTGGAATAATTTTCATACTTTTGCTGTTTTGGCCCATAAACATCCAATGATTACATAAGAAAACACCAAGGCACAGTAAAGCTAAACAAAATTATTCCACAAATTTTATTCCCCCAAAGATGTTTAATGTGATGGCTTGTTATAAGCAAGTTTCTTTAGAAAACAAATCACATTACAAAAGAGAGAGTTAATTTCACCCCATTATTATGTAGGTGGATTTAATTGAGAATATTCCAGTCAATAACATTCCTTTCAATTTAGATTGTTCTTGGACCTGTTCAGGCAACCTGGGAAAGGAGTCACATAAAACCATCAGTGTCTTAGGAAAGCCAAATTCATTACCAGTGTCTTAGAGGGAATCAGTGTGTTGGGCATCCGTGTTTTAATTGCAAAAAATAGATCTCAGGGATAATTCCTGATGGATACCGAAAACCCCACAAGGAATATGGGATACTGATTTGTCACTCTGGTGTCCAACTGGCGCACTCTTACCTCTTTGATGGAAAGGTTCTCAGGTAGAAGCAGTATTCCGAAAGGTCTTTTTACCCTGAGGCCTTGTAGAGCTACTTGCCATCAGAGCATATAATACTACACAATGGACCAATGGTTTGGTGCAGAATAAAGATGCTTTATCTGTGTCTACAATAACTCTCAGTTATTAGCTGGCTTAAGGTGATGACATAAGCATTCTTCAAATGAAGAGAGGAAGAACATTGGCAGATGGCCACCACATGGTCTCCATCTGTGATACAAATTACTTGTTTGCACAGTGCCCTAAATGGTCCTTGTTACTCTATCATTTTCTGAGGACAAGAAAATTATGGGTTCTGGGTTTCCTATAAAAAAATACACAGAAACTATCCATCGTGCTAAGCAAGGCAGTGCTTGGTGGCTCATGTAAATACCATCAAAAAACATCTCTCTGGAATAACATTATCTATAAGATGACAAACCAAGCAACTTAGGGCGGCTCCTGCATGTTTTAGAAGCAAATAGATAGGACTCCCCTGAGATTACAACGTGAAAGAATAAAACTAAAGTTGGTTTAAGTGCACCTTTTACACTCCTCTGATTGCTATCGATGTAGACACTTTATATGCCACCTCTCTAGAGAGCTACTTCAGGCACCTCACAAAGTAAAAACATTACAATAAAATCAGAAAAATAAACAAACACTATCCATATTAAAACAAGCCATAAAAACACAAGCCATTAAAAAGCCATCAGGCTGAAGGTAGACCATATAAACAGCTCAAGCAGATGGAACCCTTTAGCGGAAAGGGTGAGGAGAAACGTTTTGGCCCGACATCTAAAGAACAAAGCAGTAGTCACCATGTGGTGGAGCAGGCACTCCAAAGAGGAAGTGTTACCACTGAAAGAGCCCTGTCTCTGGTTGCCGCCTGAACGTGTATAAGAAGCTATAGCATCTAATTACTTTTAGGTTCAGAAGCCTTGGTTCTAATTGCCAATTAAATGGGGACTCTTTCTCCTGGCCACCTAAAATTTGGCAAAGAGGATTTCTTTGGTGTTACAGTCCCTGAAAAACTGAACCCAAGTAGGATGGAAGAGTTACAGCCAGAAATGAGTTTCCCAGTGAAACCAATGGAAACAAAAATCACTATCTCAAATAAAGACTGGTAATAATATAATAAAAATTAATAAAACTATGTAAAATATTTTAAACTCATACTCTCCTAAGTACCAAATCCAGGGTGAGATTAATAGAAGTAGTATTATTTCTTTGTCTTGATCTGAAGGAAAGAATGGCCTAACAAGTTAGGTTATCTAGCAAAAAGATGGGGACAAACAGAATGCATCTGGGCGCATCTCAGGCTAGAGTACCAACTGTTTGGAGTTGTGAACAACATATTAATCCAGACCATTAAGTACACTGCAGGTATCTTGTTTTCAGAACATTTCCTGGCAGACATTATCGCAGAAACCCCAACATTAAACTTTAACACACGACGAACTTGTTTCATAAAAATAGTCTCCGTCTACAGCAGGACGTTAGGCCCAGTTCCATATTTGGCTCCATCCTTACCTGCAAAACTATGAAGACCCAACGATGGAGACTTTGTTGCACTTTTCATCTTCAGAGGCAAATTAACACATGCACCAGGAGGCCACAGTGTTAGAAAATACAATATGAAAATAAATGTTGGATCCAGCCCAAGTTCTTCCAAATCCCTTTGTTCACAGGATTAAAGAGACTGGCCTGTAAGAAGTCTTTAATACAGCTGCAAATGAAAAAGCTCTCATGTTCTTGTAGGTAGCCCAATATCTTTGACAGAAGTGCTCTCAGGGGGGGCAAAAAAGTCCTCAGGAAATTACTCTAGGCAGTTTTGATAGATTTTGAGCAGGTACTGATGATGTAAACTAGCAAGAAGACCTGGCTGACTGACAAGTTGCCAACCACTTGAGATTTTTCATCTGTCAAAGTTCTGTCTTGTCTGTTCCTTAGTATCATGGTTAGCAACTGAAGGATGTTGTAACTTGTGACATCACACAAGTGGAGTTCTGTGTTGTCATTTAATATGATTGCTTAGGGAACTGATGAGTCAGTTAGGTACAAAAGAGGGAGAAGAAACACAAAAGCATGAGAGAATGGCACACTGTTTCAATCCAGAAGAAAAAGAACAAAGACTTGGCATATCCTTGTACCTTGATCAGCAACTCTCTGTGGCTTGGAAGACTTCCCTTTGTTTCTAATTGTTGGAGTTGCAATACCATCAGCCATACCACATCACCCAGGTAGAGATAAATAAAATTAGTAAGATATTATTGGAATTATTGTTCATGGGACACCATGATTTCTGACTTGCTACGCTTTTCCACTTGTTTCAATAAGAATGGTCAAGAATTTGAATTAGTATATTAAAATATTTGTTAGGCGGCCTAGTTAATAATTACCTTACCATAGGACTCCAAGATCTCAGTTTCTACTCTGCTTGTGTTTGACGAAGGGAACTTTGACATTTGAAAGCTTTTCCCCGGAAACCTTGGTTGGTCTCCAAGGTGCTACTGGACTTGTATCTGTCTTACTATAGTAACTATTTGAAACTTCTATCCGTTGGTTATGCTCTCATCATTATGGCAGATTCAGTTGGTTATGTTCTCACCATTATAACAACTGGTATTACTCTTTGGACGATAAGGTAAAGACACCGCTTTTCCTTGAGCTTTGGCAGAAGACTATCAGTTTAGACGAGTCTGTTCGTCTTCCTCTGCTTCCAGCTACGAGGACTAAACCATGGTGTCATAAAATAGGGGTCCCTTGTAGCTTCACGTTTACTACTAGCTATCAGGAACTTGGTGAAGTCTTTACAAGGTAAGATTTATCCAGAAGTTGGTACCGGTCACCACTGCAGCAGAAGTGACAAAAATGATCGGCCTACTTTCTGTGGAGGTGTAAGTATGCTTCTACATTCAGGGGATGGCCGATCCTGTTTAAGTCATGCTGGTACAGTTGCTTCTTATGCAAAAGGCCACTGTCTTCCTCTCAGACTACCAATTCTGGTTTCGATGTGCTCAGTTGCAAGGGAGTTTCCGCTGGGCTCTACTGTGGAGCAATGCTCCCTCTAAGCTGTGGAGTCTTGTGAGCAAAAATTATACTTTGTGAGCTACTGGCATTAAAGTTGTGAGTGAGGGATTTGGCTACTACATAAATCAGTTTGTTAAGAAGCCATTCTTCTTGAGCTAAGGCAAAAATATGGGAGTTGGAGGCTAAAAACCTGTGAGCTAGCTCACACTAATTCAGCTTAGAGGGAACACTGCAGTGGAGGTGTGGCACTTAAATGGAAAAGAGGCTTGCCTCCCCTCTAGGAGCATATGTGATAGATGGAATGGTTCAGTAGTGGTCCAGTAAGTAGGCCTGGATGCGAACCTACACTTCTCCCTTGCTTTTCAGCCAGCCCTCAACTTTACTCTCTGAAGTGGTGAAAGGTTACTGTAAGAAAAGGACCTTGAGCAGCCATCGTGCTGGCACCCAAACTTGCAGACTATATTGTGTGTTATTTACGTCCCTCTTCTGACAAAAAAAAAAACCCTTTGAAGGGGTTTAGGGGAACTGGGGGTCTTCCAGTGTGCCAGCATGGTGTAGTGGTTAAGCGTGGCGGACTCTAATCTGGAGAACTATGACCCAAAGAGGCAGTCTCCTAATTAGTTGGGAGCATTAGCTTTAAGGAGACAAAGCAAGAGGGGGTAACTGGGATTCTCCACCCATGTGTACCTTAAGAGAACTCTCAAATCAACCAGGCAGATCTTCAACCTTGAAAGGTTTTTATTAAGAAGAAGAGAAAGAATAAAACAAAATGTACACAATAAACACACACGCAAGAGCTAACTAAGAGAAACAGAAGGAGGAGAGGGGGAAAGTGATTTTCAGGGAAGGGCGAAAATTACCACTTTTGGAGAGGTCCGCGGAAAACACCAAAACGAACAGAGCTTCAAGAGAAAAGGGAGCCCAGCAAAGTGGGGGTGGATGTGGAGGATTCAAGGCACACACACACACACACTGCTGGGAAGGAGAGTGTGTCTGGATATGGGGCAAAATGTGCCCTCTGGCAGGTATGATGTGATTGCCAGAAAAACAATAACTTAATGGGCTTTTCTGAGGTGGACAATGATGTGTGAGCGGTTTGATGCCCCTACAAGTACCTGGCAGGAACGGCTAATGGTTTAGGTGAATAGAATTAAGTGTTGCTTAATCAAGGTAAATGGATGCAGAGAATGAGGTTGGGTGTTGATGGAATTAGTCAGTGACAGAGTCGTTTTTTTGGGAGACCCATTGTCCTAAATTATGCATCTCTCCAGGGTGTGGAAGGAGCAGTGGACAGTCTTACATTTCTAAATTACATGTCCAGACTTATTTCTGACTAGCGTACTTTTTATGTCATTTTGGGCCAGGGGGCAGTGTTATGATCTTTGAGGTGATATTTTAAGAAGGGTGTTTATGGTTATTCTAGCTATAAACTGCCCCAGTGAGAGTGAGGTCTGACTGCTAATAGCTTCTCCACATGAAGCCTGCTGGGTTACCTTGGGCCAGTCACAGTTCTCTCACAACTCTCTTAGCCCCACCTACCTCACAAGGTGACTTTTGTGGGGAGAGGAAGGGAAGGAGATTGTAACCTACTCTGAGACCCCTTCAGGTAGAGAAAAGCTGGGTATAAAAACCGACTCTTCTTCAGCCTGTCCCACATTGCAGTTTTCTTAAGTGACAGCCTCTCCCCTGGCAGGAAAAAAAGGGGAGGGAGGATTTCTTACTGCAAATTGCAATTCTTGGCTGATCTTTTGGGATTACCTGTTGCCAATTGAAAAAGCGAAAAGGGTCAGCTTTCAGCAAATGACTCCTCAACCAAGGAGGGAACCTCTCCTTTCCAAACTGCTAGAAAGGAAAAGGACTGCAAAAATAACACTTTTAACAAGACAAATGCACCAGAAACTAGTGGGAAGACAGAGAAGGGTTAATCCCAGGGTACCTCTCTGACTAGTAACTCATCACTTAGAAGAACTGATACCAACCAGTATGTTCCTGGTAAGAAGAAGGCCCTACAGACTGCTGGGGAGGAAGAGGACTGGAATTTATGGTAAGAAATTGGTTTTTTTCTCTGGTAGGGGAAGGCTGTTACAGAATGAATTCTGTAGGTGGGCTTTCAGGTGAAAAACAATACCCAGAGATACATCTGCAGAGAAAGCTGTATCAGCCTTGTTATGGCATGTACATATGGCCACTCGGCAAAACTCATCCATAAGGGACGCCAGACCCCAACAGAATGGATGGAAACAGCAACGCTGCAAAGTCATTTTGGCAGCTGAACAATGGCCAGGGCAGATAAACCCATCTCCTGATTTACAGAGTACAATGCCTTTAACGCACCCAAGAACCTCAAGGTGGATCTCCTTCCCAGGAAAATAAATCGATTACGGGGGAAGTAGGGTTTCCACTCATTAACTCCTCCCCCATCATTTAACTCCTGACGATCCCGTGATCACTGCCTAAGTCCTGTAGCAACAGCAATTTCAAAAAGACAAACACAAACCTGAGGTCTTTTCAGAAGGAAACCTGTTGAAATTTAAATAGCCAAAGCTACTCAGGTCGAGTCCTATGTGAATCAGAAGAGCTTCTTCCAGGGCTTATGGACTAAGAAATAGAAGTAATCAAGTATTCATGTATGTCTCTCCATGGGACTGAACTCCCCCACTTTCAAACTGAAGTATGTAAAAAGCAATAGAGTACAAAATACACCAAGCAACAAGTCCCTTTTATACTTGTAAGGCAATAAACAATTAATAATATAGGACCAAAAATGGAATGTTCCAATCTGGAACGGAATGACATACCAAAAGGTTTCTATTTGGGGCCACAAATATACCTGGCCTTGTGTCAGAAGTAGTTGCATATACTGGAAATAATATCAGCACCAATATGTATCTTTCAGTTTAGGTCCTAAGAGCGCAAGCAAAATTGCTTTTGTCAGGGACAATGTGACATCAAAAAAACCAGATGTAAAAAGCATGCTGTAAATCAACAAGCCACGTGAGCCCTTTTATAATGACAATAAACATTTATTTGAACTGAAGTATAGCTGCCGTTTCTGGCTGCTGCCAGCAGGAAACAATAAATAGCTGAGTCTTATTGCTTCAGGAGGGAGGAACAGGCTTCGTCTGTTTAATACAAGAATCAACTATATAACACGTAGTACATGAGACAAATATAATCATTTGGGGATGGAAACGATACATTACGAGAAATATGAGCCTGCTCTTTCAGACAGCGCCTCCATATTTAGTTTTTTCTCCTCTTCCATAATGTGCCGTGAAAGCCACCCCATCCCCCATGTCACAAGGTTGTGCATTTGCCCGCTCCACAGGTAACACACAACTATTTATTTATTTCATGAGATTTATATCCCACCCTCCCCGCCATTCGGCAGGCTCAGGCACAAGGATGCTATCAGGTCTCTGGGTGAGTTTCATCGCTCCATTATGAAAGGGGAAGAGTCTCCAGCAGCAGCCTCATTTTTCTCACAAGATTCAGATCTGCCCTAGGATTCGGCCCAAAGTCAGCAGGAAGTCTGGAATCAACAATAATGGCATTTCGGATTCACTGAAAACAATGAAATCGGGCGCCGTAGCTGCGCAATCCTAAGCAGTTTCACTCTTCTAAATCCACTGACATCAGTGGGTTTAGAAGGACGTTAGCCTGCTTTAGGACCGCGCCTTCAAAAAGCCAAACACGTTCAGAAACTTTTAGTTTAGGCTAAAAGCCACGTTATTTGACCACCATGGCAACTTCTAAAAATACTGCCTACAGCCACATACTGTGTAGTTCCAAATTTCCCATGGAGAATGTTATCACAACACACTTACATGGGAACCACACCACCCAAAGTAATTGGAGCTTATTCATATGAGAAATAAGAAAATTAAACAGATTTTTGTCTCATAAAGCACTGCTGTCCTTTTTTTAATTTGTTGCATAAAGGGACTAAGGTAAGTGGACTATTACAGGATGAGGCGTGTTAGTGGAAGACCAGGTGTCAGGCTCCAGATCCGGAGTTTCCCAAATGTTCTACATGCAAATGTTAACCAAAACCCCACTTATGGTTACGATAAAAATAAATAATACATTTTATTCACAAGAAAAAAGAACCTCCCCCCAACTAGAGAAGAACTTTTGTTTCAACCAACAGTGCTCGAGTGTTCCATTAAAATACCAGCCAGCTGTACATTAAAAGTATAAGCACAATCATTTAAAAATGTAGTACACAAGTAATCTAATAACTAACAGTTAAAAAAACCAAACAGCACATACATCGTTTATGTGGCTATTCTGCATATTGGCATGCCAAAAGAAATGTAACTAAATCAGTGTCGGATCTCATTAGCTTTCCTATGGAAGTGGCGCCAGCAAAGAATTTACTGCATCTTTGTATTGCTAAAAAGCACATTCCATTGTCTGGAGGTTTAAACAGACATAAACATTTATGTTACTCGTTTAAAACAGATGAGTGAATACTGTGAAATATGCTGGGGACATTACAAAGAAAAATGCATTTTGCATCTCGCACCTAATATGTCTAGAACACAGTTCGAAACAAGTTTTATCTTGGTACAGTAAAGGGTTTTCAGTTATTTTTAGGGGGCGAGCAACCACAGCCACAACGTCTGCTGTTTGCAGCATCACGGGAAAAGAAGTTTTAACACTGTATCAGTTCTGATACACTGATCATACACACATTCAAAATTACAGATATTTACAAGGGGAATAAAAGATATATTTAATTTAAAAAGCTGCTGAAAAACATGGACTTCTTTAGCCAGCTGTTGCACTTGCTGCAGAATGAGGTAATTTAAATGCAAACAAGTTAAGTCTAGTACACTTCAGGGTCCATGCTATCTACACTTAAGCACAGACAGCTTCAGTGAATGGATTGGACATACTATGCATTGTAAGGAAGAAGAAAAATCACTCGATCCAGTTAAATCTTGCTTTGCAGTGCTCTTTATGCAGGACTGACTAAATGTCAGAAGGCTTCCCAGCTTGATTTGACAACTGGTCTTTCAATAGAAAGAAAGAAAAAATGGTAAATTCATTATAAATTAGTTTCATCCCAGGAAGGATCATTCATGCTCTTTAGAACTTTCCGGACAAGCTTTTCAAGCTCCTTGCGAGCTCTTTGTTCTTCTTCCAATGATTTCTTCATCTTTTTGTTATCCTGGCAAACAAAAGATAAACATATTATGCTAACTTGTCCTGAATGGCTAGAAGACTGCTTCTCATCAAGATGCCTAATTTTGCAAAAAGAAAGGCAGGGGAGCTCATCTCACTGCAGGTCTGCTGCAGACTTCTGCTCCTGCATTGCCTTGTTTTGTTATCCACTGCCCAGAGAAAAGGAAACCTGGCACAACTACTAATGGTGGTAATGATGGTAAAAAGCCCTATTACAAATAAAATGCTGCGCCATTCAAACACACTGGGCAGTAGCCTGCCTTAAGGTGGAGGAAGTTCCTCTAGACTAATCAGCCTTTGTCTAACTTAAGTGGTTCTCCCACTGGAGAAAGGCTTCAGACTTCACTTAGTGAAGCATGTCCAGCAATGGCGATCCATAATAGTAACTGCAACAGCAGCACAGTAGAGTTATGTGGATGCTTGACCCCCAAATGACACCATATGTAGACTGGAAAGAGCAAGAGTCCGGTAGCAACTTAAAGACTAACAAAATTTGTGACTTCTTCAGAGCAGTAACTCACGAAAGCCCATCCCCTGCCACAAATTTTGTTAGTCTTTAGGTGCTACTGGACTCTTCCTCTATTCTCCTGCTAACATGTCTACCATCTTGATATGTAGACAGATATAAGAACCAGTAAAACCATTCAGAACCAGCTACCTCCCTCAACGCCCCCTGCTGACACGGGCCAGTAACAATACATGCTGGTGGAAGCACAAATACCAAGGTACCTTCCATTCAGTGATACTAGGAAACAGTATTGTCACCACGGCTTACAAACTCTACCACCCATTCTTGAGCATAGCTATGAAGTGACACTTTACCTTCGGGGTCCCAAATGCTGTGGCGCCCTCTGCCACCATTATACAAGCATCATCATGGTATGACTGAAGGTAAGCTATGGCACACATTTTGTGGCTGGTTCAGCCTCCTGTGGCAGCCATTTTGTTGCTACGCTCAAAGCACTGTGTCAGAATTCCAAAGATGCTTACAGGCCCGAAACAGTTGGGAACTCCTGCTTTACCTGTTATCTGCCTTTAACCACTGCATGCTACCTGTCCTGACTCTAAGTGCTGATAAAGCATGCTATGTATCTTTTACCAACCTGTCTTAATTCCTGTACTTCATCCTTTAATGCATATACCGTGTCCACAAGACTTCTAGAACAGAAAATTAAGATAAAAAAGTTTCACAACATGTGAACAAGTTCTGTAAAGTCACATCAAGGATAATCAACGGGTTTTTAAATTACAAAGCACGTAAGTCAGAATGGAAATGAAAGTTAACACAACTGGCAAAACATTACTCCCTCCCCCACACTATCTACAGTACATTTCAGTCTGTTCTGTAATATTCTCAAGTCCTCATCCTTAAGTAAATGCACATCTATGCAGCATAAAATCATTGTCCAGTTAGTGTGTGATTCACTACTAGATGCTGTTCACCGGAAATCCTGTTTGTCTGAACAGGGTTTGCGCTAAAGAAACACCTGCTAAGTGCCTTTAATAAACTGTACATACTAAGAGAAGCACAATGCATTTATCAACACTAAAGCATCTATAGACCCTACAAATTAATAATCCCATAGCACTCAAGAATGCCACCTTACCCACAAAATTGATCAATTCCCAGCTGGTACAAGGATGAAGGAAGAAAGATGCAAAGAGAAAAGTTAGAGAACCCAAGAAGGCTGACATTCATCAAAATGGGCTACACAGGACTGGCAGTGCACACTTCAGGAAAATCAGAAATGAATTCCAGTAGGATATTCATCTTCTTAAATATAAAGGTAAATACTATGCAAGAAACAAGTTCACAGAAAGCTGGAAAAATGACACACCATTTCCTACTTGCAAGAATGTGAAGCTGCCCATTTAAAAAATTCATCATTTGCTTTAAAAAATTCTTACTTTTCTTCTATCACAGTTTGACCATTACTTTTTGTTTCTTCTACAATAATTTTCTCTTCCTCTGGGAGCAGCACTTGGGGAGCAGATTCTTTACGGGAGCCTAATGCAAAATAATAATAGAATTAAAAGATAAACACCCAGACCGCCGTAAGGCATTTGACAGAATGCAATTTTTAAAAAACTCCCAAGATGACAATGATGACTAGGAAGTTATCTGAATTAAGTGTTTGTGGAACAATATGGCATTTGACTTGCCAGCCCTTTACTTTTAAAGGGTGCGATCCAGTGATCTCCACCATAGGTCTATTCCCACTTCAAAGAGAATGGCCAACACATTGCTACATGGTTTTTTTCGGTGAGCACTCACTAAGTTTTGATTACTCTGTTCAGCTAATGAAAACGATACAAACAGAACCAGTTAACAGATCACAGAACAAGGTAATAATTACCTTAAACTAACATATTTTAAAACTTCTATTTATCTAGGCAAAACTGTCATACTTTGACTAACAGTGACCTCACATGCCATAAAGCACATAAAATAAACTAGGAGACTGGTGTCATTTTAAAGACCAACTAAATTTATTCCCAGATAAACATTTTTGACTCAGAGCTCACTTCATCAGATGCGCAGGTATATAAATCCGTTCCATGTTTCCTGAAAATATTTGGGGATTGCAAGTAACAACAGAATGTGGCACTCTCCTGTTGTGGTTAGTTACAATATTCCATTCTGTTACATCCTCCGCACAAGACAAAGTACTGATAGAATGGGGGGGGGGGGGGGGGGGAATCTAAAGAAACCAGAATTTGCCTCCGCCTTTACATATTTTGTTTGTTTGTTTTTTGTTAATGCTCTCAGAGAAAACTGAAAATATAGACCGCACCGAAGAGAAGTTCAGTCTAACCCTGTTCTCTGCTGTTGCCACTGTGGCAAAAGAGACTTCACAACAGCTAAAGAGAGACAGTGTCACCACCAGGCCTACGCAGACATCAGTTTTACCACACTTCACTGCATCTCGTGCAGTAAAGTTCTCCTCACAACCTGACAAGATGATAGCAGATTAAGAAGACTGTGCTGTCGAGTTGCAACCAATTCATGGCAGCTCCAACCATGGGATGTTCAAGGCAAGAGATTAGCAGAGATGGTTTGCCATTGCCTTCCGCTGTGTAACAAGAACCCCACAGTCTCCTTTGGTAGTCTTTCATCCAAGTACTGATCATGGCTGACCCCGCTTAGCACCTGAGCCTTGACAAACTTGGGCCAAACTAGGAATTTTGGGCTGCTGACAGCAGATTACCAAGTGCTTATTTGCATATGGTGGTGAAGTCCCCACTGGGTAAATGATTATTGGAATCTACGGTCAGAGGGAAGTTAGAAATCTCAGTTAAAACACTTACACAGAAGTTGCTGTGTTTCTACAAGAAGAACGGCTGCTGAAAGCAAAATCAAAACCGTTTTTATACTGCAAACACAGAACAAGGAAGATACAAAACTAGTCTGTTTTTGTTCTATACTTTCCCTATCTTGCTTTATTTCCTGGAAATTCAAAGAAGTAATATGGAGACAGAAGGAGGAATAATACACATCATGGTGCTTTTTTAATACCTCACAATAAATAAATAGCAGATTGTGTGCATTCAAAACAATCAGGCAGGAGAAATGCTTCTGAGCCATCACCACAGCAAATAATAAAAGGACGCTCTCAAAGAACACAGAACAAATAAAAAAAAGGAACAGGCAGCACTGAGTGGATTCTGTATGGCTTTGTGGACGCAATCATAAGACATCCTTAACATCCCCTCAGTGTGTTGTAAATTCAATTCCTGCATATTTTAGTCTGACCACTGAGCTGAAATAAAAGCTATTATGACATTTAAGATACTGAAGGGTAGTATGGCTATGAAAACATTTTTGCTCATTGTGCTCTGTAAGTCCCAACTAATATGTATTATTTCCAAACACCTTGAGCAGCGGCTTCCTAATAGCAACTAAAAATCCAAATGTAGTGTCATTTTAATCCACTCCCCTAAGATATATGAATAACTATTCCATTGTCTTGATTTCACAGACACTACAATAACTGCAGAAGGAAATTATGTCAGGAAATGAATGAAGTTTATAAACCTTAAAACTACAAAATATTCTTCCCCAGGGGGGCCCAACAGACTGCCCAGGGGCACCACGGCACCTGCCATCACCTTTCGTGGTGCCCACCAAGTGTTTCTAGAAAGTAAGTGGGGTCGGGTGGGGCTGCTGCCCAACAAAGTTTCTGACTGCTCACTGAAGATTAAAATAACGCTGCTTAAAATTAAATTAAATAGATTAAAGCATTGTTTCAGTGGCAGCTGCCACGACAGTGTTTATTTTATTCTGTCTCACCCTCTGTTCCAGTGTATTTTTTAAATGACTCCTCTTCTTCCCTGCTCTTGGGCTTCCTCTGTGCGTGAAAAGCTCCGCCTCCTGCACCAGCCATGTTGTGGTTGCGCCCACCACCCTTTGTCAGAATGCCAAAGGTGCCCGTGGGCTCAAAATAGTTGGGGCCCCCTGCTCTTACCAGTACATGGTAAACAACAATTATATCAAATAGGAAGAACATAAACCACTGAAAATGGCAGGACCAAATAGACTCAGTTCTCAGGTATGTTATAACTATTTCTCTGTATCAGTGACCATGATATACCTCTAAACCTTCTGCCTGAACTCAGCCAGGTTTCCTTAGGAAAACATTTCAACTGTATACTCCCCCCCGCCCCCCACACACAGACGCACTATTCATGCTCAGGACTGCAATCCTCGTGTCTCAGTCATCCTAATGCTTATGATATTAAAGTTGATCAGAATTTTTAAGTCTTCCATGCTGTTAAGACAACATGGAAAAGCATAATTTTGCATTGAAGGAATGGACTGAAATGAAGGCACAGCAAAGCTCTGAATACAAGGAAAATGCTTTTGCTCATCAAAAGTACCACTGTTTTAGCCCTGACCTGGATAGCCCAGGTAAGACTGATCTTGTCAGATCTTGGAAGCTAAATAGGGCCAACCCTGGCAAGTACTTGGAAGGGCAACCTCCAAGGGCTGGGATGCAGAAGCAGGTTATCAAGCCACCTCTCTGAAATATCCAAGCCCCACTAGGGGTTGCCAGAAGTCACCATGACTTCCAGGCTCACAAACAGGGTTACCATTCCCCAGATGGGGGTGGGGGAATCCCCCGCTTTTGCAGGTTCCTCCCCCCTGGGTGGCCAGCTGGCCAGTGGGAGGAAATTCCTCCACCCCCCCCCCCCAAACAGTGACATTGTGCATGATGTACTGACATAACCCAGAAGTGATGTAGGCACATGGATGAAGTGATGCTCTGGGTTTTGGGCAAAACTCTATGATTTGAGGGTGATTTTACCATAGAGTTTTGCCCCAAAACCAATACGTTGCCCCCAATGTCACTGACGTGCCTACATCACTTCCTATATCACTCCGACCTCTATGCTGCCAGGTAAGCAACAGAGAGAGAGAAAAACCAAAATAGAGGTGAGGAGGTGAGGACAAAAGGACCTGGGTAAGGAAACCCCCTCCAACTCCCCTGTCTGAGGTCTCACTGTGACTCCTCTAACCCTAAATCCAATGTCCTGGAGCTGCCCCAACCGCCCCCCACCCCAGGGAACCCGACAAACCTTGACAGTAGGTTCTCATTTCTGTTCTTCGTCAGAGTAACATTGTAGCTATGCAAGCAGCTTGAATCTGGAGTGTCCTGGGTGAGTTTGAAGCGGTTTGGCTCTTAATTTGTATCAAGACTGGTGTATTACTAAATAAGAAAAATTTGGCTCCAGATTCAAGCTGCTTGTGTTACTCAGATGAAGAAAGGAAACAAGAATCTATCTAGGAATCTCATATATTTTTGTCGTTCTGCATGGTGTTCAGCCTTTCAGGCTTTTCAGTGTTTATTGAATGATTCTGTGATAATATGTATGAATGTCTGTATAACATATTGGACATTATTTAGTCATATCACTGTAATGAAACTGGATCGGTTTTCACAATATATTTATTATTAGCTTTACACACAGTGGTTTTGTTTGTTACATATAATTCATACACTGTGTTCCCCGGTATCGTTTATCTTTGGTGAGTAGCATCAAGGAATCAAACTAAAAGGAGGAATTGTGGATCAGTGTTACTCTGATCCTAACTTAAAATGTCATTAAATACCAAATAGCGAAAGTGATGGTAACCTACAAAATGAGAATCCTGTGTTTAAATCCAGTTCTCTTTCCCATAAATCAGCATCACAAAATGATTCATGTTGCAAAAATACATTATGTAGCAGTGTGCAGACTTTATCAACACACACACATGTATTTATCATTACACGAAACGAGGTACAAAATGTACAAGAGCTGGACAATGAATTGGCAGAAGGTTCATAATTCAAAATCCAGTTTTTACAGAGATGTGAGGCAATGAGTCTTACTATATACACAGACACATAAACCCTTACAGACACTCAAGATGGTTGTGCAGAGAAAAGGGGTCTTTTGAACATGCTCCCACACACAGACGTAAAGAAAGGGAACTTCAATTCAGCTTCCTCCTCCTCATTCTCAAGCACTTCTGTCAGAGTTTATAAGGAGATGTGTGTGCTACCAGCTCCACATTATTACAGTGTATATAAATAATGTAAAATCTAGCTGCTGGGTTTGCAATTTGATCCCAGGACACACTCTCTGGCACATACAGAGTGCTTCCAGCAAGATGATTCCTGTATAGGAGCTTGCTTCCATATGCAGCTAGTCCGCGTTGCAAGAGGTAATGACAGAGAGGAGGCCTGCACACATACTCCATACCCCAAATGAAGGTAACCAAGCCAGATGTGCAATCTATTAAGACCTATTTAAATCACACTGAGAGCATGGGGTTTTTTTTACTCCTTAGAGACCGTTACATGTTACAAGAAAAGCCGTGCCTGGACATACATGGGGACTCCAAATAAATACTGCAGTACCAGCCCATGCTTATATTTCAACACTTGCTCTTATACACATACGTATATATATTGCGCATCTATACTATTTCTGATGATATCAAATTTCCCTCCACTTTGCAGATGTACTGATGCATTATGCATTAGGACCATTTCAATCACATTAGTCTTCAGCCCTTCAGTCAGATCACAGGCCAACTTGTCATTCCTGTTATTCTCATTACGTAGGCAGCACCACAATGAAATGCTTATTACCTCCCCAATTGTCTCTTTGCTTTGCTCTGAAACAAATGTATACAAAACGGCTACAGCTTCTCTTTTCATTCCACACGTTTGTATCCTACACTTTACAAAAGGGACTGTAAAATTTTTACACTCAAAACATCTGTAAGATAAAGAATTTGTATGTGAGAAATACATACAGTAAGTTTTAATATTACCCTTGGTGGTGGTGGTGATTATTATTATCTGTGTGTGTGTGTGTGCGTGCGTGCGTGCACGCATACCTGAAAGACATGGCTGACTTCTGGTGACCCCTAATGGGGGTTGGACGTTTCCGAGAGGTGGCTTGCTACTGCTTGCCTCTGCGTCCCGGCCCTGGTATTCCTTGGAGGTCTCCCAAACGAGTACTTGCCAGGGTCAGCCCTGCTTAGCTTCCAAGTTCTGACGAGGTCTGGCTTGCCTGGGCTACTCAGGTCAGGGCAAGATAATAGTAATTATTGAGTCCCTCGCGTATATACACACTCACCGAAAAGAGTTAGCCCCACACACATGCAACACAAGTGCCATTAACAGCTACAGAACTACTGATAAAAGTAGAAATTAAAGAAACATAAAAGCCCTGAGAACAGAGCACAACCTTCAAACATCCTGTAGCATAACACTGGAACTGGAAGCCTTCCCTTACAGAACTATTCATATAAAATTATGTGCTTGCTTCACATTTTGTATAACAGGGATTTAAGATAGTGAGCAGAATTCAGATCACAAAAATCTATTTGGAAAGGTATTAAAGGAAGCTCCAACTGAAATTAAAGAACAAGAAGATTCCACTGAAAATTGCATGCAGAAGGGGGAGGGGCCTCAAGCCTCAAAACACAGTCCCGGAAAACAACATCACAAAGAAGTTAAGTTAGATTCAGGTGGGTTGCTGTGTTGGTCTGAAGCAGCAGAACAAAGTTTCGGTCCAGTGGCACCTTTAAGACCAACAAAGTTTTATTCAAGGTATAAGTTTTGTTCGAGCAGGAAGCTGACTGTGTAGCCCACGAATGGCAATCCCAGGCTGTAACTTTTAATATTGTGCCACGGCACGTCTTGCAGTTGGATTCTCCCTCCAGTCTGGTCTGGACCCAAGATGGAAATTTCCAAAGAGAAATTCATAGCATCTGACTCACAGAAGACTACTGGAGTGTATCCAACATCCATGGGCTTTGCAGAGCAGCGCTTTCCCACTGCCCTTTCCTGCTGCAGCACACTGAGCCCTCTGAAATTTTATTCCTGGACCCACATAAGGAACACAGAGGGCAGAGCGGGAGCCTCAAGGGGGAGAGGAGAAACGGCAGAAATCGTTGCCCTGTCTTCTGCAGATTTAATTCCACTTCAGAGCCATGTGGTTGGATACACGCCATTGCCGGCAAATTAATGTTTGTGGTAACAGCCGCTTAGTCATCGCTTTGTTACAGCTACCTGCCACCCTTCCTCCTACTGGTTAAGAGTAGTATTTTACCCTCTCTAAGCAACCCCGGCAGGTGGGTCTCAGGCCTGGTATCAGCAGCGTGCACAAGCCAACCTAGGGAGCTTTGTAAATAAACCAGGACTCGAATCAAGACTTTCTCCCATCTAGAACCATCTGCTGCTAACTCACCAGTACCAAGTAGCAATGGTACTCCATTTTCTGATTTACGTGCTTTGGAGCTGTAAAGTAATCTACTTGCCATGGCCAGAAGTGACTGGATGCACCGACTTAAGAAACCACAAACAACTTTAATTGCATTTTATCTTCTCTTGGGATATTTCCCAGCCATCTGGGCCCTTACTGATGATCAAAAAGCTTGAATTGTAAGGATTTCTTGAACTGCCAAACACGTTATTGCTTAAGGGGTTTGGAAGACTAAGCACACTCTTGGCTATGAAACATAATTCATTAGAATCTTCTGCTTGGCAGCTGAAAATAAAATGTTATCTAAGCAAAGTAGCAAGAAATATTAAGTAAGGTTTAACTGTCTTTTGTTATATGTACACTCCTTACTTCCTTAACCACACTCATCTTTGGTCTAATGTGGTATTTAAGAGAGCAATCAGGTCTACTCAGAAAGCAATTCAGGTCACTTTCATGGGGCTTACTCCCAGGAGAATGTTCTGTAAGAGACTTGCTACTATAAATGAGCAGGGAACTCCCTAGGTGCTATCTATATTGCTATAAATTCACTACATGGCCTTTGCAACACCAACCATTTCCCCAGCCTCACCAGCCTCCCCTGCCATCTGCAATAGAGAGATGATATCATAAGGGTTACAGAAATAATTATATTACTGAGTGCTTTGACCACACAAGAAGTGCTATACACATGCTATATGTTATTTAAACAAGTGCCTATGCAGTTATTTCTTCAATCTATTATCCTCTTGATCTGATGGGACCATTGAACATTTTAAACTTAAAATATTTCCCTTTTAAAAATCGCATCTGGTATCACTCCGTGTTGAAACTACCATTGCTAATGTGTCTGGTGTCATTATGAGCAAGACCTAATAATCTTCTCTGCAGCAGTCCTCACCAGATCACTGAAAATGACTGGTGCTTGACAAACACAGGGAAGTATAAAAATGCAAGCTTGGATGCTACAGTTCATGACAGCCCCCGGACTCACCTGAGGCTGCTTTTGAGGCCAGGGGGCTTGGGAGGGAGGGAGGGAGTTTGCAACTGGCTCCCCACTGGAGGTTCATGGGCAACAGCCATCAAACCTAGGCTCCAAGATGCTCATCAGCAGCAAGTCAGTTGGGTAGGGACAGGGCCCCCTGATGGACCAGGATTCAGGCCCAAGGCGTCACTGAGCTCCACTCCCAGAAGATTTAAGGACCCACCTCTGGGGACCAGGCCACTCAATTTGTGTGCCATCTGCAGGATGGAGGAAGGCACCTCACTTAGTGGAAGCAAGCTATAGGATCCAATCCCACTGTACACAATTCTAAGAATTAGAATTCTAAGTATTAAAACAAAGCGTACTTCCTTCAGAAACTAACTATTTACAGCAGGAAGAGAGACAAATATGTCACTTAGCCCAAACCCAATGAATCAATGCAAGCTTTTCTGTAACCAAACAGCCTGAAAAGATCAGCTCTTTATCCACATCACACCGAAGTGTTTGGAACAGAGAATTCTGTAAGCATGCAGAAGTATTCTTACAGACAGATCATTGCACTACATAAAAATATACCCAAACACTTCAAGTCAGTCTGTAAATTAGGTCCTAACTAAAACAACACCTCTAACAGCTCAAGGTAATCACGCCCAAGAAAATTCCCCTCAGAATCAGGCAACCATTTAGATAAATCTTTTATAATCACAAAAGACTCCACGATAATATATGACTGGCTCTTTTACCTATCATCACTCCAATTCCTTTTTGCTATATTGAGCATGAAAAATAACAATCAAATTTGGTTGCTCTTCTCCACTGGCCCCAACCACCCAGCCGTGCACATGAAAGGGAAGCAGAGAGAGGTTTCTAGAAAGCTGCTCACCAATTTTCCCCTCTGAGTTTTATCTGACAGAAACACTTGATTATCCACTTGGCTCTTCCCCTTCTTACTATCTTACGTTCTTAAGCAGCCTTCTGGAACCTGTAGTAGTTCCTTTATGTGCTTTTTAATGCTCATGAGCTGGTGTCATGACCCCTTGCGGGTTGCCACCTTCTGCCACCACCACCCTGGACTTAGGGTCTCTTGAGAAGGCCCAGGGTCCCCTCCCAAGCCCAACCAAATGCCTTCTTTTAACTGAGAAACATGAGGCATGATGACCAGGCAGAGCACTTAAACAACAGGGTTTATTTAAACAATACTGGGGCAGGGAAAACCAGATGAGGTGCAGTAAAATCAATAACAGTGTTTTAAAGGTAAACTAAAATGAATCTAATGCGACTGTTTTTCCTTAACTGGTACTACTTAGGGCTTACAGCCTCTTATACCAGGCCTCCTGCCTGTACTCACTCCATCCCAGGACTTTTTTTTGTAGAAAAAGCCCAGCAGGAACTCATTAGCATAATAGGCCACACCCAACAGCAGAAACTCATTAGCATATTAGGCCACACAACTGACTGCACAGCTTATTAGCACAGCATATTGGGCCACACCCCCATGTTACCAAAAGAGTGGTCATCCAGCCACACCCACCTCTTGCTTCTTATTCTGTTTACCTTGTTGTCAAAACCCAGGGCATTTTTTGCAGCAGGAATTAATTTGCATGTTAGGCCACATACCCCTACTGTAGCCAATCCTAATGTGTGGCCTATTATGCTAATGAGTTCCTGCTGGGTGTGGCCAACTCAGGAGCCAGCCGGAACTCCATTCCTGTGCGTTCCTGCCCCAAAACAGCCCCACTTCATCCCACTGAGGGATTTCTCTCCCAGCCCAGACTCTCCCCTCAGCTTGACTCTCTGTCTGAGGAAAGGCCACAGTCGAGAGAAAAAGAACCGTTTGTCAGTTACACAGCTAAAGTTCCATCACCTCACACGTTCCCCGAATTCCTACTGGCTACCACCGCCGCCAAGCATCATGGGAATTGTAGCCCTCTACCCCCAGCACAAGCCTCTCGTATGCCTAGGCCGCACTAGGCCTGTCTTCCAGCCTGGCACAGATCATGACAGCTGGTTTTTACTGGTTGTTAATTGTAGCAATTTCTGCTTTGTTTTGATGATTTTATCCTGTTTTACTTTGTCAGTTGCTTTGAGGAGCTCTCTGAAAAGGTGGCATATAGATGTATTAAATGCATAAATAAATATTGTGACCCCAACCAGTTTGTTCTGCACCTAAATTTGGGCCACCTACAATGTAGTTTGGATACATTTTCAGGCTCACAGTGTGGCATTTGCTGTCATAATCACAGTGTGGTATTTGCTGTCATAACATGACACTCCCACATGTGCATGATACCTTTCTACATTACAATTTTAAAACCCAATAGAAGCCATGAAAATCTCACTGCTGCAAACGAGGATATTTATTTATCAAGTTTTCTCAAGAATGTGCTTACACCACTAGCACACAGTGTGATGCCTTCCCAGGAGACTGGCTACTTGGGCAAGAGTGACATCGATGTATTGTCTCTGTTGTTTCCTATCCTTTGGTTCACTGACAGTTTATCTTGTTGCTCCTCTGGAGTAGCTTTTTTCTTTGTTATCCTCTGTCTTCTGAATGAGCATCCCCGCCTGGGAGCTGCTGATCTGGTATTTGCTGGCAATCAAAGCCTTCATCCTGGTCTGAAAGAGAGGTTAAAGCCCTTCCAGAACCACCCAAGTATAAACTGCCCTCACATGGTAGCACGTTTCAGAAACACCTGGAGAAATAAGAGGATCTGATCAAAGATTTTAAGCACTGTGAAGGATCCTAACTGTGGATATGAGAATGTGAGGGGTAGCAACAACCAGTCAGGCAAAGGACCTCTCACTTTCTTTCATGCCATGATGTATGTGATCTGGTTATAAACAAACATGATTGCCCCTTATTGGGGATGCACTTTGCAAGCTTCCATCAGTGACGTACATGTCACTCTGATTTTGTATGGATGGACTGTAGCATCCCACTGAGGCTGAGCACTTTGTGCCTAAGGGCACTCAATAAGCTTTATAACCGGTTGTGGATTTCAACCACACCGGCTCAACCAATGATATGACAATTGGTACCACGAGAATTCCTTTTTACAGAAGAAAGCAAAGGCGAATTTGCAGATGGACAAGCAGACAGAGAAGCACTCCTTTTCAGAGGAACTATGTAAAATGATGCATTCACTGTAATAGTTACCTCTTGTTTGCTTTGTCCAGTACAGGCTCTCAAAGAAACTTCCTACAAAAAAGCATATCATGTATACTGATAATTATGGATCCTACAAACAAGCAAGATTTTTAAAAGGCCCACAGCAACTGGCCACCATAGCAGAAAAGAGTATAGGAAGAGTAATCTTTTCTGTACTTTCAGCAGCTTATTAGGAAAGGCAATCATGTGGTAGTTTCTGATCACTCTCTCACACTGCCAAAAGATGATTTCGTTGTCTGAGTATTTTCAAGCCTGGTGTGCTACCAAATTCCATGGAGAATTAAATGAAAAGGGGCGCTGCATATACTCTGTGTTGTCACCATCTTTCCAAGGGTGGAGGATGCTTTTGTTTTGGTTTATGCTCTTGTGAAGAGATTCTGTTGGTGCCTTTTTTTTTTTTAGAAGTTAAAAAGTAGTGGGACATTTGATGTGTGAGTCCTTATTCCTGTTTCTCTAACACTGATCTGCAGACAGAGCATTTCACAATCATCATAAACAGGTATTCAAAGAGCAACTTGCAGATAAGGCAGCGGATAAGCCTTAGCAGAGGTCTCATCTTGAAGAAAAGACAAAGACCTTTTCTGAAATCCACTTAGTGCTACTGAATAGGTTCCTGTTGGATATTTCGCAGAGTAAATGCAGCGCGGGGGAGTAATGCAGGACAAACACGTGTTTTAACTTCTACGAAAAAATTACTTCAAAATTTGGGAAAGGATTACATGGAAAAAACAACAACAGTCTAACTCATCTTTCTTGTTCTGAGTTCCCTCCGACCCTAAGGAAGGAAGGAATGGAAGTTTTCCCCAAAGCTTCACCCCTTGCATACATGCAGAACAGCATGAACTATCTCCGATATACTGATTAGCCAATAAGGTTACCTTATTAAGAATAAAACCTTCCCCTTTCTGATGGGAAAAATCTACTTTACACCTAATTGGTTCTATGCGAAACTTGCTATTATTAACTTACAGAAACTTCAGCTTAACCCTTTCATGACTGAAGGGATGATACTTGCAAAAACCCAACAGTTCCCCAAGAAGGTCTGCTAGTGTTGAATATGGCAAACCTTCAAAGAAGGCAAGGCCCTCTTGCTTAAGCCAACTCTTAAGAAATTAATGACTTCTGTTTTACCTCTGCATTAGCAACTGATTTACAGCTCTTCATTTTCCCGTCTCTCTTGAACTAGCTGGATATTGTTGTTTTATCTTGCAAATGATTGGATTTGTAATTGCATTTTACTACAAGAAAAAGTGAAATTAGCATATTAAAAGCCGAAGCAAACCAGATTATGGCACTTTCCTTTAAAATTTTTAAAACTACTATCCCTCTTGCTCTAGAGATCACTTGTACTGTATGACATAGGGATTCTGGAGCATCCCATGGCCAGGCAATCCAAATTCTTTGTCCAGAAAAGCTAAATTCTGCAACAAGCAGGAATCAAACAAAGCACATTTGCATAATTTATCTTATTTACAACATTCTGTAATTTTTAAATAGTTGTGCTGATTATAGGACAGACAAAGATGCAGAAGTACCACTCCCAACTAAGGAACGTCTTATTTAGCCACCTTCTGGCTTCTGAGATATCAGAAGACATTGTGTACTGCTTTCAAACGTTTTTCACTATGACGACCAGAAAGTTTCTCTGTCTTAAATAAAAGCTGAGACAAGGGGAGTGCTAAACTCTGAATCCACTACCACTTTCTTGTGCCCCCACAGAATCATGGCATAGTTTGTTAAGCAGTTAATTGCCAACTTTTCAGGAGACCCTACAGTAGGGGTGTGCAAATTTCCCGTTTTTTCCAGTTCATGTATATTCAATCAAAAATGTTTCTGGTTTCCAGAAAAATCCTGGATCCCAATACTGGTGCAGTATTTGAATCTGGGATATTTTGGAAATCCCAAATCTGCTTGGGTCCAATAGACCCAAGAAGAAAACCTCGGGGGGGGGGGGGGGGGCTGCACACCAGAAGCTGGGCCCATGGGGAGCAGCACAGCTGATCCCGGACTGACTTCTCTTGCAGCCTGATTTAAATTGGGCTGCAAGAGAAGCCAATGCCAAGGTGGAGGGGAACTCTCAGCCCCCACCTGATCCTTGGCTGACTTCTCCTGTTTAAACCGAGCAGCAAGAGGAGGCAGCCCCACCCAAGGCAGTGCAGAGCTCTCAGTTCCCGCTGCCCCAACTGATCCTCTCTTGCAGCTTGGTTTAAACCAAGCTGCAAGGGGAGGCAGCCCCAGCCAAGGCAGCAAGAAGGTCTCAGCTCCTACCACCCCGGCTGATCCTGGGCTGATTTCTCTTGGTGCTCAGTTTAAACCGAGCTGCAAGAGCCAACCCCAGCTGAGGCAGCGGGGAGCTCTCAGCTTCTGCGCCCCAGCTGATCCTCTCTTGCAGCTCAGTTTAAACCAACCTGCAAAAGGAGCCAGTCCTAACCAAGGCTGATTCTGGGCTGACTTCTCTTGCAGCGCAGTTTAAACCAGGCTGCAAGAGAAGCCAGCCAGCCCCAAGCTGAGCCAACAGAGGCTGTCTTCTGCAGCCTCTTCAAAGTTAAAGGGACTGCAGAAGCCCAACAAACAGCCTCTTGCTGTTTTCAGATCTACCAATAATTCCCAAATATATCCAGGAGTTTCTCAGGACCACCCACCCACCCCCAATTTCCCAAGAAAACCCAGATACATTTGGGAAGACAAAATATACCCAAAAAATACCAATAATGTATATTTTGGGCTTGGGTAGATCTGAATGCGCACCTCTGCTCTAGAGGTACAATATGAAAGTGGCACATAGAAGGGAATGCAGTTCCTTGATGTCTCTGATACAAGCCACCCCTCAAAGAAAATAACACCAGGCAGACAACAGCTGTGGAGAAGCTGATTGCCCTCTCCACACTGACTCCAGTTTTATCCAACAGTTCCTTTCATATCGTTATGTAAACTTGAAAATATACTTCAAGTAGTTCATGTGCCAAACTCAACAAGCAGAATGTATCTGATGTTAGCCTATTCAGTATCTTAGCAATCATCCCACCCCCCACCCCCATGGTCTGTACTGCAACTCTTCTGCTAAAAGAAAAAAAATGTTTCTGTAGATATTCTGAAGAACACTTTTTACTTCTCCTTGGGCTGCCTCATATCATCTGCAAGGTGGTGCAACAACCAGCAGCTGAAGTGCTCTATTAGCATTCACGGTGGGGAAAAAAGCTTCATTACATAGTCTTTAAAGTGCTTGATGTGCTTCACTCCTCAAGTCAATGGAAGACAGCAGCATAGGGCAGTGAAAGAAGGCAGGTGTTCTGGGGTGTCCCCCTACCTACTGCAATGATATACCACAGTGACATTAGAGAAAGTATTTGCTGCACCACACTAAACACTGGGTATGTGTAAGGCACCGCCAACATTCTGCCGAAAGCTCCCCTGATGGTAAACAGCTGAGAGCCCAGCCTGTTGAAAAGATGGCAGTTGTGGGGGGGGGGGGGGGGGATCAGTTGAGAGAAGGCAGAAAGCTCGGTAAAGACTGTTATCTTTATTGTTAGTTATGAGTTATTTTATAAATAACTTACTGTACTGTTGCTGAGTATCCTATGTGATAAATGATGTTACACGCATATGTATAATTGCTGTTTATTTACTCAGGATATTTATATACCACCTCTCCAGAGACCTCCTCAAGGTAGCTCATAAACTAATACAACAGTGAGCCATATTTCAGACAGACTTGTAGCCAGGATTCTTTCTGGGGTGGGGGGTACTGTGGGTGTTAAATAAATTAAATTATGTGTCTCTCCCCCCTCCGGCGCCACTCGCACAGCGGCAGCTCCAAGCGGCACTTAATGCAGGGACTGGGGTCAGGAGGAGGAGAAGCGCTGCTCCCCACCATGGCTGCCTGCCTGCCCCAGTTCTGGCCCAGGCACTGCCTCCTGCTGCTGAGGGACTGCAGGGACACAATGCTGTGGGGATTCAGGAAAAAAACTCCCAACTGCACTGAACTCCAGGCAGACAACCCAAAAATAACCCAAATGGAAATGGCCCAAGTTGTGTTTTAAGACTACACTGGAAGCGCTTACAAGCTCACTGACCACAACAAAACTCTTTTGGATTTAAAAAAAAACCCATTGGTGTGCTTATGGAGAATTCGCAGACACAGGACCACAACACTAAAGAAACTTTTTCTCTAGGGAAGCCATGAGACCAAGGGACTATGATCTTGAGAAAGGGATTTTAAAAAATGGGCTTGCTTTACAAGTATATTTCATATAGAAAAAGCACACTTCTTTATTAACAATCTGTTCCTATTATATAAAGGCCAAGTGGGGTCGCAACATTCCATGTGCTCTCATTGGCTGTAAAATGCTCTCCCTCAGCCATTGGCCCATCAGTTGCCACTCAAGAGTACTCGCATGCCATTCGCTGGGTGCTGGGTCTGCTCCTCTACCCCACCCACTCCCTTTTCAGCCAGTGTTTTCTGTCAGAAGCACTATGTTGCATGACAAAGACACTTCTCTTGCTCAGCTCCTGTGGGGGACAAAGTTTTCCCTCAGTGGCTGTTGCGAGGAACTCATAGGGTTGCCAGTTTAAGGAAGCCAGAGTTTGGGGAGGGGAGAGGAAAGGCCTCAGCTGAATAGAATGCCATAGAGGCCAGCAGCCAAAGCATTCTAACTTTTCCCTCAGTGGCTGTTGGTAAGCAACCAAGCTTGGTTCTGTCAGTAAAACACAAAGAAACAAAACCCTTTCTATGTCTTTGTGAGAAACTCATTGGGGCCAGTCCTGAGTATAGTTGCCAGCTCCAGGTTGGGAAATTCCTGCTGAGTCCTTCCACCCCGCCCCCCCAACGCTGCCCTCCACAGGATCCACCCCCCAAATCTCCAGGTATTTCCCTACTCAGAGCTACTTTCCCCTCGGTGCCTGCTGCTGGTCAACCAAGCTTGGTTTCTGCCAGTAAAGGGCCCTTTCCACACCTATTTTGGCCTTCGGGAGAAAACTCATTGTGCCCTTATACCCTGCTGAGATGCCCCCCCATGACAGCCAATGGGATGTGGCAGTCAGGGCTTCAGAGCACGGTAGAGGCTGCGGGGGGGGGGGAGATGGAAAGCTGAACAGTGAGGGGGAAATAAAGGTAGGTTGATGATTGGCTGGAAAGGAGATAGGGTTGCCAACTCCAGGTGGGAATTCCTGGAGATTTGAGGGATGGAGCCTGGCGAGGGTGAGGAGGGGGGGCCTCAGACAGGTACAATGCCATAGACTCTGCCCTCCAAACCAGCCATTCCCTTTGGGAACCACTGTTGCCAATCTCCAGGTGAAGGCTGGAGATCACTCAGAATTATAACTGCTCTCCAGATGGCATTGAACAGTCCCCCTGGAGAAAATGGTGAACTCTGTCCTTATACTCCGCTGAGGTTGCCACAGCAAATTGATGCTGAGTGCCCTAGTCCTCAGCACTCTCACAGAGCCTCTTTCTAGAGCCCGCTGTATTTATTTCCAACAACGGGCCTTATTCCTAGTTACATATAAAGCCTGACAACTTTTAAGAATACACACATGACATCAGGGCTGGTCAACGGAAGAGGAGTCAAGTTGGATCAAGCTGCTACCATTTTGGCCCACAGGGCTTCTTGGGCCAATCATAAGCAGGGCAATTTCACCCAGTTCCTCCTTTTCCAGACAGCTCCCCATACCCTGTGGAATTTTCTCCATGAGGTTCCAACAGCGAGCATCAGTTTTTTAGAGGTCTCAAAGGTCTTTGAGGTTGGGGAAGGCTGGAAATATCTGTGTCCATCTGTTTCCTTGCATTCGTCCTGCATAGGACCCCCCAAAATTGTAGATTAGTGGTCTCATCCTCAGTGTTACACTTCACATATTATTTCATCTTATTTCAGCTTCTACATTCTAAGAGACATACAAGGTTGAATTTAGATATCCCCCCCCCCCGGCAATCAAGTGGTCTTTTATGGTCACCAAAGATATTGGCTATATAAGCTAGCTGTATGCTTCCATAATTTTCAAATGGAAGATCACCACCACTTCAATACATCACAATTCTACAAAATAACTGAAACTAAAACACCGCATGCCAGATACAGAGAACAAGGTGTATCCCACCAAGGTTCCGATAAAGGAGGCAGCTCCAAGGAACTCAAGCAAAAACTGAACAGTACGTTAAGACAGCAAACATGAAGATTACCAGTCTTTCTCTCTCTCTCTCTCTCTCTCTCTCTAGCCCATCTGACTCAGGGAAAAATTCCTTGGTGGCCTTGTGTACCAACTAATTAGACCATGAACACAAAGCAAAGCTCATCTACACAATCCCCACACACAAAAATTGCATCGGTCTGTACCATTAAACACTATGCCACTGGAACCCTACAGAAGAGACAAAGCTGGTAAGGCTCTTCCCAGCTCCAAGTAACTAAGCAACAGATTTTTTTAAAAAGCCCATAAAAACAGTTGACCTAGTTGGCTGTCAGTCTCACAATTAAACAAAGACTGCACTTCCAATGTACTTATCAACTCCCAATTAATTTTTTTATTAATTTCAAAATCTTACAAATTAATTACAATTTTTTTACCGCAGGAAATGAAATTAACATTCTTTAAACATTTTCTACTACAAGTTGACAACTCTATTCTGCTACTATTTCATTTGTAAATTATAATCATTAATTAAGTCAGATAGATGTTGACACGCCTAAAAAAATATTTCTGCCTCTCAAATTACTCCAGTACATCTTCAATTATAAACTCTTGATTCCGATAGTTTCCCATTAGATCTTCATATGTTTATAACCATATGTTCTATATACTTTTCATTTCAAAACTAATATACTAAGATGATTCACAATAAAATACGATAGAAACAAAATAATACTCCATTTTGTTACTCTGCTCTCTTAAGATTTTTTACTAAATTCTGTTCTTTCTCATTAACTGCAACTCTTCTAATCGGCATTCCCTCCCCCCGGGACGCCAGAGCAGTTCTGAAGCAGACTCACAAAATGTGAGTCTTGCCCACTGGGGAGATTGGGGGGGAGATCCCAATGGCCCTTTGTACATATTCCCCTACGCTTTATATTCCAGGCTACTTTGCTTGGGGAATATATGAAAAACAAAAGAACAAAAATGATAACTCTATAGCTGCTATCTCCTCCAATATAGTTCTTTACAATCTTATAGTACGTTCCTCTTCTTTGGTTACCAGTTCTTGATTTCCGAGCTTGAGTCCAAGTCCAACGCCTTCAGAAGCTCTTCACCAGATGCTAAATCATGGGCTGTAAATATACGTCATTGGTGTGTGACTGATATATGTCCAAGTGCAAGCCAACGGTACCTGTAGTTCTTCTCTGCAAGCTTTTGTGCAATTGGGCGCATATTTTTCCTAACATTTAATATTTCAAAGGGAATATCGGGGTACAGCTGGACCAAAGTGTCTTCAAGCTGCAAACCTCTGTTCTTCCTGGCAATTTCCAAAAGGTTCTGCTTAGTCTTTACATCCTTAAGAACTGTCACAATGTCAGGTATTAACACTGGTGAGCCTGTTCGGGAGGGGGGGTTTAAGCAGAAAGCATTGTTTACCACTGGCCCTGGAAGCTATATATAATTCCCTCTAACCATTCATTTAAAACAACAGTAAGGTCCTTGTTTAGCTCAAAGTTCAAAGAAATTCCACAAAATTTTACTTTGGTTTCCTGTGATTTGCATTCCAACAACAATAGCTTACTTTTCGCCCATCCTTCAAAAGTTTTCAGTTCAGCTATTTCTTTAGAATTCTTTTGGGTGCCGGCAGCTGCTGACTCCGCCTTCTCCTGTACATCCTGTAGCTTTATATTGACTTTGTCCAACTTATTTATAACAGGAGTAATGCTGTTTTTATCTCTTCTTTTAAGTCTTGTTTTAAATCTGTCAACATCTCCTGTAAATGATTTTGGTTAAAGAGTTTTCTGTTTTCCTTTTACTTACATGAGCTTCTGCTTCCTCCATTTCCAACGGGGGAGGAGAGTCTTCGTCCGAAGAGTTTTGGCTTTCTTGCATTGTTTTGGAAGGGTTCTTGCCACTTTTTGCTCCTCTATTCTTCCCCATTGTTTTAGTAAAGCTGTGATATTTAAATGGAAGCCTATTTTTAAAATTTTAATTATTTTGTAGGAGCCCAACGCGGAGGCTGTATTGGGTGTGACTGCGCAGCTCGCTGTTGCTTGCTCCTCCCTCATGTACTTATCAACTCCATAGTTTGGTATTGTTCCGATTGCCCTTCAGTTATGCCTTTATTAGACAGTAGCAAAATGATAAGTGGAGGAAACAAGGGGAAAGGCTATGGCTCAATGGTAGAACACATTAATTGCATATAGATGCTCTCAGATTTAGTCCTTCAGTCTTTAGTAGCAGGTGCTCTGCCTTGGACACTGAATAGCTGCTCATAGCAGACTAGACAATTCTGAGTATAAGGCAGCTTTGACCTATTCTACACCTGACCTGTCAGGGATGAAGGTAAGGGGTCTCAGGCAGGCAGCTAAGACTGAGTCAAGCTACAGACGTCTGCCAATTCACAAGCAGAAGACTTTGGATGTCCACAAGAAGCATCAAGAGTTGCCCAGCAGGGGCCTGTCCACGTGGATGCATGAGCTGTTTTTTTCATGCTAAACTACTACAGGCTAGCATTCAAAGGAGTGATTATATAAGGAACTGATAGCCCAACCCTCCCCTGCAGCCAGAGTAAGGTCCTTGATCCTGCCAAACCCTAGAGCAGGGGTCCCCAAAGTGGTACACATGGGTGCCCTGGTGCCTGCCAACTGTTTGGGGTCAGGTGGGCCTGCCCTGCAAGGTTTCTAATTGGCCACTGGTAATTTGATTGAATATGCATATTTTTAAAAACACTGCATAGCACAAGGATCCGCACTGTGTGACTGAAAGTAAGCTGCCAGCAGTCATTTTGTGACAGTCATTTTATGGCTGCACCCACCATGCTGTATCAGAATTTTAAATGTGCTCATAGGCACAAAAAAAGTTGAAAAAACTCCGCCTTTTGAGTGTTGGGCTCTCCTTCTCAGTAAGACTGCAGTGTGAGAGGCCTTGAGCTGCCAGGTGTGTGCTTCTCCTCCTGCCTCCTGGTCCTAGTTTCAGTTCTGGCTCTGCCTTCTTCACTCCTGGGGAGACTGAAGTGGACAGATCCACTCAAGGGCTTCCTGTTCTACCTGTCCCACTGGGTCTTGAACAGTTGCCTGCTGTTCGTAGAGGAGGTTTCTTCCTGGAGATCCTACAGTGAATGGAGCCTTCGACCTAGCAAGGAGCCATGGTCGAATCCTCTATTCTTGAGAAGCCTTCCCCTCAGAAATCTCCTCTCCTGTTGAGGACGGCCTTCTATTGCTTTGCATATTCATAAGCTAACAACTTGTGCATGATTATTATTTGCTTGAGTGGATGATGCACATTCTGGAGCAGTTTACTTCTCCCACAGAGAGGTATCCATTTAAGAGAAACTGCTATTCCAGCATTTCATTTCTCTTTCAGTTGAATATAACACTCCGGAGCATCCTGTTGAAAATGAGTGTACTTGATACCGGGTGGGGTACGGAATTATTCCCAGCTGTGACAGCCTGGATTCTTCCAGGAAACATAAAAACATGGCATGAAGGAAGCAGCCTTTCTCCTTTCTAGGCAACCAGCATTCAGAAGCATACTGCCTCTGAACATGGAGGTACACAGTGGCTTAGCCACTGATATGCCTGTCTTGCACAAATTTGTACAAATTTTCACAGCCAACTGGTAATCCCTACATCTTGAGGCAACAAATCCCAAAAATTAATTACACGTTATGTAAATTGTTTCTCTACCTCAAATCTCTGATTCTCAGTTTAACTGGATGATCTCAAAGGCTAGCATACTACTATGAACTTCACTGTGTCCCCTGCTCCACAGTCTGTCTTTCTGAATGAAAGACCTAAACACTTTTAATCCCTTTCCTAACAATCCTTTCTAAATCCCTGGAATCAGTATATAGGCTAGGGGTGTTAATCATGCAGCCCACGGCTAGAACCAGCCCTTACAGGGCTGGTTTCCAGCCTGTGAGCAACTGACTCTCTCCTGCTTCATCCTTCTGGGCTGCTGTTACTGCTGCATTGCCAAGCCTGTCTTCCCTCCAGTGGCTGAGGTCTCCTCTTCCTCTTCTGGGGAGGAAGGGTGGGGGGAAGGAGGCATGCACCAGAGAAAGCTTCCTCAATTGCTCACTCCTGCTGCTGCTGTATCTCCAAACTTCTTTTCCCGCCATTGGCTAAGATATCCTCTTCCTCTGGTGGGGAGGGAAGGAGTAAGGGGGAAGGAAAGAGAGAACAAGAGATAGAAAGAGATGGAGTCCCATGGCACCTTTAAGACCAACAAAGTTTTATTCCAGGTATAAGCTTTCAAGTGCATGCTCACTTCTTCAGAGAGAGAGAGGGAGAGAGGGAGATTCTTCTGACAAGCACAATTTACATTAAGATTGCCTGGCTCTGCTGTTTACTTTGAGTCCTGAACACACACACATGCATCTTAAAAAAGGAAGGGGGGCAGGAAAGAGATATATCTGGGATAAAGGGAATTAAAGGGAAAATATTTTGGCTTATTCTGAAAAGGTTTTTTTAGATTACATTTCTCTGAGCCTATCTAGGATTTTATTTTCTTTCAAAAAAGAACCTGATTAGGAATTACAACACTGGAAGCAGATGGCTAAGTATTTAAAAATACATTTATGGTTCCATATAATCCAGTTCAACACGTGGTCTCCCTCTCTCCCTTCCCATTCTAATGGATGAAAAGAAAGGAACTTAACAGTACAGCTTGCAATCTTCATTAGTGGAAGGGAGCAAGAGTCCAGTAGCACCTTAATGACTAACAACATTTGTGGCAGGGCATGAGCTTTCATGAGTCACTGCTCACTTCTTCAGATACAGGTAGAATGTGAGGCTGTCTCTCCTTATATCTTGGAGAGTGAAGTGATTTCAGATGCCAAATTACAATAGCAGGCTTTGGTAATGGGGAAGAAACCTAGGTCTCAATTCAGTCCAGGAGGATGCATTTTCTTGAGCTTCATTATCAGTTGCAATTCAGCAGTCTCTCTTTCTAATCTCCCTTTGAAATTCCTTTGTAAGAGAACTGTTACTCTTAGGTCAGCAACTGAATGTCCTGGAAGGTTAAAATGTTCCCCCACTGGTTTTTGAATGTTGTGGTTTCTAATAGCAGTAAGAAAGAGTAAGAGTCCTGTGGCACCTTAGACTAACAAAATTTATGGTAGGGAATGAGTTCTCATGAGTCACTGCTCACATCTTCAGACTTATGTCCATTTATTCTTTGCATCCTCTTGGAGCAAACTGAGACTGAGGTTTCCTCTCTCATTACCAATGCTGAAATCTCCATGCCTACTACCCCTCTGTACATCACATCTAATCCAACGGACCCTACTGTTGCTATTCAGCATCTGAAATCATTTTTATAAAGTTTATATCTCCAGTACCTCGTGTTACATTTTATGGCACACATGGTCTGACCCGACCTAATTACATTTATATGTCAGATCTGGTCCTCGTAACAAATGAGTTTGACACTTCTGCTCTAGGTATTCAACAAGAAGTCATCCATTAGGCAGCCCTGTGTGAGAGTCCTACAGAGTCAGTCACCAACAAGTGTCCTTAAACAGGAATGCTTTATTGAAAAAGGTCTGCTATGGTCATCTGCACTTCTTGTGTTAGTAATGGCTGACAGAGCCCCATGCAGGACAGTTATACAGAATTCAAAAAGGGGTCTGGTAATGCACTGCAACCAATCACCATGTCAGAGAAAAGGCACTTAAAATACTGGTTTACAGTTCCCAGGGAAAAAACGGGAAGAAAACGAGTCAGACAGGAGAAGAGGTACATGGGCAGGCACCAACAGTCTCCCAAGGTCAGAGCAGCTCGAAGAGCAAGAAGCATGCCATGAGAAGTATAACATAACATTCCACAGACCCGACATCAAGGGTTCATTCATCCCACCTCCCGGGCAGGAGATGGCAGCATTAGCTGACACCCTGGTTCAAATACGTTGAGGTAGTCCATATATGGATAAAGAAGTATGCCTTAGAGATAAACATGACCTACTAGACCATCATGAGAGGTCAAATTAGAAGACCTTTAACTGAATATGTTCTATGCCAAGGAAAACTAAGGAATCTGCGACGATTGTAGCAAATGTAATATGACAATATGCTTTCATGAAATCTATGGAAATAAGAAAGTTTCCTTTTCAAAGAAGATCCTCTTATTGTCCAGAGCACTTCCATGTGAATTTGAGATGTCCAATGAACTTGCTGCAAAATATCAGGTCTCAGATGGCTCTGTAGTCTTCCTTCTTTCAAACGACAAAGATTAATACATTTTTCATGATGGTTTAGCATCTAGGGTTTTTAGCTTTCAGCAATCTAAGACAACCTCACATCTAGGTGAAATAATTTGCTGAGAGGTGCAAGGGATGACTTCAGAGTATTGTTATTTCAAATATCCTTCACAAATTTGTTCATGGAGAACTATTTCACGGCTGAGGAAAGTACCCAAGTCTCTGTCTACCGGTGGGGCCTGGCATCACAAGGCACTGTTCCCTGCCAACATGGGAATACCCCAGGACGGATCAGGGGGGAGGGAAATGAACTCTTCAGTTGGTATTTCTGGGCTTATTACTGAATGGGCCGTTATTGCTGTTGCTTTCGGAGCAGAGGCTTATACTACGTAAAGAACGGAGATGGATGACTCTCTTTTTATTCTCTACTATGACTTTCTTGAAGGTTCCTCTGCCATTCAGAAAGAGAGGACAGATGACTACACTCAGCTTCCACATTTCAGCCACAGAGCGCTGCATAGGACTGTGACCAAAACTAAATGAATGAACCCTGACATGAAACCTGCCATGTAATCCAGGCTGACATCAACCATAAAGGTGGACACTTTAGCTATCTTGTCCCTCTCTCAGAGTCCATCTTGTAGGTGCTCAATGCTGGAAGGTGTAAGTACTTTCTCCAGTGGCTTTCTGTTCCCCTGAGTAAACTGATGTGTTCACAATGAAAGCAGTAACAGACACTGTTATGGCAAGAATGTGAGAGTCCCATGTTTTGGATTAGCTTCCATTCCGGAGAACCACTACACCTGCCAACAAAATGTAAAGCCATACTAAGAATAAGAACATAAGAAGAACCCTACTGGATCAGACCAAAAGTCCATCTAGTCCCACATCCTGTCTCACACCAGTTTCTCTGGATAGCCAACAACAGGGCATAGAGGCCAAGGCCTTCCCCTGATGTTGCCTCCTGGTTCTGGGATTCAGAGGCTTAGTGCCTCTGAACATGGAGGTTCCCCTCAGTCACCATGGCTAGTAGCCATAAATACACTTATCCTCCATCAATCTATCTAATCCCCTTTTAAAGGGTACTTGGAACAGGTCTAGTTTTTTGTTTCTAGAAAAAAAATGGGGGGAAACTAGACAAAAACTTCCCTGAAGGCAGACCAGCTCACTCACCAAGAACACGAGATTCAAGTCAGTCTGGTAGGGGGGTGGCGAGTTCAGAGGCTCCCCCCCCCCCCCAACGGAGATTAATTCCTTAGCCCCTTTAGGTTTGGATGATTCAGGGTAATTACTGCTGTTCAACCCCCCACAATTCTAGGATCCTGGTAGCTTTCATTAAAACTGCAGAGGAGGGCTCTGCCAGAAAGGATCTCCTAGATAAAGCTAATGGCTGAAAGTTCTCCTTATCTGAAGGAGATACCTCTGATTCAAAGGGGGAAGAGGCGATCTAGGTTAGAATCCTGTTTTCTAGAGGAGTGGGACTCCCTCAAGGCACACCAACAGGTGGACAGAGCCCTGCTACAGCTGCCCCTAGGCACTCACACGGGAACCTCCCGTACACGCTAGGCACCAAACCTGAGGATAAAGATCAGATCTGCCTCTCTGGAGCCTTGGGGATTCTAGTCTTAACATTCAGAAAAGCTGTCACAGGGCCCATTGGTCACATCTGGTACCACATTTTTGTGTTCTACTTTGGCATCCTGGCACACTCCTGAAACAGCTACCATACTGAGTAGCATTTTAGGAGATCTATGGTACTGAAGCACTGCACCCTTCTTATTTGCACCTGGAACCCTGTCTTAGCTACCAGAGAATTTCTTAAGTCTCAGGCTCTGGTGAGCTGGTGGCCATCAGCACGCATTTACTGGCAAGTGTGTGGTGACGCCTTTCATAACCTGACCATTTATATTCAAAGAGAGGATGAAAAGAGACAGGGCAAAAAGTGATCTTCCTAATCTGATCGGCAGAGCCTTGCCTCGTTCACGTGGAACAAGTATGGCTGGAAATGGGGACCAATGGAAATTTGAACAATCCTGTCTTCAGGACAAGTGAAAAAAAAGAGCTCACTCAAGGATACCCTTTCTCCATTAAAGAAGAGCTATAAACAACATGGGAGATTTTTTAAACTAGCTTCCTCCACCATCATAAATGACTGTGCAAGTGAGTAAAATTACAGGGAGGAGGAGATTGGATTTATACCCCCCACCCTTCACTACCCAAAGGAGTCACAGAGCGGCTTACAATTTCCTTTCCCTTCCCCTCCCTACAACAGACACCCTGTGAGGTAGGTGGGGCTGAGACAGCTCTCTTGAGAACTGCCCTTGAGAGAACAGCTCTGAGAGAATGTGTGACTGACCCAAGGCCACACCAGCAGCTGCATGTGGAGGTGAGGGGAATCCAACCTAGTTCTCCCAGATTAGAGTCCGTGCTCGTAACCACTATACTAGAAAGATAGTTTCAGAGACTAGCCATGATAGTCTGCAGTAGAAAGGCTACATTCGAGTCCAGTAGCACCTTGGAGATTTTCAGGGTATGAGCCTTTGAGAGTCAAAGCTCCCTCCCCTACCCCCAAAATCTCATTGGTCTCTAAGGTGCTACTGGACTTGAATCTAGCATAACCAATAAAACATTTTAAACCACAAAGTATTCTAAATAAAGTTATGTTCAACAATACAAAACCTACAATAGCTTAAATCGGTTCTTCAAAAACACACCAACAACGTGTAAGTTAACATCTATTCACTTGTCACAGCAAACTACATAACTCAAGGTTATCAAATTACACACCTTATACAGGCTCCCCATATAGTCTTTTCAAAGAAATGCATCTGGGTTGCCGACCAACTGAGGAAAGGATTACACATTTTAACTCAGCAGAATGCCTACATTTGTTCTTTTGTATCAGTACGCTGAAAGGACATTTACCACCAAAACAATTGTCAAGTATATACTTAATACTGCTTACGTTTTTTCTCTCTTTGAAAGCAACCCAAAGACCACAGCAGTAAAAACAGAAAGACTGAGAAGAACAAAAGCTGCCATTTGTTTTGAATCACAACCAAGCAGTTTCAGTAAGGAACATCTAAACAATTTTGTGTTTATGCTAAGACAGTCATTTAGAAGAAGAAGAAGAAGAAGAGAAGAAGAGATTGGATTTATACCCCGCCCTTCACTACTCAAGGAAGTCTCAGTGCGGCTTACAAACTCCTTTCCCTTCCCCTCCCCACAACAGACATCCTGTGAGGTAGGTGGGGCGGAGAGAGCTCTGAGACAATTGTCCTTGAGAGAACAGCTGGTACAGAGCTATGGCTTGCCCAAGGTCATCCAGCAGGTGCTAGTGGAGGAGTGGGGAATCAAACCCGGTTCTCTCAGATTAGAGTCCGTGCACTTAACCACTACAACAAACTGGCTCTCAAATTTAAACTTGGCATAGCTAAAAATGAACTCAGGAATACTCAAAACAAAAAAACTATGTGATAAAACGTGCATGTTAATAGAACATCTACAAGAGTTAACTTTGCAAAGAATCTTGAGTCAAACATAGACACCAGTGTTATTTGCCAAAAGACTGATCTAGTCAAAGCAACTATTAGAAGGTAGACCTGTGAAACTCGTGATGGGGGGGGGGGGGGGGGAGACGACCACCCATCACACTCTGTTGTGACTCCCTTGGAACCCAGCCACAGCAGCAGTGGTGTCTGGGAACTGTTCCAAACTTGGAGTGGGTCCCAGCCTATGCCGCTGTAGCTGGGACCGGAGCTCCTCCCAGGTTCTGTTGCTGCAGCAGCTACCACTGCCACAGCAACTGTGCAGGCCCCTCTCCAGCTGCTCCACGGTAAGTGTGTTGTCTATGCATGCACAGACAACACTTTTTATTTTGTGGGGGAATTTAAACCCCTCAGTGTATTTTTTTTTAACTTTTCAGATTTTTCTGCAAATTTAGAGGGGTTGCAAAAAAAACCCTGTTTGGGGTAAGTGTGTCCACTATTTGTGGATTTAGGTATCTGCAGATAGGGGGCAAACTTGGGAGTTAGATTTATAGATTCTATTGTATTTTTAGTAGTAATTTTCTTATTTCCTCCTTACTATTTGTGTCAGTGATAGGTCAGTGTTCAACTTGGCTTTATTTTATGGTTATGGATTACTATTACAATAAAAAAATTCCCATTTCTACAAGAAACTCTATTGACTGAATATTCAACATCTGTTACACTAACACAACACTAATCTCTCTGCATTTTACTCTTCTTAGCTGGGTAGACGGTTACATACAATCTAACTGTTCTTCAGATTTGAACTGTCGACTCACATCAAACTTCCATATGTTGAACTGGATATGCAAAAACTGACAGAGCTAAACAGACATACCAGAAGCCATTTTAAACCATGTTCTTGGTAAGAATGAATTATCTGCATAAACTATACACATTGTATGCATAAATTAGCACAATATAGGGTTTTAAATTACATACAAATTGCAATAATAAAGTATGTTAAATAGGTTCACCACCTTATCTTACGTATGTATTATCTAAAATCTCAATTTCTCAAGCACACAAAGAATCAATGATTCAGAAAATGTGGAATTTCAAGATTAGAAACGTGTAAGCTGCTTTCAGATGGGAACAAGATTCAGAAGTCCTCAAGCCCGCATTCTTCTTCCTCCCACACAGTTTGTAGACTGAAGTCTTGCCAGTTTCTAACAAACCACAATTTGTTGTAACATTCAGTGGCATCCTATGATTCTTACTGACAAAGCAAGTCTCCAACCCACAGATTAGCCTAGGTTTGGAATGAGTATTTGCAAGAAGAAAAACTGGGAAATTGTTATTTCATACAACTGGGATGTCAAAATGAATCACAAGTCTGAGGACTTCCAAAAGATTGTTGTCTGGCCAAATAAAATACAGGCACACTCACAGCTTTGAAAATCAAGGCACACCTGTGAGAATGTACGCCAAGGAAAGGGTACACTGTTTTCATCATCTGGGTTACAATAAAGAACATCACTTAAAATACAAGCAATACCCACTTCAGAAAGAGATCAGTTCAACATTACCTAGCTAAACGAGATGCTTGTTTTCTTCTAGTAATCACACCTATGTCACATGCCTAGCTAGTACAGCACCAAAGGCGATAAAAATACTGTGTATATTCTGTATACCAGGTCCAGTGCTTATTGATGTTATTTAGCTAACACAATGGACATTTTAGCAATGATATTAATGACATCATTTTAAAAACTCAGATACCAGAGTGAAAATTCTACCACTATTAAAGAGTGAGCTTATATATTAAGATATACTCAAATCCTTCAATTTCTTGTGGGTACATGAGCACTGATGCACATGAAAGCTCCCTCACTCACTCACCTGAGATGTCACTGTGCATATGGATCTCCTTCTTCTGTAAATACTAATAAATCAGCCTGTGTGAGATAATTCTAAGGCTATATATATATATATATATATATATATATATATATATATATATATTTCAAAATTTACCCAAAACACACCTGAGAATGCCTTCATTTCAAGATCTGGCCCATTTTCTCCGAGATGAGCATTAATAAGCATGCCCCCTACCAATATGCAACAACAGTGTTTAAGAGCGCACACTATCTCCTGATAACATGTGCTCGATCCAGCAAGTACCAGCTGCATACTCTACTGATATGTAAAATGGGGTCGATATCTGCAGTTGTAACAGAAACAGCTGGTGAAATGCACCCCCATCTGGAGCCACTAGGTGCACACAGTGTATGGCTAAAGCAGGCCCAGAGTCAAGTAAGTTCTCCAATAACAACAGATACCTGAAGATATACTCTCTCAGAAAGCAAGTAACATGAAGTATATCTGTGTGAAGTCAGGTCTTTGGGCACAAGATGATTATATTATGGTACATTCAGGTCATAAATTAACATCTTTTCTGTAGCATTCTGCTTGACCACACCAAATTTTTTTTTGAAAAAACAACAAATGAAATTATGAGGTACATCACCCCTTTCATGGTACAATAATTTAATATTAAACTCACAGGATAGTAAATGCAAAATTTATTTCAACTGTACATAACAGATACCTTTAAAAAAAACCACTTAGTTGTTATATGCCACCACAAACAATAAAATGCAAACTGTACAATACAATACACATTCAGATATACATCTATATTCTGTTTTCAAAGTCAGTAACTTACTAAAAGATGGCTTCTCCTGTTCACAAATGAAATGCACAATATATAGATTTTTTTCCATTTTTATGTCATATATACATATTATTGTGTTTTGGCATGATTATGCAAAACACACAATTAATATAGCTTAATGTCAACTTATCATAAATACTAATTGAATGCCAATACCATTTAAGCCATGTGAAAGGGACCAATGATGGCTCACACCTACATTCTAATTCAAATTCTGTACGCCTTCATTATAATACTAACTGTACACACTTATCTTACAGAATTGCATAACATAAGGTACCATTAATTTAATATAATTGAGTTCCACAAAAATTAAAAAAAAACACTGAAACTTTGGGGCTGAATACCACCATTTTAACACTGGAATTTCTTTAAAATGCTTGTTGCATTAATACTTCTGATCCATTCATAACAAACCAGCGGTCTGCAACAGTGAAACTACCAGCAAGGATTTTTGACTGTAAGGTTACAAGAAAGTAAGTCATGGGTTGGACCCTGGTGGTCAATCAGTGGAAGGCACTAATGGTCACAGATCTTTCCCACATTCCCCTCCCCTCAAGCAGTCCTTTCCAATGCCAGTAAAGTTTATTTCCAGGGTTGTGGTAGCTGATCTACCACGGGGTAGCTCTAGCAGGGCGGGAGGCTGAAGTGAGAAGGGCATATTGCCCTTCTGACTCTTTGGTCCCTGTACCTCTACTACCAGGGCAATTTCACCCCTTTCCCTCTTCCCACTGCAGCCTCCATGCAGTTCACAGGACCCCAGGAATAAACTTCCTTGAAGCTGGAAAGGACTAGTGGTGGTAGGGGAGCACAGGACAGATATGGCATCTTTGCATCCACGGATCTTAGGACCCAGACCCATTAACATGCCATCATTCTGACGACAGCCCAAAAGCTCTTACAATAATTAATCATAGTAAATGATCAAGGCGTGAAAATTCTGCTCCAGTTATAAAGCATCCTTCTGAGTGGGAAAGTGAAGTTCTGGGGCAGACACAGACTTTCAAAAGATATAATACATCAAAAAGCAATATAAATGTATTAATTAAATAAATAGCCCCCCTCCATTTTTGTAAACCAGAAAAGTACTGCTAAATCATTGGGACAATTGTCTATGCCTTCACTGTCATCATTAAAAAGGGAATAGTGAACTTTGAAAATATGAGTATTAAAAGGCTGATCGCTGCACTATGAGCACACAAACATTCCACACCGCTTCTCCATCACATGGCTAAACTGGCCATTCAATGTGATTTTCTATTTCTTTGGGGAAGAAGCTCAGAAAGCTTCCAAGTTTGACCTGTGAAACAGGCAGGGGACAGAATTGGTTTTCCTTTGGACTGTATCCTCTCTGGCTCAGAATGGTCCATCTCAGCTTCCTCACATGCTCAGGATGAGATATATAAAAATTAAACGTACTAACAAAAACTTACACATAATCAAACAATATACGTAACGAGTGAAAGGTCCAACAAGAGGTGAAATTGACAAAATTCTCCAGAATGATGATTCGTTTCGACAGTCTTCATCCGAATAGGACCATAAAAGATCAATGGGATAGGTTGTTTAGCCTTAGATGCTCATTGTGTAGGCAGCCTTGATGCCGCTTCGTAGAAAATTTCCGTAGTTTATAACAATTACATTACTTCTGTGATAAGAAAGAACGGGCCATCGGGAGTCAAAAGAAGAGGAAACCTGGAAATTTTCTATGAAGCTGCATCAAGGCTGCCTACACAATTAGCATCTAAGGCTAAACAACCTATTACATTGTTCTTATATGGTCCGATTTGCCAATTTCACCTCTTGTTGGACCTTTCACTCTTTATGTTTGATTATGTGTAAGTTTTTGTTAACATGTTTATTCTTTATATAGAAGAAGAAGAAGAGATTGGATTTATACCCCGCCCTTCACTACCCAAGGGAGTCTCAGAGCGGCTTACAAACTCCTTTCCCTTCCCCTCCCCACAACAGACACCCTGTGAGGTAGGTGGGGCTGAGAGAGTTCTGAGACAACTGTCCTTAAGAGAGCAGCTGGTACAGAGCTATGGCTTGCCCAAGGTCATCCAGCAGGTGCAAGTGGAGGAGTGGGGAACCAAACACGGTTCTCCCAGATTAGAGTCCGCGCACTTAACCACTACACCAAACTGGCTCTCAATTGTTCTAGCATCTACACACAGCTCTTTTTGTTTCCAGGATGAGATAGAGGCACTTGTACTCTTCACTCCCACCACTGATGAAAAAACACCTGAGCAAGGAAGCATTTTGAGAGGAAAATCCAGCCCAGCTGCATTTAGCAGCCTGCCCCTTCCCATTTCTCTGCTCAAACTTGGTGCCTCCCACAGCTGATTTTTTGTTTTTTAAACAGGTGAGGGACCACACCTTACACCTTCAGTGTCATGTATGCTTTGGCCCTTAGCACTCTTTTTTAAGCCACAGCCTCACCCTGGTGCCATTGCAAGGCCATGCTCATTCTCCCTTAGACTGGAGTAAAGAACTGAGCCTGGCCTTACCGAAACAGGAGCTACCTGCACCAAACATCAGTGCTGTGCCTTGGTGCCTTTCAGCTCATCACTGAACTGTACAAGAGACGTGGAGAGTGGAATGAGTGCCCAGTTGTGACAGCCTTAGAACTCTCTAAAGGTGGTGTAGCTCAGCAACTTGAAGTTCCAATATTAAGCCATTAATTAAGGTCTGAACAGTTCTAATAGCAAGTCTTCCATATCAGTGTAGCCGTGGCATGCAAGCAATTACCCTCTTTCTGGCCTAAGGATCAGGGTGCCGGTTAATACCAGGCTCAGCCATACAGATACATCTGGCCTTCAACCTCTTTGGCTTCCTGAATAAGAACCCTTTTTCAAATACTTCAATTTAAGTAATGTTTATTTACGAATTACTTTACATAAAATTAAAATGCATGTAATTTTATGCTGCATATCTTAATATGACTGCTCCAATACCTTTGCTTAGTCCAGTAGGTTCCCCATACTATATTCCACAATTAAGCTGTGAAAACTGCAGTCTACCTGCATCATCTGAGGAACTGTAAACATTTATTATCAAGTTGTCAGGAAGCACTAGTGCTTGATTTAATGTGCTTAAACTGTAGTGTTAGAACACTGGGTACAGCAGTTTTAATAAACCTGGTATCTTGGGGAAAAAATATTGCCTTCTCATAATTTCTAGTTCTTACTTTTTAAAAAAACTCCCAGTAATTTCTTCCTGCACATCAGAGCTACTTGCAAAATCATCAGATTCTATTTTATAAGAACAGAACACAAAAAGTATCCCATCTCTTATTCAAGAATACTGGTAATCCAATGTATCAGCAGCTGCTGGAACAAAAACAACAGGGATCTACGAAATAAATCAATTGCATTATATATTGCAGATGTAACCCAAAATATAAAGAGGCATCCCTAATTATACCGTTATGGACCGGGGGGGGGGGGGGGGGGGAATAGGAACATATGACTTTGGTACTTTGAAAAAGTGGACACCCCCTGCCCCATAATAGCTCTCTGTGTTGTAGCCCACAAGGTGCAGATTCTCCAAAACCAACAGAAATACAACAAGAAATCATAGATCCCTTTCTGTGAAGCTAAGGGAGACCATCTCACATTTTACTTGGAGAAAAGCCATAACAGGAAAATTCTGAGAGTGTCTTGCCCCCAAGAAGAACTTAGGATTTCTCCCCCACCTTCACAAAGAGGGATCTATGATTTCTTGTGATAAGTGTACAGGGCACTGGAATGTCCCGCAACCTGTGCCCCCACCCCCAACCCAGAGAGCCAGTTAAATACATAGAAGGGTTTTTGCACATGCCCAGGGTATGGCTTTATGCCAAGAAGGAAACTACACATTTATGCTTTTGAAACTCCCCTCAGCTTCCTGTGTACCTAGGGAAAAAGTGGATCTGCTGTTCAGGATACATGTCCGACTCCCTCCTGGAGGAGTGGAGCTGATGACAACTCTCTGGATTGTGGCTGGTTTCTTCTGCACTGTAGCATAAAGTAGCAAAATCTTACTTTGCTGGTAGTTATTAGAAGAACAATGAAGAACTTTTCAATTTTTTAAAAATGTACCAGCTCAGACTTTTGAAGTATATAATATAGTAAACTGACAGTAATATCCACCAAACCTGGTTGTTTTTTAAAAAACGAACTTATAATTGGCCAGGATCGTTTGGCTTTCCTGTAATTTCTTCCTTTTTGCTGTTCATTAAGCCTGTAAGGCTAAATTATTCCCATACTCATGGCACAAGTGTTGCTTTACAAAACACGAGCAGGTGCTGTAAAAAGTGGGGCTGTGCTGGGGAGGAAAGAATACCTAAACCCCAGACCATTCAAACTTACATATCAGTACTGCCAGTTTTCATGTTAAAAATATCCTGTAGGTTTAGCCCACCAGGTATGAACGAAGTATCAGAAATTTCTTCCAGAGGTGATTAAAATATCACATTAAAGAGACAAGGGAACTGCAAGAAAACATCTAAGAAAAGCAGGCTGTGATACAACAAGCATTTGTTAAGAAAAGCTCAGAAGTGCATTAGTTCTGGTGAGAGATATACGAGCAACAGCTCTTACGAGATGTAGACCCCATTCTGTAACTATGGGCTGTCCATATACTGTCATAGTCAGAGTCTTCAGAGAGGTCGGAAGGCTCCAAACGAGAAAGGCTACTGCGACGACCCAAGGAGTCTAGACTTGATTGGTCATCATCAGCCAAGACGTGATTATGCATCAGGTCAGTGCCTTGCCATGCTAAGGATGTATGGGTGAAATGAAATGGTAGATGTAGACAGGCAGAGGTGGGATGAGGAGGAGAACATACAGGATAAGCCACAACCAAAACACATGAAACAAAAGCAAAAGGTGACGGGAAGAAAAGGAAAAGAGAAAATATTGTTAAAAAGGCACCAACGTTTGTTATCCCCATTTGGGTTGGGTTTTTATATAAAAAATATACTTTTTGCACGTACATTTTTTTTTTTTTTAGAAAAACAGACACAATAAGATAGTTCTTTAAAAAAAACTCTATTGTTTATAGGTGCCTCTGTTTACATATGCACTTTTGAATAGAATCCACTGCTTTTGTTTAAAAGGAGATTTTGAAAATAAGTGGTAGAAATTACACTTGTAACAAACCAAATAGCAGCCTTTTTTTAAAAAAAATGGGGAAAGGCCCTGAAAAAAGTATTCTAGATTACTGGATGGGGTGAGTGCATTCCTAAGCAGGTCTACTCAGGTCCTAGTCAGGTATAGTAAACTCCCAGGAAAGTGCTCTCAGGATGGCACTGTCCAGCTGTCCCTTATCCAGGACTATTGTTTACTCCCCTCTAAATCACCTTTAAAGGAAAAACTCATTCTGGCATAGTATATTCCGCAGTGTTGCTAGAGTGACTCCCAAGGTCTACATAGCAAAATGCCCAGAAAGATCAGTGAGTAGGAGCCAGCACTTCACTATCCTATCTAAAGACTCTTCTGGGGGGGGGGGGCCTGTGAGGAAGAATTGGAGGGTTTGCTTTAGTTCTACATTTAGTTTGGAAGAAAGGGGGACTCTGAAAATGACCTGAAGTTGGAGAAAATCACCTAAGAAACTGCAAACCTACTGTGCAGGCAGGTAACATACTAACTGGCCCCACTGGTGGACCTCCTGAGGGCACCTGGTATTTTTGGCCACTGTGTGACAGATTGTTGGACTGGATGGGCCAGTGGCCTGATCCAACATTGATTTCTCTTATGTTCTTATGTTTAACTGGACCTGTCCAATAAAAAGGTAGATCATGAGGGAGTGTCAATAGGGCAGTAAGGCCTTATTCATATGTCCAGTCTGTGGCCTGCTGTGTGTGTGCGCACACGCAAGTGAGAAGCAGAGGTGGCTTGCCACTGCCTTCCTCTGCAAAGTCTTCCTTGGTGGTCTCCCTTCCAAGTACCAACCTCCTGTGTCCCCTGGAAACAATCATGTGAACATCGCCCCATAGACTGTATGAGCCGTTTTAACTATGATATCACAAACCCCTTGAAAAAGAAGGTTTGAAGACAACTTTGGCTAGAACTACATGGGGTTACAAAAAGCTTTGCAACACAAAGCTCTGCTCTCTCTATTCAATTATGTTTTCAATGATCCACCATTCCCAAGATGGCACATGAGAACTGAGCCAAAATTCTGTGCCCACCATGGATTCCCCATTGATTTTAATGGAAGGAACTAAGTTGAATGTGTACTGTGTTGAGAAGAATAAACGTAGACCATTCCACCTTGGCATCAAAAGCAAAACGATTTACTAGATTTAACAGAGCTGGGCTGCATCCACTTGTTTCTCCAGTTCTTTCAACGTTACTTCAGGGCCTTTTCACATGATCAGTTAATGGGACACTACAAAAGAAGCCTAGACTTTGGGCAACGTGCCTCACAGACCTTATTCAATGAAGGCATCACAACATCTCAACTACACGTAATATAAGCGATGAAAGAGTCTTGTTGAACAGAAATTTCGGATTAGGTATGCTGCCTTTCTCACTTTTTACCCTAATATAGCCAGATGCGCATTCTATGTAGAAGGCAGCATATCTCTTACTGGGAGGGCTTTCTAAATGTCTCCAATTTAAGTGCAAATTTAGCTAGCTAAACACTCCCAACGTTGGAGATAAAAACAAAACCAAGGGGAGTGTCACACACATACACAGTTCAGGGTGCACTGTTCTCAACAACCCAAACTTAGTTTGGAAAACAACCCAAAGTTAGTGATTAGGAATATGCTGCAGGCTCAACACATTCCTTCCCTGTGGCACTCGAATTTCATCCTCCCCTTCCTCTTCTTTTACAAACAGCAACCTGAAATTACATGTGAAGAAAGACAAGGGGAGAATCCAAATACGTGAGCAGAAGGGAAGGGAAGCACACTGAGCCTAAGACTGCATTTGAACCAAGCCACACACTTGGTTCACAGTGCCTACTAGCCCTGGTGACTAAAGGGGACCTCCACGTTCAGAGGCTGTCAGCCTCTGAATCCCAGTGCCAGGAGGCAACATCAGGGAAAGCCTTGGCATCTATACCCTGTTGCTGGACCTCCAGAGGAACTGGTTGGCAACTGTGCAAGATAGGATGCTGGACTTGATGGACCACTGGTCTGATCCAGCAGGGCCCTTCTTATGTCCTTAAGCCACCATTTAAAGATTTGTTAAAAGAAATAAATAAAAATTAAAGAGATTCATAGATTTAAAGGAGCTACACTGCATCCACTGTTCCTCAGGATGGAATTACAACCCAGAAAAGAGAAACGTGGTGTTCATCACCACTCACTGTATCAAAACTCAGTGTACAAAAGATTATCATGAGAGCTGTGAATGAACTACATATAGGAAGAATAGCATTTTTCCCACAGGCACAAAATATTACACATTTTAGCAGTGAGAAAAATGCAATATTCCCTCCTCAAGAGTAGTAAATCCTTCAAGGAAGGCATTTAGACTGTACGTAACAAAGGAGAAATAAATGCACACTTGCTGCATGACAAACTGATCACGTGGAAAGGCCTAGAGAGCAGCAGATGGTGTACAGAGTGGAAGACAAGACTTAACAAGGAAAAAATAAAAATAAAAACAGCTGTTCTCCTTTCCCAGCAACCTTGTCACAAAATGCACTTTCCATTTGGAAACGCCTATCCTACCTCTGACCTGCCCACCAAGTCCCCCAGTCACACTGAATTTGCCTTTCTGGAAGCAGCAGCTCCAAAATAACAAACGGAAGATGCTACTAGCAGAATTGCCAGGTCTGCACTCAGAGGGACAGGGGCGTGAGCACAGAACTGAGGACAGCCTGCAGGCAAAGAAACGGCATCACATGAAAGGGCACTGCTGTATGGACTCTTGGGCCCAGTGTGTGACATTTCCCTGTTTGATAAAACTTAAAATATTATATGTACATGGGTCTTATTCTCATAGAAAAAGGCCAAAGCCAATTTCTTTCGTCTGTTACAGTTTTTAAATTTACGTGTGCATAGATGGAGAAAAATTATATATAATTTTAACAATATCAGCAGCCTGGAAAAAAAAGAAGCCGTGCATCTAAATGCTATTCTCTTGATTTTCATTGCAAATAAATGCAAATAAAAGCTGCCGTTCTTTAAAGTAAGCAATGAAATTTTTTGCACTATGTATACTTACAAATATACATAGAAAGGGGGGACAGGCAAAAAAAAAAGCACAAAATATTTTACGCCAGTTGTGTGTCTGTAAGCACGCACGTTTACATTAACTTTTAAAAGTACACTTCAAAACACATTTGTCGTCACTTTGTATTTTTTTTTTAAAAAAAAAATTACACACACCAACTGAGCACAGTTGTGCCATTTGAAGCACCAGCAATTTTATTTTATCTTTTCTCTCCCACCCTGTACAATCATTCAAAAAAAAAATCCTATACAAGATTGCTGTAGGACTGGTAAATAGTAACATTCCAGGACAAAATTTGAATCAGCAGAAATTCGTAACATGGCCTAAACAGAAACATACAAAACTATAATACAGCAAGAGACAGTTTTGATACACTTTGATACAAATAGTTTGTTGTTATGGCTCACAAAGTGTTTATGAACCTTCTTGTAACAGCCAGAAAATCTAAGTATCAAAAGACTACAAAGTAGTCCTTCAATAAATTACCACTAATAATGAATGGCTAAATCTCATTTCATAGTACTCATGCATGCACTCTAACTGAAGTCTGAAGTAAAAAGTAGAATGATAGTCAATTGCCAGTCCAATACATTTAGTATAGAAATGTCTACATGCCACTGTATTCATTAACCAACACATCTGACAAAATAGTTAAGCATTAAGGAGCTTAACGGATGAATACCCACCAATATCTATTATCAATTTTGGCCAATAATACTATTTGATAATTTATAATTTGACAATTTGGAGCATAATGCTATTAACTAGGTTTATGATTAATGGCAAAACTGTGCAAACTGGAACACACCAGAGAGAGTATATTTCCTCCCTTATGCAGCTATAACACATGCTGGCAGATTCTCCTGTTAGGTGCAATGCTTTACTTACAATAGAGGATCTCCACCATTGCAGCCTTGTTTAAGATTAAATAACCTGGGTCCCCAAGACACAGTGTAAGTTGGGTATATATCCGAGTAACTGAAAACAGCAGCCTTGCTAAAAATACAGATATGTACAAAATACATGTATCTTCTTCTGGAACAAAGGGGAATTATTAAAAAGAAATATTCAATCTGCTATGAACTGTTGATAGCCAGTTACATTTTCTCTTAACGGAAAAAGTCTCTTAAAATTTTATTTTTTTTTAAAAAAGTACATCTCCGGTTGAATATTTTTTTAAAAAAACAACAGAAGCCTAAACTAAAAGGCTGAAATATCGTGAGCTAAATTCCATATGTACACTTACCCATTTCTATAGCTAAAAGCAATGAACATCATGTATGGCTTGAGGACAAGATTTATACACATTTCGCATTATGATGATGGCTTTTGCAGCCTAAACCGGAGGCCTGCTGAACCAACCCAAAGAATACTGGCGAGGACCCACAACCCTGTGGGACTGGTACAACATCAGGAACCTGGACAGCCTTACAAGGATCGCAGGGCCGTTGTTTCAGCACCGGAAGTTTTAACACTGGGGTGGAAACCTTGGGCCTTCAATTGCCAAGCTTTGTGCCACAAGAGTGGCTAGTGTACCTTGAAAAATTAACCCAGCGTGTTGGATGCATCTATGCTCCTCCATGCAGCACTAATACCGCCTAACTTCCAACACACAGGCAGTGACAACATTCTGAGGGAAGGGGAATGCTTTGGCAGGTGCTCAACACTGTCAGTGTGAGAACCTACAAGCATAGGGTATTCCCAAAAGCAGCACAATGGCCTGGAAGCACACTCCCACTTCTCAGCCTGTGCAGAGGTAGTTGAGAATTTCCTGTATTGTGCAAGGGGTTGGACTAGATGACCCTGGAGGTCCCTTCCATGATTCCATGCTTCTAAAAGGGGAGGCCAAATTAACTAGGCTACTCCACAAGGATGCCTGCCCACTGTCTTCTGGGAGGTAATCAAGAAAACATGGATCTACCTTCCTGGCTTTAGTGAAATGTGCTGCCACCTTTAAATCACCCCCATCCACTATCCTGTCCCCCATAGTATGAGAAGTTTGGGAACCCTGGCCTAGGGTCAGCACAGCAGACTGCAATCTGCACTCCTGAATGGTCTGAGAGCCTTTCCCTTAAATTATGTAGATCAGAATTAAATGGAGTATGAAATACGTATTTGGTCAAAAAAACAAAAAACGGGATATGAGAACAGATTTCTCAGACTATACCTAATACGACACTATGGCAGGTCCTACTGTATCTACAGGTTTGATCACCATGGTATATATGGATTTGCAGAATCAGGATCACAGACATGCGAGTGCACAAAGAACCATAAAAAGTCACAGGCTAAAAAGCAAGCATTTACCTGTTCTATTCTTTAGGAGTTTACATGTGTATTACTTCCAGCACTTAAATCTCTACAATCAGCTGAAACCCTCAAAGAAGACTGATGATACTACTTGCTGAATTAATAGGACAGCAACTATTGTTTACTTTTTTCAAAACTTACTTGAATTTAACGTTTGGCGTGTTTTGGCACTTGTGCAGTAAGCTTCAATAACTTTTAGAATCTGAGCATCTTCTTCTAACGCAGCTGTACCTGTGTAAAACAAAAATACAATACATTGTAACTGGAACTCAATAGGCTTTTGTATTTTGAAAACAACTTAAGGCCAAAAACAAATAAAGTACATGATTCAGTTCTGCTGCAGGGCTACTATAATGTTTCCCCCTTCTGGTTCCCTTTATCTTTTCTTGGCTGAGCAGCCCCTTTTCTTCTTTGTTTCTCTCTCTGTCCCACCCAGTTGTTTAAATGTATACAGATATATGCTGAGGCAGCCTAGGGAACGGAGGGACCAAATAAAATCCTTTGTTTGTCTTTTCCGATAATGGCACATGAGAGGCTGATGGTAATTCAAAACTAACAAACCAGGTTTAGGACTTAAAAGGTGAACAGGCAACAGGAATGAGGCAACTCTGTACAACTTTGTATAAATATAAATAGATAATTTCTCACAATTAGTTGTTTTATTATACAGACAGGTCTTTAAAACTGAGATTTCTTGGCAGTTTCTGTTTAAATAAACAAGCATGAGCTTCTTTGTCTCAAAGATACTTAAGTAGGTGAAGGCAGGAACATTCACACATTTTCAATATCCCTTCTTAACCACTTGATAGGGATCACCCCCCCTTTACTGGGAGCTCTGTCCCTCAGGGAAGGGCCATTCTTCCCACTCCCCTAACTGAGGATCCTTCTTGATATTCTCACTCTGCTTAACTCTCCTTCACACTCAACTGTCATTCTTAACTGCCACTCCTAATTGCCACACTCAATTGTAGAATTATGTCTGAATCTTTTGACAGTCAAGGTTCTCAGACGGGTTAAAGCATTAACCATTTACTGTCTGTTACAGGTACTCGGCACAAAGCTATCCAAAAAATACAGACCTTCAGACCAGTCCTATATGCATATCTGTGACAGCAGATGAAGTGCTACATGGCCACAGCATTGGCCACAGCATGGCCAAGCACAACATTGTGCTTGGCACAAAGGGTCTATTAGAAGTCCCTTTTTAAAGGGAGGTGGGAGAAAGAGATGCCAGCTTCCTTGAGTCTTACACATGGAGGGGTCCACAAGAACCACATTTTAATGGCTAAAATAATCAGGTCCTTTTCCTTCCAAGACAGTAACAGTGGTTGCTAAAAAAAACCCAGGAGAGTACAGATGGTTTTTGGAGAGATTAGATGCATTATTTCTTTCCAACAGAGAAAAAAACCCAAATGGCATTGGCACAAGATACAGTAAGAAGGCGAATGAGCCTCAAATGAAAATTCAGCTGTCTCAGGGCTGCTTGTTAGGTCTTGAGATGCTGGGCACATAACCTCCCCACCCCGAGACCTTCCTGCTTATATTTGGCATCTATCAAGGTCTCCATCTACCCCTGTAGTACAGGCCAACGTTGCACAGTCATGGCCCTTGCCAGGATACTGGTGCCAGTCTACATCACTTTATTTATGTGATATTGCTCAGTGCTTCAAGCAGAGAGAGATTCTGAGCTTGCTGATGATACAGCCGCCCACAACTCACTCACTCTGCTGCCTAATAACATTATGCCTGGAGTCGAGAAAGGGATTTAAGACAACCTGAGTCTGAGCTGCCAGCATAATTTCAACAGTATAGATACATACAATTACAGTTGTTAAGTTCAACTCATACTTGTGTACATTTATATATCTTAGTACAAAACACTCTACAATGAGAAACAACAACAATCTCTGTCAGAATAGTACAAGCAATAGATAGAACAAGGGAGAGGAAAAAATCCAGTGAAATTTTCCAGAACTGTGTAAATAGATCATGAGGTCCCAGACATGTTAAGTCCCTCATTGCGTCCTAAAAGACATCTCTCTCCACAGGTAAAAAAAGTCAAGCTCCTCCACATCAGTTCATTCTAATGGGAAGCCACTAGAAGTTTTTACAAAATGGGGGTGTAGCTTAATGTTTTAGTAGGAGGAAAAACCTGCCTTCAGAAATGAAAGCTGCTACCAAACACCTGGTACCAGCTTTCATTTTTGACAGCAGGGTTTTCCTCCTACTAAAAACAGATCTGGAAAGTTTCACTGGACTTTTCCCCTCTCCCTTGCTCTATCTATTGTTGGTACTATTCTGACAGAGATTGTTGTTGTTTCTCATTGTAGAGTGTTTTGTACTAAAATATATAAATGTACAAACGTACGAGTTGAACTTAACAACTGTAATTGTATGTATATATACCGTGGATTGTTGTTCGTTCCTTAAGCATAATTTCAACATTTATTTAATCAGTTAAAGCATAAAGTATGATGTGGTGACTAGAATGTTGGACTAACATCTGGGAGATTCAGCCTCGAATCCCCACTCTGCCAAGCAAACTTTCTGGGTAACCTGCTACTCACACACACTTAGGCTAACCTACCTCACCAAGTTGTTGTGAGGATAAACTGGAGGAGAGGAGAAAGGTAAAAGCTGCTTCGGGTCTTCACTGGGAAGAAAGGGGGGTATAAATGAAGTAAAGAAAAGAAAGTATATTCAAGGAATGCCTTCTCCAGTTAGAATACCTCTATCAGTTCAGCTCAGTTGTTGAGTACCTGCTTTGTGCCCACCACCTTCAGAGGTGCTGCATTTAAGTACATGAAAATTCACTTCTCCAGGCTGTCCATCCAGAGTTACTAACAACTATCCCCTTCTGCCAGGCTTTGAGACATTGTTTTTATTAAGATTTGGCTTTTAAACCCAATTTTTTTTTTTTACTACTTGGTATGTTCTTTGGATTGTTCTATTGGATTACTTGGTATTATTGGGCTGGATCTAAAGCACTGAAAGCACAGAGAATCTGGCGAAGTGGGACTTCCCTGCTTCCCCCTTCAGCTGTAGACCACTAAGCCCCTTTCTCAGGGGTGGGGAAGAAGAAGAAGAAGAAGAGGTTGGATTTATACCCCGCCCTCCACTCCCCAAGGGAGTCTCAGAGCGGCTTACAAACTCCTTTTCCCTTCCCCTCCCCACAACAGACACCCTGTGAGGTAGGTGGGGCTGAGAGAGCTCTTTCCCAAGCTGTCCTTGAGAGAACAGCTGGTACAGAGCTATGGCTTGCCCAAGGTCATCCAGCCAGGTGCAAGTGGAGGAGTGGGGAATCAAACCCAGTTCTCCCAGATTAGAGTCCGCGCACTTAACCACTACACCAAACTGGCTCTCAATTTGTGTCAAAGGACCCATAGAAATGTCAAAGGACCCATAGAAATAGCATGGGAGGCAAAGTAGGAAAGGGAAATGGCAAAAAAAAGCACCCTTCCTTCCCCAGCCAACATAAGTACCATTCTGGCAATGCAACAACCATTATGCACGTGAAATGGCACCTTTGGATCTAACCAGTAATTTAAAATGCTTTTCTTGGATAAGCCACCTTCATAGCTTTTATTGAAAGGCAGGGTACACATTTGTATAACTAATAAATGAAATAAATGAAAAAGAAAGGTATTAAAATAATGGAAGCCAGCCAGGGGCTACAAGGCAGAATTCAGATACCTGTTTGGAGTGCAGTAAGCAGTTTCCTGAGAAAACAGATTACATGATCTATATTTGTAGCCTGATCCTATGCTAATTTACTTGAAAGTTAGTTCCACTGAGGTTAATAGGGTTTATTCACAAGTAAGCTGCAAGGACTGCAGCCACTGAGTTTGAAAAAGCATCCAGGATAGCACCGTGCAGAAATATCCTTACTGAAAAATGCTTAGATCTGCAGTCCTTATAGTACTTACATGGAAATGATCCCTACTGAACCCACTGGGACTAGCTTCTGAACAAACATGCTTTAAGATCAGGCTGCAAAATGAGTAACACCAACTATCACTCCAAGTTAATTTGTACTAGTGAACAGCAGTGCAAAACAATTACCTTTTACTTAAAACCCTTTAAAATCACAACTAGCACAGAACAGCATGTTTCCAGCTAGAATCAAGTCTTTTAAAGAGACACATCTGGAAAAAAATTATAAGCAGTTATCCTGGTTCAACAGAGCAATTTCATGTTGTCATCGTAAATTCTCTGGGATGCATGCATGACACACTATATAGAGACTTGGATCAACCTCTGTTCAAACTGCATTATTCCAAGTGGTGCAACTTCTGTTACGAAGTTATTATACCTTCTTCTGAAAACAGCTGAGAAGACCAATGTTTTGGACAAGCAAGAGGAATCCTCTACTCCCCTAATACAAGCATACTTACTTTTTCTCAGTGCAAACTCTTCTTCTGATGGTTTCCGTTCAGGTTTTCGCTTGGGCAGCAATTTTTTCATTGTTTTAGGGCTTTTGCTGAGATCCTAGGTGGACAAAGCACAAAGAGAACCTGTTTGTTCCACATCCCTGCCAGATGACTATCTATTACAGAAAACACATGCACAAAGGAATCTTGCATCTTCTTGGGAACTTGCAGATTTACTATGGCATAACATCAGTGAACTAAAGCCCACCAAACACACCACATTTTGAATTATGATTAGTTACTACGAACTCTGGTTCACACAAAACTGTTTTACTCCGCTTTTGAGCCTCTTTTAGCAACACACTGCAGCTCCCTGCTGTTTTAACTACAACAGAATCTGAAATACATCATTTAGTTCACTTTGGCTAACAAAAGCAAGCTTGAGAAAGCAGCTACCATAATCATCAGATGGGAAATTGATAGCTGGTTCTGACCCCTCCATCTGCTAAATAAAACAGCGGTTTTCTGTAGGAAGAGCACTGCCTCTGAGAAACCAAGAGTTCAGTGTGGCACTTCCTTCTGTTGCTGCTGCCAGCTGATAATGTTGATAAAATAACATTTTTACATTCATTTGGGATACTTAAATTACAAAGAAGGAGAAGGATTTATACCCCGCCCTTCACTTGGGAGTCTGAGTGGCTTACAATCTCCTTCCCTTCCTCTCCCCAGACAGACACTCTGCGAGGTAGGTGGGGCTGAGAGACCTCTGAGGCAACTGCTCTTGAGAGAACAGCTCTGAGAACTGTGACTGACCCATTGTCACCCAGCTGGCTTCACGTGGAGGAGTGGGGAAGCAAACCCAGTTCTCCAGATTAGAGTCCACTGCTCTTAACCACTACATCAACAGACACAAAAACAGTCTGCTTTCCTATAAACAATGTTCTTGAGTGGTCACCTGTGCAGTCACACCAATGGGCTCCACACTTGGTCAGAGCCACAGTTCATAATGTTCTAGAGCAAGGTTTTTAGATGGGAAAGCACGGGGCAGTAGATTAGTATGTCAGGCTTGGAGCTGTAAGATCAAGGCTCAAATCCCCATTCTGCCACAGAAGCTTGGTGGGTGACCTCCCCCCAGTCACTTTCTCTCAGCCTAGTTTACCTCACATGCTACACTAGGATAAAATGGAGGAGAGGAGAATGATGTATGCCATCCCATACACTTGGAGGAAAGGCAGGATAGAAATGTACTAAATAAGTAAATAAAACTTTTCTCCACATCTCTCATCTAAGTCTCGGATACAGCTGTGGTACTGTACTGGCCCAGGAAGCAGAAGATCACGGCTGCACTATCACCCAACCAGAAGAAGGATCCATTGACACTGACTCTGACCATTGGCTTGAGGTCAGAGGGACCAGCAGAGGCTGCTGCAGATGAGGCTTAGTTGACACCAATAACATGGTCAGTGCAAGGCAGCCATGGCTACAGACTTGAACAGTAGAGCCAAAGCAGACAGGGTTCCAGACACCATGGCTAATGGAGCTGCAGAGACTGACACTGCAGCTCTTGGACCCTAGTGGCTACTCTATGGAGCAAGGGTACCACAGACTGAGCTTTGAAGGAGACCCACAGATGCTAAATAGTGACATTGATGCACCAAAGGTGACTGTGGGAAGAGTGAGGCACTGTTGAGCAGGAACCCCATTACTCCTATAGTTGCTCCTATAGTTGCGCCCCCTTGCCCAAATTGCCTGGAGGTATGGGCTGGGATGTCACCAGTACGCTGATGACACCCAGCTCTATCTGATGTTGGGTGGCCAGTCGGACTCTAGCCCAGAAGATCTGGACTGGACACTGCACGCCGTAACTGGTTGGCTCAGGTTGAGCTGGCTGAAATTGAATCCGGTGAAGATGGAGGCCCTGTGTCTGGGTTGGGGTGGCCTGGGGTGGGGGGTCCCGCTCTCGAGCTTCGACGGGGTGCCATTGGTGCCTGCGTCAGGGGTAAGGAGTTTGGGAGTGTTCCTGGATCCCTCCTTGACAATGGAGGCCCAGGTAGCAGCCACTGCCAAGTCAGCCTTTTACCATCTTCAGCTGGCCCGGCAGTTGGTCCCCTTCCTTGATGATGACCTAGCTACAGTGATCCAAGCGACGGTCACCTCGAGGCTGGACTACTATAACGCTCTCTACGTGGGGCTGCCCTTGGTGCAAATCCGGAAACTGCAGCTGATGCAGAACGCCACAGCCAGGCTATTGATGGGTCTCACTAAGTGGGACCATATCCGGCCTGTGCTGGCGGCACTGCACTGGCTGCCTATAGCATACTGGGTTCGCTTCAACTTACCTTTAAAGCCCTATATAGCCAGGGTCCAACATACCTGAGGGACCACCTTTCCCCATATATACCCCAACGGGCACTTCGGTCGGGGTTGCAACAACAACTTTGTTTCCCGGGCCCCAGGGAGGCCAGGTCACTGGAACCAGGGCCAGGACTTTCTCAGGGGCAGCTCCTGTCTGGTGGAATGAGCTCCTGGAGGAGATCAGGGCCCTGCGGGATCTTATGCAATTCTGCAGGGCCTGCAAGATGGAGCTCTTCCATCAGGCCTTTGACCAGGAGCTGCCACCGTCAACACCATCCCATTGCGATTAACATCGGCAACAAGAGTTGGCCCTGAACGCAGCCCTGGCCTGACTGTCTTGAGGGGCCGGACCCTCACCCTGAGAGGAAGCCATCTGAATATTGACGACTACTACGACTGGAAGCACTTTATTGTAATTTATTTGAAACTGTTTTATTACTGTTATTGTATTTTAAAAGTTGTATTGTGTTTGGGGTTGGCACTGTGTGCCCTTGTTAGCTGCCATGAGCCCGCTTGCAGGGAGGGCGGGGTATAAATCCGAAATAATAAATAAATAAATATAGTCCTAATAGTGGCAACCGTTATCAATTCCAAGGATCAATCTCATAGATACCAAGAAGAAGGGTCGTAATGAGTAAAGGGATGAGTTTTGCTACCATTGAGCTATCCCCTTCTGGTGAAGAGAAGGTATTGGTGGAGAAGATTGCTCCATTTGAGGTGAGGAAGCGTGAAGGACATCCTGTGAGGAGTTGTCAACCTGCTGTCTGGAGAAAGATCTCATGAACCACATAGTGGGTGACTGATCCCAATCCACTGAAGGATGAGTCCCTTTCTCCTGTCCCAGTGGTTCAGGCATTCTTCGAAGCTGGGGTGATTGCTGAGATCATACTACAGGGAATCATCCTTCCTTATCACTATATTAGGCTTTGATAGGTACTTTTCCTTCTATATTTTGTGAAAGTCAAAACTTTCGGGTTTTGTGGCCTGAGGTAAACTAGTTCAACTGGTGAGGTAAATGATTCTGGAGGGCCTGGAATCAGGGTAAGAATCAGGGGCGCCACAACTGAAGTCAGAGACTTTGCCAACAGCAAACTTACTGATGGCTGACCAAGCAGGAACTGCCCCCCAGACTGGAAGGAGCCTCGGTCACCATGTCCAGAATTGAGAGGGTAACTCAAACATGGGACAAATGTTCATGGAAGGTACCCCACACTGCTGATACCTACTGAACATAGTCTGTTCTGTTATATACTATAAGGCCACATTTAAAAAGGAATTCCTTCAAACACTTTTATTCCAGTGATGGAAAGAGTCAAAGAAAGAAGGAAATAAATAAAGAAAATACTGAAGACTGAAAGGGGTGGGGGGGAGTAGTAATGCTTTCCTGGAGAGAGTTCTGTGAGTAGAACATTCCCACTTGATGCTGCAGCTGAAAGCAAACTGAGTGGTAAATTGTGTCTCCTTTTCCTCTGAGATGCACAACAGTATGTCAGCTCAACAAGGGAGAAGGACTTTTTTCCTACCTAAAAGTCTAGCCCTCAAATGTTCTGAATCAGTGTGATGCACAAACAGCACAAAGAACACTTCAGTTGTACTGAATAATTAAACTACTTTACAGAAATACGAAAACATGCAGCTCTGCCCCTAGACAAAGATAACCTCAAAAATCTGCAGGAAAAGAAAATGGTAAACGAACAACAGAAACGCATTTTGAAAGTCACATATTTCCCAACTAATATAAAAATGTGAGAGTGGTCTTCATTTTTTTTAGAAGATGCTATTAATTAAATGCATTTAAAACAGATTGCAAAGAACATGTAAGGAAGTAACAAGAAGTAGAAGTTGTGGAACAAAGATTACTTGTAAAAATCCATAACAGCAAAGGCCTACCCAAGGTTGGTTGCACTGGAGTTTACTACAGAGTGTATATAAATGACCCTGTTTTCTAGAGTGAGAAAAGCCACCTGCACGTATCGGATCTCAGAAGCTAAGCAGGGTCAGCCCTGGTTAGTATTTGGATGGGAGACCACCAAGGAATACCAGGGCCACTACACAGAGGCAGGCAATGGCAAACCACCTCCGAACATCTCTCACCTTGATAACCCTATGGGGTTGCCATAAGTTGGCTGTGACTTGACAGCAAAAAAAGTATACATGTAACTGAACATGCTTTCTTGAGTAAGAAAAGCCACATGCGTATCTTAGGAACAATCTCAAGTGGAACACTGGTTGAAGATTATCTTGCAAACTAATACACTGGCTAGATTTTTGTCAACTTCTAATTAGTTACTGCTTCACAAATACTTGCATGTATCTAACAAATGGCCAGCAGAAGGGATGTAAATTTTCCCCACGTCCTTCCTTCCCCACTCTGCAGTCCCTTTCAACCACTGGAAAGATTACTCCCGGGGTCCTGGGCTCTGAACGGATAGCTGTGCAGGTGGGGGAGGGGGATCACACTGAGGGGGCGAAAGAAGGTAAATCTCTTCCTTGTATCAGCAATTGTGAGTCTGTGAATAGATGCAGAGACTGCAGTACCAGACGAGAAAGCAGGAAAACCCCACACGCTTTCCACTGGAGGTCCTTTGAATAAGGCCGCGGTCACACGGCCCCTTAATGCGGGAGGAAGGGCTGCTTCCTCCCGCATTTAAAGGGGCCGTCCACAACGGCCCGCTGCGAGTCCCGCAGTGAAGCGGGCTCCAATGCGGGTTACTCCCGCATTTACCGACCCCGGGAAAAACTAGTGTTTTCCCGGGAGTCGCGGGAGCAACCCGCATTTGAGGTTATCTGGACAGCCCTCTCTCGCAAGCATTGTGAGAGCAGGGCTGTCCAGATGGCCCCCCGCCATTTTTTTTTCACTCTTTTACACTTGGGCGCATGGCTATCCATGCGCCCAAGTGTAAAAGAGTGGTGGGGGGGGAAACCCCGACTTACCCTGGCGGATGGCGGGTCGGAGGCCGCCACCGCCACTTTCAGTTCAGCTGGGGCCGCCTCCGTCGCCTCCATCGGCTCAGCTGAAGTGTCTTCAGCGGCGGCCGCCGCCGCCACCGCCACCACCCTTTCCGCTGCCGCCACGGCTTCCTTAGCTGCCCCCAGTTCCGCCGCCTCCGCCGCTGCCTCCGCCGCAGAGGCTATTCCCGCCGCGGCCGCCGATCCCGAGGCAGCAGGGGTTGGGATGTTTAGACATCCCAACCCGCTGCTGAAAAAAGCGGCCCCTTTAAATCCGGGAGCCCTCCTGGATTTAAAGGGGCCGTGTGACCGCGGCCTAAGAGACCCTATTCCCCGCTGCAAAGGCATATTTTCCCCAACTCCTATTGACAACACAACCTGGTGGAACTCTCTGCCTGATAACCTCCAGACCATGTGGGGATTTAAGGCAGTTCTGCAGGGCCTGTAAGGCAGAGAAGTTCCGACAGGCCCTTGGTTGAGGGCACAGGTGTCAACTTCAGGGGGGCTGGGGAACTGGAGGGCCTCCCACAACTTTTCCAGGACATGCTGAGCCTCCCCCGGAGACAATGGCCTGTGATGTATCTGGACCAGCCCCAGCCCCCCCTGGGAAACTGGAAAGTCTATGCCCTTGGTTGAGGGCAGTGATGGTTTTTCCACCTGTCTAGAGTGCCTGTTTTCCTGCCTCCCCGCCCCCCGACCCTGGGGTGTAGCATCCACTGACATTCTTAACACCATCTTTTAGGTTATTTAATGTGTTTTACTAGATTCCTATTGTTTTATGTTTAACTAATATATGTATACTTTATTGTTGTACACTGACCTGAGTCCTGCTCCACAGGGAAGAGTGGTTTAAAAATCTAATCAATCAATCAATCGAGTCTGAGCTGTGAAAATCCCTGGTTCAAATCTTGCCTCTTCATGAAAAGACTATTTAATAGCATAGTTCGGCAAAGCAACCCACACCTCTCTCGGGCTCAGCCCCATTCCCCCAGGCATGCAGTGTGGGTGTAATAACACTAACCCACCTTATGTGGTAAGGATTCCTGATGCAGTGCTCTGAACACTATCATAAAGGTAATCAAAAAGAAGAGGCAGATATCACTGAAGTTAAAGGCTTGATTAATTTCCCCTGCAAAGGCAAAGGGAAACCCCTTGCTTGAAAGCCAGTCGAATTCAACTCTAGGGGGCAGTGCTCATCTCCGTTTCCAAGCCAAAGAGCCAGCGCTGCCTGAAGACGTTTCCGTGGTCATGTGGCCGGCATGACTAAACACCGAGGCGCACAGAACGCTGTTACCTTCCCACCAAAGCGGTACCTATTTATCTACTTGCAATTTCTTGCTTTCAAACTGCTAGGTTGGCAGGAGCTGGGGCCAAAGATGGGAACTCACTCCGTCATGCGGCACTCGGATCCCGAACTGCCGAACTACCGGTCTGCAGTTCAGCGTCTTAATACCACTGAGCCACCGCAGCCCCTAATTTCCACTGTACTGCCTACTAAAATAATGGTGATTTGTTAGCTTAAAAAAAAATCTCCTTTCGTTAGCTATGACAGCTCAACACTAGCTGAACTCTGGTTAAAATGCTTTACTGAGAGTGTAGCCCACACTCTGTACTGGTGACACAGATACAACACTGAAGGCACAGAGACTTCTGACAAGGCCGCTCATTCTCACCTCTTTGTAACAGAGTGCTGCCGAAGGCCGCAGTGGTGGTGCCGGTCGCAAACAGCTCAAACTCCATGGCTTAGGAGTTTTAGGAGGCTCCAGGGGTCCCCAGTTTATAGTCGTGTGAGGCGTCCCGTGATGTGAAGGGTGTGGAAGAGTGTGGTACACTGGAGTCAGCGGTATTTGCTTGCTATCTGAATGTTTGCTGGACGGTGTTACAGGATGAGAAGGAAGCTGCCAAGTGAGCAACGATTTACGGGAAAAAGAAAAACATGACAGAAAAATCACAGTTGTATACAAGACTGTGCCAGTTAGCCGTCAACATTGTTATTGCTACTTTGCTACACAGCCTGGGGCAAAGTTTAAACCTGTTAAACGCATTTGTCAACAGTGTGGCTTGGATCCTGTCTAGAGTTTCTGCAGGTGCAAGGAAGAGGTGCGATTTCACTGATCCCTTCCTCCCAAGGAAGCCCCAAAATAGCTGGGGGGGGGGGGGGGGGGGAAAATCAGAGGTCCCCCACAGGAGGAAATGGAAGGGGGGGGGGGAATCAGTAAAAGTTTGTCTTAACTTCCTAACAGCAAGAAGCTGGGCAGGAGGCAAACATGACCAATTTTTCCAGGATTACTTCCTATGAGACAGCACTTTTGCACATGGCCTGTCCAATACATACATTACCCGTCTGCTGTCCTTCCATAACCTTCCAAGCTATACCTACTGCATCTGTCAACAGGATCCCTATGGCTCAGGCAAATGTCATAGCTAGTTCCCATGACAATAACACCACCCTGAAGAGAGGGGCAATGCTAGCTTGCCAATAAGCTGTGTCATTTTCCTGGCCCACATTCCTGTTCAGACATCACCAAGGCAGCATGCGACTGATCCTGTGAAGGCATGATCTACCCCTCTGCTCTGCCAGAATATGAATCTGCCTGCTAAATCTCTACTGTCCACTTGAGACCTTTGTCGAGTGAAGGCACTTCCTATACAAATATTTCCACCCTTGGGGTAACAACGTGTACCCCATGTTGCTTTGCCCTCCAGCTTTAGAGAAGCTGAAAGAAAAAGGAGTACAAGGAAAGCCCTCTTTTTCTTCCAATGGCAGCACAGATCACATGCAGCAGAAATACAGAAGAGATTCTACCAGCCTCCAAGGGCATGTGTTCAAGACCGCTTCAGGCTTAATCTCAGTTATTTAAATATCTATTTATTTAATTCATTTTATATGCCGCCCTCCCTGCCAAAGCAGGCTCAGGGTGGCTTACATTAAAAAAAATAGTTCTTCATATCAGACAATGCAGCATCAACGGAGCTGAGCTGATATGAAAACATTTCCACAAATCTTTTCACACATCTTTTCAACAGCACAGAAAATGGCCACGGGCAGGGGAGAGAGCCATACCTCAGCGTGGTTTATCTTTACTGCCCATCAGTGGCAGTCTCATTCTTAATTATTTTTACTTGCCCTTAGTGACATGACCATGTAGCAAAACTTGACTGGCTACATAACATCCCACTCATTGCATCAGCCTGGTTTTCTGCCCCATAAACATATTCTTGACCCAAGCGATGAAACTAGAAAGCATTCAGTCTAGCCCCTACCTTTAGAAATATATTAGCACAAATCCAGCTACATGGTTCTGTTCGCAGAAGAGGGGACAGCAATTTCCTCCTTCTTACTGCAGCCCCCCCCCACACACACACACACCAGTTGTCCCCTGTGCTGATCCTGAGAGTTCACTAATACCCCAAGAGCAGAACTGGGGGGTCCCAGTGGTCTGCAGCAGAAGGGGGGAAATGGTAAAGTCCCACTCCGTTAAGTCAACAGTTGGTTGGAAACATGTTGCTGTATTACATGACAATTCAGCCGATATTTCTGGGTTTTCACACACTACAGCACAAACCCAAACATGCTGGAATTCTTTTACCATGAAATCAACAGACTGCATGATACAATAGACTTATTTATAACATTAACAGCTGTTCCCCAAACACACACACCATACTGCGCTTGCTTTAATCCAACAGGACTAAAGCCAGGTGGTCCCTTACCGTGTGAGATGGCACAGAATGAGGTTTAATAGTGGGAGTCCCGATAGTTGTTACTTTGGTTTGCTTCTGCAGGTGATCCACCCATTCATGCAGATCTTGTTGGTTGTTACAGGATACTAATATTCGTTCGATCATATTTCCTAGAGGCAAGCACAAAATCCAGAAGGAAAGAAGAAAATGTGATCCCATTTCTAGCTGTAGTGGTAAGAATTCTTTCACAAGCAACATGCTAATACCATTTGTGTTCCCCAGACAGATAAATTTTGCTTCTTAACCGATCAGCACTCTACCACAACCTTCAAAGCTGACTATCAGATTCTGGTAACAATAGTGAACTTCTGGTTAAGAATTGTGCTTTTGAGCCCCTGGCTTTGGAGTTCAGTTACGCTACTTTGGTCCACCTACACCTTTTCAGAGATGAATAACATTCTTTTCTAAGGAACTGATGATAGAATCTGTGGGAAACCAACAAGTTAAAATGCACAATCCTGAAATTTTCTTTCCCTACTGAACACAACCACACCTACAAGATGATGGCCCCGTTGCCGAGAAGTGCCATCATATATTAGAGCATGAGTGTAGTACATCAGACGGCTTCTTGACTTGCTAGTGCAGTCCATGTAGGACAAGAAGAAGAGTTGGATTTATACCCCGCCCTTCACTCAGGAGTCTCAGAGCGGCTTACAATCACCTTCCCTTCCTCTCCCCACAACAGAGAGGTAGGTGGAGCTGAGAAAATTGATCTTGAGAGAACAGCTCTGAGAAAACTTGTGACTGACCCAAGGTCACCCAGCTGGCTGCATGTGAAAGAGTGGGGAATCAAACCCGGTTCTCCAGATTAGAATCTGCCGGTCTTAAAACACTATGCCAGACTGGCTCTCAAACTGTGGTGCCCATGGGTGCCATGGTGCTCACCCACACTCTTCCTGGTGCTCACAAAGCGTTTTTAGAAAGTGTGTGTGGCTGTGTGTGGCTCTTACCCAGCAAGGCTTCTGACTGGCCCCTAGAGATCTGACTGGCTGTGCAAATAAAAATAACGCCGTTTCAGTGGGAGCTGCCACCACAGTGTTGCTTTTATTCTTTCCCACTGCATTTTTAAAATTATCTCTTTTGGGCTTCCTCTGTGTGCGTAGCTCTGCATTCTACTTGCGCGCACTGCCCTGTGTAAGGATTCAAAAGGTGTCTGCAGGCTGAAAAGGGTTGGGGACCCCTGATGTAGGATGTCGCCACCACGCTTTAAGCTGGTGCTGTGTGCTGATTAGAACCCATGAAAATAATACACAAATACTGCTAGAGTGTCTACTGGAACTTTTAATACTGTAGCCTGCCAGGAGCTCTTATTCAAGGCAAAACAGGGCATCCATTTAAAAGTGACTAAACAACAGAGTACGATAAAGAGGATCACTTCAACTGGCTTGTTGTTTATTGTGACAATTCCTTGAGAAGACTCACTGATTTCCCACAAGCAGCTGTGCCACCCTCGCTCTTCCACTTGCCCTGGTTGCACTGGTCAATTTCACAGTCTTCCCTGCGTGGCAGCATTTTGACCCACATCTCTCCCTGATTTCCTCTGTGTCTTCTTGATCCTCGTTTTTTGAGATCGAGAAGACACGGGTTGCGAGTCAAAGTGCGGCCATGCAGCGAAGAGTGTGAAACTGACTAATGCAACCGGGGAAACAGAAGAACGAGGGCAGCACAGGGGAAATCGGTATCCGTGCAGAGTAGATGGTGCTTTGCCTGAAGAATATGGGGACATGCACAGAAAGACAGGAATGTAAGTGAGTATTACCTGATATTTCAAATGCGTTTCTGTGATTTTCACTGTCTTCTAGCTTTGTGATGGTCATCCCCGTGAGTGGTAGCTTTCCCTAAAAGCATACATATCAAGACGTTCAGACAAATTAAACACCAACCACAAAAGAATGGATTGTTTTCAGGCTGATGACCAACTTTGGAGTTTTTATAGATCTTAATCTACGTAACTTAAAAAAAAACTGTATTTGCGTTTCCCATTTATTTCTAAACACTGGATCTCTTGTTCCTGCGAATTTTTAACCTAATCTTTTCCAACACTGTCTAAAGGCTGAAGTGTTATACAGATTCCTTAGGAAAAAATGGATTGATTCATTTATATAAATGAAGCACAGGCACCACAGTTCTGAACTGGTTTGTTTCCCCTGGTACAGTGAAACATGGTTTGTAGCCAAAAAAAAATCCTTTTCTTTCAATAACAAGTGAGGTGTCAATAACACAAACCCGTATCCAGAAATACTGAGAGGCAAGATAGCAACCCAGAACAATCCAGAGGTGGGCATAAAAGTAAGGCCTGGAGGATCACCCTCTACTATTTTTTTTACATGCCATTTGCACACATGGGCTTTGGCTAAGGATGTATTCCATTTTCTAAGCACAACAGACCTGGGAAAATATCCTTAGCCAGGGCATTCATAACTGTTGCAAATACATCCCAACCAGCAGTTGCATAAACATCATAAGCATTCCTCGGGTCTGCCCCATGTTTTCTTCCCCTCCCTATAACATCTAATTGCATTCCTTTACTTGATGCACCATCCAAGGCAACACGTTTCGGTTTAGATCTTCAGGGGCTAGGGAGGGGGCTCTCCCTGCCCAATGTGTACTTTAGTGTTCTTATTGGTTGGTCTGTGCCTGTGCACTCACCGGCTACCCACCAGCCTACACTTAGTAGCCATTTCACACAAATAAATAAATAAATAAATGCCTCAGAGAGCTTTGCGCTCTGCGGATCAAGACCTGCTGGTATTCCCCTGCTCAAGGGACATCCGCTTAGCCTCGAACAGGGCCACGGCATTTCCTGCCCTGGCCCTGGCCTAGTGGAACATGCTTCCGCTTGAGAACAGGGCCCTGCGGGAGTTGTTACCATTCTACATGGCCTGCAAAACAGAGTTGTTCCACCAGGCCTTTGGCTGAGGCAGGAGGCATCCAATAAAATCTCAGCCTCCCCTGCTGAAACTACCATCTCCACATGGCCCAGGCTAAGAAGATCTAGAGACCAATGGCGCCAGCTGGAAATCTCTGTATGAGGATAAGCAGTGCATTCTGTTTTAATTTATGCTGTTTTAAGTTGCCTTATATTTAATATGTAGTGAAATTTTGATATAAAGTTCAGAGTCCAAGGGACTCTAACTTTCTTCTATTGCTTCAGACCAGCACGGCTGCCCACCTTGACAGAAATTTTGATATGTTAGAGATATTGTGTTTGTGACCCGCTCTTGAGACCGCTTGCGGGGAGGGCGGAATATAAATTTGAACGAATACATAAATATAATTGCCAAAATATTACTTGCACGGGCATTGCAGAATTCATACAATGTTGTTAGGGCACACTTTGCAATGTAGCCTTTGGTGTTCAATACGCCTTGCATTGTACAGATGTTGCCTCTATTACAATTCTGAAACACTTACACCCACAGCTGCCATAAAAGTTCAGTGAAAGTCTTTGCAGAATTTATAGGAACACAATTTAAAGGAAGCTACAGAAACCCAAACTAAATTAAAATCCCTTTTACCTGATAGATAAACCCACTCATTCTAGGGCTGGCAGACAACATGAGCAAAGTGTTTGGAAACAGAAGAAGGTACCGTTCATTCTTTTCCTTAAAAGAGAGAAAAATAACACAACATATCTAAATCACATGACAAAGCAAGTTAAAAATTCACATGGCATGCTGTGATCACAAACGTTGTCCCTTCTTTTTAACTCTGGCAATCCTAAACTAAACACAAGACATTTTTCAAATCAGAAGTCCAGCTGCTCTAGATTTGTTTTGAAGCAGAGCTGCAAGGTCTATTCTAAAATATTTCATATGCATGCCAATACAACAGAAATGGGGAGGGGGCTTGGGAAAGAGGAGCTGCCCGATCCTGTCCCCATCATGCATGAGTAAATGCTACACTGTACTTAAACAGTGTCCTGATAAGGCTCTGCAAAAAAAAAAAAGGAACAAAACATCTTGGGAATTCTTATGGAAAAATGCTATGAGTATTTCTACATGTTATAATTTAAAAGAAAATTGTTTTAAAATGATGTACAGATGGTATATGACACCAAAAAAAATTGCAAATATTAATCAAAATATGTCAAATAAATGTTGGAAATGTAAAAAGAAAGAAGGTTCTTTTTACCATATGTGGTGGACATGTGATAAAGCAAATATTGCTTTGGGGAAATCTTTTGGCAGGTTTCATCCATCCCTAACATTTCTGTTTCATAAACAAGACCAAAAAAAGCAAAGAACAGAGAAGACTGAAGTCAATGGGGTCAGACTGGAGTAGCTCTGTACACATGGCATGGCTGGAAAAGCAAAATGGCATTACCTCACTACCAGCACATTGTATCATGACTTGTGACATGTAAATAACTGTTCCCAGTGTCTTAATGTCCTCTCCTTCCCAGCAGCGGATGGCTTCTGTTAGTATCTGGAGTTCAAGCTCCTTTCGTTTTCGCACTTCCTGACATTGTGCCTGTTGGAGAAGGAGAAAATAACATCACACAATGCTCAGGCACAAGTGAACCAGCCAGAAGTTATTCAGTACTACATCTGCAATGCCACGTGATGTCCATTTTCTTTTAATATACCTGTTAACGGGTTCTGCTTCTCTCAGAAACAGCCGTTATCTGGGCCCTACAGACAACCACATTCCAACCAGCTTACAGGTTGCACAGGAGATGGCAAAGAAGGACAGTGACAATACGCTAAGTTAACAAGTGTGGGGCATAGCCTTGCTCAATGTATTTATTAATGAGGATTCACTATGTAACCATTCCATGTAACAAAAAAAAAAACTACTAATTTTCTTTCAGTTGCAGCAAGATTGCTCATTGCCCAATGTTGGAAGAATGCTGAGAAGATTTCTTCAGACAGGTGGTGTACTGAGAAGATTTCTTCAGACAGGTGGTGTACTAAATTAAGGAATACAGCAGCTCTTGAAAAATTAACAAATAAGAGTAGATTAATTCAGGGGAGAAAGAAGAAAGACGATTTTAAGATAGTTTGGAATAGAATTATAATTTATTTAATGGAACTTCCAGAATACAGCTCATTTTAAAATGTTCTTTAATTGGATGGAAACCCTTATCTAAAAACTTGACTAAGGTATGGAATGGCTATATTAGATGTAGGAATGTGCATTCGGCTTCCCCGAACTGAAAAAAATACCGAATAACTAACTTATCAGTATTTATCCAGTACTTTTTTCAGTTTGGGAATGCCGAACTGAAATACCTTCTCGGTATTTATCAGTATTTTTAAAGCCGGATGCAAATTCAGGAAACTTTTCAACTTCCGAATACAGTTTCCTGAATTTATTCGGCTTTTTCGGCTTCCAAGTAGCCAAATACCGACTTCCCTCCCCCTGTGGCTTCCCTAATCAATTTCCCTCCTCACCAGTCAGCTGTGGGAGTAAAACTGACCAGGGAAAGCCTCCTCTCTACCTTCCCTTCTCCAGCTGCCCCAGGGCTCCTGGAGAAGCACAGGCACAGCCCGGCCATGTATAAATGCCTTTCTTTCCCTCTCCCAATTTGGGGAGGGAAAGAAAGGCATTTAAACATGCCTGGGTTCCCTGCCTGCTCTTCTACAGGAGCCCCGCTTCTGCGGGGCAACTGGAGGAGATAAGCAAGGAGCCCAGGCATGTTTCCATGCCTGCCCTCTGCTTTCCCAGCCCAAGATCGGGGAGGGAAAGAAAGGCATTTAAACATGCCTTCTTTTTTTTCCTCCCCAAGCAGAAAAATCCTGGTACATGACATTTGCTCTAGAATATCTACCATGTAATTTTCCTTTGCTTCCCCTTTCTTTTTTTAAAAAAACCATTTCCTTCATTGCAAGCTCCTTTATTGTTCTGATGTGTTATGTCCATCTTAGAGAGCCAGTGTGGTGTAGAGGTCACAGTGTTGGGCTGGGATCCAGGTTTGAATCCCACTCCTGCCATGGAAGCTTGCTGGTGTAAGTGAAGAAATAAATAAAATTGTAGATTTGTAGGCAGTGACTGTGTCTATGGAATTATTCTATGGCCACTCTGCATCTGCTGTAGGTGACTTACAAGGATGGTGCCAACCTAACACGTAACTCATTGTTTTAAACCTCATTCAGTGACAACTTTCTCAAAAAACAACTTGAGGTTTTGCTTATTTTTTTCTTTAACAACCTAAACATGCTATCCAATCTATACTTTCTTGCAAGGGTTGCTGACCAGAAGGGAGGAGATTCTGGGAACAGAATTATGGGACACCCAGGGGAGGTCCAAAATGAGGCCAATCATGTGATTTATGTTCATGTGATTGGAGTCCGAGAGGAGCCAGAGGGGTCTTTCTGTTTGAGGCCTGGGGCAGGTCTAGGCATCTCTGCCTTCAGTGAACTCCCTACAGCAGATTCTCACCCAAGAACTAATTCACACCTAGGAAAACCTTCATATGTGAAACAGGGTGAAGCAACATTTCCCATATTCCAACGAAAAGACACCAAAGACAAGAAAAGTTTTCTGTCTCACTACCATGAGAACAGAACAGAACAGAAAATACTTTCAACTAGCTTAGGACACAAATCCAGGCAGAGTTGTTTCCAGAACTGGTTTTCCTTTGAAACTAGTTGAATTTAATCAAGGAAGGTTAAGGCCTGATTTAAATGGGAAGATGACTGCATGAAAAACACTTGCTAGTGCTATATTCTACAAGGCAAAAAATTCCAGTTTAAAATCAAGCTACTTAAATCAATGCTGCATTTCCATTAGTGATGGAACTAAAGTTCAGAAAGGATATCAGATCATGAACCTCTCTACTTCAGAATTTCTGGGCAATTTACAAGCTAATCCCATACCTTTCCTAATTTCGGACTGTGCTCATACTTAGAACTGCACTAGCCTCCCCCAACACTGTTATTACCCATTCCCTTTCCCACTGAAACTTTCCTAGCTGTAGTAAAATTAACCCACAAACCAAAAATCTATATATCTAATAGCCAAGTGCCCCCCCGCGTGCGGATACTTAAATCCGCGCAGGGGGGGCACTTGGAGGGCAGGGGGGGCTCTGCAGGTGGGGCAGAAAAATCCAAAAAGTTTGAAAAACTTTTTGGGGGATATTTAAATCCCCCGAAAAGTAAAAGAGCGTCCCCTGTGCATGCGCGGGGAACGCCGGGAGTCTCGGGGGGGGGGGGGGGGAAGGGGGCGAGTCTCTGGGAACACTGAGGGAACTGGGACAGCCCAGCGGCTGAGAGGCATCTAAGCCTCGCCGCTGGAGGGGGAGGAAAGCAGCAAGGCCTGGCGGCTGTGTGCCGCATGGGCTTCGCCAGGTCAACGCGGGGGTGAGAGGGGGAAGAGCGGCGAGGCCTGACATCTCCGGGCCTTGCTGGGGTGATCTGGGGGTGGGAGGGGGGGTGGAGAGGCGAGGCCTGGCAGCTCCGGGCCTCACTGGGGTGATCTGAGGACGGGAGGGGGGTGGAGAGGTGAGGCCTGGAGCTGCCGGGCCTTGCCAGGGCAATCCGGGGGCAGGAGGGTGGGAGAGGCGAGGCCCAGCCGGTTCTGAGCCTCACCAGGCCACCGTGAGGGTGGGAGGTGAGCGAGAGCGGCCGGGGGGGAGGGAAATGCTGGGTCCGAGTGGCGTTAAGCCACTCGGGCCCAAGCAAGAGCGGTGGGGGGGGGGAGGAAGCGAGCGAGAGCGGGGGGGGGGGGCAGAGGCGAATGAGAGCGGGGGGGCTGGGACGGAGGCAGAATCGCCAGCCCCGAGTGGCTGTCAGTTTCTTCCCCCGCGAGTATCGCGGGTCCCCCTTCCTTGTTACTACTATTGCTTAGGAAGCTGCAGAATTTTGGGCGCCAAGACTCCAGAGAAATGTAGTTTCCTAGAGCCACTACGGAAAACTAAAATCCAGAATGCCACCTCTTATCATGAGTAACAGATAAGTTTTCAGGAAAAGGGAAAGTTTCACTGTATTCCAAATGTCATCGCTGGAAGCATGAGAAGAGCTGGAGCTCCGAACAGGTCCAAACTTAAAAAGAAGGTATTTTTGGCTCAACCTGAATCTTAACAATCATGCTTGAGGAAGCTATGCTGTCAGTTGTTGGCAAATCAAGGATTTATGGAATGGACAGATAACCAGCTAAAGCCCAACACATAAGGGAATTTAAACAGTAAGCTGTTGGTATGGACCATGGGATGACTAACAGCTTTATACAGAAATCAAGGCCAAAGATTTGTTTTAAGGGAAGTAACAGATTCGCTTTGAAGGAACCAGCAAACAGTATGCCAATATCCTCCCTCTAAAACACTGAAATGCACTATACTGTGGCTGAGGACAGACTGGCAAATTGAAACGCAAGGAAAGCAGGGCAAAAAGACCCCGGCCGAGTTGTTGCGGGGCTGTCCGTTCGCACTGTGTAGACTGATGCGGGACCAGACCGGGGAGGAGGCGGAACAGCGTGTCCACATTGCAGGGCGGCCCCTGGTGGCAGCGCTGCAGTGGCACGCAGCTTTGGTCGGTTTTGCCGAGCCACACACAGGCGCATGAGTGCATAGGCGCAGCAGCCAGATCAGCGAGTTCACATTACCAATGCCACTTGAAGCGCGGCTTATTTGCGTCCACACTGCCAGGAAGCTGGATGAACGTGCACCCAGACGGCTCGACACCAGTTTCACCTTTTTGAAACGCAATGAAAGTGCTTCAGGATCGGGTGAGTGCAGCCCGGCATTGCAGGGCAGCTGCAGCTGTCTGAACAGGCTCTCTTAATCTGCCTGAAAAGCAGACCTATATCGGGCCAGAATGCCAGTCTGTCCTTGGCCGGTCTCTCTACCCAAGGACTGTTTGCGCTAAAGTTTACTCAGGCAACTTTCTCCTTGCAGGACTTGTGCTGCCCTACCGTCTTTCATGTGGTACCACCCGGGACCCCACTTATTTTCTTCTCCAAGTACCTGTCTGCCCCTCGAACCCATAACAAAGAAAAAACCCACTATACACTCAGCTAAATACTGGTGTCTCAACTTTGGAAGTCCGTTTTGTATGCTAACACTATACCCTCTTTAGCCTACAATATATCTTATTACTTACAGAAAGATTTTTGAAGGCTGTCATAGACTTCTGAATGTCTGGTCGATCTGGATGGTAATCCTAAAAATAATTGAAAAGGAAAATTAGTTTGCAATTTCTGTTGATGGCAATACGAAAGCACTTTTCTGCCTTCCATTTCATTTCTCCTTCTATATCCTTTCCTGCTTTACCACAGTGATGCAGTACTAATAATGGTGTGGTACTTTTGAGCATGAAGTCATAAGGCATATTTGGCCATATGAAGCTGTTCTATACTGAGCTAGACCACTGGTCCCATCTACTTCATCACTAGCTAATTTGACTGGGTTTGGGGTAGATAAAAGGTCTTTGCCAAGCTTGCTATCTGGGACAGTTTAACTGGCAAAGCCAATGTATCAGCCTGCAACCTACTGCGTGAAAAGCATGCGCTATACTACTGAATGAAAAACACTACTCTGAAACACTGCTTTACACAGCTGAGCCATATTTCTCACAGTGACAATACTCTAAACAACAATTGTATAAATGTGCTAAGCCATGCTGCAGGAAACATTTTTTTTAAAAAGGCTCTATTCCCACAAATTCCTCTCTCTTGACAGGTGCAAATTTATGAGCATTTTTCCCACCCCTCCTGTATGGAATGCAATTTCCTAGTACAAAAACTCTAGAACTGGCAATATTAACAGAAATGGAAACCTCAGACGGAATTCTGCTCCAGCTCTAATGCTACTGAAATGTAATGCTTGAAACTGAGAACCGACAGTACTCATTAGGATTTCAGCCCAGCTGTACAGTAAAAGGCATTGTTAAACCAAAGATACTGTATTATTTTGACAGCAAGGACCGAGTGTACAAGTCAGACATATTATCTCCTCTCCAAACAAATCCTACAATAAAATTCATGCCCGGAGTTCAGCGATATCTAAGTATGAAAATACCGGGAAAGCCCTGTGGGAAGCTGTGTCCAAATGGCAAGGAAAAACAAATCATACTCCAAAAGCTTGTTTTGTTCTGCATAGGTGACAACTTAACATTCTGAACCAGAGGGACAAGCAATGAGAAGTGTGTATGCAACCGGCGCTTCTAATTCTCCTCTTTTCAACCCAGCTGTGAACACAGCATAAACAGTACCTACAGAAGGTATATACCACATGCAGTGAGAAATCTAATGGTGGTTCCCCATGGTTAGGCACACCAACTGCGTAACAGGGCTGTCACAGACATAGAGGTTGGAGCAATCATGGGTTCAAGATCAGCACAGATTACTTTTCTTTCCAGATGATTACTTCTCTTACACCAGAAGAATGAGAGAAAAGTAGCGTCATTTGGGACCTGTCATCCTCCAAATGTGCCTTTAAGATAATTTGTTGCCAAATCATCATTAAGCTGGAACACAAATGCTGCTAAGATGTACCTCCATGTGTCTTTCAAGCTCTTTGAGTAAGGTGGGGTATTTATCCAGGCGCATAAATGGTTTGCTCAGGCCCGTGGTCAATACAAGAATCCCAGGACTGTTGGCTCCTTTCATTTCCATAAATTCTCCTAGCTCTTCACTGTGTGTACAAAAAGAAAATGACACAGATAACTAATCAGCACAACCAGAGAGAAATGACTGTTTCCATTCTTCAGCAATAAACTGGTGGGCTCCCCCCCCCCCCCAATACCCCAAAAGGGAAAACATTCAATGAAAAGACCTATTTTTATGTGAATGTTGCTTATGGTAAGGAAGATCTTCAGCTCAGCTTTCTTTCTATCTAAATCTTAATTGAAAAATTAATTTACTGATTTAGAACCAAGACCAGGATGTTTTCGTTTGTTTTTTGTCATCAAGTTGCAGTTGACTTGTGGGTTTTCAAGGCACGAGGCGTTCAGAGGTGGTTTGCCATTGCCTGCCTCTACACAGAGACCCAGGTTTTCCTTGGTGGTCTCCCATCCAAATACTAACCAGGTCTGATCCTGCTTAGCTTCTGAGATCTGATGAGAACAGGATAGCCTGGCCTACCCAGGTCAGAGCAGAATTACAACTAGTAAAAACAAATTATTTCACACAGTATTAGTCAATGAACATATTATTAAGATTCTTAATAGGAGATAAAATGAACTATTTCCTCACATATATGTTCACTCAGACCTTTGACCCAAGAGGACTACTCTCAAAAAAGTCCACAATGGATCACAGTTTTAGAGAACAATTTTGAAAATTACTGATTTACTATAATCGCCCCCCAATCCTCATTCTGAAGAGAGAACAATCTTAATATTAATCCAATTCAGTGAGATTTCTGAACACTTGGCAAGGAGAAACACAAAGTAAATTTTTAAGAAGCCTCATAAAGCTTTGTTTGTCCAGTTTGAAATCTCCCACAGCAATTTTGTCCACCCCAACACATCACAAAGAATGTTTAGAACGCATTTCCAGTTAGCCCTTTCGCAGCTTTTCCACATTAGTGTATAACATTCCTTTAACAGGAAATCTCATGTACATACTCAACATGCATAGCACTACACTTAACTATGACATGCTCTAAATAACAGTTAAAAAAAGAATACTACTGAACACGTAGATTGAGTCTCTTTACCTACTAAAAGGTGGTACAAACAGTTCCCTCTCCAACCAAGGTACACATGGCTGCTTTCAGAGGCAATCTGAGACATAATTTATACAATGAGTAATAAGCACTGGATCCGAAGGTGCTCTTCTGCTGGCATAATGGTATGGCACATGGTGGGCACATTTTTTGCCATCTCTTCCCCTCCTACTGCAGATCCTTGCTTTGCTCCCCTCCCATGCTCTTCACTGAGGGTCCCTTGCCCCACAGACAGGGAATTTCAGGTGCTCTGCGAGCTGCAATGGGAAGAGGGAGGCTTCACTCCACTCACAGCAATTTCAATCTACCCCTGTGTAAAATATTAGACCACTGCAATGTGTTCTGCATTGGGCTGCCCTTGGAGACTGTCTGGAAGCAATAACTGGTACAGAATGCTGCAACCAGGGTGCTGATTGGAGTGGGTCATAGGGAGCATATCACTCTAGTTCTGTTCCACCTACACTGGCTTTCAATTTGCTTCCGAGCCGTAAAAGACAGACCTTTGAAAAGACAGAACATTCTAACAATCTGTGTGAGTACTTTCAAAACATGCAGAAAATAGAACTTTTAAAAGTACTTCAGTCATAAAAAGATTTTGCTTATTGAAAAAGTGTACTACTTGAACCTAGTACACTCTGAAAACAGTGTTATCAGTCTAATTTATTTTCTTAAGAGATCATTATATCTCCAAAATCAGTGCAAGTTCAAGATCACAGCTGTTTTGACAAAGACAATAGCCCTTTATAACATGCAATTCTGTTTAAACGCTGCAAAGTACTGCACAGTGAATCCCTTCTGTATTTAACTAAATGGTACTGAGAAAGGAAACAAATGAGATATACAAAAGACAATCATTTATGTAAGAAACAACAGCCAAGCCTCTGCAATAACAAAACTGTGTTATGACTCAAACCTTAACCTATTATTTATTCAAAACAAATGAGCTATACAGAATAAATAAGCAGAAAGTATGCTATCCTAATACCATCATACTTTTCTGGAGTTGCTACATGAAAGGACTTTTTTCAAATCACTGCTATGAAGATAGCCCTAATAATTCACCAGTATTAAGATTTGTGGCTCAGAGAGAAATCAGTCCAGAGTCAGTCAAGTATTAAAATACAGGTCACAGGTTACTTCTACTATTGAATACATTACACTATGCAACCAGGAAGAATGGGTTAAGCCACCCTACAATCACTTGAACAGAAGAGAAAGCTAGCCTAAAATGCCTGAAACAGAAAATAAAAAGAGAGTGGAGAACAGGTAAAGCTCCAACTTACACTTCCAATTCCTGTCTATAATAGACAGAACATGGACTCTCACTGCTGAAAGGTCTAAAGATGTCACACAGACAGTGCATGCTGAAAACCCTCTAGCGAACACCCTTGGCTCACTTAATAAGCGTCTGTGCTGCATTTCGAGATAGAAAGCCTTATTCTTGGGCTGTTGCTTCAAGTATGACATCACCCTCTATGTTAGCAGCCTCTGGGAAACAAAGTGGAGGAGGGACAAAAGGTTCTCTGACTCAGATGCTTATCTGTATTCCATGCTCCAGTTATCTCCCATAAATGTGCTTGTCTGAGCTTCGTGTTTTGAAACCCAGCATTATTAAAAAGCTATAAATGCAATAATTAAATCTCAGATTCAGACCCAGCCATAATACCTAGCATTATGCAAACTGCACGGTGGATTTTAAAGCTTGCTTGCATTTACAGACACAATCGCTCATTTGAAGCATGCAGCTTAAATTATAAGAGTTAAAACATTTTTAAAATGACCTGTCATTTTATCTTAAAAGAATCAGTCTTACGCATTAAGAAATATAGTGCCATTTCCCTCCACAGGAAATTGCCACTGCATCAGACTTACTGACCTTCAGAGTTTAACTGTACATTAGAAGAGATTAGGCTTTTTAAACCAATATTAAGTGGTCGCAGGAAAGCCATTTTTAGCACAGCGGATCTTTGGCAAGAGAAAATTAATGTTCTTAGCAATGGTTAAGGGAGCTGGTTCAGACTGAAGAACTGCACGCTCCTTCCCACATGCCGGCCTCTCTCGTGAGCCAGTGCTCCCACTGTCCACACTCATCGAGGATTATGACAACCATGTGTTTACTTACTTAATTCATACCCTACCCCTCATCCCAGTGGGGACCCAAATAATCTTGCATCACTCTCCTCTCCTCCATTTTACCCTCACAACAACCCTGCAAGGTAGGTTAGGTTGAGGGTCAGTGACTGGCCCAAGATCACCCAGCAAGCTTTCACAGTAGAGTACAGATTCAAACCTGGGTCTCTGCAGATCCTAGTCAAACATTCTAACCACACCACCATGCTGGGTCTTGACTACACCCATTAATAACGAAGATTAGTACTGAACAAGCTGTCCTCTGTGCCCCCCCCCCCCAATTCCAAATCTATGCTGAGTGGCAACAGGAGGAAGGTGGAGAATTTGTAAACAAAATGAGAGGGGCTTGGGATCTGGGCAGATTCTGAAGAGTTCGGAATACAAATCTTTTAAAGAAACAAGACGCCACTGATCACTTTATCTATGTTAAGAGTAATATGTGCACGGTTCACAACTATAATCCTAAGGATAGCTGTTTGGAAACACATTCCATAGATAAAATGGGACCAATACACCAGTGCTACGCTTTGACCTAAAAGGGCTGGGGGAGCAATTACTTCCATTTGTAGTGGCATGGCAGAGCATTTATCTGCACATAACAACAGACAAGCAAAATTGTTTGCTATTTTCTACTAATAAGAGATCGGCTGCACACGCAAAGCATTTTGACGTTGAAGAGAAATATCTGGAGCAAAGATACATGATCAGATCATATGGAACGGTACTGTACGACTACACACAGGACGTGGAGGATCTCATGTTTGAAAACACTGGACACACAGAAAACTCATGAGAGGAAGGAGGCTAGGCTAGACCCCTTTCCCTTACACTGCTTCCCTATGGCCCTCCATGCACTACTGGTACATGTATCAAATCAATGAGCACAAAAAGGACATGATGCCCTTTCAGATGCAGAATTGGTCTTGAACCTACTTGCTGCTGCTAAAATGGCAACAGCAGCCAAATAGAAAAAAGATGGTTCCAGCATGTGTGGAATACAGCCTTATTAACACTATTAACATACTGTCAATGGGGCCAGAGAAATCATTTTCAGTGTGCACATGAAGCAGGCATTATTCATAATGTTTTGCAAATAAAAAGGTAATAGAGAAAGTGTTTCCTTACAGGTTTCAAGAGTTATTATAAGCCTCTGCTTCTTTCTGCAAGGTGGAGTATAAAATGTGTTGAATACTGAAAATCCAATACAATATTTTTAAAAAATCAATGTGTACAGAGGGCGTGCAGGCACAAGCATGGCACACTCGCTTATAGGCCCCATACATGTGACTGGGGGGAAAATCGAAAAAGCAGCATTTCTTGACCTTGTGAACGGTCCATATACTTCCTACCTGCATAGACACCATGTTCGTGAGCAGTTGTGCATAGGCAGGGGCCCATATGCTCACACTTACACCTTCTCTAAGAAAAACACAAGAACCCCACAACCCACACACACATAAGCGGCAAACGCATTTTAGGAGAGGCATTCCCTCTTGTCTCCCATGAAGAACAGAATACCTCTTCCATAATTACGCATTTTGTGCACTGTAGGCACAAACAAATATGCTGTTTTCCGGAACCATGGTTTTAACCATGTGCAATTTTATGCACTGTTATTTCAAAGCCGCATAATTAACTGACTTAACATTTCTTTAAGTCATATCAAAGAAACACCCATATCCTTTCACAGGCTTAAAATTCTCCAGTTATAATCACTGGATAAATTAATCCCTCTAATAGATTGGTGGTCTGCAGGCCACAGTTATATTATTGAAAACAGATACTATGAAATGTTAAGCTAGTCAATGAAATATATTTGTTGAAAGGGCAGTATCACAGTGCCAATGTCTACAGTCGATAACATTCTAAGCATAATCTGATTCACCCAACGCTACCAATAGGGTAACCTGACATACTGCATACTGTTCAGTATGGCTGAATGAAACTTGAACCTATAAACCTTCAGAATGCTGCAGAACACCTAAGCTATTCAAATAGTGCATATCTTTTGAAAACACTCATGGTAAAAACCTTATTAGGAAGTGTGTACTTTACGTTCTTTTCAAGATTCTGACACCAGTACAGGAAAGAGTTCTTGTTCTCTTTTCCACAGTCGCACATTGAAGAGGAACACTTGTAAGAGATTACAAAATTTGTGCTGTGGGAGCCAATGAAAGTTTAGAGACTGCCCAGAAGGAATTCACATTAGATCCATATTGTCCAAAGCTACTTTGGTTTGAAGGAGAAGAGTACAACCCAATGTTCTACTGTTCACATACACAACAAAAGTTTGCATGAATTTCAATCATAGCTCATGATGATAACATATAATCAGAACATAAACTTCTTGTTCTGATTGACACAACAAAACATTAACAGCTATTTTTACAAACCTCACCCTGAAAAATGGGCATGGCTATAATAATACAATCCATAATTTAAATTAATTTATGACTATGAATTTATTTGTTCAGAACCCACAAAGTTAGTTCCATGTGCTCAAGGGGGCTTTGGCCTTCTGTTTCTTTATCAAGTATCCCACATAAAACAAGGTAAACCTCTTGGATACTAAAGGGAGTCAGAAAAGACAGTTGGTGACATGGCATATAGCCCTGCTTAGGACCACGGTAGGGTTGCCGGACCCTCCAGTGGAGGCAGTCCCCCTGACAGGCCCCACCTCCTCACTGATCAGCTGGCCAGTGGGGGGGAGCTTACCCTGAAAAAGAGGGAGATCCAGGACATTGGGGCAATGCTCTGGTATTTGAGAAAAAACTCTATGGTAAAAGCCAAATTTACCATAAAGTTTTTGCCCAAATACCAGAGTGTCGCCCTAACATCCAGGATGTGATGATGTCACTTCCAGGTCATGTGGGCAGTGATGCAGACACATTGCTGTATGTTGGATGGGCCTCCCTGCTGCTCCCAGTAAGTCCCCCCCCCCGCCAGTTGCTAGGAGGGACCTGGCAACCCTACTCCACAGGCACACCTAAAGCAGTTCTTTATAAACTGGCCATTGGATTTATTTAAGACGCAGGGTGGCTTATAAAACTAGAATACATAGTTTTGGAAAGTAAAAAGAGGAAAAGAGCAACACATCCTCACTCCAATAAAACATTATATTTATTTATTTATTAAGACATTTATATCTCACCTTTCCTTGTGGTTCAAGGCAGTTTACAATAACAGTTAAAACCATCTTCATTGTATAAGTGCTTTGTATAAGGTTGGGCAAAAATAAACCTTTTGCAATGCTTCCTAACAATTGCTGGGCTTGGTGTCATGGGAGTTCTTTTGGTAGGGAATTTTTTAAAAAGCCCACAGTCACAATTGAAAACGTCCTGAAATTTACTCTCACAGACTGAATTACGCCATCATTCCTAAGTGTGGTGAAGGAAGCTCTTGTGTGGTATCTGAACTGACAAGCCATGGTTTGGGATTAGCAGGCAAGCCTAAATTGGAAATCAAGTTTTTTAAACAGGTTTGCAAACTGGGCTGGTGTAATGTTTCAGTTGATAAACCACTGTGACATCTACCAGCTCTGTTTCCAGAGATTTTCACTAGTCACTCGAGTGCTGAGTAGTAGCTCTAAAATATGATTTGGCCTAATTCTTCTGGTCAGCCACGGACTTTACCTAACACAGCAGAAGTCTCAAGTCGAGCCTAATCAACTTATGGAAAGCCTACTCTTTGGCCTTTCAAGAAGCTTCTAATTTAGTTTTTACAATATGTCATTCACTTCTGCTCAGTAACTGTCATTCTGGAATCCTTTACCTCTGTTTTGGGGGGGGGGGGAAGAGTTGTATCACTAAGGCAGCTTCCTCACACACACTCACTCACTGAACAAAACTGAACTACCGCCTGTATGAAAAACCATTGGGTCAGATTTGTAAAAACGCAGGTCTAAGCACACGTAACTCAGGTGCAAGTTGTAACTAAAGTACTGGGGTTTACTTCTAATTATAATAGGGTTGGGTTAAATTTCTTTCAAGACCATGACTGAAAAAATTTTGTTCTGCTTTCACTCTATTTTAATCCTCAGTCCCGTGCTTTATAAATTATACTTTTGCCATAAGTGAACAACTGATCTGAATACTAAGAATAACCTTGTGTTTGTTTGCAAACACTTCTTTCCCCAAAGAAGAACAGATGGGAAAATATAAAGGACGCAGAGGAGCGGCTACCAGGTGTTCTGCATCCCCCCTCCCCCCCCAGTACTTTACCAGTACAAGATGCAGACTGGACATACCTGTGTTCTGTGAGAACAGTTACTGCTGATGGGTGGTTGGCACAGTACACAAGATATAAATTTTTCATCTGCGGCATCAGATTTAGAAAGCAACCACCGACTCTCTGCTGTGCTTCAGGCAACCTGAAATAAAGGAACATCAGTGTAACTTCTAAACTCTTCAGAGACTTAATGCATAATGTATTCCAAAATCAGCAAGGCAGATGTGACCTTCACCTTGGCAGCCTCAAAGTCAAGGCATAACGGGCAAGTAGGAAAGCTGTAAAAAATGGCTATTCTGAAACAATAACCCGAGGGGAGGCATAAAGTTTGGAAAGAGGTTTTATAGAACTTCAGTCCAGCTTGTTTGTTTTCCTGGTATACTTGATACCTTGTGGTGCAACAGCATTACTTTGTATATGAGCTGTTGTATTTTTTTTCATTGATTTACTGTGTGATTGGAGTCCTTTATATTTAATCCAGTACATTTCTTATCCTGCCCCTCCTTCAAAGTGCTCAGGGTGGCATACATCATCTTCCCTTCTTTCATTTTATCCTCACAGCAACACTGCTAAATAGGTTCAACCGAGAAAGAATGACTGGTCCAACATTGCTGGAGAAATGATGGCTGCACCAGTAGGAAGGAAGCCAGGTGCAAGGTGAAAAGGTTTACTGAAGTTTTCTAGATCCCTAAGTGTTTCACTCTAGGCTTTGTCGGGGGATCTTCTATGGAGTTTTTCAATTTCCATTTTCTTCAATTTCTTCATTGCTCAAGGTGGAAATTGAAAAACTCCATAGAAGATCCCCCGACAAAGCCTAGAGCGAAATGTGTAGGGATTTAGAAAACTTCAATAAACTTTTTCACCTTGCACCTGGTTTTTCTTTCTTCCTGGGCTAACATCACCCAGAGGGCTTCATGACATAGAAGGGCTTTGAACATAGGCTGCCCAGATCCTAATCCAACACTATAATTACTACATCACACCAGCGTTTGCATTTCTGATTTCCCTGCATTGCATTAGCAAAAACTGTGTCTTGCAATGAGTCATCTAGAAAATATATTTATCTCTGCTGAAGATAGTGGGCTTAAGAGCATGCAACTAAATCCAAAATTGAAGTAAACACTAATATTACAGCTAATAACAATCAAAATCAATGACACCTTTCAACATCTATTAACAAATTCTTGCTACTGTTTCCCAAAGCTTGCCGTTGATCCACCAATGATAGTCAGGTTGAAGCATGGACAGGTCACTTCTTTTGGATCTTCTGGTTCCAGATGTAATGATTAAGAGCTAATGCTGCTATTGCTTTTACTTCCGACCAACTATTTTTAACTGGGGGCATTGATCCAGATTGCCCACCTCATAAAAAAGAAATAGTCTCCTTTCTTCTCTCAGCAGCTAGAATAGCAGTGGCAACTAGATGGAAATTGGATAAACCTCCTGACTTAAACCGCTGGCATAAAAAACTATGAAGTATCTACATAATGGCCAAGCTCTCTGACAATATTAACCAACTCAAATGTCCTCTCTCTCTTCTACTTTCTTGGCTGTCTGGTTTCCTATTCTAGAATATCTCGTTTCACAAGAAACCATCCCTAATATAATTAATGACCCTTCCTTATGGTAAAGTTTTTACTGCTACTTATGTTGTTTAATGGCATGGAATATCTTGGTTGATCACTATTACGTTCTATATAAGCTATAGGTAAATTTTCTTATGAAGGTTTCAACTTTACAATGATTTATACTAGCTAGCATTTGAATTTTATTGTGTTTTATATTTGAGTTAGGATAATGATTGTGAAACTGCAATAAAATAAAAAAGAAAGAAAGAAAGAAAGAAAGAAAGAAAGAAAGAAAGAAAGAAAGAAAGAAAGAAAGAAAGAAAGAAGGAGAGAAGGAAGGGGAGAGAGAGAGAGAGAGAGAGAGAGAGAGAGAGAGAGAGAGAGAGAAAGAAAGAGAGAGAGAGAGAGAGAAAGAAAGAAAGAAAGAAAGAAAGAAAGAAAGAAAGAAAGAAAGAAAGAAAGAAAGAAAGAAAGAGCTAATGCTGGTTTCATAAGCAGGCTGGGAGAGAGTATATCCCCACCCCCTCCCCACCGCCATTTTCCCTGCACTCAAACCCTTCTGAGGGTCTTGATTGTGAACCTTTGTGCTTGCATTCTGCTCAGGCAGAATAAAGGCAAATGGAAAGGGAAAGTTTGTGCAGAAGAAGGAAAGGACATCACCTCCCACCTTCCTAAACCTAATTGATGGCCAGAGTTATAGTGTACATTCACCAACCATACAATTTTAACCCTACTTCAGCAATACAAAGAAGACTGTGAGAACAAAAGAGAAAAACAACACATATTCCTGTCACAATTCATCTAGCATCATCCGCTTTGATATCCTTCAACACATTATATAAAACTATTAGTGTGTTCACACACTCAAATCCAGTAAGCCATACAGTATTTTTACATTAATGTTTCTGAAGTTGATACTCCCACCATATGTTTTCTTTCATTTATATATTTTTTTCAATTAAAATGAATAAATCAAGCATCAGTGAGTAAAGTACAAATTCCTTCAGATAAATCAGGGTCACTCTGGACAATTCCACGTACTGTTTAGTTAGTCTTGCAGTACTTACTTGGTGCATTCTTCTAAAGACTGCACAAGCATTTGCTGAAAGGAACTGATTTCTTCTAGATTTCCCATTAAATATGAAGTATCTGTAGAATTTAACCTGAAGCCAAGGAGAAATGAGAAAGTTAAGAACAAGCACTCATACAAAACTAAAAGCCATTGTTTCTCATGTGAGAGGTGAAGAAATCGTCTCTCTTGCATGCTCTGGTTACCCTTTTCACCTTCAGATCACGCATGTTTAGAACCAGCTCGCTTTCTTTAACCCAACACGAACAGGCTCTCATAGCATTTACCAAAGCACAGTTGGATACCTTACAACTGGTGATGGTAAGAGGCCGTTACAACACGATCCCACATAAAGAACGTGTCTGTACTTGCGATCAGATTTCTACTGGGGATCTATTACTGCCCAAGATTTGCATTAGAACGTGAAAGATACCTCAGGAATATTTTATTAAAGTATCTAGAGAGTGCAGATAAAGATAAACTATATTACTTGCTGACAAAAGTAAATGGATAACAATGCAAACGGTAAAGTTTGTTGCACGGGTGATAAAGGCCTTACCAAACTACCCACTGTTAATGCAGCTGATGGATATAGATTTTGTTGACTATCTGACTGAATTGCTTGAATTGTTGGCTTTAACTCAAATTTTTCTTGTGACCTTAACAACTGTTTATAAAACTGTAATGTATATGAGCGTTTTATTGTTACTGTGATTGTTGCATTATAACTCTGATGCTGTTGATATTTTTAGTGTTAAATGCTAAGGGTGTGAGCTAATGCCATGAAGCTTATGATTGTAAGGGACTCTCTTTCACTGGCATGCCCCTTAAAAAGTCACTGGTGGCAGCATCATAGAAGTTCAAATTCAGATACATTTCGGAATTGCTTAAGGAGGCCATCAGGACCAATTTTAATGTTACAGCCCCTCTTCTGGCTTCCACCCAGTAGGCATAACATTTACCATGTGTTAGATCCAGGTGGGCAGCCGTGTTGGTCAAAACATCTTCATTAAGTTGTACGCTAATTTGCTGTTCCCCTTGTAGAGGCATCTGCCTATATATATGAACTGTTAACTTCAATGTATCTGAGGAAGTGTGCGTCTGCAAGAAATCTCACACGAATAAACTTTTGTTGGTCTTAAAGGTGCCACTGGACTCCAAATTAGATTTACCATGTGTTGGCGCTCCTGCAGTGCTGCAAATGAGCCAACAGACGTGGCAAGATCCTTTAAAGATTATGCCAGCTGGAAAGCTACCAAAAAACGTACTGCACTTATGAATATACGAAGCTGTCTTATTCCAAGTCAGACTACTAGTATCAACAGTGATTGGCAGCAGCTCCTCTGTGGTCCCAGGAAGGTCTTCTCTGGCACTTCCTGCTCGAGATGTTTTAGATGCAGATGCCAAAGACTTACTTTTCACTGGCTTGTAAAGGCCTCAGGTAGTTAGAAAGCATGGTCTGTAGTTCCTTAGCGTACTCATTTTCTGTTTCTAAAATATTTTGTAGCACCTGTAACACACGGAAACTTGGTTTTAAAGCTCAAAAAAAAAAAAAAAATGCCAAACACAACTGGACTCTGAAACATTTCTTTACCTCTCAAAAGAGTCTAGATGCAAGCTGGATAGGAAATTGAAAACACCAAAATATTCTGTAGGACGTTACAATTAAGGAATTTAAAATTAAGTCAGGGTAAGTAATGCAATTAAGTTGTGAGAAATGGTTAAAAAAAAGGTATTGTACAAAGGTCTTGCTTAAAGTGCCTTGATTGTTTAAAGCAGCACCGGTTAATTATTTCAGCAAATGTGCAAGTCAAAAGTATGAGGCAGTACCATACTATACCAGTTTCTTCCACGCATGCCTTGGTATAATTTTGCTAGTGTGTACAGAACAGCATGGCCCAGGAGAGGCAGGCAGAAGCATGGGCCTGATTCAGCATGCCACAGCCGGGCCTAAGAGATTTCTGCTGTATTCAGACACACTACAAATGCCTGCTGCATAGACCATTTGTGCCCCTGGATCACCAATGGTTGGGCCCAGTGATTTAAAAAATCATATGAATTCTCTCTACACGTAACACTAATTCTTCTAATGTACACAGTCATAAATGCACGCACAAAAACACACAAATCCAAGTTCAAATGACTCATTGAACTCCCTCCAGCTTTCTGGGGATTTATACATAACACAAAGCACAGGGACTGGTTCACACACTCCTCAATTTCCCAACAATAGATTGTTCCAGCTGAACGTGTCAGCTGACTCCACCCGCAGCAATGAAAGTTCTATTTGTGGTCTTTGATTTGCAATACAAGTCACCACTTGATGCTGTGTCATTGCTTCCTGGAAGTCATCCCTGCCTAACATCAAGGGTGTGAAAGTAGTATCGGCTTTCGTGCTTTCAAATAGAACCTCTGCACACTGTAGATATGAAGGAGAGACTACTGCTGCAGAAGGCTTCCACCCAATCGTAGCGGGGGGGGGGGCGGTGTCCAATGTTCTGCACCATGGGATTCTTTAAACCGCAGAGAATTGTGTGTGCTGATCTGTAGACCTCCTTATGACCTGTCGGCTGGTTATCAGTTACCTGGGCAGCGAAGCCACCTCAGGTTAGAGCCATGAAAGTTAATACCTAGATGAAAGAGCTGAGGGACAGGCATACTGGCAGTCCATAAGCAGCAAGACATATGCTGCAGCAGAGAAGAACCAGCTCTGAAAGTCACTTCCTCCATGAGATACGTAATTTTATAAACTTCTTTCCAGCCATTCTTGTCATTCTTAGTCATTCTTGTACCCTAAATTAAAAAGTCACAAGCAACTATAGCCTTTTCTCAGGGGGATGGGACTTTCTGACTGCCCTTTTCTTTGTGTTCTCCAATTCCACAAAATACTCTTTGACTTGAGTCAAACAGAATCACGCAGTGTTCTAATGCAGTTGTGCCACAAAGGCAAGAGGAAGAGGACTTTTTCAGTCTGCTGCCCAAAATTTCCTTCATGGATAGTCGCAATTAATTCAGACCCAATAAGAGTACTTAAGGTATTTGACAATTCCCTCCTAACATACACAAATTTGTACCTACTTGTGTTTAAACTAGATTTCTGATTTTGTTATCCATTCATCCTCTGGAGAGATCCTTTAGAGGTCTATGAGGTCTTCATGGGATTTCACCACCCATAATTTGATATCAAGGCAACCTTGACTACCTCAGTAGTCATCATAGCACTAATTCTATAGAGCTTACAAACTGCAGTAACCTAATATAGATCCTTAGGGGACCCTACTTGCTTCCAGCGGGAAAATAACTCATTTCTTCCTCCCCACTATCCACTCTCTTTAAAATTAGGAACTGCTCCATAAGACAAGAGGGCTCATCTTTTATTCCACAACAGCTAAACTGACTTAGGAACCTTTGGTAAGGAACTTCTCCAAAAAATTTTTTTTACTTTTTTTTGAAATCCAAGTGTGTAAGGTCAACGGGGCTGCTACTATCTAAATATTTGCTGACACTCTCAAAGTTCCTCACAAAGGTTGGCTAGGCAAGACTTGGCTTTGCAAAAACTATGCTGTCTTTGGCCAAGTCTTGTTCTTTAAATGTCCATTTTAAAACGTTTAGCTTTAGTAATGACTTCTACCAATTTACCTAAACAGATTAGGCCTAAAATTTCCCATACTCCCACTGGATTCCTTTTTAAAATTACATGTTACATTGGTTAGTTTCCAATCCTGTGGTGAAAAGCTCAATTTCCAGGCCAGCTTGCATATTTCTGTAATTAAATTAGCAATCTCGCTTTTTAAGGGCTATTTAGTGACTGCCCTGGGTTTGTGGATTGCCTGTGAAATGCTATCCTTTGTTGCCTCTGTTGGGCAACCCCTCTGTTGGGCAACAGGAGATGCCACCCCTGAGAACCAGCATTCAGATGCAGGAAATTTCCAGGATTTCCCACCATAAAAGTCCTCTTTGTAGCTTCCCCACTCTCCTCCAGCACTCTTTCAAACCTTTGTCACATAAAGATTTCTATATTGCCTTATCTTCACAAAGTTTAGAAAATAGTTACTTTGGCAAAGAACAAATCTAGAAAAGAGCAAAGAACAAGTCTAGCCACCGATACAACAAAATGCAGGGGAACAGAGATTTCCCCATTGTACAGCAGAAACACTATTGGCCACAGTTATGCTTGCAGAAAATTATATGTTTTTACGAGTTTATACACAGGGCTTTCACTCCTCAGTTGCTCTCAGAAGTCTTAGTTGCTTTAAGAACTCCAGTACAAATGCAACTGCACTCCAAGCACTGGTAGGGTTTTTTGGAGATACTAGACCAGCTACATGCAGTTCACAGTGTGTTTGGGATAGACAAGTTATTCAGGCCTATATGAAAACTTGATGAAACAAGTGACATGCTGAACTATTTAAAACGAGAGAATTCACTGCTTCTTTCATTAGCATTGCTGAACTCCTGTTTATTCCCTTGAATGGGCCTATTCAATTGCAGAGGGGAAGAAAGGGAGACTATTTCTGAGTTCATTCTTTTGTTGGTAACTTGACTCCTGCCCCAAAGATTAAAATGTCTCCATTCTACAAAAAGCCCTAGGAAGGACAAAATGTCACAATGCAACCAAGCTATTAATTAGCCAGTTACAAAGAACAATACTTCACAAGTATATCCATATGCAGAAAAATTAACAAATCTTATCTTACAAAGTAAAGATGATGAAACATCAGTCGACTACTACAAGCAGACAGTCTACATACAAGAAAAGAACCAGCTGTTGATTGTTGCAATATGAAACTAAATCTGGGGGCGGGGGCTTCTAAAGAAGGTAAGAGGACAAAAAAAACTGGAAAAATTCCAGCAAAAAATGTTCCCCCCCCCCCCAAAAAAATTGGAAAAATTGAAAAAAGAAAAGCAATTGATTATGGAACATTTTATTTTTACATGATGAATAAAATATTTTAAGACAAGGTGTTCAAATATCTTCCAAATCATTTCTAAAAAGTATGTATGGTATCCGATTAATCTAATTTCTGTGCACTGAGGACACGCAAGTCCTAAATTACAAACTGAACTCTCCAATATTGTAGAGGAAATATGAATAATTGTTACTTCTGGGTTTTGAAAAATTGTTTTGTGGAGGTTTTTTTGTCTGTTCCATATAAACTGGTAAACAGTTCAGGAGATTGTTGCTCCATTTGTTACAATTACAAATAAATATTATTTAAAAAGTAAATTCTGTTTGTAATAACTGTTTGGATACACTATATTTTTAATATGCTAGTTGTGATAATTTCATGTCAAGTAAAATTGTCCATAGTCATATTTTATGTTCCTAAAGTAACAGAATGACTTTCAATCTGGAAAAGAAAAGAAAAGTACTAATGTAGCATTTTTTTCATAAATTTCTGGTTTTTTCCAAAAAAAACCCCAGAAAAAACCTGAATTTTTTCCCCGAGCTTCAAAATTTCCGGAAATTTTACATCTCTAGTTTAACGCTCCGAACGGAGTGTGTGTGTGTGTCCCTGATAACAATACTGTGTCACGTAGCACCTAGAAGGAAAACCTTCCACTGGAATAATCCTATATAAAAACAAGACTGTTGAAATTAAGAACACATTTGTATTCAACACTCACTAAAAAAGATACAAACATTATAGAAACCTAAACAATTTTATACCATTTTAAAATGGCCATCAGCTATTATTTACTTATTATTATGCTACAGTTTGGGCTTGCTGCAAACTAAGCCCCTAGGTTCAAAGTCTGACTATCTGACACTTCTTTACATATATTAAGCACTTGTTGCAGAACCGTTTATTCTGAACTTAGATTTACACACACTGATTGAACGCAGAAGGTTTCAAACTGCCATAATTCTTGTGATTCCACTGTCTTCGGATATGCTATAAGATCAACATGTTATGCAGAGATACAGGGAAGGCTGTGAAGACTGCATCATGCTTACCAAAAAAATACAGTAAGATGGAGATTACAAAAAACACAGTAACTGCTGCATTTTCAGACTGCAATGCTTCAGAATTCCTAACCTCATAATCCTGCGTTTCCGCTCTAATAATCACGTTTCTCCTCTTCCCTGCTCTTTGCATGTTCTGGCTGCTGCATGAACCCATTAGATGTCAAAGAGCTTATTTCAAAACTCTGTCACATTTGACAGAATTAGGTACCAAATGGCAGTTTACAGTATGCAGCACAAGGGGAAAGTATAAAGCGCTGAATTCATCCACTAAGAACTAACCCTCTGTCACAAGGAGCCCCGGGGCGGGGGGGGGGGGGACGGGACAAAGATATCTAACCGTTCTCTCACAAAATGTTCAGTTACCTTTTGTTCAGCAAAAGCTCTGACTACAGCCCAATTTTTATAAATGACCCACTTAATGGGACTCTTATGATGTCAGGTGAAAGGAAAAACCAATGGTGACTTCACCCATTCCCTAAAAATAATCATACGTGGGGGAGGGGGGATGTGTGGTTTTCCCATAAGATGCACAGTGTCTATTTTGTCACAACTGTCCACTTGTTCAGAAGCTACTCTTTCAAAATCATGCCTTTGTCTGTTTCTGTATTTTTGTGTAACAGCATATAACAAACAAGCAACAAATCAAAAATAATTGAGCTGTGATCCAAAGGCTTCTTGCATTAGTCAAAAGCATTTCTGCTCATGAAAAGGGGGGGGGGTTCCCATACATCTCCCCTTCTAGCTGCAGCCCCTCCCCCCAACAACATCCCTCACCATTCCACAGTGTCACCCAACTGTCAGGAGTGATTTTTGGATGGAAACAGAGTTATAGAGCAGTAATAAAGAGTCATATAGTCACCCCATTCCATGACCACACAGCCACTCAGCACTGAAAAACTGTGTTTGAGGCCCTGACCTGGATAGCCCAGGCAAGCCTGATCTCAGAAGCTAAGCCGGGTCGACTCTGGCAAGTGCTTGGATGGGAGACCTCCTTGGAATACCAGAGCTGAGAGGGCAGGAGAAGGCTTTATTCAGCCACCTCTCTGAATATCCTCTATGCCCCCCAGTAGAGGTCAGTCACCAGAGGTTGCCATGACTTCCAGGTACACACACACACATGCACATAAAAATGCAAAAATACCAAAAGGGGGGGGAGAAAAGCTGTGTTTGAGTATCTGGATTGAGTAGCTCAGTTTGGTTCCTCTTCCCTCAGCCCTGGTACTTCGGAAAACCCTGCCCAAGTAACTGTATAAGTGTGTTTGTTACCCCCGCGCACACACAGAGACGTTGGGTTTTGAAAGTGTGTAAAGCCAAGGTCAATCAGCCCTATCCCTGAGCAAAGTTCCCTGGTGAAATTATCCCGTGGAGTCATAGAAACCTCAAGACAGCTCCTGCCCTTGGTTTTAACACACCTCGGGAAACTGGCTCCTGGAGCCAAGCCGTAACATGCAAATGATATTTAACATATTTAAAATGTATTGGGCAGACTTTGAACAACTACAAGATAAACAGTGATGAGATACAATTCAGACTACACATTTGAGGGCTCAAGATATGAAGACCGATCCAGAAAAGTTGCAGGTAACACAAGCACCTGATTGTTTACAGGAGATCTTTACCACGAGCCCGTTTATACTCAAACCTTAAGCAGTCTGTAAGCTAAACTACTGAGATAAACTACTTAAGAAGCTTTTTAAAAAGCATTGGGAAAGAGAGATACTAAATGTCCTTAAAGGAGGACTTCTTTGAAAGACGTTCTTCGCAGATTCACATGGAAAAGCTTCAGTGACTGAAATGCCTTACAAAGCCTTGAGAGTCACAGCAGTCTGCTTTTTCCAAGGACCAAAATGCCAGATGATTGTGGCATGAGAAGCATTTTTATCATTTAAGCCCTGATCCACAGTCTGAACTGTACTTCATCATGGAAGAGGAAAACAATGTATACTACCCTAAGATCCTTGGAGATAGGCATGGGAAGAACAAATTACTAGGTATATTTCTTTTTGAGACTTCAACACACATTTCCCTAGTGGCTCAATCAACCTGCTTCTTGATTCATTCGAGATAGCCCCCTTTTTATTTGGGCCTATACTTTTACCCCTACCCATATGTAGAAAAACTTGCCAAAATACAGGGCCTTTGTGTGAACACTGAAACGCAAGCCTGAAGCCCAGATCATATATTTGAGAGAAGCGATGTTGACCGTGCACAGTGGGGAAAGTGAGCTCACTCAATGTCCACTTTCCATGGTGATTACACTGAAAGCAAAACAAGTGGTCCGTGTGTGCGTATGCATGTGAGGGAGGCACCACACAATGGACCTCTGTGAGATAAGGCATCTGCTGAGAGTGTCAACTTTGCATTTAGCACGATCACTTTGGCCTAAGTGGAAAGGAAGAGCTTAAGACTGTACTGCTCCTATATATATCAGCCAGGACTGACAGGTGGAAGTGGGAAACCTCCTAAAAGCTATCTAGGCCTTGCCAGCTTCTGTCAGATCTACATTAGCCTTTTCTGTCGCTGCATCACACTGGCTGCTTATATCTCACTTACAGTCCACCTGTACCCCAAGACCCTGTTCACACACACTGCTATCCAGCACAAAGAATCAATCCAACAAATCCAAACATTTCCTCAGCTTTGAAGAATTTGCAATAAAAATAAAAGCTCAGCAGAACTGCCCCTCAATGCTGAGCCTAAGGACAAATCAGAACAGCAGAACCAAAGCCAAGATGGAGCACAAGGGACAGTGTGTCTGAATACCCATCCTACAGCAAAAACCTCCACATATCAATACATCCACATACTTGTTATCCATGCAGCTAATCCAACTCATACCCATTACGGCATGCTACAAGCTGGGTGAGTAAAGCACACTACATGTGAAATGCACACAGGTGAGAAACAGAAGTGGCACCTGTTGTCAATGGATGCTTGTATGCAGCTTGGCAAATTATTAGTTGTGCATCCCTGGTTAAAGACCATATTATTAAGATCGTAGGGATATGACTACACATTGCAAAAATAATTACTCCATTTTTTGGTAACACAAATTCTTGGAAGAACATAAACAGATGTCTGAGCCAGAGAAAAGATCACTCACCACATTGTAATAGCTTTTGCTAATAGCAGATGTATCAAATCCTTTTGGAGGACTCTTCAGCGTTCCTGATTTGGGGGAGACGGGTTTTTCTGAAATACAAAACGTTGTAGCAATAGGATGCAATTCCACAGTTGAAACACTAGAGGTCAAACAAACTGCTCTTCTTAAAGCAATGATGATAACAGGATTCAGGCTATTTACTTAGAAGAAGAAGAAGAAGAAGAAGAAGAAGAGATTGGATTTATACCCCGCCCTTCACTCACTTGGAGTCTCAGAGCGGCTTACAAACTCCTTCCCCTTCCCCCTCCCCACAACAGACACCCTGTGAGGTAGGTGGGGCTGAGAGAGCTCTTTCCCAAGCTGTCCTTGAGAGAAAAGCTGGTTCAGAGCTATGGCTTGCCCAAGGTCATCCAGCCAGGTGCATGTGGAGGAGTGGGGAATCAAACCCGGTTCTCCCAGATTAGAGTCCGCGCACTTAACCACTACACCAAACTGGCTCTCTTAGGCATGGGACAATTTAAATATGTACACATATAAGCTCTTGTCAAATCTACCAGCAAAGATAATTTTGTAAAAAAAATTGCATTTGTAAAAGAAACACATTATAACAGGTTCTCTGTGACAACAAATACTGTGACTACCGCACTTTATACGAGGGAATATATTTACTCAAGAATCCTACAACTTTCAAATACCTTTCACAGAATGCATTGCACAGAAAAGCGCAAAAAAAAAAAGTGGTATGAATTTTGACTGCTTGTATTACAATTGGTTAAGATAGGATTTTTTAAATAACAAATGAACAAAAGGAGTGCAAAGAACAGTCATTCAATATTTATTACAGAACTGTAAAATGCCATAACAGCTTCTTTCTTGAAAATGTTTCCAAGATTGCACTAAAAGATTCATAGGCTTGTACAAGGGCCTTCCCCCCCAACAGAGAATTGAAATAAATTTAAACTGTACATTTGTTAGACATATCTCATTCTGAACACTGTGAGGCTTGTTACAGCAACCAAGGGTGAATGTCTTTATTGGACCCCAAAGCCGACAAACTGTTCCTGACTGTGCACCCTACCACGTGCCCCCTTGACCCACACCCTTCGTGGCTAATTAAAGCTGGCCATGAGGGGTTTCGAGGGGCTGTGCCGGAAATCATCAACAAGTCCCTCTTGGAGGGGCTGTTCCCAGCAGCACTTAAGGAAGCAGTGGTGCGCCTTCTCTTGAAAAAGCCATCTTTGGATCTGGCTGAATTGGCCATCTACCGGCTGGTTTCCAGCTTGCCATACCTGGGCAAGATAACAGAGAGGGCAGTAGCAGCTCAGTTACAGGGTTTTTTGGATGACGCTTCCATTCTAGACCCCTTCCAGTCTGGCTTTCGCCCGGGCCATGGGACGGAGATGGTACTGGTCACCCTCATGGCCGACCTCCGGAAGCATCTGGATTGGCAGCACTGTTATTGTTAGATCTATAAGCTGCGTTTGACACGTTCGACCATCAGCTACTAGTCCACCGCCTCGCTAACACTGGAGTCCAGGGACTGGCCTTGCAGTGGCTTGTTTCCTTCCTCCAAGGTCAGAGACAAAGAGTGGTGCTGGGGGATCAGCTGTTCCTAAGGCACCCACTGGAATGTGGAGTGCCTCAAGGGGCAGTGTTGTCCCCGATGCTTTGCAACATCTATATGCGCCCTCTAGCTCAGATTTCCTGGAGGTATGGGCTGGGATGCCACCAGTATGCGGATGACACCCAGCTCTATCTGTTGTTGGGCAGTCAGTCCAACTCCAAACCGGACCAGGCATTACAAGCCGTGGCTGGTTGGCTTAGGCTGAGCCGGCTGAAACTGAATCCGATGAAGACAGAGGTCCTGTGCCTGAGTCAGGGTGGCCTGAGGGTAGGGATCCTGTCCTAACCTTCGATGGAGCCCCACTGGTGCCAGTGCAGGAGGTTAGGAGTTTGGGAGTGCTCCTAGATGCCTCCTTGACAATGGAGGCCCCGGTAGCAGCCACTGCCTAATCGGCCTTTTATCACCTTCGGCAGATCAGGCAATTGGTTCCCTTCCTCGAATGCAACAACTTGGGTGGAGAGGGTGAGGTTTCAGCAGGGGTGGGACCTCAGACAGGTTCAGTGCCATAGACTCCACCATCCAAACCACCTGTTCCCTCATGGGGAACCATTGTTGCCAATCTCCAGGGAAGGGATGGAGATCACGCTGAACTACAACTGCTCTTCAGATGGCAGAGATCTTCCCCTGGAGAAACTGGTGGACTCTGTGTCATTATACCCTGCTGAGGTCGCCACAGCAAATTGATGCTGAGTGCCCAAGTCCTTGGCACTCTCCCAGAGCCTCATTATAGAGCCCATTGTATTTATTTCCACAACGAGCCTTATTCCTAGTTTATCATATGGCAGAGTTACACACAGGAAGCATATAATAATATATGTTCCAATATACACTTACTTTTTAATCAGTCTACAAAATTAGATGTTAATTCCAAAGTATACTGTAGGCACATACAGCATATTTTCATGTGACTAATTTTGGAGGAAAAGGAAGACAATGAGACTGGATTTATACCCCACCCTTCACTCAGAAGTCTCAGAGCGCCTTACAGTCTCCTTCCCTTCCTCTCCCCACAACAGACACCCTGTGAGGTAGGTCGGGCTGAGAGAGCTCTGAGAGAACTACTCTTGAGAGAACAGCTCTGAGAGAACTGTGGCTTGTCCAAGGTCACCCAGCAGCTGCATGTGGAGAGTGGGGAATCAAACCTGGTTCTCCCAGATTAAAGTGTGTGCTCCTCACCACTATACCAAACTGACAAAGTCTATGATTAGACACCACACAAATGAATTGGGCTACGCATGGCGGGCAATCTTCCATCCCAACCAGCTCTTGGGCAGAAAATTGGGAGGAAGGGAAATGATGACGTCACTTCTGGTTGCCGCATCCATGGTGCTCTAGGAATTTCCCCAATCTCTATGGTCTTTCCCATACAGGTTGGGGGTGGATTCCTAGAGTATTGCTAATATGGCAACGTCACTTCCAAGTAATCATCCAGAAGTGACATTGCCACATCAGCCATGCTCCCCTTTCCTATGATCCACCTGCAATAGCTCCCAGGGGTTGCCAGCACAGGGATCCCAGCCTATTACTGAAAAGGTCAGCATTTCCCATGCTGTTAACTCAAAATCCAAATAGGGGGATAGTCAGATACGAATGACAACTTCCAAATTATTGATGATTCTATTGCCAGACCTCCAGAGGAATGGTTTGGCCACTGTGTGAGACAGGATGTTGGACTAGATGGACCATTGGTCTGATCCAGCAAGGCTCTTCTTATGTTCTTATTTTCAATTTTTATTTTTTCCACTTCTTCTCAGATGGCAGAACTTAATGCTTAGGTAGTGGAAGATGCAGCAATCTACAGTGCTCTCTCCAGTACTGGGCATATTGCGAATCTTAAATGAATAAAACAAAGGCACTTAAATGCACCAAATTATACAATTTAATAGATTAACAAAATTAGGAATTATGTATTTGGTATCCATAAAACATTAAAGTTTAGGTTTGATAAGAAAATACTGCATCTATATTGGTTACTCAACGGGAATTAAAAGCAGTTTATTTCACTCATCCATTTTAACTTCACAACCACCCTGTGAGGTAGCACTAGAAAAGAGCAAGAGTCCAGTAGCACCTTAAATACTAACAAAATTTGTGGCAGGGTATGAGCTGCTCGCTGCTCACTTCTTCAGAAAGCTCATACCCTGCATCAAAATTTTGTTAGTCTTTAAGTTGCTACTGGACTCTTGCTCTTTTCTACTGCTACAGACAGATAAACACAGTTACTCGTCTTGATCGATCTGTGAAGTAGATTAGGCTGAGAATGTGTTTAGGCTGAGATTAGGCTGAGAGGTCATCCACTGAGCTTCCATGGCAGTCAGAAGTCTCCCAGGTACTAGTCTAAATCTCTTTCTACTCTCTATCTCTATCTACTCTCTACTCTAAATCTCTGTCTACTACATCATACTGCCTTTTGTGAGGTAGCCGCTCTTGAACAGTAACAACCACCCTGGCCTGGGTGAGTCATGCAAGTCAGATAATAGCAAGTCATCTGATAGTTGCTGCCAGGCCTGGCCCCAACGAGTCTTCCCTCAGAGGCCAAAACAGCCCTGGAAAGGACCCTGCCCCTCTCCCCCCAACTTTTTCTGACAAAAGCCAGGGCTTGAAAGTTTGCAATACTACTTGCAGTTGCCTAACAACAGCCACTGAGGGCATTCATTTCTTAAAGGTACAGGTGCTCCTTTATCGTTTCGGGGGGGGGGGGTTAATCCCCCAAAGTATTTTTTTTTAAGCTTTCAGATTTTTCTACAACCCCTGACTTTTCTCGGTTTTATGGGCAGATCTGTCTTGTCTGCCCATGGCCCCAGCCTCCTGATTTAAGTATCCACAGATGGCACCACACTATCAGTTGAATATACTGATACAGGAACTCAAAAACAACTTAAGACCAGACAGATCATAAACAGCATCCTGAAACTCACCATTTGATTTTACTTCTCTTACATAATTGCTGGGAAACCAACCCGTCTTGCCACTGTGAGTTCCTTCCCACCAGCCTCCTTCTTCCACTCTTGTTACATGAATAATATCTCCTTTTGTAAAGGAAAGCTCATCTTCATTGGTCTGTTGAAAATTGAATTTTGCTCGCACCACCAGCTGATGGTTGCTGTTATCGGTCATGTCCTAGAATTGAGGGGGCAAAGAAAAAAACATTCCAGACCTGTTCCAAAATACAATACAGATTTAAAATTGTAAGATATCTTAATAGTTTTAATTGTAATATGTTTTGATTGTAAATCTGCATCACTGCAGATCTATATGTTTGGAACCCACCCTGAGCCTGCCAGGGATATAAATCTAATAAAATAAAATCTAAGTACATTAAATATCTCCTGACCCCGCCAGAAAACAACTGAAGAAGATTTCACAAGTTGCTGCAAATGATAGTTAACCAGCTGCAGAAATGCAGAGACCTATGTCTTTTCTGTAACACCTAAGGACCATTTGTGAGTCTCAGAACAACCAACAGAAAATGCTTCAGGCATATAGTTATTGAAAATATTTAAATCCCACTTGTCTCTTTTAGAATCAAGGCAGCTAACAAAACAACAAAAGTTGCAAGGACACACACACAAACAACAAAAAGCAAAACACAAGTTAAAAACACCAGCCTAATCTAGCAAAAGATGAGGCACACTGTCCTCTGCCCCTGCTTTGGTAGGCCATTCCAGAGGAATGAGGCTACCACAGAAAAGCTAACTGTTGCTACACGGTCAGTCCTAGGAGAGAGTACAACTAGGAAACGGTTGTCTGAAGAGCATGCAAGATAAGGATGCCTCAAAAGGCACACTAACTTTTTATTCAGTAAAACAATGTCTTTGTCCATTTAAATGCAAGGCCAGTAGCACCTTAGAAACCAACCAGATTTTTAGGATATGAGCTCCTTTCATTAGACACGTGTCTATTTAAATACTAGGAACAGGAGCAGCAAAATTCAGCACTAAAATATTAACAGATCTGTGAAAATCTATATTAGTGGGGAAAGCAGGTGTTTCTTCTACCCTTCCTCCTTGTCTATAAAATTCTGCCCATCTGGGATAAAATCCAAGGTGTCCCTGGCCCAGAGACTTGGAGTGTCGTATGCAGAGTTACTTCATTCTAAGCCTACTGGAACTGCACTGTACGTGAAAGTGAAATTTGCTGCCTGTACTCCAAACAGGATAATTTCAATCTATGTTAGATCTGGGGGCAACAAGTTTGATTATGCAGACAGATTTTAAGATAAGGGATTCTAAGTGCTGCTTCTCACGTAACAATTAAATTCACCTGATTACTTTAAGGTTCTGTCCTGATTTTTCCACTGATATCAGTGTAGTTTTTCCAAGAAACATCCACAACTCCACTTTGTCTAATGACTTGTCCTGTATGTTTGCACTAGTGTGAACTGCTATCACTTGCTGACGCACAAGACCTGCACGAAAGAACTGCAAACACTTCTTCATATCAATGGGTGGAGTCATTCTAAAATGACTGGAAGACAGTAAGAGCCTGATGAATATTTCTTTGTATGTTTATGTTGGCTAAAACCAACTAGCCAGGAGAAACTCCTGAATAAGGGGTTAGAGGAAAGAGTATAAAATGACCTTGAAATGTAGTTGCTTGACCCCTGCTCAGCTTTAAAACACTGATGCCAATGTACTGAGCAATCTCATTTCTTTATTAAGCGCTGGACAGCTATTGTTCTGCAGGATCCAGCATTCTAAGCTGGTCTACTCAGAACCATACTCAGTTCTATTCAGTGGGGCTTACTCCCAGGAAAGTGTTCTTAGGATTGCACTTATAACGCTAACTCACGTAAAATCCAATGAGAACACAAGACAGCATCAACGAAGAGTCTCAAAGGCCTCTGTTACTGATCATTACCTTCTCGCCTATCAAGTATCTGTCAATGTGAGTCAAGCTTCTCACTTTGCACCACTCATTAAGGAGAGTGAACAACATTTTTAATGAAAGAGAGAGAGAAAAAAAAAGAAATAGGTCAGTACTTACCAGACTTCGATACTGGCCCTGAAAAAGTTTTGAAGTTCTGCTATGTAAAGACTGGGATCCCAAGGAATCAAATGACTTTATCCGGTGAGACGATGGCCTTGCACACACAGAGTCACTTCCTAGCCCAATGTCTGGAAAGGCAAAAAAACCACTGATACGTCAGAAAGGCAACAATACATGATGTATGTGCTACAGACAAGCATTTATGCTTGATTTCCTTAAAAACTGTTCAGCATACTTCTCCCCCTTACAAAGACAGTGCTTAAATTAGCTGGAAAGACAAATTTGATAAGCATACAGCCAAGAGACTATCCAATGGCCATTTACATGTCACTCCCCTACTAAATGAACAACCCAAAAATAGTTAAGGTACATCTGTATCACTCAGAAACCTGTTAGCAATTAGCCCACAACATTGCAACTACTAGCAAAGTCTGAAAAATCAACGAGTTCAACATTAACACACAAAATCAAAAGAAAGAAATGAGTGATTTTTTCCCATCATGAACTTTGTTAAAATCACTAGCTAATTTTTCTTATTGAACACAGTCCTTCCAAGTAGTACCACTTCGGTTATTTAAAAATGTGCACTTTGTCCAGTGTGGGGGGACAGAAAAGGTTAGAAGAACAAGGTATGAGACAGATTAAAAACTTTCTGCACAGTGGTAAAAGGGATGCAGATATCAAGAGAATCACAGAAAACTTTCAATGATATTCCATATTTTTATTTTGCCTGTATAAGGGAGAAAACAGTATTAATAAAAAATGAATGCTAAGATACTGAAACCAAACAAACTGCAGGGCAGGCCTACTGAACTAAACTCTCTCAAGCCTGAAATGAGGAGCAGGCAAAATTCCACTTACCGGCTGTTACTTTATTTAGAGCAACTAAGGAGCTGAGCACCTTGCTGAAGTTTTGTCCTTGATAAAGATCATTTGCATCAAAGGTCTGAAAAAGAAAGGAAAATGCATCAAGTGAAAAGTCGTACTACTGAGAACAAGCAAAGTAACTTAAATAAAAAGACTGTCATGAGCTTTACCAGCAGCTATATTATGTCATAAAACGGCCTTCGAAGATGGTTCAGAATCTGAAGTTGCAGCAAAATCAAGATGCTCAGATCCCAGTTGGGGAAGGGGGGGATGTTACAAATATATCCAGTTGTGTTTCAGCTGTACTTGCTGTCTAGCAGTAAAATAGTCCTGACACTAATTCGAAGTGCAGAACAATTTCAGGCCCAAGTACCGTAACACTGCCTAAGAAGTGGTTTTGTTATTATTTACCTACAAAATTTATACCCTGCCTTTCTGCTCTCATCAGGGTCATGGAGGCGGCTAACAAAAACATGTCTTCAAAACAATTAAAATAAAATTTAAAATACACGTACAAAAACATAAAACAATTAAGAAAAGAACTCTTCAGTTTGGGTTTAATTTTTAAAAATAAACCCGAGAGAGGACGTGACTCCAGATGCTCAGCCCCAGCTAGAAGTCAAAATGGCTAGACCCAAAGTGATACAACAACATGTTAAAACAAATGGGTGGGATTGTCACTTCCCAACTACATCAGAGATCTAGGAAAGACCTGAACAGGTGAGGAACTGGGGCTCAGCAGGAGTTGTGGGGCTGACAAAGAGGCAGCCACAGCTATCCAAGACACAGAAGGTGACCTTGGCAGATTTCCCAGGATGCTCCAGCAAAGAAAACTAACAGAGGCAGCCAGCTGGCAGTTGCTACCGCTCCAGGTGCCTCACCATATGTCACATGTACCTAAAAAATGGTGATACTGTGAACGCATCTCCAATTAATGTTTTAATTGTTGTTGTTTTACATATTTTAGCTCTGGTTTTAACCATTTTTGGTTGATTTTAATGGTTTTCAAGATAGGGTTTTATTATGTATGCTTCACTATTGTTAGCTGCCTTGGTGGCCCATATGAGGACAGACAGGCAGGGTATAAATTTTGTCAAAATAAATAAGAACCAGAACTGTTTCACTGAGCACTTCTGTTTTCAGGAACATAACCAGAGTTTAAAGGAGGGACAAGTATCTGAAAACACACCTCTTTATACAGGTTCTCATCTGCCCCTGCTTGCTCTCAGACATGCAGAAGAAGTCCTGCTCTACATTCCCTCCTCTTACACAGGCAAGATCAGTAATAGCTTAGAACCTTCTCTGCTGTAGCACCCATTTTATGGAAACCTTTTCCAATACAAGTTTACTTGACCCCTTCATCACTGCTACTGAAAAAGGTGCTCCTGGCAGCAGGATAAGATACTAAGTATTTACTCAGCAGCACTGATAGATCATATTTTACTGTTATGTTGGTTGCCTTAATTACAACTTTTGATTTTTTTACCATGTATGCCACTTGTTATTGCTTGTAGCAAAGAACTGTGTACTAGAAATACTCTCCTACATCCTGCAAATTTCTGTAAAACTAGATATAGCATACAGCCAGATCCTATGCAAATTTACTGAGAAGGAAGCCCTACCAAACTCTATTGTATTTACTTAACCCCTAAATATGCAGGCAACATCACATGTAATCATATGAATATGTTTTTGCAACTGACTTAGTTCAAAGTAAACATATCCAGGATTAAGCTGTTAATAATATCTATGTCATAACTGCATCCAAACACCTTCAAAAATGGAATTCATGTTAAAATTCATCTTCATGTTAAAACTGATTTGGCTCCTCTTCCATCTTTTATCTCACATAAACAAGAACCATACATGCCACAAATACCACAAAGGCAACTTAAACACCTCTGTGTTAAATACTCCCACCCATGCCCACACATGGGGGGGACGGACAGATGACCCTTAATTAAAGCACAAAAAGCCACCTTCTAAGTAGAGACAGACACCTCTCCTGTTGATTTACTTTAGCTTACAGCATTCTCCTTCCCTTCTCCATTTTATTCTCAAACTCCGTGAAGTGGGTCAGGCTGAGAAAGTATGTTCACACAGCAAGCTTCCATGGCAGAGTAGGGATTCAAACCTGGGCTCCCAGATCCTAGTCCGACATTCTAACCACTACACCACCCTGGCTCTCATTAGAGCATTGACAGGTTTTATGGTATGGCTTGTGCATGTACATCCTATGAAGTAGAATGCACAGAGACTATAAAGGAGAATTACTAAACACACTGCAGGATTACTATAATGGTGACTCGGGGTTATAACGGTCCATAGGGTGCGGATTAGTTGTATTGGAGATAGGCTGCGCCTTATACTGGGCCACATACTTTTTAGTGAAACATGGAGTAACATGCTTTCCAAGGAGCAAATTAAGCAAAGACACAGAAGCCCTTCTAATAAATGCAGCTTTTTATTAGTCCAGTCTGTTTATGTGAGCTATCTTTTAGTTTTTTTGTATTAGGTTTTTAATTGGTATCTGCTAATATTTTAGCTGTTGTTAGCTGCCTCAAGACTGCTTGGCAGCAAGAAGCGACATCACCATCATCATCATCGACATCATCATATTTTTAAAAATAAGCACAACTGTGATAATTAAAATGACACCTAATTTTGCTTGCAAAGACAGGCCAGTTTTTCACAAATATGGTAAGATAATAAAAATATGGTAAGATAATTATCAAAATATTTATTCATCAAGAAATGAATCCAACAACTTGTGATTTTTTTTTTATTTAAAAAATTTAGCATCCACGAAGCAAACCATGAACCCACAGATTATCACTGCAAGTAACCAGCTGGACAGTTTTCTATGGAAAAAGAGGTGTGAAAGACACCAAATCCTTACATCAACAGGGTTTTTTTTTAACAGAAATGTGCATTGTCCCCCAGGATATGTTAAACACTAGTAAATCTTTCATAGTCACGCAAACTAGGACATTCATTTTCTACATATAGACCTTTCCTGTTCTCACCCTGAACAAAATTCCCAAGGCATACCTGCACAGAAAGATTCCCTCCTCCCACATGCGTACGGTATGTAAATGACTGTACAATGAGGCACACTGAAAATCAAAGCTTTGGAGGCAGAGATACCATTCATAGAAAGGGAGACTGGTATCCCAATCACTACAGGTAAGCACAGTTCACAATTCTCACAAACAAGAAGAAAAATAAGAAATGGGCAATCACCAGTGAGAACAAAGGGTCTTCAGTCTACGGAAAGGACACGTGAAACGCTCAAGAGTACCCTCCAAAGTCTCGTTATTTTTAATAAGTGTTAAGAAGCCCTCTTTTCTTGTGAAGTAAAAAAAAGGATAAAGATAGTATATTCCCAACCATAAGCTCTCGAAAGTATAGCATGAACACAGTTTCCAGCATGTAGGGACAAATCTCCCATCTTGCATAGGGCCACTCAAATACCCACAAGCACAAAGCCTGCTAAACAAATACACAAATAGCTTTAAGTGCTTTTAAAACAACAAATTCATGGCTGCAAAAGAATCCCTATGAGGAAAATAAATAGGATTTAGGCTCACCTTCATTGTGGATTTTCACTCAGCAAAAGTAGTCCACAAAACCAGTATGTTGAAAGAACTCAAGAAAAACAGGATGTTAAGAGGCTTATGTTTCCTGTCAAGCTGAGAGTAGCTGGGATATCATGAGCAATTTGATTGGCTCATCCCAACATTCACATCATCACCTCTATATGCACCTAGTCTATATTAATCAACAGGAAACTGAACAATGGGATCTGGGGAAGGGGAGGGGAAAAGTGTATGTGTAACGCTCTTTCTATCTTCTCATATCACTCTGTCTGACTCTGAATCACTAGGAACTCGCCAGAGTTTAAGACTGCTGATTATTTGAATATTTATTCCCCAAGTGCGTTCAACCCGCAAAAGGTTCCCAAAGCAGTTTTCAGCAACCAATTAAAATAGCCACAATAAAAAACCCCATAAAACTCAATAAAAAGTGGCTAAGAACAATAATGAAAGGTCTAAAAAAAAGCCAAACCCACATAAATAAAATGGCAATCTGTGGGAATCCTGTTTGCTAAAACTATGTGGAGTTGGCACCAAGCAAATCTCAGCAAGATTAAAATTGCCAGGAGGGAAGAGAACAATAAATCACTGGAGGTGCAGAAGCAAATTTCATTCCAGCACCACAGATGGTATTAGGATCAGAGGACTGTGGCTCACAGTGTACAGTTACAGAAATGCCCCAGAAAAAGAGAGAGAGAAGGAAGAAAATTTTCTATTAAAAAAGCCAGTGCTTCATTTTTGCATGCACTGTTTTCCCATTTCTAAAGAATCACTATTTTAGAAAATTAATAGCAATTAACAGATGCTACTACCAATACACCAATTGGCAAATTTGGCAGTTTTAAATGCATAATTAATGTTTTTCAAGTGCTTGTCCCTAGGAATTGTCAGGGAGAGTTCATGCAAGTGTTGTTGATTTGTCAACTGATCCAAATAAAAAACAAAACAAAACAATACAAATTCACCTGATTGGCTAGCAGGTCTTTTTTTACTTAAATGTTAAAAAAGAAAGTATTGCCTTTAAATTTTTCAGGTATTTATTTCAATAAATAATGGGTTGGATCAAGAGCAAGAATCCCTGATCTTCCTGGCTTTTCCCTCCCTCCAGCAGCTAACTTCCAAACTTGGGAAAGAAGCGTATTTTGCCCTCTTCCCCCTCCATACCACACCATATTATTAGTCCAGGTGGGACTTATCCGGGGTCAGCAATGGCTCCTCTGGAGAGGAGAAAGCCAGGAAGACCCACAGCTGTCAGTTATTTCTGCTTAAGGAATTTCTGCAGGCTCCAATTCATCATTTCCACATAAAACTTAGAATCTGAACATTTAAACTACACTTGATCTTCCTAAGTCTTTGTACATTTTATTATAATATTCCCATACAAATTGCTGTGCACTTTCTATATTTTATGTAAACTAGTTTGCTTCGATTTATGCTGGCTATGGGCCGTAATAATAATAAACTATGGACTAAATTAACTATGAACTACACTTGATCTGTTTTGCTTCCCTGAACAAATATTTCCATTTAAGTTGGGGGGAGGGGGGGCTTTTTTTTTTGCAGTTTTGCAGTTTTGCAGTTTTTTGCAAATTAACTTGAGGTACTTTGTATATTTTTTAACGTTAATATCATTCCATATAAGCATGCTATATCAGATCACACTCTGTAGATAGAACCAGAAAAATCCCCAGCTGTTCTACTTTTTGTGGAAAGCCTGTATCACTGCACCGAAGCCAAGGAGGCGACTGTGTTAGGAACCGATAACCTGCCCCAAAATAATATAAGCAGATGAGAACAGCAATATCTTCTAGCCTGCTCAATAAATTTAAGACAACGAGAGTGCTTGAACTCTGTGATCTTCCCTTACACGAAGATATGGGTCATGCCCGTCAGCGACAAGGAACTTGCTGACACAGATGTGGCAAAGCTTAAATGTAGGTCACTGCATTGTGGGTGCACAACTTGTAAATAAATAAATAAGACCGTTTAAAGGATATTTAGAAAGGAGGAGAAAGAGACCAAAGATGAAGACCAGAGAAGAATATTCCTTGGGAAGAGAACACAGTGAGCAACAGCTTATGCAGTTAACAGAAAAAAACCAAACTGGAAGGTTCTTTTGTGGGGGTTTTGGTATTTGTGTGTCTGGAAGTCATGGTGACCTCTGGCAACTCCTACTGGGGCATGAAGGCCATTCAGAGAAGTGGCTTGATAGCCTGCTTCTGGCCTCCCAGGCCCTGGTATTCTTTGGAGGTTTCCCATCCAGGGTCAGCCCTGCTTAGCTTCCAAGATCTGATGAGACTGGGCTTGCCCCTCAGCTATCCAGGTCTGGGCAAGCAGGAAGGTTCCTGACTGTCCCTTTGTAACGTGCAGAGAAGCAAACCCCTCTCCTGAAGTACTAATTGTACTAATCTGAGTTAGTGAGTACTAATTGGTTCTAGAACATTCCAGTACTACTTCCACACAAGCACAGTAATCATATTTGGAGCTGCATAGAGGCCAAGAAAAACAACCATCAGCAATATACAACAACACCAAAACCAACTAGTTCTTGAATGCTCACCAAATGTAGCAAGAAATGCACCACTTAAAACCTTACTGAGACGTGGTTGGGATGCAACTAGATTTCTTGAGACATGCTCTAACACAAGTACGGAAGCTAAAAACAACACGTACAAGGGAGATGATTCACGATCACAGAGAGGTAACCTGCAGAACAAGGCCCCACATGAAGCACATGATACTGCCAGTAAAAAAAAAGAGATCAAAGGAAGTAGTGCTGAACAGTTTACCTTTGAAGATTTTTGAGTAGTTACTGCTAATCAGAGTTGGCAATACTAAAATAAGTGGCTGCTTTAGACCACTGTCTCCCAAACTATGGGTCAGGTCCCAAAAGTGGGTTGCAAAGTCTCTGAAAGTGGGTCACGGGTCTTCCCTAATGACTGCCCCTTTACATTGCTTTTTTTTTGTATTTTGGAAATGAAGATCTGACCAGAAACATCTTTCATGTCATACATTTTGCTGTTGTTGATTATAATGTTCAGTCGCACAGTCAAGTCACTCTTTGCGACCCCATGGACCACATTACGCCAGGCCCTCCTGTCCTCCGCCATCCTCCAGAGCTTGCTCAACTTCATGCTTGTTGCATCGATAACACTGTCTAACCATCTCATCCTTTGCCGTCCTCTTCTTCTTTTTCCTTCAATCTTTCCCAGCATCAGGGTCTTCTCCAGTGAGTGCTCCCTTCTCATTTGGTGGCCAAAGTATTTGAGCTTCAGCATCTATCCTTCCAGGGAAAAGTCAGGGTTGATTTCCTTTTGGACTGACTGATTCAACGCTCAGCCTTCCTTATGGTCCAGCTCTCATAGCCATAAATTACTACTGGGAATACCATCGCTTTGACTATATGGACTTTTGTTGAACATTAGCTGGTCGTACATCAGCTGGTATTTTTTCTTCATTGCATATACCTGCTGATCAAGTAAAGTGTCTTGATGGTTACTAGAGTTTCTTAGGGGGTTTCAAGGGAGTAATGGAGAAGGAAAGGGTGATTAAAGACTGGACTATAACCTCCATGTGCAAAGGCTGTGTATGTCAGAAAGACACTTGATTGGGGTTCACAGTGGGGGGAGCTGCACCCCTTTGTGCAATGTTTATTGGTTAGCCACTGTAGAAAATGAAATGCTGAATGAGATGGGTACCAAGGTCATCATTTGCCTAGGATGCCAAAATTCACCCTTGAGCCAGCCTTGGATGTGCCACCATACCAGGTATATTTGGACTTGCGGATTATCACACGGAAAAGGGTGGGAACTGCTGTTTTAGTCTGATTCAGTGCAAAGCAGTTTCATGAACACCTAGGATTTCAACATGCATTAGTATCAGTATGACCAGTCCTGCAAAGGTTTCAGGTTGAATCAATATACAGAATCCCTTGGGAAATGTTCGAAATAAGAAGTGTGATGAGCACTGACACTGTCAACGTTATGTCATGTTTGTAAGGTGAGTGAGCATGCCAAAATCTTCTAGAGTTAGTGGCTAAAGTCATTATGTCTGTTTTGGAGATCCTAAGATAGCTAAAGAGTGCTCAGCAGCAGCAGCTGACTCCTAGCAATGAAGTAATTCACAGATATCACCAGAACTCACTAAAAGAGCATGTGCAACAGTTCCTCAGAGAGTCCAGCTGGGGGAATGGAAAAAGAGCAATCCTAAGCCAAGCTACTTGGAAGAAAGGCCCAGTTTACTCAGAAGGCCTCCCACTGAGGAAAGTGCTCTTAGGGTTGCAGCTATAATCTTGTGTGGAGCGCAATACATATAGTACAAAACATCTTGTACACTTCCTTGCTGTAACAAGAAGTGTTTTCATAGGGCTCCCAATCATGATTAGGAATACCCCATTGTCTTCTCCCTGTTGCATATTTCCCTATTTTTAAAGGGGAGCTAGCCATTTGTAGCTTTATGTCTGCATCTACTGTTAGGACCTCATCCCCTCCTCTAGCCAATACCCCCCTGGATAGTAGGCTCCCCCCTCTTATTTTGGACTTAGTTGTTTTACTATGCACCCCCTTTTACAGCGTAAGTGTCAAGAGGATCTGAAATTTGAAGAATACCATAAAGGCACCTGGATATGGTCATGACATTGGAAAAATCCCAGGGAAGAGGAGGAAGTATGTGCTGTCATTAGAAACTGATTAGGTGTTATCTCCCCCAGCTCAGTGGCATATTGTTCTCAATAACAAAAGACATCACCCAATATCTCAGAGGCATCTGCCCAGCCCAAAGAAGTTGATATTTCATTAACCAATGCCTGGTTCTTTTTTCTACTCGATCAAGGGCACTCAGGTCATTAATTTATACTACATCCTGTTTCTGGAGCTATCTTGACTCACCCAAACTTGTGTAAATGCAGATATGGTTCACTTCAACCCAAGCCCTTTGTGTCCATAAAGATATGGCCCATGTTAGCCTAATTGAGGTATTTTCCCCACTTTTTCTTGCCAAAGTTTGACATTAACTTTAAACCAGCCCGTGAGATTCAAACTTTTTATCTTGACCCAATGAAAGCCAGGATGGCCCACCCTGCGAATCTTCTGTCCATAAAAGGAGGACTCCTTCCCATAACAAATGGTTCTTCAGAGTCCTCATCCAGATCACCGTTGGCCAGAACTCTGGTTTTCTGCTGAGAACCCCTGCAGCCCTTCACAACCTGTTCTCCTCGCTTAGCTGGCTCCTCCCTCTGCTCCTTGGATCCTCCAGACCTGTCCAGACCTCAAGCCAAGGATTTCAGGTCCTATGTCCCGTCCCTAAGACTTCACAATTTCCTCCCTCCTACCTTTCGTAAGTGTACTCTCCTGTTGGTGTGTGTGCAGGTGGTTACTTAGGAAATTAGTTCTCAGGTGCCTAGTGTAGGTTATTTACATTTTTATTCTTTTCCTATTTTATTTTGTAAACTATGAATTTGTGTTTACGATCACTCTCTCTCTCTCTCTCTTCATACTTTTATTTTGGGGTATTCCCACTGAGATCCACCCTGTTATAAACAGACTTACAAGGTCCTTTCTGGAACAGACTTACAAGGTCCTTTCTGGAACAGACTTCCTTTCTGGAACCTTTTTAAAGCTAATTTCCCCCCTTTTGGATCCAGTTTGAGTAACACTATGTCAGCAGTAGCCATAGTTCACTTCTAACCAGAGTTTGAAGCTTGCCAACACTGATGTTAGCGGAGCATTGTCAGCATTAACACCAATGAAGACTTAACTCTTGCCAACTAAAATTCAATACGCATTGAAAGTGGAAGGTGATGTATATAAACAAAAATAAGATACAGACTCTTTTCACGGGTTTTACAAAAAAGACAAGGTGCAGAACTAAAGGGAGATATTTTGACAATGCCAGAATGATGAATTGTTCACAGACGTTTGCACACATCTGATTAGTGTCACGCTCATCTTCACTTGTTGGAAGTTCTTGCTGAAATGGAGGTGGTGTAACTACCAGTGGCTTTGGTCCCCAGGCCTATAAGAAGAGCTAGAATGATCTTGTTTCATTACTGCCACCACAAAAACTGTTATTATGGGGAAAGGATTTTTTCCTAAAATTCAGTTTTTTATATATAGCCACTGATTCCTCTTAGTTTCTTTTTTTACTCCTTTAAAAGAGGGATTTCTCATTTATTTCTCTCTGTACAGAAGTCAGTGCACTCTTTTGTAACTTTAGCCCTTGCAAATGTTCTACGTTATACATCACAGGGTGGTGCTCTAGCAGGAAGACAGGAAGGTTTGGGGAGACACTGCCTGCCTCTGATCGTCTCCAGGGTGAAATTCTGCACAATCTCAGTTCCTGCCCCTCCTCTCTTCAAACTTCCCTTTGATCAAAACAGATTGATTAGAAAAAGGCTCCAGATTCCTAAAAAGAGAGAAAGAAACAGGATGTTGGATTGGGTAAATGGTTTCTCTTAATAATGTTAGTGACAAGTCATATGTACATGCAGGCTCATTTCGTAGCAGGAGCTCCTTTGCATATTAGGCCACACACCCCTAATGTAGCCAATCCTCCAAGAGCTTACAGGGCTCTTCTTACAGGAGCGACTGTAAGCTCTTGGGAGGACTGGCTACCTCAGGGGGGGTATGGCCTAATATGCAGAGGAGCTCTTGCTACGAAATGAGCCCTGTTACATGACTGTATGTGTCACCATTAATCAGTATTTTCCGTACTACTACTTCTCACAGTATGTGCTATAAAAACCCTGATCTACAACAATCTAACTATATGCAAAGAATCCAGCCAGGACTCCTATAATTCACAGTCATCTCCACACATGACAACAACATAAATGAGGCCCACTGCATGCAAGCAGTCAAATCCTATGCATTTATTTAAAGGAAAAGTAGTTTTATCCATTCTGGTGATTGTAATTGTCTACATACTTACTTGGGAATAACAGTCTTATTTGAAGTGCAGAACCTAGTTTCCACTAAATGCTAAAGCCTTTCTACTAAATGTTTAGCTTTCTATATGAAGGCAATCGTTTTTTATGGAAGAATATTCTGTCACATGGGCCCTTCTGTGCAATCTGAACTAGTACAACCCAGTTGTAGGATCACCACCTAAGTGAGAACTAGGCCAGACAAAAATGATTTCATAGCAATCTCCCCAGTCAACCCAGGAAACTACAGTTCTGTAAGAGTGCTAAAGCATTTGACAGATAATATTTAAGCATCCTCACCAAACTACAATTCCTACGGCTACTTGGAAGTAAGCCATAACAGATACCAGCTGTTATAGGTTTGTAACACAGATATGCCTTTAGTGTTCCCAAACATACCAGCCATTTAACCTCCCTGTTGCCAACACTCAACCTGGCACTACAATCTGAAGTTAGTACAGACTTGTCAGACTGACTGCAAGTATACAGCTGTTTCCATCTCAGATTTTTATTTTACTCATCAGAATTCCTTCTCAACACATCATGCCATTGAAAGCAATCCATCTTCTGAAGGTGGCTCCCTGACTTTAGATTTTCAAATTCAGTGCAGCAGGCCATCACAAACCATATGCAGGCCTTCTAAACAAGATTCATAAACACTTAAATTACCATGTAAAGAAAATATTTCCATTATTAAGTTTAAGTTAATGGAAACCAGAGGAACTATGTGTTGAAAGTTTGGTAGAAGGGGTTTAGCACTCAGTGGGAACTAGGTTCTGCACTGCAATATTATCAAGTAAGAATGAGCAAAGACTATTCTTGTAGCCAAAAGAAATGAAACACCTCAATGGATGACTGATGAAAGTATTAAAATTGCTAAAGACAGACGAGAAGCAAAAGATGACAGAAATCAAATTAAATGTCTAAATGCAGCATTTCAGCAACTGGCATGTAGAGTCAAGAACTATTATAATAACCAGTGTAAAGAAATAAAAAGAAAACAATAAAAAAGGAAGAACAAGAGATCTGTTCTACAAGATCCAAGATATCAAGAGGAAATTTAAAGCAAAGTTAGGCATGCAGAAAGATCAACATAGAAACACATTAATGGAACAGGACAAAATAAAGAAAGGTGGGAACAATACACTGAAAAACTACACAGAAGAGATGAAAGGATGACAGGTTCCTTCCAAGAAGAATCTTTTGAAGAACTTGCAATTTTAGAAAGTGAAGTGAAAGCTGCACTCAACGCAGTTGGGAGAAACAAATCATGAGGAGCAGATGCAATATCAATAGAACGACCAGTGGACTTACCGTGAGGGGTCCTTCTCCTCTGAGGGTTGGAGGACATCTTGTGGGTGATTCCCACCTATCTTCAGGGAGGCAGGACTAAAACAAACTTCTTCCTGCTTCCTGTGGTGGGAGTCGCCCCAGGATCAGTTCGGGTGCTCCTAAAGCTGGATGAACTACTCTACATCGAAAATATGAAAGGAAAACAACTCAACAATGCTGTTAATACATGTAACAGGAAGTGAAGAAAAAACAGGAAGAAGATAATACTTTCTCCCCCAACTATATACAACTTTGGTTATGATGAAATAGGTATCAAACAACCCAACCTCGGTGAACTCTCTCTATTTCCCTCCTTACTGCACCACATTGTTCGCGTTGACTTGTGGTCACATCACAACTTCTTAGAGGTGAGGACTTGTCTGCAGGATATTGATGACGACCCGGGAGGGCCAAGATGTCCTCCAACCCTCAGAGGAGAAGGACCCCTCACGGTAAGTCCACTGGTCGTTCTCCCTCTGAGGTGGAGGCCATCTTGTGGGACCTCCCAGAGCAGTGGTCCTAAGCTTGGGGTGGGTGGTCGTCATCTGTTGAAAAAAACTGCTTGTAACACACGACGTCCGAATGCGGCGTCCGCCGATGCATATGTGTTGATTTTATAGTGGCGTATGAACATGGTTGGCGAAGACCAAGTCGCGGCTCTACAGACTTCCTCTATGGAGGCCCTGTTGTTGAATGCTGTACTCGTGGCTGCACTTCGGACGGAATGGGCGGTGATGCCCTTTGGAACTAAGAGGTTCATACTTTTGTATGCTTCGAGAATGCATGCCTTGATGGTATAGCCTATGGAAGCTGTGGACATTTTCTTCCCTGTATGAGGGGGGGAAACATTGATAAACATTGCCTCTGTTCTCCTGATGGACGACGTTCTAAGAATGTAACATTTCAGGGCTCTTCTGACGTCTAAGGTGTGCCACGTCCTTTCCAACGGATGGGAAGGGTTTGAAGAAAAGGAAGGCAGAAAGATTTCCTGCGTCCTATGGAATCTAGTGTTTAATTTTGGACAGAAGGATGGGTCCGTTCGAAGAATCACTTTGTCCTTGTGAAACACACAGAGGTCGCTTCTGATTGAAAGAGCGCCTAATTCTGAGATCCTTCTTGCTGAGGTAATTGCTACGAGAAATAATGTCTTCATCCTCAGGAATTTGAGTGGTACGTTTGACAGGGGCTCAAATGGCTTTTTGGTTAGAGCTGTAAGGACGGGGTTCAGTCTCCAAGTTGGAAATCTGTGACAGGTTGGTGGGTCACTGTGGGATGCACCTTTGAGGAAATGCCGAATATGTGGGTGTTGTGATATCGGTAGGCCCTTATATTGGGGAAGGACTGTAGACAGCGCTGCCATCTGTCTTCGAAGGGTGGAAGCCTTAAGGCCGGTCTTCCGCCCGTCCTGAAGAAAGGCCAAAATGGTTGCAACCCGTGGATGGAGTGCATCCACCTTCTTCCTTCGAGCCCAACGGACGAACGCTTTCCATGTTACATTGTAAATTCTAGTAGTGGAAGGTTTCCTTGAAGCCAGGATAGTGTTGATGATGGAGTTATCGTATCCTAGCCTGAGGAATTCTTGCCTTTCAACCTCCACGCGGTCAGTTGAAGCCATCCCGGATCTGGGTGATGGATCGGGCCCTGATGAAGCATGTCTTCCGAGACGGGTAGTTTGAAGGGCGGGGCCACTGACAGCTCCTGAAGTGATGTGAACCATGGACGACGAGGCCAATAGGGTGCCACTACTATGATTTCCGCCCTCGATGTCCTTATTTTCCGGATCAGCCTCGGGAGTACCGGTAGGGGAGGGAATGCATAAAGAAGTTCCGCAGGCCATGGAGATAGAAGTGCGTCCGTTCCTTCCGCTGACGGATGAAAGAACCTGGTATAAAATCTGACCAGTTGAGCATTGGTTGGGGACGCGAAAAGATCTACTTGAGGGGTTCCCAGTTTTGATGCAATCAGATTGAAGATGCTCCTGTGAAGAGACCATTCTCCCTCTTGAATGGCTTGGCGACTCAGCCAATCCGCCTGGATGTTGGTAGACCCCTTCACGTGTTCCGCCTGTAGGGATGCCAGGTTGGTCTCCGCCCATCTCAGGAGAAGGTCGGCTTCTCTGGATAGAGCCGTCGATCGGAGACCCCCTTGTTTGCTCAGATAGGCCTTGGCCGAGATGTTGTCCGTCCTGATGAGTACGTGCTTCTGCTGTATCTGAGAGGCGAAGTGGAGTAGGGCCAGGCGGACAGCTCGCAGCTCCAGTAGATTGATTGGGAGCGCTGTTTCCGAGGCGGATCATTGACCTTGAACTGGTTGTTGAAGTAATGTGGCTCCCCAGCCATTCAGGCTGGCGTCCGTGAAGATTTGTATCTGGTCCCGAATCCAGAACGATCTGCCGTGCGTTAGATTTGACTTTCTGGACCACCATCTTAGACTTGACTTGACCGATAATGGTATCTTTAGGGAAAGTTCCATCTTCAATGCGATGGAGTTTTGGTAGGGTCTGAGAAATTTCTGAAGAACCCTGGAGTGGAATCGTCCCCACTGGAGGGTGTCGAAGGACGAGACCATGAGGCCCATCATTCTGGTCAGCAGAGAAAGGGATGAGAACCGCGCCTTGATGATTTGCAGGGCTATCCCTTGGACCTTCTTTGCCTTGGACGCCGGAAGGAAGAGTTTCGCAGAGTGAGTGTCTAATATGACTCCCAGGTGTTCTAGCCGTTGGGTTGGGCTCAGGGAACTCTTCTGTTCGTTGATGAGGAAACCGAAGTGCCGTAAGCACTGGATGGTCTTGTAGATGTCTCTGTGGCATTGGTGCCTTGACGGAGAACGCAGCAGCAGGTCGTCCAAGTAGGGATGAATGTGGATGCCCTGTTTTCGCAGGAGGACCACGGGATGGACTAGGGTTTTTGTGAAGACCCTTGGGGCCGAGGACAGGCCGAATGGGAGGGCTCTGAACTGCAGGTGGGTCTCGCCTACGCAGAAACGCAAGAATCTCCTGTGCTGGGGAGATATCGGAATATGGAGATAGCTTCAATAGACTTGACGGAAGCCTAAGAACTCGCCTGGTTGTAGTGATTCTGCGATGGACCGCAGGGTTTCCATGCGGAAATGCCGTAGGTGCACGAATTGGTTCAGAAATTTTAGGTCCAGGATGGCTCTCCAATCCCCATTCTTTTTGGGGACGGTGAAGAAGATGGAGTACACCCCGGTCTGGTGTTCTTTCGGCGGCACTGGTTCTACGGCCTGAATTTGGATCAGATGTTTCATAGCTGCAAGAGTTCTGTTTTGTTTTTCTCTGTTGCGTTGAAGTGGTGAAGCCAGGAAGCGTTGTGGTGGAAGAGACCGAAATTCGATTTTGTAGCCTTCGGAGATGAGTTCCGCGGTCCAAGCGTCTGGTTGGGAGGTTAACCAGGCCTGGCTGAAAATAGATAGTCGACCTCCCACCGGTGGTTCTAGATAGTCACGCTTTAAAGGACTTGGGGTCACCGCCCTTGTCCGGTCTGTTTCCGGGGTTTCTGCCGAAGCGGTTACTGTTGAAGCCTCCTCTGCGAAAGGACTGCCTGTTGGAGTTCCAAGAGGGGCGTCTGTAATCCTGACGTGGGCGGTAGGGTGAGTTGAAGGGACGAAAGGACGAAGAAGCTGATGGTGAACCTGCTGGTCTTCTATCAGAGGGGCGAATGGTTTTGGGTAAGGCTTTCTTCATGTCACGTGTTTCCACGAGGATCTTGTCTAATGAGTCCCCAAACAGCTTTTTTCCCTGGTAAGGGTATGATGACACCGTGGCCTTGGACTGGTAGTCTGCTGGCCATGATCTTAGCCACACTGTACGTCGTGCCGCGGCCGCCGTGGACATCGCCCTGGCTGAGAAGACCATGGAGTCGAGAGTTGCATCCGCTGTGAAGGATATTGCCTTAAGCAATCTGTTGGCCCCTTCCAGTAGCCCACGATTGTTCTCCGGTATCATCTGGATCAGTTTGCGCATCCAGACTATTGATGCTCTAGATACTGTGGACGCTGCTGAAGATGTCCTGATGGCTAAGGCGTTTGCCTCATGGGACCGGCGAAGGGCAAACTCCGCCCTTTTATCCAGACTATTGTGCAGTGTGCCGTGGCCATCCTCAGCGACTAGACCAGTTGACTGCAGAGCTGCCACCGGTGCGTCCACCACAGGGACCTGTAAAAGTTCTGTAGCAGAGGCATGCATTGGGTAAAGCCTTTTAGTAATATTGGGGAAGGTCCTTGTAGATAAGGGGTTTTCCCATTCAGCTTTCACTTTCCTAACATAGAAACCGGGGAAAGGGAAAGCTATTTCAGAAGGATCCACTGGGGGGAAAAACTCATCAGTGATTTCTGATCCCTCTTCATTGCTCTGAGGATCAGGAGCCGGGTTAGAGGCCTTATTGCCATATTTTATGTGCAAGGCTGACAGGGTCTTAGCAAGCAAGAACTGGAGGTCCTCAGTTCTAAAAAAGCGGAAGGACTGGTCTTTTGGAAGAGTAGGCTTAGGTGCCAAGTCTTCCCTGTCTTCATCCTCATCAGAGGAAAATTCACCCTTCTCCTTATCACTTGAATAGTGAGATGCATCATCCCCTTGGAGACTTTGTCTGTCATGGGGGCAGGTTTTCTTGGCTGTGCTCTTCTGAGCAGCCTTAGTGGGCCACTTCCCCTTGTTCCCTTGGGGAAGGCGCGGAGGTGGTGAGGGGGAGGGCGAGGTGGGGGAAATAGGACGTCCCTTGGCCCTGTGGAATAAGGCTATCTCCTCCCTCATCGCTTTCTTAAGGCAGGCTATGGCTGCCCTAGAAAAGAGAGGGGATCCCCCATCTACGTTACCCATCTGCTGGTCTTCTTCATCGTCCTCCTCGATCTCCTCATTCCCTGCTTCCTCCTCCTCCTCCTCGTGGGCGAAACTTTCTTGGATCAGGCGGACCTGATCCTCCCCGGTGTAGCAATTAGCCTCGGGGTTCGCCAGTCACGGGGGTATGGAAGGTAAGCCCTCCCCGGCTTGATAAGATTCACGGCGTGATTGCGCCGAAATGGCCGCCGCCGATGCCGCTTTCGTTTTTGTTTTCGCGGCTGTGCGAGCGCTGGCTGTTTGTTTGGCACGCTTTTTTGCGCTGCCGCCGCTGTGCCCTTCCCTGGGCTCTTCAGGCTCCGCTTGTCTCTTGCGCCGGTCGGCACCGTTCGTTTCGCCAGCGCGCTCCCGCGCGTCCATCTGGCTCGTTGCGGAGATCTCTCCGGCGGCGGCAAGTTCTCCGGTCTCCGTGAGTAGAGACGCTACTAGTCGCTTCCCCCTCGGGGGGGGGGGGGGTGTGGATAGGAGGGGAAGAGAGAAAGAGCGAAGAGGTTTCTTTTTCTTTTCTTTCTTTTTTTTTGTTGGGGGGGATATAGAGAAGACTATATAGGAGAAATAGGGTAGGAAAAGGAGACAAGAGATCTAAGCTGTAGGTTTTAGGTGTTGAGCAGAGCCAACACCAAGCTGCTCTCCCTTCTGAGGCAGGAAGCGAACTGATCCTGGGGCGACTCCCACCACAGGAAGCAGGAAGAAGTTTGTTTTAGTCCTGCCTCCCTGAAGTTAGGTGGGAATCACCCACAAGATGGCCTCCACCTCAGAGGGAGAACTATTTTGAGCCACAAAAGTGGAGTCCATCAAAATCTTACCAAGAATATGCCAACAAATATGGAAAACAAGAGAGTGGTCCACAGATTGGAAATGCTCCATCTACACTTCAATTCTGGAAACGTAAACATCAAAAACTGCAGCCACGATTGGACCATCACATTAATTTCTCATGCAAGTAAGTGAAGTTCAAATTCCTGCAACAAAGACTGTTACTATATATGAAGTGAGAAATGCTGGATGTTCAAGCTGGATTCAGAAAAGGAAGAGACACTAGAGACCACATTGCAAATTTACATTTGTCATTGGAGCATATGAGAGCATTTCAGAAGAAAAATTAACTTGTGTTTCCTAGATTACAGAAAAGCTTTTGACTGTGAGGATTATGAAAAGCTCTGGTTGACTTTAAAAGAAATGAATATGCCACAACGTGATTGTTTTGATGTACAACCTATACACTGGATGAGAGTCTACTGTTAGGGCAGAATATGAAGAAACTGAATAGTTTCCAATTGGAAAAAGGGTCAGACAAGGATGTATTTTATCTCCCTGTCTCTTCAATCTACATGCAGAACATATCATAAGGAAAACTGGACTGGATTTTGATGAAGATGGAGTGAAAACTGGCAGAAGGCACAATAAAAACTTGAGATATGAAGATGACACCACATTGCTGGCAGAAAATAATAAAAACTTGGAACAACCACTGATGGTTAAAGCAGGATTACAGCTGAACTTCAATCAGACAAATGTAATGACAGCTGGGGAATTACAAAACTTTAAGGCTGACAATGAAGAAATTGAAATTGTTCAAGGTTTTTGATTCCTTGGCTTCATCATCAATCAAAAGAGAGACTGCAACCAAGAAATTGGAAGGAGACTGAGACTGGAAAGGGCAGCCTTGAAGGAGCTAGAAAAGATTATTAAGGGCAAGGAATTATTGCTCGCAACTAAGATCAAGATAACTCATACTATAACATTCCCCATTATTATTTGAAAGTTGGATAATAAAGAAAGATGGCAGGAAGAAAGCTGATTCCTTTGAAATGTGGTGTTAGAGGAAAGTTTTACAAATACCATGGACCACCAAAAAGACAAATAAGTGGGTTCTGGATCAAATCAAGCCTAAACTCTCCCTAGAAATTAAAATGACTATACTGAGGCTATCATACTTTGGTCACATTAGTCACAGTGTGAAGAGTCACTGGAAAAGACAACAATGCTAGGAAGTTGAAGACAGCAGGAAAAGAGGAAGACCCAAAATGAGATGGATTGATCCAATTAAGAAAGCCACAGCCCTCGGTTTGTAAGACCTAAGCAAGACTGTTAACAATAGGATATTTTGGAGGCTCTGGCATGCAGGCCCTGTTCCACCCTGCCCTCCAAAGTTTTCCCCAACATCTGGAGAGGCTTTTCTTTCTGCCACTGCCACCACCTGACCTTTGTAAGGAATTGGCCGCTGGGAGGGTCAGGACTCCCAGCTTCCCCTCCAAGTTCTCAGGCCTTGCCTCTGTGTCTCCTCCTGCCCAGCATCTAGTCATCAAAGGGCCTTGTGAGCCTCTGGAGGAACAGCCACTTGTCAACTAACTGCCTTTTAAAATAGTGTGTCCAAGATGGTGGAGGTCTATGTGGTACAGACAACCACTACCAGCATCCAAAGTTATGAAGGATTTATTCAAAAGAAAATGTTCACAAGCATACTTTTAGCATAGCACTCGACTGAGCAAGGGATTGAAAACAAATGGGTAAAATGCAATTCCTGTGTCCCTCTCTCTATACCTGCTCTAACAAATACTGAAATATAGGACAGGCTCCTTAACTTAGAATGATGTACATTTCTACAGCTTTGCCATTACCTTGGAGCTTTCTCCAGCTCTTCAGGCCAGTACATGGTTAATGGCCATCTTCTCCAGACCTCAGTTAAGAATTCTATCTGCTCTAATGGACTCAGCATCAGAGAGCTTCCTCCTTGCTCCCCTGAATTTTATCACCTCTCTATTCGCCACCTACTGACCAGGTCATGCTGGGTTAACAAAGCTTTTCCCGGAGATCTTCAGGAATTCCTTCCTGAGGTCTCTGATATTTAACACTTCCAAATCTCTGTTCCTTGCTTGAAGGGGGGACTGGACCCTCCTATTGTCTCTAGCTAGACCTATTAGCATTTCTTAAGAAGTAGCTGAGGTAAGCCTGGAAGCCATTGACGGACTTCCTCCTCCCTTCCTATGAGGGGGGGAGAGGAGTAAAGGTTTTGCTGGTTTCACCCCACCAAAGAAAAAAAGGCATTTCTTCACAGAGGTCATTAACTCACAGAGTTGCTATATGGCAGAAGTGACTTGATGGCACTTACCACACACAGTTTCATCTGAACATGCCAACAATATTATTTACAATGGGAACTGATAAGAAGGTACACATTAAACACAAGCCATGGCCCTCCATCTGCAAGTTCTGGGAATAACCGTTAATGATAGCACATTTGGGAGGATTAAAGGTCGCCCTAACATTAACTGATGTTTTAAAAAATTAACCAATAATTTTAAGTGTAGTATTTTGAGAGAGAAGTTTAAGTACAAGCACAAAAGATGAACAAGCTGAGAAGTTTTAAAGTGACCGATCCGGTTTAAGCAAGTAAACTAGAGTAAATGCTCATTCAGGTGGTTAGCCATGTTGGTCTGAAGCAGCAAAACAAAGTTTGAGTCCACTGGTGCCTCTAAGACCAACAAAGTTTTATTCAAGGCGTAAGTTTTTGTGAGCATGCTTATACCTTGAATAAAACTTTATTGGTCTTAAAGGTGCCACTGGACTCAGACTTTGTTCTTGGGTAAATGCTGTATTATTTATGTTGCACAATCAGCCATTTGACACTAAAGACAGATGGATCCACTAATTTCAAAGATGAGACACTGTAAACTTTCCTCCTTAAATACAATTAAGCCATTTTATAAGGCTGAAATTTCCCTCGCATTTTTCCAAAAGATAAGCACAGATGGGGCTTTCTCCCTGAGTAAATAATGATCAAGGTGCAATTGTCTCACATTTCTACTTGCCCACAGGCCTGTTTCAACAAGTTTGCAACAAAGCTATAGTCACGTGTAGTGTTCTCATATAGAAGCAATGCAAGTACAATTGATCAAATGAGCAGAACCCAGTAACTGACTTTAAGATCACTAGCTTTTTAAAAAAATCCCAACACAAAAAACCACATTTGCCAGGTATTAGCACGACAGCTTTCAGTTCACAGTCGGCACTACTTTCACTAACCCAAGGCAAAGTTGGCAAGCTTAAGAGAAAATATTGTTTTAAGAAGCAGCAATAGAGAAAAGAGGGGGGAGGGGATGGGTGGACAGTTCATCAATAAGTTGACTCTTGAGTCAGCAGGCTAGCATCATTGCCAAAAAAGAATACACCATGCTTGGCCCCGAACCTGGATAGCCCAGGCAAGCCCGATCTCATCAGATCTCAGAAGATAAGCAGCGTCCATTCTGGAAAGTTCTTGGATGGGAGACCTCCTTGAAATACCAGAGGCAGGAGGTGGGGCAGGCTTTATTCAGCCACCTCTCTGAATATCTTCCAGGACCCCAGTAGGAGTCAGTCACCAGAGGTCACTATGACTTTCAGGTGCACACACTCACACACGCGCACATGAAAAATACAAAAAAAACACACAAAAACAAAGAATATACCATGTTTGGATGGACCAACGAAGAGAATTACACACCAGACACAGGAGATGCTTGTTCCGTTCTAATCTATATTATTGAGCCCTTTATTGGTGTATTGCATTCGGCTTTACTTGCCACATCTCCACAGAGGCACGTAGATATTGTGAAGACTCTGAAGGATAGCAACCAAAAAGATCTGAAGAAGTTGAGAGAGGAACTTAAGAATAGGAGCATGGGAACCTGGGATAAGGCAGGGACACTGAGAGTAAATATGAAACAGCAGTAACTTAGGTCTACAACTGTAATCATATGGGTGTTCACTCCGGAGCGAACTCGGTGGGTTAAACTTTCGTAGAACTGGACTACATCATTAATTTCAATAATGCCTAAAATTAAGTGTTAGAAGCGTGCCAATCATCCGCGTGTCTTTGCACCAACCCAGACTGGAAGCCTGAAGCAATTAGACAGAATACTGCTTGCATGTTTTCTTTCCTATCTCATCAGTGAGGCTACAATATACACATACTTATCTAGGAGTACATCTCACTGAATACAGTGGGGCTTGCTTGTGTGTAAACATGCATAAGAGTGGGCCGCAAGGAAAAAGTTACAGCTTCGTAGAAACCCCCCCAGTAAGTTGGAAGTTCAGCAAAGGGCTCTGAAGTATCTACAAAGGGAGCAGCATTCTACAGGGTCTTATTCTATGATCAGTGGCCAGTGGTTACAGCCCAAGAATTTGACAGCAATATATAAATTACCAGAAGGTTAAGGATAAGCAACAGGCTGCCAGGAACAAGACAAAAAACAGGACAGTAAAACATTGTGGTACAATCTCCATCACTGAGGATCTTTAAGGCCAGGTTAGACAGAGAGCTACAGTTAAACTAGCTACAGTTGATTTAGCCCATGAGGCAGGAGGAAACCAAATGAAGAAATAGTACTTTGTGTCACTTTCAGCTATACATTCAGGAACCACAGAGCAATGGAAATGAGGGTTGCATAGAACTTAAAAAATCAGATTTTGCTAGGATCCCTGCCTCATGATTGGTAATGATAACTAGTAAGATATCATGAATATGTGACACATTCCTTCAGATCACCTAAAAATTAACCTACAATGAGAAGTTCTTCAGTCTTTGATTTTATTTGTTTACTTAGTTTATATCCCAACTTTCTCCATAATGGGGACCCGAAGCAGATTATACCGTTCTTTTCTCTTCCATTTTACCCTCACAACAATCCTGTGAGGCAGGTTAAGTTGAGAGTGTGTCTTGGTCCCCCAGCATGCTTCGATGGCAGAGTGGGGATTTGAAGCCGGGTCTCCCAGATCCTAGTTTACCACTTTAACCACTACCACACACTGGCTATCAATCTGCTGTTGATGAACCACTGGAGGGCAGAGGGATGCCACAAGGAAATCACTGCAAGGAGCCTCCACATGGTACTAGTTACGCCCGCATCAGCTCCCACTTAAGATATGATCACAAATAATACAGTCAACAGCATTCAATAATCTATTCTTAATGAGGCTATTGCAAGACACAACATTGATAATTTCATTTTCAGAACATTTGCTTTATCATCCACTACAGAAGAATTTCTGATAGAGACTGCAAGCTCTTAGCCCAAAGGGGGATTCTATTTTTTTATATGTCTCAGGAAGGAACAGGCTTCTTATATTAGACTTCAAGCACTAAATTGCTGCCTACTTCAGCAGGTCTCTGTCAAAAGTTCAGGAGAATGGCTGGGGCACAACACCTGGAGAACACAAACTGTATGCAGCCAATCTGACAGCCGCTATGTCTATGCCTTTCTACCAGCATTAACATGAGACAACCAACTACTTCAGGTAACTGCCAACCTCAGACAGCCAGGAGACATGTAGTTTGGAAGTGTGACAAGACTGAGACCACTTTAAGATTAAAGGCATTTGCACTCATTAGGCAGGCTACATCAACACGAAGAACAACAGAAAGTTCCAAGAAGAAAAGGAGACTCCATATGCTGATCCAGACTAGCAAGACCTGTGCAGGTGGCATAAGCCAGATCTGCAACTGCAGCCCTCTAACATCTACACCAGTTGATACCTCTTCATATATGCAGCTTTACCCAATTGTTTCCTGTTTAATACCACTGTCAGGCAAGGAAGCTGCTGTCTGGACTGGTTTTAATATGTACATACATTTTTGGAAAAGAAGAATATTATGTGAAAACGTGTAAGAATTACAGAGCATATTCTTAATCTGTCTCCATTGTTTTCTGCCACCAATGAGGAGGACAGAATAAAGAACAAAGAAAAAGATCAAGTACTGTACTGCTGGAGCATCAGTGCAGTACAGGTCATTTGCAGGGCAGGACAGAAATGCAAAACCTGGAGACACCCCCATACCACCCCACCCCATTCCCTTGGTGAGTACTGGTTTAAGGAACAAAGTATCAGTGTAAGTGGCATAAAATTAAATTTGATACACAAAATGATTTAAAGTCAGCACTGCAAAGGGACAATTTAAATAAGGGATTTAAATCAAATTACCCACTTTCTAAATCATCAGTTTCCTGAACAATCATGTATAATAACTGGCTGTTACAAAAATGTAAACTTATCTGTAGGCAACTAAATAAAGTTTATATAATAAAATAAATAAATAAATAAATAAAGAGGGGGAGCACCAGTGAAATGAAACATTTCTGTTTGGTTCTTTCTCACTCTGACACTGCACAAGATCACTGGTTCAAAACCTGCCAGCAGTTTCCAGAAAAAAAGTCTGACAGTTATCAGGCACAAAGCAAACGTCCGTACTGCTGGCTAGACAGAGACTAAATACTCACTAACTGAGTAATAACACATATTTAGGGTCCATATATTCTGATTCATCTTACTAGCTAGTCATAATTTGTGGTAATCACTAATACTCTTGCTGCTGCAAGCCTTATGTGTTCCAGATACAGGGCCCTGGGGTGGGAGAAACAGAGAGTATATTACATTAGGCAAAAAGAGCATGAATTTCAGTGTCAGCTGTCTTTCCCCCAGATGATATGAAACACCTCCCTCTCTCTTTCCCCTCCAGAGTTGTGGCAGGGGATGGGGGGGGGGGGGGTGTTTCATGCTGAGCAGAGGCCCTCAACCAAAAGGGACAGTTACACCTGGGAAGTGGATTTGTAGAGGACAGCACATAACGTTTTGTGTAATATAGAAAATCTTGGAAAGGATCTCTGATTTATCCATTTATTTTAAAAGCAAGCTTTAATTTACTATGTTCAATACAAAGTCACATGCCAAAAGATTCTGCACAGAATCTGTATTACATTCAAATACGAAGTCAAATCACAGGAGAGTTATTTAATTGGAATTATAAAAAGTGTGCTCATTTATACCACACCCTTCTCCCCAATGGGGATCCAAAGCAACTTAGAGCATTCTCCTATCCTCCATTTATCCTCACAGTAACACTGTGAGGTAGGTTATGCTGAGAGTGTGTGACTGACGCAAGCAAGTTTCCATATCAGAGTGGGGATTTAAACCTGGCTGTCCCAGAACATAGCCTGACACTGTAACTACTACTCCACAATGTTAAAAATCTAATTTTCATTTTTTTTGCACTAACTGATTTTTATTCACTTTGACTTACCAGTCCTACAATAAAATGTCAGCTTCTTAGCAAAGTGAGTTCTGTGTATGAAAATTACATCTTGAAGAAGTGGCCATGCTTGGGGCCTGACCACAGAGGCATTACACAGTATTTGCAGCCATACCAAAGAGTGTGGTGGGAGGCGGGACTCAGAACAAAGAAAACTGGGGAAAAGGCTAACAAATAAACATAATGCGCTTGCTAAATACCTTTGAAGGAGTAAAAATCATGGCAGTACACTTCGGGAAAGGAGAGGGGAACGTGAATAAAAAGAACAAATTACAGAGAAGTTCATACTACCAAATACTCCTTGAATTGGTGCTTCCTCACTTGCGTTCCTTTCTTAGTCCAGATTTTAACTCCCGGCCACCCTTAGTCCTCCCCCAAATCTCCCCCCCCCCCCCACGTTCTCACCTCCAGGCGGAGGGTGGCGCCGCAAGCCCGGAGGAACTCGCGGATATTGCTCAGGCACTCATTCTCCGTGCGGGGCTCCGGGTAAACCTGCAAAAGAAAAAAGCAGCAGCGGTTCAGGCAGCGTCGGCGTGGGTTGCCACGGAGGAGGGGAGGCAGGCAGCCGGCGGAGAACTCCAGCCTTCCCTGGGGGCTCCCGGCTCCCGCAGTCACAGCCACCCGCTTCTCTCTTCCCGCTGGGCGCTTCACTCAGAGGCAGCTTTGGATTTGCTTCGCCCGTGACGGGAGAGGGTTGAACCGGGAAGTAAACACGGCGGCAGGAAATGGCGTGTGGGGGAAAGGGGGAGCGAGACGAGGGAAGGCTCAGTCCGCTACAGGGTGGTTCTCCCGCCCCCCCCCAATTCCTCCTCCGTCCCCCCCGCCCGCCCCCCCCCGGTAAATGATGAGGAAAGGGCCGCTGGTGGACCCCCCCCCCCCCCCCCGCTCCCTTCTGCAGCCACCCCGCAAGCGAAGGGAGGGATTTGGAGAAGGCGACTAGGTCTCCAACCGGCTAGTTTTCCTCAGAGCTGCCTGGCACCCTTCGCTTCCTGGCTGGACTTCTTGAAACAACCGCATGCCAGGCAGGGATTTAACAGGTCCCCCGTTGCCAGGCAGGGAGGGAGAATGGGGCACCACCTGCTGAACATCTGCTATTTACTTAAGGCATGGGGGACTTGGCAGAAAGAAGAGGTGGCAGTCTCGTTCCCGCCCCAACAAAAAGCAACGGGGGTGGACGAATTCTGATTTCTTTACTCCTTTAACGTGCTTGTTCAGACTTGGCATGTCATACAGGGAGAGACACCAGAACATTCTGCAGTCGCATACAGCCACAACAGCTCCTGTGCCATTCGGAGTATATTTTAATCACACACTTAGCAGTAGTTCCAACAAATAACTCTGGATGTCCAACAAAGCCAAGCCTAACAGCCTACAGGGGAAGCACTGATGGGTCAGTGACCATTTCCAATAGTACAACCAGCGACACTTTTTAAGTCCAAACAAAATACATGTGTTAGATGATGTGAGACTGAAGGGTCTCAGAGCAATATGTACCGTGCTGTGCACACACACCCACACCCCAATGTGGTTTCTTATGCAGAACCCACTGAATTTGCAAACTATCATATAATGAATGGCAAAAATACAAATCACATTTGCAATTTTGGATTGCTGGAAGGTGTGGTGGGAAACTTGTCTTCCTCAAACCAGCCCAATTTCCAGTGCATTAATATACATTTTTTCTCATATACTTCAAGAGTAGGTGAAGAAGGTGAAAAGCAATTTTCAGATGTCTGCTACCCCACAGTAAATAAGTAGCACAAAAATATCCATATGGAAAATATATTTAAAAAACCAAAAACAAATGGACATTGGAATTCAATGGAATGGCACCTGAATGCATTTGTGTGGCTATCTGGAAGCAAGGGTCCCCACTTACATTTAATGTATTTGTACCACTCCATTCCAAATATGCTCAAGGTGGCTAACAATACTTCAAATGTTAAAATACATGACCAGAATGAAATAGATTCAGATGGGTGGCTGTGTTGATCTGAAGCAACAAAACAAAGTTTAAGACCAACAGAGGTTAATTCTGGGTATAAGGAAGAACTGAGTGAATTAGCATGTGCAGATGCACACTTCTTCAGATACATTAAAACAGACTTCCTCAAGCATTACATACAGGTAAAGGGCGGGGATTCATTACCAGGAAGGGCTAATTACAGTCAAGATGCATAAGTAGCTGAGTAATAAGTATAGCTAAGATTGGATTAATGCAGTTGGTAAGACCTCTGGATAGCAGCAAATTAGCATACAGATAATAAGAATTAACAAGCAAGTCAACAGTATGGAAACAGCCTTCTTACAATTAAACCATTTCAGACTCTTCCTCCTGCTAGCCAAAGGTTTTAAAGGGGGTCATCATAGGCCGCAGCAGCAGAACACCTACCTCACACGCAGAAAACCCCAGGCTCTACCCGTCATGTCCAGTTAGAAAAGGATTTCAGGTAGTAAGCACTGAGAACACAGTTGTCTATTCATCTGTTTCAAGAGAATTTAACTGTAAATTAGGGCTGCCAACCTCCAGGTAAGGCCTGAAGGTCTCCCAGAATTACAGGTGATCTCTAGAGAACAGAAATCAGTTCCCCTGGAGAAAATGGCTTCCATGGAGGGTGGTATCCCATAGACTCAGAACGATGTAACTCTGTTTAGGATTGCACTGCAGCATATGTCAGAGCACTTCCTTGATCTCCCTCAGCCTCAACTTTAGGTTATGCTGAGAAACACTGACTTGCCCAAACAAGACCATAGTGACCCTTTATAGTTTGGTAGAGACTTTAATCTGGATTCCCCATGTCTAAACCTAGCTTTAGCCCAGGCCTGCGCATCTTGTGACCCACAATGCAACATGTATCCTACCATTTTTGGCAGCCCATTGGGTGGCATATAAACCCAATTTTTTCCTACCTACCTGGCACTACAAAAAGATCTATCTCACATTAAGACCTCGGCAGGCCATTATTTGCACTGGCTTGCTTTATTTATTTGTTTGGGTTATTTATAGCCCACCTTTCTCACTTGGATTCAAGGTGGATTTCGACAGAGTGAGTCAATGCCATCGACAGGATGGGACATCCAATGAACAATGCAATAAAAATTAGGGTTACAGAACCAACCAGAAGTCTAAAAACAGAACTGAAGCAAAGCATAAGTATTAACACAACAACACTGAATATATGCCATTGAATAATTCAGTTCTGCATAATTTGTGGAAAGCCAGGAGGGTGGGAAGCTTCCTGAGCCCCTCGGGCAGGCCATTCCACAGGGTGGGGGCCACTACCAAGACGGCACATGTATGGGCAGTTGTTGATTTTGCCCATTTGTAGGTTGGCACCTGCAGAAGACCTTGCTCAGAGTTATCATTGTGATGCATAGGGGTAGAGGCGGTCTTGCAGATATCAGGGTCCAAGGCCATAAAGGGCTTTGTATGTGATGTCCAGTACCTTAAATTGTGCCCCGTAACTGAATGACAGTTAGTGAAGTGCCTGCAGGATGGGAGTAATATGCATGCTCCATTTTGCTCCCAATAACACCCGACCTGTGGCATTCTGCACCAACCAGAGTTTCTGAACTGATTTTGAGGGGAGACCAATGTACAGTGCATTACAGTAGTCTAGCCACAGTGTTACTGTGGCATGGATCCAGGTGGCCAGATCAACTGTGTCAAGGTAAGGGGCCATCTTTCATGCAAGACTGAAATGGCTGCTTTGGAAGGTGAACTGCATGGCATTATACCCTACCAAGGTCTTTCCCCTCCCTAAACCCCACTCTCAAGTTTCCAGGTGCTTCCAAACCCAGAGTCAGCAACCCTATAGCAGGGCCATCTCTGTCCCATAGTCTGGCCTGAAGCCAGACTGAAATGGCTGCAAAGCAGATGAGTTATCCAAGAAGACTTGGAGTTGGTCCATTACTGCTCTCTCAATCACTCTGACAAGAAAGGGCAGGTCAGAGACTGGGCAATAATTGGCCATGTCATTTTTCTGCAGGAATGTTTTTTCAAGTAGGAAATGGATTACCACATCTTTGAGTAACCAAGGGAAGGTGCCCTGAGTTAGGGGACTTTCATACACACTAAATAACACACTTTCAATCCACTTTGCAACAGGATTTTACAGTGTGAAATGACAAAATGCACTAGCAAACATTTGCTGAAATGGATTGAAATGACATTATTTAGCTTGTGTGAAACCACATAGTATTCACTAAGGATTTGTTTATGTGGTCCTTACATGATTTTAGCAGCCAGGATGGGCAAGGGTCTAGGGTAAAAGTAGTAGCCTTCACCAATCACAGAATCTTGTCAACATCCGTCACAGGAACTTTAGTCACTTACTCTTTGTCAGAGTCTAGGTGCAAGCCTAGTCAGAGTCCAAAGTCAGAGTCAAGATGTAATCCAGAAGGTCAATTACCAGAGAGCAGGAGTCCAATTTAGAGCACGGTCCAGAAAGTAAGGTCTAACAGTCCAAGGTCATATATAGGAGTAAGCAGGTCCACTATCCAAGTCTAAATATCACTGTAGCGATCACAGACTACACCAGGTAGTAACTTGTTGCTTCCACACCCAGCAGTCTCCCTTGACTAGCTTTTATAGGCATCTGTTGCAAGGTCTTACTTGCAGCCAACTGTTTGGGAGTAACCCTGCAGCTACTCACCATAAGCAAGCAACTGGCACTGGGCCAGGAGATGTGGCATTTTGTCCTCCTGGAGCTCCATTCTCTAGTCCCTGAGCTGCCAGGACAGCTGGTGTTAAAATTCATCTGATGCACTAATGTTTGCAGGGCCAGCTTTCAGAGAATTAACATTGTAAACAAGCAGTTAATGTTCACCATTATTCCCTGAACTAATAAAACACAGCTGTCCTGCACAGATTATTCCTGTCAAGGAACACACATAAATTTCTACAGGAGTCCATGCACAGTGGCTATTGTCAGAGAAAGAGACCATATGTGTATAAATGTGCAAGCTATGCCTTCTGTCCCAAAGGTAAAGCGCTCCGGAACAACTGTCACACATGGTGTATACAACAGCTTCTCTTTCCTGCTGCCTTCAACTTTTCCTAGCATTATTGTCTTTGCCAGTGACTCCTGTCTTCTCATAATGTGACAAAAGTACAAGAGCCTCAGTACATAACAAAAAAAAAGTTTAGTCATTTTAGCTTCTAGGGAGAGTCCAGGCTTGATTTAGTCTACAATCCACTTATTTGTCTTTTTACCGGTCCACAGTATCCATTAAAATATCCTCCAACACCACATTTCAAAGAAATTTACTCTCTTCCTGTCAGCTTTCTTCACTGTCCAAATTTCACACCCATAAAGAGATGGTGGTGGTGGTGGTGGTGATGATCAGGGCTCATTTCGTAGCAGGAGCTCCTTTGCATATTAGGCCACACCCCCTAATATAGCCAATCCTCCAAGAGCTTATAGAGCTCTTCTTACAGGGGCTACTGTAAGCTCTTGGAGGATTGGCTACATCAGGGGTGTGTGGCCTAATATGCAGAGACGCTCCTGCCACGAAATGAGCCCTGGTGATGATGATGATGAAGACGACGAAGAAGAAGAATACTATGGCATGAATTGGTCTTGGTCACCAGTGATGCATGCTTACACTTTAGGATCTTTTCTAGTTCTTTTATGGCTGCCCTTCCCAGTTTCAATCTCCTTTTGATTTCTTGGGTGCAGTCTCCCTTTTGGTTGGTGATGGAGCCAAGGAATAGAAAATCTTGAACAATTTCATTTTCTTCATCATCAGCCTTAAATTTGTCTGATTCCCCAGTAGCTGTGACTTTTGTCTTCTTCTTGTTCAGCAGCTGTTGTTCAGCTGCTTTAACCTTCATTAGTAGTTGTTTCAAGTCCTCACTGTTTTCTGCTAATAATCTGGTGTCATCTGCATATCCCAAATTGTTAATGTTCCTTCCACCAATTTCCACTCTGCCTTTATCTAAATCTAATCCAGTTTTCCTTATGATGTGTTCTGCATACAGACTGAACAGACAGGAAGATAAAATGCATCCTTGTCTGACCCCTTTGCCAACCGGAAACCATTCTGTTTATCCATAGTCTGTCCTAGCAGCAGTCTCTTGACTGGAATATAGAGCTGAGAAGGCCTGGGGGAAAAACTGAAAAAATGGGGGGGGGGGGGAATATTTTTCATTAAAGCCATTTCCCCCCCAGAAAAACTGAAAAAATAATGTATTGTGGAATATTTTATTTTATAATACAAAATAAGTATCAAATCATTGCAATTCCTGTACACTAAGAATAAGCTAGGGCTGCCAAAAAAAAACCCAGTGGAGACAGGGATTCCCTGCTGCAGGCCCCACTGCCCTGCCACCAATCAGCTGACTGGAGGGGGAACTTATCCCAAAAAAGAGGGAGATCCATCCGATGTGCAGCATTTTGTCTATGTCACTGCCCACATGAGCTGGAGTGTTATCATCACATTGGGGCGGTTGGGGGTGACACTCTGGTATTTGAACAAAAACTCTATAATAGAAGCCAATTTTACCATAGAGTTTTTGCCCAAATACCAGAGCACCACCCTGATGTCCCAGGACTGATGATGTCACTTCCAGCTCACATGGTCAGTGATATAGACACATTGCTGCTGCACATTGGATGGGCCTCCTTGCTGCTCATGGTAAGTCACTCCCATCTCCCACTGGTTGCCAGGAGGGACCTGGCAACCTAGAATAAGCAAATGCTCAAATATAATTCAAATATTGAGAAAATACTGAGGATACAATTCTCAAATGCAAGAGAAAGATGCATTTCTGTCTCCAGGTGGCACTGCAGTTGTTACAAGAGAAGGAAAAAGGTTTCAGTATCCTTTTTGCTTGTGGGCTTCATATTGTTCGTATAGTTGGTTTATCTGGTTCTGTCCTCTCAGCTAGGCCTCAAAAGGCAGCTAGAAAGTACTACAGAGCAACCAAAGGAGCCAAAACAATCCTTAATTCAACTATAAGAGCTTAAAGCCATCTGAATTCCGAAAACTGAACCATATTTTAACTGCATTAGTTTATCTTCATAACCCTTATCCAAATCATAATTCCTATGAATTTTCTGCTTTGATACACTCCCTCCGCAAACATAGTGTTTACTTGCAAGCTAGTAGTTGCCACTAAATTAGTTTTTTTGGTTTGTTTTCATTCCTTCAATAAAATATTGAGACCCACATCTAGTATTTGGAAACATTTCCACACTGCAAATTCTTCTGAGGGAAAAAAAAAGCAATTTGCAAATATTGTCAAATGAAACATGCTTTTCCAAATGCTACTAGGATGACATTCTTGCATGTCAGAAGTGTGCTGAAGACATTACAAAAATCCATTAAAGATTCAAATGAGAACCATAGCAATTAAAGTGATTTTTCAATCTGCAAAAAGTACTAATATTGTGTTTTTAAAATTTGTCTTAAAATTTCCATTTTTTTCGGGGGGAATTTTTCCCCTATGGCTTCAAAATTTCTGGAAATTTTACATCTCTAGTTGCACATCAAAATAATCAGATGATGTGGCACACCCATTTCCTTTAACACAAACCATAGTTTTCATTATCCACACAGTCAAAAGCTTTGCTGTAATCTATGAAACACAAACTGATTTTCTTAAATTCTCTCATATGCTCCAGTAAGCAATACAAATTTGCAATATGATCTCTAGTGCGTCTTCCTTTCCTGAATCCAGCTTGAACATCTGGCATTTCATGTTCCATATATGGTTATAGTCTTTGCTGTAGGATTTTGAGCATAATTTAACTTGTGTGAGAAATGAATGAGATGGTCTGATTGTTGCTGCAGTCTTTGATATCTCCCTTTTTCAGAACTGGGATTTTAAATAAGTGTTTCCAGTCTGTGGGCCACTGTTTTGTTTTCCATATTTGTTGGCACAATTTTGTTAAAATTTTGATGGACTCTTGTTTCTCTGGCTTGGAATAGCTCTATTGATATCCCATGTACTCCTGGTGATTTGTTTCTCCCAATTTCTTTCACAGCAGCTCTCATGTCACTTTCTAAAACTATCGGTTCTTCTTCAAAAGATTCTTTTTGGAAGGAATCTGTCATCCTTTCGTCTCTTTCGTATAGTTCTTCAGTGTATCATTCCCATCTTCTCTTTATTTTGTCCTGTTCAGTTAATGTATTTCTGTGTGATCTTTTAGCATGCCTAACCGTAATTTAAATTTCCCCTTGGTTTCTTGGTTTCTTATGGAACAGATCTCTTGTTCTTCCTTTTTTGTTGTTCTCTTCTGTTCCTTTACACTGGAAAGCTGCATTTAGGCTTCTGATTCTGTAACCTTTTACTTCTACTTCTTGTCTATCTTTAACCATGTTAAGAGTTTCATTAGTCACCCATCAAGGCTTTTCTTTTCTTTCAGTTTTAGTCCAGTTGCATCATTAAGTGTAGCACTAGTCGTACTTTTCCTCAGCTCTTCACCAGCTGATTACGTGCTATCTGGCCTGGAGGTTCCATCTTCCAGCACTATGTCATTTTTCATTTTGGATTGTCTCATCATAGGGCTTTTGAGGTAAAAATTATTTAGAAGTGGTTTACCATTGTCTTCTGCTCAGTACTAAGTAGAGTTAACTGTAGTGTCACTGCCGTTGTCTAGGAAACATTGTCCACCAGTGTAACCTTCCACTACTGCTGCTGCTGGCTAGTAGCTACCCTTTGAGAATTTCTCTGCCCCCGTCACCATTGGAACTGTCCATTCTCTTCTGCCAATGTGGCCACTGATCCCCAAAGGAGTTGGATGCATGGTGTCTCAGCTGTGACCATTCTGCCTTGATTGACTGTTGTAGGAGTTTAGACCCCTTACGGTATTGCTGTCAGCTTGACTGACACACACAAATCCCCTCACCACTTTAAGGTGTGCACCAAAGAGGGGCTCATTACTTAGTCATTTACCCAAGAAAATAATGTTTTTTCATCTGATCCCACCCCAACTGCTTCTCTACTTCAGATTCCAATACAGTTTTATCATTCATAACAACAAAAATATCAGACTCCATCTTTACAATGGAGTAACTAACAAGGCAAGATCAATACATCAGACATCCTTTCACACTCAGGGCCAGTTTATATATTCAGTAAAGTCAAGTCATAAAGCTTTTCTTGGGCTGTACTATGTCAGGCTGCTGGGTGTGTGTGTGTTGAGTTGTGTTGAACTCTTCCCTGTTTAAAAAAAATTACTTGAAGAAAGCAGGGCTTTCAAACCATTCTTGTATTATACTTCTTAAAAAATGATCAGATAGTATAATGGACAAGCCTTTAAACATATTATTTCCCTGCTGCAGCAGAAGATGGTACAGTCCAATGAAACCTGTACAGTCAGTTTCTAATGAATATATATATTAGTCCACTTAATGTTTCTTCCTATGGTAACAACAACTTTTTCAAGCTTCCTCTGAGAAAACTAAAACAGAACTAATGGCTGTTCTGATGTAACCCCTAAGGTCACCTCAGTTTCTATGATACAACATGAGAGATCCATGATCAATACTGCAACATTTACTTTAACATTAAAAGGGAGCTGTGGAGAGAATTAGGGCACTCTCACAGCACTGGGGCCACTCTCAATATTAATCAATCCGTTCATGAAAAATATTTCTATACTGCCTTTCCTCATCTACGCACACAAAAAGACTCAGAGTGGTGTCCACAAAAACAGATTACACAAAATAGTTTCAAACTCAGATTAGTATAGTACACGGGTCCCCAACCTTTTTGAGCCTGTGGAATTCTGATATGGCCTGGCGGGTGCAATAACAAAATGGCTGCCACAAGAGGCAGAGCCAGCCACAAAATGATTGCCACAGCTTAGCTTCAGTAGCACAGTGCAGATTGTTGTACTGTGGTGGCAGCCGCAACATTTTAAAAAATCTGCACAGCCAGTCAAACCTTCCAACAGTCAATCAAAAGCCTTGCTGGGCAAAAGCCATACCTGCCCCCCCCCCCCCCATATTTCCTAAAAACACTTGGCAGGCACCAGAAAAGGGCAAAGGTACCACATTAGGGACCCCTAGTGTAGTGGTTAGAAGAGCTGGACAATGATTGGGCAGACTAGGATTTAAATCTCCATTTTACTTTGAAACTCACTGGGTGATCTTGGGCCAATCACTTTTTCAGCCTAATCTATCACACAGGATTGTTGTGAGGGGGCCATGTACACTGCCCTTAACCTGCAGAAAATGGATGGGACAACAATCAAATCATAAATAAATCCAAACCCACCCACACTGCTAGTCCCCTGCATAGGAAGTGATACCAGTACAGTACCTGCCTACTGGAGCTAATACCAGCTCAGGATGGATGTTTTTAATTGATTTGAGGGGGGAAATCCCCCTGCCATGCCCCCAATCTAAATTGGGGTCCCTCCAGCCACTTGTTAACATTATAGTAAGCACCAGGAGATCCGATCACAGGTTTCCCACGTAATCCTGTCATAAATCTGTAAGAACTCTTGACGTCTCCCTTTCGTGCAAACAATACCAAGTAAGGTTTTTATTTATTAAAAATATTTATAACCCAGCTTCCCTCGTAGCTTAAGATAGCTATTGCTAACTGCTACCTTGCATGGCAAGCAAACATTTGAAGTTTTTCCAGATATGCAGATGGCAGTGTTGAAAAAAGCTTTCGTGTGCTGCACTTCGGCTTGTGATGCAGCTGTTAGAGGCGCAAAGATCTATGCTCAAAAATAATGTACTAATTTCCTAATAGTCGGGTTGTATAAAAATGAAGGGAAATCACAGGAAAGGAATATGAATGAAACACTCTGGAATTCATTGTACCTGAGAACGAGATTTGTCGCCACAGTGTAAATTGGTAATAAAATGTTTTAAACCTTGAGTGTGTTAACAGGCTCTTAGAGCAACAGCTGTGATGGTTTGTCTCATGCCTGGAAAAGGGAAGACAGTGTAACCTGGGAATACATTCCTAAAATTATGTTGTGAAGTCCAAACCTGAAAGATATGTGTTTTCCTGCCCCTCCCCAACAAAAAGTTCCTAGTGAAGGAACAAAATTAATGGAGTGCAATTTGTCCTTTCAATTTGGTGTCGTGGTTAAGAGCAGCGGACTCTAATCTGGGAGAACAAGGTTTGATTCCCCACCAGTGTTCCCTCTAAGCTGAGTTAGTGTGAGCTAGCTCACATTTTTTTAGCCTCCAACTCACACACTTTTGTCTTACTTCAGGAAGGATGGCTCCAGAGCAAACTAATTTATGCAGTAGCCAAATCGCTTGCTCACAACTTAATGCCAATAGCTCACAAAGAAAATTTTATGTTCATAAGACTCCACAGCTTAGAGGAAGTATTGTTCCACCTGCAGCTGTTGGTGTGACCGTGGGTCAGTCACAAGTTTTCTCAGAGCTGTTCACTCAAGAGCAATTCTCTCAGAGCTCTCTCAGCCCCACCTACCTCACAGGATGTCTGTTGTGAGGAGGGGAAGGGAAAGGAGATTGTAAACCACTCTGAGAGAAGGGTGGGGTATAAATCCAATCTCTTCTTCTCTCTCTTCTTCTGTGGCATGCCACAGTATTCTATCATCTGCCCGATGCTCCTCAATATTTAAATGAGACTGTCCAGACTCAGAGCTTCAGACATGGGTCACATCATTATGCTCTATATTTTGTTATCTAAGCCTCCCGATATGTTCATCCTGCCTTTGAATTAGTACTTTGAAATTGTGGTCAGATGACTAAGGCAGAACAACCTGAATCTGAATCCAGACAAAACAGAAAAAGAAAGGACAATGTTGTAGAGGGATTGGATTCACTTCTAGTGGATGCAGTTGGCTTTTGCAGAGCAGTCTTCAAACAGCTACACTGACTGACAGTTAAGGAGCAACTCAAGTTGTTGGTTACTATATTTACAACCCTTTATGGGCAAGGACCACATATCTAGAACGTCACACACACACACACACACCCCTCCAATATGTCCCCATGTACCAAAACTGATGTCCTCAGGCTGCCACCTACTGGCTGTTCCCCCATTTAAGGTAGCCCATCTAGCATCAACCAGAGCCCATGCCTTCTCTCTGTAGCTCACACTTCGTGGAACAGAGCCACTAAGGGGGTGAGGGGGACATTTTATTGTCCCGGACTTCTCCCCACAATGTGTAGTTTGGATCAGGAAGAGAGCTGGATCTGGGCATTCCAGGGAGATGTTCCCTCTTAGGATTTCCCTACCTTCTCCTTAGATTCTAGAAGGGTAGCTGTGCTCCAGCCAAAATTACAAAGAGACTTCTTGCAACACCTCAGGAAACCGACAAATGTACCACGGCAAAAGCTTTTTCTGAACCTCAGCCCACTTAGTCAGATTCTTAAACTCAGAGGCCTTTAAGAGAACATCCCACTGAGCACACACTCCCTTTCTGCACACATAAAGGTTCTCTCTGGAGAAAACTTTTATAGCTGCAGGAGAAAAAGGGAGGGAAAAAAAACTCCTAATAGTCTGCCAAAGCCATTCTGGCAGCTTCTTACAAGGAGAGGCTATTTTTGTCAAGAGTCCAGCAGACTAGTTCAGAACAGAAACTTGCACCCCAGAGTGGTCTTTGAACACAGCCATGAGCAGAACAGAAACCCGACTCTACAGGTTTGTTTACTTTCCTTGTATCCTGCCCTCAGAGTGACATATATGATTTCCATGTGGCCTCCATTCAGGCAGCTTGCAAGGACAGACCTTTAGCAAAGACTCAGCAGCGGGTAGCAGCTGAAATGTGCTTTTCAGAGACTGCTCTCGCGATCATTTCCAAAAGTTCTATTAATGAGACTTCATTTCATGCGTATTTATTCCTACATTTATGTTCCGTCTTTCAAACGCAATCATTTCCGTTTTCTTTTCAGTTCAAGTATTTTAAGAAGAAAAAACGAGAACGCTGACTTGAAGGGGGTGGTGGAGAAAAGTAGACACAAAATTTAAAAGAGTGAAAATGAGCGCTATAATTGCCATGGGAATACTGCCAAAATGCTACCCCCCATGCAGAGTTCTGTCCCACTCCTTCCCTAATGAAAAGGAACACTTCCCTGTTGCCCCATTTCCCTGCTTACTCCCCAGCAGCAGCAGCTACAAAAGTGAAGTGGAGGGCAGGGGAACAAAACATGTGATGATGTCAAAACACAGACAAGTATTCCTGCAGATTAAAAAAAACCCTGTTGTCATTCCACCTAAAAACAGCCATACATAGTAAGAAATTCAAAATAAATCCCATGAAAGGTAGGTCCCAGGTCTTCAAAGGACTGAAGACTTACTGCCACAACCCACAACAATATCCCCTCAAAGACCTTGCAAAATAAGAAAGTTTGGGCCAGCTTTACAAGGACTATGATAGAACTGGCCTGATGAACCTCCCTAGGCATAAAAGGGTGCCGCCACCAATAAAGCCCGACTATGATTAACTCATCTTCCTGCCTTTAAAGTCTGAGGTACTTGCTGTAGGGTGTCACCTTGATATGCAATGTGAGCATGTGTTCCCCTGAGATATTTGGCACACAGAGCAGATAGTACTTTAAAGGTTAACATTTGCGCCTGAGTAGCACACGGAAACTAAATGGAAGCCACAACAGCGCAATCCTAAGCATGTATGAAGGCGAATGTGCTGTCCGCAGGGTTTCCCAGGCAACAGACAGGCAGAGGTAGTTTGCTATTGCCCTCCTCCACAAGCATGTATACTCAGAAGTAAACCCTTCTGACTTAAATCAGTACAGTTGCCAGCTCTGAATTGGAAAATACCTGGAGATTTGAGGGTGGAGCCTGGGGAGGGTTTGGGGTGGGGAGGGACCTTAGCAGGTTATAATGCCATACAGTCCACCTTCCAAAGCAGCCATTTGCTCTGTTGTCTGGAGACCATTTGTCTTAATTCCAGAGGATTGTCAGCCAACCACCTGAAGTCCGGTGACCCTCCTCCAATAAGACTTACTCCCTCATACTTGTGCTTAAGATGGCAGCCTGAAATTCTCAAACAACAGGCAGACTATGTTTTCTGTGACTTACACTGCTTAATAACTGGGCTGCTATAGTGTGGACCTGTGGAAGTTTTGAATCAATTTTCAAAGGCAGACTCTGTAGGTGAAAAATGCCATTTGCCTGGCTGTCTGCAGCAAATAAACATCACCCATATAGTGGAAAGCTTTTGTAATCTATACAAGGCTGCAATCCTAAAAGCTTTTTCCTGGGAACAGGACTCACTTCCGAGTAAACCTGTTTTGGATCACTCCCAATGGTTTTTCTACTTTCAGACGATCAATATGCTACAAAGTACTAGCAGAGGCACATAAAAGCAGCCTAGTCAATTGCAGGCCAGTAACCACTACAGATTTATTTGTGAAGCCCTCACAAAGTACACTGCAGGAATACAGCATAGGATTAAGCTGTAATTATTCTTACTGAATACTATGCATTTGGAAGAGACAAGAGGACAACCTGAGGATCTGCAAACAGATTTGGGGAAATGTAGTTTATGTTTAAAAAGCAGACTGGGGGGTATGATGGTGCTCAGCAGTGTTCCCTCTAAACTGAGTTAGTATGAGCTAGCTCAGTTTTTTAGCCTCCAGGCTCATGCAGTTGTACCACACACATGATGGAATCACATCAACAATGGTCAATAGTTGTATGTTTCAGTGCTTGAAATTATCAGTGCCTTTTACCTCAAGGTGGGTCACCGAAAATGTAATCCCTGGACCAGGCGTAATTTTATTTTTTCACTGTGGGTTTGCCTCATGTTCCATTTATTGGGCCACTAACTTCAGCAGAGGGATTTGTTGTTGCTACGCATTTGTTGATATTTGATATTTGTTGTTGCTACCCATTTGTTTGATATGCAAATTTAAGCACTATAGGCCTATTAATTCTTTCCTGTTCTTTCCTATTCTCCTAGATAGACAGTTTAGCGGAGAACGTGGTATGAGAGTGGGGTTGCTGTAGGTTTGCCAGCTCCAGGCTCCAGGCTGGGGACCACCCTTAGGAGGCAGAGTCTGGGGAGGGGAGGGACTTCAATGGGGTATAATGCCATAGGGTCCAGCTTCCACACCAGCCATTTTCTCCAGGTGAACTGATCACTGTTGCCTGGAGATCAATTGTAACAGCAGGGAATCTCCAGCCAGCACCTGGAGGTTGGCAACCCTAAGCTGCCACCATTTGCCCTGACCCTTCTAGCCATCCCTTTAATATCAGTTTGCTCTGCAGCAAATACCAGGTGATATCATTTACCTCCATGCCAGGAAAAGTTTCAACAGCCCAACTCTACAAATGAAGCCTCTATTAAAGGGACAGGACATTTTTTGCCAGGCCAGTAGGCCTGATTTCAAGGTGGAGTGGTAGATCCAGCATCACAATAGCCAAAAGGAATAACTAGAAGGAAATGTAGTAGATTTTTACTGCTTCAGCTGAGCTATTAAACAACTGGACGGGTAGGGTGGAAAATCACATTTACAGAATAAATGCTGCATTTTGGAAGCGACTGCACCATTATTTTTTTCTTTTGATTTTTTCAGGCCATAATACCTTAATGTTCTCCTGTATTAAATATAGAAATGTATTATTTTCCAGCTGAGAGGAAAAATGACATTGGCATATGATAAAGTGAGAACAACCAGTGGTTACTTACCGTGAGGGGTCCTTCTCCTCTGAGGGCTGGAGGACATCTTGTGGGTGATTCCCACCTATCTCTAGGGAGGCAGAATTAAGTCAAACTTCTTCCTGTTTCCAGTGGTGGGTGTCACCCTCAGGCCAGTTCGGGTGCTCCTAAAGCTAAAGAAATCTCAACCATATAATAGATAAAGGTATTAACCAGATAGAACAAATGTAATAGGAAGAATAAGAACAAACAAGAACTCTCTCACATAGGATAACCAAATTGTGATTACGTGAGGCTAATCGCCGGTGCCAAAGGTTAAGCCTCTATACCTCTCTCTCTCCCTCTCCCTTTCATTGTGTGTCTGCCATGATCAATGTTCCATGTCTGAGTTGACGATCCGGGAGGGCCAAAATGTCCTCCAACCCTCAGAGGAGAAGGACCCCTCACGGTAAGTAACCACTGGTCGTTCTCCCTCTGAGGTGGAGGCCATCTTATGGGACCTCCCAGAGCAATGGTCCTACTCTGTGGGTGGGAGATAGTCATTCTCATGTGTAACTAATCGAAGGATCCGACGACCAAAGGTGGCATCGGCAGAGACGTAAGTGTTGATTTTATAGTGCCTAATGAATGTTGACAAGGATGACCACATCACTGCTCTACACACTTCGTCCACCGAGGCCCTGTTGGAGAAGGCTGCATTGGTGGCTGCACTACAGGTAGAGTGCACAGTGATACCCTCTGGGACAGGAAGATGCATGGTCTTGTAAGCCTCTACAATGCAAGATCTTATGGTAGAACTGATTGCAGGAGTGGACATCTTTTTCCCCATATAAGGGGGTGAAATGTTAATAAACAGAGCTTCTGTCTTTCTGAAGGAAGTTGTCCTCAAAATGTAGCCCTTGAGAGACGGTCGCACGTCTAGTGTGTGCCAGATCTTCTCCTTAGGATGCGATGGGTTAGGAGCAAAAGAGGGTAGGTAAATCTTCTGGGACCTGTGAAAGTTGGAATTGATCTTTGGACAAAAAGAAGGATCCGTGCGAGGGACTACTGTGTCTTTGTGAAATATACATAGATCTGATCTAACCGAAAGCACACCCAGCTCTGATACTCTTCTGGCTGTTGTGATGGCCATAAGGAACAAGGTCTTCATCTGGAGGAACTTCAAAGAAATGTTCCTAAGAGGTTCAAAGGGAGCCTTCGTCAGTGCAGAGAGAACTGTGTTGAGTCTCCAAGTAGGAAACCTGTGGTGTGTAGGAGGATCTCTATTGGAGGCTCCTTGAAGAAACCTGCATATGTGTGGATGTTGCGAGATAGGAAGACCCTTGTATAAGGGAAGTACCGAGGATAGAGCCGCCATCTGTCTTCTGAGGATGGATGCCCTAAGGCCTGTGCTTCTGCCATCTTGCAGAAAGGCCAGAACTGAACTGATCTTAGGATGAAGAGGATCAACTCTCTTTCTCCTGGCCCATCTAACAAAGGCTTTCCATGTCACGTTGTAGATCCTGTTCGTGGATGGTTTCCTGGAATCCAGAATGGTGTTGATGACTGGCTCATCGTATCCTAGCCTTAGGAATTTCTGCCTTTCAACCTCCATGCAGTTAAAGGGAACCACCCTGGCTCTGGATGACAGATCGGGCCTTGCATGAGCATGTCCTCACGAATCAGCAGGCGGAATGGAGGTGACACAGCTAGTTCTTGTAGAGATGTGAACCACAGTCAACGAGTCCAATATGGAGCTATTACTATAACTTCCGCCTTCAAAGCTCTTATTTTGCGCAGGAGTCATGGAAGGATGGGGAGTGAGGGGAATGCATAGAGGAGTCCCGTAGGCCAGGGGACAGAAAGGCATCCGTTTATTCTGCCACCGAATGAAAAAAATGGGTGAAGAACCGGTCCAGTTTGGCATTGTTCGGGGAAGCAAAGAGGTCTATTGCTGGCATTCTCAATTCCAAGGTGATCAGCTAAAACAAGTCTTGGTGCAGTGACCACTCCCCTTCTTGAATCGTCTGGCGACTGAGCCAGTCCACTTGCGTGTTGATCATCCCTTGCACATGTTCCGCTTGCAGGGATGCAAGATGATGTTCTGCCCAGTTTAGTAACAGGCTCACTTCTCTTGCCAAGGTCAGTGACGTAGGCCACCTTGTTTGCTCAGGTAAGCCTTGGCGGAGATGTTGTCCGTCTGAATGAGCACATGCTTGTCCTTTATCTGGGGGGAGAAGTGAAGTAGGGCCAGCCGAATTGCTTGAAGTTCCAGAAGGTTGATAGGAAGAGATGTTTCCGACTGGGACCAAGTTCCTTATATCGGGTGGTGATGGAGGGTTGCCCCCCAGCCTGACAGACTGGCATCGGTGAAGATCTGTATCTGTTCTTGCATCCAGTAAGACTTGCCCAGTGACAAGTTGGATATTTTGGTCCACCATCGAAGACTCGTCTTCACCCGCAAGGGTACCTTCAGAGACCTGTCCAATTTCAGAGTAATGTAATTCTGAAAGGGTCGTAACAGGGCCTGAAGAGGTCTGGAGTGAAACTTTCCCCACTGAATAGCTTCGAATGTTGAAACCATCATCCCCATCATCTTGGTTAGTAGAGAGAGAGATGAAGTACGTGCTGCGATGACCTGTGCTGCTATTCTCTTGATCTTCAGAATTTTGTCTCTTGGTAAGAAGAGTTTTGAAGAATGGGTGTCGATTATGACTCCCAGATGTTCCAGACGTTGGGTTGGGTGTAGGTGACTCTTTTGTTTGTTGATCACAAATCCATGTTCTTCCAGGATTTGTATGGTCTTGGCGACATCCCTGTGAGACTGATCTTCCGAGAACGAGCGAATCAAAAGGTCATCGAGGTAAGGGTGTATGTATACACCCAACTTCCTGAGGCATACAATGGGGTGTACCGGGATCCTGGTGAATACTCGGGGGTAAAGGACAGACCGAAGGGGAGGGCCCTAAATTACAGATGGGTCTCCCCCATGCAGAAACGCAGGAACCTTCTGTGCTGGTAGAAGATAGGGACATGTAGATATGCTTCCATCAAATCCACAGATGCCAGGAAACCTTGGGGTTGTAGGGACTCCGTGACGGACCTTAGAGTCTCCATACGAAAGTGCTTGAGATGCACAAATCTGTTTAAGTATTTCAAATCGAGGATTGCCCTCCAATCCCCATTACTTTTGGGCACTGTGAAAAATACCAAATACACACCGGTGTATGTGCAGGAGATGTTTGATTGCAGCAAGTGTTCTGTCCCTTTTTATCAGGTTCTTGTGGATCAGAGAAGTGAGAAAGCGTGATGAGGGAAATGTTTTGAACTCGATCTTGTAGCCCTCGGTAATCACGTCCTTTGTCCATGAGTCGGTCTCTGGGTTCAGCCACCTTAGGTTGAAAAGAAGTAGGCAGCCTCCCATGGGTGAGTCAGCATAGTCACGCCTTGGAAGACTTGGAGTCCCCACCCTTGTCGGTTCTGTTGGCAAAGTTTCTATTGAACCTGTTGGTATTCTGGAAGCCGCCCCTACGAAATGTTTGTTTGTTAGGGGTCCAGGTTGGTCTGCTGTCCTGGCGAAAGCGGTATGACGTGCTATAGGGACAAAAGGATGTCCTGGGTAAAGTTTTCTTTTTATCTCGGGTCTCTACGAGGATCTTTTCCAGCGGTTTCCCAAACAACTTATCTCCTTGGAAGGGATAAGCCGATACCATGGCCTTGGATTGGTAGTCAGCCAGCCAAGCTCTCAGCCATAGGGTGCGGCGGGTGGCTGCTGACGTAGATATCGCCCTAGCAGAGAAAACCATAGAGTCCAGAGTTGCGTCAGCTGTGAAGGACATAGCCTTCAGTAGTCTGTTGGCGCCTTCCAGTAGACCACGATTGCCCTCTGGCAACATCTGTATGAGCCTTCTCATCCAGACTATGGATGCTCTGGAAACTGTGGATGCCGCAGATGAAGTTCAGATAGCTAAGGCATTGGCCTCGTGCACTCTTCGTAAGGCAAACTCCGCCCCCTTGTCCAGATTGTCCCTCAGGGTACCATGTCCGTCTTCTGAGACCACGCCCGATGACTGTAAGGCTGCCACCGGTGCGTCAGCCACTGGAACCTGCAACAAGCCTGAAGCAGATGAATGCAAGGGGTACAGCCTTCTGGTAGAGCTTGGGAAGGGTTTGGAGGTTAGGGGCCTTTCCCATTCTGCCTTGACTTTCCTCATAAAAAACGCAGGGAAGGGGAAGGCTATTTCAGCTGGGTCTACTGGGGGGAAAAACTCATCAAAGATGTCACACCCCTCGCCTTGCTCCTGGGGAGCAGGGGTGTGTTTTTCCATTTTCTGATTGCCCTGGACTTGTAGGGCTGCTAATGACTTGGACAGTAAATAATATAGATCCTCTGGCTTAAAAAACCTGAAGAATTGGTCCTTAGCAGGGGAAGGCTTTGGCGTCACCTCCACTTCATCCACGTTGGAGGAGAACTCCCCTTCCTCTTTTTCACTAGGAGACTGGGACAGGTCCTCTATCTCCTGATACTGGGGGTCTGGAGTATGATGGCCCATTGGATTGCTCTTTTGGGCCACTTTAGTGGGCCATCTTCCCCCACTTCCCCGTTGCTTGGAAGAAGGGGAGGGGGGGGATCTGGATCTAGATGACCGTTGTCCCCTTGAAGCACAAAAGTGGGCTATTTCTGCTCTCATAGCCCGGCGAAAAAAGGCCATGGCTGCAGGGGAGAATGGTATGGGGTCGTCATCAACATTACCCTGGTCGTCTTCCACCTCATCCTCCTGTGCCTTTCTGCTAGCGAAACTCTCCTGGATCAAGTGTACTTGGTCTTCCCTGGATCGGCTAGCTGCCCCGGGGTTTTTGGAGTGCGGGGGGGGGGGGTGCAAAGGGCCATACCCGATTTCCTCGTTGCGGCTGTGATCACTCAAAATGGCTGCTGCTGCTATTCTTGTCGGGCCCTCCGGAGTGCTGGGCTGGGCCGATTTGGCGCACTTTTTGCCGCTGCCTCCGCGAGTTTCCCCGGGCCGTTCCTGTGCTGCCGGGTGTTTTTTCGGTGCATGATCGCGCCTGTCGTCCGACGGTCCTGCGGACTTCATGATCGCTGAGAAAAGGGGCTGTCGGTACGAGCCCTGGCCTCAGCGGTCGGCATTGGTGGGGAGGAAGTAAACAGAGGGGGGAGGGAGAGGAGGGACGAGGAGAGGTTTTTTTCTTTTCAGAGAGAGGATGATGAGATAAGGAGTTTTAAGAAGATTAGCTGAAGAAGTAGTCAAGAAGAAATAGGTGGGGGTAAGCAGAGCCGAAAACCCAGCTGCTCTCCCTTCTGAAGCAGGAAACGAACTGGCCTGAGGGTGACTCCCACGACAGGAAACAGGAAGAAGTTTGACTTAATCCTGCCTCCCTAGAGATAGGTGGGAATCACCAACAAGATGGCCTCCACCTCAGAGGGAGAAAGAAGGGAGGGGGCTTCAAATGAGCATTTAGCCCCAGGATTTTCAGTTTTAAAAAGGCCCTAATCTCCTGACATGTAACTTAGTGCAGCTGCAAAGAGCCCCAAGTTAGGACTTGGCTGTGGATTAGAACAAGGTTTTTTTAAATAATTCCTTTCCCCCAGTGCCACCACATCAAGAGAAATCACTCCCCCCCCTTTCTGTTAGACACCAGTAGGGAAAACAGATAGGTCTGTTGTGGGCTTTTTAAGCAGAAGGGATAAAAAATTATAAATAATATGAAATAAAAGCAGGTGGTGGTAGGGTTGCCAGGTTCCCTCTGGCTACTGGCTGGGGATGGTTGCCAGACCCAGGTCGAGAAACTCCTGGAAATTTAGAAATGAAACCTGGAGAGGACAGGAACCTCAGTGAGGTACAGTGCCGTAGAGTTCACCCACCAAAGCATCCATTTTCTTCAGGGGAACTGATATCTGTAGTCTGGAGATGAGCTGTAATTTCAGGGGATCCCCAGGTCCCACCTGGAGGCTGCCTCCCTAGGTGGTGGTGGTGGATTTCTCAGAGAGAAAACACAGTGGGAATGTGGCCAGCTGCCTCACTGTGCCCCCTTCTTAAAAAGGGCCTGAACAAGTTCCATCGCATACCCCCAAGATCAAGACCTTGGAAGCATTCCATTTATTTAAGCTGAGCTTCTTTCCAAATAAGTATCCATAATATAACCACAGCCTAAACAGTAAGCAAAAACATTTTTTGTGAAAGATGCAGTATAAAAATCACTATGAAGTTTCTTACTTTAGATCCAAAGTCATTTTCAGTTTGTAAAATGGACAACCTGATTCTGATCTGACAGAAAAGCCTGTGTAGAAAATGGCCTCCTTATTTATTTATTATGCTCATCCCCCAACAACAGTGAGTTTTATGAAAGTTGGTGTAATGGCCAGCTATCAGCATAATTTTAGTTTACGATATGTGGCTGAACTATTGCAAAGTAAGTCCAAAGTTTTCCAGTCAAACTGCCAGTAGGAAAATTGTGTTAGCTAGAGTTGCCAACTCTGGGTTGGGAAATTACTGGAGATTTCGGGGTGGAGCTTGGGGAAGGCAGAGTTTGGGGAGGGGGGTGAGTGCCACAGGATTGTGATGCCACCCTCCAGAGCTGCCATTTTCTACAGGGGTACTGGTCTCAGTAGTCCGAAGAACAGCTGTAATTCTGGCATGATTCCAGCTTCCACCTGGAGGCTGGCAACCCTACAGTAGACACAGCCTCTAGAATTTTGAAAAGGCAAACCCAACTGCATCTCCCCAATTTAAGAAGATCAGAAAAAGAGATTGGATTTTTACCCTACCCTTCACTACCCGAAGGAGTCTTAGAGCAGCTTACAATCTCCTTTCCCTCTCTCTCCCCACAACAGACACTCTGTGGGGTAGGTGGGGCTGAGAGAGCTCTTTGAGAACTGCTTGTCAAGTCAAAGGTCAAAAAACTAAACCTGTATTTTTCTTAAAATGTCCCCTTGTTTTATGTTCTACGTCCCACCTACAATTAATATTAAGTCAGTAAAACGTTGAACAGTCCATGAAAAATGTGTTGTGGGCTGTCCCCTGTATTTCCGTTGTCTACTGGCCCTCAGATAGGGGGAAGCTGGTGGGAGGGTTGAGGGCGGGGACATAGGGGCTGAAACATTGGCTGAGATTCTATATTACTTCTGGGGAAAGCTTGGAAATGGCGTGGAGTAGCTCTAAGAAATGCCAGATGATTCCTAGAGCTGCCCCACATCACCTCTTTAAAAAACTTTTTCTTGCTGCCACTCAGAGCAGGAGCGGGCAACTGCCCTAGGTAATAATAATTATTATTGTATGGCATTGTGTGTAGAATAGCCAAGAGATCCTAAGATTGTATGGCAGCCAGAAGTTCTAGCTCTTTAGCATTATGCACCACTAGGTGGTGAGCTAGACTTGTTTTGGGGAAAGAGATGTTTCAGAGGTGGTGTGTCATTGGCTGCCTCTGTGCTACGATCCTGGTATTCCTTGGAGGTCACCCATCCAAATACTATCCAAGGCCGACCTTGCTTAGCTTCCAAGATCTGACAAGATTGGGCTAGCCTGGGCCATTCAGGTCAGGGCATTGCCCTAGGTAACTGGTGGCCCTAGGCCTCGAGGCTATCTCTTGGTAGAGCATTAGAGGCCTTAGATCATCAACTGGCCCTTGCTAAGGCTTATAGCATATTTTATAAGTCAGGTTTGGGTATTGTGCCTCCTTTTACCCTTCCATCTTATTTTTATCGACTGATCATCCCTAAGTATCAGAGTCTTCTGGCTAGGTTAAATGCTTTTCTTTCCACTGTTTTGCTGGGTAGATTCCAAGGAGTAGATTACTAGGACAGACTGTGTCCTTGTCGATCTGCTGCAACTGAAACTTTAGATCACATCTTCTTTGACTGCATGTTGGTAGCCCCTTCAAAAGACCTCTAGATTCAGCCAGTTTCTGGTGCAGCTTCAGCTTTTCTGCTAGCTGACAGTGACTTTGGTATAACAATGGCTGCGGACTGGCAAATTTTTGGGCTACGGTGGCTTCAATGTACGGGTGGAACTAGAGGGTGGTATTAAAGTGATTTATGTTGTCCTAGACCATGGGGTTCTGAGAATATTTGGAACAGAGAAAAGGAAAAAATGTATTGCTTTTAGATTTTTAATTTGACAAGCAAAGGTTAAAAAGCAATTCTTACAAGACCACTTAACAGTAGGGGACATACTGCTTCACGATACCAATTATGTTGATGTATGTTTCTGTTGTATTCCTCAGCTTTAGTTTTTCTTTGCACTTAGGCAGCATCAGACTGCACAGCTCAGATGTGTTTTACCAGGCGAAAAAAACAGTTATAAAGGGGGGAGGGAAATCATGATAGTGGAAGTCACTGGTAGTAAAACTCCACTGGCTGAAGGCATTTCCACCAGTGGAGTGAGACTTTCTCACCTCCCCCATCATTCTCCTCGAAATGCTGCATCTAAAGGACAGGAGACCCCCCCCCCCCCCGGGAACTGCATAAGAGAAGAGCTGAAAATCTGCAGGAGCAGGCAAATTGGAGAAAATAGCTCCCCTGTTTCTATTAGAAAGAACATTTTGCAGGACCCACTTCACTAATTTGTTACTCTCGGTTAGATACTTTGACCTTTAAAGTTATATTATGATACAGTTACACTACTTCTATCACTATAATTTTGGTTTCCCTAATTGTTGTCAGATGCATTAAAGGAATTTACCGTAATCAAGACATGCCACCGTAAATACAACAAACAGCTCTGTGCTAACATACATGGCTTCCCCCACATAATCCAAAACGTACCAAAAAAGAGTTGGCATTTCCAGCAAAATGGAGCCCACCTATGCCATAGGGGACAGATGGCTGCTGGGTGAAGGGGGGGGGGGGATGACAGGCACAAGCAGATGCACAAACGTCCCTTCTCATGCAAAACCAGAAATTATGTCACTGCATCAACGCAAGTTTTGCACAAATCCTAGAGTGTCACCCTCCATGTGATGACATCACTTCCAATTTTGCTCCAGAAGTGACACTACGTGTTGATGTGATGCTGGCATTCCCCACCACCACCCATTATTCCATATTTTTACCCTGCCATCATGTGAAACACTGATGCGGAACGGGGGCAATTGCTGGGATGTCCCCCACTATAGCAGGAGGCCTGCCCCCCAAAGGGGTCCTGGATGGGTCTTCCTTTCAAGCAGGACTGTCAGAACGAGGAGGCCTGCCTGTATGTGTTGGTTATGTATACGTGTATAGGAACTATTATACACAGGAACCTGCATGTGAGGAAGTTGGGTACATCTCCTCCCATACAAAAGATTCCTCCTAAGTGCAGAAGACTGGCAGTCTCATTTTCATACACACACACACACACACCCTCTAGCTGGCAAGGGTGGCCTGCATGATTCTGGGGCCCTGGGCAAAAGTCCAGGATGGGGACGCAGCATCACTGCAACCCCCATCCCCTGCCAAGGTCATCCCAGGCTCAAGCAAGCAGAGGGCCAGGCAGCCCTTGCCTTGTGTAAGGCGATCTGCACTTATCCCACTAAGCTGGCTGCTCCATAAGCCCTGGAGGATGATAGTGCTGAGCTGGCTATGATAGATGGAGGGGATGGGGCATGATGAACCAGCCTGCTCCTCCTTCTCTTTCCCCCTGGGTGCCCAGGCTGCCTTGTGGCTAGACCAGCACCTGCCTACTGGCCACTTTTTGAAGCAGGGAGATAATTTAAGGAAGGCCTCTTTCAGCCCTTTATTCCCAGCAACTGCTTTCTCTTTAAAACAAAGCAACATAAGAAGCTCTACATACTAAACTGCCAGCAGGAACACCTGGGAAGTGTTTTATAGGGCTCTTGTTAAATTTTCTGTGCATTTCACAGGCAGGCTCTGCATTTCTCATCTGTTTCTAATTATTACATCCATTCGTATGGAAATGTTCCTGTAAAGGGTAGTGTGTATTTTGTTTTAATTAATGAGCTCAACAGTTTTGAAACAGCGAAAATAACCTATGGGTGGGAGAGCGCAGGAGACAGAAAGGTGTTTCGGCTCACTCGTGAAAAGAAATGGGAACCAATCCAGCAGCAGTTAGGCAAGCCTAAACCCCAATAATATCAGTAGAAATAACAGTGTTTGAAACCAGTTTAATTCAGTGAGAATTAAGAGCTCCAGTAAAATAACCTAGATTTATATAGGTTTCGTACCCAGAGGGGAAGAGGCATAAGCAAAAGGATGCCTAATGGCATTTAGTCCTAGATTATTTCAGAGGTGTTAACCACTTCATTAGGCAATTTCTAGTGTCCCAGTACAATACTGTAGACTCTTCGAAGAAGAAGAATCAACAACAGCTTATTACATCTCTCTTGAGCTCCCCAAAAAGTACACTGATGCCAGCAGACATTTGGCAGAATGAGATACACAACATCCACAAGGTCTACACTGCTGACATTTATTTTCATAATGGTGCACATATCTCCAAGGTGGGTGCAAGAGCACACAGTAGGAAAGATACATGTATACATTCTGGAACAGGACAGCTATGGCACCATTAAAAGTGCCACGTCCAAATACTGCGCCAAAGCTGCTTCCGCACAGCCACAATTCCCTGTGTAGCTTTCATTACTGTTGTGCAGTGCAACAGATGCAATGAAGCATCCGCATAGCAGTTCCCCCTGCACTTTTCCTTGCATCCTCCCTCACAGCTATGGTTTCCCTCCATGACACCAAAAGTAAGGGCAGGAGCCCAGGAGCAAACCAAGCTGAGTGGCCCCTGTGATTCTACAAGCCAGCACTGAAAGGGCCACTCAGCTCAGATGCAGGAGGCGGGGCCAATGATCATTGGTCCCTTTAAAGGCTCTGAGTTGAGCCCCTGTGGCACTGGCAGAACTGCTGACGCGTGGATGACATTGGAGCCTTTGAAGACATCAACCCACTGAGAACTTTCCCTTTAAGTTAAATGGTCAATGCACCCTCGACGGGAGGGTTTTTTTTGAACATCTCCTTAAGATCCGCACTTGATATATTGCTAGTGTTAAAAGGGGGAAGGGATCTATATCTCTGCAACCAAAAGGGCTAGGGACTTACAGTAATGCAGGGGAAAAGGTGGAAAGTGGACTGTCAGTGGATGGCATTGGATGGGGGAAAAGAGCTGGCAGGAAGAGCTTGCCAGGGCAACCGGGGGGAGATCGGCGGGCCTCTTCTCCCCCCCCCCCCCCCAGCGAGTCCTGGCTGGCCTCCGGAGATCAGGTCTACCCTCCCCTTTCCACTCTATTGGTAGACCTGGTCTCCAGAGAAAAGGTCTACCCACCCCAGTGCACTATGTTGGTAGACCTGTTCTCCGGAGGAAGAATTTGGGGGGGGGGGATTGCCGGGGGGGGGAGAGGACTTACCTGGGGCTGCAGCCTTTAGGAATCCTCCCCCCTCCCCGCGAGTATCACTGGTCCTCACCTCTTGTCTATATATCTAATAGCCAAGGCACCGGGGCATGTGGATATCTAAATCCGCACATCGGGGGCACCTAGGGGGCAAAGAGATTTTCCTGCACACTTGGGGGACTCCCCAGGTGTGCAGAAAAATCTGAAAACTAAAAAAAAAATCCCCCAAAAGCTGGAACGATGCCTCGCCGCCATTGCAGGGGGAGGGAGAGGGCTTGGCAGGATGGCAGTTGGAGCCACGTGGGCCTCGCCATCACTGCTGGGAGGTGGGGGGGAGAGCTTAGTGGGCCCGGTGGCTGGGAGCTGTGTGGGCCTTGCTGCCGGGGGGGGGGGGGGAGCTTACCTGTGGCCGCTTCCTTCTCAGCCATAAGGTCCTCTCCCCCACACACGAGTATCACGGGTCCCTCTGCTTGTATGACCTAAATCCATCCCAACTTCATAGTGTTATGGCACAAGCTTTCCAAATCTGGATTCAGATCAGAAAGTCTGTGGTGAAGGAGGACCTTGCTTACAAAAGCTCATGTTACAATAGCCACTCTTGGAGGACACAGGATTCTTCCTCTATCAATACAGATATTTCTGCTAGTAGTTAAGAACCTGATCAATCTCTTTCTGTCCATCCAATCCAGAGTGAGTGAGTGAGTGAGTCAAGCTAAATAGCCAGAGGAACAACCTCCTTCATCATCCTTCATGGTACCAGAAGCCTGCAGGTGTCTGATCTCTCCTTTTCTTTGAACTGAATGCCCACTGGGATCTCGGCCGTGGGTGGAACAATTGGGGGGGGGGGTGTCTTCTAGACATACTCTGCATGAGGAATGCAGCAATTCTGAAAATGATTTAAAGGCATGACAGTATCTCAAATAAATGGATATACACCTACAAAGCAAACCCTGTATTCAATGACATTTAGGCCATATTTCTCAAAGCATGTAGGGTGAACAGTGGCTACAGGAAATTCAAGTTTCTATCTTGCCCTCTCCCGCCCATTAGCTACACTGGTCTGCCGTCAAAGGTCAGCCTGGTCCATGACCCCTGTAATGTGCTCCCATTAATAAGCAGCATCCTACGCTCGTGACCTTCAGCCTGTGGATTGGGACCGCTAGACAGGTCATGGAGCCTCACCTATTGGGTACTGAGTCCCTATAAGGTATTTATTTTACTGCTGCTGCTTTTTAGAAGAACCTACTACTATTCCACATGTGCAGAGAAAGAGTTGGTCCTCTTAGAATGCACTCAGAGGGGTTCCTGCTACACCACCAGAGGCAGACTGGCCATTATGTCTATGGAGACCCTTCCTAGTAGGCCAACAGCTTCCTTACCCCGGGCCAGGCCAGCCCAGGGGCAGAAGGAGTGCTCCTGACTAGGATTGCCAGTCCCCAGGTCCTGGCGGGAGGTCCCCTGATTTTTAGGGCTTCTGCCCGCTACCAGGCAGCAGGCCAGCGGGGAAACCCTGCCCACAAACAGCCATATCTCTGGGTGACATCCCCGACACAATGATGTCACCTGGAAGTGATGTCATTGCAGCAGTGATGTCACAGGGGACGTTCTGATTTGAGGGCAAAACTGCAGAGTTTTGCCCTCAAACCAGAGTGTCACCACTACAATGATGTCATTTCTGGGTGACGTCATCGTGTGACGTCCCTGCCCCCTACAGGAATGCCCCCAATATTCCCCCACCTGCAGCAAAGAAGAGGAAGAGATTGGGTTTATACCCTGCCCTTCACTAGCCAAAGGAGTCTCAGAGCGGCTTACAATCTCCTTTCCCTTCCCTCCCCACAGCAGACACCCTGTGAGGTAGGTGAAGCTGAGAAAACTCTAAGAGAACTTGTGACTGACCCAAGGTCAAACCAGCAGCTGCATGTGGAGGAGTGGGAATCAAACCCGATTCTTCCAGATTAGAGTCCATGCTCCTAACCACCATATCAAACCATGACACCCAAATAAGACCTGGCCACCCTACTCCTGACCCTTCCCTGGCACTCATGTGATGAAGGGGAGGGGGCACTCATTTGATCCTCATGCAGCCCACTCATAGCAAGGGGGGGGGGCAAATGCCTGCACATGGCCCTTATGCAACTCACCTGGCAAGGGGAAGCCGGACAGGCAGGTTGCCTCTCCCTTCCTCCACCCTTTTTGTGGGTGGGGCCAGGGGCTAGGCAGTCAGATTGCCTCTTCTTCCCTCCCTCCTTTGGGGTGCGGGGCCCTTTTCCAGGACCAGTACTGACGAGGTCATTTACTCTGGCTCTCCCCCTTTCCTTGTCATTCGGTTTTGTGTCCACATGTTTGCCGTTTGTCTGCCGACACCAAGGGCAGGGGTCTGCACCTTGCAGCTTAAGGCACAAAACCAAATCTGGCTCTTGAAAAAAGAAAGTGAAGTCTTTATTTTAAGGTACTAGAATAACCAAACAATGGCATAACCTATCCTGATTCTTGATGAGAAAGGCAGCCTATAAATAACAGGAATGAATTAAGCAAAATCCGTATTTGAACAGAATAGTGGGGACCAATGCTCCCTCTAAGCTGTGGGGTCTTGTGAGCAAAGATTCTACTTGGTGAGCTACTGGCATGAAAGTTGTGAGTGAGCAATTTGGCTACTGCATAAATTAGTTTGCTCTGGAGACATCCTTCCTGAGCTGAGGAAAAAATGTGTGAGCCGGAGGCTAAAAAACTGTGAGCTAGCTCACACTGACTCAGCTGAGAGGGAACAGGGGTAGGGACTAAAGGGCTTAGAGACGCTTTACAAAAAAGTAAATGGTAAAAGTCAAGAGTTGCCAGTAACCCCAGGGCAGCCATGTGGAGATTTATGCTGGATTACTAAAACCATTGTGCAGGATGTATTTATTACATATTGTGAGGCCTCATGGGTGCCACTTCCTAATAATGGACTCCCAGCAACCAGTGTTCGGACTATGGAAACTTTATGGATTATTAATCAACATATCAGTACCAGGAATGCTAAGTGGTATATTTTCAGTTACGCAAATGGGCTTTCTTATACTGGCTATTTGTTTTTCTCTTGCTCTGAATTTTGACACAGTTTAGCTCTTTAATTATAAGAGGCGTCTGGCCCCTGGCCTGGGTGCTAATGGTGAGTCCCTGGTCTGGAAAAAGGCTGACCGTCACTTTCGTGGACTGCCTGCTGGTGGACAGGCATCTCAACTTGTTGCCTGACCATGGAGAGCTTACAAGTACAGCATCTGTATGGACATTCGGAGGGACACTGTATGAAAAGTTAGCAGCTCTTTAATTGGGTGCTGGCTTTCCTGCAGGAAAACTCAGAAGTGGAACCCAGGCTGTGGTGCAAACAAGGGTTGCCAACTCCAGGTTCAGAAATACCTGGAGATTGGAGGGCAGAGCCTGGGGAGGGTGAGTTTTAGGGAGGGTAGGGCCTCAGTGAGGAATGATGTGATTCAGTGCCCCTTCCAAAGCAGCCATTTTCTCCAGGAGAAGAGGGATAAATGTTTCAAATGAATAAATAATAAGCTATCTGTGTAGTCTAGAGATCCACTGTAATTCTGCAGGATCGCCGGCCCCCACCTGGACGTTGGCAACTCAAGTGCAAACGGTGCCAGCCGTTTGTTCCCAGCATGCTGTGTGACGTGTTGTAGGAAAACAACCACTACAGCAATAATAAAGACATTGCCTTTACCAAGCATCTTTGTTAAAACTCGCTAGAATCTTATCTTTTGCACTTTCCTCTAGTGTACTTTTAAACAGCCATAGAGAAAGAAAGTAATTATTTGGAAGCTCTTCAGAATCACTAACTGGAAGTCATTCTGAGACTTCAGGAGCTTGCTCCTAGATCATTGATCACATCAGTTTCCTGACTACTAAGTCATAATGTACATGATATTTAACTAATCTTCATGAGCCCCTGCCTAGGCAAAGCAGGGCTACCAGGATCTACACTCATGGACACCCTGTCCAGAGGACCCCATCCAGCCTGCTCTCTGCAGCGTTAGTAGAAGCCTTCTTTCAGACTACTGGTGCTTTCACACATGCTAAATAATGCCATTTCAATCCACTTCAGCGACCATTTGCAAGTGGATTTTGCCATTTCACACAATAAAATCCAGCTGCAAAGTGCACTGGAAGCAGATTGAAAGTGCGTTATACAGTGTGCGTGAAAGCACATATGGTGTACACCCTATATAATGCACTTTCAATCCAATTATGACCCTTGCAAGTCTTTGCACATCCCATAATGGGCAGTAATCACACCTTCCGCCCATGCCCCAGCCAAGGAAGCAGCCAGTCTTCTTCAGGAAGGCATCCGGTGGCGGCTGCATTTCCTTTTCCCACTCCCTTCCCTGTCCACCTGTCCTGCTCACCCAAGTGGGACAGGTTGGTAGAAAAATACCCAAGCTCCGAATTCTACCAATTCTCACAAATAATAAGGTTCCAAGTATATCAATAACTGTACAGTAACTGCAACTTCTAATGCTTGGCATAGGAGAGACTTGTAGCCTGATCTTATGTTTATTTGCTCCCACCATGTTCAAGGAGGCTTGCTCTCCAGAAAGCATTCACAGGCGTATGGCTTCAGTACCGCAGGAATTATAAGCCATCCCTTCTTTTTTTTGGGGGGGGGGGTGAGTATTTGTGTGTGTGTGTGTGTGTATGTCATGGCGGACTTCTGGCAACCCCTAATGGGGCTTTGACGTTTCAGAGAGGTGGCTTGCGACTGCCTGCCTCTGTGTCCCAGCCCGGGTATTCCTTAGAGGTCTCCCATCCAAGTACTTGCCAGGGTTGGCCCTGCTTAGCTTCTGAGATCTGACGAGATCAGGCTTGCCTGGGCTATCCAGGTCACGGCAATGAGCCATCCCTTTTGATAAAATAACTGGATACTGTACATGGGGTTTGGACAAGCTAAATTACCTGGTCTATTCCAGCAAGACAATTCTATCCACTGGGGAGGACAAATAAACCCAATCAAAGTGATTACGAGAAGAAGACGAGAGAAGAGATTGGATTTATACCCCACCCTTCACTACCCAAAGGAGTCTCAGAGTGGTTTACAAACTCCTTTCCCTCCCCACAACAGACACCCTGTGAGGTAGGTGGGGCTGAGAGTGCTCTTTCAAGAACAGCTCGTGATAGAACAGCTCTGCAAGAACTTGTAACTGACCCAAGGTCACCCCAGCAGCTGCACATGGAGGAATGGAGAATCAAACCTGGTTCTCCAAGATTAGAGTCCACACTCCTAACTACTACACCAAACTAACCCCTGTGACAGATTGGGGGTGTGTAATTAAAAACATTGGTATCCTGTCAAGGCAGCTTACAAAAGCCAGCTAAGCAAGCAACAGAGACATTAAAACAACAGAACAATCCAGATATAAGAAGCTGAGACAATAAACCACCGATATGATCTCCACAGCACAAAAACCCTCATGTTCATCAGTCACTATCAAAAGCCTGTCTTAACAATACAGTCTTTTTACGTTTACAAAACCAAACCCTACTGCCTCTGGAAGAGCGTTCCAGAGGGCCAGCGCCACTGCGGAAAGCAGTGGGCCAGAGCAGTGGGGATAACTTCAAGGGGAAGGCCCTGCCGGGGGAAACTCTGAGAGGATCAGAGACGGCGCAGGGGCTCATAGGGTTCAAGAAGACACACCACAAACTGATGAGTCATCCACCACTTGCTGCCAGCAACTCAAGACTAGACACTTTCCTAAACTTCAGCCAACCACAACTCAGCCACCTTGACAACAGTTCCAGGCAGCTGGCCAGAAGGACTCCATTATCAGGGCTGCCTGACGATCATCCTTTGATAAAAGCCGGTTGCTTGCTAATAGTCGGAATCCACAAGGTGATATTTCCTCAATGGAAGCAAAGGTCTGGAGGTGTTGACAGCCAACTCACTAACAGGATTCGATCCCAGATTGTTGTTCTGCCAGTTGGAGAGGCATAACAAAAAGACAGTAGTTATAGTCTGAATTAATACCTTAAGTTTAGCTTTCAGTTACAACTGGGACTCATTTAAAACTGAAGCACATCACAGTGCAGATGCAGTCTTTGGAAACCTGATGCTGCCGGTTTTTAAGAATCTGCTTGTGTCCAGGAGGCTCTGTTTGGACATTTGTCAGTAAACAGATTACACAGAAACTAGAAATCTCAAACTCTCTCTCTCTCATCTGAAGGCTATGAAGCCCTGGAGCTACCACTGAACTTTTCACTGCTCAGGAAAGACAAGATTGCCTCGTGATTCCAATCTGACAACTCTGGTTTGCTGCAAGACCACTGAAACCAGACTCATCACAGCCGATCACCAGAATTATCAGAATTATTATTTTAGATTACTGTTACTTTTGTTGGTTGGTTATTCATGCACAGCAGCCCCAGACCTAATCTCTACTGAACGCTATAGGGAGATGGGAGAACAACATGTTACACTCACGACGTGAGAGCAGACCCACTGCGAGAGAGTTTTATATGCTGAGATTCTTGAACGCTCTCTCCGACAGGCAGAGGAAAACAGAGTGGATAGAAAGCAGACACCTAATAAAGGGTGAGCCATTGGCTGCCTTTCTCTGTTGCTTATTGCTTATCTCCCCTGATTTATTTTCTTAGTAACTCATTTTTCCTGCTGTCCCTTCTAACTCCTAAGCAGGGCTCTCATGTAGATGATGCAAATCGGTTCATAACCAGGGATGTCAACACGAAACAGACAGTGGGGAGCAACCTCCCCACCCACCAGATACTCGGAGGCCATACCCCTTGTTTTCTCCTAGGGAAAAAAATTGGTTTGTGAGGCAGCTGTCTTACCAGCGGTAGTTAACTTCTAAAAACACCTCTCCCAGTTCTGCCCCGACATTCCTTCTGCATCACACATTCTGGAGCCCCTTCTTCAACACTACTACATATTGAAAGGCTGCTTCACTTCAGCCCTGGGGTGAAGCACCGTCTTGCAACTCCCAATTCCCCAGCATCCAAGCCTTCTTCCCACATAGTATTACTTGGCCTCCAAAATCCTCTCATGTGCCAAAATACTTCCCCCTCCCAACTCCTGCCAGCCTAAACATCTCCCTGTTAGCGATGCTTTCTCTCTCCCACCCCACACACATTTCAACATGTTCCAGTATTCCACATTGCTCCTGTTTTTCACACACACCTTGACATGTGCCTTGCCAGCTCCATGAAAGTGGCAATAGGAGAAGCTGGTGCTGAGACAATACCACATTCCTGAACTGTCCCATTTGACCTACTGATGACATCACTTCCTGGCCCGGAAGGTGGCAGGGGTACCAAGGTGTAGTAGGACCCTTAGAGCTCTGATAAACTCACCAGGTTTTTTTTGTCTGACCAAATCAAAACCTCTGTTTAAAGTTACTGTTTTGTTACCTAGCAGCCTGCGTCTGACTTCTGCAACCCCTGAAAGCTACCGGGCAGAGGGAGAAAGGGGGAAATGTGAAAGCTTCTCCAGATGACACTAAGAGACTGCACAGCCGACAGTGACAACACCCTCTAGAGGTTACAGCCATACAAATAATCATGCGTCCACCTCCCTAGAGCAGTACCAAAACTTCTGGCTCAGAAATGATTTTTCCCTGTTGAAGGCACTGTATTTTTAAGCATGGTGATTCTCCCCCCCCCCCTAATCTGGGAAAACACTTAACTCACCCTCTCCCCTCCCTTCCCACCAACCAACTAGTAGGAAACTAAAGCTTAACTCAGTATGTGGGTCAAAGGTCATAAACCCTTTACTCTGAAAAAAAAAATCAATCTGAAAATGCCCACAAGTCTCAAAAATGGAAGATCCAATATGCTTAACTGAATAACTTGCTTTTAGACATGGAACGGGGAATATACATATATTCCCTGCTCATATGCAGAATACGAAGAACAACCTTCTCTTATTTTACGCTTGTATCGAACAGAGAAACAGGCAAGAAAATTAGCTCTTAAAACTGTTTTTGTACATGCAACAGAAAATAACATTGTCATGTGTTTGTTTGTTTTCAATGTAAACAACATTGGCTCTATTGAGAAACATGTTACAGAAGATGCTAAAATCAGACCTAAAAATAACTCTTACCATAAATCAACAGTGCTTTCAGCACTTCAAAACTAGGTCAACATATTGCAACATGAGCAATGAGAGGGTTTTTAAAAAAAAATATATGAGGGCGTATTAAAGTAACAGGAACAAGAGTGTTGTAGATTTCCCCATACATACACCCCTAAAGATGGAATTACACATCTTTGGGCATGGAGAATTTTTCAAAAACATAGACTCTGTCGGCTTTTGTGAAAATCAAATGTTCTGTAGAAAATTACAGGCTAGGGTGTCTTTCCTTTTGTCTATACTTATTTCCCATCCTCCAGGCCTCAAACAGATCTTTGACTTTGTGAACACCTCAACAGGTGTCTACTGTAATATCTTCAGGTCACAGATTCTGCATACCTATCAGGATAGGGCAATTGCCTTAATAACTACTTCTCAAGAAGGGAAATTAAGAGGTTATAATGCATATGGCCGAAAAAAGAAGAATTTACAATTCACACTGATAGCTTAAAATGAAAAGGGAAACTATCTGTCTTCAAACTCAGTGGATGAGAGGCCTTAAGACTGTGGCCTGAAACTTTTATTTTCATGCCTCTCTCCTTCCCTGCTTCATTCTTGCGTTTATTCTTTTAAATGTCCGGTCTGATGAGTTCTGGAGAACCTGAAAGCTTGCACAGACGTCGTGATAGTCTGGATGATCAAAGTAAAAAAAGGATTTCATGGCTCTCCTTTCTAGATTTTCCCCCTCCCGTACAATACCCATCTTCCTCCAATCATTTATGTATTTTTTAGGTTCTGCTCATCCTATGTATAGGGGCTTCTCACGGAACATGCATGGCGCTTCTTATATCGGGTAATCAGGAATTCAGTTCTCTTCCATATCTCCAAAGGCCTATATTTGTATTGTAAACTCTCTCTGGAGTGTCTGTCCCTCGGGGTGGAGGGCGGGGTGGAGATGTAAAAGTCCAGCTGCCCACCAGCCAGGCTCCAAACTCCAGGCCCCTGTCGTCGGCGTCCCACCCCCCATTCCCCTAACACTCACCCCCCCCCCCCCCCCCAGCCTTTGACAATGGCGCCTTTGCCGCTCGCCCTGCTAAAATGGGATATCCGCGCTGCTGGCTAAAGGAAGGCAACAGATTCCCCAGGCAAAGGCCGCACGCTTCCTGCCTTTGCAAAACTGGGGAAGGAGGCGGGCGGGGGGAGAGAATCACTGGACAAAGGGAAGGACGTCGATCTATTTTAATCCCAGTTCGGCTCACTTTCCAGCAGGGCTAGCGTGACCAGCAGGGAAGGTGGCTGCGGGATTTGAACACATGTGTGTCGTGCGCGCCTCTTTCTTTTGCAGGGAGCCGCGTGTGTGTGTGTGTGTGTGTGTGTCTCGCTCGCTCCCTGCCTAGCTGACTGTTGCGCCTCGTGCCAAAGGGGATCGGAAAGTAAACTGGTGCGTCGCTGCATTATTCAGCACGACGATCCGCAGCGGGTTACCGGATCCGCTGGGCATGCAAGGAAGAGAGCCAGCCCCGGGCGAACGGCCGGCGTACTGCGAGCGCTCTAGCGGCGGCGGAACCCGAGTCCGAGGCGGCTCCTTTGCTGGAGAAAGGCTTGCCGGGGAGGCGGGGGGAGGGAGAAGATATAAGAATAGAAGCCACTGACCTTATCGATGGTCCCCGGGAGCAGGCGATCCAGCAGCCTGCACAGCACCACCCCGTCCTTCAGCGAGGCTTGCAAGAAGCCCTCCGGGTCGGAGATGCTCTTTTTGGGCGACTCCAGCACGCCCAGGGTGATCAGCCATGTAACGGTCTGCTCCGCCGAATTCATGGCTGCTGCTGCTGCCGCTCGCCAAGAGGAGCCGCGTTTAATCCCGGCGAAGAAGAGCCACGGGGAGCGGGAGCTGCGGCGCCCCGGCAGGGGCGAGGGGGGAAAGGCTTGGGGCTCTCGGTTTCGAGCGGCCCTGCCTCCCTCGATCTCCCCCCCCCTCCTCCCGATCACCCCGCGTTCCCCCCGATTTGGCCCCCCTCGGGTCTGGCTGGGGGTTTCACATCGAGGCAGCCGCCGCTGGAGCCGCCGCCGCCCCCTCCTCCTCCTCTTTCTTCCCCATGTAGTTGCAGATGATGACGATTCGCTTTACGAAATCCAGTCGGTCCAGTTTCTCCCTCCGTGCGTTTTGGCAGATTGTCAAATGCCTTTTCATTATATACACATGAACCTGCAGTGCCGCCGCCTCCTCCGCCTCCCCCCCTCCTTCGCCTGCTGCCTCTCCATGACATCACTGGAGCAGCAGCAGCAGCAGGACGGGGCGGAGAGGGAAGGCAAAGGCGCCCCCACCCCCCTCCGCAAGCCCGGACCTCCCCCCCACCCCCCGAGTCAGCAGCGCCCCTTGGCTGGGCGAGCGGGAGGGAGGGAGGGAGGGCGGCGAGGACACGCGCGCGCACGCCGCCACTGCTTTTGCAGAAATTGCATATGCAAATTTTGGCCCTTCTCCCCTGGCACGGCTCCCGGGCGGCCTTGCAGAGCCGTTCCGCGAACATACGGACGTTCGACCCAGCGCCAGCCGTGCACGGGTAAAGACGGGTGTACACGGGGGCACCCAGACAGCGCCTGGGTGCGTGTTCAGATTGTACAATCCCTGTCTTTTTGCTCGTTAATCTAAAGAGCAGCTGTAGTAGGTGAGATGCTCGCTCTGAGCTGTTCAGGTAGGCGATAGCTGGAGCTCCATTTTATAGCCCTGTCACACAAAGGGCTTTAAAAGACAGCTAGCTCGTTTTGCTATATATTGGGGGGTGGGGCACCTGCAAATTCGTTTTACCTATGTAACTTACAAAGGGGATCTCCCAAATCTGGCTTTGCTAAACTGGGTCAAGCCGGGAGCTGGGAACGACTAGATAATATTGCAGCCATCTTTTTGCGCATGCCTGCCGCCCCGACCCACCCCAGAGTCCCGAAATCCTGGTTGCAAAGCCATCCCCGGGCAGCTAGTGGTTGGCGAGCGGATGGCGGTGCGCTTCCCGGAGTCGCTCGCTTCCATGCAGCTAGGCTGCGGGGTGGAGTGGGGGGTCCCCTCTCTGATTCCGGAAGGGAGGAGGGATAAGGGCTGCACTTCTGAAAGGGGGGGCGGGTTGCTGCCATAAATAAAATCAAATGCGAGGAACAACGTGCTGTCAGGTTCTGATCTGACATTCAATGAACCGACCGTTCCTGCATTGGTGCGCCCTCCAGCGGAGGGTTGGTATATTCATGCCAAAGGGTGAGCTCATCAAATAAAATCGCGACTAGCGGTTTTCAGGCTGCATTAATAAAGGGAAGGGTGGAACCCCACAGCCAAAAGGAATGTTTCGCTGTACAGGAGAAAATATTAGATAGACTTATTATTTAATGTGGTGTGACGCCTCTTCAAAATTTCCTAATACTTATTTTTCACCAGAATTTCACCCAATACTTATTTTTCACCTTACCGTCAAAGAGCTTGTCAGAAATTGTTTCCTTAATAGAATGGCTTGGATCATGAACTGGCAAATATGTCATACAGAAACAGCATTTGAACATAATCCTCAAGACAACCTAGAAAAATACCTTTATTAATGAAAAGGTAATTGAAAGGCAGATCATTCCTCTCCATTTGTTCAACTAATTTGTTCACCTTTTAAGAAGCAAACAAATGCCAGAAAGCCAGTCTAGCCAGATCTTCATTACTCATGCTTAATCATCAGAGTAGCTTCCCCACATATAACTCAACGTGATTACGCTTCTGTTTATCTAAACTGCTGATTACCCCTGCCTATTTGATGAATTAGATTGTACCATACACCTTTTCACAAATTACCTTGTATGGAGACTGAATGATTGTGTGTGTGTGTGCGGGGGGGGGGGGGGGGGGGTTCTTTCGATTGCTTTCTTAGGCATCTTCCAGAAGTGGCTTTTTTTAGCAGGTGCACAGATTTTGGCAACAGGAGGGGGAAACATCCATCAGCACTAGGGCTTAAAATAAGGAGAAAGGCTCCGTTATTGTCCTTCAGGCCAAACAGCAACTGAGAGAGGGTGACAAGTAGGGAAGGTATATTTTAGGGCAGAACTTGGGAAGGGCCCCTTTTCAAAACTGCCGTTATATCCAGGGGAACTGATCACCTAAGTCTGGAGATCAGATGTAATTCCAAGAGAACTTTAGGTCCCACCTGGAGTTTGGCAACACTAGTGACCTGCTCTATTTACCTCGGCATGATTAAAGCACAAGTTTTACAATACAGTTCCCCTTTTCCTGACATAAGGACCATAGAGCCTGCATGTTTCCCCCCCATCCATTAAAACTTCAAGCATTAAATATTTATTTATTTATTCCTTCAATTTATATCCCGCCCTCCCCACCTTCCCGCGGACTCAGGGCGGCTGCCAACATACCATAAAATACAATATCATTAAAACATATAAAACACAGAACCAACAATATAATACCCCACTACAAAATGGCACATCTTCTTTATCGGGGTGGCGTCTTAAGTGTTAGACAATATAGACGGTGGAAGAACGTTCAGGCTGACGGATTCTCGGTCAGGCCAGGGCCAAGATGTAGCTATTGGGCGGCCCCTACTTGAAAGCCTGGCGGAAGAGCTCCGTCTTACAGGCCCTGCGGAACTGTAATAAGTCCCGCAGGGCCCTGATGTTATCCGGGAGCTCATTCCACCAGTGTGGGGCCGCCACTGAAAAAGCCCTGGCCCTTGTAGCTGCCAACTGGGCCTCCTTCGGCCCTGGGAGGACCAGGCGATTCAGGGATCCCGATCGAAGCACTCGCTGGGGGGCATATGGGGAGAGGCGGTAGACAGGTCCCAGGCCATATAGGGCTTTATAGGTAAGCACTAGCACCTTGAACCTTATCAGGTACGCTATAGGCAGCCAGTGCAGTGTTTTTAAGGCAGGCTGGATGTGCTCCCATATAGGGAGACCCAACAGCCGCGCCGCTGCATTCTGCACCAGCTGCAGCTTCCGGATTTGGGACAAGGGCAGTCCCATGTAGAGAGCGTTACAGTAGTCCAGTCTTGAGGTGACCAGAGCATGGATCACCGTAGCCAGTTTGTTGCGTTCAAGGAAGGGAACCAACTGCTTGATCAGCCGTAGGTGATAAAAGGCCAACCTTGCAGCAGCTGCTACCTGGGCCTCCATCGTTAACGAGGGGTCCAGGAGCACTCCCAAACTCCTCACCTCCAATGCTGGTACCAATGGCACCCCATCGAAGGCTGGGAGGAGGATCCCTACCCCTGGTCCACTCCAACTCAGGCACAGGACCTCCGTCTTTGTCAGATTCAGTTTCAGTCAGCTCTGCCTGAGCCAACCAGCCACTCAGTATTACGCACACTCAGAATATGGAATGGAGACATAACAGTTTTCAAACAGGTATATACTGGTGCAAAAATGTGCCAGTGCAACCAAAATGCCATAGGTATATATCTTTCAGAACATCTTACCCTCCCTTGCCTTGCATACCTTACCTGACTTATTTTCCTACGGACCGCTTCATATAATACACAGTTGATGCCTTCCAACACATAAATAGCCACAGTTACTCACAACCTATCTTAAAATACATGTCTTTCCTTAAGACCAACCAAAATAATACAATGCAGCATACAAGCATTTGAACTCTCCAGAGCTCTGAATCAGGCTGGATGTTAAAGAGGCAGGGGAGGGGGCCGAGATCTCCTAGGCACAATCTTAAGGCCTCTTCTTCATGATAGAATGCTCTGCTGACCTCAGTCGGCACAGGGTGTGGTGAGTATCAGGTTACACCCTTGGCATGCTGGGAGCAGGAAGCAAAAAATGGCAGCCATGTGATCGAAAACACAACCAGCGGTTGATCAAATATCCTTCTGTCACCACCAGACAGAACACACAGGTCCCTTGATAGGCTGAGAGCAAAGGGAAGATGCTGTAACCCTTGAATTAACAAAACTGGAAAATAATTTTAATTGATGCACTAATAGGGTTGCCAAGTCTGGGTTGGAAAATACCTGGAGACTTTGGGGGTGGAGCCAGGAGAGGGTGGGGTTTGGGGAGGGGAGGGGAGAGGCCTCAGCATGGTACCATGCCATAGAGCCCACCCTTCAAAGCAGCTATTTTCTCCAGGGGAGCTGATCTCTGTCAGATGGAGATCAGTTGTAAAAGCAGGGGATCCCCAGGCCCCACCTGGAGGCTGGCAACCCTATGCACTAAGTAAAGAAGCTGTGTATACCCAATTGTCACCCAGTGAAACTTTGAAAGTTCTTTTTCTCCAGTTGAAGTGTCCCTTTCTTTATTGGCTACAGGAGATAAAAGAGTAGGTAACCATGTTAATCCATAACAAACCCCCCAGTGTTTTGATTCCTGAAGACAGGTACCTATATGGATATGTAACTAACAGATAGGTTGCATGCAGATTTTTTAAATGGCACCTGTAAAATAGTGAAACATATGAATGAAACATATAACATGAACTGTGAATATGCATGAAGAGAGATCAATAGATGATAATCTGGAGAGGGAAACAATTTTATTTGCCAACAAACACTAGAAGAAATGTGGCTCCTTTTATCTGTGTGCATATTTAGGTGTGTTGTTACTTTATGTATATGCCTGCTCTCCTTTGTCTCCCCAAACCCTTGTGGCAGGGAGAAAAGGTGTGTTTTTTAGCACTCTCAGTTTAGCAGTAGCCTTGGGGGTCAGACCTTTCTGGTCATACCGACTGAGAGGAAAGAGCAGAAGAGTGAAAGATCTGCTGCGAAACAAGAGAGACTGCTGCTCACCTCAACTTTTTGGAAGTCGGTCAGTAAACAGTGCAGTAGTAAGAATCTCTGGGCAAGTATTTCCCATGGTGTGTGGGAAAGCTGTTTTTTATAAAGTCTTTAATGCTTTAGATACTTTACTGATCGTAAGAACAGCATGAGTTTTCTTGAGTCTTTCGATTCTTATCTATCTAATCTCAGATTATAGATCCAGGTAGGTAGCCATGTTGGTCTGAAGCAGCAGAAAGAAGTTTGAGCCCAATGGCACCTTTAAGACTTTAAGTTTTATTCAAAGTATGAGCTTTCGTGTGCACGCTCACTTCCTCAGATACAAGTGAGCATGCATACAAAAGCTCATACCTTGCATAAAATTCTGTTGGTCTTAAAGGTGCCACTGGACTCAAACTTTGTTCTTTTTCAGATCATGGCATCACAAAAATGTTAGCTTTGCTTAACTGAAGCGGCAGAAGTCTGTTCTCCTGCACAACTTTGTGAATGACTATGACTTCCAGCTTCTTTGATCTTTATTAATCTCATGGGCCACATTTCCTAAAATTAAAAATCAAAATTGTCATTTCTTTCCAGCCATTTTATTTTAAATATTCCTACCCTGCCCTTCTCCTAATGAAACAGCAAACTGCATTCAAGGCAGCTTTCAATAAAGTTAAACATGTAAAGTACAAAATACAACATCAAAATGTATAAAGAAGCAGTCGATACCAGCATAAAACAATAAAAGCAGCAATAAAAAATCCAGGCCAATAAAGACAGTAGAATCATCAACCACATTGAAACCATCAACATCAGAGGCGGCAAAATAAGACCAGAAATAAGACCAGCAGTCAGCAGAAGAAATAAAAATGAAATGTCAGCAGGGCATAGTTTGGATTCAACCACCACCAAAAGTCTGCTGGGAAAATATAACCGTCAGCAATCTCTAGAACGCTAAGAATGAGCAGGCAAGAGAGGCTTCTGGAACACAGAAGCTCCAAAGCCTGGGGGAATCACCATCAAGAAAGCTCTGTCTCTTGTGCTGACTAAGTTCATCACATTCAGTGTGGGGCTGTGGAACATGGCTGCAGTACTCGATTTTAAGGCATGGGTAGGTACCCTGGTCCCAAGCAGTTTGTGGCTTTAAAGGTCAATATTGGTATTTCAAATTAGGCTCAGAAAACAACTGACCGCCAGTGTGATACCAGCAGATATAATGCTGTGTGAATAAGACAGGTGCTTCAGGACGTAGCAGGCTGGCATAGGCTGAGCCGAGTGAAATTGGATCCAATGAAGATGGAGGTCCTGTGTCTGAGTCGGAGCGGGCCGGGAGGTAGGGATCTCATTACCAGCCTTTGGGGGGGCACCATTGGTGCCAGTGCCGAGGGTCTGGAGCTTGGGAGTGCTCCTGGATGCCTCCTTAACCGTGGAGGCCCAGGTAGCAGCCACTGCCGAGGCAGCCTTTTACCGTCTATGGCTGATTAGGCAGCTGGTTCCCTTCCTCGAACGCAATGATCTGGTGACAGTGATCCATGCAATGGTCACCTCGAGGGTAGACTACTGCAATGCTCTCTACTTGGGGCTCCCCTTATCCCAGCTCCGGAGGCTGCAGCTAGTGCAGAATGCTGTGGCCAGACTGCTGATGGGTCTCTCAGCCTGAGTCCATATCCAGCCTACACTGAGGATGCTGCACTGGCTGCCTATAGTGTGTACTGGATTCGGTTCAAGGTGCTGGTGTTAACCTTTAAAGCCCTGTATGGTCAGGGGCCTGCCTACATAAGGGACTGCCTTTCCCCGTATATACCCCAGTGAGCACTGCGGTCAGGCACTCAACACTGCCTGGCCCTCCCTGGCCCTAGAGAGGCCAGGTTAACGACCACCAGAACCAGGGCCTTCTCAATGGTGGCTCCTAACTGGTGGAACGAGCTCCCGGAGAACATCAGGGCCCTGATTGTTAGTTTTATTTTTATTGGTTTTGATTTATCTGAAATGTATTGTAAGCAGTCTTGAATTTCCACCCATGTAAAAGATGAAAAATATATACACACAAGTCTAGGGGGTCCAGAAATAGTTTATCAAATAAGGGTCAAAAATTAATAATAATGATGATCACCGCGGTGAAAAATTTAATAGTCACAAAATGGAAAAAAGGAAACTCTGTACAGTACAATTATGGTATCTCAAACTATGGGACTATTCATCTTAGATAAAATTACAGATAATGTACAAAAAAACCCTTCTCAAACTAGACACTCTGATCTGTTAGAAAAATGGCTTCCTTTTATTGAAACAAAAAAATTCAGAAACAGTACTCTAATAACTTACAGAAAGAGACATACCTCCCTCATAACTTTCCACTGAAAATGTACTTTATTATTAACGTTTGAATTGAATTTTTCTATTTCTTTCTTTTTAAAAAAGCATATTTTCTCTATTTTTAATTTTTTTATTCTTTAAAAAAAAAAACCAAAGTTCATACAGTAATATAGAACACCTTACTGTATTACTCTATTATTTCTAGGGTGTTGCTGTTTGTTGTACATTGTAATAAAAAATAAAAAATAAATAAATAAGGGTCTTATTATAGCTTTTTTGAAGCCCTTAGGAATGGGGTATTAATTATCTTTTCCATTCTACCAAGCCAGTCCTTCCCTTGCGGATTCATAGTACAACCCTAATCAGAGTTAACCCTTCTAAATACATCCAAATCAATGGGCTTAGTAGTGTGTAACTCTGTTTAGGATTGCACTACTAATGGACTACAAAGGACAGGAGTAGAGAACACGAGGGTTTTCATTTCTTCCAACTATTCTGTCCACATCCTCAGACTGTACAAGCTAAAAAATAGCCACAGAAACAGGACAAGGAGAAGTCTCAGGAACATCCATCAGGACAAAGTTTGAGTCCAGTGGCGCCTTTAAGACCAACAAAGTTTAATTCTGGGCATAAACTTCCGTGTGCACGCACACTTCATCAAATCCATACTATGTTCTATTGCTTCATCAGATACACACTATATTTTGTTGCTTCAGACCAACACGGCTACCCACCTGAATCCATCATTACAATTATTAATGAAGAGTCCAAGCCAAATCAGGTATACTGGATTTTATCTGCAAAATGCTTATCACATCAGCCACAGCAGATCACCAAGGGTTTCACCAATTCTTGCTCAGGCCCAAAATATAACAGGTTACATTTTTGTCGTTGTTGCTGTTCAGTTGCACAGTCGAGTCCAACTCATTGTGACCCCACGGACCATATCATGCCATGCCCTCCTGTCTTCCATCGTGCTCCGGAGTTTGCTTAATGTCATGCTTGTTGCATCAATAACACTGTCTAACCATCTCATCCTTTGCCGTCCCCTTCTTCTTTGACCTCCAATCTTTCCCAGCATCAGGGTCTTCTCCAATGAGTGCTCCCTTCTTATTTGGTGGCCAAAGTATTTGAGCTTCAGCTTCAGTATCTGGCCTTCCAGGGAACAGTCAGGGTTGATTTCTTTTAGGATTGACTGATTTGATCTCCTTGCAGTCCAAGGGACTCTCCAGCGTCTTCTCCAGCACCATAATTCAGTTGTATCTATTCTAAGCGTTCTGCCTTCCTTATAGTCCAACTCTCACAGCCATACATTACTACTGGGAATACCATTGCTTTGACCATATGGACTTTTGTTGGCAGGGTGATATCTCCACTTTTTATCATGCTGTCTAGGTTTGCCATCACTTTCCTCCCAAGGAGCAGGCGTCTTTTAATTTCATGGCTGCAGTCACCGTCTGCAGTGATCTTGGATTCCAGGAACATGAAGTCTGTCACTGCTTCCATGACTTCCCCTTCTATTTGCCAAGGAGTGATGGGGCCCGATGCCATGATTTTTTTTATACTGAATTTCAAACCAACTTTTGCACTCTCCTCTTTCACCCTTCATACCACTCAAAATGATACCGTGGATAACACTGCATAAACACAACAATGGCAGAAAAGAAAGATTTCTTTGCTGACATCATGAAGCAGGCTGGACAAATTAGCTCTAGCCTGTAATCAGCTGATTTGGCACGCATTTTCCTCCACCACTGTTTCAGTTGTTTTCTCTTCCTTATGCAGGTCGACAACAAGGCCATATTTTTAAACAGAATTAGGAAGGGACACTAAACTCTGCACATGTGCATGAACTCTGTGTTTTCATTCATTTCAGTATATTTCTTCAGTCCCTGCTTAATTCACCTTTCACCAAGGAGCCTGGTGAGCTTGCTTGTAGAAAATCAAATGCTCCAGACAACAAGGTAAGGCACAGGAGGGTGTAGACTTTATCTCCCTTTGCTTTTGTAAAAGAGATGCACTCATCCCCACCCATGCTTTACACATGAATGGATGGATTTGCATATACCTATCTCACAGGGGAGGGGAGCGGAAAGGAGATTGTAAGCCGCTCTGAGTGAAGGGCAGGGTATAAATCCAACCTCTTCTCTATAACCAGGTGTTCCTGGGTATAAAGTGCCCTTGGCAACCCCTCAAGGCAAGAGAACTTCAGAAGTGGTTTGCCATTGCCTTCCTCTGCATAAGAGTCCCTGGAATTCTTTGGTAGTCTCCCATCCAAATACTAATCAGGGCCAGCCCTGCTTAGCTTCTCGAGATCTGAGGAGATCCGGTTAGCCTGAGCCATCCAGGTCAGGGCACGTAACTGGGTAGCCCATTGCTTCTTTTAGATAAGATCTGATCCTTCTTTCATGTCACCCTGTTCTCAAATCTGCATGTGTGCATGCTTGTGTTTCTCTTTCTACTTTTGTGTGGGTGCAAACCCAACAGCATCTACTTTACAAGGCTAGCAAACAACTTAGTAAGAAGGGGAGTAGAGAGCAACCCAAAACACCCTTGGGTTCTTGGTCTCCCCCTTCCAAGTAGCAGGGCAGCTATTCTTGCTAGACAGAGCCCTCAAGCAAAGCCTTTGGCTCTTTCTCTGCCATCCCCCCTAGCCTGCCTTCTGCCATGCAACAGCTGGCTTCAAGCAAGCAATGTACCCACTTCTATCACCAGACTAACATCCAATAGCTAAACGTACTCAGACAAGCAGCAATCTTCTTTATATAGAATTAGAGCCTTCCCTGAGCCATTGAGCTAGCAATGGGATTGGGAGAAGTAGGAACCAAGAACAACGTTGCTTGGTGTGAGCATGGGCTAAGTATTTTGGTTACATGGGCTAAGTATTCTCCTCCCTGGGAAACGGAGCAGAAGGAGGAGCAGAAGAAGAGCAGGAGGAGGTTTTATACCCTGCCCTTCATGACATAAAGTAGTCTTGGAGTGACTTACAGTCACTTTCCTCTCCCCACAATAGATACGCTGTGAGGTAGGTGGGGCTGCGAGAGCTGTGACTGACCCAAGCTGTGACTGACTCAATTGGCTTTATGTGGAGGAGTAGGACAATCAAACCTGGTTCTCCAGATTACAGTCTACCACTATTAACCACTACACCAAGCTGGCTCTCACATAATGACATAATGAAACGAAAAACAATGGGCAGCCATAGACACTACAGCTTTACCAGAAAACTAATGCTTGCAGAATTGGCCTAATCTATTCAGGTCCAAAAGCCAAAGGAAATTTCATTCAGGATAGTTATCTTCCTAGGCAAACAAACAGGACATGCTCAGTTAATTCTGGATTAGTTACATTCCAAAAGTATACCCCTAAGAATAAGTCTGGGTGACTGTAAAAACATTTAAAATTACATAATATACTGATAATTTGTATTCTGTATGTTTTTATGATTTCTTTGTATTTGTTCTATACATTTGGACCACTCCAAGTTTCTCTAGATAGTTATAATTCTAAAACTACACATACAACACACAGGTGTGTGTGTGTGTATTCTTAGGCTGTAGTCACACACACCAGTTGAAGTGGAGGGGAAGAGAGGCTGTTTCCTCCAGAGGAATTTGACACACAGTTGTGATATCATACAGCCCTTTGAAGCTGCAGGCACAGCCCGTCACTGTGATCAGACATAACTGTGGGTGAGTCGGGGCTTTTTTGCCATGTGTTTCCCTTGCACATAAACGAGGAATCGCACCTCCACACTGAGGGTCCCCTATGGAGTATGTGATGATGCGCATACTGCGAGGGGGGGGGGGGACATGGCACGGCATGATCAGACCATCCCAACAGCTTGAGAGCATGCTTAAGTGATCAGACAGGGGAAAGTCCATCTGTGGCCCATCGGCAAGCATTAGGACCGGACTTTCCCCGGTGTCTTTTAACTTTGCTTCTGTGGCAAAGCAGCATGCGTTGCCAACGACTGTGGGACGCTTCACAGATGTTGCTGTCTGATCACTCCCTTTAGATTCATCAGGCATTTGCAGCTGAGTTGGATCTAAAGCAGCATGGGATCGCAGCCTCAAATTTCCTTTTTCTTAAAGTAAGCGTATTTTCTTTAACGTGTAGAATTAATATTAAAATGATGCTATTTTCTTCTATTTTTATAAAATATTCATTGTTAGCAGGTTTAAGCTTATTTTCAGAAATCATGCTCCAGCATTTTAATTAACTGGAAAGGCATTCTACAGCTCTAATAAGTCTCATTTCAAAGTGAGGCCAGATGGGTTCTCCGGACCTGCTTTAACATTTTAAGAGCTGCTTGAACATTTAAAAAGCTGCTACAACTATGGCGTCATGGATCACCGGTATGCTCAACTCTGTTTTTCAAATTAATTCTAAAAGCAAGTTGCATGCCTGGGAGTCACAGCCCTAATGTCAGAAATATAATACACACTTCACTGGGAGAAAATGTGTGATACTCAGAGCTTTCTTGTTCTGCTTTCTTTTTCTGTGTGACAAAGACTTTTATTGTAGTGCTGAAGCTATGGATCTGGTCCTCACAGCTATCTGTGGTGCATGAGCCCAGATGCTCATGCAGGTAATGTGCAAGTGCTCAAATAGTTATACCTCATGGACACATGTTGGAAAAAATTCATTGAACCACCTTTACGCGGCAAAGAAGATTCAGACAAATTGGGTTTAAGCATGAATGGAAACGCATGCCGAGTACTTTGTACCGATTTGTAGGTGTCTGTGCCTGATTCTCACCACATGGACACAATTCCTGTTGGGGTACGATATTTGATCTCTAGTTTTATTGGCCCTTATGGCTTCACTCTCAAGAATGCACCAAGTATCGTCACACTCAAAAGGAATATAGCTGTCTAAGGGTGTGTATTCAGTTATGAAGTTTTCCAGAAATGTCAGAATTGGGAGGGGGGGGGGATCGGAGAAAAGTTTCCCGTATCCTAAATAAAGTGTAAATTAATTCATCTGTTTGGCCCTACAATGTACTCGTAAGAAATGCAGTATCTTTGCTGAAAATTGAGATGATGGAATGGCATTTGGTATACACATTCAAGACAATGTTACAGTAAGTTTAAATATCAGCTTGACTCCCCTGTCGCAGACCCTGATTGTCAATGGCTGAACAAACCACACCTGAGAATGTACTTTTGCCATTACAGCTAAGTTCTTATGTCCCATCCATGGAAAGATAACTGTGAATCATTGTATGTTTGCCAAGAAATAAATCTTGTAATTTTAAGAACAAACAGATCACTGGTTTGCAACTTTGCTATGGGAAAGTTAATTCTAAGCTCGGAAATGCTGGCATCGTACAATCAAAGGAGAAAAATTCAATCGTTTTGATAAGATCATGTGCGTTTCATGTAATAGGGCCTATATAGCCACATTCAAAACACCCCAAATCACTCAGATGTGGGTCACATGAGACTATCTAGTCCTTCTGATTGTGCTTTGGTGAGAATCTCAGAAATTGTATTTTATCTTTTAAGTCAGATAGAATAAGGGATAATATGTATATCTTACTGATTGCTTCTGATTTCGTTTACGTACACAAGTATTTTTGTATAGTGAGTCTTTTATATTCACTAATTTCAAGAGTAATTACATAAACATGAGCAATCATTGGCTGCAATACAAGGTTTTGACTTGACACTTGGAATAAACAAACTTCTGACTTCTCTTCAGGCAGAAGGCTGATAACCTATACCGATAAGAATAATCCTCTCCATATAGCTCTGTGGTTTAGTGGTTAATGAGTTGCTAGAGTCTGTTTTAAAAGGAATGTTTGGGGGGGGGGGCAAATAATATACCATTATACCCCAGCACCAGTTTTCAAAGCAGAAGGGAAAAGGAAAATATACTGTATCATGATCCTCCCTCAGGCATTGAGAGATTACAGTAAAACTTTCTGAATATATTTACTGCATAATTCTATGTTTATGGTTCTTTTATCAGCTTGACCACATGGATGGGAAAAAGCAGAGAGCACAGATCCAAAATACATTGTAATGCAATATCTGAAGCAAAGTTTCATGTACATTGTACTCTGCTACTTTATTTACATGTACTGCATTGCACATTATTTTATTTCCATGCATATTAATTTCCGTTCGGATTCAAGCATGACACTACGACTTCTGCATTTATTTTTTATACTAGGCACACAGATTGATGTACTATTGTTTGGACAAGTACTAAATTTGGACACAGAGTGAAAGTCTATACCTACTGAGCTGTACACTTGATTGTCCAGCATAATTACTGACAGATGCATAATTGCTACTTAGCTTCACTGTACCTGCATAATATGGCCGTATAAAGATAGCAATACTCCACAGCCTAATTAAATTAAAGCTGACTCTGTACAAACATTCTAGTGATCAAGCACAGCACCAGCATTTGTCAGGATTAGTTTCTAATCAAGGGCATCTCTTACGAAGTTCATCTTTGATCTCTATTTGACCGCTTATTCACCCGTCTGACTGTCTTCATTGGTGACTGTGTTGTGAAGGCCTGGTCAAGCTTTGTTTTTTTTACTGAGTAAACTGGGAACTCTTGGGAAACAACTGATAAAAAGCTACTGGGCAAGCCACCCCAGACAAGAGCAACTTTAGAGAATACTGTTACTGTCTGATAGTTGCTTGCACTCATTTTACAGCATAATCCTAAGTATGTTGACCTAGAAGCAAGTCCTGTAGATTTCAATGGGACTTGCTTCCAAGTCAGTCTACTTAGGACTGCTGTCTAAGGAACAACCAGGGCAAAGATGTCCAACAGCTCACATCTCCCCATTCATAAGTGTATAATACAAGAACTGAGTCAATAATCCTCCAGCTTTCATATTCAAGGCTCCGGGACTCAAATCAATCTGTTTCTTAAACGCAATGCAGCATGCTAGCAGCAGGGATCCCGTGCAGCCCAGTCCCCTCTGGCAATCGACATATAGTGCAAACACATTACTGGCGATGCTTGGCAACGTTCCACAGACTCAGAAACCAAAATGCCCCTGACCATGCTATGCTTAAAAAGGTAAAAGGTAATCCATACCTGTTATCTGATATTCCAAACATATCTGTTAGAATCAGGATCCAAGAGCTATCAAATAGCATTGAAAAATGTAGACTGGTGAGTGTGCCCATTCACTCGAAGGCAAGAAGAATGCGCCTAAACTGACAGCGTCCACCAAAGATTAGGCACATTGCCTGGTTAATATGCATACTCGTGAAGTACAACAGGAAAGCGCTTTAGGAATCCAACAAATCTATCTGACAAAACCATAGAGAATGGATGCCTCGAGCATCATGGTGATGTCACTTCCTGGTTTTCAGTTGGAAGTGATGTCACACATCACACAATGCCATTCCCACCTCCTGCCTCCCCCACCAGAGCCTGGTGAGCCTTCCACTGCTTGCCAGCAGTGGCATGCAGCTCAAGCAGTACTTGTAGCTCATTTGACTGATAGTAATTGTGGGTGTGGCTCTCCACAAGCCACAGAATGAGGATTATTGCCTTCATTTGAATGTGCAGGTCTTAGGGTTACCAGGTCTGGGTTGGAAATTACCTGGAGACTTTGGGGGTGGATCCAGGAGAGAGCAGGGTTTGGGGGAGGGGAGGGGTCTTGGCATGGTACAATGCCATAGAGTCCACCCTTCAAAGCAGCCATTTTCTCCAGGGGAACTGATCTCTGTAGGGTTGCCAAGTCTTCAAAACTCACCAGCAGGGGGGAGTCCTCCTCTGGCCAGGAGTTTCTCCTGGTGCACGTGCTTTGCGCGCGTGCCCAGTGACGTCACCGGAAGTGACATCAGCACGTTGGGGGTGTTGCCAGGGCGATGCTGGCCACGCCCCCAATGTGCTGACGTCACTTCCGGTGACGTCATTACGTCGTCCTCGCTGGACAACGTCGGGGGTGGGGTTCCCCCCGCCGGCCAAATGCTGGCCGGTGAATCGAGAACCCCTTTAGCGGGGGATCCCCCGCCTCCCGGGCTGACTTGGCAGCCCTAGATCTCTGCCAGCTGGAGATCAGTTGTAAAAGTGGGAGATCCCCAGGCTCCACCTGGAGGCTGGCAACCTTAGCAGGTTTTCCATTCAGTTTGCATTGACCACAGCAGATGTAATATACTTGAGTATGGAGCAGCATGGTGACAATCTCTGCCTCCAGTTTCTGAATCAGATTTTCTTTTCACATATATCTTGGCAGAATCAAATAAAAAGACATCAAAAATTCAACTTACGCAGTCATTTATTCAAGAAAAATGAAGCATCCGAAATCACATCATCAGCATCCAGATACAAATAGAATTAAATAATAATAATAATTAAAATGAAAAAGAACCTTGCTCAATAAAAGCTTCCTATACATCTCTGCTTTATGTAGAACTGGACTGCTAAGGACCTAAGGAACTCTGGAGATACACAGGCCACTAACAATGCCAGCGTCTGCATCAGAATTAAAACTGCTCTCTGAACAAATTGGACTGACGCCAGTCTTTCCTTTTATAAAAATAACATTCTAGATGTAACATCCTTGGCAGGCACTAATTGAAGAGTATTTCCTGCAATATGTACTCACTGAACCATTCAGCTTGGCAGAGGATGTGCTCAGCTGAACGGAAGCTGATCTGATCCATCTCCCCACAAGCAAGTCTGTCATAATCCCAAAATAAGATTCGGATGTACCTGTCAACATTGTAAGCCTACATTGTTTACTGGGAATACAGTGTTGACAGCAGGAGTGTTATAGTATATCTTTGCCGTGCTGAATTATCAGAAATTACTGTTATTGCCATTTGGAGCCCATGGGGTGGAGGTGGGTATTAAAACCGGGGTTGGTTTTTTTTCACAATAGGGTATGAGAGGGAGGGAGCTTCCTGGCAAACCATCTCCAGAAACTCAGCAATTCACTATGTACAGTACAGTTACTTCATACATAGTTTCAGGTGGGTAGGCGAGTTGGTCTGAAGCAGAAAAACAAAGTTTGAATCCAGAGACATCATTAAGACCAACAAAGTTTTATTAATGGTATAAGCTTTTGTGTGCACGGTATAAGCTTTCAGGTGCCACTGGACTCAAATTTTATCTTTCCCAACGTATTCTGTAGAGCGGAACTCATCCAGCATAAACTTTTGGGAGGCAAAGTTCACCTCATTGTGTGCACTGGAGTCTACATTTGTCAGGTTGATTTACATACACAACTAAAAAGTGCTGGGGGGGGATGGAATTACAAAGAAAGTTCACTAGGAAGGGGTGCGAAACACTCCCAACTGTTGTTAGATAGGCAAAATGTAAAACCTGGTGCAAGATAAAATGAGGTAAACCATTGCAACGGAAAGTTACATAGATATTGCTAAAGTAATTAACATCTGTAACGGGGGGCGGGGGGGGGGGTTATGTAGGATATTAACACTAACACCTATGAGTTAGGAATCCCAGATTCCTGTTAAATCCTATGTTAGGTATGTTGTCTTAACTTTGTTAAAGGATTTTAATTCAACGATTTCATATTTAATTCTCACTTTGACATTCCTTTGTAAAGGCACGGTAATTTACAAAGGAACTCCAAAGGGAGAATTGAACAAAAATTGAGATATACATTGGGACAGTAGCATACAAAAAGCCCCAATGGCTACATTAAGGCTACAGTCCTATGCTTTCTTACTTGAGAACAAGTCCAACTGAACACAGCAAGGCTTATTTCTGAGTAAATATACATAGGATTGTAAATCGGAGATGTAAGTCTTGGCAGAGCAAATATGGAGCAACTGTCATACAAACTGACCAAGGATCAGAACAAAATTTGAGCCCAGTGGCACCTTTAAGACCAACAGAGTTTTATTCAAGGTATAAAGGCTCATGTGCACGCACACTTCTTCAGATACAATTAAATGGAAGTTACCAGCCCATACATATAGATAGAGGGTGAGCAGTAAATTAGCATACAGGATAATGAAGATATTTGACAGATTCAAGGACCAAACAGGAATAACAAGTTTAGTTTATATGGTTACCATTTGTTTGGGTTTAATTGGGGGGGGGGACATAGTGAAGGAAATAAATATGTCAGAATTGGAGATTGATGGGTAGGCAGATGTATCCTCAATTGTGGGATGCTGAGAGTAATTAACTGAGACCCTGCCATTATGCTCCATCTGTCTCCTCTCAAGCATGGAGGCGACCTTACAGCACCTTTTTCTTTTAAGTGAGGCGACTGGCTGCATAGAGTTGTCTCACCTGACCCCAGACCAGAGAAATACATTCCAATCTACCATTCCAAATTACATTACATTCTACTATCTTATTCATCTTCTATTATGATGTATGCTAATTTACTGCTTACCCTCTACCTGTATGTATGGGCTGATAATTTCCATTTAATTGTATCTAAAGACGTGTGCATGGACACAAAAGCTTATACCGTTTGTTGGTATAACTTTGTTGGTCTTAAAGGTGCCACTGGACTCAAGCTTCGTTCCACTGCTTCAGACCAACACAGCTACCCACCAGTGTTCCCTCGAAGCTGAATTAGTGTGAGCTAACGCACAGTTTTTTAGCCTCCAGTGCACACATTTTTTAATAAACATTTTTATTAATTTTACAATAATTACACACAATAATGACTTATATATGTAGAAAAATAGTGGTTTTTACATTCATATATAGACATTATAATACAATAACAATAACAAACTCTTAATAAGGAGCTTATTTGATAACTGTTTTGTATCTTGTGGGTCACAAAGGACAAATATTAAATCAACCAACTGGTTTTTAAAAAGTTACGAAATCGGTATCCCTGTGCGTTATTTTGATGTTCAAGTATTTTATCCAAATTTTCCAAAGTCGGATACCATCTAGCTACATAGTTCGGTGGGCATAATGATGGATCGTTGTTAGAAAGAAAGTCAGAAATTTTATCCATGAGTAAGTAGTCCCATATCTTAAAGAACCATTTTTAATAGAAGGGGCCTCGGGCCCTGTCTTAGCTTAGGAAGGATGGCTCCAGAGCAAAGTAATTTATGCAGCAGCCAAATCGCTCACTCACGACTTTAAACCCAGTAGCTCACAAAGTAGAATTTTCGCTCAGAAGGCTCCACAGCTTAGAGGGAGCATTGCTACCCACCTGAATCTATGATCAAGGATCAGAGAAACTTTATTAGGGAACTAACAATTTGAATAGCAGCCTTGGCTGCTCTGGCACCTGTACGAAGAGGTGAAGGCTGCAATGGGAGGCAGCAGTGCCAAATACCAATACCGCCACACTCATCCACCTGAGGCCAATGCCCTTCCTCACTTCATTGGAGAGATTTACTGCTTACCCTCTACCTGTATGTATGGGCTGATAATTTCCATTTAATTATATCTAAAGACGTGTGCATGGACACAAAAGCTTATACCGTTTGTTGGTATAACTTTGTTGGTCTTAAAGGTGCCACTGGACTCAAGCTTCGTTCCACTGCTTCAGACCAACACAGCTACCCACCAGTGTTCCCTCGAAGCTGAGTTAGTGTGAGCTAACGCAGAGTTTTTTAGCCTCCAGTGCACACATTTTTTAATAAACATTTTTATTAATTTTACAATAATTACACACAATAATGACTTATATATGTAGAAAAATAGTGGTTTTTACATTCATATATAGACATTATAATACAATAACAATAACAAACTCTTAATAAGGAGCTTATTCGATAACTGTTTTGTATCTTGTGGGTCACAAAGGACAAATATTAAATCAACCAACTGGTTTTTAAAAAGTTACGAAATCTGTATCCCTGTGCGTTATTTTGATGTTCAAGTATTTTATCCAAATTTTCCAAAGTCGGATACCATCTAGCTACATAGTTCGGTGGGCATAATGATGGATCGTTGTTAGAAAGAAAGTCAGAAATTTTATCCATGAGTAAGTAGTCCCATATCTTAAAGAACCATTTTTAATAGAAGGGGCCTCGGGCCCTGTCTTAGCTTAGGAAGGATAGCTCCAGAGCAAAGTAATTTACGCAGCAGCCAAATCGCTCACTCACAACTTTAAACCCAGTAGCTCACAAAGTAGAATTTTCGCTCAGAAGGCTCCACAGCTTAGAGGGAGCATTGCTACCCACCTGAATCTATGATCAAGGATCAGAGAAACTTTATTAGGGAACTAACAATTTGAATAGATAGGGAGAAATATATATATATAAATAGTGCTAGCTACATAGCCAGAGGGAAGAGAGTTATAGCACTTCTGAAAAAAAGGTGGATGTAGCCTAAGAACCACATTGTGGGGGAACACACTCGGAAATAACACAGGAAAGAAGCCAAAGACCCCCGTATTCCTATCTGACTGGCTTCCTGAGAAGTATTGGAGTCGGGAGTCCATGGAACAGTGAAACAGCTAGATCTTTATTGCTGGTCCGGATGAAGCATACAACCCAGGGCTCCGAGCCCTCCTTTTATGCTGGTCAGGGACAATCCCCTGACCTCGCCCAACTGGCCTGATAGGCTGTTATCAGTCTATTTACATTTCATAGGTTCCCTGGGAGAAACCTAGGTACATGATTGGTGGCCGGTTTGAATCCACCTGGCCTTTGTTCTACCTGGCTGAAGCTCAGGTAGTTTCTTGGCCATGTGCTCTGGCCACATGGCGGTCGCCATTACTGGAGCACATGGCGACTGATTGGGCAATACATAACACTTCCCAAATGATGCTCCCTGCAGGAACTACTCTTATTTTGTACAACCAAGACCACATATTCCAACAAGTCATGGGTGTGGCAATGAGTCATGCAATGAATGCTTGGTCAAAACTGTAATATGGAGAGAAATTTCACGAGCCCTTTTTAGATCACAAACAGGGAGTCCTCGGGGTACTAGTGCCCTGCTCTGTGCAACACTGACCACTGAGGAGGACAGAACTGTATTTAGTTTGAGCCAGAGCACTAGCCTGCGGTAAAGCTTCCATGTCTGCTTTGCTCCTTGATTCTTCACAGGGAAACATGAGGGAGGCCACCAGGATTTCCCTCTGCACAGACTGTCAGTCTGATTGTTCGCTCCAGTTATTACTAGACCTCAGACTGGAAAGACTAGATTCCTAACTTTTCTACTTGCAATTAGAATTATAGAATCATAGAGATGGAAGGGACCTCCAGGGTCATCTAGTCCAACCCCCCCTGCACAATGCAGGAAATTACTATTAAACAACTCCTTCCCTCAAAAGTTCTTTTTAGACTTTGCATTCACTTTGCAAGTCACTTTGAGAGACATAAGGATGCACAAAACTTAGTAAAATCAATAGAACTTTAAAAGTGTCTGATTTTTGGAGAAATTGTCCTGGATGTTTTTCAGGTGTATGAAAATTTATACTTTAGCACACACTGATCCAGTTCAACTAAAACAAATACCGGAGGCAGCTTAGCTGCTGGTGTTGGCTAAACAATAGTTTGCCACCTTATCTCACCATTATGATCTCGACAAACTCAGCAAGGCAACAAAATGTGCTTTGATCCATTGTCCTGCCTTGGACTCAAAGACAGACCAAAAAAACCCGGGCTTCTTAAATTAGTGGCACTGGGGGGCATTCTTAGGGTTGCCAGACTCCAGGTGGTAGCTGGAGATCTTCTGGGATTACAGCAGATCTCTTGGAGACAGAAATCAGTTAACCTGGAGAAAACTGCCGCTTTGGAAGGTGGATTCTATGGCATTATACCCAACTGAAGTCCCATCATCAGGCGCCACCCCCACCCCAAATCTCCAAGTATTTCCCAACCCGGAGCTGGCAACCCTAACCATCTTACTATTTATTTTAAACGAACCAAGTACTTAAAAAATAAATATAATTCAGAACCTGCTTTGAGATATTCTGCGTGAAATAAATGTGTAGATCCTGAGATACAGCTTTTAAAAAGCCACCCTGAGCCCGCTTGTGGGGAGGGCGGGATATAAATCCAATAAATAAATAAATAAATTATTTTAGCATTCATATGTAGATACAGGTGGGGCTGTGGTGGCTCAGAGGTTAAGACACTGAACTGTAGACCAGACAGTCGGTAGCTCGGAGGTTGAAGACCTGAGTGCCGCAGACGGAGTGAGCTCCCATCTCTGGCCCCAGCTCCTGCCAGCCTAGCAGTTTGAAAGCAAGAAACTGCAAGCAGATAAATAGGTACTGCTGCGATGGGAAGGTAACAGCATTCCGTGCCCCTCAGCGTTAAGTCATGCTGGCCACATGACCACCGGAAAAGTCTTTGGACAACGCTAGCTCTTCGGCTTGGAAACGGAGATGGGCACAGCCCCCTAGAGTTGGATTTGACTGGCTTTCGAGGAAGGGAAGCCTTTACCTTTACCTTTATATAGATATAATATATCTATATAGTGCAGTCCTAATTGGGGGGGGGGGACAGAGCACAAATATTAAATAAGCGAACAAATACACTTTCAGGTAAACTTCATGTCTATAATCTTGATCCCCTGTATCTCTGCATCATGGCCAATTTATGAGTTGTCAAAAAACACATTGGCCAGTAGAAGGAAAATGAAATGACCCTGTGTGCAGTGACAGCTCAACAACTGTGCTGCTTCAGGCTGTCACACGGAGAACGTAGCAAGCCACACACACGCCTAAAGAAAGCCCCACTGGGCACACATGGATTGGGCACGCACGCCTTAGCTGCTCTGGCACCTGTACGAAGAGGTGAAGGCTGCAATGGGAGGCAGCAGTGCCAAATACCAATACCGCCACACTCATCCACCTGAGGCCAATGCCCTTCCTCACTTCATTGGAGAGAGGCAGCCACGCCCAGAGGCTTGATGTTTTTGATATTTTGAAACCTACCTCTAGTCTCAGCAAGAAAAGCAGACTACAAATGAAATAAATAAATAAGTACACCTCTGAGCATGTGTGCTATGAACAAAAATGATCTCGCCCTTCTTTGAGAACAGTTTCCACTTGGTCAGATTTATGGGGGGGGGGGATCCTTTATCTCCCCAGCGTAGAGGCAGCCCACATCTGCAATCACCAAATGTCATTGTAAAGCTCAGGAAAATTGAAATGTGCTTGTAAATCACCTCCTGCGTGGCCTTCAATCAATTTCCAAAACACAATATAAGCACATTTTAAATGGGTTGTTTTTCACCCATCGAAAACCTAATATTTCCACTTCCAGAACTGCTTTTCTGTTTCTCCATATAAGAACACCCGCAGAGGGATGAAGGACTCAAATGCACTTTAAGTGGCACGTGAATTTAGCCTAGCTTAACATTTAAATGGAAGTAGAAGCAAGGCCAAATGTATGCACTCTATTTGTAAGCTCTACCATTCACAGCAGACAGCAGCATAGAAAGGTGAAATGAATCACAAAAGACTACTAGCCACGCCTGCAAGACAACAGCTGTGCACTTACATAAAATACTAGCTGAAATGACATAATCACTCCCTTATTAGCAAAATAATGTATAGCACTTTTCCCCCCACATGAAGCAGAAGGCTGAGTCATTTAGAACACCCCGATTTTCTAAGGTACAAAGGACTCGATTTCAGTATCACATCATTCCTGTTATCAATCACGAATACTGTTTTTTAGCATACAGTCATTACAATGCCCTGAATCATAAACAGAAAAGAAGTAACAGTTGTGCTTCAACATTACAAATATTTATTCTGAAGTTGAAACAAGACATTTAAATGGAGATGTATCTTTAACTGGGTCTCAGGAAAACAAGCAGTGATGGAGAATCTCCACAAGAGGTGTAGAACAGAGGCAGCAGGGGTGGGGTAAGGAAGGGATGCCCAGAAAGTGATGTGGAACGTTTGCTCTAAGAGCGCGATAGAGACCTTCTCTTGGCTTCCCTCTAAGCAGTCTTGCAATTAAAAACATATGTCAAATTAGACTTCTGGGCCTACTGAGTTCTTCAGTAAGAGACCGAAAAGAAATGTCAGTCTGCAAGATCAAAGTGAAAAAAGGTAAAGGTTTCCTTTGCTTGAAAGCCAGCCGAATCCAACTCTAGGGGGCGGTGCTCATCTCCATTTCCAAGCCAAAAATCCAGCACTATCTGAAGACGTTTCCGTGGTCATGTGGCCAGCACCAAGGCGCACGGAATACTGTTACCTTCCCACCGAAGCGGTACCTATTTACCTACATGCAATTTCTTGCTTTCGAACTGCTAGGTTGGCAGGAGCTGGGGCCAGAGACAGAAGCTCACTCTGTCACGCGACATTCAGGTCTCGAACTGTCAAACTACAGATCTTCTGGTCTACAGCTTAGCATCTTAACCTCTGAGCCACCGTGGCCCTAAGACCAGAGTACAGGGTTATAATAATTATACAAGGGAGATTTATGCAAGTATTAAAACTTTATAAAGCCATACTCAGTGAATCTTTCCTTTCCATCATGAAAAGGGAAACTGTAGAAACATGAAGTTTACTGGAACTAACTGAGCTTAATTTTGAAGTCAGCAAGTCTGGAGACAGCTGAAAGCAAACCTGAATGACTAATTCACTGTTAAGATATCACCTGCTAAAAGATCTGTACTGCTATAAAAGAATGGCTAAAAAAACTAGTGCAACTGGAAGACAGTATCGTTTCCAAAAGACTACATCCATCTTAAGCACACTGATTTGAAGGTCCATAGGAGGTGTATCATCCGAGTGGTTGCTAACCGAAATATAACAGCAACCCACATGGGTGAAAGCAGGCCCACAATTGGACAAATACAAATGGAACTGAAGCAGCCACAGCTACAAAAGAATTAACGCACAACATTCCCATATTAAAGGCATCCATCTTAAATCTGCAGTACCAGGGCAATTCAATTCACAGCTAATGTTCTGGCCTGAGATGCAGGCCCCCATGTAAACACATGCAGCCAACTGGAGATAGCTGGCATAAATCCAAACTCTTCAACAGAAGCTTGTACAAACAGCATCTAACGTAGTTAAAAGCAATGCAAAACTTCCACCATCATCAGCAAAGGTAGAATTTAATACACTTCATACTGCTCTATATATTCAAACTATCTAAATTGTATAAAAATCACTATGCAAATATTCCTTTTATACGTTCAGATCTTGTGGGTTATACATCTGTTTTAGACCCACAGAATGGAAGGTTAGTTCTCAGAAGCCCACACTGAGAAATATCTGGTGTCTCAACAAAACACACACACACAGCTGCTTCAAAAAAGGGACAAGTCAGCTGTCAGGAAGGGGAGACAGCTGCTGGTTCTTAGGATCCCTTCCTATGTTAGCTTTGTGACACAGAAGCTGCTGCAATGAGGCTCCTTCCCACGCTGCTGCTCGGGTAACATGAGACATCACAAGCCATGTGGGAGGAGCCACAACCAGTCTTATATTACCCCATTGGTTTTACATTACTCAAGTGGTGTGGAACAGAGCTATGCTATAGCAGTACCCACACCACAAAGGTAACATAAGAAAGGGGGAGGGGGAGGTACAAAGAAATCTCACCCAATCCTTTATTTACTCTGACAACCTTAACAACTCTAATGCCCCCTTTCTTAAAGCCCTTACCCCTCTGTCCTCCCACTATGGTTACAGTGAGTGTGTGTGGGGGGGAGAGAGAATCTCTACTACTTCCATTGTGACACCTTGGAGGGTGGCCAGAAAATTCTGCCTACTGCTCTAACTCTAACAAGAGTTAACCGGCTTCCTACTTCACTTCCTACTTACTCACTAAGGCTGCCAACTTTTCAACCATCTTCTGCAGCTGTGTATTCAACTGAGGCTTGATACAAAGGAATTAGCCGGTTAATCTTTTCCCGCTGTAGAGATAACTATTATTACCTGCTGAATGCTACAACTCAGACCATTTGAAGCCACAGCTACAGAGCCCAGATAAAAAGCTTGGCAACCCCTCCATGCCTTCAGAAGGATACCCCAAAAGGCTTAAGGGCTGGGCCTAGACAGAGCTTCCTTCAAGGCAGAGTTAGAGCTGTGGGGGAAAGAGCCATCCAGGGGTCCTTTCGTAGAAAAAGAGCTGCAGGAGCTCATTAGCATAACTCATTACCATAACTCATTAGCATATGCCACGTCCCTTGACATCACTGGAAGTGTGTCAGAAAGGGAATGTCAGTTTCAGCCCCATTATACCCTATGGGCCATTGAAATCAATGGCAAAAACTCATAGGGTATATGAGGGGCTGGAGGAAAGGGGGTTTGAGGGAGAGGCTCCAAACTTGCAGGGTAGCTGCTGGGGCCTCTCCTCGAAATGCCCATCAAGTTTCAAGAAGATTGGACCACGGGGTCTAATTCTACGGGCTCCAAACAGGTTGTCCCCTCCATCCCCTCCATTGTTCTCTATGGTGGGAAAAAATGTTACCTTTTTTTCTACCATAGAGAACAATGGAGGGAATGGGGGCAACCTGTTTGGGGGCCCGTAGAATTTGACCCCCTGGTCCAATCTTCTTGAAACTTGGTGGGTATTTGGGGGAGAGGTCCCAGCAGCTACCCTGCAAGTTTGGAGCCTCTCCCTCAAACCCCCTCCCCTCCAGTCATTTTTAAAGTTGTCGCCGAATATTGACAGCAATTCGGCAGCAGGCTGAATCAGATCAGAGAATCTGATTCAGCCCATGGCTGCCCTAGTGGCCACTCCTGAGCTGGCGGAGCTTTGGACCCCTGGTGCCATCAAATTACAGCCAATGTTCTGCAGTCCTGTAGGGTTTTCAGGGGCCGCTGTGGCTCAGTGGTTAAGATGCTGAACTGCAGACTAGAAGATCGGTAGTTCAGCAGTTCGAGACCCGAGTGCTGCGTGATGGAGTGAGCTCCCGTCTCTGGCCCCAGCTCCTGCCAGCCTAGCAGTTTGAAAGCAAGAAATTGCAAGTAGATAAATAGGTACTGCTTCGGTGGGAAGGTAACAGTGTTCTGTGCGCCTCGGTGTTTAGTCATGCCGGCCACAGGACCACGGAAACATCTTCGGACAGCGCTGGCTCTTCGGCTAGGAAACGGAGATGAGCACCGCCCCCTAGAGTTGGATTCGACTGGCTTTCGAGCCAGGAAAACGGTTACCTTTTAGGGTTTTCAAGGCACTGTTCAGGGATGGTTTGCCATTGCCTGACTCTGCATTGCCTGACTCCTGGACTTCGTTGGTGGTTTCCCTTCCAAGTAGTAAGCAAGGCTGCCACCATTTAGCTTTGAAATTCTGATGAGATCAGGCCATCCTGGGCCACCCAGGTCAGGGAAAGCTGTAGTTGTAAACTAGAAAAGGGAGTCTATGCTTGATGGAAGAACTGTTTAAATCTGTATCCTGCTAATGCCATCGCATAGTCCCTATGTGGCTTTCAGGCGCTAGGCAAGAATCATGCAATACACTGGAAAACCAAAGTGTCTTAAGAAGTAAGTCCATCTCTAGTATTTGTGTGTGCATGCTCACACCTCATTCAGTCCCTTCCGTTTTCCCCAGGCAAGCCATGAGTTAGCATAAACCTGCTAAACAGGCCCTTCACCATACTGTCAGTCCTTGCACAAATGGTCATTACCTGTAATTTTGCTTGTCTAGGCAGTCGCAAAAATAATAGCAGTGGTGGAAAAATATAACACTGTAGGTCTCAGACTATCTTCCTTGCTGAGGGAATCATAATTTTGTTGTTCAGCTCCAGTGCCTGTTGTCTACTGTGACTTGACCAGGAGACAGATTGCCTAACCCATCCACCCCTTTTTAGCAGTACCAGAGGGGAAACTGTGTGAGTGATCTCCTTGTATGTGGAGCTTCTATTTTGTCTAGATTTCCAGAAAGACTTTTCTTTCTTTGCCATCTCTGCCTTAAAGACTGGATACTGTAAGTATTTTTGACCAAAGGGAAAGTCACTGTTTAACGCGGAATAAATCACAAAAGATATAATAGCCCAACTGAGTCTATATGTATAATAAACAACCCACCAGGGTCTGCAAGCAAAACATATAAATCCCTCTTGTACAGAATATAATCAAATAAAGACACATAATCTTCAGACAAAGGACGAAGATGCTGGCTTTGATCCTTCGTTTTGTCAGGAGCTTCTTCACGTGCCGACTATGTGAGGCTGTATCCCTTTTGGATCGGTTGCCCGTCAATGCTCTTACTTTTGGAATAAGTGTCTTTGAATATAGTTTGGATTTCTTGTTCTGGAGAGGTTCAAGCTGAAGAAGCTCCTGACGAAACAAAAGATCAAAGCCGGCATCTTCGTCCTTCATCTGAAGATTATGTGTCTTTGATTATATTCTGTACAAGAGAGATTTATGTGTTTTGCTTGTAGACCCTGGTGGGTTGTTTATTATACATATAGATCCTGTTGGGCTATTATATTTTTTGTGATTTATTCTGTGTTAAAACAGTGACTTTCCCTTTGTTTATACATTATTGTGGTTTTCGCTGTATTGGATATTTTTGACCACACACACTACACACTCACTTTTATTTTGATCTCCATTTATCCATATGTAGGTGTAGACTAGATGGCATGCCAACAATTGAATTATGTCTATACTTTTTCTTCAGGAGAAAGGGAGTAAACTCCCCTCCCCTTTAATAAAGATTCAAGGCCTATGTCACAATTTAGTCAATATATCTACCGGAAAAGATAAAAGGGGAGAACCTGCATGTCTTCACAGAATTTTAGGGTTGCCAACTTCCAGGTGGCACCTGGATATCTCCCAGAATTACAACTGATCTCCAGACTACAGAGATCAGTTCCCCTGGAGAAAACTGCTGCTTTGGAGGGTGAACTCTATGGCATTATACCTCACTGAGGTCTCTCTCCTCCCCCAACCCCTCCCCTCCCCAGGCTCCACCTCCAAATATCCAGGAATTGCCTAATCAGTTGCTGGCAACCCTGTCACATATGCAGGAACACTAGGAATGTCTGTAGAAGCTGCAGTTGGACTGCAATCTCCCCAGCATGTGCCTGCTCAGAGATGCAGGTCTCCCCTTCGCATTTAATGGCACTTAGCACTGTAAACACCATTTTCTATGCACATCAGGTATATTTGTCTTAATGTATAATGCCTGTACATCTGTCAGTGTGACAGTCTCTGATACCTTTCTACCAAAACAAGGAAATTCCTATGTTCAGATTTTCCTGCAAGCTGTACCTATTCCAGATCTCTATGAAGTTGCTGTGGCTATTAACTGGCAGAGTCAGGGGAACTCTTTCCTTTTTACCAGTTCCAGAATGGAGTCTTATGAATGCAGAAGTAAGCCCTACTGGGAAACGAAGCCCAAGATTCTCTCATATAGAACAACAACAAACAGGGATTAGTTAAATGTTTGGCTGGAAGCAAGGCTAAACAGTTGAGCCATCCAACGTTAGAGATTTCACAGTGGAAAATTACAGGTCGTTTTACCACTGCAATCCCAGCACTAGAACTATTGGCGACTTGAAACTTTTCCATTACAGTGGGACTTGGGCAGCTTCTCCAAATTTATCTGGGGAGTCTTGATGGAAAGACCCAGCTGGTGAAACCATGAGAATCTTGGCTTTTACTCAGGCAGATACAGACCGTAAAGACTTATGCATGCATAAAAACATGCCTCATTACAAATCCCAGAATGAGCTGCACAATGTATCTTTTATGTTTACTACATCAATTCAAGAAGTTGGCAGTAGTGCTTTAGATGTAGCAGCAATTCCAGTAAGAACCCAATAGTGTTCACATTGTACACTTAATTTTAGAAAGATCCAAATAATCAGACCCCTGATTAAACGCATTCCACAAGGGACCTTTAGCTTTGTGCTTCTTTAACAGCAACCAAACTGCATTTAAAATCGAGGGTCCATTCAAAAGCAGCAATTTATGACAAAAATTGGATACCCCAAAGGGCTTACCGGGGGGGGGGGGGAATCCTACAGGACACGCCCTTGAGAGTACCTGAAGTAGCTCTTCGTATCCTGATCACTGTAGGTTATTAATAGGGTCAGCAGCCTAGGTGCCTCAAAAACTTTATAAAAGTTTGAGTTCAGTGGCACCTTTAAGACCAACAAAGCTTATACCCGGAATTAAACTTTGTTGGTCTTAAAGGTGCCACTGGACTCAAACTTTGTTCTGTTACTTCAGACCAACACGGTTACCCACCCACCAGAATCTATCTTCATAAGTTTTATGTGAGGCGAAAATGGACTCCATGAATAATTTTACGTGAACACTAAGCTAGAGTGCACCCAGTCTGCAAACATTTGATGGAATAAAAGTGTGAGGATTATTAATGGGAGAATGAAGATGTGACTGCATTTATTTGGTGCAACAGGGGGAAATCGTGTTTGTAATTGGTATGTCTGTTAGTCGCAGGTATCCATGTCATGGTAACAAAATGAAACATTTTTGAAGGGGGGAGGGAATATAGACTTGCTAAAGCCTACATGACTATCCCCGTATGGCATGAATGGAGTGTCTCTTGGGTGGTGAAATGCCTTGAGCTGCTCCACCAGTTGTTTTCACATACCGAAATGATTCCTTTGGAGTTAAGAATAAACAGGAGCCTTTGTGGCTCTTTTAAGGACCAACAGTGTTGGTCCAGGGAGGCTGGGGAGTTAGGATTTCTCCTCCATCTCATACATTGCCTATATACTGTTTTTACCAACTGGTATTTATTGGATTGTTTTAATTTAGTTTTATATTGAGATTGTGTATTATTTTGTTGTAAGCCGCCCTGAGCCCTACTCGTAGGGAAGGGTGGCCTAGTAAATCTAATTTAATAAACAAACAAACAAATAATTTCAGCATTCGTGCAATAAGTAAAGCCTCACGATAGCAGACATTGTATATATGATGATAAGAAGTGGATTTTGGTCCACAGAAATTTATGCAGCAACCTTGACTAGTCTTCTCAGGTGCCACAAGACTTCTGCTTCTCTTCTCTTGAAGACTGAGGGTGGCCTAAAACCTTGCCAGTCATGATGGTCCCTCCAAGCTGTGGAGTCTTGTGAGCGAAAGTTCTCCTTCGTGAGCTACTGGCATTAAAATTGTGAGCGAGTGATTTGGCTACTGCATAAATTGGTGTGCTCTGGAGCCATCCTTCCTGAGCTGGAAGCTAAAAAACTGTGAGCTAGCTCACACCAACTCAGCTTAGAGGGAACACTGGTCATGAGGGTGTCACAAAAGACTCCTGCTTCATTTGTCTCTGCAACCAGGACCTACTTATCCATTAGGCACAGTGCCTAGGGCCCATGACACTCTGAGGTGTCCACGAAAATGATTTAATCTTTTTTTTTTCAAATCAGAAAGGGGGGGGATGAACTTTAGGATCAAAGAAAATGTTTTAATTTTTTTTCTCACATAAGAAAAAAAAATTGTAGGGCCCACGAAAATCTATTAAATTTTGCTTAAAACGCGGGGTGGGGGGGGGGAGTAAAGGTTGAAGTATTTTAAGTGATATCAAACATAATTTTCAATATTGACATTATTATGGCGGGAGAGGCCCAGGAAAGTCATAATGCAGACCTGGCCGCCAGGGACTCGCAGAGCTCCCTCTCTGGGCTTAACATCGTAGGCAGCGCAGCTCGACCGTGGCCGGCGTTGGCGGGTCGCAGCTTCCCCCCATCGGCCAATAGAGCCGCGCAAGCCGGCCCGGCCTGGCGACTCCGCTCGCTCGCTCCGCCTCGGCGAGGGGTGGAGCCCCTTCAAGCCCGCTCGCCCGCCTTCCTCCCTTTGTGCTCGGCAGTCGCGGCGCTGTGGTGGCAGTCGGTGGCTCGCAGCTGGGCCGCTTCCTTCGCGCAGCCGCCGCCCGGTTGGCCTGAGCCCGCTCTCCCCGCGCCGCCGGGAGCCCTGCCGCCCGCCATGTCCCTGAGATCCTGCGGCCCGGAGGCGGGCTTCTCGAGCGAGGAGCTGCTGACCTTGCGCTTCCCGCTGCACCGCGCCTGCCGCGACGGCGACTTGCCGGCTCTGTGCGCTCTGCTCCAGAGCGCGCCCCGCGAAGACTTGGCGGCCGAGGACTCCTTCTACGGGTGGACGCCCATCCACTGGGCCGCGCATTTTGGAAAGGTATCTCCGAAGGGAAGGGAAGAAGGCGGCCAGGCCGGGCTGGTTGGCTGCGCTCCGCGCGCCGTTCCGGCGGGCGGCGAGGCCAAGCCTCTGGCACTCTGCCTCAAGGCGTTCGCGGAGAGCAGTGCCCGTGCGCGCGCCGCGGCGGCCGCCATTTTAGAGCGTTTCTCCCGCCTTGTTCTCCTCAGCGGGGTCTTAGCCGGGAGGGGAGGGGAGGGGGCGGGGAGGAAGCAGCCGTTCTCTTTTAGATCTCCGGCGCTCTTCCTCCGTTGGGAAGCCCCCCGGTTGTGGGGAGAGGGGGGACTCCGGAAGGATAGAAAGAGTCCCCTCGAAAAGGCTTTTCAAAAGAGTGGCGGGGATGGCGCCGGGTTGCGGTCCTCAGACTGCCTTGCCTTCACCGTTAGCGCTGCCGACGTGCGGCAAGGGGGAGGAGGGGGGGCGGCGGCTGGTGTTTAGTTGACGAGGGCCGCCTGCTCCCTTGCTCTTATTAAATCTTAGGATGATGAGCCCCAGATTTTTTAAAAAAGGAGCTGCAAAAGCGACCGGGATTGTTGATGCCTAAGCTGTCGTGGACTAGAGGCCCCCTTTCTCCGGCGAAACGGGCTAGTGGCCAGGAAAAGCTGACGCCTCGGGCGGTCTCCTAGCCCTTACGGTGCTTTTTAAAAAATTTGCCTTTGCTGTAGCAGATTTATCGCCACTACCCCCAGAAGATATTCTAAGCAGTGCTCCCTCTAAGCTGGGGAGTCTCGTGAGCAAAAATTCTGCTTTGTGAGCTACTGGCATTAAAGTTGTGAGCGACCGATTTGGCTTCTCCATGAATCAGTTTGCTCTGGAGCCATCCTTCCTGAGCTAAGACAAAAATGTGTGAGCCGGAGGCTAAAAAACTGTGAGCTAGCTCACATTAACTCAGCTTAGAGGGAACACTGATTCTGAGCTGCAATGCATTGTGCCCGGCTTGTTTTGGTGCTAACATGCAGTTCCGATATGGGGATTTTGAGGACCACAAGGAGTCCCCCGTCCCCTAAAGCTCTTGATTGCCTTTCTGTAGTTTATAGGTGTAGATGGGTACAATCCTTTATGGGGGTTTCTTTGCGTTATTGTTTACAGCTCAGGTGACATTTGTCCCAGTGCCTTGGTTTCCTCCTCTGCTTCCCATTTATTTAGACCCGACTTCATTTGTGAAGCCCAGTAGCTTTGCAGTGTAGATTTTACAGGCTACTTTCTCTTCCAGCCAGAAGAAAGAGCTTTCCGAGGTTACTAATGTCCCAGCCACCCCGCTTCCCTTCCACTCCACTGTGGCTGTAGCCCCAGTAGTACTTGCAGAAAACTTCCTAACCCCATGATCCAAAAAGCAGGTCTCCTTGCTTCTATTTTTTTTAATTGGTGGTAGTGGCAGTGTACTTCCAATTAAAGGTTTAATGGGAGGTTGTTGCTTTGCTTTTTAATTCCTAAGGGTTTTGTTCATGCAGCAGTGTCCTAATACCTGGAGAGACTCTGGCTGTTTCTTGGTAGATTGAAAAGCAGGCTTTCTGTGCCTTAAGTCTTTGAGTGGAATTCTGATGTGAATTTTTGTGATGTGAATTTTTATGTGTTCCTCCCTTTTTGTAGCTTGAGGCACAGAAGTACTAAATAATACTGATCTCTGGATCATAACTGTCCTTGATCCTTTCCTCTTCTGTAAGGGTAATATATTTCAACCACCCCACTCTTAGGAAGTTTTGAAACAAACAACTCCATGAGTTTCAGCCCAAAACGTTTGAAACATGCAGGTGCCCTGCGAACCTTTGAAGAGTACAGAGAACAATGTCTGACCCACTGTCTACCAAATTAGCACCTTCCATTGTTCAAGGCTGGTCCTGTAGGAAAGGTTGGGTGGAGCCTGGATATTATTTTACACCAGCAAGACTTTTGCCTAAGTGCCCTAAGAGCCACCTGTGTGCGGTATTCAAGCTTTTGAATGCCTGGGGCCATTTCCCCTTGTTCTGATTTATCTTGCTGCAGCAGTGTTCTTTTGAGTCTTGGAAAGACGAAAATGTTTGTTCAGATGGCAGACAAGTCTCTGCCTGTGTTTGGCAACAATAAAGCTTTTCCTGCTAGAAGATCTAAGTTAATTTAATTAGGACTTTTACCATATCTCAGCTTTTGTTTCCTTGGCAAGTATCAAGGTTTCTATTGTTTTGTTGTAGTTGTGTGGAAAACCCCACTGAATCTGCTGTGCTGGTAAAATATTTGTGTTTCAAAGGAATAAATAGTTTTCAGCAATGTTTTTGCATATAATGTTGGTTAGGGGTCTGTTTTTGAAGGCCTGCTTTTATTGTACATACATTTATTTTACATAAAATGCTGTTTCTTCCTTACAAGGGTTTAAAAAGAAACCAATTGGATTTTATTAAATCTGTAATATAAAATCATGTCTTCTCAGTAATGTAATGATGTTCTTTAACATTGGTCTTTGAGCCCCCTGGGGGGCACATTTTCTGCTGACAGAAAAATCACTTTACATGCACATAATCCTTGGGTCAGCTTTGAATGTGAAGCTGATTGAAAAGCTAAGCTTGTTAAAGTTGCACCAGGACATGGTCTGATAGCCCTTTTAGAGGCACTTAGCTGTTTCTGGTCAGTGCCTGGGTAGTAGATCTTGGAAGTGTATGCCACTTTAAGTTAAACGAATTCACTGCAGGAAAACCAGGATGTAAATAAATATTATTCCATTTAATGAACTTTGCAACAGTGATTTTTGTTGACAACGACTTATGCATTCACTGCAGCTAATAAAATCTGTAATGTGTAAGGAAACTGAATTTGCAATGCTTGGTGAGCCATAGTCTGTTTATTTAATCTTAGCATCATACAATATTCATTGGATGTTTTTCATGCTATAATAGGATGCACAGGTAGATTGGTCAGAGGTTGAAGATAGAATTCTGCTGTCAGTACAACCAAGTGCAAACAGCTTTGTAAACTGACATTGACATGCCAGGCTTGTGTGACTGCACTATTGTAACACCTGTTTTCTTTCTCCCACTCTTGGTAGCATTTCTGAAATGTACATACTGGTTTCTGTTACTCTGTACAGGCTTGTCAGAAAGATCAAACACAGGATGTTGTTAGGAGGAGGAAATGAACAGTATGTGATACTTTTAGTCCTGGGGAAAAACTGAAATTTTATGTTTTAGAAAATGTGAAATGTTTCGTAATACAAGGATTGCCCGACTCAAAATTAAAAAGTGAGGACTTTGCCAATTTTTCCAGTGAAAAAAGGGAGGACTTTTGTGGAGCACTTAGGAAAAACACCTGATACAATTGTAGACCTATACGAAATTAATTAAAATTAAAACAATTAATATGCTGTAGTAATTGTCATTAGAATGTAACTTTAATTGGCTCTTCTTAAAATGTTGTGTCAAACTGTAACCTCTACTGATATGAAATATTTAAAAAGTTAACATTACTTTTACCTTCATTAGTTGAGTTTATCCTATTTCATTACACTTTCATTACTGTCTTTCATGAGAACCTGGAACCACTGACCTCTCTCATAATCCACTATGTGTAACTAGCATATCTGTTCCTGTCATTTACACAGGGAATCAGCACAAAGACTTACAATAAGATAGGCACAAGCCCCCTTACCTCCCGCTCCTGTTCCCACCTCCTGTTGTGACTCACTTATATCTCAGAAATATTTTCCTTCCAGTAAGCATTTGAAAAAGGGAGCTCTGATTCACAAAAGCTCATGCTGGAATTCTTTAGGGTGCCTCTGTTTTTCACGTATAATTTTAACCTATCATATAGGCATATCTGTATTTCAAATGAAAAGTAGTGGGGGGGGGAATTGTATACGCCACTTGGAGTTCCTTAAAGGAAGGAACTAATTCATGAGTAAATCTTATAGAAAAATTTGTGAGTATATATTATAGTAGTCTGGGAGAAACTATCTACTAAACTTTTTTTGTGAAAGCTCTAGATGCTGCCTCTTTGAGTCTGGTCTTGTTTAGTTATTCCAATTGTATGTATTCAGAGCTTAGCTACCCTGCTTTTATGTGTTCAGAGACGCATATAAGTATCCATTAATTTATTTCTCCACCACACACATAAAGTATTCTCTAAGGGAATTCTGTGGTGTGTTGGACCATGTTGGATTACACCAGTGATCAAACCCCAAGTGCCAGGTTGCAATGGCAACCACAGATTGGCTTCGGACGAATGGCAGGTTTACAGTTTTTGCTGTGATGGATAGTTTGGGAAAGCTCAGCACAAGCAGTGAAGTGTTTGCTGAGCTTTCAACTTTTGCTGGTGGGGTTTCTTTCAAAGGTGGGAAGGGCCAATTTGCTCAACTCCAAATTGAAGGGTGGGACCACTCTGATCGAATGCATGTTTACTCAGAAGTAAGTCCCATTGCAAACCCTCTCACTCCTATATAGTTTAACAGTAATTCCTGTATAACTATATAGAGTTGCTGAGGGGGTAACTGTTGTTCCATTGCAGCAGAATCAAACCAGTCAAGTGGTACTTTAAAAACTGACATTTATTTCAATATGACCTTTCATGTGTCAGAGCTCACTTCTTCAGTTTATTGTCTTATACACATTCAGCCTAACCCCGTTGGAAAATGTGACTGAGGTGGGTTTTGGCATAAGATAAGTGCTCTTTCGTGTGTCTGACAGATATAAGTATCATCCTGCTGGAGCAAAGATTTTTTCAAAGATCTGTCAGTCTCTGTCAAATTCATTTCAGTATCTTTGTTGTTTTTGGTTTTAATATGAGGAGAGCAATTGACTACATAGCTGATGGATATTAACTAGAAGGGCATCCCATGACATGAACTTTGGGAAGGGGGGAAACCCTACCCAATCCTTTTGGTGGGTGTCTCTCCACACACAGCCCCATTAGAAAAGCCTGGTTACTCTGGTTAGTATTCTTTGCTGTGGTGAGGAAAATGTATTTTATTTTTGGATTTTTCTTCGGACTGGTGTGGCTTTCTGGAACTCTTATTTAGCATCCCTCATAATATACACTCAGTGTTACTTTGCTGGAAATTGTATTTTCTTGCCAGTTAGTAGGTTTTGGGGGACAGAGTGCTTTGTTTGGTTAAATTAGGATTGGTCAGTAAGTAATTTTGAACATGATGTCTGTGAAACAACAATGGCTTGATCTCCAAAAACAACTTTTGCCACCAAACATTTGTAATGAACAACTTAACCTTAGTGAGTGGTATGAATTCATAGTCCTTGGAAAGGGAAAGAAGCTCAGTGAACTTCTAAATTTGGCGTTCACTAAGTCTCTTCAAATATCTGCTCAGGGGGTTTCGCATGACAATGAAAATGTTGTGTTTGTTAGCGTGCCTGTGGTGTGGGAGGACGTTGTCATATTTCCAAGATGTTAGAAGAAGTTACCTCTTTTAAAATGCATGAGTGATTTACAAATTAGCTGCTGGGGGTTTTTTTGGGTGTGTGTGTTGTTGTAATGTCATTGTGGATAACTTATCTGAGTGATTTTCAGTTGTCAGAATGCAAACATGTTAACAGAGCAGAAAAGAAACTGTTATTTGGGAGCTGTATTTTCAGTACTGTTTTGAGTTCTGTATTATCTTTGACAGTATAGAGTAGAACAAAAGGGGCACAGCTGTGTCAGAATGATTAAGACTGTGGCATGCCTAGATGTGAAGATAGATAAGTGTGTCACTCTTCCCTTTATGGAAGGGGAAAGTCATTTGTTGACTTATTTGTCTGCTTCAATGTTACTTGGAGAATCAGTAAATCTATTACTTTCTTGTAGTCTGTAATATCTTTTTTTTGGCCTGCAGTTCTAATACATCCACAACAGTGGCTCAAATGCAAAACACATAGAAAAACACCTTGACACACAAAATCTTATTTAGGATTATAGCCAGACTCTAGAACATTTCTCTTATACATTTTGTAGGACTAATGTGGAACTGTTTTTCCAAGAGTGGCATACCAGCGTTTGACTGTAATTGAGCGAGTAGGATAATGCATCACATGTGGGAATGGTTGGCTACTTGTATAGCAGTATCGTTGTGAGCCTTCTCAGTTTCCTCAGATGTTCAGTTTAGTTAATATACGTCATTCTGTAACAGTCATATATTTACAGCTTGTGGTCTGTGAATGTCATCCAGAAGTGAATGGCTGATTTTTGTGACTGTACATTAGTACGGATCCCTGTGGCTGCATAGTTTAGCTGCACTAGTTGCAGAAGGGCTATTTAATCTAGGTCAGAACAGTTTAAATGTTGTTGGATTGGCATGCTGGAAAGTTGAATGTTAAGAGATTCCAGAATCTGTATTACCTGATCTGGTGGATAAAGCCTTTCTGGTGGCTCCCTTTCACATCACATGGTGCAAATGGAATGATTCTGGAGCTTTCATTAGCCATGGACAGATAAAGTTGTAGGTGACAAATGTGATATTGAGTTCATACAAATGTATAATTAAATCTCTGTGCTTCTCTCTCCCCCACCCCCAATTTTTCTTTCTAAAGCTGGAGTGTTTGATACAGTTGGTGAGAGCAGGAGCCACTGTAAATGGATGTACCACACGTTTTGCTCAAACACCAGCCCATATTGCTGCTTTTGGAGGGCATCCTCAGTGCCTCATCTGGTTAATTCAGTCAGGAGCCAACATAAACAAACAGGTATATTTTTTTAACCTCTTCTTTCCAGTCTATTGGTGCTTTCTGGTTTGCTGTTTGTAGAGCCTGCATTTTCTTCATCATTCTTCAGTCAAAACAATACTGGAATTGCATAAGAAATTACTAAATATACTTAGTAGTAATATCAAATATTATAAAGTAATCATGAGTAAAAGTAAATTCTGTTGATTGCTACATATCACAGCATTGTTAGAAACAGAGCATACATAGGCTATTACTATTTAAAAAACCACGCTGTCCTCAGACCACAGAGCTCCTAGACACTGTGATCTCTCTTCTTCCTTATACCACTATTTTTTTTAAATGCAACTGGGGCCTTCATGGCAGTAGCTGAACTAGTAAACCACCATCTGCTGGGGACTCTGGCTGACTGTCATTCACAAGAGCCTCAGTCCTTAAGTCCCAGTGGGCTGCTTCCCACCCACCACGGAGCAGCAGCAGAATTACAGTGATAGGTCTGGAAAAGAGAATTTTTCCATCTGCTGCTGCAGTAACAGAACTGCTGTAGGTAATCCACCTGACATTGTCTCTTTATGATAATGCTGACCCTGTTAGTTTGCTCTTCTTCTTCTTTTTTTTTTTTTGAAGCATGGGTTGATATTGCGTATTAGGGGAGTAATTATTTCATTTTATGTCATACTTTTAATTGGAAATAAGTACTAGAAACACTTCAGGCTTTCATGATTTAATTTGTTTATACTAGAGCCCTGTGGACCGCCAGCTGAAGCTGGGCACAGAATAACAGCCTGAGGGAGTTGGGGGAGGGAGAAACTAGTCAGAGTTACCCAGTGACTGTTACCCTGAACAAAATGGTTGTCCTTGCTTGTACAAATCCACATCTGAGATCAGGAATTCTAACGTCAAAAGCTAAATGTGCTGTAGGTGAATGGCACAAAGATCGATTCAAAAGGCAGTCAATTAATACTTTGATCTTACACATGAGGAGTGCTTAGGTTGAGAAATATGTGATTAACCTAATGCTAGTCACTAAATTGACAGCAAACACTTTCATTTATTTACAATTTTTAAAGGAACACTCTCTGTCCTGATTTCAATGGGACTTATTCCAAAGTAAGTATGTATAGGATTACAGTTTGTTTGTGAGCACATTTTCAGCCCTGACACTTCAGTGGGAGAACCCGATTTAGAGCCTAATGTTGCATACATTTACATAGAGGTAAGTCCATGTTAATTTAGTGAATTTTTGCATCTGGTAAGTATGAATAGGGTTGTAGCCTTAGAAGTTGAATAAAATAAATGAAACCAGTATAATGGTTGTGACGCTTACTCTCCGGGAGTAAAATATTGCTGTCATACATTAATTACTAACATTTGGAGGGGGGTACAAATCTGTACTTCTCTTACTTTGGCCAGATTCAAAATTTATCCTTGGCACGGGAGCTCATCATGCCTGGAGAACCGAGGGTGGTCATGGCCTCTGGCTGCTGCCATGAGGTCCATCAGTGGAGGGCCAGCAGGGGACCCCATTGCAGGCAGGAGAGGACTGGGACACGGAGAGGCAAGGGTGTCTGCCAGTGGCACAGGCATGGCAGGACATGCACTCCGTGGGGAGAGGCTGCTTGCGGGTTGCTGTTGGTGGAGAGGGTGTGCCATTAGGCCTCGGATCCATGGGGGGGAGGAGCAAGATGGGGGGAGGTCATCAGAACAGTGTTGCCTGTTGGGGAGGGCTTGCAGCACACATTGGGTTGGGAAGTGGACAAGCACTGTGAGGATACAGTGTAAAAACAGCCAAGTGAAGCTGAACTGCAGCTCTGGTGAAATACACCCTCTGCCAAGCTTATTGAGGGCACTTAGTGCTCCACATATCCCAGCAGGAAGCAAACCCCGGCAACATTATCATTTTGGTAATTTGAGAGAATTGAAAAACAGATGGTTTAGTATGACAGAGTGAAAAATAACACAAAGGGGCATTCATGCAACCCCCCCCCCCCCCCAATAGTCAAAATGGTGAGTGCTGTAGAAAGGAAGAACATGCAGAGCAGTACCTCAAAGGGTATGCGTGTGAGATGCTGGGAAAGGCAAGGCGGTTTGGTCCAGTAATGCTAGATAAGAAACACAAATTTGCACAGTGTAATTCTGCTTGCCCAAACAATCAGTGTACTGCAATTATTTGCACAAGAAGACATTCCAGTTGGACTACAACTTACTCATGCTGCCAGCTCTTGTCTTTTTTAGTTCATTGCTGGTCTAGCACTTGTGGAAATCTTACTTTGGATCCAGCCCATTGATAGATGAGCAATGGGAAAACAATAGCAGATAATGAAGCCAGAGAGCTGCAGCACTGCAAGCTCATATTGGAGTGAAGAATAGGAGCAGCTGGAGGCTCCAGGGTGGGTTTGTGCCTGAAATTTCTCACTGTGAGCCAGAGTGCCATAGCACTCTGGAGTAGCCCTCATTCTGCCGCTGCTTCCATTAGTCGCTTTACATGCCTCTGGTCCTGTTGGTGGTTTGAAGGCACTGTACTGTGTCAGACAGAGATCCACACAGTGACAGATGATCACTCTTGTTCCTGTTCTTTCTCTGTTCCCCTTAGGTCTTTAATTAGACAGCTCAAATTGGTAGGCTGAGCGGGAGGGAGAACAAGTATCTGTGTGTGCAGTTTTGTTTGAGAGGGTAGCTGTGCTGGTCTGCAGTAAAACAGATTCGAGTCCAGTAGTACTGTAGAGAGCAACAAGAGTACCAGGGACAAAGAGTTAGAGGAATGGAGCTTTGGCCCTCAAAAGCTTATACTCTGAAACTCTTGTTGGTCTCTTAAGGTGCTACTGGACTCAAACCTAGCTGCACCTTTTGTGATGTCTGACCATGGCAATAACTAAAACGTTGCAGAGCATACATCTTGGCTAAAGCAGAAGGGAAGTGCCACAGCCAGCAACTTTCACCATCTGCTGCCAAGTATCCAGCAGGGATTGTGGGTATTCTGCCCAATACATTCAGATAATTGTTTGCAAGGGTGATGCATTGTATACAGTTGATGTCTCTTACCACTTCATATTTATCCTGTAGTTCATTCTTAGCTTAGACCATATTTGATACTAATTTCCTACATTTTTTTCAGGATTATGTTGGTGAAACTCCTATTCACAAAGCCGCTCGATCTGGCAGCATGGACTCCATAAGTGCCCTTGTGGCTCATGGAGCTCAGATAGCGTAAGTAAGGTTTGGGGGTATTCTTAGTAGTTGAGTGTCTAGTTAACTAACATAGAGCAGTATACACAGATTAACTAAATCAAAAGGCCAAACAGTTCACAGCTTACTGAGAGCTTTTAAATTAGACATGTTGAATTACACTAAGTTCTATATTAACATGTCTAGTAATTTACTTTTTAAAGGGATATCAGTTTTGATGGAGCCTTCAGTATAACTTTTGAGTTGATAGTATTAACTTCACTTCTTAGTAATTTTTAAATACTGTATATCTGTCTTTAAAATATGACAGAAAATCCCAAATAGAATTGTAGATATGCATGTTCTGTACCCTTTTGTTAGAGTTCTGTTCTTGCAATTTAACTTTTTCTTTAAAGGTTTTATGTTCTTCATACATTCAGAAAATCTCACAAACCGTGGACAAAGTGGATGCAGCATTCACTATAAATGTTGAGTATAAGCTATATAGCTTATAATAATGTAAATGATTACATTAGTAGTTTCTCTTTCAGCTAGTTTTATTTAAGTAATATTTTGTATCATATTTTGGAGGATGAAGTTTATTATTAGTTTAGTGAAATAAGAGAATTCACTGCTTGTTTAACCCTTTGGTTTCCATTAAATGATCAGCTAATATTGAAACTCAATAGTTGCACTACATTTTTGTACATATTTTATATTCAACACAGTGGGATTTTAAAGACTATATCCAGTTTAATTATTCCCTCAGGAAACTTTGACCTTGGTAAAACGTATTCCCCTTACCACATTTTAGGGCCTGCTGTCTGCTTTCAAATATGGATGCCTAAAATGAAGCCATTTCATATTTTGAGCGACCAAAATTGTGTCTTAGGTTAAAAACCCAAAGATCAGTAAATGAATTAAATATCAAGAGAGTTACCAAATTTAATGCTTAATTAAACTTTCAGACATGTATCAGATGAACACTCATTGTTTGAAACAACGTAATTCAGTTAGGGCTTTTTATGGTTTTACCTGCTGTAATTTTTTCTACTTAATAGAAGCATTTACATTTAATCCTGTGATAGGCCCACTACTTGGAGCCCATGGGGCTTGGTTTCCATCTCCTTTCTTGACTGCTAGGGTCCACCTCAGGGAATTCCAGACATCCTATTATTTGAAGCCCCTTTCCCTTCTCTTTTTCAGAACATTACGGTGAACTTGAGATGGAAGAATTCCCCTATCAGTTGGTCAGGCCTTTTTCAAAGCTATAAACTTTAGTAAGGTGGGATAGAAAGACTTTTGTCCTTCTCTGCCAGTATCAAGAGTGAGCAGCAAGTGCAATAAGGAAAAATAGGGGTGATGTAGAAGTAGAATGCAGAGGAGGAAAATGAGGCTAACAGGGCTGCAGAGAGCCCTCTAGGAAAAGAGAGAAGGAAACGGTCATGAGTAGGGATGCCATCTTTGGGTTGGGAAATACTGGGAGATTTGGGGGTGGAGCCTTGGAGGGCAGGGTTTGAGGAGGGGAGGGAGCTCAGCAATACGTACTGCCATATAGATTCCACCCTCCAAAGCAGCCATTTTCTCTATGGGAGCTGATCTTGATCATCTGGAGATCAGTTGTAACAGTGGGAGATCTCCAGGTTGCACCTGGAGACTGGCAACCCTGGTCATGGGTTGTAGACTCCATTGAGCCACAGAGGGCTCTGTTTGCTCTGCATCATCCTTGCGCTGAAGCTTGTGGCCTGGTTTCTGAGTGTGTTTCCACGTCTGAGAAATTATTTATCTGTGGTCATTTTGTTCATGGTGGATCACTTTCTTCTATGTCTCCTTAAAATGCATCACTGAGGTAAATTATGACACTACTGTATACCTCGGATGTACTAGTGGTAGTGCTCTCTTGAAACTAAATTAGCTCAAGTGCATGAGAGCACATTACAGATACAAGCAGCCAAGTACAGCCTGAGGTAATACACCCTGCCCAGCACTTACTTCCATGTAACTGTTAAGGCATAGACCATACAAAATGTGCAAGTTAATGCCTGTATTTAAACATAATGACACATCATAGCTTGTTCTTTATGGGGATGAGCCTTGGAGATCATTATTCTTATTTAGACAAACTGTGTTTCATTGAGAATACACAGGGATGGTAAGAGTTCAAATCCTGGGAATTCCAAGGCTTGTTCCATGACAAACCATATATATGTCTGAATGCAGCCCATAGGATTAGTAGAAGAAAACTGAAGGTGTCAAATGGTACCAAATTAAAACTCTAATTGACATCTAGTTGACATCTTTCCAAATAAGGTAACAAAAGTTAAAAGCCTGCAGTTTTTTCAAGCCTACCTACCTACAACATGTAAATAGAACCTCAGATTATGAGTGAAGTGACTTTTCTACCATATATGTGTAATTGGGTTGCACTTTGGGATGTGGCAGAAAAGGCTATTTAGAAAACAAAACTTTAGCAATCTACCCCCCCTCCCCATGCTCTTATTTCAGATTTCTGGTAAGTGAAAATATGAAATGTGAGGCTTAAGCTTTTAAAACCCTCTGAATGTTCCAAGTCGCCGAAGACCATTAACTCCTTCTTTTCCCCCTTCTTGTCCAAACTTAACACAGATCAGCATGTCACAGCTGAAGGTTTACATTCCTCCTGCACAGTCCGATACAGAGGACTGTGAAGCAGTCTTTAACCAGCAGTTCAGTTTACAGAACAGGAAAGCTAAATTCCCTTCACGTCTGGCCTTCCCTATACCTCCCCATTTCCTTCTTCATACACAGAGATTTTAAGCCTGTGACCCTTCTGAGTACATGCTGTGAGGAAATGTGGCCCACAAGCATTTGTTTCTACCTGTACAGGAATGAGGAAGTTATTCAGCCATTCCATGTCTCCAGCCAGCCAGGCCCCTCTTGTGCTCTTGTGCTCTCTCCCTGCCACCTACTCCAGGGGAGTAGGGTATAAGCACTACCACCCTCGTTTTTCTGCTTCTGTCCACATGAAAGTTTGACCCTAAAAAGACAAAAGCAGCTGTTCCTGTTTGGAAAAAGTAAGCAGGCAACTTCTTTTAGGAAGGTACTGAAGGTTAGTTCAACCTTGTACTGAGTGTATGCAATGGATTTTTTTTCTTTTTAAAAAAGCTATAGGGAATTGCTACATATCCGGAGTCAGAATCTGGTTACCAGAGGACAATTTCTACTGGCTTTTATCAAATGACAATTTGCAGGTCTGCTGAATATGTATACTAGTCTTCTAGCTGTGAAGGCTTTAAAACCCTGTGAATCATGTGATTTGAGAAAGTCCTCAATCAATATGGTAATAACTAAACAAATGGTTGGATGTTAAAATATTTATATGCTGCCTTTCCTGCTGACTATGGCAGTCAAGGCACGTTGCAAAGCCCAGACAATGAATAAAACCTAGACCAAGCAACTGTGCAACTTTACTACAAAATAATACCACCACCACCACACACACACACACCCCTGGGAGGGAATTAACTGTAGAATGTCCACCTAAAGACAATGGTTTTAGATATCACAAAAGCAGACAAGCTAGGAGCCCACACCTCCTCAGGAAGAGACATAATTTCTGCATCAAATGCAGCCAGATAGAAGCCATTCTTTGCCATTAGGTGTAATTGACCATCTAACAGAAGTGCAGGATCCAGTATTACTCAGAGGTGCTTTACAAAGGTACCCAGACATGATGGTAATCAACAGTTGTAAGCGTAGCAAAAACAGGCACACATGGAATTAAACTGGTGGAAATAGTGTCATATCTGAAAGTATCTGTGATGCCTTGTTCAGAACTAATCATTTTATATAATGTAGGCATAAAATTAAACTGTGATAAATTTGCCTCTCAATTAGGTCAATCTATTCAGGATGTAGTAGAATTTAAATAGTTTACATAGCAACAAAATACTGTCTGGGACTGAATAATATTGGGTCTGAGGCCGCTTTGTGCTGCCTAGGCGGGATATAAGTCCAAATAAACAAACAAACAAACCTACATGGTCTGAATAAACCCATCTGTTCGGCAATTGTTAAAGCAAGGAGTTCTACACAGGTTAGGGAGGGAATATCCCTAAACTGCAGCAAGAATATGTCCTGAATTGCCCTATTGTAATTTTCAAATCTAGCTTTTTAAAATGAAGATAGCCTGATAGTGGTATCCTTTTGTTCTTGTATATGGCTTTGGCAATTTTAGGCACCCAGATCTGAAAACCCAGGCTCAAATTTGGTGATTTTTTTTCTTACCACCTTGGAAAGGTATAAAGCACTTTCACAGTGTTGTCCTTACCGCATCATTTTTAAAATCTTAACTAACCTCGTGGTACGTATCACAAAGTGTTCAGTCAATCGATTAACAGTTCTTATAAAATCATGTGTAAATATGAACATCATATAGTGTTAATTGGATCTCTATTGAATTTGATTGTGGCTATCGAAGGAGGTTGGTTTTAACCATACAAATTAAAATGTTATTGACAATTATTAATAATATTTAGTAATCCCAGTATCTTCATGTAACTAGCATTTTACAATTAAATGAGATAAGCCTTATGGTTCTTGAAGAAACCTGCATCTGCAAGATTTCTCAGTTATGCCTTAATGTTAAATAAGTATACACTGAACATTTATATTTTAAGTGGTTTAAAACATGAATAAGTTGCTGCCTACAGCACTTAATGTATACTAAAAAAAATCGTACCAGTTTTGTTGGGAACCAAAGGTCCTTAGTTTGCGGTAATTTCTTTGAATTTCTAGTCCTATAAAAAGAATGACCTAGCAATTCTGAAATAAGGGGAATTAAAGTATTTTAAATTAAGGTGATATGTTGCTTTCCCTATTGCTGAAATTGGATCTTTGAACTGTGTATATTTAATAGAAAGCAATGTTAAATGTACCCAGTGAAAAATATTTTGATATGTTTGTGGTATTTACCTTTTCATTTTAGCTGGAGCATATTCTGTGCACAGTATGCCCAACAGACATAAACATGGTTGCTCCATTAACTTTGGTTCAGTGTTCAAGGACACGTGAAGAGGGGAAGCAGGTGGTCCCAATGTCCTCATATCAGTAAAAGGTTTGAGGTGTAACTTTTTAATGTGGATACATATTTTGGATTATCCATAGTAGTGAATTCATGATGATGGAAAATGAGAATAGCCCAACATATGTGTCAGTGTGTAACTTTGTGCCAGCATATGTACAGCTTTTGGTGCCATGTTTTCCTTTTGACTTTTTAGCTTAACACTTAGTGACACTAAATAAAGAATGGTTTCTGAAGTCCACATTGTATAAACTTAAGTTCTTTGCTTGTTTTAAAAGATGGTTTCACAGATAGCATGTAGTTTCCAGGAGACAGGGAAAAGTTAGACTGCTTTTATAACTTGCATATAGAAAGAAAACAATTTGGAACCACAGTAATGGGCTTCAAACTACATTCCTTGCAGTCTGTCTATATTCTTATGACTTTTCTATTCATTATCTTCAAGTTTCCAAGGATACCATCACCATTTGGGGGTACTTTCTGATAAAGGTCCAGTCTAGATTTTAATTCATCTGAACTAATTATCATAGGAAAGAGATTGATGCAGATAAAATGAAGGAGTTTAACGTTCTGTTACAACAGAACGTTTCTAAACCTGTGGGTGCCATATTATCATTTCTCACGTATGAACTTTCAGAACCTAAGCGGAGCTCTGCGGGAGCACTTACAGAATATTATATATAATGTGTGAGCGTACAGTGCAATTAAGTTATGGTAAATAATGCCCCCGAAATTAGAAGTAAATCAAGTTTTGAAAGACAGAATAAGATTGTGAGTGTTTAAATTGTTTGAAAATTACTGTTTCGTTACAGCCATTATCTCTTGCTACAAAACCAGTAGATTTGTAGAAACTAGAACATACAGGTTTGACTCAGACATGATTCCAAACCATTGTGTGCACTAATCATGGTTTTAGAATGCAGGCCATGGTTTCCCACATGCAGTAGGCACTAGTGATTTAGTGCTGCTTGTTTGCTTCCATTTTCCATCTTCTTAGCCAGCATCCCAGAGTTCCCTCCATCTCCAAGATGCAGAAGCCTTTGGAGGCTGAATGATGGCAGTGATTGATATGCCAGTTCAGACATCTATGCCGGACCATAGTAAACACTTTCAAAGTGTATCAAACATGATTTCTCTTTGGGGGCCGAGTTCTGTTATGTTAAATATGCTATTTATCTTCTGGTGTTCATGTTCTTGGCATCTTATTCCTCTTGTGTCTTTTCTTCAAGCCTTGTATAATGGCGACACACAGATGAAGGTCCATTTGCAAATAAGCATTTAGCATTGTGAGCATAAATCACTTCATCCCATGGCATTTCTGCCATAGGCTCTCTTCTTCCATTATCTTAGCACCTATTTAATTTAAAACTGGGTATTCCAAGATCCGCTTCCTAGTTTTTCTGTTTTTACGCAGACATTCTGGTTGCTTAACTGCAGATGGCGCTAATGAGGGCAGTGTCAACGAGGATTTGTAGCTGAGGATTGACAAATCAGTCTTTATTGGACAGCATCTGGCATTCATATCTATTGGGATTGGATTAGGATCTGAAGACAGGAGGTCTCTAAATTTAGTCATGAGCTGTGGAAATCAGCACTGCTGCAAATGTTTCGTGGCAGAGGAATGTTTACTGCTGAGCAGGATCGATTTTTGTTTCTAGAAAGCTGCAGGAGCAGACACAGAAAATCATTTAATCTCCAAAGGAAGAGAACTAACAGAGGAGGGGAGGCTGGTGTATGCCACCCTGAGTTCCTTGGGGGAAGCGTGGGATAAAAGTATAAATTAAATAAGATGCATGTTAACCAAGTAAAAGGAACAGAAGACACTACTTTTTGTCTTGAATGGTACAAGGGTTCTAATTTTTTTGTGCTTGAATCAGTTTCCTCCGAGCTATATTTTGTTTATGGCAGCCCTTCATTTTTATGAGTGGGTTTACAGAGGGAAAAATATGCAGGCCAAAACTGTGACGATGAAAAAGTATTATCCACAAAACTCAGTCTTACTGCTTGAGCACTAAGTGGATACAGTCTCCTCTGATAACAGAACTCTCTACACAACCCAAATGTTTTCCTCAAAAATTGGTAGCTGCTGCACCTCTGTGGAACTAACCTTTTGTTTGGAAAATACCCTTTATAATTCACTGTTCAGGAGCGTGTAGAAGACAACCTAAATGACTGGCCTATATACTTCTTTTTAAAGCTTCTACAAACTCGAGTGTATCTGTTTTTAATGCAGACCTTTAATTTGCCAGCTAATAATGGAGAGGTCACCTTTGATAGCTTATGAATTCACAGGTGTTTCTATGCAGAATAAGTAAGACATGCTCGGTCGTAAGCCCCTATTTATTTTCACTTTTAATTGCTTAGAGGACAAAGACTGAACATCAACACTGTTCTTGGCTTTGCTAAAGTGGTCACTTGGGAGTTTTCTGTAGACCATCTGGCAGGACTAACTAGTGCTTAAGTTTGTTCTGTGTCAGATACTGCTATCTGAGCCACTTTTATGGGTTACTTTATCTCTCTCTGTCTCAGATACATGTTCATCGAATAGAAGCGCTGTATTTCATCCCACAAAGAAAGGATGCTTTGCTACAGGCTTTTTCGTTCTCTGTTTAAATTCCAAACATATGATCTCCACTCTCTTTTTTATCTCTACTAGACTGAAATTCAGTACTTACAGAAAAATCGTTATTAGAGTTCACGTTGTTGTGCAGGCTGTGGCATATTTACAGGCCAGGAGGCCATATTCTGTCTTGACCATGTCATGATTGGCAGCTTCTTAATCCAAAGATTTTTAGGAGAGCGGCATAGGAGAACAGAACTCCTATCACCTCCCTATTCCTTTCTCAGGAATTGCTGAAACACTGTTATCCATGGCGTTAGAGAACAGCATTCAGGAATGGTAGAAACTGAGTGAGTAATAACTTCTCTTAGGACCAGCCAGTGTTCTCTCTCACTGCTTTGTGCTTTTAGTAACACAGGGCTCCCCCGCTTGCTGAATGTCTTAAGGGGGAAAGAACGGTTCTCTGTAAAGCTGTGTGTTAAATTCTGCTGCAAACTATTTCAGAAAACTTACAGTCTTGATTTTATAAGACGATACTATGTTGTACAAGAAAGAGGATCTTATTCGAAAATAGGGCAACTACCATGTCAGTCTTTGGTACAGATTGGAATTCACAGGTCTTCGTTTCTCAGCCTTATAAAGGAAAACATAGCAAACCTTATATTAGTAAAGCTAGATCCTAATTTTAAATTATGTTATAATAAGTAATGTGAAATGAAAACATGGCACCAAAATATCTGTGTCTGCAGCAATTTCTGCAGCAGTTTTCAGGAAGTGATTTCTCAAGTTTTTCAGTAGCTGTTAAATCAGTGTTCTGAGATCATTTTGTTATGCTTTCTATTCTTGGATGCCAAAGGGTTAAAACTTTCAGTTTATTGTCTTAAACATTTTGTTTAATAGCCTCGGGCTTTTGTCTGAGGATTCTATGGAAAACCCTTTTTCACTGTAGGAATACAGGAGCAGGGTAGTTTTATTCTTTAATCCCATGTATTAGCTACCTTTTCATGTAGGCATAGTTAGTAATTCAGTTAAGATGCCAGTTACCAAATTTTTTAAGTAACAGAAGCCATGAGTTGACAATTTGTTTCTAGTACCTATCATGTTTACATTTCAGAGAACTGACAGAATTACATTGGGCTTCAGGATGAAAATCCGTGCTTGAGAGTCCGTGCTTGAGTCAGGCGCGCTGTCTCATTATTAAGGTGGTCACATGATGATGGCTTAATGATAATTATGTGCTACAGCACTTTATGTATGTTAATATAACTTTAAATCTTAATGTTGCCTGCAAATATGTGATCCCTTATGCTATAAGTTACCTGTTTTATGCACCATTGCCCGTTTTTTTTAAATCAAAAAGAAGATTCTGAAACTATAAAAACTACACATGTCAATGTTTTACAGCTACGTAATTCGAATTGACTTGATTTTTTCAAGTAATCCTAGAAAGGGGGAGCATTCCATATAGAAACTGCTGAAACTGCCACAGGTGCTTCTCCGAAAACCTTACAGTTGTGGCATTGAATGTTCAGTATCGCTTCCTTTCTGCACACAAGGCATACTGTTGAGGTATTTGTTGCGGTGATTGGTTTTAATGCTAATCTAGGAATTCAGATATAGACTATATAGATTTGCATGCTTTTGCTTACCCTAATTACAAGTATCTATATTTTATTTGTAAACTAACAATATATTTATAAGTTTAAATATTTTAAATGGGAACTGAGGTTTTATTTTCTTAAATTGTCTCATGGCATTAATGAAGAAAGTGTTTAAGCTGAAGGTATTGTGACATTTCAGGGGGTTATTTTTTAAATATAACTGCATACCCCTTTATTAAAAATAGTATTTTAAGTAGATCTGTGTTTTTGTTCAAAGTATGTGACATCATAAATGGATGGTACCTTCATGTTATCAAATGGCCCATTCACCACTTGCTCTAGTAGTCTACCTTCTCATCTCCTGCACTTAATAGATCTTCACAAGGAAGAGAAAACTAGGTTGCAAGTGTCCTTCACTAAAGTCAGAAATTTCACATAATTAGATTGATACTTGGGAGACACTTAGGGAAACCTTTGGAAGGTATGTTATCTGATCACATGCATAGGACAGGTTATCTCATACTTATTTCACATTACTGAAATGAAAATACAGTTATGTATAGTAGATGGAGAAATCTTCATGTACCTCACAATCTCAAAGTAAAATCCAAATCTCATTTTGATTCATTTTTTGCTGAGGTACAAGAATGGCTGCTTGATTGCTTCAGTGGGGTTTGATTTGCTTGTGAATCTCTTACCTGGGAGAATTGCAGGATTTATATTCTGAAAACATTAAAGGATACAGCTGAATGGAATACTAGTGAAACCCACAGATGAGGAGATTCCTTGCTGAGTCTAATCATAAGTAATGAAGATTCTCTGAGCAGCACATTATGCAAGAGGGAAATGGATGAGGCAGATGAGAACTACTGATGTCCTTAGTATTGCAAGCACATGTGTACATATGCATCCTTATTAAAGGTCAGATGTTAGCTTTTAACTCAAATGATATCATTTATAAAATACATTTTCATGCAAACAGCTTGAAGCAAAATAGTAGCTCCCTCAGCTGACCTCTCAGTAGCAAGGATTATCTTGCCCTCCCCCACAAACACTTCATATTATGCACACTAATACTTCCATGTGAACCTTTATTTTGCCTTTCTCCCCCCTCCCACTGCCAAAGTTGGTCAGCTGTATAAAAAAGAATGAGATCATCTTCGAGTGCAGCTGTGTTCTATGGCACTATTCTCTTCTCCATGTGCGTAATTTATTTTTATGGCAGTAGAAGTCATTATTGGCAGAATGCATTTGAAGAAGGTATTCTGCACACATCTTTCTAGTCCACCAGTGCATAGTATCTTTCTGTGTCACAGAACTGTAGAAGCTAACACATGATTTCTCAGCACTAGTGCACATTCATTGTATGTCTGCTTGACATTGTTAAATGAGCTGCAAAATTTTGATAGGACATGTTTTTTAGCCTTTTTCCCCCCAGTCAAAACAGATTTCAGCCCTTTGAGGAATGTTATACCTGATTAGTTCTGTCTCTGAACCCCTTCTTTTCTGTAGTAGCATGAAGCTTAGATTACCTCTATCCAAAACCTTACTTAGGAAACCTTATCTGAGTTTAAACTAGTATGATTTACTTCAAGCAATCTTTGCAGAACAGTTTGTCAGATGTCCTTTCTTTGAATCAAAAGCTGATCTTGATTCGTCTAAAGCGGCCATGGTTTTTAGTAGGCTTCAAAGACTTACACTAAACTGATTGCGAAAGTGTATACCCTTATTCCATCTACATTACTGAATGGTTGTTTTAATTAATTTTAATAATGCAGTGAAGCTTACCCAGGTAATAACTAGATTCCACTCTTAATATTGTCCCCATCTTTTTATGTTGTCATCTTTGGTGTATGTTTGAAATCAGAGCTTTCAGATTTCATAGAACAGGAATAAATAGCTTCTGTACCATTCTCTCCTTAAAGACCTTCTTACAGATTCTTTTTGAGCATCTAGACATGCCGGTAACATGCCCATGGGAACGTCTTCGGACAGTGCTGGCTCTTCAGCTTGGAAACAGAGATGAGCACCACATCCCTAGAGTTGTATTTAACTGGCCTTCGAGCAAGGGAAACTTTTACCTTTACTAAGTTTAAACCTTTTTCTTACATTAGGTATTCCCGTCTTAGAGGAAAATAAAGTCTTGATGTGGTTAAGAAAGGATGTTTTTGCAGAAGGGCTTCTTTAGCTCTGTCACACTCTCTTGATCTAGAAAGGTTTTGCTGAGTTGAGCGGGTTTCTTCTGAAAATTAGATTTGCTTTTCTTCTTTCTCTACCTTTCCCTCCCAGAAATAGCATTACGTGTCTCTTCCTTGCGACTCCAAATCATTGATATGTTTTTGTTTACAAAGTTGCATTCCCTCCCTTTTGTTGCATCCTTTAACAGGACAACTGCCTTTAATTAAATTCCTACCTAAAAAATGGATTCTTTAAGAAGTTCAGTGTCTACTTGGGGGGGTTTGTCTTTTATAGAATGCATAGAGGCCCATAGAGATACGGTAGCTCAAATTTTGCTTCCTGTAAGAATATAGCAACATACTTCCTAGGAGCTAGTCACTAAGCTGCCATCCCACAGGAATTTTCCTTCCTTTCACAATACAATTTCCAACCTATAAGTGAGGGGGAAAATGGGCTTTAAGGGGATAGGATATGAGCCTGAGTATAAGTCACCCAAGCCTGGAATGACAACTGAGGTAAAATTGACAGGCCTGAGATTGATCGATCTCCCCCTCTCCCTCCCTCTCTCCACCTCCCTCTCTCCCCCAGAACAAAGCTTGTTGCGGGGGGGGGGGGGGGAATACCTAAGGTAGATATTACTTAACCAGGAGTTGTAGGATAAGTCAGGAGAACAGTCTGGAACAGGTTTATAACATATCACCCAGCACTCTGCTGTACCTGAGTTAAACGTCAGTCTCAGCAAACCCTATTGACCTCCTGAAACACCTCAGCATACTCCTTCCCCTCAGCAAAGAAATCTAATCCAAAAATCTGTGGTCTCATAACTTTAATTTATACTCTTGTTAGACATAATCTGTCTTTCTCAACCTTTAAAACCTGACTTCTTCAGACTCTCAACCTTCTTCTGATCAGTTCTTAACTTTTCCCAGTGTAGCCTCTATTGGCTGAATCAGAGCACTGCTCTAATTTGCTGCTGTGTCTCTGGACGCACTTCTGCGCTGTGACTTGTTACAAATATATCCTGAGCCTTTGGTGTTTGTTACAGTTTTTTTGTATCATCTGGCAGTTTTTCCACTTGTAGGCTACTTCTCCCTGTTCTTTGTTTAATTTAAAGCTTTCAGTCTGTCCTCTTCAGACACAAATCTGTGCATGGGGGGATGATCAGCATAGCACTTGACAGGGTCCTCTTTGCTACCATCAGGTGACTAAGTAGCTTGCAGTCTGGATGGGAAAGATGTTGCCTTGAACCATATACCAGTTCTCCACCCACTATTATGTCCAGTTTTTTTTCCTTAATTGTTTTTAAAATTTTTGCTCAGTGATACTTTTTGGGCTTCCAAACAGATGTTCAGCTGAGTTGCTTTTCTAGTTGTTTTTCAGCAAAAACCTCGAGTAAACTGAATATGCCAGCTTCTGTTCCTAAGAGAATGCAAATTTGTAAACATCCTAGAACCCGTCAATCAAATAATCAAGTAGACAGCTCTCAATTAAAATTGTTGCTAATACTGCTTATTTATTTCTTGGATGAGTTAGAACAGATGATTACTTAGTCACATCAAGCAGAGCTAAAAAAAATTAGCTGCAATTCTTAAATGCTTGCTTCATTGGTCCATTTGCTTATTCACAGTAATAGGCATTGTTTCTTGTGTCATGATACATAAGTAAATACATCAGTTCTCAATTACAATCTTGTCTTTCTGTATGTGGTAGCCATTTTCTGTTTTGCTACTGCTAGCTGTTATACTTCTGCTATGATAACACATTATTACCCTTTAGTGTTCATATTTAGAAGCCATATATGATTTTTGTAGTAAATGGAAATACAGAATTCTTCAACTTTAAATGTCTAGTCTTGGTTTCTGTTTCATAAACTCAAAAATATAATGCTACATCTTTGCCAAGGAATGATCATAGGTTAAATAGTGGATAATCCATTTATGATGTCACATATTTTGAAATAAGAGCTAAGTTTAATAAAGAACATAAGCAGTAGGAAAACAATGTATGTGATATGTATGTAAATAATTGATTACACATGCATACCTACTTATTGTAAAGAGCAATAGTGATGTATTTTTTGGTGTTAGATTCTCAAATGCCATAGACAACTATTAAGTTCTGTAAATATTGTTTTGGATATTTATTTTCTTTAAGATTATTCCTTTTATCAAATTAAATAGTAAAAGGCAGGACTTGCATCAGAAGTCTGGAGTTTTGTGTAAAGTTCAGATGCTTCAGACTGCTGACAAGAAACTTTAGCAGTTAAATAGGAAGCGTTTACATTTTATGGCACATAATTATTAATTGTACTGTTTCCCAAACCTTGCTTAAAATACAAATATGTGCTAAGAGAGTTTTATAATTAACATTTGATAACTTAAAAACCCTTAAAGGGAAGTTGAAAAGTTCTCTCTCATCATCTTCTGAATTAGTAAAATCAGCAGCAGCCTGGACATATTTATTATGGGGTATAATTCAATATATTTGTATTGTACAGCTTGAGAAATGCCAGTGGCCTGACAGCAGCAGATCTTGCACATACCCAGGGCTTCCAGGAATGTGCTCAGTTACTCTTGAATCTCCAGAACTGCCCGCTGAACCATTTCTATAGCAATGGCACCTTAAATGGGTTCCACCAGAATACCAGCCCCAATCTACTCAGTAAAGGCACAAGTCGGAAACGATCTTTTGAAGATATGGAGAGTGCTGGAATAAAGAAAGCTAGGACTGAAGGTAAGTCATTGGGTTCCTGATATTAAGGAAAACAGTAAGATAAATTAAATATTAGATAATACTGGTTTTATATTTAACTAGGAGCAAGGCCCATTGTAACAATAAATACAACGGGCTCTAGCCAGGCCTGTAGAGTGCAGCTCCCCTCATCTCTTTCCCCACCCCGAATGTCATTCCAGCCCACGGCCGCTGGCGGTCTCGTGCCTGGCTTCCCCGGCCACCTGGCCTCGTCTCTCCCCCCCCCCCCCCCCCGGCTCCATGTGCAGTTGCAGCAGCCCAGGCCACCCGGCCCCCTTGCCTTCGTTGGAGGCTGCGCAGGTCCTTGTCCCCTCCCCACTCCCTGGCCTGAGCTCCGTCCTCTGTCCTTCCGGCCGCTTCTTTCGGCTAGCTCTTCCCTCGGGCTTGGCCTCCCAACCCTCGGTGGTGGCTCTCTGGACGGGTCTGTGGGGCACGTTCGCCCCAGCACCACTTCAGCCAGTGGCCAGGGTCCCTGCGCTGAGTGGCGGTTCATGCAGCCTACACCTGAGGGAGCACATTTTACGTGGCCACCCCAAATATGAAATATAATATAGAGAGATAGGTAATGGCCTTTTTATGTTTCTGTTACTGAGAAGATGTTTTACGATTTCTAAATATGCTTCCTTATAAATGTGTTTTTTAAGAGTGACATTTAGATGTAAGTAATACATTGAGATTTGTTTCAAGTAAGTGCATTGTAAATCATAACCTTTTAAACTATGATTCACTGGCTTTAGACCAGTTCAGTAATAATACTCTTTATTATTTATGTAGCTTTCTTGTGTATTCCAGTAGAAAAGAGTAAGAGTCCAGCAGCACCTTAAAGACTAACACAGTTTGTGGTAGGGTATGAGCTTTTGTGAGTTAGTGCTCACCTTTTCAGGTATCCGAAGAAGCAGTGACTGATGGAAGCTCTTACCCTACCCCAAATTTTGTTAGTCTTTAAGGTGCTACTGGACTCTTACTCTTTTTTGTTTTTTACAGCTACAGACAGGCTAACACAACTACCCATCTTGATTTGTGTATTCCAGTTTATGTATAAGAACTTAAAGCCAGCTTGAAACCAATAGTAGCCCCATGTTACTGGGAGAACTGGCTAGGATTGAGAGAGGATGACTTGCCTTATGCCACCCTTGAGTTCATGGCTAAATATATGATTGAGCTTGTGCCTGGAGGGATCACAGTACAGTCTCTTACAGTGCAAATGTAAGCAGAGTTACGCCCTTTTAAGTCAATTGAAGTCAGTGGACTTTGCAGGGTGTAACTCTTCATAGAATAGCAGTGTAAATCACTTAGTAGTAGCCTAGGCATGCCTCCTTGGGAAAAAGGGTGCTTCCAGAATTGCAAGGAATGCTGAATCGGTTCACCTATCATTTGCAATCCATAGGTAGAAACTGGCTTATCACAATGCTGATTGCTGTAGGGTGGACTAGCAGGATCAACACGAGTGGTGTGGCAAATGTTGTGCCTAAGCAGTGCTGATAATACCAAACTACTAGACAGAATATCTTCCCTCCTTTATACCACAGTGTGTTGTTGCTTCCGGTGCTGAGGGAAAGTAGCTAACAAAAAGGATGAGTTCACCTGTTTAATATATGAAAATCCTGTGATACTCTGTGTGTGGGGAAAAGCTATCGCAGATCACACAAGTATTGCTTTTAAGTTCATTACAAACCAAGTGGGTGTGCAGCTTCATGTAGTTAACTGTTACATGAAGCACACCCTCCCCCAGGGAGCTGAGATTATTTGTTTTTTAACCACGAGACCACAACTGCACATAATTTAGTTTCCTGTCTGTATTGCCTTGTTAGTAATTTGGCTAGAACTTGGCCTTCCTCAAGTTTCCACTCTAGCCTGGATAAAAGCTTTTAAATTTAGAACTCGCCTTGCTGTTCTGGATTTATTACCTCATCTTCTTCATTTAGTTATAATTGATTTTTCTTCTTAATACTGATTCAAGATAGTTTATTTAAAATTCGGCTCCCTGTTTACAAAACCAGTTTTAATAAGGAAACCCTTGCCAAACAGAATCTTTATGCTCACCTAGGAAAAGATTTTGAAAAGAGGCTGGGGTGCCAAACATAAATGCTCTCCTCAGCATTATAGCATTGTGTTTATAAGGATGCTTTTACTCTCCAGTCTTATTTTTTTTGTAAGGCAAGTCCTAAGTTTAGTCAAGCATATATATATATGTGTGTTAGGGCAATGTAATGCTCTTAACTCAGCTGAAATGTTGGGACGATTCAAAAATATTACTTCAGAAAACTGTTGGTGTGTTTTTTGTTCTCATCTACTAGACTACGTGTTTCATATTTTTCAATATTATTGCTGTTTTTTGAAAGTCCTGTGATAAATATATTATTTCCTGGATCAGATGTTTGGCAAGCATTCCTAGTGTTCTGAAGCTGAAATCCTTATATTCCTGGAAATTTAAAAAAAATTGCATGGTGAATGCTGCTCTATTTTGTCATACAATTTCTGTACATCTGACAGCCTGAGTTTATTTTAAGGCGGCATGGCCTTTAGGCTGTTAAATCCAGGGAAGGGATAGAAAAGTTTCCTGTTCCATCCTGTTCTTCTTAATGACATAACTGGTATTTTTATGAACGATTTTTAAATTTAATTTGTATCTAAAAATGCAGTGGCACCACTTTCAGAATGTAGTCTTAAAATGTCTCATATTTAATTATGAAATATTCTAAATAATCTGTTTTAACAGGTCAAAATATTGATGGCTTAATACCAATGACAAATGGAGGAATTGAAGATGACGCTGACAATATGCATGTTGATAGAGAGTTTGCTGTGATACCAGGTGGGAGTGGAGAGTTGCCTGTTAACCACCACCACATTCAAACCGTTGAAGATACCAAACAGAAGAGTGGTTCTGTTGGACCCAAAGAGATTGAAATTTACACAGTTTCTGCAATGCAAACGCCTTGCCGTTGCAAGAATCAATATGCATTCTATCTCTAATTTAATCTGAAACTGCCGGTGTCCCAAAGTCTTAAACTATTGTATTGCTGAAAAATAACTATAATGAGGCTTTTAACTAGCAATCCACACTGGCAGTTTCGTAGAGGACATATCAAAAATCAAGGAAACTCGATTATAGATCTGTTTAGACAGCTAGTGGTTGTTCCACTTCAGTTAAAGGTCTGCATGCCATGTGCCTTGATCATAGTTGATCGTGCTTGCCTCTTCAAAGAGAATTCAGTTTGTGACAAGTTATTATAAAAAACTTACTGTCCTCATAGTAGTCCTGCCTGAACATGATAATGCAAAGCTAGCTCAACAAATGTACAAGCTCTGCTCCAACGTCAGTGTGTGTACTTAAAAACGATATATCTCTTTTGGATCTATTATTCATTTGTACTGATGCTTTAGGACTGTGGGTTCCATTTAAAACCTAAAATACCATGGGGGGGGGGGGAACCTATCCACGTTAGTTAAGAATGGTTGTAAGTATCTGCCAGGGTGTGCAAATTTTTCCAAATCAAGGAAGCCTGCAAGCACATTGAACTCTCCCTGCCCGTAAGAGCTTCCTGTTCACTGCAGTGGAGAAAGCAGCTCAATGTCTGCAGTGTGTTGCATGTGCAGAGTTGCCTCCCCCTCCCTTGGAATGAATGGGGAAGTTGCATTACTCTGGAAGCAAACTCCAGACTCCATGCAAGACTTGGGGCCTTTTGCACTTTACCCAAATGCTGGATCAGCACAAGTTGCCTAGCCTCAGTAGCTAAATTTGTAAAGGCTTTATCTTGGTGTATTAGAAGAACACCTTGAAATCTGTTGTTGTACACAGCAGCGTTAGATTGGATGACATAGTAATTGTCATTACAGTATGAAAGGGAAAGGGAAGAAAATCCAGTGCTAATATTATTTTGACATTGAAAACTACTTTTAACTTTTTATATTGTGGTGTCCTTATAATTTCAACATTTACCATTGTGCTCATGAGAAATACTCCTACCTTTCAGTAAAATGCACAATTCTAGAACCATACAAAAACTTTTAATAAGGAGGTAACTGCTACCTTCTTGTTCAGTAGGCCACTCCACTTACCAATCATAGTTCCTAAAAGTGCACTTTATTATGTCTTTCACAGTTCAACTGCGTGTTTTCCCAATAAACTAGAACTAAGTTATAGAAATTGACCTGGTCTGTTGCCATTATGTTTAGTGGCTCAGTTCCGAATCATAAAGCCATGATTTACTTTAATTATGGCTAGTTTGTGAAACCTGGATTTGGTTCAGTCCTCACTTACCTGACATATTTTAGTTTAAAAGTTTTCACTCTCTTCCCTCACCTCCTAAAAGCACCTCCTGCTTTGACAGCACAAAGGAAAGCTTTGCATTCGCTCTTTGACTTTACACCTTCCAATAACACTGGCCAATGGGAAGAACAGTCCCTTTCTGTATGGGTTTGAGCTTTAACCCTTTCCTCACATCAGTTCCATATTAAGTTAAACGCACAAGCATGCATACTCATCTACTTGTTCTGCAGGGATGACATGCTTCCCAGACCATCCTTACCACAAGCTGGGAGACCTAGCCTTGCACCCCAGCAGCAGCAAGACAAGAAGTTGGGGTGGATGTTTGACTCACCTCCCAGACTTGCCCTGGGAGTGTGAAATGATTTGAGCTGTTAAGCAAGCACAGCTGCCTTTCATGCTGCTTTAGTTTAACTGCATGTAAGGAAGGCCTGTGCCAGCACTCCTGGGCCTTTAAGAGGAAGGAGGGTAGCACCTGAGCGTGTGAATGCTGGTGAGAGGCTTAGATGTTAAGCTTTCCTTGCCAGTTCTTTCTGCAGCCTAGGGAGTGTGTGAGAATGGTGATGTGGACCAAGCCAGGATTAAACCTTGATATTGCCACTCAGATGTCATGCACAACTAAGGTATAAAGCCTAGCTGTGGTTAATGAACCAACTTCCGGTCCTGGGTGAATGACTGACTAACCATGTTCAATGGGACAGGCTGAATGCAGACTTATTAGCTACCCATTTTTAGTCACATCAAAGCATGACTTTGTGTGATGTCTGAAATAAGCCAATGGCTCTTTAAATAGAGAAAATAGTGGCATACCAGATTAATTTTGGTACCTCTGCTGTGTTTTTAGTCTCAGATATTTGAGGTGAAAAAAGATTTAAGTATTTTGCCAAAATGCTGCACTGAGATGTGAAGCAAAAATATACTTCATTTGTACATAGGCTTCTGTATTCCATATTTACCTGGAACCAGAGAATTCTAGACATTAATATAAAAATGTACATTACTAAGCAGAGCTGGCTTTTCTTCTCTGCAAGTTAGAATATTTCAGCATACCAAAGTTATGCAAGTTATTTTTAGTGTTAGAACTATACTTTTATGGCCTGCTACTGCTTCTAGTCATGTTGCATGCAAGTCCTTATGTTTAGGAAAATTAATTATTGCAATAATTTCTGCAACTGAAGACCACTGATCTCTTTGGGATTTTTAAATTCTTTTTCACAATACTCTGATCATTTCCCACTTACTATTTCTGGCATTTTTGCAAATGGATTGTGTAAATTCATAAAGTAAAATTCCTAGATTCTTTAAGAAAGAACATGGATTTATTGTCCATTGCTGTGCTTTAAATAAAAAGATAATATTAATTCAGTTGATGGCACTTGGCATAAACAGTCTCGCATTCACATAAGGCTTTTTTACAGGGCCTGCCTAAGCGTGTATTCATCTGAAATCCAACAAAATTAATATTAGCTTAACCCTTACTGCTCTGAAATGTCAGCCTATTCACAAGGCTAGATTCTATTGATGATAGTAAATCATGTACATTCTATTTCTTAGATTTATAAATATGTCTTAACACTGGCTTTGCTGCATATTCCAAAATAAACTTGGAGATTTTTATGATCTAATTCATATTGTTATAACTTAGAAATGTGCTTACAAGCTGATTCTCTGCATCTTTACACAGGAGGAAACCCCACTGTGTTCAGTGGGGCTTACTCCAAAGTTGCTGTGGGTAGGAGAATGACCTTCATAGTTAATCAGTTTAAATATCTTATGTGAGAAGTGCTTTATAAATTTAAATATAATAATTACACTGTATATAGCAATTTGATTTGCAATATTTCTTTTTCTTTTTTTTTAGCACATTAAGCACAAAGGCCTTGTTTCAAGGGTGACTTACTAAACTGATTGCAGGGCCTAAATCGTGGGATCTGTTTTGGGATAATCTGTTTTTATGTTGTTAATTTATGAAATTCTTAATAAAAGTGTGGTGCAGTGGAGACGGTTTTTATCTTTGAGTCAATTTGTGGTGACAGGTCTATTTCTTGACGCAGATACGAACTGCAGTAACTCCATATTGAATGCATTGACAAATGGATATTTCATCAATGGACAGTTGGACTTCAGCTCCCCAGCACAACTCAATGGACTGAGTGCCAGGCGTGAAGAATGCTTTACATTGATAGTACCTAACGAAGTAGTCCCTGCCAATAAGCGCACAATTAATGTGGGGAATGGCATTGAGGAACCAGAAAAAATCATAAATACTTCCGACATGTGCGGTTCTTTGCATCTGAACGGAAGCCCCAGTAGCCTTGTGTCAAGTAGGCCTTCGTGGCTGGAGGACCTTGGAGATACATTGCACTATGGACATTACCATGGTTTTGGTGACACTGCCGAAAGTATTCCTGAACTTAACAGTGTTGTTGAGCATTCCAATTCTGTCAAAGTTGCACAGAAATACGACAATACTGTCTTAGGTACAATGTATCTTTATCATGGTTCCTAAAGTTGTCAAGTCTACATTTTGTGGATGTCAAAACATATTTTGGGAAACTACTACTACTAAACAATATAATATGGGAGGAGATAATCTGAAGGATGTAGCAAGTAACAGGTTTTTACACATTGTTAAGAGAATTTGCCACTTTGACAGCCTTATGCTTCTAGTTTGCATGCACGGGGTTCGATAGTTATGTGAATAGGTGCTTTTACAATGGAATGTTTGGTCTTTTTTATGACAAGTTCTAATTTTGTACTTTTTTATTTCTAAGCTATAGACACTGTACCCTAAAAAACTGTGTTCACCTTCATTAAGCCTCTTTGTTAAAACTAAGCTTTGTGGGAAGAGGTTGGTTTTGGATATTAGCAAAGTACAAATTCTCTCAAGATTTTCTGTTGTGGCTATGGTAAGTAATATGCGTACCAGCTGTGACGATGCAAGGAGTAAAGGTGATAGCAAACACTGTTTTATTTGCTCATTTCTTGAAGGGGAAAAAGTGGATATTCTTTTAAGCTGTCCATATATTAAATGCTCAGAATGCAGTGATAATTGGACAGTTCTTTAAATGTTTCTCTTTAAAGTTATAGTTAGGTGGCAGTCTGTCCTATTTAGGAGGGGAAATGCTAACTTTCTTGTATCAGAAAATTGGGGAAGTGGGTTTTCAGTATTCTACTGAAGAAAGCTTGGGGCATTCTGATTTTTTCCTTTACAGATAGTCACAATATTTTACCATAGCTCACAGAATGGCATGTTGGCATTGTGTTTTACTGTATATGTGAATTACAAATACTGTTGCTTGTTGAAACGTTTGTCTGGTCAATATATTTCAGCTGTTACCTTTTGTTGTATGCATATATTTGCGTTCTTGTCTAGGGAAATTTAATACTGCATATGCCCCGCCTAAAAAGACGGGCTGGTGTTTGTTTTGTTTTTAAGCCAGGTTTAGTGAGAATACATTGTTTAAAAGTTGCATAAATTGTACAAGCAGAATACATAACATGTGCACTGCAGAACTTTTCTAACAATATTTTTGTGCTTGTTTTTGTAATGTTTAGCTGGATAAAGAAAATGTTGAACTAAAGGCAAACCAGGTGTGCGTTTAACTTGTGTTTCATGTTTTTGTTTCCAAAGGGACCTTTACAAATTGAATTTAAAAATAAACTCCATCTTGCAGTCTACTTTAGTATTGTTCTGCAGCATTTGTATTTTCTCTGGCTCCTTCATGCGATTTAAAATAACACTACTAAAGTTTCCCTTTCAAAATATGGTGAAATTAAACAACAGCTTATGCTGGTTAGTCATGTGATACTTGCAGAGAAGTCACTTACTTTGAGAGAGAGAGACTGTTCTTCCTATCATGGAAGACTTTAATGTGCACCTGAATAGGTTGTAAGGAGCAACCCTGAGTAGTTCTGCTCAGAAGTAGGTCCTATGTAATTTAGTGTGCTTCATTCCCAGGGCCAGGGAAGTGTCTTCAGGCTTGCAGCCTTAATCTCTTTCAGTCAAAGTTAAATTGGCTATAAAGGGTTGGATCTGATTCTCTAGTCCACTAACACCTGAGCACTCCACTCTTGGAAGAGAGATGTGCCCCCAGTATACTCTTATTTAGGGTTGCTGACAGACCCGGAGAAATATATCCTGTCCCTTTTAATGGGGTTTCAAAATACTTTTAAGATCATGGGCTTTCTGTGGCTTTAAATATTAATTAAAATTATTTTGTTCATTAATGCTAGCCAAAATTGTTCCTCAAAATCAAGTTGCAAGTGGATAGGTCCAGGTGGCAGAGTTTGGTGGACTGGCTGTTTGGATGGCCCATGACACAGAGCTGCTAAGAAAGGAATGAATTTTAGTTGAGTGTAAGGACTGGAGAATATCAGACATCTATGTTGGAAAGGTCAAGCTAGCTGACACATCAGCTAAGGCCTGAGCATATCCTGATCTTCTCCCTTTGCTACACAATGTACATTGTTCTCTTGGGGTTTCAGTACTGATAAGGCTGTTTGCCAGGAGAGAGCTCTAGGAGACATCTACCTGTGCTGATGTGATTATGTGTATTGAATGCTGGCGTGGCTGACTGCAAGTGTGTTGCATAAGACTGACAGCCTGGGCTTAAAATTAACGACCACTGCCGAGTTTGGGCAGACCGGTGCTTTTGCTTCCTTCCGCCCGTGTCTCGTGTGCAGTCCTTCACATCTAAAATGTGCAGGGTGAAAAGACACGTTAGAATACATAACTGTACATACACACAGAAACCTTTGTAATGTGACAGTTTAACCTTAGCTTGGTACTGTATTAGGGCTCTTCCTAATCGCCTTTCCAATCCCATAGGTTCTGCGTGGACAATTCAGGCATATGATTTCCCATTTATTACGGAATTAATGCTGAACCTCCAAAGCTAGCCAATGCTGAACCTCCAAAGCTAGCCAGGGTAGCTGTGTCCAACAGTCCTTCCCCAAAAAGTACTTGGTTAGAAATAGTTTGTCCAGAATGTCAAAGGGTGGCCTTGGTGGATATATGAGATGTTGGACTGAAACTGTTGAGAGCTGCATTAAATTTTGTGTGGAAGAGGCAGGGGGGTTAGTATAGATGTTGGAGCATTTGTTGCTTCAGCTGTTGTCTAGTGGGCTGTTGTCCTTACTCAAATACATCAGCTATCTTGAGTAGACCTTTTGAGCTCAAGACAAATGGGCAAGGCAGTTTTGTGTACAGGGCTGTCTGGATTTAATAACCAGTTTGAAGTTAGATGCTGGCTCCTCTCGTGGCTGCAGAAATTATGTCCTGGGAATGTGGGACAGAGCCTGTTGAGGCTGTGACAGGTGAGTCAAGGGCAAAACGAAATGCTGGAGGGTGACTCCCCAGTGCCCGGGGTAATGAGCCACCACAAGCCCCTCTCCAGCCAAGACACCAAGGGATACTTGAAAGCTGAGTTCCCAAAACAATTAGTTTAGTAGCTGTAGCCAATGTAGGAGGCCAAGGTGCTAGATTTAGATTGAAGCATCAAAACCCAAATAACACCACAGAAGTATCATTAATAAGGCCTACTAAAAGAAAGGTGCTAAAGAAATATAAGCAGTGCAAAACAAGGGAGAAAATAATAGCTAATACTAATACAGGCTTCGGTCCTCTGACCCAGGTGTTGCTGAAGGCACAAGAGTCCAGGTAAAGTTTCAAAATCCAAGAATAGGTATTCTGGCAAAGCACAGCTCAAACCTGGTCAAAAGGGATGACCCAAAGGTAAAACCAAAAGGTATATACTAGAAAGAATGATCTCCCTTTATGCTGGACCGCCTGCAGCTGGTCTGATTTTGTTTGACCAGTGGGGTGTGTTGCTAAGACACAGGGCCATGTAGCTCCCCGAGCGCTAATGTGATGGAACATGAGTGCCGAACTCCCTCTTGGTCTCTGCCTTGAAGCTCCTGTGATCTCGCTTGAGTCCCTGTGTCCATTGTATCCCCTCGTAACGGCAAGTCATCATGACATCAAGTTCCCTGAGAGAGGCCTTCCGCAACTTTCACTAGGACCAAAAGCCCGAACCAAAGAGCTTAAAAGCTGCGAAGCAAGGCCAGTTCCTTTACAGAGCCACCAATTCAAATTGGTTTGAACAGGAAAAGTACCCACCTTGTCCAGGGTGTGTAGCATTCTCCAAGCAGCTTCACAGATTAGATTTATGTCTACCTGTCCCACAATATCATTGTTTTATATTCCCTATGTAATGTAGAAAGAATTTGCCTCATTTAATTTTGCCATATTTTGTTACCTGGGAAGTACATGAAGCCATAAGCAACAGCCGTTGCTCCATCTTTCATTTGCCTTTCTTTGGCTATCCTACTTGAGCATACTAAAGAATGTCTATAATTCCCACAGCAGACTGCAGTGTCTATTTGGCTGTAGCGCAGGGTAGTTCAATTGCTGTGTGGGTCTGCACGAATTGTTCCCTGTACACTTATGCAGAAATAAGCCATAATCAGCATCAATAAGCATCATCAGCCTGCCGCAAAGACTTGGCTGGTTATTTAAAATCATTTGGCAATCTCACTCCTACAGCTGGCAATTATTTGCGATTCTCCTCTGGGGATTTTCTCTTCTAGCTTTTGTTTTCTCCAGCTTCTTCCGCTGGTCTTGCCATATTCTTCGGGACAACAGCCTCTCCAAACTCTCAAGAGTTTCTCTTGACCTACTGTTGTCCCAAGTCCCTAGGTAATGCTTTTGCAACTAGTCCCTTTTCTAGGCTCCTCTGCCAATGTGCTTGTCTTGAGTTTGAATTTTCTGCCTGCCCCACCCCATTCTAAACTCACCGCTACAAGCTGCTGATCCCACCGCCATTCCACTCTCCCTTCACACAGTGCAATATAGATTTGTTGCTCACAGTCTGCGGTGTTTCCCTTAAGATAGCTCTTCTATTGCAAAGGCAGGATATTGTGGAACTCTTCAATGAATGGCCATAGAAGTTGCTGCCTAATTTAACTGGAGACACAAGAACAAAGTTAGGTATCTCTGTGTATGTTGCAATGATCCCCTCATTTCAAGTACAGGATAGAAATGACTGCTATTTATGGTGTTCTGTGTTTTGTATGACATCTAATCTACAGATTATTATGATCCTCTGCTTAGAATGTGGTATTAGAAAGTAGTACTCTTACACTGCCTTTTTGCACTTTAAATCTGAATACATCCATGAAGAGATGTGCTTTTTGTTGTCTTGGTGCTGAGTAGGACTCAATTCCTGGTGCATCATGAAGGACCTTTAGGTGCTTTTCACTGAAAAATAAGCCCCCAAAAAGTTGAGGAACAAATAAGAACCTTTACAACAATATAACAACAAAAACCTTTAACTACACAAAGTATAAGTATAAAAGCATTCAAACAGGCAAGTATACAGACCAAAAATAAGGAAATGTTCAGATTAAAAATATAGATCAAAAGTGTTTAACAGTCTTATTTATGGTTACAAAACACAAAAAAATGGTATAACTGCAACATGTCTTTATCTGATAATCTGACAGTATGTTCTAGAAGACCAGCAGACTGACTTTCCACCATTCCAGCCATCACTTAACAGTGAGGATCATCTACCCAGTGGCTCAAGAACAGCCTGTGGCTCCCCTGGGCACTGTTATCCAATGTGGCACATGCCCCATGTTTCAGAAAAGTGGGCAAGGCCCAGAGTGACTCGTGGTTGGCATGTGGTTCCAAGAGGAGCTGTAAACCTCCTCAAGGTGTAGGCCACATACCAAAGATGGAAATAAATGTGGCTCTTTGTAGGTGATGGCAACTGTAAATGTGGCTCTCTGCAAGCTGTGGAGTACCACTGATCGAACCCTAAGATAAATAGGCCTCCCTGGTGTGTGTTTTGCCACATAACTTGAGGGCTTCTGGATTACTCTCTCAATAAAAACTTGCATCTGGTTGGAGGTGATCCCTCTCTCAATTAACTGCATGGAGCAAGTCCCCCCTCCCACAATTCCTGGCACCATAATTGATTCTCCTCCAAGCCTCATACTTTCAGCATGGGTTGCCTCATGTCCTCTAATTTCCTTTTCCTAGAAGCTTTTGAATACCTAGGACTGTCCCTCCGTCACTGTTTTGCACTTGTCACAGCTGGCATGTCTTCAGGAGGCTGGATTCTTCACTTCTCATTACAGTATGCCCACAGTCCAAGACTGTTTTTTTTTTGGAGGTTTATATCCCACCCCGCTCCCACAACACAGGGCTCAGGGTGGTTCATGACGTTTTAAAAATACAACGATATCATAAAGTTCATCATTGAAAACATTTAACATCATTAAAACCAAATCTCCTGACAAGTTCTGCTAGAGGAGGGGGTATGTGTGGGTATAACCAACATCCGGGACAGGACTGGACCCGGTGGAATAGCACAATCTATCGCCCGCGAGAAGGAGGAGACCTGGTGCCCAGCAGCTACCCCTGGAGGAATGAAGAAAACCAGTCCAAGGCAATACCACGTACCCCCCAGTGAGGCCAGGCAACTGACCAGGACCAAACGGTCAACTGTATCAAATGCTGCCCGTGGGTCTAATAAAATGTATCTCTCTTTAGCCTGTCTTGACAGGATGTTTTGCAGGTGAACACAATGGTAATCTCTGACCCCTTTTGACTGCTGCTCAAACACAGTTCTTCACACCCTTGAGTTTCTCTGTGACCACTACCGAAGAGGGGTAGGCAAAAGGTTTTTGCTCCATGGTTTGGTTGGTCATGTCCCTGGCAACCTCATGGAGAAAATGGGTAGCAGTTCATGAAAATGTCTTTATTTCTGTCTTCTGCTACAGTACAATGCCTTACGGAGTTATTCCACTGCTCGAGTGAAGACACACACAGGTAGAGAAAGTTAGAGCACTCCTTCCTCATCACTCCCAACTCCAACACCCTCCAAGCTGCCCACACAAAGTCTCTTGGGTGTGCTCTGTGGTCTGGTTCACCTATTTTGCAGACCCAGTGAGCTCACTGGCTCCTTCCTCCAACCCAGGGTATATTCCCACATCCATAGATGCATTCCAGGGGTGGGCAAATTGCAGCCCGCAGGCCACATGCGGCCCGCCACAGTTTTTTGCGGCCTGCCAAGACAGTCGGCCACAGACCTTAACTTGCAGGCTGTGATGAGAATCTCAACAAGCAATCTCACTCCTGATTTTAAAAAAATTGTAGAAAAGTGTGATAGGGTACATTTGTCTCATTAAACTGATTCTAAAATTAAATGTGCTTGCAGCTATAGATGATATGAAATTAGCACAATAAATAAATTGAATAGAACTACCACTATTTAATTTATATTTATTGATTTTTATGATACAATGTATACCTTTTCTAAAATGCAAAGTTAACTAATGAATGCAATCATTTAAAAAGGTGCGGCCCTCCGCTAACCTCCGCTCCCACAAAGTGGCCCTCGAGCCAAAACAATTGCCCACCCCTGGCATACACCATGCCAACCACTTGTGGCCTAAATGTCCTGTGCATGGCCAGGCTTGGGCAATCAGCTTTTCCTTCCTCTGTCCCCTAGTTCCTGGCCTCTGGACCTCAGCCAGAAGAGAGTCTGCCTGCCCCTGCTGGCCTGTTCTGCTGGGTGTCCATTCAGGTGTTGAGGTGGTCCGACCACACTCTCCTTCAAGGTTGTTTTGCAGACTTGCTGCTGTTATCCCACCATTGTTTTAAATAATGTTACATCTCTTCCCATCATCTCCTATTTCTGTTAGAAATGCTATTTCTTTAACTTGGAAGACAAAGAAGAAGAGATTGGATTTATACCCAGTCCTTCACTGGGAGTCTCAGAGTGGGGCCGAGAGAGCCCTTCCAAGGACTGCTCTTGAGAGAACTTGTGACTGACCCAAGGTCAGTCTGCATGTGGAGGAGTGAGCAATCAAACCCAGAGCTCCCAGATTAGACTCCGCACTCTTAACTACTACACCAAACTGGCTCTCATTGCCAACTCTCTTATCTACCAACTCACAGTTTCTTCTGCAAACTAACAGTATCCTTCCGAGACCCACATTAGATGTTCCTCAGTCTTTCTTACTGTGAGATGCCCAGCATTTATTTTCCTTTTTTCTTTTTTTGTGTGTACTCACTTGGAAGTCATGGTGACTGATGATGACTGACCTCTTACTGGGGGTCTGGAGGATATTCAGAGAGGAGACTGAATAAAGCCTGCCCCCACCACCCACCTCTGGTATTCCTTGGAGGTCTCCCATCCAAATACTAGCCAGAGCTGACCCTGCTTAGCTTCCAAGATCTGATGGGATCAGGCTTGCCTGGGCTATCCAGGTCAGGGAAGCATTTCCCCCCCTTTCGATGAGATTTATGATGTCTCTAATAAATTTTTTTTTTGTTTGTTTACAATTACACAAGCTAAGTATAGTGGACGCAAATGAACTTCTGCAGCAGGTAGAATAACAGGGACTCTTGAATCAGATTCTCAAAGCAACATTATGGACCTTGTTGTCAAGATAAAATTACAACTCAAGGTTCACTTTATATCCCAGTTCTAAACTGCAATAAATTTTTCCTTTGTCCTTCCAAAAGCAGATTACAAGCACTTCCATTCATTAAGGAGCATTATGATATTTAATTAACTCTCTTTGTTTACCCATGAATTTGTCAGGCAAAACCGTATCGATAGCCTTGCCTGATCTGATGTAACAATCCATTTGCCTCCTTGTGTTGTGTTGGTATATTTGTAGATAAAACATATACTACAAAGATATTGTTAAGTCCCCTTATGCACACTCTTTCAAGACATCCAGACTTAAGGCATTTAATCCTTTTTGTACCATCCTGTATGTCTCATCTAACTTTTCAGGCTAGAACTTACACTTTGAAGCATCCTTGAACATTTGATGCTGTTTATTTTTGCATATTCATTTTCTGATGGAACAGTCTGTATCCCTTAAATCCTTCAAGCCGTGTAGCCTGACTGACAGAGGGGCAGGGAGGAAGAAATGTTTCGGTCAGTTTAACCATTCTGACAGAGATATGTCCACATAGCACATTTTTTTCCACTGGTGCTACTTCTGTAAATTCCTGCCAGCAAGGACCACGTCTTATTCATGAGTTGCTTTCTTTGCATGGCTCAGGTAATGGGCCTACCCAGCATAAGTGTCCGCAATGCTCAGGACTTCGGATTCTACAGTTCAAAAGCAGAAAGCAAAGACACTAGTATGAAGTTTGCATAAGCAATCCATTCTAAAATAATGGCAGATGGGAAAACTTTAATTAAGGATACATGTGCTGTACATAGTACCAATATAATCTTAATTATAGTATGTTTATATGTAACCAAAGAGCCGTTCCCTGCTCTATAGCTCCATCTAGTGGAGACATAAAAGAAACCTATACACTTACAGCCAGTTTTCATCCCAGTTCCAGTTTCCAAGGGGAGGCCTTCCAAGGGGCTCCATAACAAAGTGGAATTCAAGCAATTTGATATTTAGCCAGTTGTGATCATACCAGTTGGTACCAATAGCAGGATATTTTCTGGCTACATAATGGAGAGGAAGGGATAGCTCTGCTAACTGAGAACAGACATGCTGCTTTGGAAAAGTGGGGGGGGGGGGGGGGTGCTGCCTGGCTGACCAGGTGTTTCGGGGCTGGCCCTGCAATGGACATGAAAAGGAAATTCAAATAAAGGTAGCTGAAAAGATGGATGCTTAATGACCCATAGAGAAGGATAGATTTGCTGCTTTTTAAAAACAAAACACTCGCCCTGGATGAGTATTGCATCAATGAAATACTAATAATACTTAATTTTTATATGGCACTTTAAGGGTTTGTTTTGATTCATGCGTATTTTCTCACTGAAATCCTTACAGCAGATCTGTATTCTGTTGCAGGAAACTGAATACTACAGGAAACTAAAAACACTTAACTGTGGTTGTTTTCTTGTTCGGTAATGTGTAATAAATAATGTAATGTTAGCAATACCATCCTTTTTTATGTAAAGGGGCTGGCAGTGCCTTTGACATGTATATCTAGTAAGAACACAGGTTCATTTAATTGTTCGTTAATAATCACTCAGTGTGCAGAACCACTAAAGAATAAGTGAAAGATTCAGCTATAGGCACTCACGTGGAATAATCTCCTATGGTCTGAAATTGGGGAGGGGAGAGGAACAGAGACTGTCTTCGCTAAGTGGTACCTGTGATGGCCACAATGACACACACACACACACACACATACACAGCCACATTGCACTGAGGTCTGCACATTTATACTTATTTCTTTATCTTTCCGGAAGCCCAAATGTCCAAAATCCAGGGGTGTCGTAGATCAGTCAGGAGAGAAGGACTCTTTAGGAGGATACTCCTCAGGAGGAGAGGACCCCTCAGGAGAAGAGGAGTCCTGTGTAGCCAACTCTGAAGCAGCTGAAGCCAGCAAGCAAGAAGATGAACTTCAGGCTTGTCAGAGTTCACAGCCAGCAGCTGATGTAGAGCCACCAGCACCTTCCAGCACCTTCCAACAGATGAAACCCTCCAGTTTCTCCCACACCCTTTGAGCACTGGAGATGAAGACTTAGAATGGAGCTCCAGGAGTGAAGACAAAGCGCTTGCTGATGATGAGTAGCTGCAGGGTTACTCCCAAGCAGCTGGCTGCAAGTAAGACCTTGCAACAGATGCCTGGTGTTATATCCACTGACCGCCACTAGGTGCCAGCAACAGGCAGTCCAAGCTTGGCTCTTGGAAACAATATGGACCAAGGATCCTGGACCACTTAGAGTTCACCAATAGGGACTTTGGTGGGAGATTCAAACCTGCCAATAGGACTATGGGTGTGTCTTCAGTGGCTGTATATAGCTGGCCTACCACCATTAGCTTCCTTCCTTTCTACTTCAGGATCTGTGGAAAAACCTGCAGAACTACAGCAGCTCTGCAGGTTCGCCTTATTATTGTGGCAGATGACAACTACTAGTTGGCAGGAGAATTTTTGAGGTTGTTGAGGCTGGCTGCACTGGATGTGTATAAATCTCCAGGCCAGATTATATGCACCTGAGAGTACTCTAAGAACATTCTAGAGAGCTAGCAGAGCTTTTGTCCATCATATTCAAGATCATATGGAGCGTGGGAGACATGCCACAAGACTGGAGGAGGGCAAATGTTATTCCAATTTTCAAAAAAAGGGAGGAAGGATGACCCAGGAAACTATAGGCCAGTCAGTCTGACCTCTGTCCAAGGGAAGATATTGGAGCAGATTTTAAAGAGGGCAATCTGCAAGCATCTGAAGGATGGGGAAGTCAGCATGGATTTGTCCTCAACAGGTCCTGTCAGACCAACCTAGTTTCCTTCTTTGATCAAATGACTGGGCTTACTGGATCGTGGGAATACTGTCAAAGTTGTTTACCTGGATTTTATTAAAGCTTTAGTCAGGGTTCCCCATGAAGTTCTGATGGGTAAACTGGAGAACTGCAGACTGACCTCTAAGATAGGTAGATAGGTTGGAGAACAACACCGGCTGGAGAACAACACCGAACTGATTGAAGAACAACACTGAAAGAGCAGTTGTCAATGACATTTCGTCTGATTGGAGGGAAGTGTCCAATGGGGTGCCACAGGGCTCGGTTCTGGGCCTGTTACTTTTCAATATTTTGACAAATTATCTGGATGAGGGGATGGAGGGGCTACTCATTAAATTTACATAGGACACCAAATTGGGAGGAGAAGTGAATGCCCTGGAAGACAGAGATAGAATTCAGTGAGATTTGAACACACGGGGAGCGTGGACAGATGTGAACAAGATACAGTTCAACAAGGATAAGTGCAGAGTTCTACATCTCATTAAGAAAAATGAGAAGCACACATACTGGATGGGGGATACACTACTGGGTAGCAGTGTGTATGAACAAGAGCTTATGGTATGGGAGATCTGTAAGCCAAATAGGAGCTGTCAGTGTAATGCAGCAGCAAAAAAGGCTAAGTCTTGGGGTGCATCAACAGAAGTATAACATCCAAATTGCAAGATGTCACACTCCCTCTGTACACTGCATTGGTCAGGCCACACCTGGAGTATTGTGTGCAGTTCTGGAGGCCTCACTTCAAAAAGGATGGGGGACAGAATGGAGCCAGTGCAGAGGAGAGTGATGAGGATGATTGGGGGGGCGGGGGCTGGAGACCAAGCCCTATGACGAAAGGCTGAGCTATTTGGGAATGTTCAGTCTGGAGAAGAGGAGGTTGAGGGGGGACAGGATTGCTCTCTTGAAGTATTCAAAGGGCTGTCACTTAGAGGAGGGCAGGGAGCTGTTCGTGTTGACAACAGAGAATAGGAGTCAAAATAATGGGTTCAAATTAAGGGTGGGAAGGTACCAGCTGGATATTAGGGAAAACATTTTTTAGAGTTGTCCTGGAATCAGCTGCCTAGGGTAATGGTGAGTTCCCCCTCACTGGCAGTCTTCAAGTAGTAGCTGAACAAACATTTGTCGGAGATGCTTTGGGCTGATCCTGCATTGAGCAAGGGGTTGGACGAGATAGCTTGTATGGCCCCTTCCAACTCTATGATTCTATCTATACTGTCAGGTGCTGTGGAGAGGTGAGCCCAAGAATCCTTTCTGGGTCCCTTTCTGGATCCCAGCACATTTTAATGCAGTTTTTTGGTACGTAGGCCCCAGATGCAGTTTAGGGCTCTGGCATGAGAGAATGGGGCATTTCAGCCTTTCCCTGGACTGTTTTCTCAACCTGAAATGGCTTATGAGACCTTCTATTTACCCCAACCGTGAAAAATACAGTTGTGGTTTCCCAATTTTGGGGTGGGAGAGGGTTGGGGAGAGGAGGCCTTCAGTGTCTTACATAGCTCATTTCCCCTCCCCTTGACAAGCAAAGTCAAAATAAATTATGCAACAGTGTAAAGACTGCAGACTAAACCTTGCCAAATAAGGGGAAAGAAACAGGTAATTTACTCAGTTTGCATAACTCAAGCAGTTGATAGCATTCAGCTTTTCTTCATGGATAAGATGGGTACAGATGTGTGATTTTCAGTTCTTAAACATGGTACAGTTTGGTGTCATGGTTAAGTGCGTGGACTCTAATCTGGGAGAACCGGGTTTGATTCCCCACACCTTCACTTGCACCTGCTGGATGACCTTGGGCAAGCCATAATTCTGGCCCAGCTGTTCTTGAAAAAGAGCAGTTTCTATCAGAGCTCTCTCAGCCCCTCCTACCTCACAGGGTGTCTGTTGTGGGGAGGGGAAGGGGAAGGAGTTTGTAAGCCACTCTGAGCCTCCAAGTGAAGGGCGGGGTATAAATCCAATCTCTTCTCTCTTCTTTTCTCACATGCAGCTGCTGGTATGACCTTGGGTCAGTCAAAAGTTTTGTCAGAGCTGTTCTCTCAGGAGCTGTCCTCAAAAGAGCTCTCAGTCCCACCTACCTTATAGGGTGTCTGTTGTGGGGAGGGGAAGGGAAAGGAGTTTGTAAGCCTCTCTGAGACTCCTTTGGGTAGTGAAGGGCGGGGTATAAATCCAAGCTTCTCCTCCTCCTCCTCCTCTTCTTCGTCTTCCAGCCTTAAAGATTACCGTACAATACAACCCTTTGCTAGGACCAATTCTCATTACATGCCAAAATCAGTAACAGCAGCTGCTTGTCATGCATGTGTGCGTCTGTGTGTGTGTGTGTGTGCACATGTGTAAAATCTCATAGTGTTGTGTAGTGGAAGAGAGGTTTATCAGTGGCCATGGTGACTAACCAGAACCTCCACATTCATAGGCAGTCAGCCTATGAATCCCAGAGCAATGAGACAAGATCAGGGGAAGGCCTCAGCCTCTATGCCCTGTTGTTGGCTCTGCAGAGAAACTGGGTGGCCACTGTGTGAGACAGAATGCTGGACTAGATGGACTACTGCTCTGATCCAGCAAGGCTCTTTTTACATTCTTATTTTATTATGTAGTGGTCAAAGTGCTGGTCTATAATCTGAAAGACCTGGATTCAAATCCCCACTGCACTGCTGGCTGACCTTGGGCCAGTTACTTTCTCTTGCTCTAATCTCCCTTTTAGTGTTATTGTGAACATAAATTGAGGAGAGAAGAATGATGCATGCCACACCAAGCTCCTTGGAGGAAGGGTGGGGTAAAAATCTAGATAGATACAAATCTAAAAATACTCCTGGTGGTGAGATACATAGACTTGGAGCACATCAGTGTGCGTTTAGAATACACTGTGTCCAATCTGCATCATATATGGGAGACTGAAGGCTCTTCCGCATTCTAATTTTTGTGGCTTGTGTGCTCCTATTGCTTTGGTTTTCTTAAAAAAAATTTCCACATGTATTTTGCTTCCTCTAGTGGTCGGTTTGATATTACATCACTGTATGTCTGTCATATTTCCCTGCAGTTGCACACAAGCAACAAAAATTTGAATATTGAACAACCCTGAAACAGGAGACTGAAATTCTGCCTGGATATTACAGTTTATAGTCACCTGCCATATATAGTTCGGTCATACAAAAGGTGATGGTGGGAAACCTGCCTGTTCGCTAATAGAAAGAGAACCAAGGACCCCAAGACCTAACTGTATGTCTGCCAGAGCAAAAGTAGGAAGTGAATCGAATGCTTGAAACAAAATGCATTACTTGAGCCAAACAGGTAATTAAACAGACGAGGAACGTGTCCTCTTGAAATAAATTTATTTGCTACCTTGCAAGATCTGTAATTGAAAAGAAGAGAAACTTGTTGAGTGGAGCATTTGAAATTGACTTCTGTGAGAGCAAAACTTGGAGAGCGCTGAGCATGAATAAATTCCCTGGCTGATTTGTAGAGCTGAGCTTTTGAAACATCTATACCAATTAACTTGAAAGCGGTATATGCTGCCCTAGAGAACCAGGATTCGTGTAGAAAGAAAAAAGGTAACACTCCATACTGCTCAGAGTGGAAATCACCTACTGATGCTGCCCAATTTTTAGTGGCTATTTTGTAATATTGTTCCTGAGAGACTTGTCTATATATAGCCAGCCAGTTCCCATTGCCATTTCCTGGCCATGCTGTGTTCTCAACATTCCCTGCCCTGTCTCTCAACATTATGTCACTCTTCAGCACGAGTAGAAACAGGATCCTAAGCACGGCTATGAGCAAAGTCAAGTAGCTCAGTTCTCAAAGACTCCCCATGAATTTTGTGGGCAAAAGTAAATGGAAAGCAGTCTGGGACGCAATGAAGAGTGGGCAATCCTAGCTTGGTACCCCAGACTCTGAGATTACACTTTGTAGGGACTGATTTTGCTTTTATCTCCAGTGACATTGAGGGAGGCTTTTCTGTTAATTTCTCCCATGTAAGTGAATGGCTGCCTGTAAAATGCAGCACTGGTGCACAGAAGCTAGACCTCCCCCCAACATGCTTGACACTGGATGGTCTAAGCGAGGATCCCATTTGTCCCATCAAAGTGTCCCCCTCCACTCCAAGGCTCCATGGTTGTTGAGTAGGGTTGCCAGCCTCCAGGTGGGGCCTGGAGATCTCCCGCTTTTACAACTGATCTCCAGTTGACAGAAATCAGCTCCCCTGGAGAAAATGGCTACTTTGAAGGGTGGACTCTATGGCACTGTACCATGCTGAGGCCCCTCCCCTCCCTAAACCCCGCCTTCTCCTGGCTCCACCCCAAAGTCCCCAGGTATTTTCCAACCTGGACTTGGCAACCCTATTGTTAAGAACAGCAACATATTTCTACTCCGCACAGCTACTCTTTCCCCCTGCAAAAATGACCCCAGCAGCACCCGGGTTCAGGAGGCAAGAGGATCTCTCTCTTTTTTTCTTGCCAGAAGTAGTTCTGCTCCCGTACAGTCAAGGTGTGGCATGGGGGGAGCCCGAAGACGACAAGAGCTTATCTCCATTCATACCAGGGAGGAGGTTTGAACAAGACACATGGGAGGGGTGTGTGTCCAGGAGTATCAGCTGACCCACTGTGGCCTGTTGGTGCAAAAAGACCCTTTGACCAGAGCTTGGGAGCTGCCCCGACTCAAATCTTAAGTCGCCAGTCTGCGTTCCACTGTGGCTGAATTCCTGATACTGCCTCCTTGTCTGAAATGCAGTTTCAGGGCTGGTTGTACCATGGGTCTGAACAGGGCTTTTTTGGTAGAAAAAGCCCAGCAGGAACTCATTAGCGTAATAAGCCACACCCAACCGCAGACACTCATTAGCATATTAGGCCACACCCCCATGTTACCCGAAGAGTGTCATCCAGCCACACTCACCTTTTGCTTCTTATTCTGTTTGCCTTGTTTGTTGTTAAAACCCAGGGCATTTTTTGTAGCAGGAATTAATTTGCATGTTAGGCCACATACCCCTAATGTAACCAGTCCTACTGAGTTTCTGCTGTTGGGTGTGGCCTATTATGCTAATGAGTTCCTGCTGGGTGTGGCCAACTCAGGAGCCAGCCGGAACTCCGTTCCTGTGCGTTCCTGCCCAAAAATAGCCCTGGGTCTGAAAACAAAACTAAGCATAAACAACTGGCAATTTCCTGCCCTTTAATGGGTACTCCCAATCTTCTGAAGGTGGTGTGTGTGTGTGTGTGTGTGTGTGTCATGTTGCCTAAGGGTGGGTTGGCCCTAGATACTGAGAGTTGTGTCATATATTTCTTATCATCTGCACCTTCCCACTGTGACAGGGCTATGTTAAATAGGTATACTCAGAATCGTATTCAGGTCTATTCAGTGGGGTTTACTCAGAGGAAAGTGTTTTTTAGGACTGCACTGTAAACTGACATATTCTGTATTAACTATAGCTCAGAATAACTAATAGCAGTCAGGTTATCATTACCCTGCATCTACATTGATAGTTGTGTGGGGAACAGCTGTCAGTCTGGTAAATATCAATATCAATACTCAACGGGAATATCTATGCCAGACTATCTCCTACTATTAACTGATTAGAAATTGGGATAAAGTTTGCAACATTAGCAAGGATGCTTAGATAACCTTGAGGTTTTCCTGTAAATGTGAGATTTCTTGCGGATTTCCTTCTGAGCTCCCTACAATTTCTATTACTGGTAAATGTCAACATTAAGCACATTCCATTTTCACTTTTAATATATATGCCAGCATGCAAGGAAAGAAATATGGCTAATTAATAATTTTGAAAATGAAGAGTTTGGAATAATTTAATATTATATAAACATCTTTCCTAGACAGAGAGAGATTGGACAGGAACCAGTAAATAATACATCAGGAAATATTTGCTTAGTTTCAATAATTTATCCTACATCTCCAGCTCTGGGGATCATATTGCAGTAGTATTATTCATTATGAGAGATAGTATTACTTGAGCCACTAGCTAATTCATTATTATGGTCCACTTCTGATTTCAAGGTGTATAACAACACAGCTGCATACCTGATTTAGAACTAACACATTGCAACACACATCACTATTAAATTATGTTTGGTGCCTCACTTGTCACAAACATTTTGTAAAGGTTTAAAGACCATCATAAATCTTTCTTACATACCATCAATAAAAATAAATTATCACCAAACATTTACTATATTTGATCCTTACTGAATTTATGATTTGTCATACACACACCCAAATCAAAAAATACCACAGTCCTTGCTCCAAATATTTTATAAGGATGCGAGAGACAATCATAATATTGCAATGGTTACATGTCAACAGAAAGAGGCAGGGATTCAGCATAGGTTTCAGTGCTGTGTTTAGAAAATGATAGCTTAAATTAATTACATTCTGATGTAAACCTTGGCAATATAACAACATAGTAATAGAACAAAGTTTGAGTCCAGTGGCATCTTTAAGACCAACAAAGTTTTATTTAGGGTATAAGCTTTTGTGTGCACACACTTCTTCAGATACAATTAAATGGGATTTACCAACCCATACATATAGGTAGAGGGTGAGCAGTAAATTAGCATACAGCATAATGAAGATGTTTAACAGATCCAAGGACCAAACAGGAATAACAAGCTTAGTTTATATGCTTACCATTTCTTTGGATTTAATTCCGAGGGGAAACATAGTAAAGGAAATAAATATGTCAGAATGGGAGACTGATGGGCAGATGTATCCTTAATTGTAGAATGCTGAGAGTAATTAACCGAGACCCTGCCATTATGCTCCATCCGTCTCCTCTCAAGCATGGAGGCGACCTTACAGCAGCATCTTCTTTGAAGTGGGGTGATTGGCTGTGTAGAGTTATCTCCCTGTCCCCAGACCAGAGACATACTTTCCAGTCTAGCATTCCAAATTACATTACATTCTACTGTTCATTATGTTACATTACAATCTACTATTCTAATTTATTATTCCAAATAAGAAATAAAATAAAGAGGGGGATTGGTGAGAATACAGACGTATGGGCTGAACTAGGTTAGCATGTGTAGTAAGAAACCAATATCCCTGTTAAGTCCTGAGAATTCCATTGTTCTGAGTGTTATAACTTGCAACTCAGCAATTTCCCATTCTAGTCTGTTCCTGAAGTTCCTTTGCAATAAAACAGCTACTTTGAGGTCACCCATTTAATGTCCTGGAAAACTGAAGTGTTCTTCTACAGGTTTCTCCATCTTGTGATTCTTGATGTCAGATTTGTGTCTGTTTATCCTTTGGCGTAGGGTTTGACCTGTTTGTCCTATGTAGAGAAACAAAGGGCATTGCTGACATTTAAGGGAGTGTACAGTGTTAGAGGATGAACATGTGAATGAGCCTGAGATGGTGTAGTTGATGTTGTTAGGTCCAGTGATTGTATTGTCTCTCTGTGTGTGGCAGCAAAGTTGGCATCTGGATTTATTGCAAGCTCTGCTACAGGTGTCCATGTTCAAATTAGATGTTGTATTATTGTGGTTGAGAAGTTGTTTGAGGTTGGGGGGCTGTCTGTGGGCAAGAAAATGTTTGCCCCCCAGTACTTGTGAAAGAGAACTGTCATTGTCCAGTAGAGGTTGTAAGTCATTGATGATGCATTTGAGCTGTTTTGAGTTGACAGCTGTATGTGACCACTAGTGGTATTCTGTCATTGTCTCTTTTGGGCCTGCCTTGCAACAGGTTTTCTCTGGGTATGATTCTTGCTTTGTTCATCTGTTTCTTGGCTTCATCAGGTGGATACTTTAGTTCCAAAAAGGTTTGTTCTACATCCCTCAGGTGAGAATCTCTGTTCGTAGGGTTCGAGCAGATGCGGCTGTAGCGTAGAGCCTGTCTGTATACAGTGGATTGTTTTCTATATTTAGGATGGTAGCTGGAGGCATGTAGGTATGTTTGTTGGTCAGTAGGTTTTCGGTATAAGGTGGTGTTTATGTGTCCATTGTGTATTTTTACAGCAGTGTCCAGAAAATGTGTTTCTGGCATAGATTGGTTCATTGTCAGGTTGATGGTGAGGCGAAAGTTGGTGAATGCCAGGCAGAATATGTCCAGGGCTTCTTTACCATGTACCCAGACAATAAAAATGTCATCACTGTATTGCAGGTACAAGAGAGGTACGAGTGGGTGGGAGTTTAGGAAGTATTGTTCCTAGTCAGCCATAAAGATGTTAGCATACTGTGGGGCCAGCCCATGGCTGTACTATTGATCTGAAGGAACAAGTTGTCACCAGATCTGAAGTGGTTATGGGTGAGAACAAAATGGCACAGTTTGGTGGCAAAGTCAGCTGTGGTGTTTTCAGAAATCATATTCGTTATGGCTAATAATCCATCTTTGTGTGGGATGTTGGTATACAGAGATTCCACATCCATGATGGCTAAAACAGTATTCCCTGGAAGGCTGTTCAAAGATTGCATTTTCCTCAGAAAGTCTGTGGTGTTGCAAACATAACTAGTAGTGTAGATGGCATAGGGCCCTAGAACAGAGTCCATATAGCCAGGTATTTTGTGTACTTTGGGTAGAAGATGAAAAGTACCCTATGCCATCAATGCTCCTACTTATGTTTGTGACACCACAGATTTTCTGAGGAGCCATCAAAAATTACTGTGATGGGAAGACTCAGCCAACCATAGAAGTGGATGCCATGTTGAGAGGAAGCCAGAAAATGTTGGAAGATTCCAAACTAAGTGTCCTCCTGCGATGGTGATGCTCCCAGACTCTTCCAGCTCCTGTGAGATGGAGGAGAGCCAGAATTAGCTCTTGCTTTGGAAAAAAAGATGATTTAGGGAGGAAAGAAGCAAAAGCATCTCAAGAGGCACCATGATATCCTTGGGATCACTGTCCTAAAAGAAGGTCTAAAATGGTGCATTGTCTTCCCGGTTGCGGTATATGGTATACTACACAGTTAAATTTAAATGAGCTCATTTGTTAGGATTTGGGGAGATGTTTTCAAGATTTCATCTCAGTATAAAGATTGCCTCAAACAACCCTTTATGACTGTTTTCAGCCTTAACATTCTGGGCCATTCAAGGGCTTCTGTACACCCAATTAATTTTACTTCGCCTCCTTATTTGAGGAACAGACTTGCATGCAGTGTCACAAACAGTTTGAAAAGTGGGTTGTCAGGAATCACAGAGAAAGGGGAGACTGCAGATTCAGAGACTCACATCCAAAACGCCATTAGGCCTGCAGAGCTGGCTCTTTGGATTTGTACATTTATTGGCTTCTTTTTAAGAAAACCAGTTTTGGAGTATAGCATAAAAGGTGACAGGTAGTCATTTCCTTTTTAGAAATGAAGTATTGTGCCCTGGGGTGTTGGAGAAGCAACAGCCTGCAAAGAGTCTAATTAATTTAAATACTGCTGAAAGAGTAGTTTAGTCTGCTTGTGCTCTAGGGGGAGCTGTGGAGCATTCTCTAGAGTTTGTGGTTTATTGAATGTTTTCTCTTGCAGTTCAGCCTACCTCTTGTTGTTTTCTCTCTCTGCTGTGTGTTAAGGTTAGTGCGCTCTCTGTTGCCTTAATGGCCTGTACTCAGTTATTGTCTTTTTGCAAAACCCTGTTGCGGTAAATTAGTTGAGAGCAAACTCCAAAGCATGGATTATTTCCCCAACTCTGCCAACATAGGGTAAATGCAGGTCTTCTTGGGAAGGAAGTTCCAGATCTCATGGACTAGCAGCAAACATCATGGGAGGTTTGGATACTGCAAGAACCACTGGAGAAAGTGTGCAATGAATCTCCAGTGGAAGCTCCTTATTGGGAACTGGGCCACCTACTGTTGGGGTGGGTGGTTTTTCACTTACTCTTAGAACAAGTGAACAGGTTGACTTTTCCTTATAGAAGTGAAGGAGACCACACATGTAATAGAAACCGTACCGGGGAGAAAGGGAGCCACTGACAACCAAGCCTACCTTAGCTATACAATTTCATCTAGATAGCATCATTCTGGGTTTTCCCTATTTCTTTATCACAGTAAAGTGTGATAGAAACTGCAAATATCTGATTGAGTCACTTCCTATTCTTCAATATATCTTATAAACTACCATCAGCACTTTCTGGGGAATCTAAAATACTGGTGTCTGGTTTCTTCAAACTGCTGTTGCAATTTCTTGATCGCCCCAAGGGCCAGAATGAATGCTAGCACAATCATTTACTCGGCTCTGGACACTACAGCGAAGGTGAGGCAGCAAGCAGATGCAGTGGGATGGCTGACTCTGAATTCATGGGAGTATCCCTCAAAAGAGCACAAAGGATGTGTGTAGAAGGTATGGGATTGTGATAGGGTAACTCTGTGTTGGGAAATTCCTGGAAATTTGGGGGTGGATTGTGGAGAGGGACCTCAGTGGAGTATAATGCCGTAGAGTTAGGGTTGCCAAGTGTTGAAAACTCACCAGAGTCCTCCTGTCGCCGGAAGTTTCTTCTGACATGCGCGCAAAGCGCGCGCGCCTATCGACGTCACCGGAAGTGACGCAGCACGTTGGGGGCGTTGCCAGGGTGACGTCATTACGTCGTCCTCACTGGACGACGTCGGGGGTGGGGTTCCCCCGCCAGCCAAATGCTGGCCGGTGGATCGGGAACCCCTTTAGCGGGGGATCCCCCGCCCCCCAGGCTGACTTGGCAGCCCTACGTAGAGTCCACCTTCCAATGCAGCTATTTTCTCCAGAGGAACCTTATTCCTGTGCCCTAGAGGTCAGTTGTAATTCTGGGGGATCTCTAGGCCCCACTTAGAGGCTGGCAACCCTAGGTGGTGATCCTCCAAATGCATGGATTCCCTACCTGCAAAACATGAAAGATGTATGCACAGCCTACGCAAGAATGGATCCATATCTTTTCCAGGGGACACAGAAGGCGTTCAGGTCTACAAGCATGGGCTTCTTTGTACCAAATTCTGAAAATGCTTGGTCTCCACTCTGTGTTGATGCATAACAAAGTCTCAGTGCTTTCTTTTCTCTTAAATGTACCATTGTGAAGCACAATAGCTCCAACCGTTACAGACACTTCTAAAAGGAAATGCTGCAAGAATTTACTGAGTCAGATGCTCATTATAAAGTGTCGGTAATGTTTTTGATCACAATGGATATTCATTTAGATGGCTTTGACGTTTTTGTGTAGTTTTAAATTGTCTTTATTGTGTCTTTATTTATTTATTTCACTGTCTTGACACTTTACCGGGCTATTGCTTGTATCCTTTAAAAAGAAATAGGATTTCAAGTGTGACAATGTTGGATAAGCTGTTGAGTGCCTGTGCCTGGTACTCTCGGAGAAGGGCACGGTGCCTGAAAAATTAACTTTAAACTAGATCTCTTAGCTACTTGATGAAAGGCAGATTGCAAGTCAGATTGTCTCTTATTTTAATGGATATGTGCATTTAGACAAAAGATTGGATTTTTCCAAGCATCATGAAGGCAGATTACTAAGGACAAGATTTTGAAACCATTTTGAAATCTTTTACAGCTTTCGCCTTTTTCCTTGTACGTTTTCCAATACAGCTCTCGTCTACGGGGAGCTGCTGGTACACTTGGGTGAGATCCAGTTTCCCAAATATCCACACCCCTGCCAAAGTGGTCAAGACGTGGCTCACGACTGGGACCAAGTAGGCGTGGTCCTGGAGAGCCTTGTTGAGCGCAGATGCGGACGTCCCCATTGGGCTTCACGCGGGTGACGATGGGGGTTTCCCAAGTGGCATGTGAGACGGGCTTCAGGATCCCTTGGCCCATGAGGTGGTCCAGCTCTGCATCTGTCTTGGGTCACAGGGCAAAGGGGACGTTCTGGGATCGCATGCGAATGGGCACTACCACGGGGTTGAGTTGCAGGGACACCGGGGGGGCCTGTGTACTGGGCGAGAGTTCCATCGTAGACAGACTGGAACTCACTGCAGACATCACTAAAGCCCTGCAATGCACAGCTGTGAATCCCCTTGACAGAGATTCCCAAAGGGCCGAACCAGGTGCGACCTAGCAGGCTGACTAGGTTGCCCTCGACCACCAATAAGTCCAGGTGGCTGTTGAATCCCTGGTGCTGGATCCGGAAGCTACCCACACCCCTTATCGGCACCCGGTTCCACTGAAAGTCCATCAGGGTAACGGGCGAGGTGTGCAGGTGGGGCCCCCCATATGGACACAGTCATTTAAGGGTCTCCTCCAATATGATGGAGAAGGCAGACCTGGAGTCTAGCTCCATGGTGCAGGGGGACCCCTCTATTTTAACCCGGGTGTGTATTTTTGGGGCGGAGGTTTGGCTGGGAAGCCGCAGTACCTATTCGGTTGCTAGCAGGCAGAGGTCCTCAGAGGCCTTGCCCTCCTCATGGTGCATTGTGGACCAGCGGTATTGGGGTGGCTAAGTCATCGGGGCTCAGGAGCCCCTTGAATGGCAAGCCCATGTGATGTGGCTGGAGCAGCCGCAGCTCCTGCAGGTGGTGTCCCAGAATCTGCATGTCTTCTGGTCGTGGTGGTCCCCGCAGCTGGTGTACTCCAGTCGGGCTGATTCCGTTGTGGTGTTGGTGCAGGCCACGGTCCCTGGATCTCTCTGCCTGGTGTGCTGCTGTGTCTGGTGGACCTCTTCTCCTTCCAGTTCAATGGGGTTGGAATTGGCCTGGTATGCGGCGGCCAAACGGTGGCTGGTCATGGACCCGGGCATGGTTGGATGTGACCTCTCCCATGCGATGGCAGTGGAGAGGGCAGAGGCGAGGGTGCATTTCTCCTCCTCCATGATGCGCTTCTGAAGCTTTTCATCAAGGAGGCCGCAGACTAGCTGGTTCCAGAGGGCCTTCTCCAGATGGGCCCTGAACTTGCACTCAGCGGCGAGACTTCGGAGCTCCACTAGGTTGGCTGTGGCGGATTCCTGGGGTTGCTGCAGCTGGTAATGGAAGGCCACATGGTGAGTGATCTCTAAGGGCTGAGGAATGAAGTGGTCCTGGAGCACCTTGATGATTCTTCAAACATGGCCTTGGATAGCTTTGTGGGCGCGAGTAGGTTTCGGGCCAGCTTGACTGTGGCAGTGCTGCACAAACCAATGAGGAGACCCCTCTTGCGATCCTCCTCCATCACCTGATAGAATATCAGGATGGACTTCAGTCCCTCGACCCAGGCTTCCCAGTGCTGGGGCTGTGCCGGGTCGAACAGAGGGACAAGTCCTGCTCCCGAAGCGACTGCCATTGTGTTGCGCGGTGCTTGCAACGCAGAAGTGTTTCCCTGATTGCCTTCAGTGCTCATGGCTGGAGCAGCGGCAGAGGTCCTCGTCTTCCTTGGGGTCACGGCAGCCTGGCTCACTCAGTGGGATCCCACCTTCGTCGCCACTATTGTGTACTGGGATCGATGCATGGAAAGCCCGGACAATGACAGTGATCAGCATAGATTTATTGAGTACACAACAAGCATGCAATACTGGCCAAGATGGCCAACTATATGCAACTCCTAGGAAACACCCAAAAGTCCTATTGGCGGGTATGAATTTCCCGCCAGAGTTCTTATTGGAGGGCTAGTAGTGGTCTAGGATCCTTGACCACTATTGTGACTTGGAGTCAAGCTCTGACTGTATGCTGCTGGCGCCCAGTGGCAGTCAGTGGACGTAACAGTATCTGTTGTAGGGAGAGGGAGAGAAAGGAGATTGTAAGCTGCTCTGAGACTCCGAGTGAAGGGCGAGGTATAAATCCAAACTCCTCCTCCTCCTCTTCTTCATTATTTGTAAAATGAACCCAAACATTCCATCCCTTAATATCATTATTATTGTTAATCTTAATGGCAGTTAAGGGGGCCGCAGTGGCTCAGTGGTTAAGATGCCGAACTGCAGACCGGAAGATCGGTAGTTTGGCAGTTTGAGACCCAAGTGCCGCGTGATGGAGTCTCTGGTCCCAGTTCCTGCCAACCTAGCAGTTTGAAAGCAAGAAATTGCAAGTAGATAAATAGGTACCACTTTAGTAGTGGGAAGGTAACAGTGTTCCGTGAACCTTGGCATCTAGTTATGCTGGCCACATGACCACGGAAACGTCTTCGGACAGCACTGGCTCTTTGGCTTGGAAACAGAGATAAGCATCACCCCCTACAGTTGGACACGACTGGCTTTTGAGCAAAGGGAAATCTTTACCTTTACTGATGGCAGTTACAGTCAACAATCAGTAATATTCAGCAACATTCAGTTGTGGCACCTTGCTTAGATTCAGGAAGGACAGATTGACTCAGCAGATCCGTAACTGACAGGGACATGTCCTTTACACCAGAGGCTGCACATATCTTGCCACCAGAGAGGATTGTGCTAATAGGTCTTTCATTCCAAATGGTTATTTATGTCAGTTACTTTACTGTTCACTAGCTTGGCAAGAGGTCCTTGGTTTGAGTCTGTAGAAGCAATAGTGTCTCCTGTTTGCTTTCTCTTCTGGTTTCTCTGGGATTGCACTTCCTACGCAGAGGGGGAAATATTTGTTTGCCTAGACTGGCACACGCAGGCAGTGCTGCAGACAGGGAATGCTGTTCTTTCCCTTCCCCAGGCAATAGCCCACGGGGAGGGGGGGTGCTGCTGCTGCTAGCCAAATATTTTGTTTGCATATACTAGCCTATAAACAAAGTTTGAATAAAACTTTGTTGGTCTTAAAGGTGCCACTGGACTCAGACTTTGTTCTGCTTCTTCAGACCAACATGGCTACCCACCTGAATTTTAGCCTATGAACAGGCAGTGCTGCAGAATGTGGGGGGGTGGGGGCAGGGGAGAAACATATGCAAATGTATTATGTTCTCCCGCTCCTGTAATGGGGGGGGGGTGGTTTGGATCCTGGTTAAAATCTCATAAGTTATCTGATTGGATGGGCCTCTGGAGCTCAGACTGAAAATGAGGGAGCACGGAGAAATGTTAATTTTAATTGTGGAAACGTTATTTTGTTTTGCTGAGCAGAGGCAGAACCCTTCTTGACTTTTGTTTTGTTACTTACCTCAAATCTTTTGAGATGGAGGGGGCTGCATATTAAAAAAAGGGCTTTTCCTACAGTCCCTTCTTTACCCTCTAGCTTACCAAAAAGAAATACTTTTGCATGTCTGCGGGGCCTCCGCAGAAAGTGTGCACAGCTGGCCAGCTGCTGTCCCAGCACAGGGGATGGCTGAACAAAGTGAGTAGGAATGCTAAGCGTTTGGTGTATAAGCTTGTATGGGGCTGTATAGAAATTGTTCAAGGGGCAGTCTGGAGCCCATTGTGCTCTTAGCCTAGTTGAGAGGGCTGTTGGAAGATTGAAATGCCACCCAGGAATACAAATGCTAACAAATAAATAGGGCTGCTCATGTAATTGTTCTATGCCCTTGCAAATCACTTATGCCATTTCATGTTTCATTACAGCTTATATCCAAGTTGCATTTGTTTGTTTCAGAGAACAATATAATATGGGAACTGGGTGACAATAGTGGGGAAGACCCAAGAGCAACCTGAAGGCCAGGAAAATCTTTTAAATTACAGTAGTAATTCTTCCCGCAAGCACAAGTGTGAGAGATAGCTGCATCTAATTTAATTTGTTCTTGGGAGATTCAATACAGGAGGATTCACATCTATTTTAAGTGCATCTCTTACAGGCCACTCACTACCATCTTCGAAGCCTGTGGGGACCTATTTGAATTTCAAGTGGGAAAAATATAACTTCAGATCTCTCTCTGTTTCTTTTACAGCCTGTTAATTTTCCAGAGGCATGAATGTCCTAGAGAAACAAGTGGGGGACTTGCGAGCGGGGGGGGGGGGGCATTTCATTTCCTGCCCCTCCTATATCCTCTTTCCCTTTCCTAAAAGCCCACATAGCCGCTCCCAGTTTCCTTTGCTCCACCCACCCACCTACCTACCTTTATCTGCCCCTCTTGAATTCAGCTTTCTTTCTTTCCTTCCCTTCCTTCCTCTGGCAGCCTCTCCCCAGGAAAGCTATGACCCATTTGCACTGGGGGAGAACCTGCAAGGACTTGCAGGGGGCACCTCACTTTGTCCTACATTCCCTCCCCACACTATTCTCACATATTAGAAGCTCCCATATCCCCATCTTTCCCTGCTTCCTTCTCTCCTTCACACCCACTCTCCAATCTACCATTTATCTGCTCCCCGTCTTATTTATTTACTTAAATTATACCCCACCTTTCTCCATAATAGGAGCCCAATGCAGCTTACACCATTTTCATATCTACCATTTTATTCTCACAACAGCCTTGTGAAGCAAGTTAGGCTGAATGTGTCAACCAGTAAGTTTCCAAAGTAGAATGGGGATTTGAGGCCCTAGTCTGAAACTGTAACCACTACACCAAACTGGCTTTTGTGGGGTGGCTGCTGTTGAACAGTAGCAAGCAGCCAGGCCTGGATGAGCCATGCAAGTCAGGTGATAGCAAGTCGTCTGCTGGTTGCCACCAGACTTGACCCTAGAAAGGGCCTTGCCCCATCCCCCTGCCCTTTACTGATAGAAACCAAGTCCAGAATGCTGGCCAAACTGTTGTGGTTGCCTAGGCATTCAGGGGACCTGTTGCCTAGCCATTGAGGGGACCTCTTTATTAAAGGTACGTGCACTCCTTTTATCATTTTGGGTTTTTTTGAACTTCCTCAATTTTATTTTATTTTTTAAGATTTCAGATATTTCTGCAAACCTGAGACATTTTTCAGGTTTGCTGAAAGACCTGTCTTGTCTGTCCACGGCGCCAGTCTCTGGATTTAAGTATTCTCAGATGGGCCAAACTGTGCTGTTGGAATATACAAGTGTAGGTCTGTTAGAATCATGGGGGGGAGTAATCCCATCTCCCCCCCCCCCTTTCTTGTTGGGCATGTTACGGCTCCTGGCAGTCAGGCCTGCTGCAGTTCCACCACAGCCACCATCCGGTCTGCCATGGTTCCACCATAGCTGGGCCAACCACAGCTCCCGGGCTTTGCCACAGCTGCCACTGGGCCTGCTGCAGCTCTAGTCTCTGCTGCTGCCACTGAAGACCACGCAGGAGGTAGGTGCATTCTCTGCTTGCACAGCACAGAGAATGATCTTTTATTTGGGGCGGAATGTCACCCTCCAACGTATTTTGCAGGAAAATCTGTTTAGTGTTGCACAGTGTGGCTCCTAATCCAGGGACTGGGAGCCATACTTCATTATTAGATGGATGATAAGATAGTTCTGCCAGGTTCATAGGAACAGGCTTTGGCATGTAATCAAAATAAGGTGTATATCAGTTTATACTGTGATTTCCCCCCATGTCTGTTATGTAGTAACCCAAATAATAAATCATATGACCCTGTATGTAGAATAGCTATGAGATCCGAAGATTGCCTGGCAGCCGCAAGTTCTAGCTTTTAGTGTTATACTAGTGGTTAGACTTGGTTTTTTAGGGGCTGAGAGAGCTCTGAAAAAACTGTGACTGGCCCAAGGTCACCTAGCTGGCTTCATGTGGAGTAGGGAATCAAACCCATTTCTCCAGAGTCCACCACTCTTAACCATTACACCAAACTTCCTCTCTGTAGTAACCCACTGCTGTAGAATCACAGGCTCATTATTTCCACACAACACACAGCGGAATAGACTACTCTTAATTACCTTGCACATTATTCTGTGGTAATGTTGGCACATACCACTCTGAGCACTATTAAAGTAACAGATATCAATGAGAAGGGGATAAGAACATAAGAGAAGCCAATGTTGGATCAGGCCAGTGGTCCATCCAGTCCAACACTCTGTCACCCAGTGGCCAAAAACACTAGGTGCCCTCAGGAGGTCCAGCAGTGGGGACAGGACACTAGAAGCCCTCCCACTGTTGCCCCCCCCCCAAGCACCAAGAATACAGAGCATCACTTGCCCCAGATTGAGAGTTCCTATCTATACTTCGTGGCTAATAGCCACTGATGGACCTCTGCTGTGGATGTTACACCACTTTCTAATTCCATGTTTCCCATTCTGTTCTGGACATTTATTAGCAACTAGTTAATGTTATTGAACTGAAGGCAGAGACAGTATGGTTTATTGGGTAATGTCGGACTAGGCTCTATGAGACCCAGGTTTGAATCCCCACTCTGCTATGGAAGGTTCCCAGGTGACCTTGGGCCAGTCATACACACATTAACTAACCTTGCAGGATTGTTGTGAAGTTAAAATGGAAGAGAAGCAAACAATGTCAGCTGCTTTGGGTTACCATCAGTGAGAAAGGCAAGGTATAAATGAAGGAAGGAAGGAAAGGAAGGAAGGAAGGAAAGAAAGAGGTGACTGAATTACTGTTGTTTTTGAACAGAAGCAGAATTAAAAGAAATCCTGGCCATGAATGTGGCACAATTGCACTTCCCCATTTAATATTGCAACTCCATGGCTACAAGACAGTTTGGACTTTAAGACAGCAACAGTGCACTTCTTTTGGTAATTTTGGGGTGGTGTTGTGGTTAAAAGTGTTGGACTGGGATCTGGGAGTTAAAATCCCCTCTCGTGCCCTGGAAGTTTGCTGGGTGACCTTGGGCCAGTCACACACTCTCAGCCGAACCTACCTCACAGGGTTGTTGTGAAGATAAAATGGAAAGAACAATGTAAGCAGCTTTGCGTCCCTGTTGGGGAGAAAGGGGGAAATAAATACAAATATTGGTATAGAAAAGAAAAACAACAGCATCTTTGTCAATAGTACTGAAACTCCAAGGGACAGAGAAGGGGAATGGCAGTGGGGTGCTGCGAGAGGAGGAGCAGCTATGTGCATTACTATGTGTGTAAAAACCACCTCTGAAGAGAGAGAGCGTAGAAGCCAGAGGTAGCCTCACCACGGTGAACAGGTAAGTGACATGTGAACAAAGTTATCCAACTTCTTTAATTTATTCCTTAATATCACATCTGTACAATTTTCATACATACATAAAGAAATGCATATTGGCTACACCATGGCATGTGGATGCATTTCCAATTATAATACAAGTTAAGTGCAACTCTACTTGAAAATGTACATTTTTTACAACTTATACAAAGCAAAGACTGCTACGCTATTATCTGAGGACAGTATAAAGGTTGATTTATGATAAGGTTCATTACTAAACCTCTTCCTGGTTAAATACAAAATATACTAAACCATTTTAAAAAAGGCCCTCGTGGTACTTGGCCAGTATATAAAATATGCTGTGTAAAATTTAACCATTTGCATCTTTAAAAATAAGCTTGTAACTGTGGTTAAACGTTGGATATTGAACTACTAGACTGGCAGGTTGAACAGGTGTTACACCGCAACTTTCTTTTTGCTAATGCATTGATCATGACCAAACAAACCTAGCACCCTGGTCCCAAACACATCCCTTAGAAACAAGACTCCATAAAGCCAATGGGCTTCAGTTCCCAGTAACATGTTGAAAATGGGGTGCAAGGCTGTAATCCTAATTCTTGGAAGCAACTATGACTGGAACAACAGGAACTTACTTCCAAGTCAGTGGTCACAATCCAACTCAGAGTTAAATGTGTCCGTGCTTAATCCCACTGAAATCCAATGAGTTTAAGACTGTTTCACTCTGTGTTAGATAGTAGCCAGTATATTTAGGATGAGTTTGCAAAGTACTGTTTTATTCAAACTGAATGTTGAACGGTTTTCTGGAAAGACAAACAGCATTCATCTCTGAGGAAAAAATGGAATGCTATCCAAGACATGTTTACTATCTACATTTTAGTGGGCAGAGTCTTACCAACTTGTGAAAGTGTATTCTTTCCATAAAATGAGCCTGGGCATTACAATGTTAACTCTTATTACTTTGTTATATGTTTTGGCTCACAGACTATTTTCCTGTTAACAGCTATATCAAGGGGTGGAAAACCCCCAAACATTTCTTATATCGCCATCCCTGTTACAAGAATGGTTTGATTTATAACCTTCTTTAAAAATATACATTTTACAGTCCTCGCACCTCAACAAAAGATAACACAGAGAATAAATATATGCTTCCACAGCTTTATTCTCCTTAGATTTAGAAACTACCTGTTGAAGGCCCTTTCTTTTTTAGACTTCTCTAGTGCCTTGTCCATTGTTTTCTCATTTTCTCCTCTACATTTGGGGCAGTACCACTTGCCCTTTGGTTTATGATTGAGTCCCACACATGAGAAGTGAAACCATTCAATCGGGCATTCGTCATTATCACAGCCAATCATTTCTCCATAGGAGACCTGATTACACAAACAGTATGTTGGCTCGTTGGGGTCAATAGGGAGATCTGCGGGGGATGCCTCTCTCTCTGCTTTGGCCTTGGATCTCTTCTTTTTCTTGGAAGTTTTTGCCTTCTTCTCTTTTGGAGTTCCTGAAGTGATATCATCATGATCATGGTTATTAGAAGCATTCTCTCGATTTTCATTATTTCTTTGCCTTCTAGACCGCTTGTTGTTGGGTTTCTCTGCCTGAGTGATTGTCTCATTCTTTGACTTGTCTTGGTTTGTTTTGCCACTGTTCCCAGTTGTGTCATTAATCTCTTGGCAGGTTTCAAACAGTTCTACATGACTGTCAACTTGCCTAGTTCTATTCTCAACAAGTTCTACCATCTGACTGACGATCTGGATCTTTTCATCTCCTAGTTCCTGGCTCCGGATCAACGCTCTCTGTATGCAGTGCAACAATCTCCTCTTCTGTACTGTGTCAGTCTCTCGTTTGAATTTTTCATAATAATCATCCAGTTCCTTTAAAATATCTGTGAAGAAAGGATAAGACTACATAATTTGCCAGCAAAGTTTCTTCAGCTTTATCGGGGGGGGGGGGGGGGGGGGGGGGGAGTGATGACAACTCCCCAAACTTTTCACAGTATAAATGTTATTCCAAGCACAGATACTTTGAAGATGCATGGAAATGTGAGTTTACTTTGAAATGAATCATTTGTTTAAAAGTAACAGTATATCCCCACATAAGATTAGTTTCATTTTGCAGTAATCCTTACTTAAATCATATCTGAAGCGAGTGGCATTGACTTCTCAGGAGAATGTGACTAAAGCTGTACTCCACATTAACTAATTCCCACCCACCCCCACTTGAACAAGATTTATGAAAGGCTGTTTCCACACATTTTAGCTGTGTGTGTTTGAATTTGGCTTACACCCCCCAAAAGTAATGTGAGTGAAACAAAACAGGCTTTTGGTAACAGTAACAGGCATCATTTAAAACCTGGATTTGCTCAACCCGTTAACGGATGGATATTCCTAAAGCAGGAATGTGTGTTCTGGGCTTTTCAAGGTGCTAGTTTCGTAGTTTCATAAAGAAAACCTTTTAGATTTTTTTTTTAAAAAAAGAAAAATACTCAGGTGGGTAGAAGTGATGGTCTGAAGCAAAGTGATGGTCTGAACAAAGTCTGAGTCCATGGCACCTTTAAGACCAACAAAGTTTTATCCAGAGAGCTTACACTTTGAACAAAACTTTGTTGGTCTTCAAGGTGCCACTGGACTCAAAACTTTGTTCTTAAAGGAAAGAGATTGCCAAGGGGGCGGGAAAAACCCTCCCTCAGACGGGTGCTCGATGGGGGGGGGGGGGAGCCCAAGTCCCCCTGTCAGGCGCGCGATTGAAACGAGGGCGCCCCTATCCCCGCCCCCTCTCGGCCCTTCCTCATAGCAGCCAGAGACTCCCCCCCCCCCCAGAGGCGGAGTAAAAGCACAGCGCGCGCGCTCCTGAGCGGGAAGGGGGGGGGGGATCGCCATGCCCCGCCCCTCTGCCCTTAGCAGGCCCACGCCTATTCAGGCACTGGAAGAGCTGCTTGTCATTTTCCTCTTTCCCGCCTCCCTATCACGAATCTCCTCTCCTTTTGGCCCCGCCTCCTCTTTCTCAGGAACAAGGCCATTTCCCCCTCCCCTCCCCTCCCCTGGCGAATGCGATTTCTGAGCCCATTGTTCTTCGCGGCGCTGCTAGAGTGAGCGGGTTTTTCCCCTTCTCCGTTCATCTGCGGCTGAACACAGCGAGAACCCGAATCCGTTCAGCCGCCCAATCAGGATGTGTCCTCCATAGCCCGCCTCGAAAGAAATCGACCACTCAGGCTGAAGAGCCACGCTAGTAGCCCCGCCCACACGGTTCGAAGCTCCTACACCAATCAGAAGGGAAAGCCCCAAAGTAGTCTCCGCCTCTTTCGAAAGCGATTGTTTCGCTTCGGCTTTGAAGGAGGAGCAAGGACCAGCCCCTGTCTTTCACATCGATGCGTCAGTCACAGAGAGGCATCTTACGCTTCCTGCAACTACGGGAGCCAATCAGCCTCCGAGGAACAGACGGGGCAGTTCGAACTCTTACAAGAAACCCTCACGGTCCCTCCACTCCCCCCTCCCTTTACCGTCCGGTTTCGTCAACGTCAGTGGAAGGCGGGCCTCTGTAGAGAAATCAGGGGAGCTAATCGGAGAGCAACAGGGCGGGGCCGTGGGTGGTCCCTGAGGGAAGCTCCAGCCAATAAAGGAAGAGGGAGGCAGGGCGAACACAATAGGGTAATAACGGTATCCTATAAAAGCCGCTGTGACGGCGCTTTTCACTCTTTCTAGCGCTGAGAGGTTGTGGCGCCTCCCTTTAGCGCAGTCGAGAGTGTTGAGAGAGCGGGTGGAACTGCCCGCCCTGTCCTTTAATAGTACTCCCCCCCCCTCCAGTTCCTTGCTCCGCTCCCTGAACCGACCCCCCCCCCTCCTCAAGTTGAGCCCTAGCGCTTCCCTCTCCCACCGATCGACCCCACAGGGTCCTCCTCACGAGAGACGGGGAGAAGAAACTCACACACCGCCGCCAGAGAAAGACTCTCCAACGGGTCCTTGTTGCTCTTCCCCACCCCGCAAACGCAGCAAGAATCGGCCGGGCTTTTCCACCACACAAGCACATGCACCACACACGCCAGCGACAGGGGGGAAAGGAGAGTGAAATCCGTGACGGGCACCCCGGTGTCACCTCTACCACCGGCCGAGGCACTCTTCCTCCACCTCGCACGGATGACAAAGAACCTTTCCTACAACCTCCCCCCACCCCCGCCGCACACACGAACTAAAACCACCATTTCCTCCAACTGCAGAGTGAGCCGGGGGGGGGGGGGGGGGAGACATAAGAGCCCTCTCTCTCTCTCTCTCCCTCTCTCTCTCCAAGAGCTGCAAAAATACTGTACGAGTTTCTGCGGGGAGGGAAAGGAGGGGGAGAGAGAGGAGGAAAGGAAAGGAAAGCGGGGCGGGGGGGGGGGGCTCACTCAGCAAGCTGCACACCCCCAGCCCACACAGTATTTATATAATCTTATCTCCCACCCACCCACCCCTTTTTTTGCATTCCCCCACCCCTCGACTAACAGACTTGGAGGGTGGGAGACTTGTTTTTAAAAGCAAACCCCATTGAAAAAAAAACGCCATAAGGAGAGGGAACGAAGGCAACAAGCCCTGCCCACCCCCCTTCCCCACTCTCAGTCTAATTCCACCCTCCCTCCCTCTCTTACTAGCACCCTCTCCTACTACACAGCCATTGCGAATACTAGAAATTCCTCAATGTTGTGCTGTAGTCGCTCTTCTCTTTCTCCACCTCCCCTTCTTCTTTTCTCTCTTGTCTTCACCCCCAGCACTTTCCCACAGCGGCCAGAAAACATTCTTCCTCTCTCTCCAGCCAGCCAGCCAGCCGCACACACAGAAAAAAGAAACAGCCGCCTCGGTGCCCCATGCGTCCTGGTTCCCTGCCCCTCCTCTCACCCTAGTGGTGCTACCGCCGCTGTTTCTGCGCCTTGCATTTTTTTGGAAAACCTTTTTTTTGTTGTTAAAAAAAATAAATAGTGTAGGTCAGTCCCGGTGCTTCATAAAGAGAAGCCCCCCCCCCCCAAGGACCTTTTGTTCCGCCCCAAGGAAAGGGGGGGAAAGCTACCGGCTGCAAAGCAAGCAACAGCCCCCCACATCCCCCCCCACTCCCCGAATCGCTTCATGTGCCTTCTCGCAACCAAATACAAACTGTTTTTACCCTCCGCTTTGGGATGAAGGCGCGCGGGGGGAATGGGGCGGGGGGGAGGAAGCAGGACCCCGGCGAGAGATCATCTCTGCAGGGGGAACGAAACAGGGCTTAGGTAGCCTCCGACACCCTCTCCACACATAATAAAGGGAGCGAGGCAGTTTACCTTGATATTTGGCGTCGATTTCCCTCATCAGGGAGACATTTCTCTGCAGATCGAAGGGCAGAGATTCGATGGAGTCCAGGTAATCCTCCACATAGTTCGCCAGATGAAGCTGCTCTCCGTTTGCAGGATTCAACATTTTCATCCGGCCCCCCCCCAAAAATTATAAATAAATATGCTGTCTGTATCCTCCTCCTCTCACCCCGAACGGGCGAGAGTTTCCCTTTCAAACACAGCAGCCCCGAATGGCAGAGGCTCAGTCCTCGAGCCGCCTCTTCTTCCCTTCCCTTCTCTTGTGCCTCGGATCCAACCGAAAAGACCACGGCGAAAAGAGGGGGGGGGGGGGAAGCCACCTTGGGAGTCTTTTCTTCGGCGATCAGAAAGGCAAGGCAGGCAGGCATCCACACACACTGTCCGCGAGTCCCTACAGCCAGCAAGCCAGCAGCTGATTGAATGGCTGTTGTCGGTAACTCACCGAGGAGGTGGTAGGAACAATCAGAGGGATTTGTGCGAGTGTACAAGGGAAAGGAGGGAGAAGGGGGGGGGGGGAAGAAGCTCTTTAAAAACCCCGATCTTCCGAAGATAGGCAGACAGATGATTTTTGGGGGGTGGGGGAGCAAAAACCCGGTCACGGAGAAAACTGCCCGGCCGAAAAGGAGGCGAACCTTCCCTCCGCGCACGCAGCTGCTCCTGTTCCGCCGGTGAAATTAATGCAGCCTTCCCTGTACGCCGCACTTGATCCAACGTGGAAAACCCAAATACCAGTTTCAAACACTTGGGAAACATTCAGCCCCGCCACCTAGTGCGCCTGCGCACCACTCCCACTGCTACCACCGACTCCCCCCCCCCCCCCCCGGGCCAGCAGCCGAGACGCTTAATGTGCCTCTATCTATGTATACGGTCATTCTTTCCAGCCCCCTTTCTTTCCCCAGCCTCAGAGGCGGAAGTGAGATTGCAAGAGGGGCGAGCTTCGCAGGTCTCGTTTTTGCTGCCGAAAGTGCAGGGGGGGGGGGGAAGGAGATGGGGGAAGGTCTTGTTTGCAGAGCAAAACAATTCTGATGCGTGTGGGGGCTGCTGCTTTATTAATGCACAAAGCGAAGGGGGACGATGCCCTGCGTTGATTTAGCGCGGGAAGTCGGGGGGACAGTGCTACAAAACCCCAAAGTCACCGAGGCGGGGTGTGTGTGTGTTGAAAGGAGCGAAAGCCTGTGAAGTTCGCGGGCAGGGTGTTTTGGCGAGACTGTTTGATCTGTCCTGCGTGATGAGGTCGGTCTAGCGGTAGGTCGGTTTGGAGAGAGGCTGCACAAGAGTTACTCTGGGGCCTTTGCACTTGTTTAGCGAGAGCGACACAAACTTTGAGGAGCTGACGTCCACCCCTGCGGCAGATGGCCAAGGTCTCTTCTCTCCTCCTATCGTTTTCGCCTGAGCCTTCATTTTTGACACATGAAAGGACAAAAACACAACGGGGAGGAGAACCCTCGTCGTACGTGCACGCGACTGCATACACCCCCGCCCCCCCCACCTCTCCGTGCACTGAGTGTGTCCCCAGTCTCCAAAAACCAGTTTTGGCTTAGTCGGGGAGAGAATTTCTCCTTCTCTCCCTAGAACTAACCACCAGAGCAAAGCAACTGCATCAATAATTGTAATCCTGTAAGGACAGCGCCGCTGACCAATCAAATTTCACTTCTTACTCCACCCCCTCCGCTCTGCTATCCAATGGTAAACCGGAATTATAAGGCCGGAAGAGAGAAGCGACGGGGGGGGGGATGAGCGCACGCGCAAATCTGAGCCGTAGGCGAAGAGAAAATGGAGGGTGGGAGGTGGGGAAAAATGAACTACATTTCCCTCTTTGCCTTTCGCAATACCGCATGCGCCTGGGCTGTCGCCATTGCAGTCTGAGATAGGGGGTAGTCCCAGGACTTTTAAGGTTGGCTGATCTGAAAATCAAAGCACATTCAGCTGCAGAAAACAAAAGGAAGAAAACGCGTGTGTTTAAGGAGCAAGAGAGATGTTCTGATTGATAGTTATTGGTTAATTCATTCGGATGTATTCAAACGCACTTTGCCAAGATCTTAAAATTGTAGCCGGGGTAATGATCCCTGCAATAGCCGTGCTGGTTCTAAAGTAGCCTTGTGGTAACCTTGGGATGGAGGAAAGTAGACTTGGGGGACGATGAGCGCATCGAGGTAAGGCCAGAAGAATGCGGTCTTTAGTTCATGAGGAGGCAGCAGGAGAGTTCCTTGACGGATCTTTGCAGCCCTAGAACCGAATGACAAGAATAGCCTGGGCTTAGGAGTTATGTAGTTGTTGATACCGGTAGTACAATGAAGCAAATGTCACTTCTGAAGTCTTCCGCTGGCCTCTTGAGAACCCAAAAGAATTTTCCTAGGGAAAAGGCAACAGGCGTAGGTTATGAGGATTCTCTCTCCCCCCCCCCCCCCCATACCGCTTAAACTGGTTGCATGGTTTGGAACAAATCTACCATCTTAACCTGCCACATTGGGTTGTTCAGAAACTAAGGCATTCTGTAGCTTGAGGATGTGTTAGAGAAACGAATGACAGATGCAAAGAAAACAAACACAAAACTCCCTCCTTTTTGCTGCAATCTTTAAGGCACACAGAATAGGGACCATGCATCCTCGGATTTTTAAGTTTAAAGACCTCGGTAGTGAAGGTATCTGTGCTTAACTGCAGCTAGCCGAAGTGGCAGAGATGGCATACTCAGCAAGCATCGGTCACAGAAAAATGGAAAAATCCTGCCAGGTATGAGGGCAGAGGAATTAAAAACAACAACAGGCAGCTAAACTTCCATCCCCAAAGAGCGAGCGACTAATCAGACTGTACAACAGAAAATCTTTACTGAAGATGCAAGAGGGACATAGATGTGTGTTCCTCCCCCACTACACATTTACTTATTCGATGTAATATCTCAGCTTCTAAAAGCAGAAGTCCTTGTGAAAAGGGAGGGGGATTTATCTCAAAGCCAGGATCTCCCAGACAGATATGTTAAGAGGAAACAGCATCCACAATCAAATTCTCCCCCTCCCCCCCACCCGCCAAGACAGTGCAATTATAATGCAGCCTGGAAAAAAATCCTTTCCCCAGAAGTAGCTTCCTTTCTTCCATCTTCTCTCCTCCAAAGGAAAGAGCACTGGAGCAGCTCTGATGGGGGGGGGGGTGAGCCCATTTCTCTGGAGGCAGAGATTCGCAGCTCTGCTGCCGTTTCAGCTATGATCAAACTGAATCACGGTGATGGCAGAGAGAGGAGGAGCTTCTTCAAAAGACACGGTGCTTTGTTGTCATTCCTCGGTTACCAATAAGTAAGGGTTGATTCTCTCCTCCCATCTGCATTTTCTGCATCAAGCAACAATGGCTGTGACATTCAGAAGCTTTTACAACCAACCAACCAATTATCATCGACAAAAATGTATACAGAATAGGAAACTCCCCTCCCCCTCCCTTTTTTTGTTTATTTTTGCCTGCTTCCCTGGCAGCAAGCACCTTCCGATCTGTTAGTGGGCATTTCATGCACTCCCTCTTCCCTATATTGTGTAAGTAGCCCTGCCTGGCAGAAAGTGGAACGGAGTCCCCTAAAAGATGCTCAGTGCTTTCAGTCTTCTGGAATCCAAGTGGAGCTGATTTTAGCATGGAGGCAAATAATATTTGCTGCAAGGCAAGGTATGATGTGGGCACAGTATTAGCTGGGGCAGGGAGGCTAATCCCAACCTAGTCTGACTTTTTGTCACTATGCCCATATGACACTAGTTCTGTTGACAGCTCTTTGATTCAACCTCATTTATTTGACTGCAACTGAAACAGTGTGTTAAAGCATCTTCATTGTTAAACATTTCTGATACATCCTTTGTCTAATTCAGTTTATGTATTTACTTCATTTATATTCCTCCTTTCTTCCCAGTGGGGATCCAGAGTGGCTTACATCATTCTCCTTTCCTCAAGTTTATCCTCACAGCAACCCTGCGAGGTAGGTTAGGCTGAGTGTACGTGACTGGCCCAAGGTCATCCAAGTAGGCTTCTGTGGCAGAGTGGGAATTTGAACCTGGGTCTCACAGATCCCAGTTGGACACTGTAACCACAACAGACAGAAAATAAATTTGACCAATGTTTAATAGTGTTCTCTTAAAATGCTGCCACACATTACATTAAAACTGAATTTTGCATTACTTGGGGAACATTCAGTAATAGCCAGTGCAACAGAAATCAGGATGCAACCAGATGGGAAGTGGAACATTTTAACACAATGTGTTAAAACAATGCAAAAATTATATACTAAGTTCCTACTTATAGCAGCAGACAGCATGAGCTATACACAGTAGAACAGACCACAGGTATTTTACCCAGGTATCTTTTAGAACCATTTTGTTACAGTACAGCCCTATTGCCTGTATAGAAAAGCCCTCTTGAATTCAATATATATACAATATATATTTTTAATCCACAAATGTAATTTTATATTAATCCCCCAACCCCTACATGACTATTCAGAATAAAATCCAAGGTTCCCTTTAGTATTTATTCTAAAAGGAGAGTTAAATGCATGTTTAATTTTCTGGGACAGATTTCACATTTTGCTTAATATACCTCTCCCACTAATGGTTTGCATTTCAAAAAGACAGATATGCATTGGTAAATGCACTCATATTACACTTTTAAATGACCTGGCAAGAAGATGGATTTAGAGACCAATTTCAGCTTTTTTTTGGGGGGGTGCCTATGAGTAGATGCATTATGACTGTACAGTTCTGGTTATCATACATTAAAAAAGATAGTGTAGAGGCGGAAAGAGTACAGAAACAGGCAAACAAAGTAATTAAGGGGTAAAGGAACCTGTCCTACGAGGAAATGCTAAAGTTTAGAAAAGAGATGACTAAGGGGGATATGATAGAAGTTTATAAAATTTTGCATGGGGCAGAGAGCAGATCCCTAACCCCTGGCCACCCGAGAAAGCAGATGGGCGATAATCAAGAAAAAATGAAAGTACCACCTCATACGAAGAGTAGTGGAGTTCAGCACTAGATAATATAGCAATGACCGCTATATTTACTTGGCTTTGAAAGTAGGCTAAATAAGAAGGGGTTGGCCTTGGTTAGTAAGAGGATGGGAGACCACCAAGGAATTCCACCGAGGCAGGCAACAGCAAACCACCTCTTGTGTTCACCTCTTGCCTTGAAAACCCTGTGGTGCTGCTGTAAGTCAGTGGCAACTTGACAGCCAAAAAAGTAGAGAAAGAAGTTTATGGAGGGTTGATTCATCAGCAGATTTTAGTGATGATGGCTAAAAGGGACTTGCATGTAATCCCCAGAGTACCAGAGCTGGAGAGCCAACAGGGGTGAGGGTGGGGGTGGGTTTCCCATTGTGCTCTGTGTCTTGCTTGGATGAATGATGCTGGACTAGATGGACTATGGGTTTGGTCCATCTTAGCTGTTGTTGTGTTCTTAACTGAAATACATTTTTACCCCTCCATGAAGCCTTTTTCTTTAAGGACATGTCTGGGAATGGCTTTTTCACGTTTGAACTTCTCCTACCTTTACAGAAGTGCAGAGAACATGACTGTTACCAGGGGTCCTTTCGTAGAAAAAGAGCTGCAGGAGCTCATTAGCATAAGTCATTAGCATATGCCACACCCCCTGACATCACTGGAAGTGTGTCAGAAGGCCACACCCCCTGACATCACCGGAAGTGTGTCAGAAGGCCACACCCACCACTCAGGCTCCACCCCAAAATTCTGCAAGGTATTTTTTAACTCAGAGCTGGCAAGCCTATCTGATGGCACACGTGGGGGAAAACAAACCAACCACCCATGACAGGTAAAGAGGGGGAATACCAGGATACCAGGTCAATATATTTTTATTCTCTTTGGCATTGATGGTGCTTTTAGTGTTCCTTTTCTGTTTGACTGGCAGCTTTCCTCTCTGTTACAGCTGACTGTGGATTTTATATCACTGCTATTTAGTGTTATTTTTGTCAGCCACAACAAGGTCACTTTCAGTCTGTTGGTTATGGCCCAGCTCTCCCTCTTCCTGTCACATGACTGACTTGCAGCTCACAGGATCCTGGTTCAAGAAAGAGAAGGATAAGTGGATATATACCCCACCCTTCACTACCCGAAGGAGTCTCAGAGGGGCTTACAAACTCCTTTCCCTTCCCCTCCCCACAACAGACATCCTGGGAGGTAGGCGGGGCTGAGAGAGCTCTTGACAGAAACTGCTCTTTTTCAAGAACAGCTGTGCCAGAGCTATGGCTTGCCCAGGGTCATCCAGCAGGTGCAAGTGGAGGAGTGGAGAATCAGATTAGAATCCGTGCACTTAACAACTACACCAAACTGGTTCTCTGATACACTTGAGTTTGAGCAAAATTAGAATGCAGTGTGTTCCAAGAGGATTCCAGTAGGAATTGTTTCTCTTGCTCAGTTGATGGAAAACGCAGATTTCCTAACCATTTCTTTAACACAGCTTCTCATAGGAAAGCAGGCTGTGTGAGAATGTGACATTCCACATTATGGGGAGCAAAGTGCTGCCTTATTTTAAAAACTGTGTGGAACCTGTTAGTGTTCCACTTCTGGCATTTTGCTGAAGAGTTATCTGTCTGCAGTGCCAAGGGACCCCTTGCATGGAAGATGCCAAGGTTAAAGGAACATCACCCACTCGTATCTGACATGCAAACATTTCTGTCTCCACTACAACAGCTAGATGGATCAACACATCCAAAGAGGTTTTCCAAGAACAAATAGTTTCAATGTGTCAAGACACATAAGGACTTGCAGTTGCATCCAAAAAGGTGTGTTTGTGTCTGTGTAAAGTGCCCTCAAGTTGCAACTGACTTACAGTGACCCCCTCGGGGTTCTTGAGGCAACAGGCAAATGGAGATGGTTTGCCATTGTCTGCCTCTGTGATCCTGGACTATGTTGGTGGTCTCCCATCCAAGATCTAACAAGGGCTGGCCTTGCTAAGCTTCAGAGATCTGATAAAATTGCACTCAAATGTCCAGTTGCCCTCCCTGGGAGCTATGAAATTTTTTTTTGTGCAGCTCATGGCCAGAATAAATGTGTAAACACTTCACATCCCCCCTTTGGAGACGATGCTTCACTCACATCAGTCCCCAGCTAGCCACTCCATGTATGGCTGAGTGGGGGGGGAGAGAATATCATGGAATTAACCTTATCTAGTCCAAACCCTTTCACAGGAAATTCAAATACCTCCTTCCCCCCCACACACTCAATGACACCCCACACACACTTCCATGCCCAGAAGATGAGAAAAAACCTCTAGGATCTCCAGCCAAACTGGCCTGGAGAAAAATTGCTTCCTGACTCCAAAATGGAGATCAGAATTTCACTGGGCATGTAAGAAAGGGCCATGAGAACGGAGCACTGAGGCAACCCTTCCTGCCCTCCCTCTCATGATCTGCCTCAGTTCACAGGATCAGCATTGCTGTCAAATGGCCACCCAGCCTCTGTCCGAAAACATCCAAAGAAGGAGAGATGTAAACAGAGAGAGAGAGGAGCCTTCTCCTCCCAGACTCTCCCAACTCACTGCTGCTGCCTCCCCCGGCAGGGGAGGAAAAGAAAGAGGCCCCCCTCCCCGCCGCCGCCTCCCCGGGCCTGCACAGCACGCGGGGAGGAAAAGAAGGAAGCCCAAATCACAGACGCCCAACTCACCGACGCAATCTCCCCCGGCCTGCAAGGCAGGAGGGGAGGAAAAGGAGGCACCCCCCTCCCCGAGGCCGCATGAGGGGAGGAAAAGAAGGCACCCCGTCCCCGACGCCTTCTCCCCCGGCCTGCACGGCACGAGGGGAGGAAAAGAAGGCACCCCGTCCCCAACGCCGCCTTCTCCCCCAGCCTGCACGGCACGAGGGGAGGAAAAGAAGGCAGCCCCCTCCCCGACGACGCCTCCCCCGGCCTGCACGGCACGAGGGGAGGAAAAGAAGGCAGCCCCCTCCCCGACGACGCCTCCCCCGGCCTGCATGGCACGAGGGGAGGAAAAGAAGGCAGCCCCCTCCCCGCCGCCGCCTCCCCGGGCCTGCACAGCACGCGGGGAGGAAAAGAAGGAAGCCCAAATCACAGACGCCCAACTCACCGACGCAATCTCCCCCGGCCTGCACGGCAGGAGGGGAGGAAAAGGAGGCACCCCCCTCCCCGAGGCCGCACGTGGGGAGGAAAAGAAGGCACCCCGTCCCCGACGCCTTCTCCCCTGGCCTGCACGGCACGAGGGGAGGAAAAGAAGGAAGCCCGTCCCCGCCGCCTTCTCCCCCGGCCTTCACGGCACGAGGGGAGGAAAAAAAGGCACCCTGTCCCCGATGCCTTCTCCCCCGGCCTGCACGGCACGAGGGGAGGAAAAGACGGCACCCCGTCCCCAACGCCGCCTTCTCCCCCGGCCTGCACGGCACGAGGGGAGGAAAAGAAGGCACCCCGGAGCGCGGAGTCCTTACCAGGTGCTTCCTCCGGTCGGGGATTCTGGGCTGCTGAGGGAAGGGGGCGGGGCTTATGTACCCGCCCCCTGGGCTGCCTCTTTTCACTGCCGGAGCGCCGCTCCGGCGCGCCCCGGCTCGAACGGAGGCCTGACTGTTACATTTATGGTACAGTTCTAAACAGATTACATCCTTCTAAATCCACTGAAATTAAAGGGGTTAAATGGGTAGAAGAAGAAGAGTTGGTTTTATTCTCAGCTTTCCTACTACCTGAAAGAGTCTCAAAGCAGCTTACAATTGCCTTCCCTTCTTCTCCCCACAACAGACATCCTGGGAGGTAGGTGGGGCTGAGAGAGCTTTGAGAGAGCTGTGGATGACTCAAGTTCACCCAGCTGGCTTCATGCAGAGTAGGGAATCAAACCCAGTTCTCCAAATTAGTGTCCGCCGCTCTTAACTACTACAACACACTGGCTCTGTTTAGGATTATACACTGTTAGCATTCTTTCACTCTTAGGGTTCTTACCCTTTCCCCTGCTCTGATTGCTACCTCAAGGGGTAGAAGGATTCCCCCCCCCCCAAAAAAGTAAGGAAGATAGTAGCACATAGCAATGCTTTGGATAGATGGTTCCCCCCCCCCATTTTCCCCAGGGGAGAGGGGATGTATGGCAAGGGAAATGGCAGTCAGGTAGGCTAAACTACCAGGAGCACACTGGGATTACGCAAGTTTACTGCAGGGCAATGTGGACTCAGCATCTGTGATAGGCTTGTCTCCACCTAATACAAAATATTTAACATAGGAAAAGATATAATTTATGAAATGCACACTAATAAAAGGAAAGCAATATCCTGGAACAATAATTAAAGTGGTTTGACCTGCACATATGATTTCGGTGTACCACATAATTCATTGGGACCTAGCATGCTTAATGTTGGCTGGATCATGGTAGTTCTAAAAAGATTTACACTGCTTTGGGGAGCGATATAGATTTTGATGGCCTCTGGGGATAGGGTGAAACTCAAAGTTGGGGCATTTCATTTATAGCATGGTGTACAGATTAGTGTTGGATTTGGATCTAGGTGACCCAGACTTCAAGCTCCACTTTGACATGGAATGGGGCCATTCACTCAGCCCAACCTATGTCACAGGGCTCTTGTGAGGATAAAAATGAAGAGGAGAAAGTTGTAAACCACTTTAGGTCGCCACTGGGGAGACAAGTGGGTATAAATGAAGTAAATAAATCAGAGTTCTCTCATAGGACAGCCTACAAACACTACCAAGACAGTATTAGCAAAGGTCACAGCCAAAACGAAGAACAAAGATTTCCAAGCATTTTTCAGTATTCTAAACCGTCCAAGCACTTTTGAGTTCCTGGTAATTGTTGTAGGATTGTCTTTTAGGATCCAGGCTGAAACCACATCATATTCATATCCATGGATATTAAATAACTTTTTAAACATTCTGATATTTTGTGATGCAAAATACAGTACATGATGCAATGTCCTTTTCTGGTACACCCAGGGGTGTAGCGTGGGGGAGGCCAAAGGGGCAGTCACCCTGGGTGCAAAATTCTTAGGGGTGGAAAAGTTCAAAAGAAAATAGTAATAATAAAGAGATATCTCAACGTAGATTTTAATACTGTTATTGAAAAATATGCACAAAATAAAACCAGGCAATTTTAAATATATTTGAGTATACTAGCAGTGAATTCATTTTACTTTAATTACCTCAGTATTTTCTTAAAATACAGTACATGTGCTGGGGGGGGGGGAAGGGCTTCAATACTGGACTGGTGGAAAGAAATCAGGGAGTGCTAATAGTCTCCAGGTCAGGGGGCACAATACTTGCCTTGCCCCGGGCGCTGGCAACCCATGCTACACCACTGGGAACCCCCTCTGACGATAAAATAATCTTTTATATAGGTCAGTCGACTAAAAGGTATCATGATCCTCATAACTCTTGAAGGGTCTAGCATTTCTATAGCATTCTGTTGAAAAGCTTACAGTATATTTAAAAGCTAGACTGAAACAATAATGAACGTTTCACCACAACTTACTACAGTGTTATGCTCTCTACTGGAGTGATTTTCGTGAACGAGTAAAACATTAAAAAAATAGCATGGCTGTCTCCTCCGCTCTTATAATGTGTAAGATACACGACATCATTGTTTTACTTTATTCCCGAGTTAAACCAGAATACTCCGAGTTAGCAAAATAAAAACTTGATTTTGAACAGTCTCCCGGGAAGTAGATTTCCTTGGATGTTTCTTCCCTAAGCAATGCATATAAGATCCAGCCGCTAATCAAGGACAAAGTCTACTGTACCAAGATGGTGAAAACCTACAACGTTAATGGAAAAGCGGGCGAGAAAAACTGCAAAAAGCCGCTCTACCCGAAGCATTTCATGACGGCTGGAATCCCCCATCCATCCAGCCCTCCGCCTTTTCCTACCCGCTCAGGCAAAAAACTGCGAAAGCTCCTCCTTTTCCTGCTGGTTTCTGGCTGTAACTTACCCCTCTCCGCAGCAGGCGCACAGGCGGTGCCAGTTGTGCGCTACAACCGGAGAGGGTTGTCTGGACCTCCCACCCACCCTCCCTCTCTCCTTCCTGCCGGCAGCTACGCTACCCACACAGCACCTCCCATCGGGGGGGAGGGGGGGAGGAGCCTGCCGCGGCTCTGCCTGCCGGCCATGCGTCTGGTGCGCTGCTGAGCCGCTGATGCTAAAGTAGCCATTTCTGCAAGCGCGGCGGAGGCGTCCGGCTGCAAGCGGCATGTTGGGCGCTCCGTGGCTTCCGTGGGGCGGCTGTGCGAGACCGGCCGCTTTGCGGTGGCTGAAGCGCTGCAGGAGGCCGAGTTGTGCCGCGGCCGCTGGAGGCCGGCGGGTGTCGCCGGGCGAGGCTCCCCGGAGGAGGTGGTGCTCTGCGGTCTCCGAGGGCGGGACGAAGTGGATCAAGCCCGCGGGCCACGACGCCGGCATCCAGACCTACAACAGCCTGAGCAGAAGCAAGGAGCCGCTCATCCTGGGCAACGCGGATGTGGTGACTTGGTAGACTGATTCGGAAACCCGGGTCTCAGGGGTCGGGTTGACATCTCCGCATCCGGCTTCTCTGCTTCTATAACGTGGCAGGCAGCAGACCAGTCGGCAGAACTTCACCTCGGGTGGAGAAAGAATACTTAAAGGGCGGGAGGCGGGGGAAATCACCCGTAGTTTTCTGCTTGCCCCATCGTTCGTTAAAAAACGTGGGGGAACGGTCGGCGCAGATTTAAAGCCAAAGTATGATTACAAAGCCTTTGCATTGGAAGCAAGTCTGATAGTGCAATCCTAAAGAGAGTTTCAGGTACAGATTCAGGTGGGTAGCCACGTTGGTCTGAAGCTGCAGAACAAAGTTTGAGTCAGTGGCAACAAAATTTTATTCAAGGTGTAAATTTCCGCCTGCATGCACACCTGGGGATCCCTGGAATTACAGTTCACCACCATGACTAAAGAGATAATTTCCCATGGAAAAAATTGACGCTTTGGAGGGTGAACTCTATGGCATTATACCCCACTGAGGTCCCTGTCCTCCACAGGCTCCATTCCCCAAATCTTCAAGAGTTTCCCAGCCTGGATCTGGCAACCCCAACCCCAGCAGAGTTACACCCTTCAGAGTTTTAGACATATGTCACTTTGCTGGGGATTGTGCTGTAGATGAGGCTCTCTGGTTCAAGGGCGTGCTTCTTATTAACCCATCTGCCAGTTCTTGACTCAGAGCCGCTGGATGGACTGCCACTGTAGCCCTGATTTTGCGATGCATGGTGTCACAATCCTTATTGCTAAGCCTGTGGAGAAGGAAAGAAGCAGCAGGCAATTAGAAGGACTCTGCAGAATAATCGCTCTAGCTAGGGGTCGCAGTCTCCTCCAGAGAAACTCACAGTAAATTGTAAGCGGATCAGGGCCACGAGGGCTGGGTAAGTGGCAAAAGACAGGGAGGATGAATTGGAAAAATATGTCAAGGAGTGAGCTTTGGGGATGGGCACCTCTGGAGGCAAAGCAGAATGCCTGGTGGCTCTGATCCAGGAGTAGTCACACAGGGAATTCTGTTCTGATGGCCAGGCAAGGACAAACTCCAGGTTGAAGATCCACTCCAGAACTTTGTTGCTGCTTGTATATCAAAAAGCCTGATTTGAGGAATCCTTGCTTGACCCGAAGAGGTCTCTGAAGCCTGAGGTCAGAGTGTTCTGCATAGGTCCTAGTTCTAGTCCTGTGTCACCTGATGTGATCCCTTGTTTAGAATCATAGAGTTGGAAGGGAGCTCCAGGGTCACCTAGTCCAACCCCCCCCCCCCGTACAATGCAGGAAATTCACAAATACTTCCCCTACCCTCAGTGACCCCCTGCTCCATGCCCAGAAGATGGCAAAAAACCCTCCAGGATCCTTGACCAAAGTGGCCTGGAGAAAATTGCTTCCTGACCCCAAAGTAGTGATCGGCATTTCCCTGGGTATGTAAGAAAGGGCCACGAGTTTGGTGCTGATCTCCCGTTTTAAGGTTTGAACCAGCAAATTTGCAGTGTTTGTAAGGTATGCCAAAATTGTCTTCCCTTTAGACGTGTCCTTAGCAAGTCACAGCACCAGCATCCATTTCATTCCACTCATCCAGTTGACAGAGCAGTTGATGAGCCTTTTAAAATTGTGCATCATGTGCTGTCACTGAAAGCAAAGTATCTCCGTGACTTTCTCAATACATCTTTCAATCTTGTTCACAGGTACAGCTGTGGGCCGACAGTGTATGATCATGCACACCTTGGGCATGCTTGGTGAGTTTTGATTTTACTCACTTACACTAAAGATCGCTTGCCACAAGCCAGCATTGGATTATGTGCATATTAGCGGTGGTTAATGGTATTATTCAAAATGCGCTCTGTCAAGCGCATAGAGTGACTATAAGCAAAATAGAATAGAGCAAGAGTCCAGTAGCACCTTAAAGACTAACAAGATATATGGCAGGTTATGTGCTTTCGTAAGTCACTGCTCACTTCTTCAGATAGTGTAAGCAAAGTGTAGTCTGTATGATGCCTGGGCTGTAAATATGCACCCAAGCGAAATGCGGAGAAGGTGGGACACTGGGATAAAGTACCTCCTTGAGATCCAGAATATAATGGCTCGCGTTGACTTCAATCAAAAAATCAAGAGCAATCTTTCTGCTGGAACTTCCCAAGCAAAAAATGTTCTTGGCTGTAACTTTAGACTGTCTGTTATCTCTTCCTAGTGCAGCTGTCTCAGATGTTAAGGCTTGAGGGATGAAAGAAGCACATCATCTTTCTTTTCTAGCCCACTAGGGTCTTTGTGACACATGATTTTTTCCCATCGTAGTTGTATTTGACTCTTTCTCCAAAGAGTTGGGAGCAGAACTTCGTCCTCTTCTCTGTGCTCTACTTATTTGAAATAGGGTCATGGGAGAATGGGACCTTTGCTGCTGTTGCACTTTGGTTGCGGAATGCACACTCTGCAGCTGTTCGGCTGGTGCTGAGCCTGTGCAGTTTTGGGTGCACCTTGAGACCTTTCTTCTTCATCCTGGCTTTTATGTATTCTGTATCGATGCTACTTATGTTCTGTTCAGTATCCTGTTACTTTGACCTTGTTGCTGTTTAGTTATTACCTAATGCATTTGCTTTTTTAAATTAACTATTTGCTGCGGTTGCATTTTTATGCCTACTGTTGATTTAATGTCAGTAATTTTCACTGTTTTATTTATTTATTTATTTTACAAAAGCTGCCCTAAGGCAACTTGCTCAAGACCACCCCATGAAATGTGTTGCTGAGATGCTGAATTTCCCCCACATCTAAACCCAACATTCTAGTGTGTTCGCTGCTGTACTGCAGTCCTTACGGGTACATGGCTTTTAGAGGCTCTTATGGACTTTTAAGGGCTGTGGTGGCTCAGTGGTTAAGACACTGAGCAGCAGACTGGAAGGTCTGTAGCTCGGCAGTTCAAGACTTGAGTGCTGCATGACAGAGTGAGTTCCTGTCTCTGGCCCCAGCTCCTGCCAACCTAACAGTTTGAAAGCAAGAAATTGCAAGTAGATAAATAGGTACCACTTCAGTGGGAAGGTGACAGCGCTGGCTCTTTGTCTTGGAAATGGAGATGAGCACTTCTCCCCCGTTGGATTCGACTGGCTTTCAAGCAAGATAAACTTTTACCTTTATGGACTTTTATGTACTTGCCACTGATGAAACCCAGACAGGTAGTGCTGGCAGTAGGGAAGGGAAACCCAAAATGTGTTGCAGTACACACAAGCAACCTGTACATTGACTCCTCAGTACCGTCAGTAGAAGGTGGTGACCTTGGCCATGTTCCCTTCCCCCAGCAGTCCTTTCCAAACCCTAAAAAGTGGAATCATGGGACTTCTGTGTACTTACAACCATTTGGGTAGGGGGGCGTGGGTGTGGGAAAAGGGTGAAATCTCATTTCTTCCTCTAACATCAGAAAAGGGGAACACAGAAAGGTCAACTTTCGTTTCACTGACTGTTTCCAGCCCTGTGTAGATAATGACAAGGAAGATGTACATTTGGGAGGTGTACAGATTTCAGGTATCAGCATAGTGTTGACTGTTGAACACTAAGTAAAAAAGAGACAAAGTTAGTTTAGCACAACACTTGCTGTCCTCCCCCTGTGATCTGGCCTGCTGAACTACTTTGCAAAGAGGAAGTTTAAAAAGCTGAAAAACATAGCAACAGATTGTTTACAGCTATTACTCCGCCTCCCTTTTGCTGTGATGAGTAGAGATCAGGCCGCGGTTTGCACTGTCTCTCTCCACCTTGTGAAATTTCTGATTCGCATTTAAAAAAAATTCATCATGTTCTTTGTGTCATCTCTGTGGAGAATAGAAAAGGCTGATTCCCCCGCCCTCTTGCACTGAATCCGATTGCTTAGGCAGGCTGTATGACTGAGAGCAGTGTTCAATGAGCACCTTAGTGAATCAGATGGAAAAGCCCCTTCCTTTGATTATGTCATGGCAAGGTGACCCCTCTGCAAGCGCATGAGCGTGCCTGAGCACTCCTGCATTCAACAGAGGTGGCTGTGGCCAAAGGACCAGGTACGGTTCCTGGCAGAGAGCAATGTTGGATTTTCTCCTGTATGGAATATAAGAAGAAAGTCAAGGAGGCATTGTTCTTTGATCTGGTTCAAAGGACAAACTGCAAGAGGGGAGATGGAGCGAACCAGTGCTTCCAAAATGGCGTACGGGAGCTTGTTGCCATTCACGATTTCCCCCCACCCCACCCTTGCATTTTGCCTTCTTCATTTTATCAAAGTGAGTGTTTGTGTGTGTGTTCTGATCTGTATGTGGGGGAGTGTAGGGAAGATCTGAGGCTGGAATGCTAGCCGGTCAAAGTCCATGCTTCTCCCCCCTTCCTGCTACACAATGAACAATGGCAAATCCCTTTGGCAAATAACAGACTATCTCCTCATGTTAAAATCCTTATAATGATTCTCTTACTGTACTGTGTATTGAATGCTGACGTAGCTGTCTGTGTGTTGCAAGAATGTCAGCAGGCTTGAAATAAACCACCACTGCTCAAGTTGGGCAGACTTGGGTTGTTCTCCTTCCAACTCACTTGTCTCGTGTGCAAGTCCTTCAGGGGAGACTGATGCAGTCACTGTCTTGTGTGTGTTCTTTTAGGCAGATGTGGTGGGGGAGAGGAGAAAGGTTGGAACAGCATTGTGCGGGCGGGGGGATACTGTCCTGCATTAGGATACTGTCCTGCGTAACTCCATGCTACCGCCATGGCAGAGTCATGTTTTTGCTCTTTTGTCATACGTGACACTGTACATTTTAAAGCAAATTGTAGAATATGAAGTTAACACCATTTATTCAGACGCACCTTTATGGATTGTCTCAGACACTTGTGGCTGATTTTGCCATATACAGTTTTGTTTTCCTAAATGTCAGTTTGTGGCTATGATACCCAAATGTAGAATATTTTCTTCCTGGACACTTAGTGATTAAATTACCTCTCCATACATGTGTGTGGGCAGAAAAATATTAAATAATGTACCAGTTTAGGTCAGTACTTTATGCGTTTTGCTGAAGTGGTCTCTAGTCCATAGAACTCACAGTAAATCAAATCTTTAAACTGCTGCGAGACTTTTGGGATATTTTACTGCATGCAGGTTACTGTTCACAGGATCCAAATGTGCCATGATGAATTTTATGTTTCCTGTTAACGTACGTGCCCTTTTTTCCAGCTCTTATGTTAAGTTTGATATTATTCGAAGGATAATAACCAAGATCTTTGGAAAAGAAGTAGTCATGGTGATGGGGATCACCGACATAGATGACAAAATAATTAAAAGAGCTAATGAGGTAAGTGGATGAGTTATGGAAGCATTACCATTGTTACCATTGTGCTATTTTACACACAATGCCTATTGTATCGTATAGGCCTGTTCTGACACTTAGCCAATGAAAACTTTTAGGGTGAAAGTGAGTTTTGGAGAGGAAAATTCTTGCATGTGTGCACATGCACACACACACGCACACTGCCTGCCTTTTCCTATGTTGTTCAAACCTCTCCCCCACCCCCCACCCCGTCTACAGCTTTGGTGTTGTTCTTAAAAAATGAGCTTATGTTTTAAGCTGGTCACAGCTCATGTAGGCAGTGTGGTGTTGTTGTATTGATGCATAGCCAGTTACACGCGGCTGTCTGGCTGAAGGTAGCGTCTCATCTTGTACGAACCCACCTGCTGATCTCTGCATGGCCCCACACTTTAACAGGCCTTGTGGATGCGCAAAAGAGCCTTGGTTTTTCTGTAGTGGCACTGAAGCTCTGGAACGCCATCTTTGCAGGTACTACCAAATTCACAAGTGTTTAGGTATCAGGTGAAACTTTCTCCCCGTCCCAGCATTTATCAATTCTGTTAACTTTTTAATCAGATTATCCTGCTTTTTAATAGGCTGTGGTTGTTTTAAATATGTTTATTGCATTTTTCTCTGTATCTGCTGCCTTTTCATCTTATTATCTTGCTTGTTGTTTGCTAATCGTTGTTAAGTTGCCTCACAGCCATTTATTTCAAGATGCAGGGCACAAATATTTTAAGTAAATAAGTTGTGTCAGAGTCAGATTGGAGTGAGGGAAGGAGGCTGTGCCCTTGCTCTGGCTTAGCATTAGCTTTGTTGTTATCACGGAGCCTATTTGGAAATGCTCCTTGCTGTCATCTGAAGTTGTGAACATTTTCACTCTGGCCCCTCTAAACTATAGTATGTGTGTTTGTGTGTGGTGGAGTATTCCCAACTGCAAGTAAATCACTAGTTTACAGTAACTCAATTGTCGTTCCTTCTTTATAATGTTCTGCTAGAACAATGTTCTTTAACATGCCCTTTGTTTTAGAAATGTTTTAATTTTGTATGTGCAGTGCTGGCAAATTTCAGAGGAAATGGGTTTTTATCCTTGGCAAGTAGAACACTTGCACACCTTGGGGCAGTAATTGATGAGCCTTCTTGGCTTTCCCTTGGATTCCTTTCTTGTCTTCTGCTTAGCCATTAGTTCTAAAGGTATTGTGGTATTTAAAAAAAAATAGTTTAAGTGTATGCTTTAGCTATGTGCCTCTCTGTTACAGATGAATATATCGCCAACGGCTCTCGCCCGCTTTTATGAGGAAGACTTTAAGCAAGACATGGAGGCATTAAAGGTACAGATGGTTCTTTTGATGCTTTTGCTTTGAATGTGAAGCATTTTTGCTGGTGTCAAAAGGAGGCTAATTTAAAACATAGTTTTAGATAAGTCCGTAAGTGGCCTTGTCTCTGGTAAGTTCCTCCCCCCACGGCAATGCTCCCCCTAAGCTGTGGAGTCTTGTGAGCAAAAATTCTACTTTGTGAGCTACTAGCATTAAAGTTGTGAGCGAGCGATTTGGCTACTGCATAAATTAGTATGCTCTGGAGCCATCCTTCCTATGCTAAGACAAAAAACGTGTGAGCCGGAGGCTAAAAAACTGTGAGCTAGCTTACACTGACTCAGCTTAGAGGGAACACTGCCCCACGGAACTTTGCACATAATTTATTTGTAGTCGTTTTGGTCACAGTTTTGCATTGTTTGTGCGATGGTGTGATATTGTTGCACTGGTCATATCAATGTTGCATGAACTGAAATGGGTGGAAGTCCTTATGATTCCATCAGGGCCATCCTAAGCAACATTAGGCTGCATATAGTACGCACACACACACACACACACACACACGCATCTGACCTGGTATTGTGTAATCTTTGAATGTCTTGCCAAGAGTAGTGGATTTGGATGAGAGCTGTAAATGAGGTTTATAAGTGTTGATACAAGATCAGCTCTTGTAAGTTTTCAGATACATCTTGGAAGTCTCTTGAGCCAAAGTGATTTCATTGGCTCAGACATCCTTCCTTGAAACAAAACCTATCACAGGCCATGAGTCATTAATACCTTTCTGCTGTTGTTGGGAAATGATGTTTTTTTTTAATACGGTAGAACTTCAGTAGGCCTTGTTTGCAGCAAAGGATTGGAAGTCTGTAGACTTGGTGCCCAAACCAAACCATGCTTCTTCAGAACTAAGTCACACCTGTTTCGGTAGGATTTGTTTCCAAGCAGGCATGCTTAGGTGTGGACTAAAGCCATGCAGCCCAACCCTTTGCAAATTCAGTCATCCCCCTGTGTTCGGTGGTGCAAAAAAAGTGACCATAGAACTGAAGTCCTTGGGAATCAGTAGTTGCTGTCAAGTTGGTATTTTATTTAAAAGGTGCTATTGTGTTGCAGTCATGCTCCTGATAGTCTTGATTAATCAAATGTAAAGCAAAGTTACGTTTTTTTCTTACTGAAGGTTCTTCCTCCTACGATATATATGAGGGTAACTGAAAATATCCCTCAGATCATTGCATTTATACAGCAGCTTGTTACCAGTGGACATGGTTATGCAACCTCCAGGGGTAAGCTTTCGGAATAATACAGTCAGCAGTTAACGGTGTGGGTGAAAAGTTTGTGCGTCTGATAATGATTATTTTGTAGATCAGCTTAAATACAGCTGGTCCGTTTTAAGTAGCAAACAGTGTAAGTACTGGTAACTGAACTGCACGTGTTTAATATTGTCTCTTTGTTACAGTTGAGTGTGTATTAGTTGTTGACCATTCATATCAGACAAAGCAAGAAGGGATCGCCTATCATGTCCCTAAGAGAGTGTCCGCCCACAAATTCATTATGTTCCCTTCCCTCTGCACTACGTTACATCTCTGTGTACTTGTGAACCCTTCTGCTTTGAGCTTTATTTATCTGGGTTTAAGGTTAGCAGGGTTCTTTGTCTCTGGGAAGAGGTGCTAATAATAATCATATAACATTGTGTGTGGAATAGCCAGGAGATCCTAAGATTGTCTGGCAGCCACAAGTTCTAGCTCTTTTAGCATTATGTACCACTAGGTGATGAGCTTGACTTCTTTTTCAGGCAAGAGATGTTTCGGAGACGGTTTGCCATTGGCTGTCTCTGTGTCACAGCCCTGATATTCCTCGGAGGTCTCCCTTCCAAATACTAGCCAAGGCTGAACTTGCTTAGCTTCTGAGATCTGACAGGGCTGGGCTAGGGTGGAAGAGGTGCTGGAAACAGGGGATACCACAGGCCTACAGAACCAGTTTTTAACAGTAGCTCTGAGATGTTACCAATCTCTGTTGTTCCAAAGCAGAACTGCACTTTCAGGAAACAGTATCAGACTGACTTTGTTTTGCTTGTAACCCATCTTACTCATTACAGGCAGATCAGTTCAGTACCTCCCTGCTCCACTCTGAAGTGAGCCGCCATCTTTCCTGGCGTCTTTCCCATAAACACTTGCCTGCTTGCGGTGCCCAGGCAGTGGATGCTGATCAATCCACGCTGGTTGTGCCAGGGATGTGGCGCCACAGATTATGCGTCTCCTAGCCATGAACAGTGGCAGCTCCTGTGGATGGTCAGAGTAGTGTCAGTCGCTGTTGCGATGTTCAGCCTGCTCACGATACATACTCACTGCAGGGCTTGATGTGGTGCTTCAGCACGGCCGCTTCGAGCAGAGGAGAGCCATGTGATAACATTCGCTGGGGTGGGTGTATAAGCACAAGAGCACTTATAGACTGCGTCATTAATAAGTAAAACAGATCTCTTACATCTCTGTAATGGAATTGTTTCCTTTCAACAGGGAATGTTTATTTTGACATCCTTTCTTGGGGAGACAGATATGGAAAACTCAGAGATATTTACCTTGATGCTGAAGAAGAACTGGGTATGTTAACGCTGTTTGTTGACTTCCGTAGCATGTTTGAATATCCTTGATTAATATGCTAGCTGTAATATGGTTAGTTAGATCTGCTGGGTCTGGGGTAGCATTCCTTTTCAGTCAGCCGGTGTTGTTTCCCAGTGTTCAACTTACTTTTTTTTGGGGGGGGGGGTATTTTGTGTGTGTGTGCTTGCGTGCCTGGAAGTCATGGTGACTTTTGGCTACCTCTAGTGGGGCTTGGACATTTCAGAGATGTGGCTTGATAAGCTGCCTCTGCGTCCTGGCCCTGGTATTCCTTGGAGGTCTCCCTTCCAAGTACTTGCCAGGGTTGGCCCTGCTTAGCTTATGAGATCAGGTTTGCCTGGGCTACCCAGATCAGGGCCTGTTCTTCAGCCTTGTGTTTCGAAGGAATGTTACTTTCATTGTAATTTGTGGTCCTCCTTACTGAAGAAGTCAACCTACCTCTTAGTTTATGTGGGAACCATGACACAGAGTTGTCTTCTATGGTGACGTGATTAAAGGAAGGCCAAGGATGGTAGAAAATGACAATGAAGCGAGGGTTTTATGATACGTTCCAAATGACGGGCAAAAGTAGTCTTTACAGTTGAAAAGGCAGACAAAGCACTGGGGGATATACTGGAAGTATGGGATGTCATAAACACCACTGAAATTATTTTTGGATGTTCTTGAAGCTAAAAGTGAGCAAAAGCATTCTTGCAACGCTTCACTGAATATTTGAGGCTCGCTGATCGTGGCATTGGCCAGCAGTACAGCTGCATCACACAAATAAAATCACTAGTTTGAGCAAACACTGAATTTTGGAGGCTATCTTCTGTGTACTCCACTGGGACTTTTGTTCCATTGAACACACATGGCTTTAGAAAGGTATCCAGTCTAATAGTAGCTGCACTCAGACATCCTGTCAAGCCAACACAAAACCTGAAAGTCCTCAAACATGGCTTGTTGCCAGGTTGGCATGCTTCCTTCCGGTTACCTGTGATGTATACATTCAGGAGCCTGGCTTAACCAGAGTTAACTGTAGTCCTCACAAACTGGGATTCTAGCCCTAGATTAAACCCTGTTTTAGATCCTGGTTTGTAAGATGAAACTGAAGTTCTGGTGTTCATATGTCACACGTAACCAGAATTAATTTTAAACCAAGATGCCTTCATCATGCTCTGTGCTGGATGGGACAGCGAAATAGATGCGCAAGCCTGCCAGCAAGCTGAGCCTGTGCACAAACTGTAGCTAGCTGGCACCTTGTGTGTGTTGTAGCCAGCTCAGTCTTTTGTAGAAAGAAAACATTTTCTCTCAGAATTCTTTCCGCAATGGTCCCAGTTTAAATCTATAGAACTGTGTCCTCTGATTTCCTTCTGCTAAGTGAGACATCTTGCTCTGGAGCAAGGCTCCTCACTCGTTCAAGAGGAGTCATAGTATCCAACCGATTTTCCATTTCAAAGTGAGTCTGTACTAAGGGATGAGTGTACAAGATAGCATGTAATGTGTGTATAGATCCTTCATGCATTCTTATCACCAGCTAAGAAAAACATCTTTTCAGCTTCCACAAACTCTGTTTGCTACTGATATCACATGTACTACTCCAGAGGTGAGAGCCAGCGTGGTGTAGTGGTTAAGAGCGATGGACTCCAATCTGGAGAACTGGGTTTGATTCCCCACTCCTTCATATGAAGCCATCTGAGTGACCTTGGGTCAGTCACAGCTCTTTCAGAGCTCAGCCCCCCCAAATAAGTCTAGCTCACCACTTTAGGGATGTGTAATGCTAAAGGGCTAAAACTTAAGTCTCCCAGACAGTCTTTGCCAGATCTCCTGGCTATGCTGCATGCATAGCTATGCGATAATTATTAATTATTATTATTACTCCAGAGGTTGGTGCAATATGGCACAGCTACTTCTTCACCCCAAAGCCTCTAATCTGCCTGCTTACCTATACGTGTGTAACAGGATATACATGTGTATACATGTGTAACAGGATTGTGATCTGCAAGTTGCCTTGGTATTTTCTTCACAGATGTTCTTTCTGTGTAGAAAAGTGTGTAAAGAGTCCGCAAATCACTTGTATGTTACAACCGTGATATCTTAATTCAACAACTGTATTCCGAGCTTCAACTTTATTTACACCATCACCATTTATTATTAGCCGTTGACAGCGATAAGCATCACGTAAAGGATTTTGCGCTCTGGAAGGCAGCCAGACCTCAAGAAATGTGCTGGGATTCTCCCTGGGGAAAAGGAAGACCTGGCTGGCACATCGAGTGTTCCACAATCTCCAGGTTGGTTTTCTTGGGCTACCCTGATCTTGATTCTTTCCAAGCAAGGGCTGACAGTTTCCTCACTTAATCAAGGGAAGCTGTTGATCAAAAAGATTAACCCCCAAATTAATAGTAACAGGAGTCTGGGGGATCGAACTTTTTAATTTTGCATTGGAAAATATGAATTCTTCTCAGATAAAAAATAAACACCAATATATTTTTGTTGCTGTTGCTTCTTTGCTCACCCAGGTGTATTTGCTTTATTGCCGCCTGGCACAATAAAACACCAAGTAGAGTGGTGTGCTGAGATATTTGTAACATCCTGTTGGAGCCAGAGATACACATGACACCCTAGTGGAGCCAGATGAGTGATTCTTGAACTGTAGTTTGTAGTGTGTTTTTTAGGTCTTCTGGAATACCACAGTGGAAAGAGAGAGGCTTATGTAAAGTCGACTCCTTCTGTATTCTGTACACTTGTAGCAACAAGTAAGGTGAAGTTAAAAGGGGGGCACTGTTGAATAACAGGCAGACATCTTACTGATGCATAGCCTGCACAAACCAGGCAGCGTCTTCCTCTCCCCTTTCACCCTGGATGTTCAGCAGTGCTGGAATATGTAAGAAATTCTAATTAGGAAGCTTTTTTTCCGGGTGGGAGCTCCAGTATGTACAAAGGCCTTCGTCCACAAAGAACAAGCGAACCAGGATAGTTGTTGGCAGTACAATAAATGTAACTGGATGTGATGAGTTAAACAGTGGAGGCTGAAGTCGATTGTAACCCCAGCCTCCAATCCAGACTAGCACACAAGCAGCTCATCTTTTGATAGCGCGGACATTAGAAATGGTTGCTTTTACCATTGGGTTGCTTGTTTCCTTTAAACCATTACAGGGTAAGGCTACAGTTTTTAGGCATCCATGGAAAGATTGCAGCATCAAAGATGTAGTGGCCCAGATTTGTGCAGGCTCTTCAGACATGTGCAAAGGGGGTAGTGTGTACATTTTACCCAACTCCTGCCTTCACACCCTAGGCCAAGCTGCTCTTTGTAATTCCAAAGGTTTTAAACTGTAGCATCTGACAAAGGAGAGAACATAACCGTTGCTCTTGTGGCATTCCGTGTGTGCTTTCTTGGACTGACACCAGAGTTTGTGAACATCATGAAAGAGAATTTGTGGAAATGTCAGATGTACATGGAAGAAAAGGGGGGCTCTTCCCCTGAAGACCGCAAAGGAGGAAATTGCATGTATTTCAGTTTTTGTTTTGCTGTCGGTATCGGCTTTGGACTCCGAAAGAAGGCACATTGCTATAAAAATTGTAATGAAGTTCCCACCAGTGCTTGGAAAATGCTCCTGTTTAGACCGTGTGTCCTTATCTCCAGGGGCTGACAAAAAAGGCCGGGTTCTTTGGATGTTTTAGGGCTTCTTCACGCAGTGTATTTCTAATGTGACTGAGCAAGATGTTTCACAGGTGAATACAAAAGCTGAAGAGTTTGCATGCCATGTATCTACGTTTCCTGTCATCTGCCTCCTGTGGGCTTCTGTGCAGAGAGCAGGGGGAAATGGCAGCTTCTGCTGCATGAGATGAGCGTGCAAATCTCGGAGCCGTCTTTGGAGTTGCTGCCAGTTGGATCTGTGATTGGCTGCATCGCGCAATGTGGGTCAATGCAGTGTGTGAAATGAGGAATTGGATGTCTTTCTGATAGCGATTCCCAGCTACCCTTTTGACAGCTCTTGCAGCTGCAGGAGTTTCTGCTGGTTCTGCATGTGGTTGCAGCACTCAGGCGCATTACATTTGTGGACTGAAAGCCTATCCACCAGTGACCGGGGAATTACTTTTATAAGCACAAAATCATTTTGAATGGACTGTATACGGAATTAAACCTCAAATGCTGTACCTCTCTGTAACATGGATGGCAACTAGGCGAGGGGCTTCTCTTAAACTGACTTTGTCTCATAATTCGCTTTCAATTGATTGCTCTTGATGATTTTTTTTTGTCTGCAGTGCCCAGAAGGACCACTGCTCCTGCATCCATATAAAAAAAGAAAAGAAAAGGAAGTTTGCAACTCACACAGTGCCATTGACTCAAATAGACCTAAAGCGGGGGGAACAGTACATGAATTGTATTCGGTGCTGTATCAAGTGTTTGCACAGTGTAACCCTACACAGAGTTATTCCATTTTAAGCTCATTAAAATCAATGGACAGTGTTGGAACCTGTGGGCATTGTGCTAACAGTAGCTCCTTACAGTTTTGCAACATGCTTTCTTGCAATGAAAGAAGCTCTCTGTCAGAGAAAAGGCACCTTGTGCCAGAAGAAGGTGCTACTGCTAATGGAACAAACGCAAAGGAGCCAACTGTTAAGACTGAAGTAGCCCTGCATCGTTAGACTCTGGCCTCCACAGAGACATTTATGGCTGTCAGATCAGAAAGACCGGCTTCAACACAGAAATGTAGGTCTGAAAGGGTTCCCAAGGATCATGAAGTCCAACCCCTGCACAATGCAGGAAATTCACAACTCGCTCCCCTGTCCCCCCCCAGTGCCCAGAGAAAGGCACAAAAACCTCCAGGATCCCTGAGCCAATCGGGCCTGGAAGGAAATCTCTTCCTGACCCCAGTGTTTGGCAGATGATGTTTGGAAAGATGTTGTAGAGCTTTGAATGAATTAGTAGCCTCTGATTCATGTCTCTATTGATCTGGAGCTTGGATTATGAATCTCGTTAGGTCCTGCACTCATTTATTAACATTCCCATGGTACCACTGTTTTGTTTTGTTTTTAATTATTGAATGTTTTTGTTACAGTCTGGTCTTTGGACGACACTTGGATATCCATACTGGTGGAATAGATCTTGCATTTCCTCATCACGAAAACGAGATAGCTCAGTGTGAAGCTTATCATCAGTGCCAGCAGTGGGGGAATTATTTTCTTCATTCTGGTAAGTTGAGAGTTCACTATACCCTTTCACATTTTGCTTTTTATGTTTTGCGTTTTTGTGGTGCCTCTTTTTATTTGATGACTATATTGCACTGGAGGGTACATCTCTCTCTCTCTCTCTCTTTTTTTTAAGGAAAAATGCAAAGAAAATAATTAAGACTTAATGATGGTAATTTAACAAAATGAATGCTCTTTAATGCTTCTCTTACGTCTGTTATTTTGAGGCACCAAAAACTGTTCTGTAGTGTGCTGATCCACAAGACTGGGGTCTAAGTTTGCCTGGAGCTTATTATTCCGACTAGCCCAATTTTGTGGAACATCTGGAGCCAGATGCCCCCCTCCAAAAAAAAAAAGGTTGTGTCAGTGTCATCTGTGCAGTTGGGCTAATTCATGGATGGAACCTAAAAATTTATTATTTCATATCTCAGCTTTCTTTCATTATGGACTTTGGGGTAAGCAAATTGTATCTGGTTTCCAGGAGGTCCCCTGGCCAGGTGCTGATTGAACCTAGACCTGCTTAGCATCAGAAAGTTTGTGGGCTCGTGTACCTTCCAGCCATACCCTGAGTCCAAACATTGTGCATCCCACTGTGCTTCAGCACAGAAATATTTTGGGGCAAGCAGGAGAAGTAATATTCAGCCCACAGAGAGGAGTTAAGATAAGGCTGGTGTCTGCCCTGAGTAGGGCTACATACCCCTGCTTTTGAATAGATTGTTCATATGACTATGTTGCAGAGCATGGCCTCTTCAGGGTGACTTTGTCCACCTCAAAGATAGTGACAGGTCCCGCTCTGGAAAGTGGAATGGGGGAGAGAATTTCTGAGGTTTAATCTCTGAATATAGTTCTTCTTGTAGGGACACAGTAGAAAGTGTGCTCTTGCATGTAGTGCATGTCTGTGAACTAGGGTTGCCAGCCTCCAGGTAGCACCTGGATATCTTCTACTGTTACAGTTGATCTCCAGATAGAATCATAGAGTTGGAAGGGGCCTCCAGGGTCATCTTGTCCAACCCCCTGCACAATGCAGGAAATTCACTAATACCCCCCCACACGCACACCCACAGTGATCCCTGCTTTATGCCCAGAAGAGGGCAAAAACAAAACACCAAACCCTTTCAGGATCTTTGGCCAAACTGGCCTGGAGAAAAATTGCTTCCTGACCCCAAAGTGTCAATCAGCATTTCCCTGTGCGTGTAAGAAAGGGCCACAAGAACTAAGCACTGAGGCAACCCTTCCTGCCCTCCCTTCTTGTGATCTACCTAAGTTCACAGAATCAACATTGCTATCAGATGGCCATCTAGCCTCTGCTTAAAAACTTCCAAAGATGGAGAGCCCACCATCTCCCGAGGAAGCCTGTTCCACTGAGGAACTGCTCTAATGGTCAGGAAGTTCTTCCTAATGTTTAGGTGAAAACTCTTTTGATTTAATTTCAACCCGGTTCTGGTCCGACCTTCTGGGGCAACAGAAAACAAACTCTGCACCATCCTCTGTATGACAGCCCTTCAAGTACTTGAAGATGGTGATCATATCACCTCTCAGTCATTTCCAGGCTAAACATACCCAGCTCCTTCAACCTTTCCTCATAGGACTTGGTGGCCAAGATCAGTTCTCCTGGAGGAAATGGCTGCCTTGGAGGGGGACTCTGTGGCATTAGACCCTGTTGAGGTTCCTCCCCTCCTCTGAATCCTGCCCTCCCCAGGATCCACCCCCAAAATCTCCAGGTATTTCCCAACCCAGAGCTGGCAACTCTGTGAACTGTGAAGAGTAAGGCACACCTTCGTGAATAAAAAGTGTCCCAGGCTCTCTGCTTTTGTTCATGTGAAAAGCCTGTTAATGCAGCTAAGTCGGATCAGTTACCCCAGTAGCTCCATTTCTGGTTCCTTTTGCCTTAATGAAATCAATGCAACACCATCTTTACAGCCATTGTGCTGAATCACCAAGAAGAAACCATTTGACACCATACAAAAGATTTTTTTACTAACTTTTGTAAAGTTGAGCAGTTATTCCTGATGAATGGTTTTTCACCATTTTGTAATGAATGTGTTTAGGAAGCTGCTGGCCGTTCGCGTTAAAAGCAGAGTATTAAAAGATTCAGAATTTTCCTAATGAGTGAGAGCTCGACTCCACTATTTTTAGGATTACACTTTTATGTATTGTGATAATCATCATCATTTATATAGCACACATTTAATGTTCAGAGCGCTTGAATGCGGTTAATTCATTTAACGTCAGTGGCACTGTGATGGAAGCCAATACATTACATTCATTAATTCTTTTTTATCACATATGTTTTTTAAATGAATTATTCATAGCCCATTATTCATTTTCAGAAAATAAATTGTCAGTGTTCCATAATAAAATGCAGGATTTCAACAAGCTCATTAATGAGACCCTATTTAAGAATGTTCCCTTTTAGCCTTTCTTGAAATACCTGTGGAAGGCGTTGCACAGGGAAGATACACAGCGTGTTTTTTAGGCAATGTACTGTGCTGAACAAAGCTGAAAAGCAGCTTCCCACAGAGTACTTTTCCGGCACAGAAAGCTGTCTTGAGTAGGAATTGTTTGAAAGTTGTGTGTGCATGCTCACGTGGGACGATTGTGTGTCTTCACGGTGTAATGTGTTTTGTAAAGGAGTAATCAGTCATGACTTTCCAGCTCCTGTATATTACAGTGGAAGGCACAGGTATAGTAAGTCATCTACTCGTAGGCTTTGGTAGCATTTCTTCCTCGTTGCTAGTCATTTTTGTCCAAAATATGAAAAAAGAATAAAAGCATGCTGCTTTTTTGAGGTTCTGTAATAGGCATGAGAAGTTAATATTTACTACTCAAAGTTACTGCTTGGTGTTTAAAAAAAAAAATCATATAGTAATATGCAAATTTAAAAAAATATTAAAATCAAAAGGCTTTTGAAGAAACACCCTGTAGACAATTTATAATTGGTGTACCCTGATCCTACCAGGTTATTTCTCTGTTCTTTTTGAACTGTTCTTATCTGTTTCTTGATACATTTAACAAGCTAGTGAGAGATTGGCCATGACTAGTGGAGTATGCTTTTTTAAAAAAATCTGCTGTTTTGTAGCTTCTTAAATTTTGAAAGGTAATTCTCCTTTGCTTTGCCTGTTAATTCAGTGGTAGAAAGTGTTAATGTGCTTTTGTCATTCCAGGACATCTACATGTTAAAGGGAGTGTGAAAATGTCAAAATCACTAAAAAACTACATTACAATTAAGGTATTGTAAGCTTGTGTGTATGGTGAACTTTATAGTTGAAGCCCTGTGAGCACAATCCACTAGGAATGTTTCCACTGGAAGCTTCGCTAAACAGATCCGGCTGGGGAAGAACAAGGCTATTTCTTTATTTACTTCGTTGATACCCTGCCCTTTTCCCCAGCGGGGACCCAAAGTGGCTGGCATCATTCTCCTCTTTTTCATTTTTTCCTCACAGCAACCCTGTGAGGTAGGTTAGGCTGAGAATGTGTGACTGGCCCAAGGTCACCCAGCAAGCTTCCATGGCATTAGTGGGGATTCGAACCTGGATTTCCCAGATCCTAGCCTGACATTCTTATCATTACACCGTGCTGGTATAATGGTACCATTACAACATTCTTACCATTACAACATGCATTACACATACCATTACACCATGGTAATTAGAAGGGCCTTCTAATCAGGTGGATGGCATGGCAGGACGCTTGACCCCGGGCATTGCTGGACTTGGAGCTAAAGCACTTGATGCAGTCCACCAAACTCTGCACCTGGTTTAGCCTCAGAGGTCGATTAAATAGAGGAGAAACAGAGAATTAAGAATAAGGACCTAGGAAGTGAAAATTGCACTGTTTATGTATTCACTGTTTGTGGTACCCCTGCCTTTTTTTCCTGGGTGTTCTCTGGTGGCACACACGGTACCAGGACACAGCTGGAAAGCACGTGGCACAGCAGCCTTGCCAAAACCAAGGATGTCTCTTTGGTGCCTGGATGGGAGACCACCTGGGTGCACCTACCTGAAGCTGCCTTATACTGGGTCTGCCCTTGGTCCATCGAAGTCAGTACTGTCTACTCCGACTGGGAGCAGCTCTCCAAGTTCTCTTTCACATCATCTGCTACCTGATCCTTTTAGCTGGAGATGCCAGGTATTGAACTTGGGACCTTTCTGCATGCCAAGCCGATGCTCTGCCACTCAGCCACATCCCCTCTCTAAACTCTGTGTCTATTGCCTTGAGGTCCGTGATGGAAGAAAAGCAGAATAAAAATGTGAGAGCTGGTGTGGTGTCGTGGTTAAGTGTGTCAGACTGCCCCGACCTGGGTAGCCCAGGCAAGCCTGATCTCGTCAGATCTCGGAAGCTAAGCAGGGCTGACCCTGGCAAGTACTTGGAAGGGAGACCTCCAAGGAATAGCAGGGCTGGGATGCAGAGGCAGGCAATAGCAAGCCACCTCTTGGAAACACCCAAGCCTCACTAGGTGTCTCCAGAAGTCAACCATGACTTCCAGGCATACACACACACAAATACTCAATCCCCCCCCCCAAAAAAAAGAGTGTTGGACCCAGGTTCGAATCCCCACTCATGCTATGGAAGCTTGATGGGTGACCTCTCTCAGAGAAGAGAGAAGAAGAGATTGGATTTATACCCCGCCCTTCACTTGAAGTCTCAGAGTGGCTTACAAACTCCTTTCCCTTCCCCTCCCCACAACAGACACCCTGTAAGGTAGGTGGGGCTGAGAGAGCTCTGAGACAACTGTCCTTGAGAGAGCTCTGAGACAACTGTCCTTGAGAGTACAGAGCTATGGCTTGCCCAAGGTCATCCAGCCAGGTGCAAGTGGAGGAGTGGGGAATCAAACCCGGTTCTCCCAGATTAGAGTCCGCACACTTAACCACCACACCAAACTGGCTCTCAGCCTAACCTGCCTCACAGGGTTATTGTGAGGATAAAATGGAGGAGAGAAGGATGTAAGGTCTGTTGGGTCCCCTGTTGGGGAGAAAGTCGGGGTATAAATGAATAAAATAAATGAATGATGGGATAAATGGGACTGTTGCATTCCATTCATTTCGAAACTGTTCTCTGTGTTGGGCTTTTAAAAATTTATCCAGTTATATTTGTAGGCAGCCCTTTCTTCAGGGTCCCTTGGTAGCTAGCCCCCCCCCCACACACACACATTTCATATCCACAACTACCTTGTGAAGTAGGCTGAGACGTGGGGACTGGCCCATGGTCACCTACGTATTTGAGCTGATGTCTCCGAGGTCCGGATCCACCTGCTAGACCACCTTAGTTTTAAAGGTACTGCCATGTGTTTGCAAACAGACAGAAGGATGGGTTCTTTGGAAGGCAAAGTCTTTTCTTTGGCTTAGATTTGCTTAGATTTGCTTTTGTGTATCGGTAACGATTATCTGTCTTTTAATAACCTCATTCCTGATGCCTTCTAGAGAGTAGGTTTCAGTCCACTGACCCAGGCTTCTTTTCTATAAGCCACAAGAGAACCCCAGGTGGAAATTTGCTTCTGAAAATCTGCAACACTGACTTCCTTTCTTTTGTCTCCTTTGGTTTGGAATTAAGCAGATTCCAAATGACCAGTGATGCATGCTTTTCTCCTTTATGCAGTTACACAGAATACCAAGCAGTCCAGCTGGGCTTGTTCTTTTGCTTCTTTCTTCCCTTATTCTTCCACCCTTCATTCCGCATTTTAATCCATTTTAAGTAGAACAGCTGTTTTACACAGATCTGAATATTTCTCTACCACCTCATGAGCACTGTGTTGAAGATAGGTACAAACAACTTATCTGTTGCACTGATCAGAGGATATCTGAGAAACAGTGAAGTTATGTATCTAAAAACTCCTCATCGAGACTATAAAATAAGGCAAACACCTACAGTGTGGAAGAGACACAGTTTATGTATTATGATAGCCCATCTCAGTTTCATGTTGAATTTGCAGTCTTAAGTTTCCGCAGAATTTCAGACTTGCTGATTTGTAGTCTGGTGGTAGGAGGAAGGGTGTGGCTAAGTGATGCAGAAATATGCTTATCAGGAGAATTAGATATTAGGGAATTAGATATGAACCTAATTAGATGTTATGATTATGTAGGACACAAAAGCTTCCTCCCTAAACACTGGGCCTGCCTTTTGCAGCCGCTCTATATGTGAATGTAAACATTTCTGCAGCCTTGAGGGCTTCAAACTTTGTTTACTTTTAGTGAAAGCTAGAATTCTCCAAATTTGTTGTTGGTTGTTAGAGACCACGAAACAGTCTGAAGAACTTGTGGATTTGGAGCAGACAGGCTTGACTGTTGGTGTATAAATAGTAGTGAATCTGGAATTTCAGGGTACTGGTTTGGGTTGGGAAGTGGAGAGCTCCTCCCAACCAGAGGTTCTGTCCAAGACCTGTTGTATTCACAAAGCCGTGTGCAGAAATTATCAATATGAGTTCTGGATTTCATCCACAGTTCTGTCAGCTGGAAGTGGGCGTGAACATAAGATTTCTGGGATTCTGTAGACTGTGTGGGGATTCTGGGATAGAGGCCATTCTGTTGTATTACTACATTTATGCACTGTCTTGACTTTTTCCCATGGGTCTTTAGGATTTCCTGAAGAGGTCTTCACCCGATCAGTTTAGAATGTTTTGCTTGCGAACTGGGTACAGATCAGGTAAGGGAAACCCCTAAGCTGAGAAATTGGCTTGTCCAGTTTATTGTGCATTATGTTCTTCTCAGAAGCACGCTTCGTGTTTTCATGTTTGAGGCTGAGCTGAAATGTTCCTTTCATTTTAATTTTTGTGGGGGAGGTGACTGATCTGTTGGGAAGGGGGGATTAGAATAAATAAATAGCAAATATACCTGAAGATGGGCAGCAGATAAAAGGTGGGAAGGTTGATGGGTGGGAAGGAGAGGAGGAAGCCGGGAGAGGTGAGGATGTGAGAGTTGCCAGGAGGAGAGAAAGAGGAAATAGTGAGATTCCCTGTTGTGCAACTGGGCTTGGCCCAGCAGCAAGCACTGTATAACTAGGCCATAGTTTTCCCAGGCAGAAGCTGCTGGAGGTGGGGGGGAGAAGCTGAAGACGAGCAGTCAGTAAAGGTAGGTTGGCTGGTGGTTGGTAAGGACATACAGAAGCAGAAAGGTGTGGAGAAACTATGGAAGCTTTCAGGGAAGGGAAAGAGTGGGGGAGGAGGACATGAGATGCTCTCCACAAGTCCTTGTGGAGGTCCCTTCTTGTGCTATATATAACACTGCCTAGGAAAAATGGCTGGTTCAGTATTAACTGAAGAGATTCCTGCATGGGGTGTGTGTGTGTGTGTGTGTGTGTGAAATTGCGTTGTAAGTGGATCCCAAAAAGTGTAGTACATGGAAAAGTGAGTCCCAAGTCAAAAGGTTTTGAGAACTGCTGCTTGATCCTATGAACCTGTCTTGCTTTAACTAGAATTCCAATGATCCAGCAGTGTCTACCTAAAATTTACTAAGCAAGAGTGCAAACGCAAGGTTTCATAACATTCGACCTTTACCAAACTGTGTTCAATGAATCTGAGCACAGAGTTTACTTTAAGAAGAACATAGTGTACCGATGGATCAAACTAAGGTGCGCCTCGTTCAGCATTCTCTGCAAGGATTTTGACAGGCCCCTTAGAAACTGACCAGTGCTCTGCCAGGGAACCACAGTCTCTTTCCTACCCTTGATTTACAATGTTTCCAGTGCAATCCGAAGCAGAGTCGCACCCTTCTAAGTCCACTGAAGTCCATGGGCTCAGGAGGGTATAACTCTGCTTAAGATGACACTGTTACTCGTTGCCAAAGGTGATCAAAGAGGAATGCTTGGATTCCTCAGAATCTCCCGTTGCTACAGTCTCCCTGTTTGTCATGAAGCATGACTGTGCCCCCCCATCTACTGTCTTCATTTGCTCATAAACTGGAGGTGGATAGAGGAGCCGGGAGAGCACAGCTGGTTTTTATCTCTGCTGTTTGCTTGTGTAATATTGCAGAAACTCTTGTCTCATCACACATTATTGTGTCTTTCTTTTTAGCTACAGAATATGGTGACGAAAGTATGAATGACGCAAAGAACGTCCTTCAGACCATTGCTTCTTTTATGAGTAGTGCAACTGCCTACATGAAAGGGCAGCTCACCTGCGATGCTGTTAGGGAAGATATATTATGGGAAAGGTGAGTGTGAGGGCCTGTTTTGATCATTGGTATGTGTGTGTGGGGTTTGCCTAGGCCACACATGCAGAAGGAAAAAGTAGGAGACACTTGAGATGCTACAGTGGGCTCAGTCACTTTGCATTTTGTGTGTGGGTGGAGGGGGGGGGGGAGAAAGCTGTCGCAATTTTTAAAAATGGTCTCTTCTCCCTTTTTAAAAAAAGATCCCTGATGTAAGAGAAAATCTAGCACATCAGGGAGAGTGGTTCTAACCTGGCTCAATCCCTGCATGCTGGTTTTCTGCTTACGGGAATTTTTAATAGAGAGGAACTCCACCTGCAGTCTGAAGTAGGAGAGCCCATTCTACGACCTCATTCTCCTGCACTTTTAGACTGCTGCAGAATATACACGAAAGTGAATGTCTGAATTCTGATGACTGCAGACGTTTAATATTGTCTGTGTGTGCTGCTTGTATGGATTCACCCTTGAGGTCCAGAGCACAAACTTTTGAAGCTTTTATAATGTAGGGCATGATTTGGGTAGATGAATGAAGGCTTGGTTTTTGTGCCATTCAAAAGGAATCTCCAGGAAGAAACCTGGGAAGAGCCACACCTTGCCCCAGCTCGACTGCAAGTGTAGTCTGCCTACTGTTTATGTGTTCTCTGTCTGTTGCATTCACACTATACCTTTTGGTGTGTATCTAAAAATATTGCATGCAGAGCTTATTTTACTTTTGGCCAGGGTATCTAAGGCAAGCAGTGCAACACTGTCTTGTTCCTTTCCAGTGCTGTCATTTGTCTAATTGTATCTAATTGCTTAGCTGAGCTGCAGACCGGAAGGTCGGTAGCTTGGCAGTTCGAGACCTGAGTGCCGCGTGACGGAATGAGCTCCCATCTCTGGCCCCAGCTCCTGCCAACTTAGCAGTTCGAAAGCAAGAAATTGCAAGTAGATAAATAGGTACTGCTTCGGTGGGAAGTTAACAGTGTTCCATGCTCCTCGGCATCTAGTCATGCCGGCCACATGACCACGGAAATATCTTCAGATAGCACTGGCTTTTCAGCTTGGAAACAGAGATGGAAACGGAGATGAGCACTGCCCCCTAGAGTTGGATTTGACTGGCTTTCAAGCAAGGGAAACCTTGACCTTTATCTAATTGCATGAATTTCAGTGATTAAAAATTTAAATCTGCATATATCTGCATATGAATTAGCCAGTAGTTCTGGGAACAAGCAACTTTATTGTGAGATGGTGCACTTGTGTGTCCCTGCGGGTACTGTTAAAGAAGAGGTATTCCCTCCTGTGTAAGGGAAGAAGAGGAATGCCTCTTCTAAGTGGGTTCGTACCACTCATGCATTTGTTAAACTAATTTCTGTTAGAAATAATCAGTGGCACCTTTTAATTGATGAAAAGATGTTGCAGTTCTAGTTTTAACCCATTCTGTCACCCTGATGTGAACATAAGAGAACATAAGAACATAAGAGAAGCCAATGTTGGATCAGGCCAGTGGCCCATCCAGAATATGCTAACACACGTGTCTTACTGGGTTGTCTCGCCTTTGTTGATCGGCATACCCTATTCTGGTTTTTTGGTAGTTTTCTCTGTTTTCTTAATTGCTTGTACAGAGCCTAGTCTGAATGAGATCCAGTCATCTATGACTTCTACTGATCCATTATATGGTCATGAATCAAAATCAATTCGGATACATTATGAAAAAAAGCCATATTCTCCAGAACATCCGCTTTTGATTATTCATAATTATTTTTCCAATAATGTGTAAATCTGTGGTATTCTTCAAGATATGGATTTATAGGTCTTCTTCCCCTAAATATACTATGTTATCTTCAAAAATGTGAATGTATTGCGTATTTAATTAATCAAAATTTGATACTAGGTATTACATTTGTTCTGTAGTTATTTGCAGTTATTATGTTTGTGGAAAATAGCAGATTAAGTGTCTGCTGTGTTGAATCTTTGTTCCGTGTCATGGTAGGTATTTGAATAATTCAGCTATAGGATCTGTTGATGTTCATTAATAGGGATGGGCACAAACTGGGAAAATGGAGGTTTGTGGAATCTCATGAACCTCCACGAACCTTCCCGTTTAATGAACTGGTTTGTGAGGTTCGGAGGGAAGACCTGAGATCTCCCTCCTATCTTTCCTCCTTCCTTTCTGCTAGCAGTGGCTCCCTGAGGCCAGCAGAATGAAGGGGGGAGGGAATCTTGCAAAAGCTATTTCAGCAAAATGGATGCAAGCCATTTCAGTGATCCCTCTTGCTCCTCCCAGAGCCAGTTTGGTGTAGTGGTTAAGTGCATGGACTCTAATCTGGGAGAACCGGGTTTGATTCCCCACTCTTCCACTTGCACCTGCTGGATGACCTTGGGCAAGCCATAGCTCTGTACCAGCTGTTCTCTCAAGGACAGCCTGGGAAATAGCTCTCTCAGCCTCACCTACCTCACAGGGTGTCTGTTGTGGGGAGGGGAAGGGAAGGGAGTTTGTAAGCTGCTCTGAGACTCCAAGTGAGTGAAGAGCGGGATATAAATCCAATCTCCTCTTCTTCTTCTCCCCTGCTTCCCACCACGAACCCCACGAACATCCAAAATCACACAGAGGATCATGGATAGGAATGGGCACGAACCTCTGGTTCGTAAACTGTGATCCAGTGATGTTCATCACGAAATTAGGTTTGTGAAGAGGTTCATGCCCATACCTATTCATTAATCACTTAATTCCTGCTCCAGAATTCATGAATGGGGGAGTGTGACAGGCCTTCTCAGCCAACCAAGAGGACCCACACAGCCTTTTATGACTTTAGTGAACCAGGTTTGTTTTACACTGTAATCCTTCCCTCAGTTATAAGATGTTATTAGGGTAGCAAGTGTAAGGGTTTTGGGTTTGCAGCTGTAAGGTAAGTTCTGTGATGAGCAAATAGAACCCAGAGATCACTGAGGCAGGAGCTGTATACAAATAACAAAGAAGACCTAATTATTTACCAGTTGTCTTTCAGGAACAGATCAGCAGGTCTCTAGATAGACCTGGTCTCAGCAGATCAGCAGGTCTCTAGATAGACAAAGGGGAAACCTGGACGAGGCACATAAATTTAAGCTTGTTCTGGCTTCAGAGTGGGGTCTGAATTCTCTTTAATGCATTCGGGTACAAACAGGCTTTCACTGACTGGCCACTAGGTTGGATCTTTTCCCCCACACAGGATTCAACCCAAACCAGCCTGCCCTTTCTAAAGGGTCAAACAAAATATTATGAGGTCTGCTCATCACCAGAGAGAAGCTTAACAACTGGGCACTTTTATTCTTTCCCAGAGGTTGTGCTAAACCACTCTGCTTCCCTTCAACCTGTCTGCTTTCTTGCTGAGGCAGACCCAAATTATGACTGCCCTCTGCTTGAGGCAGACCTGAACTAAACTCCTGCTGTGTTTCCCTCTAATATCCCCCCCCCCCCAAGGTGACTGGATGCGGGCATAGCACTCCCGTAGGCTTAGGAGTGAAACTGCTGAGTGGTTGTTTTTACCTTAAGGGGCAGGACAGCCTCCTGTCTGACACAGAGGGGAGGGTCTGTTCAAGAAATGTATAAATTCAAGTGGGGACCTGCAAGAAACTTGCGGGTGGTGGGGTGGGGGGAATTTCCCTGTCTTTGTTTCTTTCTCTATCCCCCCTTCTTTGTCAAAGTTCCCTCTTGTCTCTCTCTGCCCCTACCCCTTATCTGTCAGTTCCCCCCCTTCCTTTTTCCTGCCACACCCTTCTCTAGCAGTCCCCTCTTATCTCCCTTTTCTTCTCACCCCTTGTATGCCGATTTCCCCCTTCCCACCCCAGCCTTTCTCAGACAATGTCTCCCTCTCTTACCCTTCACCCTTTCTCAATCTGCCCTCCTCCCCCTCTGTTTCTCAATCACCCTTTTTTTCTGGCCCTTTCTGCGCTCTCCTTTTAATCCATGTTCATCGCAGTGTCCTCCAAGGAGTCCTCCCTCATTCCCCCTTTTTTTCTGGCCCTTTCTGCACTCTCCTTTTAATCCATGTTCACCGGGGTGTCCTCCAAGCGATTCTGCACTAAAATTGAATTCAACCTTCTTTTTGCCTCCCCCCCCCCCCCGGGTTCTGCACTAAAATCAAATTCAACCTTTTTATTCCAGGTTTCCCCCCCCCCATTCTGCATTCCATCACTTCCCTTGATGGTTGGTCTGGTTTCAGCCTGCTGTTGCCCTGGGTTTTTTTGGATGCCTGGACTCGAACACTGAGAAAATCTGGAGTGGCAGGCAAATGTGGAAAGGGCCTCTGTTTCTTCCCCCCTCCCTCAATCAGCCTTTCTTTCTCTATCTCTCCCCCTCCCTCATACAATCCCCCTCCTTTCTCTCCCCCCAGACAATCTTTGGGTTATTTTTTAATTTAAAAATCATTTGACTTGGAAGTACAGAAACTTTACACAGTACCCCGATCCTCCACGTTTCACGGTTAAGGGGAAAATTCTGTTCAAACAACTGACAAGGATGATCTGACTGCAATTGTAACAGAACTAAATTTTACTTGCAAAAACAGAAGCCTGTCTTACATGACATATTCATGTAGGTACATTTAACTTATTGTGAACAGATTAGCTTCCAACGCCAAGTTTACCTGAGTGAGAGAGTTCTCTTAACTCTTTCCCTCCCAGATGCTCTTGCATGCAGAGTTACAATATCCAACAAGAATCTCCCCCTTCTTCTTTTCCCCTACCTTGGGAGCTGCTGTGGCAGGGACCCTGGGATCTGCTATGACTGTGGCCCTGCTTCATACCCTGTTTGTGATTAAATCCATGGTTGTATTGAGCCATGCATGCTTCCCTGAGCTCTTTGGAGAAGGGGCAGGGTAAAAGTGTGATCTTGTTGTTGTGGCATATTTTCAGTGCAGGAAAGGGTTCACTGGATTACCGAATACTGGCTTGGATCTTGCCTAGGTTTCTGCAGGCATGGGGGCATTTTTGCCAGTTCTTTTCACAGCAGCCCAAAACGTTCCCAGAACTGATGCTCCTGGAGAATGGCAGGAAGAGCCTGGGGGGGGGGGGGACTAAGGTCTCCTGGGGTGGATTGGTAAAAATCACCCTCTTTCTGCCTGCAGAAGTCTAGGCTGGGTGCAAACCACTCTGGGATTTGAACCCACAAGTGGTTTTCAAGCAATATCTCTCGGGCACTCTCTCCTCAGACTTGCTCCCTCACTTGTGTTAAGCTGACCGGATTCACCCAGTGGGTTTTCATAGTGGGGTGGAGAATTGAGCTATGGTTTCCCCAGTCCTAATCCAACACTCCAACCATGACAGCACACCGGTTTAGCATTCTCTTTTTTCCCCCATGGTGAAGCAAACTTTAGTGATTGCCACCATCAGTTGAATGGCCAGCAGCAGATGTATATGCAGTCTTATTAAGCTTCCATCTTGCAACAGCTGCACACCTTTTAGCAAGAATGAGGCTGCCTTGCAACAGGCCTCTGCCTCTCAGCTGAAACAATCTCACAATTCAAACAGGAAACCTGGCAAGGCTATGACGGATGGGATTTTGCACTTGAGTGTTTCTCTCAAATTATGTTAAAGAAACGGGGTGGGGTGGGGGTGGTTAAGCACTGCTTCGAGTTTGTTACCCAGCGGAAGAATGTGTGTAATTACATAGATCAAGATGGGTAGCCATGTTTGTCTGTAGCAGTAGAAAAGAGCTGGAGTTGAGTTGCACCTTAAAACTACCAAAATACATGGCAAGGGTATGAGCTTTCGTGAGTCACTGCTCACTTCTTCAAATACAGCTACAATGGGAATCCATCTGTCCTGTTTATTTATTGTACTACATAGGGGAGTCTCTTGCATTTCAAGTTTCTGAAGTACTGCTACTGATTTGTCTTTGGAGGAATAATGCGCAGCTAGCACAGTAGGATTTTTTAAAAAAGGGAATAGGTAAATTGCATTTCAGATACTTTAATCTTTTAAAAATCCCTAGTCTACTACCATATAACAGTTTCTCAGTGATAACGTGTTTTGATGTAACTGTTATCTAAGAAGTGGCTTTTCTCCATCTAAAAACCATGGGCATGATGCTGTGTGTTAAGTACTTTTTATCCTCCAGGGGAAAAGTTTAAGCCTATGTTTTAACTCTCCCCCAGTGAAAGCAGTGATAGATAAAAGTATTTTAACATTAGCTGGATCAGCACCCTTGCTTCCATCAAAAACGCAAATTTGGACAGCTGCTTGGTGTGCAGCTGTAATATTAATGACTTTTATTTCCTCCCTTCTTATCTAAGGCTGTCCCATACTAAAGCAGTGGTGAAAGCTTCCTGTGCTGATGACTTTAACACCCCCAGGGCTGTCAGTGCAATTATGGACCTCATTCACCATGGCAACAGACAGCTTAAGGCCGTCACTAAGGTAACCCATTAGGATACAAAGATCAGGAACCAACAGTTGTCTGTAGCTCAGTACTGACAGATTGGTTTATTATGAGAAACCAGCTGGGGGGGAAGCAAATGACTCCCCCCCCCTTTTCATGTTGAATAGTTATCCAGACTGGATTTCTAGAAAGCTAAAAATCTCTCCTTTGTTGGAGAGTTTTACCGTTGCTGTTGTGTATTCTTGCGAAAAGGTGCCTCTTTCTCCGCTCTTGACACCATTCCGTAGGAAAGTGTTGTTACTCCCAATCCATTGTATTCCTCTGTTTTCTTCATTATCTTCCCATCTTTCTCCCAATTGCTAGGTTTTATTGTATTTCCCCCCCCCAACAATGAAAAATGAGGAAAATCTTTCACTTAATGTCACCCAAAACACTGCACTAATAAAAGCTGCATTCTAAAATTAGGAAAATTAAGCAATTTGCTTCTTAGACTGCAATCCTGGGCATGTTTACTTGGGAGAAAGTCCCACTGAACACAGTGTATTTACTCCAAAGTAGGCATGCCAAGGATCAGACTGTCAGCTGTTTTTTCATGGAGAGCCAGTTTGGTGTAGTGGTTAAGAACGCGGACTCTAACCTGGGAGAACCAGGGCTTGATTCCCCACTCCTCCACATGCAGCTGCTGGTGTGACCTTGGGTCAGTCAGAAGTTCTCTCAGAGCTGTTCCCTCAAGGGCAGTTCTCGAGTGAGCTCTTTCAGCCCCACCTACCTCACAGGGTGTCTGTTGTGTGGAGGGGAAGGGAAAGGGATTGTAAGCCACTGTGATGCTGTGGTCACATACACTAAATAATCCACTTTCAGTGCACTTTCCAACTGGATTTTGCCAGTTCACACAGTAAATATCCAGTTGAAAAGTGCATTGAAAGTGGATTATTTGGCGTGTGTGACCGCAGCCCGAGACTCCTTCAGGTAATGAAGGGTGGGGTATATATCCAATCTCCTCCTCCTCCTCTTCTTCTTCTCTGACTTGTCATGTAGAGGGGGAAAGATTATTATTATTTACTGAATTTTTTCCCGCCCTCCCAGCCAAGGCCGGCTCAGATACCTTGAAGTCCTCTCCCTCTTGCCAACAGCAATTTTTGTCCTCCCCTCTGGTTTCTAAGGGCCAAATTAGGCAGTACAGCTGACATGAATTCCCAACCCATTTTACAGACAGATGTAATTTCTGGGAACTAAGGTTCCCAAGCCCTCTGGGGCCCATTTGGCTTGGGAATGCTATTGGGGAGGCCAGTTTTTCCCACCACAATTATTTCTGTTTAGGAAAACGACATTGGGCAGCAGGGGGGCGGAGCTGAAGCTCCTCTCCCTTCTGTCCTGAGCTGAATCAGGTGCCATAGTGCTTGGGGAAGTTAGGTCCCCAACATCATGCCTGTCCATAAAACGGAGCCCTGACCTGGCTCATGGCAGACATAATGTCTAGTTTTGCCATAGTGCTTTATGTTTTTGTGCTTGTCTTTGCTACCATAAAATCTAGAATATCAAATTGGGCTGTTGTAAAAAAAAAAACCCCACAGAATACTTAATGGTATGCAGTCATCCTCACATACATAATACACGTGTTTATTTTTGTAGCTTTCCATTGCTGGAGAACTAAAAATTATGCATTTGGCAGAAGCTGCATGTAGTGAAAGCCTAAACATTTTTAAGCTTTGTTTTTTTTTTATTTTTGTTGCTGGCAGATTCCTGGATTCACATAACACTGAATAATGCAAACAGTCTTTACCACAACAGTAAGTAATTAATACAATCCAAAGGATAGACAAATATCCACAAATACAAGTACAATACAGATAAGGGAAAACTTTACAAGGTAAAGGATTATTGCAAAACAGAGACAAGTCTCCTTAATAGAAAGTTCCACTAATGTCTTCAAATGACCCACTAATGTCTTCAAATGACACAATGTTGTGGTAAAGACTGTTTGCGTTATTCAGTGTTATATGATTGTTTATTATTATTACTGATTGTATTGTTTTTATCTTGAGATTCTTGGATTCTCCTTTATCTTTGTCTTAAGGCAGCCACTTTCTATACCCTGTTTTATGCATGTGCATCACAAGAGACACACAGTGGGTGCAGCCCCACTTAGTATATTTTGTACTCTTAAAAATATTTTGGTGTTGCTTTGTAGCCAGTGACCATAATTGGGATTTTTTTTCACTGGGTGGAAGAATGTTTAGAAAAGGTTTCAGATTGTGAGATCCCTGCAGAGCTGCCTTCTGCAACTGGAGCACTGTTCATTTTCCACTTTTGTCCGAGTGCGGAGAACTGTCATTTACTGTAGTGAACAGTTACAGTCACATTGTCTTTTTTTGTGGTTTGAAATCAGGAAGCTGTGTCTCCTAGAAGTGCTGTGGTGTTTGGAGCCATCATCTCCTATATACAGGAATTTCTAAGCACAACTGGAATCAGCCTTGATGATAGACAGGTAGGAGATTATTATAAGGATGTGTTGTAAGTGGGGACTGAGAATGCCCATTGTGTGGCCTTATGGCAGCTAACTAGCTTTTGTACGGAGTAAAAGCTATGCCCAAGTGAGTCTCCTTTTATCACCAAGGGAGAGCTGGGTATGCAAACATACAAAGCTGCCATTGCTCCTTGGCCCGTGCTGTCCTCCTCTTACTGGGGACAGCTCTCTGAAGTTCTTCGCCAGAAACCTGGGATTCATTTTGTATGCAGCCACTGGGGATTGAACCTGGGACCTTCTCCGTGCAAAGCGTGTGCTCTGCCAGCAAACTGTGGCCTTCCCTTCTTAGTGCTGCCTTGGTTATGCAGGGCTGCGCTAAGACTCTTTCGTTCTGCCTTCTAGCTTAGAACAGCTGTTTGGGGCTTCCCTGCACCTGCCTTGTGCAGCAGAATATAATAATTACAGCAGGGGTTCCATATTACTTGCTCTGCCAGATTGCTTTCCTTGGAGGAGTTTTGTTACCTTCAAAGAGGACCTCCATTACCATTAGGAAGAGACTGCCGCATTATACGCATGCTGTAAGGGATGTGTGCGTGTGTTTTATAGCCTACTTGATTTCCATTCTTGACTTAATAGGTTGCTGTGGAACGCAAGCATTCAGCCATGCTCTCCAGTGTGATTGACGAGCTAGTGAGCTTCCGGGTCCAAGTGCGTGATTTTGCTCTGGCTACCCCAGAAACGACAAGTGTGCCTGCTGAAGGCGCCATCCTGTCCAAAGAAGCAAAGCAGCAACAGAAGGAGAAAAGGCGCCAGTTATTACAGGAGAGAGAACCTCTTCTGCAAGCATGTGACCGCCTGCGCCAAGACCTAGCTGTCTATGGTATCAACATAAAGGTTCGCACTCTTCCCCCAACCCTGACTCTTGGCTGTGGTTTTAATATATCACCTCGGTTGGTAGGGGTTTTAAATGTTACCTTTTCTTCACCCACCTAAGAAAAGGTAAGGCAGTTTTTTGGCACCCTAAATGGTTACAGTGGGACTGAACTTTCATTGCGACATTTGATTGAAGCATGCCAGCTCTCAGTTCAGTTTTTGCAGAAGTGGAGCTGTTCAGCACTGAAGACCCTCTGATGTTCAGAAGTCCCATTAGAAGGTTGCAATACTCCTAGTTAAGAGGAAGTAAAGAAGGTGGTACTGAATTGAGCCCCAGTACCCCTGAAAGTTATTTGCCTCCCATGTAATAACATCAAAGAATGTAAAAAGACTTGGAGGCAATTTCAGTTATCCCCATGTGCAGACTGGCTTTCTAAAACTTTATTAACTGCAACCACATCTCCAAAGCACCAGAACCAAGGTGATATGGGTCTTAGAAATGTGGAACCAGCCCTCCAGCCATATGCACACTGGCTTAGAAGCAAGTTGTGATGAGCTTGCTATTGGGGAGACTGATTCTCCTTTAAAACACTCTGTGTACCTGAACTTGGTAGATTTCTGCTGCCACCAGGAATTAAAAATTCCAACTCTCTCTAATTTGGTAGAATGATCCAGTGTCTGGGCGCTTCAGAGGACTATGTGACCCTGAGGAAGTACTGTTCTGAATTCTGGGATAAGTTTAAACTAATAATGATTTATTTATAAAAGAACAAAGTAAGTTTCTGGGTATTTTGAACTGTTGTTGAAGAAAGGAACTTGTAAATATAACTGACAAGGTTTGGCATCACACAGTGTCTCTGAGACTCCAAAACTCCACTCTGACAGGCTTACCAGTCTAATCTCTCTCTCTTGCTTATATATATATATAGCCACACAGGCTAAACTTTTTGTCTTATTCACACAGAATAAACTTAAACTCTCATAGTCACACAGACTATTCTGTTTGTTTTATTCACACAGAATAGACTCAAACTCCCATAGCACAGACTATGCTCTTTCCAAACTTCACACACAGAATCACCTCAGAGACATCTCTCCTTCCACACTCAGTCATCAGCCAATCACATCACATTTGTCTCCCTCTATCACTCTCATTACATTACTGCAGTCATAGTAAACATTTAAAGAAACATACATACCTAAACATGAAATCATTACACAAGTCCTCCTGAATTCACTAGAAATTGCTTCGGAGTACATGTGTATCAGAATGGCTTTAGGTCTTCCAGCTCTGAGCTGTAGAACATTAAAGAAAACAAAAGTGTAACATTTGTTGTTTGTCTATGTATGCACAGGACAGAAGTGTGACTTCTACATGGGAACTTGGAGAGCCCATTAAAGAACTGGAGAAGAGTTGATGCAAATATGGAATACAGCTGTAGTGATCAATACTGTGGGGACAGCAAGAGGTTCAAAATATCTATGCCTTGAATTACTAGACTTCCATATCAAGATGGTCTCAACATTTCTCACAGGCTACACTTTAAATTTAGAAACTGTATGCATTCTCTGAAAAGACTAGTGCTTTTTGGGGCACACCACAGATCCATTGCCTATGGTTGTAGGTCTTGCTGTTTTTTGAAATCTTTCCGAGCTCAATCACTATCAGTGTTGGAGCTAAGCTGCTTCATCAGGGATCCCTTGAAAAAGAAACCTCTCTGGGGGAATTACCATCACCAAGTCCAGAGAGGCCAGTGGTAAGTTACTTATATTCAGATTAGCCACATAAAAGAAATTTTGGTAAAACTTAAGATTCCAGAGAGCTATGATTTACTTTAATATGACGAGAACCCCCCAGAGGTTGGTAACAAGACAATGAATCCTGTAGCCTTCTATGTGCTAAGACTTATAATGTGTTCATAGGTCTCATTTGAAATATTTCATAATCTTTTTTCTCAAATATTCCATGCATACAGCAAAAAAGAGTTCCAAACAAACTGAAAGACTGTTTAAAAGCAGCAACGAACCAATGAGGGAGAGCACCTATAGCGGGGGTGGCCAAACTGCGGCTCGAGAGCCACATGCAGCTCTTTCGCACATATTGTGCAGCTCCCGGCAGGGGAAGCGAAAGGGAGGCATGCCTCCCTTCCCCAGACAGTATTCCCTTCCCTGGATAAGCTTTGGGAGGGGGGGGAGCAGAGAAAGAAAGCAACTTTAACATTATCAAAGCCCTCCCCCCCCCCCCAATATCATTGGACAAATAAATATCACTGGGAGCTGAAAGGATCCCCACCACATAGCCCAGAACTGTAAACAGAGCAGGATTTTGGTGGTGTACTGATGGACTTCATCTAACTTGAAGTCAAAAACGTGTCAGGTTTTTAATGTGGCTTAGGGAACTGATTAATCCAGACACCAACTGCTACTTGTAAAATCTTTTTCCCCCCCATCAACTACAAAGGATGCCAGGCGAACTGTTGTATTGCATAGGTGGTGAGGGGAGCAGAGTCAGCGGCCAAGGATCTGGACACCTTTTCAATAGCAACGTAAAGGCGAAAGAAGAGACGCGCTCTTCCCACTACAGAACATTCCACATGATTTACTGCACAAGCTGTCCAGATGAAAAGTGCTAGCGGTAGACTGGGGAAGTCCAGGATATTTATAAAGATATGAAGCTGAAAATGTTTTGGATGCGTTCTATTGTGAGAGGAGACAAAATGCAACACAGATGTTATTTCTATGAGAGTCTTGCTTGCAAAGTTGCAGACTCGTTAACAGGCCTGTATCGTTTAACCTGTACATCATTAAATAGCTGGCACTGTTGCCCCCGTTGTAAGGCATTTCTGATTTTGATGAAATTTAGTACGTGAAGGGTAACTCGGAAGAACTGATTCCCTCAACTTTACACACAAAAACGCGACAATTGCTTCATTTGCCAGATTTTTATTTCCTCTAAAACTGCTACATCTTCAGATTCAGTTGTAAAACCATTATACACTGATGAGCAACATATTTGCATCTTCTGTAATACAATTAAAACAGGCAGATTCAACTCTACTGGCTGTTCAGATACCGATTTAACAAATTCAAGGTCATACATGGTTTCCCTGCAGATATAATTCTAAAGGCTCCTGCTCTATAGAAGGACAGCTCAGTTTTAAATGACAGTGGCCATTTTCACATTGCATTGTAGTCCTGGCAACTGGCAGGCCAGATTTCTGTTTCCCCTCCCGACATGGGTACATGGGGTGTGTGTGTGTCTCGGCTCATTCCCAAGCATGGGAAGGCTGGATGGGGACAGAGGTGGTGCAGCAAGGTCAACCATTTAGGAGTCTCTGCATTCTGCATGGGAAATGGGGTATGCCTGTGGCAGGAAGGGATCATGCCCTGGGGTATATATCCTGCCATAAAGCTGATTTCCTATGTTCAGAAAGAGCACACTGTACCACCAGAAAAAGGAAGGCAAGGATGTGCTCTATTGTGAGACGACCGATCCCCTACCTGCACTGTTTACTAGCAGGTGCCATGCCATGTCCTTTTCTGAGGGAATGTTTGAATTGGTGCTCTGAACGCTGATGGAAGTAAATAGAGGGAAATGCTTTCTATAAAAACAAATGTGTTCTGAGGTAGTAGTCACAGTGCATCCAAAATATCAGTTGTAAGCACAAAGAAACTGATGCAAAGCAGTCTCCTTCGTTGCAAGCAGAGTGCATAGCCCAACCACTCCGCTGTAGCAAATCCGAAAAAGAGGATACAACTGTCTCTATACAGCTGGGAATGCTGGCTTAGAGCTAGATTGTAGACAAGAGCTTGTAATCCTGTGCACGCTTACTTTGGATTCAGTGGGGCTTACTTCTGAGTAAACATGCATAGGATTGGGTTGCAAGTCATTCAAGGGGGGAAAAAAATATTCTACCAGGTGGAATTTCTTCTGTGGAAATAGTGCATAGATCCTACAAAATTAAGTTTATACCTAGACCCTTAGCAGCTAAAACTAGTAAAAATACACCTAGAGCAGCTATTGTACTTCCTCGTGGATGCTTGTGCTATCTTTGTATATAAAGATATTCAAAGCCATTATGTTAAAGAAAAGTTGATACAGCAAATCTTTTCTGAGAGGGGGCTGACTGTTTAGTAATGTTCTATAACTTAAGGCGGCCTTTTGCCTTTCACTCTCCAGTTAGTCTATGCTGGTGATTTAAAAAAAAAATTACACGTGTGTCACTGAAACCAACAACTGGAGACTTTATGCTAGTATAAAAGCATGAAGTGCCCATTCCATCAACAACCTCTCCTGTGCACAGACTTTATCAAATGTGCATGGGTGCTGTTCATGGTAGATTGTTTCCTAAGCCATTTTTTAAAAACCCCTGAATCTTTTGATCAGTGTGTGCCTAGTTTATCTACATAGTGTGCAAATGATTTGGTTTCATGTTCTAAACAAGCCCTGAACAGTAGATGATGCTTGAATACATTCTTCAGCTAAATAAATACTACTTTGCATGCCAAGTTCTATAGCTTCCTGTACTGTTAAAAAAGACTGGTGATGCCCATCCCCTCTCTCCTCCCATTGCACCCCCAAAACAGGGAATTAAAATTGGTGCTCCTGTGCCAAGGAATTGATGACGGCAACTGGCATGTATTTCCTGCTCAGAGACCGCAAATTTCTGAAAGCAAGCAGTCTATTTGCAGAATTAAAACTTGGGAGGAGTTCTAAGAAGAAAATAGAGATGGCATCAGCGCAAACTAAGTTGAGCTGACTGACAAATATGATGACGCATTCCAGCCACAGTTAAGGTCTTTCAAATCCCATTTATTTTATTGAGCGACAATGCAATCCTGAACAGAAGTGTAACTTCTTAAATCCCTTGAAGAAATGGATTTAGACAGCTGTGAAACTTTGTTTAGGATTGCACTATCAAATGCTTATTTTTCTTAGTTGGCTGGATTATACCCTTTTATCACGTATCAGGTGCCCTTTTTTTTTTGCTGCTAGCAGTTAATTATTGCTCAATAATTGTGAAATAGAACAGAGGAAATACTTTTCAGTTTTGTTTTATTATAACTTCTACAATTACAGCTTATTCAGCTGGGAAAAAAACGCCACCTGTATTCCAAACTCTTTAAAAAATATCTACAATTTTTCTATCTTTAAAAATTAAAAAAAAAACCCTACTTAGTATACCAATATTGCTAACAGCACTTGAAAAGGGTTCATTCTGCACGGATGTCCAAAGCGTAGTTTCCGTGACTGCCAACACTGTGTTTTCTTCCTCCTCTGTTGCTTTGGTTTTAGGTTTCAAAGAGTTTATTAAAGGCTGCTCCAATTTCTAAAACCATGTCAGAGGCTGTCATAGACCGTCCAAATTTCTGGAAGGCTTGGTTGTTGCACTGCCTTGTAAGTGAACATGCTCCAAATGCAGCTACTAGAAAAGGATTTTGACTAGAAAACGAAAACAAGAATCTCAGTCAAAACATGTGCATGCACCCCCACACAGACACCATTTTGTAGGGGTTTTAAAACCCCAAAATGATCCAGCCATCCGTATACAATGACCTCTCACTTAGTATTACTTAATTTCTGACATCTGTGGATGACTGACTAGAACGTTTACATAGCTAATAATTGGACAGCCCAAAAAATGCTATTTGTCTCTCCCACCATAGTAACGTTGTTTTTGGCAGCCTGTTTCTTTCATGACACTGCCATGTCTAAGAGAGAACAGAGAAGCACCTTACCCATTTGTTTTTTCTGGTCCAGCAAGGAAGGCCCAGTGTGTTAGGACTCCAAGAGACCCTGAGAGGAGATCCCCTTGTCCACCACATCTTCTGCTGCTTCCTTCATGGCTACATACAAGCACTAGGAGACAAAATAGTTGAATACACTGAAGTTTTTAAAAAAATAGTTTGTGGGAGAGAAGAGAAGCTGAAGAAATGCAGACACGCAACAACACTTTCTTCAGAAAAAGACATCAGCCATAGGAGACCTAAAGCAACAAGATCTCAGAGTTATTTCTTTTTGTTTCCATTGTGAAAAGTTTACTTCTCAACCAATAGGTTTGTGTTCAGTTTGCTAACCTGGGACGATAAATGCCTGTTTTTTTTGTTTTAGAACAATACTTCTAGTGGATTGTTTCTTTGGTCTGGGTGAAAGCAACTCAAGATAACATGACTCTTCTGGAGAAGGGCTATGGAAAACTTAATGGCTTGTCTGTGCAGGCAGCAAAACAACGCAATCCTACACAGAGTTGCACCCTTTGAAGCCCACTGAAAAAAATTACACTGCTGTGTCAGAAGAACATTTTAAATGGTGCATCCTTTTATCCCAGGGGTGGGCAAATGGCGGCCCGGGGGCCACATGTGGCCCGCCACAGAGTTTTTTGCGGCCCGCCAAGACAGTTGGCCACTGTCAGCACCTGAGGAGCTGCAGCCTGAACTTACTGACATGCAGTCGGATCACACTATGAAAGAAATGTTTAATGCTGTGACATTAGTTGACTTTTACAAATCTTTGTCTGCTGAAAAGTTTCCATGTATGAAGAAATTTGCTGGGAAAATGTTCTCTATATTTGGGTCTACATATATTTGTGAGCAAAGTTTTTCTTGCATGAAGATCAACAAGAGTAAATATAGATATTAACAGACATTTGACAGACATTAACTTGCAGGCTGTGATGAGAATCTCAACAAGCAATCTCACTCCTGATTTCAAAAAAGTTGTAGAAAAGTGTGATCGGGTACATTTGTCTCATTAAACTGACTCTAAAATTAAATGTGCTTGCAGCTATAGATGATATGAAATTAGCACAATAAATAAATTGAATAAAACTCCCACTATTTTATTTAATTTATATTTATTGATTTTTATGATACAACTTATACCTTTTCTGAAATGCAACGTTAACTAATGAATGCAATCATTTTAAAAGGTGCGGCCCTCCGCTAACCTCCGCTCCCACAAAGCGGCCCCCGAGCCAAATCAATTGCCCACCCCTGTTTTATCCCAAAAGTAAGGCGGGTGCCATTGTCCTTGTTAATACAAACTCAGATTTGCAAGGTTTTTCTTTCTAGACTTGTACAACTTTTACTATAGTTTTCTAACACTTCCTATGCTTTATACATGATCACTAGGGTTAAGGAGTAAGCTAATTGAGATTAAATAGATTTAACTGGGGAGGTTATGTAACCATGAAAACCCACAAAGTGATTTTGCACACCAAGAATTTACTCTCTTAATTTTCCCAGATTTAAGATGCTGCCATGTATTATCTTGCCTTTGCACAATTCATTATTTTTGCATTCATAAGCGACCTTCATAATTCTTACCAACTCTCCCCATTTCAAGTGGCCAACTGTACCACTCCTGTATCTAGCCAAGTTTGTTCCAACATTGTTTTTCAAGAGAAGTTGCTGTAGTAACTTAAAAGACTAACTCGTCAATCCTGACAAGAGACTTTATAGACAATGGTTTATATCAAACACAACTCTGAAAGCATCCTGTATTTTGCTACTGCATATTAACTGCCAATAGTTTTACCTTTAGAAATTTTTCTTATGTAATTACCCCATAATTTCTGCAAATCTGAAATATAATCACTTAGACAAAAGTTCTTAAAGTCTCAAAGTTACAACTGAAAAGATTGTATTCACACTTGATTTTAAAACAGCTGCAGTACCTGTTTGCCTGTGGTAATTCACCATTAAATATTTTACCCTGCTGAGTAATAATGGTCATTTTAACAGACATTTAAAATCATTTTGGTCAACTAACCAGTTCTAAACAGTGCTAATAAAATATCTATTCCCCTATTTTTAAGACGAAGAAGAAAAAGAGATTGGATTTATACCCTGCCCTTCACTACCCGAAGGAGTCTCAGAGTGGCTTACAAACTCCTTTCCTTTCCCCTCCCCACAACAGGCACCCTCAGGTGGGCCTGAGAGAGCTCTTTTGAGAACTGCTCTTGACAGAACAGCTCTGAAAGAACTTACGACTGACCCAAGGTCACACCAGCAGCTGCACGTGGAGGAGTGGGGAATCAAACCCAGTTCCCCCAGATTAGAGTCCATGCTCCTAACCACTACACCAAACTGGCTTTTAATCTTGCTACTCTATAATCTCCAATATATCACATGTATCTTCATTCTGAATCTCCATTTTGAAAACAAACTTTTGTAATAAATATATTTGCCAGGCCTCTTCTTTAAACCGCAATGTCTTACCTTTTTCTCCATCTGAAATAAGATCTCGCTCTCCTTTCTGAACAATTGTCAAATTTCCCAAAGCTTGGCTGAGTCTTAGCACACACCCATGATGATCATTACTATCTACAGGGTCTCTAAGCTAAGACAGAAAAAAGTGTGGTATTAAAGATATAATTCAGTGAAGTAAAAGGAAATCTTTTACCACCATTCTCTCAAATTTATCATGAAATTGTTTCTAGATATACATGGAACCATTATTGCAGGAGTTACATGCACTACTGTGTTTTCCTTGAACATGGACAATATTAAGTGCAGTCAGTTTCTTCTTTAATCTCTGTTGTATAAACTGTATAACTAAAAAAATATGAACTCACCACAGCTTCATACAGCCTGCTAAACTCCATAGCATTTGGAGTAAGAATGGCTCTAGGGTAACCCTGAATGAGAGAAGGCTGTTGGACAATAAGCCATAAACCATCCTGCACGAGAGAGAGAGAGAGAGAGAGAGAGAGAAGCATTTAGTGCTAAGAACATGATCATGCAAACAAGCAAATGAAAGCTGAATACTTACAGCATCAATTACAATAGGGATTCCTTTGACCTTGGATTTTTCTATAATACCCTATTTAAAAAAAGATTTTAAGAATTGTTAGTTCACCTGTGAAAGTACAACTTCACCTTTAAAAATTATGAATAGGTGTTACAGTTTCAAAATAAAGTATATGAATACAGATGCTTCTAAAAAACTAACAGTTCAAAATGTCATTTGTTTTTATATTCTCAAGGGTGGTGGTGGTGATGGGGTTTGCACAAAATAGCCCCCCAGCCTTTCTTCATCCTAAACTTGGTCTAGACTGAGGCAGGTACACACATACATTTTTTAACAGATTGAGTCCAAACAGCAGGACATCACCTTGCCCAACCAAAACCCCCACACATACTAAAAACATTTGCAAAGCTGTCGGGAGCATGCCCCAGTGCAGTATGGTAGAATGTAAATACTTTGGGGAGTCAATGTACCTACAGCTGAAAACTTCCTCAGCTGAATTTTATGTTCACTGAAAAAGTGCTCTCCGACCTCTAGAAATGCATCGTCCTTCAGCCCACCCCCTGCCCCACTTCCTTTTGACTGTCTTAACTCCAGTAGTCACACAACTTGTCTTGTTTAGAAGCAAAACATAAAAAGAACAGCAAGGTTAAGGTTATCACAGAGCCATTCGCTATGGTACACTATGATATATAAATTCAGAGCTGGGTGAAAATAAGCCTGTACAGGCAGGCATGGAACACTGGAAAGACAGTGGCTGAAGAGGAACCTCTTGTCTTCTGGTTCAAATGCCCAGAGAACTAGTACCAGGAAGAAATTTAAATCACTTTTACAGCTAGCTTGCTACAACTGTCCCTCTTCTGATGACTGGAGTTTTGTATGTTTACAAATAGATGAGTACACATTATTGCTGTTCTTTTGCAATGCAGATTCCTTTGGTTAAAGTACAGAGATTTTATTATGCAGGCTAGTCCTGCTCAAAACAACAAGCAGGCCATCTGTGGGGGGGTGGGGGGAAGCATTCTAGCTTTGTCTAGCCTGGAAGATGGGGGGGGGGGGGCTAACTTTAACTTGACTGACCTGGCCATGTGGATCCATGCTATGGTTTCTTGTGCACTCCACACAGGTCTATCTTTAAAGTCAATTTGGAAGCTCCCGTTGGTACTGAATGCTGCACCAGCAAAACATGCAGTCCACTCCATTACCAGGTTGAATTCAAGGCGCTGGTTACCTACAAAGCCCTTAATAGCCTAGGGCCCACATACCTGTAAGACTACTAAAGAACTATAACGATATACCTCATATGGAGGGTGTTGTGCAATATTTATATTTTAGTTGAAACAGGCTGTAGGAAACTCCTTAGCAGATGTTTCAGAGCTACAGTAAGCAACTGTTAGAGGCACTGGTGGTTTTTCATTTGGACTGGCTTGCAGAACACACAGTTACACGGGGAAGAATAGGACATTATAGCATTTCCTGTTTTAATTAGTTTTTTTTTCTGCTATGAATGTTGAAAAAAAATGAACTCAACTCATTTAGAAAAATCTGAGTCAAGCTCTTTAATATGTGAATATCATTTTAGAATTAAAGTTAGTTCCGTTAAGAAATCTATCCAATAGTTGTTCCTGTTGAGAGCCAGTTTGGTGTAGTGGTTAAGAGCATGGACTCTAATCTGGGAGAACTGTGTTTGATTCCCCACTCCTCCACGTGCAGCTGCTGGATGACCTTGGGCAAGCCGTAGTTCTTTCAGAGCTGTTCTGTCAAGAGCAGTTTTCAAAAGAGCTCTCTCAGCCCCACCTACCTCACAGAGTGTCTGTTGTGGGGAGGGGAAAGGAAAGGAGATTGCAAACCGCTCTGAAACTCTGAGTGAAGGGCAAGGTATAAATCCAATCTCTCTCTTTCAGATTTTGCAGATATTACACCTTTGACATGCACCCTAAATCAGGATGACAGATTGTACCACTCAGATTTCAAGCAAATAGGAGGAATCATCATCTTTCTGTGGGCAATAAAATATTCTTGCCCTGCCGAGCTGTTACTTCTTTCACCATTTTTCACCCACGGCAGCTTAACTTCCCATACTGGAGGACAAAAAACCCTTCAGCCAGCAGAGCATGGGAAGATAAGGTGAGAGGATGGGGTGGGGGAGCAGAATAGCTCCTCATGCACTGAAAGGACCTCCTCCCATTTATGTAGAAACTGGCAGACTTTTGCACACGAGATCCCCCCACGGAGCTAAAATGCAATGCTTCTAAATACATACATGCAAAAGATGCCAAATTCTGAATCATCAGTTTTCTCGTGTAAAGAGAATGATCTGATGCAATATCATCATTAATCTCTCTTGCATCTTCTAAATCAGAGCACATTCTTTCTATCATCGCATGGAGGAGGGAAGCCTTATGCTTATCTCTCCCCCCCCCCCCCCCCCCCCCGGCCATCAGTAGATCAAGTGAGTCTCTGTTTTGCATGCTATGGCGATCTCGCCCTCTTTCCCCCCTCATGCACAGGATTTTCCCTTTGTTTTTTCTTTCTTGCTGAGCTGCCTCTTCATCAATTTTCTTCTTATTTGTTGGCTGTCCCACTCTATCAAGTTACTATATATTTTGAGGCTAGCTCAGCCCATAGTCTTGAGGGAAGAGACAAGATCAACTTATTATATTCTATTTCTGTAATGGCATGTAAGAGGCTTTTGAAAGTTCAAAAATAACCAAAATATTCTATTTAACTTGGACGGGAAAAGGTCAAGTGGAATCAGGATGTATGAGGTGAACTGATAATAAAAACTGAAGTAACTTTGTAATCATACTAAATCCAGATAATACATTGCCAACAAATAAGTGTTTTTCCTTTTCCACAAGGTCTTTGAAGCTTTGAGGAGAGAGGCTTTCTTTCCAGTGTCTGCTTAAACACTAAAGCATAGGTTCCTGAGTTTCACTGACTCTTTAAGGTTTAGAAGGCAGGAACATTCAACCAAGTTCTCAAAAATCCTTCTCTATACACAGATCAGGGATCACACCTCTTTCAAGAGCTATTTCCCTTGTCACTGGGGTGGGATCAGTTCTCTTAACTAAAAGTAATTTCCTTTTTCTGCTTGAATGGGGATCCTCGTTGATCCACCCACTCCTTCTGCCACTTTCCCAGTCCGCAGTCAGGGATACACTGTCCCTTCTTCAACTGTCAGCTCCCAACTGTCATTTCTTAACTGATGCTCTCCACAGACTTCCATCTGAACAGCCTGTCACTCAAAGGTTCTCAGACTCTGTGAGGCACTGACCTTCGATAGTCCATCACATACACATCAGTCACTAGCAACATAAAAGCCCTACTTGATCAGACCAGTGGTGCATCTAGTCCAGCATCCTGTCTCACACAATGAGTGGCCAGGCATTTTTTCTGGAGGTCTAACAACAGAACCTAGAGGCCAAGGCCATCCCCTCATGTTGCTTTCTGGCACTGGTAATCAGAGGTTTACTGCCTCTGAATGAAGAAGTTTCCATAGTAGCCAGTGGGTAGACCAATGAATCTGTATAATCTCTTTTTATGTCTGGAGCCATCACTACATTCTCTGGCAGTAAATTCTACATTTTAATTGGAAGAGGAGGAGGAGGAGGTGATTAGATTTATACCCTGAACTTCACTACCTGAAGAAGTCTCAAAGCAGCTTACAATCCCTTTCCCTTCCCCTCCCCACAACAGATACCCTGTGAGGTAGGTGGGGCTGAGAGAGCTCTTTCAAGAACTGCCTTTGAGAGAACCACTCTGAAAGAACTTATGACAGACCCAAGGTCACACTAGCAGCTGCATGCAAAGTAGGGAATCAAACCCAGTTCTCCCAGATTAGAGTCCACATTCCTAACCACTACCCCAAACTGGTTCTCAATTTTTTTTCTCTTTTTTGTCTATCCTGAATCTACTGCCAATAAGTTTTATTGGATGCTCCTGAGTTCGAGTGTTTTGGGAGAAGAAGAAGAAAAATCATCTCTTTCCACTCTCTCTACCTCTGCATAATTTTATAAACCACTATCATGCCTCCCCGCAGTTGTCTCTTTTCTCAACTGAAAAGTCCCAGACTCTTCAGCCTCATAGGAAAGGTTCTCCGATCCCTTACATATCTTGGTTGCCTTCTTATGTACTTTTTCCAGTGCTTCAGTATCTTTTTTGAGATACTGAGACAACAGCACACAGTATTCTAGATGAGGCTGCACCACAGATCTGGTCAGGGGTATTATAATATTGACCATTTTATTTTTAGTCCCTCTCTTAATAATCTCCAAGGTTGCCCTTTTCACTGCTGCAGCAAAATGGGTTGACATTTTCATTGAGCTATTCACTACAACCCCAAGGTCTCTTTCCCTTTCATTCTCAGCAAGGGCAGCCCCCATTAAGGTTGGGACTTTTTATTCCAGTATGTCTACAGCCCTGCCTGCATGCCAATGTACAAGAAAAGCCTCTGCTTCTTTCCACTGTTGTAGGGAGCTCCCTATAAGCTGTGTTGATCACCCATCTCCTACTGTTTAAATATTTGTAGAATTTAGATTTGGAGTATTCCATTAGATGCAAATAGGGGTGGTTCAGGACAGATCTTTATTAGTAATTTCCTATCGCACACTCCTAAAAGCTACTACTATCCGCCCAGAGCTCTGGTGATATAAAGGTAAAAGTTTCCCTTGCTCGAAAACCAGTCGAATCTGACTCTAGGGGGCGGTGCTCATCTCTGTTTCCAAGCTGAAGAGCCAGCGCTGTCCAAAGACGTATCCATGGTCATGTGACCAGCATGACCAGGGGTCATTTTGTAGAAAAGGAGGTGCAGGAACTCATTAGCATAACTATTAGCATAACTCATTAGCATATGCCACGCTCCCTGGTATCATCAGAAATGTGTCAGAAAGGGAAGCAAAAGGGGGGGCATCTTCAAAAGCCTCTCCTTCCCTTCCCCAGCTGGCCTGCCAAGGATGGGGGGGGAGTGAAGCGAAGTGAGAAGGGCCCCATAGAATACAATGGAAAGATCGTGCTGCTACCGCCGCCTGACTCTAAACAGAAGGGGTTTAAACTTTATGTGTGTGTGCAAATAAAATCTGAATCGGGCCAAATCATGCTACATCTGTTCCGCCTGCCGAATGGCCCCCACTTGTCAGTTTCAGCAATGCAAGCCAACTAGGGAGTCATTCCGCCAGCCGAATGTCAGTTTCAGCCCCATTATACCCTATGGGCCATTGAAGTCAAAGGCAAAAACTCATAGGGTATATGAGGGGCTGGAGGAGAGGGGGTTTGAGGGAGAGGCTCCAAACTTGAAGGGTAGCTGCTGGGGCCCCTACCCGAAATGCCCACCAAGTTTCAAGAAGATTGGACCAGGGGGTCCAATTCTACGGGTTCCCAAACAGGTTGCCCCATCCTCTCCATTGTTCTCTATGGTGGGGGAAAATGTTACTTTTTTCTGATTTGGCCCACGGCTGCCCTAGTGCCCACTCCTGGGCTGGCGGAGCACCACTCCGCCTCACTTCGGCCCCAAATGACCCCTGGGCATGACTAAATGCCGAGGCGCACGGAACGCTGTTTACCTTCCCACCAAAGCAGTACCTATTTATCTACTTGCAATTTCTTGCTTTCGAACTGCTAGGTTGGCAGGAGCTGGGGCCAGCGACAGGAGCTCACTCCATCATGCAGCACTCGGGTCTCAAACTGCTGAACTACCGATCTTCCAGTCCGCAGTTCAGCGTCTTAACAGCAGACTACAAATTTCAGTCAAATCACAAAATTATGTTTTACGTTGTACTAGAAAAGCGATTCTTAAAGCATGCTACACAACCATCCAGTGGTGGGATTTCTTTTTCTCTCTGGTCAGCATGACGACTAAAGTGCGAGATAAAATTAAAGCCTTGGTTGTGCACTGAGTTCAAAAAAGCGCTTTCTCTGAATTTGGGGAAACTTACCAGAGAAGCCTTAAATTATCTCCTCTGAGGGAGGTAGCGTTCACTTGTCACCAGTGGAAGGGTCACACACAGGCCAATTAATTCTAACAGCCGTACCAGTCTATTACTCCCCTTGATTTCCATTTTTTAAAAAAACAACCCTTAATAATAGTTACCAGTGATGACCTTTGCAACAGAAATTTAGCTTCACAAAAACAGCAGGGACAGTACATTCACCATCATTACCTTGGCATTCTCAAGTAGTATGTCATCCCTCCCTAATCCTGGCCCTATGACAACGGAGTGTAGTCGTGGTAACCACTTTTCTACTTCATGAACGGCATCAGGGCTGTCACTGAGGAAATAAAAAGGAGCACAAAGTGGCAGGTCTTCCGAGTCTTTCATTTGCAAGAACCTTCATTTTTCTCCAGTGAGCCACAGGAAATGCCACCCACCCCACAGCATCTGTACGGCAAAAAACAAACAAACGCCCTGGAACAAATTATACCATTTCCTCATATACTGGCACCAAAATAGGTCAGTGCTGTTCTATACATGAAGAAGCAAATTCGTTGTCCGCTTCCATCCCAAGAAAACATGGATGACCATGGTCCCTATGAGATGGACTGCGATGCACTCAGGTGCACTCCTGACAACCAAGAGGGTAAATGTCAGTTCATTCCTATATGGGGAATATTAGGCCTCAGCAAAGAGCTGAGACGAAAGTTTCTGAAGGGAGACCCCAGGGACTAAGTGGAAGGATTACCCTAATATTAATAGTGTGGTAAGGGAAGGCAGGCTAGTGTCTTTTTTTCTTCTAAAATACTGATAGGAGAAAAGGAAGAGAAGGAACCATCATGTATTTTTATGCTTTTCTGGAGGGTCAAGTTCCAATCCATACCCTACAGACACCATATTTTTCATTTTACTTCCTGGCAGTATTTTCCCTTCCTTGTATTCTTGTTCCCATATTTAAAATAGGAGTTACAGTGACCAAGCTCTGCCTAAAAGTTCGCAAACACGTAGGTCACTATTACACGCAGCATTGTAGGCACGCTTATACATGGACAATTTCAACTAGTAGAAGGGTTCTTTCTGTAGCTCACCTGTGTTTTGCTATTGTTTTTAGCAAAACCTTCATTGTGTTTTGTTTTTCGCCGTCAAGTCATAGCTGATTTAAGGCGACCCCGTAGGGTTTTCAAGGGAAGAGATGTTCAGAGGTGGTTTGCCATTGCCTGCCTCCAGGTCACAACCCTGAGAGGTCTCCCATCCAACTACTAGCCAGGGCCGACTCTGCTTAGCTTCCAAGACCTGATGAGATCGGGCTAGCCTGGGCTATCAAACCATAGCAAGGGTCTATTTAACTAATCTAGATGTACCACTTGAAAGACAACAGGTTGACTTGAGGCCCTGAGCACCACTCAGGAAGGCTGCAGCTGCCACTGCTTCCCACTTATCTAAAAACAATTAAGAAGTTCTGCTGTCAATATGGCGTAGTGGTTAAAGTGCTGGACTGGAAAACCTACATCCAAATACCCATTCTGCTATGGCAGGTTGCTGGGTGATCTTGGGCCAGTCACTCTCTCAGCCTAACTGACCCACAAGATTGTTGTGAGGGTAAAGTGAAGGAGAGAACAGCATTAAGTAGATGAAGAAAAAAATCTTGATAATTCTATGGTTGGCATAAGCTGCAGCAGCACAGAGAGTTCAGCTGCTATAACTAATTCAGAATGGCATTATGGTAAGCACGGTAGAATCATCACAGCAAATACTTAAAATGCCGGGTGCACTGTGCCTATCCACCAGGGTCTAGAGAGAGAGACTGTATTTTGACCCTCCCTCCAAAAAGACGCTAGACGGAAATGTTCCCCTCTCCATCTGGGAATCAAATACTCAACTCAATTTGATCCGCCTCATTACCTCAATATACTGGCAGTTCCAAAACTGAGGCGATCATATATGATTACATGTTGTAATGCTCTGCCAACAGCCCAGATGAAGGCCCGTTTCCTCAAAACACTGTCAGATCAATGTTTCTGTGACTGCCTTTTGGCAGTGGACAATTAATTGTCCCATACCTTTTTCTACTGCCCAAAGTATGAAATAGTCAGAGAAAAACTGCTTTTAAAATGGCTATTAAAATATTCAGCCATTCCTGACACCCCAAGATTAAGATTACTCTTGAGTAGCCTCTGTAAAAGCTGTATTGTGGAGGTGGCAAACTTCTGCTATACTTTGGTTTTTAATTCTTAAATTATGTTTTCATAGTGTATGGCTTAAGGGCTGTTAAATGAACTTGAACTGGAATTCTGACCCTGTGTAATAGCCTCGAGCTAAGAGTACACAAGTGTCAGAATGCCACATAAGGGCTGGGGTTCAGTTCCCGGGTGTCTCCTTGAACTGGCTGTGGGGCCCCAGCTTTAAGCTCACAAATTATGCACAAATGTTCACGGGAGACTGTTTAAAGGAGAAAGTTAAACAGAAACCGTTACTTACAGAACTGGATGAACAATTAGTTCTGGGCTGTAAGACTTTATTACAGTAGCTGCATCTTTGGTACAAAAGACGTGGGACAGGTCTGCACCCTAGGAGCGGTAACATACAGTCATCCCATTAATACTAGCACTAAACCATCAAGGACGAATTAGTCATTCAAAACTGAATAGGCAAATAAGAAAAGCAGTTTCTGGCCTTCTAGCCTTATGCTGCCACTTGACAGAACGAAACTGTCTCTTAGGTCTACTTTCCATACGGATTCTCAATCTTAAATATACTTTCTCGGAAGTCTAATGACTTCACTAGAACAAATGTTCATAGGATTAGAATCTAGATATGATCTTAGGCGGCGTCCTCACCAGCCATCTCAAAATAGCAGATTACTTCAGTAACTTCAGAAGTTCATCTTGAATGATGCTAACATACCCAATGCCAAATGGAATAGTGTACTCCTCACTGAGTTTTCAATGCCAAAAACACACAAGTACACCATTGCAAGGGTAAATGCTGTTGGAGTGCCTGGCCACTGGAATGCCTGGCCACCTCAAAGACATAAGTATGTCTCAAGCATCATCACACATACTCTGAGCAAAATATTTAAAATTTATTTTAAACATTAATACTTCATAAACAAATATTATTTTTCTCTTTTATAATTTTAAGTTTTAACGTTTAGCTCATGAAAATTTCTGCACTCCAGAAAGTCAATTTAACATGCAGTCCGTAAAGGGGTAACCATGTTAAGTCTGAGCAAAGCGGGCAGCCGTGGCCATGTTGGTCTGAAGCAACAGAACAAAGTGGCACCTTTAAGACTAAAACTTTCTTGGTCTTAAAGGTGCCACTGGACTCTAACCATGTTAAGTCTGTTGCAGAAAAACAAAACTCCAGTAGCACCCTAAAGACTAACAACAATTGTTTCAATATGAGCTTTCATGAGTTAAAACCATGCTAAAACAATCATTTTCAAAGACTGACTATTGGACAGGATATAATCGCAATTTATAATTTGTTATCAAAAATGGCAATTAGCCATCTAAACAAGGTACAGTAAGCTTCTATCAAAACATTCAAGTCTGATTCATTTCAATGTGTTTTAAACATACTTAAAATTAGACTGCTGTATGCCTAATGCTCATCACCCAGTGCCTAATGCTATTTTCGGTGGGCTTAGATAGGCTTATCTCCGGGCTGTATAGTGGGTCCAACTCTTTGAACAGACACCTCATGCAAAGATAGAAAATCACATACCACTTTGAGAGCTGAAATTGCAGCAAAATACGGTGCCCCCGTGTACCTGCAAATGAAAAGGCTTAGCTTAAGAAGCATATCTACTTCGGTATCAACTCAGCAGGTAAACCAGGATGAAGATAACTAATTAAAAGACAATCTATCTTTTCCCCCTGTTAATTATACACCTGCTTTAAGGTTTAGACATTAAAACTGATCCTGTCATAACTGTGTCAAATCTAGCAGAAAAAACTAAGATAATATTATCAGTCGCTGTGATCGATGCCAAGGGATATACTGTTATTTCTTGAGCCTGCTTATTTTGATAGATATTTTGTTCACAAGGTAAGAATTTATTCATGAGAAGAAGAGAGCAATCGTTTGTATGAAAGAGTGATCATAACTGCAGGTATCTTATGACAAACATGATTGCATGACTGCATTTAATCTACTGATAGAGAGCTTGACTGTGACCTCTCTCAGACACAGAATCAGGCTGTTCAATCAAAAGATGCTCTTTCAGTCTGGCCAAGCGTTTAGATTAATGAAGCAACAATAACAAAACACATAATAAAACAAGCTCTCTCTCTCTCTCGCAGTATTATGCAACATTAGTTATCCCAATATAAGGGGCACAGAATATTTTACAAAGCTGCTATCCCACCTTTCCACTCTCACAAGGGCCACCAGGGTGGCTAGCAAATTAAATATACATAATAAAAACCAACCAAAAGAAAAACCCTAAAACATCATAAAACTGGAGCTAAAATACATACAAAAACATTAAAAAAAAACAACTAAAACCCTGGGCAGGAAGGAGGATAAGAGATGCAGACCTCTAGATTTCGGTTCCAGTGCCCTGTTGGTATTCAGGAATACTCTGGGAAATGAGTTGGGCAGTGAGCAACCAGGCAACTTTTATTATCAAACACTGAAGTGTTTTCAATCTAATTTTTTTAGGGCCAGAACTTCCCCTTTCAAAGTAGAATCAAGTTTACATTCTTAAGATTCTGGAGTTCTTCTAGAAAGACCTCTAAAGCTCAAGTTTGTTTCAGACATCAAGGCAAAAACAACTATTCGTTACCGCATAAATAAACCTGAAGGATTCTTGTATGATTCCCTGCTCTTCCTTGCCCTTCTGCTTTGATGGAAAATAAAAGTTTTGTGCAAACTGGCAAAGGATAGTGTGCGCTTGCGCAATGAGTCAGGATTCCAAGCATCCTCCCTTTTTAACTGTCTGACAAGGAGGAGGGATACTACCTGGCTGGGGTGCCTATACTTCCCTGTCTGGGAACCACGCCTGAAATTCCTTCTGCTCCTTTCTGTGGTAAGAACTCTCCTCGGCACCACACACATGTAGCAGGAGCTTCCCTCCTAAAGTTCAGACAAATTAGCAAGACAAAAGGATTCACAGAACTGGAACCCAACAGAGGCCCCATGAGTTTGCTTTGAAGCAAGTGGGACTAAAAAGGGGAAGGGAGGTCCGCCCACTGGACAAGCTAGAAGCCATCTGCATGGTCCTTCCTCTGAAGCAACAGGAAGAGCAACTTTCTCCTGAATAACCTCTACCACTGAAGTAGAAGAATGTTCTACTAGAATTCTAAAGACACACATCATATTCAACAAATTTGGTCCTAAAAAATTTAAAAGCTCTGAACTTAGTCATAACCAACTGGGAAGTTGAATCTCAAATTAATGCAGATGAGTATGACCGATCATGCCTGCCTAGGTATTGAATCACATGATGTTAGCAGTGCATGTGCCCTCAGGCCTTTAAACAGAAACAGGTATGTCTGGCTTGTCAAAGTCCACTCAGCTGGTCATCTGTAGAGAGTAGGAACAGTCTTCCTGGCAAGGAAAGAAGCTTTGTAAAAATGGAAGACTTATTTCCCCCTTCTAAATTGTTACAGTGCCATCAAGTAACTAAGTAAGTTTGAAGACTTATTTGCAAGGGTGAGGTATAATTCCCTTTAACTTACTCTTGGCATCCTCCAACAATCCCTATTCGTCCATCTTGGCCTTTATGTTTTTTGGCAGTTAAAGGAGGAATAACATTTCTCACCAACTGAAATATATTCTCCATGTCCTTTATCGAATGTGCTTTGTGCACTGAAAATGATCTCTCTATAACTGGGAAAGAAACAAGAAGGCATGATTACATTACAAAAGAGAATGTTTCATAATATTCAACATGAAGACTGTTAACTTTTAACATGAATTCTGACAAACTACCAAGAAATTTAAGTATTAACAATTCTTAGCCATACCTTTAAAATCCTGCATGACGGACACATTCCTAATTTTAAGCACTGCAATCTCACTCGCTACTAATAATCTTTGCAGGTCTGGTTAGGCCATAATCAATAGAAATCACCAACCAAGCAAACAGAGATGAAAGCATTTGTGTAACTTTGCAAACAGTGTGCTGGGCCTGCATATCCAGGCATCAACTTTCCATTCTCCTAACAGTGGCCACACACTTCTGGAAGCACTGGAAATATACTAGGAAAAAGCACACAGAAGTACAATTTCCTCAGAAATACCCCCACACTTACTGGGGGAGCACAACACATAGATTATATAAATCATGCTAATCCTGTTGGTAGTCCCTGCCAGATGTGGTAGCTGACAAATATCAGCTCAGGATTAAGGAGTCTGCATGGCTGTCCTTTAGGGATTGAAGGCCTGACACAGTACTTCAATCCCCCCCCAGCACAATTTGAAAATGTCCCATGTAGTACAGAGGACAGCCAAACAGGAACGTGTTCCGTAGTAGCACGATTTTTACACCTGGATTAGATTCCACTCCCCACATTAGCAGTGGTATTAGCCACGTTGATTCTCTGTCCCCTGTCCCCCTATCTTCTCATCAGGCACTGCAGAAAGGGCAATGTGTGGAGGAAAAAGGGAAACAAGTGAGGGAGGACGGTGGTGCCCTAACCCTAGTCTAAAAGCCGTCTTGTGATGAACTCCAAACTGTAATTACCCCTGTCTTCAATTGATGCAAGGCAACTTTAATACCAGGATGCAACCAACTCCCACAACTGGGGACAAAGCACTGCGCAGGAGAAACGTGCACTGACAAGAAGCATAGACTGGGTCTTAAGCACTTAAATCTCAAACTGCAAATCAGAAAAAAAGATTAATGTTGCTGGGACACATTGATTTATTAAACTATTGACATGTTTTATTCTAAAATAGTGTTCTATTCCATATTTTTGCACTTTTAAAAAAAGTCTCCACTGGCAAACTTTAGATATTGTAGTTCCAACTGAAAATTCATAGTACATAACAGGCTCTACTAATGTCAACAGTGTATGTTCTGATTCTTCTCCACAATCATGGGAATTAAAAACTTCCTCCTTTTCAAAACAGAACATCAACTAAAATGGACAGGACTCCAATTAGGGGACTCTTGTTTTATGCTGAACACTATGTACTGTATGTATCATCTTATCTATTTTATTCCACACCTTAAAAACAATGCAGATTCCTGAACAAATGGGATGGGGAAAGATCAAGAGGCTTCAGAAACAAGCATCTGTAGTTTAAGTGAGGAGCCTAGACAAGAAAACCCCCCAAAAGGAAGCAGCAGACTGCCACTCTTTTCTCCTTTAGTAGATGAATCACAGTGCTCAGGCATACATGTATTCTCCAAATAATTATTATTTTCCTTACAATTTCCCCTAAGATATCAGGCTTTATAACTATGGTAAAATCTCAGATACTTGAATAAATTACTACCAAGTGTTAACAATTCTCAGTATAAACAATTATGAAATCAGACTAACGCCAAGCCACTGAAGGCTTAAAAGCAAACTCCAGTGAACCCAGAATTTAATTAAGGGCACAAACACAGAATGAGGGACACAGACAAGATTGCTTAATATAGATTATTGACCCATTAACACCCTTGATCACTCTTGTCATAGGCACAAAGGGCAATTAAACAATGGTAAGGGATGTGGGTTTTCTTTCCCTCTTTTGAAACAAGGTTTTTCAGCAATAGTGAGCACAGAACTGAAGGCCGACATCTGCCTTATATTAATGAACACAAACAAATGAAGAAATTTTCCTGTCTTCTTTACCCAACAGACCCTTGTGTGATTCCTCCAAAGCTGATGTTGCGGAGTCTCCTGGCACAAGAGGGAAGTAGGGAAATTTCCCCCAAATTTCTGCAGCCTTCTCCCCAGTGCCATTTTGCCCATGAGACTCCCTTGACCCCTAGCATCAGCTTGCCTCTTTGGGGATAACAAAAGGCTGCCGGAGAAAGGGGAATGCAGTGTCCGGAAGGACTTTCTGCCCATGGGTCCAGAGAATGTAACCCAAAGACAAAAATGGTTTGCCTTGGTTGCACAAAACCTTGAGAAATACTAGTACAGTCCCCAAGGAAATAGAAGGGGTTTGTACCAGAAGATGCCTTCCAGTTTTCAAGTTATGTTACACGGACTCTCAGAATTTCAAGAGACAAAACAAGAAAACAACAACAACCACCACCAAATCCTTGTCTGCTATCACTAATCCTGCACTGCAAAACTGGACAGGAATAAACACCCCATACAGGTTGCAAGGGGTGACAGCTGGGCCCATGGGATTTATAAGCACCCCGCACAAATTCAGAGAGTCCCTTAGTACGTATTGCAGAAATCTTGGAAATATAATGGGAGTCTTGAAACAGATGGACTTTATGTAGAAAGAGTTCCTTGAGGAAAATAAATTATTTGCATTACTGAAATTATCTCTTACTACTATACTTGTATGGTAGGACACATACTGCTACCTGAAGGCAGCCTCAGGGTCATCTTCCAGCAGGGCTGGGGTGAAAGTATTATAATTCTGTTTAAGAGAGCAGGAAGTGATGTCACTTCTCAGGGTTCAATCACAAGCCTTCAGAAAAGGAAGAATTCATAGTTATGCAGATTAATGAAGACCTAATATTTGAGAGGGACAGGACTGAAGAATTCCCTAAGGGTCTAAAACAGATTTTTTTTTAACCTAATGCGGGAGAGCAACAAACTTGCCCAAGTAAGGTTTGTGAGGATCAAACCTGCAGCATGTTGGAGATCCCAGTCAGCCTAAAAGCAAAGGACGTACAACCTTGACTGATTTTACAAAAAAGGCATCGAATTTCCAGGAAGGGTGGGGCGAGAGAGAGAGAATGTATATGTGTATATACTGCATCTCCTCACAAGCTAATATCACTTACTCATATATTATACTTCTAGCATAGATCAAGCTGAACACTAAGTCAATTACCAATTCCAACACTCCCATAAAACACTAAATATTAAGTAATATGAATTATTTCCCAGGTGAACAGAATTCACTTTTATGCCACCACAATCACCATGATGTAAATAAATACTGATATATACAGCCACAACGGCAGAGATACGCACACTATGTCACTGTCATGATCTATCCAAATGCAAGTCTATAGAACAGCATGACCTTCAACAAATGCTATGTCTATACAGACTTTTTATCATTCAAGTTTAACCTAATGCAACGAGATGTTTTGATTCGTTTTAAGATGCCTCAGAACACACCACTAACCAACCACTACCTTTTTTTAAAAAAAGAATTCGCCACCAACATGAACAAAAATACTAGCTACCAGGTCCAGGTATCATTTATGCAACAGAACGAAGTACCTATGGGTGGAGATAGTGCTGCTGTCATAGAATTATAGTTAAAATTATCTCCATATGACCGGTGATTTGATCTCTGAGAAGGATTGCTTGATATACACTGTGACCTTTGAGATACCGTAGAAGAAATTCCCGCTAACATCTGTCCCAACATCTGCAACATCTGGAGCTCTCTAGCATGCTCGGCTTCTCGCCGCTTGTCTTCAACTTTAAGCCGCTGCTCTTCATATCTGTAGAACTTCTCTTCAGTTTCCACGCTTTGTTGCAGAAACTTTTCCATCATTTTGTCCATGGTTAAGTTTGTGTGGCGTTTTTTTGATCTTTTAGCCTGAGACAACAAGGGCGATGCGTTGGTGTGAGCATTCATTTGTTTAAAACCTAAAAGAAAAGTAAATGCTATATTTTCATGTTTCTGAACATTTTAAAAAATGACCTTAAAAATAATTTACTTACGGCATTTCTATTCCACCTTTCTTTTTCAAACCGTCAACAGTGTCCCTCTAGTCACATCTGGATTAACTATTCCCTACTTGCAAATATTTAATTACGTATAAATGTTTGTTAGTTTGGACCTTGAAATACAGTGATGTTTTCACAAGTAATGTATTCACTTCTTTATTTTGTATCCTGCATGTTTCCCCAGAGAGGGACCCTTTGTGAGATCGGTTAGGCTGAGTGTGTGCAATTGGTCCAAGGTCCCTTAGCAAATTTCTTTGGCAGAGTGGAGATTAGAAGCTGGGTTTCCTAGATTCCAGAATGACATTCTAACCACTACAACCACGTATTTGTAAGTATAATGGACAGTTGTGGTAAAAACTGGAAAAGGTGAATCTAAGGACTCAAAAACTTCTAATAATCATGAGGATTTTTTCAGATAGCATACCTGGGAAAAGAAAAGATCATACATTTATTTGATCTGTTCAAATATTTTAACGGCTCGTTTTATTTGTGTATTGCAAGCAACTACTTAGTTCAACACACTAATCCCCTGCTTCCAGATCTGCATTACAAAGGGATCCAACTGTAAACATTTCCTCTTTGAAGTTATTCATGTGTAAAAATAAGATTTTTTAAAAAGTGCAAGTCAATGGGCTGAAGATGGCACTTTCCAGATCCAAATGTGTACAAAATGCACACACATGTGTGTACTAGTCAGATTAAAATAAAAGTCAACTAAAAACCAGGGAACAATGTGCAAAGGGTATAGTCTCAGTTTGCTCTTCAAGAATCTTGTTCTAAAAATGAGATGCACACACCTGTATTTACATGTATAAGATGCTTCCTCTACTATCTGTTTGTAAATGAGAAATTAAAGAGTATCAGTGGAAAAGGCCTGCAGATTTATAAACACCAATGGACAAAGGATTTTGTTTTTACCTGAAGGGATTTCTATTCCTTCCCTGCATGTCAAGCTGCATGTTTAAAAATGCAGACAATGAAACATTGTAATGTCTGCAGCTAAGAATTTCCTCTTAAACCAGCATAAGTAAGACAGGAAATACACTCTCCTTAAGAGAAAAGACTGGCAAGAGAGTTTGGTGTAATGGTTAGATTGCCAGACTACAGCCTAGAAGACCCAGGTTTGGATCCCCCCCTCTTCCACGAAACATGCTGGGAGACCTTAAGCAAATCACACCCAGCCTAGCCTACCTCACAGGGCTGTTCTGAGAATAAAGAGAATGAGTAAACAATATTGTTAGCTGCTTTGAATCTCCATCAGGGAGAAAGGCGGGTATAAATATCCTAGTTAATTAAGGATGTTTGCAAATTCGTCAAAAGTGCAGTGGTGCAAGGACTTGCTAGAGCAATAATCCTGCCACTTCAGAAAATCAGGGAGTTCTTCAGGTTACAAAATGTCACACATGCATATACAATGCACGTATCATTTACACATGATAACACCCCCTTAAGCAAGCATTTCTACATCTCATGAACGCATACACCAGTGTTTATGCATGTAGACATGAGAGGTTCACATGAATGTGTGCAAAGATTCCCCCCAACTGCAGGCCTAGAATCAGTGAGAACCTCTGCAGAACTCTGGATTGGTATGAGGTGTGCTATTGGGACAACCACACTAAAACCAGGGGTTAAATGTGCTACCAATTAATCTGTAACTGGCATATTTAAAACAAGAGAGCCCCCTGCTTATATTTCTAGAGCAACTATAAACTGAAGTGGAGAGAATGGATGTCAGAATGAAGAGCGCAATCAAAACATGTTTGGCAATATTAAAGGGAGCTCTGCCTAACCTAAAGGAACATCAAAGCCTCTTTAACAGGATGAGGATTTCTTTCTGTATTGTGTGCAATTAAAAACACAGGAAGAGATTCCCATCCTCTGTCTAGACGGGTGAGGGGGGAGACAGTAACGCTTTTGCAGCACAGCCAAGACTCCAGCCGGGGGCTTTCAGGAGCGTCTTAAGACAAAACATCTGTGTGTTTTGGAGATGGAGCTGTGGCATACGATTTGATATAGGTGCAAATCAAGCGGTCGGTGTCCCTGTTTTGGGGGAAGAGGAGGAAAAAGAGGTTAAACCCCACTCCACCCCCCTTTCCCATTTCCCCCACTCACCCTCAGCGGGCGGCAGCGGGATGGCGAAGGGGGGGCACTCCACTTTGATGGCGTGCTCGGCGTAAGAGGAGCATTCCCCGGAGCTGTGGCGGAAGTGGTTTCGCCGGGGGGACCCGAGCTCGCCGCCGCCCTCCTCCTCCTCGTCGTCGTCCTCGTCCTCTTCGTCCGGCTCCTCCAGGTCCTCCGCCTCCCGGCTGTTGCGCGGCGGGACGCCGGGCCCGGCAGAAGGGGGCGCGGCGTGGGCGGCGGGCTGGCGGCAGCCATCTGCTCCCGCCGCCACGGGGGTGAGAGGCCGCTCGGCCGCGCCGTGTCCGTCGACGCCGATCCCCAGGCCTCCGCCTTGCCTGCCGCTGAGGATGCGGTCCATCTCGTCGTAGTACTTGCAGATCTTGCGGGCGTGCCCGTTCTTCTTGAGCCCCTCGCGGGCCTGGTAGTACTGCCGCTTGAGGCCCTTGATGCGGATGCGGCACTGCTCGGGCGTGCGCTCGAAGCCCAGCTCGGCCAGGCGGCAGGCCACGTCCCGGTACACATGGCTGTTGCGAAAGTTGCCGTCCAGCGCGCTCTGCACGTCCGCCTCCCCCCAGATCTCCAGCAGCGCCCGCGTCTCCAGGTCCGACCACAGGAAGCCCCGCGTGTTGGTCATCATCCTCCCGCCCGCCCAGCCGCCCGTGGCGGCGGCGGCGGCGGTGGGACCGCAATGGCCGCGCCCGCCCGGGGAAGGGACGCGACGAGGACGGCGGCGGAGGAGGGCGGGAGGACCAATGGAGGGACGGCGAGGAGCGAGCGAGGCGGGGGAGATTAACGCCCGCCGGCCCCTCAGACCCTCCCCTCGCAGCCCCTGCTGGGTCCCTTGTCGGGAGGCGGCATCTCCTCAGACGCTCCCCGCCGGCCCTTCTCCTCGCCAAACTGTCACACACGCGCGCACACACTCTCCCCCCCCCCTCCTCCAAACACGCAGCGGAAAAGGAGACCCCGCCGGCGAGCGGGAGCCAGGGCCGGGCCTGCCCCTTCAGCCCTGTGTGTGGCTGCCGCTCCCTCGCCGGCGGCGGCGGGAGCTCGGCGGCAGGAGATCAGCGGAGGAGGAGGACAAAGCCAGGCCCCGCTGGAGGCTCATCTCCTCACGGAGTCCGGCCCACGGAGAAGCGGCGGCACGGGCGGCTTTCCCGGAGAGAGGCGGAGCACCGAGCCGGCCTCGCTTCCCTTCGCCCCCCCCCCCCCCCCGGCAGGCCGACACCGCGCATTGCGCTCGGTCGGTTCCCCCCCCCCCCCCCCCTTCGTGCGCGCACACCCGGCGGTCAGCCGGGTTCACGCACACAAAGCAATCGCCTGTAGAATGTGTGTCTCTGTGTGTGTGTGAGAAGGCTCCTGTGTGCAGAGGCCGACGGCGATAAAGCGGCGAGGGCGCCTCGGCCTGCACAGCGACGAGGAAAGGAGGCGAGCCCTTTTGAGCGAGAGCTAGACTGCAAACGGGCGTGCGCCCTGGCTGGAGAGGAGGAAGGTCGCTTCGGGAGCGGAGACACAGGCCTCAGCAAGACTCCCAACTGCTCCCCGACGATGTGGAGGCACACCAGCAGCCATGGAAGGACAGTGCCCAGATCACGAATGCCTGATCATGACGACGCCAAGAGAGGAAGAAGCCGTGTTCGTCTAAAATAGGAACGCAGCGACCCCTTCAAGCCAAGCACGATTTATTGCAGCAGAAAGCTTTCCTAACTGAGGCACAACAGAGGGAGGCTCCTGGCTGTCAGTCAGCCTTTCCTCACCCGCTTTAACGAAATGCGTTAAAGGCAGGCAGGCGCCTACCTCTCCCATGCCAAGATGGAACCAACCCAATGCCTCCCAGGCGTGCCCGCCGCCCCGCAGTGGAAAGCGCCAGCAGCAGTCGGCCAGGGGTCGAACCCACCTCCCGTCCACTAGCTCCTCTCGTGGTACAAACGCTAGAATCTGCTGGCGCGAGGGAAGAAGGTAGTTCGCACTCCCCCCTCCTGGAGTTAAACAACACCTTTGCAAGATACCTGTTTGACACGCACACTCGGTTGCTTTTCAGAAAGGTGCCAAGGAAAATCACCCCCTCCCTATTAGAAAAAAAGATTCTAGTTAAAGACCTAGCCTATTACATCTCAACAAGTCTGCCGCTACTACTTAGCACCCACAGCATAACGGGTGTTGAACACTGCATAAGAAACCACTGGGTCCTGCCCAGGGGGGCTATTTAGTGCCCCCCCCCCCCCCAGTTTGGATAACCCGCATCTGTGAATAGGCAGTGACAGATCTAACCTCACACAAGCAATTGATCTAACCTCATTTAAGCAATCACCTTCCGAGGAGCCAAGTCACGCATTCAAGAGCCAACGAGAGACAGGGGCATATATGGCCAACCTTTATAGTCAAGGGTTTGTTGGGTGTGCTCTCTGGGATTCCAGAGCTGTAATCTGTGGGTGTGAACCTTCATTTCTGACCTTGTTAGCTGCTTACATTCGCCCCGATGTCAACAAAACCCACGACTCTGCAACACAGTGAGAAGCTGCAGAGCTTTAAAAATATTTTAATTGCAACATATGCACAGATTTAGGCCCCAGCCAGACTACATAATACCAGATAGATAGAACAACATTAGTATATGCTGTTTAATGCGTAGTATATGCACTGAAATCAATTCATTTACCTCAGTCTGTTTGCAATACCCAGCAAGGATTCCCACCCCACCCCACCATCTGCAAATGCGTGTATTAAAGAAATATATCAGCCTCACCACCTCCCGGTGTGCTATTTATGGAATCCATTTTAGACTACCTGCCCGTAAAACAAGGTGTTGTGCGAGCAGACAAAAAAGTACGGCCTCCCTGTACGGTTTGTGGCTAAGCCATCGCCTGCCCCCGAAGCCTCATGCCACCCGGCCCAGGTCAGCGGCGAGAACCCCACGGGAAAGGCGGCGTGTGTGGGTACCTTCTGCGCCGTGGAGCCAGACCATAATTGCCGCCGAGGCCAGCGCCACGATCGCACAGGCGCCCCGTCCCCCAATCATCCCCCTGAAAGGGGAGCGGGCTCTCCCGGGCCTTGGCAGCCCGCTCGGCAGAGACGCCGATTTCACTCGCTTCGCCTTCTTACCTAGCCGCCAGGCGGGGCTCGTAAAACCTCCTGCCAAGCACAGGGGCAAGCGGCTGACACACACCATCGGCGCCGCTTCCGCATCCAAGCCGCGGCAAAGGCAACGCGCAAGACACGCTGTCCCCGCCTTCAGCGGGAAGCCAATCCTTGGCTGGCTTTCTCCTTGACTGACACGATGAAAATAAAGAGCTGGAAAAGGGACAACTTTGCTGTGTAAACCAGAGGTCTTGAGGTTAGGGGTGCGAATGGCATTTTACACGCCGTGAACGAGGGAGGGGGCTTGTTTGGAAAGGCACGGGCCTGGGTGGGAGCGAGCGAGGATACGGAGACCACTCCTACAGTACAGTCCTGGCAGCCATCCCCACTGAGTACCCTTCAGTAGGGTTTTACGTAGACCTGCTTAGGATATCCACTGTCTCTTGCTTGGAAACCACCCCCATTAATTTCAGTAGCATTTATTTCCAGGTGATTTTGTGTGGGATTGCAATGTTAATCTGAGCCAGAGTTCCTCCCTGGAAGAGGAACAACCTGTTTAAATGATAATGCAGCCTGGAAGAGGTTGAATAACAGGTGCCTTTTGAACCCACGGAAGTATTCTGTCCTGCATCATATCTGCACACCCACAAACCTACCATCAAGTTTGAAACTGGGGGGGGGGGGGGGCGCATGACATAGAAGCAGGCTGTGAAGGAGGAGGGGAATTTTTGAAAGACCAGGCTGTGCATATATTGTAGGTACATTCTGGCTTATCCTCCCTGCACTGCGTGATAAAAAAACAAGGAATAAAAGGCCTTTCCCTTCCACTTTGTATGGAAACCTAATACATTGTTTGTCTACAATATTGGTAGAAAAGAGTAAAAATCGAGTTGCACCCTAAAGACTAACAAAAATTGTGGCAGGGTATGAGCTTTCATGAGTCACTGCTCAGTTCTTCAGATACAGCTAGAATGCAAGTCCATCTGTTCTATATTTTGGAGAGTGGAGTGATTCTAGATGTCGAATGACATTAGCAGGCAGATGAGAATAGGTGAATGACAACTGCAGGCATGATTGGATTAGGTGTGATATGCAGAGGGGTGGTAGGTGTGGAGAAGTCAGCATTGATAATGAGATGGGAAATCTAGGTTTTGATTCAGTCCAGGATGATGCCTTTTCTTGAGCTTCATTAGCAGTTGCAATTTCGTTGCAATTCATCTGTCTCTCTAATCTCCCTTTGAAATTCCTTTGTGTGAGAACTACTACTCTTAGGTCAGCAACTGAATGACCTGGAAGGTTACAATGTTCCCCCATTGGTTTCTGAATGTTGTGGTTTCTAATGTCAGTCTTATGTTCATTTATTCTTGGTTGTAGGGACTGACCTGTATGTCCAGTGTAGAGGGTGGAAGGGCATTGATGAGACATGATGACATAAATCACATGATGGCCAGTCCCCTCCTGGCACCTACAACACTGCCAGCATATCCTTAGCACCTGGAACTGTCATGCATCCTGCCAAGGGCGTAGACTTTCCAATTTCCCTGGGGGGTGGGAGGGCTGGGGCTGGGCCAGAGACATTACAGGCCATTGTCTCCAGGGGAGGCTCAGCACATCCTGGAAAAGTGGGGGGGGGGGGGGCTCCAGCTCCCCAGCCCCGCTGAATTTGACACCTATGCATCCTGCATCAACACTCATCAATGGCCATATCCTATCTCCAGGAGGGCTATCAAGAACCACTCAATACTTTGATCTCCCTCTGGGAAAACCATTAACAATTTGTCCAAATTTCTGGGAACCTTCCTGTAAGCACATTTAGCTATTATTTTAGGGACAAATCTGCCATATTGCCTGAAGGTACTTTTTTCTTATAAGTACATGAACCCAGCTTCAGTACGTGTGATCTCTTCTCTCTTATTTTTGTATTCTTCATATGTGCATCTGTGGGTGTGGGTGTGTGCACCTGAAAGTCATGGCGGCCTCTGTTGACTGAGGATATTCAGAGAGGTGGCTGAATAAAGCCTGCCCCCACCTCCCGCCTCTGGTATTTCAAGGAAGTCTCCCATCCAAGAACTTACCAGAGTCAACCCTGCTTAGCCTCCGAGATCTGATGAGATAAGGCTTGCCTGGGCTGTCCAGGGCAGGGTGTGCACTCTCTACTTGATGTCACCTTCACACTGGGCAAAGCTCTGGTCGCTTCCCTCTTCCACGGGCCTGAAACTACAAGACTGGCAAATATTGCCTAACCTAAACCACTATTTCCCCTGCTGTTTCCTTTTATTCTCTAAGTTAGGTCTTGTATGCTTGTTGTACAGTGTACTGTTAAGTGTGCTTTGTTCTTCATTATTTTTCAATAAAAACTCTACTAGCTGAACATCAGCCTGGTTTATTTGAGAGTTCTCTGGGAAACGACTCCCATATACACAGGTGAAAGATCCTGAGTTACCCTCTTCTTGCTAAACTAAATTCCCCACTCAATTAATTATTAGACCATTTTGGGTAACGTTTCTGGGCTGACACAGTTTACAGATAATCTTACTATGTATGCTTATATGATGTTCTGTAAAATTCTCCTTATCCCTTGGCAGGATGATACCAACAGCCAGCTTGCCAACTGGTTGTATACTTATTACGCTGGTTTCTAGTACATGATAAATGGTTAAGATATTCCCTCCCACTCCCATCCTGATTTTTTTAAAACAACAACAGCAACAATGGAAACCCCCCCCCCCCCCAATTGTGTTTTAACAATTCCTCTTATCCTTGTTCTTTTTGGATGCTTTTTGCTGAATTGTTGCTCTGAATGCAGGTTGCTTCTTTGCAACTTGATTCTGCAATGGTCCAGCAGGAAAAACCCAGTGGCTCCTCCACCCCCTTCCCTTTGAGGAGTACTAAACAAATAGACTTCCTTTATCTAAGGTTCAGCTCAGCGCTGTCCCTGTTTCTTTGACTGGATGGCTTGTCCTCACTGGTCACATATACTCTAGTCAGCTCTTGTGTCCTTTCTTTGGTGTTACAATTTGTCTTACTTCTCCAAGACTGGGAGGGACCTTCTCTTGAATAAACACCTGTTGTTACCATTAACCACAATTTAATTACAGTTATTATTTGTCTACCTTTAACCTGTGTGGAATTTCCAGTTCAGCAATCTTCCTGCCATCTAGAAATATAAGACCAGCGTTATTCCTGCAATGGTTGAGTATAGTATTTCTACAGAGACAGGGTGGGTGGACGAAGGGAGGGAAAGAAGCGGTACCTTTCACTTTGCTCATCTGTATCTCTCATTTCCAGGTTATCTTTATCAGGGTACGATTCCTTGCAGTCTAGAAAAAGAAAAGAGGAACAGCTTTAGAATACCAACACATATCTTTTCCTGGATGTGATCCTTCTGAGGATTAGGCAATTTGGATCTTACATCGTGAGTGAACAATACAAAGGTAAGACACCCTCTCCTGAATAAGATGTACATACATATTTAACACTGTTAGTCTAAGAAAGTAATTTACAGAGGTGACTTCCCAGTCATTTGATTAAAGGAAAGCATATTCAATTTCATGGTTGCATCTGGATTTCTCAGTCATTTTTAAAGGGTTTCCCCCCCAGAATAGAAAAATTGAAGTAGTGGAGTTAATTATAATGGCAGGTGATATTCTTGGCTTTCGTCTCTAAGCTTTTAATTACAATGTTCACGGTTTCAATTGGATGCTTGCCTGGATAGGCTGTGGGAGTTTTTGACATTGTATAGTAACAGAGGAAGGAGAGAGTGGCTGTATGTGTGTGTCTGTCAGTGGAGGATAGCACTCGACTAGAGCTCTGGTTGCTCCTCATTTCATGAGCAGTGAGAAATAAACATAAAAAGGACTTCCTGTGAGGGATCATTTTATATTTCCTTCTCTAAAATGACTGCTGGTCCTCTCCACCCTCCAATACATGGTGTCAGAACTGGTTCATTCTTGACATGTAACAAAGAAGCAGAATGAATATATTAACTGAATTAAAAGAAGTGGAGTCACAGCACTATTCTGGTTCTTCCTAGTTCTCAGAGAAAAGCAGAAAGTGACAAGGAAAGGTAAATAAAGGTTCAGCTTTCTGAGATGGGGAAGTGAATGTTTCTATTCTAAAATGATAGCTCATCTTCCCTCCCCCTCCTTTTATCATGTCACTACACATGAGTCTAGCAAGGTAGGAAAGTCTACCAGCTTATGTCACAATAAATCTGTTAGACTTTCAGGTTCACTGATGCCCGTTTCTTGTTTTGGCTCAAGGGAGCTAGCATGGCTAATCCTCTGGTATATTCAAGTTATGATTGGCAGTGAAGAATGATTTATATATGATAGCGTGTCAGTTATGAAGTGGTTCTCAGAACAACTGAGTTCTCTGGAGTGAGTGAGAAGAGGGAATGGAGACTGTGATTTAAAAGAACTGCTTTCTTAGCCTTAGGGGACTCTTTTAGTCTTGCTGTACAATAACACAGAGAGAGAGAGAGAGGGAGGGAGAGGGCAAACAGTTTTCCAGAAGTGTGAATATGCATTTAACCATAGCTGTCTGAACTTCAAAGCATTTGTCTAAAAACACTGCCCTGTGTTTTATGTAGCATACACATACAAAATGTGTCCTGGAAACAAGTTCAGCAAATGATGAGTGGAGAATGACATTCAGCTGCAATTAAGCCCACGACACCCACCCACCCACCCCGCTCCCACCTCCACCTCCGCTTTTGCCATCAAGCTGCAATCAACTTACGTTGACCCTGTGGGGTTTTCAAGGCAGGAGATGAACAGAGGTGGTTTGCCATTGCCGGCCTCTGCATAGTGACCCAGGACTTCCCTGGGGGTCTCCCATCCAATTACTGATCAGGGCTAACACTGCTTAGCTTCTGAGATCTGACAAGATCAGGCTGTCCTGGGCTCTCCATGTCAGGGCTCAGCCATTTTTACTAATATTTGTAACTAGCCCATCTGCCCACACATTCCTGAATTATTCACTTGCAGTACATAAAAATTCCTGAGGGCGGGAGCAAGAATAAATGTTCTCATTTACAAAAGCAACTTCATAAGCAAGTGCTTATTTGGGAACCTCACTGTTAGCAAACCTGGAAAAATTCATAGAAGAAACTGCTGGTTTCTGATGGTTTATGAAACCAGAATATTGGCTGTCTTCAGTCATCATAAAATGTGCATCTTCTCTCTCCCAGAAGAAACAAACTTCCGTGATTGTCAGCAAAAAACACCCTCCCCCTTCATTATGAGTTCTGAGGGCATGCTTTTTCCAAGCAAAGAAAGTTGCCTGGATCCTCACACACCAGTATATGAGAATTACTGGTCTTAAAAAGCCAATAATCCTGAACAGTTCTTTGTCTCCCTATCCTTCGAGTTAATTTGCGGCCCAGCTCCATCCCAGTTGAAACTGTACAGTTCTTTGTCCAGAAATTCATGAGCAGTAGCTCCCAGTAATGGAGTCTGGTAAAGTTGAAGCTATATTTCTAAGGTCTGCTGTTGAAGCAAGCAGGCCAGCTGCTATCTGATGTTACCGGGGTCCTTTGGGGCCGGAGCGAGGCGGAGCACAGCTCCGCCAGCTCAGGAGGGGCAGTAGGGCAGCCACGGGCCGAATCAGATTCTCTGATCTGATTCGGCCCGCCGCTGAATTGCCACCGAAATTCGGCAGCAACTTTAAAAGTGGCTGTAGGGGAGGGGGTTTGAGGCAGAGGCTCCAAACTTGCAGGGTAGCTTCTGAGACCTCTCCCCCAAATGCCCAGCAAGCTTCAAGAATATTGGACCAGGGGGTCCAATTCTATGGGCCTCCAAATGGGTTGCTCCCATTCCCTCCATTGTTCTCTAAGGTGGAAAAAAAGTAACATTTTTTCCCACCATAGAGAACAATTGAGGGGATGGGGCAACCTGTTTGGGGGCCCATAGAATTGGACCCCGTGGTCCAATCTTCTTGAAACTTGGTGGGTATTTCAAAGAGAGGCCCCAGCAGCTATCCTGCAAGTTTGGAGCCTCTCCCTCAAACCCCCTTTCCTCCAGCCCCTCATGTACCCTATGAGTTTTTGCCATTGATTTCACTGGCCCATAGGGTATAATGGGGCTGAAACTGACATTCCCTTTCTGACACACTTCCAGTGATGTCAGGGGATGTGGCATATGCTAATGAGTTATGCTAATGAGCCCCTGCACCTCTTTTTCTACAAAAGGACCCCTGATATTGGTGAAGATAGGAGAAGCCCAGTGGGACAACTTAACAGTGCAGTCCTGAGCAGAATTATTCCTTTCTAAGCCCATTGACTTTCATGGACTTAGAAGGGTATAACTCTGTTTGGGGTTGCGCTGTAAACCTGCACTCCTAAGGCAGTTTTCATGGGAATAATCCCTTTTGAATAAAGTGGGACTTACTTCTGGGTAGACCTATTTAGGATCACTCCCGTAGGCACCAAAGGAGTCTCTGGTTATTTAAGGGATGGGCAGAACAAATAACCAAGTATTTGGACATATAACATTGGAAGAATCAAGGGATGAGTCCAGATAGAGATGGGAAGAGAAAGAAGAAATGACTGCAGAAAGTAGTGGGACATATGGAAGGGAAATAAGATAGTCCAGATGTCTTTACACTAACCTTCAGTAGGGTGCTAAAATTTTTGACTGTACCAAACACTGAAGGATAAAAAGGTGACTCAGAAAGAGAGTAACATTACTGAAGGTTATGTTTTCTCTATCAGTTTCTTCTCTGGGAAGAAACAAAACCGATGTTGTGGCTTCAAAATTACTCAGACCTCTGCACCTGTCTTTTGAAGATCTTACATCATTTGTGGCCCATTAACTGTGAATATTTATTTCACTTTTTGCCAGTTGCAAATTTGTATTTCTCCACTTGGAATGCATGTGCTTCAAATAATGCTATTTATTCTCTTCCAGTAATGCTGTATGAAGACAGACAGAGATGTTACAAAGGGGAAACACAGTTCTGAGCGCTATATTTTTTGACATATGCTAATGACAGGTTGTACTTGCAGGAAAGAATCAGTGGATGAGCAGGAGTGCTTGACCCTTCCCATTTAAAGTTCTCAGTTAGCCAGAAAGAAGAAGAGAAGAGACTGGATTTTTATACCCTTTCACTACCCAATGGAATCTCAGAGCAGCTTACCATCTCCTTTCCCTTCCCCTCCCCATAACAGACACCCTGTGAGGTACCGTAGGTGGGGCTGAGAGAGCTCTCTCCAGAACTGCCCTGGAGAGAACAGCTCTGAAAGAACTTGGAACTGACCCAGGGTCACATCAGCAGATGCATGGGGATGAGTGGGGAATCAAATCCGGTTCTCCCAGATTAGAGTCCACACTCCTAACCACGACACCAAATTGGCTCTAAGTCCAATCTCTTCTCTTCTCTCTTCAGAAAGCAACTGGCCCGGCAGTTGTGTTTTTCAGTCCAGTTGTTGGAGTAGCAAGGAGAAAGGCTAAGGTCAAAATCATATGTGAAGGAAAATGGAAACACAGTTGTAATTCAACCTCCATGCGTTTCTTTAATTCATTTATAACCCACATTTCCCATGGGGACCCAAAATGGCTTTCATCATTCACTTTATCCTCACAAGAACCTTGTGAGACAGTCCAGGCTGAGAGTGTGTGACCGGCCCAAGGTCACCCAACGAGCTTCCATGGCACAATTGGGGATCTGAACCTGCATCTCCCAGATACTACTCTGACACTCTTAAACACTACAGCACCCTGGCTCCCCAGCGAGATCACTGATTGATTCAGAAACTTGATCAGAGCACTTTAAAGACTAGCCCTTTTGTCCCCCCCCCCCAAGGAAAAAGGAATGAAATACACTTTAAGTGGCATATATGAATTTGGTCTGAATGTTTATCCTCAGCAGTTTTAAGTTGTTAATCTGGCTCAAATAGACAGATATACAGTGGTCTCTTTGCCAGACCTGTCCAAAGCCACAGGGCTCCTAACCAGTGCCCCAAATAATGCTATACTCCACCCCTAGACTTACTGAAAAACTCCAAAATCCACTGCAGTCTGCCTGCTAGTTCAGTCCTGGAAACACTCCTGGCTCCACACACAGGTATTCTTTCTTTTTTAAAAAATTTCAAGATTCATTCCCACAAATTCCTGTGGATTCCTTGCTACAAATTCTCCCCATGTTTTATTTTTTTGTTCCCACTCACCTTTGAGACTGGAAAACATCTAGCTTTGGGGGGAAATAGCCTGAGGGATAAAACCTGGGTATAGCAGCACATCCTTCCCCTTCTCTCCAGTTCTAGAATTATGAGCTGTGATGCATCAGGCAAATTACAGACATTTTGAAGTTATTTAAAGCTGCCGAGGGTGTCCCTGATCTCGCTTTTTAAAGAGAGCATTTGAAGTGGATATTCAAGACAAATATGGGGATGAGAGACAAACTTGGAAGGCCTGTTATACAGGAATGAGATCAGAGTCTTTGACAAGAAGCTTTATTTTTCTCAGGCAGCTGATATTTCTCCTCCTACAGCAAAACACACCCACCTTTTCAACTGTGTATGTATTTCTTTTAACAAAACCACATGCCTCTTCTGTTTACCAAGTGGTAATCCATGTTAAACCGTTTGCTGCCACCATGTGGAGATTTAGCTGAACAGAGTGCATGGAACAGCTGTCTTTTCATGTGAAACCCTAGACTCCAAACACAGTAAGTGGCAACTCAGTGGTGTATCATCTAAGATATTCCAGTTCCATTGGCAGAAGAGGGATTTGTATTTTGTGTTTTCAATACAAAAATGCTTGAAACTTAAAGCTCTGATTGTCCTGCAAGCTTGTCACTTGGAAGCAGAAGAGTTCTGGAGAACTCAAAAACTTGCACACCGTGTGCTTTTATTTTAGTTGGTTAGCATAAACGGTATTACAAGATTTGTGGGGGTTTTGCATGGTTGCCTACTTATTTTTTCCCCCTTATTTGGACATGGCAGAATTTATCTGGTAATGGGTTTCTTCAACTGGAGAAAAAGAACTTTCAGAATTTCACTGTGTAATACCATCACAATTTGGTTTACACTGACCCTTTACTTAGCGCATCAACTAAAATTAATTTTTGATATTGTTAATATCAGAGTTACATCTTCCCTTTGCTCTTGGCCTATTCTGTGGTATTCTGTCTAGTGGTGGCAAAGAGGAATTTGATCAACTACTGGTTGTGTTTTTGATCTCATGGCTGCCATTTTTTGCTTCTTGCCCAGAGCATGCCAAGGGTGCAACCTGATACTGGCCACACCCTGTGCCCAGTGAGGTCAACAAAGCATTTTGTGCTGAGGGAGAGGCCTTAAGATCATGAGATCTCTCTTACACACACCCCTCAACATTCAGCCTGATAAAGAGCCCTGGCGAGCTCAAATGCTTGCAGCGCTGCCTTGTGTTATTTTGATTGGTCTTAATGAAAGACGATACTTGGCTTTTGCTTTTGAATTTTGATATTGACCAATGTGATTTGTCAGCTCTGAAGCAGATGTTATGATGATTACTTTCTTCTTAAACCTGAATGAAGATGCATTCAAAAACAGCTTTGCCTGGTCTTGGTAACTCCCTACCATACTGATGATACACCTTAATCTAAGGTGCACATAAATGTAAACCAGAGATAAACACAGGAATACTTGAAAAGAGTCCAGTAGCACCTTAAAAACTAACAAAATCTGTGGGAGGGTATGAGTTTCCATGAGTTACTGCTCACTTCTTTGCATTTTGTTATACTATTCACCTGCATAGGTCAGTATTGTCAGCTCTAACTGGAGGCAATCTACAAGATCTCATGTGGAGAAATATCTTTCCCATCACCTTTTACCAGTTGTCCTTTAACTGGATGTATTTGGGGCTGAATTTGGGACATTCTGCCTACAAGGCCTCTCTGTTCCCTTGGCAAGGGGGCTGAAAGAGGTAAAGGAACATGCATGTGTGTGTATATGTGTGTGTGTATAAATATGCACTCACCTGATTCCCTCCTTACTTTAGCCTTATCACACAAGCCTTGTCCAATCCAATCCAAATACCTTTCTTGGCATAAAAACACAAGCCTCGTTATCTATACATGTCCCATGACCCACCCACCCCCGCCCTGTCCCTGAGATAGCTTGTGACTTTCCTCCCCTTTTCACCAACAGAAAAGCTGGTTGGGTCAACCCCCTGGTTGAGGACTAGCCGATGGAAATTACAGAGTGAACTAATTTGATTGGGATAGAAAAGGCAGAGAAAGCTAAAAATAACTTATTTGACTAAGCAGTCTTTTGTTTGACAAAGTGGAATTGACATTTTCAGAGTAACCTTAATTTTTTCTCTTTGCAATATGATTTTTGTTTGTTTTCCTTCAATGTATATTTCAGCACTTTTCTATGCCCTGAACATTATATTTCTCTGTGATCAAGGGTCCTTTCGTAGAAAAAGAGGTGCAGGAGCTCATTAGCATAACTCATTAGCATAACTCATTAGCATATGCCACGTCCCCTGTCATCACCAGAAGTGTGTCAGAAAGGGAATGTCAGTTTCAGCCCCATTATACCCTATGGGCCATTGAAATCAATGGCAAAAACTCATAGGGTATATGAGGGGCTGGAGGAAAGGGGGTTTGAGGGAGAGGCTCCAAACTTGCAGGGAGCTGCTGGGGCCTCTCCTTGAAATACCTCCATTGTTCTCTATGGAGGGAAAAATGTTAACTTTTTTCCTACCATAGAGAACAATGGAGGGAATGGGGGCAACCTGTTTGGGGGCCTGTAGAATTGGACCCCCTGGTCCAATCTTCTTGAAAGTTGGTTGGCATTTCGAGGAGAGGCCCCAGCAGCTACCCTGCAAGTTTGGAGCCTCTCCCTCAAACCCCCTCCCCTCCAGTGGCTTTTAAAGTTGTCCTCGAATTTCGGCGGCAATTCGGCGGCAAACTGAATCAGATTAGAGAATCTGATTCAGCCCATGGCTGCCCTACTGGCCAGTCCTGAGCTGGCGGAGCTTTGCTCCGCCTCGCTCCGGCCCCAACGGACCCCTGACTGTGATCATTTTCAGCGAAGGTTCCCATCTATTACATAATATGTTTTCCCCCTTTAAAAAAAAAAGTTTTGCTTCATTGGCCGTGGTTGTATCTTTTGATGGCCACTAGATGGCCTCTGAGTGCTGCTTAAGCATTTGCGGCTGATGAGTCCTTACTGCATCTGTATTCAATTCTCTTCCAGTGAGCTTTCTCTTGTTTTTGCCATGCCTTGTGAGTGAGGATAAGGTGAAAAGTGGTAGCAGGCCCGAATCCAGCTTATTAGCTTCCTAAGGGATTCAAACACTGATTTCCTGGATCCAAGTCTCACACTCTTTCATTGTACCATATTGACGCTTATTTTGAAGCTTTTGCTTGGTTGTTGAACACTTTGGACCATTGTCACATGTGCTGTTGAAAAGTCCATTTGAGTTTCTCTTGTGTGCAAAAGATAAATTAAATGAACTTTCTAGGAAAATCTGTGCTTTGCATTTGGTGAGACCAGGTCCAGGTCCTCCCTCTGTACTGACATCCAGAAACAGAAGGAATGCTCATTGGCTGAATGAACTGCCCTTCATTTTAACCCATGCCCAGTCAGGAAAGCAGCTCACTCAAAGAGCAGGGGCGTAAAGGGGTTAGATTGGGACTACCGGGGGGGGGGGGGGGGAGGGGGGGGGGCTCGTAGAGATGGAGGCAGAGATGGACTAAAACAACACATGATTCATATACTGCCTCCATTTCTTCCCCCTGTGCACTTTTCGTAATCTCTTCATCTTCACTAGGTTTATAGTAAAACCATACTGAAAATCCTCAGGTCCTTTCCCTCTGTGTTGGAACATTTATTTTACTTTAATACAGCATATGTCTCATTAACATGCGGCAATTTTTATTTACTTATTAATTTTCAGTGTGCTGCTTCTGGTCCATCTAAAATATATTGTTAAGTGTGCCCAACTTCTTTGCATGGTATGAAGTTCCAGGAGTGAGTACACGCCCAGGTTGGTTCCTTTGTGGGGAGAGAGCTCTAGGAGCTTAAAGTGCCATTGTACTATTTGCTGATTTGCAAATACATGGGTTGACACAGGCGAAGGTAAAGAAGCCCTCTTGGCAGGCAGCAGATCCACCACCCCATCTCACATCACTAAACAGAATCCTGCAAGCCCCCGCACCCCTCCATAAGTTTCAGCCACCTCTCCCCAAAGGCTGCATTTCTTTTTCCATCATTAGCCTGCATTCAAAAGCATGGCCCTTTTTGGTCAAACAGATGCATTGGCTCCCTCTGCCAGCTAGAAAGGGAAGCCTTTTCAGTCCAGATAGACACCTGGCCAGAGCCATTTCTCAACAAGTAAGAGCCGCAGAGGAGAGAGCCACAACCTTGAGGCACATTCATTCCACACTGTGGTTGCAATCCAAGCTGGAACAATATAATTCTCCATAGGCTTGCACAGACTGTTCTTTGGAACATAGGTTAGTAAATGTATGAACACTGTTTCCAGTATTCAGGAGCAATCAGGAGTCGTTCTTTATTGCCCCAGAACCAACAGGTTGAAATTAAATCAGAAGAGTTTTCGGCTAAACATTAGGAAGAACTTCCTGACAGGTAGAGTGGTTCCTCAGTGGAACAGGCTTCCTCGGGAGGTGATGGGCTCTCCTTTAGAGGTTTTCAAACAGAGGCTAGATAGCCATCTGACAGCAATGCTGATTCTGTGAACTTAGGCAGATCATGAGAGCAGGGCCGGTGCTACCATTAAGACCAGGTTAGGCGACCGCCTAGGGGTGCAGACCCCTGATGGACACAGAGTGGGGTGAGGGTGGGGTGGGGTGAGGACAGCAGTGACAGCAGCGCTGACAATGAGCAGGAATCCTTGTCTCCAGCTGCTTTGGGGCTCACCTGATGGAGAGAAGAAGAAAGCCAGTGCTGCAGGTGTCCCTCCCCAGTCACCCTCGCCAGCCCTCCAGGCACCCCTGGGCCTGGTATACAAAGCAGGGCTGGCCACAAGGTCACAGTCGCCATGCTGGACTGCTGCCCCACCCCCTTGCTGCCCCTCGCCAAAAGCCCTGGCCCGGCCAGACTCCTCCTTTCAGATCCGAGACAGTGAATGCAGCACCTTTCTCCCATCTGTGGGGGGTGGGGGTGAGGGGAGAGCTGACAGGTGCTGCTTCATTGGCACTTGGGGGGGGGGTGCCAGAAGGTAGCCTCACCTAGTGTGGATAAAACCCTGGCACCAGCCCCACATGAGAGGGAGGGCAGGAAGGGTTGTCTCAGTGCTTAGTTCTTGTGACCCTTTCTCTTACATGCCCAGGGAAATGTTGATTGCTACTTGGGGGTCAGGAAACAATTTTTCTCCAGGCCAGTTTGGCTGGGGGTCCTGGAGATTTTTTGTCACCTTCTGAGCATGGAACAGGGGTGACTCAGTGTGTATGTGTGTGTGTGTGGGGGGGGGAGGTATTTGTGAATTTCCTGCATTGTGCAGGGGGTTGGACTAGATTATTCTGGTGGCCCCTTCCATGATTCTATATACCCCAGTGCCTTGAAGTAGTTTTTAAAATTTACTCCCACTGATATACAAGGACGTCCGCTGCTGTACTGGTAAATATAATGTTGAAAATTACATTTTTAATGGACACAAAGCCTTTTTTTAGTCTTTAAGGTGCCTCTGAAGCCCTGCTGCTTCACCCTCTTAATTGGGAATGCCGGAGTTGAACCTGGAACTTTGGCATGTAAAGCAAATACTCTACTAATGAACCCCATTCTTTCTCTTTCCTTTGGCCTGTTTAGCTATCCAGCCACACATGGGATACCCACTTAACTAATGTTGGGCAGAAGATGGTGATTATGATAACCATTAAGCAGAAACTGCAAATAATCATTATCTTGAACCAAAGGACAGAATAATTATGTTAATAAATAAGAGCAAGAGACTTTATCTTGTAAATAAGGATGTCTAATACAGAAAGAAAACAAGTCTGGAATCATAAGCACCACATTCCCAGCACCATCAAACCGAGGTGTTGCAGATCAATGCTGTTTATGAAAACAGAATACCCCGGGAGGTATGATTAATTATGTCAAAACTGATACGGGAGAAATGGCAGAAAATTCACCTCCTGCCGGTCAAAGTGAGTGCACCAGACTATAATTAACATGTTCGGAGTTGGGGCTGACACAGCAGTTATCCCATTTCAATAGAGAGGAGCAGATAAAGGTGGAAGCCACACACAGTTCTGTAAGAAGGTTCTTGCACCTTTAGTAAACTGCCGAGCCCCTATATGGATGACAAAAAAATTGCACAATGGTGCCACTCGTAGACAAAGGGAGGTTCTGCTTACTCAGGGGACTGCCCAGGTATGCAAAAAAATGACTTTGGAAATTAATGCCCCACCCAAACCCTTTAAAAAAAGTTGATGAGGATTAAATAAGCTCCAGTAGGGATGGAATGTTAAGACCATCTGAATCTCAGTTAAATTATTACATAGCTAGTCATTACATTAGGACTAGATTTGCCCAGTTCCCTATAAATAATTCAATTAGACTGCTTTTATGGACTCCAGCACAACCTAAAGAAGCCCATATTTTTTGCAAAATGATCAGTCACTGTCAGGAGACAAAAACTTTTAAAAAAAAAAATCATGAAAATTGAGTAAAACATCCAAACTCTTTTTGGTCCAAAGTGAGGAGACAAAAAGTTGAAAAACTGAAAATGGTGCAAAAACACCAGAATCTTACATGTCCAGAGTCAGGAGCCAAAAACTCCAAAACAATTATTAAAAAATCCCTGAAACCGCATATTGTAATTTGCATGATACTATATTTCTGTAATTTTAAGCTGTTGAAGTGAATTGGAAATAGGGTTGCCAACTGCCTGGAGGAAAAAAAAAGAAACATCTCTCCTGTCCATTTAAAAGAAGTTTGTGTGTAGGGATGGGCATGAACCAGGAAAATGCAATTCAGTTCGTGGTTTGTGGTGTGCCCAGTTCGTGAACCATGAACCATCAGGAACTTTTAGCTGCCAAATTAACCTGATTTGGTTCATGAGGTTTGTAATGTGGTAGAATGCCCCTCAGGGGTCCTAGAGACACCAAACATGCAGGAGATCTCCAGCTGACCCTCTTCTACCAGCCCTCCAAGTTTGGTGAGGATTGGATTTACAGGGTCTGAGTTACAGCCCCCAAAGAAGGTGCCCCCAGGAAAGTGCTTTCTGGAGAAATGACAGTGCAGGTCCAGGAGGTTCAAGAGTGTATAGAATGGATCCTACGCAAGCTAGAGACCAAAGTGGCAGGGGAACTCCCTAGATGCTCCTCTACATTCCCTCCAAGTTCCACCCCCCTGTTGCTTTGAAGTTTGGTGAACATTTAGATTCAGCGGAGGCAGTCTGTCTGGAAATGTATCTATTCACGAACCTCCATGAACCACCACAAACCGCTTGAAAGTTCGTGCTGGTTGACCTGCCACAAACGTCAGTTCGTGAATCATGAATCAGCCAAAATTTGTCACAAACTTTAGTTTGTGAGCTGCTTTGTGCCCATCCCTACTTGTGTGTGTAAAATGTCATCAAATTGCAGCTGCTCTATAACGATCCTGTGGGGTTTTTAAGGCAAGAGACGTTCAGAAGTATTTTGCCATTGCCTGCCCCTGCCATTGTCTGGACTTCCTGGGTGGTCTCCCATCCAAGCACCTAACCAGAACTGACCTTGCTTAGCTTCTGAGACCTGTTGAGATCGGGCTTGTCTGGGCCATCCAGGTCAGGAAAAGAAGCTTAATGGGATTTTATTACCAGGTGATGCTATTTACCTCCATGTTATGAAAAGCTTCCGCTATCCATTCCCACATATTACACATCAGTTAAAGGGATAGAACCTATTTTTCCTAAGCCGGTTGGCAACCCTTGCCTGGGAACTGCCTCAAATCCATTTAAATTAATAATAAGACCCCTCTTAAAAACTGAGTTTACTGTTCTCATTTTGGCAGGTATGGTCTGTAATATGTGGAGTCTCAGGAGTTTAGAACCAACTCCCCCCCCCCCCCCAATCACTTCCAAACTTCCATGGTAAGCTTAATTAATGTCCTGAAACCAGGAAATAAATTCCAAGGAAGGGTAAGATTTAAAAGAACGTTAATATATCACATGGCACACCTGCAGTTAACTTATTTCTCCTTAAAGGGATTGTGATCAATCCAGTGATTGTGTAAGGAGAATGAACTTTTGCTAGATTCTCCCCCACAATTCCTAGGGTCACAGGTTGTTGGGGGGGGGCTGTTTTGTGGAAAGCGAAGGGAATGAAATTGCTTCCTCCTTTCTTTTCCACAAACATAGTTCAGGGGAAGAGGAACAATTTTGCCTCCTTTTTCTACCTCAGTGCAGCCCCAACCCCCACAGCTATTAGTTCATGTGGGTCCCACGATCACAGGAATCAAATTTCCCAGGGAAATATGGGATTGCTTGGGGAGCTGAACATGGCGAAGATCCACATCTCCCAGCATCTTTCATTGAGATGGATCGCCAGATTACAACTGACCATGTCACAGCATAAACAACAGTCAACAGGGCTCATGGGAAACAAGCCAGCAAAAGACTTTGAGAGTTATGTGTGAAAAGCGCTGCAATACTTAGGCTTGAAATAGAAAATAACTCTATCAGATTGGGAACTTCCTGAACATTGATGTCACCTCAGCATCACTCGGGAGAGAGGCCCTAGTAGAGTTTTGTTCACCTCTAACAAAACTAGCTGACGCTTAGAAGAAGGCTTTGTAGCTGCCTACAGAGAAATGAAGCAGTACTCTCTTAATTCTGCAGACACCCCTATCTTTTAACAATATGCTCCGAGTAAATAGAACTTATCTGTTATCAGGAGAATGCAAGGCACTGAGTGAATGTGTGATCAACATGCCTGAAGTAACAAGATCTTTATATCAGGTTTTAGACATTGTCAGATATGAAGCCCTACTGAAATCCTGGACAGCAGGAGAACAGAGAAATCAGATGGTGGAGTACTAACAAGATTTCAGAAGCCAGGTTTTAATATGTGTTTCTTCCCGTTTTCCTTTGCCCCCTACTTAGCAAATTTGTCACAGATCATTTTTTTCTCTCCCTCACAAGCATCATCTTTCATGCCCTTGCCCCTACCCTTCTGTAAACCATAGAATGCATGCAAATTGTTTTTCCAAAGAAGAAGGGGAAAAAATCACTTGATCTCATGACAGCAGCACTAGCCTAACTGATAGCTATGAAGAAAGCCTCTTGCTGCAAAAATAATGAATTTCCACTAGTGACAATCTGTCACCTTTCAAAAGAATTTAAATTGGAAAAGGGAAAAGGCCCCCCCGCCCCACAGTCACAGTAATGCCATTCGGCACACATTATTTACACGTTACTTTTATCACTGTATCGATCCTTACAGTTGGAGATAATGAAATAGTGAAGCGTTAACAGGAACATCCCAATTACTGAATATTGCTGTAAAGTGGGCCATGGGCTTCATCTGATCTCCTTTTGTTGGAGGTGATGCCCAAGATGAGTGAATGCCTTCATCTTGAGTTGGATCACAGGTAACTTAGTCTGGTTCACTGGGCCTTGAGACAGATAGGTACATCTCTATGCACTGGTAAATATAGATTCATATAGTTGGCTGTTTTTTTTGCCTATTTCCCTTGTGGGTATTTTCCTCCATGTAGAGACAGAGAGAAGAAGAGGTTGGATTTATATCCCGCCCTTCACTCACTTAAAGTCTCAGAGCGGCTTACAAACTCCTTTCCTTTCCCCTCCCCACAACCGACACCCTGTGAGGTATGTGGGGCTGAGAGAGCTCTTTCCCAAGCTGTCCTTGAGGGAACAGCTGGTACAGAGCTATGGCTTGCCCAAGGTCATCCAAGCCAGGTGCAAGTGGAGGAGTGGGGAATCAAACCCGGTTCTCCCAGATTAGAGTCTGCGCACTTAACCACTACACCAAACTGGCTCTCTCTAATGTAGCTGTCCCTGAGGCAGAAGAGTGCTGGGGCAAGTCTCTAGCAACACCTCTGACTGTGGTCTGCAGTTCTTCATGGTAGGGGCCATTTTCACCAACAGTGTCCAGCAGGATGGAAGACATTTCCACTGCCTTCCATGTCTCCCCCTCTTGCAAAGAGCTGCTGTCTTATTCCAGGCAGAGATCACGCTGGTACAGTAAATGCCTGGGACTGAATGTTTCCCCTTCAGATCAACCTGTGATCCAAGAACATCTATGGCAGATGTCATTTCCAGGCATAGCAGACTACAGCCGAACTGGGAGGCAGGATGACAGGCAGACAGGAAGCAATTGACCTCTAGTTTCCATGAGAATTTTGCCTTGTTTTAGTGCAGCTGCAGACAAGTGGGCAATTTTATTTTACTACTGAGCCCAGGAGGCTTGTTATAGCATGATTTCAAGATTGCTGTCTTCAGATATGAGGTTGGCAACCAATTTTTTGGGGGGTATTTTTTAAATATGTGTGCGAGTGTGTTTGAACCTGGAAGTCATGGTGACCTCTGGTGACTGATCCCTACTGGGGGCCTGGAGGATATTCAGAGAGGTGGCTGAGTAAAACCTGCCCTGCCTCCCGCCTCTGGTATTGCAAGGAGGTCTCCCATCCAAGTACTTGCCAGAGTCGACCCTGCTTTGCTTCCAAGATTGGGCTAGCCTGGAATACCCAGATCAGGGCAGCAACTAATTTTTAACTGGGAACCTATTCCCCCGGAGCTCCCCATATGATAGCAGCAGCCATAGGAGTCATGGGATGAGTTGGAGAAGAAATGTTACATTCCACCTCCATACATCTCTTTTATCCATCCGTCCTCCATGCACAAATCCTGGATGAGAATTCCTGCCTTTGAGAGAGAGTTACATCTGATGTTGGTTGGTCACATACTTTCTGAGAGGGAAAACCATTTCTCCCAGGTTCACTGTGGGTGCCATAAAGACCATAAGAGCACTGGTGGAAGCACCCAAGAACTGAGGACAAGTTTAATATCATATGCCCTCAGAATACCTTTCAGCTGCCGCACATTCAAGAGACACGAACCCTTTTTGTCAGCCTGACCATGAACCAGTTCACAGAAGTACCTTTTCTAGGCACCACTCTACAAATACATAATGGTAGCATAATAACCACTTTATATCTGAAACTTGTTGATAGACAAATACATCTGCACACCTCCAGCCACCATCCTAAACATACCAAATGATTCATTGTCTGCAGCCAGGCTCTGCACTACAGCTGCATCTATTCCAATCCCTCAGACAGAGATTGTAATCACCATATCTCAAAAAGGACATCGCAGAGCTGGGAAAAGTGCGGAGGTGGGCAACCAAGATGATTAGGGGATGTGGAGTAGCTTCCCTATGAAGAAAGGCTGAAGAGCCTGGAACTTTTCAGTTGAGAAAAGAGACAACTAAGGGGGAACATGATAGAGGTTTGTAAAATTATGCATGGGATGGAGTGAGTTGACAAAGAGAATTTTTTCTCCCTCTCCTGAAATTCTAGAACTCAAGGGCATCTAAGGTAGATGATGGGCAGTAGGTTCAGGATGGACATAAGGAAATACTACTTTACACAGAGAGTGATTAAAATGTGGAATTTGCTGCCAGAAGATGTAGAGATGCCCACAGGAATAAACAGCTTTAAAAGGGGATTAGATAGTTTCATGGAGGATGTCCATGGTGACTGAGGGGAACCTCCACATTCAGAGGCACTAATCCTCTGAATCCTAGAGCCAGGAGGCAACATCAGGGGAAAACATTGGTTTCTATGCCCTGTTGTAGGCCCTCCAGAAGAGCTGGTTGGCCACTGTTTGAGACAGGATGTTGGACTAGATGGACTATTGCTGTGATCCAGCAGGGCTCTTCTTATGTTCTTATTCTCACCTGCCGGATCTACAACAGACATTCTTGGAATTACGATACTCACCTAATGCAGTAAGGAAACAGATCAATAAAGCAAAAATGATGCCAAGATAGGCCCAAACAAAGCAACAGTACACCACTGATGGTCACACACAGCTCTGAGCTCAAACCGGTTCAATGCATCATTAACAACCTACAACCTATGCTTCTTCTAAGCTGTGGAGTCTTGTGTGCAAAAATTCTGCTTTGTGAGCTACTGGCATTAAAGCTGTGAGCGAGCAATTTGGCTACTGCATACATTAGTTTGCTCTGGAGCCATCCTTCCTGAGCTAAGACAAAAATGTGTGAGCTGGAGGCTAAAAAACTGTGAGCTAGCTCACACTAACTCAGCGTAGAGGGAACACTGCCTACAACCTATGCTGGACAATGATACTCCCCTCTCACAGGCATTGGGAGGCAAATTTTTTCTTGCCCAAAGACAGCTTCCTAACCTTGAACAACTTCTCACCCGCAGCAATGCCCTTCCTGACATGGACATGCCAACTCTCTTAGCACTGGCTCAGAGCACTGACTCAACCACAGAAGCACCCCTTTCTTCCTGCTGGGAACAGCAATAGATGCTTCAGAAATATTTCTTTCTTTCTTTCTTTCTTTCTTTCTTTCTTTCTTTCTTTCTTTCTGTCTGTCTGTCTGTCTGTCTGTCTGTCTGTCTGTCTGTTAGATTTCTAGGCCGCTCTTCCCACTGTTGCAGGCCCAGAGCGGCTTACAAGTCTTGGAATGAGGCTTTAATTACTCTGATTCCAAAACAGGATTTTGACCTGGCTGAGATTAAGAATTATAGACCTATTGCACTCCTAAACGTAGATTATAAGATCTATAAGATATAGCTAATATCTTAGCTAACCATTTTAAAAGGATACTATCTCAGAGAATGCACTTGGATCAGTCAGGTTTTTTACCACACAGACAACTTAGACATAACATTCACACTATCTTAGATATTTTGGAGTATTACGAGTTGCATTCAGAGAAACAATTGGCTCTTCTTTGCGTTGATGCAGAAAAAGCTTTTGACAAGTTAGCTTGAGATTTTATGTTACTTCTTTTAAAGCATTGGGAGTATGGAGACTCCTTTTACAAGATGGTGAAATCAATCTATGGTAATCAAGATGCAATGGTAGCATTTAATGGGACCCTTATATCTAAGTTTCAGATTCAGAAAGGCATGAGACAGGGTTGCCCCCTCTCTCCATTATTATTTATTTTTGCGTTGAAAGTGTTGTGTGATATTGTGAGGGAGGAGTCTGGGATAAAAGGCTTGAGGATAATGGAGGAATCATTTAAACTTTTGGCTTTTGCAGACAACCTCGTTTTCATTTTAGAAGACCCGATGAGCTCAATTGATAATTTGTGTGAGATTCTATTTCAGTATGGCTGTGTTTCAGTGTTTAAGATTAACAATAAAAAGACACGGATATTAACCAAGAATTGCCCAAGCATGATATCCCAGCAGCTTAGTGAAAAAACTGGGTTTGAAATCTCGGCTAAAGTGAAATATTTAGGAGTCTTGATTTCCAACAGCTGTAGTTCATTATTCAAAGATAATTATTGGAAAACATTGCTGGAAATCAAGTTAGATCTTGAGAGATGGAGTAATCTCCAAATTTCTTTATTGGGCCGTATAGCGATAGTTAAAATGAATATCCTTCCACGTTTGATCTTTCTGTTTCAAACTATTCCTATTTTAAAGAACCGTGCCTTCTTTAGTGAGTTGGATAAGCTTATTGTGGCGTTTATTTGGTTAAGTAAAAGATCTAGAATTAAGCTCAAATATTTGCAGGATAAAAGCATTCGGGGTGGATTTGGGCTACCAGATTGGTACTTGTATTACAGAGCGGCAGGTATGGTTTGGTTGAGGGATTGGGTGGAATTTAAAAACATTAGGCTTTTGCGTCTGGAAGGTCATGACCTTCAGGTTGGTTGGCACGCTGTTTTATGGTATGGGGTAAAAAACAATTCAACTGTCATACTATACATAGCTTCCTGTTAAGAATCCGGGAAGAGATTAAATATAAATGGTATCTTAAAATTCCATACTGGGTTTCCCCACTGGAGGCATTTATAAAACCCTCTCTATTGATATCGGGGGAAAGATCATGTTATAAGGAGTTGTTGGATACGAACTATGAATTGCGACTACCGGAGCAATTGGAACAGCAAAATATTAATCTTACCTGGTGGGAATCCATACAATTGAAGTTTAGATATAACTTGGACAAGAAAGTTAATTTTTACAAAGAACCTAATGAACTGGACAAAGTTTGGTTGGGATCTGAGGAAAAACTTATAAGAAAATTAAATAACTGCTTTAATGAATTTAAGATGGAAGATGAAATGGTCAAACCTTGTATGGTGAGATGGGCTGAAAATTTAGGTTATAGTATAGAATTAGAAGTCTGGAATAAGATATGGAGTAAAAACATTAAAATAACTAGATCCTGTATATTTAAAGAAAACTTGTATAAAATGTTTTACAGGAGGCATCTACCTCCTACAAGATTAGCTAGATTTTCTAAGTCATGTAACAATATTTGTTGGAAATGTAAGCGAAATACGGGCTCCTATTTTCACTTGTGGTGGCTGTGTGAGGAAGCTAAAAAATTCTGGGGCATGATTCACAACGTTTTGCAAGAAATAACACAATCTAAAATTCCATTAAAGCCCGAGTTATTTCTGTTAAATGTAATTCCGGATATTTATAACAAAGGTGACAGACATATAATCTTACATGCTGTAACCACAGCGCGGATTCTTTATGCAAGGTATTGGAAACAAGGAAGAATACCTGAGAAGGATGAATTTATTTATAAGCTTTTCGATATAGCAGAAATGGACAATCTGACTCTAAGGTTGAAATCTAAAAGCCAAAATAAGTTTGAATCTATCTGGATTAAATTTTATAATTGGTTGGATAATTTTGGTTTAAACAAGTAGAGTTCAATTTGTTACTTTTTTGTTTGTTTGTTTGTTTTGTTATATGGTTGAAGGGAAATGGTTGACACTTCTTGTTAAGTGTGTTGTTTTGGAAATGATGTAATTTATTTATAAAATTTTGAAAAATAAAATTATTAAAAAAAAAAGACTTGGACATGCCAAGATTCATAAAACAATAAATACAATAGGAGTTAAAACAGATTAAAACATTATAGACATTAAAATGTTCTTTGTAGACCTCATTTGCTAACTCACATTTTCTAGGGTCTTGGCTCATATGTGACATTCAGCAGCTCTGCCAAGTCTCTGTTGTTGTTTACTATTATTTTTTATTTATGCACATTGATATTTTTACCTTTCTCACAAGCATCCTGGAACTCAAGGCAGGTAATAACAATGTAAAATAATAGAATATTAAAAATCCCCCCTTTGTCCAGGCTCAGGTTGCCCCAGAGCTCCCCAGAATAGCTTTTCCAGGCGGATAGGAACTCCCCCTGGACCTTTTAAAAGATGTTCTGGAAGCATGTGACAGCCACTGAAAAATTCTGAGCCTGGACCCTAGCAGAGGTGGCTTAGACCACTGGTTCTCAATGGGTATATGTGTACCACCAGCTGGACACAGAAATACAATTTATATGCCACCTTTATGCCCTCATCAGGGCTACCAAGCTAATAGATTTAAAATATACATAACAAAAACAAATGTAAAAACCATTAAAACTAAAAAGAAACATGTCATTCAATCAATTACAACAAAATTAAAATATGCAATACAATGCAATGTGTGTGTGCGTAAAGTGCTGTCAAGTCACAGCTGACTTAGGGCAACCCCAGCAAGCATAGGCGTCAACTACGGGGGGGCTTGAGGGCTTGAGCCACCCCCGAAATTTCCCAGGGGGGACTGAGGCCCCCCTGGGAAAATGGTGCACCCTCTGCCGTGCCTCCCTCAGCCCTTCCTAGGGCTGCCACCACCGTCTCTCTCTCCCCCCCCCCCCCCAGCCTGGCCACTCTGACCCTCCCTCCGTCCATCCAGGGGCCAGCTAAGCAAACGCCCAGCTTGCCCCTGGACGGAGGGAGGGAGGGATGGAAGCAGGAGCGGTCAGGCAGGGGGGGAGGCAGCGGCAGCAGGGACATGGTCCCGGTGCGTGCGCAGAAGAGCCCCCACCCCCCCGGGAGTTTTTAAACTCTACGCCTCTGTCAGCCAGAGGCTTTAAGGCAAGTGAGAAGCAGAGGTGGCTTGCCATTGCCTTGCTCTGCAGAGTCTTCCTTGGTGGTCTCCCTTCCAAATACTGTTCTTTTTTAGCTTCTGAGTTCTAATGAGATCAGGCTATACCATGCTGCCTTCCCTCTCTACAATACAATACAATACAACACAACACAACACAACACAACACAACACAATTCAATTCAATACACACACTTAACAACAATTCAAAACAGGGCAGGAAGGAGGGATCACTGAGGGAATGCCAGACAACAACAACAAAAAATCTTCACCCCCTGGCAGGGGACAGGTGACTCTCTCTGACAGAAAAGTTCAAGAGTTTTGGTGCCATGACTGAGAAGATCCTCTTCCAAGTTACCACATGCCTAATCAGAAGGTGGGGGCACCTGAGGCATAGCCTCTAAAGATTATTGTGGCAGTCAGGTGATTTGGTAAGGAAATGGGCAGTCCTTCAGGTATGATGGTTCCAAGTCATGCAGAGCTTTGAAGATCGACCCCAGCACCTTGAATTGTGCTGGAAACAGATTGGCATCCAGTGTCAGTGGGCCACAACTGGAGTCGTATGATCCCTGTGACCCACTCTAGTCAACATCCTGGCTGCACCATGCTAGTAGTAACCATAAATGGTAAAAGTGGGATTTTTGTTTCCATTATGGTGGGACCCCGTTTCCCTGATGGAGTGGATTGGTGGTGCATAGGTACTAAAAGTTGAGAACCACTGCCTTAGACAGTGGTGGGACTGATAACAGACTGCTGGGAAGACTGGAGCTGACACATAGGAGTGTGCAAGGAGAGGTGTTCCTTCAGGAATGTAGGACCCAGGTCATGAAGGGCTTTAAAGCTGAGCACCAACAACTTGAATTGGACCCAGAAACTAATCAGCACCCAGTGAAAGGACCATATAGGAGTGACATAGTCCCATCAGATAGCCCCAGATGACAGAAAAGCTGCTGCCTTTTGAATCAACTACAGTTTTGGGATTGTCTTCAGGGTTAACATTGAAGTAAAAAGTGTTACAGTAATCTAGCCTAAAGGTTACTACTGAAGCATGGATCAGTATGGCCAGATCAGATGTCTGCAAATACAGGTCCAAATTTCTAACTGGATGCAGTTGGAATTTTTTTTTCCTGTCATGGACACCTGTTTCTCCTGTAGGAGACTAGGTTCCAGCAAGACTCCCAAGCTCTTAACAATCTTTTATTGAAAGCAACACACTACCAGTGGTAGGAAGAATGGCCTTTTTAAAAAAAGCAGTGGCCTTTCCAGCCAGTATCATCTCTGATTTATCTGTATTCAATATCAATTTGTTCTCCTCAGATACTTGACTATGGTATTCAGACACTCAGCCATAGAGACAGCAGCAGTTGGTGGCTTATTCAGGGTAATAGCTGGGTGTAATCAACATATTGATGACAACTTAAACCAAAATTGTGGATGATCTCATTAAAGGGGTCTTACATTGATATTAAATAACACAGAGCCTTGTGGCACCCTCCTCCCATGACAGCCTTTTGTGAGCAGTCTAATAGAAAAGATCAGAAACATCTTAGCACATCTCCACCCATATCTCCCTCACCATCCAGGCACCTCAGCAATATCGCATGGCCCACAATATTAGAGGTTGCTGACAGAACTCACAATGGTTCTCTTTGTCCATCTGATGATGGAGATCATCCACTAGTGCTACAAAAGCTGTCTCTGTCCCAAACCCAGTCTTGAACCCAGACTGAAAACAATCAAGGGCAGATGTCTCATTTAAGTATTTCAGAAGTTGCTCTGCCACTACCCATACAGTACCCTCTACCAGAAACGGAAGTTAGAGACAGGTCTATAACTAGCCAAGACCTGCTTCTCTAAAGATGCCTTATGTAATAAAGTTCTGATAACAATATATCTGATAACTATATCTAACCTTCCATGAGGGAGGCATTCATGGTTCTCTGAATCAAAGGACCCAGTGAACCCCTGCAGGATTTAACAAACCAAGGAGGACGTGCTTCTAAGTTATAAGTGGTGGCCTTCACACACCGCAGAACTGTGTCCACCTTTGTTAGGGTAACTAGCATGAACTGATCGCAGTGGACAGTGCCAGAGATGCTTCTACCACTTATGTACTGATTAACTCTGCACCCAAGTCAAAATGGATATGAAAGATTCTGTTGGCAATGAACCATGCAAAAATATCACAGCTAAATGTTGAATCACTAACATTTAGAGACTCACTTCTAGGAGCTGACTTGCCTGAATTAATGCTGGATTGTGATCCGGCTGATGCAATAGCAGCAGAGAAGATTTCTTTGCTTCCATCATCACAACCTCACAGGCTTTCCAATGGGTTCTATAGTATATCTGCCAGATTCAGCCAGAGTTTGTTACCACCATTGCTCTAGACACCTACCAGCCCCCCTTTTGCATATCCATCTCCCTTGTGAACCGGGGAACTGGGGCTCTATTTGAAGGTAGTAGAGGGCAACCCTATCATCTGACGGAGACAGTCATTCCAAGTGTTGACCAGATTTTCCATAGAGCCACTGATTGGGCTCTTCAAATCCCTCAGTGCTTTTTGGAATCTCCTAGGGTCTATTGGCCTCCAGTGCAGACTAAACTAATCAGCGGTCCTTGTGTAACCCCTAGCTAGGAATGGAATGAGCCAGGAAGGAATGGAACCTCTAGAAGCAGAAGGTTGCAGACCATGTGGAAAGCAGAAGAGGGAAGCCAGACTGCCCTTCTGGGGAGCTTGAACCTTAATTATAGGCTCTTAACACCTTGTTTAAGGTAACTATGATTTATAGATGGACACTGGTACAGGAGGGAGACTTTGGTTCTAAATTATAAATTTTAGAGTTATTGTTTCAGGGCTGTGTCATCTGGTGGGAAGTTAATTCGGGACTTTCATCTTGGAAGCCAGTGGACAGAGTGCTCAGCTGAAGACTTCTTGGGCCACCAACAGGAGGAAAGAGATGGACTTTGGGGGTGACAAGCTGTGAAGGAGGGGAAAGTTAATTGTTTGGACTTTAAAAGATCACTGTTCCATTGTGTTACTAAGATCTATGTTTTTGTTACATGAGGGTAAGTGAAAAGTAATTTTTTTTTATTCTCCTTAATTTATTGCAAGATTCCTTCCAAGTTCTGCCCCACAGAACCCACAAGCTGAGGTTACACTTGCAGAGAAGAGGTGCTGTCATCACTGAGTTCTCATCAGACAATGATCTGACCATGGCCCAGGGTGAATTTCCAAACCTTTTATGAGATCACCAGAAACCTGCTCTGTACAGAAAATTAGATCTGGCATGTGATTATTTTCGTGTGTTTGGCCCATTACAGTCTGGGATAGCCTCGTGGCAGCCTTGGTGGATATAAAGGCCTGAGCCAATCTGTTATGTATTGACCATGCGGTCACCATGTGCTCCAGTAATGGCGACCGCCATGTGGCCAGAGCACATGGCCAAGAAACTACCTGAGCTTCAGCCAGGTAGAACAAAGGCCAGGTGGATTCAAACTGGCCACCAATCATGTACCTAGGTTTCTCCCAGGGAACCTATGAGATGTAAATAGACTGATAACAGCCTATCAGGCCAGTTGGGCGAGATCAGGGGATTATCTCTGACCAGCATAAAAGGAGGGCTCGGAGCCCTGGGTTGCATGCTTCACTCGGACCAGCAATAAAGATCTAGCTGTTTCACTGTTCCATGGACTCCCGACTCCAATACTTCTCACAATCCTAGCAAAGCAGCCTCTACATGAATGTTAAAATTCCCCCAAATTATCAGTCTGGAATATTCTAGTACTACACTAGAGACACCTTAACCATTTCAAAATGATGTCCAGTGACAAGTTAGGCAGACAGTAAATCAACAGTAAACTAAAAGGACACCCAATCTATCCCTGGTGCCTTAGACCAGGAACACAAATTAATGCCAGAAATATTCTACATTGGGAGAAGAAGAAAGACTCTTGGAGAACAACTGCCACTCCACATCCCAACCACCCCATTCAATGCAGATGAAGGACGACATATCCAGTCAGGACTGAGGCAGAATAACATTGGGTCTCATTTTATGAAGTGTCTGATGTTTCTTCCAACCCAACCTATAAACATGTGGTTCCTGGCAGCAGGATATGCAGGGCCTCCAACCACCATTTTTAGTGGCCTAAAGGGCATGGGATAGGATGGAGGGAAGGCTGAAACCGCTTGTCCTGTGACAGTGTGCTATGGAACAGAATGGGGGGCAGAATGTACTTTTAAAGGTGAGTCTTCAGTCACACATCTGAGGCAAGGCTTTAAAAGGAGATTAAATAGATTCATGGAAGAAAGGTCTATCAGTGGTTACTAGCCATGGTGACTTGAGGAGAACTTCCACATCCAGAGGCACTAGGCCTCTGAATCTCAGTGCCAGGAGGCTTCATCAAAGGAAGGTCTCAGCCTCTGTGCCCTGTTGTTGGCCTTCCAGAGGAACTGGTTGGCCATTATGTGAGATAGGATGCTGGATTAGATGGACCATTGGTCTGATCCAGCAGGGCTCTTCTTATGTTCTTAACATAAATCACAAGATTGTGTGGGAGATGAAAATCCCTCCATTTTCCAGCTTTTGCAGGTCTCAACCTCCCAACTCTGAGAAAAGTCTAGAGTTTGTTTACTTATTCCAGGGTGTTCTTCTGAGCATGCAATGATACTTTCCAACAAGTAGCTATTTCTATACTTTTCCTGATCTTAGAATCAACTATTAATAATTCAATGTAACTGTGAATAATAAATTTTCATAGCTAGCTACAGATCTGGTTACTTGTCTTTCTCGAGGCTGAACAGAGACCACTGAGACAGCAGGAAATGAGTGGCTTGTTAGAGGAAGCAGCAGCAGTGCTGAGAACCAAAGTGACCTCAGGCCAGATAACATTCCAATAAAAGCAAACCTAGAAAAAATGCATAGGTGAATTACAGAACATACATGACTGACAGTAAATTCCATCACACAGCATTGCACAATCTCAAGAAGGGGAGGATGTTTACAGGGAGAGCCCCTCCCACTCCCACTCCTGAAGATGGGTTGGAGATTAGAAGGGCAGCAAGCATAACCATATCTCCCTGAACTTCTTACTACCACGCCCACCACCATACCTCCCTAACCCTTTCAGCACATCAGTATTCTGTATGGGCATCTCCAGAAGATGACACAAGGAGTGTTCACTCCCCATCAAGATCCAGCAAAATATCAGTCCCCACCCCCCCCCGGCCCAAATCAGAGATGGGCATGAACCGGGAAAATGCAGTTCACCTTGTGGTTTGTGCCATGCCCAGTTCATGAATCATAAACCATCACAAACTTTTAGCCACCAAGCAAACTGGTTAAGTTCATGAGGTTCATGATGTGGCAGAATGAGTTCTATGCAATCTAAAGACATCAGAGTCACATGGGACCTCCCCCAGATACTCCTTTACATGCCCTCCAAGTTCCACCCCTCTGCTGCTTTGAAGTTTGGTAAACCATTAGATTGAGCAGAGACACTCTGTCTGGAAATGTATCCATTCATGAACCACCATAAACTATCACAAACAGCTTGAAAGTTCATGGAAAGTTTGTGCTGGCTGAACTGCCATGAACTTTAGTTTGTGAAACATGAACTGGCCAAAATTCATTGCGAACTTCAGTTCATCAGCCAGTTCATACCTATCCCTACCCAGAATAACATCAACTACCAATCCAACTGGATAAACCCAAGGGGTAGATGCCCAAGGGAACACTGTTCACAGCTGGCCTAATATGTTTGGCTTAGAATATACTCCTCACACTTCCTGGGCATTAATCAGACATCAGTCTATCTTATAACCAGTGAAGGAAAATCAGGATACCGTCCAGGTTTGTCACTGTCTTTTTGAGGGACAGGGCTCCTTAGGCTGCAGTCCTCAGGCTAAAAGCCCTTTGGTTTATACCAATGGCTTACACCTTAGTGTGAGCTTTCTCGTACAGAGGAATGTCTGAAAACAAGGCAGATGAGTTAACCTGTTATAGGTTGTTACAAGTTGGGTATTTAGCTCAGCTGCTTCTTTCAGTTCCCAGTCTCTGTCCCTTTAGAAATTTATACCCTTTTTTTCTCCCAAATGAAGACCAAAAGTGGTTTACAACATCCATTACCCCTCCTCTATTTTATCCTCACAACAACCTTGTAAGATTGGTTAGGCTGAGAGAGTGTGATTGGCCCAAGATTACCCAGTGAGCTTCCACGGCATAGAGGGGATTTGAACCTCTGTCTCCCAGATCCTGGTCCAACATTCAAACTACTACACAACACTGGGGTGTATGTGGGGGCCAATGAGACAGCTTAAAAGAGCACTTTGACCATGTTTGGCTATGTGATAGCAACAAATCCAAGAATGGATCTTCTAAGGTTTTATAAAGCTTGGCATTAGCCACATGGGATGCATTTTGGATCTGGGATATAAAACTATGGGAAGGGCAGTTTAAGTCACATACACCCTGCCATTTTCCTAAAGCACATTTGTTGTTCAACCTTTAAACAAACAAACAAACAAACATGCAGGGAGTTCTCTATAATTTCCCCATGGAGCAATACCATCTCCATGTGGAAATTTGCATCTGAAAAGCAGATGAAGACCATAATGGGAGAAAATGGGATTGGGGACTAGGCCAGGGGGCAGATTGGAAGCTTCCTGTGGTTGCATTGAGCCCTGGGGCTATAAGTTGCCGATCACAGTGTCAGAGCTAACCAGTTTTAACGCTCAAGGGACCTATGGTAGGAAAGGATGTCTGTAATCTGAGATATCTTTATACTAAAGCACAGAGTATGGAAAATAAACAGGATGAACTTGAACTTCAAATATTGGAAGTAAGTATGATCTAATAGGTATCACTGAGACTTGGTGGGATGAGTCTCATATATGGAGCACAGCAATTCAAGGTTATACCTTGTTCAAACAGAACAGAATAAACAAAAAAGGAGGCAGGGTGGCACTATATGTCAAGAATGAATACACTTGCACTGAAATTCAGGATTTCGAGAGTTGCCCTGTTGAAAGTGTGTGGGTAAGGATAGAGCGAGGGAAAAAAGAAGGGGATATTGTTTTGGGGGTATACTACAGACCTCCAAACCAACCAGAGGAACTGGATGATGCATTTGTATAACAGTTTGCTAAACTTTCACAGAGACAGGATGCAGTGGTTATGGGAGATTTCAACTACCCAGATATCTGCTGGAAATCTAACTCTGCTAGACATGGGGCATTCTGCAGATTCTTGAATAGTCTTGCAGACAACTTCATCTCTCAGAAGGTGGAGGTGGGAACCAGAGGATCTGCTATCCTGGATTTAATCCTGACTAACAAGGAAGAACTGGTTGATGAAGTGAACGTTGAGGGATTCTTGGGGAATAGTGACCATGTCAGCTTGAATTTGACATAGAGACGGATGTGAAACCAGGACATTGCAGGATTTGTATCCTGGACTTCAGGAAAGCTGATTTTTAAAAACTAAAAGATATATTAGTTAGGATCCCGTGGCTGGAAATGCTGAGGGAGAAATCTGCACAGGAAGGATGGGAGATGCTGAAAAATAAGCGCTTAAGGCACAATCGCTAACTGTCTGGTGAGAAGGAAAGGTGTGAGACAGGTAATGAAGCCGAGGTGGCTGAACAAGGAACTGTCTGAAGAACTGAGACTGAAAAGGGAAATGTACAGGAAGTGGAGGGTGGGACAAATTACTGAGGGTGAGTACAAGAAGTAGGTTCAAATCTGTAGGGCTGGTGTCAGAAAGGCTAAAGTGCAAATGGAGCTGAGGCTTGCAAGGGATGCTAAAAATAACAAGAAAGGTTTCTATGCTTATGTTTGGAGCAAAAAGAAGAACAGGGATGGGGTAAGCTCATTGCCAGGGGAAGACGGTCAAGCCTTAACAAGGGATGAAGACAAAGTAGAATTACTTAACTCTCACTTTGTGAGAGTAGGGTGAGCTGTATACAAACTGAAGAATGCAGGACATATGAAGGAAGGAGGAACTGCCAGTCCAGAGTAGGTAAGGAGATGGTTAGAGAACATCTAACTGCCTTAATACTTTCAAATCCCCAGGGCCGGGTGGCTTGCATCCCAGGGTGCTAAAAGAAATTGCAGATGTTATTTCAGAGCCTCTGGCTCTAATCTTTGAGATTTCCTGGAGTACTGGTGTTGTGTCAGAAGACTAGGGAAGAGTGAATGTTGTCCCGATCTTCAAAAAGGGAAAAAGACAAACCTGGGAAATTACAGGCCTGTCAGTTTGACATCAATACCTGGAAAAATTCTAGAGCAGATTATTAAATGCTCTGTCTGTGAGCACCTTGAATGGAATGAGTTAACTGGTAGTAGCCAGCATGAGTTTATCAAGAATAAGTCATGCCAGAGTCAATGCTCCCTCTAAGCTGTGGAGTCTTGTGAGCAAAAATTCTACTTTGTGAGCTGCTGGCATTAAAGTTGTGAGTGAGCGATTTGGCTACTACATCAATGAGTTTGCTCAGGAGCCATCCTTCCTGAGCAAAGACCAAAATGTGTGAGCTGGAGGCTAAAAAACTGTGAGCTGGTTCACACTAAGTCAGCTTAGAGGGAACACTGTGCCAGACCAACCTTATCTCCTTTTTTGACAGAGTTACTGAAATGGTTGACTGGCAGTGCTGTGGACATAGTGTATCTAGATTTCAGTAAAGCATTTGACAGAGTTTCTCATGATATCCTTGAGGATAAGCTGGTTAAATGTGGGCTGGATGGTGCAACCATTGGATGGATTCATGGTAGGTTGAAAAATCGTACCCAAAGAGTGCTCATAAATGGGTCTGCATCTAGGTGGAGGGAAGTCTCGAGTGGAGTGCCACAAGGCTTGGTCCTGGGCCCGGTGTTGTTCAGTGTTTTTATAAATGACCTGGAGGAAGACATAGAGGGGATGCTTATCAAATCTGCAGAGGACATGAAGCTGGGTGGGATTGCTAATTCTGAAGTAGACAGATTCAGGATTCAAAATGATCTAGATAGGCTGGAACAGTGGGCTGAGACAAATGAAATGAATTTCAATAGAGATAAGTACAAAGTCCTACACTTATGTACAAAGAAATTCAAAGGCACAGATATAGAATGGGAGGGACTTGGTTTGACAGCAGCACATGTGAAAGGAATCTAGGTGTTCTGGTTGATCACAAGCTAAACTTGAGCCTGCAGTGTGATGTGACTGTGAAGAAAGCTAATGCAATCTTAGGATGCATTAACAGAAGCATTGTGTCCAGATCATGGGAGGTGGTAGTTCCACTCTATTCTGCTATGGTTAGGCCTCACCTGGAGTACTGTGCCCAGTTTTGGGCACCACATTTTAGGACAGATGTTGATAAGCAAGAGTGTGTCGAGAAGAGGGCAACCAGGATAGTGAGAGGGTTGAAATCCAAGTCTTATGAGGAAAGGCTGAAAGAGTTTGGTATGTTTAGCCTGGGAAAGAGAAGGCTTAGAGGGGACATTATTGCAGTCTTCAAATATTTGAAGGGCTGTCATGTAAAAGATGGAGCAGATCTATTCTCTCTTGCTCTGGATTGCAAGACTAGATCTAATGGGTGGAAATTACAAGGGAGTCGATACTGGCTAAATATCGGGAAAATCTTCCTAACTGTAAGAGTGGTTGAGCAGTGGAACAGACTGCCTCGAGAGATGGTGGATGCTCCTTCACTGGATGTTTTCAAGCAGAGGCTGGATGACCATCTTTCGGAAATATTGTAGGGCTATCTTTTGGCTATGCTCCTGCAGAGTGCAGGGGGTTGGACTAGATGACCTGCAAGGTCCCTTCCAACTCTAACATTCTATGATTCTATGATTCAAGACTTTGACTAATTCACATCATTTAAAAAGAGTAACAAACCAAGCAACTATGATTCTCATAGGGCAAGCCTCAGACTGTATCATCATCATCATCAGATTTATATAACTAAAGCTCAATTCATCTGCACGCACACCTTTTGGAACAAAGCTGGATGGAAGGCACATTGAAAGGTAGATCCATGCACATGCATCTACTAGAATAATTTAAAAGCTTTCTGGTAAATTCAAAAGGTCATGCACAGAACATGCATGTTCTTCAGAGATGTCTGCACCAAACCCTCTTTCGTTTCCAGTTCTGTTTCCTAACAGCTACGGACGAATACAATGCTGACGTATTAGCAGTGAAGAATAATTGTCACAATTGCTGCCTTCGGAGAGATTGTTTCCAAAATAAGCAGCCCAGCACAGAGAGGGACAGACTGCAGATGCCAGATATTGCCTTCTCAATGAATGACAATTAACCTAAACATTATTTTTCTCAAGCAAGCCATTCACGACACAGTAAACAGATAGATTTGCTATATATGGCAACTAAGCTGTTTGGGGGAGGCGCCATTGTGGACAGTTTTTTGGATAGGGTCCCTGTTCTGAGAAAGCCCATTATCCCACAAGATAATTGTAGGCGCTTGGTGTTTTTACTTCCTTATGGGCCTATTGGCTGTAGTTATACCTTTTTTAAAAAAAATCAAAGTTGAAAAGGAACAGTGCTTGCCTGAGAAACTACTTTAAACACAGCATCTTGGCACTGTCAGCCTCCCGCGGTGAGCTCTGCAAGAGAACAGCAGGCTGCGAATCTCAGACAAATGCAGAAATCAAATGGTCTTTTTTGCCTGTTACGCCTCATTCCTATTAAAAGCAGCTGAATGGGGCCCGAAAAGCACAGAGAGGGGAACGGCAGAGAAGTTTGTGAGGGAAGAGTCATTTGTGAGTACTAGTTGCAAGGGCAACCAATAAAATTTTTGGATGAATCACGGATGCTAATAAGACAAAGAAGTCTGTTGCAGGGAGCTGAGGTGAGAGGCAGGTTATCCATGAGAGAAAGGATGGAAGAAAAGGATAAGGCACAGAACTGCCCGGCGTAGATTAAGTATTTGCAATCTGGCAGAAAGGCTGCTTGTTGTAGAGGGCCTGCTTGCCTCCTTTGTTTGCTCTAGTATCTCAGAAAAGCACCATGCTATAGGAGGAAAGTCTCCGTGGCCTTTCAGCACTGGACAGAGTCTTTCATGTGACCATTCTTGGAAGATGGGAAGGAATAGTGTAGCATGGGGGCTGGAGGGATTTGGCAAGCCTGCCTTTCTGCCTAAGCCAAGAACATTTTAGACTGGTGCTTATTGCTGAAGCCTTCTTGCCATTGTTTTATTATTTATGTAGTAGTACATTTTAATCTTACTCTTCCAAGAACGATCCTACAATCCTGTGAGATAGCTTAGGCTGAGAGAGAGTGACTGGCCTGCGGGTGCCAAGTAAGTATCGCAGCAAGTGGGGATTTGAACATGGGTCATTCCAGTTCATCGCTCGAACCCTGACCTGGATAGCCCAGGATAGCCCGATCCCGTCAGATCTTGGAAGCTAGGGGGGGTCGGCCCTGGCTAGATGACAAGATGTCACAGTCCTGCTGTACACTCCATTGATCAGGTTGTATCTGGAGTATTGTGTGCAGTTCTGGAGGCCTCATGTCAAAAAGGGTGCGGACAGAATGGAGCCGGTGCAGAGGAGAGTGACCAGGATGATCGGAGGTTTGGAGACCAAGCCCAATGGGGAAAGGCTGAGGGACTTGGGAATGCTCAGTCTGGAGAAGAGAAGGCTGAGGGAGGACATGATTGCTCTCTTTGAGTATTTGAAGGGCTGTCACTTAGAGGAGGGCAGGGAAGTGTCCCTGTTGGCAGCAGAGGAGAGGACTCACAATCATGGGTTTAAATTAAGGGCGGGAAACAGCGTTCCCTCTAAGCTGAGTTAGTGTGTGCTAGCTCACAGTTTTTTTAGCCTCTGGCTCACACATTTTTGTCTTAGTTCAGGAAGGATGGCTCCAGAGCAAACTAATGTATACAGTAGTCAAATTTTTCACTCACAACTTCAATGCCAGTAGCTCACAAAGTAGAATTTTTGCTCACAAGACTCTGCAGCTTAGAGAGAGCATTGGCATGAAGGTACCAGCTGGATATTGGGAAAAACTTTTTTTACAGTAAGAGTTGTGCAACAGTGGAATCAGCTGCCCAGGGAGGTAGTTAGCTCCCCCCCCCCCACTGTCAGTCTTTAAGCAGTGTCTGGATAAACACTTGTCAGGGATACTCTAGGCTGATCCTGCATTGAGCAGAGGGTTGGACTAGATGGCCTGTATGGCCTCTTCCAACTCTGTGATTCTATGATTCTACTCTATGATTCTAATATTTGGATGGGCGACCTCCAAGGAATACCAGGGGCGTGACACAGAGTCAGACAATGGTGAATCACCTCTGAAACATCTCTTGCCTTACAAACAAATCTAGCTCACCAACTAGTGGTGCATAATAAAGAGCTAGAACTTCTGGCTGCCAGACAATCTTTGGATTTTCTGGCTATACTGTACACACTGCCATACAATGATGATGATGATGATGATAACTTTAACCACTATACCGTGCTAGTTCTCTAAATATAAAGATTGTGGCTCATGTCCATAACCACATACTTGAGCTTTACCACAAACCTTTGTTTCTCTGAAAAACGATGACCGGCAGATCTGCTTCATTTCCTGCTTAGCAAACAGAAGCTTCCCAGACCTTTGGATTCCAAGAGGGGTATCACATTTTTCACAGCCAACAGCATTTCATTCCCCACTACTTCTCACTCCAAGGAGGTGTGACGGTGCTCTCTGAAGCCTCCCCAGCTGTGATCGAGTGGGTTCAAAATTTAGATATTAGTTTTTAGGGCGATTGCCCAACCAATTTGCATACCTGTAGTATCAACTTGGTTACATATTTTATATTATTATATGCTGTCTGCGCGTAACTCTGCCATACGGTAAATAAATACTTCTCACTCACTTCTCTTCCCCTTGTCCCTGTCTCCTCCACCAGTTCCTGTCTTCTCCACCTATATCCAGCATGGAAATTGGTCGAGTCAGTTCCCCAGTTTGCATTGTCTAGACATCGTATGATTCCCTTCTGCATCATGGGATAGGATGCACTACAGTCCTTCGTCTACTTATACTTTGAAACAGGAGACTCCATCAATTTACCAGATTCTCTCACCACTTCTTGTTAAGCAGCTGACTACTATTTAATACATCCGGAAGGAATCTAAAACCTCAATCTGAACACTTGGGAAGACTGATGTCTCTGCATATTCTGAAACTCATATTCAGCCACTATTGATATATTTTTTTTAAAAAACCGTGTACTGCATTTTGCTTTTCTTTATGCATTTGCCAAGTCATCTTGTTATGAACAACTCTTCCTGTTGAAGACCTGCCAGTCCTACTTCTTTAAGAGTTAGATTACCACTATTAGAACTGCTATACTTCCCTTCCACTGGAATCTGTTCCACCATCTGGCAGTTTGCTTTCCTTTTGATGAGGTTCGTCTCAAATTTCTTACAGTTCCTTCTATTCAGAGAAGCTGAATTTTCGAGGTCTAAGCTGCCTAGATAAAGCCAGAGTTCTTTGCGAGTGCTTAAATTCCCTCTCTATGATCTTAAATTTTGCAAGAGCTCAGCTGTCAATCAGAACAGATTGAATCTGTAGACAGAGCATGGCAGGATATGGGGTGGACTGACTATTTAACTTACAGGGAAATTACCAGGTGGCTACTGCCCTAAAAGAGCAAGCTGATCCTAGTCCCAGCACCTCTTTCAGCATTCTATGGGCCACTTCGCTCAGACCATCAGCACTAGTAATCAGTTAGTACAAGCCTATACAGGGTTGTTCCAGTCTAATCCTATTGAAATCATTGGGCTGAGACTGGGGCAGGCCCATAGCCAGGAATTTTTAAGTTGGAGGAGCATTTAAATTTCTCGGGGGGCACTTGGCACTGGCTAGTTTAAATAATTTAATTATTCAAAGGTGGGAGGCAGAGCTGAGCTCTGAAAATAAAAAGGGAAAGGGATGGAAGAGGAATGGAAGCAAAATCATGGGCTCCGAAGCCGAGGGAGGGATTGGGCCGTGCAGCACTTGCTTTGCCGGCTTGGGAATTGGAGGGATGAAGGTGGTCGGGGCTTGCCTTGCTGGCCAGCGAATGATGAGAGAACAGAGCAGCAGTGTGGGATAATCCAACCCAAGGGGCTTGACTTGCCAGCCGAAGAGAGGAAAGAGAGAGCAGCAGCAGCAGCATGAGATTGAAGGCAGGGCTCACCTTGCTGGCCGGCAAAAAACAAGAAAGAGCAGCGGTGTGGGATTGGAGAGCCGAGGGCACGGGGTTTGCCTTGCCCAGAGAGAGCAGCAGGCAAGAGAGGGCGGCATGAAGCTTGCCAGTGGCGGTAATGAGTGCAATAAATAAAATTAAAAATTGGAAGTTGGGGGGCCTTCACGCGGGGCAAAGGGCTCCAATGTAGCTATGGGCCTGGACTGGGGTGACTCTGCATAGGATGGCACTGAGCATCAGTCCCACATTTGTCTCCTCCTGCACTGCTGCCAGTTTGAAGGAGAAAGCAATAGGCGAGTTAATGCTGTTTGCTGGCACCGCTAAGCTAAGTGGCCACTGCAGGAGGGCTGCTCAGCTTGGCTTGCTCCAGCTTCGTTTTTGCTTCCCACTCTGCTCCTAGTAGAACCGAACAACAAAAAATAAAATTAAGTCTGTTTCTCAGACTGAAAGCAGACTTGTTTTAGAATTTTGCCTTTACACTGGAAGCCTTAAAAGTACTTTAAAATACTTAATAACGTTCAGAATTCTGTAAAAACCTAATACTGCATTTTGAAAAGGATTGGATCCAGTGGTCCTTTCCAGTTCAATCTCTCCCTGCTCCCTTACTACAGCCCCCATCCCATATGGAGTTTGCCTATCCCATGATCCCCACCATAGCCTTTGTGGGTGGTCAAAGCAGACCCGTCCTCCCTTTTTCACCAGCAGAAGAAGAACAGTTGGGCTCAACCCATGTTGTGGAAATTAAGCATGCAAATGGTTGCATTGTGTCTTATAGTTTCTCTGCTTTCCCTTTTACTTCCTAGGGTAATTTACCCCTCTTCTTAACCAGGAACCTGTTGCCCTGCAAGGTGCTTATGCGCTTTTATAGACATAAAGTCTATAAGTGTTAACAATGGACTGTGTTGTTAAGTGTGTAAAAGGGACTGAGATGCCAATTGACCAGATCGTGATGCCAGCTGCAGGCACACGCCAGCCAATGCTTGAGATGATGTGCCAGCAGTTTCCTAGGTCGCCAGCTCCTAGAGACTTCCCTTAACACAAAGTTACAGGGAAATAGCCACTCACCATTGTGGCTTGACCATGTGCTTTCAAATGCCATTAAGCACATGTTCTCCTTCTTGTCACAGGCAGAAAAACCCCTCCAACATTCCCTGTTCCAGAGCAATAAAAGGATTATTCCTGCTTCCACCTAGACAATGGACTTGACCAGCTGGAAACTGGTTTTGGCTGCTCAGAGAGATTAAACCCATCAACAAGACAAAGACTCTAGCCAATAGTCATATTCCTCCTTCCAGGTATCTCTGTCACCACCAGGTAGAATGTAACATTGCCCAACCCCCTCTAGCCCTTTTCTGAGTGGACAGGATTTTTAGGGAGGACAATCCAAGAGATGGTCTTAGGGGAGGTGTCCGGCCAAGCCTGCCCCCAGCCACCCCTAATAAAAGAGAGCTCCCAGCAACCAGCTCTCTCTCTAGCGTTTACTACCTTTTACCCTACCTCACCTCCACAACTCTTGGTTGCGCAGCCAGAGTCTACACACGTGTTGCTGCAGGTTCAGGACCCATGCCCCTAACTCCCTCCCAGCAGGACCATACCAGCACTCCGGACAGGTAATTATTGCCCTCGACGGATACCAACGATTCCCTGCTCATGCAAATGTCTCTTGATCTATCTAGTTTCTTAGGATCTGTATAAGTGTGTGTATGCATCTGTATTGTTTGTCTGAGAATCAATTCCTTCAGTAAAGAAATTACTTTATTACTGAAACTAGCCTCCTTGCTTACTTTCTGGTTTATCTGGAAGGGGCGGGACCTCTGTATAAATTGGTGGTGACCCGTTTTGCCTATTGCCGGTTATTTAATAATCTATAATTCCCCAATATTGATAAGAAATCAAGGCAATTTAGCTAACACCCAAGTCCTTCCATGCATGCTTAAGTGCTTTCATGTATGCACTGCTACTTCGATGCATGCTTAAGTGCTGGTGCTTCTATGCATGCTTAAGTGCTTCCATGCATGTGCTGGTGCGTCCCAGTTTTGCTTCCAAACTAAGCTTTTTATGTGCTGTCTTGTAAACTGTTTCTGGAGTCCTCCAGAATTTGGAGGACAGCTTGTTAGGAAAAAAACAAATGTCTGCTGAAAGGGAGGCCTTCAAAGTTAAAGTCCTGCCGGGTGCATGGAGTTGCTTTCACAGATCTGTGGATCTGTTTATGATTGCCTCTTTGGTATTCAGCTTTTGGTTTTATCATATCAATGTGATGGAGTCTTTGTTTCTGGATATAGATTCAGGTGGGGTAGCCATGTTGGTTTGAAGCAACGAAACAACGTTTGAATCCAGTGGAACCTTTAAAACCAAGGAAGTTTAATTCTGAATATAAGTTTCTGTGTATGTACACAAGCACTTATACTCAGAATTAAACTTTGTTGGTCTTAAAGGTGCCAATGGACTCAAACTTTGTTTCTATAAGTTATTCAGCAAGATATTTCAGTGTTAACAGAGGTTCACCCAGCAGTAGATGACTGGCAAAAACCAGTTTAAATATATTAACAGGATTACAGAGTTTCTTTGCATGATGGAATATGTAGTATGGATGCATACATGTGACACACAATCCAGAATACTAAGGTACCTTGTACTGTAGCAGAACACACATGTCCTCCTAAATAGGCATGCTACAAGTAGAATAGACAATATTTATTTATTTAAAAAATTGTCTGCCACCTTTCTGCCCAATTTAGGGTCTCCAAGGTTGCAAACGATAAAACCTATGTTTAAAATACAAGGAAAATATATATATAAAATCTTTAAAATCAATTAAGTACATTTCTATAAGGCCTGACCCTACTCTTGTCCTCCACTGAGCAAAGTTTGAAGCTTTCCTCTTGCCTAAGGGCCTTCCTCCAACTTGGAAACCGGCAAGAGTTTCAGAGAACAAGCCTTCAAGAGTCAAAGCTCCCTTTGTCGGACATGAGTAGAAATGGAGATCTTTGAGTCCTTTTATCCTAGTCAGAAGGTGGTAGGGGTAAAAGGATAAAAATTATAAAAAGACTCCGAGATCTCCATATCTACTCATGTCTGATACTTTCAAAATCTTGTTGCTCTCCAAGGTGCTGCTGGACTAGACTCTAGCTGTTCTACTGTGCAGACCAACACGTCTGCCTGCTGAAACTTGCTCCAACTTGTGGCATTTCCATTGGTGGAAGAGCCACTTAAGATGGCAGAAGGCTCCTTAGGCTGGAGGAAAGCTTCTCAGGGGATGGTTGGACACCCCCCCCCCCCACAGACTTGTATCCTACCATTCCACTCCACCAAGATGAAAGCCTTCCTCTAGTCTAGGGAGACTTTGATGTAGTGGTTAAGAGTGCAGACTCTAATCTGGGAGGTCTGGGTTTGATTCCCCACTCCTCCACATGCAACTGCTGGTGTGACCTTGGGTCAGTCAGTTATCTTGGAGCTGTTCTGGAAATAGCAGTTCTCAAAAGAGCTCTCTCATCCCCACTTACCTCACAGGGTGTCTGTTGTGGGGAGGGGAAGGGAAAGGAGATTGTAAGCCGCTCTGAGACTCCTTCAGGTAGTGAAGGGTGGGGTATAAATCCAATCTCCTCCTCCTCCTCCTCCTCCTTATGGAGACAAAAACTGGATGAAGGCTCCTTAGGAACTCTTTTGAAATTCATTGAGCAGAGTAGTAGGTAATGAGCATTTAGATTCTTACAGAAAACAAAACAGGAACAAAACAATCATTCATTTGCACCAATTGAAAAACCAATTTTGTATTTGGAATAAATTGTGCCATTTAAGCAATGCAATTTACCGGAGAAGTTGTAAGTGATGACTCTAGAAGAACCTGGTTGCTTCAGATTACTTTGTATTTGCCCTACTGTTCTATAGCTTGTTTACTTACCCATTTATTCCTTGTTCAGAAGGTTCTGAATTCTGTGTCCTGTTGCCTTCCATTGTGCCTTCCATTTGCTAAGCCAGTTCACAAAGCAAAGGGTCAATCTGTACAGCTGGGAGATAGGCATGGAGACAAGACTTGGGGTGAAAGAGAGAGGAAGCTGTGCATTGGAGAGCAACTAGTGAGAGTTTCATCTTCTGCCTTCTAAATTCCTATCTCTGAAGGAAGACCAACCTTTTAGGGTGGAGAAATGGTCAAAATTATGGTTTGTTCATTTGGATGTAATACCAGAGTACAGTTTAGGAAAGCTGTGGCTAAGTGGCTTGAGATTCTAGCTACTTGCAAACCACGGCTGTTTGGATGTAACAACAAACTACAGTTTTGGTTTTGCATCAGAATTTTCAGTAGTCCATAAGTATGAGGACTAGAAACCTCCTATTTTACTCAGAAGCCAAAAGTGAGTTTCTTGGGATTCCAGTTTGCAAAGTGACTGTTCCTACACAGATCCTTAGGTATTATCTTAAAGAAAGTACTGGGTGGGTTGATTTTTCATGTTAGAAGACTAGATGGAAACAGTGAAATATGGACCAACAATAACAAATGTATAAAGAAAAGGATAAATTCCTTGGGGGGGAAAATATACATATTTTTGCTAGATTTTCTGATTTTGTAGAAGACCAGGGAACTGCTTTCCTTTGAATGTAATAACCTTTTACTCTTTACAATTCATAATAGAAGCAAATCAGCAAGGGTTTATGAAAGAGCACCGTGACAGATAAAAGAGCAGCAGAGTCAATGAGGTTTCACAGGAACCTTTTCTCTAGCTTTCTAGATCACATTATTGTAGTTATGGTGAGGCGATGAGCCGTGGAGGCCATGGGGAGCCATTGGATTCGCCATCCAGACATTTTGCTACAACTAGAAGTTTTGACCTGATGGGGGTCACTTGTCTAACTGGGGAATGGATATCTGGCTGCATGGTATTAGGGATGGCCTACGTGCTTGGCTACAGCTGTAGGAGCATTGGCAGGAGCCAGGCAAAAGGAGGCCCGGCTCTTGTGGCGGTATCAGCGTGGGGCCGGATCCATTCTCAGGAAAGCCAGCCTGCATGCCCATTTTCCTGAGTATGGGGATCCCCTTAAGGGATCTTGGCATGAGGGTCAAGAGGAACATCCAGCCTGGGGGCACTACCAAGGATTACCCTCATGCTCAGGTGGCAGGGGAGACCACTCTGAGGTGGCCACCCTTGTGGGATCCAGCAACCTGTCATCACCAGGTTTCCCATGACCCCAGCCAGTGGGCTGGAACAGTAAGGGGATCATCGACTGGCAGGTGGGTCAGTTGGTGTACAGGATTTGGTACCCCATGTTGTGCCAAAGTTTATTACAGCTGTATCCAATAAAGCTGTGGCCAATTTTATTCCAATTTTTATCCAGAAACTTTGTGCATGTGAGTTTTTTCAAACCTGGGTTGTTAGTGGGAATTATGGGAAAGGGAATGAGGGAACCCCTTGCCTTTGGTGCCCTCCTCACCCCTCCACTTGGAGCTGGTACTATAAAGAGGATGCATTAATGCTTGTGGGCCCCAGTGGGTTGCTCTGTTTTCCCATTTCTATTTATTAAGGATGCAATATAAAATAATTATATAAAATAATTATAGCCATATGTGTGCTTCTGTTCTGGCAAAGGAAGGAGAATACTATGAATTAGACTGGGTGTGCTGTGAAAACATCGATTGTCTGACAGCAAAAAAGAGGGTAGTGGTTGTTGGCTTTTTTTTTTTTTTGCAGAAGCTTGCAAAGGAAGTAGAAGCAGCATTTTGAATCCTGGACAAGCTTGGGCCTCTTCCTCTTGCACCCCGATATATGGGTCGACTTACCTGACCTATATAGGGACAATGGGGTGTACCTTTCAAACAAGGGCAATGACATCTTTCTGTTATATTTGAGGCAAGGGGTGCTGTTAGCACTGGATTGCTTAGTGGGGGCGAAAGCCTAAGCAGAGGCTTGGCCTTTGCTGGGGTGGGGTAGAGTGACCAGGAAGTTTAAACGGTGAGCACCTAGGCATTGTTATGATATAATTAAGCGGGCCTCCAAGAATGGCTCTTGGGCCTGGCGACTCAGGGCTGGGAAAGGAAGTCCTGTGTGGGTGACAACCTGGCCTGTCTATCCTAGCAGGCCTTGGGGCTTTGGGGTGGTAGGCCAGGCATTTCTGCTATAGTTGCCGAGCTGCTGGTCAAGAGTTTTCATTAGAGAAGCTTGAGATCAGGGTGGGTGCATCGCCCAATAGGAAATGAAGGTGGTCAGGAGATTGACACCTGTCAGGTTCCTCAGTAGCACAACCCCTCGCCAGTTTGATTGAATAAAAAATTAGTTAATAAAGTGGCCCTTGTTTGAATCCAACTTGGTGTCTGTCTCTTTTTGCTGTGTGTGGGGGGGCAATGAGCTAAATAAGCACCAGTGAATGACTGCGAAAGAAAACGTCAGGGCAAGAAATTACTAGAAATTCTGTGGCAAATATGTTTTGAGAGTCAAATTTAACTGTGTTGGTCAGACGAGAGCTGATCACCAGATCTGTTCAGTTTGGTACAGAACAACTCAGAATGCTTGCCAAATGCATCAAGCATTTGCAGAGCTGAGTATGTATGAAAATGCTGCCCATCCACTGTTAAGGTTGGTAAGGATGGCTTAGATGACACTGAACTGTAGAATTTTTTAAAGCATTCATTTATGCCTAATTTGTATGATTGTGGTCCCTCATGGTGGGAGGGGCATGTTAAACGCTACTCTCGTGCCCACATAAACTAGGTACAATGCAGGAATGTGAGGGCAGACAGTGTTTAATGTTATCAGTCACAATGCATTTGCCCATGGCTGAAAGTCTAAAACTATTCTCCTTCCTACTTCTTTCCTGCTATCTTTGCCTGAGAAGCACAGGAGAATCTGCAAGAGTGAGTGAGGGCTTCTTCTTTCCACAGCCCTCCCTTTACACTTTCTTTTCTTCAGTACCCACTACCACTCAATAAAAAGTGTGTGCATGTGTTTCCACCAATCTTGATGTCAGCTCTCGGTGTGGCTGGACTGAAGCAATATAGCCTGTTAACAAACACTTTATTGTGTGGGTTTAAAGTTGTTTTTCTTTTCCCTGTAAGTATACATTGTCAGGGCCGGCCCCAGGGTTTTTTGCACACTAGGCAAGGCTATCTTGTGGCGCCCCCCCCAGGTGAGGCTGCCTTGTAGCACCCCCCCCCCCCACTGCAAGAGCCATCCTCTCCACCACCAGAGACCCACCCCAGCCCCAGCGCCCACCCACCTGCCTGGGCTCATGAGCTCTCCAGCCCCGCCGGCAGCCACCTGAACTGGATGGCCACAGCACCTACAAATCTATCTGCATTGGCCCAAGGCTAAGTTTGGTTTTTAGCCTGAATGGAAAGCTGCATTCAGATATAATGGTAAATCATGGTTTGCATAATGCACACTATCTCCTGGTTTGAGTCTCTCTCAGACTCTCCGCCGCCCCGTTTGCCAGCTGTGCCCCTAGGCAGCTGCCTAGTTGGCCTAGTGATAGAGCTGGCCCTGTACATTGGAGCAATAAAATGACATTGTGCTATTTCACTGAATGATCGAATAACTCTTCTACCTGCTGCCTCCCCCCAATTCACTGGGAAGGAATAAGAATGTCTGCATCTTTATGGCAGGATTTTAAATGTTTGAAAACAAATACATGACTGGAACAAGGCTCAGAAAGTAGTTGCTGGAGCTTCTTTGCTCAGCTCTCATATGACCTCCTCTGGAGTGTTGCATTCAGTACTTTCCACTAAAAGTGCTGTTGATGATTGAAAAGAATTCAGAGAAAAAAGATAAAGCTGAGAATTAGATACTTGGAGCAGAGCTGCCAACACCTCAGGGATTCACCTTGGACTCACCTGGTAGCTGTGCAAGTTTGGGAAGCTAGGATGAGCACAAACCATCTCTGTTGCCTGGTCCTACTATTGGCACAGCAGTACTACCAGTGTTTTGGTTGCTTAGGCAGAGATCTGGCCATGAGCGCTATCCATGAGTGTTAAATAGTTTGGTGTGCTGATTTCTCACCATTCTTAATACAGTTGCACACTGGGCAACGAGTGCTTGAAGCAGGAAGATCAGAATGACCCCAGAGCAATGCTCCCTCTAAGCTATGGAGTCTTGTGAGCAAAAATTCTACTTTGTGAGCTGCTGGCATTAAAGTTGTGAGTGAGTAATTTGGCTGCTGCATAAATTAGTTTGCTCTGGAGCTGTCCTTCCTGAGCTAAGACAAAAATGTGTGAGCTGGAGGCTAAAAAACTGAGCTAGCTCACACTAACTCAGCTTAGAGGGAACCCTGCCCCAGATGGACGGGAACTCTCAAAAGGGAAGATTCTAAATTCTTAGGACATGAGAAGAATCCTTCTTTTATATTATGGCCTTTTGAACAGAGTGGCACAAGCAATAAAGGACTAAGTCTTTACCTGGGTCTTTATTTTGTCCATGTAGCCAGGGACAGTGGGAGAAGCCCAACTCTAAGATTTAATGTAATGGTGAACTTTTAAATGCTGCAGCTACCAAGATTTACTAGCCTATCCTAATCAAACATTGTTTAGGATAAATATAGAGTTTAGGGTTTGGAGGATTGCATGTTTGAACCTTTTCTTTGTATCCTTTCTCAGCCATCTGCTGAAACACATCATGTGTACTCTTTTTATTTTTGTTTATTAAACTTTCTTATATTTTGAATGCTCAAAGCCTGATCTCTGTAAACCCACCATATTTATTTGGTCTTGCTACCCAAAGTGTGGTAAAGGTGTAAGGCAGTGGATGAGCTCTCAAATCCCTTGAACACAACAGTTCAAAATTGCAAAGGTATAATTGTTCATCCCCATGATAGCTAGTAAGTAGAACCTTTCCACAGCAATGCAGGTATAAAGTGCTAGGTGCTTTTATCCTGTGGTATTGAACAGGCAAAGAGGCTAGTTAAACAAAGAGTCAAGGATACTGAATGACAATCTGATAACTCTGGGTTGCTGCCAAACGTTAAAAATAGTGTTGAGCTGACAGCTTACCTGGCCTCTCTGAAAGTAAATAAGTTTAGAAGGGCATTTACCTGGCAAGGAGTTTTACACTACCCTCTGCAGTACTTTAAGGTAGGTAAAAAGAAACTCCCTATACAGAAAGACTATGTACATGACCCTTAAGGGAGGTTGAATCCCTAGAGAATATGTTTTTTAGTTGTACATACTATAATGCAGCCCGTTAGGAGATTATTACACCTCTACTGAACAAGATTGCTGGTCACACAAATAAAACCAGGCTTGGATATCTTCTATCTGACCTGAATCCTAAAATTACTTACCAAGTTGCTCAATTTTATGTGTCGATCATGAGGATATGGAAATTGTATTATAACTAGGCTCAAATTTGAATTCTGCTCATATTATGTATTTTGTTTTTATATATAAGAATATTTTAATTATAATTTTCATGCATACTGATGGTCTAATGACTGCAATAAATATATATATTCATAGAGTGCTAGATGTGCAAATCTGTCTAGCAGGAGATATCCTCAGATTTGCTGGTGGAAGCAATCATACCCAGTGAGAAGTTTAGTATTTCCTGGACATAAGGGTGGCATCAACAAGTGGAAACTTGGGATGGTTGTGGCGTGTTTATGACTGCCCTGGACCCAAAGAAATGGAGCTTGAAAGAGCATTCCTTCATAGCATTCTTTAAAAATAAGTAGGAAAAGTTATAGTAGAGATTATCTGCAGAGAAAAAGAGTATGGGATTTGTCTGACCTTAGCAAAACATGGATAATCCAAAATCAATTTCTGAGATTGCTTGTTTTTATTCCACAGTACCCTGTAGCAGTCAATGTTAAGGGCTGAAGTAGTGCTTGTGATGAGAGCCTTAGGAAAACACGCACACAGCTGTGAGCTCAGTGATAAAATGCCTTAAAGTTGCATCAAGGAAAATGATAGTCAAGTGTATGATGATGGATGAGCTGGGAATCAGAGGGAGTTTGGGGATAAAATCTCACAACTTGGTCAGGCTGTCAAGGAGACCAAGATGGGTTATTTCTAATTTTCCATCCTGAAGCCCTAAAATCACTTTGGGGGTGATTGGCCAGAACAGGCTTGAGGGGAAACTTTTAGCCTGATCCCCAAGAGTAAGTACAGTTCCTCAGCTCTTGCCTGAAGCTTATTCTTTTAACACCACACGCTATAAAGGAATGTCTCTAAATTGTAAGTTCTATCACTCCATCAATATATCTCAAGTAGAGAATTTACACTGGAATGGCCTGGCAACCAGTGGGAGGGGCAGGGACAAGTGTAGGGTGGCCACTGACAACTGGGTGACATCACTGTCACAACCCCTTTCATTTTTCTATATTTTTTATTTTTACCATAAAACAAGTCCCTCAGGCTGAAGTACTTCACCACCCAGACTCTCAACTCTAGGAGTGTAAGGCAAAGTGTATTTCTTTTATTTTTTTATTTTTACATACAGGATTCCTGTCCCACTACGGGACCTCCTGAGGGCACCTGGTATTTTTGGCCACTGTGTGACAGTGTGTTGGATTGGATGGGTCATTGGCCTGATCCAGTACTGGCTTCTCTTACATTCTTATGTTCCTTGATCCTTAACTAGAGATCACAGCAGATACCAATCAGGACCCCTTTCCCCTGGATCCTAGAGCGTTTGCTGTGGGTTAAATTATATGTGTTGATGAGAACATAGGAGTCAAGTGTAACAAACACACTTACATTTATTAAATTGTTAAGCATGACATTTAATCTAGTATATTAGATTACACAAATTACCAGAGTTGGAAGGTATGTTGTACTGAATGGTTACAAAGTGTTACAACAGGCTTCGACTTGACAAAAATAAGCATATAAACCTTAACACTTCACCGGGTTTTTTTTGGGGGGGGGGGGCTGGATTAGCTCCCAGATCCTGCCTGTCTAAAAAATTCTCTAAAGTCCTTATTGGATTCCCTGACTATTCAGGATACCTCCTGTTCCTTTTCCTCCAAAACCCAACTTCACTTTTTTCAGTTGGACTTCGGCTGTTTAATTTGTCTCAGGTTTCCCCACCCCCCCACTTTCTCTCTCATTCCAATATTTCATTCAGCCTTTCAGATTGATTGGTCTGAGCTGAATGGGGAAAGAAAAGAGGGCAAAATGTTCTCCTGTCTTTCACAGTCACCACCCAGGAAAACCCAGAACTGATGTCAGTGCTTTCTAAGAATCACTGGAACCCTGTGGTTTTGCTGCAATTTCCAAACAGAAGCTGAGGGTAGGGGCTGGCAACCCTGGGAAGGAAACAGCAGGCTCCCCATGGCCACCCATAGGGGCTGGGGTGCCTCCTGGTGTTAGTGCTTGTGATGGCTGACCTGGATGCTGTGGGCAGGCACACAAGTGTGGGGACAGGGCAGGTTGGGCTAGGTGCATGGAGTAGACCAGCCCACCATACTTTCAATATGAAATCTGTGGACATCCAGCTCAGTTTTGCGTAGCAGACCGTGGGTCTTCTTTGAAAACATCTGCCTCATGCAAACATTTGCCTCGTGGGAAATGGGTTTTGAGAAAAAATGTGTAGTGATGTTTTCCATCCACTTATGTTGTAGAACTGAGCCATCACATCTGATTAAGACAAGTACACAGTAAGTAAAGCAAGTGAAAAAGTTGGTGAATTGGTAAGTAGGTAAAGAAAGTGAGATGATGGGATTTTGAGTCAAGAGAATTATATTGTGCTTCTATCCTGCAGAACTGAAAACTAGCAAAGGACTAGGCTTGATGAACGTGTAAAACTATCTCAGTATCAGTCAGGACCATTGGTTCTTTCATGGCTAGTAGCGGTTTTCCAGGGTCTTGGGCAGAAAGTGGACTTTTCCCTCCTGAAGTGGATTTAGGTCAGGTGCCATCAGTAGTTACAGTTTTCAATCCTGAAGTTCCCCCAAGGAACTGGCATGTCCTTCTCAAGTACTTTATTTCTAGGAATTATGATCTGAACTGACTCAAATTCCAGTATACACACTGCATTTGTTTGTTTTTTAAACACTTCTTTGTTGTGTGTCATACAATTGTCTCAGAAGGTGAAGCCTTCAAGGTCTGGTAAAAAGTCCCTTTGAGACTTCTCGACATCAGCAGCTTGATAGCTGCCTTTCAGTTAGTGTGAAAGACACCTGATAAAGTCAAGAAACAGATTAACAAAGCCAGGATGGTACCCAGAGAAAACCTCATTGCAAGACAGACCCAAAAGAGACCATAACAGAACACCACTAGTGGTCACATTATACAGCTGTCAGCTCAAAACAGTTCAAACAAATCACCACGACTTACAGCCTCTACTTGATAATGACAGTTTTCTTTCACAAGTACTGAGGGGCAAACCTTTTCTTGCACACAGACAGCCCCCCAACCTTAAACAACTCATCACCCACAATAATACAATATCTAATTTGAACATGGACACTGACACTAGAGTTTGCAATAAACCCAGCAGCCAACTTTGCTGCCATGTACACCCAAACAACACAGTCACTGTACCTAACAATGTTAATTACACCATCTCAAGCTCATTCACTTGCTTGTCTTCTAACACTGTATATGCCATTAAAGCAAATGATGCCCTTCAGTTCTCTGCAAAGGGCAAACAGATCAAACCCTATGCCAAAGGATAAATGGACACAAGTCTGACATCAAGAATCCCAGAACTATCAATAGGGGACTTCAAAGTAGCTATTTTATTGCAAAAGAAACAGGCTAGAATGGGAGACTGCTGAGTTACAGGTTATTGCAACACTCAGGACAATGCAACCCCCGGGCTTAACAGAAATATTGTTTTCTTAGCTCACTACTCATGCTAATGCAATTCAATTCTTGCATCTGTTTGTAAACTCTTTTATTATACTGTATGCTAATCTGCTGCTATTCACAGGTCTTACCAATTGCCTTACTCTAATCTTAGCTCTAATTGGCCCTTCCTGGCAACGTCCTCCTCACCTATATGTAATGGCTGGTGAATTCTGTTTCAGTGTATCTGAAGAAGTTGTAGATTTTCCGGGCTGTCTGATGTTTCACCAGCAGCTGTGACTGGCATCCTCAGAAGTATAACACAGAAAGATACCTCTGAGGATGCCAGTCACAGCTGCTGACAAAACGTCAGGTACCACAATGCCAAGACCATGGCCATACAGCCCGGAAAATCTAAAACAACTGATGAACTCCAGCCGTGAAAGCCTTTGACAACATATCTGAAGAAGTGTGCATGCACATGAAGCTTATGCCCAGAATAAAACTGTATTGGTCTTAAAGGTGCCATTGGATTCAAACTTTGTTCTCTCATTATTATAGGCAGCACTTCTGTTGATGAATATATAACCTAGTTTAAATGACTCATAGAGGAATAGACATCCCCCTGGCGAGATCATCTTATTTGCATAATGAGTGTCAATAGAAATAAAAGCAAACATGAGGAAAGGTAGTAAAAACAGTTTCAATTTCACTTTCCATCTTTTGCTTTAAGGACTTCACCCATTCCACTCGCCCAGGCATTACCTTCCAGTCCATAGGATTTAGCTGCAGTGCAAACCAAGAGAGTGATGTTAAATTCTCTGGAGTGATCGTTGCTTCCCCACATCAATATTTCTAACATATGCTTGGCAGAAAGCAATAGTTCATTTTTTGCTTGGATACTACAGTCAAGTAGAACTCAATTCTTTGTGTCCTTTGAAGCAATAATTTTAAAATGTGGCAGGGAGGTGTGTGCAGGCTGTGGTCATGTTAGTTTCAGAAAAATAAAGTGTTAAGTAAGAGCTTGCAATTGAAATCCATGCTGCTAAGGGCAGTTTCGAGAGGGCTTAGGGTTGCCAAGTCTGTGTTGGAAAATACCTGGAGACTTTGGGGGTGGAGCCAGGAGAGGGCGGGGTTTGAGGAGGGGAGGAGCCTCAGTATGGTACAATACCATAGATTCCATCCTTCAAAGTAGCCATTTTCTCCAGGGGAGCTGATCTCTTTCAGCTGGAGATCAGTTGTAAAAGCAGGAGATCCCCAGGCCCCACCTGGAGGCTGGCAACCCTAAGAGGGCTGCACTTCTTTCAAATGAAAAATGCTTTCAGTCTTAAAAAGAGATAGCTGTTTCTTGGGAATTGGAGTGACTGATTTTAAAATTCATAAAACTAAAATATGAGTGTTTCCTGAGACAAATCACTTACATTTAATTCAGGAAACATGAATGAAATATATGTGAGCAGAAGGGCTTAGGAATACACACATGTGGTGAGCTCTTTGCACTAGCCACCTCCTCCTCCTGGGAAACCTGCCTGCAACGTCAAGGCATGTGCTGAAATGGTTATGCAGAGAAAGTGGCGGGGGGGGGGTAGGCATTTGGACTGGAGAGACAGATGGGGGTCTTGGTCACCCCCCCACTGCTGCCTTGGTGCATGCGTTTCTGCCATTCAAGAGCAGCAGGGTTTAAAGAAAAAGCCAGACTTGCTTGATCACTCCTCCTGTGCTGCACAATGTGCTACATCTAGGGTTGCCAGCTCTGGGTTGGGAAATACCTGCAGATTTGGGGGATGGAGCCTGAGGAGGGAGGGGTTTGGGGAGGGGAGGGACTTCAGTGGGGTGTAATGCCATAGAGTGTCCCCCTTCCCAAAGCAGCCATTTTCTCCAGGTGAACTGATCTCTGTCATCTGGAGATCAGTTGTACTAGCAAGAGATCTCCAGCCACCACCTGGAGGTTGGCAACCCTAGCTACATCTGGTGGCAGGTGATCCTGCTTCTTCACACTTCTGCACCAGCATGGCATTCTGTGATTGCCTTAGGAAATTACCGATAAGCAGGTTTGTGGAGCGGCCACTGCCTCCCATCCAAAACACTTTCTTACCTTGCGCAATAATTTTATTATTTGCTGGCCACCTGGTAGGTAGCAAGAAACAAATCAGTCAAATCATTAAGGGCTCCTGTGAGCCCAAAGCAACCACTGAACTGGGAGTTTCTGTCTGCTGAGTCTCTGCATGAGTCACTGCTACAGAAATGCCTCTTTCTCATCAGATTTGGGTAGAGGAGGATAATTCCGGTGCGTTGGTTTCCACTGTAGTCATTTGGTCTTCAATTGCCTTGACTTATTCTCTATGTTGTTACAGACCATTCAGGTGTTACTGTAATCAATGTGTCACATTTTAGGATTTTCTATAATTTTTTTTAAAGATTTATTTATATCTTTTATAATACAAATTTTTAACCATAATCAACATGTCAAACAGTAGAAAGGCATAAATATTGCTATATCCTGTAAGCAACAATAAATACAATTAATAAGTATAAAGGTCAAAGATTGTAAATTTTTCGTAATACCTTTCTATACGTTAATATACTCAAAAGGATCTTTACCTAACAAAAAACATAATACCTTAAAGACAGAAATAAATTAAAAATAATTAATAATAATAATCGGAACAAACCGAAAAAAAAGAATATATATAAAAAAAGGACAAAGGGTTTATTCAAGACATCAGATGTGTAGTAACTTACTCTTTTAGAATACAGAAATAACCTCAAGGTATCGTTTAGGAATAGTATTACAGGGAATATAATCGTTGAACATTGCCTCAATATAGGGAAGCCATTTAGAATAAAACCAAGCGTGCATTGGACTTCTGTAATTTTTTGTGTGGTCTTTTTCCAGCTCTGGATTAAGGTGATTTTTTTTAAAAAATGTAAAGGATGATTGCCATGCCAGTCTGTCCTATGCTGAGACACTCAGTGCACCACTGAATCTTATCAGTGCTGCTGTTCCTTTAAATTTGCCTTCCTTGCTTTTCTTTCCAGGAGGATTAATTACTTCCTTTACTCAACCTACACATTCACAAATCAATTGTAAATTATCACCTTTTGTTCCCTTTTATTGGATAGAAAGCTAAGTGTTTAGTCTCCACTTTTGTAACTTGCGTGTCTAAAGAGTGTTTTGAAAAATGTTTTAAAGTTTTAAAGGAAATAACCCTTAAACAAAGGAACAAGTGGAAAATTGTGGGAAGAGGTAGATCCTTTGCTAAATGGAGAATTTTCTTCCAAGTAGATATATAGTGGGTTCTTGCCAGAGGAATACAGTGCTACATTTAAGTGCTGTATGTCTTTTCATTCTATTCCACTTAAAGGTGGTAATGGAACAAATGAGCAGTGTAAAGAGATTGTATTGTAGAATCACCCTATCTCTGCGTTGGGTGTGATCGGATCTTTTACTCATTCTCAGTGCTGCAGAGATACATATCTACCCTCAGAAAAGACTGCCTGTTGCACTGCTGCTTATCAAGAATGTTGGTCAGAATACTGATTCATGCGAAAACATAGGTGGAGGACTGTGTGGGAAGGGCACACTGTTCTGCCCTCCAGAAACAAGACTTCTGTAAGTGTAAAGATGCAGTGTGCCTTCAATTAATAGCAAAATGTGCTCTGTGTATCAACTTAGAGAAATGATGATGCTTTCTGCTGTCTCTAGTTGATTGGGCTAAGGTCCAGCTCACAAGCATGCTTCACAGGAATAAACGGTTCTTAGGTGTTCTACCGACACAGATGACATGGCACTTCAAGGTTAGTTCAAGAGTAAGAGAGAGGGCTCTAAAATCTATGGCTAAAGTCCTTAAGCATCCCTACACAAAATGATGTTGCACTGCAACCACCGTTCTTTATTTCCATCAGAGATTTCAGGCTTTGGTGTAATCACCACCGAAAATGATCATGTCAGCTCTTAAAATTATTTACCTGCTCTTGAACATTTTCCCCTACTTGTACTTGCAGAGCAATCAGAAGGAAGAAATGAACAATCATAACCCAATCAAATAACAACAACGCGAAGAGGGCAATCAAATAGCTGTGATTTAGTCACCAGAATTTGCAGGACAGAGGGGTTCCCCCCACCCCTTTTGTAGCCTCTTTCATTCTTTGCACAAAAAATAATTTACCAAATCAAAGTGCAGCTTTTAACCTTTCTCACAAAAATGGGTTCTTTAGCCTGGAAACGGCAGCTCGATCTGAACAAATGCATGCCACAACAGTACTCCTGTCCCCTTTCACCCACCCTCACAACTTCTGAGTCTGGGAGAAATTGTAGGCAGTCTTTCCAAACCTGAATGTCACAGATTCATTAATTGGTGTCCCTCAACCTTGACGTCTTTTATGATCTTTTAAGTTAAGAAATATATAATAACATAAGAGAGTGGTCCCAGCACAACAGCTGCCAGTGTAGCACTGATGTATTTCCTTGGCCCCTGTTTGAGCCTCAGGGATAAAATCTAAAAAGTCTTGAGTGGAACAACAGCAACAACATCAACAAAGGGAAGTGCAGGTATATCCTTACCAGATGACTAATGAACAAAGCTTGGATGACATTCCATTTATTTAGAGCATTTCTAACACCATTTTTGTCCCCGATGTGGATCCAAAGTGGCTTGCCAAAAATATACAGTTTAAGGTAAAAAAATACAGTTTCTTTTTTTAAAAAAACCAGACAAAAACAAAGCGTTCAGGAAACATCCTGATCTAGTCTGATACCCACTGGGGCAATGCATCAAGACTACAGGCTGTAAAGGATTCAAGCCCATGATTTAAGTGCCTGAAAGAGGAAGGAGACAAATGCTCAGCTTGGATCTTACACAGTTCGCCATCATCTTCCCACAATTCTTCCCCCCCCCCCACTAGACTTCAACTTTCTAACATTGCTAAGTGTGGAAACTTCTTCCATAACTATGCAGGAGCAAAAGTTCTCTTCCCCAAAGGACAGAGCTGATGGCCTTCATCCATTCCCTTGGAGAAGAAGGTGCTCTACCAGAGAACACACATTTGGAAGCAACTGCCTTTGTCTCATGATGACCCCAGGTCTAGCAGATCCTCCAGGTAGGTGCAAGCTAGTATTAAATGCTCTTTGGGCACAAGGCTCTTCTTCAGGGAAATAATTTTGACAACTCACTTGTTTTCTAGGCATTTGGCAAAGTTACTCTTCAGTAGATGAGTTCCCTGTACAGAATGTGTTGGAATTTTCTGAGAAATATTGGCTTGTTTGCACCATTTTGGTTTTCACTATCTTTTGTTGCCTTTTTAAAATTAAAAACAAACTTTTCTTTTAGCTCCAGTTTTTCTTGCAATGCTATACTAAATGACAAATGTAATTTATATCTCACACTCAGACTGACTTACTGCAGTAGTCTTCAGCCCACTGATTTGGGATTCTCAGGTAAGTTGTGGGCTCCTACCTGCTAGGTCACAGCTGCCATTTTCTTGCTGCTTTTTGGAAAGACCTGCTGCTAGTGCACTTGTGGGTAGACAACAAGGGTGCCATACCTGTCTTTGCACATGTGCTGAGAGGAACAGCAGGGCAGTGACCTGAGGTGGCTCAGCAGGAGAGAAGATTCCTTAGCACGAGTCCTTGTCTTGTTCCTAACTCCTGGTGCTTGTGTATTCTGTCCCTGGCTTTTTAAAAGACATCAGTCAATCCTAAAAGAAATCAACCCTGATTGTTCCCTGGAAGGCCAGATACTGAAGCTGAAGCTCAAATACTTTGGCCACCAAATGAGAAGGGAGCACTCACTGGAGAAGATCCTGATGCTGGAAAGACTGAAGGTAAAAGAAGAAGGGGACAGCAAAGGATGAGATGGTTAGACAGTATTATCAATGCAACGAATATGAAGTTGGGTGAACTCCAGAGGACAGTGGAAGACAGGAGGGCCTGGCATGATGTGGTCCATGGGGTTGTGAAGAGTCCGACTCGACTGTGCAACTGAGCAATAACAACAAATACCGAGCCAAATTATTGGTCTACTCTACTCTGACTGGCGGTAGCTGTCCATGGTTCCAGGAAGCGGTTTTTCACATCATACATTTCCTATGTTTTGTCCCAGCATCTGACTTGGACCTATCCATTTAGCTATCACAGCTTACAGCCAGATATGACAATTTCACTCTCCCTCACAAGTTTTCCCTTTTCTATATGGCTAAGCAGCCCCTTTTCCCTTTTAGTTTCTTTGTTTTCTTCTGGCTGTCCCGCCCAGTCATTTGAATGTATATTGTTAGATGCTGAACCAGCCTAGAGAACTGAGGGAAGAGACTAATATCCTTCTTTTTGTCCTGTTTGATAATAGCACTCAAGAGGCTGGTGATAATTAAAAAAGAACAAACTATTCTATTTAACTCTGAAGGGAAATGGTCAGGTTGGAATCAGGTATAGGATTTATGAGGTGAACAAACAACAGGAATGAGGTAACTTTATATACAAATGAATGCCAGATAATTTGTCACAAACAGGTAACTGTTTCTGTTATTCAGACAGGTCTTTAAAACTGGGAGGGGAGAGATTTCTTGGCAGTTTTTCTTACATAAATTAGCATAAGCTTCTTGGTCTAACAGATACTAACATTGGTGAAGGCAGGAACATTCACACAAGTTCCAGCTTTCTTCCTTATTCACTGGCTAGGGATCACCCCTGTCTTCTAGCAGCTAAGCTTCCCACTTCCCTAACTCAGAATCCTTCTTGATCCTCTCCCAGTCTGCTTCCTTCTCTTACTATTAACCGTCAATCCCCAACTGTCACTCATAACTGACTCTCTGAACTGAAGAATTCCATTTGAATCCTGTCACTTAAAATTTTCAGACCAGGCTAAAGCTTTAACCATTTACTGTCCATCACACAGTCCTATTGACTGTCATTACATGTTGTGGCAGTGAACTGCCACAACTCAGTTATGTATAATATGAGGAATTACAGTGAGATGCCAAGTGATATTGTTTCACTGGGCAATGTTAAGTATGGGAAAGTTCATGGTGGTAGGACCACTGGAAACACCCGAGACAGAATGAAACTTCCTCTGTGAGTGAAATAATTAATTATGTAAAGGAAGTTATTGACATTTTGCCATTTAATCCAGTGCAACAGTAGCTGTTGTGTTTTACAGACATATGCTGAACCATGTATTTGCAGTTGAGACCAACTAGCAACCATGTTTATTGCCTAAATAAGCTAGCAACAAAGGGAAGTAAGTCTTCACGAGGAGTGGCCATCTGCCATCTGTTGCTGTACTGTTTCCAGATATTACAGCTGATGAAACAAGAAGCCTCACAGAACTCAGTGTTTGACTGTCTGTGTTAAGCCCTTAGTATATTCCCTGTTTTCATCTAGATGGAGCAGCGGCTTACAAACTGTGTCTTATGGAATTCTGATGCTTATGAGGGAGTCCTCAATGAGATAATGGCTAATGGCAGTCAGTATTCTCTGGAAGACAATTTCCCAGTGCTACTGACCATCTCCTGGAACATACTAGAGCAGCAGAAGTAGTGCCTGGATGTGATTTAGGATATACTTGTACAGAATGAGGGCTTAACAGGCCTGACTAATGACCTGTGTTAACTGAGAAAACACTACCCAGAAGACTGCAAGGTTACCATGGCAGATACATGGGAGTTCCTTGGCAGACAAACAGCTGTGAAAAAGGTCCTAAGAAGATAGTAGTAAGTTTGAAACCTAGGATTTTTTTTAGGATATTGTTTAATCAACTGATATAAATCTCATTGTTCAAGATTATATAACTGAACAGATCCAAAATAGAGGCCTCAGTATCTCTACAACCTAGGGTTGCCAGGTCCCCCCCAGGTCACCGGCAAGGGATAGGGGGTAGGTTGCCAGCTCCAGGTTGGGGAACTACTAGAGTTTTGGGGATGGAGACTGGGGAGGGAAGGGACCTCAGTGGGGTACAACACCATAGAGTCCACCCTCCAAAGCATCCATTTTCTCCAGGGGGACTGATCTCTCTAGCCTGGAAATTAGCTGTAATTCTGGGGGGTCCTCAGGTCTTACCTGGAGGCTGGAATCTCTACTACTATCATCTTTTGAGTTTTCCTAAATAGCAGGAGAATTTCCTTGGTAACCATTTATTCAGATTATATGTTAGCATATATTTATATTTTAAAGCTTTAAGGCTGATCAACACATTTCAGACTCTGACCAAGGCATGGTCTGCTTGAAAGACCTTAATCCGAACTATTTAGCAATTCATATTTAGTCATAGAAAATGGTTATTGGTTCCGTGATTTATATCAGACTTACAGACTAATATCATACTGCCACAATGTGGAGTCTGTTAACAGCCAGTTTGCTGTAGTGGTTAAGTGCACAGACTCTAATCTGGGAGAACCGGGTTTGATTCCCCAGTCCTCCGCTTGTACCTGCTGGATGACCTTGGGCAAGCCATAGCTCTGTACCAGCTGTTCTCTCAAGGACAGTTGTCTCAGGGCTCTCTCAGCCCCACCTACCTCACAGGGTGCCTGTTGTGGGGAGGGGAAGGGAAAGGAGTTTGTAAGCCACTCTGAGACTCCAAATGAGTGAAGGGCGGGATATAAATCCAATCTCTTCTTCTTCTTTTCTTCTTCTTCTTCTTCTTCTTCTAACAGGGCATCCAGAAAACATCAGTTGCCATGGTAACTCAAATTCTTCTGTGTGTGCCACATAGATTAGGCCCTTTTACCTGGTTTGTCTTTTAGTGGTGTTATACTGACTGGATAGACAAATTTTGTTCAGTTTGGGGGTATGTCATCCATTGCCTGTTTCTTTCCTGGACTCTTAATAGTTTTTATAAAGTAAGCCTATAACCCCCAAACACACACACAAAAAGAAGCCTGAATCTTACTGTTTCTGATTATGAATGAGAACATTCTATTTCCTTGTAAGTAGGCTGAACTCTACAAGTTAACGTATTTTGCTTTTACCTCAAAGTTAATCAGAGGTCAAGACCTGGGGTATAAAAGCATTATTCCTCCTCATGCTTTGACAAACTGTTACATGAACTGAAGAATTCATGTGAAGTCATGTACTCCTTGGTGCAGAAATAATCTGAGATAGCATAATGTGCAGTTCCCTGCGCTACACCCTGAATCTCACAGAAGAAAGACAGACAGAAAAGAGAACACCATCTGAACTGATGTTCTTTCTGTTATTATGAATTAAGATGAGAAAGTCCACACTGTCCTGTTACGAGAAAATGATCAGCATTCCCCAGCATTTTGTGGGATATGCCAGGAGCATGCACAAAGCTCTTTTAGAAAAATACTCAGTTTAATATGTTTGATCTGCAGAATTATCAAGCAGTTTGCATAAACATGCATATTAAAACACCAAGATTAGAGGACTGCAAAATGACAATCTGCTACTCATTTTCACACCATCACGTGATACTGCCAAGAAAGGTTGGTAGTGGTGTGGATAGTTACCATGCAGTTGGGGATAGACCAGCTCTTTAAATAACCAGGAAATGTTTTGATAGATTGCCCTGGAGAACCACTGGAGGTCAGAGCAAGCTGAGCTGAATGGTCCCAGTGACATTAAGCAAGGTCTTTGTATAGATTAGGAGATATCCATATGGCAGAAAAAGCTCACTGTATTTAGCAGTCCTTAATTTTTATTGAGACTAGTCCTCATTTTTTTACAATCACAGTGTAATCCTAAAAAGAATTACACCCTTATAACCTCATTGACTTTAGTTGATTTAGTAGGGTGTAGCTTTGCTTAGGACTGTACTGTTAGGGTGTTGGATCGGAGAATTCTATACCTGCTGGAATGGCCAATCTCTTGATTTATATGTGTTAATTAGAATAGATATTACCTGTATTTGGAAGAAAGCACATTAGCCTTGGAGATCTGATTATTCTTTAGAAATTGCTTATGATGGCCAGATTCACACTGGTATCAATCATACTTTCCTGTCCATACAGTTTAAATGTTACAATAGCTATTATATTTATATATATTTTACCCAGAGTGATCAGCTCTGTAAGAAAAGGCTATTATCATTTCCAAGATTTAATCAAAGATACAAAATGAATTAAATTTGACTACTATAACTCTTAGCATCTGTCTAAATGAAAAGATACCTTTTAAAGCACTAGAAAACTTAATGTGTAAATCATTTGATACAAATGGTTAACTTTTTTTCCCCACAGGTTTTAGATGAGGCTAAAGTTTAATGTTGAATTGTTGCAATATTTCCAAATTAAAATATTTGAAGATCTGTCTGTGAAAATCCACAGATCCTTACAGTAACGCTACATAGCTATAAATTCGATGAAAAATAAAATATAAACTTTTTCGTGTTTAATTGAAATGAGATTCCTTTGTTTTATATTGGAGAATGGGAATGTAGTGTTGAGTTATTTTGCAAGTCGGTTCCAAAAGTACAGTACATTTAAAAGTGGGTCCCATTTAAAAAGTCTCAGAGCTGCATAGCCACTATCAGTGCAATCCTAAGCAGAGTTGCAGCCTTCTAAATCCATTAAAGTCAATGGGTTTAGAAGGATGTAATTCTGTCAGGATTGCACTGTAAAAGTCAACAGTGAAACTAAAATTGCCTGACTCCTACTGTATAGATTTCCTGTGTATTCACTATGAAAAAAGTTCATAGGTTCATGCAGAAAGTTTTGTGGCTGAGCAGGGATCCATGTGCTGGTATACCCAATCCAAGTCCAGCACTGTAATCACTATACAACATTGGCTCTCCTGTTAAATTTAATTGAACTCAAATGTCTTAACAGGCTCCTAGTAGGACAGACTCTGCCTCTCTGGGGCTACAAGAAGGAGGTTGTTCTTGTCAATTATCCCAAGAGTTAAATGGAGCTTTGTGACCTTCATGGTGTTCAAGATAATCACTGAGAAAACATCTGAGCTTCTTTTCTTCTGACTGGCCTTCAGACTGACCTTGACCAGACTCCCAATATAAATTTCTGGACATTTCAGGGAGCACTCATTTTATATCCTTTTTTTTGGGGGGGACAACCTCCATTCTTATTACAAACTTTACAAACTCTCCATTTTCTGACAAACATTTACTTTCCTGTGCATCCTTGGGATATTGACTCAGATGAGCTAGGCATACCCTAAGACAAGGTCATACTACCCAGTTTGGCTTCCATTGACTCTTTAACTTGTGCATCAACAAAAAATAATCTCTACTGCTAAAATGAAGACTACTGTTTTCCCTCTGCTCTCAGTTTTTTAAGGGTCCTGTGAGTTGAATTCCATTTGGTACTAGAAGGGCCCAGGCTAGCCCAGTCTCATCAGATCTCGAAAGCTAAGCAGGGTTGGTCCTGCCTAGTATTTGGATGGGCGACCTCCAAGGAATACCAGGGGCATGATGCAGAGGCAGGCAATGGCAAACCACCTCTGAAATGTCTCTTGCCTTAAAAACAAGTCTAGCTTACCACCTAGTGGTACATGATGCTAAAAAGATAGAACTTTTGGCTGCCAGACAATATTAGGATCTCCTGACTATACTATACACACTGCCATGTAATAATTATTACTAGAAGGGCATTTGATCAGCTACTGATTTTTGTATTTTCAAAAGGACAGCTTTCATTTTTTTAAACTGATGAGAATTGCTCTTCATGGGGTGGCAAAAGCTAGATTCCAGCCTTCAACCAGCTTGAGTGTATTCTTGCATGGCAAGTAAGATCCTAGTCTGTTGTTGGTCTGCCTTTGTATATTTCAGTAAGCTCACTGTATCTTTGATACCTACAGGGGTCATTTTGAGCAGGAATGCGTAGGAATGCCATTCTGGGTATAACAAGCCCAGGAGTGGGCACATATAGTGATGCGCTGTGGAAAAAAGCAAAAGCATACTAATTTGATCTGTATTTTCATGCTTGTTGTAGGGTAGCTTCCCTGCAAGAGCAAAGGAAACCTAAAGTGTCTTTAGTCAAAGTGTAAAGCTGGCTCACCAGCTCTGAGGAGGGAAATACCTGGAGATTTTTGGGGTGGAGCCTGAACGGTGGGTGTTGCCTTCTGACACACTTCCGGTGATGTCAGGGGTGTGTGGCATATGCAAATAAGTTATGCTAATGAGTCATGCTGATGAGCTCCTGCACCTCTTTTTCTATGAAATGACTCCTGCCTGTGAAGCAATTTAGAGGAATACATAAACCAAGCAATATAAGAAAGTTCACTGAGAAAAGTTAGTTGAAGGTGTATTTTTTGACACAATGCATGCATGAGTGACAATCTATATGATCACCAGCTGCTGAAACTCTGCATTACTTTGCTGTCTCTAGTGGAGCTCAGCAGATCATACACCAGCCAAGAACATTACCCTTAATGTCATACCAAGGTGACTACAGTTTCAGCTTATCCACAAAACGTGCCTCTGTCTTCAAACTGCAGACTGCTGGGATCAACAAAGAAAACCTGGCACCTGTTCATTTTTAACATGTTTACACTAGAAGATATTATTAAAAGACATCCTATAAATAGAAACAATTGTTGGCTGATTATTCGAAAGGGGACGAAGGTCCCTTTAGAAGCAAGCATACCCCACTATCCATGAGATAAAGAGAAAATGACTAGATACTTGCCTCGTTGTTGATCTTCTTTTGTAAATCAGACTATCGGCTTTGGATGAATCACTTAGCTTAGTAGTCACTGAGAATTTAAGTTGGCAGAAACAGCCTGCAGGATGGTTCCTTTCAGTTTTATGGAATTAATGGTCCAATCAGTGAGGGTCTCTATATTAATTCCACTCTTCTCTTGTCTGCATTTATATGCAAATACACTCCCCAAGATTCATCACAAAGTTTGGTCTGTGTCTATGGATTTTGTCTACCAAAATGCATTTCAGTTCTTTGCTCCAGAATATTCTCTACTTCTGTACTGGGAATCCCAGAACGAGTCATGGAGTGTAGCTGTGGAAATTATACACTAAATCCTACCCTGTCACCTGCCATTCCAAGGTATGGTGTAGTGAATTAGAATGTTGGACTAAGATCTAAGAGACCTGGGTTCGAATTCCCACTCTGTCATGGAAGTTTGCTGTGTGACCCTCCGCCTGTCATACTTTCTCAGCCTGCCCTACTTCACAAGGTTATCGTTAGGATAAAACAGAGAAGGGGAGAATGATGAGTCCCCGTTGGGACAAAAGTGAGTTACAAATAATGAATAAATGAAAATATCCCAACATCAAACTGAGTTCTATAGCAGCTAATTAAGCATTTAATTTACTGAGGCAATTTTACCCCACTTCTTTCCCGCAACTTACAAAAAATACCAACATGCATTTAAATAAACAGGCAAAAATACAATTTAAATAAACAGAACAAAGAGTGTACTAATGACATCCTGAGCTGCTATATAAGGGAAATAATTAATTGCTGTTTCATTTCTGATGCACAAGTGGTCCCAGTTGGGTTTTTTTACCTGAGGCTGGTGTGCAGTACCATGTAATACTGCAAGATATACTCTTCCCACCCCCAATAAATGTTAATGTGTGAGAAAAGCATCTATACGATATTGTGCAAGTGGCCTGGTGATATATACTACATTGTATAAATGTCTCAGTATCTATTTTGCTCTGGGTGAATTCATCAAGGGGATTTCATGACACGCTAGAGTTATCAGCCCCTAGGTGGGGCCAGGAGTTCTCCCAGAATTACAACCCATCTCCATACAACTGTGGAAGAAATGAAAGCTTTGGAGGACAAAGTCTATGGTATACCATGGAGTCCAGGAGAAGCAGAAGTCCTACAGTGACATCACATCCCTGCTGAGCTCTACCCTCTTCCCCAGCTCCACTCTCCTCGGCCTGAAGGCTCTTGCTCTCCTGGCATTTCACAAACTATGCAAGCCTGAATTACAAAGGTAATAGGATTTTATTATAACAGAATTGATTCAGGAAGAATGATTTCATAAACAGAAAGAGACTGTGGACTATACTACTGTGTAATATGTACTATTCTTTGCTGTATTCTCCTGTTATGTAATTTCTGCATTATTTAATGTAATAGTAATATTTATACTTTCAGTTTTGGTCCAGGATTTATGCATGCAAATCCTATTACATTGTTTACTGGATTTTCCATCCTATTAATTGCATTGATTTACACTGCGTGATCTGCCTTGAGTCTCAGTGAGAAAGGCGGACTATACATAACAGAAACAAAATAAACAAATCTCCAGGAATTTCCTGAGTTGGAGCTGACACCCCTAGTGCATGCACGTGTTTGCACTTGCACCCACTTCCTACAGCAGACTAAGTTGTGACCCTAAACGTGTACTGTAACTGAAATGTCAGAAGTATTAATCAGTGGTGCATATTACTACAGAAATTTAAATCAAATTATTGTACTCTCATTTTTGTATGAAAGTACTGTGCTGAACTGAAACCTCTTAATCAGATATGATTGGATTATAAAATAAGAGATAGTGCTGAAGAGGTTGATGGAGAGAAAATAGTTATCTTGGGATATTATCTTACTCGAAAGCAAAGTCTTTCATGTATTCTTCTTGCCAACTCTTCATTAGATATAAAGTGTGGCTGAGATATGGAAGAATGGCATCAGTGAATGAATCCAACAGAGCTGCATTGCTGTACCAGCTGAAAGTACAGCTCCAGGGCCAGGTGTATACTGATAGCTAGTGTGGTGTGCTGGTTTAAGTGTTCTCCTAGGAGCTGGGAAATCTAGAAATTCAAATCCCTATTTTGCCATAAACCTCACTGGGTGACTTTGGGCCAGTTATTCTCTCTCACCTTAGCCTACCTCACAGGGTAGTTGTGAGGGTAAATGAAGGAGAATGCCGATGTGTGTTGCCCTGAGCTGTTTGGAAAAAGGGAAGGATAAATATTTATTAGATAAACTTGTTTCTATTTTACCCAACTGCAGGTATGTAAGGTATTGGACACAGTATTCATTTACCTCAGAATCTCACCTTTTACTTTTTAAAATGCAAGTTAGTGCCAAATGTGCCTGAAAATGTAGCCATTTTGAGAGTGTTGACACCGATAAGGCCTTTACACACATGGACACATGTAAGTTATGGGTGGAGCTTTCTGCTGTGATGTCCCCCCCCCTTCAGAACAGACATTTGTAAGAGAGATTATTTCCTGGAATGTGATAAAATAGGGTGCTGGCCATTGAAACTATGCCATTAGGGGGCAGGGTATTGAGCTCAGTCAGGGCAGACACCTGAGAGCTGAGCTCCTGTTCCTTTCCTCCTTCAACTGACCAATTTAATGAATCACCAATTGATCTTTAAGGTATGGGAAAGTCGGGAGGTAGTAAAAACAAACAGCCTGTGCCTATATCTTAGTCTGTCAAAGCTTTTTTCCCTTTGGGGGAATCGAATGAAGGGCGATCTTCACACAGGAAGAAGGAAACAAAATGGCCGATCTTCACACAGGAAGAAGGAAACAAAATGGCCACCAAACGCAATAGATCAATGCCGGATGGCACTGCTTTAACAAAACAGTATCTCTCTGACTCCTTAAAGTCACTGTAAACAAAAGACAAAATTAGTACCCTCTTCAAACCAACTGCTGAACAATTGGAAGAAATGAAAGGCTCTCTAAATCAAGTCTCCCACACAGTAGATGCTGCCATGGAGCCGGGGCTCGCAGTCCAGGAGGAAGTGCGTCATTTACAGCAGAATGAAAACTGGGCGAAAGAAAAACTTATGGTCCTTGAAAATACTCATAGACAACAAAATTTAAATTCAGAGGAAGTGCTGAGAAAGTGGCATCGTGGCTGGCATCAGCGTTAGACCTTGAAGAGGGCATAGCCCCAGACATTGAAAAGACTTGTAGACTCGGTCCAGCCAACAATCTGCATCTCAAAGGGCCGAGGGATATTGCAGCTAAATTCATCGACAATTGCACAAAATGAAAAATCTTGCAGGAGGCCAGATTAAAGGGGTTCTTGTTATATCAAGACAAAAACATACAAGTTTTTGAAGATCCCTCTTCGGAGTCATTACAGAAATGTCGGGAAATGAAGCCCATTATCAGAAAATTATTGGATTCCAACATATGATACAAATGGACAGCCTCAAGTAAAATACACGTTGTTTGTCAGGGAAGTCATATTATGCATCTGATCTGGACAGTGTCAATACTTGGAAGGGAGACCACCGACGAATATTCTGCAGAGCAAAGCAATTGCAAACCACTTCTGCTTCTCACTTGCCTTGAAAGCTCCTTGCTGGGATTGCCATAGGCAGGGGGTTTTTTTGTAGAAAAAGCCCAGCAGGAACTCATTAGCATAATAGGCCACACAGCAGAAATTCATTAGCATTTTAGGCCGCACCCCTTACAGCACAGCTCGCTCCCAGGATCGACTTCCCCAGGTGCCCCACGGTTTGTGGGGCACATGGGGAACCTGAGGGAAGGAAGGCAGTTCCTGGATCAGCTGGGCTTCCCCAGGTGCCCCCTGACTTGCGAGGAGCCTGGGGAACCCAAGGGTGGGGGGAGGCTGTAGGCATGGCCAACTCAGAAGCCAGCCGGAACTCCGTTCCTGTGCATTCCTGCCCCAAAATAGCCCTGGCCATAGTTTGGATGCAACTTGATGGCATTCTCACACACACATGCACACAATGGTTTGGGGGAATAGTGAATATCTTAGAAAAATTATCGTTAAATGCAGCACCTCTGCAGATACTTCTAGATTAAACATGATTGGTGCTAGGATTAGAACAAGAGGAATCCTAGAAAGTCATGGAAGCATGCCTGACACAGCAGCCTTTGTTAAACTTTTATACCTCACACATGTCCATGAAGATTTCAACTGATACCTCACAGTCTGACTTAGGGTACACTGCTCTTAAAAAACTACAACTGCTGGTAGCCAGGGGCATTACATCCAAATCTCTGATCAGTGCAGATGTGAGATATGCAGTTTGTGGAGTGACTCAGTATATTGTTTGCTTGTGAAATGGTTGATTGATACAGACAGGCAATGACTGCAGAAAACAGACCACAAATACTTTAAACAGTGTTCAACAAATCATTGACAAACTGCACATTATAGATTCAACAGACAATGAAGATGCTACAGAAATATTATCTGGTATCTACTTGAACTTAGTAATGCAGGTATGTTCTTTACATGGCCTTTAACCTCTTCAGGAATGTTGTTTAGATTGTCTTTTGGCACAATAAATGCTTTGGTGTATTTCTTTAGCTTTATTCAATTTTCAATATTAAGAATGTTCCACAATCAGCTCCTGTTCTTGTTTTAACAGAAAAAAATAGAGCTTCTCCATCTTCTGCTTCCAATCTGATTTCTATATTTGATTTCTGTATTTCTATGCACAATGGCCTATATCCTACCATTCCACTAAGCAAAGTTTGAAGCATTCCTCCCCTCTAAGGAAATGGCTCTTCTTCCAGTGGAATACCCCCCAATGCCAATGAAATATCTCCTAATACATTTATCCACCTCAAGCTGAAGTATTTTGAAGTCCATCAGTTTAATCTATGGAAATAAGAATGGGCACAGAACACAACTTTAATCAGAAGAATGATTGACCAGTTTTTAAAGCAGCCTCAAAAGCCTCTTCTTGATTTCTCATATCTTTGCTTGACCTTCTGACATGACCTCAAATTACTATTTTCAAAAAAATGGCTGACCTGTAACATGTGTGCCTGTATCAGATGCTCTGGATGTTGTCCTCCACCCTACCCCTTGGTAGAATGCCTCAGCAGCATTAGTCCATCATGGAAATCTGGTGGGACTGTCACTGACTGATTAGATTCCCCCAAAGTGGATGTTTTTCCTGTCATATGACTGGAGGTAGAATAATTACTTCCTGAAGACTCTGAACATTATGGGGAGGCTCTAATGTCATGGAGAGAGATTACAATGCAGTGCAATACATTATCATTGTCAGTCTTGATTCAGGATGAGTTGGTGTTTCAACTGTATAACATCTGCTTTGCATGCAGAAGGTCCCAAGTGCAATTTCCAGCATCTCCAGTTAAAAGAGATCAGGTAGCAAGTGACATGAATGATTTCCATATGAGACCTTGAAAGCCACTGCCAATCCAAGTAGACAGTACTGATCTTGATAGACCAATGATCTGACGGGCATGTTTATGTATTACAATTACGTAACATAATTGCTGTTCTAATAATATTGTACTGAGATTGTTGTGAATCGCCCTGAGCCCATCTGTGGAGAGGGTGGTATACAAATCAAATCAAATCAATCAATCAGTAAAATAAAGGCTATGGATATTATTGTTATGAGCAGTTTTCAGAAAATCTCCCTCTTCTGCTTCTTCTGTTAACACAGCTCTGCTACAATTTTACCTCCTTTCCCTCTCTTGTATCCTATTACTCTGCCCAGCTAAGTCTGAAGCCTTTCACCAGCCTAAGGAGTCTTCCTCTGACATATGTCACAAGGGGGAGCCCCTCCCCCATGCCTCAGTCCCAAGATGTGGAGAAATTACACTACTAAGGGTTAAGCAAAGATTTAATATTCTTACAATAACTTTTGATTGGTGAGCCTAAGCTTGATCTGCAGTATTTTAGGGTGCTGCTTCCTTCCTCCCATGCTTGCTCAAAAATCTGTTTGGTCTTTGACCTGCTGATCATTAAGCAGCCTTATCTCAGTCTGATTTCCCATAGCCGCTGCTCATCCCCCCGCTCCTCCCTTTGCCCCGATTGTGTCAATTTCCCACTATTTGCAGCACAGCTGCATTTTGTCCCAGAGCTTTGCCCGATTTCTGCCACGTCTACTCAATTCTGTTTTTTTGTGGATCGAGTAGACGTGGCAGAAATTGGGCGAAGCTCCGGGGCAAAATGCGGCTGCGCAGCAAGTAGTGGCAAATTGACACTTACAATCGGGGCAAAGGGAGGAGCTGGGCGGAGCAGTGGCTGTGAGAAATCAGTCTCAGTCAACAGTAGAAAAGAACAAGAGTCTGTTTGTGGTAGGGCATGAGCAGTGACTCATGAAAGTTCATACCCTGCCACAAATTTTGTTAGTCTTTGTGCTACTGGACTCTTGCTCTTTTCTACTGCTACAGACAGACTAACACGGCTACCCATCTTGATTTATCTCAGTCAAGGGTCTGTTCCATCCCTATCTCCCATGAAATATGTGTAGAGGGTGTGTTTTCTTTTTCTTCCTAGAAGGAATGCAAGATGTACTCTGAACGGAGGGTAAAAGTGTATTATGTTTAGGGGTGGAAATAGTGAACTTTCTCTTGAAGTTCTAGACCCTGACCATGTGTCTGTTTTATCCTATAATAGAAGAACTTTGAATTTTGTTCAGTATGCCAGCTTGATCTTTTCTTGCTTGCATCAGAATGATCATTCTAATAAAACTGCATGCTTTGCTAGCCTCAACCCTTGAGTGACTATTTTGTCTCCCAGATAGAAAGGGTGTGTGTGTGTTATATTAGGATTTTGAAAACTCCGCTAACAAAAAGCAAGTCTAGTCTGGAGAAACTGGACCCCATTCATTAGAAATCATATCCTGTAGTTTGGCTCTAACTCCCATTTAGCAGAGTTATATGCTTCTTAGCCTATTTACATCAGTGGACTAAGAAGGATATAACTGTGCAAGGGACGAAGGAAAAAAAAGTTATTTTGCCTGATTTCCCCCTCACATTGCTGCAGTGCTCCATGCTGTTGTTCATTTTATTTGTGAAGTTTTCCCAGTGACCTGGAAAGAGTTCTAGAACAAATAGCAGGCTGCTTGGGGAAGCAGGGAATGATCCGCTCCACTAAGTCCTTCCATGGACTTTTCTGCTGGATCCAACCCTCCCTCTTTACTGACCTGGGGGGGTTAAAGCCACATAGCGGTGCTTAACTTTCCTATACAAGCATAGCTATATGCTAATGTTGTTTTTAATACATAATACTGACTCTACTTAATACCCAGATACTTGCTTTTCAAATTCAAATCGATATAGCCTCAGGGTGTATATCTTGGTAGAGATGAAGGTACCCAGGCAGTAGAACTGCGGTGAGCTTTCATTTCAGTGTAACATGTTGCTGATCGTTTCTAACATATTATTCTAAAATATTTATTAGATTTTAATTTCTTTATAATTTTCTCCCTGCTTTCCATTAGAGAAGGCTGCCAGAGGCGTTCCAAGAAGCCATTTTGCCTAATGAAAGGTTAGCAACACCAACGTAAACTTCCAGCAAAGGTTGGTGTTTGTTATACACAAGAATTATCCTGAGGGTTGTTGTGTTTTTGTTTTGTGTTGTTTTTCAGAAAGAAAGCAAATGGCAAGTCCAGTTTCACTCCATGAATTCAAGTAATATTCATTCTGGGTATAATTAGCTCCAGCAGCCTAGGCAGGGGCTCCGTTGAAATGGAAGAGAATTGTTACGACCTGTATTCAGAGAGCAAAATTAATATTTGGATGCAGGTTTGCAATGAAGTTTATCAAATTTATTAGCCATGAACACCCGTTGCTGATTTAAAGGCTGGGTGGGGAAGACATTATAATGCCTAATACCCATTTCCAGATGTTGTTGTCATTGTTTTCTGATTATGTCTTTAGGGGGAGGAAATGACTACGTCATAATACATGAAAACATAAGGCACACAACTGGGAAAGCTCTTTGAAGCTGACCTTCTAATAGTTTTCATCTAATACAAGAAGCTGTCTCTGTAACAAACATATAAATTATGAGTTGTGGCAGTAGACTTTGGATCAATAAACAAAGCTATTTTCCTGTGATGGTGCTTCACTGCACAAATCAGACACATTGGTGCCCTCTCTCTAGCATGTTCACAGAAATGGGGAATTATACATACAGGCTGTGATCTATGTGAAATTAGTAGGCTGAGAAATAAGGGGCATACCCAAGTATGCACAGTAAATTTCATGCCCAAGCAGAAGTTTTGAAACAGTGGCTCCAATCCACATATTCATAGTAGTAAATAATTGTGTGATTTTACACTGTCTGATGTTTCCTGGTTGGGACAGGATTTCTTCTAAGCCTTCTTGCTCCAGTGGAGAACAGCACTAAACTGTGTGTGTGTGTGGGGGGGATTATATTGGTGTAACAAAATATCCACATGCTGGGGGGAATATATAGAGTTTACACTGAAAGCTCTCCACCAGCCCAAGAATGTATTTATTTATTTATTTAAGAAGAGAAACACGGAGGATACTGAGCAGAAAGGAAGAAGAAGAAGAAGAAGAAGAGTTGGTTTTTATAATCCACTTTTCTCTACCCGAAGGAGTCTCAAAGTGGCTTACAATTACCTTTCCTTCCTCTCCCCACAATAGACAGCCTGTGAGGTAGGTGGGGCTGAGAAGCTCTGAGAGAACTGTGACTGGCTCAAGGTCACCCAGCTGGCTTCATGTGGAGGAGTGGGGAATCAAACCTGGTCCTCCAGATTAGAGTCTGCCAGTCTTAACCTCTGCACACCAAGATGACACTCAAGCTTTGTTCTCACTCAAGCGTTGTTGACACTGGTTAGTAGGACTGACTTGAACACAAGAAGCTGCCTTATGCTGAGTTAGACCCATAAGTCTATCAAGCTCATTATTGTCGAGTAGACAGCAGCTCTCCAGAGTCTCAGGTGGGGGGTCTTTCATATGACCTACTGTCTGATTCCTTTTAACTGGAGATGCCTGGGATTAACAGTGTAATCCTAAACACAGTTACTCCAGTCTAAGTTTATTGAAATCAAGGACCTTCTTCATGCAAAGCAGATGCTCTACCACTGAGCCATGACCCTGCCCCTAAAATAATCATATTTTAGATCATATTGTCAAAGGTCATGTGTACAAATGTGTTAATCACACAAGCTAAATCATATAGTTTTGGCCCAATGCCAGAGTGTCACTGGCATTGCTATGATGTCACTTCCAAATTGCACCAGAAGTTACATCACCACATTGCTGGTTATGTTGTGACATCACCAGCAAGGCTCCCCCACAGACAGTGAGTCTTCCACATGATAACTGTCATTATTTTGTGATAGGTTGATTGTATGAAACAACCATCAGAGACCATCAGAGGCAAATAGAACTTCTTATTATTGGCCTGTCTGTATCATACCCTTCTGCTAAGTAAAGTCTGAAACCTTCCTCCAGCCTAAGGAATCTTTGTCCAACTTAAATCACTCTTCCTCAAGGGGAAAAGACTCTTAAATTGAAGGAAGACTCCTAAGGCTTGAGGAAGTTTTTCCAGCCTAAGGTAGAATATCGCCTCCTAGGTTTAATTATTTTCGCAGCACCACCAATGAACATATGCAAAAACCTACTTTACAAATGCAAACACCCCCCCCCCTCAACCCAAGACTGTTCAGCCTCCATGGCGCTTACAATGTAAAAATCACATTATTGGTCACTGAAGGCAACTACATCAAGAGATGCACCTGATCACTTTTATTCCCAACAGGGATACATGATTGTGTCTTTCATGTAAAAATCTCGGATCCTCAACGTACTAAATGTTTGTACATTTCTGCATACATTGACTTTATTCTTTCTCTTCCGGTCATCTATTTCTTCACTAGGAAAGCCAGCTAAGCCAGCTAACAGGGAAATCTTTCTCCTCCCTCAACTGCACAATGTGTTGCTGTGAACACCAAATCAATTTTGGAATTGGGATATTTTTCAACCCCCTCCTTCCAATCCGGTGTCTGTTGCTAGATTCTTCAGTTGCCATGGTGAATGGGGTGTAAGCTATCCTTCCAGTCATGGGGGAAAAACTGCATGAAGTGAATGCTGATGCGAAGGAAGTGGGCAAGGCATTGTTTCAAACCCAAAAGTGATTTGCAAATAAAAATTGACCCACCTCAAGCATCGGTGAGATAAACCAGAAAAAAACCCTTTGTTATAGGTTAGAAGCCACCCTCTCCCCATACCCTTCATGTATTTAGTGATCAAAAGAATCAGAAATTCTGGGTACATTGCTCTTGTGTCATGGATTCTAATTCTGGTTCTGATTTAGTTACAACTATCAGACATCGCAGTAGGGGAAACCTGTAGAAATGTACTAGGGAAAAGACCACAGAAACTTAAAAATGGTAAGGCTTCGGCTGCTGCAAATTCAACAGAATAGTCTGCTTGGCCATTGTGAATGAGGGCACAGAAGACTGCCCTGTTCTCTCTGTCCCAGTTTCAACAGAGTACTGCAAAGGATAACAGTTTTAGTGGCCATGATGGGGGCTGTTCTTGTTGGAAGAATCAGTTTGGTGGTGAAGTCTGTTCTTGTACTGCAGCACCATACAGGTGTGTGAGCGAAATAAAAGAGATTGCCTGTAAAGGAATTTAAATGACCGAGGGGTTCCCAGCTAGACACAGTTAACATATTAGGAAATGTGGCAGGAGAATTCCATTACAGGAATGGAAATAATGAGGAACCAGGTAGGTAACAGTGGGTGATATTTCCACCACTCAGTTCCTCTTTGGGAGGAGAAACAAGCTCTCTCTCTTTGTATATCCCTTTTCCCAGAAGAATTTTGCCTCCTTCTTTGTCCTGTGCAATTATTTCTGGGTGTGTGTTACTAGCAAATGTACTCAGTTTGGCCATTTAACCTTGTGTTAGGCTGGTAACTTGGTGTGCCTTTTTCAATACCTTCTCTTTTGGCTGAGGAACAGGATTTACAGAGTCCTTTGCTACAGATTTTTGGTAGCCTGTGAACAAACCTGGATTTCCGTAAAAAACTAGATTATGAGGTAGGGTTGCCAGGTCCCCCCTGGACATCAGCAGGGGATGAAAGGGGTAGGGTTGCCAGATCCAGAATGGAACCCCCCGGAGACTTGGGGACAGAGCCTATGGTGGACAGGGACCTCAGTGGGGTACAATGGCATAAAGTCCACCCTTCAAAGTGTCCATCTTCTCCAGGGGAACTGGGGGATACTATGGGGCCTCTTAAACTTGGTGGAGTTTGGGACCTCTGGCCCAGTCTGCTTGAAGCTGATGATCTGTGTCCACCCCATATTGGAAAGGTTTGGTATGTCCGCATTTCCTGGTCTATGTTATAACTTCTTGGAAACTAAGCAAGTAACCAGTGCCCGATCAGACCACTGGAACCCCATATAAACTTCCTTGAGCTTTCTGAAAGAAAGAATGGCATAGAATAATGAATATAAAAATGTTACCGGAACTCAGCCAAGGTGATTTGTGTATCTTTTATAGCAGTAGTTTTGTAATTTTTGCAAGCCAAGGGCCTTGATCATTTTAATTTTTAATAGACCCCTATAGCTATACCTGACCCATGGAGGCTGCGGCCACTGTCTCTCATGATGGGGTGGGTAGAGACTTAAAGGTGAAATGCAACCATAAAATATTGATAGATCTCCAATTACCCATATAGCTCTGTGATGTACCTCAATCCCTGATGTGCTGAAACTATTTGCTGCATTTACATCCTAGCTTCCTTCTGCTGTGGAACTTTGAGAAGCTTACCTGGGGCTCCCGAGTGCAGCTGAAGGAGACGAGAGAAAGAAAAGCACTCCACACATGCTTGGGGAAATCCTCAGCACTATTTAGATGAGATGCTCTGGCACAGGTTTAAGTCCCCAGTCAATGCAAATAAGGGGAAGGAAGAGCTATGTATGGAAAGAACACTATGGCGGGGGGAACGGAATCCATAACTAAACAATCCTTGTATTTTAGCAACAACCCTACTCCCGCCATTAACAAAGGAAGTACAGGTCCCTTCCACCATCACCCCTTCTGGGGAAACAGGAATCCATAACTAAACAATCCCTGTATCTTAGCAACAACCTCACTTCCGCCCAAGGCTTTTTTTGTAGAAAAAGCCCAGCAGGAACTCATTAGCATAATAGGCCACACCCACAAGGAGAATCTCATTAGCATACTAGGCCACACCCCTGGCAGCACAGCTCATTAGCATATTAGGTGAGGGGCTGGGAAAGCACAGGGCGGGCATGGAAGCTTGCCTCCCCCACCCGAGCTTCTCCACCCCACTTCAGCATCGCCTTTCTAGTCTACTCCCCCCCCCCGAACCAGACGGCCAGGGAAAATACCTGGGATCTGAAATCCCAATGAGCTCCCCAGAGGGAAAGAGGGCATTTTAACATGCCGCCTTTCCCTCTTGTGTGTAACATAGGGAAGGCAGCATGCTCTGTAGCCATGCATGCCAGAGGTTTTGGTTGTAGTCGTGGCCAACTCAGGAGCCAGCCGGAACTCTGTTCCTGGGCGTTTCTGCCCAAAAATAGCCCTGTTCCCGCCATTAACAAGGAAGGCATGTGTCCCTTCTACTATCATCCCTTCTGCACATGCCATAATAATTGTGGCTTCCTTGTGAAAGCAACCAGGTCCTGATTCTCACAGACTTGCACAACCTTGACACCACCTCTTCCTTCTGCTGTCAACTTTTCCTTCTGTCCTGGCTGCATTGCAGGTTCTACTCTTGATTTAAACGTCATGTCCATGTCCTATATGCTGAAATTCTCCATTGGGGTAGCACAGCAGTACAGCACAGGGGCTCCCCCATCACCACCCATTCTGTGGACCCCAGAGTACCTTTGCAGGTCCCCAGGAGTCTGCAGATCTGTTTCAGAACTACTGCTTGACAGACTAGTTGGAAGACTTAGAGCCATCCATCCAGTGGCGTCAACTACGGGGGGGCTCGAGGGCTCGAGCCTCCCCCGAAATTTCCCGGGGGGGGCTCAGCCACCCCCGGCAAAATGAACACCCGCCGGTGGCCAGTCAGCCGGCCGTCGCCGCCTCTCCTTCCCCCCCACCCCCGGCCTGCCCTCCTGCTTCCCTGGGGCGGGGTGGGGGGGAGAGAGAGGCGGCGATGGCCGGCTGACTGGCCACCGGCGGGTGTTCATTTTGCCAGGGGGGGCTCAGCTCTGAGAGCGCCCTCCTTCCCACCCGCGCCACCTTGCGCGCGCCGGCCCGGGGGAGGCTCCAGCCGGCCCGGGCTCCTCCCCCTCCTCCTCCCCGGTGCGGGGCGGAGCGCGGCCGAGGGCGGCGGCGAGGCGGCGAGGCGGCGCGCGGGCCCGGGTGGGCGAGAGGCGGAGCGGAGGGGAGCGGGCGGCCGCGCTCATGCAAGGCTCGGTGCGGAGGCGCCCGGCGGCAGCAGCGGCCTCCTCCCCGGGCAGGTGAGCGGCGGCCGTCCTTCCGGAGGCCAGGCGGGCGGGGGGCGCGGATCCAGGCCGGCCTCCCCGAGGACGACCCCCGATGCCCAGCCTTGAAAGCAGCCCGGAGAGGACCGGCCGGCGGAGGAAAGGGGGGCGCAGAGCGGCAGGGCTGCCAACTCCAGATTGTGAAATTCCCGGAGCTTTGGGGGTGGAGCCCGCAGAGGCAGCGTTTGGGGGAGGGAGGAACTGCAGAAAGGTATAGAGTCTCCCCTCCCCTCCCCTCCCCTCCCCAAGCTGCCGTTTCCTCCGGGGGAGGTGTCATCTGGGGATCGGTTGTGATTTGGAGAGAACTCCAGGCTCCCCCCCGGGAGGTTAAATGCAAGAAAAGACCATGAGCAGATTGGCCACCGGCGGGTGTTCATTTTGCTGGGGGTGGCTGAGCCCCCCCCCCCCCGGAAATGCGAGGCGGAGCGGGAGCCGGCGGCGGTGGCGGCTCCCTGGGGCAGGGGGGAGAGCAGCGGGACATGGTCCCGAGCGTGCGCGCGCGCTTCGCGCGCACGCACCAAAGACAGCCCCCGCCCCCCCCCAGGGATTGAGAAAGTCTACGCCCTTGCATCCATCTGCTACCCTTCCTCTCCATTTATTATAACTAGATTAATGCCTTGCTTCTTATTATAAATGTTTTACTTATATAAGGAAGGAATATTGGCTACATGGTTTATGTGACTGTCTACAACTCATCTACACATCATAAATTCTAGATTCTTAAAAAAAAAAATCTAGCGTGAACTTGATTTTTTGGAAAAACTCCTGTAACATATATGGCGTACCAGTCTATCATCTAAATGTGTTTTTGTATTGAATAAAATATTGGATATAGACAGAAAATGTTTTTAACTGGGTACAGAGAAGATAACTTATCACCAATCCTGCTACAAGTATGAATACTTCTTGTCAGTTATGCATAAATAAATTCTAGTGCAATGTATGCATTAATGAATTGGCAAAGGATTGCAACCCTTAACTTGTTTCTGGTTTAAAATGATACTAATTGAAAAGGCGGCAGAATCCTGACCAAGTCCAAAAGTAAAGAAAGGTAAATAGGCATTTCTGGCCTTGAAACAAGCTTGTTGAGCTCTCAGCAGCAGAATGCAGAAATAACACTTTAAAAAACAACTAACAATTATTTGCACACTCTGTGGGTCAGCAAACTTACGTTGAGCTTTCTGGTACTCAGGCATTTTTCCTTGTCCTGTAAACAAAACAAATCATTATATCCTGCAGTCCACAGCCCTCACCTTCCTACTCATGTTCTCCATAACTAGGCATCAGCTAAGGATGCACGGAGCATCAAGCAGGAGTAAATCAGGTGGAAAGTCTCCCCTCCCCCAAGTATCCATTGTAGTGGTACACGCAGGGTGTGAAAATGAAGAATGGCCATTTATATGCTGTACTGACAGCGTTGTCCTATAGATCCTCCCATCAGATTGTTAAATGCCAGTGCCAGTGGTGTAGTGGTTAGAATGTTAGCTAGGAGATGGGAGACCCAGGTTCAAATCTCCACTGTGCCATAGAAGCTCACTGGGTGACCATGGGGCAGTCACACACTCTCACCTAACCTACCCTTACAGGGTTGTTGTGAGGATAAAATGGAGGATAACAGGATGATGTGAGCAGCCCCATAATCAGGAATTTTTGGGGGGGAGGTGGCGGGGTGCCAGGGGGTGCCAATTAATTAAAGAAAATTAAATTAAAGCCACTCACTCGTCTTGTTTCACTGAATCTGAAGAAGTGTGCATGCACATGGAAGCTTATAAGCAGAATTAAACTTGGTTGGTCTTAAAGGTGCCACTGGACCCAAACTTTGTGCCATTTTGCATAGTTTGCAGAAAGGCAGGGGCCTTCCTCACCCCATAGGCAAGGCCATTCCATAAGGGGGGGGGGTCAACAGTGCTTGGGGTGACTTGGTTTTTCCAGCCCTTTGAACCTCTCCATTGAGCCATGCTACCTGATGGAGTCTCCCCTTTTTCCTGCTCCAAAATGAACTCTCCTCTGGCACAGAAAGAAAGGTTGTCCACCCCCCATTTGCTTGCCCGCCTTCCTCCAACAGCATGTGAACTAGCACCTAAAAAACCACAACACCCAGGATGCTGTGGGGCAGGAAAGGGAGCAGACGTGGCCAGGCAGGAGATGCTGCAACTACCGCTGGGACTAGCAGTGAAGGGGAGGAGGAAGAGGAGGGAGGCCAGCCACTTTCCCCCCTTTCTCCATTGCAGGTTGGGCTGCAGCTTGGTGGTGGGGTCCTGCAGATTCAATAAGGGGTGCTGCCATCAGTGCCCCACCACTGGCTATGGCCCTGGATATGAGCCAGTTTGAGTCCTCATTGGGGAGAAAAGCACCCATGTCATACCCCAGATGTTGCCCTGTGAAAGCTCCAGAACTTCATCATGTCACAATTGTGGTGCCAGTAAGGTTTCGCACCAGGGTATCTTCAGTACATGCTAGCATATCTCTGAGGGCAACACTAAACATGACAGCATCCTTGTGGCTGTCATGAGGATGCTGCTGCCATTTTAAATTATTTAAAAATGCTGACAGTCTCGAATCCCAATTGGGTTGCCTTTGCTACCTCCCTGTGCCTCTTCATGTTTCAAAACAGCCATGGGAGGCAGGAGCTCTTATCCCCCCCCCACCTTATTAAGTTCTAAAATGGCTATTTTAGAACTTAAGAAGGTGTGTGGAGGGGACAAGAGCTCCTCAGCCTACAGTGCACTGGACCCTTTCAGGATGGGTCCTGACTTCTGGTGAGGAGTTATGTTACGTTGACGTCTCCAGAGAAACAGAGAAACATTGCAGCCAAAAATGCTGGCAGGGAGGGAAATTCCAGCTGGCTAAATCTTCCTAATCTGGGAAACTGGGTTTGATTCCCCACTCCTTCACATGCAGCTGCTGATGTGAACTTGAGTCAGTCACAAGTTCTCTCAGCACTGTTTTCTCAAGAGCAGTCCTCAAAAGAGTTCTAAAAGCCTCACCGACCTCATAGGGTGTCTGTTGTGGGGAGGGGAAGGGAAAGGAAACTGTAAGCCACTCTGACACTACTTCGGGTAGTGAAGGGCAGGGTATAAATCCAATCTCCTCTTCCTCCTTTGGCGTTAACTGCAGACAGAGGTTTCTGCAGCTGGCCCCTGAGCTGAGCAACCTGGAGCCTGGGATTTCATCTATGCTCACAACTACAATGTAGCTTTTATATGGACACTAAGCCTGGTCACTCTCATTTCTTAAACATTTATGGAAATAACTACTTCATTACTGAAGAAAAATTCTCTCTAAAACAGACAAGACTTCTTTATGGTGAGATAAGCCTTTTTCAGGATTATAAAAATAAAAACATATTTATGGACTTAAGAACTTATGGCAAAAAAACTTAACAAAAAGGAATTACAGTTCTGAAACAGAAAAAGTTTTTTAAAAAACAAATTCTTATCTTTGATGAAACTGCGTATGAAGCAAAGTTACTAGCTAAAGAGATCAGACTGCTATGGGATTTTTCTTGTTTATTCTAAAAGACTATTCAATTGGGAGGATCTTGCACAAAAAAAGATAAGGTGATGACTCAGACTGTGACTCTCATTGTTATGGTGATATGACTCAATACTGTTGAAATTGAAAAGTGAAAGTGCTTGATTTACAAAGACCAGGGCTCTTCTTGTAGAAAAAGCCCAGAAGGAACTCATTAGCATATTAGGCCACACCCCTGACAGCACAGCTCATTAACATATTAGGCCACACCCAATGTTCCCAGAAGTGTGGTCATCCAGCCACATCCACCTTTTGCTTCTTATTCTGTTTACCTTGTTGTCAAAACAGTTTTGACAAAACCAATAAAAACATTATTTTCTGTCCCATCTATACAAAACCTTGCCTGAACCAATATCTTATGTCCAACAATTATTCCCACACTGGATTGGAATCAATTCCTAAGGGTTAGGTTCCCATGGAAATCAGGTTGCCTTCCTGCAAAACTAATATGCTGAATATGATTTTTTAGGGTTGCCAACCTACAGGTGGGGTCTGGAGATCTCCTGGAATTACAACTGAGCTCCAAACTACAGAGATCAGGTCAATGGCTGCTTTGGAAAGTAGAGTCCATGGCATTATGCCTTGCTTAGGTCCCTCTTTCCCCTAAACTGCACCCTCCACTCCCAAATCTCCAGGGATTTCCTCAGCCTGGAGTTGGCAACCCTAGTTCACTGGCAGAACAACGCTAGGAGCCAGTTTGGTGTAGTGGTTAAGTGCGCGGACTCTAATCTGGGAGAACCGGGTTTGATTCCCCACTCCCCCCTTGCGCCTGCTGGATGACCTTGGGCAAGCCATAGCTCTGTACCAGCTGTTGTCTCAAGAGCTCTCTCAGCCCCACCTACCTCACAGGGTGTCTGTTGTGGGGAGGGAAAGGAGTTTGAAAGATGCTCTGAGACTCCCTTGGGTAGTGAAGGGCGGGGTATAAACCAAACCACTTTAATACAGACTTTAGACACACATATATTTGCAAGCCATTCCCAACAAGACACAACAATGAACTCAGGCTTCAAACTTACTTTTCTTAAGCAGAAGATGCCATGAGAAAACTAAAGAGATTCTCAAAAATTAAAGATATTGTCGAAACCAGCATTTCCTGGGCTCTCTGCTTTTTTACATCCCCCCCTTTCAATAATTTTTTTTATAAAAACAGAAAGAACAGAAGGAAGGGAGGGAGTCTTGACTTTCTCAGCATGAACAACATATGGAATGAGGGGGGCGGGGAAATTCCGTATACTGTGGAATACAACAAACAGATCCCTTCCATTGCATATCCAATTGTCCTTGCCTTTTTAAACTAAATGAGTAACATAGTTACACAGTTGGAAGAAACCTGTGTAGAGGATCTTTCAGCCCAACTTTGTGCGTGGCAGCAACACTTGCTGTATCCTTCGTTCACACTCAACAAATGTGAATCAAAATTCTCGCAAATATTCAGTGACTCTGTTCTTCCATTATGCAGCCACTATGAAAGTTGGGAAGTGTTTGCTGGCAACCTACCCTCCAAATCCCAATGCGTGGTTTAAGCTGCTGGCTTCACAGGACAATGGTAAGAGTAACACACACTAACATCTAGAAATAATGATTAGTTACTATAAGATTCACAGCATTATATCAAATCAGCAAACTTATGTTCAAAAGAAACATAGGTAATTGTATGCCCATTTCTCAAAATGCAGTACAGAGCGAAGAAGGGGGGGGGAGTGTAAGCGACTGTGTATTTGGTACAAATATTGCTCAACACACAAAAGCAACTGGGCATCTGACAAGTTTTCTCTGCATGTTTTGTGTGTAAATTTGGAATTAGTCTTGCCTTAGTTTTTGGGGATAAATTCACTCACTTGTTAATCTGCAGACCTGCTGAAGTGCTACTCTTCAGATGTTGCATATTAGATGAAAGAAGGTGAGCTCCATACAACTGCTATGCCATGATTCTGTTATTCAAGAAGAATTATCTCTTGCTGGCAGTTGGCACTGTGGCCATACTAGTACATCCCAGTTGCTTGGGAAAGTCTGTGAGATGGATAAACCTCCATCCCTGTGCCCATGCTCACTGGAGTCTTTGAGGAGTCTGTCTTGTTACGATTAGTAGAAGCAATCAAGAGTGGCGCAAACTGCTGAAGTGTTTGGCTGCTACGTGCTGGCAAGCTCTCATGCCCGTTCTTTTGAAAAGACTCTCTTGACTGAAAACAAAAGAAAGGCATTATCTTCCAAATTCAGGAGATGATGAAAGTACAGGGCAGTAGCAGGAGAGCTAGAGACCACAGACTGCATCATGATATTTCTGACTACAGTGGTTTACACAGCAGATCATTAAGTCTTGATTTTTATACACTGCCTTGCCTTTAAAAACCCACACTGAAAAAGAAGAGTGATTTGCATTCTTGCACATTTTGCACTGATATAGACAGTGCAGTGTAGTGGTTAGAGTGTTGGGCTAGGATCTGGGAGACTCAGGTTTGAATCCCCACTCCATCCTAGGAGCTCACTGGGTGACCTTGGACCAATCACACTCATGCAGCCAAATGCATCTCACTGGTTTGTTGAGAAGATAAGATGAAGGAGAGGAGAGCAAACCAAGTCCCTTTGGGTTCCCCTGGGGAGAAAGGCAGGCTGTAGATGAGGTAAATAAAACAACTACTTATTAACAAGGCTTCATCATGGGGCACCATCTATAATGAGCATAGGGATGAACTAAGGGCAAGCCCAACTGTGTAGTGAAGTTGATGACCAATGTCTAGATTGAATGTCTGTAATATAACTTTTGGGGGGGGGGGGCAGTCTGCACAAAGCCAAGGAATATCCACTCAAAGGTGAACAAAAACTAGTAAGCAGTCCAGCAACTGTGCTAAATCTGGGAGCTTATTGCTAATTGTTTTCTAATTTTGTCACCCTAGTCCTATTGCATTCTTCACTGGTTGTTTTATGCCATTCGATTGCACTGTTTTATATTCTGTAGTACACTTTGAGTCTCTGTACAAAAGGCAGGCTATAAATATAGTAACTAAGCTAAATAAAAAAATATAACTAGTACATTACAGTGAATTCTATAACAATAAAGTGCATGGCAGTTTATTAACTCTCAGCAGGTGGCAGTATTCTTGAACTGCAATAAGACTTCCTCTCCCCAATTTCCCAACTGTGATGTTAATCTATGACCCCCATCATAGGACTGGGTAAAACTTATTTATTGCTATTATGGAACATCCCCCCCACAATACCATGCAGTGCCATTTAATAGTGCAGTCCTATGCAGAGTTATGCCAGTCAAAGTCAATTGACTTTAGTGGGCCTAGGCTGGAACAACTCTTCATAGGATTACACCGTAATTGTTTGATAGTACTTTTGTCAAGGAACGCAGTTCTTGCAGGGTTGTTGTTCCCAGCTCCCACTGAAGGAACCCCTAAACTGCTCCCCAAACCAATTTTACCTGTGAGTTGTTCAAGGTAGGCTTGCATACAGTTAACTTGTCTTTATAAAAATAATTGAAGATTTATTACATGAGCAGAAAAATGATCAGCTACCAGGTCCAGGTAACAAGAAAAATAACAAAGCTAATTGCATTACCTAATACATTACATACCTGTGTTGCAGATGGCAAGTCTCCTAGGAGCACTAGAAGGTAATATCACATAAAATCTCAAGCAATACAATGCAGTAGGATAGCAGCATTCTATCCACAGCAGTCAGCCATAGCAAAGCATATCCTTTATTAGCCTATAGCCCCAATTATAGTCCTTTGCCCCATGGAGTCAGGGAGTTTCTCTTGGACAACCAAAGGTCTTTTTGTCAGGAATCTTTCAGAAAATCCTGGTCTTTGCTTCTTCCAGAAGACTCTAGCTTCTACTCCTAATTTGCCCCTCCCATCACACTATTCAATTAAACACAGGTTCCCTTGATGTACCCAATTACTACATTCCATTGTCAGACCTTGAATGAAATAATACTGGTGGCAGCAAGAGCTCTGAAATCTCAGACACCTGTAAGCTCAAACCAGGCCTTACAATATTCACATTAACCCTTCGGATGGCGTGAGGGTGCTTAAGCATCACAACTGTCAAACAAAAAATGGCTCTGTCTTGTTTTCTGAACTGAACGTTTCCCCAAATTAATAACCTAAAAACATTTGTCTTGCTGATTCAAATACACACATCAGTTCAGAAGATGCAAGTCCTCTGTGGAGCAAGCAAAGCACCTCCACAGAAATCTATGGGCAGAAGGTATCTTTTTTGGAATACTTCCCTTCTTTTTTCTTTTTGGAGTCTAGTATAACACAAGAGAAGTCCTTTTTATTTACAATGGATATCCCATTGTTCTACTAAAAATAGTGCTCAAGGCAGCTGCTAAAAGAATGCAAGAGGCAAAAAACAGCAGTAAGAAAATGGTCCAGCAGCAACAGTTATACCCAAGAATATAAAACTGCTATAGAAATAGGAATAAATTCTAATAAAATAAATTAAACCAGCTATGACCACAAAAGTGCCTGTGCCAGGAGCAAGTGAAAATGCAACCCTGGTTACTACCACAACCTGCTTCTCAAGCAGCAGAGCCGGATCCAGAAGTACTCCCCAAGACAGAAAAGCTGGAAAAAGACAGGTCGGACTTGTATATAATCTTATGCACCTTGTGGAATACATACTCAGACTCCAATCCAATATACCACTTAGAGGGAAATTCCATTAAAATCAAGGAAACAGCATCAGTTTACACAGCGTAAATGGATTTCTTTCTTTTTGTAGATATTTATACCTCACTTTTCACCCCGATTGGGACCCAAAGAATATAAACATAAGAACATAAGAGAAGCCAATGTTGGATCAGGCCAGTGGCCCATCCAGTCCAACACTCTGTCACACAGTGGCCAAAAACACCAGGTGCCATCAGGAGGTCCAGCAGTGGGGCCAGGACACCAGAAGCCCTCCCACTGTTGCCCCCCCCCCTCAAACACCAAGAATACAGAGCATCATTTGCCCCACAACAGCTCACAACATCACTTTCCCCTCCTCCAATTTATCCTCACAAGGTAGGTTAGGCTGGGAGAGCAAGTGACTGGCCCATGATCATTCAATGAGCTTCCCATGGCAGAGTAAAGATTCATGCCTGATTTATGACAGGCTACGTTTAAAATGCTGTTTTCCTAATGCCGCAAAATCAGAGAAGGGAGGTGAATAGCTAACTCTGCTCTAGAATCTTGAGCTTGAGTGACAGGCTGCTCCTTTTTTCTGACTGGCCAGCACCAGCTGAGGGAAATATAAGCTCAGCTGTGTGCTGAGGGGAGAGGGAGTTCCTTTTGAGTTCAGTGGCAGTTACTGTTCAGTAATGTAAAAGTTCAGCTAAGGGACTGGATGTCTGAAGAGTCTGGCTAAAAAGTCTGTCAGACAGGTTCACCTTTTGAATAAAGGGAGAGACTCCTGCTCTTAGCTGTTCTAAACATAATCTGAGAAAAAATTCCAGGTAAGAATTCAGTCTCATGTCAGCTAAAGCTGAAGTAAATTTTCACAGAGACGCCAAGAACTGGGGTTTGAGATTTTGGCAATGAGTGACTGAGTAGCAGGCTGAAGCTCCCAATCAGGCTGAAAGGAATAGGATTAAACTTTAAGGGAAGAAATATAAGTCCGGTCCAGTTATACAGGGAATCGGCACTGAGGCAGTCCCTGGTCTGTGGTGAAAGGAAATGGTTATAGACACATTGTGATTTCAGAATTTCCCCCATTGTGATTTCCCCCATTGTGAGGGGAAAAAGGGGAAAGAATTTGATACACTATACGAGTGACCTTTCTAGAAAACCTGAACAGTTATTAGGAAACTATATGCAGGAACATTATAACTGAAATTTAAAATAGTTAACCATCTCTCACTGATAAGAACCAAGAATTTGTGAAAATTAGCTGCGACAGCACCATCTTGTCTTTCAACTGAAATATATACCGTTTTACCAACAACATTTACCTCAGACTTTCCAGGTCCTGACTACCCCATACCATCCCTACCTATTAAATAAAATCTTTATTGTTGTTCACTGTTCCACAGTCTCCAATGCCATTTCAAGGGATCTAAAAAGAGGCAGGGCTCATTTCGTAGCAGGAGCTCCTCTGCATATTAGGCCACACACTCCTAATGTAGCCAATCCTCCAAGAGCTTAGAGTAACCCCTGTAAGAAGAGCTCTGTAAGCTCTTGGAGGATTGGCTACATTAGGAGTGTGTGGCCTAATATGCAGAGGAGCTCCTGCTACAAACTGAACCCTGAAAGAGGGCTCCTGTTTTCTCCTGAAAAGTTCCTGGGCTAGGCATAAGCCAAATTGATTCTGTCACAGGGTGGGACATTCAGATTTATAAAACCTCAAATATTATCATGCTATTGGAGGCTACCTCAGTACCTGAAGGGAACGAAGAATTTTGGCAGGAAAAATCTGCCTCAGATGGGGAGAATGATGGGTCCATCACCTTTTTGCCCACTTTCCAGATTCTAGTGTTAACACACTAATTACAGCACCATTTTGGCTCTCTGCAAGTAAATTTCTGCAATTTCTTCCATAATGGTGCATACCTCTGTTTTAAAATTCTGTTTGAATTGAAACATATGGCTACCCCTTCCACTTTTGTTAGTACATTTTTTGGGGGTAATTCTTGTTTCTGATAGGTGTCATTACTGTGTTCCCTCTAAGCTGAGTCACTGTGAGCTAGCTCAAAGTTTTTTAGCCTCTGGCTCACACATCTTTGTCTTAGCTCAGGAAGGATGGCTCCAGAGCAAACTAATTTATATAGGAGCTACATCACTTGCTCACAACTTTAATACCAGTAGCTCACAAAGTTAAATTTTTGCTCACAAGACTTCATAGCTTAGAGGGAGCATTGAATAGCACTATAACACACAAGCAAACAAGCATCGCCTTATAGAACAAACAGGCTTCATTTAAACTTTTGGGGGTTTTATATATTAATAAATTAATTTCCCCGGGAAGAAGGCTGATCTACTCTGTCTGTTCTCCATAGCTGTTTGTGTATATTTAAAAGCACCTATGGAGGAAAGACTTTGTAGAACAACCACATATTTTTAAACAACTTTTAAACCCTACCTTTTGCATGAAGGAGGCACAGAGCACTTTACATCATTCTCCTTTTCTCCATTTTATCCTGATAACAACCCTTTGAGGTAGGTTAGGCTAAGAGTGTGTAGCTATCCCAAGGTCACCCAAGCAAGCTTCTGTGGCAGAGTGGGGATTTGAACTTGCATCTCCCGTGTTGAGACTGACACTCTGACCACTACACCACACTGTCTCTCAGTGAGGTTCTTGCTGTCACTGAAAGGGGGCTGCTCAAGAATATAGCATGAAACATGTTCAGTAGCTTGACTTAGAATATACACAATTTGGGGTGCTGGTTAAAGGGTTGGACTGGGGTACAGGAAACCCAGGTTGAAATCCCCACTGTGCCATGGAGCTTGCTGGCTGACCTTAAGCCAGTCATTCTGTCTCAGCCTAACCTACTTTGCACTACTTTGCAGTGAAGTGCCTCAGGATATGGTTTTAAGCTTGGTACTTTTCAATATTTTTATCAGTGATCTGGATGAAGGGGTAGAAGGGCTACTCGTTAAATTTGCTGATAATACCAAATTTGGAGGGGTAGCAAACACCCAAGGACATAGAGTTAAAATTCAACAAGACTTGCATATTCTGGAGAAGTGGGCAGCTGTAAACAGGATGCAGTTCAACAAAGTACTACATCTGGGACACAAAAATGTCAAGCACAAATACTGGATGGGGGGTATGTTTCTAGGGAGTAGTGTATGCAAAAGAGAGGTAAGAGTGGACTGTAAACTAAATATGAGCAGTCAGTGTGATGCGGTGGCAAAAAAGGCAAATTCAGTCTTGGGCTGCATTAAAAGGGCCATAGTATTGAAAAGGGTCATAGCCCCTCTGTATACTGCCTTGGTCAGGCCACATCTTAATTACTGTGTGCGGTTCTGGAGGCCTCACTTCAAAAAGGATGTGGACAAAATCAAGAGGGTGCAAAGGAGAGCGATGAGGATGATCAGGGGTCTGGAGACTGAGACCTACGAGGAAAGGCTAAGGGCCTGGGGAATGTTTAGTTTGGAGAAGAGGAGACAGAGGGGGGACATGATTGCTCTCTTTAAATATTTGAAAGGCTTTCATTTGGAGGAGGGCAAGGAGCTGTTCCAGTTGACAGCAGAGGATAGGACCTGAAGGAACGGGTTTAAATTACATGCAGAAAGATATTGGCTGGATATTAGGAAAAACTTTTTCACCATCAGAGTTGTTCAAAGGTGGAACCAGGTGCCTAGGGAGGTGGTTAGTTCCCCTTCACTGGCAGCTTTCAAGAAGAGGCTGGACGAATATTTGTCAGAGATGCTTTAGGCTGGTCCTGCATTGGGCAGGGGGTTAGACTAGATGGTCTGTATGGCCCCTTCCAACTCTATGATTCTATGAGTGTAAAATGGAAAAGTGAAGACTGATAGGTGCGGCTGTGCACTCCTTGGAGGAAGGGTGGGATTAAACTATACTAAATCAATATACATAGATGATCTTAATGAATTCAACAGGGGCTTTTCGCCAAACCTTTACTAAGCCAATGCATCTAAGATTGATGCTGGATTTCTGCTCACGGGATGACATTTAGAAATCATCTCTATCTAAGAGAACTCTTCAGAAGTGTGCAATTTACATAAAAGAAGAATCTATTTAGGAACATGAAGATAATTTTTGTTATGGGTTGGATATTTCTGAACAGGGAGGGAAGGTGGTATGCTATAGCCTGCTCTCATCAGATCTCAGAAGCTAAGCAGGGTTGGTACTTGGAAAGGAGGGCAACGTGGAAGACTCCACTGAGAAAGGCAATGGCAAAGCACCTCTGCTTAACCACTTGCCTTGAAAGCTCTTTCCTGGAGTCGCCATAATTTGGCTATGACTTGACGACAGCTTACACACACATTTCTGAACATGATGTCTTCTACACTTTAAGTGTCACAAAGGCCAGTTAATTCAGCAAAAAATACAATTTAGAGTAATAAAAATTGCAAATATGAAAATTTATGAGGTAGCCATGAAGAAGAGTGGGGAAATGTCCTTATTAGCCCAAAGCCTAAGGGATAAGAAGTTACTTAAGAACTCACACAGCCAATTATCTCAAATCTATTTTGCATGGCTAATGCCATAAATCATTCGCAGAAGCCAGGCACAGTCATGTGGCTGGAAGCTTTATCTAAGGGCATGCATGAGTATTCACTGTATTGTGCACAGACTTCTAAGGGGAGAGTATGACATGGAGAAATCTTTGATGTTTATGCTCTCAGCACAATGGTGAGGTTTTTAAAAAAAACAATAAAAGGACTGGATTTAGAGGGCTTACCTGGACCTTGAAACTGCACCCATTATTTTGTGTTCCCAGTGAATGCATAGATCTGTCAAAAGAAGTGGAGGGCAAACACTGCATTGAAAAAGACTCTGCACATACTTGATCCGCTTTTGCACTATGGTAAAATGCTTAATAAATCAGCTGCATTGTGCACCATGAGCCAGAGAATTAAAAGCATGTCAGCTTTTTAATTGCCTGGCTCTCTGCTGAAAACACGGCAAGGCAGAGTTATACTGCAGTGAAACAGAACACAGACATCAGACGGTGGAACATCTGTTGACCTGGCCTGCTACGGAGAAAACCTTGCAGGAGTTTCCTCAGTCTTGCCAAACTTTGTCAAGCATGGAGAGTAATAAACACATGTAACAAGGAATGTCATATTGCAATTGTGCCAGCTCTAGAAATTGCTGTGTATTTTACAATTCCACTAAGCAAAGTCTGAAGCCTATCTCCGATTTAAGTAGCTGTTCTGTTGAGCTTCTTAAGTTGGACGAAGCTTCTTAAGCTAGAGGAACTGCCTCTGGTCTATTGTAGAATACTGCTCACTATGCCCAACATGACTCAAAACAGAGAAGCAGCGTTTGGAGTCCACATTACTAACAGTTACAATCAAACAATAGGAGTTTCAGGAGCATATGCAGAAAAATGAGAAACGGCATAGATGAACTCCTGAAAGCCCAAAAGGTCAAGATAAGTGTGCATATTTTCCCTAATGTTGTTTAGGGTGTTTTGAAGACCTTAATAGCTATGCTACATTCATATGTTGGCTTCATGTACTAGAGTTCATCTAGCTGATCGCTATGGCCTTCCAACAGTGTTGGATGATTGCCTTAAAACACACATGAACTGGGTTTGAATCAGCAAGTAATAAATGTGTCTTGTCAGCAACTGTATCCAATGTATCCATGGTTTATGCCACTCACAAATGATTTTATGGTTCTGACACTAGCACGTCCATCTATTCAATGAGCCGTTGACTAAAATACATCCTTTCCACACGTCAGGTATGCCTGGTGAAACTTGGTATATGGTCTTCTTATCAGTATAGCCTCTCATCATATCTACTGAAGGAAAGAGTAAGTAATAACTCCATTGGTTGCCTGTTAGTTTCCAGGGACAGTTTATAGGACCGGTAACTGTTCTTAGATTACTGATGCTTCAGTTACTTCAGAGTACTTGGCCCTTTTCCATTGTTTGTCTGTATGGTCTACCTACAAACTTCCCGATAGGTTTGATAGGCCATTTCTTCTTCAGACTAGTGATACATGTGTACACCAAGTGAAGTCAGAGAAAGGTGTGTGCTTGTGTATGTGTGAAAGAAAACATGTGTGGTGTAATGGATAGTGTATTGGGTTGGGACAGGAGACTCCACTTCAAACTTTTGCTCAGTCGTGGAGACTCACTGTATGGCCTTACATGTGTCCCTGTCAATCAGCTTAAACGTACTTCACAGATCTGCCCCAAAGGTATAATAGGACAAACCCATGTGTGTTGCCTTGAACTGCAACAGTAGCAAACAGGACAACTGACAATTACTTTATTTGTTTTATGACATTGTATCCCCCATACCCACCTACTGTGTCCCCTTATGTCACTCAAATAAATTCCTATGAAGTTTCCTGGTTTAACACTAGGGGTCATCAGATACTTGAACTGCAGCCGTTCAGCTGTGGCAGAATCCTTCTGCCTGTCTGCCTGCTGCAGTCAGAAATCAGAGATCTTCTCATTACTGTGAGGAGCAGTGGGGATTTTAAGCAGAGGAAAGCACCACAGCAGCACTAATCTCATTGCTCATGTGCAATTCTAGACCAAAGGAAAGTGCACACATTACCAGAATGATGCTACTTTTTGCTACCAAAGATTGATGGGGGCGGTGGGGACCCAACATGCTGTGATTGTTTCAGGTGCGTGTAAAAACTGTAAAATGTTACACCATACTATATAAAAAAAGCCTCTAGGTGTACCCTGAGGAAAACACCCTAAGAGAACAGCCAGAGTTAAAAGGTCACAGGCTGGTATCAACAGAGAAAATATACATTTTCTCACAGGAGTTCTGGTGGTTAACCATTTAAACTGTTCTGTGTCTTATCCTTTCAGATTCTTCTGTTACAAAGAGAGTCTTTTTTACATACACACACATAAAAATAAAGCAAAATCTGCACCTCAGTATCTATTTCAAACATTTAAGGACCCCAAAGTGGCCATGTTGGATTGTACCAACTGTGAATCAATCTCAGCATTCTGACTTTGGCCAACCAAAAAAAAAAAAGATCTCTGGAGATGGGCAGACAGGGAAAGAGGATCATATTTACAGTGTTCAAAGCCTAAGAAATGTAGTTTCTCCAAAATGGTGTTTTGATTTCTAGGTAACAGCCACAGATGCCCTGACCTAGATAGCCCAGGCTAGCCCGATCTTGTTAGATCTCAGAAGCTAAGCAATTGGCACCACCGAGGGAAGTCCAGGGTCACTGTGCAGAGGCAGGCAACAGCAACCCACCTCTGAATATCTCTTGCCTTGAAAACCCCACGGGGCTGCCATGTCAGCTGTGACTTGATGGCAAAGAAAAGTCAGGTAGTCCTTGGTCACTCTATCTAATTGCTTTGCGACTTCCTCCTTATATTGCCCTGGTGACATGTGAACTGCTTGGGTCAGTTCCTTCTTATGCCACCAGGCTATGTGGGAAACCCTGGGAAGTGTGAGAGATCTCTATCCCCTCTCAGCCCCTGGTGCAA